>CAVLGL010000035.1:11123377-16123377 GCA_963668995.1 Parnassius mnemosyne | reverse complement strand
ACACTAATGTCTTTACATGCCCTCACAAATAAAAATCCATTGGTGTGATATCTGGCCATATGGGAGGCCATGCACAAGGTCCGTCACGACCGACCCAGCAACCAGGGTATTCTCTGTATAAATAATCCTTAACTTGGCGAGCATAGTGTGCCGGCGCCCCGTCAAGTTGGTAATACATATGGCGTAGAGATGCAAGTGGTATGTCCTCTAACAACTCTGGCAGCGTGTCGGTGAGAAAACTATGATAGCTTTCACCGTTTAATCTTTCTATAAAGACCGGGCCCAGTAACGTTGTATCAATAACGCCTGCCCACACATTGACACTAAACCAGTGTTGAAAGCTATGCGGTCTTGGTTCATGTGGATTTTCATAGCACCACAAGTGTTCATTGTGCGAATTAAATAGTCCTATTCTGCCAAATGTTGCTTCATCAGTCCATAAAATGTTGCCTCGTTCAGCAGCTAGTAACCAGACACAAAATGTAACTCGCGCTGGTTTGTAACTTCGCTGAGTTCATGAACACGATGCAAGTGGAAAGGGTACTTACTTCCCTTCATTGTGTATGACACTCCATGCGTAGTACTGTGACACATTGAACTGTCGGGCTGCCTCATAAGTGCTTGCTGCTGGATTTTGTTCAAAAAACTGCAGTATGTCTTCCTGCTCACGTACTGTGCGCCACGGTGGATGATCACGATCGATTGATACAGGCTGGCATTGCCCGTAATCTCGCAATGGCTGTGTAGTACCTAGCATCGTAGCGTAGCTCGGTGCACGTGAGTTGGGAAATCGCCTTGAATATTCACGGCAGGCTTCACTAACGTTATCATTGCAAATTGCTAAAACTCGCACCATTTCGGTATACTCAATATTTGAGTATCGGTATGCCATTGTAACAACGCGTAACGTTCGCGATATTAATCTCACAACGGAAGGAGAAACGTCACGGGCGCACCAAAGGCGACTGACGACACAGATAAATTAGGTCAAGTTCAAATCAGCAAGCGCCGTCTCCTACACCCCTCCACCCCTACCCCGCCACGCGCTTTATTTTGCTATTTAGGACTATTGCCGTTTAGAAGGTCCAATTAAAATATTTTTATTTTTGTATGAAAAAAAAAATTGATGAAATATAATTTATTTTCTTACAAGTGTTGTTGTTATGATGTAAATAATATATTCCCAAAAGGTCTTCACATTTCATACAGTAAAGTGTAAAACATAATGCGTGGAATGAAGCATCCATTAATATTTGGACTGTCTGGGCCTCAGCTTAAGCTTAGCTTAACCTTAGCCCGATACAACTATAAATTCAGAATAAAAGATTATGTTAAGCAAAGCTAAGTTTGTCCTAAGCTAAGTCTGAGCAAAGTCAAAGTACGATCTATAGATCTCAGCCTAGGTCTGCGTGACCCCAGTGAATTCTCTTGACGAACTTCAAAGGCGTATTTTAAATGCGGCAGAACAGATTAGGGCTCAATATCTTAAAAAATAACGAAAATCGAGTTTTTAAAAATATTTTTGTCTCATGTCATAGTAATTTTTTGAAGTAAGAAGAAAAAAAGAAAAAAATAATTTATTAACATCCATCATTTTTATTGTGAATACTTTTTGTTCTTTTTATGATTGCATTCGCTTGGTTGAAGCTTCAAGAAAATAAATAAACTTAAAGAAAGCATCCAAAAAAGATGTTTTATTTTTATTTAATAATTAACGAAATTCTGGGTGATTATTGATATTTAAAATCCGTATGTATATCTCAAGACCTGTTCATTCTCGGCCATACATATTTGGGGACAAAGTAGCATTTTGAATCCCCCAATTACGCCCTACCAGGAAGTTGTAGAGTTCCCAGTAAGGGTTACTGGTAAAAGCATATGTTAAATTGTAAATGTACTGTATGTGTACGAGTAGCTTATCACAGTCTGATTTGGAAGTACTGGTGTTCACGCCCTGAGTTGCCCCGACAAAGGTTGACTGGACTAGGGCCCATCAGTAATCCAATCGACGGGCAACAGAGGACGGGGCCCAACGGCCTATGGATAAATGTACAAAAAACGGCTGACAAATAAGCAAGCACTTACCTATTTCAGGAGGTAGGGTTGACCACAGGGTACCAGTCAGGTGATAAGTGAGGTGTATGTAAGTAGTGTGTAGTAGTGTTTATAGATGTGACCTGACGGCCTGATTTAATCGGACAGAAGATCCACCGGAGCTGATGTTCTCCCAATGTGCGCTCCCTCCAGTCGTAGATCACCAATGGAAAATTTCTGCCTTCATTTCACTATTTAAGTTTATCCACGTTATTGTACATTTAATTAACTTCAAAGTCAACCAACTCAACGTTCTTCGAAATTAAAACAAGTGACACACGACACAAGTAACAAACCGTCGATCAAAGTTCAATATTCAAGGTTCCGGGTTCACGTAACACAAATTTACAACCACGGGGACGAACGCGGCTTCTTCTCGAGTCTCAAAGTTCGGCGTTCCCCACGACAAGCTAAAATTCTTTCGTACGATATTAAAATACTACGCCCGCAATAAGAACTCAAAATCACACCTCGCTAACACGCAAAACTAACTAAATAGTCAACACACAAAAAGGCACTTAACGCGACGTTACAGTTCAACATTAACTTCCAAAAACAATTAACCGGGCCACGCCCTCGTAATGGAATGCGAGCATCAAATTCCAGACCATCTGTCGGCGTGCGCGCAAGGTTCCACGTCACACAAGCAAGTTAAATATTGCAAAATGCACTTCAACATGCAATCACTATACAAATTGACGTAAATTACTTGCAAACGAAGCTACTTTAATCACTCAAATTCAATACAAGTCTCTTGTCACGAAACGTACAACTTAGACAAAACAATTCGAGGCGGTTTACACGAAACCCAAATATTCAATAGTAAGGTAACGCGCACAAATACAAAATTCTAGACCACCAAAACCAAAATATGGTCGCGCGAAACCGATCCAGCGGTCACAAATAATACACTAGTCGACAGAGCCGCTGCAGTCGAGCTACTGTCAGCCCACCAGCCGGAATCACGGGAAGCCGGCACCCCCCCCCCCCCGGCGGCATTTACCTCACCTCGACACCATCGGGTGATGCACTGAGTCAAACGCGATTGGATGCCGTTTCAAATGCCCATGTTTGGGCCTAAACAACTGGAGTTTACTTTTGTTATTATTATTTCTAATTTATTTATTATTATAAATTCTAAAATACGTACCTATAATACGTATTAAATAGTATTACGATTTTACGCTTACAAGTACTTCCCAAGTAGTATGACATTAACTTTACTGCTAATTTATAAAAGAAAGGATATTTGGTAGATAATATAAAGCACAAACGACGGCAAGGTCTACTAAACTTAAAATCTCAAAAATAAAAAAAATATAACAATTGCAAAACAAAAAAAATTAGTGATCCTTTCTTTTTTTTAAATATGGAATGATGTCGTTTATACAGTCACTGATAAATATATCTTTTAGTAATGAATCATCCTAATTTCTTACTAAAAGAGTCCTTAATCACTTATTTAGACTTATGACAGTTAACCGACGTTTATCCTATAGATAACTTTAATGAATCAATAGCTAATAGAAATATAACTGGGAACTTCAGAAACCTGGCATAAATAATTTATAAATATTTACTTGTCTATTTTTTCTGCGACTACAACCCGAAGGTCCGGATTGTTCATTTTTAAGGGCATTCACAAGAAGCTTCAGGTTGGTAGAAGCGTGTATGACATAAGAAATTATAAAATACGAGTGATCGTATTAATGCTAATAAAAAATTATACTACTTACTAAGCGTCGAGTCTTATTCGATCACGTCCTTCAGACCGAATTTCGGTCACGGCGGTCAGTGTCAACGGGAGACTAACCATCTCCGCGGGACAGGGTTAGCCTGCGAGTGTGTGCTCGAGCGCAAGTGCACTTTTACCTCATTCTCATAGTTCGATAGAACGCCAATCAGAGTCCGACACTATCTAAAAGATATAAGGCGCAGGACCAACAGCTTTACGTGTTTTCCCAGCCACGTCAACACCGCCAACATCTTGACACCGGGTGCTGCTTAGAATTTTTTGACTTTTTCAGTCACCCAATAACTAGTTATTGGTCCGACTCAGGATTCAAAGTCATGTAGTCTCGGCTTCAGGATCAGCAGTCAGACTTACGGCCACTACACCATAGAGCCAGTCAAGAAAGTAATAGGTCGCTGCATTTTAGCAGTAGTTCTTATTTTCCTGTTCTGGGCTGCCTATTCATAATTATTATTATAATAAAAAATCATAGATTAATGATAAATCATCGCGCGCTCTGACTAGATACCGCGCTACCTGCAAGTAACAGCTCCGTGAATGCGGCATCTCAATATTGTAGTGTGTATAAGACAGTTGCAAGAATGCTAATGTGCGTGAAAAATTGTATATGCCAGCAGCTTAACTATTACCCGATTAACGGGAAAATTTATTTTATGCTATGGCTTAGTAGTTGAGTTCATAGTTATGAATGTATTCCAGAAATACTTAAAAATGAATAGTTTATTAATAACGAACGTATCAATATATTTCTGTATATTATGTATAGGTTTTTTTCAAAATAAATTACATATAAATGATAAGGCCCAATTTTTATCAGTTTAATTTTTTTATTTACATGTCTAACTAATATTCACATATTATTTAAAAAAATAGTTATATATATATGATGTAACCAAAATAGTACTTTCTATTTCTATTCTACGCATCAATATTAATAACTTTTACTATAGATAGACGGAAATTAGGTCATTTGAGCAATAAGTTAATATTATATTATAAAATATAGTAACAATAAATTAGCATATAAAAATCTCAGCCACTGAATGGCGTCATTCTTATTTTGTGACTTATTTATGGCTCGTGTTATTTTATGTTGAAATTTGAAAATTATATGATACTGATAGTATGTGATCCCAGTGTCCTTATTTCTTGTACTATTATTTTTTACACAGTTTCACTACGTAAACTGGTATTTTACTTCGCATTATGATCAAAATTTAATAAAACATTCAGTACGTCCACCTCACACGTTACCTGCAACGCGACTGGCTCGGGTACGCCGATCTCGGCGTAGTATTTGTTGCCGCATTTTACAAGAGCGCCGGCGGTATCTAGTCAGAGCACGCGATGACTTATCATTAATCTATGTCAAAAATGTTATTTTTGTGTTGGTGGGTTTTAAAATTATCTAAATAATACAAGATTTTAAACAACACTTTTTATTAAAAAAAGACAAAATACAAAATAATTAAAAAAAATATGTAAAAGGAAACAGATTTATTTTTCCGTATTTTGAATATAATTTTATAACCCCAAGCGCTCATACGCACTATGTGGTTACCCGCCAGCAAAAATACATAACATCTATTTCTATGCGCTGCGATGTGGCTACCCGCAAACCGCTTCGGTCGCTCGGAAGGCTGCGGCCCGAATGACGGCCAGCTGGACAGTTGCTATTCGTATTTAGCACTGTGCGGCTCAGTTTGCAGTTGCCCATCATTGGGCGATAATACGTGCACTTTGTACGTTTATGATGGATACTGTCATCATCGAAATCCAAAGTTGGTGAATCAGTTTGGCTCATTATGGAACGTAGTGGTGCATTGGGCTTGTGTATTTTTGATAACCCATACAACTTTGGTGGTTTGACACAACTTATTTACTTAATTTGGAACACCAAATTGCCAGAATATTCCGATAAAATTTTCAAATACATACATCTTTGAAATGAATTGATATGACCGCAAATTGCAACGATTCTTCAACCGCAGGTTGCGATTGCGAATGCGGCTGCCCGCAATCGGGTTGGCCGCATTCGCAATCGCATCCTGCGGTCAACCGGACGGCTAGCCGCATTGCTGTTACCCGCGTAGTGCGTATGGGCGCTAAGATATTACGAACATTAAGAAAACAGTTAGTATATACATTTACTGGAATACAAGTAAGCTTTTAAAATACACCTGTCACATGTTACGAGTAATTACTTACACCCATTGTCGTATTTTATGAAAAATTATGTATATTTTTAATCTTTTACCCTGCGGAAGTAACGTTTACCAGGTGTCTTAGCTTTTTCATGTGTCAGTGTCTGAAAAAGAGGAACTGTGTTTACTGATTTTATAATTTATTAATACACAAATAATATCACATTACATTGATGTTCGTTCGCACCTCGCTCTCGTTTCGCTATTCGACAAAATATCCGATGTAACATTCGTGTGGTTTATGCCGATACTAGCGCAAGCATTTGGAAGTACTATGTACTGTGTCATGGAATGACGGCTGTAATCTCTGAGGGGGTAGGCAGAGTCCAGGGAGCAACTAACTATTCAGACCACGTTTAGGCAAGAAAGATGGAAATTTTTACGGAAGTGATAAGTAGTTAGCACATCGTCTACACAATCACAAATTCAAAATCCCATTAGTCACCTTTTACATGATTTTATTTCTTTATATTTTTACTCTCGACGTTTCAAAATCTTTGCAGCACCCATGGTCACATATATTTTTCTTTTTCTTGATTAACCCGCAAAAGTCCACTGCTTGTATGTGGATCTCTCCCGTTGCAGGTCACAAAGCACAAACATAACAAGTCATGAATAGGTTGTGAATTGTTTTTGTTAATCGGATACTGGTATATACAGGGTATTTTTGGAACGCTCCCGAAAACTAACACAGACGTACGAGTACGAAGTACAACTTTGATGATGGGTGGAATATAAAATCGAGCCTGATGAATGAAAAATCATCTTTTCATAACGTTTTATTAGCTTTATTCATTCTCTATCATGTTAGTACAGCTATATGAAACGATAATTTCATCAAAAAAATCATGATAATACTGAAACATAAAACCAGCAGTGGAATTACTGAATTCATATCAGCTGATTAAAGGTCAATGTACGCGCGAACGCTGAAAAAAGGACGCTGGCCTTGAACCTGGGCACTGAGCAATTTATGAGTGAGTGTTAAGAAGGGGGCGCGACGGGGGAACAATCCGCCAGTATTACTGTGGCCGCACGCTATTAGTTCCCGCGCTTTGTTCGCTCCCAAAATACAGTCGCATACACAGCTTTGCACTAGCACACTTTGTGACTCGCGACGATGGTGGATGAAAGGAAGGAAAGAAAAATTATTTATATCTATTGTTTTATGACTAAACTAGTGAACGAAAAGGTAAATATGATAGTAGAAGTTGAATGGGGAAAATTGTGCAGTAAAGTTAAAAGTGTTGAGGAAGAATACCGAAAAAATTACCATGTGATCGACCTGATGACGGAAGCTCAAGCGAAGATGAAAGTGATGATGAAGTAGCATCCAGTAACACCTACACACCATCAACATCTGGCTTCCATGTGACCCAAGACGACATAATGGACGGCGTGTCACCCTTAGCTTAAGTTTTCTTGTTACAAACTACTTTATATTTTACGATAGAAATAACAAATAATGCTCAAGTAAACATTATCCATTTTTAATTCCAACCTCTTCCAAAGTTCTGAGTAGCTAGTAAAACACCTGTTATGATTCTATAATAAAACAATTAATTACTATAATATTATAAAACAATAGCTCAATACCATGTAGTACTTTAGAACGCGACTGTACCCACACTCCCTCCACTGTAGACCTGTATATAGCTCGGTGCGAAACAATGCTCCCGTCATAAGAAAAAAGAGCGCATCTAACAATTTTTGAATAAATGAGTTAAATACACCATTCGACTCATGATAAGAAGGCGCATCTACTAATTTTTTTTTAATATTCAAGAATATCAATATTTTAGAAAATATCGTAACAATTTTAAACGTAACTAATGATCACAGATGACATTTTTTAGTAGAAAAGACTTATTTAACCAGTTGCTACGTCATCTTTAACAATATTTGCATCGATTACTTAAATTTCGATTATTCTTGTCTTATTATTCTATATCTTATTATTAAGAGCTTATACCTTATTATTAAGAGCTGGTATTTCACACGTGGTCCCATATAAATTTGATCGAGGTCAGACCAATAGTTTTTGAGTTATCGTTAATTATTTATATTGAAGTCGGTTGTACAAAATTTTTAATTTTTAATTATTATCGTAGTAAGTCTTGTATGATATCCCCTTTAAAATCATTACTCAAGAGTTGCGGGTTGTTATTTTTTGTGTCTAACTACCAATGCTTTTCTAATATTTACTAATAAAAAAAGTAGTAAATTACTATTAGCGTCCTTTCAACTTCAAATGACCTTTCCAAAATATGTTAAAATTGTAAATGAATGGTAGTTTTTTTATTTACTAGGTTGGAAAGACGCAAATGGTTATATGAGTCTTTCATTCGATGTTTTTGTGTTGCCAGGTGTATTTTTTAAGCTAAGATGAAAAGGAAAATTCATTTTATTTAAATAAATAAACAAATTATCAAAAAAATAAGTTCGTCTTTAAAATCTTCATGTCTCTACATATATTTCAATTTTCATATTGATACCTTTTAATATACTTTAGACACAGCAGGGTCTGAAAGAAAAAGTCATCTATTTATTTTTAATTTCCATTTTACGTTTTTGTTAGTTGCGTCCTTCTTTATTATGACGGCAGAACGCCCAACCCAGCCGGCTGGTGTCGCCTCACGCTGTGACGCAGTAGGTTTCAGTCTTGGCGGGGTTCGTTCATTTTAGTTTTTGAGACAGTTCCGTGTTGATTTTGTACACGCGTGCGCGGACGACAGTTCAATCGTTTTGTTTATTAAATTGTTATTGTTATTACTTGTAGATTATGTGTTGGTATTATTCTTTTTGTTACGTTTTTTGATTCTTTTTTGATTTAATAATGCCTAACGCGTACGTTTATAGTGCTCGTGAATACGGCAACATGTTAGGTATCCGAACCTAGGTACACGAAGTATCGCTAAATAAATTGTCAAGACGTCGGGATGGAACAAGTGTGTCATACTGTGCAGTGCACAAAGCACAAAGTGTTAAGCGTAACCGAATGCGCCCATACAAATTGCACAAAGTGCAAGCTTTAGTTCCCGGCGATCACGACCGCCGACGAGTTTTCTGCCGTTGGTTATTAGACCAGCAACAACGTGTGCCTGGTTCCATTGAGCACATTATCTGGACGGATGAGTCGACATTTACCAGAAACGGAATACACACGTGTATTCAGAGGTTAACCCGCACGCTGTTCGACAAACCGGGCACCAAACCCGATGGTCGGTTAACGTATGGGCAGGCTTATTTAAGGATCGCATACTGGGACCAGTGTTTCTGCCACAGCGACTGAACGGACAGCGATACCTAAACTTTATAAATGAACAGTTGGTTGACATTTTAGACGACCTATCGTTGGCTGAATATCGCCGCACATGGTTCCAGCATGATGGTGCACCTCCATATGTCGTGAGGTTCGTTCGTGAGCGCCTCACCGAATTATTTGATGATCGCTGGATTTGGCGGATTAAGACCAAACGCTTGGCCACCTAGCTCAGCAGATCTGACCCCGTTAGACTTCTCTCTGTGGGGTATGTGAAAGAAAGGGTTTTTAATCGTGAGTGTGATAGTGCTGACGAAACTACAAAAGGATCGTGGATGTTTTCGACAAACTACGTACGGACTGTGTCGAAGACCACACGATGATGCCCCGCCTCCATGAGGAGACGCAACACCGAGCCCAAATCTGCCTTGAAATTAATGAACCACAATTTGAGCCGCATCTCATAAGACCACGGAGGCTTTAGAGTGGTAGGCTGTTTCATAACTAATTTTTTTAAATAACTTAGTACTGAACTAATCTAATATATACATAATCTAATAGGTACATAACTGAATACATGAGAAAAATAAACATACCTACACGATGAATAAAAACGCATGACTCTAACCTTGGTTATACATTTCATTTAAGTATTTTTTCATTAGCGGGAAATCGAACCAGTTATTTGAGTTATTTAAACTGTAAATTCGGATTAAAGTGGCTACGTGGAGACAAGTACAGTGGCAAAATAATAGGCTAAGTAGTTATACATTTCATTTAAGTATTTTTTCATTAGCGGGAAATCGAACCAGTTATTTGAGTTATTTAAACTGTAAATTCGGATTAAAGTGGCTACGTGGAGACAAGTACAGTGGCAAAATAATAGGCTAAGTAGATAAGTTAGGTATTTAGACAAGTGTTGTAAATTATTAGGTATTGTGGTATGGCCCGCTAGTTGCGGGCCGCGCGAATTTGCGTTCGCGCGTACATTGACCTTTAATCAGCTGATATGAATTCACTAATTCCACTGCTGGTTTTATGTTTCAATATTTTTATGATCTTTTTTATGAAATTATCGTTTCATTTAGCTGTACTAACATGATAGAGAATGAATAAAGCTAATAAAACGTTGTGAAAAGATGATTTTTCATTCATCAGGATCGATTTTATATTCCACCCATCATCAAAGGTGTACTTCGTACTGTAGTCTGTCTTAGTTTTCGGGGGCGTTCCAAAAATACCCTGTATAGTAATAGGAAGAGGCCTATATTTAGCCGTGGACTTTTCAAGGGCTGTAAGGGATGGTAGTATATAAAAACTAAGTTCATCTCGTCACTGGTCCACTTGAATGTCCACGTCACAAACATCTAAAAGACTACTCCCAAAATGATGCTCGAATGATGACTCGAGTCGCGAGGCGAATGCAGAGTTCACTCATCATAAATTCGCTTCATGATTCGCCACACCACTTGCACGAATAAGTAAATACGGCGTTGAAATATTTACATTTTTTCAACAATTGAAAAGGAAAAATGTAATTGACTTCATTAATCACAACATATCTTTCAGTTGCTAATATATGTTGACTATATATATATATATATAATAATACTATATATAATAATGTTGTTTGTATGTGATAATAAGCTTTGACATCTATATACTAATATAATAAAGCGGAAGAGTTTTTTGTTTGTTTAAACGCGCTAATCTCTGGAACTAGCAGTCCGATTTGAAATTTTTTTTTTGTATATTATAGCCAAATTCATGTGGAATTGTATAGGCTATCTAGCATTAAGCTATATTACTTGGCTAGCCTTAAATTGGGATATTTATTAAGCAAGTCAGAAGAAAAAGCACTCCCGAAATGATTTATCCGCGTACGCTGCTGTTATCGTTAGGGAAAAATATAGACCTTTACTCCTTCTAAAAAAAAGTCCGCTATACCATATGTCTATTTCTTATACATAAGCCATAATTTGGTATTTTGTGACAAAAAAATATTGAAAATTTAAAAGTGATTTATGAGCGTTATTATTAGACATGGCCTATTTATCTTTACTTTAACGTTACTTCATCATCAAGACAATTTTATGAAGATAAACTTTGTTCCTTATACCATGTTATTTGGACGCATAGTTTAAGAGATAATGTAAAATTAAAATAATTCAATACTTGGCTGGGCGCGCGAACGACGCTTAAACCCTAGCCGTTATAAAATGCTTGAACTAGGTCATGTCGCGCACCTCGGACACGTGATGATGCGGGTGAAACCGCGGGGCACAGCTAGTCATTGATAGTTATTATAAAATCTGTTTTCTGATAAAAAAAAACTGTAACTTTTTTTTATTAAATTATACTTATTATTTTAATTATACTTACCACAATGCATTCATCATCAGTGAATAAATAATGCCGCCCACATTTTTCATTAGTTTGTGGGATTATAGAATCGGTCTTTATTTCATTATCATTGACAACAGTTGTAACACTCTGAAATAAAAATTATAATTTTTCAGTTTAGTTTAAACTAGGACTTGCAGCAAGAACTGGACCGTCAGCAAATTATTGATCCCAACCATTATTTAAAGAATAAAACTATTGTTTAAATAATGGTTTGTAGTGTATTATGATATGTAAAAGTGATGCGATTTTTGTAGCATGTGAACTATTAGTGGAAAGTGGAAACGATGAATCAAGTGCTCCAGTTTAGATATAAAACTTCAGTTATTTTGTCTGCTTAGGCGTCTTAAGAACTTGAAAGAATATTCTGTGGATATTTTATTTGTTGCTTTTACCATAAAGGTAACAAAGGGCGGACATAATGCCAGCTAGCATTTGACACGACTTAGGGACCTTCAAGAAAAGAGCTTACACCTTTCTAAAAGGCCGGCAACGCACATGCAATTCCTCTGGTGTTGCGGTTGTTCATGGGCGGCGGTAGTCACTTACCATCAGGTGAGACGCATGCTGGTTTGCCCCCTCTTCTATAAAAAAAATCTATTGTCCTCAAACACACTCGGGCACTAGGTAGGGCTAATAATGTCCCATATTAATGACTATGTGAAAATTATTGAAGTGTGCTAGTAATGTTACTGTAACAAAATGTAAATACAAAAATATTGAGTAACACTACAAACATATACAAATTATTCATTATGTATGTGTTTACATGTTATTACTGCGTGTCAGTAATATTTAAAATAGTATAAAGATTAAAGTTAAGTGAAAATAAAATGTGAAAGTTGATAAGAGAAAATGGCTAGACCTTTTTGGCTAATTTTGATATTGAAATATTTGTAGAAATTCAGGGAAGGTTTGAACGGTGAGAAACATAAATAATAAGAAACAGAAAATACTAAAAACGACAATTAAGTTTTTCAATACAAAATGTTCCTAGCTGTGAAATGAGGTCCGATCTCTTTGGTCTGTTTTGTTGCAGAAATAAAAAAAGGGTAAATGTGTCAGTTACTTGTCAAAAAGAGAAAATGAAATAAATCTCAAGATGATTAATAAAATCTATCATCAGTTTGTCAGTACGCAAGGACTTTTTTATTGTTATTGTGTTAAAATGCCAAGGAGAAGACGACTTGACTTAGGTTGTCGAAGTCAATCAAATGTGCGACGCGATACCTCACGTTCAAACCGCACTGACGACCAGCGAGAGACAGATAATAATAAAATTTGTATTGGTCTGGCAGAATTGCGTTGCACAGTGAATAATAATGAAGTAGATAGGCTTAGAATGGAACGAGTTCAGGCACACCAAACACAACAGCGAGCACGACACAATGAAATAGAGCGATTCCGCAGACGTAGTGTTCCTGTAAACCAGGAACGAGTAGCATTCAACTACGACCCGAAAATAGATTATTGTACCGACCAATCCGTAAAAATTGGGGAAATGGGAACCATTTGTCAACATTGTAACGCATTAAAATACAGCGGTGAATCTACTGGATTATGTTGTGCTGGCGGTAAAGTAAAATTGCCACAACTGGTTCCACCACCAGGTCCATTACGCTTATTGGTTTATGGGGTAGGAGATTTTCTTTTCTATTTTAAAAAACGTTACCCACACACTAGGATTTTCTCCTGGGTCGTGGAGGCAGTTTACAAACATAAATTGCACAAGGACAAACATCCAGACCCGGAACAATTATTTGTAGGCCATACAAATACTTGTTCCGTGCGGGATTCGACCCCGCTGCCCCCAGCGCAACAACTGATTGCTAAGCCACTGCGCAACGTAGCCGTCAAGATCAAGAAGATGACTCTAAACATTTGTTTTTATAGGAGAGGGGGGAAAACGAGCATGCGGCTCACCTGATGGTAAGTGGCTACCGCCGCCCATGAACAACCGCAACACCAGGGGAATTGCAGATGCGTTGCCGGCCTTTAAAAAAGGAGTAGACTCTTTTCTTGAAGGTCCCTAAGTCGTATCGGTCCGGAAAAATCGCTGGTGGTAAACCATTCCACAAGGAAGTTGTGCGAGGAAGAAAACATCTTCTAAATCGCACAGTGGTGGACCGCCAATCATCCAGATGGTGTGGATGGTATCGGGAGTTCTGCCGCGATGTGCGTTCCTGAAATTTGGCGGCTGGGATTAATCCGAACAATTCCTCAGAGCACTCCCCGTGGTACATGCGATAAAGTACGCAAAGAGATGCAAAATCTCTTCGCATCTCCAGTGATTCGAGCCACTCTGCGCTGGATGGAGTCAAGTGGAAGAAGATGGCACTGGGGAGCCCCAGCTCAGAAATGAGAGCAGTATTCCATGTGAGGCCGAACCTGCACCTTGTAAAGTTGCAGGCGGTGTGCCGGCATGAAATACTGTCCCACTCTACTCAGCACACCAAGCATTTTAGAGGCCAATTTGGTCTTTTCTTCCAAGTGATTACGAAACTGCACGTTACTCGATATGTCGACGCCGAAGATTCCGATACTGGCTGAGACAACAAGGGGAGTGCCTTGAAACTGAGGAGATACGACAAAAGGGTTCTTTTAAGCGGTAAAGGATTAAACTGGACTAGATTTTATCGCTCCCAACCCGAGACTTTGTTCAGCAAAGACTCTACTACTTCAGATACAAGTTTGTTCCGGTACTCGGCGACGTTTTCCCGAGAAATACCGGCACGGCCGGTGTATAGAGCATCACCAGTGCTGTCATCCGCATAGCAATGAATGCTACCGGTTTGCAACATATCATTGATATGCAGAAGAAACACGCAGCCTTGTGGAACACCAGCGTTAATAGGCTTGTAGTCGGAGCATGCACCGTCTACGACCTTGATGCTCCGATCTGCAAGAAAGCTGGTGATCCAATTGCAAAATTTCTCGGGAAGCCCATAGGAAGGGAGCTTCGAAAGAAGCGCTTTGTGCCAAACCCGATCGAAGGCTTTCGCAATGTACAAAACTAACGGCCAATGCCTCCCCCTTGGACACTACTGCCTCCGCCCATCTATGAGTTAAGTAGACCAGAAGATCACCAGCTGATCGACCCCGACGAAAACCGTAAAATTTCTTGGTCAAAATCCAAAAACATATTATTGCTTTCAAATGACGTCGTTTGGCGCAACGCATATTTTACAAGAAAATTCCATGCCTACTTTCAAGGTAGTATACCATAATTGTTTTTAATAAATAATTTATCAAAAACGTCACCTACTGGGAGCGCTGCTGCCACTGCCAGATGCGGATCGTCAATTCTTGCAAATTTATTTTATGGGTAATCAAGATACGGAAGTTGACAGGCGTTGTGCTCATAATCCAACAGTGAGCATGCATTGTTCAAGAACTGCAAACGTTTCTTCATCAGAACAATGACTATAGTCAAAATGGTCAAAATGGCATTGGATCGAATGCCTTTTATTTAAATTAACCGACAATCGACGAAGTAGCTATTGTCGTTGTATTTAGGGAGTTACAATATTCCACATCGATATGGAATATTGTAACTCCATCTTAATAAAGAATCGTCGTTAATAAATAATGTATGTAAATATGTTAACAAAGGTACAACTGTAACAAATGCCAATGATGAAGTATTTCAGTATCAGATGAGTCGCTATATAAGCAGCAACGAAACTATTTGCCGCATATTTTCATTTGCGTTCCACGAAAGACATCTTACAGTAGTCCATTTGGCAGTTCTAGAAAATGGCCAACGAGTGTATTTATAGATGATAGATAGAGCGGTACGTTCACCATTGACCACATATCGAAATCGTTTCAGCGTCGGAAACAAGGAACACCAGTTGAAGGACACCCAAATGTTTACCCAAAATTTGCTTCAGACACTTTAGGTCACATCTACACAATGGATGTATTATTATCAATGATGAATATTATTATCTTTAATTGTTGTTGGTGAATGTTCGTGGTCCAACATCGTTTCAACAACTGAGAATAGTCGATTGATATTTGTGTGCGACTTACCATGAGGCGTGTCAACTACTACAGTTGCTCGAGAACGATTCACATTGAGATAATACGCTTGAGGATTCCGTCACATTAAATTCGCACATTGTTTGCGATTATAATATCGACATGTTTCCCCTCGAATCCGGAAGATTTGTGGATGAAATATAGGGATGACACGTCTGAGGATGTGTTGCATTGTGTGCGTTGTCAAACTTACATTGATCATGATAGAAGATACGTGTTTATTGATGGTAAATAAAGTATTGTCGTGTTTGGGCATGACAGCACTCAATCATCCCACGCACGATGTATTTAACCACGAGTTGCAAAGAGAACAACAATACAATACTGAAGTATTGGACGAAACAGTTCGTTCAAATGTTCCGTTTTCGTAATTGAATGAACAACAAAGAATTGTGTACGATACTTTGATGGAAGCTGTGAACAATGGATCTGGTTAAATTTATTTCCTTGATGCTCTTTGCTGTTGGCAAAGATCAGATCGCAAAATGAAGTAGCTCTAGCGTTGGCTTCATCTGGAATAGCTGCAACATTTTTAGAAGGTGGACAAGCTTCATATTTTGCCTTAAAATTACCACTAAACATGCAAATCAATGAAGCACGAGTTTGCAACATCGCCAAAAACAGCGAAATGGCGAAGATTATATAGATATACAAATTAATAGTTTGGGATGAATGTACAATGGCCCATAAGAGGTCACTGGACAGAATGTTAAAAGATCTTCGTGACAACAAAAACATTTTTGGTGGAGCTATGATTCTGTTGTCAGGTGATTTTCGTCAGACTTCCAATTATTCCCTGATCAATTGTTGCAGACAAACTAAAGGCATGCTTAAAATCATTTTATTTGTGGTGGCATGTAAAGACTAATTAACAATTAACATGCAGGTATTTTTGCAACAAGATCAAACAGCGATTATGTTTTTGAAGCAGTTATTAAATATTGGAAATGGTAAGGCCACAGTTGACACCTTGACCGGATTAAGTACACTTCCCATGGATTTTTGTCACTTCGACAACTCAAAAGAGGAGCTTATCCAGCGTGTTTTTATGGACATAGAACAACAGTTCAAAACCATAATTGGCCGAGTGAATGAGCAATATTGGTGGCCAAAAACAAAGATGTCGATGATATCAATGCAACCATTCAGAATTTTCTTCCAGGAGAGTTGTTTACTTAGAAATCAGTTGACACAGTTACAAACCAGGATGACAAGTCAACTATCCCACAGACTTTTTAAATTCCCTGGATTTGCCTGGACTACCACCTCACAATTTACAATTAAAAGTAGGATCAGTTGTGATTATGCTGCGTAACATTAATCAACCTCGACTGTGCAATGGAACGAGACTGGCTATGAAAAAGCTAATGAATAACGTCATCGTGGCCAAGATTATCAAGGGAAAATACAAAGGAGAGGATGTCTTCAGCCTGCGTATACCGACAATTCCAACGGATTTGCCGTTCGATTTTAAGCGTCTACAATTTTCCATGCGTCTGACCTTTGCAAAGACCATAAATAAATCACAAGACCAGTAGTTGAAAATTTGCGGAATCAACTTGAGAGTTCCCCGTTTTGCGCATGGGCAATTATACGTCATGTGTTCACAAGTCAGAAAAACATCATCTTTATATATTTACACACCGCAAAGAAAAGCAAAAAATATAGTACATCAGAAAACTTTAAATTGATTAAGTGTATAACTGTGTTGCATTTAATGTAAATAAAAAATTTGTATTAAGTTTTGACGATACTTTTCACAAACCAATTTCATATTTTTTTTATACTTAATGTCAAACAATCTTACAGTCCGTCAGGTGTTTAGTGGCTACTGTAGCCCATGGACACCTGCAGCTCTGCACCTTTTTGTTTTTTTTTATAGGATAGGGTGACAAACGACCACACAGTTCACCTGATGGTAAGTGGTTACTGTGACCCATAGACATCTACATCTATCCTCAATAAAGACTCAAAATGCAGATGCGTTGTCACCCGTGAGGACTAAGATGGAATGCCTCTTTGCCAGTAAAAAGGGTCTCCGGTTCTCTACACTCACCATACGAAACACAGCAGCGTTAAGCTGCTATTTTACACTGGTTTTCTGTGAGAGCGTGGTCCTTCTTCAGTCAAGCCGACCCATTAGTGCTACAACTATACTACTAATATAGCTGTAGAATGGCTCTACCACGTAAAAAGCACCTGCTTTGAAGTTGTCAATCAAAGAAGTCTACAGAAACATTGTCACCAGTGAAGACTTAAATGATATGCCTCACTGTAGGCATTTAAATAATTTAAAAGTATGTCTAAAGTAACTTCTATTGTCAATAATTCTTTTCTTCACACACAAGCACAAATATAACAACTAAACATATTATTGTGATAACTGGGAAACTTTAGATCTCATGAAAGATGTAAAATGTGACATAAAATGAAACAACAGTAGCCAGCAATATAGCGTTAGTTTTGATTGTGAAGCAATCATCAGACAATACTTCAAAATAAACTTTAACAAAGGTGGTGCAAAATTATAAAACATGTTTGGCTATATTGCCGCATAATACTAAAAGTATTGTTGCAATGGTGCTGGCAACATATCGCAATCAGTTATTGCAGTGAAAATGTGGTCAAAATATATCAAAGAGTAACAGTATGGCCAGTGTGTCAGAGAAGCTACAATGGTGAGTGCTATTTTCAGATGGAAATATAATGAGTATTCAGGCAGAATAATAAGTAATAAGTAATCTTATAATACCTTGATTGTAGTGTTAGGCATGTGCTCTTCATATTCCTCGCCAATTTTGAATTTCAATTCCACTGTTCTGAGCAAAGAAGAGTTCTTAATACTCATATTCTCACCATCAAAAGTTATTTCCATCAATGGTGAAGACATTGCCATCATTTTTCTACCCATAAATGGTACACCTTTTTGGTATTAGACAAACATTTAGTTAATGAGAATAATCACAAAACCCAGATAGATACAGTTGAAATAGGAGTACTCACCAACTGCAGTAAAATAATCATCTATATTCTCATTCTTATAATGCTGATATTTTCCTTGAATAGAAGGCATTTTAATTGGATTTAAACTTAAATAACTTTTTCTTGCGTCTTCTTTCCTACAATATTAAACGCAAATTGTATTTGATATAGTAACAGTAATAATCGTCTTACAACTTCATCACCATTATGTATTAATGAAATGTGCCCGTGAACAGCTTCTTATCATTAATGATAAATATTATTAAACAGCGGTTTAATGATAACAGCTTTTATCAAAACAAATCAGTCACGTCTCCTAAATACGATAAACTTTTCTGATAAAATAACGTTCACCGTCGTTTCTCACAAGGAGTAACTCCGTTTTTTGGTTTGCACTTTGCTGAAGATTTTAAATGGACTGTTGCGATATTGTGAATATGAATGCACTTTAATTATAAAAATATTTAATATTTCTCAATAATTATAAATTAATGAGAATGTTTAAATCTAGCACTACTTATTACCTACGTCAAATTTATTATTATAGTTATAGTATATATATATATTAATATATAATATAATATGTTATTTATTTATTGATTGTTGTTGTTGATAATATTCACAGAACACTATTACTTAGGGATGTGATAAAATAATCGATTTTAATACTAATCGATTATTTTTTTTTATAATCGATTTTTCAAAGTCGATTTTTTTTATAATAAAAATCGATTTTATTATAAATTATTTTATTATATTTTATGTAAATTACGCTTTTTAATCGATTTTTGTAACCAGACTCATGTGTGTGATGGATGTAAAAACGTGAAGTAAGTTCAATAACAGAATAGAATAGAATTATTTTTTAATGAAAGTCATTTTTTACTTTACCACTGGTTCGAAAAAAAAAACCCTCTGTTCTGGGAAGAACCAGCAAGAAACATGAATAAGTCAATCAAAAGAACAGCGTCATCTGTGCGACAGATGAAAAAATGCGAAGTAAGTTCACTAACATGAACAAGTCGATCAAAAGACCTTTATGTATCTCTATGTATGTAAAACAGTTTCGCCTTTTGTATGTTTTCAACAGTTTTTTCCTCCGCTAGGCGTAAAAGTATTCTGTGGTTTCTTTCTTTCTTTAGTTAGTGTAAACAATTATATATAACAATAAAAATGTCTTGTAAAACGCCTAAAAGTGACTGGCAGAAGTATTTTTAAATGAAAAAATGATAGCGGCTAACAGGTCAATAGACAAAAATACTGAATTGGATCTATATATTGCGGCACCACTATCAAATCTCAAGGCAGATGCGCTCAATATATGGAGAAGCTCTGAAGGGACTTTCCCTAAACTAACCGAATTGGCTCTTAAACACCTCCCTGTGATGGCCAGTTCCGCGCCAACCGAACGATTATTTTTGAAAGCAGGAAATAATGTCAGAAAAAAACGAAACCGTATTTTGGGAAAGGGACGAAGAAGAATTTTTGTGAAATGATTGTTTTAAAACTCTTTAACTGAAAATTCATGGTAATAATATTTTTCTCTTTGTTTGTTTACACAAGTTTAAAAAAAGATTTGTCTTGTATTTTAGTTTTGAGACCAAAAGGTTGTCGTTTGATTATTTATAATTATATTTTTATTTTATTTTCATTCTACTCCAATGTAAATGATATTGAACATTAGTGGCAATAATTATTTAAGGTTTTTTTGTTTAAACTTAAAGTTTAAAAAAGATTTATTTTAGTTTTGAGACCAAAATGTTGTCGTTTGACTATTTAAATTTATAGTTTTATTTTATTTTCATTCTAATCCAATGTAAATGGTAATGAACATTTGTGGCATAATGATATTTAAACTTTTCGTTTGTTCAAACTTAGTTTGAAAAAACTATCGTTTACTAAGCTTATCGTTTCTTAATGGTTTCTTATATTTACGCGAAGACTACACATTAAATGAAACTAATTTTTACGGATTTTATCGCGCTTAATTTAAATTTTTAATTCCCGACGTTTCGGGTGCTTCACAGCACCCATGGTTACGGGGGGTACTGAGGTGTTTGACGTCCCGATGTCATAGTTAGCCTGGCTACCTTCAGTTTTTGAATATTAATTTTTGGTCCGATCTACGCAGAATGAGCTTACAGTATCTTGAAGCTTACAGTGGTATGCTTGGGTTTGGATTTAATTTTATTATTTATATATCCATCTTCTCTCTTGAAATTAGGATATTTTTTAATTTTACTAACCTCGCGAATCATACTTGGTATGAATCGGTGTTCTTTTGCGAGGATTTGTGGTTCAACTATGACAGGGACGTCAAACACCTCAGCCCCCCTGTGACCATGGTTTAAAGCACCCGAAACGTCGGCAATTAAAAAGTTAAATTAAACGCGATAAAATCTGTAAAAATTAGTTTCTTTATCGTATCTTTTTAATAAATTGTTAAATGGCACTGAACATTTGTGGCAGTAATTATTTTTAGTTTTTTATTCTTTAATATTAAAGGTTAAAAAAATTGTTCTGTAGTTTAGTTTTAAAACCAGAAGATTGTCGTTTTGATTATGTTTTATATTTATCATTTTATTTGATTTTTATTCTGATAAATTGTTGATTCTATAGTCAAAACTACGAAGTTTTATTAATATATAGGAAAGAAGGCATTTTTTCGAATAAAATAATTTTTTTCGTAAAAATCGTTTTTTTTTTTAATAAAAATCGATTTTTCCTAATCGATTAATATCACAAAGCAAAAAATCGATTTTTTAATAATCGATTTTTTTCACTCAATGTCAATCCGTACTATTACTCCTACAGAGATAATATTGTTCTTGTCGCAGAGTCACAGAAGCACAGAACCATATATTATTCCCTATATTAGGCCAGCCACATACATACGGAATTCCGTTTCGGGATTCCGTTTCGATATTCCGATTCGGGATTCCGAACGCAGCAAGTCCATATAAAATCTGTTAATAAAGTTGTTTTGCTTTTGTTCACAGACCATAGATAAGTAAATATCACAAACTACAAACTTCCCTATATAACATTGTAGTCTTTGCTACAAACTAACTAGAAATATAATTAGAAGTTTAGAAGCATATGGACTGGGCATATTACCCCCTCTATCCCAGCCTACGAATTTTGTATATATATATATATTATATGTGCCGTGTAGTGGCGGTTAAGAATATCCCCATATCTTCCCGTGGGTGTCGTAAAAGGCGACAAAGGGAAACAGGCAGGATGGGCAGCAGCATGTTCCTGATAACAACAAACTTACAATAAAAAAAACTGCGGTTGCTAACCCACTCGCCAAGCGTGGCAACTATGGCAAATACCCCCCTAATATGAGAGTAACAAAGAAACGGCCCCCAGTCCCCGGCGGCCCCGCTATTCCTGGCTACGGTGGTGACCATGGTAACGGCAGGGCAGAGGGTGCTAAGAATCTCCGGTGGAGGTTCAGTTGCTACCTACGACGACTCGACCTGGCAACATACAACACACGCACCCTGAGGACTGACAAGAAGATCGTGGAGCCGAAAGAAGAGGTAGACAAGTTATGCTGGCATATTATAGGATTATCCTCGAATCCAGCAACTTGCTTTATCACCGGGAGGGCGACCGTCTGTCCCAAGGTGGTGTCTGATTTACCGTCCACACTTAACGTCTCTCGTTAACAACGTTGTAAAGATTGAGAGAGTATCGACGAGGGTTGCGTACCTTATACTCAAAATCACCAAACGGTATTCGCTGAAGGTCATACAGGTTTACGCACCAACCTCGGCAGACCCCGATGAGAAGGTGGAGGAAATGTATAAGGATATCTCTAGAGCCATGCATTACTCCAAAATCCACTCTACGGTGTTAATGGGAGACTTCAATGCAAAACTAGGCACAAGAGAGAATGGTGAGCTGAAAGTAGGGAAATTTGGAATAGGGCAACGGAACGCAAGGAGCCAGCAGCTGGCCGACTTCATGGAGAAAGAGGGACTCTTTGTGATTAACTCTTTCTTCCAGAAGCGGCCCCACAGGAAGTGGACCTGGTCAAGCCCCGACGGTTCGACAAAAAATGAGATTAACTTCATTATGACGACCAGACGACAACTGTTCAGAGATGTCTCCGTGATCGCGAGGGTGAAAACTAGTAGCAATCACCGAATAGTCAGAAGCACACTGAACCTAAACGTTAAGTTGGAAAGGTCTCGGCTAATGAAGTCAACGCTCCGTCCCCCTCGTGCTCTGTTCTAAAGTCCCGAAACCTTTCAGCTTGAGTTACAAAACAGTTTTCAGTGCCTAGAAGACGATATGAATGACAAGCTCGTGGAAACTGTCCATGCGGTCGAAGCTAAGTTCTGCAAGACCCACCGCAGAAGAACACAGAAACTCTCCGATCACACTCTCAATCTCATGGCTGTTAGACGGGAGATGAAGCTACATTCTTCAACAGATTTGACAGCATACAGGCAACTGAACAGACAGATCTCCAAATGCATGCAGCGGGACTTACGCAACTTCAATACAGCTTGTATTGAAGAAGCGATCGAGCGAAACCAAGGCTCCAAAGTCTTTGCTAGAGATCTGTCTGCCAGAAAGAGCCAAATGTCAAAGCTAAAGACCGAGTGTGGCAGCATCGTTTCCGGGGCACCTGAGATTTTGAGTGAGATTGAGAGGTTCTATGGGCAGCTGTACACGTCATCGTTGGAGCCACACGCAAGTGTGAGTAACGATCCAAGAGCGAGTCTTATCCGACACTATTCCGAAGATATCCCGGCGTCAGTCTGAGCGAGATTAGAATGGCTCTCCAGCACCTTAAAAACGGCAAGGCCCCAGGCGAGGATGGATTACAGCGAAGCTTCTGAAAGCGGGTGGAAGACCGGTACTTGAAGTCCTTCAGAAGCTCTTCAATTCCGTCCTCCATGGTGGCATTACACCGGAGGCGTGAAGCAGAAGTGCGGTGGTCTTGTTCTTCAAGAAAGGTGACAACGCTCTCTTGAAGAACTACAGATCAATTTCCCTTCTGAGCCGCGTCTACGTGCTGTTTTCGAGAGTCATTACGAATCGTCTCGCGCGCAGACTTGACGACTTCCAGCCTCCCGAACAAGCCGGTTTCCGAAAGGGCTTTAGCACCATAGACCACATACATACCCTCTGCCAAATTGTACAGAAGTCCGAAGAGTACAATTTGCCACTATGTCTGGCGTATGTGGATTATGCGAAAGCTTTTGATTCCGTCGAAATTTGGGCGGTGCTGCAGTCCCTTCAGCGGTGCCAAGTTGACTGTCGGTATATCGAAGTGCTGAAGTGTTTGTACAGTAGAGCTACGATGGCTATCCGAGTACAGAACCAGAGTACGAAACCTATCCAATTGCAGAGAGGTGTAAGACAGGGTGATGTTATATCCCCGAAACTCTTCACCGCTGCATTGGAAGACGTTTTCAAGCTTCTGGACTGGAAAGGATATGGTATTAACATCAATGGCGAGTACATCACTCACCTTCGATTTGCCGACTATATAGTCCTTATGGCAGAATCGCTGGAGGACCTAAGCACCATGCTCAATGACCTCAATAGTGTCTTCCAACGAATAGGTCTTAGGAGAACATGGACAAAACAAAGATCATGTTTAATGTCCGTGTCACACCTATGCCGGTAGTTGTTGGGAGCACTAAGCTCGAAGTTGTTGACGAGTATGTTTACCTGGGACAAATAATCCGACTAGGTAAGTCCAACTTCGACCGATAGGTCAATCTACGGATTCAACTCGGCTGGGCAGCGTTCGGGAAACTACGACACATCTTCTCGTCAGACATACCTCAAAACCTTAAAACGAAATTGTACAACCAGTGCGTGTTGCCAGTGATGACTTACGGATCAGAGACGTGGTTCTTTACTGCTGGCCGTATGAGGAAGCTCAAGGTCGCTCAGCGAGCTATGAAGAGGGCTATACTCGGGGTTTCTCTGCGTGATAAACTTAGAAATGAGTATATCCGCAGTAGAACCAGAGTAACCGACATAGCCGAACGGATTAGTAAGCTGAAGTGGCAGTGGGCCGGCCATATATCTCGAAGAACCGACAACCGATGGGGAAGAAAGGTTCTTGAGCGGCAGCCTCGTACCGATAGGTGAAGTGTAGGGCGACCCCCCACAAGATGGAGTGACGACCTGGTAAGACATGCAGGAAGTCGATAGATGCAGGTGGCTCAGGACCGTGCTTTGTGGTATTCCTTGGGGGAGGCCTATGTTCAGCAGTGGACTTATGAAAAGCTGTAATGATGATGTTGATGATATATATATATACACCGGCACAATTAGCGGAACACAAAAAAAGAAGGATTTTAAAATCTTTTACTTGAGGAATTGGCCAGTTATTATATTTTTTTAATTTATTGTCAAATTTTAAAGTAGAGTTCGTAGGAATACGCGATTAACGGCTGTACAAGCTCGAAATGAATTGGAAGACGTTCGAGGAGTACGAGTAAGTGAGCGTACAGTTCGCAGGAGATTTGAAGAAGTTGGTTTAGGGTCGTATATACCTGCCAAAGGCCCAAAACTTGAGAGACGTCACCGCGTAAACCAATTAAGCTATGCGCGAGAACATCGTCATTGGGATTTGAACGAATGGCAGCAGGTTCTCTTTACTGATGAGTGCAGAGTTCTTTTAAAACAGATCGATGGGAGACAGCGAATATGGAGACGCAAAGGAGAACGCCACATACAGTCTAATTTTGAACACACAGTGGCTTATGGTGTCGGCTCGATTATGGTTTGGGGAGGGATATGTTTGGGAGCTCGCACGGAGTTAGTGATAGTCACAGGAGGGACCATGACAGCAGATCGATACATCAGAGACATTTTAGAAGAACATGTTGTACCATTTTCCCCATTTATTGGTGACGACTTTATTCTAATGCAAGATAATGCTCGTGCTCATAGTGCACAATCGTATCATATCTGAGCCACGTAGGTATACCGGTGATGCAGTGGCCAGCAAATTCCCCCGATATGAATCTGATAGAGCATGTCTGGGACTTGCTAAAAAGAAGGGTTAAATCCAGAATGCCACCCCCCAACGATCTGAATGAACTTGGAAACGCATTACTTGAGGAGAGGGAGCGGTTGCCTCAAGAAATCATCGATAACATAATCTGTAGCATGCCCAGACGAATGGAAACCGTAATCAGAGCAAGAGGGGGAAACACTCGTTATTAATTTTGCTTTAATTTTATTGTTAAATCATTTAATGCTTACTTTTTTTATTTTTTGTGATGGTTCATAATCATCTAAAAATTTCACTTATTTCAAAATTCTTTATTTTTCAATATAAAATAACGAAGACTTTTCAAAGTCGTTGTTAAAAGATGTTAATCAATTTGTTATTTTGTGTCTAATTACATTTTCGTCAAATATATGCGTTATTATCTCATAGTCTCACTTTTTTTTCTGTTCCGCTAATTGTGCCGGTGTGCATATATATATGTATATATAAAAAATACTAACAGGCGGATTGTAAATAGCACATCTCAAAAATATTAATTATTTAAACTGTACCTATGTAGTTTAGAAATAAAAAATATATAAGATAGCTCACCTTATAACGTCAATATTACTTCAAATAATTACTTCCATTACTACTAATTAGTCATTCGATTTGGAGTTAGACCTGAACAGTAGCAGTACGTTTTCAAAAACCCAGTTTTATCTCCACCATGGGCTATTAATCCATCTTGCACCGACGCTATCAGAAGCAAGAACACCAGGCTGTTCCTCCGATTGCTAATATTTTTGAAGGTGGTATAAAGCATGTGCATATGAGCGGATTTCAAATAAAATGACCATAGGAAAACTGCGCTGTCCACTTACTTTTTCAATAGTTTATTCATAAGCGAATCAAATTTTTTGTTTTTGTCGGTAACAATATAGATAGGAACATATAAAGATTATTTTTAAATAAAAAAAAAAAACTAAAGAAACCTGTAAAATATTGCCATAAAGTAAACATTTATGTGGACGAAACCATTAATTTTAACATGTCCACCCTGTAAGGCAATTTATTTATTTAAAACATAAAAGATTTTTAATATTGATATGGTCACTATAAGATGTTGTTAGGTTAGCTAATTACGTAATAACTTAAAAGAGAAGGATCCTTAAGTAGGGACTGAATAAATTAACCGACTTGGTATTACATGGATAACAACACAACTATTTACGATAGAAGAACTGAGTTGCGAGATTTGGTTTTTTTACAAGTTATGTTTTTGATGGGATTTGTTTTTTTATATATATTTCATACGCTGAAATATTTTTAGTTTTGATGACTCAAATAGCTAAAAATATTTCAGTGTGTGAATTATTTTTACAGACTGACTCTTGAACATTTTTTTTTAATTTTGTAAGTCACTTACTACTAGTATCTTAAGAATATTTTTTAAATAACCGTAAGTATTTTAATGAAGACTGAATTGTAGACAAAAACTTTTAAAATTATAGTAATTAAGTATTATTTAGTACTTATGGAAAAATAGTGTATATACACCCTAAGCAGTTCCTTTTCGTAACACATTATTCCATTAACGTAACTGTCCCACAGTTATTAGTTTTAATTTCTACGTTTATCTTACAAATATTGTTGATTTGAGTTCTTTTGAAAGTTTAATAGTGTTTATTTTTCATTTTTTTTATTTCGTTAATAGAGTTTGATTTTGAACGTGTTTCAAACATTGTTGTACCTAAATGATATTTTTTTCCCGAAATATCTGAAAAGTTACGTAATGGAGCTTTACACAGTAGATTATCTAAATTTCTACGAAGAATTTTGTAATAAGTTAGTTTTTAAAAAGATTTTTCTTTTATTTCATTCAATAGATAATAGTTTTATTTTATTAAAACGGTAATTAAAAAAGTTACGAAACTGAATAAATATTTCAGTATGCGGTCCCTTAAAATGCATTTTTATGAATATTATTAAAACATTCTTCATATTTTTTTACATTATCGGATAATTTATTAAATTTACCACTGAAATATCCACATTTAAGTCCATTTCGATTTATGAAAAATATTAGGTTCCGCTTACGTAACGCGTCATGTTATTTGAAATCCGCTCGTATGCGGGGCGTTTGTGAAACGCTCCCGAAAACGAAGACAGACGACAGTACTAACTATACCTTTGATGATGGGTGAGAGATATAAAATCGATCCTGATGTAAAAAAATCATCTTTTCACAACGTGTTGTTAGCTTTATTCATGCTCCATCATGTTAGTACAGCTAAATGAAACGTTAATTTCATAAAAATATAAAGAAAATACTTAAACATAAAACCAGCAGTGGAATTACTGAATTACAATCAACTGACCTGCTACCTACATATTTATTTATCTATGCAATTGACTAGGGGTCAATGTACGCGCAAACCACAATACCTTTTTTTTACACACACACACGAGCACACAGTCCACCTGATGGTAAGTGGTTGCTGTGACCCATAGACATCTACATTTATCCTCGTTTGCGAATCAAACTGCAGATGCGTTGTCAACCGTGAGGACTAAGTTGAAATGCCTCTTTTCCAGTAAAATCGTCTTCGGTTCTCTACACTCACCGTACGAAATACAGCAGTTTTAAAATGCTATTTTACGCTGGTAATCTGTGAAAGCGTGGTCCTTCCCCGGTCGAGCCGACCCATTCGTGCTACAACTATATTACTAATACAGCTGCAGTATGGCTCTACCACGTATAGATATAACTAAATATATATACCTAATAATTATAATATAAATATATATATACCTAATAATTTACAACAGTTGTCTAAATACCTAACTTATCTACTTAATATACTACTTTGCTACTGTGTTTGTCTCCACCTGGCCACTTTAATTTGAGTTTATAGATTAAATAAACCAAATAACTGTTTCGATTCCCCGCTAATGAAAAAAAAAACTAAAATGAAATGTTAACAAGGTTAGAGTCATGCTTTTTTATTCATCGTGTAGGTGTGTTTATTATTTTGATGTATTCAGTTATGTACCTATTCAGATCAGCTCCGTACTAAGTTATTAAAAAAAATTAGGTATGAAACAGATTACCGCTCTAAATCCTCCGTGGTCTTATGAGATGTGGGTCAAATTGTGCTCCATTGATTTCGAGGCAGATTTAGACTCGGTGTTGCGTCTCCTCATGGAGGCGGGGCATCATCGTGTGGTCTTCGACACAGTCCGTACGTAGTTTGTCGAAAACATCCACGATCCTTTTGTAGTTTCGTCAGCACTATCACACTCACGATGAAAAACCCTTTCTTTCACATACCCCCACAGAGAGAAGTTTAACGGGGTCAGATCTGGTGAGCGAGGTGGCCAAGCGTGTGATCCTAGTCTGCCAATCCAGCGATCATCAAATAATTCGGTAAGGCGCTCACAGACGAACGTCACAACATGTGGAGGTGCACCATCATGCTGGGACCATGTGCGGCGATACTCAGCCAACGATAGGTGGTCTAAAATGTCAACCAACTGTACATTTATAAAGTTTAGGTATCGCTGTCCGTTAAGTCGCTGTGGCAGAAACACTGGTCCCAGTTTGCGATCCTTAAATAAACATGCCCATACGTTAACCGACCATCGGGTTTGATGCCCGGTTTGTCGAACAGCGTGCGGGTTAACCTCTGAATACATGTGTGTATTTCTTCGGATCCACAGGCCGTTTCTGGTAAATGTCGACTCGTCCGTCCAGATAACGTGCTCAATGGAACCAGGCACACGTTATTGTTGGTCTAATACTAACTAAAGCTTGCACTTTGTGCACTTTGTATGGGCGCATTCGGTTACGCTTTAACACATTGTGAACTGCACAGTATGACACACTTGTTCCATCCCGACGTCTTAACAATTTAGCGATACTTCGTCTACCTAGGTTCGGATATCGGCGAACCACATCTAAAATGCGCTTTTCGGAGTGAAC
The DNA here is from genome assembly GCA_963668995.1 of Parnassius mnemosyne. Taxonomy (NCBI): domain Eukaryota; kingdom Metazoa; phylum Arthropoda; class Insecta; order Lepidoptera; family Papilionidae; genus Parnassius; species Parnassius mnemosyne. Next base: position 16,093,674 of record CAVLGL010000035.1, on the reverse strand, counting down.
AGCCACTTGACTTCCACCTCCTGCCGCTACTGGAGCAATGGGCCGATTTTCCAACACTCGCTGAAATACTGCTGTTATCAGAGTAGAGTCAACTGGGTGACGAGCGGTCGGTAATTTCTCTCGGTAAATTCGTAATGGACGCGAAGCATTCCAGCAAGCTTCTTCAAGGCACATTAACATGTTGCCTTATTCACGAGCACTTTAAACGTACGCGTTAAGCATTATTAAAACAAAAAAGAAACACAAAACGTAACAACAAGAATAACACGTAATAACAAGTAGATAATACCAAGTAATAACAATAAGAATTTAATAAACAAAACGAAATGTCGCTCGCGCACGCGTGTCCAAAGTCAACACGGAACTGTCTCAAAAACTAAAATTAATAATGAATCTGCCAAAACTGAAGCCTACTGCGTCCTACCGTTCTTGCGGTAAACACTTTGAACATTCCCACAGACCGTGAAACGTTATGACATTGCCAACTTTTATTTTGTAAATTTAGTTTCCATATGATCCCTACGATTAGTCTTCATATGGAATTTAGAAGTTATAGTTGTAATTTTTTAATACAATACAATTATACAATAAATTGTACCCTGACGAAACAAGCAGTTCATTACTACAAAAATGATATTGAAATTAATAAACGTACTTTTTAAAACTACAATTATAAACACTATTTCGTCGTTATCTTTGATTTTGTACAAGAAAATAGAAATGAAATGGTATTGAATAATTTAATAGTTAAAATCAATTACAATTATGATCGATAGTTAATTAATCTAAAAATATAATACTTTTACTTTATTTTAATTGACTTTTCGTTTTTAATCCGTCCAATACTTTGATTTGAAAAGAGGTACGTCAAAACTATTAAAAATTACTTGCAAGTTTTATTGTGATTGCCACTTCTAATTCTTATGTCGCTTGCAAACAAATCTTAGTAGGTAAATTTCGATGCAACATGGCAACGTTGCCAATACCATTTTATGACAGTGGTAGAGCCACGCGGCAGCTTTTGCTGTCGCACGGATGGGCCGGCTCGAACCGGGGTAGTACCACGACCTCACAGAAAACCAGCGTGAAGTATAGGTTTACCTCTGCGTTTCGCTTGGTGAGGGCAGGTGGCCGGAGACCCTTTTTATTGGAAATGAGGCATTCCATCTTAGTCCTCACGGATGACAACGCATCTACATTTTGATTTGTAACAGAGGATAGATGTAGATGTCTATGGGCCGCAGCAACCACTTACCATCAGGTGGACTGTGTGCTCGTTTGTCACCCTTATCCTATAAAAAAAAAACAATTTGTCAAATTCTCCGAAAATCCATTTCAAATTCCCCAATTTAAGGACAAAACAACTTCAACATATTGTCCTCAATTTTATTTTAAGAAATTAAGCCATTTTTAACTAATTTTATATGATTTATGTTTCACTAACATTTTTTTCTTTTTACCGAAATTTTTTTTCCACACCTTCCATATTTTTGTAACAAGTATTTTGCTCCATGGAATATTTTTAATTCCTTCCCTTGTTGCCATTAAAAAGTACCACAGTACCTGCATTTCTATGCATGCGGTTCTCTGCTCTAAAATTAATAAAATAAGAAATGAAAAGCATTAAATGATACACAAAAGTTGCCGAAATAAATCTTAAATGTGGTGCAATGAAGATATTTAAAAAAGAGAGTCATTCGATATTCATAATCAACCTAACAAAAATGTTAAAATAATATATCGATTTTCAAAATCCCCGCATTTTCCCCGCATAATATAAATTCCCATTCTTTAAATTCCCCGCAATTTGTGAGAATTCCCCATATGTTGGCAACGCTGACGCGAGGTGACACACAGTCGGCCGGGCGACGCCAGCAAGTGGTACGAAGGGGGCGCGACGGGGGAATGCTTGCTAGTATTACTGTGCGTGCACGCTATTGGTTCTTCATTCTTCCCGCACTTTGAAAATTCGATGTTTCCCAAAATACAGTCGCAAACACAGCTTTCTTTACACGACGCGCGACGATGTTTTTAAAATGGGGAGCAAAGAAATATTATTTATATCTATTGTTTTATAACTGAACTAGTGAACGAGAAGGTAAATATGATGGGAGAATGTGATTGGGGAAAATTGTGCAGTAAAGTTAAAAGTACTGTAGAAGAATACCGAAAAAATTACCATGTGGTCGATATAATGACGGAAACATTTATCATTCGCATTGATGATAATGATTCTGATGACGAAGCTCAAGCGAAGATGAAACTGATGATGAAGTAGCATCCAGTAACACCAACACACCATCGACATCTGGCTTCCATGTGACCCAAGACGATATAATGGACGGCGTGTCACCCTTAGCTTAAGTTTTCTTGTTACAAACTACTTTATATTTTACGACAAAAATAAAAAATAATGCTAAAAGTAAACATTATCCATTTTTAATTCCAACCTCTTCTAAAGTTCTAAGTAGCTAAAGTCCAATCGCGAAGCACGAAGAATTTCGTACATTGAACTGTCATTACCTGTCTCTGTCACTCCCGCGTAAATACAATGAGTCTCGCTCGCACAGATGCAATGGCCGCCGTCCTCAGGGATTGTAAACCTTTTACTGGAGACTATAAGGTTTGTTCTCTTTTTGCATAATGTGGTTTTGGTTGGCCTTGAGTCACGACAAAAAGTCCTTGGTTTGCTTGACCTTGACGTAATTAATAATGTTTAAATAACGAACGACATTCCATCGCATCTTGGGATGCGTTAGTGATCGCTCAGTTTTCGGACACAGTTATTTACCTATTCTTAGTTTATTGTTGTTTGTTAGTTTTTGTTATCTTCTTTTAATTGTTAAGTGGTTTTGTTAATTTGTTAAGTTTTATTCACTCTTTTAAAATGGAACCAGCGCCGTCTATCTCGCGACCATTCAAGGAGTTTGTTTCTCCGCGGAAGAAAAGAAAAATGTCACACTTTAGTGTATCTGAGAAGGTAATGATTATTAACGTGTTTAAATACGTTAAAGAATCCTGGCCTGCTGATAAATATCCTTCAAAAAAAGATATGAAGGATAAAACAGGATATCTTGGGCATTTCGAAATCGGCCATATATCGTATCTTAAAAGAATATACCGACACAGATACCGTCAAGCCAGCTGCTTCACTGAAAAAACGACTCTCATTAATTGAAAAGATTGATGGGTTCGATAAATCGTGCATTAGACGAATAGTGCACAGATTTTATTTAAAAGGAGAGTTACCTACAGCAAAAAAGGTGCTACATATCATAAATACAGACGAATCCTTACCAAACATGGGCTTGACATCGTTGAATAAATTACTGAAAGATTTGAAGTATGTCAAACGAAGGAGAAATAACGGGTTAATCGACAGAGATGACACAGCATTGTGGCGTATCAAATATTTGAAAAATATGAAAACTTACCGACAACAACAACAACCAATATATTACTTGGATGAAACTTGGTGAATGCGGGTAAGACTTATTTTTATTATTTTCTGTCTTAAATCTATACTAAAATTATGAATGTGAAAGTAACACTGTCTGTCACCTTTACACGCCTAAACCGCTATTAACTGTTTAAACCTTTGATTAGTTTATTCATTTACTTTTCGAAAATAAATATTAAAAGGTGTCGAGGTAGACCGAGACTAACTTTCGAAGACCATGTGAGCAAATTGCTCGAAGAGGGGAGAGAAGAAGAAAGAAGCGAAAGAGGTATGTAAGGATCGTGACACTTGGCGATCTGTTCTCTCTGCCTACCCCGTCAGGGATTGTGCGTGAAGATAAGTAAGTAAGTAAGTATTTACTTTTCAGGGCACACTGTTGGCAAGGTGTGGGAAGACACTACAGTGCAGTCACGAAAACAAGCATTTTTGGAGGGTTTGTCGACGGGTGCCAAGAATCCTACTTCCAAAGGCAACCGGCTAATTATTTTACATATAGGAGGTGAACAAGGATTCGTGCCAGAATCGGAATTGGTGTTTGAATGCAAAGGTACAGGCGATTATCACGAATCGATGAATGCAGCTAAGTTCGAACATTGGTTTCAAGCAATGCTACCGAGACTTGAGCCAAACGCAGTGGTTGTCATGGGTAATACCAGCTACTACTCAAGACGCCAGGAAAAAATCCCAGTTACTAGTTGGAAAAAAATAGATATTCAAGAATAGCTTTCATCAAAGCAAATTTCATTTCAGGCAAAAGAAAAAAAAGTCCAGCTCTTGAAAAAGGTGAAAGATGTCAAGATTCAGTACCATCGTACGTGGTCGATGAGCTGGCAAAAGCAGTTTGTGTGGAGATATTGAGATTACCTCCGTACCATTGTGAATTGAATCCCATCGAACTAGTGTGGGCAGAGGTCAAGGGGTATGTGGCCCGAAAAAATACAACATTTAAGATGGCAGATGTTAAAAAGCTGCTCCAGGAGGCTTTAGGAAAAATGGCAAAATTGCATCAGTCACGTAAAAAAAGAGGAATCGAATTTAGCTAGACTAGATGATAATGTAGACAAAACTGTTGATTTTTTTGTGATAAATATGACAGGCGAGACGTCTTCGGAAAGCAGTTACTCCAATACAGAGGAATCGGATTCTGATTTTAGATTTTTTTTCTGCCGAATTAGTAGATACTTGTCTAGATTTTTATTACTTGTAATATAAAATGTAAATAAATAATTTATGTAATAATAATAACTATATTTCATAAGTTGGTAAATTTTCTTTCTCCTTCAAATATTTCATGTAAACCGCACTAAATACAAAAATGTTTGTGACCACTGTCAGTAGGTAAAGAGGTCATTGTACGAAATTCTTCGTGTTCCGCGACTGGACTTTAGTAAAGTACCTATTATGATTCTACAATTAAACCATTAATTACTATTATCTTTATATATAAAAATTACGTGTCACGTTGTTTGTCCGCGATGAACTCCTAAAGTATTTGAAACTCCTGAACTAATTTGAATGAAAATTGCACACTCTGTGCAGTTTGGTCCAACTTGAGAGATAGGATAATTTTTATCCTGATAAGTGACACTCGATATTTTTTTTATTACGAATTTAAGCATTTTTACTTGTACTAACACGATGGAGCGTGAATAAGGCTAATAAAACGTTGTGAAAAGATGATGTTTTTTCATCAGGATCGATTTTATATCTCAGCCATTATCAAAGGTATAGTTACTACTGTCCTTTGTTTTCGTTTTCGGGAGCGTTTCACAAACACCCGGTATACGTTTCGTCAACATAAATGACCGGTCGATTTTCTTCCTGACGATTCTTGCGCAACCTCAGAATATATTTTGCTCTACCAATATTTTTCGTTTAGACTGGCACCTTCTGTATTTGTAGCCCATGGTCTTTAAAATACTCCTCAACGATGTTCTGCCATATTTAAAACCAATATCAGTTTTCAATTCCAACCAAAGTTTATTAATGGTAGGCCCCTTGTTCACGACGTAAAACGATGGAATTAAATGCCTTATACCGCACATATCGAAATCGTCGAAATCATAATTTTTTTTCCTCCGGTTCCTAGTTTTTCCCGGCGTCACAATTTTAGAAGATGAAGCTTTTGCTATATTACGTGACGCTGCGTTCAGAAACACCTAAAACAAAATAAAAACAATGCATTATAAATACATCATGTTAATGCCACTAGGAAACTAAAAACGAACAAATAGAGAAAATTGGAGAGTTTTATTGTTATGGAAGCCCTAAAAATTACCTGTTAAATATGCGACGCGGGCTCTAACTTTGGAAAACGGCACGATAAGCCCGTTATTGTCTCGTTCTTCTTCACAAGCACGTTTGACCTTCAAAATAACATCCCTAACAGCACTTTTAATCACTTTCGGCATAATGACAACGGTTAATTACTGCAAAAACGAATAAAAACACGGCACCTAACACTCTGTTTAGACACTTGCCATAAACAGAAAGAGCACACTAGCTATGAGCATTATAACGTATAGATAATTATGCCCGGGCTACACTAACGAGAAATGCCGTTAATTATCGCGTTGATGGGCGTTGAATATAGATGTGGCCACCGCTTAACTCGATAATTTTACAACAGCATTGTTAATGCCGTTTGCCTTTGGGAGATAACTCGAGTGGCGGTACATCAAAGAGATTAACGCACGAATTAACGCGTTGAAGCGGCCACACTACGTTTGTCTCATTGTACACGGTGAGCGCAACGGGATCTCACGTATGGCTGTGGAGTGGAATAATGAAAAAAATCTTACGTTTGATATTCTGTAAACATAGCTATGTTTATGGGATCCGAGACTCAAAAGTTTTAAGAATCGTACATTGCAAAATGATGCTTGGCAATGAATAATGCAATTATTACCTTTTAACACAACTATCGAAGAAATTAAAAAGAAGAAGGAAAGCCTAATAATGGGTAATTATAGAACCCATTAAAATAAATATAATATTGTAAAATATATTAATATAATAACAATTTATATACAGTAAAATATATTCACATAATAAAATATATTGAAGGAACATTAACGCCAACTTTAACGCCGTTCAACGGCATTGAAATTGTAATAACGTTGACCGTTCCAAGTGTGGCCACTTACTTTGTCGCATTAAAATTAAGGCACTAATTGTTGCGTTTATGGGCATTGACGTTTCTCGTTACTGTGGCCCCAGCATTATGGAAACGTCTGTTTACTTTATAACGTATAGATTGTTATACATAACGCTTATAACTGTCTATTTCTTAGGCCCGCAACATACATACATACAGCGGGTAACATACATACGGGTAGGCCACATACATACGGAATCCCGTTTTGCCCGCAAAATTTCGAACGGAAAACTACCGTATGTGTGTGACTGGTCATAAATTTTATATGGACTTGCTGCGTTCGGAATCCTGAATCGAAATATCGAAACGGAATCCCGAAAAGTAATTAACATCAATGAGAAAGAAATCATTAATGAGTTCTTACAACATTTTGGGTAAAAAGCTGAGATAGCAAATTAAGATTCGATAAACATATTAATTCTACAGGTTGCTCGGCTTTGTTCTTAGACAGTCTAAAGATTTTAAAAAGGTAACAACAATACTTCAACTGTACAACAGTTTGGTCCGTAGCAAACTTGAATATTGTTTTCAAGTATGGTCGCCCGCTTACAAAAACCACATGGAAAGAATCGAACATGTTCAAAAAAGACTCATTAAACACCTAGTATTTCGTTTTAAGACGTCAAGTCATGGTGAGTGCTACAAAGAGAAACTCGATTACTTTAGCATGAAACCACTGGCAGTTCGTAGATCTCTACTTGATTTAAAATTTCTTCATAAGCTTTTCAATGGTAAAATTGATGACAGTGAGCTGTTGCGTAGATTTAATCTTAATGTACCTAAAAGACCTCCTCGCAACCCATGTCCTTTCTTTAAGAATGATAGCACTCGAACAAAACTTGGACAGAATTCTCCAATAACACGTATATCACGAGTATACAATGTATGTGTAAAAAACATAGCAACACTAGACATGGTTGTGACTGGCTCACACTTTTTATGAAAAAATGCAATGATAGTTTGGAAAATTAATTAGTCAGTCACTAACTTTATGCTAAACTTAACTTTAATTTATTTTTTATTTTTATTTATGTTCATTAAACTTATTTTTGTTCCAACTACCATTAAAATAGGCAAATTATAAACACTGCTTTTGTTTTAGAATGATGTGTTCTCCTATAATTGGTAGTACATAGTAATTTGTAGATGTAAAGCATGTGTTAGAAGTAATTTATTATGTACAACTGTTGGATATCCATACAAATAAATAAATCGCTACCGTACAAAAACAAATGTTATGTCGTGTATGATAAGAACGAAACTGCATCGAGGCCCATGTTGATACGTATAGGTGAGCGAAGCGAAATTTGAGAAATAAGTTTATTTCATTCTTTTTCATATAGATACTTGTATAACTATTTCAAATTGGCAATATGTCTCTAATAGACTGATTTTTGCCAGGTGCTAAATAACTAATTATATATATCTCAAAAAATGTCACAACTATATTTTTAAGCTTTTCTTTATAAGAGACATCTTGTTTCTTCTTGTTGACTTGCTTATTATCTTTATTGTCTCTATTTTTATTTACTTCTTAAGATTTTTTTAAGATTTCTGTATTTTAAATTTTGTTTCTTTAAAAATAATATAGTTTGCCTCAATATTTTATTTTCTTTACTCATTTGGTACCGCAGTTTTCTAATTTTGGTTTTACATAGACAGTAGCTTGATGTGCTCTGCATAAGTTAAAGTAGAGGGAATGAAATCTAAGGGAATGAGAATTTCACATAAAAACTCGAAACGAGCAATAAAATCGTTCGAATTATGAAAGAAAAAGTAGTGTCTTAATAGTTACTTATTACCATTTAAATAATAAAAAAGTCATATTGTGTAGATTAATTATACTTACCGAGATTTGAAATACTTTAAAAATGAAAATTACTTGGACAAACTCCGTACAAAGAACAATCCGGCACTATATCGTGTAGACAAAACACATGCGTTCTTCCTCGGTGGCTTGCGGCAACTGCCTGTTGGCATATAGTCTATTATCTATGGGCAACTGTTTGAAGAAGCCCTGAACATTCAATGTGAGTAACGGTTGCGGTGCGCGGAGGGCTGCTGCGTAGTGATTATATTCTCTTTGGGCTGCTGAATTAAAGTCGGGTTCATAATTTGTTGGAGTAATGAATTCTTAGGCCTTTAAAGAGTTAATGAAATAACAAAGTTATCGATATTGTTCAGTCCTTATCAATAATATCAAAATAAATTAGTTTGATGTAATTTTTAGCACAAAAGCATATAAGTCATGAATAACAATGTATAACTACCAAGAAAAATCCTAGGATAGTGAAAAAAAATGTCCATTTTTCCTTAAAAAAAATTAATAACGAAATATACACACAAATATCATACCTACCCTTTTAAAACAAAAAAATTAGGAATAATTTAGTACTTTTATTTATTTAATATATCTTCATTTTATGATACTTAAATGGATAAATCAGTTTTATTGCGTGATATAAGAATCAGCGAATTATGCAATCATACTCTTGCAATTGGATCCACCACCGAGCAATACGTGGCACTAAATCTCTCAAATCTCTCTTGGTTAACGTAGACCTTAGCGCGTTACTGTCAGTTTGTATAGTAAATGGGATGCCGATGAGGTAAGCTCGAAACATTTGTAGGGATGCAATAACAACAAAGGTTTCTAGCTCAAAAGAACGGTATTTTTGTTCTACCGCTGTAGTTTTACAACTGCAGTACGTTATCGCTTCTAAAACTCCGTTTTGACTACATTCAAGTATAATACCAGCTCGGCCATTTTTGCTGGCATCTGTATGAAGATGAGTCTCGGCACGAGGGTCGTATAAAGCAAGTAACGGGCGCTCAGACAACAAGTTTTTGATACGGGTAAACGAGTTTTCTTGCGGTTCAAGCCATATCGATTCCTTGTTCTTTTTTACTAAGAAGACAAAGAAATATGTAGCAAGCTACTTTAAAAGAAATTTCGAATATCGACATCATCATTCATCATCATTACAGCCCTTCACAAGTCCACTGCTGAACATAGGCCTCCCCCAAAGAATGCCACAAAGCACGGTCCTGAGCCACCTGCATCCATCGACTTCCTGCATATCTTACCAGGTCGTCACTCCATCTAGTGGGGGGACGCCCTACACTTCGCCTGCCGGTACGAGGCTGCCACTCGAGAACCTTTCTTCCCCATCGGTTGTCGGTTCTTCGAGCTATATGGCCGGCCCATTGCCACTTCAGCTTACTAATCCGTTGGGCTATGTCGATCACTCTAGTTCTACTGCGGATATCCTCATTTCTGAGTTTATCACGCAGAGAAACTCCGAGCATAGCCCCTTGGCCGTGTAGTGGCGGTTAAGAATATCCACTACCCCATATCTTCCCGTGGGTGTCGTAAAAGGCGACAAAGGGAAACAGGCAGGAGATGGGCAGCAGCATCTTCCTGATAATAGCCAAAATAACAATAAAAAAACTGCGGTTGCCAACCCGCTCGCCAAGCGTGGCAACTATGGCAATATACCCCCCATGAGCAATAACAATAATAAACGGCCCCCAGTCCCCGGCGGCCCCGCTATTCCTGGCTACGGTGGCGACCATGGTAACGGCGGGGCAGGGGGTGCTAAGAATCTCCGGTGGAGGTTCGGTTGCCACCTACGACGACTCGACCTGGCAACATACAACGCACGCACCCTGAGGACTGACGAGAAGATTGTGGAGCTGGAAGAAGAGATAGACAAGTTACGCTGGCATATTATAGGATTATCCGAAGTCCGAAGAGAGGGGGAGGACACGGTAATCCTCGAATCCGGCAACTTGCTCTATTACCGGGAGGGCGACAATCTGTCCCAAGGAGGTGTCGGATTTATCGTCCACAAGTCTCTCGTTAACAACGTTGTAAAGATTGAGAGTGTGTCGACGAGGGTTGCGTACCTTATACTCAGAATCACCAAACGGTATTCGCTGAAGGTCATACAGGTTTACGCACCAACCTCGGCACACCCCGATCAGGAGGTGGAGGAAATGTATGAGGATATCTCTAGAGCCATGCATTCCTCCAAAACCCAATATACGGTGTTAATGGGAGACTTCAATGCAAAACTAGGCACAAGAGAGAACGGTGAGCTGAAAGTAGGGAAATTTGGAATAGGGCAACGGAACCCAAGGGGCCAGCAGCTGGCCGACTTCATGGAGAAAGAGGGACTCTTTATGATGAACTCTTTCTTCCAGAAGCGGCCCCACAGGAAGTGGACCTGGTCGAGCCCCGACGGTTCGACAAAAAATGAGATTGACTTCATTATGACGACCAGACGACAACTGTTCAGTGATGTCTCAGTGATCGCGAGGGTGAAAACCGGCAGTGATCACCGAATGGTTAGAGGCACACTGAACCTAAATGTTAAGTTGGAGAGGTCTCGTCTAATGAAGTCAACGCTCCGTCCCCCTCGTGCTCTTTTCCAAAGTCCCGAAACCTTTCAGCTCGAGTTACAAAACCGTTTTCAGTGCCTAGAAGACTGCAATGAAGTGGACGATTTGAATGACAAGCTCGTGGAAACTGTCCATGCGGTCGGAGCTAAGTTCTGCAAGACCCGCCGCAGAAGAATACAAAAACTCTCCGATCACACTCTTAATCTCATGGCTGTTAGACGGGAGATGAAGCTACATTCTTCAACAGATTTGGCAGCATACAGGCAACTGAACAGACAGATCTCCAAATGCATGCGGCGGGACTTACGCAAATTCAATACAGCTCGTATTGAAGAAGCGATCGAGCGGAACCGAGGCTCCAAAGTCTTTGCCAGAGATCTGTCTGCCAGAAAGCGCCAACTGTCAAAGCTGAAGACAGAATGTGGCAGCATCGTTTCCGGGGCACCTGAGATTTTGAGTGAGATTGAGAGGTTCTATGGGCAGCTGTACACGTCATCGTTGGAGCCGCACGCAAGTGTGAGTAACGATCCAAGAGCGAGTCTTATCCGACATTATTCCGATGATATCCCGGACGTCAGTCTGAGCGAGATTAGAATGGCTCTCCAGCACCTTAAAAACGGCAAGGCCCCAGGCGAGGATGGAATTACAGCGGAGCTTCTGAAAGCGGGTGGAAGACCGGTACTTGAAGTCCTTCAGAAGCTCTTTAATTCCGTCCTCCATGGTGGCATTACACCGGAGGCGTGGAGCAGAAGTGCGGTGGTCTTGTTCTTCAAGAAAGGCGACAACGCTCTCTTGAAGAACTACAGACCGATTTCCCTTCTGAGCCGCGTCTACGTGCTGTTTTCGAGAGTCATTACGAATCGTCTCGCGCGCAGACTTGACGACTTCCAGCCTCCCGAACAAGCCGGTTTCCGAAAAGGCTTTAGCACCATAGACCACATACATACCCTTCGGCAAATTGTGCAGAAGTCCGAGGAGTACAATTTGCCACTATGTCTGGCGTATGTGGACTATGAGAAAGCCTTTGATTCCGTCGAAATTTGGGCGGTGCTGCAGTCCCTTCAGCGATGCCAAGTTGACTGTCGGTATATCGAAGTGTTGAAGTGCTTGTACAGTAGGGCTACGATGGCTATCCGAGTACAGAACCAGAGTACGAAACCTATCCAATTGCAGAGAGGTGTAAGACAGGGTGACGTCATATCCCCGAAACTCTTTACCGCTGCATTGGAAGATGTTTTCAAGCTTCTGGACTGGAAAGGATACGGTATCAACATCAATGGCGAGTACATCACTCACCTTCGATTTGCCGACGATATAGTCCTTATGGCAGAATCGCTGGAGGACCTAAGCACTATGCTCAATGACCTCAATAGTGTTTCCCAACGGATAGGTCTTAAGATGAACATGGACAAAACAAAGATCATGTTTAATGTCCATGTCACACCTATGCCGGTAGTTGTTGGGAACACTAAGCTCGAAGTTGTTGACGAGTATGTTTACCTGGGACAAATAGTCCGACTAGGTAAGTCCAACTTCGACCGAGAGGTCAATCGACGGATTCAACTCGGTTGGGCAGCGTTCGGGAAATTACGGCACATCTTCTCGTCAGGTATACCTCAAAACTTGAAAACGAGACTGTACACCCAGTGCGTGTTGCCAGTGATGACATACGGAACTGAGACGTGGTCCTTCAATGCTGGCCGGATGAGGAAGCTCAAGGTCGCTCAGCGAGCTATGAATATCGACACATAACGATTAAAAATATTGACGATTTATATCGATAATTTTATTCGCATCTATCGATATTTTTTGCCCAAACCTAATATGCTATGTTTAAGACGTTTGACAGTAACTAATACAGGTAGGCATTGTATGAATTTGTGTGTATATTCTCTCTAGTACCACTTTATTTGGAGCAATCAATGAACAGACATACAAACTTATTATATAGTACATATTCATAAATGCTGCTAGATTAAATACCCTCCTTTTTTCATATTCAGGTAAAAATAGTTGTTATTTTGTCAGTTATTATTCCAAATTATGGGCAATTAGAAAGATACAAAGCACCTTATTAGGACCTCTCTTTTCAGGCCATAGTTATCATCCCATATAACTTCTAGTTTTAATAATAATTCTATGGCGCGAGAAGATCTAAATCATAGCGTAGGTATCAATTATATCATTTAAAACGATATTTCGACAATTATCTTTTATGCTACAGCAACGCACCGGTTACCAGCTAGTAGTAGATAGATAAATATAAATACGTAGCAAGCATTGTTTAGTTTGTCACCGACCGCTGTAAGTGTGGTGCACTTATTTATGTGTAATTTAGTTGCGTTTAATTTGCATATAAAAGTATAGCAATAAAAAAGGCCCTTTTTACTGGAAATGAGGCATTCCATCTTAGTCCTCACGGGTGACAACGCATCTACATTTTGATTTGTAACAGAGGATAGATGTAGATGTCTATGGGCCGCAGCAACCACTTACCATCAGGTGGACTGTGTGCTCGTTTGTCAACATTATCCTATAAAAAAAAAGTCTTATGTCCTATTACAGTGGATTTTCAGCATACAATATCGCCTTTTGCGCCATTTTTTAAATAACTCTATTGTGGTACATACACACTTTTATAATACTTGTATGCAGTATACAAATGTGGCGAGTTTTACACTTTATTTGTCGAAAGTTTTAAATATTAATATTTTATAAATAAATTTTAAGTATTATTAATCTATGTTCTATTATTTATTAAGATTTTTCAATTGTTAATAAATATGCGTAAATTTTGTAAGATATTACCTATTAATAAATTAAATTATGTACAAGCAGACACGCGCCATGCATTTTTATGTATCTGCATAACGAAGGAATGTGAAACTGGTTCGGTCGCTGAGCCCGCGCCTTCGGGACAGCAGATCGCCAGTTCGTCCGCTTCTGCCTTGCACGTTATACGTATCCCATACCCATTGTCTGCCTAATACCCAAGCTTATGCAGTTCGTATAGTTTAATTCTATATACATACGGAATTCCGTTTCGGGATTCCGTTTCGATATTCCGATTCGGAATTTCGAACGCAGCAAGTCCATATAAAATCTATGACCCGCCACATACGTACGTTATTTTTCCGTACGGAATTTCTCCGATTCGAGATTCCGTATGACCGCCTGTGCGTTCGGGATCCCGAACGGAAAAAAGCCGCTCCGAACGCACGTCTTCCATAGATTTTGTACGAATCGCCACACACATACGTAAATTCCGTACGGAATGCGCTCAGTGTTCGTCGTACGACCGAAGCGAGTAGGTTTATTTATGTATGTTTTTACATTTAATCTTGTAGGTGTATAGCTTTTCGTAACCTTTCATCTTATTTTATTTAATAATTCGTCGATAGAATTTACATACATAAATATTTAAAAAATATATCTGGATAAATAGATTTTTTTACATAGTATTGACTATATTGCAAGCTTAGGGTGATAAGGGGATGCACCTAGTAAGAATGATATAGCAACAATGGAATTTGCAATTAGAAAATCGTCGTCATTATTCGCTGGCAGAATGTCTAGACTCAATGGCTAACGTCTCTCAACTGACCGTTGTTATTACGAACGGAAAAAAAACGTGTGTGTGTGATATATTCACGGAATCCCTATTCGGGATTCCGAAACGGAATTACGAAACGGGACTCCGTATAAATGTGGCCGGCCTTAGACGTTAGTCTTTGTCAATGGTACCAACACTGAGGAGGCGAAGCGCAATGTTTGTGTGTGTGTTTACTGTTTATGATTATTGTGGTTATTGGCATAGATAATACTGGTTTGGTTTTTGGAGTGAAGTGACGTGTGTGAGCGAGATGTGAATTGAATGTTTTGATTTTTATCTAATATATAAAACTGTAAGAATAAATCAAAGTGTTAATTCTAAGATACCTATGTGACGGTAGATTTTAAGTAAAGAGTGCTTACTATTTACTAAATATATATTGTGAAGCTTTGTCTTTGCAGTTTGTATAGTCCTTAACAAGAGTTTGTTGATCGATTTCACGTTATTTCAAAGTTTTATTTTATTTCTAAAATATTTGAAAATGGGTGATAAAGATGATTATTTAACGTGCTACCGAGTATTTTTCGAACATTTTGCGGCCACTGTGAATCCGGAGGATCAACTACCTGTTAATATCGCTGGATACACGATCACTCAGGCTGAGTTACCGGGAGAAGTGATCTATTGGACCACCCAGTACCTGAGTGAAAAGTAAGTAGTCAATATAAACTTGTTATGTATATGCAGAAATGTAAATATTAAATAACTATAATAATTAAACGCCAGGAATTAAATTTGGTGTAATATAAAATTGCACTAAGGGCTGTAGGAATATATTACTATTCACTCATTCATCGCAGCTATCATAAGTCCTCTACTGGACACAGGTAACCCCCACAATTTTCCACAAATATTTGCCATTATTGCCATGCTTGGCAGGCAGATTGGCAGTTTATACTTTGAGCTGTTATTAATATGTTGCTGCCCATCTTTTGTTACATTTACCTTATCCCACTGTTGCCTCGTAAGTGTTGTCTTCATCACTCCTTAGAGGATATGGGGTAGTGCATTCTCTTACACCGCTCTTACACACAGCATTTAGTCTTACTTACTATTAATTTATTGAAGCTTAGAAAAGTTAAGCATATTTTTGGCAGGTTCTTCAATTATATTTTCAATGCAAAGTCCAATAAAAACTGCTTGAATATGGAGCTGGAGATAGTCTTCAGTAAGTTTAAAGGAACTGGTAGTGGAGCTTGTTTAATTATTTTTGTAGTTTGTACTATTTCTTTTTATATTTATTATTTTAATGTTTAATGCTTATTTCTGCAGTGGTGATTTCTTAATTAGAGCCATAGTCGGGTTATTCCGTTTGTCCACCCTAAGAAATCCATCCTAGGTTGGATATTCAGGAAACACATGTTCGTTTATCCACCCTATATGGGGTGGATCGTTAGAATTCACTTTTTGATTGTTGTTCCGCCTTTCAACCCACAGTTCAACAGAAAATATATTTACACTTTAATATATTATTGATTAATTTTTAATAACCACAAATTAATAAAAATATATTTTTTTTCTTATTATGTATTGCATATAACCCAAATTAAACTTCCTCATTTTAAAATAATAATTGGTAATTTATAAATTCTGCAATATGTCCAGGAAATGACCAACAATAATTTCCTTATTGAGTGGATATAATTGTATATCCTGTATAAATTGGTCTTTTTTATTATACAATTGCAATCGTTTTCTAAATTTCTTTGTTACAACAGATATGTTAGCAAAAAACCGGACACAAAACTGCAAGCAACCCAAAAAATTTACTAAATTTGGATCTTTGTGTTTAATTTCCTTTAATATTGTTTTATGCTAAGATTCCAATGAATTTGTAGTTCTGTGAGACACTCCAAATTCCGAACAGCCACATAATTTTCGTCCTTCAGCCATGTCTTTTCATAATAATTCACAAAGGCCATCATATTATCATCATTATTCAATGACATAAATTATGTCAAATAATTATGAACAATATATTTCAGTTTTGACCTTTAAACTAGAAGTATGTATGTATTTTTATAAGTATGCTAATGTGTACTAAGTAATTTTGTGCCAGTTTCTGTCATGTTTTTATAAAGGACTGTACACAGCCGAGGGAGAAAATCCGAAGAAAAATAATATATGAATTTCTATTATCCATGTCCTGTCTGGGTGGATAATCGAACACACATTTCCAACTATGATGGATTTCTTAGGGTGGATAAATGGAATAACTCCCATAGCCCTGAGCCTAGCTCAGAAATGGCCTAGATAAGAAATGTTTTATTATCAATTCACAGTTCAATACTGTTTCTTTTAGTTTTTATTCACTTCAAATTGAATCTACACTCAAATTTGATAGTGAAGCAAGTTTGTGGGAAATATTTTGTAAAAGTATGTTCATATGTGGTAGAGCTATCTGCAGCTATATTATGGTTGTAGCATGAATGGATGGGCTCGACCGGGGAAGAATCACGCTCTCACTGAATACGAGTGAAACCACTGAATACCAGTGAAACATAACAGCTAATTGCTGTTATGTTTTGTATGGTGAGGAGAAAGGCGTTCTATCTTATCTTAGTCTCATCATTCTATCTTATCTTTATCTTAGTTCTCAGGCCTGACAATGCATCTGCATTTTTAATTCTTAATCAAAGATGGATGTACATGTCTAAGCCACAGCTTATACTTACATCAGGTAGACTGTGTGTTTGTTTGTCACCCTTATTCTAGAAAAAATATCATAAATGGATAATAATTGTAATATGTCATTCATAATTATAAAAAATACTATAATTTATATTAACTTAACCGATGAGCGTGTGTTGGTTATATGTAGGTGGAGAGGTGTGTCAGGATCATGCCAAATGGATGTCTGTAGTGTCTGCCTACCCCTCTGGATGGCAGGCTTGAGTGTTTATTTTAATGTTTTTTAACGTCATAATATAGCTATGTGTATGATTTTTTATAGGCAAACAAATACACAGTCCACCTGATGGTAAGTGGAACACAACAGTGTTAAGCTGCTATTTTAAGATGGTATTCTGTGAGAGTGTGGTCCTTCCCCGGTCGAGCTGACCCATTCGCGCTACAACTATACTACTAATAGAGCTGTAGCATGGCTCTACCACATATAAACATGATGGCTTTTACAGTTAAAATGGTTTTTTGTAACAAGTCTGTGATTTATTATAATTATAATAGAAGACTTGTATTAATGCAGAATAATTATTAGAAAGAAAATTTGGTGTAATTCCATAGCTTGTCAGGAAAATTCTTTACACAGTACCATATCTTCTCCTCCCTGACACTATTATTTCTCATAAATTTGAAGGTTTTAGTTCTGGCAATTATGAGATTATGGTTTTACTGTATGTATGGAAGTGGCTCTAAAAGTTTTTTGACATTATACAGGGTTATTTTTTAAAGACTAGCCAAATTTTAATCTTAAGTTCAAATATTTAAATAATGATATACTGTCATTGTAGTTATTGAAAATATGAGTAAATAAGGCTAAGAGTCAATATGAGTAAAGTTTTATGTGAAACTAGCCATTCTCCGCTACTTTGTCTGTGTGTTATTTAGGGTTTTATTTATTTTGTGCCGAAGCCTAAAGCTTTTTTTAAAATGAAAGTAGCCCAAGTTATTCCTTATGACATCAGCTATCTGCCAGTAAAAGCTGCACCAAAGTCGGTTCAGCCGTTTCGAAGATAAGCCGGAACAAATAAACAGACAGACGGACAAAAATTTTAAAAATTGTGTTTTTGTTATAAGTACCGTATATATTTGGTAAAAAGCTGTTATTTTGATATTACAAACAGACACTTCAATTTTATTTATTTGTATAGATACAGGAGATCTTTGTCGACCTATTCAATATGTGAGGACTAAGATGGAATGCCTCGTTTCCAGTAAAATCGGTCTTTGGTTTTCTACCATACGAAACACAGCAGCATTGAACTGCTATTTTACGCTGGTATTCTGTGAGAGCGTGGTCCTACCCGGTCGCGCCGACCCATTCGTGCCTACAACTATACTACTAATATAGCTGCAGCATGTCTCTACCACGTAAAAAAAATGTAAGCCTAGACCATTTTTCTATCTGTTCGCGAAGTTTTATTACAATCGATTCAGCCACTCCATAGATAAGCCCGGACCGACGGATGGACAGATAGACAAACATATTTTTTTTTAAATGGTTATGTATGTATGTCCCTAATGACATGGAAATATGACGGCTTCGTGGCACAGTGGCTAGGAATGAGTTGCCGCGCTAAGGGCCGCGGGTTCGAATCCTGCACGGAACAAGTATTTGTAATTTTTATCACCTTAAATAATTGTTCCGGGTCTGAATGTTTATCCTTATGAAGTTTATGTATGTAAACTGCCCCCACGATACAGGAGACAATCCTAGTGTGGAGGTAACATGTTCTATAAACGCCTTAGCTCAATAAAAGGCAATTGTTTCGATATTATAGACAGACACTTCACTTTTATTGTACACTAGTGGCCCTCCCTAGATCGCCTGGATGGGATCTATTAATGTGGCTTTATTTAGATATAATATAATGAAAGGCTATTATTTTATCAATTTTTGTTTTAAAATCGAAGATTTTGCACAAAACGTAGCTTAGATCCCTCCTGGCATTGACGTCAATCTGTTTGTAAAGTTTTATCACAATTTGTTCAGCCATTCCGAAGATTAGCTGTGATAGACAGACAAACTTTCTGTCTTTACGTTTGTCTGTCTATGGCAGACAAAAATTTTAAAAATTGTAATTTATGTTATGTTGGCTTCTTAAAACCAGTATAGATTAATGCAATAGATAAAACATCATCATCATTATCATCATCACAGCCCTTCACAAATTCACTGCTGAACATAGGCCTCCCCCAAGGAATGCCACAAAGCACGGTCCTGGTCCGCCGGTACGAGGCCACCACTCGAGAACCTTTTTTCCCCATCGCTTGTCGGTTCTTCGAGCTATATGGCTGGCCAATTGCTTCAGCTTACTAATCCGTTGGGCTATGGCGGTCACTTTGGTTCTACTGCGGATATCTTCATTTCTAAGTTTATTACGCAGAGAAACTCCGAGCATAGCCCTCTCCGTAGCTCGCTGAGCAACCTTGAGCTTCCTCATCCGGCCAGCAGTGAAGGACCATGTCTCAGATCCATAGGTCATCACTGGCGACACACACTGGTTGTACATTCTCGTTTTCAAGTTTTGAGGTATACCTGACGAGAAGATTTGCCGTAATTTCTCGAACGCTGCCCAACCGAGTTGAATCCGTCGATTGACCTCTTGGTCGAATTTGGACTTACATAGTCGGACTAATTGTCCCAGGTAAATATACTCGTCAACAACTTCGAGCTTAGTGCTCCCAACAACTACCGGCATAGGTGTGACATGGACATTAAACATGATCTTTGTTTTGTCCATGTTCATCTTAAAACCCATCCGTTGGGAGACACTATTGAGGTCATTGAGCATAGTGCTTAGGTCCTCCAGCGATTCTGCCATAAGGACTATATCGTCGGCAAATCGAAGGTGAGTGATGTACTCGCCATTGATGTTAATACCGTATCCTTTCCAGTTCAGTAGCTTGAAAACGTCTTCCAATGCAGCGGTGAAGAGTTTCGGGGATATGACGTCACCCTGTCTTACACCTCTCTGCAGTTGGATAGGTTTCGTACTCTGATTCTGTACTCGGATAGCCATCGTAGCCCTATTGTACAAACGCTTCAGCACTTCGATATACTTCGATATTGCACGTAGACGCGGCTCAAAAGGGAAATCGGTCTGTAGTTCTTCAAGAGAGCGTTATCGCCTTTCTTGAAGAACAAGACCACCGCACTTCTGCTCCACGCCTCCGGAGTAGTGCCACCATGGATGACGGAATTAAAGAGCGTCTGAAGGACTTCAAAAACCGGTTTTCCACTCGCTTTCAGAAGCTCCGCTGTAATTTCATCCTCTCTTGGGGACTTGCCGTTTTTAAGGTTGCTGGAGAGCCATTCTAATCTCACTCAGACTGACGTCTGGAATATCTTCAGAATAGTGTCGGATAAGACTCGCTCTTGGATCGTTACTCACATTTGCGTATGGCTCCAATGATGACGTGTACAGCTGCCCATAGAACCTCTCAATCTCACTCAAAATTTCAGGTGTCCCGGAAACGATGCTGCCACACTCGGTCTTCAGCTTTGACAGTTGACTCTTTCTGGTAGACAGATCTCTGGAAAAGACTTTGGAGCCTTGATTCCGCTCGATCGCTTCTTCAATACAAGCTGTATTGAAGTTGCGTAAGTCCCGCTGCATGCATTTGGAAATCTGTTTGTTCAGTTGCATGTATGCTGTCTAATCTGTTGAAGACTGTAGCTTCATATCCCGTGTAACAGCCATGAGATTAAGAGTGTGATCGGAGAGTTTTTGTGTTCTTCTGCGGCGGGTCTTGCAGAACTTGCTCCGACCGCATGGACAGTTTCCACAAGCTTATCATTTATATCGTCCACTTCATTGCAGTCTTCATTGCCTCTAGAGCACCGAAAACGGTTTTGTAGCTCGAGCTGAAAGGTTTCGGGACTTTGGACTAGAGCATGAGGGGGACGGAGCGTTGACTTCATTAGACGAGACCTCTCCAACTTAACGTTTCGGTTCAGTGTGCCTCTAACCATTCGGTGATCGCTACCAGTTTTCACCCTCGCGATCACTGAGACATTACTGAACAATTGTCGTCTGGTCGTCATAATGAAGTCAATCTCATTTTTTGTCGAACCGTCGGGGCTCGACCAAGTCCACTTCCTGTGGGGCCGCTTCTGGAATAAAGAGTTCATCATAAAGTAGTCTCTCTTTCTCCATGAAGTCAGCCAGCTGCTGGCCCCTTGGGTTCCGTTGGCCTAGTCCAAATTTCTCTACTTTCAGCTCACCGTTCTCTCTTGTGCCTAGTTTTGCATTGAAGTGTCCCATTAACACCGTATAGTGGATTTTGGAGGAATGCATGGCTCTAGAGATATCCTCATACATTTCCTCTACTTCCTCATCGAGGTATGCCGAGGTTGGTACGTAAACCTGTATGACCTTCAGCGAATACTGTTTGGTAATTCTGAGTACAAGGTACGCAATCCTCGTTGACACACTCCCAATCTTTACAACGTTGTTAACGAGAGACTTGTGGACGATAAATCCGACACCTCCTTGGGACGGATGGTCGCCCTCCCGGTGATAGAACAAGTTGCCGGATTCGAGAATTACCGTGTCCTCCCCCTCTCTTCGCACCTCGGATAATCCTATAATATTCCAGCGCAACTTGTCTATCTCTTCTTCCAGCTCCAGGATCTTCTCGTCAGTCCTCTCTCAGTCTCGGGTGCGTATGTTATAAGTTGCCAGGTCGAGTCGTCGTAGGTGGCAACCGAACCTCCACCGGAGATTCTTAGCACCCCCTTCCCCGCCGTTACCATGGTCGCCACCGTAGCCAGGAATAGCGGGGCCGCCGGGGACTGGGGGCCGTCTTTTCGTAACTTTAGTCATAGGGGGGTATATTGCCATAGTTGCCACGCTTGGCGAGCAGGTTGGCAACCGCATTTTTTTATTGTGATATTGCTGTTATCAGGAAGATGCTGCTGCCCATCTCCTGCCTGTTTCCCACTGTCGCCTTTTACGACACCCACGGGAAGATATGGGGTAGTGGATATTCTTAACCGCCACTACACGGCATAAAACATATTATACATTGATAAATGTTGAATGCGCATGAGACACTGCACTCTGCACTGCACGTGTCATTGTGTAGATAGGAATGGAAATTCATCCAAATTTTCATATCAGATCTTGTATAATATATCTTTCGAAATTATCATTCATAAAAATTGTAATGTAAGCATAATATTGTATTTTGTGTACAAAAATAAATAATGTATAACCTATTTATAGGTTTACCGAGGCCGTCGCTGTTTTATCGGCCGTTTAATTGTATAATGAATTAATGATCTAATACTCGTATCATTCTTTAAAATTTCTTGACCAAATATTTATCTCACGGCGCGGTGATTAGGAAAAATGTGCTAGGGTTCTAGGTAGTTTTGGTTTGTATTTTGTATGGTTGAGACTGAAAGATAAAAATTTCTAATATCGTTAATACTTTATCGTGGTTAGTACCTAAGGTATTCTTGAGTAATTTGAATTCAAAAATATATCTGTAATATGTCTTGCGGCGGCTTATTATTAAAAATGCTAGAGTATTTTAAATATGACAAGTAAAAAAGCAAATCGTAAAATTTACTAGCGAAGTGCAAACACCTCGCGTAAATAAGAAAGTACAAAAATACGCATTATATAATCGCTTTCAAGTTAACTAGACTGAAAATATTTTAACAATTAAACAATCATTCTTTGCGTTAATACGTCGAAATAATCATCGCTATTTGTATGTATTACTGTTGTGAACATTTAATTTTAGTAATTTAAAAATGGATTGAAATTTGAAATTAATTAATTAGTATGCCCTAAACATGACCAGCTAATTTAATAAGAAAAGCGTTTTCACAACCCATTTGTTAAGATGAGGTTTTTTTCCGATTTTTCCCCCAGTATTCTCATTATAGACATTATACAAATTTTTTTATGATATTAGCTGTACTCAAACGCAGACGTACTTCTGGTGGATGTCTTCAACGAGTGTCCGTTATCAAGTTATATAACATACAATTTATTGTTTGCACCATTAAATTTAACTTTGCAAGAAGTAAATTGTTTGTTACTGCGTAGATTACCATGCTACGTGCAAAACAACGAATATTTACTATACCTACAATGTTTGTTTATTATGAAGATATTAAGAGGCTGCAATGCAATACATTAATGTAAAATTAATCGCCATAATATCCATCACGAGAAAATACTAATAGCGAGCTAATTACTTATTACGAAAAAAATGCATAAAATTTCTCTCACAATTTTAAGACGATACCTATTTGAGCTGTAAGAAATTCGAAGAATAGGTTTTTTACCGATTTGTTGCTGTCGCGCTGTGCTCACACGACCGTTATGGGGCCTATACACCATCAGCCATGACTGACAACCACAGAATGGGGCGTGATTGTCACAATCATTGCGCGGCTGCCTACACAATCATGCATCCTACATATTTCTATTGTCATCTGTCCGAGATGGACGTTGAAACAGTAGCAGCTGGAGCTATTTTAATTTGGAACATTATAATTTCATTTTTGCTGCAGCATTTCTTTATATCTTTAATTAAAATCCAAAGCATCATTTAACAGTGCCAGGGATAGTAAGTAGGGCGTCGGGGGCTACGTCGTGGCCCCCGGCCACCGTAGGCGCAGGGCCTGTGGACGGCGAGCAATGGGTAGCTCGCCGTCCGTCCGTCTAACGACGACAGGCCGTGTCGACGGCGCGTTTTGTCCCACGCGCGCCTCAAAGAGCTGTCAGCAGCGTGAAGGGGCCCGCAAGGGCCGACGCCTGCCGGGGCTGCGGGCTGTTCGAAAGAGATACCGCGGCTCCGGAACGTAAGGGCACTGAAGGAACACGGATGGTTTTTAGTCAGTAAAAGTCTGACACTCCCTTCCGCTCCACCCAGAGCGAAAGGCGTCATTTGATGATTTTCCAACCGCAAAAAAAAAAAAGGGATAGTAAGTAGCCATTATCACCTAACCTTAGCACCTTTATTAAAAAATGTAGAATATGTTATGGCCGACATACTCGGTCAGTTAAACTGATCAGTTGAGCTGACGTACATCCAAAAACTGACCATAAGTGTAAAATCTTAAGCTGAAATTTTTAACTGATGGCAACCCACGGATTTTTCCGGGCGCGTTTGGTCAATTAAACTGATCAGTTGACCTGACACTGCATGTGAGGTTGTCATGCACAAACAACTGTTGGGTTATTCCCGATTACACGTCAGTATTACACAGTATCACACTCACGTTTTAAACACTCGTATTTTTTCCATTCTCGCTATAAATGACACATAGCCGTCCATTCGCCGCAGATTACAATCATAGAAATTTCATTGAAGTAACGTTGACATCGCCGTAGCGGCCTACGTTTGAAGTAAGACGTCTTTAGGGTGCTTTTCCACCAGAAATGTGCTATGCTGCATAGCAGATGCTGCGAGGATGTGAAAGCTAAGTTATGGAACTATGTGACCGTTTCCACTGATGCTAAGCTATGTAGCGGGGCGAGTAAAATGTGCTATGAAGATGCGCCGCGTTGTGACTGTGCGAGGAAGATGCGCAGCTCGAGCTATGCGATGTTTCGACAGTAGGGAAGGCACGGGGAGCTCTGCTCTGTACATAGCTACACCACTCGCGACTGTCCATAGCACGCATCCATCCATATAAAAAACATAGCTTAGTTGAACCTGTTTCCACCGTTGCTAAGCTATATGGACTAATGAACATGATTGGTGGATATAAAACGCGTCCATAGCAACGTAGCATAGCACGTCTCTAGTGGAAAAGCACCCTAAGAGTGACAAAGGTTAGGCTAACAATCTATGTGATGGTAAACGGCTACTGTAGCTCGTTGACTGCGTGGGATGAATAGAGATGCTTTGTCACTCCCCGAAAACTAAGATGAAATTAATCACACTCTTTTATTATATTGACCCTTTACTCTTCAAATCGGAATACGACAATAAGCGCACTAAAAGTAGGTAAGACTACTGACTTAGAAATAAAAAGTAAAGGAGGCCAAGTTATTTTTTTTTATAAACATATTATATTATATTTTTTCGAAGAGTAGATTTAGGCCGGGATTATACGAAACCGTAGATGGACAAAAACGAGATGAGAGGAGAGGAGAAGCTTATTAGTAGTGACCGACCGAAGATTCGGTTTCGGTTTCGGCAAGTTTCGGCAAAAAAATCTAGTTTCGGTAATAGTTTCGGTTTCGGCAAAAAATCTGCCGAAACTTCGGCAGTGCCGAAACTCAGTGTTCGTGGATTATCGTTCGTCGTTCGGATGAGTTCGTGACTCGTGTATTATTCATAATTATACAGAAACAGAAACTTTTTATTCAATATAGATTATAAATAATACTTGTTGAAATTCACTCTTTTGTTTAGTTACCACTGGTTCAAAAAAAATTTCTGTCATTGGAAGAACCAGCAAGAAACCCAGCGAGACTTTTTTTAAATAACAGCTTATAATCAGAGGCGTAGCGTGGACTAATATATACGTGGGTGAAGTTGCATCAGCGAGCCCCATTTTCTTTCGTTCCAGGGATCTACCCAATAGATCTGTCCTACCAAACATGCTTTAACACGACATACCTACTTATATCTATTAATTCCAAGTCTCGTATTCCGTCAATGTAACAGTCGCGGTCTTTGAAGGTATCAACGGCCCGTAGTGTGTGTGTGTTTGTGTGTGTGTGTGTGTGTGTGTGTGTGTGTGTGTGTATGTGTATGTATGTGTGTGTGTGTGTGTGTGTGTGTGTGTATGTGTGTGTGTGTGTGTGTGTTTGTGTGCGTGCGTGCGTGCGTGCGTGCGTGTGTGTGTGTGTGTGTGTGTGTGTGTGTGTGTGTGTGTGTGTGTGTGTGTGCGTGCGCGCGCGTGTTGTTTTGTTGTGTGTGTGTGTGTGTGTGTGTGTGTGTGTGTGTGTGTGTGTGTGTGTGTGTGTGTGTGTGAGTTTTTTGTTTGTGTGTGTGTGTTTGTGTGCGCGCGCGCGCATGTTTGTGTGTGTGTGTTAGTGCGTGCGTGCGTGCGTGCGTGCGTGTGTGTGTGTGTGTGTGCGCGCGCGTGTGTGTTAGTGTATGCGTGTGTGCGCGCGCGCGTGTGTTAGTGTATGCGTGTGTGTGTGTTTGTGTGTGTTTGTGTGTGTGTTAGTGCGTGCGTGCGTGCGTGCGTGCGTGCGTGTGTGTGTGTGTGTGTGTGTGTGTGTGTGTGTGTGTGTGTGTGTGTGTGTGTGTGTGTGTGATATATTAAGTTAATGCTCTCATTGAATAATATTAACAATATTGTGAACACAATAAAATATGTTCTCAATTGGTACTTTTTATGGGTGTGTGGTTTTTTTAGGCTTTGGCTTTTAGCAATTTAGGCTTCGATGTATTTCGCTTGTGGCGCGACGACAGCGCCGCCAAACCCTTCGGAGCGTTCCATTATAGCCGGTGGAAGGAAAAGGGGAGATCTCCCGCCGGGCAAGGTGTTCTGCCCGGGGAGCGGCCAACGCTCCTGTTGTTCATGTCACGTCGGGGTCACCATTGTAGCCGGTGGAAGGAAAAGGGGAGATCTCCCGCCGGGCAAGGTGAACGCTCCGATGATTGGTTTGCAGACTTTAGCGACGATAAATCTCCACTTGAATGGTCGGCGTAGGTTTAAATCTAGTTCCATTGTTTTTTCTCCATATGTAGGAATCACCTTATCGTCGCAACCGCTCTGCAAGTAGAAGTCGAACAAGGGGGGTGATATGGCGGCGCTGTCGTCGCACCACAAACGAAACACATCGAAGTCTAAATTGCACTAACAAAGTTCCGAAATTAAAACAATATATATATAATAGCTCCGAACTACCACTCGGAGCGTTGGCCGCTCCCCGGGCAGAACACCTTGCCCGGCGGGAGATCGCCCTTTTCCTTCTACCCGCCACCGGTGTAAGTGTTGACTTTTTTACAAAATGACTTAAAAAAAGTATTTCTTCACGTTAAATTGTTGATTTTTACTTTAAAATTAATAAATATATTGTTACATGACTATTACAATGACTGTTTTTCATTAACATGCACCTATCTGTATATGTATAAAAAATATACCAGATTTCAGAATACAATAAAAAAAAATTAACATGTCTAAATAACTTTCGGTTTCGGTTTCAGCCGAAACTGACACCCAGACCGAAGGTTCGTTTTCGGTTTCGGTTTCGGTTGAAAATCTTGTTTCGGTCGGACACTACTTATTAGCTAGGGCGAATTCACCGAAGCTGAGCGGAGATGTGTGCTGGCTAGAGCCGTGAGCGATCTTACACACTAGCACGGCGTGAGCCGATCATCACAATCGGTAATACGAAAGGCAGGCGACATGAACGGGACGGGATTAGAAGCCGCGTCCCTCCCCTCCCCGTTTGCCGCACACCGCTCGCATCTCTCGTTTCCACTGCCCCGCTGCCTGCTTGTGATACTCAGCTCACATCTCCGTTTTGATTGCGCCATACAAATATAAGCCATATCCTCTCCTCTCCCTTTGAATCATACACACTGAAGCTATACGAAGAAAAAATGGGTAATAAATGTAATCTTATTGGTTATTTAAGACATATCTCCTCTACGCTTTCTTTAAATTCATTTTAATCAAGCAACCTGACTTTTTAATATAATAGTGGCAAACAAGCATACATATACATATATGTACATACATCCAACGTATGGTAAGTAGTGATGCAACGAATACTACTTTTATGAATACGAATACGAATATCAAACCTACTATTCGTCGAATACGAATACGAATATCTCGCCATGGTAAGAAAAAACTAATTTATTTGATGATTTTCTATTGTTCTAATAATTAAAATTTACAATAGGCAAATTTTTATTTAAAAAACATAAAATTTGTAGATTTTCTGGTTTTAGGCGATTTCTTTTTTTAGTCTGGATGTTCCCAGCTGTTGAATAAATTCTTTCCGAGGCGACTGTACATAGTTTCAGTAAAAAATATTTTTGGGAGTCCCCCGTCGTTGAGGCTAAGGGCCAAATCACGCGTCGTATTTTTTACGCGACGACGACGTGCGTTATCCAAGTCCGCGAGTAATTAGAATTGCGTACAAAAATATTAGTTTTTAAATATTCGTGATCAGTATTCGCCGAATACGAATATTCGTATTCGTATTCGTTGCATCACTAATTGTAAGTGGTTGTTGTGTCACATAGGCAACTACGTTTATCGTTGACTAAGAATCGAAAATCGCTATGTAGTGGCGGTGTAAGAGAACCCACTATCCCGTACAATCCCGTGAGTGATACAAGAGGTGGGCAGAAAACAACTTATACATAATGAGAAACTGCAACTGCCAGACATAAAACTGAACTAAAAAGCAATTATTGATAAAACAGTGAAGCAATTTCATTCTTCACGTTAAAGGTTAAAGTAAAGAATAAAGTGTTTTACTTTTAAAATATTTCTAATAAAAGTTTTTGTTATTATTTAAATTACAGTGTTATCCATTTTTGTAATCATTTGATATGGGGTTCCATAAAATAAAAAGTATTTGCTGGGTGTTCCACTATTTTAAAAGTTTAGGAAAAAGCTTAAAGCCCCTGATCTAGACTTTGTTCATCATTTTGCTTTAGCTTGTGTAGACCTGGTGACTAGTTCTGAAGATGACGCCGTGCAATATCACCATCAGTACACATGTACTCATAGGTACTACTAATACTCAAAATACACGCGATAAAGTGGGCAATCTAAAAGAACGCGTTCGCATATACAAATAACTTTTGCATTGCAATAAACAAATTAATCTCTGTAAATGGAGTTGAACAATATTTTTTATGGATTCATAACAAAAGTATAAAGGTAAGGTACAAAGGTAAAAAGTTATGATTCACATACCTTTTATATGGGCCTTTTCCTATGCATCAGCCTATAAAATATTCTATAGACGAAACTCCTCAAAGAAAAACGAAGGAAGAAGAAATGATAAGGAGTTTGTCATATGCAACAGGCATAGCAGACGAGTTGGTAGTTGCAGTGGTTGGGATATTTCTACTAGGTTATGCTGAAACAATTTAAATTTTTATGTATTATCGTTATAATAAGTCTCACAGTATACCAGCAAAATAATGTCATTCTTATGGTGGCTAACGAAAACCGGAGACTCTTTTTAATGTTAACTAGGCTTTCCATCGTAGTCCTCAGGAATGATCGCGCATTTGAATTTTGATTCTGAATCATGTATAAAAATGGTGTCTATACATCATCATAATATCCGCTTCAGGGAGTCTGTGTGTTCGTTTTTTTTTTTTATAGGATCGAGTGACAAACGAGCACACAGTCCACCTGATGGTAAGTGGTTGCTGTGGCCCATAGCCATCTACATTTATCCTCAATAAAGAATCAAAAAGCAGATGCGTTGTCACTCGTGAGGACTAAGATGTAATGCCTCTTTTTCAGTAAAAAGGGTCTCCGTTCTCTACACTCACCATACGAAACACAGCAGCATTAAGCTGCTATTTTACGCTGGTATTCTGTGAGGGCGTGGTCCTTCCCCGGTCGAGCCGACCCATTCGTGCTCCAACTTATAGCTGCAGCATAGCTCTACCACGTAAAAACCCTTTTTGTTTGTCACCCTTACTTGTTTAAAAAAGCTTTTACACTCTCTACTGCTTCCATAGTGGCAGGGCTCGTCATTGTGTGGTAGGGCTCCTTTTTTGTGCTAAGTGTCCGTCTGGTTAGGTACCATTCTTTTATTTATTTTTGTCGCTAACCATCAATGCATTAATTATCTCGTTGCATTTTAATAGGTTTAGTGAGTGTAATACTGTAGTGTTAACTACAGGCTTCAAGGTATTTTATTTAGGTTATCAGAGATGATAACGCATCTATGCTGTCCACGGAATGTTGTAACTTTCAGGTGGACTGTTAGATCGTATGTCATTTTAATGTAATAAAAATATTGAAGATTCTCCATCAACATTTGACATAGAATTCAACTGTAGCACATTATGAGATGTACACTTGTCATTTTGATTTTTTCCATCGGTCTATGCTTATATCTACGAGACAAGTTGGGTGTGAATATATACTCTACATCTAAAATTATATAAAAATCTTAAAATATGTAGCATAAGTTTTCGCTTTTATTTAGAAAATAGGATAGTAATTCAAGTTAGGCATCCTCAATTTTCACATATTTACGTAGAACGCAGGCGGGTCTTAAACGATCACGGCCTATTTTATTATAGTGATGCAATATGGACGCTTTCCATTACCCACATTCCCACAAATGTAATTTCATGCTCTTGAAATCTGTACACAAGTGTCATGAAGTATAAGGCTTGCCGTCACTTCTTTTGTCTTTTATAAGTTTTGTGCCTTGTATTTAACGATAGTAAGGAATTTATCTATACTTTGACACTTAAGCATTTACTCGTATGTTTTTTTAAAAATCTTTATTTAAGAGCTTAATCAAAATGCGATTATGTCACTCTATTTGACATCATTTAGAACTAAATAACATTCAATTTAACAAGCAAACAAAAATGAAAACAAGTACTATCTAATTGACTGATCTGAGGAAAATATTATGTTATATAATTTAGCCAATAATTTTGTTTCATCGGAATGAGGGTTGGATAAAATGTTACAATCAGCAAATTCCTTTAAAATATTTTTACACTTAGCTATTCGAAAGGCAGCATTGCGGGCACACTCCATCAAGACATGCATTAAGTCCTCGGGAACACCGCATTGTTCACAGTTCGGTGATGGGACTTTATTCATAAGAAATACTCGTATGTTAGAATCTTGTCTTTTGTTAGAAATTTTCATATTTACGTGAAATCGAATAACAACACAGCATAATGATCAAGCGGTAAAATGCCAAATACATCCTGTTAATGTGTATTATAAATGTCATAGTTTGTTTGAATGTTCGTATGTTTGTGGCTCAATGACGTAAAATTATTGAAAGAATTTTAATAAAACTTGGCAATATGAAAGATAACGAAGCAATATTAATTAAGCTACATTTGTATGAAAAAAGTTAAGTCTATCTTAAATTACAGTCTTTTTAATTCATGGTGCCAAAATAAATTCGTTGGATTTCAATTAAACGCGAGCGTAGCCGCGGGTAAAATGTAATCATTTATAAAACAGTGCAACATTTGAACTGATTCAACTTTTTTTTTTTTTTTATAGGATAAGGGTGACAAACGAGCACACAGTCCACCTGATGTTAAGTGGTTGCTGCGGCCCATAGACATCTACATCTATCTTCTGTTACAAATCGCCTCATTTCCAGTAAAAAGGGCCTCCGGCCACCTGCACTCACCAAGCGAAACGCAGAGGTAAACCTCTACTTCACGCTGGTTTTCTGTGAGGTCGTGGTACTACCCCGGTTCGAGCCGGCCCATACGTGCGACAGCAAAAGCTGCCGCGTGGCTCTACCACTGTTAAACTTTCATTCCTTCCTTTGACATTTGAACCCATCATTGAAATAACTAGTGGTTTGAGAGCTTGTTACGTTGTCTTTCGTTGAATTGTCCTTTCAGAAACTGGTAGTAAGTAAGTTTACGCACCACCTTCAGTAAACTAATCCGCATTTCCGTATATTATTCCTTAGGTTAAGTACATAAGTAAAAACGAACGACTCGAATCTTCCTTTCTTCAAAATAATGATTTTTACTGGCGCTTTGGATTTATCCAAAGGCGAATCAATGGTTCGAGCTGTCAGTTTCATGAAGCCTCTATATTGGATTAAACGTGTGACGTGTTAAATATATGGACATCAATCATTTTGTTAAAGATATTAAAATAGTTTCTTACAATAACAATTACAATCCAAAATGAATTGTGATGCAACAGTTAATATAGGCATACATTTTAATACAAAGGTCTCTTCTGTAAGTCACTTGGTCTTATTTCGTATCATATATGTATATTATATAATATACAATTCTGTCAGTTAGAAAGCTTTATGTTCTTAACATCATCCTAAAATGTCATAAATCCCTTCAAAAAAAAAGAAGAACTGATATTGTTGCGCTACTACTACTACGCTACTCTTGTACGTACTGTCTTTGCTATTAGACAGTACCCATGGCAGTCTGCTTTTATATATAATAACTTAAATAAAATACTTCAAATATATCCTATGCCTATGCAAGTAAATATATGCAAAAAAACTTTAATGCATTGGTTGTATGTACACTGACTTATATGA
The DNA here is from genome assembly GCA_963668995.1 of Parnassius mnemosyne. Taxonomy (NCBI): domain Eukaryota; kingdom Metazoa; phylum Arthropoda; class Insecta; order Lepidoptera; family Papilionidae; genus Parnassius; species Parnassius mnemosyne. The sequence goes on along the minus strand of CAVLGL010000035.1, from coordinate 16,061,158 downwards.
CGAGGTTGAAAATCTTTTAAATATAATTGTCTGAAATCTATCTCACCAACACCTTATACATTTACAGGCAAATAGTCTTCTTACTTATAATTTCTTCATCCACCAGGACATACATACACACCCCCACATCATACATACAAGAACACTACTACACTCACATTCACACACTCCTTAATATACACATACTAATTACAAGTTTTCTGGAGGTTAAACTTTTTGTAGTCTGACTTTTTTGTAATCCTTAAGGAATGTAGCGGGTCATTCCCAACACGAGTATCCTCTGATTACTCACTAGGAAGTCTCAGTATTATGTTGTTAACAAGATTACCGAAATAAACGTATTATATGATTATTATTATTATATGACCCAGGGACTTACAGAGATATTTTAATAGATGTAACAATGATCCATCCAACAGCAACCGAAACTTCTGGAGCCGACGGTAACATTCATTACTAAAAATCATGTAGTAAAAGACGTTGGACGTTGCTGAAGTAGTTCTCAAGACCAAATTTTAAAAGAAAATACCCGACAAAATGCTATGATTAATGGAGACAAAAATGATATCTACCTTTATGCTTTGCACGTGGTAGAGCCACGCTGCAGATATATTATCGTTATAGCACGAATGGGTCGGCTCGACCGGGGAAGGACCACGCTCTTACGGAATACCAGTGTAAAATAGCAGCTTAATGCTGCTGTGTTTCGTATGGTGAGTTTAGAGAACCGGAGACCCTTTTTACTGGAAACGAGGCATTCCATCTTAGACCTCACGGGTGACAACGCATCTGTATTTTGATTCTTAAGGCCTTAACAGTGGTTGAAATGCCTAAATCTAGGATATTTAAGTAAAAAAATCTCAATAACTGTTCATTTAATCCACAAAGAAAAAATACAGGGTAACAGAAGAAGATTTGGTAAATGTTTTTAATTTAACAAAATTGTATTTTTGTCAACCCTTTATTAGAAAAAAAATTCCTAAAGAGTACCTATCTTTGTCATATTTTGCAAAATTTCTCCAAAACGGCACAAGCTTTTTAAATAGTTCTTACACTAAAAAAAAGGTCTTAAAAATATTAATATTTTAATTGAGAGTTTTATTTTTATTACCCGTTTTATAAGAGAATATATCATTTTTCCCTGAAATTGAATATATTTACACGAGCGCGCATGCTCCGTCGCCATGTAAGCTCTGTCACAGTCCGTTTTCGGACATCGTCGAGGGTGGACCGCACGTCGGTGTTGGAGCGACTTCGTTCAAATATATATTAGTTTTTTAAAAGTTTATAATCAATTATAAATATTTTTATGACTAGAAATACTTAATTTAGTTAATATCTGTACACTGGTAACTGTAAATATCATTTTCTAAATAAATGAATTTTTAAAGTGAATTTTTAAAAAAAAAGATGTGGAACGACGAATATGCTGTCGTTACTTAGATTTCGATAGTTTTTAATACCTATGTAATTTTATTGTTGCATATTTTTATTACTACCCCATATCTTCCCGTGGGTGTCGTAAAAGGCGACAAAGGGAAACAGGCAGGAGATGGGCAGCAGCATCTTCCTGATAATAGCCAAAATAACAATAAAAAAAACTGCGGTTGCCATTGATTGGATGGCAATATACCCCCCATGAGCAATGACAATAATAAACGGCCCCCAGTCCCCGGCGGCCCCGCTATTCCTGGCTACGGTGGCGACCATGGTAACGGCGGGGCAGGGGGTGCTAAGAATCTCCGGTGGAGGTTCGGTTGCCACCTACGACGACTCGACCTGGCAACATACAACGCACGCACCCTGAGGACTGACGAGAAGATTGTGGAGCTGGAAGAAGAGATAGACAAGTTACGCTGGCATATTATAGGATTATCCGAAGTCCGAAGAGAGGGGGAGGACACGGTAATCCTCGAATCCGGCAACTTGCTCTATTACCGGGAGGGCGACCATCTGTCCCAAGGAGGTGTCGGATTTATCGTCCACAAGTCTCTCGTTAACAACGTTGTAAAGATTGAGAGTGTGTCGACGAGGGTTGCGTACCTTATACTCAGAATCACCAAACGGTATTCGCTGAAGGTCATACAGGTTTACGCACCAACCTCGGCACACCCCGATCAGGAGGTGGAGGAAATGTATGAGGATATCTCTAGAGCCATGCATTCCTCCAAAACCCAATATACGGTGTTAATGGGAGACTTCAATGCAAAACTAGGCACAAGAGAGAACGGTGAGCTGAAAGTAGGGAAATTTGGAATAGGGCAACGGAACCCAAGGGGCCAGCAGCTGGCCGACTTCATGGAGAAAGAGGGACTCTTTATGATGAACTCTTTCTACGAGAAGCGGCCCCACAGGAAGTGGACCTGGTCGAGCCCCGACGGTTCGACAAAAAATGAGATTGACTTCATTATGACGACCAGACGACAACTGTTCAGTGATGTCTCAGTGATCGCGAGGGTGAAAACCGGCAGCGATCACCGAATGGTTAGAGGCACACTGAATCTAAACGTTAAGTTGGAGAGGTCTCGTCTAATGAAGTCAACGCTCCGTCCCCCTCGTGCTCTTTTCCAAAGTCCCGAAACCTTTCAGCTCGAGTTACAAAACCGTTTTCAGTGCCTAGAAGACTGCAATGAAGTGGACGATTTGAATGACAAGCTCGTGGAAACTGTCCATGCGGTCGGAGCTAAGTTCTGCAAGACCCGCCGCAGAAGAACACAAAAACTCTCCGATCACACTCTTAATCTCATGGCTGTTAGACGGGAGATGAAGCTACATTCTTCAACAGATTTAACAGCATACAGGCAACTGAACAGACAGATCTCCAAATGCATGCGGCGGGACTTACGCAAATTCAATACAGCTCGTATTGAAGAAGCGATCGAGCGGAACCGAGGCTCCAAAGTCTTTGCCAGAGATCTGTCTGCCAGAAAGCGCCAACTGTCAAAGCTGAAGACGGAATGTGGCAGCATCGTTTCCGGAGCACCTGAGATTTTGAGTGAGATTGAGAGGTTCTATGGGCAGCTGTACACGTCATCGTTGGAGCCGCACGCAAGTGTGAGTAACGATCCAAGAGCGAGTCTTATCCGACATTATTCCGATGATATCCCGGACGTCAGTCTGAGCGAGATTAGAATGGCTCTCCAGCACCTTAAAAACGGTAAGGCCCCAGGCGAGGATGGAATTACAGCGGAGCTTCTGAAAGCGGGTGGAAGACCGGTACTTGAAGTCCTTCAGAAGCTCTTTAATTCCGTCCTCCATGGTGGCATTACACCGGAGGCGTGGAGCAGAAGTGCGGTGGTCTTGTTCTTCAAGAAAGGCGACAACGCTCTCTTGAAGAACTACAGACCGATTTCCCTTCTGAGCCGCGTCTACGTGCTGTTTTCGAGAGTCATTACGAATCGTCTCGCGCGCATACTTGACGACTTCCAGCCTCCCGAACAAGCCGGTTTCCGAAAAGGCTTTAGCACCATAGACCACATACATACCCTTCGGCAAATTGTGCAGAAGTCCGAGGAGTACAATTTGCCACTATGTCTGGCGTATGTGGACTATGAGAAAGCCTTTGATTCCGTCGAAATTTGGGCGGTGCTGCAGTCCCTTCAGCGATGCTAAGTTGACTGTCGGTATATCGAAGTGTTGAAGTGCTTGTACAGTAGGGCTACGATGGCTATCCGAGTACAGAACCAGAGTACGAAACCTATCCAATTGCAGAGAGGTGTAAGACAGGGTGACGTCATATCCCCGAAACTCTTTACCGCTGCATTGGAAGATGTTTTCAAGCTTCTGGACTGGAAAGGATACGGTATCAACATCAATGGCGAGTACATCACTCACCTTCGATTTGCCGACGATATAGTCCTTATGCCAGAATCGCTGGAGGACCTAAGCACTATGCTCAATGACCTCAATAGTGTTTCCCAACGGATAGGTCTTAAGATGAACATGGACAAAACAAAGATCATGTTTAATGTCCATGTCACACCTATGCCGGTAGTTGTTGGGAACACTAAGCTCGAAGTTGTTGACGAGTATGTTTACCTGGGACAAATAGTCCGACTAGGTAAGTCCAACTTCGACCGAGAGGTCAATCGACGGATTCAACTCGGTTGGGCAGCGTTCGGGAAATTACGGCACATCTTCTCGTCAGGTATACCTCAAAACTTGAAAACGAGACTGTACACCCAGTGCGTGTTGCCAGTGATGACATACGGAACTGAGACGTGGTCCTTCACTGCTGGCCGGATGAGGAAGCTCAAGGTCGCTCAGCGAGCTATGGAGAGGGCTATGCTCGGAGTTTCTCTGCGTGATAAACTCAGAAATGAGGATATCCGCAGTAGAACTAGAGTGACCGACATAGCCCAACGGATTAGTAAGCTGAAGTGGCAATGGGCCGGCCATATAGCTCGAAGAACCGACAACCGATGGGGAAGAAAGGTTCTCGAGTGGCAGCCTCGTACCGGCAGGCGAAGTGTAGGGCGTCCCCCCACTAGATGGAGTGACGACCTGGTAAGATATGCAGGAAGTCGATGGATGCAGGTGGCTCAGGACCGTGCTTTGTGGCATTCTTTGGGGGAGGCCTATGTTCAGCAGTGGACTTGTGAAGGGCTGTAATGATGGAATGAATGATGATGATATTTTTATTAATTAGTTGATAATGAATTTTATAATTATGCATTACAATAAAACGCTTTTTTTATGAGTATAACTTTATAAAATATTATTGGGGAGAGAAATAAAGATACAGATACTTACATTTAGGTACACTGTTATCAAATTAAATCAAACAATTTAAATAAATAAAAGAATGGTGCTTACCTAAGTATAAACAACTATATAAAGACATTCTTGGGTTTATGGTTTTTTTTTATGTTAGACAAACTATCATCTAAAAATGTAAACATTTTAAATTGGAGAGGGGTTTCTCTACGTGATAAAGTTAGAAATGAAGATATTTGCATTAGAACCAGAGTAACTGACATAGCCCAACGGAATATTACAGTGAAATGGCAATGGGCTAGCTATATAACATGAAAAAGAAATAAAAAATAGGAAGAAAGGTCCTCGAGTGGCAACCTCGTACAGGTAAGCGTAGTAGTAGTAGTCAACCTTTATTCCTCTTCACGTATTCTCATACACTTTTCTTCACACATACACACACACACACACACACACACACGCGCAAGCACGCACTCGCACGCACACACACACACACACACACACACACACACACACACACACACACACACAAATAGGCCGCAAATAATACTTACCTTGTACTATTAGGCAAAAGTGAATAGGTTTTTGTTAAGTCAGTGCAATTCACCATCTTAGACTACATAACCACTTACCGATGGGATTGTAGTTGCTTTACTACTTGCTGGGTAAAAATAGTAAAAAAAAATTTTATCCTGTGAAAGTTTACATTTAGATATAATTTTTCTAACCTACCATAAAAATATGATGAGAATATGTATATAAGTATAAAGGTTACCTCACACGGGACAGTAATAATATAATATTATATCTTCCATTATCTACGCATGAAAACTTTTAAAATCTCTGAATCCCGAGGTATGTTCATATTGAGAGGCTAAATAGAGCCACATTGAAATGCATGGGGATCGTTTTGTAATTTCACGTCATTATAGAAAAAAAATTGTACGTATTTCAGGTGGCGGTTTGCAAAACACGATTCCACAAAAATTAACTCAATAGAAAATATTTGCAAAGTTGCTTCTAAAAATAGTTAAACTTCCAACGTAAATTTTTTTTACGTGGTAGAGCCATGCTGCAGCTATATTAGTAGTAGGTATAGTTGTAGCACGAATGGGTCAGCTCGATCGGGGAAGGGCCACGCACTCAAGGAATAACATGTAAAATAGCAGTTTAACCCTGCTGTGTTTCGTATGGTGAGTGTAGAGAACCGGAGAACCTTTTTACTGGAAACGAGGCATTACATCTTAGTCCTCACGGGTGACAACGCATCTACAATTTGATACGTAATCGAGAATAGATGTAGATGTGTATGGCCCGTAGCAACCACTTACCATCAGGTGGACTGTGTGCTCGCTTGTCATCCTTATTCTATTTAAAAAAAGTCTTTCTGAGATTTCAGTAAAATAATGTTTAGTATTGTAAGCACTCGTACAATTGTGTCTAATGTTAATAAAGCTATTGGGCTATTTTGATTTGTAATAAAGTGATTTTACTTTATAGGTTAAATAATTTATTTACCTTTCTATATCAAGAACCGTTTTTCTGTCACTCCTATTGAATTTGACAGTGCTTGTTGAAATTTAGCATCTTTAGATGGATCAGAATCGCCCGCTGATCCGGCTGTTAGATATTGCAAAAATAATCGAAAATATTTATTTTTACTTTCATGCTCAAGACTACCTTGTTTTATTTTATTACGGTCAAATAATATTTATTAGGTTATAAAGCAAGTATTTTTGTAAATGTTTTGTATGTAAATGTAAATGTTTTCATTATTTTGTTATTCTATTGTTTACAGTTATTATCACGTCTTAGCTTTACACCAAGGATTACATTAGAAATTCTTGATGGGATGCGATGTAATGCGCATACATTATTTTCATCAAGAACTATAATATATATATTTGTTTTTTTTTTACCAGAGTTTCAACAAAATCTTAAAAAAGTTCAATGAATTAAAAAATGCCAATAATTATATAATTTCAAGTCAGTGTTTTACATTTGAAGATAAGTTATAAAGAGCCAATGTTATTATTTTCATTTTATTAATTTAATTCGAGACTAAAATAAATGTGAAAGGGCTTTTATCTGCAATAATAATTTTCATCAAAAATAACATAGACTTATAAAAGTCATATACACGGTCAATCATACTGAAGATTATCAATTGTACTACAAAATATTTAAAAGACTATTTCCAGTATAAAGACCCGAATATCATCATTAATATTTGACTGGCACACTTAAAAGTTTTATCACATGGCTAAATGATTGACTTTTATATTATGATAAGGTCATGCTTTTCTATAAAAATTTGCAAGAAATTTTAATTCACGGCCCTATTGGTTTAATTTACTTTTTACTTAATTAGTGAAAAACAAGATGGACTGCTCTAAAAGTTTACTTTCTTGTGTAAAAAGTGCTATTTAGAATTTTATGCAAATGATAATTAAAGTTTCTATGTAAATAAGTGTAACATAGCGGGTATTATATTCAATGGTAGCGGCCATCCATATTTGCAAAGCCTGCATCATTTTCTGTACAGAAACCGGCAAAGTGTTGCTCAAGGCACTATAAACAAAGCAGGTTATAAAATGTTACACTCATAACTGTTAACAAAAACTGTTTTCGCAAATGGTCTTATAGATAATAATAACTATTCCGCCGTGTTAGGTGCAGGAGCTATTATTAGAAGGAGAAGAGGTAAAATTTTGTTTTAGAAATGCGCAATCAATATTGTTTTGTCTGCAATTGAGCATAAAATAAAAAATAACTTCACCCAAAGAGCATAACTGGCATTATACTCAGGCCCATCAATTGGTATGGAAAAAAATAATTTTACCATTTTTCAAAAAATCAATCAAAATTCAAAAAACATAACTATTAAAATCAAAAAATGTATATATGTATGTCTATACATACATATATACATTTGGCCGCTTAGTAACTGACGGTGACTCACTATAACATCCTACAGTCACGCCGAAACTAAGAGGAGAGAATCGCTGTAGAAAAGGTAATAATTTATTGCGGAAAATTTGTGATAAAATTAAAAAAAATATAAACTTATCTAAGTTAATCTAACTTAGTCTAACTTATCCTTATGCGTTACAAAAAAAAACAAATAATTAAATAGTGAGATGGCGACAGTTTTTAAGAAGTATAACAAAATAAACAAAAAAATAAATTTCAAAAAATTTCAGTATTTAATTGATTATATACCGCTGCTTAATCACGCTTTTCGAAACCACGCCAGTTGTAAACAATACTTGTATGAAAAGACAAAATCTTCTTTTCAAATTTCCGCCGAGTTGTAAGTTGAAGGCCAAATAGGTCACGTGTCAATTTTAATTAAATATATTTTATATGAAGTGATCTTGACTACGTTTCATCAATTAACCATTGGTAAAAATTAAAACAGGAATTTTACGATTGTGTTTACAAAAAACATTATTAGTTGAACCTTGCAGCTTGTTCATTATTTTTATTATAAATACATATAAATGAATATATTATTAATAAATAGTTCCCATAATATATTGGATTATTTTTTATTTTGCCCTATCTGCAATGTTCTACGCTCTATAGAAAATGTGGCGTATGACATGACTGACAATCTTTCGAACATTTTATCTAGGTACAAAGATGTTTTACGTTTTCGTTGCCTCCACATGATATTTTTGTCAGCATAAGGTTCCCTTCTATATCTGAAACGAATATAAATATTGCTACAAAGTAAAGTAATAGGCTATACAAGTCCCTCTACTGGGCACAGGACTCTTTTTTTATTTCTGAGAGGGTTTTAGGGCAAGGAAATGCCCGCCGTGCTTCCCCGATGCGTGTTGACGAAAATTGCAATACAAATTTCATTCGTGCTGTCGGGGATCAAACCCGGGAAAATTTACAGCGAACGCTTTGACGACATATTTTTAATAAGACACAAATAAATACGATTTAACATATATAATAAAAATTCTTACGTACTTGAAACTTGAACACTTGATAGCTCGTGATGCCTACCGGACAAAGCTACAGCACCACACCGTGCAATGTAATTGAAGATGCCTAACCGCGACATAATTCTCAGTGATGCGCAAGCATAACAGGCAATATGCCACATATATAATTGTCATCTCTGCAGTCTATTAATCTTTGCACTTTTATAAGTAATACAGAACGTAGTTGCTAGACGGTGTTGACATCGGCTAAAATCTCTGCGATCGCCGTTTCGTCAAGGTCATTCAGGCTAGTTAAAGCCTTAAATGTAGTTGTCTGTGGGCCACTAACCATCAGGTGGACTTTGTGTTCTCTTGTGACCCTTATCCTATTAAATATATCTCTTGCAGATATAACTTACGAAAATGCTATTTCTTCGACCTCAAAGTTCCAGCGGTATCTGCTGAATATCGTGTACCTTAACGTCGTACATTTAACGTCTATTAAACTCCAAGTTTCATTGCCAGAAGCTTTTTAAAGTTCAAGAAAATAGTTCTGTAGGTTGTTTATAATTAAAATCATGTTTAATAAAATGCAAGCATCATGGAAAAAATTGTAATTCCTTTTTGAGCTTTTAATCCACCTACAGATAAAATATAAACCTTAGAATTCCCGAGACTGCGTGAAAATTTAAACGACTGTGACATTGCCGGGTAGAATTAGATTGGTGAAGGAACAATTGCTCATGAACAAATTGGTGCGAGTGTGCGTGGGCCGCGGATGCACGGTGATAGTCCCGAGCTGCCGAGTCAACGCACTAGTTCGCTTACGTTCGTTTACGCGACGTTCACCTTAGTCTATTTTATTTTAATAATATACACCTGAATATAATTTGTATAAATAACGTACTAATTACAGGTATAAATTGTTTCTACTAGTTATAATTATTTTGTTTTATAATTAATTGATTTTTTTGATGTCTAAAGTTTTGGCACCATCTAAAGTCTAAACTAATGTTCTATTGTGCTCAATACAATTAATAGTTATGGCTAAGGCTTTCATTAAACAGTATTTAGTAGTTTATTGCAAAAATATTATATAAAAGATACTTATTTTATACATTTGTTTGATTTTTCTATATACGTAGTTTGTAGATGACTCATTCACTGAAAATTATTTTAAATTTAACTGTTTGTCGTAGTTTTTCTAAAAAATTAAGATTTAGAAGGACTACTTTACAGCGTTAAAGTCCATTTAGTTAAGTACAACGAAGCAGCATTGCGTTGTACCCTGGTTTGGATTCCATTTTAGTTTTTAAGCGGCCGTTCATAAAATACGTCACGTAGACCATATGTCATAATATATATATATATAATGATATATGGCAATTAATAACAGTACACAATTTTCAATATGTATTGCTATAATATTCTATATAATAAAATTCAAAAAAGCGAGAGAAATTTTCTAAATTGTTTTATAAGCTGCGAACGTCACGTTTTCTTAGACCCGCCCGACCTCCCATGTCACATCTTGTCACAGTAAGCGACACCCCTTCCCCTTATAGGTGCGAACGAATTTTATCGACGGTCCTTAAGAGGATATCCGGGCGGATATTTTTTTCGAAACTGAAGTGACTAATGCTCTTACGGTCCACTTGATGGTAAGTACCATGCATGATAATGATGCATGGGCTGGCCATGTCAACTACAGCGCGTGACATCAACTACACTCAACATCAAACGAAGAAAGCTGTTATTTGTTGGCTGTAATTACACTGGCTCTCTGTACCGGGCAGCAGTAGAGATTTGGCGACAGAAATAGGTAAGAGCTTGGAGTCCTAACACCAAGTTTATACGTGGTAGAGCCATGCTGCAGCTATATTAGTAGTATAGTTGTAGCACGAATGGGTCGGCTCGACCGGGGAAGCACCACGCTCTCACAGAATACCAGCGTAAAATAGCAGCTTAATGCTGCTGTGTTTCGTATGGTGAGTGTAGAGAACCGGAGACCCATTTTACGGGAAAAGAGGCATCCCATCTTAGTCCTCACGGGTGACGACGCATCTGCATTTTGATTCTTTATTGAGGATAAATGTAGATGTCTATGGGCTGTAGCAACCACTTACCATCAGGTGGACTGTGTGCTCGTTTGTCACCCTATCCTATAAAAAAAAAGTAAATTTAGTCCATTCCTCTGTTTCCTCCTTGGATAATGACGCCATAGCAAATATTTGAAAATTGGAATTGTTCGGATTAATCCCAGCCGCCAAATTTCACGAACGCACATCGCGGCAGAACTCCCGATACCATCCACACCATCTGGAGGATTGGCGGTCCACCACTGTGCGATTTAGAAGATGTTTTCTTCCTCGCATGACTTCCTGTGGAATCGATTACCATCAGCGATTTTTCCGGACCGATACGACTTAGGGACCTTCAAGAAAAGAGCTTACTCCTTTTTAAAAGGCCGGCAACGCATCTGCGATTCCCTCCCTGGTGTTGCAGCTATTCATGGGCGGCGGTAGTCACTTACCATCAGGTGAGCCGCATGCTCGTTTGCCCCCTCTCCTATAAAAAAAATTATTACAATACATTTATATAGTCTACCACTACAATGTTGATTTTTTCATAAAATAATTATTATATAAACTAGAAAAATCACTAAATCAGTCTTAGTTGTGTTGCAAACAAATTTTACGAACATAAACTATCAAATAAAAAGAAGCAGACGTAGCCACAACTGTTCTTATATTGTTATAAAAAAAATTAAATCTGTCCAGTTTTCGAGGCGAGGCGACAAACATTTTCCTGAAAATTACATGAAAACTGCTAGATTTATTTTAGTCAGATTGATTTCTCTATAGTTTTAATGCTATATTTGCAAGAGCAAGAGCAACGTCCTTTTTATGTAACGTACAAACAAATGTCGGCGTTCGCATTTTATTTCGTTATAATGTTTGTTAAAACACTGCAAGAAACTAACCTAGAAAATATGAAAGGATTATTTTTTTTATTCATTGATTTGATATACTTACATTTACAACTACGCCCACGACGTCACGATCGCATGTTAAGGATTTTCGATTTCGTGCTTAAGCGTTTAGAGTACCTGATTTCTGAGGAGGAGGAGATTCAAATCCTAGCCACAGCCAATATTTGTGATTTATTTTTTACAGCTCCGGTTGGGATATTTTATGACTGTGCCATTGTGTTTGGCTAATGAATACAATGTGAAACACGATAAATTCCTATAGACAGATGTGACTGTAAAATAATTGGCCCGACGAAACAGATGGTCGAGAAAAATCCATTTCCCTACTTCTTATAATGAAATCTAGCAGGAGGCTGGAATATTTTTTTTTATAAAAAACAAAATTTTCAAATTCAGTTGTAATACTTTATGAATGCATATTATCCCCTTTGTGTTTCGATTTTATTATATTTATTTAATGTCTAATGTAAGATAATTACTAAATATTTTAATAGATGTCGTGACGTCTGTTCTAAGTCAACTATTTTATCAAAAAAAATGAACATTATCGATGAAATCAAATTTGCTTGTCTTACCATTGTTTTTAGGTGTATATTATTATCATGTTTTAGGAATGCGTTTGTAATCAGAAGCAAATGCACTTAACCTATATTATGGCACCTGTATCTAAATATTTATTATTGATAACAAGTTCCATCACTAGAACCAGTTGCTAGCGTATGAGGGTGTTGTGTCATGAATTTACCTTAGAAATACAACTGCAGCGTGGCCCTGCCACGTATATATGTTTTATATTCAATATGTGTTATCAAAGTTCTGGTGTTATAAACAACGAACTATTTTTACGGGCTAGGCCCTATCTAATAACTTACAATTTGTAATTACGATTTGCATTTTATATTTCTACGTATTTCTGTTCTGTTAGTATTTAGCAGGGTTACCAAGGGCTACTTTTAAAATTTTCTAGCTTTATCAAACGGTATTTACCCAAGGTATTTACTGTAATCTGAGAAATGTGTATTTTTTTTTACAAATTTGTCTAATTGTAACGGTCATTGCATAGGGCCCTGTCTGTCTTACCTAAATGTTCTGTCTAACAGTATCATACATTTTATATATCAATATCATAAATTTTAGTTTTATACCGAATTATTTATGTTTATTTCTATTTATTATTATATTGTTTTTAAATTGAATGACAAAGCTAAATTATAATAAATAAAGGAAATATTTGAACACCGGTTCCATTTTAATTAAGCTCTGTTTTGGAAATATACCTATTTAACTTATTAAGTTTAACAAAAATTAAAATTTGTAAACAAATAACGAACGTATTTAGATTTTAGAAAATAGTAGAGATTATTTCACTTTTTAGTTGTATTTTCTAAACTGTCACTACAATTGTTTTATTCTCTATTCGCGCGTGCTATTTCGCGCTTTTTAGGTTTTTCAACCCTGTCTGTATGAACACAACAACATGCGTTCCGTATGTACACAACATTGCGTTCTTGAAAATGACTAAAGATTTAGGTGAAATTTAAAATATGGGGGTTTCAGTTCAGGTGTGAAAAATCAATCTAGCTAGGTCCCCTTTCCGGGAAAATTCTCCGTGCTTTCAAGCATAAAGCAACAATCTTGCCTTACCCGTGCAGTATGTTTGGTTAAAAAGTTTTCAGAAAATATTGTTATTTTTATTTATTTATTTTTATAGGATAGGGTGAGGAACGAGCACACTGTCCACCTGATGGTAAGTGGTAGCTGCGGCCCATAGACATCTACATTTATCCTCAACAAAGAATCAAAATGCAGATGCGTCGTCATCCGTGAAGACTAAGATGGAATGCCTCTTTTCAAGTAAATTGGTCTCCGGTTCTCTACACTCACCATACGAAACACAGCATCGTCAAGCTGCTATTTTACGCTGGTATTCTGTGAGAGCGTGGTACTTTCCCGGCCGCGCCGACCCATTCGTGCTACAACTATACTACTAATATAGCTGCAGCATGGCTCTACCACGTAAATGTTCTCGTATGAGCAGGAAAACATAAACGCACAACGTTTCTTTGTCTCGTATTATCTACTATCTTAAAAGCTGACAATTTAATCATGCGTAGTGTTAAAGCTGATCATTCATATTTTAGTAACAACAATAGAACAAACAATAGAACATTTCCATAACTATATTTGCTCAGCAATGCAGATTATTGGTTCGATTAATTTTAATAGCTTTGCATTCATTATTATTTAACGTATTGTAGTGACGCATCTGTTGACTGACAAATTATAATACTGCGTCGCGTCACACACATCACAGGAAGATCAAAGTACAGTGCATTAGTACAATAAAGGACATCATATTTTTTATATTCATCATCATCATTATAGATCATTCTTGGCATTACTCTTTATCTGTTCTTGAAATTTCATCACAATCAGTTCGTCGACTTCGAAGTTTAGCTACATATTATATTTTAAATCTTTACTTTAATAAAAAATATTTATTTCTTTATGGCTTGTAAACAACCCCCTCAGCGTCATATAAGGCAGTTATTTCGAAATTACAGACAGACACTTTATTATATATTATATGTATAATATATAATAAAGTGTCTAAAATTGTAAAGTGTAAAATTTAAACCAAAACCTGGTGGTTGTTTAATGCATTATTATTTAATATCAAAGTTTTTAACAGCTTCAGGCGGCACAATCTGCTTTCACAAATAAGCTTTCTATCCTTTGTTAAGCTCAATCAGCTACGAAGGCGTTTCTATTCAATGGCCGATATTGCTTTTGAATTTTTTTTAATTAATTTCTCCTTTCAACCACTAACAATGTTAATATGGCAAATGATAATCACACAAACAACTTGTATTTACACGTCTTTGGAACTCCTTGCCCAATGACTGATGCTAAGGACTGATGTCACTGGGAAGGGAGTTTAAAAAGAAAGCACCCAATAAGTTTGCTTTTAAAAAGTTGGTACGTAATCAATAATCATCTAATAGAGACAACGCTTTTTACATGACTCATCTATGTCTGTGTATTGCTAAACAGACGTATATATTCATAGTTATTTGTATGTACTAATTAATTATATACGTATATATGTATGTACTTATATGTATGTATGTATATATGTATGTATAGGTTATATTTGGATAATTTATTTATTAGTAAAATGTACGTATTAAGTAGTTAATCATGATTTTTGGTTGGTTTTTTATTCTATGTTGCTACACTTACGTCAAATTCTCCCCATTCCATGGGTTGACTGGTAGAGAATGCCTCAAGACATTAAGTCCGCCTTTTGTATTCTTTTGTTATATGGAGTAAAATACATAAATAAAATATAAATAAAACAAACAACTTGTAAAAACAAATCGGAAAAGTTGTGAAATATCTAAACATCTCTTCTCATTATCGAGAAGCGTGAAGAGTTCGCCGCGTTGCTCCAGTGCGAGCTTACGGAATTCTCAACTTCTTTATTCCTTCGGAATTTATTTTTAATTCTTGTATACTTCATCAACTTATTTTTCTGTATCACCGAGCATTTGCCACTAGCAAGATCATCTTAGGTGGCTCGGATACTTTGAAAATTGATTACATACTTTGACTGTAGAAAATAAACTCCGGGGCTGGAGTCTATTCTTTTCAAGACAAGGCTTTTACTAAGCTATTGTGTGTTACCACTCAAGACTGCATCAGGTGGGATCGTAGTCAAGCAGCAAGCACTAACTCACGAGGTATAAAAAAGGGTCTGCGGCTAATTACGAATTTTAACCAATGTCCGTTTTAAGATAATATTAGATTAAGTGCGTAATCGGTTATAACAATTAATTAATTCTTTTAGAGCTACTGATACACATGCAAGCGTCACCATGTGCGTTCATTTGTATGCATGCATACACTTAAAGTATTTTTCCATTTGTTTACAGACAATGCCCACCGACACTAATGACGCCACTACGGCGGATAATTCTCGACGAGGTGCTAGCGGCATCGACGAAACACCCCGAAGAGTTTGGGTTCGACCCTGACGAATCAGGTAAAAGGAGTCACTTAGATAAGGGAACATAATATATGATATGTCCACGTTATATTTAACGCTGTGTTGTAACAACACCACGTTAGTCAAGTTGATAATGTAATGGAAATGCTATGAGTCACCGCTTATTGCCGTGTTTGTTTACGTTTGTTTAAATTTATAAGATATTTATCAGGACAATAAGATTTTTTATTTAATAATTTCTAGATTTTTTTTAAAATTTCGTGATATATAAGAAAATGTAAAATCACGGAATTAAAAAAAAAGAATTGTTAGAGTATGTATTTCTCTAGCAATTTGTAACTAAAATAGTGTCGCATAGACTACGGATTGAAAACAATGCGCAAAGATGCGATACGATAATATTTATCACATTATCGCCTAAGGTTTGTTTTCTGCCGACTTCCAAAAATGAGACGGTACTCAATTCGACGCGTTTGTTTTTTTTTTATGTGTGTTGCCTCATAACTTTTTACTGGGTGAGGCGATTTCGATGATTCTTTTTTTTATATGAAAGCTGATACTTCTCGTGTGGTCCCTGATCTGATCAAGGTCAGACCAATAGTTTTTGAGTTATTCTTAATAACTTATATTGAAGTCGGCTGTACAAAATTTTTAATTTTTAATTATATAATGTTATAACGTTATAGGATTCAGTTCCAAGTTTAATCATACATTATGAGCAACATAGATAGGATATACAGTTGTGGCCATAAAATTTCATGGTTTAAGAAATTTTTTAACAGAATAATATACCTTTTTTGTGTTTTTTCTCTGAAATATTTTTTGTAGTATTTTTGACACCTGCAGCCAACTTTATACAAAGGACGATAAAGATGCGTTGTCACCTCTGAGCACTGAGATTGAATGCCTCACAGATCTCAGCCTGTAATTATACTGGCTTGTAAATGTAGTATAGTTATAGTTTGAATCGATTACCACCAGCGATTTTTCCGGACCGATACGACTTAGGGACCTTCAAGAAAAGAGCCTACTCCTTTTCAAAAGGCCGGCAACGCATCTGCAATTTCCCTGGTTCCCCTGGTGTTGCAGCTGTTCATGGGCGGCGGTAGTCACTTACCATCAGGTGAGCCGCATGCTCGTTTACCTCATCTCCTATAAAAAAAGTTTGTGAATAACTATACTCTATATACCTTTTAGAACACAGCAATGTAAACACTGCTATTTAGTGGCTGAAGTAGGTGTTAAGGAAAGAGAATGTATCTACCCAGACGTACGTAGGCATAATAGATGGGTGGTAGACCCAACTATACAATAATGGATGTCATAATGAACATGTCATGACTAATATCATCTTACTTCGTTTTGCGGTTAGTGTAATGTGCAACCTAGGGTTTAAAATATAACCTCAATAAAGACGTTAGATCTGTATCTAGAGTTGTATAAATGTTTATGAATGAGGCATCGTATGTCTAGAACACATAACCTTGTAAGCATTTAAAGTCGCAGATATAATCAGTGAACGCAAATATAGCATTATTGCGTTCACTGGATATTATGAATATTTCAATGAAACTTCAAACGTGATAGTGTTGTTACGGATTTTATCATGTTTAATTTATTTATTATTTTGGACATTTAATTACTTTGAAGTATTCGGGGTGCTGAGATCACGGTGTACTGAGGTGTTTAACGTCACAATGTGATACTCTTAGTTAACCTGTTACCTTTAGCTTAAAGTTACAGCCCATATACGTCCCACTGCTGGGCACAGGCCTCTCCTCATTTCTGAGAGGGTTTTAGGGCAAGGAAAAGTTCTCCAACACGTGTGTTTTCACATATGTTCGAAATATTTTTTTCCTATTTCTCAGACATGCTGGATTCCTCACGATATTTTCCTTCATCGCCGAGGACGTGGTAAATCAGCACTTAAAATTGCAATTAACAGTTTCATTGGTGCCGGCGGGGATCAAACCCGGGTTTTTTTTATGGGATAGGGATTAACGCAATAAACGAGCACACAGTCCACCTGATGGTAAGTGGTTGCTGTGGCTATCCTCGTTTGCGAATCAAAATGCAGATACGTTGTCACACGCGTGAGGACTAAGATGGAATGCCTCTTTTCCAGTAAAAAGGGTCTCCGGTTCTCTATACTCACCATACGAAACACAGCGTTAAGCTGTTATTTTACGCTGGTATTCTGTGAGAGCGTGGTATTTCCCCGGTCGAGTCGAGCCATTCGTGCTACAACTATACTACTAATATAGCTGCAGCATCACTCTACCATGTATAAAAGACGGGACGGGTTGCTCGCGTACTGCGATATTTACAGTGAGCGTTTAGCCCCTAAATTACCACGGCTCATAATTAATAATTATAACCTTCCGCTTATAATTATAAATTTTTGCTCCTATTTACAGTCCGTTTGGGGCAATGTAACGGCGGCGTAAGAGTATCCAAATCCCCATATCATCCTGTGGGTATCGTAAGAGGTAACATAGGGAAATGAAATTGATGTGAAACACCATTTTCCTGATAGCAACTCAAAATTATAAAACCTGCACAGAATACCAGCGTAAATTTTTTTTTATAGGATCGGGTGACAAACGAGCACACAGTCCACTTAATGGTAAGTGCTTACTGTGACCCATAGACATCTACATTTATCCTCAATAAAGACTCAAAATGTAGATGCGTTGTCACCCGTGAGGACTAAGATGGAATGCCTCTTGTCCAGTAAAAAGGGTCCCCGGTTCTCTACACTCACCATACGAAACACAGCAGCGTTAAGCTGCTATTTTACGCTGGTATTCTGTGATAGCGTAGTCCTTCCCCGGTCGAGCCGACCCATTCGTGCTACAACTATATTACTAATATAGCTGCAGCATGGCTCTACCACTTATTAATGGCAGCTTAATGCTGCTGTTTTTCGTATGGTGAGTGTAGAGAACCGGAGACCCATTTTACTGGAAATGAGGCATTCTATCTCAGTCCTCACGGGTGACAACGCATCTGCATTTTGATTCGTAATCGAGAATAGATGTAGATGTCTATGGGCCACAGCAACCACTTACCATCAGGTGGACTGTGTGCTCGTTTGTCACCCTTCTTCTATAAAAAAATGAAGGCAGTGTTCTACAAACTCACAGACTTTTTGGTTTGTTTGACTTCATGTTGCATTGGTTTTTCTCATCACCTATCTGTTCTTTTACGTCGGCTTTTAATTATCGTTAATATGTGTTATGTAAGAAAGATACCATATTAACAATTAAGATTGTACACTTCTGTATCTCGAAAAACGCTTGACGGATAGTAAAACCTGACTGATTTTCTTCAGTGACTTGAAGTATGTGTAACCTTGCTTCAATATGAAGCAAATCTTGTCTGACATAACATTATGGTAGTAAAATAGGCATGCACTAGATTGGCCGGTTTCACTCGGTCACTATAGGAGCGGGAACTGAAGATCGGGGAATCAGACAAGGTGTATGTATATAGATCTGTAAGTTACCACTGAGCTGATCGCAATGTTGATTAGATTGAAAATAATTAGGCTCATTATTAGTTCCGCAGTCCGCGTTCCGTAGACTATAAATGTATTATGCAAATACATTGGCACTTTCGAACCGTACCTAGGATCGGACGCGGTGTCGGGAGATGAAGGGACAACCTCAACATCAACAACTTGTGTATTAGCACAAATTTGTATATATTCCCATAATCGATTTGAATTCCAATCGTTGAACTCACGGTGTAATGGTTATGTGCTCTGCTAATATTTTTTGTTAATTAGATAAACACTTTTGTTTAACAGTATTAAATAATATTAAATATTGTGAAACAAGTACAAGTGTTTATCCAAATCACAAAAATGAAGCTAAAGTTTTACAAAGTGACGGTAATAGCTTATATAATTTAACAATGTCTCTGGAAACTGTGAAACATAATGTTTGTTAGTATGTTATAGTGATTTAGTAGCAAAGTACGTTAATAGGATGGTCGTTAAAACCGCACAACGCTGTTGCTTTCAGTACGTTATGCAAAAAGGAGGCCTCCGTGAATCAAAAATCTTGTGTACTGCAGTCGGGAAAATTAGCATAATCTAGCGGTTCAGCTTCTAAACGCTGTAGCGACGATTATATGGAGCATATCAAACACTTGCCGTATCATTTTGCAGCCTACATAGCCCTACGGTTAATGAAGGCAGTGATGGCGCTCGTGAACGACGTATGTCTGCGGTACCTGGACAACTCGCGGCTGGACACGCTGCCGCCGCCGGCGCCGGTGCAACGCAAGATGCGCACCATCGCCTCCGCCACCAAGAATCTGCGCCGCGTCATGGAGGACCGCCACGTCGTTATCGACGACCTGGAGGCCCTGTTTGGTATTGAGGTGAGTCTCATTCATTCTTTACAGCCTATCAGTCCACTGCTGAACATAGACATCCTCACATTAGGTTGGGGAAAAAGTTTCTTCGTATTTTATATACAAATGCAAGACATTTTTTTAGTGTTTAATTACATTGAATTATAATATATATGTTCCATTTTGTTGATAACTTGTTGCCATATTTTAGGTAGTGACATAATCTCGTTGCTGTAGAAATTTTGGGGTTTTTGATCAAAAAAATGCGACAAGTAGTTTAGACAGTCCTCTCTTGATGTTAACCTAACACTACTCAAAGAATTCTGAAGAGACCGTAACAGGTAAAAATGTGAGGGTGCAAGATCACTACTATATGGTGGATGCATTAACACTTCACAACCAAGATCTTTAAATTTTTGCTGAGTGGCCAAACATGTGTGGGGTCTGGCGTTATCATGATAAAAGACCAGTCCTTTTCTGTTGATCAATTCCGGCAACTAGTTGTTGGCAGTAGAGGTCCGAATCGATGGTTTTGCCCGGCTATAAAAGCTCATAATAAACGATGTCCTTTCAATCCAACCATACACACAGCATCACTTAATTGCGCGTTAATTCAGGTTTCGCAACAGTCTGTGAGCTTGACTACCCTTTGACCATGATCTTTTTCGCACGTTCTTGTCGTAGGTGATCCACTTTTCATCACTAGTGATCAATATTTTCAAAAATGGTTCGGTTTCATTATATTTCAATACAGAATAGCAAATGAGTACACAATTCATTAGGTTTCTTTCAGTGAGCTCGTGTGGTACCCAAATATCGAGCTTTTTTGTATGGCCTGACATTTTCAAATGGATCAAAACTGTTTTGTGGTCAATCCTCAATTCCTCGGCTAACTACAAGATGCCGATCTTGCTCCACTTTTCTAGGAACTTCAAAAAGGAGGAGGTACTCAATTCAACGGTATGTTTTTTTATGTGTGTTACCTTATAACTTTTTTCTGTGTGAACCGATTTCGATGATTCTTTTTGCATTTGAAAGCTGGGTCTGCTCATGTGGTCCGATATAAATTTGATCAAGGTGTGACCAATAGTTTTTGAATTATTCTTAATAATTTATATTGAAGTCGATTGTACAAAATTTTTAATTTTAAATTATTGTAATAAAACTTCAGAACGTATCAAATATTTTCGTTAGATTCAATTATTTTGGCCGTCAGAAAAACAATTTAAAAATTGTGGGTAAGGGTTTTTTTATTACTTTTTATTTTTCTTTTTCTTAATATCCTATATATATTAAAACCAGCCAGATACAAACAGTACAACCAAAAATATTTTTCTTAAATTTTATACAAACAAAATACGTAGAAACTTTTTCCACGACCTATTAGAATGCGTCACAAGGGGGATATTTGCCATTGTTGCGCCACGCTTGGCAGGCGGTTGGCAACTGCAGTTTATTTTTCTAGTTGTTATTAGGAAGACGCTGATGCCCATGTCCTGGTTTGTTTGCCTCTGTCGGCTGTTAGCTCTTACGACACCCACGAGTTGATACGGCATAGTGGACATTCTTACCACTACACCGTTTTTGAGGTAGGTTGCTCTTTTATAAACCTGTGAAATTAAAATTCAGCCTACTGCTGAGCATAAGCCTCCTTTTGACGGACTTCGCATGCCCTCGAAATAATAATATTCTTAGAATAAAATGATGAAGCCATGTTAATAAAATGAAATATTTCTTTGCTTGAATTCCCGCTGTTATACACGATTGTTAAGAAAGTAACAACAAATAGAAAACATTGTAAAACAAGGACGTCTTTATCTCTATGTCATCAATATTATTAATACCTAAAAGCTACTTCAATATTGGCAATTGATAGTTATAGAATCGGCGCAATAGCAAGTGCTAGTAAATCATATCACAAGAATTTATTTGAATTGTCTATCGGTCGAGATATATTTTAAACTAGCTGTTCCCCGCGACTTCGCCCGCTCGTAATATTACGTTTGGATTTCATGAGTTTTAATTTTTTGCGCGGAACCCTAATTCTTTTTCTAAATTAAAAGTGGCCTAAGTTACTTCTTATAACATCAGCTATCTGCTAGTGAAAGCCCGGTCAAAATCGGTCCAGCCGTTTCGGAGATTAGACGGAACAAACAGACAGACAAAAATTTTAAAAATCGTGTTTTTGTTATAAGTACCGTATATACTTTCATATGCACATAGTAAAAAGCTGTTATTCGACATTACAAACAGACACTTCAATTTTATTTATTTGTATAGATTCAAAAAAATATTAACGGTTAGGTATCATATATGTCGTTCAATATTGCTTACCAAATAATCATTCATTAACGCTTGGATGTATTAGCGTTGGGTTCAGATTTTGCGATGGTAGTGACAGTGGCGAGTGAAATGCTCTATATACTGGAATTATTAGACAATAAGAATCAAAATGCAGATGCAGCATCCCTCCTGACGAATGGATTGCTTCGTTACCATTAAAAACGTACGTTACCATAAAAAACAGCAGCAATATTCTGCTGTTTCACGCTGGTGTTCTGTGAGCACGTGGTTGGTCTAACCCCGGTCGCGTCGACCAATTCGTGCTGCAGCTATATATATAGCTACAGCGTAGCTCTACCACGTAAAGTAATGTCTTTGAATCGAAATATCTGTTAATAGTTATATCACTTATGTATACTTTTCAGTTCCTAATTTAAAAAGTGTTACGTGGGTTCAACGCTGTCGCTATATCTATAGAGTCGGACTCGCGCACCGAGGGTTCCGAACAAATCCGTAGGTATAAAAGTTTAAAATTATTAAAAATATTTTTATTATATGATGTAACTAAAAATTTATGCTTTTCGGAAATTTTCCTTTATCGGTGTTATAATAAGTTGCTTCGTACCAAATTTTAAAATTCTGAGTTCACGGGAAGTACCCTGTAGGTTTTGATTCCCTTGCGAATATCGAAAATTTGCGGCATAAACGGCTGTTTGATTTTTTCACATCTCCAAGGGACAGTAGACTTGAGTATTTGATATGAATTTCAGCTTGATACCTCCACGCGTTCCTGAGAAAAAGGGTCTTGACAGACAGACAGACAGACAGACGGACAACATAGTGATCCTATAAGGGTTCCGTTTTTTCCTTTTGAGGTACGGAACTCTCAAAATGAATCGCTGAATATGTTGCTAAGCGGAAATCTCGAGAGCAGCTCAACCGACCGAGAAAAATTTAAAAAATTGCCCGAAAAAGTCTAAAAACAACACTTTTCTATATTCCCATACAAAAGATTCACAATAATACTTAAAAGTCAATTTGAACTTTATTACCATATCATAAAGTTTAAGTGTTAGTGGAGGGATTCCGGGAAGGCAAAACAATTGAAAAACGTTAGTATCGTATAAATATTAATGTCAATATCTATACACAATGGCAGATAGCTGATGTTATAGGGAGTAACTTGGGCTGCTTTTATTTTAGGGTTCCGCGAAAAATAACTCCACGCAGGCGAAGTCGCGGGGAACAGCTAGTTTATTATAAATGGACGAAAATTTGTGTTGGCGATTTATAGTGGTCATATCGGAAAAACTTTTGTAACGTTCTGAAGAACGTTAACGTCGGTAACTTTATGGTATATGTTCAAAGGAAATTGTAATTATTAATGAGAAGAAAAACTTTTTAAGGTAAATTATGTGATTATTAATATTATTATTTTTTTCTATACCGCGAAGTATTTGCTCATATGAATAGCTGCCGAAAATGGTTTTTTTTTATAGGAGAGGGGGCAAACGAGCATGTGGCTCACCTGATGGTAAGTGACTACCGCCGCCCATGAACAACCGCAACACCAGGGGAATTGCAGATGCGTTGCCGGCCTTTTAAAAAGGAGTAGGCTCTTTTCTTGAAGGTCCCTAAGTCGTATCGGTCCGGAAAAATCGCTGATGGTAATCGATTCCACAAGGCAGTCGTGCGAGGAAGAAAACATCTTCTAAATCGCACAGTGGTGGACCGCCAATCATACAGATGATGTGGATGGTATCGGGAGTTCTGCCGCGATGTGCGTTCATGAAATTTGGCGGCTGGGATTAATCCGAACAATTCCTCAGAGCACTCCCCATGGTAGATGCGTAAGAAAATGCAAAGAGATGCAACATCTCTTCGCAGTGCCAATGAATCGAGCCGATCGGAAAAGGCTCGGTCGTCGACGATTCGAGCCGCTTTGCGCTGGATGCGGTCAAGTGGAAGGAGCTGGCACTGGGGAGCCCCTGCCCAGAGATGGGAACAGTATTCCATGTGAGGCCGAACCTGCGCCTTGTAAAGTTGCAGGCGGTGTGCCGGCATGAAATACTGTCCCGCTCTGCTGAGCACGCCAAGCTTTTTAGAGGCCAATTTGGCCTTCTCTTCCGAGTGACCACGAAACTGCACGTCACTCGATATATCGACTCCGAGGATACCGATACTGGCTGAGGCAAGAAGGGGAGTGCCTTGAAACTGAGGAAATACGACAAAGGGGTTCTTTTTAGCGGTAAACGCGCAAACTTGTGTCTTCTGAGGATTAAACTGCACTAGATTTAGTCGCCCCCAATCCGAGACTTTGTCCAGCAAAGACTCGACTTCAGACACAAGTTTGTTCCGGTACTCGGCGACGTTTTCCCGAGAAATATTGGCCCGGCCGGTGTATAGAGCATCCCCAGTGCTGTCATCCGCATAGCAATGAATGTTACCAGTTAGCAACATATCATTGATATGCAGAAGAAACAGCGTTGGTGATAGCACACAGCGTTGTGGAACACCAGCGTTAATAGGCTTGTAGTCAGAACATGCACCGTCTACAACGACCTTGATGCTCCGATCTGCAAGAAAGCTGGTGATCCAATTGCACAATTTCTCGGGAAGCCCATAGGAAGGGAGCTTCGAAAGAAGCGCTTTGTGCCAAACCCGATCGAAGGCCTTCGCAATGTCCAGACTAACGGCCAACGCCTCCCCCTTGGACTCAACTGCCTCCGCTCATCTATGGGTCAGGTAGACCAGAAGATCACCAGCTGATCGACGCCGACGAAAACCGTATTGGCGGTCACTAATCAGCTGGTGATCCTCAAGGTACCTCATGAGCTGGCAGTTAATAATGGATTCCATTATTTTGGAGAACAAGGAGGTGATCGCGATAGGCCTATAGTTGGACGGGTCTGAGCGGTCGCCTTTTTTAGGGATCGGGTGGACAAAAGCTGTTTCTTTTTAAGTGTGCTGGTGTTTACATCCCGAGTCACCGAAGCCGCAGCCCAGGCTTGATAACACTCCTGCTTACTGCGCAATGCAGTCTTACAGCGACCAAACCAAGGCTGAGATCTGCCTCCGATGGGTACCACAGATGATGGAATAAATAGTTCCATTCCCTGTAGCACCACATCAGTGACAGAGTCAGCAACAGCGCTGGGATCATCCGGCGAGAAGCAAACCCGCCCCCATGGGTAGGATGCAAAGAAAGACCGCATTCCGTCCCAATCCGTCGACCTGTAATGCCAAACACGGCGGCAACCGCGAAGGGAGCCTGAGTGGCACCATACTCCGGATCAGACAATGGTCCGAAGAGCCGAGAGGGGCATCGACGGAAACCTGATATCCGTCCGGATGAGAGGTCAGCAGAAGGTCCAACAGGGAAGGTGTATGATCCTCCACATCTGGAATCCGCGTAGACGAAGTAACCAGTTGTGTCAGACCATATGCCAAGGCAAAGTCATAAACAGATCTCCCCGCATGATCGGTTAAACGTGAACCGAGCCAGGCGTCGAGAACAGATGTCCTCTCTGACATACACGCAAACCCCAGCCCGAGGCATAAAGGAGTGCTCCAATTTGTACCCCGGGTAGGAGAGATACGAAATATCAGCCGGAGAGGAAACCTGCGTCTCGGTCAGAAAGAGCAAGGCCGGCTTCGCCGTCTCGAGATGGTAGTGGACGGCGTTTAGGTTAGAGTGAAGTCCCCTGATGTTGCAGAAATTCACGGATAGCGTGGTAGGGGTCGCCTTGGTATTGTTGCTCAGTTTGCCCCGAGCAGTTTTGTTTTTGAGCGGAATTTTGCCCCCCCCCCCCCCCCCCAGAATACGCGGGGCAGCCTGAGCACCCACGCTCAGGATTGGAATAACATGGTCGTGGATGCTCAGCGAGGGATTCTCCAGGGGTACTGGTACCCTCCTGGGGTAGTCTATTGTCTAATTCCGCTACCATGTTGATGGGGGGGGGGGGGGGGGGGAATTGGGCCTCCGGCCACCTGCACTCACCAGACGAAACGCAGAAGCAGAGCCTCTACTTCACGCCGGTATTCTGTGAGGTCGTGGTACCAACCTGGCTCGAGCCGGCCCATACGTGCAACAGTAAAAACTGCTGCGGGGCTCTACCACCGTAAATTCCGCTACCATGTTGATGGGGGGGGGGGAATAAATGGTGATATTTTTATTTTAAAAAATTACGTTAGTATCAGATAGACTTCTTTAAAAACCCCGATTCGATTCGATTTCACGATATGAAAGCACCTTAACGAAAGAGTTTAGTTTATTTGCAAAACCGAATTGTTAGAACTTTGACATTACTTTCAAAATTTTTCTTTTGACTTTGATCAACTCTCTGATAAAATTGCATTTACCTCTATAAAAATTGACACCACCTAAGAAAGCTAGACGAAATGCTGCGTACGTTTTAAGTAATCCTGAAATCATGTCTAACTTCTTAACACGCACTCACACTCACATCTTTTTCTTTTTTTTTATCAGTCCGTAAAATTCACTGCTGGACGCACACTTAAGCACCTTAAGCCATGTTGTTGGTTGTGAATGATTTTAGACGTATAAAAACAATTTGCGTATTTTTGTTTTGTGTTGAGCATGATTTTGGCTTAGTTTTTGCGTCACTTAAAATGTAAGCAGCGCTCCGTCTTTTTTTCTTTGTTGGTCTGAGGGCATAAGTGCAAGTTTACCAAAGAGATTAGACATATTTCTTGAAAAATAAAATATGTTTTATTGGTTTTATATTTGTTACTCGAGCCCTATCGTGTAAAAACTTACCTACAGACTGATAATGAACTCGTTCAGCATTGCTTACTAAATACGAGTATCATTCCTTTAACGCCTGAACGTTGATGTATTTTACTTTTTAAACCTCTGACAAACTAATGATACATTTTATTCACTGTACAGTTTTCAGATCTCTTAATGTTATTTAGGGAGCGTTTGGTGCCTAGTTTGGTATGCGTTAAAGTATAGTTTTACGTTTCGGACGAATGTTGCACCCGGCAAGCATCAAATCCGGTGAAAATAGAGCCCGGTAAATGTTGCATCTCGACAACGTAAAATTAAAAAGAAATTAGTATCTTCCGTTTTGGCTTTGCATATGTATTATTAATAATATTAATATAATATTAGCTGGATTTGAATGAAATACGTAAATTTTCATATTTTTTATGAACCTGTATTATTACTGCTAGCTTTTTTAAAGTTGCAGTGACTAAAAATTCACAGTCTTAAAAGATTTGTCCAGGTGGATTGGTGAGCCTATAGCCGTCACCTTAATCTTGTCTGTGGAATTTAAGTTAGAACTTAAATTTCCCCCTGTGTTGCAGATAATCTGTTCGTCAGTAGTTCAATGACGACTGTGAACACTTCGCGTCCATCGATCTGAAATCTTCCCCAACCATATCCTGAATTTTATTATGTCAAGATTTAGTGAGAATTAGTGACAGTGACTTAAAAGAACATTGACTTAATACTTAAGGAGATGTAGGACTATTTTTGGAAGGATGCTAGCTTGAATTCATATGTAAACGAGAGATACCTACTCTTTCGGCAAGACACAAAACGTTTGTTTGTATTGAAGATTTAACGCGTAAAGCATCCGAATTAACTCTGATATAAAATTTCTTGAATACTGATAATCTCTATCACAAACAAATAAAAAAAATTGCACATATATTTTGATAATTCTAGTTGTTATTTAGGCGTTAAGTTTACATAATGGTACAGAAATGTCGGATATGCACTTGGTCGGTTACGTTATCTGATTTGACTGACGAGCGGCTACGATTCGTGAGTTGAACACTAATCTGTACCTCTTTATAATAAAATCATTTGTTTCTACCATTTAAATAACACGTTGATGTACCTAAGTGTAATTTGTAAATCTATTTATTAATACGCGAAGGAAAACTTTGTAACCCTTTTTAAACATATTGCGCGCACGGAGGAATGTGAACTGAGAGTTTATATGGAGGAGTGCAGAAAGTTATGATTTATTTAAAATGTATTACAAATACATTATAAATAAAATATACATGATTTACATTCATACTGTTAATGTCAAACATATTGAATGTGTTTGGACTTAACAAATTATCTTGGAAAATTATATCGTTTGTTGACGTTCAAACTGCGAATGGGCTCAGAGTAAGTACCAAAGAATAGAAAGAATCATCATTACGTGTAAGGCAGTAAAGCAAAAAAGCGTTTATTTTATATTTTGTATATTAGATATCTTTGTTTTACATATAAATGTGTAGTTGAAAGTGGAATGCAGCTGGCTTAGTATACAAACCAAAAAATTTAAGTAATTTTATCAAAATATTATACTTCTTTAAGTTTTTGACCGGTAATCATTAACAATAAACGCACTGATTTTAATTTATGATTGTCAACCACAGTTAGATATGCAGGTGCAATGTTTGCGTTTTATCAATCAATATATATACTCTATTATCGTTACTTTCATAACTGTTATATTTATTCCATTACCTCATTATTATTTATTATTTATACTAATAAATATACTGTCTTGTTTTTTTTTTAATTAAACCTTATTATGGAATTCCCTCCAAGTGCACATCGTAACCAAATTTACTGGAGCTCGTCCGACAATCAGTATCGCTTAATTTAAACATTGCACAATTAGTTTAGTCAAATAGACGAAAGTAATTTTTTTTTCAAAAAAAATTATCATTTTATTGGCATGGCAAAATAATGACATTTAAAAAAAATCCTGAAATCAAAATTAAAATTTTTTATAATCGTCTTTTTTTTATTTCGTTTGTTTAAATAATACATTAAGATTTTTTTTGCTTTAAAACTCGTAATTGGATTTTATCTATAGGTTAACAAATTTTTTTTAGTACTATGTTATATGTATGCTTTTAGGAAAAAAAGAAACCGGGGGTTAAAAATTGTTTGTAACAAATTGTTAACTTTTTTGGCGATTATAAACAATTAAAAAATATATTTCAGGAATTATTTTTTAAATATTTTTGCTATGCCAATAAAATGGTATTTTTTTTTAAATATAAAATTGTCTATTTGTTTATAAACAATTTTTTTTTTAAATTACGTAAATATTTTTCCTGCTTTTATCAATGCAGGAAAAAATTGTTTATACAACAAATGCAATATAACACATTTGTCAAAAAAATTAAACAACATTTTATAAATATTTCACTCTTTGTTCATTTGAAAAAAATTATAACAAACAAAATACAAAACTTTAATAAACTTTTATCACGTGATTTTAGTATGAACATTTGTAATAAAATCGACTTTATCTTTGCTTATAATTTACCATTAATGATATATACATGTATATCCAATTCGAAAATAAAATGATTTGCGTTTCCGTTGCCGTTCGTAATGATTGTTGTGTACTTTTGCAGACAACAGAGCCGACGAGTTTCTACGCGGTGTACGACGGTCACGCGGGCTCCGCGGCGGCGACATACTGCGCGGCGCACCTGCATCAGTACCTAGTGGAGAGTCCGCACTTCCGTACTGACTTGCGTCGCGCCATGCAGGACGCTTTCCTCAAAACGGATGCGGAATTCGTGCGGAAGAGATATCAAGCGGTAGACTCATAATTACCTAAATGTATATATAGCTTTATTTATGCTGCAGTACTGAGACACTGTATAAAAGTAAAGTGCGCGTATCGTTATGCGTGGCGTTATGGCAGAATCATCAGCGCTGTAGGTTACCTGGCAGCATTACGCTGAGACATAACCTTTTTACTGGCTTCATACACACCCCATCACTTGTTGTCCTTAACTGTCCTACGTTAATTTTCTTTTTTATTTAGGTGATGTGTGTATAGTACCAGTGAATTTATTTATTTCTTTCTTCTTCTTTGTATTTATTTGTTAGGTTTTATTTCAGCCCGTAAAACTCACTGTTGGACATGGGTTCCAGTCTGCACTCCAGTCCAATCCCTCTTAAAGTAACGTAACGAACGGCAGCGAATATTTTTCTTGTTGTTCTTCATAAACCCGCAAAAGTTCACTGCGAGACATGGGGCCCTCCCAGTTGTGGAAGGTTTTGCAATAATCGTCACGTTTGGCCAGAGAATTGGCGTTTCAGTATCAAACGTATGTACTTTTAACGTTGCCCTCCGTCTCCGATTTGGATATTTTATCTTATTTAAGGACTTAATTTTTTTTTGCGCCGCACTGGCAGTATGCCGTCTCGAGAATAACAATTGAGGATCGAATCGCAAACGCTACGGCCCTCATCGGCACTAACAAGTAATAACAAGGGTTGTCCGCACCGTCAGTATGGCGTTTGCTTAGACAAATGTCAGTTTGTCCCAGCCGGATATAACGCAAAAACTGACGGAGCGCAAAGACGACCTGAAGCAGAGAATAGCTGCTTTCGGGGAAAGCTAATTCGGCTATATACCGAAAGATTGACAAGGTTCAGTCAGAATTGTCTCTTCCTGAGTGATCAGAAGAGGATACCTACTCGCTGAAGAGGTTCGTGGTGTGTCACCCTGTGCTGGCCCGACAGTTTCAAGAGGCCCTCGAACAGAAATCGCTCCCGAGTCTGTTCACTACTGGGATTACTCATTTAGTTCCTAAGGACAAGGATACCACAGACCCAATCAAATACCGCCCCATCACGTGTCTACCCACCATATACAAGACACTAACTTCCATTTTGATCGCGAGAATCACTCGTCACCTGGACTTAAATCAGGTGATGTCGCGCGCTCAAAATGGATGTGCAGGTGGTGGTCGAGGAACCAAGGAACCGCTCCTCATTGACACGGTCATTGGTAAGTTCGTTAAACGCTACTGTCGGAACTTCTTCGCCGCCTGGATAGACTAAAAAAAGGTATTCAACTCGGTGCCTCATACATGGCTGAAGAGGGCAGGCTGAGAGGGTCCTTGTGCAAGGCTGACTTTACAGTAAGAGACTTCCTCGGGCAGTGTATGTGGCAGTGGAGCAGATGACACAGGATCGCTTTGTCATCTAGGCGAGCGGATGACGGATGCGGATAACCGTATAAGTATGTTATCTTCCGGGGTGATTTTTTGAGTTCCCTCTGGGTTTTCCTCTCCTTGAACCCTATCAGTACCTTACTAGAGGACTCCGGGTGGGGATTTCAGCTTCTCAAAGGAGGTACAAAAGTGTAAACATTTTCTATATGGACGACCTCAAATTAATCGCCTCCAGTCGTTCTCATCTTGTGGATTTGCTAAATATCACAATTCTATGGAACGGGGGATGGATAAGAGTGCGGTCCTCTATGTTGAAAGGGGTAGGGTTGCTAGCTCTGAAGGCACAGATTTGGCTATGCTCATCAACACAAGGACCCTTTCCGAGGTTGAAACATACCAATACCTGGATATGTCACAAAATATAACCATCAATGAGGCAGAAATGAAACAATCAGCCTCTTGTCAGGCGTGAATAAGGCAGGCGCATATAACTGTTCGGTCATGCCCTTTCTCCTGTATACCTTTGGCACACTCAGGTGGACTCAGACAAAACTTAACTCCCTGGATAGAAAAGTTAGCACTATTATGTTGTCCCACAAGATTTATCACTGGAGATCGTCAGTATTGAGGCTGTACTTGCCGCAGAAACCTGATGAGTGTGGCTTTTTAAGAGCTTTCACCATGCATATACGCGAAATGTGCAGCCTCCGTAATGACTTCCTGGCGAAATCGGATGATCCATTCTACATGGACATCATTTCGTGTGATAAAGGGATTACCCCACTATACTTAGCCAACGAGCAATGGCTAAACCTGGCAGTACATAGCATTTCTGACTGGGAGACCGTATGGAAAGAGAAGGCTGTATGTAAATACCAATACCTGGATATGTCATGATATGACCCTTTCGTAGACACAATTGCCTCCCTTTTTTACATGGGGAAATGTCTACGCATACCCGCCTCGTGGGTGGCAAGGACGGGTTATGTCGGATTCGCACCGACTAAAATCCCATGGTGTTCCACCTTCGCCGCATATTGCCAAGGCCACGGTAATGCTTTCGCACACATCCGCGGCCCCACCAGCGCCGGCTGCCCCATAGCAGCCCCTTCTCGGGGAGGACCTCTCCTCCCCATTCTCCTTCTCAGCCAAGGCGCACCAGGAACACAAGGCACGCCCCCTTCCACGGCCTCCAACTCCACCTGGGGGTACGATACGCGGAGGCGATGGGGCCAGGAAAATCGAGCGCTTAGTAGCACCCGCTTTCCCGACCCCAGCGGCGGATCTGGTCTCTGGCTCCGCCGTCCACCAAGTTTCGGCCGCGGAGGGTAGGGTGCGCGGCGCCTCGCAATACCGACCACTCTTCTCCGCGGCCCTACCACCACCGCATCAACGGTGCGTCCCCGTCAGAGTCGCGGAGGATAGGGCGAGTGGCGCATCGCCATATCAATACCCCTCTTCCTCCGCGTCTACACCTCGGCTGCAGCGGCAGGGGGAAAGGACACCCCTCCCACCGCAGCCCACCGACACATATCCGAAGCGGGCTCGCCAAGCTCAGCCCTACACCACGGGCCAGCTAAGGGTGGTAGAGCCACGCAGCAGTTTTTGCTGTTGCACCTATGGGCCGGCTCGAGCCGGGTTGGTACCACGACCTCACAGAATACCGGCGTGAAGTAGAAGATCTGCTTCTGCGTTTCGTCTGAGGAGTGCAGGTGGCCGGATGCCCAATCCCACCCCCCCCATCAACATGGTAGCGGAATTACACGTTAGACTACCCCAGGAGGCGGATTGCGACGGAATGCGGTCTTTCTTTGCATCCTACCCATGGGGGCGGGTTTGCTTCTCGCCGGATGATCCCAGCGCTGTTCAGCAACAGCAGATTCAGCACTCTGTCACTGATGTGGTGCTACAGGGAATGGAACTATTTATTCCATCATCTGTGGTACCCATCGGAGGCAGATCGCAGCCTTGGTTTGGTCGCTCCTGTAAGACTGCATTACGCAGTAAGCAGGAGTGTTATCAAGCCTGGGCTGCGGCTTCGGCGACTCGGGATGTAAACACCAGCACACTTAAAAAGAAGTATAACTTCGCCTCCAGGCCCTTCAAAAGAGTTATTGCCAAGACAAAGTCAGAGCACATGGGCAGAATTGGTGAGAAACTAGATCGCCTTCCTTCGGGAACCCGTGCATTCTAGTCTCTCGCCAAGGCTGTCCAAGGGAATTTCTGTAAGCCATCACTACCATCTCTGCACAGGGAGGACGACTCACTGGCCCAAGCCGCAAAAGACAAAGCCGACCTTTTAGGCTCCCTTTTTGCGTCCAACTCGACTCTTGATGACGGGGGAAAACACCGCCGACCATCCCGCGGTGTGAGTGCTCCATGCCGGATGTGCTGTTCTCACAGCGCTCGGTTCGCAAAGCACTCCTCTCCCTGGACATCCAGAAGTCGAGTGGGCCTGACGGAATCCCCCCAATTGTGCTGAGGACGTGTGCTCCGGAGTTGGCACCGATCCTAACGCGTCTTTACCGGTACTCCTACTCCCAAAGCGTAGTCTCGAATTCATGGAAGACAGCTTTTGTCCACCCGATCCCTAAAAAAGGCGACCGCTCAGACCCGTCCAACTATAGGCCTATCGCGATCACCTCCTTGTTCTCCAAAATAATGGAATCAATTACATTAACTGCCAGCTCATGCGGTACCTTGAGGATCACCAGCTGATTAGTGACCGCCAATACGGTTTTCGTCGGGGTCGATCAGCTGGTGATCTTCTGGTCTACCTGACCCATAGATGGGCAGAGGCAGTAGAGTCCAAGGGGGAGGCGTTGGTTGTTAGTTTGGACATTGCGAAGGCCTTCGATCGGGTTTGGCACAAAGCGCTTCTTTCGAAGCTCCCTTCCTATGGGCTTCCCGAGAAATTGTGCGATTGGATCTCCAGCTTCCTTGCAAATCGGAGCATGAAGGCCGTTGTAGACGGTGCATGCTCCGACTATAAGCCTATTAACGCTGGTGTTCCACAAGGCTGTGTGCTATCACCAACGCTGTTTCTTCTGCATATCAATGATATGTTGCTAACTGGTAACATTCATTGCTATGCGGATGACAGCACTGGTGATGCTCTATACACCGGCCGTGCCAATATTTCTCGGGAAAACGTCGCCGAGTACCGGAACAAACTTGTGTCTGAAGTCGAGTCTTTGCTGAACAAAGTCTCGGATTGGGGGCGACTAAATCTAGTCCAGTTTAATCCTCAGAAGACACAAGTTTGCGCGTTTACCGCTAAAAAGAACCCCTTTGTCGTATCTCCTCAGTTTCAAGGCACTCCCCTTCTTGCCTCAGCCAGTATCGGAATCCTCGGAGTCGACATATCGAGTGACGTGCAGTTTCGTGGTCACTTGGAAGAGAATAGGCCAAATTGACCTCTAAAAAGCTCGGCGTGCTCAGCAGAGCGGGACAGTATTCCATGCCGGCACACCGCCTGCAACTTTACAACAGCCTCACATGGAATACTGTTCCCATCTCTGGGCAGGGGCTCCCCAGTGCCAGCTCCTTCCACTTGACCGCATCCAGCGCAGAGCGGCTCGAATCGTCGACGACCGAGTCCCTTCCGATCGGCTCAATTCATTGGCACTGCGAAGAGATGTTGCATCCCTTTGCATTTTCTTTCGCATTGTTCGGATTAATCCCAGCCGCCAAATTTCACGAACGCACATCGCGGCAGAACTCCCGATACCATCCACACCATCTGGATGATTGGCGGTCCACCACTGTGCGATTTAGAAGATGTTTTCTTCCTCACACGACTTCCTTGTGGAATCGATTACCATCAGCGATTTTTCCGGACCGATACGACTTAGGGACCTTCAAGAAAAGAGCGTACTCCTTTTTAAAAGGCGATTCCCTCCCTAGTGTAGCGGCTGTTCATGGGCGGCGGTAGTCACTTACCATCAGGTGAGCCGTATGCTCGTTTGCCCTCTCTCCTATAAAAAAAGGGGTTCCTCTTTGTTCACCGCGGGTGACCAAGCCACGGCTACGTTTTGGTGACATCTTCGGGAAAACCGAGGGTTTTATCTGTGCAGTACAAGATCAGGTTATTAAGACCAACAACTATCGGAGATATATCCTAAGTGACGGCACCGTCGACATCTGTCGAGTTTGTTGTAATCCCGGTGAATCACTCAGGTTAGTATTATTAATTACTCCGGTTGTTCGGCGCTTTCTAATTCTGAGTACTTGTGCAGACACAATTTAGTAACCAGGATCCTACATCAGGAGCTCGCCCTGATGAAAATACTGTCTCGTGTAATATTGGAAACAGCATTATAATAAGTACTTGCCGGAAGGCGTGCTCGAAAATTACTGCACCAGGTTCTACTGGGACCGAGCCATCATCACAGACAGTACTACCTGCGAATAAGCATGATAATGTACTGATTGACCGGGCACAGTCAAAGATATTTTTGGTAGACATTACCCCTCCGTCTGATGTAAATCTTGTGAAAGCTGAAACAGCTAAGCGAACAAAACATCTGAACCTGCTCACGAGGTGACCGTCATGTGTAGTGGTATCCGAGAGGCTGACCAGGATTAGCCCGTATGCTAGGGCTAATCCTGGTCAGCCTCTCGGATCAACTGAGGAGACTGGGACTCCTCGATATCGCCCTCATCGTCCACCAGTTTCTTTTTCCCTTTCCCCCTAACCCTCGGCTGTTTGGTTTCCTCTGCTGAAGACTCTCATCTGGTCAGGTTTTTATTTATTTATATATTATTTATTTCTTTACTTTACTATAATTATGTATATGAGGAGAATGAAAGAGCTCTGACTCAGCATGTGTTGCAGTAAATTTACAACGCTATTATTCTGTCAGCACCCGTACGCGCATATGTATATCTATACAAATAAATAAAATTAACGTGTCTGTTTGTAATGGCAAAATAACAGCTTTTTATTAAATGTATATAAAAGTATAAAAACATAAATCATTCTGTCTCTCTACCTGTCCGTCTCTTTGTGTCTGTCTGTTTGTTCCAGGTAATTTTCGAAATGGCTGGACTAATCTTGACGGGCTTTACCTGGCAGATAACTGATGTCATAAGGCTATATATAAAAACTTAGGCTTCTTTTATTTTAAAAAAGAATTAGGGTTTCGCGCAAAAAAATTAAAACAATAAATTACACGCGGGCGAAGTCGCGAGGAACAGCTAGTTACAAATAAAAGTTGATTTATTTAATCCGTCTGTACGAGTTTTCATAGTTTTTATTATTAATAAATATATAATTAATATCTATGTACAAAATATAAAGATTAATTGTTGCGATGTATTTGGTATGATATGGGTGTGTAATGTGTGTGGCAGCGGGCGCGCGGCGGCAGCACTGCGGTGGCGGTGTCAGTGCGCGCGCGGCGGCTGCTGGCGGCCTGGGCCGGCGACTCGCTGGCGCTGCTCGCCAAGCGCATGCGCCTCATGCAGCTCGTGCACCCGCACAAGCCCGGCAGGAAGGTGAGTGCATGCTGTTATACCCTCACCTTCTATATATTATTGCAGACCACCCCACAAATATTGCTTGCTAGTACACCACTTGAGTCGTCAGCAACCATTAGAGGTTGAAACCATCGGGATCACAATCAGTCGAGACCTTACATCCTTCGCGTTCGGCTGTCCCTCGTTTTATAAAATATTATTGTATTTATAATCCATTATGCGGGGTTCCATTTCACAAGGTATTTTTTAAAAAGCATTTCTAAAAACCCGACTGTATGTGCAAGTGTGCCAGCTATAAATCAATTGCTGGGTACTCATTTTGACAAGCAGTAATATCATGCAACTTTGAAAGATTTACTAAATACCGGGTGTTTGTGAAAAGCTCGCGAAAAAGAAAGACAGACAATAGTACTAACTATACCTTTGATAATGCGTGAGAAATAAAATCGATCCTGATGAAAAAAAAACATCTTTCCACGACGTTTCATGAGCTTTATTCACGCTCCATTATGTTTTTTACGTGCTAGAGCCATGCTGCAGCTATATTAGTAGTATAGTTGTAGCACGAATGGGTCGGCTCGACCGAGGAAGGACCACGCTCTCACAGAATACCAGCGTCAAATAGCAGCTTCATGCTGCTGTGTTTCGTATGGTGAGTGTAGAGAACCGGAGACCCTTTTTACTGGAAAAGAGGCATTCTATCTTAGTCCTCACGGGTGACAACGCATCTGCATTTTGATTCGTAAATGAGGATAAATGTAGATGTCTATGGGCCACAGCAACCACTTACCATCAGGTGGACTGTGTGCTCGTTTGTCACCCTATCCTATAAAAAAAATGTTAGTACAGCTAAATAAATTTAAAAAAAAATACTTAAACATTAAACCAGCAGTGGAATTTAAAATAAATAAATCATAAAATCAGCTGGCCAGGGTTAATATCCGCGTGGAAGAAGAATTATTTTTTAGATTAATTAACTGTCGATCATAATTGCAATTGGTTTGAACTTAATTTCAATTCAATACCATTTCATTTCGATTTTCTTGTACAAAATCTAAGATAACGATGAAATAATGTTTATAATTGTGTAAGTGAGTACCCAAGTAAGTATGTTTATTAATTTCAATATCATTTTTGTAGTAACAAACTGCTTGTTTTGTCAGGGTACAATTGATTGTCTAATTGTATTAAAAAATTACAACTATAACATCTAAATTCCATATGAAGACTAGTCGTAGGGATCATATGGAAACTAAATTTATAAAATAAAAGTTGGCAATGTCATAACGTTTTAACGATCTTTGGGAATGTTCAAAGTGTTTACCGCAAGGACGTTATAACGCAGTAGGCTTCAGTAGATTCATTATTAATTTTAGTTTTTGAGACAGTTACGTGTTGACTTTGGACACGCGTGCGCAAGCGACAGTTCAATCGTTTTGTTTATTAAATTCTTACTGTTATTACTTGGTATTACTTGTTATTACGTGTTGTTATTATTCTTGTTGTTACGTTTTGTGTTTCTTTTTAGTTTTAATAATGCCTAACGCGTACGTTTATAGTGCTCGTGAATACGGCAACATGTTAATGTGCCTTGGAGAAGCTTGCGGGGGAATGCTTCGCGTGCATTACGAATTTACCGAGAGAAACTCCCGACCGCTCGACACCCAGCTGACTCTCGTCTGATAACAGCAGACTCCTGTGTGATTCACGGCGTGAATTCACGCCGTAATTTTGCCGCGAAGTCGTCGCGAACAACATGTCCCTCCACATTCGCTATCGTTCACAGTTCAATTCGCGCGCTTCTCAAGAATGGACACCGAGATATGCACTTTTATCACCGTGACGCTATGCGCTTTGGTTCACTACAATAGGGTATTTTACACCATGTAAAAAAAATCAAAAAATATATATTTATGATAGATTTTGTAAAAAGTAAACGAGAAATATTGATTTTTATTTATAGAAATGCATTATAAATTTTATATTTGAATTTAAAGAATATTTTTTTTCACCTGTGCCTCAAATATGCAAAACGATGTCCGACATATTAGATAACGTCGTGACGTCACTAGGTCAAAGAACTAGGTTATGTGCTGTGTACTAACTAGCTAATTTCGAAATTTTTCAAGTTATCATTACGATTGTTGACTTTTATTCGGAATTTTACTGAAAAGGCATCATGGATGACGGATTCGTAAAAGCAAGTTTATTACTTCGCTTTTAGCACTAATGTTATAGATATTATAATATAAGCTTAGGTGAGAAAACCTTTTTGTTATATTTTTTTGTACAACACCCTCAGACGAAATAAAAAGTCTCTTTTTTATTTGGTCTGAGTATAAACCATGTCTTTACATATACTAGAAGAAAACAGGAATTAAGTAAAACACTGCACTGCACTTGCAAGGGCTATCAAAATGGCCCACAAAGGGCGGGACAGACAAGCGATTAATTAATCTAATCTATTACAAAATTTGACTTGCAATAGGTACCTATCATTGATGTTTTGTTTTGTTTAATCGATAGTTAAATATAGTCATACTTACATCAAAGTGATCCTCACAGAAGTATAGTTTAGATTTTGTAGACAATGCCTTCGGGTCTCTTCTTGCCAGTTTTAACCAAGTATTTCTCATATTTAAATCAGTTGGCACTTTAATCTAAATTCCCCGGCGTTCTTTTGCTCGTATTTTTGTAATCAGGCACAACACAACAATGATATAAATGATAACTCATTATTAAACATTCAAAAGTATCTTATTCCTTTGCAAAATCGTCAAAATTCTATGACAGTGACGTCACGAGTTGAACAGTATGGCGGCTAGCGTTTTCACGCGAAAATTTAGAACGATAGATTAAAAGTAATTTTATCTCACTATTAGGTTTTAAAAAAATTATATAAAAATTATAGTGGTTCATTATCACTCTAGGATTCATTTAATACACTTTTTGAAAATGGGTGTAATACCCATGAAGCTAATACAAAGGGGAGACGGCATAAGCAACTGTGCACTGTGATTCTAAGTAGGTCCTGACGTCATCATAGTGGGCGTGGCTTTAGTTAGTATACTGTCAGCATTCGTCCTGTGCGCTTATGTGTTGAAAAAATCGCAAATCGGTGTATTTTCGTAGTATTAAGAAGAAAAGGATGAAGTGTTGTGTTTTATTGTGTAAAATCTACTCAGATAGATGCTCTGTTATGAATGGCATCACATTTCATTTGTAAATATTTTTACACCTAATTTATTAAAATAGTTTTAGAAAAATCTCTTTGCGTCGGCTTTCAAATATAATTAAATATATTCGACACTAGATGGCGACACTTTGTGTCATGTGAACTAAAATGTAAAGGTAGAGCTCAGTATTGGTAAAATAATCATACGAAGGTGCTAAATTTGTTTTGCATTCAGACATAAAGAAATTTTAATCGCAAAATACGATTTTGATAGTTTATAATCATTTTGAGAACAGGCCGTATTCTCGTCAAGTAAACCTCATAAAAATGACAAGACAGGGCCCTAATTAGAATTCAATTATTTTTCCCAGTAATCCAACTTTTAATATTAAATGCAGGAAATTGTACTTAGGCTGATTTTTACGAAATGTTTAAGTTATATTTAAGTGCCATTCTATATGCAAAGAATCACTTAAATACAATTTAATGTTCTTAGATTGGCATTCAAAAAGTGCATTCGGATGCCTAATTTGGAATAAAATATTTATATTTTAATTGATTTGTAAATAAAATTATATTAATTATAATAATTTGTCTATTATTTGTTCTCCCTCAGAGATATTAAGTAGTATAACCCACACATAAATAATAATCCAGCCGTTTCTGCGTGAAAAAATTACACATACTTAGTGAGGAATAAGCTCAAGGAGACAGAAAGAGCACACAAAATTTCGCCTTTATAATATTAGTGAGATAAGTAGGATATTTAGTTCCGAATTAAATATCCTACTTAATATTGAACATAGAATATTTAGTTTCAAAGAGACTTTATTTTATGGATAAAATAAATATTTCTTGGTTGACTTTCACGAAATGATAAACATATTTAAATTGTATTTAAGTGATTCTTTGCATATAGAATGTCACTTAAATATAACTTAAACATTTCGTAAAAATCAGCCAAGTACAATTTCCTTCATTTTAATATTGAATGTTGGGTTACTGGGTAAAATAATTGAATTCTAATTGTGGCCCTGTCTTTTAAGTAATTTTATACCTAATTTATTAAAATAGTTCTAGAAAAATCTCTTTGCGTCGGCTTTCAAATATAATTAAATATATTCCACATTAGATGGCGACACTTTGTGTCCTGTGAACTAAAAATATAAAGGTACGTAGAGCTCAGTAATGATAAAATAATCATACGAAGGTGCTGAAATTTCTTTGCATTCAGACATAAAGAAATTTTAATCGCCAAAGTGTTATTTTTAAAGTTTATAACATTTTGAGGACATACCGCCATCTACCGTCAATAGCAACATCGATATGGAAAGATTCGAGTA
Organism: Parnassius mnemosyne; assembly: GCA_963668995.1. Classification (NCBI taxonomy): domain Eukaryota; kingdom Metazoa; phylum Arthropoda; class Insecta; order Lepidoptera; family Papilionidae; genus Parnassius; species Parnassius mnemosyne. The sequence goes on along the minus strand of CAVLGL010000035.1, from coordinate 16,019,898 downwards.
GTTTTACTATTTATCGATAGATGTAGATAGTGTAGTGGGCGGGGCTTTGCATCCCCTCACCCCGCAAATTGTCACGCGTTGTTACATAGTGAAATTTAATTACAACGTTTCCTCTTTGTATTTGCTTCATGGTAATACCCTATTGCGTGTATATAAAAGATAAAAAAGAAATGGAGAAGACGAAGATGGTGGATGACAAAGATACATTTTTTTAAATCAGTCACTTCAATATTCATTATTTCCTTTTTTCGCATCCATGCTTCATGAACTTTAATTTTATTTTTATGATCTTTATGTTTAGCATAAGCATGATAACACTCGATCAACATCAATTCTTGCTCGTTCGTCCAACTGACGCTCATTTTGACGCACCGTCCTCCGTAAACAAATACAAATAAGCATAAACTCACGGTACCGAGCCTCGTGCGTTACTGATTTCACGCACGATTGTGGATGCGCTTGCGTTCGCCGGAGGTTCGCGCCTCGTAAACCCTTTGACGCGGGCGCAAAATACCGACACTGAACGGGGAACAAGGCGTGAAAAGGCGCGAAGCCCGTGAACGGGCGCGAAAGCCATCCACATTCCTGGTTCGCGGAGATGTCGTTCGCCGGTATCCGAACCTAGGTACACGAAGTATTGCTAAATTATTGAAACGTCGGGATGGAACAAGTGTCATACTGTGCAGTTCACAAAGTGTTAAAGCGTAACCGAATGCGCCCATACAAAGGTCGGCGATCACGACCGCCGACGAGTTTTCTGCCGTTGGTTATTAGACCAGCAACAGCGACTCTAATAATAACATTTACCTTATTTTTTAGAACAGCATTCATTGTAGTTCATTGAAATTTCAGAATATAAATTGTCAGGCGCTAATGATATGTATATAAATAGGAATTTAAGAATTAAAGGGGCATAATTATATAATGATCAGTAACATTGGAAAAAGGGTTCTCTTGTATAAGATCTAAAAGGTCCTTACACAATATAAGACTAGCACCACCTGTATTTCATAAAATCTAAGTCCTAGTCATGTAAACGACTTATATTATTTACAAAATTAATTTTCAAGATACATATTATTAGGACATTTGTCTGAAGGTGTAAATATTTACAGATTAGTAACTAATTTTACGACACCGGCAGCATAAATTATGAACTGTATAAAAAAGCTATAAAACTAAATATATCTGTTGCAGAGATCTCCTTGTTGAAAGAAGAGTTAATATTGTAAATCGAAATGAGGACACAAAATGCCCCTGCATCTTATCAACGCTAATATGACAATTAGTGTACCTCAACATCGTGGATGCAATTATCAGAATGTCTGTAGTAATTAGCAGTAAGTCAGTAAGTAGGCGTGATCGAGTCCATATATTAATAAAAGCATAAGTCGTCAGCAGAAGCAAGAAAAAGTGCAACGGTAAAGAAAGCGGGAATCAGCACAAGCAAAATGTAATATAATCATAATCAATATATTTCACAAACGCAAATTAGTCAATGTGTGAGTATATTCGACATTAATTTGACATACGTACTTACGATATTGACATAATGACGTGTGTGTACCATTTCACAAAATGCACGAAAATCAATGATTGTTATTCATGAAACATGACATTAAGCCAAACAGGATATGTTGGAATGTATCAGAAGCACCCCAACCCTGATTTTCAGTGGCACCCTTATATATTTAAGATAAAAATACACAAATAAGTATAAAAATATATATATATATATATATATATATACGTATATTATATATTCTTTATGTGCAAAGGGCAGTTCTGTTGTGTTAAACCAAATATAATAACAAAAATTTATTTCTTGTAAATTTGTCATAATTCTTATAAAATATTCTTAATACTGTAAGAGGTTGCATTGAAATTCACTCAGGAACGTAATTAAGTTTAAGTTACAAGTAAATACACAAACCAGCTGCAGTACACCGCTTCAATACATAATTTCAATAAATAATACATACATACTCAAACATACACACACACACACACACATATATATATATATATATATATACATATATGCATTTACATATATATACATAAATATAAACAAGCACACATAGATACACATATATACGCTCATACATTCTTTATAAAATTACATACTATCAAAATATCTGCACTATTTAACTTTGAGATTGCTGATCTAAGAGGAACAATTTATATTTTTGACGGAAGCTATGTATCGATTGCGTATTACGGAACAGCGGCGGCAAGTTGTTCCAACACTTGGTTGCTGCATATCGAAAACTACCTCGAAACGCAGCGGAGCGGAGCTGGGGCAGAAGCAACCCGTACGCCGAAGCTCTTGTCACTACATTTGTTAAGACGTTGTCTCGAGCCCAGCGCAATTTTTCATAGAGATAACCAAACAACAACGTAGCAAAATGCAACTGCTAGCGGTAATCCATTTTAAGCATTTTCGCATTATTAATGTAAGGTGTAACATGTGCACGGGGAGGTATTTTAAAACAGAAACGGGCACAGGCATTTTGTACGCGCTGTATAAGTTCTTTGAACGGTTGAGAAGTCTAGGACCTATTACTGCATCTACATAATTAAATTTGGACAGTATCAAGGACTCACATAATCTGATACGGACTTCCGTCTGTAATACATCCCTTATCTGGTATAGCACTTTTAATCTGTAAAAGCAATTTTTAACGTTATTTATTATATGTTTTTCGAAGTGTAGTGCCTCATCCATCAATATTCCTAAATTTATAATCTCAGTAACTCGATCAATATTTACATTTTTAATTGAAATTAAAGGACGATTTGCCAAAACTTTATTTATTTGTTTTTTGGTACCAAGTAGCATATATTTCGTTTTATTAGGATTAAGTACCAATGTATTTGCTTCAGACCAGTCGACTATACAATTTAAGTCTTCATGTAATTTTTGTATGGCTACAGTACTCTCATTTGGCTTGAAAGAAATATACACTTGTATATCATCAGCATATATATGATAGCCCTTCAGCGGTGCCAAGTTGACTGTCGGTATATCGAAGTGTTGAAGTGCTTGTACAGTAGGGCTACGATGGCTATCCGAGTACAGAACCAGAGTACGAAACCTATCCAATTGCAGAGAAGTGTAAGACAGGGTGACGTCATATCCCCGAAACTCTTCACCGCTGCATTTGAAGACGTTTTCAAGCTTCTGGACTGGAAAGGATACGGTATCAACATCAATGGCGAGTACATCACTCACCTTCGATTTGCCGACGATATAGTCCTTATGGCAGAATCGCTGGAGGACCTAAGCACTATGCTCAATGACCTCAATAGTGTTTCCCAACGGATAGGTCTTAAGATGAACATGGACAAAACAAAGATCATGTTTAATGTCCATGCCACACCTATGCCGGTAGTTGTTGGGAACACTAAGCTCGAAGTTGTTGACGAGTATGTTTACCTGGGACAAATAGTCCGACTAGGTAAGTCCAACTTTGACCGAGAGGTCAATCGACGGATTCAACTCGGCTGGGCAGCGTTCGGGAAGCTACGACACATCTTCTCGTCAGACATACCTCAAAACCTTAAAACCAAATTGTACAACCAGTGCGTGTTGCCAGTGATGACTTACGGAACTGAGACGTGGTTCTTTCATTGCTGGCCGTAGGAGAAAGCTCAAGGTCGCTCAGCGAGCTATGGAGAGGACTATGCTCGGAGTTTCAATGCGTGATAAACTTAGGAATGAGGATATCCGCAGTAGAACCAGAGTGACCGACATAGCCCAACGGATTAGTAAGCTGAAGTGGCAGTGGGCCGGCCATATAGCTCGAAGAACCGACAACCGATGGGGAAGAAAGGTTCTCGAGTGGCGGCCTCGTACCGGTAGGCGAAGTGTAAGGCGTTCCCCCACGAGATGGAGTGACGACCTGGTAAGACATGCAGGAAGTCGATGGATGCAGGTGGCTCAGGACCGTGCTTTGTGGCATTTGGGGGAGGCCTATGTTCAGCAGTGGACTTGTGAAGGGCTGTAATGATGATGATGATGATGATATATGATAGCTACAGTTTAATATATGTTTTACGATATCAGCACTATACAGCGAAAAAATCAAGGGACCAAATATTGAACCCTGCGGAACACCTCTTGTAACAGCACAGCAATCAGATGCTATTTTTTTGCCGTTTTCATCTGTTACTTCGACAATTTGCCTACGGTCATTAAAATAGCTACGAAACCAATCTATAGTTTCCGAGCGAGCATAGTAGTTTAATTTAGAGAAAAACAACTGCCTATTTGTATTGTCTGCTATCTTCTCTAATCACTGTAGTGCAACACAGGCTCGGCACGCACTTAACTAAACACGTCCACTCTCGCCCGAGGCTCTCGTGTAACTGACGCGGTGCGCTCGAGACAATGGCTTATATATATATGCAAACACTACATCTCTTTCTTATCAAGATTTTTTTCTTTTTTTTTATTATAACTCATAACAATCACAAAGCAGCTTGTATTGTCTGTATTAATTTTTACATATTTTCGTCTTCTTTATCCTGTTCTAGATTTTGTTCTTTTTCATTCTGATAGGGTGGAATAGCCGTCCAATTGCCTCCTACTTTCTTCAAATGTATCACATTTCTCCTAAACCTTTGGTTCGTTTCACTATTGCGTACTGTGCAGTCACCGTCTCGTGCACTCTCTACGACGTGTGGCGTCGTTAAAATTTGTTGTAAGATTATTCGATTTTTCCACTGCTTTTACGTAAACCTTATCTCCCTGTATTATATCTGAGTGAGTTGCTCTGCGTTTCCTATCTACATACTCTTTTCCTTTTTGTATTTTGTCTCTATCCCTGCTATCTGAATCTAAATGATTGTCTGTAATTTATTTCACCTATTGATGAAATTTTATCCCTACTTTTTCGTTGAAAAAACAGTTCAGACGGTAACCTCCCGGTAACTGTAAGGAGGGGTGCTGTTATACATTAGAAGATACTCCCACAAACATTCTTTTAAATCCTTCCTCTCGATCTGGCTGATACGAAGACGTTTCAAAATATCTCTGTTTTGTCTTTCAACTTCGCCGATCATTTGAGGCCAATATGGTACAGTACTAAATAACTTAATGTTACATTCTTTGAAGAAAGATCGAAACTCTTCACTCTAAACTGAAAACTTAAACTAACGAACTGCTTGCCATTGTCTGCGGTGATAGAAATAGGATAACCAAGTCTACTGAACATTTATTTACCATTTTAATAATCTGTAAGCTTGTGATGTTTTTGTAATTTTTACTTCTTTGTATCGACTATAGTAGTCGACCACTACTAACAGATACTCGTTACTTGGCAATGGTCCCGTTAGATTCATTGTGACATCTATCCATGGAGCTGCAGGCAACTCTCGTCTCTTCATTGGTGCAGGTGGGTTTGGCAAACCCACTAACGTACAAACTTTAACAGGCCTTTACTAATTGTTCTACGTCTTTATCGATACGGGGCCACCATACCTTTGATCTCAAGCGTCCTTTCATCGCTACCTGGATCACCCTCGTATGCAGCATCTAATACACTCTTGCAGAGTTGCTGTGGTATTACAATTTTATTTCCACGAAGTAGAATGCTATCATGGAAACAACTCGTTTTCAAAAAATTTGTAACTCTTAATCGAATCGTCCCAGTCGTTCTGATAGACACCTTTTTCACTTTGTAAATCTCTTGATCTTTTTCTGAATATGCTACTATGGTACTCATTGGTATAGCAACTGGTCTAGAATTTTCCACTATTTGGTACACATGCTGGTCTTTTCCTTTTGGTGGGTTATCAGGATAGTTACATAATCGTGACAAGGGATCAGCTATATTTGTTTTTCCTGGCTTGTATATAACCTTGAATGAATAAGACTGTAGCCTCAGTACCCATCGTTCAATCCTCGCACATAGTTTTGACTTAGACCCGAACAATATCTCTAGCGGCTTGTGGTCAGTGACTAAATCAAAAGGCTTTCCAAATAAAAAAAATATTAAATGTTCGACCCCCCAAACTAATGCTAGTGCCTCTTTTTCAGTTTGGCTGTACCTGCGCTCGCAGTCTGTCAAAGTTCGATTACCATAGGTAATAATTCTAGGGCCATTTGTATCATTTTGTACAAAGACAGCACCAAGTTCGACAGGGCTAGCATCTGCTATTACCTGTCTTACATCTCTGACGTCATAATACCCTAAAATCTGTATTTCCGTGAGCATCCGTTTGAGTCTTTGGAATGCTTTATCTTGTTCCCCAGACCATTGTTTTTCCAAGCTCTTCCTTTTGCTCATCTTCTGTCTTAGCAGGTGCTTCAGAAGTTCTGTCATTGCGGCCAAGTTAGGTATCCATTTGTTTATGTAGTTTAAGAGTCCTAAAAAACTTTGGAGTTCTTCTATGGTCTTTGGGACCCTAAATTTCATAATGCTCTCAACGTACTTGTTGAAGGGTTTACTCCTTCATGTGTAAGCCTGTGTCCCAGAAAATTCACATCCTGCGTTTTATATATGCATTTATTGCTATTCAGCACGACGTTGTTTTTACTAAGTACCTGTAGAACTTTCTTTAGTCATGCGTCATGTTCTTCTTCACTGTTCCCGAATACCAGGATATCATCAATAAAATTGACGACCCCTTCACAGTTTATCAGCATCTTTTCAATGATCTTCTGAAAAATCTCGGAAGCGCAGGTAATTCCAAGCATTATTCTTTTATATTTATATAATCTTTTGGGGGTTATAAAAGGTTATGTGTCTAGATTCAGAGTGAATTTCCACTTGATGGAAGGCATTTTTTATGTCTAATTTGTTAATAAATATTTAGCTTTCTTCATTTTAGGCAAAAATGGTCCATAGTAGGCAGGGGGTGGTTTTTCTCGCAATATAGCGGCGTTCGTACATCTCATATCTACGCACAAACGTAATTCACCATTTTCTTTCATGATTGGAACATTGGTGAAACCCATTTAGACGGGCCTTGCACTTCTTCAATTATATCACTGTTTAGTGATTCCTTAATTTTGATTGCAACCTTCTCTTTAATGGGGATCGGTACACTCCATTTGATTTATCCCGATACCAAGTTTTAAGACACCCAGACGGACTGTTGTGTTCTTACCCAACAGGTCTCTAGTACCCCCCGAAATCAAGTAAATGGTTGTATGTTCCTTTCGTCCATCGACTTCGAGTATAGTTTTAAATGAACCCTCTATTGCCAAAGGAGAGTTACTACCATATGCTAATAATGTCTTGTCTGGTCTTTACATTTGATTAAAAGCATATACTTTTTGCTTTTTTAACTCTTCCCATATTTTGTAAGATATAAGGTTCTTGCGCAATTTCGAATTACACTTTTCCGCAATTTCATCTATGAGATGATCATCTTGCTTTTCGTGTGCACACTTTTCCTGTTTTAGCAATCGAAAAACATGCCGCTCATAAACTTTGCTCCGTATAGGTTGAAAATGCTCGTCGAGTTTTTTTATGCCTACTTTAAATACATCAACGGTTTCTGATGATTCGACATTGGCACCCGGTAAATTGTAGAATATTTCTTGTATCCCAGAGCCACCAAAATGCAATAGCGTAGCGTAGTAGAGACCTTTTCCATTTTTCACACCTTATAACCATAGATGTGCTATCACATTAAAGTTGATAACGGTATCATTATTATTATTATTTTAGGGGCAAACTGAAACAGTTTCTTATATATTTATTTCCAATTTAATGCTGGTATTTTAATACCCAAAGTACAATTTAATGGTAGTAACTTAGTACCCAAAGTCCAATTTAATGGTAGTAACTTAGTAGCCAAAGTCCAATTTAATGGTGGTATTTTAGTACCCAAAATCCAATTTAATGGCGGTATCTTAGTACCCAAACTTCAATTTAATGGTGGTATCTTAGTACCCAAACTCAATTTAATGATGGTACTCAATTTAATGATGGTATCTTAATACCAAAACTCAATTTAATTATGGTATCTTAGTACCCAACACCAATTTAATGGTTGGTATTTTGGTACCCAAACTCAGTTTCATGATAGTAATATGTTCCATATCACTCGCCCTTCTCTTTCGGTTTATTTGTTATACCGACTACTTCCATTGCTGTGCCATTTAGGCTTTGGGTGAATTCAATACCTATAATGCGCATTTACAGTATTACTAGTTACCTACTATGCAATGTACAAAAGTCGTGAAGTGTCCACGATTTTTTGTAAGACTTATATATGCCATGAAAGCAGTAAAATAGTATTTTCATTAAAGGCGATAAATATCACACCTACATGTAAAATGCCACTAAAATTTAGCTTACGACATTGTATTTCGGTTCGAATCGAGAGGAGTTTATAGTAACATCTACTATTTTTCCATCAAAAATCTTTTTATATAAAAGTTGTGCTAATAGACATATGTTAAAATAAATCATTATTTTATCATTGCTACACAAAGAAAATAAATTTTGGCACACCATAAGTGTGGTCAAATGCGAACATATATTTTATATAAACTATTAAAATGATCAGAACAGGGTTAAAAACAATAAATCATAATTCATAATCCACAGTTTTTTTTCGCGGGTACTCTAGGAATTAATTTACAATTGCAATGCTAATAGTTGCACATTGCTAAACTATTTTTGATTATATCCTTATACTAAATAGGTACTTATCTTTTTCCTCGTCGCCACTTGTAATGTCTGCTATCTTCTCTAACCACTGTAGTGTAACACAGGCTCGGCACGCACTTTAACTAAACAACACGTCCACTCTCGCCCGAGGCTCTCGTGTAACTGACGCGGTGCGCTCGAGACAGTGACTTATATATATATGCAAACACTACACTATTTAACGTGTCAAATGCACGGGAATAGTCAAGAAGAATTAGAATTGTAACCATACCGGAATCCCGAGCACTTAAAACACTACACTACATCGGCCAAAGAAACATGTATTGTTTGATACTTTATGCATACGTTTGTACTTATTCGTACAAAGAAACGCAAATGTTATTAGAAAAGACTGGAAATGTAAATATTATTCATTGAATTCCTTTTTTTGAATAATATTTTACCGCAAGTTGTACAAAATAACGATTTATCACAAAAAAACTTCAAAATTCATAAGATTATTTTTCATATTTTTACCTTTTTTGTACAAGGTCGGGCACGATCTGGCATTCTCCTTTACATTAAATATTACGTGTAATTCAATTATCCTTTATATTGGCGGCGTACTGTCGATAGATAGATAGACGCACTTCTTGGATTAAAATCGCAAACGGATCCAACATTTATAGCAAAATAAGTCCTATATACATCCCACTTCTGGCTACAGGTCTCCTCTCAATACTGAGACTGAGAAGGCTTTAGGAAAAACCATCGCGATGACTTAATGCGATGGGCAGACGTCACGCCTTCGATTTTGTTTTAATTTCTCAAATATGCAGTTTTCTTTGTGTTGTTTTTCTTAATCACCGAGCACGTGGTAAATCAGTACTAAAAATCATTTCTTTAGTGCCGATGGGGAATAGGACCTGGGTTGATCGTGAACTGTGAAATTTACCGCAAGCGCCTATTACGAGAAATACCAGAACCATCTTATGAATATACTAGCTGTTCCCCGCGACTTCGCCCGCGTGGAATTATTAGAATTGGATTTTATGGGTTTTAATTTTTTTTACGCGGAACCGTAATTCCTTTTTAAAAATAAAAGTAGTCTAAGTTACTACTTATAACATTAGCTATCTGCCAGTGAAAGTCCCGTCAAAATCGGTTCAGCCGTTTCGGAGATTAGCCGCAACAAACAGAAAGACAGACAGACAGTCAAAAATTTTAAAAATTGTGTTTTTGTTTTAAGTACCGTATATACTTTCATATGCATTTAGTTAAAGGCTGTTATTTTGACATTACAAACAGACACTTCAATTTTATTTATTTGTATAGATATAAATCGTTAAAAGTACACGATGTAAAATGCCCAGGACCCAGAGGCAGCGTCAGACGAGCGAGACCAAGTGTTTCTATTGAGGCAAATTATTCCAACCCTTATCCTTGTACACATTATAAACGACGAAGCAAAACGCTTTTAGCCCCGCCGCACATGCTCGCACTCGCAGTGGTCTGCAGTGGTCATCACGCGCTGCATGCGAGTATCAGCGTATTAAACCTATAGCTTAGTATGCGAAGTCCGCATTTGCTCTCACGTGTTGAAGCAGACAGCTACATGAGTGTACACGCCCGTGTCGTGCGAGTGATCCTAGATATGAGACACGTTTTTTGAGTGGCAGTGGCGTAGCGCAAGTGTCTATAAGCACATATCGAACTCAATCGCGTCCATCTTACTACTGCACTGTACTGTACTGCTACAAGTGAAAATGCTACCAGAGGCTTCATAATGCCCATGTCAGCTTAAGTTCGAAGTAAGACTGAGATGCAGTATTATGCCTGCCGACCTTCTCTCGATAGAATCGAGTTCCGAATCAATAGAATTTTATTCGAACTCAAGTTAATTTCGTACCTACTCACGTAAACCGCAGTGAACGCACAATTGAATGGGAGTTCAAATTGGAATTATCAGAACGGGAGTTTCAGCTCTCTGCCGCTAAATGGCGCTTGTAGTAGAAAGCGAAGGAATCTAAAATTAGTGACACGGAGACATAATAAAGTTCATCAAGTAAACGTTTTGTTTTTATAGAATAAGGGTGACAAACGAGCACAGAGTCCACCTGATGGTAAGTAGATGCCCAAAGTCACGTATATTTCTATCGTTGATTATGAAACAAAATGTTGTCACCTGTGACTAAGGTAGAATGCCTCATTTCTAGTAAAAAGGTCTCCGGTTCTCTATGCTCACTATACGAAACACATCAGCATTAAGTTGCTATTTTATTCTGGTATTCTGTGGGAACATAGTCCTTTCCCGATCGAGCCGACTCATTCGTGCTACAACTATACTACTAATAAAGCTACAGTATGGCTCTACCACGTATAAAATCTCGTAACATAAAGTTTTGTTGCAGGACGAAAGAGAAAGAATAGAGTCATCAGGGGGAACCGTTATGTACTATGGCACGTGGCGAGTGAATGGTCAGCTTGCGGTTTCCCGAGCTATTGGTAAGTGTAGTTTACTTTCCAATTTGTTGTACTTGAATGGCCATGAATAAGATGGTACGGTCAAGTAAGTAAGGTCTAACAGTCGGAGAATAACTGAGCCGGGAGGGACAGTCATCGTTAGAGTAGATTTATCAACACAAACAATAAAAAATAAAATGTCGCAATGATACGAAGCGACTTTGAAGTTTATATTTTTGGGTGTTCCTTTTATTTTTTAACTCTGATTCTGGATTATATTACCTATTTCAGTTCATTAAAAACGTGCAAATTTTGATCATTGTAGGTCACAAAATTTGCACGTTTTCAATGAGCGAAACAATTTTCTTTTTTTATAGGAGAGGGGGCAAACGAGCATGCGGCTCACCTGATGGTAAGTGACTACCGCCGCCCAAGAACAACTGCAACACCAGAGGAATTGCAGATGCGTTGCCGGTCTTTTAAAAAAGAGTAGGCTCTTTTCTTGAAGGTCCCTAAGTCGTATCGGTCCTGAAAAATCGCTGGTGGTAATCGATTCCACAAGGAAGTTGTGCGAAGAAGAAAACATCTTCTAAATCGCACAGTGGTGGACCGCCAATCATCCAGATGGTGTGGATGGTATCGGGAGTTCTGCCGCGATGTGCGTTCGTGAAATTTAATAATAGATAATAATCTTTAAGCTATAATAATTCAGTTATAAAAATATTGGGGCTTTAATTAAACGCGAGTGTAGCCGTGGGTTTAATTAAAGCATGTTATTAATGTTTTCTTTAGTAATGGCCGCATTATATAGGCTCAAGCGGTGTAGCAATTCCTGGGATTGGAATGGAATGGGACCAGTGCTGGGAAAAAAGTATCCCCTTAATGATTGAGGTAGATGCTTGTCAATAGTGCCCATAACATTTAGATATTGCATCAAAAACTTCTATTGGAGTCTCCTCTTTTTATAACTGATTTCATGACCTTGCGGCGCCCATATTTCCTAAAATATAACAATGAATCATACATGGTGATGTTTACAATTCAATTACACGATGCTATATTGCAATGACTCCTAGGTTGCCTTTTAAAAATTAGATAATCTTCAAGTAATGACTCATCCTACGTGCAGTTTGTGTGTTTGCAGAAGCTTTAAGAAGGCTTAAAACTTTTCATGATATGAGCATCTAATACGAATATGCATATACTTTTATTTAGAAATCAGTATCTACCATCAGAACTATGTAAAATGGCACACAATGAACAAAGTTTTGGGCATTAGTTTTTTATAAAACAAATTGTGCACGTTTCTTTATATAAGAATTTATATAAGTCACTGATAACCCTCTGAAAGGAGTGCTAATCATAAATAGTGTCCCATTCTTTTTAATATGGTCGAAGAGGGCGATGTTAACCAAATGCGTCATACTTTTGTATACAGGCTAGAATACTAATCATGAAAAAAAAATGGAAAAACCTGACCACATTGCACTGCACTAAGCTCTATTCATTAGGTAATTGAAAAAATTATCTCTATGGCGAAATAACTAATCATATTGTGCAGATTAGTCAAGCTTGTTGATGTGTCCGTGAAAACACGGAGAATACGAATTTGCTCAGATATAGAAACTATTTCGCCCTACATTGTAATCAAGCTATTTAACCCCTCAGTGATGGAATTTTCCAAAATTCTAGTCGTTCGTAGTGGGTGTCTACGTCGAGAGAGGAGTGTATATGCCAAATTTCAAGTCAATCGCACGTACAGTTTTGGAGATCTCGTGATGAGTGAGTGAGTCAGTGGTATTTCGTTTATATTATATATTGTAAGTTTCATCGAATTTAGCCGAGAGTGATTCAACGACGAGACAAAATTACTCCAATAAATGTGTTTTTTATTATCGTGACGAGCACTGTGGTTAAACCGATCGCTCGGTATAGTTTTACTTCACGGAAAACCAGGCTAGAAAGGACGGTGAGCTGAATGTAAGGAAAATTGGTAAAGGGTAACGGAACCCAAGAGGTTGGATTTCGTAATGGCGCCTTTACGTCTGTATTGAGAAAAAAAGTGAAGTAAATAAAAATGTCATCTTTTCAAATTATTATTACTATTATTAAATACTCGAATCAACAATGAATCTTAAGCTAATGTCATCTAAATAAACTATATTAAATATAGGACAGTTGCCTTGAACCACAAAAATTCAATGGATGGTGGCGCCATCCATAAATTGTATCCCAAAAAATTTGTTTATAATTGGTCTTATGGCTTCACAGATGTCGCTACTTTGGAAAAATAAAATGAAATTTACTTACAAAATAAAAATAAGTGCACCAAAAAATTATTGGATATGTTATTAATAACATATTATCATTTTAACATAAAAATACGTAATAATTATCAAATCAATCGATAAATATGATAATTATGGTACTGGCAACAAGCATAATATTATACTAAATTTAAATAAAAAATGAAATAATTGTCATACTAAATTGTCATTCTTGTCTCATTGCAAATACCCTTTTTATATATTACTATCTCAGAAATACATGTGTACTTATTGAAACTATTTACCTACTTTTAATATTAAAAGTATAATTTAGTACTTATTACAAAAAATAGGAACTGTTTCAGTAAGTATACGAATTAAAGAACATAATAGTTTAAATATGATGTATATAATATGGCTATATATCGCGAATTAGTTCGGATTCAATTTGTAGGAGACGCTAGTAGTTCAATTTTGTCTGTCAAATCAAATACAAATATTATAATATTATGTATACCAAAATAATTATTTAATTTCTATGTAATTAAAATATTCATTAATAGAATAGTAAGATTTATTAATTAATAATGTTTTTACAAAGTAAATGCAGTGCTACAAAATAATATGCCCCTCAGCGGTGCAAACGTGACTGTGGGTATGACGAGGTGCTAAAGTGTTTATGCAGTAGGACTACGATGGCAATCCGAGTACAGAATCAGAGTACGAAACCTATCCAACTGCAGACAAGTGTACGTCAGGTGACGTTATATCCCGAAACTCTTCACCGCTGCGTTGAAAGATGTTTTTAGGCTATTGAACTGGAAAAGATATGGTATTAACATTAATGGCGAGTATATCACTTACTTTCGTTTTGCTGACGAAATATTAAAATTTCATCTCGACTGGGCAGCGTTCGGCGAATTACGACACATTTCATAAAACTTGAAAACAAGATTTTACAATCAGTGCGTATCAAGTGATGACATATAGCTCTGAGATGTGGTCTATCACTGCTGACTGTATGAGGAAGCTCAAGGTCGCTCAGCGAGTTATGGAGAGGGCTATGTATAGACTTGAAACGAGGATATATGCAGTACAAAAGTAACCGATATAGCGCAACGATTAGTAAGCTAAAGTGGCAATGGGCCTTCCTAATAGCTTGAAAAACCGACAACCGATGGGGAAGAAAAGTTCTCAATTAGCAGCTCCATAACGTAAGCAAGGTGTAGGGCGGCTCCCGACTAGATAGAGTGACGATCTGAACAGACACTTTTACGTGGTAGGCTCTACATGCTGCAGCTATATTGGTAGTATAGTTGTAGCACGAATGGGTCGGCTCGACCGGGGAAGGACCACGCTCTCACAGAATACCAACGTAAAATAGCAGCTTTACTCTGCTGTGTTTCGTATGGTGAGTGTAGAGAACCGGAGACCCTTTTTACTGGAAATGAGGCATTCCATCTTAGTCCTCACGGTTGACAACGCATCTGCATTTGGATTTTTAATAGAGGATAGATGTAGATGTCTATGGGCTGCAGCACCCACTTACCATCAGGTGGACTATGTGCTCGTTTGTCACCCTTATCCTATAAAAAAAAACATGGAAGAGGTCGATGGATCAGGTGACAAAGGGCTGTGTTTTGTAGCATTCCTTATGCGAGATCTGTGCTCAGCAGTGGACTTGTTGTTTCAGTGGTCTTGTTGCTTGACTGTAATATTATCATTATGATTATGATGATGATGATGATTTATTATTAATTTCCTCCACTCCAGTATCTTCGTTATCAATACGCTTATCATCGTCGGTCTCACCGACATAAAATCAGATTTTAACTAGATTGTTACTTATCTAATTTTTCTAAACGGACTCCATTTATGAATGTACTCACTGTTTATATAAAAAGTGAAAGGTTCCTGGTTCATTGTCTTTATTATACAAGCAGTAACAATAATACTTATTACAACATCCGTGAAATGATGGGAAATAACATTATAAAATAGTAAATGTAGGCTACCACGCCAGAAATAATCGAAAAACTTGAAAAACTTGTATCGGAAGATGTCAGACTAAAGAAAAAACAGCCTGCAGCATTAGTTGGAGTATCAGAAATAACAATTTTAAACATCCTACATCAACACCTTGGCATGACTAAAGTCTATGGAAGATGGGTTCCGAGATGCTTTCTGCGCATCAAAAACACGAGCGCGTCGAAAGTTGTCGCGAGTTTTTGGACCGCTGTGGAGAGCAAAGGGAGGAAGTTATGGCCCGAATTGTAACTGGCGATGAAACCTGGGTTCACCATTATGAACCTGAGTTAAAGCAAGAGTCGATGCAGTGGCATAAAAAAGACACCCTAAGAAGTATAAGGTGTCTTAATCGGCCGGAAAGATCGTGACGACGATCCTTTGGGATCTTACTGGACTCGTACTATTATCTTTTTGATTGATTATACGTGGTGTTTCCATAACGTGGTGTTTCCATAACGTGGTGTTTCCATAACGGGAGAATACTACGCTTCTTTACTACATCAATTAAGCGACGCTATTAAAGAAAAAAAAGGCGAGGAAGGCTTACAAAAGGCGTGCTCCTTTTGCACGACAATGCGCCCGTGCACACAAGCCATGTTGCGACGGCTGCCATTCACCGATGCGGTTTTGAACAACTACGCCACCCACTCTACAGCCTAGACCTGGCCCCAAGCGACTATTATTTGTTTCCAAAAATGAAGAAAGAACTGCCTGGGAAAAAATTTGGCAACGATGATGAAGTAATGTTGGCAATTTCGGCCTACTTTGACGCCTAAGATAAATCTTTTTTTAGACGGTATTATTAAGTTATTTGACAGATCTAATAAATGTATTAGGGTTAAGGGAGAATATGTTGAAAAGGAAAAATAATTTCCCTTCCTTTTTGCAGTATGTTAAAAACTAAAACTTTCGTACAATTTAATATTTGAATGAGAGATCGTTGCATGCAAGACAAATTTGGACTGTACAAATGTTTCAAATAAAAGATTTTATTTAATGACGGTGGATACTAAAAATAAGTGGAAATGCAGAGAATGTTATGAATAAAGAACATCACTTACACTATTAAACAACATAACAATCAGAAATAAATATCAGATTAATACTCGTATACCCGTGAATAATTCTTTCGACTCGCTGTCATCGGACGAGCAAGTCTGAGTATTCGTCACTACTAAAAACGTGTGAATTAAATAGAAGTTGTCCAGAAATAGGTTCTGTTTGCTCGGAAAAGATTTGGAGAAGAAAATAGGTTACCTTACATAATGATTTCTTATATTTACACGAACACTACACATTTAAATAAAACTAATTTTACGGATTTCATCGCGTATATTAACTTATTTTATATTCCCGACGTTTCGAACACTTTACAGCATCCATGGTCACGGGGGGGGGGGGGGGGGGACTGAGGTGTATGACGTCCCAATGTCATAGTTAACCACGGCTACCTCCAGAT
Source organism: Parnassius mnemosyne (assembly GCA_963668995.1). Lineage (NCBI taxonomy): Eukaryota > Metazoa > Arthropoda > Insecta > Lepidoptera > Papilionidae > Parnassius > Parnassius mnemosyne. The sequence continues at coordinate 16,003,072 of CAVLGL010000035.1, read as the reverse complement.
TAAAAATTATTAATTTTTATTCCGATCTACGCAGTATGAACTTACAGTATCTTGAAGTCTTGCAATTGTATGCTTGGGTTGGGATTTAATTTTATTAATTATGGGATCCCAAGCAGATGGTAGCACCCAGCCATCTTTTCTATTGAAATTAGAATGTTTTTTGATTTCAATACCCTCGCGAATCAGCCTTGGAAGGAATCGGTGTTCTTTAGCGAAGATTTGTGGTCTATCAAATCTAATGTAGCGACGGGGGCGATCCTGTACGTGTTCACAGACTGCAGACTTCCTGGAGCGTCGATTCTTCACATCAGCTATGTGTTCTTTATAGCGCGCATTTATGGATCTTTTGGTTTGTCCTATATAAGAGAGACCACAATCACAATCAAGCTTGTACACTCCTGTAACTTGCAGAGGGACATTGCACTTGACTGATGGTAAAAACTGACTAATCTTCTTCGGCGGCTTGAAGTATCTTTTAATGGAAGCACGCTTCAAGATGTAGCCAATCTTGTTAGTGACACCTCTGACATATGGCAGTATAGCAGTCACTCGCTCGACTGTGGCCGGCTTCACTCGTTCACTGTGACGTAGGCGCGGGGCCTGAAGCTCATTGTCGTGCAAAACTTGCTTGACGTGTTGGAGCTCGGCGGCCAGGTGTTTACTGTCACAGATCCCTCGTGCTCCCTGAAACAAAGATTTACCCACGATAGATAACTGTGAAGGATGGTGATGAGAATTACCGTTGAAATATCTATCTCTATGGGTCTTTTTTCTATACATAGTGTGGCTCAAGGTGTTATCAGGATTCCGAATTACTAACACATCTAGAAAAGCTAAAGATTTGTTTGCCTCTCTCTAACTCCATTGTGAACTGAATTTTAGAATTTATGGAATTAAGATGGTCTAAAAGTGCAGTTACTTGTGTCGTCTTCGTACCGCTTGTAGAATCTTGGGTATACCGGAGAAGTAAGCATGGCGTTAGGCAAGGTTACCTTACAGAGAAATTAGAAATAGCGGAAAACGAAATTGAGAATATTTTATCAGAAAATTTTGCTCTAAAAGATAAAACTTCAGAATATGAACTAAAAATTAATAAATTAAACCTATTATGCAAGCCCACTCCTCACTTAAAGTAACTGTAACTAAATGACAAGGAGCTCCACGTGCAAAAAAAAAAGAAGATAAATAAAAGTAAATTGGATTTCTCTTTAATTGAAACGAAAAGCCCTACCAAACAACAACAATGTATACGAGTATATATCAAACAACGCCATCTAGCAAAGACAACAGCAATCTCATAAGAGACAATTTACTAGCAAGACATAATGAATTAATAATGATTCTCAAATTTATACGTCACAGACACAAAAAAGAGGGTACTAAAATTTGCAACGGAATCAAACAATACGCAATAAAATACCGCAAACAATCAATCTTCCTATATAAAAATTAAAAAAAAAGACTATACCAGTTGGTTCTTCAAAATACATTTTACTCGGTAAATGAGTTTTTAAATTACTAATGACAAGTTTTTATAAGACTAGCTGATAAATTGACAATTGATTTTGATATGTTAATTTTATAAAACAAAACTTTCAAAGAATAAACAAATTTGCATGTATATATGTAATAGTAACTCATGTAACATACATACTAAAAAGCAAATAAATAAATAAGATACTAACGTATAATGACTCTAATCACTAAAATGAGTTTTGCATTAAAATATTCATACCTAGCTATAAATCTTATAAATCGTTTAACCTGGAGGCAAAACACTGTAGAGTGCAGAGGGATGATATAAATAAAGCTAGCGGGCGTAAGAAGGCGAGTGTAATAGCTCGTTATATTGTTAGGTGGCACGACGATGCGTAGTCATTTCTCACAATGGGCCGCGATCATTGTCGGCGTGTGTTCGCCATTAAGCAGTCAGCATCCCAACGTGACGGGGGCTGCATTGAGAATTGCCGTATCATCGTTTTTACAATGGGTATACTAATTTTAATCGTGCTCTGCTACAATTTTGAGGGTAAGGTAAACAAACGATTCAGTACAACGCACGGAATTAAGGACAAATCTGTAACCCTGTATAGGAGGGTTGGTTGTGGGGAATTTCTACTACACAGATAAAATAGATAACTAGTTGATGATATTTTTTTAGGAGAAACTTTTTTTTTATATAAAAGGGTGACAAACGAGCACACAGCCCACCTGATGGTAAGTGGTTGCTGTGACATAAATAATCATATATTATCTACATCTATCCTCAATAAAGAATCAAACTGCAGATGCGTTGTCACCCATGAGTACTGAGATGGAATGCCTCTTTGCCAGTAAAAAGAGTCGCCGGTTCTCTACACTCACCATAAGAAACACAGCAGTGTTAAGCTGCTATTTTACGCTGGTATTCTGCGAGAGCGTGGTACTTCCCCGGTCGAGCCGACCCATTCGTACTACAACTATACTTCTAATATAGCTGCAGCATGGCTCTACCACGTATAAAAACTTGTTATATCCATAAAAATACGCACAAATTGCTTTATTAATTCTCAGTATAACTTGCACTTGCCTCAGCAAGAAGAAGACCACAGTCTCTAATTAGGATGCCTTTTGATCAAAATTAGAGTGACAGATGAATAACTAATAGGCCATCTGTTAGGCAGACTATGGACACCTGCAACCCGCTTCAACGTGATATGAACCAGGCTACCAATGCGTTGTCACACCTGCGGACTAAAATGAAATGCATCACAGCCTCTAATTATATTGACTATTTTATCTACTAAGCTTCTTACCGCAATAAACAAATGTGTAGTCTTAGCATAACCATGCTTCTTATAATTGACATCAGCATAGGTACTTTTCTTGTCGGCAGAAATAGCTAGTAGGGTTGGTGCCACCCAATCTAGACGGAATCTTACACAGAAAAGAAGTGCTATCACTTAGTAAATAGTTGAATTCACAATGTACGAATATTTATAACCGTTCAGATTTGGTCAAAATTTAACAATAAAAAATAACTATCTAACTTCATTGATTAACACCTAATACTTCATGCAATTGAATTTTGTACTTATTAGTTGTGAGTTAATTGTGAATAAATTATTCTTTACTTACTTTTACTGATTTACATTATTAGGGAACTTTGTTTTCTCATAAATTACAAGGTTTAACTACGAGGGAGGCACTGAAAATTTCGGGAATCAAGGAAGTGACACAACATTACTATTTAAAAATGTATTTATTGCTTTTCGAAATATTCTCTGCGAAATTTGACACATTTTTCCATACGATGGAACCAATCATTGAAGCAACCATTCCATTCGGAAGTTGAGGCCTCCAAAATGACCGTTTTGTAGGCGTCCACAGCTTCTTCAGGTGATGAAAATCTCTGTCCACCCAATTTATTCTTTATTTTAGGGAAAGTATAGAAATCATTAGGGCGGCTTAGGTCGGGGCTGTACGGCGGATTGTCTAATAATTCTATGATTTCTTACTCTAAAAACTCTTTTGTTCTGTGTGCGGTGTGAGAACTCGCATTGTCGTGATGGAGGATGATGCGGCAGTTGCAGTTCTCTTTACGGAGTTCAGGAACGACCTGTGGCAAACAAATGCTAGCATACCATTCTGCATTAACCGTTCTTTGTCCCTCAAGAGGAATAGTCGTTACATGGCCGGTTTTGGAGATAAACGTGGCCACCATTTTTTTTGCAACACTCCGTAAACGAACAATTTTTGTTGGCTTTAACTCATTTTTGAACACCCAAACTCGTGACTAGTTTTTTGTTTCGGGTTCGTACGCGTATATCCAGGATTCGTCACCTGATACGATGTTGTATACAGAATTTGAGGATCCTGCGTGGAATCTTTCGAGAGTTCTGACGCACCAAGTACCGCGAGTCGCTTTTTGCTCTTCACAGAGCGAATGCGGTATCCATCGGGAAAACAACTTTTTTGCACCTAATAGTTCATGCAAGATTATTTGTATTTGACTCATGCCAATGTCTAAAGTTGCCTGAATTTCGCGGTATGTCACATGACGATCTTCCTCAATCAGGTTACGCACAGCATCAACGTTTTCTTGGGTGACTGCAGTTTTTGGATGACCTTGACGGGGTCATCACTGAACTTGACACGTCCACGTTGAAATTCAGCAAACCAGCGATAAATTGTGGTTTTGTATGGGGCTTCATCACCAAATGCAGAAATCATCCGGTCAACACACTGTTTTTGTGTTAAACCACTTCGAAAGTCATAACAAATCATCGCTCTTGAATTTTCTCGAGTCAATTCCATTTTCTCAACGAATAAACAAGTTTGATAAAACCTTGTGGCAAGACCGAGAATCTTTTTTTAAATAAATAAATGGTACTCGATTTTTAAAACCAAGGAGTTTTCAATTAAAAAGATTTTAATATGACAGGAACAGTGGAAATATTCTATTCCCGATACTTTTAGTGCAGCCCTCGTACCTACCTAAAATAAAATTAATACGTCGATTCCCACCAGTTAAATAATTTCCAATCCAATCCAATTCACAACCTTTTTGGGAAGTAGGTATTGGTCTGTTAGAGTGAAGTCAGTATTTTTGATTCACGTGTCACATCATAGTCCCACATACGCCTTGATTTGAATTTGTCACGTTAAGGAAAATAAACAATAAAAACTTCATAGTCAGCTTGTGCTATTGCAATAATATAACCACAGACCAACAAAAACTATAAACAGAATACCTAACAGTGCAAGCAAACATGATAACAATAATTTGCCAAGCGTGGCAATTCCACGGTGGAGGATTTATGTATAATTTATCAATGTAAATATTATGCTGTACAGTTACGTTTAACGGCTTTTCAAAAGGCGATATAGCATTTCTTCTGTGCCCGTGACTTTTAACCGCTGCGAAATTCTCCCATCTCGTCATATGTCATAAGAATCGAAGGGCGAGAGCACAAAAAATGTTGTGGTCTTTGATAGTTGATAAAATAACCATATCCAAGTTATATCGAAATAGTCCTTTAGTATATAGCGTTTTTAGGTAGAATACCAGGACTACCTTGGAACTAAAGCTTAATTGATTACGGACTCAGTATTTAGTATTATTAAATTTCATGTAACTACTGTAATTACCTGATTATTACTGTTACTACTATTGCTACTTATTATAGTGTGCCGCTGTGAACGTATTGACAGCCGAATATTAATATTCTAATATTTTTTTAATAAAATTTAAGTGCAAAAGGCACAGTCCACTTGATGGTAAGTGGCTACTCCAGGCCATGTACACCTTTTTTTTATAGCATAAGGGTGACAAGCGAACATACAGTCCACCTGATGGTAAATGGTTGCTGTGGCCCATAGACATCTACATCTATCCTCGTTTGCGAATAAAATGCAGATGCGTTGTCAGCCGTGAGGACTAAGATGGAAAGCCTTTTTCCAGTATAAAGTGGTCTCCAGTTCTCTACACTCCCCAAACGAAACACAGCAGCATTAAGCTGCTATTTTACGCTGGTATTCTGTGAGAGTGTGGTCCTTCCTCGGTCGAGCCGACCCATTCGTGCTACATCTATACTATTAATATAGCTGTAGCATGGCTCTACCACATACAAAACCTGCAATCAACTTCAAATGAAGAAAGATGCCTAGTCACCACTGAGGACTAAGATAATCAGCCTGTAATCATACTAGCTCTCTTAAACCCTTCTGACCACCGGCTTCACAAATACGTAAGAGGGTGGTAACTACCCCTACCTAGAAGAATATCAAGTAGTACACATAACTAGCTTCTGCCCGCAGCTCCCGCGGCGTGGATACGCTGGAACTTTAGTCACGAACAAATACTTGATTAATACATAGGATACAGTTTCCAATGATTATTAAAAGTTTTCACAGGAGTATAAACGTGAAGACGTTTCTGTTTTCATGATAGTGGAGCCACGGGCAGAAACAAATTTACATAGAATGCATAAAAGTCAAAGTGTAAAAAAGTAAAAGTGTAATGATTGTCGACGTGTCTAAACCGTATCTATGTCAAAAAGATAAAACAACCGAAAATTGGAAGAAATTCGACAACCAATAAACAAATACCTACCTAAAAAGCAATTACCGTTATTATTACAACCCACACAAACAATATTCATTTATTTGATCACTTCCCCTGCGTCAAATCGCCTTTTTGAGACAATGCAACTGTTTAATTTACAACTCAATTGGTTCGTGCGCGCGTCGGGCGCCGGCGAGGCGTTTGCGACCCCTCGCTAGTCCCTTGTCCCTTCTCAAAGAGCCCCACTTCGCACGAGACCATATCGATCACCCAAACACGCTGCACTTTAATAAAGAAGGTCAAGTCCCTGGCACTGTATCGATTCTATGTTCTGTAGGCGCCTTCTAGCGTTTATGGTAAGTTAAGCTTTCTTCAAATTATACGGGGGCAGTTGGTAGACAGTATTAGGTAATAAATAATAATTCGTTCCAAATGGAAGCCTGTAGTTTCTGCCTCCGCCACTGCGTGACGAGCATGAGAGTTTATGTTTATGTTTAGGTGATAACTTTTTTGATGCAACGTTCGGGAGATTAAACACATTTTCTCGGCACGTATATTTCAATTTTGAAAACGGTTTTGTCAGTGATGATATATGGATGGATCGGGAGTTCTGCCGCACATCGCGGACGAACTCCCGATACCATCTACACCATCTGGATGATTGGTGGTCCACCACTGTGCGATTAAGATGTTTTCTTCCTCGCACAACTTCCTTGTGGAATCGATTACCACTAGCAATTTATCCGGACCGATACGACTTAGGGACCTTCAAGAAAAGAGCCTACTCCTTTATAAAAGGCCGGCAACGCATGTGCAATTCCCCTGGTGTTGCAGTTGTTCATGGGCGGCGGTAGTCACTTACCGTCAGGTGAGCCGCATGCTCCTTTGCCGACTGTCCTATACAAAAAAAACACGTCGTAGATCCATTTATGTGGCCCTTCATTGTTGTCAGTATGAGGAAGCTTAAAATTGCATAGCTGGTGAGGGTTATACTCTGACTTTATCCGCGTGATAGACTTAATAACTATATTATTTATATAATATATAAATAACTTATATAGATAACTCTGGAATCCGACACTACATGTCTTAAATTTTGTAAATTGAGTGTAGAATATTTGCTGCAAATTAATCATAGATCCTATATCATCTGATCATTACACATCTGATTTATTAGAATTATGTTTTAGATGTGAATTTATAACATAGTTACGTTAGTTATTTTTCTAAGGTTATCATTAAGTACTTTTCGAAATTTTTGACGTTTTCAACTTAGCTGTAAGCACATAGGTTCTTGTGCTTCGACGAACGCCATCGATTTTATAATCCATGGGTATTTAAGTTCCAATACGTTTTCCGAACTCCCCTCGGATTCGGTTGTAAGATATCCGGTAACTTTCAGGCAACAACGGTAATATGCATTTCGTGGTGTTACTTGTGTTATTTATATTGGGTCCTATAAAATAATAATAATAAGTAATATATTCTATCGTGATAATCATTAATATTCCGTAAGAAATTACATATTTTATGCATATTATGGTTTCTTAAAGATAAATTACCGTAGCCTAAGAAATGTATCAGACATAGCCCAGCTGTTGAATAGGCCATTGTAGCAACAGGCCGGTGATATAGCTTAATGAAGTGATAATCGCTTTTCTCGTTTTCTCGAGTGGCTGTCGACGCTGATGCCGTTGCATGATGAGCGTTAGGCGCCTCTTCGCTAAATACAGTGTCAACCTGAAAAAACTTGCAGGAATGTTATAACCATTATAAACCAGTACTCGACCTCTATTCCACCTGATTGTAAGTGGATTGCAGCTGAGGATAGTAAAGCGCGCTGACTTAGCTTAACAAACCCATTGAAGACACCTACGTTGTAATCGGATTTAAAGACAGATGCTGGCAAATTATTCCACTCCATTGTTGTACGAATTCCGAAAGACAAAGCAAATGGTTTGGTTCTATTGATTCGTATGTCGACAACAAAAGGGTGGACACTGGTCGAGAGTCTTATTGTCCGATGGTATGGTAGAAAGGAAAGGTAGGTACGCAGCTTGGTCCAGCTAGGACACCCGACCGGTGTCTCGGCTGGACTCAACGAACCGCCTAAAGTTAAGGAAAGTCTCAACCCACAGAAACTGAAGGGAATTCCTGGAAACAAGGGCGGAGCCAAGGTGAACTTGGTCCTTTTTGTAGTGACACAGAGAGTACAGAGAGACTCTTCAATGATCGGGGAAAAACCGACAAGAGATAAGACGACGCGTATTAGGTCTCGTATCGCGTATCAATATACGCCCATTCTACCGATCACGATACGTGTATCGTGATTATTTACGTATCGGATACGGTATCATAACGGCCTATCACATGATCTCGTATAATTTTGCGTCCAACTATTGCGATCACGTATCACGTAAGCGCCACGCGGCGATGATACGATACGCCAAGATGGTGGTGGATGGATGGCCTTAGCTGTAAAGCACACCTTAAAAATTTGAACACGGTTGTATTAATTAAAGTTAAGAACAGCATTAAAGAAATCGAGTTAAGTATTTTTATGATTTATTAGTACAGAAATTTCTATCTTATCGATTTTGGTAATGGTCAAATTGATTTTAGGCCTACCTTGCCTCCGCAAATAATAACAACTAATGTTATTCCTTATAACCGTGCTGATAGACAGACTTGGTAATATTCCGATACATTGTATAGTTCCTTGTGGCAGAATTTTCACGTTTACTATTTTCGATATAATATGTTTTGGCCGTTTTATTTTTAAACCTTTACATTAAATGTATTTTTTAAAACTATTCATACTAATTTTTGTAATGACTCAGCATTGACTCAATTGTATATAGGTGACGCAAATTACAAACCGTACGTGACGGCACAGCCGGAGATTGCGCTTGTGGATTTGGACGGCGATGAGGACTTCATCGTGGTTGCGTGCGACGGGCTGTGGGACTTCGTCAGCGAGGATGAAGTGGCGATCGCCATCTACTCACAAATCGCTTCGAACTCGGGTGAGTACCTACTAGATAAAATTAAAATTACACAGTTTTTCTTTTGTATGCAAAAGCATAATATATAAAAATATACGAGTACGTACGTTTTATATACGACTTGAGATTTTTACAATTCTATAACGTCATGTACTCATGTGGACATACGAGTTTTAAGGGTAGCTAACGACTTTCACTTTTCGAATATTATTTTAACGCGCTTTTATTAGCCTCGCGTGTATCTATCTATCTATGTACCTATGTAACGGAATCTTTTAATGTAATTTTCACCAACTTGTAGACTGTCGATTGACATGAAAATTTGCATTTTTATCAAGTATCTCGTACTAGTATCTCGTGTCAAGAGCCGCTGACAGTACAATAATTTAATAACTTTATCCTATTCTTCTGATCAGGATCACTAGGATAAAATAAAATAATTTAATCTTCAGCGTTGTACAGTCAGATAGCAGTTTTTTTTTTAAATCTTAACGTAGTTTCCCTTCGATAGTTCAACTTTCTCGTGTTGCTGGTAGGCGAACTATCGAAACTAGCTTAAAATTTTAGGTCGACTACCTTGTTTAACAACTAAAAACTTTTTAAAGCTATAATTTATTTCTTTTTTTTTTTGGTGGGGGCGTGGCGATCTATCTTAGATCCCACTTTCCATTTAAAATTGTTAGTTCAAGTCGATTGTTGATTCTGCTCAGCATTTGCTGGTTGAGGTCTCCCTGTCTTTTGCTCCGTTTATATTGTGTTCTGATGGTGCTCGATAGTAATAATATTTTTTGACTCTCGAGGTTACGCATGCTAAAACAATGTGCACCTACAGTGTACCAGTAAAACCAACCCATTTTCCTTTTTATTGCTAGGTTAATATTAATTAAATAATTGTTCCTGATGTGGATGTTTGCCCATGTGCAATTTATGTGTGTTAACCTCAAACCCAAAACTAACTATGTTTTTTTTATAGAAGAGGGTAAACGTGCATGCGGCCATGAACTGCTTTGAACTATAAACCATATTTTTTAGTATTTACCTGATGGTCATGTCCGAACAGGCCTTGGTCACCTGTAGCCAACTTCAAACAAAGGTACCTAAAGATGCGATTGTAAACACTGAGATGAATGCCTCATAGCCTATAATTATATTGGCTCAATATAGGGTATATTATATCAGACCCTGATGTACGGAAATTCATCTATACGCTGTATATAATAAAAGTACATAATTTCGTTTTGACAAGGTTTACAAAACATTTACCGCGGTTCTTTACGGCATACATTTTACAAAATCAAAGCGACCTTCTATTATCGCCGATTTTCCACGCAACGCAATTAATTTTTATATTTCTATCAAAGACTCCATTGTGCGCATGAAAATAGCACAGAGGCTTCAATTCAATACACACGTTGAACTTGACCGTGCCGGTTCTCAATGATGAGTCACGTACACAGGATAGAAGCGTTTTCAGCAATGGCAACAGCGTTAGCGATAATGCATTCAAACCGCAAACGCCCATTATCTTCATTGTTGATCAAATTGCGCTGTCCCATTGTTGCTCTATTAGATCGTCACATCTAGCATTTATTTATTACGAGCGGTCGAGGGCGACGTCTCGCGTCATTTTAATAAACAATCTTTTAAAGTGAATCTACAAAAATTTTTTTTTATAACATAAGGGTGACAAATGAGCACACAGTCCACCTGATGGTAAGTGGTTGCTGCGGCCCATAGACATCTACATCTATCCTCAATTACAAATCAAAATGCAGATACGTTGTCACCCGTGAGGACTAAGATGGAATGCCTCATTTCCAGTAAAAAGGGTCTCCGGTTCTCTACACTCACCATACGAAACACAGCACTGTTACGTTCCTATTTTACGCTGGTATTCTGTGAGAGCGTGGTCCTTTCCCGGTCGAGCCGACCCATTTGTGCTACAACTATACTACTAATATAGCAGCAGCATGGCTCTACCACGTAAATAACAACATATTATTTATATATAACATTTTAACATATTATTTAAATAGATTTAGATAATTTAGAATATTCATTGATTGATAAAACATATGATACGACGATGATACATAGTGTGTTACATCCCATTATGAAATTAGAAATTTTGGCCCATTGAGGCTGATGAAGATTTCTAGCCTAAGATCATAGAAACAACTGTTGTTTCTATGATCTGAGTTTCTAGCCTTTCGGTAGTATAAACAACTGATTTACGCCAGTCGTGAAATAATTAAACCGGCGACGGGGAGCAGCTGTCCGGTACTGCGATCGTCAATTCAACTGCTAAGAGTCGCGGTTAAGGCGCCCGTTTATAAGAATTCTCCTTATAAAAGGACGTGTTGATGATGAAATGAAATAAAACATTTTTTTTAATGTAGCACTTATTACCCTCAGCACCCTCGCAGTGTTATGGCAATGTCTCGGGACCACTCTCGAGTTATCGTACTCCTCGGCGGTCACATTATTAGTACTTTGGGGCTCCCGCCCCGAGCGTCCGCAGCCCAAGAGGGCCTGGTTCTTATAGGGGAACAACATCATCAAATGGAGGGCCGCTACAAATGCCTTGGCGACGTCATCTCCGAGCGGGATCTGTCCTCTCGCTTGCGATGCATCCAGGCTTGGATGTGCGGTAGAGAGTGCCTCACAGAGACGTGCGCGCCAAGTTGCGAATGCCTTCCTTCAGCTTAACAGCCTCATTTGGCTCACTACCGCCGCTCTGGTGGAGGACACTGATCCGGTCCTGCACCCTCGCATCCTTACCTGCCAGTATGTCCCGAGGGGAAAGCGAGTCAGGACTGTTGCCGCCTCAAAGGATTTGAACATGAGTACAATTGTATATGTGAAGAAACGTGCATAGAGCATGTATTCCAGTGGCCAAACTATTTCAGAATCCAGTTATTTTTTTATATTTAAACTTATTTTGTTATAGTTATAATAAAGCAACGCATTTGAATATTAATGTATCTAACGTTTAGCTCGTAGAACCGACAACCGATGAAGGAAAGGTTCCCAAGTTGGAGATACGATGGTATCGGGTGTATACAGGCGCTTTGCTTTGTGCCAACCTTTTGGTTTTCAATGAACTTGGGTAGCAATGAAAATAATTACAATGATAGGAACAGCACCAAGTCATATTATATATCCAATTGTTAGTTTTTTAAACGCCACCTCCAAATATAATGATATTTATATACATAAATTGCACATGGATACGTAAGCAAGCATCCAGGTCCAAAACAATTATTTGCGGGCTATATAAGTACAAACGCTCGTGTCGTGTAGATTTCGAACCCGCGGCTTGCAGCGCCGCATCCAAAAAACGCATAGTCATTGAGCCGTCACTGTCTGTTAATGACGTAATATAATATAATATTCAATTTACTTGTTTTATTCATTTTTATTTAATTTAGTTTTGTTCACGGCTAGTAGACGATTTAGCAACATAATTGATCGGCACGCGTCAAGTACGCCAACCATTTTGGGTTTCGTGATTGTCATAATGAATGTTTGAGAAATCTGAGTGCATTAATCGTCCAAAATTCAAAGATCTTAACGTATGTGAGTGTACACATGTGACAATTATAAGAGACGGGGTGTCTACGCATTCTGGTACAGTAACTCGGGTGCCCTTAAGTCTGCGTAAAGTGTCTTTAATGGATCGCGACGCCCGGGGTTAAAAGAGCTTTCATGTAGCTCAGTGCAATTCTTGCCGTTCTGTAAATATTAGGGCTTTTCATTGAGCCATTCTTGTGGGAACAGGGGTTAATCTCCGACACTTTTCAAGTGCTTGTTTCATATGAGAGTTGATTTATAACGAAGAGGTTAAGGTTTTCGTGGATTTTATTTATATTTTTATTTTGTTAAGCATACGAATATATTTGGTGTGTTATTAATTTAGTTTATCGGCCAAATTGGCGATATATTGAAAGGTGGGCCAAAATACGAGTACCCTTGACTGACGAGCATCTATGCGGAGGTATATGGACGTGAAGAAGGCGAAATAGATGTGTCAGGATCGTGTCAAATGGAAGACCGTTGTCTCTGTCTAGCCCTCTGGGTGACAGGCGTGATTGTTTATATGTATGTATGTGTATGTATTAATTTATGATAAGAATCACAAGCAGCCTCTATGGTCGCTCAGGCATTACAAAATTCGGGTAAATCCGCACAAGATTTATTAAGAATGAATAAAAATTACCAATGTGGTGCATATGGTGTGATGCGATGTGTCCAAGCTGCAAAGCGTATTCGACGTAGACGTAGTAAATTTCTCCAAGAAGAAATACTTTAAAAACCCAAATAATGCGTTATAGAAGACAATGAACTCAAATTACATTTACTGTTGAAAGGCTTGTTTTGAACGCAATATATTGGCGCAATATACTGTCAGTTAATTTGGCAGCAAAATATTTGTTCTTTTCCAGTGCATATGATTTGTCTCTTGTACTTGTTTGAAGTGATTTTAGAAGACAGAAATGGTGCCAAAATCCTAGAAGTTTGCTAAATGACTGACTACTTGTGCACCAGAAATACAGCCGTGCTGTACCTGGCGATAACAGACCTAGGTTTATCAAGTGGTCTTGTAAGATTTTGAAAAGTATAGCTTTATCTGAACACTGTTTACGAGCAATATTTTTTATTAGATGGTTTGTTTTTTCTTTGTAAGCGTTCTCGATAACGTCTCTATCGATTTTGAAAAAAATACAATATTTGGCTTTACGGGGTCTATCTAGCTAAGTCTCGTCTCTAAAAAAATCGTTTTCTCCATGTTCTCACTTTCAAACCAACCTACTTGACTGGCCCACGTAATATAAATGATAATTTTGCAGCACACAAAAACTGTAGTGCCTATATTCTATTGTAGTTTTGTGAACTGTAATACATATATTCTGGTCAAGTACTAATTTGAAACCAGAATATAGGTAGGTATTCCCAGGAAAGTGTATTGTATTTTATATATATACATAAGAATTGTATCAAATAAGCAGTGTTCTTTTTTGTACTCGAGTGCTTATTAGTTGAAAGCCGAACGTAAAAAAGGATAACAGCGCACCGATTGGCAACGCCTTTTTTGTATTCTATAGACTATAGTCTGCAATAATTCTTCCGTATTGTTCGTTTTTAATTGCATTTGTTATTTGTGCATTGATACGATAGGCGATTCGATAAATTTTCACCTCACAGCGTTTATTCCTTCAAAAACCTGCAACCTTTACCAGTAAAAATTTAACTGTAGCACTCTGGGTCGTTTAGTGAATCATTATCTTGTCTTTAGATACTGTTTTTTTAAAAGATAATGCTACATTAAGCGGCTTACTTTAAGTAAGACATACATCTGTCACAGACGCCAGTAAAAACAACCAACAATAAGCGTTATAAATCAATTTGACACAACGTCCAGAGCTCCAGAGTTATTTAGTCAGTGTTTGTCATAGTTGTGACAATTTGAAATTTGAATCGGGAGAATGATGATTTACGTAGCGCAATTTTCTAGATACGGGCCACCGTCAATTAACTAATGCAAACGCTGTCCCGCGGCGAGACTGATTCATTCACACCGCCTTTAACGCTGTAATGCACACCGCCTAACAACAACGGGAAATGTCTACACATTTTATTCCATTCTTCGCCGATCTTTTGTTTGAATGGTTCTTGCAAAAAATCCAAAAAGCAAGAATAACAAAAGTACATTTTATGTTCCGTAACGAGATTGCGTCCGTGGCCAGATATCAGTCGGGTTGCGGTCAGCCCCGCGATTTTGCGTCGTAATTACGTCGGAAACAGGGAACTGGGGAAATTGGATACTACGTCTTCACTTCGCCCCCCCTGTAACAGCCTGATCCGTCTAGAGTCTAGACCCTAATGGATCGTCGCGAAGCCTTTCTAATTACTAGCTTTGTCAGCCGTATGTTTTAAATGCCTCGCTGTTCTGACGGTTGATGAATTGCAAAACAATGAACAGTACATTTTTGTTGCGACTTGTTTTCTGTTATTTGTGTGCAATTTCTAACAGACGATTTGCATATCAATATTACCATCATCAAAATGATTTTTAGAGCAAATCCTTTATGAATTGTATCATGAGTTGTTATGACATTATCAAGGTAATCAAATTGAAGTAATGAAATAAACTTGACATTTCACTCACATTTGCCCGTATTGAATTAAAAAAATTGTTACACATCAACAGACTTTCGTCGGCTTTTAAGTTACACTCGAGTGGTCACGAAAGGGGTTTATTGGATTATGAATTTTAGGAGGGCGGAGTTCGGGTCGACCGTCTGTGTCCCATGAGTTGGGTACATTATGTCCCTTCATTACCTACCTGTAAATTCTGGATCTTTATTTTTGACTCATTATGTTGGTCATATTTATTTTAACAGCTGACGCAACATATTCGTTTTACAACTTTTAAATTAAACGCCCTGTCTAATCAAGAAAAAGTATCTTGTTCGTGTCTCACGTTAAAAGTTAAAAGGCTGTAATAATAATAATGTTCTCCAGACCGAATTTGGGTCACGGCGGCCAGCCTCAACGAAGACTAGCAGACTCGGCACAGGATAGGATTATAGTCCCCAAGTGTACGCGCAAGCATAAGTGCACTCTCTATTGTCTCACTCTCGTAGTCGGATGGGACGGTAAACTAACACGACCGGAGAGAGATCAGGCGCAGGACCAACTATGCTATCAAAACTCTACTGCTGTTCATAGATCACCATATATTGCCTCATAGCGGAGATATACGCCATTATTGCCACCTTTTTTTTTTTTGAAAAAGAAAGAAGAAGAAGGTGGTTATCAGGAAAATGCTGCTGCCTGTGTAATTGTGGCTTGGTGGCGCAGTGGCTTAGCAATTTAGTTGTAGCGCTAAAGGCCGCGCATTCGAATCCAGCACGGAACAAGTGGCCTACAAATAAGTGTTCCGTCTGGATGTTTGTTATTGTGCAATTTATGTTTGTTTACTGCCTCCACGATACAGGAGAAAAGCCTAGTGTGGAGGTTATTGAATAGAAAAAAAAAACAAAGAGTAAAAAAAAAGAGTTCCTCCCTATCGCCTCTTACGACACCCACGTGATGATATGGATAGTGGATTCTCTAAGACGTTTAAAATAAAATCAAATAGCGCAAAATAAAATACTCGCCATGATCGTAGTTTTCCAATGGCGGCATTCTATTGTAGTAATATTTTTCATTTCTACTAAAATTTCTAAAGTGCACTCAGTGCGACAGTCGCTGATATATCCATCTGAAACAATAGGCGAGTGGACTGTTTTGCTTTCATAGTATTCACGAGTAGTAAGTTATAATAAACTCCAGACATAATAATAATCTTTATAGTTGTGTATTAGTCAATTGTGTCATTTTTATTGTGGTGACTATAGTATCACCTACAGTGCAATACAATCGGCGATAACATTGTGTGGGTCGATAGTTGATAAAGCGATAGTGATTATGCCGCTCAGTGGAGAGCACGCGGCCGCGTATGCTGCATAGGGGACCATTTTATTAGAAGCCCTATATTACTTAGATATCAAGCCCGTTTATTAATCATTGTTCTTAGTTAATTGTATGATAACAAATAAACGTAAATTGCTTTATCTTTAAAAGGGTTTTCTTATATTTAAAACTACTACCGTACATATTGAATAAAACTTATTTTACGGATTTTATCGCCTTTAATTTAACTTATTCTACTAATTTTTAATTACGGCCCCCCGTGACCATGGGTGCTGTAAAGCACCCGAAACGTCGGGAATTAAAAATAAGGTAGAATAAATGAAATTAAACTACAAAATCCGTAAAATTAATTTATTCAATATCAAGTATTCCTGTAAATATAAGAAATCATTACATATATCATTAATATTTTTATTTTATTACAGTTGAGGTTATAATACTTCCTGCATATACATATTCAACATTTTTTATGATATTAAAGTCACAAACGAGCTTATAGCTGCTCACAGCAGTTCATGGACATCTGCAGCTAACTTCAGATAAAAGTTGGTTAAAAAAACCTCAAAGAACATATGAGACCACCTCACTTCCTGTACGTTGACTGCCATTCCATATCATTAAAACAGAATGGAAACAGGAGATTATAGGTACTACTTTTTTGATACAGATAAAGGGGTTTTTACCCAGACGTACTCTGGCGAAAACTAATCCTTACCATTAAGAAAATTAATACATTCGACATGGATATGTGCATAAGATTTTAAACTAATTCGTATGATAGCATATAACATATTAGTTCGTAATTAAAAGTGACAGTTTTGCATAGAGAAACGTACTCGTACACGCAATCATCTCGACCGTGTCACCGGATGGCAGAGTATCGACGTGCTCCGCAGGTGCCTTTGACACTGATCAGGATCAAGCCATTCCTTATCTGCTCTGCTTTCATTAATCTATGTATGATATGATGCATAATTCTCGATCAATCTGTACGTTGTCTTAATTTTTATCACTAGGTCTATTTTACATTAAGCTTAAATAATAATCAATAATAATATGATTAATATTTATGTATTTAAAATCACACATCGGTCTCACATAATGAATGCAAGTGGCTCAGGACCGTTATTTGTGACATTCCGTGGCTACGTTCTATGTTTGCCAATTTTCATTATTCGAACTTTGAATCATTTAAATATATAAAATTATTTATCTTTAATAATTACATGTTTGGGTAAGGTGACATTTAAACACACTTCATCATCTCATGGATTTTCAGAAAAGCTTTATATGGATACCTTCGAATTTCCTTGGAATTATATTAGAAAACGTCTTACGATGTTACGTACTCGTATAATGTTGCGTAATAACGTTTAAAATCGTTACTAATTAATGACCACAACATTTTTAATTATATGCTATGCTTAAATTGTTTTTAGTATATATTTAAGAAAATAGCAAATTAGCACACAGTCAAGATTGCTTGATGAACGGGAATAATAGTGCTAACGCTGTTATGCGTTTGTCAGCACTGCCAAAGTTTATTAATTTATTTATAATTTATTGATAACACCTTTTAAAAATAAGGTAACAAATCGCAGACATAGAGCTTCACAGCATTTTTATTTAGTCAAATTTTAGTGTAAAGAAATATTGTGACAAGTGCAAAATAATATTCATAATATGCTTACTCAATTTATCCATCCATCCATCTATTACAGCATAGCAAAAGTGCACTCTAAACATATGTAGGCCTCCCATAGATTTCCTCATAGGGATGAAAATATTTTATATTTTGTACGTGGTAGAGCCATGCTACAGCTATATTAATAGTATAGTTGTAGCACGAATGGGTCGGCTCGACCGGGGAAGGACCACGCTTTCACAGGATACCAGCGTAAAATAGCAGCTTAATGTTCCTGTGTTTCGTATGGTGAGTGTAGAGAACCGGATACCCTTGTTACTGGAAAAGAGGCATTCTATCTCAGTCCTCACGGCTGACAACGCATCTGCATTTTAATTCGCAAACAAAGATAGATGTAGATGTCTATGGGCCACAGCAACCACTTACCATCAGGTGGACTGTGTGCTCGTTTGTCACCCTAATTCTATGAAAAAATATTTGCCATATTTGCCACTCTTAGCAAGCGGGTTTATAACCGAGCATTTTGTTATTTTGAGTTGCTATCAAAATAGAAGCTGCTGCACATGTCTTATTGTGTTCCTCTCTGTTTCCCTTTTGAATATGTACTTGTGTTAATGCGATCCCTTACGCCACCCGTGTCCCATTAACCAATTTCGTCACGTGGGTAAGAGTTGTAACGTTGTAAGAGGCGATTGTTTGATATGAAACAAAGAGCTTATTACTCTCGATATATGGCAGTATAATCAACTAGTTTACGCGAGGCGTGAAGTTACCAGACCGGCGATGGAAGGCAGCGTCAAAAGTGCGAAACGTTTGGCACTGCGATCGTCAATTCGGCTGCCAAGCGTGACGACTAACGTAGATTTTCTGCTCCTCTAATCATCCTTTAATGGGAGAGACCCATGTCCAAATGTAGAAGAATGCGTCAAACTATCTGTTTAAAAAATTAATCATGAGAGCTGGAAGATGAAACTTGGATGGAACTTACATAACAATTTTATATTATGTTTTAATAACACTAGCAATTTATTAGCAAAGGCACTTAAAAAGTAAACGTGTATTGGGTTTAAAGAGAATAAAGTTCCACCTGTTAAACAAGCCGTGCTCCGTATTTCTATGAGTAGCTCATTAGCATGCATCCGCTACGGACAATTTGAATGGCCCTTATGCGTAAGAAGAAAATATTTTACTTTATGCAAAATGTTCGCTTTCTCCACAGTTACGACGGGTAACTATAACTGCGACTTTAATAAAATAATAAATTTAATCGTCTTTATGAGAGATTTTTATAATTATGTGCAGTTGGTTGGCGTACTAAATTATTTCAAACTGTTTTATGCTCATTTGTACGAGAAAACTAATATTAAAAATATATAAAAAAATTGTAATAAGATTAGGTTACAAAGAAAATTAAAAAAAAAAAAACAATTTTTTTCTATTATTTAATTAGTCTTTATATCTGATTACATATTATTACATATAATTAGCAAATAAATCTTTATCTATAAAAATTACGTGTCACATTGTTTGTCCGCGATGAACTCCTAAACTACTGAACTGATTGCAATGAAATTTTGCACACTGTGTGCAGTTTGGTCCAACTGAAGAGATAGGATAGTTTCTATCCCGATAAGTGACCCTTAATATTTTTTATTACGAATTTAAGAATTTTTATAGGACAGGGTCGTCGGAGAGGGCAGAACAACGTCTGTCTGGCCAGCTAGTAATAATATAATTTAAAGTGCCAAAAGACGACTCAAAGACAAATCGATTTATTGTTGTTTTTTTTTTAAATATTTGCTGTAACATGTAATTTATCAATTCAAGTTTCTTACAATACGTCAGTTGGGCAGTTGATATTAATCAGTGCACGAGCTGTTTCCTATAAGAACGTATGGCGGGTCGCGCTCTACATGACATGTCGGCCGTCCGGAGCGTTCATTGCTGCGCGGTGGCGAAAGATGAGGTTGTAGTTGCGGCGAATGCGATTTTTATACGTGATAGAGCCACACTGCAGCTGTACTATGGTTGTAGCAAGGATGGGTCGGTTCGACCGCGGAAGGACCACGCTCTCACAGAATACCAGCGTCAAATAGCAGCTTAACACTGCTGTGTTTCGTATGGTGAATGTAGAGAACCGGAGACCATTTTTACTGGAAAGGTGTGGTGAGTGTATACCTTTTTTACAGGAAGCGAAGCATTCCATCTTGGTCTTCAGGGTTCGCAGTGCATTTGTGTTTTGATTCTTAATCGAGGGTAAATGTAGATGTCTATGGGCCACAGTATCCACTTACCATCGTGTAGGCTGTGTGCTCTTTGCTGGCCTTTATTGAAAAAATAGCATTGTAAGAGTCGATCAACGGTCGAGCGTCCGTTCCTCGCCGCAATGTCTGATTACGATACTTTTTATGGTCATCTATTTGTTGTCTCTTACCACCTATACTTAATAAAAACGTCTATGCGCCTCGTCAATTTTATATAAATCAACTGGATTGGTCAAACCATTAGCGACTCACGGACCTTTTATTTCGGCGAATAATTACGATAAAACAAGAAACGTATGCGAATAAATTTATTGCGCGGCGAACCAACTACCTACAAAATGTACGAATAGATACTTATCCGTACTGATTATATTACAGGCGAGTGGTTCCGCCGCCTACTACGGGGGGGTGCACTGCAATAAAAATGTATACCGCGGCTTCAATGAAGGGCCGCCGCCCTGGCAGTCGTTACGTCGCACGACCCTCCCTCGCTTTGATATCATTACTGTTATTGTGCCACCCCTGTCGGCCGCAAAATTTTCCACAGAAAATCCACTTGCAGTGCTCTAACTTACAAACAAGTGTTTTGTACATGAAATGGAGACTGTACGATTTCCAAACATATATAATACACATCCTACTCTTGCTATCTGTGGCATTTGAACATTTAGAACATATCAAGGTCATAACCGATCAAATATGTAATGAATAGGATTTGGTATAATAAACATAAATTTCATTTTGTGTTTATTATACAAACACTTAAATATTATACAAACATTTAAAAATTAAAGTAAAATAAATTGTTGGTAGCAAGCAGTCAGTGCCATCCCATTCATTGGACATTAATAATTTATCAGTCACAGGCACAACAGGGAGGTTGTATGCATTTATGCAGTACCTCAGTGATTTGGATTCATGAAATTAAATAAACGTTTTTAAATTTATCAAAATAAGTTTTCTTTAATAATAAGACATCACTATATAATTGGATAAGTTTGTTTCAAACGGCTATGTTACAAAAACTTGAAACCGACGACGGAACTAATATGAGGGGCAGAGTTGACTTCCTCAGTCCCTCTCTTTTATACACGACGCTTAGTAAACGCTGACAAAAATCTCGTAATCCTTTCATTCGGATAACGAGGGATTATAGCGACGTTATTTTGGTTTCTCAATATGAACACTTTTCACCAGGTTGCCTTCGTCAGACGCTTGATGAGTCCAGTTTTTACAAAAGAAACGTTTGCTTGGCTGCAAATATTTAATTTCTTCCTTCGACTGGAATTTTTGTGTACACTCAAGTCAACTCTTTATGAAACTTGTTGACTATTTGGTGGTATTAAAACGTTATTATTATGTAAATATTTTACAAATAGATGATTTTATAATGTTGTTATGCAAAATGTTTACTGACAAGGGCAAATCAGATAAACTTTGTATTCAGACTAATAATAGCAATGCTAAATCCTCAAACGTAATAGCACATGAGTAAAGAGTTACAGTCACCGGTGATACGTTATTTGGGAATATTGCACATTTATTTTTGTCTTAATGTACATCGTCATTTGGATCGCATCCAAGAAGGAACTATCATCTATCCGGTTTAGTGTGCCACGTGGGTGGGCCACAGCCTCGATTCATCAACGGAAACAATGTCTATGAATTTTTGAATTTTCAAGCATAATCGTATTTTTCAACCGACTTCAAAAATGAGGAGGTATATAGAGAGGGTATTTATAGGATTTAATTCGACTGTATGTTTTTTTATGTATGTTACCTCATAACGTTTTTCTCGGTCAACCGATTTCAATGATTATTGTTTTATTTGAAAACTCATCCTTCCCATATAAATTTGATCAGTCTGACCAGTAGTTTTTAAGTTATCCTTAATCATTTATATTGAAGTTGGTTGTACAAAATTTTTAATTTTACCACTTATATAATAGAGAATGGGCAAAGGACGAGTCCATAATATGTGACCGTTAATGTTTTGACGCTTTCTTCAACATTTGTTACGAGTACGTGCCCATAACTTTCGCGTCTGCATTAATTTTAATTTTTAAACACGGCTATATTAAGTTTACGAACTTCCACTAAACGTTATCATTCGGTGAATCTCAACTTTCTTTCAACCTCGCTTGGTAAAGAAAAATAAGACTCTTGCCTTTTATGTAATTCCATTACCATTCAAAACGCGACGGGAACGTTAATTTGAATTGTTTTGGAATATCGGGAAGTGGATGTCTGGATGCACGACTGTTCCCAAAGAGTTTTTGCATTGCAAAACGTTCTGTATATGGTTTGCGGGATTTCCTTCTTGTATATCGAAATTCGTTTCTGAACGCAAACCTGTATCGGTCAATTCCTCTGGTACTTGGACATTAATTTTATAATGTATTCGCTTTTATATAAACTTCTGTATATGTAATTTAACAGGTCCACTGGTTCGTAGAATTTTGTATAATTTGACCTCAATTTAGTAAATTCTAGTGGGAGATATTTTTTTTCAATTTAGTAAATTCTAGTGGGAGATATTCTTTATTTGCAACAATAATTTTGCAGTAACTACATAAGTTTTTTTTGCTGTACGTATATAGAAGATGCGCCAGATAGAGTAACCTTAACCGACGAGCATGTTTGCGTAGGTACATATATGGATGTAAAGGAGGCGTGGTGTGTCAGTATCGTGCCAAATGAAAGTCCGTAGTGTCTGCACACCCATTTGGATGACAGGCGTGAGTGTTTATGATTATGATGTACGTACTAGTACGAGCTATAATGCTAATGCAAGCTTAAAATTGAAAAATGAATAAGTAAGAAATGAAATCGTGTGCATTAGAACCTTAGGGCCACTTTTGCAATCTTACTATAACTGTTTTGTGGGAACTTATAATTTTATTTGTGCTTTTTTTTTATAGAATAAGGATGACAAACGAGCACACAGTCCACCTGATGGTAAGCGGATGCTGTGGCCCATAGACATCTATATTTATCCTCAATTAAGAATCAAAATACAGATGCCTTGTCACCCATGAGGACTGGGATGGAATGTCTCGTTTCCAGTAAAAAGGGTCTCCGGTTCTCTACACTCACCATACGAAACACAGCAGTATTAAACTGCTATTCCACGCTAGTATTCTGTGAGAGCGTGGTCCTACCCCGGTCGAGCCGACCCATTCGTGCCGCAACCACAATATAGCTGCAACATGGCTCTACCACGTGCTTTTCATGCAGTTAACACCGTATGAACATAAACTCTGAACCTTTCTTATTTTGTAACATCAAACACCTATTAAAGACCGGTTCAGAAATTCATTATAATTTTCACAAATATGTAGCATTACCAATATAAAACAAATACCATTTTATGACTACCATTACAGCCTATGAAAAGTCCACTGCTCAACATAGGTTTCCTACATAGATTGCCTAGTAGCGGCCATATTTGCCATAGTTGCCACACATTTCCAAGGGATTATCAACCGAAGTATTTATTAATTTTACTCAATTATTTTTAGGAAGATGCTGTTGCCCACTGCCGGTTCAGTTTCCCTCTGACAAAGATATGTAACGTACAGTAATAACAATATATAATAAATAAATAACAATATATACCAATTTATAGCATCAGGTTAATTTTCGTGTACGAACGTATTAACGTCCCTTGTCTCATTAAACGATGGTTTATATGATTCCTATAAAGGAGAGGGGGCAAACGAGCATGCTTCTCACCTGATGATAAGTGACTACCGCCGCCCATTACGTGGTAGAGCCATGCTGCAGCTATATTAGTAGTATAGTTGTAGCACGAATGGGTCGGCTCGACCGGGGAGAGACCACGCTCTCACAGAATACCAGCGTCAAATAGCAGCTTAACACTGCTGTGTTTCGTATGGTGAGTGTACAGAACCGGAGAACCTTTTTACTGGATAAGGCATTCCATCTTAGTCCTCATGAGTGACAACGCATCTGCATTTTGAATCGCAAACGAGGATAGATGTAGATGTCTCTTGGCCACAGCAACCACTTAACATCACACTGTGCTCGTTTATCACACGATCCTATAAAAAAATGCGTTGCCGGCCTATTAAGCTCTTTTCGTGAAGGTTTATATGATGTTCACTAGGCTTTTAAATAATTCTGCTTTCGTCAGTCGTGACATACAAATTAACTATTTAGTTGAATTTCCATTAGATTTTTTTTACCAGTCCGTAAAATTCCACTGCTGGATATGAGCTTCTCTCGTTAGGAGGCGGATAAATTTGCTTTGATCGTGACGCTTGGCTTGACTGACAATGTACCAGACGTCGCGTACCTTTTACGTCGCGTAAAACGTAAAAATGAAGTGACAAACGAACTGCTTCTGCAGCCAACCGACTCTTGCAGGCAAATTCAAACAAAAAGGGATACACCACATTTTTGCGTTGTCATCTCCCAGGATCAAGAATGCCTCACAGCCTGTAATACTGGCTCTGTATATAATATATAATAATAATAATAATAATATATTTATTTACTCTCACAATTTAAGTTTACAAGGTAGGTTATAAACAATTTAACTATGGGCTGAGAGTCTGGTGTCTGCACTAGGCGGAAGCCTGTGTTACGGATCACCACGGTCTCCCCCTCAGGATAATATCATCACAACTTAACATGCTATTTGTATGATTAACAAATGAGAAACAAATGAATTGTATTATTAGTTACTTTAGTGGTGTGTGTGTGTGTGTGTGTTTGTTTGTTTGTGTGTGTGTGTGAGTGTGTGTGTGTGTGTGTGTGTGCGTGTGCGTGCGCGTGCGCGTGGGCGTGCGCGCGTGTGCGCGTGTTAGTGTGCGCGTGCGTGCGCGCGTGCGTACGTGCGTGCGTGCGTGCGTGTGTGTGTGTGTGTGTGTGTGTACGTATGTATGATCTATCCAGATGCCTCACAGCCTGTAATTATACTGGCTCTGTATATCCTTCAAACCGGAACAAAGCATCAGAGGCACTGCTCTTTGGCGGCAGAAATAAGTATAGGCGTAGTAACCTAGACGGTCTTCTAGGCGGAAAAGGTATCGTAACGACCGGATTTACCCGGATCTTTTTTATAGTCGCCTCTTACGACACCCATGGGACGAAATGGGGTGACGAATTTCTTTACACCGCCACTACACGTTAATACTCGTAGTATGTTAGGGCTTAATATTATTTCCACATGAACAATGTCGCAAAATTCATTGCTCCCACACCCACACCGGCCAGGTAGTTTTCTTAATTATTTCAACTATGCAATAGTTGCAATAAGTAAAACACAGTTTAGAGAGTTTAAGAGTTGGGCGCGAATGTACTTGTGCAGAGCAACGGCGCGGCGGCGGGGGTATATATTAATTAGTATTACGGCAGAGTCGCGAAGGGACGCCCTAGACGAAGATTTATCGACGAAATCGGCTATACATTGAAAATCGGCCAGATTAGGAGTACCCTTAACCGACGAGCGTGTATGGGTAGGTATATGGATGTAAAGGAGGCGAGAGAGGTGTGTCAGGATCGCGCCAAATGGAAGTCCGTAGTCTCTGCCTACACCTCTGGGTGACAGGCGTGAGTGTT
This sequence comes from Parnassius mnemosyne, assembly GCA_963668995.1. Lineage (NCBI taxonomy): Eukaryota > Metazoa > Arthropoda > Insecta > Lepidoptera > Papilionidae > Parnassius > Parnassius mnemosyne. Next base: position 15,977,047 of record CAVLGL010000035.1, on the reverse strand, counting down.
TGTGTGTGTGTGTGTGTGTGTGTGTATTATTCCCAATTTCGTGAAAAATTAGCTATCACTTTTCTAAAAAACCTGTAATTCCCTTGGTGTTGCAGTTGTTCATGGTCAGCGGTAGTCACTTACCATCAGGTTGCCGCATGCTCCTTTGGCCCCACTTCTATAAAAAAAAATACTTGCGACGACGGAGTAAATAGTAAATAGCTATGCGGACGGCGCGGCGGAATTGCTCGAAATCAAAGGCGTTTTACAACTGTTAGTTCTTTTTAAAACTGTGATTGCAATCAAGTTCTGTTGTCTTATGTAAAGCTTAGGCATGGCGGCAGAAACAAACCTTTCTGTTAAAATAGCCCAGTGGAAATAGACAAAAAGCAAATTTTTAGGAAAAACTAGAGTAGGGCTGAAAATTGGACTTAGTACTTTCATAGTGGTCCCATATAAATTTCAATCAGAACCGATGGTAATTGTAGACAGTTAGTCACTACGTTATATTAATACAGTTTAGTAAGTACGACACTGGAAAGTGGGATTGGATATTAATAGAAATTCATTCATTAGACTGACATTTCCAGATTGTTTTATGGTGTTAAAAATGTACCGACAAATGAACTTACAGCCACATTAGTTTAAAACATTGCCTATTTTGTTTACCAGTATTTTATAATATTACCTTTGCTAGACTTTCAAGGTAGACCGAGACTAACTTTCGAAGATCATGTGAGCAAATTGCTCGAAGAGGGTAGGGTCAAGAGTACTCGGATACCTAGACGTGCATGTATGAAGAAGATAATGAATCTGAAAGAAGCGAAAGAGGTATGTAAGGATCGTGACACTTGGCGATCTGTTCTCTCTGGCTACCCCGTCAGGGATTGTGCGTGAAGATAAGTGAGTAAGTAAGTAGACTTTCAATGTTTCAATGTTGAACTAAATACAACGGATAAGACTATTGTTTATGATACGTGTATTAAGGAAGAAACATTTTATTACTCTTTACTGTGCAAAAATGGTTTTTATAAATTTTCTGTCTTATATTTTCTTTTAAACGTTTGCTATTTAATAATTACTATAAAAATTGGCATAAAATCTATACATGTTTAAAGTAGTCCTGAAAGTGATTTTGTACGTATGTATATTATATTTCATAAGATAGGCGTGAAGTCCATACGACTGGCATAATCTTTAGACATAATAAGCAGACCTAACTAATCGAATTCTATTTTAACTGGTTAGTTATGATCTTGAATCGCCACGGGCTTATAAAGTTAATTGCGTCTGTTAGTGTATTATCAGCGGGAAGTCATATCTCACCAGAGTCTATCTAATGACCGCTTACGTGCAACTGTAACGAAGTCTACGCACTGCCTTTACCTACAAAAGACTTCTGATCCAATGTTTGGAAGCTAAATGCTTAACATTTGCAAGGGGCTTAAAACTACATACAATATCTTATGTAGTTTAAAAAATTAAGACAATTTACTTGCAAACAAACTTTTAAAATGAATGTTCGGGATAATTTTCTACCTATAAGGTAGAAAATTATCCCGAACATTCATCTTACCTTTCTTTCATAACTGCTAAGTTCGGTCATCATTATAGTTGTAATATCTTTATGTACCTTATTATATTATATTTTCTTATAATATATATATATATATATATATATATATATATATATATATTTATATATAACAGCCTTCGTAGTTCTGTCGCTGCCTTAAGGTTGACTGGCAAATAATGCTTTTAGCATTAAGTACGCCTTTTGATCCTGTCATAGATTAATGATAGGATGACCTATCATTAATCTATGGATCCTGTATTTAAAATGTGAGGTTTAATAAAAATTGAATAAATAAATATTTTTAAGCCCCGTAGACATTCCATTGAATATTTTCATGTTGTCATTTATCTATTGGTGATTAACAGACAAACAATTTTTTTTAATCATCATCTGCTCGTAAAAGGCATAGGCATAGGCGTATAGCCTTGGAATGGGCGTTTCCAGTTGCAACGAGGATTTACGCTAGGCTGGCGAATTAACCATCGCAGTAGCTACCAGACTACATTAGCAGCAATCTTGACTGCCTTTATACTCCTTAGTGCTGCAGTGTTCAAAGATGCACTATACTTTATATTTTACATATAAAATAGTTTTCTTGAAATTTGCTTCCAGCGCATCGAAACAGTGCGAGTCGTTTGCCCAGTGCTGTTTGCTTTGTGAAGCCATATTTGCGTTTCACTATTGTCATGCGCAGAACAGGTTCCCGTATCATCCATCCTCAGGTTTTAATTCGGACAATAATTGTATCGTTGGCTCAGAAAATAGGGTATATATAATGAATGGATGAATTTATACCTCCATAAAATAAAAAAATTTAATACAACTTTTCTGATTGTAATATTTTCGATATTTGTAGTAAAAATATTACTTTGGCATTAATTAGAATTATATATTAACCTGTGCATAAAAACGTGACTTTAATTTGTGAGCCAAAGTTTGAGCCAACATTGAAAAATTTCACATATATAAATTTTTAATTTTGTTGTAAGCTGAGAACATTTTAAAAACTTTAAGACCAAGGTATTTTTTTTTCAATTTATTGTCGTATATATAATTGTACAAGTGCATTTCTTATTCTTGACCTCAATGCGTAGCGTAAAGTATGAGTAACTAATGACATATATTTTACGTAAAAAAATACACAATTTATTTCAATTGCTATACACAAACATTTTTGTAAGTATTTATTTTTTGTTCGTTATCGAAAAATCCATTGCTGTAGGCTGGTTTTGCCTTATTTGTCACGTTTGACAAAAGTTTCAAAGTACACTTTCAAGTTACTCTATCAAGTCCGAAGGAAGGTCTATTCATAACTAACAAAACGAGCTCAAACTTGGGACACCTCGTTCTTGTCGAAGAGTTCCAGTAGCAGTCATCAAATTACACTTTCAGGTCACTATTAAGTCCGGAGGTAAGGCCTTACTATAACTAACAAAACGAGGCAAACGAGGCACACCTAGTTGTACTTTTAGAGAAGTTTCAGTAGCATTCACTGAAGTACACCTTCAGGTCACTCTATTAAGTCCGGACGTAAGGTCCCATCATAAATTACAAAACGAAGCTAAACTCGGCACACTTAGTTCTACTCTTCCAGGAGTTCCAGTAGCATTCACCGAAGTGCGCCCCTAGGCTCGTTCCTAGTTTGCCTTAAGGATTATCCGCCAATGTCCGGAGGTAAAGTCTCATCATAACTAACAAAACGAAGCCAAACTCGGCACACCTAGTTCTATTCTGCGAGGAATTCCAGTTGCATTCACCGAAGTACACTTTAAGGTCACTCTATCAAGTCAATAGGTAAGGTCTCACCATAACTAACAAAACGAGGCCAAAGTCGGCAGACCTAGTTCTACTCTTCGAGGAGTTCCAGTAGCATTCACCGAAGTACACTTTCAGGTCACTCTATCAAGTCCAAGATGTATAAGTATATTTATATATAAATACCTACTTTTAGCGAAACAAATTATTCTAATAAAAAACTGTAATTATAAAAATAATAACCTTGGTCAAGTACCTACATATGTATCAAATTAAATTTTTGGAATATTTTGTATTTCTGATCGATATGTTTGCTGGTGTCTATTACCGCTGCTGTTAGCAAACGAGACAGTTCGACGGCGGCCGAGCCCGAAGTGCGACTGAGCAGTGAATGAGGGTACTAAAATAAATTATTACAAGGCTGCTCAAACACCGAAAATTTCACGATTTCTCAGCCGACATAAATTAATTATAACTAAATAAAACAAAAATAAACTGTCATTTACATTCAATGGCTTCCCACATAATAGATGAAGAGATTAAACAATAGATTGAGTTAACCAATTGTTATTTTCAAAAGTTAACGTGTTTACCCTCTATGCGAATTTGATAAATCTACACCATAAGCCACTAAAACCACTTTTATGTTAAAATAGCTACTAATCAATTTAAACAAAATATAAGTTCAACAATAATTTATCTTTTTGACAATGTGCTTTTTATATAATTTTTATGTTCAATATGATTGTTAGATACGATTTCATGCGATAAAACGTTGAAATCTTGATTTTTAGGCGCTAGTAGAACACATACGCGCTTTGCGCTTAAGGCATGCAATTGTTAAAAATTAAAATACAAGTTTGACATAGACAGCAATCGTGCAGCGACCGACTCGCGGCTGCTCGTGCAATGCACCACGGTAGAGCACGTCGTTTTTGCATGCTCCAGTTCGTCGACCGCCGACGTTTTCGTACACACGTTAAATACACCATAGAATAAAAAGAATCCTTAATGTGTTTTTTTATTAATTTTCTACGAAAGTTTATTACTGTCTTAGTTTTATAAAATCTCTTCGTTTACGATGTATAATATAGATATGCATTACATATCTATAGGAATTTTAGAGTGTTTGTTCAACGTGTTAAAACTTTGTTATTGTTTAATTTTGAAGTACACAGCATACACATTCATAGTATCTATATATTAATACGTGAAGGGAAAACTTCGTAGAAAATTTGGAAAACCTTTGTAGGCATATTGCGTGCACATAAGAGTATAGGATTTGGTAAAGTCAAAGTTTATGTGGAGAAGGAATGCAGCAAGCAGCAAGAAAGCAATACATTGAATTAAATTAAATGAATGATTCATTGTTTACGTTTATACTGCCAATGTCAATTGTCAAACACGTAATAGTCGATGGATTTTAAAATGTTGTCAACAAAATAACAACTAACAGATTGACTTAATGAGCTGTGCATTTTGTGTGATTTCTAATGTTACTTTTTTAGTAGTCTCTGGAGTGTATGTCAAGGCAAGAAAAGATTTTGCCATAGTTGCTAAGATTAGTAGGCCGTTTGGAAACCGCAGTTTTTTAATATTTTCAATTGTTATTGGAAAATGCTGCTGCCCACTTCCTGTTTCAGTTTCCCTTTGTCATCTCTTACTACACCCACTGGATGACACGGTGTAGTGGATATTGTAAACAACAGATTAACAAAAGATTTGCTGTATCGATTAGTTTTATTCTATATTAATTAAAAAATATCGCGCGGATGAGTAATGATCCATAATTGGCGTCTTCGAAATGCGAAGCTTTAAAATAGTCTTCGTGACATCCGCTCGGTAACTGTACCTCATCGATGCAGCGTCTATATTGTGTTCGTAATAAAATATTTTCTTGGAATAAACCACAGCAACTACATAAAATGTCTTGTACATTATAACGGGGTTATTATACTATTAATATTATTGTATTAGTGACGGAATATTAAAAAAAAATACAAGTTTGAATATTCCGTGGTATTAGCCTATATTATCCTACTTCTAAACGAAGGCCTCTCGTACCTTCCCCCATCGTATTAGGTCTTTTATTTTAGCTGTTGATTTCTTGACCAATTGGTCTTTTTTTCTAGATGCAAGAATCGTATATCGGGAAAGGTTCACGCTATCACTGAATTAAAGCGTAAAATATCAGCTTAATGCTGTTTTATTTTGTATGATGAGTGTAGAGAACCGAAGGCCCTTTTTACTGGGAACGAGGTATTTACGAGGGTGGATTGAAAAGTACTCGGCCTAACACAGATCCATTCAATTCTAAAAATCAAATCTATCCACATTATTTAGTTCAGTTCAGACTAGTTCATTGTGTGAAGTTCGAAACGTGTGCGATAATTAGTTGTGATTTTATAAATTTATTAACAAAGTAATCGGACATAATTTCCGCGAATGGAGCAAATCGAGCAGCGTGCCGTCATTAAGTACCTCCATAAGAAGGGGCTATCATCAAAAGCTATCCATGATGACATGGTCAGTACATTAGGCGATTGTGCTCTGTCATATTCATCCGTCAAAAAATGGATAGCAGAATTTAAGCGTGGTAGAGAGAGTGTGAAAGATGAACCCCGCTCTGGAAGGCCTTCGACGTCAACTACTGACGAAAATATTAAAAAAGTACTTGATTTAATAATGGGAGACCGCAGATTAAAAATTAGAGAGATAGCCGAGATTATAGGCATCTCTTATGAACGAACTCAAAACATCATTGTCAACGAGTTGGGTTTCCACAAGGTGTCTGCGAGGTGGGTTCCGCGACTGCTTTCAGTTGAACAAAAAAGGATGCGATTGACTATTTCACGCGACTGTTTGGAGTTATTTGAAGCCGATGCAGATGATTTTTTGAATCGTTTTGTTACTATGGACGAAACATGGGTTCATTACTGTACACCGGAAACAAAACAACAATCAAAACAGTGAAGAAGACCTGGTTCACCACCCCCTAAAAAGGCTAAGTCGATTTTGTCGGCAAATAAGGTGATGGCTTCAGTATTCTGGGACTTGAAAGGTGTGATTATGATTGATTATCTTGAAAGGGGTCAGAATATAAACTCTGATTACTACTGCACCTTACTACGTCGTTTACGAGAGGAAATAAAAGAAAAACGTCGAGGAATGCTCAGAAGAAAAGTCCTGTTTCATCAAGATAACGCCCGTGTTCACACGTCAGTACAGTCAATGGCTGAAATTCACAACTGTGGCTTTGAACTGTTACCGCATCCGCCGTATTCACTTGATCTGGCACCATCAGACTTCTTTCTGTTCCCTAACCTAAAAAAGCACTTGGGAGGTCAAAGATTTTCGACAAACGACGAGGTCAAAACAGCTGTAGATGCATATTTTGACTCTAAGGAAGAATCATTTTTTTTCAACGGTCTAAATGCTTGGAAGGCGAGGTGGCAAAAGTGTATTGAACTTGATGGAGATTATGTAGAAAAATAAAAATATAACTGATTTAGTATTTGTTTATTTTCTTGGTTAGGCCGAGTACTTTTCAATCCACCCTCGTATCAACTTTTAATCCACAGGTGTGACAACGCATCTGCATTTTGAATTTTAATCGAGGTTAGATGTAAAATGCCAAAAGCCCATAGGATCACACTTACTGTTAGGTGGACTGTGTACTTGTTTGGCACTCTTACTCTGTAAAAAAATACCTTTCGTACTCAGATCGCGCAATGACTAGGCGTTTATTTACTCTAAGGCCACGGTTTCGAATCCCGCAAGTAAAAATTGTTTGTATGGCGTACAAATAATAATAAAAGTAATAGACAGACTACACTCACAGACACAACCAAGTAGCAAACATCATTCATCAAAAACTAGCACTCAAACATAAACTTATACAAGACATAAACACCCTACTACAAATATACGCCACACACTGTTTTAGAAAATCCTACACACAAACTCTACTATGACCGCGCCATACTTACCGATAGGACAATACACGATAAAGTAAGTAAAATCACCTACCTAATAGATATTGCAATACCCAACACACATAACTTACAAAAAACAATAGGCGAGAAGATAAGTAAATATGCAGAGCTTAAAGAAGAAGTGACCAGAATTTGGAAACAAAATAAAGTTTATGTATTACCCATAGTCGTCTCCACCACGGGCGTTATACCCAACCATCTCCACCATAGCCTCAAATTAATAGACCTGAAAGACTCAACATATATTATACTCCAAAAAGCCGCAATTTTAAATACTTGTCGAATTGTAAAAAAATTCATGCAATTGGAAGAAGATGAAATAGTTACCCAGAACACACAACCTACATAAATACTCACTCCATGCTGCATTAAACGTGCATCAGTTTACAATTTTTTATATTAACAATTTAAAACGCGACCAAAGAAGAAACAGCGATTTAACAGTCACTAGAAACGTTCTTTTATTTTTACCAGTTCATTTACCGAATAAAATTGTTTTTCCAAAAGCCACTTTAATAAATTACGTCTAAATCGATTATAATCTAATTGCCTTATTTCATTTGTGATTTTGTTAAATACTTGTATAGCCATCACATAACAATTTTTTGAGTGCAGACTAGTTTTTAATGAAGGCAAAATAATTTTTTCGGGGTATCTGGTATCTTTTAATTTAGTAAAAAAATGAGGATACTTTTTTACGAATATTGAAAGCTCAAAAATGTACATGGATGGCAGAGTAAGAACACCTAATTCTTTAATAGTGATTTGCAAGAAACAAAAAAAAAATTCACATGTCTATGAAACACCTTCACGATACAGAGCAAAACAAATTTTGGTTTAGTTTTTTTTTAATATTGTGATTTTAAAATAAACTCACTTGATAAATCTGCAATTAAAATATTGCTTTAATCGATACAATCAGATTTATCAAGTGAGATAAATCCAATAGTTTTGCATTTCTCAAATTGTTTTTCTTTTTATTAACAGAGGGGGCAAACTAGCATGCGGCTCACCTGATGGCAAGTGACTACCGCCGCCCATAAACAACTGCAACACCAGGAGAATTGCAGATGCGATGCCGGCCTTTTAAAAAAGAGTAGGCTCTTTTCTTGAAGTTTCCTAAGTCGTATCGGTCCGAAAAAATCTCTGGTGGTAGTCGATTGCACAAGGCAGTTGTGCGAGTCAGAAAACTTCTAAATCGCACAAATACAGGTGGTGGACCGCCAATCATCCAGATGGTATGGATGATATCGTGAGTTTTGTCGCGATGTGCGATGGTGAAATTGAGCGGCTGGAATTAGTCCGAAGAATTTCTCAGAGCACTTCCCGTAGTAGATGCGATAAAATAGGCAAAGAGATGCAACATCTCTTCGCAGTGCTAGTGTATGAGAAACTCAAACAAAAATTATGGAAGTGAATACAATCAACTATTATTATAATTTGTCGCGACTTACATTAACATTTTTTTTAAATGACCACGAAAACAAACAAATAATATTTTTTCACAATACAATTCAGTAGATTGTTATCTTGCACCTTTACGGCCGATTGCACCAAAAGATCTCACGTATATGGAATCGGCCGTATCCGTACCACGAAGTACCCTCCAGATGTTCAAACTTTCACCTTTTTTGCGCAAGGCGGAGCATCAATTTACTGCCATATCTGTTTTGCAATTCATTGTTTGATTTTTACCAGTGTGACTCATGCAATGCTGTAATAGTTGGAGCTAGACGTTTACGGTCGGAACCGGCCTGCTGGCGATATAGAGCCTCATTTGAGATTCAGCACGACAAGACAAAACTTCGCCTTATCCGGCCACCCTTTAATGTCTCCATTGTTTACCAGATTGGCTAATCCACGAATACATTGTATCACACCTCATCAAGTACCCCATGACGCTTTTATTGCCCATTGGTTGTCTTTTGTGCATCGATATTATTTAAATGCTTAGAAATTTTAATCAGCTCAAGGACATTAGTTATTCACTTGAAAAAAAAAAAGCAACATTGTTAAAAAAGATTTGCAAAAGTTAACAGTATGTAAAATGGGATGATGTATGAAACCCAGAAAAGACCATTTTACTGACTATGAGGCATTCCGTCTTGGTCCTCAGTGGTCCTAACATCTGCATTTGGATTCTTAATGGAGGATGTAGATATGTCTATGGGCCACAGCATCCAATTAACATCAGCAGGTAGACTATGTGCCTACTTGTTATTCCATAAAAAACAGTATAACTAATATACCTTTATATGTATATTAGGATAAAGATTCAGATTGGTACTATATATTGGTATATTTGTCCCGTAGTCCGTACCCAAATGTAGATTTCGTATGTTTCAAGCGACATTGACAAATTCGTAAAGAGTTCAATTGCAGTAAAAGTGTGCTGCAAAGTCGTTGAAATAACGATTTATTAACACATTATATTTATTTTGCAATCCTTTGAGACAGTGTGTGACAGTCAAGATAAAAATCAGAGGTAATTTATCGGAGTAATTTATGTTACTGTTAATTAAACTCTTTTCTTTAACCAAAAAAAAAAAATAACAAAGTTCGTTGTTATTTTTTCATTTATCGTTTTAATTAAAATTATAACATTTAGTTACTTTAATTTTTTAAGCACCTAATGTACGTTTTGTATGGTTTTAATTTTTAAACCATCCCTACCATATTTATTGTAAATGTATGTTTTATCCTTATTCTAATTTATTTAAGAAGAAAAACAGATAAAGTAACAATCTGCTTCAGTTTTGCGATGATTTCACGGGTGATGCGTTTGGGATTCCTACTTGTGGAAAAGTGAAGTGCGAGGTTTTGGCGAAGCGGCGCTGAACGCGGCAGAGCGTGGCCGTGCGGGGTCGTCGCCTTCGCTCCGAGTAGCAGTACTCGTTCCTCTAGCACCGCCTCGATGCTCTCTCTCAATTTCAGCATTATGGTCATATGATATTGTTCTTTTATAAAGTTAACATTTTTTATTTACACCAAAGGCTCTGTCGTTAAATTATTGCCCTTAACATGTAAGGATGAAAATTGTTATATCAAAAATTTTAAGGCCGTACAAGATGTAATGTAACATTTAACATTTATTTGCTTGTACGTTTACTAGCTACGACTATCTAGTTAGAAAAGTGCAATAAATGTGCAAATGCATAAATTGAATTTCGACCTGTCCTTACCCCGGCGATTGCAGCACAAAATGCACGAAATTCGAAAAAAATGCAAATCGTCGACAAGTATCGTGTCGTGTCGGAATCGGGAGGTTTGTGCGGGCGGGGCGGTCGGCAGTCGGCGGCAACATCTGGAGGGCGCGTTGCGCTCGCGTCGGAGGGGCGCGCGCGGGGGCCTCGGGCTCCGGGCGCGACGCGCGCCAGTCCCCGAGACACCGGCCGCGCGAACGGCCACCGCGACCCGCCACCACTGCGCAACTGTCCGCGACCCGCTCCTCGCTCACTCGCTCCGCCCGCAACCAGCGGCGCTCGCACCCCGATTTGCACACATGTGAGTCCTCACACGTCACACCACCGACACACGTGCGCCGCGCCCGCTCCCGCCTCCGCCTCCGCGAACACTCCGCCGCGTCCTTATCGCACGCCGCCGGCCGGCATCGCAAATAACCTCCGTTTGTGGTGTATTTCTGAATTCGGCAAAGTTTGTGATTGGTGTTAACTCGTCGTCTGACGATTCCTTATTGTGCTCAAGCGGTAGGTGATACAAAATAGTAATTTTTCAAAAATGCACCACAGGAGAATGTTTGCCTGTACACCTTATAACGCCGGAAATACTCCCTGCTAGCAATGAGTATTATGGCGGAAAATATAGATTATATGCTTTGAATTCCATCTTAATTAATTGGACGTATTAGTCAAGAGTAGTTGGACATGTAGTTAATTACTTAATTGCGCTAATCCCGCAGACAGGCGAGATTGAGTCCATAGCTAAAGAGCAGTCAGCGCTGTTGTTCGTATTCAATTAGATTAATTAAACCGCTGGGCAGCGGGCGACGGCGCGGCGGTCACGCGAGCCTCACCGCGGCATCTCGCCTCGTCGGGGGTCTACGAACCTGCACCGTGGAAATGGGATTATTGCACGATGGCCTTAAACGCTATTTTGCACTCGTTCTTGTAGCCCGCTATAAATTGTTCTCGCTATACTTATCGAATTGGCGCCGAGGCGGATTAGCCACGGCGGATTCCACGTTATTCTCATTCCTGCAAGCAAACGTCTCGTTGAATAGTTCCTTCCATTAATGATCACTCAAATCATCAACTTATTTTCCAAATTTATAAATAAAACTAATTAATAAAATTTCTATTAAAACTACTGTCTCAGAGAAAGGAAATTGGTTATTTATTCGAGCTACATTTATACCATCATCAACAAACAACATCGACGCATCAACATTATAAGTCCACTGCCGAACTTAGGCCTTCCCCATAGATTGCCACAAAGCATGATCCTCAGCTACCAGCACACATTGACTGCATCAGGTCGCGTCTCCGTCTAATTGGGAGCGGCCCAAACCTGTGCGTACAAGTACGAGGCTGTCACTCGGGAAAACTTCTTATTTATATGTTGTTGGTTAATCGAATTCTAATATGATCGCCCCATTGCTTTCTAATTATATTGTAAAAATTATGTCACAATTATTGTTCCATTGCAGTTGTTTTTATGAGTATATTTAACAATATCTTCTATTATCCTAAGTTTTAAGCTTTGTTAATAGAAGTAATCACTCATGTGAATTCTTTTTGCAAGCTGTCAAAACTAAACTGTACCTACAGTTTTTTTTTTGTGAACGTAGTGTTTATTTATAAACTAATAACAACCTATTCTAACTTAATGCACAAAATCGTCCACACGATATTATAGTAATCTATTAGCGTGTAAACTATCCAATTTAAAATATTAATATATTTTTCTTGTTTCTGAAGATGTTATCTTAATCTTGTTTTGTAAATCCTAGGGCTCCATTTTAAACGCACACCTACATTTTTAAATAACTCATAAAGTATTGGCCACTCTATTGGTCTTCTCTTTTGATAGAGACTCTGATATCTACTAGCAACATTAAGAACCCGTAGAACTTTTTTTAAGAAAATTATGTTATATTTAAAAATGTTTAAGGAATTTTACTTGATCGTGAAACACAACGAAATACACATCTGAAAAATAACATCTTACTTCGTGGAAACGTAAAAAGCGCCAACCTTCACTAGCGCGGCATTTGTCACGCTGAAAATCTTCGATTGAACCGCAGCGCAGGTTCACTTTTCGCATGGAACAAGACTACATGGACTACAAATTCCGTTTCGTGTTTAAGTGCTTCTCCGTGTGCAAATCATGTTTATAAAACCATACGTAACATGCAATGGACATACATAAATTGCATAAAGATACGCTACGATACGATTTTTCAGAATTTAGGAGAAACTCATAGTGCGGTGGAAACATTTTTCTTAAAAAAATATAAAAGAAATTGAATTACAAAATTAGTTGACAGTGCAGTGCAGCCGACACAAAAAAATTTAATTGACGAGAAAAATCTGTGACGTTCGAGTTTTTTTAAACCATTATATAGCCAGATAACCATTATATAGTATTTTTCTATACCTAATAGAAAAGGCATGTTATTTAATTCGATTGTACATCACCTACATTTTTATTTAGATCCTTTATTTCCTGTTAAACAAAAACTTTTCAAATAAAGTATCGTTTTAGCCACCGAATTTCACACGCTTCTAAATACTTCGTGCTGACCAAATACGTTTGCAGCGGAAGGTAGGAAATCAAGTCAAAATTAAGTCTAAAATGTACATAGGTACCTATAAAAATTAATAAAAAAGAGTAATAATAATAATAATCTTTATGCATGTTTAAATTGTGATCTGTATTTGATGGAATGAGATATTTTAAATTTGCTGTACTTTTATCATTACATTAAGAAAAAGTCTATCAAGATTCCAGGGTATATCGTGGTATATTTGTCGAAAACAACTTGACAACTTGTCTGACATATTATGTATGACTCGAATAACGTATTGACATTAAGGTGTATCTTGTTGCTACATTTAACCATTTATAAATACCTCGCTAACATTCAGCATGGAGGTCTTTATTTACATCCAATATAGGTCTCATTACATCAGATGGATAATCGTGACGGTTGTACGATCCATTGAACTGTTGCCACATAGAAGGGTGACCCAACTGAGATAGCTTACGAAATACGTCGACCGACATCCACCGACTGTTTATGCCGACACTAAGTCTTACTCTTTACCCTGCCGCCTGTCCATCAACGCTATCTCACTCCACTCGCTTTTGTCTATCGTTGAACAGATGGTTTAGTGTGATTTATGGCTAAAGAAACTGTTAAGTCGCGTGTTCTTTACTAAGTGCTCGCTACATAAATAGCTAAAGAAACTCGATTTGTTTGTGTTCACCTGTTAAGCTGTGATAAACGAATTTAATGCTTGAAAAGAGTATTTTCATGTTCTCTTGTTTACTTTAAGGGGATAATACCAATTATTTATTCTGTGATATTACGTAATATAATTCAGTTATTATAGTACAAGGCAAGTTTTTAATTTTTTTTATAGAAACGGTACTCCTTGTCATTGGGAATTTCTCGCGTATTGTGGAGCCGTTTTACATATTATATATTACATATTAATGACACATAAATGGAGTACATAAATACCGGGAACAATTGTTAGTTTGTAAGTACCTACCTAAAGTGGTGGAAGTTAAATTTCACCATCGTCATCACAATTCCTGTCAAAAGTCCACTACTGAACATAGGCCTCCACCATAGATTGCCTCATAGGGATTTTTTTCCATAGTTGCCACGCATGCAGTAGGGTTGGCAACAGAAGTTTTTTGTTATTTTCGGTTGTAGTTAGGAAGATGTTGCTGCCAATATCCCTTTTTAGTTTCCATCTGTCGTCTCTTACCACGCCCACGGTATGATATGGGGTTGTGAATATGCTTACACCGCCACTACTTGTTACGCGATATTTAAAAATAGTTTTATTAATTGCTTTTAAGTACTTGCTTATTATTATTGTCTTAGTATAATAATTATTTTTGATTTATTACTAATTGTGACTGTAGTAAAATACTCGTGTCGCGGTGTTTGTTAACAAACTCCTCCGAAACTGCTGAACCGATTTGTATGAAATTTTGTGTGCATATCGGGTAGGTCTGAGATTCGGCCAACATCTATTTTTGAAACCCCTAAATGATAACGGTGACCCACGGCTAAATATTTTTTTGACATAATTGTTTATTTTTATTATGATTAAGCATTGAAAAATACATAAAACATCTAATTTTCACCCTTCCACGATCAACCGCTGTTTTTTAATCGCAATTTTTAAAACTAAAAAATGAATGGTTCGGCTCGACCGGGGAAGGACCACGTTCTCACAGAATACCAGCGGCCACAGCAACCACTTACCATCAGGTGGACTGTGTGCTCGTTTGTCACCATATTTGTATAAAAAAAATCCTAGAAATAATATACCTAGTCAGGTCATAAATTCTGTCACCTGTTTAATATAAAATAATTGAAACAAGTTTATTCATATACCAAAATGAACTTAACAAAACATAGATTCTTATGACCTCCGTGATTTTGAATACAGGCCTTCAATCTGCGCGGCCAATCGTCTATCGCAGCACGAACGAGGTCCATGTCAATATCGGCGGTTGCCTTAATCAAGGATGTCTTGAGTGACTCCAAATTGCGATGAGGCTTTGAGCACGCCTTTTCCTCCAAGTGTTGCCATATCTTGTAATCTAACGGATTCAAATCTGGACTGGAGGAGGGTCAGTCTTCGTTCCGGATGAAGTCGATTTCACGCGCCGCCAGCCAGTCTTGTGTGCTCTTCGCTCTATGAGCTGGCGCCGAATCTTGTTGGAATACCCAGTGCCTGTTATTGAACATGGTATGAGAAACAGGTTCCACAAGGTTCGTCAGGACTGTATTTTGATACACAACTGCATTCGTTTTTACACCTTTCTCACAAAAATGTACCTCTGTTAAGCCCCAATAAGAAACTCCCAACCATACCATGAGCGAGGATGGAAAATGACCTCGTTGGACACGCGGAATACGGTTGCTCGCTTCTTCACTACTGTGTGCGTACACCTTATCATTTTGTTTGCTGTAGCTCTCTTCTACGGTAAAAATTTTTTCATCCGAAAAAAGAATTTCCCGATATTTTTTTCCCGCGTACCGCTTCAACAAAGCGCGGCATCTCTTCAGTCTCAGGTCCATTAGACGAGCATTTAAACGATGTCCTGTTTTTCTTCGATATGCCCGAAGCCCTAAGTCTTCATTTAACACCCTTTTCACCGTGGTTCTGCTTAACCCCATCTGAAGGGCCAACAGTTACTGCTTACGTTTGGGATTTCTTTGAATTCGCGCCTTCACAGCTTTTATCACTGCTGGAGTCCTAACAGACCGAGGGCGACCACTTCTTGACTTGTCATCTACACTAGAGTCTTCATTGTATCGTTTGATGGTACGATAAACGAATCTTTTGGTTATATTCAAATTTTTCAGTATGTCAAAAATTTGAACTGGCGCGTAACCGCAACGATGCAACGCAATAACTGCAACACGGTCTTCTTTAAGTGTCCACTCTATATTTAAAAATGAGTAAAATTCTAAAAAGTATACAGTTTTATTTTCATGAACAATTCGAAATTCGAATTCAATAAACTTTTTTGTGGCCAGCATTCTAAAAGAAAAGTTTTTACTGTGTAACAGTACTTATGACCTGACTAGGTATATTGCAAAACAACGTTTACCGGGTCAGCTATATAGTTATTATTATAAGTATTGAATTACTTGTATAAAAGCAAAATAGAAAAATGAAGATTAAATGTATAAATCTATAAAACTTTGTATGATAAAAATATTTAGATCATTATGATTATAGTGCCATTTATTGGAGGTCATGAAGCATTTTCGTCATTTCGAGGAGTGATGAATTCTCTTCTAAAAATATACCTTAATGAAATTAATCTCTAGTAAAATAGTAGTATCTCCTTAAATTGGAAGTACTGTTTTGTTAAATCTGCAATCCCTATAACCTATTCGATTGCTCTCGCTCCGAACTTCGTTCCGTGTCGTGATTAAATCAAACTGCAACCGGTGGCGGGTGGGATGTGAATTGTGTTATCGCATCAAATCATTCGTACAATAGAGTCTGTTATTATGAATATTTACATTGGAAAGATACACATCTTATTGCTATTTATTGCATGCGGAAAGAGTTTTAGAATGTATTACTTTTATATCTAAACGAAAATCTACAGCATTGAATCCTCCGACAATTGCTTGTTAACCGAGACCATATTGTAATAGCCGCCTTGCGGGAGCAGCGAAGGATTATGCCGGATCAGACTCGCACTGATTAAAACCCCATCGCAGTGCCATAAAAATCACTATGGCCCATCTCAACGGCACCACCAGTGCCGGGGCTCGTCAGGAGAGGATAATTCCTCCCTCTTTTCCCCTTCGTAAGTGAGGCGTGCCGGAACATATGATTCCTACACGGCCGCCATATCGGACTACAGGAGAGGGCGGAGGGGGGTGTTGGCCTCCTAACATTAGGTACATCTTTATTACCTTTAATTTATCTAATTTATTAACGATTAAAGACTAGAATTAATCAATGTCGTTCACAATAATATATACCTAATGTATATATAATGTAAATAGTAATAGGGCATAAAGTTAAAAATAATAATAACGAGATTGTTCGCGACGATTAAGCTATCGAATTTATTTAAAATTGAAACCACGATGACCGCAGAGTTGCAGCTGGTTCGGCATGATCTACACATAATATGTTAAATCTGTTTACAGTTTTGTGGATTTTAATTTTTAACATTCATAGGCGTTTTAAATAAGCTTAAATTGAACAAAATTGTTTTGATTTTGTTTGTGACAAACGACAACAATTTCAACAGGAACGACAAAAAACTCAACAGGAAAATACATTTAAATAAAAATAAAAAATACGAAAATAACAGACAGACTCATCTATTCAATTTATGTGCATGCTAAGAAGCGCCAATATAATATGGCGTACATTTAAGATTGTATTGTTCTGCGTATGGCGTACCGACACATTGTAGAAGACAAACAACGTTCCGCAAAAACGCTCTGAGTCACAAGCAAGTGAATCATCAAATCAGGCGTTTGAATTTACTAGCGCTACCGAGAATACTTCAATAAAAACGTCCGTGTGAAACACATCGCCAGCTTCTGCAACGTTGGAACACTGAATGCCGTACTATTTGCATATTACGGCAGTGCTATCATTGTTTGGGCTATCGCGGCTATCGTCGCTGCAATCTGACGAGCGCTCGTTAAGCACGTTGTGTACGTGTTCACAGCCGGGTTCCCAGCCGGTGCATGTACTGTGTCATTAAATACAGTTGCGCGCTCAGAATTGAAAAGATATCTCAAAGTACATTTCGTCAAGCAACGCAACGGCCACTACCATCTAGTCACCTAGTTCGAATGTCGGATAAACGATAGTAATTATTGTGATCCCGCTATACAGCGCTGCGGTACTTAATCTCACTCGTTATAGCCCGCAGTCTTAATGTGTTTTGTCTTACTTCGTTTTGGTCAATAAATCACCGGCGCCATCGGTGCTCACTCCCAATTATGGACGTGTAATATTTTCGTAGGCTGTTTTTGATTGATGTGAATTAGTTTGACGAGAGAATGCTTTATAGTAATATATATTTTGTCCATTGTTCGCGCCGGTCATAACTTCTCCTTCACTCAGAGGAAATGATGCTGAGAATACCTACCGACTTAATGTACCAAAGAACTGAAATGTCTTATATAAATGTTAAACATTTGTTTTATATATTGCTTAATTCTAATTTATGCTCTGGAAACTGGGATTGTTTAAACAGCTGTCGTATTCGGAATAAAGTTCTCATTCCCCTTACACAAGTGTTCATTTGCGTTAAACAAGACCACAGTGTCCAAATGTTGTGAATGTCGAATGCGAGGACATGTGATAACCACGTTGCGGTGATCAATATGAGAATGTATCTTAGTCATTAAGCTTAGGGTAGGTTTTGTTTTAATGTAATGTGGCCGTGACGTCATAGCCAGCTGTAGAGCGGGTGACGTCATGCGGGCGTTGACCCGTCGCAACCCTCCGGCGCGCGTGCCCACCTCCTGTATCATGAATAACTTAGAACAAGACAGCCTGCATAGAGCACCGACCTGGGGCAACCTGCGTTGTGAACATCTAAAGTATTACCCGAGTGCAATATAAAACAGTAAATCACATTGCGAATCCATCCCCTCTTTACTAAACGCTCCGCAACGCGTCCCTGTCCCAAAATTCCATATCTTTTATTATATTTTTTAAATGCAATAAAGAGCTTCTCATCTATCTATCTATATTCTCTATACTTAATGTTTCAACTTTTAGCATTAAATTTTTCTGTAGTCATAGTATTTTTGAAAATTTACATAAAACAAAATTACATTAAAAAGGGAGAGAAGATTGAGTGGTCTCGAGATAAATACATAAAAGTAAACAGAAATTTTTGAGTTAATTATTAATAGTATCTTTGTCTTTCCAAGAGTGAGCCACTTGGCAATATTTGCCTATACTGACTACTCTAGGCAGACAGATTGGTGAGTGCTGAACTGATTTGCACTGGTAATATTGTTCTGTGGTTTAGCGTTTTTGTATTTATTTTCCGCCATTACTTGATCACAAGAGCCTTTTCCTCAGAAGAGTAGACCGCGAGTAGGCGAGGTCGATTAGAGAAAAAGGTGGTATGATTACATTGCCTTTGCTAAGCAGCAATGCTTGCCTTCTCTTGCCACCAAACAGTAGTGCATCCACTGATTGGTGAGCCAGTATAATAACCGGCTGTGAGGGATTACATCTTAGTCTTCGAGGATGTAAAGATATTTTAATCGTTTGCAGCTGTTCATGTGCAAACTGTTCACATATAATTAAACTATTGGAGTGTATCTGTATTAGACATTTAAAATAATTCGAATTATGACTGCAATCACATACCGTTATCATTGATAATGTCTAAGAATCATTGCAGAAGGAAGTAGTCAATGTACAACCAGATTAGTGTGAAGGTGCCATTATCTACAGTTATCGAACGGTAATATTAGCAATGGTTGTTATTACTGAATCTCGGTTTGTTGAAACAAATCTTATCTTGGTTAATGCTGTACAATATTGTAATTTATTAAAAACAAAGGTGAGCTTTGTCTAAGATATTTCATAATGTGTGTATATAGATATGAAAAACTCCATGTGTTTAGAATGTTACGTGATAAAATCGAGAAATATTGTTATAAAGAGATTTTCAATAGGTTGTTGTTTTTGTTTATATCCCGCATAATACCTACACGAGCATTAACATAGGCGTGTGCATTCATTTAAACGAAGATTTATGGAATTGCGAGAAATGTGAGTAAGCACACGCATTTTCATTTCACGGCCCCCAACGTTCACGCCGCCCTACCTGAATTTAGAAATTCTCGTGGGAAACGTTGCAACGTTAACTAGTCGAGTAGTAGTATATAACAGAAAATATAGTTTTTACTCCCACTGGACATATCATGACTAGTCTAGAAATCCGGTCTTGATGTGTTTTATTGATCCGGCCGCCTATTTTGTTGTCGGACTTTCGCTTACACCCAACAAATTATATTTAAAACAAGACACGCTGACTAAAGACGTTATCTATGGATATCGTTTAAATTGATTGAACACTACTACTGCAATAGATTTTTAATAGCGTTGCGATAATCGCGCACATCTCAATTTCTCTCGAGTTGCATATACGAGTACGTGGTGCGGGCGGGCGTTCTCGTGCCTGCGGCAGCTTTCCAGCGTCACGCGAGCCAATCCTCGTCCCACATCCTACAACTTTGTAGATAACCATATTCAAAGACAATAGAACACCGCAATTATTACATGCTTTCGTTTTAATCGCGCTCTCTCCGTCTTTTACTCTTTTTACATATTACCATGGAAAGTGAATTAAACCACCCCTTACGTTATGCAAACAGTTCATTAAATGTTACGTTAAATTTCTAAAGATATTTGTTTTTCTCTAAATAATTCTGTTGCAGTACTCTGTAAAGTTTTTATGAAGTAAATGTTTAGTTAGTTTGTACATTACGAGTACTAATTCATATTATTAACGTCACTTTCTACGGTGTTAATAGCATCTACCTTTTTTGTTGGAAAATTCTTGGCGATAGGATTGTAATGACTTTATTGCTTTTAATTCGTGCCGGCTTGTCTTGTACCACCATCCACGTTATCGGAGGCATGCAATCATGTCGATCTTCTACTGGCTCGTTTAAGACACTTATAAAATTAAACAATAAATATATATTGTTAAAGAAAAATCTCTTATCTCATACTAAAATGTAGTTTTCAAACTTTATTGTGTTTTATTATTTACCTTTTATTTGACAGATGTGTTAAATAGCAATTACTTTACAATTACTATGTAATTTTGTCTGTGTCGAAAGTGTTGGTGCATATGTTATTGAATGTAGTAGCAATATTTCTTGCCATTTCTTATAGTATAGAGCTTAACCCGGAAATCATAATTCAAAACATCTATCAATTAAAATATATGTATAGTTATACAATTTATTGCAAGTAAAATTAAAACTATAAATATACAAAAAATCGACTCACGCATAAATGCGAATAAACAAACACGCTAACATTTTTCTGATCAAGTGTAGAGACATCGGCTTAAGATTAATCGGTACGATAGCGGAGCACTGTTTGTAATTACGTGTTTTTATAATATTTTACTTTAAGAGTACGAATAAGAATCCACTAAGATAGAGATAAAGAAGATTATTAATACCGTTATTTAATTTACGTTCGCATAAAATACAGTTAATATGGGTATAATTTGCTTGTGAAGCAGACAAGGAGGTGAGTTTGCGTTGTTGAAAAAGTAACTGCCGTATTTTGAACAGAGATATGACTTGTAACTATAAGTGAGGCGACGCTTTCAGACTAAATTCATTTTAAACGTGGTAAGTGGTCGTCGGCGTTTCGCGTTAATTGGTTTTATGCTTTGCAAACGGGAAACTGTCGTGAATACCAGTAGGCTTGTACATTTATATATTAAATTTTTATTTAATAAATCCATCTATCTGATAATTTCACATATTTATTATTTAAAATCGTTAGAGGTTTGAGTGCAAGTGCGACTAATATTCTTCTGTAGAGTCGGATTATTACTGATTCGAGAGCAGCGGACGGTAAAATTTAATAGCAGTGTTTAAATTTGAATACAATCAAGCTTTATGCTTTATGTTTTCAGTCGTCCAAAGCAGACACACAAGCGAAAACTCAGCGTCTGTTTACATGGCATGAGACATTCTCAGATCATCTGGCAGCCCAATTTCTATTTAACAATTTATTGATTGATCGCAACACAGCGCAGCGTCTGCTATGTAAACTGTTTTCAATTATAAACTTGAACGTTATAGTTAAATATGTCGGGATGCGGCGTTGAAGGTAAAAATAGCAGCACGTGCCCTCACGACAAGCTGACGGCCCTTATCCGGCACGCCTCTTCATTTATCCACGCTGCACTCGCACCGAATCGACTCACCTCTACGGTCTCTACGTACAAATTTTTTTCCTCCTTTTTCTTAACCTTCATTTTTTCAGTCAATGCTATTGACGTAAGATTGGATTATAAGAAACGTACTTTAGATTGAATTACAACAAAGATAGTAACAGAAGGCTTTAACAGAAAAATATTTCTTCATTATATTCAGTCTTCTTGTCCAGCTATTCTAAACGAATCGCCTGGAACAACAAGTGTTTCAATCTTATTAAAAGCAGCGATTGCAAGCTAAGACGTAATTAAATCAAACTATATCGGTGTTAATGTTGATTTGACTCCATTATTTTGTAATGAATATTGTTTCTAAATATACTAATTTATTACATTTAATAACCGCAGACATGTTTTCCGATCCTTGGTGACGATAACATGAATATTAATATTCACGTGGTGTGGTTATTTTAACGCAAACAGAGGTGTCGTTGCACGTCAAGCCCGTTCTTTCATACCGTAATTATTTACATTTCGTGCACGGGAGCGGCTGATTTACTGTGCCCTCCGACGTTTGACGGGGGGCTTAAATTAGTGCTCTGTCGTATGTCACACGATATTTTATTTTACTCCTTGCGCCTTGTCTGCTTTCGTGTATATTTTGTTCATATCCCTATTTTTACTGCGTCAGAGGCTATTTATAATCATTCCGTATATAGAGAGAGCTCTCGGAGCTTCATGTATCCTTACGAGTAAAGTTCACTTCGGAATGAACACATGAAACTCACGACATTTATGGATGGAAGAAATATTTTTATAATTCAATTCCTATCTTTTTGCTCGTAAACAGTTCTTATTTAATTTATTGTGACACGGCCTGCAGGCGTTTGAAAGAGGAGAATTGACAAGATTAATGACGTCGTTGGTCAGCGGTGATAGTTTTTGAAGCACTTCAAAGCAACGAAGGTAGTACACGTCTGAGTTCGCTGACAGAATCCAGAAATCTGTTCAGATTGATACATACTGCTCTTTTTCAATCTATAGCTCTTCTCAGCTGAAGAAATATATTTCGAATAGGTTTTGCTTAGTTATAAATATTTGGACACTTGTCAGTTCAATCTTCTTTTCACCCGACTTCAAAAAAGGAGGAGATTCTCAATTCGTCGGAATCTTTTTTTTTGTATGTTCACCGATTATTTGGTGGTGGTCCCATTTAAATTTTATCGAAATCGGTCCAGTGGTTTAGAAAAATCAACAATAAATTATTTTATTTATATTGAGCGGTTGTACAAAATTTTTAACTTTACCACTTCTGTTCGAATATTCTTTGTAAATTTAGATTTCGTTGTCGTAACATTCTATTTAAAAAATTTGTCAAATAATTTTCATGTCAAGAATTTTAAATGTTTTCATAAACGACAAAAACACTATTGATAATAAATTTGTTTGATCTTATTAATTAATTATTTTAATTTAAACTGTCATGGGAACGGCAAACTACTACATTCCACATTTAATTAATTGCTAATCCAGTTGGGCGACGCCAGAACTGAGCTCATTTGTGGAGTGTTTTGTGTCATAATGGAATGGGTTAACACGTACGATGACATCATACTGTTAATATGTACTTAGTTTCTGCAGTAGCGTTCATTGGGTCACACCCTCACACCTAATTTTATAATTTTGCTAATGATTTCGAAATGCTAGCTTGCAGTAGGGTAATTATTATATTTAGCTGGACTTTATGGTCGCTGAATAATTAGAACATTTGTTACATATGGTAGCTATGAAGGCAAAAAGGTTTGATGCATGCAAACAATAGATGTGGCCGGCACACGTAGAGGTGATGTAAGCGGCTATTTCCTGCGGGCTCGAGCGGGACAGGAGGCGTGTGTGCCTGCCTGCTAATTACCCGCGGTGACGTCACCGCGCCGCGACGCCGCGCCGCATCGCGCCACCATTACCGAGCGCCCTCGCGCGGAAAAGACAACGACCGCCGCGCCGCTTTCTCTGCCGCGCGTCAGTCGGCTACCACTGCGACCGTTACCACCTAACTTTACAAGGTCACTAACGACATCACATCGGTAAACAAATTAAGACCTAACGATCACGATTTAAGTATTTCAACTATCCCATTCATCCATTACAGCCTATAAAAGTTCACTGCTGAACATTATCAGTGGTAGAGCCACGCGGCAGCTTTTGCTGCCGCGCGGATGTGCCGGCTCGAACCGGGGTGGTACCACGACCTCACAGAAAACCAGCGTGAAGTAGAGGTTTACCTCTGCGTTTCGCTTGGTGAGTGCAGGTGGCCGGAGGCCCTTTTTACTGGAAATGAGGCATTCCATCCTAGTCCTCACGGGTGACAACGCATCTACATTTTGATTTGTAATGGAGGATAGATGTAGAAGTCTATGGGCCGCAGCAACCACTTACCATCAGGTGGACTGTGTGCTCGTTTGTCACCCTTATCCTATAAAAAAAAATAGACCTCCCCCATTAATTGCCTCATAGTTGTGAAGCGTGGAAAGTGGATTGACAACCGTTGCCCTTATAATTTTGAGTTGTTTCAGGAAGATCCTGTTGCCTACTTCCTGTTTCTCCCTCTCGTCTTTTATGACATTCTTTATGATATTCTTACACCGCCACTACACGGCTTGAAAGTATTTACGAAACTTATTTCAATTTGAAAGCGACGGGAAAGATAGCGTTTGATATAGCAGCGCACGGAGAACGGGTGCGTCGCTAAGCGTGACTCATCTTAATGACAGCAATTATGATGGCGAGCGCCGAGACAGACGTGATAGTCAAAGTAACACGCCACGCTCAGTCCTAGACTTGGGCATTGTGCTGAGCGCGGGACTTGCAACAATAACGGTCCACACCGTAGCTATGGTCTGTTGCCTGCAATGAATTATAAACTCTTAATTCGTTTTTTTTTTAAACAAGCGCCTTAATATTCATATAAACTAAATAACACCCACAATGTTCCAAGCGGAAGCACACTGTGCCAACGCCACTGTCGATGAATTCGTTTTTTATGACAACTGAAGGTCACTTACAATTGTTGGCCCTGTGCAATTGCTGTTTTGATTTGTCACCAAGAGAAGGAAATCGCTTTTCAACCTGTTTACTAATGAGGTCGAACAATCTCGTAAGAAATTAAACAAAAAGTTGCCTGGCCAACGCTACTACGACTGACTAACCGCTAATTGCATGAAAAGGCTAGATTTTATATTGTTTTTGTAATGAGTTGTGTTTCTTAATATTACAGTAG
This sequence comes from Parnassius mnemosyne, assembly GCA_963668995.1. Lineage (NCBI taxonomy): Eukaryota > Metazoa > Arthropoda > Insecta > Lepidoptera > Papilionidae > Parnassius > Parnassius mnemosyne. Next base: position 15,951,837 of record CAVLGL010000035.1, on the reverse strand, counting down.
CGTGCAACAAAATCCCAATTTCTTTGATATTTTATTTAATGATTTTTCTGACATCTCTCAGATAAGTTATTTTTAAATAAAAACCAAGTGTAAGTCGGGACTCACTGTCGGGTTTGCGTACATTATGACCAATTAAATATTATATCGCTTGCCACCTAGACATCGCAATCCGTGAAAAAAATTGTTTTGATCACACCTTACAAAATTATGAAACAATGTTTTCGGTATTTAGCAGACTTCAAAAAAAAAGGAGCAGGTTTACAATTCAACTGCATTTTGCTACCGACTTCAAAAAGGAGACGGTACTAAATTCGGCTTTATGTTTTTTTTTTTAATTGTGTATTTGTGTTACCTCATAACTTTTTTCTGGACGAACCGATTTTGATGATTCTTTTTTATTTGTAAGCTGGTGCTTCTCATGCGGTTCCATATAAATTTGGTCATGGTCTGACCAATCGTTTTTGAGTTAATTTATATTGAAGTCGGTTGTACAAAATTTTTAATTTAAAATTATGGGTGACTTAACTTAGTTCTGCAGCATATTATGCTGTAAAAAGATAAGAAGCCTTACATGTGTTGAAACAGCTAGATTATTTTATATTAGATATTTTTTAATATCATAATACGAATCATGCCATGAGGTGATGTGACTGACATTGAAACTATCTTTGTTTTGCAGAAGAGAGCCATAAGATCAATCTATAACCTAAATCTAAAGGAGTCAGTGGTAAAAGCATAAATGACTTTCAATAAGTATCCTTATTGTAACCCATTTTGTTGAAAAATTATACTATTCTATTTTATTTTATGTATGATACTCATATCATACATAAATAAATTATAATTTCTTCGCCAATTGTGGACCAATTTTGATTATATTTTTTTTTTATAAAATAGGTTATATTTTAAGGATGGTCCGTTATAAATTGGAGTAAAAATACTACTCCTAAAGGTGGCTATATATATATATATATATATATATATATATATATATATATCCACCGTTTCTGATAAGGTTTATATCTTAAAAATTAAACTAATTAGGAATTAGACATACGATGCGAGGTATTCTGTATTTAAACAACAGAAAAATAATAATTTTTAAACAAAAATAAAATGACTAAAAAATATTTTATATTCTGAAATCTGTGCTAAGACGTAGTGTAGGTATCGAAAAATTAAAGCCCCGAGTTCAAAATACGAAATTATTTTATTCTTGAAGTCAATTTTTATTTGTTATTAATCTCAATAGCTATTCGATACCTACACTACGTCTTAGCACAGATTTCAGAATATAAAATATTTTTTAGTCATTTTATTTTTGTTTAAAAATTATTATTTTTCTGTTGTTTAAATACAGAATACCTCGCATCGTATATAGAAATGTCTAATTCCTAATTAGTTTAATTTTTAAGATATAAACCTTATCAAAAACGAAATAAAAAATTCCATGGTGCCTTTTTCTTTATTATTGAATCTATTTTATTTCTTCTAAGGGCTGAATTTTCAATCGTCAGAAACTTTTATCCGTCAAATAAATCATGGCCTGACAGAATATAAAAGTGGAGAGAACAGAACTATTTTAAAGGTAATTTTTAATTTGTTTATTTCTTTGATTAAATTTTATCTGAGGATTTAAAAATCAGCCCTAATTCAAATATGAAGTTGAATTTCAATAAGCATATTTAAATATCTTTTTCTATATCATTTAATTGTGATGAAATTGAATCCTGCGAAGCATTCCGAAAAAAATATTGTTGTATTGTTTGTTTGTTTGTACATTTTCTGTGCATTCTTTTAAAATTAATCCAATTACGATGACAAATGGTAAAATTAAAAATATTGTACAAACGACTTCAATATAAATAAAATGAGAACATCTTCAATGTAGTCAAAGTCAATTAAATACGCATTATTAAGGATAACAAAAACTACTGTGCAGATCTTGATCAAATTTATATGGGCATTCTTTCAAAGCCAGCCAACTTACAAATAAAAAAAGAGTGATCAAAATCGGTTCACCTAGAAAAAAGTTCTGAGGTAACACACATAAAAAAACAGTTAAATTATGAACCTCCTCCTTTTTTGAATTAGGTATAAAATTGGTGAGTTAGTGTGCGCGCCCGCGAATATTTTTAACACAAAGGGCATTACAACGCATACCGGGCATAACTATTATTGCATTAAAAATATCCTATTATAGTTGATACGTCAGAACTGACGACGTCTGAATTAATGCTCAATTCATTTCATGAATCGCCTGTAACGTTCAGTATATTTAGAACGCGTTCAAAGAAGCTTTGGTGTATTTCAAGTTTTGTGTTTTGTTTCTCTTCCGCCTCTTTCGTAAACATTCATCATTACAACATCGGATAATGTGTTCCGATTGAAATAAAAAACTATGCTGTAATGTTACTCACGTAGCACTAAATAAATGTTGCGTGCGAAGAACCGGCCTGGTACGAGTGTAAACCCACACACATTGAAGGTCCATAACCTAAAATATTTTCTTTTGTAGAAGCTTGCAGGGTATTACAAGGAAATTGTTTGCCGTTTGGAGGACGTACGACTGTACTAGAATTCATCGCCCTTTCCTTTATTAGGGGTTATAAGAGGCAACTAAGGAAAATGTCAGGAAGTTGTTACGGCTTCCGCTTGATGACGGTATAGCAATCATGTTTACGCCAAAGGTAATATTTGTCGGTTCTTCGAGCTATAAACCCTTAAATTGCTCATCCGTTGATGTTGATTGGATTAGGCTGATGTTGATATTAAAGAATTCTTTATTACAATTTAAATAAGGTGGTTTAATGTACTGAACATTAAACAAAAAAAAAAGAAGATAGAGAAAAATAATCTACCTCATAATTCAGATTACGACCAATTCTATTCCGAATAATATCGAAAGTGGTTGAATAGTGATTACGCAAAATATAAAAACACTAAACATCGTATTAAGTATTGCCATATCAAGAGATTATGGGTCGTATAATGAGGCTCGATAAAAACCAACAGTTTTTATATAATTTATCCTATCGATTCTTGTCATTGACTGTGGGATTATCATGACGCCGTGAGGCAATATAAATCGGTTTAAGTAAAATAAATGTTACAAAAATAAAATAGGCGTGGCGAGTATGGAAAATATACTCCATTTACTTAATTTATGGTAGAGGCGTTTGTTCAGCAGTGTACTTTAAGGTAAATAAAATCAATTAGATTAGAGAAAATCAATTAGTAAATAAAGGCACTAAAAAGGGAATATCCTATAACAAAGGCTTTTGAAGCTTTTGAAGAAATATTGGCACCTCTTTGTATACTGTCTCGTACCTACGACTCCGTACTGATACTACGTTGCTGCTGCGCGGTCGACTGAGATACTTAATTTCCTCCTTAGAACACACATAAACTATAATGTATTCTCTAAGATCTCCTACTAACCGAATCCATCTTCGACTGCTATCGTGAAGAACTCCGAGAACAAGCATTTTAACGTTCACAAATCTGTTAAATGTTTAATAGGAATATTAGTGATGTTATTATTTTTTTTATAGGATAGGGTGACAAAAGAGCACACAGTCCACCTGATGGTAAGTGGTTTCTGTGACCCATAGACATCTACATCTATCCTCAATAAACAATCAAAACTAGATGAGTGAGAACTAAGATGGAATGTCTCTTTTCCAGTAAAAAGTGTCTCCGGTTCTCTACACTCACCATACGAAACACAGCAGTGTTAAGCTACTATTTTAAGTTGGTATTCTGTGAGAGCGTGGTCCTTCCCCGGTCGAGCCGACCCATTCGTGCTACAACTGTACTACTATATCTACTATAGCTGCAGCATGGCTCTACCACATATAAAAGAAGAAATTTATAATTACAAAAATGTAACATAATCCACTGTTATATTATACAAATGACTCAGACGTTATCAGTTTATTAAAACGCTTGTTAAAGTGGCAGAAATAAAGTGCATTGTATCAGTTCCCAGTCGTAAAGAGCGAGAATCGTGCCTCGTCGCGGCTGGGTATCTGCTTTTAAATGTCACGCGTTCCGTGAAAGGACTCGGTCCGTGTACAAAATGCCATCACGATCTTCTTTGAGAGCGTAAAAACTTGACTCCGGAGTAGGACTGACTACCTGGCCGTCCTAGTTTTCTCGATTATTTCCTAGATTGTAAGACATCTAGACCTGTTTAAGTCAGTATGATTTACGCGGGCATAGTATACGTCGTGTTAGGTCTGGACAGGATTGTATGTTTGGAATTTCATTTAATCATTAGAAATTTATTTTATTTTACTAATTTACATTTTTTGTACCCAACGAATAAAAAAAATTAAGTCTCTTACTTAGAAAACATTTCATAGACTTTTTCACATTTAAGTCAAAAGTTATCGTCATCCCTGGCTTTCTTGTTTTCAACTTTCGTAACGGGTTCTGTAATTCTGTTGTTTAAAGTTGCATATTTGCGGATAGAAATTAGTACGAGACATAACATACAGAATTTTGCGCAGTGTCATGTTTTATCATTGGCATTTATAACAAAACTTGTAAATATGCTGATTTTATGGAAATATTGCACAGAAAAAACCTTTACTTGCAAGGTAATAAAATGAAAATATTTTAAGTTTGTGTGTTTTCTTTTGTATCGTTAAGATTCAAGGCTTAAATCTTAAATTTTAAGCCCAACATTCACCGCGAACTATATGAAAACTAAGCTCAGTGAACTAAGCTTAGCTAACCTTGAAAATCGTTGCACGTCCATCGAATAATAAGCTAAAATAAACAACACTAAGCGAAATGCGCCAGAGGGGGGGAGAAGGGGGTAAGGGTAAGGGGGTGAGAGGCGCTTAGCTTAGTTCGCGTAGTTTCGGGTCGACCTACACAACAGTTTGACTTAGTTTGGCTATTTTACCTAGCTTAGCTGTCATAGTTTGCGGTGGACACACATGTATGAAAAACTGGCTCAGCTATGCAAGCTAAGATAAACTAAGTTAGTTTAATTTGTGGTGGACGTTAGGCTTTAAACTTTTGTAATCGACTTCTTAAATAGTTGTGAAAGTTTTTAAAATTTAAAGCTGCCAGTAATTAAGAGCTCGATCTAAAACCTCCCTTATATAGATGACGAAAAAGGTGCTGTCATTCGCATCAAAATTAATTAAACATCATTCTCTTTAGCCGGCTGGAATGCTGTAGGTAGGTTTAGGTGCCAGTGTACTCGTAATTGTGTGAATGGCATAGCATTTCTGTTACATTCTATAAACGGCTTCCACTATGCTCGACTTACATGTCCGTTACTTGCTTTTCCGATTCATATTATGTGCATATGTGGAGAGTGGGTGTAGGAATCAAATGGTTACTGGCGGACGGAGAGCGTTACCAACAAGTGCGATATCAAATATAAAATCCTATAATATATTAATAAATGACAAATATAATAATAGTCTATTTCTCTCCTCATTCATGAAATATGAGAATCGTGTGCTTTTTGCGTTACACACCAGTTCTACAATGCAGCTATCAAATTATACGTTAACTTACAATACTTTGGAACTATCTCTTCTTAAAACAATGGGCAATCACATAACGGTGTTGTTTAGTGAAATAGATTCATGTTTCAAAATGTATCAATTTCGATATTCCTACATGAGGCCCACTTCGGGTTCTTAAAGTATTTATTAGCCTGTGGAACAGTATTTCTCGAAGTGGGCGATAACGCCCCCTTGTGGGCATTGGAGACCTAGAGGGCCGCGTTAAGAGGCCCAGAAAAAATGGGGGGTGTTGCCGTGGTTTAGGGGGGCGATGGTTGATTTGTTATTTCATTTAGATACTTTATATTTTAAAATTTACTAAAATTAAAACCTACCTACTACTACTCAATATCGAATAATTAGTTTATATTTCTGCCCTGTATGATGGTATATAAATTAGAAATACTTAACATAGATTTCGTAGGATAGCCCGTACGCCGTAAGCAATCAAATTGTAACAAGTTTTTGTTAAATAACGCTATTGGTGCAATGCAGTAGCAATCGGCTGATTCATTGATACTTGTCTTAACTTGCTCAGTACGATTGAGCGTCGAAAGAGATAAACGAGTTTGTGCGTGTTTGTCTTATTCTCATTTGAATAAAATGCATCAAGATAAGAAAGACAAAACTGTAGTCTATTTTCAAAATCTGGAAAAGAAGCGAGTGTATCAAAACTTTTATCGGTGGCTGCTAAGCAAGACGATGACGTACTTCGAGCTTCATACAATATCTTTTTGTTAATTGCTCAAACAGGTAAACCACACATCATCGGAGAAACGTTAATTTTGCCGGCAATTAAAGAAGTTATAACTACTGTGCTCCATAAACCGGCGGCAGATATAGTTCGAAAAATTCCTTTGAACAATAATTCTGTGCAAAAGCTGAAAACATTGAAGAGTCATTGTGCAATCATCTGAAGACTAGTCAATTTTCAATTCAGTTGGATGAGTCCACTTTACCAATTAATGAAGCATTGTTGCTGTCTTATGTGAGGTTTATTAAAGATAAAAAAAAATATGTCAAGAACTATTATTTGCTAAAAATTTAGAGACACACAAAAAGAGAAACCATATTTAAAAGACTGGAAAAGTTTTGTGATGAAAAAGGGATTCCCTTAAAGAATATTATAACAGCTGCATCATAGCGTACTTAAAAAACAAAATTCCAGATGTGCTTGCTGTACATTGCGTTGTACACCAACAACATTTGGTTGCTAGAAATTTAAGTGAACAACTGTTTCAATCATTGCAACATGTCATTAGAGTAGTAATAAAATCCGAAACAACTCTTTAAATGACAGATTATTTAAGCAGTATTAGCAACACAATTACTAATGATGAAGATTTCAACCGATTGATCTTTCACACAGAAGTGCGTTGGTTATCAAAAGGAGATTGTCTGACTCGATTTTACAGTCTTTCGTAGAGTTCTTGGAAAAGAAAGACACAGAATTGCGCGAGAACCTCATCACGTCAAAGAATGATATCGCATACCTGACAGACCTTTACAAATTGCTTAATGATATGAATCTCCAACTTCAAGGCTGGAGAAACAATATGCTTCGATGACTTGAACTTAATAAAAACAAAAAATGTCGCTCTGCTTTCGTAGCTAAATTGCTCTTACACAAGAAGAATGTCGGCAGACGTGAGTTCCTTAATTTTCCCAATTTATCCTGTCCTGTAAATATATCCTGCAACAACGACGACTTGCTTGTCTACTGCCTGTGGCAGCGCTGTCGGCGGAACCACCAGCGAAATACATCGAAACCTAAATCGCAAAGTTCCGGAGTAAAAGCAGTATATAGAATAGCACCGAACTACCACTTGGAGATCACCCCTTTTTCTTCCACACGGCCACTCTGCCAACATTTGGGAAATCTCCAGTGTTTTCATTGAAAGATTCCAGAACATTTTCAAATTGGAAATATAAGACTGGGTGTTAGATCCTTTTTCAAATGTGGAACCCCAACTGGAAGAAGAACTTATAGATCTGACAACGAACGAGGAAATAAAAATCAAATTCAAAAATGGCTACCAAGAATTTTGGCTACAAAAGTTAATCCCGCAGTTGTACCCTGGATTGTGGTCGATCGTTCAACGATTTTTGGTTAGCATTCCCATCTTCATATTTGTGTGAACGTGGATTTAGTGCTGTGACAACGCTGCTTACTAAAAAAGAAATCGTTTGCATTTTTTTTTATAGTATTAGGGTGACAAACGAGCACACGGTCCACCCGATGGCAAGTGGCTGCTGTGGCCCATAGACATCTGCTTGTTACCGAACGTGGCGACTTACGACTGTTTTTGAGTAAAATCGTACCTGATATCAACAAACATGTTAAAAATCTATATTGTTTCTTTTCATTTGATTAAAATATAGGTATTCTTAATATTATAAAGTTGCGTTTTAATTGCTCTCACTGGTAATAATGTCTAGCTTAGAATGTAAGTTTAAACACCAGAACCGACTAATATTGTACACCTATAACTAAATTAATTAAAATAATGTAATAGTTGTTTTTTAAGTTTTAGGAGTGTATAAAAATTGGGGGCGCTGCAAAATAATTGATTTTCAAAGGGGGCGAAAAGAAATAAGTTTGATAATCTTTGCTTTTTTTCATTAGAAAATTAAATATATTATACTTAATGGAAAACTACAAATAAGCTGGTAATCGGGGAGTAATAAATGTTTTCTTGCTCTCCTGTAATTTTTTGAAAAATTGAGGTCCACCCTTTGCGGCGTTAGCGACGAATTGTCGAAACGTTCTTCATTAACATCGCCCGGTGACTATATAGCTTAAACAGTTGCTTAATTGAATTCCATATAGGCAAGGAGGGTTTCGGTAGACTTTATCGCGGTACTAGTTATTCGAGATTCCAAGGTATAACTTTGTCTGTCTTGTTCCTCCTACGCGAAGCACTCAGTAAACCCGCCTGTATTTACATGCTAGTTGCTGCTACGTAGCCGGTATCTATATCTCGTTGCACTTCTGCCTTGTATAAATTGTCGCTCGATACAAGCCAGCCAATATTACACCTACCTTTTTTATTTAATACAAACATACTAACTATAGTTCGCATAAACTCTTTATTAACCTAAAACGGTTTTATTTTTTTCATTGCTACTATAATTGTTATACAATGTTATTAAATCGTTATTACGTTATTTAAAGTAAGTATATCAAATACTACTTTAAGATTCCAACTTAAGTATACAATTCTATTGCTGTGTTAGGTTTAGATCTTAAAATAGGGATTGTATTCAGGCCATTGCAGAAAGATTTGCGTTATAAATAGAATTGCATGAGTTGGCTGACCCAAACAGGTTCCACTGCAAGTCAGCTGCCTACGCGCTCGCCATCCCGCTGACCCGAGGCGCTATCCTCTCTGAGTCATTATCAGCAAACGCTTCACGACTACCGTTTTACCTACTTGAGAATACCGTGATCCAATCTCACTCATTCCTTCAATTTAAAAATTTATATCTGTCAACTTTAAGGTCCTTAATTAAAAAAAAAGTAAAGTCATAGTTGTTATATCGTATAGACGTTGTAACCATGTATGTTCGCTATCTGAAGCAGTTTTCTAATAGAAAACCTGTCGCAGTGCTTGCTATTGCTACGCCGTAGACAAACCGGTGCCCGTTGCTGAACTTCGCATAATTATTTACTTGACACACGCCACCCGGTGTGCATGTGTGTTGCCGCTGTTTTAAAGTCCGATTAAAGCCATGACATCACTTGGAAAGGAATAAGTGCATTAAGCAAAGCCGCAATACCTCTATGTTCTCGTATCTAACCGCAAACGAACTCGCCTAATCTTGTTATGGATACATGTGTCAGGTTTCTTTGATTATACTTTTAATAGACAATTTCTGTTGAACGTACAGCAACTATTACTTACTACAGGTATCTGTAGTAAGTTATAGTTGTTGAGTATAACATATTTATTGCTGTTTTGTCCATGATTCTAGTTTTATAAAATTAGTTGGAACTCAAATATTGCTTAAAATTATTAATTACGCTGCAGAATAGGTCTTAGGTGGAACGTTGCTAGGGCTGTAATCTTTTTGCATTTATATTTAATTTGTATGAATAAACTACAGACATATAAACATTAAATTATTGTTTTTCCAGTTAACATCTTACACACCTTACTGATACATGAAAACTTGCAATTTCTTATAATGACTATACATACACACAAATAAATAAAATTGGAAGTGTCTGTTTGTAATGTCTAAATTACAGCTTTTTACTAAATGCATACGAAAGTATATACGGTACTTATAAACAAAATCACAATTTTTAAAAGGTTAAAGCCGGTAATACACGTCAGATTTTTTCATCCGACAATCCGATCCGATTGTCTGATCTTATTGTCTGAAGGCACTCGTGCCAAACATTTGTTTGAATACTTAATACACATCTGATCCGATCCATCCATCTGATCTGAGACGTCCGAGTCGGAAACAGCGCCAAGGCGTTTACGATTTTATTGCCGGTCCGATTGTCTGAAGGTGCGGTCTGCATACTTTTGTACCAGAATGAAAGACCAAATGAAGTCCGATTCCTCCTTCCAACTTTCCAGATGACTCTAGCGTGACACTGTACGGTACGTGTACTATACACATCGCATCGTTGTGGTTCGGACGATGGCGGAAAATTACAACATCGAATGGCTTATTATGACCGTAGAAAAACGTACTTGCCTATGGGATACAGGCAGTGAAGGGTTTCACGATAGAGAGATGAAAGATTTGGCTTGGGAAGACGTGTGTAACGAAATATTGGAAGAAACATGAGTTTCAATGGACGTTGAAATGAGAAAGAAAATATGTAAGTAATTTTATTGCTTGTAATGACGCGAAAACCAAGCCAAAGCTCATACAATTATGTGTGCGTCCAGCAGTTAACTTTTGTTTCAATTTTTCTAATTTTTTCTATTATAATTTTCATACCGTTTATATTTTTTAATGTTGTATACATTAAAAAATATAAACGGTATGAAAATTATAATATATATATATATATATATATATATATATATATATATATATTATAATTAAGATAATTAAGAGCGCTAACACGAGCAAATATGCAATAAGTAAGAGTAATTCGTCGTCCATCTTTTCTTTCTGCTCCGTATGCAAGCAAGCGAGATCCACTGAGTTCAGAAAAAGTCTGGCGCAAGAATCGGATATGTATCGAGTAAATACGATCGGAAAGTCTGATCATACAATCGGAAACAAAATCTGACGTGTATTCCCAACCTGAAAAGGTTTGTTCCGTCTAATCTGGACCGATTTTGACGGGACTTTCACAGGCAGATAGCTGATGTTTTAAGGAGTAATTTAGGCTATTTATATTTTAGAAAACACTTGAAACCCTAAATTACACCCGAACAGTAAAGTATGCACGGTAGAAAACTCACCTGTTATCGGCGCTAATCTGAGCTTAATCCACGGAACTGGCATCACTGTATAGTGTATTAAATTGCAATTTAACTAATGCTTACTTATTTATCATATTCTCAACAATGAAATAATACATCGTGAGAAAAACTAGATGTAAAGTTTTGCTATATTATTTTTTTATTAGGTTAATATTGCTGGCTGGATTGTATTCAAATTTACTGTAAAGTATAACATTCATCAAGAGTGGCGGCAACCTTAAGCCCCGTGTCGTAGTCGGATGCATTCTACCGTGATTTTTGCGTTGCGGTCTTTTTTGCATCCAGTGTATTTATTCACGACTGGAAGCAAGAAATGAGGCACGCTTCGTTTATATTGCTCGTACTCCCCCTTTTCCGTCCACCCCTGCAAGTGCGTGATTTTTATTCGCGTTCATATTTGTAGGGAATATAAATGCACGTGTACATGCGTATAAAATAAATAAACCATTGGAGAAATTTTGTGGTCGTTACTTTTCTTGCTGAAACTGGTATTCGACGCGTCTTTTACGATCCCCAACAAGGTGGTGATTTCTTATATTCATCACGACTCGTTGGGCAGCTTTTGGCAGAAAGTTTTTGTGGGTACATCGTCGGTGCACGACTTTCATAACGCGGTGGACATTGCATAATGTTTAGTAGTATTCGATTTTTTTGATGATATTTATTACGTCAAATGTATGTAGATTAAAAATGTTTTATATCTTAGTTACGCTTTTTTTTTATAAAAAAAATTGAAAACGTTCGAAGAAACTAAACAGACAATTAAGATTAAAAAAATATTTAAGTTCAACAAACTCTTTGCCATTGGTAGGTTTAAAGCCTTTTATGGCTCGAGAAAGCGGTTACGACTTACCGCTTTCTTTTATCTGTTCACGCACTATCTTAGGCCTTACATATTTAAACTAGTGCATTACCCTTATGTTGCGCTCAATGCTTCGGTAATTTTTTAATTAGTTTATATATTACAGTAGCAGTGTAAAAATATACAATACCTTTTACGACACATGGGTGTCGTAAAAGGCGACACAAGAAATACTGAAATAGGAAATGGGCAGCAGTATCGTCCTGAAATAATTCAAAATTATAAAAACTGCGGTTGGCAACTCGCCTGTAAGAAATCTTTGTATCAGGCCCTTGTTCAGGAGACTTTATAGCCTGTAATGGATGAATGGATTACATTTTCTATATTTGACAACGTAATGTCCTCTTCAACCTACTCTATAAAGTTATCATAAGTAAAATTTTGAAACGTTACGAAATTAAAACCGAGTACAAAGACCCCGTCTCAACGGAGTGATTGTGACCGATGGCCAATTAGCATTTAGTGATTGGCGAAACAGGGCGAAACAAATGCATGCAAGTAGTTCGAAGCCGATTAAAGTGGACGACCGTGTCTTTCGCGGAATAAAAATTATGTAGGTGCCAAAATAATTTTAATTGAATATCTTGTAAATTATAGTTAGTTAAAGAATCCTAAGTGACAGCACACAATTTAATTTTTGTTTCTAAAATTCGTACCCCACTTAGAACAGAACTGCAATAGTCAAAACACAGAGATAACTTTGTGTTTTCTTTTTGTATCGAGAAAACATTCTCCTATTGTGTATTTGAAGAATTATAGCTTAGAATGATAATGAATAGTTAAAGATATTTTTTCCAGTTATGAATTTAATTTATTACAGTAAAATTCAATTTTACTTCGTGTGACTTTGCTTTGTGTGCAGCCATAATGCTGTGTGCCGATGTTACGATTCAGAAAAACATAATAAAATTGGTGTTTATAGTAATATTATCTATAGAACGAAAATATAAAAACGACTACATAAAATAAGTTTTCATATGGTACTGAATTTGATAGCTTTCGTATTTAGTATTCGGAAATTGTCGCCGCTATCGATATTGCTCAGGAGGAAATCTTTATTACTATCAGACCCGTTTAATAAATAATGCAGCGTCTTTATATCATCAGGTTCAACAACATGCAAAATATGTGCGAGAGGCAGTTTTTCAGGCACAACATCCTTTTCTTCGATGGAATTTGTGCTGTTAGGGACGAGGTTTTCACAGCTTTATCGGTATCAGGAGCTACATATTAAGCGTGACTAATGATTAAGATGTATCTGATGATGATGTTAATGTATGATGATCAATACCTGTCTGAACGTCAGGTTTCCGTTACGGAATTATTTACTTATTCTGTCGCAACAATTCCTTGTTGTATTTCATCTTTTATCATTTGTCAAAAAGTTATTGATATTTCATCTTATGGTCATAATTTAACTAAATTGTACCATCGCAAATACCTAAAAACGAATTGTGAAACCATAAAATAGTGATTCGTCATGGTTCCACAACCAGCGAGAATATAGTCATCAAACTTTAACGATGTCTATTTTCAAATGTCAAAGAAAGATATAAAACAACCATATAGTGTGTTCTGCTTCGTCGCTCTGTATTTGTCATTCGGTATTTTAAGACGTGTATGACTTGGTATATTTATAATTCCTTGTATATCCCCCTACTGGATTCATTTTATGATTATTTCCATGTATTTAAGTTTTCATGCTCGTTTTCGACTGTGGCGTCAACTTAGTAATGGTGCGAAACTATTAACTGAGCAGGAAATGTTTGGTAACGCTTGTGTAACGTAATCGTAATTAGGCTGGGATATATAGTGTCAGGACATGGGGACACACTCAATACAACCGAGGAATGCCACACTCACACAGAATACCGGCGTATAATGTCAGAATATATCTACCGCGTTTAGTCATTTACTTTTTAATAATTTATCAAAAGTATATTAATAAGCATAGGCCTCTCCTAATTTGTTGTTGTTGCATAAATTATGTCTTCAGCTGGGACCAAGACTGAAAACAGGTTGTTAATACAATGAACGCAACACCTATGTATCTTATTCTAAATAATATATGGATAAATATGTATAGTCTTGAAAACATCTACAATTACTAAGTAATTGACAAAAGTTCCGAGTTTCGGTACAGTCTAGAAAAATAGGAGAGCGCAAGTGGTGTGTCCCTCGAAACTGTTTGGGCTAAACGCTATTATCTAATATTGTCTTAAAATAACAAACATAACAAAAATGTTATCGCTTGCTACAGGCTATTGATAATGCAATGCAATGTTCTCAAATAATAAAACTCATAATGTATCTTGATTCTATGAAATACTAATGTTTTTTTTTATTTTTCCTTTCATAAAACAAAGGATTTGATAAGAAAGAAATTGAAATGAAAAAGACTTTAAAATGTTTAAACAAACATAAGATCTATATTAGTCCCATAAAATTATAAGGGCCAACCATATTATTTAATATGTGGTTGGTAAGGAACCTCCCGGGTTGACCTCCATATTTTTATTTTAGCCTCCTTATCGTTTAAAATACTATATATTGATTAAATTAATAATGACTGTTTAGGCTTACAAAGTATTTTATGTATATATTATACGAAATTAATTATTTTATTTACTACCATAATATAGTATAATTTAAGTAATCCAATCATTTTAATGCTAGGTTAGCCCCCATATTCTGACCAAACTTAAGACTATATATTATAACAGGGTGTATGTAACAACAGTTATCGCGAAACATCCAGAAATAAACGGCCCTTACCGCCGCCAACTCGATAATTCCGTCATTGCACTTACCAATGCACTTCGCTGCTGGAGATTTTGACGCTATTTTATTTCACCATCCGAGACCATCTCGGTATCGAATCTGTCGAATTTAGCATCCCGCGTTATTTCTGTATTCGTGTGCGGAGCGCGTCAACACAGAATTTCTTTTGAAACTCAATCGTTGTGACCGGGTGTTGGCTTACGATTGTGTTTCTGTTTCTAGTCTACTTTCAATGGAATTCTATTAAGCGAGAACAGACATGCAATCTATAAACGCTTGCCGTGTTGCTCTAACAATATAAAATGTCAATACATCTGTGATTTCAATATTTAAAATACTTCGTTACATTCGCAGAAGATCTATGCTCGAAACAGGTAGGCTCGATTGGAGAAAAACGGATCGATACTGCTGTTTAAATCTGGTTTTCTGAAAGAGCATGGCCCATGAGGTATTTGAGGAAATTGGTACCAGGTAGCGATGGGTTGCAGTTGTCACTCCATGGACTATTCCATTATCCATCCATCCATAACAGCCTATAAAAACTCACTGCTGCAGCCTCCCTCATAGGGGGTGGATTCTGTCCTAGTTATTACGTTGACAGGTGGGTTGGCAACCGAAGATTTTTTATTATGTTGAGTTGTTATTAGAAAGATGCTGCTACCCATCTCTTAGATAGGAATTTTAAGCATTTTCCAAAAAAATGGTGTAATTTTGAGTTTCCTTTTGGTGTAGGTGTATTCATTATATAGATGTTAAAAAAATATTTTCAGCTCCAAAAAGTAAAAATTCTTCTGATATAAGTGCCTATTGATTTTTATAACTAAGTTTTCTTAAATTTTAACAATTTAAGAGAAACGAACACAGTAAATGCTCTGGAAGGTTTGCGTTATTCGGCATGGAATACGAAAACGATTAAAAACGCGAACGCTAATTTGTATATAACAAAGTCCTTGTAGAGGTTGTGTTGTAATTATTGTATGTTGGTACATGCATTTCGTAAATTAATTGATTGGGGTATTGCCAAATATTGTAGAAAGTATCGAGTTTCGCGTTTATCAATAAAATGAATTATTTTCGCATGTACCGTGAAGGTAATATCTACTAACACATATATTTCATGTGTGGAATTTTGCAGCGCACCTGTTCGCGCTGATATCCTTTTGAGTGCCGAGATAATGGGCTGCGTTACTTATAACTTAGCAAGCGAAATAAATACAGATAGTACAAAAGTTTTAATATCAGCTATCGGTTTATTACATTCGATAAGCCGACAATGGCTTTGCATTTCACCTATAAGCACTTACTAAAATTAAAATAATATTTTATATTACGCCGAATTTATGAAGTTATAAAGTTGCTTATATTTAAATTACCACTTTAATTTTCAAACTTCTATTGTGATGAAATCACTAATTACATCATTATCACATCTTTGTTTTGTTTTTTGGGGTTTTCATTTTGAAATAAAAAAAAGTTTCTATAATATTCTTTTATGCGCTTATTATATATAGTATGATATACCATTAATTCGATTACGTAGTACTTTGTTGACTGCTGTACGCGCCCGCATAGGTTTCTGATAAAACATTGCAACGCATGCCGGGCACACCTAATTTAAATACAATAAGTATGTAATTCATTGCAAATTTTAGATTTCCTTTCGTTTACGAGCAGAAGCAAATTTAGCTTGTTTAGATGTTTAATATTAGCTACCACTAAACTGCAGGCAGGTTGTATCAGATGTATAAATATAATTTTATTGTGATCACATAACTTCTGAACGACTTGATCGATTGAGGTCATATTATTCACTAAATATATTTGTTTTATAGAGACGATTGTAATTAGCTATACTAGGAACCAATAGGTCACGCTGTAGTCAAGTTATTAATAAATTCTACACGTACGAACCATAATGACTAATCTTTATTATAGTGCCAAATAAGAAAATCATCATCATCATCATCATCATTACAGCCCTTCACAAGTCCACTGCTGAACATA
Source organism: Parnassius mnemosyne (assembly GCA_963668995.1). Lineage (NCBI taxonomy): Eukaryota > Metazoa > Arthropoda > Insecta > Lepidoptera > Papilionidae > Parnassius > Parnassius mnemosyne. The sequence goes on along the minus strand of CAVLGL010000035.1, from coordinate 15,935,203 downwards.
GGCCTCCCCCAAAGAATGCCACAAAGCACGGTCCTGAGCCACCTGCATCCATCGACTTCCTGCATGTCTTACCAGGTCGTCACTCCATCTCGTGGGGGGACGCCCTACACTTCGCCTACCGGTACGAGGCTGCCACTCGAGAACCTTTCTTCCCCATCGGTTGTCGGTTCTTCGAGCTATATGGCCGGCCCACTGCCACTTCAGCTTACTAATCCGTTGGGCTATGTCGGTTACTCTGGTTCTACTGCGGATATCCTCATTTCTAAGTTTATCACGCAGAGAAACTCCGAGCATAGCCCTCTCCATAGCTCGCTGAGCGACCTTGAGCTTCCTCATACGGCCAGCAGTGAAGGACCACGTCTCAGTTCCATAAGTCATCACTGGCAACACGCACTGGTTGTACAATTTCGTTTTCAGGTTTTGAGGTATGTTTGACGAGAAGATGTGTCGTAGCTTCCCGAACGCTGCCCAGCCGAGTTGAATCCGTCGATTGACCTCTCGGTCGAAGTTGGACTTACCTAGTCGGACTATTTGTCCCAGGTAAACATACTCGTCAACAACTTCGAGCTTAGTGCTCCCAACAACTACCGGCATAGGTGTGACATGGACATTGAACATGATCTTTGTTTTGTCCATGTTCATCTTAAGACCTATCCGTTGGGAAACACTATCGAGGTCATTGAGCATAGTGCTTAGGTCCTCCAGCGATTCTGCCATAAGGACTATATGGCAGAATCGCAATAAAAGGAATAAAAGAAAATGCAAAATCTGAACTCTATGGTAGAGTTTGTAATAAATTTTATATTACCGCAATAGTTAAAACTGCGTCGACCGGCCGGTGTAATTATAATAAAATTATATTTATCATAAAATTTTTCGGTTGGACACGAAACTTAATTAGAAAAGCAATTTTGTATTATATTCTCATGCGCAATGGCTTTGCTCTATCTCAAATTAAAAACGGTATTACGCACTATCAACAATATCGCCTTGGCGTCGGTCAACAACCTTGTTATGTACTCCTTTGTTTTAAACTAACTATATTAATTACCGGTTGTAGTTTATTTCAGTACTGTGTTGACGGTTCAGAAAAGTTTGTATCACCGATCACAAATTTACACGAATTAAAAAAGAATTATTTTTGACCCATTTATTGTCTTTCGATTTCTCTCGGCCTCGGCCTCGAACACGCACATTGAATTCGCAGCCGAGTTGTGCACCTCTAGATTTAACACAATTCGCATGCACTGACCAATGTCTAGTATGCGACATAACTTTACTTAGATACGGTAACGCGGACCCGTGTTATCATAACATTCCAGGAATTCTCACGGACCGCTTGCACGCTGGTTGCCATGTGCAATATTGATGTTGTATTTTATTATGATATATGATATTATTACGGCACTTTATGTAACAGCCATCTGATTGTCTCCTTTATTTATATTTAGTTTTTTATTAAAAGTGAAATTGTATGGACATGCAAAAAGCATAATATATTTTGTAGAATAAGGGTGACAAACCTGCACACAGTTCGCCTAATGGTAAGTGTATGCTGTGTCCCATAGAGACTTACATCTACCTTCTATTAAGATTCAACATTTAGATGCCCCTTGTACCCCTAAGGACTAAGATAGAATGTCTCATGGAATAAAACAAATTTTAAGAATTTTATCGCGATTAATTTTACCATTCTTAATTCCCGACGTTTCGGTTCTGTGGTTTCGGGCACTTTACAACACCCCCCATGGTCACGAAGGGTAGAATGCCTTGTCACCATTAAAAATGGGTCCCCGGTTCTCTAAACTCACCATACGAAACAACTGCCATATTACACTGGTATTATTCTGTGAGAGCGTAGTTCTCCCGCGGCCGAACCGACCCATTCTTGCTGCAAACATAATATAGCTGCAGCGTGACTGTATCACGCTTATATATTGATAATATGGATAATTTGATCTCCAAAATACCATTTTCTATTCGGTTCTATCTATATCTTCTACTTTCTTGCGACTATCTTATGAATTTACAACCCAAATAGTTTTAAAATGATTGTTATTTAAAGATAAGGAACCATGGGATGTGGCAGAAAATAAAAATAATGCCGAGCGTAATTTTTTGTTATAGAAACATTTTTTATATAAAGGCTGGAGATGTTGCAACTTTCTTTTTCAGCTGGATATAGGATTTTCAAGAATACGCTTAATACCGCATTTCTTCATAGACCACGCTAGGTTTGTGGGTACGTAAGCGCAGGATCAATATCCTTGCACTCGTCGGATAGACTCCTGTAGATAGATTATCATATTCAGTCAAGCCCAGAGTCGTCGCGTGCAGGCGAGCTTGACCACATGAGGGAAAAAGCTATATTTCTTATTTTTAATTTCTTCAGATATTTTATTCATTCTTCTTTTTCAATATATTATGCTCTCTAATGAGAATTCTGTGCCTAGTCGTGAGAAGGCTATACTCAAAAACTCTCTTTACACCGTCCCGAGAATTTTACTTTTTATTTAAATATTTTTTTAGTTTTTGGTTTACGAGTTTTGCAGCATCTTCGATTACAGTTAGTGTTGCCAGATCGGAAGACCAAAATATCTGGAAAAAATTTGAAAATGTCGGGATTTTGGGGTTGTTGTCGGGAGAAATAAATGTTAAAAATAAAAATGTAAAACAAAAATATTATTTTTTAAATTAATGGGCTACAATACAAATATACTTAACATTGTTGACAGATAATTAATGTAACTACACTTAATTTTGAGGTTGCCACAGGTATTTGGCATTGGACTTTACTGAATCCACCAATTTGGATCCTTTAGTGGTGTTCAGAAAAGATTTAAAATTTAAACAATTTTCCTCAAAGTTCATTCTACGAGTAATTAGTAACCCAGCTTTTATCAAATCAATAGCCATACGATTTCTCTCTTTAGTATATAAATTATTTAGTAAACTTAATACCCTTTCACAATAAGCATTGCTTACAAGAATTGACAACATTTTTAATTTCGTTTTGGTTGCATTTCAATTTTAAATTATTATTTTGTATAGAACATTTCGAGGAGCTGTTTGTCTGGAGATTTTGAGTTTTGTCGGGAGTCGGGAGATCATTTAAAATGTCGGGAGAATCCAGACGAATCCCGACCATCTGGCAACGCTAATTACAGTTCTTTAAGTAAGAAGTTATGCTGTCCTTTAGTCACGTTTAAACCTTTACTCTACATAAAATCAAATACATATGTCTGTTTTTATTCCATAGGTTGAAAAACTTTAAACGTTACCTTTAAAGTTACACAAGCAATTATTTATAATATTTTTTACAATTTTCGTTGCATTACAGTGTTTGTGTTTTTCAACCTTGGCGTGATGACTAATGCGTTGTACGAAGTCGTAAATCGTTTTACCAAGCACTTAAATATCTTATAAATAAAACTAGTTTTATTTCGTATTAACTTGATTTTATTTTCTGAACATCTAACGAAGCTTCGTAAACAGTAATTATCGCATTACTATCGGAAGCTATTCCTGCGCAGGATATATAGTGCGATAAGCTTTGCAATATCACAGACACTTAGAAATTACTACTAATAGTTGAAAAGTCAACTGTTTGTCTTTCTCACTGTTGCGCTTTTAAACTTACTGTACTGGTTGATCCCCGCAAGCAATTTCTATGGCATTCCCCGATACTTGATACAATTTACAATCAACAAGAGATATTTCTCGCATACCCAGACATTCTTAATAAATTTTAATCAAACTTGTCCTCTCATCTAACAAGCATCTTATATTCTGCTATGTGGTTAGATATTCCCTAAAACCCTCTGTGTTTTTGTATTAGAATCTATGGACGGACGGTAAAGCATTGTTTCTATTATATTATGTACATGTGACTTCTTGTGAATTAGGAGTAATTGCTCCGTAACCCTTTCAATACCCCTTCAAACCACCTAATCCCTTTCAAACCGAAGTATATTTTCCTCAGACATGCAGGTTTCCTAATGATATTTTCCATCATCGCCGGGCACATGTTAAATCAGCATATAAAATTAGAATTCAATGTCATTGTAAGAAGAAAGAAAGGAAGAAAGAGATATTTATTTGACCATTTCTTAAGAAATTGGCTATGGAAAATTAAATAAGATTATATAGGTAATCTTATAATTAGACTTAATTATACAATTACAATGAAAAATAAATCGTTTTGCTCAGGAAATGCTAAGATAATAAGTCATCCTAGCCCTGATTCTTGAGTCCTGATCCTGATCCGGCGAGACATAGTTTACATTGGACTGTTTTAGGGCTAAATTAGAAGAAAAACGACGATGTAAATAGCGAAATTGCGATAAACTTTGAGATATCTTTGTTGCATTCTCTAGAGAAATGGAGCTATTGTTTTGATTGTAAGAACATAATTAATTTTAGATAACATCTTTATTAAGATACAGTGAGGTGATTGAGTAAAAGGTGCATAATTAAAAACTTACTTCATATGAATATCGCGTACGTTAGCCAACAATCGGCTTTTTACATCGTTCGAGCTGCCGTAGCCGCCGTCACGTCACCTAGCGACTGTTGAACGTAGCGCTGCATTGTTTATCTTACATGTTCGCTCCACTGGGCCGTGAAGATGCAATATCTGTACAAGTCTTCAATAGAGACATTGAATTTAAATGAACCAATTAAGGATTACTTACTTTCGAATTACTTTTCTGCCGATTTCCAAAAAGGAGACGGTACTCAATTCGACTGTATGTTTTTTTTTATGTGTGTTACCTCATAACTTTGTACTGGGTGAACCGATTTCGATGATTCTTTTTTTATATGAAAGCTGATAGTTCTCGTGTGGTCACATATGAATTTGATCAAGGTCAGACCAATAGTTTTTGAGTTATTCTTAAATAATTTATATTGAAGTCGGCTGTACAAAATTTTTAATTTTAAATTATAGTTATTTTGTAACTGTTCTAAGCCAGTGCTTGACTACTGTCCCACCTAATGGTATGTGGTGATGCAGCCGGTGATGGTAAAGCGCACTGGCTTAACACAATTTAAAAAAAAATTGTTAAGCATAAATTACTTAGTAAGGGTTATTTGGGCGGTTTACCGCTGCCGGTGAAGCTAAAATATATATATAATTTAAATTATATATATTTTTAAATAATAAAAATTTTGTACAGCCGACTTCAATATAAGTTATTAAAAATAACAAAAAACTATTGGTCTAACCTTGACCAAATTTATATGGGATTACACGAGAAGTATCAGCTTTCGTATAAAAAAACAAATATATGGCATGTTTTTCTACTTAGCGGCGCTGGCGACGGCACGGTGATAACTTCCATCGGTGCCGTTGCCGGTGCCGTGACAGCAAGCTTCCCACTCGATGCCGGCCGGCAAAACTGCATGTGTGTGTACGTATTGCACCCGTGTGCGTGTGTGCCGGGCGGCCGAAGTAGAAGGGACGCGTTGAAATTGAAACTCGAAATTAATTTATGAAATGATGAAATGTCTCCTCGCTCATACGGAAGTAGTTGAAATATATTTTTTTATTATTTTTAGAGTCCATTTCCAATTTTTAAAATAGGGTATAATATGATCCTTCTAAGTGTTTTATTTTTAAGATTGGATGAATTTAAAATTTCACTTCTCTGCGTTGGTTACATTTTCGTCTTAAATGTAAGAGATATATAAGAAACAAATACGACGACTTGACGAGACCAGTTTTACGAGTTGTAGAACTGAAGTCTGTGTTAGTGCTGCCCAAAAACCGAGCGTAGAGCGGCACCGACACCGACACCGGTGCAGTGGAACAACGAAGTCACAGTGCTGTCGCCGTGCTGTCGCCGTGCCGTCGCCGTGCCGTCGCCGTGCCGGTACCGTGCCAGTAAATGGAAAACCGCCCATTATTCTATTAATGAATACGTGATTGATAATAACCTCTGAGAATGAGGTCATCGCTAACATGCTCCTTCTACATGTTTTCATACTTTTCTAATTGTATAAAATATTATATTATCAATTTTTTGAAGTTCTGCTGGGTATTTTGTTTATTCTTCCCAGGGCACAGGCTTTTCCGAACTATTTTTTTTTATAGGATAAGGGTGACAAACGAGCACACAGTCCACCTGATGGTATGTGGTTGCTGTGGCCCATAGACATCTACACCTATCTTCGATTACGAATGAGAATGCAGATGCGTTGTCTACCCGTGAGGACTAAGATGGAATGCCTCGTTTCCAGTAAAAAGGGTCTCCGGTTCTCTACACTCACCATTCAAAACACAGCAGCGTTAAGCTGTTATTTGACGCTAGTATTCTGTGAGAGCGATTCCCCGGTCTAGCCGACCCATTCGTGCTACAACTATAATATAGCTGCAGCATGGCTCTATCACGTATAAACTAGTGGTAGGTAAAGCTTAAATGACTTTCAATAAGCATTCTTGTAATTATAATATACTATATTATATGTTTCGATGTAAATAGGTTTGACATAGCAGGTTATATACATTGTAGCGGCCATCCATATTTGGAATAGTTTTCTGCGTTATTTAACCCACGATTATATTATATTGTATAAAAATTATTCCATTCACCAACATTGTTATCTAATGTTTAGTAAGAAGAGATAATTTTAATATAAATAAATTGTTTCATTCGTTACATAACTAAACGAAAGAAAAAACTCATTAGTTTCAATGATCGTGTGAATTTTAAACTATCGTCTGATTTCTTCGTGTCGACGCCGCGCCGGTGAGTCAGGCTAAGTGTTTATTGGTGATATATCTGGAGAATTAAGTTTAACATTATAAAAATAAAACAGATAATTATTAAAAGAAACATAAATTTAACAATAACCGTATGGTAAAGTGTATTTTTGTTATAAGTACCGTATATACATTCATATGCATTTAGTAAAACGCTGTAATTTTAACATTACAAACAGACACTTCAATTTTATTTATTTGTATAGAGTATAGATGTACCCCGTTTAGACATCTAACCGCAATGTGTAAGTACATAATGTTATATTCTTCTTGTTGATTAAAGTGATATTCGTAGCATGTTGACGGCAAATAAAATGACTAGGATTTGTTGTCGTTCTGGAAGAATTAGTCGTAGGTATGGAAAAATCCGTTGAATATCCAGATTGTGCCGAACCAAAATATGTGCCTATACATTGATAAAACGATTAGAGCGTACAAGTTGCAACCAATAAATCTAAATTTTACGAATTTTATCCCTAGTGAATGTAATAGTTTTCATAAATAATAATGTCCTCCAAAATTTCGGTCACGATGGCCAATCTCAACTGGCCATCAGAACAGGTTTATAGTACGAATGTGTGCAGGTGCACTTTATTCCTACGGACGCTAATACCTGTTGTTATTTTATTTAAGAACGATTTTGTACAAATATTTTGTTGTAAATAAGTTTCAATAATCGTGTGAATTTTAAACAATCGTCTGCTGTGTTTGAGTCGGCGCCGTGCCGGTGAGTCAGTCGTAAGCTCGTAAGCTATGTGGGACGCCGCGAGCATTGCACCGCCCTATGCAGAGTTTCGCATCATTGTATGATTGTATGTAAAGGAGGCGCAGGCGGTCTCGCCAACGCAACAAATCCTCGTGAAAGCGGCCCCTCTTATACCTATACCTTACACAACAAACTCGGCGTCGAAGCGCCACCGAGCTGCACCAACACCAACCCACCGATGACTCATTATCGATTCCAATACTCCTTTCTCTCGTCTTAACTTGATGACTGACGAAGTACAATATCATTCAAAATGATACATGTAAATATATAATTTATAAACATTTTATACAGCCCACTTCAGTATAAGAATAACTCAAAATTATTGTTCTCACCTTGATCAAATTCGACCACACGAAAAGTACCAGCTTTCAAATAAAAAAAGAACCATCGGAATCGGTTCACACAGTAAAAAGTTATGAGGTAACACACATAAAAAAAACATACAGTCGAATTGAGTACCGTCTCCTTTTTGGAAATCGGCAGAAAATTAAAAATTTTGTACAGCCGACTTCAATGTAAGTTATTAAGAATAACTCAAAAACTATTGGTCTGAAGTCGAATTGAGTACCGTCTCCTTTTTGAAAGTCGGCAGAAAATGATTATTCAGAGCTTATAAACCAATCGTTCCCAGCGTCATCCCATTCCCATCGTTGTTTTAAATGATTAATCAAAAAAAAGTATTGTCTATTGTGCACTGTTTCACGGATTCTGATAGCAAGGTCTGTCTTAGAATTCGTATACGTTTGTCTTGTTCACGATTATGTTACTGTATAAACCTGTAGATTCACGAAAAGATATGCCTATCACGAACGAGAGAGACGAGAACCCGCTTTCCAGTAAACAAGATGTACTAAATTTAATGACTAGATTCTTCTATTCGTTTCCTATAATCGATTCCCTTTTTAATAAAGTTAGATTTTGCAGGAAGTCGATGGATGCAGGTGGCTCAGGACCGTGCTTTGTGGCATTCCTTGGGGGAGGCCTATGTTCAGCAGTGGACTTATGAAGGGATGTAATGATAGATTTTGTGGATTAAATGTAATAAATAATGTGCCACAATAATAAATGGTAATGCATGATGTGAAACAATGTCCAATGTGGACTTTCCAAATAATATGTGCCAAGCTTATAGCACTTATCGATTTTTTATATGAAAAATTATAATACATTTTCAAATAAATTTAATAAATATCATTAACAGGTAGTTTATGCTTGCAGCTGCTACCAACGTCATTCATCAAACCATTAATCGTTTTTTGTACATTTACACATTATATTCATTCCGATTCATCTCTTAAAATAAAATTAAATCAAAATTAAATTCCACTCATAAATCATGTTACATATATACGTCACTACGGATCTTGTCTCCTCGACAGCAGTGAGATACGGTGTGTCAATCCCTCCATCTAATGCGGTTATTCGGGTCACCACTCGTCACTAATTCTCACTTCGCCACCACCGGTACCCTTGACCCGGCGTGGGAGGAAACCGCGAATGTATTTTTAACCAAGTGGGGTCATCAACCGCCCGCCGAAAAGGTCTTGGAAGCGTGCTATATAGTTCGGTTATGTCTTGTTTTATTGCAACAATGTGATAACAGTTCGTTGGCCTCTAATGACATCAATACATACTGTCAAATATATTCCCTTTTTAAATACAAATACTTTTATTTTTCGTCGACGTTTAAGTCGACGGTCCTATGTGATTTCGTGTCTTTCCCTCTCGAAAAGGCAAATTCATCGAATGATGAATCGTAAACAACTGTGTGTATGTGTAAAATAAAATTAATAAAAACTCTCTTGAATTTTCGTCACTTGTGTCTGTTTTTTCCCATAAATTGTGCGCATCTTGCGAGTTAATCTTTTTCCGCCTTTGGAGTGATTCATTTCATGCGCAATATATTTTTGACGCGAGGAGTGATGTTGAAATGTTAGGCACGTTAAATTATTCGTTTTTCAATTATTTCATTATTTACAATTGCAACATCGTACATTAATAAAGTAGTAGGCGCCACTACGGTACCGTACTTTATTAAATCCATGCACAAACATTGTGAGAGGCTGTGTTGACGTAAGTGGCCGTCACTTTATTCGGAAATTGCAAATCGTAGGTAATTGCGTCGCCGCGCCGCGCCGGCCAGGTACGGGCACAGCGATACACGAGTCAGCGTCCGGAACAGATGCAATTACCTGACTCAGAACCGAAAGGGATAACTTACGATACAGCATGACCCAATCACGTCAGTCTATTTACAGCGTATTTTAACACACGCTTTTAAAATACCTTGTACTTCTCTAATCACAATCAACTTATGACATACGACCAATTTTATTAGTTTTCGTCTTTGGCACATACAATTACTAATTACAATTATTAGTTTTCGCCATTAGCTTCACTTGAATTTATTTATTAATGAAACATCTATAGCGGTCTATAACTTAATTTTTTTTAAAACTCTCAAAACAAAAAGAGCTGGTGATCTTCAAACGTCTGAACAGATTTTAGCTAAGGACACTCTCGGTTCTTAACTATTAAGACACCTTTCAAACGAAAAACACTTAATTGTAAAAACTTTTTTGGATAACTAGTCATAATTCGTTGTTGACCGGAGAGTTCATAGAAATATTAATATTATATCTATGGGAGAGTTGAAGTATGATAAAACTTGCCAAGAACAATGAATGAACACGAAAATTAGTTTTTATTGAAAATTTTGCTTTTGCGTCTAGAATTTCGTTGGAACTAGTTACAAAATGGCTTTTACCAGAGATTCTTAGATGTCACTGTTAAGGTACAGTAACATTTACGTATAAATTAATTATTTGAGTTTGTTAAAGCAGTAGGGCTTATTATCCTACCATAGTAAAATATATCTTTAACGTGGTAGAGCCATGCTGCACTTATATTAGTAGTATAGTTGTAGCACGAATGGCTCGACCGGGGAAGGACCACGCTCTCACAGAATACCAGCGTAAAATAAAAGCTTAATGCTGCTGTGATTCGTATAGTGAATGTAGAGCACCGTAGACCCTTTTTACTGGAAAAGAGGCATTCCATCTTAGTCCTCATGGGTGACAACGCATCTGCATTTTGATTCGCATAGGAGGATACATGTAGATGTCTATGGGTCACAGCAACCACTTACCATCAGTTGGACTGTGTGCTCGTTTGTCACCCTATCCTATATAAAAAAAATAAGGCCTACTAGCAAGGTTTTCAAAAATCTTTAATTTTGTTTTTCTTTATTGAAACCGGTACAATTATTCGTCCATGCTTTATAGAAACTACTACTAAAGTACTAAACTAATGATTTTTATAAAAATCTGTAGACCAAATTAGATATTTCTGATTTATTTTCGATTTTCCCTTAACTGGGCCTTATTACCCGCGACTTCAAAAACTCTAAAGAATAAAATAATTCCACATTCTGAAGTCGTGGACTTCAGAATTTATTGTGTGTAAGGAAGTAAGAAGAAAGAAAATAAAATTTATTCGCGGCCACAATGCAATACATAACAATAAATTCCACACAATGATAACAATAAATAAAAAATCTTATTAATATTGGGCTACTATAACGAAACGGTCACCGATTCAGGATAAGCTTAAAGTAAAATTGTCGCATCACTACCACTTTATTGATAATAAGGCATTCTATCTTAAACCGCATTGGTGACAACGCACATATACATTTTGCCATAACATCTACTTATCAAGGACTGTCTCTTTGTTTGTCCATCTATCAAACCATCTTCACTTAAGTCAACACATTTGGCCTGACGCCGTTGTAGAACCGTGTATTAGTTCGTTTATATGCTGTAAAAAAAGGCATGCATGAATCACACACAGCGCAGAGCACACGGCCGCGTGCATGTCTGTCCTGTCTACTTACCTATATAGACAGATATGTTTTCAATTCGTCTAGCGACTGAGGTTACTGCCCGCATCGCACACGATTTAATTACGCCACTTTAACAAATTCTATGTTGTAAAAAATATTCATTCTTTTATATCACGTAAGCCGTAAGATCACTGATACAATGTGAGATACCTTTGGTAACCGGATTTATAATAATGTTTAATAAACATTATCCCTACTTTCTTCATGCTCCAACATATTGTTACAATTGTCATAGATGATCAAATGCACAGTATGTATATCCATTTATATAGCAGTATAATATTTTGTATTTATCAATACTTCTTTAATTATATAGATAATCGATACTTTTATGTTATTAACGCTTGTACTACATAACACATTTACAATACGAAATGAAGCCGGTCGTTAGGCTTACGTAGTATGCAGGCGTCGCTGATAACAGGCGATAAGCCTTCGCGAATTTCTTTCTTATTGCATTTCACGTTTTTTGACGTACATATATACTTAATGTGTTTACTCAATTCTTGTCTTTAAAATTCATTGTCAATGTAATGTCATTAATAACATAATTTAATTGAAAGGGGTTTATTGGTGTTCAGTTAGTTGAAATAACACTTGTTCTTAGTACGGTGGGCTACGCTACATCAAAGTTCGACTGGGGCTGTCGAGCGCCGAAAGTGGCACTTGTTGCGTGGGATCAGTGCTTGTGAATGTCAATGGAGCAATTTGTTCCTTGTAATGAGCCATACTTAAATACGAGCCATAGATATTAATAACAGTAGTGAGGAGGGCGCATGAGCGAGCGTAAACCAAACCACCGCGTTCGATGGCACGTCGCAAGATGAGCGATTTGTATGTGTAACGCAACGGATATATTTAATTTAACTATAAATATTCCGCGTTTGCATTCAGTTTCTGACTAAGCGTTGCATTTCGATTGAAAATGATACGAAACCTGCTACGCCCTCCTCTCTATCCTCCTCATCTATCCTGCGTGTAGTCGATTAAAACATAAATTCTAATTATACTATCTAGACTAACATCCTTTTAATTACAGTAAACAGTAATTTTATACTTTATGATATAACACATCCCGGACCTGTGTATTGAGCAATTTCGCGATTCTCGTCTTTCGCATGTATTACGTTCAGTTTGCCGCAATTTGGGTCGTTGTGTGCAAATGGATGCTGCCCATTAAGCCACATTCCGCTCGTGTGATTGTTACACAGACACCGCTTGACACAAAACTCCGCATTTTCTGAAAATAAAATACTGTATAATATACACCACGTGAGATGATTATATCTCTCTTATCTATATCAACTAGGTGCACGTCTTACGTCGTTATAGGTGGCTCGTGGCCGTGTTTCATGGCATTCCTTGGGATAGGCCTATATTCAGCATTATACTTGTGAAGAGCTCTAATAATGATGAAAATATCTTGTTCTCCTGGTCGACTTTGGACCACGACGATAGTTTTGGAATAATATCTGTCAACTATGTAATAAAATATGTAATGTACCCACAAACACTCACTAGTTCTGGCTTACCTGCGCCCTTGTTACGCTTCTGTAATAAGATAGTTATACGTGGTAGAGCCACGCTGCAGCCATATTATGTTTGAAGCACAAATGGCTTCGCTCAACTGGGGAAAAACCACGCTCTCACAGAATACCAACGTGAATTTGTTGCTTAACGTTGCCGTGTTACGTATTGTAAGTGTAGAATAACCGGAGACCCTTTTAACTGGAAATGAGGCATTCCATCTTACTCCTCATGGGTGACAGTGTATCTGCATTTTTTTTAATCTAGTATAGATTGTAGATGTCCACAGCATACGCTTACCATGACGAGGTCTGTGCTCGTTTCTCACCCTTTTTTTAAAAAAAAAAGGGTTAAGTTGTAGTGTCAGAGACTAGAAGCATCACAATACGAGACCCGAAAACCAACAATTAGTGTTTTGCACACACACATATTGCCTTGGATTGGGAATCGAGCGCAGGAGCTGCGGTGTAATGGTTTCTTTGATCAATGCGGTTCATCGTGATACATCGTTCATATTTGTACGAGGATATAGATTGATAGCTTTTGAATCTAGTTGTGTTGTGATTGACCCCTTGTCTCGTACTCGGTGTCCGAGACTAATTCAGATTTCGACCTAATTGTATAAATGTTACGTCGGATTTATGTAGGTTTGCGCGAGTGAGTGCTTCTTTGTTTGTACATATACTTGTGACACTATAATATTATATTCGTCACTGTTAATAGCTTTCAAGAATATTTGTTAGTTGTCGCTAACGCTGTGGTCGAAAACCGCCCAGAAAATTACCAGTATGATAATATAATATCTACTTGTAAAATATAACATTTTGATATTTCAAGTTAGCTCTTAAGCTAGGAAATATCGTTAACTAGAGATAACTCGTGTCATTAAACCGAACGGCAATGCCGATAGTTGTGGTTGTTACCGGTTAATAAAAAGCCCGTGAATCAGTTTGGGATGGAAACGCGTCAAATGCACATGTACGAAAAGGCGAAGCGGGCCAAACCAGTGGCTGCCAATTACGAGCCCAATCGCACTGTATACGAGAGTTAATTAGAGAGATTCCCGACACCCCGTTCCTGTCGTGTTCACGTTAACCCTCTCACGAACCATTTACCGGTCAGGTGATGAATGCTGAGTACATATAAAAGTTAACACTCAATTTTAATACCTTCGTTGTGTGATTTGAATTTTTTGAACTTTGTATTTGTGGCTTAAAACGCAGATTGTATTATATAATTTAAACCACATAACAATGTGTGTTTGGTCATTGTAAATCAATATTTCCGTTCTGTTATCACGCCGAACTAGTATAACGTTCTTTTCGTAATAGTTTTTTTTTTTATAGAATAACAATAGTAATATAGTTTGTTATAGAGTTTGAAATGAATGAGATGAATGATTCGTAGGAATCCTATTAGGAGCAGCGATCTGTTAACCTCATCGATGCCCTTGAGTAAAGGTGTGGATGAATTTGCACCCTATGACCGTACATTTCAGAAAAGTGCTGGTCCATTGTACTCGTACTGTCACAGATCTTGTGTCGTTGTATCCGAAGAGCTCTTGTCTCTATAAACGTTTCCTCGGTTTAAGAGCCTAGTGGAATTTTATGACCTCTGATTTCAAGGGTACCTCGTTCAGAGTGGTGCGGCATCACAGGTCTAAACAGAGTAAATGGTGTAAATAGGTTTCTGAGAGATGAATGTATGAATTTCTTATGGTACTGTACGCGCGATTAGTTGTTGCCACTTGTGAAGAAGCAAGACAGCTAACATTCTTGGCACTGCACTACGGAAAGTAGGACTGTATAGTTTTTTATTGTTATAAATTTGGCAAGTTATTTAAAAAAAAATCATATATTTTATTGATTGATACACAATATGTATGTTATAGTAGATCTCGGAATACTTATCTATATTTATGTTATTTTTAGTTTAACACCATTTTCTTTTTGTCAATGTATAATTTTTCTTTACTACCTAATATATAATTAACAACCTATTTGGTATGACGATCTTATTGGATATATTTAGCAGCCATATTACTCCACTTTTATCATTTGATACTCTAAATAAATGAACAGTTTGCAAAAGATAATGTTATTATAGAAAAAATTGCCTTCTTGTATGCTATTAAAGACACTTAATACGTTGTAGAAAGCTCTCAGACGGGAATTGTTTGTCATGTGTCGTGTCCTGACGGTCCCGAGGCCGTCAGACGTCGATCTAAAGGCTATAAGTGGCACTGTCAACTTTGTTTTCCTACGATAATGTGTCCGTAAATACCGTCATCCCCTTGCCGTTGGCTTTACAAGCTTATTTGCGTATACGTTTAACTAAGACTTCAAATTTTGAGTTGAGTTAAACGTTATAAAAATAACAAAGTCAACCTCTGTTATTCGTTAGTGATCTTTAGTAATTTTAATCTTTGGTGACCGATCCCACATTATCTTAGTCTTTCAGTAGTATGCTTGAGTCTGGATTTAATTTTTTTATAAAATATAGGTTCCCGAGCAAATGGTAGCACCCAGTCATCTTCTTCTATTGAAATTCTGATGTTCTTTTTTTATTGCAATGCCTCTCGAAACTTCCTTGGTAGCAATCGGTGATCTTTTTCGAGGATTTGTGCTTTACCAAATCTGATGTAACGCGGGAATAATCTCGAATACGTTCAAAAAAAAGAGTGGAAGTCTGAAATCTGTAAACATGCTCAAGATCGTCAGTGTAATAAGAAATCATTGAGTGATTCATTTATATTCGTTTTTTAGTCTAGATGACAGAATTTTTAAAATTAGCGGTGTAAATTTTTAAGTTGGTATTATCTTGTGAAGTTATTTCAACTTGGGTCACAAACATTACACTTTCATTTGTTTTTTGTCACCTCCATAGCGAACCATTTCTCATCTTACCTTATATTATTTCCCTCGTGCAGAAACTTTAATTTGGCTAAAGTTAATTATTCGTTACATGTCTCTTATACGTCGTGTGGTTTGTATTTACTAAAAATTTCCCAATATAAGCATCAGCATCATGTTCTCTGTGGTTGCTGTATAAATATCGTTTAATTTAACGCGAGAGATATTAGGTGACAAGTGGTTTACTGTCGATTCTCCACTGTAACCTACTGCAATGAATCTATTATTATTCAGCCGTTGCACAATAGAGGTATCGATCCCGAATACAGTTAGACCACAAAAGCAGTGTCGGGTTCAATTCCCACCTGTCCAAGGCAGTCGACGCATACAAAACGCATCGCACATACTGTAATTGTCGATTGAATCTTAACTTATTTTATGATTTGATTCAATTAAAGTTCTTCACTATTCTTTATTTTTTACAAATCATATCTGTTCGAAATCTCTTTAACGTTGCAGATGTATCAAATACTTTTAGTATTAAATCAAATCAAATGTTTAATAAAAAGGCAATCTTTAGCCATAATTGAATTTGTTCGAAACTCTCTAGGTTGTCGACATTCAATTTAGCGTTTCCGTAGGCTTTATATGTTTAACCTGTAGTTAGTTGGATAGGTGGTGGGAGCTCTAAGTGGAAACTGCAATGGCGGCCAGGGAGGTCTCACCCCTTCCCCTCCCCTCTCATGCCTATATACTTTGATGCGCCAGTGCGCTGCGCTTTCGTAATATTGACGTTCTTATTCCATGTACCTACCTCACTTTGAAGGCGAATCCTGAATTATAAGATATTGATATCAACATTTTTTTGTATATATATTAACCTGTAAAGATTATTAATTCTATTAAAATGATAAAATATAAAATTATTAATAATAAACTCGATATAATATACAAGTTAACGTGTGTAAGCGTTATATATTCTTTTGTTTATGAATTTTAAAGAACTTTTTAGTGTACCGCCTATTTAGCACAATGTCGAAAATAACGTTTTCTTTGGAAAATACTTATAACTAAATTAATTTTAACTTTTCTTGTAATAAGCTTTAATTTAATTTAATGATGTCTAAACATCTTTCCAAGAATTCGCCAAGTGGCGTAAGGTATCATACCTACTAGGATTTGTCTTTTCATCGGGTAGGCATGGTTGTGAGCCCAAAGCCAATAACCTGTTACTGCTATTGCTCTACACCACGTAACATTTTGTCTTCTCTCTGGTGCATATGTCGGTCATCATCATCATCATTACAGCCCTTCACAAGTCCACTGCTGAACATAGGCCTCCCCCAAGGAATGCCACAAAGCACGGTCCTGAGCCACCTGCATCCATCGACTTCCTGCATATCTTACCAGGTCGTCACTCCATCTAGTGGAGGGACGCCCTACACTTCGCCTGCCGGTACGAGGCTGCCACTCGAGAACCTTTCTTCCCCATCGGTTGTCGGTTCTTCGAGCTATATGGCCGGCCCATTGCCACTTCAGCTTACTAATCCGTTGGGCTATGTCGGTCACTCTAGTTCTATATATCGGTCGATAGAGCCTTATTCGTTAGTAAACTGGGCTGCACCGCGTACCCCCGAGGAAACATTAGCCGGATGTGGTCTCGAGACATCCGTCATTGTTACATCTGACAGGCACTTAAAACAAATATTTAACGCTTTTAATAGATTAATTGATAAAATTAAATATAATATATACAAATAAATAAAATACAAGTGTCTGTTTGTAATGTAAAAATTACAGTTTTTTACTAAATGCATGAATGTAAATACGGCACTTATAACTAAAATACGATTTTCAAAATTTTTGTCTGTCTGTCTGTCTGTTTGTTCCGGGTAATCTCCGAAACGGCTGGACCGATTTTGACGGGACTTTCACTGGCAGATAACTGATTTCATAACGAGTAACTTAGGCTACTTTTATTTTAGAAAAATAGTTAGGGTTCCGCACAAAAACATAAAAACCCTAACACGCGAGCGAAGTCGCGGGGAACAGCTAGTTAGATATAAATACAGCTATGATTGCTTATGAAAGCAGCAGATGAAAGCAGCAGATGAAAGCAGCAGATGAAAGCGCTTACCGTAAATATCACAGTATTACACGAGCAACTTGGGTTCGATCCCTGCCACCTGCCACCACCAATGACATTGTTAATTGCATTTTGAAGTGCTTATTACCACGTATTCGGTGGCTAAAGTTAATTGCACTTTGAAGTGCTTATAATATACCATGTTCGGCAGCTAAGGAAAAGATCGTGGGGAAATCTGCATGTTTGAGGAATAAAATTATTTCGAAGACCTGTGAGGTCTGCCTTAATTAACTCTTTTGGAAATGAGAGGTTATACCCAGTTATGGGACGTATATAAGCTGTAACTTCCTTTGTTATTCCACTTTAAACATATCCTAAAATAAGAGTGAATTGTGAACTAGTGTACATAGAAGAAGCAGTGTAATAAGCTGACTGAATTTGAACAGCATGCAGCTCTCTGCGTACGGGATGAACTTACTAGAAAATTGCACGTGATTACGGGGCGCGCCGCCGTCTGCCTCTTTCGATTTAATTCCGCGCTTGCTATCGTTCACCTATTCATCTTATGTATCGCATGCATATGTATGAGACAGCGCACCGAGCACTTCCTCGTCCTTGTAAAATTAATAACACTGGCGGTCGTTTCGAGCGCGGTTTTTCACGACCTACTGGACGGAATTTAATTAAATATAGAATATAGCCAGCTTGCAGATAACGATTCAATCAACTGGGGCTACAGGAAATCATATTAATAGTTTTTGGTATAAACGGATTGTAATAATATGCACAGGTTTGTAATATTTTGCGTCAAACTATCGTTTAAGTCTTTATTTATTTCTTTGGATTCATTCCGCTGTTTTAAGAATTGTTTTCATAGTACTGGCGGCAGTAAAGTAAAACATCATAAAGAAAACAAATGTCCGAGAAATGAAATATGTACAGAATATGTGAAACTTCTCATGTTCACCAACACTCACGAAGTACAAAGAGTCACGAAGACATATCAATTCGCTCCATAACCTTTATTTCATGGGTTATTTAGTGTTCGATTCTAATAGTAGCGAGCGCTTTCCCATATTGACAGGTGGTGGTAGGCGCGGTTCGTCAGCTTTAGTATGCGCCGCCGAGCAATGCTCCGATTTTGCTCCAACCGAAGAACAATAGCCGACACATTCCATCCACATCACCGTTAGCGGGTCGTCGGTAATCGCCGATCCGCCCTCCCTCCTCGCCAAGCGGCCCCCGATGACGCGATAAACTTAACTAATAAACATTCTAGACTTCCGCACTGCCACGAGAAGATTGCGTTTTATCTTTCCCGTCTATTAAATATCAGATTGCCTTTCATCATATCCCTAGCAATAAATTGTATTAATTGTGTTTAAAATTTATTAAACTCTTACGTTTTATGATGTTATCCTGTGTATTTAATTGATTTAATAATGCATTAAAGTAGGTACCTATATATTGTAATAAATTTTAGTTATATTACATAATTTATTGCATTGCTATTGGCGTAGTCTAGTAAATCAAATTCAGGAATTTTTAGAGTGTTCTAACTTAGTCCGAGCCGGGGCGCGGTTGGCATTAGGCCAGAGCAAACAGGGTAAAAAGCAAGGGCCGCGGCGCCGACCGCGCCTCGATATAGCGAGCAAAGTCAAGGCGCGCGTCTGCGACGCAATGCAACGGCCGCGTCCTGGCCGATGTGCCTCGTGATCAGCAGCAGTAAATACCAGTACTTAGCGGGCACACCCTGGTCGAGGTGTGCCTAACCATGGCGTGTAATAATTGAGGCTCTTTACGGAAAAGTATAACCAACATGAGCGCATCGACTATTTAATATAATATTTGGAGACGCGGTCACGATTCAATATAACGCAAAAAGTTCACGCGAGCCTCGTAAAACACTCTAGTTATAGCCTCTGGTATGTGTCATCGACGACGTCATCGACAACTGCCTTCACGAGACATTTTTTTATCGAAGTGAGGCTGACAAACACAGGTGGTTAGTTAAAGCTGTGGTCGATAAGCACTGCCATCTATCCACGATTAAAAATCAAAATGCAAAACAATGTCACCAATGAGTACTAAAATGGAATACCTTGTTGTATTTTTAATTAAAAATTCTTACTATATTTTTATAGAATTGGCCCATTGACTTCTACGTTTGTTCTCAATTAAAAATCAAAATGCAGTTGCGTTGTCATCCCTGAGGAATGAGATGGAATGCCTCGTTTCCAGTAAAAAGGGTCTCCGGTTCTCTACACTCACCATACGAAACACGGCATTAAGCTGCTATTTTACTCTGCCACGTTTAAAACTGTACAGTAGGATTACAATTGCATGTAGAGCAAAGATTTTTACGTAGGAATGCATCATTAAGCTGCTATTGTACGCTGGCATTCTGTTAGAGCGTGGTGCTACCCCGGTCGAGCTGACCTATTCGTGCTATAACCATAATATAGCTGCAACGTGGCTCTACCACGTTTAAAACTATGCAGTAGGATACAATTCCACGTAGAGCAAAGATTTTTACGTAGGAATTTATTAACGAGTCATAATTCACTTCAAAAGCTATTATTTACCTTTCATAGGCCCTTTCTGGGATTCGAGATTGCGAGTTTATCATTCAATTTCCCTCCGCATTGAGCTGATAAGAGTTAGATTATTCATAACATAATATAAGGTTTGCTATTTAAGCATTAAGTATGATATGATGAATAATACAAGTACGACGTGGGTTAGTACATCAAAACGAACTAGGGTAACGGCTTATAGCGAACGAAATATTGAAATAGAAAGGCACCTTATACTTACATGCGACTCGAACAGCGTGTCGGTGACTCATGCAACAGGCTTAAGTCTGAACAAGGACATCCTCGCAGTCGTTCTGTGCCGGAGCAAATTGAAATATAAGTATCGTTTCCCCATATCCGTCAGCTCTATTTAGTATTGTGCTGAAACAAATCCCGGACGACACTTAGCGACCATTCTACCTGCTGCTGTGTGGGTACGCCTGTTTTATGAAGAAACGTAATGACGTTGTGCAATAAGCAGTGTGTGGGTTTTATTGTCATACCACGAACTAAATGGTCCGTTTTATTGCAAAAAGTGCCCTAGCTAACATTTGACTTTCGAAACTTAATATTGCAGAACTTTCTATTAACGTATTAAGTTTAATCATAAACTTTTGCAAGAATGTTATTTTTTTTTTGCTCTTATCACATTAAAAAAAACATGCGTGAGTGTCGTGGAACACTCGGTTGGAACGAAGTTCCTTTCGTAGTATATTATTATTGATAAACGTATTTATATTTTATTTGATTAACAAATACAAATATTTATTTGAAGTACTAGCGCCTATTAAAATGAAGCGTCATTTAAAAAAAATCTTTCATGGAGTGATAAGAAAAAGTGCAAGGGAGATGGATATTATTCCATCTCGCTTCCTTATAACCGCCAAGGCCGTCTACACTACGTCAGAAGGAGTCGTGACGGAAAAATCTTACACTTTTTCTCGCCTACCCCATCCCAAAAAAAACACAAACCCCAACCCAACTTCGTTCCAAATGCGCCACATAGCCGTTAATCACCAGTTAAATGTAAGCTTTTGGGCGCATCACTAATAGTGTTTTTTTTTATGCAGATGACTTGAAAGCAGTGACAAAGCGTCTGACCGAACAGGCCAAGCGGCAGGGCTCACCAGACAATATCTCAATAATTGTGGTGTTCCTGAAGGATCCGCGCGACATCGCCGCCTACATCTGCCCGCCCATGGATCTTGGGTAAGCTGAAATAATAATAATAACAACAACACCAAACATCCTGTGACCTCACGAGGTGACCGACTGCCCACTGAAATTATCTATGTGGTCGTTTCTGTGCGGTTGGGGCTCCTTATTTTGTTATTTTTACTATGGTTAAAATATTATGGAATAAGGTAATATATTAAATGTATATATTTTATTGTATATTATTTATTTGGTATGGTGGTGTAAGAGAGTCAATTACTCCATATCGCCACGTAATGTCGTAAGAGGCAACTATGGACTAATCGCAGAAAAACTTCACGGCTTTACCATCTTGTTTATGTCAGACAGCGGCGTGATGCGAAGTGCGAGACTAAATTATATTGACCAGACTCAGTGTCAGGTGACTGCATTCGTCCATCCGCCTGCCAAGCGGCAAGTCCTACCGCAGGCAATCCTGCAACAGCAGCGGCCCATATCCGAGACTGTTATGGCTATATCATACTTTTGCAATTATAGTTAGGGTTGTCAACCTTACTATATATAATAAATAATAATGTATCCTACTAAATTGGGAGTTCAAGTTTTTTTTTTCATAGGATAGGGTGGCAAACGAGCACACAGTCCATCCAACTGATGGTAAGTGGTTGCTGTGACCGATAGACATCTACATCTATCCTCAATAAAGAATCAACATGCAGATGCGTTATCACCCGAGAGGACTAAGAGATGGATTGCCTCCTTTCCAGTAAAATGGGTCTCCGGTGCTCTACACTCACCATACGAAACACAGCAGTGTCAAGCTGCCATTTTACGCTGGTATTCTGTGAGAGCAAGGTCCTTCCCCGATCGAGCCGACCCATTCGTGCTACAACTATACCACTACTAAAATAGCTTCAGCATGGCTCTACCACGTATGGAGAAGTTGTCTTAGGCCTGCCTTATGAAGGCTTAAAGCAGCAAAAATATTCCTTCACACTATTGGTTTTACTGGTGGTGGGACTCCTTTTGTGCCTAGGAGTCCGTCTTGGTGGGAATCACCTTCTTATTAACTTCTGCCGTCGAATAGCAGTGCGTGCACTGTTGAGTTCCGGTTTGAAACGTTTTAAGTTAGTATAATTAGAGGCTTTGACGTATCTGTAGCTTCCTTTGTTTGAAGTTGGCTGTGGGTCTCCAAGCTTAATGCTGGACGTCTTCTTCTTTATCACCACGTAAAAGTTCATTCTGGTGATATGCTTCACCTTGTGTAGTAAGGCTATGCAGCAATCACTACGCTTTACAGGTGGATTGGCGAACGCAGTACCAGACGTCTCGCAACTTTGATCCTGCCTCCCAATCATATTCAAAATGGGCACATCAGTTTTGATATTTATTTATTTAGCAAAAATTTCGAAATCAACAGTATGTCTTAAGCGTCTCCTAGACAAATTCGTTATAGTTCCTCATCGTATATTTCATTCAAATAGATTCAAACATCGTACAGCCGTTAAACTTGTTTGGTTTTATATCAAATGATGTAATAAAAAACTTGAAAATTACGTTGAAGTAGTCGACCTTGGAACCTAGTGGCCTATCTCATGCGAGTGCAAAAATGAAAGTCTCATTGTTTTCATATCAGTCCACGACATTTATCACTACGACCGCGAAGTAATAGGCTTGATTAATTCTAAGAACAAGTTGCGAGTCATGTTGCAAAGATTTGTAATTGAATGTAATTTTTTGTAACGGAATTTTTAAATGTGATTTTCATCTCTTTCAAAACGAAAATTATTTTCTACATTTTAGTTCGGTTATCTACAAAAGCGTGTTTTTATTGTTTTTAAACTATTTTTCATAGCATAAGGGTGACAAACGAGCACATAGTCCACCTGATGGTAAGGGGATGCTGTGATGCATAGACATCTACATTTACATATAACATAACATAAACATAACATAAACACTCACGCCTGTCACCCAGAGGGGTAGGCAGAGACTACGGACTTCCATTTGGCGCGATCCTGACACACCTCTCTCGCCTCTTTCACATCCATATATCTACGCATACACGCTCGTCGGTTAAGGGTACTCCTAATCTGGCCCATTTTCAATGTATCGCCGATCTGGTCGATAAACCTTCGTCTAGGGCGTCCCTTCCCGACCCTGCCGTTCACTTCTGCAACATAAATTTGCTTTGTCACTCTTTCCTCGTTCATTCTTTCTACGTGACCAAACCACCGAAGCATTCCTTTCTTAATCCTTGTCACAACGTCATCTTGCAAACCACACTTTTCTCTTATTACACTATTTCTCACCCTGTCATTCAGATTCAGCCCTAGCATACTCCTATTACATACTACATTTACCTTCGATTCAAAATGCAGATGCGTTGTCTGTTACTCCTGGGACTGAGATAGAATGTCTGGTTTCTAGTAAGAGGGGTCTCCGGTTCTCTACACCTACCATACGAAACACAGCTGCAGCATTAAGCTGCTATTTTACGGTGGTATTCTGTAAGAGCGTGGTCTTACCCCAGTCGAGCCGACCCATTCGTGCTATAAACATAATATAGCTGCAGCATGGTTTTATCACGTAAAGCATTTATCTACTAGTTTACAGTGGGTTAACTATAAGAAATAATGAAATCAGCGCTCAGTCAAGTTATCTTGGCAAACTCCGGTGGTGTTTTTATATGTTTAGACTAAAAGCCAAAGTGTGCATACACCTAAGTTTAGCCGATTACAAGAGGAAACAGTTTATATTTTTAAATAAAAAGAATACGAAAGCGCGTATTAAGTAATATCAGCGACACTATCTAATTTGTATATTATATAGGATACACCAAAGTTTAAACAACCGCAATCGGCTGCACTTAGTTGTGGCCGGTTAAACCTCCTAGGTGTATCCGCATTTTGGGTTTTAGCCGTAACATATACAAACAATACAAAAGCGATGGCTGTTTGAAACTACGAAACCAACGCGTAATGCAATACTTGACACAATTTACTGCGCGCTTAAGCACTAAGCAACAGCTGTTCTATTGAACGCGCTCGCCCAGCGTTTAGGGAAATACGCTTCCTCTTCCGATTGACGAAAGTTGTATGGCTTTAACACCTTGTTGAAATTTTGGTAATTTGGTTGATTGTGGCTTAATTGCTTAATACGTGAAAATTTGATACATATATATATGTAATATACTTGAGAATTTAATGAAAATTTATAATTTAAAGTGGTAATAAGACTTATAATGGGAATATGATTTTTCACCAAATCTCAACTTACGGACCAAGCTTTGTCGAATCATTTAGGTTCGAATATATTTCAAAAAACGTCGCACCCCAATACTACGAACTGGTTACACTTACACTACACATACCAATCCCAATGCGTAGTGTGGTAAGGATTCGGCATACTTGGTGAAAAAAAAACCCACATATTGTAAATTTCAAAGGAGCCAATCTGACAGCGATTATAAATAAAAGTTGTAAAATCTTAATTGTAGGTACCTACATAATATGATGTACATTTATTGATTGATTTTTAAATTTGTCAAACTCTGTTGGCTCGGCGGCTTTACTGCTTTGCGGAAGAGGCTCGTGAGCAGAAAGTCTGCTAGTTAACTATATACTTATCTACATTTTATTCTCACATAAATAGGCTGGACAACGCGTTGTCGAACGTTCCACCGTACGTCGCTGAATCGGACGGCCGAAAGCCGGACGCCGTGGCGATGGGTGTGGACGAGTGCGGCGACGCCGAGGCCGAGGCTGACGCTGATAACGGCGTGTCGGATAGTGACAGCGAGGACCTCGGCCCCGAGACTGCTGTGGACGCCGATGATGTAGACGCCGACGTGCGCCACCACGAGCCGGCGCCTCCGACGCCTCCCGCACATGCCGGTAAGTCTAATTCGTTTTCATTTTTTTTGCGCTACGCTGTCATCCAAGGACAAGAATCCTTACAATTTCGTTTCGGTCGTCTTTCCTCTTGTGTCACAGTATTTTAACTTATAGTTTTTCTAGTAATTAGATTAATATTTGGCAACATATTATTCTAGTTATAGATATATAGGTCTCAATGTTAGGATAAGAAACATTTATATGTATTTTTTATGTATTTTCCCCCTGCATGTGAAGAACAGTATTGCAAAAATTCTTCCTTATCCATATTTGTATATGTACATAAAAAAAATGCCTTTTAAAATATGGAAAAATATCCCACAAATAGCTCTTTCTCAACAGGCTTTAAACTTTCAGAAAGTAATACGAGTAGTATGACAAAGAGTGGCACGGTAAAACATGCAAATTGTATTAATAAAAAAACTAACAGTTCGGCATATATGATCGAGACGAATTGCTTGTTGTATACTTACCTACCAATCATAGGTACTATGAAATATAAAAGAATATTTTTAAACCGCACAAGATACTACTTAAGTAGTATTAGAAAATTTACAGCTGTGTAATAGTCGAGAAGAAAACCTTTAAAACTAGAACAAATCCGGAGAAAAGCGAACGAATTCCG
This sequence comes from Parnassius mnemosyne, assembly GCA_963668995.1. Lineage (NCBI taxonomy): Eukaryota > Metazoa > Arthropoda > Insecta > Lepidoptera > Papilionidae > Parnassius > Parnassius mnemosyne. The sequence goes on along the minus strand of CAVLGL010000035.1, from coordinate 15,909,050 downwards.
GTTATTATTAAGTGGTGAAGCTTGCGAAGTCACTTATTGATTTCACGATGTCTGTCCGTCTGTCCGTCTGTCCGTTCTGTCCCACGATTATGTCGAGAACGGTTTCGAATTTTCAAATTCTGTTTTCAGCAATCGAGTACTGATCACCCAGGCATCAACGGCAACCGTTAGAAACCGCTACAAAGCTGATTGCTTCGCCACTTTGCTATGCTGTTAGCTTGCTAGGTTTATTATATTATAGACCACGACGTTACTGCTCACATTTACGTCGCAATTATATTATTCAATTCTTACGCTTTTTGTATTTTACTCCTACATATACCTACTCACCGGCAGAAAATGTGGCCCAAAATTAAAAGTTACAATTTTTCTTTATTTTGATGAATGCTATAATCATCGGTTACAATTGGGTTTGTTAAAAAATGATTTTATACTCAGTTTTCGTCTAATTGGCTTTCAATTTTAATAAAAATATTCCATAATTTAAAAACACTCACAAAAACACAAAACTGTAACTCAATGTTAATTCAAACTTAACGCGTATTGGCCCACAAGTTGCAATCACGGCCCACATGCATTCTGGCATGCTTTGCAGTATGTTTTTTATATCAACTAAGGAATCTCTTCCCAAGCCGTCTTTAGAACGCACTTCAGCTCACGGAGTCTCTTGCAGATTTTGCTGTTTTTTTTTATAGGATAGCACGAGCACACTGTCCACCTGATGGTAAGTGGTTGCTGCGGCCCATAGACATCTACATTTATCCTCAATAAGGAATCAAAATGCAGATGCGTCGTCACCCGTGAGCACTAAGATGGAAGGTCTCTTTTCCAGTAAAATGGGTCTCCGGTTCTCTACACTCACCATACGAAACACAGTGTCAAGCTGCTATTTTACGCTGGTATTCTGTGAGAGCGTGGTCCTTCCCCGGTCGAGTCGAACCATTCGTGCTACAACTATACTACTAATATAGCTGCAGCATGGCTGTACCACGTAAAAACGTGTTCTGGCGCGACTCTTCAGTATGGCTGCTGTTAGCCGCTGATTTACGATGACCAGCCCTGTGCGGGCGTCCGAGCATACCCCACCCCATGCCATTACAGATCCGACCCGCCTTGGTAACTAACGGTTTGGCGTGTCGTCTCTCTCACGACCATCTGGTCGGTACTCGTAAGGTTACTCTGCTTTTATCTGTGTAATTACACTTTGCTCCATTGATCATTGGTCCGATTCGCATGTTCACGGGCGAAACTTAGTCTCGCAATTCGGTGGTGTCTCTCAAGTTCAGGTTCTCGTGCTGGTCTTCTGTTAGGTACGTAAATCGCGTTCCTCCATCCTTCGTCTCATTGTTTGCTCAATAATAGTGACACCCCGTGCTGTTTGAAGTCTCTGCTTGGACTCAACTGCGGCGAGGAATCGATTTCTTAGTACAGTCAGTATGATGAATGAACCTATTGTCGCGGACACAGATGCACCTTATTCTGCCACTTCCTGGTAGCCGCGTGTGTAGAGTGTAGACCAGTCTCTCGGTGCCTTCTGAGAGCTGAGAGCAAATTTTAACGTGGTACGTGGCACATTCGAGAATTGAAGCCACATCACATTGAATTCGTCATTGGTCCGTTAACAAAACCGTCTGAACAACCTGAGCACCTTTTCTATAAACGCAATTAACAATAAGTCAATAAAAAAATATAAAAAATAAATTTAAACCAGTAAAAACATGAAAATACATTTTTACCTTGCTGGTAACGTTCGGAACAGTTCTGTCCTTTATTTTCAACAAAACTCGATCTTCAACCGTGTTAATCTCAAATTACCCACTTCAATAAATAAAACAGTCCACCGGACTCCTAACTTCATTTAAACATTCCATAAATAATGCTTAGTTTGTTGACCAATTCGTGATAAGAGTTTAGGCCAATTATTGTACCGGTGAGTGTATTACGATTTAATATTTTTGTATTTTAAATATTCGCGAAATAAAACGAAATCTTACGAACTCAACGTCACCCTCTCAACAAATGCTAAAATTATAAATTTTGTGCAACCAACTTTAATATTTAAATAAAATTAGAACATCATCAATGTAATCGAAGTCAATTAAATACGTATTATTAAGGATAACTCAAAAACTAGTTGTCAGATCTTGATCAAATTTATACGGGACTACGTGAGAAGCACCAGCTTTCAAATAAAAATCGGTTCACCTAGAAAAAAATTCTGAGGTAACATACATTAAAAAAAAACTGGCCAAGTGCGTGTGGGACCACGCACAATGAAGAGGTATGGTTCTGTGGTTGCCCATCACAATACGTGGGCTTTCTTGATAATGAACATATGTGTTCGCGATTTGACCGCTAATAAGAGAAATTCATCTGACGGAGCTAATGTACTATTTTTTTTTCCGTTTTTTTTTAATACTAGCAATACTATCAACATTACTAATATTCCCTTTAATCACTCCTGGTAAGCTTAAAATGCTTGTGTTAGGAGTGGTTCACCACAATAGTCGAATCGTGGACTCGAACCCACGACCTTCTGAGTTCGCGGTCCGCACCCTACCGCTAGGCTACTGTCGCTTCCACTACTAACTATGCACTGTAGGTATAAAATTGCAATTATATGTATCTTAAAGATAAAATTAAATAGTTAAAATATTTGTGCCGCATAGAACTTTGTTATTGGCTTATTAGGTACTAAATGGTTACATACTTTTGACAATTGCTCATTTTTTAATGCCACTAAGCTTGTGTTAATAATAAAGTCCTCATCACCGAGGAACGTGTATGAGATAAAAAAAGAATGTAATTCTCAAAGAAGCATTTTGAAAAACATCAAACTCTAAACATGTCATATTATTTTGCCATTAAAGAGAAAAAAGATAATCAAAATTGTTTCCTAAAACTCCGAAGAAGCAACTGAAAAGAATCTAATTTATATTGAAAATAGGCACGAACGGAATCAATCTTACATTTTACTTGCTTTGTTCTGAAATACTAATTTAAAAAGCCCACCAATAAAGTATAACCAACTTTCAATGGTTGATGTGACTGTATACTTTCCGAGACACGGAGGTGATACAACGCTTTCTGACTAATATTAGGCTGTGACTCCGGGCCACTACTGAGAATTTCTTGACAGATAAAGTTAACTTGAAATGATTTGGGCCCGACCTGGGATCACCAGTCACACTTACGACCATCTGACTAACGGGGCAGTCAGGAATATATGATATAAATTTCGTACGAACTAATGCTATTGGAATGGGTTGACTGCCAGTAAATTTTAAAGGCCATTAACTTTGGCCATTGTAAGCCTTAGATCTATAAAGATAGGGGTTCTTTTCTGACGAAGAAGCTGACTTATTAATAGTTTACTACGAGCTGAAGGTGCATCGTAGTCGCAGCACTCGCTACCCTACGCAACTATAATATTATAAGCAGAAGCAGAGAAGAGCTAATTATATTAAATTGTAAGATAATTTGCGTTATTGTAATCTAAGTTTTGAAAATAGCATTTTTAACGATATCATAAACAAACATTGAAACAAAGTACAAATGTTTATATTATAATGACCCTGTATAACCAAATTCAGCTGAATAAACAATACCTACGTATCTGCACGACATGTACCTAGACCTATATCTACACACTATGTGTTGCATATATTATAGTATAGTATATTCTCAAATTTTTTTCCGGATCTTGTTACTATATTTTGGTAAACTGTATGGTAAAATGAAAAGAAATAAAGCCGAGGAGGTTAATGATATTATGTGCGTATCTCAATACTCGCAGATCTTCCTTCCTATGTGTACATTGTTTGAAAGAATGGTTACCCCTACATTTATTACAAAAAACAAAGAAGTAAAGCGGCGATTAGACTACACGATAAATAGGGCACTAAGTCCCTAGTTAGGGCGGCAGTAAGAGAGTTCTGCTTACACTGCACAATATAGAGACCCAAATTCTGTCGGAGATCGGACGTAGAACGTGGCAAGTGTCTTTTTTTGGAGGGTAAGGGTGACAAACGAGCACACAATTCCCCTGATGGTAAGTGGTTGCTGTGGCCCATAGAAATCTACATCTGTCCTCGATTACGAATCATAATTGCAGATGCGTCGTCACCCGGGAGGACGATGGAATACCCCGTTTCCAGTAAAAAGGTCTCCGGTTTTCTACACTCACCATACGAAACACAACAGCGTTACGCTGCTATTTTACGCTGGTATTCTATGAGAGCGTGGTCCTTCCCCGGTCATTCTTGCTACAACTACACCACTAATGTAGCTGAAGCATGGCTCTACCACGTAAAAGCATATCATATATATATAATTAGCATCATAGAACTATTAGGCTAATTACTCTATGATTAGCATTACATACCATTGCCGTAACAGCTGTCAAAACAAGCCAATAAATAACTGTGTTACCATCTTTGTAGTGTAACCAATTCCTAGAATCCAGAATAGAATTTTCAGCCTATACTTACACGTCCCATTGTTGGGCACAGGCCTCCCCTCACTTTTGTTAGTTTTGGAGCAAAGGGCGGGGATCGGATCCGGGTTGGGTGTAGTTATTTTAATATTAATTAATTAATATCGTATTAACAAATTTAGTTTTTTTTTTCATAATCATAGGCAAAATATTTTTCTGAAATGACCAAGGCCACATTGCCTATTCATTTGATGATGTATTTTCGTAGACGGGTAGAATAATGATGTAACAATTAACAATATAAGTAATTCTTACTAATATGTATTACTATCCGGTAAAATTATTAAAATTTTAAATAATAAAGCGACATGCCATCCCTAGTCCTTGGTGAATGCATGCCCATTCCCCATTGTGCCCATTACCCACACTCCCCGCGCCTCTCCGTGCTCACCGCGAACTGCCCTCACGTCTCCCGTCCCGCCCGTCTCTTTCGCAGTCGCTCATTGGACGTTGGTTGGATCTGTGCTACTGTGTCTCTGCGCTATTGTGAATTGTGACCGGCTCTTTTGTCTACTTTTAACGCCTCGTATAATATTCCACCAGTTGTAAAGATAACATTTCGTGCAGTTAATTTTTAAGTTAAGGTATGTGAAATAGCGAATATTATTTATTATTCTCACATACCAAACAGTTTGTGAAAGGTTATTTCTGAGTTGATTCATGCGGAGCGGCGGCGTTCTGGAAATAGATCGTTCGTCCGAAGGCGCATCCCTCCTTGGTCGACTTGTAAAGGATTCCCAAAGGGGCCGCATGTTTAATTGCGTATTTTCAACACGTAAAGTACCTACTTATTTGAGAATCTCGGGTGTGTCTCCTTTAGCCGGCCTCGAAATGGCGTCCGCGAAATATTTGTGAGTTTGAATTAGCGACCGGTAAATTGAAAGGCACGCGGCTTTTCTATATTTTTGCGAGGTACCTATCTAAAAATCTAAGTGCGTTATTACCGAACATAATATGTCACACATAAAGGATACGTTTTGATCATGCAGTGTTATTAACTTTAGTTTTTGTTCAAGTAAGGGTGTGTCACCTGTTGATAGCGAGAGGCTGTCTGTGAATGTTGCGTGGTCGCCAGGTGCAATTCGATTGGCGTTAAAGTTATGTTTTATTTTGGTACACAGTGGAGGAAGGCCACGTCGACGGCGTCTTAGTGGATAATGTAGCTGAGAGCGGCGAAGACTCTGAGGACGAGTGGAACTATTATAAGGGCGAAGGCGAGCCAGACCGCAAAGAAAACAACCCTAGCGAGGAGTTTGACGAACCACCTCGCTCTGACACCCCTTGTCAAGACAACGTGAGTAAATAATTATCCATTTTTATGTTTTTATTTCATTAAAAAGCATTCCTATCTTCGGTAAATAAAAATTTAAAGTTTATAATGTACTGATTCAGTGCAAATTATGATGATTTATTTTATATAGGATAGGGTGACAGACGAGCACACAATCCACCTGATGGTAAGTGGTTGCTGTGGCCCATAGACATCTACATCTATCCTTGTTTGCAAATCAACATGCAGATGTGTTGTCACCCGTGAGGACTAAGATGGAATGCCTCTTTTTAAAGTAAAAAGGGTCTCTGGTTCTCTAGATTTACCATAGCAAATATAGCAGTGTTAAGCTGCTATTTTACACTGGTATTCTGGAGAGTGTGGTCCTTCCCCGGTCGAGCCAACCCATCATACTACAACTATTCTACTAATATAGCTGCAGCATGGCTCTACCACGTCTGAAAAGTTTGTAGCATTTAGTAATTAACCTTGTTGTGTGTCTTGATTTTAACTTTAGTGATCTATTGTTCCCTAAGAAACAAACAAAAGTGAAGAAAAACCTCTATATTTTGTGAATGTTTAAATTTGTTTAAAATACCAATAAAGATTTGTATTTCTCAAATTCCAGTCCGCTTCTGAAAGCAGTTCCGTAGACATGAATAGTTCACCACTAAACCCAGACGCCCCAGTCTTTGTGCCCGGGGTAGTAACAGGGTCTGATGTGTTGCTGGCAGAGTCACCACGCAAACCACAGCCAATGGATGACATTGAGCTGCCTGATGTTGCTCAGTTCGAGACAGAAGCAGTCATCAGGCCTGCTGAGTTACTAGACTTAGATAATTCAGATCATCTTAATGGCCATCATGTGAGTATTTTGTTATATTTTAGTTTATTAAATAAGTATCACTGTCCTGCATTGTTGCTGTCAACATGTTGTTTTATATAACTTAAAAACATAATTGAGCTTTAATAAGTGTTTGTTGTGTATATAGAAATCATTACTGAAACTTATGAGTTCTAAAGCTGCATCTCCACCAAAGTTTTGTTGCCAACACAACAGTTGGTAACAAAACTTGTTTCCATTTTCGGCTGCAACATCAAAGGAATACGCTTGTTGCTAACATTTGTTCCCTCGTTGGAGACACTTGTTGGAAACAGTTGGAAACATAACTGTTGTCAAAATTTTTGGTGGATCCACAGCTTAAAAGCAACAATAGTGGTAAAGTAGGTATATGCTTAAAAAAATCATCATTCTTCTGTATTCAATATTGCTCAAATTTTAGTATATAGCAATATTGTTAACATAGGATTGCCCTATTTTTTGGACAGTAGGTAGTTAATGGATATTGATATAGCTAAATTATTATAAGTACTTGGAATGAAAGAAAGAGTAAACATGATTATTTGAGGCTACATAATGTATAATTGTACAAAGTGCATACTTTTTCACTGCATATTTTATAATTATAATTAAAGATCCTGTAAGTCATTGTGAAAATTATTTAAAGACTACTGTTCCCTGCGACTTCGCTCGTGTGTTAGGGTTTTTATGTTTTAGCGCGGAACCCTAATACTTTTTCAAAAATAAAAGCAGCCTAAGTTACTCCTTATGAAATTAGCTATCTGACAGTGAAAGTCCCGTCAAAATCGGTCCAGCCATTTCGGAGATTACCCGGAACAAAGAGACAGACAAAAATTTTAAAAATTGTATTTTAGTTATAAGTACCGTATTTACTTTCATATGCATTTAGTAAAAATCTTTTAATTTTGACATTACAAACAGACACTTCAATTTTATTTATTTGTGTAGATATAAACATACTGATGAATATATATATACATATAACCTGTCGGAAATATCTGCGAACCTGGCTTGATGACGTCATGCAATATGGAGAGATAGCAAAAAAAAATCGAGATGCAAAAATGAAATATATTTTTTGTGCGCCTATTTATTTTTATACTTCTATACAACGCCTTAAAATAAATTTAAAATAAAAAATACATTCCTATTAAAAATAAAACTATTTGTATATATCAATGTAACGCTTTTATACCGGAAAAAGTAAATGCAAGAAACCATATTAAGTATAAAAGTTTGTTCTTAGAAATGCTTTTTTTTATTAGTTTCTATTCTAGGGTAAGTATAATAAATTAAAATCAAATAATTTTCGAGCCATTTAATTAGCAGGTATTTAACATTAAAATCAATTTTCTTTTTGTATTTTTTACGCTTCTTCCCTGGTGTCGAGAGCATAATAGTGTCCGTGGTAACTGAAGCTGACGTACTAGATTGTGGGTCTTCTTCGAAGGACGTCATCTCTTCCTGAACATTTGCCTCTTTAGTTGATTCTGACAAAACTTGTAACTTTTTTGCTTCACTTTTTATTTTCATTATGGTCGATTTAGATAAACCAGTTGCTACACATGCCCTTTTTGTTGCTTGTTCAACCGGGATACTGAAACAGCCTCGTTGTTTTTCATTATCAAAAAATTTAATTACTTTGAGCACTAAATTCCGCTCGGCACTATGTATAGTCATACCCATCTTGTAAGTAGTCTATTGTAATAATAGTAATATTTCACCAAACAGAGAAACAATAAACAATAATGCGATTACGAAAGCGAGATTAATACACGTGCGTCGGCGCTTGCGTTGGCAACGGTACTGGATAGACGATAACGGGCGGAGGTGCGGGGAAGCGCGAGGGGTAGCGCATTCCAGCGAGGTTCGCAGATATTTCCGACAGGTTATATATATATTCATCAGTATATATATAGATAATAAAACCTTTGTTAAGAAGCTCCAAGAACACCCAAGAATGTGAAAATGAGTAATTCTCGCACTTGCTTGTTTTCCAAGTGATATCAGGTTTTTTTGCCCACTTCAAATGGGTTCTTGATGAGAAAAAAGAATCCTATCTCCTTCTTGTTTCGTCTCAGTGTGATAAAATCGGATATAAGAAAAATATAATTATTAACCTGGTTTTTTTCTTTTCCCAATTTTATTTTCGATATTTAACTAGATTTATAACAAGTAGTATATTCGGCCACATGCTGAAAAATACAAATATTCTGCAGGCTTCCTGGCCAAATAGCCAGATATTACGCATAAGTGATACTGTGTATTTACTGTGAAGGCAGGGAAGGAATTAGTGTTTATTCAGAGCATCTTTTCTATGAAGCTGGGATTGTCTGAGGTAAAGAGAGTGACTTGCTTTCTGAAAATGCAAATAAATTAGTCTTTCACGTCATAAGTTATTCAAATGCATAGATATTTATTTGATAGTTATTTGTTAATTTTTATGATATGGAAGTTGATTATGTACCCGTGCATATTGAATCTTTTTGGTGTGTGTCTGGTTAGCCTATGACACTTTTCTGTGTTTATGAGCATGTCATGTACTTTCGTAAGTTTTTGAAAAATGTGTAACTTGCTCGGTAGGACTGCCTGCAATTTTAATGGGATATTCTTAAAGTTAGACAACTTAATTAAGAGTTTTTAACCAAATTTATAAAAAATTATAGTAAATTTCCTGATAATATTATTGAACCTAAACAGTTTTAAACAGCATATGTAAGATCTATTATAAAATTGACAATTTTTGGTGAGATAGGATGTGTGGAAATAAAATTCTGAAATAGTGATTAGTTAGCTCAATATTAATGTACTCCAGACCTAATTTCGGTCATGGCGGCCAGTATCAACAGGGACCAGACATCTGCATAGGACAAGATTATAGTACCCGAGTGTATATGCAAGAATAATTGCACTTTATTACCCTCATAGTCTAATGGAATGGTTATCCGACACGCCCGGAGATAGATCAGGCGTAGGACCAGCGCACTTTCTGAGCCACAGGGGAAACAACCAATACACACCAACTTCTTGACCGAGTCAGTCTTAGGCTGCTACTAAGAATTTCTAGACAGAAAACCTAATAACTGATTACTAGCTCTACCCGAGATTTGAACCAGGGAAAATTCTTGTAACATGGATTAAAAATATCTACTTTTAAAAATAAGATTTTTATGTTGTAAAGCTATGTTACAGCTATGTTAAATGATTGTAGCTTGAATGGATTGGCTTGACCGGGGAAGTACTATACAAAATACCATTGTAAAATAGCAGCTTAATGTTTTTATTTTTTCTAGTGTTTCATATTGTGAGTGTAGAGAACTAGAGTCGCTTACTACTGGAAACAAGACATTCCACATTAGTCTTCAGAGGTGACAATGTATCTTCCTTTTGTTTCTTATAGATGTTTGTATATATGCCACAGCATCCACTTACCATCAGTTGGAATGTGAGCTTGTTTGTCACTCTTATTCAATAAAAAAACTAACACTCCATAAGTCCATTTTTACTGTAATTGAGTAATCTTTGCTAGGCTGAATAATAATACACTATGATAGAAATTGAGAGGTATACTCTACTCCATCCATATACTAATTACATATACTACTGTTATCATTAATGAAAATATAATTTAAAACAAAATTTTGATGTTTCAGAATGTTTCAATGGACGGTACAACTGAACCACTAAATGGGAATAATAAATGCAATATGGACAGCCTAGGATTTGGGTTTAATGTAGATGTTGAAACTGATAAGAACAAAGATACTGGTCTTATACAAGAATTACAAAGAATACAAAAGGATACAACAGACTATTGTGATATACAGGTATGGTTACATATCATAATTTATGTAACGGAAAAGACTTGCTTAAGAAATATTCTAATGAATTATGAGTACAGCAACATACTACAAGATGTATGCGCTTTTTTGTATTGCGCTTTATTTACGATCGTCGCATAACACACGCTGAGTGGGAAACACGCTTAAAATAGGGATGTTCGATGATCATCGACGTTAAAAATTAAAACTTCGATGTTTTAACATCGATGTTGACACATGTCAAACATCGAAACATCAATGTCAATGAACCCAAAATCGATAATTGGGCACTTGCAAACAATGCCAACCTACGAAATCCAAATAGATCTTGCATCTGCTCTGAAGATTAAAAATTTTGAATAATTTAGAATTCCTGAACGTATCGTTAACCTAAAAAATGGTCATTATAGTGTGTCAAACTTAATTGTCAAGTATCACCTGTAATGTCACAATGGTCACTGCTTTCACTTTATTTTGTAGTGTCGTTGTTGGTTATCGCATAATAACTATTCTACGTAAATTGATATTCAAGTTAATAGTTACTTTTCCTTTTATGTGTATACCCACATAATTTTAAAACAATGTGTATCTACACATATACAAAAAACATCGATAATGGTCAACATCGATCTTTTTTTCGATGATTTCGAACATTTGAGTAGGTTATACATCTAACATCGATGTTGAGCTATCGATGCCAACATCAATGTCATCATAGATGTCACCATCGATGTTTCTGCAACATCGATCATCCCTATCTTAAAACTGAAAGGAACGTTATTTGGTATTAGAGGGATTCTGGGTATAAAACAATATAACGAAATTTTATTGCAATATTGCTACTTTTAGTCTAGTTTTGCTTTGCATAACTTTGGCGTACATATCTTTTTTCTGGTTTTTGTTTCTGATGATGTTTGTGATGTTAGTATTACTATGTTAATATTACTTTCGATAGAATTAACCAATTTTAATAAAACAAATATTAAATGAACTCGATAATATACGTTTTATGATTTTCTTAAGGATTTCATTGAAAAAAAGATGTTTACTCAAAACGTCATGGGTTCATAAACAAACAGACAGACCGTCTGACAGTACAATTCTAAAAATTCTAAAAATGTACTTATTTAATGATTTTACTTACTAATTGATTTTACTAAATAGTATATTAATTCGTACTAAAATCATTATGGGGACTGAAAATCATTAAATAAGTACATTTTTATAATTTTTTTGAATTGTACTGTCTGACGGTCTCTGTTTGTTTATGAACCCATGACGTTTTGAGTAAACATCTTTTACAGAAACAGACAACATGTTATCACCATTTTTATTATATGTTTAGATTTAAAGAGAGATGGCGCTGTTTGATTGATACAATAAAAAACATAAAAGAACTTATAAATCAGTGCCTGCATAGTAAGCAAAAAAGGAAGTTTGATCCTCGCCGAAAAACGAAATTGTTAATAGCTCTTTTAAAATTTGATTTACCACATAGAGTACTCGGCGGTAAAAAATAAATGAGATTGTCAACATGCAGTAGGGCAGCGTGTAATATAAAGATTAGAAGCAAATATGAAACTCATCTACAGAAAAAAAACCTTAACCTGTCTTTTTTTTAATTTATTGTCAACCATCTATTAACTATTGTACTTTATATTTAGATAATAAGCAAATATATTTTTGTATATATTTATTACGTTCTTTATGTAATACTTTTGTTTACTGCGTTTTAGATATAATTATATTATATTATTATAGAACATTATTTTACATCATTTAATTATGATTTATAATATGATATTAATTTAAAATGTACTTGAGGACTCATCCAACGCCACTATTGAACAAATTCGTACCTATACTTAGTACCCATATACTTCAGAATATTTGTCATAACTTTTGATGGAATGAACTGATTTTAATGAAATAAAGACTAAATGTAACCTGAAGATACACTTTATAATTTCCTTAACGATTCTTATGATAGAAATTAGTACTTTATAAGTGATACGTTAACAAACAAACAGACAGACAGAAAATTCTAAAAATGGTAGAAATGTATTTAATTACTTATTTTTAGTACCCCTCAATCACTTTTATTACAAAAATATAAAATGTACAGACGTCTGCTATTTACAGTTTTATTATATGTATAGATAGATAATCCTGAATCTTACAAGTTACTTTTCTACAAAATCCGGGATTATCAAATGGAATGATTTCAATTTCACACCACAAGATGATATGTATCATAATTGATGTAATGGGAAAGCTAACTGAGAATTTAGTTTAATATTACTTAACATATGTTGCAAACTTATTTCCTTCTTAGTACTACGAGGGTGGATTGAAAAGTACTCGGCCTAACACAGATCCATTCAATTCTAAAAATCAAATCTACTCACATTATTTAGTTCAGTTCAGACTAGTTCATTGTGTGAAGTTCGAAACGTGTGCGATAATTAGTTGTGATTTTATAAATTTATTAACAAAGTAATCGGACATAATTTCCGCGAATGGAGCAAATCGAGCAGCGTGCCGTCATTAAGTACCTCCATAAGAAGGGGCTATCATCAAAAGCCATCCATGATGACATGGTCAGTACATTAGGCGATTGTGCTCTGTCATATTCATCCGTCAAAAAATGGATAGCAGAATTTAAGCGTGGTAGAGAGAGTGTGAAAGATGAACCCCGCTCTGGAAGGCCTTCGACGTCAACTACTGACGAAAATATTAAAAAAGTACTTGATTTAATAATGGGAGACCGCAGATTAAAAATTAGAGAGATAGCCGAGATTATAGGCATCTCTTATGAACGAACTCAAAACATCATTGTCAACGAGTTGGGTTTCCACAAGGTGTCTGCGAGGTGGGTTCCGCGACTGCTTTCAGTTGAACAAAAAAGGACGCGATTGACTATTTCACGCGACTGTTTGGAGTTATTTGAAGCCGATGCAGATGATTTTTTGAATCGTTTTGTTACTATGGACGAAACATGGGTTCATTACTGTACACCGGAAACAAAACAACAATCAAAACAGTGGAGAAGACCTGGTTCACCACCCCCTAAAAAGGCTAAGTCGATTTTGTCGGCAAATAAGGTGATGGCTTCAGTATTCTGGGACTCGAAAGGTGTGATTATGATTGATTATCTTGAAAGGGGTCAGAATATAAACTCTGATTACTACTGCACCTTACTACGTCGTTTACGAGAGGAAATAAAAGAAAAACGTCGAGGAATGCTCAGAAGAAAAGTCCTGTTTCATCAAGATAACGCCCGTGTTCACACGGCAGTACAGTCAATGGCTGAAATTCACAATTGTGGATTTGAACTGTTACCGCATCCGCCGTATTCACCTGATCTGGCACCATCAGACTTCTTTCTGTTCCCTAACCTAAAAAGCACTTGGGAGGTCAAAGATTTTCGACAAACGACGAGGTCAAAGCAGCTGTAGACGCATATTTTGACTCTAAGGAAGAATCGTTTTTTTTTCAACGGTCTAAATGCTTGGAAGGGGAGGTGGCAAAAGTGTATTGAACTTGATGGTGATTATGTAGAAAAATAAAAATATAACTGATTTAGTATTTGTTTATTTTCTTGGTTAGGCCGAGTACTTTTCAATCCACCCTCGTACCAACAAAACAGAAGTGCATATTTTAATGCATATATCTCAATTTTTATAAGGGAACTGAAAAAGTCTTATCTTAAATATTTCATTGAGAAATTTCAAAATATGATGTTGACTAGCTCCTATTTTTCCCCTGTATATTCTCTTGCAACTCTACTATCAAATTAGGTAAAATAAAATGTATTCTTTAAGAAATTTAAAACAATTAACTTGATACATTTTTGAGCTAGTTTAATGATAAATTTTCTTGCAATGCATGTAACATGTGAATTTTTCGTGTTCTTGTCAATTAGATAGATTTGTCAATTGTAGATTTGGCATACGGTTTATTAAAATCCTTGTTTCAATTACAGGTGTTCCAAGCACATACTGAATCAAATCCATATGATGATAGAGATGATGAACTGTTTGAAAGACTTAAAAATAAGGAAAGAGATCCTATGAGTATGAGCTTTTATCAGGAAAAAGATGATGATACTTGTGAAAGATTTGCTAAAAGTGAAGGTCATGTCGATCTTAATGCTGTCCAACTTTTACCTGATAGTGATGATGAAGATATACAGACAAATGGAGCTTGTGATAACTTAACTGAAGATGATAAAGAAAATGTTTCTCCAGAAAATAGGATTGGCTTATTAGAAACCGAAAATGTTGAAGAACCAAACAATGATATTTTGAAGTTTGATGATCGGACAGACATTGCTGTCAGCAATGTTACTAATTTAGATAATTTCATGGATTATAATATTAACAATGCAAATAATATGCAGACTTATTCTAACGCTGAATATGATTGCAATAACATTCCACAAGATGTATTACAGACTGATACCCCTGAATCTCACAAGTTACTTTTTGAACAAATTCCCGAAATACCAGATGGAAAGAGTTCAGAATTAGGTTTTACAAATGATGATTTACAAGATCATTCAGAAAGTGATAGGGAAATTAGAGTTAGTACACCACAAGATGAAATATCTCAAGATATTGGATTAGAAAATAAATTTGAAGAGTCATCACTACAGGATATAAAAGCAGAATTTATTTTTAATAATCAAGAAAAGGATATTCATTTTGAAAGTGACCATCAGTCAGAAGAAAGTAAAAATGAACATGGTCCAGAAATAACTGATATTAATCAGTTTGATTCAACTGAGGATCATGCTTCATTTTCAAACTCTGCAATTATTGATCAAACAGAGGTGATCATGCATCAAGTACCAATGGACAATGAAGAAAATGTTCAAAGTGAAGTTACTGAACAAACTAATGAAGAACTCGATTTAGTCAACAATATGAACAATGATATTCCTCATGAAATTGAAGGTTCAAAGGCTGATAATACTGAAATACTAATTGATAATTCTATAGACACACCCGAAATTCGACTTGAAACAGACTTTGTATCGACACAAACACAAAACAAAATTGTTTCAAAATCACCATTACCATGTGAATCTCCAGCAGCGTCACTTCATAGCGAATCTCCATTACCAGTTGAGCAAGACGAAATCCCGGTATCGTCTCCACAAGGCGTATCTCCCATTCCTGCAAGTGAATTTGAAAATAAGTTAAAATCGACTTCACCGCTACCAGCAATCTCACCTATTACAACAGACTCGATTTTAGAACCAACATCACCAGTACCAAATGAAGACAGTTCTGTAGCTCCTTTACCTGCTGAAGTGCCACTTCCAAGAGAATCCCCTGCGCCTTCTGATTCGTCATTACCTCACGAAACTCCTTGTGTGGAAGAGGATCTACATGCCGATTCTTCTCTACCAAGTAACTCGCCTCTTCCAACAGAATCAGTATTAGTTACAGAATGTACATTACCAGCAAAATCTCCAGGGCCTGTTGATAATTTAATGCCTAGTGACGATGACATAAATGTTAAACCCTCATCTCTTCCAGCTTCACCTTTGCCTACTGAGGACCCATCATTGCGAGAATCGCCTTTACCTGTTGAGCCCTCTGTTCAAGAACAATTGTTGGCCTTTGAAGAAACTAATCAGAGTGAATCGCCTCAACCTACAGATAACATTATAGTAGAAAATGAAATTGTTCCTAATACTACAGAACAATATGCAACAACACAATCATTTGAATTTCATAAAGAATTCGAACACAAAGAATCACCTGTGCCCAGTGAATTATCTGAACCTAGGGAATCGCCTTTGCCTACTGATCAATTTATTCCTAAATCACCTTTGCCCGTTGAACATATTTCTCCAAAAGTTTCGCCTATACCTACTGAATGCAGTGAACCAAGCATACCAGTAGATATTGTTCAGGTAGCAGAGTCGCCTTTGCCTCATGAAGTTTTACCAGAACATAAATCGCCTGTTCCAGAATCATTACAACAGATAGAAACATCTGAAGCTGATGAAGCTACTTTATTAATACAAACACAATCACAATACGAATCTATCCCACAAGTGGAATCAGCTCAGACTCCAGAACCATCACATCAAATAGCATCTCCCATATTATCATCGCCTGTTCCTCCTGAAATGGTAAACATCACAGAAACCATAGAATCAACATTATCTCCCGCTCCCGCTGTTTCTTCTGTACCTTCAGAACCTCCTGTGTCTGCTACGAATATTTCCACTGAAGATATTCGACATTCGGACTTAGCAGAAAGAGTAGCAGATATGCCAAATGAATCAAGACTGACTCCCGAAGCTCCCCAAGAGATCATATCTGTTGCGGCGGGATCTGCTATCGCACTACAAACAGAAGCAGTGGTCACTGAATCTACTGCGGGACCCACACCGGATATTGTACCTGATGAGCGTGTAGATTTACAACAAACGCGGACTGAACTCGTGACCGATATCGACATCGGCATACCGGAATTGCGGGCGCAGGAAATCTGTGTTCCAGTAACCAGTGAGATTCAGCAGGATGACGCCGTGCAACCGAGTGCAGCGACTCCACCTCCAACTCCTGCCGTAGATCCTCAGCAAGTTACGCCCGCTTCCTTGGATATTCCTCCACTCAGTGAAACGCCAATCGCCGCTGATCCGAGCACAATTGCGGCGGCTGCGGCGGCCACTGCGGGGGTGGCAGCCGTTGCCGCAGTCACTGCAGCCAAGACGAAGCCGAAGACACCGCTTACGAAAAAATCTCCGACTACGCCCACTACGAAAGCGCCGAAGTCAACCTCGAAACCGCCAACGCCACGTACCCCGACATCTGCCACAAAGAAGCCTGCAACTGTATCGGCATCGCCAGCATCGCGGGTTCCCTCGGCCCCTAAAGCGGCGGTCGCGAGAACGTCTTTAACCGTTAAACCTCCGACACCTTCCACCAAGACCGCTAGTAAACCGAGCACGCCTTCGAGAACGACTTCAGCGTCTACGAAACCGGCAGTGAAGACTGCGCCGGCACCCGCAAAAGAAGTCTCCGTGAAAGAGGCACCCGCGGTCTCCAAAGCCGCGCCGACTGCTCGCACGGTGGCCCGTGCGCCAACTAAGCCACCGACTACCAAACCTGCTCCTACCGCAGCTAAAACAACAGCAAAGCCGGCTGCGGCCGCCGCGCCGCGCCCCATCACGCGACCTGCCGCCCGGCCCGCACCGGCCGCCGCCACGGCTGCCACGGCTGCCACCGCCGCTGCGAAGCCAAAGGAGACGAAGCCGAAGGCCCCCGAGAAGAAGCCCCTCGCGAATGGCGATGTGAAAGCAGCGAAACCAGCGCCGAAGCCGGCTCCGATCACACGACCCGCGCCGCGCCCTGCTCCCCGCGCCGCTCCCCCTGCTACCAACACAGCACCCTCTAAGTAAGTTATATGTAACATATTACACATAAATCATTAAGTATGTATTAATACTGAATGATTTATGTGTAATATGTTTAAAAAAAAATTCACCGAATTAACTTCGCGTGCACAGTACATATTATGCATTTTTCCTTATGTTATTTCGTCGGTGTGCGGTAACTAGTTATTTACGCAAGCAATCCAGGTTCCTCGTCAATCGAAATAAACAATTTTAAGTGCTGATTTACCACATGCTTGAAGGTGGAAGAAAATACTAAGAAAATTTAGAGACTATATATATTATAATTTTCAGTTGCAATAAGATTTATTCAATCTAGTAAATGGGAAAACTATTTCTTTGAAGTCAATGACTTAAATTATACAGTGCATTTAACTTAAATTATACCTACATAACACAGAAAAGACGTTAGAGCATCCTGATGAGGCGTAATGGGTCGAATTTACAGGTGGCCAAGATTGTGCTTTCTCACACAAAAGGCGGACCTAATAATATTCAGTAGTACACTATGGGCTGTTAAATGGGCTATTCAGTGCTGAGAGTAAGGCCATCTCATACAGTAAAACGTTTATAGGCACTTACTTTATTTAAACTTAGGAATAATTAGCTATTGTTTAAGATTCTACTTAAGCAAAAAGTTTGGGTTTGTGATCTTATTCTCTAAATTATATTAATAACAGCAATTATTATAATATTATAATGTCCGTACTGCTGATATATATTTTATCATTGTTATTAACTAATGTGAAACTTTTACTAGGCCTGCTGCCCCACGTGTGGCTGCTCGAGCTCCCTTGGACAAGCAAAGCAAAGACCTCGCTAACAAGCGCATCACCGCCAAAACTGCACCTTCGAGGACTGCTCCCATCAAGGTACTACATTAATCACAATCCAATCTTTACTTCTATCTATTCTATCTTTCGATAGAAAGATAGAATAGATAGACATGTTAGACATTAGATAACAGATATGTTATCCTGTGTTGTTTCTTTAAGCAGTGTGGTGGCAACACAGGTGAATCGATCACACCACCGCATCCTTGATTTTGTGTGAGGCGATTTAGGGAAACAGTTGAAGATCATGTGGGCACTGGGATCTGGTGGTATACCACTTTTTATTTAAACCAAATGTTGAAAATCCATACTAGTTATAGGTAGCAAAGTCAAGTTACGTTCAATTCACCCCATTAGTGAGAGGACCATGTTCAACAATTCGCTGTTTATTTATTTATTTATTTATGCTTTTTTGTTTACATCTTTATAAAAAGGGTTGCAAAGGGTGGACATAATCACTTGCTATTTTCTCCCAGTGGACATCAAGAATTCAGGATTGGTGAAATATAATAACACAATTTAAAAATAAGTTTTAGGGTTCACCAGATTCTTATTAAATAAAAAAAAAATAAGCCTATACATCGAATCTAGTTTGAATAAACAGAAAAAAATATATAATGGTAATATAATTCCAGAGACTTGAAACATTTTGTGTGGCGTTATAGTTTTTTAGCATTTTAGAATAGTTATTTCTAGATTATTCTATTGATTATATATTGATAAAAAAGTCCTTATCAAAAACAGTAAGCAGATGCTCATCATTATATAGGTAAATAAAATGGCGGTTGTCGTAGGACATGTGAACCACCGTTTTTTATTGTCATCGTTGACTAAAAAATAGGAAGAATCAGTAAATTATAGAATAATATGTTAAATAGATTAAAAATTTATCAAATCTGGAATTTCCGACGTAATTTTCCATCAAATTTTTTATCCTTATATCCTGAACATTTAAAAATAGATATGATAAGAATTATATTTAAAAGTGGATCTCATGTTGACAAACAACTATTGCCTGTCATTAGTTAATTAAGTCGTAATGGTTGAACATTTAAGACCACTGACCTCTATTTTATACAAATTAAGACCCTTATTGATAAGCCCTACAAATTACTGATATCGAAATTGAAAAATAATTTATAGATGGTTTTTAGTCTGCATTTAAAAATACTGACCACTCATGAATTAATTCTATTAGTTATTCATTGTTTTAATATTGTACGTTGACTATTCCGACAGAGAGGCAATAAATAAATAATGTACTTGAGTTATTAATTTAGTCCAAGATTTCAGAAAATTTTCTATTTTCATAATGTTTAATAATCTTGGGTGTAAAAAAATGTACTCCAGGCATTTTCAGTAGCATGTATTATCTGTATTATTTTGTGGTGAACAATATGTATTAAGTAATAAATCAAAAAAGTATGTTGCTTAATTTTCTTTTATTTAAGGTATTATTTAGTTTTTTTTTTATATTTCCAGGCCCCAGGTGCAAAAAGCGCTGTTACGAAGACCGGTCCTAAGAAGGTCGAGTCGCCGAAGAAGGAAATTGCACAGAACGGGCTCGCAAACGGCGACGAGCTGGCCAAGCCGCCGCCCAGCCCGCCGCTCGCCGACAATGCGCTGCTACCCGACGTCATCGCGTAGGCGCCATTCCGATTCCTATTATTTCCGCTTAAATTTTGTGATTTTCTATAAGTGTATAATAGTTTTAAAGCCGCTAGCAGCAGCGGCGTGAAGTTAGGTGCGGGAGGTCCCTCCCAGTTTTATATTATAGAGTCGCTTTTTATAGACTTGTACGTTGCCGGTTCGTTGTCCGCGGCGGTGGCGCTGCTGTCGATACGCGCCGTCCCCTCGCGATTATTATCCATTATTATGAGTCTGTTTAGAATTTTTATATTACCAACGAATGATTGATTTAAATCTGGCTTTTAATTTATTTTCATTGTATAACCGTATTATTTAAATAAAATGTGAAGAAGGACTGAGACATTGTTTTATTTATGATAATAAAGTAACGATTATACGTTTATACGAGTAATAAATAATTAAATAATGAAAAAAATAAAATAAAAATAAATGTTTACTATATTGCTACTCTCACTTTGTCGATGTAAACCTTACTATCATGGTGTTGCAAACGAACTTAATATACCAATTTATTCAAATAAATGGTTATATCACCCCCTGGTTTTTTATTTCACAAGTCGTTTCTACTGAGTAGACCCTTATCGGAAAAAATATTATTATTTATATATTGCCTTTAGATGTACTCTTACTGGCTCTTATAGTATTCATTAATTGGAACACTAAAGTGAAAACAAGTGGTAAGAGCGCTCTGCTACTTTATTTTCATAGCAAGACATTTTGTTAGTTTTTGCGCCCAGAAGCAATTGGAAAGGGCTACCCCGATACGCGAGGAAGTGGAGAATGCTTTATGCATACCACGACAGCCGGTTTGTCGTGGTTATCCGGAACTCACTGTGACTATCCTAACGGGGACCCTAAGTGATACCCGCTAAACTCCACTTTGGGGAATGGCAATGGCCTATGAAGCCTCTCTGCCAGATCGGAAGCGACCCTCTTTTGGGAAAAGAGGGCGCAGGTGACATTTTGTCTGGGTGGAATTCATTAGGAAGGCATTTTCAAGAACATATAACCAACTTTTAGGGCGTTCGCTGCATTAAGAGGAAATGCGGGCCGAGAGACTTGAAACTTAGGTATTTGAAGAAACTATCGCTGCCGCTCTGAATAGCCTAATAATTAAAAGTTCTGTACAACCGACTTCAATATAAATTATTAAGAATAACTCGAAAACTATTGGTCGGACCTTGATCAAATTTATATGTAACCATAAGGGAAGCACCAGCTTTCGAATAAAAAAAGAATCATCGAAATCTGTTCGCCCAGTAAAAAGTTACGAGATAACACACAAAAAAAGCATCCGAATTGAGTACCGTCTCTTTTTTGAAGTCTGTAGAAAAGGCATAATTTGAGCTTTGGCTCTACCATTTCCTCCTCCAATATTAGACCAATTTAAAAGCTATTTCATAAACTGAATAAGAAGGATATACATTGTGTCCCTATGTTTTTCTTTTTTCAGCTAAGCCGCTGTTAACATCGGTCTATAATAATAGGCGATTTTTAAGCATTTTGTAAGGGTTCTGCTTATAACGATAATGTATCATCAAAAAGGAAAACAAGGACAGAAGAGGTTGATATTTATTTTACTGTACTCATTGCTATAATGATTTCTTATATTTACGCGAACACTACACATTGAATTAAACTACTTTTACGCATTCTAACGTGTTTAATTAACTTATTTTTTTTATTAATTCCCGTCGTTTCGGGTGCTTTACACTTTACAGCACCCATGGTCACGGGGACTGAAGTGATTGACGTCCGGATATCAGAGTTAATCCCGGAGTACCTTCAGCTTTTTTTAATTATTAATTTTTATCCGGCCTATGCGGAATGAACTTACTGTCTTGAAGTCTTGCAGTAGTATGCTTGGATTTAGTTTTATTACTTTTTAATGATCGATGTTCTTTCGCGAGAATTTGCGGTTTATCAATTTGTGGCCGTCTAGGGTATGATCACATAACACCAACGTTCCGGGAAATCTGCAGTTTGTTATCATATCCTAGACGGCCCCCGCTATTACATTAGATTTGATAAACCACAAATTCTCGCGAAAGAACATCGATTCCTGCCAAGGATGATACGTGAGGCTATTGAAATTAAAAATATCCTAATTTCAATAGAGAGGGAGGCTGGGTACTACCATCTTCTTGGGATCCCGTAAATTAAAAAAAATTAAAACTAAACCCAAGTATACTACTGCAAGATCTACGCAGAAGACACTAAGTTCATTCTGCGTAGATCGGACCATAATTCACAATTAAAAAAGCTGAAGGTACTCCGGGTTAACTCTGATCTGACATCGGGACGTCAATCACCTCAGCCCCCCGTGACAATGGGCGCTGTAAAGCACCTGACGTCGGGAATTAATAAAAAAAAAGTTAATTCAACGCGATAGAATCTGTAAAAATAATACCTAATCCTACGTTACATATTCATCTAGGTCCCATACACATATTATATCTTGCCATTTCTGTCTAATGTTCGGGAAATTCTCCATTTACTTGTATGGTAGCTACCCAAAATAAAAATGTTTTTTAAGATTTTATTTCTCAGTGTTGTAGATAAGCGTGATTAATATCACAGTTATGCCAAATTACAGGCTTGTAGCACCTAGGGTATCTGAGTAAAACCGCCGACGGACGGACAGGATAAGGGTGACAAACGAGCACACAGTCCACCTGATGGTAAGTGGTTGCTGCGGCCCATAGACATCTACAACTATCCTCTTTTGCGAATCTAAATGCAAATGCGTTTTCACCCGTGATGACTAAGATGGAATGCCTCATTTCCAGTAAAAAGGGCCTCCGGCCACCTGCACTCACCAAGCGAAACGCAGAAGTAAACCTCTACTTCACGCTGGTATTCTGTGAGGTCGTGGTACCTCCCCGGTTCGAGCCGGCCCATCCGTGCGACAGCAAAAGCTGCCGCGTGGCTCTACGATTGTTTAAGCTTTTAAGTTCTTATTTAAATTCGCAATAGCGTTATGGAGTTCATCGATGTTAGCTTCCACGTACATTTGAAGGTCGTTAGCATATAGATGGTACGAGCACTTAAAGTTAGAGGTTGATAAATGATAGATGAAGTTTATAAAATCTGAGAAATTTTTTGGAGAAAGTATTCCGCATTGCCGGACGCCAGTTTGAAGATCAGTCCACATTGAGCACTCTAGCCCTATATGAACAGACTCGTAATGCCCGCGAAAATAAGTAGCAAACCACTCCAAGGCTGAAGGTACAAATTTTAAGTGGGAAAGAATGGCTAGTAGGATATCGTGGTCAACCGTGTTAAAAGCATTAGAAAAGTCAACGAGCACCAATACAGTAACTTTCTTGTTTTCCATACCATGTCTGATATCTTCGGTAACTTTAAGTACTGCTGTAGTGGTGCTATGACCAGGACGAAACCCAGAGTGATAAGCTTGGTTTCGTCCTGGTCACAGCACCACTACCCAGACTGATAAGCTATGTTTAGAAATCAAGTTATGTTTACCATCTCTCCTGGTAAGACATGTAGGAAGTCGATGGATGCAGGTGGCTCAGGACCGTGCTTTGTGGCATTCCTTGGGGGAGGCCTATGTGGACTTGTGAAGGGCTGTAATGATGATGACGATGATGATATATAATATATAAAATGTTATATATATATAGACCAGGCAGACGTTGTTCTGCTCTTTTCGACGACCCTTCATATGAAAAATCCTTAAATTCGTAATAAAAAAATATTGAGTGTCACTTATCGGGATAAAAACTAACCTATCTCTCAAGTTGGACCAAACTGCACAGAGTGTACAAATTTCATTGAAATCAGTTCAGTACTTTAGGTGTTCATCGCGGACAAACAACGTGACACGTAATTTTTATATATAAAGATATAGTATACACATCCCTCAATTCCGGCGATTGATCCAACTTCTTTTCTTCTTGAATGCGATACCAAGAGGGTCTATCTCATCAGCAGATCGGTCAACTCTTCGTCTGAATCGAAAACATATTGACGTCTTTCTCTTTACGCCCGTTAAAGTTCGTGATTTAGAGTTGCGATAGCCCTAGGCTAACTACATATATGAATATGCGCCCTCCACCGACCTGTTCTGTGTGCATGTCCAGCCTACGAATATATTTACTAGATTTATATATTTTACTAGCTTTCCACCCCGCGGTTTATCCCACATTAAATCAAATTTACTTGATAGTAAGTGTCGACCATCGCCCATGAACAACTGAAACACCAGAGAAATTGCTGGTTGCCTTTTAAGCTCGATTCTTGAAGGTCTCTAAGTCGTATCGGTCCAGAAAAAGCGCCGGTGGTAGATGATTCCACAAAGAAGTCTTGCGAAGAAGAAAACTAGTAAATTGCACAGTCACGGTGTACCGCCAAACATCCAAATTGTGTGGATGGAACCGTGAGTTTTGTCCTGATGTGCGTTGGTGGAATTTGGCGGCTGGAATTAATCCGAACAATTTGTGTAAATATTCCCTGTGGAAAATGCGATAGATAATGCAATGAGATGCAACATCTCTTCGCAGCGCCAGTGAATCGAGTCGATCAGAAATGACTCGTTCGTCGACGATTCGAGTCACTCTTCGCTGGATGCGGTCAAGTGGAAGGAGCTGCTACTGGGATGCCCCGGTTCCCCCCGTCATCGAGAGTCAAGTTGGACTCAGAAAGAGAACCTAGAAGATCGACTTTCTCCTTTGCGGCGTGGGTCAGTGAATCGTTCTCCTTATGCAGGGATAAAACCGATGACTGACAGAAGTTCCCTTGGACACTCTTGGCAAAATATGTTAACAAAATTAAAGATAAAGAAGAGAGCTTGAGCAGTTTAAAATCTTTGACTCGCGTCCAGTCAGTCAAGGAAAGACGAAATGTACCAAATAATGCAGTCTTATCTTTATTATAATCTATTTTTATTTGTTTTGTACCAAAAGTAAACAAAGAGCAACGAATAAAATACTTGCGGGCTTGCGGCACTTACTCTATTATTTACTGAGAATATTAAAGAAAATTTTATTGTATTATAATTGTACATAACCTTGCAAAGGCAAGCTCAGCGCCCCCTCGAACCTTGCGCCGTAGGCTCCAGCCTGGTTAGCCTGTGGGTAAATCTGGCTGGCCCTGGTGATGGGCAGCATAGTCTCGTTGACTTTCCTACATACCTAAGTAAGTGTGGGCTTGTTTACCCGTCACTTCTCTTATTAACATTTGATTCAGTGATTAACCTTTACCATCGATATTACGTAATAATACAAAACGATATTTTGTAATTTAATCGCGAAAGTATTTAAGTCCTGAACGGCTTGAAATGGGCGCGGAATGCATCTCAATTCCTCTAATGCTTTATCTATAATTACCTCCCCGCCTAAACACTGCTCCAAAATACGCGTTATATCTTCCGGATCTCTCACGATAAACAGTAGCGCGGACACTGCTTTCCTAGCTTCTCCATGCGGGCAATTACGTAACCTAGCCATATTTTCAGTGCGCGTGAATCCGTATAATCGAGTCGATTCCTTCATCGCGGCTTTAAACGATAACAATTCCGCGGCTGATCTACTGCAAATCGTACCATGCTTTCAAAAGCTTCTGCGAGTCGTTCGAATCGCCGTTATTTCCTTTTATTCGGGGTGGGCGAGCTAACTGTATGCCTACTTAGCGATACGAGGCGATGCCTCACGGTTACACCGTGACCTACGAGTATCACGACGATACGGTGATGGCAACCTAAACCGCGATGGCGATCAATTTTTTTTGAAACTTCAAGTTATCGAAAATAAATTCTTGCTTCGGACGGACGGACGGACGGAAACGCAGAACCTCACCGTGATTTCGATATGCCCACAATACAGTCGTATCTTAAGGAATTATCCATAAGATATTTCTATTTCATTAAAGAACATCCAAATCAGTTAGTGGTAGAAGCGGAGGTACTCCCCACATCCAGGAAACGTCCAAAGAATGTTATCTTAATGCCAATGCAATGATGAGATCACTACCCAGATGAGGTAATGGGCCGGCCATACAGCTTGAAGAATCGACAATCGATTCTTCAAGCTTCAAGAGTGTAGGGCGCCCGGCTTAGCTTTCCATTGACGTCCGTCGAGTTGGGTGTTGATACGTATTTTTACAAAAAAGTTACACTATTATAAGCACACACACAAAGTTACAACACAAACGCGTAATGTTTTAGATTTTTTTTTATTGAAAATCAATTATTCTTGCAATGTTTATATCTAATCCTACCGTAAAACTGGCGCCATTTTGTAATGTCATTGTCGGACAATAAGTTCACAAGGTCAATTTTTAAATCGACCTTGTGAAGGATTTATATTTACATTATAAATACAAACCTAAAAAATATAGATATTTTAGAAATCGATTTTTTGGGAGTCGATCTTTTTCGGAAAGAATCGACATCCCTACTGACAATAACAATAAAAAATAGCGTCAGTTTTACGGTAGGAATTAACATAAATATTGCAAAAATTGTTGATTTACAATATCTTTTTTCTCAAAAAGTACGTGTCCCCGAATGTTGAAACTTTGCGTGCGTGCTTATAATAGTGTAACCTTTCTGTAATAAAAATATCAACCGCCAACTTGACGGACGGCAATGGTGATTGGCATAAATATTGGAAAAATAGTTGATTTTCAATATTTTTGACATCACAACGTCTTATAATTCGATGAAGCTGGCTGCACGCACGAAAAAACATGACTCATGCGGCGTTACCTCGCTCTGAGGCGTTCCATTAAGGCTGAAAGTGCAAGCGAGAGTGCGGAACGAGCGACAAAGAGGCACAATCGGCCTCCGCGTTCGGCAGCGTTCGACATCTGTCTCTCTCCTACTTGAGTGAGCGATGCGTCCGCATGGACAGCTGCTATACAATAATACATTTACATGTTTTCGTCAAGTATGAAGTGCAGTGAAAAGTGAATGTGGTGTCAATTGTTTATAGCAACATTTTCTTATGACGTTGTCACGTTCAACTATCGTCAGTAAACCGACTTTACAGAAAAACCGATTTTTTTTTCTCAGAAAGTACGTGTCCCCGAATGTTGAAACTTTGCGTGTGTGCTTATAATAATGTAACCTTTCTGTAAAAAACATATCAAGCCCCAACTCGACGGACACCAATGGAAAGTCGTACCGGGCGCACCCCACTAGATGGAGTGACGACCTGGTAGGACATGCAGGAAGTCGATGGATGCAGGTGGCTCAGGACTGTGCTTTGTGACATTCATTTGGGGAGGCTTAAGTTTAACGGTGGACTTGTGAAGGGCTGTGATGATTATAATGATGATGATCATTACTGCTCTTTACAAGGCCACTGCTGAACATAGCCAAGGAATGCCACAAAGCACGGTGACCCACTCGCATCTATCGACTTCCTGTATTTTTAGAGTATTATGTTGATGATATTTATATCAGCTGAATTTCAACCACGGCTGCAACTTCGTGTAATAGGAGCCTGTTAACTGAACAGCGAGGTAAGTGATTGTTGTTCTACAATCATTAACGCTAATAAAAAACTAACATTTAATAGAGACAATGAAATAGTCACGTGACTTAACGTTGATATCATTCATTTTCTGCCGACTTCCAAAAAGGAGACGGTACTCAATTCGACTGTATGTTTTTTTATGTGTGTTAACTCATAACCTTTTACTGGGTGAACCGATTTCGATGATTCCTTTTTTATTTGAAAGCTGATACTTCTCGTGTGGTCCCATATGAATTTATCAAGGTCAGACCAATAGTTTTTGAGTTAATCTTAATAACTTATATTGAAGTCGGCTGTACAAAATTTTAAATTATATTATTATACTTAGTTTTGCATTATCATTATCGACAATTCTCCCGACATTGTATTATAATAACTCCGTCAGGCCAAGGTCAATAATTAGCCGACGGTATCAAATTACTTTTATTTACAACATTTAACTATTTTAGATTTAATTAGATTGTAATAAGTCAACTTGGTTAACTGCGCAGGACGTATATTTCCTTTTCCGTGTTTTATAAACACTCAAGGTCTTTAATCGCGCACAATTTTGTCACCCATCTTAAATTCTGATATGGGGGCAACGAAAAGGCTATACCGGACTTTTACCCACAACATCTGTTGGGCGGTGGTCATCATCAGCGTAGAGATGGAGTCCTGGGATCTCTGTTCATAGCACAAACGGAGTCTCATAATCACTGCTTTGTTAGATGCACGTCTAGACGTGCATCTAACGGCGGCCCTAGGGGCGCTATAATAAGAAACATACACCTAATAAAATACATTTTATCCTAAATTTCCCCTTTACAACAATGTATAATTAATAGGCATCGGATTATATGCACTAACAAAGTGCCAAAATATGCATGCAAATATACACTAAAAATGGCCGAAATATGCACTTAAAATTGTTGATATGCCTAAAATATGCTCAATGCAAAATCAAAAAACCATTTTTATTTTTGTATATTTTAATTAAATACGGTACAAAAACAGCGAAATGTTCTTAAAATTATGCATAGTTTTTATGACAATATACAAATATTTTTCCAAATTTTCGAGCGGATTTGTCACCCAATATCAATTTGTACGCCGAAAACGACTTCTCTACATCAACTGAGGTCATTGGCTAAAAAACGCCAGTCAGTTTATTCAGCCACTACGCTCGCGCCCTAAACGTCTTCGTCACCTAGGTACCTCCCGCTACGTACCTCCCGCTACTAAACGAAATATGCACGATTGGGAAAAAACTTCGATCAACAATACCAACTGTTGATCGAAGGGAAAAAAGGCTAAAATAAGCATTAAAGCCGTAATTAGAGAGTTATAGGTATGTGCATATGCAAATATGCAAATGCATTAAATCCGATGTCTAATAATTAATATATACTTAATATATTTTTTTATACATTCACATAATCTTACTCTAACTAAGTAGAACATCAGATAAATTTGCAAAACATTTTAAAGAATTATTTATTACAGAAAATTAAATACGATATTTTGTAAGAGATCGAATTAGACATGAGTCTTTCTTCTTCTAAAAAGTGGTTTTTATTTATTTTAGTCCCAGGTTTAAAGAGTCTGTTTCAATAAAAATTCAACTTTGCGAAGACTTGCTAAACGTAGTGATTATAATGTTATCTTTGACTGTTACGTCCTTACAGTAATTACATACATATTACAATATGTACGAGTATATGGTTGCGTCGTGGGTTATTATGAGCCGCGGGCACTATTTTGAAAGACTTAACAAACTCCAAGTTACAAACAGTCTGTTCAAAAATGTACCCCTATAAAAGGCAGAAGCGAAATTAGCATGGCGGCTGTAACCATATGACAAGGTTGACTAAAGCTCATAATTAATTATTGCTTGCAATGGTAGTCGACCTTATATTTAAATGAGTCCCTAAACGGGCGCAAGCAACAAGCGAAACCACCAAAATGAGTTAGTCATATCATATTTCCTTGGTTAGGTGCAATATATTGGTGGTTAAGTTTCTACCTTCTGTTTCATAAGTGTTTACGATCTGGCGAAGTGACTGTGTCTCGTGATATTTATGTGTTTCAAGGAATGAAATAAAAGTTTAATGAAACATTCAGTTATTTTCCATCAATTTGGTATATATCTTAAGTCCGACTTGTTTCTATGAAGTACAATAACGACTTGAACTCAACAGGTACTAAAACCGATTTTTAAGACTTTGAATAAGTGCTCAATTGTTTATTTTACGTATTACAGTAGACTTTTGCAGGTTCTGCATGACAACAAGCTTCGGGTCTCGCGCCTACGTCACAGTGACCGAGTGAAGCCGGCCACAGTCGAGCGTGTTCCTGCCGTACTACCATAATATGCCAGAGGTGTCACAGACAACATTGGCTACATCTTGAAGCGAGCTTCTATTAGAACATTATTCAAGCCGCCGAAGAAGATTAATCAGTTCTTACCATCCGTCAAGTGCAATATTTCTCTACAAGATGCAGGAGTGTATAAGCTTGATTGTGAATGTGGTCTCTCATATATAGGGCAAACAAAACGATCAATAAAAACCCGCGTAAAAGAACATATAGCTGACGTGAAGCACCAACAGCCATTACATTAGATTTGATAAACACACATTCTCGCGAAAGAACATCGATTCCTGCCAAGGATCATACGTGAGGCTATTGAAATTAAAAAACATCTTAATTTCAATAGAGAGGGAGGCTGTTTACCTGCTTGGGATACTGTAAATAAAAAAAAT
The DNA here is from genome assembly GCA_963668995.1 of Parnassius mnemosyne. Lineage (NCBI taxonomy): Eukaryota > Metazoa > Arthropoda > Insecta > Lepidoptera > Papilionidae > Parnassius > Parnassius mnemosyne. The sequence goes on along the minus strand of CAVLGL010000035.1, from coordinate 15,878,459 downwards.
TAAAACTAAATCCAAGCATATCACTGCAAGACTTCAAGACACATTAAGTTCATTCTGTGTAGATCGGACCAAAATTAATACTTAAAAAAGCTGAAGGTACTCCGGGTTAACTCTGACATCGGGACGTCAATCACCTCAGTCCCACGGGACCATGGGTGCTGTAAAGCACGCGAAACGTCGGGAATTAATCATCATTTCATCATCATTACAGCCCTTCACAAGTCCACTGCTGAACATAGGCCTCCCCCAAAGAATGCCACAAAGCACGGTCCTGAGCCACCTGCATCCATCGACTTCCTGCATGTCTTACCAGGTCGTCACTCCATCTCGTGGGGGGACGCCCTACACTTCGCCTACCGGTACGAGGCCGCCACTCGAGAACCTTTCTTCCCCATCGGTTGTCGGTTCTTCGAGCTATATGGCCGGCCCACTGCCACTTCAGCTTACTAATCCGTTGGGCTATGTCGGTTACTCTGGTTCTACTGCAGATATCCTCATTCCTAAGTTTATCACGCAGAGAAACTCCGAGCATAGCCCTCTCCATAGCTCGCTGAGCGACCTTGAGCTTTCTCATACGGCCAGCAGTGAAGGACCACGTCTCAGTTCCGTAAGTCATCACTGGCAACACGCACTGGTTGTACAATTTCGTTTTAAGGTTTTGAGGTATGTCTGACGAGAAGATGTGTCGTAGCTTCCCGAACGCTGCCCAGCCGAGTTGAATCCGTCGATTGACGTCGACGGGAATTAATAAAAATATGTAAATTAAACGCGATAAAATCCGTAAAATTAGTTTTATTCAATGTGTAGTGTTCGCGTAAATATAAGAGTTCTACTCATCTTTGCAATCCTTAATATTTACGGTAGAGTGAAAACAAAAAAGTAACATACCTGAAAATATGAATGAAATAAAAACTTATATTGCCCCATGAAAAGTAAAAAAGTTGCAGCTTACATACATGTTACTACTGGGCACAGGTCGCAGAGTTTTGAGCTTAAAAAATTTTTGCTGCGCTGATTCCAACGCGGGATGACCTCAACTGAGAAACCTCTCAGATATGCAGGTTTTCTTTCACCGCCGAGAACGTGGTAAATCGACACTTCAAATTGCAATTAAAATATATAATAATGCTTACGTACTATGAAATTTAAGTTTTAATCAGTTCGATTGAAGGCGGTAGCCTTTGGCAAGTAAAATAAAATGAACCTTTTTAAGTAAAATATGCTTTATTTAATTAAAGTTCGGCAACAGCCTGTTCCTTTACATATACTCCATAGAATAATTATATGATATACTCATATAAGCTATGAGACCAAGACTGTCACAAATATCTTAATGTCTGAAAATATGAAAGCTCTCTTAAATTATAAACTGATTTATAAGTTTTATTAAAGGTAAAAAAGTAAAGTAGCAGCTAATATACGTCTCACTTCTGTGTACAGGGCTCCTCATTATCTATAATGTTTTGTGGGCACAAAAATAGAGTATGCTGCAATGCTTCAATGCATATTAACTGTTTTCACATCTCCACGACTTTATTTATAAATATGGTATTTATTTAAAAAACACCCGTCATCCCGCCTATAACTAAAATATAATAGAAAATTAATCGTATTAATATTAATTAAAGAAAAATAGTTATAATCTTCTTTTCGAAGTTCTGTAATCGAATAAAAAGTAACCTATAAGTTGCTAACTACCTTCATACAAAATTTGATGTAAATCGGTCCAGTAGTTTTTGCGTGATTCTGTAATACACAGGCAGACTGACAGATAGACCTAAATCTAAAAACCACATTTGGCTTCAGAATCTTTTATTTAGTCCCCTGGACTTAATTTTTCAAGAATATATTAGAATTACAGACACGACTTTTCTCATCTTCTTTTCTTTTTAGATTTATTGTATGTTATATACATAATAGATATTCTACGAAAAGTTACTTACAAATAGTTGTAGTTTTTCACAGAAGATCTTTAGGAAAGTTTTTTATTCTATATTATTTGGAAGATTTTTTTTATAACACAAAGAAGTCATTTTTGTATTAATAGTACACTTCGTCACTTTGATTAATAATTTATGATTTTTTTAAGATAAAAAATTCCAAAAATGTTGTTATTCTAAATAAAAATCATTTAATTATGATTTGATTTTATTTACAATATTTTTCTCTAAACGGTCACGGTCATACAAAACTACAATAATTTTCCCCTAAATGGTCTTGGTTTCATATGGAACGACCCGCTACAGTCAAACCCGAATATATCAGCTAGTGAATGTCACACTAATTCCAGTCCCTATACACCCCTAAATCTATCCCGATACCAAAAATTCAAATACAACAAAAATCTGCCCTATAAAGGTTTAAGAATCATTAATCTTTAGAGGCTAATAGCACAGAATAAATAATAGTACTACGTATAATATTGAGCCAATGCCACGTATGACTTGACATTGGCTGAATTCGTTAAAACGAGATTGTCATTGTTTTAATTTATTTGAATCTGAGTTTATCATTATTTAAATATTATACTATCAATAAATCACGTTTTGTATTAAGACGGTATGAAGTATAATACCATTTTGCTAATATGTACAGAAAGTTCTCCGTAAAGATAAAATATAATCACTCTTGTAAATGCGGAAAACGCAAGTCTGTATCGCGTAGATTTTTTGCCATCCATTTGTCAGCTTGAATTGTCATTTCTTCATCGAAATAATCTCGCCAGCCACCGGCTTTACCTGTAAATGAAGTTTATATCTTTTTTCAATATTGTTTGTTCGCAGCTGATTAGCAGTGTACCAGTCATCATCAGTTTGTGGTCAATCAACTGCTTTAGTCAGTAGAGGATTTATATAATAATGGTGACAAACGAGCACACAGTTCACCTGAAGGTAAATTGATGTTGTGACCCATAGACATCTACATCTAACCTCGATTGAATCAAAATGCAGACGCGTCATCTCATCTGTCATCTGTAATCTCAAAAAAGTGAGAACCAACCAATTCTGATTTATTTGATTTCATTCTCAATCTCTGCGCCCACGGCTATTTTGCTATATGAATAGTTTCTATAACATTTTTAGAATTTGGATAATACAGGCAAGTTTTTTGAAGTAAGAATGGTGTCCCTCATACAGGCATAATTGATAGAATTCACTCCAAAATTCCTATCTTACAAGCCAAGTATGATAAGATTCCTAAACAATTTGTATTCGATAAGAAGTACAAGATACAATTAAATGAAACCAGCCAACCGGAAGGAGAAAAAAAGAGCTTAGAGTTTTCACCGATGGTTCTAAAACAAATGAAGGTGTAGGTATGTTCTGGAACTTTCTCTGAAGACCTCAGTATCCACATATGCACATCGCTGGGTACCTATAACACAGTCTTTCAGGCGAATGTATGGGTATCATTCAAGCGGCCATAGCAATAAATGCTAGGAAGGTTAATGACTTCCCCATCAGAATACTGACCGACAGTAGGGCGGTACTACAAGCTCTGAGTTGCAATGTGGTGAGCTCGGGACTATTATACGAATGCCATCAACGATTAAATGAGGCATGTAAAAAAAAGGGAGGAAGAAACGGCGGCCCACGTGCTACTGAAATGTCCGGAGGTCGCTACGTACAGAGCTAAGCATCTCGGCACGCCGGGATCACCCCCCGAAGTTGCATGCAACATCAAAGGACTGTTGAGCTTCTTCGGGGAGATCGCATGGCTCGAATAATCACATTATTCCTGCCCACATGAAAAATACGCGCATAGACGTGGAGTTGCGGAAAACAGCCCGTCGTAAACTAATACAGGCAAATAACAATTATGTTTGTGACAAATTTACAGCTTATTTAATTGCTTTATTGTTATTAATTATTATATAAATTAATTTCGTCATGCGGTTGGGTAACGGGCGGAAAATTCCGGACAAATATTTTAAATTGCAGTAGATGACGGTGTACAATCTCGTAACGTAAACTCAAGACGTAAAATAACCAGAACGATAGCACCGTCGAAAGTGCGCTACGTTTGGTATAGCGATTGTGTATCCGCCAACCAAGTAAATCCTTACAATGGTAGAGACCCATAACCAGCAGAGGACATGTACGGACTGACGAAGAAAGTAGAAGGCAATTAAGAGGAAATCGAGCGCTCAGTATAGATGATAGTACGTGAATGCCCGCCTACAGACATGTGATTGAAGCGAGTAGAACAGCTTTTTTCCGGTTTTTTTTAAACACATTTGCACCCTAAGAGTTCCGAATAAAGTTAACTGTGTATAGTTACTTAATTCATTCATCCCGGGAATCGAGAGTCAAAATAATAAAGTTACTGAAATTCATAAATTGTGAGCAAGTTAGCACCGAACAAAAAGTACCTAAGTGGAATTGAAGGACAAAGTTCATTTCCAGTAGAAAAAAAATTCTCACATACATGCCTTTTTTTTATAGGATAGGGTGACAAACGAGCACGCAGTCCACCTGATGGTAAGTGGTTGCTGTGACCCATAGACATCTACATTTATCTTCAATAAAGAATCAAAATGCAGATGCGTTGTCACCCGTGAGGACTAAGATGGAATGCCTCTTTTCCAGTAAAAAGGGTCTCCGGTTCTCTACACACACCATACGAAACACAGCAGCATAAAGCTGCTATATTACGCTGGTATTCGTATATACGACCCATTCGTGCTGCAACTATACTACTAATATAGCTGCAGCATGGCTCTACCACGTATAAAACGTAGGTCTATATCACGGTCAATGATCCAAATGCAATGTAAGTTTATAAATAAAAATATTTTTTTTGTAATCTAATTTCAAACTAAAGGTTCTCAATTTTTATTTCACTTGTGCTTCATGATTCAAGGTCACTTTGATTTAGAAGTTTGATTTATTTACGCTTACAAGGAGCCCTCCGTAGACCTTAGTATTTGATTTTGATATCTCTTAGGAACAAAATGGTCTTGATAGATGGGCAGACAGACAATAAAAGGATTCTTTAAAGGGAGGAAAGAACTCTTCATAACAACTAAAATAATAAAAAACTGCGGTTTCCAATCCGTTTGCCAAGCGTGCAAATAGTGTAAATATTAGGGCATGGGGTAATTTATAGCGGAGGCCTATGTTCAGCAATAGAATTTTTATTGGCTGAAATGAATGAAGAAAAATAAATATGTTATCAACATAAATGAAAATACACAACCGATATTGGCAAAAACAGTGGCACTTTTCTACCGACTTCAAAAAGGAGGAGGTACACAATTCGACTGTATTTTTTTATGTGTACCTCATAACTTTTTTCGGGTGAACTGATTTCGATGACTCTTTTTTTTATTTGAATGCTGGTGCCTCTCATGTAGTCTCATATACATTTGATCAAGGTCTGACCAATAGTTTTTCGGTTACTCTTAATAATTTATACTGAAGTCAGTTGTACAACATTTTAAATTATTTGTTTAGCATAGTATATTTTATCGCATATTTTTTAATGATTGTATAATGTACCATTACCTTTTCTAATAAAAGACTGTTCATTTGATATTAGAATTCCCAGTTCTCGCATCAAGTCATAGTTGACCGATTTATTATTCTTAAAGTTATCGATGTTGAGATGGTCGCATAGTTTGTCAATTTGCTCTGTGGTGTAGGTCTTGCCCAGGAAGTCCGCGACTCGACGTATTGCTGTCGGCAGGTCCTGTTAATAAGGCAAAAAAAAATTCAATCTGAGTAACAGGTATTTTTTTTTATTTTATTTATAAAACATAGACAACCTTCAGAGCAGAACATAGTAGTGCAAGCTAACTGCTATTTAGTGGCAGAAATGGGTAAGGATTATGGTATCTACCCGATTTTTTTTATAGAATTACGGTGACAACCGAGCACACAGTCCACCTGATGGTAAGTGGTTGCTGTGGCCCATAGACATCTACATCTATCCTCGATTACGAATCAAAATGCTGATGCGTTGTCACCCGTGAGGACTAAGATGGAATGCCTCGTTTCTAGTAAAAAAGGGTCTCCGGTTCTCTACACTCACCATACGAAACACTTATGAGGTGACACACATAAAAAAAGACCATACAGTCGAATCGAGTACCTCTGCCTGTTTGAATGTCTATTAATTTTAATTAATTTTAGTTAATAAATAAATATTCGTTTGTACGAGTACAAATCTCACGCGCGAACTGTTAACGCTATAACTGGACTTTGGTCTCGAAACGTAAACAAACATCTATTTGCTATGGGTGTCACGGAAATTCCTCAATGCAGAGCCTGCATCGAGTGCGAAGATACGGCAGTTCACGTCCTACTTGGGTACACTGCGGTTGCCTGCTGCTGTCTTAGTACATCGGCGTTCGCTACCCGAAATCTTAAACGCCATCAAAAAGTTGCTTCAGTTCCTGCCTACAAGATAAAAATATGCTCCTAATCGTAGTACTAGGGGAACCAGCCCGTATAGAAGTAAAAGCAACAGTAACACTAACAATTAAATTAACTTTCGAGTGCTATTAGCTATTGTTAATGGTGGTAAGACGTAAATAAATTGCCTCCAAGGTAGGACGGGGCCCTCCACCTTCCCCTTAATATGTTGGAATATTATATTTTATCCTAAGGGATAAAATTTTAAGAATAAAAGACATATACCCACTTTGCGAACCTCCTCCAAAACCCTCTTAAATATAAGAGGAGGCATGTGGCCAGCTACGGGGGGAATACGGTTTCCAAAACTGAAATTTTTCATGTTTCATGAGAGGGTTTTACCCGAACAAATTGCACATGGACTAGTACCTAGACTTGAAATAATAATTTGTGGGATGTCATACCACTGATACTGAGTCGCCAAAGTTATATCTATAGAAAATAAACGATAAAGCCTGGGTTGAAAATTTTTATTTTTGTTACGCAGTTGTTCCATTTCTATTTTATCAAATTTCCTAAAATAAATAATGACTTCACGATTCAAAGTGTTATGAAACCGGTTACTAATCAAATTATGTTTTAGTTCTTATTAGAATTGATCACATAATGATATTGATATAATATTTACTTCGACTTACCTATAATTATTATCGATGTAGGGAATTTCCGTTGTTTACGTTCTAGTTAATTTTTTAATTACGTTACGTGTTCTATCGTACAAGGAATAAATTACTCTCTGACGAGAGACCGAATGTATGATCGAATGTTTGTATTCTGTTTATTTTTATCTTATCTTAAATTTTATATATTTTGAGTCCTTGTAGTGACTATGGTCATCTAGTATATATGAATTTTCAATAAGCTATGGTCAAATAATACCATTGATCTGTATACTCTTCGTGTATGCAGGTCAAATAATACTCCCCATATATATTGATATATTTTACAGATATATTTATTAGTCTAGCAGACTTAGTATTATAATTATAATCTTACAGTTCTTGATGTCATATTATAGGTTTTTTTTTGGTTATGGCATCGTAAGGTTATTTATAAATTATATATGTATTATAATTTTAAATAAACTTAATTCAGAATAATTTCGCACCCAAGAAAAGTTTTAAAAATAGTTTTATTTAATTTTATTATGCGTATTAATTATCTAATTTATATATTATAAATCTAAAAGAATTTTTAGATGTTGGTCCTTCGATCAAAAATGGAATTTGTTTTAGAAGTCAATTTATTTCATGGAAGAGAAGATAGTTTTTATAACCACCAATTAATTAAATTTACCATATTTACTATAATTGGCGGTGTAAGAATGTCATTTATTACGAATATTGTTTGAATGTTGGAACAAGTTTATTGTTTATTACTGCCCTGAAAATCCTACTAGCCTACTAATATTATAAATGAAAGTTTGTTTGGATATTTGGATATTTGTACGCTCAATAGGCTCAATCACGCAAAAAATACCGGATGGATTTTGATGAAATAATTACATGCGTCTCATATCAATAATATCAGTAATATTAAATCTACAAATACTATTGATTCCTCCAATATTTGTTTCAGACATATTCTTCAATAATTGTCAGCGTTGTTTTCCAATACCTATACGGAGGTTATAGGTGTGACACGAATACTTCTTTTTCTAATGACTTAACCGTTCGAAGCCTAACCGTTCGCTGACAGACATTATGTAGGTTAAACTGGCCATAGTGCTAAGTTTCAAATCTGAGTGCAAGACGGTTAGTAATGGCTATCGAAAACAGCATGTGGATGCACTGCAATCGCAGTTTCATATTATTTTGAGTGGTTATCAGGAAGATGCCTTTTACGTGGTAGAGCCATGCTGCACCTATATTAATAGTATAGTTGTAGCACGAATGGGTCGGCTCGACCGGGAAAAGACCACACTCTCACAGAATACCAGCGTAAAATAGCATCTTAACACTGTTGTGTTTCGTATGGTGAGTGTAGAGAACCGGAGACCTGGATTTTACTGGAAAAAGAGGCATTCTATCTTAGTCCTCACGGCTGACAACGCATCTGCATTTGAATTCGCAAACGAAGATAGTTGTAGATGTCTATGAGCCACAGCAACCACTTACCATCAGGTGGACTGTAACCTCGTTTGTCACCCTTATTCTATAAAAAAAATATGCTGCTCATCGTCTGTTTCATTCTCCCGTGTACTGGCGGCGAAAGAGAATCACCCCATATCATAACATTGGTGTCGTTATAAACATTGTTAGCATTAAATTAGAAAGTATTAGGTTAGCTGTAACGGTTAATGGAGAGAGCGTTTATGATAATATATTACGCATTTTATTTCAAAGCACGTAGTGTTGGACCGGTATTTTTGAAGAGAACCCGCGATTCGGCTGCAATATTAGAGTAAATGATATAATGTGAGGCAAATTTTAAATTTGCAAATTAGGATGTATTTTTACTTCAATAGCCTCGCAAAACAAATCCTAATTTCAACAGAGAAGATGGATGGGTGCTGCCATCTGCTTGGGATCTTATAATTAATAAAATTAAATCCAAATCCAAGCATACCACTGCAAGAATTCAAGATACTATAAGCTCATTCTGCGTAGATCGGACCAAAAAATTAATATTCAAAAACCGAAGGTAGCCGGGCTAATTATGACATCGGAATGTCAAGCACCTCGCTCTCACCCCCCCCCCCCCCCCTCGCCATGACCATGAGTGCTGTAAAGCATCCGAAACGTCGGGTATTAAAAAGTTAAGTTAAACGCGATAAAATACGTAAAAATTAGTTTAATTTAATGTGTAGTCTTCGCGTAAATATAAGAAATTATTTTGCAAAATTACGGCTTATAAGCTTATACATTGTAAAAGGTGTGGAACATTACATTTTTATTAACATCACGCGAACCGCCCCGGCTCCGCACAAGTGATTTCTGGAACTCGATAACAGCGTCATCTGCTAACTATTAGACCCGTCCAATTGTGGATACAAACCATCCAGGGACCCATTCAAACACATACAAAAATCATCATACTCGGTCGAGCCGTTTTCGTATTTTAGAAAGAGTATAAAGGACAGCAATTGATTTATATATATATATATATATATATATATATATATATATATATATTTTATAGGACAGGGTGACAAACGAGCACACAGTCCACCTGATGGTAAGTGTTTGCTGTGGCCCATAGACATCTACATTTATCGTCGTTTGCGAATCAAAATGAAGATGCGCTGTCACCCGTGAGGACCAAGATGGAATGCCTCTTTTCCAGTAAAATGTTAAGCTGCTATTTTACGCTGGTATTCTGTGAGAGCGTGGTCCTTCCCCGGTCGAGCCGGCCCTTTCGTGCTACAATTATACTACTAATATAGCTGCAGCATGGCTCTATCACGTATAATATAGACATTTTAGGCCTCATCACACAGAAGTTATCATATTATAGTATCCGTGTAGCGTGGTAGCGTCAGGCAGACTCTATCTAACACATAGCTATTTGTTTGTCGTACCTCATAGCTGACATGTATGTCGAGTCTCAGCCGAAACCAATGTTAGATTAAAAAATCTATCTTTTTCGAATGTATAACTCCATGTTTTTGACAGTGTTATACCGATTACTGAAGGCATAAGATATGATTTCGTAACATACGTGGACCGTGCGTGTGTAAGAATTTCCACTATCCCATATTATCCCGTGGGTGTAGTAAGAGGCTACAGATGGAAAAAAATCAGGAAATGGGCAGCATCATCTTCCTAATAACAACTAAAAATAAAAAAATATGCTTTCCAAGCGTGGCAACTATGGCAAATATCCCCACTATGAGGCAATCTACGGAGGAAGTCTACGTTCAACAGTGGGTTTTAATATTTAAGTAAACGGTAACGGATGCCCCGTGGTCGAAATTAGACACAGTAACGTAGTCAAAGTTAATGTAAGTAGGTATGTACTTGTTTGAAATATTTTACATGAAAATACCTTGGAGAGTTCTTCGTAAAACAGGAATAACATGTTCGGGTGATGTCTCTTCTCCCACGATTCTTTCAGGTGCTCAAAATATGGCGTCCAATGGTCTAGAACATTTAGACGATAATTATAGATTTGTGTTTCTTATGAAAATAAAAGTGTTCATGCCTTAATATTTATTATAATCATAACTGTGTGTCGACCGCGTTACATAGTGTCCAGAAAACTAGACCACTACGTCACAGAAAGCGCGTAGCGGACAGATTGGGCTTTACTGTCGATTAGACAAGGTCACGCTACCCGCTCTCAATAATTTAAATACTCCACTAAAGCCCACCACATACATACGGTATTCCGTTTCGGAATTCCGAACGGGTCGGCCACACAATGCTAATGATTTTATATGGGCTTTCTGCACTCGGAATTTCATATAAAAGTAAGCCCATATAAAAAACCTGTCACACACTAACGGTAGTTTTCCGTTCGAAATTTTGCGGGCAAAACGGGATTCCGTATGTGTGTGGGCGACCCGTTCGTATTTCCGAAACGTAATCCCGAAACGGAATTCCATATGTATGCGGCCGGCCTAAGTGTGTGAAGTATATCGTCCTCAATAATTAAACATATAAGTTACATAAACTGCATTATTTATTACAAAAAGTGTAATATATTATACAGTACAGTCGTGGTGTGTGATACAGTGTTTAATATTATTGTGACTATTTAAATGAACAAAAATAACTAATAAAGGGACCAACAAAATTAAATTACATACGAGCACCATTCTGACATGAACAAAAGTTTAAATATTTTTTTCGTTATGTTAACTATAGATGTGGACAATTTAATGTGTTTATTTTTACTGTAATATTAAATGTGTTCATAAACTTTGTGCAATAAGTATAATAATAATCATAATTAACAATTTCAACGACTACCAACTGATGGCAAATATGAAATTCTGCAATATTACTGATAATTTCAAACCTTGACTTAGGACTACTTTAATTCGTTTTAGGTGTGGGATCGAGGCCAACCCTCAAGTTTGAATACTTGTTTTAGTTCATATTTTTCATTTTTCTGTCGCCTATGTACGTATTTAAAAATTATAATTAAAATATTATAATTAATAGTAGTCATAACTAAAAAAAATGGAATTTGAAAATATAACCTACAGAAAACCAAAACGTTCAATACAAGATATGACCGGTATCAATATTCCTCTTTTACACTGTTTTACGCAACCATGACAAGCTCACCGAATACATCTCTATATGAAAGTCAAAATTATATTGTTTTTAATAAAAACATAAATAAGCTCTCAAGTAACTTATTAATTGCTCATCAAGAAATAGATTTATTTATTTATTTATTAGGATTACCAACAGAAATTACAACAGTATTATTTTCTTAAAAAATTCAACACATTATAATTGTATTTCTTTTTATGGGTAATCACAACATGTGTCAACATGTGTAAATTGTGCCAACTGTCTTTCCTAGGAATCATTAGTTTGATAGCTATTCGAACGGTACGCAAGATGACGCAGCAATCGCTTTTGTATACTTTCGATTCTAATGCTATGGACTTTGTAGCGCGGATTCCAAATTTGACTGCAGTATTCTAGTTTACTTCTAACCAGACTACTGTAAAGTTCAATTGCAGTAGACATTGAGTTATATATGTACTACGTACTAGAGAAGCCATTCCGAACATTGACTATGTTCAACTGAACTGTAGTGCAATCCATACAAACTAAATATTGCGTAAATTGAAGATTTGTGAATTCCATAAAATAATTATTATTACATTTTATTTAGAAATATGTTTGTTTAGAATAAATTAAGATATTTTATATTAAATTCTTATATTTATTTTATATTAATATCTTATTTTATATCAAATTAAAGTATTCGCGCATGCGCGAAGACATAGAGTAGGACACAATTTTTCTTTGGAATGGCTTCTCTAGTACGTAGTACATATAACTCAATGGTAGTAGAGGGCTGCTTGAAATCTTTGGAATTCCTCAATACAAAACCCAGTGACTTAGTAGCTGAGGTGATTATGTTATCGAAATGGTTTGTAAATTTTAATTCGCTATCTAGTATAACGCCTAAATCACGTATCGCTCGAACTGCAATTAGTTTCTCAGTATCAATATAGTATTGACTCTGTATATAATTATGTTTTCTGGTAAACCTAATAAGTTGACATTGTTTGGCATTGAGAAACATTTGGTTGTTATTACACCATTGAATAAGGCTGTTGAGATCATCTTCTAGTAATTCGACGTCAGAGTTGCTTCTAATAGTTTTAACCATTTTGAGATCATCAGCAAATAGGTAGACCTTAGAGTGTTGAAATATCGAAACAATGTCGTTTATAAAGATGTTAAAAAATACTGGACCTAAGTTCGAGCCTTGCGGTACACCGGAGTAGGCAATATATGGCTGCGAGGAGTACCCATCAATGATAATCTTAATACAGAAAATACTAGCTGAAAATTAGAAATTGATAAATACCCAAAAATTATAAAAACATATAAAAAAATTACTACCCACTCCTCGTGTAGTCCAACACCTGTGTCAGTAAACAAGAGACGACGAACTTTGTGAATACCAAAACAAAATTTATTATGTACACCTATTAAAAAAATAGAAATATCACAACGTAGTGTTAATGAAATTAAAGATATAGAACATATATATAAGAAAGATGAAATTCACAAATAGAACACGAAGGTAATCGTAACAAACACAAATTATGTTCTGGGGTAATTGTGCGGACAGAGTAACAGTATTTGTAAAATTTACCGGAGTGAGAGTTGTAAGCCATATTCTAAATTGCTATCTATTTATTCGTATAGTTTCATCTCAATCGGATAAGATGGTTGGTCTTAATATCATGCAAATAGCCGCTAGTGGGATATCCGATTCAAATCAAATGATGTATAATGTATTATAAATATTTTATGAAAACTTTCTTTGCATTAGGCGGATACGGTAACCGTAGGTATGCGTGATTTTTTTTGTTTTATTTATTTTAATTAAACAAAAGCTTGTCAAAAATAGGAGCTCCTATTACTCAGGATGACCTTTTACAGGAGCTAGAACTTAACTCTAAATTAAAATTAAATAAATCTAAATGTCCAGCGTCATTAATGTAAATTGAGCCATCCCAATAGTAAGACTGTATTGTTTAAGAAAAGCTTATTCCGTATGGGTGTAACCTCGCCTGTAAAACCATTTACCAAAATATATAAGAGAATATAAGAGCCCTCACATTTTAAAGAATCAACTAAACATTTACGTAGTTGAGCCAAGCTTACGTGGTAGAGTCAAGCTGCAGCTTTATTATGGTTGCAGCATGGATTGGCCTGCTCGACCGAGGTTGGACCAAACTCTCACAGAATACCAGCGTAAAATAACAGCTTAATGCTTGCTGGTGTATGGTGAGTGTAGATAACCGGAGACCCTTTTTATTGGAAACGAGACATTTCATCTTAGTAACAACGTATCTGCATTTTGATTCTTAATCGAGGATAAATGCAGATAGCTATGAGCCACAGCGTCCACTTACGATCAGGTTGACTGTGTGCTCGTTGGTTACCCTCATTCTATAATATTAACGACAAGCTTTTGTCCGCGACTTCTTTCGCGTAGAAGAAAATGGTTCTAATAGGATTTTTAATTGTTTTTTTTTTACGTTATTAATTTTGTTATAAATTGTCTCTTCTATCATGCCAAGTTTCATGCAAATGAAATTGCTAATTGATATGTTAATTGGAAATTTGGTTGGAAGACACCGTTGACAGTCTTCAAGTCGTCGAAGGATGATGGACCCCTAACCTCATCTACGGGTTTTTCTCTTTTCTTTCTCACAAATTTATTTTTTTACCATAGAAAATATGAAGGCACTTCCGCATATCATCTGTTTGACATAAATAAAAAAATGCTAACAGTGTCGTTTATGGTGGGCTATTAACGTTGCCGGCGAGATTGTCGGAATTAAAATAGACTCGTTGGCCATTTTCAAGTTGGACAGCTAAATTTATGACTGCGGGAAACCTTTCATGTATGGAAAAGCCTAAAATCCTTCAAACTGCCTCCGAACTACTCAAATACTGGCAACTCTCATATAATTTGAATTCGTCCTTTTTGTTTTCTAGCATGAAAGCCGCTTGATCACTGCTCTCATTAATGTACTTACAAATGTACTTTATCGATTTAACAGAATTGCAAAATTCTTCATTAACATGTGCCTAAATGTCCGTGACAGAAATTTATTATAGGAGATTATAGGAGTGTAAAACCATCGTCAGCCGGAGATCGTCTTCTGTACTGTGGGTAACCATTGTCAGCTCTCTGTGCATCTCTCAAAAAACGTCCTGTCTCCCTATCGCATCTTCCAAGTGTATATATGTAACTTTCCGCTCTAAGCTGCGTCTGATTGTTCCTAATATAACTCAACCTTGTCGTCTCAATTTTCGCAAACATGTCAACTAAAAACTGGCTAAACAGCGAACGAAAATATAGCAGATGATTATCTTCTCCTTTCCTTTATCTACTTCAAATTTTGCAGAAAAATTCAATAACAGAATTGATGGAGGACGTGTTTCGTATTTTATTGAAATTCATCGCCTAACGGGGTTAAAAAGAGGTAGAAAGTTATTTTGGTGATGATTTGCATCGAAGTTGATATCAATACTCCTTAGTGCTTTTGATTTAAATGGAATAGAATAGAATAGAATAATTTTTATTCAATATTGATTATTACATAATACTTATTGAAAATAATTTTTTATTTACCACTGGTTCGGAAAATACCTCAGTCCTGGGAAGAACCAGCAAGAAACCCAGCGGGACTTTTTTTTTTAAACATAAACATAATTTCACTTAACAATAATTTTGTTTATACAATTTTTAAATGATTTTTCATAGAACCAGCATGGTGGCGATCACCCTATTCCCAGGGGTTATTTTCATTCATGTATTCCTTGATATCATAATAACCCTTTTTGTACAGTTTTTCTTTAATAAAACTTTTAAACTTGTTTATTGACAAACTTTGAATACGTTCTGGGATTTAGTTGTAAAAGCGTATACATTCATTACTGATTCTGTGAAGTCTAATAACTGGCATTACAAGCTTATGTTTGTTCCTAGTATTTAAAGTATGCACATTCTTATTCTTATTAAAGCTATTTATGTTTTTATGCACATACATTACATTTTCATAAATATATTGCGATGCCAAAGTTAATATGTTTATTTCTTAAAATTTTTCTCTGAGGGACTCTTTACAATTTAGTTTATAAATCACCCGTACGGCTCTCTTTTGCAAAAAAAATATAGCTTCAATGTCAGCCGCATTACCCAATAGCAAAATTCCATAAGACATTACGCTATGAAAGTAACTAAAATACACTAATCTAGCTGTCTCAACATCAGTGAGACTTCTAATCTTTCTTACAGCATATGCTGCAGAACTAAGTCTGCTTACTAATTTAGATATATGGGGGCCCCATTGAAGTTTCGCGTCAATAGTAATACCAAGAAAAACAGTGGTATCCACAAGACTCAACTCCTCCCCATTTAATAGCACATTGGTATTCGAATGTTTTACATTAGGTATTGTAAATTTAATACACTTTGTCTTATTGCCGTTTAAGAGCATATTGTTGGCGTTAAACCAATGTACCAATTTTGATAGAGCGTTATTTACATCATCATAATTAATTAACTGTCGTTTGAGTTTGAAAATTAAAGAGGTATCGTCAGCAAATAATACTATATCGTGATTGTCCCCTACAAAATAAGGTAAGTCATTAATATAGATTAAAAGCAGGAATGGGCCAAGAATCGAGCTCTGAGGAACGCCCATTGATACTACCGATCCGGAGGAACCTTTACCATTAATCACTACTTTTTTTTAATTCTGTTACTTAAATATGAAGTAATAAGTCTAAGCGCTAAATTTTTTACACCGTAATGTTGTAGTTTCCTGATTAATGTATCATGATGAACACAATTGAAAGCCTTGGAAAGATCACAGAAAATACATAAGGCTATCTTAGGCATCTTGTGAATTCTCCCAGGCATTAAAATATATTTCATAAGCTCAACACCGGCGTCAGACGTCGAGCGACCCCTTGTAAAACCAAATTGGTTTTTAGGAAGTAATTTATTTGTATTAAAAAAAGTTAACAATTGATCCAAAATTATTTTTTCAAAAATTTTACTGAGAGTTGGTAGTACAGAAATAGGTCTAAAATTAGCGGGGTCCAATGTACTATCAGATTTATATAAAGGTATTACTTTACTATACTTCATCACACCAGAATCGATACAAGTATTAAAAATAATAGCAAGGTGAGGTGCAATTAAATCTATTATGGACGCAATAACTGTCACGGAAATCCCCCCCAAATCTGCGGTCTTCTTTAAATCAATGGTTTTTAGTTTTAATTGTAAAAATATCTGGGTTTGATTTGTTGTGTATAATAATATGGTTTTCTTTTTGTTTTAATATAGATATTAAGGCCCCCGTTTTTCATCCCCTTAGGGGTATAATTTCGGAAAATCCTTTCTTATCGAATGCCTACGTCATACAAAGAACACACCCTCCAAGTTTCAGGTCTCTACGATCAGAGGTTTAGGTTGTGCGTTGATCCGTCAGTCAGTCATTCAGGACAAAGCATTTTATATGTATAGAGTATAGACTATTAGATCGACAATTTTTAAATTTGAACTTTAAAATTTCTTAAAATTCCTTTAAACTCTCTCTCATCACAAAATTTTATCTGACTAAGGTTATGTTATTTAATTTTAAGACATTATAATTTCATTATTACAGTTATTATAATATTATGTGTTAAATTGTTATGATGTTTGAAGATTTTTTTTATGTATTTTCATTTTCATTATAATTATATAATGTGTATATAAAAAACATCTTATATTTTAGTTTGCACACCACAAGGTAGAATATGGCTGTATTTTTGTTAAATTATTAAGATCTATTGTAAACCATATATCGCAAACGAATAAACGGATTTGAATTTACGTTAAGTTGTTTTTATTATTTAGTTTCCGTGTTGCGCTTTAAGGTTTTCCGTATTTCTGAACGTAACGTAGCAGAGCCGCGTATAATATTTAGCTTGTTTTAGGAATGAGGATGATAAATAAACATCCATTCCGAGGTGTAGCAATGTTTAATTTTTATGCAATATGAGTGACAAAGATCACGCAGTCCACCTGATAAAAAGTGGAGACTGTGGCCTATAGACATTAACATCTGAGCTTAATTAAGAAACTAAATGCAGGTCCGTTGTCTCCCCTGAAAACCAGGATAGAATGCCTCCTTAATAGAAAAAAGGGTTTTCGGTTCTTATGACTCACCACACGAAACATTCTGTGTGGTTGAGGTTTTCCCCGGTTGAGCCGCGTATAGCGTAGTTCTACCACGTAAAATGAATAAGCTCGGTCCGGGAACTGTTGCTTCTATAAATAAACCGGCATCAGAGCCAGTTTTCCGTTTTTTCGCATAAGGGTTACATATTATGATATAGTTGTTGTATTTTTGTTTATGTTTTAGATAATATTAGGGCCGAGTCTAGTCTACCACTCATGTCTCACAAAAATAATTTCAACATTTGTTGATGAACACTAACTGGTTCTCTTATTTTTTTCTCATATAGCTGAATCAGCAAATAAAATAACAATTAACAATTTTAATGGAGAAACGACATGTAAAATAAGTATACAAAGTTGGTTGAGCAGGTAAATGAGTTTGTGTATTTAGGATGTTTGTTTTGCAGGGACGTCAGACATACAGAGACCTCTGGACCTCTTTGTCAGATTAGTGAGCCGATAGTCATTAAGCTGGACAGGCGGATTGATGGACGCAGAGCTGTTACTCTTGCAAAGGTGATTTTGCTCTCATCACCCTTCGTTAGGATTTAGGTGCGACATTTCCGAAGAGAGCCGTGATCACTCAGGAGTTTATCATTTTAATAAAATAAAATCACATGAAGTTATTAATTGCAATTTTAATTAAAGGAGAATATTGTGAGGAAATCGCGATATATATTTTTTTATAGTATAGGATGACAAACGAGCACACAATCCACCTGATGGTAAGTGGTTGCTGTGACCCATAGACATCTACATTTGTCCTCAATAAGGAATCAAAATGCAGATGCGTCGTCACCCGTGAGGACTAAGATGGAAGGTCTCTTTTCCAGTAAAATGGGTCTCCGGTTCTCTACACTCACCATACGAAACACAGCAGTGTTAAGCTGCCATATTGCGCTGGTATTCTGTGAGAGCGTGGTCCTTCCCCGGTCCAGCCGACCCATTCGTGCTACAGCTATAATACTAATATAGCTGCAGCATGTCTCTACCACATATGTCTATATCTGAGAAGATCAAAAATATTTGAAAACCGTTTACATGCATTTTATCCTAGTTTGGGGTCCAATGGAAAATTATCTTATCTTGAACATTGTTTAGATGTTAAACTCACTGTTCTTACTTACATTTGTTAAATCTATATGTCAATAAAAACATTTATTATTATTATTATAAATAATATAATATAATCACTTTGTTTAAATTCCGCTGAGCAAGAATATGGTTTATATAAAAAATATATTTAATCTGTTATATCCAGTAAGTGCTACATTTGAGATCCTTTTAATTTTGATATTTCGAAATTAATTATTATACTCGTACTAGGATCTTTACTTGAAGGCCCTTAAGTTGTATCGGTCCGGAAAAATATTATATTTATAATTACTACCCGCTTCGCAAGCAACACAACTAAGGCAAATATCCCCCCTATGAGGCGATCCCTGGGGAAGTCTATTATCAGCAGTGGACTTTTGATAGGCTATAATGGTAAACAACATTCTACGTAAGCTGCAGTAGTCTCTAAGAGGAACAATTGTATCAGGTATAGATGACACACTGACAGACAACGAGATGATTTCACACGTGATCTATATAAGTGATCTCCTAGTAAAGATGTTTGTAAAGCGAAGTCGAAGCGAAGAATAATTGCTCACATATTTTTTACAGTTAAGTTAGTGGTAATTATTTTATTAATCTGTGACTAGAGTGTTAATAGAATCTGTTCCATAAAAAACTCACGTAAGTCATTAATGAAGAAATTCCAGTAGTTTTTGAAGTCATCAACGTATCCTTGCGTTCTCATAGACCTATTGAGATGGTAAAATGAAACCGCTACATCTCTAGGATCCCGTGCCACATAAACGACCTTAGCTGTGTCCAACAGTGTTGGTGGCAGAAGAGAGAGAGGCAGATGAGTCTTGATGAAGCGAGGCGAGGGCATAAGAGCCAGCTGCTCTGTTGCCGGCTTTGATACCAATTCTAGCAGTTTTAATTTCCTCGCGCTGTCACAATTTTCCATATAGAAGCGTTTTTTCATAACAGGATGGAAAAAAACTGAAAATCTAGAAAAAATATTTCGATTCAGACTTATAAAGTTTTCGTTTTCAAAAACAAATCATTTTTATCACTATACATTTTTCATTGTGATCTTATGCTGAAATGGTGCTTTTTAAATTAAAAAAAGAAAACAAACACCTTTATGCTGCACGCGTTTTTATAACGATATATTTAGTAGTAGTCAAAAATTGTTTTGAAGTTTGTGCGTCTCATCCGTTCACCCATTACAGTCTATTAAAATCCACTGAATTTAGGCGGCCTCTTAGATTGCCTCCATAAGGGAATGTTTTCCATAATTACCACGCTCAGCTTGCGGGTTGGCAACCACGGTCTTTTATTTTAAAGTCGTTATTAGGAAGACGCTGCTGCCCATCTCCTGATTTATTTTCTTCTGTTGCCGCTTACAACACCCTCGAAGTGATATGAGGCAGTAAATATACTTATACGTACACTACGCGGTAGGTTTGCGCATAGTATGAGCGTAATATAAATTAAACATTTTAAAACTCAAAAATATAGTTTTTTAACCTAGGTATACATGAGAAAACCTTATTTGAAAGGTTGAGTTTGGAATGTTCAAAATGCACTTACTCTAGAAATTGATACCTCTCGGTCAAGGGTATAGCGTAAGACGTTTCATAATCTAAATCGTTTGCCACCATCCAAACTAGTTCTTGAGTCCACGTCGTGCCTGTATAAAAAGTGGAACAAAATTTAAAATTTTAAAATAACAGTAAAAGAGCATTTTATTTACTTTTGATTTTTATTTATTTATGCATATTATTTAAAAGTTAGTTAAAGTTACAGTTTATATACGTCCCACTGCTGGGCACAGGCCTGCTATCATTCCTGAGAGGGTGCATATTATAACATGTATTTTAAAGAGAACGTAGTAACCTCAAAAAGAGGTACGTCCGAAGGTAAACTGATTCCGTCTTATTTGTAAAAAGAGATTTGAAACCTATTGGTATAGTTAGTAATAGTGTCTATTAAGGGTCCTCATGTTTGTAAAATACTTTAATAGAAATAGATTCCTTACACTCTTCATATAAACACATATTATACTTACATAAATTATAAATACAAATAAAGATTTTATAGAGGAATAAATTTGTAGTAAAAAAGTATTACAAGTCTTAAATTTAGTTTCAATTTGAATTTAATTTAATTTCAAATTTAATCTAACTTACTTTCAATGCCCCTATTTATTGTTATTCTGCTATAAGAGCTTATAAAAGGCTATATAAAAGTTTTATACGCAACTATCTTATTTTCATAAGATATCTTTGAAAGGAAAACACATTTTTTGTGGATGATTAAACCACAAAATAATATATATTTTACTTAGTTATAGGTACTTATACCTCCGATAATAAATGAAGTATAATGGAATCTCTGACAATAACTCTAGATACTTAAAATTTATTAACCTGATCGTGGATAGCTGTCAACGAAGATGTCACTGGGTCTGACCTCCATGTTGTAAATGTTGGAAGCCTCTAGCTTGTACTTGTGAGGGAGGAAGTAGCCCTTGGGACCAACGCGGACGAAGCCAGTGTGCTCACCTGTTTTAAAAATGATATAATCAAGTAAAATATATTTACACGTAAAAATAATATACATGTGTGATATTAACGAACTTATATTTGCAATAAGTATTTGTTTAACTATAAAATAACTAAGTATACTACAGCCTAAATGCTTCTCTTGTTTTCATTTAGCACTTATGGTATATTCCACGTCAATTTTTCCTTTCTAAACGTCAAGCTTTCTTGCGCGCGGTGTTTATTAACTCTGCAGGTGACCGACGAATACCAGGCAAACGCTAAGCCTATATTCCACAGATTGGGAAAGCGTTTGTGTGTTTAAAAATGCAATACAGTTCGAATAGGCCTATATCTGCTTTAGTGTTTAAAGAAGCTGGTAAAGAATAAATAATTGAACAGTGGTAGAGCCACGCGGCAGCTTTTGCTGTCGCACGGATGGGCCGGCTCGAACCGGGGTGGTACCACGACCTAACAGAATACCAGCGTGAAGTAGAGGTTTACCTCTGCGTTTCGCTCGGTGAGTGCAGGTGGCCGGAGGCCCTTTTTACTGGAAATGAGGCATTCCATCTTAGTCCTCGCGGGTGACAACGCATCTGCATTTTGATTCGCAAACGAGGATAGATGTAGATGTCTATGGGCCGCAGCAACCACTTACTACACTACCATCAGGTGGAATGTGTGCTCGTTTGTCACCCTTATCGTATAAAAAAAAAGAATTATGTTTTTGTTTCGAGTAGTACAAATAGATTGTAAATTTATAAAATTATGTTTATAAAATGTTGCAATTACAAATTTATTAATATAAAAATAAAAATGTTAAAACAAACCTATCTATTTAAAATATTTTACAGGTAAGAAGGTTTTATGTAGTAATAGGTCATTCAGATACAGAATTCAAATAGGCAATTTTAGTGAACTTTAAAAATGCTTATTGTCATTTAGATAGAGAGGAGATATCTTAAATTCGTTAATCATAAGCGAAAGTTAATTAAAACATTATAATATAAAAATAATATTATAATTTTTGTTATCAGCATAATTTTAATATTGCATAACATTTGAAATGCATATTGCTGACCTTAAAATATTTAGTAAATTATAAAATATATTAGCCTTCATTTAAATTATTGTATTTGATTTCCGTTAACTTAATTGAATTGGCATTTTAATTTCAATGCCAATTTAGTGAGACAAATTGTCTAACCTAACAGTCGAGACGCACGAAATGCAAAGACCTTGTTTCATATTTCTATTACATATTTATAAGGTCATCAGGAAGTAAGAAATTACCGATTACAATACGGTTTGAAAAATGAAACCAATGTTTTATTATATAAGGTTCCTCTGGAAAATTTGTTAGAAAAAAATTGAACATGTAATTGATTTGATTGATATTTATAGATAAAGTAATTACAAACTGTGGTAAGAGACAACGCATTTGTAGTATTTTGAATTTGTTTGCAAGTTTCCATGGTCTACTGTTAGTGACGTACTATGAAGTGAAATTAAAACTTCTTAAGTACTGGATCAAAGGAATATCAATATTTAATTTCAACTCTGGCATTATTTTTTATATATACATAAGTTGTCTATTTATACAATCAATTAGAATTTACCGTAAGTAATGTCATTTCTATACGGATAAAATATTTAAAGCCATTATAGCTATTGTATTCGATTTTTGATTTTTTTTTAAAAACGTTACCACCGCACTAGGATTTTCTCCTGTATCGTGGAGGCAGTTTACAAACATAAATTGCACGAGGACAAACGTCCAGACCCGGAACAATTATTTGTAGGCCATACAAATAACTTGTTCCGTGCGGGATTCGAACCCGCGGCCCCCAGCGAAACAACTCATTGCTATGCCACTGCGCCACGGACCGGTCTATCTTTATGGAGTCATTAAAATATATTATTTCAGCTTGTTTATTGTTTGTTCTCATCAAAGAACATACTTTATTTACTGATGATTTTAATTAATAGGTATAATATGCTGTAATATATAGGATACCATAGTAAAATTAATAGTTAAAAAACAACAAAAAATAGAGTATACACGCAGATATTCTATAACCATTTCTTCTTTAGTA
Organism: Parnassius mnemosyne; assembly: GCA_963668995.1. Classification (NCBI taxonomy): domain Eukaryota; kingdom Metazoa; phylum Arthropoda; class Insecta; order Lepidoptera; family Papilionidae; genus Parnassius; species Parnassius mnemosyne. The sequence goes on along the minus strand of CAVLGL010000035.1, from coordinate 15,854,954 downwards.
GGGGGAACCGAAAACTCATTCGAGATAGATTTGGAAAACAAAGGACGCTTGTTAGTAAAATTTTAATTTTTATACTTCGAAAACATAAACATACTACATTTCATTACATGTAGATCCACGCTGCAGGTATATTATAGTTGTAGCACGAATGGGTCGGTTCGACCGGGGAAGGACCACACCTTCATAGTATACAAGTGTAAGTTGCAGTTTAATGCTGCTTTATTTCTTATGGTGAGTATGGAGAACCGGAGACCCCTTTTACTGGAAACGAGGCGTTCCATCTTAGTCCTCAGGGGTAACAACACATCTGCATTTTTTGATTCTTTATTGAGGCGAGATGTAGACGTCTACGGGCCACAGTATTCACCTACCATCGGGTGGAGTGTGTGCTCGTTTGTCACCCATTATCTAATAAAAATTATTACTTTTCATTACATTTAGAGTTTAATATTGATCTGAAATTGATCTGAAAGAAGATGTAGTGACAAAAATTGAGAAAGGTATGCAGAGATGGTTTGGCCATGTCGAGAGAATGAATGAAGAACGATTGACGAAAAAAGTGTATAAGGCGAGTATGAATGAAAGTGTTGGAAGGGGTAGCCCTAGGCGGACGTTTCAAGACCAAATCAGGGACGTCTTGAAAACGTAGTAGTACCCTAAACCGTAGAGCATGTATGAAGGGTATCATGAAAGTGGACGAAGCGAAACAAGTATGTAAGGATCGTAGCAAGTGGAAAGAAGTGGTCTCTGCCTACCCCTACGGGAAAGGGGCGTAATTATATGTATGTATGTATGTATGAAATTATTAAATGTACTGAATTACCTCGCGCTTTGTGTTAGAAAAAATTATTAAAAAAAATTAAAATGCTACATAGTAAAGTTTATAGATAACGCAGAAATAGAATATCAAGCTAGCTTATAACAGCAATAGATAATATGAGCGTCTAATAGTTGTTAAGATAATTATGAAAGGTTACAATCTACAATAATCTTACTTTGTTTTTAATGAAGCTGTTAATACCATGAAATTCTCTTGGAAACGCTCTTGGATCGTTACTCACACTTGCGTGTGGCTCCAACGATGATGTGTACAGCTACCCGTAGAACCTCTCAATCTCACTCAAAATCTCAGGTGTTCCGGAAACGACGCAGCCACATTCGGTCTTCAGCTTCGACAGTTGGCTCTGTTTGGCAGACAGATCTCTAGCAAAAACTTTGGAGCTCTAGTTCCGCTCGATCACTTCCTTAATACGAGCTGTATTGAAGTTGCGTAAGTCCCGCCGCATGCATCTGGGGATCTGTCTGTTCAGTTGCCGGTACGCTGTCAAATCTGCTAAAGACTGCAGCTTCATTTCCCATCTAACAGTCATGAGATTAAGAGTGTGATCGGAGGGTTTTTGTGTTCTTCTGCGGTGGTTCTTGCAGAACTTAGCTCCGACCGCATGGACAGTTTCCACGAGCATGTCATTCATATTGTCCACTGCATTGGAATCTTCTAGGCACTGAAAACGGGTTTGTAGCTGGAGCTGAAAGGTTTCGGGACTCTGGATTAGAGCACGAGGGGGACGGAGCGTTGAATTTATCAGACGAGACCTCTCCAACTTAACGTTTAGGTTCAGTGTGCCTCCTAACCATTCGGTGATCGCTACCAGTTTTACCCCTCGCGATCACTGAGACATCACTGAACAGTTGTCGTCTGGTCGTCATAATGAAGTCAATCTCATGTTTTGTCGAACCGTGGGGGCTCCACCAGGTCCACGTCCTGTGGGGCTGCTTCTGAAAGAAAGAGTTCATTGTAAAGAGTCCCTCTTTCTCCATGAAGTCGGCCTGCTGCTGGCCCTTTGGGTTCCGTTGCCATATTCTAAATTTTCCCTACCTTCAACTCACCGTTATCTCTTGTGCCTAGTTTTGCGTTGAAGCCTCCCATCAACACCGTATAGTGGGTTTTGGGGGAATACATGGCTCTAGATATATCCTCATACATTCCCTCCATTTCCTTATCGGGATGTACCGAGGTTGGTGCGTAAACCTGTATGACCTTCACCGAATACCGTTTGGTGATTCTGAGTATAAGGTACGCAAACCTCGTCGACACTCTCAATATTTCCGTTGTTAACGAGACATTTGTGGACGATACCGGTTGCCACATACAAGTTTCTGGATTCGAGGATTACCATGTCCTCCCCCTCTCTTCGGACCTGGGATAATCCTATAATATTCTAGCGCAACTTGTCCGTCTTTTCTTCCAGCTCCAGGATCGTCTCGTCAGTCCTCAGGGTGCGTGCGTTATATGTTGTCTTAAGTGGCATCCGAACCTCCACCGGAGATTTTTAGCACCCTCTGCCCCGCCGTTACCATGGCTGCCACCGTAGCCAGGAATAGCTGGGACTCGGGGCCGTCTCTTCGCAACTTTCATCATGGGGGGTATATTGCCACAGTTGCCACGCTTGGCGTGCGGGTTGGCAACCGCAGTTTTTTATTGTTGTTTTGCTGCTATCAGAAAGTTACTGCTGCGCATCTTATGCCTCAGTTTCCCTCTGTCGCCTCTTACGACACCCACGGGAAGATATGGGGTAGTGAGTATTCTTACCCGCCACTACACGGGGTTATGGTGATTGTTTTCTTAATATATTCTCTTATTTGAAATCTTTTACGCTAATTTGACCGAAATTTATAATAATTATACTTTATAGTTTTTGCACCGCACGCCAAAATAGCTCGCAGATGACAGATTTTTTCCGACTTACTTAACAGTTATCGTTATATTTTGACCAATTTACACAATATCTTTATTACTTATAGTCTATGTGTTGTTCTGATATATGAGCTATATTATTTTACAGTTTCATTAAAATGCACTCAGTAGTTTTTGCGTAGAAGAGTAATAAACATCCATACATTCTCAAAAAAATTCACTTTATAATATTATAGTACATTTTCTAAATATTTATTATATAATATTAAGAAATGAGAAAACATAAAATCCAAAAAAATATATATTTTCTAATTTCTGGTATTTAAATTGTGAATTTTTTTTTGAATATGGATGACAAACTAGCACACAGTCCACCTGATGGTAAGTGGATGCTGTTGCCCATCGACATCTAGAACTATCTGCAATTAAGAATCAAAATTCAGATGCGTTGTCACCCCTGAGTTCTAGTAACAAGGGTTACCGGTTCTCTACACTTACCATACGAAACACACTGTTAACACTTTGACTGTCCAGTTTGCAGACACAATAGTAAGACAATACCAATGAATAACATGTAATACACGGGACAGGCAAAGGGTTAAGCTGCTATTTTACTTTGGTGTTCTGTGAAAGCGTGGCCCTTCCCCGGTCGAGCCGACCCATTCGTGCTGCAACCATAATTAGCTGCAGCGTCGCTCTTATGGAATACATCTGGAATAAACGTAGTGATATCAAAAAATAATTTCAAAAGACATTAATTTTAAAGTTGTAAGTTGTGAATAGCACAGTATCAAGAACAGTTTATTTATAAATAAAACAGTTTCTTTCGAAACTTCTAATTAGGTTATCGCCCCGTGGCGTTATCCGCGTTCAAGTTGTAACGTCCCACGACCCACGCTCGTTATGAGATCGCATAGTACGGAGAGCCTAGCTTATGGTCACATGGGAACTTTGTCATACTTTGAAATGATAGTGGTCGCAGATTTTAAGTTACGACTAGAGCGTTTCGAATGGTGAAAATCGCTCTTACATTGGTTCTCTCCGTACTCCACTACATTCAAATTCCTTCTTTAATAAATAATTTTCTGTTACAGCTGTAATACTGTTACAGAGTCAAAACGAGAGAGTGGAAACGCGGAACTCCTTTTCTGCAAAATCCTTTCTTAAATTAAATTTAAGAAGGAAATTTAAAAAGAAATAAAAACTGCATATTTTATTATTTTAATTCAAAAATATTCGCACCACTTAGAAAATTAAAAAAAAAACATTTATTATTTTTTCTCCATACAAATTTGAAAACTTCCTAAACCCTCGTAATGGATAATAGAAAATAAAATTCGTTTAATTTATTTACGAAATACTTTCAGTTCGTTGCGAGTCAATCGCCCCGTAAAATTAAAAGTTTCATACAAATTGTAATACCTTATTTCATCCTCTTAAGGGTTGAATTTTAAAAATCCTTTTTTGTGGATTTTTACGTCATAAAAGACCAGCTACTGTCCAAATTTCAGATTTCTACGTCAAGAGTCATAAAAAAAACTCCATCTTATCCCATGGGTGTCGTAAGTCTTAGCAGTCAAATAGCACTATACCATCTTGTAGTTATACCACATATAAAATCCACAGGCTGCTTAGTGTACTACAGTACTACTATGAATTAGAATCAGTTGCTGCTCAGTGTACTATATTACTACATAGTACGAATTAGAATTGCTGCGCTCAGCAGGCGCTAAGTGTACTGATCCACCTGCTAAACCGCTGCGCCGTCCTGATTAGTACCTATGATGAAAGAGGTCTATGTCTAGCAGTAGACTGTCAATAGGCTGATGAAAATGAGGATACAATTGATACCTCAACAGAGCTATATATTTCATATATTATAGTTATTATTCATAAAGTTATTTTATATATAGTACTAATTTTACCATAAATTCCTAAAGTCAGTACATACATACATAGTGTCATGCCTACAATCACCAAAGGAGTTAGGCAGAGTCCAAAGAGCAGTGAGTTACTCGGATCACATTAAGACAAAATAATGAAGTTAGTCATAGGTAGCTAACATATCGCCTACACAATCACTAAGTCAATATCATATTAGTCTTCTACGTCTTTTACGACATGCTAGAGAAGTAACATAGTTGGCACATTATTTTCACTTACACTTTGTATAATAATTTTTTATTAAATTATTATATAAGTACTTTTATGATAATTTTCTAGATTTACAAATTAGTATTTTGCAGGGATTTTTTGACTTACCAGTGAAATATTTCATTAATAATTTCGCCGTTTCTGGTTCAACGTCTTTCAATTCTAATGGAAAATTGTTGTTTTTTGATATCTCCATTTTTAATGAAAATGTTAAAAAAAATATTACACAATTGACTTATATTATTCTACCGACGAATGCGCATATAAAAGAAGGCTTTCGTTAATAAATAAATCGCAGCAGTTGCGTCAAAAAAAATGCGCGCGCGCTATAGCCGGTTCCGTGCCGCACTACGCGGCGTGATTGTTTCCGACTTCACTTGTATACAAGTGTGTCACCTCGATCTTGGTTAAACTTTTGTAATAAATTTGGAGAAAAGTACCTACAGACAGCTCTGTTATAGTTAGTTATAGTTTATTCAACTTAAGCTTATCAGTTACATACAAAAGATGATAATATAGAGTTAACTATAATATAATGGAAACATGACTTTGTTTAATAATATTACTATTTAAACTTTTAAAATGTTAGATAAATATTATGATTGTAGGTTTTAGATGTTCGTTACATATTCTTGCGTTTGGTATTTTTATTTTATATTCTCATTATTCTCCTTTTTAGTTTTTCTGAGTTCTCATTTTCCATTCTTCCTTTTTCTATTTTTAAAGATTTCGCTATCATACGACAAACTCTTAATTTTGTTTATTCCGTCTTTCCTAATAATAAGGTGATAATGATTTCCAGGGATGCAGAGTTTGTAATCGAATTAGATAAAATGTTGAAGCATACGAGTATTCTTTAAACATAGGTATTAAGTAGGACTTAATTTGATTTGAATATTATATTAGACACAAACCCCTCTATTTTATGTATGTTCCTCACAAGTTCATATGGAATGTAACAAAACCTTAGTTTAAATATATTATATTTGAGAACAATTTCTTTTTATAATTTTTAATTTACTATAAGCAACTAAACTTAGTCTTCGAAATATTAAGATTCAAAAACTAAAAACTAATTTTAACACAGGAGTTATTATCCTCACTTAATACTTAATATTACTTACGTATAATTTTTTATATTTACGCAAACACTCCACCTTGAAAAATTTTAACGGATACGACGGGAAATTATTTTTAACGGATTTTATCGGGTTTTATTTTACTTATTTTTTTAATTCCCAACGTTTTAGGTGCTTTGCAGCACTATGATCACGGGGGTACTAAGGCGATTGACGTCCCAATATTAAAGTTAACCCGGTGTACCTTCAGCTTTTTAATTATTTCTTTTAGTCCGATCAACTCAGAATGAGCTTACTGTGTCTTGAAGTCTTGAAATTTTGAAGTGGTATGCTTGGGCTTAGTTTTAATTTTATTAATTACAGGATCAGCTTCAGCTTGTCAAGCAGGTTTTGCATGTCAACAAGCTTCAGGTCACGCATCTAGGTTACAGTGACAGAGTGAAGCCGGTCACAGTCGAGCGTGTGCCTGCTATACTACCATATGTCGGAGGAGTCACAGACAAGATTTTCTACATCTTGCTTCTATTAGAACATACTACAAGCCGAAGATGCAGTACAAGATACAGGAGTGTACAAGCTTGATTGTGAATGTGGTCTGTTTTATATAGGGCATAAACATCTATAAAAGAACATATAGCTGACGTAAAACATCAACGCTCCGGGAAGTCTGCAGTTTGTGATCAGAAGAACGAATACACTTGAAGCTATTGAAATAAAAATAAATACATCTTAATTTGAATACAGAAGGATTTTGAGTACTACCAACTGCTTGGGCACCTGTAAAACTAAACCCAAGAATACCACTGAAAGACTTTAAGATACAATCAATTTCATCGGACCAAAAGTAATAATTAACAGGTGAAGGTACTCCAGGTTAACTTTTGACATCGGGACGTCAATCACTGTAGTCCTTCCGCCGAAACGTAGAAAATTAAAAAATAAGTGAAATTAAACATTATTATATAATAAATCTGATGAAGAGTCGCGTCTGGAATTCTAAAAATTTTTGAAAATCTTGAGACAAATTAACGGTTTTTAGAATTTTTGTCTATTGTTCTTTTTGTTTATCTGATTGAGTATTCACGAATTGCGTAAAAACTACTATATTTAAATAGGTAGTAAATTAATTAATTAACTTATAACGCAAACATTACAATTGTTTTAGTTTATTTACTAATCTATAGATAAATTAATTGTTATAAATTGATCTGCTTGAAATTGTAGCAAGACCACCCTGACAGTTTAAAAGAGATTTTCATGTGAAATTTTTGAATATCTATAAAAAATATGACATTATTACGACATTTTTCGTTTTGGCAACGATTATATTATTATCGCTACTTTTTACTAGGCGTCATTTCCTTAGTAAAAATAAATGTATATTTTTACAGCACAATTATAAGTTACTGTGAATATAATATAATAAATATGTTTGTCGATATATTGTTTATCGATATTTTGGGTTTTCCTGACAACAAATTCTAAGGAGCATCCTGCAGAAAAAAAGTTGCGGCGTTTCCTCAGATAGCACGTAAAAGGCCATGCGTCAAATTGGGCTCAGTGTCCAACAGAGTTATGGCATATGTTATTGTAAAGGATTTTGTTCATATTTAAATTGTTACTATCGGCACCACCTTCAATTCCATTGCAAAAAAAAGTTATGCACCTTAATAAGTTTTGTAGAAAAAGATATTTGGTAGTCATAAAACTGTTATTGTAACAACAAAATTCATACTTTAAAATAATGTTAAACAATAGATGCGCTTGCGCCCGTAAGATTTACAACACCCTCTATTCCTCTCACCCCTTTCGGACACGCTCTACTATATCCTACTATATATCTATATCCCTTGTAATCCCTTGGATCTTCATAAGTCATATTGCAGCGAACATTTACGCTATGGTTTACCTATATACGATAGAAATCTATCGTGAAAATGAATTACATGATTTAGCAGCATGCAATATCCAACACCAAAATGTGTAACTACAAAATGAAGAATACAATGAAGACATGTTCGTACACATTACGTATATATTCTGGTCAACAGAAATGAAGTAGGTCCAGATGCCATCGCTCAATATTACTGCTCATGTGTAACAGGTAGGCGCATAGTAGGAAGTTGTGCATATATACCATTTTAATAATATGGTATCTAGATATATACAATTTAATCCACCGGCAGATCATCTAAACGATATTATTATTGATATTGATTGAAATGTTTTTAACTGATAAACAGCTGTTTTATTTTTTTATATATTTTTGCACCTGGAATTAAAACTAGTTTAAGATGTCAAACAACAAAAACGACAATGTCATAACAGAATTACTTTGCAGGATAATAGTGTTGCGCGCCACTATTAATGTCTTGTACATGGCAACACTAGTTACACTAGCGCCCTCTAGTGTCGAGTAGCGGAACTAGGAGAGTCAAAATCCTTCCAGAAACTTCGGGACCGATATGTGCTCGAACATTCTAGATGTCGCTACAGTGGAAGGTTCTGGAAACTGTCTGAGGCCCTATATAAAGCCGGTATAGACCACGACTAGGGCAGTATTGGATTGGCGATACAACAGAATACTTCGAAGCGAAATAACTGCGAACTAAAGTGATTATGTTTTATTATTAGTGTGATTTTAGATTGTAATTAGTGTTGTGTAATTAAAGTGTAAATTTTGGTAATTCAATCGGCAGTTTTTAATTGTGTCGAACCCCAAGCTCGTAACAATAGCTTATTTATGGTACAAGAAAAATATTTATAGAAAAATAACCCCATGGATTCTTCACATAAATGAGTTTATATTTTTATATTTATTGCAGTACAAGTATATTAAAAGTCATCTCATCGCTGTTGGTGGGTGAGCCCAGGCTTCATACATTTTTGCCCATGGTCCTTTTATCCATTGATCTTGCCCCTGATCTCTCTCAGGTCATGTCGGATTGCCGTTCCGATAATGAGCGTGAGAAAATAAAGAGTGCAACTGCGCTTGCGCACACACTTGTTGTCGTTGACTAGTTGTTTCTATAACCCGTGCGGTTATACGAGTGGAAAGAGTAAAGAATAAGAAAATGTCATAAACTACAAAAATATTAGGCTGGTTTTACCATTTTTTCAGACCCAAATTGTGAGCTTCGACGATTTTTGAGAATTTCCTCATATTTACTGTTGATTTTGTTTGTTAATATTTTTGTATAAAATATTTAAATGCCATTGACATGAGTAACCATTTTTAAAATTTTCGTTTGTCTGTCTGTCCGAGTTAATCTTAAATATAATAAAACTTCACGAACAAATAGAGAGTAATACCAGGAGTGATCTAGATTAAATTTTATCCTAAAAATTTAGATTTTATTAAAATAGAAATATTGATAAGATAAAATAAATGGTCTTTAATGATTATCTTAAGCCGTCAATTAGATCCCACCCAGGCGAAGTCAGAGTAGGTGGCTAATTAGTAATGTTATTTTAAAATTAATTTACCTACTTGCGTATACAATTCTTTTCAAATATTTTCCTATTATAGAAAATTTCCAATTAACTGAATAATATAACGTTATACCGTTATTAGTGAATTTTCGCTATTGATACTGTGCATGCATGTTGATGGCACAGGCTCGATGAGCCGCCATTTCTAATTCCATTCTTTATCTGGACTCTGGACGGTCTGTACATAAATAGAAACGACATTAAATGCACCACGTTTTTCTTTATTTACAAGTAAATAACTTTTTTGCAGTTAAAGTTTGGGAATTGCAGATCGGTGTCACGCAAGTTATATATCTTCCATCGTTCGGATGGCTCCTTCATGTCACTGTCAAAATATTTCTGCCAAACGCCTATTTTCCTCAAGGTTATAATATAATATAGGGAGTGCGCACTTCATACTAGAAAAACGTTCCTAAATCGGTAACCTTGAAATGAATGAAAGGCACAGAGTTAAGCGTTCCGTTTCTTTCTAATCGAGTGTCCATGATACAATATTTTGAGGATAACCATAGTACATACAGCATTACGGAAAACGAAACGCGTATTTTTTTCAATATGGAAAGCGGCTGAATAGTATTATAATTAAACTCCATTTATTACTTTGATTACACAATAAAACAAATCATACTCAACCATTCATACTTAGTGATAGAATAGCTGATATGAAACTTAATTTCTTCTCAAACACGATGGTTACCTAATAGGTGCCTAGGTTTGAACCCAGCTCTGGTTAGCCGAAACCAAAACTTTTTCTTATCGTAAAAAAACAACGAGTTTTATTAATTTTTTTTATGAAAAGATTTATAGGTTTTTTTTTATACAAGAGGGGGAAAACGAGCATGCGGCTCACCTGATGGTAAGTGACTACCGCCGCCCATGAACAATCGCAACACTAGGGGAATTGCAGATGCGTTGGCGGCCTTTTAGAAAAGTGTGAGCTCTTTTCTTGAAGGTTCCTAAGTCGTATCGGTCTGGAAAATTCGCTGGTAGTAATTGATTCCACAAGGAAGTTGTGCGAGGGAGAAAACTTTTTCTAAATCGCAGAGTGGTGGATCGCCAATCATCCAGATGGTATGGATAGTAACGCGAGTTTTGTCGCGATGTGCGATGGTGAAATTGAGCGGCTGGAATTAGTCCGAACAATTCCTCAGAGCACTCCCCGTGATAGATGCGATAAAATACGCAAAGAGATGCAACATCTCTACGCAGTGCCAGTGTATCGACCGATCAGAAAGAACTCGGTCGTCGACGATTCGAACCACTCTGCGCTGGATGCGGTCAAGTGGAAGGAGCTGGCACTGGGGTGCCCCGGCCCAGAGATGAGAACAGTATTCCATGTGGGGCCGAACTTGCGCTTTGTAAAGTTGCAAGCGATGTGCCGGCATGAAATACTGTCTCGCTCTGCTGAGCACGCCAAGCTTTTAAGAGGTCAATTTGGCCTTCCCTTCAAAGTGACCACGAAACTACATACTATTCGATATGTCGACGCCAAGGATTCCGATACTAGGTGAGACAGCAAGGGGAGTGCCTTGAAACTGAGGAGATACAAAGGGGTTCTTTTTAGCGGTAAACGAGCAAACTTGTGTCTTCTGGGGATTGAACTGGACTAGATTTAGTCGCCCCCAATCCGAGACTTTGTTAAGCAAAGACTCGACTTCAGACAAAAGTTTGTCCCGGTACTCGGCGACGTTTTCCCGAGAAATATTGGCACGGCCGGTATATATGGCATCACCAGTGCTGTCGTCCGCATAGCAATGAATGCTACCAGTTAGCTAAAGCTAAATGCTAACATATCATTAATATGCAGGAGAAACAGCGTTGGTGATAGCACGCAGCCTTGTGGAACACCAGCGTTGAGAGGCTTGAAATCAGAGTATGCACCGTCTACTACGACCTTGATGCTCCGATCAGCAAGGAAAGTGGTGATCCATTTGCACAATTTCTCGGGAAGCCCATAGGAAGGAAGCTTCGAAAGAAGCGCTTTGTGTCAAACCAGTATTGAAGGCCTTCGTTATGTCCAAACTAACGGCCAATGCCTCTCCCTTGGACTCTACTGCCTCCGCCCATCTATGAGTCATATAGACTAGAAGATCACCAGCCGATCGACCCCGACGAAAACCGTACTGGCGGTCACTAATCAGCTGGTGATCGTCAAGGTACCTCATGAGCTGGCAGTGTATAATGGATTCCATTATTTTGGAGACCAAGGAGATGATGGCGATAGGCCTGTAGTTGGACGGGTCTGAGCGGTCGCCTTTTTAGGGATCGGGTGGACGAAAGCTGTCTTCCATGAATTCGTGACTACACCTTGGGAGTAGAAGTACCGAAAAAGACGCGTTAAAACCGGTGCCAACTCTAGAGCACACGTCTTAAGCACAATGGGAGGGACTCCATCGGGCCCACTCGACTTGCTGACGTCCAGGTAGAAGAGTGCTTTGCGAACCGAGCGCTGTGTGAACCGCACATCCGGCATGGAGCACTCACATCGCGGGATGGTCGGCGGTGTGACCCCCCGTCATCTACAGTCGAGTTGGACGCAAAGAGAGAGCTCAACAGAGCGGCTTCCTCCTTTGCGGCATGGGCCAGTGAGTCGTCCTCTCTGTACAGAGATGGAAGAGATGGCTGACAGAAGTTCCCTTGGATAGCCCTGGCGAGAGACCAGAATGCACGGGTTCCCGAAGAAAGGCGAACTAGCCTCTCGCCAATTCTGCCGATGTGCTCAGACCTTGCCCTGGCAATGACGCTTTTGAAGGACTTGGAGGCGGAATTATACTTCTTTTTAAGTGCGCTAGTGTTTACATCCCGATACGTTGATGCGTCAGCCCAGGCCCGGTAGCACTCCTGCTTATAGCGTGATGCTATTTTACAGGAGCGACCAAACCATGGCTGGGATCTGCCTCCGATGGGCACCACAGAGGATGGAGTAAAAAGTTCCATACCCTGAAGTACCACATCAGCAACAGAATCGGCAACAATGCTGGGATCTTCCGGCAAACCCGCCCCCAAGCGTAGGATGCAAAAAAGACCGCATCCCGTCCCAATCAGCTGACCTATAGTGCCAAACAGGGCGGCAAGCTGCTGAACGCAACTGCGATTGGAGTGTGAGTGGCACCGTACTCCGGATCAGACAATGGTCTGAAGAGCCCAGAGGTGCATCGACGGAGACCTGATATCCGTCCGGATGAGAGGTCAGCAGAAGGTTCAACAGGGAAGGTACATGGTCTTCCATATCTGGAATCCGCGTAGGCGAAGTAACCAGTTGTGTTAGACCATATGCCAAAGCAAAGTCATAGACAGATCTACCCGCATGATCGGTTAAACGAAAACCAAGCGATTCAGCGTGGTGGGCGTTAAAATCATCGAGTATCACGATCTCTGCGGATGGGACCTGTTGTAGCACGGAGTCTGCAGCCATTTGGACGTGGTCGATGAGTCGCTCTGTGTCGGCATTACCGCTATGGGACCTATAGAGGCACCCGTAGACGCGGTGATGGTCGTCGCTGTCTACGCGCAGCCATAGGATGGACAGGTCCGTACCTTCAAGACTGCCGAGGCGTCAAAAACAGATGCCCTCTCTGACGTATACGCAAACTCCAGCCCGGGGCACAAAGGAGTGTTCCAATTTGTACCTCGGGTAGGAGAGATATGAAGTATCAGCCGGAGAGGACACCCGAGTCTCGGTTAAAAAGATCAAGGCCAGCTTCGCCGTCTCTAGATGGTAATGGACAGCGTTAAGGTTGGAATGAAGTCCCCTGATGTTGCAAAAAATTCACGGATAGCGTGACAGGGGTCGCCTTAGTTGTATTGCTCCGCTTGCCCCGAGCGGAATTTTGCCCCCCGCCCCTCCAGAATACGAGGGGTAACCTGAGCACCCACGCTCAGGAGTGAAGTAGTATGATTGTGGATGCTCGGCGAGGGATTCTCCAGGGGTGCTGGTACCCTCCTGGGGTAGTCTTTAGTCCTTCGGCCACCTGTACTCACCAAGCGCAACGCAGAGGTAAACTACTTCACGCTGGTATTCTGTGAGGTCGTGGTACCATCCTGGTTCGAGCTGGCCCATCCGTGCGACAGCAAAAGCTACCGCTTGGCTTTATCACTGTTAGGTTACTAAACAAAATGGTTTTATGTAGTTATTGTCGAGTAACAATTTTGGAATCCTGCAATTTCATGGTTCTAGACCTTTGATGATGCTTTATCTTCATGTTCAGGAAACTTATCACTATAGATTTAAGCAATTGAATACTATGCAAGTCTTCGTAACAAAGATGAAATATTATCAGAGAAACGCTGCATGACTATTCGTATGATCCTTTTTTATAGTACTGCTTCATAGAATATAAATCTATTTGTTTACATGTTCTTTCGGTGAACTTTACCACTTGGAACACAGATTGTGACGGGAAAAATAGCGCGCCTTTATTTGCAAAAGTAGTAAACGCTGAATGATTATCAAATAATTGTGTATAAGTGGTCAACATTTTTACCTTTTTCTTTGATCAAATTTTGACATTCTTCACATGTTATTTTACTGTGGAGATTCTTAACAATACAACTAGTTATTTAATATATTATTTTGATAACTGGAAAGCAGGACATTGTTTATCAATGTAATTAATGTTTCACTTTCATTCTCTTGTTCAATCGACTCTAATTGTATTGCACGTTGAGAAGACCTAAACTCTAAAATTGGAGTTAATTCATAGTCACTGTCGTAAGTATTGCTATTTACTCTTAAACTATTTTTGAGAAGTAGTTTACGTAATGTGTATTTAAGTTGCAATGCATTTGGATTATCATTGCCACCACCTCGCACCCTTATGCAGGAAAATAACATCTCGATATGATCTTGTGAGCACTTGTAAGTTCAAAAATATTTCATAAGATGCGTGGTACGTGTCAATAAATCTTTCGCTAAATTCGAAAAGCTTATATTCACATAAAAACCTAAAGCAAATGTTTTTCTACGATGTTGCATTATACTTTGACCCTCAATTGTTAAATTAAGGGGCTACTCCATGCGAACGACCTTGAGCATTTGGTCCGCCGCGCCGACTCGCTACAATATATTGCGTAAGAAATATGTAAGACACCACCTACTGTACGAACATAGTATTATTTTTTCAACATCAATAAACTATTTTATGGAAATACACACGGGCGTACGTACAACGATAAATGTATTTTAATTTTTTTATTCGGTATATTAGTTGCATTATATTAGAATTATGTATTCTCTATATATTAAAAATGAAGCATTGAAAATTGTGAGTTTAAAAGATACCTACTCACTATAGCTAAATAGATAGATAGCTCGCCTTTTGTACAAATATTTGATGCAATAAAGAATAAATAAATAAATAGGATGTTTCGCAGATGTGTTTTTGATTATTGTTAATTTTTACGTGTTACGTATTGAAAAGTAATATACCTACCTACTAATTTTTGAACTGACCACCTTGTAACTTAGCCTGCTTATTATGGCTATGCTTATGCTGGCTGACATTATCCTCACCCCAATGATTGATGAGGATGAAAATCAATTTTATTTCTACATTAGTAATTATATTTATTTATACATAAGGGTAACTTTAATAAAGCTAATACAAAAATCAACAAGAAGTATAAGGGTTCAATCTTTCAATTTCAATTTTAAAAAAACGTTACCCCCACACTAGGATTTTCTCCTGTGTCGTGGAGGCAGTTTACAAACATAAATTGCACAAGGACAAACATCCAGACCCGGAACAATTATTTGTAGGCCATACAAATACTTGTTCCGTGCGGAATTCGAACCCGCGGCCCCCAGCGCAACATCTGATTGCTAAGCCATTACGCCACGGAGCCGTCGCCGGGCTATAGCTAAAGTGACCATACGTCCCGTTTTGAACGGGACTGTCCCTTTTCTCGGTCACCTGTCCCAGTGTCCCCAAACAAAGCTCCGGGACACAAAATTGTCCCGTAACTCATTGGATGGAAGTATTCAAAGTCAACAATCTTCAACATAATTTTTTGTAATCGAATATATTTTATGTCTACCTGGTACAAATGCTCCAGTAGAAAGAGTATTTATCTATTTTGAATAAATTGTGGACGTCTGAAAAAACACTTAAGGTTCCAGTTCTAAAGGCGATGTTGTTAACAAAGGTAACAATAAAAAAATTGACCAGAATTTTATTTTTATTTAAAATCATCACCAACTTTATTAAAGCAAATTTAATCCACTGACAAATGTAATTAATAATTTAAAAAATATGTTGCATTTAATAATTACCGTCTATACCGAATATAATTTTATAGTGAACACTAATTGTATAAAGTTATAGTTTTTAGAGTATAAATAAACCCATGTCCTGTTTTGAGTTAAAAATAAATGGTCAGTTTAGTTTTTTTTTAGTTAAATTTAGTTTTAAAAATTTTTAGTTTATAGTAAAAAGTAGGTATATTAAAACCTACTTAGATACTTTTTACCGAATTAGGGTGGATGCCCCTAATACCAGTCATAAATAAGATTTCTAGTAGTCTTAACTACAAATATTGTCATCTAAAAAATTCTTTGTACCTAGAGGAAAGTATATTTATTCAAATATTACCTCGCAGTATTGAACCTAACAGTGTTAAATTAAAAATCAAAACACGTACGCAACGAAAAACGATCATTTTCCTAATTATTTGAAAAGTTACGATCCCGGTAAAATTATGCTTACTTTACATTATCTCATATATAGGCTTTTTGATTTGTATGAATATGACTATAGACATAGTAATGCAGTTATTTTTGTTTGAATTTACAAGTTATCTATTTTCCTTTAGTGGAAATTAATGGGGCCGTAATTAGATATAAGAAATGTATGGAGTGCATAATATCAGCCGCCCGGCTGTTATTTGGTTTGACGTACCTAATAAAAAGTACCTAATTTCAGCCACGTAATCAGGGCTGCCATAAATTGGAATAAATACCATTAATTAGATCATAACTTATTTTATAGCTAAGGGAATTATGATTAATTCGTCTGTTTTCAAATTGGTTTTAGATTTTAAAGTTTAGCAAAAGATGTACTAGCTTTTCTCTCTGACATTCGGCGTATATAAGTACATAAGAACACCTTATGTACTCAATTATTTTTTGAAAAAGAAAAAAAAACAAGCAATAAATAATATACTATATTTTAGCAAAAAACTATAACTTAGTAATACTAATTATAACTTAGAACATAAATGGAAAATTCATACCGCTCGAACCGGGGTGGTATCGCGACCTCACAGAATGCCAGCGTGAAGTAGAGGTTTACCTCTGCGTTGCGCTTGGTGAGTGCAGGTGGCCGAAGACCCAATTCCCCCCCCCCCATCAACATGGTAGTGGAATTAAATAAAAGACTACCCCAGGTGGGTACCAGCACCCCTGGAGAATCCCTCGCTGAGCATCCACGACCATACTACTTCACTCCTGAGCGTGGGTGCTCAGGTTGCCCCGCGTATTCTGGGGGGGGGGGGGGGCAATTCCGCTCGCGACTAATGCTGCTCGGGGCAAGCGGAGCAATACAACCAAGGCGACCCCTGTCACGCTATCCGTGAATTTTTGCAATATCAGGGGACTTCATTCCAACCTTAACGCTGTCTATTACCATCTAGAGACGGCGAAGCCGGCCTTGCTCTTTTTAACCGAGACTCAGGTGTCCTCTCCGGCTGATACTTTATATCTCTTACCCGGGGTACAAATTGGAACACTCCTTTGTGCCCCGGGCTGGAGTTTGCGTATTCGTAAGAGAGGACATCTGTTTTCAAGAGAGGAGATCTGTCTATGACTTTGCTTTGGCATATGGTCTAACACAACTGGTTACTTCGCCTACGCGGATCCCAGATGTGGAAGACCATGTACCTTCGATGTTGGACCTTCTGCTGACCTCTCATCCGGACGGATATCAGGTCTCCGTCGATGCCCCTCTGGGCTCTTCGGACCATTGTCTGATCGGGAGTACGGTGCCACTCACGGTCCAATCGTAGTTGCGATCTGCAGCTTGCCGCCGTGTTTGGCACTATAGGTCAGCTGATTGGGACGGGATACCAACCAGCAGACGAGACGGGACAACAACCAGCTTTGTTGCCGATTCTGTAGCTGATGTGATATTTCAGGGTATGGACCTTTTTATTCCATCCTCTGTGGTGCCCATCGGAGACAAATTCCAGCCATGGTTTGGTCGCTCCTGTAAAATAGCATCACGATATAAGCAGAAGTGCTACCGGGCCTGGGCTGATGCATCAACGTCTCGGGATATAAACACCAGCGCTCTTAAAAAGAAGTATAATTCCGATTCCAGGTCCTTCAAAATCGTCATTGCCAAGGCTAGGTCTGAGCACATCGGCAGAATTGGCGAAAAGCTAATTCGCCTTCCTTCGGGAACCTGTGCATTCTAGTCTCTCGCCAAGGTTGTCCAAGGGAACTTCTGTCAGCCATCTCTTCCATCTCTGCACAGAGAGGACGACTGACTGGCCCATGCCGTAAAGGAGAAAGCTGATCTGTTGAGCTCTCGCTTTGCATCCAACTCGACTCTAGATGACGGGGGGAACACACCGTCGACCATCCCGCGATGTGAGTGCTACATGCCGGATGTGCGGTTTACACAGCGCTCGGTTCGCAAAGCACTCTTCTCCCATTGTGCTGAAGACGTGTGCTCCGGGGTTGGCACCGGTTTTAACGCGTCTTGTCCGGTACTCCTACTCCCAAGGCGTAGTCCCGAATTCATGGAAGTCAGCTTTGGTCCACCCGATCGCTAAAAAAGACCGCGACCGCTCAGAACCGTCCAACTACAGGCCTATCGCCATCACCTCCTTGTTCTCCAAAGTAATGGAATCCATTATAAACAGCCAGCTCATGAGGTACCTTGAGGATCATCAGCTGATTAGTGACCGCCAGTACGGTTTTCGTCGGGGTCGATCAGCTGGTGATTTTCTAGTCTATATGACTCATAGATGGGCGGAGGCAGTATAGTCCAAGGGGGAGGCATTGGCCGTTAGTTTGGACATAGCGAAGGCCTTCGATCGGGTCTGGCACAAAGCGCTTCTTTCGAAGCTTCCTTCCTATGGGATGCATCAAGGTCGTAGTAGACGGTGCATGCTCTGATTTCAAGCTTATCAACGCTGGTGTTCCACAAGGCTGCGTGCTATCATCAACGCTGTTTCTCCTGCATATTAATGATATGTTGCTAACTGGTAGCATTCATTGCTATGCGGACGACAGCACTGGTGATGACATTTATACCGGCTGTGCCAATATCTCTCGGGAAAACGTCGCCGAGTACCGGGACAAACTTGTGTCTGAAGTCGAGTCTTTGCTTAACAATGTCTCGGATTGGGGGCGACTAAATCTAGTCCAGTTCGATCTCCAGAAGACACAATTTGCGCGTAACCTTCTGGGAGGTTTTATTTTTTAATGTTAGTGGAGCTTTCAATTCTTTCCCTATTGGATTTTTGCCGTTCATCAAATCAAAAACACTATTTTGAAATTTTTTGTTTCCGCTGACCCTTTAAAACTCAACCGAGTCAGCTACAGAGACGCTTATCAACTGACTAGCTAATTTTACATTTATTTTTTACATACAACATGTGTCTTTGTTAATTTATTCGCAAACTTAAAACATTCACACATTTGTAATTTATTTATAGTTTTATTATATTCGAATGATATAATGCCTAAATTAGATCTCACAGGGAATTCACTTAAAGTGTTTCGAGCAAGTTTCAGCATATGAGGTGGGTCAAATATACAATGCACTTCAGTTACACCATTAGAATGTTTAAAATTTGACTTAATATTAGGAACATTAAAAACGCACCCGAGCTGTTCAAATGTTCTTAGATTTACCACAGTACCGTCACATGTTATGGAATGAAGAGTTACGTTGATATCATGCAACATTTTTATAGCTGTATAAAGTAATTGCGACTCAATAGTAGCTGTTATTTTGTTTATCAAAAAGTAGCCTATACAACATTTGAACCTACTTGTGTGTTGTGACACAATTTGAAAAATTAAAGATTCGTTCGCCATTTCATAGGAATCTACATTTTAGACACATTATCAGAGTTTTTATCATACACTAGCTCCGATTTAATAGCCATTGATTCTAAAATCAGGGCAACATGAACTAGAGCAGGATTAGTTTGAATTAAATATTCAAACTAATCCTGCTTTTTTTTTAAAATTTAAAAAATTCAAAAACTTCCTTAAGGAATCCAACATTACACTCTACAGAAGAAAGCACCTTGCGGATTGTAGCGGGATGTGGCAAATTAATGCATGTGCACAAGAATCTGTATGCCCGTGAAGAATAATAATTAAGAGTTAGAGCAAACTGCTTAAGTTTCTTGCTATATCTTACACCTGGTGATTTAAGGAGTATGCTAGGGCTGAATCTGAATGACAGGGTGAGAAATAGTGTGATAAGAAAAAAGTGTGGTTTGCAAGAGGACGTTGTGACAGGATTAAAAAAGGAATGCTTCGGTGGTTTGGTCACGTAGAAAGAATGAACGTGGAAAGAGTGACAAAGCAAATTTATGTTTCAGAAGTGAACGGCAAAGTCGGGGAAGAACGAAGATTTATCGACCAAATTGGTGATACATTGAAAATGGGCCAGATTAGAAGTACCCTTAACCGACGAGCGTGTATGCGTAGATATATGGATGTAAAGAAAGCGAGAGAGGTGTCTCAGGATCGCGCCAAATGGAAGTCCGTAGTCCCTGCCTACCCCTCTGGGTGATAGGCGTGAGTGTTTTTTTTTGTAGCTCAAGTCGGACAATGGTCGTTTTCTTGACATGATTTCCTGTCAAAATGTATTTGGCACTGGCTGGTAACACATATCGATTTTCATTGAATAGAATAGAATAGAATGATTTTTTATTCAATATTGATTATTACATAATACTTATTGAAAGTCATTGTTTTATTTATCACTGGTTCGGAAATACCTCTGTCCTGGAAGAACCAGCAAGAAACCCAGCGGGATATTTTTTTGAACATAATTTCACTTAACAATAATTTTGTTTATACAATTTTAAATGATTTTTTATAGAACCAGCATGGTGGCGATCACCTTATTCCCAGGGATTATTTTCATTCATGTATTCCTTGATATTATAATAACCCTTTTTGTACAGTTTTTCTTTAATAAAACTTTTAAACTTATTTATTGATAAACTTTGAACATGTTCTGGGATTTTGTTGTAAGAGCGTATACATTGCCCCATAAACGAATTACTATTTCTGTGGAGTCTAGTAACTGGCATTACAAGCTTATGTTTGTTTCTAGTGTTTAAGGTATGAACATCCTTATTCTTATTAAAGCTATTTATATTTTTATGTACATACATTACATTTTCATAAATATATTGCGATGCCAAAGTTAATACGTTTATTTCTTTAAATTTTTCTCTGAGGGACTCTTTACAATTTAGATTATAAATCGTACCGTACAGCTCTCTTTTGCAAAACAAATATAGCTTCAATATCAGTCGCATTACACCATAGCAAAATTCTATAAGCTATGAAAGTAACTAAAATACACTAACCCAGCTGTCTCAACATCTGTGAGATGAATGATGATGATGTACCTGGAACGTCTTGGCAGGCCATGAGGTTTGGTGGTTTTGTTTGAATATTACTGATTACCTTCACCGTTTCCATGGGCATCTAAAAGAATATAAATTTGCTTAATTACGCTTCAAGAATGAAATCAAAATAATTGAATGAAATAGTAATATTATTTAATTTAATAGAAACATAAGTTATTAACCAGGACTAGTAGTTGTTAATTATTTATTTATGTTCATAGCGAAGGAAATATTATGTCCGTCAGAGACAAAGATGGAATTAATTGATTGATGACGCAAGAAAACTATAAAAAATTTACACGTGGTAGAAAATTATACGTGGTAGAGCCACGCTGCAGCTATATTAATTGTATAGTTGTGGAACAAATGGGTTGGTTCGACCGGGGAAGTACCACGCTCTCACAGAATACCAGCGTAAAAAAAATAGCAGCTTAACACTGCTGTGTTTTGTATGGTCAGTGTGGAGAACCGGAGACCCTTTTTACTGGACATTCCATCTTAGTCCTCACGGGTGACAACGTATCTGCATTTTGATTATTTATTGAGGATAGATGTAGATGTCTATGGGCCACAGCTACTACTTATCATCAGGTGGACTGTGTGCTCATTTGTCACCCTATCCTATAAAAAATCATAATTTTAGCTGGGATCAAATGATGCACATTGAATTTCAACTCTTGTTCTTCCGTTTTTTTTTTATAAATCTATACCACATTGTTGCTTGAACCGTAGTTACTATATTTATAAGAAGTATTATGAACATTTTTATTAAAATAAATATATACGGTTACTAGAATTGATGGCACTTCATTGGCTGTTAAGGCTTTTACATTGCTCAAATCGTGAAAAACGCCCAGGTTTACCAAAAGTTATAGCCGAATCCTTTGCTACAAAAAAATTATGATTTATAGTTTAGATCGTTACAATTTATTTGTATTGTTTAAAATTATTGAATCGAAATTATTACATCGCGCGAGTGCACGCGTGACACACAAGCACAAGTTCAGTTGTTCAGTCAGCAGCGCCACACACCACATAGTGGCGAGAAGAGAACAACCGAATTTGGCGTTAAGCAGCAGCGCCACCACTACGCGGTGGCGAGACGAGGACAACTGACAGTTCGGCGTTAAGCAACAGCGCCACACATCACGTGGTGGCAAGAGGAAGACAACCAAGCAGTTCCTGTGAATGAATTTCATTCAGTACAGTGTGTCATAGTTACGGTAAAGTGGATGAAGAACAAACTGTGAGTACTTTTCGAGTGTATATTTAATGCAAGCAAATTCGAACTTTATATCGTTAAATTATAAAACTTAAAAATTCTTTAAATACTTACAAGTCTATTTAAATTAAGCAAATTTGAACTTTATGTCTATTAATTGTTAAACATTGAAAAAATTATTAACTTAAAAATTTCTTTTAATTTAATTTGAAATACTTGTAAACTTTGTGTGTAGATTTAAGGACTTACAATAATTGTGTAAAAAACGACGGAACGGGGAACCTACGCCCAATTTTCGCCAAAGTTTAAAGTGCCAGAAAGACATTTTGTAATTTTATTGACTTAGTTGATTTTGGTTGTGTTTTTGTATATATAGTAAAATTGTTAAATATGGAGAACCTTATTGCTTTACAAGATGAATTATACAGCCGAATGAATAAGTCTCAAATTAATTTTAGAAAATGTTCAAAGGACAGAAAGAAAAGTACATATGTTAAAAACAGAATAGAAAATTTAGATAAAATATGGTTTGAATTTGTCGAAAACCACAAACAGTTCTTTAAAACAATAGATCGTGCAATATTAAAGGAAACGACGTATATTAAACGAGACTTGTACGATATTGTAGAAGAGTTTTATTGCGATTATAAAGGCAGAGTTGAGTACGTTCGTAAATGATAAAGATACCAATAGTCATGTCAATCGAAAGATGATGATGATGATGATACCTAAAATTTCCATTCCAATGTTTTCTGGGAAGTATTCAGAGTGGAAAACCTTCAGAGACTTGTTTATATCGCTAGTTCACAAAAACAGTTCTTTAGATAATGTTCACAAGATGCACTATTTAAAAGGACATCTCACAAGTGAAGCTGAGCAACTGGTCCGACAAGTTCCAGTGTCTGATGCGAATTACAATCAATGTTGGGAACAGTTAGAACGTAGATACAACAATAAAAAGTATTTTGCAAATTGTATTCTTAAACGCTTTTTCGGTCAAAAACATATGAATATAGAATCTTCTAACGGTTTGAAAGATTTGTTAGATACAACAAATGATTGTCTTCATGCTTTAAAAAATTTAGATATTAATGTTAGTGCTTGGGATTTAATTATTATTCATGTTATGACATTTAAATTGGACCCAGAAACGCGTAAAGAGTGAGAATTACAAACTAGTAGTGATAGTCCAAAAGATTTGCCTACATTTGAATAATTTAAAGTTTTTCTAGAAAGTCGTTTTAGAGCATTAGAGTGCATTGAACCTAAAAAAGTTTTAATTCAGAATAATTTACATATTCCACCTTCTACAAAAGCATTGGTCGCATATAAACAGCGTAATTGCGTGGGCAATTAAGCTTGTTGTGAATACTGTTCAGAAGTACACAAACTATGTTTTTGTAAAAAGTTCCTACAGCTTCCTTATGAGCAAAGGCACAATTTCGTTTTAAGTAATAATATTTGCTTTAATTTTTTAGGTGGTAATAATTCAATTAAACAGTGCCAAAACCCAACTAATTGTAGAGTTTGTAAGAAAAGACATCATTCTTTGTTACATCCCACTAGTGGTAAGGCTACTAACAGTGGTGACCAGGGAAATAGAGCTAGTAAATCTGTTGAAAGTTCGGATGTCGATTGTGATAAAACAGCTATTGTTAGCTGCCTTTCTTCTGAAAACGTCATGGAGTTTAGACAAGTTTTATTATCCACAGCGCTCATAAGGGCCGAGTCCACCACAGGAAACTTTCAAATAGTGCGGGCCTTGGTTGATCAAGGTTCCCAAGCTTCATTTATAACTGAAGCTACAGTTCAGTACTTACGCTTAAAGCGTACTCCAGTAAAGAGCACGGTAACCGGAGTAGGTGCCGACAGGGATATAGTCTCAAAGTAAATAATTACGCTTAATCTCAAATCATGCATATACCATAACATCAAACTAAAGGTTAAGCCCTATGTCCTAAAGACTATAACGTTTTACCTTCCAGACAAAAGGATAGAGTTAACAAATTGGGTGGATTTGAGGGACTTGAAACTGGCTGATCCAGATTTCGCAACTCCTAATAAGATTGACCTATTATTGGGAGCTGATGTCTATGGTCAAATTATAAAGGACGGTGTAAAAAAGGCGCCTACAGGATATCTTATAGCACAGTGCACAACTCTTGGTTGTATTCTTTCTGGTGTTGTAGATAGAAAAAAATTAAATAATAGAACACAAAAAATATCAGTGATGCACGCACAAGTAAATCAGAACGACATACTCAAGAAGTTATGGGTGTTAGAAGAACAATTTTCACCAAGTGAGAAAATATTTTCAGTAAAAGAACAAAAGTGCGAAGATCTTTTTGCAGATACTACCACTCGAACATCTGACGGCAGATATGTGGTCAAACTGCCATTCAAAGATGAAGAGCCGGCATGTAAAGGCGGCAACTCACGTAATATCGCTGTAAAAAGATCTATGGAAAGAAAATTAGAGAAAAATAAGGACCTAAAAGAAAAATATACAAAGGTTTTAAAGGAATATTTACATCTAAGCCACAGGAAACCTGTAAGCGAAGAAAAGAAAGAAAATGAAACTGTGTACGGCAAATAGAGTTCGGGAATCTTTCTATATAAACGATCTAATGACTGGGTGCTCTACAGTCTAATAAGGTAAAGAATTATATAGACAGATGAAGAATTTGTTAAAGAAGGGTGGTCGAACTACATAAATGGAATAGCAATAGTCAAGAATTACTTAGAGCAATAAATAAGCAGGAAGCGGAAGAAACAAAAAGCGAAAGAGCAAATAACAAGAACTTACCTGAAACCATTGTAGAGAACAGTCTAGAAAATAAAACCTATGAAGAAAAGAATATTAAACTAGATATAACTAAAATTTTACGACATACTTGGAACCGCAGTAACGACGTTTTCAAATATTCAGTACAGCTCGCTCCCACACCGGGACCTGAAACTAAACGTAACATAATATCAGAAATTGCTCGCCTCTTTCACCTTTTGGGTTGGCTAGCACCTACCGTTATACTAGCAAAGGTATTTATACAAAAGCTATGGCTTTCAGGTGTAGGATGGGATGAAAAGGTTCCTGAAGATCTAATAAATGAATGGAGGACTTACCGTAATTAGTTGTCAAAACTTACAGAAGTTCGTATTCCAAGATGGCTTTAAATCAGACAAACTGATCGAAGCGTTGAGCTCCATGGATTCAGTGATGCTTCAGCAACCGCATACTCAGCTGTGGTTTATACCAGATCCATCGATGCAAAAGGCGATATTCACGTTGCTCTTTTGATGGCGAGAACCAAAGTAGATCCAATGAAACAAGTAAGCATCCCTCGGTTAAAATTATGTAGTTCTGTATTGTTGACTCGTCTGTTGGCAGAAGTAGCAGAAGTAATGCACATTCCCAGAGAGAATGTTAGAGCGTGGACAGATTCCACCTTAGTGCTGTCTTGGTTGAACAGTCACCCAAGTAGGTGGAAAACTTTTGTGGGTAATCGAGTGTCCAAATTTCTCAGTACTCTGGATGCGTCACAATGGGCTCACGTTTCCACTAAACACAATCCTTGTGCATCCTTGTGATTGTGCATCTAGAGGCATTAAGCCAAGTGCGCTGACTGAAAGCAAATTGTGGTTTTCAGGACCAAGTTTCCTTATGGATAAGCAAATTAGATATCACAGACAAAGGGATATGGACTCTAATATAGAAAAGCGTATAAAGGTACATATTAGTGCTATACCACAAGATTTTCCGTGGCACAAATTTTCTTCATTGAAAAAATTGTTAAGAATTATTGCATATTGTCGAAGATTTTTAAAAATAAAAGAAAAGTAGCAGAAATATTTACAAAAGATAGAATTAGATGAAGTATTTACATGTTGCATAAAGTATTTTCAAATGGAAGACTTTTCAGAAGAATATTTACAGTTGAAAGAAAAGGGTTGCATAAAGAGAAAAGATAGTAAAATCAGAACCCTGTGTCCGTATATAGATAATATCGGTATAATAAGAGCGGGTGGTAGATTACACGAATCGTCACTAACGGAACAAATGAAACATCCTATACCGTTATCTCAGTCTTGGTACCTAAGTAAATTACTTGTGTCTAATGCTCATGAAATAACCTTGCATGGTGGCTCACAATCAATGGTAAATTACCTAAGATCAACCAATTGGATTATAGGCGTGAAAAACCTAGCTAGGCAACATGTGCGAAAATGTGTGATATGCATCAAACATGCTGCCAAAGTAATACACCAACTCATTGGATCTCTTCCAGCTGTCAGATGTACTCCTGCATGACCTTTTTTACACAGCGGCGTAGATTATGCTGGTCCAATAAATATAAGAACATCGAAAGGTCGTGGTAACCACGCTTATAAAGGTTACATTTGTGTATTTGTCTGTATGGTGACGCGCGACATACATTTAGAAGCTGTCAGTGATTTGAGCACACAAGGATTTTTATCAGCTTTCAGATGATTCGTTTCGAGACGTGGGCATTGTTCTCAAATTTGGAGCGACAGTGGCACCAACTTTGTAGGAGCTGCTGACCTTAAGTCAATTCAGCAATCGAATGCTGATCAGGTTGAAGCTGAGGGGACCCAATGGTACTTTATACCACCTCATGCCTCACCTATACATTTCGGAGGTTTGTGGGAAGCTGCGGTCAAATCTGCAAAGAATCACTTGAAAAGAGTGATTGGAAATTCAACATTAACCTTTGAGGAGCTTAGCACGCTGCTCTATCAGATAGAGGCTTGTCTGAACTCAAGACCAATGACGAAGTATTCCAGACGATAATTACGAACATACAAATATAAGTACTCTAACTCGGTGGCAACTTGTCCAAAAAATGACACAGAATTTCTGGCGTCGGTGGTCACAAGAATACTTGTCAAACTTGTTACATAGATATAAATGGACTTACCAAGTTCCAGAACCTAATATCGGGGATGTAGTATTAGTTAAGGAGAACCATTTACCACCATGTCGTTGGTTACTTGGTCGGATTATCGAAAAACATCCTGGTCCTGATCAAATAACCCGAGTAGTTACATTACGAACCAAATCATCAATAGTTAAAAGACCTACCTCTAAGATCTGTGTATTACCTATTAGTACTTAGTTAGAAAGTATTTTTTTTTAATTATTGTTAAACCAAATTGTTATTGTTATTATTTTATTCTATATTTGTATTTCTAAGATTTAATTGTTGTATTTATTATTTCAGAACAAAATTGTAAACAAAACTCACTAAGGACAATAAAGGCGCGAGTTCACGGACGGACGGTTAACAAATGTGTATTCGCTGTATGGTTCAGTGAGTCGCAACCACTGAAAACGGAAGTCATTTATAGGGATGATGATTGTTTTGAAAATAATATGAAGTCAAAATTATGCAAGTTTTTTAAAAATTGTATTATGTCTGAAATTTAAGACCCAAGACATACCAGAAATATGGAAATACGCAATCCAACCTATATAATTGAAGCTATAAAAAAAAAGAAGAGAAAGAAGCTTAAAAACTCCAAGAGGAAAACACAACGCATAATTCCAATTGCTGAGCACGAAGAAAATACAACGCTTTCCTTATATCAAGAATCGACACGGTTGTCAACTCCAGTAATTTCAGAGCCGAACAACCAACCTGATCACGATACTTATATATGTCGGAGCGTGTATAAAATATCACTTGGATCGAGGTGGACATGGGGGTGTATCGAGAAACTCCCACTTGTTTGTGCAGTATAAAGGTCACTGTAGGTGCCGTGCGGGAGAGATTCCGCTAAAGTCAATCAACGGGTGTGGTCATTCTACTAGTGCTAAGATAGTGTCATGGTTCTGATCGTTATTGTAATTCGTCCAGTGCAGGCAAGGAAGATTAGTGTTGCTGAGAGGCTACCCTGTGTTATCATGTAATTACGTACCTCACGTTACACTGGTGTGTGTTTGTGGCGGAGACGTGTTACGGTGTGGTCGAACTGTAATTTCACTATGCTGAATGTATAGTGCGTTACGTTGTCTTATTACTGATAATGATTAATTGCGTAAGCACGAGAGCAAGTTGAACATCCGCTCTCACACTTTTATTATTTTTAACAGTTAACGCTATCCTGATGTATTTCCGAGATCAAAATTGCAATCCTCTGTTGTAATTCTCCGACATCGGAAGTGGGATCTCCTGTTGTCATTTCCGATATATATAATGAATTTTAGCTTGCACAAAATATTCAACGGTTGATTTAATCTTGATAGATTTATGGTGTGCCTAACATGCTAAGATAAAATAATTAAAAAATTATGCAAAGTTTATTTCCTCTTTTACATAATTTACCACTTACACATATGAGCCAGATCATCATTAGACCTTCAGAATATTTATCGTAGCACCGTCCGTGATAAATATGATAGTAACTGAAAACTAAATCTTTATTACTATTTCCATGGACGAGAAATTCTTATAACTTACCTGTTCATCCACATACCTTCACAAAGTGTCACGCAGCAGCGTCCATGCTGAATATGAGAGTTTCTGAAAACTAAATATTCCTAACCATTTCCATTGCTGAGAAACACTTGGTAATTACGTAGTCATGCACATATCTTCACGAAGTGTATGACACGAAGCAGCGTCCGTGCTGAATATGAGAGTTTCTGAAAACTAAATCTTCCTAACCATTTCCATTGCTGAGAACCACTTGGTACTTACCTGATCATCCACATACCTTCACAAAGTGTCACGTAGCAGCGTCCGAGCTGAATATGACAGTTTCTGAAAACTAAATCTTCCTAACTATTTCCATTGCTGAGAACCACTTGGTAATTACGTGGTCATCCACATATCTTCACAAAGTGTATGGCACGTAACAGCGTCCATGCTGAATATGAGAGTTTCTGAAAACTAAATCTTCCTACCCATGTCCATTGCTGAGAACCACGTGGTAATTACGTGGTCATCCACATACCTTCACAAAGTGTCACGTAGCAGCGTCCGTGCTGAATATGAGAGTTTCTGAAAACTAAATCTTCCTAACCATTTCCATTGCTGAGAACCACTTGGTAATTACGTGGTCATCCACATATCTTCACGAAGTGTATGGCACGTAGCAGCGTCCGTGCTGAATATGAGAGTTTCTGAAAACTAAATCTTCCTAACCATTTCCATTGCTGAGAACTACTTGGTAATTACGTGGTCATCCACATATCTTCACGAAGTGTATGGCACGTAACAGTGTCCGTGCTGAATATGAGAGTTTCTGAAAACTAAATCTTCCTAAACATTTCCATTGCTGAGAACCACTTGGTAATTACGTGGTCATCCACATATCTTCACGAAGTGTATGGCACGTAGCAGCGTCCGAGCTGAATATGAGAGTTTCTGAAAACTAAATGTTACGGCCTACAGCTGCCCATGCAAATGTCGTCTTGGATGGGACCCATAGCAGCTTCCTCGATGGGCTGACGCAGGTCGGGCCCAATTGGCCACATGAAAGAATTCCTATAATACTAAGCTATATGGGAGAATGCTAGGAAGATATAGTACTTACCTGTTTCCGACTCTTAGATCGCCCCAAGGCTCGGTCAGGCCGTAAGTGGGTGTGAGCTGCATGGCAAGTAGTGTTTAGTGATGTGTAAATGTCTGAGACCTTGACCTCCTTAGGCGAACAGCAGCGGGCGAGTTCCAGGCTGCCCCACAATGCTGCATCGCTTCAGCAGGCTCCACCGCTGGACCATTTCTTTCTTCATTGTCACTATTTCAGTCTATTAGCTTCATTGTACATTTAACTAACTTAAACTCGCCTAATTCCACATTCATCTTAGAATCGAACACGTGATACCCGACACAGTACGGACAGTAGTTCAAAATTCGACATTCACACCCGTATTCAAGAACGATACTATGCGTGCGCACAGTAGGCTTTAACGCACAGTGGAAGAAATTTTGTTTCATAAACGTCACTTGAGTGTTCGACGACACTATGCGCTCATCAAAATGAACGCACAGATAAAGTAGCTCGCTAGCTACTTTACGCTACGCATAGTGCGACAAATCAACGTAAATGTCATACTGGTATAGGGTATATAGATTGTTTGTTGATTTGTGATACGCTGATTGGTTTTGTTTGAATAATTGCAATGGTTTACAGCAGCGAAGATGATTTTGATAATTACATCCTGGAGAGAATAAACGTGCAAAGAACGATTAGCACAAGAAAAGTGATACGTGACTTTCAATATCCTTTTGATTATTACAGTGCCAATAAATTTTAAAGTCACTATATGTTTTCAAAAGATATCGTAATAAATATACTTCTGCCTCTAATAAATGCA
The DNA here is from genome assembly GCA_963668995.1 of Parnassius mnemosyne. Classification (NCBI taxonomy): domain Eukaryota; kingdom Metazoa; phylum Arthropoda; class Insecta; order Lepidoptera; family Papilionidae; genus Parnassius; species Parnassius mnemosyne. The sequence continues at coordinate 15,824,367 of CAVLGL010000035.1, read as the reverse complement.
GATCTTTCGAAAGTTACTGGTGGCTTTAAGATTTTAATCATTTGGGAGTTTCCAGATTTGTAATAACAATTCAGTCCATCTACCTATCAACAGTTTCAAATCCACATTATTTTAATAATACTTATGCATAGGTACCCTATAATAACAGTACCAGTACCATTAACGTCTTTTACCTGAAAGAAAACAACACGTGTTATTATTTTTTATCTGTCATTCTACTCGAGTGAAGTCGCGTCACAACGTTAACCAATCACGGCGCCTCATTCACTGCTATGTGTCTGCACAATAAAGAGTCCACTAAGTATCGTTCATGAAATGAACGGCCTGCCATGACGAACGCAGTGAGAAATTACTTAGCATAGTGTTGCTACCATACTTATGTACGTGTCGTTTGTGAATACGGGCCTCAATGTCCCTGATTCACTTATCACAAAATTATAAATAGGGAACTAACGCGATCTCTTAATGAGTCGTACGGTTCAGCGTTAAACACAACTAAGTTCCTTCAATCGACACCAAAACATCACGCCGCGAAAAGAATTTAAAATACGCCTCGTTGACACGTAATAGTTTTACGTGTCAACGAGGCGTATTTTGTTGGCGGTCAACATGACCAAATTTGGGCATAAACAAACCCCCGTCCCGGACATAAGGACTTATGTCCGAGAGCAAACCGACAAGCGGGACAGGGTCGCGACGGCACGTTGCAAGACCGAATCTACAACCAAAACCAGGCCACCTTAGGCACCCCATCAGATCTTGCAACCCTAGCCACCGCCTCAAAAAGACAGCCCCAATGTGGGCAAGCCGGAGGGTCAACCTCCACTGGATGCCCCTCCTGGGCATCGCAGCACTTTAACAAGTCCTGTACTGGACAGAAGTCTGACGACCTATTTCAAACACCTATCTGTGCCCCTATGATTCGTTCCGCAATCCGACCGGATCAGGTCTGCAAACAGCGACGCGACACGAAGCGGCCCAGCGTGGACTCCTAAGCTTCAGTGCAGAGAGCACCCACAAATTCCACATGAACGTCGTATGTGGAGAGCCAAACGAAACGCACAGATAGTCCCTAGTATGAATTTTCGAACAAGTAGGCATAACCAAGCCATCCACCATATAATCATTTAATTAAAATAGTGCGGCAGCTCATTTCAATCTGATAATCTCCAAACTAGCTAGCCTTTTAGACAAGTAGTCTTATGCTCATATTTCAACTAATTTTCAAAACATCAATGTTCAACTACAGAATTAATTACTTACTTACTTACTTATCTTCACGCACAATCCCTGACGGGGTAGCCAGAGAGAACAGATCGCTAAGTGTCACGATCCTTACATACCTCTTTCGCTTCTTTCAGATTCATTATCTTCTTCATACATGCACGTCTAGGTATCCGAGTACTCTTGACCCTCCCCTCTTCGAGCAATTTGCTCACATGGTCTTCGAAAGTTAGTCTCGGTCTACCTCGACACCTTTTAATATTAACTTTCGCGCTATATATTTTCTTCACCATTCGGTCTTCACTCATTTGCTCAACGTGCCCAAACCATCGAAGCACGCCCTTATCAATTTTTGTGATAAGGTCATCTTTCAAACCTGCCATATTGCGAATCTCTTCGTTTCGCTTTCGGTCGGCCATGGTAACGCCGCACATTTTACGAAGAGATCGCATCTCCTCTGCATTCAACTTGCTTTTATGCTTCTTCTGGCATACCCAGGTTTCGCTGCCATATAACAAAGTCGGTACCAACACAGCGTTATGTATTGCAAGGCGTGCACTCTTCGCTACGCCTTGCCTTTTGACTAACGCAGTCAGGGCACTATTTACTTTGTTCTCGGCAGCGACACGCCTGTCCACATCTAAATCACATCTTCCATCCCGGCTGAAAGCACTCCCCAAGTATACAATTTCATTTACCTGTTCTAGACATTCCTGATTTACCCATATTTCAGACTTGGTTCTATTTTCGTCCCTTTCAAATACCAGAACCTTAGTTTTATTAGCATTCAAACGGAGACCTTTAATTTCACATTCCTCTTTCATACACGTGACTAATGCCTGCAGTTCTGCCTCTGATGGTGCAATAAGCACTGCATCATCAGCATACAGCAGACAATTTACTTTAATGTCACCCAATTTCACACCCAAACGGCTATCTTTCAGCTTCTGTAAACAGCTGTCGAGATACAGTATGAACAGCCAGGAAGACATGACACAACCCTGTTTTACGTCCGTCATGCCCTACCCGCACACAGGCTTTACAGTCACAGTAAAGTGACTGTACAGCCCTTAGCAATCTACCATCCACACCATACCCCGGCAAAAGTTCCCACATTTTCTTCCTTACAACCTTATCAAATGCTTTCTCAAGATCCACAAATGTACAGAAAATCTTCTGGTCAGAAGCTTCTCCGTGATCATGCGGAGAGAAAACATTTGATCCGTGCATCCTCTTCCAGGTCTAAATCCGCATTGTGCCTCCCATAGAAATCTTTCCGATTTCGCTTGCATTCTATGTGTCAAAACCATCGAGTAAACTTTACTTGCTAAACTGGCCAAGCTGATCGCCCGATAGCACCTGCAGTCAAAATGTGAACCTTTACCTTTATATAAAGGCACAATGACTACGGATCGCCAATCATCCGAGACATCCCCCGTCCGCCAGCACAAATTGCACAGCAGATGAAAGCTGTCCCAGACGCGAGGCCCACCATACTTGACCATTTCAGCAGTAACTCTGTCTAGTCCCGCAGCCTTACCACATTTCAAACTTCGAATCGCACGTTCAATCTCTTTCACACTGATGACCTCAGTGTTATCGAGGTCCGGGTCTGACGTACTAGTCACGGCGTCACCCCCAGATCCCTCACTAAGATCATCACACGCATATATTTCTCTATAAAATTCGCTCCATCGCTGCATGACGTCCGATTTTTATGAGAGGACGTCATTGGTTCTCGAAAGCACTTTGTTCATTCTTAAGGCCGTCGCACCACTTCGGGTCCTTCCAACCTCTTTCCAGAAGAGTTTGGAGTTCTCCTTAAAGTTGAGCGACAACCTTTCGTCCGCTTCCATTCTACACCTTTCACGCACTTCCTCAATCAATGTTTTCATGTGAACTTTCTGCAGATTATATCTTTATTTCATCTTCTCTCTTATATCCTTATCATACTAGAGGCCAAATAGTCTAACCATGCTTTCCTCTTCTTCTTTAGAGCTTCTTTCACTTCATTATTCCACCATGCATCTCTTCTTTTACTACTACCTCTTTTTATCGTTCCACACACTTCTTCCGCTGCACTTACCATTCCATCCCTAAGGTTTTGCCATGTTCTTTCCACACATTCTTTTTTGCCATCGATGGTGTCAAGCTTTTCGGCTACCCTCGCATGATATTTGCCCCTAGTATCCACTTCCTGAAGTTTCCAGCTTCGGATGCTACAGACCGACAGTGGTTCTGTTACTGCCGTCCGGTAGCGCCAACCCGCGAACAGACCCCTAAATCTAGTAATCCTTAGATAGTGATTCGTTCCCAGGTCAGCACCCCTGAACACTCGCGTATCCATCACCTGTTTTCGCAATCGGTCATCCACCAGGAACAAATCGATCATACTTCTCTCATTCTTTCTTTCTCTAGTATACATATGGATTTTCTTGTGATTAAACATAGTGTTTGTCACAAGAAGACCCTTTTCCTTGCATACAGCTAGTATAAGCTTGCCAGCATCATTAACCCTTTTATCGCCAAACTTTCCAAGCACCGACTCGTACCCTGGTCGAGAGGTACCAACCAATCCATTCAAATCACCACATACAACAATTCTTTCGTTTCCCCTAGCCAAATCTAGAACTTCTCTTACATTCTCCCAAAACTCCTCCAGCTCAGCCCTGGACGACGAAACTACCGGCGCATAAACAGCCAAAAGGAATAACTTCGTCAGTCCCAATTTAAAGCGAACCCAGAAAAGTCTTGAGTTCACAACCTTATATTCAGTCATAACATCGACCAATCGAGACGACAGCAGCACCCTCACTCCCTGGCAGGCGCTCTCGCTCTCCGGGACCCTGGACCATAGAGCTAATGTCCCGCCAGGGAGCTCTTCAGTACCACTGCCCTTCCGTTTGGTCTCCGACATACACACGACATCTAATTCTCTTTCTTTCATTATTTCGATCAGCTCAGCGCAATTCAACGCTTCCCTTGGAGCCCTAGTTTTCCCAACAAACAAGCGGAGGCCAACCGTGTTGTGAACCCGGAACCAATAAAGCGCGTACCGTTAAACAATCGACGCTCGGGTTGTACACCCTCACTGAGGCCGTCGACAATAGAACAGCTTGACAAGTGAGCTGTTGACGGCTTACCGAATTGGTGGAGGCGGCCGTGGTGGGAGCTAGGGCGGCAGCTACCTAGCTGGGGCTGCCTACATCAAAGGGGGAACGGTAGTACCCCAAGCCGCGGCCACTCAGCTGACGAGGATGAGAAGGGTCTAGCTGACCGCTGAGTAGCAGTGAAGTCCCTCTCAACATACTGAGGGAGGGGGAGACGACCCCCCGCCCCTGGGGGAACAACCCCCGACAGGGGACGCAGCTGAGCGCCCCCGCCCGTGCGAGTCGAGGGCTTGGGAGAGCCCTGAGAGGAAACGCCGTTCGCACCCAGACACAAAACGGCATGGTGAACAGCCCTGGCAGCGCGACAGCATCACTTTCTAAATATAAATTACTACGCGGCTCAAATACAAATTACAAATTAACAAATAACAAACACAAAATAAAAATTAACAAATAACAAATACAACTCCCATCAAATCAAGTTAAATACAAATTACACAAATACAAATTACTATTTATTGGATCCAATACAAATAAAGATACACATCACAGTCGATCTACAAAAAATGCCTCGCTCAGACAACCGACCCTTCGACAATTAATCTACTATAATTATAGGAAAACGATAATTATCGGATTACGTGATAAGAACCTTGCTCAGCCCAACGGCTTTCAAATCTACCCGCTAACAAACAAAATAGCAAGAAACAAATGAAAATAATTTTATTATTACGTATTACGGCCGGGCGTGATTGTAGACACAAAATTAAGCCAATCCAACCAACGCTCCCTGCTACCAAAATGTTACGGCCTACAGCTGCCCATGCAAATGTCGTCTTGGCTGGGGCCCATAGCAGCTTCCTCGATGGGCTGACGCAGGTCGGGCCCAATTGGCCACATGAAAGAATTCCTATAATACTAAGCTATATGGGAGAATGCTAGGAAGATATAGTACTTACCTGTTTCCGACTCTTAGATCGCCCCAAGGCTCGGTCAGGCCGTAAGTGGGTGTGAGCTGCATGGCAAGTAGTGTTTAGTGATGTGTAAATGTCTGAGACCTTGACCTCCTTAGGCGAACAGCAGCGGGCGAGTTCCAGGCTGCCCCACAATGCTGCATCGCTTCAGCAGGCTCCACCGCTGGACCATTTCTTTCTTCATTGTCACTATTTCAGTCTGTTAGTTTCATTGTACATTTAACTAACTTAAACTCGCCTAATTCCACATTAATCGTAGAATCGAACACGTGATACCCGACACAGTACGGACAGTAGTTCAAAACTCGACATTCAATGTCCCTGATTCACTTATCACAAAATTATAAATAGGGAACTAACGCGATCTCTTAATGAGTCGTACGGTTCAGCGTTAAACACAACTAAGTTCCTTCATTCGACACCAAAACATCACGCTGCGAAAAGAATTCAAAATACGCCTCGTTGACACGTAAAACTAACAAACCCACCAACACACAAAGGGGGCACTTAACGCGACGGCACAATTATAATGATTTCCTGACAATCAACCGGGAGACGCTCTCGAACAAGGAATGCGCGGTTCGAATCCTAGACCGTATATCTACTCGGATCGCGCGTGCACAATTCCGCATCACCCGAACAAGTTAAATATTGCAAAATTCACATATCCACGTAGCGAAGTAACACGCACTTAATCTAACTATCTGGAACCTACAACCATTTCCATTGCTGAGAACCACTTGCTACTTACCTGATCATCCACATACCTTCACAAAGTGTCACGTAGCAGCGTCCGTGCTAAATATGAGAGTTTCTGAAAACTAAATCTTCCTAACCATTTCCATTGCTGAGAACCACTTGGTAATTACGTAGTCATGCACATATCTTCACGAAGTGTATGACACGAAGCAGCGTCCGTGCTGAGTATGAGAGTTTCTGAAAACTAAATCTTTCTAACCATTTCCATTGCTGAGAACCACTAGGTTCTTACCTGTTCATCCACATACCTTCACAAAGTGTCACGTAGCAGCGTCCGTGCTGAATATGAGAGTTTCTGAAAACTACATCTTCCTAACCATTTCCATTGCTCAGAACCACTAGGTTCTTACCTGTTCATCCACATACCTTCACAAAGTGTCACGTAGCAGCGTCCGTGCTGAATATAAGAGTTTCTGAAAACTAAATCTTCCTAACCATTTCCATTGCTGAGAACCACTAGGTTCTTACCTGTTCATCCACATACCTTCACAAAGTGTCACGTAGCAGCGTCCGTGCTGAATATCAGAGTTTCTGAAAACTAAATCTTCCTAACCATTTCCATTGCTGAGAACCACTAGGTTCTTACCTGTTCATCCACATACCTTCACAAAATTTCACGTAGCAGCGTCCGTGCTGAATATGAGAGTTTCTGAAAACTAAATCTTCCTAACCATTTCCATTGCTGAGAATCACTAGGTTCTTACCTGTTCATCCACATACCTTCACAAAGTGTCACGGAGCTGCGTCCGTGCTCAATATGAGAATTTCTGAAAAGTAAATCTTCCTAACCATTTCCATTGCCGAGAACCACTAGGTTCTTACCTGTTCATCCAAATACCTTCACAAAGTGTCACGTAGCAGCGTCCGTGCTGAATATGAGAGTTTCTGAAAACTAAATCTTCCTAACCATTTCCATTGCTGAGAACCACATGGTACTTACCTGGTCATCCACATACCTTCACAAAGTGTCACGTAGAAGCGTCCGTGCTGAACATGGGAGTGAATATTGTTACCAGGTCTAAAGTAAAAAATAAGTCAATTCACAACTAGGTCTCTCAGAGATCGAATAAAATTATGCAAATAAGTTGTCATATCTATACATCGTTAATCTTTGTCTACTATTAACGTAGTGCCATTGTAGTACGTCAGTCTTTTGTCTTGTTATTAATCTTTCTCACAACAGCTGGAAATCCATGTCAAGCCGTCGACTGTTATAGACCGGCGAAGAAGAAGAGAGAAGAAGACCTTAAAACTTATAACGCACTGAAACCCATAAAATATTATGATAATAGTGATATTAACAAACCTTTTCTGATAAAATTTTCATGTTTGTCGAAAAAGCCTAACATCTTCACATCTTCCATTCTTTACTGATATGTTATTCTTAAAAAGGTATTCACAGAGCCTTGAAACTTGTTCTTCATTCAGCTTCTTGCCAATGAATGTTACCACGCGCTGCTGCTGGTAAATCCTTATAAAAAGGAGTAGATACTAGACTCCTTAATATGTAAGTTTTAATTATATGTGATTCAAATTTAAAGTAGGGTGAAAATTAATAAAGTAGAATTATATTATGGAAGTGGCCACTGGGCCCTCATTCATCATAGTCATTACAGCCCTTCACAAGTCCACCGCTGAACATAGGCCTCCCCCAAGGAATGCCACAAAGCACGAGCCACTGAGCCACCTGCATCCATCGACTTCCTGCATATCTTACCAGGTCGTCACTCCATCTAGTGGGGGGACGCCCTACACTTCGTCCACCGGTACGAAGCTGCCACTCGAGAACCTTTTTTCCCCAACGGTTGTCAGTTCTTCGAGTTATATGGCCGGCCCATTGCCACATCAGCTTACTAATCCGTTGGGCTATGTCGGTCACTCTGGTTCTACTGCGGATATCCTTATTTCTAAGTTTATCACGCAGGGAAACTCCGAGCATAACCCTCTCCATAGCTCGCTGAGCGTCCTTGAGCTTCCTCATACGGCCAGCAGTGAAGGACCACATCTAAGTACTATAGGTCATCACTGGCAACACGCACTGGTTGTACGTCTTGTTTTCAAGTTTTGAGGTATACCTGACGAGAAGATGTGCCGAAATTACCGTATCCTTTCCAGTCCAGAAGCTTGAAAACGTCTTCCAATGCAGCGGTGAAGAGTTTCGGGGATATCACGTCACCCTGTCTTACACCTCTCTGCAATTGGATAGGTTTTGTACTCTGGTTCTGTACTCGGATAGCCATCGTAAACCTACTGAACAACCACTTTAGCACTTCGAGATACCGACAGTCAACTTGGCATCGCTGAAGGGACTGCAGCACCGCCCAAATTTCGACGGAATCAAAGGCTTTCTCATAGTCCACATACGCCAGACATTGTGGCAAATTGTACTCCTCGGACTTCTGTACAATTCGCCAAAGGGTATGTATATGGTCTATGGTGCTAAAGCCTTTTCGGAAACCGGCTTGTTCGAGAGGCTGGAAGTCGTCAAGTCTGCGCACCAGACGTTTAGTACTGACTCTCGAAAACAGCACGTAGACGCGGCTCATAAGGGAAATCGGTCTGTAGTACTTCAAGAGAGCGTTGTCACCTTTCTTGAAGAATAAGACCACCGCACTTCTGCTCCACGCCTCCGGTTTAGTGCCACCATGGTGGACGGAATTAAAGAGCTTCTGAAGGACTTCAAGTACCGGTTTTCCACCCGCTTTCAGGAGCTTCGCTGTAATTCCATCCTCGCCTGGAGCCTTGCCGTTTGTAAGGTGCTGGAGAGCCATTCTGATCTCGCTCAGACTGACGTCCGGGATATCATCGGTATAGTGTCGGATAAGACTCCCCCTCGGATCGTTACTCTCACTTGCGTGTGGCTCTAACGATGATGTGTACAGCTGCCCATAGAACTTCTCAATCTCACTCAAAATCTCAGGTGTTCCGGAAACGACGCTGCCACACTCGGTGTTCAGCTTCGACAGTTGGCTCTTTCTGGCAGACAGATCTCTAGCAAAGACTTTGGAGCACTGGTTCCGCTCGATCGCTTCTTTAATACGAGCAGTATTAAAGTTGCATAAGTCCCGCCGCATGAATTTGTTCTGACTGTCTGTTCAGTTGCCTGTATGCTGTCAAATCTACTGAAGACTGCAGCTTCATATCCCGTCTAACAGCCATGAGATTAAGAGTGTGATCGGAGAGTTTTTGTGTTCTTCTGCGGCGGGTCTTGCAAAACTTAGCTCCGACCGCATGGACGGTTTCCATGAGCTTGTCATTCATATCGTCCACTGCATTGCAATCCTCTAGGCACTGAAAACTGTTTTGTAGCTCGAGCTGAAAGGTTTCGGGACTCTTGGATTAGAGCACGAGGGGGACGGAGCGTTGACTTCATTAGACGTGACCTCTCCAATTTAACGTTTAGGTTCAGTGTGCCTCTCACCATTCGGTGATCGCTGCCGGTTTTCACCCTCGCGATCACTGAGACATTACTGAACAGTTGTCGTATGGTCGTCATAATGAAGTCAATCTCATTTTTTGTCGAACCGTCGGGGCTCGTCCAGGTCCACTTCCTGTGGGGCCGCTTCTGGAAGAAAGAGTTCAACATAAAGAGTCCCTCTTTCTCCATGAAGTCGGCCAGCTGCTGGCCCCTTGGGTTCCGTTGCCCTATTCCGAAATTCCCTACTTTCAGCTCACCGTTCTCTCTTGTGCCTAGTTTTGCGTTGAAGTCTCCCATTAACACCGTATAGTAGGTTTTGGAGGAATGCATGGCTCTAGAGATATCCTCATACATTTCCTCCACCTACTCATTGGGGTGTGCCGAGGTTGGTGCGTAAACCTGTATGACCTTCAGCGAATACCGTTTGGTGATTCTGAGTATAAGGTACGCAACCCTCGCCGACACAATCCCAATCTTTACAACGTTGTTAACGAGAGACTTGTGGACGATAAATCCGACACCTCCTTGGGACAGATGGTCGCCCTCCCGGTGATAGAATAAGTTGCCGGATTCGAAGATTACCGTGTCCTCCCCCTCTCTTCGGACTTCGGATAATCCTATGACATTCCAGCGCAACTTGTCTATCTCTTCTTCCAGCTCCTGGATCTTCTCGTCAATCCTCAGGATGCGTGCGTTATAAGTTGCCAGGTCGAGTCGTCGTAGCTGGCAACCGAACCTCCACCGGAGATTCTTAGCACCCCCTGCCCCGCCGTTGCCGCCGGGGACTGGGGGCGTCTCTTCGTTACTTTCATGGGGGGTATATTGCCATAGTTGCCACGCTTGGCGAGCGGGTTGGCAACCGCAGTTTTTTTTTGTTGTTTTGCTGTTATCAGAAATATGCTGCTGCCCATCCTCTGCCTCAGTTTCCATCTGTCGCCTTTTACGACACCCACGGGAAGATATGGGTTAGTGAGTATTCTTACCTGCCACTACACGGGTACAACACACTACACTGCGCCCTAAAACTGTTTTTTTACTAGTTGAGGTGGTTATGGATTATTTTAAAGAAATGTACTATTTTGTGAAAAAACGCAGTAGCCCGCGACTTCGTTCGCATAGAATAACTTTTAGTAATTTATTATTATATGATTGTACTTTCCTATTTGAATCGGATTTTGTTCACAATTTTATGGATTTAAATTTTTTGTCCAAAACCCTAATTCTTTTTCTAAAACAAAAATAGCTAAAGTTACTCCTTATAACATCAGCTATCTGCCAGTCAAAGTCCCGTCAAAATAAAAACGTTTCGGAGATTTGCCGGAACAAACAGACTTTAAAAATTTCATATCATAACTATCATAATATCATAAACAGATTTTAAAAATTGTTTTATTTTTAATTAAATACCGTTTTTACTTTCATATGCATTTAATAAAAATATGTTATTTTGACAATACAAATAGACATCAATTTTATTTATTTGTATACATGTCAATTTTGTCGTGTCGTGTGGTGGCGGTATAAGAGAATCCATCATTCGATTTCGTTCCATGGGTATTGTAAGAAGCAATTATGGGAAAAGTTATCAAAAAGAAAGAACAGTCACCTAATCATCTCACGCCTGGTCTCCATCGTCAATTTGCCTGCGTGAACATTAAGGTAAATTCTCCATAAAACATCGTGAGAAAACCAGCATGTTAGATTAATTAAAAAAAATATTTCGAAGACATGTTAAGTCCGCATTGGTGTAGCGCGGATTCCCTTGCCCTAAAACCCTCTCAAAAAGGAGAGGAGACCTGTGCACAGCAGTGGGACATATTTAGGCTGTACATTTTTTATCTTTACTTTCTTACCTCCTGTCCAATATCCAGCAGTAGACTTTTACGGGCTAACGAAAAAGGAAAAAGAGAAAAAGAAGAGAGATTTAATTAGATTTGCACGAACAACCTCGCTCCTGGGGTTACCAGATGAAAAAATTAAAAGTCCGGAGAAGAGGCCTGATTTCCATTTAAAAATCCTGAGATTTTTTTACAGTTTGAGAAGAAAACCCTACTTAAAAAGGTATCTTCACATATTAAGTATGATAAAACTGTTTAAGTACCTACTTGGATAAATAAGTTTTGATTTTAATTGTGGAATTATTACCAAAGGAAAATTATTTTTAGTTTGTTTAACTTTTTATTAAAGAGATCTTTTAAATGTAAGCTGTATATATTGAAAGTTCTAAAAATCCTGCCGCAATCCTGAGAAGAGCCTAAAAATCCTGAAATCTCAGGACAAATCCTGAGATATGGTAACCCTACCCTCGCTTGACTTTACGTTTCTGCTTATCAAAAGTGAAGTGATATCAAGAAAATTATGACTAAAGCTTAAAATACACTATGCACTTTATCATTTCTACTTTGTCTAAATAAGATTATCGAATGATTAAATTATGAATCGGATTTCATTTCGTCACAAAGATTTCGTATAGGACTCGATATTAATATAAAAATATTTAATGTAATGAACACATGCACGCACGCACGCACGCACGTTCGAACGCACCCACGCACTCACACACACACACTCAAGCACGCACTCACGTCCGCACTCACGCATACATGCACGCACGAGCTTATTTGTTGTGTGTATGTGTACGTTAGTATATTATGTGAGCATATGTGTGTATACATATTGTTTATGGATGTTCCATGACTCTTAAACATCCTCTCAACGGTACAGCATGAATATAAAATAAGCTTTATGTGGTGTGGTGTTTATGTATTATATGTGTATGTATATGGTGCAATGTATAAAATTATAATATGCACGTATTATACATTTAAATCTTTCCCTTGAATCATACGGTACAGACGGCGGGAAGCGACTTAGTTTTATACTATTAGTCTTATATATATATACTATATAATAGTATATATATAATATTAGTTTTATACAATACTAACATTAGACAGATCTTCGTAGAACATAAAAAGCATGTTACGATGATTCCGAAAACACCATGCTTCTTTAACGTGTTCAAAGTACGGTGACCACATCACTAATATAGTAAAACTTTATTAGGTACCACGACTACCATACTCTATATGGTAGTCGTGGTACCTCAGGGGCTAAAAGTGATCGTAGTAATTTCGACAGTACAGTTTCATAAAATTGTTAATTGAAATTTTAGGTGCTGCTTTACCACGTGCTCGGCGGTGAAGGAAAATATTGTAAGGAAACTTGAAGGTTTAAAATATATTTCAAAGACATACTATCTATAAAGTCTGTCAACGGGCATTTGGCTAGCGCAGCGGACATTTCTTTGCCTTTAAAATCCAGAAATGAGACCAGACACACAGTAAAGATAGAGTAACTTTGCTTACTTTACTTTAGATTGTTACATATTATATTAAAGTGTAAGGTGGGCTGTTATGTTATACACACACGTAAACTCATGCACAAAATTTTCGGGGATCTATATTAAAGTTTGCCAACTAGCAGTGAAAAAGTGCGGCGGACAAATTGCTCCATAACCCTATCAGAATAATGCGAAGGAGCCTGTGCTCATCAATGAGACGTATATAGGCTGGTTTTTACTTCATATATTTTAATTTGTGAATGCGAGTAGTTTTATTAGCCAGTTTGATAAGCAGTAAGATAAGCAGATTTGTTTGTAATGATTCAACGCCTAGCAAAGTGAAGTGATCGAGGAGCGCAGGAAAGATTTTGATTGCTAATTTTTTCACGGTATTTAGTAGTAAGTAGCATCAATTTCGAAAGGTGTACTACCAAATGCTTGACTACTGCTTCACCATATCACCGCGCCCGCACACTGTGACTGGACTTCCTGGACGGCACACCGTTTAAACTCTTGCGTCACGATGGCCATGTCATATAGTTCTACAACCCTTTCTCGATTACCTAAAATTAAAATTAGCTTAACGAGTTCGACATCAGTTTTCATCATCTTCCGGTGATGAAAACTGATGTCGAACGTTAGCTTAAGAGCGCGTTCCGACGACACGCACCCGCTACGCGCACGCCACGCGCGTCAGCACCCGCGGCTAACTCGCTTTGAAAGTTGCATATAATTTGAGTCTTATGACAAATCAATAAATCTGAAATTGTATAAAAAGCGCGTGTGCGGGGTGAGCGCGGGATCAGCGCGGAGCGAGAACGAGGCGGGCGCGTGGCGGGCGTGTGGTGGGCACGTGGTGGGCACGTGGTGAAGCGCTTTGTGCCAAACCCGATCGAAGGCCTTCGCAATGTTCATACTGACGGCCAACGCCTCCCCCTTGGACTCCACTAACTCCGCCCATCTATGATTACGAAAACCGTATTAGCGGTCACTAATCAGCAGTGATGCTCAAGGTACCTCGTGAACTGGCAGTTTATAATGGATTCCATTATTTTGGAGAATTAAGAGGTGATGGCGATAGGCCTATAGTTAGACGGGTCTGAGCGGTCACCGTTTTTAGGGATCGGGTGCACTAAAGCTGTCTTCCATGAGTTCGGGACTACGCCTAGGGAGTAGGAGTACCGGAAAAACGCGTTAGAACCGGTGCCAACTCCGGAGCACACATCCTCAGCACAATTGGGGGGATTGTCAGACCATATGCCAAGGCAAAATCATGAACAGATCTTCCCGCATGATCGATTAAACATGAACCGAGCCATTCGGCGTGGTGGGCGTTAAATCACCTATGATCAAGATCTCTGCGAATGGGACCTGTTGTAGCGAGGAATCTGTAGTCATTTGGACGTGGTCGATGACCTATAGAGGCACCCGTAGACGCGCGGATAGTAGCGCGGATACTGTCTAAGCGTAGCCAAAAGATGGACAGGTCCGAAACTTCAAGACTGCCGAGGCGTTGAAAACAGATGTCCTCTCTGACGTATACGTCACAAACGAGTATTCCAATTTGTACCCCGGGTAAGAGAGATACGCAGTATCAGTCGGAGAGGACACCTGCGTCACGGTCAGAAGAATAAGGCCGGCTTCGCCGTCTCGAGATGGTAGTGGACGGCGTTTAGGTTCGACTGAAGTCCCTTGATGTTGCAGAAATTCACGGATAGCGTGCCAAGGCCGCCTTGGTCTTGTTGCTCAGTTTGCCCCGAGCCCATTTGACTCCGCTACCATGTTGATGGGGATAATTGGGCCTCCGGTCACGTGCACTCACCAGACGAAACGCAGAAGCAGAGCTTCCACTTCACGCTGGTATACTGTGAAGTAGTGACACCGGCTTGAGCCAGCCTATACTTGCAACAGCAAAAGCTGCCACGTGGCTTTACCACCGTTAAAATTGATTATTTTATTGATATTATATTGATTAGCGTTATGTTTTCATCACGTTTGAATATTTTTCTTCATCGTAGATACGTTAAAAATAGTTCGAGTAATTATGAAATATGAGTACCGTCGTGACAGCAACGCAGCATCAACAAAGCTTGCGGAGCAAATATTAAAAACGAACGCACCTGTTATTGGTTTCCCTGCTTCTGTTCTGGAAATTTTGACCCAAAAATGAACCCCGTGGTCGTTTGAAAACTTTAGCCTACAATGACGAATTTGTGGAAGCTGATGATACACAATCTACGGCTGAATATGCAGCAGCTTTTGATGATAGCATCAAAACAAAATTGGTCAATTTGCGTCAAATTGGCAAGGTAAAAAGCTTGACAAACGTGTGCCCCACGAACAGCGCGAAGTAGGCGTCGAGACGTGCCTTCTAAAACTTGTACACAGACGGTTAAGATTACATTATTTCTGATATATATATATATAAATGAATATGAAGTATGAAGTTGCACAATGGTATTTTCGTATGCAGATGATACTGCCATTATTTTTACGGGTAATACTTGGGAAAATGTTCGAAATAATGCTGTAAAGGGGCCCATGAACATTGCTAAGTGGCTTAATTGGAATGTATTGACGCTAATGTAATATATAAATATATATATATATATATATATATATATATATATATCGATCGCATGGCAATGGCACAACAATAAGTGCACGGAAAGGCGCCAGCGCATCGTTCATTACGGATGTGGGGGTGCGCGGAGTGGTAGGTCATATTGACCTCACACCGCTTTAGAGAGCAACATTTTTGTTTAGGTGCGGGTGAGGTCAAGTAGACTCACGAGTGGAGGTGGGCAAAGTGTATCATTTTTGCGATTGGAACATTTGCATCTTGATCACTGAAATGTTCCGAAACACTGATATGTTTCATTTGGATCATAGACTCAAAAGATATAAAAGAAAGAATGTTCCGAATACATTAAGTTGCGTCGCGGGCGTTTATTACTGACTGATCCGTGAAATGTTATGTGGCAACAATGCAGAATAATATAAATGCTTAGATTATTTATTGTGTACCGTAATAAGATTGTATATAAAATCGATTCTCCTTCATACTTTAACAAAAATGTCACTATGTCAATTCATTATTTACAAAAATGTCCATTTACACAAAACAGCAATGTCTATGTAGGTACACAGAATTTTCTTGTAAAGTATCATAACTCTAAACTTTATGATGAAAAGGAAGAAAGTAAAGTCGCAATAATCACTACGCAAAGAAATCCTAAACATAACTCAGTATGTTTTCGTAAACAGGCGCTAATGAATATAAACAATTTGACAAGTGCTGCATCAACGTAAGATGACAACTTGTTAATGCAAACATTACATACAAAAAACGACCGTATAGTATTTGACACATAAGCGCCTTAGTGGTAATTTTTACGTGCATGAATAACGTCAGCGAAAATCTGTACGAGTTGAGTGATACACTTATTATTTGTTATCTCTATCTGACTTGTGTGGATTATAATTATTTCGCCGCTCACTCGCCACTCGTGAGTCAATAGTTAAGTTAATCATTGTCTCAGTTTGTCTCTCTCGCTCGTGGCTCAGTCGCCTCGCAAGCGACGCGTCGCGCGAAATGAGCAAAGAGTAAAGTAATGTTTCACTGTTCCAGATCCAAATGATACATTTGAAACGTTGTTACTAAACCAATCTTTTGTGTCACTTCAGTGATTCGTATCAGTGAGTCGTTTCCGTAAAGATATACACACGCTTACTCACGAGTGTTTGAAAATGCTGGATTGTTCACATTAAAGCGGCAATTACAATGGCCCGTTATTCGCCTTTGTGAAGGCCGCTCCTACTGTAGGGTTAAGTGTTGTGAGTAAACAAATTGAATCTTTTGATATTAGTTGGTAGCGAAATACGCCGACGGAACTACTGTACTACTGTACTACTGTAAATCAAGAGTTGGGGTGACAATACACCTCCTTGTGGATTCTATGGTAGTTATAACCTTAATCGAGGTTTGAAATAGGGATATTTTTACCTCTCCTCTGAGATAGGTAATGCCGTCTGAGAGCATCGGCTACATTCACCTGGTGGTTGTGGGGTAATTTTTTAGACGTCAAGCCTCCAACTAGCAGTGATGTAGGGCTACTATCAAAGGCGCCCACAATATCTAGAAAGAGCTATTTCTACCTGCAGCACTTTTTCAAGCCTCTCATTAACACTGATCGGCGCTGTTTCTGTAGATTTGACTCTGCGGTAAGCATGTTCGTTGTAATGTATGGACATTGTAGCTAAAGCTTCGTCCCTTAATATATCTAAAACCATTTCTAATGTCTTGAGAAGAAATAATGTTAGTGTTGCGGGGCGCCCGCGACCGTACTACTAGCAAATGGTAGCAAAGAATGTCTTGCTTGAAGACCAAAAGTAGTACATTATTTTTCTTACCTCTCATATGTATTAAAATATAACTTCATTGTAACTGTAGCTGTGCACATCAAATTTCATTAGCGGGCTCAAGATCACACAATTATATACAAAAAGATTAAAAATATCGATTGGAGTTATTTATACCAAAAATCGCTATTATAAGTGGAGTGACTTGCAATTTGCGTATATTTAACACATGACGGCTCCATCGCGCAGTGGCTTAGCAATCAGTTGTTACGCTGGGGGCCGCGGGTTCGAATCCCGCACGGAACAAGTATTTGTATGGCCTACAAATAATTGTTCCGGGTCTGGATGTTTGTCCTTGTGCAATTTATGTTTGTAAACTGCCTCCACGACACAGGAGAAAAACCTAGAGTGGGGGTAACGTATAAAAAAAATCTCAGGTAGTGTTTATCTTTAAAAACTATAAAATTAGGTCAGTACATTCATAATATATTCATTTTTGTACCTTAAAATATAATTAGTACTGGTTAATAAGTCTAAACTATATAAATTATTTCTAAGCTGAAACGTGGTGTGAATTAATTAATACAAATGTTTAACTTATTAATTTCATGCGTTCATAATATATCTAATACTGTTTCCTTAGAATTGTTTGGGCTGTAAATTATTATTATTGTTCCTTTTTTGTGTAATTTAGCCTATATTATCACCTAAGAAATATTTTGTGATGAATCCTTATTCACTTTGTGTTTTCTAATAAGATTCATCCACTTAATTTGTTTTTTCTTAGAATAGGTTTAATGACGCCATTTCATTAGTTGTTTAGTTCAATCTAACCATTTTATTGTACGTAGTTATTGAGGCGGTGGTTCAGCGGTTATAATTTGTATTAGTAATTTGTTTTTATTTTCTTGATTTACCTACGTGTACGTAATATACGTGTTAATGTTAAATTTTCATTGTATTTTATATTGAACAATTAAATTTAAATTAATTTAGTTTAATTATATTTTAGTCATCACCATCATCATTACAGCCTTTCATAAGTCCACTGCTGAACATAGGCCTCCCCCAAGGAATGCCACAAAGCATGGTCATGAGCCACCTGCATCCATCGACTTCCTGCATGTCTTACCAGGTCGTCACTCCATCTCGTGGGGGGTCGCCCTACACTTCGCCTGCCGGTATGAGGCTGCCACTCGAGAGCCTTTCTTCCCCATCGGTTGTCGGTTCTTCGAGCTATATGGCCGGCCCATTGCCACTTCAGCTTACTAATCCGTTGGGCTATGTCGGTCACTCTGGTTCTACTGCGGATATCCTCATTTCTAAGTTTATCTTAATTGCCTATACATATATACACAGATGCTAGTATACTAGGAGTGGGGGCCGTCCTAAAACAGCTGCAAGAAAATAAGGAAAAAAAAACCAGTAGCATACTTCTCAAAAAAATTGAATGAAGTACAAAAAAGGAAGAAGGCTATATATCTGGAATGCCTAGCAATAAAAGAATGTGTAAAGTATTGGCAACATCTGTTGATAGGTAGGAAATTCACTGTTTTCTCAGATCACGAACCGTTGGAGAATATGAACATAAAATCAAGAACTGATGAAGAACTAGGAGATTTAATATGTATAATATGTATAATATTATTATTGTAATAAAACAAAATATCTTACCAAATCCAATTTGATCATTTGATGTTATATTTGTTGGACATTTAATGTCATATTTTAAAAACATATTTCTAAAGCATTTGAGCAAATGCGGAGTATCAAAAATGGTAACCACTTCTCGATTATTTAGCAGAATATATGGCTGTTCTACAGATGCTCCCAAGATACTTAAAGCTCTCTTATTCACACCATCCATATCACACACTGTAGCTGAAATATTAATTCCAGCATCAAAACAATGTTGCAGGACCTAGAATGATAAAAGGGTAAATGAATATGGTAAAAAAGTACTACTACATATATTGACATAATAACAAATAAAAGACCATAATGCTCACCTCCTTTATAAGAACTGACAGCCTATCTGCAGTCACAGATCCACTAGAAAAATAATAAGCAATTGGTTGTTTCAGCTTTTTACGGATTCCGCCAATCATGAACACGAGGGCATGTGTTGCCATTTGTGGTGACCTGCCCTGCAATGCATGGTCTTGATATCCCTCAATTATGTCCTCCTTTTTGTTGTAAAACAAATTCTTTTTTATTGACATCTCATCAAACATAAGGATATACTCATTGTCTGAGGGAGTCTGTTGCTTTATTGTTTTTTTCAAAACATTAAAAATTTGGTCATTAATACCAACTTTCATGTGAAACTTGCTTAATAACGCTTTTAATGAACTAGGTGTTGGCAGGCAAATCATCCTTCTTAATAATTTGTAACACCTAGGTGACCTTTTATACAGTCTTAGTGCTATTATTTTGGAGTCCATGTTCCATCTTCGAGCTTTTGATTTTTTTTTATAGTTTTGCAATTCTCCTTGCAAAAATAATGCAAAAGAGGGGGATATTTTACATTTTATTATTTCATTTACGGAATCATTTTTGCTCAATACTTTGAGAAATGCTTCATTCTTTAGATGTTTTACAGTTTTTTGAAGCCTGTTAATTTTTCTCAGATGATATTTCATTTTTATCAACATATCTTTATCCTTTTTGTTTTTCGTGGATGGATTTGCAGCAGCAACAGGGTTGATATTCTCAGTTACTTGAGGAATATCACTACTTTTGTCAGGAATGGTTTTATAATTTACATTTTCACACAAGGGTTGTATAAATTTTGATGGACCCGCAACAGACTCAAATACATTTGGAACAGTTATAGTCTTCTGAATATTTTCAGACAGTGGTTGTCTATTAGTTGATGGACCTGCAGTATGTTGAATGACATTCCTTTGTTCCAAATTAAGGTCAGCTAATGTGATCTGAAAATTAGAGATTATCAAATCATTATTTATATCATGTATCCCAGCATTGGTCAACCAATCTCTAAATTTCAAACAGCTTTATAAATTTATAAACATTAAATACAACTTGTTTTTTTTTTAATGAATGTTGCTTTAACACCATTACCACCACCATCCTATTTTTAAGACACTATTTTAACAATTTCTTTTATTTGTAAATATATTCTGTAAGTAACTAAATTATAATCATGTCATTTAAACAACATTGACAGCTCGCGGAGCAGTGGCTAGCATTGAGTTGCGGCACTAAAGGTCACAGGTTCGAATGCTGCACAGAATAAGTATTTGTAAGGCCTATAAATAATTGTGCCGGGGGTTGTTTGTCCTCATCCAATTTATATTTGTAAACTGCCTCCACAATACAGGAGAAAATCCTAGTATGGATAAGGTATTTTTTTAAATAAAAGATAACTTTTTTTAAAGTTTATATCTTTTGTTTTTTTTTATGGTTGAGAAGTAATGGTAGGTTACGTCGCATACCCTTATAAATCACCACTCAATCTGCTACCACCGTTTGTTAACTAGATAATATTTTCACTGTAGTATGAGAAAAGCCACACAAAAGAAAAAAATGTAGATAGTAACAAAAGAAAGATTAACTAACCTTATCACATTCCTCATCAGGTACACATCAGGACATAATTAAAAACAATACAAATAACAAGGTGCAAAAATATCCCAAACAATTTTTGAGAGATACACAGACAGGTGATGATGGTTATCCACAGTACAGAAGACGATCTTCGGCTGAAGGTGGCTTTACACTTAAATTAAAAGATATTGAAGTAGACAATCCTATAATAAGGTTCTGTTACGGACATTTAAGGCACATGTTAATGTAGAATTTTGCAATTCTGTTAAATGCGGCTTTCGTGCTGGAAAACAAAACGGACGAAGTCTAATTAAATGAGTGTGAGCGTTATTTGAGTAGTTCGGATGCAGTTTGGAGGATTTTAGGGTTTTTCATACATGAAAGGTTTCCCGCAGTCATACATTTCGCTCTCCACCTTGAAAATGACCAACGAGTCTATTTTAATTCCGACAACCTCGCCGAAAGTTAATAGCCCACGAAAAACCACACTGACTGATGATATGATATTACTAAAACTCTTTTATATGCGAAAGTGTCTTCATATTTTGTATGGCAAAAAAATAAATTTGTAACAAGGAAAAGAGGTAAACCCGTATATGGCTGGCCAGGAATAATGAAAGAAAACGCTCTAGGTAGAGTGTACACGGTTCACCCGAATAACACAGAGCGTTAAAATCTTCACTACTTCTGTACGAGCGTGCCATCCTAACACCAAAAAACAAATAAGCCTCAGTCATAAATTAAATTCTTTTGTGATCATTCGAAGGGGTCGAATATCAATATAAATCCATCGACTCAGTGATAAACATCGATGATGCCATTCATTATCCTGTCGAGTTCCTGAATATACTGAAAGTTTCCGGTCTCCGAACTCACATATTAAAATTTAGAGTTGGACCAAACGAACGCCAATTGTGTTGCTGCACAATATAAATCCACCAAAATTATGCAATGGCACTAGATTGCAAGTGAAAACATTGTATCGCAATATAATCGAGGCAACTATACTGA
Organism: Parnassius mnemosyne; assembly: GCA_963668995.1. Lineage (NCBI taxonomy): Eukaryota > Metazoa > Arthropoda > Insecta > Lepidoptera > Papilionidae > Parnassius > Parnassius mnemosyne. Next base: position 15,802,596 of record CAVLGL010000035.1, on the reverse strand, counting down.
CAGGTTGTTCTCGAGGAAAGTCTGTATTTATTCCTAGGGTTCCCCTAACACCATCAAATTACTCCTTCGAATTCAAGAGAGTGCAGTTTCCTATCAAAGTCTGCTTCGCCATGACCATAAACAAAGCTCAAGGTCAAACTCTTAAGGTAGTGGGAGTAGACTAGAAGAAAAGCTGCTTCTTCCACCGTCAGTTGTATGTGGCATGCGCCAGAATAAGCGCACAGAGTAGCCTGGTGATTCGAGGACCCGAAGGAAAAACAAAAAATATTATTTACGAAGAAATACTACGGTAGGTGTAGTACGAGTACTCGTATTACGATTTCGTTGTAAAAAGATAATGCCATTAAAAACATAACTTGTAAAAAAAACCAAGTCTTAGTTCTTCCACCGTAAAATGTTGTGAGATTCATGTAATACCAAGTCGGTTAATTTATTCAGTTCCTAGTTAAGGGTCCTTCTGTCTTAAGTTATTACGTAATTAGCTAACCTAACAACATCTTATAGTGACCTTATCAATATTAAAACTTTTGTTTTAAATAAATTGCCTTGGCAATCGCACTAAACAATCTAATTTAATGTAATATGTATTACTTGAGAGATAACTTGTGTTTTCATGCGATGGCCAAGTCAGTGAGTGACAAAATTAAGAAACTTTGACTAGTTATAACTCTTAAAGTACCGGTTCAAATTTAATGAAGTTTAAAATATACTGTGTTTATACAATGCATGCTAGGTTACTGAAAATTCAGGCTTCTAGTTTTATCCACAACGAAGTTATAGGGGGTCTAAAATGGCCTGAACTGCTTCGAGAAAAGGATAGTGCGGCCGTGCCGCTTGTTTGCTCGACTTGGCGGGGGCACTGCCGTGCCCCCAGATACCCCCGTATCGCTTTCGCCAGATCAGAGGCCGAACTTCGTGTCCCTACACTATAATAAAGATTCTTATACTTTATAAGTATTCAAACATTTTAACATAATAATTTATATGCTGTAACAAAATTAATAACGTTAAAAACCATTTAAAATCATATTAGAACCATTTTCTTCTACGCGGACGAAGTCGCGGGCAAAAGTTAGTCTATAATATAATGTTAATTGAAACATTCCGCAATGAACGATATAGATTAGTCTATCATTATATAGATTACCTATGATAGATTAGTCACATTAACTGTTTTTTTTTCATTATACAATGGTACGATGATACAAATTTTAATCAAATTTATCTCTGTATCATGATGATTTAGTTAATATTTTGATCTTCAAATAATTGAAATTGGACATTTCGTTGAGGCAACATCCGTAAATGAAAATAAGTTACCTACGCTTGAATATCGCGGCAATCTGTATTTTATGAAACTCGTACCACAATGTGCTATGTACATTATAAATCACACATTAATCGTTTTTTATCTAAATGATTAAAGCTCATATCATACAGAAGCGATCCGGGAAGCGTTCTGTAGTAAGTAACTAAAATTTAATTTCATCCTGTCGTATGTAGACCGGCGAGACCGGCCAGTATATACTGCATGCGCCTGCGGTACGTTACCGGTACCTAGCAATCATCAAGTGGATGCCAAGCGGACTAGGTGCGTTGCAGCACGGCATGATTTACGGGCTTGGTCTCTGTATTTTTATGTTAATGAAGCTGTTAATGTGTTTTAAAACTTGACTGTTGGTTTTCTTATACAGAAAATTTTGCGAAATATTCTAGGCTAATTACGATTGCATTCAAAATAGTATTTTATTATAATTAGGTCTAAGTCTTATATTTAATTTTTATTCCAAATCATCTCTATCTCAAATTACTTTAAAAATATTTAAAATAGGTATTCACATTTTATGACATTATATTGATTCGGCATAACCCCACAAAAAAAGTAAAATAATAGTAAAACAAATATCTGGACACTTTTTCCGAAAACAACTTTATATTCCTATAAATCTTATCAATTATCAATTATAAGTATAACTAATATATTTATATTTATAACTAATAGTGGGAGATGTGCGACGCAGTCCGAGGGCCGACCTTTACCAGACTTGCATGTCTTATTATTTACTAAAAATTAAAAAATCTTACATACGTTTTATTCAATAGGTTATAGTATAGCTCTTACTAAATTGTGGTTGATTATTAATCAACAAATTATTCTTTGTTCTTTAATAAAAAGGCGGTGTGACTTTTACATCCTGACGAAGAAGAATAATAAGAAGATATGTTACTGATTTTTAATGTCGTTAATAAAATTTGAATGCCAGAATCAGAATTATCCTGAATTTGATATCTTATCTATTATCATATTATAAAAGTTTTGTTAATTATCTAATTTTTGTGTCTAAAATATTTTATTGCAACTCCAGTAAAATGTTGCTAAGGGTCTGCACTTACAGACGGCACAGCACGGCATGGCATGGCAAGGCACACGTCGGCATGCCGAAGGATCCTGCGATATCCCGCGGCATGCCAAACAAGTCAAGACGCACTCGTGTACCTGACGCCCGCGCGAGTCGCTGAGATTGCCGCTGCAATGGGCTAGATTCAACCTTGAATCAATTGCTTAGCAGTCACATTCCTTTAACAACATGAAGTAACCTATGCGTTTCACGTGATGGGATCCCACGGAATGCCGTGACGTGCCGCAATACCCCACGGTGTCGCGCGAGACGTTCCGGTCTATTCGTGTTGAGATAATGAAATGAAATAAATGTCAGTGCTAATTACATTAAAATAAGTTCGAAAATCTTTTGTCCACAAAAAAAAATTCCTTTGACACGCCGCCGTGCCATGCCGTGCCGTCTGTAATCGCAGGCCCTAAGTGATAAATACCATTTCTAATATAGAAATTACTATTAGCTTTATGTTATGTTAACGTTGCTTGTTTTCAAAATCAATTTAGGAAAAAGTGCATTAGCATTATAATTTTTTTTTAGGTATTCACATTTTATGAAATTATATTAATTCGGAATAACCCCACAAAAAAAGTAAAAATAATAGTAAAACAAATATCTAGACACTTTTTCCGAAAAGAAGTTTATATTCCTATAAATCTTATCAATTATAACTGAAACCTCATTAAAAAGTAAGTAATGTGATTTATAAATAACAATTATTATTGCAGTGATTGCAGATAGAATGTTATACAAAAATGGCGAATCAATAATCAAGGAAAGATAAAAAGATAATTTGGTTGCAGTTTTGCGACAACAATGACAATTCTTATCTATTAACAAATCACCATTATTATTAACAGTCTTAATTACCTTTACATATACCTAACAGAACAGACTTTGTGCTAATATACTGGCAAAACTCAATGACACTTTGGTCACTTCGGGGGCCAAAGTGGCAGTTATAATATTACTTATATTTAAAAATAAGGTCAAAAACAGACCCACTCATTAATAAAATAATAAAATATCTACACATGTGATAAATCCGTAGAAAAGTCGTGTCTGTAATTCAATTTTCTTTTGTAGTAAAAACAAGTCCAGGGTACTAAAGAAAGGGTACTGAAGCCAAATTAGTGGTTATTAGAATGTTTGTCAGTCCGTCTGTGTGTGTATTCACGATTCACGCAAAAACCAATGTACGGATTTCCATGAAATTGTATGCCTAGATAGTTAGGGATCTGAGGCAACTTATAGGTTACTTTTTATACGATTACGGAACTTCAAAAAAGAAGAGTATGTATTTTCCTTTCTTAAGATGTTAACTTCTATCTTAAATGATTATGTTCGTTATAACCGGGATAACGTAGTGTTTTTTTAATTAATAGCTACCGTATGTATAAATAAGCCTAACATTAGTTCAAACTGCTTTACTTTTTCAAAACAACGCTATCTATTATAAAATATGGAAAATAGTATAATTTGCATTCAGTTAAAAATCAACTTAATAATTAAAGAAAATAAATAATTCTGTATAAACCTAATTATGTCAATATTTATAAGTTTATATAATTAGAGTTATAAAATGGCCAGACCATATCATGATATGATCAACGGATATATTCCATTTAATGAAATACAACCATTTCATGAAATGATCAATAATTTTATGAAATGATCAATTCTACGATCTGACTACGACATATAATTATATCATAATAAAATTGAAAAATAACAGCGGCTCCTATGACTCGCCCTGCAGGAGAGATCCACCAATTAGCGATCTTCTATTAACAGATACTAATACCACACCAAATTGGGTTCGGGAACAACGAGGTGAACGTGACCACTGAGTAAGTATGTGACTCAAAGCCCGTCTACGTTTCTCAAAAGATAGGTTAGACGACTAAGAATATGAGTCCCTATGGAATGGTCCCGGTCTTGACGCCAATAATGAGTGTATTGTAATTTCGTTTGAAGTGGAGTAGGAAATAAAACATCGATTAATCTTCGTAATTTCCCCTTAGAAATGCGACATTGAAAATTTTCACTAATTTTTCCTATCACTTTTCCCTATTGTTTTCTTTCTTGATTTAAATTGGAAACTGGTAGCTGGTCCCGAACTGTCCCGAACGAATTTCCGTTATCGTTGTTTTCTGCGTGTGTGCTTCTTAGCACACAGCATGTCTCGGGCCTCGGGACATCCCCCATTGCCCGGATTCTCCTCGCGGTACACAACTATGTACCGGTCGTGGGAGCCGTATCGGCATTGCAAGTGAAAAACAGCGGTCGGGGGTTCGATTCCGATGGCTGCAGATTGACTTCAAAAATTATATAAGTCAAAGTTGGTCTATCTGTGACATTTTGGGTAGTTACTCGACTCTCTAATCTCTATAGAATAGAATAGAATAGAACAGAATAATTTTTTATTCAATATTGATTATTACATGAGAGAAGTTCTCTTGCTAGAGGCCGCCCGTTCAGGGGCCGGGCATGTAAAGGTGTCAAGTTGCTAAGGTGTGGCCAGTTGTCTGCGTAGTCGAACATGACGCGCGCCAACTGGACCACAAATTCCTATATGGTTTCTATTTTCAAGTTGGCCGCAATGACGCCATTCCGGACGTAGCAACCTGCATCGACGAAGGTTCATAGTGACAAATTCTGCGTGGCCTGCAGTCGCCGCCTCTGTCGATCACTCAGGAGTGCGTACCAGGCCGGAGCAGCATGTGTTGATCTGGTTCTTAGGTACATCTTGTATGGCCTCAGTTTAATTTTCAGTGGTAGCTTGGATGCCAGAACGGGACGGAGCACCGCCCGCGTACCTCTGGCCTTGCGAACGACGAGATCGACGTGCGCAGTCATGCGCAGCATCCTGTCGATCCGGCATTCAAGGTTGGTCAAGGCCTTCTCGTACATGATATCTTGGCCCCTGAGCGTTAATGGTCGTGATAGATTTCTGAGACGGTGGGTGAGCAGAGCGGTTGTCTTGCCAACATTGACGGTTATCCTCTACTCGTTCAGCCATGGTGGAAACAGGTTTAGCAGACGCTGAATCCTGGCAATGGATATGTGGGCTCTTCTGGACGATGTGAAGTAGGCACTACCGTCCACGTATAAATCCAGCTTTACATCATCCTCCCATTCGCGCAGATATCCTACCAGATTTGGAATGTCGTTGGTGTAAGCCGCGTACAGGATCGACAACAGACAGCTGCCCTGTGGCACGCCGGTTCTAATGGGCTCGCTGCAGACTCGGCGTCCTCTACACAGACGTAGAACTTCTTATCTGTGAGGAATGACGCCACTAGCCGCAACATAGCAGGAGGGATATTTGTTTGTGCTTCCAATTTATAGAGTAATCCAGAGTGCCAAACCCTGTCGAAAGCCTTCTCTATTTCGAGAAAGAGGCCCAACGATGTGCGGCCGCAGTTATGCTCGACCGCAGGGTAGTGCAACACCCTGGTCAGCTGTGTTGCTGTCGAGTGGTCCCTCCTGAATGTGTGCTGTTCCGCCCGAGCTTGTATGCACGGGTGGACACTTCTTAGCAGCAATCTTCCAAACAGTTTAGCTATGTGCGGTAGCAGCGTGATCGGCCTATATCTGGCTGCTCTATACCAGTCCTTCCTGGGCTTCGGCAGTTCGATCACAAGTGATCTGTTGGGCAGCTGTCGGAGTGCAGCGTTGGTAATCTCGTCGTGTCCCGGCCCTTCTTTGGTTGCAGGCGGGTTGTTATTCTCAGCGCCTTCGTACAATTCACGACCCGGCGGGTAAATCACTCTGGATCCCCAGGCAGGATGTCTTAATTTAGTTGAACGAATTCACAAAATAACAGCTTCCTATCCTAGTATTAGAGCTACATAAAATTCTTTGGTTTTAAAAATCGAATACCATTTATTTATTTAAAAAAAGATTCTCGGTCTTGTCACAAGGTTTTGTCAAACTTGTTTAGTCGTTGAGAAAATGGAATTGACTCGAGAAAATTCAAGAGCGATGATTTATTATGACTTTCGAAGTGGTTTAACACAAAAACAGTGTGTTGACCGGACGATTTCTGCATTTGGTGATGAAGCCCCATCCAAAACCACAATTTATCGCTGTTTCGCTGAATTTCAACGTGGACGGGTCAAGTTCAGTGATGATCCCCGTCAAGGTCGTCCAAAAACTGCAGTCACCCAAGAAAACGTTGATGCTGAGCGTAAGCTGATTGAGGAAGATCGACATGTAACATACCACGAGATTCAGGCAATTTTAGACATTGGCATGAGTCAAATACCAATAATCTTGCATGAACAATTAGGTGTAAAAAAGTTGTTTTCCCGATGGATACCGCATTCGCTCAGTGAAGAGCAAAAAGCGGCTCGCGTTACTTGGTGCGTCAGAACTCTCGAATGGTTCCATGCAGGATCCTCAAATGCTGTATACAACATCGTTCAGGTAACGAATCCTAGATATATGCGTACGAACCCGAAACAAAAAACCAGTCACGAGTTTGGGTGTTCGAAAATGAGTTAAAGCCAACAAAAATTGTTCGTTCACGGAGTGTTGCAAAAAAAATGGTGGCCACGTTTGTCTCCGAAACCGGACATGTTACAATAATTCCTCTTGAGGGACAAAGAACGGTTAATGCAGAATGGTATGCTAGCATTTGTTTGCCACAGGTCGTTTCTGAACTCCGTAAAGAGAACTGCAACCGCCGCATCATCCTCCATCATGACAATGCGAGTTCTCACACCGCACACAGAACAAAAGAGTTTTTAGAGCAAGAAAACATAGAATTATTAGACCATCCGCCGTACAGCCCCGACCTAAGACCTAATGGTTCCTATATTTTCCTTAAAATAAAGAATAAATTGCGTGGACAGAGATTTTCATCACCTGAAGAAGCTGTGGACGCCTACAAAACGGCCATTTTGGAGACCCCAACTTCCGAATGGAATCGTTGCTTCAATGATTGGTTTCATCGTATGGAAAAATGTATCAAATTTTGCGGAGAATACTTCGAAAAGCAATAAATACATTTTTAAATAGTAATGTTGTGTCACTTCCTTGATTCCCGAAATTTTCAGTGCCGCCCCCGTATTCGCGAAAGAGAACCGCGCGCCGCGCGTCATTTCGACATAATCTAACACTAACTTTTACTATCGTATTTTTGTATAATTTTAATTGAAAAACACATACAAAAGCCTTATTATTATGATATTTACTACATCGCTATCACATAAAGACATATTAAGATATTTAACAAAAATACACTAATTTTACAAGGCATTTTTAAAGTTCTAAAACTTAAGTATCTTTAACATATATTTAAAGCAACAATCTTTATCAATAAACATGAATATCTTAACTAATACAATAGCACAGCTATCTCTGTCATTATAAAACATTATTTACTTACATATGCTATGCTATTCTTATCTAGACATTAATTATGTAACTTATCTCTTGTAACAAGAAAATAACATATTTTTAAATATAACAACTATCTAATTTAATATAAAACTTTTATTCGTACTACATAGCCGATTACTATATTACACATGTCTCTAAGTTAATCTATAAACAAACTTTTGTGGAATTAACTCTCGACCGGGGAATCGAACTCCGAACTTTCGCTCGACAATCGAATGTTCTTATCATTATATTGAATCTATTTACTTTTAATATAGATTATTATTTAATTTGGAATATATTTACTTTTAATCATAAACGATTATAAATGCAAATATGCTTGTTTCTATGAAATAGAAAATTATTTAAAGAATCTTTTAAGCGCGTCATCAACAAAAATAGTTTCCCTATTCCTCGTTAACGGCGTTGATTACGCATTTTTTCTACCGAAACATAATTTTAACAGAATATGCATCGTTTTGTTCCTTAAATTATATAAATGTGGTTACACTTCAACTTACTGTATTATTACTGAGATAATCTTTATATATAAAAATTACGTGTCACGTTGTTTGTCCGCGATGGACTCCTAAACTACTGAACTGATTTCAATGAAATTTTGCACACTATGTGCATTTTGGTCCAACTTGAGAGATAGGATAGTTTTTATACCGCTAAATGACCCTCAAAATGTTTTATTGCGAATTTAAGGATTTTTATAGGAAGGGTCGTTGGAAAGGGCAGAACAACGTCTGCCTGGCGAGCTAGTATAACTAGATGGTACAGTTTTGGCTTTCATAGTTTTAATTTATTACTAGCGCCATCTACCTACCTACTACTAAATAATCTAATAATAAGTAACTGATAAAACTAAAAATAATGCTACTGCACACTTACTCTTGCTTTATAAAAAATTGTCAGATTTAAAATATCCAGGCCGGTGGCCAATAATGGGATGATTTACCGTAATCTCCACGTTTAGCTAAATGACTATCTAAACTATTATACTGTGACTGAGAGAGAAACTCTTTAGTTGAATATATTGGGAGTCTATAGGAATAGCAATAATTTCACTAACTTCATTTGTTATCAAGTTATCTGATGTTTAAGTAATGGAAAATTAAGTGCATTGTCAGATTTTTATTTCTTTTTGATGGAATAGTTCGTATGCTTCTTGTCGATGGATGTAGGTGGACCAGGACCGTGCTTTGTGACATTTCTTGGGGGAGGACTAAGTTCAGCAGGGGACTTGTGAAGTGTTGTAATGATGATGATAATAATGATCATTCGATGACTAATTATTAAGTAGACGTGGTCCACAATCGAACAGAAGCGTCTCTTCAGCTTTTATGAATTTTATTTAAATTACGAGAGCTGTGTAGCTCGCTGTAAGATTTAATGGCACGGGAGAAAAACGTGTATGATTTCCGCGAAGCCTGAAACTAGTATAGCAAATTTTATGTGCTAATCTGCCATCGTTCGGTGAAGTGGTGAAAAATAACTTCACCGGGAAGCCTAGATGTCTGAATAGTAGTAAAAAAATGCGTGTGTATGTGAAGGCCGCTAATACGCATTGAAGCATTATGGCGAACTCTTTCCTGCCCACAAAACACCATAGGTAATGAGTAGTTGTGAGACGTCAGTAAGCTACTATTGCACTTTTTACATTTGATGCGACTTATCGTTATTGAATTATTGAATTATCAATTTCTGACAAGTAACTACAAAATAAATTATCTATATAATCTGATATGCATTTATAAAGCAAACTAACTTTATTTGTTTCCATTACTTGTATAGTGATACAAGTGAGTATATTGTTTACCTAAATTAATAATTAATAATAATAATTTATATTGTTTTTAACATACTTCGAAAACATTTTGCGATTTTTATAGATACGACTAATAATAATGGCTACATCTAACAAGAGTTTTCCTTTCGAAATTCGAGACATCGATCCTGAACAAGTTGAAAAATTGAAGAAATATTTCTCAAGTAAGTGTAATATACATCAAAAGAGGCGAAATCACTCAGATGTCAGATGAATATCTCAATAATACTCATATTTCGCCAATATACTTTTTATTTTTTATTTTTCATGTATATAATATGTATATAATACTTACTAACAAGGATGGTATAAGTATGTCTTGAAAATCGGATATTCTTTTTACTGGTAACGATACATTTTAACTTGATACTAAGAGACGACAACGCATCTATATTTGATTGTCTATGGTGGATAGATGTAGGCACAGAACACTATTACTCCTATGTAGGTGTCTATGGGCCACAGCATTAACATACATTAGGTGGGCTCAGGGTTCCTTTGTTATTAATATTTGTATGAAAATTAGTAGATGAAGGCAAAGTATTGGTCAGAATGTTTGTCACAATGCTAGTCTTGTGTTGTGTCGGAAATATATTTTAGTTATAATATACAGATGAGTCGATGCCTCGTACTAATTATCGTTGCCAGTAGTCAAAGGAATATATTTCCAAATAAATACATAAATAATCTTTGTTCAAAATTTAACACGGTTATGCCTTTTAAGAAGTCGTTAACAGTCTACATAAATGTGTTACATTTATTGGACACAGTTTTTAATTATAGATCAGAATAAACAAAGGGGAACTGTTGAGCGAGTTACTGAAATTTTATAATTAAGAATATTCTAAACGAAAATGTATAGACTCGTTAAGACTGAAGGCGAGTAGCAAACTAATACTTTTACGGGATAAGTTGTAAAAGTAAATGAGAGGAAAAAAAGTTATTTGTATTTTTTGCTTTTTATTGAAAAGTATCGAATAAAATAGCTAATCTAGTTTAGATTACAGAACTTTATAGGGACTTATGATAGTTTAAACTTATCTATCGGGAAGGGGAGGAAGGGTTAACTTCGCTCTATAACGTACATATATCGATAGATAAAAGTACTCCATTAATTTTGGCACTTTTCCATACGTTATCCAGAATGTTTGATTTATTAAGAAGAAACGGGGTATCCGTTTTAGTCAAGTTTTAGTTTTAGTAAAGTTAGGTCACCGGGTTTCGCTACTTAGCTAACAAAACATAATTCAGAATTATCGTGTTGCTATTTTACGCAAGAAGGATTCGTGGTAACTCTAAGTACATGTGCAGTCCGCCGCACATGCACTGGAGCAACGCGGCGGACAAGTTGTATTCCATACCCTCTCAGAAATGAGAAGAGGCCTGTGCCCTAAAGTTGGCGTACAAGAGCTGTAAAATTGATTTTATTAACTATTATGCTTTTATTCTGAGAGACCGTGGTTGCAGCTGGTATCTACGAGTAGTAAGTTTGCCATTATAACTTCGATGTTCAGTGTATTGATTTGATTTGACCGTTATTCGAAGCTTATAGCTATATAAGTTACCACCTATAGTTCTGTCTCTTTCTTTCATATATGTCTAACTCTTTTTCTTCCAACACCATTCTTGTGGCATGTCACAGCGCAAAAGTTTTTAACTTTCATTGGCATCTATCGACTTCCAGCATGTCTTAACAGATCGTCTCCCCATCTAGTGGGGCGGGGGGGGGGGGGGGGGGGCTGCACGATTCACTTTGTGTACTGATAAGGCGTATGCTGCTTTAAGCTTTTGGTTTTTCAAACAGAGAATCATTACCTACACATATCTTGAGTGAACCTTTGGCCTGCTCTGTGTTTTCTGAAGGTGAATTTCACAAAATATCGTCAAATTTGGCTCAGATTATATGCAATCGTGCAAATACGAAGGGATAATACGAGTATTACTAAGCATGTGCAAGACCATGCAAGATAAGATATCACCTTCATGCCAAAACCTGTTCAGTACTGAATCTTTTACGACCACAATGATAAAGCTGGAGGTGTTGAGAAATGTTTCACTAGGTTTCGCTAGGATGTCCACCTCACAAGCTGGATATAATAAAGCACACGGCTTTTCCCCGCAGGGGAAAGCGTATCACAAATAGTCTTCGCAAGACTCGAAATTAGGTGCTAATACGAATTTAAGTAATATTCCTCATACATCGTGTAGTACCGACTCTTTGTTGCCCTCGCAGGGTGTAGTCAGGAAAACTGGCGCTTGGCAAGCGCAGAAAAGTGGCAATGGCCTCCCATAAAGAGCCATTTACACCCGAGGTTCACAAATGCATCAAATACCGGGTGTCCAGTAAGGGTACCGGGTATTTGACAGTTAAATAAAATGAGAAATACAATTAATTAAATATATCCTTTATTTTTAATTAAAATTAAGTTTCTTGGAAATTTATTTGGCGACAAGTACAAGGTAAAGCGGTTGAAGTTAAAAAAAGACAGAACTATAGGCGGAAACAAGCGGCTGCTACGAGTATCTCATATATAGCTATATGAGATTGCAGCCGCTTATAGAAGCTTCGAATAAGGTAAGTAAATTAATATGCGTTTTATTGCTATGTAAAACGCTTCTATTTATGATAGTATCACTAGAAACCTTAGTCTTAATGGATTTTACTAGCTGTATGACAATAGATTGACGATAGGTGTTACACTATCCAAATTTTTTTTACTTAGTTGTACGTTATTTTTTGAACCAGAAACTACACCTCCAAGCACATCGCGTTTTGGACCGAAAGGTTACCTCCTTCCTAGAAAATTTGAGCACGTTGGCAGAGAAATATACAACATGGAAATTAGACCGAGTGATACATTTGTTGTAACTTTTCCTAGGTCAGGTACGTATATGATAAGATAAGTATTGTTGTAATCTATGTACTCCGATAAGTTATCTGTTAAATATAATACATTATTGAATAACATTTTTCGATTATCCAATTTTTTATTATCATTTATATAATTTACTTTCCATCAATTTCATTCCCTTTTTTTAGCCTTGAACTTTTTTAGCCTGGCATAAGGTAAGGACACTAATTTCGGTGATAATTTTATAAAAAACTTGAATGGAGATCGAAATTAAGCATTTATTGTATCCTTTTCAAGGTTTAGCTATTAGATTTTGGCTTGTATTCTAAATTGATTTAATATGAAAAGATGTCGAAGGCACCTTATTCCGATGTATTTAGTTCCTAATTCCGAGTATACAAAATGTAAAGGATTCCGAGGATTTAAAATGTTGTCATGTAGGTATGTGAAAATTTTAGGGGATAGATGCTTTGAATACGTTATAAGCATCCATCCTCGTAATCGATATTAACAGTTCATACTAATGAAAATAAATCTTATTGTCACCTAATATATATATAGCTGATCAATTTTATTTATTTAAATAGTCGTTGTTTTAATACAATAGTATTACAAACAATGTGTGGTTTTCTTTAAAGCAAGATAGCGCGTAAAATAATATTATTAAATTAATGTATGTGAGAATTATTATGCCCTAGCTGTTCCCCACGATTTCACCCGCGTCGATTTTTTTGCACGGTACTCTACAATAAAATTAGTCTAAGTTACTCCTTATAACATCAGATATCTGCCAGTGAAAGTCCCATCCAAATCGGTTCACAGGTTTTTGCGTGATGCGTGTTCACGCCAAAATAGCTCGTAGATGACAGATTTTTTTCAGCCCCGTGGTCGCCCGAAAACTTTGGTTGACAATAACGAACTAAATACGATTATGGAGGCGGATGACACTCAATCTACGGCTGAATTAGCAGCAGTTTTTGCCGTTAGCATCAAAACAATATTTACCCATGTCTTTGACGAATTCGTTGTTCCCGTTCAGCTGATTTCTTCAAACAGGGCATCAGTAAACTGCCACTGCGTTGGCACAGATACATGAGTGATTACTTTGATTAATAGAAATAAAAAAATATAGAAAAAAAAACACATGCAGCCGAAGTTGTCATTCGTAGAAAAAATTTTGATATTCCTTCTTACCCTGTCATTTACTTATTTCATTTTATTTATTTTTATTTAAATAAATTGTACAAATTATTTAAACAAGGCCTTAAACTAAAAATAGCCTGTAAACTAGGATAAGCCTGTACATCTCAGATGTATGTGCTAATAGATACACTATTAACTATTACTTTTTATTATATGTACAATGAATAATTTGCCAATTAATTAGGGTTAATTTTTATAAAATACAAATCATAAATTAACTTAAAATATTCAGCAACTTTTCCTTATTATTTTTCTTTATTATATTATGACAAATTTTCTTACCATGTTTTACATTATTACAATATGCTACTTTTGATGGATATTAGTCTATACATGAAATAACTTGATCGCATTACATTAATGCAAAAACTCTGTATAAGAAAGAATGATTTATTCTAATGTCAGTCAGTTTCAATAACTTTATCTTTGCATTGACCTCTTTTCAATAGGGAAATTTTGGGAGCTGTTTTAGCCTATTCATAACAAATAATTGGCACACTGAGAGGACAATACAGTATTTATATATGTAATGGGTCGGGAATAAGATAGGGCGGAATGTTGCGACATTCATTAAAGATCATTTAGCACATTCCAGTGATAGAAATATAGTTTTAGCTGCTTCTCCCCATGAAGTTACACAATACTTGCTATGCCCGCGATTTTGTTCTCGTGGAATAAGTACTTTTGTTACAATATATGATGACGATTTATTTGTGTTACTTTGAATTGCCACGATGATCTAAAAATACACTTATTTGGACAAAATTTTAAAAATACATACGCTATGCAATACGATAGGCAATATATACGCTAGTGTATCGTATTGTAAATAAACAACAAATAAATCGCAATAACGTAATCGACAATTTGATTCAGGATTTACCTAGCTAACAATTGGTTCCCACACAACAGATAAGAAGTTTCCCTAAATAAGCTAGCTCCATCATTAAGTATTGGCATTACCCACCGCTCACTTAGCCCAGTGAAATTACCGATCAATGGAATGAGAGATAATAAGTTTAATTTTCGTACATACCTTCATTTTGGCGTTCTAAAAGTTAAAACAGAAAGAGAAACAGAAACAGAAACTTTTTCATCCTATATAGATTATAAATAATACTTATTGAAAGTCATTCTTTTGTTTAATTACCACTGGTTCGAAAAAAAGCCTTTGTCCTGGGAAGAACCAGCAAGAAACCCAGTGGAATTTTTTTTAATAATAGCTTACAATTATATATATTACACTATTAACAACAAGTTATAAATAACTTGACAGCAATCACCCGATTACCAGGGTTTATTACATCTAAAATTTTTTTATATAAGCCTTTTTATACAAATATTGTTTAATAAAGTTTTCAAAGTTTTAGCAGGTCAAATTTTGTATATTTTCTAAGACTTTCTTGTCCCTAGTATTTACAGAATGAATATCACTTATTTTTGTAAAACTATTATGTATTGAGAGGCCAAATTTAATATATTAATTTCCTTAAATTTTCGTAGGAGCAACTCTTTAGGTTTTAAATCATAGATTGCTCTTATGGCCCTCTTCTGCAAAACAAATATAATTTCAGTGTCAGTCGCGTGTCCTCATAGCAAAATAGCATAACACATTGTGCTATGGAAATAGCCTAAAGTAAACAAGTCTAGCTGTTTTCACACTGGTAAGATTTCTAATCTTTTTACAACATATGCTGCAGAACTAGGTCTGCTTGCTAGTTTTGATATATGGGGGCTCCATTGAAGCTTCGCGTCTAGTTTGATTCCAAGAAAAATGGTAGTATCGACAAGACTCAGTTCCTCCCCATTATTTAAAATTACATTAGTATTTAATTGTTTGACATTTGGAGTCATGAATTTCATACATTTCGTTTAAGTGCCATTTAAATGCAAATTATTAATATTGAACGTATTTACAAATTTAGATATAGCATTATTTACTTCGTCATATTTTAGTAGTTGTCGTCTTAATTTGAAAATTAAAGAAGTGTCATCAGCAAATAATACTATAGTTATCCCTTACTATGTAAGGTAAGTCATTAATATATATAAGAAATAGAAAGGGACCGAAAATTAAGTCTTGAAGCACGCCAATTTGTACCATCGACCCGGAAAAGCTCATACTATTAATGATAACTTTTTGCGTTCTATTGCTTAAATATGAAATAATTAATTTAAGAGCATCAATTCTTACACTGTAGTCTTGAAGTTTCCTGATTAATGTTTCATGGTGAACACAATCGAAGGCTTTGGATAGGTCACAGAATATACCTAGAGCATCCTGTGAATTATCATATGCATTAAAGATATATTCAATAAGATCAACACCGGAATTAGTTATCGAGCGATCCCTTGTGAAACCAAATTGATTTTTATGAAGTAAATTATTTATATTAAAAAAATTACATTTGATCAAAAATATTTTTTTCATAAATCTTACTAAGTGTTCGTAGTACAGAAATAGGTCTAAAATTGGCGGGATGTATATAATCTAGGTGTATAAATATAAAATTGTCGGGGTGTGTAAAAACACACCAGATTTGACACTAGTATTAAAATAATAGCTAGATGAGGCGCGATGGTATCTATTATAGACACAATAAGTTTAACGAAAATCTCTTACAGATCTGCAGATTTCTTAATATCGATAGTTTTAAAATATTTTTCAATATCTTTTGATGATACTTTATGAAATGTAAAATTATTTGTACACGTATTTACATTTTGTTTAAGCAATGATTTGGGAACGGCAGGAGAAGAATTCAGTGACTTAGTGGTTAATATCGGAATATAAGTAAAATATTTCTCAAAAACCATTACAACGTCCTGATCTGATTCAGTTAATTTGTTGTTAACACTTAACTGGTAGTTTGAATTTCGAGCGGTGATCTTACCAGTTTTGCTATTAATTATACTCCATGTTATTTTAATTTTATTAGAAGCCTGTTCATTAAGCTTAACAAAAACTTCCTCTATAATTTTTTCAAAAGTATCGTATATAGAACAGGGGGTCCGTAGACGCTCACAACAATGAGGTGCTCAAACTCAACACATGCCATTTCTCTAGTTCACTGAATAGGTAGAGTTACAATATCTTTATGTTCTTTACATGATAATAATTTATTAGCTAATATTAAGGAGCCACCTCTTAAAACCTTATCTCTATTGAAAGAACTGACCACCCGGTGATTACTGAAGTTAAACATTAAGTTATAAGCCTTTAACCAATGTTCAGTAAGACATAAAATATGAATATTGTTGCTATTTAAGAAAATCTTAATTTCTAGCTCTTTACCTATTATGCCTTGTATATTTGATGCACCAGGTGTAAACAATTTTTATTATCACTTTGTGGAGTCATACAATTAAAGATTTGTAAGCCATATTCTAAATTATTTAAATTATTATAACTGCTAGAGATTACCTCTATTGTCTCATTTTCTAATTTAAATTACTTGGAACTGATTCCAATTTACATATTAAGTCATTATACCGCACAATACAAGCAGATGTCTGGATGTCTGTGTAGCCAAGTCCTTGAATGAGTTAATATATAAACAATAAGATAGCACATTTGCTGTCTAAATTACATTTAAATAGTTAATACCTATCTATAGTCAAAAATTAATTAATTAAATTATTTATGTCTATACAAACAAACAAACAAAATATTATCTCTTTATAATATTATTATTATAGCACAGAAGTGAGTATCGATTGACATAATATGGAATATATTATATACACTTGTTTTATTATCTTAATCAGCAAAAAGAAGAATCTTTTTGTAAACAAACATTTATTTAAGGTGTCAGTGTGTTTTTAAAAGTGGAATCTATAATTACAAGATATTTAATACGATCGCGACGCGGTTAGAAGCGTGATGGTAGACGTTGTTGACGGTTGTGTCCGTTAAGCAAGTTTTCACAACATTAGCGATTTGTTAAAAGGCTTTGTATATAGGATGTTTGTGACACGTTCCCGAAAACGAAAACAAACGATACGTTTGATGATGGGCCAGAAAAAAAATCGATCCCGAGGAAATAAAAATCATCTTTTCACAACGTTTTATTAGTTTTATTCATGCTCCATCACGTTAGTACAGCCAAATGAAACAATAATTTAATTAAACATAACATAAACATACTTAAACATAAAACGAGCAGTGGAACTTAAAATGAAATTAGCTGACAATAGGGTAAATATTCGCGCGGAATGCGCGCGACCCGCAGTACCAATACCTAATAATTTACAATACTTGTCCAAATACCTAACTTATCTACTCAACCTACTATTTTGCTACTGTGCTAGGTTTGGATTCCTGCGAACGACATCTAAAATGCGCCCCACGTAGTGAACAGCTACTTGACTTCAACCTCCTGCCGCTACCGGAGCAATGGGCCGATTTTCTAACATTAGCTAAAATTCTGCTGTTATCAGACGAGAATCAGCTGGGTATCGAGCGGTCGGGTATTTCTTTCGGTAAATTCGTAATGCACGCGAAGCATTCCCGCGAGCTTTTCCAAGGCAAATTAACATGTTGCCGTATTGACAACACTATAAATGTACGCGTTAGGCATTATTAAAACAAAAAAGAAAGACAAAACGTAACAACAAGAAAAATAACAACAAGTAATAACAACAAGAATTTGATAAACAAAACGACTGAATTGTCGCTCGCACACATGTGATAGTCAACAGGGAACTGTCCCAAAAACTAAAATTAATAATGAATCCCGCCAAAACTGATGCCTACCGCTAAGTGCGTGCGTCCTAACGTCCTTGCGGTAAACACTTTGATTATTTCCACAGATCGTTAAACCGTTACGACATTGCCAACTTTTATGTTATAAGTTTAGTGATCCCTACGACTAGTCTTCATATGGAATTTAAAAGTTATAGTTGTAATTTTTATGCAATTAGACAATCAATTGTACCCTGACGCAACAAGTAGTTCGTTACTACAAAAACGATATTGAAATTAATAAACGTACCTAATTGGGTACTCACTTATACAATTATAAACACTATTTCATCGTTATCTTTGATTTTGTATAAGAAAATAGAAATGAAATGGTACTGAATAATATAATAGTTAAAATCAATTGCAATTATGATCGACAGTTAATTAATCCAAAAAATAATTCTTTTACTTTATTTTAATTGACTTTCCGTTTTTAATCCGTTTAATACTTTGAATTTAAAAAGAAGTACGTCAAAACAATCAAAACCTATTTTCAATTTTATTGTGATTGCCGCCTTTAATTCTTGTCGCCTGCACAAACCTTAGAAGGTAAATTTCGGTGAAACATGGCAGCGTTGCCAACACCAATTTGTCAAATTCTCCTAAAATCCGTGACAAATTCCCCAATTTAAGGACAAAACTTTATCAGAATCTACAAACTCTCCACAATTTTATTTTAAGAAATGAAGCAATTTTCAACTAATTTCATAAGACTTATTTTTAACTAACATTTGTTTTCTTTTTACCGAATTTTTTTTAACACTTTCTATATATTTGTAACAACCCTTTTACTCCATGGAGTATTTTTAATTCCTTCCCTTGCTGCCATTAAAAAGTACCACATTATCTGCATTTATATGCATGCGGTTCTCTGCTTTAAAATTAAAAAATTAAGAAATGAAAAGCATTGAATGATACACCAAAGTTCCCGAAAAGTTAAATATTTAGAGGGCCGTTTGCAAGATATTTAGCTTTAAAGAGATATTTTTCATTAGAGTCATATGCCCCCCCCCCCCCCTCTACCAACTAAACTAAAACATAAAAGAGTTTTAACATTGATGTGTACAGAATATAATATAGAAAGATAAAGAAAGAAGAAAGAAAAAGTGAATGACGACAGGTAGTAACTTAAGGGGAAAGGTAATAAAGTTTTAATTTATTTTTAAATATAGGAAGAGATTTAGATTCTTTAATATGTAAGGGGAGAGAATTCCATAGTCGTATAGCGGTAACCGTAAAATAATTAGAATAGAAGGAAGAGGAATGTCTAGGAGTACTTAGAAGGAGATTATTTTGAAATCGTAGAGGTAGAGAGTGTAAACTACTTAAATATATAAATCGGTCTTTCAAATACGAAGGAGTGGTTGGATTGAACATAATGCTGTAAAGAAGATGAAGAATGTGAGTATTCCTGCGAAGGCGAATCGGTAACCACTTAAGTTTATGGCGGAATTCGGATATGTATAGTAGGAATGATGGGGAGAACATTGCGTAATCTACGAAGTGAACTAACTGCGGCAAACATTCTTCTACTAATTTCACTCACTTGCGGTCCCCAAGACAAAGTCTGATCGAACATAATACCTAAATTCTTAACTTTGTCACTGTATGGGATAAGTGTCCCTTCGAATATGACTGGCGGGAGCAGCGACAAAGTTAACCGAGAGATTAATTTCGAACTCCCAATAACAATGGCTTGAGTCTTCACTGGATTAACTTTAAGCCCAAATGAATTACACCAAAGAGAAATACGAATAAGATCTTCATTAATTAATCTAATTGTATTAGGGAGATCCGCAATCTTACATTGAGAGTAGATTTGTGAATCGTCTGCATATAGGTGGTAAAGAAAAGTTATGTGGGAACAGATCGAATTGATGAAAAAAGAGAACAATAGAGGAGACAGCACGCCACCTTGTGGGACGCCAGCTTTGACAGCAGACCAATCAGAAAACGTGTCTTGAATTTGTACACGTTGCCGGCGCCCATGCAAGTATTTTTTTTTATTTTTTTTTTTTTTATAGGATAAGGGTGACAAACGAGCACACAGTCAACCTGATGGTAAGTGGTTCCTGCGGCCCATAGACATTTACATCTATTATAAATCAAAATGTAGATGCGTTGTCACCCGTGAGGACTAAGATGGAATGCCTCATTTCCAGTAAAAAGGGCCTCCGGCCACCTGCACTCACCAAGCGAAACGCAGAGGTAAACCTCTACTTCACGCTGGTTTTCTGTGAGGTCGTGGTACCACCCCGGTTCGAGCCGGCCCATCCGTGCGATAGCAAAAGCTGCCGCGTGGCTCTACCACTGTTAAAAAGTAACTATGAAACCAACCATTTACTTCAGGAAATATGTTAAGAGAACTTAGGACAGCGAGTAAAACATCAAAGTCTACAGTATTGAAGGCATTACTAAAGTCAAGCAATGTCAATACTGTAACCTGCTGATTATCCATGCCCAGGCGAATATCATCAGTGATGTTAACCAAAGCCGTAGTCGTACTATGACCGGGATGGAAACCAGATTGAAATGAATTCAAAAGGTTATGATTGGACAGGAATTTGCTCAGCTGTAGGTATATTAGGCGCTCGAGTACTTTAGAGAGAAAGGAAAGAATGGATATAGGACGGTAATCCTCATATGTCGGATTAGATTTTTAGGGAGTGGAGTTACTAGGCCGTCTTTCTAGGATAAAGGAAAAAAAGCATGCGTGAGTGTCGTGGAATACTCGGTTGGAACGAAGTCCTTTTCGTAGTATATTATTATTGATAAACGTATTAATATTTCTTTCATGGTAAGATAATAAAAAGTACGAGGGAGATGGATATTATTCTATCTCGCTCGCACAATAGAAAGGGGGCTGTGACGGAAAAATCTTACATTTTTCCTCGCCTAGCCCCCATCCGTCAAATTCGTACCTTGCGATAAGATAATAAACTTTGTTTCAAAAATTAAGGAGTACTGTTTGGTTCGTTCCCTTGATACCAGTATGAAGGGAACGATTTAAAATAAGTGTAAGGATAGGAGCTAAAAGATCGAGTAATGGGATAATCATCTTACGACTAATACTGTCAGAACCAACTGCGTCGGAAGTAATGGCTAATATATTCTTCTTAACATCACTGACAGTAACTTGGCTAAAGACAAAAGAGGAAAAAATAGGAGTTCATATAGCAGAAAGTTGAGCAAGTGTATTTTTCTTTGTAGCACCGTCTATAGTGGCGCTAGAATTTGGTATTACATGGATCTCAAAACTTACGGTAGAAGAACTGAGTTGCGAGACATGGTTTTTTTACAAGTTATGTTTTTGATGGCATCTCATTTCTTTTTGTAGATAGACCTACTTTTTATTTTGAACACCAACTACGGATTTTCTGGCAATTTAGTCTACTTTTAACACTTTGCGGGATTTTACAACTTCATAAAACACGTCTCATTCTTGCTTTTTCATTCCGTTGACCATTTTACAAGTTACCTTGGAACATAATTATATCTAGGTGGCTATCTACATCTATTATTCCATTATATTATACATATAAAGGTACACTGATTCATTCACTGTAAATGTAACTTTGTAATCCTAAATATTTATATAGGATTACAAAGTTATTTATGCAGTTGGTGTATCTAGAAAACTGGACCGAAATTACACTAATTTTATTCTAAATTTGAAGCTTCTAAGTCTGCTAGAAGTGCCTTAGAGTTTTGATAATCGGTCAGTCAGTGAGTGACAAAATTAAGAAACTTTGACTAGTTATAATTCTTAAACTACTGGTTCAAATTGAATGCAATTTGAATTATACCGTGTTTATACAATGCATGATTGGCTACTGAAAGTTTCAGGCTCCTAATTTTATCCACAACGAAGTTATAGGAGGTTGAAAATGGCCTGAACTGCTTCGAGAAAAGGGCGGTACGGCCGTGCCGCTTTTTTGCTCGATTTGGCGGGGGCTCTGCCGTGGCCCCAGATGAAGAAAACGACCTATATGAATTACTACTGTTAGCTTTACTTTTTCATTTGCGAGATAGATTGATAGGGATTTTATTATCTTTTTTGGACACCACTCCTTATGTTTTATTTGAAAATAAGTCCTTCAGTTACAATCTTTCTTTTGAGCCCATTTTTAGTCGTTATAGCGGCCAAACCACGAACTTACTTATTTTGCTCATTATCAAGAAAGCCCACGTATTGTCACGGACAACTATGCAACCTTACCTCATCATTGTGCATGACCCGACACGCACTTGGCCAGTTTTTATTATTTTTTATAGTTTAGTTATAGCTACTTACAATAATATGTACCACCAAAGCGTAAATTTCTTTTTACATTAATAAATATAAAGTACTATAATTTTGCCTATTTAATAGTAGGTATTATCAAGCTTGTCTCACTCCGCGTTTTAGGCATAAAAATATACCTACGCTGTGTGGTCTCCTACAAGGTGGCAAGTTCCGTGAGGTTGTCACGCGCGTGCTCGATCTGACGCGCGCCTTACGTTAACAAAAAATTATTTTTCTCTTACACATAAGTATTTAGCCACTTTTGATTTTTTTGAAGTTTTTCTTCACGTATGGCCTTTCAAAATGCCAAAAGGTATTGCATAGCACGCGGGTGCTTAAGGCGTTAACAGTGGTTGAAATGCCTAAATCTAGGATATTTAAGTAAAAAAATCTCAATAACTGTTCATTTAATCCACAAAGAAAAAATACAAGGTAACAGAAGAAGATTTGGTAAATGTTTTTAATTTAACAAAATTGTATTTTTGTCAACCCCTTATTAGAAAAAAATCCCCAAAGAGTACCTATCTTTGTCATATTTTGCAAAATTTCTCCAAAACGGCACAAGCTTTTTAAATAGCTTACACTAAAAAAAAGGTCTTAAAAATATTAATATTTTTAATTGAGAGTTTTATTTTTATTACCCGTTTTATAAGAGAATATATAATTTTTCCCTGAAATTGAATATATTTACGCGAGCGCGCATGCTCCGTCGTCATGTAAGCTCTGTCACAGTCCGTTTTCGGAACATTGTCGAGGGTGGACCGCACGTCGGTGTTGGAGCGACTTCGTTCAAATATATATTAGTTTTTTAAAAGTTTATACTCAATTATAAATATTTTTATGACTATAAATACTTAATTTAGTTAATATCTGTATACTGGTAACTGTAAATATTATTTTCTAAATAAATGAATTTTTAAAGTGCCCAAAGAAGAAGAACTTGAAAAATGCATTTTTATATAATTTAGATGTGGAACGACGAACATGCTCTCGTTACTTAGATTTCGATAGTTTTTAATACCTATGTAATTTTATTGTTGCATATTTTTATTAATTAGTTGATACTGAATTTTATAATTATGTATTACAATAAAACGCTGTTTATATAAGTATGACTTTATAAAATATTATTGGGGAGGGAAATATAGGTAAAGATACTAACATTTAGGTACACTGTTATCAAATTAAATCAAACAATTTAAATAAATAAAAAAATGGTGTTTCCTTAAGTATAAATACCTATATTTACCTACTACATTCTTGGGTTTATGGTTTTTTTTTTATGTTAGACAAACTATCATCTAAAAAATGTTAAAATTATTAAATGTTAAAAAATGTTAAATGGTAAATATTCTCATACGCTTTTCTTCACACATATACACAAACATACACACACACACACACACACACACACACACACACACACACACACACACACACACACACACACACACACACACACACACACATATAGGTCGCAAATAATACTTACCTAGTACTATTAGGCAAGAGTGAATAGGTTTTTGTTAAGTCAGTGCAATTCACCATCTTAGGCTACTTGCTGGGTAAAAATAATAAAAAAAAATGTACCCTGTGAAAGTTTGCATTTAGATATAATCTTTTTAACCAACCATAAAAATATGATGAGAATATGTATATAAGTATAAAGGTTGCCTCACACGGGACAGTAATAATATAATATTATATCTTGCATTATCTACGCATGAAAACTTTTAAAATTTCTAAATCCCGATGTATGTTCATATTAAGAGGCTGAATATAGCCACATTGAAATCATGGGGATCGTTTTGTAATTTCACGTCATTATCGAAAAATATTGTACGTATTTCAGGTGGCGGTTTGCAAAACACGATTCCACAAAAATTAATTCAATAGAAAATAATTGCAAAGTTGCTTCTAAAAATACTTAAATTTTCAACGTCAATTTTTTTTTACGTGGTAGAGCCATGCTGCAGCTATATTAGTAGTAGGTATATTTGTAGCACGAATGAGTCGGCTCGACCGGGGAAGGGCCACGCTCTCACGGAATAACATGTAAAATAGCAGTTTAACCCTGCTGTGTTTCGTATGGTGAGTGTAGAGACCGGAGAACCTTTTTACTGGAAGATAATAGATGTAGATGTGTATGGGCCGTAGCAACCACTTACCATCGGGTGGACTGTGTGCTCGTTTGTCATCCTTATTCTATTTAAAAAAAAATTCTGAGATTTCAGTAAAATAATGTTAAGTATTGTAAGCACTCGTACAATTATGTCTCATGTTAATAAAGCTATTGGGCTATTTTGATTTGTAATAAAGTGATTTTATTTTATAGGTTAAATAATTTATTTACCATTCTATATCAAGAACCGTTTTTCTGTCACTCCTATTGAATTTGACAGTGCTTGCTGAAATTTAGCATCTTTAGATGGATCAGAATCGCCCGCTGATCCGGCTGTTAGATATTGCAAAAATAATCGAAAATATTTATTTTTACTTTCATGCCCAAGACTACCTTGTTTTATTTTATTACGGTCAAATAATATTTATTAGGTTATAAAGCAAGTATTTTTGTAAATGTTTTGTATGTAAATGTAAATGTTTTCATTATTATGTTATTCTATTGTTTACAGTTATTATCACGTCTTAGCTTTACACCAAGAATTACATTAGAAATTCTTGATGGGATGCGATGTAACGCGCATACATTATTTTCATCAAGAGCTATAATATATATATTTGTTTTTTTTCTTACCCGTAGAGTTTCATCAAAATCTTAAAAAAAATCAATGAATTAAAATAAATGCCAATAATTATATAATTTCAAGTCAGTATTTTACATTTAAAGATCAGTTATAAAGAGCCAATGTTATTATTTTCATTTTGATTAATTTAATTCGAGACTAAAATAAATGTGAAAGGGCTTTTATCTGTAATAATTATTTTCATCAAAAATAACATAGACTTATAAAAGTCATATACATGGTCAATCATACTGAAGATTATCAATTGTACTACAAAATATTTAAAAGACTATTTCCAGCATAATGACCCGAATATCATCATTAATGTTTGACTGGCACACTTAAAAGTTTTATCACATGGCTAAATGATTGACTTTTGTATTATGATAAGGTCATGCTTTTCTATAAAAAGTTGCAAGAAATTTTAATTCACGGCCCTATTGGTTTGTTTTACTTTTTACTTAATTAGTGAAAAACAAAATGGACTGATCTAAAAGTTTACTTTCTTGTGTAAAAAGTGCTATTTAGAATTTTATGCAAATGATAATTAAAGTTTCTATGTAAATAAGTGTAACATAGCGGGTATTATATTCAATGGTAGCGGCCATCCATATTTGCAAAGCCAGCATCATTTTCTGTACAGAAACCGGCAAAGTGTTGCTCAAGGCACTATAAACAAAGCAGCTGATAAAATGTTACACTCATAACTGTTAACAAAAACTGTTTTATCAAATGGTCTTATAGATAATAATAACTATTCCGCCGTGTTAGGTGCAGGAGCTATTACTAGAAGGAGAAGAGGTAAAATTTTGTTTTAGAAATGCACAATCAATATTGTTTTGTCTACAATTGAGCATAAAATAAAAAATAACTTCAACCAAAGAGCATAACTGGCATTATACTCAGGCCCATCAATTGGTATGGAAAAAAATAATTTTACCAGGTTTCAAAAAATCAATCAAAATTCAAAAAACATAAATATTAAAATCAAAAAACGTATATATGTATGTCTGTACATACATATAATGATTTATGGCCGCTTAGTAACTGACGGTGACTCACTATAACATCCTACAGTCACGCCGAAACTAAGAGGAGAGAATCACTGTAGAAAAGGTAATAATTTATTACGGAAATTTTGTGATAAAATTAAAAAAAAATATAAACTTATCCAAGTTAATCTAACTTAGTCTAACTTATCCTTATGCGTTACAAAAAAAAAACAAATAATAAAATAGTGAGATGGCGTCAGTTTTTAAGAAGATATAACAAAAATAAACAAAAAAATAAATTTCAAAAAAGTTCAGTATTTAATTGATTATATACCGCTGACACTTAATCACGCTTTTCGAAACCACGCCAGTTGTAAACAATACTTGTGTGAAAAGACAAAATCTTCTTTTCAAATTTCCGCCGAGTTGTAAGTAGAAGGCCAAATAGGTCACGTGTCAATTTTAATTAAATATATTTTATATGAAGTGATCTTGACTACGTTTCATCAATTAACCATTGGTAAAAATTAAAACAGGAATTTTACGATTGTGTTTACAAACAAACATTATTAGTTGAACCTTGCAGCTTGTTCATTATTTTTATTATGAATACCTATAAATGTATATATTATTAATAAATAGTTCCCATAATATATTGGATTATTTTTTATTTTGCCCTATCTGCAATGTTCTACGCTCTATAGTAAATGTGGCGTAAGACATGACTGACAATCTTTCGAACGTTTTATCTAGGTACAAAGATGTTTTACGTTTTCGTCGCCTCCACATGATATTTTGGTCAACATAAGGTAGCCTTCTATATCTGAAACGAATATAAATATTGCTATAAAGTGAAGTAATAGGCTATACAAATCCCTCTACTGGGCACAGGACTCTTTTTTTATTTTTGAGAGGGTTTTAGGGCAAGGAAATGCCCGCCGTGCTTCCCCAATGCGTGTTGACGAAAATTGCAATTACGAATTTCATTCGTGCTGTCGGGGATCAAACCCGGGAAAATTTACTGCGAACGCTTTGACTACATATTTTAATACGACACAAATAAATACGATTTAACATATATAATAAAAATTCTTACGTACTTGAAACTTGAACACTTGATAGCTCGTGATGCCTACCGGACAAAGCTACAGCACCACACCGTGCAATGTAATTGAAGATGCGTTACCGCGACATAATTCTCAGTGATGCGCAAGCATAACAGGCAGTATGTCACTTATATAATTGTCATCTCTGCAGTCTATTAATCTTTGCACTTTTATAAGTAATACAGAACGTAGTTGCTAGACGGTGTTGACATCGGCTAAAATCCCTGCGATCGCCGTTTCGTCAAGGTCATTCAGGCTAGTTAAAGCCTTAAATAACAATTGGAATGTCAACTTTTCATTCTTTACTGTTCCTAAGGATACCGAAAAGTAATATATTATTATTTATAGGTAGATCTTTTTGAATTAGATAGATATCTTTTTTTTGAATACCACTCCCTACGTTTAATTTGAAAACAAGTCCTTCAGTTACAATCTTCCTTTTGAGCCCATTTTTAGTCGTTATAGCGACCAAATCGCGAACTTACTTATTTTGTTCATAATCAAGAATGCCCACATTTATTGTCACGGACAACTGCAGAACCCTACCTCTACATTGTGCCTGGCCTGACACGCACTTGGCCAGTTTTTATTATTTTTATTATAACGTAGGAAGGTATTATAGTCCGTTCGCGTTAAAAAAACAGTGGAGTAAAAATTCTTTTTTTTTCAAATATTTAATTAAGTTTAATGGAAACAAATTTTCTTAAAATTACTTAAATCACTAATCAGTATCGCTAGATTCTCCAGTTACATTAATTATAAAAGGATTTTGTTCTGCAAGTTCCATGATGTCATCCAAATTCTTTGAGCCCTTTTTTTCACGGGTGATTTTAATGTGTTAGTATCCTTTTGTTCTTTAATAATTTTATAAACAGTATTTTCGGACACACCACATGCACTTGCTGTGTTTATTACTGTGCTCTCCACAGTCGCATTTAAATCACACAGTTTAAAGTACTTATAAACATTGTAAATTACGCGTTTCTCTCCGCTATGGATTATTGATCCACTTTTATTCTTTCGAATAGGTGAGGTATTCATTTTCAAAATTTAATGTTGAACGAGTAACACGCAAAATACACAATCGTTTTGTTCGAAGGCCTGACTTCAACTGGTCACTGTGAACTCGACTTTCTAATTTCTTGCATTTTAATTGGCTGCGGGGCGTGGCCAGGCCGGCGGACAACGATGACTCACTATTTTCTTAATGCGAACGGACTATAGTTATTATTTTTGATAGTTTAGTTATAGCTACTTACAATAAAATGTATCACAAATTGAAATGTTGACTTTTCTTTCTTTACTGTTCCTAATGATACCGAAAGGAACTACCTATAAAGAATTATTATTTATAGGTAGATCTAGATAATTATGTACTACTTAGTTACTGACGCCATAGTTACAGATTTATCAATAATTTCTTATATTTACGCGAACACTACACATTTAAATAAAACTAATTTTACGGATTTTATCGCGTATATTAACTTATTTTATATTCCCGACGTTTCCAGCACTTAACAGCACCCATGGTCACCGGGGGGACTGAGGTGTATGACGTCACAATGTCATAGTTAACCACGGCTACCTCCAGATTAAAAATTATTAATTTTTGTTCCGATCTACGCAGTATGAACTTACAGTATCATGAAGTCTTGCAGTTGTATGCTTGGGTTGGGATTTAATTTTATTAATTATGGGATCCCAAGCAGATGGTAGCACCCAGCCATCTTATCTATTGAAAATAGGATGTTTTTAGATTTCAATAGCCTCGCGAATCATCCTTGGAAGGAATCGGTATTCTCTAGCGACGATTTGTGGTCTATCAAATCTAATGTAGTGACGGGGGCGATCCTGTACGTGTTCACAGACTGCAGACTTCCTGGAGCGTCGATTCTTCACATCAGCTATGTGTTTTATGGATCTTTTAGTTTTCCTATATAAGAGAGACCACATTCACAATCAAGCTTGTACACTCCTGCATCTTGCAGAGGAATATTACACCTGACTGATGGTAAAAACTGACTAATCTTCTTCGGCGGCTTGAAATATGTTTTAATGGAAGCACGCTTCTTCAAAATCTAGCCAATTTTGTCAGTGACACCTCTGACATATGACAGTACAGCAGGCACTCCCTCGACTGTGGCCGGCTTCACTCGTTCACTGTGACGTAGGCGCGGGGGTTATCTGTATGGGCGCGCGCTATCTGTATGGGTCTTTTTTCTATACACAGTGTGACTCAAGGTGTTATCAGGATTCCGAATTACTAACACATCTAGAAAAGCTAAAGAATTGTTTGCCTCTAACTCCATAGTGAACTGAATTTTAGAATTTGAGGAGTTAAGATGGTCTAAAAATGCAGTTATTTTATCTAAAGGTAGAATTGTGAAAGTGTCGTCTACGTACCGCTTGTAGAATCTTGGGTTTACAGGAGAAGTAAGCAAGGCTTTCTCCGCAAAGTCTTCCATAAATATATCGGCGATAATGGGAGATACAGGTGAGCCCATCGCCACTTCATCTACTTGCTTGTAAAACTCCTCCTTCCACAATAGGTAACCAGATGTAAGGCAGTGTCTGAGTAATACTGCATATAATACGGGCAGGTTGTTTTCCTCTAGCCTTCGTAGTAACAATCGAGATGCAGTTTTCAACAGGTAAGCATGTGAACAGAGACTGCACATCAAAACTGACCATAGTTTCATTGTCTGCCAGATGTAGCTCTTTAATCTCGCTGACAAATGGTAGGAATCCTTTGTGTCTGCTCTTGTATGTCCCTTGAGCAGTGAGAGTATATTCGCTAAGTGTTGAGCAAATCTGTAAGTTGGTGAATCGATTTGGCTCACTATGGGACGTAGTGGAGCATTGGGCTTGTGTTTTTTGGTAACCCATACAACTTCGGTGGTTTTGCACACGTAGGTATTATCGATTTTACGTCTAGATTTAATTTTTCGGAGTGTTTCTTTATGAGATCACTAGTTGTTTTAAGTGTGTTATTTGTTGGGTAATTTTTAACCTTTTTATAAGTACTTACATCCGACAAAAGTTCTTGTATTTTAGAATTATAATCTGACGTATCTATGACTACCGTGGCATTTCCCTTATCTGCGCGGAGAATAGTGAGTTCTGGTTTATTGCGTAGGTTATTCAACGCTTTAAATTCGTCTTCAGGTAGATTCGGTTTTGGCGCTGAACTTCGACGTAACATAGACAAAATGTCTTGACGTATCGCTTCCAAATCCTCCTTCCGCATATTGTTTTTAAATAAAAAGTCCTCTACACTACAAATAATTTCCTCGTACGGTAATTTTTTTCGGTGTAATAGCAAAATTAAGGCCCTTCGATAATACTCTAATTGTTGCATCATCCAGAGTTTGTTTTGACAGATGATAGACCGCGCTTAATCTATGATCCGCGTTCGTAGTCAACGGTTGCGTTTCGTTCTCACGTTGACACAGATGTTTGACATTTAATTTTGTCGTTAATTTTAGATATTTTACTATATGTTTGTTTTTACATTCGTTATATTTATTAATTTCTCGTTTATTTAACGTTTCGATGCAAACATTATAATCAAATGTCGTTAAAACTGCCTTTAACTAACTGAATGATGTGTCTATGGATTTGTTTATGGTATGTAGATCGGAGCGTTTTTTGTTGGATTACCGTTCGTAACAACTTTTTAATTGCTTGATTTAAGATCTTACCGCTCCCTCGAATGTCCTTTTTAGTGGATATTTTGATACACGTAGGAATGAGATTATAGTCACGGCATCTCTTCAAGAAAATCAATGCTGTTAGATATCTTGCGCGCTTGGTCATGAGATCTTCTAATCGGCGAATTTTATTTGCAATTACCAGTCCGTACTGGTTTACATAATGATTTCTTATATTTCGTCGCCTTGGAGGCCAATGGAGCTAAGTCACAATTTTTGCGAAATGGACTTAAGTGCATTAACGTACCCAGAAAGAGCCACAGTTTATATTAGTCAATACATGTAACAAATATCATAACTGTAAGCAGGTTTTTTTTAATTTGCCAATAAATTTAAGTCTAGTTTCAATAAGAATCAAAAATTCTATGCGCGATTTATTGCGATTATAAGGTTACAACAAGTCATAGAAAGTAATTAAACATTGGTCAATAGTTGTAAGAGCTCATAAACCTCTTGACCACCACAATTATGACATCATAATACTGTATTATAGATAATTGTGATTTGTCATTTTTTATCCATTCCCGATATTAATTTGGAACATTTTAATTGGCAGAGAAAAATCGTAAATAATATAAACTGTGGCTCTTTCTGGGTACGTTAATGCACTTAAGTACATTTCGCAAAAATTGTGGCTTAGCTCCATTGGCCTGCAAAGCGACGATTTACGCAAACAATACACATTTAAATAAAACTAATTTTACGGATTTTATCGCGTATATTAACTTACTTTATATTCCCGACGTTTCAAGCACTTTACAGCACCCATGGTCACGGCGGGGACTGAAGTGTGTGACGTCCCAATATTATAGTTAACCACGGCTACCTCCAGATTATTTAAATGTACAGATTTATTATTTGATTTCGGCTATAGCTTCGCAGTTTTCGATTTTTCTGCGTATAATGCCAATGACCTTAAAAACGTTCAGTGTAAGTAGACCTCCCAGTACTAGTGACTACCTACTAATGCAAGATCAGCATATACTGTTTTTTTGTTTAACACTTGGTCGATAAAAGAAAGATAAAAAGAGAAATTGACTCTCATAAAATAACGTCGCGTGTCACGTTTGTAAATCGCAAAAAATGTGAAACAGACAAGTGACGGCTCTGAAGCGCAGTGGCTTAGTAATGATTTGCAGAGCTAAGAGCCGCGGGTTCGAATCCCGGACGGAACAAGTATTTGTATAGCCTATAAATAATTGTTCTCGGTATCCTCAATAAATGTAAACTGTACCTGCGATACAGGAGTAAATCCTAGTGTGGAGGTAACGTTTTTAAAAAGACGAAGAGAGACGACTAATGAAATTAATAATTTTATACAAGCGCCTTCAACATTAATACGCATTATTAAGGATAACTCCTGGTCTAAACTACTGGTCAGATGTTGATCAAATTTATATGGGATGTATAAATTATCACCGGCTTTCAAATAAAAACAGAGTCATCAAAATCGATTCACCTAGAAAAAAGTTCTGTGGTAACACGCATAAAAAATACAGTCGAATTGAGTATCTCCTCCTCTTTGAAGTCGGTTAAAAATGGTAAGGAGGTAAATTATCTGAGTTTCAAAGACGTTCACATTGTTATAATCTTAATTTTCTTCGATGTTGCATATTAACCTCCCTCAATTTGAACAATAGTGTTTTTATTATCAGCAATTTGACGTCTCCGTGGGGCAGTGGCTTAACAATGAGTTGCAACGCTGTGGCCACGGTTTTGAATCCCGTACGGAACATGTATTTGTATGGCCTACAAATAATTTTTCCGGGTCTAGATGTTAGTCCTTGTGCAATTTATGTTTGTTAACTGCCTCCACGATACAGAATACAATCCTAGTGTGGGGGTAAAGATTTTTATAACAAAATAAAAAAAAATATACTAATACATTGCATAACACCTCGGTGTATTCTACTATGTTCCAAGTAGCAACTAATACCAAAGATTCAATTTGCTTTCAAACAACACCTAACCCTACAATAGGGGAGGCCTTAACAAAAGCGCGTAACAGACTAAGTGATACAGACACTCTCACGCGGACGTAAGGTGCATTTTGATTTAGTACCCACGCCGCATAAGTGTTTGTTTCGACGTAGGCTAATTTCACAAAGGTCGCTTCCGGGGCGTGTAAAGTATTATAAACATTAGCGATATTGTAACTAGGTTTAAATTCGCAAATTTGCTATCAGAGAGTGATTCTTCTGTTCTTGTACTATTACTTTATTTTGTAGTATTATTTTAATTCCATAGGCAGGTATTGCTTTTTTTTAAGTATTAAACGACAACAGCTTCTCTACTTGATATTTTGGTAGTATAGAAAAAGTAGCTACTATGAATGTCACAAAACCGTAAATCTAATCTCTCCCAAAGCTCTATTAAAGCTCGAGTTATGAAAGTAGCTAGACTTGACGAGACAGTTCCACAAGCTGAATTGCGAAGGCTTGAACAAGTGGTGCGTGTGGCAGCACACAGAGCTGCTGAGCCCAAGCTCGGCGTCAATAGCATGCTGAGTCTCTGGCGTCTCAACGGGTTGCCGAAATACCAGAACTAAAGAATAAATTTGCTTTTTCACTCTTTCCTCGTTCATTCTTTACGTGACCAAACCACCGAAGCATTCATTTTTTAATCCTGGTCACAACGTCATCTTGCAAACCACACTTTTCTCTTATCACACTATTTCTCACCTTGTCATTCAGATTCAGCCCTAGCATACTCATTAATGACCGCATTTCTACAGCATTTATTCTACTCTTATGCTTCTTCTGCCTGACCTAACTTTCACTACCATACATTAATGTAGGGACTAACACAGCATTATGAATTGCCATACGTGCCTTCTTTGACACATTCTGACTCTTCATAATAGCGTGTAGAGCCTCATTCACTCTATTTCCTGCGTTCACTCGTCGTTCTATATCCTTATCATATCTAACATCCCTGCTAAATAAACATCCCAAATATACAAACTCATCCACTTGCTCAATCAACTCCCCTTCTATTCTTATTTCATATAACGTTTTACTTTCTTCTCTTTCAAAAACCATCACTTTCGTCTTACTTGCGTTCACTTTCATACCCCTTTCTTTTAATGACCAATTCATTAAAGTAACCGTCATTTGCAACTCGGCCGCCGACGATGCAAACATGACTTGATCATCGGCGTACAAAAGACATTTGACGGTCAACTCACCCATTCTCAACCCACATTCTTCAACTTTCAAAGTTTGCAAACAACTGTCCATAAATAGGTTAAACAGCTACGGAGAAGCTACACAGCCCTGTCTGACAACTTTTTGAATGCCAAACCAGTAAACCCCGTTGATCCTGACACAAGCACTAGAGTCCATATAAAGAAACTTTAATGCCTGTATCAAACCTGCGCTTAACCCAAATGAGGTCAGTGTTTGCCATAACACGTTCCTGTCCACTCTGTCATAAGCCTTTTCCAAGTCCATGAACGAACAAAAAACTTTCTGGTTTTTGGCCAAAAATTTCTCCGCAATCATGCGCATGGAAAAGACTTGATCCGTACACCCCATCCCCTTTCTAAATCCAGCTTGCACATCCCAAATTTTTCCATCAGTTTCTTCCATAACTCTTTCACTTAACACCTTAACATACAGTTTACCCACAATGCTAAGTAAGCTGATACCACGGTAGTTTTTACAGTCCTGCTGTGACCCCTTTCCTTTATATATTGGTACTATAACGGCTTTGCACCAGTCTTCCGGCACCCGCTTCAGTTCCCAACATAAATTAAACAAGATGTACAGCAGGCCTGCAACCATACACTCTCCAGCCCTTAGCATTTCGAGTGATACTCTATCATATCCAGCTGCCTTACCTGCTTTCATGCTTTTCATTGCTTTCATTATTTCATCTACTTTTATCTCCCTACCTCTCTCCATTTCTCTCGGAATTTCTATTTCACTTAATTCAGACGACTCTTCACTCTTAAACATTCAAAGTATTCCTTCCATCTCTTTAAATTCGAAACTTCATTATTCAGCATGCAGCCATTCTCGTCTCGTATAGCATTCATTCTAGGCTGTTTTGAATTTGCCCTGGCAGTTTTTACGAGCTTCCAGAACATTTTAATATTTACCTGGAAGTTATCAGATACCCTTCTATCATTTCTTGCTTTTTTCTTTCAACAACTTCTTTTACTCTCTTATTTATACGTCTAAAGTCTGCCTTTTTTCTTTCAATCTCATCATTCATACCGCCAAAATTACCAGCTTTGGTTGTTAGTAAATGTAGCCATGCTCTTTTCTTTGCTTCAACTCCCATCCGTACATCATCATCCCACCACAACGTTTTACTTTTCCTTTCTTTCGTTCTCTTACTGACACCACATACTTCGGTGGCTGTGTAAACCAAAACTTTCTTAAGAATGTATGGAATAAATTCCATACAATCTTCAAGTCTAAATCATTCATACATAATTCATTCAACACACTTATATTTTCCCTCAGTCTGCATTTATACTTCTCTTTCACACCTTCAACTTGTAACCTCTCTATTCTTATATGATGTAACGCAGTGGTAGACACAGATTTCCGATGCCGCCAACGCTTGAATAGATATTAATTCGACATAAGACCAAGTAATGATCCGTCCCTACGTTGGACCCACGGTCAACCCTTGTATCTACCATTGCGCTCCTTATTCTTTCATCCACAATCATGAAATCTATCATGTTTCTATCATCCCCTCTTTCCCAAGTATACATGTGAATCCTCTTATGGCGAAAGAAATTGTTCGCCACAAAAAGATTCTTTTCCACACATACGGTGAGGAGGTCTTCACCATTCTCATTTATTCTTTCATCGCCAAACGTTCCTAATATCCTTTCATAACCAGACCTCTTCACCCCAACCCTTCCATTACAATCTCCTAACATCATAATATTTTCATTTTCCTTACATTTCGTCAACACCAGCCTTACCATGTCCCAAAACTGCTCTCGGATATAAGTGGGCTGAGACATATCTGGGGCGTACAGCCCAAGCATAAACAGCTCCTTAAGTCCACTTTCATTCGTATCCACAGCAGCCTTGGGCTTACACATTCATACTCTATCACACATTGACTCATTCTTTCTGAAAGGATGACACCGACTCCCTGGCATGCCCGCTCGGTCTCGTCTACACCAGACCAGTAAGCGGTATACATGCCATGTGCAGTGACATGTCTTCCCTTTCGTTTCGTCTCATTCACACATAACACATCTATTCCTCTATCATTCATCATTTCGCATTCTTCATCCATCTTATCATTAATTGCCCCACATACATTCAGCGTAGCCAGAAGGGCCTCCGCAATCCACTTTTCGCCCCTCCGGGAGACGGACGTGACGGGTGTCGAACCTCGTCGCCGGTTTTTCTCCCAGAGATACTTCGCACCCCTGCCCCATTAAAGGGGTGCCGGGAACACGGGGCCATTCCTTTAAATTGTTGGCTCATGGTGCGAACTAAAAGGTGGTAGATTTTACGCCGCTATCATACGACTAGGAGCCGAGTCTATCCTATCGGCTTTGTCGCTCTTTTAGCACCACCCGGGGGACACGTGTAGGGTGGGCCTAGTGGGTCAGGTGGTCGAAGCCGCGAGCGACTCATCCCCAACTTATTTATGTGATTATATTACATGTAGTACCTTCACATGTAGTGGCAGGCGTAGGAATAATCTAAAAATATCTGTACGAATTCTAATAAGTATTAATTACAGGTACCACATGGACGCAGGAACTGGTTTGGCTAATTTTAAACAACTTTGATTATGAAAAGGCTTTGGAAACCCCACTCGCCGTGAGATATATTTTTTTAGAGTAAGTTTTTTAAAATATACCTTAGTCGAAACCTGTGTTGTTACTAAAGATAATACATGTTTTTTAATGAATATAATTTTTTCTTTTTTCTGCAAATAGTTATAGTGTACGATTAAGTTACATTTATTATGAGGTATATATATATATATATATATATATATATATATATATATATATATATATATATATATATATAAAAACTTCTCATCTGGTTGGGCTAAATAAAATAAAATATTTACATGAACATAAATGAATAAATAAAAACCTAACCAGATGGAAGCCCTCGGCATGGGAAACAAAACAGCTGTGTTAGGAAGAAAGAGAACGAACCGGTATCGAGGAGCACAACCTTCTGCATCTGAGTCCGAAGTAGTCCGTCACGGAGTCCCAGTCACCTCAGATGACCTGAGAGGCTGAATGGGATTAGCCCGTTCGCAGAAACGACCACAGGAATAACGACCCAGCACCGAATCAGGCCGACACTGTCGCATTCTTGCGCGGCAT
Source organism: Parnassius mnemosyne (assembly GCA_963668995.1). Classification (NCBI taxonomy): domain Eukaryota; kingdom Metazoa; phylum Arthropoda; class Insecta; order Lepidoptera; family Papilionidae; genus Parnassius; species Parnassius mnemosyne. The sequence goes on along the minus strand of CAVLGL010000035.1, from coordinate 15,765,011 downwards.
GTGGTCAGAGCCCGTAAACCACAGCGAGGGCCCCTTGACGGAAGTTGTGGCGTGTCATTGTGCTAATATTACACCCATGAACCCCATCATCATAACGCCGGACGATGTAGCTGAGGCGGTCCGAAGCGCTCCGAACTGGAAGAGTCCAGGGCTCGACGGACTGCATCACTACTAGCTGAAGGGAACCGTGGTGTGTCACGCTGTGCTCGCCCGACAGTTCCAAGAGGCTCTTGACCAGAAGTCGCTCCCGAGTCTCTTCACTACTGGGGTCATTCATTTAGTTTCAAAAGTCCAGGATACCACAGACGCGAGCAAATACCACCCCATTACGTATCTACCCGCCATATACAAGACACTTTATTATTATTATGAGGTATCTATAAAGTTTTCTCATCTGGTTGGGAAATATAAATATATAATTGTAAATAATCATGGTAAACGTACATAAATATCAATAAAGTAAAATAAATACATAAAAAATACATAAATATATAAATACCCAACCAGATGGAAGCCCTCGGCAGGGGAGACCAAACGGCCGAGGGTTAGGGGGAAAGGGAAAGAAACCGGCGGACAATGCGGGCGGTATCGAGGAGCACCGCCTTCTGCATTTGAGCTTGTAGCGGTCCGTCACGAAGTCTCAGTCGCCTCAGATGACCCGAGAGGCTGACTGGAATTAACCCATTCGCAGAGACGACTACAGGTATAATTTCGGCCGGCAGTCCACCCTATATGTCGGTCACCTCGTGAGCCAAGTCCAGATATTTTGTCAGCTTATCTGTTTCAGCTTTCACAAGGTTCTCGTCATAAGGAATGGTAATGTCGACCAAAAATATCCTTGACTGTGCCCGGTCCATCAGCACAATATCAGGCTCATTCGCAAGAATAGTCCTGTCTGTGATGAAGGCCCGGTCCCAGTAGAGCCTGGCGCGGTCATTTTACTTTTTTTTACGTATTGTACGGCTTCCGGCAAGTACTTATAATACGGCAGTTTCCGATCTACGAGATCGTATTTCAGAGCGAGCTCCTGGTGTAGAATCCTGGCTACTAAGTTGTGCCTGTGCAAATACTCAGTGTTAGAAAGCGCCGAACAACCGGAGATGACATGCCTAAGTGACTCACCGGGATGGCGACAAGCTCAACAGACGTCGACGGTTATTATTACTATTATAAAATTATAGGCTACAGCCAGCTATATACGTACAGCCGTGGCGTAATAAAATCTGCCACCTCATTTTGTTACATGGGTGTCGTGAAAGGGCTACTGACTATGGGAAATTTCAGAACGATCTTGATGGCTTTCGATAGACGATATATTTTGACCGGCGTTAAGCAGCCCCAAAGTTGCTATATGCTTTATCAAATTCCTCCACTGAATACAAATTACTAAATCTACTGTTAAAACATAATACACAGATATCTAGATTAAACGTTTTATGTTCTTGCTTTTTGATTTTATGAGGATATATTTAATCAAAGTTTGATTACACATCCAACAGATTTGAGACGTTTATGAATAACAATGACATGGCAGATATGCCAATCGACGAAAAGTTAAGAAAAACGGTAGAGGAAAACAAGTTACAAGTGCATAAAATTCTAAGTATAGCTTCCCCGAGATTTATCAAATCACATCTGCCATTATCTCTTCTACCACAAAAGCTATTGGACACATGTAAGATTTTTTACGTAGCTAGGGACCCCCGTGACGTAGTTGTGTCATTTTACCATCAACACATATTGATGAAGGAGCTCCTAGACGGCGTGGACTTCAAGACGTTTTGGGAACTCTTTATCAATGATTTAAGTAAGTATTAAAAATTTATGTAAAGTATATCTTTCTTATTAGATATACGTTTTATTTCAAAAACGAATATTTCGCCCAACTTTATAAAGTTCGTCATGGGTAGAATTTTATTACTAACAACCAATATCAATCTTTGCTTTACCAAGTTAGTCTAAAATCTTCGCGGTGATGTGCAAAACTACTCTCCAAAGCTTCATAATAATCAGATTAACTAGATGGAAAGACATAGAAGACGAATAATCAGACAAGGGTATCTTTGGATAGGTGTTTCAAAACCAATGGGGGCGTGGAACAACATCTTTTCGATTCAGGGGTCCATTTGCAAAATATTTAGCTTTAAAGTGGTATTTTTCATTAGAGTCATATGTACCCCCCTCTACCAACTAAACCGCTCTGTATGGAAATGTGAAAGGTATACACAATAGTAGTATATATAATGAAGTTAAAAGTAAAACTACCACAGCTAAGTAGAACTAAGAAGTTAACGAGTAATAGTCGATCAAATTATAAATGGATTAGTAAAAGTTTCGTTACAACTCCATAGAAAATGACCAAAAACTAATTATGATAAAGGATTACAAAAACTACCGTGATACTGTTAGACTGTATCCGGAATACTCAGCTGTTTTATTGATTAGTGCTATAACTTTTTTTGTAACTGAAGCCTCTGGTGTCTTGCCTTGGATGTCTACTTTACATTGATCGCCCAACCATTTAACGAACCTCAACACTTGATGTATAAATGAGTGGGTCGCGTGCCTTGAATAATTCGCCAGAGTTCACTCGACGATCCACGTTGATGGTAGTAAATCTACAATAGCTCAGAGAAGTGTTACTGAGTTCACCAACTCGCCTAAATCGTTCGTCTTTATTTTGATTTAATTAGCATCCACTCTATTTTTGATCAGTTCTTTTTGCGTCATCTATACTGAGACTTGGTATAGCGCTTAAAAGAGTTTGCTCAGATTCGGGTGATCATAGTATTTATTTTAATGCAAGAAAGTCAGACGGTAAACTTTAAACTCAAAATATTTAAATGCTCTGAAATAATATTTTCTCGAAAAAAGAGATAGATTAAGTTTCCCTTTCACTTTTAAGACACTAATATGGTTTTTATATTACAGTTGCCCCAACGCCATTATTTGAACACGTTAAAGAAGCGTGGCAAATGCGGAACCACCCTAACATGCTGTTTTTGTTTTATGAAGAGCTTTCTAAGGTAAACTGTTTGAAATGTAATGCTCTAAATATTTTTTTGATTGCAGCACTCATTACTTACCGTTTTTGGCATCGCATTTAAATATATTTCGAAACATTTGGGAAAATTTCGTTAGCAATGTGATTAATTTTTTGATTATTATACCGGGGATGTAAAGATAGTGATGCTGTATCATATCATGTATAACATTCTTTAATAATTAGCATGGTGTCTTAAGAATTTTTGAAACATAATAGAATAATGTATTAGCGTGATGTTGTGTTGTTTTCTTCTGATAGTCTAGTATGCGATGCTTCTTCTACCACGGTGTGTACGTATGAAAACGTTACCTCATAATCATTACGCTGTTGGAATAATTTACCACCACCTATTTGTTCCCTAAAAATGTTAAGTCGTTTTAAAAACAAATAATGATTTAAAATAAATTATTAATTAGGTATCTATGTATAAAAAAAAGGAAAACTACAAGTACAAATGTTTTTTATGAAATAATATTTATTACAACATCAAAAGTTATTAAATTTAATTATATACAATATTAAAAACTATAATAAAATATAAATATAAATATCAAAACCAATTAAAGTTGCATTATTTGGTACAACAAGTACAAAATACGTATTAACTGTCTCGAACGTACGATGATAGCAATATTTATATTTGTTCTTCACTTTTTATGTTCGAATATTATTGATTTTTAAAGTGTTTCTGTTATTTGATGAATGATTATTTATTATTTATTAGTTTCAATCTTATTTTTTTTTCATTTTTTACTTTTTGCTCTAAAAATCCAGCAGGTCTCGTAACATGGCGTGTTTCTTTGACTCAGAATATTAAATTATCTACTTTTATGAAAAAAGTAAAAGTTGTCTTCCCCATAAAATACTCAGAATAGTCAAATATCATGTTAATATTGTATGTATAAGTATATAAATAGGTATTATTTAAATATACAGTAATATAACACTTATACACCTGTTAGCTAGGTTTAGTCTCAATGTATGTGTGTATACGTTATATATGTTAGCACTACCTTTTAACTCGTAATTGTTAATAGATAACTATAAACTGGTATATAACTCGTAGTTGGAAGATCACAAACCGACTTGTCTGTGAAGTCACAAGGCTCCAACTGAAAACCAGCGCTGTATTTGCAGCATTATGCTGAGTTGGAGACCTATTTGATGTCACATTTTCATATTGATTTCTTTCCTTTTTGCTTTTTACTTTTTTGTTTGTTTGTTTGTTTGTTTCATTATTAATTATTGTTGTGTATGTATATGTACTGCTCCTCAATTATTGTAAATGCGTAAGCAGACTGGTACATGCATTCTTTTACCCCTTGCTTTTATATATAATATATTTTTAATGTGTGTAAAATGTGTATATCAAATAAATAGTTCTTTCTTTCTTTCTTCTTTCATCTGTCAAGCCAATTAATTGTCGATTTTTTTATCAACATGACTTAAAAATAATAAGCGTTTTCATTTATACAGTTTCATTTTGGTTTAATTTCTGCAAGTTGCATGTTTTCTGAGGTAAACTGTTTGAAATGTATAACTTGAAATAATTTTTCGTGCTAATATTTATTATTATTTTGCATTCAGATTCATTTATGGAATATTATACTGGGGACGTGAAGATAGTGATACGGTATCATACTAGCATAGCATATACTACCCGAGCAGATAAAGAATGGGATTGGAAATGGTGTCGCTTCTATTTACCTCCGGCTCGCATTCTGTCGCTGTCTACATATACTCATACTCGCCAGTAAAGAATACAATAAAATATATATACAGCCACACAACATGAGAAAACTATATAAATACTGCAAACTAATAATAATTATTATATTTTTTTTTATTTGGAATTATTCCATAGAGATTTTAGTATAATATAATATATTAATATATATATATATATATATATATATATATATATATATATATATATATATATATATATGCTCAATGACCTCAATAGTGTTTCCCAACGGATAGGTCTTAAGATGAACATGGACAAAACAAAGATCATGTTTAATGTCCATGTCACACCTATGCCGGTAGTTGTTGGGAACACTAAGCTCGAAGTTGTTGACGAGTATGTTTACCTGGGACAAATAGTCCGACTAGGTAAGTCCAACTTCGACCGAGAGGTCAATCGACGGATTCAACTCGGTTGGGCAGCGTTCGGGAAATTACGGCACATCTTCTCGTCAGGTATACCTCAAAACTTGAAAACGAGACTGTACACCCAGTGCGTGTTGCCAGTGATGACATACGGAACTGAGACGTGGTCCTTCACTGCTGGCCGGATGAGGAAGCTCAAGGTCGCTCAGCGAGCTATGGAGAGGGCTATGCTCGGAGTTTCTCTGCGTGATAAACTCAGAAATGAGGATATCCGCAGTAGAACTAGAGTGACCGACATAGCCCAAAGGATTAGTAAGCTGAAGTGGCAATGGGCCGGCCATATAGCTCGAAGAACCGACAACCGATGGGGAAGAAAGGTTCTCGAGTGGCAGCCTCGTACCGGCAGGCGAAGTGTAGGGCGTCCCCCCACTAGATGGAGTGACGACCTGGTAAGATATGCAGGAAGTCGATGGATGCAGGTGGCTCAGGACCGTGCTTTGTGGCATTCTTTGGGGGAGGCCTATGTTCAGCAGTGGACTTGTGAAGGGCTGTAATGATGATATATATATATATATCGTGACTTACACTCTCTCTTTAAATAAAAAGCATCAATTATAATGAGAGGTTAACGTCGGCAGCCGTAGTATAAACTGTGCCACGGCTGCCTGCGCCTTCCACTCTGGGAATTAAATAATAACCTAATAGGTAAGATCTTTTACAACATTTCTTAACAAATAATATTTAGAATCTTTTAAGCTCAAATAAAAATTATAACATGCAGGTAGATACAAAACAAAATAGAATTTAAGCAAGATTACCTCTAGGTGTGTTTGATGTATGGTATAATTGTAAGCGGGGAACGTGAATGCATGAGAGAGAATTATGTTTGTATGATTTGTTGGGTGTGTGTGTGTGTGTGTGTGTGTGTGGGGGGCTGTGTGTGCGTGTGTGTGTGCGTGTGTGTGTGTGTGTGTGTGTGTGTGTGTGTGTGTGTGTGTGTGCGCGTGTGTGTGTGTGTGTGTGTGCGTGCGTGGGAGAGAGAGAGAGAGAGAGTGTATTAAGGTGTTTTATTTAAGGTTTTTGATACGAATAATATTTTCTATCTCGTCAAAATCTAAATTCAGTAACCAATCCCGAGTAGCAAATTTACACTGATTTAGGGTTAAAGGGTAAATATTTAAAGCTTTATTTGCGATGTTATAGAGATGGGAACTTACGAAAAAATGCCGTTTTGCAAAAGTGGTTCCCTGTGGAGGTGTGCAAACTTTGCTCTTATTGCGTTTTTGAGTTGGAACATATGGCAGTCCTAGATACTTACGAAGTATAGTGTGGAAGATAAAGAGTTTTCTTACCGTAAGAACTGAGCATTCACGGTAGAGTAGTGACGTGCTATAGCTACGCGGTCTTTTATAAATTACTTTTAAGATTGCACGCTGAACACGCTACAGGGGAAGCAGTGTACTAATGCTAGTTCCACCCCATGAGACAATGCAGTATTTGAGCAAAGATAGGACAAGCGCATAGTAAACACACATTAGCGTGTCGCGATCAGCAGATTTTCTAAGTAGGTAAAGATAGGAATTAATTTTCTAATTCGGGCTGTTAATGATTTAACATGTAATGACCAATTAAGATGATTATCTAGAATCAGACCGAGATATTTTAAGCTATGTGTTGGTGATAACTGAGGACAGCAACGCAGCAACTATTTATTCTATAAATATACAAAAGTCGATGGATGGTTGAGTATTGGCCCGTGGGGTGAATGTTATGGACTTTTTTAAGTTTAACGTAAGCAAATTGTCGTCCAAACATCTCATTACCTCAGTGAGGGCATTTTCAGTGTGTTGTTGAGCCCGAGCCCAATCCTCACCATGCACAATCAACGCTGTATTATCTGCATAAGTGATAATTTTGCAGTTTGGTAACGAAAGTTTATAAAAGCTTTAAAAAAATTACTTCGCAAAAATCCGCGCTTTAAAATATAATGATGTGTCTTACCTAGTATGAAGAGCACCTCCCGCCCTTGTGTATATCGACAATAACGTATTGTCGTATTGTCGTCAGTGGTGTGTCTTGCCTAGTGTAGTGGTGTTGGAAGTAGCGGTGCTGGGATTAGTGTTGACGGGGATAGTGCACGCAATTGAGGGAGGGCGGGAGGTGCTCTTCATACTAGGTAAGACACATCATTTTATTTTAAAGCGCGGATGTTTGCGAAGTAATTTTTTTAAAAGCTTTTATATAATGGATTTCCGCAAAGTAACGCCTAATTCTATTAAAAAAAGTTTACACAAGTTGTTAATGTACACTAGGAAGAGGGATGGACCCAGTACACTGCCCTATGGTTCTCCATAAGAGAGATTGACATCCAGACTTTGGTAGTTACCTAATTTGACACATTGTGACCGATTTGAGAGATAGTCACAAAAGATATCCAAGATGACTCCGCGTATACCTATTAATTCCAGCTTTTTCAATAGTAATGGTATAGATACAGTGTCGAATGCCTTCGACGAATCGAGAAAAACTCCAACAACTTTGTGACCCATATCAAGGTGCGTAACAATAGTCTCAGTAAGATTCAAAGTAGCATCATCAGTAGATTTGCCTTTTAAAAATCCATACTGATTTTGTGCAATTGCATTTGTCTTTTCTAAAAATTTAACAAGTCTATAATTTAAAAGCTTTTCCAAAATTTTAGATATTATTGTCAGCACCGAGATGGGTCTGTAGTTCAATATCATATCTCTATTTCTGTTTTTATAAATAGGATGTACAAGAGCTCTCTTGAGGATGTTTGGAAAAACTCCTGAAGCGAAACATTGATTGATCATGTGGGTCAAAGGTGGAATAAGGCTACTCCTTGCGTTCTGAAAACTTGAGTAGGAATGCTGTGAACAGCTGTTGTGCAATTATTTTTAAGGTTCATAATAGTGTTATCAACTTCATTATAATCCACATCAAGTAAAGTCATTGAATCCCTCTGTGATTCAATATGAGTGATGTTTACGGAATTAGTCAAACAAGTTCTTCTTCTAATTTGTATTTCATTAGCAAGGGACTTACCTATACTTGCAAAGTATTCATTTATTAGGTTTACTGATTCATGGGGGTCTTTGGCGCGGTTTAACAATTCAGTGGGAGATGGAGATGCTTTTTTTTAGACTAGCGACTTTATGAATAGTATTCCACAATTCTTTGGGATTATCTTTATTCTTTTTGAACTCGGTTTGTTCAAATTCGGTTTTAAGTTTTTTTTTAAATATTATTGCAAAAATTACGGTACCTAGAGTAGGTTAGTTGTAATATGGCATTGTTAGGATCCACTTTAGCCTTTTTGTGTAACTTGTCACGATTCCTGATGCATCGTACAAGACCAGGTGTTATCCAGGGCTTAATAGCTCGTTCACGATGCGGGACGTAGATTAATGTGGAGTGGCAAGAAATTGCTTTATATATTATATCAATCAAAGAGTTTGATGCTAAATTTGCATTCGCAGCGTTATATACAGGGTTAAAGTCTGTTACAGATAATTCCTAAACTAAACTTGAATAATCAATTTTCCTTATGGTGGCTTTAGCTAGATTTCTTTTAATTTTAACCTTTAACACAAATATAATTGGCGCATGATCAGTTATGAGCGAATCGAGAACAAACGTTTTAGAACATCGATTTGATCTTAGCATAACGTGATCAAGACAGCTACTTATACGCGTTGGAGTAACATGTGTTGGAAGCAAACCATGAGATGCCATTAGGTCAATGTAGTTATTACAATTTGAATCAAAGCAATCGAAAGCTATATTTATATTAATATCTATAATTAAGATAACTGATTTAAAACAGACACCAATAAAGTCAAACAAGTTTCAAGACTATTGCAAAAGTTATCAATATTGTTGTATCCTTCACTGCTGGCCGTATGAGGAAGCTCAAGGTCGCTCAGCGAGCTATGGAGAGGGCTATGCTCGGAGTTTCTCTGCGTGATAAACTTAGGAATGAGGATATCCGCAGTAAAACTAGAGTGACCGACATAGCCCAACGGATTAGTAAGCTGAAGTGGCAGTGGGCCGGCCATATAGCTCGAAGAACCGACAACCGATGGGGAAGAAAGGTTCTCGAGTGGCAGCCTCGTACCGGTAGGCGAAGTGTAGGGCGTCCCCCCACGAGATGGAGTGACGAACTGGTAAGACATGCAGGAAGTCGATGGATGCAGGTGGCTCAGGACCGTGCTTTGTGGCATTCTTTGGGGGAGGCCTATGTTCAGCAGTGGACTTGTGAAGAGCTGTAATGATGATGATGATGATGATGATCTATACACAGCTATAATCGCAATTTCATTTCCAAATCTTAAAATAAGACTATTACAGTCCTTTAATTCAGTCTCTAATGAAGTTCTATGCTTAATTTCGGACTTGACAAAAATTACAACTCCATCGTTCTGATTGCAATAGCCCGAAGCATAAGATATATATCCAGGTATATCTGGAACGTTTAACACTTTACTCAACCAGCATTCAGTTAAAACGAGGACATCGCATTGGAAAGAGATTCTCTGTAATAAAACATTAAATGCGTCAAAGTTACATGATAGACTCCGTATATTCATGTGCATAATTGAAATATATCCTTGTAATAAATCTATGTAATTAATAAGAGGTTTGGGACTACACACTATAAAGTGAGATATTTCAAGAAAATCAATGTCATCAGATACATCCATCATTGGGTCGCCTTTTAAAAATACTAGCTATCAGTTGTGTAGAACCGGATGCGTAATAGTTCCTCCATTTAAGTATGAACGTTTCTGCGACAACTAAAGATTGTATGAATATCGTATCTAATTTGTATAAGGTGTATGTGGTAACCTTGTTCACAAAGAGTGTTACAAATTATGGCAACGTATAATAATTGTACATACCATAAAAAATAAAATTGTGTAAAGAACTGAGTAAATATACAAAAAATTAAAAATAATATAAAAAGTATTTTCAAATATGATAAAGAATTACCAAAAAGAAACAGGAGCAATAAATTTTGGTAGGCAGATAGTAATTTGTCTTGAGTTTGGAGCAGTTTCTGTAAATCAATGTCAATGAGACTCTCTGATATAAGAACTGGTTTGGGTTCGCCATCTATTTTAAGGTCGCCAGTATTTAGTTTATTGTCCTTCTTTGATTTGTTGTAGGCCTTAACTGAAGTTAATATATTTTCTTTTAGCTTAACTGTTGTGAGGTCCACAATAATTGGCTGATTATATTCTTTTTTGGTTTTAAGGCGAAAGACGTCCCGGATCTGTAATTCTTCCACACAGACATTGACAGATTCCCCAACCTTTTTAACTAGTTGCACCAGATCTTGCTTTGATTCCTTTTTATGTATAGGAATGTTTTTTAGCTCAATACTGGCTTGCCTTTGTGACCTCTCCGAATTTTATACCTTTTGTTCTAGACTCTGAATATGGGCTAAATGGGATTTCCTATCTTATTCCATTTTGGCCAATTTGTTTTTCATATCTTCATATTGCTTTGATATGAAGTCCATGGATTCTTTGATGTCAGTGTTTTGTTTCTTAATATCTTTAATGCTTTCCTGTATTGTATCTTGCTGCTTAGTTAAAATTCCAATGGATTTCCTCATTACCACCATTAAAGAAGCTAGTTCGTCATCATACTGACGTTTACAGGGTCGATTTTTATTCCGATTGTTCACATTGGAGCTTACATTAACTGTATCAGTAGGTGGAGCAAAGCCTTGATTTGCATCAGATTCAAGGACCTGCAGCAAGGATGCTTCCCGTTTCGGAGTAGATGGTGGTGTTCTCTTTAGTTTTGTCTCCACTGTTGGTGTCTCTTTCATATCCGTTCCGTACTACTGCGTATCACCCGAAAGTTATGCAGTCCTAGTACTTAGCCGAAAACTAACTATTTGGTCGGAATTTAATTTATTAAAAAATATTTATAAAAGATTACGGGGAGCACGTCTAATCGCTTTCGCTGTCCAGATGGAAGGGGGGAGGGAAAGTATTATAATAATATTTTCTTTTAAACTAGTGTTAGTTTATTTAACTTTTTTATATTTTACTCAACAAATTAAACATACCACGCAGCCTACATTTATCTTATTTATTGACATTTATCACTGATATGCAATATACAAACAAAGAGTCTTAGTTTAATGTTAAACAATCGTGATCAGTACAAAAATAAAACATCTATTTCTATATAACTTATCATTTTAATAAAATTCATTTTATATTACTGAGCTATGATAAAGAGTGTAATAAAAAATAATTCGTTTCAGGATCTGCCAGCATGTGTACGTCGCGTTGCCAAATTCCTTGGCAAAGAGATAACACAGGAACAGATAGAAAAACTATGCGAGCACCTCAAATTTGATAATTTCAAAAAAAACAAATCTGTCAATTTAGATAATATGAAGGGTACTGGATTATGGAATGAAAAGGAGAGTTTTATTAGAAAAGGTATGTATTCTATGTTTCTTTATTGGCCTTTAATATTACACTGCTGAACGTAGACCTCCCCCATTGTTGAAAATATTTTCCTTAATTGCCACAATAAGGTGAACTTGCCATCTATTATACACTGTATTTGTTCGGCTTAGTGCTGCACTGTCTATTTATAATGCTGGTTTAGCCTAAGGTTCAGTGAAGATTACATTGGAGCGGATTGGCCACCGCAGTCTGTTTCCATCTTCTAAGCTTTTCGATTGTCTATGGACCTAAATTCAATTTCAATCCAAATATAATTTAAATAAAAATATTTTATGATATATACCCAGCCTCCCTCTCTATTGAAGTGAGGATGTTTTTTAATTTCAATAGCCTCACGTATCATCCTTGGTAGGAATTGATGTCCTTTGGCGAGAATTTGTGGTTTTTCAAATCTAATGTAATGGCGGGGGTCGTCTAGGATATGATCACAAACTGCAGACTTCCCTGTTGTGACCATATCCTGGGTACAACCACCTGCTTGGAATCCTGTAATTAATAAAATTAAAACTAAACCCAAGCATACCACTGCAAGATCGTAGAATGCTACGTAGATCGGACCAAAATTAATAATTAAAAAAGCTGTAGGTACTCCGGGTTAACTCTGACATCGGGACGTCAATCACCTTAGTCCCGTGTGACCATGGGTTCTGTAAAGTACCCGAAACGTCGGGAATCAATAAAAAACAAGTTAATTAAACGCGATAGAATCCGTAAAAGTAGTTTCATTCAATGTGTAGTGTTCGCCTAAATATAAGAAATCATTAGGTACATAGAATTGTGTAGCGAGTGCGAGATCGTCTGGGTGGCGGTCAGTTGTAAAATAAACGTGTAAGCAAACGAACGGTCTCTCATTTTATATATTACAATGTTTAACGAGTATGGTATAGCGTTAAGATTTGAGAGACGTTGTTTGATGCGAAAAAGAAGAAACTTTTTAAGTGTAGTGCCGAAGATTAGAATGTCGGTAGAAAATGTCAGTGAATTTGATTTAAGAACTGAAAGCATGGTCATCGTATGTGCATAGACTAAAATGTATTTCTTAATCAATCAAATAAATACGCACTTAAAATTATCTACATTAATCGTAGTAATAGGCCATGAAACCTGCAATTTGTTGGCAAATCTGGCTAGTCCAGAAAAAAAACATCTTAACTATCCTACGATGCGGCAGTGGAACTCCTACGTCAGCATTTACAAGCTAACAGTGAAGATGTAGCGAGTTACGTTGCGGAGTTAAAGAAGCTGGCTCGGCATCGTAAATCTAGTGCGATACCTAATGAGAATTTACGTGATCAATTTATTTGCGGGTTGCGAAGCGACATCATCAGGCAACGGTCGTTCACGGAGGATTATTCGCTGCTGTTCACCAACGCTGTCAAAATTGCAACCTGTCCCGAAGCAGCGAAGCGGGACGCGGCTGCAGTGGGTGCTACTAATACGACGGAGAACGATACCAAAGTCCAGGAACCAACGGCGGTACATGCGCTAGTATTTAAGTATTACTGTAGTCATTTTTGGTTTAGGGTATAATATATTGTATGTTGTTATATTCATGTCTGAATCTAGTGCAGAGGAGTGTAATGTAGGTACATAGAATTGTGTACAAACGTGTAAACAAACGGTATAAATTATATATTTTAGAGTACATAAGTTTATTGTATTTATATATATATATATATATATATATATATATATATATATCAATATATATATATATACACATAAATATATACATATTATAAATACAAACCGATATATAACATAGACCTATAAATAAAATAACAACAAAGGTAGCCAAATTGACCATATTAACTATCACCTAATATCTTCATAAAGTTCTTATCATAGTCATAGATTAATAATAGGTCATCGCGCGCTCGCAATATTTTAAAGGCAGTCTTATTAGATATTTTTCTGACGTCATCGGGCAAGGTGTTCCAGAGCAGTGCAGCCGGAATGTTGAAGGAATTACCAACAAAATTAGTAAAATATAGTGGGATACTTAGTTTATTATTATATGAGGATCGCAGAGTTCTATCATGCGTTAAGGAAATATACTGAAATTTACACCAAATATTATTTTTAAAATTGCAAATCCATATCATAATGGTTTGTGTCTAAGTAATAATAAATATTCTGTGTATATATGAAGTCCAGCAGCATTTATTGGGACGGTGGCGTTTTTGCCGTCCGATGCCACTAAAGCCGAAATGAAAAATTACCACCGTAACGTTAGTACTGAGCGGACGTGTTACTTGTCATTCTAAATTATCTAAAAGTGGTCAACAATCTAATATCAATATTTAAGTGTCTAAAGTAAATACGACAATCTTGTGCACTAGATAAGGAATTTAACTCTGTCATAATTTATGCGAACTGTTTAGCAGTGTTTTTCGCTCCCCACATCTCACCCCCTCGAGTAAAGAGCACAGGCTCTTAATTTTTTATCCTACTCGACGTTCGAAACAACTGCATTACAGATCTCATTACACTGGTTCTAATACATTATGAACGTACAAAGATCTCCGTCTGTGGCTAAAGTTGTTCTTGCTAGCTGCCAGCCCGATCTTGCCAAATGTGATACTGAGGTTACACAGCAACGCAATACAATGAAATTAGACTATTTTGACTTGAGGAAAGAGATTATGTCCTTTCTTACCGATTTCAAAACTTCCCAGGATGAGTATATTAAAAAAAATTATGAAGAAGTATAGTCATTAAAGGAACAACTATGTAATCTTAAATATATATCAGACAGTCTTTCTCAGGACCAAGTAACTATTTAGGATACTTTAACTGCTATACATTCAACAGTCCACGGCTGCCACAATCACAGAAATGCAAATCTCCTTATGGTGCCTTTCCATGCTTGTCAAGCCTCGGCAAACGTCTTCAAGCCCCAAGCGTCCACAAATCTCGTTTGGCGTTTGGAAGTTGTTTACATGCTTGTGAATGCGTCAGTATGCTACGTATATCCAAGCATGGCGGACACCGAACTTGTGTCGACTATTGCGTTTAGTTTAACATACTTTTATTTGTAATACAAGCAAAGTAATACAAAAACAAGAAATTTTTGGCTTTTAATTCTTTTACTGGCTTTCCCGTTAACTCGGCAAGGCGACTCCAAGCATTTGCAACGTTCTTTTTATTTTTATGATTAACGTCTTTGGGGTTCGAGATAGACGATTCGGTCTGGTAATATTCCAGAAACGATAAATTATCTTCGTTCGACCAGTCACTCATTTTATACAAAGAACTAAACATGCGCTCGTCGCGAAATCACAGTTTCTACTAAACGCGCACCAACGTGTGAATGCGTTGCAAGCGCTTGCCGCAAGCGCTCTTTGATCTTTGTCCAAAAACCGACACTAGCCCGGATCGGGGACAAGCGTCCGCAAGCTCACGCAAGCCAACCCAAACGCCCTCTTTACACACTTGTGCTTGTGGATGCTTGCCGAGACTTGGCAAGCGTGGAAACCAGGCATTAGAATTCTCATACAAGCGCATTGATACCCTACAAGAACGCGCAAATTCCTCCGAAGAAAAACTTAAGATACAAAGTCGTGAAATCACGGAAATGCAAGTGATATTAGATAAGCTTTCCACGCAAAACCGAAGAAAAGAACAGTGGGCACGTCAATTGAATGTAGAAATGGTGGGAATACCAGAAAGTAAAAATGAAGATCTAACCAGTATAGTATTACGCATAGCAGAAAAAGTGGGTGTTGTGATGAGCGCCGGAAATATAGAAAGCTGCACAAGAGTGCAAGCTAAAAATCCCGTTAAAGAGAGAGTGGAGAGAAGTTAAAAAACGTAATTTTAATTCAGCCGATTTTGTTAAAACAAACACATATTTATGTGAAATCGACTGGGTCACTCATTTATATACTGGAAATATTGATGAAGCTGTAGATTTCTTTTACAAACAATGAAATTATAGTATAGACAAATATGTACCGAGTGTACCATCTATATCTCACAATACAAAAAAGCCACCATGGTATAATAATAAATTGATTAATATATTAAAGAAAAAAGCTAAAGCTCACAAAATCTGTAAAAAATTTCATAACTTAGCACATGTTCTCTTTATTGCGTAGGCGTGCATCAATATATAATAAACAGTGTTATCAAAAATATTTAGAGACTACTCAACAAGCCATATTGAATAACCCTAATTGTTTTTGGTTTTATATTAAATCAAAACGTGGTATCACTTCTTCTTACCCAAATAGAATCTCGTATAATAATATAACTTATAGCGAAGGCCCCGCAATTGTAGAAGCCTTGAACTCATTTTTCAAAAGTGTTTTTAACCCACCTGCTAATTCGTATCCCGATGTTGAATTACTACTCAGGAAGGTTATTTCCCGTGTATCTGGAAAGAAGCTCATGTATTAACCATATTTAAAGAAGGAGCACGTGTTAAAATCCAAAATTAAAGATCCATATCTATAATTTATATATTTGCGAAAACCTTTGAATACATTTACCTACTACCTACCATAAGTCGGGGCTTACCAGAATTTCAGCACGGTTTCCTCAAAGGGAAATCAACTATTAGTAATTTAACACACTTTATCACTTTGACTATGCATCATATGGATGGCGGAGATTAGGTTGACGTGACCTACACGGATTTCGAAAAAGCCTTCGACCGCGTGGATCACGTCATTTTGCTTCGTAACTTAAAAATATTTTGAATACATGGGGACCTTCTGATATGGATTGATTCTTACCTAAGAAATCGCTCTCAGGCAGTGGTTGTAGGAGGACAGAAATCAAACTTTATAAAAATCGCACCTGGCGTACCACAAGGGTCTCGCTTAGGGTCACACACCCCTCCTATATAACGCTTATCTATATGATATATATACATGCTTCAAACATTCCTCATTCATGCTGTATGCGAATGATAAAAAGATATTTTTTTTAAATTAAAAAATTAGACGATTGTTATAAGCTTCAAGAAGATTTAAACAGGAACCATTACTACATAAATATTCGTATCTCTGTTAATGTCAAAAAACTAAAACTTGCACATTCACACGCAAAAGTAAACCAGTAGAATATACTTATAGATTGAATGGATCAACAATTCAAAAAGTACAGGTAGTCCGAGACCTTGGCATTTTAATAGATTCCAAGCTTAAATTTAGTAATCATATTGATTATATCACAAATAAAGAATACAGAAACTTAGGATTCGTAATACGTACATGCCAATCCTTCTCAAACTTACCTTGTATTAAATTATTATACTATGCCTATGTTCGCGGTATCTTAGAATATGGTAGCAACATATGGTGTCCACAATATCATACATATATTAACAAAATAGAAGTATTACAAAATAAATTTTTAAAGTTCATGGACTATAAAATGGAAGAACGACTTCAGGCTTACAAAGAAAGATGTGTATACCATAAATTCCTCTCATTAGAAGATAGAAGAAAAATGCTTCATCAAATGACACTGTATGACCTCATTCACGGCCGACTCGATGATTCGTATTTACTTGGGCTTATTGACTTCTCAACGCCCATATATATCGTACAAGACATATCAAAATGTACTCCGTCTCTCACTTTCATACAAAATATAGCCAAAACTCATCAATAAATCGGATTTGTTACACTTATAACCAATTTTTTGCAGACATTGATATTTTTACGAAAAAGAAAGGTTTGAACAAACACTCACACACACACACACACGCACGCAAGTAAGCGCGCACGCACGCACGCACGCACGCACGCACGCACGCACGCACGCACGCACGCATCACGCACTTACGCACGCACGCACGCACGCATGCCCAGACACGCCCACAAACACCCACAAACACCCACACACGCCCACACACGCCCACAAACACCTATAAAGACCCACACACGCACACACTCAATCCACACACGCCCACACACGCCCAGACACGCCCACACACGCCCACCCAAGCCCACACACGCCCACACACGCCCACACACGCCCACACACGCCCACACACGCAAGCACACGTTCACACACGCCCACACACGCATACACACACGCCCACACACGCCCACTAACGCCCACACACGCCCATCCACGCCCACACACGCCCACAAACGCCCATACATGCCTACACACGCTCAAATACGCCCACAAATACACACACACGCCCACACACGCCCACACGCTCTCACACACGTCAACACACGCCCATCCAAGCTCACACACGCCCACACACGCCCAAACACGCCCTTACACGTCCACACATGTCCCCAAACGTCCACACACGCCCACTAACGCCCACACACGGCCACACACGCCCACACACGGCCACACACGCCCACACACGGCCACACACGCCCACAAACGCCCACACACGCCTACTCACGCCCACACATGCTCACAAACACCCACATACGCCCACACACGCCCACACTCGCCCACACACGCCCACACACGCCCACACACGCCCACACACGCCCACACACGCCCACACACGCCCACACACGCCCACACATGCCCACACACGCACACAATCGTCCACACACGCCCACACATGCATACACACAGGACCACACACGCCCACTAACGCCCACACACGCCCACACACGCCCACCCACGCCCACACACGCCCGCACACGCCCACCAACGTCCACACATGCCTACACACGCTCACACACGCCCACAACACCCACAATCGCCCACACACGCCCACACACGTACATGCACGCCCACACGCGCCCACATACACCCACACGCGCCCACATACGCCCCCACACGCCCACAAACGCCCACACACGCCCAAACACGCACACACACGCCCACACATGCCCACATACGCCCACACACGCCCACACAAGCCTACACACGCACACACACGCACGCGCATGCCCACGCGCATCAACGCACGATCACGGACGCCCACGCACACCAACGCACGCCCACGCACGGCACGCACGCAACGCACGACCACGCACGCCCACGTACGCCCACGCACGCCCAGGCACTCACACGCACACGCACACGCACACGCAAACGCACACGCACACGCACACGCACACGCACACGCACACGCACACGAACACGCACACGCACACAAACACGTACACGCACACGCACTCCCACACGCACACGCACACGCACATGCACACGCACACGCACTCGCGCACGCACACGCACACGCACTCGCACACGCACACGCACACGCAGACGCACACGTACACGCACACGCACACGCACACGCTCACGCACACGCACACGCACTCGCACACGCACACGCACACGCACACGCACACACACACGCACACGCACACGCAAACGCACACGCACACGCACACGCACACGCAAACGCACACGCACACGCACACGCACACACACACACACACACACACACACATACACACACACACACTCACATACACACAGACACACACACTCGGTCTTCAGCTTCGACAGTTGGCTCTTTCTGGCAGACAGATCTCTGGCAAAGACTTTGGAGCCTTGGGTCCGCTCGATCGCTTCTTCAATACAAGCTGTATTGAAGTTGCGTAAGTCTCGCCGCATGGATTTGGAGATCTGTCTGTTCAGTTGCCTGTATGCTGTCAAATCTGTTGAAGAATGTAGCTTCATCTCCCGTCTAACAGCCATGAGATTGAGTGTGATCGGAGAGTTTTTGTGTTCTTCGGCAGCGGGTCTTACAGAAATTAGGTCCGACCGCATGGACAGTTTCCACGAGCTTATCATTCATATCGTCCACTTCATTGCAGTCTTCTAGGCACTGAAAACGGTTTTGTAACTTGAGCTGAAACGTTTCGGGATTTCGGAACAGAGCACGAGGGGGACGGAGCGATGACTTCATTAGACGAGACCTCTCCAACTTAACGTTTAGGTTCAGTGTGCCTCTAACCATTCGGTGATCGCTAACAGTTTTCACCCTCGCGATCACGGAGACATTACTGAACAGTTGTCGTCTGGTCGTCATAATGAAGTCAATCTCATTTTTTGTGGAACCGTCGGGGCTCAACCAGGTCCACTTCTTGTGGGGCCGCTTGTGGAAGAAAGAGTTCATCATAAAGAGTCCCTCTTTCTCCATGAAGTCGGCCAGCTGCTGGCCCCTTGGGTTCCGTTGTCCTATTACAAATTTCCCTACTTACAGCTCACCATTCTCTCTTGTTCCTAGTTTTGCATTGAAGTCTCTCATTAACACCGTATATTGGGTTTTGGAGGAATGCATGGCTCTAGAGATATCCTCATACATTTCCTCCACCTCCTCATCGGGGTGTGTCGAGGTTGGTGCGTAAACCTGTATGACGGTCATCGAATACCGTTTGGTGATTCTGAGTATAAGGTACGCAACCCTCGTCGACACACTCTCAATCTTTACAACGTTGTTAACGAGAGACTTGTGGACGATAAATCCGACACCTCCTTGGGACAGATGGTCGCCCTTTCGGTGATAGAGCAAGTTGCCGGATTCGAGGATTACCGTGTCCTCCCCTCTCTTCAGATTTCGGATAATCCTATAATATGCCAGCGTAACTTGTCTATCTCTTCTTCCAGCTCCACGATCTTCTCGTCAGTCCTCAGGATGCGTGCGTTGTTTGTTGCTAGTTCGAGTCGTCTTAGGTGGCAACCGAACCTCCACCGGAGATTCTTAGCATCCCCTGCCCCGCTGTTACCATGGTCGCCACCGTAGCCAGGAATAGGGGAACCGCCGGGGACTGGGGGTCGTTTCTTTGTTACTCTTATCATAGGGGGGTATTTGCCATAGTTGCCACGCTTGTCGAGCGGGTTAGCAACCGCAGTTTTTTTTAAATTGTAAATTTGTTGTTATCAGGAAGATGCTGCTGCCCATCTCCTGCCTGTTTCCCTTTGTCGCCTTTTTCGACACCCACGGGTAGATATGGGTAGTGGATATTCTTAATCGCCACTACACGGCAGCGAGCAACGATATCAGAAGTTATAATATTTTTTTAATTCTTTGAAGTTGATTTTTACTTAATTATTACAAAAATGTGTACATAATGTTCTTATTAATCTTCAAATTATTTCAGGAAAAGTTGGTGGTTGGCGAGACTATTTTGATGAAAAGATGACGGAACAGGCACAACGATGGATAGATGAGAACTTGCGTGATACCGACTTGCGTTTTCCTCATTAAGCATTTCAATAAATTTGTATTAATAACGAAAGTATTTTTTTTATACGATAAGGGTGACAAACGAGCACACAGTATACTTGATGGTAAGTGGTTGCTGCGGCCCATAGACCTCTACATCTATCCTCTATTACAAATCAAAATGTAGATGCGTTGTCACTCGTGAGGACTAAGATGGAATGCCTCATTTCCAGTAAAAAGGGTCTTCGGCCGCCTGCACTCACCAAGTGAAACGCAGAGGTAAACCTCTACTTCACGCTGGTTTTCTGTGAGGTCGTGGTACCACCCCGGTTCGAGCCGGCCCATGCATGTCACAGCAAAAGCTGCCGCTTGGCTCTACCACTGTTATACTGTATACTATTATTAACTTAAATATAAATCTATACACCATTGTAGGATGGGTACGAAATTGTCTTGTAAAATAACGTCACATATTAAACTACTTATTTTTTTTTCTTTTTTTTTATAGAATAAGGGTGACAAACGAGCACACAGTCCACCTGATGGTAAGTGGTTGCTGTGGCCCATAGACATCTACATCTATCTTCGTTTGCGAATTAAAATGCAGATGCGTTGTCAGCCGTGAGGACTAAGATGGATTGCCTCTTTTCCAGTAAAAAGGGTCTCCGGTTCTCTACACTTACCATATGAAACACAGCAGCATTAAGCTGCTATTTTACGCTGGTATTCTGTGAGAGCATGGTGCTTCCCCAGTCGAGCCGACCCATTCGTGCTACAACCATTACTATTAATATAGCTGCAGCATGGCTCTACCACGTACATATAATTACTATTCATATAATTAAATTTTTCTAGCAAATTAGAAGATACCAGTATAACGACTCTTTATATTCAGCATAGTATAACGAGACTAAATGTAACCTTTGGCATTTTAGATTTGAATGAATTACACGCAGTGTTTTTATACAGGTTTGTCTCTTTTGTCTTATATGAAAATTAAATTATAAAAACAAGATAAGTATAATGACTCCCTTAATGTATAGTTGTCGATTCCCTCTATACATACGTGTGTATGTTATTACTCTTAGTAATAAATACTCGTAAAAGTTGACGACTATTTAAGAAAAGCTTAAACTTCCTCTTTATCTTTCTTTTTTCATTAAATGACAAGAGAAAGATAGGTATGGTTTTATGGTTACCATAGATTTAGAATATACTGGCGTAGAAACCTACATAGTGCTCAAGGGAGAAGAAAATTCTTAATGGTAAAAATGTAAAATAGAAAAGGATAGGTACCTACCAAATCTCATGACTCTGTAACCGATTTTGAATGACTGTTCGGCACAAGTCGGCATGCAAGAAATAAGCTCCTAGATATTTTGTAATTTTTTAGAGTGTAATAGTAGTTATTTTTAGTAAGTAACTTTTTTACAAAATGGTTACTTGTTCTGTAAGTGATTGCGGTGTTGAGAATAGAAATAATCCTGATAATTGCACATTTCATGGGTAAATTCTCAAGACGTTGTCAATTTTATGATAAGTTTATTTTTGGTTAAAATTTATGATATATACTGTTTAAGATATAGAATGTATTCAAATATTTTGTTAATTTTGATATATTGCTAAGAAAAAAGTCACGTTGTTGATACTTTGCATGAATTTGGTAAATACATTTTTATATGAAATATTTAACATGTACGCTAGGGATTGACTCTACTATATCAAAATTAGTATCTATATTTATATTGAATCGATAGACTTGCCCATACAACAAGAAAATAAATCCTCTGTTTGCGTCCCATAAATGTAATTTTATTTTGCCGTTTTTCAAGCAGATACCCACCAGATTCTTTAATTAGAAAAAATGGTTAAGGTTAATTAGACGGGTTGGATGGAATCCAAATTCTTATTTGAGAAGTATATAGTATAAGAAAAAGTAGAACAAAAACAATTTTATTAAAAAGAGTCAGTACATTTAATATTTTTTTGAAATTAAATGAAAATGAAATGAAAAAATTTTTATTTACAGCTAAGGTGGTACAGATTATAATATACAATATAAGATGATAATAAAATGGATGTACAGTAGTCTTAATTTTCTAGTATACAATTATAAATATATGATTCTTGGAGCAGTGTATTGTCCTCCTTCCACTAATTACTTCGCCAATTTAGAAGAGGCTCTTGATAACATTGGTTCTGAGTACGCTCACTGCATAATCATGGGAGATTTCAACACGGATTTACTGAAAAATTCAGTCCGGTCTCAAAAGCTTCGTAAAATCATTGAGTCTGTCAATCTCAACATTCTTCCTTTAAAGGCAACTCATCATAATATCGACACTGATGACTCTCTGATTGATCTCATTATAGCTGACTCCTCTGACAGGGTGCTGTCATATGGGCAACTTGAAGCGCCGGGATTTTCCCGCCATGATCTTATTTATGTATCATACAACCTTAAACCTCCCAAATATCAACCTACTGTACTGTCCTTACGTAATTTTAGTAGAATTAATATGGATAAGCTTTTGAAAGACGCATCGCTAATAGATTTTACGCCATTAGCTACTGCATCCACTGTAGAAGATAAAGTAACTATTTTCAATAACATAATTCATGTTTTATATGATAACCATGCTCCTGTACGTAAAGTAAAACTACGACGTCCACCAGCTCCCTGGATGACTGAAGAGGTACGGAAAGCCATGAGCAGACGAAATCGAGCCTTTGCCCGGTTCAAGAGGAGCAGATCTGAGGAAAACTGGTTATCTTTTAAGAAGGCTAGAAACAGATGCAATCAGATGGTACGTTCTGCAAAACGCCGATTTATCCATAGCAATATAAGTAATTCTTCGCCAGCTGATGTGTGGAAATTCCTTAGTTCTCTAGGTTTGGGTAAAACACCTTCTTTGTATTGTGGTTTATCTCTTTCTCACGATGCTTAAAATCTTCATTTTGCTTCTGCTTCTGCATTGGACCATTCAATCCGATCCCAAACAGTCGCTTACATAGCTTCAATTCCGTCTCCGGACATACCAGTCTTTCTTTTTAACCCTGTTGATCAGGATGAAATAAGAAATACTCTTCTGGCAATAAAATCCAAGGCTGTCGATTGCGATGATATTAGTAGAGCCATGATTATTAATATTCTGGAACCTATTCTTCCCGCAATTACGCATATTTTTAATTTTTCGCTTGACTCGGGTCAGTTTCCGAGTCAGTGGAAAAAGGCTTTCATAAGACCCCTTCCTAAAGTATCCAATCCTACACTTCCCAATCATTTCCGCCCCATATCAGTTTTACCTTTCCTATCTAAAGTTCTGGAAGCCTGTGTTCATAAGCAAATTTCCAATTTCATATATAAACATAACCTGCTGAGTACTTTTCAGTCCGGGTTTCGTCCT
Source organism: Parnassius mnemosyne (assembly GCA_963668995.1). NCBI lineage: Eukaryota > Metazoa > Arthropoda > Insecta > Lepidoptera > Papilionidae > Parnassius > Parnassius mnemosyne. The sequence continues at coordinate 15,740,822 of CAVLGL010000035.1, read as the reverse complement.
GGTCACAGCACTACAACTGCCTTACTCAAAATAACTGAAGATATTAGAGAAGGAATGGATAACAAGAAAGTTACAGTTGTGGTGCTCGTTGACTTTTCTAACGCTTTTAACACAGTTGACCATGATATCCTTCTTGCTATTTTTTCTTATTATAGGTTTGCACCGTCAGTCCTGGAATGGATCTCATCTTATCTTCGCGGACGTCAACAGTCTGTCCACGTGGAGCAAATGACTTCACAGTGGGTTGACCTGATTTTTGGCGTACCGCAAGGCGGTATACTTTCTCCTTTAATCTTCTCTATTTTTATTAATTCCATCACATCTAATATTGATTGTTCGTACCATCTGTATGCTGATGACCTACAATTTTATGTACAGTCTGACATTTGTGACATCCATAATGCAATTAACAAATTGAATTCCAATCTCAAGTCAGTCCGTGATTGGTCCATGCGCTTTGGAGTATCTGTCAACCCTACGAAATGCCAAGCGGTGATTATGGGTAGCTCAAGGATGCTTGCAAAAATAGATGCCGCTAGCCTACCCACCGTCTATTATAATGATCGTCTGATACCGTTCTCTTCCTCAGTTAAAAATCTTGGTCTCTATATTGATAGTACTCTGTCCTGGGGGGTTCATATCTCCGAAACATGCCGTAAAGTCTCAGGGTCTTTACGTTCTCTTCATCGCTTGAAAAATTTTCTCCCCTTTAAGACTAAAATTATACTTGTACAGTTACTTATACTACCAATCATTGATTATGCTGACGTGTGCTACTCGGATTTAAACCAAAATCTTCTTAACAAGCTAGAGCGCCTACTCAACAATTGCGTCAGATACATTTTCAATCTTCGTAAATTTGATCATATCTCTCACTATCGCTCTCGCCTTAAATGGCTCACTATTAAACAGAGGCGTGACTCTAGAATTTTGCTTGTTCTCTTCTCTATCTTAAATGATCCATCCACTCCTTCTTATCTCAAGGAGAAATTTTAGTATATTTCCTCAACGCATGATAGAACTCTGCGGTCCTCATATAATAACAAACTAAGTATCCCACTACATTTTACTAATTTTGTTAGTAAATCCTTCACCATTCAGGCTGCACTGCTTTGGAACTCCTTGCCCGATGACGTCAGAAATACATCTAATAAGACTGCCTTTAAAGGATTGGTACACAAGCACTTTAATGATAGTTAGTATGGTCAATTTGGTTACCTTTGTTGTTATTTTATTTATAGGTTTATGTTATATATCTATTTGTATTTATAATTTGTATATATTTATGTACCTATATATTTGTATGTAAATATAATATATTGTCTGTATTATATTTTATAGTATATAAGTTTATTGTATTTATATATATTAGTTTATTTTTAAGTTTATCAGTAGTTTTTTTTCCTTGATTTACTCTATTGTTTATTTTATTTTGTCACCTATCACCTAATTTCCACACGTCCCGGGTTGACTGGGAGAGAATGCCTAAAGGCATTAAGTCCGCCCTTTGTAATCCTTTAATTAAGGTGCAATAAAGTGTAAATAAATAAATAAATAAATATAAACTATGATCTTATTACACCAACTAAGCTGGAGGGTATAAACAAGGGTGTATAGTTCTGTGGTCATCACACTAGGCATGCCTGTGTCGTGAAGGCCTGATACGATTTTCTTATGGTTTTCATTAATTGACACTGGGTCGACGTACGGTTATTACATTATGTAAGCTTTTTGTTTTTAATATAAAATAAGATATAAAATAAAACAAATATTTATATTAAGTTAATATGTATAAAAATAAAATAATTAGAGGTAAAATAATAAATTGTTAGTAAAGAAAATACTGTTATTCATAAATATTACAATAATTAATAAAACATATAAAAATTAGAAACTCCTATAGATCCATATGGATATTACATACTGTATTCATATATTTTATTGACGTAAATTTATGATAAAGATTACGGTTTAATTAGGTTTTCTGTACTATCATAGCTCAGAGTAAGTAACCATTTTGTTATGGTTCTTTTAGCTTCCACCACTGATTTTTATTTTATATCGCAATACTTAAGGACGGAGTTGCACACTTGAGTTCTCACGAATTGCTCAAAACGTTTAGAAAAAGCAGAGTTGATAGCGGGAGTTGGCAAGCGGAATACTCTTCGTTTCAATAATGTCTTATACTCTGGAGATGCCAGAGTACACTTATGAACAGTTAGAAGGTCTTCAATATGAAAAGTTGTCTTACATTTAATAGTCCACAGTCCTTACATAAATCAAAAGTTGAATATCTATACGGTTTTTTTAACATTACTTTTATAACCGAACGTTGCGCTCTCTCAACTCTGATCAGGAAAGTTTTTGCTGCACTTCCCCAGCAAGTAATACAGTAAGTAATAAGCGACTGGCATAACGCAAAATACACAGATCTTAGAGTATTTAATCCTGTTATGTCCCGCAGTTGCTTTACAACACCAATAACCTTCCTGACTCGAGCCGAAAGAGCTATTATGTGATTTTCAAATGTCAGTTTATCATCAACGAGGACACCGAGATATTTAATTACATTGGATCTACTCAAGGTCTCACAGACACACGATTTGCTTGTGTATGAAGGCTCATGAATCTTAACCTCTGTTTGTTGTAGTGGCGCAGTGACTGCTGTCTTATGAAAGCATAGGTACACAGTCTTCTTGGTATTTAGGGTATAGAGATTATTTTGTAGCCAACTAAAGACCTGTCTTAGACCTCTTTCAGCACTGTACAAAGCATCGTTCCACGTTGAGCCATGGAATACGATAGCAGTATCGTCGGCGTAACATATCATTTGGGTGTTTTCCATGGGTAGGTCATGCATATCATTGATATAGACAGTGAATAACGTAAGACCAAGTATGCTGCCCTGCGGTACACCAAAAGGTACATTTTGTGGCAGACTCACAGCCCGACCAATCCTCACACACTGTTTCCGGTCCGTGAGATAGCTCTGAAACCAATTACCGGCAATACCTCTAACACCTATATAGTTTAATTTTTTTAAAGTATTGGAATTGACACAGTGTCGAAGACCTTGGCTAAGTCTAAGAAAACGCCAACACAGCTCTGTTTAGAGTCAAGTATTGATGATATCTTAGATGTTAAAAGGGACACAGCATCTTCAGTACTTCGACCTTTTCTAAAACCGAATTGTCCTGGCGAAATCAACTGTCGAGATTCCAAATAACCGTTTAATCTTTTGTTTACAAGCTTCTCAAGTAGCTTTGAAAAGGCACCTAATAGCGAGATGGGCCTATAATTTTCTACAGCTACCTTTGAGCCACATCCTTTATAAATAGGACAAACAGATGCAAGTTTCCAATCATATGGAAAAACTCCGCTTTCTAGGCTTAGGTTGTAGATATAGGTGAGTGTCTCGATGATCGAATCTTTTATATGTTTTATTAAAGAGTTAGCTAAACCATCCATACCAGGAGCCCTGTCATTCTGTAATCCCATAATCATAGCACTAACTTATTTGGGATCAGTGGGAGTCATGAAAAATGATTCTGTGAAGTTACAATTTACTCGTATTTTACTGGCAAGATCTGGCTCAGTTTTATTAATTTTATTAAGTGTTTGATTTCCTTGGTTTACTCCTAGCGTTGAAAAATAGTTATTACATAAGTCAAGTGGGGAACTTGTTATATTAGAGCATTTCATATCTAATAATTCTGTGGAATCGTTTTTACTGTTGGGAAAATTACAAAAATATTTAATTGACTTCCAGAGTTTTCGTGGGTTATTCTTATTTTCAATTAGTTTATTGGTTTCAAAATCTAATTTACATTTACGCAAGAGATCAATAAAAAAGTTCCGATATCTAGTATAGGTGACCTTAAGCGGAACGTTATCAGGTTCAAGCTTTGTGCGTTGGTGAAGTCGGTCCTTATGTTTCATGCATCTGATGAGCCCCGGTGTGATCCAGGGTTTTAAATTATATTCTCTTCTGGTTAGTCTCACTTCATGCGTATGCTTACTTAATGTATTCATTAATATATTTGTGAAAATGCTCGTTGCTTCATTCAGCTCTTTTTTGTCGGTAACTACAGTCTAGTCAAAAGTAGAGAGATTTTTTTAATTCCTTCAAAATTCTCTTTTGAGAACTGTTCGGCTCGGCCGCATGGGTTGAATTTTATTTAAATTCAGACCCAACATAACCGGATAGTGATCTGTTATATCAGACTGACAGACAATCCCGACTGGTTTCCGGCTTAGTTCAGAATCTGAAAGATAGATATGGTCGAGACATGATTTTCCTCTGGTAGGCTCTGTAATAACCGGTAGTAGACCATATTCCGCCATAACACATTGATATTCCAAAACCTGAGTGCTTGTAGTATCCGATAAATTGACATTCATATCGCCAGTAATTATAAGGAGGCAACTGTTAGTTGTGGAATGTATATAGGAATCAAGTGATGCCAGAAAATCTCCTATATTTTTACAGGACGGAGAGCTATAGATAGCTAGTATAGAAATCATGTCCAGAATTTGTACCGCTAAACAACTAGATTTGTTAATGCATGGTTCCGAAACCGTTGCTCGCCATATGTCCCTAACGTAAATTACAACGCCACTGTTTTGGTTTGAGTTATTTTCAGATTTATAGACGTTATATCCTTGCAGCTGGTGAATATTTATCATATCATTTAGCCAACACTCTGTTAAGATTATAACATCATAAACAATACCTGTTCGTCGCATTGCCACCAAGAAATTATCAAAATTCTTTTGAATACTCCTAATATTTAAATTTATTAATTTAAAGTTATGTTCTTGAGAAAATTTGGCTTTACACTGCTCTAGTTCACTGACATTATAGCAATTAATCTTAATCCAGTCTAATTCAGTTTCACATGGTCTTCGAAAGTTAGTCTCGGTCTACCTCAACACCTTTTAATATTAACTTTCGCGCTATATATTTTCTTCACCATTCGGTCTTCACTCATTCGCTCAACGTGCCCAAACCACCGAAGCACGCTGTTACGGCCTACGGCTGCTCCCTTAAAGGATCAAATTCTCAGGGGCCCATGAGCTGAAGACTTCCCGAGCAGACATAGGTCGGGCCTCCTAAGGCCACGTGGAATCTCTCTAATTACACTAAAATATATGGGGGAGCGTTATACTACGGCCAGTCGACCGGAAGGTATTTGGACGAAGCTTACTTACCTATGTCCAAGGCGACTGGTCCCTCCGGAGTCGGTCAGGTCACATGTGGTTGTGTAGTGAAAGGGAAATAAGTGATGTGATGTGTATCTGGGTGTGACTGATGGTGATTGAACCTAGACCTTGGCCGTCGGCAGCAGCCCGAGCATCTACACAGCTCCAACTTGAGGGGGCCTTCCGATGCATTGTCCAAATGCTGCACCGCTTCAGACTGCTTCGGCACCGGACCACAATCACTTTCCTCTTTCGTCACGATGACAGTCACTTAACTCTATCGTACGATTAACTAGCTTACAGAAGCCACTAACTATCACGGGGTATGAGGTTACCGCACAAAACACGCACGGAGTTTCTGGATCAAAGGTCACTACCGTTTCGCGTTGCAACAGTTAGTTCTAGAATACAGAGGCCGCACTAGCTAATATTGTCGAATGCACTTATACAGATTCTGAGTCGGACCCAATAAGTCCCGGGGAAGCTCTCCAGTAGGGATACGCGCCACAAAATTCCTAGACCGTATTTTTACTGTCCGCGCTTAATTATTCCGAGTTCCCGCGCTTAATTGGCAGCGTGCCAATCGTGAGCACTGTCTAAGGACGACTGACTTGCCCTTGTGCATTTTCCGCACGACCGAAAGTCAAACCGGTATGAATGCACCGCGCCGAGTGCCCTCTAGCGTCAATCCTTGAAAGTGTTTGGCGCGAACACACGCCCTTATCAATTTTTGTGATAAGGTCATCTTTCAAACCTGCCATATTGCGAATCTCTTCGTTTCGCTTTCGGTCGGCCATGGTAACGCCGCACATTTTACGAAGAGATCGCATCTCCACTGCATTCAACTTGCTTTTATGCTTCTTCTGGCATATCCAGGTTTCGCTGCCATATAACAAAGTCGGTACCAACACTGCGTTATGTATTGCAAGGTGTGCACTCTTCACTACGCCTTGCCTTTTGACTAACGCAGTCAGGGCACCATTGACTTTGTTCCTGGCAGCGACACGCCTGTCCACATCTAAATCACATCTTCCATCCCGGCTAAAAGCACTCCCCAAGTATACAATTTCATTTAATTGTTCTAGACATTCCTGATTTACCCATATTTCACACTTCGTTCTCTCTTCGTCCCTTTCAAATACCAGAACCTTAGTTTTATTAGCGTACAAACGGAGACCTTTAATTTCACATTCCTCTTTCATACACGTGACTAATGCCTGCAGTTCTGCCTCTGATGGTGCAATAAGCACTGCATCATCAGCATACAGCAGACAATTTACTTTTATGTCACCCAATTTCACACCCAAACAGCTATCTTTCAGCTTTTGTAAACAGCTGTCGAGATACAGTATGAACAGCCAGGAAGACATGACACAACCCTGTTTTACGCCCGTTTGGACGCTAAACATGGGTGACAGGTCATGCCCTACCCGCACATAGGCTTTACAGTCACAGTAAAGAGACTGCACAGCCCTTAGCAATCGACCATCCACACCATACCCCGGCAACAGTTCCCACATTTTCTTCCTTACAACCTTATCAAATGCTTTCTCAAGATCCACAAAAGCACAGAAAATCTTCTGGTTAGCAGCCAGAAACTTCTCCGTGATCATGCGGAGAGAAAACATTTGATCCGTGCATCCTTTTTCAGGTCTAAATCCGCATTGTGCCTCCCATAGAGATCTTTCCGATTTCTTTTGTATCCTACGTGTCAAAACCTTCGAGTAAACTTTACTTGCTAAACTGGTCAAGCTGATCGCCCGATAGCACCCGCAGTCAAAATGTGAACCTTTACCTTTATATAAAGGCACAATGACTGCGGATCGCCAATCATCCGGGACATCCCCCGTCCGCCAGCACAAATTGCACAGCAGACGGAAGCTGTCCCAGACGCGAGGCCCACCATATTTGACCATTTCAGCAGTAGCTCTGTCTAGTCCACCACATTTCAAACTTCGAATCGCACGTTCAATCTCTTTCATACTGATGACCTCAGTGTCATCGAGGTCCTGGTCTGGCGTACCAGTCCCGGCGTCATCCCCGGATCCCTCACTAAGATCATCACACGCATACATTTCTCTATAAAATTCGTTCCATGGCTGCATGACGTCCGATTTTTCTGAGAGGACGTCATTAGTTCTCGAAAGCACTTTGTTCATTCTTAAGGCCGTCGCACCACTTCGGGTCCTTCCAACCTCTTTCCAGAAGAGTTTGGAGTTCTCCTTAATGTTGTGCGACAACCTTTCGTCCGCTTCCATTCTACACCTTTCACGCACTTCCTCAATCAATGCTTTCGTGTGAACTTTCTGCAGCCTATATCTTTCTTTCATCTTCTCTCTCATATCCTTATCATTACTAGAGGCCAAGTAGTCTAACCATGCTTTCTTCTTCTTCTTTACAGCTTCTTTCACTTCATCATTCCACCATGCATCTCTTCTTTTACTACTGCCTCTTTTTATTGTTCCACACACTTCTTCCGCTGCACTTACCATTCCATCCCTAAGGTTCTGCCATGTTCTTTCTACACATTCGTTTCTGCCATCGATGGTGTCAAGCTTTTCGGCTACCCTCGCATGATATTTATCCCTAGTATCCGCATCCTGAAGCTTCCAGCTTCGGATGTGACATACCGACTGTGGTTCTGTCACTGCCGTCCGGTAGCGCCAACCCACGAACAGACCCCTAAATCTAGTAATCACTATATAGTGATCCGTTCCTAGGTCAGCACCCCTGAACACTCGCGTATCCATAACCTGTTTTCGCAGTCGGTCATCCACCAGGAACAAATCGATCATACTTCTCTCATTCTTTCTTTCTCTAGTATACATATGGATTTTCTTGTGATTAAACATAGTGTTTGTCACAAGAAGACCCTTTTCCTTGCATACCGCCAGTATAAGCTTGCCAGCATCATTAACCCTTTTATCACCAAACTTTCCAAGTACCGACTCGTACCCTGGTCGAGCGGTACCAACCCATCCATTCAAATCACCACATACAACAATTCTTTCGTTTCCCCTAGCCAAATCTAGAACTTCTCTTACATTCTCCCAAAACTCCTCCAGCTCAGCCCTGGACGACGAAGCTACCGGCGCATAAACAGCCAAAAGGAATAACTACGTCAGTCCCAATTTAAAGCGAACCCAGAGAAGTCTTGAGTTCACAAACTTATATTCAGTCATAACATCGACCAACCGAGAAGACAGCAGCACCCCCACTCCCTGGCAGGCGCTCTATTTTTTATTAATTATTATTTTATTAATTATTATTAATTCTATTCCAAATATTGTTGTAATATAGGAGTGTAGAATTATTAAAGCATTTATATGCAGTATACAAATAGTACAATATAATATGGTTATTATTATGAAATGTATTAAATAAATAGTTATAATAAATGTATGTATATATATATGTGAACATGTAAATCAATATGTATGATACTGAATATATGATTCATACATTTTTTCGTGATGATGTGATTATACAGTATTAAATTACAAAAGCTTACCCCAGATTTCAATGCCGTTAAAAATGTACAACTTGTTATCTTATCAATCATTACAGTACAGTAGAGTGCAATTAAATATGGTCCTTTAAAAATGATATCGTAAACAGAATTATTCAAAAAGATTGACATATATTTTGCACCATGCAAGAAAAATAGAGATATGATGTGTTTGTAATAGTTTTTAGATATCCTCTATAGTTGGCAGATGACGGTCTAGATCGTGTTTACTTCTAATAAGTGTTGCAGCTTTCCCTTATCGTTTTCTAATATATATTGCACCCTGGCTGCACCAGCAGAATGCATAATCATGGGTTTTGGCTCTCGCTCTGGCTTCACGAAATAAAAGTCTATTTTCTTTCGTAAGTCGTTCATTACAAAAATTTTTTATCGGCGAGCCAATTATTCCCAGGTTGCGCTGGTGAGGGTCTTTCTTGATTTGAAGGCTTTTAGTACCTGGTCGCGCTTGGATCGCCGGAGCAAACGCACTACGATGGGTCGAGGCATTCTACTGCCACCATTTGGAACATTAGGTGGTACAGCCAGGCGCCGAGGTCCAACGCGGGTAATCCAGTCCACGTTGACGTCTTCCAACTGTGCTCCAACTTTTTGTGCGGCCACCTTAACAATATGTTCTAGATTTTCATTATTACCTTCTGGTATACCGACGATCTCTATTTCGTTGCGGAGCCCCTGTTGTGCTTGTATATTCAGCTCATTCTGTAGATGGGCCACAGATGCATGCAAGTTTATAATTTCCTGATCGCGTTTTTCTAGTTTTGTCAAGCGATTTTCATTGGCTGACATGCCCGGGACTAACTCGTCCATTCTTTCATGGCAATGGCATAGAGAGTGCGTCACTTCTTCCAACTTTGTTTTTAGTGTCGAAAATTTACTAGTTAAACGAGCGATTACCGCTGTTAATTCTCTTATTTCTGCCTCAGGAGTCTGACAGTCGGAGATATCCTTTTTGCGCATCGTAACGTTTTGCGAATCTGGGTTAGGGCGTATTGGCGTTTGGGTGTTATCGCCGCCTTTTTTTTTGGAAGCACTACACTCGGGGCACTTCCAGCACTTTTTCCCCTCCCCTGTAACTGATGTTAAATTAATACAGTACGAGCAATATGTTTTTTCGCATTTTGGCGATGTACATGTAATGATACTTGCATTCTTAGTAACCTTCAGACAACCTGCGCACTTCATGGCCAGTTAGGTAATAAATATATCGTCTCAGAAATAGGAATATAAATTTCAACCAACTGCCCAATATGCACCGCACTAGTCTTTGAAAATATCAACTCTGCGATACGCTACGCTCACTGCAAACGGTTTTCACGGTTACGTCGAACACTTAACCGCGCGTATGCTCTGCGCTGCAGGCTTTACCACTTACCCCACACTTGTGATTAATTTCTTGGTGGTTAAATCGTTGTTCACTTTTATTTCGAAAACAGCTATAATTTTGCAGTTTGTACTATACACTATTCACAGTCTTATTGTTTAGATACCACACAAACAGAATATTCAAAGATTTTTAGGATTCGTTGAACTTAACACTGATTATTGATATAAAAATGCGGAGCGATTTTCAAAACAAAGTAACTTGTTCGACCGATATGTCAAAGAGTTTTTATTGTTATAATAAGACTTCAAAAATTAAACTTTCAAAACTTTAGATAAAAAAGAGACAGATTTATATACATTATAAAACTGTAGTTCATTAAAGATAAAATATCTTGAGATTATCTATATATACATATATAAGATATATATACTTCACCACCCGCACTTCACGGTCACACTAGTGAAATATTCGTAGCATCACGCAATTTCCCCCAAGGGGTTTTTGCGGAGCTTCGGCTTATATTCCCAAGTCACAATGATAAAACTTTTAGCGTAGTTAGATCTAATATATTTAGTAATGCTCTTGAAGCGCCCGCACATGAGTTGCATGATTCAATGTGCCCGAATAGTTTAAATTCCATAGTATTTGATACCCACAACGCTCAAAGCCCGATTCATGCTTGATGGCCGATGACATTTTGCCGAGGGTTTAAATAGTGTAGTTCATCTCCTACAGCGTTAGTCATATTAAAGAGGAACTCGTGGTTATGTAATAGCTGCGCAGATCAATAAATTTGCGAGTTTTAGTTGCACTTGCCATGGTCAGTCCATGAATGAGTGACCATTTTCTTAACATAACGATATTGAGAGAACAGAGAATCCATATGTATCCTCAGACACTTGGTGCACATTACTCTATAAAGATCATTATGTATTTTAAAATTCATGCGGCTAAAATGATAATAAGTTTATTATTTCTCTACACTTTTCAGGGACAGATGAAAGAATATAAACATGAAGCACAATGATATAATATATACATATAAATAGGTGTATTGCACAGACGGCCCTTGAGCTCCTGGAAAGCGATATCGCAATTTTCATCCCAGCAGAAATGTCGCTTCTCCTCGGTTAGATTATGCAGAGGTTTGGCTATATCTGCAAAGTTCTTCACAAATCGTAGATAATAGTAGCACAAACTTTCTCAATTTTCTCTGGATCCGCGCGGATACCTTCTTCCGACACTACACACCCCAAAAAGCTAACTTACCCTTTGAATAGTGAACATTTCTTCGGACTCAACTTGAGGTTAGCACTCTGTTTTTGTTTTGAAGGTGTTCGTCAAACGTACGGCCTACGATGATGATGTTATCGAAGTAGACCAGACAGGCATCGCCAATTAGGCCGGTAAGTACAAGTTCCATCCACCTTTCAAACGTTGCTGGAGCATTGCACAATCCAAACAGCATAACTTTAAATTTTCACAGACCCTTTCCTTGTCCTTAGGGTCAATCTCGAACTGCCAGTAGCCACTTTTCAGGTCCAGTGTGCTAAACCACATTACTCCTGTAAGGATGTCCAGCGTGTCATCAATTCTTGGCAAGGGATAGCTGTCCTTCTTCATAACGTCGGTCAGACAGAAGTAGTCAACACAAAACTGCATGCTGCCATCGTTCTTCTTTACCAGCACCATAGGTGAACACCATGGACAAGATGAAGGTTTATCAACATCATCCTTCACCATCATCTCTCAATCATGGTTTCCACTTCCATTTCACGTGCTATCGTCAATCTTCTTGGCCGCTGACGCATAGGCAATTCTCTTCCTGTGTTTATTTTGTCTCCAACTAAGCTAGTCTTCCCTATGTCAGCATCGTTTGACGAGAAAACATCAGCATTATTGAGGAACAACTTCTTCGCCTTGACCATTTCATTCGGGGCGAGAACGCTGCGACAGTCTTCTAAAAGTGTGGTCACTCTTGTTTGTACATCCTTGCTGGGAATCCCAGTCGATAGATATTAGCACCGACGTAACCAATTCACTTCCTCACAAGTACCAACCAGTGCGCCTTTTCTATAATCTGTTCCTGATCACAAAGGTTCAGCACACGTACTCCTGAGATGTCGGTGGTTCTGACCAAGGTTCGAGCCACTTTCCATGGAAGGTCATTGTCTACCCTTTCCACGAGTACACAACGATGAGTTTGTCCAGGATTCCGAGGAAGACTAACTGACACAATCGTTTCCACAGTTACCACTTCCACGAAAAGTTCCTCTTGTCGACATTTCAAAACACCTTGATTTACGTCGATCTCACAACAATTCTTCCTCATAAAGTCTAGGCCAAGGATGCAGTTGTCCGGTGGCTGTCACCAAATTAATGCGTTCTCGGTGGTATGTGGAGTCCTCAAGGAACTGACTTATAAGTTGGGAACTGACAACCTTGCGAGAGGCTCCAGTGCCTATGGTCAGTTTACACGGCGTTCCGTTGACCTCGCCCTTGATGATTAGGCTGTTCCCATCATGAATTTGTGAGATCGAAATCCTTGCGGCTTCTTTAATATCAGCCAGCACCCGCCCCGCAGTCCTGGCTTTTAGTCGTTTCCCTGCTACTGCTGGGCAGTGCTGATCTCGAGAGGGTAGTGCGATCGTTCACCTCCCCTTTCTACAGTTCGCTTAGGGCACCTAGGGATGTATCTTTTATTGCGGTCGTGAACTGTGGCTGCTGCAACCTCCCTGACGCGATAGGAATGATGATCCTGCCACTCGGCTTCCACCTCCAGTACATGGGCCAAGGCGGCCTTAACCGTCTCGTTTTGCTCGAGCCTCACAGCAGCTCTGACTTCAAGATCACAGATGCCATCGATGAATGTCTGCAACAGGTTCCCTACAAAGAGCGCAGGTACAAACTGGTATGCTTTTCGAACCAGATTCTCCATCTCGTTGCACGCGTACTTCGTTGCACGCGATGTTTGAGCTGCACACGAAAGACGTGTTTCAGGGTAGCCTCCATCTCTCTCGCCTGCAATGCCTCAAGAAGCTGCTTGTAAGTCACTTACTTACCGAGAGCTTCCAGAACAGTTAAGGCCTGGTCGCGCAGGTCTAGGGTGAGAGCAGTCATGGCCGGACTTTTATTCGGGCCGTTCGACTTCATGACATTCTTGAACTGGATTTTGTAGGCCGACCAGGAAGAAGTCCCGTCGAACGGCGGCACTTTGAATCCACGTATCAAAAGTGTTGTAGCTACCACGGGAGCTGTAATTCCATCCCCAAGTTTCAGGTCGTCCAACGTTTTTTTCGCCCCGATGTTCGTTGTCAACCCGATTGTTCACTTGGTCGATTCGGGTTTCAGCTTCCGACAGGCGATTGTCATGTTGAGCAACCCTATCCTTCACCTCTTTTATCTCTTTCCCGAAGGTAGCGTGAAGGTGCTTCATGAGCAGTGTCTGCTCTTCCTTATCGCGTTTGAGCTATTCTTCCAAACGACGGGCCTGTTCCTCCTGCCGGCGAGGCTGTTTCTCCTGTCGGCGAGCCTGCTCCTGTAGCATCATCATCAGAGCACCTAAGTCAGGTGCTGTAGATGCAGGAGGTACTGATGGGCCGACCTCCGTGGTCAGCAGCTGGATCTCCGACGTCTGCGGCGTTGCACCACCAAATGTCTTTGGTCCATCTTCTGCTGGCGTTGACTTCGGATACGAATGCCCTCCGTGTTGTCCTTTGGTAAAATCGACATGATTTGATCCCCTTCTGACACCAATTGTTACGAGCTTGGTGTTCGAGACAATTAAAAACTTTTTAAATAAAACTAATTTTACGGATTTTCTCGCGTATATTAACTTATTTTTATATATTCCCGACTAGTGTTGCCCAAAATCGGTCTTGGTCTTGCAGTCTTGGTCTTGTTCTTGCATTTTTGCAAGACCAAGACCAAGAACAAGACCGCCTCTTTTTAGCAAGACCAAGACCAAGACTGACCGTGCAAGATTTGCGCAAGAACAAGACTTAGCTTGCGAGACTCTTGCGTCTTGCAGTTAGGACTAAGTGTCGTTTCAGGGAGTATAGGAGTTCGGGTATACGCTTAGGGACTCTATGAGACGCAAAAAATATAATGAAAAAAAAATTGGAAAATTGGACTTATGCGCATTACGAACAATACCATAAATATACATAGCGAATGAAAATATCCATTAAAAGAAAAAAGAGTGTATCCCTAATTTTGACCATCGGCACTTTGATAGTGCGCGGCGTCTTGTTGTCGGCGTCATCAAAGGTCGGATACTGACCTGTCAAAGAAATTGTGCAGCTATTCGAAAGTACAAGGGCAAGATACACGTGCCGGCGGCTACTATTGATATCGCATACAATCGTCGCCGCTGCGCCACACGCACTACATTTGACACTGTTTGATTGCCGCCACAGAGTACATGTTTCAAAGAATAAAATAAGTTTCCGGGTGCTCAGAATGGACACGAATACATTATCCTGATCTCGCAAGAAATATTGTAATTAGATAATAGGTAGGTATCATAATAATTTATTCTAGTAAGTAATTATTATAAAATTAACTATATGGATTTATAATAATTACTTACTATTATTGTTATTATTATTACCTAAAAGATAAACATGTTCAGTAAGTTCACTGCAAATCTCGACTTTTGCAAGTGTGTGTTTTTAAAACACAAAGTGCTCGAATATGTCGTCACACATTTGATAAATATGGTTGACACCATAGCACTTTTAAAATACTTGAAATGTGTAAAAATGAATCTGGATCTTGTCTTCAAGGCTTAGTTATTAAGGAGTTGGAGGGGTACCTAGGTAAACCCAAAGCCGTCATCTCGGAAGACATTTTAGACTGTTGGAGGACGCATGAGACAAAATATCCGATTTTATCGAAGATGGCCCGTGATTTTCTTTTAATACCTGCAACTTCAGTACCTGCTGAGAGATTATTTTCTAAAGCATCATTAGTAATTAGAAAACATAGAAATAGGTTAAGTGATGAGTCAGCCAGATGGTTACTTTGTATTAATGCTTTGTCAAAAGAATAAATATAAAGTACCTAACAGTAATGTCAAAGCTGTTGTGTACATATTGTGAAGTAATTTAATTTGCATCGTATTTTATTTTTTATTTAAATAAATGGTATATTGTATAACTCTTTTATTCCATTTCATATATGGTGAGGGTCCATCAATCTCTTTCTAGAGAGATAATTTTATTTAAAATACAGTGTAGTTATTGCCATTAATTTGTTTTTATATGTATGTTTAACCATGTTTTAGCACATGTAAGCTTATTAAATGTAAACGTTTATTATGAAACTGACGCCCATGGCCGTGGGACACGGTAGATAGCTCAGTTGGTTAGAGCATCGGCACGGACCGCTTAGGTCGTGGGTTCAAACCCCACCCGGTGTCAGTTGATTTTTCGAATTTCTCATTAAATGTTTAGACATTTATTAATATGGTTGGTCTTTACTATGGCTATGTTAATTCAAGCTCAATATGTACCTACTCTGTTAAGTTGTTCTAAGATCTAAAGTATTTTAATAAATAGTAATAGGCTAATAGTTCACTGCGAGACTTACGAGACTCTTGCTGCAAGACCAAGACCAAGACCAAGACTTGGAGCGCAATACCAAGACCAAGACCAGGTGTATTGGCGCAAGACCAAGACCAAGACCTGCTAAGTCTCGTCTTGTTCTTGCATTTGGGCAACACTATTCCCGACGTTTCGGGTGCTTTCCAGCACCCGTGGTCACGGGGGACTGAGTTGTTTGACGTCCTGCTGTCATAGTTAGCCCGGCTACCTTCAGTTTTTTAATATTAATTTTTGGTTCGATTTACGCAGAATGAGCTTACAGTATCTTGAAGTCTAGCAGTGGTACGAGTATACTTGGGTTTGGATTTGATTTTATTAATTATGGGATCCCAAGCAGATGGCAGCACCCATCCATCTTCTCTATTGAAATTAGGATGTTTTTTAATTTCAATAGCCTCGCGAATCATCCTTGGGAGGAATCGGTGTTCTTTTGCGAGGATTTGTGGTCTATCAAATCTAATGTAATGGCGGGGACGATCTTGAACATGTTCACAAACTGCAGACTTCCCGATACGTCGGTGCTTCACGTCAGCTATATGTTCTTTAACGCGGGTTTTAATAGATCTTTTTGTTTGTCCTATGTACGAGAGACCACATTCACAATCCAGCTTGTACACTCCTGCATCTTGTAGAGGGAAGTCTTGTATTTTTTCTGTACACAGTAAAACAAAAAAAAATACCCATACCATCCTTCACAGTTAGCTACCGTGGGAAAATCTTTGTTTCAGAGAGCACGAGGGATCTGTGACAGAAAACATCTGGCCGCCGAGCTTCAGCACGTCGAGCAAGTACTGCAAGACAACAAGCTTCGGGTCCCGCGCCTACGTCACAGTAACCGAGTGAAGCCAGCCACAGTCGAGCGTGTGCCTGCTGTACTACCCTATGTCAGAGGAGTCACAGACAAGGTAGGCTACATCTTGAAGCGAGCTTCCATTAAAACGTACTTCAAGCCACTGAAGAAGATTGGTCAATTTTTACCATCCGTCAAGTGTCATATCCCTCTACAAGATGCAGGAGTGTACAAGCTGGATTGTGAATGTGGTCTCTCGTACATAGGACAAACAAAAAGATCTATTAAAACCCGCGTTAAAGAACATTTAGCTGACGTGAAGCACCGACGTATCGGGAAGTCTGCAGTTTGTGAACATGTTCAAGATCGTCCCCGCCATTACATTAGATTTGATAGACCACAAATCCTCGCAAAAGAACACCGATTCCTCCCAAGGATGATTCGCGAGGCTATTGAAATTAAAAAACATCCTAATTTCAATAGAGAAGATGGATGGGTGCTGCCATCTGCTTGGGATCCCATAATTAATAAAATCAAATCCAAACCCAAGTATACTCGTACCACTGCTAGACTTCAAGATACTGTAAGCTCATTCTGCGTAAATCGAACCAAAAATTAATATTAAAAAACTGAAGGTAGCCGGGCTAACTATGACAGCAGGACGTCAAACAACTCAGTCCCCCGTGACCACGGGTGCTGGAAAGCACCCGAAACGTCGGGAATATATAAAAATAAGTTAATATACGCGATAAAATCCGTAAAATTAGTTTTATTTAAAATGTGTAGTGTTCGCGTAAATATAAGAAATCACAATTAAAAACTGCCGAGTGAATTACCAAAATTGGCACTTTATTACAGAACACTAATTACAACTTAAAACCACACTAATAACAGATCACAATTGTACTACTGATCACTTTAGTTTGCAGTTGTATCGCTTCGAAGTATTCGTTTGTATGGCCAACTCAACCTTGCTCCGATCACGGTCTATATTGCGACCGGAGTTAAGGTTCCGGCCTCAGATAATTCCAGAATCTTCTATTGTAGAAACATCTAGGATGTTTGAGTACATACCGGTCCCGATTGACTAGGTGTCGATATTTCTAGAAAGTTCTTCCATTTAAATTTCTAGAAGGATCTCGACTCTCTTAGTTCTGCCACTCGATACTAGTGGGCGCTAGTGGTAACTAGTGTTGCCATTTACCAGACATTAATAGTGGCGCTCAACAATATGTTCAATATATTTTGTATTTTCTTAAGACCCATGTAGTTTTTTGACCAAAAAACAATGTTACAGCCATTATAAACTGAAAGGATTTTCATTTTATAAGTACCCCCTGGAATTGGATTACTTGAAATCAGAATTTGATTTTTCAGTGTTAATTTACATTCAAAATTGTATTCCTATTCTTCAGGAGAAGTTACGTAATAAGATCGAAAATGTTTTTTACACATTTATCCATAATGATATTAATGTGTCTATTAAATTAGCAAATGTTCTATATCATTGTTGTGGATTGAAATTGAACAATAGACTTTTATTCATATGAAAAATTTGTGTTTACAAACACAAATTTTTCAAATGAAAAAAATAACCCAATTAACAGCAAATCTTCTTCAAAACTTCACACTTTTTATTTTCTGAATCTCTTCATCTAAAATGTCAATACTTGTAAGTAAACACAAAATTAAGGCTAGTCTTGTTTTAATTAATTTTACAGCAGTATCAAATACAATATTTTATTATAAGTTTTTCTATATATGTATGTGGGAGGACATGTTTGACTCACACTGTAATGAACTGCTCTCCAGCCACTACGAGACATTTTTCTTTTCCTTTTGTTTTTTGTATGTAATATTTTAGACCACTTGGAATAAAATAAGGTCAGATAAAAGTGCTTACATCTATAGCTGTGTTTATACCTCTATTCTTTCCTCTTCGATAGCTGGACTCGGCACCTCTATTAATTAATATCTCCTCTGCTGGTATGGAGCCATTACCGGAGGCTATTTCATCCCTAGTGAGTTGTTACTAATGGAGATAGGTCCCAATAGTTTATAGGTCTTTGTTTTAGATTTATGAAAATCTTTTGAACATTTAAGACATAATTCTTTATTCTTTATTCTTTATTGTACACACTATACGTTGGTAACAATTATTAAATATTTAAATAAAATGTACAAAGGCGAGCTTAACCCTAATAAGAGTTCTCTTCCAGCAAACCTTTTGGGAAAGAGAAATAGTTTTATATAAAGCAAGTAGGTAGCAGCGTGCGTACTTAATAATTAACATAACACTAGTTAATAGAAATTTGCTATAAGTAACAGTTAACAATTAACATATAAGTGTATAAAATATAAGTATAATTTATTTTCTTATTTCTATTGATTTACATATATATATATTAATAAATACAATAAATATATACATATATACTCATACACACACATATATATATATAAATATATATATATACATATATATATATATATATATATATATATATATACATATACAATTATATATATAAATACATAAAATGTGTAAATATTTGTAATTCTAAGTTGACAGATAATATTTCTTTACTCTGCTCCGAAATATATCAAGAGAAGAGCTAGCACGTATGTCATGTGGAAGTGAGTTCCATAGCTTGACCGCCCTTATAGTAAAGGATCCACCACATCAGCTTGTGAAATGAGAAGGAGTTTTGAGAAGCAGCTGTTTAGTGGTCCGGCACTGAGTTTCACGAGGTACAAGATACTCAAAACGCTCGCGAAGATATGGAGGTGCAAGAGGATTAAAGAGAAGAAAGTAAAGAAATGATAACACATGTAAGTCTCGACGTTTACGGATAGGAAGCCATTTTAATTGAGCCCTGTACTCTGATACATGATCAAACTTACGAAGACCGAAAATAAAACGTATACACAAATTTTGAATGCGTTCCAGTTTGTTCAACAGCTCCTCTGAAGCATCCAAAAAACTAACATCAGCGTAGTCAATGAGAGGAAGAAGAAGTGCTTGAGCTAAGGTTATCTTAGTTTTTAACGGTAGAAACATCTGGAGGCGCTTGAGAGATTGGAAAGAGTAGTTCACTTTTCTGCTAATCATATTAATATGAGCAACCCATGACAAATTATTATCAAAAATAACACCTAAGTTCTTAGCAGTCTCTGTATATGGAATTTGAGTATTATCATACGTTACTGCAGGGATCTTCGAACGATCTAATAAATTAAGCATATATGAGCTGCCGATAATCATTACTTGGGATTTAGCAGGGTTAACAAGAAGACCAAATGATTTTGCCCAACTGCTTATGCTACTTAAGTCAACATTCAGCTTATTAATAGCCTCATCTATATCTTGGACTTTGAAATGACGGTATAGTTGCAAATCGTCAGCATAGAGATGATAATGAGAGGAGAGAACAGTAGTGAGAGCATTGATAAAAATAGAGAAGAGAAGTGGGGAAAGAACACCACCCTGAGGAACACCCGCCGTGAGATCGCACCACTCGGAGAAATCCTCCTCATGGCGGACACACTGCGAGCGACCCCTAAGGTAAGAATTAAACCAAGAGATTACTGATGGTGAAATGTTTAAGGACGAAAGAATACCAAGAAGTATGTCATAATCAACGGAATTAAATGCACTGCTGAAATCCAATAATGTTAGGACAGTGAGTAGTCTTTTGTCCATGGCCCAGCGAATATCATCAGACACTTTAATCAGAGCGCTGACTGTGCTATGGCCTGGACGAAAACCAGATTGGAAAGGACTCAGCAAGTTGTGAACAGTTAGGAAATGAGATAGTTGCCTCTGAACTATATTTTCTAGTACTTTAGATAAGATTGGAAGAATAGAAATAGGTCGGAATTGGGATAAAGATGTAGGATTAGAAGTTTTTGGAAGGGGAATGACGAATGCCTTTTTCCAGCAAGTCGGAAAGGAGCTCGTCTCAAGCGAAAAAAAGATAATGTGAGTGATAATAGGGAGAAGTTCATTAGTGATAGGTTTAATCATTTGCATACAAAGATTGTCATAACCGATAGCTTTAGTGGAAATAGATAAAAGGCATTTTTTTATGTCACCATCAGTAACTTTACTAAAATTAAAAGGAGAACACAGCGGCTTAGGAAAATTGGAGAGAAGATTAAGTGTAGTTGACTTAATAGAGTCATCAATAGAAATCGGAGGCTCAGAAAAGTGCTGGTTGAGTGCAGTCAAATCAAACGAGATATTAGAATCATTATGTGATTTGCCTATACCCAGAGTTCTAAGAAATTTCCACATCTGAGCGGAATGAGAATTTTCAACCTCATCATAAATATGTTTCGTCTTAGCATCACGACACATCTTACTACAGCGATTACGCAATTTTTTATATGTGAATAAATTTTCATTAGTAGGGTGCTTCTTATAATGCCTCTTAGCTTTATCTCTTTTGGACATTACTGCTTTTATAGACTCTGAAAGCCAGGGGGCTGAAAAGTGTTTAACCCTGACTCGCTTAAGTGGTGCATGAGTATCGAAAAGTTTTAAAATGAGGTGAAACGCATAAACTTTATCATTAATATCTTCGGAATTTAGAACAGGGGACCAGTCAATATTATTTACATCATCTCGCAAACGCTCCAGGTTAATTGATTTAAAGCTTCTTAGAAGTAAGAATTTCGATTTGCGCCTAGGACGTTGAATTTTATAGGAGAGGAAGATAAGATCGTGGTAAGAGAAAGACGCAGATAGTTGACCATGCGAAGCAACCCGGTCAGCATCAGAAACAATAATAAGGTCTAAAAGAGAAGGGGTACTATTAGGCGAATGGTGAGTAGCAGAAAGAGGAAGAATATGTAAATTAAAAGATGACACCAGGGAGAGCAATTTTTTGCTACGAAAATCATTCTTCAACAGGCATGTGTTAAAGTCACCTAAAATAATGGTATTATCATAAAGCGGAGTTAGATTTACAAGTTTTTCTTCCAGAGAAGAAAAATAATTTATATTGCGAGAAGGGGGATAATAGACCCCAAGCAAAGTCCTAGAATGATTAATAGTAATTTCAATAAATAAATGTTCAGCAAAATTTGTGTACATATTGGGTGAATGATCAACTATTTTATAAGGAATGTCAGCTCTCAAATAGATTGCCACTCCACCATAACCTTTGCCGACCCTGTCATTACGTATAAGTTGAAAACCAGGGAGACAATACTGTACCGACGGAAGTGCAGGCTTTAGAAAAGTTTCAGAAACAAGTATGCCATCAACATATTTAGAATCAAAGGTTGATAAAAGATCAGCGTAATGAGCATGAATGCTTTGAGCGTTAATATGGACTATATTAAGATTTTTACTATAATTACAGAATACGGCTACTAGTTGATCATGTAAATGAGTGGAATCATCGCTTAAGGCGCTTTTATATGTCTTATCGGAAGAGCTAGAAGAAGAGCAAGAAAAGTAACTATCATCAAATCCCAAAATATCACACATGCTAATCAAAACTATAACAGAAACTAAGCTATAACAAAATCAACAGCAAAGATCAAATATATACTTGTATAATGTATAAAAAATAAATATTATATAAGTCTGGATATAATACCTACAATATAAATAATAATATGTTATGAAATATTATGAAACAGTAATTATATTAAATTAAAATTAAATTGCCAACAATTATGCACTTAAAAAAAAATTTCTTTCATACCTGCCGGCAGTGGCATCGGTAGAATTTTATAATTACATAACTTACTTAAGACTAATTAATATACTAAATAATATATTATAAAAAAAAAGCACAGTCTTACCATCAATAATAAGAAAGACAAATATTATCTACGGTACCTACCAAATGATGTCACTTCGGTTTCCTTAAGAACTTTCTTTATGATCATTGGTTAGCTCTGATAGAAGTAATGCTCTTCTTTTATCAGCCTCTAAATTGTGTAAGACACATAACAGTCTAACGCAGTCATTTCCAGCATTATTTTTTTTATCAGTTTTCTTGATAAGAACTATACATACTATGTTTAAATTTGAAATTATAGGGCTTAATTTTCCTCTATCTTTCTATCTCTACTTTGGCCGTTGTTAAAAAAATTAATGATTTACATTTAGAGAATTTAATTTGCAATTTTTCCTTAATACAAGATTTTCTGATAAGTTTTTCGGGTTTACCTTACTGTGTGAAACAGAATATTTATCTTCTTCATCACTCTAGTAAATAATTTGTACCGAAAGTGAGTAAGATCAGTTGTAAAAATAGCCTCATGTTCATTAGAGGCACGAGCTTATAAATACTCGTAAAAAGAATCATCAAAATCGGGTTACCTATAAAAAGTTATGAGGTAACACACATAAAAATATAGTCGAATTGAGTATCTCCTTCTTTTGAATTTTATCACTTTGCTTATAATAAAACAAAAATTTTAACAAAATATTTGTTAAAATTTTTGTTTATTTCTCTATTTTTAGTGAATCTGAAGTTCGATAACTGATTTAATTTGTCTGCTCATATGAGACAGCGCCGTTTAAATGAGCCAAAGGAAGAAAGGGAGAACGCCTATCTCAAAAGAGGAAATCAACCCAAGGGACATTTCAAAAGAGACTTGTGAAGAGCGCAAAAATAGGCTTTCATAATGCGGGCTTACATGAAAAAAGTTTTAAACAGGGAAAGTATCAAAAAACGTACTTTCCGTCTCAGCTTGATCCACGATCGCCTATCGAATGACACGGAAGAGTAATGTGCCCATCGCCTCGGCGTGATCTGCGATCGTCTATTGAATGAGACGCAAGAGCAACATGCACACCGCCTTGGCGTGATCCACGATCGTCTATCGAATGAGATGCAAGAGCAACATGCACACCGCCTTGGCGAGATCCACGATCGTCTATCAAATGATACGCAAGAGCAACGTGCCCACTGGCTCGGCGTGATCCACGATCGTCTATCGAATGAGACGCAAGAGCAACATGCACACCGCTTCGGCGTGATCTACGATCGTCTATCAGATGAGACAGAAGAGCAACGTGCCTACCGCCTCGGCGTGATCCACGATCGTCTATCGAATGAGACGGAAGAGCAATGTGCCTACCGCCTCGACGTGATCCACGATCGTCTATCGAATGAGACGGAAAAGCAACGTGCCCACCGTCTCGGCTTGTTCCATGATCGTCAATCCAATGAGACGGAGGAGCAAAATGCCTACCGACTCGGTTTGATTCACGATCGCTTATCAAACGAAACACCTGAAACTCATTCATTTCGACTTAGTAGAATGCAACAAGCCAGTCAAGGTTGTAGGGACATCGCAAATGAACAATGTTTTGAAGCGGCTATTAATATTTTTGCTGATGCGCTGTTTGTAAAAGAAGTCTTTATCCACAACTGCGTTCCATCTTACCAGCATATATGTACACTATTACCTGAAGAACTGATTTATGTAGGTACAATAACTACGTGCTCTCGATGTAACAATAATATTAGGGAAAGAAAAATTCCAACAACTGCGTATTGGAATAAAATAATGCCCGCAAATGTACTGCCTGAATTAGCCAATTTAACGAGCGTTGAAGAACGATGTTTAAGCCGCATCATACCGTTTTTAAAGATTGTAAAACTTAATAACCATTTCAGTCAAAATTAGTGTAAAGGGCAGGTCTATTTGCAAAGGATGTTATGGAAATAGCTGAACAGTTACCACTGACACCAAATCAAGCTGGTTTAGTTTTGATTGTGGAAAGTCTCGAGAACCTTTCATGTTATAAAGAATTCGTCGTGGATATGCAAAGATTGAATCTAGCATTAACTTGGTTAATTTTCAATAACCATCTTTACAGAGATGTTCAGGTGCATTTTGAAATTACGTTAAACGGATGTGGAACGCCGTATGCTGCCTCTAATATTAAGCTGGGCTGTTACAGTCCACAAACTACAGGGTAAGACCCTCGAAAGAGCTGTGATCGACCTTGGAAAGAAAAACTTTGCAAAAGGGCAAATATAGGTTGCATTTAGTCGTGTTAAAAGTTTGGGAAGCATAAAAATTCACAAATGACATGAGCTGGTTAGTGTTGCCAGTGGGAGCTGATATAGGTTGGAATACCAGAATCTTATGTTTCCCCCAAAATATTAAAATTCGTGTGATTCGCTTCGCCAGTTCATGACTACATAGTCACAGAATAAATAATAGTACTCCGTAACATAGTATTAAAACACAGAGGAAGCGTCATCGAATATAATGATAGTTTCTGGAGTGTTCAGAGGATATTATGTGGAAATCGATTTATAAATGTAGTGGTCTTTAATTTTTTTCAATAGTTAATTTCTTGACACTTTTGAGTATCACAGACTCAAGGTATCAACTAGAATGAGTAAATACTAACTTTATAAACTGCATCTCCTATTTTCCAATCCTTGGAGGTGGAATGTTTACTCTATGTTTTATACACTCGATGTATATCCTATTTATAAAAAACAGATCTTTAAAAACCATTCATAATTGGCGAAGACATAGCGTAATATACAATAAATAGGAACATACAACCAAATTGAGAACCTCTCCCTTTTTTTTTAAATTAAGCTCCTAGGCAGCAGAAGCATTCCCCTTTCCTAAGGAGAATAGGGCAGTTGTTGCGAGATGCTTCATACTTATGTGGGCTGATAAGTTCGGGTTTTCCGAAGCACTGATAAGCTCAAAAACGCTAATTTTCTTACAAAATAACTAGCATGCTTTTGTTACCAATTAGACCAACTTTTTGTTAAATTTGATACACCTATTAAATTTACTGTTGGCCAAAGTGAGAAGCAATCGTGATATCGCCTTAGCAGTCGCATCGTTCGGAATTGCTGCCACTCTGCTGGAAGGAGGTAAAACTGCACATTCCGCATTTATAATTCCTCTGGATTTGATATAAAATGAAACCCCACTCTGCTATATATCTAAACAAAGTAATATGGCAGAAGTACTCCGCAAAACGAAATTAATTGTTTGGGACGAGAGTACTATAGTTCATAAAGGGGGTTTCTTTTTTTTTATCTTCACGCACAATCCCTGACGGGGTAGCCAGAGAGAACAGATCGCCAAGTGTCACGATCCTTACAAACCTCTTTCGCTTCTTTCAGATTCATTATCTTCTTCATACATGCACGTATAGGTATCCGAGTACTTTTGACCCTACCCTCTTCGAGCAATTTGCTCACATGGTCTTCGAAAGTTAGTCTCGGTCTACCTCGACACCTTTTAATATTAACTTTCGCGCTATATATTTTCTTCACCATTCGGTCTTCACTCATTCGCTCAACGTGCCCAAACCACCGAAGCACGCCCTTATCGATTTTTGTGATAAGGTCATCTTTCAAACCTGCCATATTGCGAATCTCTTCGTTTCGCTTTCGGTCGGCCATGGTAACGCCGCACATTTTACGAAGAGATCGCATCTCCACTGCATTCAACTTGCTTTTATGCTTCTTCTGGCATACCCAGGTTTCGCTGCCATATAACAAAGTCGGTACCAACACTGCGTTATGTATTGCAAGGCGTGCACTCTTCGCTACGCCTTGCCTTTTGACTAACGCAGTCAGGGCACCATTGACTTTGTTCCTGGCAGCGACACACCTGTCCACATCTAAATCACATCTTCCATCCCGGCTAAAAGCACTCCCCAAGTATACAATTTCATTTACCTGTTCTAGACATTCCTGATTTACCCATATTTCACACTTCGTTCTCTCTTCGTTCCTTTCAAATACCAGAACCTTAGTTTTATTAGCATTCAAACGGAGACCTTTAATTTCACATTCCTCTTTCATACACGTGACTAATGCCTGCAGTTCTGCCACTGATGGTGCAATAAGCACTGCATCATCAGCATACAGCAGACAATATACTTTTATGTCACCCAATTTCACACCCAAACAGCTATCTTTCAGCTTCTGTAAAGGGGGTTTCGAAGCCCTAAATAGATATTTGCAAGATATTAGAAATAATAATTGTCAAATGGGAGGAGTTACTGTATTGTTAGCGGGAAACTTTCGTCAGGCTTTACCTGTAGTGCCCAGAGGAACGCGAGCGGACGAAGTCAAAGCGTGCGTGAAGCGGTCTCATTTGTGACCTTCAGTGACAAAACTGAGCCTTACCAAAAATATGAGATTCCATCTTAATTGAGATGTTACTGCCGGACAGTTCTCAGACCTGTTTCTTAAAATAGGAAACAGTGATTTCCCGGAAATGGATAATAATACAATTCTCCCTACAGAGTTGGGCACAATTGTTTCCATTCTAGAGCTTTTAGCAAAAGTTTAGCCAAACATTAACAATATTCACGATAAACCTGCATAATAATTATGCGAACATGCCATCCTAACACCAAAAAACGAGCATCCCTCCGTCATAAATGAAATACTTTTGAGATCATTCGGGTCGAATATCAATATAAATCCGTCGACTCAGTGATAAACACCGATTATGCCATTCATTAACCGGTCGAGTTCCTGAATACATTGAAGCCTCCCGGTCTCCCAACTCACATATTAAAATTGAGAGTTGGCGCGCCAATTATGTTGTTGCGCAATATAAATCCACCAAAATTATGCAATGACGCCAGATTGCAAGTGAAAACATTGCATCACAATGTAATCGAGGCAACTATACTGACAGGTTGTTCTCGAGACGAGTCTGTATTTATTCCTAGGGTTCCTCTAACACCATCAAATTACCCCTTCGAATTCAAGAGAGTGCAGTTTCTTATCAAAATCTGCTTCGTCATAACCATAAACAAAGCTCAAGGTAAAACACTTAAGGTATCTCGATCACTTGTATGCGGCATGCTCCAGAGCAAGCGCACAGAGTAGCCTGGTGATTCTAGCATCCGAAGGAAAATAAAAAAATGTTGATTACAAAGAAATACTGCCGCAGGTGTAGTATTTCGATTTCGTTGTAAAAAGATAATAACCCCGTGTCACTTTTACCAGATCAAAGGCCGAGCTTCGTGTACATAGAATATAATAATATTTTGTTTTCTTTTTCATGTTTATTTAACCTTGAAATCCACGTACTATAATAAAGATTGTTATATTATATAATTCAAATTAAACCTATATATACGAGTATATATATATAATTTAATAAAACAAATTATTCCAACATTTTAAAATAATAATTTATATATTATAAGAAAATTAATAACGTAAAAACAAATCAAAAGTCATATCAGAACCATTTCCTTCGTCGTGGACGAAGTCGCGGGTAAAACCTAGTTGAGGATAAATGTAGATTTCTATGGGGCACAATATCCACTTAGTATCAGTTGGACTGTGTGCTCGGTGCCCTTATTCTATAAAAAAATATTTTTCTTCGTTTATTCGAATTTTATACCCAAGCTTTGAAATAGTGTAACAGATTCGTTTACTGCCGTATGAAGTTACGTAAATAATCGTAATTTATTAAAATTCTTTTGAGGAAAACGCAAGTCGGTATCACGCAAGTTCTCCTCTATCCAGCGTTGTGCCTGTTCCGTCATCTTTTCATCAAAATAGTCTCGCCAACCGCCAACTTTACCTGAAATAATATGAAGATTCAATTTGCTCATATGAAGTATAATTAAACTTATAATTAATAAGTAAATATCGACTTCAAAGCACTTAAAAAAATACTACCTAATAGTTTCAGAAGTCGGTGCTAAGAAATTTTTAGAAATTGGAAGTTCTTTTCTTACGAAAAATAAATAATCTAACTAAACCGCAACAACGGCGTCCCTTACTTACTCAAGTAATGTTTTTTGAACATTTACAACGAAAACGATGCATTTTTTCTTAGTCCTCTGGGGTGACAATGCAATTTGATTTTAATCGAGGATGTATATGGGCTACAGCACCACTTGCCATCAGGTGGACTTTGTGCCCGTTGGTCATCCTTATTATATTAAAAATACGAATTGGTGACAAATGAGTAGGTGCATTATATATTTTGATGAAAAAAAAACATTCTATAGCGACTTTTCCTTCCACAGCTTTACGTGGGTCTCATCAATTGTGTAAGGGAAATTTGTCGTATACGCCACGCATTGCGGACATTTTGGTGATCGCATAACCGGATGTAGAACTCTCGACACTAGTATGGGTAATTTACATCTGGTAAATGGTGGTGTATCATCTTATATAACAAAGGACGTGAAGTCAAGAAGGCCAGAAATTCTTTGATAATCTCTGTTACGGCTCCCACGAAGCGAAATTACTTTATTTCAGGCACCAAGAACAAAATAAACCGACAAACAAGATAAAATTAATTGGGAAATAACATTTAGGTATTTTTTTCGGGGCGCGTCCCTATATCGGCAATACAGAAATAGGCCAGAAATCAGGAGCGAGGAATATCTGCTTGTTTTGCAGGAACAGCTTAATTTCACACAGAAAATAAATTTTGCCAATTAATATTTAAGATTGCTTAATATTAAAAATCCTAAGGTAAATTTTAACCCTTTACAAATAATATGCCATATAAAGTTTGATAAATGTAATTAAAATATGATGTAGTACCTTTTTTTTTCATTTTAATAATATTTTTTTAATTTTTAATAATTTAAAAAAAATTACTTTAGGCTGTATTTGTACTTTTTTGGGATACTTATTTTGCAAATAATAGTAATAATAGAAACGGCTGTGGTTTACTATAAATAGCTTATTTTAATACACATTTTCATAAACTACGTTTTTTGTTTTTCCATTCTTTGCTAAAACATAAAAATTTTGCGAGTTTGATACTCGTGATACTGCGCGTTGGTAGATCTAGAAAAGGCCTATGATAGAGTGGTGAGGAATGAATTGTGGTCAGCACTGTCCGTGAACGGTGTGAGCAGTATCCTCATACGAGCATTGCAATCTTTTTTAAATCATCACATCTCAATATAATCATGCCATTGCTGTCTTTTGGCATACAATATTATCCGATTTTACCAGCCGCATATCACCCCGTATGACAATTACTGTGTAGTTGTACTCCCATATTTGTAGTCAGACAAAACTTTTTTACGTGATTCCATAATACAGACGCATTGAAATAGGCATTTATCTCATCTGCCTGTGTACCCGTCTAATAACCGCTGTTCGTCCCCCACTAAGTAGCACAGCAGCTATTCCAGGGGAAACTACTGCAACAGCAACTCCTTTATCTTTCGGAATTTGGACTAATAGTAAGTTTAAAAGAAAGGTTTTGCCAGTGCTTCCTGGAGCATTAAAAAATTACAAACCACCATTGCTACTGGCAAGGTTTTGAATAACTGTGTCAAAGACTAATCTTTGTTTTCGATTCAAAAGTGAAAGGGCCTCCGTTATTGTTTCGAAATCTAGTTACCGCATTAAGTCGCTAATAACTTTCTTCATTCTTTTGCTCTGCTCGTTCTGAAATCATATAAATCTTTTCCAGTAATAGCTGGTCTTCAACCTTTGTTAGTGCATCGTTGTAAATTAAATAATTGTATGAAAAACTCGGATTCTGTTCTTATAATATGTGTAAAATATCATCAGCCCTATCATTTTTACACTTTTCCCACAATTTTTAAGGGTTTGAAACATCAACAAGGTCTACATATTGCTATTAATATAGCGAAAAGCTCTCTCACCTTGGACGAGATTTGAATTGTGCAGCATCTTCCAGAGTTATATCCCACTGATTGCCATTCTCTAAACTCTTGCCTCACATGCCTCTCGAAACGTCG
Source organism: Parnassius mnemosyne (assembly GCA_963668995.1). Lineage (NCBI taxonomy): Eukaryota > Metazoa > Arthropoda > Insecta > Lepidoptera > Papilionidae > Parnassius > Parnassius mnemosyne. Next base: position 15,710,651 of record CAVLGL010000035.1, on the reverse strand, counting down.
AAAATTTGTGATTATTGAGCTTTTTGAGATCTATAAAAAAGGTTGGCCCACGGATATGGTGCAATAACATTTTCAAAAAAAAATCAATGTTACTAACATGGATCGTATAAACTCGACCTAAAGGGACTTCAGATTTGACACCTGGCCAATTCTGAACAGGAGCTTCTTGAATTCGGCGTTTCGTTCGTTCTTGTTGTGTTTCAAGTGTAATATCTCAGTACAAGAACATAGAGAAGCGTTCTTGCAAATTCATCTCTTGTACAGAATCTCTATTAGTTCTTTATAAGTTCTTTATTTCCAAAAGGTACATAGTACAACTAGATATATCGGAGCGTTAGCCGCTCTCCGGGCAGAACACCTTGTCTGGCGGGAGATCTCTCCCTTTCCTTCCACCAGCCACAGTGTTGGCGCCCAAGGAATAATTATTTCTTATATTTATGCGAACACTACATATTTAAATAAAACTAATTTTACAGATTTTATCGCGTATATTAACTTATTTTATATTCCCGACGTTTCGAGCACTTTACAGCACCCATGGTCACGGAGTGGACCTAGGTGTATGACGTCCTAATGTCATAATTAACCACGGCTACCTCCAGATTAAAAATTATTAATTTTTGTTCCGATCTACGCAGTATGAACTTACAGTACCTTGAAGTCTTGCAGTTGTATGATTGGGTTGGGATTTAATTTTATTAATTATGGGATCCCAAGCAGATGGCAGCATCCAGCCATCTTCTCTATTGAAATTAGGATGTATTTTGATTTCAATAGCCTCGCGAATCATCCTTGGAAGGAATCGGTGTTCTTTAGCGAGGATTTGTGGTCTATCAAATCTAATGTAGTGACGGAGGCTGTACGTGTTCACAGAATGCAGACTTCCCGGAGCGTCGATACTTCACATCAGCTATGTGTTCTTTAACGTGAGTTTTTATGGATATTTTAGTTTGTCCTATATAAGAGAGACCACATACACAATCAAGCTTGTATACTCCTGCATCTTGCAGAGGAACATTAGACTTGACTGATGGTAAAAACTGACTAATCTTCTTCAACGTCTTGAAGTATGTTTTAATGGAAGCACGCTTCAAGATGTAGCCAATCTTGTCAGTGACACCTCTGACATATGGCAGTACAGCAGTCACTTGCTCGACTGTTGCTGGCTTCACATGTTCATTGTGACGTAGGTGCGGGAACCGAAGCTTATTGTCGTGCAAAACTTGCTTGACGTGTTGGAGCTTGGCGACCAGGTGTTTACTGATACAGATCCCTCGTGTTCTCTGAAACAAAGATTTACCCACGGTAGTTAACTGTGAACGATGGTGAAGAGAATCTCCGTTTAAATATCTATCTGTATGGTTCTTTTTTCTATACACAGTGGGGCTCAAGGTGTTATCAGGATTCCGAATTACTAACACATCTAGAAAAGCTAAAGAATTGTTTGCCTCTAACTCCATTGTGAACTGAATTTTAGAATTTAAGGAGTTAAGATGGTCTAAAAATGCAGTTACTTTATATAAAGGTAGAATTGTGAAAGTGTCATCTACGTACCGCTTGTAGAATTTTGGGTTTACAGAAGAAGTAAGCAGGGCTTTCTCCTCAAAGTCCTCCATGAATATATCGGCGACAATGGGAGATACAGGTGAGCCCATCGCCACTCCATCTACTTGCTTGTAGAACTCCTCCTTCCACAATAGGTAGCCAGATGTAAGGCAGTGTCTGAGTAATACTGCATATTATACGGGCAGGTTGTTTTCCTCTAGCCTTCTAGTAACAATCGAGATGCAGTTTTCAACAGGTAAGCATGTGAACAGAGACTGCACATCAAAACTGACCACAGTTTCATTGTCTGCCAGATGTAGGTCTTTAATCTCGCTGACAAAATGGTAGGGATCCTTTGTGTGTGCCCTTGATCGGTGAGAGTATATTCGCTAAGTGTTGAGCCAATCTGTAAGTTGGTGAATCGATTTGACTCACTATGGGACGTAGTGGAGCATTGGGCTTGTGTATTTTTGGTAACCCATACAACTACGGTGGTTTGGCACACGTAGGTATTATCGATTTTACGTCTAGATTTAATTTTACGTAGTGTTTTTTTATGAGATCACTAGTTGCTTTAAGTGTGTTATTTGTTGGATCATTTTAAACCTTTTTATAAGTATTTACATCCGACAAAAGTTCTTGTATTTTAGAATTATAATGCAACGTATCCTTGACTACCGTGGCATTTCCCTTATCTGCGCGGAGAATTGTGAGTTCTGATTTATTGCGTAAGTTATTCAACGCTTTAAATTCGTCTTTAGATAGATTCGGTTTTGGCGCCGAACTTTGACGTAACATAGACGAAATGTCTTGACGTATCGCTTCCAAATCTTTCTTTGGCATATCGTTTTTGAATAAATAGTCCTCGACACTACAGATAATTTCTTCGTACGCTAATTTTTTTGGTGTTTAAGCAAAATTAAGGCCTTTCGATACTCTAATTGTTACATCATCCAGAGTTTGTTTTGACAGATGATAGACCGCGCTTACCTATGATCCGCGTTTGTAGTCAACGGTTGCCTTTCGTTCTCACGTTGATACAGATGTTTAATTAATTAATTTTTGATATTTTACTATATTATGTTTGTTTTTGCATTCGTTATATTTATTAATTTCTCATTTATTTAACGTTTCAATGCAAACATTATAATCAAATGTCTTTAAAACTGCCTTTAACTCACTGAATGATGTGTCTATGGATTTGTTTGTGGCATGTAGATCGGAGGATTTTAATGGATTACCGTTCGTAACAACTTTTTACTTGCCTGATTTAAGATCTTAGCGCTCCCTCGAATGTCCTTTTTAATGGATATTTTGACACACGTAGGAATGAGATTATGGTCTCGGCATATCTTCAAGAATTTTAAGGCTGTTAGATATCTTGCGCGCTTTTTTTATAGGAGATTCTATATTAAAACAAAAAGAAAACTATATTTTTTTTTATAGGAGAGGGGGCAAACGAGCATGCGGCTCACCTGATCGTAAGCGACTACCGCCGCCCATGAACAACTGCAACACCAGGGGAACCAGGGGAATTGCAGATGCGTTGCCGGCCTTTTAAAAAGGAGTAGGCTATTTTCATGAAGGTCCTTAAGTCGTATCGGTCCGAAAAAATCGCTGATGGTAATCAATTCCACAAGGAAGTTGTGCGAGGAAGAAAATATCTTCTAAATCGGACATTGGTGGACCGCCAATCATCCAGATGGTGCGGATGGTATCGGGAGTTCTGCCGCGATGTGCGTTCGTGAAGTTTGGCGGCTGGGATTAATTCGAACAATTCCTCAGAGCACTCCCCGTGGTAAATGCGAAAGAAAATGCAAAGGGATGCAACATCTCTTCGCAGTACCATTGAATTGATCCAATCGGAAAGGACTCGGGCAGGGGCTCCCCAGTGCCTCCCTAGTGTCCCAGTATTCCATGTGAGGCCGAACCTGCGCCTTGTAAAGTTGCAGGCGGTATGCCGGCATGAAATACTTGTCCCGCTCTGCTGAGCATGCCAAGCTTTTTAAAGGCCAATTTGTCCTTCTCTTCCAAGTGACCACGAAACTGCACGTCACCCGATATGTTTACTCGGAGGATTTCGATACTGGTTGAGGCAAGGAGGGGAGTGCTTTGAAACTGAGGAGATACGACAAAGGGGTTCTTTTTAGTGGTAAACGCGCAAATTTGTGTCTTCTAAGGATTAAACTGGACTAGATTTAGTCACCCCTAATCCGAAACTTTGTTCAGCAAAGACTTGACTTCATACACAAGTTTGTTCCGGTACTTGGCGACTTTTCCCCGAGAAATATTGGCACGGCCGGTGTATAGAGCATCACCAGTGCTGTCATCCGCATAGCAATGATGTTACCAGTTAGCAACATATCATTGATATGCAAAAGAAACAGCGTTGGTGACATGCACATAGCCTTGTGGAACACCAGTGTTAATAGGCTTGTAGTCGGAGCATGCACCGTCTACAACAACCTTGATCCTCCGATCTGCAAGGAAGCTGGTGATCCAATTGCACAATTTCTCGGGAAGCCGATATGAAGGGAGCTTCGAAAGAAGCGCTTTGTGCCAAACCCCATCGAAGGCCTTCACAATGTCCAAACTAACGGCCAACGTCTCCCCCTTGGACTCTACTGCTTCCGCCCATCTATGAGTCAGGTAGACTTCATTTCTGATCCAGTCCATACTGGTTTACATAATGATTTCTTATATTTACGTAGGGTCCCGCGCCTATGTCATAGTGAAGCCGGCCACAGTCGAGCGAGTGGCTGCTGTACTGCCATATGTCAGAGGTGTAACTAACAAGATCATCAGGACAACACATGTGAGTTTTATTTTTATAAGACTTAAGGATACGGAACGAGTTAGCTGAGCTGTTCCACTTCACTCGAAACTGGGAATTTCTATCATCCCATCACTGCCACTAAAATTTTATACGGAAACGTTCAAAACGGTTATTAAAAACAAATATTTTAAAGCAATATACTTAATTATATATTTGGATTGAAATTGAATTTAGGTCTAGACAATCGAACAGTTTAGAAGATGGTAACAGACTGCGATGGCCAATATGTTCCACTGTAATCCTCATTGAATATTAAGGCTAAGCCAGCATTATAACTAGACAGTGCATCACTAAGCTGAACAAATACAGTATATAATAGATCGCAAATTCGCCTTATTGTGGCAATTAAGGAAAATACTCTCAATAATGGGGCAGGTCCACGTTCAGCAGTGTAATTTTACAGGCCAATAAAGACAGAATACATACCTTTTCTAATAAAACCCTCCTCTTCATTCCATAATCCAGTACTCTTCATATTCTCCAAATTGACGGATTTATTTTTTTTAAAATTATCTAATTTAAGGTGCTCGCATAGTTTTTCTATCTGTTCCTGCGTTATCTCTTTGCCAAGGAATTTGGCAACGCGACGCACACATGCTGGCAGATCCTGAAACGAATTATTTTCTATTACTCTTATTAGCTCAGCAATATAAAAAGACATAATGAAATAACTGTTATATTTATGTACTGATCATGATTGCTTCATATTAAATTAAAACTCTTTGTTTGTATATCGTATATCAGTGATAAAAATTAGATAAATGTAGGCAACGCGGTATGTTTAATTTGTCGAGTAAAATATAAAAAAAATCAAATACTGACACTAGTATAGAAGAAAATATTACTTTAATACTAAAATCTTTATGGAATAATTCTAAATAAAAAAAAAACATAATATTAATTAGTATTTTGGGGTATTTATTTAGTTTGCTCATGTACTGTGGCTGTATATATATTTTCTTATCCTTGATGCAATGATAAGTTGTAATAAAGTTAAAAGACGTACAGAACACGCTTATTGGAACTATTTTTTTTATATTCTTTACCGGCGAGTATGAGTATAGATAGCGACAGAATGCGAGCCGGAGGTGAACAGCAGCGACACCATTTTCAATGCCATTCTCTATCTGCATGGGTAATATATGCTACGCTGTTATGATAAATTATCACTATCTTTACGTCCCCAGTATAATATTCAAAAAATGAATCTGATTGCTTATGAAATTTACCCAAATATATTTTTAATATCCCCAAATATATTTTAATGCGAATGCAAAAAAAAAATGGTAAAAATTAATTCGAAAAATTATTTCAAGTTATACATTTCAAACAGTTTACCTCAGAAAATATGCAACTTGCAATAATTACACCAAAATGAAACTGTGTAACTTATATTAAGTGAAAACGCTTATTTTTAAGTCATGTTGATAAAAAATTTGACAATTAATTGGCTTGACAGATGCGGGAAGCGAGGTAAAGTTTTCATACGTACACACCGTAGTAGAAGAAGCATCGCATACTAGACTATCAGAAGAAAAAACACATCACGCTAATACATTATTCTATTAAAAAGAAGAAGAAAAGTGACAGGTGACAATTGTCCATATTTTGAAATATATCGTTTAAAATAACTATTTATTATAATATTATTTTATATATAATTATACATTTGATGCGAAAAAGGATGCTTTATACAGTGGTGTAAATTTCTATAAGCACAAGTTTCACGAAAAAATTTTAGGAGTGAAAAACGGACATTTTCGTGAACACCGCCGGATTTTGATGTTTGCCGAACCAAATCAGAAAGTGGCAGATTGTGTATTATCTCATATAAGTAAAGATTCCACGCCACGCAAGCCTTACAATTCCAACCCTGACATCAATAAATCAGGTGAGCCTAGCAATATGACTACTCGAAAGCATAAACACGACAACGACTTCTCAGAGGCTCTCAATAATTTTACCTCAGAGATACGTAGAACTTTACATGACTGGAAAAAGGAAATTCAAGATGAAATATCAGGAATTAAAAATAATTTAGACTTCGTATTAAAAACCGATCTTGAGAAACTAAATGCATCCTTTGCTGAGATCATGTCGGAACTAAGCAGCGTCCGTCAGGAATATCACGAGATTAAAAAGTCGGTCATATCTCTTGACCTAAAGTACAACGAGGCAATGAAGCAAATCACAGTTTTAGAAAACTCTGTACAATTCAATTGCGACCAATATGACCATGTTCAAAAGAAAATGGAATTATTATCTGTTAACAAAAAAGCAATCGAATCACTAGAATCTAAAATGGACTTATTGACTAACGAAAACAGACTATTACAATTGGAAATTAACACAAATAATCAAAGAGATCGCCTTTTGAACTTAGAGATCGTCGGCGTTCCTGAAATCAAGGATGAAGACTTAACCAATTTAATTATATCCATTGCTAAACAGTCTAATGTAACTATTTCCCCTAATGATATATTAGAAGTTAATCGTGTCACACCGAAAATCAAACAACAGGGCCGCCCGAAAAATATAATTGCAAAGCTTAAATCCCGTCTTCTAAAGGACAACATAATCTCTGGCACTCGAAAAAACCGACTGACCACCAAAGACCTTGCCATACATGGCAGCGTTCGTCCCGTATATGTCAATGAGCATCTTACACAGTGCAATAAACTTCTACTAAAGAAATGTAGGGAGACGGCGAAACTTAAGCAGTATCAATATGTGTGGACAAAAAACGGGAGGATCTACGTCAGGAAGAACGACACATCTCCGGCTTTGCATATATCACAGGAAAGAGACGTTTTAAAATTAATTTAATCTTACATTGTATATTGTTTTGTTCTCTTTTCAAGTACGTTATATTGCTTAAATTTATCAATTCCATCGTTGTAAAAGCAATTCATTGGTCTCTCTTATCTCATTTTGTCTATATTATATATCATTGTTTGACCGCACGTAAAGGGAGCTCAATTAATGAAATATTTTTGGTCTTAAGTGTATTAGTCACACGCGCGATAATTGTGCAGCTAAGTTGCATCCATATTCTTCACGAACGTTACTCAACTATATATATATTATGGTTTCTTTTACTATATCCTTTATATTTAATAAAATACCAATTATATTTTTTCTGGTGTCTTGTATATTATGTATTAATTTATTTTACTTTGTCAATCTATGAATTCATCTATTATATTGTTATTATTCATAATAATTACCCGTTCAATATTTATTTATTAAATCTAACAACAATACTTAAAACGTCTATATTGTTACATTCGCGATATTTATATATATATTTAATAACTGCTCTGCATATTTATAAGCTCGCACCCTTTTATGTTGACTCGACTATATTAATCAAATCGTTTAAGGATTCATTCTGTTATATCTTATTGATAAATTTTATACTCCACCACCTTATACAAAAAATCAAGTCACTATTAACTAGCAACTGTCGAAGTGATATATCATTGTTCGTACTACTTAAGTCTAACGTAAACAAATTATTAGTTCTGTTACTCTGTGTAGCTTTAAAGTACTATAAATTTAACACAATTGGGTACATATTTGATTTTGATTAATGGCTGTAAATAATTTGTACTGTTATTATCAGAATGTTCGTGGTCTTAGGACTAAATGTCTTGAATTACGACTAAATATTTTGACGAACGATTACGACATTATAATTATGACAGAATCATGGCTACACAGTGGAATTTTTGATGGTGAATTGTGCGACGATAGGTATGACGTGTTCAGGGCTGACAGAGATTTGCGTAATAGTGGTAAAAGTACTGGTGGTGGAGTATTAATACTGACACGACGTACACTCGGTGCCATGTATCGTGACCTCGGCGAATGCGGTCTTACTGAGCTATTGTGGATCACTATTCCTTCAAGCGCGTGCGCTTCAAATTCCAACTTACATATTTGTGTGGCATATATTGCCCCTGACCCTCATCAAATGCCATCGGATCTCGTTTTTATTAAACAAAAAATTAATAGTATTATCGAGCTTTCTCCAAATGATAATTTTGTAATATTAGGAGATTTCAACTTGCCGTTCATTTCTTGGAACCCAAACGGATATACAGCTTTGAAAAAAGGGCCTACTGAGGTACAAGAAGCGAGTATCCAGCTGATGGAAACACTAACATTTCACGGGTTAAGACAATTTAATACTTTAAAAAATCATGCTGGTAACACATTAGATCTTGCATTCTCTAATCTACCTCTGAATATCATCCCTGCGGCTGCGCCGCTACTCAGGGAGGACCACGCACATCCTTCTTTTTGCTTCATAGTTTTGGATTTAAACATTACTCCTCTACGGGAAACAGCTGCGCCGAGGCGAAATTTCAGGAGGGCTGATTATGAAAAAATTAATACATATCTTTTAGAACAGGACTGGAGGTCTCTTTTATGTACAGGCACTGTAGACGAAGCTACAAATACCTTTTATAACATACTGGATAGTTGTGTTCGTTTACATGTGCCTTTTAGTTATAACACAGGGAAGCGATCATATCCTAAATGGTACACACCTGCTTTAATAAAAATAATTAAGGAGAAAAACAATGCTCACACACGTTGGAAAAAATTCAGGAATAGATTAGATTACGATGAGTTTTCGTTACTCCGAGCAAGAGAACACCGTGTTCAGAGAGAATGCTTTAATAAATTTACGTCAAGTTGTGAAAATAGCATCAAAACACATCCTAAAACATTCTGGACTTTCGTCAAAGCCATTCGGGGTGGGTCAGGTTACCCTAAGAAAATGTCTTTGAAAGATATAGAGTACACCGATGGTATGGACATATGCAATGCTTTCAACTCATTCTTCAAGAGTGTATTTGGTATTCCTAGTAATAACTACATATATCCACATACGGAATCGTTGTGTACTGACACCGTTTCTAATGTACAGACAAACGCTGCAATAATTGAAAAAATGTTGAAAACTTTGGACACGAACAAAGGTGCCGGTAGTGATGGGTTACCTTCTTTTTTTTGGTCACGATGCGCTAAATCACTTGCTCTCCCCTTGACTATTATATTTAATCGCTCTCTACGTGAAGGGATATTTCCGCATCAATGGAAGTGTGCACACATAATCCCTGTACACAAGAAGGGATCACGTACAGAAATAAATAATTATAGAGGCATTTCTATTTTGAACACCGCGGCTAAAATCCTTGAACGAGTAGTATATAACGTAATTTACTCCACGCTTTCACGTGCCTTCCCTGAGCAGCAACATGGTTTTTTACAAAGGCGATCCACCACTACGAACCTGGCAAGTTTTTCTTCTTTTGTCCTTGAAAATATGGATCAAGGTGGGCAGGTTGATGTGATCTACACTGATTTTGAAAAAGCTTTCGATCGTGTGGATCACATGATCCTGCTCAACAAATTACAAATATTAGGGTTTCACGGTGACTTGCTCCGATGGACTGAATCATATCTCACAAACCGCTCACAAGCAGTCGTGATAGGTGGTTTCCGTTCGAACTACATAAACATACCTACAGGTGTTCCTCAGGGCTCTCACTTAGGTCCACTTTTTTACAATGCCTACCTATATGACATTGGTTCGTGCATTATACACACAAATTACCTCATGTATGCAGATGATAAGAAGATTTTTTGTAAAATTAACACCATACATGACTGCCTATTGATACAAAAAGACCTGGACCGTTTATTTGAATATTACAAAATAAATAATATAACTGTCAATGCAAGCAAGTGCGAATGTATTAGTTTTACACGGAAATCTAAGCCAATTCTAAATAAATATCACTTTGACGGATTAGAAATCAGCCGAAAAGTAAGTGTTAGGGATTTAGGCGTAATTTTTGATCATAAAATGATACTATCCGAACACATTGATTACGTTATCAGTAAAGCCTATAAAAATCTTGGTTTTGTTCTTCGCATCTGTAAACCATTCTCGAATATTAATACAATTAAAATGGTTTATTTTGCATATGTCAGAAGTGTTTTGGAATATGCTAGTTCAATATGGTCTCCACAGTACAATGTCTACAAAAGCCGCCTTGAGCGTATTCAAAAAATATTTGTTAATCACCTTAACTTTCGCTGTCGGAATAAAATCGATACTTACACAGACAGTTGCACTGAGCACAATCTCTTATCTCTGGAACACAGGCGCATTTTGCTTGACATGGCTTTGTTATATGATATAATAAACAGTAATATTGACTGTCCATATCTTGTCTCAAGAATCACCTTTCGTACTCCAAAATTCCGTACCCGCAATACTACATTGTTACAGACTCCCTGGCATCATTCAAACTACTGTCGAAACACTGTTCTTTCGCGGCTTGCTCGTACATATAATGAACAATTTGGACACATTGACCTCTTTGCGAAATCTAAACTTACGTTTAAAGATTACATCAAGAAAACTATTACGAAATAGAGCAGTTGAAGTTAAAATCACATACAATCATATATTCTCTCATCTATTTCTTCTATATGTATTTTGAGGCTACTAATATAAATATAAGTACTTAAATTATTTTATTTAATATATATTATAATTAATTATTTGTATTATGTTTATATATTTAAACATTTAATATGTATATATACATAAGTAAGTAATATATATGTATGTATATATATATCTTATATGTTTATATATATATATATATATATATTTATATATATATATAAAGGTAACGTAATATATCATTCTACCTGACTATCTCTCCTGATCTGTAAATTTATGACCACCTTCATTACATTGAATTGCTTATAATTTTGCTTATAATTTATCTATTAGATTGTTCTTTTTTCTTTTCTTCTAACAACAATACACCTACCATCAAACAATATAAGGGAAACCTGTTATTGGCCATACTTTAAGTTTGTTACATTAATGTTAATATTTTCTATATACGCTGTTGGTTTTCTAAATAAATAAATATAAATATAAATATTATGTTTCAAAAATTCTTATCATGCTAAGCTAAATATTTTTTTATAGGATAAGGGTGACAAACGAGCACACAGTCCACCTGATGGTAAGTGGTTGCTGCGGGCCATAGACATTTACATCTATTCTCGATTACGAATAAAAATGCAGATGCGTTGTCATCCTTGAGAACAAAGACGTAATACCTCGTTTCAAGTAAAAAGGGTCTCCGGTTCTCTACACTCACCACACGAAACACAACAGCATTAAGCTGCTATTTTACAATGGTATTCTGTGAGAGCGTGGTCCTTCCCCGCTTGAGCCAACCCATTCGTGCTACAACTATACCTACTATTAATATAGCTGCAGCATGGCTCTACCATTTAAGAATATTAAGGAATGTTATACATGATACGATACAGTATCACTAACTTTACATCCCCAGTATAATAATCAAAAAATTAATCAGATCGCTAACGAAATTTCCCAAATCTTACGAAATACATTTAAATGCGATGCCAAAAACGTTAAGTAATGAATGTTGCAATCAAAAAAATATTTCGAGCATTACATTTCAAACAGTTTACCTTAGAAAGCTCTTCATAAAACATAAAGAGCATGTTAGGGTGGTTCCGCATTTGCCACGCTTCTTTAACGTGTTCAAATGATGGCGAAGCGGCAACTGTAACGTAAACATCATATAAGTGTCTTAAAAGGGAAAGGGAAACTTAATCTGCTCCTTTTTTGAGAAAATAAATGAAACACTTAAAAGTGTATTATTTCAGAGCATTTAAATATTTTGCGTTTATAGTTTACCGTCTGACTTTCTTGCATTAAAATAAATATTATGGTCACCCGAATCTGAGCAAACTCTTTTAAGCGCTATACCAAGTCTCAGTATAAATGTCGCAAAAATAACTGATAAAAATAGAGTGGATTCTAATTACATCAAAATAAAAATGACCGGTTCAGACGTGTTAGCGAACTCAGTCTTACTCCTTTGAGTAATTGTAGATTTACTACCATCAGCGTGGATCGTCGAGTGAACTCTGCCAAATTATTCAAGGCGCGCGACCCACTCATTTATACGTCAAATGTTGAGGTTCGTAAATGGTTGGGTGGTTGGGTTTCGATTTTGAAAATAATACCCTATCAATCTCGCTAATGAAAAAAATGCATATAAGTCGTTTTCTTCATAAAATATTTATTTTAACAGTTTACAATAACATTACAAAGTTATAGTGCAGCTAGTTTTAGGTCGTTTTCTATGGAGTTGTAATTTTTACTAATCCAAGTGCATTTTATAACTTGGTCGACTATTACTCCTTAACCTCTTAATTCTACTTAGCTGTAATAGTTTTCCTTTTAACTTCACTATTATACTACTAAAATGTATACTTTTTACATTTCCAAAAACAGCCGTTTAGTTGGTAGATGGGGGGGGGGGGGGGGGATGACATTTTTCATTACATCACTTTAAAGCTAAATATTTTGCAAACGGACCCCTGAATCGAAAAGATGTTGTTCCACACTCCAAGTGTTTTTGAAAGATATATCTAAGAATACCCCACATGATGTAATAGACGGGTAAAAAAAATTATCCTCCATTTATTTATATTCCTTGCTGTGTAACTACGGCAAAATTTTATGAATATTTAAATCGAATGGCTATTCCTACATATTAAAATTAATATTGTTTGTTCCTCTGTGTTCCTATACATTCAGCCAATTACAATTAAACTTTTGTCGATTGTTGTTAAGCACCTGTGAAGATTTCCGGGGAAAAACATCAGTTTTTGTTTGTTTGTCTGATTACTTGGCTTCTATGCCTTTCCATCCAGTTGTTGTGATTATCATGAAACTTTGGAAAGTTGTTTTGCACATCACCACGAAGGTTTTAGACTAACTTGGTAAAGCAGAGATTGATATTGATTGTTAGTAATAAAATTCTATCCATGAAGGACTTTATAAAGTTGGGCGAAATATTCATTTTGGTAATAAAACATATATATAATAAGAAAGAAATACTTTACATAACTTTTTAATACTTACTTAAATCATTCATAAAAAGTTCCCAATACGTCTTGAAGTCCACGCCGTCTAAGAGATCCTTTATCAATATGCTAATATGGTAATATGACACAACTACGTCACGGGGGTCCCGAGCTACGTAAAAAATCTTGCATGTGTCCAACAGTTTTTGTGGTAGAAGAGATAATGGCAGATGTGATTTGATAAATCTCGGGGAAGCTATACTTAAAACTTCATGCAGTGGTGACACGTATTCCTCTATAGTCTTTTTTAAATTTTCGTCGATTAGCACACCTGCCATTTCATTGTGATTCATAAACGTCTCTAATCTGTTAGATGAATAATTAAATTTTGAATAAATATATCCTCATAAAATCAAACAGTTAGTATAAAAACATAAAAATTTTAATCAAGATATCTGTATATTATATTTTAACCGTAGGTTTAGTAATTTGTATTCAATGGAGTAATTTGAAGAAGCGTATAGCAACTTTGGAGCTGCTTAACTCCGGTCAAAATATATCGTCTATCGAAAGCCATCAAAATCGTTATGAAATTTCCCATAGTCAACCTTTACGACACGCATGGAACAAAATGGGTGGTAAATTTTATTACGCCTCCACCACGGCTGTACATATATACCACTCTGCCTTATGAACATATTATATAATAAAATTATTTTATAATAATCATGATAATATTACAATAATAAAAATATAATAATAATAATAATAATCCGCAAAATCATAATAATAAAGTCCGCACTATAATGACGTCCCACAGGATGCATCATCCGAGATCGTCAGTAATGAGGCTGTACTTGCCGCGGAAGCATGGCGGGCGCGGCTTTTTAAGCGCGCTTACCATGCATAATCGCGAAGTGTGCAGCCTCCGTAATTACTTTCTGACGAGAGCGGATGATCCATACTATAGGGACGTTATTTTTTGTGATAAAGGACTGACCCCTCTATCCTTAGCCAACGAGCAATGGCAAGACCCAGCAGTACAGTGCATTTCCGACCGGGAGACCGTATGGAAGGAGAAGGAGCTCCACGGGAGGTTCTACAAGGCTCTACATGAGCCTTTCGTAGACACAGTCGCCTCCCTTCACTGGCTACGTTTCGGTGACCTCTTTGGGGAAACCGAGGGTTTTGTCTGTGCAATACAGGATCAGGTTATTAAGACCAACAATTATCGGAGATACATCCTAAAGGATGGCGCCGTCGACATCTGTCGAGCTTGTCGCCATCCCGGTGAGTCACTTAGGCATGTCATCTCCGGTTGTTTGGCGCTTTCTAACTCTGAGTATTTGCACAGACACAATCTAGTAGCCAGGATTCTACACCAGGAGCTCGCTCTGAAATACGGCCTCGTCGATCGGAAACTGCCGTATTATAAGTACTTGCCGAAAGCCGTGCTCGAAAATGACCGCGCCAGGCTCTACTGGGACCGGGCCATCATCACGGACAGGACTATTCTTGCGAATAAGCCTGATATTGTGCTGATGGACCGGGCACAGTCAAGGATCTTTTTCGTCGACATTACCATTCCTTATGACGAGAACCTCGTGAAAGCCGAAACAGATAAGGTGACAAAATATCTGGACCTGGCTCACGAGGTTACCGGCATGTGGGGTGGTCTGCCGACCGAAATTATTCCTGTGGTCGTTTCTGCGAACGGGTTAATCCCAGTCAGCCTCCCGGGTCATCTGAGGCGACTGGGACTCCGTGACGGACCGCTCCAGGCTCAAATGCAGAAGGCGGTGCTCCTCGATACCGCCCGCATCGTCCGCCGGTTTCTTTCCCTTTCTCCCAAACCCTCGGCCGTCTGGTCTCCCCTGCCGAGGGCTTCCATCTGGTTGGGTTTTTATATATTTATGTATTTTTTATGTATTTATTTTATTTTATTCATATTTATGTATGTTTACCATTTTCATTTACAATTATATATTTATACTGCCCAACCAGATGAGAAAACTTTATAGATACCTCATAAATAATAATAATCCCACAGGATGCATCATCCGAGATCGTCAGTAATGAGGCTGTACTTGCCGCGGAAGCATGGTGGGCGCGGCTTTTTAAGCGCGCTTACCATGCATAATCGCGAAGTGTGCCACCTCCGTAATTACTTTCTGACGAGAGCGGATGATCCATTCTATAGGGACGTTATTTCTTGTGATAAAGGACTTACCCCTCTATCCTTAGCCAACGAGCAATGGCAAGACCCGGCAGTACAGAGCATTTCCGAACGGGAGACCGTATGAAAGGAGAAGGAGCTCCACGGGAGGTTCTACAAGGCTCTACATGAGCCTTGCGTAGACACAGTCACCTCCCTTCACTGGCTACGTTTCGGTGACCTCTTTGGGGAAACCGAGGGTTTTGTCTGTGCGATACAGGATCAGGTTATTAAGACCAACAATTATCGGAAATACATCCTAAAGGATGGCGCCGTCGACATCTGTTGAGCTTGTCGCCATCCCGGTGAGTCACTTAGCCATGTCATCTCCGGTTGTTCGGCGCTTTCTAACTCTGAGTATTTGCACAGACACAACCTAGTAGCCAGGATTCTACACCAGGAGCTCGCTCTGAAATACGGTCTCGTGGATCGGAAACTGCCATATTATAATTACTTGCCGGAAGCCACGCTCGAAAATGACCGCGCCAGGCTCTACTGGGACCGGGCCATCATCACGGACAGGACTATTCTTGCGGATAAGCCTGATATTGTGCTGATGGACCGGGCACAGTCAAGGATATTTTTGGTCGACATTACCATTCCTTATGACGAGAACCTCGTGAAAGCCGAAACAGATAAGTTGACAAAATATCTGGACCTGGCTCACGAGGTGACCGACATGTGGGGTGGTCTGCCGGCCAAAATTATTCCTGTGGTCGTCTCTGCGAACGGGTTAATCCCAGTCAGCCTCTCGGGTCATCTGAGGCGACTGGGACTCCGAGACGGATCGCTCCAAGCTCAAATGCAGAAGGCGGCGCTCCTCGATACCGCCCGCATCGTCCGCCGGTTTCTTTCCCTTTCCCCCTAACCCTCGGCCGTTTAATCTCCCTTGCCGAGGGCTTCCATCTGGTTGGGTTTTTTATATTTATGTAATTTTTATATATTTATTTTATTTTATTGATATTTATGTAAGTTTGTCATTTTCATTTACAATTATATATTTATACAGCCCAACCAGATGAGAAAACTATACAAATACCCCATAATAATAATAATAATATAATAACCCTCCCAAAGTCCAACCTTTACATCCGAAGCGAACACAGACTTCAAGTGGGACGTGGACAATTGTACTAATCGAAACTTACAAGCTAATAAGGTTATGGAAACCCAAAATGGAGAAATGGAAAATAGGAATAAGCGTTTAATGTCGCTACCTGGGGGTGATCGCCAGGGCACGACCGGAGCTGGTGACGGGCATGTAGTAATACGAGCCAGCTGGACCTCGTTAAACAGGCAGGCGAGAGACGGAGAGATCCACAGGGGACGACGAGGATTCTCAAATGCAACAGTCAACTTTGGTGATACTTTGCAGAGAAGGTATGAGTCTCGCAGAAACATCCCTGCCGGTACTTCAGAAGTGACCATAGAAAGCGTAGCAGTAAGCGAAGATGCCAGAAAAAAGTGTTCACAAGAAGAACTCCATGAACTCATGTTCTGTTATTTTAAAGCAAAACCTGAAGGTCCTGGATACATAAAAAGGTTTGAAAAATTGTTCAAAGATAGGAATCCTAACAATCCTAAAGCACTAAAATTCACAGGAAAGGCACTTGCGATTCAAGCTAGGAGTATAATATCTAGGTAATTATTGTCAACTCAGGTTTTGGATGAAATTAAAGTTAGAGCTGAAGAAAATATTACAATAGCACAGAACATGGCTGACGTCAACTTGATTACATCTACTAATTCACACATATATATATATATATATATATATATATATATATATATATATATATATATATATATATATATATATATATAGTATCTAATAGTTCAGATAAACAGATCTCTGAAAATCATGTCTTCATAGATAACACGATCCCACGTTATTAGATATACTTGCAACGACCCGAGCACTTATAACACGTACAGTTTTAGAAACTATTCCGGAACAGCAGAATAGACAGACATTTGCCAGTATTTAAATGGAAGTAGATGATTACCAAAATGCCCTTATTTTGCAATTCCTACAAACTCTTGCGGAAAATAAAGAAATCTATATCGAGGATGGGGCTACTTTACCAAAGGCATAATTTTGTAAACAGATTTGCGAAAATTTAAATAAAATCAATAACTTTTTGCCAAAACTTTTAGAGTCGCACCAGTCCTTAAAGGAAATAAATGATATTATTCATGTAACTTCTAAAACAGTAATCACTCCAAACAAGCAAAAAGCTGACTAATCTAGCTGCAATAAAATTGAAAGAAAAGGCACCGTGGAAAGCGAGATTACAGAAGAAAGTAGAGGATTTTAGAAGAGATTTAGGCAGACTAGTAGAAATTCAGAGAAGAAATTATCAAACTGGAAAACTGATAAGAATTAAAATAAGTTAGCTAATAAATATAATACACGAAATTATCAAAATTTAGACAATAGTGTACAACTAGTTAAACAGAAAATGAAAGCACTGGCGGGGCGAATTAAAAGGTATGATGATTGTAAATAATATAAATTAACAAAATAAACTATTTCAAAAAAATCAACACAATTTTTTAGATATCTTGATGGTCAATAACGAACTCCAACATATATTCCATTAAAAGAGGATATTTAAAATTTTTGGGAATCCATACTATCTGAACCAGTATCATATAACAATAAGACTAGGTCGATCAAGGAAATAGAAAAAAGTCAATGAATGAAATAGTAAAACACACATTTACGAAATAAATGTGGATAATAATAGTGCTATAAGGGGATCACATATTTGGAAAATGCCAGGATTAACAAAATATATAACTATGATCTTAAATATCTTACAAGTACACATAAATACATCGCTCAGTTATTTGATAGGATTTTGAAGGGAATGGAATCATTGGAACAATGGTTTGTATACCATTGTTGGTAATATTAATCCCTAAAAATGAAAACATCCTAAATTCAAAGAACTGGAGACCGATAGCGTGCTTACCTACCATGTACAAACTTCAAACGAACTTTATACACACTGTGGTCGAAATAATATTGTAACTCCTGAACAAAGAGGATGCAGACGTTACGTCAGAGGTTGCAAAGATCATCTCATGATTAACAAGGCTATATTGGAAGATGCACAACAGAATCAGAAAACTTTATGTATGGGTTGGATAGACTACCAAAAAGCCTTTGACATTTCATTCAGATGGCCTAAAAACAGCAAATATCTCCAGCATTAGAGTAATTTATTTTTGCTTTTCAGGATCAGGCAATAGTAACAAGACAATATAAGAGAGACTTACTTCAGAAGCCGGTTGATGGTAAGTCTAACGAAAGATGAAACAAGGCAACATATTATCTCAGGACGTGAAAAACTAGCTGGCACTTACTATACAAAGAGGCACAATAATATTGTACAGTACGTGTTCTGGACCCTAGCAAAAAGGCATGGACTTAGCGTAAGCAAAATTTGTTGGAAAGAATATATGTCGCAACCACTGGTTAGAGAGAATAATAAAACCAAACTGATGTTTGAAATGCCTGTTCAAACAGATAAAACAATAACGCACAATAGGCCAGGTATAGTTTATATAAATAAAATTGAAAATAAAACTTGTATTATCGATATTATAGTACCATGCGATTACAATATAGGAGCGAAGGAAATATAGAAACTTATTAAATGAAACTAATTTTTACGGATTTTATCGTGTTTATATTAAGTTTTTAATTCCCGATGTTTCGGGTGCTTTACAGGACCCGTGGTCACGGGGGGGGGGGGCTGAGGTGTTTGACGTCCCGATGTCATAGTTAGCTCGGCTACTTTCAATTTTTTAATATTAATTTCTGGTCCGATCTACGCAGAATGAGCTTACAGTATCTTGAAGTCTTGCAGTGGTATGCATGGGTTTGGATTTAATTTTATTAATTATAGGATCCCAAGCAGATGGCAGCACGCATCCATCTTCTCTATTGAAATTAGGATGTTTTTTGATTTCAATAGCATCGCGAATCATCCATGGTAGGAATCGGTGTTCTTTTGCGAGAATTTGTGGTTTATCAAGTCTAATGTAATGGCGGGGATGATCTAGAACATGTTCACTCACTGTAGACTTACCGGAACGTCGGTACCCATACCAACCGATATTTAAATGGTGAATCGCACCATCATCCATCACAGTTAGCTACCGTGGGAAAAATCTTTGTTTCAGAGAGCACGTGACAAAAAATCCCCGATTCGAAATCAAAAAAACATCCTAATTTCAATAGAGAAGATGGCTGGGTGCTACCATCTGCTTGGGATCACATAATTAATAAAATTGAATCCCAACCCAAGCATACTACTGTAAGACTCCAAGATACTGTAAGTTCATACTGCGTAGATCGGAACAAAACATAATAATTTTTAATCTGGAGGCAGCCGTGGTTAACTATGACATTGGGACGTCATACACCTCAGTCCCCCCGTGAACATGGGTTCTGGAAAGTACTCGAAACGTCGGGAATATAAAATAAGTTATTATACGCGATAAAATCCGTAAAATTAGTTTTATTTAAATGTGTAATGTTCGCGTAAATATAAGAAATCAGAATACCGGGTTTATCTCGAGAAGACAACCAAGAGAAAACAATAATATAATCATAATTTAATAATAATAATATATATTAAGGCGTAGGCAAGTGACGACCCCATCGCCCGCTGATGTAACAGTTAAGTGACAAAACTGCTACGTCGGTGCAGTAAGTCAGCGCCCTGCCAAAAGGTGTGAGCGCCATGTTTAGGCAAAATTGAGGTTACAAAGGTCCGTTTGTGCATATGGCCGAACCACGAAACGGTACCCGGTCTGAGCGTCTCCCGTTAATTGACGCCCAAAAAATGGATGGTGGCATAACGAGGAACGCTGGTCGCCAGGGCGCAACTAGAGCTAGCGCTGGAAGTAACATAATGCAGCGCGAGGGGCTGCGCGACTACCTCGTAGCCCCTCGTATCGATCATTCCCACCAGATGGTTTGGTGTCGGCAGGGTCCTCCGGGTCTCAGCAAGCGGCACCCACCCCTGGTGGAGTACGCCGCATGCGTTGGACGAAGGAAATGAATACAACCGTATTGCGGGCGTATTTTAGGGCAAAAGGGGAATAAATTGGAGGTTTTGCGTACCGAACTCGGATGCATCGCTTTTTTGCTGAGCTGGAGTCGACTATTACTGTCACCGATCAAAATCTGGCAGACCGAGTTCGGTACATCATGCGCTCAAAAATATGTGATGAAGCCGAACTCGAACGGCTACGACGTGAGGCTATTTCCTCGTTGAATGAAAATACTACGACAGGAGATGCGGCTCTACGAATTGCAGAGCAATCCGCACATGTAAATGCCGCCATAGATTACCTTGTGGTTGACTTAGATGACGATGGAATAGTTGCCCAGGAACAAGAGCAGATGAGAAGCCTATTGGAAGAGGCGATTAGGGAAACGCGCAGTGCTCCTCTCAAGAATCGACCGCGACTTTCCCGTATACCCTTAAAAGCAAGCGGAATCGGGCTGTCGTGAGGACTCTAAACCCAATGCTGGTGACCTATTTCGAAAACCAGCCGGGACGTTTGTGATATGGACTCAACTCTTTTTGCTGCTCCCCACGGCTGAACGTGTACAAGTAACGCCGCCATCCAAGTCTAGAGAAAAATAATTGAAGACCATATCGCAGAGGCAAGTGTCTTCATCGGCAGACCAAAAAGCTTCCGGTCGGCCAATGGCAGGCCAAGAATCGTGCGCACCGATGGCATTTATGGGGACAAACGTCAGTTTGTCTCAGCCGGATATTATCGCAGAGAATCGCTGCTTAGGGAAAGCAGATTCGGCGATATACCGAGAGGTGGACACGGTTCAACCAGAATCTCAATCAGAAAAATAAAAAAAAAACAGAAAAATCTTTGGAGCGATCAATAGTACGTAGAACAAGGTCAAGCACCGAAACAGACCAACATTGTCGCATTCTGGCGTGGTATGTGGTCGGAGCCCGTAAACCACAGCGAGGACCCTTGGACAAAAGTTGTGGCAAGCCAGTGTGCAAATGTTACGCCTATGGACACCGTCATCATAATTCCGCACGACGTAGCTGAGTCGGTCCGTAGAGCCCCAAACTGGAAAAGTCTAGGACTCGACGGACTGCATCACTACTGGCTGAAGGGGTTCGTGGTGTGCCACGCTACGCTCAACCGACAGGTTCAAAAGGCCTCGTCACTACTGGGATCACTCATTTGGTTCCTAAAGATCAGGATACCACAGGCCCGAGCCAATACCACCCCATCACGTGTCTACCTACCATATACAAGACACTAACATCCATTTTGAGCGCGAGAATCACTCGTCACCTGAACTCAAATCAGGTGATGTCGCGCGCTTAAAATGAATGTAGAGGCGGTGCTCGTGGAACCAAGGAACCACTCCTTATTGACGCGGTCATTGGCAAGGTGGTTAAACGCAACCGTCGGAACCTCTCCGTCGCCTGGATAGACTACAGAAAGGCATTCGGCTCGATGCCTCATACACGGCTGGAGAGGGTTCTCGAGCTGTACAAGGTGGACTGTACAGTTAGAGACTTCCTTGTGTAGTGTTTGGGGCAGTGGAGTACGATCCTATGTCATCTAGGCGAGCGGATGACGGCTGCGGAGTACCACATAAGGATAAGAAGGGGTATCTTACAGGGCTGCTGGTTGAGTCCAACTGGAGGGCTCCGGGAGGGTATTTCAGCTTCAGAAAAGGGATCGCAGGGAAAAAGTGACACACCTTTTCTAGATGGATGATCTTAATTTATTCGCCTACAGTTACCCCCATCTAATGGGGGTCACTGGAAAATAAACATCACTTGTGATTTTAGCCATTCTATTAGAATGGAGCTGGGGACGGATAAGTGTGCGGTCCTCCATGTTGAGAGGGGTAGCGTAGTTAACTCTGAGGGCATAGACTTATATATGCCAATCAACATAAGGACCCTTTCCGAGGCTGAAACATACCGATAACTGGGTATGTCACAAAATATAGGTATCGATGAGGCGAACATGAAACAATCAGTTTGCGATCTGTTTTATGCACGCTTGTACCTTTGGTGCTTAACAGCCTTTTGTCGGACGTGAATAAGACACAGGCATATAACGGTTGGGTCATGCCTGTCCTCATCTATGCCTTTGGCATACTCCGGTGGGCTCAGACCGATTTGAACGCTCTGGACATAAAAGTCCGCACTGTTATAACTTCTCATAGGATACACTATCAGAGATCGTCGTTGATGAGTCTGTAGTTGCCACGGAAGCATGGTGGGCGTGGCTTTTTAAGCGCGCTCACCATGCATAATCGCGAAGTGTGCAGCCTCCGTAATTACTTCCTGACGAGATCAGGTGATCCATTCTACAGGGACGTAATTTCATGTGATAAAGGGCTTACTCCTCTATCCTTAGCCAACGAGCATTGGCAAGAAAAGGTCTCCCTTGCCGAGGGCGTTCATTTGTTTGGGTTTTTACTTATTTTATGTATGTTTATGTATTTATTTTATTTTATTGATATTTATTATATTTATCACTTTAATTTACATATATATAGTTAACAGCCCAACCAGATGAAAAAACTACATAATACTAATTTACCATGGGGAGTGCTCTGAGGAATTGTTCGGATTAATCCCAGCCGCCAAATTTCACGAACGCACATCGCGGCAGAACTCCCGATACCATCCACACCATCTGGATGATTGGCGGTCCACCACTGTGCGATTTAGAAGATGTTTTCTTCCTCGCACGACTTCCTTGTGGAATCGATTACCATCAGCGATTTTTCCGGACCGATACGACTTAGGGACCTTCAAGAAAAGAGCGTACTCCTTTTTAAAAGGCCGGCAACGCATCTGCAATTCCCTCCCTGCTGTTGCAGTTGTTCATGGGCGGCGGTAGTCACTTACCATCAGGTGAGCCGCATGCTCGGTTGGCCCCTCTCCTATAAAAAAAAAGATACCTCATAATAAATGTAACTTTATTGAACATTATAGCAATTTACAGAAAAAATAAAAAAGTGTGTTCAAAAAAATACATGTATTATCTTTAGTGACAACACAGGTTTCGACTAAGGTATATTTAAAAAAAAAACTTACTCTAAAAAAGCATATCTTACGGTGAGCGGAGTTTCCAAAGCCTTTTCATAATCAAAGTTGTTTGAAATTAGCCAAACCAGTTCCTGCATCAAAGTGGTACCTGTAATTGATATTTATTAGAATTCGTACAGATTATAACATACCGACTCAAAGACACTCACAATTTTTAGGCAGGGTCATCTACTGAAAATAAAAAGAGTACCTATTATGTTTCTTCTTCAGCTACTAAATCATAAATATATAAGTGCATACCGATTATTAGTTTACGATTTATGCTTTCTTTAATTAGAATACTACTGAATACTTATTCGAGCAGCATATAATAATCATATAAAAATTGTTAAACTTAAAATATCCAGACCAGTGGTCTCAATAATGGTGAAACTATTTGCAATATATTTTAAAATAAAAATAGCGATATGTATCAATAACGAGATATTAAGTTTGTCTTCCAGAATATTTATAAATAAATCTCATTAAAGTAGTATGTATTAATAAATAAATATATACGTCGAACCAAATATTGTCGATTCGGTGTTGACAGTAGATTTTTTTAAATAGGGGAAATACGTAGGGACTAGAGAATAAAATCATTGGTTAATGTTTTGAATCTATTTTATGAAATAAATATTGTATCATAAATTGTTTTATAAAATAGAATACTAATAAATACTTAATCGGGTAACATAGCCACATAAAATATTGTCAAACTTAAAATATACACACCACACAAACATAATGTAATAGGAGACATCATACTGCTGTACTGCGTGGTAATAACTTCACTAACTTATTTCTAACTAGTTTTTGCCCGCGACTTCATCCGCATAGTTATTATAATTTAAACCATTGGTGATCCATCAATAATCGCACTTTCATAGTAAATTCTATTAACCCCTTTAGGGATGTTTTCCGTGATCAAAGCTATACTATTTTCTTTCCCGGAACTTAAATTATCTCGATACCAAATTTCATCTAAATCGGTTCAACGGTTTAAGCGTGAAGGGGTACATGTCAGTGTATACAAAAAGACAATGCCTACCCTGGCAATATGCTAGTTAAATTTAAAAAAAATCGGATATTATTTTTTTTACTTTATTTTCAAAAATACCGTGAATTATGATTTTAATTGCTTTTTTCTTTATAAATATGACCCATAATAATTTATAAGATACTCCTATAAACTATGTTAAACGATTTATATCGTTCAGCATAAACATGAAGATTTTGTGATTTAGATACACGTAAGCACGTAGAGCTAACCGTGGGAAAAACATGGCGTGCGCAAATGTATTTCTGCTACCTTTAAGGTTTGACCCTGTGAATTGTTGATAGTTATTGAAAATTCAACTTTTAATGATAACTGCAGTCGTTTAAAATTAAGTGGTAAATTATTGGGTGGTATAAGCACATAGTCTCCCTTGTCTTCTCCAGTTAAAGTTGTTGCCTTCACAATATGCCTTCCTAGTTCAGTGACTTGCAACCGAGTACCGTTGTATAATCCTGGCGCGTCCAATTTGCGAATTAACAAAATTTGTACATCTACCTTCTATCTTAACTTACGGGGCGGCACCCCGGATAGCTCTAAAGAGATTAGGAACTTCACGGGGTAGCTTGTAGTGTCATAGGATGACATGTTTCCCTAGTAATTTTTTATTTATTTTCCTAGCAGTCTCATTGTTTGGTGCCAAGATGGTTCTTTCGTCGTGAATGTATTGTTGTAGATTCGGAAAAACTTGAGCAATAAATTCATCGTCTGACTCTACAACATGACAATATTGGTGTTTTCAATAAAACATACCTTATTTTTCGGTTTCTAGACAATCTTCAAAAATTTCAAAGAGTTTTTGAGACTCGACATTGCTGAATAACTGGACTTACTTATTAGTGGTGAGATATAGCTTTTCAACTTTGGTCCACAGATATGATGCTTTCAGACATGCATTAATTTCGTCTGCTGCAGTGCCTCTCTCGGTAATAGGTAAAGTCTGTCTAAAATTTCCTGCCAATAATACTACCACATCACCCATCAGCTTTCGATTTCTTTAAATGTCTTGTAGACAGCGACCAAGCGCCTCGATCGCGCGTTTGTTTGACTGTACAGAGAATAACCTTTGTCATTAGTTTCAGTATCATTAAAAAGCGCCTTTGGATACTTTTTGGTATATTTTCCTTCCTCTATGCTTGGTGATAAAGGATTTAGTGCGCCACAGAGTCGGTGAATCATAGTTTTAGTCACCGAATTATAGAGCTTTCGATCAGTCAAAAGATATCTCTGGCTATTTATAAATGATGACGGAGGGATTACCATTTGACCAAAGTTATTTGGATGGAATATAATTTTCTGCTCGCAGTTTAGTTTGGTTCAAAGTAATATAATATAAGCGCTCACTCTCCAGTTTGACGTACATATATATCCACAAAACCTGATGAAGGAGAAGTCTACATCGAAGCAATAAATTAAAATTGTAGGGATGTACTCGTACCATCATATTATACGCATAAAAGTATTTGCAGGACTCTTTTTTGTTTGGTGTAGGTAAGATGGTGGCTGGGTTTCTTTGAAGAATATCAAAGATGTGATCTCCTCCTCTCCAAAAAAAAATATTAGGTACTCGAGAGTTTTTTAGAAAACCGCGAAACTCATCAGTTTCATTTGAGAAAAGTTCTTTAAGGGGTTCAACTGGCTCGTGTATTGAATCAAGGGCTACTTTCCCTACTGAACAACACATGCCTGCTGCTTCTTCTTTCCCTTTAAGAGCTGTTGTTCATCGCTTCTATTTTTATAAACTTGTGGCTTTCACAATCAAGAGTGTCGTCGTACTCAAATGCAGCTTAATAAAACACCGCGACGTGTTTCTTGTAAATATTTGACGTCGCTGTTTTACCCTGTCAGCATAAGCGCGATTGTAACTAAAGGAGTTATTTTGAAATCAGGGTATTCAAAATATATTAAAAAAAAAATTTTGAAAATAATACCAATGAAAATGTAAAGATAATAGTAGTAATGCATGTAAGTCGTTTTCTCCATAAAATGTTTATTTTTAACATTACGAAGTTATAGAGCAACTAATTTTAGGTCGTTTTCTATGAAGTTGTAATTTTTACTAATCTAAGTGCATTTTATAACTTGGTCGACTATTACTCCTTAACCTTCTAATTCTACTTCATTATATATACTACTAACATGTATACTTTTTACAAACAAAAAACAAACAAAAACAGCGGTTTAGTTGGTTCAGGGGTTTTTTAAAGCTAAATATTTGTTAAAAACTTTGTTAAAACGGATCCCTGAATCGGAAAGATGTTATTTCACACCCAAAGTGTTTTTGAAGGACCTATCTAACAACACCTCACATGATGTAACAGACGGGTAAAAAAAATCATCCTCCATTTACTTGTATGGGAAGTACCCAAATTTAAAAAAAAATAGATTTTATTTCACAGTTTTCTAGGCGTGATTAATATCTACAACTATGTCGAATTACGGATTTGTAGCACCTAGGGTGCTACAAATCCGTACCTGAGCAAAACCACGGACGGACGGAAGGACGGACGGACGGACATGGCGAAAAGTAAACGTAAACGTATTTACACGAAAAGGGTTCCTTTTTGTGTAATTACGCAACCCTAAAAATGAAGTAGCTACTAACTTACAAAGAAAGAAATCTTCCAATATTATTGTCTATGTAATATATTATATATACAGAGCCTTTTTACCCAATTTATAAACTACCAAAAAAAATATCTTATTATAATAATAAAAACGGAGTCACTTGTTATGACTAACTACTAACATAATATATATAATATATATACAGAGTCTTTTAACAAATCGCTAATGTCTTCAAAACTCGGTTCCACAACGTCTGCCCTCACGCGTATAACCGCGTCGCGTTTGGGTTCCGGGTTGTTCACGCGGCGTTGAGCGATGTTTGCCACCACCACACCCGCAGTGTGGCCGTTTATATCGTTGTATTTTTTTAAATATTTGATCAAATTACGTAGGTTAAAAGACAAAATGTACCTAATTTGAATATTAGTTACAATAAAAATCAATTTGTTACTGCAAATGTGCATTAGAAAAAAAATATTGTATTTATAATAATAGTAATAGTAATAATAGTATGAATGTCGCAACATTCCGCCCTATCTTATTCCCGATCCATTACATATATAAAAACTGTATTGTCCTCTCAGTGCGCCAATTATTCGTTATGAGTAGATTAAAACAGCTCCCAATATTTCGCTAATGAAAAGTCATTGATAAAAGACGCAAAGATAAAGTCAGTGAAATTGACATATATTGGAATAAAGCAGCCTTTCCTATATAGAGTTTTTACATTAATGTAATGTGATCATGTTATTTCATGTATAGACTAATATCTATTAAAAGTAGCAGATTGTACAAATGTAAAACATGGTAGCATAATTAGTCATGCGATGACACGGAAAACTTGCTAAATATTTTAAGTAAATTTATGATTTGTATTTAATAAAAATTAATCTTTATTAATTGGTAAATTATTCATTGTACATATAATAATATTTAAAAGTGTATCTTTAGCATATACATCTGAGATGTACAGGCTTATACTAGTTTAGGTATCTATTATTACAGGCTATTTTTAGTTTAAGGCCTTGTTTGAATAATTTGTACAGTTTATTGAAATAAAAGATAAATTAAATAAGTATTTCACAGGGTAAGGATGAATATCAAAACTTTTTCTACGAATGACAACCTCAGCTGACTGTGTATTTTATCTATATTTTTTATTTCTATTAATCAAAGTAACCACCCATGCATCTTTGCCAACGCAGTGGCATTTTATTGATGCCCTTCTTGAAGAAATCAGCTGGACGAGAGCAACAAATTCTTCAAAGACATGGAATAATATTGTTTTGATGCCAACGTCGAAAGCTGCTACTAATTCAGACGTAGATTGAGTATCATCAGCTTCCATAATCGTATTTAGTTCGTTATTATCGACCAAAGTTTTCGGGCGACCATGGGGTGCATTTTAAGGTCTAAATTTCCAGAACGGAAGCGAGCGGTGCATTCATTTGTAGTATTCACTCCGTAAACGTCATCATCGTCATCATTATAGCCTTTCATAAGTCCACTGCTGAACATAGGCCTCCCCCAAGGAATCCCACAATGCACGGTCCTGAGCCACCTGCATCCATCGACTTCCTGCATGTCTGACCAGGTCGTCACTCCATCTCGTGGGGGGTCACCCTACACTTCGCCTACCGGTACGAGGCTGCCACTCAAGAACCTTCCTTTCCCATCGGTTGTCGGTTCTTCGAGCTATATGGCCAGCCCACTGCCAGTTCAGCTTACTAATCCGTTGGACTATGTCGGTTACTCTGGTTCTACTGCGGATATCCTCATTTCTGAGTTTATCATGCAGAGAAACTCCGAGCATAGCCCTCTCCATAGCTCGCTGAGCAACCTTCAGCTTCCTCATACGGCCAGTAGTGAAGGACCACGTCTCAGTTCCGTAAATCATCACTGGCAACACGCACTGGTTGTACAATTTCGTTTTAAGGTTTTGAGGTATGTCTGACGAGAAGATGTATCGTAGCTTCCCGAACGCTGCCCAGCCGAGTTGAATCCGTCGATTGACCTCTCGGTCGAAGTTGGACTTACTTAGTCGGACTATTTGTCCCAGGCAAACATACTCGTCAACAACTTCGAGCTTAGTGCTCCCAACAACTACTGGCATAGGTGTGACATGGACATTAAACATAATCTTTGTTTTGTCCATGTTCATCTTAAGACCTATCCGTTGGGAGACACGATTGAGGTCATTGAGCATAGTGCTTAGGTCCTCCAGCGATTCTGCCATAAGGACTATATCATCCGCAAATCGAAGGTGAGTGATGTACTCGCCATTGATGTTAATGCCGTATCCTTTCCAGTCCAGAAGCTTTAAAACGTCTTCCAATGCAGCGGTGAAGAGTTTCGGGGATATAATATCACCCTGTCTTACACCTCTCTGCAATTGGATAGGTTTCGTACTCTGGTTCTGTACTCGGATAGCCATCGTAAACCTACTGTACAAGCACTTCAGCACTTCGATATACCGACCGTAACCGTAAACGTCGTTGTGTCCAAATGCCCATGAACAACTGCAACACTAAGGTTACTTTTGTTTTAGGGTTTCACGCAAAAAAATCAACGCAGGTAAAGTCGCGGGTAATAGGTAGGGGAGAATAATTCTCAACTACATTAATTTAATAATATTATTTTACACAATATATTGTTTTAAAGAGAACCACATATTGTTTGTAATAATATTGTAACGAAACAACGAGCATATAAATAAATAAAATTGATCAGCTATATATATTAGGTAATAATAAAATTTATTTTCATAAATATGAATCGTTAATATTGATTAGGAGGATGGATGCTTATAACTCAATCAAACCATTTATCCACATAAAATTTCACATACCTACATAATAGTGCAAAGATAATACTTCTGCAAAATTATGAGGATTATATATTAGAATAATTAACAGCATGTATTACTTCCAACATTTTGTATAGGTACTAGGAATCCTTTACATTTTGTACAATAGGAATTAAGAACTAAATACATCGGAATAAGGTGCCTTCGACTTCTTTTCATATTTAATTAATTTAGAATACAAATCAAAATCTAATAGCTAAAACCTTCAAAAGGTTATCATAAATGCTTATTTTCGATCTCCTTTCAAGTTTTAATAAAATTACCACGGCAATTGGTGTCCTTAGCTTATGCCAGGCTAAAACAGGTTCAAGGCTTAAAAAAGGGAATCAAACTGAAAGAAAGTAAATTATATAAATTATAATAAAATATTGGATAATCGAAAAATGCTATTCAATAGTAATTAACAGATAACTTATTGGAGTAGATAAATTACAACAATACTTATCATATACGTACCTGACCTAGAAAAAGATACAACAACAGTATCACTCGGTCTAATTTCCATGTTGTATATTTCTCTGCCAACGTCCTCAAACTTTCTAGGAAAGAGGTAACCTTTGGGTCCAAAACGCGATGTGCTTGGAATTGTAGTTTCTGGTTCAAAAAATAACATACAACTAAGTAAAAAAATGGATGGTGGAACACTTTAACTGTCGTCAATCTGTTGTCATACAGCTAGTAAAATCGAGTAAGACTAAGGCTTCTAGTGCTACTACTATCATAAATAGAAGCGTTTTACGTACCAATAAAACGCATATTAATTTATTACCCTATTCGAAGCTAGCTATATGAGATAGCATCCGCTTGTTCCCGCCTATAGTTTTGTCTCTTTTTTTAACCTTTCGCTTTGTAAATTAAAAATAATCAAAAGTAGGAAGTTATATATTTCAGTCACATTTTGAAAATGTAAGTTTTGATGAATGAGAAAATGTGCGTGCGCGCGTATGCGTATATGTGTGCATGTGCGTGTGCGTGTGCGTGTGCATGTGCGTGTGTGTGCGTGTGCGTACGCAAGCGCGTGCGCGTGCGCATGTGCGTGTGCGTGCGCAAGCGCGCGCGCGTGCGCATGTGCGTGTGCGTATACGTGTGCGTGTATGTGTGTGTGTGCGAATTGACAAGTGGAGCGGAAAAGTATATAACTGTCTGTCTCGTGTATAATTGAACCAGGCAGAGATTATCTATCAGCTTCGAATAAGGTAAGTAAACTAATATACCTTTTATTTGTAGGTAAAACGTTTCTATTAATTTGATTTGACCGTTATTTGAAGCGTTATTTTTATCATGGGCGGCGGTAGTCACTTACCATCAAGTGAGCCGCATGCTCGTTTGCCCCCTCTCCTATAAAAAACATATTAGACGTTTTTTCATAGGATAGGGTGACAAAAGAGCACACAGTCCACCAGATGGTAAGTAGTTGCTGTGGCCCATAGACATCTACATTTATCCTCGTTTGCGAATCAAAATGCAGATGCGTTGTCACCCGTGAGGACTAAGATAGAATGCCTCTTTTCCAGTAAAAAGGGTCTACGGTTCTCTACACTCACCATACGAAACACAGGAGCATGAAGCTGCTTTTGACGCTGGTATTTTGTGACGTGTTTGTTATCGCCTGGTGGTAGAAAAAAGAAACTCTAGGAGAATTATATATAAATTGTATACAACGTAATCGCCTTTTAAGCTAAAACGCCTTAAATAGCGTTTTGCAAGTTCGATAATTCCCTTGGATAAAAGACTCGACCCTGGGACTCGAAAAGGCACACACAGCACAGACTACCTCATCGTTGCCGACAAATTTTATATTACACGAGTGCTTTTTGAGGGTAAATAGGTGAAAATGACTCGGAACTAGGTTTGGAGAATGTGGTGAGTGCCGCATCAAATGAAACCCAGCAGTTCGATTGTCAGGGGCATTATTACATTGAAATAACACACCATTAATCATGCGTAATAGTTCTCGATTATTGTCTCTCCTTCACTTAAATAGTCGATCATTCCGCATCCCACAAGACAGATGCCATTATTTTTCCACTGGCAACCTTGAATTTCTCGGCTGGCGGAAAAGACTGTCTTTTCCACACCTATCTTTGGGTTTTCGTCTCCGGGTGAAAATGGTGTACCCACGTTTCATCTATGGTTACGAACGGGCGCAAAAAGAAACTGCTCCAATTATTACCAAATTTAGCTTTGAAATGTCAACTCTTGCTTTCTTTTGGGCGTCTGTTAACGTTTGCGGAACCCAGCGCACGGCGGAAAATAAACTAAATTGTCCCCGATTAAAGCTTTAGAATCTCAGATTAGTAACGGATGGTTACACGTCGATCTACCTTAAAAATGTTTTCGACTTTTTAACATATTCTTCCGAAGCAGTCATTGTTGGTTGCTCGGAGCGAGTTTCGTCATTGCCAGCGTTTCTGCTACGTTTAAATTCCGTACACCAGTATGCCACTGTATAATAATACAGAACAACGTCTGCCAAAGTAGACTTCAGCTCTTCAAAAAACATTTTTTGTAAGAAAAATTTAGGCAGAAACATTAAATAACCGCACAAAGTCCGAGTTTCTGCATTTTGTATACGAACCAAATTCCCGACAAATGTTAAGTTTGAAAAAAATTGGGTATAGTTTTAATTTAATTTTTTTGGCCTCGGCTACTGGCTACTAACTCATTGATAAGTTTTCTATTTCGAAAACATAAATTTAATGGTCAACCTAATATGTAGTACCTGTACGACTTTATTAGTTAGACAAATAAATTCCCGTTCCGTAAGTAAGCGACAACAGTATTGATGTCGCATTGAGCTAGAACAGTTAAACAACTCAGAAACCGGCGATGATCCTGAAATACCTTCAGAATTGCTAACATTTCCTTCTGTTGCTTTGTGCCTTTACTCCTGAGGAGACTAAAATCTCGAGATAGCTAGCCTGTCCAGTTGTGCATACCATGCTAGATCTGGTGTGCCTATCGTTAGAAAGTGTGACGGAGCCGCGATTGGAATCTGAGACGCTACACGACAATTAGCCATCATTTTACGTTTTCCGTGGCGGATTGAGAGAGCTAATGCAGCTTTCTCGCATCTAACCTTAATAAAGAAAGCTAGTTTGGAAAAGAAAGTTAATCTTGGTAATTTAAGTGACCCTTTGGTACCACAAAACTCGGAAAACGTCACCGAGTACTGGGATAAACTTTTGTCTAAAGTCGAGACTTTGTTGAAGAAAGGCTCAGACTGGGGGCAACTAAATGTCCAGTTCCATCCCCAGAAGACACAAGTTTGCGCATTTACGGCTAAAAATAACCCCTTTGTCCTATCTCCTCAGTTTCAAGGTACTCCCCTTGTTACCGCAGCCGAATCGTCGGAATCTTCGGTGTCGACATATCGAGTGACGTGCAGTTTCATGGTCACATGGAGGAGAAGGCCAAATTGGCCTCTAAAACGCTTGGCGTGCTCAGCAGAGCGGGACAGTACTTCATGCCGGCACACCGCTTGTAACTTTACATGGCGCAGGTTCGGCCTCATATGAAATACTGTTCCCATCTCTAGGCGGGGTCTCCCCAGTGGCAGCTCCTTCCACTTGACCGCATCCAGCGCAGAGCGGTTCGAATCGTCGACGACCGAGTTCTTTCCGATCGGCTTGACTCACTGGCACTGCGTAGAGATGTTGCATCTCTTTGTGTATTATATCATGTCTATAACGGGGAGTGTTCTGAGGAATTGTCCGGAACTACAGCCGCTCAATTTCACCATCGCACATCGCGAGAAATACTTGCGATACCATCCATACCATCTGGATGACTAGCGGTCCACCACTGTGCGTTTTAGAAGAAGTTTTCTTCCTCGCACAACTTCCTTGTGGAATCGATTACCACCAGCGATTTTTCCGGACCAATGCGACTTAGACACCTTCAAGAAAAGAGCCTACTCCTTTTTAAAAGGCCGGCAACGCATCTGTAATTTCCCTGGTGTTGCAGTTATTCATGGGTGGCGGCGACACTCTCCTATAAAAAAAATAACATTCACACTACACTTTGCAAGTCTTTTAAGATATCTTATAAGAGTCGTACGGTACCGTAACATTAGACATAGTTGGTCGCTAAATCTTAATGTCATTTCCCCCGAAAGATATTTTTTTCGTTTACCCAAGCGTTCCACTCTATTCGCAGATGTACAAGACTACTCTGAAGGCTAATTACGGATTTCTAGTGATTTACTATCCACCACAGAAAATCCTCTCGAGTCTCTAGAATCAGTTTCACCTGTTGCGAGACCTGTTTACTCTGATGTGCTAGCAAAAATATTGACGAGAGAAGCTATTATCCTGATACTCTTTTTCCTTAAATTCTCTGCGATACAATTTGTTAGAGCAGCGAAATTCCTTGGTGCTGACGTTAAACCGAAGGAATGTCATGATATTTCCAAGAGTTCGTCTTTGTAAATATGACTTAAACATCTACTGTGGCTACATCCTACTCTTAAATGGCAGTAAGGTTACGACAGTTCTTATTTGCAGAACCATTTTTGGTTCCGAAGGAGATCTGGAATTTGCAGAATCAAAATATTATCATTATCAACCTAAATTTTTTTGCTACGACAAACTTGAATAACGCCCGTTGGTTGAATATGGGTTGTGCAAATCCATCGCTATTGGGGACCAGGAATGTAGTTGATATGAAGCTTGGAGATATTTGAGCCACCTGAACAACACCTTGGTCTTTAAATGTTTTATAATTGTTGTCATTTCCGGCGATTCTTGTGCCTGTAAAATGGGATAAATCAGAAGAGGCTTTTGGTCAAAGGGTATGTGGTGCGGTACTCATGAATTATTTCTAAAATAAACTTTGTGGTTCCCATTGACTTTCACTTGTCGTAATATAGTAATAAGAGGCCTGCTGTAAACCCGTTCAAGTCAGAAGTTACACAGTATCTGTATTTTTTATCAAAAGTGGTTGCGCCACGCTTGCGATAGCTTCTGATTCCTTGTGGTATTTGATGCATTCGTCGAACCTCGGGTATAAAAAGGCTTTTTATGGAACCGATTGCCAAGTTAACACTTTTCTGCCCTTGCCAAGTGTCAGTTTTCCTGAATACACCCTGCGAGGGCAACAAAGAGTTGGTGCTGCACAATGTATGAAGAATGTTACTTAAATTCGTATTAGCATCTCATTTCGAGCCCTACAAGGGCTGCTTATGATATGCTTTCCCCTGCGGGGGAACGCCGTGTGCTTTATGATATTCAGCTTGTGGTCCTAGTGGCAGCATTAATTGCGGTCGTAAAAGACTCAGCACTGAACAGGTTTTGGTATGAAGGTGGTATCTTAGCATCACGAACGTGTCTTGCACACGCTTAGTAATATCATCCCTTCGCATTTGCACGATTGCATATAATCTGAGCTAAATTTGACGATATTTTGTGAAATTCACCTTCAAAAAACACAGACCAGGCCAAAGGTTCACTCAAGATTCTGTGTAATGATTCTCTCTATTTAAAAAACCAAAATTTTAAAGCAGCATACACCTTATCAGCATACGAAGTGAATCGTGAGTTTTAAGCTCCTCATTTGATTCCAGGTCAACAAATTTAGTAGTTATATCGGAGCTAAAAAGTTAAAATAATAGATCAATAATTATGTACGTGTGTGGGGCGGCCCCCCACTAGATGGGGAGTTGACCTGTTAAGACATGCTGGAAGTCGATAGATGCAGGTGGTTCGGGCCATGCTTTGTGGCAGGATGTGCTTTTTTGGGGAGGCCCATGTTCAGCAGCGGACTTTTGAAGGTCTGTAATGATGATGATGAATATGATGATTTATTTAAATAAAACTAGTTTTACGGATTTTATCGCGTATATTAAATTATTTTATATTCCCGACGTTTCAAGTACTTTACAGCACCCATATTCACGGGGGGTCTCAGGTGTATGACGTCCTAATATCATAGTTAATCACGGCTACCTCCGGTATAAAAATTATTAATTTTGTTCCGATTTAAGCAATATGAACTTGCAGTATCTTGAAGTCTTGTAGTTGTATGCTTGAGTTGGGATTTAATTTTATTAATTATGGGATCTCAAGCAGATGGTAGCACCCAGCCATCTTCTCTATTGAAATTAGGATGTTATTTCTATTTCCATAGCCTCGCGAATCATCCTTGGAAGGAATCGGTGTTCTTTGGCGAAGATTTGTGGTCTATCAAATCTAATGTAGTGACGGGGGCGATCCTGTACGTGTTCGCAGTCTGCAGACTTCCCGGAGCGTCGATTCTTCACGTCAGTTATGTGTTCTTTAACGCGGATTTTTATAGATCTTTTAGTTAGTAAAAACCGGCGTAGATCGGAAAAAAATTAATAATTTTTAATCTGGAGGTAGTCGTGGTTAACTATGACATTGGGACGTCATACACCTCACCGTGAATATGGGTACTGTAAAGTATTCGAAACGTTCCATGTACCTTGTACAGTTTTCTTCAAAAGAAGGGGAGGGAGAGTAGATAAAATTTTACTTCGCTCTATACGGATAGATCAAAATTTGAACTGTTATAGGTCCCCAAGGGTTCTGTAATCTAAACTAGATTAGCTATATTTTATGTGATACTTTTCAATAATAAGCAAAAAATACAAATAACTTTTTTTCTCTCATTTCCTTTTACAACTTAGCCCGTAAAAGTATTAGTTGGCTACCCTTCAAGAAAAGTGCCTACTCTTTTTTAAAAGGCCGGCAACGCATCTGCAATTCCCCTGGTGTTGTGGTTGTTCATAGGCGGCAGTAGTCACTTACCATCAGGTGAGCCGCATGCTTGCCCTTCTCCTATAAAAAAAAAACTCTTCTTCAGTCTTAACGAGTCTATACATTTTCGTTTAGAATATTCTTAATTATAAAATTTAATTAGCTCGCTCAACAGTTCCCCTTTATTTTTGTGATCATTAAATTAAAAACTGTGTACAATAAATGTAACACACTTATGCAATCTGTTAACGACTTCTTAAAAGGCATAACCGTGTTAAATTTTGAACAATGATTTTTCATTTATTTATTTGGAATTATATTGAGAACTGGCAACGATAATTAGCACGACGCAACGGCTCATCTGTAAATTACAACTAAATATCTTTCCGACACAACACAAGACTAGCATTAAAACAAACATTGTGACCAAATGCCTTCATCTATTGTGTTATATACCACTATTTTTCATACAAATATTAATAACAAAGGAACCCTGAGCCCATCTAATATATGTGAATGCTGTGGCTCATAGACACCTATATCTATCCAGCATAGACAATCAAATATAGATGCGTTGTCGTCTCTTAGTATCAAGTTAAAATGCCTCGTTACCAGTAAAAAGAATATCCGATTCTCAAGACATTCCTATATCATCCTTGTTAGCAAGTATTATATACAAATTATTTACATGAAAAATAAAAATCAAAAGTATATTGGCGGAACATTCTTTAGATATGGTACAGTTATGAGTTGAGAGATTCATTTGGCATCTGAGTGATTTCGCCTCTGTAGATGTATTACACTTACTTGAGAAACATTTCTGCAATTTTTCAACTTGTTCAGGATCGATGTCTCGAATTTCGAAAGGAAAGCTCTTGTTAGA
Source organism: Parnassius mnemosyne (assembly GCA_963668995.1). Classification (NCBI taxonomy): domain Eukaryota; kingdom Metazoa; phylum Arthropoda; class Insecta; order Lepidoptera; family Papilionidae; genus Parnassius; species Parnassius mnemosyne. Next base: position 15,672,902 of record CAVLGL010000035.1, on the reverse strand, counting down.
TGTAGCCATTATTATTAGTCGTATCTATAAAAATACCAAAATGTTTTCGAAGTATGTTAAAAACAATATAAATTATATTATTAATAATTCATTTAGATAAACAATATACTTACTCTTATCACTATACAAGAAAAGGAAACAATTAAAGTTGGTTTGCTTTATCAAGGTATATCAGATATAGATAATTTATTTTATCGTTACTTGTCAGAAAGCGATAATTCGATAACGATAAGTTGCATTAAAAGTAAAAACTAAAATAGTAGCTTACAGACGTCTCACAACTACTCTTTACCTTTAGTGTTTCGTGGCCCGCCGTAATGCTTCAATACGTATTAACGGTCTTCACATATCCACGCATTTTTTTACTACTATATCTAGGCTTCCTCGTGAAGTAATTTTTCACCACTTCACCGAACATGTGGCAGATCACCACATAAAATTTCCTATATTAATTTCAGGATTCGTGGAAATCATGTACACGGTTTTCTCCCATGCCATTAAATCTTACGACAAGCTACACAGCTCTGGTTTTTTTTTTATTAAAATTCTTAAAAGCAGAAGCTTTTGTTCGATTGTGGAACACATCTAGTTAATAATTAGTCATCGAATGATCATTATTATCATCATCATTACAACACTTCACAAAACCCCTGCTGAATTTTGACGGCTCCGTTTCGCAGTGGCTTAGCAATGAGTTGCAACGCTGTGGCCCGCGGGTTCGAATCCCGCACGGAACAAGTATTTGTATGGCCTACAAAAAATTGTTCCGAATCTGGATGTTTGTCCTTGTGCAATTTATGTTTGTAAACTGCCTCCACGATACAGGAGAAAATCGTAGTGTTGAGGTAACGTTTTTTCAAATAAAAATAAAAAAAAAACTTATCTCTTCCCCAAGAAATGTCACAAAGTATGGTCCTGGTCCATCTACATCCATCAACAAGAAGCATATCTTACTGTTCCATCAAAAAAAGATAAAAATGTGAAAATGCACTTAATTTTCAATTACTTAAACATCAGATAACGTCATAACAAATGCAGTAAGTGAAATTTTTTTTTTATATGATTAGGGTGACAAACGAGCACACAGTTCACCTGATGGTAAGTGGTTGCTGCGGCCCATAGACATCTACATCTATCCTCTATTACAAATCAAAATGTCACCCGTGATGACTAAAATGGAATGCCTCATTTCCAGTAAAAAGGGCCTCCGGCCACCTGCACTCACCATGCAAAACGCAGAGGTAAACCGCTACTTGACGCTGGTTTTCTGTGAGGTCGTGGTACCACCCCGGTTCGAGCCGGCCCATCCGTGCGACAGCAAAAGCTGCCGCGTGGCTCTACCACTGTTAATGCTATTCATATAGACACCCAATATATTCAACTAAAGAGTTTCTCTCTTAGTCACAGTTTTGTATATACAGTATTCAGTATAATAGTTTACTTAGTCATTTAGCTAAACGTTGAGATTACGGTAAATTATCCCATTATTGGCCACCGGTCTCGATATTTTAAATCTGACAATTTTTTCATACTGCACGTGTGCAGTAGCATTATTTTCAATTTTATTACTTACTTATTATGAGATTATTTAGTAGTAGGTAGATGGCGCTAATAATACATTAAAACTATGAAAGCCAAAACTGTACCATCTAGTCATATTATCTACGTAATAATACAGTAAGTTGAGGTGCGACTACATTTATATAATTATAATTTTAAGAACAAAACGATACAGATTCTGTTAAAATTGTGTTTCGGTAGAAAAATGTATAATCAACGCCGCTAACGATGAATAGGGAAACTATTTTTGTTGATGACGCGATTAAAAGATTATTTAAATAATTTTCTATATCGTAGAAACAAGCATATTTGCATTTATAATCGTTTATAATTAAAAGTAAATATATTTCAAATTAAAGAATAATTCTCTGACTCTAAAGAAAAACAAGTCTGCGTGCGAGACGATTCGTAATGACTCTCGAAAACAGCACGTAGACGCGGCTCAGAAGGGAAATCGGTCTGTAGTTCTTCAAGAGAGCGTTGTCGCCTTTCTTGAAGAACAAGACCACCGCACTTCTGCTCCACGCCTCCTGAGTAGTACCACCATGGAGGACGGAATTAAAGAGCTTCTGAAGGACTTCAAGTACCGGTTTTCTACCCGCTTTCAAAAGCTCCGCTGTAATTCCATCTTCGCCCGGAGACTTGCCGTTTCTAAGGTGCTGGAGAGCCATTCTAATCTCGCTCAGACTGACGTCCGGGATATCTTCGGAATAGTGTCGGATAAGACTCGCTCTTGGATCGTTACTCACATTTGCGTGCGGCTCCAACAATGACGTGTACAGCTGCCCATTGAACCTCTCAATCTCACTCAAAATCTCAGGTGTCCCGGAAACGATGCTGCCACACTCGGTCTTCAGCTTTGACAGTTGACTCTTTCTGGCAGACAGATCTCTGGCAAAGACTTTGGAGCCTTGGTTCCGCTCGATCGCTTCTTCAATACAAGCTGTATTGAAGTGGCGCAAGTCCCGCCGCATGCATATGGAGATCTGTCTGTTCAGTTGCCTGTATGCTGTCAAATCTGTTGAAGAATGTAGCTTCATCTCCCGTCTAACAGCCATGAGATTAAGAGTGTGATCGGAGAGTTTTAGTGTTCTTCTGCGGCGGGTCTTGCAGAATTTAGTTCCGACTGCATGGACAGTTTCCACGAGCTTGTCATTCATATCGTCCACTTCATTGCAGTCTTCTAGGCACTGAAAACGGTTTTGTAACTCGAGCTGAAAGGTTTCGGGACTTTGGAGCTGAACACGAGGGGGACGGAGCGTTGACTTCATTAGACGAGATCTCTCCAACTTAACGTTTAGGTTCAGTGTGCCTCTAACCATTCGGTGATCGCTACCAGTTTTCACCCTCGCGATCACGGAGACATCACTGAACAGTTGTTGTCTGGTCGTCATAATGAAGTCAATCTCCTTTTTTGTTGAACCGTCGGGGCTCGACCGGGTTCACTTCCGGAAGAAAGAATTCATCATAAATAGTCCCTCTTTCTCCATGAAGTCGGCCAGCTGCTGGCCCCTTGGGTTCCGTTGCCCTATTCCGAATTTCCCTACTTTCAGCTCACCGTTCTCTCTTGTGCCTAGTTTTGCATTGAAGTCTCCCATTAACACGGTGTAGTTTTTCAATTAAAATTATGTAATAATATGCTTTTGAGAAATAAAGGTATGGGCTTAAACGGGGAAATGCGATAGTGAAATTTAGTGTTAGATTATGTCGAAAAGGTGCGCGGCGCGCGGTTCCCGCGGAGTCTTGCGGCACGTCACGACATTCCATGGGATCCCATCACGTGAAACGCATAGGTTACTTCATGTTGATAAAGGAATGTGACTGCTAAGTAATTGATACAAAGTTGAATCTAGCCCGCTGCAGCGGCAATCTCAGCGACTAGGTACACGAGTGCGTTTTGACTTGTTTGGCAGGATCCTTCGCCATGCCGAAGTGAGCCTTGCCACGCCATGCCATGCCGTGCCGTCTGTGAGTGCAGACCCTTAGTAACCTAGTTGAGAGTTGCAATAAAATATTTTAGACACAAAAATTAGCTGATTAAGAAAACTTGTACAATAAGATAATAGATAAGATATTCAATATCAAATTTTTAGCTGATTAAGAAAATTTGTACAATAAGATAATAGATAAGATATTCAATATCAAATTTTTAGCTGATTAAGAAAATTTGTACAATAAGATAATAGATAAGATATTCAATATCAAATTTTTAGCTGATTAAGAAAACTTGTACAATAAGATAATAGATAAGATATTCAATATCAAATTTTTAGCTGATTAAGAAAACTTGTACAATAAGATAATAGATAAGATATTCAATATCAAATTTTTAGCTGATTAAGAAAATTTGTACAATAAGATAATAGATAAGATATTCAATATCAAATTTTTAGCTGATTAAGAAAATTTGTACAATAAGATAATAGATAAGATATTCAATATCAAATTTTTAGCTGATTAAGAAAACTTGTACAATAAGATAATAGATAAGATATTCAATATCAAATTTTTAGCTGATTAAGAAAATTTGTACAATAAGATAATAGATAAGATATTCAATATCAAATTTTTAGCTGATTAAGAAAATTTGTACAATAAGATAATAGATAAGATATTCAATATCAAATTTTTAGCTGATTAAGAAAATTTGTACAATAAGATAATAGATAAGATATTCAATATCAAATTTTTAGCTGATTAAGAAAATTTGTACAATAAGATAATAGATAAGATATTCAATATCAAATTTTTAGCTGATTAAGAAAATTTGTACAATAAGATAATAGATAAGATATTCAATATCAAATTTTTAGCTGATTAAGAAAACTTGTACAATAAGATAATAGATAAGATATTCAATATCAAATTTTTAGCTGATTAAGAAAACTTGTACAATAAGATAATAGATAAGATATTCAATATCAAATTTTTAGCTGATTAAGAAAATTTGTACAATAAGATAATAGATAAGATATTCAATATCAAATTTTTAGCTGATTAAGAAAATTTGTACAATAAGATAATAGATAAGATATTCAATATCAAATTTTTAGCTGATTAAGAAAACTTGTACAATAAGATAATAGATAAGATATTCAATATCAAATTTTTAGCTGATTAAGAAAATTTGTACAATAAGATAATAGATAAGATATTCAATATCAAATTTTTAGCTGATTAAGAAAATTTGTACAATAAGATAATAGATAAGATATTCAATATCAAATTTTTAGCTGATTAAGAAAACTTGTACAATAAGATAATAGATAAGATATTCAATATCAAATTTTTAGCTGATTAAGAAAATTTGTACAATAAGATAATAGATAAGATATTCAATATCAAATTTTTAGCTGATTAAGAAAATTTGTACAATAAGATAATAGATAAGATATTCAATATCAAATTTTTAGCTGATTAAGAAAACTTGTACAATAAGATAATAGATAAGATATTCAATATCAAATTTAGGATAATTCTGATTCTGGCATTAAAATTTTATTAACGACATTAAAATCTGTAACATACCTTCTTATTATTCTTTTTTGTCAGTATGTAAAAGTCACACCGCCTTTTTATAAAAGAAAAAAGAATAACGTGTTGATTAAAATCAACAATAGTGAATCAATAGAGAATCAACAATAGAGCTATACTATAACCTATTGAATAAAACTTATGTAAGATTTTTTTTTCAATTTTTAGTAAATAATAAGGCATGCAAGTCTGGTAAAGGTCGGCCCTCGGACTGCGTCGCACATCTCCCACTATGCCAGCTTCATTAAAAAAAAAATACAGAGACCAAGCCATGCAATCATGCCTTGCTGCAACGCACCCAGTCCGCTTGGTATCCACTTGATGATTGCTAGGTACCGGTACCGTACCGCAGGCGCATGCAGTATATCCCCGCGGGTCTTGACGGTCTACATGTAACAGGATGAAATTAAATTCTAATTACTAATAATCCACTTTTTTCCGCGGAACGCTTCCCGGATCGCTTCTGTATGATCTGAGTTTTAATCATTTAGATAAAAAACGGTTAATGTGCTATTTATAATGTACATAGCACATTGTAGTACGAGTTTCATAAAATACAGATTGCCACGATATTCTTGCGTAACTTATTTTCATTTACGGATGTTGCCTAAATGAAATGCCCAATTTCAATTATTTGAAGAACAAAATATTAACTAAATCATCATGATACAGAGATAAATTTGATTAAAATTTGTATCATCCATTATATATACCATTGCGTAATGAAAAAAAAATGTGACTATTCTATGATAGGTAATCTATAGACAAATCTATATCGTTTATCGCGAAATATTTCAATTAACATTATATAATAGACTGGCTTTTGCCCGCGACTTCATCCCCGTAGAAGAAAATGGTTCTAATATGATTTTTAAATGGTTTTTAACATATAAATCATTATGTTAAAATATTTGAATACTTATAAATTATGACAATATTTATTATAGTGTAGGGATTTAAAGGTTAAATAAACATGAAAATAAAATAAAATTTTGTTACATTTTATGCACACGAAGTTCTTTGATCTGGTGAAAGCGACGCGGGCGTATTATCTTTTTACAACGAAATCGAAATACAACACCTATCGCAGTATTTCTTTGTAAATAATATTTTTTGTTTTTCCTTCGGGTCCTAGAATGACCAGGCTAGTCTGTGCGCTTATTCTTTTTTTTTATAGGATAAGGATGACAAACGAGCACACAGTCCATCTGATGGTAAGTGGTTGCTGCGGCCCATAGACATCTACATTTATCTATTACAAATCAAAATGTAGATGCGTTGTCACCCGTGAGGACTAAGATGGAATGCCTCATTTCCAGTAAAAAGGGCCTCCGGCCACCTGCACTCACCAAGCGAAACGCAGAGATAAACCTCTACTTCACGCTGGTTTTCTGTGAGGTCGTGGTACCACCCCGGTTCGAGCCGGCCCATCCATGCGACAGCAAAAGCTGCCGCGTGGCTCTACCACTGTTAAAATTAATTAAAAATAATTTAAATTAAATTAACTAAATAAATTAATATTCTGGAACATGCCACATATAGCTGAAGGGGGGAGAAGCAGCTTTCCCTCAAGTCTACTCCCGCTACCTTAAGAATTTGACCCTGAACTTTGTTTATGGTTATGGCGAAGCAGACTTTGATAGGAAACTGCACTCTCTTGAATTCGAAGGAGTAATTTGATGGTGTTAGGTGATTCTTAGGAATAAATACAGACTCTCCACGAGAACAACCTGTTATATACTCGTAGTGACCTCGATAATAATCTGGTGCCATTGCATAATTTTGGTGGATTTATGTTACGCAGCAACATAATTGGTGTGCCAACTCTCAGTTTTAATTTGTGAGTTGGGAGACCGGTATCTTCAGTGTATTAAGGAACTCGACCGGATAATGAATGGCATCATCGATGTTTATCACTGAGTCGACGGATTTACATTGATATTCGAACCCTTTGAATGATCACAAAAGTATTTCATTTATGACTGAGGTTTGTTAATTTTTTGGTGTTAGGATGGCACGCTCGTGCAGAAGTAAGCGTAGATGTTAGCACTCTGTGTTATTCGGGTGAACCGTGTACACTCTACCTAGAGCGTGTTTTTTTTTTAAATTTTTTTTTCATTATTCCTGGCCAGCCATCTACGTGTTTTCCTCTTTTCCTTCTTACAAATAATTTTTTTCGCCATACAAAATATGAAGGCACTTCCGCATATAGAAGGGTTTTAGCAAAATTATCTGTTTGGAATTAATCAAAAAATTCTTACATTGTCATTTTTGGTGGGCTATTTACTTTTGGCGAGGTTGTCCGAATTAAAATAGACTCGTTGGCCGTTTTCAAGGTGGAGAGCTAAATGTATGACTGTGGGAAACCTTTCATGTATGGAAAACCCTAAATCCTCCAAACTGCATCCGAACTACTCAACTAATAACGCTCACACTCATATTATTTGACTTCGTCCGTTTAGTTTTCCAGCACGAAAGCCGCCTGATAATGTATTTACAAATGTACTTTATAGATTTAACAGAACTGCAAAAATCTACATTAATATGTCCGTGACAGAACCTTATTATAGGGGCCACCCACCTATTGTCTACTTCAATGTCTTTTAATTTAAGTGTAAAACCACCTTCATTCGGAGATCACCTTCTGTACTGTGGGTAACCATCGTCACCTGTCTATCTCTCAAAAATTGTCTGGGTTATTTTTTGCTACATTTATTGTCTTTCATGCAGGAAGAGTTATTATTAAGGTTCTCACATGCACCTCGTTATTTGTATTGATTTTAATTAAGTCCCTAAAATAGGATCTTCATTTGGATTTGGTATATCAGCACATATAAGTACTTACATCTACCGTGTCAGCGAAATGCGGTTAACCATCCACAACAGTATATGTATGTGAGGCAGACCCCGTTTCTGCCGTTCGGTAGAGAACATGAAACAACGTACCTCTCCAAATATTTTTACTTAGGTTAGAGGTGCCATTATTTTCTTAACTTTGAGGTGAAAAATCCTGGATATTATGCCGTGTAGACACGATAGATATGCTAGATGCTTTTGGAATGCTTTTGCCGGGGCAAAAAAGTAATGATACTATCATTACTTTTTTGCCCCGGCAAAAGCATCTCCGCGATTTCATCCCATCGATGATTGCAAGTAAATGTTATAAACAGATCGGAACCACTGTAGTGGCGCACATACGTCATGGCGTCTTGTGTCCGCTCATGCATATAGCTTGGCCCCCCAGTAAATGAAGAAGACAGTACTACCTTTTGACCCAGCTGATCAGCATCAACGTCTTATCTCCCTATTGCATTTTTCAAGTGTATGTAACTGTCTGCTTTAAGCTGCGCTTGATTGTTCCTAATATAACGCAATCTTTCTGTCTCGATTTTCACAAACATGTCAAGTAAAAACTGGCTAAACAGCGAACGAAAATATAGCAGATGATTATCTTCTCCGTTCCTAATCACGTTAGAATAAAGACTTGCAGCAGATACCGTTTTTAAGCGGTTGTTTGGTCTTAGGATCGCACTGGGGTATAGAAATGGATTATCCATTCTCGCCGTAGCAAAACAAAACAAAAGTAGGTATTGTAATACATCGTACGAGTGATGGATTTCACATATTCCATACAATGAGATCATGGCTCTCAATTACAAAATCCCGCTTAAAAAATTGATATCTAACAATAACTAAAGCAACTTCATTTGGCGTAGGTTGATTATACCGTCCACTGTGGCCATTTTTAGGCTTTTTTTCAGCATTTGTAATAACTTTAAATACATTTCGCGTAGCAGATACATTGTCTGGGGCTAGATTTAACTCTCTTACGTATACATTATGAGTACGTAGCATTTCTCGTAATTGCCTTACCAAGCCAGGTTATACATAAAGAAAGTTATTGCATCTCGATTGAACTTCTCTATCGTCCTCACCAACAAAATATATCTGTAAGAACTGTGGTTCATTCTGGGGTGGCGGAAGCAAACTTCTAACCAAATGATACACCTGGCCCTGCACTTTGAATGTAAGCATAAAACCATCCTCTATTATTTTTTTAGCACCAAATGAGGTCATTTGAAAACATGGCGTATGCCAGCCATGAAGTGATCTTGCTCAAGATGGAGGCTTTTCATCAAACAGTAAAGAAGATCTGAAAGCTTTTGCAAAGGTTCGAGCTGGATCTTTCCTAAATCGCAGCAATTATATTTTTTTATTAACTTTGACTATATTTTTTCCTTGCTTCCTTAAGTTGCAATTTTATTTAATAGCCCTGCTTTTCTTCGCCTTATTTTTTTATGACTTATTCGTCAAACTAATTTCATTTTGGATTGAATCTTGGATAGGGAATATTGCAGATTCTATGCAATCATTGGTGGACAAAGAAGAAATTAAATATGACTCACATATAGATTCAATAATTGTATAACTAGGCGAATGAAAGTCTTGCGCAACATTAGACATTGGTGATGGTTGAGTAAACGTCGGAGATACAGCCATTTCAATGCGTCATTTTTTGGCTATTGGACGCTCATCAGTGTTATTATCACCATCGGCATCAATGCAACGTAGGCATCAAAGTGACCATTAAAAACTCAATAAAGAATATTGGGAAAAACGTAGCCTTTTAATGGGTTGGTCTTCTGTATCAAGTTTGGCATACAGGTTGCCGTTTCAAATACAAATGGGTATATTTGACCGGCTGAGATTCACTCGCAGAAACCGCCAGATGTAGAGTGTTGTAACATATCTAATATATACTCTTCTTTTGTTCCATGTTGCCATGACGGTCATGAGACATAACAGCAAATTCATCTCAATTGTTCGTCACATGACCCACAATTTCTTGTATGAAGACGACAGCACTGGTGATGCCTTATATACCGGCCTTGCCAATAATTCTCAGGAAAACGTCGCCGAGTACCGGTACAAACTTGGGTCTGAAGTCTCGGATTGGGGGCGACTAAATCTAGTCCAGTTTAATCCCCAGAAGACACAAGTTTGCGCGTTTACTGCTAAAAAGAACCCCTTTGTCGTATCTCCTCAGTTTCAAGGCACTCCCCTTTCTGCCTCAGCTAGCATCGGAATCCTCGGCGTCGACATATCGAATAGTGTGCAGTTTCGTTGTCACTTGGAATCAGCAACTTACGTTCAGCACAACTATACGATACGTATTTTCCAATTTGTTATTATCATTCATCAGTTGTTATTGTCATATATATCTACTACTCGCTTAATGTCAACACTTACGGCACGGTCTCAGTAGGACCGTATGGGATCGACTGAAAATCAGGGTCGCTATCCCACGGATTATGCTGAGGCCGTCCCTTCCGCAACTTTATCTATTTCGATTATTAATTCATGAATTGTTGTTATATCCTCCATTTTTTGTGTTTATTCATTTTCTTGTGTTTTTATTTCATTCTTATTCGTATTAATTTTGTTTATTAATTTGTGATTGTAATCTGAAGTGTCGGAATAAAATATGTCTTTATGTCTTTATGCCTTTTCTTTAACTATTTTTTTTGATTTAGTAACTTTCTGTACTACCAAATCTCAGTAAAATTTTTGGAAAAATAATCTTGGATCAATTATTAATTTTTTTTAATACAAATAAAGTACTTCATAAAAACCAATTTGGTTTTACAAGGGGTCGCTCGACGTCTGACGCCGGTGTTGAGCTAATGAAATATATTTTAAATGCCTGGCAGAATTCACAAGATGCCTTAGGTAATTTCTGTGATCTTTCCAAGGCTTTCTATTGTGTTATAGAACATTACGGTGTAAAAAATTTGGCGCTTAGACTTATTACTTCATATTTAAGTAACAAAACTCAAAAAGTCGTGATCAATAGTAAAGCTTCCTTCGGATCGGTAGTATCAATGGGCGTTTCTCAGGGCTCGATTCTTGGCCCATTCCTGTTTTTAATCTATGTTAATGACTTACCTTATCTTGTAGGGGGCAATCACGATATAGTATTATTTGCTGACGATACCTCTTTAATTTTCAAACCCAAACGGCAGTTAATTAATTATGACGATGTAAATAATGCTCTATCGAAATTAGTACATTAGTTTAATGCCAACAATATGCTCTTAAACAGCAATAAGACAAAGTGTATTAAATTTACAATACCTAATGTAAAACATTCGAATACCAATGTGCTGTTAAATGGGGAGGAATTGAGTCTTGTGGATACTACTGTTTTTCTCGGTATTACTATTGACGTGAATCTTCAATCTATCTCAATCCCATGTATCTAAATTAGCAAGCAGACATAGTTCTGCAGCATATGCTGTAAGAAAGATTAGAAGTCTCACAGATGTTGAGACAGGTAGATTAGTGTATTTTAGTTACTTTCATAGCGTAATGTCTTATGGAATTTTGCTATGAGATAATGCGACTGATATTGAAGCTATATTTGTTTTGCAAAGGAGAGCCGTTCGGGCGATTTATAAGCTAAATTGTAAAGAGTTCTTCAGACAAAAATTTAAAAAAAATAAACATATTAACTTTGGCATCGCAATATATTTATGAAAATGTAATGTATGTACATAAAAACATAAATAGCTTTAATAAGAATAAGGATGTGCATACTTAAAACACTAGGAACAAACATAAGCTTGTAATACCAGTTACTAGACTCCACAGAATCAGTAATTCATTTATGGGTCAATGTATACGCTTTTACAACAAAATCGCAGAACATATTCAAAGTTTGTCAATAAACAAGTTTTAAAGTTTTATTAAAGAAAAAGTGTACAAAAAGGGTTATAATAATATCAAGGAATACATGAATGAAAATAACACCTGGGAATAAGGTGATCGCCACCATGCTGGTTCTATGAAAAATCGTTTAAAATTTGTATAAACGAAATTATTGTTAAGTAAAATATGTTTGAAAAAAAAGTCCCGCTGGGTTTTTGCTGGTTCTTCCCAGGACAGAGGTATTTTCCGAACCAGTGGTAAATAAAAAAGGACTTTCAATAAGAATTATGTAATAATCAAAATTGAATAAAAATTATTCTATTCTATTCTATTCTAGCGATCCTCCGCGGATTAACAGGGGTGATTCCTGAATCATGACAACAGCGTCACCCACCGGGTCCAAATGTGAATATAAGGATTCATTCAAACACACACACACACACACACACACACGCACACACACACACACACACACACACACACACACACACAAACACACACACATACACACAAAAAATCATCAAAATCCATTGCGTATTTTAAAAGATGTAAGGTAGGCGACTTTGTTTTCTACCCACTTCAAAAACGAAGAGGTACTCGATTCGACTTTTTTTATGTCTTACCTAACCTAACTTTTTTCTGCTTGAACCGATTTCGATGATTCTTTTTTATTTGAAATGTGGTGCCTTACATGTGGTCCCATATAAATTTTATCAAGGTTTGACCATTAGTTTTTGAGTTATTTTTATTAATTTCTATTGAAGTCGGTTGTACAAAATGTATTTATATACTATGTAGAGAAATCACCACAACTCACAAAGTAATACTTGTTACTGTACTAAATTTATTATTTGAGCATTTTGACTATACTTGACTCCTTGTACGTTTTTCTTGTATTTATGGTGTGTTCTGGAATTGCTACAGGAGTGCTTGTTTTCCTACTAGTTTTATACTTTCCTTCCAATTATTTTCCCAATTGAAATAAAAAGTCACTGCATTTAATTTTGCTTTTGTTAATAATTGCATACAGTACCTATGCATTTATACCCACTAAATCTACCAAATTATAAAATTTCTGAACTGGCCAACGTCTTGAAGGCGCCTTTATATTTACAACCCATTTGATTTACGACATCTACTCCAAATTAGAGCTGTTTTAAAATAACACAGAGTCAGATTGTTTTTTTAATTAGTCTATTATTATATATTAGAGTTACAAAAACGTTTTCAGCGCCTAGAAAACTGCGATGAAGTGGAAGATATGAATGACAAGCTCGTGGAAACTGTCCATGCGGTCGGAGCTAAGTTCTGCAAGACCCGCCGCAGAAGAACACAAAAACTCTCCGACCACACTCTTAATCTCATGGCTGTTAGACGGGAGATGAAGCTACATTCTTCAACAGATTTGACAGCATAAAGGCAACTGAATAGACAGATCTCCAAATGCATGCGGCGGGACTTACGCAACTTCAATACAGCTTGTATTGAAGAAGCAATCGAGCGGAACCAAGGCTCTATAGTCTTTGCCAAAGATCTGTCTGCCAGAAAGAGCCAACTGTCAAAGCTGAGGACCGAGTGTTGCAGAATGTGGTAGAGGTTCTATGGGCAGCTGTACACGTCATCATTGGAGCCACACGCAAGTGTGAGTAAAGATACAAGAGCGAGTCTTATCCGACACTATTCCGAAGATATTCCTGACGTCAGTCTGAGCGATATTAGAATGGCTCTCCAGCATCTTAAAAACGGTAAGGCCCAAGGCGTGGATGGAATTACAGCGGAGCTTCTGAAAGCGGGTGGAAAACCGGTACTTAAAGTCTTGCAGAAGCTCTTCAATTTCGTCCTTCATGGTGGTATTACACCGGAGGCGTGGAGCAGAAGTGCGGTGGTCTTATTCTTCAAGAAAGGTGACAACGCTCTCTTGAAGAACTACAGACCAATTTCCCTTCTGAGCCGCGTCTACGTGCTGCTTTCGAGAGTCATTACGAATCGTCTCGCGCGCAGACTTGACGACTTCTAGCCTCCCAATCAAGCCAGTTTCCGAAAGGGCTTTAGCACCATAGACCACATACAAACCCTTCGGCAAGTTATACAGAAGTCCGAGGAGTACAATTTGCCACTATGCCTAGCGTATGTGGACTATGAGAAAGCCTTTGATTCCGTCTAAATTTGGGCGGTGCTGCAGTCCCTTCAGCGGTGCCAAGTTGACTGTCGGTATATCGAAGTTCTGAAGTACTTGTACAGTAGGGGTACGATGGCTATCCGAGTACAGAACCAGAGTACGAAACCTTTCCAATTGCAGAGAGGTGTAAGACAGGGTGACGTTATATCCCCGAAACTCTTCACCGCTGCATTGGAAGACGTTTCCAAGCTTCTGGCCTGGAAAGGATACGGTATTAACATCAATGGCGAGTACATCACTCACCTTCGATTTGCCGACGATATAGTCCTTATGGCAGAATCGCTGGAGGATCTAAGCACCATGCTCAATGACCGCAATAGTGTCTCCCAACGGATAGGTCTTAAGATGAGCATGGACAAAACAAAGACCATGTTCAATGTCCATGTCACACCTATGCTGGTAGTTGTTGGGAGCACTAAGCTCGAAGTTGTTGACGAGTATGTTTACCTGGGACAAATAGTCCGACTAGGTAAGTCCAACTTCGACCGAGAGGTCAATCGGCGGATTCAACTCGGCTGGGCAGCGTTCAGGAAACTACGACACATCTTCTCGTCAGACATTCCTCAAAACCCTAAAACGAAATTATACAACCAGTGCGTGTTGCCAGTGATGACTTACGGATCTGAGACGTGGTCCTTCACTGCTGGCCGTATGAGGAAGCTCAAGGTTGCTCAGCGAGCTATGGAGAGGGCTATGCTCGGAGTTTCTCTGCGTGATAAACTTAGAAATGAGGATATCCGCAGTAGAACCAGAGTGACCGACATAGCCCAACGGATTAGTAAGCTGAAGTGGCAGTGGGCCGGCCATATAGCTCGAAGAACCGACAACCGATAGGGAAGAAAGGTTCTTGAGTGGCAGCCTCGTACCGGTAGGCGAAGTGTAGGGCGATCCCCCACGAGATGGAGTGACGACCTGGTAAGACATGCTGGAAGTCGATGGATGCAGGTGGCTCCGGACCGTGCTTTGTGGCATTCCTTGGGGGAGGCCTATGTTCAGCAGTGGACTTATGAAAGGCTGTAATGATGATGATGATTATTATATCGGTAAGCATGGTAATGAGTATTAGGGAATTTTAAGTAGGCTTAGCCTGATAAACAGTCAAAAATATGTCACCAGTTTTTAGCATAAATATACAAAATTACTGGTTTCACGGAAACTGGTATTTCTCTGCGAGCTCTATTGACTGCCTACGTAACTAGTATTTTATACTTCAAATATTCTGCTTATAAAAGGAAAGTATAAAAGTTATCATAAGTATGATTTCTGCCCATATTGATGTAAGGTAATGTAAGGTAAATTTCTTCACAACCCAGTCACCTAAATGCTCATTTGGTCTATTTTCATTTTGTCCAAAATAAGGAAACACATTTATCACATCATTTTGACCTTTGTATTCAGTCACCCAAAATTATTGTCCGTATTTGTCTGATTTAGAGCTCATAAACTGGGTGAATCAGCAACGGCACTTAGAAAGAAAACGTTGTTCGTCACTCGTTATGTACGGCCCTGGTATGTAACACACTAGTTCATTTGTAATTAATTCGTAACATATTTCGGAGATCATAGCAAACTTACCTTCGTTTCAGTCTTTAGCGTCTATCAGACTTGTCATCGAATCGAAGTACTTCATTTTCTTACAAAAATGACCCGACATTGAATTATTGATTAAAACAGCGACGGTATAAAAATAACCCAGCGGCAGTCTATGTAAATCGTTTTTTTTTTTATAAACTTTTCTTGTTACAAAATTGGAAACATATTAAATTAGTTCACTACATAAAATAAATAAAAGTCAAAAAGTTTCATTGGACTAAATAAAAAAATAAAAAAGTTAGAGACGATCAAACTTGCGGGTGGGACAAAAATGGTAAGGAGGCGCTTCTAGCGTTAATGCAAATATACCCAATATTCAAGAATGAAGTTTCTTTATTGTAATTCCACTTAGAAAATATTTTTATTGGTTATTAGTCTCTGCATAAAAATAACAATATTCTCATAAAATAAAATAAAATAAATATTTATTTAGATTCAAATTAAATTAATATTATAGAAATTTTTAATTATTAATATTTAGAGATCACCATATTTTAGTTGGGATTGTCTAAAGTATTAGAAACTATATTAATTTAGGAATCATCAATACAATTATCACAAACAAAACACCTCTGATTTCTTATATTTACGCGAAGACTACACATTAAATGAAACTAAGTTTTACGGATTTTATCGCGTTTACTTTAACTTTTTGATTTCCGATGTTTTGACGTTAAACGACGGCTCCGTGGCCATTGAGCAATGAGTTGTTGCGCTGGGGGCCGCGGGTTCGAATCCCGCACGGGACAAGTATTTGTATGGCCTACAAATAATTGTTGCGGGTCTGGATGTTTGTCCTTGTGCAATTTATGTTTGTAAACTGCCTCCACAACACAGGAGAAAATCGTATTGTGGGGGTAACGTTTAAAAAAAAGAGATAAAGATAAAAAAATAAATCTTTTCTTTGTTGATGATTCTTGGGATAATGTTTTTAAGAACGCTCAGTTGGGATTTAATAGGGTCTGTGAATGGCTTAGCTACAATATCTTAACACTGAATGTTAATAAAACAAAGTACATTGCATTTGGTCATAGAGCTAACCTCCTTCCACCACTATCTTTGACAATCACATCCCACACCTGTGGCCTTAGATGTCACTGTCTCGTAATTGAAAAAACCAATAAAATCAAATATCTTGGCGTTTTGATTGATCAAACCTTAACATTTAAACCCCACTTTGAGGTTTTAGTGTCCCGACTGCAAAAGCTCATATATATATTCAGAACTGTAAAACATATATCTGAGCACCATGTTATAAAGGTAGTTTACTTCGCTTTATGTCAATCCATAATTGAATATTGTATAACATCATGGGGAGGAGGAGCCAAAACATACCTCATTGAAGTAGAGAGAGCACAACGTGCAACTCTTAAGGCAGGTGCTGGTCTCCATTTCCGTTTTCTTGCAGACGAGCTGTATAAAAAATGGGATGTACTAACGGTTAGACAACATTTCATTCTACATATCGTGCTTAAACATCACTCTCATCTACGTTATAACCCAGATATTTTTAAGTATAAACGCCGCAAAGATGTAATATGCAAAACTCAAACTTTCAACTCAGCTCTTTCACATAACTTTTTCTGCTTCTTGGGGCCCTTTCTTTATATTAGACTAAATAAAATTTTAGACATTTATCCCAAAAATAAATCTAGTTGTAAAATAACATTAAGAAAATTCCTAAAAACCCTTTAATACCAAGAAACTGAGAATCTTCTTGTAACCCAATACTAATACTTTTAATTTACTCAGAAACGTAAATCACTCTTATCACAATCTCTAAAAACCTCTAATAATGATACTCCAGGATTGCTTCTGTACAATCATTACATACATACATACACACACGCGCATGTCAATTAGAAAGGCGGGACGGTTAAAGGACGATTGTAATGGATGGTCTTATCAGTAAGTATGGCTCTGTCAAAATATAGTTTATGTGAGGTAGTTTCTAACACAGGCTTGGGTTTATATTTGTAGTGTGGTTATAAAGTGTTATCGATGAGTTTATGTTTCTGGGCTATCCTTTGGTATATTATGTTTGCAATTTGATTATGTCTGTGGGTGTAATCTGATGATGCTAAGTTTTGATATGCTCCTGTGATATGCTGTATAATTTCTGGTACTAAATAACATTTTCTGCATTTGTTATTTATGAGATTTGGTATTCTAATTATAAATTTTCTATGGTTTTTAGTACTGATGACTTGATCTTGCATAGCATTTATAAAACCTTCTGTTTCGGCAAATAATGTGCCTATTGTTAGATATTTATTTCATGCTGGTATATCTATATGTTGTTGGCATAGGTCATGAGCATGTCTACCATGTAATTCCTTTTGTTTAAATTATTTTATTTTTTCTTTTTCTTGATCCATTTTATTAGATGTTTCTTGAGTTTGGTTTGCGGCAAGTCTAAGTGGAGTATAGTTAGTATCATTGTGAACTATGACTTTATGGATATTGCCGCTTGTTGACTTCTCAAGGAAGAAGTTTTTAAGATGTATGATTTGGTTCTCTCTAAGCACGGTTACATCAATAGGACCTCTTCCGCTTTTGTCTCTCTTAATCGTCAATCTTTCAACAGCTGATTTGGGATGCAAGTATCTAAATTCTCGCACATTACTCACTAAGAGTAATGTGCGAGTTTTTCGTTCCAAGTTAATTGTGTTTGTTTTGGACCACCTAACTGTTCCAAAAGAATATGTTAAAATGGGTATGGCAAAGGTGTTAATTGACTTAATTGGGTTACTTGCAGTCAGTTGCTTTTACAAATGAGGTTGACCCTTTTCACCTATTCTTTTGTAATGTTGTCCTTAATTCTTTTATGATCTATTTGGTTGGTTTGCTCTATACTTAAATATTTATAAAATTGTCCTGGTTTGAGACATTTTGTAATCTCATTACTTATAGTATCTATGTTTAGTTCATATAATTTTCCACGTTTCATGCTTACAGTTCTGCATTTATCAAAGCTAAATTGCATTCTAATATCTTTAATAAATTCTTGCGTAAGATTTATTAAAATTTTCATTTCCTTTTTAGAATTAGCAAATATTTTTAAATCATCCTTGTAGATGACTAATAGAGGTACTGTATCCATCTCTATCTTTTAGAACATATCCGTAATTAGATTGGCTGAGTATAGTAGACAGTGAGTTGAGAGCGAGACGGAACCATATGGGACTTAATGAATCCCCCTGAAAAATACCTTTTTCTATGAAAGTATCATCTGTAACTATTTAGTTCGATTATTTTGGAATTGTAAAGAAATTTTCCATAGAGACATTATTGAACTTAAGAAATTAATCAAAGTTGTGTTAATTTTGTACAATTTTCATACTTGAATAAGCCAGGAATGTGGAACATTGTCAAATGCCTTTTTATAATCAATGTTAATACAGTAAAGGTTTCGTTTTTTAGTTTGAGCATGTTTAATTATTGTTGAACCAATAATTAACTGCTTCTTACAGCCCATATGATTCTGCCTACAGCCTTATTGTTTTTCCGCTAAAATGTTATTTGTTTCAATGTGTCTAGTAATTTTTCTCGCGATACGACATGTTAAAATTTTATAAGGAGCAGACAGGCAGGTGATAGGTCTATATTTTTCGGGATTTCCGTTATCACAGCCCCTAGGTAGTAAGTATGTGATACGACCAAAACGTCTGGGATTTCTTGTCATCTATAAACTATTTGAGTTAAATTTTTTGCTATAATTTTGTGTAGGATAAAGAATTTCTTGTACCAAAAATTGTGAATAGAATCGATTTCTGGAACCTTCTAACTCTTTTGTTTTGTGGTAATTATTGTAATATCTTCTTCAGTTATTTCATTGAAGCTCATTTCAGCTATATGATCTCACTTTTGCTCTTCTTTTGTAACCTTATGGATTAGCTTCAGTATTGTGTCACATATCTGATTCCCAAATACTACTCCAGTAAGATTTAAGTTCTTCTGCCGTTGAAAAGTTAGAGTTGTGTGTATCTGGTTGAAGGTTATTCAAATTCTGTTTTAAATTTCTGTAGAATAATTTTTCAATTCCTTTAAACATTTTGTTGTCTTCTTTGCGCCGTAGTGATTTAATGTCAAGCCTATGAACTTTAAGGGCTAGTTCTTGTTTTAATGTGTCTACTTCTGCGTTTGCATTTAATCTCTCGTGTTAAGCGTGTTTTTGATTATATTTTAGAATAATTTTTACTTTTGAAACAAATTACTAGTTTTTTTCTGGACCTATTTCCTGTAATATATTGAGTGACTCTACCTATTTCTGCTGTAAATTTTTCTATATCTCTTTGTAGTCGTGTTTGCCAAAACGGCTTTTTTGTTTCCTTTTGTTGTTTGCAATCATTTGTTGTATATCATAGCTTTTGTAACCTAGTTCTTTACAAATAACTAAGGCCGAAAGGTATGTCAAATTATGTATGTCTATTATATAGGAACCTTCAATGAAAAAGTTTATTAATATTTTTTGATTAAAAAGTGTTATTATATGTCTAAGCCGTTTTCTTTCATGTAGTTTAGGTAATTGTGGTCTCAATGCTGGATCTAGTCCTGAGTATTTTAAAAGAGATTCTTTCAATGCGTCCGTTAGATCATCTATTATTTAACTACTATCGTATTTTTGAAAGTCGTTTATTGTATCTGTCCTTTCAGGTGTATGTTTAGGTGTATGTATTAGTGTGCAGGATGAAGGTTTAGTGTTTGTGAGAATTGGAGTGTTTGTTTGTTTAAATTAGATGAATAAACAATGCTTTCATTTTATAGGGAATTATTTGATTTGAGCATTGTAGCTACTTCGGTCTCAATTGTTTTTAGAAATCATCTGCAAGCAGTTTATGTGTCACTATGGTTCTTCTTTGATCTGCAATTCTTTGCTCGGAAACATTTAAGTTCGAATATTTTAATATAAAATTATTATACATTTTCCTTCTGTACATAGTTAAATCTGTCTCTAATTTCGTTAATTAATAGTAAGTATGCATGATAAAACAGTTAATATATCACTATCCCATTTCATGCGCACTCTTTTTTACCGGCTTTGGTGGACACAGGAAATAAAGGTTAGCCGCCTGCGCAACATCCATAGCAGGTTTATCTACAAAAGAAGGTGATGTTATACAATGTGGTGGATGGCACTTTCGCTTTGATCTCTTGGAATCGGCTGTAATATTTTTATCTTTTTTAAAAAAATACATAAAAATTACATACATATATAAAAACCCTACCAAATGGAAGCCCTTGGCAAAGGAAACCAAACGGCCGAGGGTTAGGGGGAAAGGGAAAGAAACTGGCAGACGATGCGGGCGTTATCGAGGAGCACCGCCTTTTTGATCTTGGAGCGGTCCGTAACGGAGTCCCAGTCACCTCAGATGGTCTGAGAGGCTGACTCTGATTAACCCGTTCGCAGAAACGACTACAGGAACAATTTCGGTTGGCAGACCAACCAACATGTCGGTCACCTCGTGAGCCAGATCCAGATATTTTGTCATCTTATCTGTTTCGGTTTTCACGAGGTTCTCGTCATATATAGGAATGGTAATGTCGACCAAAAATATCCTTGACTGTGCCCGGTCCATCAGTACAATATCAGGCTTATTCGCAAGAATAGTCCTGCTGTGATAATGGCCCGGTCCCAGTAAAGCCTGGCACGGTCATTTTCTAGGACGGCTTCCGGCAAGTACTTATAATATGGCAGTTTACGATCCACGAGACAGTCTTTCAGAGCGAGCTCCTGGTGTAGAATCCTAGCTACTAGGTTGTGTCTGTGCAAATACTCAGAGCTAGAAAGCGCCGAGCAACCGGAGATGACATGCCTAAGTGACTCACCGGAATGGTGACAAGCTCGACTGACGTCAACGGCGCCATCCTTTAGGATGTATTTCCGATAATTTTTGGTCTTAATAACCTAATCCTGTATTGCACAGACAAAACCCTCGGTTTTCCCAAAGACGTCCCCGAAAACTAACCAGTGGAGGGTGGGGCAACTACGAAAGGCTCATGTAGAGCCTTGTGGAACCTCCCGTGGAGCTCCTTCTCCTTCCATACGGTCTCCCGGTCGGAAATGCTCTGTACTGCGGGGTCTTGCCATTGCTCATTTGCTAAGGATAGAGGGATAAGTCCTTTATCACAAGAAATAACGTCCCTATAGAATGGATCAACCGCTCTCGTCAGAAAGTAATTACGTAGGCTGCATACTTCGCGATTATGCATGGTAAGCGCGCTTAAAAAGCGCGTCCACCTTGCTTCCATGGCAAGAACAGCCTCATTAATGACGACCTCGGATGAATCATTCTGTGGGACTTCAACACTGTAAGCATAGGCACCAATTTCGCATACCCATCAGTAGCTGTTGACGAGGCTGATAAAAAAGAAACAAGAAAAAAATGAAAAAAAAACCAAGAAAATAGCCAACTCCTTTTTAAAAGGCTGGCAACGCATCTGCAATTCCCCTGGTTCCCCTGGTGTTGCAGTTGTTCATGGGTGGCGGTAGTCACTTACCATCAGGTGAGCCGCAGGTTTGCTCTCTCTCCTATAAAAAAAACCGGCAAAGTGCGAGTCAGGTTCGCGCACCGAAGGTTCCGAACAAATCTGTAGGTATATAAGTTTAAAATTATTAAAAATATTTTTATTATATGATGTAACTAAAAATTTATGCTTTTCGCAATTTTTCCTTTACCTGTGCTATAAAACGTTGCTTCGTACCAAAATTCAAGATTCTGAGTTCACAGGAAGTACCCTGTAGGTTTTGATTTCCTTGCGAATGTTGAAAAAATTTTTTTTTATAGGAGAGTAGTAAGTGACTACCGCCGCCCATGAACAACTGCAAAACCAGGGGAATCGCAGATGCGTTGCGGCCTTTTAAAAAGGAGTAGGCTCTTTTCTTGAAGGTCCCTAATTCGTATCGGTCCGTAAAAATCGCTGGTGGTAATCGATTCCACAAGGAAGTTGTGCGAGGAAGAAAACTTCTTCTAAATCGCACAGTGGTGGACCGCCAATCATCCAGATGGTATGGATTTTTACTCGAGTTTTGTCGCGATGTGCGATGGTGAAATTGGGTGGCTGGAATTAGTCCGAACAATTCCTTAGAGCACTCCCCTTGATAGAAGCGATAAAATACGCAATGAGATGCAAAATCTCTACGCAGTGCCAATGAGTCAAGACGATCGGAAAGAACTCGGTCAAGTGGAAGGAGCTGGCACTGGGGAGCCCCTGCCCAGAGATGGGAACAGTATTCCATGTGAGGCAGAACCTGCGCCTTGTAAAGTTGGAAGCGGTGTGCCGGCATGAAATACTGTCCAGCTCTGCTGAGCACGCCATGTTTTTTAGAGGCCAATTTGGCCTTCTCTTCCAAGTGACCACGAAACTGCACGTCACTCCATATGTCGACACCAAGGATCCCGATACTGGCTGAGGCAACAAGGGGAGTGCCTTGATACTGAGGAGATACGACAAAAGGGTTCTTTTTAGCGGTAAACGCGCAATCTTGTGTCTTCTGGGGATTGAACTGGACTAGATTTAGTCGACCCCAGTCTGAGACTTTGTTCACAAAAGTCTCGACTTCAGACAAAAGTTTGTTCCGGTACTCGGAGACATTTTCCCGAGAAATATTGGCACGGCCGGTGTATAAAGCATCACCAGTGCTGTCGTCAGCATAGCAATGAATGTTACTGATATGCAGAAGAAACAGCGTTGGTGATAGCACGCAGCCTTGTGGAACACCAGCGTTAATGGACTTGTAATCGGAGCATGCACCGTCTACTACGACCTTGATGCTCCGATCTGCAAGAAAACTGGTGATCCAATCGCACAATTTCTCGGGAAGCACCTAGGAAGGGAGCTTCGAAAGAAGCGCTTTGTGCCAAACCCGATTGAAGGCCTTCGCTATGTCCAAACTAACGGCCAACGCCTCCCCCTTGGACTCCACTGCCTCCGCCCATCTATGAGTTAGGTAACGTAAAAGATCACCAGCTGAGCGACCTCGACGGAAACCGTACTGACAGTCACTAATCAGCTGGTGATCCTCAAGGTACCGCATGAGCTGGCTGTTAATAATAGTTTCCATTACTTTGGAGAACAAGAAGGTGATAGCAATAGGCCTGTAATTGGACAGATCTGAGCGGTCGCCTTTTTTAGGGATCGGGTATTTATTTATTTATTTATTACAAAATCCACAGCCCTAATTACAATGTAAATGAACTTAAGAAATAAAGTTACAGCCAATAACGGATCTATTTTATACATTTTTTAACTTAAATTAATCGACCGACAATCAATTAGTTTGAGCCATGGCTGATTTCTGCCACCGATAGGCACCACAGATGATGGAATAAATAATTTCACTCCCTGGAGTACCACATCAGCGACAGAATCAGCAACAACGTTGGGATCATCCGGCGCGAAGCAAACCCGCCCCCAAGGGTAGGATGCAAAAAAAGACCGCATCCTGTCCCAATCGGCTGACCTATAGTGCCAAACATAGCGGCAAGCTGCAGATCGCAATTGCGATTAGAGCGTGAGTGGCACCATACTCCGGATCAGACAATGGTCCGCAGAGCCCAGAGGAGCATCGACGGAGACCTGATATCCGTCCGGATGAGAGGTCAGCAGAAGGTCCAACAGGGAAGGTATGATCCTCCATATCTGGAATCCGCGTAGGCGAAATAACCAGTTGTGTCAGACCATATGCCAAGGCAAAGTCATAAACAGATCTCCCCGCATGATCGATTAAGCATGAACCGAGCCATTCGGCGTGGTGGGCGTTAAAATCCCCAAGAATCATGATCTCTGCGCATGGGACCTGTTATAGCACGGAGTCTGCAGCCATTTGGACGTGGTCGATGAGTCGGTCTGTGTCGGTATTACCGCTATGGGACCTATAGAGGCACCCGGAGACGCGGGGATGATCGTCGCTGTCTTCGCGTAGCCATAGGATGGACAGGTCCTTACCTTCAATACTGCCGAGGCGTCGAAAACAGATGTCGTCTCTGACGTACACGCAAACTCCAGCCCGGGGAGGAATACTTCTTTCACGCGGGTTTTAATGGATCTTTTTGTTTGTCCTATGTAAGAGAGACCACATTCGCAATCAAGCATGTACACTCCTGCATCTTGTAGAGGGATATTACACTTGAAGGATGGTAAAAATTGACTAATCTTCTTCAGCGGCTTGAAGTACGTTTTAATAGAAGCTCGCTTCAAAATGTAGCCAACCTTGTCTGTGACTCCTCTAACATAGGGTAGTACAGAAAGTGACACTCGGTCACTGTGACATAGGCGCGGGACCTGAAGCTTGTTGTCTTGCAATACTTGGTGGACGTGCTGAAGCTCGGCTGCCAGATGTTTTCTGTCATAGATCACTCGTGCTCTCTGAAACAAACATTTTCCCACAGTAGCTAACTGTGATGGATGATGGTGCGAGTCACCATTTAAATATGTTAGTATGGGTCGTCGGTAGCTTTTTCCTAAACACAGTGTGACCAATGGTGTTATCAGGATTTCGGATGACTAAAACATCTAGGAAAGCTAAAGAATTGTTTGCTTCTAACTCCACTGTGAATTCTATTTTAGAGTTTATGAATTTAAGGTGGTTTAAAAATGCAGTTACTTTGTCAGATGGTAAAATTGTGAAAGTTTCGTCTACGTACCGCTTGTAGAATCTTGGATTTACAGGAGAAGTAAGAAGGGTTTTCTCCTCAAAGTCCTCCATGAATATGTCGGTGACTATGGGAGATGAGCCAGGTGAGCCCATCGCCACATATTACAGCCCATTAACATGAAAGGCAGTGGTTGAGTAATCATCATCATCATAAAAGCCTTTCATAAGTCCACTGCTGAACATAGGCCTCCCCCAAGGAATGCCACAAAGCACGGTCCTGAGCCAACTGCATCCATTGACTTCCTGCATGTCTTACCAGGTTGTCACTCCATCTCGTAGGAGGTCACCCTACACTTTGCCTACCGGCACGAAGCTGTCACACGAGAACCGTTTTTCCCCATCGGTTGTCGGTTCTTCGAGCTATATGGCCGGCCCACTGCCACTTCAGCTTACTAATCCGTTGGGCTATGTCGGATACTCTGGTTCTACTTCTTTATTTCTAAGTTTATCACGCAGAGAAAACTCGAGCATAGCCCTGTCCATAGCTCGCTGAACGACCTTGAGCTTCCTCATACGGCCAGCAGTGAAAGACCACGTCTCAGATCCGTAAGTAATCACTGGCAACACGCACTGGTTGTACAATTTCGTTTTAAGGTTTTAAGGTATGTCTGACGAGAAGATGTGTCGTAGTTTCCTGAACGCTGCCCAGCCGAATTGAATCCGTCGACTGACCTCTCGGTCGAAGTTGGACGTACCGAGTAGGACTATTTGTCCCAGGTAAACATACTCGTCAACAACTTCGAGCTTAGTGCATATTCGTTGGGAGACACTATTGAGGTCATTGAGCATGGTGCTTAGGTCCTCCAGCGATTCTTCCATAAGGACTATATCGTCGGCAAATCGAAAGTGTGTGATGTAATCGTCATTGACGTTAATACCGTATCCTTTCCAGTTCAGAAGCTTGAAAACGTCTTCCAATACAGCGGTGAAGAGTTTCGGTGATATAACATCATCCTGTCTTACACCTCTCTGCAATTGGATAGGTTTCTTACTCTGGTTCTGTACTCGGATAGTCATCGTAGCTCTACTGTACAAATACTTCAGCACTTCGATATACCGACATTCAACTTGGCACCGCTGAAGAAACTGCAGCAACGCCCAAATTTCGACGGAATCAAAGCCTTTTACATAGTCCACATACGCCAGACATAGTGGCTAATTGTACTCTTCGGACTTCTGTACAATTTACCGAGGGGTATCTATGTGATCTATGATGCTAAAGCCCTTTCGGTAACTGGCTTGTTCGGGAGGCTGGAAGTCGTCAAGTCTGCGCGCGAGACGATTCGTAATGACTCTCGAAAACAGCACGTAAACGCGGCTCAGAAGGGAAATCGGTCTGTAGTTCTTCAAGGAGCGTTGTCGCCTTTCTTGAAGAACAAGACCACCGCACTTCTGCTCCACACCTCCGGTGTAACGCCACCATGGAGGACGGAATTAAAGAGCTTCTGAAGGACTTCAAGTACCGGTCTTCCACCCGCTTTCAGAAGCTTCGCTGTATTTCCATCCTCGCCTGGGGCCTTGCCGTTTTTAAGGTGCTGGAGAGCCATTCTAATCTCGCTCAGACTGACGTCCGGGATATCTTCGGAATAGTGTCGGATAAGACTCGCTCTTGGAGCGTTACTCACACTTGCGTGTGGCTCCAACGTGTACAGCTGCCCATAGAACCTCTCAATCTCACTCAAAATCTCAGGTGCCCCGGAAACGATGCTGCCACATTCAGTCTTCAGCTTTGACAGTTGGCTCTTTCTGGCAGACAGATCTCTGGCAAAGAGTTTGGAACATTGGTTCCGCTCGATCACTTCTTCAATACAAGCTGTATTGAAGTTGCGTAAGTCCCGCCGCATGCATTTGGAGATTTGTCTGTTCAGTTGTCTGTATGCTGTCAAATCTGTTGAAGAATGTAACTTCATCTCCCGCCTAAAAGCCATGAGATTGAGAGAGTGATCGGAGAGTTTTTGTGTTCGTCTGCGGCGGGTCTTGCAGAACTTAGTTCCGACCGCATTGACAGTTTCCACGAGCTTGTCATTCATATTGTCCACTTCATTGCAGTGTTCTAGGCACTGAAAACGGTTTTGTAACTCGAGCTGAATGGTTTCGGGACTTTGGAACAGAGCACGAGGGGTACGGAGCTTTGACTTCATTAGACGTGACCTCTCCAAATTAACGTTTAGGTCCAGTGTGCTTCTAACCATTCGGTGATCGCAACCAGTTTTCACCCTCGCGATCACGGAGACATCACTGAACAGGTGTTGCCTGGTCGTCATAATGAAGTCAATCTCATTTTTGTAGAACCGTCGGGGCTCGACCATGCCCACTTCCTGTGGGGCCGCTTCTTGAAGAAAGAGTTCATCATAAAGAGTCCCTCTTTCTCCATGAAGTCGGCCAGCTGCTGACCTCTTGGGTTCCGTTGCCCTATTCCGAATTTACCTACTTTCCTCTCACCGTTCTCTCACGTGCCTAGTTTTGCGTTGAAGTCTCCCATTAACACCGTATAATGGGTTTTGGAGAAATGCATGGCTCTAGAGATATCCTTATACATTTCCTCCACCTCCTCATCGGGGTGTGCCGAGGTTGTATGACCCTCAGCGAATACCGTTTGGTGATTCTGAGTATAAGGTACGCAACCCTCGTTGACACACTCTCAATTTTACAACGTTGTTAACGAGATACTTGTGGACGATAAATCCATCACCTCCTTGGGACAGATGGTCGCCCTCCCGGTGACAGAGCAAGTTGCCGGATTCGAGGATTACCGTGTCCTCCCCCTCTCTTCGGACTTCGGATAATCCTATAATATGCCAGCGTAACTTGTCTATCTCTTCTTCCAGCTCCACGATCTTCTCGTCAGTCCTCAGGGTGCGTGCGTTGTATGTTGCCAGGTCGAGTCATCTAAGGTGGCAACCGAACCTCCACCGGAGATTCTTAGCACCCCCTGCCCTTGAGTTATACTGCATGCATATTCTGTAGGCATGTTGGATTTTTCTAGCTTCCTGATTACAATTGAGATGCAGTCTTCAATAGAAAATTATGTAAATAGTGACTCAACATCAAAACTGACCATAGTTTCATTGTCAGCGAGATGTAGATCTTTTATCTCACTAACAAAATGGTACAAATCCTTTGTGTGTGCTCTAGTTTGTCCTCTCATTGGTGACAGAATTATTGCCAGGTGTTGAGCCAAATTATAAGTTGGTGAATGGATTTGGCTCACTATGGGACGTAGTAAAGCGTTTTGTTTGTGTATTTTCGGTAACCCATATAACCTCGGTGGTTTGGTACACGGTGGTATTATCGAATTTACGTCGTGATTTAATTTTTCGAAAAGGTTCTTTATTAGATCGCTAGTTGTTTTAAGCACATTGGTTATAGGGTCTGTTTTGACCTATTTGTACGTACTTTCGTCTGATAAAGTTGTTGTATTTTCAAATTATAATCTGACGTATCCATTACTACCGTAGCATTAACTTTATTTGCACGGAGAATCGTGAGCTCTGGTCTGTTGCGTAAGTCGTACAACGCTTTAATCTCGTCTTTGGGGAGATTTTGTTTCGGCACTGAACTTCGACGTAACAAGGACGAAATGTCTTGACGTAAGGCCTCTAAGTCTTCCTTTCCCACATTGTTTT
The DNA here is from genome assembly GCA_963668995.1 of Parnassius mnemosyne. Lineage (NCBI taxonomy): Eukaryota > Metazoa > Arthropoda > Insecta > Lepidoptera > Papilionidae > Parnassius > Parnassius mnemosyne. Next base: position 15,644,044 of record CAVLGL010000035.1, on the reverse strand, counting down.
AAACAAACAAACAAACGTTGAGGACGTTGCAGATAATTTCCTCATACGGGATTTTACGCGGTGTGATTGCGAAATTCAGGCCATTCGATAGTACTTTTATTGTACGTTCGTCCAGTGTTTGTTTTGACAGATTATAGACTGTGCGTTGTTTATTGTTCGTGTCTGTAGTCAACGGTTTTGTATCGTTTCTACGTTGACATGGATGTTTGGCATTTGATTTGATCGTTAATTTTTGATATTTTTCTATTTGTTTATTTTTGCATTCATAATATTCCGATTTTTCACGTTTGTCTAGTTTCGATGCAATTATTAAAACCAAGTGTCGGTAAAATTGTCTTTAACTCACTGGACAAATCGTCCATGGTATTATTTATGGATTGTAGATCGAACCGTTTTTGCTGAATCACCGTTCGTAACAACTTTTTACTTGCCTGATTTAAGATCTTAGCGCTACCTCGAATGTCCTTTTTTGTTGATATTTTGACACACGTCGGAATGAGATTATGATCTCTGCATCTCTTCAAGAAATTTAGAGATGTTATATATCTTGCGCGCTTTGTTTTAAGATCTTCTAATCGGCGAATTTTATTTGCTATTACCAGTCCGTACTGGTTTACATAATGATTTCTTATATTTACGCGAACACTACACATTGAATAAAACTATTTTTTACTGATTTTATCGCGTTTAATTTACTATTTTAATTCCCGACCTTTCTTATTATTTATCTATGTACACGCAGCATACGGAGGGCATAAGTTAAGCATCTTTTATCAAAATGTTCGTGGAATTCGGATAAAATGTGTTGATATACGAGTATATAATACCATTTTCACTTACGACTACGATATTATATTTTTAACGGAGAAATGGCAACAAAGTGACATTCATAATTTTGAGCTATGTGACGGTAGGTACGAAATTTTTAGATGCGACCGGTACCTTGATATTAATAATAAACAAATAGGCAGGGGTGTTATGATATGCGTCAAACGTAATTTATGTCAATGTGTGACAAACGAGCACACAGTCTACCTGATGGTAAGTGGTTGCTGTGACCCATAGACATCTACATCTATCTTCGATTAAGAATCAAAATGCAGATGCGTTGTCACCCGTGAGGACCAAGATGGAATGCCTCGTTTCCAGTAAAAAGGGTCTCCGGTTCTCTACACTCACCATACGAAACACAGCAGCGTTAAGCTGCTATTTTACGCTGGTATTCTGTGAGAGCGTGGTCCATCCCCGGTCGAGCCGACCCATTCGTGCTACCATAATATAGCTGCAGCATGGCTCTACCACGTAAAACGTGAGACTGAATGTGCATTCATCGAATCGCTTTGTGTAAATATTCCTGCGCGTACGCTTGCATTTTTTGTTGGTATATGTCCCATCCGATGATACGATTATTACGTTAATAATAGAATATCACTGAGCCTTGGTAAATGCCAAATCATAAGTTTCACTCGCAAAATAAATCCAATCATATATTCATATAATTTTAAGGATATTTCTATTGAAAGGGTCCCACTTGTACGTGATCTTGGTGTTACTGTAGATTCTAGTCATAGTCTCACTCATAGTTAAAAAATCTTTTCGTAATCTGAGCTTTGCAATACGCACTTGCAGAGTATTCTCAGTTTTTATTAATTGTAAATTTTGCATATGTAAGAAGCAAACTAGAATACGCAAGTTTAATTTGGAACCTACATTATGCTGTTCATATAAACCGGTTAGAACGAATATAAAAAAATATTTAACGCGTTTAAATTATAAAATAGGCTCCTTACACTCGAGGATCGTCAAACTATGCTCAGTATGATATTTCTGTTTGATTTAATAATCGGCTGATTAGAGTGCCCGGTGTTGCTAGAGCGCCTTGCACTTTGCGCACCTACCCGACGCACTCGGTATAAACACTTATTCCACGTTCCATATCATCTCCATATGCATGGGAGTAATACAGTCATGTCCCGAACTACCCGAAGTTACAACAGGGATTATTATAATATTGACCCGTTTATCGAAACTAAAGCGTCTTATAAGCATAAAATAGCTAAGGATTTACTGAATTTAACTGGATGTAACTTCGGTTTAATTCGGTATCCAAGGTTCTCTCGTAATTTAATAAACTTAATATAAATCAAACATACTAGTTCTGTCCAAGGTCCACCAAAATACGACTATTTTTCAATTAAATTTATTTATCTTTTCTTAATTGTAATAAACATATATTAAATTAAACATATATCTATATGTAACATAAACACTAATAAAAATGACTATATACATAACCTACTCTCACTTAAATCCACACCGTTGGAAGCAGCAAATTGTGCTAATAATTACTTCTCTAACTTAGGTAAACTTCTCGCTGAAACTTATTACCGTCCCCTATGTAGCATAAATAACATTAATAGTCCCTCTTCATCCAATTCTTTCGTTCTTTTAGCAACAGATTCAGTAGAAATTAATACAATCATCTGTAACTTATTAACGACTCCGCCCCCGGGTGGGATAACTAACATTCCTACTGCTTTTATTAAAATGGCCAAAAATTATCTTATCTCTGTCCTTTGTCATCTGTATAACCTCTGTTTCGTAAAAGGCTGTTTCCCCTTTGTTTTCAAAGAAGCTATTGTAACACCCATCTACAAAAGTGGAAATAAAGATGAAATTGAAAATTATAGGCCTATCTCTGTACTTCCAGTTCTGGCAAAAATTTTCGAAAAGCTTATTAATAACCGCATTAAAAAATTCCTTTACAAAAACAGCCTGCTATCAAATAATCAATTTGCCTTCAGAAATGGCGTGTCCACTGAAAACGCAGTTCTGGCACTTTCCGACACTATCTGTAAGCACCTAGATGCAGGCAATAAATGTGTCGGCGTCTTCCTTGATCTGGCAAAGGCGTTCGACTCCGTTTCATTTCCAATATTATTACATAAGCTATATCACATTGCCATAAGAGGGACACCCCATAACATACCTTTCGCATTCAAAGACTACCTAACGAATCGCCTACAACATCTAAAACTTGGTGACGTTATCAGCCAGTCATCTCCCATTAATTACGGCGTTCCACAAGGCAGTGTGCTCGGACCGACATTGTTTTTGATATATGTGAATGAACTCTGTAGCCTCAAACTTCCTCATTGTGATATATTTACATATGCGGATAACACCGCCCTGATTTTCACTGAAAAGAGTTGGGATTCTCTTAGAATTACGACTGAATCAGGATTACGACATATATCAAATTATTTAAGATCACGTCTATTAACTCTTAATGTATCGAAAACCCAATTTGTTCCTTTTGTGATACGAAAATCTACCTTAACACACTCGGACTTTGCTCTTAAAATTCATAGCTGCTCCCAACACCAGGTGAAAAATTGTCAATGTGTTGATATTGCTAGATCGTCTACTATCAAATATCTAGGTATCACTATCGACCAGCATCTTATATGGAATAAACAAATTGAGTGTACCATTGACAAGATAAGAAAGCTTATGTGGGTTTTTAGAAGGCTCAGACATGTCGCAGATAATAAAATTCTTATATGTACGTATAAAGTTCTAGCCCAATATGTCTTAAACTACTGCATTACAGCATGGGGTGGAGCAGCTACGTCCTATTTAATAACGCTTAAAAGGGCTCAGAGAGCATTACTGAAGGTGATGTTCTTTAAACCAATCCGTTTCTCAACTCACGAACTACACAAATCTTACAAAATCTTAACAACCCGCCAAATGTACATTTTAAAGAGTGTTATACGAATTCACAGCACTTTACCATACACTGCCCTTCAGACACTAAAACGTAGAATTCTACCTGTTTTCAATATTCCATATTGTAAAACCAAATTTAAGAAAAAACAATTTGCCTGTAAATCAAAATATCTATATAATAAATTAAATAGTAGGCTAAATATGTGTTAAATTGAAAAATTTGTTAACAACAACTCTGCTTAGCCTCAATTATGAAGAAACAGAACTGCTTAATTGCTAAAGACACACGCACGCACACACACACACACACACACATACACACACACACATACACATACACACACAGACACACACACACACACATACACACACACACACACATACATACACTTTCATTCTTTCTTAAGTATCAAAAATTTACTTGTTAAAGCACTAATATAATATGTAATATCCTATGTTTGAAATTGTTAAAATTTGTCTGTTGGAAGAGCGGGGTACCCCGTAACACAGGTTTAACCAACCCAGTACAGGGGCCCTTGCCACTTGTTTGTTACTACCTTTTGAAACGCAATAAACGATTTTTGATTTTTTGAAACGATTTTTGATTTTTTTTGATTTTTGATTAAAAAAACATGTAACACTGTACACTATTAAACTATATATCTATTATTTAAATAAGCGTAACGCAAAATTCATAACATCATGTTAGCTTCTTTCTGGTAACCCTAAATAAGTCTGTATTTATACTGCTCATTTATGGTAGGTACTTGTACAATGGCAACCCAAAATTATCAAATCATTCAACCATAGACTCGATCGTTCATTCGAATGCATACTAAACGAGTGGAGGGGATTATAGTGAGGGAAGCTAACACGGCATTCTGGTTCGAGGTTCAGAGGAAGTAAGTCGTGAGCAATAAAGCGCCGAAGTATTTCTAATAGTAGCTAATAATTAATATCTAATTATTGGAAAATTGAAACTGTAAGTACGTGTGAATTTATTTGCTATGATTTTATGTATGCCCTGTGATGATGTATTATTTTATGGAAATATAAGACGTGATTATAAGGAATATTAGGTCTTTCTTTTACAAATGCCCGTTTTTCAGCTGACGACAACAATATACACAAAATAAGTATATTATTTACAATTTTTGGTTATAAGCGATGTTATTTACTTAATAAAAGAAAAGGTAATTTTACTACATCTTGCTATTACAATTTAAGTAATTATTATTCATTTATACACACGTAGCATACGGAGGTGATAAGCACCTTTTATCAAAATGTTCTGTGAATTCGGACTAAATGTGTTGACATTATATAACAACATTTTAACGTACGATTATGATATTATATTTTTAATGGAGACATGGCTACAAAGCGACAATCATAATTATGAGCTATGTGACGGTAGGTACGAAATTTTTAGATGCGACCGGGACCTTGTTATTAGTAATAAATAAATAGGCGGGGGTGTTATGATATGCGACAAACGTAATTTATGTCTGTTGCTTAGATGTGAGTCTAAATATGCACTTATCAAATCGCTTTGTGTAACTATTCCTGCGCGTACGCTTCATGCATCCACGAACTTGCATTTTTTTTGGTATAAGTAGGTATGTCCCTCCCGATGATAATTAAAACCAACTGTGCATAGAAAATATAAAAAATAGTTTATTACGATTTCGCAATATTCATCCTGCTGAGAATTACTTATTAGTAGGGGACTTTAACTTGCCCTGCCTACGACTGAACAATGATGCCTAAACAATGATGGTCACGTCCTTGCGCAGATCGGCAGTATGGATACTCAAAACTGTGTTTTAATACTTGTAGAATAACTTTAGTTTTTCTAGGCTTAAACCGATACAAGTTTCAAAACTTATGCGGAAATACTCTGGATCCCCATTTTTCTAACCTTTTACTGTCCATAAATTCAACTCGGCCTTTAGTACAAGCTGACGTTTTTCATCCACCTTTATTTATTATTGTCCAAGACTTGTCCAATTAGGAAATTCTAAGCCTAATGTCCTCAGCTAAGGTATAATTTTTATAACCATAATTATGAAATTTTAAATAAATACCTTAACTCGGTTGATTGGAATAATATTTTAAATACAAATTCTATTGAGTCAGCTATTGATATATATTATGGAAAATTATTGGAATGTTTTGCTCTTTACCTTCCTAAAACTTCAAAAAAAATTATTTTTCAAATATAATGAAAAATAAAACTGTAGCGTATCTGCGATGGAAGAAATTAAATATGGAAATCCGAGGGATTATGACGAATTTTCACTCTTAAAGGATAGATTTCATCGGGTACAGGCACAATGTTTTAAGCGTTTTACAAGTAGCATAGAAAATATATAAAATATTCACCTAAATATTTTTCGAATTATACAAAATGGAAGAAGTCAAATTATCCACAAAAATTTTGTATTCCAGTCTTAGACTTATAACGAAATTTACATTCGAATCAACTTATGAGGATTGTAAATTGTTACAGAAAGATTTAGGTCGCATTTACGATTATTACGTTAATAATAGAATATCACTCAGCCTTGGTAAATGCCAAATCATAAGATTCACTCTCAAAATAAATTCAATCATATATTCATATAACTTTAATGATATTTCAATTGAAAGGGTTCAACTTGTACGTGATCTTGGTGTTACTTTAGACTCTATTGATCGACTCGCTCATACTTAATAAATCTTTTCGTTACGTGGGCTTTGTAATACGCACTTGCAGAGTATTCTCAGTATATGTAAGAAGCATACTAGAATACGCAAGTTTAATTTGAAAACTACATTCTAATATATGATGAAATGCTAGAAATTAGAAGAATTTTTAAATCAAAATTACGTTTGTGTCAAAATAATAAAAATAGAATTAAATATAGATAGCATAGCTTACATTATATAGAACATAATTTTGGGAAATTTTGGAAAGAAACTAATAAATTAAATGTAAAACCAGACCTACCTATGAGCGTTCACAGAGTGAATGATTCATAGCCAATATGTTTCTAAGAACATTTTAGTGTAGTCTCCTCACAGTTCTTCGCAACAGATGGTCTATGCTGCGCCGAATCTAATAGAAACACCAATTAGATTTTCCGCTAAACAGGTCAGAGAGATTATCGGAAGTATGTCTAGGGGTAAGTCTCCGGGTCATGACTGTTTCAGCATAGAACATCTGCAGTTTGGTGGTTATCACCTTCCTCGCGTCCTCTCCATGTTTTATTCACTGTGCATAAGTCATGCGTATCTGCCTAGAGATTTAATTAAAACGATAGTTGTACCAATAGTGAAGAATAAGACTGGATACCCTTCAGATAAGATCAATTACAGGCCTATCTCTTTAGCAACGGCAAAGGTCCTCGACAGGCTAAAAGAATGTGCTTCATGAATCTGAAGAAAAAGTTCTTCAGATTCATGAAGCACAGTTTGGTTTGAGGGCAGGGCTGTTAACAAAAAGTGCAATATTAGGTTTAAAACATACAGTCAGATATTATACAGATCGCAAAACCTCGGTTTATGGATGCTTCTTAGACCTGTCTAGGGCCTTTGACCTGGTGTCGTATCATATTTTATGGAGAAAACTTGCCGAATGTAATTTTTTTAATGATCTCCTGGGTATCTTCCGCTATTGGTACAATCATCAAACCAATCATGTAAAATGGGCAAATAAGCTTTCTGAACCGTACGAGTTGAAATGTGGCGTGAGACAAGGTGGAATATGTTCACCTCAACTTTTTAACTTGTATATAAATGAGCTGCTCGAGAGACTTAGCAGCACTAAGATCGGTTGCCATGTGGATGGAAAGTGTGTCAACAACATAAGTGAGTGACGAATAACAATGCATTTAGAGTTCTTTTGGGCCTGCCTGAAGGCATGTGTGTGTGTATGTGCGGTACAGTAGCGGAGCAGCCCCAAAAGAACTCTAAATGCATTGTTATTCGTCACTCACTTATGTTGTTGACACACTTTCCATCCACATGGCAACCGATCTTAGTGCTGCTAAGTCTCTCGAGCAGCTCATTTATATACAAGTTAAAAAGTTGAGGTGAACATATTCCACCTTGTCTCACGCCACATTTCAACTCGTACGGTTCAGAAAGCTTATTTGCCCATTTTACATGATTGGTTTGATGATTGTACCAATAGCGGAAGATACCCAGGAGATCATTAAAAAAATTACATTCGGCAAGTTTTCTCCATAAAATATGATACGACACCAGGTCAAAGGCCCTAGACAGGTCTAAGAAGCATCCATAAACCGAGGTTTTGCGATCTGTATAATATCTGACTGTATGTTTTAAACCTAATATTGCACTTTTTGTTAACAGCCCTGCCCTCAAACCAAACTGTGCTTCATGAATCTGAAGAACTTTTTCTTCAGATTCATGAAGCACATTCTTTTAGCCTGTCGAGGACCTTTGCCGTTGCTAAAGAGATAGGCCTGTAATTGATCTTATCTGAAGGGTATCCAGTCTTATTCTTCACTATTGGTACAACTATCGTTTTAATTAAATCTCTAGGCAGATACGCATGACTTATGCACAGTGAATAAAACATGGAGAGGACGCGAGGAAGGTGATAACCACCAAACTGCAGATGTTCTATGCTGAAACAGTCATGACCCGGAGACTTACCCCTAGACATACTTCCGATAATCTCTCTGACCTGTTTAGCGGAAAATCTAATTGGTGTTTCTATTAGATTCGGCGCAGCATAGACCATCTGTTGCGAAGAACTGTGAGGAGACTACACTAAAATGTTCTTAGAAACATATTGGCTATGAATCATTCACTCTGTGAACGCTCATAGGTAGGTCTGGTTTTACATTTAATTTATTAGTTTCTTTCCAAAATTTCCCAAAATTATGTTCTATATAATGTAAGCTATGCTATCTATATTTAATTCTATTTTTATTATTTTGACACAAACGTAATTTTGATTTAAAAATTCTTCTAATTTCTAGCATTTCATCATATATTAGAATGTAGTTTTCAAATTAAACTTGCGTATTCTAGTATGCTTCTTACATATACTGAGAATACTCTGCAAGTGCGTATTACAAAGCCCACGTAACGAAAAGATTTATTAAGTATGAGCGAGTCGATCAATAGAGTCTAAAGTAACACCAAGATCACGTACAAGTTGAACCCTTTCAATTGAAATATCATTAAAGTTATATGAATATATGATTGAATTTATTTTGAGAGTGAATCTTATGATTTGGCATTTACCAAGGCTGAGTGATATTCTATTATTAACGTAATAATCGTAAATGCGACCTAAATCTTTCTGTAACAATTTACAATCCTCATAAGTTGATTCGAATGTAAATTTCGTTATAAGTCTAAGACTGGAATACAAAATTTTTGTGGATAATTTGACTTCTTCCATTTTGTATAATTCGAAAAATATTTAGGTGAATATTTTATATATTTTCTATGCTACTTGTAAAACGCTTAAAACATTGTGCCTGTACCCGATGAAATCTATCCTTTAAGAGTGAAAATTCGTCATAATCCCTCGGATTTCCATATTTAATTTCTTCCATCGCAGATACGCTACAGTTTTATTTTTCATTATATTTGAAAAATAATTTTTTTTGAAGTTTTAGGAAGGTAAAGAGCAAAACATTCCAATAATTTTCCATAATATATATCAATAGCTGACTCAATAGAATTTGTATTTAAAATATTATTCCAATCAACCGAGTTAAGGTATTTATTTAAAATTTCATAATTATGGTTATAAAAATTATACCTTAGCTGAGGACATTAGGCTTAGAATTTCCTAATTGGACAAGTCTTGGACAATAATAAATAAAGGTGGATGAAAAACGTCAGCTTGTACTAAAGGCCGAGTTGAATTTATGGACAGTAAAAGGTTAGAAAAATGGGGATCCAGAGTATTTCCGCATAAGTTTTGAAACTTGTATCGGTTTAAGCCTAGAAAAACTAAAGTTATTCTACAAGTATTAAAACACAGTTTTGAGTATCCATACTGCCGATCTGCGCAAGGACGTGACCATCATTGTTTAGGCATCATTGTTCAGTCGTAGGCAGGGCAAGTTAAAGTCCCCTACTAATAAGTAATTCTCAGCAGGATGAATATTGCGAAATCGTAATAAACTATTTTTTATATTTTCTATGCACAGTTGGTTTTAATTATCATCGGGAGGGACATACCTACTTATACCAAAAAAAATGCAAGTTCGTGGATGCATGAAGCGTACGCGCAGGAATAGTTACACAAAGCGATTTGATAAGTGCATATTTAGACTCACATCTAAGCAACAGACATAAATTACGTTTGTCGCATATCATAACACCCCCGCCTATTTATTTATTACTAATAACAAGGTCCCGGTCGCATCTAAAAATTTCGTACCTACCGTCACATAGCTCATAATTATGATTGTCGCTTTGTAGCCATGTCTCCATTAAAAATATAATATCATAATCGTACGTTAAAATGTTGTTATATAATGTCAACACATTTAGTCCGAATTCACAGAACATTTTGATAAAAGGTGCTTATCACCTCCGTATGCTACGTGTGTATAAATGAATAATAATTACTTAAATTGTAATAGCAAGATGTAGTAAAATTACCTTTTCTTTTATTAAGTAAATAACATCGCTTATAACCAAAAATTGTAAATAATATACTTATTTTGTGTATATTGTTGTCGTCAGCTGAAAAACGGGCATTTGTAAAAGAAAGACCTAATATTCCTTATAATCACGTCTTATATTTGAGATTTAAGAAAAAGTTCTTCAGATTCATGAAGCACAGTTTGGTTTGAGGGCAGGGCTGTTAACAAAAAGTGCAATATTAGGTTTAAAACATACAGTCAGATATTATACAGATCGCAAAACCTCGGTTTATGGATGCTTCTTAGACCTGTCTAGGGCCTTTGACCTGGTGTCGTATCATATTTTATGGAGAAAACTTGCCGAATGTAATTTTTTTAATGATCTCCTGGGTATCTTCCGCTATTGGTACAATCATCAAACCAATCATGTAAAATGGGCAAATAAGCTTTCTGAACCGTACGAGTTGAAATGTGGCGTGAGACAAGGTGGAATATGTTCACCTCAACTTTTTAACTTGTATATAAATGAGCTGCTCGAGAGACTTAGCAGCACTAAGATCGGTTGCCATGTGGATGGAAAGTGTGTCAACAACATAAGTGAGTGACGAATAACAATGCATTTAGAGTTCTTTTGGGGCTGCTCCGCTACTGTAGCGCTGAAGCGCTACAGTAGCGGAGCAGCGCACATACACACACACATGCCTGAAGGCATGTGTGTGTGTATGTGCGCGCGCGCGCTCGCGCTTGCGTGCGTATGTGCTATTTTACTTCCTCCGTCCGCTAGCTGTATTATTATTATTATTTTGTGATTTTTCTAATATCTCTGATATGGATCTCCTTCGTTATCGTTTATCTTTTTTTGATTAATAACCGTATGCCACGAAAAATTTATGATTATCTACCTAATTCTTAATCTAAATATAATGGTGACATACAAAAAATGGTATTTTTTTTTAGTTAACCTACAAACACAAAAAATCGAATCAATTTTTTTATTACGCTTATTTAAGTAATAGATACAAAGTTTAATAATGTGCAGTGTTAAATTTTCTTTTATATAAATATATATATATATATATATATATATATATATATATATATATATATATACCTATTTTATATATTATATTTATTTTATATACCTATTTTGGGTGGACCTTGGACAGAACTAATATGTTTGATTGATACTAAGTTTATTAAATTGCGAGAGAACCTTGGATACTGAATTAAACCGAAATTACATCCAGTTAAATTCAGTAAATCCTATTAATATCATTGATACTGCTGATAAGGATGATATGGCAGTAGCTACGCCCCTGATAAGGATGTTTCTGTAATTGATTGCGGATTTACAAAATTTATAATTTAAACGATTTAAATTATTTTCATATATTCGTTCTAACCGGTTTATATAATAATAATAATAAAATAATATATCTTTATTTCTATATATATCGCTTTATAAATATTGCTCACATATAAATAGATATATTTATGAATTTCGTAAAACTTTCAGTGTACCCTACGTAACACCCACCACCACTTTTGAACATAACTTTTGGTACAGACACCATATCCAGCTTTAGTTGTAATGGTTTCATATTATTCATAAAAAGGTAACTTTTATCATACTTATTTCTTTAAACCTATTCCTAATAAAATGTATACACTTCTTCAAAATTGTGTTATAATCAACTGCAGAATTTATTGAATTATCGCTTTCTTACTACTAACTACAAAATGTGTTATATAATCTGATATTCCTTTATTAAGCAAATTAACTTTACTGCAGGCTTTATGCGCGAAGCGCTTAGGATGTGCTACTAGGGCCTAAAAATCAAGATACCAAAGTTTAGTATGAAATCGTATTTAACACTCATATTTTACATATAAATGATATAAAAAGCACATTGCCAGTAAGTTAAATAATTGTTGAACTTATTAATATATATTTTTTTAATTGATCAATTACTATTTTAACATAAAAAAGTGGTTTTACTGGCTTATTTTATCAAGTCCGCATGGAGGGTAAACACGATATTTTTTGAAAATATCAATTTTTCATCTCAATCTATTTTGTAATCTTTTCATCTATCACGTATGAAGCCATGAAATGTAAATTGCAGTTTAATTTTGTTTTGTTTAGTTATAACTATTTTTTTTCGGCTTAGAAATCCTGAAATTTTCGGTGTTTTGAGCAGCCTTGTCATAATTTATTTTACTAAATGGACTGTCTCACTCATTCACTTCGGGAAATAAATTATGATTATGGCTAATACGTAATTTTTTAATGCGCTTAAGGCATGCACAATTGGATTTACCAATATTTGGTACCATTAGCTATAAATATAGCTCTGTGGCGCAGTAGCAGTAGTAGTAGCAGCAATGAATTGTTGCGCTGGAGGTCGCGGGTTCGAATCCCGCACGGAGCAAGGATTTGTATAGCCTAAAAATAATTGTTCCGGGTCTGGATGTTTACCTTCGTGCAGTCTATGGTAAAATCCTAGGGTGGGGGTAACGTTTTTTAAATAAAAAAATATAGTGAAACTAATAAGTATTTTGTTTACGTAAATTAATAATTAATAAAAATCATTTAATTTTTTTTCAGCATACTTCGACATATTTACAATTTTTATAGATAAGACTTATAATAATGGCTACATCCAACAAGAGTTTTCCTTTCGAAATTCGTGATGTCGAACCTGAACAAGTTGAAAAATGGAAGAAATCGTATAAAAGTAAGTGAAACACATTATTAGATACGATACCACTGTGATGCCAGTAATATCACTCAATAATACTTATAACTGTCCCATCAGGCATGTCCACCACTATATCTTAATAATGTTCCGCTAATATACTTATTTACAAATTCACAATGCAAGCTAATTAATGTACTTATACATTGTAGAACCACGCTATAGTGACTCTTAGTGTTAAAAAACAGCTAAGTTTTATAGGATAAGGGTGACAAATGAGCACACGGTTCAAATGATGGTAAGTGAATGCTGTGGCCCATAGACACCAACATCTATCCTCGATTATATATATATATACATATTATAGTCTCGTTATTAAGCTAACAATAATATAACACAGTTCAACAGTATTATGCTGCTACTTGACGCTAGTAGGAGCCGTGGTTACTCTAAGCGCGTGTGATGTCCGTCAACACGCACTGGAACGCGGTGGACAAATTGTTTCCAAAACCTACTCAGACACGAGAGGGCCAGTGCCCTTCATTAGGCGAACTAAGGCCGTAAAATTAACTTTTTTGGATTTTACGCTAGAATTCTGTGGTTCTTTCCTGATTAAAAGATCCTCCCGTGCTCCAACTACAATATATTGCAGCTTGTTTCTACCAGGTTTGCCATAATATCCAAACTTTTAGTGGCTTGGTGATAGCAACGCTAGCAGTTTTACTTACTCGATTTTACCAATATTATGATAATAGAATGAGGCAATGGGTAAGTGTTTCATTATAAAAAATTGTTGACAACGTTTAAACTTTTTTTTTACCAGAAATTATGAACCCATGTACATCGCGTTTTGGACCCAAAGGTTACCTCTTCCCTAAAGAGTTTGAGAACGTTGGTAAAAATATATACAACATGGAAATTAGACCAAGTGATACCTTTGTTGTAACTTTTCCTCGATCAGGTACGTATATGTTAAATACTGATAAATTTTACGGTCTTTAATATGTTATATGTGTTAATTTGGATAGACTATTGAATAATTTTTAGACCATTCCATATTTTATTATTTACATAATTTTGTTTCTATCGATTTCATTTATGAACCTTTTTTAGCTTGGGTTTGAAAGTATGTCACCTGAATTTGAGGATTCTGTCACTGTGGGGGGGGGGGGTCAAGGGGGTTTATCTGAATTAACGTTTTTGATGTTGAATCTGTCACTCATCTGAAAAATGATAAAATCGTAAAATGTACGCTAGGCCGGCCATTTTGTTGACAATGACAGATATACTTTACGTCATTCCGGTGCTTCCGAGTTTAAGTGAATGTGTTCTCTAACGTTTTTATCTGCCTCCTTCAGTTTTTCGACGACTTCGCTAAGCTTCGCTAATTTCTTAAAGATATTTTTTTTATAAATGGTTACAGCCATAAATCATATTTTTAAAGTAATTATAAAAGTTAATATTTTGGTATTTTATGAGTGCAAGAGCAAGCGATGCGAGCTCGTGACTTGGGGCACCCCGACTCGGACAGGTTAGGTTAGAAAGGGATGGCGGAGTCGAGTGAGCGAGCGGAGCGAGCAAATAGACCCCACCATCCCCTTTCGCGGTTATGTTTATATAAACCACTCAGAAGTAGGAGCCCCGCTTTGCGGGGCTCCGTCGACCGACCTTCCCTCCATTGCGTCACGTTGAGTGGCGTTGGGTCACCCTTCCCCAACTCTCTCCCCCCATTAATCAGGTTTATATTGTCAAAATATTACGAAAACGTAACCTTAAATTAAGATTTATAAAAATTTATAAAAAAAAAACTAATCACCTCCCGCAGGAAAAGTAAGTGGCGCGCGACTCTACAACTTCCCCTTCTTCCACCCACTACCCCATCACCCCCAATTTAGGCGACTTACTTTCAAACCTTACCCCATTTTCTTTAGCCTAACATAGTCCTTTTCGAGAATGTGCCATCAGGCGTACATTAATAGAATGGCACATACACATTAAACTGGGTAGTAAACACGGTTTTGTAAGCATATTTGAAACCTTTTTACTTTCACTAGTCTCTAGAATTTGGGTTTCAGTTTTGTATGGAGATATGATCAATCTGTCAACATATGTGAGCAGATTTGGCCCCAAATACTACTACTTTTGGGGTACCTCAAAACGAGTTATTTTCTAGTCAGAGCTAATGACCTTACTGATTTTTAAACCTTGGCATCGATTTTTTAAATAGTTCGCAAACACTTTAAGTTTTACTCAAATACCTATTTACTTTGGCATATTTAATTGGATGGATATAGACACTGTATCGAAAGCTTTTGCTAGGTCAAGGAAAATGCCAATTGATTTGTTGCCTATACCTAGTTCTTGAGACATGTAATAGATAATTTCCAGTATCAGCATTGGACAGTTTTAGTCTGAAGCCATATTTTATGTTCGATAATATGGAATTTCCCTGTAAAAATTATTTTCCGTATTGTTAATTAATTTTGCTAATATTTTAGACGTAGATGAGAGTATGTATTGATAGAGGTTGATAATTGAAAACATATTTCTTGGTCCTTAATTTACATATATATTTTTTTTATAAGATGGGGAAAATGAGCATTGTTTTTTACAGGAGAGGGGGTAAACTACCATGCAGCTCACCTGATGGTAAGTGACTACCGCCGCCCATGAACAACTGCAACACCAGGGGAACAAGGTGGTGATGCCTTACATTTACAACACGTCTGCAGGAACGGAGGTCTGGCAGGTGATGGCGCTCACGGGAGGGCTTTTTATGGCCAGTGTGCCTATTGTTACCTAACCCCTGTGACGTACATTTACTTTGGCTGGATTTGATCGTATTTTGCATGGCGTTTACACGCATTGACATGCGCGACTTCGGTCCATGTTTGTGCTTACGCACTATTAAGGGGTCAAGTCCTCTTTTACTGGTACGCCAGTTATTTTGCTGTGGACTACGGTCTCTTTACCAACTTAACGTTCCCTTCGGGGCGTGCGCATTAAATGGTTGGCGCTCACCGCGCACGGCGTGTGTGGAGTCGTGTACCTCCTCCACATTTTTTTTTTAGTAGCGAAGCCCTTGTATATGGTATTTGGTATTTATACTGTAAGCCTTATCCAAGCGGGAAGGGGTTAATTAATAAGGAATTTGACGTAGTTATGCAAAGTAGATCCAGCCACAATAACTTACTTTTGAGAAAATAGGAGTTTTAGTAAAATTGATATATCTAAATAACAAAACCGTAGTTTGTTTTAAAATTTCTCTTAAATATTTGATATTTTAACTTCTTCCGTATTGTATTGTTTTAATAAGTTTCATGAAAATAAATATACTTCCTTTCAGTAAAAACCTCTGGATCTTTTTTACAATATTAAAAATGTGGGATGGATCTTTATTTTTGAGTTGAGGCAGTAAACATACTAAGGATATTTAATTAAAAGTAATAAAAAATAGTTAAATTACAAAAATCAGTTTCCTTTTTGATCAGATACGATAGTATCTGTTTCAATTGCAAAATCAACTTCATCCGAAAATCCATCTACGTCATCTAATAGATTATCATCTGATGTTAACTTCTGGTAAAAGCCCTTTGCATCTTGTGGAATAAGATAAAGCAGACTTTTCAGGTCCTTTAATTTAGGACCTGGTATTGCTTTGCCAGTAGGCCACATGGGTTTTAGTAACAATTTAGTTATATTTCTTTGTATGCCACGAGTGGTTTTTTTAATATTCACTTCTTTAAATTCTTTTTCATAGCTTGACCTCATATATATGGTAAACATCTCATTTTTCTTTACAACAATCTCGTTTTTAACCATGAGACTTTCTTTCCGTCAACAGCTTTTTTCTATTCGTGAAAATACTTTCCAGCTCAGAAGGTGCTACAAAATCTGTTTCACTTTTATCCATTCGATACACTTTCAATGGCTTATTCTTTTTAGTGTTTCATTATATGTATGTAATCTTCAGGTAAGTAGATTCTTTGGTGCAGCTTTAGAGCATATTCTATTTTCGCAAAATCGTTATCATTTGAAAGTAAACTATGTCCTGACTCCGAAAATCGGAAACTTATTTCTTCCAAAGATGGATGATCATTCAATAGAGTCTTTAAAATAAGTACTAATTTAATATTTCAATGCTGTCCTCCACACGAATCACTCCATAACATTAATTTCTTTACATTTGGCTTTAGGTTTTCAAATGTATGCTTAAGAAGGCAAGAACCTACTTCTTGTGAACACCGGCCCGGTTCTCCTTCCACCCACACGTAACGATAGGCTTGGTCGTTAGTTTCTGTGTTTACTCCCAAGTAGTACATCCATAACTGGCATTTTTAAAAAAACTACATTAGTGGGTATACGTGGCAATGGGAGAGTTTTTTGCAAGGCAAATGTGATTGTTTCTATAAGTGGGTCATTTTTAGCTAGATGTAAGTCACTCTTCGTAAGATTTTGTAAAGATTTGGCCTGTTGAAGATGTGTATGATCTAATGCAATTTGCAATTTGATGCAATTTGATGTTTGTCTTTTCCGGAAACTTCTTTAATTTTGTTATGGAATTCATCACACCTGTTGCATGTATCTTTCTTTAACTTCTTAGTTCTTAAATTAAACTTGATAAAAATTTGCTTGGCTTTATCATACGAGACAGAAGGTATTCCGGCTGCCTGTGCTTCTTCATAACACAATTTGTATACTTTCGGAAATATCATATCCGGTTTCAGAAATTTTGCATCACCATATTCATTTCGACGATAATGTGACACGTACGTAGGTAGTTTCTTTATTGTATTAATCAAAAATAATTCTACATCAGGAGAGATTTTATTATGTCCTCCTTGAGTTCCACGTCTGTCTATTAAACCAATATCGGATCTCATTTTACACAGAGACGTATTTACACGTTTAGTAGTTGTCTGGAGAGTTTTTATAAACGTCTCTATAAACTTGTATGCCTTGCAAAAAATAGTCGTGAATAATTTTTCTTTTTCGATATGTTCGAAGTATTTGTTGAGACGTAAGAACATTTTACTGGTTGCTCCTTCACAGCAACAGCTAGGTACATACTTTGGACATTATAAGAACCTAATTCATAAAATTTCCGAAAGGCTATGAACCTTTTTTCAACTCGAACCATTGCCTTACATTTTCGTATACAACTGCAGTCAAAATTTAGAACTTATTTAGGTTCGATAAGCATATTCTTATTATTTATATAAGAAAGATTTTTGTCCTTCTTTTCTGTTCGTACTTTTCTTGAAAACCCTCCATATTTTCTTTTTCTACCCTTTCGCTGCCTTCCTTCTAAGTTTTCATTTGTTTGTACATCTATCTGATTTTCGGTATCAGTAAAAGCAATATCATCAATAGTCGCCACTTCGGCGATGAGTGCATTATTGGGATCGTTCTGATTTTGAGTAATTTCTATGTTGTTTCCTTGTTCCCTATTTAGGTTATTCGTTGAGTCACCTGAGTTGGAGCTAGAACTATGATTAATAGTTATGTAAATTGAATCAGCAACTGAGTCATTACTGTCATAGTCAATATCATTACCATTTAGGGTTTTAAATAATTCAGTAGTCTCAGGTGACATGGGCGGAAGAGGCGACGAAGCTACAGAAGCTGAGTTATTATCGCAGGCAAGTAAAGCATCATTAATTTTAAGACCATCACCAGGGGAATTA
Organism: Parnassius mnemosyne; assembly: GCA_963668995.1. Classification (NCBI taxonomy): domain Eukaryota; kingdom Metazoa; phylum Arthropoda; class Insecta; order Lepidoptera; family Papilionidae; genus Parnassius; species Parnassius mnemosyne. The sequence continues at coordinate 15,625,303 of CAVLGL010000035.1, read as the reverse complement.
TCTAAAGCATCATCGATTTTAAGACCTTCACTAGGGGAAACTATAGCGGGCCTCATGTAAAGACCAGCACCAAATCGTTTTTAGTTAGTAGAGGCGTTAAAGGAGAAAAAGGTGCTTCTATGCTTTTCCCTCTAGTTTCAATAATTATCAGTTCATGCAGTACCGAGCAGGTTTTGAGATGAGAAATGATGAGATTTCAGTGCAGTCCTTTTCCAACAAGTTAGCTGAGCTGGCGACAGCAGGTGAGTTTGATGAGGTCGCAACGCATAAAACTAAGCTCTGCTCTTGTTGCATAACAGATACTAACGGTTTCGAAGCTCTGCTTGACTGAGGCGGGGATTCGGCCAAAACGATTGAAGGTAGCAGTCTGGGTGGAGTTAACTTGGTTGGGCTGCATTCTGGGGTTTTTTCTATGATATCTGAAACTAAAATAATTCTAGTTAAATCATTATAATTATATCAAATTACAAACGTGACTTATAAATCCACTACAAAACGTCATTATATTATTAACGAACGAGTTTAATCCATAATGATTTTATTGTATATAGCCTACTACTTGTTAACCGCATTCAGTAATACAAACCTTTGCAAGCAATACCAACTTATATATTAAAAATATGCTCGTAAATAACACAATGAACACGTCCGTAAACAATAATTTATTATTGCGACTGATCACGAGAAACTATTACATATTTTAATTGCTTCGATGTTGCGATCAATTTATATTAATCAAAGAAACTAACTTTAATTACTTAAATCTGTTAGATATTTATAATTAGATGTCATAGGTATCAACATTAATAAATGTTATTTCAAGGATATGCATGTAACCCTATAACAGAGAACTTCTCTTATTCACTAAACTTTTAAAGTAGGTACCTAGAAATTAGATTCAGTTTAAATAACTATTATTCCACTCACCTGACGAGTCTTCATCATCTTCATCGTAACCTAAATTTGCACTTTTTAACACATTTTTTATTTTGTCCATCTTGCTTTCAAACTCTTCACGCTTTTCACGCGTACTTACGTACTCTCAGCACTGACTTCAAAAATAGCAATGAAGAATGAGAGAACGACAATGAAATTGGCGGGAATTATGTCACACAAACTAGTGATGTGAATGTGAAGATAAATGGTAAAAAAATCGATAAGGTGATTTTACTTGCACTTTTAACGATCAATTTACTTTTAAATTTGTTTTTCAATAATTTTATGTAAATAGCATTGTTATTTTAAGTTTTTATTTTATCCGTCTACTCTTAATAAATTTTTTATTTTAGTCAAAAAGAATCCTAATATGGTTCTTTATTTTAAATAAAGCTTTTAGGAATCATGCAACATGGATACCTCAAATAAATAAATTTATTTGCACAAAAAGCAACCATAGTGCATGAATCTAATTTACAATACAATTTTTAAAATTATTTCGGAACCATGCGCTGTGGATCTTTTTTGCAATTTATATTTTTATTAAAGTACTAATCTTCAAAATAGATTCAAATGGCATGGTTCCTGTTTTATAGTAAAAAATCGATTTAACATACAGATCCAAAATAGTTTGGATCTTTTTAAACCTGTTAACTAGGTTACCATGACACATGGTTCTATTTCAACTATGCAAAAACGCTTAACATTCTGTTGGTTTTTTTATAGGATAAAGGTGACAAACGAGCACACAGTCCACCTGATGATAAGTGGTTGCTGCGGCCCATAGACATCTACAACTATCCTCTTTTGCGAATCTAAATGCAGATGCGTTTTCACCCGTGAAAACGCATCTGCATTTAGATTCTATTGGTGGACTAAGATGGAATGCCTCATTTCCAGTAAGAAGGGCCTCCGGCCACCTGCACTCACCAAGCGAAACGCAGAGGTAAACCTCTACTTCACGCTGGTCTTCTGTGAGGTCGTGGTATCACCCCGGTTCCAGCCGGCCCATCCGTGCGACAGCAAAAGCTGCCGCGTGGCTCTACCACTGTTTATAATATTCAATTTTTTTTATATTTATTTTGTGGTATCCTTACGGCCTGTGTTTTTTATTAGAAAAAAGGTACTTAGCGGCTTGGATATTTTTTGCATATACGAAAGTTGATGTGTAGATGCCATAAAAGACACTAACTCATTAAACGGTTTGTGGGTTGGATCCATTTTGCATAACCTCGTCCAATTGACTGTTGTGAACCTGGTACAAGTGGAATAGCGACAATTTATTGTTCTTAACTTTTTTGAGCTCTGTCTTCGTGAAAGGGGTTCTTTAGCTTATAAGACGCTACCAACAGCTTTCAATTGCTCTCGTAAATATTCATTCTTCCAAGAGACACCTAAAAGAACTAAGTTACTATACAAACGCACTTGGATTAATAAAATTTCGTTACAATTCCATATAAAATTACCTAAAACTAACTGCATTATAACTTTGTAATGACATTGTGAACGCTGTAATAAATAAAAATTTCTTTAAGAGAACGAGTTATATAACACTTACTACTATAGCTTAACTTTCTCCTTTGTCGGGTAGGCAGAGAGGATCCATCGCCAAGAGACCGATCCTGAGATACCAGTACCACTTTCACAAATTTTTACTTGGTAGTTATTTTAAGCCTCATTCATACAGTTTCATTTGTGGTACTCTTGATTTACGCAGGCAATCCTCAGGATAGTTTAGGGCAGTGATTGTTTACGGGAAATTTCGTTACGGTCATGTATACAGTTTTTACTTAAAGGACTTGAACGAAAATCAACTTCATTGTTTAACGATAGATGACGCTACGCTATGAGCAGTCGAAATTTTACACAAAAAGCATCTTTTAAATTAAAAAGACAGTGAAAGTTATATAATCGCAAGCAAATCAATTTACACTCAGTAATTTATTTATAAATGTACTGGAATAAACTGGATATCGCCATTTTTATTTAAAACTAGCTGGTACACGGCGAATTGCTGCCGCAGAAGAAATAATGGAATTATCGTTTCAAGTATGGAAGAGTTATAATGTTTAATTAGGTATGATAATACAATCATTAAAATTTATTAATTTATAACGTTTAAATAAATTATCTGAACGATACGTGCACCGTACGTACGTACGTGTTATATATAGTGGTATATATGAGATTAGATTAAACAAATTAAATCAATTGCTGACCGTTCGTCTCGCATAAACTCGAAAATGGTTGGACGGATTTTAATGATTTTTTTATTTGTGTTTGAGTGGGTCCGTAGATAGTTTAGATTTACAATTGGACCCGGTAGGTGTATTTGTAGGTTGTATTTTTGTATAAGATTCATATTTGGTTTGCGTAAATATGATCATGTGTCAGATTTTCGTAACAGGTTCAAATGGTTGCCAATTCACCTTCGCCGGAACGCTCATATTCTCTTACTTCTTTATAATATTCTATTTCATCCATTCTATCCTTAATTAATAAATAATAATCTGTTTGAATTCCTCCATGATTCACATTTGAGACATTTGAGATCATCAGAAAATTTGGTATTAAAAATGCCAGCTCACACTACCAAATTTTCGGACAGATCATTCATAATACAAGCTGTCTGATTATGGAATGACTTGCCGTTATCAGCAAGACGCGCTCAATCCGTACCGGTTTTTAAGAAACATGTACATGATTACTTTTTTCAACTTTGATTCTATCAAGTTCATTTGTATATAATTATTCTACCTTTATTTAGTTACAATATTTGTTTATATGTATGACACATTTATGTTATATGTAATAGTTTTAAAGTATATATTTGTAGTTTTATATATTTATATATAAAGATTGTCATAAAGAGATCGTTCTTAGCGATAAGACCGCCCATTGTACCACATTTCTTTTTTTAATTTTTTGTAAATATTTATATTATTTTTTCGCGTACAATAAAGTGTTATCTATCTATCTATCTATATGTTAAATTTGTACAGGTACAACATGGACGCAGGAACTGGTTTGGCTTATTTTAAACAACTTTGATTATGAAAAGGCATTGGAAACTCCGCTCACCGTAAGATATCCTTTTTTAGAGTAAGTGTTTGAAAATATACTATAGATAATACATTTTTTATTTAATAGGCTTTCTTCCTTTTTTTCTGAAAATTGTTATAGTGTACAATAAAGTTACATTTATCATTATTATTATTATATATAAAGACTGATTGAAACTTAGTATGTTCCTAACGCATAGAGGTTGAGACGTAATAAAATCTATCACCTCATTTTGTTCTATGGATGTTGTAAAAGGTGACTATGGGAAATGCCAGAACGATCCTGACGGTTTAGACCGACCTACTTAGACCGGCGGTAAGCAGCACCAAAGTTGCGATACGCTTCTTCAAATTCCCGCACTAAATACAAAATAAAACTTTAATTTTAATCAAGATTTAAACAGATAACTTGATTAAAAGTTTTATGTTGTAAAAAACTTTTTGACTATATAAGGATATATTTAATGAACATTTTATTAATTATTCAACAGAACTGAGGCGTTTGTGAATCATAATCAAATTTCGGATATGCCAAACGGCAAAAAGATTATAAACACGTTTGAGGCAAACATACCATCAGTGCAAGATATTGAGTCTATGGCATCCCCTCGATTTATCAAATCACATGTGCCATTGTCACTTCTACCACCTAAGCTATTGGACACTTGTAAAGTTTTTTACGTAGCTCGGGACCCTCGTGACGTAGCTGTGTCATGTTACCATCATTACAATTTTTTTAATTACTTCCAAGACGGCATGGACTTTAAGACTTATTGGGAATTCTTTATCAATGATTTAGGTAAGTTTTTTTTTATAGGATAAGGGTGAAAAACGAGCACACAGTCCACCTGATGGTAAGTGGTTGCTGCGGCCCATAGACATCTACATCTATCCTCGTTTGCGAATCAAAATGCAGATGCGTTGTCACCCGTGAGGACTAAGATGGAATGCCTCAATCCCAGTAAAAAGGGCCTCCGGCCACCTGCACTCACCAAGTGAAACGCAGAGGTAAACCTCTACTTCACGCTGGTATACTGTGAGATCGTGGTACCACCCCGGTTCGAGCTGGCCCATCCGTGCGACAGCAAAAGCTGCCGCGTGGCTCTACCACTGTTTAAAAAAAGTAAGTATTAAATATTAAAGTAAAACTTTATGTGCTCTACAATAGTATATTTTAAAGATCTGTTTAATTTTTTTCCTGAAACAATGAATAGATTAAGTTTCCCTGTATTATTAAGTCACTGATTTGGTTTGCATATTCTATTATTATACTATTACAGTTCCCTGGTCACCATTCTTTGAACACGTTAAAGAAGCGTGGCAAATGCGGAACCACCCTAACATGCTCTTCGTGTTTTACGAAGAGCTTTCTAAGGTAAACTGTTTGAAATGTAAAACTTTTTTAATTGCAGTATTCATTCCTTACCATTTTTAAATACAAAAATATAAACATTTGGGAATATTTCATTACCAATCAAATTCATTTTTTGAATATTATACTGGAGATATAAAATAGTTATAAGGTACCATACTTATATCAAATAATTCATTTTAGAATCTGCCAGCTTGTGTACGTCGCGTTGCTACATTTCTGGGCAAACAGATTACTGAGAAACAGATGGAAAAACTATGCGAGCATCTTAAAATTGATAATTTCAAGAAAAATAAAGCCATTAATTACAATAACCTGATGTCTACTGGATTACTTAATGACAAGGAGAGTTTTATAAGAAAAGGTATGTATTCTATCTTTCATAATATTTATTTATCTATGATGTAACCTTCCACTGCTGAACGTGAGCCTCCCCCAATATTGAGAGTATTTTCCTTAATTGCCACAATAAGGTTAACTGGTGATTTTATATCAGACTTCTTGCAATTTTGACCCTGCAAAAAAAGACAAGCTTCTTATTTTTTAAGTATATATGAACTTGGTAGTTCGGGTTTCCATGAAATCGTTAAAAATTGACGTATAGCTTTTATGCAATAATCTCTCAACAATATTCGTTAAAACTTATGTCACCTTGATATTAAAACGTTTTTGAGTTGCTTTAATTATGATTCCAGCCTTTGCTGGTTGGCTTTAAGAACTGATCAACTTTTTTTTTAATATTATAGGGCGACAAACGAGCACACAGTCCACCTGATGGTAAGTGGTTGCTGTGACCCATAGACATCTACATCTATCCTCAATTAAGACTCAAGATGCAGATGCGTTGCCACCCGTGAGGACCAAGATGGAATGCCTCTTTGCCAGTAAAGTGGTCTCCTGTTCTCTACACTCACCATACGAATCACAGCAGCGTCAAGCTGCTGCTATTTTACGCTGGTTTTCTGTGAGAGCGTGGTCGTTCCCCGGTCGAGCCGACCCATTCGTGCTTCAACTATACTACTAATATAGCTGCAGCATGGCTCTACCACGTAACAAACATTAGCTTCAAGTAATGTTATCTAGCTAAACTTATGGGACAAAATAATTGATATGAGTGCAGCTGACAAAATTCTGTCTGCGATAAAATTCTAGATCTAATTGTGACCTGTTGTAACTGTGCATGGACTATATCAATAGATCGCTGGCTCAAATTCGGCTCAAAGGCCGAATGCTAATATGATGCTTATGCATAACACGTTCAAATATAAACATAGGTACCGTATCGTCACAAACGATAGTACTGCAAGATTTCAATAATTTTAAGCAAATTGTAGAAAAAATACATATTATTTGAATTCAGGAGTATAAGGGCATTTTATAATAATTCAACTTGAATGTTAACTTGGACGATAGTATTCATCATACAATGATTAAGAGGGTAAATATTGCAAGGACGAAGAACCTGTTTAAATTGACGTAATATACTGACGTAATTACTACGAGTGAATTGTTTCAATCGTTGCTCAGAAGGAAGAGTTATAATGTTTAATTAGGTATGAAATACGTGGTAGAGCCATGCTGCAGCTATATTAGTAGTATAGTTCTAGCACGAATGGGTTGGCTCGACCGGGGAAGGACCACGTTTTCATAGAATACTGCTGTGTTTCGTATGGTGAGTGTAGAGAACCGGAAACCCTTTTTACTGGAAAAGAGGTATTCCATCTTAGTCCTCACGGGTGACAACGCATCTGTATTTTATTCGTAAACGAGGATAGATGTAGATGTCTATAGGCGACAGCAACCACTTCCCATCAGGTTGACTGTGTACTCGTCTGTCATCCTTTAATATAAAAATAAATAAGACGTAGATGCTTCAACACTATTATCATCAATCGTTTTGTCATTTTTATAAATAAAACATGTAACAGATGTTTTTCATACCATTTACGCTTTTTTAGTTTTTCATATAATTTAAAATTATAATAATATATAAAGCATATTATCATAATCCTAAATAATATGATTTAAGGTAAGACTTTAGATTGTAATTGAAGCTTCAAAATATAACGTTGTATCGTTTTCAAATAGTATGAAGCTTCGGATATCCGCAATAAAATTAAAATTTCACAGTGCCTGGCGTTATCGTTCCATTTTTGTATGTTTACATCACTTTTCTGGATATTGTATTTAAATTAATTAAATTATATTATATTTTCATAAAATATCCTATCCTATACAATATAATAGATAGATACGTGTGGATTTTTGGGACCCTGATCTTTCTGCAGTGTTTAACAAGAATTTCAGTAACCTAGAACAGACATAACAAAGCAATAAAGTTTACTTGATTGACGAATAGTAAAAAATTTAGTAAGGAAGTTTGGTTAGTTATCCACTCAAAACCTGAACATCTTATTGATATCTTTCACCGCTACACTGTCTATATACTCCCTGTATTCCACTCATGATATTACATTTATAATTGAAAGCCAAGCATAGTAAAGCATCGCAACAGTCAAAATATGTAATGACATGAATATACCATATTTTCTAAATTAAACCCTATAAGTAAATTAGAAGTATTTTAACTAAAAAAATAATCTAACCGCACGGCAACGAAGGTGTTGCTTACGTAGGTTACTAAATAAAACAATGTTTTCCGAACATATTATATAAATATCATTAAGGTCATAATATTAAATGTGTTCTGTTTGATAGCGACAATAACTGAGTAGATTTAAAGAAAATAAAACTAAACTCCTACAACTAATAAATCATATAGATTCCCTACAGAAGAACTTTACTCAGTTAGTGGTTTATTAAGTGTTAGAAAGTTATACATTTTAAATTTGTTGTTAACAAAATCATAAAACAACTTTCTACGACTGCAAAAGTAGTAACAGACGAGGAAAAGCTTTTGAATTAACTCTAGTCAAGACAAATTTTGCTAGTCACCAATTTAAAAGACAGGCTGGTTATTTATACAATGTAGTCAACAAAAAACTAAACATTAATTCACTGAACTCTAATGAGTTCAAAAAGACAGTTACAGAATGGCTACTGAAACTTAAGTATGATCAAGTCGAAGCATTATTAAAAGTTATTAAATAAATTTTACATACGCAGACAAACACACACATGTGTACATATACACACGCAAACACACACACACACACACACCACACACACACACACACACCCATTAACTCACACTCACATAAACTCGCACACTTATATAAAACCCTCATTATATACATATCATTGATATGCAGAAGAAACTGCGTTGGTGATAGCACACAGCATTGTGGAACACCAGCGTTAATAGGCTTGTAGTCGGAGCATGCACCGTCTACAACGACCTTGATGCTCCGATCTGCAAGGAAGCTGGTGGTCCAATTGCACAATTTCTCGGGAAGCCCATAGGAAGGGAGCTTCGGAAGAAGCGCTTTGTGCCAAACCCGATCGAAGGCCTTCACAATGTTCAAACTAACGGCCAACGCCTCCCCCTTGGACTCTACTGCCTCCGCCCATCTATGGGTCATGTAGACTAGAAGATCACCAGCTGATCGACCCCGACGAAAACCGTATTGGTGGTCACTAATCAGCTGATGATTTTCAAGGTAACGCATGAACTGGCAGTTAATAATGGATTCCATTATTTTGGAGAACAAGAAGGTGATCGCGATAGGCCTATAGTTGGATGGGTCTGAGCGGTCGCCTTTTTTAGGGATCGGGTGGACAAAAGCTGTCTTCCATGAATTCGGGACTACGCCTTGGGAGTAGGAGTACCGAAAAAGACTCGTTAGGACCGGTGCCAACTCTGGAGCACACGTCCTCAGCACAATTGGGGGATTCCATCAGGCCTACTCGACTTCTGGATGTCCAGGGAGAGGAGTGCTTTGCGAACCGAGCGCTGTGAGAACAGCACATCCGGCATGGAGCACTCACACCGCGGGATGTTCGGCGGTGTTTTCCCCCCGTCATCAAGAGTCGAGTTGGACGCAAAAAGGGAGCCTAAAAGGTCGGCTTTGTCTTTTGCGGCTTGGGCCAGTGAGTCGTCCTCCCTGTTCAGAGATGGTAGTTATGGATTACAGAAATTCCCTTGGACAGCCTTGGCGAGAGGCCAGAATGCACGTGTTCCTGAAGGAAGGCGAACTAGTTTCTCGCCAATTCTGCCTATGTGCTCTGACTTTGCCTTGGCAATAACTCTTTTGAAGGACTTGGAGGCGAAGTTATACTTCTTTTTAAGTGCGCTGGTGTTTACATCCCGAGTCCCCGAAGCCAGAGCCCAGGCTTGATAACATTCCTGCTTACTGCGTAATGCAGTCTTACAGGAGCGACCAAACCAAGGCTGAGATCTGCCTCAGATGGGTACCATCCGCTGGATCGCGCTGGGATCATCCGGCGAGAAGCAAACGCGCCCCAAACAAAAGAAAGATCGCATTCCGTCCCAATCCGCCGACTTGTAATGCCAAACACGGCAGCAACCTGCAGAACGCAACTGCGAGGGGAGCGTGAGTGGCACCACACTCCGGATCAGACAATGGTCCGAAGAGCCGAGAGAGAACATCGATGGAAACCTGATATCCGTCCGGATGAGAGGTCAGCAGAAGGTCCAACAGGGAAGGTGTATGATCCTCCACATCTGGAATCTGCGTAGGCGAAGTAACCAGTTGTGTCAGACCATATGCCAAGGCAAAGTCATAAACAGATCTGCCCGCATGATCGGTTAAACGTGAACCGAGCCATTTGGCGTGGTGGGCGTTAAAATCGCCAAGGATCACGATCTCTGCGGATGGGACCTGTTGTAGCAAGGAATCTGTAGCCATTTGGACGTGGTCGATGAGTCTGTCTGTTTCGGCATTACCGCCATGGGACTTATAGAGGCACCCGTAGACGCGCGGATGGTCGTCGCTGCCTACGTGTAGCCAAAGGATTGACAGGTCCGAACCTTCAAGACCGCCGAGGCATCGAGAACAGATGTCCTCTCTGACATACACGCAAATTCCGGCCCGAGGCACAAAGGAGTGCTCCAATTTGTATCCCGGGTAGGAGAGATACGAAGTATCAGCTGGAGAAGACACCTGCGTCTCGGTCAGAAAGAGCAAGGCCAGCTTCGCCGTCTCGAGATGGTAGAGGAGGTTCGAGTGAAGTCCCCAGATGTTGCAGAAATTCACAGACAGTGTGGCAGGGGTCGCCGTGGTATTGTTGCTCAGTTTGCCCCGAGCAGTTATGTTTTTGAGCGGAATTTTGCCCCCCCCCCCCAGAATACGCGGGGCAGCCTGATTACCTACGCTCAGGAGTGGAATAACATGGTTGTGGGTGCTCAGCGAGGGATTCTCCAGGGATGCTGGTACCCTCCTGGGGTAGTATTTCGTGTAATTGTGCTACCATGTTGATGGGAGGGTGGGGGGGGAATTGGGCCCCCGGCCTCCTGCACTCACCAGATGAAAAGCAGAAGCAGAGCTTTTACTTCACACCGGTATTCTGTGAGGTCGTGGTACCAACCCGGCTCATTATTTCTTCAGGTTCACACAAAGTAAACAACAATCACTTAACCGCTTACTTAGCGGTGCCCTTTAATGGCCTCCTAAGACGTGCGACATTTTGCACCCCTGAGAATTGGCTTCTTGTGTCTTCAAACACCGTTTTGAAAATTATCCATTCACCCGGGTCTCCATCGAAGACCGGTAATTCCTGGAGGCAATGAAGCTGGGAAGACTCATCTTTACCCGCTATCTTTATTGCACTCACAATCGCGTCGGTCAATTCTGACACCTCACACGCGTGTGCCTTCTGTGCGTTTCCTAGGTTGCGCTCGACCTCCGCCCCTTTGCGGCTTACACGATCCCTTACACGCTCCCTTATCAGTAATGTCGGGTTGCGTTACACGAATCGGCGCGCTCATTATGGTTTGTTAAACCTAATTCCTTACGAAAGGTTCCACCCGAGTATTCCACTCTTCATCATCCTCACTCGAGTCGATTTCCTCTTCTCGGTTGAGATGTGCCAACTCCATTGAGACTTGGCTAAGGCAGCAGCTGGCTGTGCTCGTTTGAGCTCTGAGCGTTCGAATTTAATCCGCGCCTCTAATTCGGCTTGTGGTCTCTACTTTTTATTTGTCCATACGGACAACTCCACAAATCATTTTTTAACAATAGCAAAGATTTATCATAATAGTTTGAGTATGATAAGAAATCACATTTGATAAAGTAACTGTTTAGGCAACATTATAGCTGTTAACTTAAGCTAGCCATGTTCCTCGGCCGGGGATTTCCTAATTTTTGAAACTTTCTAGTCACCGACATCGGGAACTATTCTTTATTATTATAAAAAAGTTTAATTATACTTCTTATAATACAAAAATTATGTCTTCATATAATTTCAGGTAAAGTTGGCGGTTGGAGAGATTATTTTGATGAAGAGATGACGGAACAGGCACAACGATGGATAGATGAGAACTTGCGTGATACCGACTTGCGTTTTCCTCAATAAGCATTTCAATAAATTTGTATTAAAAACGAAAGAATACTATTATTTACGTTATTTTGTAGTAAAGAAAAATGTTAGGCCATTTTGAAAATTGGGTACGAAATAGTCCCACATAATACTATTACACCTAAAATGACATTTTTCTAGTAAATTAAAAGTTACTAGTGTCATTACTCTCATATTGGGTGTAACATAAAGAGACCAAAGATAATCTTCATTTGGGGGGCCAATTCACCCCAAATGAAGATGTCTCAAACAGCATTGATACATATCATCCGGCTAGTTCGTGCATCTGCAGTGTTGATGAAATTAAAACTTGCCTTCTTCACAACAACCACTTAATAGATTTTTCTCAAAATATTCGAAGTATTTTTCATATCATAAATCAAATAGAAGTACTATTAACAAGTCTGAACTTTAACGTAGATATAATAGTACTCACGGAGTGTTGGTTGAAAGGTAACTCGGATCCACCAGCTCTGAAGCATTATAAATGCTATTATACTTTAGAACATAATACTCAAAACGAAGGAGTTGTAATATACGTCAAAGACTCAATTACTGCTGATATAACAGAACTACCGTTTCTTGATGCAAACTGTCTAATTGTTAAATTGCCAAACCAGACTTGTATAATAGCTATCTATCGCCCACCCTCTCATCGGAACATAGATAACTTTCTTCACTCTCTTAATAATACTATAGAGATTCTTAAGGAATACAAAAATATATATCTAACTGGAGATATAAATATAAATATCTTAGAAACGAATATGCACTCTAACGATTATCAAAACCTTCTAGCTTTTCATGGATTTCTCCCGGATCACATGATCCCTACCCGCGAACAGAGCTGTTTAGATCATATAATAATCAAGTCGGAACTAAAAACATCAACAGCTGTTGTTCGTACAACCATAACGGATCATTATACTACTATTTTTAGCGTTAATAAAATAGATAAAATATCAAAATCTTCATTATCACAGAAAAATATAGATTTTAATACTGTAGCTACCGATTTAGAAAATACAGATTTTAGCCCTATTTTGGAATGTGAGGATACTAATAAAGCTACGAAACTATTAGTTTCTAAAATTACGGATGTTGTGAATAAACACACAAAAATAAAATGTATATCAAATCGCAAACGAATTATCTAACCATGGGTCACACCGGGATTGTTATGGTGCATAAGAAATCGTGATAAACTTCATGCTGAATCTAAAAAGTTTCGTGAAAATAATGCAATAAATATTACCTATAAGCGATACTAAACGATAGAAATTTTTGCAATAAAATTTTAAAAAAGGTCGAAAACAATTATAACAGAGATAAATTTATAAAAGCAGGAAAGAATATGAAAAAAACGTGGGATGTAATTAGATCTGTTACCAAGTTAAATTTAATAGCACACTACAGTGATAGTGAGTTGCTTCATCTTGCTGAAAATCCTGATCTCTCAATAAATCAAGTAAATACATACTTTGCAAATGTAGGAAAAAACCTAGCAGAGAAGATTCCTAGAGATATTCAGTCTATCCCGAACGAAATGGACAGTTCTATTGCTAACTCATTTGTGTTGACTGATACTGATTTTCCTGAAGTGTATAATACTATTACTGAACTTAAAAACAGCCCAGCCACTGGAATAGATGATATACCTACTAAGGTGCTAAAAATGTCGAGTCATGTTCTTTTACCTCCCATTACACATATATGTAATAGAAGTTTTAGAGAGGGCGTGTGTCCTGTTTCAAGACGGCACTCGTTAAACCAATTTATAAATCTGGGGACAGAGCCAGTATCACTAATTATACACCAATCTCTGTTTTACCGTCATTGTCGAAAGTACTAGAGCGATTAAAAAATAAAAGACTTACCCAAATTTTAAATAGATTTAATATTATTTCCAATAATCAATACGGCTTTACCTGCGGAAAGTCAACCGAAAACGCTGTTAGTGACTTAACATATCGCATATAGTCACGCTATTAGAACAAAAAAACAAATGTCTAGCAGTGTTCTTGGACTTGGCTAAAGCATTTGACACTGTCTCTGTGCCGTTGTTGTTGAATAAGTTGGAAAGAATAGGGATAAGGGGAACCGCTTTAAATTTATTTGGTAGTTATCGAACCCAACGTGTAAAAATTGACGATGTGATAAGTGACACTCAATATATTTCTTATGGCGTTCCCCAGGGAAGTATCCTTGGACCTAGCTTATTTTTGATCTATGTGAATGATTTGTGTAACCTGAAACTAGTTAAAGGAAAATTGTTCGCTTTTGCAGATGATACAGCCTTAGTATTCCATAGCTCATCTTGGGATCAACTAACACGTAACGTAGAAAATGAACTGGAACAAGTTATGAAATGGCTTCAGTATAATTTATTGACTTTTAACTTAGAAAAAACTAAGTACATTACTTTTACCAAACTACAGCGTCTTCAACCATCTAATATTAAAATATTTGCTTACACCTGTCAACATTTCACCCACATGATTCCTGCTCACATACGTGTATCACTATTGAACAGTTGCAAAAAATAAAATACCTCGGTGTATACATTGATTCAACACTTTCCTGGAAATATCACGTTGAGACGCCCACCAAAAGGATCCGCAAATTAATATATGTTTTTAAACGTCTAAGAGCTGATACTGACTTTAAATGGCTTATAGTAACTTATCTCACATTATGCCAATCAATAATTACATACTGCATAACGTCATGGGGAGGAACGTTTAAGAATAGTATTCTGCAAGTTGAAAGGGCACAACGAGCAATATTGAAAGTAATTCTTTTTAAACCCTATAGTTATTTCACTTCTCAGATTTACTCAAATACGGGAGTCGTTTCAGTTCGACAATTGTATATCTTAAAGTCAATATTACACAGCCACGCTAAAACTACTTTCGATCACGTTACTCACATGAATAAACGACGTAAAGATATAATATTCAGGATTCCTTAAGAGACATCACCGTTTGCAAAACGACAACATGTCTTTTTGGGACCTTTATTATACAATAAAATTAATCAGGCTGTGAATATTTACTCTAAACTACGCTACACTTGTAAAGAAACCGTTACGAAATTCCTACATTTAAAATCTTACTCTGAAACAGAAGATCTCCTAAAAACAATGCAATAAAGAATGGAATATAAATAAAATTTTCATATTATGCTAAAATATTTGAAAAGTTCTTAACGATAAGTATGAATTATTAATGCAGTGGTCTCTATTTCAAGTGCATATAATTAAATAACACACACACACACATACACACACACACACACACACACACACACACACACGCGCGCAAGCACACGCACACACACGCGCACACACACGCACATACGCACACACGCACACACGCACACACGCACACACGCACGCACGCACACACACGCACGCACGCACGCACACACACACACGCATACACACACACGCACGCACACACACGTGCACACGCGCACACGCGCACACGCGCACACTCGCACACACGCACACTCGCACACACGCACACTCGCACACACACACGCACACACGCACACACATACACACACACACACGCACACACACATTCTTTATCTACTTTTACCTACTTTAACTAACAATTATGGTACTAAGTAATATATGAATTAAGTCCGAGTGTGGGGGTCGGAACACTGTAACACAGGGTATCTTAGTACAGGTTCCGCTCTTTCACAATGGTCAAATTTTGAAATAAGTATTTCATAGAAATTACACAATAAACTAAGCATGTTTTATTTAATGTACCATTGTGATTGGAAATAAATGATTATTATTATTATTATTTTTGGGGCATCTATATAGTTTACTCATCTGGTTGGGCTGTATAAATATATAATTGTAAATGAAAATGATAAACATACATAAATATCAACAAAATAAAATAAATGCATAAAAAATACATAAATAAATAAAAACCCAACCAGATGGAAGCCCTCGGCAGGGGAAACCAAACGGCCGAGGGTGAGGGGGAAAGGGAAAGAAACCGGCGGACGATGCGGGCGGTATCGAGGAGCACCGCCTACTGCATTTGAGCTTGGAGCGGTCCGTCACGGAGTCCCAGTCGCCTTAGAAGACCCGAGAGGCTGACTGGGATTAACCCGTTCGCAGAAACGACTACAGGTATAATTTCGGCCGGCAGTCCACCCCACATGTCGGTCACCTCGTGAGCCAGGTCCAGATATTTTGTTCGCTTATCAGTTTCGGCTTTCACGAGGTTCTCGTCATACGGAATGGTAATGTCAACAAAAAATATCCTTGACTGTGCCCGGTCCATCAGCACAATATCAGGATTATTCGCAAGAATGGTCCTGTCTGTGATGATGGCCCGGTCCCAGTAGAGCCTTGCGCGGTCATTTTCGAGCACGGCTTCCGGCATGTACTTATAATAAGGAAGTTTCCGATCCACGAGACCGTATTTCAGAGCGAGCTCCTGGTGTAGAATCCTGGCTACTAGGTTGTGCCTATGCAAGAACTCAGAGTTAGAAAGCGCCGAACAACCGGAGATGACATGCCTAAGTGATTCACCGGGATGGCGACAAGCTCGACAAATGTCGACGGTGCCATCTCTTAGGATGTATCTCCGATAGTTGTTGGTCTTAATAACCTGATCCTGTATTGCACAGACAAAACCCTCGCTTTCCCCGAAGAGGTCACCAAAACGTAGCCAGTGGAGGGAGGCAACTGTATCCACGAAAGGCTCATGTAGAGCGTTGTAGAACCTCCCGTGGAGCTCCTTCCCCTTCCATACGGTCTCCCGGTCGGTCTTACCATTGCTCGATGGCTAAGGATAGAGGGGTAAGTCCTTTATCACAAAAAATAACGTCCCTATAGAATGGATCATCCGCTCTCGCCAGAAAATAATTACGGAGGCTGCACACTTCGCGATTATGCAGGGTAAGCGCGCTTAAAAAGCCGCGCCCACCATGCTTCTGCGGCAAGTACAGCCTCATTACCGACGATCTCGGATGATGCATTCTGTGGGACGTCATTATAGTGCGGACTTTTCTGTCCAGAGCGTTTAGTTCGGTCTGAGTCCACCTGAGTATGCCGTAACCGTTATAAGCGTGTGTCTTATTAACTCCCGACATAAAA
Organism: Parnassius mnemosyne; assembly: GCA_963668995.1. NCBI lineage: Eukaryota > Metazoa > Arthropoda > Insecta > Lepidoptera > Papilionidae > Parnassius > Parnassius mnemosyne. Next base: position 15,608,307 of record CAVLGL010000035.1, on the reverse strand, counting down.
CTGTTAAGCATTTTTGTCAAGCGTGCATAAAACACATCGCAAACTGACTGCTTCATACCCGCCTCATCGACACCGATGTTCTGTGACATACGCAGGTATCGGTATGTTTCAGCCTCTGATAGGGTCCTTATGCTGATGGGCATAGATAAGTCCATGCCCTCAGAGTTAGCAACCCTTCCCCTTTCGACATGGAGGATCGCACACTTATCCGTCCCCAGCTCCATTACAATAGAATTGCTAAAATCACAAGTGATGTTTAGCAATTCCACAAGATGGAAGCGACTGGAGGCGAATTACTTGAGATCATCCATATAGAAAAGGTGGGTCACTTTTGTACCTCCTTTCTGAAGCTGAAATCCCCTCCCGGAACCCTCCAGTAAGGTACTGAGAGGGTTCAGAGAGAGGCAGAACCAGATTGGACTCAAACAATCGCCCTGGAAGATACCCCTTCTTACCCTTGTGTGGTTCTCCGCAGCCGTCATCCGCTGGCCTAGATGACAAAGGATCGTACTCCACTGCCCCATACATTGCCCGAGGAAGTCTCGAACCGTACAGTCAACCTTGGACCCTCTTAAGCCATGTATGAGGCACCGAGTCGAATGCCTTTTTGTAGTCTATCCAGGCGGCAGAGGTTCCGACGGTTTCGTGCCCATGACCGCGTCAATGAAGAGTGGTTCCTTGGTTCCACGACCACCGCCCCGACATCCATTTTGAGCGCGCGACATCACCTGATTTGAGTTCAGGTGACGAGTGATTCTCGCGCTCAAAATGGATGTTAGTGTCTTGTATATGGTAGGTAGACACGTTATGGGGCGGTACTTGCTCGGGTCTGTGGAATCCCGGTCTGTAGGAACCAAATGAGTGATCCCAGTAGTGAAGAGGCTCAGGAGCGACTTTTGGTCGAGAGCCTCTTGAAACTGTCGGGCGAGCACAGTGTGACACACCACGAACCCCTTCAGCCAGTAGTGATGCAGTCCGTCGAGTCCCGAACTTTTCCAGTTCGGGGTCCTACGGACTGCCTCAGCTACGTCATCCGGCGTTATGATGACGGAGCCCATGGGCGTAATTTTCGCACACTGACTCGCCACAACTTCCGTCCAAGGGCCCTCGCTTTGGTTTACGGGCTCTGACCACAGGCCGCACCAGAATGCGATAGTGTCGGCCTGTTTCGGTGCTGGGCCCGTTCCACGTACCATTGGCCGCTCCAATGATTCATAGAGCCTCTTCTGATCACTCTGGAAGAGAAGATTCTGTTTGAACCGTGTCGACCTCTCGGTATGTCTATGCGCTCGTCAGTTTTTGCGTTATATCCGGCTGGGACAAACTGATATTTGTCCCAGCAAACGCCATCCTGACGGTGCGCACAATTCTCGGCCTATTATTGCCCGACCTGAAGCTTATCAGTCTGCCGATTAGGACCCTTGCCTTTGCGATACGGTCCTCAATCCTTCTTCTCCAGGCTGGGATGGCGCTACTTTGTCTAGTAGCGCGTTCAGCCGTGGGAAGTTTGGCGCCAATAATACGGTAAACTGCCAGTGCGGCGCCAAAAAGAATTGAGTCCGTCTCGCAAAGGTCCCGGCTGGCTTCCAAATATGTCACCAGCATTGGGTTAAGAGCCCTCACGACAGCCCGATTTCGCTTGCTTAGGGGTATGCGCGGTAGTCGCGGTCGATTTTCGAGAGGCGTACTGCGCGTTTCCACAATCGCCTCCTCCAATTTACTCCTCATCTGCTCTAGTTCTTAAGTGACCATTTCACCATCGTCTGCATCAACTACAACTGGAAAATCCGCGGCGGCATCGACGTGTGTAGATTGTTCTGCAATTTGTGGCGTCACATTACCAGCTGTAGCATTTTCATCCGATGAGGGAACAGCCTCACGTCGTAGTCGTTCGAGTTCGGCGTCACCAAATATGTTGGAGCGCAGGATGTACCGAACTCGGTCTGCCAGGTTTTGCTCTGATACATGAACAGATGGCTCCAGCTCCGCGAAAAAGCGATGCATCCGAGCCCGATACGCCAACATTCCAGTTTCTTCCCCTTTTGCCCTAAAATACGCTCACAATGCGTTTGCGTTCATCATTTTTGTCCAACGTATGCAACGTGTTCCACCAGTGGCGGGTGCCGCTTGCTGAGTCCGAGAAGACCCAGCCGACACCAAGCCCTCTGGTGGGGATGATGGAAGCGGGCGGCTACTAGGTGATCTTGCAGCCCCCCGCGCTTGGCTGGCGACCCGCATGCTGTCGCGTCCAGCGCCAGCTCCAGACGCGCCCTGTCGATCTCCAGGCAGCGGCCCTTTGCGCACTCTTTTATTGTCCATCATCCATTGTATGGGCGTCAATTAACGGGAGACGCCCAGGCCCGGCACCGTTTCATGGTGCGGCCATAAGCACAGACGGACCTTTGCACCCTCAATTCTGCAGAGGCACGGCGCACACACCTCTTGGCAAGGCGCTGACTGACTACACTGACGTAGCAGTTTTGTCACTTAACTGTTACGTCAGCGGGCGGTGGGGTCGTCACTTCCCTACGCCGCTTTATTATTATTGTTGGGGTATCTATAAAGTTTTCTCATCTGGTTGGGCAGTATAAATATCTAATTGTAAATGAAAATGGTAAACATACATAATAAATATGAATATGTATGTTTACCATTTTCATTTAATTATTTTTCGGTAACTTTTATTAAATATTTCAAGATATCAAAGCAGCAGACTTATTGCTATCACGTTTTTTTTTTGGTAATTTTTTACACATTTAACACCTGAGCGTCTCTATATCGACCGCCGGTCAAACTAAAGAGTCCCTGTTTCGTGTAGGTACCTCAGGTCAGGGGCTTAACTGAAAAAAATTTGGAGCTTATTGAAATACCGTAAGTCTGCCGCTCACTGGCTCTTAAGGGGCTACTCCATGCGAACGACCTTGAGCATTTTGCCGGCCGCGCCGCTCGCTTCAATATATTGCTTAATATGAAATATATAAGACGCCACCTATTGTAGGTAAGAACGCAGTATTATTTTTTCAACATCAATGAACTAATTTATGGAAATACACACAGCGTACAACGATAAATGTATTTTAATTTTTTTATTCGGTATATTAGTTGCATTATATTAGAATTGTGTATTTTCATATATTATCTAATTATAAAATTTTATAATTAATTATATATTAAAAATGAAGCATTGAAAATTGTGAGTTTAAAAGATACCTATTCACTATAGGTAAATAAATAGATAGCTCGCCTTTTGTACAAATATTTGGTGCAATAAAGAATAAATAAATAAATAGGATGTTTCGTGGATGTGTTTTTGATTATTGTTAATTTTTACGTGTCACATATTGAAAAGTAATATACCTACCTACAAATTTTTGAACTGAGGACCTTGTAACTTAGCCTGCTTACTTATGCTGGCAGACATTATCCTCGCCCCAATGATTGATGAGGATGAAAATCAATTTTATTTCTACATACGTAATTATATTTATTCATATATAAGGGTAACTTTAATAAAGGTAATACAAAAATCAACAAGAAGTATAAGGGTTCAATCTTTCAATTTCAATTGTAAAAAAACGTTACCCCACACTAGGATTTTCTCCTGTGTCGTGGAGGCAGTTTACAAATATAAATTGCACAAGGACAAACATTTGACCCGGAACAATTATTTGTAGGCCATACAAATACTTGTTCCGTGCGAGATTCGAACCCGCGGCTCCCAGCGCAACAACTGATTGCTAAGCCACTTCGCCACGAAGCAGTCGCCGGGTTATAGCTAAAGTGACCATACGTCCCGTTTTGGACGGGACTGTCCCTTTTCTCGGTCACCTGTCTCATTGTCACCAAACTAAGCTCCGGGACACAAAATTGTCCCGTAACTCGTTGGATGGAAGTATTCAAAGTCAACAATCTTCAACCTAATTTTTTTTAATCGAATATATTTTATGTCTACCTGGTACGAATGCTCCGGTAGAAGGAGTATTTTTTTATTTTGATTAAATTGTGGACGTCTGAAAGAAACACTTACGGTTCCAGAGTTCTAAGGGCGATGTTGTTAACAAAGATAACAATAAAAAAACTTGAGCAGAATTTTATTCTTATTTAAAATCATCACCAACTTAGCAAATTTAATCCACTGACAAATGTAATTAATAATTCAAAAAAAATATGTTGCATTTAATAATTACCGTCTATACCGAATATAATTTTACAGTGAACACTAATTGTATAAAGTTATAGTTTTTAGAGTATGAATAAACCCATGTCCTGTTTTGAGTTAAAAAATAAATGGTCAGTTTAGTCTTTTAGTTAAATTTAGTTTTAAAAAATTTTAGATAGTAAAAAGTAGTTATATTAGTACCTACTTAGATACTTTTTACCGAATTATAAGTATAGAACATCTTATTTACTCAATTATTTTTTGAAAAAGAAGAAAAAACAAGCAATAAATATACTATATTTTAGCAAAAAAGTATAACTTAGTAATACTAATTATAACTTAGAACATAAATGAAAATCTCATAACTGACTTTTTGGCCCGACCCAGGATTCGAACCCGGGACCTCATGATCAGCAGTCGCACTACTACAACCACTAGACCAACGAGGCAGTACTACACCTAATAAGATATTGTGGTTGGGTGATAATATTGAATTAGCCTTTTATAGTGTAAATTATAATATTTGTCGAAATTTTAATTATGGATTCGAACCTTACATGCTATTGGTGCTTAATTTTTTTATTTGCATTTACTTCAAAGAAAATACACGCAAAAAGCTTCATCGCGCAGTAAAAAACACAACAAATATATGTATAACTAATACGAAAAATTATACCCAAAACAAACAAATAATACTACCTATAAATAACCTAATAAGTAATAATATTATAATATTATCGACTGATAAGATGACGTAAGCGTGTGTGCTCGCCGACGCTCTAACGACACGGGTTCCACGTGTAAGAGCTCAGGGCTCACTGACTCTCCAGTATTACATATTAGTCTATGTCACTGACTTCAGCAAGCCCGTGGGCAGTAAATACGCCCAGATTTTAAAATAATTTCTTAATAAAATCAAATTTTGGTGTTTTGAAAAAAATTTTACTATAGAAATGATCAATAATAAATTGCCTATCCATTGGTGTAAATCGCAAAATAAAATAATACTTACTTTACGAGGAGATGCATGTTATCAATAATAATTTCACATTTATGTGGTTTCGTTGTAAGGAGATTATATTAATATTTATTCCTTTAAAAAAAAATTGGATATAGCTTTTATGGAATCAAGATTATGTAGAAATATAATGTGTTTTTTATTTGTTGATATATCTATTAAATAAAAAGTAGATAGCTCCTAAATACCGCACAAATAACGACTAGCGCGACATTTTGCTCAACCTGCGCCTTAAGCTATACGACTTGGCATCAATTGCAGAAGCTATTAAGTGGAAATTATTTTATAATTTTGTGTGAAATGTACTAAGAATAAGTTTAACACAAGGTAACAACTAAACTGTCATTAATCAAAATTATCTGTCAATAATTAAATCTATGGGAGCACCTATGAGATATTAAAGTACTAATTTTATAAAATAATTCTCTTTTTAAAATCATCAATCATTTAAATCGTATTCAAAGTTTCCAAAAAATCCGTGAACATTACATTATAATTATTATTACAAATATACACACCGAATATAGAAATCAATTTTTAGAAATCGTAATGATTTCTGATATTTAAGCGAGCACTACACATTCAATAAAACTACTTATACGGATTTTTTCGTGTTTAATAAACTTATTTATCTTATTTTTAATTATTCCCGACGTTTCGGGTGCTTTTCAGCACCCGTGGTCACGGGGGACTGAGGTGATTGACGTCCCGATGTCAGATTTAACCAGGAGTACCTTCAGCTTTTTTCATATATATATATATATATAGATAAAAATAAGATAAATAAGTTTATTAAACGCCAAAAAATCCGTAAAAGTAGTTTTATTCAACTTTAAAAATCAATTGAAATCTGTTTAAAATGTGTAAGTGAAATTTCATTGCTGGTAATTTTTGCATTAAATAATATACTTTTACAGCTTTTCCCGCTTTTTCAATCACGTCCAGCATTATGATTGCAATTTTTTTGCAAGTCTGTGCACTTAGTACAAGTTGGCAAGCCTAGTTATCACCCCTGAGGACTAAGATGGCATGCCTCGTTCCCATTAAGAAGATGTAGAATTACTTATCTAAAAAATGTAGAACTATTTAAAAAGAGATTTATTCAAATAGTAAAATACTATGGTTTGTAAGGCTTTAAAAATTATTTATTTCAAAAATTTGTATCGTAATAATTATGCGTCGCGAAGTTTACGCAAGGTTACAAGGCGTGTCGCCAGTTCAATCATTATTTCGAAACAAATATGAATGAGAACACACAAAACTAGCGGTAAATATTAAAGATTATTTATATTTCTAATTATTCTGATTTTTATTTTTTTTTTTGTATTTAACTTTAGAAAAATATAGCCAATTTTTTAAACTATAAGCCAATTAGTTAACTTCAGGTCCAAAAATCCCATTCTCCTTTAATTCCGACGAAAAAAGAATAATCTTTTCAGAACGTTTTATTAAATAAATGAAACGATAATTTCATAAAAAAATAATACTTAAACATAAAACCAGCAGTGGAATTACTGAATTACAATCAGCTGACTAGGGGTCAATGTACGCGTAGATGCCGAACGCTTATAGGTCCCGTCACGTAAAAACAACGCTGGCCTTGAGCCTGGGCACTGAGCGATTTATCAATCAAATTGGTGGTACGAAGGGGACACAACAGGGGAACGCTCGCCACTATTACTGTGCGCGCATGCTATTGGGTCAAGCTTCCCGCACTTTGTTGGCTTCCAAAATACAGTCGCACACACAGCTTACTTTGCACGACTCGCGACGATGGTTTTAAAAAGGAAGGAAAGAAAAATTATTTATATCTATTGTTTTATGATTGAAGTAGTGAACGAAAACGTAAATAGAAGGCTAATGGGGAAAACTGTGCAGTAAAGTTAAAAGTATTGAGGAAGAATACCGAAAAAAATACAATTTGGCGACCTGATGACGGAAAAATTTATCATTCGCATTGATGATGACGATTCTGATGACGGAAGCTCAAGCGAAGATGAAAGTGATGGTGAAGTAGCATCCAGTAACACCAACACACCATTGACATCTGGCTTCCATGATCCAACGGTATAATGGACGGCGTGTCACCCTTAGCTTAAGTTTTCTAGTTACAAACTACTTTATATTTTACGATAGAAATAAAAAATTATGCTCAAGTAAACAAATGTGCGTGGTATTATACTGAGCAGACGTGTATTTGGTTGTCTCCTTGAAAGTAAATAGCTGTTTTTTCGCAATAATAAACCTTAAACTAGAATAAAAAAGTAAAATACTCAACAAGTGTTTTATGTGCGCTTACGACTAGTCGATACGGATCAAGAATCACAAAGGAGCCCCTCACCACCGCGGGTAACAAAGACAATATTATATTTTTCATCTCGGTCTCGATACCGGGGCGGTGCCAGCACGCGTACAAAGACATCAGCGCACTAGTTATCTGTTGTGACGTCGTTCTTGGTGTATGGTACAAGTCATGAATGTTAGACACTCACCGCCTGGCAAAAGTAACTCGTACACTAATTTGTTGTCACCTAATAATGAGTTTACGATGGAACAACAAATTACTCACAGAAAACGCAAACAGCCAGAACATATTTGCAACTGCAATTGTTCATCTGAAATTCAAGATTTGCGTAAAGACCTTACGGAAATACTACAAAAATTCACAGAGACGCAAGAAACAACAATGACCCTCATGCGTTAAAATATAGTAGATATAAAAAACCAGTTAAATGATATCAAAGAAGTTACTGTAAACCTAAGCAACGAGCAAAAGTCAATGAAGTCCCAGCTGTCACATCTAGCTACGAAAATGACCAACACAGATAATAAATTACAGACACTGGAGACGGAAATTATACTGATGAAGAACAAAACTGTTGCTAATGAGTCTGAAATCATGTCAATTAAAAGTAAAACTGCCACAAACTTATACTCATCTGGCCTTGAGGAGAATATAATGCAAGAAATACAAGATTGTACATCCAGAGAAAGAAATATTATCATGGTGGGTATATCAGAGGGAAATGTGACTAACAGTGAGGAAGGGCATTCTCACGATGCTAGTGAAGTAACCAAAATTATCAAAACAATTATGGAGGACTGCCCTAAGCCTAGCAGACTCTTTAGACTAGGAAAGTTTACTCCTGGAAAAGATCGAAATATTAAAGTCTGCTTTGAATCCCCACAAACAGTCAAACGCAATAAGAACAAAATCCAGAGTGGCATAAAGATCTTCTCTGACCAAACACCTGCACAACAGAACTACATTAAAGACCTGAAGAAGGAGTTACCCCAAAGAATAGCCAGTGGAGAACTGAATATAACAATTAAATAAAGGGTTTCCGAAAATAGTTTCTACCAAGAACACAAAAAACTAACAGCTCAAAATACTACTTCTCTTACGACCTCAAACACGATTAAACAAAAGTTTGCTACCTACCAAGTTTTAGACAATTACCAGAATATTACTCTCACCGAATCAAGCCTTAACTTCTTCTATACTAATGTGAGGAGTATATGCAAGCCAGGTAAATTTGATGAACTCAAATGTATCATCCACTCTTTTGAAAAAACTGTTCATGTTGTTTTACTTGCCGAAACATGGATCAAATCAGACGACCAGGCTAAACAATTTCGTCTTCAAAATTATACTCATTACTATAATTTAAGACCGAATGTCATCGGTGGTGGTGTCTTTATCTACGCACACAATAATCTAGAACACGATCTTGTCACTGCAGCATATACTGATGGAAATAACTACTTGAGTATCCTTCTTCCCAAATACGCCCTCAATGTTGGAGTAGTCTACAAGCCTGGACATACAAGCATAAATAATTTTCTATTCAACTATGAGGAACAACTTCTACAAAAGAAACGAACCATCATTTTTGGTGACACAAATATTGATCTATTAAGCTCTGATAGTTCGGCCCGCCGCTACAAAACAAAATTAACTGAATCCGGATACAAATTGATTAACAAAATAGATCCAAAATACAACACCCGAGAAACTGCAACAACGTGTACAATAATAGATCATGTTTCTACTAACCTAAATGAAAACAGTTTTCATATGGCTATAATTGACTCATCGTTATCAGACCATAAAAATATATATGTGGAATTGAAAAGAGTAATCACCCCAAAGAAACAGAGAATACAATACGAGTCGATTTTAAGAAATTATACGAGATGGTTAAGACATCAAGCGTCGAAATTAACACACATGATTACAAGGACTTTGATGAATACATTAGAAAACTCATTAGTGTATCCAAAACAATAAAAATTAAAATATTTTATTTATTTATTTATTTATTTATTTCTACCTCTGTCTTTACAGGCGTACCTAATACGACAGTGTAGGCACATAAACTATCTAATTTAACAAGGACAGAACACAACTTATCTACTATTATAACACAATATATATAATGTCACTTTTGTGAATTCACCCAAGGAACAACAGAATAAATCTACATCCTGAGCTACTTTATTTAGAGTGTGCAGCACTCGGGTCAGTGGGGCCTCCTTTAGAAGGTTGGTGCGTGCGCGCGGTACCGCGAACAGCGGAGGCCGCTTCCGGCGCCACACGTACCTATCCGGCACACACAACTTAGTCATTCGCAATATCGCCTCGTTATACACTTTTCCACGCAGCAATTTAAACATATATGTTGCCAAACTTAACTCCCTCCTAACCTCCAGTTTGTTATACCCCACCATGCCTAGAACAAATAATGTTGGGTACATTAATGGGTAGAACGGATACACTCCATATAGTTTTAAATAAAGAAATCGAATAAACTTATTTTGTATCCGTTCCACCATCAATTTGTATTTAGCTTCATGCGGGCTCCATACAAATCCATTACACTCTAGGTGACTTTTCACTAGTGCTTCATATAAGGCCCGGACCGCACAGAGATTTGTAAATTCCCGCGACTGACGTAACACAAATCCCAAATTTCTATACGCCTTCTTGCAAATCTTAAGAATGTGTTCCCTAAAATTGAGTTTCGAAGTGAAGTGCACACCAAGGTCTTTTACTTCTGTTACGCGCTGCAAGGCTACTCCGTCTAAATTATATTTGTATGTGTGAGGCTGGCGTGAATGTGTGAACGACATGACTGAGCATTTGGAAGTGTTAAAAAATAACTTATTCCTATGACTCCATTGTACTACTCTGTCAATGTCCGCCTGTAGTTTGTCACAGTCAGCTGAGTCCCTAACTATTGACACCAATTTTAGGTCATCCGCAAATAGAAGGCATGTTGATTGCCATACAACATCGGGTAGATCATTAATCATTAGGACAAACTTCAGGGGGCCCAAATTACTACCTTGACTTACTCCTGACCTGGTAAGGTATGGTTTTGACAGTTGACCAGCCCAGTCTACAAATTGGCTCCTATTTCTCATGTAGCTAGCGAAAAATGACAATGTTTTCGGCGTAAAACCCGCCTGCGCCAGTTTCATGAGTAGAATATCATTGTCGACCGTGTCAAACGCCTTACGGAAGTCAAGGTATGCGACATCCACCTGTGCCCCCGAATCCACTGCTGGTACCACTTCTGACATCAGATGAAGCAGATTACTGCCGGTGCTACGTGCCGGGCGAAATCCATGTTGCGCGTCCGAAAGTTGAGCGCTTACCTGCATATATAGTGAGTGATGTAAAGCTGACTCAAAAACCTTTGCCAGCGTACACAGAACTGCCACTGGTCTATAATCCGAAACTTTTGTACCACCACTGCCTTTGGGTACCGGTACCACCCTGGTTAATTTCCACCTATTAGGAAAACTTACACTGTTGAGACAGATATTAAATATATGGAGAAACGGGGCCTCGAATGCCTCACGACAGTCTCTAACAATATACGGAGGTATACCATCTGGACCTGTGGAGCATTTGGGCTTGAGTCTGGCCAGCGCGCGGCGCACGTCGGCAAGGCTCAGCTCGTTGAGGTGCACACGATGCGCGTAACCGCCACCCGGCGCGCAAGCCGCGCTTGCCGCTGCCGCCACGTCCAACACGGCAGGTTCCGAGTTATACACCGAGTGAAAATATGCCGCTAATTCATTTGCACATTCGCTCTCTGATAAGAAACGCCCATCCTTAATTAATTTATTTTTGTTAATACCACCTCGTTTACTTTTCACGAAAGTCCAAAACCCCTTTGGATCTTTCACAAAACTATTCTGTACTCGCTCCTGGTAAATACTATGAGCTTCATTAATTGCTTTTTTAACTCGCGCTCGACATTGCGAAAAAGCATGATAATCATCATTTGACCCACTGGTCTTATATTTTTTATGTAACTTGTATTTAAGTTGTATTTCGCGAATGACCTCCATTGAATACCATTGTGGGTAGCTATACCTTCTGTTTGCAAATCTATGCTTTTTAACAGGAACACAATTATTAAATATATTATTTATGGTACTATAGAAATAGTCTAGAGCAACCTCTAAATCAAAAATGGTGTATAGTTCACTCCAATCTATCACCGAAATACTACTGTATAACAAACTGAAGTCTGCCTTAGAAAAGTTCCATTGTTTCTGGTCACCTGAGCATTTGTTGTCCGTTGTAGCGTGTTCTTCAAAATCCGTCGCTGACAGGCAGACCATCAATGGTGGATGACAATCATCTACCGGTTGTAAACCCTCAGTCTCACGTACTGATATCACACCTGTTATACCACTGCCGTGTAATACTAAGTCTAACTGTCTGCCCATGAAATTCTCCACACTACTGCCCTGGATGAATTCACAGAAGGACATAAAATACTCAAAATAATTACAAACATCTTGATTGGCTGAATATAGATTAAAATCTCCTAAAACTAAAACATTATTTTTGTACTTTACACATATATCCTCTATGACGCTAAACATAATCATATATTCTTCAAAATTTGTCTGGGGTGGAATGTACACTACACAACATGTAAATAAGAATCTGTTTCTTAAGTGTATTGTAGCACAGGTTAATTCAAACGCATGATCATCCACGTTAACATTATCCGGTGTAGGTACGTTACGCAGTTCAAACCGCGGTGCTGCCACTAAACACGTTCCTCCCTGCTTACGGCCGTCCGCTCGATCGCAGCGTAGTATTTGGTAGCCGGAAGGGACGATTTCTGCATCTTGGAATGATGCGTTGAGACCAGTTTCCGTTATCGCTAGTAAATCATATACCGATGACTCAACGAGCGAGAAGAATTGCATTAATTTTGTTCGTAATCCTCTTACATTTTGGTATAATATTTCTGTCGTTTTATTTTTACAAACAAGGTTGCGCTCTTTTTTCTTTGTCACGAAAGTTCTGTCGCCACGGTTTTACGCAGATATCTTCAGCCCAATTATTAGGTGACATAATACTGTCGGCAATCTTCAATGGTACTCCCAACTTAAATGATGAGTAGCGCCCCCGAGATTTCAGTTCTTCTACTGTGCAATTATTATTACCACAAATATAATACAGATGTGCACGCACCTGTTCAACAGTGGTACCCTCCTGCACGTAGTAGAGATGTAGGTACCTCCACCGCTCAGATGCACGAAGCTCAGTTGTTCCAGGTGCAGCCGTTCCACGGAGCACTCCCAGCCGTGATGCTCGTCCAGGTTTCCGTCGCACCTGTATCCACTCCTCCTGGTTTTCTTGTTCAACTGTATCTGTGGTCTCTAGGGTTGCATCCAGGTGTATATTTATATTCGATGCGTCCAACACAGAAGCCAAGGTAGGAGGTGGTGGTGGTGAAGAAGATGTAGTTGTTTTAACTTTAGAGGGTGCATAAAGCTTACCAGCATTTTCCTTTTTTTTCTCCTGTATGCCTGTTAGATTTTTTACCTTTGTCTTCCCAACATCTAGGTTTAGAGCGGGATTGGAGGATTTTTGCACCACCACTGTACTGGCCTGCGTTGGTGCACTGTTACGTTGATCTATTATTTGGATATTTTTTTCCAATGAGTCAATTTTACATTTGAGATAGTTTATTTTATCAAATACTGTTGTCTTGAATTCATTAAATTGCTCAGTTAGTAACATGCAAATTTTCGTTGTTAAGCGTGATTCGAATTCGTCCTGAATTTGTTTAATTTCCCTCACTACAGGGGCCATATTATGTGGGCACTGGTCGGGCTTTATAATCCTTGGTGCCTGGCTCTGTCCATTCCGGAATGTGACATTATCGAAGCTATACATCGATACATCTAAGCATTCATTAACAACACTCAAATCATCGGTTTGCTGTTGACGCACCGGTGTATGGGTATTATCATTTTTGGGAATTTTGCTTCGACATTCAAAACATATCCATGTCTTCTTAAATTCAGACGTCAGCGTAGCAAACACCTCTGTAGCAAAATTGGCACATAAATTATCATAATATTGCTTGCACTTAGTGCATCTCATAAATGCGCCGTCTTCCTTAATTACGCCGCGGCATCCCGCGCAGCTCATCTCACGTGACGTCATCTCAGTCGCCCAACACTGCTCGAGACACTCGTCAATCTTCGACAGCGGCCGACCGTAGGCGAAAACTGTGACTCACAAGAATGAGTACACTGCGGGTTGTCTTAAGAACCTGACTTAACGGTCAATTTATAAATTTTTAAAATGTATTTGATTATATTTTTGATGTTTCAACACGAAATGGAAAACAGATTTAATCACTAGATAGCACAGTTATCAGGCTTCAACAATATTATAAACACGACACCTCAGATATACTTTATAACACCACTTGGCAATTTTTTTTGCGGAGACATTCTACACAGATGTTTACCGTACGCGTACCGCGAAATTAACCCCATATTAAATCAACCCCAAAAAGAATGGATGAACAGAAAATTGATAGCAGGTATTAACAAAAGGAATGTGTTATGGAGTAAACTAAAACGTGATCTAAAAAATAAACAATTAGAAAATGAGTTCAAAACTAAAAGAGATACCCTGGCACAAAAAATCAAGAACACAAAAGAAAATTACTTTCATGGCGAATTCACAAAATGTATAAACAAACCTAAAAAAATGTGGAAACTTATAAAAACACTGTCAAATAACAATAATGTAGATAACTGTGCTCCACCAAATCTAAAAGCTGAAAATGGTCTCATTATTTCGGATGCCCTAGAAATATGTGAAATATTCAATGAATTTTTTGCGAACATAGGAACACAACTGGCAAACAAAATACCGAGTAAGTTCCATAAAAACACCTCACATACATTACCGAGTCTTGATCCTAGCATGTCGCACCGCACACTGTCTCAATTCGATCCATGCACTGTCAGTGAAGTAACGAAAATAAAAAATGACCTAGATCCCAATACTAGTGTGGGTCTAGATGGAGTTAGTATCAAGGCTCTCAAATGTATCAACAGTTTAGTAGTCAAACATATAACTAATTGCCTAAATGGATTATTAGCCGAAGGAATTTTTCCGGACAACCTCAAAACTGCCAAAATCACTCCAATTTATAAGTCTGGTACAAAATCTAGTCCGGAAAATTACCGCCCAATATCAGTTCTACCTACACTATCTAAAATTTTAGAGAAAATCATATACAAGAGACTAGACGCCTATTTAACTGAAATCAACTTTATGTATGACAAACAGTTTAGTTTCTGAGCCAAATCTAGTACCCTGGGAGCAACAATTGACTTGGTAACTACGATAAAAACAAAAATCGATTAAAAACAAGCAGCACTGGGAACATTTGTTGATCTAAAAAAGGCTTTCGATACTGTGAGCCATAATTTGCTTCTAAAAAAACTAGAAAGTATTGGCATCACGGGAAAAGTAAACAAAATGATGGCATCATATTTAAGCAATCGTTACCAAGTTGTAAAAATTGGGTCCATTCAAAGTAGTCCCAAACTTCAAACGTGTGGCGTGACTCAGGGTTCTATACTCGGTCCACTGCTATTCCTTGTGTACATCAATAACATAAACCAAGCAGGCTTACAAGGTCAAATATCCCTTTACGCAGATGATACGTGTTTATTCTATTTTGGTCACAATATCGATCATATCATAACACTAGCGCAAGAAGACTTAAACTTACTTCATCAATGGTTTCAGTATAATCTCTTAACTATCAATATAGCCAAGACCTCATATATAGTTTTCAGCGCCAAGAACAAAAAACTCCCTAACCTTTCCTAAAAATAACTTTGTCGATAAACGGAGAAATGTTACAAAGAAAAAATCAAGAAAAATACCTTGGACTGATTCTCGACAGCAATTTAACTTGGAATGCACATCTCACACACATTAAAAATAAACTTTCCTCTCTCGTTGGCCGCCTGCACAAAATAGTTCGATGTATTCCGAAAAAAGCCCGAATTCTAATATATAATGCTTTAGTAAAACCTCACTTACTTTACCTTGTAGAGGTATGGGGCAATGCCGCTAAAACAAATCTTACAACTATCCAAGTGCTACAAAATCGTATCATAAAAATTTTGTATAACTATGACTTTTTGACACCAACTAAAACAATATATAAAGAAAATAAACTTTTGAACGTTACTCAGCTTTACACATATAGCACATGCATACTAATATACAAAATAAAACATAAATTAATCCACTTACAACTCACATTTTAACAAAGAAGCAAACAAACAAATACATAACACGCCGACCTAGTCACTTTGTATTGCCGTTTATAAGAACAAACTATGGTAAAAATAATATAACGTATAAGGGAGCATAGTTATACAACAAACTACCTAAATTTGTAAAGGAAGTGAAATCTTTGAATGCTTTCAAACAGAAGTTACTTGCCTACCTATGCTCACAATAGCTAAGTACTTAATCTATATCATTATTAAATAAAAGCGAAACACATTATTTAAATTGGACCACCACCTAATTCAAGTAAGCAACAAAAATATTCGGTTCTTAAAAGTGCCATCCAACAGAGTTTTATTTATTTATTTATACCCGCATTACAAAATTTTATTACTATGTTTATATAATTATTGTTCTCATGTAAGTGACGATTGTCTTATTGAGAAATAAAGATCTTTAAACCGAAACATTATCCATTTTTAAAAAAAAGGTGGCAACCCTATCTTTCGCACACATCTTTCGCATCCGTTAAGTTTCTAGAAACGGGACCTCCAACCTTCCCGCGGGCGCTGCCCGCGGGACGGTTGGCAAATCTAGTGACACTTAATATAATAATATAAATTAATATAGTCCAGTCACTTTAGCATAAAAAAGGGGTCAACCACGGAAGGAGAGAATAAGCGTCGTATCTGCGTAATCTGCGTCTTAAGTTATTAAAGTACGAAGGCAAAAAAACTGCTTCTATTGCTCCAATGATGTTAACATCTATTAATTTGAAAAATTGTAGACCATAAAATTGCGACACATGTTATTTGAAGCATTTTTTCATGCGCTTAACCAGTTTTGCGATAGAAGGCGGTCAGCGCGCAGCGCTCAGCCATACATACCGTAATGCAATGTCAACCGTGAATATCTGTGAATACTGCCTTGAATTTTGAATGATTTGTGATATTTATCAGATAATCCATTGTATTTTGTAACATTTTACATATTTTTAATATATTCATTTAATAATCCTTACTTTGTGTAATAAAAACTTAGTAAATGAAATACTTATTGCTTAACTTAATTTATTGAAAGTAAGTATATTTTAAGTAGAAAAATCATTAAGTATTATATATTTAAAATGTGTAAGTTTTTAGATATTAGATAATATATTATACTTATTATATTATTGTATATCTTAAAGTTATAATAATTTATTCAATGTAAAGGAGAACGGTAGATTTTGTACAGTATACTTTTTTGATGTTTTGTTATAGAATTTGTACCACATACTCGTATTAAGGCAACTAAGCCATTTATTTTTATGTTAGTGTTATATTTTCAGAACTCTGGATTAATTAATAATATCAATAAAAAGATTTTAATAAATAAACGCAATATAAGCGTAAATTAAACGCATTTATGTTTTTAGAAGTTCCATATGTAAAATAACACAAATATCGAAATGATAATTATTTATTTAGAAATAGAAATAACACAATATATAATAAAACAGTTATATATTATACCGAGGAATGCACAATTTTTGCATAAAATCATAATGGTTTACGATTTAATGATAGGAAGGATGTTTTTATGTGGTAGATCCATGCTGCTTCTATATTACTGGTATAGTTGTAGCACGAATGGGTCGGCTCGACCGGGGAAGGAGCACGCTCTCACAGAATACCAGCGTAAAATAGCACAGTAAAGTTGCTGTGTTTCGTATGGTGTGTGTAGAGAACCAGAAACCCTTATACTGGAAACGAGGCATTCGATCTTAGTCCTCACGGGTGACGACGCATCTGCATTTTGATTCGTAATCGAGGATAGATGTAGATGTCTATGGGTCACAGCAACCACTCACCAGCAGGTGGACTGTTGCTCGTTTGTCACACTTATTCTTTAAAAAAATTGCGCAGGGTTTTCTAGGATTTTTATAGAATTTGATAAATAAGCTTATATAAATTTCTATTATTTCTTTTAGTTCTTGTAATAGGTGAGTAAAATTTTGGGTGTATCATAATGACACGCTATTTGTACCTCATTAGCTCAACAAAATGACAGTTCTATTTTAATTGATTATTTATAATTAAATATTTTTATTATTATTAATTATGACAAGACCAGTCTCTCTGAAGACCCTGGCTCTAACATTTTACAAACTTTTGTCTAAGCTACTTTGTTTGCCGACTGAACAACCGATCTCTTAAAAAAAAATTCTTTACTGTTATATTTATTTTGTTTGCACAATTAAGTGAAATTGCAAAGCTCAGTTTATCAAACTGGGTAAAAATCAGAGAGGCAGCCCTAGCTGAATTCCTGCTTCACCTCAGTTTCGTCCCTTTTCACCCCAATAACGGGGTAAGCCTGGATAGGCAATATTTTTGGGTTTTTCTCGTAAAACATTTTAATGCAGGAAAAGTGCGAAATAGTATATAGTATATAATAGTATTCAATAACAAATAAATGAATAATATGTTAAAAATCTGCTCCAAGCCTTGAAATCGTTCTTATTCAACCCGTTTTACGGCCTAAGCATTGAGTGCCTGTAGGTAGGTTGATGCTAACTTAATTTCTGTTCCTACTTCGATTATATCAGAATCTACATCTACCGGCAACAATGTGTCCCCCTTTAAGTACACTATCAGATCGATCACGATAGACGTGTCGTTTGGATAGGTTGTGCGCTTATACTTACGGATAATAGTAGCATTTTTTGGTGTGCTTTGTTCACCATGGATGAAAATTAAATTTAAGATGAGGAGACGATAAATTCCATTTAGTTGAAAACAATTAAGAGGAAACAGATATTTGCTTACAATAGAACTTCGCTCAATGTGAAGCAATGGTTTACGCTGAGGTTATTACACCTATTATTATTATAACCTTCGTACTACGTTATAGTGAGCAGACGTATCACAGGTTGTTTAGATAATTTTTAATTACTCCAGCTCTAAATTAGTAAAAGTGAATCTTCTCGTAAAGGTCATAGAACTCGCCTCTGATTTTCAACATCTTTAAGGAAAATCATATTTCGTCCTACTCGCTTCGGTATTCCTCCTTATATTGCATCGATTATCTCGTCCTTGATCTGTCAAATTACTACCTAGCCCGAGATTACTAAAATAAAATCATGCAAACAAATAAGTATCATATTTGTGAAAACGCCGTGGAAGATATAAATCAGCAAATGAAATCCACGTCCACACCGAACTTATCTTTGCAATCACCGAAGCAAGACGATAAATACCCGAATATCAATAAGTCAAGGCGAAAAAGAAAACTCGGTGATGAAGATTAGTGTTCACTGTTTGAGAAGTTTTCTAGTGATATTACATCTAAGCTTAACGTTTTGGAATTGGATATTGAACATAGAATAAATACGATCCAGGAAAACATAAATATGGTTATCAAAAAAGATCTAGTAAACATTAAATCTGATAAAAAACTATTCAAAATAGAACAAATGCAATTATTGGCTGACATGAGCTCAGTCAAAGAATTCTCGGAATTCTACGGTGACAAACACAAGGGTCTGGATAACAAAGTACTTGAAATTGAATCTAACTCAAAAAAACTTGAAAGCGATATGACTACAATGAAACAGGAAGTAAATTAATTGCAACACAAATTAAATATACATCAACAGCGTGAACGTAGTCAGAACCTAGAGATAATAGGCATTCCAGAAAAATCCAAAGAAGATCTCAACGTTCATGTGATCCATATAACTAATTTTGTGGGTAAATAACTGTATCCTCAAGATATCGACTTTGTCTCAAGAATTCAACTATTTGGTAAAGCTCCAGGACGTCCCAAATCATGAATTTACCTGAAATCATGACTCCTGCGTGACTCTATTATTTCAGGTGTCAGAGCTAAGAAAGGTATTATCTATATATTATATATATATCACTTCATATATTATAAAAATGTTCATGAGAAAGCTAAAATAGAGAATTACCGATATACTTGGGTTCGTGACAGAAAATGTTTGTAAGAAAAAATGACACCTTCCCCCATATTTAATTTACGGTTCTCTTGATTTATGAAAATTATTATTATAATAAGTGTTATCATTATAAGAGATACTACAAATTAGCTATGTTATAATGTAAGTTTTTGTTATTTTGCTGTAAAAATAATTATGATTTTCTAACTAAGATATATCGTTTACTTTATGGGCGATTAAAAATGATTAAATACATACATGTATTTACAGAAAATTTTCATATACGTAAGTTCTTTTTTTACTCCATGAATTTATGCATACAAAATAATAACGAAAACAAAAAACTCAATCGTTCACATTATTATTATTCACTATTATATTATTCAGTATCTATTAAATTATATACTTATTTATATTATTCAATATTTTGTATAAATTGAAAACATTTTTCTTTATGAGACGTGATATAGATAATGTTGTACGTGGTAGAGCCATGCTGCAGCTATATTTCGGGTATAGTTGTAGCACGAATGGGTCGGCTCGACCGGGGAAGGTTCACACCACGCTCGCTCTCACAAAATACCAGCATAAAATAGCAGCTTAATGCTGCTGTGTTTCGTATGGTGAGTGTAGAGAACCGGAGACCCTTTTTGTTGTGAAAAGAGGCATTCCATCTTAGTCCTCACGGGTGACAACGATTCGCAAACGAGGATAGATGTAGATGTGGACTAAACGAGTGGAGGGGATTATAGAGAGGGAAGGTAACACAGCATTCTGGTTCGAGGTTCAGAGGAAGTAAGTCGTGAGCTATAAAGCGCCGAAGTATTTGTAATAGTAGTTAATAATTAATATCTAATTATTGGAAAACTGAAACTGTAAGTACGTGTGAATTTATTTGCTATGATATTATGTATGCCCTGTGATGTTGTATTATTTTATGGAAATATAAGATGTGATTATGTGGAATGTTAGGTCTTTCTTTTACAAATCCCCGTTTTTGAGCTGACGACAACAGTTCAGAAGTGGGATCGTTAGAGAATTTTTATAATTTTCTTTCACGTCCACAAAAGGACATTTTGTTTACTAATTTTTATTTCATCTTTTAAAAAATATATATTAAGTCGTTGTCATTAATTTAAAAATAAACAAATTAGATACGGTTGTCTATAAGTAAATTTAGATAGAGATTTATGTAAAATTAGAGACCCTAGAATTTTATATTGAAGTCGTTTTTTTATTTCTCTACCCACATTTTTTTTTTCTTAAAAGAATATCGTAAATTAATATAGTTCATAATTCGTCGTTAACTAATTACCGTATTTTTTTTTACTTTCGTAATATAGAATACAATATAGAATTATTTTCATCCCCACGAAAAGCAAAAAAAAACTAGTTATTATTTAACTCTCCTTTTGTTTTTTTTATAATAAAGGTATTAGTTTTATCAAACGTCATGATTAAGAAATGATGTTGGTACTTAAAACTATCCTCATAATATTCTTATTGGTACGTAAATAAAAGCCATTGTGTAGATGCAAAAATATAGCGTGGAAAAGGAAGAAGTTAAATTGTCATTATTTTTCCATATTTTTTTCCTTACCTTCAAAAGGATTAGAATCTTGTTTTTCCTCTTTGTGCTTTTCCTGTAAGAATCTTAAGCAATCTTAAGTAATTCAAATTCGACCATTGAAAATTTTATAACGTACGAACTAATAATTTATTATGATAAATTAATGTGACGTTGAATTGATACCGACGATTATATTTTAAGATATTCTATTGGAAGTTTCAGATACGAATATAATGGATAACATTGGACTCGGTCGAGGGGAAGGGCCGCTGACCAATGAAGTTTCTCGCCCAGGTTTGAGGGTGAAAGTGAGCCCAGGTTAGAGGGCCATAGGATGCTCAGGTTAGTGAGCAGAGGATCACCCAGGTTTGAGGGTGAAGTTGAGCCCAGGTTAGAGGGCCAGAGGATGCTCAGGTTAGAGAGCAGAGGATCACCCAGGTTTGAGGATGAAGGTGAGCCCAGGTTAGAGGGCCAGAGGATGCTCAGGTTAGAGAGCAGAGGATCACCCAGGTTTGAGGGTGAAGGTGAGCCCAGGGTAGAGGGCCAGAGGATGCTTAGGTCAGAGAGCAGGGAATCGCCCAGGTTAGAGGGCCAAAGGATGCTCAGGTTAGAGAGCAGGGTATCGCCCAGGTTAGAGGACCAGAGGATGCTCAGGTTAGAGAGCAGAGGATCACCCGGGTTTGAGGATGAAGGAGAGCCCAGGTTAGAGGGCCAAAGAACACTCTACACAAATATGAATAAAAGGCATTGTAATGAGATCGGAGACCCTAGTTTCAAAAGCGATAAACTTTTAATTAAATGTAATTTATGCGATAGGTTAGGACATCATTTCTCTAGTTGCTTTCGAAATAAGAACTGTATTGATCTTAATGAGACTGAATTACTGAACAAAGCTGATAATAATGGAAAACAGTTATCCAAGCTCAATGTTTCCGATAATGCTAATGATAAATATGTTTTGAATGTCAAAATGAACGGTACTAAATTTACGTGTCACGTTGATTTGGGAAGTCAGTGCATTCGGATGAACAAGGCTAAGGAATTAAAATCTTACTACTAAGTTTTCAAAACGCCCCCCAATGTTTTGCGTTTTCCCCAGTGGGGATTAGGGCTAATCTTGTTTATCCTCTGGGCGTAGTGGCTGCTGAAGTGGAAGTTCAACACATCCGAAAAACTATTGACATATATACAGTAGATGATTATGTTTTAAGTTACGCTCTTCTTGTAGGGCACACGCTTACTAAATTACCGGATATTATAATAACCAAAACTCCTTCAAAATTAATTTTTGAGAAGATGAATAGTCATAAAATTCATTTATTATCCAGCAGTGATGTTACTGTTCATAATAACTCGTTCAAATTAATATCATATATGTAGAGTATAATATAAAGTATATATCATATATATAAAGTATAAAAAGTATAAGATATAAATCGGACTCGATGTTTGATGGAAGCGTGTACGTGCGGGGATCACTTAAGAGGAAAGGATGGTAAAGAATATTATCTTCTTCCGGGCGAATACACTATCAAAAATGTACTTGGATTACTATTAGTATATAACGAGTAGGAAGGTGATATATCCATTTCCAAAGATAATCTACTTTCTCGATATGTTAACTGTAAATATTCCGAGTCCGTGCCAATTCTCGATTGTTGTTTGATGTCTTCTGATTCATTTAATCCTGACGATTTAATTAATTGTGGTGAAGGACTTCATAAAAATGATAGTTTGCGTTTGCAAAATCTATTAAACAAACACTACGATTGTTTTTCAAAAGGAATTTTCATGATCTTGGGTTTACAAGGCGGACTAATGATAAGACTCAATAAATGTAACTTTTTTAATGAATATTTTAGATTTTTTTAGGGTTCGAAGTGAACTGTAAGGGCATTTGACCCGGGAATAAGAAAACAGAGGCTGTGTCGAAATTCCCAACGCCTAAGAATCAACACGAATTTCGTAAATTTTTGGGTATATCTTGGTTCTTTAGAAGATTTATAAACAATTACGCTATTTTAACTTCTCCCTTGACCACCCTTCTAAAAAAGAAAGTAGCTAGGACTTGGGGTAAAGAACAAGACAAGTCATTTAGCACAGTTAAAACTCTGTCTAGTATAATGTAATACTAGAATTATATTTCTTTTTTTTATAGCATAAGGGTGACAAACGAGCACACAGTCCATCTGATGGTAAGTGGTTCCTGCGGCCCATAGACATCTACATCTATCCTCTATTATAAATCAAAATGCAGATACGCTGTCACCCGTGAGGACTAAGATGGCATGCCTCATTTCAAGTAAAAAGGGCCTCCGGCCACCCGCACTCACCAAGCGAAACGCAGAGGCAAACCTCTACTTCACGCTGGTTCTGTGAGGTCGTGGTATCACCCCGGTTCGAGCCGGCCCATACGTGCGACAGCAAAAGCTACCGCATGGCTCTACCACTGTCAAAATTATATAAATTGTTAATTATTTTTGTTGAGTAGGTCACTTTTTATTCACAATATTATAGTGGATTAAGAATGTAATGTGCATAATTATACATTTTTTTTTATAGGATCGGGTGACAAACGAGCACACAGTCCACCTGATGGTAAGTGGTTACTGTGACCCATAGACATCTACATCTATCCTCAATAAAGACTCAAGATGCAGATGCGTTGTCACCCGTGAGGACTAAGATGGAATGCCTCTTTGCCAGTAAAAGGGGTCTCCGGTTCTCTACACTCACCATACGAAACACAGCAGCGTTAAGCTGCTATTTTACGCTGGTTTTCTGTGAGAGCGTGGTCCATTCCCGGTCGAGCCGACCCATTCGTGCTACAAACATAATATAGCTGCAGCATGGCTCTACCACGTAGAAAAGTTTAAGTGCGAGGACGCACTCTGAGGATGGCCGAACTGTTAGCTTCTTTCTGGTAACCCTAAATAAGTCTGTATTTATACTGTTCATTTATGGTAGGTACTTGTACAATGGCAACCCAAAATTATCAAATCATTCAACCATAGATTCTGTCGTTTATTCGAATGCATAATAAACGAGTGGAGGGGATTATAGTGAGGGAAGCTAACACGGCATTCTGGTTCGAGTTCAGAGGAAGTAAGTCGTGAGCAATAAAGCGCCGAAGTATTTGTAATAGTAGTTAATAATTAGATCTAATTATTGGAAAACTGAAACTGTAAGTACGTGTGAATTTATTTGCTATGATATTATGTATGCCCTGTGATGTTGTATTATTTTATAGAAATATGAGATGTGATTATGTGGAATATTAGGTCTTTCTTTTACAAATCCCCGTTTTTGAGCTGACGACAACAATATACACACAATAAGTATATTATTTACAATTTTTGGTTATAAGCGATATTGTTTACTCAATAAAAGAAAAGATAATTTTACTAAATCTTGCTATTACAATTTAAGTAATTATTATTTATTTATACACATACACACGTAGCATACGGAGGTGATAAGCATCTTTTATCAAAATGTTCTTGGACTTCGGACTAAATGTGTTGACATTAAATAACAACATTTTAACGTACGACTATGATATTATATTTTTAATGGAGACATGGCTACAAAGCGACATTCATAAATATGAGCTATGTGACGAAGCTGTGGTACGAAATTTTTAGATGCGACCGGGACCTTGTTATTAGTAATAAACAAATAGTCGGGGGTGTTATGATATGCGTCAAACGTAATTTATGTCCGTTGCTTAGATGTGAGTCTGAATATGCACTTATCAAATCGCTTTGTGTAACTATTCCTGCGCGTATGCTTCATGCATCCACGAACTTGCATTTTTTTTTGGTATAAGTAGGTATGTCCCTCCCGATGATAATTAAAACCAACTGTGCATAGAAAATATAAAAAATAGTTTATTACGATTTCGCAATATTCATCCTGCTGAGAATTACTTATTAGTAGGGGACTTTAACTTGCCCTGCCTACGACTGAACAATGATGCCTGAACAATGATGGTCCTTGCGCAGATCGGCAGTATGGATACTCAAAACTGTGTTTTAATACTTGTAGAATAACTTTAGTTTTTCTAGGCTTTAACCGATACAATTTTCAAAACATATGCGGAAATACCCTGGATCCCCATTTTTCTAACCTTTTACTGTCCATAAATTCAACTCAGCCTTTAGTACAAGCTGACGTTTTTCTTCCACCTTTATTTATTATTGTCAGAGACTTGTCCAATTAGGAATTTCTAAGCCTAATGTCCTCAGCTAAGGTATAAAATTTTTATAACCATAATTATGAAATTATAAATAAATACCTTAAATCGGTTGATTGGAATAATATTTTAAATACAAATTCTATTGAGTCAGCTATTGATATATATTATGGAAAATTATTGGAATGTTTTGCTCTTTACATTCCTAAAACTTCAAAAAAAAAAATATTTTTCAAATATAATGAAAAATAAAACTGTAGCGCATCTGCGATGGAAGAAATTAAATATGGAAATCCGAGGGATTATGACGAATTTTCACTCTTAAAGGATAGATTTCATCGGGTACAGGCACAATGTTATAAGCGTTTTACAAGTAACATAGAAAAGTATATAAAACATTCACCTAAATATTTTTCGAATTATGCAAAATCGAAGAAGTCAAATTATCCACAAAATTTTGTATTCCAGTCTTAGACTATTACTATATAGAGGATTATAAATTATTACAGAAAGATTTAGGTCGCATTTACGATTATTACGTTAATAATAGAATAACACTCAGCCTTGGTAAATGCCAAATCATAAGATTCACTCACAAAATAAATTCAATCATATATTCATATAACTTTAATGATATTTTAATTGAAAGGGTTCAACTTGTACGTGATCTTGGTGTTACTTTAGAGCTTTAGACTCTATTAATCGACTCACTCATACTTAATAAATCTTTTCGTAACGTGGGCTTTGTAATACGCACTTGCAGAGTATTCTCAGTATATGTAAGAAGCATACTAGAATACGCAAGTTTAATTTGGAATCTACATTCTATATATGATGAAATGCTAGAAAGTAGAAGAATTTTTAAATCAAAATTACGTTGGTGTCAAAATAATAAAGATAGAATTATCGGTTGTTTGCATCACAGCGGCTCGTGCTCAAAAAGATCGCTATACAAATGCAAAATATTCGAAAATCCAAACTTGATTATTATTATAATCACAGATTTTTATTACAATTTTAAAAGCACAGGATAAATAAAAGTACTACGTACTAAAAGTAAGGATTTATATATAAATATACTTAAATACGTCTTGGACTTCATGGGATGTCCTCAATGATGATATGATGAACATACGAGCATTATGAGTCGTGCATTGCGTGCGTGCGTGCTTTTAGATTTTCAAAACTTTTTTAAAATTGAAGTTTGACATAAAACTATTGGAAAATTGGAAATAATAATAATAAGGTTATTAGTGAAAACTTGTTTTCTGCAAATAAATTATGATTATGGGTAATACGTAATTTGTTAATGCGATTAAGGCTTGCACAATTGGATTTACCAATATTTGATACCATTAGCTATATAGTGATACGAATAAGTATTTTGTTTACGTAAATTAATGATTAATAAAAATTATTTAATTTTTTTTTCAGCATACTTCGAAAACTTTTTACAATTTTTATAGATAAGACATATAATAATGACTACATCCAACAAGAGCTTCCCTTTCGAAATTCGAGATATCGAACCTGAACAAGTTGAAAAATTGAAGCAATCTTATCAAAGTAAGTGAAACACATTATAAGTTACGATACCACTGTGATGCCAGTAATATTCCTCAATAATACTCATAACTGTCCCATCATGCATTTCCACCACCATATTTAAATAATATTCCGCTAATATTCTTTTTTACTAATTCCGTCCTACATGGTGGCATTACACCGGAGGCGTGGAGCAGAAGTGCGGTGGTCTTGTTCTTCAAGAAAGGTGACAACGCTCTCTTGAAGAACTGAGCCGCGTCTACGTGTTTTCGAGAGTCATTACGAATCGTCTCGCGCGCAGACTTGACGACTTCCAGCCTCCCGAACAAGCCGGTTTCCGAAAGGGTTTTAGCACCATAGACCACATACATACCCTTCGGCAAATTGTACAGAAGTCCGAAGAGTACAATTTGCCACTATGTCTGGCGTATGTGGACTATGGGAAAGCCTTTGATTCCGTCGAAATTTGGGCGGTGCTGCAGTCCCTTCAGCGGTACCAAGTTGACTGTCTGTATATCAAAGTACTGAAGTGTTTGTACAGTAGAGCTACCATGGCTATCCGAGTACAGAACCAGAGTAAGAAACCTATCCAACTGCAGAGAGGTGTAAGACAGGGTGACATTATATCCCCGAAACTCTTCATCGCTGCATTGGAAGACGTTTTCAAGCTACTGGACTGGAAAGGATGCGGTATTAATATCAATTGCGAGTACATCACTCACCTTGGATTTGCCGACGCTATAGTCCTTATGGCAGAATCGCTGGAGGACCTAAGCATTATGCTCAATGACTTCAATAGTGTCTCCCAACGGATAGGTCTTAAGATGAACATGGACATTACAAAGATCATGTTTATTGTCAATGTAACATCTATGCCGGTAGTTGTTGGGAGCACTAAGCTCGAAGTTTTTGACGAGTATGTTTACCTGGGACAAATAGTCCGACTAGGTAAGTCGAACTTCGACCGAGAGGTCAATCGACGGATTCAACTCGAAAGCGTTCGGGAAACTACGACACATCTTCTCGTTAGACATACCTCAAAACCTGAAAACGAAATTGTACAACCAGTGCGTGTTGCCAGTGATGACTTACCTGCTGTCTTCACTGCTGGCCGTATGAGGAAGCTCAAGGTCGTTCAGCGAGCTATGGAGAGGGCTATGCTCGGGGTATACAACCGATGTGGAAAAAAGGTTATTGAGTGGCAGCCTCGTACCGGTAGGCGAAGTGTAGGGCGACCCCCCCCCCCCCCTTGATGGAGTGACGACATGCTGAGACATGCAGGAAGTCGATGGATGCAAGTGGCTCAGGACCGTGCTTTGTGGCATTTCTTGGGGGAGGCCTATGTTCAGCAATGGACTTGTGAATGGCTGTAATGATGATGATAATGACGAGTATACTTTTTAATTGTCAT
The DNA here is from genome assembly GCA_963668995.1 of Parnassius mnemosyne. Taxonomy (NCBI): domain Eukaryota; kingdom Metazoa; phylum Arthropoda; class Insecta; order Lepidoptera; family Papilionidae; genus Parnassius; species Parnassius mnemosyne. The sequence goes on along the minus strand of CAVLGL010000035.1, from coordinate 15,579,878 downwards.
TATTTAGAAATTCACTATGCTAGCTAAATAATTTACTTATACATTGTATAACCACGCTGCAGTAACTCTTTGTGTTAAAAACAGCTAAGTTTTATAAGATAAGGGTGACAAATGAGCACATAGTTAAAATGATGGTAAGTAAATGATGAGGTCCATAGACACCAACATCTATCCTCGATTAAGAATCAATATGCAGATGCGTTGTAACCCTTGAAGAGTAAGATGCAATGCCTTGTTTCCAGTAAAAAAGGACTTCGGTTTTTTACAATCGCCACATGTGACACGATATCTCGTTATTAAGCTGACAATAATATAACACAGTGAAACAGTATTATGCTGCTATTTGACGCTAGTAAGAGCAGTGGTAACTATAAGCGCATGTGATGTCTGTCAACGCGCACTGGAACCCGGTGGACAAATTGTTTCCATAACCCTCTCAGACACGAGATAGGGCCAGTGCCCTTCATTTGGCGAACCAAGGCCGTAAATTTAGCTTTTTTGAATTTTACGCTAGAATTCTGTGAGAGCGTGGTTCTTTCCTGATTGAAAGATCCTCTCGTGCTCTAACTATAATACGTTGCATCTTGTTTCTACCAGGTTTGCCATAATATCCAAATTTTTAGTGGCTTGGCGATAGCAACGCTAGCAGTTTTACTTACTCCATTTTACCAGTATTATGACAATCGAATGAGACAATTGGTAAGTGTTACATTATGAAAAAATGTTGTCAATGTTGAACTTTTTTTGAACCAGAAAATACGAAACTATGTACTACGCGTTTTGGACCCAAAGGTTTCCTCTTCACTAGAAAGTTTGAGAGCGTTGGTAAAAATATATACAACATGGAAATTAGACCGAGTGATACCTTTGTTGTAACTTTACCTAGATCAGGTACGTATATGTTATATACTGTTAAATTTTACGGTCTTTAATATGTTATGTGTGAATTTGAATATTATTTTAGAACATTCAATATTTTATTATTTACATAATTTTCTTTCCATCGATTTCATTCTTGAACCTTTTTTTAGCCTAACATAGTCCTTTTCAAGAATGTGCCATCAGGAGTACATTAATAGAATGGAACATACACATTAAACTGGGTAGTAACACGGTTTTGTAAACATTGTTGAAATCTTTTTAATTTCACTAGTCTTAAGAATTTGGGTTTAAGTTTTGTATGGAGATATGATCAATCTGTCGACATTATTAAGGTGAACAGGTTTGGCCCAAATACTACTACTTTGGGGCACCTCAAAACGAGTTATTTTTTCTTCAGAGGTAGTGACCTTATTGATTTTTAAACATTGGCACCAATTTTTTAAATAGTTCGCAAACACTTTAAACTTTTACTGGAATATCTATGTTCTCTAGCATATTTAATAGGATGACTGCCTCGTTGGTCTAGTGGTTGTAGGGTACGACTTTCCATTGACGTCAGTGGAGTTTGGTGTTGATACGTATTTTTACAGAAAGATTACACTATTATAAGCACACACACAAAGTCTCAATATACGGAAACGCGTAATTTTTGAGAAAAGAATAATTGAAAATCAATTATTCTTGCAATGTTTATGTCTAATCTGCTAATAAACTGGCGCCATTTTGTAATGTCATTGTCGACGTCAATAGGGATGTCGATTCTTTCCGAAAAAGATTGATTTTTTAAATAGATTCGAATTGTAAGCTGATGTATCGATTCCCAAAAAATCGATTTCTAAAATGTCGATATTTTTTTCATGTTTGCATTTATAATGTAAATATAAATCCATTTTATGAGAAAAAATCCCCTTCATCATAAAAAAATAAGGGGACTGATTCATAAGGATTTCTGTATCTATTTTGAGACTGCTACGTCTCCGGCGCTGCGGGAAGAGCAACCTCTACGCCTTAGCGTAACAAATCGCAGGCATCCCTCCTCGCCTCCGCAGCTTCGGCTTGTTGGTCGCCTTCGGCGACCAGCCTCAGCCGCTTCGGCTAGTCCAATGCCTACGATTTGTTACAGCAGGCGGAGGCTGCTCCCCCTACGCGCCTCCGGCTCTATAAAACCACTCTAGGGGTAGGACAGACTCGTACCAGGTGGAGTCGGGGTCAATCAATTCGGTTCTTTGGCATAAGTTGAACCTAACCTATTTTATTTGTTATCTGCCCTAATAGGTACTGTTAAATAAAACAAATTTCAATAAGAGATCATTTATCATAGTATCTTTCTTGTTTTTCATAAAATGGGTTTATATTTACATTATAAATAGAAACATTAAAAATATATAGATATTTTAGAAATCGATTTTTTGTGAACCGATACATCAGCTTACGATTTGAATCGATTTAAAAATCGACCTTTTTCGTAAAGAATCGACATCCCTATTGACGTCGACAATGACATTACAAAATGGCGCCAGTTTATTAGCAGATTAGACATAAACATTGCAAGAATAATTGATTTTCAATTATTCTTTTCTCAAAAATTACGCGTTTACGTATATTGAGACTTTGTGTGTGTGCTTATAATAGTGTAATCTTTCTGTAAAAATACGTATCAACACCAAACTCCACTGACGTCAATGGAAAGCTAAGCCGGTTGTAGTAGTGCGACTGCTGATCATGATGTCCCGGGTTCGAATCCCGGGTCGGGCCAAAAAATCAGTTATTGAGTTTTTCCGTCAAGAAATTCTCAGTAGCTGCCCAGAGTCAGGAAGTTGGCCGTGTTTCACCCCCGTGCCTCGGAAAGCACGTTAATCCGTTGGTCCTGCGCCTGATCTCTCTTCGGTCGTGTCGGTTTACCGTCCCATCGGGCTATGAGAGTGAGGGAATAGAGAGTGCACCTGTGTTTGTGCATACACTTGGGCACTATAATCCTGTCCTGCGCCGATGGCTAGTCTCAGTGACCGAAATTCGGTCTGGAGGACATTATTATTATGGGGTATTTGTATAGTTTTCTCATCTGGTTGGGCTGTATAAATATATATAATAATAATTATTATTATTATGGGGTATTTGTATAGTTTTCTCATCTGGTTGGGCTGTATAAATATATAATTGTAAATGAAAATGATAAACTTACATAAATATCAATAAAATAAAATAAATACATAAAAATTACATAAATATATAAAAACCCAACCAGATGGAATCCCTCGGCAGGGGAGACCAAACGGCCGAGGGTTTAGGGGGAAAGGGAAAGAAACCGGCGGACGATGCGGGCGGTATCGAGGAGCACCGCCTTCTGCATTTGAGCTTGGAGCGATCCGTCACGGAGTCCCAGTCGCCTCAGATGATCCGAGAGGCTGACTGGGATGAACCCGTTCGCAGAGACGACCAAAGGAATAATTTCGGCCGGCAGACCACCCCACATGTCGGTCACCTCGTGAGCCAGGTCCAGATATTTTGTCAACTTATCTGTTTCGGCTTTCACGAGGTTCTCGTCATAAGGAATGGTAATGTCGACCAAAAATATCCTTGACTGTGCCCGGTCCATCAGCACAATATCAGGCTTATTCGCAAGAATAGTCCTGTCCGTGATGATGGCCCGGTCCCAGTAGAGCCTGGCGCGGCCATTTTCGAGCACGGCTTGCGGCATATACTTATAATAAGGCAGTTTCCGATCCACGAGACCGTATTTCAGAGCGAGCTCCTGGTGTAGAATCCTGGCTACTAGGTTGTGTCTGTGCAAATACTCAGAGTTAGAAAGCGCCGAACAACCGGAGATGACATGCCTAAGTGACTCACCGGGATGGCGACAAGCTCGACAGATGTCGACGTCGCCATCCTTTAGGATGGATTTCCGATAATAGTTGGTCTTAATAACCTGATCCTGTATCGCACAGACAAAACCCTCGGTTTCCCCAAAGAGGTCACCGAAACGAAGCCAGTGGAGGGAGGTGACTGTGTCTACGCAAGGCTCATGTAGAGCCTTGTAGAACCTCCCGTGGAGCTTCTTCTCCTTCCATACGGTCTCCCGGTCGGAAATGCTCTGTACTGCCGGGTCTTGCCATTGCTCGTTGGCTAAGGATAGAGGGGTAAGTCCTTTATCACAAGAAATAACGTCCCTATAGAATGGATCATCCGCTCTCGTCAGAAAGTAATTACGGAGGCTGCACACTTCGCGATTATGCATGGTAAGCGCGCTTAAAAAGCCGCGCCCACCATGCTTCCGCGGCAAGTACAGCCTCATTACTGACGATCTCGGATGATACATCCTGTGGGACGTCATTATAGTGCGGACTTTCTGTCCAGAGCGTTTAGTTCGTTCTGAGTCCACCTGAGCATGCCAAAGGTATACATGATAACAGGCATGATCCAACCGTTATATGCATGTGTCTTATTAACGCCCGACAAAAGACTGTTAAGCACTTTTGTCAAGCGTGCATAAAACACACCGCAAACTGACTGTTTCATGTCCGCCTCATCGATACCTATGTTCTGTGACATACCCAGGTATCGGTATGTTTCAGCCTCGGATAGGGTCTTTATGTTGATGGGCATAGATAAATCTATGCCCTCAGAGTTAGCAACTCTACCCCTTTCGACATGGAGGACCGCACACTTATCCGTCCCCAGCTCCATTCTAATAGAATTGCTAAAATCACAAGTGATGTTTAGCAATTCCATAAGATGAGAGCGACTGGAGGCGAATAACTTGAGATCATCCATATAGAAAAGGTGGGTCACTTTTGTACCTGCTCTCCGAAGCTGAAATCCCCTCCCGGAACCCTCCAGTAAGGTACTAAGAGGGTTCAGAGAGAGGCAGAACCAGATTGGACTCAAACAATCGCCCTGGAAGATATGGACTCAAACAATCGCCCTGGAAGATAACTATTATTATTATGGGGTATTTGTATGAGTTTTCTCATCTGGTTGGGCTGTATAAATATATAATAGTAAATGAAAATGATAAACTTACATAGATATCAATAAAATAAAATAAATACATAAAAAATACATAAATATATAAAAACCCAACCAGATGGAAGCCCTCGGCAGGGGAGACCAAACGGCCGAGGGTTAGGGGGAAAGGGAAAGAAACCGGCGGACGATGCGGGCGGTATCGAGGAGCACCGCCTTCTGCATTTGAGCTTGAAGCGATCCGTCACGGAGTCCCAGTCGCCTCAGATGACACGAGAGGCTGACTGGGATTAACCCATTCGCAGAAACGACCACAGGAATAATTTCGGCCGGCAGACCACCCTACATGTCGGTCACCTCGTGAGCCAGGTCCAGATATTTTGTCAACTTATCTGTTTCGGCTTTCACGAGGTTCTCGTCATAAGGAATGGTAATGTCGACCAAAAATATCCTTGACTGTGCCCGGTCCATCAGCACAATATCAGGCTTATTCGCAAGAATAGTCCTGTCCGTGATGATGGCCCGGTCCCAGTAGAGCCTGGCGCGGTCATTTTCGAGCACGGCTTGCGGCAAGTAATTATAATATGGCAGTTTCCGATCCACGAGTCCGTATTTCAGAGCGAGCTCCTGGTGTAGAATCCTGGCTACTAGGTTGTGTCTGTGCAAATACTCAGAGTTAGAAAGCGCCGAACAACCGGAGATGACATGCTTAAGTGACTCACCGGGATGGCGACAAGCTCGACAGATGTCGACGGCGCCATCCTATAGGATGTATTTCCGATAATTGTTGGTCTTAATAACCTGATCCTGTATCGCACAGACAAAACCCTCGGTTTCCCCAAAGAGGTCACCGAAACGTAGCCAGTGGAGGGAGGCGACTGTGTCTACGCAAGGCTCATGTAGAGCCTTGTAGAACCTCCCGTGGAGCTCCTTCTCCTTCCATACGGTCTCCCGGTCGGAAATGCTCTGTACTGCCGGGTCTGGCCATTGCTCGTTGGCTGAGGATAGAGGGGTAAGTCCTTTATCACAAGAAATAACGTCCCTATAGAATGAATCATCCGCTCTCGTCAGAAAGTAATTATGGAGGCTGCACACTTCGCGATTATGCATGGTAAGCTCGCTTAAAAAGCCGCGCCCACCATGCTTCCGCGGCAAGTACAGCCTCATTACTGACGATCTCGGATGATGCATCCTGTGGGACGTCATTATAGTGCGGACTTTTCTGTCCAGAGCGTTCAGTTCGGTCTGAGTCCACCTGAGCATGCCAAAGGTATACATGAGAACAGGCATGATCCAACCGTTATATGCATGTGTCTTATTAATGCCCGACAAAAGACTGTTGAGCACTTTTGTCAAGCGTGCATAAAACACACCGCAAACTGACCGTTTCATGTCCGCCTCACCGATACCTATGTTCTGTGACATACCCAGGTATCGGTATGTTTCAGCCTCGGATAGGGTCTTTATGTTGATGGGCATAGATAAGTCTATGCCCTCAGAGTTAGCAACCCTACCCCTTTCGACATGGAGGACCGCACACTTATCCGTCCCCAGCTCCATTCTAATAGAATTGCTAAAATCACAAGTGATGTTTAGCAATTCCATAAGATGAGAGCGACTGGAGGCGAATAACTTGAGATCATCCATATAGAAAAGGTGGGTCACTTTTGTACCTCCTCTCCGAAGCTGAAATCCCCTCCCGGAACCCTCCAGTAAGGTACTAAGAGGGTTCAGAGAGAGGCAGAACCATATTGGACTCAGACAATCGCCCTGGAAGATACCCCTTCTTATCCTTTAGTGGTTCTCCGCAGCCGTCATCCGCTCGCCTAGATGACAAAGGATCTTACTCCACTGCCCCATACACTGCCCGAGGAAGTCTCGAACTGTACAGTCAACCTTGTACAGCTCGAGGACCCTCTTCAGCCATGTATGAGGCACCGAGTCGAATGCCTTTTTGTAGTCTATCCAGGCGGCGGAGAGGTTCCGACGGTTGCGTTTAACCACCTTGCCAATGACCGCGTCAATGAGGAGTGGTTCCTTGGTTCCACGACCACCGCCCCGACATCCATTTTGAGCGCGCGACATCACCTGATTTTAGTTCAGGTGACGAGTGATTCTCGCGCTCAAAATGGATGTCAGTGTCTTGTATATGGTAGGTAGACACGTTATGGGGCGGTATTTGCTCGGGTCTGTGGAATCTCGGTCTTTAGGAACCAAATGAGTGATCCCAGTAGTGAAGAGGCTCGGGAGCGACTTTTGGTCGAGAGCCTCTTGAAACTGTGGGGCGAGAACAGCGTGACACACCACGAACCCCTTCAGCCAGTAGTGATGCAGTCCGTCGAGTCCCGGACTTTTCCAGTTCGGGGCCCTACGGATCGCCTCAGCTACGTCATCCGGCGTAATGATGACGGGGTCCATGGGCGTAACATTCGCACACTGACTCGCCACAACTTCCGTCCAAGGGCCCTCACTGTGGTTTACGGGCTCTGACCACAGGCCACGCCAGAATGTGATAGTGTCGGACTGATTCGGTGCTGGGCCCGTTCCACGTACCATTGGTCGCTCCAGTGATTCATAGAGCCTCTTCTGATCACTCCGGAGGAGACGATTCTGGTTGAACCGTGTCGACCTCTCGGTATATCGCCGAATCCGCTTCCCCCAAGCAGCGATTCTCTGCTTCAGGTCGTCTATGCGCTCCGTCAGTTTTTGCGTTATATCCGGCTGGGACAAATTGATATTTGTCCCAGCAAACCCCATCCTGACGGTGCGCACAATTCTCGGCCTATTATTGCCCGACCTGAAGCTTATCAGTCTGCCGATGAGGGCCCTTGCCTTTGCGATACGGTCCTCAATCCTTCTTCTCCAGGCTGGGATCACGCTACTTTATCTAGTAGCGCGTCCAGCCGTGGGAACTTTGGCGCCAATAATGCGGCGAGCTGCCAGTGCGGCGCCAAAAAGTATTGAGTCCGTCTCGTAAAGGTCCCGGCTGGCTTCCAAATAGGTCACCAGCATTGGGTTGAGAGCCCTCACGACAGCCCGATTCCGCTTGCTTAGGGGCATGCGCGGGAGTCGCGGTCGATTTTCGAGAGGCATACTGCGCGTTTCCAAAATAGCCTCCTCCAATATACTCCTCATTTGCTCTAGTTCTAGTTCCTGGGCGACTGTTCCATCATCGTCTGAACCAACCATAACTGAAAGATTCACGGCGGCATCCACGTGTGCTGGTTGCTCTGCAACTTGTGGCGCCACATCCTCAGCCGTAGCATTGTCATCCGATGAGGGTACAGCCTCACGTCGTAGCCGTTCGAGTTCGGTGCTATCGAATATGTTTGAGCGCAAGATATACCAAACTCTGTCTGCCAGGTTTTGCTCGGTGACGGTTATAGATGGCTCCAGCTCAGCAAAAAGTCGATACATCCTAGCCCGATACGCAAAACCTCCAATTTCTCCCCCTTTCGCCCTAAAATACGCCCGCAATGCGTTGCTGTTCATCTGCATTGACCAACGCATGCGGCGTACTCCACCAGTGGCGGGTGCTAATTGCTGGGCCTGAGAAGACCCTGCCAACACCAAGCCAGCTGGTGGGGATGATGTATGCGAGGGGCTGCTAGGTGGTCGTGTAGCACCTCGCACTCGGCTGGCGGCCCGCATGCTGTCGCGTCCAGAGCCAGCTACAGACGCGCCCCGGCGACCCCCAGGCAGCGGCCCTAAACGCAGTCTATTTCCTTCCATCATCCATAAATTGGGCGTCAATTAACGGGAGACGCCCAGGCCCGGCACCGTTTCATGATTTGGCCGAAAGCACAAGCGGGCCCAAATTAGCACCCTCAATTCTGCCGAGGCACGGCGCTCACACCTCTTGGCAAGATGCTGACTGACTGCGCTGACGTAGCAGTTTTGTCACATAACCACTACGTCAGCGGGCGATGGGGTCGTCACTTCCCTACGCCTTAATTATTATTATTATTATTATAAGATGGATATAGAAACTGTATCCAAAGCTTTTGCTAGGTCAAAGAAAATGTCAATTTATTTGTTGCCTATATCTAGTTCTTGAGATATGTAATAGATAATTTCCAGTATCAGCATAGGACAGTTATGGTCTGAAGCCATATTTTATGTTCGATGATATGGAATTACCCTGTAAAAATTATTTAACGTATTGTTAATTAATTTTGCTAATATTTTAGACGCAGATAAGAGTATTGATAGAGGTTGATAATTGGTAACATATTTCTTGTCCCTCAATTTACGTTACATATACATATGTATATATATATATGTATGGGGAAAACGACCATGCGGCTCATCTGATGGTTAGTAACTACCGCCGGCCATGAACAATTGCGATACCAGAGGAATCGCATGCGCATGCGCATGAGTTGCCGGCGATAATAATTTTACTCGAATTACGATGGCTTTTTGGACAGTGTGGGAGAATTATTTTTGAGAGGAGGTTTTGGAAAATATGGGTTAACGGCGGCACCAGAATTTGTCTTAAAAATTATATAATAATACTAGCCTTTTCCCGCGGCTTTCCTCACACGGACTTTGATCAACTACTGATTATAAAACCTAACTACTAATGATGATGACTACACTACACATTAATAATGTAATTAACATCATGAGTGTCTCATGCCAAAACTCACAAAACTATTTCAGAAAATTATAAATTTTTATTTGTCTAATTTTATTTCAAAATTTGCCGAATAAATGCTGTAAAATTACAGTATGTGTATCTCCAAAGTCGCGAATAATGGTAAGGTATAAAAAGTACTTATCAGATTTGCACTGATTCATTTATTTATTTATATAAAATATGTTGGATTTCATGGCATTCATACAGTCATGACATAATGTTTTCGCGCGATATTATTTGATCTGTTGGTCCTAATGATCATAAAATATAGACTTTCATCTTTGAGTCAGTTAGATTTGACAAGAGACTTTTTAAAATTCCATGACACTTTATAACTCCTTTAAAGTCTTATATAAATATAAAAATAGAATATCTCTGTCTTATATATATGTATAAAAATAGACGCAATTTTAAGTAATGCTAGTGAAGTTGTTCTCTTTTTTTCACTAAATGATGAATAGAAAGTGACAATTACAATGAACATATTAATACTTAATTTAAGTAAGCAATGGTCAATAGTTATATGCAAGGTCGTTAATATTTAAAATATAATCTTGCTCTTAAGCGATTTCATTCTAATATTTTCAGATTTATTATCCAAAACCTCTTCGTTTGTCACAAAAATCTTTACAGCTTTTAAAATATTAATTCTAGCTTGATAAATACACAAATACAACACAAATACAAACACTCACGCCTGTCACTCAGACGGGTAGGCAGTGACTATGGACTTCCATTTGGCGCGATCCTGACACACCTCTCTCGCCTCCTTTACATCCATATATCTACGCATACACGCTCGTCGGTTAAGGGTACTCCTAATCTGGCCCATTTTAATGTATCGCCGATTTGGTCGATAAACCTTCGTCTAGGGCGTCCCTTCCCGACCCTGCCGTTCACTTCTGCAACATAAATTTGCTTTGTCACACTTTCCTCGTTCATTCTTTCTACATGACCAAATGAACGAAGCATTCTTTTCTTAATCCTTGTCACAGCGTCATCTTGCAAACCACACTTTTTCTTATCACACTATTTCTCACCCTGTCATTCAGATTCAGCCATAGCATACTCCTTAAGGACCGCATTTCTACAGCATTTATTCTACTCACATGCTTCTTCTGCCAGACCCATCTTTCACTGCCATACATTAAAGTAGGGACTAACACAGCATTATGAATTGCCATACGTGCCTTATTTGACACATTCTGACTCCTCATAATAGCGTGTAGAGCCCCATTTACTCTATTTCCTGCGGTCACTCGTCGTTCTATATCCTTATCATATCTACCATCCCTGCTAAATAAACATCCCAAATATACAAACTCATCCACTTGCTCAATCAACTCCCCTTCTATTCATATTTCACATAAAGTTTTACTTTCTTCTCTTTCAAAAACCATCACTTTCGTCTTACTTGCGTTCACTTTCATAATCCTTTCGTTCAATGAACAGTTCAAACTCTGCCGCCGACGATGCAAATATGACTTGATCATCGACGTACAAAAGGCATTTGACGGTTAACTCACCCATTCTCAACCCACATTCTTCAACTTTCAAATTTTGCAAACAACTGTCCATAAATAGGTTAAACAGCCACGGGGAAGCTACACATCCCTGTCTGACACCTTTATGAATGCCAAACCAATCCGAGTAAGACCCCGTTCATCCTGCCACAAGCACTAGAGTCCCTATAAAGAGACCTTAATGCCCGTATCAAGCCAGCGCTCAATGAGTTAAGTGTTTGCCATAACACATTCCTGTCCACTTTCTCATAAGCCTTCTTCCAACTTGATAAATAATAAATTGTTTATCATGTAGGTATAGTCACGATGTTTAATTTTCAAAACCGATCACGTGGTAAATTAGCAAATAAAACTGAAATAAACAATTTCATCGGTCCTGGCGGGAATCATACATCCTCCACGGCTCTTTTTAAGTTATAACAAAAATACATAAAAGTTAAAAGTTTTGTAATATTTATATTCTAGGCGCGGCAGACTTATGCAAGGGTAGCTTGCGGTTAACATATACAATATATTATATTATATAATATATTATACACGTTTATTTTTCAAAAAGTAGCCGATTTTTAAACTTAAGTTCAAATTTATAAATACTTAAATACCTTTATTGCATTTTTTGAAAATACGAATTAAAATAATGAATTACCACGCATTTTAAATTTAATAAATTTTCCTTCACCATTTGCCTTTATTACTTGTTATTGCAATATAACCTTGTAAATGTATGTATATACGAGTACAAGCAATGCTACGAATGGTCCTAACGAATTTTATCTCACTTAGTCTTCTATTGAATATACATGGGATAAGATTGATAGTAAAACGAAGATTGTGACATTGTTACGAAATTTGTTACGAAATTGGCTACGAAAATATTAAACTTAAGAGTTTCTCTCTTTATGATAGTTTTGTGTACATAGTACCCAGTACAACGGTACTCAGATTTGTGATGCCTGATATTATACTGAAAATTATTTCGCCAGTGACCACTGGTCTGGATATTTTTAAGTATGACAATTTTTATGATTATATAATTATATTATGCTGGCCGATTAATTATTCACTATTATTCTATTTATTTAATTTAATTTACTATACAATGAAAATAAAAAAGAAAGGAGTGAAAAGATTAAGCGGTAATTTTATTCTAAAGTCATGACGTTTTCTTCAAAAGGAAAAAAACTCCTATTTAGAAATCATATATTATTTTTTTAGGGTTCCGTAGTAAATAACAAGGAACCCTTATAGTTTCGCCATGCCTGTACGTGGTATTACTCAGAGACCCTAGAAACTACAAATCTGTACTTTGGAATAGTTATAGATATTAATCACGCCTACAAAACTGAGAAATAAAATCTTGAAAAAAAAAATTATTTTGGGTACCTGCCATACAGGTAAGGGGAGGATGATAGTTTTTAACCCAACTATTCCATCTTCTTTGGATAGGTCTTTCAAACTATTGGTGGTTAACAACATTTTCCGCCATATAGCAACATTTGTCCGTGTAGTGGCGGAAAAGAATACTCACTACCCCATATCTTCCCGTGGGTGTCGTAAGAGGCGACAGAGGGAAACTGGTGGATGGGCAGCAGTATCTTTCTGATAATAGCAAACAACAATAAAAAACACTGCGGTTGCCAACCCGCTCGCCAAGAGTGGCAACTATAACAATATACCCCCCATGAGAGTAACAAAGAGACGGCCCCCAGTCCCCGGCGGCTCCGCTATTCCTGGCAACGGTGGCGACCATGGTAACGGCGGGGCAGGGGGTGCTAAGAATCTCTGGTGGAGATTCGGTTGCCACCTACGACGACTCGACCTGGCAACTTATAACGCACGCACCCTGAGGACTGACGAGAAGATCCTGGAGCTGAAAGAAGAGATAGACAAGTTGCGCTGGAATGTCATAGGATAATCAGAGGTCCGAAAAGAGGGGGAGGACACGGTACTCCTCGAATCCGGCAACTTGTTCTATCACCGGGAGGGCGACCATCTGTCCCAAGGAGGTATCGGATTTATCGTCCACAAGTCTCTCGTTAACAACGTTGTAAAGATTGGGAGTGTGTCGACGAGGGTTGCGTACCTTATACTCAGAATCACCAAACTGTATTCGCTGAAGGTCATACAGGTTTACGCACCAACCTCGGTACACCCCGATGAGGAGGTGGAGGAAATGTGGATATCTCTAGAGCCATGCATTCCTCTAAAATCCACTATACGATGTTAATGGGAGACTTCAACGCAAAACTAGGCACAAGAGAGAACGACGAGCTGAAAGTAGGGAAAATCGGAATAGGGCAACGGAACCCAAGGGGCCAGCAGCTGGCCGACTTCATGGAGAAAGAGGGACTCTTTACGATGAAATCTTTCTTCCAGAAGCGGCCCCACAGGAAGTGGACCTCGACGGTTCGACAAAAATTGAGATTGTCTTCATTATGACGACCAGACGACAACTATTCAGTGATGTCTCAGTGATAGCGAGGGTGAAAACCGGCAGCGATCACCCAATGGTTAAAGGTACACTGAACCTAATCGTTACGTTGGAGAGGTCACGACTAATGAAGTCAACGCTCCGTCCCCCTCTTCCTCTAATCCAAACTCCCGAAACCTTTCAGGTCGAGCTACGAAACCGTTTTCAGAGCCTAGAAGATTGCAATGCAGTGGGCGATATGAATGACAAGCTCATGGAAACTGTCCATGCGGTCGGAGCTAAGTTTTGCAAGACCTGTCGCAGAAGAACACAAACTCTCCGATCACACTTTTTATCTCATGGCTGTTAGATGGGATATGAAGCTGCAGTCTTCAGTAGATTTGACAGCGTACAGGCAACTGAACAGACAGATCTCCAAATGCATGCGGCGGGACTTATACAAGTTAATACTGCTCGTATTAAAGAAGCGATCGAGCGGAACCAGGGCTCCAAAGTCTTTGCTAGAGATCTGTCTGCTAGAAAAAGCCAACTGTCAAGGATGAAGACAGAGTGTGGCACCGTCATTTCCGGGACACCTGATATTTTGAGTGAGATTGAGAGGTTCTATGGGCAGCTGCACACATCATCGTTGGAGCCACACGTAAGTGTGAGTAACGATCCAAAAGCGAGTCTTATACGACACTATTCCGATGATATCCCGGATGTCAGTCTGAGCGAGATTAGAACGGCTCTCCAGCACCTTTAAAAACAGCAAGGCCCCAGGAGAGGATGGAATTACAGCGGAGCTTCTGAAAGCGGGTAGAAAACCGGTACTTGAAGTCCTTCAGAAGCTCTTTAATTCCGTCCTCCATGGTGGCATTACACCGGAGGCGTGGAGCAGAAGTGCGGTGGTCTTGTTCTTCAAGAAAGGCGACAACGCTCTCTTGAAGAACTACAGACCGATTTCCCTTCTGAGCCGCGTCTACGTGCTGTTTTCGAGAGTCATTACGAATCGTCTCGCGCGCAGACATGACGACTTCCAGCCTCCCGAACAAGCCGGTTTCCGACAAGTCTTTAGCATCATAGACCACATACATACCCTTCGGCAAATTTTATAGAAGTCCGAGGAGTACAATTTGCCACTATGTCTGGCGTATGTGGACTATGAGAAAACTTTTTATTCCGTCGAAATTTGGGCGGTGCTGCAGTCCCTTCAGCGGTGCCAAATTGACTGTCGGTATATCGAAGTGCTGAGTGTTCGTACAGTAGGGCTTATCCAATTGCAGAGAGGTGTAAGACAGAGTGACGTCATATCCCCGAAACTCTTTACCGCTGCATTAGAAGATGTTATCAAGCTTCTGGACTGGAAAGGATACGGTATCAATATTAATGGCGAGTACATCACTCACCTTCGATTTGCCGACGATATAGTCCTTATGGCAAAATTGCTGGAGGACCTAAGCACTGTGCTCAATGTTCTCAATAGTGTTTCCCAACGGATAGGTCTTAAGATGAACATGGACAAAACAAAGATCATGTTTAATGTTCATGTCACACGTATGCCGGTAGTTGTTGGGAGCACTAAGCTCGAAGTTGTTGACGAGTATGTTTACCTGGGACAACTTGTCCGACTAGGTAAGTCCAACTTCGACCAAGAGGTCAATAGACGGATTCAACTCGGTTAGGCAGCGTTGGGGAAATTACGGCTCATCTTCTCGTCAGTTATACCTCAAAACTTGAAACTGAGACGTGGTCCTTTACTGCTGGCCGGATGAGGAAACTCAAGGTCGCTCAGCGAGCTATGGAGAGGGCTATGCTCGGAGTTTCTGTGTGATAAACTTAGAAATGAGGATATCCGCAGTAGAACCAGAGTAACCGACATAGCCCAACGGATTAGTAAGCTGAAGTGGCAATGGGCCGGCCATATAGCTCGGAGAATCGACAACCGATGGGGAAAAAGGTTCTCGAGTGGCAGCTTCGTACCGGCAGGCGAAGTGTAGGGCGCCCCCCACTAGATGGAGTGACGACCTGGTAAGATATGCTGAAAATCGATGGATGCAGGTGGCTCAGGACCGTGCTTTGTGGCATTACCTGGGGGAGGCCTATGTTCAACAGTGGACGTGTGAAGGGCTGTAATGATGATGATGATGAACAACATTTTCTCGATTCAGGGGTCCATTTGCAAAGTATTTAGATTTAAGGTGGTATTTTTATGGTCATTTAAAGTCATATTAGTATCATGTGCAAGTCATGTCCCCCCCTCTACTAATGAAAGCCCTGTCTGAAAACGTTGTATATATAATGAAGTTAAGAGGAAAGCTATTACAGTTAATTATGCTTAACAAGTTGACGAGTTCCAGTCGACTAACTTATAAAATGCACTTGAATTAATAAAATTTCGTTATTATTCCATATAAAATGACATAAAATTAACTGCATTATAACTTTGTAATAATATTGTAAACTGTAATAAATATTTTTTTAAGAGAACGACTTGTACATATAATACTTACTACTATAGTTTACCTTTTTCCTTTGTGGGTAGGCAGAAAGGATCAATCGATCTAGACCGATCCGATCCTACTTTTAAGCCTCATTCACGAAATTAGTACATTCATACAGTTTCATTCCTCGTACTCTTGGTTTACGCGGGCGAACCTCAGGATAGTTTAGGGGAGTGATGGTTTACGGGAAAGTTCGTTATGGTCATGTACCTATACGGTTTTTACTTAAAGGACGTAACTTGAACAAAAATAAACAATTAGTTTAATGATAGATGACTCTACGCTATGAGCAGTCGAAATTTTACACAAAAAGCATATTTTAAATTAAAAAGATAGTGTAAGTTGTATAATCGCAAGCAAATCAATTTATACTAAGTAATTTATTTATAAGTGTACTGGAATATACTGGATATCGCTGCTATTTTTATTTAAAACTAACTGGTACACGGCGGATTGCTGCCGCAGAAGAAATAATTGTGGAAATATCATTTTAAATATGGGAGAGTTATATTATTTAATTATGAATGATAATACAATCATTAAAATTGATTGCTTTATAACTTTCAATTAAATTATCCGAACGATACGTGCGCCACCTTTTTACCGCAAGCTGATGAACGGTGATAACAAATATTAATTGTTATATATTAGATGCAATTAGATTATACAAGGCTATATATAAAAGTCAGTCTATATATATAATGTGTGTGTGTGTGTGTATATATATATAAATCAATTGCATACCACTCGTCTCGCAAAAACTTGAAAATGGCTGGACCGATTTTTATGATTTTTTTAAGTGGTTGAGAGTTCCGTGGATGGTTTGGATTTACAATTGGACCCGCTAGGTGGCGCTGTTGTCAACAACCAGAAACCACTCTGAGCGGATCGCCAGTTTTCAATATAAATCATGCATTAAGAGTATATGTAAAATTTGTACGAATTCTAATAAACATCAATTACAGGTACCACGTGGACGCAGGAATTGGTTTGGCTTATTTTAAACAACTTTGATTATGAAAAGGCATTGGAAACCCCGCTCACCGTAAGATATCCTTTTTTAGAGTAAGTGTTTGAAAATATACTAACGATAATACATTTTTTATTTAATAGGGTTTTTTCCTTTTTTATTTTAAATTGTTATAGTGAACAATAAAGTTACACTTATCATTATTATTATATATATATAAAGATTGATTGAAACTTAGTATATTCCTAACTCATAGAGGTGTATAGCCGTGGTGAAGGCATAATAATATATTTCACCTAATTTTTTGTTCTATGGGTGTCGTAAAAGGTGACTACTGGAAATGCCAGAACGATCCTGACGGCAATCAAAAGACAATATATTTAGACCGACGGTAATACAGCACCAAAGTTGCGATACGCTTTTTCAAATTCCTGCACTAAATACAAAATACTTTAAATCTAGATTTATACATAGTATTTACAGAACCCCTTCCTCTGACCCTACCATATTTCTAAAGAAATTGAGATATTTACTACATGATTTATCAAAAAAAGTAAAACCAAATTACAACATTGTTATACTTGTAGTAGGTGATTTTAATATAAATACCTTGAAACCTGGCAGCCTAACATGCCACTTAAAAGATCTTTACAATAACTATAATTTGAAACTCCATATCGATGTTCCAACTCTGAAAGAATCGTGTATAGATCACATCCTTAGTAACCTGAAAGACGCTACTGCTCATGTACTGCCTCTCTGTCTGTCGGATCATGAAACAGCGCAACTACTGAGTATTCCGATCCAAAAAAATATTCCTAAAACAGAAAAATCCTACTACTCATTCAAAAAAAACCATTCTTTAGAAACTATAAAAAAGTTTAAGGAATGCTTGAATAGCTTCTCTTGGTCTAAAGTATATAGTGAACCTAACTTGAATATAGCTTTCAATAACTTTCATTCAAACTTAAAATTGTTCTACGATTTGTGTTTCCCAACTAAAAAAGTAAAGGTTAATAACTCAAAAACAATCGCACGTGGTTTAGTAAAAGCTTACTAAAAAGTTGTAACACAAAGAGAAAACTCCGATATAACTATTATACACATAAATCGGCAAGCAATAGACAGAAATATTTTACATATTCAAATATCCTAAAAAGATGTATAAATAAATCTAAAAGACTTGCAAACATTAAATTTATTCAAAACAGTAATAATAAATGTAAAGCAACGTGGTCTATAATAAAAAAATGAAATAGGTATAACACAAAGCGAAGCTTCTGTTGACTATCTAAAAATTGACGACTACGACATAGCAAACCCGGAAAAAATATCCCAAATATTTAACAATTACTTTACAAACATCGAAAAAATTAGTATTAATAATGTAAACAATGGCGAAGGCTCTTATATTACGAACAATTTTAACTTAAACACAATGTTCCTTAAACCCATGTCAGTAAATTAAGTAAAATTAGAGGTAATGACCTTAAATAAAACCAACTCAGTAGGCTACGATGGCATAAATACACACATATTGAAGTCATGCATTGATAAAATAATTGACATTTTGTCTCATCTTGTCTATTTGTCATTCTCATCAGGAAGCTTTCCAGAAACATTAAAGTCCTCCATTGTAAAGCCTATAAACATACGTGGCAACTGAAACGTCGTTAGCAATTATCGCCCAATTAACCTTGTACCTATACTTTCAAAAGTATTCGAAAAGTGTATGTATAAAAGGCTCCTAGAATTTTGCAATAAGTTTAACATTATAAATAAAAATCAATATGGCTTTCAAAAACATAAATCGACTAACTTAGCTATTCATCACCTAATCAATACATTGTTGACCAATATTAATGATAATTATTTGACAACGGGATTATTTTTGACTTGACTAAGGCATTTGACTTCTTATCACACGATCTATTATTAAATAATTAGGAAAAAATGGGAATAAGGGGTATTACGTTGCAATGGATTGCTTCGTATTTAACAAATCGTACTCAATGTGTCACGATAACAAAATTAATCAATAAAGAAATAAGAACATATAAATCCAACTGCGTTGAAAATATTAATGGTGTTCCACAAGGCAGTATCTTAGGGCCCATACTGTTTATCATCATCATCATCATTACGACCCTTAACAAGTCCACTGCTGAACATAGGCCTCCCCCAAGGAATGCCACAAAGCACGGTCCTGAGTCACCTGCATCCATCGACTTCCTGCACGTCTTACCAGGTCGTCACACCATCTAGTGGGGGGGACGCCCAACACTTCGCCTGCCGGTACGAGGCTGCCACTCGAGAACCTTACTTCCCCATCGGTTGTCGGTTCTTTGAGCTATATGGCCGGCCCATTGCCACTTCAGCTTACTAATCCGTTGGGCTATGTCGGTCACTTTGGTTCTACTGCAGGTATCCTCATTTCCGAGTTTATCACTCAGAGGAATTCCGAGCATAGCCCTATCCAATGCTCGCTGAGCGACCTTCAGCTTCCTCATCCGGCCATCAGTGAAGGACCACGTCTCAGTTTCGTATGTCTTCACTGGCAACACGCACTGGTTGTACAGTCTCGTTTTCAAGTTTTGAGGTATACCTGATATGTATATATATATATATATATATATATATATATATATATATATATAATGTTGTTTATATTATATATTAATGACATATCTGATGCGACAAGTCATGAATGTATCACATACGCTGATGACGTTTCGGTTATAGTTAGGACTAAAAAAATAAGAATTCAATATATAATCACGAATTGGACATAAATAATACAATTAATAATATAATTGAATGGCTACAAGCTAACAATTTAAAAATTAACTTGACAAAATCAAATTTTATTCAGTTTAATAAGTCAAAACATAACCAATACAATTTCAAGCTAAACATTACAAAAATCAATCAAATAGAAAAAGAAAAATTTTTAGGTGTTGTCATAGATCAAAATCTGAACTGGAAAGCACATATCGATGAAATTTGTAATAAAGTAAACAAATGTTCTTACGCGCTCAAGTAAATAAAAAAGTGACTGACATAAAAACGTCTGTTATGACTTACCGAGCATATGCCGAGTCTATACTCCGTTATGGATTGGTGATGTGGGGAAATAGTTCGGATTGAAATCGGGCTTTTATTACGCAAGAAAAAGTGCATTAGGGCAATCTGCGGAGTACGACCCGATGAATCGTGTCAGCCTCTATTTAAAGTTCTTGGAATACTGCCACTACCAACAATATATTTTAGAAGTTTGTGTTTTTGTGCAGAAACACAAACAATTATTTGAAAAAGCTTGTGAGGTACAGACTACTCGCTCACGTAAGGACCCACACAAGCTAGTACTTAAGGATATACCTAAATCACAAAAATATGACAAAAGTTGCCTTACCATGTGTGTTCGAATATATAACAAACTCCCTGACGAACTTAAAACCCTAAATATTACATTGTTCAAAAAGAAATTGTACAAATGGCTGAATGAAAATAACTTCTATATTGTAAAACAATTCTTGGAAAAAAATTAGATTATGTACTGGATAACTTATTAAAAAAATTAAATAAAATATAGTATTGTACAATATATCTTTGATAAAGCTATGCGACTATCACTAGGTATTGAAATTGACATGTAATTAATTATTATAATTTTATTTCTCTTTGTTAACTAAATCAGGTAACCAATGTACTTAAAAAAAATAGTTAAAGAAAATTTGACATTGTTTAAAAACATTTGCATACTATGTAAAATAAGCAAAACATGAGCGCTCTATTTTGACCTGTGAACAACATCTATACCATGTTTTACGCAAATAAAGATTATTATTATTATTTGGGGCATCTATATAATATACTGGTTGGTTTGTATAAATATATAATTGTAAATGAAAATGATAAAAATACATAAATATCAACAAAATAAAATAAATGCTTAAAAATACATAAATAAATAAAAACCCAACCAGATGGAAGCCCTCGGCAGGGGAGACCAAACGGCCGAGGTTAAGGGGGAAAGGGAAAGAAACCGGCGGACGATGCGGGCGGTATCGAGGAGCACCGCCTTCTGCATTTAAGCTTGGAGCGGTCCGTCACGGAGTCTCAGTCGTCTCAGATGGCCCGAAAGGCTGACTGGGATTAATCCGTTCGCAGAAACGACTACTGGTATAATTTCGGCCAACAGTCCACCCCACATGTCTGTCACCTCGTGAGCCAGGTCCAGATATTTTGTTCGCTTATCTGTTTCGGCTTTCACTAGGTTCTCGTCATACGGAATGTTAATGTCGACCAAAAATATCCTTGACTGTGCCCGGTCAATCAGCACAATATCAGGCTTATTAAGATAGGTCCTGTCTGTGATGATGGCCCGGTTCTAGTAGAGCCTGGCGCGGTCATTTTTGAGCACGGTTTCCGGCATGTACTTATAATAAGGCAGTTTCCGATCCACGAGACCGTATTTCAGAGCGAGCTCCTGGTGTAGAATCCTGGCTACTAGGTTGTGCCTATGCAAGTACTCAGTTAGAAAGCGCTGAACAACCGGAGATGACATGCCTAAGTGATTCACCGGGATGGCGACAAGCTCGACAAATGTCGACGATGCCATCCCTTAGGATGTATCTCCGATAGTTGTAGATCTTTATTATTATTATTTTTTTTTCTTTTCTCTTTTTTTTCTCCATGTAGGGTATTATGATGATACGGGCTTTAAGCCAAGTAGTCATCATTTGCTGGTATTATTAATGTATTATCCAGAGCAGTTTCTGGGATTTGTAAAAATTTTCGCACTAAGCGACATGTATTTAAAATAACTGCTTTTTGCATTTTAATATATAAATTTGAGGGTAAATCTAATAACTTAAGGCAGTGATGCAAATATTTTGGTATTAATCCTGTAGCTGAGAGTACAATTGGGACGATGAAAACTTTATTTAATTTCCATATTCTTTTTATTTCTTCGCTCAGTTCGTTATATTTACTAATCTTTTCGGCTATTGTTTTTTGAATATTATGCGTATTTGGTACAGCTATGTCAATTAGAAAGGCTATGTTGTTAAGTTTGTCTTGCAAAACTATATCGGGTCGATTGTAATGGATGGTCTTATCAGTAAGTATGGCTCTATCGAAATATAGTTTATGTGAGGTGTTTTCTAACACAGGGTTGGGTTTATATTTGTAGTATGGTTGTAAATTGTTATCGATGAGTTTATGTTTCTGGGCTATCTTTTGGTGTATTATGTTTGCAATTTGATTATGCCTGTGGGTGTAATCTGTTGATGCTAAGTTTTGACATGCTCCTGTGATATGCTGTATAGTTTCTGGTACTAAATTACATTTTCTGCATTTGTCATTTAAAAGATTTGGTTCTCTAATTATAAATTTTCTATAGTTTTTAGTACTGATGACTTGATCTTGGATTATTATTATTATTATTATTATTATTATTATTATTATTATTACAGATAACTTGATTAAAAGTTTTATGTTGTAAAAAAAAAACTTTAGACTATATAAGGATATATTTAATGAATTTTTTTTTAAATATCCAACAGAACTGAGGCGTTTGTGTATCATAATGAAATGTCGAGTATGCCATACGATAAAGAGGTTATAAAGACGTTAGAGGCAAACATGCCACCAGTGCAAGAAATTGAGTCTATGGCATCCCCTCGATTTATCAAATCACATCTGCCATTATCTCTTCTACCACCCAAGCTTTTGGACACTTGTAAAGTTTTTTACGTAGCTCGGGACCCTCGTGACGCAGCTGTGTCATCTTACCATCATAACAAATTTTGTAATTACCTCCAAGACGGCGTGGACTTCAAAACTTATTGGGAATTCTTTATCAATGATTTAGGTAAATATAAAATAATAAAATAAAACTTTATATGCTCTGAAATAGTACATTTTAAAGCTCTGTTTCAATTTTTTTTTCTCGAGGAAATAGATTAAATTTCCCTGTTTTAAGTCATTGTTTTGGATTGCATATTTTTTTATTATATTATTACAGTTCCCTGGACACCATTCTTTGAACACGTTAAAGAAGCGTGGCAAATGCGGAACCATGATAACATGTTATTTTTGTTCTACGAAGAGCTTTCTAAGGTAAACTGTTTGAAATGTAAAACTTGAAGTAATTTTTCAATTGCAGCGTTCATTCCTTACCATTTTTTAATATAAATATGAACATTTGGGAAAATTTCATTACAAATCAGATTTATTATTTGAATACTATACTGGAAATATAAAAATAGTGATAAGGTACTATACATATATAAAATAATTCATTTCAGGATCTGCCAGCTTGTGTACGTCGCGTTGCCAATTTCCTGGGCAAACCGATAACTGAGGAACAAATAGAAAAACTATGCGAACACCTTAAAATTGATAATTTCAGAAAAAATAAAGCTATTAATTACGATAACCTGAAGTTTACTGGATTATTTAATGACAAAGAGAGTTTTATAAGAAAAGGTATGTATTCTATAAAATTCTATATAAATGTTAAATAGCTAAACTTATGGGACAAAATAATTGCTATAAGTCATCATCATCATCATTACTACAGCTCGTCACAAGTTCACTGCTGAACATAGACCTCCTCCAAGGAATGCCAAAAAGCACGGTCCTGAGCCACCTGCATCCATCAAATTCCTGCATGTCTTACCAAGTCGTCACTCCATCTAGCGGGAGGACGCCCAACACTTCACCTGCCGGTACGAGACTGCCACTCGAGAACCTTTCTTCCACATTGGTTGTCGGTGATCTCCCGAACGCTGCCCAGCCGAATTGAATCCGTCGATTGACCTCTCGGTCGAAGTTGAATTTAGCTAGTCGGACTATTTCGATGACAGCAAAGTAGAAACGTACAGCTTCATTTTTATAAAAATTCTTTTTTTACAAAAATGAGTTTAAATGAACCCTATCTCCAAAGCTGTATTAAAATTATTTCAAATTTCAAAATATTGTAGAAAATCTGGCACGTAAATGAAGACACCTACCCTCGATTTAAAAAAAAAAACATCGCAGTAGAAACTGGTAGGTTTCTACTGCGATGTTTTTTTTTTAATTGTGTAGATTATTATCTTAGTTTATTAGATATTTTAAATGAAATGGACGCTTTTTTTTCACAATGTATAAACGGATAACAGGCAGATGTCTTCTTCTACTTCAAAGTTTTTAGAGTAAAAAAAGACATCTGAATTATTTTAGTACAACAACGACATAGCGATAAAAACTATAACATAATTCATAAAGAATGCTATTTTAATGCTTCATAGAAAATTACATGTTAATCGGTCCATAACTCTCAAAATGACCACAATTTTTTACTAAATCTGCTCTCCTGTAAAATTGCGATTTTGTATATGTCCGTTTTTACTTTGCTGCCATCGATTTGTTCCAGGTAAATATATTCGTCAACAACTTCGAGCTTAGTGCTCCCAACAACTACCGGCATAGGTGTGACATGGACGTTAAACATGATTTTTGTTTTGTCCATGTTCATCTTAAGACCTATCCATTGGGAGACACTATTGAGGTCATTGAGCATAGTGCTTAGGTCCTCCAGCGATTCTGCAATGAAGACTATGCTATGAGTGCAACTTACTAAATTCTGTCTGCCTTCAAATTCTAGATCTAGTTTTGGTCTGTTGTAACTGTGTACGGACTATATCCATAGATCGCTGATTCAAATCCGGCTCAAAGGACCATATTCGAGAGTATAAGGGCATTTTATAATAATGCAACTTGAATATTAACTTGGACGATTGTATTTATCGTACAATAGTTAAGAGGGTAAATATTGCAAGGACAAAGAACCTGTTTAAAATTGACCGACCTAATTACTACGAGTGAGTTTTTTGACTTGTTACTCAGCAAGAAGACGTAGATGTTTCAACACTATTATCATCAATAGTTTTGTAATTTTTATAAATGAAACGTGTAATATATTTTATAGATTACCGGGTGTTTGTGAAACGCTCCCGAAAACTAAGACAGACGATAGTACTAACTATACCTTTGATGACGGGTGAGAAAGAAAATCGATCCTGAGGAAAAAAATCATCTTTTCGCAATGTTTCATTACCATTATGCAGGCCCTATCATGTTGGTACAGCTAAATAAAATGATAATTTAATTAAGAAAATCATTAAAATACATAAGGTACGTTGGGGTAAGATCGGTGATGGGGCAAGACCGTAGGATTCAAATTCCCGACGAATTATGCTATATTTTGAAAAGCTAACAATATGCTACAAGACGCCATTTCATCCTGCCCCGACCCTCAGTTCGCGCCAGTCACTCCGGCAAGTGGGACCTGTGCTGCGTGGCATTTTATAAAACAATGTAATTTTTGTATTATTTTTGTCCATCCGATCTTTCCCTATCACTTCTATTTACGATTTTTAGCGAGAATATGGCTTCTTTTGTTATTATTTTGTGTGGATACTAATTTTTATGAAGTTATAGCTAAATAAAGCTGGTCCATGCAGGGGTAAGATCGCTGTAGGCCGAGATCCGATGTTTCCCCTCGTGAGTGAAGATCGGATGAATATTATCCGATCTTTGCCTGTTACAAATATGGCAGTGGTTGTTAAACTTTCATTGGTCGTGTATATTTTTTCGTTGATTACTCAAGTGACTATGGGACTCAGTCTCGTTAGCAAGTCTGTATATTTAAAAGTAATAAAACAATACGATGGTTTTATTACTTTTAAGTACACATTAAAATACATTTTTTTTATAGGATAAGGGTAACAAAGGAGCACACAGTCCACCTGATGTTAAGTGATTGCTGCGGCCCATAGACATCTATATCTATCCTCTATTACAAATCAAAATGTAATTTATAATAATTATTTAAAAAATAATTTATAATAATAAATGCCGCTTTGTTAAAATATTTATATCTTCCTTAACTCCTGCATTATCCCAGGGCATTTCGCCAGTCCTTACTGTTATTTTTTTTTCCCATATAAAATCAAATGCATCCGATCTTTCTCTTATATTGAATAATTCCATCTTATGTCATAACAAAGTTTGAGAAACATAAAATTACAATTTCTTTATATCAGGGATAAGATCGGATGGCAAGAAACAAAAAAAGAGAAAATCGTTTGGAACATTTATGTTTCTAGTAATTTATAGATCATATTGAAATATGTTTTTGAGCGTTAAAGATAGGACAAATCTCTTTTATAAACTTTTTTCTCTAAGCAGTAGAAGTGGTTTTAAATTTAAGTCCGGTCTTACCCCTTAATGGCCAATTTTTCATTATGCATATAAAAAAGTATGTCTAGTTTTCGCACACCTTTAAATCAGAAACCGTTGAGTTTACACAAGCAAAAGATTCTCAGAGCTAAACTACGTTTAACGATTAACGGTTTGCTCCATGTTTCATAAATCTGATGTATACGAATGTCGAGAAATTACAGTTTTTGGCAGACTCTTCCAACTATTCGAAAATCCGTCCGGTATTACCCCAACGTACCTTAAACATTAAACTAAAAGTGAAATTTAAAATGAATAAATCATAAAATCAGCTGACTAGGGACTAATATCTGCGCATAAGCCAAACTTTTTTATCTAGCTCGGGACAACAACGGTAACAATGCATTAGGTATTATACTATTCACTCTATCCTTCCCTTTCATACAGGCGCTGCCGCCACCCGGTCGACTCGTGTCACCTCGCGCAGCGTTGCCAACATATGGGGAATTCCCCAAATCGTGAGGAGTTTAAAGTTGGTTGGCGATTTTATAGGGATTGCTATTATGCGGGGAAAATGCGGGGATTTTGAAAATGGATAAACTTATCTTAACGTTTTTGTTAGGTTGCTGATGAATATCGAATGACTCCCTTTTTTTAAATATCTTCATTGCACCACATTTATTTTTCGGAATTATTTCGGCAAATTTTGTGTATCATTTAATACTTTTCATTTCTTTTTTTTATTTTAAAGCAGAGAACCGTATGCATATAAATTCAGATACTGTGGTACTTTATAATGGCAACAAGGGATGGAATTAAAAATACTCCGTGGAGTAAAATACTTGTTACAAAAATTTGGAAAGTATGAAAAAAATTGTGTAAAAAGAAAAAACATGTTAGTTAAAAATAAATCTTATAAAATTAGTTGAACATTGCTTAATTTCTTAAAATAAAATTGAGGGGAATCTGTTGAAGTTGTTTTATCCTTAAATTGGGGAATTTAACATGGATTTTCGGAGAATTTGGGAAATTGGTGTTGGCAACGCTGCTATGTTGCACCGAAATTTACCTACTAAGATTTGTTTGCAAGTGACATAAGAATAAGAGGCGGCAATCACAGTAAAACTTGCAAGTAATTTTTAATAGTTTTGACGTACCTCTTTTTAAATCAAAGTATTGGACGGATTAAAAACGAAAAGTCAATTAAAATAAAGTAAAAGAATTATTTTTTTAGATTAATTACCTGTCGATCATAATTGCAATTGATTTTAACTATTAAATTATTCAATACTATTTCATTTTTATTTTCTTGTACAAAATCAAAGATAACGATGAAATAGTGTTTATAATTATGTAAGTGTGTTCCCAAGTAAGTACGTTTATGAAATTCAATATCATTTTTGTAGTAACGAACTGCTTGTTTCGTCAGGGTACAATTGATTGTCTAATTGTATAAAAAATTACAACTATAACTTCTAAATTCCATATGAAGACTAGTCGTAGGGATCATATGGAAACTAAACTTATAAAATAAAAGTTGGAAATGTCGGTTTTACGGTTTAACGATCTGTGGATATGCTCAAAGTATTTACCACAAAAACGTTAGGCTTCAGTTTTGGCGGGATTCATTATTAATTTTAGTTTTTGAGATAGTACCGTGTTGAATTTATACACGCGTGCGCGAGCGACAGTTCAATCGTTTGGTTTAAATTAAATTCGTATTGTTATTACTTAGTACTACTTGTTATTACGTGTTGTTATTATTCATGTTGTTACGGTTTGTGTTTTTTTTTTGTTTTAATAATGCCTAACGCGTACGTTTATACCCACACCCAGCTGACTCTCGTCTGATAATAGCAGCATATCAGTGAGTGTTGGAAAATCGGCCCATTGCTCCGGTAGCGGCAGGAGGTGGAAGTCAAGTGGCTGTTCACTTCGAGGAGCGCCTTTTAGATGGCGTTCGCCGGTACCCGAACATAGGTACACGAAGTATCGCTAAAAATGCCTTAAGGTTGACTGGTAGAGAATGCTTCAGGCATTAAGTCCCCCTATACATCATATTGTATGAAGTTTAAATAAATAAATCTAAGAGTTTCTGACCTTTCCGAATTGGTGTCCTCTGACTACCTTCAAACCGGTAAACTACACCCACACCGGTGACGTGGAGTATCATAAAAGGTTCCCAACATCTGGCACTACAATCATCAAACTGCCCGTCTTTAATACAATGGATGGGATCCATGTTTAGCTGTAGACTATTAAGAGTGGATATATAATCAATGATACAATAGTACAAATGAATTAACTGATTACCATAATAATCCCATGAGTAAAAGTTTCGTTCTCGAAATATTATAATAGGTGGCAAAACTCTTTTATGCCCATTTCTGGATTGGTACCAGCCTCTTACGTATTTTTGGTACCAAGCAGTAGTTGTAGTAGTTGTAGGGGCCAAAATTCTGCTCAAAACGATAACTGCTTGGCGCAAACTGAGCAACATAACCAAGGCGACCACTGCCACGCTATCCATGAATTCCTGCAACATCAGGGACTTCACTCGAACCTAAACGCCGTCCACCACCATCTAGAGACGGCGAAGCCGGCCTTGCTCTTTGTGACCGAGACGCAGGTGTTCTCTTCGGCTGATACTTCGTATCTCCCTACCCGGGGTATAAATTGGAACATTCCTTTGTGCCTCGGGCTGGAGTTTGCGTATACGTCAGAGAGGACATCTGTTCTCGACGCCTCGGCAGTCTTGAAGGTTCGGACCAGTCCATCCTTTGGCTACGCGTAGGCAGCGACGACCATCCGCGCGTCTACGGGTGCCTCTATAACTCTCATGGCGGTAATACCGAAACAGACCGACTCATCGACCACGTCCTAATGGCTACAGATTCCTTGCTACAACAGGTCCCATCCGCAGAGATCGTGATCCTTGGCGAATTTAACGCCCACCACGCCGAATGGGTCGTTTCACGTTTAATCGATTATGCGGTGAGATTTGTTTATGACTTTGCCTTGGCATACGGTCTGACACAACTGGTTACTTCGCCTACGCGGATTCCAGATATGGAGGATGATTCCTTCTCTGTTGGACCTTCTGCTATCCTCTCATCCGGACGGATATCAGGTTTCCGTCAATGCCTCTCTCGGCTCTTCGGGCCATTGTCTGATCCGGAGTGTGGTGCCACTCACGCTCCTCGCGGTTGCATTGCAGGTTGCCGCCGTGTTTGGCAATACAGGTCGGCGGATTGGGACGAAATGCGGTCTTTTTTTGCATCCTACATCCTTGGGTTTGCTTCTCGCCGGATGATCCCAGCACTGTTACTGACTCTGTCACTGATGCAGTGCTGCAGGGAATGGTACTATTTATTCCATCATCTGTGGTGCCCATCGGAGGCAGATCTCAGCCATGGTTTGGTCGCTCATGTAAGTTACGCAGTAAGCAGGAGTGTTATCAGGCCTGGGCTAAGGCTTCGGTGGCTCAGGATGTAAACACCAGCATGCTTAAAAAAGTATAGTTTCGTCTCCAGGTCCTTCAAAAGAGTTTATTGCCAAGGCAAAGTCAGAGCACATAGGCAGAATTGGCGAAAAAAGAGTTCGCTTTCCTTCGGGAACCCGTGCATTCTGGTCTCTCGCCAAGGCTGTCCAAAGGAAATTGTGTAAGCCATCACTACCATCATCTCTACACAGGAAATACGACTCGCTGGCCTACGCCCCAAAAGAGCACTTTTTGCGACCAACTCGATTCTTGATGGCGGGGGGAACACACCGCTGACTATCCAGCGGTGTGAGTGTTCCATGCCGGATGTGCGGTTCTCACAGCTTTCAGTTTAAATCAATAAAAGAGGGCTTGGCCCTTGGTATTGCGGAAGCACAAACATCGACCGAAGTTGCGCATGTCAATGCGTGTAAACGCCATACAGAATACGATAAAATCCAGCCACAGTGAATGTACGTCACAAGGATTAGGCAACAATAGGCACACCGACCATATAAAAGCCATCCGTGAGCGCCACCACTTGCCAGACCGCCACCACTTGCCAGACCGCCACCACTTGCCAGACCGCCGTTCCTGCAGACGTGATGGAAGTGTAAGGCATCACCACCAATTGCATGATCAGCACGGCCAATTGGCCACAGAGTGTGTCATGAGTCTGCCGCTCACCTCAATGAAATGGGATCCCACGTTGCGCGGCTTTCGGCCGCAGCCTTGAGAACCTTCTCAGATTTTTCCTCCAGCTACCACCCACGACGCCCTAGTCCTTTTCGATCGGCTCGATTCATTGGCGCTTCGAAGAGATGTTGCCTCCCTTTGCATTTTCTTTTGCATTTACCACGGGGAGTGCTCTGAGGAATTGTTCGGATTAATCTCAGCCGCCAAAGTTCACACACACACATCGCAGCAGAACTCCTGATACCATCCACACCATCTGGATGATTGGCGGTTCACCACTATGCGATTTAAAAGTTGTTTTCTTCGTCGCATAACTTCCCTGTGGAATCGATTACCACCAGTAATTTTTTCAGACCGCATGCTCGTTTGCCTCTCTTATAAAAAAGAGCCAGTATAATTACAGTCTGTGGGACTTTCCATCTTATTGTCAGAATTGGTTTAGTCGAGCATAGATGTAAATGTATATGGGCATCCACTTACCACCAGCTGGACTGTGTGCTCGTTTTTCACACTTATTATAATATTAAAAAAGAGAAAACCCTTGAATTCAGTAAGCTTGTTTGCACTTATGAGAAATGGTCTCTATTTTTTATAAATTTGTCCATACGGATAACCGACAAATATTTTTTTAACAATAGCAAAGCTATATCATAATAGTTTGAGTATAAGAAATACGAGTAAAAATATTTTGTGGATATGTGAAGTCACCAAAATGCATTGGGGCAGTGGCGTTTTAGCATTATGTTGCCGTCCGGTGTCACCAAAACTGAGATAAAAAATAAGGTTTCTAAGGGGGTATGATAAGAAATCACATTTGATAAAGTAACTGTTTAGGCAACATTATAGTTGTTCACTTAAGCTGGCGATATTCCTCAGCCAGGGATTTCCTAATTTTTGAAACTGTCTGAACACCGACATCGGACTATTATTTATATTTTAGTTCTTTGAAGTCGATTTGTACTTTATTAATATAACAAAGTTTAAGTATACTTCTTATGATTTCTTATATTTACGCGAACACTACACATTGAATAAAACTACTTTTACGAATTTGATCGCGTTTAATTGAGTTATTTTATATTAAATACTTCTTGTAACACACAAATTATCTCTTCATATCATTTCAGGCAAAGTTGGCGGTTGGCGAGACTATTTTGATGAAGAGATGAAAGAACAGGCACAACGATGGATAGATGAGAATTTACGTGATACCGACTTGCGTTTCCCTCATTAAGCATTTCAATAAATTTGTATTAATAACGAAAGAATACAATTATTTACGTTATTTTGTAGTAAACAAATATGTTAGCCCATTTTGAAAGTTGGGTACAAAATAGTCTCACACGATATTACACCTAAAATGATATTTTTCTAGTAAATTAGAAGTTACTAGTGTAATTACTCTCATATTGGGCATAATATAAAGAGACCAAAGGTATACACGTGACATTCTAATCTTGAAAACAGGTTTGCCTCTATTTCTCTTGTTTGAAAATTAAATGAGGAAAAGCAAAATAAGTATATCGTCCCCCTTTATGTAAAATTGTAAATTCCCTCTATGCATACACGTGTATGTTATTAGATTATTACTCTTAGTAACAAATACTTGTAAAAGTCGACGCCTATTTAAAAAAAGCATAATGTTACATCTCTCTCTCTCCCTCTCCCTCTCTCTCTCTTCAACACTATGACAAGAGAAGGAGACGTGTATGTAATAACTTAATACTATAAGTGATTGTGCGAGGGCGACACTGAAAGTTTTTAGAACTGGCCACTTGTAAACGATATAATAAAAGAAATAAGTTCAAATTTTAAAAATGAAACTCTTTGCCAATATTATTGTGTATGTATTTTATTAATTTGTCATTTGTTTACGATTTGGTGGCAAATTGAAAATTGCCTGTGTCACGTCAGCATGAATTTAACGCGAGAAAATTTTCGTACAATGATTTTTTATGACTTTCGACGTCATTTAAATCAACAAGAAAGTTATGATATACTTGATTGGCGTTTCACGATGAAGCCCCATCTCATGCCACTGTTTACAACTGGTTTAATGAGTTTAAACGTGGTCGCACTAATATCACCGGTGATCTGCGTTAGGGACGGCTTTCTACGGCGACTACTGAAGATAACATCAGTGTTGTGCGGCGTATGATAGAGACTGCCAAAAGAGTGACTTATGAGTCGGCAAATTCGGACAAGCTTAGGCATCGGTATGAATCAAGTGCACAAAATCCTCCATGAATATTAAGCGGTCAGGAAGCTATGTGCCCAGTGGATACCTCATAATTTGACAGAGGCCCAAAAACTCCGTCGTGTTGATTGATGTGGTGAAATGGTTCAAAGATTTAACGGAGGTGACTCAAAGGCTGTGTTCGACATACTTACGGGTGACGAAAGCTGGATTTATTGTTATGATCCTGAAACTAAGAGACAGTCTGCTGTCTGGGTTTCCGAGGAGTTGCCAACTAAAATGGAGAGAGGTCGAAGCGTGAGAGAAAAGATGGTGGCCCCGTCTTCTGAAGGACAGGTACATTACGTAACAATTGTTTTAGAGGATCGAAAAACAGTTACTGCAAAGTGTACACTAACAATTGTTTGCCACTTGTCTTCGGGAGAAACGACTTGGCAGTAAGATCCTCCTTCACCACGACAATGCCTCGTCGCACACCTCCAAGCAAACAATTGACTACTTGGCGACGTCAGACGTGGAATTACCTGCTATAAAAAAGTAAGGCCGTATATGAATAACAAGTTTATAATTTAATTAATAGAATCAGGCGTTACTTTGCGGAAATCCATTATATAAAAGCTTTTAGAAAAATTTACTTCGCCAATATCCGCGTTATAAAATAAAACGATGGGTCTTACCTAGTATGAAGAGCACCTCCCGCCCTCCCTCAATTGCGTGCACTATCCGAGGCGATCTACACGAGGCATCCTCCTATAAAATAAAATGATATAGACTCTACGGTAGCTAACCGCTAAGTTATCTTAGCGGCTAGCCACCGTAGAGTCTATATCACCTGAGGATGCCTCGTGTAGAGGCGAAACACGTGTCGTATTGTAGTCAGTGGTGTGTCTTGCCTAGTGTAGTGGTGTTGGGGTAGCGATGCTGAGATTAGTGGTGACGGGGATAGTGCACGCAATTGAGGGAGGGCGGGAGGTGATCTTCATACTAGGTAAGACACATCATTTTATTTTATAAAGCGGATATTTGCGAAGTAAATTTTTCTAAAAGATTTTAAATTTATAAGTAAAAAAAATGTTTTAAATTTTTATTTCTCTGGCCATTTTTCATCAACTCGCAGAATAGGTAAGTAAAATAAATGAAAAAAAAATGTATATAGTAATGTCGTATAGACCTTTTACTATTGGCACTCTAATGGAAATTAACAATGAATAATTGACGTACTGCAACAGGAGTCCGTAACACTCATCCAGAAGCTGTTTCAGACTGACATTGCAATGTCATGTCCTCGAAATATTCCTTTAAAGAGTAAAATTAAATATTAATAATATTTTCATACGTTTTCGCCTTCTTATCTTAAGAGCTTATTATTGCAGAAAAGCACCCAATAAGTATGCTTTTAAAAATTTTATACGTAATCATCTGCTGAAACCGACGTATCTACGTCATTATAGTTATTTGTATGCATATATATATATATATATATATATATATATATATATATTTATCCCCAATACGAGTATGTAAATTACTCTCTGGGGCGTCTCAAAAACATGTATGATTAATTTTTGAGAAATAAAAAGTATTATTATTAATGTATTATATATATATATATATATATATATATATATATATATATACATCTTGTACATAAAGGGTAAGAATTTTGAAATTAATCCATTATATAAAAAAAAATTTGTTTTCTTTTCATAACAATACAACATATCTAAAAAGATTACAAAGTCTCATCCCTCGATACATTTTTTTCACATTATCAACTTTTTACTATCTACCTCCTTCTACGCGGCAAAACAAAAACAGGTTAAAACAATCGAAATTTATATACAGTACGCCACATTACAGCCTTGTTTTTAATCTATGTCGTTAAAGGATTCAAATAAAAAACATGCGTGAGTTGAACAATCGGTTAGAACGAAGTCCTTTCGTAGTACATTATTATTGATAAACGAATTATATGTAGGTATATTACTGGTTAACAAACACAGATAAATGAATTATTAGCGTCTATTTAAAATGAAGCGTCATTTAAAATAAAATAATATTTCTTTCATGGCAAGATAAGAAAAAGTGTGAGAGAGATGGATATTATTACGCCTCGCTCCCTTATAGCCGCCGAGGCCGTCTATACTACATCAGAATAGGTTGTGGGGGGAAAATGTTACACTTTTTCTCGCCTAGCCCCCATACGCAAAATTCTTATCATCCGATAAGTTATTAACTTCGTCCCAAAAACAAACAGCGTTTACTTTTTAATTTAATAATTTAATGTTAATAATATAATTAGAATGCCACATAATAAGCATTATCTTAAATTTGTTATTGAATATTTTATCTCATATCTTACTATACAAGTTTTGTTAATCAGATAATGACAAATTTTATATCTTGACGTTTTAGACCTTGATTTTATACATATTGTCGTTATGACGTGATCACGTCGTATCACTGTCGCATTAAATAATGAAGAAGTCTTCATTGCTTATGTTGCAATAGACCATTCAAGCAAAACCAAACGGTTTGTCGTAGAATTTTAAGGCAAGGTAATCTTTTGGAATATTTCCTTATCTGGCTTGTTTTTCGGCATGAATTTTAAATAAAAAATTTTAAATACCTATTGCGAGTATGTTTGTAAATAGAATCCCTCTTTTTAATGCCTTTAAATTAACTACAATTTAAGATAATTTATCGACACGCAATTGTACACAAACGGATAAGATTATTTACTACAGTAACTTAATGTGTTTGGTAAGTATGGTGCGTTTGGTTCTTTATATTTACTGTATGTCAGTTTAAGACCATTTAATCACTCCAAATGAGTAGTTTAATATTGTGATCGTGTAGGTATTTAATGCTTTAATAAGATGTTTTCCAGCGACATGTGTTTTGCATACTGTGGTTACTCTCCATTTGTATCTGTATTCACTGTGTGTTTAATTGCTGTATGATCTAGTCCTTTGAGTTGTCTGTATCAAAACAAACAGATGATTTTAATGCCAATATACGCAAAAAAACCGCATCCCTTATTAGCAGGTTACGAGCCAATCACAAGAGCATTCTGAGGAACGTAGCGGACAGATATACATCTCCGCTGTGGAAATGTCTTTTGCAGAGACTGATCACCGGGCCCTATCTACCTCCATGATGGTCTGTCTCGGCACAAGGTATTACTTTTTTTTCCCCTCGAGTTTAAGCAAACATTGTTTTTTTACTAACCCTTGTTATTATTTTTTCAAACCTTTTAAAGTTACTAAGAGTTCAAAGGATTCGAACCAAACCTTACCATCCTCAGAGTAATTATATGATAGAGAGATCACACTGTTCTTTTAAAGTCGCTTTAACAAGCAGGTAGAAAACAAATCATGGGATGACGAATTATCTACAGTTTTATTCGGATTACGAGCCGCCAGCCGGGGTGACACAGGCTGCAGTGTAGCCGAGTTAGTCTACCGACAATCATCACGCTTACCAGGCGATTTTTACCGCGAAGCGAGTCCAAAGTACAACGGGGGCGATTACACGTATGTCGAACGATTGCGAGAAGTTATAAGTAATCCTCGTCCACAGTCACCAAATTTTAACGTTAACTTATAAGTATTATTAGCAATAAATTTATGTACAATTTCAACCGATTGACACTTCTTTTAGGTAAAATAACTTACTTATGGCTATTTTTATAAACATGGGCAAGCAACAGTCAAAGAACGCAGAAGTAATAATAGCTCAGAACGGAGCTGATAACCAAGCACAAGCTGAATTACAAAGAAAGCTAGAATATTACAGTGTCGTCACGATGATTGTGATAATGAAGATAAGTGTAACATGTCTTTACATTTTTTGCCGGAAAGCCGGAAAGAAAAAAAAAGGTAAAGTCATCGAACAAGTTATTTCGAGTATCGAGCAAGGACGCGGGACACAGCTAGCTCAAACAGCAGCTGGTCCAAACGCACAATCAGCATCAGTGCATTATTAAATAGTAGTATTAAAATAAAATTTAAAAGTTTATAATCTGTTTAGCGTTCTTGAGTACCTAGTATATTTACAAAATTAAATTATGTGTTACATGTTTATAGATTTAAATCTTTTATAATAAAAGGGTTCCACAGTGAACTTAAAATTTAATGTAAGGAATTAGAGATAAGTAACTACTTAAATGTATTGTTAAGAACATGAAGCATGTAATTTTACTTTTAAAGAGTAACATATATAGCTCTAATTAAATTAATCCGACCCATAAGAGAGTCATTTTGTATTTTATAGTATAGTGCAAAGCAACAATGTAATACGTTATGGTCCCCACTCACGATCAGTTAAACTGACATCAGTTCAACTGATCATTCCAACTGATCAGTTCAAACTAGGGTTGTTGATATTTTTAAAATATCGGATTTTCAATATATCGATAATTATAAATATATCAATATCGGAGTTTTATATATGGGAAACATAAGCGATATATTGATGCTTATTGCTTAAAAATGATTCACACAGTTTATAATTTAGTATATTTATTAAACAAATTAAATTATCAATGTATGAAAATGTTAGGTTATAGTTCTTAGTAATTATTTTACTAAGAACTATAACCTAATTATTAAAGAGCCATGGTAGGTCAGATGGCTAGCGCTCGCTGTAAATTTCACAGTACGCGAGCAACCCGGGTTCGATCCCCGCCGGCCCCAATGAAATTGTTAATCGCAATTTTAAGTGCTGATTTACCACGTGCTCGGCGATGAAGGAAAACATCGTGAGGAAACCTGCATGTCTGAGAAATAAAATAAAAATTTCAGAAAACGTGAAGTTCGCCAACACGCATTGGGGCAGCGCGGCGGACGTTGCCCTAAAACCCTCTCAGAAGTTAGGAGAGGCCTGCCTAGTTGAGGAGTGCCCAGCATTAGGACGTATATAGGCTGTAACTTTAACTTGAATTATTGTTTAATTTAAATAAGACAATTATGTTTACCAATATTTGTCAGTAAAAGTTTTCAAAAATACTCGTTGTTTTTTATGTTCAGCTGTTTCAATACTCCAATTATTGGGCACTAAAATATTGATTGTAGAAGTAATTCGCTCAGATGCTTAGGATGCAGCTGAAGAAATCAAGCAAGTATTTAACAGCTATTTCTAAGCCTAAGCGATTAAAATAACTTAGGATTATACCAACATTAAGCACTTATTTCGTCGTTTTCTCTAATAGCTCATATGTGCAGACACTTAATACTCATAATCGCATCACTTTGATAAAAATCCACTTCAAGCGATTATTTAAACGATAAAACAGGAGCAACCATCCGTCAATGGTCAAGCTCCTGCCAAAACTCACAGTAAGTAAAGTAGTACTAAGTTACATAGATTATAGTGATTTTAATATAACAGAGATATACTTAACAAAATTATATTCCTTTTTAAGATAATAAGCAAATAAATAAACTGGGGAAAAATGAAAAACATAATATAGTGTAAATAAAGTATAGTAGATTGGGTCCATCAAGAATTAGGATTTAAGTTTACGATGGTGTTGTAGATTAAATGATTTACGTAAAAAATAAAAATATAAATTATTTAAAAAAATATATCGACTGTCGCATATCTATATTTCAATATCAAACTTATATTTCAATATATGTCCTCAAAAATATTAAAAATAAATATCGATATTTCAAAATAATAAAATAGATTTTTCGATATATCGATATTTTATCAACAGTCCTAGTTCAAATGTGGGGCGTGGCCGTGGGCGTTTTGTTTGCGTGACTCCTATAAAATATCATATATATAGATATATGAAATGATATTTAATAATACCTAAATCGCATTTCATAGCATTTCCTGTCTATTTATATCATCATCATCATCATCATCATTACAGCCTTTCATAAGTCCACTGCTGAACAGGCCTCCCCCAAGGAATGCCACAAAGCACGGTCCTGAGCCACCTGCATCCATCGACTTCCTGCATGTCTTACCAGGTCGTCACTCCATCTCGTGGGGAGTCGCCCTACACTTCGCCTACCGGTACGAGGCTGCCACTCGAGAACCTTACTTCCCCATCGGTTGTCGGTTCTTCGAGCTATATGACCGGCCCACTGCCACTTCAGCTTACTAATCCGTTGGGCAATGTCGGTTACTCTAGTTCTACTGCGGATATCCTCATTTCTAAGTTTATCACGCAGAGAAACTCCGAGCATAGCCCTCTCCATAGCTCGCTGAGCGACCTTGAGCTTCCTCATACGGCCAGCTGTGAAGGACCACGTCTCAATTCCGTAAGTCATCACTGGCCACACGCACTGGTTGTACAATTTCGTTTTAAGGTTTTGAGGTATGTCTGACGAGAAAATGTGTCGTAGCTTCCCGAACGCTGCCCAGCCGAGTTGAATCCGTCGATTGACCTCTCGGTCGAAGTTGGACTTACCTAGTCGGACTATTTGTCCCAGGTAAACATACTCGTCAACAACTTCGAGCTTAGTGCTCCCAACAACTACCGGCATAGGTGTGACATGGACATTAAACATAATCTTTGTTTTGTCCATGTTCATCTTAAGACCCATCCGTTGCGAGACACTATTGAGTACATTGAGCATAGTGCTTAGGTCCTCCAGCGATTCTGCCATAAGGACTATATCGTCGGCAAATCGAAGGTGAGTGATGTACTCGCCATTGATGTTGATACCGTATCCTTTCCAGTCCAGAAGCTTGAAAACGTCTTCCAATGCAGCGGTGAAGAGTTTCGGGGATATGACGTCACACTGTCTTACACCTCTCTGCAATTGGATAGGTTTCGTACTCTGGTTCTGTACTCGGATAGCCATCGTAGCTCTACTGTACAAACACTTCAGCACTTCGATATACCGACAGTCAACTTAGCACCGCTGAAGGGACTGCAGCACCACCCAAATTTCGACGGAATCAAAGGCTTTCTTATAGTCCACATACGCCAGACATAGTGGCAAATTGTACTCTTCGGAATTCTGTACAATTTGCCGAAGGGTATGTATGTGGTCTGTACACGCCCCTAGCTGCCCCAACCAAGGCTGACGGGATTAGGGCCCATGAGTAATCCCATCGACGAGCAGCAGAGGGGCGGGGCCAGAATATGGCCCCGCCCCTCTGCTCTATATAAATCTCTCTAATTACACTAAAATATATGGGGGAGCGTTATACTACGGCCAGTCGACCGGAAGGAATTTGGACGTAGCTTACTTACCTATATCCGAAGCTAACTTCGCACCAGTTAGTTCTAGAATATCAGAGGCCGCACTAGCTAATATTGTCGAATGCACTTATACAGATTCTGAGTCGGACCCAATAAGTCCCGGGAAGCTCTCCAGCAGGAATGCGCGTCACAAAATCCTAGACCGTATATTTACGGGCCGCACCTAATTATTCACAGTTCCCTAACAAAATGACAGCGTGCCAATCGTTAGCACTGCCTAAAGACGACTGCCTGCCCTTCTGCGAAAGTCAAACCGGTATGAATGCACCGCGCCGAGCGCCCTCTCGCGTCAATCCTTGAAACTAGCGCTTGGCGCGATCATGGTCTATGGTGCTAAAGCCCTTTCGGAAACCGGCTTGTTCGGGAGGCTGGAAGTCGTCAAGTCTGCGCGCGAGACGATTCGTAATGACTCTCGAATACAGCACTACTCTACTCTATTTATATATATCTATACAAATAAATAAAATTGAAGTGTCTATTTGTAATGTCAAAATAAAAGTTTTATTTAAAATGTATATGAAAGTTCATACGGCACTTATAACAAAAACACAATTTTTAAAATCTTTGTCTATCTTTCTTTCTGTCTGTCTGTCTGTCTGTCTGCTTGTTCCGGCTAATCTCCAAATTGGCTGAACCGATTTTGACGAGACTTTCAGTGGCAGATAACTGATATTATATGGAGGAACTTAGGCTTAATTTAATTTAGAAAAAGAATTAGGGTTCCTCACAAAAAAATTAAAACCCATGAAATCCAATCGTAATAAATTACACGCGGGCGAAGTCGCGGGGAACAGCTAGTTAATAGATAGGAAATGATATTTTTAATTTATAGGAGTCACGCCAACTAAACGCGCACGGCTGCGGCTTCATCGATCGAGAAATGTAATCCGTTCCGTGTATATGTATATAAATAACGTTTCCTATATATTAACACTTCAAAAGATATTTTTATTCATGATAAGGCCAGTATTAAGACACTTTTAAGAAATGACTCAGATATTATGATAATTTTACTCATTACGGTAAATTTTATTTAATTAATAAATGTGTTATTTATTTTTATCTGTTTATTAA
The DNA here is from genome assembly GCA_963668995.1 of Parnassius mnemosyne. NCBI lineage: Eukaryota > Metazoa > Arthropoda > Insecta > Lepidoptera > Papilionidae > Parnassius > Parnassius mnemosyne. The sequence goes on along the minus strand of CAVLGL010000035.1, from coordinate 15,539,077 downwards.
ATAACCTATCTGTAGAGCGGGTCACACCCCACTGATACTAACTTGCACTCCGCTTACGGTGAGCCCAAAAAAATCCGTGGGCATGGGCACATTCTGAAGGTTTTATGATGACCAGATAATGCTTATCGGTTTTCAATAATGGAAATAGTTAGGGTGGCCTAGTTTTCTGTGTTTATCTAATTGAGCTCTCCACGTGTTACATACTAAAATGAAGTTGAAGCACCGAACGTCACGAATTAAAATTCGTAAAGTTTGTTTTATTAAATGTGTAGTATTCGTGTAATAAATCAGTCAAAAATCATTAAATTCTACATACTGCGTACAGGTAACTTGGTCATTTATAGGAATTGGTGTTAATGATGCTTGCAGGTTTTCTTGAAGTACGCAGATATTTTCGTCTTCTAGTTGTAGTTGGTTATGCTTTTTCCGTTCTGCCTTTTTTATTGCCTGTAAAATATACGGCCGATTTCTAATTTTGTACCTACTTAAGAGTTTTGCTGCTTTTTAATTGCCTGAAAACATTATAAAGTGAGTAATAATACTGTTTGTACTGTTTTTATTATATTTATATTATTTGTGTAGTTACTACACAAATAAAATAAATATAATAAATAGCCTTGAGCCCTTCCAAATGAGCCCAAACACGATAGTGTTTCGTAGTGGCATAACTGAGATCTTTTACCCCACCATCATGAAGGTAATATAATCACATTAAACTAGGTCATCAACCCTTTCAAATGAGTTCAAACACAATCGTTCTACCTAGTGCCGCCACTGAGATCCTATACCCACCTTCGGATTGCACCATCAAAAAGGTGAGATCATTCCAGTCACCTAAGTCTTTATGAGCCCTTTCAAATGAGTTCAAACACGACCGTTCTATCTAGCACCGCCACTGAGATCCTATATCCACCTTCGGATTACACCATCAGAAATGTGAGGTCATAACAGTCATCTAGGTCTTTATGAACCCTTTCAAATGAGTTCAAACACAATCGTTCTACCTAGTGCCGCCACTGAGATCCTATACCCATCTTCGGATTGCACCATCAAAAAGGTGAACTCATAAGAGTCACCTAGGTCTTTATGAGCCCATTCAAATGAGTTCAAACGCGGTCTTTCTATCTAGTGTCGTCACTGAGATCCTATACCCACCTATGGATTGCACCAACATAAAGGTGATATCATCATAGTCATCTAGGTCTCCATTTACCTATTTGAAAATGAGTCCAAACACGATGGTTCTACGTAGTAGCATCACTGAGATCTTTAACCCACCTTCTGAGTCCACCATAAGGAAGATGACATCAATACCATCACCTTGGTCTCCATCCTCTGTCAAACCAACTTCTCTAAATATATATGACGGCTCCGTGGCGCAGTGGCTTAGCAATGAATTGCGGCGCGGGTTCGAATCCCGCACGGAACAAGTATTTGTATGCCCTACAAATGATTTTTAATAAAAAAATATATAAAATAATATAAAATCTTAAAAAATGGTATAAAAAATTATAAAATATATATAAAGTATGTACTTACCAATAATGGAAACGAACTGAAGCCAGCGGATTACGGTGCGCCCGGAAAATACGTAGGTTGCCGTCAGTTAAAAATTTTAACTTAAGATTTCACATTCACGATCAGTTTTTGGATGTACGTCAGTTCAACGGAGCAGTTTAACTGACAGCACGCCCGAATAAAATCCGTGTGTTGCCTTCAGTTAAAAATTTCAACTTAAGATTTCACATTCACGGTCAGTTTTGTACATCCAGTACGTCAGTTAAACTGATCAGTTTAATTGACCGTGAGTGGGGACCATTAGATCAGTGTTTAACCGTATTATTATCATAGGAAGTAAGTAGGTCGAGCGATCAGAGATAAAAACTCTTTTAAAAATAAATTGAATTAATACTTTTTAACTTAAAATATAGTAGTTGATACAGAGAACTTGGTAATGGAAATTATATTGAGGGATTTTTTTTGCGCTCAGAAGCAAATGAATAGGGCTACCCCGTTAACGCGAGGAGGTGGTAAATGCTATATGCATACCACGAAAGCAGGTCTCTCGTGGTTATGCGGGACTCACTGTGACCAACCTAACCACCCTAAGTGTACCCACTAAAAACCACCTGTGGGACTGGCATTGGCTTATTAGGCCTCTCTGCCGAATCGGAAGCGACCCTCTTTTGGGAAAAGAGGGCGCAGGTATTGAGGGATCGAAAGATTTGCTTTAAATATTGTAGGAAGCTAGGAGGTGGGGGTAAAGATAAGGTCACAACATTGTTCTTGGTGTTATCGTTAACTTATTCTAAGATACAATTACGAATGGTAAACTATAAACATTAGCATATAATATTACAACAATATGATATAAATTTTAAGTAAAACAATATAAAGTATACAGGTCTTATAACATAAAGTAAAGAGTAATCTATAACATAAATTTAGTTTGGCTTAAAAGAAAGTAATTTAACTTTTAAGTAAATAAACAACATAAAGTATACAGGTCTTATAACATAAAGTAAATAGTAATCTATACATATAATAAATCTGTAGAAAAGTCGTGTCTGTAATTCTAATATATTCTTGAAAAAACAAGTTCAGGGGACTAAATAAAGGGTTCTGAAGCCAAATTAGTGGTTTTTAGAATTTTTGTCTGTCTGTCTGTCTATCTTTCTGTCTGTCTGTCTGTCTGTCTGTGTATTCCGGATAATAAATCTGTAGAAAAGTCGTGCCTGTAATTCTAATATATTATTGAAAAAACAAGTTCAGGGAACTAAATAAAGGGTTCTGAAGCCAAATTAGTGGTTTTTAGAGTTTTTGTCTGTCTTTCTGTCTTTCTGTCTGTCTGTCTGTCTGTCTGTCTGTGTATTCCGGATTCACGTAAAAACTACTGAACCGATTTACATGAAATTTTGCATATAGGTAGTGAGTAACCCGGAGCAACTTATAGGCTACTTTTTATCCGATTACAGAACTTCAAAAAAGGTAGGTTATGTATTCTATTTCCTTTAGATGTTAATTTTCTATTATATCTTAGTTATAGGCGAGATGACGGGTGTTTTTCAAATAAAAAACATATTTTTAAATAAAGTTTAAAATATAGTTATAATATTGGTAAAATAATTTTGAAACTACACCGATTTGGTATTCAAAACAGCGCCATCTATCATCAAATGGTAGAAGTCTTATATTTAGGCCTTCAATTACTAATAAATGAAAAATAATATAAATAACTTACATTTATATGTCAAGAACACAGCGCTTAAACTTATTATTTCATATTTAAGTAATAGAATGCAGAAAGTTATTATCAATGGTAAAAGTTCTTCCGGCTCACCTGTACTAATGAGTGTCCCTCAGGGCTCGATTCTCGGCCCATTCCTATTTCTAGTGTATAATGATGACTTACCTTCTCTTGTAGAGGATAATCATCATATAGTATTATTTGCTGATGATACTTCCTTGATTTTTAAACTTAAACGTCAATCATTTAAATGTGACGAAGTGAACAATGATATATCAAAATTAGTGCATTGGTTTAACGTTAATAATCTACATTTAAACGGAAATAAAACTAAATGTATTAAATTAACAACAACGAATGTTAAAAGAGCCCTGTTGAATCCACTGTTTTTCTTGGCATCACTCTCGACGCAAAGCTTCAGTGGGGCCCCCATATATCCAAACTAGCAAGCAGACTAAGTTCTGCAGCCTATGCTGTAAAAAAGATTAGAGGTCTCACTAGTGTCGAGACAGCTAAATTAGTTTATTTCGTTATTTCCATAGCATAATGGCTTATAGGATTTTGCTATGGGGAAATGCGCCTGATTCAGAAAATATTTTTGTTTTACAGAAGAGGGCCATTAGAGATATTTGCAACCTAAACCCGAGAGAGTCTCGTAGAGATAAATTTAAAGAAATAAATATATTAACTTTGGCCTCTCAGTATATTTACGAAAATTTACTGTATGGTCATAAAAACAAAGGTAGTTTTAGTAAAAAAAGTGATATACATTCTGTAATCACCAGGAACAAACACAAGCTAGTGATGCCAGTTTCTCGACACCACAGAGTCAGTAATTGATTCTTGGGGCAATGTATACGCTATTACAACAAGGTCCCGGAAAGTGTACAGGCTCTCTCTATTAGCAAGTTTAAATGTTTTGTTAAATTGAAACTGTATAAAAAGGGTTATTATAGAATAAATAAATACATGGTTAATAATAACCTCTGGGAATGAGGTGATCATCACTTACAAGCTGTTTCTAAAATTAATTTTGTACTTATATAGTTTGTACAACCATTATTGTAAAATTTGCTTTAAAAAAAAAGTCCCGCTGGGTTTCTTGCTGGTTCTTCCCAGAACAGAGGTTTTTTTGTGGTAAATTAACAAATGACTTTCAATAAGAATTACACATGTGATCTATATTGAATAAAAAATTATTCTATTCTATTCTATTCTTAAAAAAAACAAATAGTAAAATTAAGGTATGGGGTTATTTATAAGATATAAAAACATTTTAATTTAACTAAGGGTTTTATTAGGATGTGCCATTATTCGAGCCACCCTGAAATAGATTTAAAGTTAAATATTTATGAATAATTACGATACGCATGCACTATTTGGTTTTTTCCAGATTTTTGTATAATACAATTTTCATTAAAACCTATTCTAACAATAATATGAGGCCCGTCCCATAGGCTATTTAAGTTGTTTGGATTAGGGACTTTAAGCAAAACTTTATCTCCTACGTTAAATTTGGCTATATATTTAATATTGCTGTCGTATCGCTCTTGTACAGAAGTCCGAAGAGTACAATTTGTCACTATGTCTGGCGTATGTGGACTATGAGAAAGCCTTTGATTCCATCGAAATTTGGGCGGTGCTGTAGTCCCTTCAGCGGTGCCAAGTTGACTGTCGGTATATCGAAGTGCTGAAGTGTTTGTACAGTAGAGCTACGATGGCTATCCGAGTACAGAACCAGAGAGGTGTAAGACAGGGTGATATTATATCCCCGAAACTCTTCACCGCCGCATTGGAAAACGTTTTCAAACTTCTGGACTGGAAAGGATACGGTATTAACATCAATGGCGAGTACATCACTCACCTTCGATTTGCCGACGATATAGTCCTTATGGCAGAATCGCTGGAGGACCTGAGCACTATGCTCAATGACCTCAATAGTGTCTCCCAACGGATAGGTCTTAAGATGAACATGGACAAAACAAAGATTATGTTTAATGTCCATGTCACACCTATGCCGGTAGTTGTTGGGAGCACTAAGCTCGAAGTTGTTGACGAGTATGTTTACCTGGGACAAATAGTCCGACTAGGTAAGTCCAACTTCGACCGAGAGGTCAATCGACGAATTCAACTCGGCTGGGCAGCGTTCGGGAAGCTACGACACATCTTCTCGTCAGACATACCTCAAAACCTTAAAACGAAATTGTACAATCAGTGCGTGTTGCCAGTGATGACTTACGGAACTGAGACGTGGTCCTTCATTGCTGGCCGTATGAGGAAGCTCAAGGTCACTCAGCGAGCTATGGAGAGGGCTATGCTCGGAGTTTCTCTGCGTGATAAACTTAGAAATGAGTATATCCGCAGTAGAACCAGAGTAACCGACATAGCCCAACGGATTAGTAAGCTGAAGTGGCAGTGGGCCGGTCATATAGCTCGAAGAACCGACAACCGATGGGAAAGAAAGGTTCTCGAGTGGGAGCCTCGTACCGGTAGGTGAAGTGTAGGGCGACCCCCCACGAGATGGAGTGACGACCTGGTAAGACATGCAGGAAGTCGATGGATGCAGGTGGCTCGGGACCGTGCTTTGTGGCATTCCTTGGGGGAGGCCTATGTTCAGCAGTGGACTTATGAAAGGCTGTAATGATGATGATGATGATGATGATCGCTCTTTTGCCTTTTCTTTCATTGACGTCTCCTGATACCTTGAGTCTTTCGTTTAAATCTCGTAGGTAGTCATGAGTTGTGTAGTCATCGTTTGCTTTTAAATAATAAAGAGTACGCGGTTTGTAACCAAGGAGTAATTCATGAGGTGTAAAATTTGTGGACTGATTAATTGATGTGTTATGGAACATAGCTATCAGAATCCCAAGGATCGAAGTGAGTGGGTCTCGAACAGCCATATATAATATTTTGTTTCTTTTCTGAAACGAATAAATCAGTTTCGTAAAGTGTTTTGGTTTATTTAAATATGGGTCCACTTTCTTTTTATTAGGATCAACAAACAGTTTACACAATATTTCTTAATCTAGAATACATTTACTACGAAAAACATAATATAATAGTGCAACCAACAACGTTGACCACCAATTACTATTAATAAAAGTTGAGATTGAGAATAACGTACAATTTTTTCATTTAATTCAATGTTTGTGTCTTCAAATAATAAAATGATGAAAAATAATTCTTATTCCAATAACCAATTACACAAACAAATTCTCCTCTGAGTACTGAAAGTAGCTCCTTTTTATTAATACCTACCTTATGAGCAAAAATATCATCATCATCATCATCATCATCAACATTACAGCCCTTCACAAGTCCACTGCTGAACATAGGCATCCCCCAAACAATGCCACAAAGCACAATCCTGAACCACCTGCATTCATATCTGACTTCCTGCATATCTTACCAGGTCGTAACTCCATCTAGTGGGAGGACGCACTACACTTCGTCCGCCGGTACGAGGCCGCCACTCTGGAACCTTTTTCCCCATCGGTTGTCGGTTCTTTATGGCCGGTGGTTGGTTGGTTTCTTAACTATATGGTCGGCCCATAGCCACTTCAGCTTAATAATCCGTTAGGCTATGTCGGTCACTCTGGTTCTACTGCGAATATCCTCATTTCTAAGTTCATCACGCAGAGAAACTCCGAGCATAGCCCTCTCCATAGCTCGCTGAGCGACCTTGAGCTTCCTCATCCAGGTAGCACTGAAGGAATCAGTTCCATAGATCATCACTGGCAACACGCACTGGTTGAACAATCTAATTTTAAGGTTTTGAGGTATGTCTAACGAGAAGATGCGTCGTAATCTCTCGAACGCTGCCCAGCCGAGTTGAATCCGTCGATCGATCTCTCGGTCGAAGTTGGTCTTACCTAGTCGGACTATTTGTCCCAGGTAACCATTGTTCAGTTAGGGAACATGAATAAAATAGGCGACTCACACGATAGGCAAATTGTATATTTAAAAGGAATGAAAAATACAAAATATTTGGTGGCGATCGGGTCGCGAGCTATCGGCGAGTGCCGGTCTTAGGCGCGGTGGTGATAAACCCCCCGCACTTCACATACTCCCCGCAAACACCGTCGGTGCTGTCGTAACGGCGCCGACATACTCCCGGCGCTGGAAAGCTTAACAGCTTTCAAGATCTTCCAACTCATCGGGCTTCGGTAGTAGGACGATTCTGTTTAGGGCGCGCCGCACAATTCCTCTTGCAGTGTCTATATCTGCGACGCGTGTCAATCCGTCAGATCCCGGGAAGAGTTTTCTTACACGTCCTAGACGCCAATAGAGCGGTGGAGCGTTTTCCTCTTTCAAGAGGACTAGGTCGTCAATTTGTAGGCTCTCTTTGGACTTCGTGCGCCACTTCGTCCTCAACTGCAGCTCCGCAATGTACTCGTGCGCTGGAATCTGTCGAGACGATTGGCATTAGCGGATTGCAGACACGGAGATGGCAGCGAGCTTAGTGGTCTACCAATTAAAAAGTGGCCCGGAGTTAAGGGATAATAGTCCGTGGGAGAGGAACTTAATGGACATAGGGGGCGGCTATTTAGAATACATTCTATTTGTGTGAACAAAGATGACAATTCCTCATAGGTTAGGTGCGTAGTCCCTAATATCCTAGCCAGGTGGAATTTGGCTGACTTTTTCACCGGCCTCCATCAAACCATTGAAGTGAGGAGCGTATGCAGGCGAAAAACAAAATTCAACGCCTTCGTTAGCGGCAAAATTAGCGATAGTTTTGGCATTAACTTCAAAAAACTCTTTAAGTTCCTTTGAAGCAGCTACAAAGTTTCCACCATTGTCGCAGAATATCTGCTTTGGTAGCCCTCTCCGTGAAACAAAGCGTCTCAAAGTTAATATAAAAGCATCCTTGGACAGCTCACTAACAGCCTCCAAATGGATGCACTTATACCTAAAACATATGAAAATACACAAATAACATTTTGTAATTTTACAACCACGACCTTTGCGATCCGTGACCATAAATGGCCCAGCGAAATCAGTCCCTACTGTAATAAAAGGAAAGTCGGGCATTAGTCTTTGAGCAGGTAGGTTGCCCATTATGTTTTTCATAGACTGACCCTTAAAACGCCTACATACGGTGCAATTATGCACAGTACGTCTAGCCAGACTTCTTCCACTAATGGGCCAAAAACGCGTTCTAATAGAAGCCAGTAAGGCTTGGGGCCCCAGATGTAGAAGCCGTACGTGTTCTTGTTGGAATAAAAGTTGAGTAAAATGGTGTTTAGAGCTTAACAACATGGGATGCTTCATATCGAAACTATATTCAGAAGCCTGAATTCGACCACCTACTCTTATCACTCCTTCATGTAAAAATGGATTAAGTGCCGAAATGTGCGACTTAGGACTTAGGGAATTTCCTTTTAATAATAAGTCGTATTCTTTAGGGAATGCCTCTAATTGGGAAATATACACTAATGAATTAAGAGTTTTATTGAGCTCGGCGGTAGTTAAGGAACCTGTAATTTTAGTTTTAGAATTTTTACAGTTATTAATAAATCTATGTACATAGGCTAAATGTGTTGTAATTGTTTTAATTTAGAATATTTGTTAAAGTTAATAATTGATTGATAATTATCACAAATTGCAACTGGATGTGCTTTAACTTCCGGCAAATTCTTCATCTCAATAATAGTCTGCGACTGCACAGAAGGCCACTCGGACTCCGGCAACGATAAAAACTTAGGTCCATACCACCACATATCACATGCAGCGATCTGTTGTGGGTTCACGCCACGGGATAGCAGGTCAGCTGGGTTGTGTTCTGTAGGAACGTGGTGCCATGAATTTGCGTCAGTCAGCTCTCTAATGGCGGCGACTCTGTTGGCAACGAATGCTTTCAAGTTAGAAGAACCGCAGCGCAACCAACTAAGAACTACGCTCGAGTCAGTCCAATAGACATGACGCAATATTTTACGTCGCAAGGCCTTGGTCACAGATGAACTCATTTCAGCTGCCAGAAGAGCACCTGAAAGCTCCAAACGAGGAATTGTAATAGGGCTGGATGCTGGGGCAACGCGAGATTTCGTACATAAAAGTTGGACATGTATTTGTCCTTGTTTATTTGTAGAGCGAAGGTACAAGCATGCACCATAGGCGCGTTGCGATGCATCGCAAAAACAGTGGATTTCAGCAGAGACTGGATATTCTATTGATACCCATCTAGGTATATTTAGTGAAAAAAGGTATTTAAGTCCATCAACAAAAGGTCTCCAGACATCGACAATATCCTTTGGAGCGGGCTCATCCCAGTCCAATTTGAGAGACCATAAGGTCTGAATTAAAATTTTGGGAACGATAGTGGACAAGGATAGGAGGCCCAAGGGATCGAAGATCTTGAAAGTTGAAGAAAGTATAGTGCGCTTGGTGACGACGTCAGACTGATCCACTGTAATGGGAAAATTAATGCTGTCGGTCGAAGGACTCCAATCTAGGCCCAGCGTATTTGTAGACTGACTCAATGTCAGGTTGCCGGATGACTGGACAACGTCTGAAGGCAGTAAAGAAGGTAAGTTGGATCGGTACTTACGCAAGTCAAAACCAGCCATAGAAAGAGCCACATGTGTTGATTTCTGTATAGACCGTAATTGATCTTCATCATCGCTAGAAGTTAGTAAGTCATCAACATATATGTCCTCCTGTATGACTGCCTTAATAACGTCATCGTCACACTCCTCGCCCACTTGCCAGAGACACCTGGTGGCAAGGAAACTAGCGCTAGCAAATCCGTAGGTGACCGTGTTAAGCCTGAGTGTTTGTAATGGTTTGTCCTCCGCATCACGCCATAAAATCAGCTGTAGGTTTCGGTCAGACTCATCTATTAAAACCTGCCGGTACATTTTTTCAATATCCGCTGACAACACATAACGATATTGCCGGAACCGGATCAGGATATTGAAAAGAGAGTCTTGAACTGTAGGGCCTATCATTTGAATGTTGTTTATAGACAAACCAGATGAAGTGCGAGCTGATGCGTCAAAAACGACGCGTAGACGTGTTGACTCACTGTCTTCACGAATGACAGGATGATGCGGAACAAAATAGGCAAGCTCAGGTCGGTCTACCTCAGATATTGCTAGATGTCCTAGTTTGCGATACTCCTCAATGAAATCAACATAGGCGGACTTAAGTTCCGGTTGCTTGCGAAAGCGACGTTCCAGGTTTATAAATCGCCGCCTGGCTATGAAATAGGAAGTGCCTAGGCAGTCTGGTTTGTCGATCAATGGCAGCTTGACACAAAAACGACCTTCTTCAGTGCGTTTTGTGTGCTGTAAAAAATGTTGTTCGCAAGCTTTCTCTTGGTCTGTAAGAAGGGGCCTTTGTGGCAAGCTTTCAAGCTCCCAAAACCTCTTCAAATCATTGTGAAGCTCAACTAAAGTATTGTTGCTTTCAATACTTACAAAATTACATTTCACTGGGGAATTTAAATTGAGATTGTCATTTTGAATATAATGCATGGGACCTGCGATAAGCCATCCTAATTTAGACTCATGTAGAATAGGATTTCCTTTGCCTAAAGAGTGCTGTTTGGTTCCAATAATGGACCAAAATAGGTCAGCACCGATGAGCAGTCCTATGTCAGACGGCTCATAAAAGCTGGGGTCTGCTAATGCAAAGGACTTCAGGTTAAGGTGTGTAATAGACACAAGAGACTTAGGTATCTTACCTGATATTTGGGGTATGACTAAACATGACGTCATAACGCTGAAAGAACCTACCTTTGAATGAATTCGAACATTGCAACGTTCAGCATTAAGCTTGACAATAGTGTTACATATGCCGACTACATTCCTAACATCAGACGTGGAAGAAGTTAAATTTAACTTTGATTTAAGTGATTCTGTAATAAAGCTAGACTGACTACCGTTGTCTAAGAGAGCTTTAGTGGTAATGTAATTGATTGTTTTGGGATTAAAAATATCAACCAAAGTCGTACATAGTAGTGTCTCAGAAGCAGAAACAGCTGACATTGAAACTGGCTCAGAGACTGCAACATTAGTGACTGCCACATTGGTATCAGAATCCGTAGATTTGTGTAAAAAGGTGTTGTGACGTTTTTTGCATATCTTGCACGTACCTGGAAGCTTGCATGCGCGCGTATTATGCCCTTTGCGCAAACAGTTGGGACACAACTTTAGCTCGGACACTAATGAAAGTCTATCATCAATAGATTTCGATTGAAATTGTGAGCACTCATAATTACGATGACCTTGACCACAGAAAATACACTTGTTAGGGGCAGTTGCTGATGAGTCGCCCTGCTCAGCGCTAACGAATGACTTAGTATGAGAAACGGGATTTTGTTTGACGCCTTGATTGTGATTCGGGTTTGACTTTATATTTTTGTCTTGTTTACTGCGATAAACAGACTCTAAAGCTTCAGCGCGGCCCTTAATAAAAGTCATGAAATCATCTAGGCTAGGCATATCCGAAGCATTAACATTAGCTTGAATGTACTCCTCCCATTTAACACGCGTGTTGCTGTCTAATTTCGCTGAGACTATGAATATGATCAGGGTATCCCAATGATCAGTTGGCTGTTTTAAAGTATTTAAAGCACGTAGGTTTTTTGTGACGTGGTCTACTAGAAATCTTAATGACTTGTCAGACTCACGCAACGGCTCAATATTAAACAAAGACTTCAAATGATTATTTATTAATTGACGAATATTATTAAAACGCTCACAAAGAAGACTCCATGCCTCAGGATAATTATTGTCGCAAACTTCTAAATTACATATTACACGAGCAGCTTCACCTTCTAGATAGGAATTTAAATAATGAAATTTGTGTATATTTTTTATTTTTGTATTATTATGTATCAGAGAACTGAACGTATCACGAAATTCCAACCATTTGTTGAACGTACCATCAAACTTATTAATTTTAATGACTGGTAAACGAAAGCCGATAACTTCGTGATCATCTTCATCAGCTGTGTAAATACTGCTATGCTGAAGCGACGACTTTTTTGTCGTACTGCTTACGGAAATAATTTCCTGAGCCAATGCGATCGAATTGTGGAAAGCTTGTTCGATAACTTCTCTGGTATCCAATTCTAAGCTTAAATTATTTTCCTCCAATGCTTCAATCTGATTTTGCACGCTATCGAATTCGCCAAATAAAGTCTCAAGTTTAACTAATCGCTGCGATAGCACGCTAACTTCCGTAGGAGTAAGCTTTTTACCTTTTAATTCTTCTAAATGGTTATTAAATTTCGTAACACGGCCTCTAATTGAAGCGCGTTTTAAATTAAGAGTTTTGTACTTTGCCTCCATACTAGCAAAGTTAACGCGCAGACAATCAAAACAACTAGTTATGCGCTGTACTAATCAAATAAATAAGAATTGCATACAATACGTTCCTCGCTTCGTGGCCGCTGTGACGGAAACCGGTTCAAAATCAGCAGAAGCGCGGTGAAAGGTGGGATTGATGACGCGCGACGCCCGCGGTCCAGTACCACGACGTGAGCCCGCAGTGCTGGCAGTGACACGGGATGCGATGATAGTCTCGAGCGACCGCTGAAATTGATTGTTGGAATGCTTTGCAGATATCTCCGTACATAAAATAATAACGGGAAGCAAGGTTGATCGTAAATTTAATTGATTTGTGCAAATAATGGTTTAATTAGCGTAATATAGGGCTTAGCGAATGATTATGCTATAGTGATGACTAATTTATTTGCGTGCATAAACAGCTAACAGTGAATAGCGAGAAGTGAATTTACTTGCATTGAGGAGTTAAGCTCAAATTTTTGCGTAGCTATGTACATAGTATGTGTATGCTTACGTTTAAAGAAATAGGTTCAGCTATTTAAATTCTAACTATTTAACATCCGAAGATTGCAGGTTCGTGTCCTGTCACGGTCGCCACTATGTTCAGTTAGGGAACATGAATAAAATAGGCGACTCACACGATAGGCAAATTGTATATTTAAAAGGAATGAAAAATACAAAATATTTGGTGGCGATCGGGTCGCGAGCTATCGGCGAGTGCCGGTCTTAGGCGCGGTGGTGAGAAACCCCCCGCACTTCACATACTCCCCGCAAACACCGTCGGTGCTGTCGTAACGGCGCCGACAACCATATTCGTCAACAACTTCGAGTTTAGTGCTACAACTACCGGCATAGGTGTCCATGTCACGTTAAAAATGATTTTTGTTCTGTCCATGTTCATCTTAAGACCTTGGATAGGTTTCGTACTCTGGTTCTGTACTCGGATAGCCATCGTTACCCTACTGTACAAGCACTTCAGCACTTCGATATACCGAAAGTCAACTTGGCACCGTTGAAGGAACTGCAGCACCGCCGAAATTTCGACGAAATCAAAGGCTTTCTCATAGTCCACATACGCCAGACATGGTGGCAAATTGTACTCCTCGGATTTCTGTACAATTTGCCGAAGGGTATGTATGTGGTCTATGGTGCTAAAGCCTTTTCGGAAACCGGCTTGTTCGGGGGGCTGGAAGTCGTCAAGTCTGCGCACGAGATGATTCGTAATGACTCTGGAAAACAGCATGTGACACGGCTCAGAAGGAAAATTGGTCTGTAGTTTTTCAAGAGAGCGTAGTCACCTGTTTTGAAGAACAAGACCACCGCACTTCTGCTTCACGCCTCCGGCGTAATGTCACCATGGAGGACGGAATTAAAGAGCTTCTGAAGGACTTCAAGTACCGGTTTTCCACTCGCTTTCAGAAGCTCCGCTGTTATTCCATCATCGCCTGGGGCCTTCCCGTTTTTCAGGTGCTGGAGAGCCATTTTAATTTCGCTCAGACTGACGTCCGGGATATCATCGGAATAGTGTTGGATAAGACTCGCTCTTGGATTGTTACTCACTTGTGACTTTTAACAGTGGTAGAGCCACGCGGCAGCTTTTGCTGTCGCACGAATGGGCCGGCTCGAACCGGGGTAGTACCATGACCTCACAGAAAACCAGCGTGAAGTAGAGGTTTATCTCTGCGTTTCGCTTGGTGAGTGCAGGTGGCCGGAGGCCCTTTTTACTGGAAATGAGGCGTTCCATCTTAGTCCTCACGGGTGACAACGCATCTACATTTTGATTTGTAACAGAGGATAGATGTAGATGTCTATGGGCTGCAGCAACCACTTACCATCAGGTGGAATATGTGCTCGTTTGTCATCCTTTTCCTATAAAAAAAAACACTTGCGTGTGGCTCCTAAGATAATGTGTACAGCTGCCCATAGAACCTCTCAATCTCACATAAAATCTCAGGTGTACCGGAAACGATGCTGCCACACTCGGTCTTTAGCTTCGACAGTTGGCTCTTTATAGCAGACAGATCTCTAGGAAAGACTTTGGAGCCCTGGTTCCGCTCGATCGCTTCTTTAATACGATCAGTATTAAAGTTGCGTAAGTCCCGCCGCATCTATTTGGAGATCTGTCTGTTCAGTTGGCAGTTCAGTACTGAAGACTGCAGCTTCATATCCTGTCTAACAGCCATGAGATTAAGAGTGTGATCGGAGACTTTTTGTGTTCTTCTGCGGCGGGTCTTGCAAAACTTAGCTCCGACCGCATGGACAGTTTCCACGAGCTTGTCATTCATATCGTCCACTGCATTGCAATCTTCTAGGCACTGAAAACGGTTTCGTAGCACGAACTGAAAGGTTCCGGGACTTTGGATTAGAGCACGAGGGCGACGGAGCGTTGACTTTATTAGACTTGACCTCTCCAACGTAACGTTTAGGTTCAGTGTGCCTCTCATCATTCGGTGATCGCTGCCGGTTTTCACCCTCGCGATCACTGAGACATCACTGAACAGTTGTCGCCTGGTCGTCATAATGAAGTCAATCTCATCTGTGGGGCCGCTTCTGCAAGAAAGAGTTTATCATAAAGAGTCCCTCTTTCTCCATGAATTCGGTCAGCTGCTGGCTCCTTGAGTTCCGTTGCCCTATTCCAAATTTCGCTAATTTCAGCTCACCGTTCTCCCTTGTACCTAGTTTTGCGTTTAAGTCTCCCATTAACACCATATAGTGGGTAAACTTGGTAATAGAGAGAGCCTGTACACTTTCCGGGACCTTGTTGTAATAGCGTATACATTGCCCCAAGAATTAATTACTGACTCTGTGGAGTCGAGAAACTGGTATGGCTTATGGCATGTGTTTGTTCCTAGTGTTTACAGAATGTATATCACTTTTTTTACTAAAACTACCTTTGCTTTTGTGAACATACATTAAATTTTCGTAAATATACTGAGAGGCCAAAGTTAATATATTTAATTCTTTAAATTTATCTCTAAGAGACAATTTAGGTTGTAAATAGCTCTAATGGCCCTCTTCTGTAAAACAAAACTAGTTTCTGAATCAGCCGCATTTCCCATAGCAAAATCCCATAAGCCATTATGCTATGGAAATAACTGAAATAAACTAATATAACTGTCTCGACACTAGTGAGACCTCTAATCTTTTTTACAGCATAGGCTGCAGAACTTACTCTGATTGCTAGTTTGGACATATGGGGCCCCACTGTAGCTTTGCGTCGAGAGTCATGCCAAGAAAGACAGTGGATTCAACAGGGCTCAGTTCTTCCCCATTTATAAACACATTGATACTCAGATTTTTAACATTCGTTGTTGTAAATTATAATATTTTGAATATACATACATTCATTTACTTCCTTTTAAATATATATTATTAACGTTAAACCAATGCACTAATTTTGATATAGCATTATTCACTTCGTCACATTTAAATGATTGACGTTTAAGTTTAAAAATCAAGGAAGTATCATCAGCAAATAATACTATATGATGATTATCCCCTACAAGAGAAGGTAAGTCATTAATAAACACTAGAAATAGGAATGGGCCGAGAAACGAACCCTGAGGGACACCCATTAGTACAGGTGACGCGGAAGAACTTTTACCATTGATAATGACGTTCTGCATTCTATTACTCAAATATGAAATAATAAGTTTAAGCGCTGTGTTCTTGACACCATAGTACTGTAGCTTCCTAATTAATGTCTCATGGTGAACGCAGTCGAAGGCCTGATAAGTTTCCGTACTTTTTCCACTTAACCCAAGCATTATTTTTATTTTTAAAGATATGTATCAATGATGAATCGAATCACTTAGGAAAATTACACTTTTTAACAGTTTTCGTATTATACCATATATATTGCGTATAATACCATATATTCCGTCATAAAATAATTCAACAGCCGCTTCAGCAGAAACGTTATCTGTCATCAAAGCTTTACAATCAGTATCTAAAATTACTTTATTAATCAACTCGTATTCTGCACTTTCAAAACAGTAACGCGTGTTTAACATTATTTGAATTTCTAAATGTATTCATTTGTGTAAAGTTATAAAGTGATATAAAATTTGTCAAACTATTGCGTGAAACCTATATATCGGAAAAATAATTAGTTTCAAAATTAAGATATATATAGTCTCCTACTAAATAAAAATTCTTACATAATTGGTATTGATTAATAGCTATACTAGATAAATATTCTATATAGCTCAAGTATACATCACTTTTTTGGTTAGGCGCAATATAGAGAGCATTTAACAAATAAAGATTTTTGCCACCTCTAATCTCAAGTGTAATGTAATCTATAAGTGAAGAAAGTGCGGACGCAGAGAACGAAGTCTGTACCTCTGCAGTGATAAGCGTACGGCGTACCGATATGAGTACTCAACCACCGTCCCGCTGGTCACACGCATCACGATTTCTGTCACATCTATACACGGCATATCTGGTATCAATAAATTCCTTATCACAAACATGACTATGTAACCATGTTTCCGTTAAAATAATTACATCATATGAGTGGGAAAGAATGTTCGTATATATAGTATGTAATTTAGTCCGAAACCCTCGACAGTTTTGATATTAAATCGACAAGTTATCCATTTTTAAATACAATAAATTGAACTGATTCTAAAATAGTAATGTTATATTTGTATATAATTAATATATTATATTGAATTATATGCAATCATATAATTGAATAGACATCAAAAGTTATTATTACTTCCTTAAGATTACGAGTAAAACCATAAACAATAATTATCTTGTCCACTTTAATCAAAAGCCAATTTAGTATTTTAAATAACATGTAAACATCGTTCATAAGGCTCAACGTACTTATGATTGTACTTGACCCGCAAAAGTATATTATTAACCTACTGATATTTAATTTTTACCCTACAAAAAAAATATAATAATAGAAAGGAGATTGTGTATATACTAGAAATATTTGAAATTTCGAAATGTCTTGAATTACGACTAAGCATTTGGACGAATAATAACGACGTTATAATTATCACGGAATCAGGGCTACACAATGGCGTTTTTGATGGTGAGTGGTGTGACGATAGGTATGATGTGTTCTGGGCTCACAGAAATTTGCGTACTAAAGATAAAAGTGCCGGTTGTGGAATTATCATACTGACACGACGTACACTCGGCGTATACGGCCCAACTCACCTATTGTGAATAACCATTCCTACGCGTGCGTGTGGTTCAAATCAAAAACCAAATATCCCGTTTTTATTACACCAAAAATTAACGGTATTATCGAGCTTTCCCCAAATGCTAATATTGTAGTAATAGGAAATTTTTGGTAGATTTGTTTTTGACTTCATTATGACGACCAGACGACAACTTTTCAGTGATGTCTCAGTGATTACGAGGGTGAAAACTGGCAGCGACCACCGAATGCTAAGAGGCATACCTACATATATGAAACTAAACCTTAGTTGTAGAGGTCACATCTAATGAAGTCAACGCTCCGTCCCCATCGTGGACAATCCAAATCAGAAATCATTTATTTGCCTGAAATATCGTTGGTACACAAGATGTTGATTTAAGTTATAGCACAGGACATATTTCTCCCTCATAAAGGGCATGTACCATTATAGTAAATTTACAACAAATATTTGAATAAAATTACAATTATTATTAGATGCCGTGTAGTGGCGGTCAAGATTATCCACTACCCCATATCTTCCCGTGGGTGTCGTAAAAGGCGACAAAGGGAAACAGGCAGGAGATGGGCAGCAGCATCTTTCTGATAATAGCCAAAATTACAATAAAAAAACTGCGGTTGCCAACCCGCTAGACAGGCGTGGCAACTATGGCAAATACCCCCCTACGAAGAGAGTAACAAGGAGACGGCCCCAAGTCCCCGGCGGCCCCGCTATTCCTGGCTACGGTGGCGACCATGGTAACGGTGGGGCAGGGGGTGCTAAGAATCTCCGGTGGAGGTTCAGTTGCCACCTTAGACGACTCGACCTGGCAACATACAACGCATGCTTCCTGAGGATTGACGAGAAGATCGTGGAGCTGGAAGAAGAAATAGACAAATTACGCTGGCATATTATAGGATTATTCGAGGTCCGAAGAGAGGGGGAGGATACGGTAATCCTCGAATCTGGCAACTTGCTCTATCACCAGGAGGGCGACCATCTGTCCCAAGGAGGTGTCGGATTTATCGTCCACAAGTCTCTCGTTAACAAAGTTGTAAAGATCGGGAGTGTGTCGACGAGGGTGGCGTACCTCAAACTCAGAATCACCAAACGGTATTCGCTGAAGGTCATACAGGTTTACGCACCAACCTCGGCACACCCCGATGAGGGGGTGGAGGAAATTTATGAGGATATCTCTAAAGCCATGCATTCCTCCAAAACCCAATATACGGTGTTAATGGGAGACTTCAATGCAAAACTAGGTACAAGAGAGAACGGTGAGCTGAAAGTAGAGAAATTTAGAATAGGGCAACGGAACCCAAGGGACCAGCAGCTGGCCGACTTCATGGAGAAAGAGGAACTCTTTATGATGAACTCTTTCTTCCAGGAGCGGCACCACAGGAAATGGACATGGTCGAACCCCACGGTTCGAAAAAAAATGAGACCGACTTCATTATGACGACCAGACGACAACTGTTCAGTGATGTCTCCGTGATCGCGAGGGTGAAAACTCCGATCACCGAATAAGAGGCACTGAACCTAAACATTAAACTGTTTCAAAGTCCTGATACATTTCAGCTCGAGTAACAAAACCGTTTTCAGTGGCTAGAAGACTGCAATGAAGTGGACGATATGGATGACAAGCTCGTGGAAACTGTCCTTGCGGTCGGAGCTAAGTTCTGCAAGACCCGCCGAAGAAGAACACAAAAACTCTCCGATCACACTCTTAATCTCATGGCTGTTAGACGGGAGATGAAGCTACATTCTTCAACAGATTTGACAGCATACAGGCAATTGAACAGACAGATCTCCAAATGCATGCGGCGGGACTTACGCAACTTCAATACAGCTTGTATTGAAGATGCGATCGAGCGGAACCAAGGCTCCAAAGTCTTTGCCAGAGATCTGTCTGCCAGAAAGAGCCAACTGTCAAAGCTAAAGACCGAGTGTGGCAGCATCGTTTCCGGAGGACCTGAGATTTTGAGTGAGATTGAGAGGTTCTATGGACAGCTGTACACGTCATCGTCGGAGCCACACACAAGTGTGAGTAACGATCCAAGAGCGAGTCTTATCCGACACTATTCCGAAGATATCCCGGACGTCAGTCTGAGCGAGATTAGAATGGCTCTCCAGCATCTTAAAAACGGCAAAGCCCCAGGCGAGGATAAAATTACAGCGGAGCTTCTGAAAGCGGGTGGAAAACCGGTACTGGAAGTCCTTCAGAGGCTCTTTAATTCCGTCATCCATGGCGGCATTACACCGCAGGCGTGGAGCAGAATTGCGGTGGTCTTGTTCTTCAAGAAATTCAATGACAATTCTCTCTTGAAGAACTACAGACCGATTTCACTTCAGAACCGCGTCTACGTGCTGTTTTCGAGAGTCATTACGAATCGTCTCGCATGCAGACTTGACGACTTCCAGCCTCCCGAACAAGCCGGTTTCCGAAAGGGCTTTAGCACCATAGACCACATACATACCCATCGGCAAGTTGTAGAGAAGTCCGAGGAGTACAATTTGCTACTATGCCTGGCGTATGTAGACTATGAGAAAGCCTTTGATTCCGTCGAAATTTGGACGGTGCTGCAGTCCCTTCAGCAGTGCCAAGTTGACTGTCGGTATATCGAAGTGCTGAAGTTCTTGTACAGTAGGGCTACGATGGCTATCCGAGTACAGAACCAGAAACCTATCCAATTGCAGAGAGGTGTAAGACAGGGTGACGTTATATCCCCGAAACTCTTCACCGCTGCATTGGAAGACGTTTTCAAGCTTCTGGACTGGAAAGGATACGGTATTAACATCAATGGCGAGTATATCACTCACCTTCGATTTGCTGACGATATAGTCCTTATAACAGAATCGCTGGAGGACCTCAGCAATATGATCAATGTCGTCAATAGTGTCTCCCAACGGATAGGTCTTAAGATGAACATGGACAAAACAAAGATTATGTTTTAATGTCCATGTCACACCTATGCCGGTAGTTCTTGGGAGCACTAAGCTCGAAGTTGTTTACGAGTATGTTTACCTGGGACAAATAGTCCGACTAGGTAAGTCCAACTTCGACCGAGAGGTCAATCGACGGATTCATCTCGGCTGGGCAACGTTCGGGTAGCTACGACACATCTTCTCGTCAGACTTACCTAAAAACCTTAAAACGAAATTGTACAACCAGTGCGTATTGCCAGTGATGACTTACGGATCTGAGACGTAGTCCTTCACTGCTAGCCGTATGAGGAAGCTCAAGGTCGCTCAGCGAGCTATGGAGAGGGCTATGCTCGGAGTTTCTCTGCGTGATAAACTTAGGAATTAGGATATCTGCAGTAGAACCAGAGTAACCGACATAGCCCAACGGATTAGTAAGCTGAAGTGGCAGTGGGCCGGCCATATAGCTCGAAGAACCGACAACCGATGGGGAAGAAAGGTTCTCGAGTGGCAGCCTCGTACCGGTAGGCGAAGTGTAGGGCGACCCCCACGAGATGGAGAGACGACCTGGTAAGACATGCAGGAGGTCGATGGATGCAGGTGGCTCTTGGGAGAGGCCTACGTTCAGCACTGGACTTATAAAAGGCTGTAATGATGATGATGATGATGACAATTATTAGAACAATTAAAAGAAAAATTTTGTACGTGGTAGAGCCATGCTGCAGCTATATTAATAGTATAGTTGTAGCACGAATGGGTCGGCTCGAGCGGGGAAGGACCACGCTCTCACAGAATACCAGCGTAAAATAGCAGCTTAATGCTGCTGTGTTTCGTATGGTGAGTGTAGAGAACCGGAGACCATTTTCACTGGAAAAGGGGCATTCCATCTTAGTCCTTACGGCTGAAAACGCATCTGCATTTTAATTCGCAAACGAAAATAGATGTAGATGTCAAGAGCCACAGCAACCACTTACCATCAGGTGGACTGTGTGCTCGCTTGTCACCCTTATTCTATAAAAGAAAAAAAAACTATTAGAATTACTGTTATAACAATCTTTTAAAATTAAATTATTTGAATAACTGCGATTAAAATTACAAAGATTATTGAACTATTATAATAGACTAAGTCACTGAAAATAAAAGGAAAAGCCGGTATCTTAGAGGGCACCAAATCGGCAAATGCTTTTATTCAAAAAATCTTCAAGAGTATAGAAACTCTCCTGGATTAATCATTCTCGCAAGGCACAACAGAACCTTTTATATGGCAGGTCAGTAAATGATTTCGGCAAAGAGTTATACAGGGTTATTTTGCAATAACCGGCCAACTTTGCAGAGGAGGTTCAGAATAGGTAACATATGCGAATGGTGAAAAAAATTATCAAGAAAAAAATTGAAACATTTTATCCTTTTTATCCTTTATATTCAAAATGCGTGGAAATGCATTATTTTAATTACTTGTCATTTATAAATTTATACGCACCTATTTGTAAGGGAGTGTTAGTTAAGTGGAGTTCCGAAGCAGCTGTCGGTGGCATTCGGCGCTCGAGCTCAGTTACAGATTTAGATATCTAATAGTTGTTTTGACTCGATAAAAACAAACGCGTCTCCCCCACCCTTTCCTTTCCAATACACCGCTGGGTACGTTCACCTGCCTGACTGACATCAGACAGTGTTGACTTGACCGTGACCTCAGTAAATACCGAGTGTCCTATTTTTAAATTATCGCAGGTAGTATTACTTGTCACACCTGGGTGTAGTACTGGTACTACGTCTGGAAACTATTAAATTCTTCTGGATAGCACCCATTTCATAACCAACGTCTGCAAGCACTGAATAATAACGATGGTCAACCTCGAAAACATTTTTGTGAAAGGTTGTTGTCGAAAATTGATAATACTAACATTATGTGGACTGACACAAAACCTATTTACGCGTGTAGAGCTTTGTAATAGTCGCAACGAACATTAGTAGGTAGTATTATTTTTTTATAGAAGAGGGGCAAACGGGCTCACCTGATGGTAAGTGACTACCACCGCCCATGAACAACCGCAACACCTGGGGAACTGCAGGTGCGTTGCCGGCCTTTTAGAAAGAAGTAAGCTCTTTTCTTGAAGGTCCCTAAGTCGTATCAGTCCGGAAAATTCTCCGGTGGTAAACAACTCCACAGAGAAGTTGTATGAGGAAGAAAACTAATGCACAGTGGTGGACGGCCAACCATCGAGATAATGAGGATGGGATCGTGAATTTAGACGCAATGTGCGTTCGTGAAATTTGGCGGCTGGAATTAATCCGAACAATTCCTCAGAGCACTCGCCGTGGTAGATTCGATAGAAAATGCAAAGGGATGCAACATCCCTACGCAGCGCTAGTCAAAAAACTCGTTCGTAGATGATTCGGACCGCTCTGCGCTAAATGCGTTCTAGTGGAAGTAGCTGGCACTGGGGTGCCCCCGCCCAGAGATGAGAACAGTATTCCATGTGAGGCCGAATTTGCGCTTTAAAAAGTGGCAAGTTCTTTAAGAAGAGCAATATTGCAAGACTAGATACAGATGTTATTATTAATATTGTTACAAGTATGGAAGAAGAAGAGACGTATGTGTTATTATAAGTAAAGTAGGATATTGTCAGACTTGTTATGATATTAATAATATCGTATGACAAAAGATGATGTATGTAATACTGTTTGTAACGTATGGCTATAATAAATCTTTGGAAATATCCATGAGTCGTTTCGTATTTGGCGCTTCTATTTTTGATGTCACTAAATGGTCACTTGTCACTTGTCAGTCTCTCACGAAAAAAATACCCAAATCGATTCAAATCGAACATACTAGTATCGATTCTCGACTAAATCGATCATTAACAGATCTATTTTCGATCAATTGCGACATTTTCAAACATGCCTAATATAGACACAGAACATTATTGACGATAATTTACCGTAAATACATGTAATTGTATAGAAACATCATTAAATTAATAAACATAACATAACACCTGTATTTCCCAAAAGGAGTAGGCAGAGGTGTGTAGTACTGTTTTGTTATACGTTCCATGTAATAGAGGGTGCGCGTATTGCGAAACACCGGACACAAATCCAGACTCCGTGCTACTACTGGGAACTTCAAGTTATAAAAACCCAATAATAATTTGCCCGACCATGGGATAGAACCCAGAACAGACTGTAGCTGGCGCTGGACGTGACATCATGCGAGCCGCCAGCCGAGCTCGAGGTGCTGCAGGACCACCTAGCAGCCCCTCGCGTCCATCATCCCCACCAGACGGCTTGGTGTCGGCGGGGTCCTCTCGGACTCGGCAAGCGGCACCCGCCGCTGGTGGAGTACGCCGCATGCGTTGGACAAAAAATATGAACATAAACGCATTGCGGGCGTACTATAGGGCGAAAGGGGAAGAAACTGGAGGGATAGCGTATCGGGCTCGGATGCATCGCTTTTTTGCTGAGCTTGAGCCGTCAGTTCCCGTCACGGAGCAAAACCTGGCAGACCGAGTTCGGTACATCATACGCTCGAAAATATTTGATGATGCCGAACTCGAACGACTACGACGTGAGGCTATTCCCTCATCGAATGAACCGGCTATAGCTGGGGATGCGGCTCTTCAGGCCACAGACCAGCAGCCACATATAGAGGGCGCCATGGATGGCGACTCCCGCGCATACCCCTAAGCAAGCGGAATCGGGAGGTCGTGAGGGCTCTCAACCCAATGCTGGTGACCTATTTGGAAGCCAGCCGGGACCTTTGCGAGACGGACTTAATTCTTTTTGGCGCCGCACTGGCAGTTTGCCGTATTATTGGCGCCAAAATAACCACGGCTGGACGCGCTACTAGACAAAGTAGCGCCATCCCAGCCTGGAGAAGAAGGATTGAGGACCGTATCGCAAAGGCTAGAGCCGTCATCGGCAATAATAGGCCGAGAATTGTGCGCACCGTCAGGATGGATTTTGCTGGGACAAATATCAGGACAGCCGGATATAACGCAAAAACTGACGGAGCGCATAGACGACCTGAAGCAGAGAATCGCTGCTTGGGGGAAGCGGATTCGGCGATATACCGAGAGGTCGATACGGTTCAACCAGAATCGTCTCTTCCAGAGTGATCAGAAAAGGCTCTATGAATAATTGGAGCGACCAATGGTACGTGGAACGGGCCCAGCACCGAATCAGGCTGAACTGGAAAAGTCCGGGACTCGACGAACTGCATCACTACTGGCTGAAGGGGTTCGTGGTGTGTCACGCTGTGCTCGCCCGACAGTTTCAAGAGGCTCTCGACGAAAAGTCGCTCCCGAGCCTCTTCACTACTGGGATCACTCATTTGGTTCCAAAAGACCGGGATTCGTCAGACCCGAGCAAATACCGCCCCATAACGTGTCTACCTACCATATACAAGACACTAACATCCATTTTGAGCGCGAGAATCACTTATCACCTGAATTCAAATCAGGTGATGTCGCGCGCTCAAAATGGATGTCGGGGCGGTGGTCGTGGAACCAAGGAACCACTCCTCATTGACGCGGTCATTGGCAAGGTGGTTAAACGAAACCGTCGGAACCTCTGCCGCCTGGATAGACTACAAAAAGGCATTCGACTCGGTGCCTCATACATGGCTTAAGAGGGTCCAAGGTTGACTGTACGGTTCGAGACTTCCTCGGGCAGTGTATGGGCTAGTGGAGTACGATCCTTTGTCGTCTAGGCCAGCGGATGACGGCTACGGAGAACCACATAAGGATAAGAAGGGGTATCTTCCAGGGCGATTGTTTGAGTCCAATCTGGTTCTGCCTCTCTCTGAACCCTCTCAGTACCTTACTGGGGGGTTCTGTGAGAGGATTTCAGCTTCGGAAAGGAGATACAAAAGTAACCCACCTTTTCTATATGGATGATCTCAAGTTATTCGCCTCCAGTCGCTCCCATCTTATGGCATTGCTAAACATCACTTGTGATTTTAGCAATTCTATTAGAATGGAGCTGGGGACGGATAAGTGTGCGATCCTCCATATCGAAAGGGGAAGGGTTGCTAACTCTGAGGGCATGGACTTATCTATGCCCATCAGCATAAGGACCCTATCCGAGGCTGAAACATACCGATACCTGGGTATGTCACAGAACATCGGTGTCGATGAGGCGGGTACGAAGCAGTCAGTTTGCGATGTGTTTTATGCACGCTTGACAAAAGTGCTTAAGCCTTTTGTCGGGCGTTAATAAGACACACGCATATAACGGTTGGATCATTCCTGTTCTCATGTATACGTTTGGCATACTCAGGTGGACCCAGACCGAACTGAACGCTCTGGATAGAAAAGTCCGCACTATTATGACGTCCCCCAGGATGCATCATCCGAGATCGTTTGTGATGAGGCTGTACTTGCCGCGGAAACATGGTGGGCGCGGCTTTTTAAGCGCGCTTACCATGCATAATCGCGAAGTGTGCAGCCTCCGTAATTACTTTCTGGCAAGAGCGGATGATCCATTCTATAGGGACGTTATTTTATGTGATAAAGGACTTACCCCTCTATCTTTAGCCAACGAGCAATGGCAAGACCCGGCAATACAGAGCATTTCCGACCGCGAGGCCGTATGGAAGGAGAAGTAGCTCCACGGGAGGTTCTACAAGGTTCTACATGAGCCTTTCGTAGACACAGTGGCCTCCCTCCACTGGCTACGTTTTTGTGACCTCTTCGGGGAAACCGAGGGTTTTGTCTGTGCAATACAGGATCAGGATGACATTCGTCAGGATGAACACCTTAGATACATCCTAAGGAATGGCACCGTCGACATTTGTCGAGCTTGTCGCCATCCCGTTGAACCACTTAAGCATGTCATCTCCGGTTGTTCGGCGCTTTCTAACTCTGAGTACTTGCATAGGCACAACCTAGTAGTCAGGATTCTACACCAGGCGCTCGCTCTGAAATACGGTCTCGTGGATCGGAAACTGCCTTATTGTAAATACATGCCGGAAGCCGTGCTCGAAAATGACCGCGCAAGGCTCTCTTGGGACCGGGCCATCATCACAGACAGGACCATTCTTGCGAATAAGCCTGATATTGTGCTGATGGACCGGGCACAGTCAAGGATATTTTTGGTCTACATTACCATTCCGTATGACGAGAACCTCGTGAAAGCCGAAACAAACAAATGTACAAAATATCTGGACCTGGCTCACGAGGTGACCGACATGTGGGGCGGACTGCCGACCGAAATTATACCTGTAGTCGTTTCTGCAAACGGGTTAATCCCAGTCAGCTTCTCGGGTCATCTGAGGCGGCTGGGACTCCGTGTAGGAGTGGGGATGACCCTTAATTGCCTCCTTAATTGTGTTGTGTGTAGGCAAGCAGGGGCAATTTTTTAAGTCGGCCCTGCGGCTGGGCGGCAGGAGCACAGTGTTGCAAAACTTCCCGATTTATCGGGAGATCTACTGATTTTAATTAGTATCTCCCGATAGGGATATCGGGATATTTAGCGAACGTATCTCCCGATTTTTTACATTTTAAACTAATGTAAAATAATAATCATAAATAAAATTGAAAAGTAATAATCAAAATACTAAAATGAACTTTTAACACAAAATCTATGTACGGGGACTTCCCGAAATTGCTCGCACCACGTCCTATGGGACCTATACCTATAACCTTATTAGGTTTTTAACTTCGCAGTATGGTTAAAGCATATTGCACTGATACATCTTAAAATAAAGTTCATTATTGTCTGGTAAGTGTACGAGGGAGATCCCTAAAGATTACTTTGTTCGGGTTGTTTTACGAATTAGGTAGCTTAGGCCATGTATATATAGTGTTGTTCGTTCATAGAATTACATTCACTAATTACTAGCCTTATTCTGTTTTGTTGAGAACTGTTGTGCTTTATGTCGAAATTTGTTAGGTAGCATTAGTTATAAAAAAAATTAATTTAGAATGGCGTTTGCTTCTAAATACGAAAGAAATTAAATCACTCAGTGAAGAAACAGAAGAATTTTGGAAAAGCGTGAGTAGCAAAAATATATAATCATAAAATTTTAGTTTAAATTATAAAGACATTATTTTGATCGCAAAAAAAATTAAACGAAATAGAACGGCATCTAAAAGAACGTTTTATGATACATTTCTAAACCCATGGATGTAAATAAAAATCTCCCGATTTCTCCATATTTTTAGCTGGCAAATCTACCGATTTTTTATTTTTCACTTTTGCAACACTGCAGGAGCGCAAGACCTTCCTTGCTCCCTAGATCGGCCCTGCCGCTGTTGCGTGTGTAGCGCAATTGGGCTAATTTCGTTCAGTTCGTTGCGACTTTCGCGAGGAGCACACGTATGAGTACAAGTCAGAACCGCAGAAAGAACGTTATTTGAACGTTGTAACTTACAAGTAACATTACTGGGATTTGTTACCTAACTTATCATACGGGCTAGTATGGGAAAGTAAATATTCCAATAATATTAAAATTGCTGGAATATAAATAAAATGGCATTAAATAAATATTTAAACAAAAATACAAATTTTAGTAAATAAATTTTATTAAAACCATCGTTAGAAAACTATCCTGGCTATTTGTAACACTAGTTAAATTATAGTTACTAAGCACTAGATAGTTAAGTTATATCACAGAACAAATTGGTATATAACCAATTTGTTCTGTGATATAACTTAATTTTATTTCACTTAATTACTTAACTTGAATCATGACGAGTAAAGTTAGTCATATTTAATTGTCTTTGATAGCCTAAAAATAGCGTGGCAGAGCTATGCTGCAGCTTTTAAGCACTACATTATGGTTGTAATTATTAATTAATTGGTTGTTTTATTGATAAATGTGGATGTCTATAGGCCATAGTGTCACCTTACCATCAGGTGGACTGTGCTCATTTGTCACCCTTATTCTATATAAAAAAGAGCCAAGGCCAATATATTTACTGATTCATTGATATTTCGATAAAACTGGCGTCATTTTCAACGCGTGCGTCCAGCGCACTGAACGGCATTACGGCAGGCGTGTGTGTAGAGACAGCTCCGATATTGCTCCGATCGCGGTGCTTCCTAGATTGCCCTTGCAGCAGGCAGGTCAGTAGCCGCCTTAACACGTAACACGGCATTCTGGTTCGAAGTTCAGAGGAAGTAAGTCGTGAGCAATAAAGCGCCGAAGTATTTGTAATAGTAGTTAATAATTAATATCTAATTATTGGAAAACTGAAACTGTAAGTACGTGTGAATTTATTTGCTATGATATTATGTAAGCCCTGTGATGTTGTATTATTTTATGGAAATATAAGATGTGATTATGTGGAATATTAGGTCTTTCTTTAACAAATCCCCGTTTTTGAGCTGACGACAACAATATACACACAATAAGTATATTATTTACAATTTTTGGTTATAAGCGATATTATTTACTCAATAAAAGAAAAGATAATTTTACTAAATCTTGCTATTACAATTTAAGTAATTATTATTTATTTATACACACATAGCATACGGAGGTGATAAGCATCTTTTATCAAAATGTTCTTGGACTTCGGACTAAGTGTGTTGACATTATATAACAACATTTTAACATACGACTATGATATTATATTTTTAATTTAGATATGGCTACAAAGCGACATTCATAATTATGAGCTATGTGACGGTGGGTACGAAATTTTTAGATGCGACCGGGACCTTGTTATTAGTAATAAACAAATAGTCGGGGGTGTTATGATATGCGTCAAACGTAATTTATGTCCATTGCTTAGATGTGAGTCTGAATATGCACTTATCAAATCGCTTTGTGTAACTATTCCTGCGCGTACGTTTCATGCATCCACGAACTTGCATTTTTTTTTGGTATATGTAGGTATGTCCCTCTCGATGATAATTAAAACCAACTGTGCATAGAAAATATAAAAAATAGTTTATTACGATTTCACAATATTCATCCTGCTGAGAATTACTTAATAGTAGGGGACTTTAACTTGCCCTGCCTACGACTGAACAATGATGCCTGAACAATGATGGTCCTTGCGCAGATCGGCAGTATGGATACTCAAAACTGTGTTTTAATACTTGTAGAATAACTTTAGTTTTTCTAGGCTTTAACCGATACAATTTTCAAAACATATGCGGAAATACCCTGGATCCCCATTTTTCTAACCTTTTACTGTCCATAAATTCAACTCAGCCTTTAGTACAAGCTGACGTTTTTCTTCCACCTTTATTTATTATTGTCCGAGACTTGTCCAATTAGGAATTTCTAAGCCTAATGTCCTCAGCTAAGGTATAAAATTTTTATAACCATAATTATGAAATTATAAATAAATACCTTAAATCGGTTGATTGGAATAATATTTTAAATACAAATTCTATTGAGTCAGCTATTGATATATATTATGGAAAATTATTGGAATGTTTTGCTCTTTACATTCCTAAAACTTCAAAAAAAATTATTCTTCAAATATAATGAAAAATAAAACTGTAGCGCATCTGTGATGGAAGAAATTAAATATGGAAATCCGAGGGATTATGACGAATTTTCACTCTTAAAGGATAGATTTCATCGGGTACAGGCACAATGTTATAAGCGTTTTACAAGTAACATAGAAAAGTATATAAAACATTCACCTAAATATTTTTCGAATTATGCAAAATCGAAGAAGTCAAATTATCCACAAAATTTTGTATTCCAGTCTTAGACTATTATTATATAGAGGATTATAAATTATTACAGAAAGATTTAGGTCGCATTTACGATTATTACGTTAATAATAGAATAACACTCAGCCTTGGTAAATGCCAAATCATAAGATTCACTCGCAAAATAAATTCAATCATATATTCATATAACTTTAATGATATTTCAATTGAAAGGGTTCAACTTGTACGTGATCTTGGTGTTACTTTAGAGCTTCAGACTCGGCTCACTCATAATTAATAAATCTTTTCGTAACGTGGGCTTTGTAATACGCACTTGCAGAGTATTCTCAGTATTTGTAAGAAGCATACTAGAATACGCAAGTTTAATTTGGAAACTACATTCTAATATATGATGAAATGCTAGAAATTAGAAGAATTTTTAAATCAAAATCACGTTGGTGTCAAAATAATAAAGATAGAATTATCGGTTGTTTGCAGCACAGCGGCTCGTGCTCAAAAAGATCGCTATACAAATACAAAATATTCGAAAATCCAAACTTGATTATTATTATAATCACAGATTTTTATTACAATTTTAAAAGCACAGGATAAATAAAAGTACTACGTACTAAAAGTAAGGATTTATATATAAATATACTTAAATACGTCTTGGACTTCATGGGATGTCCTCAATGATGATATGATGAACATACGAGCATTATGAGTCGTGCATTGCGTGCGTGCGTGCATTTAGATTTTCAAAACTTTTTTAAAATTGAAGTTTGACATAAAACTATTGGAAAATTGGAAATATAATAATAAGGTTATTAGTGAAAACTTGTTTTCTGCAAATAAATTATGATTATGGGTAATACGTAATTTGTTAATGCGATTAAGGCTTGCACAATTGGATTTACCAATATTTGATACCATTAGCTATATAGTGATACGAATAAGTATTTTATTTACGTAAATTAATGATTAATAAAAATTATTTAATTTTTTTTTCAGCATACTTCGAAAACTTTTTACAATTTTTATAGATAAGACATATAATAATGACTACATCCAACAAGAGCTTCCCTTTCGAAATTCGAGATATCGAACCTGAACAAGTTGAAAAATTGAAGCAATCTTATCAAAGTAAGTGAAACACATTATAAGTTACGATACCACTGTGATGCCAGTAATATTCCTCAATAATACTCATAACTGTCCCATCATGCATTTCCACCACCATATTTAAATAATATTCCGCTAATATTCTTTTTTACTGATTCCGTCCTACATGGTGGCATTACACCGGAGGCGTGGAGCAGAAGTGCGGTGGTCTTGTTCTTCAAGAAAGGTGACAACGCTCTCTTGAAGAACTGAGCCGCGTCTACGTGCTGTTTTCGAGAGTCATTACGAATCGTCTCGCGCGCAGACTTGACGACTTCCAGCCTCCCGAACAAGCCGGTTTCCGAAAGGATTTTAGCACCATAGACCACATACATACCCTTCGGCAAATTGTACAGAAGTCCGAAGAGTACAATTTGCCACTATGTCTGGCGTATGTGGACTATGGGAAAGCCTTTGGTTCCGTCGAAATTTGGGCGGTGCTGCAGTCCCTTCAGCGGTACCAAGTTGACTGTCTGTATATCAAAGTGCTGAAGTGTTTGTACAGTAGAGCTACCATGGCTATCCGAGTACAGAACCAGAGTAAGAAACCTATCCAACTGCAGAGAGGTGTAAGACAGGGTGACATTATATCCCCGAAACTCTTCATCGCTGCATTGGAAGACGTTTTGAAGCTACTGGACTGGAAAGGATGCGGTATTAATATCAATTGCGAGTACATCACTCACCTTCGATTTGCCGACGCTATAGTCCTTATGGCAGAATCGCTGGAGGACCTAAGCATTATGCTCAATGACTTCAATAGTGTCTCCCAACGGATAGGTCTTAAGATGAACATGGACATTACAAAGATCATGTTTATTGTCAATGTAACATCTATGCCGGTAGTTGTTGGGAGCACTAAGCTCGAAGTTTTTGACGAGTATGTTTACCTGGGACAAATAGTCCGACTAGGTAAGTCGAACTTCGACCGAGAGGTCAATCGACGGATTCAACTCGAAAGCGTTCGGGAAACTACGACACATCTTCTCGTTAGACATACCTCAAAACCTGAAAACGAAATTGTACAACCAGTGCGTGTTGCCAGTGATGACTTACGGATCTGAGACATGGTCCTTCACTGCTGGCCGTATGAGGAAGCTCAAGGTCGTTCAGCGAGCTATGGAGAGGGCTATGCTCTGGGTATACAACCGATGTGGAAAAAAGGTTATTGAGTGGCAGCCTCGTACCGGTAGGCGAAGTGTAGGGCGACCCCCCCCCCCCCTTGATGGAGTTACGACATGCTGAGACATGCAGGAAGTCGATGGATGCAAGTGGCTCAGGACCGTGCTTTGTGGCATTTCTTGGGGGAGGCCTATGTTCAGCAATGGACTTGTGAATGGCTGTAATGATGATGATAATGACGAGTATACTTTTTAATTGTCATTATTTAGAAATTCACAATGCTAGCTAAATAATTTACTTATACATTGTATAACCACGCTGCAGTAACTCTTTGTGTTAAAAACAGCTAAGTTTTATAAGATAAGGGTGACAAATGAGCACATAGTTAAAATGATGGTAAGTAAATGATGAGGTCCATAGACACCAACATCTATCCTCGATTAAGAATCAATATGCAGATGCGTTGTAACCCTTGAAGAGTAAGATGCAATGCCTTGTTTCCAGTAAAAAAGGACTTCGGTTTTTTACAATCGCCACATGTGACACGATATCTCGTTATTAAGCTGACAATAATATAACACAGTGAAACAGTATTATGCTGCTATTTGACGCTAGTAAGAGCAGTGGTAACTATAAGCGCATGTGATGTCTGTCAACGCGCACTGGAACCCGGTGGACAAATTGTTTCCATAACCCTCTCAGACACGAGATAGGGCCAGTGCCCTTCATTTGGCGAACTAAGGCCGTAAATTTAGCTTTTTTGAATTTTACGCTAGAATTCTGTGAGAGCGTGGTTCTTTCCTGATTGAAAGATCCTCTCGTGCTCTAACTATAATACGTTGCATCTTGTTTCTACAAGGTTTGCCATAATATCCAAATTTTTAGTGGCTTGGCGATAGCAACGCTAGCAGTTTTACTTACTCCATTTTACCAGTATTATGACAATCGAATGAGACAATTGGTAAGTGTTACATTATGAAAAAATGTTGTCAATGTTGAACTTTTTTTGAACCAGAAAATACGAAACTATGTACTACGCGTTTTGGACCCAAAGGTTACCTCTTCACTAGAAAGTTTGAGAGCGTTGGTAAAAATATATACAACATGGAAATTAGACCGAGTGATACCTTTGTTGTAACTTTACCTAGATCAGGTACGTATATGTTATATACTGTTAAATTTTACGGTCTTTAATATGTTATGTGTTAATTTGAATATTGTTTTAGAACATTCAATATTTTATTATTTACATAATTTTCTTTCCATCGATTTCATTCTTGAACCTTTTTTTAGCCTAACATAGTCCTTTTCAAGAATGTGCCATCAGGAGTACATTAATAGAATGGAACATACACATTAAACTGGGTAGTAACACGGTTTTGTAAACATTGTTGAAATCTTTTTAATTTCACTAGTCTTAAGAATTTGTTTTTAAGTTTTGTATGGAGATATGATCAATCTGTCGACATTATTAAGGTGAACAGGTTTGGCCCAAATACTACTTTGGGGCACCTCAAAACGAGTTATTTTTTCTTCAGAGGTAGTGACCTTATTGATTTTTAAACATTGGCACCAATTTTTTAAATAGTTCGCAAACACTTTAAACTTTTACTGGAATATCTATGTTCTCTAGCATATTTAATAGGATGACTGCCTCGTTGGTCTAGTGGTTGTAGTAGTACGACTGCTGATCATGATGTCCCGGGTTCGAATCCCGGGTCGGGCCAAAAAATCAGTTATTAAGTTTTTCCGTCAAGAAATTCTCAGTAGCTGCCCAGAGTCAGGAAGTTGGCCGTGTTTCACCCCCGTGCCTCGGAAAGCACGTTAATCCGTTGGTCCTGCGCCTGATCTCTCTTCGGTCGTGTCGGTTTACCGTCCCATCGGGCTATGAGAGTGAGGGAATAGAGAGTGCACCTGTGTTTGTGCATACACTTGGGCACTATAATCCTGTCCTGCGCCGATGGCTAGTCTCAGTGACCGAAATTCGGTCTGGAGGACATTATTATTATGGGGTATTTGTATAGTTTTCTCATCTAGTTGGGCTGTATAAATATATATAATAATAATAATTATTATTATGGGGTATTTGTATAGTTTTCTCATCTGGTTGGGCTGTATAAATATATAATTGTAAATGAAAATGATAAACTTACATAAATATCAATAAAATAAAATAAATACATAAAAATTACATAAATATATAAAAACCCAACCAGATGGAAGCCCTCGGCAGGGGAGACCAAACGGCCGAGGGTTTAGGGGGAAAGGGAAAGAAACCGGCGGACGATGCGGGCGGTATCGAGGAGCACCGCCTTCTGCATTTGAGCTTGGAGCGATCCGTCACGAAGTCCCAGTCGCCTCAGATGATCCGAGAGGCTGACTGGGATGAACCCGTTCGCAGAGACGACCAAAGGAATAATTTCGGCCGGCAGACCACCCCACATGTCGGTCACCTCGTGAGGCAGGTCCAGATATTTTGTCTACTTATCTGTTTCGGCTTTCACGAGGTTCTCGTCATAAGGAATGGTAATATCGACCAAAAATATCTTTGACTGTGCCCGGTCCATCAGCACAATATCAGGCTTATTCGCAAGAATAGTCCTGTCCGTGATGATGGCCCGGTCCCAGTAGAGCCTGGCGCGGCCATTTTCGAGCACGGCTTGCGGCATATACTTATAATAAGGCAGTTTCCGATCCACGAGACCGTATTTCAGAGCGAGCTCCTGGTGTAGAATCCTGGCTACTAGGTTGTGTCTGTGCAAATACTCAGAGTTAGAAAGCGCCGAACAACCGGAGATGACATGCCTAAGTGACTCACCGGGATGGCGACAAGCTCGACAGATGTCGACGGCGCCATCCTTTAGGATGTATTTCCGATAATTGTTGGTCTTAATAACCTGATCCTGTATCGCACAGACAAAACCCTCGGTTTCCCCAAAGAGGTCACCGAAACGAAGCCAGTGGAGGGAGGTGACTGTGTCTACGCAAGGCTCATGTAGAGCCTTGTAGAACCTCCCGTGGAGCTCCTTCTCCTTCCATACGGTCTCCCGGTCGGAAATGCTCTGTACTGCCGGGTCTTGCCATTGCTCGTTGGCTAAGGATAGAGGGGTAAGTCCTTTATCACAAGAAATAACGTCCCTATAGAATGGATCATCCGCTCTCGTCAGAAAGTAATTACGGAGGCTGCACACTTCGCGATTATGCATGGTAAGCGCGCTTAAAAAGCCGCGCCCACCATGCTTCCGCGGCAAGTACAGCCTCATTACTGACGATCTCGGATTATACATCCTGTGGGACGTCATTATAGTGCGGACTTTCTGTCCAGAGCGTTTAGTTCGTTCTGAGTCCACCTGAGCATGCCAAAGGTATACATGATAACAGGCATGATCCAACCGTTATATGCATGTGTCTTATTAACGCCCGACAAAAGACTGTTAAGCACTTTTGTCAAGCGTGCATAAAACACACCGCAAACTGACTGTTTCATGTCCGCCTCATCGATACCTATGTTCTGTGACATA
Source organism: Parnassius mnemosyne (assembly GCA_963668995.1). Classification (NCBI taxonomy): domain Eukaryota; kingdom Metazoa; phylum Arthropoda; class Insecta; order Lepidoptera; family Papilionidae; genus Parnassius; species Parnassius mnemosyne. The sequence continues at coordinate 15,503,034 of CAVLGL010000035.1, read as the reverse complement.
CCCAGGTATCGGTATGTTTCAGCCTCGGATAGGGTCTTTATGTTGATGGGCATAGATAAATCTATGCCCTCAGAGTTAGCAACTCTACCCCTTTCGACATGGAGGACCGCACACTTATCCGTCCCCAGCTCCATTCTAATAGAATTGCTAAAATCACAAGTGATGTTTAGCAACTCCATAAGATGAGAGCGACTGGAGGCGAATAACTTGAGATCATCCATATAGAAAAGGTGGGTCACTTTTGTACCTTCTCTCCGAAGCTGAAATCCCCTCCCGGAACCCTCCAGTAAGGTACTAAGAGGGTTCAGAGAGAGGCAGAACCAGATTGGACTCAAACAATCGCCCTGGAAGATAACTATTATTATTATGGGGTATTTGTATGAGTTTTCTCATCTGGTTGGGCTGTATAAATATATAATAGTAAATGAAAATGATAAACTTACACAAATATCAATAAAATAAAATAAATACATAAAAATACATAAATATATAAAAACCCAACCAGATGGAAGCCCTCGGCAGGGGAGACCAAACGGCCGAGGGTTAGGGGGAAAGGGAAAGAAACCGGCGGACGATGCGGGCGGTATCGAGGAGCACCGCCTTCTGCATTTGAGCTTGAAGCGATCCGTCACGGAGTCCCAGTCGCCTCAGATGACACGAGAGGCTGACTGGGATTAACCCATTCGCAGAAACGACCACAGGAATAATTTAGGCCGGCAGACCACCCCACATGTCGGTCACCTCGTGAGCCAGGTCCAGATATTTTGTCAACTTATCTGTTTCGGCTTTTACGAGGTTCTCGTCATAAGGAATGGTAATGTCGACCAAAAATATCCTTGACTGTGCCCGGTCCATCAGCACAATATCAGGCTTATTCGCAAGAATAGTCCTGTCCGTGATGATGGCCCGGTCCCAGTAGAGCCTGGCGCGGTCATTTTCGAGCACGGCTTGCGGCAAGTAATTGTAATATGGCAGTTTCCGATCCACGAGTCCGTATTTCAGAGCGAGCTCCTGGTGTAGAATCCTGGCTACTAGGTTGTGTCTGTGCAAATACTCAGAGTTAGAAAGCGCCGAACAACCGGAGATAACATGCCTAAGTGACTCACCGGGATGGCGACAAGCTCGACAGATGTCGACGGCGCCATCCTATAGGATGTATTTCCGATAATTGTTGGTCTTAATAACCTGATCCTGTATCGCACAGACAAAACCCTCGGTTTCCCCAAAGAGGTCACCGAAACGTAGCCAGTGGAGGGAGGCGACTGTGTCTACGCAAGGCTCATGTAGAGCCTTGTAGAACCTCCCGTGGAGCTCCTTCTCCTTCCATACGGTCTCCCGGTCGGAAATGCTCTGTACTGCCGGGTCTTGCCATTGCTCGTTGGCTAAGGATAGAGGGGTAAGTCCTTTATCACAAGAAATAACGTCCCTATAGAATGGATCATCCGCTCTCGTCAGAAAGTAATTACGGAGGCTGCACACTTCGCGATTATGCATGGTAAGCGCGCCTAAAAAGCCGCGCCTACCATGCTTCCGCGGCAAGTACAGCCTCATTACTGACGATCTCGGATGATGCATCCTGTGGGACGTCATTATAGTGCGGACTTTTCTGTCCAGAGCGTTCAGTTCGGTCTGAGTCCACCTGAGCATGCCAAAGGTATACATGAGAACAGGCATGATCCAACCGTTATATGCATGTGTCTTATTAACGCCCGACAAAAGACTGTTGAGCACTTTTGTCAAGCGTGCATAAAACACACCGCAAACTGACCGTTTCATGTCCGCCTCACCGATACCTATGTTCTGTGACATACCCAGGTATCGGTATGTTTCAGCCTCGGATAGGGTCTTTATGTTGATGGGCATAGATAAGTCTATGCCCTCAGAGTTAGCAACCCTACCCCTTTCGACATGGAGGACCGCACACTTATCCGTCCCCAGCTCCATTCTAATAGAATTGCTAAAATCACAAGTGATGTTTAGCAATTCCATAAGATGAGAGCGACTGGAGGCGAATAACTTGAGATCATCCATATAGAAAAGGTGGGTCACTTTTGTACCTCCTCTCCGAAGCTGAAATCCCCTCCCGGAACCCTCCAGTAAGGTACTAAGAGGGTTCAGAGAGAGGCAGAACCATATTGGACTCAGACAATCGCCCTGGAAGATACCCCTTCTTATCCTTTAGTGGTTCTCCGCAGCCGTCATCCGCTCGCCTAGATGACAAAGGATCTTACTCCACTGCCCCATACACTGCCCGAGGAAGTCTCGAACTGTACAGTCAACCTTGTACAGCTCGAGGACCCTCTTCAGCCATGTATGAGGCACCGAGTCGAATGCCTTTTTGTAGTCTATCCAGGCGGCGGAGAGGTTCCGACGGTTGCGTTTAACCACCTTGCCAATGACCGCGTCAATGATGAGTGGTTCCTTGGTTCCACGACCACCGCCCCGACATCCATTTTGAGCGCGCGACATCACCTGATTTTAGTTCAGGTGACGAGTGATTCTCGCGCTCAAAATGGATGTCAGTGTCTTGTATATGGTAGGTAGACACGTTATGGGGCGGTATTTGCTCGGGTCTGTGGAATCTCGGTCTTTAGGAACCAAATGAGTGATCCCAGTAGTGAAGAGGCTCGGGAGCGACTTTTGGTCGAGAGCCTCTTGAAACTGTGGGGCGAGAACAGCGTGACACACCACGAACCCCTTCAGCCAGTAGTGATGCAGTCCGTCGAGTCCCGGACTTTTCCAGTTCGGGGCCCTACGGACCGCCTCAGCTACGTCATCCGGCGTAATGATGACGGGGTCCATGGGCGTAACATTCGCACACTGACTCGCCACAACTTCCGTCCAAGGGCCCTCACTGTGGTTTACGGGCTCTGACCACAGGCCGCGCCAGAATGTGATAGTGTCGGCCTGATTCGGTGCTGGGCCCGTTCCACGTACCATTGGTCGCTCCAGTGATTCATAGAGCCTCTTCTGATCACTCCGGAGGAGACGATTCTGGTTGAACCGTGTCGACCTCTCGGTATATCGCCGAATCCGCTTCCCCCAAGCAGCGATTCTCTGCTTCAGGTCGTCTATGCGCTCCGTCAGTTTTTGCGTTATATCCGGCTGGGACAAATTGATATTTGTCCCAGCAAACCCCATCCTGACGGTGCGCACAATTCTCGGCCTATTATTGCCCGACCTGAAGCTTATCAGTCTGCCGATGAGGGCCCTTGCCTTTGCGATACGGTCCTCAATCCTTCTTCTCCAGGCTGGGATCACGCTACTTTGTCTAGTAGCGCGTCCAGCCGTGGGAACTTTGGCGCCAATAATGCGGCGAGCTGCCAGTGCGGCGCCAAAAAGTATTGAGTCCGTCTCGCAAAGGTCCCGGCTGGCTTCCAAATAGGTCACCAGCATTGGGTTGAGAGCCCTCACGACAGCCCGATTCCGCTTGCTTAGGGGCATGCGCGGGAGTCGCGGTCGATTTTCGAGAGGCATACTGCGCGTTTCCAAAATAGCCTCCTCCAATATACTCCTCATTTGCTCTAGTTCTAGTTCCTGGGCGACTGTTCCATCATCGTCTGAACCAACCATAACTGAAAGATTCACGGCGGCATCCACGTGTGCTGGTTGCTCTGCAACTTGTGGCGCCGCATCCTCAGCCGTAGCATTGTCATCCGATGAGGGTACAGCCTCACGTCGTAGCCGTTCGAGTTCGGTGCTATCGAATATGTTTGAGCGCAAGATATACCAAACTCAGTCTGCCAGGTTTTGCTCGGTGACGGTTATAGATGGCTCCAGCTCAGCAAAAAGTCGATGCATCCTAGCCCGATACGCAAAACCTCCAATTTCTCCCCCTTTCGCCCTAAAATACGCCCGCAATGCGTTGCTGTTCATCTGCATTGACCAACGCATGCGGCGTACTCCACCAGTGGCGGGTGCTAATTGCTGGGCCCGAGAAGACCCTGCCAACACCAAGCTAGCTGGTGGGGATGATGTATGCGAGGGGCTGCTAGGTGGTCGTGCAGCACCTCGCACTCGGCTGGCGGCCCGCATGCTGTCGCGTCCAGCGCCAGCTACAGACGCGCCCCGGCGACCCCCAGGCAGCGGCCCTAAACGCAGTCTATTTCCTTCCATCATCCATAAATTGGGCGTCAATTAACGGGAGACGCCCAGGCCCGGCACCGTTTCATGATTTGGCCGAAAGCACAAGCGGGCCCAAATTAGCACCCTCAATTCTGCCGAGGCACGGCGCTCACACCTCTTGGCAAGATGCTGACTGACTGCGCTGACGTAGCAGTTTTATCACATAACCACTACGTCAGCGGGCGATGGGGTCGTCACTTCCCTACGCCTTAATTATTATTATTATTATTATAAGATGGGTATAGAAACTGTATCCAAAGCTTTTGCTAGGTCAAAGAAAATGTCAATTTATTTGTTGCCTATATCTAGTTCTTGAGATATGTAATAGATAATTTCCAGTATCAGCATAGGACAGTTATGGTCTGAAGCCATATTTTATGTTCGATGATATGGAATTACCCTGTAAAAATTATTTAACGTATTGTTAATTAATTTTGCTAATATTTTAGACGCAGATAAGAGTATTGATAGAGGTTGATAATTGGTAACATATTTCTTGTCCCTCAATTTACGTTACATATACATATGTATATATATATGTATGGGGAAAACGACCATGCGGCTCATCTGATGGTTAGTAACTACCGCCGGCCATGAACAACTGCGACACCAGAGGAATCGCATGCGCATGCGCATGAGTTGCCGGCGATAATAATTTTACTCGAATTACGATGGCTTTTTGGACAGTGTGGGAGAATTATTTTTGAGAGGAGATTTTGGAAAATATGGGTTAACGGCGGCACCAGAATTTGTCTTAAAAATTATATAATAATACTAGCCTTTTCCCGCGGCTTTCCTCACACGGACTTTGATCAACTACTGATTATAAAACCTAACTACTAATGATGATGACTACACTACACATTAATAATGTAATTAACATCATGAGTGTCTCATGCCAAAACTCACAAAACTATTTCAGAAAATTATAAATTTTTATTTGTGTCTAATTTTATTTCAAAATTTGCCGAATAAATGCTGTAAAATTACAGTATGTGTATCTCCAAAGTCGCGAATAATGGTAAGGTATAAAAAGTACTTATCAGATTTGCACTGATTCATTTATTTATTTATATAAAATATGTTGGATTTCATGGCATTCATACAGTCATGACATAATGTTTTCGCGCGATATTATTTGATCTGTTGGTCCTAATGATCATAAAATATAGACTTTCATCTTTGAGTCAGTTAGATTTGACAAGAGACTTTTTAAAATTCCATGACACTTTATAACTCCTTTCAAGTCTTATATAAATATAAAAATAGAATATCTCTGTCTTATATATATGTATAAAAATAGACGCAATTTTAAGTAATGCTAGTGAAGTTGTTCTCTTTTTTTCACTAAATGATGAATAGAAAGTGACAATTACAATGAACATATTAATACTTAATTTAAGTAAGCAATGGTCAATAGTTATATGCAAGGTCGTTAATATTTAAAATATAATCTTGCTCTTAAGCGATTTCATTCTAATATTTTCAGATTTATTATCCAAAACCTCTTCGTTTGTCACAAAAATCTTTACAGCTTTTAAAATATTAATTCTAGCTTGATAAATACACAAATACAACACAAATACAAACACTCACGCCTGTCACTCAGACGGGTAGGCAGTGACTATGGACTTCCATTTGGCGCGATCCTGACACACCTCTCTCGCCTCCTTTACATCCATATATCTACGCATACACGCTCGTCGGTTAAGGGTACTCCTGGCCCATTTTAATGTATCGCAGATTTGGTCGATAAACCTTCGTCTAGGGCGTCCCTTCCCGACCCTGCCGTTCACTTCTGCAAAATAAATTTGCTTTGTCACACTTTCCTCGTTCATTCTTTCTACATGACCAAATGAACGAAGCATTCCTTTCTTAATCCTTGTCACAGCGTCATCTTGCAAACCACACTTTTCTCTTATCACACTATTTCTCACCCTGTCATTCAGATTCAGCCATAGCATACTCCTTAAGGACCGCATTTCTACAGCATTTATTCTACTCACATGCTTCTTCTGCCAGACCCATCTTTCACTGCCATACATTAAAGTAGGGACTAACACAGCATTATGAATTGCCATACGTGCCTTATTTGACACATTCTGACTCCTCATAATAGCGTGTAGAGCCCCATTTACTCTATTTCCTGCGGTCACTCGTCGTTCTATATCCTTATCATATCTACCATCCCTGCTAAATAAACATCCCAAATATACAAACTCATCCACTTGCTCAATCAACTCCCCTTCTATTCATATTTCACATAAAGTTTTACTTTCTTCTCTTTCAAAAACCATCACTTTCGTCTTACTTGCGTTCACTTTCATAATCCTTTCGTTCAATGAACAGTTCAAACTCTGCCGCCGACGATGCAAATATGACTTGATCATCGACGTACAAAAGGCATTTGACGGTTAACTCACCCATTCTCAACCCACATTCTTCAACTTTCAAATTTTGCAAACAACTGTCCATAAATAGGTTAAACAGCCACGGGGAAGCTACACATCACTGTCTGACACCTTTATGAATGCCAAACCAGTCCGAGTAAGACCCCGTTCATCCTGCCACAAGCACTAGAGTCCCTATAAAGAGACCTTAATGCCCGTATCAAGCCAGCGCTCAATGAGTTAAGTGTTTGCCATAACACATTCCTGTCCACTTTCTCATAAGCCTTCTTCCAACTTGATAAATAATAAATTGTTTATCATGTAGGTATAGTCACGATGTTTAATTTTCAAAACCGATCACGTGGTAAATTAGCAAATAAAACTGAAATAAACAATTTCATCGGTCCTGGCGGGAATCATACATCCTCCACGGCTCTTTTTAAGTTATAACAAAAATACATAAAAGTTAAAAGTTTTGTAATATTTATATTCTAGGCGCGGCAGACTTATGCAAGGGTAGCTTGCGGTTAACATATACAATATATTATATTATATAATATATTATACACGTTTATTTTTCAAAAAGTAGCCGATTTTTAAACTTAAGTTCAAATTTATAAATACTTATATACCTTTATTGCATTTTTTGAAAATACGAATTAAAATAATGAATTACCACGCATTTTAAATTTAATAAATTTTCCTTCACCATTTGCCTTTATTACTTGTTATTGCAATATAACCTTGTAAATGTATGTATATACGAGTACAAGCAATGCTACGAATTGTCCTAACGAATTTTATCTCACTTAGTCTTCTATTGAATATACATGGGATAAGATTGATAGTAAAACGAAGATTGTGCAATGTTACGAAATTGGCTACGAAAATATTAAACTTAAGAGTTTCTCTCTTTATGATAGTTTTGTGTACATAGTACCCAGTACAACGGTATTCAGATTTGTGATGCCTGATATTATACTGAAAATTATTTCGCCAGTGACCACTGGTCTGGATATTTTTAAGTATGACAATTTTTATGATTATATAATTATATGATGCTGGCCGATTAATTATTCAGTATTATTCTATTTATTTAATATAATTTACTATACAATGAAAATAAAAAAGAAAGGAGTGAAAACATTAAGCGGTAATTTTATTCTAAAGTCATGACGTTTTCTTCAAAAGGAAAAAAACTCCTATTTAGAAATCATATATTATTTTTTTAGGGTTCCGTAGTAAATAACAAGGAACCCTTATAGTTTCGCCATGCCTGTACGTGGTATTACTCAGAGACCCTAGAAACTACAAATCTGTACTTTGGAATAGTTATAGATATTAATCACGCCTACAAAACTGAGAAATAAATTCTTGAAAAAAAAATTATTTTGGGTACCTGCCATACAGGTAAGGGGAGGATGATAGTTTTTAACCCAACTATTCCATCTTCTTTGGATAGGTCTTTCAAACTATTGGTGGTTAACAACATTTTCCGCCATATAGCAACATTTGTCCGTGTAGTGGCGGAAAAGAATACTCAATACCCCATATCTTCCCGTGGGTGTCGTAAGAGGCGACAGAGGGAAACTGAGGCAGTGGATGGGCAGCAGTATCTTTCTGATAATAGCAAACAACAATAAAAAACACTGCGGTTGCCAACCCGCTCGCCAAGAGTGGCAACTATAACAATATACCCCCATGAGAGTAACAAAGAGACGGCCCCCAGTCCCCGGCGGCTCCGCTATTCCTGGCAACGGTGGCGACCATGGTAACGGCGGGGCAGGGGGTGCTAAGAATCTCTGGTGGAGATTCGGTTGCCACCTACGACGACTCGACCTGGCAACTTATAACGCACGCACCCTGAGGACTGACGAGAAGATCCTGGAGCTGAAAGAAGAGATAGACAAGTTGCGCTGGAATGTCGTAGGATAATCAGAGGTCCGAAAAGAGGGGGAGGACACGGTACTTCTCGAATCCGGCAACTTGTTCTATCACCGGGAGGGCGACCATCTGTCCCAAGGAGGTATCGGATTTATCGTCCACAAGTCTCTCGTTAACAACGTTGTAAAGATTGGGAGTGTGTCGACGAGGGTTGCGTACCTTATACTCAGAATCACCAAACTGTATTCGCTGAAGGTCATACAGGTTTACGCACCAACCTCGGTACACCCCGATGAGGAGGTGGAGGAAATGTGGATATCTCTAGAGCCATGCATTCCTCTAAAATCCACTATACGGTGTTAATGGGAGACTTCAACGCAAAACTAGGCACAAGAGAGAACGACGAGCTGAAAGTAGGGAAATTCGGAATAGGGCAACGGAACCCAAGGGGCCAGCAGCTGGCCGACTTCATGGAGAAAGAGGGACTCTTTACGATTAAATCTTTCTTCCAGAAGCGGCCCCACAAGAAGTGGACCTCGACGGTTCGACAAAAATTGAGATTGTCTTCATTATGACGACCAGACGACAACTGTTCAGTGATGTCTCAGTGATCGCGAGGGTGAAAACCGGCAGCGATCACCGAATGGTTAAAGGTACACTGAACCTAAACGTTACGTTGGAGAGGTCACGACTAATGAAGTCAACGCTCCGTCCCCCTCTTCCTCTAATCCAAACTCCCGAAACCTTTCAGGTCGAGCTACGAAACCGTTTTCAGAGCCTAGAAGATTGCAATGCAGTGGGCGATATGAATGACAAGCTCATGGAAACTGTCCATGCGGTCGGAGCTAAGTTTTGCAAGACCTGTCGCAGAAGAACACAAACTCTCCGATCACACTTTTTATCTCATCGCTGTTAGATGGGATATGAAGCTGCAGTCTTCAGTAGATTTGACAGCGTACAGGCAACTGAACAGACAGATCTCCAAATGCATGCGGCGGGACTTATACAAGTTAATACTGCTCGTATTAAAGAAGCGAACGAGCGGAACCAGGGCTCCAAAGTCTTTGCTAGAGATCTGTCTGCTAGAAAAAGCCAACTGTCAAAGATGAAGACAGAGTGTGGCACCGTCATTTCCGGGACACCTGAGATTTTGAGTGAGATTGAGAGGTTCTATGGGCAGCTGCACACATCATCGTTGGAGCCACACGTAAGTGTGAGTAACGATCCAAAAGCGAGTCTTATACGACACTATTCCGATGATATCCCGGATGTCAGTCTGAGCGAGATTAGAACGGCTCTCCAGCACCTTAAAAACAGCAAGGCCCCAGGAGAGGATGGAATTACAGCGGAGCTTCTGAAAGCGGGTTAGAAAACCGGTACTTGAAGTCCTTCAGAAGCTCTTTAATTCCGTCCTCCATGGTGGCATTACACCGGAGGCGTGGAGCAGAAGTGCGGTGGTCTTGTTCTTCAAGAAAGGCGACAACGCTCTCTTGAAGAACTACAGACCGATTTCCCTTCTGAGCCGCGTCTACGTGCTGTTTTCGAGTCATTACGAATCGTCTCGCGCGCAGACATGACGACTTCCAGCCTCCCGAACAAGCCGGTATCCGAAAAGTCTTTAGCATCATAGACCACATACATACCCTTCGGCAAATTTTATAGAAGTCCGAGGAGTACAATTTGCCACTATGTCTGGCGTATGTGGACTATGAGAAAACCTTTTATTCCGTCGAAATTTGGGCGGTGCTGCAGTCCCTTCAGCGGTGCCAAATCGACTGTCGGTATATCGAAGTGCTGAGTGTTCGTAGGGCTTATCCAATTGCAGAGAGGTGTAAGACAGAGTGACGTCATATCCCCGAAACTCTTTACCGCTGCATTAGAAGATGTTATCAAGCTTCTGGACTGGAAAGGATACGGTATCAATATTAATGGCGAGTACATCACTCACCTTCGATTTGCCGACGATATAGTCCTTATGGCAAAAAATATATATTTCACATATTTTAGTAGCTTCTGAACTCGGTCCTAGAAATTTTCCATTCATAGCTAGTGAAGATATTTATAGTTCTTAGAATTAAAAAAATATTCAGAGGACTTGTGAAGTCCATTGGGTTGTTGGTGGTTGACTACTATAGTCAAGCACTGGTTTAGAATAGTTAAAAAAGCAACATAAATTGAGGCACAGTGGCGGCGGTCACTTACAAATCCAAATCACACTCAATATTTATGAAAGGAGACCTGTGCAAAGCTGTGGGATTATGTAGGCTGCTATTTTACTAAACTGATAGTAAATTTTCAATTAAAAAATGTATATCTAATTCTAATCTAACCAATTCTAACGAGGGATTTTCTCATAGATTGCCTGGTGTTTGCTATAGTCTGGCGTATGTGGACTATGAGAAAACCTTTTATTCCGTCGAAATTTGGGCGGTGCTGCAGTCCCTTCAGCGGTGCCAAATCGACTGTCGGTATATCGAAGTGCTGAGTGTTCGTAGGGCTTATCCAATTGCAGAGAGGTGTAAGACAGAGTGACGTCATATCCCCGAAACTCTTTACCGCTGCATTAGAAGATGTTATCAAGCTTCTGGACTGGAAAGGATACGGTATCAATATTAATGGTGAGTACATCACTCACCTTCGATTTGCCGACGATATAGTCCTTATGGCAAAATCGCTGGAGGACCTAAGCACTGTGCTCAATGTTCTCAATAGTGTTTCCCAACGGATAGGTCTTAAGATGAACATGGACAAAACAAAGATCATGTTTAATGTTCATGTCACACGTATGCCGGTAGTTGTTGGGAGCACTAAGCTCGAAGTTGTTGACGAGTATGTTTACCTGGGACAACTTGTCCGACTAGGTAAGTCCAACTTCGACCAAGAGGTCAATAGACGGATTCAACTCGGTTGGGCAGCGTTGGGGAAATTACGGCTCATCTTCTCGTCAGTTATACCTCAAAATTTGAAACTGATTAGTAAGCTGAAGTGGCAATGGGCCGGCCATATAGCTCGGAGAATCGACAACCGATGGGGAAAAAAGGTTCTCGAGTGGCAGCTTCGTACCGGCAGGCGAAGTGTAGGGCGCCCCCCACTAGATGGAGTGACGACCTGGTAAGATATGCTGAAAATCGATGAATGCAGGTGGCTCAGGACCGTGCTTTGTGGCATTCCCTGGGGGAGGCCTATGTTCAACAGTGGACGTGTGAAGGGCTGTAATGATGATGATGATGAACAACATTTTCTCGATTCAGGGGTCCATTTGCAAAGTATTTAGATTTAAGGTGGTATTTTTATGGTCATTTAAAGTCATATTAGTATCATGTGCAAGTCATGTCCCCCCCTCTACCAATGAAAGCCCTGTCTGAAAACGTTGTATATATAATGAAGTTAAGAGGAAAGCTATTACAGTTAATTATGCTTAACAAGTTGACGAGTTCCAGTCGACTAACTTATAAAATGCACTTGGATTAATAAAATTTCGTTATTATTCCATATAAAATGACATAAAATTAACTGCATTATAACTTTGTAATAATATTGTAAACTGTAATAAATATTTTTTTAAGAGAACGACTTGTACATATAATACTTACTACTATAGTTTACCTTTTTCCTTTGTGGGTAGGCAGAAAGGATCAATCGATCTAGACCGATCCGATCCTACTTTTAAGCCTCATTCACGAAATTAGTACATTCATACAGTTTCATTCCTCGTACTCTTGGTTTACGCGGGCGAACCTCAGGATAGTTTAGGGGAGTGATGGTTTACGGGAAAGTTCGTTATGGTCATGTACCTATACGGTTTTTACTTAAAGGACGTAACTTGAACAAAAATAAACAATTAGTTTAATGATAGATGACTCTACGCTATGAGCAGTGAAATTTTACACAAAAAGCATATTTTAAATTAAAAAGATAGTGTAAGTTGTATAATCGCAAGCAAATCAATTTATACTAAGTAATTTATTTATAAGTGTAATGGAATATACTGGATATCGCTGCTATTTTTATTTAAAACTAACTGGTACACGGCGGATTGCTGCCGCAGAAGAAATAATTGTGGAAATATCATTTTAAATATGGGAGAGTTATATTATTTAATTATGAATGATAATACAATCATTAAAATTGATTGCTTTATAACTTTCAATTAAATTATCCGAACGATACGTGCGCCACCTTTTTACCGCAAGCTGATGAACGGTGATAACAAATATTAATTGTTATATATTACATGCAATTAGATTATACAAGGCTATATATAAAAGTCAGTCTATATATATAATGTGTGTGTGTGTGTATATATATATATAAATCAATTGCATACCACTCGTCTCGCAAAAACTTGAAAATGGCTGGACCGATTTTTATGATTTTTTTATGTGGTTGAGAGTTCCGTGGATAGTTTGGATTTACAATTGGATCCGCTAGGTGGCGCTGTTGTCAACAACCAGAAACCACTCTGAGAGGATCGCCAGTTTTCAATATAAATCATGCATTAAGAGTATATGTAAAATTTGTACGAATTCTAATAAACATCAATTACAGGTACCACGTGGACGCAGGAATTGGTTTGGCTTATTTTAAACAACTTTGATTATGAAAAGGCATTGGAAACCCCGCTCACCGTAAGATATCCTTTTTTAGAGTAAGTGTTTGAAAATATACTAACGATAATACATTTTTTATTTAATAGGCTTTTTTCCTTTTTTATTTTAAATTGTTATAGTGAACAATAAAGTTACACTTATCATTATTATTATATATATATAAAGATTGATTGAAACTTAGTATATTCCTAACTCATAGAGGTGTATAGCCGTGGTGAAGGCATAATAATATATTTCACCTAATTTTTTGTTCTATGGGTGTCGTAAAAGGTGACTACTGGAAATGCCAGAACGATCCTGACGGCAATCAAAAGACAATATATTTAGACCGACGGTAATACAGCACCAAAGTTGCGATACGCTTTTTCAAATTCCTGCACTAAATACAAAATACTTTAAATCTAGATTTATACATTGTATTTACAGAACCCCTTCCTCTGACCCTACCATATTTCTAAAGAAATTGAGATATTTACTACATGATTTATCAAAAAAAGTAAAACCAAATTACAACATTGTTATACTCGTAGTAGGTGATTTTAATATAAATACCTTGAAACCTGGCAGCCTAACATGCCACTTAAAAGATCTTTACAATAACTATAATTTGAAACTCCATATCGATGTTCCAACTCTGAAAGAATCGTATATAGATCACATCCTTAGTAACCTGAAAGACGCTACTGCTCATGTACTGCCTCTCTGTCTGTCGGATCATGAAACAGCGCAACTACTGAGTATTCCGATCCAAAAAAATATTCCTAAAACAGAAAAATCCTACTACTCATTCAAAAAAAACCATTCTTTAGAAACTATAAAAAAGTTTAAGGAATGCTTGAATAGCTTCTCTTGGTCTAAAGTATATAGTGAACCTAACTTGAATATAGCTTTCAATAACTTTCATTCAAACTTAAAATTGTTCTACGATTTGTGTTTCCCAACTAAAAAAGTAAAGGTTAATAACTCAAAAACAATCGCATGTGGTTTAGTAAAGGCTTACTAAAAAGTTGTAACACAAAGAGAAAACTCCGATATAACTATTATACACATAAATCGGCAAGCAATAGACAGAAATATTTTACATATTCAAATATCCTAAAAAGATGTATAAATAAATCTAAGAGACTTGCAAACATTAAATTTATTCAAAACAGTAATAATAAATGTAAAGCAACGTGGTCTATAATAAAAAAATGAAATAGGTATAACACAAAGCGAAGCTTCTGTTGACTATCTAAAAATTGACGACTCCGACATAGCAAACCCGGAAAAAATATCCCAAATATTTAACAATTACTTTACAAACATCGAAAAAATTAGTATTAATAATGTAAACAATGGCGAAGGCTCTTATATTACGAACAATTTTAACTTAAACACAATGTTCCTTAAACCCATGTCAGTAAATTAAGTAAAATTAGAGGTAATGACCTTAAATAAAACCAACTCAGTAGGCTACGATGGCATAAATACACACATATTGAAGTCATGCATTGATAAAATAATTGACATTTTGTCTCATCTTGTCAATTTGTCATTCTCATCAGGAAGCTTTCCAGAAACATTAAAGTCCTCCATTGTAAAGCCTATAAACATACGTGGCAACAGAAACGTCGTTAGCAATTATCGCCCAATTACCCTTGTACCTATACTTTCAAAAGTATTCGAAAAGTGTATGTATAAAAGGCTCCTAGAATTTTGCAATAAGTTTAACATTATAAATAAAAATCAATATGGCTTTCAAAAACATAAATCGACTAACTTAGCTATTCATCACCTAATCAATACATTGTTGACCAATATTAATGATAATTATTTGACAACGGGACTATTTTTGACTTGACTAAGGCATTTGACTTCTTATCACACGATCTATTATTAAATAATTAGGAAAAAATGGGAATAAGGGGTATTACGTTGCAATGGATTGCTTCGTATTTAACAAATCGTACTCAATGTGTCACGATAACAAAATTAATCAATAAAGAAATAAGAACATATAAATCCAACTGCGTTGAAAATATTAATGGTGTTCCACAAGGCAGTATCTTAGGGCCCATACTGTTTATCATCATCATCATCATTACGACCCTTACCAAGTCCACTGCTGAACATAGGCCTCCCCCAAGGAATGCCACAAAGCACGGTCCTGAGTCACCTGCATCCATCGACTTCCTGCACGTCTTACCAGGTCGTTACACCATCTAGTGGGGGGACGCCCAACACTTCGCCTGCCGGTACGAGGCTGCCACTCGAGAACCTTACTTCCCCATCGGTTGTCGGTTCTTTGAGCTATATGGCCGGCCCATTGCCACTTCAGCTTACTACTCCGTTGGGCTATGTCGGTCACTTTGGTTCTACTGCGGGTATCCTCATTTCCGAGTTTGTCACTCAGAGGAATTCCGAGCATAGCCCTCTCCATAGCTCGCTGAGCGACCTTCAGCTTCCTCATCCGGCCATCAGTGAAGGACCACGTCTCAGTTCCGTATGTCTTCACCTGATATATATATATATATATATATATATATATATATATATATATTATATTATATATTAATGACATATCTGATGCGACAAGTCATGAATGTATCACATACGCTGATGACGTTTCGGTTATAGTTAGGACTAAAAAAATAAGAATTCAATATATAATCACGAATTGGACATAAATAATACAATTAATAATATAATTGAATGGCTACAAGCTAACAATTTAAAAATTAACTTGACAAAATCAAATTTTATTCAGTTTAATAAGTCAAAACATAACCAATACAATTTCAAGCTAAACATTACAAAAATCAATCAAATAGAAAAAGAAAAATTTTTAGGTGTTGTCATAGACCAAAATCTGAACTGGAAAGCACATATCGATGAAATTTGTAATAAAGTAAACAAATGTTCTTACGCGCTCAAGTAAATAAAAAAGTGACTGACATAAAAACGTCTGTTATGACTTACCGAGCATATGCCGAGTCTATACTCCGTTATGGATTGGTGATGTGGGGAAATAGTTCGGATTGAAATCGGGCTTTTATTACGCAAGAAAAAGTGCATTAGGGCAATCTGCGGAGTACGACCCGATGAATCGTGTCAGCCTCTATTTAAAGTTCTTGGAATACTGCCACTACCAACAATATATTTTAGAAGTTTGTGTTTTTGTGCAGAAACACAAACAATTATTTGAAAAAGCTTGTGAGGTACAGACTACTCGCTCACGTAGGGACCCACACAAGCTAGTATTTAAGGATATACCTAAATCACAAAAATATGACAAAAGTTGCCTTACCATGTGTGTTCGAATATATAACAAACTCCCTGACGAACTTAAAACCCTAAATATTACATTGTTCAAAAAGAAATTGTACAAATGGCTGAATGAAAATAACTTCTATATTGTAAAACAATTCTTGGAAAAAAAATAGATTATGTACTGGATAACTTATTAAAAAAATTAAATAAAATATAGTATTGTACAATATATCTTTGATTAAGCTATGCGACTATTACTAGGTATTGAAATTGACATGTAATTAATTATTATAATATTATTTCTCTTTGTTAACTAAATCAGGTAACCAATGTACTTAAAAAAAAATAGTTAAAGAAAATTTGACATTGTTTAAAAACATTTGCATACTATGTAAAATAAGCAAAACATGAGCGCTCGATTTTTACCTGTGAACAACATCTATACCATGTTTTACGCAAATAAAGATTATTATTATTATTTGGGGCATCTATATAATATACTGGTTGGTTTGTATAAATATATAATTGTAAATGAAAATGATAAAAATACATAAATATCAACAAAATAAAATAAATGCTTAAAAGTACATAAATAAATAAAAACCCAACCAGATGGAAGCCCTCGGCAGGGGAGACCAAACGGCCGAGGTTAAGGGGGAAAGGGAAAGAAACCGGCGGACGATGCGGGCGGTATCGAGGAGCACCGCCTTCTGCATTTGAGCTTGGAGCGGTCCGTCACGGAGTCGCCTCAGATGACCCGAAAGGCTGACTGGGATTAATCCGTTCTCAGAAACGACTACTGGTATAATTTCGGCCGGCAGTCCACCCCACATGTCTGTCACCTCGTGAGCCAGGTCCAGATATTTTGTTCGCTTATCTGTTTCGGCTTTCACTAGGTCCTCGTCATACGGAATGTTAATGTCGACCAAAAATATCCTTGACTGTGCCCGGTCAATCAGCACAATATCAGGCTTATTAAGAATGGTCCTGTCTGTGATGATGGCCCGGTTCTAGTAGAGCCTGGCGCGGTCATTTTTGAGCACGGTTTCCGGCATGTACTTACAATAAGGCAGTTTCCGATCCACGAGACCGTATTTCAGAGCGAGCTCCTGGTGTAGAATCCTGGCTACTAGGTTGTGCCTATGCAAGTACTCAGTTAGAAAGCGCTAAACAACCGGAGATGACATGCCTAAGTGATTCACCGGGAAGGCGACAAGCTCGACAAATGTCGACGGTGCCATCCCTTAGGATGTATCTCCGATAGTTGTAGATCTTTATTATTATTATTATTATTATTATTACAGATAACTTGATTAAAAGTTTTATGTTGTAAAAAAAAACTTTAGACTATATATTTAATGATTTTTTTTTAAATATCCAACAGAACTGAGGCGTTTGTGTATCATAATGAAATGTCGAGTATGTATATAAAGAGGTTATAAAGACGTTAGAGGCAAACATGCCACCAGTGCAAGAAATTGAGTCTATGGCATCCCCTCGATTTATCAAATCACATCTGCCATTATCTCTTCTACCACCCAAGCTTTTGGACACTTGTAAAGTTTTTTACGTAGCTCGGGACCCTCGTGACGCAGCTGTGTCATCTTACCATCATAACAAATTTTGTAATTACCTCCAAGACGGCGTGGACTTCAAAACTTATTGGGAATTCTTTATCAATGATTTAGGTAAATATAAAATAATAAAATAAAACTTTATATGCTCTGAAATAGTACATTTTAAAGCTCTGTTTCAATTTTTTTTTCTCGAGGAAATAGATTAAATTTCCCTGTTTTAAGTCATTGTTTTGGATTGCATATTTTTTTATTATATTATTACAGTTCCCTGGACACCATTCTTTGAACACGTTAAAGAAGCGTGGCAAATGCGGAACCATGATAACATGTTCTTTTTGTTCTACGAAGAGCTTTCTAAGGTAAACTGTTTGAAATGTAAAACTTGAAGTAATTTTTCAATTGCAGCGTTCATTCCTTACCATTTTTAAATATAAATATGAACATTTGGGAAAATTTCATTAGAAATCAGATTTATTATTTGAATACTATACTGGAGATATAAAAATAGTGATAAGGTACTATACATATATAAAATAATTCTTGTGTACGTCGCGTTGCCAAATTCCTGGGCAAACCGATAACTGAGGAACAAATAGAAAAACTATGCGAACACCTTAAAATTGATAATTTCAGAAAAAATAAAGCCATTAATTACGATAACCTGAAGTTTACTGGATTATTTAATGACAAAGAGAGTTTTATAAGAAAAGGTATGTATTCTATAAAATTCTATATAAATGTTAAATAGCTAAACTTATGGGACAAAATAATTGCTATAAGTCATCATCATCATCATTACTACAGCTCGTCACAAGTTCACTGCTGAACATAGACCTCCTCCAAGGAATGCCACAAAGCACGGTCCTGAGCCACCTGCATCCATCAAATTCCTGCATGTCTTACCAAGTCGTCGCTCCATCTAGCGGGAGGACGCCCAACACTTCACCTGCCGGTACGAGACTGCCACTCGAGAACCTTTCTTCCCCATTGGTTGTCGGTGATCTCCCGAACGCTGCCCAGCCGAATTGAATCCGTCGATTGACCTCTCGGTCGAAGTTGAATTTAGCTAGTCGGACTATTTCGATGACAGCAAAGTAGAAACGTACAGCTTCATTTTTATAAAAATTCTTTTTTTACAAAAATGAGTTTAAATGAACCCTATCTCCAAAGCTGTATTAAAATTATTTCAAATTTCAAAATATTGTAGAAAATCTGGCACGTAAATGAAGACACCTACCCTCGATTTAAAAAAAAAACATCGCAGTAGAAACGGACATTTGAATTTGTCCGCCTGGTAGGTAACTCATTAATTGATAATGTATAAAATGTTAAATGCAAAGTAAATAAAGACATCTGCAAAATTTCGTCAAAAAAAGGGGAATATTGTTTGCATGTTGCTTAGATTTTCTTTAAATATCCTTAAAAGTATTAATGGAGATTATTATCTTAGTTTATTAGATATTTTAAATGAAATGGACGCTTTTTTATCACAATGTATAAACGGATAACAGGCAGATGTCTTCTTCTACTTCAAAGTTTTTTGAGTAAAAAAAGACATCTGAATTATTTTAGTACAACAACGACATAGCGATAAAAACTATAACATAATTCATAAAGAATGCTATTTTAATGCTTCATAGAAAATTACATGTTAATCGGTCCATAACTCTCAAAATGACCACAATTTTTTACTAAATCTGTTCTCCTGTAAAATTGCGATTTTGTATATGTCCGTTTTTACTTTGCTGCCATCGATTTGTTCCAGGTAAATATATTCGTCAACAACTTCGAGCTTAGTGCTCCCAACAACTACCGGCATAGGTGTGACATGGACGTTAAACATGATTTTTGTTTTGTCCATGTTCATCTTAAGACCTATCCATTGGGAGACACTATTGAGTTCATTGAGCATAGTGCTTAGGTCCTCCAGCGATTCTGCAATGAGGACTATGCTATGAGTGCAACTTACTAAATTCTGTCTGCCTTCAAATTCTAGATCTAGTTTTGGTCTGTTGTAACTGTGTACGGACTATATCCATAGATCGCTGATTCAAATCCGGCTCAAAGGACCATATTCGAGAGTATAAGGGCATTTTATAATAATGCAACTTGAATATTAACTTGGACGATTGTATCTATCGTACAATAGTTAAGAGGGTAAATATTGCAAGGACAAAGAACCTGTTTAAAATTGACCGACCTAATTACTACGAGTGCGTTTTTTGACTTGTTACTCAGCAAGAAGACGTAGATGTTTCAACACTATTATCATCAATAGTTTTGTAATTTTTATAAATGAAACGTGTAATATATTTTATAGATTACCGGGTGTTTCTGAAACGCTCCCGAAAACTAAGACAGACGATAGTACTAACTATACCTTTGATGATGGGTGAGAAAGAAAATCGATCCTGAGGAAAAAAATCATCTTTTCGCAATGTTTCATTACCATTATGCAGGCCCTATCATGTTGGTACAGCTAAATAAAATGATAATTTAATTAAGAAAATCATTAAAATACATAAGCATTAAACTAAAAGTGAAATTTAAAATGAATAAATCATAAAATCAGCTGACTAGGGACTAATATCTGCGCATAAGCCAAACTTTTGTATCTAGCTCGGGACAACAACGGTAACAATGCATTAGGTATTATACTATTCACTCTATCCTTCCCTTTCATACAGGCGCTGCCGCCACCCGGCCGACTCGTGTCACCTCGCGCAGCGTTGCCAACATATGGGGAATTCCCCAAATCGTGAGGTGTTTAAAGTTGGTTGGCGATTTTATAGGGATTGCTATTATGCGGGGAAAATGCGGGGATTTTGAAAATGGATAAACTTATCTTAACGTTTTTGTTAGGTTGCTTATGAATATCGAATGACTCCCTTTTTTTAAATATCTTCATTGCACCACATTTATTTTTCGGAATTATTTCGGCAAATTTTGTGTATCATTTAATACTTTTCATTTCTTTTTTTTATTTTAAAGCAGAGAACCGTATGCATATAAATTCAGATACTGTGGTACTTTATAATGGCAACAAGGGATGGAATTAAAAATACTCCGTGGAGTAAAATACTTGTTACAAAAATTTGGAAAGTATGAAAAAAATTGTGTAAAAAGAAAAAACATGTTAGTTAAAAATAAATCTTATAAAATTAGTTGAAAATTGCTTAATTTCTTAAAATAAAATTGAGGGGAATCTGTTGAAGTTGTTTTATCCTTAAATTGGGGAATTTAACATGGATTTTCGGGGAATTTGGGAAATTGGTGTTGGCAACGCTGCTATGTTGCACCGAAATTTACCTACTAAGATTTGTTTGCAAGTGACATAAGAATAAGAGGCGGCAATCACAGTAAAACTTGCAAGTAATTTTTAATAGTTTTGACGTACCTCTTTTTAAATCAAAGTATTGGACGGATTAAAAACGAAAAGTCAATTAAAATAAAGTAAAAGAATAATTTTTTTAGATTAATTACCTGTCGATCATAATTGCAAATGATTTTAACTATTAAATTATTCAATACTATTTCATTTTTATTTTCTTGTACAAAATCAAAGATAACGATGAAATAGTGTTTATAATTAGATAAGTGTGTTCCCAAGTAGGTACGTTTATGAAATTCGATATCATTTTTGTAGTAACGAACTGCTTGTTTCGTCAGGGTACAATTGATTGTCTAATTGTATAAAAAATTACAACTATAACTTCTAAATTCCATATGAAGACTAGTCGTAGGGATCATATGGAAACTAAACTTATAAAATAAAAGTTGGAAATGTCGGTTTTACGGTTTAACGATCTGTGGATATGCTCAAAGTATTTACCACAAAAACGATAGGCTTCAGTTTTGGCGGGATTCATTATTAATTTTAGTTTTTGAGATAGTACCGTGTTGAATTTATACACGCGTGCGCGAGCGACAGTTCAATCGTTTGGTTTAAATTAAATTCGTATTGTTATTACTTAGTACTACTTGTTATTACGTGTTGTTATTATTCATGTTGTTACGGTTTTTGTTTTTTTTTGTTTAAATAATGCCTAACGCGTACGTTTATACCCACACCCAGCTGACTCTCGTCTGATAATAGCAGCATATCAGTGAGTGTTGGAAAATCGGCCCATTGCTCCGGTAGCGGCAGGAGGTGGAAGTCAAGTGGCTGTTCACTTCGAGGAGCGCCTTTTAGATGGCGTTCGCCGGTACCCGAACATAGGTACACGAAGTATCGCTAAAAATGCCTTAAGGTTGACTGGTAGAGAATGCTTCAGGCATTAAGTCCCCCTATACATCATATTGTATGAAGTTTAAATAAATAAATCTAAGAGTTTCTGACCTTTCCGAATTGGTGTCCTCTGACTACCTTCAAACCGGTAAACTACACCCACACCGGTGACGGGGAGTATCATAAAAGGTTCCCAACATCTGGCACTACAATCATCAAACTGCCCGTCTTTAATACAATGGATGGGATCCATGTTTAGCTGTAGACTATTAGGAGTGGATATATAATCAATGATACAATAGTACAAATGAATAAACTGATTACCATAATAATCCCATGAGTAAAAGTTTCGTTCTCGAAATATTATAATAGGTGGCAAAACTCTTTTATGCCCATTTCTGGGTTGATACCAGCCTCTTACGTATTTTTGGTACCAAGCAGTAGTTGTAGTAGTTGTAGGGGCCAAAATTCTGCTCAAAACGATAACTGCTTGGCGCAAATTGAGCAACAAAACCAAGGCGACCCCTGCCACGCTATCCGTGAATTTTTGCAACATCAGGGACTTCACTCGAACCTAAACGCCGTCCACTACCATCTAGAGACGGCGAAGCCGGCCTTGCTCTTTGTGACCGAGACGCAGGTGTTCTCTTCGGCTGATACTTCGTATCTCCCTACCCGGGGTATAAATTGGAACACTCCTTTGTGCCTCGGGCTGGAGTTTGCGTATACGTCAGAGAGGACATCTGTTCTCGACGCCTCGGCAGTCTTGAAGGTTCGGACCAGTCCATCCTTTGGCTACGCGTAGGCAGCGACGACCATCCGCGCGTCTACGGGTGCCTCTATAACTCTCATGGCGGTAATACCGAAACAGACCGACTCATCGACCACGTCCTAATGGCTACAGATTCCTTGCTACAAAGGTCCCATCCGCAGAGATCGTGATCCTTGGCGAATTTAACGCCCACCACGCCGAATGGGTCGTTTCACGTTTAATCGATTATGCGGTGAGATTTGTTTATGACTTTGCCTTGGCATACGGCAGACCGTATGCCAAGGCAAAGTCATAAACAAATCTCACCGTAACCAGTTGTGTCAGAACACAACTGGTTACTTCGCCTACGCGGATTCCATATCTGGAAGATATGATGATTCCTTCCCTGTTGGACCTTCTGCTATCCTCTCATCCGGACGGATATCAGGTTTCCGTCAATGCCTCTCTCGGCTCTTCGGGCCATTGTCTGATCCGGAGTGTGGTGCCACTCACGCTCCTCGCGGTTGCATTGCAGGTTGCCGCCGTGTTTGGCAATACAGGTCGGCGGATTGGGACGAAATGCGGTCTTTTTTTGCATCCTACATCCTTGGGTTTGCTTCTCGCCGGATGATACCAGCACTGTTACTGACTCTGTCACTGATGCAGTGCTGCAGGGAATGGTACCATTTATTCCATCATCTGTGGTGCCCATCGGAGGCAGATCTCAGCCATGGTTTGGTCGCTCATGTAAGTTACGCAGTAAGCAGGAGTGTTATCAGGCCTGGGCTAAGGCTTCGGTGGCTCAGGATGTAAACACCAGCATGCTTAAAAAAGTATAGTTTCGTCTCCAGGTCCTTCAAAAGAGTTTATTGCCAAGGCAAAGTCAGAGCACATAGGCAGAATTGGCGAAAAACGAGTTCGCTTTCCTTCGGGAACCCGTGCATTCTGGTCTCTCGCCAAGGCTGTCCAAAGGAAATTGTGTAAGCCATCACTACCATCATCTCTGCACAGGAAATACGACTCACTGGCCTACGCCCCAAAAGAGAAGCACTTTTTGCGACCAACTCGATTCTTGATGGCGGGGGGAACACACCGCTGACCATCCAGCGGTGTGAGTGTTCCATGCCGGATGTGCGGTTCTCACAGCTTTCAGTTTAAATCAGTAAAATAGGGCTTAGCCCTTGGTATTGCGGAAGCACAAACATCGACCGAAGTTGCGCATGTCAATGCGTGTAAACGCCATACAGAATACGATAAAATCCAGCCACAGTGAATGTACGTCACAAGGATTAGGCAACAATAGGCACACCGACCATAAAAAAGCCATCCGTGAGCGCCACCACTTGCCAGACCGCCGTTCCTGCAGACGTGATGGAAGTGTAAGGCATCACCACCAATTGCATGATCAGCACGGCCAATTGGCCACAGAGTGTGTCATGAGTCTGCCGCTCACCTCAATGAAATGGGATCCCACGTTGCGCGGCTTTCGGCCGCAGCCTTGAGAACCTTCTCAGATTTTTCCTCCAGCTACCACCCACGACGCCCTAGTCCTTTTCGATCGGCTCGATTCATTGGCGCTTCGAAGAGATGTTGCCTCCCTTTGCATTTTCTTTTGCATTTACCACAGGGAGTACTCTGAGGAATTGTTCGGATTAATCTCAGCCGCCAAAGTTCACACACACACATCGCAGCAGAACTCCTGATACCATCCACACCATCTGGATGATTGGCGGTCCACCACTATTCGATTTAAAAGATGTTTTCTTCGTCGCATAACTTCCCTGTGGAATCGATTACCACCAATTATTTTTTTCAGACCGCATGCTCGTTTGCCCCCTCTCTTATAAAAAAGAGCCAGTATAATTACAGTCTGTGGGACTTTCCATCTTATTGTCAGAATTGGTTTAGTCGAGCATAGATGTAAATGTATATGGGCATCCACTTACCACCAGCTGGACTGTGTGCTCGTTTTTCACACTTATTATAATATTAAAAAAGAGAAAACCCTTGAATTCAGTAAGCTTGTTTGCACTTATGAGAAATGGTCTCTATTTTTTATAAATTTGTCCATACGGATAACCTACAAATAATTTTTTAACAATAGCAAAGCTATATCATAATATAATTAATAGAATCAGGCGTTACTTTGCGGAAATCCATTATATAAAAGCTTTTACAAAAATTTACTTCGCAAATATCCGCGTTATAAAATAAAATGATGTGTCTTACCTAGTATGAAAAAGCACCTCCCACCCTCCCTCAATTGCGTGCACTATCCCCGTCACCACTAATCCCAGCACCGCTACTTCCAACACCACTACACTAAGCAAGACACACGGTGGCTAACCGCTAATCTTAGCGGTTAGCCACCGTAGAGTCTATATCACCTGAGGATGCCTCGTGTAGAGGCGAAACACGTGTCGTATTATCGTCAGTGGTGTGTCTTGCTTAGTGTAGTGGTGTTGGAAGTAGCGGTGCTGGGATTAGTGGTGACGGGGATAGTGCACGCAATTGAGGGAGGGTGGGAGGTGCTTTTTCATACTAGGTAAGACACATCATTTTATTTTATAACGCGGATATTTGCGAAGTAAATTTTTGTAAAAGCTTTTATATATCATAATAGTTTGAGTATAAGAAATACGAGTAAAAATATTTTGTGGATATGTGAAGTCACCAAAATGCATTGGGGCAGTGGCGTTTTAGCATTATGTTGCCGTCCGGTGTCACCAAAACTGAGATAAAAAATAAGGTTTCTAAGGGGGTATGATAAGAAATCACATTTGATAAAGTAACTGTTTAGGCAACATTATAGTTGTTCACTTAAGCTGGCGATATTCCTCAGCCAGGGATTTCCTAATTTTTGAAACTGTCTGAACACCGACATCGGACTATTATTTATATTTTAGTTCTTTGAAGTCGATTTGTACTTTATTAATATAACAAAGTTTAAGTATACTTCTTATGATTTCTTATATTTACGCGAACACTACACATTGAATAAAACTACTTTTACGAATTTTATCGCGTTTAATTGAGTTATTTTATATTAAATACTTCTTGTAACACACAAATTATCTCTTCATATCATTTCAGGCAAAGTTGGCGGTTGGCGAGACTATTTTGATGAAGAGATGAAAGAACAGGCACAACGATGGATAGATGAGAATTTACGTGATACCGACTTGCGTTTTCCTCATTAAGCATTTCAATAAATTTGTATTAATAACGAAAGAATACAATTATTTACGTTATTTTGTAGTAAATAAATATGTTAGCCCATTTTGAAAGTTGGGTACAAAATAGTCTCACACGATATTACACCTAAAATGATATTTTTCTAGTAAATTAGAAGTTACTAGTGTAATTACTCTCATATTGGGCATAATATAAAGAGACCAAAGGTATACACGTGGCATTCTAATCTTGAAAACAGGTTTGCCTCTATTTCTCTTGTTTGAAAATTAAATTAGGAAAAGCAAAATAAGTATATCGTCCCCCTTTATGTAAAATTGTAAATTCCCTCTATGCATACACGTGTATGTTATTAGATTATTACTCTTAGTAATAAATACTTGTAAAAGTCGACGCCTATTTAAAAAAAGCATAATGTTACATCTCTCTCTCTCCCTCTCCCTCTCTCTCTCTTCAACACTATGACAAGAGAAGGAGACGTGTATGTAATAACTTAATACTATAAGTGATTGTGCGAGGGCGACACTGAAAGTTTTTAGAACTGGCCACTTGTAAACGATATAATAAAAGAAATAAGTTCAAATTTTAAAAATGAAACTCTTTGCCAATATTATTGTGTATGTATTTTATTAATTTGTCATTTGTTTACAATTTGGTGGCAAATTGAAAATTGCCTGTGTCACGTCAGCATGAATTTAACGCGAGAAAATTTTCGTACAATGATTTTTTATGACTTTCGACGTCATTTAAGTCAACAAGAAAGTTATGATATACTTGATTGGCTTTTCACGATGAAGCCCCATCTCGTGCCACTGTTTACAACTGGTTTAATGAGTTTAAACGTGGTCGCACTAATATCACCGGTGATCTGCGTTAGGGACGGCTTTCTACGGCGACTACTGAAGATAACATCAGTGTTGTGCGGCGTATGATAGAGATTGCCAAAAAAGTGATTTATGAGTCGGCAAATTCGGACAAGCTTAGGCATCGGTATGAATCAAGTGCACAAAATCCTCCATGAATATTAAGCGGTCAGGAAGCTATGTGCCCAGTGGATACCTCATAATTTGACAGAGGCCCAAAAACTCCGTCGTGTTGATTGATGTGGTGAAATGGTTCAAAGATTTAACGGAGGTGACTCAAATGCTGTGTTCGACATACTTACGGGTGACGAAAGCTGGATTTATTGTTATGATCCTGAAACTAAGAGACAGTCTGCTGTCTGGGTTTCCGAGGAGTTGCCAACTAAAATGGAGAGAGGTCGAAGCGTGAGAGAAAAGATGGTGGCCCCGTCTTCTGAAGGACAGGTACATTACTTAACAATTGTTTTAGAGGATCGAAAAACAGTTACTGCAAAGTGTACACTAACAATTGTTTGCCACTTGTCTTCGGGAGAAACGACTTGGCAGTAAGATCCTCCTTCACCACGACAATGCCTCGTCGCACACCTCCAAGCAAACAATTGACTACTTGGCGACGTCAGACGTGGAATTACCTGCTATAAAAAAGTAAGGCCGTATATGAATAACAAGTTTATAATTTAATTAATAGAATCAGGCGTTACTTTGCGGAAATCCATTATATAAAAGCTTTTAGAAAAATTTACTTCGCCAATATCCGCGTTATAAAATAAAACGATGGGTCTTACCTAGTATGAAGAGCACCTCCCGCACTCCCTCAATTGCGTGCACTATCCGAGGCGATCTACACGAGGCATCCTCCTATAAAATAAAATGATATAGACTCTACGGTAGCTAACCGCTAAGTTATCTTAGCGGCTAGCCACCGTAGAGTATATCACCTGAGGATGCCTCGTGTAGAGGCGAAACACGTGTCGTATTGTAGTCAGTGGTGTGTCTTGCCTAGTGTAGTGGTGTTGGGGTAGCGATGCTGAGATTAGTGGTGACGGGGATAGTGCACGCAATTGAGGGAGGGCGGGAGGTGATCTTCATACTAGGTAAGACACATCATTTTATTTTATAAAGCGGATATTTGCGAAGTAAATTTTTCTAAAAGATTTTAAATTTATAAGTAAAAAAAATGTTTTAAATTTTTATTTCTCTGGCCATTTTTCATCAACTCGCAGAATAGGTAAGTAAGTATAAGTAAGTAAAATAAATGAAAAAAAATGTATATAGTAATGTCGTATAGACCTTTTACTATTGGCACTCTAATGGAAATTAACAATGAATAATTGACGTACTGCAACAGGAGTCCGTAACACTCATCCGGAAGCTGTTTCAGACTGACATTGCAATGTCATGTCCTCGAAATATTCCTTTAAAGAGTAAAATTAAATATTAATAATATTTTCATACGTTTTCGCCTTCTTATCTTAAGAGCTAATTTCACTATCTCTCTTCATCTCATGATAGGGTTCTACATTCTTCTTCTAACAAATCTGTATTCCTGTTCACTTCACCGAGTTCTATGGTATCTTCTTCAAAGTTCAGGTCAGAAAAGCACCCAATAAGTATGCTTTTAAAAATTTTATACGTAATCATCTGCTGAAACCGACGTATCTACGTCATTATAGTTATTTGTATGCTATATATATATATATAATATATATATATATATATATATATATATATATATATATATATATATCCCCAATACGAGTATGTAAATTACTCTCTGGGGCGTCTCAAAAACATGTATGATTAATTTTTGAGAAGTAAAAAGTATTATTATATATATATATATATATATATATATATATATATATATATATACATCTTGTACATAAAGGGTAAGAATTTTGAAATTAATCCATTATATAAAAAAAAAATGTTTTCTTTTCATAACAATACAACATTATATCTAAAAAGATTACAAAGTCTCATCCCTCGATACATTTTTTTCACATTATCAACTTTTTACTATCTACCTCCTTCTACGCGGCAAAACAAAAACAGGTTAAAACAATCGAAATTTATATACAGTACGCCACATTACAGCCTTGTTTTTAATCTATGTCGTTCAAGGATTCAAATAAAAAACATGCGTGAGTTGAACAATCGGTTAGAACGAAGTCCTTTCGTAGTACATTATTATTGATAAACGAATTATATGTAGGTATATTACTGGTTAACAAACACAGATAAATGAATTATTAGCGTCTATTTAAAATGAAGCGTCATTTAAAATAAAATAATATTTCTTTCATGGCAAGATAAGAAAAAGTGTGAGAGAGATGGATATTATTACGCCTCGCTCCCTTATAGCCGCCGAGGCCGTCTATACTACATCAGAATAGGTTGTGGGGGGAAAATGTTACACTTTTTCTCGCCTAGCCCCCATACGCAAAATTCTTATCATCCGATAAGTTATTAACTTCGTCCCAAAAACAAACAGCGTTTACTTTTTAATTTAATAATTTAATGTTAATAATATAATTAGAATGCCACATAATAAGCATTATCTTAAATTTGTTATTGAATATTTTATCTCATATCTTACTATACAAGTTTTGTTAATCAGATAATGACAAATTTTATATCTTGACGTTTTAGACCTTGATTTTATACATGTTGTCGTTATGACGTGATCACGTCGTATCACTGTCGCATTAAATAATGAAGAAGTCTTCATTGCTTATGTTGCAATAGACCATTCAAGCAAAACCAAACGGTTTGTCGTAGAATTTTAAGGCAAGGTAATCTTTTGGAATATTTCCTTATCTGGCTTGTTTTTCGGCATGAATTTTAAATAAAAAATTTTAAATACCTATTGCGAGTATGTCTGTAAACAGAATCCCTCTTTTTAATGCCTTTTAATTAACTACAATTTAAGATAATTTATCGACACGCAATTGTACATAAACGGATAAGATTATTTACTACAGTAACTTATTGTGTTTGGTAAGTATGGTGCGTTTGGTTCTTTATATTTACTGTATGTCAGTTTAAGACCATTTAATCACTCCAAATGAGTAGTTTAATATTGTGATCGTGTAGGTATTTAATGCTTTAATAAGATGTTTTCCAGCGACATGTGTTTTGCATACTGTGGTTACTCTCCATTTGTATCTGTATTCACTGTGTGTTTAATTGCTGTATGATCTAGTCCTTTGAGTTGTCTGTATCAAAACAAACAGATGATTTTAATGCCAATATACGCAAAAAAACCGCATCCCTTATTAGCAGGTTACGAGCCAGTTACAAGAGCATTCTGAGGAACGTAGCGGACAGATATACATCTCCGCTGTGGAAATGTCTTTTGCAGAGACTGATCACCGGGCCCTATCTACCTCCATGATGGTCTGTCTCGGCACAAGGTATTACTTTTTTTCCCCTCGAGTTTAAGCAAACATTGTTTTTTTACTAACCCTTGTTATTATTTTTTCAAACCTTTTAAAGTTACTAAGAGTTCAAAGGATTCGAACCAAACCTTACCATCCTCAGAGTAATTATATGATAGAGAGATCACACTGTTCTTTTAAAGTCGCTTTAACAAGCAGGTTAGTAGAAAACAAATCATGGGATGACGAATTATCCACAGTTTTATTCGGATTACGAGCCGCCAGCCGGGGTGACACAGGCTGCAGTGTAGCCGAGTTAGTCTACCGACAATCATCACGCTTACCAGGCGATTTTTACCGCGAAGCGAGTCCAAAGTACAACGGGGGCGATTACACGTATGTCGAACGATTGCGAGAAGTTATAAGTAATCCTCGTCCACAGTCACCAAGCGCAAGCGATTCGCGGAAATTTTAACGTTAACTTATAAGTATTATTAGCAATAAATTTATGTACAATTTCAACCGATTGACACTTCTTTTAGGTAAAATAACTTACTTATGGCTATTTTTATAAACATGGGCAAGCAACAGTCAAAGAACGCAGAAGTAATAATAGCTCAGAACGGAGCTGATAACCAAGCACAAGCTGAATTACAAAGAAAGCTAGAATATTACAGTGTCGTCACGATGATTGTGATAATGAAGATAAGTGTAACATGTCTTTACATTTTTTGCCGGAAAGCCGGAAAGAAAAAAAAAGGTAAAGTCATCGAACAAGTTATTTCGAGTATCGAGCAAGGACGCGGGACACAGCTAGCTCAAACAGCAGCTGGTCCAAACGCACAATCAGCATCAGTGCATTATTAAATAGTAGTATTAAAATAAAATTTAAAAGTTTATAATCTGTTTAGCGTTCTTGAGTACCTAGTATATTTACAAAATTAAATTATGTGTTACATGTTTATAGATTTAAATCTTTTATAATAAAAGGGTTCCACAGTGAACTTAAAATTTAATGTAAGGAATTAGAGATAAGTAACTACTTAAATGTATTATTAAGAACATGAAGCATGTAATTTTACTTTTAAAGAGTAACATATATAGCTCTAATTAAATTAATCCGACCCATAAGAGAGTCATTTTGTATTTTATAGTATAGTGCAAAGCAACAATGTAATACGTTATGGTCCCCACTCACGATCAGTTAAACTGACATCAGTTCAACTGATCATTTAAAACAGATTTAATCCAAAAAAACTTCGACACACACGGTCAGTTCAACTGATCATTCCAACTGATCAGTTCAAACTAGGGCTGTTGATATTTTTAAAATATCGGATTTTCAATATATCGATAATTATAAATATATCAATATCGGAGTTTTATATATGGGAAACATAAGCGATATATTGATGATTATTGCTTAAAAATGATTCACACAGTTTATAATTTAGTATATTTATTAAACAAATTAAATTATCAATGTATGAAAATGTTAGGTTATAGTTCTTAGTAATTATTTTACTAAGAACTATAACCTAATTATTAAAGAGCCATGGTAGCTCAGATGGCTAGCGCTCGCTGTAAATTTCACAGTACGCGAGCAACCCGGGTTCGATCACCGCCGGCCCCAATGAAGTTGTTAATTGCAATTTTAAGTGCTGATTTACCACGTGCTCGGCGATGAAGGAAAACATCGTGAGGAAACCTGCATGTCTGAGAAATAAAATAAAAATTTCAGAAAACGTGAAGTTCGCCAACACGCATTGGGGCAGCGCGGCGGACGTTGCCCTAAAACCCTCTCAGAAGTTAGGAGAGGCCTGCCTAGTTGAGGAGTGCCCAGCATTAGGACGTATATAGGCTGTAACTTTAACTTGAATTATTGTTTAATTTAAATAAGACAATTATGTTTACCAATATTTGTCAGTAAAAGTTTTCAAAAATACTCGTTGTTTTTTATGTTCAGCTGTTTCAATACTCCAATTATTGGGCACTAAAATATTGATTGTAGAAGTAATTCGCTCAGATGCTTAGGATGCAGCTGAAGAAATCAAGCAAGTATTTAACAGCTATTTCTAAGCCTAAGCGATTAAAATAACTTAGGATTATACCAACATTAAGCACTTATTTCGTCGTTTTCTCTAATAGCTCACATATGCAGACACTTAATACTCATAATCGCATCACTTTGATAAAAATCCACTTCAAGCGATTATTTAAACGATAAAACAGGAGCAACCATCCGTCAATGGTCAAGCTCCTGCCAAAACTCACAGTAAGTAAAGTAGTACTAAGTTACATAGATTATAGTGATTTTAATATAACAGAGATATACTTAACAAAATTATATTCCTTTTTAAGATAATAAGCGAATAAATAAACTGGGGAAAA
The DNA here is from genome assembly GCA_963668995.1 of Parnassius mnemosyne. Taxonomy (NCBI): domain Eukaryota; kingdom Metazoa; phylum Arthropoda; class Insecta; order Lepidoptera; family Papilionidae; genus Parnassius; species Parnassius mnemosyne. The sequence continues at coordinate 15,470,391 of CAVLGL010000035.1, read as the reverse complement.
ATGAAAAACATAATATAGTGTAAATAAAGTATAGTAGATTGGGTCCATCAAGAATTAGGATTTAAGTTTACGATGGTGTTGTAGATTAAATGACTATTCAATGTACTATGTATACTATTCAATCCCACTTCCCCTACTTACCTTAAAGAGCGATTTGAGTTTCTTGGTGACAATCACTGTCGCTCTCTTCGCTCTGATAAAAACCTCACCCTAAAAATTCCATCTCATAACACTTCCTTCTATTCTAAATCCTTTTCTGTTGAAGCTGTTAGGCTCTGGAACTCCCTACCGCTGCACATTAGAAGTGCGCAGTCTATTGATAAGTTTAAAAAACTTGTCAAAGCGCACTTCTTTCCTCCTTAAATAGTCATTCCTCTAAAAAATTACTACCTACTCATTTTTCCTTACGTTTAGGCTTTGATTTCACTTGTTTAATCTTTTCTGCTCTCGTATATGTATGTATATATTTTTGTATTTAAAATGTATTTGTTTATATTATAGATGTATGTATTTATGGATTATATTATATATGTCGTGTGTATTTTCTATCAACCTACGTACACCCTTACCCTTTCTCACAGGTCATTTTATCCTCTGCAATGTGGTTGCCTGGTAGAGATCGCTCCCAAGCGATAAGGCCGCCAATTGTACCTTTAAATAAACTATGTTCTTTTTTATTCTCATATGTATTTTTTTGGTGTACAATAAAGTGTATTTCATTAATTCATTCATTCATTAAATGATTTACGTACAAAATAAAAATATAAATTATTTAAAAAAATATATCGTTTGTCGCATATCTATATTTCAATATCAAACTTATATTTCAATATATGTCCTCAAAAATATTAAAAATAAATATCGATATTTCAAAATAATAAAATAGATTTTTCGATATATCGATATTTTATCAACAGTCCTAGTTCAAATGTGGGGCGTGGCCGTGGGCGTTTTGTTTGCGTGACTCGTATAAAATATCATATATATAGATATATGAAATGATATTTAATAATACCTAAATCGCATTTCATAGCATTTCCTGTCTATTTATATCATCATCATCATCATCATCATTACAGCCTTTCATAAGTCCACTGCTGAACATAGGCCTCCCCCAAGGAATGCCACAAAGCACGGTCCTGAGCCACCTGCATCCATCTACTTCCTGCATGCCTTACCAGGTCGTCACTCCATCTCGTGGGGAGTCGCCCTACACTTCGCCTACCGGTACGAGGCTGCCACTCGAGAACCTTACTTCCCCATCGGTTGTCGGTTCTTCGAGCTATATGGCCGGCCCACTGCCACTTCAGCTTACTAATCCGTTGGGCTATGTCGGTTACTCTAGTTCTACTGCGGATATCCTCATTTCTAAGTTTATCACGCAGAGAAACTCCGAGCATAGCCCTCTCCATAGCTCGCTGAGCGACCTTGAGCTTCCTCATACGGCCAGCTGTGAAGGACCACGTCTCAGTTCCGTAAGTCATCACTGGCCACACGCACTGGTTGTACAATTTCGTTTTAAGGTTTTGAGGTATGTCTGACGAGAAAATGTGTCGTAGCTTCCCGAACGCTGCCCAGCCGAGTTGAATCCGTCGATTGACCTCTCGGTCGAAGTTGGACTTACCTAGTCGGACTATTTGTCCCAGGTAAACATACTCGTTAACAACTTCGAGCTTAGTGCTCCCAACAACTACCGGCATAGGTGTGACATGGACATTAAACATAATCTTTGTTTTGTCCATGTTCATCTTAAGACCCATCCGTTGGGAGACACTATTGAGTACATTGAGCATAGTGCTTAGGTCCTCCAGCGATTCTGCCATAAGGACTATATCGTCGGCAAATCGAACGTGAGTGATGTACTCGCCATTGATGTTGATACCGTATCCTTTCCAGTCCAGAAGCTTGAAAACGTCTTCCAATGCAGCGGTGAAGAGTTTCGGGGATATGACGTCACCCTGTCTTACACCTCTCTGCAATTGGATAGGTTTCGTACTCTGGTTCTGTACTCGGATAGCCATCGTAGCTCTACTGTACAAACACTTCAGCACTTCGATATACCGACAGTCAACTTGGCACCGCTGAAGGGACTGCAGCACCACCCGAATTTCGACGGAATCAAAGGCTTTCTCATAGTCCACATACGCCAGACATAGTGGCGAATTGTACTCTTCGGACTTCTGTACAATTTGCCGAAGGGTATGTATGTGGTCTGTACACGCCCCTAGCTGCCCCAACCAAGGCTGACGGGATTAGGGCCCATGAGTAATCCCATCGACGAGCAGCAGAGGGGCGGGGCCAGAATATGGCCCCGCCCCTCTGCTCTATATAAATCTCTCTAATTACACTAAAATATATGGGGGAGCGTTATACTACGGCCAGTCGACCGGAAGGAATTTGGAGGTAGCTTACTTACCTATATCCGAAGCTAACTTCGCACAAGTTAGTTCTAGAATATCAGAGGCCGCACTAGCTAATATTGTCGAATGCACTTATACAGATTCTGAGTCGGACCCAATAAGTCCCGGAAAGCTCTCCAGCAGGAATGCGCGTCACAAAATCCTAGACCGTATATTTACGGGCCGCACCTAATTATTCACAGTTCCCTAACAAAATGACAGCGTGCCAATCGTTAGCACTGCCTAAAGACGACTGCCTGCCCTTGTGCGAAAGTCAAACCGGTATGAATGCACCGCGCCGAGCGCCCTCTCGCGTCAATCCTTGAAACTAGCGCTTGGCGCGATCATGGTCTATGGTGCTAAAGCCCTTTCGAAAACCGGCTTGTTCGGGAGGCTGGAAGTCGTCAAGTCTGCGCGCGAGACGATTCGTAATGACTCTCGAAAACAGCACTACTCTACTCTATTTATATATATCTATACAAATAAATAAAATTGAAGTGTCTATTTGTAATGTCAAAATAAAAGTTTTTTTAAAATGTATATGAAAGTACATACGGCACTTATAACAAAAACACAATTTTTAAAATCTTTGTCTATCTTTCTTTCTGTCTGTCTGTTTGTCTGTCTGCTTGTTCCGGCTAATCTCCAAAATGGCTGAACCGATTTTGACGAGACTTTCAGTGGCAGATAACTGATATTATATGGAGGAACTTAGGCTTAATTTAATTTAGAAAAAGAATTAGGGTTCCTCACAAAAAAATTAAAACCCATGAAATCCAATCGTAATAAATTACACGCGGGCGAAGTCGCGGGGAACAGCTAGTTAATAGATAGGAAATGATATTTTTAATTTATAGGAGTCACGCCAACTAAACGCGCACGGCTGCGGCTTCATCGATCGAGAAATGTAATCCGTTCCGTGTATATGTATATAAATAACGTTTCCTATATATTAACACTTCAAAAGATATTTTTATTCATGATAAGGCCAGTATTAAGACACTTTTAAGAAATGAGTCAGATATTATGATAATTTTACTCATTACGGTAAATTTTATTTAATTAATAAATGTGTTATTTATTTTTATCTGTTTATTAAATAACCTATCTGTAGAGCGGGCCACACCCCACTGATACTAACTTGCACTCCGCTTACGGTGAGCCCAAAAAATCCGTGGGCATGGGCACATTCTGAAGGTCTTATGATGACCAGATAATGCTTATCGGTTTTCAGTAATGGAAATAGTTAGGGTGGCCTAGTTTTCTGTGTTTATCTAATTGAGCTCTCGACGTGTTACATACTAAAATAAAGTTGAAGCACCTCAACGTCACGAACTAAAATAAGTTATACAAAATAAAATCCGTAAAGTTTGTTTTATTAAATGTGTAGTATTCGAGTAATAAATCAGTCAAAAATCATTAAATTCTACATACTGCGTACAGGTAACTTGGTCATTCATAGGAATTGGTGTTAATGATGCTTGCAGGTTTTCTTGAAGTACGCAGATATTTTCGTCTTCTAGTTGTAGTTGGTTATGCTTTTTCCGTTCTGCCTTTTTTTATTGCCTGTAAAATATACGGCCAATTTCTAATTTTGTACCTACTTAAGAGTTTTGCTGCTTTTTAATTGCCTGAAAATATTATAAAGTGAGTAATAATACTGTTTGTACTGTTTTTATTATATTTATATTATTTGTGTAGTTACAATACAAATAAAATAAATATAATAAATAGCCTTGAGCCCTTCCAAATGAGCCCAAACACGATAGTGTTTCGTAGTGGCATAACTGAGATCTTTTACCCCACCATCATGAAGGTAATATAATCACATTAAACTAGGTCATCAACCCTTTCAAATGAGTTCAAACACAATCGTTCTACCTAGTGCCACTGAGATCCTATACCCACCTTCGGATTGCACCATCAAAAAGGTGAGATCATTACAGTCACCTAAGTCTTTATGAGCCCTTTCAAATGAGTTCAAACGCGGTCTTTCTATCTAGTACCGCCACTGAGATCCTATATCCACCTTCGGATTACACCATCAGAAATGTGAGGTCATAACAGTCATCTAGGTCTTTATGAGCCCTTTCAAATGAGTTTAAACACGACCGTTCTATCTAGTGCCGCCACTGAGATCCTATACCATCTTCGGATTGCACCATCAAAAAGGTGAACTCATAAGAGTCACCTAGGTCTTTATGAGCCCATTCAAATGAGTTCAAACGCGGTCTTTCTATCTAGTGTCGTCACTGAGATCCTATACCCACCTATGGATTGCACCAACATAAAGGTGATATCATCATAGTCATCTAGGTCTCCATTTACCTATTTGAAAATGAGTCCAAACACGATGGTTCTACGTAGTAGCATCACTGAGATCTTTAACCCACCTTCTGAGTCCACCATAAGGAAGATGACATCAATACCATCACCTTGGTCTCCATCCTCTGTCAAACCAACTTCTCTAAATATGTATGACGGCTCCGTGGCGCAGTGGCTTAGCAATGAATTGCGGCGCGGGTTCGAATCCCGCACGGAACAAGTATTTGTATGCCCTACAAATGATTTTTAATAAAAAAATATATAAAATAATATAAAATCTTAAAAAATGGTATAAAAAATTATAAAATATATATAAAGTATGTACTTACCAATAATGGAAACGAACTGAAGCCAGCGGATTACGGTGCGCCCGGAAAATAAGTAGGTTGCCGTCAGTTAAAAATTTTAACTTAAGATTTCACATTCACGATCAGTTTTTGGATGTACGTCAGTTCAACGGAGCAGTTTAACTGACAGCACGCCCGAATAAAATCCGTGTGTTGCCTTCAGTTAAAAATTTCAACTTAAGATTTCACATTCACGGTCAGCTTTGTACATCCAGTAGGTACGTCAGTTAAACTGATCAGTTTAATTGACCGTGAGTGGGGACCATTAGATCAGTGTTTAACCGTATTATTATCATAGGAAGTAAGTAGGTCGAGCGATCAGAGACAAAAACTCTTTTAAAAATAAATTGATTTAATACTTTTAAACTTAAAATATAGTAGTTGATACAGAGAACATGAGAATGGAATTATATTGAGGGATTTTTTTTTGCGCCCAGAAGCAAATGATTAGGGCTACCCCGTTAACGCGAGGAAGTGATAAATGCTTTATGCATACCACGACAGCCGGTCTCTTGTGGTTATGCGGGACTCACTGTGAACCTAACCACCCTAAGTGTACCCACTAAAAACCACCTGTGGGACTGGCATTGGCTTATTAGGCCTCTCTGCCGAATCGGAAGCGACCCTCTTTTGGGAAAAGAGGGCGCAGGTATTGAGGGATCGAAAGATTTGCTTTAAATATTGTAGGAAGCTAGGAGGTGGGGGAAAAGATAAGGTCACAACATTGTTCTTGGTGTTATCGTTAACTTATTCTAAGATACAATTACGAATGGTAAACTATAAACATTAGCATATAATATTACAACAATATGATATAGATTTTAAGTAAAACAATATAAAGTATACAGGTCTTATAAAGTAAATAGTAATCTATAACATAAATTTAGTTTGGCTTAAAAGAAAGTAATTTAACTTTTAAGTAAATAAACAACATAAAGTATACAGGTCTTATAACATAAAGTGAATAGTAATCTATACATATAATAAATCTGTAGAAAAATCGTGTCTGTAATTCTAATAATATATTCTTGAAAAAACAAGTTCAGGGGACTAAATAAAGGGTTCTGAAGCCAAATTAGTGGTTTTTAGAATTTTTGTCTGTCTGTCTGTCTATCTTTCTGTCTGTCTGTCTGTCTGTCTGTGTATTCCGGATAATAAATCTGTAGAAAAGTCGTGTCTGTAATTCTAATATATTCTTGAAAAAACAAGTTCAGGGGACTAAATAAAGGGTTCTGAAGCCAAATTAGTGGTTTTTAGAGTTTTTGTCTGTCTTTCTGTCTTTCTGTCTGTCTGTCTGTCTGTCTGTCTGTCTGTCTGTGTATTCCGGATTCACGTAAAAACTACTGAACCGATTTACATGAAATGTTGCATATAGGTAGTGAGTAACCCGGAGCAACTTATAGGCTACTTTTTATCCGATTACAGAACTTCAAAAAAGGTAGGTTATGTATTCTATTTCCTTTAGATGTTAATTTTCTATTATATCTTAGTTATAGGCGAGATGACGGGTGTTTTTCAAATAAAAACATATTTGTAAATAAAGTTTAAAATATAGTTATTGTTCGCGCAAAACTCTGTTGTCGGAATCGACACCAGATGTCACTCGGCGCGATTCCGGTCTGAAGTTCTTCCGAGCGTAGCAGTGGCGCGCGGGTCGCAAGCGCGTCAGTCGTCCATAAGCGGTGCCAACGATTGGCACGCTGTACTCTGTTAGGGAACTCGGAATAATTCGGCGCGGCCAGTAAATATACGGTCTATCATTGTGACGCGCATTCCTACTGGAGAGCTTCCCGGGACTTATTGTGTCTGACTCAGAACCTGCATAAGTGCATTCGGCAATATTAGATAGTGCGGCCTCTGATATTCTAGAATTAACTATTGCTACGCGAAACGGTAGTGACCTTTGACCCTTTAAACTCCGTGTGCGTTTGTGCGGTAACCATTATACCCAGCGATAGTTAGTGGCTTCTGTAAGTTAGTAAATCGTACGATAGAGTTAATTGACTGTCAACGTGACGAAAGAAGAAAGTGACTGTGGACAACCTCGAAAGGCCCCCTCAAGTTGGAGCGGCGTCGACGCTCGGGCTGCTGCCGACGGCCAAGGTCTAGGTTCAATCACCATCAGTCACACCCAGATACACACCACATCACCATTCTTTCCCTTGCACTACACAACCACATGCGACCTGACCGACTCCGGAGGGACCGGTCGCCTTGGATAGGTAAGTAAGCTTCATCCAAATTCCTTCCGGTCGACTGGCCGTAGTATAACGCTCCCCCATATATTTTAATGTAATTAGGAATTTCCACGTGGCCACATTGGGGCCCGACCTACGTCTGTTCGGGAAATCTTCAGCTCATGGGCCCCTGAAGATTGGATCCTTTAAGGGAGCAGCCGTAGGCCGTAACAGTTATAATATTGGTAAAATAATTTTGAAACTATACCGATTTGGTATTCAAAACGGCGCCATCTATCATCAAATGGTAGAAGTCTTATATTTTGGCCTTCAATTACTAATAAATGAAAAATAATATAAATAACTTACATTTATATGATTAAATTATTAGATTTTGAAAATTATTAAAAAAATTCTAACGTTTAGTTTTTTAGTATTTTTGTTATTTTATTTTAAAAGTGTAATAATTTCATTAGATAATAGTGACGTCTATCAAAAATATGAAAATTGTTTATGTCGTGGCCAGATCAGAGAATTGATAATACCTATATCATAAAGTAGTCTATCATTTCGTGAAATGGTGTGGTCATTTCATGATATTTAACACTATTTGTTGACCATGTCATGATATGGCTTGACCAAATCAATGAATAGAAATCGTTTGAAGATATTAATAACTAAACACAACGTTGCTATGTCATAATATGGTTATATGACAATATCATTAAATCATTTTTCACCGCTAGGGGCGCTGATAGCGTATTATTTAACAGAAACAGAACTTTAAATAGAATTGACATCACTTTATTCCTTATTGATATAATAAATAAATGTTAGCATCTGTTGCTGATATTACTAGATGGTATGGTTTTGGCTTTCGCCTAAGTAGGTGGCGCTAATATTAGACTTCTAAATAAACTAAAATGGCAAGTCATCGATAAAATGAAATAATACAATACTACTGAACATACAATGTAAATAATTGGATCATTTACATTACATTCATCCCGCGTTGGATTCCCCGCAGCGAAGACTTCTTTGGTCAAAAACTCTGCGGCCTGTGCCCAGTAGTAACATGTATGTAAGCTACTACTTTTTTTACTTTTTTATATTATGCAGTTTTTATTTCATTCGTGTTTTCGGCTATGTTACTTTTTGTTTTTACTCTGCCGTAAATATTAAGGGTTGCAAAAAGGAATAGAACTCATTAACGTCAGCCTGTCAAAAGTCCACTGAGATGAACATAGGCCTCCCCCATAAATTGTCAAGTAGCTGGATATTTGCTATAGTTGCCACGCTTGGTAGGCGGGTTGGCAACCGCAGCTATTAATATTTTGATCTGTTGTCAAGAAGATGATGCAGCCCATCCCATCACCAGTTTGTTTTCCTATGTCGCCTCTTACGACAGGACGATATGAGGTGGCAGATTCTCTTTCACCGCCACATCAAGGCGAACATTTTTCTACCCCACGGGTGTAGTGATCCTCACGTTCACTGTGAATAAAATTTATAAGGAATAAAACTAATTTGAAGGATTTTATCGCGTTTAATTTTTACTTTTCTATCAGATCCGATATAACGGTTGGGACGATACTAAACATCATGATATACTTTAGACTTCCCGGAGCTTCGGTGCTTCACATCAACGATATGTTCTTTTACTCAGAACTTTCATCTAAAATGCGTAAAAATATCCGTAACATAAGTTTTAATCGATGTATAGTATTCATTATTATAGATATATATTTATGAAATTTTCAAGTCTAACTCCAAGTAAAAAAAATGTCTACATCTATTTTATGGTTTCAATCAATATTAAATAGGACCAATAATATGAATAAAATGTCTCAAATAAACATTATATTACTTTGTTAAAACTAAATTAATTTTAACTATGAATAAATGAAAAGAGTAAAATGAATAATAATATTACATTTTGATTTCAACTACACATTTACCATAGAATTATTACGTAATAATTGGTGTAACTGGGTAATAATTCTATGATATTTACCTTTCTCATGGATACATCGGAATTCGGACACATTACATTTATATGTCAAGAACATAGCGCTTAAACTTATTATTTCATATTTAAGTAATAGAATGCAGAAAGTTATTATCAATGGTAAAAGTTCTTCCGGCTCACCTGTACTAATGAGTGTCCCTCAGGGCTCGATTCTCGGCCCATTCCTATTTCTAGTGTATAATGATGACTTACCTTCTCTTGTAGAGGATAATCATCATATAGTATTATTTGCTGATGATACTTCCTAGATTTTTAAACTTAAACGTCAATCATTTAAATGTGACGAAGTGAACAATGATATATCAAAATTAGTGCATTGGTTTAACGTTAATAATCTACATTTAAACGGAAATAAAACTAAATGTATTAAATTAACAACAACGAATGTTAAAAGAGCCCTGTTGAATCCACTGTTTTTCTTGGCATCACTCTCGACGCAAAGCTTCAGTGGGGCCCCCATATATCCAAACTAGCAAGCAGACTAAGTTCTGCAGCCTATGCTGTAAAAAAGATTAGAGGTCTCACTAGTGTCGAGACAGCTAAATTAGTTTATTTCGTTATTTCCATAGCATAATGGCTTATGGGATTTTGCTATGGGGAAATGCGCCTGATTCAGAAAATATTTTTGTTTTACAGAAGAGGGCCATTAGAGATATTTGCAACCTAAAACCGAGAGAGTCTCGTAGAGACAAATTTAAAGAAATAAATATATTAACTTTGGCCTCTCAGTATATTTACGAAAATTTACTGTATGGTCATAAAAACAAAGGTAGTTTTAGTAAAAAAAGTGATAAACATTCTGTAATCACCAGGAACAAACACAAGCTAGTGATGCCAGTTTCTCGACACCACAGAGTCAGTAATTGATTCTTGGGGCAATGTATACGCTATTACAACAAGGTCCCGGAAAGTGTACAGGCTCTCTCTATTAGCAAGTTTAAATGTTTTGTTAAATTGAAACTGTATAAAAAGGGTTATTATAGAATAAATAAATACATGGTTAATAATAACCTCTGGGAATGAGGTGATCACTTCCAAGCTGTTTCTAAAATTAATTTTGTACTTATATAGTTTGTACAACCATTATTGTAAAATTTGCTTTAAAAAAAAAGTCCCGCTGGGTTTCTTGCTGGTTCTTCCCAGGACAGAGGTTTTTTTGTGGTAAAGTAACAAATAACTTTCAATAAGAATTACACATGTGATCTATATTGAATAAAAAATTATTCTATTCTATTCTATTCTTAAAAAAAACAAATAGTAAAATTAAGGTATGGGGTTATTTTTATAAGATATAAAAACATTTTAATTTAACTAAGGGTTTTATTAGGATGTGCCATTATTCGAGCCACCCTGAAATAGATTTAAAGTTAAATATTTATGAATAATTACGATACGCATGCACTATTTGGTTTTTTCCAAATTTTTGTATAATACAATTTTCATTAAAACCTATTCTAACAATAATATGAGGCCCGTCCCATAGGCTATTTAAGTTGTTTGGATTAGGGACTTTAAGCAAAACTTTATCTCCTACGTTAAATTTGGCTATATATTTAATATTGCTGTCGTATCGCTCTTGTACAGAAGTCCGAAGAGTACAATTTGTCACTATGTCTGGCGTATGTGGACTATGAGAAAGCCTTTGATTCCATCGAAATTTGGGCGGTGCTGTAGTCCCTTCAGCGGTGCCAAGTTGACTGTCGGTATATCGAAGTGCTGAAGTGTTTGTACAGTAGAGCTACGATGGCTATCCGAGTACAGAACCAGAGAGGTGTAAGACAGGGTGATATTATATCCCCGAAACTCTTCACCGCCGCATTGGAAGACGTTTTCAAACTTCTGGACTGGAAAGGATACGGTATTAACATCAATGGCGAGTACATCACTCACCTTCGATTTGCCGACGATATAGTCCTTATGGCAGAATCGCTGGAGGACCTGAGCACTATGCTCAATGACCTCAATAGTGTCTCCCAACGGATAGTTCTTAAGATGAACATGGACAAAACAAAGATTATGTTTAATGTCCATGTCACACCTATGCCGGTAGTTGTTGGGAGCACTAAGCTCGAAGTTGTTGACGAGTATGTTTACCTGGGACAAATAGTCCGACTAGGTAAGTCCAACTTCGACCGAGAGGTCAATCGACGAATTCAACTCGGCTGGGCAGCGTTCGGGAAGCTACGACACATCTTCTCGTCAGACATACCTCAAAACCTTAAAACGAAATTGTACAACCAGTGCGTGTTGCCAGTGATGACTTACGGAACTGAGACGTGGTCCTTCATTGCTGGCCGTATGAGGAAGCTCAAGGTCACTCAGCGAGCTATGGAGAGGGCTATGCTCGGAGTTTCTCTGCGTGATAAACTTAGAAATGAGTATATCCGCAGTAGAACCAGAGTAACCGACATAGCCCAACGGATTAGTAAGCTGAAGTGGCAGTGGGCCGGTCATATAGCTCGAAGAACCGACAACCGATGGGAAAGAAAGGTTCTCGAGTGGCAGCCTCGTACCGGTAGGTGAAGTTTAGGGCGACCCCCCACGAGATGGAGTGACGACCTGGTAAGACATGCAGGAAGTCGATGGATGCAGGTGGCTCGGGACCGTGCTTTGTGGCATTCCTTGGGGGAGGCCTATGTTCAGCAGTGGACTTATGAAAGGCTGTAATGATGATGATGATGATGATGATCGCTCTTTTGCCTTTTCTTTCATTGACGTCTCCTGATACCTTGAGTCTTTCGTTTAAATCTCGTAGGTAGTCATGAGTTGTGTAGTCATCGTTTGCTTTTAAATAATAAAGAGTACGCGGTTTGTAACCAAGGAGTAATTCATGAGGTGTAAAATTTGTGGACTGATTAATTGATGTGTTATGGAACATAGCTATCAGAATCCCAAGGATCGAAGGGAGTGGGTCTCGAACAGCCATATATAATATTTTGTTTCTTTTCTGAAACGAATAAATCAGTTTCGTAAAGTGTTTTGGTTTATTTAAATATGGGTCCACATTCTTTTTATTAGGATCAACAAACAGTTTACACAATATTTCTTAATCTAGAATACATTTACTACGAAAAATATAATATAATAGTGCAACCAACAACGTTGACCACCAATTACTATTAATAAAAGTTGAGATTGAGATTAACGTACAATTTTTTCATTTAATTCAATGTTTGTGTCTTCAAATAATAAAATGATGAAAAATAATTCTTATTCCAATAACCAATTACACAAACAAATTCTCGTCTGAGTACTGAAAGTAGCTCCTTTTTATTAATACCTACCTTATGAGCAAAAATATCATCATCATCATCATCATCATCATTACAGCCCTTCACAAGTCCACTGCTGAACATAGGCATCCCCCAAACAATGCCACAAAGCACAATCCTGAACCATCTGCATTCATATCTGACTTCCTGCATATCTTACCAGGTCGTAACTCCATCTAGTAGGAGGACGCACTACACTTCGTCCGCCGGTACGAGGCCGCCACTCTGGAACCTTTTTCCCCATCGGTTGTCGATTCTTTATGGCCGGTGGTTGGTTGGTTTCTTAACTATATGGTCGGCCCATAGCCACTTCAGCTTAATAATCCGTTAGGCTATGTCGGTCACTCTGGTTCTACTGCGAATATCCTCATTTCTAAGTTCATCACGCAGAGAAACTCCGAGCATAGCCCTCTCCATAGCTCGCTGAGCGACCTTGAGCTTCCTCATCCAGGTAGCACTGAAGGAATCACGTCTCAGTTCCATAGATCATCACTGGCAACACGCACTGGTTGAACAATCTAATTTTAAGGTTTTGAGGTATGTCTAACGAGAAGATGCGTCGTAATCTCTCGAACGCTGCCCAGCCGAGTTGAATCCGTCGATCGATCTCTCGGTCGAAGTTGGTCTTACCTAGTCGGACTATTTGTCCCAGGTAACCATATTCGTCAACAACTTCGAGTTTAGTGCTACAACTACCGGCATAGGTGTCCATGTCACGTTAAAAATGATTTTTGTTCTGTCCATGTTCATCTTAAGACCTTGGATAGGTTTCGTACTCTGGTTCTGTACTCGGATAGCCATCGTTACCCTACTGTACAAGCACTTCAGCACTTCGATATACCGAAAGTCAACTTGGCACCGTTGAAGGGACTGCAGCACCGCCGAAATTTCGACGAAATCAAAGGCTTTCTCATAGTCCACATACGCCAGACATGGTGGCAAATTGTACTCCTCGGATTTCTGTACAATTTGCCGAAGGGTATGTATGTGGTCTATGGTGCTAATGCCTTTTCGGAAACCGGCTTGTTCGGGAGGCTGGAAGTCGTCAAGTCTACGCACGAGATGATTCGTAATGACTCTGGAAAACAGCATGTGACACGGATCAGAAGGAAAATTGGTCTGTAGTTTTTCAAGAGAGCGTAGTCACCTGTTTTGAAGAACAAGACCACCGCACTTCTGCTTCACGCCTCCGGCGTAATGCCACCATGGAGGACGGAATTAAAGAGCTTCTGAAGGACTTCAAGTACCGGTTTTCCACTCGCTTTCAGAAGCTCCGATGTTATTCCATCTTCGCCTGGGGCCTTCCCGTTTTTCAGGTGCTGGAGAGCCATTTTAATTTCGCTCAGACTGACGTCCGGGATATCATCGGAATAGTGTTGGATAAGACTCGCTCTTGGATTGTTACTCACTTGTGACTTTTAACAGTGGTAGAGCCACGCGGCAGCTTTTGCTGTCGCACGAATGGGCCGGCTCGAACCGGGGTAGTACCATGACCTCACAGAAAACCAGCGTGAAGTAGAGGTTTATCTCTGCGTTTCGCTTGGTGAGTGCAGGTGGCCGGAGGCCCTTTTTACTGGAAATGAGGCGTTCCATCTTAGTCCTCACGGGTGACAACGCATCTACATTTTGATTTGTAACAGAGGATAGATGTAGATGTCTATGGGCTGCAGCAACCACTTACCATCAGGTGGAATATGTGCTCGTTTGTCACCCTTTTCCTATAAAAAAAAACACTTGCGTGTGGCTCCAAAGATAATGTGTACAGCTGCCCATAGAACCTCTCAATCTCACATAAAATCTCAGGTGTACCGGAAACGATGCTGGCACACTCGGTCTTCAGCTTCGACAGTTGGCTCTTTATAGCAGACAGATCTCTAGGAAAGACTTTGGAGCCCTGGTTCCGCTCGATCGCTTCTTTAATACGATCAGTATTAAAGTTGCGTAAGTCCCGCCGCATGTATTTGGAGATCTGTCTGTTCAGTTGGCTGTGTGCTATCAAATCTACTGAAGACTGCAGCTTCATATCCTGTCTAACAGCCATGAGATTAAGAGTGTGATCGGAGACTTTTTGTGTTCTTCTGCGGCGGGTCTTGCAAAACTTAGCTCCGACCGCATGGACAGTTTCCACGAGCTTGTCATTCATATTGTCCACTGCATTGCAATCTTCTAGGCACTGAAAACGGTTTCGTAGCTCGAGCTGAAAGGTTCCGGGACTTTGGATTAGAGCACGAGGGCGAAGGAGCGTTGACTTTATTAGACTTGACCTCTCCAACGTAACGTTTAGGTTCAGTGTGCCTCTCATCATTCGGTGATCGCTGCCGGTTTTCACCCTCGCGATCACTGAGACATCACTGAATAATTGTCGCCTGGTCGTCATAATGAAGTTAATCTCATCTGTGGGGCCGCTTCTGGAAGAAAGAGTTTATCATAAAGAGTCCCTCTTTCTCCATGAAGTCGGTCAGCTGCTGGCTCCTTGGGTTCCGTTGCCCTATTCCGAATTTCCCTACTTTCAGCTCACCGTTCTCTCTTGTACCTAGTTTTGCGTTGAAGTCTCCCATTAACACCATATAGTGGGTAAACTTGGTAATAGAGAGAGCCTGTACACTTTCCGGGACCTTGTTGTAATAGCGTAAACATTACCCCAAGAATTAATTACTGGCTCTGCGGAGTCGAGAAATTGGTATGGCTTATGGCTTATGTTTGTTCCTAGTGTTTACAGAATGTATATCACTTTTTTTACTAAAACTACCTTTGCTTTTGTGAACATACATTAAATTTTCGTAAATATACTGAGAGGCCAAAGTTAATATATTTATTTCTTTAAATTTATCTCTAAGAGACTATCTTGGTTTTAGGTTGTAAATAGATCTAATGGCCCTCTTCTGTAAAACAAAAATAGTTTAGTCAGCCGCATTTCCCATAGCAAAATCCCATAAGCCATTATGCTATGGAAATAACTGAAATAAACTAATATAACTGTCTCGACACTAGTGAGACCTCTAATCTTTTTTACAGCATACGCTGCAGAACTTAGTCTGATTGCTAGTTTGGACATATGGGGACCCCACTGTAGCTTTGCGTCGAGAGTCATGCCAAGAAAAACAGTGGATTCAACAGGGTTCAGTTCTTCCCCATTTAAAAACACATTGATACTCAGATTTTTAACATTCGTTGTTGTAAATTTAATATATTTAGAATATACATACATTCATTTATTTCCTTTTAAATATATATTATTAACGTTAAACCAATGCACTATTTTGATATATCATTATTCACTTCGTCACATTTAAATGATTGACGTTTAAGTTTAAAAATCAAGGAAGTATCATCAGCAAATAATACTATATGATGATTATCCCCTACAAGAGAGGTTAAGTCATTAATAAACACTAGAAATAGGAATGGGCCGAAAATCGAACCCTGAGGGACACCCATTAGTACAGGTGACGCGGAAGAACTTTTACCATTGATAATAACGTTCTGCATTCTATTACTCAAATATGAAATAATAAGTTTAAGCGCTGTGTTCTTGACACCATAGTACTGTAGCTTCCTGATTAATGTCTCATGGTGAACGCAGTCGAAGGCCTGATAAGTTTCCGTACTTTTTCCACTTAACCCAAGCATTATTTTTATTTTTGAAGATATGTATCAATGATGAATCGAATCACTTAGGAAAATTACACTTTTTAACAGTTTTCGTATTATACCATATATATTGCGTATAATACCATATATTCCGTCATAAAATAATTCAACAGCCGCTTCAGCAGAAACGTTATCTGTCATCAAAGCTTTACAATCAGTATCTAAAATTACTTTATTAATCAACTCGTATTCTGCACTTTCAAAACAGTAACGCGTGTTTAACATTATTTGAATTTCTAAATGTATTCATTTGTGTAAAGTTATAAAGTGATATAAAATTTGTCAAACTATTGCGTGAAACCTATATATCGGAAAAATAATTAGTTTCAAAATTAAGATATATATAGTCTCCTACTAAATAAAAATTCTTACATAATTGGTATTGATTAATAGCTATACTAGATAAATATTCTATATAGCTCAAGTATACATCACTTTTTTGGTTAGGCGCAATATAGAGAGCATTTAACAAATAAAGATTTTTGCCACCTCTAATCTCAAGTGTAATGTAATCTATAAGTGAAGAAAGTGCGGACGCAGAGAACGAAGTCTGTACCTCTGCAGTGATAAGAGTACGGCGTACCGATATGAGTACTCAACCACCGTCCCGCTGGTCACACGCATCACGATTTCTGTCACATCTATACACGGCATATCTGGTATCAATAAATTCCTTATCACAAACATGACTATGTAACCATGTTTCCGTTAAAATAATTACATCATATGAGTGAGAAAGAATGTTCGTATATATAGTACGTAATTTAGTCCGAAGCCCTCGACAGTTTTGATATTAAATCGACAAGTTATCCATTTTTAAATACAATAAATTGAACTGATTCTAAAATAGTAATGTTATATTTGTATATAATTAATATATTATATTGAATTATGTGCAATCCTATAATTGAATAGACATCAAAAGTTATTATTACTTCCTTAAGATTACGAGTAAAACCATAAACAATAATTATCTTGTCCACTTTAATCAAAAGCCAATTTAGTATTTTAAATAACATGTAAACATCGTTCATAAGGCTCAACGTACTTATGATTGTACTTGACCCGCAAAAGTATATTATTAACCTACTGATATTTAATTTTTACCCTACAAAAAAAATATAATAATAGAAAGGAGATTGTGTATATACTAGAAATATTTGAAATTTCGAAATGTCTTGAATTACGACTAAGCATTTGGACGAATAATAACGACGTTATAATTATCACGGAATCAGGGCTACACAATGACGTTTTTGATGGTGAGTGGTGTGACGATAGGTATGATGTGTTCTGGGCTCACAGAAATTTGCGTACTAAAGGTAAAAGTGCCGGTTGTGGAATTTTCATACTGACACGACGTACACTCGGCGTATACGGCCCAACTCACCTATTGTGAATAACCATTCCTACGCGTGCGTGTGGTTCAAATCAAAAACCAAATATCCCGTTTTTATTACACCAAAAATTAACGGTATTATCGAGCTTTCCCCAAATGCTAATTTTGTAGTAATAGGAAATTTTTGGTAGATTTGTTTTTCACTTCATTATGACGACCAGACGACAACTTTTCAGTGATGTCTCAGTGATTACGAGGGTGAAAACTGGCAGCGACCACCGAATGCTAAGAGGCATACCTACATATATGAAACTAAACCTTAGTTGTAGAGCTCACATCTAATGAAGTCAACGCTCCGTCCCCCTCGTGGACAATCCAAATCAGAAATCATTTATTTGCCTGAAATATCGTTGGTACACAAGATGTTGATTTAAGTTATAGCACAGGACATATTTCTCCCTCATAAAGGGCATGTACCATTATAGTAAATTTACAACAAATATTTGAATAAAATTACAATTATTATTAGATGCCGTGTAGTGGCGGTCAAGATTATCCACTACCCCATATCTTCCCGTGGGTGTCGTAAAAGGCGACAAAGGGAAACAGGCAGGAGATGGGCAGCAGCATCTTTCTGATAATAGCCAAAATTACAATAAAAAAACTGCGGTTGCCAACCCGCTAGCCAAGCGTGGCAACTATGGCAAATACCCCCCTACGAAGAGAGTAACAAGGAGACGGCCCCAAGTCCCCGGCGGCCCCGCTATTCCTGGCTACGGTGGCGACCATGGTAACGGTGGGGCAGGGGGTGCTAAGAATCTCCGGTGGAGGTTCAGTTGCCACCTTAGACGACTCGACCTGGCAACATACAACGCATGCTTCCTGAGGATTGACGAGAAGATCGTGGAGCTGGAAGAAGAAATAGACAAATTACGCTGGCATATTATAGGATTATTCGAGGTCCGAAGAGAGGGGGAGGATACGGTAATCCTCGAATCTGGCAACATGCTCTATCACCAGGAGGGCGACCATCTGTCCCAAGGAGGTGTCGGATTTATCGTCCACAAGTCTCTCGTTAACAAAGTTGTAAAGATCGGGAGTGTGTCGACGAGGGTGGCGTACCTCATACTCAGAATCACCAAACGGTATTCGCTGAAGGTCATACAGGTTTACGCACCAACCTCGGCACACCCCGATGAGGGGGTGGAGGAAATTTATGAGGATATCTCTAAAGCCATGCATTCCTCCAAAACCCAATATACGGTGTTAATGGGAGACATCAATGCAAAACTAGGTACAAGAGAGAACGGTGAGCTGAAAGTAGAGAAATTTAGAATAGGGCAACGGAACCCAAGGGACCAGCAGCTGGCCGACTTCATGGAGAAAGAGGGACTCTTTATGATGAACTCTTTCTTCCAGGAGCGGCACCACAGGAAATGGACATGGTCGAACCCCACGGTTCGAAAAAAAATGAGACTGACTTCATTATGACGACCAGACGACAACTGTTCAGTGATGTCTCCGTGATCGCGAGGGTGAAAACTCCGATCACCGAATAAGAGGCACTGAACCTAAACATTAAACTGTTTCAAAGTCCTGATACATTTCAGCTCGAGTAACAAAACCGTTTTCAGTGGCTAGAAGACTGCAATGAAGTGGACGATATGGATGACAAGCTCGTGGAAACTGTCCTTGCGGTCGGAGCTAAGTTCTGCAAGACCCGCCGAAGAAGAACACAAAAACTCTCCGATCACACTCTTAATCTCATGGCTGTTAGACGGGAGATGAAGCTACATTCTTCAACAGATTTGACAGCATACAGGCAATTGAACAGACAGATCTCCAAATGCATGCGGCGGGACTTACGCAACTTCAATACAGCTTGTATTGAAGATGCGATCGAGCGGAACCAAGGCTCCAAAGTCTTTGCCAGAGATCTGTCTGCCAGAAAGAGCCAACTGTCAAAGCTAAAGACCGAGTGTGGCAGCATCGTTTCCGGAGGACCTGAGATTTTGAGTGAGATTGAGAGGTTCTATGGACAGCTGTACACGCCATCGTCGGAGCCACACACAAGTGTGAGTAACGATCCAAGAGCGAGTCTTATCCGACACTATTCCGAAGATATCCCGGACGTCAGTCTGAGCGAGATTAGAATGGCTCTCCAGCATCTTAAAAATGGCAAAGCCCCAGGCGAGGATAAAATTACAGCGGAACTTCTGAAAGCGGGTGGAAAACCGGTACTGGAAGTCCTTCAGAGGCTCTTTAATTCCGTCATCCATGGTGGCATTACACCGCAAGCGTGGAGCAGAATTGCGGTGGTCTTGTTCTTCAAGAAATTCAATGACAATTCTCTCTTGAAGAACTACAGACCGATTTCCCTTCAGAACCGCGTCTACGTGCTGTTTTCGAGAGTCATTACGAATCGTCTCGCACGCAGACTTGACGACTTCCAGCCTCCCGAACAAGCCGGTTTCCGAAAGGGCTTTAGCACCATAGACCACATACATACCCATCGGCAAGTTGTAGAGAAGTCCGAGGAGTACAATTTGCTACTATGCCTGGCGTATGTAGACTATGAGAAAGCCTTTGATTCCGTCGAAATTTGGACGGTGCTGCAGTCCCTTCAGCAGTGCCAAGTTGACTGTCGCTATATCGAAGTGCTGAAGTTCTTGTACAGTAGGGCTACGATGGCTATCCGAGTACAGAACCAGAAACCTATCCAATTGCAGAGAGGTGTAAGACAGGGTGACGTTATATCCCCGAAACTCTTCACAGCTGCATTGGAAGACGTTTTCAAGCTTCTGGACTGGAAAGGATACGGTATTAACATCAATGGCGAGTATATCACTCACCTTCGATTTGCTGACGATATAGTCCTTATAACAGAATCGCTGGAGGACCTCAGCAATATGATCAATGGCGTCAATAGTGTCTCCCAACGGATAGGTCTTAAGATGAACATGGACAAAACAAAGATTATGTTTTAATGTCCATGTCACACCTATGCCGGTAGTTCTTGGGAGCACTAAGCTCGAAGTTGTTTACGAGTATGTTTACCTGGGACAAATAGTCCGACTAGGTAAGTCCAACTTCGACCGAGAGGTCAATCGACGGATTCATCTCGGCTGGGCAACGTTCGGGTAGCTACGACACATCTTCTCGTCAGACTTACCTAAAACCCTTAAAACGAAATTGTACAACCAGTGCGTATTGCCAGTGATGACTTACGGATCTGAGACGTAGTCTTTCACTGCTAGCCGTATGAGGAAGCTCAAGGTCGCTCAGCGAGCTATGGAGAGGGCTATGCTCGGAGTTTCTCTGCGTGATAAACTTATTATATATATTATACTTACTTAAATTAGGATATCTGCAGTAGAACCAGAGTAACCGACATAGCCCAACGAATTAGTAAGCTGAAGTGGCAGTGGGCCGGCCATATAGCTCGAAGAACCGACAACCGATGGGGAAGAAAGGTTCTCGAGTGGCAGCCTCGTACCGGTAGGCGAAGTGTAGGGCGACCCCCACGAGATGGAGAGACGACCTGGTAAGACATGCAGGAGGTCGATGGATGCAGGTGGCTCTTGGGGGAGGCCTACGTTCAGCACTGGACTTATAAAAGGCTGTAATGATGATGATGATGATGACAATTATTAGAACAATTAAAAGAAACATTTTGTACGTGGTAGAGCCATGCTGCAGCTATATTAATAGTATAGTTGTAGCACGAATGGGTCGGCTCGAGCGGGGAAGGACCACGCTCTCACAGAATACCAGCGTAAAATAGCAGCTTAATGCTGCTGTGTTTCGTATGGTGAGTGTAGAGAACCGGAGACCATTTTTACTGGAAAAGGGGCATTCCATCTTAGTCCTTACGGCTGACAACGCATCTGCATTTTAATTCGCAAACGAAAATAGATGTAGATGTCAAGAGCCACAGCAACCACTTACCATCAGGTGGACTGTGTGCTCGCTTGTCACCCATATTCTATAAAAGAAAAAAAAACTATTAGAATTACTGTTATAACAATCTTTTAAAATTAAATTATTTGAATAACTGCGATTAAAATTACATAGATTATTGAACTATTATAATAGACTAAGTCACTGAAAATAAAAGGAAAAGCCGGTATCTTAGAGGGCACCAAATCGGCAAATGCTTTTATTCAAAAAATCTTCAAGAGTATAGAAACTCTCCTGGATTAATCATTCTCGCAAGGCACAACAGAACCTTTTATATGGCAGGTCAGTAAATGATTTCGGCAAAGAGTTATACAGGGTTATTTTGCAATAACCGGCCAACTTTGCAGAGGAGGTTCAGAATAGATAACATATGCGAATGGTGAAAAAAATTATCAAGAAAAAAATTGAAACATTTTATCCTTTTTATCCTTTATATTCAAAATGCGTGGAAATGCATTATTTTAATTACTTGTCATTTATAAATTTATACGCACCTATTTGTAAGGGAGTGTTAGTTAAGTGGAGTTCCGAAGCAGCTGTCGGTGGCATTCGGCGCTCGAGCTCAGTTACAGATTTAGATATCTAATAGTTGTTTTGACTCGATAAAAACAAACGCGTCTCCCCCACCCTTTCCTTTCCAATACACCGCTGGGTACGTTCACCTGCCTGACTGACATCAGACAGTGTTGACTTGACCGTGACCTCAGTAAATACCGAGTGTCCTATTTTTAAATTATCGCAGGTAGTATTACTTGTCACACCTGGGTGTAGTACTGGTACTACGTCTGGAAACTATTAAATTTCCAGACGTAGTACCAGTACTACACCCAGCAAGCACTGAATAATAACGATGGTCAACCTCGAAAACATTTTTGTGAAAGGTTGTTGTCGAAAATTGATAATACTAACATTATGTGGACTGACACAAAACCTATTTACGCGTGTAGAGCTTTGTAATAGTCGCAACGAACATTAGTAGGTAGTATTATTTTTTTATAGAAGAGGGGCAAACGGCCTCACCTGATGGTAAGTGACTACCACCGCCCATGAACAACCGCAACACCTGGGGAACTGCAGGTGCGTTGCCGGCCTTTTAGAAAGAAGTAAGCTCTTTTCTTGAAGGTCCCTAAGTCGTATCAGTCCGGAAAATTCTCCGGTGGTAAACAACTCCACAGAGAAGTTGTATGAGGAAGAAAACTAATGCACAGTGGTGGACGGCCAACCATCGAGATAATGAGGATGGGATCGTGAATTTAGACGCAATGTGCGTTCGTGAAATTTGGCGGCTGGAATTAATCCGAACAATTCCTCAGAGCACTCGCCGTGGTAGATTCGATAGAAAATGCAAAGGGATGCAACATCCCTACGCAGCGCTAGTCAAAAAACTCGTTCGTAGATGATTCGGACCGCTCTGCGCTAAATGCGTTCTAGTGGAAGTAGCTGGCACTGGGGTGCCCCCGCCCAGAGATGAGAACAGTATTCCATGTGAGGCCGAATTTGCGCTTTAAAAAGTGGCAAGTTCTTTAAGAAGAGCAATATTGCAAGACTAGATACAGATGTTATTATTAATATTGTTACAAGTATGGAAGAAGAAGAGACGTATGTGTTATTATAAGTAAAGTAGGATATTGTCAGACTTGTTATGATATTAATAATATCGTATGACAAAAGATGATGTATGTAATACTGTTTGTAACGTATGGCTATAATAAATCTTTGGAAATATCCATGAATCGTTTCGTATTTGGCGCTTCTATTTTTGATGTCACTAAATGGTCACTTGTCACTTGTCAGTCTCTCACGAAAAAAAAACCCAAATCGATTCAAATCGAACATACTAGTATCGATTCTCGACTAAATCGATCATTAACAGATCTATTTTCGATCAATTGCGACATTTTCAAACATGCCTAATATAGACACAGAACATTATTGACGATAATTTACCGTAAATACATGTAATTGTATAGAAACATCATTAAATTAATAAACATAACATAACACCTGTATTTCCCAAAAGGAGTAGGCAGAGGTGTGTAGTACTGTTTTGTTATACGTTCCATGTAATAGAGGGTGCGCGTATTGCGAAACACCGGACACAAATCCAGACTCCGTGCTACTACTGGGAACTTCAAGTTATAAAAACCCAATAATAATTTGCCCGACCATGGGATAGAACCCAGAACAGACTGGAGCTGGCGCTGGACGTGACAGCATGCGAGCTGCCAGCCGAGCGCGAGGTGCTGCAGGACCACCTAGCAACCCCTCGCGTCCATCATCCCCACCAGACGGCTTGGTGTCGGCGGGGTCCTCTCGGACTCGGCAAGCGGCACCTGCCGCTGGTGGAGTACGCCGCATGCGTTGGACAAAAAATATGAACATAAACGCATTGCGGGCGTACTATAGGGCGAAAGGGGAAGAAACTGGAGGGATAGCGTATCGGGCTCGGATGCATCGCTTTTTTGCTGAGCTTGAGCCGTCAGTTCCCGTCACGGAGCAAAACCTGGCAGACCGAGTTCGGTACATCATACGCTCGAAAATATTTGATGATGCCGAACTCGAACGACTACGACGTGAGGCTATTCCCTCATCGAATGAACCGGCTATAGCTGGGGATGCGGCTCTTCAGGCCACAGACCAGCAGCCACATATAGAGGGCGCCATGGATGGCGACTCCCGCGCATACCCCTAAGCAAGCGGAATCGGGAGGTCGTGAGGGCTCTCAACCCAATGCTGGTGACCTATTTGGAAGCCAGCCGGGACCTTTGCGAGACGGACTTAATTCTTTTTGGCGCCGCACTGGCAGTTTGCCGTATTATTGGCGCCAAAATAACCACGGCTGGACGCGCTACTAGACAAAGTAGCGCCATCCCAGCCTGGAGAAGAAGGATTGAGGACCGTATCGCAAAGGCTAGAGCTAGAGAGGATATACAAGACACTAACATCCATTTTGAGCGCGAGAATCACTTATCACCTGAATTCAAATCAGGTGATGTCGCGCGCTCAAAATGGATGTCGGGGCGGTGGTCGTGGAACCAAGGAACCACTCCTCATTGACGCGGTCATTGGCAAGGTGGTTAAACGAAACCGTCGGAACCTCTGCCGCCTGGATAGACTACAAAAAGGCATTCGACTCGGTGCCTCATACATGGCTTAAGAGGGTCCAAGGTTGACTGTACGGTTCGAGACTTCCTCGGGCAGTGTATGGGCTAGTGGAGTACGATCCTTTGTCGTCTAGGCCAGCGGATGACGGCTGCGGAGAACCACATAAGGATAAGAAGGGGTATCTTCCAGGGCGATTGTTTGAGTCCAATCTGGTTCTGCCTCTCTCTGAACCCTCTCAGTACCTTACTGGGGGGTTCCGTGAGGGGATTTCAGCTTCGGAAAGGAGATACAAAAGTAACCCACCTTTTCTATATGGATGATCTCAAGTTATTCGCCTCCAGTCGCTCCCATCTTATGGCATTGCTAAACATCACTTGTGATTTTAGCAATTCTATTAGAATGGAGCTGGGGACGGATAAGTGTGCGATCCTCCATATCGAAAGGGGAAGGGTTGCTAACTCTGAGGGCATGGACTTATCTATGCCCATCAGCATAAGGACCCTATCCGAGGCTGAAACATACCGATACCTGGGTATGTCACAGAACATCGGTGTCGATGAGGCGGGTACGAAGCAGTCAGTTTGCGATGTGTTTTATGCACGCTTGACAAAAGTGCTTAACAGCCTTTTGTCGGGCGTTAATAAGACACACGCATATAACGGTTGGATCATTCCTGTTCTCATGTATACGTTTGGCATACTCAGGTAGACCCAGACCGAACTGAACGCTCTGGATAGAAAAGTCCGCACTATTATGACGTCCCCCAGGATGCATCATCCGAGATCGTTTGTGATGAGGCTGTACTTGCCGCGGAAACATGGTGGGCGCGGCTTTTTAAGCGCGCTTACCATGCATAATCGCGAAGTGTGCAGCCTCCGTAATTACTTTCTGGCTAGAGCGGATGATCCATTCTATAGGGACGTTATTTTATGTGATAAAGGACTTACCCCTCTATCTTTAGCCAACGAGCAATGGCAAGACCCGGCAATACAGAGCATTTCCGACCGGGAGGCCGTATGGAAGGAGAAGTAGCTCCACGGGAGGTTCTACAAGGTTCTACATGAGCCTTTCGTAGACACAGTGGCCTCCCTCCACTGGCTACGTTTTGGTGACCTCTTCGAGGAAACCGAGGGTTTTGTCTGTGCAATACAGGATCAGGATGACATTCGTCAGGATGAACACCTTAGATACATCCTAAGGAATGGCACCGTCGACATTTGTCGAGCTTGTCGCCATCCCGTTGAACCACTTAAGCATGTCATCTCCGGTTGTTCGGCGCTTTCTAACTCTGAGTACTTGCATAGGCACAACCTAGTAGTCAGGATTCTACACCAGGCGCTCGCTCTGAAATACGGTCTCGTGGATCGGAAACTGCCTTATTGTAAGTACATGCCGGAAGCCGTGCTCGAAAATGACCGCGCAAGGCTCTACTGGGACCGGGCCATCATCACAGACAGGACCATTCTTGCGAATAAGCCTGATATTGTGCTGATGGACCGGGCACAGTCAAGGATATTTTTGGTCTACATTACCATTCCGTATGACGAGAACCTCGTGAAAGCCGAAACAAACAAATGTACAAAATATCTGGACCTGGCTCACGAGGTGACCGACATGTGGGGCGGACTGCCGACCGAAATTATACCTGTAGTCGTTTCTGCAAACGGGTTAATCCCAGTCAGCTTCTCGGGTCATCTGAGGCGGCTGGGACTCCGTGTAGAAGTGGGGATGACCCTTAATTGCCTCCTTAATTGTGTTGTGTGTAGGCAAGCAGGGGCAATTTTTTAAGTCGGCCCTGCGGCTGGGCGGCAGGAGCACAGTGTTGCAAAACTTCCCGATTTATCGGGAGATCTACTGATTTTAATTAGTATCTCCCGATAGGGATATCGGGATATTTAGCGAACGTATCTCTCGATTTTTTACATTTTAAACTAATGTAAAATAATAATCATAAATAAAATTGAAAAGTAATAATCAAAATACTAAAATGAACTTTTAACACAAAATCTATGTACGGGGACTTCCCGAAATTGCTCGCATCACGTCCTATGGGACCTATACCTATAACCTTATTAGGTTTTTAACTTCGCAGTATGGTTAAAGCATATTGCACTGATACATCTTAAAATAAAGTTCATTATTGTCTGGTAAGTGTACGAGGGAGATCCCCAAAGATTACTTTGTTCGGGTTGTTTTACGAATTAGGTAGCTTAGGCCATGTATATATAGTGTTGTTCGTTCATAGAATTACATTCACTAATTACTAGCCTTATTCTGTTTTGTTGAGAACTGTTGTGCTTGATGTCCAAATTTGTTAGGTAGCATTAGTTATAAAAAAATTAATTTAGAATGGCGTTTGCTTCTAAATACGAAAGAAATTAAATCACTCAGTGAAGAAACAGAAGAATTTTGGAAAAGCGTGAGTAGCAAAAATATATAATCATAAAATTTTAGTTTAAATTATAAAGACATTATTTTGATCGCAAAAAAAATGAAACGAAAAAGAACGGCATCTAAAAGAACGTTTTATGATACATTTCTAAACCCATGGATGTAAATAAAAATCTCCCGATTTCTCCATATTTTTAGCTGGCAAATCTACCGATTTTTTATTTTTCACTTTTGCAACACTGCAGGAGCGCAAGACCTTCCTTGCTCCCTAGATCGGCCCTGCCGCTGTTGCGTGTGTAGCGCAATTGGGCCAATTTCGTTCAGTTCGTTGCGACTTTCGCGAGGAGCACACGTATGAGTACAAGTCAGAACCGCAGAAAGAACGTTATTTGAACGTTGTAACTTACAAGTAACATTACTGGGATTTGTTACCTAACTTATCATACGGGCTAGTATGGGAAAGTAAATATTCCAATAATATTAAAATTGCTGGAATATAAATAAAATGGCATTAAATAAATATTTAAACAAAAATACAAATTTTAGTAAATAAATTTTATTAAAACCATCGTTAGAAAACTATCCTGGCTATTTGTAACACTAGTTAAATTATAGTTACTAAGCGCTAGATAGTTAAGTTATATCACAGAACAAATTGGTATATAACCAATTTGTTCTGTGATATAACTTAATTTTATTTCACTTAATTACTTAACTTGAATCATGACGAGTAAAGTTAGTCATATTTAATTGTCTTTGATAGCCTAAAAATAGCGTGGCAGAGCTATGCTGCAGCTTTTAAGCACTACATTATGGTTGTAATTATTAATTAATTGGTTGTTTTATTGATAAATGTGGATGTCTATAGGCCATAGTGTCACCTTACCATCAGGTGGACTGTGCTCATTTGTCACCCTTATTCTATATAAAAAAGAGCCAAGGCCAATATATTTACTGATTCATTGATATTTCGATAAAACTGGCGTCATTTTCAACGCGTGCGTCCAGCGAGACGTACACTCTCACACTGAACGGCATTACGGCAGGCGTGTGTGTAGAGACAGCTCCGATATTGCTCCGATCGCGGTGCTTCCTAGATTGCCCTTGCAGCAGGCAGGTCAGTAGCCGCCTTAACACGTAACACGGCATTCTGGTTCGAAGTTCAGAGGAAGTAAGTCGTGAGCAATAAAGCGCCGAAGTATTTGTAATAGTAGTTAATAATTAATATCTAATTATTGGGAAACTGAAACTGTAAGTACGTGTGAATTTATTTGCTATGATATTATGTAAGCCCTGTGATGTTGTATTATTTTATGCAAATATAAGATGTGATTATGTGGAATATTAGGTCTTTCTTTAACAAATCCCCGTTTTTGAGCTGACGACAACAATATACACACAATAAGTATATTATTTACAATTTTTGGTTATAAGCGATATTATTTACTCAATAAAAGAAAAGATAATTTTACTAAATCTTGCTATTACAATTTAAGTAATTATTATTTATTTATACACACATAGCATACGGAGGTGATAAGCATCTTTTATCAAAATGTTCTTGGACTTCGGACTAAGTGTGTTGACATTATATAACAACATTTTAACGTACGACTATGATATTATATTTTTAATTTAGATATGGCTACAAAGCGACATTCATAATTATGAGCTATGTGACGAAGCTGTGGTACGAAATTTTTAGATGCGACCGGGACCTTGTTATTAGTAATAAACAAATAGTCGGGGGTGTTATGATATGCGTCAAACGTAATTTATGTCCGTTGCTTAGATGTGAGTCTGAATATGCACTTATCAAATCGCTTTGTGTAACTATTCCTGCGCGTACGCTTCATGCATCCACGAACTTGCATTTTTTTTTTGGTATAAGTAGGTATGTCCCTCCCGATGATAATTAAAACCAACTGTGCATAGAAAATATAAAAAATAGTTTATTACGATTTCGCAATATTCATCCTGCTGAGAATTACTTATTAGTAGGGGACTTTAACTTGCCCTGCCTACGACTGAACAATGATGCCTGAACAATGATGGTCCTTGCGCAGATCGGCAGTATGGATACTCAAAACTGTGTTTTAATACTTGTAGAATAACTTTAGTTTTTCTAGGCTTTAACCGATACAATTTTCAAAACATATGCGGAAATACCCTGGATCCCCATTTTTCTAACCTTTTACTGTCCATAAATTCAACTCAGCCTTTAGTACAAGCTGACGTTTTTCTTCCACCTTTATTTATTATTGTCCGAGACTTGTCCAATTAGGAATTTCTAAGCCTAATGTCCTCAGCTAAGGTATAAAATTTTTATAACCATAATTATGAAATTATAAATAAATACCTTAAATCGGTTGATTGGAATAATATTTTAAATACAAATTCTATTGAGTCAGCTATTGATATATATTATGGAAAATTATTGGAATGTTTTGCTCTTTACATTCCTAAAACTTCAAAAAAAATTATTCTTCAAATATAATGAAAAATAAAACTGTAGCGCATCTGTGATGGAAGAAATTAAATATGGAAATCCGAGGGATTATGACGAATTTTCACTCTTAAAGGATAGATTTCATCGGGTACAGGCACAATGTTATAAGCGTTTTACAAGTAACATAGAAAAGTATATAAAACATTCACCTAAATATTTTTCGAATTATGCAAAATCGAAGAAGTCAAATTATCCACAAAATTTTGTATTCCAGTCTTAGACTATTATTATATAGAGGATTATAAATTATTACAGAAAGATTTAGGTCGCATTTACGATTATTACGTTAATAATAGAATAACACTCAGCCTTGGTAAATGCCAAATCATAAGATTCACTCGCAAAATAAATTCAATCATATATTCATATAACTTTAATGATATTTCAATTGAAAGGGTTCAACTTGTACGTGATCTTGGTGTTACTTTAGAGCTTCAGACTCGGCTCACTCATAATTAATAAATCTTTTCGTAACGTGGGCTTTGTAATACGCACTTGCAGAGTATTCTCAGTATTTGTAAGAAGCATACTAGAATACGCAAGTTTAATTTGGAAACTACATTCTAATATATGATGAAATGCTAGAAATTAGAAGAATTTTTAAATCAAAATCACGTTGGTGTCAAAATAATAAAGATAGAATTATCGGTTGTTTGCAGCACAGCGGCTCGTGCTCAAAAAGATCGCTATACAAATACAAAATATTCGAAAATCCAAACTTGATTATTATTATAATCACAGATTTTTATTACAATTTTAAAAGCACAGGATAAATAAAAGTACTACGTACTAAAAGTAAGGATTTATATATAAATATACTTAAATACGTCTTGGACTTCATGGGATGTCCTCAATGATGATATGATGAACATACGAGCATTATGAGTCGTGCATTGCGTGCGTGCGTGCATTTAGATTTTCAAAACTTTTTTAAAATTGAAGTTTGACATAAAACTATTGGAAAATTGGAAATATAATAATAAGGTTATTAGTGAAAACTTGTTTTCTGCAAATAAATTATGATTATGGGTAATACGTAATTTGTTAATGCGATTAAGGCTTGCACAATTGGATTTACCAATATTTGATACCATTAGCTATATAGTGATACGAATAAGTATTTTATTTACGTAAATTAATGATTAATAAAAATTATTTAATTTTTTTTTCAGCATACTTCGAAAACTTTTTACAATTTTTATAGATAAGACATATAATAATGACTACATCCAACAAGAGCTTCCCTTTCGAAATTCGAGATATCGAACCTGAACAAGTTGAAAAATTGAAGCAATCTTATCAAAGTAAGTGAAACACATTATAAGTTACGATACCACTGTGATGCCAGTAATATTCCTCAATAATACTCATAACTGTCCCATCATGCATTTCCACCACCATATTTAAATAATATTCCGCTAATATTCTTTTTTACTGATTCCGTCCTACATGGTGGCATTACACCGGAGGCGTGGAGCAGAAGTGCGGTGGTCTTGTTCTTCAAGAAAGGTGACAACGCTCTCTTGAAGAACTGAGCCGCGTCTACGTGCTGTTTTCGAGAGTCATTACGAATCGTCTCGCGCGCAGACTTGACGACTTCCAGCCTCCCGAACAAGCCGGTTTCCGAAAGGATTTTAGCACCATAGACCACATACATACCCTTCGGCAAATTGTACAGAAGTCCGAAGAGTACAATTTGCCACTATGTCTGGCGTATGTGGACTATGGGAAAGCCTTTGGTTCCGTCGAAATTTGGGCGGTGCTGCAGTCCCTTCAGCGGTACCAAGTTGACTGTCTGTATATCAAAGTGCTGAAGTGTTTGTACAGTAGAGCTACCATGGCTATCCGAGTACAGAACCAGAGTAAGAAACCTATCCAACTGCAGAGAGGTGTAAGACAGGGTGACATTATATCCCCGAAACTCTTCATCGCTGCATTGGAAGACGTTTTGAAGCTACTGGACTGGAAAGGATGCGGTATTAATATCAATTGCGAGTACATCACTCACCTTCGATTTGCCGACGCTATAGTCCTTATGGCAGAATCGCTGGAGGACCTAAGCATTATGCTCAATGACTTCAATAGTGTCTCCCAACGGATAGGTCTTAAGATGAACATGGACATTACAAAGATCATGTTTATTGTCAATGTAACATCTATGCCGGTAGTTGTTGGGAGCACTAAGCTCGAAGTTTTTGACGAGTATGTTTACCTGGGACAAATAGTCCGACTAGGTAAGTCGAACTTCGACCGAGAGGTCAATCGACGGATTCAACTCGAAAGCGTTCGGGAAACTACGACACATCTTCTCGTTAGACATACCTCAAAACCTGAAAACGAAATTGTACAACCAGTGCGTGTTGCCAGTGATGACTTACGGATCTGAGACATGGTCCTTCACTGCTGGCCGTATGAGGAAGCTCAAGGTCGTTCAGCGAGCTATGGAGAGGGCTATGCTCTGGGTATACAACCGATGTGGAAAAAAGGTTATTGAGTGGCAGCCTCGTACCGGTAGGCGAAGTGTAGGGCGACCCCCCCCCCCCCTTGATGGAGTTACGACATGCTGAGACATGCAGGAAGTCGATGGATGCAAGTGGCTCAGGACCGTGCTTTGTGGCATTTCTTGGGGGAGGCCTATGTTCAGCAATGGACTTGTGAATGGCTGTAATGATGATGATAATGACGAGTATACTTTTTAATTGTCATTATTTAGAAATTCACAATGCTAGCTAAATAATTTACTTATACATTGTATAACCACGCTGCAGTAACTCTTTGTGTTAAAAACAGCTAAGTTTTATAAGATAAGGGTGACAAATGAGCACATAGTTAAAATGATGGTAAGTAAATGATGAGGTCCATAGACACCAACATCTATCCTCGATTAAGAATCAATATGCAGATGCGTTGTAACCCTTGAAGAGTAAGATGCAATGCCTTGTTTCCAGTAAAAAAGGACTTCGGTTTTTTACAATCGCCACATGTGACACGATATCTCGTTATTAAGCTGACAATAATATAACACAGTGAAACAGTATTATGCTGCTATTTGACGCTAGTAAGAGCAGTGGTAACTATAAGCGCATGTGATGTCTGTCAACGCGCACTGGAACCCGGTGGACAAATTGTTTCCATAACCCTCTCAGACACGAGATAGGGCCAGTGCCCTTCATTTGGCGAACTAAGGCCGTAAATTTAGCTTTTTTGAATTTTACGCTAGAATTCTGTGAGAGCGTGGTTCTTTCCTGATTGAAAGATCCTCTCGTGCTCTAACTATAATACGTTGCATCTTGTTTCTACAAGATTTGCCATAATATCCAAATTTTTAGTGGCTTGGCGATAGCAACGCTAGCAGTTTTACTTACTCCATTTTACCAGTATTATGACAATCGAATGAGACAATTGGTAAGTGTTACATTATGAAAAAATGTTGTCAATGTTGAACTTTTTTTGAACCAGAAAATACGAAACTATGTACTACGCGTTTTGGACCCAAAGGTTACCTCTTCACTAGAAAGTTTGAGAGCGTTGGTAAAAATATATACAACATGGAAATTAGACCGAGTGATACCTTTGTTGTAACTTTACCTAGATCAGGTACGTATATGTTATATACTGTTAAATTTTACGGTCTTTAATATGTTATGTGTTAATTTGAATATTGTTTTAGAACATTCAATATTTTATTATTTACATAATTTTCTTTCCATCGATTTCATTCTTGAACCTTTTTTTAGCCTAACATAGTCCTTTTCAAGAATGTGCCATCAGGAGTACATTAATAGAATGGAACATACACATTAAACTGGGTAGTAACACGGTTTTGTAAACATTGTTGAAATCTTTTTAATTTCACTAGTCTTAAGAATTTGTTTTTAAGTTTTGTATGGAGATATGATCAATCTGTCGACATTATTAAGGTGAACAGGTTTGGCCCAAATACTACTTTGGGGCACCTCAAAACGAGTTATTTTTTCTTCAGAGGTAGTGACCTTATTGATTTTTAAACATTGGCACCAATTTTTTAAATAGTTCGCAAACACTTTAAACTTTTACTGGAATATCTATGTTCTCTAGCATATTTAATAGGATGACTGCCTCGTTGGTCTAGTGGTTGTAGTAGTACGACTGCTGATCATGATGTCCCGGGTTCGAATCCCGGGTCGGGCCAAAAAATCAGTTATTAAGTTTTTCCGTCAAGAAATTCTCAGTAGCTGCCCAGAGTCAGGAAGTTGGCCGTGTTTCACCCCCGTGCCTCGGAAAGCACGTTAATCCGTTGGTCCTGCGCCTGATCTCTCTTCGGTCGTGTCGGTTTACCGTCCCATCGGGCTATGAGAGTGAGGGAATAGAGAGTGCACCTGTGTTTGTGCATACACTTGGGCACTATAATCCTGTCCTGCGCCGATGGCTAGTCTCAGTGACCGAAATTCGGTCTGGAGGACATTATTATTATGGGGTATTTGTATAGTTTTCTCATCTAGTTGGGCTGTATAAATATATATAATAATAATAATTATTATTATGGGGTATTTGTATAGTTTTCTCATCTGGTTGGGCTGTATAAATATATAATTGTAAATGAAAATGATAAACTTACATAAATATCAATAAAATAAAATAAATACATAAAAATTACATAAATATATAAAAACCCAACCAGATGGAAGCCCTCGGCAGGGGAGACCAAACGGCCGAGGGTTTAGGGGGAAAGGGAAAGAAACCGGCGGACGATGCGGGCGGTATCGAGGAGCACCGCCTTCTGCATTTGAGCTTGGAGCGATCCGTCACGGAGTCCCAGTCGCCTCAGATGATCCGAGAGGCTGACTGGGATGAACCCGTTCGCAGAGACGACCAAAGGAATAATTTCGGCCGGCAGACCACCCCACATGTCGGTCACCTCGTGAGGCAGGTCCAGATATTTTGTCTACTTATCTGTTTCGGCTTTCACGAGGTTCTCGTCATAAGGAATGGTAATATCGACCAAAAATATCTTTGACTGTGCCCGGTCCATCAGCACAATATCAGGCTTATTCGCAAGAATAGTCCTGTCCGTGATGATGGCCCGGTCCCAGTAGAGCCTGGCGCGGCCATTTTCGAGCACGGCTTGCGGCATATACTTATAATAAGGCAGTTTCCGATCCACGAGACCGTATTTCAGAGCGAGCTCCTGGTGTAGAATCCTGGCTACTAGGTTGTGTCTGTGCAAATACTCAGAGTTAGAAAGCGCCGAACAACCGGAGATGACATGCCTAAGTGACTCACCGGGATGGCGACAAGCTCGACAGATGTCGACGGCGCCATCCTTTAGGATGTATTTCCGATAATTGTTGGTCTTAATAACCTGATCCTGTATCGCACAGACAAAACCCTCGGTTTCCCCAAAGAGGTCACCGAAACGTAGCCAGTGGAGGGAGGCGACTGTGTCTACGCAAGGCTCATGTAGAGCCTTGTAGAACCTCCCGTGGAGCTCCTTCTCCTTCCATACGGTCTCCCGGTCGGAAATGCTCTGTACTGCCGGGTCTTGCCATTGCTCGTTGGCTAAGGATAGAGGGGTAAGTCCTTTATCACAAGAAATAACGTCCCTATAGAATGGATCATCCGCTCTCGTCAGAAAGTAATTACGGAGGCTGCACACTTCGCGATTATGCATGGTAAGCGCGCTTAAAAAGCCGCGCCCACCATGCTTCCGCGGCAAGTACAGCCTCATTACTGACGATCTCGGATGATACATCCTGTGGGACGTCATTATAGTGCGGACTTTCTGTCCAGAGCGTTTAGTTCGTTCTGAGTCCACCTGAGCATGCCAAAGGTATACATGATAACAGGCATGATCCAACCGTTATATGCATGTGTCTTATTAACGCCCGACAAAAGACTGTTAAGCACTTTTGTCAAGCGTGCATAAAACACACCGCAAACTGACTGTTTCATGTCCGCCTCATCGATACCTATGTTCTGTGACATACCCAGGTATCGGTATGTTTCAGCCTCGGATAGGGTCTTTATGTTGATGGGCATAGATAAATCTATGCCCTCAGAGTTAGCAACTCTACCCCTTTCGACATGGAGGACCGCACACTTATCCGTCCCCAGCTCCATTCTAATAGAATTGCTAAAATCACAAGTGATGTTTAGCAACTCCATAAGATGAGAGCGACTGGAGGCGAATAACTTGAGATCATCCATATAGAAAAGGTGGGTCACTTTTGTACCTTCTCTCCGAAGCTGAAATCCCCTCCCGGAACCCTCCAGTAAGGTACTAAGAGGGTTCAGAGAGAGGCAGAACCAGATTGGACTCAAACAATCGCCCTGGAAGATAACTATTATTATTATGGGGTATTTGTATGAGTTTTCTCATCTGGTTGGGCTGTATAAATATATAATAGTAAATGAAAATGATAAACTTACACAAATATCAATAAAATAAAATAAATACATCATCATCATCATCATTACAGCCCTTCACAAGTCCACTGCTGAACATAGGCCTCCCCCAAAGAATGCCACAAAGCACGGTCCTGAGCCACCTGCATCCATCGACTTCCTGCAAATCTTACCAGGTCGTCACTCCATCTAGTGGGGGGACGCCCTACACTTCGCCTGCCGGTACGAGGCTGCCACTCGAGAACCTTTCTTCCCCATCGGGTGTCGGTTCTTCGAGCTATATGGCCGGCCCATTGCCACTTCAGCTTACTAATCCGTTGGGCTATGTCGGTCACTCTGGTTCTACTGCGGATATCCTCATTTCTGAGTTTATCACGCAGAGAAACTCCGAGCATAGCCCTCTCCATAGCTCGCTGAGCAACCTTGAGCTTCCTCATCCGGCCAGCAGTGAAGGACCACGTCTCAGTTCCGTATGTCATCACTGGCAACACGCACTGGGTGTACAGTCTCGTTTTCAAGTTTTGAGGTATACCTGACGAGAAGATGTGCCGTAATTTCCTGAACGCTGCCCAACCGAGTTGAATCCGTCGATTGACCTCTCGGTCGAAGTTGGACTTACCTAGTCGGACTATTTGTCCCAGGTAAACATACTCGTCAACAACTTCGAGCTTAGTGTTCCCAACAACTACCGGCATAGGTGTGACATGGACATTAAACATGATCTTTGTTTTGTCCATGTTCATCTTAAGACCTATCCGTTGGGAAACACTATTGAGGTCATTGAGCATAGTGCTTAGGTCCTCCAGCGATTCTGCCATAAGGACTATATCGTCGGCAAATCGAAGGTGAGTGATGTACTCGCCATTGATGTTGATACCGTATCCTTTCCAGTCCAGAAGCTTGAAAACATCTTCCAATGCAGCGGTGAAGAGTTTCGGGGATATGACGTCACCCTGTCTTACACCTCTCTGCAATTGGATAGGTTTCGTACTCTGGTTCTGTACTCGGATAGCCATCGTAGCCCTACTGTACAAGCACTTCAACACTTCGATATACCGACAGTCAACTTGGCATCGCTGAAGGGACTGCAGCACCGCCCAAATTTCGACGGAATCAAAGGCTTTCTCATAGTCCACATACGCCAGACATAGTGGCAAATTGTACTCCTCGGACTTCTGTACAATTTGCCGAAGGGTATGTATGTGGTCTATGGTGCTAAAGCCTTTTCGGAAACCGGCTTGTTCGGGAGGCTGGAAGTCGTCAAGTCTGCGCGCGAGACGATTCGTAATGACTCTCGAAAACAGCACGTAGACGCGGCTCAGAAGGGAAATCGGTCTGTAGTTCTTCAAGAGAGCGTTGTCGCCTTTCTTGAAGAACAAGACCACCGCACTTCTGCTCCACGCCTCCGGTGTTATGCCACCATGGAGGACGGAATTAAAGAGCTTCTGAAGGACTTCAAGTACCGGTTTTCCACCCGCTTTCAGAAGCTCCGCTGTAATTCCATCCTGGCCTGGGGCCTTGCCGTTTTTAAGGTGCTGGAGAGCCATTCTAATCTCGCTCAGACTGACGTCCGGGATATCATCGGAATAATGTCGGATAAGACTCGCTCTTGGATCGTTACTCACACTTGCGTGTGGCTCCAACGATGACGTGTACAGCTGCCCATAGAACCTCTCAATCTCACTCAAAATCTCAGGTGCCCCGGAAACGATGCTGCCACATTCGGTCTTCAGCCCTGACAGTTGGCTCTTTCTGGCAGACAGATCTCTGGCAAAGACTTTGGAGCCTTGGTTCCGCTCGATCGCTTCTTCAATACGAGCTGTATTGAAGTTGCGTAAGTCCCGCCGCATGCATTTGGAGATCTGTCTGTTCAGTTGCCTGTATGCTATAAATACATAAAAATACATAAATATATAAAAACCCAACCAGATGGAAGCCCTCGGCAGGGGTGACCAAACGGCCGAGGGTTAGGGGGAAAGGGAAAGAAACCGGCGGACGATGCGGGCGGTATCGAGGAGCACCGCCTTCTGCATTTGAGCTTGAAGCGATCCGTCACGGAGTCCCAGTCGCCTCAGATGACACGAGAGGCTGACTGGGATTAACCCATTCGCAGAAACGACCACAGGAATAATTTAGGCCGGCAGACCACCCCACATGTCGGTCACCTCGTGAGCCAGGTCCAGATATTTTGTCAACTTATCTGTTTCGGCTTTTACGAGGTTCTCGTCATAAGGAATGGTAATGTCGACCAAAAATATCCTTGACTGTGCCCGGTCCATCAGCACAATATCAGGCTTATTCGCAAGAATAGTCCTGTCCGTGATGATGGCCCGGTCCCAGTAGAGCCTGGCGCGGTCATTTTCGAGCACGGCTTGCGGCAAGTAATTGTAATATGGCAGTTTCCGATCCACGAGTCCGTATTTCAGAGCGAGCTCCTGGTGTAGAATCCTGGCTACTAGGTTGTGTCTGTGCAAATACTCAGAGTTAGAAAGCGCCGAACAACCGGAGATAACATGCCTAAGTGACTCACCGGGATGGCGACAAGCTCGACAGATGTCGACGGCGCCATCCTATAGGATGTATTTCCGATAATTGTTGGTCTTAATAACCTGATCCTGTATCGCACAGACAAAACCCTCGGTTTCCCCAAAGAGGTCACCGAAACGTAGCCAGTGGAGGGAGGCGACTGTGTCTACGCAAGGCTCATGTAGAGCCTTGTAGAACCTCCCGTGGAGCTCCTTCTCCTTCCATACGGTCTCCCGGTCGGAAATGCTCTGTACTGCCGGGTCTTGCCATTGCTCGTTGGCTAAGGATAGAGGGGTAAGTCCTTTATCACAAGAAATAACGTCCCTATAGAATGGATCATCCGCTCTCGTCAGAAAGTAATTACGGAGGCTGCACACTTCGCGATTATGCATGGTAAGCGCGCTTAAAAAGCCGCGCCCACCATGCTTCCGCGGCAAGTACAGCCTCATTACTGACGATCTCGGATGATGCATCCTGTGGGACGTCATTATAGTGCGGACTTTTCTGTCCAGAGCGTTCAGTTCGGTCTGAGTCCACCTGAGCATGCCAAAGGTATACATGAGAACAGGCATGATCCAACCGTTATATGCATGTGTCTTATTAACGCCCGACAAAAGACTGTTGAGCACTTTTGTCAAGCGTGCATAAAACACACCGCAAACTGACCGTTTCATGTCCGCCTCACCGATACCTATGTTCTGTGACATACCCAGGTATCGGTATGTTTCAGCCTCGGATAGGGTCTTTATGTTGATGGGCATAGATAAGTCTATGCCCTCAGAGTTAGCAACCCTACCCCTTTCGACATGGAGGACCGCACACTTATCCGTCCCCAGCTCCATTCTAATAGAATTGCTAAAATCACAAGTGATGTTTAGCAATTCCATAAGATGAGAGCGACTGGAGGCGAATAACTTGAGATCATCCATATAGAAAAGGTGGGTCACTTTTGTACCTCCTCTCCGAAGCTGAAATCCCCTCCCGGAACCCTCCAGTAAGGTACTAAGAGGGTTCAGAGAGAGGCAGAACCATATTGGACTCAGACAATCGCCCTGGAAGATACCCCTTCTTATCCTTTAGTGGTTCTCCGCAGCCGTCATCCGCTCGCCTAGATGACAAAGGATCTTACTCCACTGCCCCATACACTGCCCGAGGAAGTCTCGAACTGTACAGTCAACCTTGTACAGCTCGAGGACCCTCTTCAGCCATGTATGAGGCACCGAGTCGAATGCCTTTTTGTAGTCTATCCAGGCGGCGGAGAGGTTCCGACGGTTGCGTTTAACCACCTTGCCAATGACCGCGTCAATGATGAGTGGTTCCTTGGTTCCACGACCACCGCCCCGACATCCATTTTGAGCGCGCGACATCACCTGATTTTAGTTCAGGTGACGAGTGATTCTCGCGCTCAAAATGGATGTCAGTGTCTTGTATATGGTAGGTAGACACGTTATGGGGCGGTATTTGCTCGGGTCTGTGGAATCTCGGTCTTTAGGAACCAAATGAGTGATCCCAGTAGTGAAGAGGCTCGGGAGCGACTTTTGGTCGAGAGCCTCTTGAAACTGTGGGGCGAGAACAGCGTGACACACCACGAACCCCTTCAGCCAGTAGTGATGCAGTCCGTCGAGTCCCGGACTTTTCCAGTTCGGGGCCCTACGGACCGCCTCAGCTACGTCATCCGGCGTAATGATGACGGGGTCCATGGGCGTAACATTCGCACACTGACTCGCCACAACTTCCGTCCAAGGGCCCTCACTGTGGTTTACGGGCTCTGACCACAGGCCGCGCCAGAATGTGATAGTGTCGGCCTGATTCGGTGCTGGGCCCGTTCCACGTACCATTGGTCGCTCCAGTGATTCATAGAGCCTCTTCTGATCACTCCGGAGGAGACGATTCTGGTTGAACCGTGTCGACCTCTCGGTATATCGCCGAATCCGCTTCCCCCAAGCAGCGATTCTCTGCTTCAGGTCGTCTATGCGCTCCGTCAGTTTTTGCGTTATATCCGGCTGGGACAAATTGATATTTGTCCCAGCAAACCCCATCCTGACGGTGCGCACAATTCTCGGCCTATTATTGCCCGACCTGAAGCTTATCAGTCTGCCGATGAGGGCCCTTGCCTTTGCGATACGGTCCTCAATCCTTCTTCTCCAGGCTGGGATCACGCTACTTTGTCTAGTAGCGCGTCCAGCCGTGGGAACTTTGGCGCCAATAATGCGGCGAGCTGCCAGTGCGGCGCCAAAAAGTATTGAGTCCGTCTCGCAAAGGTCCCGGCTGGCTTCCAAATAGGTCACCAGCATTGGGTTGAGAGCCCTCACGACAGCCCGATTCCGCTTGCTTAGGGGCATGCGCGGGAGTCGCGGTCGATTTTCGAGAGGCATACTGCGCGTTTCCAAAATAGCCTCCTCCAATATACTCCTCATTTGCTCTAGTTCTAGTTCCTGGGCGACTGTTCCATCATCGTCTGAACCAACCATAACTGAAAGATTCACGGCGGCATCCACGTGTGCTGGTTGCTCTGCAACTTGTGGCGCCGCATCCTCAGC
Source organism: Parnassius mnemosyne (assembly GCA_963668995.1). Taxonomy (NCBI): domain Eukaryota; kingdom Metazoa; phylum Arthropoda; class Insecta; order Lepidoptera; family Papilionidae; genus Parnassius; species Parnassius mnemosyne. Next base: position 15,429,437 of record CAVLGL010000035.1, on the reverse strand, counting down.
CGTAGCATTGTCATCCGATGAGGGTACAGCCTCACGTCGTAGCCGTTCGAGTTCGGTGCTATCGAATATGTTTGAGCGCAAGATATACCAAACTCAGTCTGCCAGGTTTTGCTCGGTGACGGTTATAGATGGCTCCAGCTCAGCAAAAAGTCGATGCATCCTAGCCCGATACGCAAAACCTCCAATTTCTCCCCCTTTCGCCCTAAAATACGCCCGCAATGCGTTGCTGTTCATCTGCATTGACCAACGCATGCGGCGTACTCCACCAGTGGCGGGTGCTAATTGCTGGGCCCGAGAAGACCCTGCCAACACCAAGCTAGCTGGTGGGGATGATGTATGCGAGGGGCTGCTAGGTGGTCGTGCAGCACCTCGCACTCGGCTGGCGGCCCGCATGCTGTCGCGTCCAGCGCCAGCTACAGACGCGCCCCGGCGACCCCCAGGCAGCGGCCCTAAACGCAGTCTATTTCCTTCCATCATCCATAAATTGGGCGTCAATTAACGGGAGACGCCCAGGCCCGGCACCGTTTCATGATTTGGCCGAAAGCACAAGCGGGCCCAAATTAGCACCCTCAATTCTGCCGAGGCACGGCGCTCACACCTCTTGGCAAGATGCTGACTGACTGCGCTGACGTAGCAGTTTTATCACATAACCACTACGTCAGCGGGCGATGGGGTCGTCACTTCCCTACGCCTTAATTATTATTATTATTATTATAAGATGGGTATAGAAACTGTATCCAAAGCTTTTGCTAGGTCAAAGAAAATGTCAATTTATTTGTTGCCTATATCTAGTTCTTGAGATATGTAATAGATAATTTCCAGTATCAGCATAGGACAGTTATGGTCTGAAGCCATATTTTATGTTCGATGATATGGAATTACCCTGTAAAAATTATTTAACGTATTGTTAATTAATTTTGCTAATATTTTAGACGCAGATAAGAGTATTGATAGAGGTTGATAATTGGTAACATATTTCTTGTCCCTCAATTTACGTTACATATACATATGTATATATATATGTATGGGGAAAACGACCATGCGGCTCATCTGATGGTTAGTAACTACCGCCGGCCATGAACAACTGCGACACCAGAGGAATCGCATGCGCATGCGCATGAGTTGCCGGCGATAATAATTTTACTCGAATTACGATGGCTTTTTGGACAGTGTGGGAGAATTATTTTTGAGAGGAGATTTTGGAAAATATGGGTTAACGGCGGCACCAGAATTTGTCTTAAAAATTATATAATAATACTAGCCTTTTCCCGCGGCTTTCCTCACACGGACTTTGATCAACTACTGATTATAAAACCTAACTAATAATGATGATGACTACACTACACATTAATAATGTAATTAACATCATGAGTGTCTCATGCCAAAACTCACAAAACTATTTCAGAAAATTATAAATTTTTATTTGTGTCTAATTTTATTTCAAAATTTGCCGAATAAATGCTGTAAAATTACAGTATGTGTATCTCCAAAGTCGCGAATAATGGTAAGGTATAAAAAGTACTTATCAGATTTGCACTGATTCATTTATTTATTTATATAAAATATGTTGGATTTCATGGCATTCATACAGTCATGACATAATGTTTTCGCGCGATATTATTTGATCTGTTGGTCCTAATGATCATAAAATATAGACTTTCATCTTTGAGTCAGTTAGATTTGACAAGAGACTTTTTAAAATTCCATGACACTTTATAACTCCTTTCAAGTCTTATATAAATATAAAAATAGAATATCTCTGTCTTATATATATGTATAAAAATAGACGCAATTTTAAGTAATGCTAGTGAAGTTGTTCTCTTTTTTTCACTAAATGATGAATAGAAAGTGACAATTACAATGAACATATTAATACTTAATTTAAGTAAGCAATGGTCAATAGTTATATGCAAGGTCGTTAATATTTAAAATATAATCTTGCTCTTAAGCGATTTCATTCTAATATTTTCAGATTTATTATCCAAAACCTCTTCGTTTGTCACAAAAATCTTTACAGCTTTTAAAATATTAATTCTAGCTTGATAAATACACAAATACAACACAAATACAAACACTCACGCCTGTCACTCAGACGGGTAGGCAGTGACTATGGACTTCCATTTGGCGCGATCCTGACACACCTCTCTCGCCTCCTTTACATCCATATATCTACGCATACACGCTCGTCGGTTAAGGGTACTCCTGGCCCATTTTAATGTATCGCAGATTTGGTCGATAAACCTTCGTCTAGGGCGTCCCTTCCCGACCCTGCCGTTCACTTCTGCAAAATAAATTTGCTTTGTCACACTTTCCTCGTTCATTCTTTCTACATGACCAAATGAACGAAGCATTCCTTTCTTAATCCTTGTCACAGCGTCATCTTGCAAACCACACTTTTCTCTTATCACACTATTTCTCACCCTGTCATTCAGATTCAGCCATAGCATACTCCTTAAGGACCGCATTTCTACAGCATTTATTCTACTCACATGCTTCTTCTGCCAGACCCATCTTTCACTGCCATACATTAAAGTAGGGACTAACACAGCATTATGAATTGCCATACGTGCCTTATTTGACACATTCTGACTCCTCATAATAGCGTGTAGAGCCCCATTTACTCTATTTCCTGCGGTCACTCGTCGTTCTATATCCTTATCATATCTACCATCCCTGCTAAATAAACATCCCAAATATACAAACTCATCCACTTGCTCAATCAACTCCCCTTCTATTCATATTTCACATAAAGTTTTACTTTCTTCTCTTTCAAAAACCATCACTTTCGTCTTACTTGCGTTCACTTTCATAATCCTTTCGTTCAATGAACAGTTCAAACTCTGCCGCCGACGATGCAAATATGACTTGATCATCGACGTACAAAAGGCATTTGACGGTTAACTCACCCATTCTCAACCCACATTCTTCAACTTTCAAATTTTGCAAACAACTGTCCATAAATAGGTTAAACAGCCACGGGGAAGCTACACATCACTGTCTGACACCTTTATGAATGCCAAACCAGTCCGAGTAAGACCCCGTTCATCCTGCCACAAGCACTAGAGTCCCTATAAAGAGACCTTAATGCCCGTATCAAGCCAGCGCTCAATGAGTTAAGTGTTTGCCATAACACATTCCTGTCCACTTTCTCATAAGCCTTCTTCCAACTTGATAAATAATAAATTGTTTATCATGTAGGTATAGTCACGATGTTTAATTTTCAAAACCGATCACGTGGTAAATTAGCAAATAAAACTGAAATAAACAATTTCATCGGTCCTGGCGGGAATCATACATCCTCCACGGCTCTTTTTAAGTTATAACAAAAATACATAAAAGTTAAAAGTTTTGTAATATTTATATTCTAGGCGCGGCAGACTTATGCAAGGGTAGCTTGCGGTTAACATATACAATATATTATATTATATAATATATTATACACGTTTATTTTTCAAAAAGTAGCCGATTTTTAAACTTAAGTTCAAATTTATAAATACTTATATACCTTTATTGCATTTTTTGAAAATACGAATTAAAATAATGAATTACCACGCATTTTAAATTTAATAAATTTTCCTTCACCATTTGCCTTTATTACTTGTTATTGCAATATAACCTTGTAAATGTATGTATATACGAGTACAAGCAATGCTACGAATTGTCCTAACGAATTTTATCTCACTTAGTCTTCTATTGAATATACATGGGATAAGATTGATAGTAAAACGAAGATTGTGCAATGTTACGAAATTGGCTACGAAAATATTAAACTTAAGAGTTTCTCTCTTTATGATAGTTTTGTGTACATAGTACCCAGTACAACGGTATTCAGATTTGTGATGCCTGATATTATACTGAAAATTATTTCGCCAGTGACCACTGGTCTGGATATTTTTAAGTATGACAATTTTTATGATTATATAATTATATGATGCTGGCCGATTAATTATTCAGTATTATTCTATTTATTTAATATAATTTACTATACAATGAAAATAAAAAAGAAAGGAGTGAAAACATTAAGCGGTAATTTTATTCTAAAGTCATGACGTTTTCTTCAAAAGGAAAAAAACTCCTATTTAGAAATTATATATTATTTTTTTAGGGTTCCGTAGTAAATAACAAGGAACCCTTATAGTTTCGCCATGCCTGTACGTGGTATTACTCAGAGACCCTAGAAACTACAAATCTGTACTTTGGAATAGTTATAGATATTAATCACGCCTACAAAACTGAGAAATAAATTCTTGAAAAAAAAATTATTTTGGGTACCTGCCATACAGGTAAGGGGAGGATGATAGTTTTTAACCCAACTATTCCATCTTCTTTGGATAGGTCTTTCAAACTATTGGTGGTTAACAACATTTTCCGCCATATAGCAACATTTGTCCGTGTAGTGGCGGAAAAGAATACTCAATACCCCATATCTTCCCGTGGGTGTCGTAAGAGGCGACAGAGGGAAACTGAGGCGGTGGATGGGCAGCAGTATCTTTCTGATAATAGCAAACAACAATAAAAAACACTGCGGTTGCCAACCCGCTCGCCAAGAGTGGCAACTATAACAATATACCCCCATGAGAGTAACAAAGAGACGGCCCCCAGTCCCCGGCGGTTCCGCTATTCCTGGCAACGGTGGCGACCATGGTAACGGCGGGGCAGGGGGTGCTAAGAATCTCTGGTGGAGATTCGGTTGCCACCTACGACGACTCGACCTGGCAACTTATAACGCACGCACCCTGAGGACTGACGAGAAGATCCTGGAGCTGAAAGAAGAGATAGACAAGTTGCGCTGGAATGTCGTAGGATAATCAGAGGTCCGAAAAGAGGGGGAGGACACGGTACTTCTCGAATCCGGCAACTTGTTCTATCACCGGGAGGGCGACCATCTGTCCCAAGGAGGTATCGGATTTATCGTCCACAAGTCTCTCGTTAACAACGTTGTAAAGATTGGGAGTGTGTCGACGAGGGTTGCGTACCTTATACTCAGAATCACCAAACTGTATTCGCTGAAGGTCATACAGGTTTACGCACCAACCTCGGTACACCCCGATGAGGAGGTGGAGGAAATGTGGATATCTCTAGAGCCATGCATTCCTCTAAAATCCACTATACGGTGTTAATGGGAGACTTCAACGCAAAACTAGGCACAAGAGAGAACGACGAGCTGAAAGTAGGGAAATTCGGAATAGGGCAACGGAACCCAAGGGGCCAGCAGCTGGCCGACTTCATGGAGAAAGAGGGACTCTTTACGATTAAATCTTTCTTCCAGAAGCGGCCCCACAAGAAGTGGACCTCGACGGTTCGACAAAAATTGAGATTGTCTTCATTATGACGACCAGACGACAACTGTTCAGTGATGTCTCAGTGATCGCGAGGGTGAAAACCGGCAGCGATCACCGAATGGTTAAAGGTACACTGAACCTAAACGTTACGTTGGAGAGGTCACGACTAATGAAGTCAACGCTCCGTCCCCCTCTTCCTCTAATCCAAACTCCCGAAACCTTTCAGGTCGAGCTACGAAACCGTTTTCAGAGCCTAGAAGATTGCAATGCAGTGGGCGATATGAATGACAAGCTCATGGAAACTGTCCATGCGGTCGGAGCTAAGTTTTGCAAGACCTGTCGCAGAAGAACACAAACTCTCCGATCACACTTTTTATCTCATCGCTGTTAGATGGGATATGAAGCTGCAGTCTTCAGTAGATTTGACAGCGTACAGGCAACTGAACAGACAGATCTCCAAATGCATGCGGCGGGACTTATACAAGTTAATACTGCTCGTATTAAAGAAGCGAACGAGCGGAACCAGGGCTCCAAAGTCTTTGCTAGAGATCTGTCTGCTAGAAAAAGCCAACTGTCAAAGATGAAGACAGAGTGTGGCACCGTCATTTCCGGGACACCTGAGATTTTGAGTGAGATTGAGAGGTTCTATGGGCAGCTGCACACATCATCGTTGGAGCCACACGTAAGTGTGAGTAACGATCCAAAAGCGAGTCTTATACGACACTATTCCGATGATATCCCGGATGTCAGTCTGAGCGAGATTAGAACGGCTCTCCAGCACCTTAAAAACAGCAAGGCCCCAGGAGAGGATGGAATTACAGCGGAGCTTCTGAAAGCGGGTTAGAAAACCGGTACTTGAAGTCCTTCAGAAGCTCTTTAATTCCGTCCTCCATGGTGGCATTACACCGGAGGCGTGGAGCAGAAGTGCGGTGGTCTTGTTCTTCAAGAAAGGCGACAACGCTCTCTTGAAGAACTACAGACCGATTTCCCTTCTGAGCCGCGTCTACGTGCTGTTTTCGAGTCATTACGAATCGTCTCGCGCGCAGACATGACGACTTCCAGCCTCCCGAACAAGCCGGTATCCGAAAAGTCTTTAGCATCATAGACCACATACATACCCTTCGGCAAATTTTATAGAAGTCCGAGGAGTACAATTTGCCACTATGTCTGGCGTATGTGGACTATGAGAAAACCTTTTATTCCGTCGAAATTTGGGCGGTGCTGCAGTCCCTTCAGCGGTGCCAAATCGACTGTCGGTATATCGAAGTGCTGAGTGTTCGTAGGGCTTATCCAATTGCAGAGAGGTGTAAGACAGAGTGACGTCATATCCCCGAAACTCTTTACCGCTGCATTAGAAGATGTTATCAAGCTTCTGGACTGGAAAGGATACGGTATCAATATTAATGGCGAGTACATCACTCACCTTCGATTTGCCGACGATATAGTCCTTATGGCAAAAAATATATATTTCACATATTTTAGTAGCTTCTGAACTCGGTCCTAGAAATTTTCCATTCATAGCTAGTGAAGATATTTATAGTTCTTAGAATTAAAAAAATATTCAGAGGACTTGTGAAGTCCATTGGGTTGTTGGTGGTTGACTACTATAGTCAAGCACTGGTTTAGAATAGTTAAAAAAGCAACATAAATTGAGGCACAGTGGCGGCGGTCACTTACAAATCCAAATCACACTCAATATTTATGAAAGGAGACCTGTGCAAAGCTGTGGGATTATGTAGGCTGCTATTTTACTAAACTGATAGTAAATTTTCAATTAAAAAATGTATATCTAATTCTAATCTAACCAATTCTAACGAGGGATTTTCTCATAGATTGCCTGGTGTTTGCTATAGTCTGGCGTATGTGGACTATGAGAAAACCTTTTATTCCGTCGAAATTTGGGCGGTGCTGCAGTCCCTTCAGCGGTGCCAAATCGACTGTCGGTATATCGAAGTGCTGAGTGTTCGTAGGGCTTATCCAATTGCAGAGAGGTGTAAGACAGAGTGACGTCATATCCCCGAAACTCTTTACCGCTGCATTAGAAGATGTTATCAAGCTTCTGGACTGGAAAGGATACGGTATCAATATTAATGGCGAGTACATCACTCACCTTCGATTTGCCGACGATATAGTCCTTATGGCAAAATCGCTGGAGGACCTAAGCACTGTGCTCAATGTTCTCAATAGTGTTTCCCAACGGATAGGTCTTAAGATGAACATGGACAAAACAAAGATCATGTTTAATGTTCATGTCACACGTATGCCGGTAGTTGTTGGGAGCACTAAGCTCGAAGTTGTTGACGAGTATGTTTACCTGGGACAACTTGTCCGACTAGGTAAGTCCAACTTCGACCAAGAGGTCAATAGACGGATTCAACTCGGTTGGGCAGCGTTGGGGAAATTACGGCTCATCTTCTCGTCAGTTATACCTCAAAATTTGAAACTGATTAGTAAGCTGAAGTGGCAATGGGCCGGCCATATAGCTCGGAGAATCGACAACCGATGGGGAAAAAAGGTTCTCGAGTGGCAGCTTCGTACCGGCAGGCGAAGTGTAGGGCGCCCCCCACTAGATGGAGTGACGACCTGGTAAGATATGCTGAAAATCGATGAATGCAGGTGGCTCAGGACCGTGCTTTGTGGCATTCCCTGGGGGAGGCCTATGTTCAACAGTGGACGTGTGAAGGGCTGTAATGATGATGATGATGAACAACATTTTCTCGATTCAGGGGTCCATTTGCAAAGTATTTAGATTTAAGGTGGTATTTTTATGGTCATTTAAAGTCATATTAGTATCATGTGCAAGTCATGTCCCCCCCTCTACCAATGAAAGCCCTGTCTGAAAACGTTGTATATATAATGAAGTTAAGAGGAAAGCTATTACAGTTAATTATGCTTAACAAGTTGACGAGTTCCAGTCGACTAACTTATAAAATGCACTTGGATTAATAAAATTTCGTTATTATTCCATATAAAATGACATAAAATTAACTGCATTATAACTTTGTAATAATATTGTAAACTGTAATAAATATTTTTTTAAGAGAACGACTTGTACATATAATACTTACTACTATAGTTTACCTTTTTCCTTTGTGGGTAGGCAGAAAGGATCAATCGATCTAGACCGATCCGATCCTACTTTTAAGCCTCATTCACGAAATTAGTACATTCATACAGTTTCATTCCTCGTACTCTTGGTTTACGCGGGCGAACCTCAGGATAGTTTAGGGGAGTGATGGTTTACGGGAAAGTTCGTTATGGTCATGTACCTATACGGTTTTTACTTAAAGGACGTAACTTGAACAAAAATAAACAATTAGTTTAATGATAGATGACTCTACGCTATGAGCAGTGAAATTTTACACAAAAAGCATATTTTAAATTAAAAAGATAGTGTAAGTTGTATAATCGCAAGCAAATCAATTTATACTAAGTAATTTATTTATAAGTGTAATGGAATATACTGGATATCGCTGCTATTTTTATTTAAAACTAACTGGTACACGGCGGATTGCTGCCGCAGAAGAAATAATTGTGGAAATATCATTTTAAATATGGGAGAGTTATATTATTTAATTATGAATGATAATACAATCATTAAAATTGATTGCTTTATAACTTTCAATTAAATTATCCGAACGATACGTGCGCCACCTTTTTACCGCAAGCTGATGAACGGTGATAACAAATATTAATTGTTATATATTACATGCAATTAGATTATACAAGGCTATATATAAAAGTCAGTCTATATATATAATGTGTGTGTGTGTGTATATATATATATAAATCAATTGCATACCACTCGTCTCGCAAAAACTTGAAAATGGCTGGACCGATTTTTATGATTTTTTTATGTGGTTGAGAGTTCCGTGGATAGTTTGGATTTACAATTGGATCCGCTAGGTGGCGCTGTTGTCAACAACCAGAAACCACTCTGAGCGGATCGCCAGTTTTCAATATAAATCATGCATTAAGAGTATATGTAAAATTTGTACGAATTCTAATAAACATCAATTACAGGTACCACGTGGACGCAGGAATTGGTTTGGCTTATTTTAAACAACTTTGATTATGAAAAGGCATTGGAAACCCCGCTCACCGTAAGATATCCTTTTTTAGAGTAAGTGTTTGAAAATATACTAACGATAATACATTTTTTATTTAATAGGCTTTTTTCCTTTTTTATTTTAAATTGTTATAGTGAACAATAAAGTTACACTTATCATTATTATTATATATATATAAAGATTGATTGAAACTTAGTATATTCCTAACTCATAGAGGTGTATAGCCGTGGTGAAGGCATAATAATATATTTCACCTAATTTTTTGTTCTATGGGTGTCGTAAAAGGTGACTACTGGAAATGCCAGAACGATCCTGACGGCAATCAAAAGACAATATATTTAGACCGACGGTAATACAGCACCAAAGTTGCGATACGCTTTTTCAAATTCCTGCACTAAATACAAAATACTTTAAATCTAGATTTATACATTGTATTTACAGAACCCCTTCCTCTGACCCTACCATATTTCTAAAGAAATTGAGATATTTACTACATGATTTATCAAAAAAAGTAAAACCAAATTACAACATTGTTATACTCGTAGTAGGTGATTTTAATATAAATACCTTGAAACCTGGCAGCCTAACATGCCACTTAAAAGATCTTTACAATAACTATAATTTGAAACTCCATATCGATGTTCCAACTCTGAAAGAATCGTGTATAGATCACATCCTTAGTAACCTGAAAGACGCTACTGCTCATGTACTGCCTCTCTGTCTGTCGGATCATGAAACAGCGCAACTACTGAGTATTCCGATCCAAAAAAATATTCCTAAAACAGAAAAATCCTACTACTCATTCAAAAAAAACCATTCTTTAGAAACTATAAAAAAGTTTAAGGAATGCTTGAATAGCTTCTCTTGGTCTAAAGTATATAGTGAACCTAACTTGAATATAGCTTTCAATAACTTTCATTCAAATTTAAAATTGTTCTACGATTTGTGTTTCCCAACTAAAAAAGTAAAGGTTAATAACTCAAAAACAATCGCATGTGGTTTAGTAAAGGCTTACTAAAAAGTTGTAACACAAAGAGAAAACTCCGATATAACTATTATACACATAAATCGGCAAGCAATAGACAGAAATATTTTACATATTCAAATATCCTAAAAAGATGTATAAATAAATCTAAGAGACTTGCAAACATTAAATTTATTCAAAACAGTAATAATAAATGTAAAGCAACGTGGTCTATAATAAAAAAATGAAATAGGTATAACACAAAGCGAAGCTTCTGTTGACTATCTAAAAATTGACGACTCCGACATAGCAAACCCGGAAAAAATATCCCAAATATTTAACAATTACTTTACAAACATCGAAAAAATTAGTATTAATAATGTAAACAATGGCGAAGGCTCTTATATTACGAACAATTTTAACTTAAACACAATGTTCCTTAAACCCATGTCAGTAAATTAAGTAAAATTAGAGGTAATGACCTTAAATAAAACCAACTCAGTAGGCTACGATGGCATAAATACACACATATTGAAGTCATGCATTGATAAAATAATTGACATTTTGTCTCATCTTGTCAATTTGTCATTCTCATCAGGAAGCTTTCCAGAAACATTAAAGTCCTCCATTGTAAAGCCTATAAACATACGTGGTAACAGAAACGTCGTTAGTAATTATCGCCCAATTACCCTTGTACCTATACTTTCAAAAGTATTCGAAAAGTGTATGTATAAAAGGCTCCTAGAATTTTGCAATAAGTTTAACATTATAAATAAAAATCAATATGGCTTTCAAAAACATAAATCGACTAACTTAGCTATTCATCACCTAATCAATATATTGTTGACCAATATTAATGATAATTATTTGACAACGGGACTATTTTTGACTTGACTAAGGCATTTGACTTCTTATCACACGATCTATTATTAAATAATTAGGAAAAATGGGAATAAGGGGTATTACGTTGCAATGGATTGCTTCAAAAGTATTCGAAAAGTGTATGTATAAAAGGCTCCTAGAATTTTGCAATAAGTTTAACATTATAAATAAAAATCAATATGGCTTTCAAAAACATAAATCGACTAACTTAGCTATTCATCACCTAATCAATACATTGTTGACCAATATTAATGATAATTATTTGACAACGGGACTATTTTTGACTTGACTAAGGCATTTGACTTCTTATCACACGATCTATTATTAAATAATTAGGAAAAAATGGGAATAAGGGGTATTACATTGCAATGGATTGCTTCGTATTTAACAAATCGTACTCAATGTGTCACGATAACAAAATTAATCAATAAAGAAATAAGAACATATAAATCCAACTGCGTTGAAAATATTAATGGTGTTCCACAAGGCAGTATCTTAGGGCCCATACTGTTTATCATCATCATCATCATTACGACCCTTAACAAGTCCACTGCTGAACATAGGCCTCCCCCAAGGAATGCCACAAAGCACGGTCCTGAGTCACCTGCATCCATCGACTTCCTGCACGTCTTACCAGGTCGTCACACCATCTAGTGGGGGGACGCCCAACACTTCGCCTGCCGGTACGAGGCTGCCACTCGAGAACCTTACTTCCCCATCGGTTGTCGGTTCTTTGAGCTATATGGCCGGCCCATTGCCACTTCAGCTTACTAATCCGTTGGGCTATGTCGGTCACTTTGGTTCTACTGCGGGTATCGTCATTTCCGAGTTTATCACTCAGAGGAATTCCGAGCATAGCCCTCTCCATAGCTCGCTGAGCGACCTAGAGCTTCCTCATCCGGCCATCAGTGAAGGACCACGTCTCAGTTCCGTATGTCTTCACTGGCAACACGCACTGGTTGTACAGTCTCGTTTTCAAGTTTTGAGGTATACCTGATATATATATATATATGTTGTTTATATTATATATTAATGACATCTGATGCGACAAGTCATGAATGTATCACATACGCTGATGACGTTTCGGTTATAGTTAGGACTAAAAAAATAAGAATTCAATATATAATCACGAATTGGACATAAATAATACAATTAATAATATAATTGAATGGCTACAAGCTAACAATTTAAAAATTAACTTGACAAAATCAAATTTTATTCAGTTTAATAAGTCAAAACATAACCAATACAATTTCAAGCTAAACATTACAAAAATCAATCAAATAGAAAAAGAAAAATTTTTAGGTGTTGTCATAGACCAAAATCTGAACTGGAAAGCACATATCGATGAAATTTGTAATAAAGTAAACAAATGTTCTTACGCGCTCAAGTAAATAAAAAAGTGACTGACATAAAAACGTCTGTTATGACTTACCGAGCATATGCCGAGTCTATACTCCGTTATGGATTGGTGATGTGGGGAAATAGTTCGGATTGAAATCGGGCTTTTATTACGCAAGAAAAAGTGCATTAGGGCAATCTGCGGAGTACGACCCGATGAATCGTGTCAGCCTCTATTTAAAGTTCTTAGAATACTGCCACTACCAACAATATATTTTAGAAGTTTGTGTTTTTGTGCAGAAACACAAACAATTATTTGAAAAAGCTTGTGAGGTACAGACTACTCGCTCACGTAGGGACCCACACAAGCTAGTACTTAAGGATATACCTAAATCACAAAAATATGACAAAAGTTGCCTTACCATGTGTGTTCGAATATATAACAAACTCCCTGACGAACTTAAAACCCTAAATATTACATTGTTCAAAAAGAAATTGTACAAATGGCTGAATGAAAATAACTTCTATATTGTAAAACAATTCTTGGAAAAAAAATAGATTATGTACTGGATAACTTATTAAAAAAATTAAATAAAATATAGTATTGTACAATATATCTTTGATAAAGCTATGCGACTATTACTAGGTATTGAAATTGACATGTAATTAATTATTATAATATTATTTCTCTTTGTTAACTAAATCAGGTAACAAATGTACTTAAAAAAAATAGTTAAAGAAAATTTGACATTGTTTAAAAACATTTGCATACTATGTAAAATAAGCAAAACATGAGCGCTCGATTTTTACCTGTGAACAACATCTATACCATGTTTTACGCAAATAAAGATTATTATTATTATTTGGGGCATCTATATAATATACTGGTTGGTTTGTATAAATATATAATTGTAAATGAAAATGATAAAAATACATAAATATCAACAAAATAAAATAAATGCTTAAAAATACATAAATAAATAAAAACCCAACCAGATGGAAGCCCTCGGCAGGGGAGACCAAACGGCCGAGGTTAAGGGGGAAAGGGAAAGAAACCGGCGGACGATGCGGGCGGTATCGAGGAGCACCGCCTTCTGCATTTGAGCTTGGAGCGGTCCGTCACGGAGTCTCAGTCGCCTCAGATGACCCGAAAGGCTGACTGGGATTAATCCGTTCGCAGAAACGACTACTGGTATAATTTCGGCCGGCAGTCCACCCCACATGTCTGTCACCTCGTGAGCCAGGTCCAGATATTTTGTTCGCTTATCTGTTTCGGCTTTCACTAGGTTCTCGTCATACGGAATGTTAATGTCGACCAAAAATATCCTTGACTGTGCCCGGTCAATCAGCACAATATCAGGCTTATTAAGAATGGTCCTGTCTGTGATGATGGCCCGGTTCTAGTAGAGCCTGGCGCGGTCATTTTTGAGCACGGTTTCCGGCATGTACTTATAATAAGGCAGTTTCCGATCCACGAGACCGTATTTCAGAGCGAGCTCCTGGTGTAGAATCCTGGCTACTAGGTTGTGCCTATGCAAGTACTCAGTTAGAAAGCGCTGAACAACCGGAGATGACATGCCTAAGTGATTCACCGGGATGGCGAAAAGCTCGACAAATGTCGACGGTGCCATCCCTTAGGATGTATCTCCGATAGTTGTAGATCTTTATTATTATTATTATTATTATTACAGATAACTTGATTAAAAGTTTTATGTTGTAAAAAAAGAGTTTAGACTATATAAGGATATATTTAATGATTTTTTTTTTAAATATCCAACAGAACTGAGGCGTTTGTGTATCATAATGAAATGTCGAGTATGCCATACGATAAAGAGGTTATAAAGACGTTAGAGGCAAACATGCCACCAGTGCAAGAAATTGAGTCTATGGCATCCCCTCGATTTATCAAATCACATCTGCCATTATCTCTTCTACCACCCAAGCTTTTGGACACTTGTAAAGTTTTTTACGTAGCTCGGGACCCTCGTGACGCAGCTGTGTCATCTTACCATCATAACAAATTTTGTAATTACCTCCAAGACGGCGTGGACTTCAAAACTTATTGGGAATTCTTTATCAATGATTTAGGTAAATATAAAATAATAAAATAAAACTTTATATGCTCTGAAATAGTACATTTTAAAGCTCTGTTTCAATTTTTTTTTCTCGAGGAAATAGATTAAATTTCCCTGTTTTAAGTCATTGTTTTGGATTGCATATTTTTTTATTATATTATTACAGTTCCCTGGACACCATTCTTTGAACACGTTAAAGAAGCGTGGCAAATGCGGAACCATGATAACATGTTCTTTTTGTTCTACGAAGAGCTTTCTAAGGTAAACTGTTTGAAATGTAAAACTTGAAGTAATTTTTAATTGCAGCGTTCATTCCTTACCATTTTTTAATATAAATATGAACATTTGGGAAAATTTCATTAGAAATCAGATTTATTATTTGAATATTATACTGGAGATATAAAAATAGTGATAAGGTACTATACATATATAAAATAATTCATTTCAGGATCTGCCAGCTTGTGTACGTCGCGTTGCCAAATTCCTGGGCAAACCGATAACTGAGGAACAAATAAAAAAACTATGCGAACACCTTAAAATTGATAATTTCAGGAAAAATAAAGCCATTAATTACGATAACCTGAAGTTTACTGGATTATTTAATGACAAAGAGAGTTTTATAAGAAAAGGTATGTATTCTATAAAATTCTATATAAATGTTAAATAGCTAAACTTATGGGACAAAATAATTGCTATAAGTCATCATCATCATCATTACTACAGCCCGTCACAAGTTCACTGCTGAACATAGACCTCCTCCAAGGAATGCCACAAAGCACGGTCCTGAGCCACCTGCATCCATCAAATTCCTGCATGTCTTACCAAGTCGTCACTCCATCTAGCGGGAGGACGCCCAACACTTCACCTGCCCGTACGAGACTGCCACTCGAGAACCTTTCTTCCCCATTGGTTGTCGGTGATCTCCCGAAGGCTGCCCAGCCGAATTGAATCCGTCGATTGACCTCTCGGTCGAAGTTGAATTTAGCTAGTCGGACTATTTCGATGACAGCAAAGTAGAAACGTACAGCTTCATTTTTATAAAAATTCTTTTTTTACAAAAATGAGTTTAAATGAACCCTATCTCCAAAGCTGTATTAAAATTATTTCAAATTTCAAAATATTGTAGAAAATCTGGCACGTAAATGAAGACACCTACCCTCGATTTAAAAAAAAACATCGCAGTAGAAACGGACATTTGAATTTGTCCGCCTGGTAGGCAACTCATTAATTGATAATGTATAAAATGTTAAATGCAAAGTAAATAAAGACATCTGCAAAATTTCGTCAAAAAAAGGGGAATATTGTTTGCATGTTGCTTAGATTTTCTTTAAATATCCTTAAAAGTATTAATGGAGATTATTATCTTAGTTTATTAGATATTTTAAATGAAATGGACGCTTTTTTATCACAATGTATAAACGGATAACAGGCAGATGTCTTCTTCTACTTCAAAGTTTTTAGAGTAAAAAAAGACATCTGAATTATTTTAGTACAACAACGACATAGCGATAAAAACTATAACATAATTCATAAAGAATGCTATTTTAATGCTTCATAGAAAATTATATGTTAATCGGTCCATAACTCTCAAAATGACCACAATTTTTTACTAAATCTGCTCTCCTGTAAAATTGCGATTTTGTATATGTCCGTTTTTACTTTGCTGCCATCGATTTGTTCCAGGTAAATATATTCGTCAACAACTTCGAGCTTAGTGCTCCCAACAACTACCGGCATAGGTGTGACATGGACGTTAAACATGATTTTTGTTTTGTCCATGTTCATCTTAAGACCTATCCATTGGGAGACACTATTGAGGTCATTGAGCATAGTGCTTAGGTCCTCCAGCGATTCTGCAATGAGGACTATGCTATGAGTGCTACTTACTAAATTCTGTCTGCCTTCAAATTCTAGATCTAGTTTTGGTCTGTTGTAACTGTGTACGGACTATATCCATAGATCGCTGATTCAAATCCGGCTCAAAGGACCATATTCGAGAGTATAAGGGCATTTTATAATAATGCAACTTGAATATTAACTTGGACGATTGTATTTATCGTACAATAGTTAAGAGGGTAAATATTGCAAGGAAAAAGAACCTGTTTAAAATTGACCGACCTAATTACTACGAGTGAGTTTTTTGACTTGTTACTCAGCAAGAAGACGTAGATGTTTCAACACTATTATCATCAATAGTTTTGTAATTTTTATAAATGAAACATGTAATATATTTTATAGATTACCGGGTGTTTGTGAAACGCTCCCGAAAACTAAGACAGACGATAGTACTAACTATACCTTTGATGATGGGTGAGAAAGAAAATCGATCCTGAGGAAAAAAATCATCTTTTCGCAATGTTTCATTACCATTATGCAGGCCCTATCATGTTGGTACAGCTAAATAAAATGATAATTTAATTAAGAAAATCATTAAAATACATAAACATTAAACTAAAAGTGAAATTTAAAATGAATAAATCATAAAATCAGCTGACTAGGGACTAATATCTGCGCATAAGCCAAACTTTTTTATCTAGCTCGGGACAACAACGGTAACAATGCATTAGGTATTATACTATTCACTCTATCCTTCCCTTTCATACAGGCGTTGCCGCCACCCGGCCGACTCGTGTCACCTCGCGTCAGCGTTGCCAACATATGGGGAATTCCCCAAATCGTGAGGAATTTAAAGTTGGTTGGCGATTTTATAGGGATTGCTATTATGCGGGGAAAATGCGGGGATTTTGAAAATGGATAAACTTATCTTAACGTTTTTGTTAGGTTGCTTATGAATATCGAATGACTCCCTTTTTTTAAATATCTTCATTGCACCACATTTATTTTTCGGAATTATTTCGGCAAATTTTGTGTATCATTTAATACTTTTCATTTCTTTTTTTATTTTAAAGCAGAGAACCGTATGCATATAAATTCAGATACTGTGGTACTTTATAATGGCAACAAGGGATGGAATTAAAAATACTCCGTGGAGTAAAATACTTGTTACAAAAATTTGGAAAGTATGAAAAAAATTGTGTAAAAAGAAAAAACATGTTAGTTAAAAATAAATCTTCTAAAATTAGTTGAAAATTGCTTAATTTCTTAAAATAAAATTGAGGGGAATCTTTTGAAGTTGTTTTATCCTTAAATTGGGGAATTTAACATGGATTTTCGGAGAATTTGGGAAATTGGTGTTGGCAACGCTGCTATGTTGCACCGAAATTTACCTACTAAGATTTGTTTGCAAGTGACATAAGAATAAGAGGCGGCAATCACAGTAAAACTTGCAAGTAATTTTTAATAGTTTTGACGTACCTCTTTTTAAATCAAAGTATTGGACGGATTAAAAACGAAAAGTCAATTAAAATAAAGTAAAAGAATTATTTTTTTAGATTATCTGTCGATCATAATTGCAATTGATTTTAACTATTAAATTATTCAATACTATTTCATTTTTATTTTCTTGTACAAAATCAAAGATAACGATATGAAATAGTGTTTATAATTATGTAAGTGTGTTCCCAAGTAGGTACGTTTATGAAATTCAATATCATTTTTGTAGTAACGAACTGCTTGTTTCGTCAGGGTACAATTGATTGTCTAATTGTATAAAAAATTACAACTATAACTTCTAAATTCCATATGAAGACTAGTCGTAGGGATCATATGGAAACTAAACTTATAAAATAAAAGTTGGAAATGTCGGTTTTACGGTTTAACGATCTGTGGATATGCTTAAAGTATTTACCACAAAAACGTTAGGCTTCAGTTTTGGCGGGATTCATTATTAATTTTAGTTTTTGAGATAGTACCGTGTTGAATTTATACACGCGTGCGCGAGCGACAGTTCAGTCGTTTGGTTTAAATTAAATTCGTATTGTTATTACTTAGTACTACTTGTTATTACGTGTTGTTATTATTCATGTTGTTACGGTTTGTGTTTTTTTTTGTTTTAATAATGCCTAACGCGTACGTTTATACCCACACCCAGCTGACTCTCGTCTGATAATAGCAGCATATCAGTGAGTGTTGGAAAATCGGCCCATTGCTCCGGTAGCGGCAGGAGGTGGAAGTCAAGTGGTTGTTCACTTCGAGGAGCGCCTTTTAGATGGCGTTCGCCGGTACCCGAACATAGGTACACGAAGTATCGCTAAAAATGCCTTAAGGTTGACTAGTAGAGAATGCTTCAGGCATTAAGTCCCCCTATACATCATATTGTATGAAGTTTAAATAAATAAATCTAAGAGTTTCTGACCTTTCCGAATTGGTGTCCTCTGACTACCTTCAAACCGGTAAACTACACCCACACCGGTGACGGGCAGTATCATAAAAGGTTCCCAACATCTGGCACTACAATCACCAAACTGCCCGTCTTTAATACAATGGATGGGATCCATGTTTAGCTGTAGACTATTAGGAGTGGATATATAATCAATGATACAATAGTACAAATGAATAAACTGATTACCATAATAATCCCATGAGTAAAAGTTTCGTTCTCGAAATATTATAATAGGTGGCAAAACTCTTTTATGTCCATTTCTGGGTTGGTACCAGCCTCTTACGTATTTTTGGTACCAAGCAGTAGTTGTAGTAGTTGTAGGGGCCAAAATTCTGCTCAAAACGATAACTGCTTGGCGCAAACTGAGCAACAAAACCAAGGCGACCCCTGCCACGCTATCCGTGAATTTCTGCAACATCAGGGACTTCACTCGAACCTAAACGCCGTCCACTACCATCTAGAGACGGCGAAGCCGGCCTTGCTCTTTGTGACCGAGACGCAGGTGTTCTCTTCGGCTGATACTTCGTATCTCCCTACCCGGGGTATAAATTGGAACACTCCTTTGTGCCTCGGGCTGGAGTTTGCGTATACGTCAGAGAGGACATCTGTTCTCGACGCCTCGGCAGTCTTGAAGGTTCGGACCAGTCCATCCTTTGGCTACGCGTAGGCAGCGACGACCATCCGCGCATCTACGGGTGCCTCTATAACTCTCATGGCGGTAATACCGAAACAGACCGACTCATCGACCACGTCCTAATGGCTACAAATTCCTTGCTACAACAGGTCCCATCCGCAGAGATCGTGATCCTTGGCGAATTTAACGCCCACCACGCCGAATCGGTCGTTTCACGTTTAATCGATTATGCGGTGAGATTTGTTTATGACTTTGCCTTGGCATACGGTCTGACACAACTGGTTACTTCGCCTACGCGGACTCCAGATATGGAGGATGATTCCTTCCCTGTTGGACCTTCTGCTATCCTCTCATCCGGACGGATATCAGGTTTCCGTCAATGCCTCTCTCGGCTCTTCGGGCCATTGTCTGATCCGGAGTGTGGTGCCACTCACGCTCCTCGCGGTTGCATTGCAGGTTGCCGCCGTGTTTGGCAATACAGGTCGGCGGATTGGGACGAAATGCGGTCTTTTTTTGCATCCTACATCCTTGGGTTTGCTTCTCGCCGGATGATCCCAGCACTGGTACTGACTCTGTCACTGATGCAGTGCTGCAGGGAATGGTACTATTTATTCCATCATCTGTAGTGCCCATCGGAGGCAGATCTCAGCCATGGTTTGGTCGCTCATGTAAGTTACGCAGTAAGCAGGAGTGTTATCAGGCCTGGGCTAAGGCTTTGGTGGCTCAGGATGTAAACACCAGCATGCTTAAAAAAGTATAGTTTCGTCTCCAGGTCCTTCAGAAGAGTTTATTGCCAAGGCAAAGTCAGAGCACATAGGCAGAATTGGCGAAAAACGAGTTCGCTTTCCTTCGGGAACCCGTGCATTCTGGTCTCTCGCCAAGGCTGTCCAAAGGAAATTGTGTAAGCCATCACTACCATCATCTCTGCACAGGAAATACGACTCACTGGCCTACGCCCCAAAAGAGAAGCACTTTTTGCGACCAACTCGATTCTTGATGGCGGGGGGAACACACCGCTGACCATCCAGCGGTGTGAGTGTTCCATGCCGGATGTGCGGTTCTCACAGCTTTCAGTTTAAATCAGTAAAAGAGGGCTTGGCCCTTGGTATTGCGGAAGCACAAACATCGACCGGAGTTGCGCATGTCAATGCGTGTAAAAACGCCATACAGAATACGATAAAATCCAGCCACAGTGAATGTACGTCACAAGGATTAGGCAACAATAGGCACACCGACCATAAAAAAGCCATCCGTGAGCGCCACCACTTGCCAGACCGCCGTTCCTGCAGACGTGATGGAAGTGTAAGGCATCACCACCAATTGCATGATCAGCACGGCCAATTGGCCACAGAGTGTGTCATGAGTCTGCCGCTCACCTCAATGAAATGGGATCCCACGTTGCGCGGCTTTCGGCCGCAGCCTTGAGAACCTTCTCAGATTTTTCCTCCAGCTACCACCCGCGACGCCCTAGTCCTTTTCGATCGGCTCGATTCATTGGCGCTTCGAAGAGATGTTGCCTCCCTTTGCATTTTCTTTTGCATTTACCACGGGGAGTGCTCTGAGGAATTGTTCGGATTAATCTCAGCCGCCAAAGTTCACACACACACATCGCAGCAGAACTCCTGATACCATCCACACCATCTGGATGATTGGCGGTCCACCACTATGCGATTTAAAAGATGTTTTCTTCGTCGCATAACTTCCCTGTGGAATCGATTACCACCAGTAATTTTTTCAGACCGCATGCTCGTTTGCCTCTCTTATAAAAAAGAGCCAGTATGATTACAGTCTGTGGGACTTTCCATCTTATTGTCAGAATTGGTTTAGTCGAGCATAGATGTTAATGTATATGGGCATCCACTTACCACCAGCTGGACTGTGTGCTCGTTTTTCACACTTATTATAACATTAAAAAAGAGAAAACCCTTGAATTCAGTAAGCTTGTTTGCACTTATGAGAAATGGTCTCTATTTTTTATAAATTTGTCCATACGGATAACCTACAAATAATTTTTTAACAATAGCAAAGCTATATCATAATAGTTTGAGTATAAGAAATACGAGTAAAAATATTTTGTGGATATGTGAAGTCACCAAAATGCATTGGGGCAGTGGCGTTTTAGCATTATGTTGCCGTCCGGTGTCACCAAAACTGAGATAAAAAATAAGGTTTCTAAGGGGGTATGATAAGAAATCACATTTGATAAAGTAACTGTTTAGGCAACATTGTAGTTGTTCACTTAAGCTGGCGATATTTCTCAGCCAGGGATTTCCTAATTTTTGAAATTGTCTGAACACCGACATCGGAAACTATTATTTATATTTTAGTTCTTTGAAGTCGATTTGTACTTTATTAATATAACAAAGTTTAAGTATACTTCTTATGATTTCTTATATTTACGCGAACACTACACATTGAATAAAACTACTTTTACGAATTTTATCGCGTTTAATTGAGTTATTTTATATTAAATACTTCTTGTAACACACAAATTATCTCTTCATATCATTTCAGGCAAAGTTGGCGGTTGGCGAGACTATTTTGATGAAGAGATGACTGAACAGGCACAACGATGGATAGATGAGAATTTACGTGATACCGACTTGCGTTTTCCTCATTAAGCATTTCAATAAATTTGTATTAATAACGAAAGAATACAATTATTTACGTTATTTTGTAGTAAACAAATATGTTAGCCCATTTTGAAAGTTGGGTACAAAATAGTCTCACACGATATTACACCTAAAATGATATTTTTCTAGTAAATTAGAAGTTACTAGTGTAATTACTCTCATATTGGGCATAATATAAAGAGACCAAAGGTATACACGTGGCATTCTAATCTTGAACACACAGGTTTGCCTCTATTTCTCTTGTTTGAAAATTAAATTAGGAAAAGCAAAATAAGTATATCGTCCCCCTTTATGTAAAATTTTAAATTCCCTCTATGCATACACGTGTATGTTATTAGATTATTACTCTTAGTAATAAATACTTGTAAAAGTCGACGCCTATTTAAAAAAAGCATAATGTTCCATCTCTCTCTCTCCCTCTCCCTCTCTCTCTCTCTCTTCAACACTATGACAAGAGAAGGAGACGTGTATGTAATAACTTAATACTATAAGTGATTGTGCGAGGGCGACACTGAAAGTTTTTAGAACTGGCCACTTGTAAACGATATAATAAAAGAAATAAGTTCAAATTTTAAAAATGAAACTCTTTGCCAATATTATTGTGTATGTATTTTATTAATTTGTCATTTGTTTACGATTTGGCGGCAAATTGAAAATTGCCTGTGTCACGTCAGCATGAATTTAACGCGAGAAAATTTTCGTACAATTATTTTTTATGACTTTCGACGTCATTTAAGTCAACAAGAAAGTTATGATATACTTGATAGGCGTTTCACAATGAAGCCCCATCTCGTGCCACTGTTTACAACTGGTTTAATGAGTTTAAACGTGGTCGCACTAATATCACCGGTGATCTGCGTTAGGGACGGCTTTCTACGGCGACTACTGAAGATAACATCAGTGTTGTGCGGCGTATGATAGAGACTGCCAAAAGAGTGACTTATGAGTCGGCAAATTCGGACAAGCTTAGGCATCGGTATGAATCAAGTGCACAAAATTCTCCATGAATATTAAGCGGTCAGGAAGCTATGTGCCCAGTGGATACCTCATAATTTGACAGAGGCCTAAAAACTCCGTCGTGTTGATTGATGTGGTGAAATGGTTCAAAGATTTAACGGAGGTGACTCAAATGCTGTGTCGACATACTTACGGGTGACGAAAGCTGGATTTATTGTTATGATCCTGAAACTAAGAGACAGTCTGCTGTCTGGGTTTCCGAGGAGTTGCCAACTAAAATGGAGAGAGGTCGAAGCGTGAGAGAAAAGATGGTGGCCCCGTCTTCTGAAGGACAGGTACATTACGTAACAATTGTTTTAGAGGATCGAAAAACAGTTACTGCAAAGTGTACACTAACAATTGTTTGCCACTTGTCTTCGGGAGAAACGAATTGGCAGTAAGATCCTCCTTCACCACGACAATGCCTCGTCGCACACCTCCAAGCAAACAATTGACTACTTGGCGACGTCAGACGTGGAATTACCTGCTATAAAAAAGTAAGGCCGTATATGAATAACAAGTTTATAATTTAATTAATAGAATCCGGCGTTACTTTGCGGAAATGCATTATATAAAAGCTTTTAGAAAAATTTACTTCGCCAATATCCGTGTTATAAAATAAAACGATGGGTCTTACCTAGTATGAAGAGCACCTCCCGCCCTCCCTCAATTGCGTGCACTATCCGAGGCGATCTACACGAGGCATCCTCCTATAAAATAAAATGATATAGACTCTACGGTAGCTAACCGCTAAGTCATCTTAGCGGCTAGCCACCGTAGAGTCTATATCACCTGAGGATGCCTCGTGTAGAGGCGAAACACGTGTCGTATTGTAGTCAGTGGTGTGTCTTGCCTAGTGTAGTGGTATTGGGGTAGCGATGCTGGGATTAGTGGTGACGGGGATAGTGCACGCAATTGAGGGAGGGCGGGAGGTGATCTTCATACTAGGTAAGACACATCATTTTATTTTATAAAGCGGATATTTGCGAAGTAAATTTTTCTAAAAGCTTTAAATTTATAAGTAAAAAAAATATTTTAAATTTTTATGTCTCTGGCCATTTTTCATCAACTCGCAGAATAGGTAAGTAAAATAAATGAAAAAAAATGTATATAGTAATGTCGTATAGACCTTTTACTATTGGCACTCTAATGGAAATTAACAATGAATAATTGACGTACTGCAACAGGAGTCCGTAACACTCATCCAGCAGCTGTTTCAGACTGACATTGCAATGTCATGTCCTCGAAATATTCCTTTAAAGAGTAAAATTAAATATTAATAATATTTTCATACGTTTTCGCCTTTTTATCTTAAGAGTTAATTTCACTATCTCTCTTCATCTCATGATAGGGTTCTACATTCTTCTTCTAACAAATCTGTATTCCTGTTCACTTCACCGAGTTCTATGGTATCTTCTTCAAAGTTCAGGTCAGAAAAGCACCCAATAAGTATGCTTTTAAAAATTTTATACGTAATCATCTGCTGAAACCGACGTATCTACGTCATTAAAGTTATTTGTATGCATATATATATATATATATATATATATATATATATATATATATATATATATATATATATATTTATCCCCAAAGTATGTAAATTACTCTCTGGGGCGTCTCAAAAACGTGTATGATTAATTTTTGAGAAATAAAAAGTATTATTATTAATGTATTATATATATATATTTATATATATATATATATTTATATATATATATATATATTTATATATATATATATATATATATACATCTTGTACATAAAGGGTAAGAATTTTGAAATTAATCCATTATATAAAAAAAAATTTGTTTTCTTTTCATAACAATACAACATTATATCTAAAAAGATTACAAAGTCTCATCCCTCGATACATTTTTTTCACATTATCAACTTTTTACTATCTACCTCCTTCTACGCGGCAAAACAAAAACAGGTTAAAACAATCGAAATTTATATGCAGTACGCCACATTACAGCCTTGTTTTTAATCTATGTCGTTCAAGGATTCAAATAAAAAACATGCGTGAGTTGAACAATCGGTTAGAACGAAGTCCTTTCGTAGTACATTATTATTGATAAACGAATTATATGTAGGTATATTACTGGTTAACAAACACAGATAAATGAATTATTAGCGTCTATTTAAAATGAAGCGTCATTTAAAATAAAATAATAATTCTTTCATGGCAAGATAAGAAAAAGTGTGAGAGAGATGGATATTATTACGCCTCGCTCCCTTATAGCCGCCGAGGCCGTCTATACTACATCAGAATAGGTTGTGGGGGGAAAATGTTACACTTTTTCTCGCCTAGCCCCCATACGCAAAATTCTTATCACCCGATAAGTTATTAACTTCGTCCCAAAAACAAACAGCGTTTACTTTTTAATTTAATAATTTAATGTTAATAATATAATTAGAATGCCACATAATAAGCATTATCTTAAATTTGTTATTGAATATTTTATCTCATATCTTACTATACAAGTTTTGTTAATCAGATAATGACAAATTTTATATCTTGACGTTTTAGACCTTGATTTTATACATGTTGTCGTTATGACGTGATCACGTCGTATCACTGTCGCATTAAATAATGAAGAAGTCTTCATTGCTTATGTTGCAATAGACCATTCAAGCAAAACCAAACGGTTTGTCGTAGAATTTTAAGGCAAGGTAATCTGGCTTGTTTTTCGGCATGAATTTTAAATAAAAAATTTTAAATACCTATTGCGAGTATGTCTGTAAACAGAATCCCTCTTTTTAATGCCTTTTAATTAACTACAATTTAAGATAATTTATCGACACGCAATTGTACATAAACGGATAAGATTATTTACTACAGTAACTTATTGTGTTTGGTAAGTATGGTGCGTTTGGTTCTTTATATTTACTGTATGTCAGTTTAAGACCATTTAATCACTCCAAATGAGTAGTTTAATATTGTGATCGTGTAGGTATTTAATGCTTTAATAAGATGTTTTCCAGCGACATGTGTTTTGCATACTGTGGTTACTCTCCATTTGTATCTGTATTCACTGTGTGTTTAATTGCTGTATGATCTAGTCCTTTGAGTTGTCTGTATCAAAACAAACAGATGATTTTAATGCCAATATACGCAAAAAAACCGCATCCCTTATTAGCAGGTTACGAGCCAGTCACAAGAGCATTCTGAGGAACGTAGCGGACAGATATACATCTCCGCTGTGGAAATGTCTTTTGCAGAGACTGATCACCGGGCCCTATCTACCTCCATGATGGTCTGTCTCGGCACAAGGTATTACTTTTTTTTCCCCTCGAGTTTAAGCAAACATTGTTTTTTTACTAACCCTTGTTATTATTTTTTCAAACCTTTTAAAGTTACTAAGAGTTCAAAGGATTCGAACCAAACCTTACCATCCTCAGAGTAATTATATGATAGAGAGATCACACTGTTCTTTTAAAGTCGCTTTAACAAGCAGGTTAGTAGAAAACAAATCATGGGATGACGAATTATCCACAGTTTTATTCGGATTACGAGCCGCCAGCCGGGGTGACACAGGCTGTAGTGTAGCCGAGTTAGTCTACCGACAATCATCACGCTTACCAGGCGATTTTTACCGCGAAGCGAGTCCAAAGTACAACGGGGGCGATTACACGTATGTCGAACGATTGCGAGAAGTTATAAGTAATCCTCGTCCACAGTCACCAAGCGCAAGCGATTCGCGGAAATTATATTGTCTATAAGGACTTAAGTAATTGCTGTCATGTTTTCATAAGAAATGATGCGGTTAAAAAACCTTTAACACCTACTTACGATGGCCCCTACAGCGTCCTAAGTAGAAATAATAAGGTATTTAAAGTACAACTCCCTAATAGGCAAGTCAATATTTCAATTGAAAGATTGAAACCAGCATATATTGTCGAGTCAAAAACTAATGACTCGAATGCAAATAATAATGAATGTCAGAATGCGAACACAAAAAGTAAAGTAGATAGTAAGTTTGTTCCTTGTACCACACGGAGCGGCAGCGTAAAGCTACCTGTGCGTTTTTTGTAAGCTAGGTCTTAAGCAAATTTAATTAAATGTAACTCTGCAAATATGGCTAAACGTTAACTTATAAGTATTATTAGCAATAAATTTATGTACAATTTCAAACGATTGACACTTCTTTTAGGTAAAATAACTTACTTATGGCTATTTTTATAAACATGGGCAAGCAACAGTCAAAGAACGCAGAAGTAATAATAGCTCAGAACGGAGCTGATAACCAAGCACAAGCTGAATTACAAAGAAAGCTAGAATATTACAGTGTCGTCACGATGATTGTGATAATGAAGATAAGTGTAACATGTCTTTACATTTTTTGCCGGAAAGCCGGAAAGAAAAAAAAAGGTAAAGTCATCGAACAAGTTATTTCGAGTATCGAGCAAGGACGCGGGACACAGCTAGCTCAAACAGCAGCTGGTCCAAACACACAATCAGCATCAGTGCATTATTAAATAGTAGTATTAAAATAAAATTTAAAAGTTTATAATCTGTTTAGCGTTCTTGAGTACCTAATATATTTACAAAATTAAATTATGTGTTACATGTTTATAGATTTAAATCTTTTATAATAAAAGGGTTCCACAGTGAACTTAAAATTTAATGTAAGGAATTAGAGATAAGTAACTACTTAAATGTATTGTTAAGAACATGAAGCATGTAATTTTACTTTTAAAGAGTAACATATATAGCTCTAATTAAATTAATCCGACCCATAAGAGAGTCATTTTGTATTTTATAGTATAGTGCAAAGCAACAATGTAATACGTTATGGCCCCCACTCACGATCAGTTAAACTGACATCAGTTCAACTGATCATTTAAAACAGATTTAATCCAAAAAAACTTCGACACACACGGTCAGTTCAACTGATCATTCCAACTGATCAGTTCAAACTAGGGCTGTTGATATTTTTAAAATATCGGATTTTCAATATATCGATAATTATAAATATATCAATATCGGAGTTTTATATATGGGAAACATAAGCGATATATTGATGCTTATTGCTTAAAAATGATTCACACAGTTTATAATTTAGTATATTTATTAAACAAATTAAATTATCAATGTATGAAAATGTTAGGTTATAGTTCTTAGTAATTATTTTACTAAGAACTATAACCTAATTATTAAAGAGCCATGGTAGCTCAGATGGCTAGCGCTCGCTGTAAATTTCACAGTACGCGAGCAACCCGGGGTCGATCACCGCCGGCCCCAATGAAGTTGTTAATTGCAATTTTAAGTGCTGATTTACCACGTGCTCGGCGATGAAGGAAAACATCGTGAGGAAACCTGCATGTCTGAGAAATAAAATAAAAATTTCAGAAAACGTGAAGTTCGCCAACACGCATTGGGGCAGCGCGGCGGACGTTGCCCTAAAACCCTCTCAGAAGTTAGGAGAGGCCTGCCTAGTTGAGGAGTGCCCAGCATTAGGACGTATATAGGCTGTAACTTTAACTTGAATTATTGTTTAATTTAAATAAGACAATTATGTTTACCAATATTTGTCAGTAAAAGTTTTCAAAAATACTCGTTGTTTTATATGTTCAGCTGTTTCAATACTCCAATTATTGGGCACTAAAATATTGATTGTAGAAGTAATTCGCTCAGATGCTTAGGATGCAGCTGAAGAAATCAAGTATTTAACAGCTATTTCTAAGCCTAAGCGATTAAAATAACTTAGGATTATACCAACATTAAGCACTTATTTCGTCGTTTTCTCTAAAAGCTCACATGTGCAGACACTTAATACTCATAATCGCATCACTTTGATAAAAATCTACTTCAAGCGATTATTTAAACGATAAAACAGGAGCAACCATCCGTCAATGGTCAAGCTCCTGCCAAAACTCACAGTAAGTAAAGTAGTACTAAGTTACATAGATTATAGTGATTTTAATATAACAGAGATATACTTAACAAAATTATATTCCTTTTTAAGATAATAAGCAAATAAATAAACTAGGGAAAAATGAAAAACATAATATAGTGTAAATAAAGTATAGTAGATTGGGTCCATCAAGAATTAGGATTTAAGTTTACGATGGTGTTGTAGATTAAATGATTTACGTAAAAAATAAAAATATAAATTATTTAAAAAAATATATCGACTGTCGCATATCTATATTTCAATATCAAACTTATATTTCAATATATGTCCTCAAAAATATTAAAAATAAATATCGTTATTTCAAAATAATAAAATAGATTTTTCGATATATCGATATTTTATCAACAGTCCTAGTTCAAATGTGGGGCGTGGCCGTGGGCGTTTTGTTTGCGTGACTCCTATAAAATATCATATATATAGATATATGAAATGATATTTAATAATACCTAAATCGCATTTCATAGCATTTCCTGTCTATTTATATCATCATCATCATCATCATCATTACAGCCTTTCATAAGTCCACTGCTGAACATAGGCCTCCCCCAAGGAATGCCACAAAGCACGGTCCTGAGCCACCTGCATCCATCTACTTCCTGCATGCCTTACCAGGTCGTCACTCCATCTCGTGGGGAGTCGCCCTACACTTCACCTACCGGTACGAGGCTGCCACTCGAGAACCTTACTTCCCCATCGGTTGTCGGTTCTTCGAGCTATATGGCCGGCCCACTGCCACTTCAGCTTACTAATCCGTTGGGCTATGTCGGTTACTCTAGTTCTACTGCGGATATCC
Organism: Parnassius mnemosyne; assembly: GCA_963668995.1. Classification (NCBI taxonomy): domain Eukaryota; kingdom Metazoa; phylum Arthropoda; class Insecta; order Lepidoptera; family Papilionidae; genus Parnassius; species Parnassius mnemosyne. The sequence continues at coordinate 15,399,564 of CAVLGL010000035.1, read as the reverse complement.
TCATTTCTAAGTTTATCACGCAGAGAAACTCCGAGCATAGCCCTCTCCATAGCTCACTGAGCAACCTTGAGCTTCCTCATACGGCCAGCTGTGAAGGACCACGTCTCAGTTCCGTAAGTCATCACTGGCCACACGCACTGGTTGTACAATTTCGTTTTAAGGTTTTGAGGTATGTCTGACGAGAAAATGTGTCGTAGCTTCCCGAACGCTGCCCAGCCGAGTTGAATCCGTCGATTGACCTCTCGGTCGAAGTTGGACTTACCTAGTCGGACTATTTGTCCCAGGTAAAAATACTCGTCAACAACTTCGAGCTTAGTGCTCCCAACAACTACCGGCATAGGTGTGACATGGACATTAAACATAATCTTTGTTTTGTCCATGTTCATCTTAAGACCTATCCGTTGGGTGACACTATTGAGTACATTGAGCATAGTGCTTAGGTCCTCCAGCGATTCTGCCATAAGGACTATATCGTCGGCAAATCGAACGTGAGTGATGTACTCGCCATTGATGTTGATACCGTATCCTTTCCAGTCCAGAAGCTTGAAAACGTCTTCCAATGCAGCGGTGAAGAGTTTCGGGGATATGACGTCACCCTGTCTTACACCTCTCTGCAATTGGATAGGTTTCGTACTCTGGTTCTGTACTCGGATAGCCATCGTAGCTCTACTGTACAAACACTTCAGCACTTCGATATACCGACAGTCAACTTGGCACCGCTGAAGGGACTGCAGCACCACCCAAATTTCGACGGAATCAAAGGCTTTCTCATAGTCCACATACGCCAGACATAGTGGCGAATTGTACTCTTCGGACTTCTGTACAATTTGCCAAAGGGTATGTATGTGGTCTGTACACGCCCCTAGCTGCCCCAACCAAGGCTGACGGGATTAGGGCCCATGAGTAATCCCATCGACGAGCAGCAGATATATAAATCTCTCTAATTACACTAAAATATATGGGGGAGCGTTATACTACGGCCAGTCGACCGGAAGGAATTTGGACGTAGCTTACTTACCTATATCCGAAGCTAACTTCGCACCAAGGCTTGGGCAGGTCGTGAGTGTGTGTAATAGTGGATGGCGAGTAGTGTACAGTGAGGTATGAATATGTGGGGCCTTGTCAAGCATAGGCGACCAGCCGCGGCCGAGTTCCAAGCTGCTCCAAAATGCTGCACCGCTTCAGACTGCTTCGGCGCCGGACCACAGTCACTTTCCTCGTTCGTCACGATGACAGTCAATTAACTCTATCGTGCGATTAACTAACTTACAGAAGCCACTAACTATCGCGGGGTATAAGGTTACCGCACAAAACGCACACGGAGTTTCTGGATCAAAGGTCGCTACCGTTTCGCGTTGCAACAGTTCTAGAATATCAGAGGCCGCACTAGCTAATATTGTCGAATGCACTTATACAGATTCTGAGTCGGACCCAATAAGTCCCGGGAGCTCTCCAGCAGGAATGCGCGTCACAAAATCCTAGACTGTATATTTACGGGCCGCACCTAATTATTCAGAGTTCCCTAACAAAATGACAGCGTGCCAATCGTTAGCACTGCCTAAAGACGACTGCCTGCCCTTGTGCGTTTTTCGCACGACCGAAAGTCAAACCGGTATGAATGCACCGCGCCGAGCGTCCTCTCGCGTCAATCCTTGAAACTAGCGCTTGGCGCGAACAACCCCCCGTCCCGGACTTAAGGATTTAGGTCAGCGAGCAAACCGGTCAGCGGGACAAGGTCGCGACGGCAAGTTGCAAGACCGAATCTACAACCAAACTAGGCCACCTTAGGCACCCCATCAGATCTTGCAACCCTGACCAACGCCTCAAAATTACCGCCCCAACGTGGGCAAGCCGGAGGGTTGAACTGGATGCCCTTCCTGGACATCGCAGCCCATAAATAAGTCCTATTCTGGACAGAAGTCCGACGACCTCTTTCAACACCTATCTGTGCCCCTACGATTAGTTCCGCAATCCGACCGGATCAGGTCTGCAAACAGCGACGCGACACGAAGCGGCCCCGAGCGGCCTCCTAAGCTTCAGTGCAGAGAGCACCCACAAATTCCACATGAACGTCGTCTGTGGAGAGCCGAACGAAACGCACATATAGTCCCTAGTATGAATTTTTCAACAAGTAGGCCTAGCCAGGCCACCCACCATATTATCATTTACTAAAATAGTGCGGCAGCTGATTTCAATCTGATAATCTCCAAAATTAGCTAGCCTGTTAGACAAGTAGTCCTATGCTCATATTTCAACTAATTTTTCAAAAGCATCAATGTTCAACTACAGAATTAATTCAACCAAATGAATCACCGATGCGCATAGGTCACCTTGCAAATTAAACAAAACAATAACGTAAGGGACAGCCCTACTTCTTCGCAAAGCAAAATGATTAAACACTATCATAAACATATACATAATTTTTCAAATAGCGCGCCATTCAATTTCAAATGAATTCAAATTTTCCTTTCAGCGAACAGACACAACAAGCAAATACAGTGATTAAATATATTTCCAAAATACATGCAGTAGAATTTAAAGGAGTACATTAAATTCAATTCTTTTAATTTAAACCGCTACAGATAGGAAAATTTCGCGGAAAGCCCAAAGCATTTTTTAATTTTAATTCAAAGTATTTTTTAACTAAGTGCTCGACCAGACCAAATCTAATACCCCTTGACAGCGTGATTCAACGCTCCAGGGGGGCCCTAATCTTCCCACCACCAAGGGGAGGCCACATGGCGTGAACCCGAGATCAATAGAGCGCGACCGCTAACAGTCACCACTCGGGTTGTAAGCCTCACTGAGGACGTCGGCAACAGAACACCTTGACAAGTGGACTGTTGACGGGTTAAGGCTCAGTGGAGGCGGCCGTGGTGGGAGCTAAGGCGGCAGCTAGCCAGGGCCGCCTCCATCAAATGGGGAACAGTGGTACACCAGTCGCGGCCACTCAGCTAACGGGAGTGAGAAGGGTCCAGCGGACCGATGAGTGGCCGTGAAGTTCCTCTCCACACGCTGAGGGGGGGCGATGACACCCCCGCCCCTGGGGGAATTACCCCCCACTGGTCGGAGGAGGGACCCCTTTCAAACTTAGGGGCCTGGTGGCTGGCCGGCGGGCGCCGATTGTCGCCCGGCAAAGGGCGAGGCTGAGCGCCCCCGCCCGTGGGGGTCGAGGGCCTGGCAGAGCCCCAAGAGGAGACGCCGTTCGCACCCAGGCACAAAACTGCATGGTGATTGCCCTGGCAATGCAGACAGGGCCGCCGATGCGGACAGTCTCGCTGGAGGTGCCCTTCCAAACATGAGCAGCACCAGCGGCGCTCCTTGGCGATAGTTCGCCTCGCTGAAACCGGTTTACCTAATAATTTCGGGCACGACGTTACCCGGTGATCAGATGCTCGACAATAGGAGCAGGGGGGGGTTGACGACGACTTGCCTGGCGGGTTCAGCCTCTCACTGGGCACGTCTCGTAAGTCGTCAACGGTGCCCGCCGCGTTCTCGATCTGCCGGCACTGCTCCTCCAAAAACCGCAGCAGGTCATAGAAGGGCGGAATATAGGAGGCCTCGTCCCCGCCGTACCTCTCCTCAAAATGGATTCGAAGGTCGAGAGGTGGACGGGACAGCACGATGCGGAGCAACAAAAAAGCCCATTCGCCCACTGGTAATTCCAGCAGCCTCAACGCATTACAGGCCACCAAGACTGGATCCAACAGGTCCGGACGTAGTCTGGCCCGGTCACTAAGCAGCGGGAGGCTTAGAAGCTGCTTAACATGTTCGTCCGCAATTCGCCGGACGTTGGCGTATCTTCTGGCTAGGAGGTCCGAGCAGTCTGGTAGGCGTCGTCCGACAATCTCAAGTGGCCGACGACGCCTTGGGCCTCCCCCTCCAGGGAGGCCAGGAGGTACGCCATCTTTTGTCTCGGGGTCAAGTCACTCCGGGCATCCACTAGGCTGTCGAAAAGACCAACGAAGGTCAGCCATTCGGAAAGGACCCCGGAGAACTTTGGCAGGTCCAGAGTTGGGAGTCGTCCCAACAGCTCCGGCTGAAGCTGCTTCAGAGAGGACTCGGACAGGTCACTCAATCCGAGCTTCACGCGCCTCCTCGGCATACCTGCCTTCAGCCTCGATCAACTCGTCCGTGAGCCACAAGAACTGCTCATAGTCCGCGAAGCAGGAGTCCAGGACTCCCTTCTCCACATCCGAATCCTCGAGCTCAGCGTAAGCCTCCTCTTCGAGCATCCACCTGTTCGAACCGCTTCATCAAGTTATGGACCCTATCCGGTCGACCTATCAAAGCATGGGCGCTTGTGGCCCAGCGCAACTCAGTCCGCAGACAACGGATCAGTAGCTTGGGCGATGACATCACTACTAAATACTAATTACGTCGCGGCTCGAGCACAAATTACAAAGATAACAAATAAAAAATACAACAAAAATTAACAGTTAATAAATGCAGTTCCTATCAAATCGCGTTGAATAGAAATTACACAAATACGAATTACTACGTATCAACCAAATACAAGTTAGCACAAAAGAAAAGACAAATCAATTTAACAAATAACAAATACTAGTGCGATCAAATCAAGTTAAATTCAAATGGCGCAAATACAATTACTACTCTTTAGTTCAAATACAAATTACAATACAAACGAAGATACACATCACGGTCGATCAACAAAAAATGCTTAGCTCGGAAATCGACCCTTCGATAAGTAATCCACTACAACTATCCGACAACGATAATTAACCGATTACGTAAAAATAACCATCTACCTACATGACGTATATCTCTAGAAAAACTCCCGCTTGCGCAACCTAGGGCGCGGTTTTTCAAATTACCCACTAACCAAAAAAAAGGCAAGCAACAAAGGAAAATAATTTTATTATTACGTAATGATTTCTTATATTTACGCGAACACTACACATTGAATAATACTATTTTTACGGATTTTATCGCGTTTAATTATTTTATTTTGTATTCCCGACGTTTCGGTTGCTTTACCACGGTTGCTGGAAAGCAACCGAAACGTCGGGAATATAAAATAAGTTAATTAAACGCGATAAAATCCGTAAAAATAGTTTTATTCAATTTATTATTACGTACAAAAAAATATTTTTACGTATTACGGACGGGCATGATTGTAGATACAAATTAAACCAATCAAACAAACGCTCCCTGCCACTAAAAATGTTTAATGTTTATCAAACACTATGGTCGGGATCGACCGGGGAATCGAACCCGGAACCGCGCTCTGCTACCAGTTTGTACACGCCCCTAGCTGCCCCAACCAAGGCTGACGGGATTAGGGCCCATGAGTAATCCCATCGACGAGCAGCAGAGGCGCGGGGCCAGAATATGGCCCCGCCCCTCTGCTCTATATAAATCTCTCTAATTACACTAAAATATATGGGGGAGCGTTATACTACGGCCAATCGACCGGAAGGAATTTGGACGTAGCTTACTTACCTATATCCGAAGCTAACTTCGCACCAAGGCTTGGGCAGGCCGTGAGTGTGTGTAATAGTGGATGGCGAGTAGTGTACAGTGAGGTGTGAATATGTGGGGCCTTGTCAAGCATAGGCGACCAGCCGCGGCCGAGTTCCAAGCTGTTCCAAAATGCTGCACCGCTTCAGACTGCTTCGGCGCCGGACCACAGTCACTTTCCTCGTTCGTCACGATGACAGTCAATTAACTCTATCGTGCGATTAACTAACTTACAGAAGCCACTAAATATCGCGGGGTATAAAGTTACCGCACAAAACGCACACAGAGTTTCTGGATCAAAGGTCGCTACCGTTTCGCGTTGCAACAGTTAGTTCTAGAATATCAGAGGCCGCACTAGCTAATATTGTCGAATGCACTTATACAGATTTTGAGTCGGACCCAATAAGTCCCGGGAAGCTCTCCAGCAGGAATGCGCGTCACAAAATCCTAGACCGTATATTTACGGGCCGCACCTAATTATTCACAGTTCCCTAACAAAATGACAGCGTGCCAATCGTTAGCACTGCCTAAAGACGACTGCTTGCCCTTGTGCGAAAGTCAAACCGGTATGAATGCACCGCGCCGAGCGCCCTCTCGCGTCAATCCTTGAAACTAGCGCTTGGCGCGATCATGGTCTATGGTGCTAAAGCCCTTTCGGAAACCGGCTTGTTCGGGAGGCTGGAAGTCGTCAAGTCTGCGCGCGAGACGATTCGTAATGACTCTCGAAAACAGCACTACTCTACTCTATTTATATATATCTATACAAATAAATAAAATTGAAGTGTCTATTTGTAATGTCAAAATAAAAGTTTTTTTAAAATGTATATGAAAGTACATACGGCACTTATAACAAAAACACAATTTTTAAAATCTTTGTCTATCTTTCTTTCTGTCTGTCTGTCTGTCTGTCTGCTTGTTCCGGCTAATCTCCAAATTGGCTAAACCGATTTTGACGAGACTTTCAGTGGCAGATAACTGATATTATATGGAGGAACTTAGGCTTAATTTAATTTAGAAAAAGAATTAGGGTTCCTCACAAAAAAATTAAAACCCATGAAATCCAATCGTAATAAATTACACGCGGGCGAAGTCGCGGGGAACAGCTAGTTAATAGATAGGAAATGATATTTTTAATTTATAGGAGTCACGCCAACTAAACGCGCACGGCTGCGGCTTCATCGATCGAGAAATGTAATCCGTTCCGTGTATATGTATATAAATAACGTTTCCTATATATTAACACTTCAAAAGATATTTTTATTCATGATAAGGCCAGTATTAAGACACTTTTAAGAAATGAGTCAGATATTATGATAATTTTACTCATTACGGTAAATTTTATTTAATTAATAAATGTGTTATTTATTTTTATCTGTTTATTAAATAACCTATCTGTAGAGCGGGCCACACCCCACTGATACTAACTTGCACTCCGCTTACGGTGAGCCCAAAAAAATCCGTGGGCATGGGCACATTCTGAAGGTCTTATGATGACCAGATAATGCTTATCGGTTTTCAGTAATGGAAATAGTTAGGGTGGCCTAGTTTTCTGTGTTTATCTAATTGAGCTCTCGACGTGTTACATACTAAAATAAAGTTGAAGCACCTCAACGTCACGAATTAAAATAAGTTATACAAAATAAAATCCGTAAAGTTTGTTTTATTAAATGTGTAGTATTCGAGTAATAAATCAGTCAAAAATCATTAAATTCTACATACTGCGTACAGGTAACTTGGTCATTTATAGGAATTGGTGTTAAGGATGCTTGCAGGTTTTCTTGAAGTACGCAGATATTTTCGTCTTCTAGTTGTAGTTGGTTATGCTTTTTCCGTTCTGCCTTTTTTTATTGCCTGTAAAATATACGGCCAATTTCTAATTTTGTACCTACTTAAGAGTTTTGCTGCTTTTTAATTGCCTGAAAACATTATAAAGTGAGTAATAATACTGTTTGTACTGTTTTTATTATATTTATATTATTTGTGTAGTTACTATACAAAGAAAATAAATATAATAAATAGCCTTGAGCCCTTCCAAATGAGCCCAAACACGATAGTGTTTCGTAGTGGCATAACTGAGATCTTTTACCCCACCATCATGAAGGTAATATAATCACATTAAACTAGGTCATCAACCCTTTCAAATGAGTTCAAACACAATCGTTCTACCTAGTGCCGCCACTGAGATCCTATACCCACCTTCGGATTGCACCATCAAAAAGGTGAGATCATTACAGTCACCTAAGTCTTTATGAGCCCTTTCAAATGAGTTCAAACGCGGTCTTTCTATCTAGTACCGCCACTGAGATCCTATATCCACCTTCGGATTACACCATCAGAAATGTGAGGTTATAACAGTCATCTAGGTCTTTATGAGCCCTTTCAAATGAGTTTAAACACGACCGTTCTATTTAGTGCCGCCACTGAGATCCTATACCATCTTCGGATTGCACCATCAAAAAGGTGAACTCATAAGAGTCACCTAGGTCTTTATGAGCCCATTCAAATGAGTTCAAACGCGGTCTTTCTATCTAGTGTCGTCACTGAGATCCTATACCCACCTATGGATTGCACCAACATAAAGGTGATATCATCATAGTCATCTAGGTCTCCATTTACCTATTTGAAAATGAGTCCAAACACGATGGTTCTACGTAGTAGCATCACTGAGATCTTTAACCCACCTTCTGAGTCCACCATAAGGAAGATGACATCAATACCATCACCTTGGTCTCCATCCTCTGTCAAACCAACTTCTCTAAATATGTATGACGGCTCCGTGGCGCAGTGGCTTAGCAATGAATTGCGGCGCGGGTTCGAATCCCGCACGGAACAAGTATTTGTATGCCCTACAAATGATTTTTAATAAAAAAATATATAAAATAATATAAAATCTTAAAAAATGGTATAAAAAATTATAAAATATATATAAAGTATGTACTTACCAATAATGGAAACGAACTGAAGCCAGCGGATTACGGTGCGCCCGGAAAATACGTAGGTTGCCGTCAGTTAAAAATTTTAACTTAAGATTTCACATTCACGATCAGTTTTTGGATGTACGTCAGTTCAACGGAGCAGTTTAACTGACAGCACGCCCGAATAAAATCCGTGTGTTGCCTTCAGTTAAAAATTTCAACTTAAGATTTCACATTCACGGTCAGTTTTGTACATCCAGTACGTCAGTTAAACTGATCAGTTTAATTGACCGTGAGTGGGGACCATTAGATCAGTGTTTAACCGTATTATTATCATAGGAAGTAAGTAGGTCGAGCGATCAGAGACAAAAACTCTTTTAAAAATAAATTGATTTAATACTTTTAAACTTAAAATATAGTAGTTGATACAGAGAACATGAGAATGGAATTATATTGAGGGATTTTTTTTGCGCCCAGAAGCAAATGATTAGGGCTACCCCGTTAACGCGAGGAAGTGATAAATGCTTTATGCATACCACGACAGCCGGTCTCTTGTGGTTATGCGGGACTCACTGTGAACCTAACCACCCTAAGTGTACCCACTAAAAACCACCTGTGGGACTGGCATTGGCTTATTAGGCCTCTCTGCCGAATCGGAAGCGACCCTCTTTTGGGAAAAGAGGGCGCAGGTATTGAGGGATCGAAAGATTTGCTTTAAATATTGTAGGAAGCTAGGAGGTGGGGGAAAAGATAAGGTCACAACATTGTTCTTGGTGTTATCGTTAACTTATTCTAAGATACAATTACGAATGGTAAACTATAAACATTAGCATATAATATTACAACAATATGATATAGATTTTAAGTAAAACAATATAAAGTATACAGGTCTTATAAAGTAAATAGTAATCTATAACATAAATTTAGTTTGGCTTAAAAGAAAGTAATTTAACTTTTAAGTAAATAAACAACATAAAGTATACAGGTCTTATAACATAAAGTGAATAGTAATCTATACATATAATAAATCTGTAGAAAAATCGTGTCTGTAATTCTAATAATATATTCTTGAAAAAACAAGTTCAGGGGACTAAATAAAGGGTTCTGAAGCCAAATTAGTGGTTTTTAGAATTTTTGTCTGTCTGTCTGTCTATCTTTCTGTCTGTCTGTCTGTCTGTCTGTGTATTCCGGATAATAAATCTGTAGAAAAGTCGTGTCTGTAATTCTAATATATTCTTGAAAAAACAAGTTCAGGGGACTAAATAAAGGGTTCTGAAGCCAAATTAGTGGTTTTTAGAGTTTTTGTCTGTCTTTCTGTCTTTCTGTCTGTCTGTCTGTCTGTCTGTCTGTGTATTCCGGATTCACGTAAAAACTACTGAACCGATTTACATGAAATTTTGCATATAGGTAGTGAGTAACCCGGAGCAACTTATAGGCTACTTTTTATCCGATTACAGAACTTCAAAAAAGGTAGGTTATGTATTCTATTTCCTTTAGATGTTAATTTTCTATTATATCTTAGTTATAGGCGAGATGACGGGTGTTTTTCAAATAAAAACATATTTGTAAATAAAGTTTAAAATATAGTTATTGTTCGCGCAAAACTCTGTTGTCGGAATCGACACCAGATGTCCCTCGGCGCGATTCCGGTCTGAAGTTCTTCCGAGCGTAGCAGTGGCGCGCGGGTCGCAAGCGCGTCAGTCGTCCATAAGCGGTGCCAACGATTGGCACGCTGTACTCTGTTAGGGAACTCGGAATAATTCGGCGCGGCCAGTAAATATACGGTCTATCATTGTGACGCGCATTCCTACTGGAGAGCTTCCCGGGACTTATTGTGTCTGACTCAGAACCTGCATAAGTGCATTCGGCAATATTAGATAGTGCGGCCTCTGATATTCTAGAATTAACTATTGCTACGCGAAACGGTAGTGACCTTTGACCCTTTAAACTCCGTGTGCGTTTGTGCGGTAACCATTATACCCAGCGATAGTTAGTGGCTTCTGTAAGTTAGTAAATCGTACGATAGAGTTAATTGACTGTCAACGTGACGAAAGAAGAAAATGACTGTGGACAACCTCGAAAGGCCCCCTCAAGTTGGAGCGGCGTCGACGCTCGGGCTGCTGCCGACGGCCAAGGTCTAGGTTCAATCACCATCAGTCACACCCAGATACACACCACATCACCATTCTTTCCCTTGCACTACACAACCACATGCGACCTGACCGACTCCGGAGGGACCGGTCGCCTTGGATAGGTAAGTAAGCTTCATCCAAATTCCTTCCAGTCGACTGGCCGTAGTATAACGCTCCCCCATATATTTTAATGTAATTAGGAATTTCCACGTGGCCACATTGGGGCCCGACCTACGTCTAATCGGGAAATCTTCAGCTCATGAGCCCCTGAAGATTGGATCCTTTAAGGGAGCAGCCGTAGGCCGTAACAAACTGGTAGCAGAGCGTGGTTCCGGGTTCGATTACCCGGTCGATCCCGACCATAGTGCTAGATAAACATTAAACAATTTGGTGGCAGGGAGCGTTGGTGTGATTGGTTTAATTTGTATCTACAATCACGCCCGTCCGTAATACGTAAAAATATTTTTTTGTACGTAATAATAGAATTATTTCCCTTTGTTCTTTGTTGCTTGCCTTTTTTTGGTTAGTGGGTAGATTTGAAAAGCCGCGCCCTAGGTTGCGCAAGCGGGAGTTTTTCTAGAGATATACGTCATGTAGGTAGATGGTTATTTTTACGTAATCGGTTAATTATCGTTGTCGGATAGTTGTAGTGGATTACTTATCGAAGGGTCGATTTCCGAGCTAGGCATTTTTGTTGATCGACCGGGATGTGTATCTTCGTTTATACTGTAATCTGTAATTGAACTAAAGAGTAGTAATTTGTATTTGCGCCATTTGAATTTAACTTGATTTGATCACACTAGTATTTGTTATTGTTAATTTGATTGGTGTCTTTTCTTTGGTGCTAGCTTGTATTTGGTTGACACGTAGTAATTCGTATTTGTGTAATTTCTATTCAACGCGATTTGATAGGAACTGCATTTATTAACTGTTAATTTTTGTGGTGTATTTTTTATTTGTTATCTTTGTAATTTGTGCTCGAGCCGCGTCGTACTTTGTATTTAATAGTGATGTCATCGCCTAAGCTACTGATCCGTTGTCTGCGGACTGAGTTGCGCTGGGCCACAAGCGCCCATGCTTTGATAGGTCGACCGGATAGGGTCCATAACTTGATGAAGCGGTTCGAGCAGGTGGATGCTCGAAGGGCCGCAGTGGAGGAGGCTTACGCTGAGCTCGAGGATTCGGGTGTGGAGAAGGGAGTCCTGGACTCTTGCTTTGCGGACTATGAGCAGTTCTTGTGGCTCACGGACGAGTTGATCGAGGCTGAAGGCAGGTATGCCGAGGAGGCGCGTGAAGCTCGGATGAGTAACCTGCCCGAGTCCTCTCTGAAGCAGCTTCAGCCGGAGCTGTTGGTATGACTCCCAACTCTGGACCTGCCAAAGTTCTCCGGGGTCCTTTCCGAATGGCTGACCTTCGTTGGTCTTTTCGACAGCCTAGTGGACGCCCGGAGTGACTTGACCCCGAGACAAAATATGGCGTACCTCCTGGCCTCACTGGAGGGGGAGGCCCAAGGCGTCGTCGGCCACTTGAGATTGTCGGACGACGCCTACCAGACTGCTCGGACCTCCTAGCCAGAAGATACGCCAACGTCCGGCGAATTGCGGACGAACATGTTAAGCAGCTTCTAAGCCTCCCGCTGCTTAGTGACCGGGCCAGACTACGTCCGGACCTGTTGGATCCAGTCTTGGTGGCCTGTAATACGTTGAGGCGGCTGGGTTTACCAGTGGGCGAATGGGCCTTTTTGTTGCTCCGCATAGTGCTGTCCCGTCTACCTCTCGACCTTCGAATCCATTTTGAGGAGAGGTACGGCGGGGACGAGGCCTCCTATATTCCGCCCTTCTATGACCTGCTGCGGTTTTTAGAGGAGCAGTGCCGGCAGATCGAGAACGCGGCGGGCACCGTTGACGACTTACGAGACGTGCCCAGTGAGAGGCTGAACCCGCCAGGCAAGTCGTCGTCAACCCCCCCCTGCTCCTATTGTCGAGCATCTGATCACCGGGTAACGTTGTGCCCAAAATTATTAGGTAAGCCGGTTCCAGCGAGGCGAACTATCGCCAAGGAGCGCCGCTGGTGCTGGTCATGTCTGGGAGGGCACCTCCAGCGAGACTGTCCGCATCGACGGCCCTGTCTGCATTGCCAGGGCAATCACCATGCCGTTTTGTGCCTGGGTGCGAACGGCGTCTCCTCTCGGGGCTCTGCCAGGCCCTCGACCCTTACGGGCGGGGGCGCTCAGCCACGCCCTCTGCTGGGCGACAATCGGCGCTCGCCGGCCAGCCACCAGGCCCCTAAGTTTGAAAGGGGCCCCTCCCCCAAGCAGTTGGGGGGTAATTCCCCCAGGGGCGGGGGTGTCATCACCCCCCCTCAGCGTGTGGAGAGGAACTTCACGGCCACTCATCGGTCCGCTGGACCCTTCTCACTTCCGTTAGCTGAGTGGCCGCGACTGGTGTACCACTGTTCCCCATTTGATGGAGGCGGCCCTGTCTAGCTGCCGCCTTAGCTCCCACCACGGCCGCCTCCACTGAGCCTTAAGCCGTCAACAGTCCACTTGTCAAAATTTTCTGTTGCCGACGGCCTCAGTGAAAGCGTACAACCCGAGTGGCAACTGTTAGAGGTTGTGCTCTATTTATCTCGGGTTCACGCCATGTGGCCTCCCCTTGGTGGTGGGAAGATTAGGGCCCCCCTGGAGCGTTGAATCACGCTGTCTAGGGGTATTAGATTTGGTTTGGTCGAGCACTTAGTTAAAAAATACTTTGAATTAAAATTAAAAAATTGCTTTGGGCTTTCCGCGAAATTTTCCTATTTGTAGCGGTTTAAATTAAAAGAATAGAATTTAATCTACTCCTTTAAATGCTACTGCATGTGTTTTGTACATATATTTAATCACTGTATTTGATTGTTGCGTCTGTTTGCTGAAAGGAAAATTTGAATTCATCTGAAATTGAATGGCGCACTATTTGAAAAATTATGTTTATGTTTATGATAGTGTTTAATCATTTTGCTTTACGAAGAAGTAGGGCTGTTCCTTACGTTATTGTTTTGTTTAATTTGCAAGTTGACCTATGCGCATCGGTGATTAATTTAGTTGAATTAATTCTGTAGTTGAACATTGATGCTTTTGAAAAATTAGTTGAAATATGAGCATAGGACTACTTGCCTAACAGGCTAGCTAGTTTTGGAGATTATCAGATTGAAATCAGCTGCCGCACTATTTTAGTAAATGATAATATGGTGGGTGGCCTGGCTAGGCCTACTTGTTGAAAATTCATACTAGGGACTATGTGTGCGTTTCGTTTGGCTCTCCACAGACGACGTTCATGTGGAATTTGTGGGTGCGCTCTGCACTGAAGCAACTGCTGGCACAAAATTTGTCTGGGCAGCTTCGTGTAGCGTTGCTGTTTGCAGAGCTGATCCGGTCGGATTGCGGAACTAATCATAGGGGCACAGATAGGTGTTTGAAAGAGGTCGTCGGACTTCTGTCCAGTACAGGACTTATTAAAGTGCTGCGATGCCCAGGAGGTGCATCCAGTGGAGGCTGACCCTCCGGCTTGCCACATTAGGGATATCTTTTGAGGCGTTGATTAGAGTTGCAAGACCTAATGGATTGCCTAAGGTGGCCTAGTTTGGTTGTAGATTCGGTCTTGCAACTTGCAGTCTCGACCTTGTCCCACTGACCGGTTTGCTCGCGGACCTAAATCCTTATGTCCGGGACGGGGGTTTGTTCGCGCAAAACTCTGTTGTCGGAATCGACACCAGATGTCACTCGGCGCGATTCTGGTCTGAAGTTCTTCCGAGCGTAGCAGTGGCGCGCGGGTCGCAAGCGCGTCAGTCGTCCATAAGCGGTGCCAACGATTGGCACGCTGTACTCTGTTAGGGAACTCGGAATAATTCGGCGCGGCCAGTAAATATACGGTCTATCATTGTGACGCGCATTCCTACTGGAGAGCTTCCCGGGACTTATTGTGTCTGACTCAGAACCTGCATAAGTGCATTCGGCAATATTAGATAGTGCGGCCTCTGATATTCTAGAATTAACTATTGCTACGCGAAACGGTAGTGACCTTTGACCCTTTAAACTCCGTGTGCGTTTGTGCGGTAACCATTATACCCAGCGATAGTTAGTGGCTTCTGTAAGTTAGTAAATCGTACGATAGAGTTAATTGACTGTCAACGTGACGAAAGAAGAAAGTGACTGTGGACAACCTCGAAAGGCCCCCTCAAGTTGGAGCGGCGTCGACGCTCGGGCTGCTGCCGACGGCCAAGGTCTAGGTTCAATCACCATCAGTCACACCCAGATACACACCACATCACCATTCTTTCCCTTGCACTACACAACCACATGCGACCTGACCGACTCCGGAGGGACCGGTCGCCTTGGATAGGTAAGTAAGCTTCATCCAAATTCCTTCCGGTCGACTGGCCGTAGTATAACGCTCCCCCATATATTTTAATGTAATTAGGAATTTCCACGTGGCCACATTGGGGCCCGACCTACGTCTGTTCGGGAAATCTTCAGCTCATGGGCCCCTGAAGATTGGATCCTTTAAGGGAGCAGCCGTAGGCCGTAACAGTTATAATATTGGTAAAATAATTTTGAAACTATACCGATTTGGTATTCAAAACGGCGCCATCTATCATCAAATGGTAGAAGTCTTATATTTTGGCCTTCAATTACTAATAAATGAAAAATAATATAAATAACTTACATTTATATGATTAAATTATTAGATTTTGAAAATTATTAAAAAAATTCTAACGTTTAGTTTTTTAGTATTTTTGTTATTTTATTTTAAAAGTGTAATAATTTCATTAGATAATAGTGACGTCTATCAAAAATATGAAAATTGTTTATGTCGTGGCCAGATCAGAGAATTGATAATACCTATATCATAAAGTAGTCTATCATTTCGTGAAATGGTGTGGTCATTTCATGATATTTAACACTATTTGTTGACCATGTCATGATATGGCTTGACCAAATCAATGAATAGAAATCGTTTGAAGATATTAATAACTAAACACAACGTTGCTATGTCATAATATGGTTATATGACAATATCATTAAATCATTTTTCACCGCTAGGGGCGCTGATAGCGTATTATTTAACAGAAACAGAACTTTAAATAGAATTGACATCACTTTATTCCTTATTGATATAATAAATAAATGTTAGCATCTGTTGCTGATATTACTAGATGGTATGGTTTTGGCTTTCGCCTAAGTAGGTGGCGCTAATATTAGACTTCTAAATAAACTAAAATGGCAAGTCATCGATAAAATGAAATAATACAATACTACTGAATTTGCGTACTGAAACTGCGTTGGATTCCCCGCAGCGAAGACTTCTTTGGTCAAAAACTCTGCGGCCTGTGCCCAGTAGTAACATGTATGTAAGCTACTACTTTTTTTACTTTTTTATATTATGCAGTTTTTATTTCATTCGTGTTTTCGGCTATGTTACTTTTTGTTTTTACTCTGCCGTAAATATTAAGGGTTGCAAAAAGGAATAGAACTCATTAACGTCAGCCTGTCAAAAGTCCACTGAGATGAACATAGGCCTCCCCCATAAATTGTCAAGTAGCTGGATATTTGCTATAGTTGCCACGCTTGGTAGGCGGGTTGGCAACCGCAGCAATTAATATTTTGATCTGTTGTCAAGAAGATGATGCAGCCCATCCCATCACCAGTTTGTTTTCCTATGTCGCCTCTTACGACAGGACGATATGAGGTGGCAGATTCTCTTTCACCGCCACATCAAGGCGAACATTTTTCTACCCCACGGGTGTAGTGATCCTCACGTTCACTGTGAATAAAATTTATAAGGAATAAAACTAATTTGAAGGATTTTATCGCGTTTAATTTTTACTTTTCTATCAGATCCGATATAACGGTTGGGACGATACTAAACATCATGATATACTTTAGACTTCCCGGAGCTTCGGTGCTTCACATCAACGATATGTTCTTTTACTCAGAACTTTCATCTAAAATGCGTAAAAATATCCGTAACATAAGTTTTAATCGATGTATAGTATTCATTATTATAGATATATATTTATGAAATTTTCAAGTCTAACTCCAAGTAAAAAAAATGTCTACATCTATTTTATGGTTTCAATCAATATTAAATAGGACCAATAATATGAATAAAATGTCTCAAATAAACATTATATTACTTTGTTAAAACTAAATTAATTTTAACTATGAATAAATGAAAAGAGTAAAATGAATAATAATATTACATTTTGATTTCAACTACACATTTACCATAGAATTATTACGTAATAATTGGTGTAACTGGGTAATAATTCTATGATATTTACCTTTCTCATGGATACATCGGAATTCGGACACGCCCGATATAAAAATAGCAGGTGTTTCTAGACATATGTATAATATATTCACGTGTTTCTGTAGCATGTTACAAATCATCTACGTCTAATAGTATTTTAGAATGAAAAAAATCTTTGACAGACATAGAGACATAGACACCGAGGTGACTAAAAGTGATCGATTTTTTCTAAATTTGGCACGGAACAGCATTTAATGATGTTCCTAAATTCAAGCGCACGCGAGCGAAGCCGCGGGTAAAAAGCTAGTCTATAACATAAAATTAGTTTGGCTTCAAAGAAAGTAATTAAGCTTTTAAGTAAATAAACAATATAAACTATACAGGTCTTATAACCTAAAGTAAATAGTAATCTATAACATAAAATTAGTTTGGCTTCACAGAAAGTAATTTAGCTTTTAAGTAAATAAACAATATAAAGTATACAGGTCTTATAACATAAAGTAAATAGTATCCTATGACATAACACCTCCCCCCTTAGAACGAAGATGAGGTATTGTTCGATTTTTGAATGAAGTCAGCAGTTTCGTCTTCGTCTTCTGATATACAGAATGTTGTAGCAGTGGTTTTTAGTGATGATATGGGAATCTCGACATCTTGTCGGCGACGAGAACGGTCAAAGCAATTATTAAAAATTTGTATACAGTTACGATGTGGATTTATAGGCATGTTATTCCATGGCAAGCATTTATAACAAAAATATGTTAGAATAATGATGCCAGTAATCGTACTCAATATGGAAAATTTTGTTACATGTTTTTCTAAGAATGTATTTTATTTATTTATTTTTTTATTTTATAGGATAGGGTGGCAAACGAGCACACAGTCCACCTGATGGTAAGTGGTTGTTGTGACCCATAGACATCCACATTTATCCTCAATGAAGAATCAAAATGCAGATGCGTCGTCACCCGTGAGGACTAAGATGGAATGCCTCTTTTCCAGTAAAATGGGTCTCCGGTTCTCTACACTCGCCATACGAAACACAGCAGCGTTTTGTGTAGGTTTATTATCTTCAAGTAATTTTGTGTGAGTTTTTACTTGTTCTCTAACTGAGTCTAACTGAATGTATTTTTTTTTATTTTTTTATTTTATAGGAGTAGGGTGACAAAAGAGCACACAGTCCACCTGATGGTAAGTGGTTACTGTGGCCCATAGACATCTACATCTATCCTCCATTACGAATTAAAATGCAGAAGCGTTGTCACCCTTGAGGACTAAGATGGAATGCTTCTTTTCCAGTAAAAAGGGTCTCCGGTTCTCTACACTCACCACATGAAACACAGCAGTGTTAAGCTGTTATTTTACGCTGGTATTCTGTGAGAGCTAGCAATAAAGGTTCAAGTTTACGATATATTATTATAAGATAAATTTCCAAGAATTTTCAGATATTAATATTTCACCATTGTTGTCGAAATAGAGTAAAGAATTAGAAGGAATAGGATTTATGTGGGTATCCCCAACAACAAAAGTTGTGGAGTACCTGAAAATTAAAATAAACCTAGTTAATTATTTGACATCTTTTTAATTTAGTTATATAAAATTCTTCGAAAATAGATAAACTTTATATAAAATGATGTAAAGTAATAATTAGATCTTTCCAAGGCCTTCGACTGCGTTCACCACGAGACATTAATCAAGAAGCTACAGTACTATGGTGTCAAGAACACAGCGCTTAAACTTAGTATTTCATATTTAAGTAATAGAATGCAGAAAGTTATTATCAATGGTAAAAGTTCTTCCGCCTCACCTGTACTAATGAGTGTCCCTCAGGGCTCGATTCTCGGCCCATTCCTATTTCTAGTGTATAATGATGACTTACCTTCTCTTGTAGAGGATAATCATCATATAGTATTATTTGCTGATGATACTTCCTTGATTTTTAAACTTAAACGTCAATCATTTAAATGTGACGAAGTGAACAATGATATATCAAAATTATTGCATTGGTTTAACATTAATAATCTACATTTAAACGGAAATAAAACTAAATGTATTAAATTAACAACAACGAATGTTAAAAGAGCCCTGTTGAATCCACTGTTTTTCTTGGCATCACTCTCGACGCAAAGCTTCAGTGGGGCCCCCATATATCCAAACTAGCAAGCAGACTAAGTTCTGCAGCCTATGCTGTAAAAAAGATTAGAGGTCTCACTAGTGTCGAGACAGCCAAATTAGTTTATTTCGTTATTTCCATATGGCTTATGGGATTTTGCTATGGGGAAATGAGCCTGATTCAGAAAATATTTTTGTTTTACAGAAGAGGGCCATTAGAGATATTTGCAACCTAAAACCGAGAGAGTCTCGTAGAGATAAATTTAAAGAAATAAATATATTAACTTTGGCCTCTCAGTATATTTACGAAAATTTACTGTATGGTCATAAAAACAAAGGTAGTTTTAGTAAAAAAAGTGATATACATTCTGTAATCACCAGGAACAAACACAAGCTAGTGATGCCAGTTTCTCGACACCACAGAGTCAGTAATTGATTCTTGGGGCAATGTATACGCTATTACAACAAGGTCCCGGAAAGTGTACAGGCTCTCTCTATTAGCAAGTTTAAATGTTTTGTTAAATTGAAACTGTATAAAAAGGGTTATTATAGAATAAATAAATACATGGTTAATAATAACCTCTGGGAATGAGGTGATCACTTCCAAGCTGTTTCTAAAATTAATTTTGTACTTATATAGTTTGTACAACCATTATTGTAAAATTTGCTTTATAAAAAAAGTCCCGCTGGGTTTCTTGCTGGTTCTTCCCAGGACAGAGGTTTTTTTGTGGTAAAGTAACAAATGACTTTCAATAAGAATTACACATGTGATCTATATTGAATAAAAAATTATTCTATTCTATTCTATTCTTAAAAAAAACAAATAGTAAAATTAAGGTATGGGGTTATTTATAAGATATAAAAACATTTTAATTTAACTAAGGGTTTTATTAGGATGTGCCATTATTCGAGCCACCCTGAAATAGATTTAAAGTTAAATATTTATGAATAATTACGATACGCATGCACTATTTGGTTTTTTCCAGATTTTTGTATAATACAATTTTCATTAAAACCTATTCTAACAATAATATAAGGCCCGTCCCATAGGCTATTTAAGTTGTTTGGATTAGGGACTTTAAGCAAAACTTTATCTCCTACGTTAAATTTGGCTATATATTTAATATTGCTGTCGTATCGCTCTTGTACAGAAGTCCGAAGAGTACAATTTGTCACTATGTCTGGCGTATGTGGACTATGAGAAAGCCTTTGATTCCATCGAAATTTGGGCGGTGCTGTAGTCCCTTCAGCGGTGCCAAGTTGACTGTCGGTATATCGAAGTGCTGAAGTGTTTGTACAGTAGAGCTACGATGGCTATCCGAGTACAGAACCAGAGAGGTGTAAGACAGGGTGATATTATATCCCCGAAACTCTTCACCGCCGCATTGGAAGACGTTTTCAAACTTCTGGACTGGAAAGGATACGGTATTAACATCAATGGCGAGTACATCACTCACCTTCGATTTGCCGACGATATAGTCCTTATGGCAGAATCGCTGGAGGACCTGAGCACTATTCTCAATGACCTCAATAGTGTCTCCCAACGGATAGGTCTTAAGATGAACATGGACAAAACAAAGATTATGTTTAATGTCCATGTCACACCTATGCCGGTAGTTGTTGGGAGCACTAAGCTCGAAGTTGTTGACGAGTATGTTTACCTGGGACAAATAGTCCGACTAGGTAAGTCCAACTTCGACCGAGAGGTCAATCGACGAATTCAACTCGGCTGGGCAGCGTTCGGGAAGCTACGACACATCTTCTCGTCAGACATACCTCAAAACCTTAAAACGAAATTGTACAACCAGTGCGTGTTGCCGGTGATGACTTACGGAACTGAGACGTGGTCCTTCATTGGTGGCCGTATGAGGAAGCTCAAGGTCACTCAGCGAGCTATGGAGAGGGCTATGCTCGGAGTTTCTCTGCGTGATAAACTTAGAAATGAGTATATCCGCAGTAGAACCAGAGTAACCGACATAGCCCAACGGATTAGTAAGCTGAAGTGGCAGTGGGCCGGTCATATAGCTCGAAGAACCGACAACCGATGGGAAAGAAAGGTTCTCGAGTGGCAGCCTCGTACCGGTAGGTGAAGTGTAGGGCGACCCCCCACGAGATGGAGTGACGACCTGGTAAGACATGCAGGAAGTCGATGGATGCAGGTGGCTCGGGACCGTGCTTTGTGGCATTCCTTGGGGGAGGCCTATGTTCAGCAGTGGACTTATGAAAGGCTGTAATGATGATGATGATGATGATGATCGCTCTTTTGCCTTTTCTTTCATTGACGTCTCCTGATACCTTGAGTCTTTCGTTTAAATCTCGTAGGTAGTCATGAGTTGTGTAGTCATCGTTTGCTTTTAAATAATAAAGAGTACGCGGTTTGTAACCAAGGAGTAATTCATGAGGTGTAAAATTTGTAGACTGATTAATTGATGTGTTATGGAACATAGCTATCAGAATCCCAAGGATCGAAGGGAGTGGGTCTCGAACAGCCATATATAATATTTTGTTTCTTTTCTGAAACGAATAAATCGGTTTCGTAAAGTGTTGTGGTTTATTTAAATATGGGTCCACTTTCTTTTTATTAGGATCAACAAACAGTTTACACAATATTTCTTAATCTAGAATACATTTACTACGAAAAATATAATATAATAGTGCAACCAACAACGTTGACCACCAATTACTATTAATAAAAGTTGAGATTGAGATTAACGTACAATTTTTTCATTTAATTCAATGTTTGTGTCTTCAAATAATAAAATGATGAAAAATAATTCTTATTCCAATAACCAATTACACAAACAAATTCTCCTCTGAGTACTGAAAGTAGCTCCTTTTTATTAATACCTACCTTATGAGCAAAAATATCATCATCATCATCATCATCATTACAGCCCTTCACAAGTCCACTGCTGAACATAGGCATCCCCCAAACAATGCCACAAAGCACAATCCTGAACCACCTGCATTCATATCTGACTTCCTGCATATCTTACCAGGTCGTAACTCTATCTAGTGGGAGGACGCACTACACTTCGTCCGCCGGTACGAGGCCGCCACTCTGGAACCTTTTTCCCCATCGGTTGTCGGTTCTTTATGGCCGGTGGTTGGTTGGTTTCTTAACTATATGGCCGGCCCATAGCCACTTCAGCTTAATAATCCGTTAGGCTATGTCGGTCACTCTGGTTCTACTGCGAATATCCTCATTTCTAAGTTCATCACGCAGAGAAACTCCGAGCATAGCCCTCTCCATAGCTCGCTGAGCGACCTTGAGCTTCCTCATCCAGGTAGCCCTGAAGGAATCACGTCTCATTTCCATAGATCATCACTGGCAACACGCACTGGTTGAACAGTCTAATTTTAAGGTTTTGAGGTATGTCTAACGAGAAGATGCGTCGTAATCTCTCGAACGCTGCCCAGCCGAGTTGAATCCGTCGATCGATCTCTCGGTCGAAGTTGGTCTTACCTAGTCGGACTATTTGTCCCAGGTAACCATATTCGTCAACAACTTCGAGTTTAGTGCTACAACTACCGGCATAGGTGTCCATGTCACGTTAAAAATAATTTTTGTCCTGTCCATGTTCATCTTAAGACCTTGGATAGGTTTCGTACTCTGGTTCTGTACTCGGATAGCCATCGTTACCCTACTGTACAAGCACTTCAGCACTTCGATATACCGAAAGTCAACTTGGCACCGTTGAAGGGACTGCAGCACCGCCGAAATTTCGACGAAATCAAAGGCTTTCTCATAGTCCACATACGCCAGACATGGTGGCAAATTGTACTCCTCGGATTTCTGTACAATTTGCCGAAGGGTATGTATGTGGTCTATGGTGCTAAAGCCTTTTCGGAAACCGGCTTGTTCGGGAGGCTGGAAGTCGTCAAGTCTGCGCACGAGATGATTCGTAATGACTCTGGAAAACAGCATGTGACACGGCTCAGAAGGAAAATTGGTCTGTAGTTTTTCAAGAGAGCGTAGTCACCTGTTTTGAAGAACAAGACCACCGCACTTCTGCTTCACGCCTCCGGCGTAATGCCACCATGGAGGACGGAATTAAAGAGCTTCTGAAGGACTTCAAGTACCGGTTTTCCACTCGCTTTCAGAAGCTCCGCTGTTATTCCATCATCGCCTGGGGCCTTCCCGTTTTTCAGGTGCTGGAGAGCCATTTTAATTTCGCTCAGACTGACGTCCGGGATATCATCGGAATAGTGTTGGATAAGACTCGCTCTTGGATTGTTACTCACTTGTGACTTTTAACAGTGGTAGAGCCACGCGGCAGCTTTTGCTGTCGCACGAATGGGCCGGCTCGAACCGGGGTAGTACCATGACCTCACAGAAAACCAGCGTGAAGTAGAGGTTTATCTCTGCGTTTCGCTTGGTGAGTGCAGGTGGCCGGAGGCCCTTTTTACTGGAAATGAGGCGTTCCATCTTAGTCCTCACGGGTGACAACGCATCTACATTTTGATTTGTAACAGAGGATAGATGTAGATGTCTATGGGCTGCAGCAACCACTTACCATCAGGTGGAATATGTGCTCGTTTGTCATCCTTTTCCTATAAAAAAAAACACTTGCGTATGGCTCCAAAGATAATGTGTACAGCTGCCCATAGAACCTCTCAATCTCATATAAAATCTCAGGTGTACCGGAAACGATGCTGCCACACTCGGTCTTCAGCTTCGACAGTTGGCTCTTTATAGCAGACAGATCTCTAGGAAAGACTTTGGAGCCCTGGTTCCGCTCGATCGCTTCTTTAATACGATCAGTATTAAAGTTGCGTAAGTCCCGCCGCATGTATTTGGAGATCTGTCTGTTCAGTTGGCTGTATGCTATCAAATCTACTGAAGACTGCAGCTTCATATCCTGTCTAACAGCCATGAGATTAAGAGTGTGATCGGAGACTTTTTGTGTTCTTCTGCGGCGGGTCTTGCAAAACTTAGCTCCGACCGCATGGACAGTTTCCACGAGCTTGTCATTCATATCGTCCACTGCATTGCAATCTTCTAGGCACTGAAAACGGTTTCGAAGCTCGAGCTGAAAGGTTTCGGGACTTTGGATTAGAGCACGAGGGCGACGGAGCGTTGACTTTATTAGACTTGACCTCTCCAACATAACGTTTAGGTTCAGTGTGCCTCTCATCATTCGGTGATCGCTGCCGGTTTTCACCCTCGCGATCACTGAGACATCACTGAACAGTTGTCGCCTGGTCGTCATAATGAAGTCAATCTCATCTGTGGGGCCGCTTCTGCAAGAAAGAGTTTATCATAAAGAGTCCCTCTTTCTCCATGAATTCGGTCAGCTGCTGGCTCCTTGAGTTCCGTTGCCCTATTCCAAATTTCGCTAATTTCAGCTCACCGTTCTCCCTTGTACCTAGTTTTGCGTTGAAGTCTCCCATTAACACCATATAGTGGGTAAACTTGGTAATAGAGAGAGCCTGTACACTTTCCGGGACCTTGTTGTAATAGCGTATACATTGCCCCAAGAATCAATTACTGACTCTGTGGAGTCGAGAAACTGGTATGGCTTATGGCTTGTGTTTGTTCCTAGTGTTTACAGAATGTATATCACTTTTTTTACTAAAACTACCTTTGCTTTTGTGAACATACATTAAATTTTCGTAAATATACTGAGAGGCCAAAGTTAATATATTTAATTCTTTAAATTTATCTCTAAGAGACAATTTAGGTTGTAAATAGCTCTAATGGCCCTCTTCTGTAAAACAAAAATAGTTTCTGAATCAGCCGCATTTCCCATAGCAAAATCCCATAAGCCATTATGCTATGGAAGTAACTGAAATAAACTAATATAACTGTCTCGACACTAGTGAGACCTCTAATCTTTTTTACAGCATAGGCTGCAGAACTTAGTCTGATTGCTAGTTTGGACAAATGGGGGCCCCACTGTAGCTTTGCGTCGAGAGTCAAGCCAAGAAAAACAGTGGATTCAACAGGGCTCAGTTCTTCCCCATTTATAAACACATTGATACTCAGATTTTTAACATTCGTTGTTGTAAATTATAATATTTAGAATATACATACATTCATTTACTTCCTTTTAAATATATATTATTAACGTTAAACCAATGCACTAATTTTGATATAGCATTATTCACTTCGTCACATTTAAATGATTGACGTTTAAGTTTAAAAATCAAGGAAGTATCATCAGCAAATAATACTATATGATGATTATCCCCTACAAGAGAAGGTAAGTCATTAATAAACACTAGAAATAGGAATGGGCCGAGAAACGAACCCTGAGGGACACCCATTAGTACAGGTGACGCGGAAGAACTTTTACCATTGATAATAACGTTCTGCATTCTATTACTCAAATATGAAATAATAAGTTTAAGCGCTGTGTTCTTGACACCATAGTACTGTAGCTTCCTGATTAATGTCTCATGGTGAACGCAGTCAAAGGCCTGATAAGTTTCCGTACTTTTTCCACATAACCCAAGCATTATTTTTATTTTTGAAGATATGTATCAATGATGAATCGAATCACTTAGGAAAATTACACTTTTTAACAGTTTATACCATATATATTGCGTATAATACCATATATTCCGTCATAAAATAATTCAACAGCCGCTTCAGCAGAAACGTTATCTGTCATCAAAGCTTTACAATCAGTATCTAAAATTACTTTATTAAACAACTCGTATTCTGCACTTTCAAAACAGTAACGCGTGTTTAACATTATTTGAATTTCTAAATGTATTCATTTGTGTAAAGTTATAAAGTGATATAAAATTTGTCAAACTATTGCGTGAAACCGATATATCGGAAAAATAATTAGTTTCAAAATTAAGATATATATAGTCTCCTACTAAATAAAAATTCTTACATAATTGGTATTGATTAATAGCTATACTAGATAAATATTCTATATAGCTCAAGTATACATCACTTTTTTGGTTAGGCGCAATATAGAGAGCATTTAACAAATAAAGATTTTTGCCACCTCTAATCTCAAGTGTAATGTAATCTATAAGTGAAGAAAGTGCGGACGCAGAGAACGAAGTCTGTACCTCTGCAGTGATAAGCGTACGGCGTACCGATATGAGTACTCAACCACCGTCCCGCTGGTCACACGCATCACGATTTCTGTCACATCTATACACGGCATATCTGGTATCAATAAATTCCTTATCACAAACATGACTATGTAACCATGTTTCCGTTAAAATAATTACATCATATGAGTGAGAAAGAATGTTCGTATATATAGTATGTAATTTAGTCCGAAGCCCTCGACAGTTTTGATATTAAATCGACAAGTTATCCATTTTTAAATACAATAAATTGAACTGATTCTAAAATAGCAATGTTATATTTGTATATAATTAATATATTATATTGAATTATGTGCAATCCTATAATTGAATAGACATCAAAAGTTATTATTACTTCCTTAAGATTACGAGTAAAACCATAAACAATAATTATCTTGTCCACTTTAATCAAAAGCCAATTTAGTATTTTAAATAACATGTAAACATCGTTCATAAGGCTCAACGTACTTATGATTGTACTTGACCCGCAAAAGTATATTATTAACCTACTGATATTTAATTTTTACCCTACAAAAAAAATATAATAATAGAAAGGAGATTGTGTATATACTAGAAATATTTGAAATTTCGAAATGTCTTGAATTACGACTAAGCATTTGGACGAATAATAACGACGTTATAATTATCACGGAATCAGGGCTACACAATGGCGTTTTTGATGGTGAGTGGTGTGACGATAGGTATGATGTGTTCTGGGCTCACAGAAATTTGCGTACTAAAGATAAAAGTGCCGGTTGTGGAATTTTCATACTGACACGACGTACACTCGGCGTATACGGCCCAACTCACCTATTGTGAATAACCATTCCTACGCGTGCGTGTGGTTCAAATCAAAAACCAAATATCCCGTTTTTATTACACCAAAAATTAACGGTATTATCGAGCTTTCCCCAAATGCTAATTTTGTAGTAATAGGAAATTTTTGGTAGATTTGTTTTTGACTTCATTATGACGACCAGACGACAACTTTTCAGTGATGTCTCAGTGATTGCGAGGGTGAAAACTGGCAGTGACCACCGAATGCTAAGAGGCATACCTACATATATGAAACTAAACCTTAGTTGTAGAGGTCACATCTAATCAAGTCAACGCTCCGTCCCCCTCGTGGACAATCCAAATCAGAAATCATTTATTTGCCTGAAATATCGTTGGTACACAAGATGTTGATTTAAGTTATAACACAGGACATATTTCTCCGTCATAAAGGGCATGTACCATTATAGTAAATTTACAACAAATATTTGAATAAAATTACAATTATTATTAGATGCCGTGTAGTGGCGGTCAAGATTATCCACTACCCCATATCTTCCCGTGGGTGTCGTAAAAGGCGACAAAGGGAAGCAGGCAGGAGATGGGCAGCAGCATCTTTCTGATAATAGCCAAAATTACAATAAAAAAACTGCGATTGCCAACCCGCTCGCCAAGCGTGGCAACTATGGCAAATACCCCCCTACGAAGAGAGTAACAAGGAGACGGCCCCAAGTCTCCGGCGGCCCCGCTATTCCTGGCTACGGTGGCGACCATGGTAACGGTGGGGCAGGGGGTGCTAAGAATCTCCGGTGGAGGTTCGGTTGCCACCTTAGACGACTCGACCTGGCAACATACAACGCATGCTTCCTGAGGATTGACGAGAAGATCGTGGAGCTGGAAGAAGAAATAGACAAATTACGCTGGCATATTATAGGATTATTCGAGGTCCGAAGAGAGGGGGAGGATACGGTAATCCTCGAATCTGGCAACTTGCTCTATCACCAGGACCATCTGTCCCAAGGAGGTGTCGGATTTATCGTCCACAAGTCTCTCGTTAACAAAGTTGTAAAGATCGGGAGTGTGTCGACGAGGGTGGCGTACCTCATACTCAGAATCACCAAACGGTATTCGCTGAAGGTCATACAGGTTTACGCACCAACCTCGGCACACCCCGATGAGGGGGTGGAGGAAATTTATGAGGATATCTCTAAAGCCATGCATTCCTCCAAAACCCAATATACGGTGTTAATGGGAGACTTCAATGCAAAACTAGGTACAAGAGAGAACGGTGAGCTGAAAGTAGAGAAATTTAGAATAGGGCAACGGAACCCAAGGGACCAGCAGCTGGCCGACTTCATGGAGAAAAAGGGACTCTTTATGATGAACTCTTTCTTCCAGGAGCGGCACCACAGGAAATGGACATGGTCGAGCCCCACGGTTCGAAAAAAAATGAGACTGACTTCATTATGACGACCAGACGACAACTGTTCAGTGATGTCTCCGTGATCGCGATGGTGAAAACTCCGATCACCGAATAAGAGGCACTGAACCTAAACATTAAACTGTTTCAAAGTCCTGATACATTTCAGCTCGAGTAACAAAACCGTTTTCAGTGGCTAGAAGACTGCAATGAAGTGGACGATATGGATGACAAGCTCGTGGAAACTGTCCTTGCGGTCGGAAATAAGTTCTGCAAGACCCGCCGAAGAAGAACACAAAAACTCTCCGATCACACTCTTAATCTCATGGCTGTTAGACGGGAGATGAAGCTACATTCTTCAACAGATTTGACAGCATACAGGCAATTGAACAGACAGATCTCCAAATGCATGCGGCGGGACTTACGCAACTTCAATACAGCTTGTATTGAAGATGCGATCGAGCGGAACCAAGGCTCCAAAGTCTTTGCCAGAGATCTGTCTGCCAGAAAGAGCCAACTGTCAAAGCTAAAGACCGAGTGTGGCAGCATCGTTTCCGGAGGACCTGAGATTTTGAGTGAGATTGAGAGGTTCTATGGACAGCTGTACACGTCATCGTCGGAGCCACACGCAAGTGTGAGTAACGATCCAAGAGCGAGTCTTATCCGACACTATTCCGAAGATATCCCGGACGTCAGTCTGAGCGAGATTAGAATGGCTCTCCAGCATCTTAAAAACGGCAAAGCCCCAGGCGAGGATAAAATTACAGCGGAACTTCTGAAAGCGGGTGGAAAACCGGTACTGGAAGTCCTTCAGAGGCTCTTTAATTCCGTCATCCATGGTGGCATTACACCGCAGGCGTGGAGCAGAATTGCGGTGGTCTTGTTCTTCAAGAAATTCAATGACAATTCTCTCTTGAAGAACTACAGACCGATTTCCCTTCAGAACCGCGTCTACGTGCTGTTTTCGAGAGTCATTACGAATCGTCTCGCACGCAGACTTGACGACTTCCAGCCTCCCGAACAAGCCGGTTTCCGAAAGGGCTTTAGCACCATAGACCACATACATACCCATCGGCAAGTTGTAGCCTATGCCTGGCGTATGTAGACTATGAGAAAGCCTTTGATTCCGTCGAAATTTGGACGGTGCTGCAGTCCCTTCAGCAGTGCCAAGTTGACCGTCGGTATATCGAAGTGCTGAAGTTCTTGTACAGTAGGGCTACGATGGCTATCCGAGTACAGAACCAGAAACCTATCCAATTGCAGAGAGGTGTAAGACAGGGTGACGTTATATCCCCGAAACTCTTCACCGCTGCATTGGAAGACGTTTTCAAGCTTCTGGACTGGAAAGGATACGGTATTAACATCAATGGCGAGTACATCACTCACCTTCGATTTGCTGACGATATAGTCCTTATAACAGAATCGCTGGAGGACCTCAGCAATATGATCAATGGCGTCAATAGTGTCTCCCAACGGATAGGTCTTAAGATGAACATGGACAAAACAAAGATTATGTTTTAATGTCCATGTCACACCTATGCCGGTAGTTCTTGGGAGCACTAAGCTCGAAGTTGTTTACGAGTATGTTTACCTGGGACAAATAGTCCGACTAGGTAAGTCCAACATCGACCGAGAGGTCAATCGACGGATTCATCTCGGCTGGGCAACGTTCGGGTAGCTACGACACATCTTCTCGTCAGACTTACCTAAAAACATTAAAACGAAATTGTACAACCAGTGCATGTTGCCAGTGATGACTTACGGATCTGAGACGTAGTCCTTCACTGCTGGCCGTATGAGGAAGCTCAAGGTCGCTCAGCGAGCTATGGAGAGGGCTATGCTCGGAGTTTCTCTGCGTGATAAACTTAGGAATTAGGATATCTGCAGTAGAACCAGAGTAACCGACATAGCCCAACGGATTAGTAAGCTGAAGTGGCAGTGGGCCGGCCATATAGCTCGAAGAACCGACAACCGATGGGGAAGAAAGGTTCTCGAGTGGCAGCCTCGTACCGGTAGGCGAAGTGTAGGGCGACCCCCACGAGATGGAGAGACGACCTGGTAAGACATGCAGGAGGTCGATGGATGCAGGTGGCTCTTGGGGGAGGCCTACGTTCAGCACTGGACTTATAAAAGGCTGTAATGATGATGATGATGATGACAATTATTAGAACAATTAAAAGAAAAATTTTGTACGTGGTAGAGCCATGCTGCAGCTATATTAATAGTATAGTTGTAGCACGAATGGGTCGGCTCGAGCGGGGAAGGACCACGCTCTCACAGAATACCAGCGTAAAATAGCAGCTTAATGCTGCTGTGTTTCGTATGGTGAGTGTAGAGAACCGGAGACCATTTTTACTGGAAAAGGGGCATTCCATCTTAGTCCTTACGGCTGACAACGCATCTGCATTTTAATTCGCAAACGAAAATAGATGTAGATGTCTATGAGCCACAGCAACCACTTACCATCAGGTGGACTGTGTGCTCGCTTGTCACCCTTATTCTATAAAAGAAAAAAAAACTATTAGAATTACTGTTATAACAATCTTTTAAAATTAAATTATTTGAATAACTGCGATTAAAATTACATAGATTATTGAACTATTATAATAGACTAAGTCACTGAAAATAAAAGGAAAAGCCGGTATCTTAGAGGGCACCAAATCGGCAAATGCTTTTATTCAAAAAATCTTCAAGAGTATAGAAACTCTCCTGGATTAATCATTCTCGCAAGGCACAACAGAACCTTTTATATGGCAGGTCAGTAAATGATTTCGGCAAAGAGTTATACAGGGTTATTTTGCAATAACCGGCCAACTTTGCAGAGGAGGTTTAGAATAGATAACATATGCGAATGGTGAAAAAAATTATCAAGAAAAAAATTGAAACATTTTATCCTTTTTATCCTTTATATTCAAAATGCGTGGAAATGCATTATTTTAATTACTTGTCATTTATAAATTTATACGCACCTATTTGTAAGGGAGTGTTAGTTAAGTGGAGTTCCGAAGCAGCTGTCGGTGGCATTCGGCGCTCGAGCTCAGTTACAGATTTAGATATCTAATAGTTGTTTTGACTCGATAAAAACAAACGCGTCCCCCCCACCCTTTCCTTTCCAATACACCGCTGGGTACGTTCACCTGCCTGACTGACATCCGACAGTGTTGACTTGACGGTGACCTCAGTAAATACCGAGTGTCCTATTTTTAAATTATCGCAGGTAGTATTACTTGTCACACCTGGGTGTAGTACTGGTACTACGTCTGGAAACTATTGAATTCTTCTGGATAGCACCCATTTCATAACCAACGTCTGCAAGCACTGAATAATAACGATGGTCAACCTCGAAAACATTTTTGTGAAAGGTTGTTGTCAAAAATTGATAATACTAACATTATGTGGACTGACACAAAACCTATTTACGCGTGTAGAGCTTTGTAATAGTCGCAACGAACATTAGTAGGTAGTATTATTTTTTTATAGAAGAGGGGCAAACGGGCTCACCTGATGGTAAGTGACTACCACCGCCCATGAACAACCGCAACACCAGGGGAACTGCAGGTGCGTTGCCGGCCTTTTAGAAAGAAGTAAGCTCTTTTCTTGAAGGTCCCTAAGTCGTATCAGTCCGGAAAATTCTCCGGTGGTAAACAACTCCACAGAGAAGTTGTATGAGGAAGAAAACTAATGCACAGTGGTGGACGGCCAACCATCGAGATAATGAGGATGGGATCGTGAATTTAGACGCAATGTGCGTTCGTGAAATTTGGCGGCTGGAATTAATCCGAACAATTCCTCAGAGCACTCGCCGTGGTAGATTCGATAGAAAATGCAAAGGGATGCAACATCCCTACGCAGCGCTAGTCAAAAAACTCGTTCGTAGATGATTCGGACCGCTCTGCGCTAAATGCGTTCTAGTGGAAGTAGCTGGCACTGGGGTGCCCCCGCCCAGAGATGAGAACAGTATTCCATGTGAGGCCGAATTTGCGCTTTAAAAAGTGGCAAGTTCTTTAAGAAGAGCAATATTGCAAGACTAGATACAGATGTTATTATTAATATTGTTACAAGTATGGAAGAAGAAGAGACGTATGTGTTATTATAAGTAAAGTAGGATATTGTCAGACTTGTTATGATATTAATAATATCGTATGACAAAAGATGATGTATGTAATACTGTTTGTAACGTATGGCTATAATAAATCTTTGGAAATATCCATGAATCGTTTCGTATTTGGCGCTTCTATTTTTGATGTCACTAAATGGTCACTTGTCACTTGTCAGTCTCTCACGAAAAAAAAACCCAAATCGATTCAAATCGAACATACTAGTATCGATTCTCGACTAAATCGATCATTAACAGATCTATTTTCGATCAATTGCGACATTTTCAAACATGCCTAATATAGACACAGAACATTATTGACGATAATTTACCGTAAATAAAAGTAATTGTATAGAAACATCATTAAATTAATAAACATAACATAACACCTGTATTTCCCAAAAGGAGTAGGCAGAGGTGTGTAGTACTGTTTTGTTATACGTTCCATGTAATAGAGGGTGCGCGTATTGCGAAACACCGGACACAAATCCAGACTCCGTGCTACTACTGGGAACTTCAAGTTATAAAAACCTAATAATAATTTGCGCGACCATGGGATAGAACCCAGAACAGACTGGAGCTGGCGCTGGACGTGACAGCATGCGAGCCGCCAGCCGAGCGCGAGGTGCTGCAGGACTACCTAGCAGCCCCTCGCGTCCATCATCCCCACCAGACGGCTTGGTGTCGGCGGGGTCCTCTCGGACTCGGCAAGCGGCACCCGCCGCTGGTGGAGTACGCCGCATGCGTTGGACAAAAAATATGAACATAAACGCATTGCGGGCGTACTATAGGGCGAAAGGGGAAGAAACTGGAGGGATAGCGTATCGGGCTCGGATGCATCGCTTTTTTGCTGAGCTTGAGCCGTCAGTTCCCGTCACGGAGCAAAACCTGGCAGACCGAGTTCGGTACATCATACGCTCGAAAATATTTGATGATGCCGAACTCGAACGACTACGACGTGAGGCTATTCCCTCATCGAATGAACCGGCTATAGCTGGGGATGCGGCTCTTCAGGCCACAGACCAGCAGCCACATATAGAGGGCGCCATGGATGGCGACTCCCGCGCATACCCCTAAGCAAGCGGAATCGGGAGGTCGTGAGGGCTCTCAACCCAATGCTGGTGACCTATTTGGAAGCCAGCCGGGACCTTTGCGAGACGGACTTAATTCTTTTTGGCGCCGCACTGGCAGTTTGCCGTATTATTGGCGCCAAAATAACCACGGCTGGACGCGCTACTAGACAAAGTAGCGCCATCCCAGCCTGGAGAAGAAGGATTGAGGACCGTATCGCAAAGGCTAGAGCCGACATCGGCAGACTGATAAGCTTCAGGTCGGGCAATAATAGGCCGAGAATTGTGCGCACCGTCAGGATGGCGTTTGCTGGGACAAATATCAGGCTGTCCCAGCCGGATATAACGCAAAAACTGACGGAGCGCATAGACGACCTGAAGCAGAGAATCGCTGCTTGGGGGAGGCGGATTCGGCGATATACCGAGAGGTCGATACGGTTCAACCAGAATCGTCTCTTCCAGAGTGATCAGACAAGGCTCTATGAATCATTGGAGCGACCAATGGTACGTGGAACGGGCCCAGCACCGAATCAGGCTGAACTGGAAAAGTCCGGGACTCGACGAACTGCATCACTACTGGCTGAAGGGGTTCGTGGTGTGTCACGCTGTGCTCGCCCGACAGTTTCAAGAGGCTCTCGACGAAAAGTCGCTCCCGAGCCTCTTCACTACTGGGATCACTCATTTGGTTCCAAAAGACCGGGATTCCACAGACCCGAGCAAATACCGCCCCATAACGTGTCTACCTACCATATACAAGACACTAACATCCATTTTGAGCGCG
This sequence comes from Parnassius mnemosyne, assembly GCA_963668995.1. Classification (NCBI taxonomy): domain Eukaryota; kingdom Metazoa; phylum Arthropoda; class Insecta; order Lepidoptera; family Papilionidae; genus Parnassius; species Parnassius mnemosyne. The sequence goes on along the minus strand of CAVLGL010000035.1, from coordinate 15,365,437 downwards.
AGAATCACTTATCACCTGAATTCAAATCAGGTGATGTCGCGCGCTCAAAATGGATGTCGGGGCGGTGGTCGTGGAACCAAGGAACCACTCCTCATTGACGCGGTCATTGGCAAGGTGGTTAAACGAAACCGTCGGAACCTCTGCCGCCTGGATAGACTACAAAAAGGCATTCGACTCGGTGCCTCATACATGGCTTAAGAGGGTCCAAGGTTGACTGTACGGTTCGAGACTTCCTCGGGCAGTGTATGGGCTAGTGGAGTACGATCCTTTGTCGTCTAGGCCAGCGGATGACGGCTGCGGAGAACCACATAAGGATAAGAAGGGGTATCTTCCAGGGCGATTGTTTGAGTCCAATCTGGTTCTGCCTCTCTCTGAACCCTCTCAGTACCTTACTGGGGCGTTCCGTGAGGGGATTTCAGCTTCGGAAAGGAGATACAAAAGTAACCCACCTTTTCTATATGGATGATCTCAAGTTATTCGCCTCCAGTCGCTCCCATCTTATGGCATTGCTAAACATCACTTGTGATTTTAGCAATTCTATTAGAATGGAGCTGGGGACGGATAAGTGTGCGATCCTCCATATCGAAAGGGGAAGAGTTGCTAACTCTGAGGGCATGGACTTATCTATGCCCATCAGCATAAGGACCCTATCCGAGGCTGAAACATACCGATACCTGGGTATGTCACAGAACATCGGTGTCGATGAGGTGGGTATGAAGCAGTCAGTTTGCGATGTGTTTTATGCACGCTTGACAAAAGTGCTTAACAGCCTTTTGTCGGGCGTTAATAAGACACACGCATATAACGGTTGGATCATGCCTGTTCTCATGTATACGTTTGGCATACTCAGGTGGACCCAGACCGAACTGAACGCTCTGGATAGAAAAGTCCGCACTATTATGACGTCCCCCAGGATGCATCATCCGAGATCGTTTGTGATGAGGCTGTACTTGCCGCGGAAACATGGTGGGCGCGGCTTTTTAAGCGCGCTTACCATGCATAATCGCGAAGTGTGCAGCCTCCGTAATTACTTTCTGGCAAGAGCGGATGATCCATTCTATAGGGACGTTATTTTATGTGATAAAGGACTTACCCCTCTATCTTTAGCCAACGAGCAATGGCAAGACCCGGCAATACAGAGCATTTCCGACCGGGAGGCCGTATGGAAGGAGAAGTAGCTCCACGGGAGGTTCTACAAGGTTCAACATGAGCCTTTCGTAGACACAGTGGCCTCCCTCCACTGGCTACGTTTTGGTGACCTCTTCTGGGAAACCGAGGGTTTTGTCTGTGCAATACAGGATCAGGATGACATTCGTCAGAATGAGCACCTTAGATACATCCTAAGGAATGGCACCGTCGACATTTGTCGAGCTTGTCGCCATCCCGTTGAGCCACTTAAGCATGTCATCTCCGGTTGTTCGGCGCTTTCTAACTCTGAGTACTTGCATAGGCACAACCTAGTAGTCAGGATTTTACACCAGGCGCTCGCTCTGAAATACGGTCTCGTGGATCGGAAACTGCCTTATTGTAAGTACATGCCGGAAGCCGTGCTCGAAAATGACCGCGCAAGGATCTACTGGGACCGGGCCATCATCACAGACAGGACCATTCTTGCGAATAAGCCTGATATTGTGCTGATGGACCGGGCACAGTCAAGGATATTTTTGGTCTACATTACCATTCCGTATGACGAGAACCTCGTGAAAGCCGAAACAAACAAATGTACAAAATATCTGGACCTGGCTCACGAGGTGACCGACATGTGGGGCGGACTGCCGACCGAAATTATACCTGTAGTCGTTTCTGCAAACGGGTTAATCCCAGTCAGCTTCTCGAGTCATCTGAGGCGGCTGGGACTCCGTGTAGGAGTGGGGATGACCCTTAATTGCCTCCTTAATTGTGTTGTGTGTAGGCAAGCAGGGGCAATTTTTTAAGTCGGCCCTGCGGCTGGGTGGCAGGAGCACAGTGTTGCAAAACTTCCCGATTTATCGGGAGATCTACTGATTTTAATTAGTATCTCCCGATAGGGATATCGGGATATTTAGCGAACGTATCTCCCAATTTTTTACATTTTAAACTAATGTAAAATAATAATCATAAATAAAATTGAAAAGTAATAATCAAAATACTAAAATGAACTTTTAACACAAAATCTATGTACGGGGACTTCCCGAAATTGCTCGCACCACGTCCTATGGGACCTATACCTATAACCTTATTAGGTTTTTAACTTCGCAGTATGGTTAAAGCATATTGCACTGATACATCTTAAAATAAAGTTCATTATTGTCTGGTAAGTGTACGAGGGAGATCCCCAAAGATTACTTTGTTCGGGTTGTTTTACGAATTAGGTAGCTTAGGCCATGTATATATAGTGTTGTTCGTTCATAGAATTACATTCACTAATTACTAGCCTTCTTCTGTTTTGTTGAGAACTGTTGTGCTTTATGTCCAAATTTGTTAGGTAGCATTAGTTATAAAAAAATTAATTTAGAATGGCGTTTGCTTCTAAATACGAAAGAAATTAAATCACTCAGTGAAGAAACAGAAGAATTTTGGAGAAGCGTGAGTAGCAAAAATATATAATCATAAAATTTTAGTTTAAATTATAAAGACATTATTTTGATCGCAAAAAAAATGAAACGAAAAAGAACGGCATCTAAAAGAACGTTTTATGATACATTTCTAAACCCATGGATGTAAATAAAAATCTCCCGATTTCTCCATATTTTTAGCTGGCAAATCTACCGATTTTTTATTTTTCACTTTTGCAACACTGCAGGAGCGCAAGACCTTCCTTGCTCCCTAGATCGGCCCTGCCGCTGTTGCGTGTGTAGCGCAATCGGGCCAATTTCGTTCAGTTCGTTGCGACTTTCGCGAGGAGCACACGTATGAGTACAAGTCAGAACCGCAGAAAGAACGTTATTTGAACGTTGTAACTTACAAGTAACATTACTGGGATTTGTTACCTAACTTATCATACGGGCTAGTATGGGAAAGTAAATATTCCAATAATATTAAAATTGCTGGAATATAAATAAAATGGCATTAAATAAATATTTAAACAAAAATACAAATTTTAGTAAATAAATTTTATTAAAACCATCGTTAGAAAACTATCCTGGCTATTTGTAACACTAGTTAAATTATAGTTACTAAGCACTAGATAGTTAAGTTATATCACAGAACAAATTGGTATATAACCAATTTGTTCTGTGATATAACTTAATTTTATTTCACTTAATTACTTAACTTGAATTATGACGAGTAAAGTTAGTCATATTTAATTGTCTTTGATAGCCTAAAAATAGCGTGGCAGAGCTATGCTGCAGCTTTTAAGCACTACATTATGGTTGTAATTATTAATTAATTGGTTGTTTTATTGATAAATGTGGATGTCTATAGGCCATAGTGTCACCTTACCATCAGGTGGACTGTGCTCATTTGTCACCCTTATTCTATATAAAAAAGAGCCAAGGCCAATATATTTACTGATTCATTGATATTTCGATAAAACTGGCGTCATTTTCAACGCGTGCGTCCAGCGAGACGTACACTCTCACACTGAACGGCATTACGGCAGGCGTGTGTGTAGAGACAGCTCCGATATTGCTCCGATCGCGGTGCTTCCTAGATTGCCCTTGCAGCAGGCAGGTCAGTAGCCGCCTTAACACGTAACACGGCATTCTGGTTCGAAGTTCAGAGGAAGTAAGTCGTGAGCAATAAAGCGCCGAAGTATTTGTAATAGTAGTTAATAATTAATATCTAATTATTGGAAAACTGAAACTGTAAGTACGTGTGAATTTATTTGCTATGATATTATGTAAGCCCTGTGATGTTGTATTATTTTATGGAAATATAAGATGTGATTATGTGGAATATTAGGTCTTTCTTTAACAAATCCCCGTTTTTGAGCTGACGGCAACAATATACACACAATAAGTATATTATTTACAATTTTTGGTTATAAGCGATATTGTTTACTGAATAAAAGAAAAGATAATTTCACTACATCTTGCTATTACAATTTAAGTAATAATTATTTATTTATACACACGTAGCATACGGAGGTGATAAGCATCTTTTATCAAAATGTTCTTTGACTTCGGACTAAATGTGCTGATATTATATAACAACATTTTAACGTACGACTATGATATTATATTTTTAATGGAGACATTGCTACAAAGCGGCATTCATAATTATGAGCTATGTGACGGTAGGTACGAAATTTTCAGATGCGACCGGGACCTTGTTATTAGTAATAAACAAATAGTCGGGGGTGTTATGATATGCGTCAAACGTAATTTATGTCCGTTGCTTAGATAAATATGCACTTATCAAATCGCTTTGTGTAACTATTCCTGCGCGTACTGTTAGGAGGCCGATCCCGTTTGACTTTTTAAAAAAAAACCACAAGGTAAACCTAAGGGTTTATTATAAAAAGTTTACACACACAATTAATATTAACCCTGACTTCCGAACTCTAATACGTATCGGAATCTATGTCCGATCTACCCGGGGCTCTGAATCTAACTAACTGTAAAATGGAATGAAATTAATATGGAAAAGAACAATGCAATTACTGATTGACGTCATATATAGGAAAAGTACCGTGGGATTGAATAAATGCTTACTAAGATTTAACTGCGTTGTAAAAAGGGATATAACAGCTCCCCCCTTTTGACTGAGCTTTTTCTAAATTAAGATAAAGCGAAGTTTCGAAATAGAGAAATAGTTAGAGGTCGGAAGGCGTTACAAAGTATAGAAATAGAAAATTAAATTTATAGTAAAACATAGAAAATTTATCTTATAACAATATAAAACTTCGAACTATTTGATTTTACATAAAGATAAAGTAAGTTGTAACTAAGTTATGTAAAAGAAACAGAGTAAGATTTAACAAATAATCATAATGAATATAAAATAGAACAATGAATTTATATAAAGGTAAAATAGTAAAATCTGGAATTAAAAGTATTTTAAATGAATTAGTAGAATTACGAGTAGAAATTGATTTTTAATAAACAAAATAGTAGTTTCAATTACAATTTTCATTTTAACATTGTATATAATTAAATAACAATACACATTTAAAATTAAAATATACTTATTACAATTAGATTGAATTAAAAATAGTAAATTGTAGCAATTACAAAATATAAAATGACAAAGTAGAAATTGAAATTGTATGATAATAAAATTAATTATTTGTTTTAATACAAATATTTTTGAAAACTAAAATTGAATAAAATTAGAAATTAAGATTTCTTCCGGAGGAAGAGTGAACTTTGTGTACAGTTCTATAAGGTTCACAATTAGTACAATTTGGTAAAGATTTGGGTGAGTTATTATCTTCTTCAGATGTTGACATATCAATCATCTCAATTGAATTTGTAGTTTTAGAATTATGTTTCGACGACTTTTTATTATTACACTGATTAAATATTTGTATACAATGTCCACTATTATTGTGTCGATTTCTGGAACATTTAAATAATTTGTAGGCTAAGTACAAAAATAGTAATACAATTAAAATATAAGTAAATGTGGAATAGTATGAACCGTATTTTATAAGATGTGATTCCTTTTGAAGATTATTTAATTCAAATTCTAAACTATCTAGCTGATGATTTGCATATTTTAAGGAATCCAAGTTAACTTTGCTTAGAGAGATTGGCGTTAAATATGGTAAACTTTTATTAAATACATCTTTTTTGCAACAATCATCTCTTGTTATGTCAAAGCTTATATCTATAGTTGACTTAATCGAAAATTGATAAGTACTTGTTGGCAATAATTGAATAGTTTTGGAATAACCGATACAATTTTCGGTTAATTTGACAATACCTGTGCCAATAATAGAATGATCAGTAATATCATCGTTACATTTGATAGTTAATTTATTTACATTGGATTGTACATATATCCATTTATTATTTTTTAATTTATGCCAAATATTGATTTGGCCAAATAATAACTTGGAGTTACATTCAGAAGGTAAGGAAAGAGTTACTTCTGTTAATAATTTCGATTCACAATTAGGATTATTTATGCTAGACGTTATAGTAAATAGTTCACAAATAGAATAGTTATTATTAATAAATTTACAATCATCTAAGTTATTAAACATAGTATAATGTATTCTATCGTCACTTAAAGCAATATAAGAATTAGAAGGTTGAATAAGTGCAAATGTTTGTATATGCGACTCGTCGTGAGGAGTCGGTAATGGGATATTTTTATAAACAATGAACTTATCAGGTGTTATTAATGGAATCTGCAAGCTGAAAACAATCTTATTGTTATAATAATATGAACTAAGTTTCGAAACATCAATTAACGAATGAATATTATGTATGTTCAATTTAACAAAATCTAAACGTTTATTTATTTGATTGATATGCCTGGTTAATTCATTATAAAGACTTAAAGGGCTAATCACGCTAGGATGCAAAACATTTACTTTGGAAAATAGGATAGCATTTATAGTCGTGTCTAGCAAGTTAGAAATAGCAAGTAAGGAGCTTTCAATTATGTTCAATAAATTATTTATTCTAGAAATGTTAATAAGTAAATTATCGGTTTTTGTGATTTGCGAAAGAATTTCATTCATTTTATTAATTTGTGAGTTTAATCTTAATTCATTTTGGTTTAATTTATAAATAGTGGCATTAAAATTATTTATGGTAGATTTAATTATGTGAATATTGTCTCTGAATAAATTAAATAGTTCTGTTTCACTTTTCCGACATAATTCTATCGCGGCATCATATTTTCGCGCATCATCTGCGTCTAGAGTACCGAAGAAAAATTTAAGAATTTCGCCTCCAAATTCTAGAGATCTTTTAACTCTATTTGGCGATTGATTATTATCGATTATATGTGCTAGGGATTGCAATTTGACGTAATTATATTTTATTAAAATCTCTATAGGATTTGAAAAATCTTTACATTGGGAAAATTCGTCAGTATTTATTTTGGAACAAAGGTTTAAGGTATCATATAATAAATTTTCAATTTTATTGAGATAAGGAGCTAAAGGTATAAGGTCTATATGTGTTATAACCTTCCAATAATCGTTATAAAAGTTAATATGCGTAATAGGTTCAAAATAAATTCCAGGACTATGTGATATAGGTATGATCCTCGACTCAGCGTGGCTTTGGCTTCCATAGCATAAAGCTCTGAAAAATATATAAAATAAGTTAAATTTAAGGAGTGTTAATAGCAGGCTTAATCTCGTTTATATGATACTTAACATGTTTACGACCTACTTGTAAAGTAACGTTGTGCTTATTATGGACTTTTATAATTTTATATGGACCTTTCCATATAGGTGATAGGGCCTTACGAAGTCGGTGATGGTGTTTTATATAAACTAAGTCACCAATTTTATACGAAATTTCGCGTGAACTTACATCGTAATATTGTTTGGATTTTTCTTTGCTATTAATTATATTTTGAATGGCCTTTTCTCTACTAAAACGCATTCGATATTGTAAAGCTCGAATATATTCATTATAAGTAGTATTATTGTTCGTTTCATATAGAGAATTAGGGATATTAGGTTTATAACCATATAATAATTCATGAGGGGTGAAATTGGTAGTGCAATGAGGGGTAGTATTATAAGCTAATATTGCGGTAAATAAATAACAATGCCAGTCGTTCTGGTTTTCATTAACGAAGGATTTTAAGTATTCTTTTAAAGTAGCATGTGAGCGTTCTAGAGCTCCATTTGTTTGTGGGTGGTAAGGAGTAGTAAATAAAGCCTTGACTTTTAAGATTTGAGTTAATTCTTTAAATAAATCAGACGTAAAACAAGTACCTAAATCCGTTAAGATTGTTTTAGGGAAACCGAAGAGAGACATAAAATGTACAAGATTTCTGGCTATTTCTTCACTGGTAGCTGTGACCAGGGGATAAGCACTTGAAAATTTAGTTAAATCATCTTGTAATGTAAGGATGAATTTGAATTTTTGAAAACCTGCGTCAGGTAAAGGACCAACGATGTCGAGAGCTAATCGTTCAAACGGTCTAGTGGAAGTAGAAGTTATTTCCATTGGGGCTTTATTAGACATTCTTAATGGTTTATTAATTTGGCATAATTGGCATTTCTTTACATAATCTACAATGTCAGAGCGCATACTTTTCCAATAATAGGCGGCTTTAATTCGTCTATACATACGACTTGAACCTGGGTGACCCGCAATAGGTGAATCGTGATTCTCTTTTAAAATTTTAGGGATTTCGACGGGAGTAGGATAAATTAATTGATTTTTGTATATATGAACTTTAATGTTAGTGTTATGAAAAATATAGGCAATCATATTATATACTTTAATATAAGCTAGCTTAGAAAATGGATCTGAAAAGTCTGATAAGGCGAGATCTGTAATATCAGGGTTCTCGATTAAAATTTTATCTCTGAGTTTTATAATTAAATTGTAAATATCTTTAAATTTGGTTTCTTCATAATGATGAATTTTAGTGTACATAAAATAGTAAGATTTATTCTTATCCTTTACGCATTGAATTGTAAATGGTTCGCGTTCGGAATTTAATAAGTCCTCAGGCTTGTCTAATTGTGCTAATATTTCTTCACAGTGAGGTATAGATGAGTCAAAATCTAAAGAGACGGGACAAGCAATAATTTTTAGTTTGGATAGGTGTAATCCTTGAGTACATTCTACGATTATTGTATTTGAAATAGGAGTTTTATTTGTAAATTGGTCTTTAAAATATTTTTCATAACTAGAATTATTTAAAGTGTTAATATCTATAACATTAACGGGACAGCGAGATAACGCATCGGCGTTAGAATTAAGACGGCCTTGTTTATAAACAATTTCGTAATCGTATTCTTCGAGTTTTAAGCGCCAACGAATGAGTCTACTACCTGGGTCTTTGACATTGAATAGCCATACCAATGGTCTATGATCGGTAACTATTTTGAATTTATTACCGTAGAGGTAAGGACGAAACGTTTTGACTGCGAATAGAATGGCTAGAAGTTCCTTTTCGGTAGTTGAATAATTGCCTTCGGGACGGTTTAGAGTACGTGATGCATAAGCGATCGGTTTATCTTTGCCTACAGGACCTTGGGATAAGATTGCACCTACGGCATAATTACTTGCATCTGTAGTTACTATGAACGGTTGAGAGAAGTCTGGATATTGGAGCAGCGGAGCAGTGATTAATTTTTCTTTTAAAACATCGAAAGCAATTTGTTGTTCTTGAGACCAGTGGAAAGTAGTATCCCTTTTTAATAAAGAAGTAAGTGGTTTTGTCAATTTAGAAAAATTGTCAATAAATCGGCGATAATAGCCTATTAGTCCTAGGAAGGATTTAATTTCTTTAGGGCTCTTAGGAATTGGAAATTGTGACACTGCTTTTACTTTTTCTGGATTAGGAGAGACACCCTTATCGGTGATAATATGACCAAGATAAGTTACTTCACGTCTTAAAAATTCGCACTTATCTGGTTGCAATTTTAGATTGTATTCGCGCAGCTTATTGAATACTAGTTTTAATTTTTCCATATGTTCATTTAAATTATGACTATAAATTATGCAATCATCTAGATAAACATAGCAGTGTAGACCTTGCAAACCTGATAAGACAGTATTCATCAGGCGCTGGAAGGTAGAAGGAGCGTTTTTTAAACCAAAGGGCATTCTAGTGAATTCGTAGTGACCAGACATGCTCGAATTAGTACTTATAGTAAATCCCGTTTTTGGGGCATCTTTAGGATCCATCTTTATTTGGTGGAAACCGCTAGCAAGATCAAGGGTTGTGAAATACTTGGAATGGCCTAATTGGTCTAGGATATCAGTGATAAGAGGCAGGGGATAACTTTCGGAAACTGTGATATCATTAAGACGGCGATAGTCAATGACTATTCTCCACTTTCTTTTGCCAGAAGCGTCTAATTTTTTCGGGACTACCCATACAGGGGCGCTCCAAGGCGAAACAGAGGGACGAATTATGTTTTGATTTAGCATTTTGCGAATTTGTGTATCGACTTCTTCCTTATGACACTCAGGGAAGCGATATGATTTTACGTGAACTGGGGCCGCGTTACCCGTATCTATGGAATGTTGGATGCCATTCGTAAACGAAAGGGGTTCACCTTCGAGGTGAAAGATATCCGTATAATCGGAACAGCAATTTAAAAGTGCTTTCTTTTCTTCATCGTTGAGATGGGAGCAGCGTAAAAGACTTAATACTCGATCTATTCGATTAGATTTAGAAGTAGAAATAGAATATAAACATTTACTAGATATAGGATTTTCGCAGGAAATAGAATTATTATAATCGATCGGTGTCAATTCTACGAAATAATCTTTAATTTCTAAGTCTGTGTCAGTCGTGTTTAAAACGGTGATGTTAACTTTTTTGTTTGGTTTTATTGACACAATACAATTCGCGACGTAAATACCCTCGCTTAAGGTATGATCTAGAACTAAGCCTTCATTATTGTGATAAAGCTCGACCGAGTAATTTGATATAGCGCATTCAATGACGGCTTCTGAGCGTGCCGGAACGATGTATGTGGGCTGATGAAATATAATGGGAACTTGGTAACCACACACAGTCATTACCTTAGAGCTATAATCTATATTAGCATTAAAATATTTAAGAAAATCTGTACCAATAATACCGTCGTAATTAAGATTTATATTATCGTTAATAACGTAGAATTTATACTCGTAAGTTTCATCACTTAATAAAAATTGTAAGTAGATTGAGCCTAGCGTTTCGCAATATGTATCCGTATCATTTATACCTTTGATTCTTATTTTGTCCTTAAGAAGTTCATGTTTCATTTTTAAACATGAGTGTTTGATGACACAGACACTCGCGCCGGTATCGATAAGAAGTTTGAGACACTTAGGAGAATATTTTGTAAATAGATTTGTATATGGTAACGAAACCTTGCATGTATTTATGCTCGTTTCAAAGATAGGAATAGAATTAGAATAAGATTCATTAAGACTCGGCTTAACCTCTTTGGGTTGCTGAGATGAAGATATAGTAAACGATTTAGTAGGACTCGGTTGTATCTTTTTGGTCAACTGAGATGCATAAGAACTAGCAAGACTCAGCTTCACCTCTTTGGGTTGCTGAGATGTAGATATAGTAAACGATTTAGTAGGACTCGGTTGTACCTTTTTGGTCAACTGAGATGCATAAGAACTAGCAAGACTCAGCTTCACCCCTTTGGGTTGCTGAGATGTAATAGACTTATAATGACTCAGTTCCTCTTTGGGTAACTGAGATGTAAATGAGCTAGAATGACTCGGTTGCTTGCTAAAGCATTGCCGAGATGAATTAGAATAAGAATTAGAATAAGATTTAGCATAAGGATTTTTATAAGATTTAGTAGAAAAAGTAGTATTAATTGTTTTCGTGTCGTTATGATAGTACGATTTCGGCAGACACGCATCCGAAATCTTATTCAGTTTAAAGAGTTAGAGTTATCGACAGCGTCGTCGTTATCACATGTCATGTGCATAGGCACAGAGTTGGAACTAGAATTGGAAATAGGGTTACGACTTATAAAATTAGAATTATTATTTGGGCTACGATTTATATAATTAGAGTTATGATTAAAGTTTTTATTAAAATTTTGACGTTGTTGCATATTATATTGTCGCTTTCTACATTGATCAATAGTGTGGCCTATGTTTTTGCAATAATTACACATTAATTTACCAGAATTAGAACTAGATAAATGCGAAATTTGTTTATTATGATTATAATTAGAATGCTTTTTATTTTTAAAACATTGAATAGCAACATGGCCTACTTTATTACAAATACTACACTGTTTTATTGAATTTTTTGAACACGTTTGGAGATTTTGTAATTTTTCCTCTTCTATCGCTAATTGAACAGCTTCATTTAGAGTTTGAGGGTTCCTACATCTAACAATAGTAGAAATAGCAGGATTTAACCCTAACAAAAATGTATTTAATGCTAGATCCTCCATGGCGGCTATTCTACCTGGAAGCTCATCAGCGTTTTTGCAACTATAGTGTATATCTGATTGAATTTTTGTTAAAATTTGTTCTAATTTTAAAGAAAACTTAGTGACGTCCTCGGATGACTGTTTACAGTTTTGCAAGTCTGATAGTAAATGTGTCGCGTGTTTTTTCTCCCCAAAAGTAGAACGGAGAAATGATTTTATTTGATTCCATGTTTCAAAGGTTTTTAAACTACATGCAACTTGTGCTTTTCCCTCTAGTTGTGAGATGATGAATTTGCACAGAATAGGCTGTTGTTCTGGTGTAGCTAACGACATTGCATTGTCGCAGTTTGTAAGAAAAGCGGGTAGGGAATCCTTCTCCCCATTATAGGATTTTATAAATTTCGTCAAGAATGAAAGCGTGATTCTTTCCGACATATTTTCTTTACCTTTTTCTGCTTTAAGCGACATAGAATTAAATTTTAAATATTAAACTTATATAAAATAATCACAATAAAACAACGTAAAAGATTGGTAATAGTACAGAAACAGTGTAAAATAAAAGTAAATTTTAAATTTAAACAGAATACAAAATGACTTACAGAATGGTAATAATTTCTACACGTAGCATTTAATCGTCGTAACAATAGCTAGGTGAAACGTTACACTCGTGGCGGCTGGCAGGCGAGATCGCTGACGCGGTGACTCCGTCACGTCGTGGGAAATAGCAGGACCGGAAGGCGTAGAAAGTTCTTGAAATAATTTTTGTTGGTGAGTTAGATCCAGCTGGTGCGGGCTCCTGGTGGAGACTTATCGTCGGCCAGACGGGAGATTTCAGGACCAGGTGTGAGTGGAGCGGGCTCACGCTTCAGAGCGGAGGCTGATCGTCGTCCAAAATTGTGGTAGGTGCAGGCTTAGGCACGGCTAAGGCTTAATGTCGACCTTGATGATTTCGGGGACCTCGGATTCGGATGCCAATGTCATCTATGACTTTCTGTTTGGCATCACACTTCTGACACCAATTTGTTAGGAGGCCGATCCCGTTTGACTTTTTAAAAAAAAACCACAAGGTAAACCTAAGGGTTTATTATAAAAAGTTTACACACACAATTAATATTAACCCTGACTTCCGAACTCTAATACGTATCGGAATCTATGTCCGATCTACCCGGGGCTCTGAATCTAACTAACTGTAAAATGGAATGAAATTAATATGGAAAAGAACAATGCAATTACTGATTGACGTCATATATAGGAAAAGTACCGTGGGATTGAATAAATGCTTACTAAGATTTAACTGCGTTGTAAAAAGGGATATAACAGTACGCTTCATGCATCCACGAACTTGCATTTTTTTTTGTATAAGTAGGTATGTCCCTCCCGATGATAGTTAAAACCAACTGTGCATAGGAAATATAAAAAATAATTTATTACGATTTCACAATATTCATCCTGCTGAAAATTACTTATTAGTAGGGGACTTTAACTTGCCCTGCCTACGACTGAACAATGATGCCTGAACAATGATGGTCACATCCTTGCGCAGATCGGCAGTATGGATACTCAAAACTATGTTTTAATAACAACTTTTACTTGAACTTTAGTTTCTAGGCTTTAACCGATACAATTTCAAAAACTTATGCGGAAATACCCTGGATCCCCATTTTTCTAACCTTTTACTGTCCATAAATTCAACTCAGCCTTTAGTACAAGCTGACGTTTTTCATCCACCTCTATTTATTATTGTCCAAATCTTGTCCAATTAGGAATTTCTAAGCCTAATGTCCTCAGCTAAGGTATAATTTTTATAACTATAATTATGAAATTATAAATAAATACCTTAAATCGGTTGATTGGAATAATATTTTAAATACAAATTCTATTGAGTCGGCTATTGATATATATTATGGAAAATTATTGGAATGTCTTGTTCTTTACATTCCTAAAACTTCAAAAAAAAATATTCTTCAAATATAATGAAAAATAAAACTATAGCGTATCTGCGATGGAAGAAATTAAATATGGAAATCCGAGGGATTATGACGAATTTTCACTCTTAAAGGATAGATTTCATCGGGTACAGGCACAATGTTATAAGCGTTTTACAAGTAACATAGAAAAGTATATAAAACATTCACCTAAATATTTTTCGAATTATGCAAAATCGAAGAAGTCAAATTATCCACAAAATTTTGTATTCCAGTCTCAGACTTATAATGAAATTTACATTCGAATCAACTTATATGAGGATTGTAAACTTATATGAGGATTGTAAATTGTTACAAAAAGATTTAGGTCGCATTTACGATTATTACGTTAATAATAGCATATCACTCAGCCTTGGTAAATGCCAAATCATAAGATTCACTTGCAAAATAAATTCAATCATATATTCATATAACTTTAATGATATTTCAATTGAAAGGGTTCAACTTGTACGTGATCTTGGTGTTACTTTAGAGCTTTAGACTCTATTTATCGACTCATTCATACTTAATAAATCTTTTCGTAACGTGGGCTTTGTAATACGCACTTGCAGAGTATTCTCAGTATATGTAAGAAGCATACTAGAATACGCAAGTTTAGTTTGGAACCTACATTCTATATATGATGAAATGCTAGAAAGTAGAAGAATTTTTAAATCAAATTACGTTGGTGTCAAAATAATAAAGATAGAATTAAAATGGATAGCATAGCTTCACATCATATAGAACATAATTTTGGGAAATTTTGGAAAGAAACTAATAAATTAAATGTAAAACCAGACCTACCTACGAGCGTTGATAGAGTGAATGATTCATAGCCAATATATTCAAAGAACATTTTAATGTAGAGTCTCCTCACAGTTCTTCACAACAGATGGTCTATGCAGAGCCGAATCTAATAGAAACACCAATTAGATTTTCCGCTAAACAGGTCAGAGAGATAATCGGAAGTATGTCTAGGGGTAAGTCTCCGGGACATGACGATCTCAGCATAAAACATCTGCAGTATGGTGGTTATCACCTTCCTCGCGTCCTCTCCATGTTTTATTCACTGTGCATAAGTCATGCGTATCTGCCTAGAGATTTAATTAAAACGATAGTTGTACCAATAGTGAAGAATAAGACTGGATACCCTTCAGATAAGATCAATTACAGGCCTATCTCTTTAGCAACAGTGACGGCAAAAGTCCTCGACAGGCTACTAAGCAATGAGTTAGAAAAAGTTCTTCAGATTCATGAAGCACAGTTTGGTTTGAAGGCAGGGCTGTTAACAAAAAGTGCAATATTAGGTTTAAAACATACAGTCAGATATTATACAGATCGCAAAACCCCGGTTTATGGATGCTTCTTAGACCTGTCTAGGGCCTTTGACCTGGTGTCGTATCATATTTTATGGAAAAAAACTTGCCGAATGTAATTTTTCTAATGATCTCCTGGGTATCTTCCGCTATTGGTACAATCATCAAACCAATCATGTAAAATGGGCAGATAAGCTTTTTGAACAGTACGAGTTGAAATGTGGCGTGAGACAAGGTGTAATAAGTTCACTTCAACTTTTTAACTTGTATATATATAAGCTGCTCGAGAGACTTAGCAGCACTAAGATCGGTTGCCATGTGGATGGAAAGTGTGTCAACAACATAAGTTACGCCGACGACATGATGTTGCTGAGTCCCTCGGTCAGTGCGCTCAGAAAGCTTCTGGGAATCTGTGAGGCTTATGCAAATGAACACGGTCTAATTTATAATATAAAGAAAAGTGAGTTTGTGTTGTTTAAAGCTAAAGACAAGAGTCCCACGTACATACCACCTATCAGACTCTACAACACTGCTTTATCGAGAGTATCACAATTCTTGGGATACTACGTGACCGAGGATTTGCGTGATGAAATGGACATGGAGAGGGAACGTAGGGCTTTAGCGACCCGGAGTAATATGTTAGCCCGTAGGTTTGCACGATGAAGTAATGCCGTTAAAATGACTCTTTTTAAGGCATACTGCCAGTCTTTCTATTCGTGCTCCCTTTGGGTCAACTACACACCAAGGGCGTATAAAGCATTAAAGGTGCAATATAACAATGCATTTAGAGTTCTTTTGGGGCTGCTCCGCCATTGTAGCGCTTCAGGCATGTTCTCTGCAAATGCGCAAAAAAGCCGCATCTCTACTAAGCAGAACAAGGAATAGCGCCAACAGTATCCTGGGTGTTATAGCATAAAAACATAACTGTCCTATAATAAGGCAAATTATTAAGGTCCTGCATGGCTGACTTACCTGTGTGTGTGTATGTTTGTATGTATGGCTGAGTGCGTGCGTGTATGTGAGTGTGAGTGTGTGAGTGTGCGTGTGAGTGTGTGCGTGTGAGTGTGTGAGTGTGAGTGTGTGAGTGTGTGAGTGTGAGTGTGTGAGTGTGAGTGTGAGTGTGTGAGTGTGAGTGTGAATGTGAGTGTGAGTGTGTGTGAGTGTGAGTGTGAGTGTGAGTGTGTGAGTGTGAGTGTGTGAGTGTGAGTGTGTGAGTGTGAGTGTGAGTGTGAGTGTGAGTGTGGTTAACTAAAAAAAATACCATTTTTTGTAGGTCACTATTATATTTGGATTAAGAATTAAGTATATAATCATAAATTTTTCGTGGCATACGGTTATTAATCAAAAAAAGATTAACATAATCTTGCCAACTTTCGAGTGTAGGTCTCAAAAAAATTACCAAGAAATTTGTATGGCGATGCATTTTTTATAAAAAAAATATATTTTGCAAGCCCCAAAACAAAAATCAGCTTGTTATTAATAAATTTTTTCAAGTCACCACTCTGACATGTTAGAGCTAGAAGTCACTCGGAAGGTACCATTCATTTTGTATGCCACAAGTTTTTCTCAGTTTTCCATCGTATTTTCTCGAAGTATTGATTTTTAGAAACTGTTATTATTTAATTTGGGACACTCATCAAATCGACGTGTTTCGCTCCCTATCGCGCGATTTTTCCTTCCACTGTCAGAATTTGGTCCAATGATAAAATTTTTGTTTCTTTGTTTTTGTTTTATAAAACGTTACCCCCACAATAGGATTTTTTCCTGTGTCGTGGAGGCAGTTTACAAACATAAATTGCACAAGGACAAAAATCCAGACCCGGAACAATTATTTGTAGGCCATACAAATACTTGTTCCGTGCGGGATTCGAACCCGCGGCCCTCAGCGCAACAACTGATTGCTAAGCCACTGCGCCACGGAGCCGTCAAAAGTTGGGTGTCTCATCAAAACGAAGCTGTCTATAAACTTTCAGCCTGTTATTAATCACTGAAATCCCTTACATGTGGGCCCGTGGACTATTACTAATGTACGTTTCTCCAGAACCTCAAAGTGCAAGTGTAGAACAAGTATTACAGATGGCTCAATGACATACACATACCTGTGTCCTCTATTTCACAAAAACGAGATGGCGTAATGTCTTATACAAGCGTAAATCGATCGGCATCGCGCCTACGTTGTGAAAATGCTTCTAACACTAATTCAATACCATTCACATTACAGTCGTGTGCTAACGAGGTTTCACGAACTTTACTAGAAAAAACTATAGAGACAAAGAAAAAAGAAGAAGAAGCATTATCGTCAGAATTAGAAGAAATAATTAACAATAATGATGATGATAGTGAAAAACGAGGTCCTATCAAGAAAAGAGAAAAAAAGGAGAAAAAAGAAGCTTAGATCGACTCTTACTCTCCCCCTCCCTGTGTAAGCAAAAATAAGAAAATTTCTAACTCCCCCCTCTCCCAAATGATAAGAAGTAAGAATTTTCCCAAAACTAAAAAGGGACTGTTAATGCTGAGACCATTATTTGTTTGCCTAGTGTCTTTGAAAATGTTAGGGAAAAACGATCAAGAAGTCGCATCCTATTGCACCGTTACAATGTTTCGACGCACACCGCTAACAAGATAAAATAATTTTTGGCTTCTGAAAAGGTGGAGCTCGTGACCCATTCCGCATACAGTGCAGACTTCGCGCCTTCCTATTTCTATATTTTCCCAAAAACAAACAGAGTTTTCAGATTTATGGAGCCAGAAGTGGTCGTGATAAAGATGTAATGTAGGCGGCTCCGTGGTGCAGTGGCTTAGCATTGAGTTGCTGCGCTGGGGACCGCGGGTTCGAATCCCGCACGGAACAAGTATTTGTATGACCTACAAATAATTGTTCCGGGTCTGGATGTTTGTCCTTGTGCAATTTGTGTTTGTAAACTGCCCACACGATGCAGGAGAAAATCTTACTGTGGGGGTTACGTTTTTTTTTTAAAAAAAAATGTAATATAATGGAGAATAATATTTATGAGTTTCTGGTTTTGTCGCCAGGAATATGAGTTTGTGAGTACGTAACATATGTTTAAATTAGTGAGTTGGATAGTCGTGGTGGCATAAGGGAATCCAACACTCTATTTTGTCCCGTAGATATCGTAAGAATCGTAGGCGTTTGAAGTTTCGTCGTTTCAAATGGGGTAAACCGGCATACGGCTCACCTGATGGTAAGTGGCTACAGCCGACCATGAACAACTGCAACACCAGGGGAATTGATTTGATAACTACCTGCTCTCCGCAGCCCCCATCGCACCGCCACTGTCGTCGTTGCATTGATTCTCCTACAACTTCCTCATACCGTCCCGTGGGTGGCGACAAAGGGAAACAAAAACAGGCGATAGGCAGCAGCATCTTTCTGATAGTACTCAAAATTATAAAAAAACTGCGGTTGCCAACCCGCCTGCCAAGCGTGTCAACTATGGTAAAATCCGCACTATGAAGTAATAGATTACCATTTGGTTATACCATTGATTAGCCATTATTTTTAGATCTTACATAAGGATATATATACTTTTACGTGGTAGAGCCATGCTGCAGCTATATTAGTAATATAGTTGTAGCACGAATGGGTCGGCTCGACCGGGGATCTCACAGAAAACCAGCGTAAAATAGCAGTTTAACGCTGCTGTGTTTCGTATGGTGAGTGTAGAGAACAGGAGACCCTTTTTACTGGCAAAGAGACATTCCATCTTAGTCCTCACGGGTGACAGCGCATCTGCGTCTTGAGTCTTTATTGAGGATAGATATAGATGTCTATGGGTCACAATAACCACTTACCATCAGGTGGACTGTGTGCTCGTTTGTCACCCTATCCTATAAAAAAAAGAGACACAATATCCGGCTTTAGTTGTAATGGTTTCATATAATTCATAAAAAAGGTAACTTTTATCAAACCTATTTCTTTAAAACTATTCCTTATAAAATGTATGCACTTCTTCAAAATTGCCTTTATAACCAACTGCAGAATTATCGCTTTCTTACTAGTAACGACAAAATGTGTTATATAATCAGATATTTCTTTATTAAGCAAACTAATTTTACTGCATGCCTTATGCGCGAAACCCGTAGGATGTTCTACTAAGGCCTAAAAACCAAGATTCAAACGTTTTGTCGCATGAAATCGTATCTAACAATCATATTGTACATATAAATGATGTAAAAAGCACATTATCAGTAAATGATTGTTTTGAACTTATAAAATTTTTTTAAATCGATCAATTGCTATTTTTACATAAAAAAGTGGTTTTACTGGCTTATTTTATCAAATCGGCAAGGAGGGTAAACACGATAACTTTTAAAACTATCAATTTTTCAACTCAATCTATTTTTTATTCTCTTCATCTATCCCGTATGAAGCCATGGAATGTAAATAGCAGTTTAATTTTGTTTTGTTTAGTTATAATTGATATTTTTCGGTGTAGAAATCCCGAAATTTTCGGTGTTTTGAGTAGCCTTGTAATAATTTATTTTACTAAATAGACTACTTTACTCACTCACTTCGAGCTCAGCCGTCGTCGTGAGTGTCTACTGTAACGGTTGTTTGCAGCACAGCGGCTCGTGCTCAAAAAGATCGCTATACATATATACAAAATATTCGAAAATCCAAACTTGATTATTATTATAATCACAGACTTTAATTACAATATTTTAAAAGCACAGGATAAATAATAGTAGTACGTACTAAAAGTAAGGAGGATTTATATATAAATATACTTAAATACGTCTTGGACTTTATGGGGTGGCCTCAATGATGATATGATGAACATACGAGCATTATGAGTCGTGCGTGCTTTTAGATTTCAAAACTTTTTTAAAATTGAAGTTTGACATAAAACTATTGGAAAATTGGAAATATAATAATAAGGTTATTAGTGAAAACTTGTTTTCTGCAAATAAATTATGATTATGGGTAATACATAATTTGTTAATGCGATTAAGGCTTGCACAATTGGATTTATATATTTTTATTAATATTTGATACCATTAGCTATATAGTGATACGAATAAGTATTTTGTTTACGTAAATTAATAATTAATAAAAATAATTTAATTTCTTTTTCAGCATACTTCGAAAACTTTTTACAATTTTTATAGATAAGACTTATAATAATGACTACATCCAACAAGAGCTTCCCTTTCGAAATTCGAGATATCGAACCTGAACAAGTTGAAAAATGGAAGCAATCTTATCAAAGTAAGTGAAACACATTATTAGTTACGATACCACTGTGATACCAGTAACATCCCTCCATAATACTCATAACTGTCCCATCAGGCATTTCCACCACCATATCTAAATAATATTCCGCTAATATACTTTTTTACTAATTCCGTCCTACATGGTGGCATTACACCGGAGGCGTGGAGCAGAAGTGCGGTGGTCTTGTTCTTCAAGAAAGGTGACAACGCTCTCTTGAAGAACTACAGACTGATTTCCCTTCTGAGCCGCGTCTACGTGCTGTTTTCGAGAGTCATTACGAATAGTCTCGCGCGCAGACTTGACGACTTCCGGCCTCCCGAACAAGCCAGTTTCCGAAGGGATTTTAGCACCATAGACCACATACATACCCTTCGGCAAATTGTATAGAAGTCCGAAGAGTACAATTTGCCACTATGTCTAGCGTATGTGGACTATGAGAAGGCCTTTGATTCAGTCGAAATTTCTGCGGTGCTGCAGTCCCTTCAGCGGTACCAAGTTGACTGTCGGTATATCGAAGTGCTGAAGTGTTTGTACAGTAGAGCTACCATGGCTATCCGAGTACAGAACCAGAGTACGAAACCTATCCAACTGCAGAGAGGTGTAAGACAGGGTGACATTATATCCCCGAAACTCTTCATCGCTGCATTGGAAGACGTTTTCAAGATACTGGACTGGAAAGGATACGGTATTAATATCAATTGCGAGTACATCACTCACTTTCGATTTGCCGACGATATAGTCCTTATGGCAGAATCACTGGAGGACTTAAGCATTATGCTCAATGACCTCAATAGTGTCTCCCAACGGATAGGTCTTAAGATGAACATGGACAAAACAAAGATCATGTTTATTGTCCATGTGACACCTATGCCGGTAGTTGTTGGGAGCACTAAGCTCGAAGTTGTTGACGAGTATGTTTACCTGGGACAAATATTCCGACTAGGTAAGTCCAACTTCGACCGAGAGGTCAATCGACGGATTCAACTCGGCTGGGCAGCGTTCGGGAAACTACGATACATCTTCTCGTTAGACATACCTCAAAACCTGAAAACGAAATTGTACAACCAGTGCGTGTTGCCAGTGATGACTTACGGATCTGAGACATGGTCCTTGACTGCTGGCTCGCTGAACGACCTTGAGCTTCCTCATAGGAAGCTCAAGGTCGTTCAGCGAGCTATGGAGAGGGCTATGCTCGGGGTGTCTCTGCGTGATAAACTTAGAAATGAGGATATCCGCAGTAGAACCAGAGTAACCGACATAGCCCAACGGATTAGTAAGCTGAAGTGGCAGTGGGCCGGCCATATAGCTCGAAGAACCGACAACCGATGGGTAAGAAAGGTTCTCGAGTGGCAGACTCGTACCGGTAGGCGAATTGTAGGGCGACCCCCATTTGATGGAGTGACGACCTACTGAGACATGCAGGAAGTCGATGGATGCAGGTGGCTCAGGACCGTGCTTTGTGGCATTCCTTGGGGGAGGCCTATGTTCAACAGTGGACTTGTGAATGGCTGTAATGATGATGATAATGACGAATATACTTTATAATCGTCATTATTTAGAAATTCACAATGCTAGCTAATTTATTTACTTATACATTGTATAACCACGCTGCAGTGACTTTTAGTGTTTAATCAGCTAAGTTTTGTAGGATAAGGGTGACAAATGAGCACATAGTTAAAATGATGGTAAGTAAATGATGTGTTCCATAGACACCAACATCTCTCCTCGAGTAAGAATCAATATGCAGATGCGTTGTAACCCTTGAAGAGTAAGATGCAATGCCTTGTTTCCAGTAAAAAGGGACTTCGGTTCTTTACAATCACCACATGGAACACGATATCTCGTTATTGAACTGACAATAATATAACACAGTGCAACAGTATTGTGCTGCTATTTGACACTAGTAAGAGCCGTGGTAACTATAACCGCATGTGTTGTCTGTCAACGCGCACTGGAACCCTATGGACAAATTGTTTCCATAACCCTCTCAGACACGAGATAGGGCCAGTGCCCTTCATTTGGCGAACTAAGGCCGTAAATTTAGCTTTTTTGAATTTTACGCTAGAATTCTGTGAGAGCGTGGTTCTTTCCTGATTGAAAGATCCTCTCGTGCTCTAACTATAATACGTTGCATCTTGTTTCTACCAGGTTTGCCATACTATCCAAATTTTTAGTGGCTTGGCGATAGCAACGCTAGCAGTTTTACTTACTCCATTTTACCAGTATTATGACAATAGAATGAGACAATGGGTAAGTGTTACATTATCAAAAGTTTTAAAATGTTGAACTTTTTTTTAACCAGAAAATATGAACCCATGTACATCGCGTTTTGGACCCAAAGGTTACCTCTTCCCTAGAGATTTTGAGAACGTTGGTAAAAAAATATACAACATGGAAATTAGACCGAGTGATACCTTTGTTGTAACTTTACCTAGATCAGGTACGTATATGTTAAATACTGTTAAACTTTATGGTCTTTAATATATTATGTGTTAATTTGAATAGACTATTGAATATTTTTGAGACCATTCAATATTTGATTATTTACATAATTTTTTTTCCATCTATTTCAAGTAAAGCTAAGTTTTGGATGGAGATATGATCAATCTGTCGACATTATTGAGGTGAACAGGTTTGGCCAAAATACTACTACTTTGGGGCACCTCAAAACGAGTTATTTTTTGTTCAGAGGTAGTGACCTTATTGATTTGTCAAACATTGGCATTAATTTTTAAATAGTTCGCAAGCATTTTAAACTTTTACTGGAATATCTATGTTCTCTAGCATATTTAATAGGATCGATATAGAAACTGTACGGAAAGCTTTTGCTAGGTCAAGGAAAATGCCTATTGATTTGTTGCCTATATCTGGTTCTTGAGATGTGTAATAGATAATTTCCAGTATCAGCATAGGACAGTTTTGGTCTAAAGCCATATTTTATGTTCGATGATATGGAATTACCCTATAAAAATTATTTAGCGTATTGTTAATTACTTTTGCTAATATTTTAGACGTAGATGAGTATCCATAGAGGTTGATTATCGGAAACATATTTCTTGTCTCTCAATTTATATATATACAGCAACACATGTGGTCAGTGTGGGAGAATTATTTTGAGAGCAAAATTTGGAAAATATTGGTTAAAGGCGCCAGAATTTGTCTTAAAAATTATATAATAATACTAGCCTTTTCCCGCGGCTTTGCTCACTCGGACTTTGATCAACTACTAATGATAAAATCTAACTACTAATGATGATGACTACACTACACATTAATAATGTAATTAACATCATGAGTGTCTCATGCCAAAATTCACAAAATTATTTCCAAAAATTATAAACCTTTATTTGGGTCAGGTAATTTTATTTTAAAATTTTCCCATACAATTGCAGTATGTGTATCTCCAAAGTCGCGTATAATGGTAAGGTATAAAGAACTTATCAGATTTGCCCTGTGTCATTCACTTTTTCATTTATTTAATTATATATAATTTAAAATTAAAAATTTTGTACAGCCGACTTCAATATAAGTTATTTAAGAATAACTTAAAAACTATTGGTCTGACCTTGATCAAATTCATATGGGACTACACGAGAAGTACCAGCTTTCAAATAAAAAAGAATCATCGAAATCGGTTCACCCAGAAAAAAGTTCTGAAGTAACACACATAAAAAAAAACGAAAAAAAAACATACAGTCGAATTGAGTACCGGCTCCTTTTTGGAAGTCGGCAGAAAATATGTAGGATTTCATGGCATTCATACATGTCATGACATAATGTTTTCGGGCGATATTATTTGATCTGGTGGTCCTAATGATCATAAAATATAGACTCTATTTTTTCATCTTTGAGTCGGTTCGATTTGACAAGTGACTTTTTAAAATTCCATGAAACTTTACAACTCCTTTACGGTCTTATAAAAATAGACGCAATTTTTAAGTAATGTTTGAAGTTACAAATTACAATTACTAAGAAAATTAATACTTAATTTAAGTAAGCGATGATCAATAGTTATATGCAAGGCCGTTAATATTAAAAATTAATATAATCTTGCTTTTAAGCGATTTCTTTCTAATACTTACTCTTTGTTTGTCACAAAAATATTTATGGCTTTTAAAATATGTATTCTAGCTTGGTAAATAGTAAACTGTTTATCATGAAGGTATAGTCACGATGTTTTATTTTCATCACCGATCACGTAGTAAATTAGCAAATAAAATTGCAATTAACAATTTCATTGGACCTGGCGGGAATCATACACCCTCCACGACTCTTTTTCATAAATTCATAAAAGTTAAAAGTTTTGTAATATTTATATTCTAGGCGCGGCAGACTTATGCAAGGGTAGCTTGCGGTTAATACTATAATATATACAGGTTTATTTTTCAAAAAGTACCCAAATTTTAAACAAAAGTTCAAATATATAAATACTTATATACCAATTGCAGTTTTTGAAAATACGAATTAAAGTAATACATTACCACGCATTTTGAATTTAATAAATTTTCCTTCACCATTTGCTTATATTACTTGTTATTGCAAAATAACCTTGTAAATATATATACAAGCAATGCTACGAATTGTCGTAACGAATTTTATCTCACTTAGTCTTCTATTGAATATAGGTACATGGGATAAGATTGATAGTAAAACGAAGATTGTGACATTGTTACCATGCTATATCGGCTACGAAAATATTAAACTAAAGGGTTTTTCTCTTTATGATAGTTTGGTGTACATAGTACCCAGTACAACGGTAGTCAGATTTATGACGCCTGATATTATACTGGAAATTGTTTCGCTAGTGACTACTGGTCTGGATATTTTAAGTATGACAATTTTTTTAAATGATTATTCATATAATATAATATACTTGAAAAATATGGCAAGGAAGAATTAAAAATTAGCCGTATTTATACAAAACTTACTTGACAAGCCCTTAATCCATATATGATTATCCCAAAATATTAAAATATGTACGGAAAATTTAGATTACAATATCAAATTCCCGCTCTTTTGAACCAAATTCCCAAACCAATAAAAAATGAACTTACTGAAAAAAAAATTAAATATATGCTTAAACAGTATTTTATCGACAAACTGTTAACGATACCTAATAATAACTTAAAATAAAATATAAAACTAAACATATAACACTAACACACATCATAATATAATATACATAAATAAAAAAAATTTACTAATTTACTAATTTTTATTTAATACTAACCATATTTTGCTTTGGTACACACCTAGATAAAAAAAAAACATCTTGCTATTTTGTCACAACATTTATATACTTCATTAAATAAGTTGTTGCAACGCGAACCGATTGAACATGATCGAAGTTACGAATTGGCGGTACATGGAAAGACTTTTGTAAGTTTATTTGTACTGTCGGATGTTATTAAATAACTATACTTTGTAATAAATAAATAAATAAATAAAAAATAAAAAAAATTAAGCAGTAATTTTATTCTAAAGTCACTACGTTTTCTCCAAAAGGAAAGAAAACTTTTTTATTTCTACCGAACACAACCTCTATTTAGAAATCATATATTATTTTTTTAGGGTTCCATAGAAAATAATATAAAAAATAAGGAACCCTTATAGTTTCGCCATGCCTGTTCGCGGTATTACTCAGAGACCCTTGAAACTACAAATCTGTACTTTGGAATAGTTATAGATATTAATCACGCCTACAAAACTGAGAAATAAAATCTTGAAAAACATTTTATTTTGGGTACCTGCCATACAGGTAAAGGGAGTATGATAGTTTTTTAACCCAACTATTCCATCTTCTTTGGATAGGTCTTTCAAAACTATTGGAGGTTTAAAACAACATTTTATCGATTCAGGTGTCCGTTTGCAAAGTATTTAACTTTAAAGTGGTATTTTTATGGTCATTTTTAAAGTCATATTAGAGTCATGTGCAAGTCATGTCCCCCCTTTACCAACGAAACCCCTGTCTGAAAATGTAGTATATATAATGAAGTTAAGAGGAAAGCTATTACAGCTAATTATGCTTAACAAGTTGACGAGTACCAGTCTACCAACTTATAAAATGCACTTGGATTAATAAAATTTCGTTATAATTCCATATAAAATGACCTGGTACTCTTGGTTTACGCGGGCGATCCTCAGGATAGTTTAAGTTAGTGATGGTTTACGGGAAAGTTCGTTACGGTCATGTATACAGTTTTTACTTAAAGGACGTAACTTTAACAAAAATAAACAATTAGTTTAATGATAGATGATGCTACGCTATGAGCAGTCGCAAATTTTAAACAAAAAGCATATTTTAAATTAAAAAGATAGTGAAAGTTGTATAATCGCAAGCAAATCAATTTATACTAAGTAATTTATTTATAAGTGTACTGGAACATACTGGATATCGCTGCTATTTTTATTTAAAACTAGCTGCTACAGGGCGGATTGCTGCCGCAGAAGAAATAATTGTGGAAATAACGTTTTAAATATGGAAGAGTTATATTGTTTAATTAGGTATGATAATACAATCATTAAAATTGAATGATTTATAACTTTCAAATAAATTATCTGAACGATACGCGCGCCACCTTTTTTACCGCAACCTGATGATACGGTGTGGCAGCTCATAAAATACGAAGAAACAAATATTAATTTTTATATATTAGATGAGATTAGATTATAAAAGGCTAATTATAAAAGTCAAAATCTCTCTATATATAAAAATCATTGCTGACCGTTCGTCTCGCAAAAACTCAAAAATGGCTGGACCGATTTTTATGATTTTTTTTATTTGTGTTTGAGTGGGTCCGTGGATGGTTTAGATTTACAATTGGATCCGGTAAGTGGCGCTGTTGTCAACATCCAGAAGCCACTCTGAGTGGATCACCCGTTTTCAATATAAATCATGCATTAAGAGTATATGTAAAATTTGTACGAATTCTAATAAACATCAATTACAGGTACCACGTGGACGCAGGAATTGGTTTGGCTTATTTTAAACAACTTTGATTATGAAAAGGCATTGGAAACCCCGCTCACCGTAAGATATCCTTTTTTAGAGTAAGTGTTTGAAAATTTACTACAGATAATAGGCTTTTTTCCTTTTTTTTCTGAAAATTGTCATAGTGTACAATAAAGTTACATTTATTATTATTATATATATAAAGATTGATTGAAACTTAGTATATTCCTAACGCATAGAGGTGTATAGCCGTGGTAAAGGCGTAATAAAAACTATCACCTAATTTTTTGTTCTATGGGTGTCGTAAAAGGTGACTACTGGAAATGCCAGAACGATCCTGACGGTAATCAAAAGACAATATATTTAGACCGGCGGTAATACAACACCAAAGTTGCGATACGTTTTTTCAAATTCCTGCACTAAATACAAAATACTTTAAATCTAGATTTATACATTGTATTTACAGAACCCCTTTCTCTGACCCTACCATATTTCTAAATAAATTGAGATATTTACTACATGATTTATCAAAAAAAGTAAAACCAAATTACAACCTTGTTATACTCGTAGTAGGTGATTTTAATATAAATACCTTGAAACCTGGCAGGCTAACATGCCACTTAAAAGATCTTTTCAATAACTATAATTTGAAACGCCATATCGATGTTCCAACTCGGAAAGAATCGTGTATAGATCACATCCTTAGTAACGTGAAGGACGCTACTGCTCATGTACTGCCTCTCTGTCTGTCGTACCATGAAACAGCGCAACTATTGAGTATTCCGATCCAAAAAAATATTCCTAAAACAGAAAAATCCTACTACTCATTCAAAAAAGACCATTCTTTAGAAAATATAAAAAAGTTTAAGGACTGCTTGAATAGCTTTTCTTGGTCTGAAGTATATAGTAAACCTAACTTGAATATAGCTTTCAATAACTTTCATTCGAACTTCAAGTTGCTCTACGATTTGTGTTTCCCAACTAAAAAAGTAAAGGTTAATAACTCAAACAAAAACAATCGCATGTGGTTTAGTCAAGGCTTACTAAAAAGTTGTAACACAAAGAGAAAACTCCGATATAACTATTATACACATAAATCAGCAAGCAATAGACAGAAATATTTTACATATTCAAATATCCTAAAAAAATGTATAAATAAATCTAAGAGACTTGCAAACATTAAATTTATTCAAAACAGTAATAATAAATGTAAAGAAACGTGGTCTATAATAAAAAAATGAAATAGGTATAACACAAAGCAAAGCTTCTGTTGACTATCTAAAAATTGACGACTCCGACATAGCAAACCCGGAAGAAATATCCCAAATATTTAACAACTACTTTACAAACATCGGAAAAATTAGTATTAATAATGTAAACAATGGCGAAGGCTCTTATATTACGAACAATTTTAACTTAAACAAAATGTTCCTTAAACCCATGTCAGTAAATGAAGTAAAATAAGAGATTAAATAAAACCACCTCAGTAAGCTACGATGGCATAAATACACACATATTGAAGTCATGCATTGATAAAATAATTGACATTTTGACTCATCTTGTCAATTTGTCATTCTCATCAGGAAGCTTTCCAGAATCATTAAAGTCCTCCATTGTAAAGCCTATACACAAACGTGGCAACAGAAACGTCGTTAGCAATTATCGCCCAATTACCCTTGTACCTATACTTTCAAAAGTATTTGAAAAGTGTATGTATAAAAGGCTCCTAGAATTTTGCAATAAGTTTAACATTATAAATAAAAATCAATATGGTTTTCTAAAACATAAATCGACTAACTTAGCTATTCATCACCTAATCAATACATTGTTAACCAATATTAATGATAATTATTTGACTACGGGACTATTTTTTGACTTGACTAAGGCATTTGACTTCGTATCACACGATCTATTATTAAATAAATTGGAAAAAATGGGAATAAGGGGTATTACGTTGCAATGGATTGCTTTGTATTTAACAAATCGTAGTCAATGTGTCACGATAACAAAATTAATCAATAAAGAAATAAGAACATATAAATCTAACTGTCTTGAAAATATTAATAGTGTTCCACAAGGTAGTATCTTAGAGCCCATATTGTTTATCATCATCATCATCATTACAGCCCTCCACAAGTCCACTGCTGAACTTAGGCCTCCCCCAAGGAATGCCACAAAGCACGGTCCTGAGCCACCTGCATCCATCGACTTCCTGCATATCTTAACAGGTCGTCACTCCATATAGGGGGGGACGCCCAACACTTCGCCTGCCGGTATGAGGCTGCCACTCGAGAACCTTTCTTCCCCATCGGTTGTCGGTTCTTCGAGCTATATGGCCGGCCCATTGCAACTTCAGCTTACTAATCCGTTGGGCTATGTCGGTCACTCTGGTTCTACTGCGGATATCCTCATTTCTGAGTTTATCACGCAGAGAAACTCCGAGCATAGCCCTCTCCATAGCTCGCTGAGCGACCTTGAGCTTCCTCATCCGGCCAGCAATGAAGGGCCACGTCTCAGTTCCGTATGTCATCACTGGTAACACGCACTGGTTGTACAGTCTCGTTTTCAAGTTTTGAGGTATACCTGATATATATATATATATATATATATATATATATATATATATATATATATATATATATGTATATATAAAAAACTAGATTGAGTTTTGAGGTTTTGAGGTATGTCTAACGAGAAGATGCGTCGTAATCTCCCGAACGCTGCCCAGCCGAGTTGAATCCGTGGATCGATCTCTCGGTCGAAGTTGGTCTTACCTAGTCGGACTATTTGTCTCAGGTAAACATATTCGTCAACAACTTCGAGTTTAGTGCTCCCAACAACTACCGGCATAGGTGTCCATGTCACGTTAAAAATGATTTTCATAAATAATACAATTGATAATATAATTGAATGGCTACAAGCTCACAATTTAAAAATTAAATTGACAAAACCAAATTTTATTCACTTTAATAAGTCAAAATATAACCAATACAATTTCAAGCTAAACATTACAAAAATCCATCAAATAGAAAAAGCAAAATTTTTAGGTGTTGTCATAGACCAGAATCTGAACTGGAAAGCACATATCAATGAAGTTTGTAATAAAGTAAACAAATGTTCTTACGCGCTCAACCAAATAAAAAAATTACTGACTTAAAAACGTCTGTTATGACTTACCGAGCATATGCCGACTCTATACTCCGTTATGGATTGGTGATGTGAGGAAATAGTTCGGATTGAAATCGGGCTTTTATTGCGCAAAACAAGTGCATTAGGGCAATCTGCGGAGTACGACTCGATGAATCATGTCAGCCTCTATTTAAAGGTCTTGGAATACTGCCGCTACCAACGATATATTTTATAATTTTTAGAAAAAAAAATATATTTTTGAAGTTTGTGTTTTTGTGCAGAGAAACAAACAATTATTTGAAAAAGCTTGTGAGGTACAGACTACTCGCTCACGTAGGGACCCACACAAGCTAGTACTTAAGGATATACCTAAATCAGAAAAATATGACAAAAGTTGCCTTACCATGTGTGTCCGAATATATAACAAACTCCTTTACGAACTTAAAACCCTAAATATTACATTGTTCAAAAAGAAATTGTACAAATGGCTGAATAAAAATAATTTCTATAGTGTAAAACAATTCTTGGAAAAAAATTAGATTATGTACTGGTTAACTTATTAAAAAAATCATTTAATTATTGTAATAAATATAAAATAATAAAATATAGTATTGTACAATATATCTTTGATTAAGCTATGCGACTATTACTAGGTATTGAAATTGACATGTAATTAATTATTATAATATTATTTATCTTTGTTAACTAAATCAGGTAATTAATGTCAGCTCCGTGGCACAGTGGCTTAGCAATCAGTTGTTGCGCTGGGGGCCGCGGGTTCGAATCCCGCACGGAACAAGTATTTGTTTGGCCTACAAATAATTGTTGCGGGTCTGGATGTTTGTCCTTGTGCAATTTATGTTTGTAAACTGCCTCCACGAGACAGGAGAAAATCCTAGTTTTTTTTTTAAAAAATAATAAAAATAAATAATGTACTTAAAAAAAATTGTTAAAGAAAATTTGACATTGTTTAAAAATATTTGCATGCTATGTAAAATAAGCAAAACATGAGCGCTCGATTTTTATCTGTGAACAACATCTATGCCATGTTTTACGCAAATAAAGATTATTATTATTATTATTACAGATAACTTGATTAAAAGTTTTATGTTGTAAAAAAACTTTAGACTATATAAGGATATATTTAATGAAAATTTTATTAAATATCCAACAGAACTGAGGCGTTTGTGAATCATAATGAAATGTCGAGTATGCCATACGACAAAGAGGTTATAAAGGCGTTAGAGGCAAACATGCCACCAGTGCAAGAAATTGAGTCTATGGCATCCCCTCGATTTATCAAAACACATCTGCCATTATCTCTTCTACCACCCAAGCTATTGGACACTTGTAAAGTTTTTTACGTAGCTCGGGACCCTCGTGACGCAGCTGTGTCAACTTACCATCATAACAAATTTTGTAATTACCTCCAAGACGGCGTGGACTTCAAAACTTATTGGGAATTCTTTATCAATGATTTAGGTAAGTATAAAATATTAAAATAAAACTTTATATTCGCTGAAATAGTAAATTTAAAAGCTCTGTTTCTATTTTTTTTTTCTCGAGGCAACCCTGTTTTAAGTCACTGTTTTGGTTTGCATATTTTTTTATTATATTATTACAGTTCCCTGGACACCATTCTTTGAACACGTTAAAGAAGCGTGGCAAATGCGGAACCATGATAACATGTTCTTTTTGTTCTACGAAGAGCTTTCTAAGGTAAACTGTTTGAAATGTAAAACTTGAAGTAATTTTTCAATTGCAGCGTTCATTCCTTACCATTTTTAAATATAAATATGAACATTTGGGAAAATTTCATTAGAAATCAGATTTATTATTTGAATATTATACTGGAGATATAAAAATAGTGATAAGGTACTATACATATATAAAATAATTCATTTCAGGATCTGCCAGCTTGTGTACGTCGCGTTGCCAAATTCCTGGGCAAACCGATAACTGAGGAACAAATAGAAAAACTATGCGAACACCTTAAAATTGATAATTTCAGAAAAAATAAAGCCATTAATTACGGTAACCTGAAGTTTACTGGATTATTTAATGACAAAGAGAGTTTTATAAGAAAAGGTATGTATTCGATCTTTCATTATTGGCATCTATCATTGCATTGCTGAACGTGAGCCTCCCCCAATATTAAGAGTATTTTCCTGAATTGCCACAATAAGGTGAACCGGCGATCGTATATCAGACTTCTTGCAATTTCGACACTGCAAAAAAAGACAAGCTTCTTATTTTTGAAGTATATATTAACTTGATAGTTCGGGTTGTCATGAAATTGTTAAAAATTGACGTACACTTTTTAGGCAATAATTTCTCAACAATATTCGTTAACTTTTGTCACCTTGATAATAAAACGTTTTTGAGTTGCTCTAATTATGATTCCATCCTTTGCTAGTTGGATTTAAGAACTGATCAACATAACTTTAAGAAATGTAAAATAGCTAAACTTATGGGACAAAATAATTGCTATGAGTCATCATCATCATCATTACTACAGCCCGTCACAAGTTCACTGCTGAACATAGACCTCCTCCAAGGAATGCCACAAAGCACGGTCCTGAGCCACCTGCATCCATCAAATTCCTGCATGTCTTACCAAGTCATCACTCCATCTAGCGGGAGGACGCCCAACACTTCACCTGCCGGTACGAGATTGCCACTCGAGAACCTTTCTTCCCCATTGGTTGTCGGTGATCTGCCGAACGCTGCCCAGCCGAATTGAATCCGTCGATTGACCTCTCGTTCGAAGTTGAACTTACCTAGTCGGACTATTTCGATGGCAGCAAAGTAGAAACGGACATCTTAATTTTTATGAAAATGCTCATTTTTTATAAAAATGAGTTTAAATTAAAATTATTTCAAATTTCAAAATAATGAAGAATATCTGGCACGTAAATGAAGCCATCTACCCTCGATTTAAAAAAAAGCATCGCAGTAGAAACGGACATTTGAATTTGTCCGCCTGGTAGGTAACTCATTAATTGATAATGTATAAAATGTTAAATGCAAAGTAAATAAAGACATCTGCAAAATTTCGTCGAAAAAAAGGGGAAGACTGTTTGCATGTTGCTTAGATTTTTTTATATATCCTTAAAAGTATTAATGGAGATTATTATCTTAGTTTATTAGATATTTTAAATGAAATGGACGCTTTTTTATCACAACTTATAAACGGATAACAGGCAGATGTCTTCTTCTACTTCAAAGATTTTAGAGTAAAAAAAGACATCTGAATTATTTTAGTAAAACAACGACATAGCGATAAAAACTATAACATAATTCATAAAGAATGCTATTTTAATACTTCATAGAAAATTACATGTCAATCGGTCCATAATTCTCAAAATGACCACAATTTTTTAGTAAATCTACTCTCCTATAAAATTGCGATTTTGTAGATGTCCGTTTTTACTTTGCTGTCATCGATTTTTTCCAGGTAAACATATTCGTCAACAACTTCGAGCTTAGTGCTCCCAACAACTACCGGCATACGTGTGACATGGACGTTTGACATGATTTTTGTTTTATCCATGTTCATCTTAAGACCTATCCGTTGGGAGACACTATTGAGGTCATTCAGCATAGTGCTTAGGTCCTCCAGCGATTCTGCATTAACTGTGTACGGACTATATCCATAGATCGCTGATTCAAATCCGACTCAAAGGATCATATTCGAGAGTATAAGGGCATTTTATAATAATGCAACTTGAATATTAACTTGGAAGATTGTATTTATCGTACAATAGTAAAGAGGGTAAATATTGCAAGGACAAAGAACCTGATTAAAATTGACCGACCTAATTACTAAGAGTGAGTTGTTTGACTTGTTACTCAGCAAGACGTAGATGTTTCAACACTATTATCATCAATCATTTTGTAATTTTTATAAATGAAACATGTAACAGATGTTTTCATACCATTTAAGATTTTACGGTTTTTCCTACATAAATATCGTAAATAATATGATTCAAAGAACTTTAGATTGTAATCGAAGCTTCAAAATATAGTGTTGTGTCGTTTTCAAATGCTATTAAGCTTCGGATATCCGCTATAAAATTAAAATTTCACAGTATCTGGCATTATCGTCCCATTTTTGTATATTTACATTACTTTTTTTTTCTGGATATTGTATTAAATTAAATTATATTAAATTAAATTTCAATACAATATCCTATCCTATACAATTTAATAGATAGTTGCGTGTGGATTTTTAATGACTTTCTGCAGTGCTTAGCAAGAATTTCAGGAAGGTAAAATATGAAAAAACAATAAGGTTTACTTGATTGATGAATAGTCAAAAATTTAGTAAGGATGTTGGTTAGTTATCCACTCAAAACCTGAACGTCTTATTGATCTACTCTCGTCTCTACTCTCACTCCCTGTATTCCATTCATGAATTTACATTTATACCGGGTGTTTGTGAAACGCTCTCGAAAACAAAGACAGACGATAGTACTAACTATACCTTTGATGATGGGTGAGAAATAAAATCGATCCTGAGGAAAAATCATCTTTTTGCAATGTTTTCGATATGCAGGCCCCATCATGTTGGTACAGATAAATAAAATGATAATTTCATTAAGAAAATCATGAAAATACTTAAACACTAAACCAGAAGTGAAATTTAAAATGAATAAATCATAAAATCAGCTGACTAGGGTTAATATCAGTGCATAAGTCAAACTCTTTTATCTAGCTCGGTACAACAATGGTAACAATGCATTAGGTATTATACTATTCACTCTATCCTTCCCTTTCACACAGGTACTGCCACCGCCCGGCCGACTCGTGTCACCTCGCGTCAGCGTTGCCAACATACGAGGAATTCCCCAAAATGTGGGGAATTTAAAGTTGGTTAGCCATTTTATGGGGATTGCTATTATGCGGGGAAATTGCGGGGATTTTCAAAATGGAAAAACTTATCTTAACATTTTTGTTAGGTTGCTTATGAATATCGAATGACTCCCTTTTTTAAATATCTTCATTGCACCACATTTAATTTTCGGAATTATTTCGGCAACTTTTGTGTATCATTTAAAACTTTTCATTTCTTTTTTTTTTATTTTAAAGCAGAGGACCGTATGCATGTAAATTCAGATACTGTGGTACTTTATAATGGCAACAAGGGATGGAATTAAAAATACTCCGTGGAGTAAAATACTTGTTACAAAAATATGGAAAGTGTGAAAAAAATTCAGTAAAAAGAAAAAACATGTTAGTTAAAAATAAATCTTATAAAATTAGTTGAAAATTGCTTCAATTTCTTAAAATAAAATTGAGGGGAATCTGTTGAAGTTGTTTTATCCTTAAATTGGGGAATTTGACATGGATTTTCGGAGAATTTGAGAAATTGGTGTTGGCAACGCTGCCATATTGCACCGAAATTTACATACTAAGATTTGTTTGCAAGTAACATAAGAATTAGTGGTGGCAATCACAGTAAAACTTGCAAGTAATCTTTAATAGTTTTGACGAACCTCTTTTTAAATCAAAGTATTGGACGGATTAAAAATGAAAAGTCTATTAAAATAAAGTAAAATAATTATTTTTTAGATTAATTACCTGACGATCATAATTGCAATTGATTTTAACTATTACATTATTCAATACTATTTCATTTTTATTTTCTTGTACAAAATCAAAGATAACGATGAAATAGTGTTTATAATTGTGTCGGTGTGTACTGAAGTAGGTACGTTTATTAAATTCAATATCATTTTTGTAGTAACGAACTGCTTGTTTCGTCTGGGTACAATTGATTGTCTAATTGAATTAAAAATTACAACTATAACTTCTAAATTCCATATGAAGACTAGTCGTAGGGATCATATGGAAACTAAACTTGTAAAATAAAAGTTGGAAATGTCGGTTTTACGGTTTAACGATCTGTGGGAATGCTCAAAGTATTTACCACAAAAACGTTAGGCTTCAGTTTTGGCGGGATTCATTATTAATTTTAGTTTTTGAGACAGTTCTGTGTTGAATTTAAACACGCGTGCGCAAGCGACAGTTCATACGTTTTGTTTATTAAATTCTTATTTTTATTACTTAGTACTATTTGTTATTACGTGTTGTTATTATTCATGTTGTTACGTTTTGTGTTTCTTTTTTGTTTTAATAATGCCTAACGCGTACGTTTATAATGCTCGTGAATACGGCAACATGTTAATGTGCCTTGAAGTAGCTTGCGGGAATACTTCGCGTGCATTACGAATTTACCGAGAGAAATTCCCGCCCGCTCGACACCCAGCTGACACTCGTATGATAATAGCAGCATATCAGTGAGTGTTGCAAAATCGGCCCATTGCTCCGGTAGCGGCAGGAGGTGGA
This sequence comes from Parnassius mnemosyne, assembly GCA_963668995.1. Lineage (NCBI taxonomy): Eukaryota > Metazoa > Arthropoda > Insecta > Lepidoptera > Papilionidae > Parnassius > Parnassius mnemosyne. The sequence continues at coordinate 15,328,512 of CAVLGL010000035.1, read as the reverse complement.
AGTCAAGTGGCTGTTCACTTCGAGGAGCACATTTTAGATGTCGTTCGCCGGTATCCGAACATAGGTACACGAAGTATAGCTAAAAATGCCTAAAGGTTGACTGGTAGAGAATGCCTCAGGCATTAAATCCTATAGATCATATTGTATGAAGTTTAAATAAATAAATCTAAGAGTTTCTGACCTTTCCGAATTGGTGTCCTCTGACTGCCTGCAAACCGGTAAACTACACCCACACCGGTGACGGGGAGTATCATAAAAGGTTCCCAACATCTGGCACTGCAATCACCAAACTGCCCGTCTTTAATACAATGGATGGGATCCATGTTCAGCTGTAGACTATCAGGAGTGGATATATAATCAATGATACAATAGTACAAATGAATAATCTGATCACCATAATAATCCCATGAGTAAAAGTTTCGTTCTCGAACGAAAAAAAATAATAGGTGTCAAAACTCTTTTATGCCCATTTCTGGGTTGGTACCAGCCTCTTACGTATTTTTGCTACCAAGCAGTAGTTGTAATAGTTGTAGGGGGCAAAATTCCGCTCAAAACAATAATTGCTTGGCGCAAACTGAGCATCAAAACCAAGGCGACCCTTGCCACGCTATCCGTGAATTTCTGCAATATCAGGGACTTCACTCGAACCTAAACGCCGTCCACTACAATCTGGAGACGGCGAAGCTGGCCTTGCTTTTTCTGAATGAGACGCAGGTGTTCTCTTCGGCTGATACTTCGTATCTCCCTACCCGGGGTACAAATTGGAACACTCCTTTGTGCCTCGGACTGGTTTGCGTATACCTCAGAGAGGACATCTGTTCTCGACGCCTCGGCAATCTTGAAGGTTCGGACTTGTCCATCCTATGGCTACGCGTAGGCAGCGACAACCATCCGCGCGTCTACGGGTTCTCTATAAGTCCCATGGCGGTAATACCGAAACAGACCGACTCATCGACCACGTCCTAATGGCTACAGACTCCTTGCTACAACAGGTTCCATCCGCAGAGATCGTGATCCTTGGCGATTTTAACGCGCACCACGCCGAATGGCTTTCACGTTCAATCAATTATGCGGGGAGATCTATTTATGACTTTGCCTTGGCATACGGTCTGACGCAACTAGTTACTTCGCCTACGCAGATTCCAGATATGGAGGATCATACCTTTTGCATTCTGCAGGTTGCCGCCGTGTTTGGCAATACAGGTCGGCGGATTGGGACGAAATGCGGTCTTTTTTTGCATCCTACAGCCTTGGGTTAGCTTCTCGCCGGATGATCCCAACACTGTTACTGACTCTGTCACTGATGCAGTGCTGCAGGGAATGGTACTATTTATTCCATCATCTGTGGTGCCCATCGGAGGCAGATCTTAGCTATGGTTTGGTCGCTCATGTAAGTTACGCAGTAAGCAAGAATGTTATCAGGCCTGGGCTGAGGCGGCTCGAGACGTAAACACCAGCATGCTTAAAAAAAGTATAGTTTCATCTCCAGGTCCTTCAAAAGAATTTTTGCCAAGGCAAAGTCAGAGCACATAGGCAGAATTGGCGAAAAACGAGTTCGCCTTCCTTGGGGAACCCGTGCATTCTGGTCTCTCGCCAAGGCTGTCCAAGGGAATTTGTGTAAGCCATCACTACCATCATTTCTGCACAGGAAATACGACTCACTGGCCTACGCTCCAAAAGAGAAGCACTTTTTGCGACCACCTCGATTCTTGATGGCGGGGGGAACACACCGCTGACCATCCATCAGTGTGAGTGTTCCATGCTGGATGTGCGGTTTTCACAGCTTTCAGTTTAAATCAGTAAAAGAGGGCTTGGCCCTTGGTATTGCGTAAGCACAAACATCGACCGAAGTCGCGCATGTCAATGCGTGTAAACGCCATACAGAATACGATCAAATCCAGCCACAGTGAATGTACGTCACAAGGATTCGGCAACAATAGCCACACCGGCCATAAAAAAGCCATCCGTGAGCGCCACCACCTGCCAGACCGCCGTTCCTGCAGACGTGTTGGAAGTGTAAGGCATCACCACCAATTGCATGATCAGCGCGGCCAATTGGCCACAGAGCGTGTCATGAGTCTGCCGCTCACCTCAAGGAAATGAGGTCCCACGTTGCGCGGCTTTCGGCCGCAGCCTTGAGAACCTCCTCAGATTTTCCCTCCAGCTACCAACCGCGACGACCTAGTCCTTTTCGATCGGCTCGATTCATTGGCGCTTCGAAGAGATGTTGCATCCCTTTGCATTTTCTTTTGCATTTACCACGGGGAGTGCTCTGAGGAATTGTTCGGATTAATCCCAGCCGCCAAAGTTTACACACACATCGCAGCAGAACTCCCGATACCATCCATACCATCTGGATGATTGGCGGTCCACCACTATGCGATTTAGAAGATGTTTTCTTCGTCGCATAACTTCCCTGTGGAATTGATTACCACCAGTATTTTTTTCAGACCGATACGACTTGGGGACCTTCAAGAAAAGAGCTTACGCCTTTTTAAAAAACCCGGCAACGCATCTGCAATTCCCCTTGTTACCCTGGTGCTGCAGTAGTTCATGGGCGGCGGTAGTCACTTACCACCAGATGAGCCGCATGCTCGTTTGCCCCCTCTCTTATAAAAAAGAGCCAGTATAATTACAGTCTTTGGGACTTTCCATCTTATTGTCAGAAGTGGTTTAGTCGAGCATAGATGTAAATGTATATGGGCATCCACTTACCACCAGCTGTCCTGTGTGCTCGTTTTTCACACTTATTATAATATTAAAAAAGAGAAAACCCTTGAACTCAGTAAGCTTGTTTGTTTGAGAAATGGTCTCTAATTTTCATGAATTTGTCCATACGGATAACCCACAAATAATTTTTTAACAATAGCAAAGCTATATCATAATAGTTTAAGTATAAGAAATAAAAATATTTTGTGGATATGTGAAGTCACCAAAATGCATTGGGGCAGAGGCGTTTTAGCATTATGTTGCCGTCTGGTGCCACCAAAACGGAGATAAAAAATAAGGTTTCTAAGGGCGTATGATAAGAAATCACATTTGATAAAGTAACTGTTTAGGCAACATTATAGTTGTTAACTTAAGCTGGCGATATTCCTCAGCCAGGGATTTCCTAATTTTTGAAACTGTCTGAACACCGACATCGGAAACTATTATTTATATTTTAGTTCTTTGAAGTCGATTTGTACTTTATTAATATAACAAAGTTTAAGTATACTTCTTATAACACACAAATTATCTCTTCATATCATTTCAGGCAAAGTTGGCGGTTGGCGAGACTATTTTGATGAAAAGATGACTGAACAGGCACAACGATGGATAGATGAGAACTTGCGTGATACCGACTTGCGTTTTCCTCATTAAGCATTTCAATAAATTTGTATTAATAACGAAAGAATACTATTATTTACGTTAGTATAGTATAGTAAACAAATATGTTAGGCCATTTTGAAAGTTGGGTACAAAATAGTCCCACACGATATTACACCTAAAATGACATTTTTCTAGTAAATTAGAAGTTACTAGTGTAATTACTCTCATATTGGGCATAATATAAAGAGACCAAAGGTATACACGTGGCATTCTAATCTTGAACACACAGGTTTGCCTCTATTTCTCTTGTTTGAAAATTAAATTAGGAAAAGCAAAATAAGTATATTGTCCCCCTTTATGTAGAATTGTAAATTCCCTCTATGCATACACGTGTATGTTATTAGATTATTACTCTTAGTAATAAATACTTGTAAAAGTCGACGCCTATTTAAAAAAGCATAATGTTCCATCTCTCTCTCTCCCTCTCTCTCTCTTCAACACTATGACAAGAGAAGGAGACGTGTATGTAATAACTTAATACTATAAGTGATTGTACGAGGGCGACACTGAAAGTTTTTTGAACTGGCCACTTGTAAACGATATAATAAAAGAAATAAATTCAAATTTAAAAAATGAAACTCTTTGCCAATATTATTGTGTATGAATTTAATTTAGTCATTTGTTTACGATTTGGCGGCAAATTGAAAATTGTCTGTGTCACGTCAGCATGAATTTAACGCGAGAAAATGTTTGTACAGTGATTTTTTATGACTTTCGACGTCATTTAATTCAACAAGAAAGTTATAATAGACTTGATTGGCCTTTCACGATGAAGCCCCATCTCCTGCCACTGTTTACGACTGGTTTAATGAGTTTAAATGTGATCGCACTAATCTCACCGGTGATATGCGTGACGGACGGCTTTCTACGGCGACTACTGGAGATAACATCAGTGTTGTGCGGCGTATGATTGAGACTGCCAAAAGAGTGACTTATGAGTCAGCAGATTCGGACGAGCTTAGGCATCGGTATGAATCAAGTCCACAAAATCCTCCATGAACATTTAGCGGTCAGGAAGCTATGTGCCCGGTGGATACCTCATAATTTGACAGAGGCCCAAAAACTCCGTCGTGTTGATTGATGTGGTGAAATGTTTCAAAGATTTAACGTAGGTGACTCAAATTCTGTGTTCGACATACTTACGGGTGACGAAAGCTGGATTTATTGTCATGATCCTGAAGGTAAGTAAATAAAAATAAAAATATTTACAAAATTAAACTATGTATTACATGTTTATAGATTTAAATCTTTTATAATAAAAGGGTTCCACAGTGAACTTAAAATTTAATGTAAGGAATTAGAGATAAGTTACTACTTAAATGTATTGTTAAGAACATGAAGCATGTAATTTTACTTTTAAAGACTAACATATTGTAACAGTCAGTACAAATAAAAGAAGGTAGAACTAAACGCACTAATTTTATTTTATACTTGAATAACAATCTCGGCAGAGTTTCGTTTTATCACCCGCGGTAGTGTGATCACTTCTTAAAAATAGAGCTTGTAAGACACTATATAGCACTACCCCACACCAGAGACATCCGGTGGTTAGAGTGGTGGCTTCCGCTTGGCTTGGCTAGGATTGGCTGGCTTGAATGGTGCGTTGTGATTGGCTGTGGCGGTGTGGCGTAACATTCGGCCGTCCTGAAACAACAATTGCTCCCGCAATGGGAGAAAGCTTGGTTAACTTTCTAGCAGGTCAATAAGGACTTCGGTTTCCAGTTGTTCATCAGAACTGCTGGCACTGTCAGATATGGGAACCGTACTGTGATAAGGCCTCAAGGAGTCCGCTGCAACAAGGCCTGTGAAGGCCCTGTAGCCTCGGAGTCCCTTAATACTTCTGATCCTTATCCTTCTATCCTGAATCTGTCATTACCCAACACCTTGATTACGATATATAGACCCGAGAAGACGTCGTCAAGTTTAGTGTTTACCTTCGACGTACTGCTTGTTGGTGCTTGCCGCCAAAGAACTAAATCCCCCTTTTTATAGACACGGCTTGTTTTGCGTTTCTTGTCAAAGTTACGTTTCATCCTATCACTCGCTAGTTTTAACTGTTTACTAGCTTTGTTACGCCTAACGTCCACTGGCTCACTAACACTTCCATTGCCAACGATGTCACAACGTGGCCTGGAGCTTTTGGAAAACATCAAATCATAAGGTCTGTAGGTTGTACTTTCATTCGCGGTATTATTAATACCCCATAGAATATCAGGTAAGCTGTTCGCCCAGTTATTTGCAGCCTCGCTAGCATCTGTGGCACGCAAGGCATTCAATATGGTACGGTTAGTGCGTTTCACTTGACCATTCGCTCGCGGGCATGCGACGGAGGTTAAGATATGCCTAAACTGTTTATCAGATGAGAACTTTTTGAAGTATCTACTGGTAAAAGCCTTCCCGTGGTCACTTACAAGTTTATCGGGGTATCCGAATAAGCTGAATATTTTTCTGAGTGTTCTAATGGTTTCCACCGAATTGACTGTTCGAGTTGGCTCAGCAATAACAAATTTAGAAAAGGAATCTGTTATAACCAGCATATACTGATAGCCTTTAGCTGTCTTGCAAAAGGGGCCCAAGTGGTCGACATGAATCATGATCATGGGCTCTGTGGGTTTGGGAATATGGAACAATTTTCCTTCCTTTTTACCATGACCACTCTTACCATAAGCACAATGAAGGCAAGCAGTAACATAATTTCTAATAAAGCGAGTCATTTTTGGAAACCAGTAGTCTTTTTTTATTAAGTCTATACACTTTTGGAAACCCACATGTCCTATGTCATCATGGTGCATTTGGACTAGCCTCCATCGAGCTAATGCTGGCACTACGAGACGATTACCATGCAATGTCTTTTTATACAATCTATCATCTGAGAATACATAACTATTGGATATTTCAGTGGCGGCTGAGCCATCCCTAAGCTGATCAATGATTCGCTTCAACTTGTCATCCTGATACTGGACGGTATAAAACCAGTCCGACACTTCAAGGCGATTCACATTCACAGTATCGATTGGGTTCCTACTTAACGCGTCTACATGTTTCATTCTCTCTCCGGGTCTATATTCTACACTCATATCAAAATCTTGGATTGACAGCCATCACCTGGCTATACGCGGGATAATGTCACGTTTAGTTAAGGTGGCACGAACAGCCGTACAGTCAGTCACGATCTTAACATGTTTGCCTATGATGTACACCCTGAATCTACGCAACGATTCGACTACCGCGAGAGTTTCGAGCTCGTAGCTATGATACATGCTTTCTTCCTTACTCGTTACTCTACTGAAATACATAACGGGGCGTAATGAATTATCAGTTTGTTTTTGCAACAAAATGCCTGCGATACCTGATTTGCATGCATCCGTGTGAATCTGCGTCGGTAATGCGGGGTCGTATAAAGCTAGTATGGGTTTTGTACACAAACACTGTTTTAATTGTTCAAAACTATTAGATTGTTCACGGCCCCAATTCCAAGCCGCGTTTTTCTTTGTTAAATCGGTCAATGGGCGGGCAATTATTGCGAAATTTTTAATAAATTTACGGAAATAACTACATAGCCCAATAAATTGACGTATCTCGTGAACGTTACTAGGAGTGGGAAACTGTGACACTGCTGCCAACTTAGATTCACCCGGTTGAATGCCACTCGGTGTAATTTCATGTCCTAAGTACGTGATTTTATTTTGTAAAAAGGAACACTTACTCATGTTTAGTTTTAAATTTTCTAATCTTAATTTATGAAGTACCTTCTCTAAAATATCTAAGCCCATCGAAAGATGGAAACAACAAATCATCTAAAAACGCTAACACTTCATAGTTGTTCGAAAAATTATTGCAAGTTTTCGTACTACCGTCTTTTGAAAAGTTATTGGAATTTCGTAATGAATCTACGATTTTGTTTATAAGTCGCATAAAAACAGATGGTGCATTAGCCAGGCCAAATGGGACACGCGTATATTCAAAGTGCCCCTGTGGTGTGATAAAAGCGGTTTTGTGTATGTCTTCCGGATCAATTTTAACCTGATGGTAACTTTGTGCTAAATCAAGACTTGTGAAGAAATTCTTGCCGGCTAACTTTGAAACCTGATCATTGATATTGGGCAACGGATACCTATCTTTGACTGTAATAGCATTAAGTGCTCGATAGTCAACACAGAGTCTACTATCGCCGTTCTTTTTCTTTACAATGATAACTGGAGAAGCAAAACATGACTCGGACTCTCGGATTATACCTGCGTCTAATAATTCAGAGACTTTAGACCTAACTATCTCCTGCTTACTATGTGACAAGCGGTAGGGTTGGCGGTATATAGGTTGTTCAGTTGTCAATTTTATTTTCATTTTTAATAAATCTGTACATCCCAAGTCTTGTGTTTTATTCGCAAAACAGTCACTGTAATTAGTCAATAAAGTAATTAAACTATCATGATCATTTTTATTTAATGGACCCGACTTAATATCTTCTATGTTTATTCCCCCAATAGTGCTAACGTTTGCTAGGCTAGTATGCAACAGAGATGCTATAGAGTTGCTATAATAATCATTATTGGCTTTGGCTACGGAAGTCGATGGCAAAGTGTAATTTTTAAGGCTAACCTGAACTTCTGGTTGCGGTGCGGTGACGCAGCTATCTGCTCTGGTCAGCACCTCGCCTTGCTCCCAGATGATGTTTTGAGCTCCATTGTTGATGACTTTGATGTACGCGACGGTGCCTCGTAGCAGAGTGGCAGGAATTGAGTACGAAACACCTCGTAGCTCATAATGTTGCGGCGTAGTGACGACATCGTTATCTTCATCATTATCTATCACGTTGACCTTGATGATGGAAAGTCCAGGCAATAGACGCTCTTTCTCTGTAGTGACGACCTTAAAGCGAGCGCGCTCTTCAATCACATCCATTTGCCTTGTAAAGTCGGTATCTTGTTTGAGAGTGGCTTTTCCTTCCCTGACCTCTAAGACCATTCCGTCGCTGTTGATGATGGGCTGTCGAACCAAAAGATGGATGTTCCCCATATCCACGTCTGTTAAATGAGCCTTGCACGGGATATGTATACCATCGATTTCTAGTTTAAAACCTACCTCTCCGCAGCTGGATAGATGGTCTCCAGAGAATCCCTTTAGGATAGTGCTGGTCGGGTTGATTTTGAGATCCAATAGTCTCGACACGTGGGTAGATAATACATTTACTTGGCTGCCGGTATCAATATAAGATTTAACGTGAATGCCATTGATCTTTACCGTTTTTTCGTAAATCTTGTTGTGATTTTGTAAAAGTTTAATTTCTTTAACTTTATCATCAGCCAGTAGCGCAGGTTTCGGAGTGATTCCGCAGCGCGTAGCAATGTGGCCTTGCTTGCCACATTTGAAGCATGTTCGTGAATCTGGATACGGGCAGTTACGTAATATGTGGCCGGTCTTCTTACAGCGCGGACACGGGTCAATGTCAGGGTTAATAGGCATGTATTTTTTATCAATTACCTGTCGATCGTAAGCGTCTTTACTTTGCACACGTGTTCTAATTGACGTTGACAGCGGTTGATAATCATCCAGCGCACAGAGAAAGCCTTCATATAATTCTTCGGGATGCTCGCACTGATATGCTCTCGCATTCGCTTGAAGTGATGATGGTAGACCACGAATGATGCAGGAGACTGTTGCGCTGTCAGACAACTTACACCGGAAGCACATGGCCACTTTGTCTTGGTAGTATTTCGTCATCGATTCCGTTGGTAGTTTCTTTCGGCTCATCATCTCTTCTAACATGTTCCCGAAATCGCGATGTTTGGGAAAAGCACGCGTCAGCATCTGCTTCCATTCTTGCCAGGAATAATCGTAGTCATCAAGCCGATTGTACCATCGTCTGGCTTGACCTCTTAGTCTATGCTGTAAGTAAAACGACTTTGTAGTTTCGCTCCAGCCATGAATTTCGCCTAGTTGATCTATTTTCTTGAGCCACGCTGTTGCGGTACTACATTCTTCATTATCGGGGTCGAATTCTGGAATAAGTGAGGCTGCACGGTGTTCTTTTCTTGTCGTTACGGAGGGTAATTCCTCGTCTAGCTCTTGCATTGCCTTTTGTACTTCGGTTTCCAATAGTCTTCTAAGGATTTTCCGGGCCGGAGGAGTGTCTGGTGGTGTGACCTCGTCTTCAGTGTCGCTCTTTTCAGATGAATCTTTACATGGTGATTCGCTCGACTCTTGAGGGCGGACTTTATTGTCTTTTCTTGGCATTCCGACGCGATGACGCTTCATAGTTTTCACTTTTTATCCCACTTCTGAGATGTAACAGTCAGTACAAATAAAATAAAGGTAGAACTAAACGCACTAATTTTATTTTATACTTGAATAACAATCTCGGCAGAGTTTCGTTTTATCACCCGCGGTAGTGTGATCACTTCTTAAAAATAGAGCTTGTAAGACACTATATAGCACTACCCCACACCAGAGACATCCGGTGGTTAGAGTGGTGGCTTCCGCTTGGCTTGGCTAGGATTGGCTGGCTTGAATGGTGCGTTGTGATTGGCTGTGGCGGTGTGGCGTAACATTATATAGCTCTAATTAAATTAATCCGACCCATAAGAGAGTCATTTTGTATTTTATAGTATAGTGCAAAGCAACAATGTAATACGTTAAATCAGTGTTTAACCGTATTATTATCATAGGAAATAAGTAGGTCGAGTGATCGAGTAGCAGACAAGCCACGCGTTATCGCATTGTTTACTTGCAACTTTATATAAGTGTTATGTGGCAGAGATAAAAACTCTTTTAAAAATAAATTGATTTAATACTTTTAAACTTAAAATATAGTAGTTGATACAGAGAACTTGGGAATGGAATTATATTGAGGGATTTTTTTGCGCCCAGAAGCAAATGAATGCGCTACCCCGTTAACGCGAGGAGGTGGTAAATGCTTTATGCATACCACGACAGCCGGTCTCTCGTGGTTATGCGGGACTCACTGTGACTAACCTAACCACCCTAAGTGTACCCACTAAAAACCACCTGTGGGACTGGCATTGGCTTATTAGGCCTCTCTGCCGAATCGGAAGCGACCCTCTTTTGGGAAAAGAGGGCGCAGGTATTGAGGGATCGAAAGATATGCTTTAAATATTGTAGGAAGCTAGGAGGTGGGGGTAAAGATAAGTTCACAACATTGTTCTTGGTGTTATCGTTAACTTATTCTAAAGATACAATTACTAATGGTAAACTATAAACATTAGCATATAATATTACAACAATATGATATAGATTTTAAGTAAAACAATATAAAGTATACAGGTCTTATAACATAAAGTAAATAGTAATCTATAACATAAATTTAGTTTGGCTTCAAAGAAAGTAATTTAACTTTTAAGTAAATAAACAACATAAAGTATACTGGTCTTATAACATAAAGCATTTTGCTGCATTGCATTTTGATTCATAATCGAAGGTAGATGTAGATGTCTATGGGCCACAGCAACCACATACCATCAGGTGGACTGTGTGCTCGTTTGTCACCCTTATCCTATAAAAAAAGAACCTATTCTAACAATAATATGAGGCCCGTCCCATAGGCTATTTAAGTTGTTTGGATTAGGGACTTTAAGCAAAACTTTATCTCCCGCGTTAAATTTGGCTATACAGGGTAATTTTTAATTTACTGAAGACCTTTTGGGAATATATTATTTACATCATAACAACAACATCTGTAAGAAAAGAAATTATATTTCTTCAATTTTTATTTACATACAAAAATAAAAATATTTTAATTGGACCTTGTAAACGGCAATAGTCCTAAATAGCAAAATAAAGCGCGTGGCGGGGTAGGGGTGGAGGGGTGTAGGAGGCGGCGCTTGCTCATTTGAACTTGACCTAATTATCTGTGTCGTCAGTCGGTCAGTCGCCTTTTGTGCGCCCGCGACTTTTCTCCTTCCGTTGTGAGATTAATATCGCGAACGTTACGCGTTGTTACAATGGCATACCGATACTCAAATATTGAGTATACCGAAATGGTGGGAATTTTAGCAATTTGCAATGATAACGTTAGTGAAGCCTGCCGTGAATATTCAAGGCGATTTCCCAATTCACGTGCACCGAGCTACGCTACGATGCTAGGTACAACACAGCGGTTGCGAGATTACGGGCAATCCCAGCCTGTATCAATCAATCGTGGTCGTCCACCGCGGCGCACAGTACGTGAGCAGCAAGACATACTGCAGTTTTTTGAACAAAATCCAGCAGCGAGCACTTATGAGGCAGCCCGACAGTTCAATGTGTCACAGTACTACGCATGGAGTGTCATACACAATGAAGGGAAGTACCCTTTCCACTTGCATCGTGTTCATGTACTCAGCGAAGCTGACAAACCAGCGCGAGTTACATTTTGTAACTGGTTACTAGCTGCTGAACGAGCCAACATTTTATGGACTGATAAAGCAACATTTGGTAGAATAGGACTATTTAATTCGCACAATGAACACTTGTGGTGCTATGAAAATCCACATGAACCAAGACCGCATAGCTTTCAACACCGGTTTAGTGTCAATGTGTGGGCAGGCGTCATTAATACAACGTTACTGGGCCCTGTCTTCATAGAAAGATTAAACGGTGAAAGCTATCATAGTTTTCTCACCGACACGCTGCCAGAGTTGTTAGAGGACATACCACTTGCATCTCTACGCAATATGTATTACCAACTTGACGGGGCGCCGGCACTCTATGCTCGCCAATTTAAGGATTATTTAAACAGAGAATACCCTGGTCGCTGGGTCGGTCGAGACGGGCCTTGTGCATGGCCTCCCAGATCGCCAGATATCACACCAATGGATTTTTATTTGTGGGGGCATGTAAAGACATTAGTGTATACCGGTCGAGCATTCGAAACCCGCGACATGTTGAAAGAAAAAATAATTTGGGCATTCGATCAAATCAAAATGAATCATCAAGTATTATCTCGTGTCGGTGAACAGTTAAGTTTTAGGTGTCACCTATGCATAGAATGTGGAGGTGATTATTTTGAACGCTATGTGCGCGATACACACCGCCATCCACGGACAAGTACCTAGGTAAGTCTAATTTTTAAATTTGTATTTTAATATTTTTATTGAACCATTATACCTTAATATCTTTATTTAATTACTGTTAATTTGTATTTAATCATTATAAATATTTTATTGTAATATTTGTAATTATTTTAACCTGCATCCATTTTTTAAATATAACTTACATTAAATAAAAAAATAGTTAATAATACTCATTTAATTTGCACGTGCTGCAAACATCGATCACCAAATCGATGCCTGCAAACCGAAAAGGGCAGGCGGCGCCTTTGATGACGGTGACACCTGTGTCGACGTTATAATATATCGTTGGCTTGGCATTGGGCCGCCGCATGTGCGACGTTAAGGCGTTGCCTCTTGGATGCAGGCAGAGTTGCTAGCAAACAGTATTCGTAAAAAGACTACCTAAATATCTATTAAAGAATGTCTATTAATTCTTAAAGAAATTAATAAAAGAATCAAATAGTTCATCAAATGGTTTTATGCAAAATAAAGAAGTATATGAAAAGTTAATGTAAAGTCATTTAAAGTGGCGCCCTGGTGCAATAGACACAGTGATGAATGGTTTAGTAGGCTCTCGCAACTAGGGTTACCATATCTCAGGATTTGTCCTGAGATTTCAGGATTTTTAGACTCTCAGGATTGCGGCTGGATTTTGCAAATCTCATGAAATCTCAGGATTTTTAGAACTTTCAATATAATACAGCTTACATTTTAAAATATCTCTTAATAAAAAGTTAAACAAAATAAAAATAATTTTCCTTTGGTAATAATTCCACAATTAAAATCAAAACTTATATATCCAAGCAGGTACTTAAACAGTTTTATCATACTTAATATGTGAAGATAACTTTTTAAGTAAGGTTTTCTTCTCAAACTGTAAAATCTCAGGATTTTTAAATGGAAATCAGGCCTCTTCTCCGGACTTTTAATTTTTTCATCTGGTAACCCTACTCGCAACGCAATCAGCTGAGCACGGGCGTCGACCGGCCCGGCGGTCATTCTTACTTATTATAAATTTTAATATTTGTGGTTTTTTTTTTGAATGTCATTATGTTTAATGATTTCAACACAATGTTTGATACTGTATCAAGTGTAAAAATGCCTTATTTAAGCATTTTCTTTGACGATTTATTCTGACATTGTTTAGGTACTACAAAATACAGACTTAAAAGGAGTCAGACATGACAACAAAACCTTAAAAGTAGTTTTTTCGTAAATGTATTATATTCTGTGAAGAGTGACCTCACTAAAATTGTTTGTAATGATGTAACCAATATATTCCCAAAAGGTCTTCAGTAAATTAAAAATGACTCTGTATATTTAATATTGCTGTCGCATCGCTCTTTTGCCTTTTCTTTCATTGACTCTACATTTTAGCGGGCTATGTCTCGTGATACCTTGAGTCTTTCGTTTAAATCTCGTAACCAAAGAGTAATTCATGAGGTGTAAAATTTGTGGACTGATTAATTGATGTGTTATGGAACATAGCTATCAGAATCCCAAGGATCGAAGGGAGTGGGTCTCGAACAGCCATATATAATATTTTGTTTCTTTTCTGAAACGAATAAATCGGTTTCGTAAAGTGTTTTGGTTTATTTAAATATGGGTCCACTTTCTTTTTATTAGGATCAACAAACAGTTTACACAATATTTCTTAATCTAGAATACATTTACTACGAAAAATATAATATAATAGTGCAACCAACAACGTTGACCACCAATTACTATTAATAAAAGTTGAGATTGAGATTAACGTACAATTTTTTCATTTAATTCAATGTTTATAACTTCAAATAATAAAATGATGAAAAATGATTATTATTCCAATAACCAATTACACAAACACATTCTCCTCTGAGTACTACAGTACTACTACTTACAGCCCTTCACAAGTCCACTGCTGAACATAGGCATCCCCCAAAGAATGCCACAAAGCACAATCCTGAGCCACCTGCATTCATATCTGACTTCCTGCATATCTTACCAGGTCGTAACTCCATCTAGTGGGGGGACGCACTACACTTCGTCCGCCGGTACGAGGCCGCCACTCTGGAACCTTTTTCCCCATCGGTTGTCGGTTCTTTATGGCCGGTGGTTGGTTGGTTTCTTAACTATATGGCCGGCCCATAGCCACTTCAGCTTAATAATCCGTTAGGCTATGTCGGTCACTCTGGTTCTACTGCGGATATCCTCATTTCTAAGTTAATCACGCAGAGAAACTCCGAGCATAGACCTCTCCATAGTTTGCTGAGCGACCTTGAGCTTCCTCATCAAGGAAGCACTGAAGGAATCACGTCTCAGTTCCATAGGTCATCACTGGCAACACGCACTGGTTGAACAATCTAATTTTAAGGTTTTGAGGTATGTCTAACGAGAAGATGCGTCGTAATCTCCCGAACGCTGCCCAGCCGAGTTGAATCCGTCGATCGATCTCTCGGTCGAAGTTAGTCTTACCTAGTCGGACTATTTGTCCCAGGTAACCATATTCGTCAACAACTTCGAGTTTAGTGCTCCCAACAACTACCGGCATAGGTGTCCATGTCACGTTAAAAATTATTTTTAATTTGTCCATGTTCATCTTAAGACCTTGGATAGGTTTCGTACTCTGGTTCTGTACTCGGATAGCCATCGTTGCCCTACTGTACAAGCACTTCAGCACTTTGATATACCGAAAGTCAACTTGGCACCGTTGAAGGAACTGCAGCACCGCCGAAATTTCGACGAAATCAAAGGCTTTCTCATAGTCCACATACGGCAGACATGGTGGCAAATTGTACTACTCGGATTTCTGTACAATTTGCCGAAGGGTATGTATGTGGTCTATGGTGCTAAAGCCTTTTCGGAAACCGGCTTGTTCGGGAGGCTGGTGGTCGTCAAGTCTGCGCACGAGATGATTCGTAATGACTCTGGAAAACAGCATGTAGAGACGGAAAATTGGTCTGTAGTTTTTCAAGAGAGCGTAGTCACCTGTTTTGAAGAACAAGACCACCGCACTTCTGCTTCACGCCTCCGGCGTAATGCCAACATGGAGGACGGAATTTAAGAGCTTCTGAAGGACTTCAATACCGGTTTTCCACTCGTTTTCAGAAGCTCCGCTGTTATTCCATCCTCGCCTGGGGCCTTCCCGTTTTTCAGGTGCTGGAGAGCCATTTTAATTTCGCTCAGACTGACGTCCGGGATATCATCGGAATAGTGTTGGATAAGACTCGCTCTTGGATCGTTACTCACACTTGCGTGTGGCTCCAAAGATAATGTGTACAGCTGCCCATAGAATCTCTCAATCCCACACAAAATCTCAGGTGTCCCGGAAACGATGCTGCCACACTCGGTCTTCAGCTTCGACAGTTGGCTCTTTATAGCAGACAGATCTCTAGGAAAGACTTTGGAGCCCTGGTTCCGCTCGATCGCTTCTTTAATACGAGCAGTATTAAAGTTGCGTAAGTCCCGCCGCATGTATTTGGAAATCTTTCTGTTCAGTGGCCTGTATGTTGTCAAATCTGTTGAAGAATGTAGCTTCATCTCCCGTCTAACAGCCATGAGATTAAGAGTGTGATCGGAGACTTTTTGTGTTCTTCTGCGGCGGGTCTTGCAAAACTTAGCTCCGACCGCATGGACAGTTTCCACGAGCTTGTCATTCATATCGTCCTCTGCATTGCAATCTTCTAGGCACTGAAAACGGTTTCGTAGCTCGAGCTGAAAGGTTCCGGGACTTTGGATTAGAGCACGAGGGCGACGGAGCGTTGACTTTATTAGACTTGACCTCTCCAACGTAACGTTTAGGTTCAGTGTGCCTCTCATCATTCGGTGATCACTGCCGGTTTTCACCCTCGCGATCACTGAGACATCACTGAACAGTTGTCGCCTGGTCGTCATAATGAAGTCAATCTCATCTGTGGGGCCGCTTCTGGAAGAAAGAGTTTATCATAAAGAGTCCCTCTTTCTCCATGAAGTCGGTCAGCTGCTGGCTCCTTGGGTTCCGTTGCCCTATTCCGAATTTCCCTACTTTCAGCTCACCGTTCTCTCTTGTACCTAGTTTTGCGTTGAAGTCTACCATTAACACCATATAGGGGGTAAACTTGGTAATAGAGAGAGCCTGTACACTTTCCGGGACCTTGTTGTAATAGCGTATACATTGCCCCAAGAATTAATTACTGACTCTGTGGAGTCGAGAAACTGGTATGGCTTATGGCTTGTGTTTGTTCCTAGTGTTTACAGAATGTATATCACTTTTTTTACTAAAACTACCTTTGCTTTTGTGAACATACATTAAATTTTCGTAAATATACTGAGAGGCCAAAATTAATATATTTATTTCTTTAAATTATCTCTAAGAGACTATCTTGGTTTTAGGTTGTAAATAGCTCTAATGGCCCTCTTCTGTAAAACAAAAATAGTTTCTGAATCAGCCGCATTTCCCATAGTAAAATCCCATAAGCCATTATGCTATGGAAATAACTGAAATAAACTAATATAGCTGTCTCGACACTAGTGAGACCTCTAATCTTTTCTACAGCATAGGCTGCAGAACTTAGTCTGATTGCTAGTTTGGACATATGGGGGCCCCACTGTAGCTTTGCGTCGAGAGTCATGCCAAGAAAAACAGTGGATTCAACAGGGCTCAGTTCTTCCCCATTTAAAACACATTGACACTCAGATTTTTAACATTCGTTGTTGTAAATTATAATATTTAGAATATACATACATTCATTTACTTCCTTTTAAATATATATTATTAACGTTAAACCAATGCACTAATTTTGATATAGCATTATTCACTTCGTCACATTTAAATGATTGACGTTTAAGTTTAAAAATCAAGGAAGTATCATCAGCAAATAATACTATATGATGATTATCCCCTACAAGAGAAGGTAAGTCATTAATAAACACTAGAAATAGGAATGGGCCGAGAATCGAACCCTGAGGGACACCCATTAGTACAGGTGACGTGGAAGAAGTTTTACCATTGATAATAACGTTCTGCATTCTATTACTCAAATATGAAATAATAAGTTTAAGCGCTGTGTTCTTAACACCATAGTACTGTAGCTTCCTGATTAATGTCTCATGGTGAACGCAGTCAAAGGCCTGATAAGTTTCCGTACTTTTTCCACATAACCCAAGCATTATTTTTATTTTTGAAGATATGTATCAATGATGAATCGAATCACTTAGGAAAATTACACTTTTTAACAGTTTTCGTATTATACCATATATATTGCGCATAATACCATATATTCCGTCATAAAATAATTCTACAGCCGCTTCCGCAGAAACGTTATCTGTCATCAAAGCTTTACAATCAGTATCTAAAATTACTTTATTAATCAACTCGTGTTCCGCACTTTCAAAACAGTAACGCGTGTTTAATATTATTTGAATTTCTAAATGTATTCATTTGTGTAAAGTTATAAAGTGATATAAAATTTGTCAAACTATTGCGTGAAACCAATATATCGGAAAAATAATTAGTTTCAAAATTAAGATCCATATGATTCCAATCTATAGATCGCAAATTATAGTCTCCTACTAAATAAAAATTCTGACATAATTGGTATTGATTAATAGCTATACTAGATAAATATTCTATATAGCTCAAGTATACATCACTTTTTTGGTTAGGCGCAATACACCATTTAATAAATAAAGATTTTTGCCACCACTAATCTCAAGTGTAACGTAATCTATAAGTGAAGAAAGTGCGGACGCAGAGAACGAAGTCTGGACCTCGGCAATGATAAGCATACGGCGTATCGATATTAGTACTCCACCACCGTCCCGCTGGTCACACGCATCACGATTTCTGTCACATCTACACACGGCATATCTGGTATCAATAAATTCCTTATCACAAACATGGCTATGTAACCATGTTTCCGTTAAAATAATTACATCATATGAGTGAGAAAGAATGTTCGTATATATAGTATGTAATTTAGTCCGAAGCCCTCGACAGTTTTGATAGTAAATCGATAAGTTATCCATTTTTAAATACAATTAATTGAACTGTTGCTAAAATAGTAATGTTATATTTGTACATAATTAATATATTATATTGAATTATTTGCAATCCTATAATTGAATAGACATCAAAAGTTATTATTACTTCCTTACGATTACGAGTAAAACCATAAACAATAATTATCTTGCCCGCTTTAATGAAAAGCCAATTTAGTATTTTAAATAACATGTAAACATCGTTCATAAGGCTCAACGTAGTTATGATTGTACTTGATCTGCAAAAGTATAGTATTAACCTACTGATATTTAATTTTTACCCTACAAAAAAATATAATAATAGAAAGGAGATTGAGTATATACTAGAACAATCTTAAATATTATTCGTCTTAAATACAACCTGTAATCGTTTAAAATAACACCACTATTTAATATTTTTGATATTATCCAACGATCGAATTGCCATAGCTGGCGAGTTCTCATTTTTACGCATCAATATAGTTCCATGCCTAACCCACACATACTTGCACGAAATAAAATCTTATATTTTAATGTCAAATGCTCATTTACATATATAGTATGCGCTGCTCCAGGGTTCGATAGCTTTTCTGAATTTAAATTCTTACGTACACGGCAGGCAGCGAGGAAGTTGTCACGAAGAATTCTAGAAGAAAATTGCACAATAATGTTTTTGGGGCGAGAATCCTTGTGGTCAGCATGTGGAACCCGATGAATTGCGGTAATATTAGTCGATTAAATCTTTTGTTCAACTATAACCACCAAATTAGTTATTATAGAAAAAAGATTTTCGCCTCTCTTTTCAGGTAAATTTGAAATTTCAATATTATTGCCTCTAACCCATTGTTCAATGACAACTTGTTTTCCAAACCAGCATTACGCTCCGAAACCTGTTGGATTTTTTCTTCAAGTCCATACGAGCATCAAAGGAACCTTGACGTAACTCAGAGAAACATAGTGTGTTATCAATATCCATAAGCTTATTGTTAACTTCCAGTAACGAATTTTTGAAAGCAGTATTATCCGAAATTATCCCAGTTACGGCTAATTGTATGTTAGTTAACGCATCCGTTATTTTGTTGAGCTCAGCAGACAAAACGGAACGAACTGAATTTGTCACAAATTTTTCTATATATTTTTCATTTAAAATATTGTTGGCAGATATCGTACTATATTCTGATACGTCGTCCATTTCTTTGCGCTTCCTACAAGTAATGAAGTTATTAGTAGAATCGATTTCACGGTGTATATCTGGGCTTGACATACACTTTATATTTTGCGGAGGAGTACGTTGCATCCCGAATACGCAAAGTGAGAACAATTATATGCACTTGTCTTTTGCTAGCGGAGGTGGGGTACGGGTGCCTTTCAGGTTCACGAGATGCAATGCTAGACATTTTTCGTTTTTTCACATTTTGACGTTTTTAAATGTCAAATTCGTATGCACTTTTTAAATAGTTCTTCAATAACAAAATGCACGTCTATCTCAACGGTATTCGAACAGTAGAGCTTGACACTTGAGAGCATGTAGAAATTGCTTGGTTGAAAAGGGTATTTTTATCGGAAAGTTGACAAGAGATTGGGATAAGAATGTTTTTGTGACGTTCGTCTAAGAGACTATAAGAGATATGGAGTATTGTATAATAATATAATAATAATAATAATGTTTACTTTATTTGCTCTCACTAGTTTACATTGCCTTTTAATAATATTGGAGGTATAGCCATTTTAATTTGTGAGAGCCTGGTGTTAGTACTAGGAAATACCTGTATGACTAATCACCAGACTCTCGTCCCTTAATGTAACATTTATCAACATACCTTTAACTTTAGTACACTTCGTGCGACAATATGATTTGTAATTGCAATTTCTGTTTTATAAATATTATTAACAATAATTAAAGTTACAATAAACGAGAAAAAATAAAAAAAATCTTATAATATATTAAAAGTATGAGAGTCGATTTCCAAGTAGTGTTGAAAATTTTGTTGTAAATAGTCTTCTGAAGTGTTTGAGTCAAGATGTGTGTTTTTGTCGCTATTTGTTGGAATATTTATGTTCGTGTGGAGAATTGGTGGGCGTTAAAGAGCTTCTGCATTAGTATTATTTTTACCTGCCTTATATACTATTTCGTATTCGTACCCTTTGAGCTTAAGTCGCCAACTATCTGACCGACTACCAGGGTATTTTATCGAGAAATGCCATGTTAGCGGTTTGTAGTCAGTTACAATTAAAAATTTCCTACCAAACAAATAGGGTATTAAATGTTTGACTGCCCAAACGATAGCTAATAACTCTCTTTCGATAGTGGAATAATTGCATTCAGCTTTATTGAGTGTTCGAGATGCATATGCTATAGGCAAGTCCTTGCATATTTCGCCTTGCGATAGCACAGAATTTTGTAAATCTAGAGAAAACTTCTTCAAGTTTTTGTTCATGTTCTTGAAGGCTAGAAGCAAATATTACTATATCTTCGAGGTAAACAAAACATTTTTCACCTTGTAAGCCATACAAAACGGAGTCCATTAGACGCTGGAACGTCGCTGACGCGTTTTTCAGGCCAAATAGCATTATTTCATATTCGTAATAACCGTACGGAGTGCTAAAAGCTGTTTTAAGAATATATTTTTGATCTACTTTTAACTGATGAAAACCTGAGGCGAGATCCAATGTGGTAAAATATTGAGAATGACCTAATTTGTCTAGAATGTCTGTGATGTTAGGAAGAGGATAAGTGTCTCCAACTGTGACTTTATTTTACTTGCGCTAATCAATAACTAATTGTCATATCTGTTTCTCAGATGCGTCTAGTTTTTAGGAACAACCCAGATGGGGCTACTCCAATGAGATGAGCTAGGTCTGATAATGTCTTGGTCTAACATTTTTTGGACTTGTGATTTTACTTCTTGTTCGTGTACTTGAGGAAAGCGATATGTTTTTGTGTGAATTGGAATGTCGGTAGTGGTAGGTATTTGATGTTTTGTATGATCGCAAAATTTAAGTGTATATTTGGAAACAATTTTATCTAATGAGTTCGTCGACTCTTCTTCGTTTAAATGTTCGCGTCTAATAAGGGTGAGTACTTGGTTTTGTCTATCGGTGTAAGATGTGTGATTAAGATTGTTAATTAAGTGGTTATGAATGTTGTTTGTTTGTTGGTTTGGTTTTTTTGGTTAAGGGAGAACTTCGATATTTGAAATGCTAATTACTATGTCGGATTTGTTTATACTTATACAAGTGATAATAAATGAATTGTTTTCGACTTCGACTAATGCATTGGGAATTATAATACCGTTATTTATTATTTGTTTATCGACTATTGCTGTCCCGGAATTCATATTGTTTGTTCTACACATAATTACACTCTCAGAGCGGCTATAAAGGAATTGGTTATTAGAGTCGATTATATTTTGAAGATTTTATTTCCAATAATATAATTTGTAAGATCTTTCACGTATTCTCATAGTTTTGGATTAAATGTAAATGTTGCAATTATTCTTTATCATAAAATCGTTACCTATTATATCGTCTGCTTTAACGTTAAGGGAGGCGATATGAAAACGATATTTATGTAAATAATCTAAAGATATGTCGGTGCTGCCTGAGGTTATAATTGAATTTTGGCTACCGTAAATGCCTACGATTGACACGATGTTTAATTTATTTAAGGGTGAAGAACCGATTTTATCCTTTTTTATAAACGAGATCCCTGCTCCGGTGTCTATGAGAAATGTGACTGGTTTGCATTCTGTGTGAAAAATGCAGTGTAAGAGGTTATTGGGTGGTACATCATTTAAGGTGGATATGGCAAAAGATTTGGATAGTAAGTTTTGATTTAGGATTTTAAGTTTTAGGTTTTGAATTTCAAACGTGGTTTATTGGAAACAGTGGAAGAAGTGGATGTAGAAAGTGCAGTGTTCTTGATGGAATCAGTGAATATAGTAGGTGCAGTGGTCTTGAAATAATCAGTAGATATAGTGGGTGCAGAAAAGAGTCAGTAGATGTAGTAGAAATAGTAATAATAGATGGATGTAGAAGGAAAACCAAGGGTTTGTGGCTGGTTCGACTCATAGGCTTATTTGTATTATTATTATTATTTGGGTTATCTATAAAGTTTTCTCATCTGATTGGGCTGTTTAAAAATATAATTGTAAACGAAAGATATAAATATACATAAATATCAATAAAATAGAATAAATACATAAAAAAATACATAAATATAAATATAAAAACCCAACCAGATGGAAGCCCTCGGCAGGAGAGACCAAACGGCCGAGGGTTAGGGGGAAAGGGAAAGAAACCGGCGGACGATGCGGGTAGTATCGAGGAGTACCGCCTTCTGCATTTGAGCTTGGAGCGGTTCGTCACGGAGTCCCAGTCGCTTCAGATGACCCGAGATGCTGACTGTGATTAACCCGTTTGCAGAATCGACCACAGGAATAATTTTGGCCGGCAGACCTCCCCACATGTCGGTCACCTCGTGAGCCAGGTCCAGATATTTTGTCAGCTTATCTGTTTCGGCTTTCACGAGGTTCTCGTCATAAGGAATGTTAATGTACACCAAAAATATCCTTGACTGTGCCCGGTCCATCAGCACAACATCAGGATTATTCGCAAGAATAGTCCTGTCTGTGATGATGGCCCGGTCCCAGTAGAGCCTGGCGCGGTAATTTTCGAGCACGGCTTTCGGCAAGTACTTACAATATGGCAGTTTTCGATCCACGAGACCGTATTTCAGAGCGAGCTCCTGGTGTAAAATCCTGGCTACTAGGTTGTGTCTGTGCAAATACTCAGAGTTAGAAAGCGCAGAACAACCGGAGATGACATACATAAGTGACTCACCGGGATGGCGACAAGCTCGACAGATGTCGACGTCACCATCCTTTAGGATGTATTTCCGATAATTGTTGGTCTTAATAACCTGACCTATATTGCATAGACAAAACCCTCGGTTTCCCCAAAGATATCACCGAAACGTAGCCAGTAGAGGGAGGCGACTGTGTCTACGAAAGTTTCATGAAGAGCCTTGTAGAACCTCCCGTGGAGCTCCTTCTCCTTCCATACGGTCTCCCGGTCGGAAATGCTCTGTACTGCCGGGTCTTGCCATTGCTCGTTGGCTAAGGATAGAGGGGTTAGCCTTTTATCACAAGAAATAACGTCCCTATAGAATGGATCATCCGCTCTCGTCAGAAAGTAATTACGGAGGCGGCACACTTCGCGATTATGCATGGTAAGCGCGCTTAAAAAGCCGCGCCCACCATGCTTCCGCGGCAAGTACAGCTTCATTACTGACGGTCTCGGATGATGCATCCGGTGGGCCGTCATAATAGTGTGGACTTTTCTGTCCAGAGCGTTGAGTTCGGTCTGAGTCCACCTGATTATGCCAAAGATATACATGAGAACAGGCATGATCCAAACGTTATATGTGCACGTCTTATTCACACCGGACATAAGGCTATTAAGCACTTTGGTCAAGCGTGCATAAAACACATCGCTAACTGACCGTTTCATACCCGCTTCAACTACACCGATGTTCTGTGACATACCCAGATATCGGTATGTTTCAGCTTCGGAAAGGGTCCTTATGTTGATGGGCATAGATAAGTCTATGCCCTCAGAGTTAGCAACCCCCTTCGACATGGAGGACCGCACACTTATCCGTCCCCAGCTCCATTCTAATAGAATTACTAAAATCACAAGTGATGTTTAGCAATTCCATAAGATAGGAGTGACTAGAGGCGAATAATTTGAGATCATCCATATAGAAAAGGTGGGTTACTTTTGTCCCTCATTTCCGAAGCTGAAATCCCCTCCCGGAGTCCTCCAGTAAGGTACTGAGAGGGTTCAGGGAGAGGCAAAACCATATTGGACTCAAACAATCGCCCTGGAATATACCCCTTCTTATCCTTATGCGGCTATCCGCATCCGTCATCCGCTCACCTAAATGACAAAGGATTGTACTCCACTGCCCCATACACTGCTCGAGGAAGTCTCTAACTGTACAATCAAACTTATACAGCTCGAACACCTTCTTAAGCCATGTATGGGACAGTGAGTCGAATGCCATTCTATAGTCTATCCAGGTGGCGGAGAAGTTCCGACGGTTGCGTTTAACCACTTTGCTAATGACCGCGTCAATGAGGAGTGGTTCCTTGGTTCCACGACCACCGCCCCAACATCCAGTTTGAGCACGCGACATCACCTTTTTTAAATCCAGGTGACGAATGATTCGCGTACTCAAAATGAAAGTCAGTGTCTTATATATGGTGTGTAGACACGTAATGGGGCGCTATTTGCTCGGGTTTGTGGAATCCCGGTCTTTAGGAACCAAATGAGTGATCCCAGTAATGAAGAGGCTCGGAAGCGACTTTTGGTCGAGAGCCGCTTGAAACTGTCGGGCGAGCACAGCGTGGCACATCACGAACCCCTTTAGCCAGTAGTGATGCAGTCGGTCGAGTTCCGGACTTTTCCAGTTCGGGTCCCTACGGACCGCCTCAGCTACGTTATCCGGCGTTATGATGACGGGATCCATGGGCGTAACATTCGCGTAACATTATTATTATTGTAATTATGGTTATGGTATGGTAGTTTTGTAAAAGTTGGTGGACGCGTTGTGTTCGGTTTAAATAAAGATTGCACGAATTTAATTTTCTTGAAGTGCAAATCGACCCGCTTCGCAAATACTAGGAAATTATTTTGTTCTTTACATGGACCGACGTCAGAGCTAATGCCATTAATAAAAACGTTACTAATTAATTAAAGCGACCTAATAACGTCTTAGCCGTGTAATGGCGGTTAAGAATATCCACTACCCCAAATCGTCCCGTGGGTGTCGTAAAAGGCGACAAAGGGAAACAGGCAGGAGATGGGCAGCGGCATCTTCCTGTTAACGGCAAAAATAGAATTAAATAAAACTGCGGTTGCCAACCCGCTCGCCAAGCGTAGCAACTATGGCGATATACCCCCCATGATGAAAGTTACGAAGAGACGGCCTCCAGTCCCCGGCGGCCCCGCTATTCCTGGCTACGGTGGCGACCATGGTAACGGCGGGGCAGGGGGTGCTAAGAATCTCCGGTGGAGGTTCGGTTGTCACCTACGACGACTCGACCTGGCAACATACAACGCACGCACCCTGAGGACTGAAGAGAAGATTGTGGAGCTGGCAGAAGAGATAGAAAGTTACGCTAGCATATTATAGGATTATCCAAAGTCCGAAGAGAGGGGGAGGACACGGTAATCCTCGAATCCGGCAACTTGCTCTATTACTGGGAGGGCGACCATCTGTCCCAAGGAGGTGTCGGATTTATCGTCCACAAGTCCCTCGTTAACAACGTTGTAAGGATTGAGAGTGTGTCGACGAGGGTTGCGTACCTTATACTCAGAATCACCAATCAGTATTCGCTGAAGGTCATACAGGTTTACGCACCAACCTCGGCACACTCCGATCAGGAGGTGGCGGAAATGTGTGAGGATATCTCTAGAGCCATGCATTCCTTCAAAACCCAATATACGGTGTTAATGGGAGACTTCAATGCAAAACTAGGCACAAGAGAGAACGGTGAACTGAAAGTGGGGAAATTTGGAATAGGGCAACGGAACCCAAGGGGCCAGCTGGCCGACTTCATGGAGAAAAAGGGACTCTTTATGATGAACTCTTTCTTCCAGAAGTGGCCCCACAGGAAGTGGACCTGGTCGAGCCCCGACGGTTCGACAAACAATGAGATTGACTTTATTATGACGACCAGACGACAACTGTTCAGTGATGTCTCAGTGATCGCGAGGGTGAAAATCGGCAGCGATCACCGAATGGTTAGAGGCACACTGAACCTAAACGTTAAGTTGGAGAGGTCTCGTCTAATGAAGTCAACGCTCCGTCCCTCTCGTGCTCTAATCCAAAGTCCCGAAACCTTTCAGCTCGAGTTACAAAACCGTTTTCAGTGCCTAGAAGACTGCAATGAAGTGGACGATATGAATGACAAGCTCGTGGAAACTGTCCATGCGGTCGGACTAAGTTCTGCAAGACCCGCCGCAGAAGAAAACAAAAACTCTCCAATCACACTCTTAATCTCATGGCTGTTAGACGGGAGATGAACCTACATTCTTCAACAGATTTGACAGCATACAGACAACTGAACAGACAGATATCCAAATGCATGCGGCGGGACTTACGCAACTTCAATATAGCTCGTATTGAAGAAGCGATCGAGCGGAACCAAGGCTCCATAGTCTTTGCCAGAGATCTGTATGCCAGAAAGAGCCAACTGTCAAAGCTGAAGACAGAATGTGGCAGCATCGTTTCCGGGACACCTGAGATTTTGAGTGAGATTGAGAGGTTCTATGGGCAGCTGTACACGTCATCGTTGGAGCCGTACACAAATGTGAGTAACGATCCAAGAGCGAGTCTTATCCGACATTATTCCGATGATATCCCGGAAGTCAGTCTGAGCGAGATTAGAATGGCTCTCCAACACCTTAAAAACGGCAAGGCCCCAGGCGAGGATGGAATTACAGCGGAGCTTCTGAAAGCGGGTGGAAAACCGGTACTTGAAGTCCTTCAGAAGCTCTTTAATTCCGTACTTCATGGTGTCATTACACCGGAGCCGTGGAGCAGAAGTGCGGTGATCTTATTCTTCAAGAAAGGCGACAATGCTCTCTTGAAGAACTACAGACCGATTTCCCTTCTGACCCGCGTCTACGTGCTGTTTTTGAGAGTCATTACGAATCGTCTCGCGCGCAGACTTGACGACTTCCAGCCTCCCGAACAAGCCGGTTTCCGAAAAGGCTTTAGCACCATAGACCACATACATACCCTTCGGCAAATTGTACAGAAGTCCGAGGAGTACAATTTGCCACTATGTCTGTCGTATGTGGACTATGAGAAAGCTTTTGATTCCGCCGAAATTCGGGCGGTGCTGTAGTCCCTTCAGCGATGCCAAGTTGACTGTCGGTATATCCAAGTGTTGAAGTGCTTGTACAGTAGAGCTACGATGGCTATCCGAGTACAGAACCAGAATACGAAACCTATCCAATTGCAGAGAGGTGTAAGACAGGGTGACGTTATATCCCCGAAACTCTTTACCGCTGCATTGGAAGATGTTTTCAAGCTTCTGGTCTGGAATAGGATACGGTATCAACATCAATGGCGAGTACATCACTCACCTTCGATTTGCCGATGATATAGTCCTTATGGCAGAATCGCTGGAGGACCTAAGCACTATGCTCAATGACCTCAACAGTGTTTCCCAACGGATAGGTCTTAAGATGAACATGGACAAAACAAAGATCATGTTTAATGTCCATGTCACACCTATGCCGGTAGTTGTTGGGAACAGTGAGCTCGAAGTTGTTGACGAGTATGTTTACCTGGGACAAATAGTCCGACTAGGTAAGTCCTACTTCGACCGAGAGGTCAACGACGGATTCAACTCGGTTGGGCAGCGTTCGGGAAATTACGGCACATCTTCTCGTCAGGTATACCTCAAAACTTGAAAACGAGACTGTACACCCAGTGCGTGTTACCAGTGATGACATACGGAACTGAGACGTGGTCCTTCACTGCTGGCCGGATGAGGAAGCTCAAGGTAGCTCAGCGAGCTATGGAGAGGGCTATGCTCGGAGTTTCTCTGCGTGATAATCTCAGAAATGAGGATATCCGCAGTAGAACCAGAGTGACCGACATAGCCCAACGGATTAGTAAGCTGAAGTGGCAGTGGGCCGGCCATATAGCTCGAAGAACCGACAACCGATGGGGAAAAAGGTTCCAGAGTGGCGGCCTCGTACCGGCGGACGAAGTGTAGGGCGTTCTCCCACTAGATAGAGTGACGACCTGGTAAGATATGCAGGAAGTCGATAGATGCAGGTGGCTCAGGACCGTGCTTTGTTGCATTCTTTGGGGGAGGCCTATGTTCAGAAGTGGACTTGTGAAGGGCTGTTATGATGGTGATGATGATGAATAACATCTTATCGCATATTTCAGCGTTTAACTTTCAAATATTTTAGAGCGACAAAGGTCGACTCTGAAAAAAAAATCGTTATTATCTGTGTCGAATGAGGTAATTAATTTAAGTAAATTAGTGATGTCCAAGGCCATCTTAGGGTTCTTTTGAGATTGTTTTACACAGGCAATGAATAATTGATATAATAGAATAGTTGAAATAGTATAAAATAGTAGTAAATAATAGAATAGTATGATTATATTTAAAAAAAAATAATGTGAATGAGGTGGTGATAGGGGGAGATGTAGGAAAATATTTTGGTAAAAATGGAAAAATATTAATTTGAACAAACAAATTTAGCCACTTGCCACAGTAACAATAAAATGTGGAGCTGCGTGGTTCGGTGAAGCTCTTCAAAAGCCTTCAGCTACCGTACGTTGTGTTCGTGTTGGGCGATGCTGTCCCGAATTCGGTACGTTTTTTACTTCGTCTTTACGCAATTTAAGCGAATGAATCATGCAAGATCCTACTGACTGCGCCAAATTTGTTATGTGGCAGAGACAAAAACTCTTTTAAAAATAATTTTCTTTAATACTTTTAAACTAACTTAAAACATAGTAGTTGATACAGAGAACTTGGGAACGGAATTATATTGAGGGATCGAAAGATTTGGTTTAAATAGTGTAGGAAGCTAGGAGGGGAAGGAGGGGGGGAGGTAAACATAAGGGGACAACATTGTTCTTGGTGTTATCGTTAACTTATTCTAAGATACAATTACGAATGGTAAACTATAAACATTAGCATATAATATTACAACAATATGATTTAGATTTTATGTAAATAAACAACATAAAGTATACTGGTTTTATAACATAAAGTAAATAGTATCATATGACATAACATTATTTTGGCTTCTAAGAAAATAATTTAGCTTTTAAGTAAATAAAAAATATATAGTATACAGGTCTTATAACATAAAGTAAATAGTATCCGATGACATAACAGCGCACACTCTGTTTAGTTTTAGTTAGAAGTAAGGCTGAACCGATTTAGACGAAATTTTTAACTTTTTGCTAAAAGATGTATTAAATTCATATATTTCATTTTTTTAAGGGGCAGTACCGTGGGTGCTGCTGACACAACACACACATGCGTCACCCGTGAAAATGTATTTTTTGCGAAATACGAAAACAACAGCCACCGGCGGGACAGCAGCCTCGGTTCCAATAAAATAAATTGACTTCAACTTTCCCTCTCTACACGAGGCCCCAATGATACACCAACCACCAAGTATCACAACAGTGTGTATGAAATGGTGCTTGGGCTAAAGAACTGTATGTTCGTTCAGTCGGTCTGTTACAACCGTCACTGGTTTCGGCTGTAACAACTGTGTCGTTGAGGGTCCGCCTGTTCACCTCCTCATCGTTGACGGTTTGCATGCTGAGACACCCAGCGCCAGTTCCAAATCAGCGGTCCTAAACGTTTTCTTATTGAACGAGTCTCCATGTTTAATGTGTTTCCGGAGCAACGTTAGTCACGCCATTAATTTAATTATTATCGGGGATAAAGTTTTCTCATCTGGTTGGACTGTATAATTATATAATTTTAAATAAAAATGATAAACATACATAAATATCAACAAAATAAAATAAATACATAAAAAATACATAAATAAATAAAAACCCAACCAGATGGAAGCCCTCGGCAGGGGAGACCAAACGGCCGAGGGTTAGGGGGAAAGGGAAAGAAACCGGCGGACGATGCGGGCGGTATCGAGGAGTATTATTATTATTATTACCAGAATGTTCGGGGTCTCAGAACGAAATGTCTTGAATTACAACTAAGCATTTGGACGAATAATTACGACGTTATAATTATGACGGAATCATGGCTACACAATGGCGTTTTTGATGGTGAGTGGTGTGACGATAGGTATGATGTGTTCTGGGCTCACAGAAATTTGCGTACTAAAGATAAAAGTGCCGGTTGTGGAATTTTCATACTGACTCGACGTACACTCGGTGTCATGCATTATGCGGTGACCTTAGCGTATGCGGCCCAACTCACCTATTGTGGATAACCATTCCTACACGTGCGTGTGGTTCAAATACAAATATTTGGTAATATATATGAATGGCGTTGAAACAGAAACAGAAACAGAAACTTTTTTATTCAATATAGATTATAAATAATACTCATTGATAGTCACTCTTTTGTATTATTACCACTGGTTCGAAAAAAAGCCTCTGTCCTGCGAAGAACCAGCAAGAAACCCAGCGGGACTTTTTTTTAAATAACAGCTTACAATCATGTATGTTACACAAATTAACAACACAACAAAATAGAAATAGCTTGGTAGCGATCACCTCATTTCCAGGGGTTATTATCATCTATAAATTCTTTGATATTATAATAACCCTTTTTTGTTTCGTAGATGTATATGCAAGGAACAGCTAGTAGGTAGGTCGGTTTACATGGTTCCGACCAATCCATGCCGTATAGTGTCCGAATGCATTTTTTCTGTGCTATAAACACCCTCTTGATGTCACAGGAATTTCCCCATACAACTATACCATACTTAAGGAGGAACTGTAAGCGTGATATACCATAATAGAGGTATGTCTGCTTGTCACGTCTTTTACCTTATGAATAGCAAAAACAAACTTTTTTTTTTATAGGATAGGGTGACAAACGAGCACACAGTCCACCTGATGGTTACTGTGACCCATAGACATCTACATCTCTCCTCAATAAAGACTCAAAATGCAGATGCGTTGTCACCCGTGAGGACTAAGATGGAATTCCTTTTGTCCAGTAAAAAGGGTCTCCGATCACACTCAATTTCATGGCTGTTAGACGGAAAAGGAAGCTACAGTCTTCAGCAGATTAGACAGCATACAGGCAACTGAACAGACAGATCTCCAAATGCATGCGGCGTGACTTTCGCAACTTTAAAACAACTCGTATTGAAGAAGCGATCGAGCGGAACCAGGACCCTATAGACTTTGCCAGAGATCTGTCTGCCAGGAAGAGCCAACTGTCGAAGCTGAAGCCCAAATTCCAGATAACCTGAGATTTTGAGTGAGATTGGGAGGTTCTCAAGAAAGGCGACAATGCTCTCTTGAAGAACTACGCACGCAGACTCGACGACTTCCAGCCTCCCGAACAAGACGGTGTTCGAAGAGGCTTTATCACCATAGACCACATACATACACTCCGGTAAATTATACAGAAGACCGAAGAGTACAATCTGCCACTTTGTCTTGCGTATGTGGACTATGAGAAAGCCTTTGATTTCATCACAATTTGGGCGGTGCTGCAGTCTCTTAAGCAGTGCTAAGTTGAGTGTCGGTATATCGAAATGCTGAAGTATTTGTACAGTAAGGTTACGATGGCTATCCGAGAACAGAACCAGAGTACGAAACCTATTCAAATGCAGAGAGGTGTGAGACAGGGTGATGTTATATCCCCGAAACACTTCACCGCTGCTTTGGAAGATGTTTTCAAGCAACTGGATTGGGAAGGATACGGTATTAATGTCAATGACGAGTAAATCACTCACCTTCGATTTTCCGACGATACAGTCCTTATTGCAGAATCGCTGGAGGACCTAAGCACTATACTTACGACCTTAATAGTGTCTCCCAACGGATAGATCTTAAGATGAACATTGACAAAACAAAAGTCATGTGTAACGTCCATGTCACGTCTATGCCGCTAGCTGTTGGGAGCACTAAGCTCGAAGTTGTTGACGAGTATGTTTACCTGAGAAAAATGGTGCGACTAGGTAAGTCCAACTTCGACCGAGAGGTCAATCGACGGATTCAAATCTGCCGGGCAGCGTTCGGGAGATTACGACACATCTGCACGTCAATTATACCTCAAAACCTCGAAACAAGATTGTTTAACCAGTGTGTGTTATCAATTATGACCTACGAATCTGTGACGTGGTCCTTCACTACTGGCCGTACGAGGAAGCTCAAGGTTGCTGAGTAAACTATGGAGAGGGCTATGCTCGGGGTTTCTCTGAGTGATAGACTTAAAAATGTGGATATTTGCAGAGTAACCGACATAGTCCAGCTGAAGTGGCAATGGGCCGGGCATATAGCTCCGACCGACAACCGATGGGGAATAAAGGTTCTCGAGTGGGAGCCTCGTACCGGCAGGCGAAGTGTAGGGCGTCTCCCAACTGGATGGAGTAACGACCTGGTAAGGCACGCAGGAAGTTAATGGATGCAGGTGGCTTGGGACTGTGGTTTGTGGCATTCCTTGGGGGAGGCCTATGTTCAGCAGAAGACTTGTGAAGGGCTGTAATGATGATGAGGAGATTTTAATTTGTCGTTCATTTCTTGGAACCCAACGGATACACAATTTTGTATAACCGGCCAAGTGCGAGTCAAACTCGCGCATGATGTGTTCCGTACCATCGTAATATAAGTATCTAGTAGGGTAAACCCTTTTAATTTTTTATTTATTTTAATTAAAAAATTTTATTATAGCGGCAACAGAAATACATATTCTGTGAAAATTTCAACTGTCTACCTCTTACGGATTTCAACCATTTGTACCAATACATTGCTACAGTATACTTATCTTCTATATCTTAGGTATCAATGATAATTATGTAATGTTGATTTCTTATATTTACGCAAACACTACAAATTGAATCAAACTACTTTTACGGATTCTATCGCATTTTATTACCTTTTTTTTTAATTCCCGAAGTTTCAGGCGCTTTACAGCACCCGTGGTCAAAGGAACTGAGGTGACTGACGTCCCGATGCCAGAGTCAACCCGAAGTACAGCTACAGCTTCAAAAAGCTGAAGGTACTCCGGGTACCTGCAGCTTCCATAAGTTCGATAATTATGTTCAAAAATATATAATTATAATTATAAATATAAATGTATAATTATAAAAGTTTCTTAGATTTATGTGTTATTATTCCTTTGCCTGTATCCAATTTATATTAAAAAAAGAAATATCATGTTCTAATTTGCTGTATGGTCCAAACCATAGTTGTTGTTGTTTTTATTATTCGCTCGAAAGAGCAGGCAAAGGAACTATGCCATACAGCCTTATCTTTTTTATTTTGAGTATATAGAATTTCACTGTTTCACACTATGTTGATGCGTCACATTGTGCAGCCCTTGGGAGATTTTGACGGCAACTTGAGCCAGCAGACAGCTGACAGTTGGCGATGGTATCTAAAGGCGCCTACGCAAACAAACAGCTTATCTTGAGAATCCATCACCATCAGAGCACTTGTTTCACCGTTTCCACTAATAGTTCACATGCGTAGACAGTTAATACACAAAATCGCACCACTTCTAGATATCAAATTCCACTTCAAACTATTACTTAAACTATAATACAGGAGCAGCAAACCGCCGCCGGTCAAGTTCCCGCCAAAACTCGTCCAAATCATAGACTTAGTGTATACTGGCGTATAGACGACCTGACAGCCCGAAAACGCGTGACTAATTTTGATTTGTCATTGTGTGCGTTAGCTAGTGATGTACATTTTACAAACAAGAACTATCGAAAAATGATTGTTAAGGAAGCGGCAAATAAAAAAAATAATTAAAAAAATAGTGTAGTAAAGGAAATTGAATAACTTCAAAAATTAACTGGATATTTACCATTATAGTTCCAAAATAATTAAAAAATGTTCATATAACATATTCCTGGGAATAAGCTGAGCATACCTGCCTTTTGTTGGATTTTAATTCAAATGTAAACAATCCCAGGTGACTCTACCGATAAACTTAAAAAAAAACTCGCCAAGAATCAGATCAGAAAGTTTTATTATCGAGTTATGATCTTTGGAAAAAAATATTAACTGCCAAGAAATTCCGGGGAAACTGTATTCCCCGGAATTTCTTTTTTTAACATATTGTTAATATAAATAGGTAGATACTTAACTAAGTATATACCTATTTATATTTTATAAATAGTTTTAATGGGGAAATAAAAAACGGGGACACAGAGTACATAATAGCTGCTTTATTTTTCATATAAGTATTACTTTTGATATTTACAAACATTTAATAATGAAATACATTATAGAAGTTTATTTTAACATTCGACTTAAATACAAACTAATTTTAGTAAGGATACTTGTAGGAATGAGTTAAATAAGATTGTTCTGTTTAAAGGCCAATATGTTTATGAGGCTTAAAAGTATAAAGTAATAATAAACTTATTATCATTTTAGCTGCATGAATTTAAAAAAAGTAATGACCTTAATAGGATAAAGTGCACCAGGTTTCTGAGGATACAGATGCACTCTCTATTATCTCAATCTCGGTATGTTATGAAAATGGTCACTCATTCATGTACTGACCGCAGCAAGTGCAACTTAATCTCGCAGATCTATTGATCCGCGCAGCTATAATTTATCCACGAGTTCCTCTTCTCTACGACTAACACTGTACATCACGTAATTTAAGCCCACGGCACAACGTCGTCAGCCATAAAGCATGAATCGGACATCGAGCGTTGTGAGCATCAAATACTATGGAATTTATACTATCCTAGGACATCGAACCGCACGTCTCATGCGCGGGCGTCTAGTGGCGCTTCAAGAAAATTACTAAATATATTATATCTATCTACGTTAAAAGTTTTATCATTGTCACTTGGGAATATATTCCGAATCTCCGCGCAAACCCTTGGGGAAAATAGCGTGATGCAATGAAATATCGCACTAGGGTAACCGTGAGGTACGGGTGGTGAAGTAAGGTTCTACATTTTTTGGTTGATAAATAGATAGTTGAGTTCATAATGGCTTAAGTAAAATATTTCAAGATTTTTTATCTTAAATGTACTACAGTTTTATAATGTACAAAAAAAGACTCCCAAAAAGGAGGCGGTACTCAATTCGACTGTATGTTTTTTTATGTGTGTTACCTTATAACTTTTTACTGGGTGAACCGATTTGGATGATTCTTTTTTATTTGAAAGCTGGTACTTCTCGTGTGATCCGATATGAATTTGATCAAGGTCAGACCAATAGTTTTTGAGTTATTCTTAATAACTCATATTGAAGTCGGCTGTACAATATTTTTAATTTTAAATTATTATCAAAATTTTTGAAGTTTTATTATTATAACAATATCATACTTACTGGTACCAATAATGTAGAAATGGCTCCTTTTAATGAAATTGTTTTTATTCTAAACGAACGCAAACCGAGGATTTGTTTTCTTGTTGTGTGGGCAAGCCTATTGATTCATTATAAACATTCAAGATAAATATCGACATTAATTTTGATATAGTTAGGTCAATCCCTAGCGTACATATAAAATTGCGTGCCGAGTTGCTCCGACCAGTCATTCAGAATTGGTTACAGAGTCATGAGATTTGGTATCCTTTTCTATCTTGCATTTTTGCCATAAGGAATGTTCTTCTCCCTTGCACACTATGTCGGTCTATACGCCAGAATAATTTAATTTCAGGTAAAGTGTTTCTACTTTCTAGATAGTTTGTGACCTCCGCACAGAGTGGACGTATTGAATCTTGCACAACACTTTTTATATTTAAAATTAAAATCCACTTCTAAATTGTTCAAAGTGATAATAGTTTATACCCGGAGTTTATGAGCAGCGCGAAGATAACACAAGAGAAGCGCGTGAGTAAGACAGATAATTAAAAAGCGAGATAATTGCAATCTTACTGTATCATCAATTACTAATTTTTATTAGTGATCTCTGAACCTATGAATACAATCATAATACTTATCACACAAAAACCTACCCCTTTTTTTCTGAGCCGAAAGCACAATAGTATACTACTTTTTATGTATAATATATCAACAAGTAATACAACAAAATTAATAACTACAATCAAAAATACATAGTGATTACCTTCTATAGTTTATATAAAATCATACATGAACTTAAATTGCGAACTACATACACTAATTTTACTATACAAATGCCCCTCTTCTATGTTATACAATATCTTTAAATACTATTATCACGTACATACATACAACTTAACAAATAAGTACTTTTCGTTACTAATATATATATATATATATATATATATATATATATATATATATATATGAAAACTTTATATTGTGTATATATATATATGTGTGTGTGTGTGTGTGTGTATATATATATATGTAAAGAAAATGTATTTCTTTAATATTTTGTCTGTGTGTTTTATCTGTGGTTTTATCTGTACTTGTGTAGTGTAGATAGAATCTGTGAAATAACATATTGACGGTATTGACTGTTGACAATGATAAGCTGCCTGTAGAAAATTATAATTTAAGTTTATTAAAAACAGAATTGTTACAAAGGGAATTGACATATTAAGGAATAAACTTTAAATGTCGTTTCTTTGTTTACAGGT
Organism: Parnassius mnemosyne; assembly: GCA_963668995.1. Lineage (NCBI taxonomy): Eukaryota > Metazoa > Arthropoda > Insecta > Lepidoptera > Papilionidae > Parnassius > Parnassius mnemosyne. The sequence continues at coordinate 15,291,817 of CAVLGL010000035.1, read as the reverse complement.
TTGTTTTTAGTTATTATTGTAATAGTGTAGTTTCGTAATGGAACTTAAAATTAATAAAATATAAATCTTTGTTTACAGAGCAACACAACATAGTTTATTTTAGTCAACCCTAAAAACAATATATCTTATAAAACGACATTTTTGGTTATAAAATCCAAACAAAAAAAAATGGAGAAACTTTGTTTTGAATTATTACCTGGAAGCGATGGAAAGTCAAACATTTTTTCTATAACCTCAATAACCACGAGTGAAAATAAAATATATGCAATACCAAAAGAGCTCCAATCAGCTAGTCATCATAGAGAAATAATGAAAACAGCTGCTTATAATAAAGTAAAAATAGTTTACAAAAAAGATACCAGATTAGAAGAGTCTGGATAACTATGACAGAAGAACTTAAAAAAACCTACATAGATGAGGATGGTAATTTACAATTTGGGTATCAATTTCTAGAAGAATTAAACCAAGAAAAACTTGTTGACAAAACATGTCAAAAAGAAACAAGTACATTGGAAAGATTATTTGAGAAATTAGTAGAAACCACAAAGGAAAATAGACAGCAGAGTTTAAAACACATTGCAGAAAAATTTGTGGTTGAAAAATTTACAAGCAAGAATTCTAATGCAAACCAGTGGATTGATATCTTTGAAAAAGAATGCATACGCTTTGATGTGATTACAGATGAAAAGAAAATTGAAATGCTTAGATTGTTTATGGATGGTTCTTGCGCAGATTGGTATAGCTCAATGATCATAAAATTAGCAGTGAACTCTGAATGACTGACATGGAAAAACAAATTTTGTGAAACATTTGCAAATAAAGGATGGAACCCAGTCACTTACGCATTATTATTTAAATATAAAGATGGTTCTTTGTTGGATTATGCTATGAGAAAAGAAAAACTTTTATTGGGTATGAGGAGATCAATTGACACAGGTACCTTGGTGGATCTTATTGCAGCTGGCTTACCAGAATTCATACTCAATAAAATTGATAGGGAAACATTAAAAGATACAGTGGATTTATTTAAAGAAGTAAGCAGATATGAACACATGGTAAATAAAAAAAGTTTTCCAGGTAAGAAAAAATATGCAAATGTAAGAACTTATGATAAAAATGAAGATCACAATCCGTGTAAGATTTGTGAAAAATTAAATAAAGGTACCCGTTATCACTCTGAAGCTACATGTTGGTTTAAATCAAAATAAGATGATAAGGTAAAGAAAAATATAATTAAACACGTAAACAATTCGGTAATAGAAGCAGAGTTAAATGAAACTTGTCCAAAGAACGAATAGAAACACCATTAATAAATGTCAAACTACTATTGAATGATAAATTAAAAATATATGGAGTTTACGACTCAGGTTCGAATGTTTCTCTGATAAATGCTAAGTTACTAAAACTAAAAGGAAAGGGAAACAGTTTGAATGAAGCAGATTTAGTAACAATTAATGGTGTTAAAAAAACAAGTGGTTTGACAACCTTGAAAATAAAAATATTTGAATTAGAATATAGTGTTGATGTATACATTATTGATGATGAAAATTTCAAATATGATTTTTTAATTGGATTAGACTTGATAAAAAAGTTCAAATTAATCCAAAATGAAGATTTAAAAATAACTCAGAAATAGAGTCTGAATAATGAAAATGAAAATAAAGTATAAGAAATTTCTACAAATAAACAAACAAATACCGAATTAAAAAGTACAAAAAATAACACAACGAAAGAATACAAAATAAATTTTAATGGACATGTAAGAGAAGAAGACTTTGAAATAAAAATAAATCATTTAAATCACTATCAAAAATTAGAAATAAATAAACTGATTTGTCAATATAAATCAGTATTTGCAAAAAACAAATACGATGTGGGTACTGTTAAAGGATATGAAGCGAGGATAGACTTATTAGTAGATAAATATTGTAGTAAGAGACCTTACAGATGCACTTTTGAAGATAAAAAAGAAATCGAGGAACAAATAGCAAAATTACTAGATAAGAATCTGATAGAGGAATCATGCAGTCCATTCGCTGCACCTGTTACTTTAGCATTTAAAAAAGAAGAAAACAAAAAATCCCGACTGTGTATAGACTTCAGAGATTTAAATAAAATAATGGTACCTCAAGCTCAACCATTTCCATTAATTGAAGATCTAATGATAAAGACGAGGAACTGCAAATTTTTTTCAACTCTAGATATTAACTCTGCATTTTGGTCCATTCCTCTTCGAATCGAAGATAGAAAAAAGACAGGATTCGTAACACAGGAAGGACATTTCCAATGGACATGCCTACCTTTTGGACTAAAGACCTCGCCGGCAATTTTTCAGAGGATATTAAGAAATATTTTGAGGAAGTATAAACTTACTGATTTTACGGTTATTTACATAGATGATTTCCTTATATTTTCGAAATCTTTTACTGAACACATTAACCATCTTTCACGGTTGCTGGAAGCAATAAAAACAGAAGGTTTCAGGTTAAAATTTCAAAAATGCACATTTGCATCAGATTCAGAAAAATACTTAGGTCATGTAATACAAAATAATTCTATCAGACCAGTAAAGGACAATTTAATTTCAATAAAAAAAATTCCTGTTCCAAAAACGCAGAAAAATATAAGACCATTTCTAGGAAAAATTAATTTTTACCATGAGTATACGGAGAAGTTAAATAATACTAGACCCATTACATAATTTAGTCAGAAAAAATCAAAAGGTCATTTGGTCTGATGATTGTCAAAAAGCATTTGAAATGATAAAAAGCCTGCTATGCTCCCAACCAGTTCTAGAAATTTTTGATCAAGATTTACCAATCAACATTTATACAGATGCTTCTTTGGAAGGTATAGGAGCCATTTTAAAACAGATACAACCTAATGGAAAAGAAAAACCAGTGGCTTACTTTTCAAAAAAGTTAAATGAAGCACAAAAGAAGAAAAAAACAATATACTTAGAATGTTTAGCTATAAAAGAAGCAGTGAGATACTGGCAATACTGGTTGATAGGTAAATCATTTACAGTTTATTCAGACCACAAACCACTGGAGAACATGAATCTGAAATCTAGAACCGATGAAGAGCTGGGTGATTTAATATATTATCTCTCACAGTATGAATTCAAAATAAAATATAATCCAGGAAAAGAAAATATGGAAGCAGACTGTCTAAGCAGAAATCCAGTATTAGAATCGAATGAGAACACAGATGAACAATTAAAAATTGTGAACTTAATTAAACTGGAAGATATTGTTACAGATCAAAATAAAAATGAAGAAATACAAAATAACAAAAACAAATTGATTGAAAAACAGAGTATATTCTACAAAAAGATAAGGAAAAAAGAAAAAATAATTCTATCAGAAGAGTTAAGTATAAAACTCTTAAAAAATATACATGAAAACCTATGCCATATTGGAATGGGACAAATGCAAAAGACTGTTAGTCCGCTATACACAGCCAAAAATTTGATAAAAAACATCAAAAAAATTTGTACAAGCTGTGAAATTTGTATTAAAAATAAATCAAGAGGACATGACCGATTTGGCTTGATGTCTCATCTAGGTCCAGCCACAAAGCCTTTCGAAATAGTCTCTATAGATACAATTGGAGGTTTTGGAGGTTCAAGATCAACAAAAAAGTATCTACATCTGTTAGTAGACCATTATACAAGATATGCATTTATTTTAACCTCAAAAACTCAGAGTGCAAATGATTTTATAAAACTAATTACAAACATAACAGAAACGGAGGACATTGGTATAATTCTCACCGACCAATACCCGGGAATCAATTCAAAAGATTTTAAGAAATTCTTAAATGACAAGCGGATACCTTTAGTATTCACAGCAGTAAATGCACCATTCTCAAATGGCCTCAATGAGAGATTGAATCAAACATTAGTGAACAAAATCAGATGTAAAATAAATGGAGAAGGAAAAAAAGAGCCTGGACAACAGTAGCTCAAGAATGTTTAAATAAATATAATGATACTATTCACTCAGTCACTGGCTTTACATCGAGTTATCTTTTGTACGGTAAGGATGTTACAATTTTACCAAATGAATTAAAACAAGAAATATCAAATAAGGACTGGATCAGAGACAGAAAATCTGCACTTGAAAATACTATGAAATCACATAACTACAACAAAACACTATTCGACAAAAATCGAAAATACTATCAATTTAATGTAGGAGACATGGTGTATGTGGAAAATGGAAACAAAATAAACAGAAAAAAATTAGATGAACTGAGAATCGGACCTTATGAGATAGTTGAAAAAATTTCAACCTCAATATACAGAATTGAAACTGGTCACAAAAAAACTGAATCAAATCTTTTCCACATCTCAAAAATTATTCCAGTCCGTTCATTTGACGAAGAAGAAACAGAAGTTCTCATCTTCAGACAGAAACAGAAGATGAGAAGGTTACGTGAATATTTTATTGTAAATCTTCTTTCCCGAGGGGGGAGATGTAAAGAAAATGTATTTCTTTAATATTTTGTCTGTGTGTTTTATCTGTGGTTTTATCTGTATTTGTGTAGTGTAGATAGAATCTGTGAAATAACATATTGACGGTTTGTTGACGGTATTGACTGTTGACAATGATAAGCTGCCTGTAGAAAATTATAATTTAAGTTTATTAAAAACAGAATTGTTACAAAGGGAATTGACATATTAAGGAATAAACTTTAAATGTCGTTTCTTTGTTTACAGGTTTGTTTTTAGTTATTATTGTAATAGTGTAGTTTCGTAAAGGAACTTAAAATTAATAAAATATAAATCTTTGTTTACAGAGCAACACAACATAGTTTATTTTAGTCAACCCTAAAAACAATATATCATACGTCTTATATATATATATATATATATATATATATATACAATATAAAGTTTTCTTTCAAATATTACATCAAAACATAAGAAGTGTTTAGCGAAATATGTCAAACTTTTTTACTCTACTTGCTGGAAGTAGAGTTACCTATGATGTTATTGTTTTAAGGGAATGCTGCCTCTACCATTCGTCCTATATACCCAGAATATACGGTTATTATTCTTTTAAATTTTTTTAAATAATAATTCACAAAAGTAGGGTTCAGCAGTCATATACTAAAAACTAAATCTAAATATAACAGTGGAAGAGCCAGAGTTACTTGATGCAAACTGTCCGAAGATAACGTTAAATTCAATGATCGTTATCCTGGCCATTTATGGGCCACCATAAACTATAACATAGTTAGGTTTTTAACATCTTTAAATAATTGTTTGGAGCAATGTGCATCGTATGGTAATCTTGTTATCACAGGTGATATAAACATTCATATAGCAGAATTTAATAATGTAATTGGTGTAAATCCTATCTCAATCTTGTGGCGTCTCATGGACTTCTCCCAGCGCATAATCTACCCACACACTCTCATACCTCTCTTGATAATTTCTTAATAAAATCTAAAGGAAAAGCATACCGTTATGTTAAAAAAATGTCAATTACAGATCTCTTTATTTAGATACTAAATTAATAACTAGTTCTTCGCTCAAAACAATTAACAGAACAAGGACTATATCGTCGGCAAATCGAAGGTGAGTGATGTACTCGCCACTGATGTTAATATCGTATCCTTTCCAGTCCAGTAGCTTGAAAAAGTCATAAGTTTCAGTCAGTGATAAGTTTCGGGGATATAACATCACCCTATCTTACACCTCTCTGCAGTTGAATAGGTTTCGTACTCTGGTTCTGTTCTCGGATAGCCATCGTAGCCCTACTGCACAAACACTTCAGCACCTCGATATACCGACAGTCAACTTGGCACCGCTGAAGGGACTGCAGCACCACCCGAGTTTCAACGGAATAAAAGGCTTCCTCATAGTCCACATACGCAAGATATAGTGGCAAATTGTACTCCTCGGTCTTCTGTATAATTGGCGAAGGGTATTTATGTGGTCTCTGGTACTAAAGACTTTTCGGAAACCAGCTTGTTCGGAAGGCTGGAAGTTGTCGAATCTGACCTAAGAACAAGATCACTGCACTTCTGCTCCACGCCTGCGGAGTAGTTTTACCATCGAGGATGGAATTAAAGAGCTTCTGAAGGACTTCAAGTAACGGTTTTCTGCTAATATAAAGTTTCTTTGCTGTAATTACAACCTCGCCTGGGGCCTTGCCGTTTTTAAGGTGCTGGAGAGCCATTCTAATCTCGCTTAGATTAACTCACACTTGCGTGTGGTACCAACGATGTCGTGTACAGCTGCCCATAGAACCTCTCAATCTCATTCAATATCTCAGGTGTCCCGGAAACGATACTGCCACACTAGGTCTTCAGCTTTGACAGTTTGCTCTTTCTGGCAGACAGATCTCTGTCAAAGACTTGGGAGGCTTGGGTCTGCTCGATCGCTTCTTTAATACAAGTTGTCTGTTCAGTTACCTGTATGCTGTCAAATCTGTTGAAGATTGCAGCTTCATTTCCCGTCTAACAGCCATGAGACCAGATCCACTTCCTGTGGGGCCGCTTCTGGAAAAACGGGTTTATCATAAAGAGTCCCTCTTTCTCCATGAAGTTGACCAGCTGCTGGCCCCTAGGATTCCGTTGCCCTATTCCAAATTTCCCTACCTGCAACTCACTGTTCTCTCTTGTCCCTAGTTTTGCATTGAAGTCTCCCATTAATACCGTATAGTGGGTTTTGGAGGAATGCATGGCTTTAGAGATATACTCATACATTCCCTCCACCTCGTCATCGGGATATGTCAAGGTTGGTGCGTAAACCTGTATGACCTTCAACGTATACCGTTTGGTCATTACGAGTATAAGGTATGCAACTCTCGTCGACACACTCACAATCTTTACAACATTTTTAACGAGAGACTTGTGGACGATAAATTCGTCACCTCCTTGTGACAGATGGTTGCCCTCCCAGTGATAGATGTAATATTGCTGTTATCTGCAAGATGCTGCTGCCCATCTCCTGCCTGTTTCCCACTGTCGCCTCTTTATGTGGCCATGTGGGACTTGCTCGTGGCGCTGTGTCCAGACTTCGATCTGTCCAAAGACACAGAATATAATAATAATAATAATATTCCACAACTATCAAACAACGCCATCTAGTCCCAAGCTAAGCAGAGCTTGTGCTACGGGTACTAGACAACTGATAAACATACTTATATATTTCTAAATACATAAATATTATAGATAAATTACACCCAGACACAGAACAAATGATCGTGCTCATCACACAAACATTTGTCCTGGGTGGGAATCGAACCCACGACCTCCGGCGTAGCAGTCAGGGTCACTAACCACTAGACCAACAGGCCAGTCAAAAAATATCACGGGCGGGTGCGCCTTATGGCCGCTCTCACCCCATCTGGGCCAGTTGTCGCTACCCCTACCTTTAGTTGTCTAGAAGGCATAGTTAGGGCTTAGTACTGCGCGTGAGTCGTAGCGCAAATATGTACAAGCGTTCTTCTTAGACATATCGGGATAATTTCGCTCCGTGTAATTTAAATTTGCTCCGTGGCGCAGTGGCTTATCAATCAGTTGTTGCGCTGGCGGCCGCGGCTTCGAATTCGTTTTTTTTTTATAAAATAAAAAAAAATTATTTTAAAAAAATGTTGCCTCCACACTAGGCTTTTCTCCTGTATCGTGGAGGCTGTTTACAAACATAGATTGCACGAAGACAAACATCGAGAACAGGAACAATTATTTGTAAGCCATACAAATACTTGTTCCGTGTGGGATACGAACCCGCGGCCCCCAGCGCAACAACTCATTGCTAAGCCACTGCGCCACGGAGCCATCATTCGATAATGCGTGGTGGCTGATGATACTGCTGAAGACCAAACAAGGGGGGATTCCACCTAATATCTACCGTATGTTGGTGAATTATTTCACCAACAGACGAGTAGGCATATTCGTAGGTGATTCTGCTGAGTGGAAACGCTCGACCATGGGCTGCCCGCAGGGATCAGTCCTTGGACCGACCTTGTGGAATCTATTGCTGGACGACTTGTTGAGGCTACCATTCCCTGCGGCAAATGCTGGCGTATGCTGATAATGTGACACTCCTGATAGAGGCAAACTCTAGAGCTGAAATAGAGGGAGCGGCCAAATCTGCACTGGAGCTGGTATCGTCGTGGGAGGAGTGGAACCGGCCATACTTCTCCTCCGCGAAGTCAAGTACTCTGACTTTAAACGCAAATCCCAGCGACCACCTGTTATCAGGATTGAGAAGGAGTCGATAAAAAGCGTAATGTTGACTATAGTATTTGGTGTCACCCTAGACACGAGCCTATTTTTTATTAAGAACGCCAAGGATATGGGAGAAAGGGCTGGGAGATGCTTTGCGAAGATGTCACGGGTGTTAGCGTCTTCTTGGGGCGTGTGCTATCCAGCGCCACGTGTTCTGTATAAGGGAACATATTTTCCAGTAGTGACTTATTCTGCGTCCGTTTGGCTTGACCGGGTGGGAATTATAAAGTGCGCACGACACTGCTTAGATCGCAGAGATCATCACTCGTGTTGCTGACAAAAGACTACAGGACGATAAGTACTGCGGCGCTTTCGGGGTTAGCCGGCGTCCTTCCGACCGATCTGGAGGTCATACGTGCTAGTAGGAACTACTAGGTGCGTAGAAACACAGATAATGGGGAATTGAGCGCTTGCTTGCCTAGCGCGAAATTTGGGCTGAAGTTGTGAATGCATGGTAGGAACGGTCGACGAATGAGATGAATGGCTAGGAATTATTCCGCTTTTTTCCAGACGTGGCGGTGCGACCCAATACAAATTGGGTCATGCCGTACTATCAATTCTCACAGATACTCAGTGGGCATGGATGTTTCAGAAAGAGATTGTCTGATATGAAATTGGCTGAATCGGGTATGTGCGAGTGCAGTGCGGCCTACGAGGATAGGCAACATGTCCTGTGGAAGTGTGAGCTGTATGATGACCTGCGATGTAAGATAATGGATGGAAGAAAATGACGTGGAGTATAATTAACAGCGAAACCGGTAAAGAGAAACCTCGTAATTCAAACTATCAATTAAAAATTAATAATGAATTGACTAAATCAAATCAAGAAGTTGCAGCGGTGTTTGAGAAATATTTCACTGATGTTCCTATCTTGACAACAGAGTCATTGAATGCTTCTCCAACTGTCGCCGAATCATTACTTAAACAGAATGTTAATACCTGTTTAAAAGAATTTAGATTTGAAAAAGTATTACCGCATAATATTGTAAAATACTTCAAAACCATTGATGTAAAGAAAACCGCAGATTTGTGGGGGATTTCCGTTACAGTGATTGCGTCCATAATAGATTTAATTGCACCTCATCTTGCTATTATTTTTAATACTTGTATCGATTCTGGTGTGTTTCCTGATTTAATGAAGTATAGTAAAGTAATACCTTTATTTAAATCTGGTAGTACATTGGACCCCGCTAATTATAGACCTATTTCTGTACTACCAACTCTCAGTAAAATTTTTGAAAAAATAATTTTGGATCAATTGTTAATTTTTTTTAATAGAAATAAATTACTTCATAAAAATCAATTTGGTTTTACAAGGGGTCGCTCGACGTCTGACGCCGGTGTTGAGCTTATGAAATATATTTTTAATGCCTGGGAGAATTCACAAGATGCCTTAGGTATTTTCTGTGACCTTTCCAAGGCTTTCGATTGTGTTCATCATGATACATTAATCAGGAAACTACAACATTACGGTGTAAAAAATTTGGCGCTTAAACTTATTACTTCATATTTAAGTAACAGAACTCAAAAAGTCGTCATTAATGGTAAATGTTCCTCCGGATCGGTAGTATCAATGGGCGTTCCTCAGGGCTCGATTCTTGGCCCATTCCTGTTCTTAATCTATATTGATGACTTACCTTATCTTGTAGGGGACAATCACGATATAGTATTATTTGCTGACGATACCTCTTTAATTTTCAAACTGAAACGGCAGTCAATTAAATATGACGATGTAAATAATGCTCTATCGAAACTAGTACATTGGTTTAACGCCAACAATTTGCTCTTAAACGGCAATAAGACAAAATGTATTAAATTTACAATACCTAATGTAAAACATTCGAAAACCAATGTGCTCTTAAATGGGGAGGAGTTGAGTCTTGTGGATACCACTGTTTTTCTCGGTATTACTATTGACGCGAAACTTCAATGGGGCCCCCATATATCTAAATTAGCAAGCAGACTTAGTTCTGCAGCATATGCTGTAAGAAAGATTAGAAGTCTCACAGATGTTGAGACAGCTAGGTTAGTGTATTTTAGTTACTTTCATAGCGTAATGTCTTATGGAATTTTGCTATGGGGTAATGCGACTGATATTGAAGCTATATTTGTTTTGCAAAAGAGAGCCGTACGGGCGATTTATAATCTAAATTGTAAAGAGTCCCTTAGAGAAAAATTTAAAGAAATAAACATATTAACTTTGGCATCGCAATATATTTATGAAAATGTAATGTATGTACATAAAAACATAAATAGCTTTAATAAGAATAAGGATGTTCATACCTTAAACACTAGGAACAAACATAAGCTTGTAATGCCACTTACAAGACTCCACAGAATTAGTAATTCATTTATGGGGAAATGTATACGCTTTTACAACAGAATCCCAGAACATGTTCAAAGTTTGTCAATAAACAAGTTTAAAAGTTTTATTAAAGAAAAACTGTACAAAAAGGGTTATTATAATATCAAGGAATACATGAATGAAAATAACCCCTGGGAATAAGGTGATCGCCACCATGCTGGTTCTATGAAAATTAATTTAAAATTGTATAAACGAAATTATTGTTAAGTGAAATTATGTTTAAAAAAAAAAGTCCCGCTGGGTTTCTTGCTGGTTCTTCCCAGGACAGAGGTATTTTCCGAACCAGTGGTAAATAAAATAATGACTTTCAATAAGTATTATGTAATAATCCATATTGAATAAAAATCATTCTATTCTATTCTATTCTAATGGTATGCGAAAGGGTTGGCCCGATGTATTACCCGGAGCTCGTGGATGATAAGGTGAACTGCATAAAATGACCGACTGCGCGATTTTGCGCACGGATGGCACGCACGAAGGATTGCCATGGAATCAACAAACGTGTGCACGTCATGCCCAAAAAGTGAGAGTGACTATTCGGGACAGGGAAACGATTAAATAACTAGTAGAGAGTCAAGAAAGTGCACGCGGGAAAGAGCTTGCACTGGGCTATTTTCAGCGTGCATCTCTCGAGATTCAGCCCGTATTCGGCAAGGTTGGTGGAGCCAAGGGAGGTGGAGGATTGTGGCCTCTTACGACACCCACGGGAAGATATGGGGTAGTGGATATTCTACACCACAGGAACAGGACAGGAACAGGGACAAACTACATAAAATATTAAAAAACAATATGAAAAAGAAGTTTTAAAAATAACATACAAGAAATATAGGAATTATTGCAATATACTGAGATGACTTAAAAGGGAGTACGAGAAATCTTAAATGAAGAGAGCTACAAAATGCAAAACTGAGTATTAAAAAATTATGGGAAACTATTAAAATTATTACAAATATCAAAAAAGACTTTTGTTTTGTCTATGTTCATCTTAAGTCCTATCCCTTGGGATACTATTGATCCAGCGATTCCTCCATAAAGACTACACCGTCGGCAAACTAAAGATGAGTGTTGTACTCGCCATTTGAAGACCAGTGAAGAGTTTCGGGAACATAATGTCATCCTTTCTTACTCCTCTCTGGAGTTGGATAGGTTTCATCAGGAGTCATAATGGTCTCATATTAATCATAAAATATGTAACTGTATAAAACTATGTAATAATTGTTCCTTGAATACACTTATTTCTAGGAACATTTATACAGTTTCTTCTAGATGCTGTAGTTGTATGTTGTTGTGCTATAATCAAAATTAAAAACCATTATCACTTTCTTATCTGATAAAATGTACTATCAATATATAATCTGATATGCAAACATCATTCAATATATAATCTGAAATCTGATAGCAAACTAACTTTATTTGTCACCATTAGTTGTATAGTCATACGATTGAGTGTTTCGTTGACGTAAATTAATAATTAATAAATTTTTTTTTGTTTTCTCAACATACTTTGAATTTTTTTTACAATTTTTGTAGATACGAATAATAATAATGACTACACCCAATAAGATCTTTCCTTTCGAAATTCGAGATATCGCACCTGAACAAGTTGAAAAATGGAAGAAATCTTTCCAAGGTAAGTGAAATTTTACCACAGACGAAATTACTCTGATGTCAGTTAAATCTTTCAATAATACTCATAACTGTTACATCAACCATTTCCACGATTATATTTAAAGAATTTTCCTATTATACACTTTATTTTTATTTTTCATTACTTAGAAATGAGAGAAGGCCTGTGCCCAGCAGTGGGACATATATAGGCTGCAACTTCACTTTTTTTTTACTTTACTTACAAATTCAGAATGCAAGCTAATCTATGTACTTATATATATTGTAAAGCCACACTGCAGTGACTCTTAGTGTTAAAAAGAGTTTTAACTTATTTACTTAAAATAAAAAACTGCAGCTGTCAACCCGCTTGCGAAGCGTGCTAAATATGGCAAATATCCCCCACTATGAGGCAATCTATGGAGGAAACCTATGTTCTTATGGCTTTAATACTGTACCGGAAACGTTAACGGTTAAAAATAGAAATTTTTGTGACAAACATGCACACTTACCACCTAATGGTAATAGGGTACTGTGACCTTTAGACACCTACCTACCTCGATTCTATCCCGATTTATCCTCGATTAAGAATCAAAATACAGATGCGATGTCACTCCTGAGGACAGAGATTGAATGCCTCGTTTCCGACTCAAAGGGGTCATAAAAAACGGTTATCTACATTTACTATTTAACGCTGCTATTTTGTGAGAGTAAGTGTAATGACAAATAATAACACAGTTCATCCGATAGTCAGTGGTTACTATAGCTCATAAATACCCATGTATATATTATGTATATAATATGTACATAAAACATTCAAAATGTAGACATATTATTATTCACTTGAGGACGAAGAAGGAATCCCCCGTGTTCAGTAAGAAACAAAGTTCACCGGGTCTCATTACTAATCAGCGCTAGTAGGATTCTTGGTAGCTCTTCGCGCATCTGCATTCCACCATCAGCAACGCGTTGGACAAATTGTATTCCATAGCCCTCTAAAACATGAGAGAAGGCCTGTGCCTAACAATTTTTTTTATAGGATAGGTTGAAAAACGAGCACACAGTCCACCCGATGGTAAGTGGTTGCAGTGGCCCATAGACATCTACATCTATCCTCGTTTACGAATCAAAATGCAGATGCGTTGTCACCTGTAAGGACTAAGATGGAATGCTTCTTTTCCAGTAAAAAGGGTCTCCGGTTCTCTACACTCACCACATGAAACACAGCAGTGTTAAGCTGTTATTTTACGCTGGTATTCTGTGAGAGCGTGGTCCTTCCCCGGTCGAGCCGACCCATTCATGCTACAACTATACTACTAATATAGCTGCAGCATGGCTCTACCACGTACAAAAATAAAATACAATTGGCGTACAGAAGCTGTAAATGTAACTTTTTTAACTTTTACGCTTTTATTCTATGGGGGCGTGGTGCTTTCTCGGTCTAACTGATCCATTCGTGCTGCAACTATAATACGTTGTAGCATGTCTCTACCAAGCTTGCAACAATATCCACGATTTTCAGTGGAGAAGTGAAAGCAGCACTAGACGTCTTACTTACTCGATTTTATCAGTTAATATATCAGTTATAATGACGATAGATAAGTGTTACATTATTCAAATTTTTGACAAATTTTTACGTTATTTTTGAACCAGCAACTATGAATCCATGCACATCGTGTTATGGACCCAAAGGTTACCGCCTTCCTAGAGAATTTGAGAAAATTGGTAAAGAAATATACAACATGGAAATTAGACCGAGTGATGTTTTCGTTGTAACTTTTCCTAGGTCGGGTACGTATATGATAAATATTGTTGGACTTTATTGTGGTAATTAGGTTATATGTATTAATGTGTACTTTACTGAGTTACGTATATGTATTTATTAGAATATACGATGGAATAACATTTTTAGATTATCCAATTTATTATCATTTGTATAACTTACTTTCCATCTATTTTCTTCCTTTTTTTAGCCTTGAACCTTTTTAAACCTGAAATAGTCCTTTTCAAGGATGTACCATCATCATATTCATCTTACTATACTATGTTTATGTTTTAAATTATGAGGATAGTGTTAGTTTTGCTATCGCAAATCAATTATTTATACTAAGTTATTTATTTATAAATATTCTAAAAGACTAACTTAATATCTCATTTTTTTATTAATACCGCTATTTTTATCTTAAATTAGCTGTTCCCCGCGACTTCGCTCGCGTGTAATTTTGGGTTTTAATTTTTTTGCGCGGAACCCTAATTATTTTTCTAAATAGTAAAAGTAAAAGAAGCCAGCGAAAGTCCCGTCAGAATCGGTTCAACCGTTTCGGAGATCAGCCGGAACAGACAGACAGACAGACATAGAGACAGACAGACAAAAATTTGAAAACTGTATTTTTGTTATCCGTATATACTTTCATATGAATTTAGTAAAATGCTGTAATTTTGACATTACAAACAGATACTTCAATTTTATTTATTTGTATAGATTATTCAACGCTATGAAAGTTAAAATTTCGAAGTAATTTATTCATTGGGAGCATATAAATTTGTACATATTTAAAACTGGCAATCCACCTCGTCGGGTCCTTCGGGAGTCGGCTCCAATTGAAATGTGTTTAAACCATGCAGGGACCCGCTCAAACATACACAAAAATTTCATCAAAAATCGGTCCAGCCGTTATCGAGTTTTTGCGAGACTAACGGACAGCAATTGATTTTTATACACGACTAGCTGTTTCCCGCGACTTCGCCCGCGTTTAATTTAGGGTTTTAATTATCTTGCACGGAACCCTAATTTTTTTTCTAAAATATAAGTAGCCTAAGTTACTCCTTATAACTTCAGCTATCTGCCAGTGAAAATCCCGTCGAAATTGGTCTAGCCGTTTCTGAGATTAACCGGAACAAATAAACAGACAGACAGACAGTCAGACAGACAAAAATTTGAAAATTGTGTTTTTGTTATAAGTACCGTATATACTTTCATATGCATTTAGTAAAAAGCTGTTATTTTCAAGATTAATCTATACAAATAAATAAAATTGAAGTGTCAGTTTGTAATGTAAAAATTACAGTATTTTACTAAATACATATGAAAGTAAATACGGTACTTATAACTAAAATACAATTTTTTAAATTTTTGTTTGTCTGTCTGTCTGTCTGTGTCTGTCTGTCTGTTTGTTCCGGGTAATCTCCGAAATGGCTGGACGGATTTTGACGGGACTTTCACTGGCAGACAGGACTTGCACTGTCTGTCTGTTTGTTCCGGGTAATCTCCGAAACAGCTGGACGGATTTTGACGGGACTTTCACTGGCAGACAGGACTTGCACTGTCTGTCTGTTTGTTCCGGGTAATCTCCGAAACAGCTGGACGGATTTTGACGGGACTTTCACTGGCAGATAGCTGAATTCATAAGGAGTAACTTAGGCTACTTTTATTTTAGAAAAATAATTAGGGTTCCGCACAAAAACATAAAAACCCTAACACGCGAACGAAGTCGCGGGGAACAGCTAGTGATTATATATGAGAAGATAGATGAAAAAATTGCTACCGTCTCTGTATTGTTATGTTACAATATGTACGAATTCTAATAAACATCAATCACAGGTACCACATGGATGCAGGAACTGGTTTGGCTAATTTTAAAGAACTTTGATTATGAAAAGGCTTTGGAAACCCCGCTCACCGTAAGATATGCTTTTTTAGAGTAAGTTTTTGAAAATATACTTAAGTCAAAACTTGCGTTTTTTCTAAATATAATATTATTTTATTTAATACACTTTTTACCTTTTTCCGGATAATTTCTATAGTGTACAATAAATTTAAATTTATTATTGTTATTATACTTGTCATATTTTCTCCCTCTGTATTAAAGGGGTAGAAAAACTGACACACGGGCCTTGACCAAGTGTGGCCGCAGGAAGGTAAAAATACCTACAATGATGATGATGATGATGATAAGTTGAGGAATTTTCGTGTAAGACGACAGGTGTTTAATAGGCCTGTTATATGTATAAGTGTAATAGTGGATTTGGGCATTTGAAGCATGTTGAGGCCGGTTTGAAAAGTCTTTGTGACTACACCAGTTGTGAATATGATGATGGGAACGATTAGTAATTTTTATTATTAGATTGGTAAGCCAGATTATACCTTGTTATTTTCTCAGAATATGTATTAATGAAGTTGTGTGTGCTGCAAACTGCTATGTCTATTATAAAAACTGATTTTTAATTTTGTCTACTATTGTTATGTCCAATCTATAGTAATGTATAGTATTATCTGTCCTGTCCCAATATGATTCAACAGAATTACTTTCTAAAATGGTGCTGGGATAATATTTGTAATAAACAATTTTTTTTTAAATTAATAAATTTTTGTGAGCTAGGTTTTAGTGGATAATTGCAGCAACTTTGTCAGTGGTAGTCTGTTTGAACTATAGATTTACATGCACCGGTAATATGTTGAATTGTTTCTGAGCTATTGTGACATCGTCTACATGAGTTAGGTAGTGGGTTGGGAATACGAATTATATGTTTTTAATAGTTACGAGTATCACTCACTTGATCCTGAATAGCAATTACAAAAGTCTCCGTCACTGGCAAGAGCTCCCCGCATCGTAGCCACTAGTTCGACGCTTGCCTGTCGATATGTGTTTGACTGAGATCGGCAAGGTGCTTACCATGCACATACTTTTGATCAATAGCGATTTTTGGGCGATAAGCAGCACCAGAGTTGCAATACGCTGCTTCCAATTTCTGTACTAAATACAAAATATTAAGTCCACAGTTTAAAACATATACAGATTAAATATACTATGATAACTTGATTAAAGTTTTATGTTGTTATACTAACTTTTTGATTTTTTAAGGACATATTTAATGAAAATTTATTTATACATCCAACAGACCTGATATGTTTTTGAATCATAATGAAATGCCAGGTATGCTACACGACGAAAAATTTAAAAAAACAGTAGAAGAAAACATGCCGCCAGTGCAAAAAGTTCTGAGTATGGCTTCCCCGAGATTTATCAAATCACATCTGCCATTATCTCTTCTACCACCCAAGCTGTTGGACACTTGTAAGGTTTTTTACGTAGCTCGTGACCCCCGTGATGTAGTCGTGTCATTTTACCATCATAGCAAATTAATGAAGATGCTCCTAGACGAAGTGGACTTCGTGACTTATTGGGAACTTTTTATCAATGATTTAAGTAAGTATAAAAACTTTATGTAGATTTACTTTCTTATTCGATATACGTTTTATAACTCAAATGATTAGTCGTATATTCCAACACTAACTTTATATAGTTCAGCAGGGATGGAATTTTATTACCAAAAAGCAAAAGCAACGCCTACATTTTACCATGTTAGTGTGAAACCCTCGTAGTGGCATGCAAAACAACTTACCAAAGTTTCATGATAATCGAATTAGCTGTATAGTAAGGCATAGAAGACACACAATCTAACAAACAAATAAAAGTTTTTGTCATAAACCTTCGAGAGCGCGCGTACTAAAACTCACCAAAGTTTCTCATAATTGGATGAATTATATAAATAAATATTGAAGATGAACAAGCAAAGAAACAATCAAAATTACTGATTTTTATTCGTCAGAAAAATTCGCAAGCGCTTAACAGCAATTTTTTTTAATTGTAATTGGTTGAATGTTACGAGTATAGGAATATATAGAATAATAACATACAAACAAAATTCATTTTTATATATTGGAATAAATGCTATAAAATTAAATAGTTAAATTTTTTACTACAAACAGTGTACATGTTTCAATTACGTTTCAATATTTTTGATGAAGACATGAAAATATCGATCGGTTTAATTGTTTTTATCTTTTTTATTAGGATTATTTTTTAATTATTATTCGACGATCCACGGTGGTGATAGTAGATCAACGCTGCGTCATCAATATTGAGACTTGGTGTATTGTTCAAAAAATGTTAACTCAGATTCGGGTGAACATGATATTTATTTTGATGCAAGAAAGTCAAAGGATAAACCAGAAAAAGTATATTTTGTAGGCTCTTTTTTAATTTATTTTTTTCTCAAAAAAGGAATAGATTACGTTTCCCTGTTTTAAGTCACTAATATGGTTTGTATATTACAGTTCCCTGGGGACCACAGTTTGAACACGTTAAAGAAGCTTGGCGAATGAGGAACCATCCTAATATGCTATTTTTGTTTTACGAAGACCTTTCTAAGGTAAACTGTTTGAAATGTAAAACTTGAAATAATTTTTCGATTGCAGCATTAATTCCTTACGATTTTTTTTGCATCCGCATAAAAATATATTTGCGAACATCTAGAAAAATTTCATTAGCGATCAGATTTATCATCTTAATATTATAATGGAGATGTAAAATAGTGATACCGTTTCATACCAGCTAAACCATGGACTTATAAATTTTTCTTAATATTACAGATTATCATTTTGCCTAGAATTTTGTATTAGCGTGAATTGTTGTTTTCTGATGAGGGTCTTCAAGGCCAATTAATTAAAACCCTGCTGTACAATTGGTATGTACGTGTGAAAACTTTACCTCGATCCCGCATTTATCAAGCCAATTAGTAGAATCTATTGAAATAATCTATATAATCTAAAAATAATAAGCATTTTCATAATGAAGTAACTAAATTCAATATGAAGTAACACGGTTTCATTTTAGAATCTCTGCTAGTTGCCCATTTAAAAAGAGATGCAGTGCCATCTTTATGATTTTGTTATCGAGTTAATTATATAATTCTATTTTCTGTCTTCATTCAAGCCTTGGCCGTATGTTGAGTTTTTAGGGTTTCGTAGTTATACAACAAGGAACCCTTATAGTTTCGTCACGTCCATCCGTCCGTCCCTTCGTTCGTCCGTCTGTCCGCGGTTTTACTCAGATACCCTAGATGCTAAAAATCTGTAATTTGAAATGCTTATAGATATTAATTACGCCTACAAAACTATGAAATAAAATCTTATAAAACATTTTTATTTTGGGTGACTCCCATACAAGTAAATGGAGGATAATTTTTTTTAACACATCTATTCCATAGTTTTATCGTTGGAAACCGCTAACTATACCGCTGTTTTTGAAAATATAGAAAGTATACACAACAGTAGTATTTGTAATGTAGTTAAAAATAATATCACAGCTAAATAGAATTAACAAATTAACGAGTAATAGTCGACCGACTTATAAAATGCATTTGGATTAGTAAAAATTTCATTACAACTTTATAAAATATGACCTAAAACTAGCTGCATTATAATTTTGTAATGTTATTGTAAACTGTAAAAAATAACATTTTATGAAGAAAACGACCCAAATGCATTACTACGCTTTACTTTTTTATTTACGGGATAGGCAGGACGGATCTTTTTTACTTTCAAAGTATTCATACAATCATAATGTAGCCCCGTACAATTTCATCATTTCATCACAAGAGTTTTTAGAGCAGTGGTGGTTTGCGTGAAAGTTCATTACAGTCATATATGTATATCTTAGGGTTGCACTGCCGGGAACATATAAACAGATAGTCAACTATGATGATCTTTATTTTTTTTAAATCTTTTGAATACCACTCGCTATAAGTCTGATTTGAAAATTGGTCCTTCAGTTACAATCTACCTATTTAGGCCAATTTTAGTCCTTATAACGATCAAACCGCAAAGTCACTTATTATGCTCATTATCAAGAAAGCCCACGTATTGTGACGGGCAACCACGGAACCCTACAAATTGTGCGTGGCCCGACAAGCACTGGGCCATTTTTTAGAAAATGATTTTGTTCCTACGCAATAATTACATTAAAGGTAACAACCAGAACCACAGATTATTTAATAGTTTACTAAACCAGAACTCGAATATCATGATATAATCTATGATATTTAATGCTTTTTTAACAGAACCATAATGGTTTCTACTCTTAAAATAGATAATAGGTTTCATTTAGATCTTCATTTGTATTTTTAATTAATTAAATATGAATAGAACTCGGAGACACCTTAAACCGATATAAAAATACTTATTACGCCGTATATATAAATATATTGGTGTAATAAATATATAATAGTATAAATATATTAATAATATGTATGTATTTTTCTTATCTATGTACTTATATGGTACCATTTTATATTATGCATCTTTATTACTATTTTATGATATATATTAAAAATATTATTTTGTATAACTGCAAAATTATCAATGTCCTTAAGGAGTTTGCCTGAGTTTGTGTGGGAAATAACTCCTCCCTGAACGGGTTCCCGCCTTTTAGTGGCGGGGGAGGGGGGAGGGGCTATTAGCAGTGGCTTGGTAACCCATGATAAAAGTGGGGTGACTAACATGGCTGGCCCGAATTGAAGGGTGGCCCAAGATGGCCACTCTGAGTGGGCTTGTCGAGCCCTTAGATGTGTGCTAGTGAGTTGCGGCTAGAGGAGAATCCTCTCTCTATAGCGCTGCAGCCGAGGTGGAGTCGCAAGTGAATAGGATTGTTGGTATGGTAATGCGTCACTCGACTATCCTCCGCGACTTTGGCGGGTCTGTATCACTTGGTGCTTTTGAGTGCTCGTTTTTTCTTGGCTCCATAGCCTCCAAATCCTCCGTCGGGAAGGTAAGTCCTCAACTAAGGAGGGGTCCTCGCTTAAGGGGGCCGCGGATGTGCTTGAAGCGTTTTCGTGGCCCTGGTAATATGTGGTGAAGATGGACCATAATGGGGTTTTAGTAGGTACAAGTCAGACATATTGCGTTCTTGCCCCTGCAGTGCAGGTATGCGTAGGCATTTCCTCATTTGAAACCCGGAACGAAATCCGTTCTGTAGTTACGAATATAAACGTAGATAGATCAACGCAGCGTCGATTCTTGTTTTCTATGTGGTATAATGCTTGCGTCTAAGGCCTGGGTATTAATTGATACATTTATTTATTGTATGGCATTATATAAATATGATAAATAAATAAAATGGACTTTACGGGTAGGCCTGGGTATAGAATTCTTATCGATATATTTTTTTACACCGTCTTATCTCTATTATTAGTTCTGTGGACGTTCACTTCTGCTGTCAGCGCCAAAATAGTGAAAATCAAATTACCTCATTATGTCACGATGTATAGCCAGTCCATATTTAGAGGTCAGTGCAATTGCCCCACTATAACTAGACTAACTATTACAACGTACCTTGGGGTCATAGTGGACCAGAGACTTTCATGACTGTCTCATGTCGAATTGGTTGCTGGCAGATTACGTAAATTAATGTGGATTTTGAATGTTGAATTTTATAACAATAAGACACGTTGCAAATAAAAAGTTATTTGATAAAATCTATATTGTCTTGGCATAATCTATTTTGATTTATTAAATAACGATATGGGGTGGTGCTGTTAAAACCCATTTGATGCAATTAGAACGAGCTCAAAGGGGATTTTTAAAAATCATGTATTTCAAAACACGTCAGTTTTTAACAAATTCATTGTATTTATATCATCCAGATTTATTGACAGTTCGTAAACTATATATTTTATACCTTATATATATATAAGGCCGCTGTGTTTCGTATGGTGAGTCCAGAGAACCGGAGACCCTTTTTACTGGAAAAGAGGCATTCCATCTTAGTCCTCACGGGTGACAACGCATCTGCATTTTGATTCGTAATCGAGAATAGATGCAGATGTCTATGGGCCATAGCAACCACTTACCATCAGGTGGACTGTGTGCTCGTTTGTCACCCTTATCTTATAAAAAAAATATTGTACGTAGTTTTGAAAAAACATATGTCCTTCAATATCGATACTAATACTTTAACTAAAAGAAGAAAAGATAGAGTCGCCACACTAAATTACATTAAGACTAAATTTGCTCGCAATCAGTACGACATATATCCTATGACTCATCGAAATTGTAAACACAAACTTAATGAATGGCTGAAGACATTAAATTTTATTGAAGTATAAAACCTATTAAAATTAGAATTTTGATATGAGAATATTCACGTGTAAATCACTTGCTTATTACATACCTTCACACATCATAATCCCCATGTAGCTGTACATTCATCCCCTCTACTCAGTGGCCTAACGCCCATCCTAAGACCTCTTATGTGGTAAGGCTATGCAGGGGGAAACGTATGAAAAATTTCACACGACACACATTACACGCACATACATTACACACATATTACACACACACTACACATTCACTACATACACACATACTACACACACTATTTTGTTACTTTCCAAATTTTTTTCAATTTTCGTTTTTCAGTTATGTTGTTTACGCTCAGCGATAATTTTAGTATAGGCGGTTCTTGCTTTAGTAAATTTTAAAAAGGAAGAGGGGCTTACTTCAGATACGGGCGCATTTCACGTTCAAAATAAGTCTACCATTGCAGATGTAAGACTGTAAGACCATGTTTATAAATAAAAACTTTTTGTTATTTTTTATAATTATTATTTGATGACATAACTACGCAAAGTTATATTATCAATAAGAGCTTGCAATCAAAAAGAGCTTGTACATCTCTAGTAAATGCAGTTTTTCTAAATACCTCGGAATATGGTGCATATATTAGAACCCCTCGGTATTAGGTGCCTTTATGTAGATTTAAAGAGGCTCAAAAAAGTCAAAAAGTACTGCAACTTTTTACCATAAAGCCATGAAGGGTGATGTCGGAATACCTAACTTCCAATTTCAGGGGTTGTGGCTTGTATTGTAATTATCTTTCCGTCTCTAACCCTACATTAGACCTTGCATAGTTGCCTTATCACGTTATAAGTAACGGATTCGGGCGATTCACCAATTAGTAAACAAATAATTGAAAGCATCTGAAAAAGTTTGAAGCTTAACACCACGATCGATACAAAAATATTTTCTTAATTTTATGGTTTCAATTAAATTAATTTAAATTTTTACAATTAAGCTTTTTATATTGATTAGCCATAAGAAATAGTCTTATATAAAATAATCCATTTCAGGATCTGCCAGCTTGTGTACGTCGCGTTGCTAAATTCCTTGGCAAAGAGATAACTAAAGAACAGATTGAAAAACTATGCGAGCACCTTAAAATTGATAATTTCAAAAAAAACAAATCCGTCAATTACGATAACTTAAAGGGTATTGGATTATTGAATGAAAAGGAGAGTTTTATTAGAAAGGGTACGTATTCTATCTTTCTTTATTGGCATGTTACATTGCACTGATAAACGTTAGTCTCCCGTAAATTGAAATTATTTGCCTTAATTGCCATAATAAGGCGAACTGACGATCATAGTTTTTTTTTTATAGAATAAGGGTGACAAACGAGCACACAGTCTACCTGATGATAAGTGGTTGCTGTGGCCCATAGACATCTACATCTATCTTCGTTGGCGAATTTAAATGCAGATGCGTTGCCAGCCGTGAGAACTAAGATAGAATGCCTTTTTTCCAGTAAAAAGGTTCTCCGGTTCTCTACACTCACCATACGAAACACAGCAGCATTAAGCTGCTATTTTACGGTGGTATTCTGTGAGAGCGTGGTCCTTCCCCGGTCGACCCGTACCCATTCGTGCTACAACTATAGTATTAATATAGCTGCAGCATGGCACTACCACGTATAAAAACTGTAAAAACTGTAGTACTAGATGTCTTGCAATTTTGACGCTGTTTTTGTCGCTTGTCTGGGTATTTATATCTGGATGATAAATAAGTTCGCGATGATAGCAAACATGAATTTTAAATGTTAGTTATGTGTTTCGTATGGTTAGTGACTAAAATTATATAACCTGTTTATTGATAACGAGACATCCGGGACGAGTCTTCAGGGATGACAACACATCCGCGATTTAATTCCTTATCGAGGATACTGTAGTTATATATGAGCCACTAAAGCCACTTTTCAACGCGCCGCATATAATAAAAAATATGAAAGATATCTGGTGAAACATGCACAAAAGGATATAAAAGACATATAAAACATAAAGAAGAGGAAGACATGTAATAAAGACATAAGACCTAACAACGACGTGACAAACATTATAACAAAGAGTAACATTAAAGTTAATAATCATTGGCAGACTGAACAAGTGACTAAATCATGGCTGTCAGTTGAAGACCAAGAGGGCGTGTGGATCCACTATATAAAGCGTTGTGTCCATGAGAATATGAACATATAATTAGCAAAACTCTGCAGCATAACAGAAGCATAAATCCAAAGTAGTAGTTCTGAAATACTATTGCAAGCATCTTACATTATTGTAATGTTTATTTTAGTTAAACCAATTGTGACCGAGTTTCGTAAATAAAGTTTTTTTTTTTTTAAGTATACTCCATGAAAGCATTCTAATTCACTAACTATCAGATGGACTATGTGTTCGTTTCTTGACTTTAATCCTACAAAAAATATCTTCCTATTTTTGAAATTAAGTTCTTGTCAACCACGAATTTCCATAAATTAGTTAAAAATTTACGTATAGGTTTTATGTAATTATCTGTCAATACTATTTGTTCCCTTTTGTCACCTCATTTTAATAACAAAACGTTTTAATTTGCGGTAATTATGATTCATACCTTGCTGGCTGGCTTTAAGAACTGATCTAATAAGTTAACTAGCTAAACTTATTGGACAAAATTATTCCAATGTGTGCAACTTACTAAATGCAGACTGCGTTCATAATCTAGATCTAATTGGAATCTGTTATAACTGTAGGCTATATTCAAATCCGGTTCAAACGACCATATTCGGGAGTATAAAGGAATTTTAAAATAATGCAACTTGAATGTAACTAGGACGATTGTGTTAATCAATGAACCTGTTTAAAATTAACGTAATCCACCAACGTAAGTACAACGAATTCGTTGTTTGACTCGATATAAAACATAGACGCTTCAACACGCTGCGCCTCTACACTCTACAGATAGTAGTTCCTATCTATGGTGGAAGCATGCGCTGAGCAACTTTCAGCTTTTATAAAATAAGGAAGATCTGGCATTCACGAGCAATATTTTTCGAACATATTATTTAAAAGGCATTGACATCATAATATCAAATGTCTGCTGTTGATAGCAACAATTACGGAGTAGACTTGACTACGCTTTTATTGTAAATCGATAAAGACAATTTTTCGAGTGAGCAACATTGTAAATTATTTTTTTCATTTCAATTATTAGTACATATATAGGTTAAAATTTAAAAATAATTTACAATATATATTTGACACATCATATATATATATATATATATATATATATATATATATATATTATATATATATATATATATATATATGATGTGTGAAGTGGATATGTGAAGTCCACCAATATGCATTGGGGCAGTGGCGATTTAGCATATGTTGCTGCCGTCCGGCGCCACCCAAATCACAATAAAAAATAAGGCTTCTAAGGGCGTATGATAAGAAATAACATTTGATGATGTAACTATTTAGGCAACATTATGGCTGTTAACTTAAGCTGCCGATAATCCTCAGTCGGGGCTTTCCTAATTTTTGACACTGTCTGATCACCGACATAGGAAACAATTATTTATTTTTTTAGTTCTTTGAAGTCGATTTTTTATTCATTAATATAAAAAAGTGTAATTTTACTTCTTATAATACATAAATTATATTCTCTTCATATCATTTCAGGTAAAGTTGGCGGTTGGCGAGACTATTTTGATGAAAAGATGACTGAACAGGCACAACGCTGGATAGAGGAGAACTTGCGTGATACCGACTTGCGTTTTCCTCACTAAGCATTTCAATAAATTTGTATTAATAACGAAAGACTACTATTATTTACATTATTTTGTATGAGCATTATTTTTATATCTGTTACCCCATTTTGAAGGTAGGGTACGAAATTGTCACACATAATAGTATTATTACTATTTCTAGTAAATTAAAAGTAACTGGTGTAATTACTTTCATATTGGACATAATATGAAGAGACCAAAGGTATACACTTGGCATTTTAATCCTGAAAACAGGTTTGCTTCTTTTTCTCTTATTTGAAAAATAAATTGGAAAAACCAGATAATTATATTGTATGGACTTTATGTAGAATTGCAGACTCCCTTTATGCATACAGGTGTATGTTATTTATTAGCTTATTACTCTTAGTGACAAAAACTCGACGTCTATTTAAAAAGCAAAATGTTCCATCTCTCTCTATATATATACGTCTCTATGTACATATGTATCAGGAGGTTATATTTGTGTAGTTTATTTCTAAGTAAAATGTATAATCTATACTTAATAGTTAATTATCACTCTTGTTTTGTTGCATTAAGTCCAACCTTTGCATTTTTTTTTGTTTTAAGGAATGCAATAAAGAATAAATAAATACATACAGTAGTTTCGTACGTACCGTATAATAGCGGCTTAAGAGAATCCACTTGATATCAACCTGTGCGTTTCGTAAGAAGTGACAGATGGAAAATAAAAAAAGGAGATGGGCAGCAGAATTTTTCAGATTACAATTCAAGATATTAAAAAATGCGGTTTCATGAGAATAAAAGTGTGATCGGAGAGTTTTTGTGTTTTTCTGCGGCGGGTCTTGCAAAACTTAGCTCCGACCGCATGGACAGTTTCCACGAGTTTATGATTCATATGGTCCACTTCATTACTGTCTTCTAGGCACTGAAAACGATTTTGTAACTCGAGCTGCAAGGTTTCACGACTTTAGACTAGAGCACGAAGGGGACGAAGCTTGGACTTCATTAGACGAGACCTCTTCAACTTATCGTTTAGGGTCAGTGTGCCTCTAACCATTCGGTGATCGCTACCAGTTTTCACCTACGCGATCACTGGTCACTGTCGTCAGGTCGTCATAATGAAGTCAATCTAATTTTTTGTCGAACCGTCGGGGCTCAACCAAGTTCACTTCCTGTGGGGCCGCTTCTGGAAGAAAGAGTTCATCATAATGAGTCCCTCTTCTTTCATGAAGTCGGCCAGCTGCTGGCCCCTTGGGTTGCGTTGCCCTATTTGAAATTTCCCTACCTTCAGCTCACCGTTCTCTCTTCTGCCTAATTTTGCATTGAAGTCTCCCATACGGTGTTAGTATAGTGTGTTTTGGAGGAATGCATTGCTCTAGATACATCTGGGGGCACGGCAGTGCTCCCGCCAAGTCGAGCAAACAAGCGGCACTACCGTACCATCCTTTTTTCGAAGCAGTTCAGGTCATTTTCGAAACCCTATAACTTCGTTGTAGATAAATCTAGAAGCTAGAATTTTCACTAACCAAGTAGGCATTGTATAAACTCGATATATTTCAAATTTAATTAAATTTTAACTAGTAGTTTAAGAATTATAACTTTTTTTTTTATAGGAGAGGGAACAAACGAGCATGCGGCTCACCTGATGGTAAGTGACTACCGCCGCCCATGAACAACCGCAACACCAGGGGAATTGCAGATGCGTTGCCGGCCTTTTAAAAAGGAGTAGGCTCTTTTCTTGAAGGTCCTTAAGTCGTATCGGTCCGGAAAAATCGCAGGTGGTAAACTATTCCACAAGGAAGTTGTGCGAGGAAGAAAACATCTTCTAAATCGCACAGTGGTGGACCGCCAATCATCCAGATGGTGTAGATGGTATCGGGAGTTCTGCCGCGATGTGCGTTCGTGAAATTTGGCGGCTGGGATTAATCCGAACAATTCCTCAGAGCACTCCCCATGGTAAATGCGAAAGAAAATGCTAAGAGATGCAACTTCTCTTCGCAGTGCCAATGATTCGAGCCGATCGGAAAGGACTCGGTCGTCGACGATTCGAGCCGCTCTGCGCTGGATGCGGTCAAGTGGAAGGAGCTGGCACTGGGGAGCCCCAGCCCAGAGATGGAAACAGTATTCCATGTGAGGCCGAACCTGCGCCTTGTAAAGTTGCAGGCGTTGAGCCGGCATGAAATACTGTCCCGCTCTACTGAGCACGCCAAGCTTTTTAGAGGCCAATTTGGCCTTATCTTCCAAGTGACCACGAAACTGCACGTTACTCGATGTGTCGACGCCGAGGATTCCCATACTGGTTGAGGCAACAAGGGGAGTACCTTGAAATTGAGGAGATACGACAAAGGGGTTCTTTTTAGCGGTAAATGCGCAAACTTGTGTCTTCTGAGGATTAAACTGGACTAGATTTAGTCGCCCCCAATCCGAGACTTTGTCCAGCAAAGACTCGACTTCAGACACAAGTTTGTTCCGGTACTCGGTGACGTTTTCCCGAGAAATATTGGCACGTCCGGTGTATAGAGCATCACCAGTGCTGTCATCCGCATAGCAATGAATGCTACCGGCTTGCAACATATCATTGATATGCAGAAGAAACAGCGTTGGTGATAGCACGCAGCCTTGTGGAACACCAGCGTTAATAGGCTTGTAGCTATTAACGCTGGTGTTCCACAGCGTTAATAGCTACAAGAAAGCTGGTGATCCAATTGCATAATTTCTCGGGAAGCCCATAGGAAGGGAGCTTCGAAAGAAGCGCTTTGTGCCAAACCCGATCGAAGGCCTTCGCAATGTCCAAACTAACGGCCAATGCCTCCCCCTTGGACTCTACTGCCTCCGCCCATCTATGAGTTAAGTAGACCAGAAGATCACCAGCTGATCGACCCCGACGAAAACCGTACTGGTGGTCACTAATCAGCTGGTGATCCTCAAGGTACCGCATGAGGTGGCAGTTTATAACGGATTCCATTATTTTGGAGAACAAGGGGGTTATGGTGATAGGACTGTAGTTGGACGGGTCTGAGCGGTCGCCTTTTTTAGGGATCGGGTGAACAAAAGCTGTCTTCCATGATTTCGGGACTACGCCTAGGGAGTAGGAGTACCGGAAAAGACGCGTTAGATCCGGTGTGAACTCCGGAGCACACGTCCTCAGCACAATTGGGGGGATTCCGTCAGGCCCACTCGACTTGTGGATGTCAAGGGAGAGGAGTGCTCTGCGAACCGAGCGCTGTGAGAACCGCACATCCGGCATGGAGCACTCACACCGCGGGATGGTCGGCGGTGTGTTCCCCCCGTCATCAACAGTCGAGTTGGACGCAAAAAGGGAGCCTAAAAGGTCGGCCTTCTCTTTTGCGTCATGGGCCAGTGAGTCGTCCTCCCTGTGCAGAGATGGTAGTGATGGCTTACAGAAATTCCCTTGGACAGCCTTGGCGAGAGACCAGAATGCACGGGTTCCCGAAGGAAGGCGAAATAGTTTCTCGCCAATTCTGCCTATGTGCTCTGACTTTGCCTTGGCAATAACTCTTTTGAAGGACCTGGAGGCGAAGTTATACTTCTTTTTAAGTATGCTGGTGTTTACATCCCGAGTCACCGAAGCTGCAGCCCAGGCTTGATAACACTCCTGCTTACTGCGCAATGCAGTCTTACAGGAGCGACCAAACCAAGGCTGAGATCTGCCTCCGATGGGTACCACAGATGATGGAATAAATAGTTCCATTCCCTGTAGCACCACATCAGTGACAGAGTCAGCAACAGCGCTGGGATCATCCGACGAGAAGCAAACCCGCCCCCATGGGTAGGAAGCAAAGAAAGACCGCATTCCGTCCTAATCCGCCGACCTGTAATGCCAAACACGTCGGCAACCTGCAGAACGCAACCGCGAGGGGAGCGTGAGTGGCACCACACTCCGGATCAGACAATGGTCCGAAGAGCCAAGAGGGGCATCGACGGAAACCTGATATCCGTCCGGATGAGAGGTCAGCAGAAGGTCCAACAGGGAAGGTGTATGATCCTCAACATCTGGAATCTACTTAGGCGATGTAATCAGTTGTGTCAGACAATATGCCAAGGCAAAGTCATAAACAGATCTCCCGCATGATCGGTTAAACGTGAACCGAGCCATTCGGCGTCGTGGGCGTTAAAATCGCCAAGGATCACGATCTCTGCGGATGGGACCTGTTGTAGCAAGGAATCTGTAGCCATTTGGACGTGGTCAATGAGTCGTTCTGTTTCGGCATTACTGCTATGGGACCTATAGAGGCACCCGTAGACGCGCGGATGGTCGTCGCTGTCTACGCGTAGCCAAAGGATGGACAGGTCTGAACCTTCAAGACTGCCCGGGCGGCACATCGTTACAGCCAACATTTGGAATCAGGCGTATTCAAAAATACCTAGCTACAATACTTGCTTTTGCAAGGCTTGCAGCTAATTGTTTTTTTAATACGGCGCCGTTTACGAAAGCAGATTACTGACATTCAGCCGTAATGACGTTGCGATACGTTGAATAAAATGGCAGACAATGACAATGACAATGATTACAGAACTACTAGTTAGGTCCATTTTCTTTATGACAAAATTTCTAGACAATCCGTTGCATTTGTTCGTTTGTAATGGCACTTAAAATTCAGCCTTGTTAGCCGCATTGAAGAACGCAAAAAGCTGATACATTAGATGATGTGCATTACCTCTAGGCGTTTATTAATACTTCTTATTTATTATTTGGCTGCGACATACATAGTAAGCTGACTTGGAAATGGGCCGGACATATGTCACGACGAACCGGCTATCGATGGTAAGAAAGGTTCTATAGTGGCATCCTCGTACCGGTAGGCGAAGTGTAGGGCGCCCGCCACTAGATGGAGTGATGACTTTGTAAGATATGCAGTAAGTCAATGGACGCAGGTGAGTTAGTGTGAGTTGATCGTGCTTTGTGGCATTCTTTGAGGCAGACTTATGTTCAGCAATGATGATGATGATAATGATAGTTAAATTCTTCCATTGATTATGTATTATTGTTGTCTCATATGGGAAAATAACTCGTTTCGATGTAAGAAAGCTAAGACTTTATAAAAATATTCATCTTATTATTATCTATTAGTTTCATTGTGTCGTAAATACCAGAAGGAAGTTAGCGTAGAACCTTATTTCTTTTTATTAAACTGTATGCCAATTAAGTGCTCCTTAAACGTTCCAGTAGAATCCGTAATGCTCCGCGTCTATTGCTATTAGTTAATTTATAATAAATTAATTATCGAAAATTTAATTTTGCTATAAAACATAAAATATCTACTTTTTAAAATAAAGCTGTATGCCAAGTAATTGCTTCTTAAATGCTCCAGTAGAATCCATAATTTTTCCACGTCTATTGCCATTAGTTAATTTATAATAAATATTTAAAAAATGTAATCATCGAAAATTTAATTTTGCTATAAAACATAAAATATCTACTTCTTAAAGTTAAACTATACTTATCTTCACGCACAATCCCTGACGGGGTAGCCAGAGAGAACAGATCGCCAAGTGTCACGATCCTTACAAACCTCTTTCGCTTCTTTCAGATTCATTATCTTCTTCATGCATGCACGTCTAGGTATCCGAGTACTTTTGACCCTACCCTCTTCGAGCAATTTGCTCACATGGTCTTCGAAAGTTAGTCTCGGTCTACCTCGACACCTTTTAATATTAACTTTCGCGCTATATATTTTCTTCACCATTCGGTCTTCACTCATTCGCTCAACGTGCCCAAACCACCGAAGCACGCCCTTATCAATTTTTGTGATAAGGTCACCTTTCAAACCTGCCATATTGCGAATCTCTTCGTTTCGCTTTCGGTCGGCCATGGTAACGCCGCACATTTTACGAAGAGATCGCATCTCCACTGCATTCAACTTACTTTTATGCTTCTTCTGGCATACCCAGGTTTCGCTGCCATATAACAAAGTCGGTACCAACACTGCGTTATGTATTGCAAGGCGTGCACTCTTCGCTACGCCTTGCCTTTTGACTAACGCAGTCAGGGCACCATTGACTTTGTTCCCGGCAGCGACACGCCTGTCCACATCTAAATCACATCTTCCATCCCGGCTAAAAGCACTCCCCAAGTATACAATTTCATTTACCTGTTCTAGACATTCCTGATTTACCCATATTTCACACTTCGTTCTCTCTTCGTCTCTTTCAAATACCAGAACCTTAGTTTTATTAGC
The DNA here is from genome assembly GCA_963668995.1 of Parnassius mnemosyne. Lineage (NCBI taxonomy): Eukaryota > Metazoa > Arthropoda > Insecta > Lepidoptera > Papilionidae > Parnassius > Parnassius mnemosyne. The sequence goes on along the minus strand of CAVLGL010000035.1, from coordinate 15,259,715 downwards.
ATTCAAACGGAGACCTTTAATTTCACATTCCTCTTTCATACACGTGACTAATGCCTGCAGTTCTGCCTCTGATGGTGCAATAAGCACTGCATCATCAGCATACAGCAGACAATTTACTTTAATGTCACCCAATTTCACACCCAAACAACTATCGTTCAGCTTCTGTAAACAGCTGTCGAGATACAGTATGAACAGCCAGGAAGACATGACACGACCCTGCTTTACGCCCGTTTGGACGTTAAACATGGGTGACAGGTCATGCCCTACCCGCACACAGGCTTTACAGTAACAGTAAAGAGACTGCACAGCCCTTAGCAATCGACCATCCACACCATACCCCGGCAACAGTTCCCACATTTTCTTCCTTACAACCTTATCAAATGCTTTCTCAAGATCCACAAAAGCACAGAAAATCTTCTGGTTAGCAGCCAGAAGCTTTTCCGTGATCATGCGGAGAGAAAACATTTGATCCGTGCATCCTCTTCCAGGTCTAAATCCGCATTGTGCCTCCCATAGAAATCTTTCCGATTTCTCTTGCATCCTACGTGTCAAAACCTTCGAGTAAACTTTACTTGCTAAACTGGTCAAGCTGATCGCCCGATAGCACCCGCAGTCAAAATGTGAACCTTTACCTTTATATAAAGGCACAATGACTGCGGATCGCCAATCATCCGGGACATCCCCCGTCCGCCAGCACAAATTGCACAGCAGATGAAAGCTGTCCCAGACGCGAGGCCCACCATACTTGACCATTTCAGCAGTAACTCTGTCTAGTCCCGCAGCCTTACCACATTTCAAACTTCGAATCGCACGTTCAATCTCTTTCATACTGATGACCTCAGTGTCATCGAGGTCCGGGTCTGGCGTACCAGTCACGGCGTCATCCCCGGATCCCTCACTAAGATCATCACACGCATACATTTCTCTATAAAATTCGCTCCATCGCTGCATGACGTCCGATTTTTCTGAGAGGACGTCATTAGTTCTCGAAAGCACTTTGTTCATTCTTAAGGCCGTCGCACCACTTCGGGTCCTTCCAACCTCTTTCCAGAAGAGTTTGGAGTTCTCCTTGAAGTTGTGCGACAACCTTTCGTCCGCTTCCATTCTACACCTTTCACGCACTTCCTCAATCAGTGCCTTCGTGTGAACTTTCTGCAGCCTATATCTTTCTTTCATCTTCTCTCTCATATCCTTATCATTACTAGAGGCCAAGTAGTCTAACCATGCTTTCTTCTTCTTCTTTACAGCTTCTTTCACTTCATCATTCCACCATGCATCTCTTCTTTTACTACTGCCTCTTTTTATTGTTCCACACACTTCTTCCGCTGCACTTACCATTCCATCCCTAAGGTTCTGCCAAGTTCTTTTTACACATTCTTTTCTGCCATCGATGGTGTCAAGCTTTTCGGCTACCCTCGCATGATATTTGTCCCTAGTATCCGCTTCCTGAAGCTTCCAGCTTCGGATGCGACAGACCGACTGTGGTTCTGTTACTGCCGTCCGGTAGCGCCAACCCGCGAACAGACCCCAAAATCTAGTAATCACTAGATAGTGATCCGTTCCCAGGTCAGCACCCCTGAACACTCGCGTATCCATCACCTGTTTTCGCAGTCGGTCATCCACCAGGAACAAATCAATCATACTTCTCTCATTCTTTCGTTCTCTAGTATACATATGGATTTTCTTGTGATTAAACATAGTGTTTGTCACAAGAAGACCCTTTTCCTTGCACACCGCCAGTATAAGCTTGCCAGCATCATTAACCCTTTTATCGCCAAACTTTCCAAGTACCGACTCGTACCCTGGTCGAGCGGTACCAACCCATCCATTCAAATCACCACATACAACAATTCTTTCGTTTCCCCTAGCCAAATCTAGAACTTCTCTTACATTCTCCCAAAACTCCTCCAGCTCAGCCCTGGACGACGAAGCTACCGGCGCATAAACAGCCAAAAGGAATAACTTCGTCAGTCCCAATTTAAAGCGAACCCAGAGAAGTCTTGAGTTCACAACCTTATATTCAGTCATAACATCGACCAACCGAGAAGACAGCAGCACCCCCAACCTAAAGTTAAACTGCATGCCAAATAATTGCTCCTTAAATGCTTCAGCATATTACGTAATTGCACCACGTCTATTGCTATTAGTTAATTTAAAAAATAATAATAATCGAAAATTTAATTTTGCTATAAAACATAAAATATCTACTTTTTTAAAGTTAAACTTTATGAAAATTAATTGCTCCTTAAATGCTCTATTGAAATCCGTAACTGCTCCACGTCTATTGCTGTTAGTTATGCACGGGCTGCAGCACGTACATTTTTGTAGCGTCAGCAGTTTTCGCTACAATAATGCATTTTCAGTCAGTGCGCTAATTGAGCCCATCAATACCGGTCACGCGTCCTCGCAGTATCATTTCCCATCTATCATTAAATTAGATTTAGTTGGTTCTATCAATAAACTATCAATTATCAACTTCCCGGTATTGACTATCATTTACAATCAACTACTGTCAAACGAACAAACGTACGGGTCCCGTTGCAGCCCCTACGAGTTAGTTAATTAATTTGTAATTGTTTTTGAGAAAGAGTGATCCCATTTGAGTAATAGCGCCATTTTCAACAGAATGTTGTAAACTTTCCATTCTACAGGTAAAGTCATTTAATCGAACAAAAATTGATTGATGCTCAAGGTGGTACGTAGAGGTGGTAGGTAGTCCAATCTAAAATAAAAAGGAAGCCGTAAAATATTAATAGTAATGCAATTAATAAATTCGTATTCTAATGATATTGTAGCAGGTTTTCATTGCCTGAAAACACGGATAAAACGATATTTTCTAAAAGTGAATCCTAGTGTTTAGGTCAAAAATGGTCATTTTGAGACGACATCCAATCACGTTCGACTTAGCAAATCGCCCGATGGTACCAGGTGTCACGCGTGTCGCGGGGAGGAGGCAGTGGAAGGCAGCTTCCCGGCGTTTGGCGCTGGCGGGCGAGAGACAGTAGATCGCGGGCAGCGGTGCAGTTAATTAGCGTATCTCGGTGGCCGCTGCAGTAGTTTGGCGCGACCAGTTGTGGGTTATGGTGTAGAATTTTAGAATTTGTGCGCGTTACTTCACTACGTAATTGTGGTTTCGTGAAAACCGCCTCGGTTTAGTTTGTATAGGTTTTAAGTTCGTGACAAGAGGCTTGTATTGTATTTGACTGATTAAAGTAATTTCGTATGAAAGTTAATTGTTTTGGAAATCATTGTTTAATTATACCGTCGCGTTAAGAGCCTTTTGTGTGTTGACTCAGTAGCTAGTTTACGTGTCAGATAAGTTAATTTTGAATTCTAATTGCGGCGGAGTCTTTAATATCCAACGAAGGAACTTAGTTGTGTTTGTAACGCTGAAACGTGTGACACATGAAGAGATCGCGTTAGTTTCGTATTTGTAATTTGGTGATAAATTAATCCGGGACATTGAATGTTGAACTTTGAACTGCTGTTCGTTATTTGTGTCGGGTATCACGTGTTCGATTCTATGATGAACGTTGAATTAGTCGAGTTGAAGTTAGTTAAATGTACAATACAGTGGATAGACTGAAATAGTGACATGAAGAAAGAAATGGCCCATTGGGGACGCCTGCTGGAGTAATGCAGCATTGTGGGGCAGCACGGAAACCGGCCGCTGCCAGGTCACCTCGGCTGGGCCAGGTCACCTACATATACACACCACTAAACACCACTTTACATGCATCTACTCTACCTACGGCCTGACCGAGCCTTGTGGCGGTCTTAGATAGGGATCCAGGTACGTACTGTTCATTTTCCTAGCCTTCTCCCTATTGTGTAGTATGATAGGTCAATTTTTCATAAGGCCACTTGGGCCCGTACCCTCGGCTGCATTGGCCCTAGTCAAGGCGACCTTTCCCGGGGCAGCTGTGGGCCGTAACATTTTTGGTAACAGAGCGTGGTTAAGATTGATTTAATTTTGTGTCTACAATTACGCCCGGCCGTAATACGTAATAATAAAATTATTTTCCTTTGTTGCTTGCTTCTTTTGTTTGTTAGCGGGTACAATTAAAAGCCGCGCCGTTAGGCTGCGCAAGCGGGAGTTTGTTAGGGCTAGTACGTGCTAGGTACGCGTCGGGTAGGTAGATGGTTATTATCGTGTAATCGGATAATTATCATTGTCGTATAATTATAGTAGATTAATTGTCGAAGGGTCGGTTGTCTGAGCGAGGCATTTTTGCTGATCGACTGTGGTGTGTACCTTTATTTGTATTATAATTCGTATTTAATTTAATAAATAGTAATTGTATTTGTGCAATTTGTATTTGACTTGATTTGATAGGAACTGTATTTTTATTGGTAATTAATTTGCATTTGAGCTGCGTAGTAATTTGTATTTAGAAGTGATGCCGTCGCGCTGCCAGGGCAATCACTATGCCGTTTTGTGTCTGTGCGAACGGCGTTTCCTCCAGGGGCGGGGGGTCGTCTCCCCCCCCCCTCAGTATGTTGAGAGGGACATCACTGCCACTCAGCGGTCAGCTAGACCCTTCTCACCCCCGTCAGCTAAGTGGCCGCGGCTGGAGGTACCACCGTCCCCCCTTTAATGCAGGCAGCCCCAGCTAGGTAGCTGCCGCTCTAGCTCCCACCACGGCCGCCTACACTCATTCTTGGAGCCGTCAACAGCTCACTTGTCAAACTGTTCTATTGCCGACGGCCTCAATGAGGGTGTACAACCCGAGCGTCGATTGTTTAACGGCACGCGCTTTATTGGATTCGGGTTCACAACACGGTGTGGCCTCCGCTTGGTTGTTGGGAAGACTAGGGCTCCCCGGGAGCGTTGAATCGCGCTGTCAGGAACAATTAGATTTAGTTTTCGTCGAGCACTTAATTAATAATGCTTTAAATTAAAAATAAAAATGCTTTGGGTTTTCCGCGAAATGTTTCATAATTGTGGCGGTTGTGATTAAGAGGGCGAATTTAGTGTGCTCTTTGAATACTTGTACATATGTTTTTGTAATTGTATTTGATCATTGTGTTTGTTTGTTGAAAGGAAAATTGAAATTGAATAACCCTATTTGTGCCAAAGGGAATGAGAGTCATTCCATTCTTTGTTTTCACATTTTTGTTGGCACTGCCGAGGATATTTATTTGGAAAGAGAAATAGGGCTGTCTCTTACGTTTATCGTTTTATTTAATTTGTCAGTTTGATCTATGCGCTTCGGTAAATTAATTTGTTTGAATTAATTCCGTAGTTGAACATTGATGCTTTTGAGATTTGGTTGAAGTATGAGCGTAGGACTGCATGTCTAAAAGGGCTAGCTAGTTGTGAGATTATCAGATTGAAATCAGCTGCCGCACAATTGAGTAAATGATTATATGGTGGATGGCTTGGTTATGCCTGCTTGCTTGAAATTCATACTAAGGACTATCTGTGCATTTCGTTTGGCTCTCCACAGACGCCGTTCAACCGGCCGCTGCCAGGTCACCTACATATACACACCATTAAACACCACTTTACATGCATCTACTCTACCTACGGCCTGACCGAGCCTTGGGGCGGTCTTAGATTCGGATCCAGGTACGTACTGTTCATTTTTCTAGCCTTCTCCCTATTGTGTAGTATGATAGGTCATTTTTCCATAAGGCCACTTGTGCCCGTACTCTCGGCTGCCCGTCGAGGAGGCTACTATGGGCCCTAGCCAAGGCGACCTATGCAGGGGCAGCTGTGGGCCGTAACACCTAGGTAGTTCGATTTATCGCCCCGAAAACCCCTTCATATAAAATTTCATAAACATCTTTGGAGCCGTTTTCGAGATTCCGATTATATATACTTAGTCGGGTCATAAGTTCTGCCAAAACCTTATTATATAAAATTTTTGAATACTGGCTTGATGAACTTGCCGAAAATAAAAAAAAATATTAATTTTCATTTATTTTAAATTTGGAGTGGTCGAAGAAAGAAGATAGAGTTGCGGTTATCGCGTTGCACCGCTGTGGTTACGCCCCATAAGAGATTTTCAATATTCTACAAAAATTGAAAATAACCCTACGATTTGTTTATCGCACTATCAAACGATTCACTGAAGATTCAAGCATCGAAGATCGTAAGAGGACCGACCGTTGTTGCCGAACTCCGTTGTCGCTAAGCGACCCAATAATGTCTTATCGCATATTTCAGCGTTTAACTTATAGAAAAGGATAAAATAGGTTTTTCACCCTTAAATAAATTAAGAATCGTGTCAATCGTAGGCATTTCCGGTAGCCAAAATTCAATTATAACCTCAGGCACCACTGACATATCTCTAGATTATTTACCTTAATATCGTTTCTGTGTCGCCTCCCTTAACATTACGTCGCCTCAGTGCTTGTTAGGCTAACAGACCATTTGAGTAATTTTACAGGAGCAATGTTTTTTTGTTTTTCTATGTTATGACTCAAATAAAGCCGTAATGTTCGGTAGTTTCTAAAACTATGGCACATCTGGGCTTCTAATAATCCGTAAAAATAAAAAACTTTTGGCCTTAACATTGTGTAAAACCGGTTTCAAAATGGATATTGGACAAAAAACGAAGCTATAATTACGGTAATGGATATACACTACATTTCTTGGGATGTTAGCCAAATAGCAACCAAAAGTATTTTGTGCTTGTTTGCCCTATAGCCTCGCTTTACGATACAGGGTGTGAAATTAAATAAATCTACTGCGAATCATTATTGTATATTATATAAAATTAATTAAAAATTTTATGAATCTCTTGACTACGGATCTTATCTAACAGGCTTGAATTACAATTAAATGTTGAATTTTAGCTATACTACCTTTTCTTGTATATCCTTCTTTTACAGAGTTTCTACTTTTCCTGTTATTTCAGATTTTTTAGTAGTTCCTTTTTTTTCTATCTTACCTGCTTTTCCTTTATTTTCTTCTCTCCCTATCTTACCCACTCTTCCTGTATTTCGTAATTTACTTGTACTTCCACCTTTTCCTGTCTTTCCTGCTTTAACTGTATTTTCTGGCTTTCTTTCCTTTCTCTGTCTTTCCTGAGCGAGTGGCTTCTTCAAGGCTTTTAGTATTATAGTCTCCATATATGTTTTATCTTCGTCTGGCATATATTTGTATGAGCTACGTATGTCTTGAATTTTTTTTTGTGTCAATGTACTTGTTGGTGCCTTAACGGTTACATCACTTAAGATGTGAACCTTTTTTTTATTGATGTCCACGGACGTTGTGGGCCCTTGGAAACTGGTTTTGTATTGCAATATATTCCACTTTGATTTATTGTAAGTAATGGTCTTTACTTTCGAGAATGGTATTTGGTTAAATCCGTACTTGACAGCTTCTTCGTGGTAACAGTGGAAATCGTCATCGACCATCTGAAGGAACTTAAATGTTAGAGCCTTTGATTTAATTTTCAAAACTGCTCTCATTAATGACAGTGGGCTGAATATTTCCTGATGCCGAAGATTTCGTTCAATGAGACTGTGTACTGCATCGACCTCCTGCACATTTCCATACCCTGGCTCGGAAAATTTTTGGGTAATTTCGGTTACCTGTTTTGCTTCTGGTGACTGTAAAAAATTTATTATGGCAACACTCATATGTGAGTTTCTGTTCTGGGGCACGCATGAGTCGGACCATAAGATGAGCTTGGTAACTGTAATAGGTAAGCTATCCACTACGGATTTAAGAATTTTAACTAACGCACTTGCTAGGTCATCACCGCTCCTTCCGTTTTTGGTCTCGTCCCACATTGCGTTAGTTGCAGATTTGTTCAAATTGCAGTGGGCTGTCAAATTATACACTGTTAATTTACTCGTGTAATAAAAACAGGACATGTTGGCTTTTGGAAGAGAAAAAATGTATTCTAAATCAAATGTGACAACAGCTGTTGTCTCATTTATTTTCCTGTCCTTTTCTCTTTCTCTATTGCCCTCCTCTTTTCTTCTTATATGTTCGCAGTGTTTTATCGTTTGTTCAGCATTAGGAATTTTGATCGCCTTGAATTCAGAACACGCATCACAGGCGTCTTTTTTTGGGTGATGAAACGCTAAATTGAATTTTTCGTTAAACACCTTCCGGTAAATGTTTTCTTTCACTAGTTCTTTCGTCGACTCTACATAAAATGAATACATTTTGGCGATTGATAGACTTTTTTCGAGGTACTGTCGTTTTGTGTTAGCTCGACAAAAATGTGATTCTTGTGTGGGAAAGGACTTTATGTGCTGTATTACTTCTTCTATTTTGTTTTCGGCAGTCTGCTTTTTTATGTGTTTTCCTTCAGAGGGTGTGGGAATTAATTTCAATGGGTTGTTATGAAGTTTTTTGTAGAAATAATAAATTCTTTTTGCCGATATATCCAAAGTACCACAAAAAAACTTCTGGCACACCTTCACTTTTTGCTCATTTTTTAAAAAGAAGTACTGATATGAGAACTTTCTTCTGCTTTCTTCTGCTTCTGTTCTTTTCCTTTGTGAGCATACCCTACATGTAAATTCGTTGTAATATTTGTTTTTCTGGGCATCGTTTAATGAATAAAATGCCTTTTTCAAGTCCTCTCTTTCTTGTTCTGTAAACTTTGCTGAGCAGTTGTATGCGCACTTTTCGTCACATCCAGCGTGAACCTGTTTCGCTGGACATTTTTTTCCTTTAATATTAACATATTCTTCCCCAGCTTCTCTTTTTTTTTTCCTTGCAATTCTTTGCCAATTTTCAGGGCACCTTATTCTCTTTCTTGAGGTTTTTTGTTTTACGACATCTGAAGCGTCACTAGCATTACTATTAATCAATATGATAGAACTTTCTAGTTCTAGTTCTGAACTGCCAGGGCAAACAATGTATTTTTTTACTGACGTTATAGTGTGTTTTTCAGTGAATGTTTGTTCGCCTTCTTCTTGATAATTTGGAGCGTGTCCGTTGCCGTTTCTGCAACCAATGACAGTTTTTGCGCAATCCGCGGTAAGTATTTCGTTACCTTTTTCAACGGTTTCGGTCTCTTTACAGGCCATGAATAACTTTTTCTTAACTCTGTCAACCCTGAAAAATAAATTTTTAGTTTTTATTTGAAAATTATATTAAAATTTAGGTACCATTTTATCTTCACGCACAATCCCTGACGGGGTAGCCAGAGAGAACAGATCGCCAAGTGTCACGATCCTTACCATTTTAAGTTTCTTCAAACAGTTATATTTACCCTACTAATATTATAAATGTGAAAGTTTGTGGGGATAGAAAGGTGGATGTTTTTACTCTTTCACGCAAATACTACTTAACGGATTTGGATGAAATTTTGCACCAGGATGGCTTATATCTTCGGTAACACATAGGCTCTCGAACTCTCACTTTTTTGTCGAAAAGTCGACAGGAACTATGCGGGTGAAAGCGCAGGCCGCAACTATTACTTTATATTTTATTTACCTTATACTTTTTCGATTATCGACGTACGGTTCTTTGTTATTTTTAACCGACTTCTAAAAAGGCGGAGGCTATGTATTCGATGCGTATTTTTCGTTTACAAGTGAACTTAAAGTACCTTGGTTTCCTAGTGCAGGGGCCATATGTATTTCTATCTTGTTATTGTGATTTCTTTGTCAATTTTTTTTTGTATTTGTATTTCTTTTTTATTACTAGCTGTGCCCCACAGTTTTACCCGCGTAAGTACCGTCCCCAGATAACTGGAACAAAAAGTAGCCTATGTTCTTCTTCAGGGTCGCATCTATCTATGTATCAAATTTCATCAAAATTGGTTCAGCGGTTTAGGCGTGAAAGCTTAACAAACAAACTCACTTTCGTATTTATAATATTAGTTAGGAGACATTTATACACTCAGTTCAAAAAAATAAAAATGAATCTTGCATAATAAAATAAAATAATTTTTATCTATTATATGAACATGAACTGGCACCGCATAGTTACAATCTCGTATAATTTAAACGAAATTTAAAAAAAAAATAAATCAAACAAACTAGACCAAACAAAACCAAACCTACAAACCTCTAAGCCCCTACAAATCCCTAAAACCCCTTCCAACCTTGAATCTCTTAATAACGCCTTCAAGCGCGTACAAACCAAATAAATAAACTAAACAAACAAACGAACAGAACAAACAAAAAACGCGTACTTCCTGTTCCCATGAGAAAATTAAAAATTCCCACTCATAAAGGATATCCTAAATTATTAAGGATCGAATTAACTATCTTTAAGTGTAAATCCCGTCTAAATCAGTTCTGACTGTCCAGAAATTCGCTCGTATGAAAAAAAACGAACAAACTATTCAGCGCTGTGAGTATGACAATATGATAAAAGTATGGTTCTAAACCATCCTGTATAACAAACACAAAATAACCAAAAATAATACCACAATGATTAAAATCAACTTACATTTCGTAGTATGCAGTACTGCTGACATACCGTTTTTCAGAACTGGTCCAGGACATAATTTTCAAAGTTATTCGGACACTTTCCACCTCGTTTTATTTCTAAATTTACCGAAAAACTTGATAAATCTCGCAGTTCTAACACCGTTTCGCGTCGCAATAGATTATAGCTAAACAATATGGCGGAGCAGCGATGTGTGACGTCATGAGTGAGCGGGCCTGTGATTGGTTGATTTGGGGATATACGGCAAACAAGCTCGCAGGGAGAATTCCACTATTGGAATGTTGGTTAATTTGTGGTGGTAAGCTATACAAGCACGGAAATTAAAATTGTAACTGTGGATATTGATTTTTAACATCGTCTTTTACTCGTTTATTGGTATAGTTACGCGAGTCATTCTCGATTTAGACTGTGTGGAAATTGATTCTTAAGCACATTACATTCAAAGGTCATTTTCGTCTAAATTGGTCTGTTGGCCAAACAAGCACTGAGGCGACGATTAAAGCACACGGTATACTAGGTAACGATTTTATGATAAAGAATAATTGCAACATTTACGTTCAATCCAAAACTGAGAATACGTGAAAGATCCTACAAATTACGTTATTTGAACGAAACTCTTCAAAATATAATCGACTCTAATAACCAATTATTTTTAGCAGCTCAGAAAGTGTAATTATGTGTAGAACAAGTAATATAAATCCCGCGACAGCAATAGTCGAAAACAAATAATATATAACGGTATTGTTATTCCCAATGCATTAGTCGAAGTCAAAAACTACTTATTTATTATGACTTGTATAAATACAAACAAATGCGACAAAGTAATTAGCATTCCAAACATCGAAGGTCTCCCTTACCAACCAAATCAACAAACAAACAACATTCATAACCACTTAACTAACAATCTTAATCACACATCCGACTGCGATAGACAAAACCAAGTACTCACCCTTATTAGACGCGACCATTTAAACAAACAAAGAGTCGAACTCATTAGAAAAAATTGTTTCCAAATATCCCGACATATTTTTCATAGAAGGCGACTCACTTACATTTAGCAATCATACAAAACATCAGTAGATGTGAATTGGGGCTTCTGCGTCACTTGCTCTCGCTTCGCTCGAGCTATATGCCGCTGAAGGCCCCAATTCTCTCCATTAGAGGTCTAAATTTTTAGTCTAATTCTCGATCCGCTTTTTTTTATCTTTGCTCCATTTCTAACTTTACTGTTTTATTCGGAATCTCAAATACAAATGGTTCAATAATATAACAACAAAATATGAAGGCTAATCTATTTCATCTTTAAAAATGCAAGGTGGTACAAAAAAACAGTTACTTTATAAAAGTACTAATTGTTAACGGTCTGAAACTACTTTATTTTCTTCTCGAACACAAAGGTAGTTTAAATTAAAAGATGAAGTTTTTATTTACATATATTTTATTAGAAATCAAACAATTATTTTGTTTTCAAAACACCATTTCTTAATACATAAAACATTTTTTAACGCACGTATTTTCTTATGAGTAAAACAGTTATATAGTAAAGTATCTTTACAATAAAGTTCACAAAGAGTACTTAAATTGGGAGCTCCTAACCAACTTATATCTATGATAGTATTATTTTCATCACAAATATCTTGCACCCATTTGATTTTTTCACATCCTTTTAAAAAATTCTTTTTATCTTTCAAATGTGTCTTTATAATTCTGTGAAACTCTCTATAATCAACAAAGCTCTCACTCCATCGATACCTTCTGTGCTTTTCAATCCAGCCAATTTGTTTTTTCTCTTCAGGAGATAGTGAAGTGAATGGGTAAGGAGGTTTAATTAGGAATATATTGATGTACTCTAGAGTGGCTATAGCAAACTCCTTTACTATAAATTTATTTTTGGTATTTTTGAAGCCTTGAAGATCGCCGATTATTGTATTGCTATTCATGATATTTTCTTAACGATATTACTCAGTGGTTTGTATTCGAATATACAGTCGTTTAATATCAAGCAATAAGCGGTTGTCTGATCTGGTATATCTTGGTCTGTTTCGATTTCAACTCTCACATCGATCGAACCTTTTAAAGTTTCGTGTTGTCTTGAACAATCAATTACAAATAATGGAGCCACGTCTCTGAACTCCTTTAAACCCATCATCAACGGCTCTGACCGGCGTCCATGATACGACTGCTGAAATCTCGCATACTGATCGTATAATAAAGTAAATTTATCTTCTGAAAAACTGACATTCAGCCCTTCATAAGGATAATATGATGAATTTAAAAAGACTCTTACATCTCGTGCGTGACAATGATCAAACTCTGCCATTGATAATTTCGCGTTATGTTTGCGGTTGGTTTGCAAGGCGATGACCACAAATCGTGGTTTCTCTATTTGCAATGAAGTTTTTATAGACCAACTATGTTTACGTGTTTTGGGTAGCAATGGATATTCATATAAGTCTGATTCTATCACGATCTGATACTTTGATCTGTGGAACTCACCAAACTATTTTATTTATTATAATATCTTCTACAACTTCACCAGTATTTAACTTGATCGCATTAAGATTTGTATTGCTTCGTAATAATACTAACTCATGTTTACAATTAATTATAATTTTTTCATAATCTTCTGCAAATCCTAATATCTTGTTCAATGGTATAGACGCGGAAAACGCTCCACCACTAGTATTGCTTGTTCCGCCAGTTGACCAGCCCCAAACTCGAGCACATTTGGATTCATTTTCATTTAAGGATAGATAAGATTTTATTGTAGTAGTGACACCAGCATTCTTAATTTTATCTATTTCTACTCCATTAAGTTCATATCGTATGTCTTGAAAAAGAAATAGCACGGGATTATTGATAAAATGTACGTTTGATACCTTTTCTTTTGTGGTGCTGTTATAAACATTCACCTTTCCCTCGATATATAAACTACTGAGTGAAGTTAGTACGTACAGGTCTTGTTGATTAATAGGAATACGTATTTCGTCATTCTTGTTAAAACTAGTTACATATGGTTTGTATGAATGATACTCAAAACTTTCAATGCTGTTATCGTATGATGTTTGTTGAGATACGTTTAAAATATTCATTTTATTAAGCCTAAGACTTACCTAGCTTAAGAAATTCTTTGTTAGACTTCTTTGTAAGCTTCTTTTATAGCTGAAGAGGTATGCCTTTATGAGATGTTCTTTTAAAACTGGCTTGGATACACGAAGTAGACGGGCTTTTATTGAAATTTATCATATTTTTTTTTTCGGAAATGTAAATGCAGTTGTACGTCTTCACCTCTTAAATTTATCTCTTTATTCTCAGCGTTCAATAACTTTATATTGATACCACTTATGGAACTTTGGTTAAGAGGGAAAATAAATCAAGTTTCTGGGTATTTCAATTATTCGATAACCAGGTGGTACATTAGGTGCAAATTCAAAAATCATATGGCTTGCTTTCCCGTTGACAAATGAACCACTAACTACATCGCATTCAATTCGCACGATGATTGTCGATGGAATACTGACAGGATACTTTGATTCAGTACTTATATTTGCTTTTATTCTTTCCATACCAAAGCCTAAAATTTTACCCAGTGATTCGCTTCTAATAAAGTGCACATATTCAGAGCAAAAAATATTTGTTTTCAATGTATTATTGTTACAAGTTAGTTTTAGTACAGCGTTCTTAATATTATTTTTTAGATAATCATAAATATCTTGAAGTTCGTAAGACCCTTCAGGAATTCTAAAATTTATTGTTTCTTTCATCTATATTGGGAATAGAATTGAAAGTTGAAAAATACAAAAGACCACATTCGTAGTCTCCTCGTAGTTCTATTGTCGGTGAATAGTTCGTTGATAAAGAGGCTCCTGTCCCAGTTATAGACACAGTGAAAGACATTTTTATACTGATACGTTTATTTATTTCATACACTATATAAATTATTTTTCCAGTAATTCCTTAAAAATTTTAGACAAAGATGTCCACAGTCTGTAGTACCAAACGCTTGATGTCGCGCATTATTATAGTTAATAGGTAAGTTATGCATATATTTAACTAATTGTAACGGGGGCTTTAAATTACCAAAACTATCATAATATTCTACGTATTTATTGTGCTTTACAAAGGCTACCCAATGCGTTCCAGGATTTCTGTAGCTATCCAAATTCAGTATTCCACATTATATCTTTTTCGGTTTCAAAGGTAATTTATTTCTCATGAAAACGCCGCGAAAGTATGGAATGTCACTTGCATGTTCTAATATGACGAGGTTAGTGAGCGGCCGTCTGGGTAGCCGTTTAATTAGTTTTTTTGAGGGGTTAAGATATAAACCTGCTCCTTGTTTATGAGGTTTAATATATAATCCTTTTCCTAGAGCAACGGCTTCCATCATTCTGTTGTGTCTTTCAGATTCCTGAAGACTCTTTTGTGCTGCTTTTGAATCATTAACAGCCTTTGCTATATCCGCTGCTCCACCGGCTAATGATCCTAAAGCTGAAAATCCTTCAAATATAGGAATAAGTGGTAAAAATCCTCCACACTTTGGAAGAGGAATACAATGGGGTAAACTTATTCCTTTTTAATTACTAAATATTTTCTTTGCAGCTGCATAGGCATATTTTATAGCCGAGTGACTGTCTTTGGATTTTAGTTTTTTCAACTGAGACTATTTTTTTTATCCCCTTCTTAAATGCTTTTATACCGCTCCTCGCCCAGATTTTCGCTTTCATCGCATTTTTGACTATTCATGAGGCAATTTTTTCTCCTTTCCTAGCTTCTTCAGATTTCAACCTCCTCTTAGCCATTTTCAAAAGTTATAAATCCGCTTTTTGTCGAGCGGCCGAATCTTTGTTAGTGTAAGCAATATCATGGGGCATGCACGCTTCATCCAATTTGTTTATCCCACGATCGCCTTTCGTTTTTGAAGTTTAGTTCCGGGGCCGCAAAATTGATAGCCGCGTAAATGTAACTCAAACGGTAAATTGTCTATTACTTTATTAATTATACCACTGCTTTCCTTTATCGATAAGTATAAAATGAGATTATTAAGTAATAATACATTATTTATATACCTAAACTACTAATTCACTTTTATCCACCCAACTATTTTCTTCATCACTCAAACGTAACCATTTTACTATAAGCTTATTTCCTTTTCTTTTAATGACTTTTTTAATAAGATAAAGGTCTGGAAATTTAGTTTTTTATAATTCGTAACCGTAAAAAGAGCCTAGAATTTTTTGATTGTGTTTGTCTTCTATATGATAGGTTTGAGCATTGGTTTGGTTGATTTTAACGATACGAAATATTTATGTAGTACCAATTAGGGGTATAACTTTTGTATTTGCTTATACGAACGTAATCGCCAGCGTGAAACGCCGGTCCTTGACGTATCTTAGGCTTTTGAGACTTCTTGATGTTTGACATAACTAAAATCGCAGTACGATTGATTACTGGCATCATTATGCTAACATATTTTTGTTATAAATGTTATAAACGCTTGCCATGGAATAACATGCCTACAAATCCACATGGTAACTGTAACTAACTGTATAGTACTGACAGCTTTGGTGCACCCGATCCCTAAAAAGGCGACCGCTGAGATCCGTCCAACTACAGGCCTATCGCTATCACCTCCTTGTTCTCCAAAGTAATGGAAACCATTATTAACAGCCAGCGCATGCGGTACCTTGAGGATTACCAGCTGTTTAGTGACCGCCAGAATGGTTTCCGTCGAGGTCGCTCAGCTGGTGATCTTCTATGTTATCTAACTCATAGATGGGCGGAGGCAGTGGAGTTCAAGGGGGAGGCGTTGGCCGTTAGTTTGAACACAGCGAAGGCTTTCGATTGGGTTTGGCACAAAGCGCTTCTTTCGAAGCTGCCTTCCTATGGGCTTCCCGAGAATTTGTGCAATTGGATCACCAGTTTTCTTGCCGATCGGAGCATTAAGGTCGTAGTAGACGGTGCATGCTCCGATTACAAGCCCATTAACGCTGGTGTTCCACAAGGCTGCGTGCTATCACCAACTCTGTTTCTTCTGCATATCAATGATATGTTGCAAACCAGTAACATTCATTGCTATGCAGTCGACAGCACTGGTGATGCTTTATACACCGGCCGTGCCAATATTTCTCGGGAAAACGTCACCGAGTACCGGAACAAATTTGTGTCTGAAGTCGAGACTTTGTTGAACAAAGTCTTAGACTGGGGGTGACTAAATCTAGTCCAGTTCAATCCCCAGAAGGCACAAGTATGCGCGTTTACCGGTAAAAAGAACCCCTTTGTCGTATCTCCTCAGTTTCAAGGCACTTCCCTTGTTGCCTCAGCTAGTATCGGAATCCTCGGTGTCGAGATATCGAGTGACGTGCAGTTTTGTGGTCACTTGGATGGGTAGGCAAAATTGGCCTCTAAAAAGCTTGGCGTGCTCAGCAGAGCGGGACAGTATTTCATGCCAGCACACCGCTTGCAACTTTATAACGCGCAGGTTCGGCCTCACATGGAATACTGTTCCCATCTCTGGGAAGGGGCTCCCCAGTGCCAGCTCCTTCCACTTGACCGCATCCAGCGCAGAGCGGTTCGAATCGTCGACGACCGAGTTCTTTCCGATCGGCTTGACTCACTGGCACTGCGTAGAATTGTTGCATCTCTTTGCGTATTTTATCGCATGAATCACAGGGAGTGCTCTGAGGAATTATTCGGACTAATTCTAGCCGCTCAATTTCACCATCGCACATCGCACATCGCGACAAAACTCGCGATACCATCCATATCATCTGGATGATTGGTGGTCCACCACTGTGCGATTTAGAAGAAGTTTTCTCCCTCGCACAACTTCCTTGTGGAATCGATTATCACCAGCGATTTTTCCGGACCGATACGACTTAGGGACCTTCAAGAAAAGAGCCTACTCCTTTTTAAAAGGCCGGCAACGCATCCGCGATTCCCCTGCTTCCCCTGGTGTTGCAGTTGTTCATGGGCGGCGGTAGTCACTTACCATCAGGTGAGCCGCATGCTCGTTTGCCCCTTCTCCTATAAAAAATACAAATTTTGATAATTGCTTTGACCGTTCTCGTCCCCGAAAACACGTGGAGATTCCCATATAATCACTAAATACCACTGCTACAACAACCTGTATATCAGAAGACGAAAACAAAGCTGCTGACTACACTCAAAAATCGAGCAAAACCGCTCAATCTTTGTTCTAAGATGGGAGATGTTATGTCATAGATACTATTTACTTTATATTATGTTATATGTATATACTTTATATTGTTTATTTACTTAAAAGCTAAATTTCTTTCTTAGAAGCCAAACTAATTCGATTGTAATATTATATGCTAATGTTTATAGTTTACTATTCCTAATTGTATCTTAGAATAAGTTAACGATAACATTAAGAACAATGTTGTTACCTTATCTTTACCCCACCTCCTAGCTTCCTACACTATTTAAACCAAATCTTTTGATCACTCAATATAATTCCAACCCAAGTTCTCTGTATCAACAACTATATTTTAAGTTAGTTTAAAAGTATTAAATAAATTTATTTCTAAAAGAGTTTTTGTCTCTGCCACATAACAATTCGTTCCCAGTCAACCCCGGGTGAAATTAAATATAATATTTCAAAGTAGATTCTCGTGAAGTATAGAGTTAAATTTATATCGGTTAAGCTACGATCCAGTCTGTTATATTAAATATTATTCGTTGATACTAAGTGATTTGGGAGTGAGTTTCAAAAATTTCTGATTAATAATTTAATTTTAATATCTTCGGCAAGAGGTAGTGTGAATTTTAGTTATTATTGTTGTTTTCATTCAAATTTATATTCTTTACGATAATAGATGTGGATGTCGTTGGGCAACGGCACCTAATTACCACCAGGTGGACTACGTGCTTGTTTGCCACCCATATTCTATAATAAATATATACTGTTTTACCTCCAGAACTGCTCTTTATTGTGGTCAGAATATTTTAATTGATTTTTTGAAGTTTATTGTATTCCTTATTCGAATTTTATATAAATGATTCTAAATGAGGTAACAGATTTGTTAACGCCTCTACGAAGTTAGGTAAATAATCGTATTATTATGTTATGGATAAAAATTTATTGTAATGCTTATTGTGGAAAACGCAAGTCGGTATCACGCAAGTTCTCCTCTATCCACCGGTCTGCCTGTTCCGTCATCTCTTCATCAAAATAGTCTCGCCAACCGCCAACTTTACCTGAAATAATATTATGAAAAGCCAAGTTGTTTTTATAGAGTATAATTAAATTTTTTTACAATTAATTAGTAAAAATCAACTTTAAAGAACTTAAAAAAATACTACATAATAGCTTCTAAAGTCGGGGCTAAGAAAGTTTGTCAGAAAATTCAAGCCCCAACTAAGGAACATCGTCAACTTAATGTTATAACTATTTATCCGTCCATTACAGCCTATAAGACAATGCTGCACATAGATTGCCACGCTAGGCAAGCTGATTGACAACCGTATTTTGTAGTTTTTAGTTCATAACAGGAAGATGCTGTTGCCCACCTTCAGTTTTAGTTTCCCTCTGTTGGCTGTTAGCACACATAAGGGATGATATGGAGTAGTGGTAGTGAAATTTCGTACACTGCAACTACACATTCATCTCGTTTATTTAAAATTTGTGTCAAAATTTTTCACTGTCAAAAGCTACGTATATTTAACTTATTTTATTTTGTTATTTAGAGGCCAATTGTGGCTTACGAATTTCAACAAAAAGATCAGTAAATATATAAGAGAGTTGTTATAATAATTATTTTTTGATTTCAGACATAGTACTCATTTATAAAGGAAAATATTTCTGCTGTGTCGTTGTCAACTGTCAAAGCATAACGACTACATACAGTTTTTGTCAATATGGAACAAATCCAGGGAAGTTATGTGATAATATTTCATTTATAGAGTAAAGTGCTTTTATTTAGGCCGTAAATGATTGTGTTTCAGGGAAAGATGCGGGGTATAGCACATTTCAAGTTAATATGAAGCTATGTGATGTAAAGACTTTTGAGTGCTGTAGAGATCTGTTTAGATTTTTTAATGAATATCGCTGCTCCACTACATTCACAGACGGGTTTCCTGCAGTGTAAAAATTGTGCCGACGGTAGGCTGTTTAAAGGTAAAAGGGGATTAAATATACATATCAAACGATGCCATAGTAAAAATATTTCGGCTTCACAGCCTACCGTAGAAATTCATAACTCTATTAGCAATTCCTCTAATGACACAAATTTTTCCCTTTTTACGGAGCAAATTTACAATTATCATCGTAATGTACCAGTGGTTAAAAGAATTCCTAGAGGTGCGAGGATGCAGCTTGCTAAAGCATTGTCATGCACTATTCAAAACTGTTTCACTAATAGTGAAAATATGTGTTGCGTGTTCCCATTTTGAGTTTGATAAAACAATAAATAAATCAATTATGTCTCAACTAAAAGAGACATCTTTTCAAAATTTAGATTACCCAATTAATACTCATTTATCTCGACCACGTCCTAAATTTGATTTAAATAAAGTAGTTAAGTCGAAAGTAATGGATAGCGACTTAAAAATTCATGTGTTGAAACTCTTGAAGAAGCATCCTTCGGTCAAATCTTCTCAGGGTTTACCGCCGCCGCACAAGACTTCTATGCAACGTTTACAAATTTCTGAAAAAGACACTTTAGAAGCAGTTATGTCATTTTCGAATAGCTCTGCTGGTGGCATGACGGAATTACGCCTCAACATCTTAAAGATCTTGTGAGCGCTTCTGCCGGTGATGCCAGCGGAGTACTTCTTAAAGACATTACAAAATTATGTAACTTTATGCTTCATCCAAATTTCATTGCATTCTTATATGGGGCAACATTTTGTGCCTTCAAAAAAAAGGATAACGGTATCCGTCCTATTGCCGTTGGTTCCACATTTCGACGCTTAACTTCAAAATTAGCTTGCAGGCACATAATCTCTAACCTTAAGACCAAATTTCAGCCTACTCAACTAGGATTTGGCACTAGAGGTGGATTTGAGGCGGCGGTACTTTCAGTGCTTACATTTTTAACAAACTCTGATACAGATGTTCTTGTGAAGGTTGACCTAAGGAATGCTTTTAACTCTATCGATAGGGTAACCTTGCTGAAAGAAGTAGCTAACAATACCCCCGAAATTTATCATTACGTTTGGCAATATTATAGGCAAAATACTAACTTGTTTTACGAAAACCATGTTATCGATTCTGCTGTCGGTGTTTAGCAGGGTGACCCACTAGGTCCAGCACTTTTCAGTTTGGGAATTCAACCCATTATTTCAAATTTGATATCCAAGCTGGACGTCTGGTACCTGGACGACGGTACACTGGGAGGTAGAGCAGATGACGTCCTCAGTGATCTTCCTCATATTTTTCGAAATTTTAAAAATATTGGTTTTGAACCAAATAGCAGTAAATGTGAAATATTTTTTTCCAATAATTTATCTACTTCTCATAGATACACTTTAATTCAAAATTTCAATCATATTTCTCCAGGAATAAAAACTTTCAGTACGGAATTACTATACCTGCTAGGTGCCCCGTTGTTTTTCGATATAATTAAACCTGTTTTAAAAAAATTTAAACAGTTTTTAAACCATGTTGATAAATTGTATAAATTAAATCGCCATCACCTCCTTGTTCTCAAAAATAATGTAATCCATTATAAACTGCCAGCTCATGAGGTACCTTGAGGATCGCCAGCTGATTAGTGACCGTCAGTACGGTTTTCGTCGGGGTCGATCAGATCTTCTAGTTTACTTAACTCATAGATGGGCGGAGGCAGTAGAGTCCAAGGGGGAGGCATTGGCCGTTAGTTTGGACATAGCGAAGGCCTTCGATCGCGTCTGGCACAAGGCGCTTCTTTCGAAGCTTCCTTCCTATGGGCTTCCCGAGAAATTGTGCAAATGGATCACCAGTTTCCTTGCTGATGGGAGCATCAAGGTCGTAGTAGACGGTGCATGCTCTGATTTCAAGCCTATCAAAGCTGGTGTTCCACAAGGCTGCGTGCTATCACCAACGCTGTTTCTCCTGCATATCAATGATATGTTGCTAACTGGTAGCATTCATTGCTATGCAGACGACAGCATTGGGGATGCCTTATATACCGGCCGTGCCAATATTTCTCGGGAAAACGTCGCCGAGTACCGGGACAAACTTGTGTCTGAAGTCGAGTCTTTGCTTAACAAAGTCTCGGATTGGGGCCGACTAAATCTAGTCCAGTTCAATCCCCAGAAGACACAAGTTTGCGCGTTTACCGCTAGAAAAAACCCCTTTGTCGTATCTCCTCAGTTTCAAGGCACTCCCCTTGCTGCCTCAGCCAGTATCGGAAACCTTGGCGTCGACATATCGAATAGCGTGCAGTTTCGTGGTCACTTGGAAGGGAAGGCCAAATTAGCCTCTAAAAAGCTTGGCCTGCTCAGCAGAGCGAGACAGTATTTCATGCCGGCACATCGCTTGCAACTTTACAAAGCGCAAGTTCGGCCCCACATGGAATACTGTTCTCATCTCTGGGCCGGGGCACCCCAGTGCCAGCTCCATCCACTTGACCGCATCCAGCACAGAGCGATTCGAATCGTCGACGACCGAGTTCTTTCCGATCGGCTCGATACACTGGCACTGCGTAGAGATGTTGCATCTCTTTGCGTATTTTATCGCATCTATCACGGGGAGTGCTCTGAGGAATTGTTCGGACTAATTCCAGCCGCTCAATTTCACCATCGCACGTCGCGACAAAACTCGCGTTACCATCCATACCATCTGGATGATTGGCGGTCCACCACTGTGCGATTTAGAAGAAGTTTTCTCCCTCGCACAACTTCCTTGTGGAATCAATTACCACCAGCGAATTTTCCGGACCGATACAACTTAGGAACCTTCAAGAAAAGAGCTTACACCTTTCTAAAAGGCCGGCAACGCATCTGCAATTCCCCTGGTGTTGTGGTTGTTCATGGGCGGCGGTAGTCACTTACCATCAGGTGAGCCGCATGCTCGTTTGCTAGGGGGCTCTATAAAAAAAAATAAACCCCCACATAGCTCTTACTATTTTAAAATATTGTCTTCTTGTACCTAGATACTTACACTGCGCTAGTCCAGTCTGGAAATGTTCGGATATTTTAAAAGATATTGATAATAATCTTTAAATAGCTACAGAAAAAATTCTAAATTTAACTTTAAATACAACGGCCTGAACTCAAGATACTTTACCTATAAAATTTGGTGGTATTGGTGTGAGAAATCTTTCTAGAGTTGCATTGCCTGCTTTTCTTGCTTCCGTGCATAGTGTCAATAACTTATGTAACATAATTTTAATTTTGTTTTTAATTAATTTTTAAATTTAATTAAATTAGACCTGTGCTTTGCTACGGAGGCAGGGCAGATATGGCGAACGCTCTGTCCCGGTGAAAATGTTCCACTGGACGTTAACTAACAAAAACAGTGGGATATTCCGTTGGTACAGGGCGTGTAGAAAGATTTGTTTCATTATTTTTATAGTGACCAAGATAAGGCACACCTTCTAGCTGTTTCGACTAAGGAATCTAGTCACTGGTTACACGCTTTACCATCAAGTAATCTCGGCACATTATTTGATGGAGAAAGCTAGCGCATTGCCGTAGGAATCCGACTAGGAGCGGCGATTTGTCAACCCCATCAGTGCCCCTGTGGTAGTAGCGTCGACAAGTTTAGGCTCCACGGACTTTCATGTAAGAAAAGCGCTGGTAGGTTTTCACAACACAGTTCTTTGAACGATCTCATCCGAAGGGCTCTTGTATCTTTAAATGTTCCCTCGGTTTTAGAGCCTTGTGGAATATTTAGAGACTATGGCAGGAGACCCGATGGTATAACATTGGCCCCTTGGGAGAGAGGTAAAGCCCTAGTGTGGGATGCTACTTGCGTAGACACTCTAGCGGCCTCTCATCTCGGGGGTACCTCGTTTAGAGCCGGGGCGGCATCAGAGGCAGCTGAACTGAGTAAGTGGCGCAAATATCAGTCTCTGGTAAATAAAAAATGACTTTCAATAAGAATTATGTAATAATCAATATTGAATAAAAAATTATTCTATTCTATTCTATTATCTTCTATTCTATTCTATTCTGAGAGATGACTCCATTTTTGTGCCATTTGCTGTGAAGACTACCGGTCCGTGGGGTCCACGTACGGTGAGGTTCCTAAAGGAACTCCATCCGCGGCTGGCCGTAGCTGCTGGTGATAAGAGGGTTGGTTCTTTTCTCGCTCAAAGGCTAAGTATAGCCAATCAGCGGGGAAACACAGCCAGCGTTCTTGGCACGATACCGCGGGGAGTAGGACTATATGATAATTAAGTTTCTAGTTTTAGTTGTTTTTAAATATTATTTTAGTTTTTAGTATTGTATACCTATAATTTAAAAGTGGATATATTTCGTCAAATTCATATGGGAGCATCAAGGAGATCAAAATATATATAGTAAGTTCACAATTCGTCAGTCAAGTAAATTCACAATCAATCATTCGAATTACTTGCTACCCGCTGCGGGATCATATATTATACAAAGACTATAAAAGCAATTTTTTATTTTTAAAAGGTATTTGAGACAATGAGTTAGAAGGATGTGGGCGGCATTTTCAGCTCTAATGGCACCGGACAGTACACTATGCCACTACCCCAATTGCATGTTGGTGGACTTCAGACACTCACGATTTTTTTTGGCACTAACTAATAAGATATAGCGTTCCCATTATTAAAAAAATTACAATGCATTTTGATTCTTAATCGAGGATAGATGTAAATGTCTATGGTATGATGGCATTTACTTACCATCAGGTTTACTGTGTGCCCGTTTGTCACCCTTATTTAATTAAAAATACTGTAACCAAATAAAAACATACTACATCGACTCGTAATAGGCCTCAGGAATGGATTTCATCCATTTTAGGGAATATTTGTCGTAAAAATCACGAAATGTGGCCATTTTGGTCGCAGTACCAGATGTCGGGCAACTTTAACGTTATTCCAGTCACCGGTGTGGGTAATTAATATCTGGTAGTTGTTGGTATACCATCTTATCATCATCGCCAGAGGAAGCGAAGTCTAAAAGGCCAGACATTTTTAGATAGTCTCTTTTAGGGCACCAACGAGGCGAAATTAAGTAGCGAATGTTTCACTCGGTTTTTCACTTCATTACAATATAATATATTTATTTCAGGCATTAACAAAAATATTACATAGTTAAAAGTAACCAATAACATTCCGAGAATTTTTTTCTTTGGCGCGTTTCTGTATCGGCAATGCAGAAGAAAGTCAGAAATCAGGAGCGAGGAATGTCTGTTTATGTTACGCAGAAACCGTTGAAATTATATAGTAGGAGAATAAATGTTGCTATTTTATATTTAAGATTGTTGTATATACGTATAATTAATGTTTAAAAAATCCAAAGATAATTTTCATAAGCATAATAAACAGATTGATGATAAAAACAAACTTAAGTCCTTTACAATAAATATGCCATATAAAATTAGTTAAAATATTACTATATAAAGTATAAAAAATGCTTAACATCGTTTTAGGACGATATTGCTCACATTACATAATATTAACAAATACCTACTCTTTTCATGCATACCTAAAGTATTTTTATTACTTGTGTGACTGTGGGATTGATAAATTATATATCGTGGCAATTATGGCAAATACCCTCAACAATGGAGGAGACCCACATTCATCTGTGCAATAAAGCCGGTAAAGAAAGATCGAATACACACCTTTTCTAATAAAACTCTCCTTTTCATTCAATAATCCAGAATCGTTCAAATTATCGAAATTGACGGATTTGTTTTTCTTGAAGTTATCAATGTTAAGGTGCTCGCATAATTTTTCTATCTGTTCCTCAGTTATCTCTTCGTCAAGAAATTTGGCAATGCGACGTACGCATGCTCGCAGATCCTGAAATTAATTATTTTATATACTAAACTTTGTTATAGCTCAGCAATATTAGAACGGACTTCTGAAGAAGAAATCTGCGCACACAAATACAATCGTCTATCACTACAAAACTCACACTAAAAATTTAAAACAATAACCTAACAATTTCACATACACATGGATACATTAACGGATAACGGATTAGTAAACTTAAGTGGCAGTGGCCCAGCCATATAGCTCGAAGAACCGACAACCGATGGGGAAGAAAGGTTGTCGAGTGGCAGCCTCGTACCGGTAGGCGAAGTGTGGGGCGACCCCCCCCCCCCCCACTAGCTGGAGTGACGACCTGGTAATACGTACAGGAAGTCGATGGATGCAGGTGGCTCAGGACCGTGCTTTGTGGCATTCCATGGGGGAGGCCTATGTTCAGCAGTGGACTTATGAAAGGCTGTAATGATGATGATGATGATAGATACATTATAACAGTATCGCTCGGTGACAGCAACAACTCGGATACAGACTCAGATCAGTTGCTCGACCAATCTGCATATTGTATATGGGCGAGCGATCTGTTGGTAAACAGATCCGAAGTAACACTTTTCACAACACTATTTACAAATTGTTATTTATTATTTTATTTATAAATGTATTTTTTGTATAAAGAAGTAAATAGCAATAATTTGATTAAAAATTACTTGTATATTAAAGGTAACGCTATCTTTTTCGAAATTTGACGTGGCAGATCTCTTTTTGTAGCAAAACACTGAACAATTCAGCACTTTTGTAGGACGTCGATTCAGCCCCGCAACTTGATTTAAGTCAAGTGTGAACTACGGCTGCAACTAGTTTTAATGTACGGATAGGACCGCATGGCCTTATACTTTCACAGATAGGGACGCCTGTGTATGGCTACTCTCCTCCGATCCCCTGTTGGTCCGCGTTGTTCTTTGTCGGTGGTGTAAATATATAATCGTTGCTATGTAAACATCAAATGACATTGTTGATTCTCACTTTATCCATTTTACCATTAGCTACACATATCATAATATAATAGTTGTAGTTATTACCTCCAGTTGGATAGTATTGGAAGTAATAACTAAAATATAGATATCTTTCCAATATTTTCTGATGCTTTCACTTATGTGTATACTAATTGGTGAATTACCCGAATCCATATAACGTGACAAGATCACAATGCAAACTCTATTTTAATGTTAGAGAAGGGACGATAATTACAAATCAAGCCGCAACAACTCTATCTCGTGATTAAAATGTAAAAAAATGAATCTGATTGCTAATGAGATTTACCCAAATGGTAAGAAATAGATGCTGCAATCGAAAAATTATTTCAAGTGTTACATTTCAAACAGTTTACCTTAGAAAGGTCTTCGTAAAACAAAAAGAGCATGTTAGAATGGTTCCTCATTCGCCACGCTTCTTTAACGTGTTCAAAGAAGGGCGCCCAGGGAACTGTAATATATAAACCACATCAGTGACTTAAAACAGGGTAATGAAATCTCTTAATTTTTCAAAAAAAAAAAAGAATGAAACAGAGCCTTCAAATTGTACTATTTCATTTAAATATGTTACGTTTATAATAGTTTATCGTCTCACTCTCTTGCATCAAAATAAATATCATGTTCACTCGATTCTGAGCAAACTCACTTGACTCCTTTACACATTAAATGTTAGGATTTGTTTTAGGGTTAAGCCATCTGTGTTAAGTAGACAGCAATGATTTCGAACGAATAAGTCAGTATTTTGTTTGTTTGTTTGCTTTTTTGTATTTGATACCTTTACATACAATTCATTCGATTCCAAGAAACTTTCTTGAGGTTTAATATTTTATGACCAAAACGTTTGTTCGATTGCTTGTCTTCTATGACTTTCCATCCAATTAATACGATTATCATGCAACTTTGGTGAGATGTTTATCACGCCACCGCGAGGGTTTCACACTAAAATTGGTAAAATACAGGCATTGCTATTGTGTGTAGTAAAAAAATGCCTTCCATAGTGGACTTTATGAAGATGGGCGCTTCACGAATAATTATTTTAGTTATAAAAAGTATATCGAATAAGAAACTAAATCTACAGAACTATTTTATACTTACGCAAATCATTGATAAAGAGTTCCCAAAAAGCCTTGAAGTCCACGCCGTCTAGGAGTATATTCATAAATTTGCTATGATGATAAAATGACACAACTACGTCACGGGGGTCTCGAGCTACGTAAAAAACCTTACAAGTGTCCAACAGCTTGGGTGGTAGAAGAGATAATGGCAGATGTGATTTGATATATCTCGGAGAAGCCATATTCAGAATTTTTTGCACTGGTGGCATGTTTTTCTCCATCGTTTTTTTAATATTTTCACCGTTTAACATGGCTGACATTTGATTATGATTAAAAAACATCTCAGTCCTGTTGGATGTATAATAAAATTTTCATTAAATTAGTCCTTATAAAATGAAAAAGTTAGCGTAACAATATAAAACTTTTAATCAAGATATCTGTATATATTTAAACCGTAGGCTTAGAATTTTGTTTCCAGTGCAGGAATTTTAAGAAGCGTATCGCAACTTCGGTACTGCTTACCGCCGGTATAAACATGTCGTCTATCAAAGGCCGTCAGGATCGTTCTGACATCTCCCATACTCAGCTTTTACCACACCCATGCAACAAAATGAGGTGACAGATTTTATTACGCCTGTACCACGTTTACACACACACTGTTTTAGTGAACCTATATCTTTATGTTATTATTATTAATAATAATGTAAATTTTTTAGACTATTACAATTTACAGTAAAAAGCAAAAAAGTGTATGAAATAAAAAAGTATTATCTTTTGTAACAACACAGGTTTCGACCAAGGTATATTTTTAAAAACTTACTCTAAATAAGGATATCTAACGGAGAGCGGGGTTTCCGATGCCTTTTCATAATCAAAGTTGTTTAAAATAAGCCAAACCAGTTCTTGCGTCCATGTTGTACCTGTAATTGATGTTTATTAGAATTCGTACAAATGTTAACACAACGACACAAAGAAACTCAAAATTTTTAGGCAGTGTCTTCTATTAAAAATAAAAATAGTACCTATTATGTTTCTTCTTCATTAAAAATCATAAATACCTAGTCAGGTCATAAATTCTGTCACATGTTTAATATAAAATAATTGAAACAAGTTTATTCATTATGTAACCATTTATATACCAAAATGAACTTAACAAAACATAGATTCTTATGACACTAAACTTTATTCAAAATGACCTCCGTGATTTTGAATACAGGCCTTCAATCTGCGCGGCCAGTCGTTTATCGCAGCACGAACGAGGTCCATGTCAATATCGGCGGCTGCCTTAATCAGGGATGTCTTGAGTGACTGCAAATTGGGATGAGGCTTTGAGCACGCCTTTTCCTCCAAGTGTTGCCATATCTTGTAATCTAACGGATTCAAATCTGGACTGGAGGAGGGCCAGTCTTCGTGCCGGATGAAGTCGATTTCACGCGCCGCCGCCAATCTTGTGTGCTCTTCGCTCTATGAGCTGGCGCCGAATCTTTTTGGAATACCCAGTGCCTGTTATTGAACATGGTATAAGAAACAGGTTCCACAAGGTTCGTCAGGACTGTATTTTGATACACAACTGCATTCGTTTTTACACCTTTCTCACAAAAATGTACCTCTGTTAAGCCCCCAATAAGAAACTCCCAACCATACCATGAGCGAGGATGGAAAATGACCTTGTTGGACACGCGGAAAACGGTTGCTCGCTTCTTTACTACTGTGTGCGTACACCTTATCATTTTGTTTGTTGTAGCTCTCTTCAACGGTAAAATTTTTTTCATCCGAAAAAAGAATTTCCCGATATTTTTTTCCCGCGTACCGCTTCAACAAAGCGCGGCATCTCTTCAGTCTCAGGTCCATTAGACGAGCATTCAAATGATGTCCTGTTTTTCTTCGATATGCCCGAAGCCCTAAGTCTTCATTTAACACCCTTTTCACCGTGGTTCTGCTTAACCCCATCTGAAGGGCCAACAGTTTCTGCTTACGTTTGGGATTTCTTTGAATTCGCGCCTTCACAGCTTTTATCACTGCTGGAGTCCTAACAGACCGAGGGCGACCACTTCTTGACCTGTCATCTACACTAGAGTCTTCATTGTATCGTTTGATGGTACGATAAACGAATCTTTTGGTTATATTCAAATTTTTCAGTATGTCAAAAATTTGAATTGGCGCGTAACCGCAACGATGCAACGCAATAACTGCAACACGGTCTTCTTTAAGCGTCCACTCCATATTTAAAAATGAGTAAAATTTTAAAAAGTATACAGTTTTATTTTCATGAACAATTCGAAATTCGAATTCAATAAACTTTTTTGTGGCCAGAATTCTAAAAGAAAAGTTTTTACTGTGTGACAATACTTATGACCTGACTAGGTATATGAGTGCAAGTATGTAATAATTAACATATGATGTTAATGTATAAATTTCTTTGAATATTTTGAATTTTGTTATAAATCGTGGTAAAATCTCTCTGTTATAAAAAAATCAATTGCTGTCCATTAGACCAAATTCTCGAAATTAGTTTGACCGATTTTGATGATATTTATTGGGTGTATTTGAGTTTTTTGGATGGTCTAAAAACTCAATTGGACTCGGTAGGTAGCACTGTTGTCAAGATCTAGAAATCACTCGTGCAAAGTCGGGGCGGTTCACTACCTTAAAATAAAAATGGCGATATCATTTAATTTTTAATTGTATGTAACATTTTAGTTCGATTTTATTTTATTCCCTGTTTCATCTTATATATAATAATAAGTTAGTTTTTAGAATATACGATAATAGCGAAACTCATTAAACTCATAATTTAAATGATGCTATTTATTAAAAGTAAATCAATTTTCATTCTCATAACTTTGACTGGCGCTTAAATTTATTGATACATGACGCAGCGCCGCGTCATGTGTCAATAAATTTAATAATTAATTTGTTTATCGTTTAAGTTATGTCCTACAAGTAAAAACACGTATTATATATGTATTTTTCGAATCGAATAAAATACATGGCCATTGTATTAGTGTTAGTCTGATAGCATATTCATGAGAAAAAAAAAACGATTTCGGGCTAAAAATGGTTCAAGACAAAAAAAGAAGGAAATCGATCTAGCGATCGAATTATATAAATGATAAAATATTGCATAATCTAAAAATATTATTCAATCGTCTATTCTGATCTATACAAATAAATAAAATTGAAGTGTCTGTTTGTAATGTCTACTTTAACAGCTTTTACTAAATGCATACATTTATATTATATTCAATACTTATAGCAAAAACACAATTTTTAAAATTTTTGGCTGCCTGTCCATCTGTTTGTTTGTTCCTGATTATCTCTAAAATGGCTGGACCGATTTTGACAAGAATTTCATTGGCAGATAGATCATGTCATAAGGAATAACTAAAGCTTCTTTTATTTAAGACAAAAAATTAGAATAAGGTTAAAAATTAATAATCTAAACTCGGACAAAGTCGCGGGGAACAGCTATTTAACACATATAAATCATTGAAGTACATATTATAACACACACATAGCTTATTAAAGATCATAAAGTCCAACAATATTAATAATATACGTACCTGATCTAGGAAAAGTTACAACAAAGGTATCACTCGGTCTAATTTCCATGTTGTATATCTCTTTACCAAAGTGCTCAAACTCTCTAGGGAAGAGGTAACCTTTGGGCCCAAAACGCAATGTGCATGGATTCATTGTTACTGGTTCAAAAATAACGTAAAAGTTTGTCAAAAATTTGGATAATGCAACACTTATCTATCGTCTACATATTGTCATACAACTGATAAAATTGAGTAAGTAAGACGTCTGTGCTGCTATCACATATCCACTGAAAATTGTGGATATTGTTACAAGCCTAAAAGTCTATACGTGGTAGAGCCTTATAGTTATAGCACGATAGTTGTAGCAGTATAGTTGTAGCACGAATGGGCCGGGCTCAACCGGGGAAGGACCACCCTTTCACAGAATACCAGCGTAAAATAGCAGTTTATTGCTGCTGTGTTTCGTATGGTGAGTGTAGAGAACCGGATACCCTTTTTACTGCAAAAGAGACATTCTATTTTAGTCCTCACGGCTGACAACGTATCTGCATTTTAATTCGCAGATTGAGATAGATGTAGATGTCAATGGGCTACAGCAACCTCTTACCAGGAGGTAGACTGTGTGTTCGTTTGTTACCCTTATTCTATAAACAAGCTTGGTAGAGACATGCTACAGCGTATTATAGATGAAGCACGATCAGTTAGACCGGGAAAGCACCACGCTCCCACAGAATAAAAGCGTAAATGTTAAAAAAGTTATATTTACAGCATTTGTACGCCAATTGTAAGGCATAGGCCTCCTCTCATGTCTGAAAGGCCTATGAAATACAATTAGTCCAACGCGTTGCTGATGGCGAACCGCAGATGTGCTAAGAGCTACCAAGAGTCCTACTAGCGCTGGTTAGTAACGAGACCCGGTGAACTTTATTTTCACTGAAGACGGGCATTCCTTCTACGTCCTCAAGTGAATAATAATATGTCTGCATTTTGAATTTTTTATGTACATATTATATATATAATACATACATGGGTATTTATGAGCCACAGAAACGACTTACTGTCAGATGGACTGTGTGTTTGTTTGTCATTTTTATATCTTAATAAAAAAGGCTTATAAAAAGGGGAAAGGACTAGGCTCTCACAAAATACCAGCGTTAAATGGTAAGTGTACATACCGCTTCTTAAGAGCCTCTTTTACTCGAAAACGAGGCATTCAATCTTTGTCCTCAGGAATGACATCGCATCTGTATTTTGATTCTTAATCGAGGATAAATCAGGATAGAATCGAGGTAGGTAGGTGTCTAAGGCAACAGTACCCTATTACCATCAGGTGGTAAGTGTGCATGTTTGTCACAAAAATTGCAGTCTTTAACCGTTAACGATGCCGTTACAGCGTGGGTGTGGTTACAGTGGGGACATTTGCCATGGTTAGCACGCTTCGCAAGCGGGTTGACAGCTGCAGTTTTTTATTTTAAGTAAATAAGCAAAACCTTTTTTTAGCACTAAGAGTCACTGCAGTGTGGCTTCACAATATATAAGTGCATAGATTAGCTTGCATTCTGAATTTCTAAGTAAAGTAAAAAAAAAAGTGAAGTTGCAGCCTATATACGTCCCACTGCTGGGCACAGGCCTTCTCTCATTTTTAAGTAATGAAAAATAAAAAATAAAAAGTGTATGATAGGATTTTTTTTTAGATATAATGGTGGAAAGGCTTGATGAAACAGTTATGAGTATTATTGAGAGATTTGACTGACATCAGAGTAATTTCGTCTGTGGTAAAATTTCACTTACCTTGGAAAGATTTTTTCAATTTTTCAACTTGTTCAGGTTCGACATCTCGAATTTCGAAAGGAAAGCTCTTGTTGGTTGTAGCCATTATTATTATTATTCGTATCTATAAAAACAGTAAAAAAAATTCTAAGTATGTTGAGAAAACAAAAAATGTTTTTATTAATTATTAATTTGCGTAAACGAAACACTCAATCGTATCACTATAAAACTAATGGTGACAAATAAAATTAGTTTGCTTTATAAAGGCATGTTAGATTATACATAATATATTGATAGTGCATTTTGTCAGATAAAGGGATAATTGTTTTTAATTTTGATTATAGCACAACAACATACAACTACAGCATCTAGAAGAAACTGTATAAATTTTCCTAGAAATAAGTGTATTCAAGGAACAATTATTATTACTTATTGTTATAAAAGTTAAATTTTTTATGATTAATATGAGACCATTGCGACTCCTGATGTAATCTATCCAACACCAGCACAGCTAGCATGGGCTGGAGACAAAAAAATTATCCCCCGATCATATCCACTGACAAAAGATAAAATTTTCTTGTCCTTATGCCAAAGCACAGCAACGGGGAGAAGTATATCCCCGTTCGACATAACCAGTAGACATATATCCCCCGTCCGTAGCATGGAGCCAAATGAAAGATAAAAAAATATCCTTTTTTGACATTTGAAAGGGACAATTTTATCCTAGTTCATTGGACGTGGGTTTAAGTTTATATTCATACAAAAAATCTATCTAAGTCTAAGTCTATCTCCCATTTTATCTACTGTTGATATTATATCCACCGGTGTGCCCATGCTCGAAGGGTGGATAAAATTAAGCGAAGGGATAAACATTTTCTCCTGTCCCGGGGGATAAAATTGTCTCCTGCCCATGCTAGCCCTGCAGAGAGGAGTACGAAAGGGTGACATAATGTCCCCGAAACTCTTCACCGCTGCATTGGAAGCAGTTTTTAACATCAATGGCGAGCACAACACTCATCTTTAATTTGCCGACGATGTAAGTCAGGCGGGGAAGGGCGTCATATTTTTTGCATAGATGATTTCAATGCAAAATATTTTTTTTAATGCTGACTTATGAGTGAACATTTATTAAACTATTAATATTTGGAATTTTGTAGCTGCAAGAAACGTCGATTTAATTATATCTATCTATATTTTTACGATATTTTCTATTAAATTGGAAAACATGAAACGGGGCAAGTGCGCCTATATAAAAAATACACTAAAACGTTAATAGAAAAACAGATAATTTACTTAATAGAACATAAACAAATAAACGCATTACTCATGGCTTCTTTTTAATTTACTCATCCTATAGGCTACTGCAGCTTCCATAACAAATTTGGGGCAAGTGCGCCATAGAATAGTAATCAGGAGCTCTAAACCTTTAATGCTGTTTTTTTTACAAAAAGTAAAAACTGCTGTATTGAAATAAAAATGTCTGCAGGTTTGACTGGAATAAAAGAGATATTTAATTAATCAAATTAGACTTTTATTTTATGCATTACGTCTATTAATATGATATAAATGACAAGCTCTTATAAATTGTCCATGCGGTCGGAGCTAAGTTCTGCAAGACCCGCCGCAGAAGGACACAAAAATTCTCCGATCATACACTTAATCTCATGTCTGTTAGACGGGAGATGAAGCAAAATTCTTCAACAGATTTGACAGTATACAGGCAACTGAACAGACAAATCTCCAAATGCATGCGGCGGGACTTGCGCAACTTCAATACTGTCAAAGCTGAAGACCGAGTGTGGCAGCATAGTTTCCGGGACACCTGATATTTTGAGTGAGATTGAGAGGTTCTATGGGCAGCTGTACATGTCATCGTTGGAGCCACACGAAAGTGTGAGTAACGATCCAAGAGCGAGTCTTATCCGACACTGTTCCGAAGACTTCCCGGACGTCAGTCTGAGCGAGATTAGAATGGCTCTCCAGCATCTTAAAAACGGTAAGTACCCGGGCGAGGATGGAATTACAGCGGAGCTTTTGAAAGCGGGTGGAAGACCGGTACTTGAAATCCTTCAGAAGCTCTTTAATTCCGTCCTCTATGGTGGCTTTACACCAGAGGCGTAGAGCAGAAGTGCGGAGGTCTTGTTCTTCAAGAAAGGTTACAACGCTCTCTTGAAGAACTACAGACCAATTTCCCTTCTGAGCCGCGTCTACGTGCTGTTTTCGAGAGTCATTACGAATCTTCTCGCACGCAGACTTGACGACTTCCAGCCTCCCGAACAAGCCGGTTTCCGAAAAGGCTTTAGTACCATGGACCACATACATACCCTGCGGTAGATTGCACAGAAGACAGAGGGTACAATTTGCCACTATGCCTGGCGTATGTGGACTATGAGAAAGTCTTTGACTCCGTCGAAATTTGGGCGGTGCTGCAGTCCCTTCAGCGGTACCAAGTTGACTGTCGGTATATCGAAGTGCTGAAGTATTTGTACAGTAGAGCTACGATAGCTATCCGAGTACAGAATCAGAGTACGAAACCTATCCAAATACAGAGAGGTGTAAGACAGGGTGACATCATATCCCCGAAACTCTTCACCGCTGCTTTGGAAGACGTTTTCAAGCTACTGGACTGGAAAGGAAACGGTATTAACATCAATGGCGAGTACATCACTCACCTTCGATTTGCGACTGCTGTAGTTAAATAAAAATGTCTGCAGGTTTAACTGGAATAAAAGAGATATTTAATTAATCAAATTAGACTTTTATTTTATGCATTACGTCTATTAATATGATATAAATGACAAGCTCTTATAAACTGTCCATGCGGTCGGAGCTAAGTTCTGCAAGACCCGCCGCAGAAGGACACAAAAATTCTCCGATCACACACTTAATCTCATGGCTGTTAGACGGGAGATGAAGCAAAATTCTTCAACAGATTTGACAGTATACAGGCAACTGAACAGACAAATCTCCAGATGCATGCGGCGGGACTTGCGCAACTTCAATACAGCTTGTATTGAAGAAGCGATCGAGCGGAACCAAGGCTCCAATGTCTTTTTCAGAGATCTGTCTGCCAGAAAGAGCCAACTGTCAAAGCTGAAGACCGAGTGTGGCAGCATAGTTTCCGGGACACCTGATATTTTGAGTGAGATTGAGAGGTTCTATGGGCAGCTGTACATGTCATCGTTGGAGCCACACGAAAGTGTGAGTAACGATCCGAGAGCGAGTCTTATCCGACACTATTCCGAAGACTTCACGGACGTCAGTCTGAGCGAGATTAGAATGGCTCTCCAGCATCTTAAAATTTGGGCGGTGCTGCAGTCCCTTCAGCGGTGCCAAGTTGACTGTCGTTATATCGAAGTGCTGAAGTATTTGTACAGTAGAGCTACGATAGCTATCCGAGTACAGAATCAGAGTACGAAACCTATCCAACTACAGAGAGGTGTAAGACAGGGTGACATCATATCCCCGAAACTCTTCACCGCTGCTTTGGAAGACGTTTTCAAGCTACTGGACTGGAAAGGAAACGGTATTAACATCAATGGCGAGTACATCACTCACCTTCGATTTGCCGACGATATAGTACTTATGGCAGAATCGCTGGAGGAACTAAGCACTATGCTCAATGACCTCAATAGTGTCTCCCAACGGATAGGTCTTAAGATGAACATGGACAAAACAAAAATTATGTTTAACGTCCATGTCACACCTATGCCGGTAGTTGTTGGGAGCACTAAGCTCGAATTTGTTAACGAGTATGTTTACCTGGAACAAATAGTCTGACTAGGTAAGTCCAACTTCGACCAAGAGGTCAATCGACGGATTCAACTCGGCTGGGTAGCGTTCGGGAAACTACGACACATCTTCTCATTAGACATACCTCAAAACCTGAAAACGAAATTGTACAACCAGGGCGTGTTGCCAGTGATGACTTACGGATTTGAGACGTGGTCCTTCACTGCTGGCCGTATGAGAAAGCTCAAGGTCGCTCAGCGAGCTATGGAGAGGGCTATGCTCGGGGTTTCTCTGCGTGATAAACTTAGAAATGAGTATATCCGCAGTAGAACCAGAGTAACCGACATAGCCCAACGGATTAGTAAGCTGAAGTGGGCTGGACATATAGCTCGAAGAACCGACAACCGATGGGGAAGAAAGGTTCTCGAGTGGCAGCCTCGTACGGGTAAGCGAAGTGTAGGGCGACCCCCCACTAGATGGAGTGACGACCTGGAGAGACATGCAGGAAGTCGATGGATGCAGGTGGCTCAGGACCGCGCTTTGTGGTACTCCTTGGGGGAGGCCTATGTTCAGCAGAGGACTTGTGAAGGGCTGTAATGATGAGGATGATTAAAAAAATACAAATTACGTAACAATTTTTCCTTTGATGTAATAGGAAAACGCAAATACTTAGTATTCTAGTGGATGGCACGCAAGAACTTACGTGGTAAAGTAAAAAGCATTTTAGTCTTTGTTAGGCTTAAAATATTTAAACAACTTGACACGTTAAAATCTAGCAAAAATAACAAACAATAACAAAAAATAATCTAATGTCAGTAATCTAAGTACTTAAATACTTAGTAAAATCGTGTAAATCTTTGTTAACTTTGGTCCGAGTTATAATTATCACCTAAAATACTAACCAAAAATAATCTCCAAATATCTTATTATAGTAAATAGTAAGAACTTACTGTAAATTAAATTGACCTGTGTTAAAAATGAAGGATATTTGGCAACGACGTGTTATTGTGGGTTTCGGCAAAACTGACACAATATCTGCACTATGTTTCAACTCACATATGTCGTCCATATTAGGATAGACAAAAAGCAAAACTCTTTGTTTTGTTTGAGTATTTCGTACGTAAGTTATCATTCGAATGTCAATGTTTTACACTTTTGTTTGACGAAAACTTGACTAGAACCCAATCACCTTTCTTTAATTTGTTTGATGTATTTTCATAATACTCTATATCGGTGAGTCCAAAATCCGTATATACGTTTTCTTCATCATCTGATTTATATTCTGTTAGGTAAATATTCCGGTAATTTTCTAGGTCCATATCTGAACCATCTGAATCATGAATCGTAAAGTCTTCTTCTAAATCTTCTCTTAATCTTAATTTTCTTTTGCTTTTTTTTAGTTTTTATTTTGAGGGGATTGTTTTGTTTTTTATATTTTTTATATATGTGACGGCACCTGCACCGTTGTAGATGCGGTGGCATCGGTCTAGCTAGACAGAATTCTTGTAAACGACACGTGTACCGCACACCTGCGGCATTGCACCTGCGTCGCCGCCCGTCCTGCTTGTATAAAACGGACTGAGCGGCCGCTGTTAAGAGAGTCTTGGCTCTGACGTGGAACGCTGCGCTTGTCGTATTCCGTTACTAGTTTATCCTCGACTCGTTGAATAATTCATTCGTGTAAACGAATGAATTATTATTCCTAACTACAAAATCAGTCTCTGTACTATACCCACTATACTTCCTACATCAGAAGTGGGATAAAGTCCCCATTTTTGCCCACATACAATCTTCGAATAGTATGAGGATTATTACATTTGTGAAAGACTATAATCGAGCATTGATGATTCTGTTTTTATGTTAAATACCGTAATGAAATTTGCTGTCCTACTTACGATATTGTCGTATCATTAAAGTGTAGAGAAAAGATAAAGTGAAATTATTTAAGCAAAATTTTATTAATTTGTTCGATTTGTATTAAAGTACCCGCAAGTATTTTCATTATTTCTTGACGTACCTAAATATGTTAACATATGTCAAAAGAAATGTTGGAGGCTTTCTAATTAACTTGTTCAAGTTTTGTTGTAATTTGATAGTTCACGCGAAACATGATTATCATTTGCTATATTTTGAAGTTCAAAACGTTTAATGGTTGTACTAAAATAAAGGATTAATTTTAACATGCTATGGATTGAAAATAATAAGTGACATTTTTGTGTTCTAATATGTTGATCAGTGTTGCAGTTTGCTCCGAATATTGTGTCGTTGACAAGATTGGGGTTTGATGTCGCGGGAATCGTAGAAGTCTCTACAACAATGATCATTGAGGAAGACGTTGTGATGGCTAATCGAACATGGTCAGGTACGGCCGAGCGCTGGTTAGATTGAGCCTACACCGCTACAGTCGGTTACTTATCGGCTGATCTTACGGCACGGCAATTCAAGCGGCCGCCGAACAAATAGTGCTTTGGCGCTGTAAATGGACGGCTTTCGTAGATTTTGCGCAGTCGCCTCCTTCGCTTCGAAATATGTTGTGGTATCTGTCTCTACA
This sequence comes from Parnassius mnemosyne, assembly GCA_963668995.1. Classification (NCBI taxonomy): domain Eukaryota; kingdom Metazoa; phylum Arthropoda; class Insecta; order Lepidoptera; family Papilionidae; genus Parnassius; species Parnassius mnemosyne. Next base: position 15,220,750 of record CAVLGL010000035.1, on the reverse strand, counting down.
CATAGTTTCCATTTTTTGCAATGTTTTCAAATGTCATACAGTTGCCGTTTCTTAAGAGAATATGTGATGAATTTTGGAAGCTCTGAATTCCATGGTTCGCAATACATTTATCTCGATTTCTTTCAATTTTGCAAAGCAGTGCGACGATTCGCTAGCGCTAGTACGGCGCGACGGCTTGCTAGCGCGAATGTGGCACGAACGCAGGAGAACGAAAAGCTGTAGTGCGTTTGCCTGGAGGTAGCCATATCGGCGCGTTCCAGACTTAAATGAAGTCTGAGATGGTCGACCGTTGTAATATTTAACAAGAGTTAATATCTGTTAGCAGGTGGTGATAACTGATAGACCGTATGCTGTTCACTGTCAACCCGAGGACGTGCGACAGTCAGAGGTAGCCGTGTCTGTGCATCTAGAAAATACTAGAGACGTTGCAACACTCTAGCGAAGTAATTATTCTAGTGCAGGAAAGGAACATGAAGTTGCAGGAGGCTGGTCAGTGCTGCACTAGGATATGTGTCGAGTTGCTGTTGGTTTACATATTTAGGTGTTATAGTGTCACTAAGTCCCTCACGATACACTTTTGTGTGATTGTGACGGGGACATGTTTGCGGTATGGTTGGTCTGTAACTATTCTATACTGAATTGAAAAAAAGAGAGTAAGAAAAAAATGTGGTTCTTACTATCATTGCAGGGCGTTTGCCGGTCCAATGATATAGCTACAGGGAATAGTGATTCCGGACTAGCATAAATAGTACTAAAAAAAAAAGAGATTGAGAAAAAAGAATAGTTCTTACAATCATTGCAGGGCTTTGTGCCGGTCCAGTGATATAGCTATAGGGAATAGTTATTCCGGACTAGCGAAAACAGTACTTGAAAAAAAAAAGAGAAAATAGAAAAAGCTACAGACTAATCATTCCGATCTAGCATAAGGTTGATTAAAGTTTTGTAGGGCTTACTGCCGGAACAAAACTGATTGTCACCCAAGTCTGAAGGGTCAATATAGACCGGACCAGACGCTGTTTTGTCAGGATAATCGAACGATGTTTTACAGATTACAGTTGTTACAGATAACTAAAATTGTGATGGAGCGCGTGCGAGGACGCACGCATATCAGTATGGCCGTGACGGCACCTGTACCGTTGTAGATGCGGTGGCCTCGATCTAGCTAGACAGAATTCTTGTAAACGACACGTGTACTGCACACCTGCGGCATTGCACCTGCGTCGCCGCCCGTCCTGCTTGTATAAAACGGACTGAGCGGCCGCCGTTAAGAGAGTCTTGGCTCTGACGTGGAACGCTGCGCTTGTCGTATTCCGTTACTAGTTTATCCTCGACTAGTTGGATAATTAATTCGTGTAAACGAATGAATTATTATTCCTAACTACAAAATCAGTCTCTGTACTATACCCACTATATAAGTCTGCTGGTCGTTTCATTTTATATCCTGTAAAAATATCTTTGGTCAGTTTTTCATCAACTTTTAAATATCTGTCTTCTAAAATAGCAATTTTCGGTTTTGAAATCAGTGGCAGTGGTGATTTTGAGGAGCTTGCAAGGCAATTAAGTATTGAAGAATCGTCTTGAAAAAGATGAATTGGGTCACGGACGTTCAAGTCTGAAATAGGTGATATTATTTCAGAAAGAGTTGCTTCCGAGCTTGGTGGGTAACATACTATTGTTTGATTTTGTCAGTCTTATATTTTTACTCTTTTCGTCAATTTTCTTTACTTTTACTTTATCAATTTTCTAATTTTGTTTACTTATTACTACTTTCTTTTTTGCTCTCGTTGCTTTCGTTTTTCTTCTTTTTCTTGTTCTTTTTTGGCTTTATCGTCTTGCTTCTGTTTCAATCTTTCGATGACGTCCTGATGCGTTATCACCTCTGCACTTGCGGAAATTTTAACTATCTTTTTCTTGAAATTGCCAGTTTGCGATTGTTTGGTAGATTATATTAATAAATCTTCAACATATATTTTCTCCGAAGATTTCAAACTAACGATATTTGACAAAATGGTGATTGGAATCGAGTTTAATTTAATACAAGAGTTAATTTTATTCGAGCATAATTTGGTTAAGGTTAATGGTGAGTTACGAGCGAGTGTTTGTTCTTTCGATAAAGTTTCATGGTGTTTTTTCCATCGTTTTAGGGCTTCTGGGTCTAGTTTATATTCCGGTACAGCTTTTCTGTTAAATGGATAAATTCCACTTTTTTCGAACTCTTTTTTTATAACATTGGAATTAATATTTTTCCAAACTCTTCCCACTATCGCTGAAAACTAATCCTTAGGTAACTTTTCGCCCTTATGTGTGCGTTGCCATTTAGCCATTTCCTGATCCCAAGCGTCTTTATAAGGTTTGAATACGCTTAGATCAAGCGGTTGAAGGAGGTGACTTGTGTGTGGTGGCAATTTAATGTTGGTGATATTATTTTGTTTCACCATTTCAACCACAGCCAGTTGCATGTGCGTGCTATGACCATCATTAATTAGGAGGGCTGACTCTTTCTCATCCTTGACCATGGGAATGAAACTTTTTGCCATGAACTCAGCAGTGCCAGGATATGCTTCCTCAGATGTCCATCCACTCCACACATGCTTACCTTTGAAAATTATAAATGGAGGCCCTTTGCCTCCAGCTGCATTGCTGGAAACCAAGACGGTTGTGCTTTACCAGCTGATGATGTTATTCTAGTTGAAGGATATCCCTTTAAGCCGACCACTTTGGTTTTTTGAGGGTCGTTGCCGTAGCTTGTTTCGTCAATATTATATATTCTCTCTGGCTTATTTTCAAGCCCTAGCTCTTTAATAACTTTTTCGACAATGTTGTAAAATTCTTGTATGATGAAAGGGTCAGTCGCTTTTTTACGGCTATCTCAAATGCTTGAGGTTTTTTTATTGACAATCTATGTCGATTCATAAAATTAGAAAACCAATCGTTTCCAGGGATTTCATTGGTAAATGGTGTATTTATGTTATTTTTTTAACGTACTCGCCAACCAGTTCTAAAACCTCGTTACGACTTAACCCAAAGCCATACCTTTCCATAATATGTAAATAGTTGGCTAACTCTATTTCAATTTCAGTTGACAAGGCTGGTGCATAGACTAATTGGGCTAGTGGTCTACTCGTACCTTGTGTTGATGACTTTTAGCCCCTTCGACCCGTCACGTGATTCATGATTGTTTTACGAGGTATGCCGTAAGTTTTCACTGCTTCATATCCGGATAGGCCTGATCGGACAGCGTCAACTGCAACTGCTACTACAACTACACGGTTACAATTATGATGATGTCTAAATAGCATTCCGTTATCAAATTTCATCTCGTTTATTTAAAAGTGCATACATTTTGTCAAATTCATATGGGACCACCAAGGAGTTCAAACTAGATGTAGTAAGTTCACAATTCGTCAGTACAATCAATCATTCGAATTACTTGGTACCTGCTGCGGGATTATATATTATACAAAGACTACAGAAGACTTCTTAGCAATTTTTATTTTTAAAAGGTACTTGAGACAGTGAGGAAGAAGGATGTGGGCGGCATTTTCAGCTTTCTTTTCTACTACCACTACGCCACTGTCCCAATCGCATGTTTTTGACTTCACACATTCACGAATTTTTTTTCTTTGACACTAACTAATGAGATACAGCGTTACCACTATTAAAAAAATTACAACGCATTTTGATACTTAATCGAGGATAGATGTAGATGTCTATAGTGTGATGGCATTCACCTACCATCAGGTGTACTGTATGCCCGTTTGTCACCCTTGTTTATTTAAAAATACGGTAACCAAATAAAAACATTCTACATCGACATTTAATAGTCCTCAGTTGGGAATGTATTTCATCCATTGTAGGAAATATTTGTCGTAAACATCACGAAATGAGGCCATTTTGGTTGCAGTATCAGATGTCGGGCAACTTTAACGTTATTCCAGTCACCGGTGTGGGTAATTAAGATCTGGTAGTTGGTGGTATAGCATCTTATATGCCGGAGGACGCGAAGTCGAAAAGGCCAGAAATTCTTTGATAATCTCTTTTATGGCACCCACAAGGCGAAATTAAGTAACGGATGTTTCACACGGTTCTTCACTTCATTACAATACAATATCTTTATTTTAGGCATCAACAACAAATATTACATATTTAAAAGTAACCAATAATATTCAGAGAATTTTTCTTTGCGCGTTTCTGTATCGGTAATGCACAAGAAAGTCAGAAATCAGGAACGAGGAATGTTTGTTTATGATTTGCAGAAACCGTTGAAATAACATAGTAAGAGAATAAATTTTGCTATTTAATATTTAAGATTGTTGTATATATGTAAAAAAAAATCCAAAGATAAATTTCATCCGCTATAAACAGATTTATGATAAAAACAATCTTAAACCCTTTACATTAAATATGCCATATAAAATTTGATAAAGTTAAATTATTACTATATAAAGTATGATAAAGAGCTTAACATCGGTTTTATGCCGATATTGCTCACATTACACAATATTAACAAATACTTTTGATACATACTTAAAGTATTTTTATTACTTGTGTGACTGTGCGATAGATAAATTATATATCGTGGCAATTTTTTTTATAGGATAGGGTGACAAACGAGCACACAGTCCACCTGATGGTAACTGGTAGCTGTGGCCCATAGACATCTACATCTATCCTCGTTTGCGAATCATAATGCAGATGCGTTGTCACCCGTGAGGACTAAGATGGAATGTCTCTTTTCCAATAAAAAGGGTCAATTAGTCAATTATTTAAAAAAATTATGGTAAATGCCTTCAACAATGAGGAAGGCCACGTTCAGCTGTGCAATAAAGCCGATAAAGAAAGATCGAATACATACCTTTTCTAATAAAACTCTCCTTTTCATTTAAAAATCCAGCATCTTTCAAATTATCGTAATTGACGGATTTGTTTTTCTTGAAGTTATCAATGTTAAGGTGCTCGCATAATTTTGCTATCTGTTCCTCAGTTATCTCTTTGTCAAGAAATTTGGCAATGCGACGTACGCATGCTTGCAAATCCTGAAATTAATTGTTTTATATACTAAACTTTGTTATAGCTCAGCAATATTAGAACGGACTTAATTAAAAAGGAAATCTGCGCACACAAAACAATCTTCTATCACTACGAAACTCACGAAAAAACAATAATTTTTTTTTTTTTATCTATCTTTATTTAAAAAGGCTTTTATCCTACAAGGATATGTCAGCCTTATCGTAACCTAGCTTGTTCCCGTTTCACCAATGCTATTTGGAAAGGGGCAATCAATGTGGTAAAAATATGGTACTGACTGATTTTGCTACCGCTGAGTGTGGCTCCGCAAGTATACTCAAAAACCAACCCGTTTCACACAAATTGATACTAAATTTTTGTACCAGATTCTCCCTTTCCCTTTGATATTTGACACATTCTGCTAGCATATGTTGGACATCTTCTATAATATGACAAATATCGCAATTGGGCGAGTCTGCTTTTTTCATTAAAAATACAAATTTTTTATTGGGGTAGTGCCCAGAACGTAATCTATGAATAACAATTATATGGTTTCTATTCATTTTAATATTATTATACCACGGTATTCGAAGAGGCTGACTTTGTATTGTTTTATACCATATTCCCTTTTCCCTGCTTCTTTCATCGAAATACTCTCTAAATTTATCATAACACAGGTTTTTGAATTTTGTCAAGATTTCCGTGTAAATTGGTAAAATATTTAATTCGATTCCATGCGTTATAGCTGCTTTTGCTAATAGGTCAGCCTCTTCGTTTCCCTTTAAACCTATATGTGATGGAACCCATTGCAATTTTATGTTTATATAGCGACTTCTGTAATTATATAGTTGGTTTAATATCCCATAAGCTATCGGTGCACCTCTGCTATGACCAGAGGCGCATCGAGCTAAATGTTGTAAAGCGCTTTTGCTATCTGAAAAAATAACAAAATATTGTCCACTTAAATTGCTAATATATTTCAAAGCTTCAGATATTGCAACGAGTTCCATCGTCATTATTGATAGTCTTAGTTCTGTTCTAAACATAGCTGTAATTTTTTCTTTAGGATGACAATATGCAGCACCTAAACCTACACGATTCTTAGATCCGTCAGTAAATATTTGGTGCCAGTTAGCATATTTTTCATCTATTTCCTTTAATACATAGGTTCTAAGATACATAGCTTCATGACTGTTTTTATTCTTTTGAACACAATCTAAATTCACTTGAATAGTTTCATTTATATCTATATAGGAAACCCAAATATTAAGTTTAAACATTTGTAAAGGATAAGAATTGTGAATATTACATAGTTTACAGTCATCGTATGCAAGTAAAAGTAATGGTTTTTTTTTATTGTGCCAGTATCTATTATTAATAACAGAACTAAGATCATTCAGTATTTTAATTGTAGCATTATCTGTCCAAGACATGTTTTTGATACAGTATTTATATGCTAAATATTGTCTTCTTACGAACAATGGTTGAATGCCTAGCTCACTCTCCATAACATGGATAGGTGTACTTTTGATAAAACCCCCCATAATTCGAAGTGCTTTATTTTGGATCTTATCTAGTTTAGACAGATGTGTTTTAGCGCTATTATCGTATAAAAAGCATCCAAAATCCAGCCGACTTCTTAATAGAGAGATATATATAGTGCGCATATGCTTAGGATGTACACCCCAAGCAGGCCCGGACAATACCTTTAGTATATTTAAGAATTTAGAAGTTTTTTCTACGATCTCATTAACATGTTTAGTCCATCTCAACGATTTGTCCAGCCATAGCCCTAAGTATTTAACATTTTCATGTACCGGGATAATATTGTTATTAATGCTTAAAGTAATTTCTCTTCTTTTATAACCTCTGATAAAAACACATAATTTTGATTTAGATGCCGATAATTGGAGTCCTATTTCATCTAGCAAAATTATCATTGCATTTACTGCAGTTTTTAAATTATTTTCACAATTCTGTAAGTTCTTGTCACTCACATAGAAAACAAAATCATCGGCATATTGAGACACAAAGACATTTTGAATCTGGCGACAAATCCTGAAGGTTACAATATTAAAAAGTAAAGGAGATATTGGATCTCCTTGGGCAAGGCCCCTGTTGGTACACCTAATATCGTGAGCATAACCCTTTTTCTCATTTTTAATCATTAAATATCTCTCACTTAAGAACGACCAAAGATAGTTACATATACCTTTGCCAATTCCTATTTCATCTAATGTCTTAACAACTTTATCCACTAAAATATTATTATATGCATTTTCAATGTCAAGAAAACAAGCTGCGGTTGGGATGTTACTAGTAAAGCCTAACTGTGTATAAGTTACTAGCCTTGATAAGCAGTCTAGACAAGATTGAGCTTTTCTAAAGCCGTTTGTGCGTGATGACAAAATATTGTGATTTTCTACATACCATTCTATTCTCTTACCTAGCATGTTGTGAAATATTTTGCAGAGACAGGAAATGAGAGAAATAGGTCTAAGTTTAGTTTCACTATTTAGTTCAGCACCTGCCTTAGGAATTGGGACTACTAAAATTGTACGCCACTGCTTCGGTACCATGTTGAATCTAAATATGTCATTATATAAGTATAAAAGATATTTCTTCCCAGCTGGCGGTAAATTAAAAACCATGGAGTAAGTGACTCCATCATTTCCCGGTGCACTGTTCTTCTTTTTTAAGCTATGATCCAATTCTTGCTTTGTGAACGGTACTTGTAGTAGCTTATTACACGATACAAACTGAGGTGGACAACCCATTGCAGAGTCGGGCGTAAGGGAGCGAAGTAGGTCCTTTTTCTTATCCTCGGATGGATGAAATGTTACTTGTTGGTACCCTTTAAACCAACGCATTTTTTTCCACATATCTGATACCGTTGTAGACGCATCAATCTCATTACAAAATTTCTTCCAAGCATCGGATTTAGCCTTTTGTATTTCGAAAAAACAATAATTAAAACAATAAACTAACAATTACACATACACATAGATACATTATAACAGTATCGCTCGGTGACAACAACAACTAGAGATAGACTCCGATCAGTTGTTCGACCAATCTGCATATTGTATGAGGGCGAGCGATCTGTGTTGGTAAACAGATCCGAAGCAACACTTTTTACAACACAATTTTTTTTAAAAATATTATTTATTATATTGTTTATAAATGTAATGTTTTATTTATAAATAAGTAAATAGCAATAATGTGATTAAAAATTACTTTTATATGAAAGGTAACGCTATCTTTTTCAAAATTTGACGTGGCAGATCTCATTTTGTAGCAAAATACTGAACAATTCGGCATTTTTGTAGGACGTGGATTCAGCCTCGCAACTTGGTTAAGTCAAGTGAGCACTACGGCTGCAACTAGTTTTAATGTACGTATATGACCGCATGTCATTATACTGTCACAGATAGGAACGCCTGTGTATAGCTACTTTCTTCCGATCCGCTGTTGGTCTTAAGATGAACATGAACAAAACAAAACAAATGTCATATGTAATGTCCATGGCACACCTATGCACTTAGTTGTTGGAAGCACTTTGCTCGAAGTTTTTGACGAGAATGTTTACCTGGGGAAAATTGTGCGACTAGGTTTTTTTAAGTAAGTCCAACTTCGACCGAGATGTCAATCGATGGATTCGACTCGGCTGGGCTGCGTTCGGAAGATGACGACACATCTTCTCGTCAAGAGCCACTCCAGGCGGTGACAGGCGCTCCAGTTGCATTAAACAGGCAGTCCTTTGTAGACTGTTTACTCTGTTTGCAGTCGTCTTTTCGTTGGGCTTATCACATCAGACAGTGGAGGCGTCGGTAAGAATCAGACTCACTATGCTGCTGTGCAACCATAGGACCATATTGGGACGCAAGCCCCAGTTGTTCCCAACCATACGTACCTAAATCAATTTTAGCCTTATGACATACGTTGTTAAGTACTTTACTTCAGTGGAGAATGGTAGTTCTGGCTGGTTGTCTTAGCGATAGCCTGTGTTAGTACCTGGTTGAACAGCCGCATCTGCTCCATGCTTATAGAATTGTGAATTCCTATTCGCGCGGAGTCAGCTACGGTACTGAAGCTGAGCTTCTTCTCCCCCGTTACCAGCTTTACAGATTTCCTGAACTGGAGAAGGTTTGGGCAGAGGAATTTCATCCCAGGACTTCTGGCAGAGAGAGAGGGCCTCTTCGGCTCCTATCTCAGCTGCTATCAGCCTCCTGTACCTCTTCCGTGCTGCCCCACTGAAGCTTAGCAAACTTTTTCATTTCCCCTCCCTGGAAGGCTAGCATGGGCAGGAGACAATTTTTTCCCCGGGGAAAGTAGAAAATGTTTATCCCATCGCTTAGTTTTATCCGCCCTTAGAGCATGGGCACACCGGTGGATATAATATCAACAGTAGATAAAATGGGAGATAGACTTAGACTTAGATAGATTTTTTGTATGAATATAAACTTAAGCCCACGTCCAATGAACTAGGATAAAATTGTCCCTTTCAAATGTCAAAAAAGGATATTTTTTTATCTTTCATTTGGCTCCATGCTACGGACGGGGGATATATGTCTACTGGTTATGTCGAACGGGGATATACTTCTCCCCGTTGCTGTGCTTTGGCATAAGGACAAGATAATTTTATCTTTTGTCAGTTGATATAATCGGGGGATAATTTTTTTGTCTCCAGCCCATGCTAGCTGTGCAGGTTCGTTTCCAATTGTGGTTTGACTGCAGACGTGCTCTCCAATTCACGCTTGTCCCAGGTTGGGGCGTTGTGTTGCAGGGTTAAAAGAGCCTCTTATGAACCTACAGATAGTTCCATTAAAGGAGAGTTGATTTTGTTAAAATGTCGATCTTCATCCATTTCGGTGCCACGATTAGCTAGGGAAATATTCGTTTACTCCGGCAGAGCTCGGTATGCCGAGGGTAGGGCTAAAATACTACCAGGAAAGGCACTGGCCTAGGGTAGGCAGTGTTTACTACTACTCCAACCTTCCCCCTCCCGCCACGCATCCATCGGCACGGTACGCTTCACGCATCCATTGGCACGGTACGCTTAACACCTTGGATTGGGTTAGGATAGAAGAAAGGGTGTGGGATAAAAAGAAAAGAAAAAGAGAGAGGATCGTGAATGTTTCTGTTCTGTCTTCTTCCTATTCAACCAGAAAAAATACGACCTTCCCCTTTGGACGCCAACCAGTATGTACGTGTTCTTGGTGCGTGCAATATTCGTGAGGTTGAGCATAATCTAATATTAATATTTCGCACGAAGTACCAGGAGTACAGAAATCGCAGTGATTCTCTATCTTCTTGTTGTTATTGAACTGCCTCGCCTGTCACACCACCACTAACTCGCCTAGTCGCAGCTGATCGCCTTTGATTCGCTCGTCAAAGTCCCAACCCACTTTTACCAACTGCAAACGCAGTGGGTGGAGAGGGGGCGGAACTCATTACCGTTTCTGCGACGCATTTCCATATATTCGACAAAAAGTTTCCATAAAATCAATACAAAACATAAACTATAATATTACACTCAATATAAACTATTATATTATTAACATTTATATTAAAATGATTATTACTGCTTTATATCTCCAAAAACACGATTTTAGCACTTTCCAGCTTCTAGCGCTATCGTATGCAGAAATACCACGTCGATGATTCGGTTTAGCAAATTGCACAACTGATAATAACTCCGTCTTTCTTCTGGATCATCTTTCTAACAGTGGTAGAGCCACGCGGCAGCTTTTGCTGTCGCACGGATGGGCCGGCTCGAACCGGGGTGGTACCACGACCTCACAGAATACCAGCGTGAAGTAGAGGTTTACCTCTGCGTTTCGCTTGGTGAGTGTAGGTGGCCGGAGGCCCTTTTTACTGGAAATGAGGCATTCCATCTTAGTCATCACAGGTGGCAACGCATCTGCATTTTGATTCGCAAACGAGGATAGATGTAGATGTCTATGGGCCGCAGCAACCACTTACCATCAGGTGCACTGTGTGCTCGTTTGTCACCCTTATCCTATAAAAAAATCTTTACTACAGTCTATTCAACGAACCTTTCTACCCTTCCTGCAAAACACAAAAATGGCTAATGACATTAATACTTTAATTGAAAACGTTGACAAGCTTTCAGTTTCCGAATCGTTTTCCTGTACCATCGAACAATCCAATCAAATATTGCAAAACCCAAATAGATATATAAAATTTTTTAACCAAAATATTTGATCCATCAATTGCAACTTTTTAAATTTACAGACAACCTTACAGCGTATTTCGTTTGATTGTGATATTTTGACATTGAATGAATGTTGGCTATCCTGTTCCAGTAATTATTATATTCCCAGTTTACCCAACTATACAATTCAAAAAACTTTCAAGCACTTTAATCAAAGCGATGGTGTTCTTGTATATAACAAAATCTTTATCTTCGATGTTCGAAGAGCCAGACTTTAACGAATCAACTTCTGGACTAATAATTAAAATCAATTCTGATATAGTAGTGCTCTGCATATATTGATCACCATCTAATGAAAATATTAATCCATTTCAATCTGCCTTAAACAGAATACTTCCGTTACTCTCAAAATACAAAACTGTTATACTAACCGGAAACATTAACATTGATATTAAAACCTCCAATAACCACTCACATGATTATTTAAATTGTCTTGCCTGACATGGGCTATTACCTGCTCATACCTTCCCAACTAGAGGTAACAACTGCCTTTAGCATAATTTTTTTGCGAACTAAATTTCAAGTTGTAACTGTTGTACTTGATACAACTCTCTCCGATTACTACTCCTCAATCAAATCAATCAAAGTTGTTTATTTTGCACTCTGCCTTTCTATCATATCTTACTGCATTTCATGTTGGAGTGTTGCCGCAAGAACTGTTTTGAAACCTTTAGAAAACGCACGTAGAGTAATTTTAAAGATCATTTCCTTTCGACCTATCTTATATCCAACTATTCGGCTCTGCAAAGATAATAACGTTCTCAATGTAAGACAATTGTTAAGTGGCGAAGCTTGCGAAGTCACTTATTGATTTCACGATGTCTGTCCGTCTGTCCGTATGTCCGTCTGTCCGTCTGTCCCACGATTATCTCGAGAACGGTTTTGAATTCTCAAATTCTGTTTTCAACAATCGATTACTGATCACCCAGGCATCTGAACCTCCTATTTTGAAACTGATAGGATAGGTCTTAAGATGAATATGAACAAAACAAAACAAATGTCATATATAATATTCATGGCACACCTATGCACTTAGTTGTTGGAAGCACTATGCTCGAAGTTTTTGACGAGAATGTTTACCAGGGGAAAATTGTGCGACTAGGATTTTTTTTTATAGGAGAGGGGGCAAACGAGCATGCGGCTCACCTGATGGTAAGTGACTACCGCCGCCCATGAACAACCGCAACACCAGGGGAATTGCAGATGCGTTGCCGGCCTTTTAAAAAGGAGTAGGCTCTTTTCTTGAAGGTCTCTAAGTCGTATCGGTCCGGAAAAATCGCTGGTGGTAAACTATTCCACAAGGAAGTTGTGCGAGGAAGAAAACATCTTCTAAATCGCACAGTGGTGGACCACCAATCATCCAGATGGTGTGGATGGTATCGGGAGTTCTGCCGCGATGTGCGTTCGTGAAATTTGGCGGCTGGGATTAATCCGAGCTCCTATTTTGAAACTGATTGTTCAACGGCAACCGTTAGAAACTGCTACAAAGCTGATTGCTTCGCCACTTTGCTATGCTGTTAGCTTGCTAGGTTTATTTATATTACATACAGTGATGTTACAACATCGCAAGGTCCCTTATATCGAAATTATCTAGTGCCGTAAGGACAAAATCTGCAGTATTCCGATAGTCAACTCTCATTTTGCTAAAAGGTTTTTCCCGTAAGTGGGTCTCCTTCTTTATAACAAAATCAATTTTAATATTCCCATTTATGAACTATCTAATTACAAATGTAAGTAAGCTATGTACTTCTTCCTATTACACAAGAGTTATGAAGAGACAGAGCAGTATTTATTAATAATAACTGACTAACTAATTTATATTATATTTGTATAATTATATGATGAGATTGACATTGACATTGCGCTCTCCCCCAGAGTCATTCGCCAAACTGCTCGGATAGGAGAGTAGAATAGGTGTTCTAATCTAGTCCTACTGATAATGTAAAAAAGTGAGAATTAGGAGTAGTGAGGGAGGATTATGTTCAGCAGTGGACTTGTGCAGGGCTATAATGATGATAATGATTACGACTTATGATGGATATTAGGTCTCTTTCAAAACTTATGTCATAAAATAATAGTTGCAATAATGATAAAAACTCCATCGTATGCCTCATAAAGGGGATTTTGCCACAGTTGCCATGCTTGACAAGCGGGTTGGCAACTGTAGTTTCTATAATTTTTGCAATTGTTATCAAAAAGATTTTGTTGCCCATCACCATGTATTTGTTTCCCTTTGTCCTCTCTTACGACACCCACGCGACGATATTGGGTAGTGGATATTCTTAGACATTCAATTTAGATCGTCTCATTCAGAAAGTGGTCTAATCTACTGATGGTATCATTGCAAGCTTTTTCAATTCGTTCCTTCTTCGTAAAGATGTGAGTATTTTCAGTCACTGAATCGTTCAGTTTAATAATATCCACTATAGAACCGATACTCCTCGGGGATTTTTTAACAGTTTCTAAATATTCAGCGTAACAATCGTTATCCAATTTTTATGCTAATGAGTACAATTTATAAGATATGTGGCAAGAGCGGACCCATGTAAGGATATCAACACCTAAATTTTCTTCTGTCGGTCTGTGCTTCAGTACAGGCTGTATACGATGTAGGGCAGTTTCACTGATTTGTTGCTGTGCTCGACAACAGATACCTCCTTGTACTCTGGGTACTCCCAGATGGGTCAACTTTTGTACGTACATTATTAATATATTTTAATTTAATTTTATAAAACACTTTTTCTTAAGAAAACGATTGATGTTATGATTTGTTTATTTAATTATATAAAAATAAAAGAAACATATCATCACACCAGTCTCTTGTTACGTCAGTATTTTAAAAGTATTTGAATTACTTATTATCTTTTATATTTTGGCTTTTTGGATATTATTTAAATTTTTTATCATAGCAAATATGGATAGATCAGGATAAGCCCATAGAATTATTACCCAGTAGAAACGCAATCTAGTACAAAACACGAGCATTAAATTGATGCAAGGTCATTATGTTAGTGCGCGCGAGCCGAATGTGCCTACGCTCGTCACACGCACACATACACGCCATTCAGTGATATCAGTTTATGGCTTTTGCAATAAAATTGTGCAAATCACTATTTTATTGATTAATTTTAAATAATCGAAATAATAAAGATTACGTATTACATATAAATATGTATTATATAAGAACATAAAATGGAATAAAATAAACACGATAATGATGGTACTAATATTACTTTATTATACATATTTTAATGGTACAAAAATGCAGATGTAATAAAATTTAAGAATATTATTAAACACAATTAATTTGCTCAAATACAATAAGCACATCGTGTAATGTTTGATTTTAACCGGATTCGAAAAAGGAGGAGGTTATCAATTTGGTGTATTTTTTAAATGTTTCTTACCTCAGAATTCTACAATTTCTAAACCGATTTAGATATATTTATTTGAAAGGATATACACACAGACTGTACTAATATACACGCTGAAATTTTAATGGTTGTTTTCCCGAAGTCAAATGATTTTGTCTTGGTAGTACAATAGATTTATTAAAATAAAAATTATTAGGATGCAAACTGGCAGATTTACAATCGAGAAAATCAAAACTCGAATGCTATCTCAAACCAATAGCAATATCTCGCAAGTAGATCAGGTGTGCAGGCTAGCTTATACCGTATTACTATAATAAAGTCTGAATAAAAAAAATCTCTGCACGTAACGTAGTATTACGTCTATCGCACGCGCTACCGCGCGCTGCCTACACAGTGAAGGGCCACTAATAAATGTTCAGGGCATAAACGCTCAAGCGTAGTGATACGACATAAAATAATCTGGATGCCCAACTATCTTGTGAGGTATTACTATTGTAAATCTGCCCTTTTTTAATTGTAATAGTTTTAATTTAAACAAAGCAGTTAAAATAAAATATTTGTGTTAAAATGGCGTCGACGAATCACGATTAGCTGATCACTCCGTATTAGTTTTAAGTAGGCACCCATTGTTAATATTATGTTAATACTTAGAGAAGTAGGTATCTATATATAAACATTTGAATTTTACACAGAGCGTTGCGATTAAACGTTTTAAACACAAATAAAAAATAAATATTTTTAAAAGAAAATTGTGATTTTTTTCCCTACAACTAGCAACATTTGTATCATGATAGCTTAAGTAAGTATTTTTTTAGTTTTACGTACTTATAATGAAATAAATATATGAACTTATATGTGAAATGTAATATCATCACTTCTTATATGCTTCATCACTGTTGTGACAATATTTTACAACACAAACGGTCATTTTTACAATTTTTCGCGAGCTTTTCTCCGTAAGACGTGACGTTGCGCACTAACGCGTCGCCGAGTGAACTTACGCGGTTTCGAGTTAGTTTTACTTGCTTCATTTTCGGTGCGCGTACTAGTATTCTATACGTAATAATTCTATGGATAAGCTATATACATAGATTTGTTTTAGACTTAGACGTAGAACACAGATTAGCAATCATCACCCCAAATTTTCTCCCTTTTTGCACCTTTAATTATAATACTTACTTACTTACTTACTTATCTTCATGCACAATCCCTGACGGGGTAGCCAGAGAGAACAGATCGCCAAGTGTCACGATCCTTACAAACCTCTTTCGCTTCTTTCAGATTCATTATCTTCTTCATGCATGCACGTCTAGGTATCCGAGTACTCTTGACCCTACCCTCTTCGAGCAATTTGCTCACATGGTCTTTGAAAGTTAGTCTCGGTCTACCTCGACACCTTTTAATATTAACTTTCGCGCTATATATTTTCTTCACCATTCGGTCTTCACTCATTCGCTCAACGTGCCCAAACCACCGAAGCACGCCCTTATCAATTTTTGTGATAAGGTCATCTTTCAAACCTGCCATATTGCGAATCTCTTCGTTTCGCTTTCGGTCGGCCATGGTAACGCCGCACATTTTACGAAGAGATCGCATCTCCACTGCATTCAACTTACTTTTATGCTTCTTCTGGCATACCCAGGTTTCGCTGCCATATAACAAAGTCGGTACCAACACTGCGTTATGTATTGCAAGGCGTGCACTCTTCGCTACGCCTTGCCTTTTGACTAACGCAGTCAGGGCACCATTGACTTTGTTCCCGGCAGCGACACGCCTGTCCACATCTAAATCACATCTTCCATCCCGGCTAAAAGCACTCCCCAAGTATACAATTTCATTTACCTGTTCTAGACATTCCTGATTTACCCATATTTCACACTTCGTTCTCTCTTCGTCCCTTTCAAATACCAGAACCTTAGTTTTATTAGCATTCAAACGGAGACCTTTAATTTCACATTCCTCTTTCATACACGTGACTAATGCCTGCAGTTCTGCCTCTGATGGTGCAATAAGCACTGCATCATCAGCGTACAGCAGACAATTTACTTTTATGTCACCCAATTTCACACCCAAACAGCTATCTTTCAGCTTCTGTAAACAGCTGTCGAGATACAGTATGAACAGCCAGGAAGACATGACACAACCCTGCTTTACGCCCGTTTGGACGTAACAGGGTAGGTAAACATGGGTGACAGGTCATGCCCTACCCGCACACAGGCTTTACAGTCACAGTAAAGAGACTGCACAGCCCTTAGCAATCGACCATCCACACCATACCCCGGCAACAGTTCCCACATTTTCTTCCTTACAACCTTATCAAATGCTTTCTCAAGATCCACAAAAGCACAGAAAATCTTCTGGTTAGCAGCCAGAAGCTTTTCCGTGATCATGCGGAGAGAAAACATTTGATCCGTGCATCCTCTTCCAGGTCTAAATCCGCATTGTGCCTCCCATAGAAATCTTTCCGATTTCTCTTGCATCCTACGTGTCAAAACCTTCGAGTAAACTTTACTTGCTAAACTGGTCAAGCTGATCGCCCGATAGCACCCGCAGTCAAAATGTGAACCTTTACCTTTATATAAAGGCACAATGACTGCGGATCGCCAATCATCCGGGACATCCCCCGTCCGCCAGCACAAATTGCACAGCAGATGAAAGCTGTCCCAGACGCGAGGCCCACCATACTTGACCATTTCAGCAGTAACTCTGTCTAGTCCCGCAGCCTTACCACATTTCAAACTTCGAATCGCACGTTCAATCTCTTTCATACTGATGACCTCAGTGTCATCGAGGTCCGGGTCTGGCGTACCAGTCACGGCGTCATCCCCGGATCCCTCACTAAGATCATCACACGCATACATTTCTCTATAAAATTCGCTCCATCGCTGCATGACGTCCGATTTTTCTGAGAGGACGTCATTAGTTCTCGAAAGCACTTTGTTCATTCTTAAGGCCGTCGCACCACTTCGGGTCCTTCCAACCTCTTTCCAGAAGAGTTTGGAGTTCTCCTTAAAGTTGTGCGACAACCTTTCGTCCGCTTCCATTCTACACCTTTCACGCACTTCCTCAATCAGTGCTTTCGTGTGAACTTTCTGCAGCCTATATCTTTCTTTCATCTTCTCTCTCATATCCTTATCATTACTAGAGGCCAAGTAGTCTAACCATGCTTTCTTCTTCTTCTTTACAGCTTCTTTCACTTCATCATTCCACCATGCATCTCTTCTTTTACTACTGCCTCTTTTTATTGTTACACACACTTCTTCCGCTGCACTTACCATTCCATCCCTAAGGTTCTGCCATGTTCTTTCTACACATTCGTTTCTGCCATCGATGGTGTCAAGCTTTTCGGCTACCCTCGCATGATATTTGTCCCTAGTATCCGCTTCCTGAAGCTTCCAGCTTCGGATGCGACAGACCGACTGTGGTTCTGTCACTGCCGTCCGGTAGCGCCAACCCGCGAACAGACCCCTAAATCTAGTAATCACTAGATAGTGATCCGTTCCCAGGTCAGCACCCCTGAACACTCGCGTATCCATAACCTGTTTTCGCAGTCGGTCATCCACCAGGAACAAATCGATCATACTTCTCTCATTCTTTCTTTCTCTAGTATACATATGGATTTTCTTGTGATTAAACATAGTGTTTGTCACAAGAAGACCCTTTTCCTTGCATATCGCCAGTATAAGCTTGCCAGCATCATTAACCCTTTTATCCCCAAACTTTCCAAGTATCGACTCGTACCCTGGTCGAGCGGTACCAACATATCCATTCAAATCACCACATACAAGAATTCTTTCGTTTCCCCTAGCCAAATCTAGAACTTCTCTTACATTCTCCCAAAACTCCTCCAGCTCAGCCCTGGACGACGAAGCTACCGGCGCATAAACAGCCAAAAGGAATAACTTCGTCAGTCCCAATTTAAAGCGAACCCAGAGAAGTCTTGAGTTCACAAACTTATATTCAGTCATAACATCGACCAACCGAGAAGACAGCAGCACTCCCACTCCCTGGCAGGCGCTCTCGCTCTCCGGGACTCCGGACCATAGAGCTAACGCCCCGCCAGGGAGCTCTTCAGTACCACTGCCCTTCCGTTTGGTCTCCGACATACACACGACATCTAATTCTCTTTCTTTCATTATTTCGATCAACTCATTCGTCTTATCTCTCATGCCTCCTCTAACATTCCACGTGCCAACTCTGCACTCTGTCCTCCACCGTCCGCCGTGTCGGGCTGTGCGTGACGGGTGGCGGTCCCCATCGCCGCTTTGCGCGCTGCATTCCACACCAACGGGGACGAGCTGGTGTGCGTCGCCTTGGGGGGACGCCCTAACCCTCGTTGGCATGGGTGCGCAGCTGAGTAGAATTGCAGCCCTGAAAAGGGCTGGCAGGGGTCGCGACGAGCACACTTCTACAATGACCCACATTATATCTTTCTCGGTTTCAAAAGTAATTTATTTCTCATGAGAACGCCGTGAAAGTATGGAATGTCACTTGCATGTTCTAATATGTCGAGATTAGTGAGCGCCCGTCTGGGTAGCCGTTGAATTAGTTTTTTGAGGGGTTAAGATATAAACCTGCTCCTTGTTTATGAGGTTGAATATCGACTTCCTGCATATCTTACCAGGTCGTCACTCCATCTAGTGGGGGGACGTCCTACACTTCGCCTGCCGGTACGAGGCTGTCACTCGAGAACCTTTCTTCCCCATCGGTTGTCGGTTCTTCGAGCTATATGGCCGGCCCATTGCCACTTTAGCTTACTAATCCGTTGGGCTATGTCGGTCACTCTGGTTCTACTGCGGATATCCTCATTTCTGAGTTTATCACGCAGAGAAACTCCGAGCATAGCCCTCTCCATAGCTCGCTGAGCGACCTTGAGCTTCCTCATCCGGCCAGCAGTGAAGGACCATCTCTCAGTTCCGTATGTCATCACTGGCAACACGTACTGGGTGTACAGTCTCGTTTTCAAGTTTTGAGGTATACCTGACTGCCGTGTAGTGGCGGTTAAGAATATCCACTACCCCATATCTTCCCGTGGGTTTCGTAAAAGGCGACAAAGGGAAACAGGCAGGAGATGGGCAGCAGCATCTTCCTGGTAACGGCAAAAATACAATAAAAAAACTGCGGTTGCCAAGCCGCTCGCCAGGCGTGGCAACTATGGCAATACACCCCCCATGATGAAAGTTACGAAGAGACGACCCCCAGTCCCCGGCGGCCCCGCTATTCCTGGCTACGGTGGCGACCATGGTAACGGCGGGGCAGGGGGTGCTAAGAATCTCTGGTGGAGGTTCGTTTGCCACCTACGACGACTCGACCTGGGGTAAATTTATTCCTTTTTTATTACTAAATATTTTCTTTGCAGCTGCATAGGTATATTTTATAGCCGAGTGACTGTCTTTGGGTTTTAGTTTTTTCAATTGAGACTGTATTTTTTTTATCCCCTTCTTAAATGCTTTTATACCGCTCCCCGCCCAGATTTTCGCTTTCATCGCATTTTTGACTATCCATGAGGCAATTTTTTCTCCTTTCCTAGCATCTTCTGATTTCAACCTGCTCTTAGCCATTTTCAAAAGTTCTAAATCCGCTTTTTGTCGAGTGCCCGAATCTTTGTTAGTGTAAGCAATATCATGGAGCATGCACGCTTCATCCAATTTGTTTATCTTACGATCGCCTTTCGTTTTTGAAGTTAAGTTCCGGGGCCGCAAAATTGATAGCCGGGTAAACGGTAAATTGTCTATTATTTTATTAATTATACCACTTTCTTTCTTCATCGATAAATATAAAATGAGATTATACGTTATTTATATACCTAAACTACTAAATTCACTTTTATCCACCCAACTATTTTCTTCATCACTCAAACCTAACCATTTTACTAAAAGTTTATTTCCTTTTCTTTTAAAGACTTTTTCAATAAGATAAAGGTCTGGAAATTTAGTTTTTTATAATTCGTAGCCGTAAAAAGAGCCTGGAATTTTTTGATTGTGTTTGTCTTCTGTTTGATAGGATTGAGGATTGATTTGGTTGATTTTAACGATACGAAATATTTCTGTAGACCAATTAGGGGTATAACCTTTGTAAAAATCTCCTTTGTATTTGCTTATACGAACGTAATCGCCAGCGTGAAACGCCGGTCCTTGACGTATCTTAGGCTTTTGAGACCTCTTGATGTTTGACATAACTAAACTCGCATTTGAATCATTAACGTTGATGGGCTTGAATTTCGTAATGCGATGTAAAGTATTATTACACCGCTTTACAACAAAATCTAAATTATTTTTGAACCATTGATATCATCCGCATAGACTGAATATTTTGTAAAGGTGAGTTTTTAAAGTTCTTATTACTCGTTCTACAATGGAGGCCTTTTTAACGGAGTACGTAGAATAATGATTTATATTATAATTTTTCATAAAATTCTTAAAAGAATCATTATAAAACTCTGTACCAAGATCTGTTTGTAAATTTTTAGGTTTTTGTCTTGATTCAGATAATAAACTTTGCATCGCATTTTTGACACAATTTTTATGTTTCGTTTTCAATGGTCTAACCCATACGTATTTTGATAGAGCATCGATTACTACTAGAACATATTTATATACTTTATTAAACGTGGAATATTTTTGAAAATCAATCAGATCAGCTCGCCATAAATCATCTATTCCTTTAATAATCGTATGTTGACCAGAAAAATTTCTCTATTGCATAAATTTCATTGTAAACCCCTGTGTTACCAGCTGCCTATGATCCAAGTAGTAATTTTAATCGTTGCACTAACTCGATTGGATCGTTCCAGTAAACCAACTCAGTATCTTTTTTAACTTCTTTTAAAATATTAACTCCTTCTCCCTTTGGAAGACTTTGTGCACTACTTTTATGATTTCTCAAGTGCTTAAACAATGGTTTGATCACTTGCATATATTTAAATCCATTGTTACTGTTAATAGGTTTAGATGGATCATAATTACGTTTGTGTGCATTAGTATGCAAAAGTAACAATTTATAATTTTGTAAGTCTTCCTCTGACACAATATCTAAATTTGGTAGCTTTTTAAACAATAAATCTTTTAAGCCTGGGGTTTTTTTCAAACTATGATTTCCAATTTTTAAGATGTGATCATTATCATAAACACGAAATGGGCCGAGCATTAGTTTCCCACATATTTCTGATACCATAAGGCACATCTTTTAGTAATTCAGATGAAGAAATCGATGACTCACTTGTGCTGTACTTAGGTTCTTTAATAAGGTGAGCTTGGTCTGTATCTTCATTTAAATGCTGCTTTTCTTCAGTTTTTCTGGTAAGCATATTAAGTGGATCAACGATAGGCTTTAAATATTGTTTCTAAAGCCAGACTGTTTGTATTTTTTGCATCTTTTAAAATTTCTACCTTTCTTTTTACAGTTGCAGCAGATTTTATAATTTGTTTCTTGAGGTCTCGCTCCATTGTAAAGGAATTGTACTATGTTTGACTACTCAGCAGAAAAATTAATGTTATGTTAAAATTATGTTATGTATTTATGTAATTATGTTGTGAATGTTAATTATATTGTTATTTATATAGTAGAGCCGTGGTAGCTCAGATGGTTAGCGCTCGCTGTAAGCTTACACAGTACTCGAGCAACCCGGGTTCGATCCCCGCCGGCACCAATGAAATTGGTAATTGCAATTTTAAGTGCTGATTTACCACGTGCTTGGCGGTGAAGGAAAAACATCGTGAGGAAACCTGCATGTCTGAGAAATAAGAAAAAAAATATTTCGAAGACATGTGAAGTTCGCCAACACGCACTGGGGCAGCGCGGCGGACATTTCCTTGCCCTAAAACCCTCTCAGAAATGAGAAGAGGCCTGTGCCCAGCAGTGGGACGTAAATAGGCTGCAACTTTACTTTACTTTACTTTTATGTTAATTAGGTAATTATGAATGTATCAAACTTCATTCTGCAACAGCCTTTATTTCGTTCACAGTCTTTATTTATAACAATATAATTGAAAGGTTTACTCCACACAGTTGAACACATTTCACGGAACTAAGACCATGTCATGTCAGACCCTACATGCTCGACATAAATGTGTCTCAGATTTACGTCATCTTGTTTAAACAATATGATCAGGTTAGCGTTACCTCTAACTAGTTGCTTAGGTATCTTAGTATACGTTTGATTAATATAAAAACAGTCAATGTTCTTATGTCGACCCATGGCGAAATAATCGCGTATGTTGTTCTGATTTTCACAAGCTACATCGTCAAATATTATAATTGAGCTAGGCGAAGCTTCGTGTAGACTCAAAATTTAGCTATTATGATTATACTTGTAATAAGATATATACCTTCCACATTCTGCAGTACTTTTTCTAAAAACTTTTTAGAAAAAGTACTGCAGATTAAACATAAAGGTTACGAAAACGCGGTCCATTCTGATGTAACATTAAGCTGATAACTAAGTTAGTTTTTCCGCAATTTGATGGACTGCATACAATACTACGTAACGTATTTGGCAATAAGCTCCCATGACGTTTAACCTTATTTTTCGGTGCAGGACAGATACATGCTAATTTAAATGATTTTTTTGATTTGAGAAATTTCATAACAGTTTTGTTAACTTGCCGTATTGGCTGATAGGTTTTAATGAACTAACGTTATTTCAATCGTGTTAATAATTTAAACACTTAAAAAGTTGCTGAAGATTAACTTAATCATCAGCTTTAGTTCAAAAGCATTTTTTTATAGGATAGGGTGACAAACGAGCACACAGTCCACCTGATGGCAAGTGGTTGCTGTGGCCCATAGACATCTACATCTATCCTCGTTTGCAAATCAAAATGCAGATGCGTTGTCACCCGTGAGGACTAAGATGGAATGCCTCTTTTCCAGTAAAATGGGTCTCCGGTTCTCTACACTCACCATACGAAACACAGCAGCATTGAGCTGCTATTTTACGCTGGTATTCTGTGAGAACATGGTCCTTCCCCGGTCGAGCCGACCCTAAAGTTCTACCATGCACAAACGTAATTAATAAGATAAGCATGTAGTTACTTTCATAGCGTAATGTCTTATGGAATCTTACTATGGGATAATGCGACTGACATTGAAGTCATATTTGTTTGCAAAAGATAGGCATACGGATGATTTATAACTTAATTTGTAAAGAGTCCCTTAGAGACAAATTTTAAGGAAATAAACATATTAACTTAGTATCTTTCTTTTACAACAAACAAATGGTTGGTATACCAGACTATATTCTATCAAGAGATATTACGAATAGTATAAAATTCAGTTTAAGATTGAATATTGTTAGTTTTTTTTCTTCAAAAAGCATTAATTTTAAACAAAGATTTATTTATAATGGATCTCAATTTAATAAGTACATTGACCGCTATATACTGACCCATTTCCATATTATTGTGAAATACACGCGTTTACCTGTAAAACACTGTCATATCATATTATAGCGTCTGGCTGGCGCCAATGGTGGTTTCGGCTGACGACGCAACGTTGATTTGACATCGCATGCAAACATTTATGTTAAGTGTTTTTCACATTTGAGCATTTAATGATAATAAGAAAAAAATTTCCTTATAAATTACATTAATACGGGTCAATGCTAAAATTACCAAATGAAATATTTCTTCATTTTATAATATGTCAAACTAAAACACTTCCAAGTGGCGATAGCGCTATAATTTAAGGTATAAAATATAATGTTGGGAGGTGTTTAACCATTAGTTGCATTGTGTTTTCCACAGTATACTAGACCTGGAAGTGTTCAGCATCATCAAGTATGTACGTAACAATTAGTCTCCTCACTCATTAAACAAAATAGAATAATAATTTATTTGTTATCTTATGTTAGAGTAAAGTTATATTATGTTTCGCTTTATAAGTTTTTCATATGAATGTTTCTGTATATTGATATATTTTGTGTTACATTTTTAGGTATTCCAACCCCTTTGAGTCAGACGCTGAAGTACAGTCGACTTCGCAAAAGAAGAAAGCGGTTAAGAAACCAGCTAATGTATTAAAGACTAAAACAACAGTTCCTAAGTCCAAGAAACGAATTGAATTTTTCGGAAGCTAGTCGGAATCTGAGGCTGATACATCATCATCACTCAACCCAGCTTCCAGCAGTAAACGTAAATTAATAGTTTTTCCAGATTCTGAGGTAAGCAAATTTTATTTAATTTTAATAGTTTGAGTTGCCATTCACATGATGAAAAGTTAGTTTCTATTTGATTGGATGTTGTGAATAAATTATCAGCCATAGGTTAATTTTTTTTTATGAAAACGTATTTAATTATATTTTTAGACGATCGATGTGATTGATACAATTGTTAGTGAATTGGACTACTAAGTCATGTTATGAGAATCGTATTAAATATATTTATGCGATGTAGGAGGGAATATAAATATTGTTCGTTGCTTATCAGTATGCTTTTGTTTAAATAGAATTTTTATTGTTTCCAGGATGAAGATTCTGAACCTATCCGAGCGGGGATTTTAAAAAGCTACTTATCATGATGAACAGGGTCGGGATATATGCACCGGAGCGAGCCTTCGAAGCGAGGTGAATATTACATCGAAGTGCGCATCTCTAACTTCCGTGAGCTGGAGGCTATTCCATCAACCGACCGCTGGCAGCACTCTCTGATCAGCCTTAAATCAGCCGCCGATGAGAAAACCCCAACGTGGAAGGCTGTTACCCAGTTAGTATCATGCATCAAAGAAGATTATCACAACGTTCGTCCAGTTTTGTATCCAACTAAAGGCTAGAAACTGATCTTTATTTTAGTGTAATAAAATAATAAGTGTTTTATCATTTAATTTTAGAAATATTGCAAGCCCTGCGGTGTGCATGTTAAACATTATTCCGCTCATCAAAAGTCCTATACTCATAAGTCCAACTGCTTACTGCAAACCAAGTTTGATAATGTAAATATAATAGCATGTGCTTTCAAGAACAGAATTGTCACTTACAGAATAAGTCCTGAAAAATTAACTATTTCACCTGAAATTTTCTTATCTTATATTTCACACACATCTCTTCAAGTAATTAAACAAATGTTGAAGAAACATACAGCATTAAAAATTAATTTTTAACTGTTTGTTACATATACTTTACCCAAGAATAATGAATCATCTATTAAATCTTTTAATACTAAATATGAAATTATATACAAAACACTAATCTATCGTCTGTTTACAATAATTTTGCTGAAAAAATAACGAACAAGTGTTCAGAATTCGAGCTTTGCGAATCGGGTTGGACTATTGAGGCTATAAGACACTTAGAATTAAATATTGTAAAATATAATACGTTAAGATTTGGTTCGTATATACCATTACCTAAAAAAATACGTAATACAAAATCATGGTTAAATTTAAAAAACAATGATAAACATTGCTTTCTTTGGAGTATTTTAGCTCATTTGTATCCATCTACAAGTAATCCTAATAGAGTGAATTCATACCCTCATTACTCAGAAGTTTTAAAACCAGATAATTTGTTATTTCCTCCAAGTTTTAATGATATTAAATTATTCGAGGAAATGAATGAAAATAAAATTTTTTCACTGTCAAAAGCTACGTATATTTATATTATTTTATTTTGTTATTTGGAGGCCAATTCTGGCTTACAAATTTCAACAAAAAGATCAGAAAATATATAAGAGAGTTGTTATAATAATAATTTTTTGATTTCAGACATAATACTAATTAATAAAGAAAAATATTTCTGCTGCGCCGTTGACAACTGTCAAAGCGTAACAACTATACATACAATGTTTATCAATATGGAATAAATCCAGGGAAGTAATGTAATAATATTTCATTTATAGAGTAAAGTGCTTTTATTTAGGCCGTAAATGATTGTTCCAGGGAAAGATACGGGGTACAGCACATTTCAAGTTAATATGAATATGTAATATAAAGACTTTTGAGTGTTGTAGAGATCTGTTTAGATTTTTTAATGAATATCTCTGCTCCTCTACATTCACAGCCGGATTTCCTACAGTGTCAAAATTGTGCTGACGGTAGGCTGTTTAAAGGTAAAAGGGGATTAAATATACATATTAAACGATGCCATAGTAAAAGTATTTCGGCTTCACAGCCTGCCGTAGAAATTCATAACTTTATTAGCAATTCCTCTAATGACACAAATGTTTCCCTTTTTTCGGAGCAAATTTACAATTATTATCGTAATGTACCAGTGGTTAAAAGAATTCCTAGAGGTGCGAGGATGCAGCTTGCTAAAGCATTGTCAGGCACTATTCAAAATTGTTTCGCTAATAGTGAAAATAGTTGGCAAAAATTATTTACTTTCGCGTATTCTCATTTTCATTTTGATAAAACAATAAATAAATCAATTACGTCTCAACTAAAAGAGACATCTTTTCAAAATTTAGATTACTCAATTAATACTCATTTATCTCGACCACGTCCTAAATTTGATTTAAAAAAAGTAGTTGAGTCGAAAGTAATGGATGGCGACTTAAAAAATGCATCCCGTATTTTATTCTCAGACGACATCCTGGCTCCTCGTAATGTCGAAACTCTTGAAAGCCTTCGTCAAAAGCATCCTTCGGTCAAACCGTCTCAGGGTTTACCGCTGCCTCCCAAGACATCTATGCAACCTTTACAAATTTCGGAAAAAGACACTTTAGAAGCAATTATGTCATTTTCGAATGGCTCTGCTGGCGGCATTGACGGAATTACGCCTCAACATCTTAAAGATCTTGTAAGCGCTTCTGCCGGTGACGCCGGCGGAGTACTTCTTAAAGACATTACAAAATTATGTAACTTTATGCTTTCTGGTAATGTTAATCCAAATTTCATTCCATTCTTATATGGGGCAAGATTATGTGCCTTCAAAAAAAAGGATAACGGTATCCGTCCTATTGCCGTTGGTTCCACATTTCGACGCTTAACTTCAAAATTAGCTTGCAGGTACATAATCTCTAACCTTAAGACCAAATTTCAGCCTACTCAACTAGGCTTTGGCACTAGAGGTGGCTGTGAGGCGGCGGTACATTCAGTGCGTACATTTTTAACAAACTCTGATGCAGATGTTCTTGTGAAGGTTGACCTAAGGAATGCTTTTAACTCTATCGATAGGGTAACCTTGCTGAAAGAAGTGGCTAACAATACCCCCGAAATTTATCATTACGTTTGGCAATGTTATAGTCAAAATACTAACTTGTTTTACGAAAACCATGTTATCGATTCTGCTGTTGGTGTTCAGCAGGGTGACCCTCTGGGTCCAGCACTTTTCAGTTTGGGAATTCAACCCATTATTTCAAATTTGAAATCCAAGCTGAATGTCTGGTACCTAGACGACGGTACACTGGGAGGTAGAGCAGATGACGTCCTCAGCGATCTTACTCATATTTTTCGAAATTTTAAAAATATTGGCCTTGAACCAAATAGCAATAAATGTGAAATATTTTTTTCCAATAATTTATCTACTTCTCATAGAGACACTTTAATTCAAAATTTTAATCATATTTGTCCAGGAATAAAAACTGTCAATACGGAATCACTTTACCTGCTAGGTGCCCCGTTGTTTTTCGATAGTATTAAACCTGTTTTAAAAACAAAATTTGATCAGTTTTTAAACCACGTTGATAAATTGTATAAATTAAACCCCCACATAGCTCTTACTATTTTAAAATATTGTCTTCTTGTACCTAGATTTACATACTTACTCCGCTCGAGTCCAGTCTGGAAATGTTCGGATATTTTACAAGATATTGATAATAATCTTAAAATTGCTATAGAAAAAATTCTAAATTTAACTTTAAATACAACAGCCTGGACTCAAGCTACTTTACCTATAAAATTTGGTGGCATTGGTGTGAGAAATCTTTCTAGCGTTGCATTGCCTGCTTTCCTTGCTTCCGTGCATAGTGTCAGTGACTTATGTAACATAATTTTAAATAATAAAGTAGACCTATGCTTTGCTACGGAGGCAGGGCAAACATGGCTAACGCTCTGTCCTGGTAAAAATATTCCACTGGAAGTTAACCAACAAAAACAGTGGGATATTCCGTTGGTACAGGGCGTGCAGAAGGATTTGTTTCATAATTTCCATAGTGACCAAGATAAGGCACGCCTTCTAGCTGTTTCGACTAAGGAATCTAGTCACTGGTTACACGCTTTACCATCAAGTAATCTCGGCACATTACTTGATAGGGAAAGCTTGCGTATTGCCGTAGGAATCCGACTAGGAGCAGCGATTTGTCAACCCCATCAATGCCCCTGTGGTAACAGCGTCGACAAGTTTGGGCTCCACGGACTTTCATGTAAGAAAAGCGCTGGTAGGTTTTCACGACACAGTTCTTTGAACGATGTCATCCGAAGGGCTCTTGCCTCTATAAATGTTCCCTCGGTTTTAGAGCCTTGTGGAATATTTAGAGACGATGGCAAGAGACCCGACGGTATGACATTGGTCCCTTGGGAGAGAGGTAAAGCCCTAGTGTGGGACGCTACTTGCGTAGACACTCTGGCGGCCTCTCATCTCAGGGGTACCTCGTTTAAAGCTGGGGCGGCATCAGAGGCAGCTGAACTGAGTAAGTGGCGCAAATATGAGTCTCTGAGAGATGACTACATATTTGTGCCATTTGCTGTAGAGACTATCGGTCCGTGGGGTCCACGTGCGGTGAAGTTCCTAAAGGAACTCCATCCGCGGCTGGTCGTTGCTGCTGGTGATAAGAGGGCTGGTTCTTTCCTCGCTCAAAGGCTAAGTATAGCCATTCAGCGGGGAAACGCAGCCAGCGTTCTTGGCACGATACCGCGGGGAGTAGGACTATATGATAATTAAGTTTCTAGTTTTAGTTTTTCTTTTTTATTATCGTAGTTTTTAATATTGTAGATAAAATTAAGTATTATGTAAAATTGTAAATAAAAAATCCTAATGTGAGCGTTAATATTTACGGTTTGGATAAAAAAATAATGTGACTGGACTGCTGTATAAAACTTTAAAAAGAAAGATAATGCATGTTAACTTACTTTACTTAAATAATAATAATAATAATAATAATAATAATATAACTGATTGTTTTAACTGATCGGACAGTTGAGCATAATCGGCCGGATATAATATTAGTAGAAAAAGAGGAGAAGCGGACATGGTTGTTGGATATTGGTATTCCAAATTCGCACAATGTGCAGAAATACACCACTGAAAAGATGGTTAAATACCAGCGGCTGGCTGAAGAAATACGACAGTTAAGGCGGCAGCAGCAGGTCCATATTGTCCCGCTGATTCTCTCCACCACGGGAATTGTTCCTAAATCCCTTACTGAGAACTTAGCGAAGCTAGGTATCTCAGTGAGGGTGAGGAACAAAATACAAAAAGCCGTAATCTTGGATACGACAGCGATCGTACGTCGCCACCTCTCAATTTAAGGAATAAAGGGCGGGATCTTGCGATCAGCCGATGCCGCATCTAAAACCCCGAAAAGGAGCGCTAATGAAAGTGATAATAATAATATTTTTTTTTCTAGTTTCTTTCCCTTTCCCCCTAACCCTCGGCCGTTTGGTCTCCCCTGCCGAGGGCTTCCATCTGGTTGGGTTTTTTTATATATTTATGTATTTTTTATGTATTTATACTATTTTATTGATATTTATGTATGTTTATATAGTTCGTTTATAATTATATATTTAAACAGCCCAACCAGATGAGAAAACTTTATAGATAACCCCAATAATAATATTATTATTATTATTATTAGTAATAATTATTAATAGGCGTAGGGAAGTGACGACCCCACCGCCCGCTGACGTAACAGTTAAGTGACAAAACTGCTACGTCAGTGCAGTCAGTCAGCGCCTTGCCAAGAGGTGTGTGCGCCGTGCCTCGGCAGAATTGAGGGTGCAAAGGTCCGTCTGTGCTTATGGCCGCACCATGAAACGGTGCCGGGCCTGGGCGTCTTCCGTTAATTGACGCCCATATAATGGATGATGGAAAATAAAAGAGTGCGCAAAGGGCCGCTGCCTGGAGGTCGCCAGGGCGCGTCTGGAGCTGGCGCTGGACGCGACAGCATGCGGGTCGCCTGCCAAGCGCGGGGGGCTGCAAGACCACCTAGGAGCCGCCCGCATCCATCATCCCCACCAGAGGGCTTGGTGTCGGCTGGGTCTTCTCGGACTCAGCAAGTGGCACCCGCCGCTGGTGGAACACGTCGCATGCGTTGGACAAAAATCATGAACGCAAACGCATTGCGAGCGTATTTTAGGGCAAAAAGGGGAAGAAACTGGAATGTTGGCGTATCGGGCTCGGATGCATTGCTTTTTCGCGGAGCTGGAGCCATCTGTTCATGTATCAGAGCAAAACCTGGCAGCCCGAGTTCGGTACATCCTGCGCTCCAACATATTTGGTGACGCCGAACTCGAACGACTACGACGTGAGGCCCTTCCCTCATCGAATGAAAATGCTGCAGCTGGTAATGCGACGCCACAAATTGCAGAACAATCTGCACACGTCGATGCCGCCGCGGATTTTCCAGTTGTAGTTGATTCAGACGATGATGGAATGGTCACCCAAGAACTAGAGCAGATGAGGAGTAAATTGGAGGAGGCGATTGTGGAAACGCGCAGTACGCCTCTCGAAAATCGACCGCGACTACCGCGCATAACCCTAAGCAAGCGGAATCGGGCTGCCGTGAGGGCTCTTAACCCAATGCTGGTGACCTATTTGGAAGCCAGCCGGGACCTTTGCGAGACGGATTCAATTCTTTTTGGCGCCGCACTGGCAGTTTGCCGTATTATTGGCGCCAAACTTCCCACGGCTGGACGTGCTACTAGACAAAGTAGCGCCATCCCAGCCTGGAGAAGAAGGATTGAGGACCGTATCGCAAAGGCAAGGGTCCTCATCGGCAGACTGATAAGCTTCAGGTCGGGCAATAATAGGCCGAGAATTGTGCGCACCGTCAGGATGGCGTTTGCTGGGACAAATATCAGTTTGTCTCAGCCGGATATAACGCAAAAACTGACGGAGCGCATAGACGACCTGAAGCAGAGAATCGCTGCTTGGGGGAAGCGGATTCGGCGATATACCGAGAGGTCGACACGGTTCAACCAGAATCGTCTCTTTCAGAGTGATCAGAAGAGGCTCTATGAATCATTGGAGCGACCGATGGTACGTGGAACGGGCCCAGCACCGAAACAGGCCGACACTGTCGCATTTTGGCGCGGCCTGTGGTCAGAGCCCGTAAACCACAGCGAGGGCCCTTGGACGGAAGTTGTGGCGAGTCAGTGTGCGAATATTACGCCCATGGACCCCGTCATCATAACGCCGGATGACGTAGCTGAGGCGGTCCGTAGGGCCCCGAACTGGAAAAGTCCGGGACTCGACGGACTGCATCACTACTGGCTGAAGGGGTTCGTGGTGTGTCACGCTGTGCTCGCCCGACAGTTTCAAGAGGCTCTCGACCAAAAGTCGCTCCCGAGCCTCTTCACTACTGGGATCACTCATTTGGTTCCTAAAGACCGGGATTCCACAGACCCGAGCAAATACCGCCCCATAACGTGTCTACCTACCATATACAAGACACTAACATCCATTTTGAGCGCGAGAATCACTCGTCACCTGAACTCAAATCAGGTGATGTCGCGCGCTCAAAATGGATGTCGGGGCGGTGGTCGTGGAACCAAGGAACCACTCCTCATTGACGCGGTCATTGGCAAGGTGGTTAAACGCAACCGTCGGAACCTCTCCGCCGCCTGGATAGACTACAAAAAGGCATTCGACTCGGTGCCTCATAAATGGCTTAAGAGGGTCCTCGAGCTGTACAAGGTTGACTGTACGGTTCGAGACTTCCTCGGGCAGTGTATGGGGCAGTGGAGTACGATCCTTTGTCATCTAGGCCAGCGGATGACGGCTGCGGAGAACCACATAAGGATAAGAAGGGGTATCTTCCAGGGCGATTGTTTGAGTCCAATCTGGTTTTGCCTCTCTCTGAACCCTCTCAGTACCTTACTGGAGGGTTCCGGGAGGGGATTTCAGCTTCGGAAAGGAGGTACAAAAGTGACCCACCTTTTCTATATGGATGATCTCAAGTTATTCGCCTCCAGTCGCTCCCATCTTGTGGAATTGCTAAACATCACTTGTGATTTTAGCAATTCTATTGGAATGGAGCTGGGGACGGATAAGTGTGCGATCCTCCATGTCGAAAGGGGAAGGGTTGCTAACTCTGAGGGCATAGACTTATCTATGCCCATCAGCATAAGGACCCTTTGCGACGTGTCAGTCAGCGCGACCAGTCAGTTTGCGATGTGTTTTATGCACGCTTGACAAAAATGCTTAACAGTCTTTTGTCGGTCGTTAATAAGACACACGCTTATAACGGCTGGATCATGCCTGTTCTCATGTATACCTTTGGCATACTCAGGTGGACTCAGACCGAACTGAACGCTCTGGACAGAAAAGTCCGCACTATAATGGCGTCCCACAGAGTGCATCATCCGAGATCGTCGGTAATGAGGCTGTACTTGCCGCGGAAGCATGGTGGGCGCGGCTTTTTAAGCGCGCTTACCCTGCATAATCGCGAAGTGTGCAGCCTCCGTAATTATTTTCTGTCGAGAGCGGATGATCCATT
This sequence comes from Parnassius mnemosyne, assembly GCA_963668995.1. NCBI lineage: Eukaryota > Metazoa > Arthropoda > Insecta > Lepidoptera > Papilionidae > Parnassius > Parnassius mnemosyne. The sequence continues at coordinate 15,187,544 of CAVLGL010000035.1, read as the reverse complement.
CTATAGGGACGTTATTTTTTGTGATAAAGGACTTACCCCTCTATCCTTAGCCAACGAGCAATTGCAAGACCCGGCAGTACAGAGCATTTCCGACAGGGAGACCATATGGAAGGAGAAGGAGCTCCACGGGAGGTTCTACAAGGCTCTACATGAGCCTTTCGTAGATACAGTTGCCTCCCTCCACTGGCTACGTTTTGGTGACCTCTTCGGGGAAACCGAGGGTTTTGTCTGTGCAATACAGGATCAGGTTATTAAGACCAACAACTATCGGAGATACATCCTAAGGGATGGCACCGTCGACATTTATCGAGCTTGTCGCCATCCTGGTGAATCACTTAGGCATGTCATCTCCGGTTATTCGGCGCTTTCTAACTCTGAGTACTTGCATAGGCACAACCTAGTAGCCAGGATTCTACACCAGGAGCTCGCTCTGAAATACGGTCTCGTGGATCGGAAACTGCCTTATAATAAGTACATGCCGGAAGCCGTGCTCGAAAATGACCGCGCCAGGCTCTACTGGGACCGGGCCATCATCACAGACAGGACCATTCTTGCGAATAAGCCTGATATTGTGCTGATGGACCGGGCACAGTCAAGGATATTTTTGGTCGACATTACCATTCCGTATGACGAGAACCTCGTGAAAGCCGAAACAGATAAGCGAACAAAATATCTGGACCTGGCTCACGAGGTGACCGACATGTGGGGTGGATTGCCGGCCGAAATTATACCTGTAGTCGTTTCTGCGAACGGGTTAATCCCAGTCAGCCTCTCGGGTCATCTGAGGCGACTGGGACTCCGTGACGGACCGCTCCAAGCTCAAATGCAGAAGGCAGTGCTCCTCGATACCGCCCGCATCGTCCGCCGGTTTCTTTCCCTTTCCCCCTAACCCTCAGCCGTTTGGTCTCCCCTGCCGAGGGCTTCCATCTGGTTGGGTTTTTATTTATTTATGTATTTTTTATGCATATTTTATTTTGTTGATATTTATGTATGTTTATCATTTTCATTTACAATTATATATTTATACAGCCCAACCAGATGAGTAAACTATTTAATAATAATAATAATAATCTTTATTTCCATATTTTCCATATATATATATCAGTTAACAATATGTCTATTTATAAGCTACATAGGAATATTTCATCTTATAACATGAAAAATAGCATCCATTGCCGAACTAGGCCAAAACCTGTATTTCAGCATATGGCGCCACTCCCCAGACATAATAAACATAAATTATTTATTTAAATTATAGAAAATTTACAAAACTTTGTTCTTTATATTACAGATGTGGTATAAAACAAAAAGTAAAATTGAAATTAAAATATATATATATATACAGAATGGGGTCCCACATATATGCAATAAATTAAACCACAAGTAATACTAGTCCATAGAAGTGTAGAAAAATTAAATATTAAATTAAAACCCGTAAAATAAAAAAGTGAAATTTTCAAACAAAATAAATATTAAAATAAATTCAGTAAAAGTAAACACTCTGTTTAGACAACGTACCTTGACCCCTTGGAAGAGTGGCAACGTTGCACGCGGGTGGCATGGCGGTTGGCGGCAGGCAGCGTTATTGTTTGTCGGCACGGCCTATGGTTCGTTGGACAATGTGCGACGAAATAAAAACTTACTCACTAAACTGTTTAGGTATTTTACCGCCACTTTTTTATTTCGCGAAAATGGAACTGAACGAAATAAATATTATTGCATATTAGTAGCAAAATTTAATGAAACCCTATATTTTAAAATTTTCAAAATCGTTCTTGAATGCACAAGTTACATCGCCGCATAATGTTGTCCTGAAGCTTGCTCAAAAAATTTCGTTCAGGATCCAGAGCCAGGGCTTTTAATTTGTTAAAGGCGGCAACAATACGATTGCGCAGTTCATCTTCGGTTTCGAAAATCTTTGAGTACACTTCATTTTTAATAAAGCCACATAAAAAAAGTCTAGAGGAGTGAGGTCAAAAATAGTAAAGTAGTTTCAATATCACAGTAAAAAATTAACGTACTTAAAACACTATTTACACACACAAAGTCAATCAACTAATGTCTATTTCACCGTAAAATAATTGTTTGACTAATTGTATTTATCTTACGATAATACGATAATTATCTTACGATAAATAATTACGATGCGCGTAGGCAGCGAAACGCACCTGTATCCTGGAACAATTGCGCGTGAACTGGAAGCTAAACTTCCAAATTCCAAAATGGCGAAAATAATAAAAGTAATAAATAGGGCGGCCACAAGGTGCAATGATCGTTTATCGATACTTTTCTTTTTACGCTTATTTACTTACTACATTTGAATACAAGTAATTTTGATTTTTGATTTCATAACAATCGACAAGTTATTGATATTTAAAAAAAAAGTTTATTTTTGTACAATTGAACTTACGAAACTACCGATTTGTGACTTCCTGGGAAACGGTTAAGTATGTATGACTTTTTAATTGGTTGTTTTTATGGGTTTTTTATCATGTTAAAATAATTTATTATCTCTAAATCTACAAGAACACACTTAAACAAAAAAGCTTTAAAGCTTAGCTTTAATACTTAGGTCGTAGTATTTTTAGGATTATCATAACAACACGATAATTCTAAAAAAACCATACCCAAAGTGTTTAAAGCTAAACATTTTTTTTTGTTTATCGTTTATTACTTACTCCCTTTGAAAGAAGCTAATCGTCGATAACAGGTGTCCTACTCTATGACAAAGGCGCGCGCGCCGTTGCGCCGTCGCCTTTGAAGTACGCCGCGTGCCTCGTGCCGCTTGTTTATGCACGCCGACAAAAGACACCGCTGTCGATACGTCGCAATACCAATAGTTTGCACTGCGTGGCAACGTCGCTTTTTAATGTTCAAGGATTCAAGTTCATTGAATCATTGACTTAGTGACCCAATTCTATAGAGGGTTCAAATTTGCTTAAAATTAAAACTCTACTTTTTGACCTAATTACTGGGCCGATTATGTTCATTTTTTGTACATCGTCAGCAAAGGCGATAACAAGTATGTGGTTTCATTTATTGCATATATGTGGGACCCCATTCTGTATATATATATATATATATATATATATATATATATATATTTATATATGTAAAATGTACCTCTTTTGTATATGGTGCTAGTGTACGTGTGTGTGTGGATGTGTGTGAGTGTGAGTGGTGTGTGTGTGTGTGTGTGTGTGTGTGTGTGTGTGTGTGTGTGTGTGTGTGTGTGTGTGTGTGTGTGAGCGTGTGTAAGAGGGTGTGTACAAGGTGAAGAACACAGTGAAGAATACAGTTTAATGAATACCTTAAGTTACCTAACAATAGAGATTCGAGCACTGTCCATAATAACTTAGCTCTGCACTGTCAAGAGATCTTCCGTTTCATCATATCCTAGAGTCAGTAACCAAGATGTTATTTTCTTTCTGCATTGCTTTATATGTAGGGAGTAAACTGGAATAATTTTATTAACTTTGTTATACACAAAAGGACCTAAAGCACAGTAAAATCTCCGAACAAATGAAGTATGAAACTGTTTTAGTTCACAAGGTCTGACTATTCTGGAGTTTATACATTTTTGAGGATCAAAAATCACTTCACTGTGTTGTTTCAAGATTATACCTAAGATAAACAGTTGTCTGACGGTAAGGACTTCACAATTTTCAAAGAGAAGTTTGGTTGGGAATAAGAAAGGTCGAAAAGTGCTTACTACTAATTACTTCACTTAATAGTAGAAGCTGGCGCTCCTCCCCAAGAAGTAATGCAGTACGATATCAGTGATTGGCAGAGTGCAAAGTAAATTTGCTTTATGAGTTTATAATCTGCAGTATGTCTAAGTGTTTTAAATATTATTATTAATTTCCGCACTCTTTTGCTTAATAATTCAATATGCGTTTTAAAATTTAAGTGACAATCTAACATTACCCCTAAGTATTTTATTTCATTAGTACGCTCTAATTTAGGACAGGAACATTTATGTTTATCTACAAAATTGCAACTGTGAGCCACAAGATGAAATTTATCTCCAAGTCCTTTCAATTTCCGAATAGAAAAAGGAATGTATTTTGTTTTATTAGGATTTAGTGTCAAAAGATTTTCACCCAGCCATCTAGAGACACTGTCAAAAGCATCCTGCGCAGCATCAAAAACTTTCTGCCAGGAAATGGCTGAAATTAATAGAACTGTATCATCAGCATAGGAGATCAGATTACCATTTAAAGGTGTAAATGAAGTTAGTTCATTAATGTAAATCAGGAATAGAGTTGGTCCAAGAACGCTGCCCTGTGGAACTCCATAAGATATAGGTGCATATGTGCTAATATATTCTCCAACTGCTGTAGCTTGAGCACGATTTGTAAGGTAACTCTTAAAAAGATTCAACTGATTATCTCTTATGCCTATAGACTCAAGCTTATTTAGTAGAATGGGGATCGATACTGTATCAAACGCCTTTGCAATGTCTAGAAATATGGCTAAGCATTTATTATGTTTATCTAAATTCGTAGCAATAAAATTAGTCACTGCATGAACTGCATCTGAAGTAGACTTTGCCTGACGAAAACCAAATTGGTTATCAGAAAGTAACTTACGATTTTCCAAATAACTCACCAGTCTGATATTAATGAGTTTTTCCAAGATCTTAGATATAGCAGGAAGTAATGATATAGGCCTATAATTTGTGATAAGATCTTCATCACCACCTTTATGTATCGGAATAACTATGGACTTTTTTAAATAATAAACTTTACTTAAATAAAAATAATAAACATCATTTTTTTTTTGGTTTGTAAAACTCGTGCACAAGCAATTAACTAAGCATAAATCTCAAATACATTTATGTGAAGAATGTTTTTTATATTTAACACTGCAGAAAAACTTTTAAATCATGATTGTGCGAGGATCCAAACCATTTTACTGGAAGAAAATACTAAACTTAATTTTTCAAACTATGAAAGGACTCAAAGAATTCCTATTGTAATATACGGCGACTTTAAGAGTTTATTACATGAGTATTCAGACAAAAATAAAACTACGTATGTGGAAAATATTCAAATCCATGAAGCCAGTTGTTTTGCATATTATATATTTTGTGATTCTAAGCCCGAACTCAATAAATTAGTTTCCTATCGAGGGTCAGAGTGTGCTACAAAATTTATTGAATCAATTAGTAAAGATGTTAAACGGTTACATAAATTACTTTCAAATAATACACCTCTGGTAATCGGTGAAACGGGGCGAGACTATTTGGATAATGTAAAGGAATGTTATTTGTGTAAAAAAAATATTTAGTAATACAGATATCATAGTTGCAGATCATGATCACTTTACTGGGAAATACAGAGGACCTGCTCATAACGAATGTAATTTAAAAGCTAAAACATGCTCATTCATACCTATAATATTTCACAACCTTTCTGGTTATGATTGTCATTTATTTATAAAGGAACTTTCCGCCATTTGCGGTCGTATAAATCTAATACCGCGAAATAAAGAAAACTTTATTTCATTTACTAAGTTTATTCCAATAGAAAATAATAATAATAATAAGAACTCAGCTTAGTTGAAATTTATTGACTCTTTCAACTTTTTGAGCTCCAGCTTAGATAATTTAGTGAAAAAGATGGAAGCGAAAGATTTTAAAAATTTACGCAAGTTTTTTGAAGATAAACATTTATTTAATTTAGTTCGAAAGAAAGGTATCTACTGTTATGACTATATAGATTCATGGGATCGGTATGAAGAAAATCAATTACCAGAGCAATCGAAATTTTTCAATCACCTTACATCTCAATCTGTTTCAGATGAAGATTACAGTCATGCATTGAAGGTATGGAATGATTTTAAAATCTGTAACTTAGGTGAATACACCGATTTATATTTAAAATGTAATGTATTACTGTTGTGTGATGTTTTTGAAAAATTCCGAGCTATGAGTTTAAAACATTATAGTCTGGACCCATGTTACTATGTTTCATCCCCATCATTAAGTTGGGATGCTATGTTGTTTCATACGAGCATACAATTAGATTTACTTTCAGATATTGAAATGTACCAATTTTTTAGAGAAAGGAATTCGCGGTGGTCTTGCTCAATGTTCTCTAAGATATGCAAAAGCAAATAATAAATACATGTATTATTATGACAGCAACGATAAAAACAATTTTTTAATTTATCTTAATTGTGTAAATTTATATGGTTTTGCTATGATGCAAAAGTTACCAACGGAGAACTTTAAATTCCTAAGTGAAAAAGAAATTAATCAATTTGATGTAATGAGTGTTCCTGATGATAGTGATATTGGGTATATTCTTGAAGTAGCACTATCCAATTGAAATACATGATGATCATTCAGATTTACCATTTGCAGCAGAAAAGTTTGCTCCGCCAGGAAGCAAACATAAAAAATTAATAGCTAGTTTGTACGATAAATGTAAATATGTTATACATTATGAGCATTTAAAAGAATGTTTACGTCATGTACTCATTTTGCTCAAAGTTTATAGGATATTGTTATTTAGTCAAAATGCATTTTTAGTACCACATATTTTATTAAATACAACACTTAGACAAAACGCTACTTCAGACTTTGAAAGAGATTTAAAAAAAAAACAAAACAATTCTATTTTTGAAAAGACAATTGGTTAATGTATGGAAAGATCCAATAAGACTAATAAAATATGTGGAGCTGAAAAATATGTAAGTGCTCCTAATTTTAAAAAGTTGTCAATAATTTCAGATTCGTTAGCAGCAATCCAGTTAGAACTAACAAAAGTTATCCTTGATCGCCCAATTTACATTGGGTTTTCAATTCTGGATTTAGCTAAGAGTCATTTATATAATTTTCATTACTCTATAACGAAACGCATGTATAAAAATTCACTGCAACTCTGTTATACTGATACTGATAGTCTGCTGTATCTAATAAATACAAATGATTTTTATGAATACATAAAAAAAAATTTTTGATACAAGTAATTTCAAAAACAATCAGTATAATATGCCCAAAGTAAATTTTTAAAATTTCAGGGTTTTTCAAAGACGAAATGGATGTTGATATAATAACTGAATTTGTAAGATTAAGAGCGAAATTATATTGTATTGATTCTAAAACAACCTCAATAAGAAAATCTAAGGGTATTAAAAAATCTGTTACTAAAAATCTTAATATTGAAAAATATAAACGAGCGTTATGGTCTAATGAAAACTTTAGAAAGAGTATGTGTATAATTAGATCAAAGAATCATCAAATATTTATAAGTTGATAAACTTGTACTTAATAGAAATGATGATAAAAGACAAATTATGGCAGATGGCTACAATACGTTACCGTGGGGACACTATAAAACTATATTTTAATAAATTTGAATGTAAAACTATGTAATGCTACTACTATGCACTGTATAAGTAAGTAAGAGATAAATGTATAGCTTAAGTTACAAGTATTATCATGTTTATAACTTTATATTAATTTAACTGTATAAGTAAGTAAGAGATAAATGTATAGCTTAAGTTACATGTATCATCATGTTTGTAACTTTATATTAATTTAAAATAAATAAATATTTAGTTTTAATAAATACATTCGTTGTAACTATTAATGTCTTTTTCTTTTTTCCTCTACACAATTGAATAATAATGATACATAATAAAACAACAATAAAATTCAATGTATAACTTTTATTATATTTTACAAGCTACATTAATTAAATTACTATTTCTCACATAATTTTTCACCTATTTTTTTATAAGACAATTTGTAGCATCTATTACTTCATCATACATTAAATCCACAACATATTGAACACTTATGTTAGCACTAAGATCATGGATGACATTTTCTTCTTGCTCGTTAAGTTCGCAAATGCTGATTTTAATCAGACGATGACCTCGTTTATCTTTATCTCGCCGGATAATGTATGATGATGATGATGACGATGATTCTTGAGAACGGTTTCTCTTCCTGTAACATTTCTTTGATTTCGATTGCCGCTCTTCATTAATAGCTATTCTATTTGGTGGTAAATTGTGAAGCTGCTCCTTTCGGTTGTAATAATGTAGTGTAAATTTATCCACATCCTGAGCATAGTAATATGGATTAGTGATTGGATTAGAATCATTGTGTTCCTCAGTATTGACCATAATCTGCAATTAACAAAAACTATTATGAAGTCAAAAAAAAAGGTAATGGCGGCTGAATTTCTAAAAAGTAAAAAATAATTAAACTCACCAATATAGATGATATTTGACGAGCGTTGTAATCAACGTGCACTCGCTATGAGAATAAAACAATAATGAAACAATTGAGGGAGGGCGGGAAGCGCTCTTCAATCCAGGTAAGACACATCATTGTATTTAGTTAGCGGATGGTTGCAAATTAGTTAATATCTTTATTGTAATGGATTTACGATGTTGGGTTTTCGGGTCTTAGGTTTTTTTTTCGTTACGGAATTTCTTGATTCGATCGCCGTGCTTAAAGCCCGCGATAAAAGCTATGCAATAGCTTAAAAACGTTTATCAGCACTAACCACAATGAAATTAGGCTAAACAAGTTGTATTATTAGAAATTAATCATATAGATGTGGCAATACCATCAGTATCTCGCAAACGCTCTGAATATAATGCTCAATAACTCAACTGGGAGTGGAAGTACACTTGTTCGCGCAGGATAGAACTGTGAGTATGTAGACGCACATACTCACAGTAGTAGACGTTAATTTGGTTAAACTAAAAATGTTCTAGCTCTCTGGAGAGCATTGGGATCTTCAGCGGCATGTAGCTCGAGCGAATGCGAGAGCAAGTGACGCAGAAGCCCCAATTCACACCTACTAACATCGAATACTTACTACTACTAGCATTACAATTCACACAAAAACCTATCGCTTTCCTCAAGTACACAATCACAAGTCCAAAAAATTTTAGACCAAGACATCAAACCTAACTCATCTCCTTGGAGTAGCCCCATCTGGGTTGTTCCTAAAAAACTAGATGCATCTGTGAAACAGAAATGGTGAATAGTAAATAGAGTCACGGTAGTAGGCAGTTATCCTCTTCCCAACATCACAGACATTCTAGACAAATTAGGTCATTCTCGTTATTTTACCACATTGGATCTCGTCTCAGGTTTTCATCAGTTAGAAGTAGATCAAAAAGATATTCCTAAAACAGCTTTTAGTACTCGATACGGTCATTACGAATATAAAAGAATGCCATTTGGCCTGGGAAACGCGCCAGCGACGGGTCAGCGTGTAATGGACTCCGCTTTGTGTGGCTTACAAGGTGAAAGATGTTTCGATTACCTCGACGACATAGTAGTATTTGCTTCTAGCCTTCAAGAACATGAACAAAAACTTGAAGAAGTTTACTCTAGGCTTACAAAATATGAACTAAAAATCCAACCAGACAAATGTGAATTTCTTAGACGCGAAGTTGTTTATCTTATCTATATCATTTCCAACGAAGGCGTTAAGCTGAATCCCGATAAAATGCGGGCAGCTCAAGAATTCCCTATTCCTAAATCGTGTAAAGATATAAAAGCATTTCTAGGTCTTACAGGATTCTACCGTCGGTTTATTCCTAACTTCAGTAAACTCACTAGCCTTCTTAAAAAGGACACTGCTTTCAGATAGGGTGAAACCCAACAACAATCCTTCAATGAATATAAACATCTTCTTACTATCCCTCCAATCTTACAATATCCTAACTTCACAAAGGAATTCATAATAACCACAGACGCTTCGAAAAACGCCTTAGGTGCTGTGCTATCGCAAGGTGAAACAGACAAAGACTTGCCTATCGTTTGGGCAGTCAAACATTTTAGACCCTATTTGTTTGGTAGGAAATATAAAATTGTAACTGAGCACAAACCGCTAACATGGCTTTTCTCGATAAAAGACCCTGGTAGTTGGTTAGTTCGATGGCGATTTAAACTCGAATAGTACGAATACGAAATAGTAAACAAGGCAGGTAAAAACAATACTAATGCAGAAGCTCTCTAACGCCCACTAATTCTCCACTTGAACATAAATAATCCAATAAATAGCGACAAAAACACACATCTTGACTCAAACACTTCAGAAGACTATTTACAACTAAATTTGCAACACTACTTAGAAATCGACTCTCACACTTTTAATACTCCATATCTCCATATTTCACCAGACTGCCTCTTAAACGAACGTCATATTAACATACTTATCCCAATCTCTTGTCAACTTTCCGATAAAAATACCCTTTTCAAACAAGCAATTTTCACTTGCTCTCAAGTGGACCCATATTTAAATAAACCAAAAACACTTTACGAAACCGATTTATTAGTTTCAGATAAGAAACAAAATATTATATTTGGCTGTTCGAGACCCACTCACTTCGATCCTAGGGATTTTGAAATCTATTTTAAATTAAAATCACTTTACATTACAAATCTAAAAAACAACCCCACTTGTAAATTTAAAGGAAACGAACAGTTACACATCACAGCTTATTTAGCAGACCTTTACTAATAAAAAATCACCATATGTGAAAATAAAGTTAAAACTCCAGCTCCAGAAGAGATAGCAGCAATCCTGAAAACCTTCCATGATTATCCCCTATTTAGACATCGTGGCATTATTGCAACAACACACAAAATACGATCTGAATATTTCTGGAAAGGAACGACAGAAACTATAAAAAATTATATAGATAATTGCCAAATATGTCAACGAAACAAAATTCATCGTAAAACATATAAATCTCCCATGTTTATTACTTCTTCTTTTACTGAACCTTTTGAACGCGTAACTGTTGACTTAGTCTTTTATTCAGACATAATTAATGACTTTAATAAATACTCACATTACAAGATGACTTAACTCGTTTTGTCCAAGCATACCCTATTCAAGACAAACAAACAACTATAGTAGCCAAATACCTTTTAATTTTCTGTCAACATTACGGTGTACCTAAGCGTTTCCATTCCGATCAAGGTACAGAACTTCTAAATAGCGTGGTCAAAGTATTTATGACATTACGAGGATCCAACCACACAGCTCATTAGAACGATTCCATGCAACATTACGCGATCACATCCGAATGTACCACAAGCGTAATCAATCTAATTGGGATCAAATTTTGCCATTTGCCGTTATGTGCATAACATATCAATTAATCAGTCCAAAAAATTTACACCTCGTGAATTACTCTTTGGTTACAAACCGCGTTCTCTTTATTCTTTAAAAGCAAACGACGACTACACAACTCATGACAACCTACGAGATTTAAACGATAGACTCAAGGTATCACGGGACATAGCCCGCCAAAATGTAGAGTCAATGAAAGAAAAGGTAAAAGGGCGATACGACAGCAATATTAAAAATATAGCCAAATTTAACAAAGGAGATAAAGTTATGCTTAGAGTCCCTAATCCAAACAACTTAAATAGCCTATGGGACGCCCAAGCAGCATACAAGCTGTATACGAGCTGTATTGGAGTTCCTTTATAGCGCTTATACAGCTCTTATAAGTAAAAAATTGGCACAAATTATACAGCTTTATGCGTTAGTAGCGCTGTAGAGTAGCTGTAAAAGCATAAAAGGGGCTGTATAATAGCTGTATTATAGCTATTATTTGATGTAGAAGGAAACTATTACACTATAAATACTATATTATAAGTATCTTTTAAAGATAAACGTTCCAAATTGGTGTTTGAACGGTATTATGGTGTTTGAACGGAATTTATGACAAACATAACTTAATAAGTTTATTTATATACTTTATTCGATGATGGCGACATTTAATGAGTTAAACGTAACGTGAACGGTAAACTTGTATATGATTTCTAACAAAGAATAGCCGCGCCAGCAAAAAACGAAATAATATAAGGACGAAATACTAAATATGCTAAGTAAATATTGATTTTATAGGGTAGAATAAGAAAATAATTAAATTAGTGAATAAGTGCATATTGGGGCACAGTGATCATTAGTCAAACTCAAAATAATGGTTTAGGCTAAAACTATGTCTCATATTCCTAAATTTACAATTTAAATTTTTTTTATAGGTCCTAAAATGGCGACAATTTGCTAAACAGCCTAAACGATATTTCGAGGGTCTTATAGGCTTAGTAGCTGAAGGGCACAGGAAAAGAAGGAGCTCATTAACATTCTCATTGTTTCGAGTAATTAAATAATTAAACCTAAAATTTCAATTTCTACACTTAGAACTCTACTAGAATATGATTTGTACCCATATAAAAAGGAACAGTGTACATTTAACATAATATATTGTTATTTTAAAAGACTGGGTTGGTAAATAAACAATAGTTTGTAATTTAATTACCTAACTCCCAAATGTAAAAGGCAAGAAGGTGCTCATTGACACAACAGTTACTGACAATACTGCAAAGACCTCGCAACGTCGGCAAAACAATGGTGGCTAGTTTTTTTTGGCGGAGCGGACATTTGTCGACGTCAATGCTGGAAAATTGTAGGTCAGTCAACTCTGAATGGTATACTACAGTTGCATTACCCAAAGCTTTTCAAGCTGTGCGGGAGAGAAGACCAAAGACCGGGCTTCGGGGAATCATGCTGCAGACAAAATAATGCATCACGATAACGCCTCTTCACATACCTCCCTTAGAACAAAAGCATTTATTGAGGAATCTGGTGTTGAAGCCGTGGCTGCCTACGAAGAAGCGATTTCCGACCTGTCAGATCAAGACTGACAAAAGTGTTTTCAGAGTTGACTTAGTCGAATGGAACTTTGTATAGAGCATGATGGAGAATATTTTGAAAAGATGTAAAATAAATATTAATAATATCTAGAATACTTTTCGTATATCTTAAAACTTATTGAGTGTCCTACGAATTATTGTCCATTTTGAGACAAACAATCAAAAACTTTTAAAAACCTAACGTACACTAAAGGAGCTTAACTGGAAGCTGTCATTTGTATGACAAAATAATACAGATGGCCGACTATGAGCGCGTTTTCTGTTACAATCGTTGCGATCAGCCCGTTCTAGCGTGGTTTCATAAACAATGAGCACCTTTTTACGCGGTATAGAATGCAATGAGCGCGTTTTATCCTAAAGTACAATTTTTTTCAATTCACTTTACACAAAATCAGCGCCTTTTATCGTGTTTATAATAACGTGCTCTGATTGGCCATAGAAAACGAAGTAAAATGGTATAGTTCATTCGAAAAACGTAAAATTGTCAATGAGCTCCTTTTTTCCCTGTGCCCTTCAGCTGTACTATGTACGTTATGGATTTTATCATACAACCATTAGTTTTTAATGAGCTGTATAGTAGAATATTTTTATTACTAACGCTGTATAGTAGTTTTTAAATCATCACAGATAATTGTCATTAGAGATATGTATAAAAGATGAAAAACCTTTGTCTTAGAAACAACACTTTTATCACTTCTTCACTTTATCTCATTTAAATAATAATATTTTAAGATTTAACCGTGTTTTAATAATTTTGTTGTTTTATTTTATGGACAAGGACAAAAAAGTGTTTACTTCTTTCACTTCTTTTAAGACAGAGACTATATAAAGCCATACAGAGAAAGTTAATAAATTGAAAGAAATATTTTTTATTTTTGTACCAATCTAAAACCTACGATTTAATCGAAATTGTTGTATTTATTGGTAATAAATTACTACCCCTTTCATTCTGTTAAATTCACAAACCAAACCAAAAATATGACTACCTTTAGCAAATAACGATTACCTATACATATTTTCTTTCTAATGTTAAAAAGTGGAGTAAAGAATTAAAGCTATCTCTTTCTTTGCCAAACAATATTAAGGAAGGTACATTTTATGACAGAATATTTTATCTCGCTCAGCAGTACGGTACCAGTACGAGCATGCTGTTTACATTTGTTAAGTTACATTTGACATAACTGTGATCATGATTAACACTGTTTAATATTTTTGTTACGGGACCCCCTTTGTTAGCCGTCGATGGGATTGACGCTTGACTGTAGCTTGTCTGATTTATTAAAGTATTTCGATATTCTTCAGTATCACTATTATTTCGTTGATAATTTGTAATATTTAAATATTCCCTTTTAATCCTTCTTCTAACTGCACCAAATATTTTTCTTTTTTTGCACATATTGATAACAAATTAATTTGTTCACTATAGCACAATATATTAAACACGCAAAATTACGCATTCAAAATGGCGATATTCTATCATTATACAGACTTAATCTGTACTATAGCTGTTATTTATTTTTTTAGTTTTATATCACTCTCATAGACAGAAGTGTTAAAACTACTGTATTTACAAGAGTGTACAATTACGCCATAAGAATAAGTTTTAGAAGGGAGTTCACATACACTATTGTACAGAAATTATATTTAAATGATACTATTATAACACTTAAAGCTGTAATAAGCAAGTGACAGCATGCAAAAACACCTTCTATACAGCTTTAATGATAAAAGCAGATTGAAGTATTACAAAATACTTAAAGTTGTATAGTAGAGTTTTCATATTCTGATTAAGAACCCTAAACTGACTTAGATCCCATAATACAGACTTTATACAGCTTGAGCTGTATAATAACTCATTAACCACTCTTATAAGGGTAAAAGAACTCTAAGTTCTATATGGGCTGGTATATTGATGTTCATAATGCTTGTGTGCTGCTTGGGCGGGCCTCATGTTATTGTTAGAATAGGTTTTAATGAAAATTATATTGTACAATAATCTGGAAAAAACCAAATAGTGCATGCACATCGCTTAAGAATATTGCATGACTTCATTCAATAATCATAACATTTTATTCTAAGACTAGATCGTAATTATTCATAAAAATATAACTTTTAATCTATTTCAGGGTGGCTCAAATAATGGTACACCCTAATAAAACCCTTAGTTTAATTGAAAATATTTTATATCTTATATATAACCCATACATTAATTTTACTATTTGTTTTTTTTTATTATTGCTTTACATATATTTATTTTCTAAGAATTATTATATAATTTAATTTAAAAGAAGTCAAAACAAGTAACTATATTTATTTTAATTTTCAGGTACTACCCAACTTTTGTTGATGGGGATACCCACATAAATCCTATTCCTTCTAAGTCTGGACTCTATTTCGAAAACAATGGTAAAATATTAATATCTGAAAATTCCTGCAAATTTATCGTATATTGTAATCTTAAACCTTTATTCCTAGCTCGCAACTCTATCAAAAGATATAAATAACTATCAATCTTTCATTACCACACATTCAAATTTACCTTCCGTTATAACTACTACTTTATTTATAAAAATAGACATAGACAGAATAGATTCTAGACTCGACGAACTTAATACTTACACTGACAACAAATGATCCAAACGCGAAATACTAGATGGCTTAGGTTCAATTTTGAAATGGCTCATTGGTGTTCCAGACGCAAAAGATGCCAAAAATTATAACGAATGTATTGAACATTTAGACAAAACAGCAAATATCTAGTAATGATATCTTAAATCAACAATTACAAATTATTTCATCTACGATCACAAATTTTAATGAAAAATTACATAAAATCTCTTATGATGAATACGCTATTAACGAAGATATTAGAAAAATAAATTCATACTTTACCTCAACAAACAAAATTATATTTAATTTAACTATTCTTGAAGAAATATCCACCGTCTCAATTCAAATTCTAGAAGCTATAGTTTCTTTGGAACGAGATATCGATGATGTTATTACAAGCATATTTTTCATTAAATCATTTTTTTAATAGGGGAGGGGGCAAACGAGCGTGCGGCTCACCTGATGGTAAGTGACTACCGCCGCCCATGAACAACCGCAACACTCGGGGAAGTGCAGATGCGTTGCCAGCCTTTTAAAAAGGAGTACTCTTTTCTTGAAGGTCCCTAAGTCATATCCGTACGGAAAAATCGCTGGTGGTTATTGATTCCACAAGCGACTTGTGCGAGGAAGAAAACATCTTCTAAATTACACAGTGGTGGACCGCCAATCATCCAGGTGGTATGGATGGTATTCCAAGTTTTGTCGCGCTGTGCGAAGGTGAAATTGAGCGTCTGGAATTAGTCTGAACAATTCCTCAGAGCACTCCCCGTGGTAAATGGGATAAAATACGCAAAGAGATGCAACAAATCTACGCAGTGCCAGTGAGTCAAGTCAATCAGAAAGAGATCGTTCGTCAACGATTCGAACCACTCTGCGCTGGATGCGGTCAAGTGGAAGAAGCTGGCACTGGGGTGGCCCGGCCCAGAGATGAGAACACTATTCCATGTGAGGCCGGATTTGCGCTTTGTAAAGTTGCAAGCGATGTGCCGGCATGAAATACTGTCTCGCTCTGCTGAGCACGCCAAGCTTTTTAGAGGCCAGTTTAGCTTTCTCTTCCAAGTGACCACGAAAATGCACACTATTCGATATGTCGACGCCGAGGATTTCGATGCCAGCTGAGGCAGCAAGGGGAATGCCTTGAAACTGAGGAGATACGAGAAAGGGGTTCTTTTAAGCGGTAAACGCGCAAACTTGTGTCTTCTGAGGATTGAACTGGACTAGATTTAGTCGCCCCAGTCTAAAACTTTGTTCAACAAAGTCTCGACTTCAGACACAAGTTTGTTCCGGTACTCGGTGACGTTTTCCCGAGAAATATTGGCACGGCCGGTGTATAAAGGATCACTAGTGCTGTCGACTGCATAGCAATGAATGTTACTGGTTTGCAATATATCATTGATATGCAGAAGAAACAGAGTTGGTGATAGCACGCAGCCTTGTGGAACACCAGCGTTAATGGGGTTGTAATCGGAGCATGCACCGTCTACTAAGACCTTGATGCTCCGATCGGCAAGAAAACTGGTGATCCAATTGCACAAATTCTCGAGAAGCCCATAGGAAGGCAGCTTCGAAAGAAGCGCTTTGTGCCAAACCCGAACGAAAGCCTTCGCTGTGTCCAAACTAACGGCCAACGCCTCCCCCTTGGACTCCACTGCCTCCGCCCATCTATGAGTTAGGTAACATAGAAGATATCCAGCTGAGCAACCTTGACGGAAACCGTTCTGGCAGTCACTAATCAGCTGGTGATCCTCAAGGTACCTCAGCTGGCAGTTTATAATGGATTCCATTATTTTGGGGAACAAGTAGGTTGCCTTTTTTAGGGATCGGGTGGACCAGAGCTGTCTTCCATGAATTCGAAACTACGCCTTGGGAGTAGGAGTACCGGAAAAGACAAGTTAAAACCGGTGCCAACTCCGGAACACACGTCTTCAGCACAATGGGAGGGACTCCATCAGGCCCACTCGACTTGCTGACGTCCAGGGAGAAGAGTGCTTTGCGAACCGAGCGCTGTGTGAACCGCACATCCGGCATGGAGCACTCACATGGCGGGATGGTCGGCAGTGTGTTCCCCCGTCATCTAGAGTCGAGTTGGACGCAAAGAGAGAGCTCAACAGATCGGCTTTCTCCTTTGCGGCATGGGCCATGAGTCGTCCTCCCTGTGCAGCGATGGAAGAGATGGCTGACAGAAGTTCCCTTGGACAGCCTTGGCGAGAGACCAGAATGCACGGGTTCCCGAAGGAAGGCGAAATAGCTTCTCGCCAATTCTGCCAATGTGCTCAGTCCTTTCTTTGGAAATGACGTTTTTGAAGGACCTGGAGGCGGAATTATACTTCTTTTTAAGTGCGTTGGAGCTTACATCCCAAGACATTTATGCGTCAGCCCAGGCCCGGTAGCACTCCTGTTTATAGCGTGATGCTATTTTACAGGAGCGACCAAACCATGGTTGGGATCTGCCTCCGGTGGGAACCACAGAGGATGGAATAAAAAGTTCCATTGGAAATCTTAGAATTCCCTTTAGTAAAAACGAAAAATTTACATTATACCATTTATATTCTATACTTATGCTACATCCTGACTGTTCCCTATATTCTACTATCCTTCCCGAACAAACATATCTTGCCATGAGTACAACTAGACTGCAATACGTCATCATGAGCTCACTGGACAAATGCAAAGACTTTGCAACGAAATACCAGACCAGACCCATATGCGAAGTTGTCATCTTAACAACGACGAGTCAACAAGTTCCTGAAGTTTGTGACGTAACTACGTTTTCTGTACACATCAACACTTTCCATACTCTAAGAAACAACAATTGGATCTACAGACTCCAACGCAAGACTCCGTATGCTTTAGAATGCGAAAGCAAAACGACTCACGGCGAAATCTCTGGAGCAGGTATCATCACTCTAGAACAAGGAAGTAAAATGTACACCGCGTTTGTTAAACTCCTAGCTGAGGACACAAAATCGATCAACATCCTTTTATCTATGTGGATATTAAACACATTTGGATCCCAGATAAAATTAAGCTGCAACAACCAGAACTTGCAACAATCCAGCTCAACAACATTCAACTTGACTTTCTTAACTCGGTTAGAGAACAAATAAAAACTCACACAAAACTGCATAAAGATAAATAATAAACCTACATTCTTAGCAAAACATGTAACAAAATTTTCCATATTA
The DNA here is from genome assembly GCA_963668995.1 of Parnassius mnemosyne. NCBI lineage: Eukaryota > Metazoa > Arthropoda > Insecta > Lepidoptera > Papilionidae > Parnassius > Parnassius mnemosyne. Next base: position 15,169,037 of record CAVLGL010000035.1, on the reverse strand, counting down.
AGTAGGATTACTGGCATCATTATGCTAACATATTTTTGTTATAAATGTTATAAACGCTTGCCATGGAATAACACGGCTACAAATCCACATGGTAACTGTAACTAACTGTATACTACTGACAGCTTTGGTGCACCCGATCCCTAAAAAGGGCGACCGCTCAGATCCGTCCAACTACAGGCCTATCGCTATCACCTCCTTGTTCTCCAAAGTAATGGAAACCATTATTAACAGCCAGCTCATGCGAAACCTTGAGGATCACCAGCTGATTAGTGACCGCCAGAACTCGCGGTTTCCGTCAATATCGCTCAGCTGGTGATCTTCTATGTTACTTAACTCATAGATGGGCGGAGGTAGTGGAGTCCAAGGGGGAGGCGTTGGTTAGTCGTTTGGACACAGCGAAGGCTTTCGATCGGGTTTGGCATAAAGCGCTTCTTTCGAAGCTGCCTTCCTGTTGGCTTCCCGAGAATTTGTGCAATTGGATCACCAATTTTCTTGCCGATCGGAGCATCAAGGTCGTAGTAGACGGTGCATGCTTCGATTACAAGCCCATTAACGTTGGTGTTCCACAAGGCTGCGTGCTATCACCAACTGTGTTTCTTCTGCATATCAATGATATGTTGCAAACCAGTAACATTCATTGCTATGCAGTCGACAGCACTGGTGATGCTTTATGTACCGGCCGTGCCAATATTTCTCGGGAAAACGTCACCGAGTACCGGAACAAACTTTTATCTGAAGTCGAGACTTTGTTGAACAAAGTCTTAGACTGGGGGTGACTAAATCTAGTCCAGTTCAATCCCCCAGAAGACACAAGTATGCGTGTTTACCGCTAAAAAGAACCCCTTTGTCGTATCTCTTCAGTTTCAAGGCACTTCCCTTGTTGCCTCAGCTAGTATCGGAATCCTCGGTGTCGACATATCGAGTGACGTGCAGTTTTGTGGTCACTTGGAAGAGAAGGCAAAATTGGCCTCTAAAAAGCTTGGCGTGCTCAGCAGAGCGGGACAGTACGAGAATTTCATGCCAGCACACCGCTTGCAACTTTACAATGCGCAAGTTCGGCCTCACATGGAATACTGTTCTCATCTCTGGGAAGGGGCTCCCCAGTGCCAGCTCCTTTCACTTGACCGCATCCAGTGCAGAGCGGTTCGAATCGTCGACGACCGAGTTCTTTCCGATCGGCTTGACTCACTGGCACTGCGTAGAATTGTTGCATCGCTTTGCGTATTTTATCGCGTGTATCACAGGGAGTGCTCTGAGGAATTGTTCGGACTAATTCCAGCCGCTTAATTTCACCATCTCACATCGCACATCGCGACAAAACTCGCGATACCATCCATATCATCTGGATGATTGGTGGTCCACCAGTGTGCGATTTAGAAGAAGTTTTCTCCCTCGCACAACTTCCTTGTAGAATCGATTATCACCAGCGATTTTTCCGGACCGATACGACTTAGGGACCTTCAAGAAAAAAGCCTACTCCTTTTTAAAAGGCCAGCAACGCATCTGCGATTCCCCTGCTTCCCCTGGTGTTGCAGTTGTTCATGGGCGGCGGTAGTCACTTACCATCAGGTGAGCCGCATGCTCGTTTGCCCCCTCTCCTATAAAAAAAAATACAAATTTTTGGTAATTGCTTTGACCGTTCTCGTCTCCGAAAACAGGTCGAGATTCCCATATAATCACTAAATACCACTGCTGCAACATCCTGTATATCAGAAGACGAAAACAAAGCTGCTGACTACACTCAAAAATCGAGCATAACCGCTCAATCTTTGTTCTAAGATGGGAGATGTTATGTCATAGATACTATTTACTTTATGCTATGTTATAAGTATATACTTTATATTGTTTAGTTACTTAAAAGCTAAATTACTTTCTTAGAAGCCAAACTAATTCGATTGTAATATTATATGCTAATGTTTATAGTTTACTATTCCTAATTGTATCTTAGAATAAGTTAACGATAACATTAAGAACAATGTTGTTACCTTATCTTTACCCCACCTCCTAGCTTCCTACACTATTTAAACCAAATCTTTTGATCACTCTATATAATTCCAACCCAAGTTCTCTGTGTCAACAACTATATTTTAAGTTAGTTTAAAAGTATTAAATAAATTTATTTTTAAAAGAGTTTTTGTCTCTGCCACATAACAATTTGTTCCCAGTCAACCCCGGGTGAAATTAAATATAATATTTCAAAGTAGATTGTCGTGAAGTATAGAGTTAAATTTATATCGGTTAAGCTACGATCCAGTCGTATGTTTGTTATATTAAATATTATTCGTTGATACTAAGTGATTTGGGAGTGAGTTTCAAAAATATCTGATTAATAATTTAATTTTAATATCTTCGGCAAGAGGTAGTGTGAATTTTAGTTATTATTGTTGTTTTCATTCAAATTTATATTCTTTACGATAATAGATGTGGATGTCGTTGGGCAACGGCACCTAATTACTACCAGGTGGACTATGTGCTCGTTTGCCACACATATTCTATAAGAAATATATACTGTTTTACCTTCAGAACTGCTCTTTATTGTGGTCAGAATATTTTAATTGATTTTTTGAAGTTTATTGTACTCTTTATTCAAATTTTATTTACAAGCTTCTAAATGAGGTAACAGATTTGTTTACGCTTCTACGAAGTTAGGTAAATAATCGTATTATTATGTTATGAATAAAAATTTATTGAAATGCTTATTGAGGAAAACGCACGTCGGTATCACGCAAGTTCTCCTCTATCCACCGGTCTGCCTGTTCAGTCATCTCTTCATCAAAATAGTCTCGCCAACCGCCAACATTACCTGAAATAATATTATGAAAAACCAAGTTGTTTTTATAGAGTATAATTAAACTTTTTTACAATTAATTAGTTAAAATCGACTATAAAGAACGAACAAAAATACTACATAATAGCTTCTAAAGTCGGGGCTAAGAAAGTTTGTCAAAAAATTCAAGCCCCAACTAAGGAACACCGTCAACTTAATGTTATAACTATTCATCCGTCCATTACAGCCTATCAGCCAATGCTGCACATAGATTGCCACGCTAGGCAAGATGATTGACAACCGTATTTTGTAGTTTTTAGTTCATAACAGGAAGATGCTGTCGCCCACCTTCAGTTTTAGTTTCCCTCTGTTGGCTGTTAGCACACATAAGGGATGATATGGAGTAGTGGTAGTGAAATTTCGTACACTGCAACTACACATTCACCTCTTTTATTTAAAATTTGTGTCAAAATTTTTCACTGTCAAAAGCTACGTATATTTAACTTATTTTATTTTGTTATTTAGAGGCCAATTGTGGCTTACGAATTTAAACTAAAAGATCAGTAAATATAAAAGAGAGTTTTTATAATAATTATTTTTTGATTTCAGACATAGTACTCATTTATAAAGGAAAATATTTCTGCTGCGTCGTTGTCAACTGTCAAAGCATAACGACTACATTCAATTTTTGTCAATATGGAACCAATCCAGGGAAGTTATGTGATAATATTTCATTTATAGATTAAAGTGCTTTTATTTAGGCCGTAAATGATTGTGTTTCAGGGAAAGATGCGGGGTATAGCACATTTCAAGTTAATATGAAGCTATGTTATGTAAAGACTTTTGAGTGCTGTAGAGATCTGTTTAGATTTTTTAATGAATATCTCTGCTCCGCTACATTCACAGACGGGTTTCCTGCAATATCAAAATTGTGCTGAGGGTAGGCTGTTTAAAGGTAAAAGGGGATATAACATACATATTAAACGATGCCATAGTAAAAATATTTCGGCTTCACAGCCTACCGTAGAAATTCATAACTCTATTAGCAATTCCTCTAATGACACAAATTTTTCCCTTTTTACGGAGCAAATTTACAATTATCATCGTAATGTACCAGTGGTTAAAAGAATTCCTAGAGGTGCGAGGATGCAGCTTGCTAAAGCATTGTCGTGCACTATTCAAAATTGTTTCACTAATAGTGAAAATATGTGTTGCTTGTTCCCATTTTGATTTTGATAAAACAATAAATAAATCAATTATGTCTCAACTTAAAGAGACATCTTTTAAAAATTTAGATTACCCAATTAATACCCATTTTTCTTGACCACGTCCTAAATTTGATTTAAAAAAAGTAGTTTAATCGAAAGTAATGGATAGCGACTTAAAAAATGCATCCAGTATTTTATTCTCAGACGACATCCTAGCTCCTCATAATGTTGAAACTCTTGAAAGTCTTCGTTAGAAGCATCCTTCGGTCAAATCTTCTCAAGGTTTACCGCTGCAGCACAAGACTTCAATGTAACCTTTACGAATTTCTGAAAAAGACACTTTTGAAGCAGTTATGTCATTTTCGAATAGCTCTGCTGGTGGCATTGACGGAATTACGCCTCAACATCTTGAAGATCTTGTAAGCGCTTCTGCTGGTGACGCCAGCGGAGTACTTCTTAAAGACATTACAAAATTATGTAACTTTATGCTTTCTGGTAATGTGAATCCAAATTTCATTGCATTCTTATATGGGGCAAGATTTTGTGCCTTCAAAAAAGAGGATAACGGTATCCGTCCTATTGCCGTTGGTTCCACATTTCGACGCTTAACTTCAAAATTGGCTTGCAGGCACATAATCTTAAGACCAAATTTCAGCCTACTTAACTAGGATTTGGCACTAGAGGTGGCTTTGAGGCGGCGGTACTTTCAGTGCTTACATTATTAACAAACTCTGATGCAGATGTTCTTGTGAAGGTTGACCTAAGGAATGCTTTTAACTCTAACGACAGGGTAAACTTGCTGAAAGAAGTGGCTAACAATACCCCCGAAATTTACCATTACGTTTGGCAATATTATAGCCAAAATACTAACTTGTTTTACGAAAACCATGTTATCGATTCTGCTGTCGGTGTTCAGCAGGGTGACCCACTAGGTCCAGCACTTTTCAGTTTGGGAATTCAACCCATTATTTCAAATTTGATATCCAAGCTGGACGTCTGGTACCTGGACGACGGTACACTGGGAGGTAGAGCAGATGACGTCCTCAGTGATCTTCCTCATATTTTTCGAAATTTTAAAAATATTGATCTTGAACCAAATAGCAGTAAATGTGAAATATTTCTTTCCAATAATTTATCTACTTCTCATAGATACACTTTAATTCAAAATTTCAATCATATTTTTCCAGGAATAAAAACTTTCAGTACGGAATCACTATACCTGCTAGGTGCCCCATTGCTTTTCGATAGTATTAAACCTGTTTTAAAAAAATTTAAACAGTTTTTAAACCACGTTGATAAATTGTATAAATTAAACCCCCACATAGCTCTTACTATTTTAAAATATTGTCTTCTTGTACCTAGATTTATATACTTACTCCGCGCTAGTCCAGTCTGGAAATGTTCGGATATTTTAAAAGATATTGATAATAATCTTTAAATAGCTACAGAAAAAATTCTAAATTTCACTTTAAATACAACGGCCTGAACTCAAGATACTTTACCTATAAAATTTGGTGGTATTGGTGTGAGAAATCTTTCTAGAGTTGCATTTTCTGCTTTTCTTGCTTCCGTGCATAGTGTCAATAACTTATGTAACATGATTTTAATTTTGTTTTTAATTAATTTTTAAATGTAATTAAATTAGACTTGTGCTTTGCTACGGAGGCAGGGCAGATATGGCGAACGCTCTGTCCCGGTGAAAATGTTCCACTGGACGTTAACTAACAAAACAGTGGGATATTCCGTTGGTACAGGGCGTGTAGAAAGATTTGTTTCATTATTTCTATAGTGACCAAGATAAGGCACGCCTTCTAGCTGTTTCGACTAAGGAATATGGTAAAGCGTGTAACTAGTGACTAGATCCGAAGCAACACAGGCAGCGTTCTTGGCGGGGAGTAAGACTATATGATAATTAAGTTTCTAGTTTTAGTTGTTTTTAAATATTATTATAGTTTTTAGTATTGTATATAATTTAAAAGTGGATATATTTCGTCAAATTCATATGGGACCATCAAGGAGATCAAAATACATATAGTAATTTCACATTTCGTCAGTCCAGTAAATTCACAATCAATCATTCTTTTACTTGCTACCCGCTGCGGGATCATATATTATACATAGACTATAAAAGCAATTTTTTATTATTAAAAGGTATTTGAGACAATGAGTTAGAAGGATGTGGGCGGCATTTTCATCTCTAATGGCACCGGACAGTACACTATGCTACTGCTCCAATTGCATGTTGGTGGACTTCAGACACTCACGATTTTTTTTTGGCATTAACTAATAAGATATAGCGTTCCCATTATTAAAAAAATTACAACGCATTTTGATTCTTAATCGAGGATAGATGTAAATGTCTATGGTATGATGGCATTTACTTACCATCAGGTTTACTGTGTGCCCGTTTGTCACCCATATTTAATTAAAAATACGGTAACCAAATAAAAACATACTACATCGACTCCTAATAGGCCTCAGTTAGGAATAGATTTCATCCATTTTAGGGAATATTTGTCGTAAACATCACGAAATGTGGCCATTTTGGTCGCAGTACCAGATGTCGGGCAACTTTAACGTTATTCCAGTCACCGGTGTGGGTAATTAATATCTGGTAGTTGTTGGTATACCATCTAATCGTCATCGCCAGAGGAAGCGAAGTCTAAAAGGCCAGAAATTTTTAGATAGTCTCTTTTAGGGCACCAACGAGGCGAAATTAAGTAACGAATGTTTCACTCGGTTTTTCACTTCATTACAATGTAATATATTTATTTCAGGCATTAACAAAAATATTACATGGTTAAAAGTAACCAATAACATTCCGAGAATTTTTTTCTTTGGCGCGTTTCTGTATCGGCAATGCAGAAGAAAGTCAGAAATCAGGAGCGAGGAATGTCTGTTTATTAGCAGAAACCGTTGAAATTATATAGTAAGAGAATAAATGTTGCTATATTATATTTAAGATTGTTGTATATACGTATAATTAATGTTTAAAAAATCCAAAGATAAATTTCATAAGCATAATAAACAGATTGATGATAAAAACAAACCTAAAGTCCTTTACAATAAATATGCCATATGAAATTAGTGAAATGATTACTATATAAAGTATGAAAAATGCTTAACATCGGTTTTAGGACGTTATTGCTCACATTACATAATATTAACAAATACCTACTCTTTTGATGCATACCTAAAGTATTTTTATTACTTGTGTGACTGTGGGATTGATAAATTATATATCGTGGCAATTATGGCAAATACCCTCAACAATGGAGGAAGCCCACATTCATCTGTGCAATAAAGCCGGTAAAGAAAGATAGAATACACACCTTTTCTAATAAAACTCTCCTTTTCATTCAATAATCCAGCATCGTTCAAATTATCGAAATTGACGGATTTGTTTTTCTTGAAGTTATCAATGTTAAGGTGCTCGCATAATTTTTCTATCTGTTCCTCAGTTATCTCTTTGTCAAGAAATTTGGCAATGCGACGTACGCATGCTGGCAGATCCTGAAATTAATTATTTTATATACTAAACTTTGTTATAGCTCAGCAATATTAGAACGGACTTCTGAAGAAGAAATCTGCGCACACAAAAACAATCGTCTATCACTACAAAACTCACACTAAAAATTTAAAACAATAAACTAACAATTTCACATACACATAGATACATTAACGGATAACGGATTAGTAAGCTGAAGCGGCAGTGGGCCGGCCATATAGCTCGAAGAACCGACAACCGATGGGGAAGAAAGGTTCTCGAGTGGCAACCTCGTACCGGTAGACGAAATGTGGGGCGACCCCCCACTAGCTGGAGTGACGACCTGGTAATACATACAGGAAGTCGATGGATGCAGGTGGCTCAGGACCGTGCTTTGTGGCATTCCATGGGGGAGGCCTATGTTCAGCAGTGGACTTATGAAAGGCTGTAATGATGATGATGATGATAGATACATTATAACAGTATCGCTCGGTGACAGCAACAACTCGGATACAGACTCAGATCAGTTGCTCGACCAATCTGCATATTGTATGTGGGCGAGCGATCTGTTGGTAAACAGATCCGAAGCAACACTTTTAACAACACTATTTACAAATTGTTATTTATTATTTTATTTATAAATGTATTTTTTGTATAAAGAAGTAAATAGCAATAATTTGATTAAAAATTACTTGTATATTAAAGGTAACGCTATCTTTTTCGAAATTTGACGTGGCAGATCTCTTTTTGTAGCAAAACACTAAACAATTCAGCACTTTTGTAGGACGTCGATTAAGCCCTGCAACTTGATTTAAGTCAAGTGTGAACTACGACTGCAACTAGTTTTAATGTACGGATAGGACCGCATGACCTTATACTTTCACAGATTGGAACGCCTGTGTATGGCTACTCTCTTCCGATCCGCTGTTGGTCCGCGTTGCTCTTTGTCGGTGGTATAAAAATATAATCGTTGCTAAGAATACATCAAATAACATTGTGGATTTTCACCATTAGCTACACATATCATAATATAATAGTTGTAGTTATTACCTCCAGTTGGATAGTATTGGAAGTAATAACTAAAATATAGATAACTTTCCAATATTTTCTGATGCTTTCACTTATCTGTATACTAATTGGTGAATTACCCGAATACATATAACCGACCATCTATATCGATATAATCGAATCAAATACCCGACCCCTAGAACAAGAAGTATTTTTGCGAAAAGACACTATAGTTACATTGCCCCGCATTTGTACAATAAGTTATACAGGGAAATTAAATTAAACTTAAATAATTACAGTAACCACCAAATAAAGGCAAGGATCAGAGTGTGGTTAGAGAATCTTGATTATGACAGCACAGAAGCACTTATGCCGTAGGTTTACCACAAGCAATACTCACACACATAATATATTCCAACACACACACACACACACACCCACTCACACTTACACACACATCAACACACGAACAAATGCACACTTTAAGGGGAGGAACTGGTTCCTGAAACACAGTTATACTAGCTCAGGGACCAGGGAATCAATGAATATATGTAAAAAAGGTTGTTATTAAATAAATAAATAAAAAATATAACGTGACAAGATCACAATGCAAACTCTATTTTAGTGTTAGAGTAGGGACGATGATTACATATCAAGCAGCAACAACTCTATCTCGAGATTAAAATGTAAAAAAATGAATCTGATTGCTAATGAGATTTACCCAAATGGTAAGAAATAGATGCTGCAATCGAAAAATTATTTCAAGTTTTACATTTCAAACAGTTTACCTTAGAAAGGTCTTCGTAAAACAAAAAGAGCATGTTAGGATGGTTCCTCATTCGCCACGCTTCTTTAACGTGTTCAAAGAATGGCGCCCAGGGAACTGTAATATACAAACCACATCAGTGACTTAAAACAGGGAAACGTAATATCTTCCTTTTTCGAGAAAAAAATAATTAAGACAGAGCCTCCAAATTGTACTTTTTCAGGACATTTAAATATTTTACGTTTAAAATAGTTTATCGTCTCACTTTCTTGCATCAAAATAAATATCATGTTCATCCGAATCTGAGCAAACTCACTTGATGACCTCTCAGTGACACTTCTTTGAGGTGGTGTAGATTTACTGCCACCACCGTGGATCGTCTTGTGTACACTGCTGAACTATTCAAGATGCGTGAACGACTCTTTTACACATTAAATGTTAGGATTTGTTTTAGGGTTGAGCCATCTGTGTTAAGTAGACATCAAAGATTTCGAACTGTACAAGTAGTCAGTGATAAAAAATGTATACAAATAGCACTAGCACTTATAAATAAAATTTTGAATTATTCCGGATATAGCGTTACAGTTTCACTGAATTTTTTGTAATCTTTTGTAATTGTTAAAAAATAATGCTAATAATAGAAAAGATCGACATTATCTTGTCTTCATCAAATACGTTGAAACGTCATCTACACTGCTTATAGTAAAATTTTATATATATTTAAATTTACTATTATAGTTATATCAATATATAAAAATGAATGATATATATATATATATATATATATATATATATTATAGTTATACTATATTTTTTTTATAGTTACACCAATACATAAAAATAAATTTAATTGTTTATTATTCTTTAATGTGTTTCTATACTCGTACCACTCACCAATTAAAAAAAAAAACTTAAAATTTTTGTTAAGCACCTTCGAAGATTTCTGACGAATAAGTCAATATTTTGTTTGTCGATTGCTTGTCTTCTATGGCTTTCCATCCAGTTAATACGATTCTCATGCAACTTTGGTGAGATGTTTATCACGCCACCGCGAGGGTTTCACACTAAAATTGAGTTGTGTATCGCCAGCAACGCAAAGTCGGGAATTTGCATTTGGAAAAATCCAAAATTAGGGGCTTTTTAGGTGCTAATTAGGTGCCAAGTTAAAAAATTAGGTGCTCGAAAATTTTCACCGCAACGAACTGTTGAAATTTGCTTTGCTAACAAAACGTTTCGCTAGCAACGCAATGAAGTTATTAGATATACGAAAAATATTAATAGCAAGGAATTAAGTGCTAATTAGGTGCTGCAAGTACACGCAGTAACAAGGCGCCCCTAATAAAAATAAAGTCGTTATTCAGAACATAGCAGATGCAAAATTCAGATTTCCTGAAAATCAAAATAGAATCAAAATTGCTTTCAGAATAAGTCCAAATTAGGGGCTTTTTACGAGTATGTGCTAATTAAGTACAAAGATTAAAAATTAGTTGCTACAAAATTTTCACCGCAACGAACCATTGAAATTTGCGTTGCTGGCAAAACGTATCGCTGGCAACGCAATGAAGTTATTAGATATACGATAAATATTAATAGCAAGGAATTAAGTGCTAATTAGGTGCTGCAAGTATAGGCAATGACAGGGCGCCCCAGATAAAAATAAAATCGTTATTCAGAAAATTATTCAGCAAATGCAAAATGCAGCAAATGCAAAAATCAGGTCTTTGTCTTTGTGCCATCTAGCGTCTATCGCACTTACCACCTTTAGAGTCCATCGATTTTGATTCGATAAAATGACTAGAATTATAGAACATTGTAGATGGCGCTATTTATTACAAAGAAATTTACTGGAAAAAATATCCTTTCGATTTAGTACACTAAAAAAATTGTAACATCCTTTTGCTATAAAATTAAACTTCTATCGTTCTATCGTATATATTATATCGCACTTGCACGGTTGAAAGTTATATTAAATCAATCGTTAGCTGGAAATCTTTTGAAGTGTTATTTTTAGTAAATCCTACGATGAAATATAAATGATATTTTTAATTCATATTTGTAACAAATAAATGTCATAAAATGTAAAATAATTTTTAAACTAGGTAACGATTAAAAAATTGTTTTAAATTGTTTTATAATTAATAGAATCAGGCGTTACTTTGCGGAAATCCATTATATAAAAGCTTTTAGAAAAATTTACTTCGCAAATATCCGCGTTATAAAATAAAATGTTGTGTCTTACCTAGTATGAAGAGCACCTCCCGCCCTCCCTCAATTGCGTGCACTATCCCAGTCACCACTAATCCCAGCACCGCTACTCCCAACACCACTACACTATGCCGCTTAGCGGTTAGCCACCGTAGAGTCTATATCACCTGAGGATGCCTCGTGTAGAGGCGAAACACGTGTCGTATTATCGTCAGTGGTGTGTCTTGCCTAGTGTAGTGGTGTTGGGAGTAGCGGTGCTGGGATTATTGGTGTCGGGGATAGTGCACGCAATTGAGAGAGGGCGGGAGGTACCTATAAAACATCTTTGGTATTGATGATTCAACTTTACAAAACTATTTTGTCTTTCGTGGATCGTGGCACATGTTTATGAGATACGAAAACTGTCAATTAATTATTTATTTAATAATATATCAAGATTTCAAATATAAACCCTAACACACAGTTTACGTTGAAATTCAGACCACTATATAATCAATTTAGGTATGAACGGTAAAATAACGTAGGTATTAATTTGTCGTATTTGTTTATTTTTGAACAAAAACTTTAATATAAATTGGTCGGTAAGCTATGAAATCGTGTATTGTTATGAATGAATTGGACAAACATGATAACTTTATTCAATATCATTATTTATTTTATTAATTTAATAAAATTGTTTATTTTTAAATGAATAAAAAATAAAATGAATAAATTTTTTGTGTTTAAGCCATCTAGCGTAATTTATACCTACCACCTTGAGAGTCCATCGGTTTGGGTTCGATAAAATAATTAAAACTATAGAAAGATGTAGAAGGTGATATTTATTATGAAGCAATTTTACTGGAAAGAAAATGTGCCGGACGGGCGTAACTCTCCGGAGTAAATGTTGTCGAAGATACTCCGCGAGCCGCTCACGTCCTACACCTATAGGTTCAGGAGGATACTTTCACTACCGCCTTTGTGTATGCTGTTGGAGAACTGTGGACTGAGGTTCAGAATTAAAAATGCACGATTTATAAATTAAAATAGCAAGGGAGTGGCCAGCGGTTCGACTGATTAATTAGTTGCGAAATATTATAACTTATTTATTTATTTAACACTGTTGTTCAACTATGGTTGTTCACTATATATTTCAAAACACAGATTTAATTAAACACACGGTAATATTAAAATTTCTATTGGTTTTTAAAATTTCTATTCGTATTTTCAAATTATCTGTTGGTAATATCAAATTTCTATTGGCAGTACCAAGTTCCTATTGGTATTCTCTAATATATCTATTGGTAATTTCGAATATCTATTGGAAGTAACAAATTTCTATTGGTAGTATCAAAAATATCTATTGGTAGTAGCTGGTTTTTAACACTACTGACTAGCAGCTATTAATCAACTAAAATTAGTTGAATTTAACACTTTTGTAACTGCGAATATCAATTACCACTTTTTCCGTCTAGCTAACACTTTTCACTATATGTAACGGCGTAATTTCCGTTACCACTTTTTTCAGCTAGCTAACACTTTTTCACTATATGTAACTGCGAATTTTCAGTTACCACTTTTTTCAGCTAGCTAACACTATTTTACTATATGCAACTGAGAATTTTCAGTTGCCACTTTTTTCGACTATGTGTAACTGCGATTTTCAGTTACGACCTTTTTCGGCTAGCTAAACTTTTCTATTTCACTATAACTTTTCACTGTGTTCTGCTACTAGTCACTTCAGCTACTACCGGATACTACTGCTTGTTACTGATAGTTCTTCCTACTACAATGTTACTGTGTTTTGCCCCCATAAGGTAGACTTCGGCTATACTCTATAGAGAGCCGCTTGCCAATTTCCGGTTTTGCCTTTTTATTATTAAACATTTTCATTATGTAATTTGCACAAATCGCAATTTTTCTATATAATGCTAATTTTTACACTAACACGCTATACACTATAAAATAGGCATTTTGGTCCTTTATCATTATGTGATAAGGGTTACTTAATATATTTACATTTAAAAAAGTTATTAATCAAAATATACCAAACTTTCACAACAAATGTGCACATTAAATCTTTAATTTTAATATATTTATCAAATGCGTTTATTTACATAAATTATCTCTTTACTATTGCAATCTATACACCATATGCTAACTAAATATCATATTTACAATTCTTTCAGAACACAAAAATATTCTTATTATTTTCATATAAACTATTGCGCAGTTAATTTACTTCTAGAAAGTTCCACGATATGCTGCGCTGTGATTGGTCGAATCTTTATTAAATGATTAAAGTTGTTTATATCAACTATTATTAAAAACGACATTCTATCCAAGTATATTAAGAATTGTAAACACATTGTAAACCTATATTAATACACAATTTGCTCGATTTTGTTATTAATTTCACTTTTTAAACAATTTAATATTCTTTCATCACTTTTTGCTTAAAGTCTTTAAACCGTCGCGAACATCTCTCCCGCCGTGCAGCGTCGCGAAGATCTCATCGTAGTGGCAATGCATCCATTTCGGTGAGCGACGTTGCTTCTACTTCGGTAGCGGCACGAGTTTCCTGGTTGGCCTCTTGATTAGGCCGTTTATGGTGCGTACCTCCACAGTGCGGATCTGTCCGTCCGCACCGGGGTACACAGTTTCAATCCTTCCTCGTGGCCAGGTGTTACGAGGTAACTGGCCGTCAGCAATGAGGACTGGATCGCCCACCTGGAGATCGGGGCCTCGACCATGGGCCTCCCGCCGGTTTTGAAGTTCCGGTAGATATTCTCTGACCCAATGCTGCCAGAACATATCAGCGAGTATCTGGGAGCGTCGCCAGTGCTTTTTGCTATCTATATCCTTTTCATTAAATACTCCAGGTGACGGCAGTCTCGCAGATCCTCCCAAGAGGAAGTGGTTTGAAGTGATGGATTCGTTGTCGTTGCTGTCCACGGAGATGTGAGTTAGTGGTCTACTGTTTACTGTATACTCCACTTCGCAGAGCAGCGTGGCTAAGACTTATTCATGTGGATGTCTTTCGTGAAGGACGGTGTATAGTGCCGTCTTCACGCATCGTACGAGACGTTCCCATACCCCTCCCATGAAAGGCGCGGAGGGGGTTATAAAACGCCACACTATGCCTCGTCAGCTGGCTTCTTCTTTAAAAGCCTCCCGAAGTTCCTTATCTGCGCCGTGCATGTTGGTGCCGTTATCTGAATGAATTTCGGTGGGGCACCCTCGGCGCGCTGCAAATCTTCTCAAAGCTAATATTGCGGAGTCTGCGCTGAGATTTGCAACAATTTCTAAATGCACAGCTCTAGATTTGAGGCAGGTGAAGAGAGCCACGTATCTTTTCTGATGTTGCCGTCCCACTGTGACGGAGAGTGGCCCAAAATAGTCCAGACCGGTGAAAGTAAACGGTCTCTGGTGATGAGCGAGACGTGTGCTGGGATGATCACCGGTGGCTGGCACAGATGGTTGCGCCTTTCTGATGCGACATGGTACGCATTGGCTCACTATTTGTTTCGTTGTGGGTCTAAGTCTTATAACCCAGTAATGTTGTCGAACCTCGTTAATTGTAGGTTCGGTTCCGCAATGATGTAGGCTACGATGCGTCCAGTCTATGTACAATTGGGTGATGTAATGATCACCATCCAATATAGCCGGACCTTTCATATCTTTCGAGACTCCCTTCCTGGCGGCTATGCGACTTCGCAGCGCGATGATCCCGTCTTTTATTTCTATCTGGTGCGGTCTTAGGCGGCTATCATGGGCGACCTTTCTATCGTTACGGAGATCGGCTATTTCTTGTCTGAAGGAGTCCCCTTGTATGACACGTATTAGGAGCTTTTCGGCCTCTCTGATGAATTCGGCCTCGAGTGTGATGTGCCTTTTGACATCTGCGGTTTTTCTTAGACTGGAGGACTGTGTGCGGTGTTGCGGATTATTTTTCGATCTCCTCCAGTCGGGATCTTTTTCTTCATTCCTTCTAGTCCTTTTGTAGAAGGTCCTGTCTGTTGTTTTACGGCAGAGTGTAATAAATTGAAGCACTCTGGCCGTCGCTCGCAATAAGCGTTCCCATTTCGAAAATTTTGCTGGATTTGGGATGGCTTTTCTTATTACCGGAGCTCTATGTGATTCTGTAATGGTGAGGCATTTTTCCTCACCGGTGGGTTCGGATGACGTGGGTCTTTCGGTCGGCCATGCTGACGGTTCTTTGTAAAGAAACGATGGGCCGTTGTACCACTCGTGGTTCGAGTCGAAGTTAGGTGGTACGTCCCTCGTAGCGGTGTCAGCTATGTTCAATTTGGTAGGTACCCAGCGCCAGTCATCTACTTTACAATTGTCCTCGATTGCTGCTATTCGGTGCGCAACAAAAGGTTTATAAGTTCTGGACCCCTTTTGTATCCATGTGAGGACAGTCTTGCTGTCAGTCCAATATGTGACAGCTTCGGGCTTTACGCGATGCTCCTGGATGACGGCAGCAGCTACGCGACTTCCCATCACAGCGGCTTGTAACTCAAGGCGAGGTATGGATGTTACTTTGAGTGGGGCTACCTTCGCCTTGGCCATGAAGAGGCTCACGTGTATCTTCCCATCAGGTGTCATTGCCCTCCAGTAGACTGCCGTTGCGTAGGCGCTCTCACTGGCATCGGTAAACACGTGGACTTGTAGTGAACGTGCGTCGCTGAATCCCAGGTAGCATCTTGGGATGCTCACTAATTTAAGTCGTTCCAGGTGTTGGATCCACGCGGACCACTGTTCAGTCAGGTCTTCGTCCAACTCCTGGTCCCAGTCTGTTCCTCGTCTCCATGCTTCCTGCAGTATTTGCTTTGCTCGAATTGTAACTGGGGAGGCGAGGCCGAGCGGGTCATACAGCGACATCACTATTTTGAGTGCTTCCCTCTTGGTTGGTTTTTTATGGAGCACATCGATCGGAAGTCGAGCGAGCTTTAGATTGAAGCTCAGCTGATCGGTACTCGGTTTCCAGATTAGTCCGAGTATTTTCTCTTCGGTTCCCTTGTTGTTCAGGTCGACTGACTCAGTTGCCTCGTGGTCAGGTTCTAATTCTCTTACAATTTCGGGCGCGTTGGAAACCCATTTTCTTAAGGTGAAGTGCGCGTTTTTGTGTATATCGCGTACTTCCTTTGATATTCTCATCGCATCTTCTACTGACTGGAAACTGTCAAGATAGTCATCCATATAATGATTTTGGATGATCGCTTCTACGGCTTCTGGGTATATTTCAACATATTTTTTAGCATTCCAGTTCTTTGCGAATATGGCTGTGCAGGGTGAACTAGCTGCACCGAAAATAATCGACGTCATTCTGTATTCTTGCGGTGCCTCATCACGTCGATTCCCTCTCCAGAGATATCTTAAGGCATCTCTGTCTTCGGGTCTAACTTTGACCTGCATAAACATTTCAGCTATGTCCGCCGAGACAGCGACATTATGGCGACGAAAACGCATCATGACCCCTGGTAGCGACTGCAGTAGGTCTGGACCTGTGAGCAGGAAGTCGTTCAATGCCACCCCCTTTGTTTTGGCTGTGGCATCATGCACTATTCGGAATTTTTCAGGCTTCATCGGGTTGTGAACGTCAAAATGGGGTAGGTACCATGTCCTTCCTGGTGTATTATTTTTCGGTGCTATCTCGGCGTATCCCTTTTGTACTAGGGAGTTCATGTGTTCATTATATTTCTGTTTTAGATTTTCGTCTCGATCTAATTTTTTCTCGATTGAAACGAGCCTTTTTATAGCTGATTCATAATTGCCAGGCATTTAGGCATCTTTCTTTTTCCAGAGAAGCGCCGTCTCTATGTGCCCGTGTTCCAACTGACGGGTGCTGTTATTTAGTATGTCTTCAGCTTTCTTCTCTGGATCGGAGTCTGGTTTTCTCGGATTGATTACGAGAGACTCCAGCGCGAAATAGTCGCGGAGTTGATCATTTATGGACTCCTCGCTCGTGTGCAGCTCATTGGCCGCGTGGACGCGCTGATACGGGGCTTTAGTGTGCGCCCCGTGTAGCACCCATCCTAATTCTGTGAGCGAGGCGATTGGTTGGTGCGGCGGACCTCTGCAAATTTAGTGGCTATCAGGAGTCTCCAATTATCTTGTCCTATTAAGATCTTTGGGTTGCCGGAGTCATATATTAATTGCTCCTTCAGGTCTTTTAAATGTCTACAATTTTCTATATCTGTTGCACACACAGTCTGTGGCCCCAAGTTTAGGCTGGCGACCGTGCGTGCTCTGAATTGTACCCTTTTCCTATGGAGACTCTTGAGTGAAACTTTGACTCGTCGGGAGTTCGGCGAATCGAGGGTATTGTTCCCGATGGCGGTGATCTTAAAGGGGCCAACCGCCCTGTTGCTCCAATTTGTTTGGCAATTTTCTCATCCATTAATGAGACTGTTGACCCATCATCCAGCAGGGCGTGTGTATTTACAGCTCCCGCCGGTCCAATTACTCGGACTGGTATTATTTTTAAATAGGCGTGATGTTTTGACACGGCGAATGAATTTGCAACTGTTTCCTGAGGTTCTATTTGTGTGACCTCCGTTTTCTTCTTTTTATTGTGGTGGAGAAGTCTATTATGTGTCGCGGTGCATCCTTTTATGCCACACTTATTGATTTTACATTTGTGTGTTTGACTTCTGTATCGTAAGCAGCGGAAACATAAATTGCTTTGTTTTGCAATTTCCCATTTTTTATCGACATCTGCTTCTTTAAAATTTCTGCAGTCGGATTCGTAATGACCCTCTTTTTGGCACACACTGCATTTTTGAGACGGCTTAGTTGTTGCCGTGTGCGTTCTGTGTATTGAACGATTGTTCTGCGCCCCGTTTATGATTTCGGGAGGCGCAAATGCACTACAGAAGCGAGCTTGTTCGGTGATAAACTCGCTGAAGGAACCGAGGTCTGGTCTAGAGTCGTATTTTTCGGTATAAACTTTATACCACTGTGCCCGTATAGAATTGGGCAATTTGTCTGTGAGGTGTCGTAGCAGCTCTGCGTTGATGAGATAATGGTCTCGTTTGAGTGCTCGTAGAGTGACGACGCTTCCCCTCACTTTGCTTGCGAATGTGCAAATATCTCTAGGCGCTTCTGTACAGCGTGGCAATCCTCGTAACTTCTCGGTTTCAACTTGACCAATTGAGTCTGGACGCCCAAATTGTACCTCCATTTCTCGCATGATCTCATCCGGCTTAGCATGCCCGATGAGTTCTGAACTAACTCTGGAGACAGAGGCTCTTCCCTGTAGACTTCTTCGTAGTCTTGCAGTATTTTCGATATCGTTGAAGTAGCCTCGGGTTGTTTCATAAATGGCACGGAACGATAGCCATTCGGTATGTGCTCCACTAAAGCACGGCAGTGTCATTATAGCTTTCGACGCTGCGAAAGTATGCGACGATGCACTCTCTGGTTTTGGTTTGTCAGCGAGTGTGGCTATAGCGGATGTGAGCTCCGATATAAATGGTCGGAGCCCTCTGTCTTCATTTATGACAGATGCCTGGTTAGGCTTCGTTGGCAGGGGATTCTTCGTTACATCTGCCGGATAGGGATCCTGGTAGGTGAGCTCTGATACAGCTGGTAGGGACTTCATCAACCTTCGAGCCCTGGCTAATTTTTAGTGGCACAGAATTCTTGGGTACTTCTTCCGGATCGTGATCCTGGTAGGTGGGCTCTGATACGATTGGTAGGAGCCCCCTGTCTTCAACAACCTTCGAACCATGGTTTGTGAGCTTCTTTTGCGACTCACTGAGGTCGACAACCTCCGGGGGTGGCCTTGTGACGGTTTTGTTTAGTGGGGCCTCCCCTCCGGTGGCAGCGCCTTGAGTTGGTTTTTGCTTGGCTACGGAATTTTCCAGCCAAGATCGGACGTACTCGCTTTTAGAGTGACCATCTTCATCATAGTCGTCCGAATCATCTTCTTCCTCAGCCATTTGCAAGGAAATTTGTGCGAGTTCCAATTTAATTCTCAGCACTTCTTCACGAGCCTTCAAAACGTTTTTATTTGGCCGAATAGTCCTCTTTGACTTTGTACTTTTATTTCGGTGGCTCTTCGGTGCGGGAGTCTTCCCGGACTGTTGGCGGTGATGCACATCGAATGTCATCGTTGCCCTCTATATGTTTCATCTGCTTCGGTGTACCGGTTGTAGCGGCCGGCACGGGCAGGAGTACCCCCCCATCGCGGGGGCAAGGTAGCGCCTCAGCGCCCTCTGTGGTCGATGGTGAACGTGGTGGCATCTGGTGGCGGACGGCGTCGGTATTGTCCGACGGGCCTCCTTCCAGACCGACGGTCCACGCCATGGCTCCCCTTCCTTGCGAACGAGTGATCGGCATCTTGATTCTGGAAATTCTGCTGACTTTAATACGGTAGTGTCTATGTATCCGGTTCCCAAAATACAAACGGATGAGGGATTCAGCTCGTACGACCAGCGAATGCTGGACTCGGCTCGAAGTATAAACGGAAGTATCCGGCTCGAAGGACCAACGAATGTTGGCGGACGGGCGTAACTCTCCGGAGTAAATGTTGTCGAAGATACTCCGCGAGCCGCTCACGTCCTACACCTATAGGTTCAGGAGGATACTTTCACTACCGCCTTTGTGTATGCTGTTGGAGAACTGTGGACTGAGGTTCAGAATTAAAAATGCACGATTTATAAATTAAAATAGCAAGGGAGTGGCCAGCGGTTCGACTGATTAATTAGTTGCGAAATATTATAACTTATTTATTTATTTAACACTGTTGTTCAACTATGGTTGTTCACTATATATTTCAAAACACAGATTTAATTAAACACACGGTAATATTAAAATTTCTATTGGTTTTTAAAATTTCTATTCGTATTTTCAAATTATCTGTTGGTAATATCAAATTTCTATTGGCAGTACCAAGTTCCTATTGGTATTCTCTAATATATCTATTGGTAATTTCGAATATCTATTGGAAGTAACAAATTTCTATTGGTAGTATCAAAAATATCTATTGGTAGTAGCTGGTTTTTAACACTACTGACTAGCAGCTATTAATCAACTAAAATTAGTTGAATTTAACACTTTTGTAACTGCGAATATCAGTTACCACTTTTTCCGTCTAGCTAACACTTTTCACTATATGTAACGGCGTAATTTCCGTTACCACTTTTTTCAGCTAGCTAACACTTTTTCACTATATGTAACTGCGAATTTTCAGTTACCACTTTTTTCAGCTAGCTAACACTATTTTACTATATGCAACTGAGAATTTTCAGTTGCCACTTTTTTCGACTATGTGTAACTGCGATTTTCAGTTACGACCTTTTTCGGCTAGCTAAACTTTTCTATTTCACTATAACTTTTCACTGTGTTCTGCTACTAGTCACTTCAGCTACTACCGGATACTACTGCTTGTTACTGATAGTTCTTCCTACTACAATGTTACTGTGTTTTGCCCCCATAAGGTAGACTTCGGCTATACTCTATAGAGAGCCGCTTGCCAATTTCCGGTTTTGCCTTTTTATTATTAAACATTTTCATTATGTAATTTGCACAAATCGCAATTTTTCTATATAATGCTAATTTTTACACTAACACGCTATACACTATAAAATAGGCATTTTGGTCCTTTATCATTATGTGATAAGGGTTACTTAATATATTTACATTTAAAAAAGTTATTAATCAAAATATACCAAACTTTCACAACAAATGTGCACATTAAATCTTTAATTTTAATATATTTATCAAATGCGTTTATTTACATAAATTATCTCTTTACTATTGCAATCTATACACCATATGCTAACTAAATATCATATTTACAATTCTTTCAGAACACAAAAATATTCTTATTATTTTCATATAAACTATTGCGCAGTTAATTTACTTCTAGAAAGTTCCACGATATGCTGCGCTGTGATTGGTCGAATCTTTATTAAATGATTAAAGTTGTTTATATCAACTATTATTAAAAACGACATTCTATCCAAGTATATTAAGAATTGTAAACACATTGTAAACCTATATTAATACACAATTTGCTCGATTTTGTTATTAATTTCACTTTTTAAACAATTTAATATTCTTTCATCACTTTTTGCTTAAAGTCTTTAAACCGTCGCGAACATCTCTCCCGCCGTGCAGCGTCGCGAAGATCTCATCGTAGTGGCAATGCATCCATTTCGGTGAGCGACGTTGCTTCTACTTCGGTAGCGGCACGAGTTTCCTGGTTGGCCTCTTGATTAGGCCGTTTATGGTGCGTACCTCCACAGTGCGGATCTGTCCGTCCGCACCGGGGTACACAGTTTCAATCCTTCCTCGTGGCCAGGTGTTACGAGGTAACTGGCCGTCAGCAATGAGGACTGGATCGCCCACCTGGAGATCGGGGCCTCGACCATGGGCCTCCCGCCGGTTTTGAAGTTCCGGTAGATATTCTCTGACCCAATGCTGCCAGAACATATCAGCGAGTATCTGGGAGCGTCGCCAGTGCTTTTTGCTATCTATATCCTTTTCATTAAATACTCCAGGTGACGGCAGTCTCGCAGATCCTCCCAAGAGGAAGTGGTTTGAAGTGATGGATTCGTTGTCGTTGCTGTCCACGGAGATGTGAGTTAGTGGTCTACTGTTTACTGTATACTCCACTTCGCAGAGCAGCGTGGCTAAGACTTATTCATGTGGATGTCTTTCGTGAAGGACGGTGTATAGTGCCGTCTTCACGCATCGTACGAGACGTTCCCATACCCCTCCCATGAAAGGCGCGGAGGGGGTTATAAAACGCCACACTATGCCTCGTCAGCTGGCTTCTTCTTTAAAAGCCTCCCGAAGTTCCTTATCTGCGCCGTGCATGTTGGTGCCGTTATCTGAATGAATTTCGGTGGGGCACCCTCGGCGCGCTGCAAATCTTCTCAAAGCTAATATTGCGGAGTCTGCGCTGAGATTTGCAACAATTTCTAAATGCACAGCTCTAGATTTGAGGCAGGTGAAGAGAGCCACGTATCTTTTCTGATGTTGCCGTCCCACTGTGACGGAGAGTGGCCCAAAATAGTCCAGACCGGTGAAAGTAAACGGTCTCTGGTGATGAGCGAGACGTGTGCTGGGATGATCACCGGTGGCTGGCACAGATGGTTGCGCCTTTCTGATGCGACATGGTACGCATTGGCTCACTATTTGTTTCGTTGTGGGTCTAAGTCTTATAACCCAGTAATGTTGTCGAACCTCGTTAATTGTAGGTTCGGTTCCGCAATGATGTAGGCTACGATGCGTCCAGTCTATGTACAATTGGGTGATGTAATGATCACCATCCAATATAGCCGGACCTTTCATATCTTTCGAGACTCCCTTCCTGGCGGCTATGCGACTTCGCAGCGCGATGATCCCGTCTTTTATTTCTATCTGGTGCGGTCTTAGGCGGCTATCATGGGCGACCTTTCTATCGTTACGGAGATCGGCTATTTCTTGTCTGAAGGAGTCCCCTTGTATGACACGTATTAGGAGCTTTTCGGCCTCTCTGATGAATTCGGCCTCGAGTGTGATGTGCCTTTTGACATCTGCGGTTTTTCTTAGACTGGAGGACTGTGTGCGGTGTTGCGGATTATTTTTCGATCTCCTCCAGTCGGGATCTTTTTCTTCATTCCTTCTAGTCCTTTTGTAGAAGGTCCTGTCTGTTGTTTTACGGCAGAGTGTAATAAATTGAAGCACTCTGGCCGTCGCTCGCAATAAGCGTTCCCATTTCGAAAATTTTGCTGGATTTGGGATGGCTTTTCTTATTACCGGAGCTCTATGTGATTCTGTAATGGTGAGGCATTTTTCCTCACCGGTGGGTTCGGATGACGTGGGTCTTTCGGTCGGCCATGCTGACGGTTCTTTGTAAAGAAACGATGGGCCGTTGTAACACTCGTGGTTCGAGTCGAAGTTAGGTGGTACGTCCCTCGTAGCGGTGTCAGCTATGTTCAATTTGGTAGGTACCCAGCGCCAGTCATCTACTTTACAATTGTCCTCGATTGCTGCTATTCGGTGCGCAACAAAAGGTTTATAAGTTCTGGACCCCTTTTGTATCCATGTGAGGACAGTCTTGCTGTCAGTCCAATATGTGACAGCTTCGGGCTTTACGCGATGCTCCTGGATGACGGCAGCAGCTACGCGACTTCCCATCACAGCGGCTTGTAACTCAAGGCGAGGTATGGATGTTACTTTGAGTGGGGCTACCTTCGCCTTGGCCATGAAGAGGCTCACGTGTATCTTCCCATCAGGTGTCATTGCCCTCCAGTAGACTGCCGTTGCGTAGGCGCTCTCACTGGCATCGGTAAACACGTGGACTTGTAGTGAACGTGCGTCGCTGAATCCCAGGTAGCATCTTGGGATGCTCACTAATTTAAGTCGTTCCAGGTGTTGGATCCACGCGGACCACTGTTCAGTCAGGTCTTCGTCCAACTCCTGGTCCCAGTCTGTTCCTCGTCTCCATGCTTCCTGCAGTATTTGCTTTGCTCGAATTGTAACTGGGGAGGCGAGGCCGAGCGGGTCATACAGCGACATCACTATTTTGAGTGCTTCCCTCTTGGTTGGTTTTTTATGGAGCACATCGATCGGAAGTCGAGCGAGCTTTAGATTGAAGCTCAGCTGATCGGTACTCGGTTTCCAGATTAGTCCGAGTATTTTCTCTTCGGTTCCCTTGTTGTTCAGGTCGACTGACTCAGTTGCCTCGTGGTCAGGTTCTAATTCTCTTACAATTTCGGGCGCGTTGGAAACCCATTTTCTTAAGGTGAAGTGCGCGTTTTTGTGTATATCGCGTACTTCCTTTGATATTCTCATCGCATCTTCTACTGACTGGAAACTGTCAAGATAGTCATCCATATAATGATTTTGGATGATCGCTTCTACGGCTTCTGGGTATATTTCAACATATTTTTTAGCATTCCAGTTCTTTGCGAATATGGCTGTGCAGGGTGAACTAGCTGCACCGAAAATAATCGACGTCATTCTGTATTCTTGCGGTGCCTCATCACGTCGATTCCCTCTCCAGAGATATCTTAAGGCATCTCTGTCTTCGGGTCTAACTTTGACCTGCATAAACATTTCAGCTATGTCCGCCGAGACAGCGACATTATGGCGACGAAAACGCATCATGACCCCTGGTAGCGACTGCAGTAGGTCTGGACCTGTGAGCAGGAAGTCGTTCAATGCCACCCCCTTTGTTTTGGCTGTGGCATCATGCACTATTCGGAATTTTTCAGGCTTCATCGGGTTGTGAACGTCAAAATGGGGTAGGTACCATGTCCTTCCTGGTGTATTATTTTTCGGTGCTATCTCGGCGTATCCCTTTTGTACTAGGGAGTTCATGTGTTCATTATATTTCTGTTTTAGATTTTCGTCTCGATCTAATTTTTTCTCGATTGAAACGAGCCTTTTTATAGCTGATTCATAATTGCCAGGCATTTAGGCATCTTTCTTTTTCCAGAGAAGCGCCGTCTCTATGTGCCCGTGTTCCAACTGACGGGTGCTGTTATTTAGTATGTCTTCAGCTTTCTTCTCTGGATCGGAGTCTGGTTTTCTCGGATTGATTACGAGAGACTCCAGCGCGAAATAGTCGCGGAGTTGATCATTTATGGACTCCTCGCTCGTGTGCAGCTCATTGGCCGCGTGAACGCGCTGATACGGGGCTTTAGTGTGCGCCCCGTGTAGCACCCATCCTAATTCTGTGAGCGAGGCGATTGGTTGGTGCGGCGGACCTCTGCAAATTTTAGTGGCTATCAGGAGTCTCCAATTATCTTGTCCTATTAAGATCTTTGGGTTGCCGGAGTCATATATTAATTGCTCCTTCAGGTCTTTTAAATGTCTACAATTTTCTATATCTGTTGCACACACAGTCTGTGGCCCCAAGTTTAGGCTGGCGACCGTGCGTGCTCTGAATTGTACCCTTTTCCTATGGAGACTCTTGAGTGAAACTTTGACTCGTCGGGAGTTCGGCGAATCGAGGGTATTGTTCCCGATGGCGGTGATCTTAAAGGGGCCAACCGCCCTGTTGCTCCAATTTGTTTGGCAATTTTCTCATCCATTAATGAGACTGTTGACCCATCATCCAGCAGGGCGTGTGTATTTACAGCTCCCGCCGGTCCAATTACTCGGACTGGTATTATTTTTAAATAGGCGTGATGTTTTGACACGGCGAATGAATTTGCAACTGTTTCCTGAGGTTCTATTTGTGTGACCTCCGTTTTCTTCTTTTTATTGTGGTGGAGAAGTCTATTATGTGTCGCGGTGCATCCTTTTATGCCACACTTATTGATTTTACATTTGTGTGTTTGACTTCTGTATCGTAAGCAGCGGAAACATAAATTGCTTTGTTTTGCAATTTCCCATTTTTTATCGACATCTGCTTCTTTAAAATTTCTGCAGTCGGATTCGTAATGACCCTCTTTTTGGCACACACTGCATTTTTGAGACGGCTTAGTTGTTGCCGTGTGCGTTCTGTGTATTGAACGATTGTTCTGCGCCCCGTTTATGATTTCGGGAGGCGCAAATGCACTACAGAAGCGAGCTTGTTCGGTGATAAACTCGCTGAAGGAACCGAGGTCTGGTCTAGAGTCGTATTTTTCGGTATAAACTTTATACCACTGTGCCCGTATAGAATTGGGCAATTTGTCTGTGAGGTGTCGTAGCAGCTCTGCGTTGATGAGATAATGGTCTCGTTTGAGTGCTCGTAGAGTGACGACGCTTCCCCTCACTTTGCTTGCGAATGTGCAAATATCTCTAGGCGCTTCTGTACAGCGTGGCAATCCTCGTAACTTCTCGGTTTCAACTTGACCAATTGAGTCTGGACGCCCAAATTGTACCTCCATTTCTCGCATGATCTCATCCGGCTTAGCATGCCCGATGAGTTCTGAACTAACTCTGGAGACAGAGGCTCTTCCCTGTAGACTTCTTCGTAGTCTTGCAGTATTTTCGATATCGTTGAAGTAGCCTCGGGTTGTTTCATAAATGGCACGGAACGATAGCCATTCGGTATGTGCTCCACTAAAGCACGGCAGTGTCATTATAGCTTTCGACGCTGCGAAAGTATGCGACGATGCACTCTCTGGTTTTGGTTTGTCAGCGAGTGTGGCTATAGCGGATGTGAGCTCCGATATAAATGGTCGGAGCCCTCTGTCTTCATTTATGACAGATGCCTGGTTAGGCTTCGTTGGCAGGGGATTCTTCGTTACATCTGCCGGATAGGGATCCTGGTAGGTGAGCTCTGATACAGCTGGTAGGGACTTCATCAACCTTCGAGCCCTGGCTAATTTTTAGTGGCACAGAATTCTTGGGTACTTCTTCCGGATCGTGATCCTGGTAGGTGGGCTCTGATACGATTGGTAGGAGCCCCCTGTCTTCAACAACCTTCGAACCATGGTTTGTGAGCTTCTTTTGCGACTCACTGAGGTCGACAACCTCCGGGGGTGGCCTTGTGACGGTTTTGTTTAGTGGGGCCTCCCCTCCGGTGGCAGCGCCTTGAGTTGGTTTTTGCTTGGCTACGGAATTTTCCAGCCAAGATCGGACGTACTCGCTTTTAGAGTGACCATCTTCATCATAGTCGTCCGAATCATCTTCTTCCTCAGCCATTTGCAAGGAAATTTGTGCGAGTTCCAATTTAATTCTCAGCACTTCTTCACGAGCCTTCAAAACGTTTTTATTTGGCCGAATAGTCCTCTTTGACTTTGTACTTTTATTTCGGTGGCTCTTCGGTGCGGGAGTCTTCCCGGACTGTTGGCGGTGATGCACATCGAATGTCATCGTTGCCCTCTATATGTTTCATCTGCTTCGGTGTACCGGTTGTAGCGGCCGGCACGGGCAGGAGTACCCCCCCATCGCGGGGGCAAGGTAGCGCCTCAGCGCCCTCTGTGGTCGATGGTGAACGTGGTGGCATCTGGTGGCGGACGGCGTCGGTATTGTCCGACGGGCCTCCTTCCAGACCGACGGTCCACGCCATGGCTCCCCTTCCTTGCGAACGAGTGATCGGCATCTTGATTCTGGAAATTCTGCTGACTTTAATACGGTAGTGTCTATGTATCCGGTTCCCAAAATACAAACGGATGAGGGATTCAGCTCGTACGACCAGCGAATGCTGGACTCGGCTCGAAGTATAAACGGAAGTATCCGGCTCGAAGGACCAACGAATGTTGGCGGACGGGCGTAACTCTCCGGAGTAAATGTTGTCGAAGATACTCCGCGAGCCGCTCACGTCCTACACCTATAGGTTCAGGAGGATACTTTCACTACCGCCTTTGTGTATGCTGTTGGAGAACTGTGGACTGAGGTTCAGAATTAAAAATGCACGATTTATAAATTAAAATAGCAAGGGAGTGGCCAGCGGTTCGACTGATTAATTAGTTGCGAAATATTATAACTTATTTATTTATTTAACACTGTTGTTCAACTATGGTTGTTCACTATATATTTCAAAACACAGATTTAATTAAACACACGGTAATATTAAAATTTCTATTGGTTTTTAAAATTTCTATTCGTATTTTCAAATTATCTGTTGGTAATATCAAATTTCTATTGGCAGTACCAAGTTCCTATTGGTATTCTCTAATATATCTATTGGTAATTTCGAATATCTATTGGAAGTAACAAATTTCTATTGGTAGTATCAAAAATATCTATTGGTAGTAGCTGGTTTTTAACACTACTGACTAGCAGCTATTAATCAACTAAAATTAGTTGAATTTAACACTTTTGTAACTGCGAATATCAGTTACCACTTTTTCCGTCTAGCTAACACTTTTCACTATATGTAACGGCGTAATTTCCGTTACCACTTTTTTCAGCTAGCTAACACTTTTTCACTATATGTAACTGCGAATTTTCAGTTACCACTTTTTTCAGCTAGCTAACACTATTTTACTATATGCAACTGAGAATTTTCAGTTGCCACTTTTTTCGACTATGTGTAACTGCGATTTTCAGTTACGACCTTTTTCGGCTAGCTAAACTTTTCTATTTCACTATAACTTTTCACTGTGTTCTGCTACTAGTCACTTCAGCTACTACCGGATACTACTGCTTGTTACTGATAGTTCTTCCTACTACAATGTTACTGTGTTTTGCCCCCATAAGGTAGACTTCGGCTATACTCTATAGAGAGCCGCTTGCCAATTTCCGGTTTTGCCTTTTTATTATTAAACATTTTCATTATGTAATTTGCACAAATCGCAATTTTTCTATATAATGCTAATTTTTACACTAACACGCTATACACTATAAAATAGGCATTTTGGTCCTTTATCATTATGTGATAAGGGTTACTTAATATATTTACATTTAAAAAAGTTATTAATCAAAATATACCAAACTTTCACAACAAATGTGCACATTAAATCTTTAATTTTAATATATTTATCAAATGCGTTTATTTACATAAATTATCTCTTTACTATTGCAATCTATACACCATATGCTAACTAAATATCATATTTACAATTCTTTCAGAACACAAAAATATTCTTATTATTTTCATATAAACTATTGCGCAGTTAATTTACTTCTAGAAAGTTCCACGATATGCTGCGCTGTGATTGGTCGAATCTTTATTAAATGATTAAAGTTGTTTATATCAACTATTATTAAAAACGACATTCTATCCAAGTATATTAAGAATTGTAAACACATTGTAAACCTATATTAATACACAATTTGCTCGATTTTGTTATTAATTTCACTTTTTAAACAATTTAATATTCTTTCATCACTTTTTGCTTAAAGTCTTTAAACCGTCGCGAACATCTCTCCCGCCGTGCAGCGTCGCGAAGATCTCATCGTAGTGGCAATGCATCCATTTCGGTGAGCGACGTTGCTTCTACTTCGGTAGCGGCACGAGTTTCCTGGTTGGCCTCTTGATTAGGCCGTTTATGGTGCGTACCTCCACAGTGCGGATCTGTCCGTCCGCACCGGGGTACACAGTTTCAATCCTTCCTCGTGGCCAGGTGTTACGAGGTAACTGGCCGTCAGCAATGAGGACTGGATCGCCCACCTGGAGATCGGGGCCTCGACCATGGGCCTCCCGCCGGTTTTGAAGTTCCGGTAGATATTCTCTGACCCAATGCTGCCAGAACATATCAGCGAGTATCTGGGAGCGTCGCCAGTGCTTTTTGCTATCTATATCCTTTTCATTAAATACTCCAGGTGACGGCAGTCTCGCAGATCCTCCCAAGAGGAAGTGGTTTGAAGTGATGGATTCGTTGTCGTTGCTGTCCACGGAGATGTGAGTTAGTGGTCTACTGTTTACTGTATACTCCACTTCGCAGAGCAGCGTGGCTAAGACTTATTCATGTGGATGTCTTTCGTGAAGGACGGTGTATAGTGCCGTCTTCACGCATCGTACGAGACGTTCCCATACCCCTCCCATGAAAGGCGCGGAGGGGGTTATAAAACGCCACACTATGCCTCGTCAGCTGGCTTCTTCTTTAAAAGCCTCCCGAAGTTCCTTATCTGCGCCGTGCATGTTGGTGCCGTTATCTGAATGAATTTCGGTGGGGCACCCTCGGCGCGCTGCAAATCTTCTCAAAGCTAATATTGCGGAGTCTGCGCTGAGATTTGCAACAATTTCTAAATGCACAGCTCTAGATTTGAGGCAGGTGAAGAGAGCCACGTATCTTTTCTGATGTTGCCGTCCCACTGTGACGGAGAGTGGCCCAAAATAGTCCAGACCGGTGAAAGTAAACGGTCTCTGGTGATGAGCGAGACGTGTGCTGGGATGATCACCGGTGGCTGGCACAGATGGTTGCGCCTTTCTGATGCGACATGGTACGCATTGGCTCACTATTTGTTTCGTTGTGGGTCTAAGTCTTATAACCCAGTAATGTTGTCGAACCTCGTTAATTGTAGGTTCGGTTCCGCAATGATGTAGGCTACGATGCGTCCAGTCTATGTACAATTGGGTGATGTAATGATCACCATCCAATATAGCCGGACCTTTCATATCTTTCGAGACTCCCTTCCTGGCGGCTATGCGACTTCGCAGCGCGATGATCCCGTCTTTTATTTCTATCTGGTGCGGTCTTAGGCGGCTATCATGGGCGACCTTTCTATCGTTACGGAGATCGGCTATTTCTTGTCTGAAGGAGTCCCCTTGTATGACACGTATTAGGAGCTTTTCGGCCTCTCTGATGAATTCGGCCTCGAGTGTGATGTGCCTTTTGACATCTGCGGTTTTTCTTAGACTGGAGGACTGTGTGCGGTGTTGCGGATTATTTTTCGATCTCCTCCAGTCGGGATCTTTTTCTTCATTCCTTCTAGTCCTTTTGTAGAAGGTCCTGTCTGTTGTTTTACGGCAGAGTGTAATAAATTGAAGCACTCTGGCCGTCGCTCGCAATAAGCGTTCCCATTTCGAAAATTTTGCTGGATTTGGGATGGCTTTTCTTATTACCGGAGCTCTATGTGATTCTGTAATGGTGAGGCATTTTTCCTCACCGGTGGGTTCGGATGACGTGGGTCTTTCGGTCGGCCATGCTGACGGTTCTTTGTAAAGAAACGATGGGCCGTTGTAACACTCGTGGTTCGAGTCGAAGTTAGGTGGTACGTCCCTCGTAGCGGTGTCAGCTATGTTCAATTTGGTAGGTACCCAGCGCCAGTCATCTACTTTACAATTGTCCTCGATTGCTGCTATTCGGTGCGCAACAAAAGGTTTATAAGTTCTGGACCCCTTTTGTATCCATGTGAGGACAGTCTTGCTGTCAGTCCAATATGTGACAGCTTCGGGCTTTACGCGATGCTCCTGGATGACGGCAGCAGCTACGCGACTTCCCATCACAGCGGCTTGTAACTCAAGGCGAGGTATGGATGTTACTTTGAGTGGGGCTACCTTCGCCTTGGCCATGAAGAGGCTCACGTGTATCTTCCCATCAGGTGTCATTGCCCTCCAGTAGACTGCCGTTGCGTAGGCGCTCTCACTGGCATCGGTAAACACGTGGACTTGTAGTGAACGTGCGTCGCTGAATCCCAGGTAGCATCTTGGGATGCTCACTAATTTAAGTCGTTCCAGGTGTTGGATCCACGCGGACCACTGTTCAGTCAGGTCTTCGTCCAACTCCTGGTCCCAGTCTGTTCCTCGTCTCCATGCTTCCTGCAGTATTTGCTTTGCTCGAATTGTAACTGGGGAGGCGAGGCCGAGCGGGTCATACAGCGACATCACTATTTTGAGTGCTTCCCTCTTGGTTGGTTTTTTATGGAGCACATCGATCGGAAGTCGAGCGAGCTTTAGATTGAAGCTCAGCTGATCGGTACTCGGTTTCCAGATTAGTCCGAGTATTTTCTCTTCGGTTCCCTTGTTGTTCAGGTCGACTGACTCAGTTGCCTCGTGGTCAGGTTCTAATTCTCTTACAATTTCGGGCGCGTTGGAAACCCATTTTCTTAAGGTGAAGTGCGCGTTTTTGTGTATATCGCGTACTTCCTTTGATATTCTCATCGCATCTTCTACTGACTGGAAACTGCCAAGATAGTCATCCATATAATGATTTTGGATGATCGCTTCTACGGCTTCTGGGTATATTTCAACATATTTTTTAGCATTCCAGTTCTTTGCGAATATGGCTGTGCAGGGTGAACTAGCTGCACCGAAAATAATCGACGTCATTCTGTATTCTTGCGGTGCCTCATCACGTCGATTCCCTCTCCAGAGATATCTTAAGGCATCTCTGTCTTCGGGTCTAACTTTGACCTGCATAAACATTTCAGCTATGTCCGCCGAGACAGCGACATTATGGCGACGAAAACGCATCATGACCCCTGGTAGCGACTGCAGTAGGTCTGGACCTGTGAGCAGGAAGTCGTTCAATGCCACCCCCTTTGTTTTGGCTGTGGCATCATGCACTATTCGGAATTTTTCAGGCTTCATCGGGTTGTGAACGTCAAAATGGGGTAGGTACCATGTCCTTCCTGGTGTATTATTTTTCGGTGCTATCTCGGCGTATCCCTTTTGTACTAGGGAGTTCATGTGTTCATTATATTTCTGTTTTAGATTTTCGTCTCGATCTAATTTTTTCTCGATTGAAACGAGCCTTTTTATAGCTGATTCATAATTGCCAGGCATTTAGGCATCTTTCTTTTTCCAGAGAAGCGCCGTCTCTATGTGCCCGTGTTCCAACTGACGGGTGCTGTTATTTAGTATGTCTTCAGCTTTCTTCTCTGGATCGGAGTCTGGTTTTCTCGGATTGATTACGAGAGACTCCAGCGCGAAATAGTCGCGGAGTTGATCATTTATGGACTCCTCGCTCGTGTGCAGCTCATTGGCCGCGTGGACGCGCTGATACGGGGCTTTAGTGTGCGCCCCGTGTAGCACCCATCCTAATTCTGTGAGCGAGGCGATTGGTTGGTGCGGCGGACCTCTGCAAATTTTAGTGGCTATCAGGAGTCTCCAATTATCTTGTCCTATTAAGATCTTTGGGTTGCCGGAGTCATATATTAATTGCTCCTTCAGGTCTTTTAAATGTCTACAATTTTCTATATCTGTTGCACACACAGTCTGTGGCCCCAAGTTTAGGCTGGCGACCGTGCGTGCTCTGAATTGTACCCTTTTCCTATGGAGACTCTTGAGTGAAACTTTGACTCGTCGGGAGTTCGGCGAATCGAGGGTATTGTTCCCGATGGCGGTGATCTTAAAGGGGCCAACCGCCCTGTTGCTCCAATTTGTTTGGCAATTTTCTCATCCATTAATGAGACTGTTGACCCATCATCCAGCAGGGCGTGTGTATTTACAGCTCCCGCCGGTCCAATTACTCGGACTGGTATTATTTTTAAATAGGCGTGATGTTTTGACACGGCGAATGAATTTGCAACTGTTTCCTGAGGTTCTATTTGTGTGACCTCCGTTTTCTTCTTTTTATTGTGGTGGAGAAGTCTATTATGTGTCGCGGTGCATCCTTTTATGCCACACTTATTGATTTTACATTTGTGTGTTTGACTTCTGTATCGTAAGCAGCGGAAACATAAATTGCTTTGTTTTGCAATTTCCCATTTTTTATCGACATCTGCTTCTTTAAAATTTCTGCAGTCGGATTCGTAATGACCCTCTTTTTGGCACACACTGCATTTTTGAGACGGCTTAGTTGTTGCCGTGTGCGTTCTGTGTATTGAACGATTGTTCTGCGCCCCGTTTATGATTTCGGGAGGCGCAAATGCACTACAGAAGCGAGCTTGTTCGGTGATAAACTCGCTGAAGGAACCGAGGTCTGGTCTAGAGTCGTATTTTTCGGTATAAACTTTATACCACTGTGCCCGTATAGAATTGGGCAATTTGTCTGTGAGGTGTCGTAGCAGCTCTGCGTTGATGAGATAATGGTCTCGTTTGAGTGCTCGTAGAGTGACGACGCTTCCCCTCACTTTGCTTGCGAATGTGCAAATATCTCTAGGCGCTTCTGTACAGCGTGGCAATCCTCGTAACTTCTCGGTTTCAACTTGACCAATTGAGTCTGGACGCCCAAATTGTACCTCCATTTCTCGCATGATCTCATCCGGCTTAGCATGCCCGATGAGTTCTGAACTAACTCTGGAGACAGAGGCTCTTCCCTGTAGACTTCTTCGTAGTCTTGCAGTATTTTCGATATCGTTGAAGTAGCCTCGGGTTGTTTCATAAATGGCACGGAACGATAGCCATTCGGTATGTGCTCCACTAAAGCACGGCAGTGTCATTATAGCTTTCGACGCTGCGAAAGTATGCGACGATGCACTCTCTGGTTTTGGTTTGTCAGCGAGTGTGGCTATAGCGGATGTGAGCTCCGATATAAATGGTCGGAGCCCTCTGTCTTCATTTATGACAGATGCCTGGTTAGGCTTCGTTGGCAGGGGATTCTTCGTTACATCTGCCGGATAGGGATCCTGGTAGGTGAGCTCTGATACAGCTGGTAGGGACTTCATCAACCTTCGAGCCCTGGCTAATTTTTAGTGGCACAGAATTCTTGGGTACTTCTTCCGGATCGTGATCCTGGTAGGTGGGCTCTGATACGATTGGTAGGAGCCCCCTGTCTTCAACAACCTTCGAACCATGGTTTGTGAGCTTCTTTTGCGACTCACTGAGGTCGACAACCTCCGGGGGTGGCCTTGTGACGGTTTTGTTTAGTGGGGCCTCCCCTCCGGTGGCAGCGCCTTGAGTTGGTTTTTGCTTGGCTACGGAATTTTCCAGCCAAGATCGGACGTACTCGCTTTTAGAGTGACCATCTTCATCATAGTCGTCCGAATCATCTTCTTCCTCAGCCATTTGCAAGGAAATTTGTGCGAGTTCCAATTTAATTCTCAGCACTTCTTCACGAGCCTTCAAAACGTTTTTATTTGGCCGAATAGTCCTCTTTGACTTTGTACTTTTATTTCGGTGGCTCTTCGGTGCGGGAGTCTTCCCGGACTGTTGGCGGTGATGCACATCGAATGTCATCGTTGCCCTCTATATGTTTCATCTGCTTCGGTGTACCGGTTGTAGCGGCCGGCACGGGCAGGAGTACCCCCCCATCGCGGGGGCAAGGTAGCGCCTCAGCGCCCTCTGTGGTCGATGGTGAACGTGGTGGCATCTGGTGGCGGACGGCGTCGGTATTGTCCGACGGGCCTCCTTCCAGACCGACGGTCCACGCCATGGCTCCCCTTCCTTGCGAACGAGTGATCGGCATCTTGATTCTGGAAATTCTGCTGACTTTAATACGGTAGTGTCTATGTATCCGGTTCCCAAAATACAAACGGATGAGGGATTCAGCTCGTACGACCAGCGAATGCTGGACTCGGCTCGAAGTATAAACGGAAGTATCCGGCTCGAAGGACCAACGAATGTTGGCGGACGGGCGTAACTCTCCGGAGTAAATGTTGTCGAAGATACTCCGCGAGCCGCTCACGTCCTACACCTATAGGTTCAGGAGGATACTTTCACTACCGCCTTTGTGTATGCTGTTGGAGAACTGTGGACTGAGGTTCAGAATTAAAAATGCACGATTTATAAATTAAAATAGCAAGGGAGTGGCCAGCGGTTCGACTGATTAATTAGTTGCGAAATATTATAACTTATTTATTTATTTAACACTGTTGTTCAACTATGGTTGTTCACTATATATTTCAAAACACAGATTTAATTAAACACACGGTAATATTAAAATTTCTATTGGTTTTTAAAATTTCTATTCGTATTTTCAAATTATCTGTTGGTAATATCAAATTTCTATTGGCAGTACCAAGTTCCTATTGGTATTCTCTAATATATCTATTGGTAATTTCGAATATCTATTGGAAGTAACAAATTTCTATTGGTAGTATCAAAAATATCTATTGGTAGTAGCTGGTTTTTAACACTACTGACTAGCAGCTATTAATCAACTAAAATTAGTTGAATTTAACACTTTTGTAACTGCGAATATCAGTTACCACTTTTTCCGTCTAGCTAACACTTTTCACTATATGTAACGGCGTAATTTCCGTTACCACTTTTTTCAGCTAGCTAACACTTTTTCACTATATGTAACTGCGAATTTTCAGTTACCACTTTTTTCAGCTAGCTAACACTATTTTACTATATGCAACTGAGAATTTTCAGTTGCCACTTTTTTCGACTATGTGTAACTGCGACTTTCAGTTACGACCTTTTTCGGCTAGCTAAACTTTTCTATTTCACTATAACTTTTCACTGTGTTCTGCTACTAGTCACTTCAGCTACTACCGGATACTACTGCTTGTTACTGATAGTTCTTCCTACTACAATGTTACTGTGTTTTGCCCCCATAAGGTAGACTTCGGCTATACTCTATAGAGAGCCGCTTGCCAATTTCCGGTTTTGCCTTTTTATTATTAAACATTTTCATTATGTAATTTGCACAAATCGCAATTTTTCTATATAATGCTAATTTTTACACTAACACGCTATACACTATAAAATAGGCATTTTGGTCCTTTATCATTATGTGATAAGGGTTACTTAATATATTTACATTTAAAAAAGTTATTAATCAAAATACACCAAACTTTCACAACAAATGTGCACATTAAATCTTTAATTTTAATATATTTATCAAATGCGTTTATTTACATAAATTATCTCTTTACTATTGCAATCTATACACCATATGCTAACTAAATATCATATTTACAATTCTTTCAGAACACAAAAATATTCTTATTATTTTCATATAAACTATTGCGCAGTTAATTTACTTCTAGAAAGTTCCACGATATGCTGCGCTGTGATTGGTCGAATCTTTATTAAATGATTAAAGTTGTTTATATCAACTATTATTAAAAACGACATTCTATCCAAGTATATTAAGAATTGTAAACACATTGTAAACCTATATTAATACACAATTTGCTCGATTTTGTTATTAATTTCACTTTTTAAACAATTTAATATTCTTTCATCACTTTTTGCTTAAAGTCTTTAAACCGTCGCGAACATCTCTCCCGCCGTGCAGCGTCGCGAAGATCTCATCGTAGTGGCAATGCATCCATTTCGGTGAGCGACGTTGCTTCTACTTCGGTAGCGGCACGAGTTTCCTGGTTGGCCTCTTGATTAGGCCGTTTATGGTGCGTACCTCCACAGTGCGGATCTGTCCGTCCGCACCGGGGTACACAGTTTCAATCCTTCCTCGTGGCCAGGTGTTACGAGGTAACTGGCCGTCAGCAATGAGGACTGGATCGCCCACCTGGAGATCGGGGCCTCGACCATGGGCCTCCCGCCGGTTTTGAAGTTCCGGTAGATATTCTCTGACCCAATGCTGCCAGAACATATCAGCGAGTATCTGGGAGCGTCGCCAGTGCTTTTTGCTATCTATATCCTTTTCATTAAATACTCCAGGTGACGGCAGTCTCGCAGATCCTCCCAAGAGGAAGTGGTTTGAAGTGATGGATTCGTTGTCGTTGCTGTCCACGGAGATGTGAGTTAGTGGTCTACTGTTTACTGTATACTCCACTTCGCAGAGCAGCGTGGCTAAGACTTATTCATGTGGATGTCTTTCGTGAAGGACGGTGTATAGTGCCGTCTTCACGCATCGTACGAGACGTTCCCATACCCCTCCCATGAAAGGCGCGGAGGGGGTTATAAAACGCCACACTATGCCTCGTCAGCTGGCTTCTTCTTTAAAAGCCTCCCGAAGTTCCTTATCTGCGCCGTGCATGTTGGTGCCGTTATCTGAATGAATTTCGGTGGGGCACCCTCGGCGCGCTGCAAATCTTCTCAAAGCTAATATTGCGGAGTCTGCGCTGAGATTTGCAACAATTTCTAAATGCACAGCTCTAGATTTGAGGCAGGTGAAGAGAGCCACGTATCTTTTCTGATGTTGCCGTCCCACTGTGACGGAGAGTGGCCCAAAATAGTCCAGACCGGTGAAAGTAAACGGTCTCTGGTGATGAGCGAGACGTGTGCTGGGATGATCACCGGTGGCTGGCACAGATGGTTGCGCCTTTCTGATGCGACATGGTACGCATTGGCTCACTATTTGTTTCGTTGTGGGTCTAAGTCTTATAACCCAGTAATGTTGTCGAACCTCGTTAATTGTAGGTTCGGTTCCGCAATGATGTAGGCTACGATGCGTCCAGTCTATGTACAATTGGGTGATGTAATGATCACCATCCAATATAGCCGGACCTTTCATATCTTTCGAGACTCCCTTCCTGGCGGCTATGCGACTTCGCAGCGCGATGATCCCGTCTTTTATTTCTATCTGGTGCGGTCTTAGGCGGCTATCATGGGCGACCTTTCTATCGTTACGGAGATCGGCTATTTCTTGTCTGAAGGAGTCCCCTTGTATGACACGTATTAGGAGCTTTTCGGCCTCTCTGATGAATTCGGCCTCGAGTGTGATGTGCCTTTTGACATCTGCGGTTTTTCTTAGACTGGAGGACTGTGTGCGGTGTTGCGGATTATTTTTCGATCTCCTCCAGTCGGGATCTTTTTCTTCATTCCTTCTAGTCCTTTTGTAGAAGGTCCTGTCTGTTGTTTTACGGCAGAGTGTAATAAATTGAAGCACTCTGGCCGTCGCTCGCAATAAGCGTTCCCATTTCGAAAATTTTGCTGGATTTGGGATGGCTTTTCTTATTACCGGAGCTCTATGTGATTCTGTAATGGTGAGGCATTTTTCCTCACCGGTGGGTTCGGATGACGTGGGTCTTTCGGTCGGCCATGCTGACGGTTCTTTGTAAAGAAACGATGGGCCGTTGTACCACTCGTGGTTCGAGTCGAAGTTAGGTGGTACGTCCCTCGTAGCGGTGTCAGCTATGTTCAATTTGGTAGGTACCCAGCGCCAGTCATCTACTTTACAATTGTCCTCGATTGCTGCTATTCGGTGCGCAACAAAAGGTTTATAAGTTCTGGACCCCTTTTGTATCCATGTGAGGACAGTCTTGCTGTCAGTCCAATATGTGACAGCTTCGGGCTTTACGCGATGCTCCTGGATGACGGCAGCAGCTACGCGACTTCCCATCACAGCGGCTTGTAACTCAAGGCGAGGTATGGATGTTACTTTGAGTGGGGCTACCTTCGCCTTGGCCATGAAGAGGCTCACGTGTATCTTCCCATCAGGTGTCATTGCCCTCCAGTAGACTGCCGTTGCGTAGGCGCTCTCACTGGCATCGGTAAACACGTGGACTTGTAGTGAACGTGCGTCGCTGAATCCCAGGTAGCATCTTGGGATGCTCACTAATTTAAGTCGTTCCAGGTGTTGGATCCACGCGGACCACTGTTCAGTCAGGTCTTCGTCCAACTCCTGGTCCCAGTCTGTTCCTCGTCTCCATGCTTCCTGCAGTATTTGCTTTGCTCGAATTGTAACTGGGGAGGCGAGGCCGAGCGGGTCATACAGCGACATCACTATTTTGAGTGCTTCCCTCTTGGTTGGTTTTTTATGGAGCACATCGATCGGAAGTCGAGCGAGCTTTAGATTGAAGCTCAGCTGATCGGTACTCGGTTTCCAGATTAGTCCGAGTATTTTCTCTTCGGTTCCCTTGTTGTTCAGGTCGACTGACTCAGTTGCCTCGTGGTCAGGTTCTAATTCTCTTACAATTTCGGGCGCGTTGGAAACCCATTTTCTTAAGGTGAAGTGCGCGTTTTTGTGTATATCGCGTACTTCCTTTGATATTCTCATCGCATCTTCTACTGACTGGAAACTGTCAAGATAGTCATCCATATAATGATTTTGGATGATCGCTTCTACGGCTTCTGGGTATATTTCAACATATTTTTTAGCATTCCAGTTCTTTGCGAATATGGCTGTGCAGGGTGAACTAGCTGCACCGAAAATAATCGACGTCATTCTGTATTCTTGCGGTGCCTCATCACGTCGATTCCCTCTCCAGAGATATCTTAAGGCATCTCTGTCTTCGGGTCTAACTTTGACCTGCATAAACAT
This sequence comes from Parnassius mnemosyne, assembly GCA_963668995.1. NCBI lineage: Eukaryota > Metazoa > Arthropoda > Insecta > Lepidoptera > Papilionidae > Parnassius > Parnassius mnemosyne. The sequence goes on along the minus strand of CAVLGL010000035.1, from coordinate 15,129,292 downwards.
TTCAGCTATGTCCGCCGAGACAGCGACATTATGGCGACGAAAACGCATCATGACCCCTGGTAGCGACTGCAGTAGGTCTGGACCTGTGAGCAGGAAGTCGTTCAATGCCACCCCCTTTGTTTTGGCTGTGGCATCATGCACTATTCGGAATTTTTCAGGCTTCATCGGGTTGTGAACGTCAAAATGGGGTAGGTACCATGTCCTTCCTGGTGTATTATTTTTCGGTGCTATCTCGGCGTATCCCTTTTGTACTAGGGAGTTCATGTGTTCATTATATTTCTGTTTTAGATTTTCGTCTCGATCTAATTTTTTCTCGATTGAAACGAGCCTTTTTATAGCTGATTCATAATTGCCAGGCATTTAGGCATCTTTCTTTTTCCAGAGAAGCGCCGTCTCTATGTGCCCGTGTTCCAACTGACGGGTGCTGTTATTTAGTATGTCTTCAGCTTTCTTCTCTGGATCGGAGTCTGGTTTTCTCGGATTGATTACGAGAGACTCCAGCGCGAAATAGTCGCGGAGTTGATCATTTATGGACTCCTCGCTCGTGTGCAGCTCATTGGCCGCGTGGACGCGCTGATACGGGGCTTTAGTGTGCGCCCCGTGTAGCACCCATCCTAATTCTGTGAGCGAGGCGATTGGTTGGTGCGGCGGACCTCTGCAAATTTTAGTGGCTATCAGGAGTCTCCAATTATCTTGTCCTATTAAGATCTTTGGGTTGCCGGAGTCATATATTAATTGCTCCTTCAGGTCTTTTAAATGTCTACAATTTTCTATATCTGTTGCACACACAGTCTGTGGCCCCAAGTTTAGGCTGGCGACCGTGCGTGCTCTGAATTGTACCCTTTTCCTATGGAGACTCTTGAGTGAAACTTTGACTCGTCGGGAGTTCGGCGAATCGAGGGTATTGTTCCCGATGGCGGTGATCTTAAAGGGGCCAACCGCCCTGTTGCTCCAATTTGTTTGGCAATTTTCTCATCCATTAATGAGACTGTTGACCCATCATCCAGCAGGGCGTGTGTATTTACAGCTCCCGCCGGTCCAATTACTCGGACTGGTATTATTTTTAAATAGGCGTGATGTTTTGACACGGCGAATGAATTTGCAACTGTTTCCTGAGGTTCTATTTGTGTGACCTCCGTTTTCTTCTTTTTATTGTGGTGGAGAAGTCTATTATGTGTCGCGGTGCATCCTTTTATGCCACACTTATTGATTTTACATTTGTGTGTTTGACTTCTGTATCGTAAGCAGCGGAAACATAAATTGCTTTGTTTTGCAATTTCCCATTTTTTATCGACATCTGCTTCTTTAAAATTTCTGCAGTCGGATTCGTAATGACCCTCTTTTTGGCACACACTGCATTTTTGAGACGGCTTAGTTGTTGCCGTGTGCGTTCTGTGTATTGAACGATTGTTCTGCGCCCCGTTTATGATTTCGGGAGGCGCAAATGCACTACAGAAGCGAGCTTGTTCGGTGATAAACTCGCTGAAGGAACCGAGGTCTGGTCTAGAGTCGTATTTTTCGGTATAAACTTTATACCACTGTGCCCGTATAGAATTGGGCAATTTGTCTGTGAGGTGTCGTAGCAGCTCTGCGTTGATGAGATAATGGTCTCGTTTGAGTGCTCGTAGAGTGACGACGCTTCCCCTCACTTTGCTTGCGAATGTGCAAATATCTCTAGGCGCTTCTGTACAGCGTGGCAATCCTCGTAACTTCTCGGTTTCAACTTGACCAATTGAGTCTGGACGCCCAAATTGTACCTCCATTTCTCGCATGATCTCATCCGGCTTAGCATGCCCGATGAGTTCTGAACTAACTCTGGAGACAGAGGCTCTTCCCTGTAGACTTCTTCGTAGTCTTGCAGTATTTTCGATATCGTTGAAGTAGCCTCGGGTTGTTTCATAAATGGCACGGAACGATAGCCATTCGGTATGTGCTCCACTAAAGCACGGCAGTGTCATTATAGCTTTCGACGCTGCGAAAGTATGCGACGATGCACTCTCTGGTTTTGGTTTGTCAGCGAGTGTGGCTATAGCGGATGTGAGCTCCGATATAAATGGTCGGAGCCCTCTGTCTTCATTTATGACAGATGCCTGGTTAGGCTTCGTTGGCAGGGGATTCTTCGTTACATCTGCCGGATAGGGATCCTGGTAGGTGAGCTCTGATACAGCTGGTAGGAGCTCCCTGTCTTCATCAACCTTCGAGCCCTGGCTAATTTTTAGTGGCACAGAATTCTTGGGTACTTCTTCCGGATCGTGATCCTGGTAGGTGGGCTCTGATACGATTGGTAGGAGCCCCCTGTCTTCAACAACCTTCGAACCATGGTTTGTGAGCTTCTTTTGCGACTCACTGAGGTCGACAACCTCCGGGGGTGGCCTTGTGACGGTTTTGTTTAGTGGGGCCTCCCCTCCGGTGGCAGCGCCTTGAGTTGGTTTTTGCTTGGCTACGGAATTTTCCAGCCAAGATCGGACGTACTCGCTTTTAGAGTGACCATCTTCATCATAGTCGTCCGAATCATCTTCTTCCTCAGCCATTTGCAAGGAAATTTGTGCGAGTTCCAATTTAATTCTCAGCACTTCTTCACGAGCCTTCAAAACGTTTTTATTTGGCCGAATAGTCCTCTTTGACTTTGTACTTTTATTTCGGTGGCTCTTCGGTGCGGGAGTCTTCCCGGACTGTTGGCGGTGATGCACATCGAATGTCATCGTTGCCCTCTATATGTTTCATCTGCTTCGGTGTACCGGTTGTAGCGGCCGGCACGGGCAGGAGTACCCCCCCATCGCGGGGGCAAGGTAGCGCCTCAGCGCCCTCTGTGGTCGATGGTGAACGTGGTGGCATCTGGTGGCGGACGGCGTCGGTATTGTCCGACGGGCCTCCTTCCAGACCGACGGTCCACGCCATGGCTCCCCTTCCTTGCGAACGAGTGATCGGCATCTTGATTCTGGAAATTCTGCTGACTTTAATACGGTAGTGTCTATGTATCCGGTTCCCAAAATACAAACGGATGAGGGATTCAGCTCGTACGACCAGCGAATGCTGGACTCGGCTCGAAGTATAAACGGAAGTATCCGGCTCGAAGGACCAACGAATGTTGGCGGACGGGCGTAACTCTCCGGAGTAAATGTTGTCGAAGATACTCCGCGAGCCGCTCACGTCCTACACCTATAGGTTCAGGAGGATACTTTCACTACCGCCTTTGTGTATGCTGTTGGAGAACTGTGGACTGAGGTTCAGAATTAAAAATGCACGATTTATAAATTAAAATAGCAAGGGAGTGGCCAGCGGTTCGACTGATTAATTAGTTGCGAAATATTATAACTTATTTATTTATTTAACACTGTTGTTCAACTATGGTTGTTCACTATATATTTCAAAACACAGATTTAATTAAACACACGGTAATATTAAAATTTCTATTGGTTTTTAAAATTTCTATTCGTATTTTCAAATTATCTGTTGGTAATATCAAATTTCTATTGGCAGTACCAAGTTCCTATTGGTATTCTCTAATATATCTATTGGTAATTTCGAATATCTATTGGAAGTAACAAATTTCTATTGGTAGTATCAAAAATATCTATTGGTAGTAGCTGGTTTTTAACACTACTGACTAGCAGCTATTAATCAACTAAAATTAGTTGAATTTAACACTTTTGTAACTGCGAATATCAGTTACCACTTTTTCCGTCTAGCTAACACTTTTCACTATATGTAACGGCGAAATTTCCGTTACCAGTTTTTTCAGCTAGCTAACACTTTTTCACTATATGTAACTGCGAATTTTCAGTTACCACTTTTTTCAGCTAGCTAACACTATTTTACTATATGCAACTGAGAATTTTCAGTTGCCACTTTTTTCGACTATGTGTAACTGCGATTTTCAGTTACGACCTTTTTCGGCTAGCTAAACTTTTCTATTTCACTATAACTTTTCACTGTGTTCTGCTACTAGTCACTTCAGTTACTACCGGATACTACTGCTTGTTACTGGTAGTTCTTCCTACTACAATGTTACTGTGTTTTGCCCCCATAAGGTAGACTTCGGCTATACTCTATAGAGAGCCGCTTGCCAATTTCCGGTTTTGCCTTTTTATTATTAAACATTTTCATTATGTAATTTGCACAAATCGCAATTTTTCTATATAATGCTAATTTTTACACTAACACGCTATACACTATAAAATAGGCATTTTGGTCCTTTATCATTATGTGATAAGGGTTACTTAATATATTTACATTTAAAAAAGTTATTAATCAAAATATACCAAACTTTCACAACAAATGTGCACATTAAATCTTTAATTTTACTATATTTATCAAATGCGTTTATTTACATAAATTATCTCTTTACTATTGCAATCTATACACCATATGCTAACTAAATATCATATTTACAATTCTTTCAGAACACAAAAATATTCTTATTATTTTCATATAAACTATTGCGCAGTTAATTTACTTCTAGAAAGTTCCACGATATGCTGCGCTGTGATTGGTCGAATCTTTATTAAATGATTAAAGTTGTTTATATCAACTATTATTAAAAACGACATTCTATCCAAGTATATTAAGAATTGTAAACACATTGTAAACCTATATTAATACATAATTTGCTCGATTTTGTTATTAATTTCACTTTTTAAACAATTTAATATTCTTTCATCACTTTTTGCTTAAAGTCTTTAAACCGTCGCGAACAGAAAATATTATTTTGATTTCGTACACTAAAGTTTAGGCTTCACATGTCTAAAAATAAGAATTGTAACATTTATTTGTTTGAAAATTATATTAAATAATATTATAGATTATATTAAATCTGAAAAACAAAAAATGCCGTTCATACCTTATAATAAGGTAATGGTGGTTAAAAATCCGATAATTTCCAGAATATTACGTCTATACTACCTCTACATGCGACCTCAATAATCTTTCAGCACCTAATTAGCACTTAATTTTTAGGCACTGATAACATCGATCACTAATATTTTTATTAGTGATCGATGACTGATAAAGAACAAAAATGCCTTTCATACATTATGGTAAGGTAGTGGTGGTTGTGGACCCCATAATTCCCAGAATAATATCTTAATCTGTATCTGGTTTCGATAATCCCTCAGCACTTAATTAGCACTTAATTCCTTGCTATTAATATTTATCGTATATCTAGTAACGTCATTGCGTTGCTAGCTTGTTAGCGATGTTATGCCAGCAACGCAAATTTCAATGGTTCGTTGAGGTGAAAATTTTGGTGCAACTAATTTTTAAACTTGGTACCTAATTAGCACCTAAAAAGCCCCTAATTTGAAAATTTTCTGAAAGCAATTTTGATTCTATTTTGATTTTCAGGAAATCTAAATTTTGCATCTGCTATGTTCTGAATAACGACTTTATTTTTATTAGGGGCGCCTTGTTATTGCGTATACTTGCAGCACCTAATTAGCACTTAATTCCTTGCTATTAATATTTTTATTATATCTAATAACTTCATTGCGTTGCTAGCGAGACGTTTTGCTAGCAACGCAAATTATAACAGTTCGTTGCGGTGAAAATTTTGGAGCAACAAATTTTTAAACTTGGTACTTATTTAGCACCTAAAAAGCCCCTAATTTTGATTCGATTTTGCATTGCTGGCGAGACACAACTCTAAAATTGGTAAAATACAGGTATTGCTATGGTGTGTAGTAAAAAATGCCTTTCATAATGGGCTTTATGAAGATGGGCGCTTCAAGAGTAATTATTTTAGTTATAAAAAGTATATCGAATAAGAAAGTAAGTCTACAGAACTATTTTATACTTACTCAAATCATTGATAAAGAGTTCCCAAAAAGCCTTGATATCCACGCCGTCTAGGAGTATATTCATAAATTTGCTATGATGATAAAATGACACAACTACGCCACGGGGGTCTCGAGCTACGTAAAAAACCTTACAAGTGTCCAACAGCTTGGGTGGTAGAAGAGATAATGGCAGATGTGATTTGATATATCTCGGAGAAGCCATATTCAGAATTTTTGCACTGGTGGCATGTTTTTCTCCATCGTTTTTTTAATATTTTCAGCTTTTAACATGGCTGACATTTGATTATAATTAAAAAACATCTCAGTTCTGTTGGAAGTATAATAAAATTTTCATTAAATTAGTCCTTATAAAATGAAAAAGTTAGCGTAACAATATAAAACTTTTAATCAAGATATCTGTATATATTTAAACCGTAGGCTTAGAATTTTGTTTCCAGTGCAGGAATTTTAAGAAGCGTATCGCAACCTCGGTACTGCTTACCGCCGGTATAAACATGTCGTCTATCATGGGCCGTCAGGATCGTTCTGACATCTCCCATACTCACCTTTTACGACATCCGTGCAACAAAATGAGGTGACAGATTTTATTACACCTGTACCACGTTTACACACACACTGTTTTAGTCATCCTATATCTTTATGTTATTATTATTAATAATAATGTAACTTTTTTAGACTATTACAATTTACAGTAAAAAGCAAAAAGTGTATGAAATAAAAAAGAAGTATTATCTTTTGTAACAACACAGGTTTCGACCAAGGTATATTTTTAAAAACTTACTCTAAATAAGGATATCTAACGGAGAGCGGGGTTTCCGATGCCTTTTCATAATCAAAGTTGTTTAAAATAAGCCAAACCAGTTCCTGCGTCCATGTTGTACCTGTAATTGATGTTTATTAGAATTCGTACAAATGTTAACACAACGACACGAAGAAACTCAAAATTTTTAGGCAGTGTCTTCTATTAAAAATAAAAATAGTACCTATTATGTTTCTTCTTCATTAAAAATCATAAATACCTAGTCAGGTCATAAATTCTGTCACATGTTTAATATAAAATAATTGAAACAAGTTTATTCATTATGTAACCATTTATATACCAAAATGAACTTAACAAAACATAGATTCTTATGACACTAAAGTTTATTCAAAATGACCTCCGTGATTTTGAATACAGGCCTTCAATCTGCGCGGCCGGTCGTCTATCGCAGCACGAACGAGGTCCATGTCAATATCGGCGGCTGCCTTAATCAAGGATGTCTTGAGTGACTGCAAATTGGGATGAGGCATTGAGCACGCCTTTTCCTCCAAGTGTTGCCATATCTTGTAATCTAACGGATTCAAATCTGGACTGGAGGAGGGCCAGTCTTCGTGCCGGATGAAGTCGATTTCACGCGCCGGCAGCCAATCTTGTGTGCTCTTCGCTCTATGAGCTGGCGCCGAATCTTGTTGGAATACCCAGTGCCTGTTATTGAACATGGTATAAGAAACAGGTTCCACAAGGTTCGTCAGGACTGTATTTTAATACACAACTGCATTCGTTTCTACACCTTTCTCACAAAAATTTACCTCTGTTAAGCCCCAATAAGAAACTCCCAACCATACCATGAGCGTGGATGGAAAATGCCCTCGTTGGACACGCGGAATACGGTTGTTCGCTTCTTCACTACTGTGTGCGTACACCTTATCATTTTGTTTGTTGTAGTTCTCTTCTACGATAAAAATTTTTTTCATCCGAAAAAAGAATTTCCCGATATTTTTTTCCCGCGTACCGCTTCAACAAAGCGCGGCATCTCTTCAGTCTCAGGTCCATTAGACGAGCATTCAAACGATGTCCTGTTTTTCTTCGATATGCCCGAAGCCGTAAGTCTTCATTTAACACCCTTTTCACCGTGGTTCTGCTTAACCCCATCTGAAGGGCCAACAGTTTCTGCTTACGTTTGGGATTTCTTTGAATTCGCGCCTTCACACCTTTTATCACTTCTGGAGTCCTAACAGACCGAGGGCGACGACTTCTTGACCTGTCATCTACACTAGAGTCTTCATTGTATCGTTTGATGGTACGATAAACGAATCTTTTGGTTATATTCAAATTTTTCAGTATGTCAAAAATTTGAATTGGCGCGTAACCGCAACGATGCAACGCAATAACTGCAACACGGTCTTCTTTAAGCGTCCCACTCCATATTTAAAAATGAGTAAAATTCTAAAAAGTATACAGTTTTATTTTTATGAACAATTCGAAATTCGAATTCAATAAACTTTTTTGTGGCCAGCATTCTAAAAGAAAAGTTTTTACTGTGTGACAATACTTATGACCTGACTAGGTATATGAGTGCAAGTATGTAAATTAATCATTTACAAATTAACATATGATGTTATTGTATAAATTTCTTTGAATATTTTGAATTTTATTATAAATCGTGGTAAAATCTCTCTGTTATAAAAAAATCAAATGCTGTCCATTAGACCAAATTCTCGAAATTAGTTTGACCGATTTTGATGATATTTATTGGGTGTATTTGAGTTTTTTGGATGGTCTAAAAACTCAATTGGACTCGGTAGGTAGCACTGTTGTCAAGATCTAGAAATCACTCGTGCAAAGTCGGGGCGGATCACTACCTTAAAATAAAAATGGCGATATCATTTAATTTTTAATTGTATGTAACATTTTAGTTCGATTTTATTTTATTCCATGTTTCATCTTATATATAATAATAAGTTAGTTTTTAGAATATACGATAATAGCGAAACTCATTAAACTCATAATTTAAATGATGCTATTTATTAAAAGGAAATCAATTTTGATTCTCATAACTTTGACTGGCGCTTAAATTTATTGATACATGACGCAGCGCCGCGTCATGTGTCAATAAATTTAATAATTAATTTGTTTATCGTCTAAGTTATGTCCTATATGTAAAAACACGTATTATATATGTGTTTTTCGAATCCAATAAAATACATGGACATTCTATTAGTGTTAGTCTGATAGCATATTCACGAGAAAAAAAAACGATTTCGGGCTAAAAATGGTTCAAGGCAAAAAAAGAAGGAAATCGATCTAGCGATCGAATTATATAAATGATAAAATATTGCATAATCTAAAAACGAGACCCGGTGAACTTTGTTTTCACTGAACACGGGCATTCCTTCTTCGTCCTCAAGTGAATAATAATATGTCTGCATTTTGAATTTTTTATGTACATATTATATACATAATACATACATGGGTATTTATGAGCCACAGAAACGACTTACTGTCAGATGGACTGTGTGTTTGTTTGTCATTTTTATATCTTTATAAAAAAGGCTTATAAAAAGGGGAAAGGACTAGGCTCTCACAAAATACCAGCGTTAAATGGTAAGTGTACATAACCGCTTCTTATGAGCCCCTTTTACTCGAAAACGAGGCATTCAATCTTTGTCCTCAGGAGTGACATCGCATCTGTATTTTGATTCTTAATCGAGGATAAATCAGGATAGAATCGAGGTAGGTAGGTGTCTAAGGCAACAGTACCCTATTACCATCAGGTGGTAAGTGTGCATGTTTGTCACAAAAATTGCAGTTTTTAACCGTTAACGATGCCGTTACAGCGTGGGTGTGGTTACAGTGGGGACATTTGCCATGGTTAGCACGCTTCGCAAGCGGGTTGACAGCTGCAGTTTTTTATTTTAAGTAAATAAGCAAAACCTTTTTTTAGCACTAAGAGTCACTGCAGTGTGGCTTCGCAATATATAAGTACATAAATTAGCTTGCATTCTGAATTTCTAAGTAAAGTCAAAAAAAAAAGTGAAGTTGCAGTACCAGATGGAAGTTAGCGTAGAACATTCTTTTTTTTAACTAAACTGTATGCCAATTAATTGCTACATAAATGCTCCAGCAGAATCCGAAATTGCTCCACCTCTATTGTTATTAGTTCATTTATAATTAATTTTAAAAAAAATTCAGTATCAACAATTCAATTTTGCTATAAAACATAAAATATCTACGTTTTAAAATTAAACTGTATGCCAATTATTTGCTCCTTAAATGCTCCAGCAGAGTCCGAATTTGCTCCACCTCTATTGTTATTAGTTAATTTATAATTAATTTTTAAAAAATTTAAGTATCGAAAATTTAATTTTGCAATAAAACAGAAAATATATAGTTTTTAAAATTAAACTGTATGCCAATTATTTGCTCTTTAAATGCTCCAGCTGAACCCGAAATTGCTATATCTCTATTGCTATTAGTTAATTTATAATTAATTAAAAAAAGAATTCAGTATCGACAATTCAATTTTGCTATAAAACATAAAATATCTACGTTTTAAAATTAAACTGTATGCCAATTATTTGCTCCTTAAATGCTCCAGTAGAATCCGAAATTGCTATACCTCTATTGCTATTAGTTAATTTATAATTAATTTAAAAAAAAATAACCAGAAGGAAGTTAGAGCAGAACATTAATTTTTTAAATTAAACTTTATGCCAATTAATTACTCCTTAAATGCTCCAGCAGAATCCGAAATTGCTCCACATCTGTTGTTATTAGTTAATTTATAATGAATTTTTAAGAAAAAATAAGTATCGAAAATTTAATTTTGCTATAAAACAGAAAATATCTACTTATTAAAATTAAACTGTAGACCAATTATTTTCTCCTTTAATGCTCCAGCTGAATCCGTAATTGCTATACCTCTATTGCTATTAGTTAATTTATAATTATTTTAAAATGTTAAGTATCGAAAATTTTATTTTGTTATATAACATAACATATCTAATTTTTAAAATTAAACTATATGCCAATTTATTTTGTCTTAAATGCTCCAGCAGAATCCGAATTTGCTCCACCTCTATTGTAATTAGTTAATTTATAATTAATTTTTAAATAATTTCAGTATCGACAATTCAATTTTGCTATAAAACATAAAATATCTACGTTTTAAAATTAAACTGTATGCCAATTATTTGCTCCTTAAATGCTCCAGCTGAATCCGAAATTGCTATACCTCTATTGATATTAGTTAATTTATAATTAATTAAAAAAATAATAATTGTCGGAAATTTAATTTTGCTATAAAACATAAAATATGTACTTTATAAAATTAAATTGTATGTCAATTAATTGCTCCAGTAGAATCCGTATTTTTTCAGTCTTTTGCTATTAGTTAATTTATAATTAATTTTGAGATAGATTGATCCTATTTGAGTAATTTTATCGAACAATAATTGATTGACTCTCAAGGTGGTACGTATAATAGATGCTTAATGGCATAAAACCAGAAAAAAGTATTGATGGGTGAGTTTTGAAATTATTGCTTCTTATGAATGGATTAGGCAACTAATAATATTTTTGTGTTTGTGCCATCTAGTCTTTTCTACGTTCCACCTTGAGAGTCAATCAATTTTTGTTCGATAAAATGACTTTAACTATAGAATGTTACTACATTCTATTGATGATGACGCTATTTCTCAAATAGGATCACTCTATCTGAAAATGCCAATGTCATTAAAAACTGCAAGATCTATCAGTTTGCAGACGATACCTGCTTATTAGCGGCGGAGAGCGACATAAATGTGGCATTACAGAAGTTGCAAGAGGATTTCACCAACCTTATGAAATGGTCTCACGATGCAGGACTAATTCTGAACGCCACCAACACAAAATTGATGTACATTTCGTCCAGTCGAAATAGAGTATCCGTTCCATTAAAACTCATTGCCCACAGCCACCAATCTCTTCATAATAACATGTCTAACCAGACTTGTAATTGTAATCATATCGATATAGTAGAACAACAACCTTAACTTGGACTCATAATAGACAGTCGATTTAAATAGACGCACCATATTAATAAAGTGTGTGATAAGTTAAGGGCCATACTTGCCAAATTTTCTATAATTAAATATAAAGTTCCCTATCCTATACTGTTATCCCTTTACAAGGCTCTGGCCGAATCGATAATACGTTACGGTTTAAGTAGCTATGGTAGAACCTGGAAATCGCATCTTTATAGTATCCATGAATTACAGCTTAGAATCATCAAAACAATTGTCCCATCTAAAATCAAACAACAATATAAGGATAACTACAACAAATTATTCAAATTTTGCGGTATTCTGCCTATTGAAGAAAAACTAAAACTTACCTTACTTGTTGAACAGTTCTTTAATACAAAATTGCAAGTCCTACCTATGTATAAACACCAGCTTAGAAGTATATATAACCCTAAATTAATTATAGCTAAAACACAAAATATGTATGGAGATCTTCAAAATAAGATTATTATTCCTAAATTAATTAATAAACTACCTAAAACCTTAAAGGAAGATATCAATCCTAAAAATATTAAAAACAAATTAAAAACGTACTTTATGAATCAACTAATATAATAACTAACATAATATAACTAAACCTAATACTATATACTATTTGTATACTATATACTATTATATATGTATACTAATTGTAATATAATTACTATATTTATATTTCAAAAATATAAAAATAATTTTTCCTCTGAACAACCTGTATACTACAACTCATCCTCACGTTATTGTTATAGAAGCGAGCGAACTACCTACTTACTCTAAATAATATTAAAATGTTTACGCTCGAAAGACGGCGAACTGCAGTGTGCAGAAAAATCTTATATAGGTTTATGTTGCACTGTACTTATGAATTGTGTATAAGATGTATTTTTGTTGTCGTAAAAAAAAATAAAAAATTAATTATAAATTAACTAATAGCAATAGACAAAAAAATTACGGATTCTACTGGAGCATTTAAGGAGCAATTAATTGTAATACAGTTTAATTTTATAAAGTACATATTTTATGTTTAATAGCAAAATTAAATTTTCGACAATTATTTTCTTTTAAAATTAGTTATAAATTAACTAATAGCAATAGAGGTGGAGCAATTTCGAATTCTGCTGGAGCATTTAAGGACAAATTAATTGGCATGCAGTTTAATTTTAAAAAGTAAGTATTTTATGTTTTATAGCAAAATTAAATTTTCGATACTTAAATGTTTTAAAAATTATTTATAAATTAATTAATAGCAATAGAGCTAAAGCAATTTCGGAATCTGCTGGAGCATTTAAGGGGCAATCAATTGGCGTACAGTTTAATTTTACAAAGTAGATATTTTCTGTATTATAGCAAAATAAAATTTTCATACTTAATTTTTTTTAAATGAATTATAAATTAACTAATAACAATAGAGGTGGAGCAATTTTGGATTCTGCTGGAGCAATTAGTTGGCGTACAATTTAAATAAAAAAAATAATGTTCTACGCTAACTTCCTTCTAGTTAATTTTTTTTAATTGATTATAAATTAACTAATAGCAATAGAGGTATAGCAATTTCGGATTCAGCTGGAGCATTTAAATGGCAAATAATTGGCATACAGTTTAATTTTAAAAACTATATATTTTCTGTTTTATAGCAAAATTAAATTTTCGATACTTAAATTTTTTAAAAATTATTTATTAATTAACTAATAGCAATGGAGGTGGAGCAAATTCGGATTCTGCTGGAGCATTTAAGGAGCAAATAATTGGCATACAGTTTAATTTTAAAACGTAGATATTTTATGTTTTATAGCAAAATTGAATTGTCGATACTTAAATTTTTTAAAAATTAATTATAAATTAACTAATTACAATAGAGGTGGAGCAATTTCGGATTCTGCTGGAGTATTTAAGAAGCAATTAATTGGCATACAGTTTAATTTAAAAAAGTAGATATTTTATACTTTATAGCAAAATTAAATTTTTAATACTTAATTTTTTTTTAATTAATTATAAATTAACTAATAACAATAGAGGTGGAGCAATTTCGGATTCTGCTGGAGCATTTAAGGAGCAATTAATTGGCATACAGTTTAGTTAAAAAAAGAATGTTCTACGCTAACTTCCATCTGGTGAAGTTACACTACATTACGGCCTTGTCTTTAATCTATGTTGTTCAAAGAATAAAATAAAAAACATGCGTGAGTGTCGTGGAACACTCGGTTGGAAAGAAGTTCCTTTCGTAGTATACTATTATTGATAAACATATTATATCACTGATTAACAAATACAAATAAATGAATTACTAGCATCTATTAAACTGAAGCGTCATTTAAAATAAAATAATATTTCTTTCACGGAGAGATAAGAAAAAGTGCAAGGGAGATGGATATTATTCCATCTCGCTTCCATATTGTCGCTAAGGCCGTCTACACTACGTCAGAAGAGGTCGTGACGGATAAATCTTACAATTTGTTGTCGCCTAACACCCATCCGCCAAATTCGTAACGTCCGATAAGAAACTTCGTTCCAAAAACATACAGCTTATACTTCTTAATTTAATTTTCAATGTTTATTAACTATTCTATTATTTAGAATTAGAATGCGTACATAAAAATTGTCTTAAATTTTGATATTGAATATCTTATCTCATATCTTACTATACAAGTTTTGTTACTCAGATCTTGACGTTATGGACTTTGATTTTATGCATGTCGTTATGACGTGATCACATCGTATAACTGTCGCATTAAATACTGAAGAAGACTTTAATGCTTATGTTACAATAGACCATTCAAGGAAAACCAAACGATTTGTCGTTAAATTTTAAGGCAAGGAAATCTTTTGGAATATTTCCTAGTCTGGCTTGTTTTTCGGCATGAATTTAAACATTTTAAATAGCTATTGCGAGTGTGCTTGTAAATAGAACTTAATAGACTGGATCCCTGTTTTCGATACCAATCTATATTTCTACAATTGTACATATACAGATAAGATACCCACATACAGTCGTACCCAAAATGAGTGGTATTTGCTTTCATCTGCCGTTATGTTGATTTATGGTTTTTAATACCCTCCTCTAGTTTAGTTATCACAAATATGAATTTGTACATGACATAAGTTTGAGTGTGTAAGTGATAGAGTCGTGGCAGCGTTAGAGATTCCAATACCCTATCTCGTCCCTTAGAAGTCACATATATACCTTAGATGTTACATAGCGATATAACTATCTCGTTTCCGCCAGACGTAAAATAGCGTTTGGTACTGCTTATGGCACATCCGCTTGCCAAGTAAAAAGCCCATGTCCCGCAATGAACATTTGCGTGCAGAAGTCTATGCAGGGCGCATAACTTGAATAACTGAAAATTCTTTATTTGAAATGGAATCTCTTTAGTTTAGACACAAGAAATTAAAATTTTGTTCCCTACTACCGTTGTAAAATGAGGTTATTCTTTTTGTCCGGAGAAGAAACAAATGAAAGAAGCTGGCAATAATACCGTCAGTCCATTGGAACATTCATTTTCTGAAAGGACGATCTAACTAATATTTACTAATTGGATGTTAACATAACACTTTTTTAACGGGTGATGGGTAGCAGCATCGTTTTAATAAGAACTGAAAATTATACAAAACTACAGTTGCCAACCCGCCTGTAAAGCGTGGTAACTATGGCAAAATCCCCTCTATCAGGAAATTTATAAATATGGTTGCAATTTTTGATCTTTCATAAGGACATAACATTTGAAAAAGACTCAATATCATTACAGCCCTTCACAAATCCACAGCTGAACATAGGCTTCCCTAAAGGAATGCCAAAAAACACGGTGCTGAGCCACCTGCATCCATAGACTGCATGTTTTACCAGGTCGCCATTCTATATAGAGGGGAGACGCCCTGCACGTCAACTACCAGTACTAAGCTGTTGTAAGCTCCCGAACCTTTCTTTCCCATCGGTTGTCGGTTACTAATCCATTCGGCTATGGTGGTTACTCTGGTTCTATTGCGGATGTCCTAATTAATTCTATCATGCAGAGAAACCCCGAGCCAGCAATCAAGGACCACGTCACAAATCCATAAGTCATCACTGGCTACACACACTGGTTGTACAATCTTGTTTTGAATTTTGAGGTATACCTGATGAGAAGATGTGTCGTAATCTCCCGAACGCTGACCAGCTAAGTTGAATCCGTCGATTGACCTCTCGGTCGAAGTTGGACTTACGTAATCGGACTAATTGTCCCAAATAAACATATTCGTAAAAAACTTCGAGCGTAGTGCTGCCAACAACTACCGGCGTAGGAGTGACATAGACATTACAGATGACATTTTGTTATGTTCATTTTCATCTTAAGACCTATCGCTTAGAAGACATAATTGAGATCAATGAGCATAGTGATTAGGTCCTCCAGCGATCTGCTATATGAACTATAATGTCATCGGCAAATCGAAGTTGAATGATGTACTCCCTGTTAATACCGCATCTCTGTTATCGCTCGCATCGATGTTAATACCGTATCCTTTCCAATCGAGTAGCTTAAAAATGTCTTTTATTGTAGTGGTAAAGAATTTCGAGGATATAATGTCACCATTTCTTACACCTCTCTGCAGATGGATAGGTTTCATCAGGAATCATAATGGTCTTATATTAGTCATAAAGCATGTAACTTTTATAAAAATAAGTAATAATTCTTTCTTTAATAAACTTAATCATGGTAAAATGTATAACAGCTTCTTTTAAATGTTGTTAATGTACGAGTATGTTGTTGTGCTCTAATCAATTGCAGAATTATCGCTTTCTTATTAGTGATGATAAATGTATTATATAATCTGATATGCCTTTATACAGCAAAATAACTTTATTTGCTACCATTATTTGTATAGTGATACGAATAAGTATTTTTTTACGTAAATTAATAATTAATAAAATAGTTTTTTTGTTGTAAACATACTTTGAGAACATTTTACCATTTTTATAGATACGACTAATAATAATGACTATATCCAAGAAGAGCTTCCCTTTCGAAATTCAAGATATCGAACCTGAACGAGTTGAAAATGGAAGAATACAATGTGGATGTTTTCAAGGCAAGAGGCTTTTGTTAAGTCAGTGCGTTTCACCATCTTAGACTACATCACCACTTACCCTCAGGTGGGATTGTAGTTAAGTGCTGACTTTTAATAATATTAAAAAAAACTTACCAAAGTATAGCTTCTTATTCAAGGTCCATCTTGCTGTACGTCCCGCTAAGGTCATGCACGCACAACGCACGATGCAAAACGGCAATCAGTAGACTCGACGTACATTAACAATTACGTACTCATTGTCGTTTTGTGTTGTGCGACGTGCATGACATTACCAGAGATGATTTCATATTAACACAAAAAAAAACACAAAAAAAATGAAATAAAATATCGAATATTGCAATTTATGTTCAATGCTGCCACTTTTCTGCCTTTGCAATTTTCCCACATTACACTACTACGACTATATAATTTATGGAATAAGTTAACTTGTTAGCCCTGATTATAAATATTTTGGAAATTGGAATAAAAACTATGTTTCAACCTTTATACAAAGAAATTAATTATTCTTATTTCAGAATAATCATTAATGATCTATTAATTATATTTTATATTAATAATTCTGCAGGGTACTTAAAGATGCAGCACGCCGTAAGAAGTGGGTGGAAATAATACGATTGCTGAGAAAAGAGACTCACTGGATGCCTTCGAAATCTACTCTCATTAGTTCTAAGCGCTTCCGGGATCAAGACAAACTAGGACCAAAAAGCGATGGCGACCGTGTTTATTTAAGCGGATTAGTACTACAGATTAACACCATTTAGTATTATTTTAAAAATTTGTTAATAACCACAGTTTTTGTCATGAGACCAAATTTAGGAGACAAATACTTGCCGATGCTTTCACAATTGATGCATATTTCAAATTCAGATCTTCTTGGTTAAGAAATCCAAAATTGATTTTATTACATACTTGATTTATTTTTTGTTTGATTTATTAGTACATAGTACATAGTACATTCATTAGTTATAATTCTATTCATCGGATAAGCAAAGATAAATATTTAAAATAAAAACTAATAACTGCAGCTTAAAAAAAACTCCTTTTTATTGATTAGTTTGGGTAAAATTTTATATAGTAGGCAATACCAACCCGTCACTGGATGTTTGTTGTCTATCTTTATCTAATCTTAGCGACGGTATTGTTTTTGCGACTTGTGTAAGTGAGACAGATATATGTTGAAATAAAAAAAAAATTGTGGTTTCAGAGCTACGTCCTCGCGGTTAGATAATGGTTTCGCTTTTTTTGACGCGCGGTAATGTGGTTTGCGCCTCTAGTCTTGTATAACTCAATGATCATGAAGGTTTCCTCACGATGTTTTCTTTCACCATCGATCACATAGTTAATTAGCAAATAAAATTACAATACTTAACAATTACATTAGTCCTGGCGGGAATCAAACACGCTCCACGGCTCTTTTTAAAGTGTATAACTGAAATTCATAAAATTTAATGGTTTAGTAATATTTATATTCTAGGCGTGGAAGACTAATGCAAGTATAGTTTGTGGCTAATACTATAATAATATCTAAGTGATACGACTATTATTACTATATATAATGACAAGACGTAGGGCGTAACGCACACATCGCCCGCTGACGTAACAATTAAGTGACAAAACTGCTACGTCAGTGCAGCCAGTCAGCGCCGTGCCTCGGCAGAATTGAGTGAACAAAGGTCCGCTTGTGCTTACGGCTACACCGTTCGTAAGGAAGTGTTGAATTCAGAATCATACGGTAGCGTTCGGCCCGTTAAACCGCGTCTCACCGTCGTCACCAAAGTTTTGTTGCCAACACAACAGTTGTCAACAAAACTTGTTTCCATTTTTGGCGGCAACATCAAAGGAATACGCTTGTTGCCAACATTTGTTCCCTCGGTCGAGACGCTTGTTGGAAACAGTTGTAAACAGTTGGAAACATAACTGTTGTCAACATTTTTGGTGGATACGCCGCTTTATACATTAAGGTATCTAATAGTTGTTTTGACTCGGCAAAGACAGCGCGTCTTCCCACCCTTTTCCTTCCGTAAGCCGTTACACTTCTAGGTACGTTCACCCGGCAGGCCGACAGTTTTCGCTTGGCCGTGACCGTGCCGTATGGTGATGTACCATTGCCCTTGTTTTAAAATTTCGTAGGTTAATTTCGCTACAAAAATATTCGAACCGCGAATACTATGAAATGTTACCGTGTTACATGTTGAGCGTTATGCGTCACTGATTGTTCAGAGTCCCATAAAGAATCACAAAGGCGGCGTGTTTTAAATGCTGAACGGCGTTCACTAAGGAGAAGTGCATTTACACGTAGTACATGGAAGGTATTTTAAGACGTTGCTTTTGATTATGACCCTTTGATCGATTATATTAATTATCAATTAGTGCTCATAAAACTGATGGATAAAAAGTGTAAACATTGTAAAGCACTAAAAAAGAAAAAGGAAACTCCGGGTATGTGTTGTTCTGGTGGTAAAGTTTCACTTCCATCACTTGGTGAGCCAAAGGAAACCCTAAAATTCTTATTTTTCTACGATAGCAATGAACCGCGGCGTTTTTTGAACAGAGTAAGGAAATATACCGAGTAATTGTTGTTTTCAAATAACGTAGTTTGGGGTAGATGATGAGGTTTTCATGCCTGGATTTTCCACTACGTTTGCAATCCAAGGTTAGGTTTATCATAGGATTGGCTCTTTACTGCCTTTAAATGACCAAGAAAAATTTTTGCAGATTTACTTCATGGGAGACGAAAATAGCAAAGTTTACCGCAGGTGTCATAAATATTGAGGGAGTTGAAAAAGATACCATTTTAAAAATTCAAAGAAAGTTGCACGATCATAACAGAATTATTAACACTTTCAAAACAGCATTAGAAAGAATTTCGGTATAATGCACCATTAATCAATGAAGTCGCAGCCATGGCGTCTGGCGAACAGTTTGCTTCCCGTGATAATATTTTATAGGACCGGAATGCCATATTACACAGGATACCAGACACAAATTTTATGTGCGTTACAATATCGGTTAATATTCAACAAGGGGAAGAGGGATATCACTTTCAAATACCCGAAGTGAATCCTGTGACAGGCTTTCTTACGTCTACCGTATCATGATTCGAGAAAATTATTATATTATAATATCACGATGCAGACAACTGGCCAATCAGTTTTATGTTGATATGTAGATAAAAGTTGAAAACGAACGACTACGATACATATCATTAAATCAAAACAATCTAGGAACGGAGAACTACATCCAACTTCAAGTTGCTGTAGCAAAAACGACAGTAATGTTAATCCTAATAGTTTAGGTAAAGTGGTTATTTTACCATCTTCATTCGTAAATAGCCCCCGGCATTTACACGAATATACACAGGACGCGGTAGCTTATGTGTACCCTGATTTATTTATTACTTTCACATGTAACCCAATTTGGCCTGAAATAGTTGATGAGTTGCTGCCGGGACAAAGCGACGATAGATAAACATAATATAGTTGCTATAGGATTGCAAAAACTTGGCCTATCACACGTTCATATTTTTGTGTGGTAGGTTGAAAGACAAATAAAATCATCAGAGCTGAAATACCGGATTCAAATAGTGAAAAGGCTCTTCATGAACTAATTGTTAAAAATATGATTCATGGTCCATGCGGTCCTGAAAATCTCCCGTGCTTTTACAAGAAGGATGGGGAATCCTCGCAAGCTTATTTAAGAGACTGTCCATAATGAAAATGGATATCCGCTGTATCATAGAAGAGCGCCAGCAGACGGAGGTCATACGGTATCTGTAAAACTCCGAAATGGCAGTTACGTAATAACGTAAGAAATAAGGGTTGAGTGGTCCCTTATTCGCCTATTTTGTCAAAAATGTTTAGCGCCCATATAAATGTTGAGGCGTGTAGTTCAGCACTAGCTCTCAAGTGTATCAATAAAGGTAGCGACAGGTATTTCAGACAGGTATTTTTAATTTCAGAAACACAGAGGTCGGTAATTCCGTAAATGAAATCCAAACATATGATTTCTGGTCGACCAAGGTATTGGGTGTAATTGGATTCAGCACGCCAAGGATATTGGAGAAAGCGCTGGGAGATGCTTAAGGAAGATGTTGCGGGTGTCGGCGTCTTCTTCGGGCGTGCGCTATCCAGACCTTCGTGTTCTGTATAAGGAAACATATGTTCCAGTTGTGATTTATACAGGGAATCATACAGTGCGCACGGCACTGCTTAGAGATACTCACTCGTGTTGCTGACAATGAGCTACAGGACGATAAATACTGCGGCGCTACCGGTGTTAGCCGGCGTCCTTCCGGCTGATCTGAAGGTCATACGTGCTAATAGCAACTACCAGATGCTTAGGAAAGCAGTTAATGGGGAATTCAGCAGGCGCAAGCGCGAAATTTGGGCTGAAGTTGTGAATGCATGACAGGAACGGTGGACAAATGAGACGAATGGCAGGCAATTATTCCACTTTTTCCCGGACATGGCGGTACGACTCAACGCAAATTGGTCGTGCTGGACTACTAAGCCTCACAGATCCTCAGTGGGCATGGATGTTTCAGAAAGAGATTTTCTGATATGAAATTGGCTGAATCTAGTATGTTCGTGTCCGGTGCGGCCTACGAGATTAGGTACCATGTTCTGTGGGAGTGTAAGCTGTATGATGACCTGCAATGTAAGATGATGGATGGAATAGTACGTGAAAGAGTTGGCTCAGTATATTAACCGGAGCTCGAGGACAGTAAGGTGAACTTTGACCGACTGCGCGAGTTTGCGCACGGATAGCACACGCGAAGGACTGCCATGGAATCAAGAAACATGAAACATAACTAAAGACCAGCCCGGAACCGCGTTGTTTGCACGTCATGCCCAGAAAGGGAGAGTGACTATTCGGGACAAGGAAAAGATTAATTAACTGGTCGAGAGTCAAGAAAGTGCACGTGGGAAAGAGTCCAGTGCAAGTACCGCGCGCATCTCTCGAGATTCGGCCCGTATAACCGCAAGGTTGGTGGGGCCATGGGAGGTGGAGGGTTGTCGCCTCTTACGACACCCACGGGAAGATATGGGGTAGTGGATATTTTTTACAGGGACGGGAACAGGGTAGTTTGTCCCTGTTAATATATAATAAAATATTTAAAAACAATATGAATAAGAAGTTTTAAAAATAACATTTGAGAGACATAGGAATTATTAAAATATACTGATACTGTGATACTGAGGCAACTTAAAACGGAGTACGAGAAATCTACATTACAAAATGCAATACTGAATATTAAAAAATTATGGGAAACTATTAAAATTATTACAAACACCAAAAAAGACATTTATTTTGTCCATGTTCATCTTAAGACCTATCCATTGGGAGACTATTGATCCAGCGATTCCTCCACCGATTACACCGACTAAGTCAGGCGGGGCAAGCGCGCCGACGGGGTAAGCGCGCCTACCATAAAAATATCGAAAACAACAAATATAATACAACTATGAACTATCTTACATCCATGCAACAAACTAAAACACAGTTCCACTTCACAATCACAGATGCCTCAGTTCACCATAACTTGATGTATCCGCCATTTCGGTTTTAGTGTCATTTAAACCTGTTACCAGAGACGAGCACGTGTTATTAAGGCCTTAACAGTGGTTGAAATGCCTAAATCTAGGATATTTAAGTTAAAAAATCTCAATAACTGTTCATTTAATCCACAAAGAAAAAATACAATGTAACAGAAGAAGATTTGACAAATGTTTTTAATTTAACAAAATTGTATTTTTGTCAACCCCTTATTAGAAAAAAAATCCCCAAAGAGTACCTATCCTTGTCATATTTTTCACAATTTCTCCAAAACGGCACAAGCTTTTTAAATAGTTCCTACACTAAAAAAAAAGGTCTTAAAAATATTAATATTTTTAATTGAGAGTTTTATTTTTATTATCCGTTTTACAAGAGAATATATCATTTTCCCCTGAAATTGAATATATTTACGCGAGCGCGCATGCTCCGTCGCCATCTAAGCTCTGTCACAGTCCGTTTTCGGACATCGTCGAGGGTGGACTGCACGTCGGTGTTGGAGCGACTTCGTTCAAATATATATTAGTTTTTTAAAAGTTTATACTCAATTATAAATATTTTTATGACTAGAAATACTTAATTTAGTTAATATATGTACACTGGTAACTGTAAATATTATTTTCTAAATAAATGAATTTTTAAAGTGCCCAAAGAAGAAGAAATTTTCGCGGCGACTTTGATTACTGAAATTGAAAAATGCATTTTTATATTATAATTTAGATGTGGAACGACGAACATGCTCTCGTTACTTAGATTTCGATAGTTTTTAATACCTATGTAATTTTATTGTTGCATATTTTTATTAATTAGTTGATACTGAATTTTATAATACAATAAAACACTGTTTTTATGAGTATGACTTTATAAAATACTATTGGGGAGGGAAATAAAGATACAGATACTTACATTTAGGTACACTGTTATCAAATTAAATCAAATGATTTAAATAAATAAAGGAATAGTGCTTACCTAAGTATAAATAACTATATAAAGACATTCTTGGGTTTATGGTTTTTTTTTATGTTAGACAAACTATCATCTAAAAAATGTAAAAAATTTAAATTGGAGACGGGTTTCTCTACGTGATAAAGTTAGAAATGAAGATATTTGCATTAGAACCAGAGTAACTGACATAGCCCAACGGAATATTACAGTGAAATGGCAATGGGCTAGCTATATAACTTGGAAAACAGATAAAAAATAGGAAGAAAGGTCCTCGAGTGGCAACCTCGTACAGGTAAGCGAATTAGTACTCAACCTTTATTCCTCTTCACGTATTCTCATACGCTTTTCTTCACACATACACACACACACACACACAAATAGGTCGCAAATAATACTTACTTAGTACTATTAGGCAAGAGTGAATAGGTTTTTGTTAAGTCAGTGCAATTCACCATCTTAGACTACATAACCACTTACCGATGGGACTGTAGTTGCTTTACTACTTGCTGGGTAAAAATAGTAAAAAAAAATTTACCTTGTGAAAGTTTGCATTTAGATATAATTTTTCTAACCAACCATAAAAATATGATGAGAATATGTATATAAGTATAAAGGTTACCTCACACGGGACAGTAATAATATAATATTATATCTTCCATTATCTACGCATGAAAACTTAAAATCTCTGAATCCCGAGGTATGTTCATATTAAGCCATATTGAAATGCATGGGGATCGTTTTGTAATGTCACGACATTATCGAAAAAAAATTGTACGTATTTCAGGTGGCGGCTAGCAAAACACGATTCCACAAAAATTAACTCAATAGAAAATAATTGCTAAGTTGCTTCTAAAATTACTTAAATTTTCAACGTCAATTTTTTCTTACGTGGTAGAGCCATGCTGCAGCTATATTAGTAGTAGGTATAGTTGTAGCACGAATGGGTCGGCTCGACCGGGGAAGGGCCACGCTCTCACGGAATAACATGTAAAATAGCAAATTAACCCTGCTGTGTTTCGTATGGTGAGTGTAGAGAACCGGAGAACCTTTTTACTGGAAACGAGGCATTACATCTTAGTCATCACGGGTGACAACGCATCTACATTTTGATACGTAATCGAGAATAGATGTAGATGTGTATGGGCCGTAGCAACCACTTACCATCAGGTGGACTGTGTGCTCGTTTGTCACCCTTATTCAATTAAAAAAAAACTTTCTGAGATTTCAGTAAAATAATGTTAAGTATTGTAAGCACTCGTACAATTATGTCTCATGTTAATAAAGCTATTGGGCAATTTTGATTTGTAATAAAGTGATTTTACTTTATAGGTAAAATAATTTATTTACCTTTCTATATCAAGAACCGTTTTTCTGTCACTCCTATTGAATTTGACAGTGCTCGCTGAAATTTAGCATCTTTAGATGGATCAGAATCTTCCGCTGATCCGGCTATTAGATATTGCAAAAATAATCGAAAATATTTATTTTTACTTTCATTGCGAAGACTACCTTGTTTTATTTTTTATTACGCTCAAATAATATTTATTAGGTTATAAAGCAAGTATTTTTGTAAATTTTGTATGTAAATGTTTTCATTATTTTGTTATTCTATTGTATACAGTTATTATCACGTCTTAGCTTTACACCAAGAATTACATTAGAAATTCTTGATGGGATGCGAAGTAACGCGCATACGTTATTTTCATCAAGAACTATAATATATATATTTGTTTTTTTTTTTACCAGGAGAGTTTCAACAAAATCTTAAAATAAGTTCAATGAATTAAAAAAATGCCAATAATTATATAATTTCAAGTCAGTGTTTTACATTTAAAGATCAGTTATAAAGAGCCAATGTTATTATTTTCATTTTGATTAATTTAATTCGAGACTAAAATAAATGTGAAAGGGCTTTTATCTGCAATAATAATTTTCATCAAAAATAACATAGACTTATAAAAGTCATATACACGGTCAATCATACTGAAGATTATCAATTGTACTACAAAATATTTAAAAGACTATTTCCAGTATAATGACCCGAAAATCATCATTAATGTTTGACTGGCACACTTAAAAGTTTTATCACATGGCTAAACGATTGACTTTTATATTATGATAAGGTCATGCTTTTCTATAAAAAGTTGCAAGAAATTTTAAATCACGGCCCTATTGGTTTGTTTTACTTTTTACTTAATTAGTGAAAAACAAAATGGACTGATCTAAAAGTTTACTTTCTTGTGTAAAAAGTGCTATTTAGAATTTTATGCAAATGATAATTAAAGTTTCTATGTAAATAAGTGTAACTTCAATGGTAGCGGCCATCCATATTTGCAAAGCCAGCATCATTTTCTGTACAGAAACCGGCAAAGTGTTGCTCAAGACACTATAAACAAAGCAGTTGATAAAATGTTACACTCATAACTGTTAACAAAAACTGTTTCCGCAAATGATCTTATAGATAATAATAACTATTCCGCCGTGTTAGGTGCAGGAGCTATTATTAGAAGGAGAAGAGGTAAAATTTTGTTTTAGAAATGCGCAATCAATATTGTTTTGTCTGCAATTGAGCATAAAATAAAAAATAACTTCAGCCAAAGAGTATAACTTGCATTATACTCAGGCCCATCAATTGGTATGGAAAAAAATAATTTTACCAGGTTTCAAAAAATCAATCAAAATTAAATAAAAAACATAAATATTAAAAGCAAAAAATGTATATATGTATGTCTATAAATACATATAATGATTTATGGCCGCTTACTAACTGACGGTGACTCACTATAACATCCTACAGTCACGCCGAAACTAAGAGGAGAGAATTACTGTAGAAAAGGTAATAATTTATTGCGGAAATTTTGTGATAAAATTTAAAAAATTATAAACTTATCCAAGTTAATCTAACTTATCCTTATGCGTTACAAGAAAAAACAAATAATAAAATAGTGAGATGGCATCAGTTTTTAAGAAGATATAATAAAAATAAACAAAAAAATAAATTTCAAAAAAGTTCAGTATTTAATTGATTATATACCGCTGACACTTAATCACGCTTTTCGAAACCACGCTAGTTGTAAACAATAATTGTGTGAAAAGACAAAATCTTTTCAAATTTCCACCGAGTTGTAAGTAGAAGGCCAAATAGGTCACGTGTCAATTTTAATTAAATATATTTTATATGAAGTGATCTTGACTACGTTTCATCAATTAAACATTGGTAAAAATTAGAACAGGAATTTTACGATTGTGTTTACAAAAAACGTTATTAGTTGAACCTTGCAGCTTGTTCATTATTTTTATTATAAATACCTATAAATGTATATATTATTAATAAATAGTTCCCATAATATATTGGATTATTTTTTATTTTGTCCTATCTGCAATGTTCTACGCTCTATAGAAAATGTAGCGTATGACAACATGACTGACAATCTTTCGAACATTTTATCTAGGTACAAAGATGTTTTACGTTTTCGTCGCCTCCACATGATATTTTTGTCAGCATAAGGTACCCTTCTATATCTGAAACGAATATAAATATTGCTACAAAGTAAAGTAATAGGCTATACAAGTCCCTCTACTGGGCACAGGACTCTTTTTTTATTTCTGAGAGGGTTTTAGGGCAAGGAAATGCCCGCCGTGCTTCTCCAATGCGTGTTGACGAAAATTGCAATTACAAATTTCATTCGTGCTGTCGGGGATCAAACCCGGGAAAATTTACAGCGAACGCTTTGACGACATATTTTTAATACGACACAAATAAATACGATTTAACATATATAATAAAAATTCTTACGTACTTGAAACTTGAAAACACTTGATAGGTCGTGATGCCTACCGGACAAAGCTACAGCACCACATCGTGTAATGTAATTGAAGATGCGTAACCGCGACATAATTCTCAGTGATGCGCAAGCATAATAGGTGTATGTCACTTATATAATTGTCATCTCTGCAGTCTATTAATCTTTGCACTTTTATAAGTAATACAGAACGTAGTTGCTAGACGGTGTTGACATCGGCTAAAATCTCTGCGATCGCCGTTTCGTCAAGGTCATTCAGGCTAGTTAAAGCCTTAATCCCCTTAGATCTTAAAATATTTTACGTGTTGCGGCAAACCAATGAGGTGAGTACAGAATTTAATTGTTTTTCTTTGTCTGCATTTTCGCCCCAGATAGTGAAATTAATATTTTTATAGAATTTAAAATCTTAACCTCAAAATAGTCAAGTGAGGCAAGTGCGCCTAAGTTCTTAGTAGTATGGCGCACTTCCCCCGAGCCAGAAGTCGTCAACTTTTATGATTCAGATATTTTATTACCCGACGGTCTCTGAATAAGGGTATGTTTTTCTGTATTGAGAAGTTACTGTCTAGATGTCCTTAGGGTTTTGTGATGAGAAGGCATTGGGTGATGGGCTTACAGTAAAAGCCTCGTATTAAGTCTATAAACTATTTTAAATAAGTAATTTTATTTGTATTTTCTTGGGATTTGCATTTAGGACGCTATAATTATATAACTCGTTGAATGTTAATGCAAACAGTAAAACCAACGTACTTGTCGTTTCGTTTGTTCGTTACTTTATACGCCATTAGGTGTGTCTAAGCTCCTTAATCGCCAGTGATAATCGAAGTCAAGCTACTTTGGATAGGTGGCTGCTAAACTATCGCTCCGGCTGTTGCGTCTTGTCATTCAACATCAGTCTTTAAGCCATCTCAGAGGCCTTTGGGTTTCCTGAACAACTCTCACACTAGGTTGCCCACAGATCTCTCGACAGGAAGGATCAGTTGGATACTTAATACAACTGGTTCTAAAATTATTGTCTTTTTACATATGGTTCGTACTTATCAACGAAAAACTGATAAGACCCTCAAAAAACCGAAGTGGTCGGCTTAAAGGGATATCTTTCAACTAGAATAACATCATTAGCTGGTAAAGCACAACCGTCTTGGTTTCCAGCAATGCAGCTGGAGGCAAAGGGCCTCCATTTATAATTTTCAAAGGTAAGCATGTGTGTAGTGGATGGACATCTGAGGAAGCATATTCTGGCACTGCTTTTGCAGAATTCATGGCAAAAAGTTTCATTCCCATAGTCAAGGATGAGAAAGAGACAATCTTCCTAATTTATGATGGTCATAGCACGCACATGCAACTGGCTGTGGTTGAAATGGCGAAACAAAATAATATCACCAACATTAAATTGCCACCACACACAAGTCACCTCCTTCAACCGCTTTATCTAAGCGTATTCAAACCTTATAAAGACGCTTGGGATCAGGAAATGGCTAAATGGCAACGCACACATAAGGGCGAAAAGTTACCTAAGGATCACTTTTCAGCGACAGTGGGAAGAGTTTGGAAAAATA
This sequence comes from Parnassius mnemosyne, assembly GCA_963668995.1. Lineage (NCBI taxonomy): Eukaryota > Metazoa > Arthropoda > Insecta > Lepidoptera > Papilionidae > Parnassius > Parnassius mnemosyne. The sequence goes on along the minus strand of CAVLGL010000035.1, from coordinate 15,100,771 downwards.
TTAATTCCAATGTTATAAAAAAAGGTTCGAAAAAGTGGAATTTATCCATTTAACAGAAAAGCTGTACTGGAACATAAACTAGACCCAGAAGCCCTAAAACGATGGAAAAAACACCATGAAACTTTATCGAAAGAACAAACACTTGCTCGTAGCTCATCATTAACCTTAAACAAATTATGCTCGAATAAAATTAACTCTTGTATTAAATTAAACTCGATTCCAATCACGATTTTGTCAAACATCGTTAGTTTAAAATCTTCGGAGAAAATATATGTTGAAGATTTATTAATACAATCTACCAAACAATCGCAAACTGGCAATTTCAAGAAAAAGATAGTTAAAATTTCCGCAAGTGCAGAGGTGATAACGCATCAGGACGTCATCGAAAGATTGAAACAGAAGCAAGACGATAAAGCCAAAAAAGAACAAGAAAAAGAAGAAAAACGAAAGCAACGAAAGCAAAAAAGAAAGTAGTAATAAGTTAACAAAATTAGAAAATTGATAAAGTAAAAGTAAAGAAAATTGACGAAAAATATAAGACTGACAAAATCAAACAATAGTATGTTACCCACCAAGCTCGGAAGCAACTCTTTCTGAAATAATATCACCTATTTCAGACTTGAACGTCCGTGACCCAATTCATCTTTTACAAGACGATTCTTCAATACTTAATTGCCTTGCAAGCTCCTCAAAATCACCACTGCCACTGATTTCAAAACCGAAAATTGCTATTTTAGAAGACAGATATTTAAAAGTTGTTGAAAAACTGACCAAAGATATTTTTACAGGACATAAAATGAAACGACCAGCAGACTTTACTTTACAGGGTACTGATGAAATTCATATATAAAAAGATATGAAAAACAAAACAATCCCCTCAAAATAAAAACTAAAAAAAAAGCAAAAGAAAATTAAGATAGAAGAAGATTTAGAAGAAGACAGTGACTTTACGATTCATGATTCAGATGGTTCAGATATGGACCTAGAAAGTTACCGGAATATTTACCTAACAGAATATAAATCAGATGATGAAGAAAACGTATATACGGATTTTGGACTCACCGATATAGAGTATTATGAAAATACATCAAACAAATTAAAGAAAGGTGATTGGGTTCTAGTCAAGTTTTCGTCAAACAAAAGTGTAAAACATTGACATTCGAATGATAAATTACGTACGAAATACTCAAACAAAACAAAGAGGTTTGCTTTTTGTCTATCCTAATGTGGACGACATATGTGAGTTGAAACATGGTGCAGATATTGTGTTAGTTTTGCCGAAACCCACAATAACACGTCGTTGCCAAATATCCTTCAGTATTAACACAGGTAAATTTAATTTGCAGTAAGTTCTTATTATTTACTATAATAAGATTTTTGGAGATATTTGTTTTATTTGTTTTTTGGTTAGTATTTTAGATGATAATTATAATTTGGACCAAAGTTAACAAAGATTTACACGATTTTACCAAAGACGTATTAAAAAGATAGACAGGTTACACACTAACATTATTGTATTTTAAAGTGGCGCAGGTAGTACTATATCTATGTACAGTTATTTATTATGACACGTTGCGCTAACAAAAAGAGACAAATGATAGGGCATACCTATCGTTAGAAAAAGATGAATATACATGATTAGTTGCGTATTGATTGCTGCCGAGCGCTCATTGGCGTGAGCGCGTGACTACCGATATGGAAAATGAACACACTAGCTAGCGTCAAAGTTTACTCTAGCGGTTAGTGTTGAAATAATAAAACCAATTATGAACAAAATATCTATATTTAAAATATTTGTGAGACGTTTTTCTTGTCTCTAACAGTTGCCGTGTAATTTGTGCACCACTTAAAAACACAGGGAGGCATTTTGCCACGAATAACTAGAAGATTTACGTGCTGTCGCGAAGGCATAGCCGCAACGCGAGTGCGTGCCCGACTGAATGCGAGTCAGGCAATTACCTTTTTCGTATTGCCATTTTAGAGCGAGTATGACGTATCTATACCTTTAAAAACATCTTAGGATTTTACTAAGTATTTAAGTACTTAGATTACTGACATTAGATTATTTTTTGTTATTGTTTGTTATTTTTGCTTGATTTTAACGTGTCAAGTTGTTTAAATATTTTAAGCCTAACAAAGACTAAAATGCTTTTTACTTTACCATGTAAGTTCTTGCTTGCCATCCACTAGATTACTAAGTATTTGCGTCTTCCTTTTTTTTTATAGGATAAGGGTGACAAACGAGCACACAGTCCACCTGATGGCAAGTGGTTGCTGCGGCCCATAGACATCTACATCTATCCTCGTTTGCAAATCAAAATGCAGATGCGTTGTCACCCGTGAGGACTAAGATGGATTGCCTCATTTCTAGTAAAAAGGGCCTCCGGCCACCTGCACTCACCAAGCGAAACGCAGAGGTAAACCTCTACTTCACGCTGGTATTCTGTGAGGTCGTGGTACCACCCCGGTTCGAGCCGGCCCATCCGTGCGACAGCAAAAGATGCCGCGTGGCTCTACCACTGTTAAAAGATGTTCCTATTACATCAAAAGAAAAATTGTTACCTAATTTTTATATTTTTAATCATCATCATCATCATTACAGCCCTTCACAAGTCCTCTGCTGAACATAGGCCTCACCCAAGGAGTACCACAAAGCACGGTCCTGAGCCACCTGCATCCATCGACTTCCTGCATGTCTCACTAGGTTGTCACTCCATCTAGTGGGGGGTCGCCCTACACTTCGCCTAGCGGTACGAGGCTGTCACTCGAGAACCTTTCTTCCCCATCGGTTGTCCGTTCTTCGAGCTATATGGCCAGCCCACTGCCACTTAAGCTTACTAATCCATTGCGCTATGTCGGTTAATCTGGTTCTACTGCGGCTATCCTCATTTCTAAGTTTATCACGCAGAGAAACCCTGAGCATAGCACTCTCCATAGCTCGCTGAGCGACCTTGAGCTTCCTCATACGGCCAGCAGTGAAGGACCACGTCTCAGATCCGTAAGTCATCACTGGCAACACGCACTGGTTGTACAATTTCGTTTTCAGGTTTTGAGGTATGTCTAATGAGAAGGTGTGTCGTAGTTTCCCGAACGCTACCCAGCCGAGTTGAATCCGTCGATTGACCTCTCGGTCGAAGTTGGACTTACCTAGTCGGACTATTTGTTCCAGGTAAACATACTCGTCAACAACTTCGAGCTTAGTGCTCCCAACAACTACCGGCATAGGTGTGACATTGACGTAAAACATGATTTTTGTTTTGTCCATGTTCATCTTAAGACCTATCCGTTGGGAGATACTATTGAGGTCATTGAGCATAGTGCTTAGGTCCTCCAGCGATTCTGCCATAAGGAAGGACTATATGGTTGGCAAATCGAAGGTGAGTTATGTACTCGCCATTGATGTTAATACCGTATCCTTTCCAGTCCAGTAGCTTGAAAACGTCTTCCAAAGCAACGGTGAAGAGTTTCGGGGATATGACGTCACCCTGTCTTACACCTCTCTGCAGTTGGATAGGTTTCTGTAGCTCTACTGTACAAACACTTCAGCACTTCGATATGCCGACAGTCAACTTGGCACCGCTGAAAGGACTGCAGCACCGCCCAAATTTCGACGGAGTCAAAGACTTTCTCATAGTCCACATACGCAAGGCAAAGTGGCAGATTATACCCTCTGTGTTCTGTGCAATCTGCTGCATGTATGTGGTCCATGGTACTAAAGCTAAAGCCTTTTCGGAAACCGGCTTGTTCGGGAGGTTGGAAGTCGTCAAGTCTGCGTGCGAGACGATTCGTAATGACTCTCGAAAACAGCATGTAGACGCAGCTCAGAAGGGAAATCGGTCTGTAGTTCTTCAAGAGAGCGTTGTCGCCTTTCTTAAAGACAAGACAACTGCACTTCTGCTCCACGCCTCCGGAGTAGTGCCGCCATGGAGGACGGAATTAAAGAGCTTCTGAAGGACGTCAAGTACCGGTCTTCCACCCGCTTTCAAAAGCTCCGCTGTAATTCCATCCTTGCCCGGGGACTTACCGTTTTTAAGGTGCTGGAGAGCCGTTCTAATCTTGCTCAGACTGACGTCCGGGATATCTTCGGAATAATCTGGCGGATAAGACTCGCTCTTGGATCGTTACTCACACTTGCGTGTGGCTCCAACGATGACGTGTACAACTGCCCATAGAACCTCTCAATCTCCCTCAAAATATCAGGTGTCCCGGAAACGACGCTGCCACACTCGATCTTCAGCTTTGACAGTTGGCTCTTTCTGGCAGACAGATCTCTGGCAAAGACTTTGGAGCCTTGGTTCCGCTCGATCGCTTCTTCAATACAAGCTGTATTGAAGTTGTGCAAGTCCCGCCGCATGCATTTGGAGATCTGTCTGTTCAGTTGCCTGTATGCTGTCAAATCTGTTGATGAATGTTGCTTCATCTCCCGTCTAACAGCCATGAGATTAAGAGTGTGGTCGGAGAGTTTTTCTGTTCTTCTGCGGCGGGTCTTGTAGAACTTAGCCCCGACCGCATGGACAGTTTATACGAGCATGTCATTTATGTCATATAAATAGACGTAATGCATAAAATAAAAGTCTAATTTGATTAATTAAATATCTCTATTATTCCAGTCAAACCTGCAGACATTTTTATTTAAATACAGCAGTTTTTACTTTTTGTAAAAAAACAGCATTAAAGGTTTAGAGCTCCTGATTACTATTCTATGGCGCACTTGCCCCAAATTTGTTATGGAAGCTGCAGTAGCCTATAGGACGAGTAAGTTAAAAAGAAGCTTGGCGTGAAGTAATGCGTTTATTTGTTTATGTTCTATTAAGTAAATTATCTGTTTTTCTGGTAATGTTTTAGTGTATTTTTTATATAGGCGCACTTGCCCCGTTTCTAAGGGCAAGTGCGCCTATATGTATGTTTTCCAATTTAATAGAAAATATCATAAAAATATAGATAGATATAATTGAATCGACGTTTCTTGCAGCTACAAAATTCCAAATATTGACAGTTTAATAAATGTTCACTCATAAGTCAGCATTAAAAAAATATTTTGCATTGAAATCATCTATGCAAAAAATATGACGCCCTTGCCCCGCCTGACTTACATCGTCGGCAAATTAAAGATGAGTGTTGTGCTCGCCATTGAGGTTAAAAACTGCTTCCAATGCAGCGGTGAAGAGTTTCGGGGACATTATGTCACCCTTTCTTACTCCTCTCTGCAGGGCTAGCATGGGCAGGAGACAATTTTATCCCCCGGGACAGGAGAAAATGTTTATCCCTTCGCTTAGTTTTATCCACCCTTCGAGCATGGGCACACCGGTAGATATAATATCAACAGTAGATGAAATGGGAGATAGACTTAGACTTAGATAGATTTTTTGTATGAACGTCCAATCGTCCAATGAACTACGGTAAAATTGTCCCTTTCAAATGTCAAAAAAGGATATTTTTTTATCTTTCATTTCGCTCCATGCTACGGACGGAGGTTATATGTCTACTCGTTATGTTGAACGGGGATATACTTCTCCCCGTTGCTGTGCTTTGGCATAAGGACAAGATAATTTTATCTTTTGTCAGTGGATATAATCGGGGGATAATTTTTTTGTCTCCAGCCCATGCTAGCTGTAATAGTGTTGGATAGGTTACATCAGGAGTCGCAATGGTATCATATTAATCATAAAAAATTTAACTTTTATAAAAATAAGTAATAATAATTGTTCCTTGAATACACTTATTTCTAGGAAAAATTATACAGTTTCTTCTAGATACTGTAGTTATATGTTGTTGTGCTATAATCAAAATTAAAAACAATTATCACTTTCTTATCTGATAAAATGCACTATGAATATTTTATGTATAATCTAACATGCCTTTACAAAGCAAACTAATTTTATTTGTCACCATTAGTTTTATAGTGATACGATTGAGTGTTTCGTTTACGCAAATTAATAATTAATAAAAACATTTTTTTGTTTTCTCAACATACTTAGAATTTTTTTTACAAATTTTATAGATACGAATAATAATAATAATGGCTACAACCAACAAGAGCTTTCCTTTCGAAATTCGAGATGTCGAACCTGAACTAGTTGAAAAATTGAAGAAATCTTTCCAAGGTAAGTCAAATTTTACCAGAGACGAAATTACTCTGATGTCACTCAACTCTCCCAATAATACTTATAACTGTTTAATAAGACATTTCCACCACCATATCTACATCAATCATTCCAATTAAGTATATACTTTTTATTTATTATTTTCCATTACTTAGAAATTCAGAATACAAACTAATCAATGTACCTAGACATTGTAGAGCCACACTGCAATGACTCTTAGTGTTAAAAAAAGGTTTTGCTTATTTATTGAAAATAAAAAACTGCAGTTGACAACCCGCTTGCGAAGCGTGCTAACCATGGCAAATGTCCCCACTGTAACCACACCCACGCTGTAACGGCATCGTTAACGGTTAAAGACTGCAATTTTTGTGACAAACATGCACACTTACCACCTGATGGTAATAGCGTACTGTTGCCTTAGACACCTACCTCGATTCTATCCTGATTTATCCTCGATTAAGAATCAAAATACAGATGCGATTTCACTCCTGAGGACAAAGATTGAATGCCTCGTTTTCGAGTAAAAGAGGCTCTTAAGAAGCGGTTATGTACACTTACCATTTAACGCTGGTATTTTGTGAGAGCCTAGTCCTTTCCCCTTTTTATAAGCCTTTTTATAAAGATATAAAAATGATAAACAAACACACAGTCCATCTGACAGTAAGTCGTTTCTATGGCTCATATATACCCATGTATGTATTATGTATATAATATGTACATAAAAAATTCAAAATGCAAACATATTATTATTCACTTGAGGACGAAGAAGGAATGCCCGTGTTCAGTGAAAACAAAGTTCACCGGGTCTCGTTACTAACCAGCGCTAGTAGGACTCTTGGTAGCTCTTAGCACATCTGCGGTTCGCCATCAGCAACGTTGGACAAATTGTATTTCATAGGCCTTTCAGACATGAGAGGAGGCCTGTGCCTTACAATTGGCGTTCAAAAGCTGTAAATGTAACTTTTTTTAATATTTACGCTTTTATTCTGTGGGAGCGTGGTGCTTTCCCGGTCTAACTGATCGTGCTTCATCTATAATAGGCTGTAGCATGTCTCTACCAAGCTTTTTTATAGAATAAGGGTAACAAACGAACACACAGTCTACCTCATGGTAAGTGGTTGCTGTAGCACATTGACATCTACATCTATCTCCGTCTGCGAATTAAAATGCAGATACGTTGTCAGCCGTGAGGACTAAGATAGAATGTCTCTTTTGCAGTAAATAGGGTATCCGGTTCTCTACACTCACCATACGAAACACAGCAGCATTAAACTGCAATTTTACGCTGGTATTCTGTGAGAGCGTGGTCCTTCCCCGGTTGAGCCCGACCCATTCGTGCTACAACTATACTATTAATATAGCTACAGCATTGCTCTACCCCGTATAGACTTTTAGGTTTGCAACAATATCCATGATTTTCAGTGGATATGTGATAGCAGCACAGACGTCTTACTTACTCAATTTTATCAGTTGTATGACAATATGTAGACGATAGATAAGTGTTCCATTATCCAAATTTTTGACAAAGTTTTACGTTATTTTTGAACCAGTAACAATGAATCCATGCACATCGCGTTTTGGGCCCAAAGGTTACATCTTCCCTAGACAGTTTGAGCACTTTGGTAAAGAGATATACAACATGGAAATTAGACCGAGTGATACCTTTGTTGTAACTTTTCCTAGATCAGGTACGTATATTATTAATATTGCTGGACTTTATGATCTTTAATAAGCTATGTGTGTGTTATAATATGTACTTCAATGATTTATATGTGCTAAATAGCTGTTCCCCGCGACTTCGTCCGAGGTTAGATTATTAATTTTTAACCTTACCCTAATTTTTTGTCTAAAATAAAAGAAGCCTTAGTTACTCCTTATAACATGAGCTATCTGCCAGTGAAAGTCTTGTCAAAATCGGTTCAGCCATTTTAGAGATAATCAGGAACAAACAAACAGGTGGACAGACAGCCAAAAATTTTAAAAATTGTGTTTTTGCTATAAGTATTGAATATAATATAAATGTATGCATTTAGTAAAAGCTGTTAAAGTAGACATTACAAACAGACACTTCAATTTTATTTATTTGTATAGATCAGAATAGACGATTGAATAATATTTTTAGATTATGCAATATTTTATCATTTATATAATTTCCTTTCCATCGATTTCCTTCTCTTTTTCCCTTGAACCATTTTTAGCCCGAAATCGTCTTTTTTTCATGAATATGCTATCAGACTAACACTAATAGAATGGCCATGTATTTTATTCGATTCGAAAAACACATATATAATACGTGTTTTTACTTATAGGACATAACTTAAACGATAAACAAATTAATTATTAAATTTATTGATACATGACCTGGCGCTGCGTCATGTATTAAATTTAAGCACCAGTCAAAGTTATGAGAATCAAAATTGATTTCTTTTTAATAAAAAGCATCATTTAAATTATAAGTTTAATGAGTTTCGCTATTATCGTATATTCTAAAAAACTAACTTATTATTATATATAAGATAAAGCATGGAATAAAATAAAATCGAACTAAAATGTTACATACAATATCAGAAAACTACAATAAAGAATAACAAAAACTAAAAATTTAAAATATCATACATTCCTACTGGTATCGTGCCAAGGACGCTGGCTGCGTTTTCCTGGCTGAATTGTTATATTTAGCTTATAGCTTATTATCTTATTTTTAAATGATATCGCCATTTTTATTTTAAGGTAGTGATCCGCCCCGACTTTGCACGATTAATTTCTAGATCTTGACAATAGTGCCACCTACCGGGTCCAATTGAGTTTTTAGACCATCCAAAAAACTCAAATATACCCAATAAATATCATCAAAATCTGTCAAACCAATTTCGAGAATTTGGGAGACTAATGGACAGCAATTGATTTTTTTTATAACATAGATATTTTACCACGATTTATAATAAAAGTCAAAATATACAAAGAAATTTATACCATATCATATGTTAAATTGTAAATGATTAATTTATATACTTGCACTCATATATTTATGATTTTTAATGAAGAAGAAACATAATAGGTACTATTTTTATTTTTAATAGAAGACACTGCCTAAAAATTTTGAGTTTCTTTGTGTCGTTGTGTTAACATTTCTACGAATTCTAAAAAACATCAATTACAGGTACAACATGGACGCAGGAACTGGTTTGGCTAATTTTAAACAACTTTGATTATGAAAAGGCATTGGAAACCCCGCTCTCCCTTAGATATCCTTATTTAGAGTAAGTTTTTAAAAATATACCTTGGTCGAAACCTGTGTTGTTACAAAAGATAATACTTTTTTTTATTTCATACACATTTTTGCTTTTTACTGCAAATTGTAATAGTCTAAAAAAGTTACATTATTATTAATAATAATAACATAAAGATATAGGTTGACTAAAACAGTGTGTGTGTAAACGTGGTACAGGCGTAATAAAGTCTGTCACCTCATTTTGTTGCATGGGTGTGGTAAAAGCTGAGTATGGGAAATGTCTGAACCATCCTGACGGCCCATGATAGACGACATGTTTATACCGGCGGTAAGCAGCACCGAAGTTGCGATACGCTTCTTAAAATTCCTGAACTTTAAACAAAATACTACGGTGCCTACGGTTTAAATATATACAGATATCTTGATTAAAAGTTTTATATTGTTACGCTAACTTTTTCATTTTATAAGGACTAATTTAATGAAAATTTTATTATACATCCAACAGAACTGAGATGTTTTTTAATCATAATCAAAATATTAAAGAAACGATGGAGAAAAACATGCCACCAGTGCAAAAAATTCTGAATATGGCTTCTCCGAGATATATCAAATCACATCTGCCATTATCTCTTCTACCACCCAAGCTGTTGGACACTTGTAAGGTTTTTTACGTAGCTCGAGACCCCCGTGACGTAGTTGTGTCATTTTATCATCATAGCAAATTTATGAATATACTCCTAGACAGCGTGGACTTCAAGGCTTTTTGGGAACTCTTTATCAATGATTTGCGTAAGTATAAAATAGTTCTGTAGATTTAGTTTCTTATTCGATATACTTTTTATAACTAAAATAATTATTCGTGAAGCGCCCATCTTCATAAAGTCCACTATGGAAGGCATTTTTTTACTACACACAATAGCAATGCCTGTATTTTACCAATTTTAGTGTGAAACCCTCGCGGTGGCGTGATAAACATCTCACCAAAGTTGCATGATAATCGTATTAATTGGATGGAAAGTCATAGAAGACAAGCAATCGAACAAACGTTTTAGTCATAAAATATTAAACCTCAAGAAAGTTTCTTGGAATCGAATGAATTGTATGTAAAGGTATCAAATACAAAAAAGCAAACAAACAAACAAAGTACTGACTTATTCGTTCGAAATCTTTGCTGTCTACTTAACACAGATGGCTTAACCCTAAAACAAATCCTAACATTTAATGTGTAAAGGAGTCAAGTGAGTTTGCTCAGAATCGAGTGAACATGATATTTATTTTGATGCAAGAGAGTGAGACGATAAACTATTATAAACGTAACATATTTAAATGAAATAGTACAATTTGAAGGCTCTGTTTCATTCTTTTTTTTTTTTTTGAAAAATTAAGAGATTTTAAGTCACTGATGTGGTTTATATATTACAGTTCCCTGGGCGCCCTTCTTTGAACACGTTAAAGAAGCGTGGCGAATGAGGAACCATCCTAACATGCTCTTTTTGTTTTACGAAGACCTTTCTAAGGTAAACTGTTTGAAATGTAACACTTGAAATAATTTTTCGATTGCAGCATCTATTTCTTACCATTTGGGTAAATCTCATTAGCAATCAGATTCATTTTTTTACATTTTAATCTCGAGATAGAGTTGTTGCTGCTTGATTTGTAATTATCGTCCCTTCTCTAACACTAAAATAGAGTTTGCATTGTGATCTTGTCACGTTATATGGATTCGGGTAATTCACCAATTAGTATACAGATAAGTGAAAACATTAGAAAATATTGGAAAGTTATCTATATTTTAGTTATTACCTCCAAAACTATCCATCTGGAGGTAATAACTACAACTATTATATTATGATATGTGTAGCTAATGGTAAAATGGATAAAGTGAGAATCAACAATGTTATATGATGTATTCTTAGCAACGATTATATTTTTACACCACCGACAAAGAGCAACGCGGACCAACAGCCAATCGGAAGAGAATAGCCATACACAGGCGTTCCTATCTGTGAAAGTATAAGGCCATGCGGTCCTATCCGTACATTAAAACTAGTTGTAGCCGTAGTTCACACTTGACTTAAATCAAGTTGCAGGGCTTAATCGACGTCCTACAAAAGTGCTGAATTGTTTAGTGTTTTGCTACAAAAAGAGATCTGCCACGTCAAATTTCGAAAAAGATAGCGTTACCTTTAATATACAAGTAATTGTTAATCAAATTATTGCTATTTACTTCTTTATACAAAAAATACATTTATAAATAAAATAATAAATAACAATTTGTAAATAGTGTTGTTAAAAGTGTTGCTTCGGATCTGTTTACCAACAGATCGCTCGCCCATATACAATATGCAGATTGGTCGAGCAACTGATCTGAGTCTGTATCCGAGTTGTTGCTGTCACCGAGCGATACTGTTATAATGTATCTATCATCATCATCATCATTACAGCCTTTCATAAGTCCACTGCTGAACATAGGCCTCCCCCATGGAATGCCACAAAGCACGGTCCTGAGCCACCTGCATCCATCGACTTCCTGTATGTATTACCAGGTCGTCACTCCAGCTAGTGGGGGGTCGCCCCACATTTCGTCTACCGGTACGAGGTTGCCACTCGAGAACCTTTCTTCCCCATCGGTTGTCGGTTCTTCGAGCTATATGGCCGGCCCACTGCCGCTTCAGCTTACTAATCCGTTATCCGTTAATGTATCTATGTGTATGTGAAATTGTTAGTTTATTGTTTTAAATTTTTAGTGTGAGTTTTGTAGTGATAGACGATTGTTTTTGTGTGCGCAGATTTCTTCTTCAGAAGTCCGTTCTAATATTGCTGAGCTATAACAAAGTTTAGTATATAAAATAATTAATTTCAGGATCTGCCAGCATGCGTACGTCGCATTGCCAAATTTCTTGACAAAGAGATAACTGAGGAACAGATAGAAAAATTATGCGAGCACCTTAACATTGATAACTTCAAGAAAAACAAATCCGTCAATTTCGATAATTTGAACGATGCTGGATTATTGAATGAAAAGGAGAGTTTTATTAGAAAAGGTGTGTATTCTATCTTTCTTTACCGGCTTTATTGCACAGATGAATGTGGGCCTCCTCCATTGTTGAGGGTATTTGCCATAATTGCCACGATATATAATTTATCAATCCCACAGTCACACAAGTAATAAAAATACTTTAGGTATGCATCAAAAGAGGAGGTATTTGTTAATATTATGTAATGTGAGCAATAACGTCCTAAAACCGATGTTAAGCATTTTTCATACTTTATATAGTAATAATTTCACTAATTTCATATGGCATATTTATTGTAAAGGACTTTAGGTTTGTTTTTATCATCAATCTGTTTATTATGCTTATGAAATTTATCTTTGGATTTTTTAAACATTAATTATAAGTATATACAACAATCTTAAATATAATATAGCAACATTTATTCTCTTACTATATAATTTCAACGGTTTCTGCTCATAAACAGACATTCCTCGCTCCTAATTTCTGACTTTCTTCTGCATTGCCGATACAGAAACGCACCAAAGAAAAAAATTCTCGGAATGTTATTGGTTACTTTTAACCATGTAATATTTTTGTTAATGCCTGAAATAAATATATTACATTGTAATGAAGTGAAAAACCGAGTGAAACATTCGTTACTTAATTTCGCCTCGTTGGTGCCCTAAAAGAGACTATCTAAAAATTTCTGGCCTTTTAGACTTCGCCTTCTCTGGCGATGATGATTAGATGGTATACCAACAACTACCAGATATTAATTACCCACACCGGTGACTGGAATAACGTTAAAGTTGCCCGACATCTGGTACTGCGACCAAAATGGCCACATTTCGTGATGTTTACGACAAATATTCCCTAAAATGGATGAAATCCATTCCTAACTGAGGCCTATTAGGAGTCGATGTAGTATGTTTTTATTTGGTTACCGTATTTTTAATTAAATATGGGTGACAAACGGGCACACAGTAAACCTGATGGTAAATAAATGCCATCATACCATAGACATTTACATCTATCCTCGATTAAGAATCAAAATGCGTTGTAATTTTTTTAATAATGGGAACGCTATATCTTATTAGTTAATGCCAAAAAAAAAATCGTGAGTGTCTGAAGTCCACCAACATGCAATTGGAGCAGTAGCATAGTGTACTGTCCGGTGCCATTAGAGATGAAAATGCCGCCCACATCCTTCTAACTCATTGTCTCAAATACCTTTTAATAATAAAAAATTGCTTTTATAGTCTATGTATAATATATGATCCCGCAGCGGGTAGCAAGTAAAAGAATGATTGATTGTGAATTTACTGGACTGACGAAATGTGAAATTACTATATGTATTTTGATCTCCTTGATGGTCCCATATGAATTTGACGAAATATATCCACTTGTAAGTTATATACAATACTAAAAACTATAATAATATTTAAAAACAACTAAAACTAGAAACTTAATTATCATATAGTCTTACTCCCCGCCAAGAACGCTGCCTGTGTTGCTTCGGATCTAGTCACTAGTTACACGCTTTACCATATTCCTTAGTCGAAACAGCTAGAAGGCGTGCCTTATCTTGGTCACTATAGAAATAATGAAACAAATCTTTCTACACGCCCTGTACCAACGGAATATCCCACTGTTTTGTTAGTTAACGTCCAGTGGAACATTTTCACCGGGACAGAGCGTTCGCCATATCTGCCCTGCCTCCGTAGCAAAGCACAAGTCTAATTTAATTACATTTAAAAATTAATTAAAAACAAAATTAAAATCATGTTACATAAGTTATTGACACTATGCACGGAAGCAAGAAAAGCAGAAAAAACTCTAGAAAGATTTCTCACACCAATACCACCAAATTTTATAGGTAAAGTATCTTGAGTTCAGGCCGTTGTATTTAAAGTGAAATTTAGAATTTTTTCTGTAGCTATTTAAAGATTATTATCAATATCTTTTAAAATATCCGAACATTTCCAGACTGGACTAGCGCGGAGTAAGTATATAAATCTAGGTACAAGAAGACAATATTTTAAAATAGTAAGAGCTATGTGGGGGTTTAATTTATACAATTTATCAACGTGGTTTAAAAACTGTTTAAATTTTTTTAAAACAGGTTTAATACTATCGAAAAGCAATGGGGCACCTAGCAGGTATAGTGATTCCGTACTGAAAGTTTTTATTCCTGGAAAAATATGATTGAAATTTTGAATTAAAGTGTATCTATGAGAAGTAGATAAATTATTGGAAAGAAATATTTCACATTTACTGCTATTTGGTTCAAGATCAATATTTTTAAAATTTCGAAAAATATGAGGAAGATCACTGAGGACGTCATCTGCTCTACCTCCCAGTGTACCGTCGTCCAGGTACCAGACGTCCAGCTTGGATATCAAATTTGAAATAATGGGTTGAATTCCCAAACTGAAAAGTGCTGGACCTAGTGGGTCACCCTGCTGAACACCGACAGCAGAATCGATAACATGGTTTTCGTAAAACAAGTTAGTATTTTGGCTATAATATTGCCAAACGTAATGATAAATTTCGGGGGTATTGTTAGCCACTTCTTTCAGCAAGTTTATCCTGTCGTTAGAGTTAAAAGCATTCCTTAGGTCAACCTTCACAAGAACATCTGCATCAGAGTTTGTTAAAAATGTAAGCACTGAAAGTACCGCCGCCTCAAAGCCACCTCTAGTGCCAAATCCTAGTTAAGTAGGCTGAAATTTGGTCTTAAGATTATGTGCCTGCAAGCCAATTTTGAAGTTAAGCGTCGAAATGTGGAACCAACGGCAATAGGACGGATACCGTTATCCTCTTTTTTGAAGGCACAAAATCTTGCCCCATATAAGAATGCAATGAAATTTGGATTCACATTACCAGAAAGCATAAAGTTACATAATTTTGTAATGTCTTTAAGAAGTACTCCGCTGGCGTCACCAGCAGAAGCGCTTACTAGATCTTCAAGATGTTGAGGCGTAATTCCGTCAATGCTACCAGCAGAGCTATTCGAAAATGACATAACTGCTTCAAAAGTGTCTTTTTCAGAAATTCGTAAAGGTTACATTGAAGTCTTGTGCTGCAGCGGTAAACCTTGAGAAGATTTGACCGAAGGATGCTTCTAACGAAGACTTTCAAGAGTTTCAACATTATGAGGAGCTAGGATGTCGTCTGAGAATAAAATACTGGATGCATTTTTTAAGTCGCTATCCATTATTTCGACTCAACTACTTTTTTTAAATCAAATTTAGGACGTGGTCAAGAAAAATGGGTATTAATTGGGTAATCTAAATTTTTAAAAGATGTCTCTTTAAGTTGAGACATAATTGATTTATTTATTGTTTTATCAAAATCAAAATGGGAACAAGCAACACATATTTTCACTATTAGTGAAACAATTTTGAATAGTGCATGACAATGCTTTAGCAAGCTGCATCCTCGCACCTCTAGGAATTCTTTTAACCACTGGTACATTACGATGATAATTGTAAATTTGCTCCGTAAAAAGGGAAAAATTTGTGTCATTAGAGGAATTGCTAATAGAGTTATGAATTTCTACGGTAGGCTGTGAAGCCGAAATATTTTTACTATGGCATCGTTTAATATGTATGTTATATCCCCTTTTACCTTTAAACAGCCTACCCTCAGCACAATTTTGATATTGCAGGAAACCCGTCTGTGAATGTAGCGGAGCAGAGATATTCATTAAAAAATCTAAACAGATCTCTACAGCACTCAAAAGTCTTTACATCACATAGCTTCATATTAACTTGAAATGTGCTATACCCCGCATCTTTCCCTGAAACACAATCATTTACGGCCTAAATAAAAGCACTTTAATCTATAAATGAAATATTATCACATAACTTCCCTGGATTTGTTCCATATTGACAAAAATTGAATGTAGTCGTTATGCTTTGACAGTTGACAACGACGCAGCAGAAATATTTTCCTTTATAAATGAGTACTATGTCTGAAATCAAAAAATAATTATTATAAAAACTCTCTTTTATATTTACTGATCTTTTAGTTTAAATTCGTAAGCCACAGTTGGCCTCTAAATAACAAAATAAAATAAGTTAAATATACGTAGCTTTTGACAGTGAAAAATTTTGACACAAATTTTAAATAAAAGAGGTGAATGTGTAGTTGCAGTGTACGAAATTTCACTACCACTACTCCATATCATCCCTTATGTGTGCTAACAGCCAACAGAGGGAAACTAAAACTGAAGGTGGGCGACAGCATCTTCCTGTTATGAACTAAAAACTACAAAATACGGTTGTCAATCATCTTGCCTAGCGTGGCAATCTATGTGCAGCATTGGCTGATAGGCTGTAATGGACGGATGAATAGTTATAACATTAAGTTCACGGTGTTCCTTAGTTGGGGCTTGAATTTTTTGACAAACTTTCTTAGCCCCGACTTTAGAAGCTATTATGTAGTATTTTTGTTCGTTCTTTATAGTCGATTTTAACTAATTTATTTTTAAAAAAGTTTAATTATACTCTATAAAAACAACTTGGTTTTTCATAATATTATTTCAGGTAAAGTTGGCGGTTGGCGAGACTATTTTGATGAAGAGATGACTGAACAGGCAGACCGGTGGATAGAGGAGAACTTGCGTGATACCGACTTGCGTTTTCCTCAATAAGCATTTCAATAAATTTTTATTCATAACATAATAATACGATTATTTACCTAACTTCGTAGAAGCGTAAACAAATCTGTTACCTCATTTAGAAGCTTGTATATAAAATTTGAATAAAGAGTACAATAAACTTCAAAAAATCAATTAAAATATTCTGACCACAATAAAGAGCAGTTCTGAAGGTAAAACAGTATATATTTCTTATAGAATATGTGTGGCAAACGAGCACATAGTCCACCTGGTAGTAATTAGGTGCCGTTGCCCAACGACATCCACATCTATTATCGTAAAGAATATAAATTTGAATGAAAACAACAATAATAACTAAAATTCACACTACCTCTTGCCGAAGATATTAAAATTAAATTATTAATCAGATATTTTTGAAACTCACTCCCAAATCACTTAGTATCAACGAATAATATTTAATATAACAAACATACGACTGGATCGTAGCTTAACCGATATAAATTTAACTCTATACTTCACGACAATCTACTTTGAAATATTATATTTAATTTCACCCGGGGTTGACTGGGAACAAATTGTTATGTGGCAGAGACAAAAACTCTTTTAAAAATAAATTTATTTAATACTTTTAAACTAACTTAAAATATAGTTGTTGATACAGAGAACTTGGGTTGGAATTATATAGAGTGATCAAAAGATTTGGTTTAAATAGTGTAGGAAGCTAGGAGGTGGGGTAAAGATAAGGTAACAACATTGTTCTTAATGTTATCGTTAACTTATTCTAAGATATAGTTAGGAATAGTAAACTATAAACATTAGCATATAATATTACAATCGAATTAGTTTGGCTTCTAAGAAAGTAATTTAGCTTTTAAGTAACTAAACAATATAAAGTATATACTTATAACATAGTATAAAGTAAATAGTATCTATGACATAACATCTCCCATCTTAGAACAAAGATTGAGCGGTTATGCTAGATTTTTGAGTGTAGTCAGCAGCTTTGTTTTCGTCTTCTGATATACAGGATGTTGCAGTTGTATTTAGTGATTATATGGGAATCTCGACCTGTTTTCGGGGACGAGAACGGTCAAAGCAATTACCAAAAATTTGTATTTTTTTTTTATAGGAGAGGGGGCAAACGAGCATGCGGCTCACCTGATGGTAAGTGACTACCGCCGCCCATGAACAACTGCAACACCAGGGGAAGCAGGGGAATCGCAGATGCGTTGCTGGCCTTTTAAAAAGGAGTAGGCTTTTTTCTTGAAGGTCCCTAAGTCGTATCGGTCCGGAAAAATCGCTGGTGATAATCGATTCTACAAGGAAGTTGTGCGAGGGAGAAAACTTCTTCTAAATCGCACAGTGGTGGACCACCAATCATCCAGATGATATGGATGGTATCGCGAGTTTTGTCGCGATGTGCGATGTGAGATGGTGAAATTAAGCGGCTGGAATTAGTCCGAACAATTCCTCAGAGCACTCCCTGTGATACACGCGATAAAATACGCAAAGCGATGCAACAATTCTACGCAGTGCCAGTGAGTCAAGCCGATCGGAAAGAACTCGGTCGTCGACGATTCGAACCGCTCTGCACTGGATGCGGTCAAGTGAAAGGAGCTGGCACTGGGGAGCCCCTTCCCAGAGATGGGAACAGTATTCCATGTGAGGCCGAACCTGCGCATTGTAAAGTTGCAAGCGGTGTGCTGGCATGAAATTCTCGTACTGTCCCGCTCTGCTGAGCACGCCAAGCTTTTTAGAGGCCAATTTTGCCTTCTCTTCCAAGTGACCACAAAACTGCACGTCACTCGATATGTCGACACCGAGGATTCCGATACTAGCTGAGGAAACAAGGGAAGTGCCTTGAAACTGAAGAGATACGACAAAGGGGTTCTTTTTAGCGGTAAACACGCATACTTGTGTCTTCTGGGGGATTGAACTGGACTAGATTTAGTCACCCCCAGTCTAAGACTTTGTTCAACAAAGTCTCGACTTCAGATACAAGTTTGTTCCGGTACTCGGTGACGTTTTCCCGAGAAATATTGGCACGGCCGGTACATAAAGCATCACCAGTGCTGTCGACTGCATAGCAATGAATGTTACTGGTTTGCAACATATCATTGATATGCAGAAGAAACAGAGTTGGTGATAGCACGCAGCCTTGTGGAACACCAACGTTAATGGGCTTGTAATCGAAGCATGCACCGTCTACTACGACCTTGATGCTCCGATCGGCAAGAAAATTGGTGATCCAATTGCACAAATTCTCGGGAAGCCAACAGGAAGGCAGCTTCGAAAGAAGCGCTTTATGCCAAACCCGATCGAAAGCCTTCGCTGTGTCCAAACGACTAACCAACGCCTCCCCCTTGGACTCCACTACCTCCGCCCATCTATGAGTTAAGTAACATAGAAGATCACCAGCTGAGCGATATCGACGGAAACCGCGAGTTCTGGCGGTCACTAATCAGCTGGTGATCCTCAAGGTTTCGCATGAGCTGGCTGTTAATAATGGTTTCCATTACTTTGGAGAACAAGGAGTTGATAGCGATAGGCCTGTAGTTGGACGGATCTGAGCGGTCGCCCTTTTTAGGGATCGGGTGCACCAAAGCTGTCAGTAGTATACAGTTAATTACAGTTACCATGTGGATTTGTAGCCGTGTTATTCCATGGCAAGCGTTTATAACATTTATAACAAAAATATGTTAGCATAATGATGCCAGTAATCCTACTTAATATGGAAAATTTTGTTACATGTTTTGCTAAGAATGTAGGTTTATTATTTATCTTTATGCAGTTTTGTGTGAGTTTTTATTTGTTCTCTAACCGAGTTAAGAAAGTCAAGTTGAATGTTGTTGAGCTGGATTGTTGCAAGTTCTGGTTGTTGCAGCTTAATTTTATCTGGGATCCAAATGTGTTTAATATCCACATAGATAAAAGGATGTTGATCGATTTTGTGTCCTCAGCTAGGAGTTTAACAAACGCGGTGTACATTTTACTTCCTTGTTCTAGAGTGATGATACCTGCTCCAGAGATTTCGCCGTGAGTCGTTTTGCTTTCGCATTCTAAAGCATACGGAGTCTTGCGTTGGAGTCTGTAGATCCAATTGTTGTTTCTTAGAGTATGGAAAGTGTTGATGTGTACAGAAAACGTAGTTACGTCACAAACTTCAGGAACTTGTTGACTCGTCGTTGTTAAGATGACAACTTCGCATATGGGTCTGGTCTGGTATCAATTGACGTTGTAGATGAGAAGATTCTTGCAAGCTTTGGATTTCGTTGCAAAGTCTTTGCATTTGTCCAGTGAGCTCATGATGACGTATTGCAGTCTAGTTGTACTCATGGCAAGATATGTTTGTTCGGGAAGGATAGTAGAATATAGGGAACAGTCAGGATGTAGCATAAGTATAGAATATAAATGGTATAATGTAAATTTTTCGTTTTTACTAAAGGGAATTCTAAGATATATATATATAGGATATAAATATAGGACGTAAAAGAGGCAGATTTAAGGATTTTGTGTAAATTAAGTAATGTTATTGGGGCAACTAAGTTTTTATTGAGCCTAGCGGTATTAGAAGACAGTAATTTTTTGTATAGGCGCATAGTGGGTTTTTTTTTTTTTGATGAATTGATTTGATTTTGATCTAACAGTGGTAGAGCCACACGGCAGCTTTTGCTGTCGCACGGATGGGCCGGCTCGAACCGGGGTGGTACCACGACCTCACAGAATACCAGCGTGAAGTAGAGGTTTACCTCTGCGTTACGCTTGGTGAGTGCAGGTAGCCGGAGGCCAAATTATCCCCCTCCCCCATCAACATGGTAGCGGAATTAAATGAAAGACTACCCCAGGAGGGTACCAGCACTCTTGGAGAATCCCTCGCTGAGCATCCACGACCAAACTACTCCACTCCTGAGCGTGGGTGCTCAGGCTGCCTCGCGTATTCTGGGGGGGGGGGGGGGGGCAAAATTCCGCTCGCGAGGTAAGTGGAGCAAAAGACCAAGGCGACCCCTGTCACGCCGTGAACTTTTGCAACATCAAGGGACTTCATTCCAACCTTAACGCTGTCCATTACCATCTAGAGACGGTGAAGCTGGCTTTGCTCTTTTAACCGAGCCTCAGGTATCCCCTCCGGCCGATACTTCATATCTTTCCTACCCGGGGTACAAATAAGAACACTCACACTTTGTGCCTAGAGCTGGGGCTGGCGTTTTCGACGTCTCGGCAGTCTTAAAGGTACGGATTTTCCATCCTATGACTGCGCGTAGACAGCGATGACCATCCCCGTGTCTACGGGTGCCTCTATAGGTCGCAAAGTGGTAATGCCGACACACACCGACTCATCGACCACGTCCAAATGGCTGCAGACTCCATGCTACAACAGGTCCCATCCGCAGAGATCGTAATACTCGGTGATTTTAACGCTCACCACGCTGAATGGCTTGGTTCCCGTTTAACCGATCATGCGGGTAGATCTGTCTATAACTTTTCCTTGGCATAGGGTCTAACATAACTGGTTACTTCGCCTACGCGGATCCCAGATGTAGAGAATCATGTACCTTCCCTGTTGGAGCTTCTGCTGATCTCTCATCCGCAAGGATATCAGGTCTCCGTCGATGCCCCTCTGGCCTCTTCACTCACGCTCTCATCGCAGTTGCGATCTGCAGCTTGCCGCCGTGTTTGGCACTATAGGTCAGCTGATTGGGACGGGATGTGGTCTTTTTTTGTATCCTACCCTTGGGGGCGGGTTTGTTTCTCGTCGGAAGCTCTCAGTGTTGTTGCCGATTCTGTTACTGATGTGGTACTTCAGGGTATGGAACTTTTTATTCCATCCTCTGTGGTTCCCACCGGAGGCAGATCCCAACCATGGTTTGGTCGCTCCTGTAAAATAGCATCACGCTATAAACAGGAGTGCTACCGGGCCTGGGCTGACGCATAAATATCTTGGGATGTAAGCTCCAACGCACTTAAAAAGAAGTATAATTCCGCCTCCAGGTCCTTCAAAAACGTCATTGCCAAAGAAAGGACTGAGCACATTGGCAGAATTGGCGAGAAGCTATTTCGCCTTCCTTCGGGAACCCGTGCATTCTGGTCTCTCGCCAAGGCTGTCCAAGGGAACTTCTGTCAGCCATCTCTTCCATCGCTGCACAGGGAGGACGACTCATGGCCCATGCCGCAAAGGAGAAAGCCGATCTGTTGAGCTCTCTCTTTGCGTCCAACTCGACTCTAGATGACGGGGGAACACACTGCCGACCATCCTGCCATGTGAGTGCTCCATGCCGGATGTGCGGTTCACACAGCGCTCGGTTCGCAAAGCACTCTTCTCCCTGGACGTCAGCAAGTCGAGTGGGCCTGATGGAGTCCCTCCCATTGTGCTGAAGACGTGTGTTCCGGAGTTGGCACCGGTTTTAACTTGTCTTTTCCGGTACTCCTACTCCCAAGGCGTAGTTTCGAATTCATGGAAGACAGCTCTGGTCCACCCGATCCCTAAAAAAGGCAACCTACTTGTTCCCCAAAATAATGGAATCCATTATAAACTGCCAGCTGAGGTACCTTGAGGATCACCAGCTGATTAGTGACTGCCAGAACGGTTTCCGTCAAGGTTGCTCAGCTGGATATCTTCTATGTTACCTAACTCATAGATGGGCGGAGGCAGTGGAGTCCAAGGGGGAGGCGTTGGCCGATAGTTTGGACACAGCGAAGGCTTTCGTTCGGGTTTGGCACAAAGCGCTTCTTTCGAAGCTGCCTTCCTATGGGCTTCTCGAGAATTTGTGCAATTGGATCACCAGTTTTCTTGCCGATCGGAGCATCAAGGTCGTAGTAGACGGTGCATGCTCCGATTACAACCCCATTAACGCTGGTGTTCCACAAGGCTGCGTGCTATCACCAACTCTGTTTCTTCTGCATATCAATGATATATTGCAAACCAGTAACATTCATTGCTATGCAGTCGACAGCACTGGTGATCCTTTATACACCGGCCGTGCCAATATTTCTCGGGAAAACGTCACCGAGTACCGGAACAAACTTGTGTCTGAAGTCGAGACTTTGTTGAACAAAGTTTCAGACTGGGGCGACTAAATCTAGTCCAGTTCAATCCTCAGAAGACACAAGTTTGCGCGTTTACCGCTTAAAAGAACCCCTTTCTCGTATCTCCTCAGTTTCAAGGCATTCCCCTTGCTGCCTCAGCTGGCATCGAAATCCTCGGCGTCGACATATCGAATAGTGTGCATTTTCGTGGTCACTTGGAAGAGAAAGCTAAACTGGCCTCTAAAAAGCTTGGCGTGCTCAGCAGAGCGAGACAGTATTTCATGCCGGCACATCGCTTGCAACTTTACAAAGCGCAAATCCGGCCTCACATGGAATAGTGTTCTCATCTCTGGGCCAGGCCACCCCAGTGCCAGCTTCTTCCACTTGACCGCATCCAGCGCAGAGTGGTTCGAATCGTTGACGAACGAGCTCTTTCTGATTGACTTGACTCACTGGCACTGCGTAGATTTGTTGCATCTCTTTGCGTATTTTATCCCATTTACCACGGGGAGTGCTCTGAGGAATTGTTCAGACTAATTCCAGACGCTCAATTTCACCTTCGCACAGCGCGACAAAACTTGGAATACCATCCATACCACCTGGATGATTGGCGGTCCACCACTGTGTAATTTAGAAGATGTTTTCTTCCTCGCACAAGTCGCTTGTGGAATCAATAACCACCAGCGATTTTTCCGTACCGATATGACTTAGGGACCTTCAAGAAAAGAGTACTCCTTTTTAAAAGGCTGGCAACGCATCTGCACTTCCCCGAGTGTTGCGGTTGTTCATGGGCGGCGGTAGTCACTTACCATCAGGTGAGCCGCACGCTCGTTTGCCCCCTCCCCTATTAAAAAAATGATTTAATGAAAAATATGCTTGTAATAACATCATCGATATCTCGTTCCAAAGAAACTATAGCTTCTAGAATTTTAATTGAGACGGTGGATATTTCTTCAAGAATAGTTAAATTAAATATAATTTTGTTTGTTGAGGTAAAGTATGAATTTATTTTTCTAATATCTTCGTTAATAGCGTATTCATCATAAGAGATTTTATGTAATTTTTCATTAAAATTTGTGATCGTAGATGAAATAATTTGTAATTGTTGATTTAAGATATCATTACTAGATATTTGCTGTTTTGTCTAAATGTTCAATACATTCGTTATAATTTTTGGCATCTTTTGCGTCTGGAACACCAATGAGCCATTTCAAAATTGAACCTAAGCCATCTAGTATTTCGCGTTTGGATCGTTTGTTGTCAATGTAAGTATTAAGTTCGTCGAGTCTAGAATATATTCTGTCTATGTCTATTTTTATAAATAAAGTAGTAGTTATAACGGAAGGTAAATTTGAATGTGGTAATGAAAGATTGATAGTTATTTATATCTTTTGATAGAGTTGCGAGCTAGGAATAAAGGTTTAAGATTACAATATACGATAAATTTGCAGGAATTTTCAGATATTAATATTTTACCATTGTTTTCGAAATAGAGTCCAGACTTAGAAGGAATAGGATTTATGTGGGTATCCCCATCAACAAAAGTTGGGTAGTACCTGAAAATTAAAATAAATATAGTTACTTGTTTTGACTTCTTTTAAATTAAATTATATAATAATTCTTAGAAAATAGATAAACTTTGTATAAAATGATGTAAAGCAATAATAAAAAAAAAAACAAATAGTAAAATTAATGTATGGGTTATATATAAGATATAAAATATTTTCAATTAAACTAAGGGTTTTATTAGGGTATACCATTATTTGAGCCACCCTGAAATAGATTAAAAGTTATATTTTTATGAATAATTACGATCTAGTCTTAGAATAAAATGTTATGATTATTGAATGAAGTCATGCAATATTCTTAAGCGATGTGCATGCACTATTTGGTTTTTTCCAGATTATTGTACAATATAATTTTCATTAAAACCTATTCTAACAATAACATGAGGCCCGCCCAAGCAGCACACAAGCATTATGAACATCAATATACCAGCCCATATAGAACTTAGAGTTCTTTTACCCTTATAAGAGTGGTTAATGAGTTATTATACAGCTCAAGCTGTATAAAGTCTGTATTATGGGATCTAAGTCAGTTTAGGGTTCTTAATCAGAATATGAAAACTCTACTATACAACTTTAAGTATTTTGTAATACTTCAATCTGCTTTTATCATTAAAGCTGTATAGAAGGTGTTTTTTGCATGCTGTCACTTGCTTATTACAGCTTTAAGTGTTATAATAGTATCATTTAAATATAATTTCTGTACAATAGTGTATGTGAACTCCCTTCTAAAACTTATTCTTATGGCGTAATTGTACACTCTTGTAAATACAGTAGTTTTATAACTTCTTTCTATGAGAGTGATACAAAATTAAAAAAATAAATAACAGCTATAGTACAGATTAAGTCTGTATAATGATAGAATATCGCCATTTTGAATGCGTAATTTTGCGTGTTTAATATATTGTGCTATAGTGAACAAATTAATTTGTTATCAATATGTGCAAAAAAAGAAAAATATTTGGTGCAGTTAGAAGAAGGATTAAAAGGGAATATTTAAATATTACAAATTATCAACGAAATAATAGTGATACTGAAGAATATAGAAATACTTTAATAAATCAGACAAGCTACAGTCAAGCGTCAATCCCATCGACGGCTAACAAAGAGGGTCCCGTAACAAAAATATTAAACAGTGTTAATCATGATCACAGTTATGTCAAATGTAACTTAACAAATTTAAACAGCATGCTCGTACTGGTACCGTACTGCTGAGCGAGATAAAATATTCTGTCATAAAATGTACCTTCCTTAATATTGTTTGGCAAAGAAAGAGATAGCTTTAATTCTTTACTCCACTTTTTAACATTAGAAAGAAAATATGTATAGTTAATCGTTATTTGCTAAAGGTAGTCATATTTTTGGTTTGGTTTGTGAATTTAACTGAATCAAAGAAAAGAAAAAAAAATCAAAAAATCTTAAAATATTATTATTTAAATGAGATAAAGTGAAGAAGTGATAAAAGTGTTGTTTCTAAGACAAAGGTTTTTTATCTTTTATACATATCTCTAATGACTATTATCTGTGATGATTTAAAAACTACTATACAGCGTTAGTAATAAAAATATTCTACTATACAGCTCATTAAAAACTAATGGTTGTATGATAAAATCCATAACGTACATAGTACAGCTGAAGGGCACAGGGAAAAAAGGAGCTCATTGACAATTTTACGTTTTTCGAATGAACTATACCATTTTACTTCGTTTTCTATGGCCAATCAGAGCACGTTATTATAAACACGATAAAAGGCGCTGATTTTGTGTAAAGTGAATTGAAAAAAATTGTACTTTAGGATAAAACGCGCTCATTGCATTCTATACCGCGTAAAAAGTTGCTCATTGTTTATGAAACCACGCTAGAACGGGCTGATCGCAACGATTGTAACAGAAAACGCGCTCATAGTCGGCCATCTGTATTATTTTGTCATACAAATGACAGCTTCCAGTTAAGCTCCTTTAGTGTACGTTAGGTTTTTAAAAGTTTTTGCTTGTTTGTCTCAAAATGGACAATAATTCGTAGGACACTCAATAAGTTTTAAGATATACGAAAAGTATTCTAGATATTATTAATATTTATTTTACATCTTTTCAAAATATTCTCCATCATGCTCTATACAAAGTTCCATTCGCCTAAGTCAACTCTGAAAACACTTTTGTCAGTCTTGATCTGACAGGTCGAAAATCGCTTCTTCGTAGGCAGCCACGGCTTCAACACCAGATTCCTC
Source organism: Parnassius mnemosyne (assembly GCA_963668995.1). NCBI lineage: Eukaryota > Metazoa > Arthropoda > Insecta > Lepidoptera > Papilionidae > Parnassius > Parnassius mnemosyne. The sequence continues at coordinate 15,073,999 of CAVLGL010000035.1, read as the reverse complement.
AATAAATGCTTTTGTTCTAAGGGAGGTATGTGAAGAGGCGTTATCGTGATGCATTATTTTGTCTGCAGCATGATTCCCCGAAGCCCGGTCTTTGGTCTTCTCTCCCGCACAGCTTGAAAAGCTTTGGGTAATGCAACTGTAGTATACCATTCAGAGTTGACTGACCTACAATTTTCCAGCATTGACGTCGACAAATGTCCGCTCCGCCAAAAAAAACTAGCCACCATTGTTTTGCTGACGTTGCGAGGTCTTTGCAGTATTGTCAGTAACTGTTGTGTCAATGAGCACCTTCTTGCCTTTTACATTTGGGAGTTAGGTAATTAAATTACAAACTATTGTTTATTTACCAACCCAGTCTTTTAAAATAACAATATATTATGTTAAATGTACACTGTTCCTTTTTATATGGGTACAAATCATATTCTAGTAGAGTTCTATGTGTAGAAATTGAAATTTTAGGTTTAATTATTTAATTACTCGAAACAATGAGAATGTTAATGAGCTCCTTCTTTTCCTGTGCCCTTCAGCTACTAAGCCTATAAGACCCTCGAAATATCGTTTAGGCTGTTTAGCAAATTGTCGCCATTTTAGGACCTATAAAAAAATTTAAATTGTAAATTTAGGAATATGAGACATAGTTTTAGCCTAAACCATTATTTTGAGTTTGACTAATGATCACTGTACCCCAATATGCATTCATATTCACTAATTTAATTATTTTCTTATTCTACCCTATAAAATCAATATTTACTTAGCATATTTAGTATTTCGTCCTTATATTATTTCGTTTTTTGCTGGCGCGGCTATTCTTTGTTAGAAATCATATACAAGTTTACCGTTCACGTTACGTTTCACTCATTAAATGTCGCCATCATCGAATAAAGTATATAAATAAACTTATTAAGTTATGTTTGTCATAAATTCATTTGTGATACCGTTCAAACACCAATTTGGAACGTTTATCTTTAAAAGATACTTATAATATAGTATTTATAGTGTAATAGTTTCCTTCTACATCAAATAATAGCTATAATACAGCTATTATACAGCCCCTTTTATGCTTTTACAGCTACTCTACAGCGCTACTAACGCATAAAGCTGTATAATTTGTGCCAATTTTTTACTTATAAGAGCTGTATAAGCGCTATAAAGGAACTCCAATACAGCTCGTATACAGCTTGTATGCTGCTTGGGCGTCCCATAGGCTATTTAAGTTGTTTGGATTAGGGACTTTAAGCATAACTTTATCTCCTTTGTTAAATTTGGCTATATTTTTAATATTGCTGTCGTATCGCCCTTTTACCTTTTCTTTCATTGACTCTACATTTTGGCGGGCTATGTCCCGTGATACCTTGAGTCTATCGTTTAAATCTCGTAGGTTGTCATGAGTTGTGTAGTCGTCGTTTGCTTTTAAAGAATAAAGAGAACGCGGTTTGTAACCAAAGAGTAATTCACGAGGTGTAAATTTTTTGGACTGATTAATTGATATGTTATGCACATAACGGCAAATGGCAAAATTTGATCCCAATTAGATTGATTACGCTTGTGGTACATTCGGATGTGATCGCGTAATGTTGCATGGAATCGTTCTAATGAGCTGTGTGGTTGGATCCTCGTAATGTCATAAATTCTTTGACCACGCTATTTAGAAATTCTGTACCTTGATCGGAATGGAAACGCTTAGGTACACCGTAATGTTGACAGAAAATTAAAAGGTATTTGGCTACTATAGTTGTTTGTTTGTCTTGAATAGGGTATGCTTAGACAAAACGAGTTAAGTCATCTTGTAATGTGAGTATTTATTAAAGTCATTAATTATGTCTGAATAAAAGACTAAGTCAACAGTTACGCGTTCAAAAGGTTCAGTAAAAGAAGAAGTAATAAACATGGGAGATTTATATGTTTTACGATGAATTTTGTTTCGTTGACATATTTGGCAATTATCTATATAATTTTTTATAGTTTCTGTCGTTCCTTTCCAGAAATATTCAGATCGTATTTTGTGTGTTGTTGCAATAATGCCACGATGTCTAAATAGGGGATAATCATGGAAGGTTTTCAGGATTCCTGCTATCTCTTCTGGAGCTGGAGTTTTAACTTTATTTTCACATATGGTGATTTTTTATTAATAAAGGTCTGCTAAATAAGCTGTGATGTGTAACTGTTCGTTTCCTTTAAATTTACAAGTGGGGTTGTTTTTTAGATTTGTAATGTAAAGTGATTTTAATTTAAAATAGCTTTCAAAATCCCTAGGATCGAAGTGAGTGGGTCTCGAACAGCCAAATATAATATTTTGTTTCTTATCTGAAACTAATAAATCGGTTTCGTAAAGTGTTTTTGGTTTATTTAAATATGGGTCCACTTGAGAGCAAGTGAAAATTGCTTGTTTGAAAAGGGTATTTTTATCGGAAAGTTGACAAGAGATTGGGATAAGTATGTTAATATGACGTTCGTTTAAGAGGCAGTCTGATGAAATATGGAGATATGGAGTATTAAAAGTGTGAGAGTCGATTTCTAAGTAGTGTTGAAAATTTAGTTGTAAATAGTCTTCTGAAGTGTTTGAGTCAAGATGTGTGTTTTTGTCGCTATTTATTGGATTATTTATGTTCAAGTGGAGAATTAGTGGGCGTTAGAGAGCTTCTGCATTAGTATTGTTTTTACCTGCCTTGTTTACTATTTCGTATTCGTACTATTCGAGTTTAAGTCGCCATCGAACTAACCAACTACCAGGGTCTTTTATCGAGAAAAGCCATGTTAGCGGTTTGTGCTCAGTTACAATTTTATATTTCCTACCAAACAAATAGGGTCTAAAATGTTTGACTGCCCAAACGATAGGCAAGTCTTTGTCTGTTTCACCTTGCGATAGCACAGCACCTAAGGCGTTTTTCGAAGCGTCTGTGGTTATTATGAATTCCTTTGTGAAGTTAGGATATTGTAAGATTGGAGGGTTAGTAAGAAGATGTTTATATTCATTGAAGGATTGTTGTTGGGTTTCACCCTATCTGAAAGCAGTGTCCTTTTTAAGAAGGCTAGTGAGTTTACTGAAGTTAGGAATAAACCGACGGTAGTATCCTGTAAGACCTAGAAATGCTTTTATATCTTTACACGATTTAGGAATAGGGAATTCTTGAGCTGCCTGCATTTTATCGGGGTTCAGCTTAACGCCTTCGTTGGAAATGATATAGATAAGATAAACAACTTCGCGTCTAAGAAATTCACATTTGTCTGGTTGGATTTTTAGTTCATATTTTGTAAGCCTAGAGTAAACTTCTTCAAGTTTTTGTTCATGTTCTTGAAGGCTAGAAGCAAATACTACTATGTCGTCGAGGTAATCGAAACATCTTTCACCTTGTAAGCCACACAAAGCGGAGTCCATTACACGCTGACCCGTCGCTGGCGCGTTTCCCAGGCCAAATGGCATTCTTTTATATTCGTAATGACCGTATCGAGTACTAAAAGCTGTTTTAGGAATATCTTTTTGATCTACTTCTAACTGATGAAAACCTGAGACGAGATCCAATGTGGTAAAATAACGAGAATGACCTAATTTGTCTAGAATGTCTGTGATGTTGGGAAGAGGATAACTGCCTACTACCGTGACTCTATTTACTATTCACCATTTCTGTTTCACAGATGCATCTAGTTTTTTAGGAACAACCCAGATGGGGCTACTCCAAGGAGATGAGTTAGGTTTGATGTCTTGGTCTAAAATTTTTTGGACTTGTGATTGTGTACTTGAGGAAAGCGATAGGTTTTTGTGTGAATTGTAATGCTAGTAGTAGTAAGTATTCGATGTTAGTAGGTGTGAATTGGGGCTTCTGCGTCACTTGCTCTCGCATTCGCTCGAGCTACATGCCGCTGAAGATCCCAATTCTCTCCAGAGAGCTACAACATTTTTAGCTTAACCAAATTAACGTCTACTACTGTGAGTATGTGCGTCTACATACTCACAGTTCTATCCTGCGCGAACAAGTGTACTTACACTCCCAGTTGAGTTATTGAGCATTATATTCAGAGCGTTTGCGAGATACTGATGGTATTGCCACATCTATATGATTAATTTCTAATAATACAACTTGTTTAGCCTAATTTCATTGTGGTTAGTGCTGATAAACGTTTTTAAGCTATTGCATAGCTTTTATCGCGGGCTTTAAGCACGGCGATCGAATCAAGAAATTCCGTAACGAAAAAAAAACCTAAGACCCGAAAACCCAACATCGTAAATCCATTACAATAAAGATATTAACTAATTTGCAACCATCCGCTAACTAAATACAATGATGTGTCTTACCTGGATTGAAGAGCGCTTCCCGCCCTCCCTCAATTGTTTCATTATTGTTTTATTCTCATAGCGAGTGCACGTTGATTACAACGCTCGTCAAATATCATCTATATTGGTGAGTTTAATTATTTTTTACTTTTTAGAAATTCAGCCGCCATTACCTTTTTTTTTTGACTTCATAATAGTTTTTGTTAATTGCAGATTATGGCCAATACTGAGGAACACAATGATTCTAATCCAATCACTAATCCATATTACTATGCTCAGGATGTGGATAAATTTACACTACATTATTACAACCGAAAGGAGCAGCTTCACGATTTACCACCAAATAGAATAGCTATTAATGAAGAGCGGCAATCGAAATCAAAGAAATGTTACAGGAAGAGAAACCGTTCTCAAGAATCATCGTCATCATCATCATCATACATTATCCGGCGAGATAAAGATAAACGAGGTCATCGTCTGATTAAAATCAGCATTTGCGAACTTAACGAGCAAGAAGAAAATGTCATCCATGATCTTAGTGCTAATATAAGTGTTCAATATGTTGTGGATTTAATGTATGATGAAGTGTTAGATGCTACAAATTGTCTTATAAAAAAATAGGTGAAAAATTATGTGAGAAATAGTAATTTAATTAATGTAGCTTGTAAAATATAATAAAAGTTATACATTGAATTTTATTGTTGTTTTATTATGTATCATTATTATTCAATTGTGTAGAGGAAAAAAGAAAAAGACATTAATAGTTACAACGAATGTATTTATTAAAACTAAATATTTATTTATTTTAAATTAATATAAAGTTACAAACATGATGATACATGTAACTTAAGCTATACATTTATCTCTTACTTACTTATACAGTTAAATTAATATAAAGTTATAAACATGATAATACTTGTAACTTAAGCTATACATTTATCTCTTACTTACTTATACAGTGCATAGTAGTAGCATTACATAGTTTTACATTCAAATTTATTAAAATATAGTTTTATAGTGTCCCCACGGTAACGTATTGTAGCCATCTGCCATAATTTGTCTTTTATCATCATTTCTATTAAGTACAAGTTTATCAACTTATAAATATTTGATGATTGTTTGATCTAATTATACACATACTCTTTCTAAAGTTTTCATTAGACCATAACGCTCGTTTATATTTTTCAATATTAAGATTTTTAGTAACAGATTTTTTAATACCCTTAGATTTTCTTATTGAGGTTGTTTTAGAATCAATACAATATAATTTCGCTCTTAATCTTACAAATTCAGTTATTATATCAACATCCATTTCGTCTTTGAAAAACCCTGAAATTTTAAAAATTTACTTTGGGCATATTATACTGATTGTTTTTGAAATTACTTGTATCAAAAATTTTTTTTTATGTATTCATAAAAATCATTTGTATTTATTAGATACAGCAGACTATCAGTATCAGTATAACAGAGTTGCAGTGAATTTTTATACATGCGTTTCGTTATAGAGTAATGAAAATTATATAAATGACTCTTAGCTAAATCCAGAATTGAAAACCCAATGTAAATTGGGCGATCAAGGATAACTTTTGTTAGTTCTAACTGGATTGCTACTAACGAATCTGAAATTATTGACAACTTTTTAAAATTAGGAGCACTTACATATTTTTCAGCTCCACATATTTTATTAGTCTTATTGGATGTATCTTTCCATACATTAACCAATTGTCTTTTCAAAAATAGAATTGTTTTTTTTTTTTTAAATCTCTTTCAAAGTCTGAAGTAGCGTTTTGTCTAAGTGTTGTATTTAATAAAATATGTGGTACTAAAAATGCATTTTGACTAAATAACAATATCCTATAAACTTTGAGCAAAATGAGTACATGACGTAAACATTCTTTTAAATGCTCATAATGTATAACATATTTACATTTATCGTACAAACTAGCTATTAATTTTTTATGTTTGCTTCCTGGCGGAGCAAACTTTTCTGCTGCAAATGGTAAATCTGAATGATCATCATGTATTTCAATTGGATAGTGCTACTTCAAGAATATACCCAATATCACTATCATCAGGAACACTCATTACACCAAATTGATTAATTTCTTTTTCACTTAGGAATTTAAAGTTCTCCGTTGGTAACTTTTGCATCATAGCAAAACACAAAAATTTACACAATTAAGATAAATTAAAAAATTGTTTTTATCCTTGCTGTCATAATAATACATGTATTTATTATTTGCTTTTGCATATCTTAGAGAACATTGAGCAAGACCACCGCGAATTCCTTTCTCTAAAAAATTGGTACATTTCAATATCTGAAAGTAAATCTAATTGTATGCTCGTATGAAACAACATAGCATCCCAACTTAATGATGGGGTTGAAACATAGTAACATGGGTCCAGACTATAATGTTTTAAACTCATAGCTCGGAATTTTTCAAAAACATCACACAACAGTAATACATTACATTTTAAATATAAATCGGTGTATTCACCTAAGTTACAGATTTTAAAATCATTCCATACCTTCAATGCATGACTGTAATCTTCATCTGAAACAGATTGAGATGTAAGGTGATTGAAAAATTTCGATTGCTCTGGTAATTGATTTTCTTCATACCGATCCCATGAATCTATATAGTCATAACAGTAGATACCTTTCTTTCGAACTAAATTAAATAAATGTTTATCTTCAAAAAACTTGCGTAAATTTTTAAAATCTTTCGCTTCCATCTTTTTCACTAAATTATCTAAGCTGGAGCTCAAAAAGTTGAAAGAGTCAATAAATTTCAACTAAGCTGAGTTCTTATTATTATTATTATTTTCTATTGGAATAAACTTAGTAAATGAAATAAAGTTTTCTTTATTTCGCGGTATTAGATTTATACGACCGCAAATGGCGGAAAGTTCCTTTATAAATAAATGACAATCATAACCAGAAAGGTTGTGAAATATTATAGGTATGAATGAGCATGTTTTAGCTTTTAAATTACATTCGTTATGAGCAGGTCCTCTGTATTTCCCAGTAAAGTGATCATGATCTGCAACTATGATATCTGTATTACTAAATATTTTTTTTACACAAATAACATTCCTTTACATTATCCAAATAGTCTCGCCCCGTTTCACCGATTACCAGAGGTGTATTATTTGAAAGTAATTTATGTAACCGTTTAACATCTTTACTAATTGATTCAATAAATTTTGTAGCACACTCTGACCCTCGATAGGAAACTAATTTATTGAGTTCGGGCTTAGAATCACAAAATATATAATATGCAAAACAACTGGCTTCATGGATTTGAATATTTTCCACATACGTAGTTTTATTTTTGTCTGAATACTCATGTAATAAACTCTTAAAGTCGCCGTATATTACAATAGGAATTCTTTGAGTCCTTTCATAGTTTGAAAAATTAAGTTTAGTATTTTCTTCCAGTAAAATGGTTTGGATCCTCGCACAATCATGATTTAAAAGTTTTTCTGCAGTGTTAAATATAAAAAACATTCTTCACATAAATGTATTTGAGATTTATGCTTAGTTAATTGCTTGTGCACGAGTTTTACAAACCAAAAAAAAAATGATGTTTATTATTTTTATTTAAGTAAAGTTTATTATTTAAAAAAGTCCATAGTTATTCCGATACATAAAGGTGGTGATGAAGATCTTATCACAAATTATAGGCCTATATCATTACTTCCTGCTATATCTAAGATCTTGGAAAAACTCATTAATATCAGACTGGTGAGTTATTTGGAAAATCGTAAGTTACTTTCTGATAACCAATTTGGTTTTCGTCAGGCAAAGTCTACTTCAGATGCAGTTCATGCAGTGACTAATTTTATTGCTACGAATTTAGATAAACATAATAAATGCTTAGCCATATTTCTAGACATTGCAAAGGCGTTTGATACAGTATCGATCCCCATTCTACTAAATAAGCTTGAGTCTATAGGCATAAGAGATAATCAGTTGAATCTTTTTAAGAGTTACCTTACAAATCGTGCTCAAGCTACAGCAGTTGGAGAATATATTAGCACATATGCACCTATATCTTATGGAGTTCCACAGGGCAGCGTTCTTGGACCAACTCTATTCCTGATTTACATTAATGAACTAACTTCATTTACACCTTTAAATGGTAATCTGATCTCCTATGCTGATGATACAGTTCTATTAATTTCAGCCATTTCCTGGCAGAAAGTTTTTGATGCTGCGCAGGATGCTTTTGACAGTGTCTCTAGATGGCTGGGTGAAAATCTTTTGACACTAAATCCTAATAAAACAAAATACATTCCTTTTTCTATTCGGAAATTGAAAGGACTTGGAGATAAATTTCATCTTGTGGCTCACAGTTGCAATTTTGTAGATAAATATAAATGTTCCTGTCCTAAATTAGAGCGTACTAATGAAATAAAATACTTAGGGGTAATGTTAGATTGTCACTTAAATTTTAAAACGCATATTGAATTATTAAGCAAAAGAGTGCGGAAATTAATAATAATATTTAAAACACTTAGACATACTGCAGATTATAAACTCATAAAGCAAATTTACTTTGCACTCTGCCAATCACTGATATCGTACTGCATTACTTCTTGGGGAGGAGCGCCAGCTTCTACTATTAAGTGTGTCGTGAAGCGACAATTTAAAAAAAATAAAACCTAACCTAAGTACAACAAAACAACAAAAGTAGAGCCAGAAAACAATATATTTAAATTTATAAAAGGTATTTACAATTTTATAAAAAAATGATGTGAGGATGATGATGGATGAAGTGAGAATACAATTAGTTTTAAAAAAAAAATAAAGGTGAGAGAATAGGGGAATATAGCGTTGAAGTGGGGCCTAAAAGTCGAAGCGACACACGTTGCGTTTGTAGAAGTAGGTTTCTTAGCAGCGACGGCACGCAGCGCCTGAAGCCAGCACACGCCGTTTGCGCTTGTAGAGGTAGGTTTTCTTAGCAGCGACGGCGCGCAGCGCCTGGAGCCAGTACACGCAGCGTCCGGAGCCGGCGCACGTAGCGCCTGGAGAAGGGGCGCGCAACGCTTAGAGCTAGCAGTTGCAGCGCCCAAAGGTAGCGCCGGCGGTAGGTGCACTCGGCGCCTGGAGTAAGTAGTAGTAGTGCCCGGAGTAGTGTGGCCCCCGCGCTTGTAGTAGTCTCGAAGCGACTTCCGAGGTAGATGGAGGCTTGTAGGAATCCGGAGTGATGCGGCCCGAGTTTTAAGAAGGCTTCGCCGAAGACTTCACGTGTAAATGGAGGCTTGCAGGATCCCGGGGCAGTGCGGCCCCGGGATAAGGCCTTTAGGAGATACTTCCAATTCGCGAACTGAAGCGAGACTGCCTTTCTTCACCGATTGTTCGGTTTTTATACCTTTCTAGAGAGAACGGAAAAATTATTTAAATTATACGCAAATTTTTTGTAAATGGTCAAGAGAAAAGAGGATTTATGTGAAATTATCGAAATAGGAATAACAGATCGGTAGCAAATTTGAATATAATTACCATGGAAACGATATAAATAAGAAAGACAAAATATGTCAAATTTTTGTTTTTGGTTTATAATAAGAAAACGGTAAGATTTAAGTGGAAAATGAGATATTATTGATATAGGAAAAAAGGTAGCGCAACTGCCCACACTAAGTCCGAGATTGTAGAGTTATGGAAAACTAGCTAAAAGATCGAAAAAAGGTAGACTCCATTGACACCAATTTAAAAGTGCTGATAATGTGAAAATACGAAGTAGAAATGATTTGTTATTGTGTTCTTATGGTTTAAAATCGTTACAGGATCCTATGGAAATAAAGGTGATGTAAAATATCCAGTTTTGAGGTGAATGCAGAAAATCGAAACAGAATGGAAAAATGAATTTAAAATAATGAAAAATATACATATGTAAGTAGCATAACACTACATTTTCCCCCCGACCCTGGAAAATTTTTGACTCAGCAAAAATTTTGATATATACATTCTAAAATAAACCATAAAAACACAGCTTTGCAGAAACAGACATCACCAGGCAAAATCAGATATACTATCTCTTACATTCATCATCTGCCATTCAGGTAAGGGTGGAGTTCACATTCAATTACTACCACTCTAAAAGTGTGTTTTCGAAACGACATTAAGGCTTATTTAAGGAGTAGTCATCCGCTCCTGCGTGGAAAAAAAAATAAATTAGTCGAAGAAACACCACTCTTAAAAGTGTGTTTTCGAAAGGACATTCAGGCTTATTTAAGGAGTTGTCATCCGCTCCTGCGTGAAGATAAAGATAAAGAGATCAATCTTAAGCAAGCTTTAGTCGCTATGACTTAAGTAAAGATAAAGAACGGCCAGAGCGGTAGGGCTCAAAGCCAGAGATCAGCAACATCACTAGCGAGATGTGTCTGAAATAATAAGAAGTGAAGATTAACCTACCAAACAAACAAAGAAATAATAGCAAGGTGAAAATGATGGTGATATTTATACATATATACAAATTAAATGTGATATTTATACATATATACAAATTAGTAGTTAATAAATGTTTAGATATTTATAAATATATACAAATTAACAGTTAGTAAATGCTTAGAAAAGTTATGAATCGTCTCGCTTCAGCTTTGAAAAACAATTTTATATAAAGTGTAAAGTTTAAGAAATAAAGATTTAATTGAAAAGTTATACCTCTTTAAGTTACCTAGAATAAAAATATTAGAGTGATGAATGTAAGTGAAGTGTTGAATATAGGTCTAAATATAATCCAGATAAGTTGAAAAACTAGATGAAGTTTTGTTCTAGAATAAAAATATTAAAGTGATGAATGTAAGTGAAGTGTTAAATGTGGGTCTAAATATAATCCAGATAAGTTGAAACACTAGATGAAGTGTTGTTTTAGAATTTGGAAGGTATGAAAAGGATGAATAAATGAATGATGAATAATGAGTTAAGAACGAAAGGGAGAGCAATTAAATCAAAAGGGAATGGACAAGGCGCAGTAAAGGTGAAGAATTAAGAGAGAAAGAGGACTTTTACGTTGGGCGCCAAATGTCGTGAAGCGACAATTAAAAAAAAATAAAACCTAACCTAAGTACAACAAAACAACAAAAGTAGAGCCAGAAAACAATATATTTAAATTTATAAAAGGTATTTACAATTTTATAAAAAAATGATGTGAGGATGATGATGGATGAAGTGAGAATACAATTAGTTTTAAAAAAAAAATAAAGGTGAGAGAATAGGGGAATATAGCGTTGAAGTGGGGCCTAAAAGTCGAAGCGACACACGTTGCGTTTGTAGAAGTAGGTTTCTTAGCAGCGACGGCACGCAGCGCCTGAAGCCAGCACACGCCGTTTGCGCTTGTAGAGGTAGGTTTTCTTAGCAGCGACGGCGCGCAGCGCCTGGAGCCAGTACACGCAGCGTCCGGAGCCGGCGCACGTAGCGCCTGGAGAAGGGGCGCGCAACGCTTAGAGCTAGCAGTTGCAGCGCCCAAAGGTAGCGCCGGCGGTAGGTGCACTCGGCGCCTGGATTAAGTAGTAGTAGTGCCCGGAGTAGTGTGGCCCCCGCGCTTGTAGTAGTCTCGAAGCGACTTCCGAGGTAGATGGAGGCTTATAGGAATCCGGAGTGATGCGGCCCGAGTTTTAAGAAGGCTTCGCCGAAGACTTCACGTGTAAATGGAGGCTTGCAGGATCCCGGGGCAGTGCGGCCCCGGGATAAGGCCTTTAGGAGATACTTCCAATTCGCGAACTGAAGCGAGACTGCCTTTCTTCACCGATTGTTCGGCTTTTATACCTTTCTAGAGAGAACGGAAAAATTATTTAAATTATACGCAAATTTTTTGTAAATGGTCAAGAGAAAAGAGGATTTATGTGAAATTATCGAAATAGGAATAACAGATCGGTAGCAAATTTGAATATAATTACCATGGAAACGATATAAATAAGAAAGACAAAATATGTCAAATTTTTGTTTTTGGTTTATAATAAGAAAACGGTAAGATTTAAGTGGAAAATGAGATATTATTGATATAGGAAAAAAGGTAGCGCAACTGCCCACACTAAGTCCGAGATTGTAGAGTTATGGAAAACTAGCTAAAAGATCGAAAAAAGGTAGACTCCATTGACACCAATTTAAAAGTGCTGATAATGTGAAAATACGAAGTAGAAATGATTTGTTATTGTGTTCTTATGGTTTAAAATCGTTACAGGATCCTATGGAAATAAAGGTGATGTAAAATATCCAGTTTTGAGGTGAATGCAGAAAATCGAAACAGAATGGAAAAATGAATTTAAAATAATGAAAAATATACATATGTAAGTAGCATAACACTACAAGTGCTTAGAAATTGCCCAGCGTGCAGTACTCAAAGTAAGCACTTTTCGACCTTTCTTATTCCCAACCAAACTTCTCTTTGAAAATTGTGAAGTCCTTACCGTCAGACAACTGTTTATCTTAGGTATAATCTTGAAACAACACAGTGAAGTGATTTTTGATCCTCAAAAATGTATAAACTCCAGAATAGTCAGACCTTGTGAACTAAAACAGTTTCATACTTCATTTGTTCGGAGATTTTACTGTGCTTTAGGTCCTTTTGTGTATAACAAAGTTAATAAAATTATTCCAGTTTACTCCCTACATATAAAGCAATGCAAAAAGAAAATAACATCTTGGTTACTGACTCTAGGATATGATGAAACGGAAGATCTCTTGACAGTGCAGAGCTAAGTTATTATGGACAGTGCTCGAATCTCTATTGTTAGGTAACTTAAGGTATTCATTAAACTGTATTCTTCACTGTGTTCTTCACCTTGTACACACCCTCTTACACACGCTCACACACACACACACACACACACACACACACACACACACACACACACACACACACACACACACACACACACACAGACACACACACACACACACACACACACACTCACCACTCACACTCACACACATCCACACACACACGTACACTAGCACCATATACAAAAGAGGTACATTTTACATATATAAATATAAATATATATATATATATATATATATATATATATATATATATATATATTTTAATTTCAATTTTACTTTTTGTTTTATACCACATCTGTAATATAAAGAACAAAGTTTTGTAAATTTTCTATAATTTAAATAAATAATTTATGTTTATTATGTCTGGGGAGTGGCGCCATATGCTGAAATACAGGTTTTGGCCTAGTTCGGCAATGGATGCTATTTTTCATGTTATAAGATGAAATATTCCTATGTAGCTTATAAATAGATATATTGTTAACTGATATATATATATATGGAAAATATGGAAATAAAGATTATTATTATTATTATTATTAAATAGTTTACTCATCGACGGCTTAGCAAGCCACTACGCCACGGAGCCGGCATAGACGGCTCCGTGGCGTAGTGGCTTAGCAATGAGTTGCAACGCTTGGGGCCGCGGGTTCGAATCACGCACGGAACAAGTATTTGTACGGCCTACAAATAATTGTTACGGGTCTGGATGTTTGTCCTTGTGCACTTTGTGTTTGTAAACTGCCTCCGCGATACAGGAGAAAATCCTAGTGTGGGGGTAACGTTTTTTTAAAAAAAAAATTAAAAAAAACTATCTGGTTGGGCTGTATAAATATATAATTGTAAATGAAAATGATAAACATACATAAATATCAACAAAATAAAATAAATGCATAAAAAATACATAAATAAATAAAAACCCAACCAGATGGAAGCCCTCGGCAGGGGAGACCAAACGGCCGAGGGTTAGGGGGAAAGGGAAAGAAACCGGCGGACGATACGGGCGGTATCGAGGAGCACCGCCTTCTGCATTTGAGCTTGGAGCGGTCCGTCACGGAGTCCCAGTCGCCTCAGATGACCCGAGAGGCTGACTGGGATTAACCCGTTCGCAGAAACGACTACAGGTATAATTTCGGCCGGCAGTCCACCCCACATGTCGGTCACCTCGTGAGCCAGGTCCAGATATTTTGTTCGCTTATCTGTTTCGGCTTTCACGAGGTTCTCGTCACACGGAATGGTAATGTCGACCAAAAATATCCTTGACTGTGCCCGGTCCATCAGCACAATATCAGGCTTATTCGCAAGAATGGTCCTGTCTGTGATGATGGCCCGGTCCCAGTAGAGCCTGGCGCGGTCATAGCGCGGGATAGTTGTTGGTCTTAATAACCTGATCCTGTATTGCACAGACAAAACCCTCGGTTTCCCCGAAGAGGTCACCAAAACGTAGCCAGTGGAGGGAGGCAACTGTATCTACGAAAGGCTCATGTAGAGCCTTGTAGAACCTCCCGTGGAGCTCCTTCTCCTTCCATATGGTCTCCCGGTCGGAAATGCTCTGTACTGCCGGGTCTTGCCATTGCTCGTTGGCTAAGAATAGAGGGGTAAGTCCTTTATCACAAAAAATAACGTCCCTATAGAATGGATCATCCGCTCTCGACAGAAAATAATTACGGAGGCTGCACACTTCGCGATTATGCAGGGTAAGCGCGCTTAAAAAGCCGCGCCCACCATGCTTCCGCGGCAAGTACAGCCTCATTACCGACGATCTCGGATGATGCACTCTGTGGGACGCCATTATAGTGCGGACTTTTCTGTCCAGAGCGTTCAGTTCGGTCTGAGTCCACCTGAGTATGCCAAAGGTATACATGAGAACAGGCATGATCCAGCCGTTATAAGCGTGTGTCTTATTAACGCCCGACAAAAGACTGTTAAGCATTTTTGTCAAGCGTGCATAAAACACATCGCAAACTGACTGCTTCATACCCGCCTCATCGACACCGATTTTCTGTGACATACCCAGGTATCGGTATGTTTCAGCCTCGGAAAGGGTCCTTATGCTGATGGGCATAGATAAGTCTTTGCCCTCAGAGTTAGCAACCCTTCCCCTTTCGACATGGAGGATCGCACACTTATCCGTCCCCAGCTCCATTCCAATAGAATTGCTAAAATCACAAGTGATGTTTAGCAATTCCACAAGATGGGAGCGACTGGAGGCGAATAACTTGAGATCATCCATATAGAAAAGGTGGGTCACTTTTGTACCTCCTTTCCGAAGCTGAAATCCCCTCCCGGAAACCTCCAGTAAGGTACTGAGAGGGTTCAGAGAGAGGCAAAACCAGATTGGACTCAAACAATCGCCCTGGAAGATACCCCTTCTTATCCTTATGTGGTTCTCCGCAGCCGTCATCCGCTGGCCTAGATGACAAAGGATCGTACTCCACTGCCCCATACACTGCCCGAGGAAGTCTCGAACCGTACAGTCAACCTTGTACAGCTCGAGGACTCTCTTAAGCCATGTATGAGGCACCGAGTCGAATGCCTTTTTGTAGTCTATCCAGGCGGCGGAGAGGTTCCGACGGTTGCGTTTAACCACCTTGCCAATGACCGCGTCAATGAGGAGTGGTTCCTTGGTTCCACGACCACCGCCCCGACATCCATTTTGAGCGCGCGACATCACCTGATTTGAGTTCAGGTGACGAGTGATTCTCGCGCTCAAAATGGATGTTAGTGTCTTGTATATGGTAGGTAGACACGTTATGGGGCGGTATTTGCTCGGGTCTGTGGAATCCCGGTCTTTAGGAACCAAATGAGTGATCCCAGTAGTGAAGAGGCTCGGGAGCGACTTTTGGTCGAGAGCCTCTTGAAACTGTCGGGCGAGCACAGCGTGACACACCACGAACCCCTTCAGCCAGTAGTGATGCAGTCCGTCGAGTCCCGGACTTTTCCAGTTCGGGGCCCTACGGACCGCCTCAGCTACGTCATCCGGCGTTATGATGACGGGGTCCATGGGCGTAATATTCGCACACTGACTCGCCTCAACTTCCGTCCAAGGGCCCTCGCTGTGGTTTACGGGCTCTGACCACAGGCCGCGCCAAAATGCGATAGTGTCGGCCTGTTTCGGTGCTGGGCCCGTTCCACGTACCATCGGTCGCTCCAATGATTCATAGAGCCTCTTCTGATCACTCTGAAAGAGACGATTCTGGTTGAACCGTGTCGACCTCTCGGTATATTGCCGAATCCGCTTCCCCCAAGCAGCGATTCTCTGCTTCAGGTCGTCTATGCGCTCCGTCAGTTTTTGCGTTATATCCGGCTGAGACAAACTGATATTTGTCCCAGCAAACGCCATCCTGACGGTGCGCACAATTCTCGGCCTATTATTGCCCGACCTGAAGCTTATCAGTCTGCCGATGAGGACCCTTGCCTTTGCGATACGGTCCTCAATCCTTCTTCTCCAGGCTGGGATGGCGCTACTTTGTCTAGTAGCACGTCCAGCCGTGGGAAGTTTGGCGCCAATAATACGGCAAACTGCCAGTGCGGCGCCAAAAAGAATTGAATCCATCTCGCAAAGGTCCCGGCTGGCTTCCAAATAGGTCACCAGCATTGGGTTAAGAGCCCTCACGGCAGCCCGATTCCGCTTGCTTAGGGTTATGCGCGGTAGTCGCGGTCGATTTTCGAGAGGCGTACTGCGCGTTTCCACAATCGCCTCCTCCAATTTACTCCTCATCTGCTCTAGTTCTTGGGTGACCATTCCATCATCGTCTGAATCAACTACAACTGGAAAATCCGCGGCGACATCGACGTGTGCAGATTGTTCTGCAATTTGTGGCGTCGCATTACCAGCTGAAGCATTTTCATTCGATGAGGGAAGGGCCTCACGTCGTAGTCGTTCGAGTTCGGCGTCACCAAATATGTTGGAGCGCAGGATGTACCGAACTCGGGCTGCCAGGTTTTGCTCTGATACATGAACAGATGGCTCCAGCTCCGCGAAAAAGCAATGCATCCGAGCCCGATACGCCAACATTCCAGTTTCTTCCCCTTTTTGCCCTAAAATACGCTCGCAATGCGTTTGCGTTCATGATTTTTGTCCAACGCATGCGACGTGTTCCACCAGCGGCGGGTGCCACTTGCTGAGTCCGAGAAGACCCAGCCGACACCAAGCCCTCTGGTGGGGATGATGGATGCGGGCGGCTCCTAGGTGGTCTTGCAGCCCCCCGCGCTTGGCAGGCGACCCGCATGCTGTCGCGTCCAGCGCCAGCTCCAGACGCGCCCTGGCGACCTCCAGGCAGCGGCCCTTTGCGCACTCTTTTATTTTCCATCATCCATTATATGGGCGTCAATTAACGGGAGACGCCCAGGCCCGGCACCGTTTCATGGTGCGGCCATAAGCACAGACGGACCTTTGCACCCTCAATTCTGCCGAGGCACGGCGCACACACATCTTGGCAAGGCGCTGACTGACTGCACTGACGTAGCAGTTTTGTCACTTAACTGTTACGTCAGCGGGCGGTGGGGTCGTCACTTCCCTACGCCTATTAATAATTATTACTAATAATAATAATAATAATATTATTATTGGGGTTATCTATAAAGTTTTCTCATCTGGTTGGGCTGTTTAAATATATAATTATAAACGAACTATATAAACATACATAAATATCAATAAAATAGTATAAATACATAAAAAATACATAAATATATAAAAAAAACCAACCAGATGGAAGCCCTCGGCAGGGGAGACCAAACGGCCGAGGGTTAGGGGGAAAGGGAAAGAAACTAGAAAAAAAATATTATTATTATTTTCGGAAAGTGTTTTTCACTTCTCAGTCCTTGGACTGGAATTGAACTACATTTACGGGCCGAAACCAAAGCAAATGCAGCGTGAGGTGTGTATACTCGTATTTATGTATTTTCATGAGGTCCTATTTCGTTTACTTCTATTTGCATGAATTTCCTGACAATTCTGCATGTATTTAATATAGCGGCTTTTTGCAGTGTTATGTAGAGGGTTTCCTTTAGATCTAATAGTGTCAAGCTATGGAGGAGATGATTTGGTATTACGCCTGTTGTGGAGAGGACTATAGGAACCACATATACTTTTTCTTGTCGCCAGATTCTAGTCACTTCATCTTTGAGCTCCACGTACTTACAAATTTTTTCTGTGATTGTCTTCTGTATGTTGTGTGTGTTGGGGACTGCAATGTCTATCAGGTACGTAATTTTATTTATTTTGTCTTGTAGGATTATATCTGGTCTGTTATAATGGATTGTCTTGTCAGTAAGAATGGCGCGGTCGTACAAGAGTTTATGGGTAGTATTTTCTAGGGTAATTTTTGGTGTATAATTGTAGTAAGGAGTGTTCGTATTTTTAATGAGTACGTGTTTGAGTGCTAGTTTTTGGTGAATGACATTGGCCACCTGGTTGTGCCTGTGGGTGTAGTCAGTCTGCGTCAGAGTTGTGCATGCGCCTGTTATGTGTTGGATGGTTTCTGGGTGGATGTGGCATTTGCGACATTTGTCATTAATTACTGTAGGATCTTTTATTATGTATTTCCTGTAGTTTTTTGTGTTTATGATTTGGTCTTGAATAGCTATTATAAATCCTTCGGTTTCCGGAAATAAGTTGCCTATTTTCAGCCATTTATTTGAAGCTAACTTATTTATGTGTGGTTGCTCCAAGTCATGAGGGTGCCGACCGTGGAGTACTTTCCTCTTCCAATCCTCGATTTTTTGTGTCTGCTGGTTATCAATGGTAGTGTTTTGGGTTTCTATTTGATTGCTAAAGTTAAGTGGAGTGTAGTTAATATCATTTGTTACTATGGCTTTATGTATATTACTAGTGTGAGACTTTCTGTAGAAGAACGATTTTAGTCGTTCAACTTGTTTCTGCCTTAGGTGCTGAATATCTATTAGACCTCTCCCTCCAAGTTCCCGTTTTATGGTTAATCTTTCTATGGCGGACTTAGGGTGCAGGTTGTTATGTTTCGTAAGTGTTGTTCGTGTAGTACGTTCTAATTGTTCTGTGTCAGTTTTGGACCATTTTATAACCCCGAATGAGTACGTTAATACGGGAATGGCGAAGGTGTTTATGGCTTTGATGAGATGTTTACCTGAAAGCTGCTTTTTACAAACGGCGTTAAGTCTTCTCTTGTATTCCGTAGTTAGTGTACTTTTTATTCGTACGTGGTCAAGACCTTTAAGTTGCACATACCCTAAATATTTATACAAGTCAGTCGGTTCCATTGCTGTAATAACATCCGTGTCATTCACTACATAGTCGCCGGGCCTTACTTTGCCTCTTACGGTGTGAAGTGTTTTACATTTATCCAAACCAAATTGCATATTAATATTGTTACTAAATTCTGCTGTAATATCTACTAATTTCTTCATATCTTTTTCTGTTTTCGCGTATAATTTGATGTCGTCCATGTATATAAGATGCGATATTGTTGTTTCGTCTGTATTATTTTTTAGACTATATCCTGCCTTACAGCTCTGCAGCAAATGAGACAGAGGATTTAGGGCGAGACAGAACCACAGTGGGCTTAGAGAGTCGCCTTGGTAGATGCCTTTTTTGATGGAAATATATCGTGTTGTGATAGTATTTTTGTCACAATTTATTTGTAGTTTTGTTTTCCATTGTAACATTATACGGCGTAAGAAATCTATTATTTTCGGGTTTATTCTATAAATCTCTAATATTTGTAACAACCAAGAATGAGGAACACTGTCAAAAGCTTTTTTATAATCAATATAGGTGCAATGCAAATTTCTGTTTTTGGAGGTGGCATGTTTATGAATAGTGGAATCAATAATCAGCTGTTCTTTGCACCCCATGTGGCCCTGTCTACATCCTTTCTGTTCTTCCGCTATTATATTGTGATGTTCGATGTGTGAGTGAATTTTCTTTGTAATTGCAGATGTCAATATTTTGTAAATTGTGGGTAGACATGTAATTGGTCGGTATTGGGAAGGCTGAGGTGAATTTTTGGTTTTAGGTAGCATGTAAGTAATTCCTGTTGCAATAAATTCGGGCACATTCTGTTGTCCTACTATAATATCTGTTAAATTATTATACGTGGTAGAGCCATGCTGCAGCTATATTATGGTTGTAGCACGAATGGGTCGGCTCGACCGGGGAAGGACCACGCTCTCACAGAATACCAACGTAAAATAGCAGCTTAACGCTGCTGTGTTTCGTATGGTGAGTGTAGAGAACCGGAGACCCTTTTTACTGGAAACGAGGCATTCCATCTTAGTCCTCACGGGTGACAACGCATCTGCATTTTGATTCTTAATCGAAGATAGGTGTAGTTGTCTATGGGCCACAGCAACCACTTACCATCAGGTGGACTGTGTGCTCGTTTGTCACCCTTATCCTATAAAAAAAAAAAAAAAAAAAAATTTTTAGCTATAGATTTGTGTAATGAGGTTAACTTTTTGTACCAGAAATTATGTATATTGTCTATACCAGGCGATTTCCAATTATGTAATCTAGCTGTAATATGTGTAATGTCTGACTCTGTTACCTCTGCGAATTCCATCTCGTCAATATCTCTCCATTTTGCTTCTTCTTCCACTATCCAAGATGCTTTGTCGTTGTGTTGTTTTTGCTCTTCCCAAATACTAGCCCAATATGCTTCTAGTTCTTCTTTTGTAGGTAGGTTGGATGTGTTTCTGGTATTTTCATCAATTGTGTCTGTTTGTGGTTTTTGTAGGTTCCTATAAAACATTTTTTCGTTTGTTGCAAATGTGGTGTTATCTCTTTTGCGTTGTAATGCCTTTTTGTACCTTTTGAGCCTGTGAACTTTGAGTGCTAGTTTTTGTTTTAAGGTGTCTAAAAATTCTTCGGGTCTTGTGTTTTTTTTTCGTGTCTGGTGTGCGTGGAATTGTTCCTAAATATGACCTCAACTTTTTTTACTAGTTTATTAGATCTACAACCGTTAATATATTGAGTGAGTCTGCCTATGTTTGCCCGTATTTTTTCAATGTCTTTTTCTAGTCTCTGTTGCCACGCTGGTTCTATATTTTGTCTTGTTCCTGGCGTTCTTATGTGGTCTGTGATTTTAAAGTTCATTTCTTCAGATATTACTACCGCTGTGCAATATATAAGTAAATGTATGTCTATGAGTTGTGTGTCATCAGATATATATCGTCTGAGTATAGTTTCATTAAATAAATTTATTAGACGAAATAGTTTAGGCGTGTATTTAAGTTTGGGTAATCTTGGTCGCACTCCTGGGTCCATCCCAGAGTATTGTGTTATTGTTGTTCTAAATTTCTCATTAATTTCTTGAATATATGTATCTGTTGTTAAGTGTTGATCTGGAACAACTATGGTCTCAATGTCATTTTCTAGTGTTAGTATTATCGATTCGGTTTGTGTGGATGTGTGTGATCTTTGTATATAGGCTTGTGAATGGTTGTATGGCTGAGGTTGTGCATAAATGAGTTGTGATTGATTAAGCGATTGTGGTTGTACATGATGACTATTTTCATTTGTGCTTTGTTTAGTATTATTAATATCTCCATAATTATTAACCACTTCTTCTTCCAGTAATTGTATTCGTACTTCTTCTTTTAATTGATTTATTTCTTCTTGAGATAGAAGTTTATTCCTAACTATGGTTCTTCTTTGGTCTGAGATTCTTTGTTCTGAAACGGTAATTTCTGGATATTGTCGAGTGAAAAGTGCATGTAATTGTTGTCTATAGGCGGTCATATCGGTCTCTAATTTAGTAATATATAGATAAGTTCGCATGATAAATAGATTTACATCTTTACTCCATTTCATGCGAACTCTTGCTTTTCCAGCCTTGGTGGACGCAGGTAAGAAGGTAGTTACCCCCCGCGCAGCATTCAAAGTGGAAGTGGGTGGAACTGTATTTAAACTAATGATGGGGGGTGATGAAAGTATTGGTGACGATGGTATGGATGGTCTTGAGGGTGTGTATGATACTGTGCTAGGTCTATACTGTTCTACAGGGGTGTCCGTCCTGTCCGTCAGTCGATCACCATCGTCAATGATTTCGGCTGTAGCATCTTTGTCGGTGGGAGCCCGCCTGTTCAACTCCTCACCGCTGACGGTTCGCATGCTGAGACACCCAGCGTCAGCTCCAGGTGCGCCCCGGCGATCGCCCCCGGGCAGCGGCCCTATACGTTTACTTTTAGAACGAGTCTCCATTTTTTATAAGTTTCCAGAGCCACGTTAGCCACGCCAGTAATTTCTCATTCGTGTGTCCGCCCCCCACGTGATTAGATGGTCAATCAGGACGTGTGGTTGTTTAGGGGGCTTATTATTATTATTATTATTATTTAAGTAAAGTAAGTTAACATGCATTATCTTTCTTTTTAAAGATTTATACAGCAGTCCAGTCACATTATTTTTTATCCAAACCGTAAATATTAACGCTCACATTAGGATTCATTTCCTCGAATAATTTAATATCATTAAAACTTGGAGGAAATAACAAATTATCTGGTTTTAAAACTTTTGAGTAATGAGGGTATGAATTCACTCTGTTAGGATTACTTGTAGATGGATACAAATGAGCTAAAATACTCCAAAGAAAGCAATGTTTATCATTGTTTTTTAAATTTAACCATGATTTTGTATTACGTATTTTTTTAGGTAATGGTATATACGAACCAAATCTTAACGTATTATATTTTACAATATTTAATTCTAAGTGTCTTATAGCCTCAATAGTCCAACCCGATTCGCAAAGCTCGAATTCTGAACACTTGTTCGTTATTTTTTCAGCAAAATTATTGTAAACAGACGATAGATTAGTGTTTTGTATATAATTTCATATTTAGTATTAAAAGATTTAATAGATGATTCATTATTCTTGGGTAAAGTATATGTAACAAACAGTTAAAAATTAATTTTTAATGCTGTATGTTTCTTCAACATTTGTTTAATTATTTGAAGAGATGTGTGTGAAATATAAGATAAGAAAATTTCAGGTGAAATAGTTAATTTTTCAGGACTTATTCTGTAAGTGACAATTCTGTTCTTGAAAGCACATGCTATTATATTTACATTATCAAACTCGGTTTGCAGTAAGCAGTTGGACTTATGAGTATAGGACTTTTGATGAGCGGAATAATGTTTAACATGCACACCGCAGGGCTTGCAATATTTCTAAAAATAAATGATAAAACACTTATTATTTTATTACACTAAAATAAAGATCAGTTTCTAGCCTTTAGTTGGATACAAAACTGGACGAACGTTGTGATAATCTTCTTTGATGCATGATACTAACTGGGTAACAGCCTTCCACGTTGGGGTTTTCTCATCGGCGGCTGATTTAAGGCTGATCAGAGAGTGCTGCCAGCGGTCGGTTGATGGAATAGCCTCCAGCTCGCGGAAGTTAGAGATGCGCACTTCGATGTAATATTCACCTCGCTTCGAAGGCTCGCTCCGGTGCATATATCCCGACCCTGTTCATCATGATAAGTAGCTTTTTAAAATCCCCGCTCGGATAGGTTTAGAATCTTCATCCTGGAAACAATAAAAATACTATTTAAACAAAAGCATACTGATAAGCAACGAACAATATTTATATTCCCTCCTACATCGCATAAATATATTTAATACGATTCTCATAACATGACTTAGTAGTCCAATTCACTAACAATTGTATCAATCACATCGATCGTCTAAAAATATAATTAAATACGTTTTCATAAAAAAAAATTAACCTATGGCTGATAATTTATTCACAACATCCAATCAAATAGAAACTAACTTTTCATCATGTGAATGGCAACTCAAACTATTAAAATTAAATAAAATTTGCTTACCTCAGAATCTGGAAAAGCTATTAATTTACGTTTACTGCTGGAAGCTGGGTTGAGTGATGATGATGTATCAGCCTCAGATTCCGACTAGCTTCCGAATAATTCAATTCGTTTCTTGGACTTAGGAACTGTTGTTTTAGTCTTTAATACATTAGCTGGTTTCTTAACCGCTTTCTTCTTTTGCGAAGTCGACTGTACTTCAGCGTCTGACTCAAAGGGGTTGGAATACCTAAAAATGTAACACAAAATATATCAATATACAGAAACATTCATATGAAAAACTTATAAAGCGAAACATAATATAACTTTACTCTAACATAAGATAACAAATAAATTATTATTCTATTTTGTTTAATGAGTGAGGAGACTAATTGTTACGTACATACTTGATGATGCTGAACACTTCCAGGTCTAGTATACTGTGGAAAACACAATGCAACTAATGGTTAAACACCTCCCAACATTATATTTTATACCTTAAATTATAGCGCTATCGCCACTTGGAAGTGTTTTAGTTTGACATATTATAAAATGAAGAAATATTTCATTTGGTAATTTTAGCATTGACCCGTATTAATGTAATTTATAAGGAAATTTTTTTCTTATTATCATTAAATGCTCAAATGTGAAAAACACTTAACATAAATGTTTGCATGCGATGTCAAATCAACGTTGCGTCGTCAGCCGAAACCACCATTGGCGCCAGCCAGACGCTATAATATGATATGACAGTGTTTTACAGGTAAACGCGTGTATTTCACAATAATATGGAAATGGGTCAGTATATAGCGGTCAATGTACTTATTAAATTTAGATCCATTATAAATAAATCTTTGTTTAAAATTAATGCTTTTTGAAGAAAAAAAACTAACAATATTCAATCTTAAACTGAATTTTATACTATTCGTAATATCTCTTGATAGAATATAGTCTGGAATACCAACCATTTGTTTGTTGTAAAAGAAAGATACTAAGTTAATATGTTTATTTCCTTAAAATTTGTCTCTAAGGGACTCTTTACAAATTAAGTTATAAATCATCCGTATGCCTATCTTTTGCAAACAAATATGACTTCAATGTCAGTCGCATTATCCCATAGTAAGATTCCATAAGACATTACGCTATGAAAGTAACTACATGCTTATCTTATTAATTACGTTTGTGCATGGTAGAACTTTAGGGTCGGCTCGACCGGGGAAGGACCATGTTCTCACAGAATACCAGCGTAAAATAGCAGCTCAATGCTGCTGTGTTTCGTATGGTGAGTGTAGAGAACCGGAGACCCATTTTACTGGAAAAGAGGCATTCCATCTTAGTCCTCCCGGGTGACAACGCATCTGCATTTTGATTTGCAAACGAGGATAGATGTAGATGTCTATGGGCCACAGCAACCACTTGCCATCAGGTGGACTGTGTGCTCGTTTGTCACCCTATCCTATAAAAAAATGCTTTTGAACTAAAGCTGATGATTAAGTTAATTCTTCAGCAACTTTTTAAGTGTTTAAATTATTAACACGATTGAAATAACGTTAGTTCATTAAAACCTATCAGCCAATACGGCAAGTTAACAAAACTGTTATGAAATTTCTCAAATCAAAAAAATCATTTAAATTAGCATGTATCTGTCCTGCACCGAAAAATAAGGTTAAACGTCATGGGAGCTGATTGCCAAATACGTTACGTAGTATTGTATGCAGTCCATCAAATTGCGGAAAAACTAACTTAGTTATCAGCTTAATGTTACATCAGAATGGACCGCGTTTTCGTAACCTTTATGTTTAATCTGCAGTACTTTTTCTAAAAAGTTTTTAGTAAAAGTACTGCAGAATGTGGAAGGTATATATCTTATTACAAGTATAATCATAATAGCTAAATTTTGAGTCTACACGAAGCTTCGCCTAGCTCAATTATAATATTTGACGATGTAGCTTGTGAAAATCAGAACAACATACGCGATTATTTCGCCATGGGTCGACATAAGAACATTGACTGTTTTTATATTAATCAAACGTATACTAAGATACCTAAGCAACTAGTTAGAGGTAACGCTAACCTGATCATATTGTTTAAACAAGATGACGTAAATCTGAGACACATTTATGACGAGCATGTAGGGTCTGACATGACATGGTCTTAGTTCCGTGAAATGTGTTCAACTGTGTGGAGTAAACCTTTCAATTATATTGTTATAAATAAAGACTGTGAACGAAATAAAGGCTCTTACAGAATGAAGTTTGATACATTCATAATTACCTAATTAACATACTTTTATATAAATAACAATATAATTAACATTCACAACATAATTACATAAATACATAACATAATTTTAACATAACATTAAGTTTTCTGCTGAGTAGTCAAACATAGTACAATTCCTTTACAATGGAGCGAGACCTCAAGAAACAAATTATAAAATCTGCTGCAACTGTAAAAAGAAAGGTAGACATTTTAAAAGATGCAAAAAATACAAACAGTCTGGCTTTAGAAACAATATTTAAAGCCTATCGTTGATCCACTTAATATGCTTACCAGAAAAACTGAAGAAAAGCAGCATTTAAATGAAGATACAGACCAAGCTCACCTTATTAAAGAACCTAAGTACAGCACAAGTGAGTTATCGATTTCTTCATCTGAATTACTAAAAGATGTGCCTTATGGTATCAGAAATATGTGGGAAACTAATGCTCGGCCCATTTCGTGTTTATGATAATGATCACATCTTAAAAATTGGTAATCATAGTTTGAAAAAAACCCCAGGCTTAAAAGATTTATTGTTTAAAAAGCTACCAAATTTAGATATTGTGTCAGAGGAAGACTTACAAAATTATAAATTGTTACTTTTGCATACTAATGCACACAAACGTAATTATGATCCATCTAAAGCTATTAACAGTAACAATGGATTTAAATATATGCAAGTGATCAAACCATTGTTTAAGCACTCGAGAAATCATAAAAGTAGTGCAGAAAGTCTTCCAAAGGGAGAAGGAGTTAATATTTTAAAAGAAGTTAAAAAAGATACTGAGTTGGTTAACTGGAACGATCCAATCGAGTTAGTGCAACGATTAAAATTACTACTTGGATCATAGGCAGCTGGTAACACAGGGGTTTACAATGAAATTTATGCAATAGAGAAATTTTTCTGGTCAACATACGATTATTAAAGGAATAGATGATTTATGGCGAGCTGATCTGATTGATTTTCAAAAATATTCCACGTTTAATAAAGTATATAAATATGTTCTAGTAGTAATCGATGCTCTATCAAAATACGTATGGGTTAGACCATTGAAAACGAAACATAAAAATTGTGTCAAAAATGCGATGCAAAGTTTATTATCTGAATCAAGACAAAAACCTAAAAATTTACAAACAGATCTTGGTACAGAGTTTTATAATGATTCTTTTAAGAATTTTATGAAAAATTATAATATAAATCATTATTCTACGTACTCCGTTAAAAAGGCCTCCATTGTAGAACGAGTAATAAGAACTTTAAAAACTCACCTTTAAAAAATATTCAGTCTATGCGGATGATATCAATGGTTCAAAAATAATTTAGATTTTGTTGTAAAGCGGTATAATAATACTTTACATCGCATTACAAAATTCAAGCCCATCAACGTTAATGATTCAAATGCGATTTTAGTTATGTCAAACATCAAGAGGTCTCAAAAGCCTAAGATACGTCAAGGACCGGCGTTTCACGCTGGCGATTACGTTCGTATAAGCAAATACAAAGGAGATTTTTACAAAGGTTATACCCCTAATTGGTCTACAGAAATATTTCGTATCGTTAAAATCAACCAAATCAATCCTCAATCCTATCAAACAGAAGACAAACACAATCAAAAAATTCCAGGCTCTTTTTACGGCTACGAATTATAAAAAACTAAATTTCCAGACCTTTATCTTATTGAAAAAGTCTTTAAAAGAAAAGGAAATAAAGTTTTAGTAAAATGGTTAGGTTTGAGTAATGAAGAAAATAGTTGGGTGGATAAAAGTGAATTTAGTAGTTTAGGTATATAAATAACGTATAATCTCATTTTATATTTATCGATGAAGAAAGAAAGTGGTATAATTAATAAAATAATAGACAATTTACCGTTTACCCGGCTATCAATTTTGCGGCCCCGGAACTAAACTTCAAAAACGAAAGGCGATCGTAAGATAAACAAATTGGATGAAGCGTGCATGCTCCATGATATTGCTTACACTAACAAAGATTCGGGCACTCGACAAAAAGCGGATTTAGAACTTTTGAAAATGGCTAAGAGCAGGTTGAAATCAGAAGATGCTAGGAAAGGAGAAAAAATTGCCTCATGGATAGTCAAAAATGCGATGAAAGCGAAAATCTGGGCGGGGAGCGGTATAAAAGCATTTAAGAAGGGGATAAAAAAAATACAGTCTCAATTGAAAAAACTAAAACCCAAAGACAGTCACTCGGCTATAAAATATACCTATGCAGCTGCAAAGAAAATATTTAGTAATAAAAAAGGAATAAATTTACCCCAGGTCGAGTCGTCGTAGGTGGCAAACGAACCTCCACCAGAGATTCTTAGCACCCCCTGCCCCGCCGTTACCATGGTCGCCACCGTAGCCAGGAATAGCGGGGCCGCCGGGGACTGGGGGTCGTCTCTTCGTAACTTTCATCATGGGGGGTATATTGCCATAGTTGCCACGCCTGGCGAGCGGCTTGGCAACCGCAGTTTTTTTATTGTATTTTTGCCGTTACCAGGAAGATGCTGCTGCCCATCTCCTGCCTGTTTCCCTTTGTCGCCTTTTACGAAACCCACGGGAAGATATGGGGTAGTGGATATTCTTAACCGCCACTACACGGCAGTCAGGTATACCTCAAAACTTGAAAACGAGACTGTACACCCAGCACGTGTTGCCAGTGATGACATACGGAACTGAGAGATGGTCCTTCACTGCTGGCCGGATGAGGAAGCTCAAGGTCGCTCAGCGAGCTATGGAGAGGGCTATGCTCGGAGTTTCTCTGCGTGATAAACTCAGAAATGAGGATATCCGCAGTAGAACCAGAGTGACCGACATAGCCCAACGGATTAGTAAGCTAAAGTGGCAATGGGCCGGCCATATAGCTCGAAGAACCGACAACCGATGGGGAAGAAAGGTTCTCGAGTGACAGCCTCGTACCGGCAGGCGAAGTGTAGGACGTCCCCCCACTAGATGGAGTGACGACCTGGTAAGATATGCAGGAAGACGATATTAAACCTCATAAACAAGGAGCAGGTTTATATCTTAACCCCTCAAAAAACTAATTCAACGGCTACCCAGACGGGCGCTCACTAATCTCGACATATTAGAACATGCAAGTGACATTCCATACTTTCACGGCGTTCTCATGAGAAATAAATTACTTTTGAAACCGAGAAAGATATAATGTGGGTCATTGTAGAAGCGTGCTCGTCGCGACCCCTGCCAGCCCTTTTCAGGGCTGCAATTCTACTCAGCTGCGCACCCATGCCAACGAGAGTTAGGGCGTCCCCCCAAGGCGACGCACACCAGCTCGTCCCCGTTGGTGTGGAATGCAGCGCGCAAAGCGGCGATGGGGACCGCCACCCGTCACGCACAGCCCGACACGGCGGAAGGTGGAGGACAGAGTGCAGAGTTGGCACGTGGAATGTTAGAGGAGGCATGAGAGATAAGACGAATGAGTTGATCGAAATAATGAAAGAAAGAGAATTAGATGTCGTGTGTATGTCGGAGACCAAACGGAAGGGCAGTGGTACTGAAGAGCTCCCTGGCGGGGCGTTAGCTCTATGGTCCGGAGTCCCGGAGAGCGAGAACGCCTGCCAGGGAGTGGGAGTGCTGCTGTCTTCTCGGTTGGTCGATGTTATGACTGAATATAAGTTTGTGAACTCAAGACTTCTCTGGGTTCGCTTTAAATTGGGACTGACGAAGTTATTCCTTTTGGCTGTTTATGCGCCGGTAGCTTCGTCGTCCAGGGCTGAGCTGGAGGAGTTTTGGGAGAATGTAAGAGAAGTTCTAGATTTGGCTAGGGGAAACGAAAGAATTCTTGTATGTGGTGATTTGAATGGATATGTTGGTACCGCTCGACCAGGGTACGAGTCGATACTTGGAAAGTTTGGCGATAAAAGGGTTAATGATGCTGGCAAGCTTATACTGGCGATATGCAAGGAAAAGGGTCTTCTTGTGACAAACACTATGTTTAATCACAAGAAAATCCATATGTATACTAGAGAAAGAAAGAATGAGAGAAGTATGATCGATTTGTTCCTGGTGGATGACCGACTGCGAAAACAGGTGATGGATACGCGAGTGTTCAGGGGTGCTGACCTGGGAACGGATCACTATCTAGTGATTACTAGATTTAGGGGTCTGTTCGCGGGTTGGCGCTACCGGACGGCAGTGACAGAACCACAGTCGGTCTGTCGCATCCGAAGCTGGAAGCTTCAGGAAGCGGATACTAGGGACAAATATCATGCGAGGGTAGCCGAAAAGCTTGACACCATCGATGGCAGAAACGAATGTGTAGAAAGAACATGGCAGAACCTTAGGGATGGAATGGTAAGTGCAGCTGAAGAAGTGTGTGTAACAATAAAAAGAGGCAGTAGTAAAAGAAGAGATGCATGGTGGAATGATGAAGTGAAAGAAGCTGTAAAGAAGAAGAAGAAAGCATGGTTAGACTACTTGGCCTCTACTAATGATAAGGATATGAGAGAGAAGATGAAAGAAAGATATAGGCTGCAGAAAGTTCACACGAAAGCACTGATTGAGGAAGTGCGTGAAAGGTGTAGAATGGAAGCGGACGAAAGGTTGTCGCACAACTTTAAGGAGAACTCCAAACTCTTCTGGAAAGAGGTTGGAAGGACCCGAAGTGGTGCGACGGCCTTAAGAATGAACAAAGTGCTTTCGAGAACTAATGACGTCCTCTCAGAAAAATCGGACGTCATGCAGCGATGGAGCGAATTTTATAGAGAAATGTATACGTGTGATGATCTTAGTGAGGGATCCGGGGATGACGCCGTGACTGGTACGCCAGACCCGGACCTCGATGACACTGAGGTCATCAGTATGAAAGAGATTGAACGTGCGATTCGAAGTTTGAAATGTGGTAAAGCTGCGGGACTAGACAGAGTTACTGCTGAAATGGTCAAGTATGGTGGGCCTCGCGTCTGGGACAGCTTTCATCTGGTGTGCAATTTGTGCTGGCGGACGGGGGATGTGCCGGATGATTGGCGATCCGCAGTCATTGTGCCTTTATATAAAGGTAAAGGTTCACATTTTGACTGCGGGTGCTATCGGGCGATCAGCTTGACCAGTTTAGCAAGTAAAGTTTACTCGAAGGTTTTGACACGTAGGATGCAAGAGAAATCGGAAAGATTTCTATGGGAGGCACAATGCGGATTTAGACCTGGAAGAGGATGCACGGATCAAATGTTTTCTCTCCGCATGATCACGGAAAAGCTTCTGGCTGCTAACCAGAAGATTTTCTGTGCTTTTGTGGATCTTGAGAAAGCATTTGATAAGGTTGTAAGGAAGAAAATGTGGGAACTGTTGCCGGGGTATGGTGTGGATGGTCGATTGCTAAGGGCTGTGCAGTCTCTTTACTGTGACTGTAAAGCCTGTGGGGCATGACCTGTCACCCATGTTTAGCGTCCAAACGGGCGTAAAACAGGGTTGTGTCATGTCTTCCTGGCTGTTCATACTGTATCTCGACAGCTGTTTACAAAAGCTGAAAGATAGCTGTTTGGGTGTGAAATTGGGTGTTATTAAAGTAAATTGTCTGCTGTATGCTGATGATGCAGTGCTTATTGCACCATCAGAGGCAGAACTGCAGGCATTAGTCACGTGTATGAAAGAGGAATGTGAAATTAAAGGTCTCCGTTTGAACGCTAATAAAACTAAGGTTCTGGTATTTGAAAGGGACGAAGAGAGAACGAAGTGTGAAATATGGGTAAATCAGGAATGTCTAGAACAAGTAAATGAACTTGTATACTTGGGGAGTGCTTTTAGCCGGGATGGAAGATGTGATTTAGATGTGGACAGGCGTGTCGCTGCCGGGAACAAAGTCAATGGTGCCCTGACTGCGTTAGTCAAAAGGCAAAGCGTAGTGAAGAGTGCACGCCTTGCAATACATAACGCAGTGTTGGTACCGACTTTGTTATATGGCAGCGAAACCTGGGTATGCCAGAAGAAGCATAAAAGCAAGTTGAATGCAGGGGAGATGCGATCTCTTCGTAAAATGTGCGGCGTTACCATGGCCGACCGAAAGCGAAACGAAGAGATTCGCAATATGGCAGGTTTGAAAGATGACCTTATCACAAAAATTGATAAGGGCGTGCTTCGGTGGTTTCGGCACGTAGAGCGAATGAGTGAAGACCGAATGGTGAAGAAAATATATAGCGCGAAAGTTAATATTAAAAGGTGTCGAGGTAGACCGAGACTAACTTTCGAAGACCATGTGAGCAAATTGCTCGAAGAGGGTAAGGTCAAGAGTACTCGGATACCTACACGTGCATGTATGAAGAAGATAATGAATCTGAAAGAAGCGAAAGAGGTATGTAAGGATCGTGACACTTGGCGATCTGTTCTCTCTGGCTACCCCGTCAGGGATTGTGCGTGAAGATAAGTAAGTAAGTAAGAAAGAAAGATATAATGTGGAATACTGAATTTGGATAGCTACAGAAATCCTGGAACGCATTGGGTAGCCTTTGTAAAGCACTATAAATACGTAGAATATTATGATAGTTTTGGTAATTTAAAGCCCCCGTTAGAATTAGTTAAATATATGCATAACTTACCTATTAACTATTAAGCGTATTAAGCATTTGGTGCTACAAACTGTGGACATCTTTGTCTAAAATTTTTAAGGAATTACTGGAAAAAGCATTTATATAGTGTATGAAATAAATAAACGTATCAGTATAAAAATGTCTTTCACTGTGTCTATAACTGGGACAGGAGCCACTTTATCAACGAACTATTCACCGACAATAGAACTACTAGGAGACTACGAACGTGGTCTTTTGTATTTTTCAACTTTCAATTCTATTCCCAATATAGATGAAAGAAACAATTAATATGGGATCCTGCAAATATGGGAATAAGTGGTAAAAATCCTCCACACTTTGGAAGAGGAATACAACGGGGTAAACTTCATTCATCATTACAGCCCTTCACAAGTCCACTGCTGAACATAGGCCTCCCCCAAGGAATGCCACAAAGCACGGTCCTGAGCCACCTGCATCCATCGACTTCCTGCACATCTCACCAGGTCGTCACTCCATCTAGTGGGGTGACGCCCTACACTTCGCCTGCCGGTACGAGGCTGCCACTCGAAAACCTTTCTTCCCCATCGGTTGTCGGTTCTTCGAGCTATATGGCCGGCCCAATGCCACTTCAGCTTACTAATCCGTTGGGCTATGTCGATCACTCTGGTTCTACTGTGGATATCCTCATTTCTGAGTTTATCACGCAGAGAAACTCCGAGCATAGCCCTCTCCATAGCTCGCTGAGCGACCTTGAGCTTCCTCATCCGGCCAGCAGTGAAGGACCACGTCTCAGTTCCGTATGTCATCACTGGCAACACGCACTGGTTGTACAGTACTCGTTTTCAAGTTTTGAGGTATACCTGACGAGAAGATGTGCCGTAATTTCCCGAACGCTGCCCAACCGAGTTGAATCCGTCGATTGACCTCTCGGTCGAAGTTGGACTTACCTAGTCGGACTATCCCAGGTAAACATACTCGTCAACCCCAACAACTACCGGCATAGGTGTGACATGGACATTAAACATGATCGTTGTTTTGTCCATGTTCATCTTAAGACCTATCCGTTGGGAAGCACTATTGAGGTCATTGAGCATAGTGCTTAGGTCCTCCAGCGATTCTGCAATAAGGACTATATCACTAGGGTACAGTAGGGCTACGATGGCTATCCTATATATCACTATATAGGATAGCCATCGTAGCCCTACTGTACAAGCACTTCAGCACTTCGATATACCGAAAGTTAACTTGGCACCGCTGAAGGGCCTGCAGCACCGCCCAAATTTCGACGGAATCAAAGGCTTTCTCATAGTCCACATACGCCAGGCATAGTGGCAAATTGTACTCCTCTGACTTCTGTACAATTTGCCGAAGGGTATGTATGTGGTCTATGGTGCTAAAGCCTTTTCGGGAACCAGCTGTATGCCCTATATCCCTAGTCAGGTCATAAGTATTGTCACACAGTAAAAACTTTTCTTTTAGAATGCTGGTCACAAAAAAGTTTATTGAATTCGAATTTCGAATTGTTCATGAAAATAAAACTGTATACTTTTTAGAATTTTACTCATTTTTAAATATGGAGTGGACGCTTAAAGAAGACCCTGTTGCAGTTATTGCGTTGCATTGTTGCGGTTACGCGCAAATTCAAATTTTTGACATACTGAAAAATTTGAATATAACCGAAAGATTCGTTTATCGTACCATCAAACGCTACAATGAAGACTCCAGTGTAGATGATAGGTCAAGCAATGGTCGCCCTCGGTCTGTTAGGACTCCAGCAGTGATAAAAGCTGTGAAGGCGCGAATTCAAAGAAATCCCAAACGTAAGCAGAAACTGTTGGCCCTTCAGATGGGGTTAAGCAGAACCACGGTGAAAAGGGTGTTAAATGAAACAGGACATCGTTTGAGTACTCGTCTAATGGACCAGAGACTGAAGAGATGCCGCGCTTTGTTGAAGCGGTACGCGGGAAAGAAATATCGGTAAATTCTTTTTTCGGATGAAAAAATTTTTACCGTAGAAGAGAGCTACAACAAACAAAATGATAAGGTGTACGCACACAGTAGTGAAGAAGCGAGCAACCGTATTCCGCGTGTCCAACGAGGTCATTTTCCATCCTCGCTCATGGTATGGTTGGGAGTTTCTTATTGGAGCTTAACAGAGGTACATTTTTGTGAGAAAGGTGTAAAAACGAATGCAGTTGTGTATCAAAATACAGTCCTGACGAACCTTGTGGAACCTGTTTCTCATACCATGTTCAATAACAGGCACTGGTTATTCCAACAAGATTCGGCGCCAGCTCATAGAGCGAAGAGCACACAAGACTGGCTGGCGGCGCGTGAAATCGACTTCATCCGGCACGAAGACTGGCCCTCCTCCAGTCCAGATTTGAATCCGTTAGATTACAAGATATGGCAACACTTGGAGGAAAAGGCGTGATCAAAGCCTCATCCCAATTTGGAGTCACTCAAGACATCCTTGATTAAGGTAGCCGCCGATATTGACATGGACCTCTTTCATGCTGCGATAGACGACTGGCCGCGCAGATTGAAGGCCTGTATTCAAAATCACGGAGGTCATTTTGAATAAACTTTAGTGTGATAAGAATCTATGTTTTGTTAAGTTCATTTTGGTATATAAATGGTTACATAATGAATAAACTTGTTTCAATTATTTTATATTAAACATGTGACAGAATTTATGACCTGACTAGGTATATGCTGTCATCAGTCGCTAGTATTTTTTTGCCGACTTCCAAAACGGAGACGGAGACTCAATTTGACTCCTACCTCATAACTTTTTACTGGGTGAACCAATTTCGATGATTCTTTTGTTATATAAAAGCTGATACTGTTCGTGTGGTGCTTTATGAATTTGATCAAGGTCAGACCAATAGTTTTTGAGTTATTCTTAATAACTTATATTGAAGTCGGCTGTACAAAATTTTAAAATTTAAATTATTATAATTATGGGGGTCATTGTAGAAGCGTGCTCGTCGCGACCCCTGCCAGCCCTTTTCAGGGCTGCAATTCTACTCAGCTGCGCACCCATGCCAACGAGGGTTAGGGCGTCCCCCCAAGGCGACGCACACCAGCTCGTCCCCGTTGGTGTGGAATGCAGCGCGCAAAGCGGCGATGGGGACCGCCACCCGTCACGCACAGCCCGACACGGCGGAAGGTGGAGGACAGAGTGCAGAGTTGGCACGTGGAATGTTAGAGGAGGCATGAGAGATAAGATGAATGAGTTGATCGAAATAATGAAAGAAAGAGAATTAGATGTCGTGTGTATGTCGGAGACCAAACGGAAAGGTAGTGGTACTGAAGAGCTCCCTGGCGGGGCGTTAGCTCTATGGTCCGGAGTCCCGGAGAGCGAGAGCGCCTGCCAGGGAGTGGGGGTGCTGCTGTCTTCTCGGTTGATCGATGTTATGACTGAATATAAGTTTGTGAACTCAAGACTTCTCTGGGTTCGCTTTAAATTGGGACTGACGAAGTTATTCCTTTTGGCTGTTTATGCGCCGGTAGCTTCGTCGTCCAGGGCTGGGCTGGAGGAGTTTTGGGAGAATGTAAGAGAAGTTCTAGATTTGGCTAGGGGAAACGAAAGAATTGTTGTATGTGGTGATCTGAATGGATGCGTTGGTACCGCTCGACCAGGGTACGAGTCGGTACTTGGAAAGTTTGGCGATAAAAGTGTTAATGATGCTGGCAAGCTTATACTGGCGGTGTGCAAGAAAAAGGGTCTTCTTGTGACAAACACTATGTTTAATCACAAGAAAATCCATATGTATACTAGAGAACGAAAGAATGAGAGAAGTATGATCGATTTGTTCCTGGTGGATGACCGACTGCGAAAACAGGTGATGGATACGCGAGTGTTCAGGGGTGCTGACCTGGGAACGGATCACTATCTAGTGATTACTAGATTTAGGGGTCTGTTCGCGGGTTGGCGCTACCGGACGGCAGTAACAGAACCACAGTCGGTCTGTCGCACCCGAAGCTGGAAGCTTCAGGAAGCGGATACTAGGGACAAATATCATGCGAGGGTAGCCGAAAAGCTTGACACCATCGATGGCAGAAAAGAATGTGTAGAAAGAACTTGGCAGAACCTTAGGGATGGAATGGTAAGTGCAGCGGAAGAAGTGTGTGGAACAATAAAAAGAGGCAGTAGTAAAAGAAGAGATGCATGGTGGAATGATGAAGTGAAAGAAGCTGTAAAGAAGAAGAAGAAAGCATGGTTAGACTACTTGGCCTCTAGTAATGATAAGGATATGAGAGAGAAGATGAAAAAAAGATATAGGCTGCAGAAAGTTCACACGAAAGCACTGATTGAGGAAGTGCGTGAAAGGTGTAGCATGGTGGAATGATGAAGTGAAAGAAGCTGTAAAGAAGAAGAAGAAAGCATGGTTAGACTACTTGGCCTCTAGTAATGATAAGGATATGAGAGAGAAGATGAAAAAAAGATATAGGCTGCAGAAAGTTCACACGAAAGCACTGATTGAGGAAGTGCGTGAAAGGTGTAGAATGGAAGCGGACGAAAGGTTGTCGCACAACTTTAAGGAGAACTCCAAACTCTTCTGGAAAGAGGTTGGAAGGACCCGAAGTGGTGCGACGGCCTTAAGAATGAACAAAGTGCTTTCGAGAACTAATGACGTCCTCTCAAAAAAATCGGACGTCATGCAGCGATGGAGCGAATTTTATAGAGAAATGTATGCGTGTGATGATCTTAGTGAGGGATCCGGGGATGACGCCGTGACTGGTACGCAAGATCCGGACCTCGATGACACTGAGGTCATCAGTATGAAAGAGATTGAATGTGCGATTCGAAGTTTGAAATGTGGTAAAGCTGCGGGACTAAACAGAGTTACTGCTGAAATGGTCAAGTATGGTGGGCGTCGCGTCTGGGACAGCTTTCATCTGCTGTGCAATTTGTGCTGGCGGACGGGGGATGTCCCGGATGATTGGCGATCCGCAGTCATTGTGCCTTTATATAAAGGTAAAGGTTCACATTTTGACTGCGGGTGCTATCGGGCGATCAGCTTGACCAGTTTAGCAAGTAAAGTTTACTCGAAGGTTTTGACACGTAGGATGCAAGAGAAATCGGAAAGATTTCTATGGGAGGCACAATGCGGATTTAGACCTGGAAGAGGATGCACGGATCAGATGTTTTCTCTCCGCATGATCACGGAAAAGCTTCTGGCTGCTAACCAGAGGATTTTCTGTGCTTTTGTGGATCTTGAGAAAGCATTTGATAAGGTTGTAAGGAAGAAAATGTGGGAACTGTTGCCGGGGTATGGTGTGGATGGTCGATTGCTAAGGGCTGTGCAGTCTCTTTACTGTGACTGTAAAGCCTGTGTGCGGGTAGGGCATGACCTGTCACCCATGTTTACCTACCCTGTAACGTCCAAACGGGCGTAAAGCAGGGTTGTGTCTTGTCTTCCTGGCTGTTCATACTGTATCTCGACAGCTGTTTACAGAAGCTGAAAGATAGCTGTTTGGGTGTGAAATTGGGTGACATAAAAGTAAATTGTCTGCTGTACGCTGATGATGCAGTGCTTATTGCACCATCAGAGGCAGAACTGCAGGCATTAGTCACGTGTATGAAAGAGGAATGTGAAATTAAAGGTCTCCGTTTGAATGCTAATAAAACTAAGGTTCTGGTATTTGAAAGGGACGAAGAGAGAACGAAGTGTGAAATATGGGTAAATCAGGAATGTCTAGAACAGGTAAATGAAATTGTATACTTGGGGAGTGCTTTTAGCCGGGATGGAAGATGTGATTTAGATGTGGACAGGCGTGTCGCTGCCGGGAACAAAGTCAATGGTGCCCTGACTGCGTTAGTCAAAAGGCAAAGCGTAGTGAAGAGTGCACGCCTTGCAATACATAACGCAGTGTTGGTACCGACTTTGTTATATGGCAGCGAAACCTGGGTATGCCAGAAGAAGCATAAAAGCAAGTTGAATGCAAGGGAGATGCGATCTCTTCGTAAAATGTGCGGCGTTACCATGGCCGACCGAAAGCGAAACGAAGAGATTCGCAATATGGCAGGTTTGAAAGATGACCTTATCACAAAAATTGATAAGGGCGTGCTTCGGTGGTTTGGGCACGTTGAGCGAATGAGTGAAGACCGAATGGTGAAGAAAATATATAGCGCGAAAGTTAATATTAAAAGGTGTCGAGGTAGACCGAGACTAACTTTCAAAGACCATGTGAGCAAATTGCTCGAAGAGGGTAGGGTCAAGAGTACTCGGATACCTAGACGTGCATGCATGAAGAAGATAATGAATCTGAAAGAAGCGAAAGAGGTTTGTAAGGATCGTGACACTTGGCGATCTGTTCTCTCTGGCTACCCCGTCAGGGATTGTGCGTGAAGATAAGTAAGTAAGTAAGTAAGTATTATAATTAAAGGTGCAAAAAGGGAGAAAATTTGGGGTGATGATTGCTAATCTGTGTTCTACGTCTAAGTCTAAAACAAATCTATGTATATAGCTTATCCATAGAATTATTACGTATAGAATACTAGTACGCGCACCGAAAATGAAGCAAGTAAAACTAACTCGAAACCGCGTAAGTTCACTCAGCGACGCGTTAGTGCGCAACGTCACGTCTTACGGAGAAGAGCTCGCGAAAAATTGTAAAAATGACCGTTTGTGTTGTAAAATATTGTCACAACAGTGATGAAGCTTAAAAGAAGTGATGATATTACATTTCACATATAAGTTCATATATTTATTTCATTATAAGTACGTAAAACTAAAAAAAATACTTACTTAAGCTATCATGATACAAATGTTGCTAGTTGTAGGGAAAAAAATCACAATTTTCTTTTAAAAATATTTATTTTTTATTTGTGTTTAAAACGTTTAATCGCAACGCTCTGTGTAAAATTCAAATGTTTATATATAGATACCTACTTCTCTAAGTATTAACATAATTTATACAATGGGTGCCTACTTAAAACTAATACGGAGTGATCAGCTAATCGTGATTCGTCGACGCCATTTTAACACAAATATTTTATTTTAACTGCTTTGTTTAAATTAAAACTATTACAATTAAAAAAGGGCAGATTTACAATAGTAATACCTCACAAGATAGTCGGGCATCCAGATTATTTTATGTCGTATCACTACGCTTGAGCGTTTATGCCCTGAACATTTATTAGCGGCCCTTCACTGTGTAGGCAGCGCGCGGTAGCGCGTGCGATAGACGTAATACTACGTTACGTGCAGAGATTTTTTTTATTCAGACTTTATTATAGTAATACGGTATAAGCTAGCCTGCACACCTGATCTACTTGCGAGATATTGCTATTGGTTTGAGATAGCATTCGAGTTTTGATTTTCTCGATTGTAAATCTGCCAGTTTGCATCCTAATAATTTTTATTTTAATAAATCTATTGTACTACCAAGACAAAATCATTTGACTTCGGGAAAACAACCATTAAAATTTCAGCGTGTATATTAGTACAGTCTGTGTGTATATCCTTTCAAATAAATATATCTAAATCGGTTTAGAAATTGTAGAATTCTGAGGTAAGAAACATTTAAAAAATACACCAAATTGATAACCTCCTCCTTTTTCGAATCCGGTTAAAATCAAACATTACACGATGTGCTTATTGTATTTGAGCAAATTAATTGTGTTTAATAATATTCTTAAATTTTATTACATCTGCATTTCTGTACCATTAAAATATGTATAATAAAGTAATATTAGTACCATCATTATCGTGTTTATTTTATTCCATTTTATGTTCTTATAAAATACATATTTATATGTAATACGTAATCTTTATTATTTCGATTATTTAAAATTAATCAATAAAATAGTGATTTGCACAATTTTATTGCAAAAGCCATAAACTGATATCACTGAATGGCGTGTATGTGTGCGTGTGACGAGCGTAGGCACATTCGGCTCGCGGGCACTAACATAATGACCTTGCATCAATTTAATGCTCGTGTTTTGTACTAGATTGCGTTTCTACTGGGTAATAATTCTATGGGCTTATCCTGATCTATCCATATTTGCTATGATAAAAAATTTAAATAATATCCAAAAAGCCAAAATATAAAAGATAATAAGTAATTCAAATACTTTTAAAATACTGACGTAACAAGAGACTGTTGTGATGATATGTTTCTTTTATTTTTATATAATTAAATAAACAAATCATAACATCAATCGTTTTCTTAAGAAAAAGTGTTTTATAAAATTAAATTAAAATATATTAATAATGTACGTACAAAAGTTGACCCATCTGGGAGTACCCAGAGTACAAGGAGGTATCTGTTGTCGAGCACAGCAACAAATCAGTGAAACTGCCCTACATCGTATACAGCCTATACTGAAGCACAGACCGACAGAAGAAAATTTAGGTGTTGATATCCTTACATGGGTCCGCTCTTGCCACATATCTTATAAATTGTACTCATTAGCATAAAAATTGGATAACGATTTTTACGCTGAATATTTAGAAACTGTTAAAAAATCCCCGAGGAGTATCGGTTCTATAGTGGATATTATTAAACTGAACGATTCAGTGACTGAAAATACTCACATCTTTACGAAGAACGAACGAATTGAAAAAGCTTGCAATGATACCACCAGTAGATTAGACCACTTTCTGAATGAGACGACCTGACTAATATTTACTAATTAAATGTCTAAGAATATCCACTACCCAATATCGTCGCGTGGGTGTCGTAAGAGGCGACAAAGGGAAACAAATACATGGTAATGGGCAACAAAATCTTTTTGATAACAATTGCAAAAAGTATAAAAACTACAGTTGCCAACCCGCTTTTCAAGCATGGCAACTATGGCAAAATCCCCTTTATGAGGCAATCGATGGAGTTTTTAACATTATTGCAACTATTATTTTATGACATAAGTTTTGAAAGAGACCTAACATCCATCATAAGTCGTAATCATTATCATCATTACAGCCCTTCACAAGTCCACTGCTGAACATAATCCTCCCTCAAGGAATGCCTCAAAGCACGGTCCCGGGTGGGGGTTAATCTACTCCTAATTCTCATTTTTTTACATTATCAGTAGGACTAGATTAGAACACCTATTCTACTCTCCTGTCCGAGCAGTTTGGCGAATGACTCTGGGGGACAGCGCAATGTCAATGTCAATCTCATCATATAATTATACAAATATAATATAAATTAGTTAGTCAGTTATTGTTAATAAATACTGCTCTGTCTCTTCATAACTCTTGTTTAATAGGAAGAAGTACACAGCTTTCTTACATTTGTAATTAGATTTTGTTATAAAGAAGGGGACCAACATACGGGAAAAACCTTTTAGCAAAATGAGAGTTGACTATCGGAATACTGCAGATTTTGTCCTTACAGCGCTTGATAATTTCGATATAAGGGACCTTGCGATGTTGTAACATCACTGTATGTAATATAAACTATTGTATTACATTGAGAACGTTATGATATTTGCAGAGCTGAATAGTTGGATATAAGATAGGTAGAAAGGAAATGATCTTTAAAATTGCTCTATGTGAGTTTTCTAAAGGTTTCAAAACAGTTCTTGTGGCACCACTCCAACATGAAATGCAGTAAGATATGATAGAAAGGCAGAGTGCAAAATAAACATTACGTATAACATTCTGGTCAGCGACGTGACGAAGTGATTTGAAAATAAAAATTAATTTACGGACTCTGCTAGTTAAATTTTCAATGTGGGCTTTAAAATTTAGAGTTTTATCTAGAGTTATGCCAACATATTTGATTGTATCGACCAGATTAACAGAGGGACAATGGCAAATCTGTTGGTTTTGGTAATGACATGAGTGAGCTATTAACTTTATTGGACTTTTTGGTTGTGATATTGGAGAGAGAAAAAGTAACGATTTTAGTTTTGCTGTATTTAAAGTAAAGGTGTGTGTACGGAGCCAATCATATGTGATGTTATAGCCACTTTGCGCAATTTTTTGGAGTTCAGTCCAAGAACCAGCAAAGAAGTTAAGAGCAGTGTCATCAGCATATGAAACTGTTTTAGAGTTATGGACTTTAAGATTGCGAGGTCATTAATGAAGATCAAGAAGAGAGTAGGTCCGAGTCCCTAGGGCATACCGTAAGATATAGAAAATTCATCACTTATGTGGTTAGCTATATTTACTCTTTGAGTACTGCCTGAAAGGTAGCTACGGAAAAATTCAAGTTGAGAGCTCCTGATGCCTATATTTTCTAGTTTTGATAAAAAAGTGTTGGTTGGAACCGTATCGAAAGCATTAGGTAAATCCAAGAATATTGTGAGGACTTTTTTTGTGGTCATTAAGCTTACCTACAAAGAAAGTAGTTAGTTCGTGAATAGCGTCAGAAGTGGATTTGTTTTTACGAAATCCAAACTGCTGGAACGAGATAGTATCACAGTGCTCCAGATATTTTACTAGACGCCTCTTGATCAAACGTTCCATAATCTTGGATAAGGCACTAAGCACTGCAATAGGGCGATATTTATTAACCAGATTCCCATCACCACCCTTGAAGATTGGATAGATGATAGCCCTCTTGACCGAATTAGGAAAGACAGAAGATTCCAGACAGAGATTATAAATATGGGCTAAAATAGGTGCTAGAATAAAGGAGTATCGCTTTAAAAAAACTCGGAGGAATTCCGTCCCAG
The DNA here is from genome assembly GCA_963668995.1 of Parnassius mnemosyne. Classification (NCBI taxonomy): domain Eukaryota; kingdom Metazoa; phylum Arthropoda; class Insecta; order Lepidoptera; family Papilionidae; genus Parnassius; species Parnassius mnemosyne. The sequence goes on along the minus strand of CAVLGL010000035.1, from coordinate 15,030,734 downwards.
CCGTTAGCTGCATTATTTTTAACCTCCTGAGTCCTGAACGTGTTGATAGGAAAATTTAAAAAAAAAATGTTTTAACTGCGTCTAGGGGGGTTTTTAGTACGAGAAAAAATAGAAAAAAAAATACATCGTTTTTCCCACAAGGTTTTTCCTTATGTTCTCGTACGAGTACAAGCGGACTGTGTCATCACATGAGTACACTTTAAAATAAAACTACAATTAAATGAAAATCAACTTTATTTTCCTTATTTTTTTAGTATTTAGTTTTGGCATCACAAATATTCTAAATAAACACAGAAAAACTTATTTTCAAAGGAAAAACAAAACAAAAATCTAAGAAACTCTGATTAACAGGAAAGAACTAATGAAAATCAACATTTAAACAAAAATCTCAAAACGAATTAAGCAAGTTAATAAGTGATTTAATTTTGTCTGTGTCTGTGGATTCTAAAACAAAAGATGACAGATTAGATTTTTCTGAGTTGGTTCCTTTTAGTAGAACTGTGCGATTGTTGTCAATTTTTTGCGCAAACTCCTTCCCGATGTTGGTAAAGAACTTATTAACGTTATTTAACGACTGAATTGGTGATAAAGAGGATAATAATTGCTGTGCACTCGATTGTCGAGATTTTTCGGTATAAGTGACATTTTTTATAGTGTCCCATAGATCTTTGCTGTTTTTACTTGCTTTTTTTATTTGCTCTGAATCATAGTGCCTTTTCACCTTTTTTAATATTTTCATGCAGAAATTTCTGTATCTTTTATATGTTATATTAAGTGTTAGATTGTTTGGATCTTGTTTTAACTTTCTATGTAAAGAGTATCTGTTATGGATACATCTTAATAGATCTGGTTTTATCCATGGTTTGAGTATCCTCTTTTTTGCTGACAATTTAGTAATATAAGTATTGTCGAGTATAGCTTGAGATATAAAATATATAAAGGTATCCGTTGCTATGTTAGGAACTTCGAGAGTTAGAATAGGTTTAAGATCTATTTGTTCCATTATTTTGTCTAATGTTATATAGTTAATTTTCGAGATTGTTTTAGGAGGTTTGAGACGTGTGTTTTTGTTTTGATGCATACTATTGAGGAGTAGTGATCGGAGATAGTTATATCAAGTACAACAGTTACAACTGAAAATTTAGTTCGCAAAAAAATTATGGTCAAGGCAGTTGTTACCTCTAGTTGGGAAGGTATGAGCAGGTAATAGCCCATGTCAGGCAAGACAATTTAAATAGTCATGTGAGTGGTTATTGGAGGTTTTAATATCAATGTTAATGTTTCCGGTTAGTATAACAGTTTTGTATTTTGAGAGTAACGGAGGTATGCTGTTTAAGGCAGAGAGAAATGTATTAATATTTTCATTAGATGGTGATCGATATATGCAGAGCACTACTATATCAGAATTGATTTTAATTATTAGTCTGGAAGCTGATTCGTTAAAGTCTGGCTCTTCAAAGATCGAAGACAAGGATGTTTTTATGTATACAAGAACACCATCGCTTTGATTAAAGTGCTTGGAAGTTTTATGAATTGTACAGTTGGGTAAACTGGTAATATAATAATTACTGGAACAGGATAGCCAACCTTCAGTCAATGTCAAAATATCACAATCAAACGAAATACGCTGTAAGGTTGTCTGTAAATTTAAAAAGTTGTAGTTGATGGATCAAATATTTTGGTTAAAAAACGTTATATACCTATTTGGGTTTTGCAATATTTGATTGGATTGTTCGATGGTACAGGAAAGCGATTCGGAAACTGAAAGCTTGTCAACGTTTTCAATTAAAGTATTAATGTCATTAGCCATTTTTGTGTTTTGCATGAAGGGTAGAAAGGTTCGTTGAATAGACTGTAGTAAAGATGGAGTTATTATCAGTTGTGCAATTTGCTGAACCGAAACATCGACGTGGTATTTCTACATACGATAGCGCTAGAGGCTGGAAAGTGCTAAAATATAAATGTTAATAATATAATAGTTTACATTGAGTGTAATATTATAGTTTATGTTTTGTATTGATTTTATGGAAATGTTTTGTCGAATTTATGGAAATGCGTCGCAGAAACGGTAATGAGTTCCGCCCCCTCTCCATCCACTGCGTTTGCAGTTTGTAAAAGTGGGTTGGGACTTTGACGAGCGAATCAAAGGCGATCAGCCGCGACTAGGCGAGTTAGTGGTGGTGTGAGAGGCGAGGCAGTTCAATAACAACAAGAAGATAGAGACTCACTGCGATTTCTGTACTCCTGGTACTTCGTGCGAAATATTAATATTAGATTATGCTCAACCTTACGAATATTGCACGCACCAAGAACACGTACACACTGGTTGGCGTCCAAAGGGGAAGGTCATATTTGCTCTGGTTGAATAGGAAGAAGACAGAACAGAAACACACACGATCCTCTCTCTTTTTCTTTTCTTTTTATCCCACTCCCTTTCTTATATCCTAACCCAATCCAAAGTGTTAAGCGTACCGTGCCGATGGATGCGTGGCGGGGGGGGGGGGAGGGAGGTTGGAGTAGTAGTAAACACTGCCTACCCTAGGCCAGTGCCTTTCGGGTAGTATTTTAGCCCTACCCTCGGCATACCGAGCTCTACCGGAGTGAACGAATATTTCCCTAGCTAATCGTGGCATCGAAATGGATGAAGATCGACACTTTAACAAAATCAACTCTTCTTTAATGGAACTATCTGTAGGTCCATAAGAGGCTCTTTTAACCCTGCAACACAACGCCCCAATCTGGGACAAGCCGTGAATTGGAGAGCACGTCTGCAGTCAAACCACAATTGGAAACGAACCTGCACAGCTAGCATGGGCTGGAGACAAAAAATTTATACCCCGATTATATCGACTGACAAAAGATAAAATTATCTTGTCCTTATGCCAAAGCACAGAAATGGGGAGAAGTATATCCCCGTTCGACATAACGAGTAGACATATATCCCCCGTCCGTAGCGTGGAGCCAAATGAAAGATAAAAAAAATATCCTTTTTTGACATTTGAAAGGGACAATTTTATCCTAGTTCATTGGACGTGGGTTTAAGTTTATATTCATACAAAAAATCTATCTAAGTCTAAGTCTATCTCCCATTTTATCTACTGTTGATATTATATCCACCGGTGTGCCCATGCTCTAAGGGCGGATAAAACTAAGCGAGGGGATAAACATTTTCTCCTTTCCCCGGGGATAAATTTGTGTCCTGTCCATGCTAGCCTTGCAGGGAGGGGAAATGAAAAAGTTTGCTAAGCTTCAGTGGGGCAGCATGGAAGAGATACAGGAGGCTGATAGCAGCTGAGATAGGAGCCGAAGAGGCTCTCTCTCTCTCTGCCAGAAGTCCTGGGACGAAATTCCTCTGCCCAAACCTTCTCCAGTTCCGAAGGCGAAAAAACGCAGTCGGTATGAGGAGGAGTCTCACAAAGATCAGCCCAGGAAATCTGTAAAGCTGGCAACGGGGGAGAAGAAGCTCAGCCTCAGTACCGTAGCTGACTCCGCGCGAATAGGAATTCACAATTCTATAAGCGTGGAGCAGATGCGGCTGTTCAACCAGGTACTAACACAGGCTATTGCTAAGACAACCAGCCAGAACTACCATTCTCCACTGAAGTTAAGTACTTAACAACGTATGTCATAAGGCTAAAATTGATTTAGGTACGTATGATTGGGAACAACTGGGGCTTGCGTCCCAGTATGGTCCTATGGTTGTACAGCAGCATAGTGAGTCCGATTCTTACCGACGCCTCCACTGTCTGATGTGATAAGCCCACCGAAAAGACGACTGCAAATAGAGTAAACAGTCTACAAAGGACTGCCTGTTTAATGCAACTGGAACGATGAGATCACCGCCTGGAGTGACTCTTGACGAGAAGATGTGTCGTCATCTCCCGAACGCAGCCCAGCCGAGTCTAACCCATCGATTGACATCTCGGTCGAAGTTGGACTTGCCTAAGAAAAACCTAGTCGCACAATTTTCCCCAGGTAAACATTCTCGTCAAAAACTTCGAGCATAGTACTTCCAACAACTAAGTGCATAGGTGTGCCATGGACATTACATATGACATTTGTTTTGTTTTGTTCATGTTCATCTTAAGACCTATCCTTTGGAAGACTTTTGATCCAGTGATTCCCCCATAAGAAATATATTGTATACTCGCCACAATTTCTTCCACCTCTCTGCAGTTGGATAAGTTACATCAGCAGTCGTAATGTTCTCATATTCATCACCAAAATTAAACTTTTATAAAAATAAGTAATAATTGTTTCTTGAATAAATTTATTCCTTGAAAAATTTATACAGTTTCTTATAAATGCTGTGCTGTATGTTGTTGTGCTATAATGAAAATAAAAAATTATCACTTTCTTATAATAAGTAAAGATAAAAGGTTTTATATATTCTGATAAACCTTTATAAAGCAAACTTACTTTATTTGTTACTATTAGTTATATAGTGATACGAGTGTATCTACATTAAGCAGTAAATTACATTAATAAAAATATTTTTTTTGTTTTCAACATACTTTGAAAACTTTACAATTTTTATAGATACGAATAATAAGAATGGCTACATCCAACAAGAGCTATCCTGTAGAAATTCGTGATATCGAACCTGAACAAGTTGAAAAATGGAAGAAATCTTTCCGAAGTAAGTGAAATGAAAGCACTCTGATGTCAGTCGAATCTCTCAATAATACTCATAACTGTTTCATCAGACATTTCCACCACCATATCTAAAGAATGTTCCGATTATATACTTTGATTTTTTATTTTTCATTACTTAGACATTCAGAATGCAAGCTGTAGCTTTTTATGTATATTATGTACGTCAGCACGTACCATACGAAACACGGCAGCATTAAGATGCTATTTAACGCTGGTATTCTGTGAGAGTCTAGTCCCTTTACATTTTGATAAGTTTTCTTTTAAGAAACAAGAGTGACAAACAAAGACACAGTCCATCTGACAGTAAGTGGTTGCTATGGCTCATAAATACCCATGTATATATTGTATACTAGCTGATCCGGCGAACTTCGAACCGCCTAACCGTCGATTCTTTTTTTTTAATATGTATTCAGCTATTCGGGACACCGGGTCGAGCTAGTAAGATAAAAAAAGAAAAAAGAAAGTTGATAAGTCAACAATTAAATTATGTCAAAAAATAAAAATTATAAAACAATTAAAATTATTTTAATAGTCACTAAAATCACAATGAAAATTACAATTCCTGATTTCTTATTATGATACGTACACAAATATTGACATTAATATTTATACAATACTAACGTCACTCAATTGTTTTGCCTTCCCGGAAGCGCTGGTAGGATTCTTAGTCTTAGTAACTCTTAGCGCATCTGCAGTCCGCCAATACGCACTGGAGCAACGCGGTGGACAAATTGTATTCCGTAGCCCTCACACATGAGAGGAGGCCTGTGCCATACAATTGGCGTACAAAAGCTATAAATGTAATTTTTTATCTTTTACGCTTTTATTCGTGCTGCAACTATAATACGTTTTAGCATGTCTCTACCAAGTTTTAGATTTTAGAGCAAGTCTAGATTAGTGATAGCAGCACTAGACGTCTTACTTACTCGATTTTACCAGTTGTATGACAATATGATGACGATAGGTGGTAAATGTACCGTTATCCAAATTATTAACAAATATTTACGTTATTTTTTGAACCAGTAACAATGAATCCATTCACACTGCGTTTTGGGCCCAAAGGTTACCTCTTCCCTAGAGAGTTTGAGAACGTTGGTAAAGAGATATACAACATGGACGTTAGACCGAATGATACCTTTGTTGTAACTTTTCCTAAGTCAGGTACGTATATCTATACATATAATAAAATTGTAAATAGCAGATGTCTGTACATTTTATATTTTTGTAATAAAAGTGATTGAGGGGTACTAAAAATAAGTAATTAAATACATTTCTACCATTTTTAGAATTTTCTGTCTGTCTGTCTGTCTGTCTGTCTGTCTGTTTGTTTGTTAACGTATCACGTTTAAAGTACTAATTTATATCATAAGAATTGTTAAGGAAATTATAAAGTAAACCTTCGGGTTACATTTAGTCTTTATTTCATTAAAATCGGTTCATTCCATCAAAAGTTATGATAAATATTCTGAAGTATGGGTAGGGAATTTGCTCAACGGTGGCTTTGTTTGAGTCATCAAGTTAATGTTAGCAGCGCGATCTCTCTTTAAATATATACATATAATAAAAATGATGATAACATGTGTCTCTTTCTGTACATTGTATATATATATTATGGTGACTAAAATCATTATGGGGAACTAAAAATAATTAAATAAGTACATTTTTATAATTTTTAGAATTGTCTTTCTGTCTGTCTGTTTTTATATGAAAGCATCACGTCTAAAGTAAACATCTTTTTTTTTTTCAAAAAATCGTTAAGAAAATCATAAAGCGTATCTTCGAGTTACATTTAATCTTTGTTTTATTAAAATTGGTTAATTCTATCGAAAGTTATGATTATTATTTTGAAATGTAGGTTCGAATTTGTTTAATGGCGCCACAAAATCTCAGAAATAGTAATAAAAAGATACGTGTGTAAAAAAAAACGTTCTATTATAATATATTTATACTTAAAACACAGTAAAAAAATATATGTTTTCCTTAAATTAAAAAAGGATGTTTTCTCACAAAGAACGTAATAGATGGCGTTGTACAAATTACAACCTTTTCTGAATTGCGGTGTTAAGATTTTTCGCAGGTGAATCGTATTGACACTCACTGAAAAATTTTATGTTCATGATTCATGAGTTCGACGAAGCTGCAAGACTGTTTGAGCCGTGTAGGCTATCAACACAAAGCACAAACACCGACAGAAACAGAAAAAAGAGACGTACCGCGTACGTCGAAATTATTCAACAAAACTCGAAAACTCGACTAAAAGTAGTAAATTTGCAATAAATGTCGTGATATTGTTTTATACCCAGAATCCCTCTAAACCTCTAATACCAAATAACTTTCCTTACAGTTTTAAGATAGGGATAATAACATCGATGATGACATCGATGTTGGCATCGATAGCTCAACATCGATGTTCGATGTTTAGGCTACTCAAAACATCTATGATGATCATTATCGATGGTTTTTGTATATGTGTAGATACTTACAAATTGTTTTAAAATTATGTGGGTATACACATCAAGGGAAAAGTAACTATTAACTTGAATATCAATTTACGTAGAATAGTTATTATGCGACAACCGATAACGACACTACAAAATAAAGCGAAAGCAGTGACCATTGTGACATCACAGGTGACACTTGACAATTAAGTTTGACTCACCATACTGACATTTTTTTAGGTTAACGATGCGTTCAGGAATTCTGAATTATTCAAAATTTTTAATCTTCAGAGCAGATGCAAGATTTAGTTGATATTGATTTCGCGAGTTCGCATTGTTTGCAAGTTCCCAATTATCGATTATGGGTTCATTGACGTCGATGTTTCGATGTTTGACATGTGTCAACATCGATGTTAAAACATCGAAGTTTTAATTTTTAACATCGATGATCATCTAACATCCCTATTTTAAGTGTGTTTCCCACTCAGCGTGTGTTATGCGACGATCGTAAATAAAGCGCAAGGTCAAACTTTACGCGTTGTAGGAGTGGACCCCAGTACTGATTGTTTTGCACATGGCCAACTCTATGCCAACCTTTTTCTGTACGCCCCGGCTAAGTCTACTTCTATCGTCGTTTACACGGAAGCTCTATCATAAACGACTTAGAACTTTGAGCGTATCGATTTATTTTGTTACCCCTTATCCATACCGTAATGATATAAATCGTTTAATATTCTCTTACCCTAAACGTCAAATTCTTTAAGTAAAACCTATATTCGCGAGCTACGCCGCGGGCACAGCTAGTTATAAATATTGTTGGACTTTATAATCTTTAATTAGCTATGTATGTGTGCTATATATGTAATTCAATGAGTTATATGTATTAACTAGCTGTTCCCCGAGACTTCGCCCGCGTTTAGTTTATTACGATTTCTATTTCATGGGCTTTATTATTTGCGCAGAACCCTAATTCTATGTCTAAAAGAAAATTAGCTTTAGTTACTCCTTGTAACATCAGCTACCTGCCAGTGAACGTCTTTCAAAATTGGTTCAGCCATTTCGGAGATTATCAGGTACAAACAAACAGATAGACAGACAGACAAAAATTTAAAAAATTGTGTTTTTGTTATAAGTATTGAACGTAATATATTTGTATGCATTTAGTAAAAAGCTGTTAAAGTAGACACTACAAACAGACAAGTAATTTTTATTTATTTGTATAGATCAGAATAGACGATTGAATAATATTTTTAGATTATCCAATATTTTATCATTTATATAATTTCCTTTCCATCGAATTTCTTTTTTTTGCCTTGAACCATTTTTAGCTGGAAATAGTTTTTTTCATGAATTTGCTATCAGACTTACATTAATAGAATGGCCACATACTTTAATGGAATCGAAAAACACATATTATATAATACGAATTTTTACTTAAACGACATAACTTCAACGAAAAACATATTAATTATTAAATGTTCTGGTACATGGCGCGGTGCTACGTTATGACCAGTGAAAGTTATGAGAATCTTTAAAATTAAAATTATTAAAATCTTTAAATTTAAATTATGAGTATAGTGAGAGTTTCGCTATTATCGTATATTCTAAAAAACTAACTTAATATTCTTTTTTTATTTATTTACATTGTTCAAATATGGAATAAAATAAAATCTAACTAAAAGGTTACATACAATATTAGCACACTATATTAAAGTATAACAAAAACAAAAAATTTTAATTATCATACATTCCTACTCCCCATGGCATCGTACCAAGGACGCTGACTGCGTTTTCTTCGCTGAATTGCTAAAATTTAGCTTATGGCTTAATAACTAATTTTTGAATGATATCGCTATTTTTATTATAAAATCCGCCCCGACTTTTCACGAGTAATGTCTGGATCTTGACAACAACGCCAACTGCCGTGTTCAGTTGAGGTTTTAGACCATCCAGGGGTTTTTAAACTCAAATGCCCCAAAAATATATCTTCAAAATCGGTCGAACCAATTAATAATAAATTAAGGGAGTAATTGATTTTTATGTGACATAGAGATTTTACCACGATATATTTTAAAAGTCAAAATATTCAAAGAAATTTATACATTAACATCATATGTAAATTTGTAGTTGATTAATTTATATACTTATTGCACTTATATATTTATGATTTTAAACTGAAGAAGAAACATAATAGGTACCTACTATTTTTATTTTTAATAGAAGACACTGCCTAAAGCTTGTGAGTTTCTTTGTGTTGTTATGTTAACATTTGTACGAATTCTAATAAACATCAATTACAGGTACAACATGGACACAGGAACTGGTTTGGCTTATTTTAAACAACTTTGATTATGAAAAGGCATCGGAAACCCCACTGACCATAAGATATCCTTTTTTGGAGTAAGTTATTAAAAATATACCTTGGTCGAAACCTGTGTTGTTACTAAAGATAATACTTTTTTTTATTTAATACACTTTTTTGCTTTAATCTGTATTTTATAAGTGTAAAATAAAGTTACATTATTATTATTAACATAAAGATATAGGCTGATTAAAACTTAGTATGTCCTATAGGAGTATAAATGTACAACCGTGGTACAGGCGTAATAAAGTCTGTCATCTCATTTTGTTGCATGGATGTCGTAAAAGCTGAGTATGGGAAATTTCTGAACGATCCTGACGGCCCATGATAGACGACATGTTTATACCGGCAGTAAGCAGCACCGAAGTTGCGATACGCTTCTTAAAATTCCTGAACTTTAAACAAAATACTAAGCCTACGGTTTAAATATATACAGATATCTTGATTAAAAGTTTTATATTGTTACACTAAATTTTTAATTTCGTAAGGACAAACTTAATGAAAATTTTATTATACATCCAACAGAACTGAGATGTTTTTTAATCAAAATCATAAATCAATGCCAGGCATGTTAAACGCTGATAATATTAAAAAAACGATGGAGAAAAACATGCCACCAGTGCGAGAAATTCTGAATATGGCTTCTCCGAGATATATCAAATCACATCTGCCATTATCTCTTCTACCACCCAAGCTGTTGGACACTTGTAAGGTTTTTTACGTAGCTCGAGACCCCCGTGATGTAGTCGTGTCATTTTATCATCATAAAAAATTTTTGAACGTACTCCAAGATGGCGTGGACTTCAAGGCTTTTTGGGAACTATTTATTATTGATTTGCGTAAGTATAAAATAGTTCTGTAGATTTAGTTTCTTATTCGATATACGTTTTATAACTTAAATATTTATTCGTAAAGCGCCCATCTTTATAAGGTCCATTGTGGAAGGCATTTTATTACTAACAAGCAATAGCAATGCCTGTTTTTTACCAAGTTAGTGTGAAAAACTCGCGGTGGCGGGCAAAACAACTCACCAAAGTTGCATGATAATCGTATTAACTGGATGGAAAGTTATAGCAGACAAGCAATCGAACAAACGTTTTTGTTATAAACTATCGAACCTCACGAAAGTTTCCGGGAATCGAATGAAAGGTATCAAATACAAAAAAGCAAATAAACAAACAAAAAAACGGACTTTTATATATATATATAATTCATTTTAAATACTGGTATAATTATAATATTAAATTTAAATATATTTAAAATTTTACTATAAGCAGTGTAGATGACGTTTTAACCTTTTTGATGAAGACAAGATAATGTCGATCTTTTCTATTACTAGCATTATTTTTTAATATTTACAAAAGATTACAAAAAATTCAGTGAAACTGTAACGCTATATCCCAAATATTTCACAATTTTATTGATAAGTGCTAGCGCTATTTATATACATTTTTTATCACTGACTCCTTGTACAGTTCGAAATCTTTGATGTCTACTTAACACAGATGGTTCAACCCTCAAACGAATCCTAACATTTGATGTGTAAAGGGGTCGTTCGTGCGTCTTGAATAGTTCAGCAGTGTACACTCGACGACCCACGGTGGTGGCAATAAATCTAAACCACCTCAAAGAAGTGTGACTGAGAGGTCATCAAGTGAGTTTGCTCAGAATCGGGTGAACATGATATTTATTTTGATGCAAGAAAGTGAGACGATAAACTGTTATAAATGTGACATATTTAAATGTCCTGAAATAGTACAATTTGAAGGCTCTGTTTCATTCTTTTTTTTTTTTTTTGAAAAATGAAGAGATTACGTTTCCCTGTTTTAAGTCACTGATGTGGTTTGTATATTACAGTTCCCTGGGCGCCATTCTTTGAACACGTTAAAGAAGCGTGGCGAATGAGGAACCATCCTAACATGCTCTTTTTGTTTTACGAAGACCTTTCTAAGGTAAACTGTTTGAAATGTAAAACTTGAAATAATTTTTCGATTGCAGCATCTATTTCTTACCATTTGGGTAAATCTCATTAGCAATCAGATTCATTTTTTTACATTTTAATCTCGAGATAGAGTTGTTGCTGCTTGATTTGTAATTATCGTCCCTTCTCTAACACTAAAATAGAGTTTGCATTTTGATCTTGTCACGTTATATGGATTCGGGTAATTCACCAATTAGTATACACATAAGTGAAAGCATCACAAAATATTGGAAAGATATCTATATTTTAATTATTACTTCCAATACTATTCAACTGGAGGTAATAACTACAACTATTATATTATGATATGTGTAGCTAATGGTAAAATGGATAAAGTGAGAATCAACAATGTCATTTGATGTATTCTTAGCAACGATTATATTTTTACACCACCGACAAAGCGCAACGCGGACCAACAGCCAATCGGAAGAGAGTAGCCATACACAGGCGTTCCTATCTGTGAAAGTATAAGGCCATGCGGCCATACGTACATTAAAACTAGTTGCAGCCGTAGTGCTCACTTGACTTAACCAAGTTGCGAGGCTGAATCCACGTCCCACAAAAATTCCGAATCGTTCAGTATTTTGCTACAAAAAGAGATCTGCCACGTCAAATTTTGTAAAAGATAGTGTTACCTTTCATATAAAAGTGATTTTTAATCACATTATTGCTATTTACTTATTTATAAACAAAACATTACATTTATAAACAAAATAATAAATAATAATTTATAAATTGTGTTGTAAAAAGTGTTGCTTCGGATCTGTTTACCAACACAGATCGCTCGCCCTCATACAATATTTTTAATATTTTATATATTTTTTTACGTGGTAGAACCATGCTGCAGCTATATTTCTGGTATAGTTGTAACACGAATGGGTCGGCTCGACCGGGGAAGGACCACGCTCTCACAGAATACCAGCGTAAAATAGCAGCTTAATGCTGCTGTGTTTCGTATGGTGAGTGTAGAGAACCTGAGACCCTTTTTACTGGAAACGAGGCATTCCATCTTAGTCCTCACGGGTGACAACGCATCTGCATTTTGATTCGGAATCGAGGATAAATGTAGATGTCTATGGGCCACAGCAAACACTTACCATCAGGTGGACTGTGTGCTCGTTTGTCACCCATATTCTATAAAATAAAAAAAATATGCAGATTGGTCGAACAACTGATCGGAGTCTATCTCTAGTTGTTGTTGTCACCGAGCGATACTGTTATAATGTATCTATGTGTATGTGAAATTGTTAGTTTGTTGTTTTAAATTTTTAGTGTGAGTTTTGTAGTGATAGACGATTGTTTTTGTGTGCGCAGATTTCTTCTTCAGAAGTTCGTTCTAATATTGCTGAGCTATAACAAAGTTTAGTATATAAAATAATTAATTTCAGGATCTGCGAGCATGCGTACGTCGCATTGCCAAATTTCTTGACAAAGAGATAACTGAGGAACAGATAGGAAAATTATGCGAGCACGTTAACATTGATAACTTCAAGAAAAACAAATCCGTCAATTTCGATAATTTGAAAGGTACTGGATTATTAAATGAAAAGGAGAGTTTTATTAGAAAAGGTATGTATTCGTCTTTCTTTATCGGCTTTATTGCACAGCTAAACGTGGCTTTCCTCACTGTTGAAGGCATTTACCATAATTGTTTTTAAATAATTGACTAATTGACCCTTTTTATTGGCATTCCATCTTAGTCCTCACGGGTGACAACGCATCTGCATTTTGACTCGCAAACGAGGATAGATGTAGATGTCTATGGGCCACAGCAACCAGTTACCATCAGGTGGACTGTGTGCTCGTTTGTCACCCTATCCTATAAAAAAAATTGCCACGATATATAATTTATCTATCGCACAGTCACACAAGTAATAAAAATACTTTAAGTATGTATCAAAAGTATTTGTTAATATTGTGTAATGTGAGCAATATCGGCATAAAACCGATGTTAAGCTCTTTATCATGCTTTATATAGTAATAATTTAACTTTATCAAATTTTATATGGCATATTTATTGTAAAGGGTTTAAGTTTGTTTTTATCATAAATCTGTTTATTGCGGATGATGGATTTTTAACATTAATTGTACATATATACAACAATCTTAAATATTAAATAGCAAAATTTATTCTCTTACTATGTAATTTCAACGGTTTCTGAAAATCATAAATAGACATTCCTCGCTCCTTATTTCTGACTTTCCTCTGCATTACCGATACAGAAACGCGCCAAAGAAAAAATTTCTCTGAATGTTATTGGTTACTTTTAAATATGTAATATTTTTTGGTGATGCCTGAAATAAAGATATTGTATTGTAATGAAGTGAAGAACCGTGTGAAACATTCGTTACATAATTTCGCCTTGTGGGTGCCATAAAAGAGGTTATCAAAGAATTTCTGGCCTTTTCGACTTCGCGTCCTCCGGCATATAAGATGCTATACCACCAACTACCAGATCTTAATTACCCACACCGGTGACTGGAATAACGTTAAAGTTTCCCGACATCTGATACTGTAACCAAAATGGCCACATTTCGTGATGTTTACGACAAATATTTCCTACAATGGATGAAATACATTTCCAACTGAGGACTATTAAATGTCCATGTAGAATGTTTTTATTTGGTTACCGTATTTTTAAATAAACAAGGGTGACAAACGGGCATACAATACACCTGATGGTAGGTGAATGCCATCACACTATAGACATCTACATCTATCCTCGATTAAGTATCAAAATGCGTTGTATTTTTTTTTAATAATGGGAACGCTGTATCACATTAGTTTGTGTCAAAGAAAAAAAATTCGTGAATGTGTGAAGTCAAAAACATGCGATTGGGGCAGTGGCGTAGTGGCAGTAGAAAAGAAAGCTGAAAATGCCGCCCACATCCTTCTTCCTCACTGTCTCAAGTACCTTTTAAAAATAAAAATTGCTAAGAAGTCTTCTATAGTCTTTATATAATATATAATCCCGCAGCAGGTAGCAAGTAATTCGAATGATTGATTGTGAATTTACTTGACTGACGAATTGTGGACTTACTACATCTAGTTTGAACTCCTTGGTGGTCCCATATGAATTTGACGAAATATATGCACTTTTAAATAAACGAGATGAAATGTGATAATGGAATGCTATTTAGACATCATCATAATTGTAACCGTGTAGTTGTAGTGTACGAAAATTCACTACTCCATATCGTCCCCTATGTGTCCTAACAACCAACAGAGGGAAACTAAACCAGAAGGTGGGCGACAGCATCTTCCTGTTTACTAAAAATTATACAAAGTACGGTTGTCAATGAGCTTGCCCAGCGTGGCAATGTATGTGCAGCATTTTACGTGGTAGAGCCATGCTGCAGCTATATTAGTAGTATAGTTGTAGCACGAATGGGTCGGCTTGACCGGGGAAGGACCACGCTCTCACAGAATACCAGCGTAAAATAGCAGCTTAACGCTGCTGTGTTTCGTATGGTGAGTGTAGAGAACCGGAGACCCTTTTTACTGGCCAAAGGCATTCTATCTTAGTCTTCACGGGTGACAACGCATCTGCAATTTGAGTTTATATTGAGGATATATGTAGATCTCTGTGGGTCACAGTAACCACTTACCATCAGGTGGACTGTGTGCTCGTTTGTCGCCCTATCCTATCAAAAAAAGCATTGGACTTTTATAGGATGTAATGGACGGATGGATAGTTACAACATAAAGTTGACGATGTTCCTTAGTCTGGGCTTGAATTTTTTGACACACTTTCTTAGTCCCGACTTTAGAAGCTATTACGTAGTGTTTTTTTTAAGTTCTTTAAAGTCGATTTTTACTAATTAATTGTAAAAAAGTTTAATTATACTCTATAAAACAACTTGGCTTTTCATAAAATTATTTCAGGTAAAGTTGGCGGTTGGCGAGACTATTTTGATGAAGAGATGACGGAACAGGCACAACGATGGATAGAGGAGAACTTGCGTGATACCGACTTGCGTTTTCCTCAATAAGAATTTCAATAAATTTTTATTCATAATATAATAATACGATTATTTACCTAACTTCGTAGAGGCGTAAAAAAGCTTGGATATAAAATTTGAATAAAGTGTACAATACATCAATCCTCGATTAAGAATCAAAATGCAGATGCGTGTCACCCCTGAGGGCTGATATGCCTCGTTTCCTAGTGTTAGTACTAGGAAAGACCTGTATGACTAATCACTAGACTCTCGTCCCTTATTAGCCGCGTATCTACCTAGCGCACATGCTCGCGCGGCAGCCTCGCGAGCCAATGCCTTGGCTGATGTGGACGTGCCTCGGGCGGACGTTTCCTCGGCCGAGCGCCGCTCAACCGCGAGCCATACGTTATTGGTAAACTTGACGCGCTCAAAGGTGCCTCAATGATCGCTGTTCGTTTGGTGTGTACGGTGCTATTTTGGCTCACGAGGCTATATAGTGTTTGTTTAGTTTTACTGAAAAATTGTACTGAAAATTAAGAAATCGAGGTTTAATGTACATACTTTTTTACGTGGTAGAGCCATGCTGCAGCTATATTTAGTTGTATATGTGATATAGCACGAATGGGTCGGCTCGGTCGAGGAAGGACCACGCTCTCACAGAATACCAGCATAAAATAGCAGCTTAATGTGTTTTGTATGGTGAGTGTAAACTGGATACCCTTTTTACTGGAAACGAGGTATTCCATCTTAGTCCTCACGGGTGACAACGCAAGACGCGATTCGTAATCGAGGATAGATGTAGATGTCTATGGGCCACAGCGACCACATACCATCAGGTGGACTGTGTGCCCATTTGTCACCCTTATACTATAAAAAAAACTATACGAGATCCGAGTAAGAGTGAGAAGGCATCATCGGAGAATCATTATTCTTGCACTCTCTCCATTTTATGATCTGTTCCTTAAAATAGATTTTTTAGAATTTACCTACTTTGTAATTAAATTCAAAACCAGGAAGTATTTTTTTATAAATTTTTTAACATTATTATGTATTCCTTAAAAATAAGTTGAAGATTTCTTTTAACAGTCACGACGTTAGTAAATATATTATACCGATTCCAAATGTCATGAGTCGTAAAAAATGACATAATGGTATTGATTTTGAAATTTAACGTTTTTTTTTATAAACATTTGGCTTACAAATTATTAAAAAAAACCGTCACTACATGTCAAGTAAATTTTTTGAATTTCGCAACTTTGAATCGACCCAGATAAACAAATGATACAATTCTTCAATGTTTTCTTGAATGAAATTAATTCAAAATCCTGATATAATTTATATTTTTAAGGGGTGTTATAATATATATATATATATGTATATATATTAATTTCAAAGCTTACCAATTACGGAAACTTCAAAGTAGACTAGCAGAATTTTCCGCTTTTAGAATATGCTTGCTAAATCCCTCGGTTGATTCATCTAGTTCAGAAAATGTATAATTTCCAGTCCTTATTTCTTCTTATTCGTCATCTTCTTCACGATAATATTCCCTTTCATCATCATCATTATCATTAAGTGGATTATCATCTTCTAAATCTATTTTTATAAGTGAGGGGGCAAACGAGCATACGGCTCACCTGATGGTAAATGACTACCGCCGCCCAATAACAACACCAGAGGAATTGCAAGTGCGTTGTTGATGCGTTTTCGCAACTTTGGCCATGGCAACTTTTGCAAAATTAGTTAAATTTCAAACCAATTTTCTTACAGCTACATCTAGCTGATGTGCAGTTATTTTTACAACCACAAAACACCTAATAATTTATTTATATTAGAACATGTATTAAGAAAAGTAATAAATTTTAACCTAAGTGCACATACTTTTTCAATAAGTTCCTGTGGTGCTGAATCTGAAATTGGCATAATAGGCAACATCATAAATAATGTCTCTCCGTCCCCATTCTTCATGTTTCAAAGTCTTGCCCAACCATATTTGAATTTGATAATATACACGTTTTGTGTGTTCACACAATAATGATTCTGTTGGTGGTAAAGAAGCTAATACAACTTCTTTTTTTAAATGCAGCTTCTGAAGATAAATTGTATCTTAAATCACCAATCTTTAAATTATCAGCATGGTGATGGTATATTATTCTTCTAACTCTTTAACTGAGCTATTTTGTTCGTAAAAAAACTGTTATCAATTGCTGTAGTTCCAGTTTCTTCTTTAATAAAAAGAAGATGTTTTTCCCCTTTTTTAAAGATCGCACTTGTTGTGTTGCAGCCGGCAACTGCAAATGCATGTGCAAAAAGCAAAATTATTTTAAGTCTCGGTTATTCTACATTGAATACAGAATATTTGCATTTCTTCCAGGACTTTTTGAGAAAATAGATGTTTTCAGAATCTGAAGAAAAGAAAATTAATAAAATTAGTAAGTCGACATCATTTCCAACTATCGTAACAGGTTGATTTGCAGATTTTACTTTCAATTCTATAGCTGTTCTAACAACCAAAAGATCTGCATCTTCTTCGGTAATACTACAATTTATCTTCTTCCGTTCCAAATAATTACTCAATCAATCAACAAACTTCTGTTTGCTTGCAATATTTCAAAGGAGTTTTGTTTGAGTTCATATTTCCATTATTACCATTTCTTTTAAATGTATTTGAAGATCATGGATTAATGATAAAAACTGTTAAATCTGGACTATATAAGATTTTTGATTCATTTCTGCAATCACCAGCACTAAAATTAAATTCCATTCATGTAATCGATAAAGGATGATTATAGCATCATGTAGTTTGGCCTCATGGAAAAAGAGACATCAAAATTTTTCATGATTATTTTACATTCATCGTCAAACACGCGAAATCAGTTCACGTAGAACAAAGTTATGAGGTAACAAACATAAAAAAAAACATACAGCCGAATTCAGTACCTCCTCCTTTTTGAAGTCGGTAGGAAACAAAGAGTGTAAAGAGTATAAAGTAAACGTATCACATTAATGTATCTGGAAAGCGCTTATAGAGCAAGGGGTAGAGAATTTCATAATGGTGGTAATAAAAAGTACTCGTATTTATAATAACAACACGGGCAGAGTAAAATTGCAAAGAGTCGGTCCAAGCTTTCCCATTGAAAGAGGAGTGAGACAAGGCCACCCGACATCCTTCGGGGACTGTTCAGGGGCTGTTCATTGCCATCATAGAGTTGATAATAAAAAAGCTGCATTAGAAAACTAACGGCATACACGGAAAATATCTAAACTACCTTCGATTTGCTGACGACTTGGTGCTTTTATCGGAATCAAGTTCGCAATTACAAGTCATGATCCAATCACTTAATGTGACTAATAAGCAGGTAGGGTTAGAGATGAACCTCGTAAAAACTATGGTAATGACAAACAGCGTGGAAAAGACAATATTTGTCGATAACGAAATATGGAAATATACGAACAAATATATAGACTTAGGCAAACAAATTGGCTTCGATAAATAGAGTAACTATTCCGAAATCGAGAGGCGTATTTCACTTAGAGTAAGTAAGTACTGGAGCCTAAAGGAAATTTTTAAAAGTAATATGCCAGTCAAAATCAAAACTAAAGCCATGTCGAGCTGCGTTATACCGTGCCTAACTTATGCATGTCAGAATTGGATATACTCAGACTTTTGTCTGTGTATGTCCAAGTCAAAGAAAAAAAATTACCACGTGTCAACGGAGCCTAGAACGAAGCATGCTAAAAATTAGGAAAATCCAATACACAAAATAAGTCACACTAACTTAAGAAGCATATCTAACACTACAACTATACCAAAAAAACTGAAATAAAGTGGGCGGGGCAAGTGGCGAGACTGTCAGACGAGCAGTGGGCCATAAAGCTTCGTGTAGATCTACAGACATTAAGCGTGCCAGACACGTGGCGTGGCAGACAAAATAATATTCTTTTATACACTATATATAGATATATTCACATGTAGCGCACGCAAGCGGAGCGTGTTTGCGCAGACACGGGCCGGCACCGGCCTGCATACTCAACAAGAACGTTTTGTCTGTGCCAGTGCGTGTCTGCGGGTATCTGTTATAGTTGCGCGGCTAGTATGAAACTTTCTTTTTCTTTATCTTAGTCGTTCTTCTACACGACCCGTTTCTTCCCGTTCAAGAAAAATTGCCATCACGGCTAATTCTTCTATCGAAAAATTGAGGAACATGGTAAGCATGTGCACTTTTTAGTTTGCCTGATGGTGCATGGACAGTCATGCCGGGTGTGCGAAATGTTTATACTGTTGTCTGTGCGATGTCTGCCACGTTACGTGCTGGGCACGCTACGTGCTAGTAGTATCTGAACGAAGCTTTAGGGTGACACGGTGGAGAGGTCCAAGCGGAAAACGCTACAGAGGGAGACCGCTTACAAGATGGGCGGATGATATAAGCAAAACAGCCGGCCCGAGCTAGATGCAAAAAGCCGAAGATAGAGAAAATTGGGACTCTTTGGAGGAGCATTCTTGCAGATTAATTATTTATCGTAATCCTAAGCTTAGTTTATTTATCTTGTTATCTTAGCAAGAAATAAAATGGTTTTGATTTTTTTTTCTCTTATTTATTTATTTATTATAGTTTCCTTATTTGTTCTTCTGTCATTTCACTGTCGCGAAACTTGGCCATGCATGCTGGAAGATCCTACCTCAAAATAGATTATCATTTATCGGCGTAGGTACATTTGGTTTTAGTTATAAATATGATTCCACTCAATATTAAAAAAAATTCAAAACTATAACATACAAGCTTTTGCCCACGGCTTCACCTGAATGGAACTCTGAAATCGTCATCCTTTCTGAAAATCACAGTCTATGTTCACCTTTATTATATCGTAGCTTTTACCAGCGACTTCGTGAGCGTAGATGTCATCTGAATGTCATCATTTCAAGTAGATTCAGCTTACAGCCTTTTTATTGTAATAGTATAAGTTATTTATCATAACCTTTAGCAGCTCCAA
This sequence comes from Parnassius mnemosyne, assembly GCA_963668995.1. Classification (NCBI taxonomy): domain Eukaryota; kingdom Metazoa; phylum Arthropoda; class Insecta; order Lepidoptera; family Papilionidae; genus Parnassius; species Parnassius mnemosyne. The sequence continues at coordinate 15,010,363 of CAVLGL010000035.1, read as the reverse complement.
TAGGAACAATGGCCTATATAATCTTTTCCCTGGACTGTGATGTGCAGCTTGATGCCGTTGCACAATCTCGCTGCATCAATGTTACGTATCAGCAAAAATTGGACGCCAACTCTTAGCTCCAGTTTATGTGAAGACACGCCTGTTAACTTCTAAGGAGTAGAGAAACTCTCTAAAATATACCTGTCGTAACCTGTTAGCTAATACTCATTGAGGTCTTTTCTAAAGTCAATGATTTACTCTTAAAAAATCGATTACCTAATTTTTACAAAATATTTTTTATTATTAATTGTATTCAATTATAATATAAATATAATAATAATAATGTAAACATAACAATGGAATAACGACACTCATCCTAAATAATCATCAGTATATTAAAGTACAATAGAAACTATATGATCCGAACATCAATAATTGTAATATTTTTATTTAGTACTTGTGGAAAGGAATTCAAAAAAAAAGTTATATCATTCGATATGTACTGTTTCATATATGTATGTGCACAAAAAGAAAATTATGAATGTGTGTTGCAGTTGAGGCAGGTAAAAAAGTGATAAATACACATAATTTTTCCATACATAACGTCTTATCCAAATTGGATAAAATTTAAAAAAAATGTTTAAGCCTACATTACAAAGACAAATATTACAAAAATAAAAGCTGTGCAAAAAGCTTAGCGCTTCTTCCAAACAATTGTTCATATTTCGACCACAGGCTACACTAGTTCTAATTATTATTGTGCGGATGGAAATCGTAGGTCAGTCTCTTTCAAGTTATCCGTGATCCAGCGTTCAGCTTCCTGGGCCATTTCGTCATCGAAGTACTCACGCCAGCCCCCGGTTTTGCCTGAAAGGATTTAGTTTTTAAACAAGATTTTATAAGCTTGACTTATGTATATGAATGTAATGAAATATTTCCATTTAGTTTCCACATATCTAAAATCTTGCAGACGTATTAAGAATCTAAATATAAAATATATAATCTGATAATACAAAAATTTCATAATTGTGACCTAGTTATTCTCACTAGGATATTCATAACTCATGATCAAAGCGTGTTATTTTAGTTTTTGTTTTGTTTTGTTTAAAACTCTTTGTGTTTTTATTTCTACACAGTCAATCTCTTTTTTATGGTTCCGTACCGTAACCAACTACTACTAAATTAACTCCGTCCATCCGTCCGTCCGTCTGTCTGTCAGCGTGCTGTATCTCATGATCCGTTATTAATTATTGTAATTGGTAGACAGTTGAAAATTTCACAGAATATGTATGTCTTTTGCCGTTACAACATCAAATAATAAAAAATAAAATCAATTATAAATTAAAAAGGAGTCCTCTACTAGAAACGTGTATTACGATGGTACGGAACCTCTCATGCGCGAGTCCAACTCTCACTTGGCCGGTTATTTAATAAAGTTGAAGTGACAAATGAACTTACAATCCACCCGATGGTAAATAGCTACTGCAGCCCGTGGACACCTGTAACCAACTTTGACTTCTTTGAAGTCTACGGGTGCTTTGTCACTTCTAAAGAATAAGATGACAGGCCTTACAGCCTCTCTATAAATTTATATACTCCAGTATATAAATAAATCCATTTCTATACCTTTTAGACCGGAACAAAGCAGTGCATGCACAGCTGGTAGGCGGCAGAAATAGTTAAGAGAGTTGTATCTACCCAGACGGAGTTCTAGGCAAAAACCTAGGGCGTACAACCTTACGAAGGTTTCTAAGAAAGCGATGTTTAAAGTTATTAAAGATAAGGAATTTATGTGTGTTTGTATGTTTACACAGTGTATAAAGAAATAAAACGTATTTAAATCCCGATAAAAAATTTGTCACAGTTAATGAAGCCTACCTTTAGATTAAAAAACGTCGTGATTTTTTTTCATCCGAATATCTATATAAGTACTATATTTATTTTTAGCAATAATAAATATTATACAATTAAATATATTTACCCTTTCTTATAAAATTTGGTACAAACATATCCAACTCCTTCATTTCATCCATGTTGACAGAAGGGTTATTTTTAAAGTTATCAAAACGGAGATGTGCGCATAAGCCAGCAATTTGTTCATCATTATACTCTTTACCAAGAAATTCGGCAACAAGGCGCACGATGCGAGGCAAATCCTTATACAAAAAAAAAACTATAATTTTTTTTATCAAAAAGATAAAAGAAAAATTAAGAATAAAAAGAAAAAATCCACTTGTAGCCTAAGTTCGGTCCACGTAAGCACGCTTAACTATAACCCTTACGTGCAATGTAATATATGTCATAGTAAAAATAAAACTCCATTAAAATATGCCTGAAGTATATATGTAGGTTATCCCAGAAGTCGACGTCAAGCCGGAATCGGGTGATAGGTCAAGTCAAGATGACCTATCTTGTATTATAATTGTTAACAGAAAAATATAAAAATATATCTTTGCTACGTACATATATCAAAAATTACAGTCATTCATAAGAATCGGTAAAATCTACAGCTTGTGACGGTCTTTTAACACCTGTTGCTACAAACTTTTAACTTTTTTTAATTTTCTTTTTATTATGTAATCCTGAATGATGCTTTTGAAAACTTTTGCTTAAAAATTACAGCTCCAGTCCAGAAGGAAATGTATTTTTTTTTTTACAACACAGTATTCAAAATTAATACTTTTCCCAGTTTTAAATAACTGTACTGAAAAATAAATGTACTACACGAGTTTGGCAAGTAACTTCAAAATTTGGCGCATTTAATAAGAATTCCAAAATACAGCAATTTTGTGTGCAATGTCGATTCCTACCAATTAAAAGTGAAGTGACAAACAACTTAGCAGTGCACCTGATGGTAAGCGGCTACTGGACACCTGCAGCTATCATCAAACAAGGTAGGCTACCGATGCGTACCGGTTTCTGAGGACTAAGAAGGTATTCCCATAGCCTGTGATTGTACTGGCTCTCTATACTTTTCAGACCGGAACACAGAAGTGCAACCATTATTTTAAATAAATTTTATATTATATAAAAGAGATAAACGAGTATGTATCTCAATATTTATTACGATGTCCAGTATTTGAAAGTTGTTCATAACTTCGTGGCATCATAGTAGCTAAATTAGATGCGTTGTAAGGTCGCCGCATTCTCACCCGCAATGTAAACCTATAGTACCTACGTTAAAGGCAAAGAACAATGGCAGACTTTCATACATAAAATTAGTTGAAAAGGAATGGTAGCGTCTATATATCAAAAATATCTTTAAATGTTAAACATCAGTCCCTGAATGACAAAGAATTTCATCAAAACAAAGAATTTTTTCCTGAGAATGCGTCAAAAAAAGATATTTAGATTTGAACCATTTTAGGTTATGTCTTATTTCACTTGGAAAAAGTCATGCGTCCTGTGGTTGTTTGATGTTAGCTTAATACATTTTCAACATAATGTACCTACCTACATAATTGAGTTTTTAGATTGTAGTATCTCTATTATATATTAATATAAATGTATATTTCTGGCATGGCTCCACGGCCTTTGTGTCATACAGTGACATTCTGAGAAGGGGTAGAACCCAGAGCCGTAAAGCCAATAAAAAAACAGAGACATTTTGTTTTAGCTAGTGTTGTATACCTATGTATGTTGTTATATAGTACTACGATTGAGATAATGTATTATTGTAGGAAGTTCTTTGTAAGAGACTTATTTTCAACCATACCACTTTTACTTTTATTATTACTGATAGTATAGTTATTATTAATAATAACTTAATATAAAAATATTTTGTGTTTGTGTGTTTTGTTTGCTAGTCTTACAAAGTGCATATGAAAATAGTATGAATATAGTAAATGGCAACACTTGAATAGAGTAAAATTATTTAAGTGGAGTTTTGGCGGGAAATTGACCGGCGGCGGTTTGCTGCTCCTGTATTATTGTTTAAATAATGGTTTGAAGTGGACTTTGATATGTAAAAGTGTTGCGATTTTGTGTATTAAGTGTCTACGCATGTGAACTATTAGTGGAAACAGTGAAACAAGTGCTCTGATGGTGATGGATTCTCAAGATAAGCTGTTTATTTGCATAGGCACCTTTAGATACCATCGCCAACTATCAGCTGTCTGCTGGATCGAGTTGCCGCCAAAATCTCCCAAGAACTGCACAATGTGACGCATCAACATATTGTGAAGCAGTATACTATGAAGGAGTGGGGAAATTACAATAAACCGAATAAAAATACTTAAGACTTGGCCTAAAGGTCTAGATACCAGGCCATAAACTCCAAAAAAAAATGATTTAAGTAGTTTTGGCGGGAACTTGACCGGCGGCGGTTTTCTGCTCCTGTATTATAGTTTAAATAATAGTTTGAAGTGGAATTTGATATCTAAAAGTGGTGCGATTTTATGTATTAACTGTTTACGCATGTGAACTATTAGTGGAAACGGTGAAACAAGTGCTCTGTTTGTGATGTGATTCTCAAGATAAGCTGTTTGTCTGTATAGGCGCCTTGAGATACCATCGCCAACTGTCAGCTGTCTGCTGGCTCAAGTTGCCGTCAAAATCTCTCAAGGGCTACACAATGTGACGCATAAACATATTGTGAAGCAGTGAACTATGAAGGATAATTGTACATTTGGGGAAATTATAATAAACCGAATAAAAATACTCAAGACTTGGCCTAAAGGTAGTGATCTTTCATGTTTTAAAGGAATAATTTTTTCTAACCTTAGAAAGATCCTCGTAGAATAAAAACAACATGTTAGGGTGATTACGCAACTCCCATGCTTCTTTCAAATGATCGAAGAATGGTGTCCAAAGAACTGAAATATTTATATCATGTTAATTTAATTTCTTTTTACATGCAAGTAAAGGTGTCAAGCATGCTCCACCAAATGGTAAATGAATGCTGCGGCCCTACATCTATAATCAAATGAAAATCAAAATGCAGATGCGTTGTCACCCCTGGGGACTGAGATCGAATGCCCCGTTATTATTAAAAAAGGATCTTCTGTTATCTACACTCACTATAAGAAACAGAGCAGCTTTATGCTACTTTTATATGGTTATATTTTGTGCTAGCGTGGCCCTGCCCCGGTTGAACCGACTCAAGCACGCGTAGCCGTCATACAGACACTGTGAGAGTCTACCACGTATGTAAGTATAGATTACTTACATACGTGGTAGACTCTCATGTAAGTGAGATTGATATTTGAGTCCAACTACTGCTGTGTTCCGGTTGATAGGGTAAGCAAGCCATTATGTAGAAGTAAGCTTATTATTATATTTATTTATTTATTTAATATTTTATGTACACGCATACTATGATAGGAAAAAGGAAGAAAGAACACATAATATGCAAAGGCACTGCTTCTTCCATGGTGAAAATTCTTCCAACGGGCCTATTGAAGGATAGTTGAAAGTTAGAATAGAGGTAGATTCGGTTAATTCAGTTTTAAACAAATAATACATATTTACGACACATTCAAACTAATGGATAATAATAAGATGAATATTTCTAAAAAGTCTTAGCTTTCTTACTCGTACATCGAAACGAAATATTTTTCCATATGAGACAACAATAATACACGATCAATGGAAGAATTTAATCATCATCATCATAATTACAGCCCTTCACTACCACTCCACTGCTGAACATAAAGCTCCCTCAAAGAATGCCACAAAGCACGATCCTAAGTGACCTGCGTCCATCGAATTACTGCATATCTTACCAAGTCGTCACTCCATCTAGTGGGGGGAACCCTACTCTTCGCTTACCGGCACGAGGATGCCACTACAGAACCTTTCTTCCCATCGGTTGTCGGTTCGTCGAGACATATGTCCAGCCAATTGTCACGTCAGCTTACTAATTATATAATGTAATATCTTAGAGGAATTACCTACATATTTATGTATAATACTTTAGTAAAGAGGCGTTCCTTTTTATGGTCACACACACATTGATTTTCACAGTTATACCACAGAATCTATTTTGAATCTATTCAGAACCAGAACAACTGTGTGTTTGTTTGCGTGTCTTGATAATGTAAAAAATAAACTTCTCAAAACGTTAGCGTATACAAAACTTATTATACTTGCTAAAGCAATTAAAATTTACGCATAACTCACTCATGTTTCTAACAAAGAAGTTCCAATAAGTTTTGAAATCGCCGACAAAATGTGCCATCTTAAAAAGCTTATTATGGTGGAAGAGTGAAACAGCAGCATCCCGAGGATCGCGGGCCACATACACAACTTTAGCAATATCGAGTATATGAGGAGGCAACAGAGTCATGGGAAGGTGAGTTTTGATAAAACGTGGCGACGATTTTTCGGCGATCACTTCAGAGCCAGGCCTGCTCAAATAATCAATTATTTTTATCCACTCCTCGTTATCGGCATTGACACTTTTAAGTTCGCTTACTGAATCTTTATTCATGAACATTGGGAATCTGTAATTGAACAAGTATAGATAAAATCTCTGTATAGTGGCCGCGTAAAAAATACATTCGCGTTCAATGGGTGTCGTAAAAATCTAATTTAAGAAAGATCACTCAGCCTTCAATAGATGGTATGATCATTTCATATTTGCCACCTGTAAAATATCCCGACAGGAAACAGCGTGAAAATTGTGTGACGTCCGCTATTGCAACTACGGCAAAGAAGCCCTTATAGGAGAGGCCGATAGGGTCCAGTGGTGGATAAAGCGAATAAAGCACTTGATACAGTCGTTCTAAATTTGATCTCCAACGACACAAATCAAACTTTTAATTGTAATTTTAAATACTGAAGACACATCGGCAGCGAAGAAAAATGTGCGGAAACCGAGACATGCAGTCTAATAAAATTATTCCAGGACCCAGTAGCTTATAAGGTGTTAAAACCGAGGCTCCCTGAGCTACCGTTGACTGCTAACATATTGACTGGATTTAAATACCGATCCTGTTAATGGTACCCTGATTAATAACGCCCAATATTGCGTTTACACACCCGCTCGTCTAGATCAAGCGTGTTGATTATGGCAAAACACCGGATCGACCGTTGGAATCAATCAGATTGAACGTATTGTAGGTATAGATTGTAGCCCAAACGACTTATATCTTAATGTTATTGTAGTTGCTAAAAGTAATCTAATTAAAGTGATTAACAGAACAATACGTCTCTTTCTTCATTAACACTCTTCCAACATTACATGGTGACCCTGCCAGACGGTGCGCTGCTACAATGCACGCGCACCGTCGCGGCCTGAAATTATGTATAATGATATATTTAGCACTTTAAATCCAATATTTTAGAACTGGTACAAATGGTCTGTATTAAATACACGTGTACGTAACGTAAGTTAAAAACAAAATGTCGGATACTTTATGGTAGCGATTTTAAAATGCCATATTTTACAATTATTAATATGCACGAAAAATATTAGATATGTTGCAATAAAATAAATTTTTATATTCTTATTTCATGCTTTGTATTATATATTTTTATTATATTCACTCCTACATATATCAATAATTCCTCATATTTTGTAGTTCGAATAACAGTGATGAGTGATAATATACTCGTATTTCGATTTTGCGGAAGGTATAGAATTTCAAAAAGAGTTTTAAACAATTCGCTATTATTATAAGCTTTAGTTTTTTTTTTTTCTAAAGGCAATGAACCTTAAAATTATTTAATAACCTATTTAAAAATTAAAATTGTATTTTTGAATGTTTAAATAAATGAACGTGTGTTCTGTAAACTTGATATCTGTTAAGCGTCTCCCACACACAAGCGGCTTGCGTGGCGGCTAACCGCGAGCCGCGGCTCCAGCCGCTGCAACAACATACCACCGCGCCCGGAGTAGCGGCCTCAAGCGTCATTCGCTGTGGTATCTGCGCTACGATCGGACCTCAGTAAACATGACAAACCGTGACGAAGTCTTATTATATTCAGCAATATTATCATATATTTCGTTTTTAATCACTGTTTCTATTAAAATCTCTAAATTTAGCACCACTTTTCACGCGGTACACGCGGCCTGTTGTAAAAATTTACAACTGACCGCGCTGCGGCCACCGACAGACCGCGTACTCGCTAATACACACGCGATGGCGGAGGGGGCGAAGCATGTGGGCCGCACCATGGCCGCACGAGTTTGCAGACTTACTTACATTGCAAGCGAATACAACTGGCCGCCACCGCAAGCCGCTTCTGTGTGGGAGACGCTTTATAGTGACTTTTCAATTATTTTCTGTATACGATATAATAAACCTGTGTTATACGTGGTAGAGCCATGTTGCAGCTGCATATATGTATTAGTAGTATAGTTGTAGCACGAATTGGTTGACTCGACCGGGGATGGACCACCCTCTCACAGAATACCAGCCTAAAATAGCAGCTTAACACTGCTGTGTTTTGTATGGTGAGTGTAGAGAACCGGAAACCCTTTTTACTGGAAAAGAGGCATTCCATCTTAGTCCTCACAGGTAACAACGCATCTGCTTTTGATTATTTATTGAGGATAGATGTCTAATATATATAGATATATATTAGACATCTATATAGAGCCTGGTTTTTTCCCGTTCGAGCAGACCCATTCGTGCTACAACTATACCAGTAATATAGCTGCAGCATAGTTCTACCACGTACAAAACCATACACAGTACATATTATCATGCATTTTGAATTTAAAAGATAAAAAGGACAGAATTTTTTTCATAATTTTTTCTTTACCATTTGCTTATGTTACATATTCTGAACTTTTTCTGAAAATTTAGCCTGTTATTGCAAAATAACCGGTATAAATACCCGGAATGGTATGCATCGGCGACTACTTCAAAAAGGCGCGGTGACAAATTTATTGCAATGTGGAAATACGTACTCTATAAATGTATATCTGGACGTGAGAAGTTCGGCAGCTGCCTTTGTATACTCCAAATTATTTACTAAAAGCCACACCAATTCTTGTACCCAAGTCGTTCCTGAAAATATATTAAAAAGATAACGCCTAATAAAAATTATAAAAAGGCATTTTTTCAGAAAAATATTGAGGAATTAGATTTAAATAAATCGGACAAGAGCAAGGACCAAAGACCCGAGGGTTCCGAAGAAACAAAATTATGAATGTAGACGAGAGTCACAATTTTTCTTGCCTCATTTCGATACCGAAATGTAAATACCATAAATTGACAAAGATAATATTTATTTACATAAATATTTATTTAAAACGTACATATAACAGTGTAAGCATAAATACTTACTATAACTGCAAACTTACGCTTTACAATTTTTTTTCTTGATTTGTGCTGTGAGTCCATTTTCTTGCATTCACAATTCTAGGTCAACGAGAATCTTTAGATTTTTATTAGTAGTAAGCATTTACATGATACTATTTTCTTGTACATACAAGAGCAGTTATTGAATGCAATGAAATAAGCGCAGCAATTGCCATTCAATAATTGTAAGCAAGTGTTTACACGCGGATGTTTGAATGCAGCTATTGAATGCAACTATTGAATGCAAGTCTTTACAAGAAATAATTACAATTTTTTTTTTACCAAGGCAATTATGTTTTGGAGATAATTATTTTCAAGTTTTGACTTGTCTAAACACAGCGTTGTACGTTATTGTGCCATTTTTCGACGTGTTGTTTCAAGAATTGCACGTATTTGCGTAGGCGAATTTTCGACTCCCCTATTGAATGTTTTAGAAGAGATCAAAAGTGTTAAAATTCGCGTGTGTTAAAGTTCACACACACACACACACACTCACACACACACACGCACGCACACGCATGCACGCACGCACACGTGCACACACATACACACACACACACACACACACACACACACACACACACACACACACACACACACACACACATGCGCTCACGCACCCACACGCACACGTACTGGCTATACTTAGCCTTTGAGTGAGAAAAGAAGCAGCTCTCATATCACCAGCAGCGACGACCAGTCGCGAATACAGTTCCTTTAGGAACTTCACTGCACGTGGAATCCATAAACCGATAGACTCTACAGCAAATGGCACTCATTATTTGCCATTTTATTGCCATTGTAGTCATCTCTCAGAGACTCATATTTGCGCCACTTACTCAGTTCAGCTGCCTCTGATACCGCCCTGGCTCTAAACGAGGTACCCTTAAGATGAAAGGCCGCCAGAGTGTCTACGCAAGTAGCATCCCACACTAGGGCTTTACCTCTCGGGGCCAAAGGGACCAAAGTCATACCGTCGGATCTCTTGCCATCGTCTCAAAATATTCCACAAGGCTCTAAAACCGAGGTAAAATTTATAGAGACAAGAGCTTTTCGGATGACATCGTTGAAAGAACCGTGACGGAAAATCTTACCTGCACTTTTCTTGCATGAATGATCCCAAACTCGTGGACGCTTGCTACCACAGGGACACTGGTGAGGTTGACAAATTACCGCCCCTAGACGTATTCCTACGGCAAGCTTTTCCCATCAAGCAACGTGCCAAGAATACTTACTTGATAGTAAAGCGTGTAAACAATGATTAGATTCTCCTTAGTTGAAACAGCTGGAAGGTCTGATCTTAGTCATTGTGTAAATTGTGAAACAAATCTTTCCGCACACTCCGTACCAACGGAATATCCCACTGTTTTTGTTGGTTAACTTCCAAAGGAACATTTTCGCCGGGACAGAGCGTTTACCATGTTTGCCTTGCCCCGAAGCAAACATCAGGTCTACTTTATTATTTAAACTTATGTTACATAATCCGACTAGACATGAATATTTTATATTTATAAAAATATTTTATTTACACAATAAAAGTAAAGCACTCAAAATATTATGGTCTGTCAATAATATTTTGAGTGCTTTAAGAGCTCTTGTCTCTATAAATGTTTTTTTTCGTACTTTTAATATTTTATTGACAGACCTAAACTATACTGGTGTATATTGCTTTTATTCGAGCAGAAATAGCATTACGAATTATTGTTTTTCATTGGTATAAATTATGGAAGAACGAACCATCTTTATCTAACAAATGATAAAACTGGGTTCTGTTAACACGAAATCATCTCCGTTTTCCGTTTATAACTCTACACAAAAATGCTCCGACAACCTCTCTTCTTGCTATCCATTTTTTGATCTAATACCTTTTTACCATCATCGTAGTTTTCTCAATATATCTTGACTCAGAAGAGCACCAACGATCAACACATCCTCTGCAATCATGTTTGCAAATGAAGAGAAAATCCAATTGAATACAAGAATTGCATAAGAATTGTATTTGCTGTTTACACCAAGAAAAGTTTACAAACGAAACTTAACCAATATATCAAGAATGTTACGTGTTTACTAGGCCATGCAAGTCATTCATTGCTTTAACAACAGGCAAGAAACTTGCATCGTGTAAATGATCCTTTAAAATACATGACATGAAAATGATTTTTACGTGACACCTAGTCACGTAAAAATCATTTTGGACTCACCAATAAAATATTTTCTTAATTCCTTATTTTCATTTTCGTCGAAACGGAATTCGAGAGGAATGTCTTTAAGTGATGACATTTTTGCGATCCAAATTAATGTTTCAATTGTAGATATTACCCCTGTTGATCGATTCTACTGAATGACTTCTCAGATGGGTTTCGATTAGATATTACTTAATATTAACAACAAATTAATTTAATAATAATATTTAGAGCTTCATTTTTTATCAAAGTGATAATTGATGTAGTGATATAACAATAACTCTCGTATTTTTTTCATGTGGAGTAGAGCATCTGTTCTGAGTACGTTTCGTCCCTCTTACCCATTTCTGCTGCTAGAACGAAGGGAACTGCTACTGTGTATCGGCTTAAAGGGAAAGACACCCCATTTAATTACAGACAATGTAGCCTTTTAACTTGACGACGACGTATTGTTTCGCCTCTAATCGGAGCATAATCAGGCGAAAGAAATCTGTTTGATGGCTTGGCCATTTTAGCGGTCTATTCATCTATCCCACTAATATTATTGAAGTAATACCGTCTTATTATCGATGGTTATGTGTCTGTGTAGTAGTGTTGGGAGTAATGGTGATGGGATCGTGGTGACGGTGATAATGCACGCAATTGAGGGAGGAAGGTGCTCTTCAAACTAGGTAGGACACATAATTTTTTTGTTGATTTTACTTTATTTTTTATGAGAGGGGGCAAACGAGCATGCGGCTCACCTGATAGTAAGTGACTACCGCCGCTCATGAACAACTGCAACACCAAGAGGATCGCAGGTGCGTTGTCGGCCTTTTAAAAAGGAGTAAGCTCTTTTGTTGAAGGTTCCTAAGTTGTATCGGTCCGGAAAAATCGCCGGTGGTAAATTATTCCACAGAGAGGTCGTACGCGGAAGAAAACTCCTAGTGGAATGTACAGTGGTTGACCGCCAAGCATCCAGATGGTGTGGATGGTATCGGGAGTTTTGGCGGCTCGGATTAATCCGAACAATTCCTCAGAGCACTCTTAACACGGGGCGGTAATTATGAAAACATATTTTTGCCAAGCCCAAACCTTACGTTGTTAAAATGAATAATTATTATACATATTATTGCAGCACTGATACAAATTATTGCAGCACTGATATAAAATAATTCAAACTATAAACACAGATATTTTCATGGTCATATATGCGCATACATACATGCTAAATTCCAAAACAAGAATGTAATGTTCAAAAATAATCTTAAACAAATTCTTAGTAACCAATCACAGCGCGAGGAGCTTAGGCCCCCATCCGCTGCCGGTATGCTTCAGTAAACTATCTTTCTCGCACTTATGGCTACGCATAATACTTTTTTGTCGTATTCATTTGTAAACTTTATTCACGCCTGGGAATTGTTTAAAACCGCTAAATTCGTCTGGCGATTTGCAGGTATTATTAAAAATTACTCAATAAATAAGTGATTAAAATTTGAGATTGCCAAAAGTATATTTTTTGGGAACAAAAAAAAATATTTTTGGAGAGGTCTGGTAATACTTTATAACCAACAAAAACGTCTGGGATTATTCTTTTTGAATTATATAAAAACAAAATTAAAAGATAAAAAAGAAATCAATTTGCTAAAATAACATTTTTTGGTTTTTTTTTTTTGCAATGTTATATGCTGCGCAGTAACGAAATAACCGCAACCGCTCTGCCAGACTCGCGGAACAAGATTCGCCAGTTGAAGAAAATATATTTTTTCACAATTTGAACTTGCCAAAAGGACCTTCCCAAAATTCATCGCCAGCTCTCAGGCTATTTGGAATATTTTATGGACTTATTGAAGTGTCATCAGTCGTTAATATTTTTTTATAATGAAAGCTGCAAAAACAGAGTAAATTTAGAGAGATGATTCCTAAGCAGTGTTCTATGTCTATGTCTAAAACAAATCTATGTATATAGCTTATCCTGATCTATCCATATTTAGTTATGGTAAAAAATTAAAATAATATCCAAAAAGCCAAAATATAAAAGATAATACATAATTCAAATACTTTTAAAATACTGACGTCACGAGAGACTGTTTTGATGATATGTTTCTTTTAATTTTATATAATTAAATAAACAAATCATAACATCAATCGTTTTCTTAAGAAAAAGTGTTTCATAAAATAAAATAAAAATAATAATATAACAATAAAGTATGTACAAAATTTGAAAATACAAGGAGGTATCTGTAGTCGAGCGCAGCAACAAAGCAGTGAAACTGCCCTACATCGTATACAGCCTATACTGAAGCACACACCTACAGAAGAAAATGTAGGTGTTGATATCCTTACATGGGTCCGCTCTAGCCACATCTCTTATAAATTTTACTCATTAGTATAAGAATTGTTACGCTGAAACTGTTAAAAATCCCCGAGGACTATCGTTTTACATAGGAATCTTTGACATATTTAGACTGATCGACTAAGTGACTGACCGTTGACCGAGAGGTCCCTCGCTCATGTAGTGTGATTTGAAGTACGATTTAACAGGACAAAGCTACATCTACAATATTTCATAAACATGTAATAGTGGAAAACTCTTTATTTTAAGATATATTTATATATATATATATATATATATATATATATATATATATCAAAACATCTTAACTTACATTTTGAAATATTTAAAAATGTACTACGATACTTGGTCAGTGTACGTGAGGTTAACAACTTATCAACGCGTACTCATATTATTATATAATTTTTATCATTTAATACATCAAGTCCCCGATAAAGTGTTCAAGTAAAACTGCAGTCAATCTATCATTTATTTATCTCATTATCACAAACGGTGTTAAGTGTACCCAACGTCACTACCGCGGTTTTTTGTAATTCACTAGGAATCATTTCAATTTATCACAGATTAATTGCACGATAACGCGTCCGTGATTAAGATGCATCGTGCGATGGCCGCTATACATACGCTTATACGTATATATAGCGTATATATACGCTTTTTACGTGGTAGAGCCATGCTGCAGCTATATTAGTAGTATAGTTGTAGCACGAATGGGTCGGCTCGACCGGGGAAGGACCACGCTCACACAGAATACCAGCGTAAAATAGCAGCTTACACTGCTATGTTTCGTATGGTGAGTGTAGAGAACCGGAGACCCATTTTACTGTAAAAGAGGCATTCTATCTTAGTCCTCACGGGTGACAACGCATCTGCATTTTGATTCCCAAACGAGGATAGATGTAGATGTCTATAGGCCACAGCAACCACTTACCATCAGGTGGACTGTGTGTTCGTTTGTCACCTTATCCTATAAAAAAAATGCAAATATATAAGATAGCTTTTATATTTTCAGATATTTTTCATTTTTGTGAAAGACTCGGTTTCATAGCTCATATAAGTAGGTATATACAGGGTTATTTTGCAATAACCAGCCAAATTGCAAAGAAGGTTCAGAAGAAGTAATATGGGCAAATGGTGAAGAAAAATTAATTAAAAAAAATCTCAAATATTCTATCCTTTTTATCTTATTAATTCAAAAGGCATCATAATGCATTATTTTAACCTATTTTACTGGGCACGCCGCACGCAATATTCTTAAGGGTCGATCGGTAGGCAAAACCTTATGTCCATAAATCTCATTCAAGTTGGGATAATTTCAAATAAAAGTAGAGCCTTATTTACTTGTATTTTCGAAAACTGCAATAACGATATATCATCAACTTAAGTTTAATATTTAGCTAATCTTGGAAAAATAACCCTGTATAAATATTACAGAAAACAAATTTTACTTAAACGCAGGCTTATTTTTAATTATGAGTAGAATTTGGAAAGTCCCTTGTCAAACCCGGTAATCGAACCGATCCAAAAGTATAGTACGTAAGCAAACCAAATTCGATCCTCGCTGACACCACTTAAATTTTAATTGCAATTTGAATAGTCGATTTACCACGTTCTCTTCGATGAAGGAAAAAGTAGTTAGTTTGTACCATTTCTGGCTCACTAAGTCAGAACTGGTACAACTCTCAGCCCTCATCGGCTGACGGTGGGTCGACGGATCCTAAAAAAGAAAGTTTATTGGCATGCTCTGATTCCGAATCCGCGGTTCCAAATCTCCGTTTTTGTCTTGGATACGTGGTTCCGGAGTTGTGCAGATCAATTTACTAATATCTGATTGATATCCGGTGGGCCTGCACCCTCATTAGCGTTCCATTATTCATTTCTATTGTTCCTTGAACACCGTCATTACCGCTCTTATCTATTACTCGTTGTACACGTTGTACATCCTGCCATAGTATTATACTTATTTATTTATTTATTTATTTAGATAGATAGATACACCATCGACAATATCAATATGCATTGTTACGAACGAAATGCAATTTTTTTAGACAAAGGATATGTCTTTACAGGTGTATACATCATTATATGAAAAAAAAACTAAACAACATACATATAAACTCTAAACAAACACAAATCAAACTATTTGAGCAAGAGCACCACATCCAGTAAAAAAATTGCAATAAATAATAGTAATAGTTTAGAATCATTAATCGGGCAAGGTAGGTAATAGATCTTTAGGTAGGTAGAAGTCTTTACATTTTCTTTTGAATACACGTTAGGGGTCGCTAAAGATGTCGATGTCATGATTGTTTACGCTGTTATAAGTTCGCATACATCTATTTAACGGTGAAAACTTACCAAGATTGATTCTACTGAAGGGAATATTTAATAAATTGGTAATTGGGTGTCTAGAGATATGATAGGGGATTTTAAGGCACACTTGCTGCAATAAACTTGGTGAAATTAACTTACCATGTAGAAGTTTATGTAGCGTCATTAGGTCTAAAAGTTTTAGTCGGTCTGCCAGTGAACTCATTCCGAGATGAGAAAGCCTAGATCTATAGTCAGTATAGTATGGACAGTTTTGAAATTTATAAGCGATGAATCGAGTAAAGTTTTTTTGAATACGCTCGATTCTGTCAAAGTGTATTTTATAAGAAGGATTCCTACTTCTTTCTTTATTACTACCACGCTATTCTGAATCATCAATAAAATATATTCCTTAATTTTGTTATGATTTTTATATCCAAAATTTTATTGCTTATTATCTAAAAAGTAGGAGATCATCAACATCTCATGCACTAACATATCGTTGTACAGTATGTTCCCTGTAAATATGTTCGTAAAACTATGCATTGAACATCCCTGAAACTTATATAACAAATACATTAAGCAATATTTTTTTATAGGAGAGGGGGCAATCGAGCATGCGGCTCACCTGATGGTAAGTGACTACCGCCGCCCATGAACAACTGCAACACCAAGGGAACCAGGGGAATCACAGATGCGTTGCCAGCCCTTTAAAAAGTAGTAGGCACTTTTCTTGAAGGTCCCTAAGGCGTATCGGTCCGAAAAATCGCTGGTGGTAATCGATTCCACAAGGAAGTTGTGCGAGGAAGAAAATATCTTCTAAATTGCACAGTGTTGGACCGCCAATCATTCAGCTGAGCACGCCAAGCTTTTGGAGGCCAATTTGACCTTCTCTTCCAAGTGACCACGAAACTGCATATTCACCACAAACTGAAGTCGACTCATTTTGAACCCTATCAACATTCCAGTTCCATCATTTACAATTCCTTTTTAAAAACTCTAGATGATGTCGTGCAGGTGATCGTACATATGAATCAAAATATTGACCGTTGCCATTGGTATCGATGTATAAAGCTATCCAATGTGAGCCTGGTTTATCTGTATCCAAATTGCATATCATATACGTTGGTACGTGGATATACATGGGCAGAGTATTAGCAGCATGAACATTATTGTCTAGACTGGGATGAATTTTTTTCAGGTGTCGTTGTACATCTAGTGTATCCATGATATTACTACTATTAGTAGATTATTATTTTAGATTTTTTAACTTTAGATTAGATATAACTTACTGGTGCAATATAAGACCGAGCAGCTGCAGTCATGGAGTCAGTGTATGGTCGTTTGACTGCAGTGGATCTACCAATACTACGTTTGTGTTACCTACTTCAACGCATCAATGGTCATGGACGTTATTGTTTATTCTATTGACAAACTTACTTTTCTTTCTGCAGTTTTCTTACGCGCGCGTGTGTGTGTGTGTGTGTGTGTGTGTGTGTGTGTGTGTGTGTGTGTGTGTGTGTGTGTGTGTGTGTGTGTGTGTGTGTGTGTGTGTGTGTGGGCGTGTGTTTAAGTGTAAACAAATTGATATTAACATGATAACTGTGTTGTTGCAGAAATTATTCAACTTCGATGAAAATACCTATAAATAGTTTTACTACTCGCCACTCTCCCTCAAGAAGAGAGTGATGACATGGTCATTAATCTGAGTAATATCGTTAGGAAAATATCATGTAGAGCAATACAATAATCGTAGAACTTCAAGGATTCAAAAATAGCAAAACTTAATTTATAGTAAAAGAATTTGCTATAGCCACTCTAGAGCACACGAAAATATTCCTAATTAAACCTCCTTGCCCGTTAACTTCACTATCTCTTGAAGAGAAAAACAAATTTGCTGGATCGAACAGCACAGATGGTATCGATGGAATGAGGGCTTAGTTGATTAAAGAGAGTTTCACAGAATTGTTAAGACGTATTTAAAAGATAAAAAGATTTTTCTTGATTTGATTTTTCATCTTTGAGATGAAAATAATACTATCATAGATATAAATTGTTTAGGAGCTCCCAATTAAATACGATTTGTGAACTTTATTGTAAAGATACTTTACTGTATAACTGTTTTACTCATAAGAAAATCTGTGCGTTAAAAATCTATACATATAATAAATCTGTAGAAAAATCGTGTCTGTAATTCTAAGATATTCTTGAAAAAACAAGTTCAGGGGACTAAATAAAGAGTTCTTGAGTCAAATTAATGGTTTTTAGAATTTTTGTCTGTCTGTCTGTCTGTCTGTCCGTCTGTCTGTCTGTGTATACCGGATTCACGCAAAAACTATTGGACCGATTTACATGAAATTTTGTATGTAGGTAGTTAGTAACCCGGGGCAACTTATAGGCTACTTTTTATCCGATTTCGGAACTTCAAAAAAAGAAGGTTAAGTATTTTTCTTCCTTTGGGTGTCAATTTTCTATTATATCTTAGTTATAGGCGGGATGACGGGTGTTTTTCAAATAAATAAAGTTTAAAATATAGTTATAACCTTGGTAAAATCATTTGAAACTACACCGATTTAGTTACCAAACCGGCGGCATCTATCATTAAATGGAAAAAGTAGTATATTTTGCCTTCAGTTGCTAATATATTAAATAAATATAAACAACACATTTATATGTTTAAAAAATGGGTAAATCCAATTGAGCATGCCTTAGGCGCATTAAAAAAATTACTTATAACATGATTATATGGATTTTTTTTAAGTAGTTTAAATACATT
Organism: Parnassius mnemosyne; assembly: GCA_963668995.1. NCBI lineage: Eukaryota > Metazoa > Arthropoda > Insecta > Lepidoptera > Papilionidae > Parnassius > Parnassius mnemosyne. The sequence continues at coordinate 14,991,529 of CAVLGL010000035.1, read as the reverse complement.
TCGACAGCACTATCGGCTTCAACACCCTCGAAAACCATGAAAATGATACTCATGATGAAAAAATTGGTACCTACTTCAGCCGCCATCTTGGATTTACATTTCGACAGCACTATCGGGTTCAACACCCTTGAAACCCATGAAAATTACACCCATGATGAAAAAATAGATACCTATTGCAGCCGCCACCTTGGATATACATTTCGACAGCACTATCGGCTTCAACACCCTCGAAAACCATGAGAATGACACTCATGATGAAAAAATTGGTACCTACTTCAGCCGCCATCTTGGGTTTACATTTCGACAGCACTATCGGCTTCAACACCCTCGAAACCCATGAAAACGACACCCATGATGAAAAAATTGATACCTACTGCAGCCGCCATCTTGGATTTACATTTCGACAACCCTTTCGGCTCCAACTCTCTCGAAAACCATGAATATGACACCCATGATGAAAAAAATTGGTACATAATTGAGCCGCCATCTTGGATTTACATTTCGACAGCACTATCAGCTTCAACACCCTCGAAAACCATGAATATGACACCCATGATGAAAAAAATTGGTACATAATTGAGCCGCCATCTTGGATTTACATTTCGACAGCACTATCAGCTTCAACACCCTCGAAAACAATGAAAATGACACCCATGATGAAAAAATTGATACCTATTGCAGCCGCCACCTTGGATTTACATTCCGACAGCACTATCGGCTTCAACAACCAGGAAAACCATGAGAACGACATTTATGATGAAAAAATTGATATCTATTGCAGCCGCCATCTTGGATTTACATTTTGACAACCCTATCGGCTTCAACTCTCTCGAAAACCAAGAAAATGACACCCATGATGAAAAAATTGATACCTATTGCAGCCGCCATCTTGGATTTACATTTCGACGGCACTATCGGCTTCAGCACCCTCGAAAACCATGAAAATGACACCCATGATGAAAAAATTGATACCTATTGCGGCCGCCATCTTGGATTTACATTTCGACAGCACTATCGGTTTCAACACCCTCGAAAACCACGAAAATGTCACCAATGACAAAAAATTGATACTACTTACTTTTAGTACGTACTACTATTATTTATTCTGTGCTTTTAAAATATTGTAATAAAAAAAATCTCTCATTATTATTATAATCAAGTATTTAAGAAATTTGGTTAAACGAATATTGTGTATTTATACAGCGATCTTTTTGAGTCGCTGCAAACAACCGAAACAAAGTCCACTTACGACGGCGGATTCCGCCTATTTACAGAAATAATTTACATACAAGGCTACCAAATCAACGAAAATTTCGCCATTTTGGAGCCGAAAAAAATTAATTATAGCTAAAGAAAACAAAATTACACTGCCATTTACATTCAGTGGCTTCCCACATGATAGATGAAGAGATTAAAAAATAGATTGAGTTAAACAATTGATATTTTCAAAAGTTATCGTGTTTACAAGCCTTGGGGACTTGATAAATCCACACCATAAGCCACTAAAACCTCTTTTTTATTTAAAAATAGCAGTTAATCAATTTAAAAAAAAATATTAATAAGTTCAACAATCATTTATCTTTCTAACAATGTGCTTTTTATATCATTTATATGTATAATATGATTGCTAGATACGATTTCATTCGATAATACGTTGGAATCTTAATTTTTAGGCAATAGTAGAACATAGCTTGCCTCGCTTAAGTCATGCAATAATTAGATTTATAAATTTATTAAAAAGTTCTAACTTTGAGCTTTTTAGTATTTTTGTTATTTTATTTTAAAAATGTAATAATTTTAATAGATAATTGGATAATAGTCACGTCTATCAAAAATATGTTTGATAAGGTTTTCATTTCAATTACGAATCTATATGTAAACTGGTTAAAACTGGTCTGTCTGCAATATTTGCAAAATTTTTTTTAACATTATAGTTTTTATTAAAAATATTTTTATATATTATGTCGTGGCTAGATCATAGAATTAATCATATATCAAAAAGTAGTCTATCATTTCGTGATATAAACATTGTTTGTTGACAATGTCATGGTATAGCTTGACCAAATCAATAAATAGAAGTCATTTGAAGATACTACGAGGGCGGCACTGAAAATTTCGGGAATCAAGGAAGTGACACAACATTACTATTTAAAAATGTATTTATTGCTTTTCGAAGTATTCTCCGCGAAATTTGACACGTTTTTCCATACGATGGAACCAATCATTGAAGCAACCATTCCATTCGGAAGTTGGGGTCTCCAAAATGGCCGTTTTGTAGGCGTCCACAGCTTCTTCAGGTGATGAAAATCTCTGTCCACGCAATTTATTCTTTATTTTAGGGAAAGTATAGAAATCATTAGGGCTTTTTTTGACTGGACTGGTTTTTTGTTTCGGGTTTGTACGCGTATATCCAGGATTCGTCACCTGATACGATGTTGTATACAGCATTTGAGGATCCTGCGTGGAATCTTTCGAGAGTTCTGATGCACCAAGTAACGCAAGCCGCTTTTTGCTCTTCACAGAGCGAATGCGGTATCCATCGGGAAAACAACTTTTTTACACCTAATTGTTCATGCAAGTTTATTTGTATTTGACTCATGCCAATGTAAAGTTGCCTGAATTTCGCGGTATTTTTTTTTTATAGGAGAGGGGGCAAACGAGCATGCGGCTCACCTGATGGTAAGTGACTACCGCCGCCCATGAACAACTGCAACACCAGGGGAATCGCAGATGCGTTGCCGGCCTTTTAAAAAGGAGTACGCTCTTTTCTTGAAGGTTCCTAAGTCGTATCGGTCCGGAAAAATCGCTGATGGTAATCGATTCCACAAGGAGGTCGTGCGAGGAAGAAAACATCTTCTAAATCGCACAGTGGTCGACCGCCAATCAAATGTCACATGTACCCAAAGTACCCAATTCTTATAACTCATTATTTATGAACCCAACTACTCCTTTCGATATTAATAATATAATTAAGTCATTAAATAATACAAATAGCACAGGTTATGATGACGTTAGCACAAAGGTATTAAAAAATGTATCAACCATCATCTCATCCGTTTTATCCTACATCATAAATTTAAGTATAGCCTCTGGAATATTCCCAAATAAATTAAAAAAAACGGTAGTTAAACCTATATTTAAGAAAAAAGACAAGAGTGATGTTGCAAATTATAGACCCATAGCACTCATACCGATATTCTCTAAAATTTTTGAAAAGGTAATAAGTCACAACCTTAATGATTTCTTTGAAAAATATAAAATATTCACAGAGAAACAAGTCGGATTTCGAAAGAATAAAAGTATAAATTTAGCTGTCTTTCAATTTCTGCGTACTGTAATGACAAGCCTTAATAATAAGCACTTAGTATCTGCTCTATATATGGATTTAACTAAAGCTTTTGACTATGTTAATCACAGTATCCTCTTAAGTAAACTAGAAGCATACGGAGTCCGAGGAAATGTCCTCAATCTCATAAAAACATACTTAATAAATAGACAACAATGTACACAAATTACCCGTATATGCTCAAAAACGTATAGACAAATAGTTTACTCATCCTCATATCGCGAAGTAACTCAAGGAGTACCCCAGGGAAGTATTCTTGGTCCATTGTTATTCCTTGTTTATATAAATGATTTACCAAATTATATAAATCAAGATATGGTACTATTTGCAGACGACAGCACAGTGATGTTTACAAGCACAAGCAAAAATCAAATGATATCTGATATAAATCAAACATTAGACATAATAATTCAATGGTTATCAAATAATAATTTATTAATTAATCTAAATAAAACAAATCTAATGACATTTAGAAACGTGAAAAATAATTTAATAAATATTAATATTTGCTACAACGGACAAGAAATTAATGTAGTCGAAAATGCAAAATTTTTAGGCCTCAATCTCGATTCAAACTTAAAATGGAAATCTCAAGTGGAAGATATTTGTACTAAACTCAATCGGTTCTCTTATGCTCTATATAGACTTGGAACAATTGTGAATCAATCTGCCGTCATCACTGCGTACCACGGTTATGTAGAATCGGTGTTAAGGTATGGTGTCATCTTTTGGGGTAACTCTGTAGATAATGAAATGATATTTAGAGCCCAAAAAAGATGTGTAAGAGCCATTGTGAAGTTAAAACAGACAGATAGTTGTAAACCATTTTTTATTAGTCTGAAACTGTTAACACTTCCGTGCCTTTATATATATGAGATAGCCGTTTTTGTTACTACGCATATTTCTTTATTTGAGTGCCTACACAGTAAACGTAATAATCAAAAAATATGTTTTCCATCAAACAACACAGCCCAATTTAACAACAGTGTATTTTGTATGGCCCCTAGAATTTATAACCATTTACCATTACACATTTTGAGATGCTCCAATATAGATAAGTTTAAAATACTATTGAAGCAATTTCTTCTTAATAAGGCATACTACAGTGTGAAAGAATATCTCGAAGACAAATATGAAATTCAATAATTGACTGTTACATGACTGAGAATAACTAAATTGACTTGACTTATACAATATTATCTAAATAAATATGTATTATCTAAATTGACTTATCGCTATTATTTTTGATTTTGTATCATGTTAATTCCAATTTTAACTAGAGTATGTTTAAGTAATTTAATATAAAAGTAATAAAATGTGATGGACATTGCATGCCAAATGGCGGAATATAGCTGTACTAAATGTTTGTTCTATAAGTGATAAACTATGTAAACACCAACTGTATCAACCTATATTCGCAATAAACGATTTGAATTTGAATTTGAATTTGAATTTGAATTCGATCTTCCTCAAGCAGCTTACGCACAGCATCAACGTTTTCTTGGGTTACTGGTTGTTTTTGGACGACCTTGACGGGGATCATCACTGAGCTTTACACGTCCACGTTGAAATTCAGCAAACCAGCGATAAATTGTGGTTTTGGATGGGGCTTCATCACCAAATGCAGAAATCATCCGGTCAACACACTGTTTTTGTGTTAAACCACTTCGAAAGTCATAATAGGTAAATCATGGCTCTTGAATTTTTTTTTATAGCAACCTTATAGTTACTGCCAACCTCCAGTCAATAAATAATACTTGTAAGAAACGGCGAACAATAAAAATGAAAACTATGATTCTGATTAAAAACCGAATAAAGTTAAGAACTAATGAAATATGAAATGACTTGTACTGAAGTTTATTCAATAAATGAAGAACATTATAATTATAAAGAATTAAAATAAAATAAAATGCCGTGTAGTGGCGGTCAAGAATACCACTACCCCATATCCTCCCGTGGGTGTCGTAAAAGGCGACAAAGGGAAACAGGCAGGAGATGGGCAGCAGCATCTTCCTGATAATAGCCAAAATTACAATAAAAAAACTGCGGTTGCCAACCCGCTCGCCAAGCGTGGCAACTATGGCAAATACACCCCTATGAATGTAACAAAGAGACGGCCCCCAGTCCCCGGCGGCCCCGCTATTCCTGGCTACGGTGGCGACCATGGTAACGGCGGGGCAGGGGGTTCTAAGAATCTCCGGTGGAGGTTCGGTTGCCACCTTAGACGACTCGACCTGGCAACGTACAACGCACGCACCCTGGGGACTGACGAGAAGATCGTGGAGCTGGAAGAAGAGATAGACAAGTTGCGCTGGCATATTATAGGATTATCCGAAGTCCGAAGAGAGGGGGAGGACACGGTAATCCTCGAATACAGCAACTTGCTCTATCACCGGGAGGGCGACCATCTGTCCCAAGGAGGTGTCGGATTTATCGTCCACAAGTCTCTCGTTAACAACGTTGTAAAGATCGGGAGTGTGTCGACGAGGGTTGCGTACCTTATACTCAGAATCACCAAACGGTATTCGCTGAAGGTCATACAGGTTTACGCACCAACCTCGGCACAACCCGATGGGGAGGTGGGGGAAATGTATGAGGATATCTCTAGAGCCATGCATTCCTCCAAAACCCAATATACGGTGTTAATGGGAGACTTCAATGCAAAACTAGGCACAAGAGAGAACGGTGAGCTGAAAGTAGGAAAATTTGGAATAGGGCCACGGAACCCAAGGGGCCAGCAGCTGGCCGACTTCATGGAGAAAGAGGGACTTTTTATGATGAACTCTTTCTTCCAGAAGCGGCCCCACAGGAAGTGGACCTGGTCGAGCCCCGACGGTTCGACAAAAAATGAGATTGACTTCATTATGACGACCAGACGACAACTGTTCAGTGATGTCTCCGTGATCGCGAGGGTGAAAACTGGTAGCGATCACCGAATGGTTAGAGGCACACTGAACCTAAACGTTAAGTTGGAGAGGTCTCGTCTAATGAAGTCAACGCTCCGTCCCCCTCGTGCTCTGTTCCAAAGTCCCGAAACCTTTCAGCTCGAGTTACAAAACCGTTTTCAGTGCCTAGAAGACTGCAATGAAGTGGACGATATGAATGACGAGCTCGTGGAAACTGTCCATGCGGTCGGAGCTAAGTTCTGCAAGACCCGCCGCAGAAGAACACAAAAACTCTCCGATCACATTCTTAATCTCATGGCTGTTAGACGGGAGATGAAGCTACATTCTTCAACAGACTTGACAGCATACAGGCATCTGAACAGACAGATCTCCAAATGCATGCAGCGGGACTTACGCAACTTCAATACAGCTCGTATTGAAGAAGCGATCGAGCGGAACCAAGGCTCCAAAGTCTTTGCCAGAGATCTGTCTACCAGAAAGAGCCACCTGTCACAGCTGAAGACAGAATGTGGCAGCATCGTTTCCGGGACACCTGAGATTTTGAGTGAGATTGAGAGGTTCTATGGGCAGCTGTACACGTCATCGTTGGAGCCACACGCAAGTGTGAGTAACGATCCAAGAGCGAGTCTCATCCGACACTATTCCGAAGATATCCCGGACGTCAGTCTGAGCGAGATTAGAATGGCTCTCCAGCACCTTAAAAACGGTAAGGCCCCAGGCGAGGATGGAATTACAGCGGAGCTTCTGAAAGCGGGTGGAAAACCGGTACTTGAAGTCCTTCAGAGGCTCTTTAATTCCGTCTTCCATGGTGGCATTACACCGGAGGCGTGGAGCAGAAGTGCGGTGGTCTTGTTCTTCAAGAAAGGTGACAACGCTCTCTTGAAGAACTACAGACCGATTTCCCTTCTGAGCCGCGTCTACGTGCTGTTTTCGAGAGTCATTACGAATCGTCTCGCGCGCAGACTTGACGACATCCAGCCTCCCGAACAAGCTGGTTTCCGAAAGGGCTTTAGCACCATAGACCACATACATACCCTTCGGCAAATTGTACAGAAGTCCGAAGAGTACAATTTGCCACTATGTCTGGCGTATGTGGACTATGAGAAAGCCTTTGATTCCGTCGAAATTTGGGCGGTGCTGCAGTCCCTTCAGCGGTGCCAAATTGACTGTCGGTATATCCAAGTGTTGAAGTGCTTGTACAGTAGGGCTACGATGGCTATCCGAGTACAGAACCAGAGTACGAAACCTATCCAATTGCAGAGAGGTGTAAGACAGGGTGACGTCATATCCCCGAAACTCTTCACCGCTGCATTAGAAGATGTTTTCAAGCTTCTGGACTGGAAAGGATACGGTATCAACATCAATGGCGAGTACATCACTCACCTTCGATTTGTCGACGATATAGTCCTTATGGCAGAATCGCTGGAGGACCTAAGCACTATGCTCAATGACCTCGATAGTGTTTCCCAACGGATAGGTCTTAAGATGAACATGGACAAAACAAAGATCATGTTCAATGTCCATGTCACACCTATGCCGGTAGTTGTTGGGAGCACTAAGCTCGAAGTTGTTGACGAGTATGTTTACCTGGGACAAATAGTCCGACTAGGTAAGTCCAAGTTCGACCGAGAGGTCAATCGACGGATTCAACTCGGCTGGGCAGCGTTCGGGAAGCTACGACACATCTTCTCGTCAGACATACCTCAAAACCTGAAAACGAAATTGTACAACCAGTGCGTGTTGCCAGTGATGACTTATGGGGACTGAGACGTGGTCCTTCACTGCTGGCCGTATGAGGAAGCTCAAGGTCGCTCAGCGAGCTATGGAGAGGGCTATGCTCGGAGTTTCTCTGCGTGATAAACTTAGGAATGAGGATATCCGCAGTAGAACCAGAGTAACCGACATAGCCCAACGGATCAGTAAGCTGAAGTGGCAGTGGGCCGGTCATATAGCTCGAAGAACCGACAACCGATGGGGAAGAAAGGTTCTCGAGTGGCAGCCTCGTACCGGTAGGCGAAGTGTAGGGCGTCCCCCCACGAGATGGAGTGACGACCTGGTAAGACATGCAGGAAGTCGATGGATGCAGGTGGCTCAGGACCGTGCTTTGTGGCATTCTTTGGGGGAGGCCTATGTTCAGCAGTGGACTTGTGAAGGGCTGTAATGATGAATGATGATGATGAAAATAAAATAAAACAGAACTCATTACCACATTTAAAATATTAAATAAAACTATATAAATACTATTAAATTCTAAATAATGAATAAAATTTTATAACTTAATATTATTTAATTCTAAATATTCCATAAGGCAATTGAAAAATTTTTACTTTTTTTTAGAATAAATTAAAAGAGAACGAATTTCTGTACATAGGTAAAGGTATTTTCAGTTTTACCAAAGTGTTAAAAAATGAAGTGTGATCATATAAAGAACATGAGAAGGATATATGGTTGAGGTCACCAATATCTAAACCACACTCACATATAGAAGTATTTTTAATATGAAGCCTAGTAAGGTGAACCGAATTACAACAGTGACCCAAGCGCATTCTACATAACATTGATGTATGTTTCTTATTTAAGGTTAATTTATAAAACCAAGGCTTAGAAGAAATGGAGGGTTGAATTTTGGCATATCGTTTTGGTTTTGTCCCAACGTTTTGACCACCTATCTCTATACAATAATTTCGTAGTCCTTATAAGGTCATAGCAATAATTTTTAAATAGGAATGTGTCGCCACAGATAATAGCTTGTTTAGCAAGTTTGTCAGCATATTTATTACCAGATATACCAATATGACTATGAATCCAAACAAGAGAAATGTTGATGTTTTGAAATTGGTATAAGAATAGAAGTTTCTTAATTTCAAATATCAAAGGATTGCGGGAAATGTCATAGAAAGGATTGCATAACAATGCCTGTAAAGAACTAAGAGAATCTGAAAATATCACGCTTGATTTTAATTTAAACCTATAGCAATATTTTATTGCTTGTAAAATGGCTAACATTTCTCCTGTAAAAGCTGAAGATTCGGGAGGACTTTTCATTTTTTGAACTATTCTCCAATTTTGATGGTATATTGCGTAGCCAGTACAACCTTTAGAGTTAATTTTAGAAGCGTCTGTAAAAATATAATGATAACCTGGAAAATTCTTGACCAACGCAAACATAAATTTTTTATTTAATTCAATAGAAAATTTATTTAATCCTATATCTAATATAACATTGGGTTTGAAAAGTGCAACATCAAACGAATTGGAGAAAAGAGGCAGAGTCACCGACCTATGAATAGGATCTAGGAAGGAATTATATTGTTCATAGCTTTTTACTAGTGTTTTATATATTAAGAAATGGTATTTTGAAAACAAAGTGATTGTTTGATTTTCAATAAAATATATGTATGTCGGAGCGTCTATAAAATACCTGGTTGGATCGAGATAGAATTGAGGGTATATCGAGAAACCCCTCTTGTGTCTGTAGTATAAAGTTCACTGTAGGCGCCGTGCGCGAGAGATTCCGCCTAAGTAATTCAACGAGTGTGGTCATTCTACTAGTGCTAAGATAGTGTCGTGGTTCTGTTCGTTGCTGTAATTCTTCTAGTGCATGCAAGGAGGATTGGTGTTGCTGAGAGGCTGCCCTGTGTTACATTGAGATAAGTAGTGTTGCTGTTTGCTTACATATTTTGGTGTTATCATGCAATTACTTACTTCACGTTACACTGGTGTGTGATTGTGGCGGAGACGTGTTACGGTTTGGTCGAACTGTAATTTCACTATACTGAATGTATAGTGCGTTACGTTTTCTTATTACCGATAATGATTAATTGCGTAAGCACGAGAGTAAGTTGAACATCCGCTCTCACACTTTTATTATTTTTAACAGTTAACGCTATCCTGATGTATTTCCGAGATCAAAATTGGGATCCTCTGTTGAATTATCCGACATCAGAAGTGGGATACAGTCCCTGTTATCGTCCACATATAGTCTTCGAATAGTGTGATAGTTATTACCTCTGTGAAAGACTTCGCGTTGATGTCTTTGTTTTTATTAAATGTCGAAATGAAATTTTCTGTCCTATTTACGACACTGACATACCATTAAAGTGTACAGTAAAAGTTTAAAGTGAAATGTTTTAAGCCAAATGTTAAATCTTTTTGTTCAATTAATATTCAATTGATAATAAGGTAAGTAAGTACATTTATTATTCCTTAACGTAAAAATGTCGAAAGAAATGTTGGAGGTATTTTAAGATAAGTTATAGTTTTGCATTCAGTGGAAACTTGCTGGAGTTTTGTTATAATTTGATATTTCATACGAGGTCTACATGGGCTAATTTTAAAGTTGAAAATGTTTAAGTGATGTACGGAAAAATATTGTTTAACTTTAACGCGTTATAAATTAAAAACGCTAAGTAGTATTTTTGTATTCTAATGTGTCGACAAGTGTTACAGTTTAGTCGGAGTGTTATGTGGTCAGCAAAATTAGGATTTAATGTTTAGGGTTTAGTGGAAAGCGTGGAGCTGTAGCGCTCGCTCTTGAGTGGAAGTATGCTGTCGTCTTATGCGGCCGCGGACACATTATTTGCCCTTGTTACCGATCAACATTTGATATATGAGGAAAGTTAATTTATCTTAAACATTGCCTTAAAAATATTTTGTAAGAATAAGTGTTAAACTTTTTAATTGGTTGCGAAAAATGCTGGCAAACCAAAGTATACCTGACGAAATTGAAGTAGAGCAAGTTAGTTCTGACTTTGAAGAGAGTATTTAAGTTTGCCGTACCAGAGGTTGTCGTGTGACCGCAGCTCAGTATATGGTGCCCTGGAAAGGCGAATGGTGTCCCGAGAGTAGTGCTGCGTTTTTTTTTTAAGTTTCTACTGAATCTTTTTAATGTTTTCTTTTATGTGTTACAGTAGTACGAGTGATGTAATTACATGTTCGCGAGCGTGAGGCGAGGGTGTGCCTTGCTAGTCATAACGGACTGCCGGGTCCAGCTGTAACATGGCCTGGTTTCGGCAGTCGAGTATGCGCGTATACGCAGGCGCCATCCCGGAGCCCGTGTATGCTGTACATGGCGGTGCCTCTGAAGTCTTACACTATGTGTGCGCGGAGGTGTTATACTCTGTATGCTTGGAAGCCTTGTTCACTGAACATGCATCAGGCTCTGTCCTGGCAGGCGCTGTCCTGATTCACGTTTTTAACGTGGTTCACGTGGTTAACGTAGGATCTCGCTAGATCAAGTAAGAGTATGTGTGAGATACTACGTATGGAGATGTATGCTTACTTGTGAAAGCGAAGTGCTTTATTATAATCCACGGTATGAGAGCGTATTTCCGTTTGATGGTCTCGTATGCGTGATAGATGAGAAGATAGGCAACAGTGTATATTGTCTTGATAATTAACAACTTGTTTTTACGCAGATTACGTTGACGGCAACCTCGACGATGTCTGTGAACCCTCAAGTGCTTCTGTTTCTCCCGTTGACGCTTCGAGTGCGTAGTGCGGTTTTTCGGGACCGAGGGACCATCAAGAAAGGAGCCTACTCCTTTTTAAAAGGCCGGAAACACAGGTAGTCACTTACCATCAGGTGAGCCGCATGCTCGTTTGCCTTCTCTTCTATAAAAAAAATATTGTTAAATGTATTTGCTATATAAGTTTCAGGGTTTTTCAATGCATAGTTTTATGAACATATTTACAGGGAACACGCTGTACAACGATATTTTAGTGGTTGAGATGTTTCGCTCCTATTTTATAGATAATAAGCAATAACATTTTGGAAATAAATTTTTTTAACAAAATTAAGGAATGTGTTTTATTGATGATTCAGAATAGCGTGGTAGTAATGAACAAGAATTATAAAATAGATAAGAGCGGTAATTACGGTGTTCAACGAACAATAGATTAGAGGAAAGGCTGAATAACGGAACGCTAATAATGGTGCAGGCCCGCCGGATATCAATTAGATATTACTTAATTGATCTTCTCATCTCCGGAACCGCTTATCCTACGTAAAAACGGACCGCAGATTCGGAATCAGAGCATGCCAAAACAGTTGTTTTTTAAGTATCTGTCGACCCACCATCAGCCAATTAGGGCTGAGAGTTGTACCAGTTCTGACTCAGTGAGCCAGAAATGGTACAAACTAACTACTGGGAAACATTTAGATAGATGAAACCTGCTTGCCTGAGAAGTTAAAAAATATTTTGGTAAAGACTCTTTCCTGTTCCGAAACAGTGACCTGTGCCCAGTAATGGGATGTATGTAGGCTTACTACTTCTTTCTTTAATGGGGCTATTATACAACTTTTATCTTATTCACATTTTCGGAGATATTACGTTTTTCTTTCATTCTACAGCAAATAAAAAAAACATATATCGGGGAACACTCGGTTGGAACGAAGTTCCTTTCGTAGTATTTCATTACTGATAAATTTATTATATTATTGATTAACAAATACAAATAAATGTTTTTATATAGAAATAGGGTAACAAACGAACACAGTCCAGCTGATTGTAAGTGGTTGCTGTGGCCCATAGACATCTACATCTATCCTCGTTTGCGAGTCAAAATGCAGATGCGTTTTCAGCCTTGAGTACTAAGATGGAATGCCTCTTTTCCAGTAAAAAGAGTCTCCAGTTCTCTACACTCACCATACAAAACACACCAGTGTTAAGCTGCTATTTTACGCTGGTATTCTGTGAGAGCGTGGTCATTCCCCGGTGGAGCCGACCCATTCGTGCTACAACTATATTATAAATATACCTGCAGCTTAGCTCTACTACGTACAAAATTAATTACAAACAATATGAATTACTAGGGTTTATTAAAATGAAGCTCCATTTAAAGTAATATTTCTTTCATGAGAAGATAAGAAAAAGTGCGAGGGAGATGGATATTATTCCAGCTCGCTCGCACTATAGAAAGGGGGTCGTGACGGAAAAATCTTACACTTTTTCTCGCTTAGCCCCCATCCATAGAAATATAAAAAAGGGGAGAAGTGGCAAGGGGGCGTGTGTGTCCGCGCGCTATAATCAAAATGCTCAAGTTCTATTCAAATGGCCGTCACCGCGAAATAGTGTGTTTTCGACCGTAATCGTGAAACAATTTCAGAATGCCGAGTTGTTCAGTGGTTTTTTGTAAAAACCAAAGCCAAAACAAAAATTTTGTAAATCATGGAATCACTTACCATAATATGTAAGTACATGTATCTTACTATATTTATCTTTATCATGAAAGATACATACCCCTTAACCACTACTTATGTATGTCGTAAATATGACAAAACGATACCTTATTTATGGGGATGCATTTTACCAATGTGTTTTTAAATGGGGAAGAATTGAGCCCTGTTGTATCCACTGTTTTTCTTGGCATCACTCTCGAAGCAAAGCTTCAGTGGGGCCCCCATATATCCAAATTAGCAAGCAGACTAAGTTCTGCAGCCTATGCTGTAAAAAAGATTAGGGGTCTCACTAGTGTCGAGACAGGTAGATTAGTTTATTTCGGTTATTTCCATAGCATAATGTCTTATGGGATTTTGCAATGGGGAAATGCAGCTGATTCAGAAACTACGAGTATTTTTCTTTTACAGAAGAGGGCCATTAGAGCTATTTACAATCTAAAACCGAGAGAGTCTCTTAGAGATAAATTTAAAGAAATAAATATATTAACTTTGGCCTCTCAGTATATTTACGAAAATTTAATGTATGTTCACAAAAACAAAGATAGTTTTAGTAAAAAAAGTGATATACATTCTGTAAACACTAGGAACAAACACAAGCTAGTGATGCCAGTTTCTCTACTCCACAGAGTCGGTAATTCATTCTTGGGGCAATGTATACGCTATTACAACAAGGTCCCGGAAAGTGTACAGGGTCTCTCTATTACCAAGTTTAAATGTTTTGTTAAGCTAAAACTGTTAAACGAAATGGAATCCGCTACTCGTTTGACCATTAAACGAAGTGGGAGCTTTATGCAGGGCTCCGTATCGTTCAAACGCAGACTTCTTCTTGACCGTAGGATAATGAAGTTAAATAAAACTATTGTTTATATGAAAACAAGAGCTGCTTGTAGAGTGTAGCTTCTTGAGTAAGTGTAGAGATGTCTGTTGGGCTGGATGCAGAGCGAACGATGAGCGAGTGACGACTAATGAGCTGGTAATGATTTGGGTCGCTCACAGCATGCCTTTTATTTCGTTCGGTCAGTTGCACAACTCGTGCAAGCGCCCGTGAGGCGCATATGCTCCATTTGACCAATGAACGGACAGGAGGGAAGTGTGCGGGGTGTGTTTAGTATGACTCATAATTTATTTCACAATTATACATTTACATACAACAAATCTTTGCAAACAATTCTTAATAAGTATGTGACACAATATAAGACATACAGCAAATCTTTATAACAACTACTAATAAGTATGTGACACAATATTATAAAACACACAAGACTTTGCATAGGCATACAAACATTAATTATGTATTTGACAAACACTATAAAGACATATTATAACTACTACAAATACATAGGTGACAATCACTATAAAGATATACAATCAACTCTTTATAGGCATACAAAAAACATTAACAAGCTTACGTACAATTGTAAGCTTACGTGACTAAAACTTAAATAACTACATAGATCGTCTTAAAGGATATTCAACAATAATAACGTCTTAAATCTAGGCTGTTATTTACAACTGTATAAAAAGTGTTATTGTAGTATAAATTAATACATGGTTGATAATAACCCCTGGGAATGAGGTGGTCGCTTCCAAGCAGTTTCTAAAATAAATTTTGTAATCATTTATATTATAAAATTTATTTAAAAAAAAGTCCCGCTGGGTTTCTTGCTGGTTCTTCCCAGGACAGAGGGTTTTTGTCGAACCAGTGGTAAAGTAAAAAATGACTTTCAATAAGAATTACACATGTAATGTATATTGAATAAAAAATATTCTATTCTATTCTATTCATCGCGTAGTACGACCATTGTATCTTGCGATGAGTTAGTGACGAGCTTGTGCAGATCCACTAACGTATGCTATCGACAACAATGTCGATTGGCGAATTGCTATTATAGTTTATTTTTCCAATTTGTCAACCGTATAATAAAGTTAATCATCGTTGAAGTGTTTGGGTTGAATTATAGTATACTAGCTCGCCAGGCAGACGTTGCTCTGCCCTTTCCAACGGCCCTTCCTATAAAAATCCTTAAATTCGAATTTAAATAAAATTTGAGGGTCATTATCTTATCTCTCAAGTTGGACCAAAATGCACATAGTATGCAAAATTTCATTCAAGTCAGTTCAATAGTTCAGGAGTCCATCGCGGACAAACAACGTGACACGTAATTTTTATATATAAAGATTATGCCTTATCTTCGGGCTAATTCCATACTTTTATGTTTTCAATTTGACGAAAAAGTTAGTATGCTTGTTCAAGACTTGTCGGAGTTTGGCTCGCAGGCTATTTCGTACATTGCGGGTTTTGTTGTGCATAGTTTAATAAAAACTGTAAAATGTGAGACATGTACTGGTGCACTACTTGCTGACAAATATGAAGAAGCACATCATTTTATAAAGTATAAGGACAAAAGTGGACTTATGTACCCATCTCCTGGTGTCGTCGTGATTTGTAAGAGAATGTAAATAATTATAATAACAGCGTATGATAAATTAACAGTTAAAACTTAAAAATGTCAAACAGGAACTCTTGGCAAAGGCTTTGCCACATTTCATAGGATTAGATATTTTTGATAATGTTAAGTTTCACTAATTTGAGCAGTCCCCGATGAATAATCACAAAATATTGTTAATTCAAGCAGTCATGGAAAAATACATTAATTTAAGATTACTACACTATTTGACAAAAAATGCCACCCCAAAAATATCAAAGCGTCAAGTTCTGCGCAAATACCTCCAGTTTACAGGTCAGTGAGTAAACCCCATAGCAGGGTTTCAAAATACCAACATAACCGGATTTTTTCATGTTTAATAATAATAATAATAATAATTTATTTGATACAGACAATACAGATCCATTACAAAATTAAAATTAAATTTTTTTAAACTATACCTTAAATTTTAATTATAATTATTGGTTAATCAATGATATTATTACATTTTATTAATAACATTTTAATAAATTTGACCATCTACTAAAAATTTCACTACATGCATACATATTACAAATAATTTTGAGGAGATTATTCTGCGACCCAAAAACAAAACTTCTAATGCGATACGGTGACGGATCAACGCATCCAAACCAACGACACGGGCCTCTGCGAACATCTGAGACGCGCTACAGTATCGTGGCTGACGGAACAACACGCGGAACGAATCGTTATACTGCACCTTCAGCCTGCGATATTCCTCTTTAGTGTAATTCGTCCACAGCTGAGGAGTGTAAAGTTGCTGACAGTAAGCTGAAAACAACGCCAGCTTTGAGGTATAAGAACACCTTTGAAAGCGTCTAGCTATCATGTTGGCACGCACTGACAAAGAACGACGCTCGCGGTCCATATCGAAACCATCACACAGATCCTGAGTAACAATATGACCCAGGTATTTAAACGTCGTTACCCACTCCAATTGTGAATTACACAAATACAAAATATATGAGGTTGAACCCTACCACTCTTAAAAAGCAAACAAACAGAGTTGTTGGTGTTGTACAATAGGTTATGATCCATTGCATATTTCTCACATATCTGGAGTAGTGCACGCAGCGCACCAATCGAGGGACTCGGCATCACCATATCATCAGCATAACTCAAGTTATTAAAGCATTCAGAACCAATGTGGCAATCCAGTCTGGTGCTTCTAAGCTCCTCGATCAGCTGATTAACATACAGATTAAAAAGCATAGGCGATGTTAGCCCTCCCTGCCTCACACCGCATTGTAGGAGAAATTCCTCAGAGTATGTATCACACCACTTTACTACATTAATTTGCCTACTATACCATGCGATCAAAATGTTAATACATAATGACTGCACTCCCGCATCACGTAACTTCCTCCAAAAGCCTTACTTAAGTCCAAGAAACATGCATAAATATTTGTTTTCCGCTTATTATAATAACTAACGGTTTGCTTTAAAGTAAAAATCGCCGTATCCGTAGAACTATCTTTTTTAAATCCAAATTGAGCATCGCTAATTTGTATATATTTGGAAATAACGCCTAATAATATGGTGTCAAACAGTTTAGCACAAGTTGTAGCTATGGATATCGGTCTATAATTACCACTGTCGGTCAAACTACTCAATTTACATTTAAGAACAAGACTTATTACCATTTTTAGCATTTCTACCGGTAAGTAAGCATGCTTTATACAAGCATTGAAAAATACAGATAGGAACGTAATTACCCATGGTCCTCCAAACCGAAGATGTTCCACGCTTATATTGTCATATCCTATCGCCTTTTCTAGTTTCATCTGGCGCAGAGCATTAAAGATCATCTCTTCAGATACATGAATGTCCTTGCCATCTGCTACAAGATATTGATTATGAGAAGTACAATGTCCTGCACTTAACGCAAGAAATTTGTCCCTAAACAAGTTTGCAATCGCCAGTGTGTCCGTCAGACCATCCACAGACTCCGTGATCTTAGACCCGGTCATAAGTAAATTTCCTGTATCTTTCCAAAATTGACTAAAATTTCTACTTAAACAAGATGCCGAAATCTTATCTAAGATTATTTTATCAGCGGAATTGTGGCAAAATCTTAACCTACTTTTAAAAATAGTTCGCGTTCTTTTCATTTTATCGAACAGCGGACCAGAAGAAGGCGCCCCAGCCGTTAGCCACCCAGCTCGAGCTTGCCGTGCCTTCATGTGTGCCTCGCGTACATACTCATTCCACCCCGGAACAGGGGGCCTCTGGAAGACATGCTGAGACGCGCGACGTGTGGACGCGTGAATTATACAACTAATAAAAGAGTTATACAAGCTATCTAGGTATTTGCGATGTTCAGTACATGTACAACTATAACACTTAGCAGAAAATGCCTTCATCATCATTACAGCCCTTCACAAGTCCACTGCTGAACATAGGCCTCCCCCAAAGAATGCCACAAAGCACGGTCCTGAGCCACCTGCATCCATCGACTTCCTGCATATCTTACCAGGTCGTCACTCCATCTAGTGGGGGAACGCCCTACACTTCGCCTGCCGGTACGAGGCTGCCACTCGAGAACCTTTCTTCTCCATCGGTTGTCGGTTCTTCGAGCTATATGGCCGGCCCATTGCCACTTCAGCGTACTAATCCGTTGGGCTATGTCAGTCACTCTGGTTCTACTACGGATATCCTCATTTCTGAGTTTATCACGCAGAGAAACTCCGAGCATAGGCCTCTCCATAGCTCGCTGAGCGACCTTGAGCTTCCTCATCCAGCCAGCAGTGAAGGACCACGTCTCAGTTCCGTATGTCATAACTGGCAACACGCACTGGGTGTACAGTCTCGTTTTCAAGTTTTGAGGTATACCTGACGAGAAGATGTGCCATAATTTCCCGAACGCTACCCAACCGAGTTGAATCCGTCGATTGACCTCTCGGTGGAAGTTGGACTTACCTAGTCGGACTATTTGTCCCAGATAAACATACTCGTCAACAACTTCGAGCTTAGTGTTCCCAACAACTACCGGGATAGGTGTGACATGGACATTAAACATGATCTTTGTTTTGTCCATGTTCATCTTAAGACCTATCCGTTGGGAAACACTATTGAGGTCATTGAGCATAGTGCTTAGGTCCTCCAGCGATTCTGCCATAAGGACTATATCGTCGGCAAATCGAAGGTGAGTGATGTACTCGCCATTGATGTTGATACCATATCCTTTCCAGTCCAGAAGCTTGAAAACATCTTCCAATGCAGCGGTAAAGAGTTTCGGGGATATGACGTCACCCTGTCTTACACCTCTCTGCAATTGGATAGGTTTCGTACTCTGGTTCTGTACTCTGATAGCCATCGTGGCCCTACTGTACAAGCACTTCAACACTTCGATATACCGACAGTCAACTTAGCATCGCTGAAGGGACTGCAGCACCGCCCAAATTTCGACGGAATCAAAGGCTTTCTCATAGTCCACATACGCCAGACATAGTGGCAAATTGTACTCCTCGGACTTCTGTACAATTTGCCGAAGGGTATGTATGTGGTCTATGGTGCTAAAGCCTTTTCGGAAACCGGCTTGTTCGGGAGGCTGGAAGTCGTCAAGTCTGCGCGCGAGACGATTCGTAATGGCTCAGAAGGGAAATCGGTCTGTAGTTCTTCAAGAGAGCGTTGTCGCCTTTCTTGAAAAACAAGACCACCGCACTTCTGCTCCACGCCTCCGGTGTAATGCCACCATGGAGGACGGAATTAAAGAGCTTCTGAAGGACTTCAAGTACCGGTTTTCCACCCGCTTTCAGAAGCTCCGCTGTAATTCCATCCTCGCCTGGGGCCTTGCCGTTTTTAAGGTGCTGAAGAGCCATTCTAATCTCGCTCAGACTGTCCGGGATATCATCGGAATAATGTCGGATAAGACTGGCTCTTGGATCGTTACCCACACTCGCGTGTGGCTCCAACGATGGCGTGTACAGCTGCCCATAGAACCTCTCAATCTCACTCAAAATCTCAGGTGTCCCTGAAACGATGCTGCCACATTCGGTCTTCAGCTTTGACAGTTGGCTCTTTCTGGCAGATAGATCTCTAGCAAAGACTTTGGAGCCTTGGTTCCACTCGATCGCTTCTTCAATACGAGCTGTATTGAAGTTGCGTAAGTCCTGCCGCATGCATTTGGAGATCTGTCTGTTCAGTTGCCTGTATACTTTCAAATCTGTTGAAGATTGTAGCTTCATCTCCCGTCTAACAGCCATGAGATTAAGAGTGTGATCAGAGAGTTTTTGTGTTCTTCTGCAGCGGGTCTTGCAGAACTTAGCACTGACCGCATGGACAGTTTCCACGAGCTTGTCATTCAAATCGTCCACTTCTTTGCAGTCTTCTAGGCACTGAAAATGGTTTTGTAACTCGAGCTGAAAGGGACTTTGGATTAGAGCACGAGGGGGACGGAGCGTTGACTTCATTAGACGAGACCTCTCCATCTTAACGTTTAGGTTCAGTGTGCCTCTAACCATTCGGTGATCGCTGCCGGTTTTCACCCTTGCGATCAATGAGACATCACTGAACAGTTTTCGTCTGGTCGTCATAATGAAGTCAATCTCATTTTTCGTCGAACCGTCGGGGCTCGACCAGGTCCACTTCCTATAAGGCCGCTTCTGGAAGAAATAGATCATCAAAAAGAGTCCCTCTTTCTCCATGAAGTCGGCCAGCTGCTAGCCCCTTGGGTTCCGTTGCCCTATTCCATATTTCCATACTTTCAGCTCACCGTTCTCTCTTGTATCGTGGGTTTTGGAGGAATGCATGGCTCTAGAGATATCCTCATACATTTCCTCTACCTCCTCATCGGGGTGTGCCGAGGTTGGTGCGTAAACCTGTATGACCTTCAGCGAATACCGTTTGGTGATTCTGAGTATAAGGTACGCAACCCTCGTCGACACACTCCCGATCTTTACAACGTTGTTAACGAGAGACTTGTGGACGATAAATCCGACACCTCCTTGGGACAGATGGTCGCCCTCCCGGTGACAGAGCAAGTTGCCGGATTCGAGGATTACCGTGTCCTCCCCCTCTCTTCGGACTTCGGATAATCCTATAATATGCCAGCGCAACTTGTCTATCTCTTCTTCCAGCTCCACGATCTTCTCGTCAGTCCTCAGGGTGCGTGCGTTGTATGTTGCCAGGTCGAGCGTCTAAGGTGGCAACCGAACCTCCACCGGAGATTCTTAGCACCCCCTGCCCCGCCGTTACCATGGTCGCCACCGTAGCCAGGAATAGCGGGGCCGCCGGGGACTGGGGGCCGTCTCTTCGTAACTTTCATCATGGGGGGTATATTGCCATAGTTGCCACGCTTGGCGAGCGGGTTGGCAACCGCAGTTTTTTATTGTATTTTTGCCGTTACCAGGAAGATGCTGCTCCCATCTCCTGCCTGTTTCCCTTTGTCGCCTTTTACGACACCCACGGGAAGATATGGGTTAGTGGATATTCTTAACCGCCACTACACAGCAAATAAATGCCTTAACCTCTCCCAATCCAAGTTACGTATATACTCAGAACCAAGAGAGGAATAAAATTCAATTCCGAGACCATTTCTTTTACCCCATTTTGACAAGTCGTTACATTTCGGTAAAGGAACGTTATTATGCACCGCCTTAAAGGTCAAATTAATGTTGCATTCAACACACAAAGGCTTATGGTCGGACCACATGACGTCTTTCAAAACATCAACGTTGGTTATAGTATCCCATGCCTGCCGTGTAGTTACACAATGATCCAACCAACTTTTCGAACCATGAGCATAGCTAATATACGTAAAGATACCACTTTTGGGTCGCAGATATTCATAATCAGCACACACCAAATCATTATCTGTACAAAAATTAAATAACTCTCAAATAATGTATTCACATCTGCGTTAAAATCACCTAAAATAAAAGCATAATTAATATCCTTATCTAAGATAATTGATTGAATAATACTTAAAATATTCGTGAAATCAGTTAAATTTTCATAATTACTTTGAGGCATATACACAGATACACATAAATATTTATTACCACACATTTCGAAAATAACTGCACATAAACTAGAGTTGTTACAATCAACAATCTCCACTTTATTAAACATCGACGATCTCCACAATATCCCAACCCCTCCATAGGGCCTACCCCGTAACATACCTTGTGTGACATCTACAGCTGAAATACCATGACTAGAAATTTTTGTATGTATAGTATTTAAGTAAGCAATAGCATCGGGTAATAACCAGGTTTCCTGAAATGCTATTATATCAAAGTCATTACATAATTCCCGTACTTGTTCAACACTACGCCTGACTGATTGACAATTAAAGGAACAAAGTTTCATAGTTAAACTATATTAATACTAACTAGATTAAAAATGCTATCGAAATAATGAATATCATTTAAAATTCCTACTATAATTTGTTACTATTTTAAATCTATATTACTAATATTACAATTAGTAATATCTACTGAATTTTACTACTTTGAGACCCTTCTACACCTCTTTTTTGTCTCCAGAAATTTACAAAACGCCGACATGCTATTCCCTCCGGCCAAAAGTCCTTATTCAGACATATATCTAGTTTATTGCTAGGTACAAATATTTTATATGCATCGTAATGCTTTTTAACCTTCATATTCATTTTTTCAATGGTCACTTCAATGTTAGATTTATTCCTAATGTAGCTTGTTATGTCACATACAGATACATCCTTCGATACGTTATAAATATATAAAGGAATTTTTATGTCAGCCGCTTTGAAATGAGCATTATCGTCCACCATAGCATTTCCTCTATTCCCAATAAAACGATTCCTTCTTCTTCTTTTCTGTACTTCAATCCATTCTTCGCTACGAGTCTCCGGCTTCCATTGTCCATTACGCACAATATCTGCAAAACATCTTTCTTTGGGAGTTGTGTCTAATGCGGCGGCCGTGTGTCCCTCCACCGACACGAGATCGGGTTGCTTCGGCCTATGAATCATAGTTTCGAGTTGCTCCGCAGCTGATTTGTTGTTAGTTATCTCAGCTGGAATGTTTTTACCACTACCGTCTATATTGATAGTTGAACATACATCGTTGCAATATTTCTCAGATTGAATTATTGATTCACAAATATTCGTATAGCATATGAACATTGAATCGTATGCACGTCTTGTTTTAGTCTCAAAATATCTTTCAGCAACGAAGATACATCCACATGATCGAATGTAACAGGGGGCAGACGATTCAAATCCTTCGCAACAAAACTTGGGAGTATGTCCGGATCATTTTCCTTAAATATTTTTATAATATCCTGCAGAAATCGCCTGCTCCTTCCATCGCCTCTTCTTGTAGAAGCACGAAGATTAACAGCCCCAGACAATATATACTTTGCCGATTCAATATCTCTGTCCGTAAAATTACTCTCACATATTTGTATTAGGCTTACTTCATCTATAACATCAATTTTACATTGAATGAAACATAGCACTTCATTAATTACTAAATTACAACACTGATTCGACATGATGCACGTGCGCTTACGACGGCGTACGCAACCGCACTCAATTTTAATTTAGCCTTTTACTTTGTATATTAATGTAAATAATATAAAAGATTTAATACTAAAATTGAAAAAAATTGTGGTAATAAAATATACATACAGTTGACAGTTGCTAAGCGACAAAAATAATAAAAAATTAAATAAATAATTTTTTATATTACGAACTTAATAATTTATTTTTAGCTACATGTTGTTTATTTTTATTATAATATTTACTGTGCATATCGTTTTTATTTATTTTATTTTCAGGACCCCAAAAAATTTTAGTACAATTTTAGTACAAATGTAAGAATCGATAGCTATCGAATTTAGTCAATCAATAATGTATATGTAAAATAAAAGGCTTTTGCACAGCACAACGATAGCGACCGATATTTTTGTGTGAGTATGTAGTACGGTGCATGGTAAATGCACGCTGTGTTGTTAAGGATACGGTTTATAATTGATTGTGTAGTACGCTCTGATTTATAAAATGCGGGTGTGTGTGCGACTGCGTATCTATTGCTTTTACTGATCTGCAAGTGTAGTAGTAGGTGGGTGGTAGGGGCCAACTGGAGACACCGGGCTCCGATACATTCTAATTATTATTGTGCGGGTGGAAATCGTAGGTCAGTGTCTTTCAAGTTATCCGTGATCCAGCGTTCAGCTTCCTGGGCCATTTCGTTATCGAAGTACTCACGCCAACCCCCGGTTTTGCCTGAAATGATTCAGTTTTTAACAAGATTTTATAAACTTGACTTACATGTATGTATGTATGAAGATAATAGAATATTTCCATTTATTTTTCACCC
Source organism: Parnassius mnemosyne (assembly GCA_963668995.1). Taxonomy (NCBI): domain Eukaryota; kingdom Metazoa; phylum Arthropoda; class Insecta; order Lepidoptera; family Papilionidae; genus Parnassius; species Parnassius mnemosyne. The sequence continues at coordinate 14,967,323 of CAVLGL010000035.1, read as the reverse complement.
ACTACTCAAAGTCTAAATATCTAAAATCTTGCAGACGTATTAAAAATCAACGACAATACAAAAATTTCATAACTATGACCTAGTTATTCTCACTATGATATTCATAGCTCATGATCAATGCGTGTTGGTTAACGTTTTAAAACTGTAACTAACTTTTAGCAAAGAAAACTTTAGATGCATTGTCACTTCTGAGGAATAAAATAGAATGTCTTACAGCCTGTAATTGTACTGGCTCTTCATACCATTCATATCGGAACACAGCAGTACATACATGCTGCTTGACGGCAGAAAGAGGTAAAAACGTACTTTCTTCTTAGACTGTCTCCTATGTAGAAAAAGCGTCCTACCCATCTATGCTCTTTTATATGGGAAAATTCATACGCACGCCCGCTTCGCGAAAGGCATGAACAATTTATGTCGGACTCGCACCGACTAAAACCCCACCCTTCCCCCAAACATTCCCACCCCACGGGAATGTTTTCATATACATCCGCGGCCCCATCAGTGCCGTCCGCTCCTCGGCGGGAGAACACAACTTCTCCCCCTTCACCTAAAGCGTAATAACCCCTAGATGCGGCAAGTAATCTCTGTCTAAGGATAGACATATTTGTTTATATATCAGCATATTGTCTTGCACTAGACGCTCGAAAGCCTTCGAAAGTCTTCTTACCAAGTCAAGGGTACTAGGTACGTTTCTTTTATACAATAATAAATATAACACAATTTAAAAATATAATTACCCTTTCTAACAAAAGTTTCATTCGGTAAAAACATGTTCAACTCCTTCATTTCATCCATGTTGACAGAAGAGTTTTTTTTAAAGTTATCAATATGGAGATGTGTGCATAAGCCAGCAATTTGTTCATCATTATACTCTTTACCAAGAAAATCAGCAACAAGGCGCACGATGCGAGGCAAATCCTTATACAAAAGAAATTTTAAATATTATTTTAAATATAAAATTATCCTTTTTGTTTATGAAAAAGATAAAAGATTGTAGGCACTTAAGGGTACGATGAGATGACAAGTGCTAAGCGCGCGTAGAACGCGCGTTCTACGCGCGTAAAAGTTTTGTATAATATTCACATGGTGCGCGCATGTCAGGCGTTGAACGCGCGTTGCCGCGGCCGCCCTGGTCATGTCTCATATCGTAGGACGTTTCTCTATTTCATCTATAAATAATTCGGTATTAAAAGCTTCAGTTTCCATTTTGGACGATTTCTGGATGAACTGAACGAACCCTAAAATACGTCTATCCGCATCAAAAGCGCGCGCTCAACTGAACGGTAACATAGAAAACCAATGATCTCAAAGCGCGCGTTGACGCGCGCTGTCAACAGTCTTACCGATTTTAGCCTAAGTTCGGTCCACGTAGGCACTACTATAACCTCTAATTGCAATGTGTTTTATTACCGCATGGCGAAATAAAGAATCAAGGAAAAGCCTGTTAAATTATACCACGGTATATGGTGAAGTCTATCAACACACAGTGAATCTGGAGTAAGAATTCTTCCCACTTATATGTTATGTTAGCCGCTAAATAAACCATGTAGTAAATTATGTAACTATTTTAAACAAATACACCTCTCACATAAGCTTGGCTAACACCACTGTTACGGCGCACAGCTGCCCCTGCAAAGGTCGCCTTGGCTAGGGCCCCTAGTAGCCTCCTCGACGTGCAGCCGAGGGTCGGGCCCAAATGGCCATATGGAAAAATGACCTATCATACGACGCTATAGGGAGAAGGCTATGAAAATAAATAATACGTACCTGGCTCCGAATCTAAGACCGTCCCAAGGCTCAGTCAGGCCGTAGGTAGAGTAGATATATGTACAGTGGTGTTTAGTGGTGTGTATATGTGGGTGACCTAGGCCAGCTGGGGTGACCAGGCAGCGGCCGGTTCCATGCTGCCCCACAATGCTGCATCACTCCAGCAGGCGTCCCCACTGGACCATTTCTTTCTTCATTTCACTATTTCTACTACATTTAACTAACTTTAACTAATTCAACGTTCATCGTAGAATCGAACGCGTGATATCCGACACAAATAACGAACAGTAGTTCAAAGTTTAACATTCGCTGTTCCGGATTCATTTATCACCAAATTACGAATAGAGAGCTAACGCAGTCTCTTCATGAGTTACACGGTTCAGCGTTACAAATACAACTAAAATTCCGCGTTCGATATTAAACACCACGCCGCAATAAGAATTCAAAATTAACCTAGCTGACACGTAAACTAGCTAATGAGTCAACACACAAAAGGCTCTTAACGCGACGGTATAATTAAACAATGATTTCCAAAACAATCAACCGAGCCACACCGCGATAAGGAATTCGCGGTCAATTCCACGTCACCTGAGCAAGCTAAATATTGCAAAATGCACTTCAACGCGCAATCACTATATAATTGGAGCACTTACTTTCCAACGAAATTACTTTAAGCAGTCAAAAACAATGCAAGCCTCTTGCCAAGAACTTAAAACCTAGACAAACTAAACAGAGGCGGTTTTCACGAAATCACAATTACGTAGCGAAGTCACACACACATATTCTAAATCTAGACCGTAACCCCAAATCGGTCGCGTGAAACTTCGGTAGCGGCAACCAAGGTACGCTAATTAACTGTAACGCTGCCAGCGAGCTACCGTGAACTACTGTCTTCAGCTTCCGCGTTGAGCGACTGCATCCGCCTCCCCCCACCGTCGGCATTACCTCACCTCGACACCATCGGGTTACGCGCCAGCTCGAACGCGATTGGATGCCGTTCAAAATGACCAATTTTAGGCATAAACAACCACTTATTCTAAATTCTAATTTTAACATAATTTGTAGCATATTTGTGTGTAAAATTCTAATATTTTTTACAAAAACAAGTCTAAGCGGCTAAATAAAGGATGCTAAAGGCAAATTAATAATTATTAGAACTTTTTTGTCTGTGTTTCTGTATATTAGCGTTTCAACAAAATTCTATGATAGTAGTAAATGATCCTGGGTATCATATAGGATACTTTTTACCCAGCAATGGAAATGCAAATGCACTTTTTTATTAAAATAAATAAATTGTAACAGTTTTAGCGTACCTAAAAACTTTGGAAACTGCTTCGTCATTTCCAAAATTCTATTGTAATGAAAATAGTGACTAATATAAAAAGTTACTGATCTATAAATCAAGCAATTAATACAGATATGCTTTTACAAATTATTATTTACTTAGAAAGTTTATTGTCATTCTTTTGTTTTTTTATAAAACAGAAGTGACCAACGAAGTAGCAGCATAGTAAGCGGCTACCGCAATCCATGGACACCTGCAGCAATTTTCAAATAAAAAAGGTTGTGACCTCTGAGGACTAAGAAGGAATTTCTCGCATCTGTGAATATACTGGCTCTATGTACCTTTCAGACGGGAACGCAGCAAAGAGATAAGCAAGTATGTATCTCAATTTTTACTATGATATCCAGTATTTGAAAACTGTTCAAAACTTCTTTATATCAGTAGCAAATAAATTTAATTAGATGTAAGATCACCACATTTTCACCAGCACTATAAACCCGTAGCTCCTTTAATTAAAGTTTAGCTTAATTTTGTTAAAGAAAAAATTTATGTTTTAAAAAAATAAAATTTTCACACCTTTCAAAGATCCTCATAGAATAAAAACAGCAAGTTCGGGTGATTACGCAACTCCCATGCTTCTTTCAAATGATCAAAGAATGGTGTCCAAAGAACTGAAATATTTATAACATATTAAAAATTAAAGTAATACATTTCACGTGATTTTTGAGTTGGCGTGCATAACTTATTTAACCACACCCTTACTGGGTGGGAGGGTTAGTGAATTTGGCCGTATATGGCTAAATAACCCTGTATATTTTATGCACACACATAAAATATGATAGGAAAATGGAAGAAATAGCATAATATGTGTAAAGGCACTGCTTCTTCCATGGTGAAATTTCTCCCAGCTGGCCTATAAAGAATAGTTGAAAGATAGAATAGAGGTAGATTCAGTTCATTTAAGTTCACTTTTAAACAAAGAATACGTTATATTTACAATACATTCATACTAATGTATAATAATATGATGTAATACGTTTTGCAGATGACATTATCACATTGAGCAAAATTACGAAGATCTTATATATGGTTCAGTCTTTAGACATAGAAAGCAGAAAATGTGGCCTACAAATGAACCCAGATAAAACTTGTATATTGAGAAATAGCACAAAAATGCCTGTTCAGGTTCAAAACCAAGAAATCAGATATGTAAAGGAATATATTTATCTTGGGCAAAATGTTTCCTTTCACAACTTAACAATTACGGAAGTAAGTAGAAGAATTAAATTAGAATGGAACAAATATTGGTCATTAAAACATATTTTCAAGGCAAAACTACCAACTAAGTTAACACTTTCACTGTCCGGTTTTCAGACACAATAGTAAGACAATAGCAATGACCTATATGTAGTGCACGGGACAGCGAAAGTGTTAAGAAAGAAAGCGATGGATACTACTGTACTCCCAACTTTATTATACGGATGTCAAAATTGGGCTATCACAAAGAAAATAATATCTAAACTACAAGTTTTCCAACGAGCAACGGAACGCAGCATGCTTAACATAAAGCTAAGACAACGACATAGAAATAGTGATATACGAAGAAGAACAAACATCATAGACGCGGCCAAATTGGCGTGCCAACTGAAGTGACTTAAACAGTGGTAGAGCCACGCGGCAGCTTTTGCTGTCGCACGGATGGGCCGGCTCGAACCGGGGTGGTATCACGACCTCACAGAAAACCAGCGTGAAGTAGAGGTTTACCTCTGCGTTTCGCTTGGTGAGTGCAGGTGGCCGGAGGCCCTTTTTACTGGAAATGAGACATTCCATCTTAGTCCTCACGGGTGACAACGCATCTACATTTTGATTTGTAATAGAGGATAGATGTAGATGTCTATGGGCCGCAGCAACCACTTACCATCAGGTGGACTGTGTGCTCGTTTGTCACCCTTATCCTATAAAAAAAAAGTGGCGATGGGTGGAACATGTAGCAAGAGTCAGTGATGGGAGATGGACTGAACGGGTGCTTCATTGGTACCCGCGTGATGCGACGCGCTCGCGAGGCCGGCCGCGGGCGCGCTGGTGCGACGACATTGTAGAGGTGGCAGGAGCAACGTGGACCAGGCCTTCATCCGGAAATGGGTATCCCAATATTAATAATAATTAATAAAATAAATTATGTCTATTTCATGTTTGTAGCCAAATTCATTTGATCAATATTAACTTAAATTTTATTATTTTTAATTATATATTATATGACGAAAATCAACTAAAAAAAAATTGACATTTACATAAATATAAAATGGTTTATTTACTGAAACATTATTTATAATTAAAAGTTAATTTTGTAAATTAAATTTGAACTTTTTTATTTGAAATTAACACTGATAACATGACATTTAGTAAAGGAAACAAAATTGCATGAATCATAATAATATTGTAAATTGTAAATTATTTCTCTAATATGGACTGTGTATGAATGAAAATTGGGAAATAAATGGCTGTTATTATTATTATATTTCTAAAAAGTCATAGCTTTGCTACAACGATAAGAAATATTTTTCTAAATGTTCCAAAAATAATAAATAGTCAATTGAAGAATGTTATCATCATCACCATCATCGCTACCTTACCTATACCTTTACAACCTAATAAAGTCTGTTTACTACTTAAAGTACTGCTTAACATAGGCCAGTGATGACCTATGGAACTGAGACATGGTCCTTCACCGCTGGCCGGATGAGGAAGCTCAAGGTTGCTCAGCGAGCTATGGAGAGGGCTATACTCGGAGTTTCTCTGCATGATAAACTTAGAAATGAGGACATCCGCAGTAGAACCAGAGTGACCGACATAGCCCAATGGATTAGGAAGCTGAAGTGGCAATGGGCCGGCCATATAGCTCGAAGAACCGACAATCGATGGGGAAAAAGGTTCTCGAGTGGCGGCCTCGTACCGGCGGACGAAGTGTAGGGCGTCCCCCCACTAGATGGAGTGACGACCTGGTAAGACATGCAGGAAGTCGATGGATGCAGGTGGCTCAGGACCGTGTTTTGTGGCATTCCTTGGGGGAGGCCTATGTTCAGCAGTGTACTTGTGAAGGGCTGTAATGATGATAACATAGGCCTCCCTCAAAGAACGTCACAAAGCACGATCCTAAGCCCCTTGCATCCATCGACTTACTGCATATCTTACAAGATCTCCATCTAGCGGGGGGCCGCCTTACACTTCGCTTACCGGTACGAACTTGCTTCTCGAGGATCTTTCTTCCCCATCGCTTTTCGGTTCTTGGAGCTATATGGCCGGCATATTACCGTTTCACCTTACTAATTATATTATTTAATATCTTAGAAAAATTACCTTTTACCTTAAATTACATACGTATGTGTAATATTTTAGTAAAAAGGCATTCCTTTTTTGTCACATCACATCTATTTTAAATTAGGCCACACAATCTATTTTGAATGAAGTGAACTGTGTGCTTGTTTGCCAGTATTACTCACATAAAAAATAAACCTCTTAGGGTGGATTCGACCAAATACCATGTTATACCAGACTAACTAACCCTCGAATAATTTTACTCTTTGTTCTTACTCTCAGACAACTTCGATTGAGTTTTTCCATCACAAACGTAGAGTAGCCAATATTTATTTTTATAGGATAAGGGTGACAAACGAGCACACAGTCCACCTGATGGTAAGTGGTTGCTGTGGCCCATAGACATCTACATTTATCCTCAATTACGAATAAAAATGCAGATGCGTTGTCACCAGTGAGGACTAAGATGAAATGACTCATTTCCAGTAAAAAGGGTCTCCGGTTCTCTACACTCACCATACGAAACACAGCAGCATTAAGCTGCTATTTTACGCTGGTATTCTGTGAGAGCGTGGTCCTTCCCCGGTCGACTTTACACTTGGATAAAAACATTATCTGTGTTATGATTTGGTAACACGAAAAGTTCTCTTATTCTGGTGTAATTAGTAATTTTACTCGCAGGATAAGACTTATTATACAAGTTTGTTCTAATCCGCCCTTACAAGGTGTAGTTAAACAAAAACATATAATATATGCAAAGCAACTAAAATTTACGCATAACTCACTCATGTTTCTAACAAAGAAGTTCCAATAAGTTTTGAAATCGCCGACAAAATGTGCCATCTTAAAAAGTCTGTTCTGGTGGAAAAATGAAACAGCAGCATCCCGAGGATCGCGGGCCACATACACAACTTTAGCTATATCGAGTATATGAGGAGGCAGCAGAGTCATGGGAAGATGAGTTTTGATAAAACGTGGCGACGGTTTTTCGGCGATCACTTCAGAGCCAGGCCTGCTCAAATAATCAATTATTTTTTTCCGCTCCTCGTTATCGGCATTGATACTTTTAAGTTCGCTTACTGAATCTTTATTCATGAACATTGGGAATCTGTAATTGAACAAGTATGTAGAAAATCGCTGTATAGTGGCAGCGTAATAAAATTTATAATACAGTCTCGTTCAATGGCTGTTGTAAAAATCTAATTTGAGAAAGATCACTAGGCCTCCGATAGATGTTATGATCATTGCGTAATTGCCAGCTGTCAAATATCCAGACAGAAAACAGTGTGAAATATGTGTGACATCCGCTATTGTGATTACGGCAAAAAGCCTTTATAGGACAGACCGATGAGGTCCAGCAGGGGACTGTCTAAAGGTTTTGATCCCCGTTGACACCAATCAAATTGTTAATTGCAATCATAAATACTGATGGCTCGTTGTCACGTATTCGACAGTGAGAGTAAAGTTTGTAAAGAAACCTGCATGATATTCCAGGATCTGTGAAGTACGTCAACATGGATTGGAGCAGCACAGCGGACTAATTACTTCTTAGAGACAATAAAAAAAAGATAAAAATTATAATTAAAAATAAAAATAGATATTATAGCAATAGTAAATATCATATAGATATGAGTGGAGGCCAGTTCCCAGCAGTGTATAGGCTGTAAAAACCCAGGCTCCCCGAGTTACCACATTGTTTATTCAAAAGCTTGTTAATTTTTATTATATGTAAAAATTAACAAGCCCCCCCCCCCCTGCCACCACAAGGCGGAAACCCATTCGGGGTCGTTCGGATTCGTTAGGGGATCTTAGTCCTAAGGGGTGACAACGCATCTACATTAAGGATAGATTAGGTATCTATTGACCAACGCATCTACTTTTTTTTATAGGATCGGGTGACAAACGAGCACACAGTCCACCTGATGGTAAGTGGTTACTGTGACCTATAGACATCTACATCTATCCTCAATAAAGACTCAAGACTTAGATACTATCAGTTGGACTTTGAGCTCATTTATCACTCTTACTCTACAAAGAGAACATAAACCAGTTCTGTGATATTACTCGCAACTCGCTGGTACATACTAATCAAATTAAAATTATATGTCATGGCAAGACATATAAACACTCGGAGCGGTGTGCGTTAGCGACTATTAAAAAAAGATGCGGTGACTGTATTGTAATGTAGAAATACGTACTCTATAAATGTATATCTTGACGTGAGAGGTTCGGCAGCTGCCTTTACATAATCCATATCATTTGCTAAAAGCCACACCAATTCTTGTGTCCATGTTGTCCCTGAAAATACAAATTTCCAAATTTAAAAAGAAAATGCCTAATAAAAATTAAAAATAGTTAGTAAAATCCAAAAGTGCACGCCTCATTAGCGTTTTATTTAATTTTTATGAAAAAAAATTGTATTCCTGACTTTTAAAATATATTATTTACGTGTTTTAAATTTAGCGCTCTGTTATTAACAGGTAGTGTCACCTACAGGAAAAAAAATAATAATGTTAACCAAAAAAATCGAATACACTAAGTATAAAATCGATATAGGCTTTCTCAAGAGAATGCCTTTTTGACATTAAGTTCGCCTTTGTACTAAATGTTTGTTTGAGTGCAATAAAGAATTTTCTATCTACCTATCTATCTGTCCTTTGTCCATCAAGGGCTAAAAAATATAAAAGTGCCTTTAAATCTTTAATAGCAATAAAACTTATAAAAGTTGAAAATAATTTTATTAACGAACTACGTGTGCTAGGCTATTGATATAAAATAGGGAACCAGTTAATGTAATTCTGAGCTAATAAAAAGAACCCGTTCTTGATACGTCAATTTTTTCAGGAATTAGGGGCCGAAATTCAACTCAAGACGAAACCTGCTCGGGGCAAGCGGAGCAATAAGACAAACAACCCCTGCCACGCTTTCCGTGAATTTCTGCAATATCAGGGGACTTCATTCAAACCTTAACGCCGTCCACAACTATCTGGAGACGACAAAGCCGGCCTTTCTCTTTCTATCCCAGACAACGAACAATAAAAGTTTTCAACGCCACGGCAGTCTTGAAGGTACGGATGTGTCCATCCTGTGGCTGCACGTAGACAGCGACGATTATCCACGCGTCTACGAGGGACTCTATAGGTGCCACAGCGGTAATGCCGACACAGACCGACTCATCGACCACATCCGAATAGCTGCAGACTCCATGCTACAACAGGTCCCTTCCGCAAAGATCGTGATACTCGGTGATTTTAACGCTCACCACGCTGAATGGCTTGGTTCCGGTTTAACCGATCATGCGGGTAGATCTGTTTATGACTTTGCCTTGGCATTATGGTCTGACACACTGGTTAATTACAAGCCCATTAACGCTGGTGTCCCACAAGGCTGCGTGCTATCACCAACGCTCTTTCTTCTGTATATCAATGATATGTTGCAAAGCGGTAACATTCATTGCTATGAAGACGACAGCACTGGTGATGCTTTATACACCGGCCGTGCCAATATTTCTCGCGAAAACGTCGCCGAATACCGGAACAAACTTGTGTCTGAAGTCGAGATTTTGTTGAACAACTGGGGGCGACTAAATCTAGTCCATTTAAATCCCCAGAATGTCTTCTGGGAATTGAAATGAACTTGTGTCCAAGTTTGCGCGGTTACAGCTAAATAGAACCCGTTTGTCGTATCTCCTCAGTTTCAAGGCACTTCCCTTGTTGCCGCATTCACTTTCGGAATCCTCGATGTCGACATGTCGAGTGACGTGTAGTTTCGTGGTCACTTGAAAGAGAAGGCCAAATTGGCCTCTAAAAAGCTTGGCATGCTTAGCAGAGCTTGACAGTATTTCATGCCGGCACACCGCTTGCAACTTTACAAGATGCAGATTCGGCCTCACATGGAATACTTTTTCTATCTCTGGGCAGGGGTTCCCCAGTGCCAGCTCCTTCTACATGACCGCATCCAGCGCAGAGCGGTTCGAATTGTCGACGACCGAGTTCTTTCCGATCGGCTTGACTCACTGGCACTGCGTAGAAATATTGCATCCCTTTGCGTATTTTATCGCATCTATCACGGGGAGTGCTTTGAGAAATAGTTCAGACTAATTCCAGCCACCAAATTTCATCATCGCACATTGCGACAAAACTCGCGATACCATCGATGTGCGATTTAGACGAACTTTTCTTCCTCGCACAACTTCCTTGTAGAATCGTTTACCACCAGCCATTTTTCCGGGACGATACGACTTAGGGACCTTCAAGAAAAGAGCCTACTCCTTTTTAAAAGACCGGCAACGCATCTGCAATTCCCCTGGAGTTGCAGTTGTTCATGGGCGGCGGTAGTCACTTACCATCAGGTGAGCCGCATGCTCGTTTGCCCTCTCTCCTATAAAAAATATGGTTATGACAGATACATTTTAAGAACACAAAATTGCTTGAGCTTGACGTGTCAAGAGTAAAGCACTACCCAATAACGCTTCGCGATATGAGGCGTGCAACAGTCGAAAACGATAAATGAGTGAGTAGGACTCACACCGTAACAGTTCCGAATAAATTTAAGAATATAAACGAGAGTTACACTTTTTAACCCGGTTTGATACGAAAACACGAATGCTGTCAATTAACAATTATAATATTTATTTATATACAAAACGTACATAATAATAATAATGTCCTCAAGACCAAATTTCTGTCACGGCGGCCAGCCTCTACGGAGACTAGACATCTGCGCAAGACAGGATTATAGCGCCCAATTGTACAGGTGCCCTTTCTATTCCTTCACTCTCATAGATCGATAGGATGATAAACCGACACGATCAGAGCGAGATCATACGCAGGACCAACGGCTTTACGTGTTCTCCGAGACCCTGGGGTGAAAGAACACCACCAACTTCCTGACTTCGGGCAGCTCCTGATAATTTTTTGACAGAAAAACTCAATAACAGTTTTTTTAGTTCGATCCGGGATTCGAACCCGGGACCTTATGATCAGCAGTCTCGTTTACGACCACTAGACCAAAGCGGCAGTTGAAACAAAACGTACATATAGGTACCTAAGAGTATAAGCATAAGTATTTACTTTCACCACAAAAATATTACATTAGATTTGATAAACCACAAATTCTCACGAAATAACATCGATTCCTGTCAAGGATGATACATGAGGCTATTGAAATTAAAAAACATCCTAATTTCAATAGAGAGGGAGGCTGGGTACTACCACCTACTTGGGATCCTGTAATTCATAAAATTAAAACAAAACCCAAGCATACCACTGCAAGACTTCAAGAAAGTTAGTTAATTACGTAAGTTCATTCTGCGTAGAATTAAACGCGATAAAATCCGTAAAAGTGGTTTTATTCAATGTGTAGTGTTCGCATAAATATAAGAGATCATTACACAAAAACAAATTCATTTATTATAGACAGATAAAATGGTAAGTATTGAAAATGCTATATCATTATCAATACAGCCCTTCACAAGTCAACTGCTGCATATAGGCCTCCTCCAAGGAATGCCATAAAGCACGGTCCTGAGCCTCCATCGACTTCCTGCATATCTTACCAGGTCGTAACTCCATCTTGTGGAAGAATTCCCTACACTTCGCCTACCGCGACGAGGCTGCCACTCGAGAACCTTTCTTCCCCATCGGTTGTCAGTTCTTCGAGCATTGCCACTTCAGCTTACTAATCCGTTGGGCTATGTTGGTTAGTTCTACTGCGGATATCCTCATTTTAAAATCTATCACAGAGAGAAATCCCGAGTATAGCCCTCTTCATAGCTCGCCACCCAACCTTCAGCTCCTTCATACGGCCAGCAGTGAAGGATCACGTCTCGGATTCATAAGTCATCTGGAAACACGCACTGGTTGAACAATCTTGATTTGAAGTTTTGAGGTATGCCTGATGAGAAGATGTGTCGTAATCTTCCGAATGCTGCCCAGCCGAGTTAAATCCGTCGATTGATCTCTCAATCGAAGTTGGATTTACCTAGTAGAAATATTTGTCCCAAGTAAAAATACTCGTCAACAACTTCGAGCTAAGTGTAAACATGAACTTTGTTTAGTCCATGATCATCTTAAGACCTCTTTTTTTTATAGAATAGGGGGCAAACGAGCATGCGGCTCACCTGATGGTAAGTGACTACCGCCGCCCATGAACAACCGCAATACCAGGGGAATTGCAGATGCGTTGCCGGCCTTTTAGAAAGGTGTAAGCTCTTTTCTTGAAGGTTCGAAGGTTCAAATCGGTCTACAGTTCTTCAAGAGAGCGTTTATAAACTTTCTTGAAGAACAAGACCACCGCACTTCTGGTTCACCCCTCCGGAGTAACGCCACTATGGAGAACCGTATTAAAAAGCTTTAGAAGGACTTCAATTACTGGTTTTCCACCCACTTTCAGAAGCTCACCTATAATTCCATCCTCGCCCTGGACTTGCCGTTTTTAAGGTGATGGAGAGCTATTCTAATCTCGCTCAAAGTGACATCCGGAATATCATCAGAATAATGTCGGATAAGACTTATTCTTGGATCGTTACTCACACTTGCGTGTGGCTCCAACGATAATGTTTACAGATGCCCGTAGAAACTCTCAATTTCACTCAAAATCTCAGGCAAGTGGCAAGTGGAAACAATGATACCACATTCGGTCCCGGAAACGATGCCACCACATTCGGTCTTCAGCTTCGATTGTTGGCTCTTTCTGGTACACAGATATCTGGCAAAGACTTTGGAACTTTGGTTCCGCTCGATTGTTTCCTCAATACGAGCAATATTAAAGTTGCGTAAGTCCCGCCGCATGCATATGGAGATCTGTCTGTTCAGTTGTTTGTATGCTGTCAAATCTGCTGAAGACTGCGGCTTCATTTCCCGTCTAACAACCATGAGATTAAGAGTGCGATCGAAGAGTTTTTGAGTTTTTCTGCCACGGACCTTGCAGAACTTAGCTCCGACCGCATGGATAGTCTCCACAAGCTTGTCATTCATGCCGTCCACAGCATTGCAGTCTTCTAGGTATTGAACATTATTTTGTAACTCAAACTGAAAGTTTTCGGGGTTTAGATTAGAGCACGAGGGAGATAGGGCATTAAATTCATTAGACGTAACCCCTACTTAATGTTTAGATTCAGTGTGCTTCTCACCATTTGGTGATCGCTTCCAGTTTTCACCCTGCGATCACTGAGAAATCACTGAATAATTGCCGTTTAGTCGATAATAAAGTCAATTTCTTTTTTGTCGAAGAAAGAGTTTATCATAAAGAGTCCCTTTTTTTCCGTAAAGTCGACCGGCTGCTGGCTCCTTGGGTTCCGTTGCCCTACCTCGAATTTCCCTACCTTAAGCTCACCATTTTCTCTTGTACTTAGTTTTACATTGAAGTCTCCCATTAACACCAAATAGTGGGCTTTGGAGGAATGCATGACTCCAAAGATATCCTCATACATTTCCTCCGCCTCCTCATCGAGATGTGCATGTCGAGGTTGATGCGTAAACGTATAGAACCCTCGGCGAATACCGTTTGGTGATTCTGAGTATAAGGTGAGCAAACCTCCTCGACACACTCCCAATCTTTACAAAGTTGTTAACGAGAGACTTGGAGGAATGCATGACTCCAAAGATATCCTCATACATTTCCTCCGCCTCCTCATCGAGATGTGCATGTCGAGGTTGATGCGTAAACGTATAGAACCCTCGGCGAATACCGTTTGGTGATTCTGAGTATAAGGTGAGCAAACCTCCTCGACACACTCCCAATCTTTACAAAGTTGTTAACGAGAGACTTATGGACGATAAATCGGACACCTCCTTAGGATAGATGGTCGCCTTCCCGATGAAAGAATCTATCTCTTCTTCCATTTCCAGGATGTTCACGTCAGTCCTCGAGACGACTCGACCTGGCAATATATAACAAATTCACCCTATTTGTTATATATTGCCAGGTCGAGTCGTCTTATGTGGCAACCGAACCTCTACCGGAAATTCTTAGGACCCCCTGCCTCGCCGTTACCATAGTCGCCACCGTAACCAAGAATAGCGGGGCCGCCGGTGACTGCGGCCTTCTCTTTGTAACTTTCGCCATGTGGGGTATATTGCCATAGTTACGAGTGGGTTGACAACCGCAGTTTTTTATTGTTATTTTACTGTTATCAGAAAGATCTCAGATCATCTCCTGCCTCAGTTTCTCTCTGTCGCCTCTTATGACCCACAGGCAGATATGGATAGTAGATATTCTTAACCGCCACTACACAGCTCGTTACGGACCATGCTGTAACCGCAGTCTATTTTTTTTTCTCTTTGAAAAAACGTTACCCCCACACTAGGATTTTCTCCTGTATCGTGGAGGCAGTTTACAAACACAAATTGCACAAGAACAAACATCCAGACCCGGAACAATTATTTGTAGGTCATACAAATACTTGTTCCGTGCGGGATTCGAACCGGCGCCCCCCAGCGCAGCAACTCATTGCTAAGCCTTGAGCTGTTCTGTAGGCTTCTTAGGCTGTGCTGTAACGAAAAGGTAACTCGGTTAAAGGAAAACTTAACTTTGCAGTATAAAGAAAGTTCTTCCGTACATTGGTTGTAATCACGGTAGCTACTCGTTACTGCAAATGCTAATTTGTAATAGCAAAAAGTATTTTAATGTGAATGTAACTGCAAACTACAACTTTACAACATTTTTTTTCTTTATATGTGATGTAAGTAGTTTTTGCTTGCTAATTTTCATGATTTTATGTCAACGAGAATCTTTAGATTTTGATTAGTAGTGAGTTTGCGATTATTAAAATAAGTGACACGAATGGTCGGATATTTTAATTTCCTTAAATAGAAGTTTTTTGTCATTTTCAAGGGACCATTGACCATACATATAATATATAATATACAGATCTTAATTAATTTCATCTTCATATCTCTACCCGTTCCTGAGATAGAGGGTCTTGACAGACGGACACACGGAAAACAAAGTAATCTTATAAGGGTTCCGTCTTTTCATATTTATTTTCGGAACCTTAAAAATATATATATTCTTTTATTACCTTAAGTTAATATATTACTTTTGTGTTATTACAGATGTAAAAATTAATTAGCTAATATTATAAGATGCGATGGCTAACCGATATGTATGTATATGTGTAGGTATAAGTGCCCTTAGCGATTTAACGATTAGCTACCAAATAGTCTATCGTGTCGTATTATCAACAGGGGTGTGTCTTTCCTAGTCTAATGGTGTAAAGTTTTGTGGTGAGACTCATAGTTCACGCAGTTATGGGAGGAAGGGAGGTGGGGTTTTTTCATAAATTTATTAAAATCTCATTTTGAGGTTATGTTTTCGTAATATTTTTGACAATATAAACTTGGATTTGTGGGGGCAGAGAGTTGAGGGAGGGTATCCCAACGCCACTCCACGTGGCCAAGTCGAGGGAAGCTCGGTTGACGGATTTATTTCGGAATGGTTTATAAAAAAATAACCACGAAGTTCTAACCTAACCTGACAGATCGGGGTGCCCCAAGTCCCGAGCTCGCTGCGCTCGTTCTTGCACCAAATAAAACACCAAAATGTAGCTTCCACCATTTCAAAAAACGTCGTAAAATACAAAGCAATCGGTCTCCAGAGGGGTAGCGAAGTCGTTCAAAAACAGGAGGCAGATAATAACAATAAGGAGCACATTCACGTAAACTCGGAAGCAACGGAATGACGCTTATGACGCTTATGACGCGAGTCGCGAAGTCGAGTATAAACGTAGTGATTATATTGTCTTTGGTCGATTATATCTGTTACTGATTACTGTCAATGTCAAAAGTTCCGTTTCAGGTACCTATTAATTAGTGGTTTATGAATATTTTTAGAAAATTATATTAAATATTTCGATGCAGATCCGGCAGCTAATTTGTATGGGGGCGCTTGAGATAAGCCCCCTTGACCCACAGTGACAGTCTCCTCAAATTCAGGCGACTTGATTCTAAACCCAACCCGCGAGGTGCTTTTTTTAACCCTCGGCGAAAAATGAGCGGTGTTATATGTTTGTGGTGTGTATCTATGTATCTGTGTATATGTGTATCTGTGCATCTGTGTGTATGTCTGTGCCATTACAGCTCCTGAATGGATGAACCAATTTTGATTGTTTGTTTTGTTTGAAAGGTGCCTTAATCGAGAGTGTTCTTAGCTATGTTTCAAGAAAATCTGTTCAGCCGTTTGAAGATAATTAGCTTTTTTTTATTTTCGGGGTTTTGAATTATTTCATTTTTTTTATAACTAGCTAAAATAAACAATTAAATTTTTCTATTTTTACCAAATTAATGCATTCATTCATCACAGATTCTGGAATATTACTGAATATAAGCCACACGTGCCAGGCGGGTTAGCAACCGCAATTATTTATTATTTTCGATTTTAATAAATAAGATAGCAGTATCTTTTAAGATACTGCTATCCCAACTTCAGTTGCAGTTTACCTTTGTCGCCGAATATTGAACTGAAAACTTCTTTAGGCACGTTGGGCACTTTTGTGATGGGGAAAAGCACTGAACTCGCGTGACCGTCTCGCTCAGATACATATTAGGTCGGGGAGTTAGGTTTAGTTGTTGGCAGTAGATATTTGAATCGATGGTATTGCCCAGCGGTAAAAGCCCATAATTAACGATGCTCTTCCAATACCACCATACACACAGCATCACCTTATTGCGTGTTAATCCGGGTTTCACTACAGTCTGTGAAGCTTGAGTACCCTTTGATTATATACAGATGTGTGTATATAATATATTTTTATTATATAGATAATAATCAATATTTTAATGTAAAACAGCGCAATAAATGAAAATTTTATTACTATATTAATACGTTAACAATAGAAGAACTGACTCCAATTCTTACAAAGATTTTTAACGAAATCTTAACAAGTAGGCAAATTCCAAAACAATGGACTAAATCTCACATAACCCTACTATACAAAAAAGGCGATAAGGAAAACATAGAAAACTATAGACCGATATAGCCTTATATCAAACGTATACAAAGTTTTTGCACAAGTAATGCTAGTGTGACGCCTCATAATTATTATTAATAAATAATAAATAAATTCATTATAAAGACATTTAAAAATGTCATAGAAATTATATTTTAAACAATCAAAATGCAAATAATAAGCATAAAGTTCAAATATATTCATTTGGAATATTGAATATTATAGTATTAGTAAACGCATAAATTGTCTCTAAAAATCTCTAAATTTATTAAAATTCTGCTTAAAATATTAAAAATGTATTAAATCATATAAATACAAGTCGATTATATTGCAATAATAAAGAATTAAAGATAAATAACATTTGTAATATAATAGAAAAAATGGATCAAAATTTTCTACGTTGATGATGGTGTTCTAGTAATAATCGGAAAATTTCAAGTTGATGAACGTGTTCTTGTAATGTTCCCTTATATGGGGGCGTTGCCGGAGACGCATAACCAAGGGTGTACATATATATGGGGTGGTCGGCTGATCGACTGCTAGTATTAAGGTTGCATAATGACTAGTCCTATATTAGGGACTTAACATAGTAAGGTCTAACGAACCAAAGGATATTATAGAAGGTCTCTATGATGCATAAGCATTATGATAGCAGAGTTATGATTTGAAGTCCCATATGAATAAGACATACAATAGTATGGTCTATGAAATAAAGCAAATATGTGGAAGGTCTCAAATATGTAAAATCATTATATTGAAAGAAATGGGACTTGAAAAGGATTATTATAGTGGCGTGTAGGTTGCTTCGCAGCCTCCGAGACCGAGGTAAACTTGGACTCGCTAACCGATGTGTCCTAGACATATCATCTTAGTGTCGGTGGTAAGCGGGTTTGTTTGGGGACATCGCACACCCCTACCGTTTGTGGGCGGCGTCTTAGCGCATAGCGTTATGATACGTCGGCTATCTTTCGGATTAGGGTGAGTGTGTTTGGTAGTACTTTAAGTGCAAGCAAGCATACTCAACTCCATGTCTTAGTGCAATAGCGCTATGATACGTGGAGTTTTAGCTACAGACGTCTTAGTACCGTGCTACTATGATACGTTGGTGGTATTTTTAGTTAACAACATTATCAATTTTGTTACTAAAGTCTATAGGGATCATGTGGGTGTGTTTTGAGGGGGCGGCATCCGTATGATAGTTGCATTGATGCTTACTGCTACTTGCAGTATTGTCTTCTGATGGATCTGCGGGTGTGTTGCACCTAATTTGACGCATCTTGTGTTTCTGGTCGATGGAGGTATGCGGGTGGTGATGGCTGTTGGGACTGTATGGGGGACCTTGGGATGGTGTAAGCCCGGTTTTTATGGTCAGTGTGCCTATTGTTGTCTAACTCGTGTGACGTACATTCACTGTGGCTGGATTTGATCGTATTCTGTATGGCGTTCACACGCATTTACATGCGCGACTTCGGTCGATGTTTGTGCTTACGCACTATCAAGGGGCCAAGTCCTCCTTTACTGGTTCGCCAGTTATTTTGCTGTGGACTACGGTTCAGTTCCCAACTTAGCGTACCCTTCGGGGGGAGCGCATTAAAATGGTTGGCGCTCACCGTGCACGGCATGTGCGGAGCCGTGTACCTCCTCCATATTTTTTTTTAAAATGTGGGAGAGCGAAGCCCTTGTATCTGGTATTTGATATAAATATTGTGAGCGTTTTCCAAGCGGGAAGGGATTAATTAATAAGGAATTGACTGTTGTGAACCTGATACAAGTGGAATAGGGACAATTTAATTGTTCTTAACTATTTTGAGCTCTGTCTTCGTGAACGGGTTCTTTAGCTTATAAGACGCTACCAACAGCTTTCGATTGCTCTCGTGAATATTCATTCTTCCAAGATACACCTAAAAGAACTTAGTTACTATACAAATACAACGTAAATAAGGGTCCTAACTAAGACGATCACGCCATAAATTTATTAAACGGCCTATATTTGAACCTTTAGAAAAGATCAATGTATGATTAATATACTGGTCACGTAAATTTGATATATTTATATATCTTATAGATATAGATTCTAAAGAAATACAAGTATAAGTATAGTATGGATAGAGGGGGGGGGGGCGTTACACTAGACAGAATTAGCTAACTGTTAGATGGACAACAGCCAATCGAACAAGCACGTTTTAGGAAAGGATTTTCAACAATTGACCATATCCATACGATCAAACAGGTATTAGAAAAATATAACGAATACAATAAAAACATTTGTGTAGCTTTTATTGACTATGCCAAGGTCTTCGATAGCTTAAACCATGAATACATATGGGAAAGTCTAAATCAACAAGGAATAACAAGCGTGTATACTAAAATCATCTACGCAGACAGTAAGGCCAGAATCCAGTTGGAAACTTTGGTGAAGAAGAAGGTTGAAGATGAATTTAGCATACAAAGAGGTGTGAGGCAGGGAGACCCTTTATCCCCAAAATTGTTCTCTGCTGTGTTAGAAAATATCTTCCGCAACCTATACTGGGATAAGTATGGCATCAATATAAACGGGTCAAAACTACATCATTTAATATTTGCCGACGACCAGGTATTAATTGAAGAACGTCCCGAAAATCTCAAATATATGATAAATAACTTAAATGAAGAAAGCATAAAAGTTGGACTAAAAATGAACACTACCAAGACCAAAATAATGACAAACAGCACAAAATCTAACATCACAATAAACGGCGATTCTCTGGAATATGTGAAAAATTACATATACCTGGGTCAAGTAAATTCCATAGAAGATAAAATGCCGAAAGAAATTAATCTCAGGATCGCAACAGGTTGGAAGAAATACTGGTCATTAAAAGAGATCGTGAAGTCTAAAGACTTAAGCATGTCAATAAAAAGAACAGAAACATTTAATACTTGCATTTTACCTTGTCTAACATACGGATGCGAAACCTGGACCCTCACAAAAGCATTAAGAGAAAAACTTGCAGTAGCACAGAGAACAATGGAGAGGAGTATGACCGGCTATAGAAGACAGGATAAGATCAGAAATATTGACCTAAGGAATTTAACAAAACTTACCGACATACTCAAAAGAATCGATCAACAGAAGTGGACATGGTCAGGACATACGATGCGTGACAAAGTGGGAAAGTGGAGCAGGAGAGTAACAGAATGGTATCCAAGAGACAGGAAAAGAAGACGAGGAAGGCAGCACACAAGGTGGGAAGATGAAATAAAACTTACAGCAGGACCAAACTGGAGAAGGGATGCTCAAGATAGACAATAATGGAAATCGTTGGAGGCCTTTGCCAATAGGCACGCCGAACTATTATTTTATTTTTAGTTATAATGTTAAATGTTATTAGATCGGAATAAAGGGATATATATTATTATTATTGTTATTATTATTACGTTAACAAAGATAAATAATTTCTAATAAAAATGCTTCTTAAAAAATATTTCTTAATAACTCATAAATAATGTTTACAGGTTTCTGAAGCTAAGAAGTTTTCACGTCTGACGTGCAGTCTTACGACCTTAGTGTATAAATAAGCAAGTTATAAATACCCTAATCTTACGACTGACAGTCTTTTATTTAGTTAGTGAAGTGATACAACAGTTAAAGTTCTATCAGCATATAGATTTACTTTTACACTTTTACTATTTAAAATAAAATAAAGAGAAAACTATTTCCTTTATTTTAGCATAAAGCGTTTTTAACAAAATACTTTTTTTTATATCGATAGGAGGCGGACTGGTTTTTTTTAATGAGAAGTACTTTAATTAAAGGAAGAAATTTTTTTGAATAATGAATTTAGGTTTTGTTTTCCATTGTTTAAATATTCTATCTCTTATTTAATATACTGCTGCTGTATATGACGTTATCATTTTGCTTTCCAGCAATATCTCATCAAAAATATCATATGATTTAAAAATATTTTTTTATAGAATAAGGGTTATAAACGAGCACATAGTCCACCTGATGGTAAGTGGTTGCTGTGGCCCATAGTCATCTACATCTAGCTTCGTTTGCGAATTAAAATGCAGATGCGTTATCAGCCGTGAGGACTAAGATGGAATGCCTCTTTTCCAGTAAATGAGTCTCCGGTTCTCTACACTCACCATACAAAACACAGCAGCATTAAGCTGATATTTTACGCTGGTATTCTGTGAGAGCGTGGTTCTTCCCCGGACGAGCCGACCCATTCGTGCTACAACTATATTTATTTATTTATTTATTTATTTACTGGAAAACTAACAGCTTAATCTTAACAAAATATAACATACATGTAAATTACATTCTAAGCCAATAAAAAGTTTTCACATATAGATAAACAATAGTCATATATAAATAACAAATTCACTTTACTGCCGGTTCAAACTAATGTTATAAAATTATTGCTTGTTATTAAATTGTTGACTGTTGCTAAAATTGGAGGTGATTAATTTACAAATGGCAGAACTGTTGGTACAGAAAAGGTCCACCTTATCATAGTCTTTAGATAGTCTGTTAAATGAATTAGATGCTCTTATAAAGAAGGAATTGCGTCTGTAGTTAGTGCGATAAGAAGGTATGTGTAAGAGATTGTTACAACGTAGTGAACGAGTGGGGGTTGAGATGAGTAATTTCTTTAATAAGTCTGGACAGTCTATGTGGCCCTGAGCGATTTTTGATAGTAAAACCAGGTCTGCTGTGTAACGTCTAGTTTGCAGAGGGAGAAGGTGAAGACGACCACACAGCAGCTCGTAGTTTTCTTTGGGAATGCGGAATTTTGAGCACACATATCTGATGAATCTTTTTTGGATGGATTCAATTTTATTAACGTAAATATTGTACTGAGGATTCCATATTTGACTTGCGTATTCCAGATTACTTCGAACAAGTGAACAATACAAAATTTTAATAGATTTTAAATTGCGGAAACTGGAACATGATCTAATGATAAAGCCAAGAGCTTTATATGCTTTATTAACAATTTGTTCAATGTGCTGGTCATATAGTAATTTGTTGTCAATGGTAATACCCAAGTCCCTTATTTCGTTGCACCTGGATAATTCAGAGCCTTTAAGGGTATATTTAAATATGTTAATATTACGCTTACGCCCGAAAGACACACAAAAACATTTTTCAACGTTAATATCAAGTTTATTTCGCCTACAGTAATTGTCTAAATTGAGTAGATCGTTTTGTAAGTATAGCGCATCATCGAAATTATTAACTATTCTAAATATTTTCATATCGTCAGCGAAAAGTAAAAAATTTGTGTTTAAAAAGCATTCACTTATGTCGTTAATAAAAATTACGAAGAGCAAAGGGCCAAGTAAAGAACCTTGCGGGACTCCGGAGGGGACAGGCACCCAGGAAGATGTAAATCCATTCAGAATTACCGCTTGTGATCTATTAGAGATATAGGATGTAAACCATCTAAATAAGTCACCTCTTATACCGGCTGTCGATAACTTTTCCATTAATATAGCATGATCAATACGATCAAATGCCTTGCTATAATCGGTATATATGGCGTCGATTTGATACCCTTTATCCATATTATATGAAACGAAATCCGTAAATAGCAAAAGATTGGACGTAGTGGATCTTTTTTGAAGGAAGCCATGCTGTTGGGGAATAATAGTATGTTTGATCGCCGGGTACAATTGGTTGTATACAATTCTTTCGAAGACCTTAGCAATGAGGTTCAATTTAGAAATTGGTCTATAATTCTCAATGATATTTTGTGGACCCTTTTTATGTATTGGGGTTATAAATGCGGATTTCCATCTTGATGGCATTAAGCCCTCATTAATAGATCTTCTAAAAATAAAAGTTATAGGTTTAGATAAAGTTCCAGCACATTTTGTTAGAAATAAAGCTGGTATACCATCAGGGCCAGCTGATTTTTTTAAGTCAAGCGACTTTAATAGCCTCTCTACTTCAAAGTAATTTATATTTATTGTAGAGATATCGTTTGATGCGAAAGATGATGTACAGCGTGAGATATCTTCTGGTTTAGTTGGTTGAAGGTAATTAGAATGAAAATATTGTGCAAAAAGATTACAAATATCTTGTTCTGAGTTATATGTTATACCAGAATAAGTCATACGAGAGGGATAAGATGCACCCCGACTTTTGTTTCGAATATACGACCAAAATATTTTAGAATGACTTTTTAGACTATCTTCGACGCGACAAATATATTCATTGTAAAGTGTCTTTTCGATCCGTTTAATCCTTTCTCTCAAAATTTCAAAGGTGATTTTGTCATATAAATTTCCATAGATTTTGAACTTCTTGTGGTACTTATTCTTTTCTTTGATTAATCTGACAATAGCATGATTAAACCATGGTGGGTATTTGCTATTACATTGTATACGAGAAGGAATATATTTGTCACGAATATTATATATTGTCTCGTAAAACAGTTCGACAGCATCATCCACATTACCTCTACTAAGAACTTCCTCCCAGTTCACCGAACTAATGTCTAAATTTATTTGGTTATAGTCGCCTTTATTGTAAGAATAAGAGGTCAATTTGTTACGAGTCAGAGGCTGGACATCAAAGTTTACAAAAATTATCAAAGCCTTGTGATGCTGGTCTTCCAAAACTAAGGGATCTAGACAATGATTTACATTTACATAGTCATTCGACAAAACTAAGTCGAGTATTCGGTTGTAGGAATTATAAACTGTATTAAATTGTTGAAGATCACAAAAATTCAAAGTTTCTAAGAAATATTGTACATGTTCGCCCCTGGCGCCACAACCCTCGATACCACTCAGTGTATGGGACCATGTAATAGAGCTCATGTTAAAATCACCTAGAATTAAGAATTTGTCATTCGGATTAGCTGATATTATTGACTCAAGAGAATTACAGAAATTGAAGACTTGATCGGAGAAGCATGCGCCCATATTTTCATTGCATAGATAAACAGTGCAAATATTGAGTTTAACGGGGTGTTTAGAGTAAGGGCATTTTAGTGTCATTGAAACCCAAATATCTTCTGCCTCCGAATACCACTTAGGTTCTCCTTTTGCGATTATTCTCTTGTGTAAAGCAATAAGAACCCCCCCACCTCGCGATTGTTTTGTTTTATTGAGATCACGGTCGCGGCGCCAAACGTAGTAGCGATCGTCAAATAACTCAGCATCAGATATGCCACCAAGTAACCACGTCTCCGTTAATGAAATAATGTCATAGTTGTTGAGCGCCACATTACGATAAAAATTTTCAACTTTAGTTCTCAGCCCTCTAACATTTTGGTAATACACATTTAATGAGGTCATTTTGACTGTTTACATGTATACAACTTAAATACAGAAATACAGAACAAGAAATGAGATACTATAATTAAACTTACAGTAGCTATAACCACAAGTTTAATTATAGGACATTTTGTAATTATTATAATCAGCGCAAGGCCAAAATATAAGGTCCCATGTAGAAGTTTTATATAGGGCAGTATCAACAAAAAGTATAAAAATATCAGGTCTTTAAAGCGGCATCTCATACATAACAATCTGGTGCCAGGTCTGAAATGATAATAATGTATAATAATATAAAGTATATGAAATTTGGAGATACTACTAGAAATAATATATAATGTAAGCATAAACTCAATGGCGTATCTCAAAAAAAGTGATTTAGTGTAAAGAAAAAAATGTGAAGTTGAGATTGTTGTTGTAAGTTTTACCGTTGTTATATCGTTGTAATACAAGCCGCTAAACTTCCGTACATTTGGTGAGGAAAATAAAATAATAAAAGGCGACGGTAGTAAGCAACGTTCGTAGTTCTTAATTGAATGTACTTTTATGGAGAGGTAAACGTAACTCATCAGGTAAGTAAATAAAAATTCGTTAAATAAAAATGCAAAGCAAAAGGAATACAATACCTGGAAATTATACAGTATCTTCATATTATAAAAGCGTTCATACTTACTTAACATTAAACAATGTAATGTAATCCCTTGAAAGTAGGTAATAGGTACACAAATAGCATGCACATTACGCATAAGCAAAAAAGGTTTTAGTAAACAACTATAAAAGACTATGATAAGGCGAGTTGAGACGGTGGTTCCCAAACTGTTATAAGTAATATTTTTTGATTTAATATATATTAAATTTAGCAAAACGATAAAGACTAGCAATGAAGAAGTGTTTATATAAATTAATTTATCTTGACGAGATCTGATTCGGATTTGATGTTGAAGACATACGATGTATCGGTTTTTCTTACAAAAATTTTTCCATGTTTGACCCACACGTATTGGTAGTTTTTTTCTTTTGTCAAAGTTTTGGTTTTATTCAGTAACATTTTTTTAGCGTAACTAAGATGGTCGTTAATATAGATACGATTTTTTCCTTTCAAACCAATATCTTCAGCTGATATATTAAGCTTACTGTGACGTGATGCTGCGATGAAATCCTCCTTCATGTATTTGTTTGTGAATGAAACAATTATTGTTTTGGTATTGGACGATCCAGTATCACGCGTCTGGACTCGAGTTACATAGTTGACAGCATTTTTTGGTACAGGATAGGTTATTTTATTTCCCAGTTTATCAATGATGTCAAACAAATTTTCCCCAGGTTTGAACGGAACTCCCTTAATTTCCACATTATTTGACCGAAGCCACTGATCTTTTTCGTTGACATCATCTTCAAATTTAATATTATCAATAAAGCTGCAGCATGGCTCTACCACGTATTGGCATTACTGGCGCAATCAAATGATTATAAAGTTTGTTGAGCCTTCAATCTTCATCATAGCTAAAACTTTTTTTTAAATAAGCTTATTAACATGGATCAAATACCGCCACATTAAAGGAAGTGAATTCTGATAGATACCTGATCGTGGAAAGCTGGCAACAAATATATCATCAGATCTCAGAGGCAGATTGTAAATATTGGCAGCGTCTTTTGTATATTCACGTAGCATCGTATAATTCTTTGGTCCGACGTAAACATGTTCGAAGGATTTTCCTGGAAATGGTAAAGTCATTAAAATATTTAGCTTCTTCTATATAAAAGAAAATATCATTGGTTTCTGAACGCCTATCTCTGCATTTTATTGCGAACTTACTTTTACCAATGGTATTTTTAAATAGAAATTTTTATACAGAATTAAACTTTTTTATAAAGTTACGTTTAAAAGTTATAAATAAATAAAGAAAAGCAATTTTTGTACAATTTTATTTGTTAAACCTGATAGTATTCTGCTGCACGAAATAGAATAAAACAGAGATCCAAATTTTACATCCAAACTTTACTTTGAAAGCAATTAATAAATGTCACGTAAAAGTTATTTTAGACCAATTTAAACTCACCAAGAAAATATTTTTGTAATTCCTTAATTTCATTTTCGTCGGATCGGAATTCGAAAGGAAAATCGTTAAGTGATGCCATTTTTGCAATCAAAATTAATGTTTCAATGAAGATGTTACCACTACTAATTTTTCTACTAATTGACTCCTTAGTTGGGTTTCGATTAGATATAATACTTAATTTTATCAACAAATTAATTTAGTAATAATATTTATACCTTAATTTTTATCAAAATAATAACTGATATAACAATAACTTCCTTATTTTTTTATGGGGGTTAGAGCATCTGCTCTGAGCCCGTTTCAGCCCTCTCACCTATTTCTGGCGCTAAGAATCAATGGAACCGCTACTGTGTATCGGTTAAAGGGAAAAGTAACCCATTTAATTATATGGCTGCAGCTTAAAATTAAATGAGTTATTTCAATATAGTTCAAGTTGACTACATGTATTTCGTCCCTAATAGGAGCTTCATCAGGAGAAATAGACTGTTCCATAACTGACCGGTAGATGGCTCTATTCCTTTATCGTATTTTGTTTGTTTAAAATTGAAGAAAACTCTCTGTGGTTGTACTGTTTGTATCTGGCTGGTTTTAATATCAATACATATAGGACATTAAGAAAAAGAAAAATTAAAATTAAAATTAAAAAAGCACTTTACCGCCATTTTTCAATTGTTTTCATGATGATTCAAAATGAGTGAATCTAACGAAGACATTCGATACATTCTGAAGTATTATGACAAAAAAGATTAAAATGAGAATCGAGCCCTGAAACAAATTGTGACATTTATGGACCTAATGCATTGTCAGTAACAAAGTTGGTTTAAGCGTTTTCAGTTCGGGAATTTTGATGTCTAAGATGCAGCTCGCTCTAGTCGCCCTAATACGGATAAACTCATTTTTGAAAACGTGGAGCAATCAGCATATTAATAGTTATGACATAGCCGGGGACTTGAGTATTGACCACAAAACAACAATTTTGACCTATTTGAAAAAGTCTGGCTATACAAAAAACTCTATATTTTTGTGTACCACACCAGCTCGCTGAAAGAAACCTAATAAATCATGTACTCATTTGCGATTCTCTATTGACACGTAATAAAACCAAATCATTTTTGAAAAGATTGATCACTGGTGATGAAAAGCGTATCACCTACGATAAGAAAGTGCGAAAAAGATCATGCTTAAAGGGTAGTCAATCTCCACAAACTGTAGCGAAGGTGACTTGTATGGGATTGGAAGGGCATCATTTATTATGAGCTTTTACTGCCGGGCAAAACCATCGATTCAGATCTCCACTGCCAATAACTAATGAGACTCAAACAAAAAAAAGAGAAAAAACGGCCGAAATTGATCAATAAAAAAGGAGTGGTCTTTCATCATTATAACGCCAGACCACACACATCTTAGGCCACTCAGTAAAGATTGACAGAGCTTGGTTGGGAAGTGTTAATGTATCCACCATATAGTCCTGACCGTGCACCTTCAGATTTTCACCTCTTTCGGTCTCTTCAGAATTCTTTGGATAATGTACACCCTGAGATTTTCACCTGACTGTCAAAACTACATGTCGCATTTTTTTGATCAAATATCCCAAGATTTCTACTGCAA
Organism: Parnassius mnemosyne; assembly: GCA_963668995.1. Lineage (NCBI taxonomy): Eukaryota > Metazoa > Arthropoda > Insecta > Lepidoptera > Papilionidae > Parnassius > Parnassius mnemosyne. The sequence continues at coordinate 14,939,065 of CAVLGL010000035.1, read as the reverse complement.
CGGGATTATGTCACTACCTACAAGATGGCAACAAGTTATCGAACACAATGGCATATATATATTTTCGTTAATAACTCTGATGGCAAAGTTGCCACAAAGTAAGGTTAACTTTGCCATTTTCTATTTTTGAATATATTGTCTATTCTATGTTAATATTTTTTTAAATAAATACTATACCTATGAAGAATATAATTTCACATTAAACATTGCCGCCCAGTCTGAGGTACTTTATTTATTTAAAAATTGGTCCTAGATTTTTAAATCGTTCCAAAAAGGACAAAGTTGCCAATTTGACGGTAGTTTTTAAGCACAGATAATCTATGTTTTTAAGGTACAATAAATTATTATAATTTATACGACGAGAGACCCTGTCCAAAGTAATAATCGAAAAACTATATAAATGACATACACTATAATGTACTATCGTATCATCTAATTTATCGTCTAAATAATTAGAAACTAGAAAACGAAAGTTTTGTGATCAAAACACTATCATAAGAAATATTTTAATACATAAGGTCGATAAAAATTATTTATTATTAATGATTAATATAAATATTTAGGATAGGTAAAGCCAATCTGATGTTCTATATTAAACATGACAAATTTTTTGATATTTGGTACTCATAGTATATGCATCTAAGGCTTACAGAAAGGGTTCTTGTAATCTTCTTTTCGCGGATTTATAAAAATATTTTTAGATAGTAAGTATTATTCGGATTTTTATAGGACGGATTGTAAATTCTGTCACTGAGAACAGGATTAATGACTGATTGTAAATTCTGTAACTGTCAAAAGAGAGAAATTTTAGAATGATGATTGCTGTCTTGTTGTGTTATAAGCAAATCCATTGATACATACCGCTACGTAATTAACTGTTGTGAAAAATATAAATATTATCCAAAAAGCTAAAATAAGGTAATAGCTACAAACATACATAATTCAGATACTTTTAAAATACTGACAAAACAAGAGGCAGTGTAATATGATATTATGCATCTCTTAATTTTGTTTTGTATAATTAAAATAAACAACTCATAACATACATCGTTTACTTAAGAAAAAAAATATTTTACAAAATAAAATAATAAATAGTTTTTCTTTTCAATAAATTAAACTTAATTTTATACACTAATCGAGAGTGGAGATCGGGCTTATGACGAAACTGGGACGACTTCTGGAGTTTTCTCAGGTGTAGCTTCAATTTCTTGAACACGAGCACGGCAGGTTAGTGTGACCGGGTCCCTTTCGCGATCAGGACCACACTGTTCTGTGGCACCTAGAAGCTTGTACTCGTCCCGTTCAGCTGGCTCCGTTTCCACTCGTCTCCGGCCTGGGATTACAACTTCAACCGCCCGACCGTCAACTCCCGCGGACCTCTCGCTGCCAGGCCCTATTTCAACCTGATAAGGCGTGTTAGGTTCCACGAAAGCTTCCATAACTTGAATATCAGCACGGTCCTGAGCGTTTTCATTGTTGCGTTGTTTCGACCTCTTCAATAAGCCATCTAGCAAACTGTTAGGGAACGACAGTTTTTGTGGTATGGCGACGAGGAGTACGACATTTTGCACGTCGGCGCGTACGTTGTATTCACCGTCTTGGCGCTCGTCATAGGTGGCGGGAACGGTAGGCGCGGCGGTCGCGGCCGCGAGAAGACACGTTATAACTAGCAGCATATCGCGTGCGGCTATAGCACCTCCTAGACGCTGACTGCGCGCCGCCGTCATCTCCCGCGCGGCTTTTACGGAGCACCCACGAACCAGTCCGCCGCGGAGAATCGAGCACACTGTAACGGTTAACACGACTGGAGCGCTATCACTATCTATGCATATGTCCATGAGTAACAGTTAACATTGATTACTAGTCCATAATTATTGATCAATCTTAAACAATCTTTAACTAAACAACACGAAGTCGAAATTAGTTTAATAATAACATACAACATACATTTAAAAAGGAAGTTATGTGTGCCACTTATGCACACAATCAAAGTATGTTATGAATATAGAGCCGGCAGTTGTGTATCACCTTTGACAGTGACCTTAGGTGAATAAGCGATAACCATGTTTCTATTACGCATCTCATCCTAAATATTATGTAGGTATATCTGGATGTTCTTTCAGCTCAAAGTATTTATTAATTTCACACATTACATAAACTTTATATATCAATAAAATAAAACTTAATTTTAATATTCATTTTTAGGGTTCCGTACCTCAAAAGGAAAAAACGGAAGCTTCATAGGATCACTTTGTTGTTCGTCTGTCTGTCTGTCTGTCTGTCAAGAGCCTTTTTCTCAAGCTGAAATTCATATCAAATACTCAAATCTACTGTCCCTTGGAGCTGTGAAAAAATCAAACTTCTAAGCCAACGCAATCAAAAGATACAGCCGTTTATGGCGCAAATTTTCGACATTCGCAAGGGAATCAAAACCTACAGGGTACTTCCCGTGAACTCAGAATCTTAAAATTTGGTACGAAGCAACGTATTGTAGCACAGATAAAGGAAAAATTGCGAAAAGAATAAATTTTTAGTTACATCATATAATAAAAATATTTTTAATAATTTTATACTTATATACCTACGGATTTGTTCGGAACCCTCAGTGCGCCAGTCCGACTCGCACTTGGCCGGTTTTTTTCTTATTCTTCAGGCATTTAATTCTACGTCTGGTGTCTAGACATCGGCTCTTTCAAGAATATTCCTGCAAGTGTGCACTTCTTAAAAAAGTTGCTAATTAAGAATACTTTTACGGATTATATCGCGTTTAAATTTAGCTTATTTCTAACCCCCGCGTTTCAAGCGTCCAATGTCACGGGAAAAACTGAGGTGTTTAACGTTTGTATAGGTCTAAGAGCATAGAGCCTTTAATCTCAAAGTTAAAGTGCGAACTTTTTATTAAATTTAGGATTGTGTAATCTACATTGGTTCGCAAATACACGACCTCCTCGAAAAAGAATCGGTAAGAAACTCCGAGGTGTTTTAAGCCAAGTTATAATTTTATTTACAATTACAATTTATAATAAAATAAATACCTTGTCATAGATTAATAAAGTACATTATCAACATGTCAGCTTTTTAACAAGATAATATCACTAGCCAGAGGACTTGCAAGTGCAGAGTAAGAGATATTGAGGTGAAAATCAAAAAAAGAAAAGTTTGTTTAATACACCTTACATCAACTGATTATTCAGTACTTAACTTAGGTGGCTCAGAGGTGCTAGATAAACCAAGATGCAATTTTACCTCGCATAGCAAAAAGCACTAAACTACACCCTTGTACTTTCTATACCGTTAGAATAGGTAATACTAACAGTCAACGGTTTTCTACAAAACAGTTCTAATTATCTAGGACTAGGATGCTAAACCTGTTAATGTTTCTGCAACAAAGTTATAGAAGATATAGAATGAAAATGGCATTACCAGAAGCAGTAAATTACAACTACACAGTGTGTTTAGTTTGCCTTTTTCATGTTATTTACTAGATAATATATTCTAATTATTTCTCAAAGTTTAGCAATGACTCTACTTCGTGCTTAATTAACTAATGATTTATCTACAGCGTTCATTCTCATTCCTCATTCTTATTAGTCCATAAGGAGTCAATTGCCGGACGTAGGTCTCTTTTTTATTTAGAATAAGGTTGACAAACGAGCACACAATCCAACTAATGGTAAGCGGATGCTGAGACCTGTGACCCATAGACATCTACATCTATCCTCGTTTGCGAATCAAAATGCAGATGCGTTGTCAGCCGTGAAGACCAAGATAGAATACCTCTTTTCCAGTAAAAAGGGTCTCCGGTTCTCTACACTCACAATACGAAACGCAGCAGCACTAAGCTGTGCTTTTTAGGTTGGTATTCTGTGAAAGCGTGGTCCTATCACGGTCGAGCCGACCCATCCGTGTTACAACCATAATATAGCTGAAGCATGGCTATACCACGTAAAATTGGCTCTAAAACGTAAACGTCTCAAGTAGACTGTTAATTTACTAGACTAGTTAATTTTGTTATTAATGTAATGAAAAAGTAACATATTATAAAATTATAGCTGCTATAAGCTGCTATTTTACGCGGGTATTCTTTAAAAGCGTGGTCCTTCCCCGGTAGAGCCAAGCCAATATTTTATGGTACGAAGTGTTTGTAGTAATCGCCACGCTTGGCAGACCAATTGGCGATCGCTGTTCTAATCGCTGTTTTTCGCGGCTAGTCTACTGGGCATCACCTTCAAAGGCCACAAGATTTAATCAAAACTTTCTTGCGCAAGTGGACCGGCTGTTGTTATTGATATCGTTCATCTATACTCTTATTTTGGGTTTTAGTTTATTTCACACTCGTTTACTAAAAATCTATGTGATTTAAAAACTAAAGGCTTTAGAATCATGCAGGTACTCTGTAACTCTTCAACTCAATCTTTCTTTATCATCCCGTGGTAAAGGAAGAAATGTATCACACAAAAAAACGATACAATGAAGGCTGAGTATATTTTAATAAAGGTGAAGTCAATACATAAAGGTGAAGTCAATACATAAAGGTGAAGTCAATACATAAATGACCTTAAAGATCTTATATAATTTGCTAAAAAAATATTACTCGGTAAGGAAAGGAAGATAGAGATAGAGAAGCTGACCTATCTCGAGGTCGACGAGCAGCGCATCTTGGTACCGTTCGTTGAGCTCGAGTCTGATCTCCGTGACAGTGCGCTCCAGGCCCGCAACCGCGCTCGATGCGGCCTCGGGGATCACCTCCGCCTGCCGTCGCTCCGCCATTTCGAGTCTTCGCTCGAATTCGTCGAGACGCGCCCCGCTAGCCTCGCCGTCCCGACGCAGCCGCTCCTCCATCGCCTTCACTCGCCCGTCGAGTCCGCTGATTTAGCTTTCGCAGCGCCCCACTCTCCCCGACAACTACAGCAGGTCGTCTCTGAGAGATATCGGCGAGCGTAGCCTTCAGTTCCTCGCGCATAACTTACCTGAGGAGCCTGATCTCCTTGATCACCTCGCCGAGTGTCGCTTCGCCGAGTGTCGCCGGCGGCGGGTGATTATTTTCAGCCGTCGATGTCGGCCGCGACTCTTCCCTGGTCAACGGCGCCGACAGCCACTCCACCGCGCTCGGATCACCCTCGTCTGTCTGCTCGTCCAAGGACATTCCGCCCTCATCCAGGAAGTACCCGCAGAGTCCGGCGGTGTCGCGACGGGTATTGACGTTGCCGTACGGATCGTCTGTCAGGAGCTTCACCGGTGTCTCGGCATTATCGCCTCTTTTCCGCTGTTTACAGACGCATTCGGGGCATGTCCACTTAGCCCTGTGCTCCTTTGTCATCGTATTGAAGAACCTACATTCCGGCACGTTGGCACATTCGAAGTCCCAATACTCACTGCTCGTAATTTCGCGGCGACATCCCGCGCAGGCCGGCAGATTTCCGGCAGGCATTGCCTTATACTGGGCACCGGAGCTATCGCTTGATTTATTGCTTGATAATGTTTTCACGAAAGTTGTATAGTTCTATATGCAATAACAAAAAAAAAATGAAATAAAAAAAGCAAAAAGTCTGCACCGTCGCGGTACTCTTGAACACTAAAACCGTAAAATGTTTATCTGTAGTATTATGGTGAGCTGCGGGTGATTGTTTATTTATTTTAAAAATAGATACTGAGACTGACCTTTACACCGTCTGTAAACAATGTATAATTGTATATTTTTCCGATTAAACTCCGATTTTTTGCCTTATAAGTTTTACCCCTGACACACTAAGTTTACTGTCGCACCTGTAAAAGTTTTAGAACGGACAGATCACTTTTTCTACTCATTTTAAAATTCAATTGTATGCGCAAAGTATAGCACGTCTTCTTTCACTCAGCGTTCACGCGTTCTCCTAGCTAAGAACACTCGCTTAAGATTTTTTGTTTTTATAGCAGAGGGGGCAAACGAGCATGCGGCTCACCTGATTATAAGTGGCTACCGCCACCCATAAACAACTGCAACACCAGGGTAATTGCAGGTGCGTTGCCGACCTTTTAAAAAAGAGTAGACTCTTTTCTTAAAGGCCCCTATTGTCGTATTGGTCGGGAAAAATCTCTGGTGGTAGACGATTCCACAAGGAAGTTGTGCGAGGAAGAAAACTTCTTCTAAATCGCACAGTGGTGGAGCGCCAATCATCCAGATGCTATCGCGAGTTTTGTCGCTATGTGCGATAGTGAGATTGAGCGGCTGGAATTAGTTCGAACAATGTCTGAGAGCACTCCCCGTGGTAGATGTGATAAAATACGCAAAGACATGCAACATCTCTTCGCAGTGCCAGCGAATCAAGCCGTTCGGAAAGAACTCGGTCGTTGACCATTCGAGCTGCTCTGTTCTGGGTGCGATCAAGTGGGATTAGCTGGCACTGGGGAGCCCCTTCCCAGAGATGGGAACAGTATTCCATGTGGGGCCAAACCTGCGCCTTGTAAAGTTGCAAGCGGTGTACCGGCATGAAATACTGTCCCGCTCTGCTGAGCATGCCAACTTTTTAAAGGCCAATTTGGCCTTCCGTGGATCACGTAACTGCACATCACTCGATATTTCGTCAACGAGGATTCCGATACTGGCTGAGGCAACAAGATACCTTTCAAAGGAAAAAAGCTAAAAATCGGTTCATCCGTTCAGGAGCTATGATGCCACAGACACAGATACACAGACACACAGATACACAGATACACAGACACACAGATGCACAGATACACAGACACACAGATACACAGATACACACTGTACAGCAGTTAGGAACCGATAGTGAATAATTTTAAATTTTAAATTTTGTACAGCCGACTTCAATATAAGTTATTAAGAATAACTCAAAAACTATTGGTCCGACCTTGAACAAATTCATATGGGACCACGCGAGATGTATCAGCTTTCATATAAAAAAGAATCATCGAAATCGGTTCTCCCAATAAAAAGTGATGAGGTAACACACATTAAAAAAAAATACAGTCGAATTGAGTACCGTCTCCTTTTTGGAAGTCGGCAGAAAATACCAGGATGTCTTGTAACTAAACGGTGCTCTCTATTACCGGCTGAATATTTTAGACCTTGATATTGTAAAGATGGTTATTACGTTATTCATTTATACAATAATTGCCGTGGTAGATCAGGGTATTTGCGCTCGCTGTCAATATCACAGTACGCGAGCAACCTGGGTTTGAACTTGATTGTTTTAATTTATGTGGTCGGCATTGTGATGAAATCTTCATATCAGTGCAATCAAATATTTAGAGGAAATGTGAAGTCCAGCATGTGAAGTCCGGCAACACACATTGGAGCAGCGCGGCGGACTTGCTCCATAACCCTCTCGAACTGAAACATGTGTGCTCAGCCGTGGGATGTACGAGTATATTAGGGTCCAACTGTATTTTACTTTACCATTACCGTTACAGTTTATTAAAGTCCACCCACATAGGCCAAAGATTGCCTCATATTTACCATAGTTGCTAATCACGCCGGGCACTAGATATCACCTCGTAGCCGTTAATTACGTGTTTGCGCGGGAGAATATATTATGTATCTTAAACTTAAATTAGAGGATTTAAATTTAACTACCGAGAAGCTCGTACTCACAATCACTAATCGGCGTTCGTTCTAAATATTGTGATGTGTAATGTTGTATGTGTTACTGTATGTATGATAGTGTATAGCCGAAAAACACTAGCGATTATAAAATTTAAAACTAATTAAATTGATAATGCGGTAGGAGCACAACAGGGTGCAACAGCGGGCGCGGATTAGCGAAGACTATATTGAACTAATGACCCTTTTCCATTTGAAGGTGAAGTGCAGTGACAATTTTTACTCACACCACCGCCATCTATGAATATTGATAAATACGAATAGATTAATTCGAGCGCATGTTCGGCGCGACTAGTTGCCACACTTGGCAAGCGGCTTGACAACCGAAGTATTTTATTTTTTAGTCTTTATTTGGAAGACGCTATGTACTGCCCATTTCCTGATTTGTTTCCCTTTGTCGCCTTTTACGTCATATATTTTTATTAATTAAAAAAAAAATATGCATCATGCTTTTATTAGTAACTGAGTAAATTAATGTTCTCACTGCTAACAGGAAATCGAGACGGCGCTATAAACTCGATGTCGGACAGAAAGATTAAATTTATCTCCAAACGAGGCGGTGCTCCAATGAACTCTAGCGACCTTCTTACAAAACGTGTGACTTCTTTATTGCAACAGATTTTTAACTGAGAATTTTAAACCTGAGACTAATAACGAACTACTTTTCGTAATTAGGTGGTAGTTTGTTTTTGAAACATTAAATAAAGAGCTTTGTCAAAACTCATAACCGGTCAAAACCACTTAGACTGTAAAAAATCAGGCAAAAGTAGTTTTGAGTTAGGACGTTTTTCAATACCACTTTTAACTGATTTTTGCAGTCAAAAGTAGTTTTGACTAAGGCCGTTTGTCAAATCCACTTTTAACTGCAAAAATACTGGGTAATAGTGATTTTGACAAAATTACATCGGTTAAAAGTGGTTTTGACCAACAATTTATTCAAAACTTCCTTTGACTTATACTTTTTAAATTTCTGAAATTAAAAAGTTCAATTTCTTCAATATCATATTTTATATCATTATAATGTACGCGGCTTAACTTACTGTTACTGATATTGCGAGTTTTGACTGATAGTCAGAAGTTTAAATCAGACAACACCACTTTTGACTAAGAACGTTGGCTAAAATCACTTTGATTACAAAGTAACACTTACAAAACACTTTTATCCTTAGTCAAAATCAGTCAAAACTCTCTTTGACTAAGGGTATCGGTCAAAACCATTTTTTCCTAATTTTTGCAGTCAAAAGTGTTTTTGAACGGTTATGAATTTTGACTGTGACATATATACAGTCAACGCCGACCGTCATTTTATACACAAATATTCCATCAATGCAAGCAGAAATAAGATATTTGGTTTCGTATTTAATTACACAAAACATCGCCTGTGTTGCTCGCATCAAAAGACGCCGAAACCACGTTTAACTGTGAAAGCACGTAGATACACACGCACATAATATGTGTGCACCTATAATTATTTGCATCCAACAACATGGATTTTACGACGTGCTCGATGGTGAAGGACATCATGTAGAGGAAACCTGCACTTTCTTCACTTTAATGTCTGAGAAAAATAAAATAAATATTTCGAAGACATGAGAAGTCCGCCAACACGCATTGGGGCAGCGCGGATGACACTACCTTGCTCAAGAACCTCTCAGAAGTGAGAGGAGGCCTGTGCCCAGCAGTGGGATGTATATAGGCTGTAACTTTACTTTACTTTTAATTTTAACAACATCGATTTAGTTGTATGTGTGTTACAATACGTTCGGCCAGTGCTATGCCATGGCTACTGCAATTGTTCCGCGTTAATTGCAACCGTGTTCTGCGTTAATTGCACGAAGTTTTTTTAATATACGGCATATGGCAGTAGGGTTACCCTATACCAAAGCTACCCTTTTGTTCAGGGTAGGGTTTTAATTCATTCATATGACAACATTTCCAGATTAAAATCGTTCGATTCGATTGCAGAGCTCACCTCCTACTGGTGATGATGATTCTCATAACCGTTCCCCATGGAATTTGGGTTCGTTTTTAATTGAATATAGCACCATTATTCGGTGGCTAGATTCCAAGTTCAAAATAAAAGATTCGTAAGAGAGTATGAATTGGTATTGCGAAAGAGATTTTTTTTAGGTTAGACTCGAGCAATTCGTTCATATATGCTATCATATCGGTTACTTTTTTCTGTGACGTAACAGATATAACGGTTAAGGTTTGTTCACATTGTATACAAATAAAAATACAACTTAATCATACCTACCGCACTTCTTTCTTATTTTTATATTGATAATTTTATGAAGGTAATCTTCACGCAACAATTTTTTTATAAAAATACATTTGAATTTCAATGACATTTAAATAGATGTTTTAATTTTTGTTTTTAGGCAATATGCCACTAACACCAGCTGAATGACAGCGAAATTATAGAGAACGAATTAAAGCTAATAAACCTGAAATATGGGAAGAAAGAGACTGAAGATAAACGGGGAAAATAGCTGAAGATTTCTCAGTTGTCTGAGCGAGACAAAAAAGGCATATGCAATGGCGTGGATTAAAAAAATAAGACAAACCAGAAACCTGGTGCAATTATGAAAGAGAATCGTCGAAGCTATAAAAAGAAACGTTATAGATTATATGAAGAAAATAAGAATCTTAAGATGAAAATAGTCTCTAAAGAAACATGTGAATGCTCTGAAAAAAGGGTACATATAGATATAAATTATTATTAGATTGTCAACATAATGAGCCCGATAAGAAAAATATTGACCCTGAATGTCCATTATCAAAAACAGAATATTTTATTTAGACGCTTGCCAGATTCTACACTTATGGCTTCTGAAAGACCAGTCAAAAGTAAGCATCTATAAAATCTATTGTCAAGTGCAGTTTGGGTAATTACCTAACAAAGTTAATTATTTGAGGGATAAAAAAAATTTTGTTACACAGTTAAAAAAGTGTATTTTGGACTGATGCGGATTGTCATTTATGACCGACGATATGAGCTGTAGAAAGTGAGTTAATTTTGCTTTTAAAACCCAAATTACAATTGATAAATGATTTGACAGAGCTGCTTGGATCAGCCTTTCAGAAACGGGGTTTGATTTACATAATATAATGAAACTCATGTGCCAAGTGTCTGCTCGTATATATACAAGTATGCTGGACTGGCTATACTCGTACCATACAAAATGCTTTTGCCGATTTGAAGCGCCCTCATTGTCCGTACCGGGAACTAAAATTGACATAATATGCCAAAGTCTGTTGTGTTATTTAAATCGTATCTCCGTAATTTGAACTTTTAAACTAAAAAATGAAAGTATTTTATGTGGTTTGATTTTAGTTACATAATAAGAATTATTTTTAATAATAGTGAGAGTGTGCGTAATATATAAAACTTGTTACTAAAAGGAAAGTGGGATAACATTCCACAAGTAAGTTAATTAACAGCTAATATTAAAACAAATTAGAGCTATTTGATAATATAGGTACTTAAAAATTTGTTACTCATCTTAATATCGTAATTACCAACATATTTGGCTTTATATTATTATTAAATTTTATTATTTATTATTATTGAATTTTATTGTTTAGCAAAACTCAGTAATCAGAGTTTTGCTAAACAATAAAATTCAATAGGGTTGTCGAGTTCCTTGTCTATAATACTTATCGATGTTCTTTTGTACCCATATCTGTTAACAGCCAAAGTCACCTACAACAGATAATTATCAAATGTTTATTAATTAACAGGTTTCCTACTGAACCTAGACTAAAATTATGGCTAAAAAGCATAAAAATTGTGAATCGGCTTCCGAAACAAAATGATTACCTTTGTACTAAACACTTCACAGACGACTGTTTTATTAGACATAAGAAACACACCACTTTAAAAAGATACAGTATACCCACAATATTTTCTGGTAGTACCAGTACCAGTAAGTATAAAAGTATTAGATTATTAATGTTTTGCATGCCTAGCGCAAAGCGCGTAGGTATGTTCTACTAACGCCTAAAATCAAGATTACAAAGTTTTGTCGCATGAAATCGTATCTAACAATCGTATTTTTTTATTTCTTCTCTCCTTATTTTCCCCCAGACTCAAAGCCAAGTGTAGAAAGGTCATCTGGTGATGACTTTGTGTTTATAAGATGTAAATTTATTAAATCTGTGTAAAAGGTAATAAATTTATAATGGGACTGCAAAATTATTAATGTTCTTAGTGAGCTCGACTGAGTTAAGGTGAGAAATAACTCCTCCCTAAATGGGTTGATGCCTTGTCGTGATGGGGGGGGGGGGGGGGGGGGGGGGCGGGTAGCGATGCCCTACTCGACTATCCTCCGCGACTTTGGCGGGGCTATACCACTTGGTACTGGGGGAGTCGGAGGCCGCGAAGGGCAGTGTGCCTTGTGTTCCTGGTATGCCTTATCTGGTAAGGAAAGAGGAGGAGAAGTCCTCAACTAAGGAGGGGCTGCTATTGGGCGGCAGGCGCTGATGGGACTGCGGATATGTTTGAAAGCGTTTCTGTAGCCCTGCCAATGTGCGGCGAAGGTGGAACAGCATGGGGTTTTAGTAGTTACGAGTCCGACATAATCCGTTCTTGCCCCCGCGAAGCGGGTATGCGTAGGCATTTCTTCATTTGATACCCGGAACAAAATCCGTTCTGTAGTTACGAACAAAAACGTAGATATACCAACGCAGCGTCGATCTTGGTTTTATATGAGGTATAAAGCTTGCGTCTAAGGCCTAGGTATTAATTGATATATTTATTATTTGAATGGCATTATTTTAATATGATTCATAAATAGGCCTGGTTATAGAATTTTTATCGATATGTTTTGTCACACTGTCTTATCTCTATTATTATTTCCTTGGACGTTCACTTCTGCTGTCAGCGCCAAAATGGCGAAAATCAAATCGCCTCATTATGCCACGTGTATAGCCAGTCCATATAAAGAGGTCAGTGTGCAACAGCATGTAAAAAATTGGTTAAATTTGTAAACTGATTACGATAATTAAACTGATTTATCACTAAATTTGGTGTTTTATTAAAATTTTACTAATCCCGATTTGTTTATGCACCTAGACCAAAGAGAAATAACTTATATACACCCTATTCAACTTTTCTTGAGACAAGAGGTAAACAAAAACTTTAAAAAATTATGTTTCTTTGTTTTTAATAGCTAAATATTAAATTTAAAACTTTTATTTTATCATTCCAAGATAATTAGGATACACAATTTATAGAAACTACAAAACTTATGGCATATTTTTAGGTATATATAAATATAATATAATGAATAGGATTAATTTTTAAAAAAAAGTTCCGTTCCGGGAAGTCTGCAGTTTGTGACGGCCCCCGCCAATACATTAGATTTGATAAAATACAAATTCTCGCGAAATAACATCGATTCCTACCAAGGAAGGCTATTGAAATTAAAAAACATCCTAATTTCAATAGAGAGGGAGGCTGGGTACTACCACCTGCTTGGGATCCTGTAATTCATAAAATTAAAACTAAACCCAAGCATACCACTGCAAGACTTCAAGACACAGTAAGTTCATTCTGCGTAGATTGGACCAAAATTAATAATTAAAAAAGCTGAAAGTACTCCGGGTTAACTCTAACATCGGGACGCCAATCACCTCAGTCCCCCGTAACCATGGTTGCTGGAAAGCAACCGAAACGTCGGGAATATAAAATAAGTAAATTAAAGGCGATAAAATCCGTAAAAAGTAGTTTGATTTAAAAAAATAAGTTATATTTTAGGGTTTATTGCATGTGCCTTAAGCGAAAGCGCAATTGCATGCCTTAAGCGAAAGCGCAAAGTATGTTCTACTATCGCCTAAAAATTATGATTCCAACGTTTTATCGAATAAAATCGTATCTAGCAATCATATTGTACATATAAGTGATATAAAAAGCACATTGTCAGAAAGATAAATGATTGTTGAACTTATTAATATATTTTTTAAATCTAATCAATTGCGATTTTTAAATAAAAAAGGGGTTTTAGTGGCTTATGGTGTCGATTTATCAAGTCCGCAAGGCACTATTATAAACACGATAACTTTTGAAAATATCATTTGCTTAACTCAATCTATTTTTTAATCTCTTCATCTATCATGTGGGAAGCTGAATGTAAATGGCAGTGTAATTTCGTTTTGTTTAGCTATAATTAATTTTTTCCGGCTCCAAAATGGCGAAATTTTCGTTGATTTGGTAGCCTTGTATGTAAATTATTTCTGTAAATAGGGAGCTACAGCCACAGAATAGTTTACTCACTCACCCAGTTCGGCGTCAATCACCGTCGGGTGCGGACATTGTTTCGGTTATTTGCAGCGGCTCAAAAAGATCGCCGAACAAATAAACAATATTCGAATAACCAAATTTCTTAAATACTTGTTTATAGTAATAATAAGAGATTTTTTTTTGTTAGAATATTTTAAAAGCTCAGAATAAATAATAGTAGTACGTCCTAAATGTAAGAAGTATCAATTTTTTGTCATGGTGACATTTTCATGGTTTTCGAGGGTGTTGAAACCGATAGGGTTGTCGAAATGTAAATCCAAGACGGCGGCCGCAATGGGTTTCTATTTTTTCATCATGGGTGTCATTTTCATGGTTTTCGAGAATGTTGAAGCCGATAGTGCTGTCGAAATGTAAATCCAGGATGGCGGCTGAATTAGGTACCAATTTTTTCATCAAGGGTGTCATTTTCATGGTTTTCGAGGGTGTTGAAGCCGATAGTGCTGTCGAAATGTAAATCCAAGATGGCAGTGCAATAGATATCAATTTTTTTCATCAAGGGTGTCATTTTCATGGTTTTCGAGGGTGTTGAAGCCGATAGTGCTGTCGAAATGTAAATCCAAGATGGCGGCTACAATAGGTATCAATTTTTTCATTATGGGTGTCATTCTCATGGTTTTCGCGGGTGTTGAAGCCGATAGTGCTGTCGAAATGTAAATCCAAGGTGGCGGCTGCAATGGGTATCAATTTTTTCATCATGGGTGTCATTTTCATGGTTTTCGAGAGAGTTGAAGCCGATAGGGTTGTCGAAATGTAAATCCAAGATGGTGGCTGCAATAGATATCAATTTTTTCATTATGGGTATCATTCTCATGGTTTTCGCGGGTGTTGAAGCCGATAGTGCTGTCGAAATGTAAATCCAAGGTGGCGGCTGCAATGGGTATCAATTTCTTCATCATGGGTGTCATTTTCATGGGTTTCGAGGGTGTTGAAGCCGATAGTGCTGTCGAAATGTAAATCCAAGATGGCGGCTGCAATAGATATCAATTTTTTCATCTTGGGTATCATTTTCATGGTTTTCGAGGGTGTTGAAGCCGATAGTGCTGTCGAAATGTAAATCCAAAATGGCGGCTGCAATAGGTATCAATTTTTTCACATGGGTGTCATTTTCATGGTTTTCGAGAGAGTTGAAGCCGATAGGGTTGTCGAAATGTAAATCCAAGATGGTGGCTGCAATAGATATCAATTTTTTCATTATGGGTGTCATTCTCGCAGTAAGTTACGAATATGAAACAGACAGGAAAATTCCTGTCTGTTTCATATTCGTAACTTACATTTTTTATAATATGACCCAGCTAAATTTAGCATTTGGAATAGAAGTTGTTTCATCCACGTTGTATATTGCGTTGTAATTACCTGCGTTGTAATTATTTTTACTATTATTGATTTTTGCATGCCGTAAGCGCCTACGCGCGTCGGTATATTCTACTAGGGCCTAAAAATTAAGATTCCAACGTTTTGTGGCATGAAATCGTATCTAACAATCATATTGTACATATAAGTGATATAAAAAGCACATTGTCAGAAAGATAAATTATTATTGTTGAGCTTATTAATATTTTATTTCAATCGATTAATTGCGATTATTAAATAAAAAAGGGGTTTTAGTGGCTTATGGTGTCGATTTATCAAGTCCGCAAGGCTTGTAAACACGATAACTTTTGAAAATATCAATTGTTCAACTCAATATATTTTTAAAACTCTTCATCTATCATGTAGGAAGCCATTGAATGTAAATGGCAGTTTAATTTTGTTTAGTTTAGTTATAATAAATTTTTTTCGGCTGCGAAATGACAAAATTTTCGTTGTATTCGGCAGCCTTGTATGAATGAATAAATAGAGACAGCGTCACTCGGTTAAAGGCTTATTACATTACACAATTTCTCGAGCCCTGCCCGCAGGGACAGGGTAGTGTAATAAGAAACAGGGAGTCAGGGTCCCTAAACAGGGCGACCGAGTGGTTCCGACCGCCCTGCTTCCCTGCCGCGCTGTGGATCGTGTAGTGTGATAAGAGACAGGGAGGCAGGGAGCTCAGTTGCGTGGCCGCATGCGCAGAGTCTACACGTTTGTTTATTTAAAGTTCTACTATGTCGATCTACTCTCTAAATCATTACTCCTATTTACGTCATGCGCTAAAGAAAAAGATCCTTCTCAATGTCATCGACATCTACAAAGAAATGCCTTATCAAATCTTGATAGGAGTTTCCAGTGGCCAAAATCGTAAAGTGACAACCAATCTCTCTTAAAAAAGTATTCTTTTGAATAAAACTTCTTTTACGGATTCTATCGCGTTTAATATTTTTTTTATTAATTCCCGACGTTTCGGGTGCTTTACCACCCATGGTCACGGGGGACTGGTTGCTGTAAAGCATCCGAAATGTCGGGAATTAATAAAAAAAATTAAACGCGATAGAATCCGTACAAGTCGTTTTATTCAATGTGTAGTGTTCGCGTAAATATAAGAAATCATTAAAGTATTTTTTCTTTCTTTTTCACCCGATGGTAAGTGGTTGCTGTGGCCCATAGACACCTACATTTATCCTCGTATGCGAATCAAAATGCAGATGCGTTGTCACCCGTGAGGACTGAGATGGAATGCCTCTTTTCCAGTAAAAGAGTCTCCGGTTCTCTACACTCACCATACGAAACACAGCAGTGTTAAGCTGCTATTTTACGCTGGTATTCTGTGAGAGCGCGGTCCTTCCCAGGTCGAGCCGACCCATTCGTGCTATACTACTAATATAGCTATAGCATGGCTCTACCACGTAAAAAAATCAATAAAGCAATTTTTTGACGTATAGATAAAGTCTGCGCCATAATGCTAGACGTGCAATCATTTCCACGTTCGAGTAACAACTGAGGCAGGAAGCGATTTCTAGCGTAGTGTAATAAGCAGCGCCCTGTCTGGTACTCTGGTAGGCAGGGCACACGATGGACAGGGCCCGATAAATCGTGTAATGTAATAAGCCTTTTAGTTCGGCCGTTCGGCGTCAGTCGCCGTCGTGAGTGGACATTGTTACGGTTGTTTGCAGCGACTCAAAAAGATCGCTGTACAAATAAACAATATTCGAATAACCCAATTTCTTAAATACTTGATTATAATAATAATGAGAGATTTTTATTACAATATTTTAAAAGCACAGAATAAATAATAGTAGTACGTACTAAAAGTAAGTAGTATCAATTTTTTCGTAAAGGGTGTCATTTTCATGGTTTTCTAGGGTGTTGAAGCCGATAGGGCTGTCGAAATGTAAATCCAAAATGGCGGCTGCAATAGGTATAAATTTTTCCATCATGGGTGTTATTTTCATGGTTTTCGAGGGTGTTGAAGCCAATAGGGTTGTCGAAATGTAAATTCAAGATGGCAGCTACAATAGGTATCAATTTTTTCATCATGGGTTTCATTCTCATGGTTTTCGCGGGTGTTGAAGCCGATAATGCTGTCTAAATGTAAATCCAAGGTGGCGGCTGAATTAAAAATATCAACTTTTTCATGGTTTTCGAGGGTGTTAAGGCCGATAGTGCTGTCGAAATATAATCATTTTATACGTATTTTTTTTAATGCGCTTAGGGCATACCCAATTGGTTTTATGTTTACGTATATTTATTTTTATAAGTGTCTCACAAGTCTATTTCTGATTAAGTCTCCAAGAAGTAATGCCCTAAAATATGGTCCTACCGCTTCGCCACCCACTTCCATCGACTTCCTACATGTCTAAACAGGTCGTCACTCCATCTAGAAAAAGCATCTACACTTCACTTGCCAATACAAGGCTGCCGTTCGAGCACGTTTCGTCCCATTCGTTCCACGATTATTCGAACTAAATGGCCAGTCTATTGCCACTTCAATTGACTGATCCTGTTCTAAATATATATGTTTTATATTAATAAATGTTATTCTTTGTTTTAGTTTCTGGTCATTGGTCTATTAATGGTGGCGAAAGTTACAAGTCAGACACAGTAAATGACAGCAACTACTTTCTATCAAGTTCTATACACGTTTGCTTTCTATTTATTAAAAATAATAAACGAACTAGCTAAAACAACACATATCATATATTGCATGTAATAAAATTTTAGCACGTTCACACTATCAATCACGAAACTATAGACAAGCTTACATTTTCACTTTATTGATTTTTTAATTTAATGTATAAATAACGGTTTCCCTTTATCGTAATTTGTCATAACGTATATGCTACATTAGTTAACTTAATTTTCGTTGTCAATAAAAAAAATATTAGTTTGAGTAATATTTAAAAATAGCGCCAATAAAAGAGCCATGGTAGCTAAAATTTCGTTGTACGCGAGCAAATAGAGATAAAGTTTCCACCGACAGCTCCGTGGCGCAATGAGTTGCAGCACTGAGGGCCGCAGGTTCAATTCAGATCTGGATGTTTGTTTGTCCACGTGCAATTCATGTGAGTAAAACGTCTCCACGAAAATGCTAGCGTGGAGTTTGTTTTTATTTTAATAAAAAACAAGAAAATAATTAAATGGATTGCATTCCTGATACGACATTATTAAAAAGGTCTGTATCTTATATATTAGAAAAGCTGTTCAAGAAAACACATGTTTATTGACTTGCAGTGGCGTTGTGAGAAGATCCACTACACTAGACCAGTGTGAGGCAACAAAAGGTAAAAATCAGAAGATGGGTGGCGGCGTCCGCCCCATAACAATTAGAAAATAAAAATGCTGAGATGTGTCATAGTTTAACGCTAAGCCACTCTGGTACCAAGCCATCAAATGAGTTCCCTATCACCGAGCGTGAGGCCGGGATCCTTGCATCTAATATACTCCTCTCTGTATTGTCTGTGGTATTTGGGTCCGGCATTTTTGGGCAACCACAGCTAAAACACCACAGCATCCACTTACCATCAGGTGGACTGTGTGCTCGTTTGTCACCCTTATGCAATAAAGAAAAGATAAATCCTCGTCCATCAATCAACAGAATATACCAGGTGCAAATAATGTTGACAATATAAGCTTGTTAAAGTTGTTATTAACGCCAAATCTATAACGGTATTATAAACTTGCAAAAACAAGACCTTCTCAAAGAAGAACCGGCATAAACTGCGGTATTTTTCTTAATGCTACCGTGTTACAGTTTTAACAAATAAACCAATAGTCAGTGAATATATACTTTATATACATTATCCTTAATATATTGATCTACTTTTATACTCGTAGTTGACTTCTTTTTAAAAAAATCCTTCATGGTTTATTTGATGCAGAACTTTTCTTTGAACATCGCTATTAATATAATAATAAAGCTTTTAGTGCACGTACGACTTTTAGTGCACGTACGACTTTTAGTGCACGTACACGGATAGGAGTAACTAACGAAAATATGATCGAATATTTGACTCATATAAATATTGTAATTTAATTTTGCAATACCTATTCTACACCATTATGCTGACGTCACTGTTGAATTTTCGTCAATATTTGTGCCGCAAGTCAATATAAAATATTAATCAAGGAGATTTTGCATTATTAACCTTGACCGTGAAACCTTGCCGTTATATCTCACGGACCAAGCGCTCGTTTTTTATTTCGTAGTTGTTTACTACTGAAAAGAATTCGATTCCCGCGGCAACGCGGCTTCTTCAAAACGCTCCGTCCAGTTCTTCTGGGAACTAAGTAAGCATTTCCAAACGGTACGGTACACGCGTAGATGCTGCATCAATAAGTCTTACAATTATATAATACTAGAAACCTGCCAGAAGTTCTCCGCTCTGTGTAAGTATACAAATTTTCATGGCAGTTGACGTTGCAGAAGCTGATGTGCTGTAGTGCCATCTAGTGGTGAGTTACAACAAAGTGGATAACATAAAAACCATCTAAATGAAAAA
Organism: Parnassius mnemosyne; assembly: GCA_963668995.1. Lineage (NCBI taxonomy): Eukaryota > Metazoa > Arthropoda > Insecta > Lepidoptera > Papilionidae > Parnassius > Parnassius mnemosyne. The sequence continues at coordinate 14,919,303 of CAVLGL010000035.1, read as the reverse complement.
ATTAAAAATATCAAATATGACTTTATTAGTACAAGTTAACTTGATTATTAACGACGCCGTCGATAGCTCCGAAAGTATTAGTACCATAAAAATTACTTTCAGCAAGTATTATTTTGTCTAGTATCAATAAAAATTAATATATAAGTTGTCACCGTGGTCGGGCGTGACCATGGTCTTATGAAAAGTGTATTCATATAAGTACCTATATGATGATAGTTTACTGGAGTGCAAATAAACATGGTATATAAAAATGTTGAATTCGACCACATTTTTCGGTTTTCCACTTAGTGCCAGTTCCATCCTGCATAGTTTGGTTGAGAACCAGATGATCTTTGCAGTGAGTAGAGGGATGCAGGTGGAACGAGAAATTGCTTTTTAGCAATCTATGAGGTAGGCTTAATATGTTTACCAGTGACTTGTGATGGACTGTACTGGTGCTGCAAGATATTCATGGAAATGCAACCAATAGTTTATGTAAGTCTAGTGATAAATATTAATTTATTGTGGATGTAATCCATCCCCCATGACCTGAAGACGTCGTAAGAGGCGCTTACCAAAAAGTCCAGATAAACTTTATACGTGGTAGAGCCATGCTGCAGCTATATTAATAGAATAGTTGAAGCACAAATGGGTCGGCTCGACTGGGGAAGGACCACGCTCTCACAGAATACCAACGTAAAATAGCAGCTTAACACTGCTGTGATTCGTATGGTGAGTGTAGAGAATCGAAGACCCTTTTTACTAGAAACGAGGCATTCCATTTTAGTCCTCACGGGTGGCAGCGCATCTGCGTTTAGATTCGTAGTCGTGATAGATGTAGAATTCTATGGGCCGCAGTAACCAATTGCCACCAGTTGGACTGTGTGCTCGCTTGTCACCCTTATCCTATAAAAAAAAGACTTCATGACCTCGTAGATGCCGGGATACCACTTCAGCTAATAAAATACCCAGATAGGTGAAGAGGTGCGGTGTCAGAGGTGCGAGACATCTGGTATTTTAATAAGACGCATGTCTAGCGTACTTCTTACAATAGGATAAGCCCAGTGCACTGGATTGTATGATAAAGGAGAAATCGAAGTAGAAAATATACCTATTTTTTTTTTTTCAGAATATTATTGCTTACTGACATTGCATCAATTTATTTACCTATAATAGTAATATATTAGTATTTTATCTATTATAATACAATAGATATCAGTAATTAATAACAAGTAAAAATATAATTTAGATAAAGGTGGAATTTAGATAAAGATAGATTAAAGAATAAATACCAATTCACTCACACTGTCTAGGTACAATAAATTAACAATTTCTCAGTATTTGTTTTACATTCAAAATCAGATCAAAGATGTTATAAAATATCAAAAGATGACCTAAACATTTATTATTTTACGAAAGATTAATAAAAACATAATTAGTTTAAAAAAATCGTTCTGGTAACTCAGGGACTTTACGCCCGTCATGCATTTTCATGAGTGTGAACGTGATTTTCTATCTGCTCGGCGTTAAATTAAACACCGTGAGAACATCTACTTTAAAATTAAAAATATTTTTTGAATATTTTAAGGAAACTTTATAATAACAACAAACAAATATTAGGATTTTTCAATAATAATTATCATTTATTTTCAACGAAACATAGTATTTTCTAGCAGCTTACAAATAAGTTTCTATACATCTAAAATAAATAAATGCAAATAAATTATCACTCCGTTAGCTACAAGACCTTTAATCTTATTAAATACAAGATATAAACGTCCGAAGCAGATCAGTCAATATGGCGCTATTTTTTTTTAATTTTCAGTATCTAATGATGGCGGGTTCTTCGCAGCAAAGGTATCAACATATTAGCGAGCCTCTGTTTCAACCTGAAATAAACAGAAAAATCATGACTGGCCTGTTGGTCTAGTGGTTAGTGACCCTGACTGCTACGCCGGAGGTCGTGGGTTCGATTCCCACCCAGGACAAATGTTTGTGTGATGAGCACGATCATTTGTTCTGTGTCTGGGTGTAATTTATCTATAATATTTATGTATTTAGATTAGAAATATATAAGTATGTTTATCAGTTGTCTAGTACCCATAACACAAGCTCTGCTTAGCTTGGGACTAGATGGCGTTGTTTGATAGTTGTGGAATATTATTATTATTATTATTATTATTATTATATTCAACAAAACTTAAAAATATATACTTATAAGACATATTGTTTTTTCATTCTATTAATAATATTTTTTTTTATAGGATAAGGGCGACAAACGAGCACACAGTCCATCTGATGGTAAATGGTTGCTGTGGCCCATAGACATCTACATTTATCCTCGATTACGAATATCAAAATGTAGATGCGTTGTCACCCGTGAGGACTAACATGGAATGCCCCGTTTCCAGTAAAATGGTCTCCGGTTCTCTACACTCACCATACGAAACACAGCAGCATTAAGCTGCTATTTTACGCTGGTATTCTGTGAGAGCGTGGTCCTTCCCCGGTCGAGCCGACCCATTCGTGTTACAACTATACCAGAAATATAGCTGCAGCATGGCTCTACCACGTATGAGAATGAAAATGAAATGTAATTTATTATGAGCAATAAGTTTAAGTCCGTAACATATTTTCATGAACTCATTTCAATGCTTTTATTTTTAAATATATACTAAAATTATTACTTTATATGCGAAAAAACAAGTACCTTTGAGCCTTCTCCTGTTTTCTTACACTCGAGTCCTTTCTCTGGCTTTTAAGTTCGGAGCTAAGTGATACGTCACTTAGCGGCGCCTCTACTGGTTTACCAGGTGCATCTGCTGGTTTCACAGGCCCATCTGCAGGCTTTACTGGTGCCTCTCGCTTTGAGTCTTGTGGCTTCGTGTCTTCCGGTTTATTTAGATCACTGTTAGATGGAGGTTTTGGCTTATGGACTGGCACGTCACCGAAATCCTCTAAATCGAGGAGGTCACTTAAGTCAATGTCAGAAGCAGCTGCGAGAAACGATTCAGCTGGAGCCACCGCGATAACAACGCCGTCGATATTTAGCCGATAGTTCTCCGTACCATTTTGTCTTTGGTCAAAGTGCCTGTCCGGACAGTTGGCAGCAGGCGCGGCAATGCTGACAGCTGCAACCGCCGCTAGGATGACCACCTCGCAGACCACGCGCTTGTAGTTGACCATCGCGGAAGGTGATTGAATGCGCACTGAACCACAGCTGCCGAGGCCCGCTATGTAACCACTCTCCGTTGCATCTTTTATTTATTTGCGGAGATAGCGGTACAGACGCCGCAACGCCGTCCGATCCTAACGCGCCACCCGTCCCAGTTAAACTGGATTTAATATAACACAAACAGGCAATATGTAGGACAGTTTAGAAGGGTTCTCATATATCGTTTATAGTCGAAGAAACAAAAAGTTAACCAGTTTTTACTGCAGTTGGAGACAGTAAACATTTCTATGCTTTCGAAACCGTTAGAAACTTTCATGTTAAAAGATTACATTTAAACGTTTACAAAAAGAAAAATATGCGTTACTTATTGTTGCCATGTTGTTTTAATTAATTATACCAAAAATGACATACAATAACTTAATGTCGTACAACCTAGAGAATGTTTTTCAGCTTACCTTTACCTACTTTTAACTCAACGAATTTCATTTACATTGTTTCAAAATGTTCTTTCTCTTACAAATGTTAAAAATTAAAAGTCCTAAACATCATTTTCCATTTTTTTTTATATAATAAGGGTGACAAACGAGCACACCACCACTGCAGTCCACCTGATGTTAAGTGATTACTGTGACTCATAGACATCTACATCCATCCTCGATTACGAATCAAAATGCAGATTCATTGTCATCCGTGAGGACTACGATGGAATGCCTCGTTTCCAGTAAAAAAGGTCTCCGTTTCTCTACACTCATCATACGAAACACAGCAGCGTGGAGCTGCTATTTTACGCTGGTATTCTGTGAGAGCGTGGTCCTTCTCCGGTCGAACTGACCCATTCGTGCTACAACTATACTACTAATATAGCTGCAGCATGGCTCTATCACATAAAAAACTACATTGCTAAGAGCATATTACATTTCAGAGTCGTAACATATAACTATTAGTAAACATTATAGTTTATATTGTTATTACACATGGTAAAAGACAAAAAAATGTACTCTATGGCCTTTACCACCTTTACCGTGTCAATTAAGCTCAATGTCGAGTGTAAGTGCCGCGACCAATATCTGGCACAGATTGCGAATGGTACGGTTAAACAACCTGTTGCCCGATGCGCTTGCGCTGCGTTTCGACTAACTAACTGTACCGGATACCGCCAATAAACGGTACATCGCTAGCATTGCTTCTTTATTTACCATCATCGAGAATAGGTCTAGTTTGTTAACATCAAATTTATCAGCTTTGTCCCGATGAAGTAAAGTTGATTCAACTTTAATAGTCGCGGTAATTGTGCTTTCCGCGTTGAATCCAATTTTTTCGGTCAAGCTTTCTTACTATCCTACCACGATGATCACGTTTGTTCATAATAAGTTATACAATATGTTATTTGTGAAAATTTTATTTAATAACCCAATCATTTCTCGGAAAGAAACTGTATATAATATTTACATTGACATTTTATTTTGACGTTTTATGTATTTATTTCTTTTTAATTAATAGAATCAGGCGTTACTTTGCGGAAATTCATTATATTAAAGTTGGTGAAAATTACCTCCCGCCCTCCCTTAATTGCGTGCACTATCCCCGTCACCACTAATCATAACAACACTACTCCTAACATCACAACACTAGGATAGACACACCACTGACGACAATACGACACGTGTTTCGCCTCTACACAAGGCATCTTCAGGTGATGTAGACTCTGCGGTTTCTGACTTAGTGGTGTTGAGTTGTGGTGCTGGGATTATTGGTGACGGCGATAGTGCACGCAATGGAGGGAGGGCGGTAGGTGCTCCTCAAACTAGGTAAGACACATCATTTTATTTTATGGAGCGGATGTACGCGAGGTAATTTTTACCAACTTTAATTATTTCTCTTTGATGGATACTACGAACAAAATTATATTTCTACACTGACCTCTATATACAAGATGAATCAAACGTGAACTACGTAAATATTTTATAAAGAAACAAGATTTTATTTACGTTAAGAGTTTAATAAAATTATAAACTAAAACGGATATGGAAGAGATATGCTTAAAATTCATACTAAAATCATCACAATAAATTCATACATTTCAGTTCATACAGCTTTCTAAAAGGTCCATTTAACAACTGAACTAATTTATCTGCTGATCTGCTATCCTAATATGTATAGTCTGGTCCAATTCTTAAGATATCTACAAACGATTATCGAATATATAAAATATCTATTATACATGTGAATGTGCCTAAAAACCAGGTGAGACTGTATTGTACCTAATTAGTTCTAAAAGAAATTTGTCTCCGTATCCCTTCACTCACAATACGAAACACAATAGCATTATGCTGCTGTTGCACTCTAATGCTTTGTGTGAATGTGATCCTATCCCGGTCGGTCGAGACGAACTATTCGCGAAGTCGATTAAGCACGAACTCATTTCTGACAGGGTTCTTGGCGCTTATTAGTCTCCCGTGCTACTCAAGTTAACGGACTTCACATGTTTTCGAAATATTATATTCCTCAGTCTTGCAAGTTTCCTCAGGAGCCTGTCCTTTATTGTGGAGCTAAACTAGTGCATAAGAAGAGAGTCAGAAATCTATAGATCGACTTCACCAATTATAAATGTAATGTCTTTGTAATACAATTGTAAGTTGTCACACATTGTCGAGTACAAATGTTACACCAGCGTCGATATTTGTTACAATCATTTGTCGAATAATCAATAACTACACTAGAAATAAACATTACAAAAGCTCTCATAGAACTTGTCAATACAACGAGGGTAAACAGAAACAGAAACAGAATTTTTTTTATTCAATATAGATTATAAATAATACTTATTGAAAGTCACTCTTTTGTTTGATTACCACTGGTTCGGAAAAAACCTCTGTCCTGGGAAGAACCAGCAAGAAACCCAGCGGGACTTTTAAAGCGGGACTTGAAAAGCACACATCTTTAATTTTATTCTTCATTGAGGTTGAAAGTAAAAGAATTTTTCCATCTGCTGTAGCCCATAGCGACCGCTTTCTTTTAGGTGCACTGTGTACGGTTTTTTTTTTCGCTCTTAATTACATTATATTTATATCCATAATTTCCAACCAATTACAGCTTTATGCAACATTCACGGAGAAAATTTATAATTTATGTACCTACAAACGCCTCCACGTCACCGGAAGAATCCTACCATAAACGATAAGGGTGACGTTTAGTAAAAAATAGACAAAATAAAAGGAAATAGCTGGAACTCATTATTGTTTTGAATAAAATAAAAAAGTAACGAACATTAAATTTGCAGTTTATTTGTGCAGGTCAGCTTAAGTATGTAAACGGCCTTAATTTTATACACTAGGTCTTTGGCGAAAGTCGGCGGTCTGACCCAATATGCTAATTTTGTATTCTTAGAAACATCTGAGTAAAGGTATATTTCCAGAGGTCTACAAACAATATATTATCACAACTACAATAAGAGTGGAAACAGTTTCAAAAGTTATGGAAAATAATCTTTATATATAAAAATAGCTATCCATTAGTCCCGCTAAAACTTAAAAACGGCTCGACTTATTTTGACGTTTTTTGTGTGTGTGTGTGTGTGTGTGTGTGTGTGTGTGTGTGTGTTTATATGGGTCGTTTAGATTCACATTTGAACCCGTTAAGTAGCGCTGTTGTCATGATGCAGAAATCACGTGTGTGAAGCCGGGGCGTATCACTAGTATTGAATAATAGACTACAAGGCTATGGTTTCCGTTAAGGTTTATTCACTGAAGATGCTCCTCGAATCTGACTTTTATAAACGAATTGTGAAGAAAATTGACAAAAATAAGCCAAACATTCAGTTGTATGCCGATCTGCATAAAAAGAGTACAAAACATTGTACAAACTCTCTCTCTTTTTGGTAACTAACACTATTAGGTTGATCAAAAAGTTTTCGAAATAGGACTCTTATCAATGAGCAATAAAAATGGATTCTATTATTTGCGAACCTTAAAATTCGTTAGTAGCCCAGGCCAGAAAAAACTAAATTACTATGTCAAAAATACCCAACTTTTTTCAAATTCATATTTGGCGGGAATTAGATTCGTATAAGAAATGGAGAAACTCGAACTTCGTGCAATTATTAAATATTTCTGCCTGAAAAAAATTTCTACACAAAGTATTTTTGAAGAAGTGCAGTCTACTATAGCAGACAATGATCCGTCTTATTTTACATTGGCATACTGGTGCGCTAAATTTAAACACGGCAGACCGCTTGCAATGACGATCCTCGCACCGGGCGACCAACCACGGCTGCTACGCAAGAAAACTTTAAAAAAGTCGAAAAAATTGCGTTATTTTACGCTGGTGTTCTGTGAGAGCGTGGTCCTTCCCCGGTTGCCTCACGGCCAATGCCGCCTCCCCAGGCCCTTAAACCCAAGCCCGTCCTACAAGGCTCTTCTTCCTTTGCTGCCGACTTCTCATTAGTCTGCGGCTTTATCGGCAACATTATCGCTGCTGAATTATCTTCTTTGGCCCGCAAGCCCGCAAGGCTTGTGGGCCAAAGAAGAAGAAGCGTTGTGGTGACTACCAAGGTGAATTGAAGTGGGAGTGCCTTGAAACTGAGGAGATACGACAAAGGGATTCTTTTTAGCGGTAAACGTGCAAACTTGTGTCTTCTGGGGATTGAACTGGACTAGATTTAGTCGGCCCCAATCCGAGACTTTGTTAAGCAGAGATTCGACTTCAGACACAAGTTTGTCCCGGTACTCGGCGACGTTTTCCCGAGAAATATTGGCACGGCCGGTATATAAGGCATCACCAGTGCTGTCGTCTGCATAGCAATGAATGCTGCCAGTTAGCAACATATCATTGATATGCAGAAGAAACAGCGTTGGCACGCAGCCTTGTGGAACACCAGCGTTGATAGGCTTAAAATCAGAGCATGCACTGTCTACTACGACCTTGATGCTCCGATCAGCAAGGAAACTAGTGATCCATTTGCACAATTTCTCGGGAAACCCATAGGAAGGAAGCTTCGAAAGAAACGCTTTGTGCCAGACCCGATCGAAGGCCTTCGCTATGTCCAAACTAACGGCCAATGCCTCCCCCTTGGACTCTACTGCCTCCGCCCATCTATGAGTTAAGTAGACTAGAAGATCACCAGCTGATCGACCCCGACGAAAACCGTACTGGTGGTCACTAATCAGCTGGTGATCCTTAAAGTACCTCATGAGCTGGTAGTTTATAATGGATTCCATTATTTTGGAGAACAAGGAGGTGATGGCGATAGGCCTGTAGTTGGACGGGTCTGAGCGGTCGCCTTTTTTAGGGATCGGATGGACCATAGCTGTCTTCCGTGAATTCGGGCGTAGTCCCGAGTAGAGTCTTGGGAGTAGGAGTACCGGAAAAGACGCGTTAAAACCGGTGCCAACTGCGGAGTACACGTCTTCAGCACAATGGGAGAGACTCCATCGGCCCCACTCGACTTGCTGACGTCCAGGGAGAAGAGTGCTTTGCGAACCGAGCGCTGTGTAAATCGCACATCCGGCATGGAGCACTCACATCGCGGGATGGTCGGCGGTGTGTTCCCCACGTCATCTAGAGTCGAATTGAACGCAAAAAGAGCTCAACAGATCGGCTTTCCCCTTTGCGGCATGGGCCAGTGAGACGTCCTCCCCTTGCAGAGATGGAAGAGATGGCTGACAGAAGTTCCCTTGGACAGCCTTGGCAAGAGACCAGAATGCACGGGTTCCCGAAGGAAGGCGAACTAGTTTCTCGCCAATTCTACCGATGTGCCTTACCTTGCCTTGGCAATGACGCTTTTGAAGGACCTGGAGGCGGAATTATACTTCTTTTTAAGTGCACTGGTGCTTACATCCCGAGACGTTGATGCGTCAGCCCAGGCCCGGTAGCACTCCTGCTTATAGCGTGATGCTATTTTACAGGAGCGACAAAACCAGGGCTGGGATCTGCCTCCGATGGGAACCACAGAGGATGGAATAAAAAGTTCCATACCCTGAAGCACCACATCAGCAACAGAATCAGCAACAACGCTGGGAGAAATTCCGGCGAGAAGCAAACCCGCCAAGGGTAGGATGCAAAAAAAGACCGCATCCCATCCCAATCAGCTGACCTATAGTGCCAAACACGGCGGCAAGTTGCAGATCGCAACTGCGATTGGAGCGTGAGTGGTACCGTACTCCGGATCAGACAATGGTCCGAAGAGCCCAGAGGGGCATCGACGGAGACCTGATATCCGTCCGGATGAGAGGTCAGCAGAAGGTCCAACAGGGAAGGTACATGGTCTTCCACATCTGGGATCCGCGTAGGCGAAGTAACCAGTTGTGTTAGACCATATGCCAAAGCAAAGTCATAGACAGATCTACCCGCATGATCGGTTAAACGACAACCAAGCCATTCAGCGTGGTGGGCGTTGAAATCACCGAGTATCACGATCTCTGCGGATGGGACCTGTTGTAGCACGGAGTCTGCAGCCATTTGAACGTGGTCGATGAGTCGGTCTGTGTCGGCATTACCGCTATGGGACTTATAGAGGCACCCGTAGACGCGGGGATGGTCGTCACTGTCTACGCGCAGCCATAGGATGGACAGGACCTTCAAGACTGCCGAGGCGTCGAAAACAGATGTCCTCTCTGACCTATACGCAAACTCCAGCCCGGGGCACAAAGGAGTGTTCCAATTTGTACCCTGGGTAGGAGAGATATGAAGTATCAGCCGGAGAAGACACCTGAGTATCGGTTAAAAAGAACAAGGCTGGCTTCACCGTCTCTATGTGGTAATGGACAGCGTTAAGGCTGGAATGAAGTCCCCTGATGTTGCAAAAATTCGCGGATAGCGTGACAGAGGTCGCCTTGGTTGTATTGCTCCACTTGCCCCGAGCAACATTAGTCGCGAGCGGAATTTTGCCCCCCCCCCCCCCCCCCATTTACGCGGGTAGCCTGAGCACCCATGCTCAGGAGTGAAGTAGTTTGGTCGTGGATGCTCAGCGACGGATTCTCCAGGGGTGCTGGTACCCTCCTGGGGTAGTCTTTTATTTAATTCCACTACCATGTTGATGGGGGGGGGGGGGGGGGAATTGGGCCTCCGGCCACCTGCACTCACCAAGCGCAACGCAAAGGTAAACCTCTACTTCACGCTGGTATTCTGTGAGGTCGTGGTACCACCCCGGTTCGAGCTGGCCCATCCGTGCGACAGCAAAAGCTACCGCTTGGCTCTACCACTGTTACCCAATTGTCGGAACCTAAATCCAAAAAAAATCCTTAAGAACGATCACCCTCTTCGGCCACCAGATCCTATGGAAAAACGAGGGCCAAATACCTAGGGGTCACATTCGACCACGCAACGACCTTCGCAAAACACCACACCCGTGCCAATTCGTTACTAGTTGTGCCCACCCACTAGTTAATAGCAAAAGCAAACTGTCCCTAAGCCACAAGCTCGTCCACCTTTACTAAACTTGCGTAAGACCTTTCATGTCCTATGTAAGTGTAGCTTTCGCGCCCGCGGCTCAACGAAATATTTACGCCTTCCAAGTGGTCCAAAATAGATTCATTCGCATATCCACCTGAGCTAGGTGGTACCAGCCAAACTCCAACGTGCACAGAGATTGTCAGCTTCCGACGATCTCTGAATACTCGTATTTCAAGGAAATGTCTCGGCGCTATTTTGAGAGGGCCGAGGCGCATGGCAAACCGCTAGTGGTATACGCAGCCACCTACGCTCCGACTCTGAACGTTACGAGAAGCCTCCGGAGGCCCCGTAACGTTCTAATTGAAACCCCCAGTATCGCTAGGTTCCAACGACCCAAATGTCGCCGACCAGTCGCATAAACACTACACAATCACCTAGTGCCACAAACACTGTTAGGACAACCGATGGGACGCAGCTAGTCCGTAGACGGGCGCGCCGAACCCCCTTCCACACCGAGTACACACCGTACACCTGCGTCCCTGGGCGGTTCTCACCGCCCAGGACATCGAACGATGCAAGTTACCAATCAGAGCCGGGGCCCGCCAACCCTCTGTTTGGACGGCTATTGGATAACTCATCTACGTGTACTGTACACTGTCGTAGGAGACATCGTAACGATGCAGTGTAATATACATTCACTCCTTTTACAGGTCGCGGCCTGTAAGGGAGACTGCTGTCGGCCCTGAGACCGACGAAGCCATAAAAACCAAAAAGGCTAAAAGCATTAACATAATTCGAAACCAGATATGAATCTATATGTAAGTATAGCTAATAGCGATCTCTTATCGTTATCACATATCACTTATCGCGTTCCGTACGCTTATCATATGAACGTAACACATGAATCTAAATTATAGCAAACAATATTGCATTTAACTCGTATTACGTAGCTTATTAACTACATAATGCATGACTCTAAGTCAATTTAAAGCATATCTCGATTAATAATCATACTATAAAATAAAAGAACATTGCACCGCGGCGTCAACAGTAAGTATATCAATTTTTTTTCTACGCGGGCAACACCGGCTTTAAATTTTTATAGTAGACACTATGTAAGGAAAACAACAATATTAGGCCTAGCTTCGAAGCAGAGTGTACTGACTTTACACTCTGATTCAAAATTGACTTTGAATATACCCAAAACCTATTATATTTGCTTTACTTTTTACAACAGCCCTAAACCCACACCTGATTTCCAGATTTAAATTAACGCATGCTCTAACTTGGGTGCCAGAGCATCCGTTAATTTCTAACTAGTTGAAACTATTCTAAATTTAGAACTCGCTTCGTAAATGCCAGCAATGCTGGCACCAAACTTAATTATTCAACACCGGTCTGTGAACTGATTTTGGCAGCACTGGCGCACTCGCCGCTCTGGTACAGCGACAAGGCACAAACAACGGGCAGAGGACACGAAGCAGAGCATCGCGGAGGGTGATGGAGGATTTCATCATGTCGCGAGGGCTCACCCTGGCTAACGTGGAAAACCATCTACGTTCGCTGGAGCCATGGGCGAGTTTAACTCTAATATCGATATAACCCTCGAAACTAGGTATCGCAGAATCAGGGTGGCAAGTACTGGATTGCGCCAGCATGAGCGACAAAACAAGCGACGAACACCGCTCAGTGGACTTATAATAAAACATGTCAAAAGAAAATTTCTGCATAATCATGCAAACAGATTAGTAGCTGTAGGTGGTATGAGCTCGCTTTATCAACTTTTATCTGTAAATTGTTTTTTTTTTTCAGATAAATGTTGGATTAATATACTGTATAAATTTATTTTCTATTAGATCTTATCGTTATCGTTAGATACACAGCCTATCAAACGTTAATTCAATCACTATTCCAATTGTTGTCAATTACTCTCAAAAACTTCTGAAATACGATTCCGATTAGACAATATTTGTTAGCAAACCTCCGTTTCATTAAGAGACAAATATGAATTTTAATTGGTAAATAAATTAATTAAAACAATAAAATTTAAGTGGCTGTCAGCAATAAAGAAATGAGTGCCCTTTATCGAGAACAAGCGACGAGTTGCGAATTATTAAGACCGTACCTAAATAGTCTAGCAGGAATCGGCGCATGAGTACCGAAAACTATTCCAACTCAATTTTTTTATGCGATTCTCTTCAAATTGTCCTACTGATGATATAAACGCATGTTGCCATGGGGCAACTCGGTGCCATATTGTTTAAACAGATTTTTTTTAATTGCAAGGAATTGTTATTTTCAAACGAGACGAATGTTTTTGGCGACTGTTTAACGGTTCGCGCTTTATTGGATTCGGGTTCACAACGCTGTGTAGCCTCCACTTGGTTGGTGGGAAGACTAGTGCTCCCCTGGAGCTCTGAATCACGTCCAATGGTAGGTATCGGAGGTGCCGAGCCGCCTGCTCCTAGACGACAAGCGGAGTTGGTGTTTGGCCCTGCCAGCGAACACCTTCACATTCTAGTTAAAGTAAATGTCCTCAATGACATTGTAGGTTTTCTCCCTAACGTCCGTATAAATGACAGCGCGGTTCGTTGTGCGTCGGGGTTGAGACCGGCGGTTGTTGACACCCTCAGTGGTCCCAACCTGGGCCTATAGATTTGTTGCTGGGGGCCGACGCGCTGGGGTTCATCTTGTTAGGCGAGATACGATCCCTACAGCCCGATGGCTTGTCAGCCATGTCCACTGTATTTCGGCACAGCTTCTTTGGACCGGTTCTGTGGTCTCCACCTCCTCAGACGGCCGACCCGCTCTCTGTTGTGGGCGTGTCCCTTTCGGACGTCATCCAGCGGTTCTGGGAAATTGAGGAGCCACCACATGCGGCTCGAGTCAACCCTCTGGTCCGTGAGTGCGAGTTGTTCTACCAGAACAACACCCGACGTCGTGTCGACGGTCGTTTTGTCACTCGCTTACCCTTTCTTGACTCACGGCCCCCTTTGGGCCAATGTCGTACCCTGGCCGAAAAGAGGTTGCTTTCCATGGAGCGCCGTATGCGGCGCGACCTGGCCTTTCGCGACAAATATGTCGAGTTCATGCGCGAGTATCAAGAGCTGGGTCACATGTCACCGTCCAACTTCGAATGCCGGTCACAGGAGCACTACTTCCTCCCTCACCATGCGGTCTTGAGGACCCCTGGGAGTAAGATTCGGGTAGTTTTTGCCGGCTCCGCCCCCTCGTCAAATGGTGTGTCCCTGAACCAGTGTTTTCACTCTGGTCCTAAATTGATCAAGGACATATCCGACATTTTGACCCACTTCCGTCGGCATCAAGTGGTTTTTGTAGCCGACATTCGGATGATGTTGCGACAATCAGTGATCCATCGTGATGACCGTCGATATCAGCTGATATTGTGGTGCGAGAAGCCCAGCGATCCGATACAGGTGTTTGAGTTGAACACCACCACCTATGGACTCCGGTCCAGCCCGTATATCGCCATGCGAACCCTCCTTGAACTCGCTGAGAGAGAGCGTCTAAAATACGCTCGGGGGGCTTCTATTTTGGAGACTTCGGTCTACATGGACGACATTTACACGGGCGCCTCCACCGTCGAGAAGGCTCTTGTATTGCGGAAAAAAATGTTCACGCCCTTAGTTGCCCCGACAAAGGTCGACTGGACCAGGGCCCATGAGTGATTCCGTCGACGAGCAACAGAGGGCGGGGCCCAATGGCCTATGGATAAATCTTCTAAAACGGCTGACAAGCAAACAAAACTTACCGATTTCTGGAGGTAGGGTTGACCACAGGGTACCTGTCAGGTGGTAAGTGATGTGTATGTAAGTAGTGTGTAGTAGTGTGTACATGTAACCTGACTTAACCGATGAAGTCGGACAGCAGATCCACAGGCGCGGCTTTTCTCCAAATGTGCGATCCCTCCTGGGGGGCGTTCACCAATTGAAACCTTCTGCTTTATTTCACTATATTAGTTTATCAACTTTATTGTACATTTAATTAACTTCAAAGTCAACCAAATCAACGTTCATCGAAATTAAAACATGTGACACGCTGCAAACTTAAGAACGGTCGGTCAAGGTTTAATGTCCCGGGTTCACCTAGCACAAAATTATAAACACGAGAACGAACGCGGTCTCTTCTCGAGGCACAAAGTTCAGCGTTCTCCCGACAAAGTAAGAGTCTTATCACGCTATCAAAATGAAGAACAAACAACTCGTCCATGCAAATTAATAGCATAGAAGTTAATTTAAACACTCAAAACTCAAATTAGGCCTCTTGTCAAGTAACGCTCAAAACAGACAATCAATTCGAGGCGGTCTTAACTAGACCCAAATATACAATAGCAAATTCAAAACGACGCGCACAATTAACTCAAAATTTTAGACCGTCTAAATAAACACCGAGCGCGCTCAACCGACTAACGGTCGCAAACAATACTCAAATTGGTTACAACAATAACTATATGAGACCAGCCTCGTTGCCACGCAAAATGCACGAGATTTTGCACGTTTGCAAATGATGTTGTTGCACGCGTGGCTCCCGCGTGCAAAAACGAGCGCCGGCCGGCCCAAGCCGTCAAACTGGTTCTTCGCCCACACGTCAGGCGACAGAGATCGAGCGTAATGAATGCAAGTTTTAAAATTGTTAATATTTAGCCTAAACAAACCCCCGTCCCGGGCATAAGGACTTATGTCCGCGAATAAATTGGCAAACGGGATAGGGTCGCGACGGCACGTTGCAAGACGGAATCTCCAACCAAAACCTCGGCCACCCTAGACGCCCCATCAGATCTTGCAACCTTAGCCACTGCCTCAAAATACCGCTCCAATGTGGGCAAGCCGGAGGGTCGAACCTCCACTGAATGCCCTTCCTGGACATCGCAGCACCTAAATAAATCCTGTTGCTGGACAGAAATTCGACGATCTCTTTCAAATATCTATCCGTGCCCCTTATAATTCGTTCCGCAATCAGACCGGGTCAGGTCCGCAAACCGCGACGCGATACGAAGCGGCCCAGCATGGTCACAAAGGCTTCAGTGCTGAGGGCACTTACAAGTTCCTAGTGAACGGCCTTATTTAGAGGCACACGAAAACGCACAGATGGTCTTAGTATGATTTTGTTCACGCAAGTAGACACAATCAAGCCATCTACTACATAACCATTTACTGATTTCAATCTGATAATATCATAACTAGCTAGCTTTTCCAAACATGCAGTTCTATGCTTATGCTTCAACCAAGCCTCAAAAGCATCAATACTCAAAACCACTATGTAAAACTTGAAAATAAATTGCAACAAATTAATTTCCCGATGCGCATAGATCAAAACAGACGAATTAAGTAAAACGATAAACATAAGAGACAGCCCTATTCCTCTTTCCAAATAAATATTTTCGACAAAGCCAACAAAAATGTGAAAACAAAGAGAGGGTTGATTTTTATTTTCTTCGGCACAAATAGTGTTACTCAATTTCAATTTTCTTTTCAACAAAGCAAACATAATGATCAAATATTTTTACAAAAACATATGTACACATATTCAAAGAGTATATTAAATTCACCTTTTTACTCACAACCGCTACAACTACGAAACATTTGAGGTCGCAGGAACCCCGTAGTACCGGTACCGATCAAAAAGGGGGGACGATGGTACCCCAGCCGCGGCCACTCAGCTAACGGGGGTGAGAAGGGCCTAGCTGAGCGCTGAGTGGCCGTGAAGTTCCTCTCCACACGCTGAGGGGGGGCGACGACATCCCCGCCCCTGGGGGAACGACCCCCGACTGGTCGGGGGAGGGACCCCCTTCAAACCCAGGGGCACGGTGGCTGGCAGGTGAGCGCCGAGCGTCGCCCGACAGAGGGCGTGGCTGAGCGGCCCCGCCCGTGGGGGTCGAGGGCCCGGCAGAGCCCCAAGAGGAGACGCCGTTCGCACCCAGGTACTAAACTGCATGGTGATTGCCCTGGCAGTGCGGCCAGCGGCGCTCCTTGGCGATAGTTCGCCTCGCCGGAACCGGCTTACTCAATAACTTCGGGCACGACGTCACCCGATGATCGGATGCCCGACAACAGGAGCAGGGGGCGCCTCCCTGGCCGCTAGGCCACAGTAAGATGGTAGGGAGCAGCGCCCTCCAGCGGGAGCTCCGATCGGCCTTAGGGGGGTTGGCGCCGACTTGCCGGGCGGATTCCGCCTCTCGTTGGGCACGGCTCGCTTGACAACCCGTAAGTCATCGACGGTGCCCACCGCGTTTTTAATTTGCCGGCACTGCTCCTCCAAGAACCATTGGCGAGAACGATTGGCGAATTGCTATTATAGTTTATTTTTCCAATTTGTCAACCGTATAATTAGGTTAATCATCGGTGAAGTGTTTTGGTTTGAATTATAGTATACTAGCTCGCCAGACAGACGTTGTTCTGCCCTTTCCAACGACCCTTCCTATAAAAATCCTTAAATTCGTAATAAAAAATTTTGAGGGTCATTTGTCGGGATAAAAACTATCCTATCTCTCAAGTTGGACCACAATGCACATAGTGTGCAAAATTTCATTGAAATAAGTTCAGTAGTTTAAGAGTCCATTGCGGACAAACAACATGACACGTAATTTTTATATATAAAGATTATGTCAAATTGTATAAAATTTATTTAAAAAAATTTATGTACAAGTGTAAAATTTATTTTTAAAAAAAGTCCCGCTGGGTTTCTTGCTGGGTCTTCCCAGGACAGAGGGTTTTTTTTCGAACCAGTGGGAAAGTAAAAAATTACTTTCAATAAGAATTACACATGTAATGTATATTGAATAAAAAAAATTATTCTATTCTATTCTATTATAGCAGGCTTTATCACGTATAAAATTTACTGAAACATGCTTTGAGCAAACATTGCCTCAACAAACTAATTATTATACATCTGCAGGTTTTTATGTCTGAGTTATACGCAAAGTCTCGGACAGAGTATAATATAAAATAAAACAAGGAATATAAAATGTATGTATATATTTATTTCAACTTATTACAGTCCAAATGAAAACATGTTTCAAAACAAATTACACACAAATAACTGACTGTAGTCCTTGAGCGTGAAATAGAACCAGTGTTTCCACTTTTAGGGATTTCGCCCTTTTTTAAGGCGAAACCGCTTATTTAAAGTATGCTTTAGGGCTATTTTATATTTTTAGGGATTTAGGGTAATTAGGGTGGTAATACTATTTTAACATAGATACAAGTTTGCGAGTTTACCGTTAAAGAAAACCCCTTTGTCGTATCTCCTCAGTTTCAAGGCACTCCCCTTGTTGCCCCAGTCAGTATTGGAATCTTCGGTGTCAACATATCGAGTGATTTGCAGTTTCGTGGTCACTTGAAAGAGAAGCCCAAATTGGCCTCTAAAAAGCTTGGCGTGCTCAGCAGAGTGTGACAGTATTTCAGGTTCAATGGAATACTGTTCCCATCTCACTGCGTAGAGATGTTGCATCTCTTTGCGTATTTTATCGCATCTACCACGGGGAGTGCTCTACCATGGGGAGTGTTCGGACTAATTTCAGCTGCTCAACTTTACCATCGCACATCGCGACAAATCTCGCGATACCATCTATGCCATCTGGATATTTGGTGGTCCACCACTGTACGATTTAAAAGAAGTTTTCTTCCTTGCACAACTTCTTTGTGGAATCGATTAGCACCAGCGATTTTTCCGTACCAATACGACTTAGGAACCTTCAAGAAAAGAGCCTACTCCTTACTTATAGGCCGGCAACGCATCTGCAATTCCTCTGGTGTTACAGTTGTTTATGGGCGGCGGTAGTCACTTATAATCAGGTGAGCCGCATGCTCGTTTACCACCTCTCCTATAAAAAAAAAATCTTATAAGTTGCAACCATCGCGGCTATATTTTATTTTACTGCCAAGGAGAAATAATTTACTTAATTCGTGTTTTCTTTAAATATATGGATATAATTTTATGGTTTATACAATAAAGTAGGTATAATAAAATGTTTTTCGTTTAAATTTATATATTATTATAATATTAGTTCTCAGAAACATTAAATTTATATATGATAGAAATAATAATGAAAATATTTTTAATAATGTGCTGGCAGTTGGCAAAATTCCAAGAAGGGATTCTTGAATACCCAAATAATATTAAATATGTTCATATTTATTTTATATTATATATTATCTTACAAAAATCATTTTACGAAGTCACTTAACGAGAAAAATTCTTAGTTCCGCTACGTAGATGACAATGTTTTGACGAGTGTAACAGTTTCTAAATTATGTTGAGATCAAATATACATTGTTCATTCATTCATTCATTACGATCTATCAAAATCAACTACTGAACATAAGCCTATCCAACGGATAATCTCATAAGAGGGTATATTTCATAGTTTCTACTTTTGCCAGGCGGGTGGGCAAGCGCACTTTTTTACTTTGGTAGATCCAAATGCAAAAAAATTAAAGTAAAAAACGTTGGTGGAATTTCTAAACAAATTAGAAATTCCTATCTAGCAGTGGTTTCTCTAAGAAATAATGACACGTGATACGATTTTACCAAGGTTTATTCGCATTGCTTTTGTGAATATTTGCAAAAAATAAAATAAACGTTGGTCATGCGTTTGCTATAAATTATGATTTTGAAAACTCTTAGATAGTTTCACATATAGCAGTTGACTTTAAGAAATAACGACACGTGATTTTATCTATTATATTTTATGTTAATTTTGTTGAAAACAGAAATGCCGTTCACTTAAAATAATTAAAAATACTTATCCTATTTATAAATACGGCCTACCCTATTTAGAAATATAAAACATAAATTCTATTTGCCGATTGAAATAAACGAGTCTCAACAATAATGTCAATAAAAAAAGTCAGAAGACATTTTTATACAACATAACAAATTGAAAACCTAACAGTATTAAACAGCCATTGATAATAAGAAGGAAAACGGTTAATATAAGAATTGAGTGTTTTTTTTCTTAAAAAAAAAAAAGAAATAACATTACGTTATAATTATATTAGTCACAACTCGAAAACACAAGGCACTTAGGAAGACATTAATATCTCGTTACTATAAAGGCACAATAATAATATAAGGCTAACTTATAAAGAATTACACAATCCACACGTTTTGGGAAATAACGAAGTCGTGAAAGACCTACCAGGCCCGTAGCTTTCGGGCACTTCATCGTTTTATCCATTTCAAATCCAATATTCTCCCAAAATTTAAAACCTTGCGACCAAACAAGCCGGCTTGCGGCTATTCAACATATAAAATAGTAAATACTGATTTTATTGATACCAATTTAATACACTATCAGCGCTCGAAATTAGACGGGCTACATGAAATTTGACAATATTGTTATTAGTACTATAAAAATAAAAAATGTTCCCGTGGATTCCTGAATTGTAACAACAAGGTATCTTTGTATACGTTGCAAATCGAAAATCAAAACTTTCATTTTGAAAAATATTTTTACATTATCTTAAACCAAGTACATATAACGAGGTGGCGCACTTTGTTCGAAAAAGCATTACTTATGTAAAATATTTCGAAAGAATACCCGAAATCCGTTTTATAACACATGGCGAAAATAGTAACTACGGTGTAATTCAAACGTTTAAAATTAATTTCGACGCTTCTACTAACAGAGCCGCATTTCAAAGTATTTAGTCTATTAATAATAAAATTAATATTAGTTAGTAGTAACAAAGTCAAAAATCTTAGGAACCAAGACTGCACCACAGCCCTAGAATATTCTACAAGTCACTTTTACTGATCACATCATAATAACAAATTCTTAGTTTTTAGTATTTCCTAAACATAATATTTATTACATGAACGTTTGCGTTCATTAAACGTAAACAAATCTCACACAGAACAATTACATTTATAATTTGTATAGCCTACAATTAATTGATCTCCGGATCTGGACTGGATGTCCGTCCATGTGCAATTAATGTATAAAACGACTCCACGACATAGGTGGAAACCTTAGTTATGTTTTTAAAAAAATAGCCCACCTAATTTCGACCTCCGTTATTACACATGAAATACATTTGTACAGAAACAATTACAAATCAATAATTGAAGACTGTGGTTTGTTATTGGAAGCACTGCATATAATCTGCCACAAACATGTTAAAAGTATTAACAGAATCCGCTAATAAGCCGGTGGTAAACAATAGAATGTAGAATATAATAAAAAATAAAAAACTTAAAGATATTGTAAAATTAATATGTATCTATGTGTGTTAAATTAGCTGAAAGTTATTCAACTAATAGTAACTTTCAGCTAATTTACTGCTGCTGTCTTCAAATTAAATCAATATTGGTTTAATATCATATCAATATCATAATATTCCAACTAACAACAAGTCAGTGAATAACGTTGTGGTCTTACGAACATGATCATGCAGTAAAATATATTATTAATAATATAACGCTCCGAGTGGTAGTTCTGAGTTATTCTATATATAGTGTTTTAATTTCGGAAATTTTTTAGCGCGATTTAGACTTCGATGTGTTTCGCTTGTGGCGCGACGACAGCGCCGCCACAAGTTTAACGGAATAATGAAAAATTTAAACTCGGACTCCACTGTTGTAATAACAAACAACAACAATAAATTGAACACATGTCTACTATGCGTTCACTAATTATCGGATGGGCTGTGTGTTCTTTGGTCACCCTTAATTTATTCGTCGTAACGTGGCTCTCTAGCACGTTAAAAAAATTACACATGTACTATTTCCTACTGTCATAAAAAATATCAATCATTCATTATAGCCGTCCGTGAACTCCCTGCAAACAATCCTCAGCATATGTCCATAGAAGCCGTCGCCGTAACGCAAGCGGAATGACGCTATATCCAGGTAGCGTTGAACCGTGACAGCGCACACTGCCGACACGCCCACACACAGGTCGCGAGATGCAGAGCACAACGCCAGTGCTTGACGCCACACTCGCGAACTTACTAGAAACAAAACATTCTACAACTTAGTTATATAACACAGTCAATCCACTTAAACTGAAAGGATGTTTAAGGCTAAGCGTCCACTAGGCTCGCCGAGCCGAGTCCAATCGAATTGCAGAAAGTCGCCTCCTATATATTTACTATGAAACTGCGTCCATTAGCGACGAGCCGTAATAATCTTTTTGTTTAAATAAAAATGAACGAAGAACTATTGATATCACTGTTCCAACAATATCTAGAACCGTTTAATCATGAAGATCCACATTATCACGATGAAATAAAAACATCTCTTCATCCGAGCAGTCCATGACGCGAAAACGACCTATTTTTATGAAGAATTTGCGATGAATGAACAATTCGATTCGATTCGTCAGAGATGGACGCACTAGGAATAAATGCGACTCGCTTCGATTCGACGCATTTCTGCTGTAGTCGACGCCTGGCTTAAGAAATTATTTTCAACTGAACTGAACTGAACTGAACTGAACTGGAGACATTTTTTACTGGTAACGAGGTCTTCCATCTTAGTCCTCAAGGGTGACAACGCATCTGCATTTTGATTCTTAATCATAGAATATATATTTTGATTCTTAATATAGATGAGATGTTCGTTTTACACTTACACACCGTTTTACACCAAAAAAAACACCACAACAATGAGGACACTTGTATGTACGTCCGTCAAAATGCCCAAGAGCGACGCGACAGACTTCTCTATCTCACTCTTTAAGAATGAAAACATTAGTAACATAATTAACTAGCAATCTACTTGAGCCACTTACAGTTATAGAGCCAATTTTACGTGGTAGAGCCAAGCTGCAGCTATATTATGGTTGTAACACGAATGGGTCGGCTCGACCGGGGTAGGACCACGCTTTCACAGAATACCAGCGTAAAATAGCAGCTTAATGCTGCTGTGTTTCGTATTGTGAGTGTAGAGAACCGGAGACCCTTTTTACTAGAAACGAGGCATTCCATCTTAGTCCTAAGGGATGACAACGCGTCTGCATTTTGATTCTTAATCGACGATAAATGTAGATATCTATGGACCACAGCATCCACTTACCATCAGGTGGACTGTATGCTCATTTGTCACTTTATTCTATAAAACAAGAACCATAGCAAATATTAGACTGATTTCATGACTTTCAACAGATGGCGTTTAAGTACAACCATCCCGTGCATGTAAACTGTAACATATCTTAATGCAGTTTTTTTTTTTAATTCAGCTGTCATCAGGAAGATGCTGTCCATCTCCTGGTTCTGTTTCCCTCTGTCGCCAATTACGACACCTACGGGTTGAAAAGAAATAATTGTGGATATTATGGGACTTCAAAAAATATTGTAACATTTTTTATGTCAATAAAGATTATTTTATTATCGGATTTTTTTAAATCTGCTCAACCTTTTTGAAAAAGTTATTATTATTACACCGCCACTATATGTGATAGATATATATAATTAGAAACTTACAAAACCGCTGCATATCGACATCACAGTGTTGTACTAGATGCTGGAAGGAAGTACAGCCCTCGATGCTTGGAACATTGTTTCCCAATACTATCATAGACTGTGGTTCTGTTGCATTGGCCAGCACCATTTCCACTTCCGATTTAAGCATCTATAAAAAAAACGTTGGTATTTTCATAACATTAAAATTATAATTAAGGTCAGTTCACCTTGTGATTAAACAGATAAGGCTAATATAATATAAAAATGGGCACCAGCATCCAACTTCGAACAAAGGGTACGTTTATGTGTAACCCATGTGTGGTGCATCCTAAATGCTGGAATCATACTGACTTTTCATATACTTCAAACTGGAACTCAGCGGTCGATGCACTACTGCTCGAGTTTTTTTTTTTTAATAAAAAACTGAAGCAACAAACGAACTTACAGAGCACCTAATATTAAGTGGCTACTGCAATGTTCATCATGGTCATCAGCAGCCTACTTCAAACAAAGAGACTACCGCCACCAATGCTACTACTAAGGTCAAGGTTTGAAGTTATTTGCACTTGAAATTTCAAATACAAATGTTTTTTTAATATAACTAAGTTTGTGATCATTAAAAATTCGCGTTATCTCGGAATATATTGTAGCGCCAATGCAGCATACAGGTGGTGAGCAAAATCAAATCAAAGACGTGTGTAGAGCTGTTACCGCAAATGTTAGAAGTAATATATAATATGCGAATAAGATGTGTTGTCAACTCTGAGGACTAAGATAAAATTAATGCCTTAATAAAATAACCAGTAAAACGGGTCTCCGGTCCTCCGCACTAACAATACGAAACACAGCAGCATTAAGTGACATTGTGGTCCTTCCCCAGTCGAGCCGACCCATTAGTGTTGCATCCATAACAACCTGTCAACCAACCAGCTGCAATCTTATGTTTTTGCACTTACGCTTGTGGCACTATGCCAAGCCTTGCGCAGTTAACAACTAGCAGGTTTAGCCAAGTTGTCTTTCTACTATGATTAACACTAATAAAGAACTGTAAAAATTAATGAAACGATTTATATCAACATCATGTCAAATGATTGACACTTGGCTTAACATTGATTTAATTTATTTTAACCGACTTCAAAAAAAGAGGTACTCAGTATGACTGTATTTTTTTATGAGTTACCTCAGAATTTTTTTCTTGGTGAACCAATTTTGATGATTCTTTTTTTTTTTTTGAAAAAATTAAATTCTATTTGAAAGCTGGTGCTTCTCATGTGGTCCCATATAAATTTAATCAAGATCTGACCAGTAGTTTTAGTTATCCTTAATAATACGTATTTAGTTGACTTCGACTACATTGATGATGTTCTCATTTTATTTATATTGAAGTATGTTGTACAACATTTTTAATTTTACCACTTGTTAATCTTTTATAGGGCTAATAACTCGCTGTAAAATTTACAATCTTAGAAGTATTTGGGAGAGCTCTCTACAAATGGTTTACGGCCCGTTCGTGTTTATTAATTTTCTGTCTCCGTTAGTAAAATCAAAATTATTCGTTTTTTTTTTTATATAGGATCGGGTGACAAACGAGCACACAGTCCACCTGTAAGTGGTTACTGTGACCCATAGACATCTACATCCATCCTCAATAAAGACTCAAGGTGCAGATGCGTTGTCACCCGTGAGGACTAAGATGGAATGCCTCTTTGCCAGTAAAAAGGGTCTCCGGTTCTCTACACTCACCATACGAAACATAGCAGCTTTAAGCTGCTATTTTACGCTGGTTTTCTGTGAAAGCGTGGTCCTTCCCCGTTTGAGCCGACCCATTCGTGCTACAACCATAATATAGCTGCAGCATGGCTCTACCACGTAGTTTTTCAAACTATGAATGCAATTTTCAGAAAGTTCATACACTATGCGTGTTATTTTAGTTTGATTCTCGGTTTAAAAGCAAATTGTCAATGCTCGCATTAGGCTCTGTTTGTTGACTCGATATTTCAGTGAATGTTACTTTACAGGCAGTGCTCGACTGATTATTAATGTCTTGTGATCAGTGTGACTAGGGGAATATAAGAGACTATTATTCATAAATTTAATCATTTATCAGCTGCTACAAGATTCATTAGTCGAACCCTTAATCGACCACCGCTACAGTTAACGTTACAGCCTATTAAAGTCCACTGCTGAACATGGGCCTCCCCATAGATTGCCTCATAGTGGGGCTATTTGCTATAGTTGCCACGCCTTTCAAGCGAGTTGGCAACTGCAGTTTTATATTTTGTCGTTATTAGGAAGACGCTGCTGCCATCTCTTGATTTGATTCCCTCTGGCGCCTCTTACGACGTCCACGAGATGACACGTGGTAATCGACCACCATATTAAATATATTGCCTTGTCCTTCACACTGGATAGTGTGACGACCTGATGCAGCATGTACGTGGCCAAAGGTTGAGATGATAGGATGTTATGTGGCCATCTGTGGGGAAAAAGATTCAAATAACTATGTTATGTCATCATCAAATATTGACAAACCTGGTCTTCAGCACTGTCTTGTGCACTGTGTTCAAACTTCTTTAAATCATCTTTAATGACATGTAGTCGATAATATGTTGGAATGTGCTGCAACATATAACATGTTAAAATATTTAGTTATGAATACAATGAATAATACATGTTTATTATCAATTTTTTTTAGTTCTAAAAACATTGAAAAATATAACCTAGATAAAAAAGTGTACTTTACTTTTGTATCAGCCAGCATTAATATCCTATGCACATGGGGCTGATCTGTAGTATCTGGGGACAACCGGTTTAGACAATCAGGATACATCTCAGCCAGTACCACGCTGTTCTCTCCACCAAGTTTATATTTACTTAGTTCTTTAATAGCCAACTCATCCAGGCGATCATAGATAGAACTGGCAACCCTCGGCTTAATGTCTGTAATTTGGAAATGATTGGTTAAATTAGGATAACATGATCTCTCATGTGAGACAAACAAAGGGAAGATCCATGTACAGCAAACAAATGTGAAACTCCGTGATGTTGGTGACAGATTCATGTCCACACAATATATTTGTTTGACCAAGGTTCATCATCACAGCCCTTCACAAGTCCACTGCTGAACATAGGCCTCCCCGAAGGAATACCACAAAGCACGGTCCTGAGCCACATGCATTCATCGACTTCCTGCATATCTTACCAGGTCATGACTCCATCAAGTGGGGGGACGCCCTACATTTTGTCCGCCGGTACGAGGCCACCACTCGAGAACATTTTTTCCCCATCGGTTGTCGGTTATTCCAGTTATATCGCCGGCCCATTGCCACTTCAGCTTACTAATCCGTTGGGCTATGTCGGTCACTCTGGTTCTACTGCGGATATCCTCATTTCTAAGTTAATCACGCAGAGAAACTCCGAGCATAGCCCTCTCCATAGCTCGCTGAGCGACCTTGAGCTTCCTCATCCGGCCAGCAGTGAAGGACCACGTCTCAGTAGCATAGGTCATCACTGGTACCATCATTGACCAAGGTTACATAAACACAAAATATTTGTTTGATCGAGACGATGGTACACAGCTATGCTAGAATCTGATAGGTGGCGCTGTAGTCAAGTTACCACAGTCCACAAGTCCTCAGCTCAGGATAGCAACAAGTGCAATATTACAGGACATGGCTGTTTTAACAAACATTTATTTACTATAGGTGTTACAGATAGTCCCCTGTGCAGGACATGTATGGGGGAAGAAGAAACGGCGGCCCACGTGCTACTGAAATGTCCGGAGGTCGCTACGTACAGGGCTAAACTTCTATGGGGATCAATCAAAGGGTGTTAAAGTTCTATGGGGAGATTTCATGGCTCGAATAATCATAATTAATATTCCTGCCCACACGCAAAATCATCATCATCATTACAGCCCTTACAAGTCCACTGCCGAACATAGGCCTCCCCCAAGGAATGCTACAAAGCACGGTCCTGAGCCACCTGCATCCATCGACTTCCTGCATATCTTACCAGGTCGTCACTCCATCTAGTGGGGGGACGCCCAACACTTCGCCTGCCGGTACGAGGCTGCCACTCGAGTAACTTTCTTCTCCATCGGTTGTCGGTTCTTCGAGCTATATGGCCGTCCCATTGCCACTTCAGCTTACTAATCCGTTAGGCTATGTCGGTCACTCTGGTTCTACTGCGGATATCCTCATTTCTGAGTTTATCACGTGTGGTTCCAACGATGACGTGTACAGCTGCGCATAGAACCTCTCAATCTCACTCAAAATCTCAGGTGCCCCGGAAACGATGCTGCCACACTCTGTCTTCAGCTTTGACAGTTGGCTCTTTCTGGCAGACAGATCTCTGGCAAAGACTTTGGAGCCTTGGTTCCGCTCGATTGCTTCTTCAATATGAGCTGTATTGAAGTTGCGTAAGTCCCGCCGCATGCATTTGGCGATCTGTCTGTTCAGTTGCCTGTATGCTATCAAATCTGTTGAAGAGTGTAGCTTCATCTCCCGTCTAATGAAGTCAATCTCATTTTTGCCGTCGGGGCTCGACCAGGTCCACTTCCTGTGGTGCCACTTCTGGAAGAAAGAGTTCATCATAAAGAGTCCCTCCTTCTCCATGAAGTCTGCCAGCTGCTAGCCCCTTGGGTTACATTGCCCTATTCCAAATTTCCCTACTTTCAGCTCACCATTCTCTCTTGTGCCTAGTTTTGCATTGAAATCTCCCATTAACACCGTATATTGGGTTTTGGAGGAATGCATGGCTCTAGAGATATCCTCAAACATTTCCTCCACCTCCCCATCAGGGTGTGCCGAGGTTGGTGCGTAAACCTGTATGACCTTCAGCAAATACCGTTTGGTGATTCTGAGTATAAGGTACGCAACCCTCGTCGACACACTCTCAATCTTTACAACGTTGTTAACGAGAGACTTGTGGACGATAAATCCGACACCTCCTTGGGACAGATGCTCGCCCTACCGATAATAGAGCAAGTTGCCGGATACGAGGATTACCGTTTCCTCCCCCTCTCTTCGGACTTCGGATAATCCTATAATATGCCAGCGTAACTTGTCTATCTCTTCTTCCAGCTCCACAATCTTCTCGTCAGTCTTCAGGGTGCGTGCGTTGTATGTTGCCAGGTCGAGTCATCGTAGGTGGCAAACGAACCTCCACCGGAGATTGTTAGCACCCCCTGCCCCGCCGTTATCATGGTCGCCACCGTAGCCAGGAATATCGGGGCCGCCGGGGACTGGGGGCCATCTCTTAGTAACTTTATCCATTTGGGGGGTATTTGCCATAGTTGCCACGCTTGGCGAGCGGGTTGGCAACCGCAGTTTTTTTATTGTATTTTTGCTGTTATCAGGAAGATGCTGCTGCCCATCTCCTGCCTGTTTCCCTTTGTCGCCTTTTACGACACCCACGGGAAGATATGAGGTAGTGGATATTCTTAACCGCCACTACACGCCACTACACGCAGAATACGCGCTTAGAAGTGGAGACGTGGATTTTCCGCCCGTCGTAAACTAACTAACAAGTCAAGTTATCAACAAGTTCCATATTTATGACCCAAAGTTACTCATAATGTAAATATGATTCATTTATACATGGTAGAGTCATGCTCCAACTATACTAATAGTATAGTTGTAGCACGAATGGGTCGGCACGACCAAGGAAGGACCACGCTCTCATAGAATACCAGAGTAAAATAGCAGCTTAATGCTACTGTGTTTCATATGGTGAGTGTAGAGAACCGGAGACCCTTTTTACAGGATAAGAGGCATTCCATCTTCGTCCTCACGGCTGACAACGCAACTGCATTTTGATTCGCAAACGAGGATAGATGTAGATGTATATGGGCCACAACAACATCTTACCATCAGGTGGACTGTGTGCTCGCTTATCACCCATATCCTATAAAAAAAATTGTTGTGTTATTATAACATCATGTTGGTTTTAGTGCCAAAAACAAAATCACAAAATCTGAAACCGATAGGTAGTGTGGCGCTATGGGTCAAGTTATAAAGAAATTTTGTATTTATTTATAAAAAGTTAAGAGTGATTTCGAATCGCCATCTATTGAAAAAGGCAAGGCAACGTTTGCCAGGCTACTACTAGTACATGTATATACATCACATTTGTAATCAATCTCTTTAACTTACCTTTTCAGTTTACTAATGTTAGTTTTGTGAGCATGTAAATTAATGGCAAATATTAGTATGTTGATTCCATATTAAAATAAAAGATTAATATGAATATTATATCAATTAGTCAACAATCATAAATAGCATATTTTTGTTTACAACTTACGTTATTTAAATTTAAGCAAATACATAATTGAATAGCAGAATTATATAAGAGAAGCCACTGGATATAGAAACACAGTTTTTCACACAATAGAAGCTATAGATGAATTCACAGGAATGTAACTTTATGATTGTTTTTCCTTTAAGTATTCACTAATATCATTTTAGCACAATAATTATTGTTAATGCTATCGCTTTTTCTCCTACAAGATGGCAGGACCTGATGTGTTAATGCTATCGTTTTCTCCCCTACAAGACGGCAGGACCTGACGGCGTATTCCCGGCACTCCTACAGTGGAGGGGGGGGGGGGGGGGAAGCCGTAATTGTAGACTTGTTGCCATAATGAGAGCCTATTTGGCTCTTAAAGATGTTCCTAGGGGATGGAGGGAAGTGAAAGTTAAATTCATACCCAAACCAGGTAATAGTGACTATACAGACCCTATATTCTACAGACCCATTAGTCTCATATCCATTCTCCTAAAGACAATAGAGAGGATGTGTGAAAGGGAATTAAGGGGGTCGGCGCTAGTGAACTAACCGCTACACGATAAACAACACGCCTACAGCTTAGGTAAATCGACAGAATCACACAAACACGATCACTCCTCGAAGTTGCTTGGAACATGAAAGGACTGTTGAAATTCTTCGGGGAGATTTCATGGCTCAAATAAACACATTATTCCTGCCCACAAGCAAAATCCGCGCTTAGACGTGGAGTTGCGGAAAACAGCCCGTTTATTCAATTCAATTCAATTCAAGTGGCTATTATTTGTGATGTCCTTTGCTTGGTATAGCTGCTTCAAATAAATAAAAATGTCATATATCATTTTGCTACAACCAATCAGGATGCAGAAGCTAAGTCGAGTAAGTTTAGTTAGCGAGAAGTCCGTCTGATTCGGGTAGAATCTACTAGTTAGTCTTTGAGCCCGCGCTCGGCTGCCGTCGTGAGTTAATGCCTGATTGCAGCAGCTCATGCTGAAAAAGTTCGCTGTACAAATACAAAATATCCGAATTTGATACATAGGTACTTGAAAAAGTAAAATAATATTATTATTTTTATAATCACACATTTTTATTATAATATTTTGTTTCGCTAAAAGTAAGTGGGATTTATATATCAACATATATATAAATGCCTATTCGTCTTGGACTTTATGAAGTGATCTGAAAGTAGAACTAGGTGTGCCTAGTTTGGGCTTGATTTGTTAGTTATGATGCGACCTAACCTACGGGCTTGATGGAGCAACCTGATGGTGTTGGTGTCCTTAACATTTTAAGGATTATATTGTTGCTTTTAAGTTAGAGGTTTCTGTTTTCTTGAAATATTAAATATCGTAACTTACCAAAGTGTTGTGCAGCAACAGTCATATCTGCATCTTCGCACCATGCTAGAGTCATCTGAAGAACTTGTTGTATGGAACACTGAAGCTTAAAGAAAAAAGAGCCTGTTCTTATTGGTTGCCTCTTCCCACATGATTCACAAATCCACTGTACTCTGTAAAGTATAATTAATATAGTCAATTATATATTAAGTTTTTTTTTTAATGCTATGAAAAAGTTTGGGCCATTCCATTTATCCACCCTAAAACAACCACCCTAAGGTAAAATAAGTTGAATACATTCTTTATTTATTTTTTTAGAGACAAAAAATGAAGAACCTTTTTATTTTATAACAAGGTATCCCTTCTTAGTCTACTACACTTCTTACTTCTTAGTCTACCAACTAGGAAGTTTAGGTTAACAACATCTCTACATTTAATCTGTATATTAATAAGTGATGGGAAACTTTGTAACACTTTTTAACCATATTGCAAGCATGGACTGTGAGGTTTGGCATAGTTAAAATTTATATGGAGAAGGAGTGCAGAAAGCTAAAATTTGTATATAACATGTGTTACAAATACATTAAATGAAATAAATTAAGATATTAATTGTTTGCATTTATACTGCTAATGTCTACAATGTCAACACAATATTCTGTTATTTGTTTATATTCACTGCTGCTATTGCTAAATAGTCTGAGGTCAAACAATCACACAGAGTAGACACTGAATAGACACCTGAAGCCAACTCCAAACAAAGTGTATTGTGTGTGTGTGTGTGTGTGTGTGTGTGTAGTGTACAAAACTAAGTGTATTGCATGAAGCAAATACAAAGAGGAGACGTTGTAATTAAATTTCACTATGTAATAACGCGTGACAATTTGCGGGGTGAGGGGATGCAAAGCCACGCCCACTTTACACTATCTACATCTACCGATAAATATAAAAACTACTGGAATCGTTCCATATCGATGTTGCAATGTAGTTTAGCTACCTTGACGGTAGGTGGCGGCCTGTCCACAAAATGTTATAAACTATAAAAATAATATTTTGGCGATTAAAATTTCTTTATCTCTGAATGCAAAACAAATTTCAGCACCTTCGTATGATTATTTTATCATTACTGAGCTCTACGTACCTGTATATTTTTTGTTCACATGTCAAAAAGTGTCGCCATCTAGTGTCGGATATATTTAATTATATTTGAAAGCCGACGCAAAGAGATTTTTCTAGAACTATTTTAATAAATTAGGTGTAAAATTACTTACAAGTGAAATGTGATGCCATCCATAGCATCGGAGCGTCTATCTCATGAAGCAAATACATTCAGGTAAAGAAATTTTAATCGACAAAATATTATTTTTATAGTTTTCATAATAATTTTGTGAACAGGCCGCCATCTATCGTCAAGTAAACCTCATAAAAATAACAAAAAGACAGGGCCGTAATTAGAATTCAATTATTTTACCCAGTAACCCAACATTCAATATTAAAATGAAGGAAATTGTACTTGGCTGATTTTTACGAAATGTTTAAGTTATATTTAAGTGACATTCTATATGCAAAAATCACTTAAATACAATTTAAATATTTTTTTTTATTTTATTTTTATTTGCTTGGAAAACTTACAGCTAATTTACAAAAATAATATAATTATAACAAAAATGAAGGCCATTTACAAGTTTTCACTTATATAATACTTTATATGACAAGAGTGTGTCAGAAGAGATATAGTAACAGTATACTTAAATATAAATTACATTATCAAAAAGAAAAGAAGTTGTTAGAAAGTAAACGCCTAAGTTGGATAACGCTGGTATGAAATAAATCAATATCCACATTGTGAGTATGTGCTGTAGCATTAAAAGATCTGCATGATCGAATAATAAAAGAGTTTTTCCTGTAATTACTTTTCACGCATGGTACATATAAAAGTGTAGGTTTCCGCAAACCAGATGATGAGGTGTGTAAACCTATTTTACTTAATAGTTCAGGACAATCAATATTACCATTCATAATTTTAAAGAGGAAGGAGAGATCTGCAATATTTCTACGCTCATATAAAGGTAATATGTGATTTTTTTTACATCGAAGAGTATAGCTGGGTATAAACTTTTTTGATTTAAATTGAAGAAAACGCAAAAATCTTTTTTGTATGCGCTCTATCCTATCAACATATTCATTATATTTTGGATTCCAAATTTCAGAACCATATTCCAAATGGCTGCGTACAAAAGCGCAATATAGAATTTTGAAGGTTTTTATGCTTTTAAAATCTGCCGATAACCTTAATATGAAACCCAGCGCTTTGTTAGCCTTTGTAACGATGTTATCAACGTGATTGTCAAACAGCAATTTAGAGTCAAAAGTAACACCGAGATCTTTGATAGTGCTGGTTCTATTTATAGAAATATGGTTTAATTTATAATTATAAATTATAGGATTAGGTTTACGAGTAAATGAGCAGATAAAACATTTGGAAACATTCAGATCGAGTTTATTGTTAGAACAGTATGCTTCCAAATTGAAGAGATCCTTTTGAAGGCTAGAACAACTTTCCAAACTTGTAATAGGACATAAGATTTTCATATCGTCAGCGTAAAGAATAATCTTGGAATTTTTAAAACACGTGTCGATATCATTGATAAAAATTAAGAAGAGCAAGGGCCCCAATAGGGATCCTTGTGGTACGCCAGACGATATATGGATTGCAGACGAACGATATCCACCAAGGACGACAGATTGACTTCGATTTCTGATGTATGACGTAAACCATCGGAATAAGTCCCCCCTGATACCCATTGCAAGGAGTTTACGTAAAAGAATTAAATGATCGATTCTGTCGAATGCTTTGCAGTAGTCTGTATAGACTACATCTACTTGTGCTGGTTTAGACATAAAGCTAGTTAGATAGTCGGAACAAATAACAAGGTTTGACACGGTAGATCTGTTTTTTAAGAAACCATGTTGATTTTCACTAAATGAGTGGCGAAGGGAAGAGTACACCTGGTTGTAAATTATTTTTTCAAATACTTTAGCGAATAAACAGAGCTTGGAAATGGGACGATAGTTTTGTACCTCATCCTTAGGTCCTTTTTTGTAAATTGGAGTAATAAACGCACTTTTCCAAATATTTGGAAAAATGCCTTCCTTTAAGGAACGGCGGTACAGAATACTCAGAGGCAAAGTAAGAGAGTCCGCACACCGTATGATTAAGATAGCCGGGATACCATCTGGTCCAGCAGACTTGTACAGGTCTATAGCCTTTAAAAGTCTGGATACCTCTGCTTCTTGCACCTCGATGGAACTGATATCAATAGAAGATTGATCAATTTGCGAGTCAATAATATTAAAATTAATTGTGTCGGAATCGTTAAGAAAATTAGATTTAAAAAACTGATTGAAAAAATCACAAATTACTTCACCTTTGCCTGAAGAATACTGTCTGAATTTCATAATAGAAGGATATGAACTTGGAGATTTTTTACTCTTAACAAAGTTCCAGAAGGCTTTCGGTGATTTGCTTATATTATTTTCTATATCACGAATGTAAGCTTCGTACATACTTTTTTCAAGAACCTTCCCACGTTCTCGTAATAAAACAAAAGAATCAAGGTCGGAAGTATTTCCATATTTTTTATACTTTGAGTGATACTTAAATTTTTCTTTTAAGATTTTAATCAAGGGTGTTTTATACCAGGGAGGAAATCTGGAAGATGATTTTACAGTTTTGCAAGGGACATGTTTGTTAATTAGCATTTGTAACTTATCATACAGTAAGGATACAGCCTCCTCTAAAGAACCCATTCTGAGGCAACTGGACCAGTCCGTATTATCAAGTTGTTGACATATTTTAGTGTAATCTGCAAAATTATACAGGAATTTTGTTCTGGTTTGCGGTGAAAGCGTATTTTGGTGGATGAAGTCAACAGATATACATAGTGCTATGTGATGAGGATCTTCCGAAACTAAAGGGTCTATACATTTATGAACATTTATAAAATTGTTGCAGAAAATTAGATCCAGAATTCTGTTGTTACAGTTTAGTTGACTGTTATATTGAGATAAGGAACATAAATTAAGAGTATCAAAAAAATCCGATTGAATGGGACCTTGAATATTAAAAGGGCATTGAGATTGCCCATCGTCAGCTGGCTGCCATATTATATTCGGCAAATTAAAATCGCCTAAAAGTAAAAAACCATCTGCCAAGTTATTTAACACAATATCATTTAATTTAGTGGAAAAACATTGTAATTGCTGTATTAAGGAATTACCTAAGTTTTGACAGCATATATAAACAAGACAAATATTTAATTTGTAACACAAATTAGGCGATGTACGTTTTAGGGTCAGAGTAATCCATATGTCCTCAGCTGATGAACGCCATTCACTGCGTTCAAAAACTATAAGCTCTCGTCGAACAGCTATGAGGACACCACCCCCCATGCTTTGACCTGTATCAGAATAATTCCTATCACGCCTCCAAACTAGATATCGGTCGTCAAATAATTCTGTGTCATTGAAGTCCTCATTAAGCCAAGTTTCCGTTAAGCATATTAAGTCGTAATTATTCATTACGATATTCCTATATATAGTTGCTACTTTAGTCCGTAAGCCCCGGACGTTTTGGTAGTATATATTATATTTTTTTATGTGAGTGTTTTCTTAACAGGATAAGCACTAAAATAACGCGGTAGGTAATAGTAGCAACTACAAATAACTTACGTTGAGGTATATTAGAAAATAATCTACTATTCATTAGGAGAATGCATAAATATTTCACGATATGAGCATACAAATAATACACATAAGTATAAGCAACGACCCGCGAGCAATGAAGTAAAAGTTTTAGTGGAGTAATAATAGTTAATCTCTTACACTGAAACTGATGCTAAGATATGACATATATGAAATTTATAGTAAATGTATATTGTGTACCCTAAACGGCAGAGCAAATGATTACCTGTTACAGTTACCACGGTGCAAGAGTTACTGTAGGTTAATATAAGTATTATTAACTTAGTGAATAATATACAAAGCACACAAAAATAATTCATATATGCGTATACATAATAATAAACAATTATTCGTAATCTATAAAACAAATAACATAGCACAAATATAACATGCGAAATGAAATAAAATGCGGAATGCAAAAATCTAGGATATGCGAAAGAAAAATTAAAAAAGGGTATTATGGAAACTAAGCAAGTGAGATTCAATATGCAAAACGTTACGTTAAGTACAACAGCATAATGAGCATAATAGAAATAAAAATAACAAACACAGGTAGCAAGAACATGTCCTTTCGTTACGCCAATAATAGCGAGGTGCGAGTACATCATTAATGAATAGACGATACCAACGCTTCTCAAACTTTGCGTTTGCACAGCAAGTAAACTTAACAGTAACTTGTGAATCCTTAAACTATTTTTCTTAAATCCGACTCCGTTTTTATTATAAGAACAGGTGATGTTGTGCTTTTCCGTACTAGGATTTTGCAGTTCTTTACCCAAACGTACGAAAAATCCCGCTCCTTGGCCAAAGACTTTGTTTTGTTTAATAACATTTTGTTTTCAAGCGTTAAATGGTCGTTGATAAAGATTCTGTTACTACCATTAAGACCTATATCCAACGGCGTTAGGGATTTACATTTTCTCGCTGCTGCAACAAAGTTGTCTCTGAGATATCGATTGTGCATAGACACAATTATGTTTTTGTTATTTTTATTATTACGAGAAGGAACCCTAGCAATGTAATTAATGTTGTTATCACTAATATTGATATCGATTTTGGTTGCTATTTTTGATATAATAGTAAAGAGATTTTCCGTGTTAGTTATAGGAACTCCTTTGATTTCAATGTTGTTCAACCGTGATCGCTGCTCCCCATCATTAAAAACAGCTTCCAATTTTTGCAAACGCTGTTCTAGACGGGACACATCTTCCTTGGTCTTCTGAAGGGTTTGAATTTCACGATCCACCTCGGCTATCCTAGCTATAAGTTTGTCAACTGAAGCGTGTACGTAGTCTAGCGAATCTTTCACAACCGACAACTCACATTTAATCGTTTTAAGATCAGCCAAATCAGCTTGAATATTTTTTACCGAATCCAGTAACTTAGGCATTGATGACATTTGTTCAGACAGTCTATCATTTCGTGAAAGTCAACCTTCAAGAAATATTTATTTTACCCTTAGTAAAATAAAGTCTCTGAAACTAAATATTCTATGTTCAATATTAAGTAGGATATTTAATTTGGAACTTAATATCCTACTTATCGCACTAATATTATAAAAGGGAAAGTTTGTGTGTTCTTTCTGTCTCCTTGAGCTTATTCCACACTAAGTATGTAATGTTTATGTGTAATTTTTTCACGCAGAAATGGCTGGACTATTATTTATGTGTGGGTTATACTACTTAATATCTCTGAGGGAGAACAATAATAGACAAATTATCATAATTAATATAATTTTATTTACAAATCAATTAAAATAATATAAATATTTTATTCCAAATTAGGCATCCGAATGCACTTTTTGAATGCCAATCTAAAAACATTAAAGATTTTTCTAGAACTATTTTAATAAATTAAGTGTAAAATTATTTAGAAATGAAATGTGATGCCATCCATAACATCAGAGCGTCTATCCGAGTAGTTTTTACACGATAAAACACAACACTTCATCCTTTTCTTCTTAATACTACGAAAATACACTGATTTGCGATTTTTTCAACACATAAGCGCACAGGACGAATGCTGACAGTATACTAACTAAAGCCACGCCTACTATGATGACGTCAGGACCTACTTAGAATCACAGTGCACAGTTGCTTATGCCGTCTCCTCTTTGTATTTGCTTCATGGTGTATTGTCATCTCTAAGGACTAAGTTGAAACGCCTCTCAGCATAACTACTCAACCAACCA
Organism: Parnassius mnemosyne; assembly: GCA_963668995.1. Classification (NCBI taxonomy): domain Eukaryota; kingdom Metazoa; phylum Arthropoda; class Insecta; order Lepidoptera; family Papilionidae; genus Parnassius; species Parnassius mnemosyne. The sequence goes on along the minus strand of CAVLGL010000035.1, from coordinate 14,881,782 downwards.
CGCCGCGCGAGTTATTCTCGCCCCTCCTGTTTGCGCCTCAAATGTCACTTTTTTTTAACGACCACGCGAGACTGAAAATCAATTATTTTGGCAATATTTATGTCAGTTCCTACCGTAAAACTGACGCTATTTTGATTGTCATTGTCATCGTCAGTAGGGATGTCGATTCTTTCCGGCCTATTAGGGCAGATAACAAATAAAATAGGCTAGGTTCAACTCATGTCAAAGAACCGAATTGATTGACCCCGACTCCACCTGGTACGAGTCTGTCCTACCCCTAGTGTTTTATAGAGCCGGAGGCGCGTAGGAGGAACAGCCTCTAAAAAGGCGTAGAGGCTAAAGATGAGACGTATTTACGCTACCAGGTTTTAAAACCAGGTATTCACTTCAAAGTACGGTGCCCTGGTACGAGCAAAAAATACTTGCAAGTATGAAAATACTTGCATAGGAAAATGATCTATATCTCAATAGTAATAAGAAACTCAATCGTATTTGCGAATGAAAAATACTTTCAAATTCAAAGTATTTTTTTTATTTATACGACTTTGCTCCTTAGTCGTAATAGCCTAACATGGAAAGCGGGTCGAATTCCTATGCAAGTATTCTTCCTTATATATTACTATACTCTTTGCAAGTATTTTCAAACTGACACCGCGGCTGGACACGTCGCGTAAGTACCTAGTAAGTAATAATAATTATGTTTATATTCGAGGAAGTAAAAGTTTTGTTTCGATTTCTTGTAAATTCAATTGTTATTGTGAACTGATTACGTAACCTACTGACCGTGACCTAATTTTTAAATAGTTATCTCGCGTGTATATTGAATTTAGAAACAGTTTTAAAACTTTTATTTATTAAGAGTCCTAAGCCGCAAAGTAGGAAGGAAAGATTTCATTTCGTTACCAAAAAAAATTTAAAAACTATACTGAACGTTTTTAAATTTTTTTGCCCGAATATAATTAGGCATTCATATATATATTGACATTAACAAATACTTTCAAGTATTTTTAAAACCTGGTTTTCGACCCAGGTATTTTTCCATACTCGTACTTAGAAGCCCTGGTATTAAATTTTGCAAGTATGTCTCATCTCTAGTAGAGGCTACTCTTCCCGCAGCGCCGGAGACGTAGCAGTCTCAAAATAGATACAGAAATCCTTTTGAATCAGTCCCCCTATTTTTTTATGATGAAGGGGATTTTGCTCATAAAATGGATTTATATTTACATTATAAATGCAAACATGAAAAATATAGATATTTTAGAAACCGGTTTTTTGTGAATCGATACATCAGCTTACGATTCAAATCAATTTAAAAATTGATCTTTTTTGGAAAGAATCGACATCCCTACTGACGATGACAATGAAAATACAAAATAGTCAGTTTTACGGTAGGAACTGACATAAATATTGCAAAAAAACGGGTGTAAGCAATCAATACACCATTGGATATTAACAATTGATAATTTATTGCTTACTAGCAACCCAACATGGCTTTGTCTGGGTCTTATTTATTTATGTTATATATGTCATCAATAATATTTAATATAATAACCCACAACCATTTACATTTATAAATTTTTCGATTTCACAAGAAAAATCTCCAAGCTTTTTGAATGAAATATAGCCTAGATCGCTAGGAGCGTTGCGACAGCTTGTTTATGAAATTTCAGAAACAACCCTGTGTTTGATCCCGATAACAGCAGTTATTTGATTGTTACAGACTTAAATTTGATACGATAAAGATGTTGATAGATGTTATTTAATTGATAATTTATGATATAAATACCTGTCTATAACGCGGGCTTGTTTGCAAACAACTCGGCAATCAGGTTTAGATATTGGACATTTCACCATAATCGGAAGCAAACCAAACTTTTGCAACCTTTCAACAATCTGACATGCAACACTCTTCTGTGAATTATTACTCATGAATTCTTTATACAAGTTGAAGTTCCTAAAACATAATATGTACATTATAACTACATATACAAATTCAAAGAATTAACAGTGCCAATACAAATAATTTTCTTACCCTGGACATATAGAAAATGGAAAACAAACTGCGGCCTTAGAATCTTCATATCTAGAGACAGTAGTCGAATCAGCTTCCATTGTCTAATACAAATATTTTATTTTAAGATAAGACCATTAAGAGATATCTGCGATATAAAATATTAGATAACATAAAAACAACAGGAAACAAAATAAAATCAGAAAAAATACAAATATTTATTTTTGATAATGTTCGGTATATGCCAATTACGGCAGGCAAAGGTCCTCAACCATGCAGTCTAGTTTTTTGTATTTTGTTTACAAAATTCTTCAGTTTTCTGAAGTGTCAAATTGCGAAGTTCTTGGAGATTTTGATGACAGCTTACCCCAGCGGATAGTAAATGACGATAATATCGCAAGGCTTCTAAGCGGATAAAAAAAAATATAGATTTATATCACCATCGAAGCGCTGCACAAGTTTTTGCAGATAGTTAACATGCACAGACATTTAGTACACAAATTCGTAGTCATTTACGTATCAAGTCACGTATCAAGAGCCGTGGTAGCTCAAACGGTTAGCACTCGCTGTAAGTCTCACAGTACGCGAACAACCCGGGTTTCGGCCGAGCCGGCACCAATGAAATTGTTAATTGCAATTTTAAGTGCTGATTTACCACGTGCTCGGCGGTGAAGGAAAACATCGACCTGCATGTCTGAGAAATAAGAAAAAAAAATATTTTTGAACGCACGCATTGGGGCAGCGCGGCAGACATTTCCTTGTCCTAAAGCCCTCTGAGAAATTAATTAAGTTCCACTTGACAAGCATGTAAAAATAATTGACGAAGCGAAGCGTGCTTGTGACTTGGGGCATCCTGACTTGGACATGTTAGGTTAGAAGGGGATGAGGCGGTCAAATGAGAGAGCGAAGCGAGCAAACAGACCCCGTCATCCCCTTAGTAGTTATTTTTTTTATAAACCACCCAGCCCCGCATAGCAAGGCTCGTCTACTACTTAAAATATTAAATAATTAACAATTAAGTTGTATTTATGATCAAACAATCATCAATAGCGATCGAACAAACGATATTCAGTAAAATTAATTTATTTTAGGGATAAAAGTTAAAATTAACATTAAAGGGGGTCAACTTAAGGATGAAGTTCGTTTAACTAATTATAAATAATTAACAGATGAACAAACAATTTTTTGTTCGAACAATAACGAACAATTAATTAAAAATAAAAGAAAACAAAATTACATATAAAAAATCCGAGTGAGGCTAGTTTCGGGTACTTAATAAAGTTTTTAATAGTGGTCTCACTTCATTTGAACTAATTTATAAATTCATTTGGAGGTGAAATAAAAGTTAATTAAATTTGTACATTCTTAATGAAATAAAGGCATTCCATAGTTAAAAGACCTCCCGAATTAGGGTTTATTACTGAACAATCTTGAAACGGTTCAAAACATTTTAGCTATGTAAGTCTAATAATTATTCAATTTAAATTTATTCCATCCATTCTATACATAACAGCCTCTAAAAGTTCACATAGCACCTCATATTTCGATTTTGCCATAGTTGCCACGCTTTGCAACTGGATCGGCAACCGTGGTTTTTTTGTTTAATTTTTGCCACGTTTGTGACCGCAGTTTTTTTTATTATTTTGAGTTGATATCAAGAATATGCTGCTTTCCATCTCCTGTTTCTGTGATTTAAAACTCAGAGTCTTTACCAGCATGGCTTGGAGTTATTATCATCACCTACTGTTGCTGGTACCGCTGGAATGTTGACAAAATCTCCGAGAATTTTGGAATTTGACGCATCAACAAATGGTGAAGAATTTTGTGAACGAAAGACAAACCAGGCTAGGCTGTATAGTTTACGAATTTTGCCTACCTTAATTGGCGAATCGTTAACAGCAATGTCTATGCAATGGATTTGATTTTGATTTTGACAGTTAATTTGATAAAGTGCTGTAGATGAGTGTTTATTAAAGTTATTTTGTAATCAATTTATTTTTGTATTCTGTATTAAACTTACAGTGGTGATCCTTTTTTATTTTGTTATTTTGTAAACACTACAAAGAAAACCATCCACTAGAGCATATCTACAATCTTTACATACGGAATGTGTAAGTCGAAATTATTTTTTATTATATAAATTAAGAAACTAAAGTAATTTTATGTAACGATGAGGAAAGAAAATAATTTGCATTGTTCGTTTGAGGGAATATATTTTAGATATTCATTCATAATATATATATTTTTATAGTTTATGAAGCTATTACCTCTATTTTTCTTCTTTTAACTTTAACATTATAGTATACTGGTATGTACTAAATTTACTTATCACATGAATATAAAATTATTGGTATTTTGTTATTGCACACCTCACAATGTGAGGGAGTGCTCTACATAATATTGTTGTTATACTTTTATCTAGACATCAAATCCATATTATTATTAAACTTACAATAACTACAGATATTCAATTATAAGGTTAGTTTATTTTGTAATTGATTCACTTTAGATTGCATAACAAAAAATATAATTGAACAAATATATGGATTGCCGTCCGTTGGTCTGTGCGTCGGTGAGTCTTCTCGCTTAAGAGAAATGTAAGCAATAGATTGAGATAAATAGTATTAAATAAGATTCCATGTATTCTAAGGAGGGTCCCCTACTGATTTTTGTTATTGAACTCAATACTATTTAAAAGTTATTAATGAAAGTCGAACAGATTATCTGTTTTGGACTAAGATGAAATAATTCACAACCTGATTGTTAATGACTTCACACCCTTCAGATAAGATGTGATCTTGATAGTAGCTTGTCATAGCTGCAGGGTGAAAAATATAACTTTCTATAAGGCAGGATTACATTAACAGTTTTATAATATTTATACTAAATAACTAAATATTTAAATTTCATTCTGTAATGTAATTAATCAAATCTATAGGCTTATTTATTGCAAGCCTTACTATTTGATATGATTTTGTCTGTATATAAGCATTTTGCATTTGCTACTGCTACTATTTTAGAACTGTAAGAAATCACACTGAAATGAAAGATAAATTAGTCCCTGGTTTTCAATGTACAACATCTTCTAATTTCATGTTGACAGATTTATAGTTAAAGTACTTGGAAGATCATATATACATGATAGCTGAATAACAGCGGTAAATGTATAGATATTGTTATTAGGACTTCATTTGTTTAGAAATATCATAATACCACAAGTGTATGCATATACAAAAGCACACATACACAGAACACACAGATTATATACACTCTTTAACTCTATAAGTCATTAAAATTTCTAACTCCCAAAACCAATGCTAGTGCACAATCAAATGGTGATTCAAATTGAAATAACCAGAACAAAAGTATTCAGCTGTCCACTGCTGATAGCGCTTGTAATAGCGTGCGACAAGAATGCTTTTTCTTGATTAGTTTGTCGTATTTATGTAATAAAATATTTAAAAAATAAAATTTGTTCATAAAAAATGATCTCCGGATAATGAACTTTCGGCATGCGATGATAACACTTTTATCGTAAGTCTATCGTGTTTCACGATTCAGAATTGTTTCGGGAGTTAGCTTTCAAAATTACTTTCGAAATAACGTCTTTTTGTTTCAATAACTGAAATCATTTCAAAAATAATTTCGGGAGTAAGCATTCGAGATCTGCAACATAGTAGTTACTTACATCGATAGGTAGTGGTCATGAAATAAAATTTATAGCTAAAGTTTAGATGAAAATAAGCAAATCGGCAATGGACTGCAGCGTTTAAGGTTTGACGCATCTGCTAGCTAAACCTTAAGTACTTTATATGAGGCCTATGTCTAACAGTGGATTCTTTTGTGAAACTTAGGTGGTAGGTACACAGTAGGGTTTGAGTTGTTGCGAATACGACTTAGAGGCATAATGTTATTAGTACTCTCACACCATCAAGAAAAATAGGCGGAGCACTGCGTACATTTCAAGCGACGTCGATACCAATCATGCTCGACTTATTGTAAGAAGCTGCATTTATGCATGTTGGTAACGTAAAAGGCGATAAAGGATAACTGAAATTAAAAATTTTGAAAACCCCTTAAACAAAAAGGGCTGATGATCTTTTCATCTGTTCAGCAATGTACTTTTTATGAGCTGTAATCAGTAAATGAATGAAATACTAAAAATAAGATTGACTGGCAATCAACTGCAGTTTTCAACATGTTGTCTTCAGAAGTTGTTTTCATCTGCGGCACAGTGCTTGTCTGCAAAACCCTTAAGAGGTAGGATGGCGACACACCCCAAAACGAAATCTATTAATTTCTGTATCATATTAATAACGTACAAGTGGTAAAATTAAAATGTTTGTAGACTTCAATATAAATAAAATGAGAACATCATCAACATAGTCGAAGTCAATTAAATACGCATTTTAAGGATATCTCAAAAACTACTGGTCAGATCTCGATCGAATTTATATGGGACCACATGAGAAGCACCAGCTTTCAAATAAAAAAAAAGAAACATCAGAATCGGTTCACCTAGAATAAAGTTCTGAGGTAACACACATAAAAAATACAGTCGAATTTAATACCTCTTCCTTTTTTCGAAGTCCATGGAGAACATGTTTACTTTTGACCTGGAATTCAACTTCAAGACCGGCTTCTTAACAGGCAAGTTACGTTTAATAAAGACTATCGCAGAATAAGTACATATTATATATTTTCTCAACACTCATTGAGCTTTTATTTGACAAAACGAATATAATTTACTTAAAGTTTGAAAGTGAAGCCGCCAAGTAACGAGCGTTGTTTCTTTTTTTACCCGCTTTCGTAACGCTCATCTAGGTAATCGGCGATTATCCGCAACTGTAATGTTGGTAAAATTTGTTTTTATTGCTAATCACGTAAATGGTGAAACATTATAAAAAGAAATTTAAATGTGAAAGATGTGTATGAATTAAGAAGTATTAGGAAACATAAATTATAAGGAGTAAAGAATAATATAGAAATAAATTATAAGAGGTGTATTTTAAAAACAATAATAATATGAGGATCTCTAAATAAGATCAATGTATTATTTCAATAATAACTTGTTTATACATTTAAGTAAACGGATGTTTCGAGGTGACTGTAGCTGAATATTTGTAAGTTTTAATTTTAATAAACTATTATCACGACTGTAGCGCGTAGCGTAAATCTTTGAACCATTTCACGACACCAATCAACACGACGGAGTTTTTTGGCCTATGTCAAATTATGAGGTATCCATCGGGCACAAAGCTTTCTGACCGCTATATGTTCATGGAGGATTTTGTGCACTTGAGTCATACCGATTCCTAAGCTTGTCCGAATCTGCTGATACGTCACTCTTTTGTCAGTCTCTATCATACGTCGCACAACACTGATGTTATCTTCAGTCGTCGCCGTAGAAGGCCGTCCCTTACGCAGATCATCGGTGAGATTATTGCGACCACGTTTAAACTCATTAAACCAGTTGTAAACAGTGGCACGATATGGGGCTTCATCATGAACGGCCAATCGAAATTATCATAACTTTCTTGTTGACTTAAATTACTTCAAAAATCATAAAAAATCATTGAAAATTTTTTCGCGTTAAATTCATGCTGCACGTGACACACAATTTTCAATTTGCCGCCAAATTGCACACAAACGACAAATTAATAAAATACTTACACTTACTTACTACTTACTTGAAAATGGAGGTTCGGTTGCCACCTTAGACGACTCGACCTGGCAACGTACAACGCACGCACCCTGAGGACTGACGAGAAGATCGTGGAGCTGGAAGAAGAGATAGACAAGTTGCGCTGGCATATTATAGGATTATCCGAAGTCCGAAGAGAGGGGGAGGACACGGTAATCCTCGAATCCGGCAACTTGCTCTATCACCGGGAGGGCGACCATCTGTCCCAAGGAGGTGTTGGATTTATCGTCCACAAGTCTCTCGTTAACAACGTTGTAAAGATCGGGAGTGTGTCGACGAGGGTTGCGTACCTTATACTCAGAATCACCAAACGGTATTCGCTGAAGGTCATACAGGTTTACGCACCAACCTCGGCACACCCCGATGAGGAGGTGGAGGAAATGTATGAGGATATCTCTAGAGCCATGCATTCCTCCAAAACCCAATATACGGTGTTAATGGGAGACTTCAATGTAAAACTAGGCACAAGAGAGAACGGTGAGCTGAAATAGGGAAATTTGGAATAGGGCAACGGAACCCAAGGGGCCAGCAGCTGGCCGACTTCATGGAGAAAGAGGGACTCTTTATGATGAACTCTTTCTTCCAGAAGCGGCCCCACAGGAAGTGGACCTGGTCGAGCCCCGACGGTTCCACAAAAAATGAGATTGACTTCATTATGACGACCAGACGACAACTGTTCAGTGATGTCTCCGTGATCGCGAGGGTGAAAACTGGTAGCGATCACCGATTGGTTAGAGGCACACTGAACCTAAACGTTAAGTTGGAGAGGTCTCGTCTAATGAAGTCAACGCTCCGTCCCCCTCGTGCTCTGTTTCAAAGTCCCGAAACCTTTCAGCTCGAGTTACAAAACCGTTTTCAGTGCCTGGAAGACTGCAATGAAGTGGACGATATGAATGACAAGCTCGTGGAAACTGTCCATGCGGTCGGAGCTAAGTTCTGCAAGACCCGCCGCAGAAGAACACAAAAACTCTCCGATCACACTCTTAATCTCATGGCTGTTAGACGGGAGATGAAGCTACATTCTTCAACAGACTTGACAGCATACAGGCATCTGAACAGACAGATCTCCAAATGCATGCGGCGGGACTTACGCAACTTCAATACAGCTCGTATTGAAGAAGCGATCGAGCGGAACCAAGGCTCCAAAATCTTTGCCAGAGATCTGTCTGCCAGAAAGAGCCAACTGTCAAAGCTGAAGACAGAATGTGGCAACATCATTTCCGGGACACCTGAGATTTTGAGTGAGATTGAGAGGTTCTATGGGCAGCTGTACACATCATCGTTGGAGCCACACGCAAGTGTGAGTAACGATCCAAGAGCGAGTCTCATCCGACACTATTCCGAAGATATCCCGGATGTCAGTCTGAGCGAGATTAGGATGGCTCTCCAGCACCTTAAAAACGGTAAGGCCCCAGGCGAGGATGGAATTACAGCGGAGCTTCTGAAAGCGGGTGGAAGACCGGTACTTGAAGTCCTTCAGAAGCTCTTTAATTCCGTCCTCCATGGTGGCATTACACCGTAGGCGTGGAGCAGAAGTGCGGTGGTCTTGTTCTTCAAGAAAGGTGACAACGCTCTCTTGAAGAACTACAGACCGATTTCCCTTCTGAGCCGCGTCTACGTGCTGTTTTCGAGAGTCATTACGAATCGTCTCGCGCGCAGACTTGACGACTTCCAGCCTCCCGAACAAGCCGGTTTCCGAAAGGGCTTTAGCACCATAGACCACATACATACCCTTCGGCAAGTTGTACAGAAGTCCGAAGAGTACAATTTGCCACTATGTCTGGCGTATGTGGACTATGAGAAAGCCTTTGATTCCGTCGAAATTTGGGCGGTGCTGCAGTCCCTTCAGCGGTGCCAAGTTGACTGTCGGTATATCGAAGTGTTGAAGTGCTTGTACAGTAGGGCTACGATGGCTATCCGAGTACAGAACCAGAGTACGAAACCTATCCAATTGCAGAGAGGTGTAAGACAGGGTGACGTCATATCCCCGAAACTCTTCACCGCTGCATTGGAAGACGTTTTCAAGCTTCTGGACTGGAAAGGATACGGTATCAACATCAATGGCGAGTACATCACTCACCTTCGATTTGCCGACGATATAGTCCTTATGGCAGAATCGCTGGAGGACCTAAGCACTATGCTCAATGACCTCAATAGTGTTTCCCAACGGATAGGTCTTAAGATGAACATGGACAAAACAAAGATCATGTTTAATGTCCATGTCACACCTATGCCGGTAGTTGTTGGGAGCACTAAGCTCGAAGTTGTTGACGAGTATGTTTACCTGGGACAAATAGTCCGACTGGGTAAGTCCAACTTCGACCGAGAGGTCAATCGACGGATTCAACTCGGCTGGGCAGCGTTCGAGAAGCTACGACACATCTTCTCGTCAGACATACCTCAAAACCTTAAAACGAAATTGTACAACCAGTGCGTGTTGCCAGTGATGACTTACGGAACTGAGACGTGGTCCTTCACTGCTGGCCGTATGAGGAAGCTCAAGGTCGCTCAGCGAGCTATGGAGAGGGCTATGCTCGGAGTTTCTCTGCGTGATAAACTTAGGAATGAGGATATCCGCAGTAGAACCGGAGTGACCGACATAGCCCAACGGATTAGTAAGCTGAAGTGGCAGTGGGCCGGCCATATAGCTCGAAGAACCGACAACCGATGGGGAAGAAAGGTTCTCGAGTGGCAGCCTCGTACCGGTAGGCGAAGTGTAGGGCGTCCCCCCACGAGATGGAGTGACGACCTGGTAAGACATGCAGGAAGTCGATGGATGCAGGTGGCTCAGGACCGTGTTTTGTGGCATTCTTTGGGGGAGGCCTATGTTCAGCAGTGGACTTGTGAAGGGCTGTAATGATGATGACTTGAAAATAGTTCAATTTTCAAAATTTGACCTTATTTTTTTATTATATCGTTTACAAGTGGCCAATTCTAAAAACTTTCAGTTTCGCCCTCGTACTATTTATTTATTCTGTGGCGCCGGGTACTGGCTAATTTATTTATAAATTTGATCCGTGTTTGCATCATGTTGTAAATTCCTTTGAACTCTTCGTATGATGACATAAGAAAAACTATCACTCCATTTCGTCACGTGATTTTGGAAAAAATGCTAAGTGACTCTAATAGTCTCTGTACTGGAGAAGTTAACAGCGCCTCGGTCGCTTCACGTCTGATTGTGTTTGCTAAATTCACCTTCTAAACGAGGCTATTTAGAAAACTCTTTCTTTTTCACATCCTAAAAGATTTTTTAACTACACGGGCCATAAGTTGCTGATACTCTCGCGAGATTAGAATGATAAAAAATATTTCATATATCTACACGTACAGTCCCTCTACTTTCTCAGAAAACTGTCCCACATTTTTAACCGCCTATTGTTAGTTAATTTGGGTCGGTACGCTTAAATACCCGTACACGTTTGCGTGGGCATCTAATTGCTTATTTTCCAATTTAAGTAAAATTGTGACATTCTTTTTTTGTTTATGGATTTAATGTATAAAGTATAAACAGAGCTTATTAAAACCCATTAATTCTACTACGTGCATGACTTTGAAAGGAGGCCTGCTCTGTACCTTGAGCACGAATAATAATCAATTGCGTCAAGAATTCGTATAGAGTAAACTAAGCGAAAACTTTTACGAAACTGTCACTAAAGTCGTCGGCAGCACGAACGCTTATCTTTTATTCAAGTGTACTCGATACTATATTGTAATTTGTAACTAAATGTAAACAAAGCTTAGAACGCAATATTAAAACGAACGAATGAAAATGAATGATACGTTTATAAATTGCTATCATTGTATTTGTGGAGTCTTTTATTGTGCGTAAAAATAAGAAAACGTGATGAAACTTATTAATAATAGTGTGTTAATTAATGTAAAACAGTTATTTGACAAAACACTATTAATATAATTATATATGGAGAAACTTTTTTTATGTTTATAAAACTATGTTTCACCTCTTATGAATTGTGATTTCCGAACGCGGATTTCTTAAGATAAACACTTGATTTCGCTCCGCTTCGTGTTGTTTTAGTAGTTTTGTGTTTTGAATTTGTTTTAGTTAATTCCTGCTAAATGTTATAATGATGTCGTCAAGAACTAGCCACACACATTTTACAATAATGGTAGAGTTAATGGAAAAGTAAGTACTTAACTATATTGAGACAACAGTTTTGATTGTATGTTCATTGTATATTGATAATGATTTATTCTGTTAAATAATTAATATTGTTTGTTTCCAAGGAACGGTGATTTATCGAAACCACAGAACGACGACAGTGGTGTATTATAAAGTGCAAGGAGCTATGTGATTTACTTAACAGCCAAGGAATCGGAGTCTCGCAACGAAGAAAAGTGGCGAAAAGTAAGTGCTAGTCTTATTTTTCTAAAACATTCAATATCAATCAAGACCGCTTTAGTGAGAATTTCGGGTTCATTATCGTTTTATTTGATTTGCTTAAGATGTGGAGTGATTTAAAAAGATAGTGGGCAAAACCTTATAGACAATTAATTTAATATGAAAAAATATGTCTCATATACTTAGAGAACAGGGTGCTTTAACATAGATAGAACTTTAGTAAGAATCACTGTAAAAACTTTAATTTTAACATCTTAATATTAATTATTAATACATACTCGTACTTTCTCCGTGAAAATATATTATTCAGAAGATATTACTTAATGTATATGAATAATAACTTTAGGATAAGACTAATATCTTATTATTTTACAGGTGGAATAATCTGCCGGAATTAATAAAACAGTATTCCATACTCGCAAAGCCACAAACAGAAAATTTAATAATTGTACCATCTGAAATTCCCGCTATAGGTACGTCTTCAACTACTTTTGTGTATATTAACTATTACTGTAATCATGAGTCCTGTTTTTTTCATAAATTAAAGAAATCATAATAATAAAGTACTTATAATTCAAATTAGTCGTTACATCTTTTAACTTTCAAATATTTTCAACAATATAAAAAGGAAATATCTGTGAAAGTAATGTAGAAAATTCAAGTTTTTCAATTGATCTTTTCAGATGATGAGGACTGGAACACTCCTGGCGGCAGCAAGGAGCCAGTACTTATACATCCATCCAATCCCAGATTCCTAACAATAACCAGATCCCAAACACCTCCAAAATCTACCACACCGCCGAAATCTCTAATTGTCCTCCACAGGCAATCATTAGAAGAATATTTTTTTGAGTAAAGAGAATATAAGGAATGATAATAAGGAAAGATAGGGATTTGTATAATTAGAACGAGAGAGGATACTACAGAGAACTTTGTCAACATGATACTGAGCTGAAGTGCAAGCTCAGTGTAATAATATATAAATAATAATAATTGTACATGTTTTTAATTAAATGCCTCATTGAAATTTTTGATGTACTTTTTTATTTGAACTTAATATTAATATCGGCAAAAATAGACTACACTTAAAATCTAAAGTCGTAATAACAAAAAACAAATCAAAACATTATTCAAACCGTGTAGATATGCCTACAACACAATAGAGAATCAATTAATTTAAAAAGATTCAATAGAAATAGAAATGGATTTTTCTTGTCCAGTATACATTATAAATAGTACTTATTTAAGGTCATTTTTATGTTTAATTTACCACTGGTTCGGAAAATACCTGTGTCCAGGGAAGAATTAGGAAGAATAATTGTTTACAATCATGTATTATGTTACACAATTAACTATAAGTGGTATTAGAAATAACTTAGTAGAAACTACCTCATTCCCAGGGGTTATTTGCCATTCATAAATTCCTTAATACATATTAACATAATCCTTTTTATTTATATTTGCTTAATATTTTTTGATCTTGGCAGTGGTCGAAATTTTAAAATATTTAATTTAAATTATGAATAAAGTAATAAATAAATCATTGTTAGATTATTAATAATATAAAAATTAAATCTGTGCATAAACACAAATTACATACAGAAGAATTACACCGCACTAAGTCTATCTCTACAACAATTCCTCTCATAGCACAACCTCTTATTAACCCTGACTACTGTTACTTCTTATAATGCATAAATCAGGTTGCTCATGTGATCATTTAAATTATTACCGTACACGTCTGGGTCTGATACGCCAAATAGCATAGCTATATTATGTAGGACACAACGAGCTATAACTATAATAATTTTGGTGTATTTTTCGGGTTTTTAATGCAGATTGCGATGCCTGTTTACGCATCTCCACCTATTTTTCATTCATTAACAAAGCTAAAAATAAAATATTGTAAGTAAATACTTTTATGACGTCTCTCTCAGCCCTTGTAGTGGGGAACCTGATAAAGGTATTGGTTATTATTTATTGGCTGTTAAGTGCCTCCGTAACTTGAGAGACATATTTGCTAACACTTGTTTGGACCAAATTCTTTCTCGTACCGACTAAACGTTGTTAAGAGCCTGTTGCGTAAAATAATAACGCACAAAGAACCTAAAACATAAATGAAAAAAATATGAGGTTAGGTGCATAATAACTACAGCAGGCAAATTAATTCTGAGCATTATTTTTTTTATACCTTAAGCTCTAAGCATATTCTTTTATTTTAGAATTTATATATAATAAGTTTCCCGGTCAAGTTTATTTTAGAGCGAAGTTCAAGGCAAGGGAATTTAAATGCATTTTACTTAATCTGTATCTTTCAGAAATATTCATAGGTTCTTCAGTTGGGCGAAGAAAAATCCGTTAAATAATACCACTGGAATTATTTAGATATATTTAATTTAAGCAGCTATTAAAATAAATTTATAATTAATCAATTAAATAAATAAGGTAAGGGTATTTACAGAATATATTAATTAGTAATACTTTAATATAGTACATTTTAATTACCTTAATTCTCGTCTTTGCCTTCTTTCCTCGACTGCCAAACGCCACGCAAAATAATAAAAAGTCGTGGATCTCATTCTATTTGTTCTTAATAAAAATATTTTAAACTTACATCAACGAAAAACCCAGAGAAACTTAAAACTAAGTCTTCTCGATAGCGTTCTCGCTGCAAAAATGTCGGTGAGAACAATTTCGTAGTTCTCTACAGTGGATAGACGATAACGTACGTCAAAAATAGATTCGTGCTGCCAAAATCCACACATTTTGCGTCTTACGATTACTTAAACCAAACGATAGCTACGCATAACGCAGCGTTAGATGTTCGTGCTTCCAAATTTTAGTTCCAAATACGCTCACGGAGCGCTGTTCAAATTCCCATACAAAATTTTACTGAAACTAAACTGTCTCGTAAACTGTACTATAGAGCAAAATGTTCGTGCTCGGGGTACTGTTGTGGTACGTTTAAAAGTATATTTTATACAGAAAGTAAATAAGTGTATAAAAGGGATGTTATATATTAAGGTTATAGTTGCAGACTAAACCCACGCGTAAAGAAATTAGGAATGCCATCGTGTACGTTAAATTAAGACTGTCAATAACACCAAAACATTGTTACTTTTCTTAAATTATTTAAATTCAAAAGGAACGATTGATAATTATTTATTTATTTAAACTTCATGCAACATTATGTATAAGCGGAATTAATTCCAATTAATTAAATCCGTGTATCATATTTAGAAAAAATATTTCCGTGTCTTATTACTAAGTAAATGGAAATTCCGTAGAATCTAACGAATTTTACGGAATTTACAGCTTGTCAGATGGACCAAGCAATCAATAGAAATTACCGCACTCGTTAACTCTGGGTTCGATTTCTGCCAAACATAGTGATATTTTAGTTAGTAGTGATCGTTGTCGTTACAGACCATTATAAGTCCACTGTCGTGTTTATAGATTACCACATAGCACATTCCTTAGCCACCTGATGAGACATGGAACACTGGGCAGGCAACTCCTTTTAATTTCATCCTACACTGTTTTTGTCAATAAAGACCTGCCACTCGGAAGCCATTATTTTCCAGGTAGCAATATTTTTTTTATCAGTTCGTAACGTTTACCGCTGAACATGGCCTTTCCTAAAATTAATAGGTACTTCCTTTACCAAAAAATTATGAAATCCAAAATCATAAACTCAAAACATTTATTTAAAGTTGTGTAAGGTATGCTTGTAATTTGTATAATCTTCGTGGTTTTTTTTATAAAACTGGAGTCGCAACGGAAATTCCATCCACCTGATGGTGAGTCGCTACTGCAGCCCATCGACAGGTTATAGATTCGTTATTATCTCTGTGGACTACGATGGAATGCCTCACAGTCAGTTGTTATAATACTGGCTCCCTAAACCCTTCAGAACGCAACACGGCAGTGCATACCCTGCTATTTGACATGTACGGACAGATATCCTAGGTAGATGTTAATATATGAATTATAAACGAAATTAAAAAAAAATATTTGAAATGAACAACGTGGTAGTGAATTATTGTTGAACACACATAATACCGTTTAGTTCTGTCACTATCGTGCTACTGCATCCTTGTCTGTCATATTATAAAAATGGTAACTGATGACGGTAATAAAGGTGATGATGATGATAATGATACAAATAACGAAGACGATGATTAATAGTACGAATCTGATCGTTAGAACTTCGGTACAAATTTTTACTCAGTACTTACGCGTACATTAAGTGTTTTACAGCCGTCCGGTTACACCGGACACGAATAGGTTAGGACGATTGAGTATTTCTGTTCTCAACGCATAAACTTAGTTTCGCGCGTTTGATATTTTCCCATACATTCGGAATGTGTCGCCGTCTTCGACCAGGAGGACATCTTTTGATCATTTTTTTATAGGATAGTGTGACAAACGAGCACACCGTCCTGATGGTAAGTGGTTACTTTGACCCATAGACATCTACGTCTATCCTCAATAAAGAATCGAAATGCAGATGCATTGTCACCCGTGAGGACTTAGATGGAATGCCTCTTTTCCAGAAAAAAGGGCCTCCGATTCTCTACACTCATCATACGAAACACAGCAGTCTTAAGCTGCTATTTTACGCAGGTATTCTGTGCGAGCGTGGTCCTTCCTTGGTCGAGCCGACCCATTCGTGCTACAACTTTACTATTAATATAGCTGCAGCATGGCTCTACCACGTTGAGCTTCATCATATGCTTAATTCCGTATTTCAACTATTGTTTTCCTCTTTAATGTAAATTTCTTTTCTTTCAAAGCAACGTAATGTCTGAAAAAGAGGTAATATATAAGTTTTAACAAACTTGCTAAAGACAAGAAAATTGTTATCATGCTATCTACATCATTAGCAAAAGATAAGAAGAGAAAAGAAGAAAATAGGAACATATCTTCATTCCTGATTTGAATTTTTATATTTCGTCTTTGGCCTTCTATTTAAAGAAAATATGGTGGACATTTATTTGCAGAACTCTATTAAAATTTTAATCAAAATTTGGATACAATGAAGATGTACTCGTAGAAACAAGAAGCTCGATATTGTATTGCCTTATACATTTTTTTTTCTTTACAACGTAATTTTGATATACGAGATGATTAAAATTCCCTTATTGTCATTTACTACATATTAATGAACGTTTGGCTGAGTGACCAGAGTAGATATATAGTTTACAACAGATGAATAATTGTTGAATCACTATCAACCTGTTTCTGAAATGACTTTAAATTTGTGCTGTAATGACAGTGATTTATTTTTTGAACCATTGGAAAAAAGAAAAAGCCTTAAATGATATTATTTTTTAAAAAGATTAGTAAACATTATTAATACTGTGTATGTAATAATGTTCTATGTTATACATATATTTTTATTTTAAACCCCTAGTACTTTTGTCTTCCGAAAGAACTCCTATAGTTTAAGCATTCTAGATAGCAATGTATGAAAAAATTGGAAAAAAACGCTCACGTTAACCTTGAGGGGGAGGGAGAGTAGATTAAATTTAACTTCGCTGTATAAAGTACATAATATGCCGATAGATAAAAGTACTCCATTAATTTTGGCAATTTTTTAGCTAAAATGTTAGAACTATTATTTTAGTTATGTGAATTTGATTTGCGAATGACAAAAATCCCGAAGGAGTTCACACAGTTGCTGTACCGAACTTCCCTGTTCGCCCAAGTCTAATACGTCGTTGTTGACCTAAATTTATAGCGTATTGTTAGAAACTATAAAATATACTGGTTCGTCGCTCCGTGCTTACTGGTGCTTACGTGTGTTACTCTACGTGCTCGTGTATTAGTATTGTATATTTATAATCTATACCGTTAGAATTACTGGCGCATACAAATTCAGTTAAAGATAAACGTTGACAATAATAGGAAGGTAAAGACTAGAAATGAGGGGGGGGGGGGTGACTCGGACTTTAGGCCTAGTCAGTTTGAATAGCCTATCGTGTAGAGGATGTCATGGGGGTCATGGTTGAATAGGGGCGAAAAGTTCTCCTTGCACTCCTAGGGGATCAAAATGGCCAAAATCAAAAAAATTGTGGGGTGGCTCGAACCTTAGGGATAGTCAGTTTAAATAGCCTATCATGTAGAGGATGTCATGGGTGTCATGGTTGAATAGTGGCAAAAAGTTCTTATTACACTCCTAGGGGGTCAAAATTGCCAAAAGCTAAAAAATTCTAAATTGTTATTTCGGCTATAACTCCGCCTCCTTCGAAGGTTCCTACACAGTCTTTACTTCCCGCGTCCCACTAGTTACGTTGACAAATATAAGACAGGTTGAATTAAATATTATCATTACCAAATACCAATTAGTTATTCGCACCATATTTTTTTTACAACCTGGTAACATTTATATTGTGATAACATTTAACAAGGTTTTTAAAAAGGTTTTCTAACGTAATGTGTACAACAACTGCTATGTCAAGACAATTGTGTAATGTTTTTTTATAGGATAAGAGTGACAAACGAGCACACAGTCCACCAGATGGTAAGTGGTTGCTGTGACCCATAGACATCTACATTTATCCTCGATGAGGAATCAAAATGCAGATGCCACCCGTGAGGACTAAGATGGAATGCCTCGTTTCCAGTAAAAAGGGTCTCCGGTTCTCTACACTCACCATACGAAACACAGCAGCATTAAGCTGCTATTTTACGCTGGTATTCTGTGAGAGCGTGGTCCTTCCCCGGTCGAGCCGACCCATTCGTGTTACAACTATACCAGAAATATAGCTGCAGCATGGCTCTACCACGTATATATAATAAAATACGTAATGTATATATGTTTCACAACTTTTATACATTACGTATTTTTTATTATTATTAAATTTAAGTTTGTTTTCACTTTTTAAAGTTAAAATCAACACCAGTTCGGAAAACAAGACCTCAAAAAAAACCGGCAAGAATCTCTGGAGAGTCTCTAATTATATTTTAAATGCCATGTTACATTTTTATTTACAAAAATGTATATGAATACATACTTTCTATAATATCAATTTTTAACATTATATATGTAGCCAGGGGATTTGCAAGTGCAGATTTAGAGTTATTTCCACACTCATATTACTGTGCAATCATACAGAAATACTAAAAAGACGAAAGACGAAAACTAAAAAGAGAATTCTATTACGTTAAACTTTATTTTTTATTTTAACACAAATACATAATATAAATAACTCATATTAAGTACAGTGAAACATAAACCTTTAAAGGATAACTTACCAGCCTTTTCTACCGACTTCAAAAAGAAAACGGTACTTAATTCGACTGTATGTTTCTTTTATTTTTTTTTTATAGGAGAGGGGGCAAACGAGCATGCGGCTCACCTGATGGTAAGTGACTACCGCCGCCCATGAACAACCGCAACACCAGGGGAATTGCAGATGCGTTGCCGGCCTTTTAAAAAGGAGTAGGCTCTTTTCTTGAAGGTCCCTAAGTCGTATCGGTCTGGAAAAATCGCTGGTGGTAAACTATTCCACAAGGAAGTTGTGCGAGGAAGAAAACATCTTCTAAATCGCACAGTGGTGGACCGCCAATCATCCAGATGGTGTGGATGGTATCGGGAGTTCTGCCGCGATGTGCGTTCGTGAAATTTGGCGGCTGGGATTAATCCGAACAATTCCTCAGAGCACTCCCCATGGTAAATGCGAAAGAAAATGCTAAGAGATGCAACATCTCTTCGCAGTGCCAATGAGTCGAGCCGATCGGAAAGGATTCGGTCGTCGACGATTCGAGCCGCTCTGCGCTGGATGCGGTCAAGTGGAAGAAGCTGGCACTGGGGAGCCCCAGCCCAGAGATGGGAACAGTATTCCATGTGAGGCCGAACCTGCGCCTTGTAAAGTTGCAGGCGTTGAGCCGGCATGAAATACTGTCCCGCTCTGCTGAGCACGCCAAGCTTTTTAGAGGCCAATTTAGTCTTCTCTTCCAAGTGACCACGAAACTGCACGCTACTCGATATGTCGACGCCGAGAATTCCGATACTGGCTGAGGCAACAAGGGGAGTACCTTGAAACTGAGGAGATACGACAAAGGGGTTCTTTTTAGCGGTAAACGCGCAAACTTGTGTCTTCTGAGGATTAAACTGGACTAGATTTAGTCGCCCCCAATTCGAGACTTTGTCCAGCAAAGACTCGACTTCAGACACAAGTTTGTTCCGGTACTCGGTGACGTTTTCCTGAGAAATATTGGCACGGCCGGTGTATAGAGCATCACCAGTGCTGTCATCCGCATAGCAATGAATGCTACCAGCTTGCAACATATCATTGATATGCAGAAGAAACAGCGTTGGTGATAGCACGCAGCCTTGTGGAACACCAGCGTTAATAGGCTTGTAGTCGGAGCATGCACCGTCTACAACGACCTTGATGCTCCGATCTGCAAGAAAGCTGGTGATCCAATTGCATAATTTCTCGGGAAGCCCATAGGAAGGGAGCTTCGAAAGAAGCGCTTTGTGCCAAACCCGATCGAAGGCCTTCGCAATGTCCAAACTAACGGCCAATGCCTCCCCCTTGGACTCTACTGCCAACGCCCATCTATGAGTTAAGTAGACCAGAAGATCACCAGCTGATCGACCCCGACGAAAACCGTACTGGCGGTCACTAATCAGCTGGTGATCCTCAAGGTACCGCATGAGGTGGCAGTTTACAACGGATTCCATTATTTTGGAGAACAAGGGGGTGATGGCGATAGGCCTGTAGTTGGACGGATCTGAGCGGTCGCCTTTTTTAGGGATCGGGTGGACAAAAGCTGTCTTCCATGATTTCGGGACTACGCCTAGGGAGTAGGAGTACCGGAAAAGACGCGTTAGAACCGGTGCCAACTCCGAAGCACACGTCCTCAGCACAATTGGGGGGATTCCGTCAGGCCCACTCGACTTGTGGATGTCAAGGGAGAGGCGGTGTGTTCCCCCCGTCATCAACAGTCGAGTTGGACGCAAAAAGGGAGCCTAAAAGGTCGGCCTTCTCTTTTGCGTCGTGGGCCAGTGAGTCGTCCTCCCTGTGCAGAGATGGTAGTGATGGCTTACAGAAATTCCCTTGGACAGCCTTGGCGAGAGACCAGAATGCACGAGTTCCCGAAGGAAGGCGAACTAGTTTCTCGCCAATTCTGCCTATGTGCTCTGACTTTGCCTTGGCAATAACTCTTTTGAAGGACCTGGAGGCGAAGTTATACTTCTTTTTGAGTGTGCTGGTGTTTACATCCCGAGTCACCGAAGCCGCAGCCCAGGCTTGATAACACTCCTGCTTACTGCGTAATGCAGTCTTACAGGAGCGACCAAACCAAGGCTGAGATCTGCCTCCGATGGGTACCACAGATGATGGAATAAATAGTTCCATTCCCTGTAGCACTACATCAGTGACAGAGTCAGCAACAGCGCTGGGATCATCCGGCGAGAAGCAAACCCGCCCCCATGGGTAGGAAGCAAAGAAAGACCGCATTCCGTCCCAATCCGCCGACCTGTAATGCTAAACACGGCGGCAACCTGCAGAACGCAACCGCGAGGGGAGCGTGAGTGGCACCACACTCCGGATCAGTCAATGGTCCGAAGAGCCAAGAGGGGCATCGACGGAAACCTGATATCCGTCCGGATGAGAGGTCAGCAGAAGGTCCAACAGGGAAGGTGTATGATCCTCAACATCTGGAATCCGCGTAGGCGATGTAACCAGTTGTGTCAGACCATATGCCAAGGCAAAGTCATAAACAGATCTCCCCGCATGATCGGTTAAACGTGAACCGAGCCATTCGGCGTGGTGGGCGTTAAAATCGCCAAGGATCACGATCTCTGCGGATGGGACCTGTTGTAGCAAGGAATCTGTAGCCATTTGGACGTGGTCGATGAGTCGGTCTGTTTCGGCATTACCGCTATGGGACCTATAGAGGCACACGTAGACGCGCGGATGGTCGTCGCTGTCTACGCGTAGCCAAAGGATGGACAGGTCCGAACCTTCAAGACTGCCGAGGCGTCGAGAACAGATGTCCTCTCTGACATACACGCAAACTCCAGCCCGAGGCACAAAGGAGTGCTCCAATTTGTACCCCGGGTAGGAGAGATACGAAGTATCAGCCGGAGAGGACACCTGCGTCTCGGTCAGAAAGAGCAAGGCCGGCTTCGCCGTCTCAAGATGGTAGTGGACGGCGTTTAGGTTCGAGTGAAGTCCCCTGATGTTGCAGAAATTCACGGATAGCGTGGCAGGGGTCGCCTTGGTCTTGTTGCTCAGTTTGCCCCGAGCAGTTATTGTGTTGAGCGGAATTTTGCCCCCCCAGAATACGCGGGGCAGCCTGAGCACCCACGCTCAGGAGTGGAATAACATGGTCGTGGATGCTCAGCGAGGGATTCTCCAGGGGTACTGGTACCCTCCTGGGGTAGTTTATGACGTAATTCCGCTACCATGTTGATGGGGGGGGGGGGGAATTGGGCATCCGGTCACCTGCACTCACCAGACGAAACGCGGAAGCAGAGCTTCCACTTCACGCCGGTATTCTGTGAGGTCGTGGTACTAACCCGGCTCGAGCCGGCCCATACGTGCAACAGCAAAAGCTGCTGCAAGGCTCTACCACCGTTATGTGTTACATCATAACTTTGTTCTACGTGAACCGATTTCGATGAATCTTTTTTTTATTTGAAAGCTGGTGCTTCTTATGTGGTCCCATATAAATTCATAAGGGGCCACATGCTTCTTAAAAAGCATTAGGAGGATAACTGAAAAACTATTTGGTCAGATCAAGGTCTAACCAATAGTTTCTGAGTTATCCTTAATAATATATATTGAAGTCGGCTGTAATTTTTATTTATAAATTATCTACAATTTAAAAGGATACATTGAAGTATGTTGTGTGAATAAATGTTGACGTGTTAATAATCGCGCTAGTCTTGTTCATTGTGGTTTAGCTTGACTCTCTGATCTGAATTTAGAAACGTTAAGCCGTGTTTGAAACGTTCACGTAAACAAATATGTATTTCGGATATATCGGTTGCCGGAAGGATCGCGTCATGAAATGCTCGCTGTTCAAGACATCTTTGTCGTGGTACTTAGAGCACAAAATGTTTATATGAAAATTAACTTACTAGGTATGTAACTGTGTATATTTTTCAACATCACAGCCTATCAAGTCAACTGCTGAACATACGCCTCCCTCATAGATTGCTTCGTAGGGAGATAGCAGACGGGTTGACAACCGCACTTCTTTATTATTTTGAGTCGTTATCAGGAAGATATTACATCTCCTGTTGCATTACCTTCTGTCGCCTCTTTCAACACCCACGAGATGATATAGGGCAGTGGATATTCATACACCGCCAATACACGGTTACCTAGCACATCTGTCACGGTGTCGATTTTAGTAATAATATATTTCCTTTTTTTTTTAGAAGCGTGACAAACGAGCACACAGTTCACTTCATGGTAAGCGCATGCTGTTGCCCAAAGATATTCGACATATATCCTCGAATAAGATTCAAAATACAAATGCGTTGTCACTCTTGAGAACTAAGATAGAATGCCCCGTGAGCCCGTGACCACTAAAAAAGTGTCTCTGGTTCTCATTAATCACTACTAGCAGCATTATGCTGCTATTTTACACTAAACCTCACCTGTGGAGTGGATCTGGCATTATCACCACGCTTGCTTGTTGGTTTTGGCGGTTACAGAACCAGACATCTCGTAGCTTTGACCCCACTACAGGTCACCCGCCTTGGTTAGCATTGGTTATACTACTTATTGTGAGTTATTTGCCGGAAGACTGATTTTTCCGTCATTTCCTAAAGTCATCTCTGATAGCACAGCACTCACAGGGCGAAATGGGGTGATGAATACGCTGACGCTATCACCACACGGTGGTCAAAATCTTTTCAAATAAATATTATAAAGAAATGGTAATTACAGTTGTCACCAATACACGTTGTGATTCTGTCATCACATCATATCTTTTTAATGTGTAAATCTATCGTAGTTTTTTTTTGTATTTGTCTTCGTTAATTGCCACAGAAAGCATTCGAATTTCTTTTAGGAAAGTAATAAAAACACGATAAATTTGTCCCATGACTTAGCTAAACATGGTGTTTTTTTTTCAGCACATTTTCGGCTGAAAATAGTTTGTTTTCGACCATCGTCTCCATTTTAAAAATACAACTGGCCATTTACACATCCAGTTTCGTAATATTATGCTGATACCTATACAGATTTTTTTTAATAATTTTAGAGGGAGATTGAAGCAAGATTCGTAAATAAAAATGTGCAATAAACATTTTTATATTTTATATAATAGACAAATTTATGCAACTCTGAAAGTACATTAGAAATTAAAAGCTGTTAACGTGCTAAACTCAGACAAATAAAGAAAAATAGAACAGAACACTACATATATTTCAAGTGACGCCTAACCAAGCCAAAACCATGCTCAAGAACACGCACTCACGCACACGTATCTATGTAAAATAATTTTCAACCAATAACACGTTCTAGGTACATTTGTGTGCGTCCATCAGTAGACTTTAAAAAGAATGAAGTAAGATGTGAGCGTATATACATGTCAAGAGGTTGAACACGGTTTCGGTGTTATGTAGGTACGTAGTCTAGGCATGGGAGCTGAATGGGGGTTAAATTAACCGTTGATCTTCTGTCGACATGTAAACTGTTTACATTAAATCAACTAATAAAATTCTTCAACAACCTTTGGAATTTAAGTACTTGTTGAATAAATTAGAAAACGAAATGTATTCACTCAACTCCTTCAAGTCCTAGTTCAATGACGCGATACGAAATGGTAGAAGTTATAAAATATTCGACTAACGTACATGAGACAGATGTGTAGAAAAATGATAGCTAATGAAAATTACGCAAGTTCAAAGGTTTTTAGCGATGCAACTTAGGAGATCATAATTAATATAATCGAAGCATTTCAAATTGTTTCTGAATTAACATATTATAGTACCTAGTCTAAAAAAACGAGTAGGAACTATCAAGTTGACATTAGTTAATACGTTAATTAGTTGAGTATTTTAATTAGTTAATCAACTAGATGATGAACAAAAATTATAACGGTTTTGTTACGTTAACGAAAACCCGTCAACGCCCCTGTCTAGTTCTGCATAACTTTCTTTGTTGGTCTGGGGTGAAAAATAAATCCATCGTGCAGCATCTTCAAGTAAATACACTATACATTTTTAGCCTATTTTCGCTCCATTTCGCATTCTTATTATTATAATCAGTATTTCAAGCAATATTAATTATATTGTTCATTATGTTTTATTACTGGTTATATCTTCAGAATTTCCTTTATTCTTTAAAAACACATTGAGGAATATTTGAGAATTATACTTTGTTATTGAAAAAATTATTGAAGATAAATAAGAAATAGATAACTTGTAATTTTGCAGTCATAGTATGTAGTAGTAGTTGGTTCTTAGGTATATATTTTTTTAATTTTGCCTGTGAACCACTGACCTCTATACTGAACGATTAAAACATATTATACTCATTCATATTCAAATTACAATACTACGTTTAGATCTCCAACTTGTACTATTGCTGTTGTAAAATAATAATTATCCTGTCTCAAGAGCTCAAGACGAAAAATAAATTATTACCCCTTTGTTTCATGGGTGTTGTAAACATCGATATTTCAACAAAAGGAAAGAAGATGAGCCTTCGACAGTTAGATGGATAAATAACCCTCTTACGTATGACAAACATATATTGCATTTTTAATAATAAACGAGCCTAACAAATAAGCCACCGTATCATTAGGTTATATGTAATAAAACGCTTTACAGGTGTAACTTACAAGGGTTTAAAGTGTTTAAGGAAGTTTATCTGTACTAAGAATTGGCCAGTTGCATTTCCTAGAGCTATAAATCCGTAAGAAGTATAAAAGGAGTGTAGCTGGCGATGTGAAATGTGTACTGATGCAGGCGCGCCCGGAACGCGGATCGCCGCGCCGCGCCGACCGGCTCGTCTGCCGCGTTATAATTAGCATAGATGTCCTTTGCAGCTAACGTTACCAAGCATTTATTCTTCTCGGGACACAATATACGATCTGTTTTATTAGTTTCCACTTCCAAATATGTTGTATTAGCGACATAAATTCTGAGATAGTCGTCCATTCTAATGTTAAAAGACAATTAAATAGTAATTCATGTCGCTGTTTAGATTTAAATCCTGAGTTTATTACCGTCACAGCCAAATCAAAAGTTCAAAAGTCCACTGCTGAGCAAAGGCTTCTCCCATAGATTGATTCATAGAAAGGATATGCAGGTTGACAACAACCGCAGTTTCTTATTAGGAAAATGCTGCTGACCATCTCCTGGTTTGTTTTCCTCTGTCGCCTGTTGCCACACCCATGGGACTATATGGGTTAGTGGAAATTCTTACACGGCCACTACACAGTGAGAGAGTTTATTAAATTTATATTAATTACATCATCATTACTTTTTACTTGCAAAAGAATCTCGTGATTGATTTTTGACTGCGAATGTAGGTAATGTGCTTGGATCTATTCTATCGAGTGTGTGCTAAATTTTGTTATAATAATACAATGTAGGCATATTATCTAGAAACTAATGTGGTTAACAAAGGAATCTTGGAACCTTTTTCAACACTCATGAATACCGTATCCCTAATGCATATTTCAAGACATGTAATCTATCTCAATCATAACAAAGTGTGGTAAGTGACTACTGCCGCCCATGAACAACTGCAACACCGGGTAAAAGCATGCGTTGCCGGCCTTGTAAAAAAGAGTAGGCTCTTTTCTTGAAGGTCCCTAAGTCTTAACGGTTCGAAAAATTGCCGGTGGTAGCCGATTCAAATATGTTTTTATTTATAGAATAGGGTGATAAACGAGCACACAGTCCACCTGATGGTAAGTGGTTGCTGTGACCCATAGACATCTACATTTATCCTTAATAAAGCTTCAAAATGCAGATGCGTCGTCACCCGTGAGGACTAACATGAAATGCCTCTTTTCCAGTAAACTGGGTCTGCGGTTCTCCACACTCACCATACGAAACACAGCAGTGTCAAGCTGCCATTTTACGCTGGTATTCTGTGAGAGCGTGGTCCTTCCCCGGTCGAGCCGACCCATTCGTGCTACAACTATATTACTAATATAGCTGCAGCATGGCTCTACCACGTATAACTATAATCAGTTCATTCTATTATTTACTATAGAGATGTCCCTTAAAAATGCATATAAAATTTAGCAACCATACTTCAGCTTAGCTTTTAATCGCGGCGAAGTTCCTGGAACATCGCCTGACACTTAATGGGAGTATAAAAAGAGACGAGTAGCGACTGTATCTGTGAGATTCGACTTTCAAATCAAATCATTGGAGAGTGCGTTTTGTATTGTGTCACGGAGTAGTCGAGGCCGTTCACACGGCGACCTCAATAGCGTATAACTATTGTCCCTTTTGCTATAAAAAAAGCCAAGTTGCTTGACTTGTCGCTTAAACGAAAAATATTTCGTAATAGATATTTATATCTTTAACCGACGAGAATGTATACGTAGGTATATGGACGTGAAAAAAGCGCGAGAGAGATGTGTCAGGATCGTGCCAAATGGAAGTCTATAGTCTCTGCCTACAGGCGTGAGAGTTTATGTACGTCCGTATATGTAAATTTATATTTTACCGTGTGTTGACGGCATAATCACACCATTTCGGATATCATGGAAAATACCAGAACCATCTGACGCCCTCTGATAGATAGTGGTAAGCTAATAAGAAAAAATTGAAACCGCCGCAGGAAGGCGGCATTAAAGGTACAATCCGTCCGTCTGATAGTCCTATAGCCAATGTACATTGTACATGCCAAGCGAGCGATTAGCGCCTGGGAAAAACCTCTTTGCAATAGCAGAGGCCAATGTCAAATGGTGGATTTATATGGACTGATGATGATGATGATAATGAATTAAAAAATGAATCAAATTTTTAAATAATCTAAACCAACTTTCACCATTGCAATTGCCCGTGGGAATAAGACGAGCGAAACTTTGTCATAAGGCAACTATCGAACTAATCACTTTCTACACTACCAGATTTGGTGCAAACATCTAATACAATGAATTAGCATTTGTGTTCCGAACACGATGCATGTAGGTGTTGAAATTAATGAGCTTCTCGTAGCTGTATGAATCATTAGCATACCTCTCATATGTTAAACAAGTACAACGTAATGCTTTTGTTTCTCTTACAAAACTTAAATTATTATATCTTTATAGTTTTTACCCGATTGCCACGGAGACGAAAAGGCGGGTAATATTATTGACAGATATGGTATGTCTGTTTGATATGTTTGACACGAAGATCAGATACTCTCGCGTCCATTTCATTTTAAGTACGATTTAAATGAAACAGCGAACACGAACACGAGATAGAGATTTTAACAATAAAAAAAAACTTGAATGTGACGACAGAATTAAAAAGTCCATTATATCGTGTAATTCTATTGGTGTCGTAAAACACAACCAAAAAGAAGTTAGAGAAATATTGTGCATATCATACATGGCGCAAAAAAATGTTCAATCATTGTATATGTTCAAAATAGGAGAGCCAAGCCACGGGATTTGGCTCTTTACTTCCCAATCTCTAATATCTCAGAAAACCAATGTTTGGTGGTGGATTTGTTACAGAATATTAAGACCGTTAGTTGATTAGTTGATTGATTCGTCAGCAATTAACCAAACTATCTAAATAGCCCGTATACATACAACTAGCGGTCCGTTCCGGCTTCGCACGGGTGATTTGTATATCTTGACAACAGCGTCACCTATCGGGTCTAATTGTGAACTTAAACCCTTCGCGAATCAACGAAATCACACACAAAATCTCATTAAAATCGGTCAAGCTGTTTAGGAGGAGTTCAGTCACATACACACGGTCAGTAGAAATATAATATTAGAAGATAAATATAAAGATACTTAGAATATATTATAGGATAAATGAGAATGTTCCGCGGCCAATGATGATTAACGAATGGGTCGGCTCGACCGGGGAAGGACCACGCTCACACAGAATACCAGCGTAAAATAGCAGCGTTTTCTCTCATCTCATTCTTAATTCTCATAATCACATATTTGTTTCATTTATTGTGTTGCGTACTCAGTAGTAGACCAAGTAATTATTCATTAAACTAAACACATGGCGCTAGGCTCCTTCAATTGTTTGAAAATAAAAATAATTACATAACAATTTCGACAATCTTGTCTCGTCTCGAGTCTCGACCCGAAAGTCCCGGGAATCGAGACGACTGAAATTACGAAAAGTCCCGAGACTTTGAGACACGAGACGTCCCGGGACCCAAACCCTAATATATATAGATATGCATTGGTAAAATTTGGTATTGACTATGGTATCCAAATTCACACCAACAACTCCCTGAGCACAAGATTGTATTATTTAATTTTACCGCTATACTTTATTGGTACGAAAGTTCCGAACGGGCAGCTCGGAAATCTGGTTCTAATTGTCTGAAACAACGCAGTGTATCGTTCAACGTCAATCAACTTTAGCTCGGAGCGTTTCTTTATCTTCTGCCGAGAAATAACTTAACAAATTGGGGCAATAAGAGAAAGGCCTGGCTTTTACCGTTTAATAAATTCATTCCATTATGCCACTGATTGCCATGAATTTTATATTATCGATTTCATATAGGTACTAGTAGAACCAGAGGAACCGACTACAGCCCAACGGATCCCGACCACCGATGGGAAATAAAGGTCTTCGAGAGGCAATCTCGTACTGGTAAGCGAACTGTAGGCCGGCCATACTCGATGTAGTGACGACCTGGTAAGACGTACAGGAAGCAAATGGGTCCAGGTGGCTCAGCATTGGTTTCGTAACATTCCTTAGGGAAGATCTATGTTCAGCAGTTGACTTGTATCTGGCTGTAATGACGATGATGATGATAATGATGATCGGTATCATAAGAGCCGCGTCGCGCGGTAGACGTGCTGAAAAGAACCAACTTATACTAACCGGCTCGGTTAACTGGTGTCCCTTTAGGTGCTGACCTCGTGAAGAGCCTTGATACCTCAGAGGCTGAACGCTTGTCGTAAATTTCACAATAGGTACGCGAGCAACCAGGAGTCAATCTCCGCCGACACCAATGAATTTATAATTGGAATTTTAAGTGCTTCGCGGTGAAGGAAAACCTGCATATATAACCTGCTATCTGAGGAATAAAATATTCCCACATGCTTGGCGGTGAAGGAAAACCTGCATTAAATATTTCGAGAATATTCAAAATCCGCCAACTTGATGCCACGCGGAAGACTGACTAACTAATCACTTCATAATCCCCTTAGAAATAATAGGAGGTGTTTGCCGTGCAGTGGGGCGTAATTAGGCTGTAACTTACTTAATCTACTTTTTATTCTATATTAATTTTATAAAAAAAGGAAAAAACTGTTTGTATTGAAAAGGAGGATTTCATTAATCTATTATTTAGATTATTTGGTTACTATTTTTGTTTATTTATTTTAATAGTAAATAGTAAATACTATGAACATTTATTTACCAAAAATATAAACATGTTGTTTTCTTCGTTTTATTCCATTTACCTCGAAAATATTTAACTTAACCACAACAATGCCGCGTTAAAAGTGACCATGCTGACCCATTTACATGAATATATAATCGTGCTTGGAATTAAATATATTTAATTCCAAGCACGCCAAAAGAAACTTCTGTTTTCACTTTTCTTTCACTACTCGTTAGTTTGACAATCGCCAAATTTGTTTTGTTCCAATTATATGTTAGGTACATTTAAAATAATATTAACTTCAATCCTCATTTCCAAGTATTTACTCGTATACAGCGTTTCAGTAGGTATATAGTATGTATCTTATTTCGAGGTATTATAATACATATATTTAAGTTTTAAGAATACCTATAATGTTTTGTGTATTTAATTGTATAATGTATTTAATAAAATTACATTGAATTATTTTATACATTAAATGACAAAAGACAATAGTTTGCGTTGTAGAAAATTAGATTGGGAAGACATCCTCCCTAGAATACTACAGAACTCCAGTGTTGAAATTGAAGACGGTATTAGGAATTGTTACGTGTTACAACAGACAGTACCTCCTTTTTGAAGTGAGTTATAATTATAGCAGACTTCATAAAGGAGGAGGGTCTCAATTCGAATGTATATTTTTTTGTATGTACGTAACGCGATATCTTCGCAGATTGTGAACCAATTTTCATGATTCTTTTTTTATTCAATAGGTTATACTTCAAGGTTGTTCCCATATAAATTTGCGGAAAAAATTTCACATCTAAGGGTAGCAAATAAATAACTTCTTTTTAGCAATTTAAAGTCGGTTTTTACTTTTTGGTAAAAGTTATAATTATACTATTTAGTGACGGCGCAATGCATTCTGTTAAGAAAATGGAATGTGTACCTATAGCCTATAGCAAGACGCCAGGTTTTGTCTATCCCCTATATTTAACTCTTTTTAATTTTTCTAATTTTATATTATAGTTAGGTTTATTCATTTCTAATCTAATTAATATAAAACAAAACTAATAATACAGGAAGAAATATTTTCCTTAGAAATTATCTTGCCGCTATGAAATCTACCATATGGTAAAGTGCCTGGTGACAGAAAAAGTCGTGGATCCAATGATTATTGGTTCCCAATTCGTGTATATCACTTAAACAACCAATTAAAAAAGAAAAAAATCTTAATCACATAATGAGTGATTGCGCTAAAAGAAGATAAATGATTCGTATAATAATGCGTTGCTTCCTAAGTATGTTACTTTTACAATCGCGTTTTATTGTTAAAGATTGTTACAATTACAACGAATTTATTAATACACAAAGATAATTATCTCAGTAACGCGTTTAGTTTCCTCGAAGATGGG
Organism: Parnassius mnemosyne; assembly: GCA_963668995.1. NCBI lineage: Eukaryota > Metazoa > Arthropoda > Insecta > Lepidoptera > Papilionidae > Parnassius > Parnassius mnemosyne. Next base: position 14,849,798 of record CAVLGL010000035.1, on the reverse strand, counting down.
AAGATGTGCATGCGCACAAAACGGATATATCCGCACACATTAATTGCTTCATAAATGGCATCACTATAATTGTGCATCGCACTGCACTGCGGGTGAAAGTGTAATGTTTATGTAATATTTAATTTATGCTTCACTGTAGCGGGATTAAAATAACCACAAATTTGTAGGAGTGCACGAATGCAAATTAAAAAAAAATATCATTCCTAAATTTTTAAATTTTCATACTATTATCATTCAAAACGAATAAAAATCGGCCAAGTGCGATTCGGCTTCCGGTTCCATACATATTTTAACAATTTTTTTTAAAATCAGATATTTAATAAGGTACTTTATAATATTATTAATTATATAATATTATTATGCTATCCCGTGAAAGAAAAAAATCTATAAATTTATATGTTCGTTTGTATTGGTCACCGCTTACAAAATACAAAGTAATCGATGCTTTTAGTATTTGTTATTTAAATACGGTATATATTACATAACATACCATTTTAATTAAGATAGATCTAGTAACAAAAATGGTCTAAAACTGACAGGTTTGACATTTTATTTCTGAAGACAAAAAGAATAAAAATATATTTGTATTCAACTCAATGAGCTCTAGACAATGAGACCCCGCATGCTGGGGTAAGAAAAATAATTCAGCTCGTTTTTCTCGTATGAGACCTTCTCTGAAAAACATTTCTAATTCAATATTCGATTTTGGGTCAACTTTCGTGACCAAATATTCAAATTTTAGGTCTTTTACTCATTCCATCTAAAATCTAGAAATCCGTGATATATGAATAGAATAGAATAAAATGATTTTTCATTCAATATTGATTCTTACATAATACTTATTGAAAGTATTTTTTTTACTTACCTCTGGTTCGGAAAATATCTCTGTCGTAGGAAGAACCATCAAGAAACCCAGCCGGACTTTTAAACATATTTCACTTTAGAATAATATTGTTTGTACAATTTTTAAATGAATTTTCATAGAACCAGACATTTCATATGGACGCACAGACCGTCAGATAGACAGCAAAGTGACATTATAGGTCTCCGTTTTGAACTTTGGGTGCGGAACTCTAAAAACAAAAACGTTCAAAATGTCATTAAGTTATTTATCGTGTCGTCTAACGCCAGTTTATACTAAATCTATGAATAAAACAATCATTTTACGGACAAACGACTAACATCTATTATATGTAATATAATATTTGTAGTTAAATCATTGAATATTAATGACTCTATCGAGTCTTTTATTTGCATCATGTTTTATAGACAACAAATCTTACAAGAGCCCATTTGTTCGCCGACGAACTTTCACCCGTCGCATCGAGCCGATAACAATGCACCTATTTATTTCTTATTAAAACCAACTTGAACGTGAGATTCATGAACTGCCGTCTATAATCATTACGTATACGTAACTACTTTTTAAGTACATCTGAATTGGTGATATTTTGTGGGAATTGTGTTATTGACAACCGATGTTACGCGATTGCGTCTCTTCTCTTTTCATTGTATTTACATATTTTTCTTTTTATTTATTGTAATAATGATTTTGTTTTGGTAATGATGCAATAGACTGTAAGTTAACAACAATTTTAACTTTTTTTTATAAATATATCATTTTGTATAAAAGCGAGCGTAGTTCGCGATATCGAGGCAACAAAAATTCGATGTTGGAATAGAACAACAAAACTTTAATTGCGTCTGCTGCACTTTGTGCACTTTCTTTATAAGCGACGTAAATATACAAAGGAAAAAAGGTCAAAGTAAAAAATGACTTTCAATAAGAGTTATTTATAATCTATATTTGATAAAAAATATACTATTCTATTTTTATCACATGGCCATGCGATCACTGAAGCATTTCATTTTATTTCTCAGCGAAACAAAGGATTTAGTGTGGCTTGCACGCTTTCAACGCGAATGAAATCGTTCGTAGTAAAGAACGTTTCTCTGCTTTTTTAATAATTAAAAAAAAATACATTACATTACACTAAATTAGGACTTGATCCAAATTTGTTCAATTTTACATACATAACATAAACACTCACGCCTGTCACCCAGAGGGGTAGGCAGAGATTATGGACTTCCATTTGGCACGATCCTGACACACCTCTCTCGCTTCCTCCACATCCATATACCTACGCATACACGCTCGTCGGTTAAAGGTACTCTTGATTTGGCCCATTTTTAATATATCGCCAATTTGGTCGATAAACTTTCGCCTAGGGCGACCCTTCCCGACTATGCCGTTCACCTCTGCAACATAAATTTGCTTTGTCACTCTTTCCTCATTCATTCTTTCTACATGGCCAAACCACCGAAGCATTCCTTTCTTAATCCTGGTCACAACATCATCTTGCAAACCACACTCTTCTCTTATTAAACAATTTCTCACTCTGTCATTCAGCTTCATCCCTAACATACTCCTTAATGACCGCATTTCTACAGCATTTATTCTACTCTCATGCTTCTTCTGCCACACCCAACTTTCACTACCATACATTAAAGTAGGTACTAACACAGCATTGTGAATTGCCATACGTGCCTTTTTGGACACATTCTGACTTTTCACAATAGAGTGTAGAGCCCCATTCACTCTATTTCCTGCATTCACTCGTCGTTCTATATCCTTATCATATCTACCATCCCTGCTAAACACACATCCCAAATATACAAACTCATCTACTTGCTCTACCAACTCCCCTTCTATTCTTATTTCACATATCGTTTTACTTTCTTCTCTTTCAAAAACCATAACTTTCGTCTTACTTGCGTTCACTTTCATTCCCTTTTCTTTTAATGTCCTGTTCATTAATGTAACCATCATTTGCAACTCGGCTGCCGACGACGCAAGTATGACTTGATCATCGGCGTACAAAAGGCATTTGACGGTTAACTCACCCATTCTTAACCCGCATTCTTCTACTTTCAAATTTTCCAAACAACTGTCCATAAACAGGTTGAACAACCACGGGGAAGCCACACAGCCCTGTCTGACACCTTTATGGATGTCAAACCAGTCCGAGTAGGCCCCGTTGATCCTGACACAAGCACTAGAGTCCCTATATAGAGACTTCAATGCCTGTATCAGACCAGCGCTCAACCCAAATGAGTTCAGTGTTTGCCATAACACATCCCTGTCCACTCTGTCATAAGCCTTCTCCAAGTCCATGAACGCACAAAAAACTTTTTGGTTTTTGGCCAAAAACTTCTCGGCGATCATGCGCATGGAAAAGACCTGATCCGTACATCCCATTCCCTTTCTAAATCCCGCTTGCACATCCCAAATTTTTCCGTCAGTTTCTTTCATAACTCTTTCAATTAGTACCTTAGCATACAGTTTTCCCACAATGCTAAGAAGGCTGATACCACGGTAGTTTTTACAGTCCTGCTGTGATCCTTTTCCCTTATATATTGGGACTATCACGGCTTTGCACCAGTCTCCCGGTACCCGCTTAAGTTCCCAACATAAATTAAACAAGGTGTACAGCAGGTCTGCCACCACTCCTTCTCCAGCCCTTAGCATTTCGAGAGATACTCTATCATAACCAGCTGCCTTACCTACTTTCATACTTTTCATTGCTTTCATTATTTCATCTATACTTATATCTCTATCTATTTCCTCTTCTTTCGGAATTTCTATTTCATTTAATTCAAACGTCTCATCACTCATAAACACGCTTTCAAAGTATTCCTTCCATCTCCTTAAACTCAAAACTTCGTCATTCAGAATACAGCCATTCTGGTCTCGTATAGCATTCATTCTAGGCTGTTGTGAATGTCCCCTGGTAGTTCTTACGAGTTTCCAGAACATTTTAATGTTTTCCTGGAAGTTATCCGATATTCTTCTATCATTCTTATCCGTTCTTTCTTGCTTTTACCTTTCAACTACTTCTTTTACTCTCTTATTTAGGTGTCTAAAAACCGCCTTTTTCCTTTCAATATCATCATTCATACTGCTAGAATTACTAGCCTTGGTTGCTAGTAAATCTAGCCATGCTTTCTTCTTTGCTTCAACTTCCATCCGTACCTCATCATCCCACCATAACGTGTTATTTTTCCTTTCATTTGTTCTCTTGCTTACACCACATACTTCGGTAGCTGCATCCACTAAACCTTTCTTGACATTATACCACACAGTCTCCAAGTCTAAATCATTCATACACAATTCAGCCATACCACTTATATTTTCTCTCAATCTACATTTGAACTTCTCTTTCACACCTTCATCTTGTAGCCTCTCTGTTTTTATACGCTGTAACGCTGTGGTAGACACAGATGTCCGATGCCTCCAACGTCTGAAAAGACCATTAATTCGGCATAAGACCAAGTAATGATCCGTCCCTACGTTAGAGCCCCGGTAAACCCTTGTATCTACCACCGCGCTCCTCATTCTTTCATCAACAATTATGAAATCTATCATACTTCTATCATCACCTCTTTCCCATGTATACGTGTGAATCTTCTTATGACGAAACAAAGTGTTCGTCACAACAAGATTCTTTTCCACGCATACGGCGAGAAGGCTTTCACCATTCCCATTTATACTTTCATCACCAAACGTTCCCAATATCCTTTCATAACCAAGCCTCCTCACCCCAACCCTTCCATTAAAATCGCCTAATATCACAATATTTTCATTAACCTTGCATTTCATTAGCACCATCCTTACCAACTCCCAAAACTGCTCTCGGATATAAGTGGGCTTAGACATGTCTGGGGCGTAGACCCCTAAAACAAACAACTTCTTTAAGCCCACTTTCATTCGTATCCATAGCAGTCTCGGGCTTACACATTCATACTCTTTTACACAATGACCCATTCTTTCTGAAAGGATGATACCGACTCCCTGGCATGCCCGCTCGGTCTCGTCTACACCAGACCAGTACGCGGTATACATGCCATGTGTAGTGGCATCCTTTCCCTTCCGTTTCGTCTCATTCACACATAACACGTCTATTCCTCTATCATACATCATATCGCATACTTCATCCATCTTATCATTCATTCCTCCACATACGTTCAATGTAGCCAGACGGGCTTCCGCAATCCACTTTTCGCCCCTCCGGGGGACAGAACGTGACGGGTGGCGAACCTCGTCGCCGGTTTTCCTCCCGGAGATTCTTCGCACCCCTGCCCCATTAAAGGGGCGCCGGGAACTCGGGGCCATTTCTTTAATATTTTGCCTCATGGTGCGAAAGTAAGTTGTGGTATTTTTTTTACGCCGCTACCACACGGCGAGGAGCCGAGTCAGTTCTTTCGGCTTTGTCGCTCGTTTAGCACCACCCGGGGGACACGTGTAGGGTGGGCCTAGGATTAGGTGGTCGAAGCCTACGGACGCGAGCGACTCATCCCCCTTGTTCAATTTTATGGAATAATAAACTGGTTCGACAGATCTTGTCCTGCCCTTTTCAACTTTTTACAATGAAATATAAAATTTATTCATAAACGACTACAACTGCACTTAGGGTCCAGATTTTGTAATTTTCTTTTTTGGCATTAAGCCAAAGAATTTGTTAATAACGTAGTTAGTAGTAACGTAGTTTTACGTGGTAGAGCCATACTGCAGCTATATTAGTTGTATAGTTGTAGCACGAATGGGTCGGCTCGACCGGGGAAAGACCACGCTCTCACAGAATAACAGCGTAAAATAGCAGCTTAACACTGCTGTGTGTTGTGCGGCATTCCATCTTAGTCCTCACGGGTGACAACGCATCTCCATTTTGATTCGCAAAACGAGGATAGATGTAGATGTCTATGGGCCACATCAACCACTTACCATCAGGTGGACTGTGTGCTCGTTTGTCACCCTATCCTATTAAAAAAAAAAGTTACAGCGCCGACTTTCGGATCCTGGCATAGCAACCGTCGCCTCGACAAAACAAATATATTATGTTGACCTCAAACTATCATGTTCAATAGTTACACGATCCCTAACAGACGCACTAACGATTATATATACATAAGTATCAAACGCACTATATTCGTATTTTTTTTATTATCCTCTTTCATGTAACATATAGGGGCTGTTTCCACACGAATTCCCCGTTAAACGTAAAAATATGAACTACTGTAAACGTTGTGTTTCCGTGTCAGGGCCGGGTGGGGTGCGTGAGGCTCGCCAGTCGCCACACACTGACTGACCTCTGCTGCGACTCACATTGACGCAGACTCCGCTCGCTCGCCGCATTTGGGTCAGTTGGTTGATCGCGTAGGAAACGATCCGTGCCAACTGCATCCGAAGACAATTTTTTTAACGGTAACTAGAAGTTCGAGCGATTGATTGTGTGACAGCTGTATCATACGACCTATGCTGTTGTTTTAATTTTAGATTGAATTTAGTTTGAGAATGTTTTTCAAGCTTTAAGAAAGTACAAAAATTTATGTAGAAATGTATAAATATCTCTTATTATAGCACAACAATGGCTGCTTTTTTATAAGTATAGATCAGGTAAAGAAGCCAGAAATCTATACAAATCTATATCTATATCTATACAAATAAATAAAATTGAAGTGTCTGTTTGTAATGTCAAAATTACAGTTTTTTACTAAATGCATATGAAAGTAAATACGATACCTATAACTAAAATACAATTTTTAAAATTTTTGTCTGTCTGTCTGTCTGTCTGTCTGTTTGTTCCGGGTAATCTCCGAAACGGCTGGACCGATTTTGACGGGACTTTCACTGGCAGATAGCTGATTTCATAAGGAGTAACACAGGCTACTTTTATTTTAGAAAAAGAATCAGGGTTCCGCGCGGAAACATAAAAACCCTAACACGCGAACGAAGTCGCGGGGAACAGCTAGTATGTACTAAACTAGCCGTAACATCTATTGTACATATAATTAAAAATCGCACACCTATAACCAATAAACCTAGCAAGCTAACAGCATAGCAAAGTGGCGAAGCAATCAGCTTTGTAGCGGTTTCTAACGGTTGCCGTTGAGCAATCAGTTTCAAAATAGGAGGTTCAGATGCCTGGATGATCAGTAATCGATTGCTGAAAACAGAATTTGAAAATTCGAAACTGTTCTCGACATAATCGTGGGACAGACGGACAGACGGGCAGACATCGTGAAATCAATAAGTGACTTCGCAAGCTTCGCCACTTAATAAGGAAAATCATTAAAATTATTTGTGCTAAAACGTACTTACTGAGCTTACTCCTAAGCTATTTCCTGTGACGCGCCACATGTCGGCGACGCCTGGCAGTCTTATTCATTTTATACTTTTGTCTCCGTCGTCGGCGGTTTCATTTGCCCCATCTATGAGCAATATCGAATTTCTTATGTTATATGTCATTCATTGATTCATTGATTACAATTATAAAAGTCCACAGATGAATATAAACCTCCCCATAGATTACATTATAAGTGGGATATTTGCCATAGTTTGTAGGTGGATTTGCAACGGAAGTTATTTTTCTAACTGTTATCAAGAATTAAGAAGGCACTGCCGGCCATATCCTGGTTTGTTTCTCTCCCACTACACAGTTCATAACTTGTAATGGAGAATACGCCAACTCTTTCTCCAAATGACTACCAAAGCTCTCGCTGCAAAGCTCTCATCGTACCGATGGCCGAAAATCAATCTAAAAACTTTGAACTCATATTTCATAATATGGTGACGGACAGTTTCATTTATTGCACTTTTGCAATTTTATTGGAAGTTGATTGACGTACTATAGAATTTCTATGCACGGGAATCGCGAGTGGTTTTAGAGTTGTTAATTTTCCTCCAGAGAATTTCTGCGCACAAGTATTTTCCCCAGAGAATTTCTGCTTAAAGCTATTGCACGCGTTTTTTTTTGAGTTGTTAATTTATCCCCAGGGAATTCTTACGCACGGGAATGGCACGTGTCTTTTATTTTTTTGGAGTTTTTAATTTAAACTCAGTGAATTTCAAGGCATGAGAATCGGACGCATTTTTTTTTAATTTTAATAAATTTTCCCTCAGTATGGTTATACACCGAAATAAATAGAAATCATCTCGGAAAAGGCTTAGCTAGTATTAACTAACAGTATTTTCATTAGGTTGAATTTGGTATTCCAAATCGAATTGAAAGATTTCGAACTTCAAACTAGTCAGTTTAATAAACGGAAAATTATTACTGGTACCTATAAAAAGAATGATTAAAACTTCAGAGTTATTAAAGATATTCTTTTTCAAGAAATATACCTCATCAAAATTGAATTTCATGATAGTTCTTGTCAAAACAATTGTTAATTGAACAAAATTTCATCACAAGCTGGTAAGACTTTAATTGGCTAAGTCCAATAGTTGTAAATTGGTGTTGCTTGGATCTATGAAAGTCGCGAACTCCGTGAAGGATATAAAAATAAATATTTAGTTTTTTTTTGTGACTTATTGTTAACTCATTGCTCACTATATCAATAAAATAATTATTCTATTTGAATATTAAAACGTGTGTAATTGTTCAATATATTCAGGGTTAAATTGCAATAACGGGCAAAATTTGCAGAGAAAGTTCAGAATAAGTAGTATAGGTGAAGAAAAATTAAAAAAATCTCAAACATTCTGTCCTTTTCATCTTTTAAATTCAAAATGCGTGGTAATGCATTATTTTACGCACACATTATAAAGGTCGATCGGTAGGCAAAAACGTTGTTGCCTATAAATCACATTCAATTTGGGATAATTTCAATTAAAAGGAGCCTTATTTACTCGTATTTTCAAAAACTGCAATAAAAATATATCATTATTTATATATTTGAAATTAAAATTTGGCTACTATTTGAAAAATAATCCTGTATACAATTATGGTATTTAATACTTCTATAAAACATAATCATCATCATCATCATCATCATTACAGCCCTTCACAAGTCCACTGCTGAATACAGGCCTCTCTCAAGAAAAGCTACAAAGTACGGTCCACCTGCATCCATCGACTTCCTGCATGTCTTACCAGCCCTACACTTCGCCTACCGGTATAATATAGAAATTACATAATATAGAAATGATATTATTAAACAGATCTCAAGAAGTTATTGGAAATGTTTTAAAAACAATTCTCATTGTATTTTTGCATGAGTTAATCAGAGGATTTTTGATATTTCTCCTCCCTTCTTCTTGAACCTATTTAATGCCTACTGGGCAAAAATACCTTCTGTAGCACCAAAGCTGGTGAATCGTCATCATCATTACATGCTACCAAAATCCACTGTTGAATACAGTCCTCCCCATAGTTACCATGCTGGGCAGGCGAGCTGGCAACAGCAATTTATTATTATTTTGAGTTGTTATAAGGAAGGTGCTACTGCACATCTCTCGTTTCAATTTCCTTCTGTCACTTCTTATGACACGCACGGGTTGATGTGTAATTATGGATTCTCATACGCCACCACTGCACGGCGACTTGGTGCTCGCAATACCAGGCGCTGCTCCTTTGCATTCATTTCTCGAAGGCCATGACATTTTAGGCACTTTCCGTAGACTTATGACACCCACGGGAGAAAGGACGATGATGGATCGATGGCGTGTATAAATATAAAAGCACATTAAAGCTATAAGTTATATGATAAATACATAAAATCAATTAACTTAACATTCAATGAAAAATATTGCAACTTCATACATTGCGATCGTCTTCTCGATACGTTGCCGGCTCAACGCAGTCAACACCGCCTTGGTGACTTGCAGCATGCAGTGACGTTTACTCTCGCGGTAGAGCCGCACGCGTGCACGCGGTCCTTCGAGTTTCGTTTACTTTTTGTTCATTATTCATTCATTGTTAACTGTATTATACGCAGCTGGTTCTGCACCGTGACTTTAAAGTGTTAGCAAACTTTTTGGATTTGGATATCCGGTTTGTGCGGTGATGTCATTGTGTAAGTCATATTTTTAGGATTCCGTATATTTTCATGAAATTGATAGTTAAAATTTTCATTTACTTATCTTCATAAATCGCAATTCGTATAACTTACCGGTCTATCAAACCTGTTCGAAAGTGAGGTTTTGTTTTCAAAACCGGACCGGTAAATAATATCACAGGTATGTACCCACTTACGTCTGTAAGTAATTCTGTACACACATCTCGTTTTGTTCAAGTGTATGAGCGAGCTGAACGTGATCAAAACTTCGCTGAATTGTTAAAATAAAAATAAATTAGGTACAAAAAGTCGTGATTTTAATTTAGTAAAAATATATCGTCATTGTCCTTTTCTTAAAGTTCTTAGTTCCAAGATACATTATGTGTATTTTGAAATTGTTTCAACATACAAAAGACGGCTCCGTGGCGCAGTGGCTTAGCAATGAGTTGTTGCGCTGGGGGTCGCGGGTTCCGCGAATCCCGCACGGAACAAGTATTTGTATGGCCTACAAATAATTGTTCCGGGTCTGGATGTTTGTCCTTGTTCAATTTGTGTTTGTAAACTGCCGCCACGATACAGGAGAAAAACCTAGTGTGGGGGTAATGTTTTTAAAGAGAAAAAAAAAACAAGAAAACATTTTTGTAATTCATTTTTAACTTTCTACGGTGTAAGGATAAATTGTCCATGTGGACCGATGTTTATTCGATGATTAAGGCTCGCCTACTCAAAGCCAATTATTTTTGATAAATCCCTATTATAATTCTTTACAATCAAAATTCGTTTGCATATTCAAGATATTTCTAATGTTCTACCTTGCTGAAATAAGAATTTTCAACTCTATTGTATGTCGTAATACAATAATAATATTTATAATAAAGAACCAAGAGCGTGTATTTTCTATTTCTGTGTAGATACATAATTAAGTGTAATTTGTTACTTAGGTTAATAGCAATGAAACACGCTATTAATTGTCTATTTTTCCATGGCTTATAAATCCCTTTCGATCTTATTACAAAGTGTGGTTCATAGGCAGTTTCGGGTTTTAAAGAGTCTTTGTCACGAAATAAGTCCCATAGTCACGGCGCGGCGCCACAGTCTTCGCGAAATTTAACATTTGCTGTCATTCCATACCATACTTTACAATTCTATAGTTTACATTTTACTATACATGGTAGTCATGCTGCAGCTATATTGTGGTTGCTGCACGAATTCGTCGCATCGACCGGGGAAGGACCATGCTTTTAACGAATATAATATTTAAAATAGCAACTTAATGCTGCTGTGTTTCGTATGGTGTTTGTGGAGAATCGGAAACCCTTTTTACTGGAAACGAGGCTTTCCATCTCAGTCCTCAGGGGCGACAACACATAATTTTGATTCATAACCGAGGATTGATGTAGATATCTATGAGCCACAACATCCCCTTACCATCAGGTAGACTGTGTGCTCGTTTGTCATCCTTATTCTATAAAAAAGTTTTCATTTTTATTGTTTTTCTCAAAACTTTAGGCTAATTATAAATTTCCTTTTTGTTATGAGTCTGCTAGGTTTAAGTGATTAGAAGAAATACGTGGATTGAAAAATGAAGTCTAAAGATGAGATGCGATTATATCCAAAGATTAAACAGCAGTTGTTTTCGGTGAAAGGGTTTATTACAGTATTAAACACTCTTATAATTATAACCAATGATATATAGGTATATATATATATCATATGGAGCCAATAAGTGTTTCACACATACATAATACATAAACACTCACGCCTGTCACACTGTAGGCAGAGACTACGGACTACCATTTGGCGCGATCCTGACACACCTCTCTCGCCTCTTTTACATCCATATATCTACGCATACACGCTCGTCGGTTAAGGGTACTCCTAATCTGGCCCATTTTTAATGTATCGCCGATTTGGTCGATAAACCTTCTGTAGGGCGTCCCGTCCCGACCCTGCCGTTCACTTCTGCAACATAAATTTGCTTTGTCACTCTTTCCTCGTTCATTCTTTCTACATGACCAAACCACCGAAGCATTCCTTTCTTAATCCTTGTCACAACGTCATTTTGCAAACCTCACTTTTCTCTTATCACACTATTTCTCACCCTGTCATTCAGATTCAGCCCTAGCATACTCCTTAAGGAACGCATTTCTACAGCATTTATTCTACTCTCATGCTTCTTCTGCCAGACCCAACTTTCACTACCATACATTAAAGTAGGGACTAACACAGCATTATGAATTGCCATACGTGCCTTAGTTGACACATTCTGACTCCTCATAATAGCATGTAGAGCCCCATTCACTCTATTTCCTGCGTTCACTCGTCGTTCTATATCCTTATCATATCTACCATCCCTGCTAAATAAACATCCCAAATATACAAACTCATCCACTTGTTCAATCAACTCCCCTTCTATTCTTATTTCACATAAAGTTTTACTTTCTTCTCTTTCAAAAACCATCACTTTCGTCTTACTTGCGTTCACTTTCATACCCCTTTCTTTCAATGACCAATTCATTAAAGTAACCATCATTTGCAACTCGGCCGCCGACGATGCAAATATGACTTGATCATCGGCGTACAAAAGGCATTTGACGGTTGACTCACCCATTCTCAACCCACATTCTTCAACTTTCAAAGTTTGCAAACAACTGTCCATAAATAGGTTAAACAGCCACGGGGAAACCACACATCCCTGTCTGACACCTTTGTGAATGCCAAACCAGTCCGAGTAGATCCCGCAGATCCTGATACAAGCACTAGAGTCCCTATAAAGAGACCTTAATGCCTGTATCAAACCAGCGCTCAACCCAAATGAGGTCAGTGTTTGCCATAACACATTCCTGTCCACTCTGTCACAAGCCTTTTCCAAGTCCATGAACGCACAAAAAACTTTCTGGTTTTTGGCCAAAAACTTCTCCGCTATCATGCGCATGGAAAAGACTTGATCCGTACACCCCATCCCCTTTCTAAATCCAGCTTGCACATCCCAAATTTTTCCATCAGTTTCTTCCATAACTCATTCAATTAACACCTTAGCATACAGTTTACTCACAATGCTAAGCAAGCTGATACCACGGTAGTTTTTACAGTCCTGCTGCGACCCCTTTCCCTTATATATTGGGACTATAACGGCTTTACCCCAGTCTTCCGGTACCCGTTTCAGTTCCCAACATAAATTAAACAAGGTGTGCAGCAGGCCTGCAACCACACCCTCACCAGCCCTTAGCATTTCGAGTGATACTCTATCATATCCGGCTGCCTTACCTGCTTTCATGCTTTTCATTGCTTTCATTTTTTCATCTACACTTATCTCCCTACCTCTCTCCACTTCTTCCGGAATTTCTATTTAACTTATTTCAGACGACTCTTCACTCTTAAACACGCTTTCAAAGTATTCCTTCCTTATGTATTCCTTGTTTCAAATTAACAGTAAACTGTAGTAGGACGTAATACTAAAGCATTATCTACCTTGTTTTTATTTCTGTTGAATTTTTTGGTGTCCAAATACTAATGTCATGAGATAAAGTAACCAGGTAGAGATTGACTTATTAAAGTCTGCACCACGCCTCCCTTGTATTTTTGTTAGCGTATGTCACATTTACCGTGTTGATTATCGTAAAACCTAAATCTGCGTGCGCTATTGCTGTTGTATCAAGAGATTTAGCATTGTGACTATACTTGTTATGATAAAATTGATAAAATCTACCTAAAATACATAGAAAGCGCGTGCAGTTTTAAATTAGACGATCTCTATATAATTCAAATTGTCGATTCGGAAAGCGTTGCGCACGAGTAATGTGCAGGAAGTTGAAAGAATGACACATGTAATTATATTTATATTTTATTTTGAAATAGTTACGAATTTAATGTTGTGACCGTATGTCGTTGAATTTTGCTTAATCCGTATTTAAATGGCGTGTTAGCATGTCATAACTGTGACATAAAATGTGACGCTTAGATTGTTTTGTTGTCAATAAACCCATTCCTATTCTGTACCATTTTAACGTCCGTGTCACGCTCATAGTTAGTTTGTATTCCTGAATCTTTATTACGTAACGCCAGCTGGCCCAGCAGAACTTGTTCTGCCCTTTCCTGTAAGTGGCGCGTTATGTTTCACTTCGAAACACTCCGGACTTTATACAGTGTAAATGTAAAATTTATTAATAACTCCACCACAGCGCCACCTATCGGGTCTTTATTTTGTCATTTTCATCGCCTAATTAATTATATTCTGATTTTCTATTTAATAGTCACAAAACCTGGATCCGATAGGTCTATGGTCTATCTTGTGTAATTATAAATATTAATAATTTTTATAATTACACAATAAAAAAATTATGGAATTAAGGTATTATTATCTAGTGTCTGAGAATAACGATTGTAATGGACAGACAGACACCACGGGAAATGTTTGTAAAATAAAAACCATATAATAATGAAAATGGTATTGGCTTTTTAAGTTGACATTGTGAACAATATGAACTTGGACAATATTTTAGTTGTAATTTTTGGGTAGCTTTTTATTTAGTCAGGAGGTTGCCCTTATCCTTACTTTAGTCAAGAGAGTAATCCTTCAAGCAACCACATGAGGGTAAGTGTACTTAGTAAATTGGGAAACACTGATTATGGAAAATATATAAGAGTGTAAATTCATATTATCGAAAAGTCAGAACATCGAAATCAAACGAGAGACATTTTTGAGGTTGATGTTTAATTCCAATAGAGTTTATATTTTCACAAAAAAATCCAATTTGAAAATATATTATGAAAATAAACCAAAAATAACGGCAGATGCGGCGCTATTAAGTTAGTAAGTCTATTAAGTGAATTTAAATTACGTTGTCTTTCTGTCTAGACAAAGAGATTCAAATATTTATGTCTAGCAGACTAGTACAGCTGATCATTAACATTCACAATTTTGCACTAGATATTATTTGTACAAATAACTATAGATATCTATTCTTCTTACAAAATTAGGCTGTTTGTGTAAGAAAATTCTATCACGTTAAAACAGTAAAAACAAAATAGATATTTAAATTTTTAAATAATGCTTGAACACGATATCAAATTTGAAATGATCTAATTTTTAATTTAAAAAAAAAAACTAAAATAACAGGCATTGATCGTGACCTGTAATGATCTTAGTGAGAATATTACGTAAGGTGATAGTTTGAAAATTATTCTGTTTTCATCGTTCCTCAACACGTGTTTTAAAATTTCAACACAACAACATAACACTTCAACCGTATTTCAATTTTTTAAACGTGGTAGAGCCATGCTGCAGCTATATTAGTAGTTTAGTTGTAGCACGAATGGGTCGGCTCGACTGGGGAAGGACCACGCTCTCACAGAATACCAGCGTCAAATAGCAGCTTAACACTGCTGTGTTTCGTATGGTGAGTGTAGAGAACCGGAGACCCTTTTTACTGGAAAAGAGGCATTCCATCTTAGTCCTCACGGGTGACAACGCATCTGCATTTTGATTCGCAAACGAGGATAAATGTAGATGTCTATGGGCCACAGCAACCACTTATCATCAGGTGGACTGTGTGCTCGTTTGTCACCCTATCCTATAAAAAAAAACGTATGCAAACTACTAAATTATTTCATATTATTAATTTATAGTCGTCCGAAAGTAGCTCTAAAATTAATTATAAATTCCATTACATTCATATTTCATACATTTGCATTGCATACTCGTACATAGTTAGATACATGTCAAGCTAATACTCGTAAAAGCTAGTAAAAAATGAAAATGAACTGAAGTCTTTAATCATACTAAAAAGTGACAAATGAACTTAGAGTCCATGTGATGGTAAGTGCCTACTGCAGCCGACGGACACCTGCAACCTACCTCAAAAAAAGAAGACTACAGATGCATTGTCACCAACGCCTCAACGCCTGTGATTATACTACAGGCCCAAACACAGCAGTGCACGCACTTAGGGTTACCATATCTCAAGATTGGTCCTGAGATTTCAGGATTTTTAGACTCTTCTCAGGATTGCGGCTGGATTTTGCAAATCTCATGAAATCTCAGGATTTTTAGAACTTTCAATATAATACAGCTTACATTTTAAAGATCTCTAATAAAAAGTTAAACAAACTAAAAATAATTTTCCTTTAAAATCAAAACTTATTTATCCAAGTAGGTACTTAAACAGTTTTATCATACTTAATATGTGAAGATACATTTTTAAGTAAGCTATTCTTCTCAAACTGTAAAAAATCTCAGGATTTTTAAATGGAAATCAGGCCTCTTCTCCGGACTTTTAATTTTTTCATCTGGTAACCCTACACGCACTGCTACTTGGCGGCAGGAATAGGTAAGAGAGTGGTACCTACTCAGACGGGACTTCTAGGCAAAAAGGAGTCCGTTCACCTAATATATTACTTCTCAGCTTTATGGCTGATTAACTCTACAACGTTACTCATGTATACAAAGATAAAAAAATACTTTAAAACAAAACAAAAATAAATAAAATTTTCTTTTTAAAATAAACAAGGTATCTTTCATTAAAATGTATACTAGCCGTAAATCAGTCTTCCGATATTTTTAAAGTTTAAAAAAATATATATAAACGCTAATTAGCTAAGTCGTATGTTACTGAAAGTACACACTGTTTACGTTTCGGTAAATGCCCAGGTAAAAGCACCAAACTTCGCCTGCTGATATTTTACTCATCGCCAAGTGCTTCAGCGTTTATTTTCATAATATATAATGCAAGCTAGTAAATAAACACTCTGTTCTCAGCGAGGCATCGGCTGCCGAACACTGAACCCGTTACATCGTTTTTAGACCAACGACCTTGTGTGAAACTGTGATGGGTTTAGATTTAATAACTTTCTTTTAAGTATTAGTAGACTTACAGCAAAGGATTGAGAATATGGTAAAGGCAAAGGATTGCATCTATATATGTATAATAAAAAAAAGTAAAGGTACATCTTTTATATACGTCCCACAGTTGGGCACAAGCCGCCTCTCATTTTCTGAGAGGGTTGCAAGCAATCAGACCACCGCGCTGAGCCAATGGTTGTTGATGGACTCCACATCGTGGTTTCTCATGATATTTTCCTTCACCACAAAGTATACGAAACTGGGTTGCTGCCGTACTATGAAATTACGGCGAGCGCGTAGCGCCAAAGCTCACGGCTTCTATATCTCTATCACATGTCTCACATATCTTAGATATCACGATGTTTATATTACATATCTCACGGAACACCAGCGTAGAATGTTTCGTATTGTGACTGTAGCGATCCGGAGACTTTTTACTGGAAATGAGGTATTTCATCTTAGTCTTCAGGGGTGACACCACATCTGCATTTTGATTATTAATAGAGGATACGTGTCGATAACTATGGGCCACAGCATCCACTTACCATCAAGTGGTTTATTTATGTGCTCTTTTGTCACCGTTATTCTATAAAAATTTCTATATTTAAGTTATATCGGAATTCTATAATATAATACATATATTAATGTTTCCGTAACACAATTTTATATACAAGCAATTTCCTTAATCACTGCCTTTGTATAGTTTCTTTATCATCAAATCACACAAGATTTATTTATAAACTAAACAAAACTAACAACAGAAAATCTATTTAAAAAAAACGTATCCAATCATTTCGGCGAATGTTTGGATCTTGAATAAAAAACACTTCTTACATATTTTTTTTTAATAAGTCTGACTGATCACTCAAATGTAAATTTAAAACATTATATTAATCTGTAAATCATTTTTCTTAAGTTGACAAATAATTTTTCCTCAACAATGCTTCCCTTTCACGGATGCGTTCATTAAATTCATTTCCCGTCGCGGCGGAGTTTCTTGGCACTTGATGGCCTATTTTCTTTTGAGGGATGTCGCAATCGCAACCCAGCGCTATCGAAGTGTCTGCGGCTTGTTAGAGATACGCCACCGTCTCGGGGTTTTGCAACAAACATTTTATTCTAATCCACCAGCAAAGATCTCTTTACTGCACAGTAAAGAGATCATTGCTTGTAGACTACAGTGTCAAACTGAACTTTCTTTAAATTATTTTAACTAAAAAATAAGCATGTCAATCATTTTAGTTCTTTAAAGTTGTCTTTTTATTTAAAAACTAATTTTTATCTTTTCGATTAAAGTAGGGAATATCAAAAGCTCGAATAACGTCTAAATACTTACATATTAAAAACTTCATTCCCTATTTTGGGTGGAAGTATTTCCCTATTTAATAAAATAGGAAATATCAAAATTCTGCCACAATTGAAGAACATATCGAGTAACATTTGTACGTGGTAGTAGAGCCATGCTGCATCTATTTTAGTAGTATAGTTGTAGCACGAATGGGTCGGCTCGACCGGGGAAGGATCACTCTATCACAGGATACCAGCGTAAAATATCAACTTAACACTGCTGTGTTTCGTATGGTGAGTGTAGAGAACCGGAGACCCTTTTTACTAGAAAAGAGGCATTCCATCTTAGTCGTCACAGGTGACAACGCATCTGCATTTTGATTCTTTGTTGAAGATAGACGTAGATGTCTATGGGTCACAGCAACCACTTACCATATGTGTGCTCGTTTGTCACCTTATCCTATAAAAAAATATACATAAAAAACACACTCGAATTGAGGTCCTCCTTCATTTTTGAAGTCAGCTTAAAAGAGTGGACATCAGTCTCATGGCTTAAGTCAGCAGATAGTTTACACTATTATTTGCTATGATATTTTAACCTTTAAAATTAACCTTTATCGACAAGTATCTACGGTGACGTTTGATTATGACATTTACTTATTTTCTTATATGTTTATATTAACATCACTAACAAAAGAAACGTTTTATGATCCAATGTCTCTCAGGTCAAAGGTTAGTTCCGCAGGGACTGCTAAAAGTTCACTAGTGAATGTCGCTGAAACACCGAAATTAGGTTATAAAACAGTAAGGTCACGCAAAGCCAAAATTGTTTTTCTGGTTCCTTTCACCGGGTTTTAGCGTTCCTTAAGTTGCCGTAGTAAACCTTTGATGTGTGTATATTTATATATAAATTATAAAAAAAAAAGTTTTTCATTAACTATCATTAAAAATATAATTAATGTGGTTACATCGCATCATTATTAGAATTGACATCAGTAAGTACTAGTAGGGCATTTTATGGTTCGTACAAGTTAATAATTTGAAGAAACCTGTGTAACACAAACGAGTTTTTAAAGAAGTATTTTTCGTCAATCTATACATTTCTGTCATTTCGAGGAATGTTCATTTTATGCCTTTGCAATAACACTTTGGGAATCTGGAATCTCCAGAGTCTATAAAGAATATGACATTTGTACCGCTTCATAAGATTTTTTTTTACCTTACGGAAAATTGTCTAGTTAGGTAAGTATAGTGAGTACGGATAATGACTTCGCATCTCAATCTTTCTTGTGCGTTCGTTAGTCGTATCCTTTCCAAACGCAGCATTGATATTTGCGAGCCGTCTCAGCTGCGTTAGCACTACGTCGGAACTCGTATTCAAGTTAATCTCATTTTTAGATCACCATGCTTAACTCAAACACTGAATGTGAAAACTATTGAAAGATAAACTATAGAATGACAATGTCAAACTAAAAAAGTTTTAATCACGAATCTAAAACCATGCCAGTTTAATTTTAATATAAAGTAGCTACACCTATTAAAACGGCTACTTCGTACTTTAAACCATAACTAACCAGCGACTATGAGGCTTATAATACGAATGAAAATTAAAATATGAATGATGATTATGAATATTCTAAAGCGATTTATTTATTCTAAAATCTAAAACGGAACTCTAAATCTATCTAAAACCATTGAAGAGTAGCAAGTACCAGTATGTTTGTTTCTCTTAATGTATTTTGGTTGGACAACTTGTTTTACTTAGGAAATATATGCGATGTTTTAACGTTGGTTATAGAGTGATCGTAAAACGATAATTGTTTGGATTTGAACAGTGTTCTATTTTTGTACGATCGAAGTGGTTGCTGTGGCCCATAGACATTTACATTTATCCTCAATTAAGAATCAAAATGCAGATGCGTTCTCACCATGTCTTCAGTGAAATGCGTTCCCGGTTCTCTACACTCACCATACGAAACGCAGCAGCATTAAGCTGCTATTTTACGCTGGTATTCTGTGAGAGCGTGATCCTACTCCGGTCGATCCGACCCATCCTGTGCCACAACCACAACATAGCTGCAACGTGGCTCTACCACGTGTAATGTATGTTCGATTTCAACGTGATATAGTACAATGCATTCGAATGAACGATCGCTAACTATTTTTTTTTTAAATTGAGTTGACTAACAAACTTATATTCAACCTGATGGTAAGTAGCAACTGCAGCCCATGAACACCTGTAACCAATTTCAAACAAAGAAGACTACAGATTCGTCACCTATGAGGACTAAAATGTAGTACCTACTCCACAGCCTGTTATTACACGGGCTCTCTATACCCTTTAGACCGAAACATAGCTAAGCAAAAAGAGCTATTTGGCGGCAAGTAAGTACTCTTACATACCCAGACAGACTCCTAGGCATAAAAGGAGCCTCACCACCTACTTAAATACCTTGATGGTCAGTACCCACTTTCAAGAGGACTGTAAGTTCGTTTGTCACTTTAGCTTTATAAACAAGTGAATTTAAAAAAAAACACTTTTTTAAGGTTCCGTACCTCAAAATGAAAAAACCGAACCCTTGTCTGTCTGTCAAGACCCTTTTTCTCAGGATACCTCCACCCGTTCCAAGCTGAAATTCATATCAATTACTCAAATCTACTGTCCCTTGGAGCTGTAAAAAAATCAAACTTCTAAGCCAACGCAATCAAAAGATACAGCTGTTTATGCCGCAAATTTTCGACATTCACAAGGGAATCAAAACCTACAGGGTACTTCCCGTGAACTCGGAATCTTAAAATTTGTTACGAAGCAACGTATTATAGCACAGATAAAGAAAAAATTGCGAAAAGCATAAATTTTTAGTTACATCATATAATAAAAATATTTTTAATAATTTTAAACTTATATATCTACGGATTTGTTCGGAACCCTCGGTGCGCGAGTCCGACTCGCACTTGGCCGGTTTTTT
The DNA here is from genome assembly GCA_963668995.1 of Parnassius mnemosyne. Taxonomy (NCBI): domain Eukaryota; kingdom Metazoa; phylum Arthropoda; class Insecta; order Lepidoptera; family Papilionidae; genus Parnassius; species Parnassius mnemosyne. The sequence goes on along the minus strand of CAVLGL010000035.1, from coordinate 14,828,864 downwards.
TCATATTCTTGCATTGTCATCCGCATTTGAGCTATATTCGAAATTTCAAAATTCCAGTTCAACGAGAAGTTAGTTTAAAATCAATTACTAAATTCCACCCGGAACGGCAGACAAACAAGAAAGTGACTTAATAAAACGTTGTAAAAAGAAGATAATATTTTGTAACCTAAATTAAAACATAATACTAAAAATTCCCGGTTTGTAATGGATAATATAACGAAACCAAACGTTAAAGCCAAAACGAAGCCAATCACGATTCCCTTGTGTACATATTGCACAGCAGATTCGAAAACTAACAATTTAAGTTTTTATACAAATGTGACTTGCAATAATATCGCTTACAGGTGTAAGTGATATCAGAAAAAGAAATATCCTACTCATGGATTTTCACATAGTCTACATTTATTAAAGGTTTTATGATAGGAATTTCTATGTTAATTAGCTTTTACAATCATGGTTTTGTTTCAACTTTATATAGTTACTAAAAAATCATATTTCTGTGACCCGAGGCGCCGTGATGTCGCGTCTGAAAAGAAATGCTGCAAAAATTCATCTCAATGCTGCTCGGATTATTGTTACACGGCCTTTTGTGAAATCTTTTGTGAAAATACAATTTATCACTAATCCCATCGTTTGCAAAAGCGGCTATAAGCTTACAAGATTTATTACATAATTATAAGTTAACCACGATAGAATTTATCTGCTTACATAAATTGTTTTATTTTCATTCACTGTCTAAATGTGGTTCAAAAACTTTTTAGTACAATTATATAAAGCTGTAATTGTGCGAATTGTAACAAAGTAAATGAAAGTTTGTTATTTTATTTTGTTTATTACATTAATTTGTCATAAAAGTATAAGAGTTAAGTAACCCCACTGTTGCGCACAGGCCTCGTTATATTTTTAATTCATCTGACCCATTGGTTTCTTCATGATGTTTTCCTTCACTGACGAGCACGGGGTAAATGAGGTGGGCCGTGTTAGGTTACGCAATATTGCTTTTACACTGTGGTCAAAGTTGTGACTTAATTATAGGTACATAATATGTGCATTATGTGTGTGTAAATATTTTGGAGTTACTTTATTTGCAACGCAATTATACCTATGGATGTTCTTGTATTTGTTACCTAATTAGTAAATACCTGTTTTTTAAGCTGGCTCTTCTTCTGATCTAATTCGACATATCATTTTGTTAAAAATACCAGTTTACCAGATTGGATAGTAGTAATTTTTTATATGTAGTTGCCGGGAATGTATCGTTAAGAAACTTTGCATTAGATCGAACTTTAAATGCAAGCTATTATCAAAAAATATCGTCCAATATAAACGCGCCAATCATTATGTTAACGGCGACGATGATGTGATACAGAGATTACGATTGGATCGTTTCCTCGCTTTCCCGGACGTAGTGAACAGCTTTGCCATATTGCGAACGTATGCGCTCCTCGTAACTGGCGGTCACGGCTCTTACGTAAGTATTAACGAGCCACGTTAGTCGCACGTTTGTGTAAATATATATTATTATACGTGGTAGAGCCACACTGCAGCTATATCATGGTTTTAGCACGAATGGGTTGGCTCGACCGGTGAAGGACTATACTCTCACAGAATACCAGGGTAAAATAGTAGCCTTAATGCTGCTGTGTTTCGTATGGTGAATTTAGTTACTCGCAGACCCTTTTTACTGGTAACAAGGCATTATATCTTAATCCTCAGGTATACATCGGCATTTTGATTCTTAATTGAGGATAGATGTAGATGTCCAATGGCCTCAACATCCACTTACGATCGGTAGGACTGTCTTTGTCATCCTAATTCTATAAAAAATAATAATGTATAAGTTAAAACAGTAATGGTGACTATCAACTAATTTGAGGGTTGATATATGCTTAGATGTTTTTATTCTATCGTTTAAAAATAGTTTAGTTACATAAATTTGTACCTCTGCAATGACATGTAAGGTAAAATTAGAAAGTACACACATATATTGACGAACAATTAAAACCGGTTATGCCAGCCTATTATGCGACGATTAAACGCTTTGTAAGCATTAATCGCTTAGTTTATTTCTACCAAATGAAAACAATACGTGCTCGTCTTCCACGTTCATCTGGTTTTTCCATTATTCTTACCGAAAATATTGACAAATCACTTAATTAATCTACGACTGTATGTCTTGTACTCTAAATAATTTTTTAAACTAAGATAGAACAATTGTAGTTTTTTTTAGTGTTGCAACTATGGCAAAAATTTCCCCTATGAGGCAATCTATGAGGGAGGCCTTTGTTCAGCAGTGGACTTTAGTGATAAAAAAATATTTAAAGGTGGCTGCAGATGTCCTTGGGCTGAAGAGGATACTTATCATCAGGTGGATTGTAAGTTCACTTATGACTTCAATTTTTATTTAAAAAAAATCAGTATGCAGACATCGTACCGGTGTAATGCAATACAATCGAAGAGCATTGAACTTGGAGGAAGGGTCCTTGCCATAAATGATCTTTGCAACACCATGTACGAATTGAACTGTTTTAAATGAATCACACGTTAGTTAAGCTATTTCGAGACCTGGGAAACACTGCTGTCGCCAGTGATCTCATACTTCACTTAGTAATGGCTGTACTGATTCTTTAAAGACTTACAATTAATCATTAGTGCAAATACTTCTATTTATATTTGTATATTCTATTAGAAATTGTCGGTTATTCTTACTGTCGGCAGCTTAGCTGACATAAAATATATAAAGCCAAAGAGATTTTTTAAATATATAGGTATACTAACTACTTAAATGTCTTTGCATAAAGCTTACCTATTGTGTCTTTATTGACCAGTAAAAAGTAAATTTATACAAATAAATAAAATTTAAGTGTCTGTTTGTAATGTTACAATTAGAGCGTTTTACTAAATGCATTTGAAAGTATAGACGGTACTTACTTATAACAAAAATACACCTTTAAAATTTTTTTTCTGTCTGTCTATCTGTTTGTCCCGGCTAATCTCCGAAACGGCTGGACAGATAGCTGATGTCATAAGGAGTAACTTAGGCTGGTTTTATTTTAGAATAAAAATAAAAATTAGGGTTCCGCGCGAAAAAATTAAAACCCTAAATTACACGCGGGCGAAGTCGCGGGGAACAGCTAGTACTAAAATAAAATTAGTACAATTCTAGGACTTACACAACACATGTTATTATTATGTTCATTGTGAAAATTTCATAGCTTAAAGTAAGATTTTATTTAAGTTCAAATTATGCGATAATTATGTAAATTTCTGTAGTTTATTATACATTTACTATATAACTGGTATATATAAAGTTTTTAATCTGCAAAATCTGCATTGCAGTGGCCTCGCCTTCGATCTATTAAATCCCTCTTCCAAGAGAAAATCTTTGCTCTATTAATGTTTGAACTTCGATTTTTAACAAATATTTTTCTGCTGTAAAAGTTACAGTTTATATGTAGGACTAGCTGTTCTCCGCGACTTCGTTCGCGTGTTAGGGTTTTTATGTTACTGCGCGGAACCCTAATTATTTTTCTAAAATAAAAGTAGCCTAAGTTACTCCTTATGAAATCAGCTATCTGCCAGTGAAAGTCCCATCAAAATCGGTCCAGCCGTTTCGGAGATTACCCGGAACAAACAGACAGACAGACAAAAATTTAAAAAATTGTATTATAGTTATAAGTACCGTATTTACTTTCATATGCATTTAGTAAAAAAGTGTAATTTTGACATTACAAACAGACACTTTAATTTTATTTATTTGTATAGATATGTATCATTTCTGTCAGAGGTCTTCTCTCATTATTGAGAAGGTTTTAGGCAAGGAAGTGTCCGTCGACCTGCCCCGATGCATGTTAACATGACTTCGAAATATAATTATTTTTTTATTTCTCCGACATGCCGCTTATGATGTTTTCCTTCGCCGCCGGGTACGTGGTAAATCAGCCACTTGATATTGCAATTAACAATTTCATTGGTGTCGGCGGGAATTGAACCCGGGTTGCTTGCATACTGTGAAATTTGCAGCAAGCGTTAAGACCTGATAACTACAACCACGTCTCTTTTGCGGTGTAATGATAAAAATTATCCACTTATTTTAAAATTTACGTACCATACGTGAATTTTTATAATAATGTTGTCATAGTGTGATTGGACCACTGTGTGCTTTCATGATTTTCTTCATTGATATCATAAAGTACCTATAAAGTTATAATGACGTCCCGAGGGTATCGTAAAAGGCGACAGAGGGAAAATGAAACAAGAGATGGGCAGAAGCATCTTTCTCATAACAACTCAAAATAATAAAAAACTGTTGTTGCCAACCCGATCGCCAAGCGTGGCGACTATGGCAAAATACCCCCATAAGGCAATCTATGAGGGAAGCTTATGTTGTATGATGGATGGAGTTATAATGACAAAGTTTAGCATATGATTGAATTAAATGGACACAATCGAATCTCGCTCAAGGTCTTTGGTTAGAACTCGTTGACCACTGCTCGGTAAACATGATTGTGGCTGAACTACATGATCGGTGATTTCAACGATGCGCGACGACTTACCGCTTCATGACTATTCTGTATTTAGACGTGTGTACGTGTTTGGAAGCAGCGGAACACGTGTGGTTAGTATACAGATAACACATGTACATAAACACAACTGTCAGCTCTTTCCAGTTGCCGCGCGAATGTTTATTTTATCACTTGTACACACACAAAGTTATTTTATTTTATTTTTTTAGGAAACCTATAAATTTACCATCACAAAGTTTTAACATGTAGATTAGAAAATAAAAGAGTCGCATGCTGAAAAAGTTTGATGCGATGATTGCTGGCAGCAATTTATTTTATATTTATTCCATTAAGTATAATGATTTCTTATATTTACGCGAACACTACACATTTTTTAAATAAAACTAATTTTACGGATTTTATCGCGTATATTATTATTACCCGTGGCCACGGGTGCTGGAAAGCACCCGAAACGTCGGCAATATAAAAAAATAAGTTAATATACGCGATAAAATACGTAAAATTAGTTTTATTTAAAAAATCCATTAAGTATTACAAAGTGGGGTGTGTTGTTACTTCGTTTAAATTATGAAAATAAAAGTTCAACTTCAATTTCCTCTGGATAAGAGTTGATTATTCCTATAGCCACATCATCTCGCTAATCTCAGTATTATGGAAAATTATGTGAATGTGGTTTATATAAGACAAACACAAACCATATTGTATATCTTAGCAGGCCTAAGTATTCATCAATCATATAATATGATTATTAACTCGATTACTCGATACATAAGACTTATATGGGTCGACTATATAGCTCGAAGAACCGACCACCGATGGGGTAGAAAAGTTCTCTAGAGGCATTCTCGTACAGTTAAGCGAAGTGTAGGGCTGCCTCCCACTTTATGGTGTGACTAAGTGGTAAGAGACACAGAAAGTCGATAAATGCAGGTGGCTCAGAATCATACTTTGTGACATTCTTTGGAGGAAGCTTATGTTCAGTAGCGGACTTATGACGGTCTGTAATGATGATGATGATGACACGAGAATAAGTAACTTTTATATCTATATATAAAAGATAAAGTCGTATAGTGTATGTATATTAAATTTATAATACATAAAGGACTGTCCAACTGAAGGCTAAGCTGTTAATATTGGTACGATTGTTGATGGGCAATGCGGAAGTAGACAATTTAACTATTCATCGTGAGTCTATCGTAGCTAACGTGCCTTATGTTGGCGGCTAGGGAGCGCGGCCTCAACACTTCATTAGTTATACTAGCCATTTAGTTCGTATCATGTTTAGATTCGGTCACATATCAAAGGTTGTGCGTTATACATTTTCCTATTTAATAGCCTCAGTTTTGAAGATTCGCTGTTATAAAATCAATATAAAAGCTACATTTCCTGTAATCAAGACGAGAAAGCTTATTTGCTATAAGATCCGCTTACTGCTTCAGCCTGTCTAAAGTCCACAGGGGAACATAGGCTTCTCGCATAGATTACCTCATAAGGGAATATTTACCATAGTTGGCACACTTGGCAGACGGGTTGGCAACCGCAGTTTATTTATTTTTTAATTTGTTATTAGGGGGACGCTGCTGCCGATCTCCTGATTTGTTTCTCTCTGTCGCCTCCTACCATACCAACGGGACCATAAGGGGTAGTGGATATTCTTACACCGCACTACATGGTAAGGTAATAAGTTCTCACCATGTAGTGCAAAATTAAAATTTATTTTTAACATTATTATATGTGATTGATGCACAGTTGTGGAAGGCAAAAGCTGGAGTGATTTGCAGCACTACCTTTCCTATTCGTGCTACCAGTGCACCCAACTATCAACTCACCTTCAAAACTAACTTCACTACTACATTTGTTTACATCATCGATAACAGTGGTAGAGCCACGTGGCGGCTTTTGCTGTCCCATGGATGGGCCGGCTCGAACCGGGATGGTACCACGACCTCACAGAATACCAGCGTGAAGTAGAGGTTTACCTCTGCGTTTCGCTTGGTGAGTGCAGGTGGCCGGAGGCCCTTTTTACTAGAAATGAGGCATTCCATCTTAGTCCTCACGGGTGACAACGCATCTACATTTTGATTAGTAACAGAGGATAGATGTAGATGTCTATGGGTCACAGCAACCACTTACCATCAGGTAGACTGTGTGCTCGTTTGTCACCCTTATCCTATAAAAAAAAAGACGCGTGATTCACTTCAAAATGAGGCATTTAATCTAATCCCATAAGTGTATGTTCACTTAACTAACACGTCCATCCTATATAATCCTGTATTAAGATAGTCGACTATATAAACTCAACTAGATAACTAAACTTGAAAATGTCTTACAATCCAGGTTCTATCTCGGTATCGCAACGTTTAAGCTAAATAAGTAGTGAGCAATTATGTTTCATTATAAAAGCAACTCTTTAAAATCTCTGCTTGTTAGAATTTAATGCTATACAGGACTGCAATTAAATTATGGGTTACACTGGTAATGCAATGGGCACATGCCGGTAAGTTTTACATCTTGTATGTCAAACATACATAGTTTCACGCCTGTAATCCCCGAGGGAGTAAGCAGAGTCCAAAGAGCAGCGATTTATTTGGACCACGTTAAGCCAAAAAATATATAGTTGGTTAACCTACACACTTACACAACCAATATCCCATTATAAATTACGTTATGCTAGGCCAGTAACACAGTTGACATATTCTATTTTATACATTTTAAAGTCCCCTATGAAATAGAATCTATAAGTCCCAAAACCAACATAGAACTCACACATTGTCAACTACTAAATATTGATCTTCCCAAAAGACTTTTGTTTATAATGAAATAAAGGAATTATTTTATGAACCAAGATTTCAGCTAAAAGAAACAAAACGTGAGGTTTCAGCATATCTAATATGCGGTTGTGCAATGTTTGGACGACGACGGCTTAAAAAGTCCGGCTCAAAAAGAAATGAAAAATTGGCGAACATTCCGAGCTGCATTCGGCCTCCGGCACGTAATATTCCCATTTTATACGAAAGAGCCGAGATATATTCCGTTAAAAGCTTTGTGTATAAGTAGCTTGATGAAATTGCTGGATTATTCCGAAATAATCTTACAATTTATTCCACTCGTTTTTACTCCATTATAAACGAGCTGTTTAAAATGGAGTCATTTTAAACCGCTGGCGGCTGATGAAATAACGACTTTAATTACAAGGGTGTTAGACATCGAGTCAAGCATATGAAAATCCATATTTTGTAGAAATATTCTTGTCAGGTTGGAGACAGGCATGTTAGGCACGCGACGGAGGCCGAGGGAGTTTATAATTAGATCATACACGCTCTTGTGAATCTTTGCCTTGTACATATTTAGCTTAATAATATTGCCTATATATTCCCTGACACTAGTTTAAATTTTGTACATTCAAATTAATAATTTATGTTTAATTTCTTTGTTCTTCGATTTGAAGATTTATTATTAACTAGCGATGCGCCCTGTTTTCTCACGGGTGATTTCGTGATCTTGACAACAGTGCCACCTACCGGATCCCATTATGAATCTAAGTTATCCAGAAACTAACTCAAATACTTTAACAGTGGTATAGAACCATGCTGCAGCTATATTAGTAGTATAGTTGTAGTACGAATCGGTCGGCTCGACCGGGGAAGGACCACGCTCTCACAGAAAACCAGCGTAAAATAGCAGCTTAACGCTGCTGTGTTTCGTATGGTGAGTGTAGAGAACCGGAGATCCTTTTAACTGGCAAAAAGGCATTCCGTCTTAGTCCTCACGGGTGACAACGCATCTGCATCTTGAGTGTTTATTGAGTAAAGATGTAGATGTCTATGGGCTACAGCAACCACTTACCATCAGGTGGACTGTGTGCTCGTTTGTTACCCTATCCTATAAAAAAATACACACAAAAAATTGATCACAATCGGTCGATCCGTTTTTGAGTTTTAGCGAGACTGACGGACAGCAATTGATTTTTTTTATATAAAGAAATGTTATATATTCTTCATTTGTTGTATTGTTTTTGCAGCAGGTTCAGAAACTATATTCAAGAAAGTTCAATATTGCATCATTATCGTCATAATTACAGCCTAATATACCAACATACTGCATGAATGACAAAAAATATTTTTCATACTTGTTTCTATGCACAAAAATTACGTACAACCTTAATGGATGAAAGAGGTTAGCCTCTATTGTTACCAACAATGAGGTTTATACTATATGCCTTAGTCACAAAGTACAATAAAATAAAATTAAAAATCTAAATTTTCTGCCATCACAAAATTTTAGACAAGTGGTGCGACTCTTTTTCTTTCAGTCAGTCAGTCAGTCAGGAGTCAGTCTGGGTAGGTACCACCTTTTTACCTATTTCTGCCGCCAAATGGCAGTGTGTTCACTCCTGTGTTCCGGTTTGAGGGATATAGAGAGCCAGTATAATCACAGGCTGTGAGTCATTCCATCTTAGTCCTCAGATGTGACAGCGCATCTGTAACCTGTTTTATTTGAAGTTGTTTGCAGGTCGCCACTTACCATCCGGTGGACTGTAAGTTCATTTTTCACTTCAGTTTTATTTTTTATAGTCTCTATATATAAAAATTTATCGCTGTCCGTTAGTCGCGCTACAACTCGATGTTTTTTTTTTATAATAACTATACAATTAATATTGCTGCAGCATGGCTCTCGTGATAACACTTACAATCAGGTGAACCGTATGGGGTAAACGAGCATGCGGCTCACCTGATGGTAAGTGACTACCGCCGCCCATGGATAACTGCAACACCAGAGGAATTGCAGATGCGTTGCCGGCCTTTTAAAAAGGAGTACGCTCTTTTCTTGAAGGTCCCTAAGTCGTATCGGTCCGGAAAAATCGCTGGTGGTAATCGATTCCACAAGGAAGTTGTGCGAGGAAGAAAACATCTTCGTGGTAGTGGACCACCAACCATCCAGGTGGTATGAATGGTATCGCAAGTTTTGTCGCGACGTGCGATGGTGGAATTAGTCCGAACAATTCCTCAGAGCACTCCCCATGGTAAATGCGATAAAATACGCAAAGAGATGCAACATATCTACGCAGTGCCAGTGAGTCAAGCCGATCGGAAAGAACTCGGTCGTCGACGATTCGAACCGCTCTGCGCTGGATGCGGTCAAGTGGAAGGAGCTGGCACTGGGGAGCCCCTGCCCAGAGATGGGAACAGTATTCCATATGAGGCCGAACCTGCGCCTGTAAAGTTGCAGGCGGTGTCCCGGAATGAAATACTGTCTCGCTCTGCTGAGCACGCCAAGCTTTTTAGAGGCCAATTGATTTAGATGAAATTTTTTGTGTACGTTTGTGTGTAAACCCTGGATGGTTTTGATTCACAATTGGACCCGGTAGATGGCGCTGTTGTCGAGATCCAGATATCATCCCTACGACGCCGGGACGGATCGCTAGTTTTTTATAAAAAACAAAAACTTTTTCATAATTTTTAATCAACTCAAAATTCTATAAACTTTTATGTAACCATGGCTTACTGCACTGGGAAGGTTTCTTTGCGTAAGACAAATTAACGCTATATGGAGATACTTGAGGTACAAAGGATCAGTTAAGTAAGTGGATTGCGCCAAGTCTATTGTTCAGTCCATTTTAGCGCCACTTTGTCCATTAGACTTACGTCACTGATTGTTTCAAATTGAACAGTCGATATTTTTTCATTTCTCAATACATTTTTTCATGTTATTTCCAGCATTAATGTGTTATTGCTATTGCATCACTGTCCAAGTCCATTGTTCTATTATTTTTTATATTTATACTAGCTCGCCAGGCAGACGTTGTTCTGCCCTTTCCAGCGACCCTTCCTATAAAAATTCGCAATAAAAAATTTTGAGAGTGATTTATCGGGATAAAAACTATCCTATCTCTCAAGTTGGACCAAACTGCACTCATTGTGATACATTTCATTGAAAACAGTTCAGTAGTTTAGGAGTTCATCGCGGACAAACAATGTGACACGTAATTTTTATATATAAAGATAATTTATCTTTATTTATCTTTATAATGTATAATTCTTCTCTACGTGTGTTTGTCACTAAACTTCTAATTCCAAATAATTTTTGTGTGTGTTTGAGTGGGTGGTTAAGATTCACAATTGGGCCCGGTAGATGGCGCTGTTCTCGAGATCCAGAAATCAGCTGTGCGAAACCGGGGCAGATCGCTAGTATGCAATATAAATAATCATTGATGCATCTGATAGTGACCCTGACTACTGAATGAATTGACCGATTGAGATCATATTTACAGAATATATTTGTTCTGTAGAGACGATGGTTAATAGGTATGCCAGGATTCGATAGGTTGCTCTGTAGTCAATTTAATAACAAATTCTCTTCCCGCTGGGTTTCTTGCTGGTTCTTCCCAAAATACCTCTGTATTTTTCGAACCAGCGATAAATTAAACATAAGAATTACTTTCTTTAAGTATTATTTATAATCTATATTGAATTAAAAACGTTTATATTTCTAATTATGGACCTAAATGACTCATATTCAGGCCTAGATGGGAGACTAAAATGAAAATCACAAAATCTGAACCTGATTGGTGAGGCGTTGTGGTCAAGTCATGAAAAAATATATTTACACTAAAAAAACCGTTGAAACTCATCGACCCTGTTTCTCCGGTTACCGGAGACCCTTTACTTGGTAAAAACCGGAGAGCGGTTCTTGGTCATTAGATCACTTGCTATACGGCACAAGACAGCAAAAGACTGCTATTCCACGCATTCTCTTAGACTAACAGAATGCGTGGAATGGTAGGATCACCCTGTAACAGAAAGAACGTGGTTCTTTCCTGGTCAATCGAGCCGAACCATTCGTGCCGTAGTCTGGCTCACGTGGCAAAATTGTGTTTGTCACCAATCGGAAACATTAAAGTATTTTAAAGATAATTCTTGAAATTTTGTGTCTGTTTACTAACATATTTATGTAAGCACAGCACGTTTAGCAAGGTTGAATTTCTACAATCGTTATCGCTAATAGAAAACTGTAAAACAGAATAGGAATGACATGTTTTAACGTTAAAAGACATGACTGTCACATGACGTTAATTTTATATAGTTTTCTATTAGCGATGGCCATTATACATAGTATAACAAATTTGTTAGCATCGCAGTTCTTCTATTTCTTCTTTTCACAAAACGTGAGTGCCTCCACGATATCTACAGGAGAAAATCCTAGTGGGAGTAATCCCACTAGGATATTCTCCTGTATCGTGGAGGCAGTTTATATTATACATAAATTGCAGAAGGACAAACATCCACACAAGGAACAATTATTTTTATGCCATAAAAATACTTGTATCGTGCGAGATTCGAACCCGGGGCCCTCAGCGCTGCAATTCAATGTTAAGCCATGGCGCAACTGAGCCGTCAAGTTCTATTTGTATAGATTTTTTACATAACCACTAATCAAGCTAATTTTTATAAATAAATTCTTCATAATATGTGAATGAATGCCCTCACTCGAACTCGATATCCGTGGCTCGGTGGCAAGGTTCCGCCCGTTGGCCAGGATCTGATTTCACCTGTGCCAATGACTTTATAGTGACGGGTCAGCGAGACTACGCACTCTGTCGCGTTTGTTGTGTGTGATTTACTTAACCTTTTGTATAAAATATCGACTGTAAGGAACACATGTTTTGAACTTGCGGTTACAAAATAGAACCAGGACGAAGTAACATTCATCCAAACTCTATATAAATTTGATTCCATTTGGCACGTGTCAACAGCGAAGTTACGTGTCATATTTGAGTTTAATAAGGATGTATTGGGTATGAAGAAAAAAGGTCATTGAGAGAAACCATTTTCTGTGCTATTTGGTACAAACTTTTGACCACGTTTAACTAGGATAAGTAAAGTAAGTATAATTTAGTCACATGAACCAACATGCGATTAGATGCTGGCACTCATCGCGGCAGTGGGAACTCGAATATCACGAGTTATTGGAGCAGATATATGGAGTATGTGAACCGGCACGCTGGTGCCGGTTACACAGTGATGGACTTCACTCTTGAGCTCTCATTGGGCTGCACGCAACAGGAAGTGAATTAAATATTAGGCGTTTACTTTAATCAATTTATGTTAGGGTCGGTTGTTTGTCTATTGGCATGGTGACTCGTATTGATTTCCATGATTGTGTGTGGATTTTCTCGAAAGTAAAGTCGAAATGACAACATTCACCTCCTTTTTCCATTTTACAAGGATTCGAAACGTGCTTCGTTATTAAAAATTACTATATTCCAAAATTAACGTCTATAAGAAGAATAATTGAAAATTAAAAATTTTGTACAGCCGACTTCAATGTAATTTATTAAGAATAAATCAAAAACTATTGGTCTGACCTTGATCAAATTTATATGGGACCACACGAGATGTACCAGCTTTCAAATAAAAAAAGAATCATCGAAATCGGTTGACCCAGTAAAAGGTTATGAGGTAAAACACATTAAAAAAAACATACAGTCGAAATGAGTACCGTCTCCTCTTTGGAAGTCGGCAGAAAAAGCGCCACAAAATACAAAATAAAATGTTCGAATTATTAAACATTATTAAACTAATTAATAATTACTTTTAAATTTTATCATGAAGATGATTTATTTTTTATGATTTATTAGTACAAGAACGTTTTTATTGTCAAACACTTAATTTGCGTGTGGTATGGAATAAGCGCCCATCCAAAAACTTTAGTATGAGAGCAAAAAGGATCCGAAACTGAAATCCGTTCTTAGATTTGTAGAAATTTAGTATTTTGTGCGTCTTAGTACCCTAAGACGTACAAAATAAATAAATTATTTAATTAATTTATTAAATTAATTAATAATAAATTTCTGCGGCTGCGGCTATATTAATAGTATAGTTGTAGCACGAATGGGTCGGCTCGACCGGGATAGGACCACGCTCTCACAGAATACCAGCGTAAAATAGCAGCTTAATGCTGCTGTGTTTCGTATGGTGAGTGTAGAGGACCGGAAACCCTTTTTACTGGAAAAAGGCATTCTATCTTGGTCTTCACGGCTGACAACGCATCTGCATTTTGATTCGCAAACGAGGATAGATGTAGATGTCTCTGGGCCACAGCAACCACTTGCCATCAGATGGACTGTGTGCTCGCTTGTCACCCTTATCCTGTATATATATATACTAGCGATCCGTCCCGGCTTCGCAAGGTTGATTTCTGGATCTCGACAACAACGCCCCCTAACGGTTCGAATTGTGAATCTAAACCATTCTGTAATCAACTTAATCACACACACACACACACACAAAATTTCATCAAAATCTGTCCAGCCGTTTAGGAGGAATTGAGTCACATACACACGGTCAGAAGAATTATTTACTAGCTGGCCAGGCATACGTTGTCCTGCCTTTTCCGACGACCCTTCCTATAAAAAAAATCCTTAAATTCGCAATAACAAATACTAAGGGTCACTTATCGGGATAAAAACTATTAAATTAAATATCTCTCAAGTTGGACCAAACTGCACACAGTGTGCAAAATTTCATTGAAATCAGTTCAGTAGTTTAGGAGTTCATCGCGGACAAACAACGTGACACGTAATTTTTATATATAAAGATATTCCGGCGCCACTGAAAATGTTTATTGAAGATTTATTAAGTGCTAATTTAGCACGGGCTTGGTGATGATGGAAAACATTGTAAGATAGCTGGCTTTTCTAAAAAGAAAATATTTCAAGGACATGTGAACTGTGTGACCACTTATTAAGGCAGCGCGGTGGACTTTTCCTTGCTCTAATATTGTGAAACTTTTCAAAGAATGAGGCGTCTATGCTCAGCAATGAAACGTCTCGTATATAGACTTATGTACTTTTACTTTATATAAAATTTTAATTACAAGATTTTAATAAAGATGTGAATAGTTAATTTGCTAAGATCCGCGTAATAAAATAAAACGATGTGTCTTACCTAGTATGAAGAGCATCTCCCGCCCTCGCACAATTGCGTGCACTGTCCCCGTCACCGCTAATCCCAGTACCACTTTTCCCAACACCACTACACTAGGAAGGACACACCGCCGTCGATAATACGGCACATGTTTCGCCTGTACACGAGTGCGGTTTAGTAAGTAGTAGTAGTACTACTATTTTTTAATCTGTGGTCGTAGGACTAAACGTATATTGTCTAGAGTTTTGGCGGGAATTTGACCGGCGGCGGTTTGCTGCTCCTTTATTATTGTTTAAATAATGGTTTGAAGTGGACTTTGATATGTAAAAGTGGTGCGATTTTATGTATTAAGTGTCTGCGCATGTGAACTATTAGTGGAAACTGTGAAACAAGTGCTCTGATGGTGATATGATTCTCAAAATAAGGTGTCTGTCTGCTTAGGCGCCTTGAGATACCATCGCCAACCGTCAGCTGTCTGCTGGCTCAAGTTGCCGTCAAAATCTCCCAAAGAAGGGCTAGATCCCAGAGCCGTAAAGCCAGTTATTAAGAAGAAGAAGAAGCGTATATTGTCTATATATTTCATATTTTAAACAATTCGTCGCTAACGCCGCAAAGAGGCGAACCTCAATTTTCTTTTAAATTACAGAGGAGGTGGAAAACATTTATTAGTCCCCGATTACTAGCTTTTTTTCATGAGAAAATTAATCTTATTTGTAGTTTTCCATTATGTCTAATATATTTAATAAATGTTTTCTTGCTCTCCTGTAATTTTTTGAAAAATTGAGGTTCGCCCCTTTGTGGCGTTAACGACCAATTATCTACCCGTAGTTATACCAAGCCATGACTAAAATGATCAATATAACATAATTTTTTTCGCTAATGCAAAATTAATAACGATGACATTTAAATATTACAAAAAAAGACTACATTCATTGTACGATGCAGATTACACACCGAGTAAGCGCGACCGAGATAAAAGTGTTCTTGGTATGTAATAACTATAATAAAGAATTTAATTAAAAACTCTGTGATTCGAAATACCAAACGTTCTGTTGACACAGATGCTCAGAATTACATAAGGCTGTAGGCAATAATAAGCTTTTGTAAGATTTATAATTCAGCAGTCGTTACGTCGCTTATCCGTTTTATATGCAAATGCAGTTTTATAAGACACTGTTAAAAATGACCGCGGCTTAACGTTGTTCCGATGTGTTTTACCATTTAATATTTATAATTTATTTTTTTAAAGACGTTAATAGTTCTACAACTCATAATTACGGTTCTGATTAAACTAATAAGCTTTACATATAAGCACAAAATAAATTCAAAGACATCTAAAGTTCGTCAACATGCGTTGAGACAATATGGCGGACATTTCCTTGGCCTAAAGCCCTCCCAAAAATGAGAGAAAGCCTTTGCCCATCAATGGGACGTAATGACTGTAATATAATTTTTTATTCATAAAAAAAGAAATGGAAGACGTCGAAATCTTTTACATTGTTAAAAGTAAATAGTTCTTTGTATGTTATACAATAATAATATACTTTTTCGTATTATTGCAAAAAAAATCATTTCAGAATCAAAATAAATAATATTTGAATTAGTCTGAATTAGTACCTAGAGGTCAACCACATCATATACACAACGGGAGTTATAAGAAACAAACTTTTTTATTCAATATAGATTATAAATAATACTTATTTAAAATCACTCTTTTGTTTAATTTACCTCAGGTTCAAGAAAACGCTCAGTCCTGAGTAGAACCAGCAAGAAACCCAGCGGGACTTTTTGAAAAAAAAAAAAACAGCTTACAATCATGTATGAATTAAGAAAAACGATATCCGATATACCTATATAGGTCTTATTCGCAATTTCGAATGTTATTCAACACCGGTACTTACAGTAAGTACTCGTAAGAGAAACCTATAATAAGAACCATATGGTTAGCATGAGGGTCAAGGTTGCTCAGCACCCGTTCTGCATCGTGAGAAATTTAAAGAAGTCGTTTCGAGTGTTACGTGTGCCGAGCGCTCGGAAATACTGAATAAGTGGCAATGAGACGAGGTTCTCAAGCTATATGCGGAGTTGCACTTAATTAGAAAAATAACGTTTTTAATTACGTACGGGTGGTGTTAATGAACATAAAGTTGCTATAGTTGGTTACAGTCTACAAGGTTATTATGAAGGAAATGAGCTGAATACCTTATAGTCTCCTTTAAAACAGAAATAAAAGTAGTGCATCTGTAAATTTATACTACACATTGAAAATTGGGATTTGTAATGTAATAATTACTAGATGATAACTTTGCTCTCGTATTAGAAGTTTTGACAGCTTCGGAACATAAAATTGCAGTCACGTTGCACAAGTAAGTAGGTATGATTTTCTTACCCGAAGTGTCAGCACACAGCTAGATAATGTTTAAATTTTTACTTTAAATAAAAGTAATTTTACAGATTTTATTGCGTTTATTAAAACTTATATTAATTTCTCATCGTTTCGGGTGCTTTACAGCAACTCAAATATATAACCTGGTCTTCCTTCAGATTTAAACATTAATTTATTAATTTTTCGTCCGGTCTACGCAGAACAAGTTTACTGTAACTGAAAGTCCTGTAGTGGTATGCTTGGTTTAGATTTAATTTTATAAATTATGGGATAACAAAATAAACACTTTGACTTAGCTTTTAATAAATATTTTGAATTTGAGTTCCAAAAAGATAGGACCACTCCTATCTATTTGAAACCACGTCTGTGTTTAAATCCGTTATTTCCTTATTGAAATTAAATATTGATTTATTATTTTCATTTTAATAGGCTCGCGAGCCATTCTTGATATGAATCTGTCTTCTTTTGCAAGTCTTTTTGGTTTATTAAATTTGATGTAATGGTGTGTTGAATTCATATACTGACTCCCGGATCGTCGGTGTTTCAGCTATATGCGACAGACACACGCCCGACTGTGTCCAGTTGCACTCGGTCACTCGGTGATATAAGGCCCAGGACCCAAACCCTGTTGTTGTGCAATACTTGCTGACATGCTACGGCTCAGCGGCTAGGTGTTTACTGTCACTTATCTCTTGAACTCTGAAACATATATTTGAAATTTTTTTCTTTCTTTCTTTATAAAACGTTACCTCTACACTAGGTTTTTCTCCTGCATCGTGGAGTCAACAAGTATTTGTAGGTCATTCAAATACTTGTTCCGTGCGGGATTGAAAGCCGCGGCCCCTAGCGCTTAAAGCGTTGTCGAAATTTGGGTAGTGTCAGATTAACTTTTGATATATCGAAGTGCTGAAATGTTTATACAGTAAGGTTGTGATGGCTGTCCGAGGACAGAACCAGAATAAGACAGCTATCCAATCCTACTGCAGAGACATGTAGGACAGAGTGACGTTATATTCCCTTAACTTCACCGCTTCATGTGAAGACGTTTTTATGCTATTAGACTAGAAAGGATAGGTAAAATTACAATGTCCTTTTACGTTCGGTTTGTCAAACAGAAATCGCTTAAAACAATATGCCACGGTTTGTAGTTGATAAGTTTTTCGTTATTGTAACCACTTTGTTAAAATGCAATAGTTATCTATCTATCTACGGTATCAGTATTAATGACGAATACATTACGCACCTTCGATTAGCTGAGAATATAGTAATTATGGTTCGTTAATAATCACTGAAGTGGGTTAATATTGTCTCCCAACGGGTAAGAACGAGCTATGCCCGGAATGAAGATATTAGAGTAATCAACATAACCCAATGGATCAATAAGTTAAAGTAACTAAATAGATGATGATAACACGAAGAACCAACTACTGTTGAGTTAAGAAAGGTTCTCGAGCGGCAATCTCGAATCGGTAAACGGTCACTGAGTTTGAGTAGAGACAACATGATAAGACATGCAGGTGGTTGAAGAACGTTTCTTGTTTTGTGGCTTTCCTTGGGGGAGGTCTATGATCAGCAGTGGACTTGTAAGGATTTGTAATGCATCATCGTATCATCACTATGCATCCAATCTGATTTATTTAAATATATTTAAAATAATGAACATGTACTGGATATAAGTATCATTATGATATGAAAAGGTTTTCAAACCTTATATTTACGCGAACACTACCTACACATTTAAATAAAACTAGTTTTTATGTATTTTATTGCGTATATTAACTTTACAACATATAATCTATACATATAATAAATCTGTAGAAAAGTCGTGTCTGTAATTCTAATATATTCTTGAAAAAACAAGTCCAGGGGACTAAATAAAGGAATCTGAAGCCAAATTAGTGGTTTTTAGAATTTTTGTCTGTCTGTCTTTCTGTCTGTCTGTCTGTCTGTCTGTGTATTCCGGATTCACGCAAAAACTACTGAACCGATTTACATGAAATTTTGTATGTAGATAGTCAGTAACCCGGGGCAACTTATAGGCTACTTTTTATCCGATTACGGAACTTCAAAAAAGGAAGGTTAAGTTTATTAATTTCCTTTAGATGCTAATTTTCTGTTGTATCTTAGTTATAGGCGGAATGACGGGTGTTTTTTAAATAAATACCATATTACCATATTTGTAAATAAAGTTTAAAATATAGTTATAATCTTGGTAAAATAATTTGAAACTACACCGATTTCGTATTCAAAACAGCGCCATCTATCATCAAATGAAAAAAGTTGTATATTTTGCCTTCAGTTACTAATAAATGAAATAATATAAATAACTTACATTTATATGATTAAATTATTAGATTTTTAAAATTATTAAAAAAATTGTAACGTTCAGTTTTTTAGTATTTTGTTATTTTATTTTAAAAGTGTAATAATTTCAATAGATAATAGTGATGTCTATCAAAAATATGAAAATTGATAAGGTATTTATTTCAATTACTAATATATATGTAAAGTGATAAAAACTGGTCTGTCTGCAATTGTTGCAGAATTTTCATTATCATCATAGTTTTATTAAAGAGATTTTTATGTAAGTCGTGCCCAGATCGTAGAATTGATCATATATCATAAAGTAGTCTATCATTTCGTGAAAACACTGAAAAAAGGACTGAAATGAATGTGTTACTAACACTACCACTATTTGATGACCGTGTCATTATATAGCTTGACCAAATCAATGAATAGAAATCTTTTGAAGTTATTAGTAACTAAACACAACGTTGCTATTTCATAATATGGTCATATGACGATATCATTATCGTTTTTCACCGCTAGCGGCGCTGATAGCTTATTTTTAACAGAAACAGAACTTTTAAGAGAATTGACATCACTTTATCCCTTATTGATTTGATATAATAAATAAATGTTCGTTTCTATTGCTGATATTACTAGATGGTATAGTTTTGGCTTTCATTATTTCATGTAATATTAGCGCCACCTACTTACTTCTAAATAAATTAAAATGGCAAGACATTGATAAAATGAAATAATACAATGCTACTGAATATACGATGTAAATAATTGAATCATTTACATTACGTTCATCCCATGTTTGAATCAGTGCAGCGAACTCTTTTTTGGCCAAAAACTCTACAGCCTGTGCCCAGTAGTAGCATGTATGTAAGCTGCTTTTTTACTTTTCATGGGGCAATATATGCAGTTTCTATTTCATTCGTGTTTTCGGGTATGATAATTTATGTTTTCACTCTACCGTAAATATTAAGGCTTGCAAGGATGAGTAGAACTCATTATCGTCAGCCTATGAAAAGTTCACTGAAATGAACATAGGCCTCCCCCATAAATTGTCAAGTAGCTGGATATTTGCTATAGTGGCGGGTTGGCAACCGCAGCTATTATTATTTTGATCTGTTGTCAAGAAGATGATGCAGATCATCCCATCTACTGTTTTTTCCCTATGTCGCCTCTTACGACGGGACGATATGATGTGTTGGATTTTCTTTCACCGCCACAACAGTGCGAACATTTTTCTACTCCCGTTCATGAGTGTAGTGTTCTTCACGTTCACTGTGTATAAAATTTATAAGGAATAAAAGTAATTTTAAGGATTTTATTCGCGTTTAATTTTAAATTCCCGATGGTTTGGGCAATTTATAGCACCCATGGTCACGGGAGGGGTGGGAGAACTGAGGTGTTTGACGACCTGATGTCATAGTTAAAATAGAATAGTTAAAATGCAGTAGTAGTTTGAATTTAATTTTATTAATCATGGAGTCCTTAGCAGATAGTAGCACTCAGCCATCTTCCCTATTAAAATGAGGATATTTTTAATTACAATAGCCACGCGAATCATCATTGGTAGGATTCGGTGTTCTATTGCAAGAATTTGTTGTATATAATGTTTGGGACGATACTAAATATGTTTACATACTTTAGACTTCACGGAGCTTCGGTGCTTTCATTCGGTGAGGAGTCAAGATGCGTAAAAAACCCGTAACATTAGTTTTAATCCATGTGTGGTATTCATTATTATAGAACTGTATTTATGAAATTTTCAAGTCTACTCGAAGTAAATAAAAATATCTATATCTTTTTATGGTACCAATCAATATTAAATAGGACCAATGATATGAATAAAATATCTCAAATAAACATTATATTACTTTGTTAAAACTAAATTTATTTTAACTATGAATATATATATGTAAGGAGTAAAATGTAAGTAATATTACATAATACATTTTGATTTCAAGACCTTTCTTATGGAGACATCGGAATCGGAAGACACGATATATAAAAAAATTGTAGGAGTTTCTAGACATATTATAAGTATATTCACGTGTTTCTGTAGCATGTTACCAATCATCTACGTCTAATAGTATTTTAGAGTGAAAAAAAATTTCTGACAGACAAAGAGACATAGTCACCAAGGTGACTCTAAAAGTGATCGAATATTTCTAAATTTGACACGGAACAGCATTTAATGATGTCCCTAAATTCAAGCGCACGCGAGCGAAGCCGCGGGCAAAAAGCTAGTAAGTTAATATACGCGATAAAATCCGTATAAACTTATTTTTATTCAAAGGTTTTTAAACCGTTTCTCGGATAAAATTTTTATTTTCAAGTTTTGAGGTAGGTATGTATGCGGAACTTTTATTGGTTTCGTCAAACTTAGAATCAATAACTAGCTTCTGCTCGTGGCTCGAACGCTTTGCAGTTCATTTTTCCGTAGTAACTTTAATATACCCCTGTTAATCTAGAATATGGTCAATATTCAAATCCGATAAGCCGTTTATACATGATTGAATAACAAACAATATTGTGTTCAGAAACTTTCACAAATATAATAGTAGTTCAGATATGTGCTTAACTTGACAGAAGTTTGTTTATGCTCTTATTCATATTTGTTCAAGAGAAATCACAAGCAACGTAATTAAACAGCCTCAAACTGCCTTTTATAAATAACGCTTTAACATCGACGTTTTATAGCAAAGTCATTCATTTCTCCAATAGTGTCAAGCACGAGCGACGGTGATTCGAAAGTGAATTGATTCCAATCGTCAGATACCTTTTCACACCCGCCAATTTGATTTTCCGCTTACTATCCGGTCTTATTGATTTCAGATTCTAAAGTGCCAAAATATTTACGACGATCGCCCTTAACACCGGACTTTCTTTGTTATTTTACACGTTCTTTATATTTTTATTTTTTGGTGAACACTTTTTTTGCTCTAAAACCCTCAGAAATAAGAGGAGGTGTGTGCCCGGGAGCGGAACGTAAATAGGCGATAACTTTACATTTCACTTTACTTTTAATCAGATTGAATTGTATATTCCCACATAACTATCAACCGTGTAGCGGCTGTGTAAGAATATCCACGACGCCATATCGTCACGTAACTACGTAAAGAGACGACAAAGGGAAATTGAAACAAGAGATGGGCAGCAGCATCTTCCTGCCAACATCTCAAAATAATAAAAAAACTGCTGTGGCAACTATGCCGAAATCCACCCTATGAGACAATCTATAGGAGAGGCCAATGTTCAACAGTGGACTTTTATAAACTGTAAACGATCGATCGACATCACTATCAACATCATCATGTTGTGTCAGTGTTGATGATGAGTATATTGTGTAAGTAAACTATTCACATTTGTTTATATGTGACGCCTAAAAGCTAGTTGCCAACAATTGTTTAATAAGGTAAGGACTGGCAAGGACTACGGAGGCATTTTCTTACCATACTAAACAACTTTATAAAGTAACCCGCGGAATGTTCCACGCTTTGATGTCATTCTATGTTTGATAGAAGTTGCACTTGACCAGTTTTTTATGCCTCTTATGGCTTTACTTCAAGGCAAAGGTTACTCTCGTTGTTAAAGTTGTTGTTAAATATGTACTCGTTTTTAAAGGTTACCGAGAGCAGTTGAAGGTGTTTAGATTAGAACATAATATGCTTCAATTGCAGTGTTAGTTATAGCGATCAATTATGAAACGTTGGTGTACGACGCTAAAAAAGATTAAAAATCGAAGACCTCATTCACATTTTCTACCGACTTCAAAGAGGAGCCGGTACTCAATTCGACTGTATGTTTTTTTTTTATGTTTGTTACCTCATAACTTTTTCTGTGTGAATTTTTTTATTTGAAAGTTGGTACATGTGGTCCCATATGTAATCAAGATCTGACCAATAATTTTTGAGTTATTCTTAATAATTTATATTGAAGTTGGTTGCACAAAATTTTTATATTCAAATTATCAAATAAAACGAAATCTCTTCGATAAAATTTATTCCCCAGGGCGTTACTGGGCATGCATTACTTGCGACATTTGTCCTGTTCTCACCACGCTGGACTGTGTCAACCAGTCTCAAAATCAGAGCAGGCTTGCGCCCAGCTGTGGGACGTATCTAATCTGTAACTTTACTTTTAACTTACTGGTTTGATTCATTAATCAAATGATTTCCGTCGACCCCTAAATCTGCAATACGAAAATAACGATATTGCCTATTTCCAAAATGGCGCTTGTACGTTCCGAACGGGATATTGCTGTCTACGAATTAATTGGTTTGCAAGTAACATTTTTGGAGCTGCTGGACACAGTTTTAATAACTGCCTTTGAAATAACTAATTTTCTTTTAGTGCTAAGTAAATAAATGGAAAAGTTCTTTATTAAGATGAAGGGTTCATGTTGCGTGAGTTGTTTTAGAACATGGAGACGATTTCCGAATACGGCCAGAAATCATTCTGACTTGAGTGTATGCGGAAATAACTCGTATGTTACCTCGAAAGAGGTCAACTTGAGGAATTCCTTGACAGTACGTCTGTTTGTGAGTGAACATAATTATTGTAATGTAGATCTGTTTTCAAAAGTTATTAATGAGTCTAGTATGTGTGAAAGTAAAGGTATAGTGTTAATTTGTTGATTGCTTACGTCATTAATTGGTTATAGTTCCTTGAGTAAAATTTTTAAACTTCAGAGTAATAAGATAAAATTAAAACCCCCATTTTGGCTTGTTTAAACATCAACATCATACATCATTCAACATCATCAAACACAAACATCAAAAGTCAAAATTTAATGAATCATTATAGAAGGCTGATAATACAATACAAATGTTCAAGTTAAAATGTTTAGGCTACTGATTTCAATACTGTAATAGAATAGAATAGAATATTTTTTATTCAATATTGATTACAAGTAATTCTTATTGAAAGTCATTTTTTTTTTTTACTTTACCACTGGTTCGAAAAAAATCCTCTGTCCTGTGAAGAACCAGCAAGAAACCCAGCGGGACTTTATTTTAAAATATTTTTTACAATATAAATGATTACAAACTATTTACAAAATTTATTTTAGAAACAGCTTGGAAGCGACCACCTCATTCCCAGGGGTTATTATTAACCATGTATTCTTTTATATTATAACAACCCTTTTTTACAGTTTTTGTTTATTTAAATATTTAAACTTGGTAATAGAGATACCTTGTATATTTTCTGGGACTTTGTTGTAATAGTGTATACATTGCCATAAGAATGAATTACTAACTCTGTGGAGTCGAGAGACTGGCGTCACTAGCTTGTGTTTGTTCCTAGTGGTTACTAAGTGTATATCACTTTTTTACTAAAACTATCTTTGTTTTTGTGAACATAAATTAAATTTTCGTAAATATACAGTGAGGTCAAAGTTAATATATTTATTTCTTTAAATTTTCCTCTAAGAGAGTCTCGGTTTAAGGTTGTAAATAGGTATTTTGGCCCTCTTCTGCAAAACAAAAATAGTTTCTAAATCAGCCGCATTTCCCCATAGCAAAATCCCATAAAACATTATGCTATGGAAATAACTGAAATAAACTAATATAGCTGTCTCGACACTAGTGAGATCTCTAATCTTTTTTTACAGCATAAGCTGCAAAGCTTACGTCTGTTTGCTAGTTTTGATATATGGAGGCCCCACTGAAGCTTTGCGTCGAGAGTGATTGTGAGAGTGAAGTATTTGGACCAGGCTTTACGTTTTGTTTAAGCAATTATTCGGCGACAGTAGGAGAAGAATTTAAAGTAAAATGTTTCTCAAAAGCCATTGCAACTTCTTGATCACATTGAGTTAAATTATTTTTAGTATTCAATTGAAAATCCGAGTTTGACCGAGCCCGTTTCACTATTCATTATACTCCATGTAATTTTAATGTTTTCGGATGCAGTTTAAATTTTGTTGCTTAAATGTAAAAGCCTTAGCTGTAGAGCATACCCTTTTAAAATTTTAGAATAGGTTTTTACATACTATCTAAATATAACACTATGAGACTGATATTTGTGCCAAACCCGATTGAAGGCCTTCGCAATGTCCAAACTAACCGCCAATGCCTCCCCCATGGACTCTACTGCGTCCGCCCATCTATGAGTCAGGTAGACCAGAAGATCACCAGCTGATCGACCCCGACGAAAACCGTACTGGCGGTCATTTCAGCTGGTGATCCTCAAGGTAGCTGGCAGTTTATAATGGATACCATTATTTTGGAGAACAAGGAGGTGATGGCGATAGGCCTGTAGTTGGAAGGGTCTGAACGGTCGCCTTTTTTAGGGATCGGGTGGACAAAAGCTGGCTGCCATGATTTCGGGACTATGCCTAGGGAGTAGGAGTACCGGAAAAGACGCGTTAGAACCGGTGCCAACTCTGGAGCACACGTCCTCAGCACAATTGAGGGGATTCCGTCAGGCCATCCGGCATGGAGCGTCATCAAGAGTCGAGTTGGACGCAAAAAGGAAGCCTAAAAGGTCGGCTTTCTCTTTTGTGGCGTGGGCCAGCGAGTAGTCCTCCCTGTGCAGAGATGGTAGTGATGGCTTACAGAAATTCCCTTGGACAGCCTTGGCGAGAGACCAGAATGCACGGGATCCCGAAGGAAGGCGACCTAGTTTCTCGCCAATTCTGCCTATGTGCTCTGACTTTGCCTTGGCAATAACTGTTTTGTAGGACCTGGAGGCGAAGTTATACTTAGTAGTTTTCTTATATTCATAAATTCTATATTTAATGAGGCAATAAATTCTGCAATTATCGCATTTGTCTCTTGTCGCTCCGATGGCAATGAAAAGCAGCACCTACAGACCTCTTTAATATACACTCTGTTTAAAAAACCAACAAAACTAAAGTGGCAATTGCTGAAATTTTAAGTTGATGGCTCGGTAGTGAAATTCTATTCCCGAGAGAATTTATTGTAAACAATTCATTAGTAAAGCATATTTGTTCCAGGGTTCGTTACCGTTACAGCTTATTAAAGTCCATTGCTAAATATAAGCCTCCCCCATAGATTGCCTCACAGAGAGGATATTTGTTATAGTTGCCACGATTGGCAAGTGGGTTGGCAACCGTAGTTTTTTTTATTTTTAGTCGTTATCAAGATGTCGCTGCTGCCCATCTCCTAATTTGTTTCCCTCTGTCGCCTCTTACGACACCATCGGGATAACACGGGGCAGTGGATATTCTTTCACCGCCACTACACCCTATATTGTTCCAGGATCTGGGCTTATTTTAATTCAGGAATAATTTCTATTACATTCTAAAAACATGATCAAAAATAACATGGTCATATTTAAGACCGCATGTTCTAGATATCAGTCACCATCAAATACTTACGTAAATTTTTGGTCCGATTATTTTTAAACCTCTGATCAAATCAAATCAAATGCCTTACTAAATATCGGAAGATCTTACCGGAAAAAAAATTAACATAATTTAGAACATGTTACGACATTTTGAAAGTACGTAACCTACAGGTGATGATACCAATATGATTCCCTACTCGACCTCGGATCAGCACGCGTCGTTGCGCAATGTACCGGCAATTTGTATCGAGTCTGATTGAATCGAATTACACTACGGATGTTATTTTCTAGGTTGTAAAGATTGAACTATATATAATGTTATACTATGATTGCGAATAAGGCATAATGGATCGAATTAATAACAGATACAGGGCTAAATGAATTAGAATTGTTTACTATTGGCGACAGTGTTTGTGAGGATAATGTAACATGAATGAGCTGTGTAGAGCACTTTTCATCACTCCCATGTTTTACTCTTTTTCCTCGAGGATTACTGCCACATAGAACGGATCAGTCGCACAAGGAGGGGCGGTGGGCTCGTGCGGCAGTTTTTAAGAGGAATTTTGGGAATGAAAGTCCAGTTACCCTCCTTTTCGTTTTAAATGACGCCAGTAAAAATCTTAAAAATTATAAAAAAATTCTTGTAGTGATTACTTTTGATTAAATTATTACGAAAACTGTAGCGTTGTATGTTCTGAAAATACTACTTCACTTGCCAAATACAGTATTACAAATAATTGCAATGACAGTAGAAGATTTTACTAATTCTTACGTCACTGGGCGGCAGCTACCCAACCCATGCTACATTCATGGAACATATCCTTCCTTTCTTATATATGTATCTCGAACTAACATGCTAACCAAGACTGTTTTTAAAAGTCAAAATAACTTTTATCATTTTCTCTGTTAGGATCTGGAGATATTGTTGAGATATTGTTGGCCATTTAATTCTTTCGTTTGTACCTATCCAGATGTTGAAATTGTTATTGGTATAAGCAGTCAATATTCCACTATTAGCGGGAGCACCGTCTTGTTGAAATATATTATTAATTCGCTCTTCCTATGGCAGATAGTTAAAGTTATTTCGTACAATGTTTAATATTTCTATGTATTTTCTAGTATTCAAGTGTCCTACAAACACGTACATCGTCACAACTAAGTTTCTCCTGATGCCTGCCTGTTCGTTCGATTCCCAGCTTAGGTAAACCTTAAAAAAATGTTGGAATATGGTTAATCTTATTATGAAAAATAAAGGAATGTTTTCTTTTAGTGAAATTTGATATCTTAAATATTTAATGTATTTTACCTCAATGTCCCGTTCGTTATTTCTACCCTGTATACTTTAAAGAATAGACAAATCACGGACGTAAGCTTGTTTGTGTACATTAAATTACAGTCTTGTTTTTGTCTTCAGAGAAAATGACGACCGACGAACTAATTTCAAGTCCACTAGCGAACTTCAAGTTTTTGCTGTCTCGATCGGACACATGTTTTAATTTGCCTAATGTCCACAGCTGCTGAACGTATAATCAGTGTGGGGCATGCAACTATAACATCGCCAAGTTGGAATAGTCATACGATGATATGGAATAGTTGATGGGGGGGCGACATAACAAATAGTTGGATTACCGCATGGGCGTCTCACCCCTCACGTCCGTCGGCACCGCTCGGTCTTTTATTTAGTGGCACGGTAGTCCCATCCATGTCCGTGTACGATATAAACGCGCCTTTAAACGTCATTGTTGTTAGGTTTATTTTCTGTATTTAGATATTTATTCAATAAATTGTGATTTGTTGTGAAGTTTTATTATTAAAGAAAGTGTCGTCGACCAACAAAGGATTTTATCAACTAGCTGCATAGGTTGGTGTAAAGGTTTAATATATCGCCACTTTGAAAATTGCACTCATTAACGTTTTTGCGTGATGTTCCAATTAAAAAAATAAGTCCTGATAGTTTTGCTATAGAAAGAACTCTATGGCCCAATTTTAAATTTAAAGAAAATTTCTATAATGGTGGTTTTACAATTTTAAAAAAATATTTTCATGAAAACTTCTAGTTTAGAATGCATTCGATAAGATAGTTGCCAATCCGCCTGCCAAATGTAGGGATTACAGCAAATCCTCTTAAGATACAGTACACGGTACAGTGTATGGGCTAATTGAGAATAAATACTGAATGGAGCCTAAATAACGCAAAAGCGAAGATTATTGTTGATTCGAGATTTTTGTATTGGGTAAATCATTGTCCAAATAAAACTTATCATACTATATATACTACATAGTGCATATTCTTGGAAAGGCCTGTTATTGCCTATATTGCATTGGTCGAGACTCTAGAGACTTCATGTGATGTGATGCGAAACGGTTATAGACTATTAATAGCACTGATTCAATAATGTAATATCGTAACATTTATTCTTATTCAGGTTTGTTTTATTTGTCAGAGTTGATGTAGGAGCTAGAAAAGTCATAATAATGTCCGGCGCCGATTGATAAGCGTTTGTTTATCATATAATTTATCAAATAATATCGACAATATACTTTCCTTGTAGTAAATAATTTAGGTGGTGTCATTTTGCATTAATTCATTTCAACCACAATTACAGAAAAGAACAAAAATTACAAGAAAAGTGCCCAGCTGAACATGGCCTACCTCATAGATTGTTTAATATTAGGGCCATTTGCATAAGTGATATCAGTGAACGCAAAAAAGCGATAACTGCTATTTTATGCTTTCTTTGTCCGTTTATAATATGCTTTTGTATATCATTTTGCTTAAATTTATTTAGATAATAAAATACATAAATTTTATCGCTTGCAACGTAACGCACAAACATTAATTACATCTTTACCACAAGGAGGCTTTCTTTTAGTGAACTATGTTCTTGTAAAATATTCCTTTAGCAGAACAAATTCACATTCACTTGAAGGGATACGTAGCGTTTCCAAAATCAATTGTAATTTAAACTCCCCGAGTTCGGCTGTTTGTGGGTGAAGTTCGAGGGGAAACCATTGTAAGGGAGACGAGACGGTGTTTACTTCAATAATAAAAATGTTTTCTGTGACAACTATTTGAACGTTTGTCAAACAAACATGTCGTTGAATTCTCTACGGTTTTATCTTACAGTTTTCAATGTACATATATTGTTAAAATGTTCGTCACAGCTCACAGTGCTGTCGAGTCAACTAGTTTTCATAGTATAAGTTTCAAGCACTGATCTAGAGAAGTTTTATCTCAAGGTAAAATTTTAGTAACGATCAAATTTACAATACTTTAAAATATATATAATTAATTCTTTTTTGAGGGAGAAGCTATTCCTAACTCTCTTTCTCATCGACTCATTAATATGATGTGATGCAATCACATCAGTTAGCATAAATACCAAATTTATGTTTTGACACAGAATAGATAATAGTACATGTAGTTCTGGGCAGCTGTATAACCTGAGTAAAAATAAAATTACACTGTCACGATATATTATATGTTTTGCGTGATGATTATAGCAACATCCTTCTTATGTCTACGATAAGCTATTAAGGGTAAAGACTGCTAGATGAAACTGAAGACAAATTATGTATTCTCTAATTGAAGAGAGTCTACATACTTCGATATCCGAAAAAGTCGCTAATGCTGCTCCACGTAATAATACCGTTTTAACCGTTTAGTGGAGCAAGAATATCCACTGCTCCATATTTCATTTATCAGTATGAGGCAACAGAGTGAAATAAGCCAGGGGATGTGCAGCATCGTCTTCCTAATAAAAAAAAACTGCGGTTGCCAACCCGCCTGCCAGGTGTGGCAACTATGATTAGTGTCCCCCTATGAGGCAATCTATGAAGGAGGCTCATGTTTCGTGATGGACTTGTAGCCTGTAACGGTATTGTTTGTACCACGAACTTTAATTTACCTGATTACCGTTTTAATTACCGGTATATTTAAATTTAGAAGGGCATATATATTAGTTACAGGTCATATTCATCATTCTTAATCTCACAAAAATTCGTATGGTCTGTAAAATTTATGCGTATAATAAACAGACTGTAAAAGTAAATTTAGACGTGTGTACTGTGTAGGGCGCGTCCAGATCGTTGCGGATTAATCAGTGGCACTGTTCTTTATAGTCCTTTAATTAGAGTGAAGTATATTCTGTGCTTTAGACCGAAGTTTAAATAATCAATTTAAATACAATTTATACCCCCACATAGCTCTTACTATTTTAAAATATTGTGTTCTTGTACCTAGATTTACATACTTACTCCGCTCGAGTCCAGTCTGGAAATGTTCGGATATTTTACAAGATATTGATAATAATCTTAAAATAGCTGTAGAAAAAATTCTAAATTTAACTTTAAATACAACAGCCTGGACTCAAGCTACTTTACCTATAAAATTTGGTGGCATGGGTGTGAGAAATCTTTCTTTTCATTGCCTGCTTTCCTTGCTTCCGTGCATAGTGTCAGTGACTTATGTAACATAATTTTAAATAATAAAGTAGACCTATGCTTTGCTACGGAGGCAGGGCAGGCATGGCAAACGCTCTGTCCCGGTGAAAATATTCCACTGGAAGTTAACCAACAAAAACAGTGGGATATTCCGTTGGTACAGGGCGTGCAGAAGGATTTGTTTCATAACTTCCATAGTGACCAAGATAAGGCACGCCTTCTAGCTGTTTCGACTAAGGAATCTAGTCACTGGTTACACGCTTTACCATCAAGTAATCTCGGCACATTACTCGATAGGGAAAGCTTGCGCATTGCCGTAGGAATCCGACTAGGAGCAGCGATTTGTCAACCCCATCAGTGCCCCTGTGGTAGCAGCGTCGACAAGTTTGGGCTCCACGGACTTTCATGTAAGAAAAGCGCTGGTAGGTTTTCACGACACAGTTCTTTGAACGATGTCATCCGAAGGGCTCTTGCCTCTATAAATGTTCCCTCGGTTTTAGAGCCTTGTGGAATATTTAGAGACGATGGCAAGAGAACCGACGGTACGACATTGGTCCCTTGGGAGAGAGGTAAAGCCCTAGTGTGGGATGCTACTTGCGTAGCCACTCTGGCGGCCTCTCATCTCAGGGGTACCTCGTTTAAAGCCGGGGCGGCATCAGAGGCAGCTGAACTGAGTAAGTGGCGCAAATATGAGTCTCTGAGAGATGACTACATATTTGTGCCATTTGCTGTAGAGACTATCGGTTCGTAGGGTCCACGTGCGGTGAAGTTCCTAAAGGAACTCCATCCGCGGCTGGTCGTTGCTGCTGGTGATAAGAGGGCTGGTTCTTTCCTCGCTCAAAGACTAACTATAACCATTCAGCGGGGAAACGCAGCCAGCGTTCTTGGCACGATACCGCGGGGAGTAGGACTATATGATAATTAAGTTTCTAATTTTAGTTTTTTTTTATTATCATAGTTTTTAATATTGTAAATAAATTGTATTAAATGTAATTGGTTTAACCGTTTTAATTAAGATAAAAATTGTCAATTACATTTAAATTATTTACAGTATGAATCTATAATAACGCCCCAGGTGTGGGGCCGTGTGGGCTAGAAAACTAAACCAAACTCTCGCTTGGGCATTTATGTAACGTTTTGTTATATTTTATAATGATATCATATTGTTTTACCGAAATTAATCAATTTAGTTATTTCATTTTGTAAACGTCCGCTCAATTAAAAACATTAAACTTTAAGTATACAGTTAAAAGCGATGACTTTTCAAACTAAAAACAAATAATTTTTATTAAAAAAAAAATGTGCTGGCATATAATGCAGAAAGGGAAGCTTACTTGTTTTATATATTTTAAAAGCAAATTGTTATTTCTTATCACCATAATTAATCTTGTAATACCCAGAAAAAAAAAATTGAAGCCTTATAGTTGCAAGAAAGAGCGGCATAGTAACTAAGTGGGACAAGCTCAATTTCTAACGGTAAAAGATACTGAGCCGCTTTGTCCAGAGGGCGCCTGGAGGGCTCAACTTAAAAGAATCTACCGGTGTGACATATAAATTCTAATACGTGCCTATGGTACTAAATTAAATTGTGTAATTATGTATTTATTTTATTATCGCTTTTCTCACTTTATTACTGGAATGTTGATAGTTAATTTCAGAATTAATGATTCTGAATAAAATATTTTTATTAACGACGACGATCCCGATTTCTAGTGATTAGCAACGCCCAATATCACTGCAATAGTTGAATGCTGCACAGCACTGGCTTTTATTTTATAGCAAGCCATACATTTTTTTTTCTAGTTGTCATTAAAAAGATGCAGTTGCTTTCAAGTTTTTAGGTATACCTAAAAACTTGAAAACGAGACTATACAACCAGTGCGTGTTGCTAGTGATGACTTATGGATCTGAGAATTGCTCCTTCACTGCTGGCCGTATGAGGAAGCTCAAGGTCACTAAGCGAGCTATGAAGAGGGCTATGTTTGGGGTTTCTCTGCGTGAGAAACTTAGAAACGAGGATATCCGCAGTAGAACCAGATTAACCGACATAGCCCAACGGATTAGTAAGCTGAAGTGGCAATGGGCCGGCCATACAGCTCGAAGAACCGACAACCGATGGGGAAGAAAGGTTCTCGAGTGGCAGCCTCCTACCGGTAGGCGAAGTATAGGACAACCCCCCACTAGATGGAATGACGACCTGGTAAGACATGCAGGAAGTCGATGGATGCAGATGGCTCAGGACCGTGTTTTGTGGCATTCCTTGGGGGAGGCCTATGTACAGCAGTGGACTTGTGAACGGCTGTAATGATGATAATGATGACGATAATGAGCTGCACATCTCATGGTTTTCTTTCCTCTGTCCTCTCCTCTGTTTCGGCTCACAATACGAAACACAGGAGCATTAAGCTGCTATTTTACGCTGGTATTCTGTGAGAGCGTGGTCCTTCCCCGGTCGAGCCGACCCATTCGTGCTACGAATACAACCATAATAGCTATGCGTGGCTCTACCACGTTTTCAATTAAAATAACGTTTATGTTCTTACCAGAATCCAAATTACATTTCCAGTTATAGTTAATAGGTAAATTTTAAAATACTCAACAATTTTAGTGTGGATCGAGGGTACATGTGATATATACGGAACTCTTATTACAGATCATCAGATCTTCCTCTCTTTCCCTGTCTTTTTAAGATGCTTTTATGTCTAGCTATTTATTACACATATTTCAAAGTAAATAAATAAATTTACTATAGGTGAGTACGTAGTTAGGATCGTAAATAGGATTCAATTACACGTAGAAACAAGAAAATGTTATTAAGTTCTAAAATGTTTTCATATTTTCCGATTTTGATCTTTGAGTTCTTCTAGTAATATACTTCTAATAATACCTACAACATGCTTAAAAAACTTAAAAAAGTCAGCGTATTTTTTCTGCTTCAGTTTTCTTTTAAATTTACTACTGGAAAAATTATGTTTTGTCAAATTCAGTCATAATATATTCTAAAAAGAGTTGCCACGCACACGGGTTGATAACGCGGAGCCTCTCAGTTAGTACTGATCCTATTACCAGTATGCGTGATTTGGGTCTACATAATTTTCCTATGCCATACTACTGACTGCTTCTCCCATAGTTTCTTTTTATAGAATAAGGGTGACAAACGAGCACACAGTCCACCTGATTGTAAGTGGTTGCTGTAGCCCATAGACATCTACATCTATCCTCGATTACAAATCAAAATGCAAATGAGTCGTCACCAGTGAACA
This sequence comes from Parnassius mnemosyne, assembly GCA_963668995.1. Lineage (NCBI taxonomy): Eukaryota > Metazoa > Arthropoda > Insecta > Lepidoptera > Papilionidae > Parnassius > Parnassius mnemosyne. The sequence goes on along the minus strand of CAVLGL010000035.1, from coordinate 14,794,708 downwards.
CTAAGATGGAATGCCTCGGTTCCAGTAAAAAGGGTCTCCGGTTCTCTACACTCACCATACGAAATACAGTAGTGTTAAGTTGCTATTTTATGCTGGTATTCTGTGAGAGCGTGGTCCTTCTCCGGTCGAGCCGACCCATTCGTGCTACAACTATACCACTTATATAGCTGCAACATGGCTCTACCACGTCTAACAATTTTGTTCATATTACATTTATTAAAGACTCTTTAGTTGAAGATTATAGGCTTTAAGCTTCTTTTTTACCATTTAATAATTTTTTAGACTTTAAGTTGCATTGTTTTATTATCATTTAATATTTTTATCGATGTATTTATATTTACTACATTAATTTCATCTCCCGCCCGGGAGCATGTTCGGTTAACTATTGAACCAAACGCTTTACCTTTCTAATTGACTTATTTTGTACATAATTTGCAGTAAGAATTAAAATATATCGCGACACGCGGTCAGTTAACATTGGGTATGTAACCAAGTAACGCGTATTCATATCATATCAATAGATATCAATTTATGATATCAATAATTGTAGTTTAAGTACAGATTATCTAAGAAGGTGTATAAATAACGTCAATTATCTACCCGAGACCTCAAAACAAGCGGTTTACTGATCTGATACTATATTAAATATTTTAATTAATTAATTTGTTTAATTAAATTTACATATATAAACAATATAAATGGAAATGACTAAACAATCGCTCGGATGATAAAAAAAATTAAGATATTTTGTCTGGTTTTATTATCATCGACTCCCTCAAACTCGCGAATGTGATAATTTTTCTGAACGTATTTTATAAAAATGAACTTCAACACCACTTGCAGTCAAGTTTTTAGATGTAGGGTTCACAGCCAACGTGACAATCAATGAAAAAAAAACATTAAATTATCTGACCTGAATAAACTAGAAATCTATAAGCAATACTCTGTAATGTTATAGACACTGGTACAATCACAACTGTACCAGTGTCTATGATACTAAATCCAAGCCTGTCTCCCGAATCTTAAAAAAAGATGAGGTAGATTATGAGGATTAAGAATCCTCTGTATTATTCAACAACTTCCTATAATATTCGAAAGTCAACGTTCGAATAGTCAATGATTTATATTCGACTGCTAAAACATCATCAAAATCAATATTCCTCACATCTTGGTCAGCTTGATCCGGTAATTAATTTTGCGTAGGCCGATAATGATTATCATCGAATCGACCTATACACAAAGTTCTTCGTTTAATGCATTCAACATTCGTCGATTACGGTTTTATAAAAATTTTAACCCGTCAGTTGTCCATTAGATAGGTATGTACGAGTACATATGGCCGTTCCCTTGTATCCGGTCGCGCCCTGCCCGTCGGTAATGGCGAAGCGAAAGGGTTCGCGCGACAACTCATTGTAGCTCATAATAGTTCCATTCAAATTATAACTTATTATTCTCTTATATGGCAATGTCCTTTATCGGAATAGAATTGCAAGTTATAATTTTAATTTTTTATGCAATTTCATATGCGAAATAAATACATCTACTATAATAAATTTCAGTAACTACGCCCGGACCGATACGACTTAGGGACCTTCAAAAAAAGAGCTAACTCTTTTTTAAGAGGCCGGAAACGCATTTGCAATTCCCCTGGTGTTGCAGTTGTTTATTGGCGGCGGTAGTCACTTATGATCAGGTGAGCCGCATGCTAGTTTGCCCCTTCTGCTATTTAAAAAAAACTACTTTTCTGCCGACTTCCAAAAAGGAAGCCGACTTCCTTTTTTTATGTGTGTTACGTCATAACTTTTTACTGGGTGAACCGATTTCGATGATTCTTTTTTTCTATGATAGCTGATACATCTCGTGTGGTCCCCCAATTTGATCAAGGTCAGACCAATAGTTTTTGAGTTATTCTTAATAACTTATATTGAAGTCGGCTGTACAAAATTTTTAATTTTAAACTATATCTTGTTTGTCCAATGAAAGGTTTTTTTTTTTTATAAAATTGAAGTGACAAACGAACTTACAATCAACCTGATAGTATGTGGCTGCTATCCATGGGCATCTGCATACAAATTGAAATAAAGAAGTTTACAGATGCTACAGAGGCCCGTGGTAGCTCAGATGGTTAGCACTCGCTGTAAGTTTGACAGTACGCGAGCAACCCGGGTTCAAATCCCGCCGGTACCAATGAAATTGTTAATTGCAATTTTAAGTGCTGATTTACCACGTGCTCGGCGGTGAAGGAAAACATCGTGAGGAAACCTGCATGTCTGAGAAATAAGAAAAAAATTTTTCGAATACATGTGAAGTTCGCCAACACGCATTGGGGCAGCGCGGCGGATATTTCCTTGCCCTAAAACCCTCTCAGAAATGAGAGGAGGCCTGTGCCCAGCATTGGGACGTATATATTCTGTAACTTTAACTTTTAATAGATGCTACGTCCCATTTGAAGACTAAGATGGAATGTCTCACAGCCTGTAAACATACTGGCTCACATTACCCATTCGACCGTGACACATCAGTGCAAGCACTGCTATTTGGCGGCAAGAGCATAGTGCCTACCCTAGATGAACTCTTAGGCGGATAAGGAGAGCTACCACCTTTTAACATTATACGTGGTAGTGCCATGCTGCAGCTTTTGCTGTCGCACGGATGGGCCGGCTCGAACCGGGGTGGTACCACGACCTCACAGAAAACCAGCGTGAAGTAGAGGTTTACTTCTGCGTTTCGCTTGGTGAGTGCAGGTGGCCGGAGGCCCTTTTTACTGGAAATGAGGCATTCCATCTTAGTCCTCACGGGTGACAACGCATCTACATTTTGATTTGTAATAGAGGATAGATGTAGATGTCTATGGGCCGCAGCAACCACTTACCATCAGGTGGACTGTGTGCTCGTTTGTCACCCTTATCATATAAAAAAAAAATACATCTTGTATAGTTGTAGCACGAATGGGTCGGCTAGACCGGGGAAGGACCACGCTCTCACAGAATACCGGCGTAAAATAGCAGTTTAACGCTGCTGTGTTTCTTATGGTGAGTGTAAAGAACCGGATACCCTTTTTACTGGAAACGAGGCATCCCACGGGTAACAAGCAACGCTACAGGTGCGTTGCTTGTTGTTTTGATTCATAATCGAGGATAGGTGTATGATGTCTATGGGCCACAGCAACCACTTACTACTCCTATAAGAAAAAACTTTATATCATCATTTCATTAGTATTATAAATAAATACTTATCTTTTTCGCTTTCTAAATATAATAATACAAATAAATAATTTTATAAACATATCTCTTATCTGTAGAGTACAGGGAACTATATGAGCAGTATTTGTGCGATTCCCGTTACAAATGCATAACAAGTCAATGTTATAAAACCATTCCAAAAATACCGTGGCTGATAAGCCATGTTGCCGGGTATAAGTTCGCAGGGCGTTATACGTAAGCAGGAAAAAATATGTCAATCGTTATGGAACGGCAGACTCGACACGTGTTACATTTTAGTAACTATAATTATCATGTAAAAGACCTCATTACTTCACAATAACAATTTTAGTTTAATTAACTTTACATCGTTACGTAGCTGTTGAAAAGGTCACCAAGACAATTTCTAAAGTGATAGACCTTTTTTTTTCTATTTGAACAACTAACAGCAGCAAATTGTACAGAAGATAAAATTAAAGAAAGCTTAGTAAAATAATATTAATTCAGTATTTTTACTCTAGTTTAAAAACAAAAAACATCAAAACGCGTAAAATGTCCAACCAATGCGCACATCCGGCTGGCAAGGTAAAGAACCCGTGCAACGACTCGCTGCTGTATGCCATGACATGAAAGGCCGAACAGCATAATAAACACTATTTCCAAGCCCGCTGTGCTTTTCATGTCTCAGTAACATCTCACTGTCTACATGTAATCCACAATTTCAAAATAAAAACTTTTTTTGTAAGTACGTACGACAATTTTAGTAGTCTGCAAACTAATAATTAATATTTTGATCCGTGAGAACTTTAGAATTCGTGAACCCATTATCTTTTAAGATGTTCGGCCTCACAAACAGGGTGTACTATTAGTACTGAATACTGATAATCGGAGAACCAAAAAAAATTCCTACATTTATTATGTTAATGATTAATGATTCGCTTATTAATATATGGAATAGGATTTTTCGAATAATGGATTATTATACAAATCTACAAAAATTTTTAAAACGTAAATATTCGAATACTATCAAACCGCTACAATTATTTGTTTTCTTCACCTTCATCTTCAGACCGCAATAGTTCACCGCTGGATACAGGGAGAGTTTGGTTAAATCGCCACGCCTGGCAGTCGGATTGACGATCGTATCACCAGGCGACTTGCACCTTTGACGCAACTCCCCGTCGCGTGTCTGTTTTTTTTTTACATCAGAGGAAAACGAGAGTCCCTGATGAACGGAATAGGGTGATCAATTATTTTGTGCTGTCACCACACGGCTATCACTCATACATTCTACAATACTTATTTGTGATGGTTTGTGATTATCTTTATAAACGGAACGACAAGTAATTATGTTAGTAAATATACACCATAATCAAAAACTTCTGTCTAAATTACCAACATGTGCAATACGTTTTTTTTTTAAATATTTTAATCATAATAATTGTGATACAAGTCTGTATACGGTAATACAACCGGTTCAAAAAAAAACTAACAATTGAGTATTAAAGCGGTCTATACGCAGTCTCATTTATCTAGCAACCAAATCGAGCGCTGGTGGAGGCCAAGCGCAAAATAACTGCCAGATGTGCTTTTTAGTAGCGCACTCTTTTTATTTCTTTAACGTATATAAGCGCTTTACCAGTTTGTTATTGCGAGTGAATACGATTTTGAAAATCGTGCTAATATAAATGAGAACAGTAATTATTATGGACTGTTATGACAATGAGACATGAAATCTTTTAATTTTTCAATTAAAATAGAATTAGAATTTCGTTTCAAATTCAACATGTATAGACTTTTGTCAGTATATCTCTGATAGATATCATTAGGTATCTTCCCATTCTTTGAAATGTCTAAAATATTTCTTTGCTTCTGACAGGTGGCAAAAAAACATGGTTTTTAATTTACTTTGTAAAATAGATTTAAGATTTTAGATTCGAGGGCAGTTAGACTGTAAAATATACCATTAACGCATTATTATTTAATATGCAATAAATTTTTCATTATATAAAATCGTGGTTGCAAACGGAAAATGAGGACTTTATTCTAATTATTACCAATTAGCGTGTATTATAATATTGTTGCGCGCCACCATTGATGACTGGTACATGGCGAGTCAGTGTTGAGGATACAAAGAATACAATTGCGAACTAAAGTGATCAGTAGTACAATTGTGTTTTGTTATTATTGTGGTTTTAAGTTGTAATCTGTAATTAAAGTGTCAAATTTGGTAATTCACTCGACATCCTTTAATTGTGACGAACGAGCACACAGTCCACCTGATGGTAAGTGGTTGCTGTGGCTCATAGACATCTACATCTATATTCGTTTACGAATTAAAATGCAGATGCATAGTCAGACATGAGGACTAAGATAGAATGCCCTTTTCCAGTAAAATAAGTCTCCGGTTCTCTACAGTCACCATACGAAACAGCAGCATTAAGCTGCTATTTTACGCTGGTATTCTGTGAGAGAGTGGTCTTTCCCCGGTAGAGCCGATCCATTTGTGCTACAACTATACTATTAATATAGTTGCAGTATGTCTCTACCACGTAAAAAAATATGTTGTTATTTTAAACAACCGTGTCAATTTTCCTTGTTTCACTAAGCGTGTACATTCACATGTGGTACACAGCTTAATTGCCAAGCCAATATTAGTTTATAACTGCGTTTATTACAATGAGTTCAATAACCTAATAAAGTATCATAATTTACCACCAGCGTCAATATTAGACAAAGCGGCCAAAGATTCAACAAAACTTTCAACCGTTACATCTTAACTCGCTAAACTATTGATATTAAACACATCCTCTCTATTACTGTTATACCAGCATTGATATAACTGTTGGTTGGTTTATCCAAAAACTTTAATTTTTGCTGCCTCGTTGGTCGTTGGTTGGCTAATTATGTGGTCCAAAGTTTGAATCCCGGTTCGACCAAAATCAGTAATCAGCACGTAAAGCCCTTGGTCTTGCGCCTGACGTCCGAGCTTGGTAGATTTTACCATACTTATCACAGTGGGTAAACGGGTTATTGAGTGCAGAGCCGATACATATATAGCTGAATTGACTTACGAATTTACAGTCCATCTACCTGATGGTAAGTGGCTACTGCAGAATCATGGAACTTCAAACAAAGAAGGCTATAGATGCGTTGTCAGCTCTGAGGCCTAAGATGGAATGCCTCACATACTGTTATTATATATACTATACCCTTCATACCGTAACACAGCAGTGAAGGTACTGCTTTTTGGCGGCAGAAATATGTAAGGGGATGGTACTTACCAGAGGCGTAGCTACCGCCGTATCAGCCGTATCAATGATGCTAGGCCCCCGGCCTACAGAGGCCCCGAACGTATGTAAGCAAAAATTCTAAGGACTTCTATGGGACAGGATGTTGTTTTGAATTGTTTGGCTAGCTTAGTTCCTAGTATAATAGTAGTATAATAGTCCATAGTATTAATTGTAAGTAATAACTTATAATCAATATATAATTATTTTAATTCAATGCGAGAGTGTTTATTCCCTTTGTGAAAAATCTTTACCCTTCATTTGGGCCCCCCTACAAATTTTGATACCGGGCCCCTCTAAGGCACGCTACTCCACTGGTACTTACCCAGACACCTGGGCAAAAAAGGAGTCCCACCACCTAGTGCGTCAACCAGCAAGTGTGTACGATACTGCACACTGCAAGCAGTTGAAGTTGTGGAAGATTCCTTATTATACTTTGTAACTATATTTTCATTAAATGTACTGTACTATATACTATATATTGTTACGATAATATTATTATAGAATGCAAAAATATTATACCTATTTTAAGTTATACTCATACTTAAAGTATTTAATAAGCATAGCATGCTTATTTATACTTTTAAGTAGTTATACTTTTGCACAAGCAATGTGCAAAATAAGTGAAATAAATATGTATATTATTCATCCACCTTTAATCAGCCTACAACATTCCACTGCAGTGCATGGGTCTCTCTTGGACTTGCCATGCTATTAAATTACCCATTGGTGGCTCACCTTTAAGCCATGTTAGTACGTATAAACGTGGAGTACTTATATTATTTTTCAAAGAGTAGTAAAGTTTTATACTTGAGTTCAAATATGTAAATAATGATATACCGTTTTTGCAGTTTATGTAAATACGAGTAAATAAGGCTTCTACTTGTATTTGATTTAAATTATCTCAAATTAAATGTGATTTATGGGCAACAATTACGCATACGCGCGCTCCTCTGTGTGCGATTCAATTCACAACGTTTTGCCGACCCATCGACCCTTTCGAATGTGTGCGTAGTAAAATAGTAGGCGTTAGATATTTATGAATGGCAATCAGTTAAAATAACACATTACCACGCATTCCGAATTTAAAAGATGAAAAGGACAAAATGTTTGAGATTTTTTAAATTAATTTTTCTTAACCATTCGCCTACATTACTTATTCTAAACCTTCTTTGCAAATTTGGCCGTATATTGCAAAATAACCCTGTATATATTTCTATATCTTTCTTGAGATAGATACTATGTATATATCTCACAAAAATAGTTGGTAACTCTAAAGTACATCCCTTTTTTAAATAGGTTAATTTATAACGTTGCCTAATAAATATTCTAAAGTGTAAAATTTTATTCAGTGAACTAAACCTAAGTTTACGCTTGTAGGTTTTCGTTTCGGTGATTTGTTTACCGTCAATCTACTACGACGTTGTTTACCGACCGACGGCGACAAGCCCTGTCAATATGTCATTGACACTGAGCGAAATTTGCTTAGACTAGAATTTCCTTTCAATTCAATAAAGCTCTCTGCTCTACAATATAAGCCTGGATTTCATTAACGTTCGTTTCTTAAATGCGAAATGTACTAATATTTCACAAATAAACATGTATTAAGTTTCATTTCGCTATATATAGTGAATAAATCAGAAATTATAATAAGCTATAGACTCGTAAGGTCAATGCTCGTCCTGGGTAAATCGTTCCTATTTTTGACTAGACACTAAACTGTATATAGATTCGACTTGATTGATAAACTAAGTCTATGTTGATAGTACAGATTATACAGAATATATAATTCATATGATGATGATATATTATAATCCTCCCAATCCAATGGTATGTAAGATAACAGTTGCCTTGCTTTCCAAATAACTTCATATAGGAAACAAACAATTTCAACCGCAAGGCTTCTCACCGTCGCATAGAAACTCTGAAACCATTTGTAAACTCAAGTATACCAACACGTAATACAGTAACCTATGTATTGGTTTTTTGTTTGTCATTGTTATATGTAATGGCCGAAATGATTGACGTTTAACCAACAAAGCAAAGTTCATTTTGAGAGTATTAATGACTTTTATGCAATAGGAATAAGAATGCATTGACCTAGTTATATGCAACATCGTTTCAAACTTCAGATAGAGCGGCAAACTGAAATGTGGAAACTAGCCAAATATAAATGGAAGCCTGAAAATAGGCGTGATGCGTCTGTGTTTGTTTACAATAAAATTAAATTGTGTAGTAAATTAAGTCAAATTTGAATTTAAAGCAATAATATTTCGACTATAAACAAAATAAATAGAATATTTTACACAAATAAGTAATGAAATGTGCCACAATTTTATAATATCAATGTTAGTGTTTAAAAATGGACGAAGGTGTAACAAATAATAGTTAAAATCATTCTCTAAATATTCAAAACATACTAAAAACTACCGACGACGTATATCATAAAGTTAGGCAATGCCGTGACTGATGTGAAGCGACCTAGACATTAAATTTTGCCTAAGGTTTTTGCGTCATTTTGATAACTTTGCATCAAATTTAAATGCCAAATAGTATTATATTTAATACGCAGTATTATGGCTGCAGCACGAATGGGTCAGTTCTCACTGATAAACCACGCACTGATACATAGGATAGCAGCGTAAAATAGCAGTATAGTGATGCTGTAATTCGCGTGGCGAATTGTAACTCTTACCGAAAAACCGTCATTCCATCTCCATTTTGATTTCTAATCGCAACCGCAGTATCCAATAGCCATCTGGTGAACTGTGTGCTTGTGTATATGATCCTTGTATGAAAAAAGAACCGATAACTTACAAAAAAGTTGCAGCTTGGCGGTGGAAAGCAGACAATGTGACGTGCCCCGAATTGATAGCAAACAAAGCAATTTGTACTTAGCTTGAATATTAACTTTACTCTGAGCTTATTCCAATGCATTGTTTTGGAAAGAATGCGCTCTCTCTATATTTCATAATGATAGTTTCCAGTAGTGTTGCCTTTTAGTGTATAATATGAATAAATCATAATAGACTTGTGTGTCTGCGTAGATATTATTATTTTTATTTATAAATAGGTTGATATCTAATGGTATTGTTTATCCATCTACCAATTGACGAAATAGGTTATCTTTCAAACAACAGAGATATTTCCAACGAGCATCTTATTTATCGTTAATTCTCTTACAAATACGATATTTTCCCTCGAATATTAATGATAATTGTCTATGAAAGTTTCGACTAGTGTAAAAAAACTAGTTTAAATTATGACCAGTGTTCAATTATTTAACTTTAATACTTCATCGGCTGGCGAGGCCTTCACCATGGCCTTTCTAACTTGTTTAATTAATAAACACAAGCCTCGGCTTCGCGGCTCGCGGTGTCGGTAAAATAAACACGCGCTTTATATTATATTGAATGCGCAGACGGCGCGTCGGGGGCCCGCTACCATGACTAATGAAACACCAAGACTTCAACGAACAATCCTAGTTACATGTAGGGTTGTGAGTAGCAGCGCGGTCAACACGTGATGACATGTTAAATACTAAACTCTTCATAGAGATTCATTATAACACCGTTCCAAACGTTTTTTACCTTATGTTAATAACGAACCGTGTCACACTTTTAAAGATGTTTTTATGTTTAATGAAATGCTCGAGGAAATCCCCCGAGAAAGCGACCTTATTTCTGTATTTCGGCTTTGTTATGTTCAATAAAGTTCTGTAAATCGAATTTATTACCTAGAATCTAGATGTTTTTCCCGCTGGTATCCAGGTAATAAATTGTAGGCTACTGATAAAATTAAAACTAAAACATTATACCATAAAGATTAAACCAGGCAGGGTTCAATTAATAATAGTTGAATCATGGCCTACTTAGTAAAAAATAAGATTTCATCACTATATTTACAAACTGTTTTAAACTTAAGTTATTGTAAAGATTAAAAACAATAAAACAAACAAACAACAGTACTATCCAACTGGAAAAATAACTCGTAAACTTTTCCGCGATGCTACTTGTATTCCCTCAAAAATTGATATTCGAAATTTGAAAATGTAAATATAGGTATCCATAAATTGGTATTGAGTCATATGTTTAAAATTACGTTCCTATACAATGTACTTTAAAGTAACGTTATATGTAATATCGATTTTATTTTATTTTTTTATTTCAAAACTCCTAATATTTTATTAAAAAGAAGTCTCTACTATTTTTTTTATACGGCGTACCCTGCAGCCCTAATTAAAAACATCGAATAGTTTAACCGATGAGATAGCCCCCAGCGAATTACAGTGCGACGACCTCACGCTCACGTCTCTCACAAATCACAAAACACTATTACAGTATTCTCGGATCCGATGTGATATTCGAAGAATTTAAAGCTTCACTCGCTTCGAGCTCAAGTAGCCTTTCATACCTTAATCTTATCGTAAGCGCAGAGCATTGATACGAAACTTTATATATCTGTGAGCGATCGACTTCTTATCAGTCGTTTTGGTGAAATTTATTGCAGTCATAATTTTGTACATGTTTGTTGTTATTTACGAGCATAATGCTGCAAGTGCACATGGCTCAGAATCGTGCTTTGTTATTGACATATAATACGGCATAAAATAGAATTCAATCAATTATTTAACCTCTCGCTTGTATTATTTTATTCAAAAATGAGCATTATAGATTTTTGTCTGGAATCTATCACCCCATTCCATTCCATGGTATATGGCATTTCACGTACCTAGTATGGGGCAACAATGAGAAATTTCAGAAAGGTCTCATAGGTTTCGATTGACGGCAGTATGCTGTATGACCATCTCGTTTAAGTAACTAGTAAAAGAAAAACGCCCAGAATGACGACAGGAAGCTGCGTCAAGTTTGAGACGTCTGACGTCGTCTTGACGATTAAGTCAAATTCTCCAACAACGTTAACTTCATTCATTGCAGCCATTCACAAGTCCACTGCTGAACATAGGCCTGCCCCAAGGAATGCCACAAAGCACGGTCTTGCGTCACCTACATCATCGACTTTCCGCATCTCTTAGCAGGTCTTGAAAATATATAGAAAGTTAAAAATAAAATACATACAAATTATTATGTCGACAATAAATCTTGTCATATCGAAAAACATCTAAATTAATCTATATAACCGCTCCAGGCAATTTAATTTGCAAATACAAATTGGCTATTAAATAAATTTACTTATCATGTTCGTATGAAGTATTGTAATTTATTAAAAGCTGAGCATTGTAAACGTCGTTAGTATTTCCAGAAGAACATGTACACACATATTAAATAAATGTAGATAAATAATAAACGCTGCGATGATATCAATAGACCACCAGGACTTGAGAACAACTTTTTATATGATTACGTCTCGTTAAAACGGCTGTATTGATAAATTTATTACATTCCATCGCAGTTCGCGGAGGCGACTTCTTGCAGCCTTTTTTGTTTGATGTGGGTTGAAGATGCCCATGGGCGGCAGTAACCACTTACCATCAGGACTGTTAGCTCATTTGCTGCCATGGCTTGTATTAATTAACATCACTTCTGTTTAATAAATATACATTCTGAGAATTATGAGTCGTTATATTATGACGATTGCATTTCAATCACATCACAATATGAGAGTGATAAAGAAAACGAACGCTTGATACAAATGCCTGTAACACACTGATCGATAAATATTGCGTAAAACTATGCTATGTAAGTAAAAGTGCTACGTAAACTACGCGTGGTATGTGGATGTCACCGTATCACAAATACGATAACATTCAACTCAGTAGTCTGATATAAAATATGATACAAACCAAAGATTTAACAAACCCCATATAACAATAATAAGGGTACTAACTGCGCATGAGACTGGAATAGAGTTGAGTGTAATTACAGAGTTCACTTTCCTAAATGTAATTTTTTATGATACAGACGTGACACACCGCCAATTTAAGGTTATTTCAAGGTAAATGCAACTTAAAATGCAGTCAATATCTAATAACAACTTTAATACAAATTTACATTTTAGTTTGATTTTTCACATCCTACACAAAGCATATTATGTCAGGGTTTATTGCGACGCGAAGATTTTATCTGCCGAATTGCTGTGCACAGTAGGTACACTTAAAAATTGTTATTATTTATTACTTATTTTTCTTTGTGTTCGGATATAATTTTAAACATCCACCGTCATAAATTAAAAAAAAATTATAACTTTAATATACAGTTTCATTAGCGTCATCATCTACATCATTACAACCTATTACAAGTCCACTACTGAACACTGTCCTGAGCCGACTCTTTTTTTTCTTTCTTTTTCTTTAAAAAAAACATTACATCCACACTAGGATTTTCTCCTGTATCGTGGAGACAGTTTACAAACACAAATTTCACAAGGACAAACATCCAGACCCGGAACAATTATTTGTAGGCCATACAAATACTTGTTCCGTGCGGGATTCGAACCCGCGCCCCCCAGCGCAGCAACTCATTGCTAAACCACTGCGCCACGAAGCCGTCTACAGTTCCCTTTCCGTTGTGATGCTGTCACTTGAGAACTTTACTCTCCATCGGTTCTTCGAGCTATATGGCCGACCTATTGCTATTTCAACTTACTGATTGGTTGGGCGATGTCAGTTACTCTGGTAATACTGCGGACTTTTTTTTATAGGATAGGGTGACAAACGAGCACACAGTCCACCTGATGGTAAGTGGCTGCTGTGGCCCATAGACATCTACATCTATCCTCGTTTGCGAATCAAAATGCAGTGCGTTATCACCCGTGAGGACTAAGATAGAATGCCTCTTTTCCAGTAAAAAGGGTCTCCGGTTCTCTACACTCACTATACGAAACACAGCAGTGTTATGCTGCTATTTTACGCTGGTATTCTGTGAGAGCGTGGTCCTTCCCCGGTCGAGCCGACCCATTCGTACTACAACTATACTACTAATATAGCTGTAGCATGGCTCTACCACGTTTGACTTTTTTTACTTGTATTCAGTTTACGCAATAATAATATGGTAGTGATACAATAGCTATTCTAGGTTATTAAAACACGATTGGACATACGGGGCAGAACTAAATTATGTCAGATTTAGAAAGAGAATATTCCAAAAAGATGTTATATATAACTAGCTGCTACCCGGCGCATTGCTGCCGCAGAAGAAATAATTGTGGAAATATCGTTTAAATTTGTAAGAGTTATATTGTTTAATTAGGAATGATATATAATATTTCAAATAAATTTGTCGATACGATACGCGCGCCACCTACTGTAAATTAAATTTTAATGATTAATCTGGTGTAGTGGATATAAGGGTTTTTTTATTGTTGTTAAAATTTAAGCAAATTTTAGCCTTTTATTTAATTTCCCAAACTGTATAGTGTAATAAGTTTGCAAATGCAAAAATAAACAAGGTACAGAAATGAAGAAGCCATAATGTCACGCTAACTACCGACACAGTAATGTTCGAAAAGGCTTTGTTTTTTTATTTATATTATATCAATGTCAGATTCTGAGTCGAGGCTGATTATTTTCACGGTCTGTTTCAAATGAAATGCAAGTACTTTGACTATATAATGCCGGTGTACCATTAACGGTTTTAGAATAAGCGAACAAGGAACAATAAGAATAAGCTCCCTAAAGATGGCTGCTACGTGAGTTCGTGACCCAAGGGGCCGCCGCATAATGAACGTTATCCCTCACAATACCGCTGCACCGAACTCGATTACTTGGCAGTCGGTATAAGACAACTGCCCTATTTATTTTAAATGAAAAAATAATATCATGTTTTCTTTTTCTTTTTTAGAATATGTGACTTCAATAGCCGAAATGGAGGAGGAAAGTGCAATAAGTTCAAGCGAATTGCGCGAGGCGCCTCAAACGGACTCATTAATCAACGGGGACGTTCCTGAAAAGGAAACAAATCATGCGAGCGACGGAAAAGAAGCGAATGTTAGTGCGTGTGTGAACAATAAAAATGAGAGCGGTGTCATTCTAGATGGTTTAGAGGACAGTAAAAACGTGACAGTGGAATCATTTTTAGAAAACGAAGTCTGTGAAGTGATTGACGACGCGCGGTCTTTGGGAGACCTGGACAGTTTACCCGCGGGCGACGAGCTGGCACTTGGAGCTGCGGGTAGTGATAGCGGAGTAGAAGGATGTGGTCGAGCTCTTAGCAGCGGCGGAGGCTCCCGGTCGTGTGCTTCGAGTGTGGTGTCCTGCGGCTCAGGCTGCGGCTCCGAAAGTTCATCTCTAGCGGGAGCACCGCTTCGCACAAGACGCCGCAACGTCACAGTTATAGAATCAAAGAAGAATTCTCCTCTTGGATCGTCCACGCCCCGTCCGACCACCGCGCCGCGTGGTCCCAACCTAGCAACACGCGAACGCGCCAGAAGTAGAGAGAAGCCAACACCACCTGAAAAGCCACGTCCTCTTACACCGAAACCGCGAATCCGACCCACAACTGATCTTCCAAACTTAATCCGGGAAAGTCCTGCCCTGCGTGCCAAACCTACAAAAACGTCTACTGCGAGGTGTCGTACTCCAAATTCTCCGAGCGACGAAAAGAAATGGCCTCCTAACGGTCCACGGTTAACACCCGTCTCGGACTCAGGTGCGACAAGAGTGGCCGCTGATAAATACGGAACTTTACCGCGAAGGCGAAGAGAAGCTGACACAGAAAACTCACCCAAGCACGAGAACACACCGCCCACCTCCAGGAGGCCGACCATCACCCGCTCTGCGTCTTCCCGATCAACGGTGAAGACGAGAGTACGCATTTACGCGGAGAAGAATTGCCAGACTGTATTAATAGGAACGGATGTCGAATCAGCGTTAGCTGGCATAATACCGAGCATTGAAAGGTAAGATTAGTATCGTCATCATCACCTTTTCAACCTACCAAAAGCACTGCTGAACATAGGTCTCCTTCATATATGTTATATGTCATAGTTGCCACGCTTGACAGAAAAAAAATAAAAACATATATATATATATATATATATATATATATATATATATATATATAGTATTTTTCTAATGAATATTTTGTTACTTACTGCCTCACTCCATAGTCACTATATTGAAATATAATTGTTTCGCTTATTATATTTTTTTATATTTATTGTATTAGGACCTCTAATGTTAGAATTCCACTTTATAATATAATTAGCTGGCCAGGCAGACGTTGTACTGCCCTTTCCGAAGACATTTCCAAAAAAAAAAAAATCTTAAATTCGCAATAAAAAAATATTGAGGGTCACTTATCGGGATAAAAACTATCCTATCACTCAAGTTGGACCAAACTGCACACAGTGTGCAAAATTTCATTGAAATCAGTTCAGTAGTTTAGGAGTACATCGCGGACAAACAATGTGACACGTAATTTTTATATATAAAGATAATGTCCTTCAGGCGGAAGTCACGGCGGCCAGTCACAACGGAGGCTAGCCATCTACACAGGATAGGATTATAGTGCACAAGTGTGTTCGCAAGTACAGATGCACTCTGTCCCTTAGTTCGATGGGACGGCAATCCGACACGACTGGAGAAATCGAGCGGAGGACCAACGGCTTTATGTTCTAGCATGATCTGAGGTTCGAACGCGGGATCTCATGATTAGCATTTTTCAGGCTGTTTTTGCTGTAGTTCTACTACACTAAATTACATTGCTGTGTTCCGGTTTGTGAAGGGTACGAGTATATTAAGCCAGTATACTTATACCAATACCTTAAGCCAGTATACCTATACTTTAATTACAGGCTTGACGCATTCCATCTTTGTCCTCAGAGGTGATAACGCATCTATGGGCTTCTTTATTTGCAGTTGGTTACAGGTGTCTATGAGCTGCACTAGCTTAGCACTTATCATCAAATGGATTGTAAGTTCATTTTCTCTTTATTTTTTATAAAAAAAAATCCCTTGAGTTCCTCATATGATACTTACACCAGATTCAGTTTAGTTCTCCATTTATTTTAAAAGTGATACATTATTTCTCTTTAAAAATATATTACGTTATTCATAACCGTACCATATCTTATATATTATAAATAGCCTACTATATATAACACATAGTTCTTCATGTATTTCATCAATATATTAAAATTCCAGCTTCTGGATAGGAGTTTCTCAGACAAAGGAAAGATTTTATAATATTCACCATCAGCTTGACAAACAGAATAGCGATCGCAGTACCCTTCACATTTTTCACGCTGTTCCTCGTCAGCGTTTATTAGTACTACCGTCATCCATTGAAAGCCACAAGATGTTTCTAGAGTTTTCCCTTATCGTGTTTTTCACGAGATGAGATGAGGTGATGAGATTTTCTAACGTCGTCATTATACGTTTTTCATAAACTTTGTGGTAGTCATTTTTAAATTTTTTCTATACTGGATACTAGGCATTCCATCTTAGACCGGTGGCAACGCATCTGCATATTGATTCTTAATCGAGGATAAATAAAAATGTCTATGGGCCTCAGTATCCAATTTTCATCCGGTGGACTGTATTCTCGTTTGTCATCTTTATTCTATAAAAAAAAAATGGTGTACTTATGTTTAACCACAGCCGTATAGAAGTGTCGCGTTGCCACCGCGGCGTGCAAGCAAGTGCACGCGACGTAGAAGCGGCGCGGTTAGCGGCGGCGGCGGCGGCTGCAGAAGCAAGTGCCGCCGAGGAGCGCGAGCGACGTTTGCACGCAGAGGCGCAACTCGCAGCAGAACGCGCGGCCCGCCTTTCAGCAATCGCCGAACTCGAGCGAAACTCGCAGCGACTACTCGAACTCGCCGGTGCAGGTATATTGTTTTTTTTTTTTTATTTACAAAAATAATACTTATAACGCTATCAAGGTGAGGATTTCCTAGGTTTAAAGGCATTTAGCGCTCCTTTCTCCGCCGCATGCATGTTTTCCCAGTAAGAAGTAGGCGTGAGACATTCAGTGGACAAATAGTTACTTTATTTGAAACGTTTTTACTTATTAGCAGGAAATAAAGGTATTTAAAAATGTAGCCCTTAAAGAATCCAATTCAATAACATGTCCTTTATATAATCTTTCTTTTCTTTATATAAGTAGAACGTTAACCCCACATTAGGATTTTCTCCTGTATCGTGGAGGCAATTTACAAACATAAATTGCACGAGGACAAACATCCAGACCCGGAACAATTATTTGTAGGCCAGACAAATACTTGTTCCGTGCGGGATTCGAACCCGCGGCCCTTATCGCATCAACTCATTGCTAAGCCACTGCGCCACGGAGCCATCAAAAATCGAAAAATTTTATATGGTTATCGAATAAAAAAACGAGAACTAGAACTTCACAGTTTATTTTTTCGTTTTTCAAACATCACAACATCATCAATCATCAACAACAAGAATTTAATTGAGTATTCCATGTATGCGAACATTTAGAATATACTATTTGAAGAAGAATCAATTATAGATCCTGAAAATCGTGTCTAAAATAAAATATTTTTGTCCAACCTGCCCATACTGAATATTACTGATATTCCCGAAAATCACTTCAACTATATTTGCCATAGTTGATTTGGTATATTAAATTCTCTTACGTCGTGTAGTTGCAAAGAAATTACTATTATATATTTTTCTTAAATTTCAAGGTGCTGGTGCAGGAGCGGAGGGGTGTTTGCGGGCACTAGAGGAGCAACTGCGGTCTGCGGGAGAATTAGCCGCGCGGCAACGCGGAGAAATAGACACCTTACGAGAACATTGTAACAGATTACACAGTGTAAGCAAGTTTTTTTTTTTATATATATTAATAGGCTAGTGCATGATAGTGATATATACCACTTGAAGGTTAATTGCGATGTATTCGTAGAATCGAATGTACTATGTACTTTCTTTTGGTTTTTTTTAGCGTAGCATAACGTTCTATTTTTATTTAGAAGATTTTTCTTTTTTTTTTCTTTTACAATTTATCGAAATATAAAAAACTAGGAGAGTTCATAAGAAAGCACAAATCAAATCAAGCTTAAGTTTGAATCTCAAGTGTTAAGATCTCCGAGGTTACCCGGATGAAAGCCTGGTTTTCGCTCTTCCGTGACTTTTTTTAAATAACTTTTGACAACAATATTAGACGTATGCAAAAGTAGTTAAAATTGTATTTTAATTGTTATCAATAAATTCATTCGTCGTTACTTATATCTACTCTAACCCTTATCGTGACAGCTTGGATATACTCTGCTCTGTGCATTATTCTTACCATGAATGTTTTAGCTATACTCCACCTCTAATGCGCGAGCACTTCTCACCGTAGGAGGCGTTGAGTGCCCGCGAGGCGGCTCGGATTGCCGAGGCGCGGTTGGTGGAGGCCGAACGCGAGGCGGCCGAGATGCAGGACTTCCTCGCGGCCGAGACCAGCGCGCTTGGCGACTCACTGCGCGAGGCCGACGCCGAGCTCGTGCGCCTCACTGCCGACCTTGAGCGCAGGTGACACTTACACGAAAATGGTGGACTGGGTTGTCCGTTATATAATACTTTCTGTAACAACACCCGTTTAATTCATCTGCTATTTGTTTTGTTTGTCATCAAAGTCTAGCCAGAATTAATCTACAGGCAAACTAGATTGCCATAGAAATTACATCATTATAATATCGGATGTTGTAACAAGGGAGAGGAGCCTCTATACGGCTTTTAACCCTAGGGAAGTCCCCATCACTTTTCGTTGTGGGGCACGGAAGGGTTATGCCAGACTTTTATGACAAAAACCTCACGGTAGTCACCATCAGCGTATATGAAAGGCCAATGGCCGTTTTAAACCCAAAAGCAGTACTGGCTACTCCAACGTGCTCGCAGTGTTAGCACCGATATCTTGAGACCACTTTAGAGTTGTATATCCACCATTTGTGTTAAGCCGGCGCCAGATATAGCAACATTTGAATACTTATTTGAAGAACTTCGCACACTTGTTTGAACACTTATTGGCGCAACCCGCCAGACATGCTTTGTAAACACATCTCTCCACAGTACGCTGTAAAACGACAAACAAGATGGACGACGATTTTGTGGATGCAGTGTGCCGTATTATTTAAATGCATGTCATTATTTATTACATATGCAAAAATAATACAATAAAAATATTTAAATACAAGATTATCTATTTCATTCATAAGTACCAGTATGTCATCTTCATCCAAGGGTTTTAACTTTTCAGATAAAAGCTGACCATACAAATCTCATTCATTCGATTATTTTTTATTGTCTTTAGGTTTGGACCTATTTTTAAAACGTACTACGCACGATCGTCCCGCTCAACAACGCACGCGCGACTGAACTTTGCGCAAAACGCAAGTGTGGCAGGCTATGCAAACATTTGAACACTGTCGACTTTGAACGCTTTGATGTGCGCTAAAAAACCGATATCGCTTGGCAAAGTGCATTTCTTTGCGCTCTTATTTCAACATTGATTCAAAGTCCCGTGCCACACATAACTTCAAACAGCTGTTCAAATGTTTAAAGCTGTATCTGGCGCCGGCCTTAGGGGAACACCAGCATCAAAATAATAACTGTGATGAACACGTGTTGACAAAATATTTTTTAAGAAAATACGAAATTTTATTTTAAAAGCTGCATTTAAAAAAAATCACTATAGATAAAAATCTCTGTCTATACTAATGTTAAACCCTTCTGCCTGCGGTGCAATAAGATAAGGAAACAGGACGCCACCTGTCGCGCTCTCTGTCGCACTTACGGCACAGAATAAATAATAGTTCTACGTACAGAAGTTGCACTCCTTTGATATTCGAGCTTGCCGATGTTTTAATAGTCTACATAATTATTATTAATTAGATAAATCGCTAACGCAAGCTAAATAAAACTTTATCGTTGCTCGAGAGTCTCCGTATTACTTTACATCTTTTCCCCTTCCTACGTCACGGCGGAGTTTCCGTGATTACTAAGGGCTGTCAATAAAGAGTGAAAAGTACATACCGAAATTTTAAGTAAGTTACTATTTAGGTAAAATACCTATTCTGATTATAATTGACCGACCATATTTCCGCTACTATGTGAGTTCTGTGATGCCCAACGCATGCAAGTTGCAAGGCCTTTCGTCGGGAATCGCGATGCTTAGCTCGGATGAAATAGGTAGATAATGTAAACAAAAACATGCGTGAGAATCGTGGAACACTCGGTTGGAACGAAGTTCCTTTCGTAGTATGTATATTATTATTGATAAACGTATTAAATTATTAAATGAAACTAATAACAGTACTAATAACAGCACCCGTGGTCACGGGGGGGCACTGTAAAGCACCCGAAATGTCGGGAATTAAAAAGTTAAATTAAACGCGCTAAAATCCGTAAAAATTTGATTCATTTAATATGGAGTCTTCGCGTAAATATAAGAAATCAGTATTATATTATTGACTAGCTGTTCCCCACGACGTTAATATGGACATGAGTACGGAAGTTCAGAGAGACAAGAACAGTTGGAAATGAGCCTAGGCCTGGCCCTTGAACTTCTGCAACGATTCCTGAATACGTGAGTCGCGTTTGAAAAATTTTGCGAAATCTACGCATATCTGTTCGCAAGGTTGCAGCGTCTGTGGGCATGAAAAAAAAAGTATATTCATAAAATATTGCGGACGCGCTTAAAGTTCAATCCTTATAAGCTGCAAGCCGTTCAACAACTGAAAGCAGATGATTACACAAGAAGAGAAAATTACGCTAGGATCGTTTTGGAACGATTTTTTACTCTTGCGCGTTCAGGTAACATACTGTTTAGTGACGAGGCGCATTTTCACGTTTGGGTGACATATCCCCATCACATAAGCAGAATATGCGATATTGGAGCGAACATAGCCCCAAATAAGTTCATCAAAAGGCCTTTGCGCAGCCCGAAGACAACAGTTTGGTGAGCCATTTCCAGTCACGGCATTATCGGCCCTAATTTTTTTGTTATATGCATTTAGTAAAAAGCTGTAATTTTGACATTACAAACAGACACTTCAATTTTATTTATTTGTATAGATTTTATGTGATGATTTATTAACTTCAACTAAGTTCCTAATCGTTTTCTAGATGTCATCTTCAAACATGAATTTGGATTTCGCAAAGAGGTCAATGTGTCCAAACTTCATTATACATACGAGGGAGTCGCGAAAGAACAATGTTACGGTAGCAATTTAAATGATGCCAAGGAGTCTGTACCAATTAGCGCTGCGGGTACGGTATTTTGGAGTTGTTTTTTTTTTATAGGAGAGGGGCAACGAGCATGCGGCTCACCTGATGTTAAGTCACTACCGCTGCCCATGAACAACTGCTACACCAGAGGAATTGCAGATACGTTGCCGGCCTTTTAAAAAGGAGTAGGCTCTTTTCTTAAATGTCCCTAAGTCGTATCGGTCCGGAGAAATCGCTGGTGGTAACTGATTCCACAGGGAAGTTGTGCGAGGAAGAAAACATCTTCTAATTAGCACAGTGGTGGACCGCCAATCATCCAGATGGTATGGATGGTATCGCGAGTTTTGTCGCGATGTACGATGGTGAAATTGAGCGGCTGGAATTAGTCCGAACAATTCCTCAGTGCACTCCCTGTGATACATGCGATAAAATACGCAAAGAGATGCAACATCTCTACGCAGTGCCAGTGAGTCAAGCCGATCGGAAAGAACTCGGTCATCGACGATTCGAACCGCTCTACGCTGGGTACGGTCAAATGGACTTAGCCATGTATTCCATGTGAGGCGAAACCGGCGCCTTATAAAGTTGCAGGAATTGTGCCGGCATGAAATACTGTCCCGCTCTGCTGAGCACGACAAGGTTTTTAGAGGCCAATTTGGCCTTCTCTTCCAAGTGACCACGAAACTGCACGTCACTCGATATGTCGACGCCGAGGATTCCGATACTGGCTGAGGCAACAAGGGGAGTGCCTTGAAATTGAGGAGACAGGACAAAGGGGTTCCTTTCACCGGTAAATGCGCAAACTTGTGTCTTCTGGGGATTGAACTGGACTAGATTTAGTCGTCCCCAATCCGAGACTTTTTTCAATAAAGTCTTAACTTCAGACACAAATTTGTTCCGGTACTCAGCGACGTTTTCCCGAGAAATACTGGCACGTCCGGTATATAAAGCATCACCAGTGTTGCCATTCGCATAGCAATATATGTTACCGGTTTGCAACATATCATTGATATGCAGAAGAAACAGCGTTGGTGATAGCACGCAGCCTTGTGGAACACCAGCGTTAATAGGCTTGTAATTGGAGCACGCACCGTCTACTACGACCTTGATGCTCCGATCCGCCAGGAAACTGGTGATCCAATTACGAAATTTCTCGGGAAGCCCATAGGAAGGAAGCTTCGAAAGAAGCGCTTTGTGCCAGACCCGATCGAAGGCCATCTATGTGTTAGGTAAACAAAAAGATCACCAGCTGAGCGACCCCGACAGAAACTATACTGACAGTCACTAATCATCTGGTGCTCCTCAAGGTACCGCATGAGCTGGTAGTTAATAATGGACTCCATTATTTTCGAGAACAAGGAGATGATAGCGATAGGCCCGTAATTAGACGGATCAGAGCGGTTACATTTTTTAGCGATCGGGTGAATGAAAATTGTCTTCCGTGAATTAGGGACAACGTCTAGGGAGTAGGAGTACCGAAAAAGACGCGTTAGAACCGGTGCCAACTCTGGAGCACACGTCCTCAGCACAATTGGCGGGATTCCGTCAGGCCCACTCGACTTGTGGATGACCAGAGAGAGGAGTGCTTTGCGTACTGAGCACTGTATGAATCGCACATCAGGCATAGCACAAATATGATGGGAGGAGGTGAATGTGGAAAATTGTGTGGTAAAGTTAAAAATATTGAGGAAGAATACCGAAAAAATTGCCATGTGGTCGACCTGATGATGGAAACATATATCATTCGCATTGATGATGATGATTCTGATGGCGTAGGCTCAAGCGAAGATGAAAGTGATGATGAAGTAGCATCCAGTAACACAAACACACCATCGATATCTGGCTTCCATGTGACCTAAGACGATATAATAAACGGCGTGTCACCCTTAGCTTTAATTTTCATGTTACAAACTACTTTATATTTTACGACAGAAATAAAAAATAATGCTCAAGTAAACATTATTGATTTTTAATTCCTACCTCTTCCAAAGTTCTAAGTAGTTAGTAAAGTACCTATTATGATTCTACAATAAAACAATTAATTACTATTATAAAACAATAGCCTAGTACCATGTAGTATTTTAGAACGAGACTGTACCCATGCGCAGACACATTCCCTCCACTGTTACTCAACGTTCTTTTTATGTGATGGGACCTGTATCTAGCTCGGTGCAAAACAATGCCTACTCACTCTACCCTTCTCTTTCAGACACGCGCTACCGCCGGCTCGTGTTTCCTCGTGTTGTGAAATTTACACATGTCAGCTTTGCCAACATGTGGGGAATTCCCAAAATTGCGGGGTATTTAAAGTTGGTTGGAGATTTATATGGGTATTATGCGAGGAAAATACGGGGATTTTGAAAATCGATAGGTCGATAACCAGGGCCAAGTCAGAACCTTTTTTCAAGAAATCTAAATAACTATCTTAACATTTGTTAGGTTACTTATGAATATCGAATGACTTCTTTTTTTTAATTATCTTCATTGCACCACATTTAATTTTCGGATTTATTTCAGCAACTTTTGTGTATCATTTAATGCTTTTGATTTCTTTATTTTTTTAATTCTAAAATAAAAAATGTTAGTTAAAAAGTAAATCTTATAAAATTAGTTGAAAATTGATTCATTTCTTAAAATAAAATTGAGGTGAATTAGTGGGGAATCTGTTGAAGTTTTGTCCTCAAATTGGGGAGTTTGACATGAATTTTCGGGGAATTTGACAATTTGGTGTTGACAACGTTGCCACGTTGCACCGAAATTTAGTTTGCCGGCGACATAAGAATTAGAGGCGACAATCGCTATGAAACTTGCAAGTAATTTTTAATAATTTTGACGTACCACTTTTTAAATTCACAGTATCGGTCGGATTATATAACTGCTTGTTGCGTCAGGGTACAATTGATTGTGTAATTGTAATAAAAATGACAACCATAACTTCTAAATTCCATATGAAGACTAGTCGTAGGGATAACTAAACTTATAAATAAAATAAACGTTGGCAATGGCGTATGGCTTTTACGGTCTGTGGAAGAGCTCAGTGCTTCAAGGACGAATGCCTCGTTCGCATTTGTTTTGGCGGGATTGATTATTAATTTTAGTTTTTGAGACAATTCCGTGTTGACTATCACGTGCGCGAGAGCGACAATTCAATCGTTTTGTTTATTACATTCTTGTTTTTACGTTTTGTTTATCTTGTTTTGTTTTAATAATGCCTAACGCGTACGGTACGTTTATAGTGCTCGTGAATACGGCAACATGTTAATGTGTCTTGGGGTATCTCATAAGATTTAGATCGGTAAGCTGTTTCATACCTATTTTTTTATAATATAATAACTTAGTACTGAACTCATCTGAATAGGTATATAACTGAATAAATCAGAATAATAAACATATACCTACACGATAGTTAAAGAAGCATGACTATAACCTTGTTAATATTTCATTTAAGTATTTTTTTTATTAGCGGGGGACCGAACCAGGTATTTGGTTTATTTAACATGTGAATAAAGAGGCTAGGTGGAGACAAGCACAGTGGCAAAATAGTGGGTTAAGTAGATAAGCTAGGTATTTAGGCAAGTGTTGTAAATTATTAGGTATTGTGGTATCATCGCTAGCTGCGGGCCGCGTGAATTCGGCATCGCTAGTCAGCTGATTATAATTCAGTAATTCCACTGCACAATCGAAAGCTTTTTCAAAATCTGTGTAGATAACAGCAGTCTACTTTGATCCATATTGTCAAAGACAAAAGTAGAAATTTGTCAGGTTGATAGTGGTGGATCGCCTTTGCAAAAAACATGTTGCTGCTCGAGGATGGAGCGTGAGAGCGTAGAGTAAATTACCTTATAAACTTTTCGTTCAAGGATTTTAGCTGTGGTGTTCAAAATAGAAATGCTTCTATAATTCTGTATTTTCGTACGTGTTCCGTTCTTGTGTACAGGGACTGTGTGCACACTTCTATTTATGCGGAAAGATTCCTTCGCGCAGAGTGGTTAGGTATAATAGTCAAGGGGAAAGCAAGTGATTTAGCACATCGTAACCGAAACGGTGCTAACTCAGTTGCTTGTGAGATATTTCTTGGCTTGTATTTTTGTTTGGAGGTGTCGCTAAACAAATATTGATAAGTGATAAAGTACACACATGATTCACACTTCATTGAAGTGTTTATATAAGTATAATAATAATTTATTATTTGTGTTTGACAGGCGCGCGGAGTGCCGGCAGCTGGTGCGCATGTGCGAGCAGCGGCGGCAGGAGGCGCTGGCGGCGGCGGCGCGCGCGCGCTGCGGCGGCGGCGCGGCGTCCGCGCTCGACGCGCTGGCGCGCCGCCTGCGCGCGCTCACCGACCAGGTGCTGCGCGCCTACGCACTGCCACGCGATGCCGCGCTGCCCACGCTCTACCACAACGACGCTTACCACAGGTACAATACATCGTGCCTGCCACAGGTACACTACACCGCGTATGCCACAGATACAGGCTCTCGACGCGCTGGCTGCTTGCTGATTGCTGATCATAAGGTCTCACGTTCGAATCTCGTCGGGCAAAAATAGTTATTAGATTTTTCTGTAAGAAATTCTATGTAGCAGCCCGAAATCAGAAGTTGGCGATGTTTCACCCCCGGGCCTCAGAAAGCACGTTACACCGTTCGTCCTGCGCCTATTCTGTCTCCGGTCGTGAAGGTTTATCGTCCCATCGGATAATGAGAGTGAGCTTATAAAGAGTGTACCTGTGCTTGAACATATATCCTAGGGCACTATAATCCTGTCCTACGCAAATAGCTTGTCACCGTTGAAGCTGACCGCTTTGATCGAAATTCGGTCTGGAGGACATAATACGTATAATTAAAGTTTAAGTGTCTCTTTTCAATATAGAAATAACTACCTTTTATTATAATAAAGAGGCATTTACATGCCATTTAGACATAAATAACCAATTTTAAAATTTTTGTTTGTCTGTCCTTTCGGGATAATCTTCAGAAAATCTTAATAAAATTTGGTGAACAGATATGGAGCAATACTGGAACAGATATAAAGAAAAACTTGACTTTTTTTTTTGAGAAATTGAAAAATTTATAAAATAAAAGCGACGCTGAAGCTGGTCGCTAATATTTATACAGGGTTATTTTTCAAAAAGTAGCCAAATTTAAGCTTAAGTTCAAATATATAAATAACCTAGATGAAATTAGCCGGAACAAACAGACAGACAATAATTTTAGAATTTGTGTTTTTGTTATAAGTACGTTATATACTTTTTTTAATTTAGTAAAAATCTGTTGTTTTTGACATTATAAACAGACGCTTCAATTTTATTTATTTGTATAGATGATACCCTTATTGCAGTTTGTGAAAATATGAGTAAATAAGATTTCTACTTTTATTTTAAATGATCCCAAATTGAATTTGATTTATGGGCAACAACGTCTTTGCCTAACCATCAACCTTTACGAATGTGTGCGTGCGCAGTAAAATCAGTTAAAATAATGCATTACCAAGCATTTTGAATTTAAGAGATAAAAAGGACAGAATGTTTTAGACATTTTTAATTAATTTTTCTTCGCCATTTGCCTATATTACTTATTCTTACCTTTTTCTGCAAATTTGGCCGGTTATTGCAAAACAACCGTGTATATATTAATTGGTAAGTGTTAGTGATCGTGTAACATCAGAACGACTTGACGTTATATTCATACAATACGAGATGATGGTTCTAGTTAGCTAGGATCCGACAGGGGGCGCTGTAGTCAAGTTGTCAACTAATTCTCTGTTAATGAATCAAAATTACTCATATTCTCAATATACGTTGGTTTAGTGCCAAAAAAGAAAAATACAAAATCGGGAGTGACTCTCCCATTTATAGATATCTTTCTTGACTCCGTACAGATTTTTAATTTGTCTTAAATTCTTATTCCTTTAATTACAACATATCTGTTGTTTATAATAATAAAATCATGAGTATAAATGAACGTGTGGTATCCGCAGTCACAGTGACAGCGGAGAACAGCTGTCGCCGGATGAAGAGGCACGAGGTGGACTGCTGGGTGCGATCGTGCGCGCACTGCGTTCCACCCCCGCCTCCGCGCCCGCGCCCGCGCCCGCCCCCGCCTGCGCCCCGCTTGACGACGAGCGCTCGCGCGTCTCCGACGACAACGACAACTCGGCCGACCTGCTCGACTCCGAAACCGAGCCCTGCCTCGTCACCGATCCAGGTCAATATCACTGCGCCTTTGCACTTTACTTACAAGCCAGCATAGCCGATTGGATAGTTGATGCCATCTTCAACAATCTAATTCAAAAATAAACTGCTGGACATGGGCCTCTTAAAGGATATATCAAGCTCATTAACCATCGCAGTGTCAGCATATCCCTTGACCAAATGTGAATGGCGGAGTTGCAAGGGTCGCTTTAGACAGTAGTTTATGGACCAAATTGGGAAAAAGTAAATAGGCCAAGAGAAGAGTGCCATTAACCGACGAGCATTTATGCGTTAGATAGATATAGATGTGATAGAAGCGAAAGATGTGTGTCAGCATTGTTTCAAATTGAAGTCCATAATCACTGCCTACGCCACTGGATGACTAGCATAAGAGCTTCCTATGATTACGACAGTACAACAGTATATACAGTAGCGGGACAAAATGGGGTAATGGGGCAACTGCCATTAATATTATGTTTTACATTACATTATAATATACAAAATTGCAATTAAAACCTTATATCAATAAATCATTTCATCACAACACGTAGTTTAAACCCTTGGAAGCAAATTATTGGTTCGCATGGTTAAGGATTTAACTCGTAATGTTTCCTCCATTTATCCAATCCAGAAAATTGTTCAATAGCATACAATTGGATAGGAATTTTCTTACAGCATGTGGAAAAAGTGTTTTTTTCCAATACTAATGATACGATTTGGTATGACATTTCTGTTTAAAAGGCTTAATTATCCTATAAAAGTACGTGTTGACCAATTATCAAGCACAGGATCAAATTTTATACACATAGTCGCATATTTGCAAAGATATGTCGTGATGTCGCTTAGCAGACCTATTGACGATTGCACTATCAGTCTAGTCGTACCGTTAATACTGATTCCCGTCGCTAGTGTGAATATTGTTCATGTGGTTTAAATATCAGATCAATGTCGGAGACTATTATGCTCCTTATTATTATGCTGTCACCATACGCATCCGCCTATCCATTCGATTTACAATTTTTTTCTCATGATCTTACACTACATGGCCATGTCGCATTTTACTTACAAAAAAATGTTGTTTTAAAACCCTATTATAATAATCAACTGATGAGGGTCTGCTTGAACATAATATGAAAAGGTTTTTACAAATAATACTAACGCAGCTTTTTACTTACCTAAACGCATTTTAAGTTAGGCGCAATTTACGATTGTGGCTAGAAGCTTTAGATCAGGCAATATGGCATTGTAAGCTCGCGGTAGTTTGATGGCGGGTTTCGTTGGGTAGAATGCTTGGAGGAGTGGTGGTCGGGAGCAGAGGGCTGCGAGGGTGCGGAGGGCAACGACTTTGCTGGCGCCTGGAGTGGCGAAGAGCTATCCCCCGAGCGAGAGTCCTACGGTGAAGACAGAGGTACGTCGTCCTTACTAACGCTTGTTGCATTACTAACGACATGGTTAAACTGTGCTTGCATATCCGAATAGTTATCAATGACAAATCGTCGTTACTAAATTAGTATTATTTGATGAAAAATATTTATGAAACAAACGAATCAAGTAAACCGTCTCTCACCTGGAGCACAACGAAAATAAAAACTGAATAATCTGTTGCGCAATGGCGGATCTATTGGTTTTTCTTTTTCAATTATGAGATTCATTCAGTTTATAAGCTACATAACGTCGGTCCAGTGTTTTTCTTCATACCACGAAACAGGACCAAAATGTAAGGATATATAACGATACGAGACACTTCAAGCCTATACCCTTGGAATAGCCCGAAAATACTTTCTCTGTAAGCAAATCAGTTCGTCTGAGCTTGATGATTAGGTCTCTGTTCTTTTGTAGAAAACTGATATGTTCTTTTGTAGAAAACTTACTCTTCCGACTCGTGTTGAATTAGTTCACGAGCCGGTCTCAACGTGTGTAATGTAACTAGTATAGTTAAGTTTAAATCGTAAAGTGAAACGGTGTTTCCATCTGAACGGAAAGAAGCACACATCATTCATATCCATAAAAAGACACAAAAACTAAAATAGAAGAACATTAACTTTAAAAATCTGTCTTAAATACATTTGGGAAACATTGGAGAAAATTCTATAATATGTAATCTTTACACAAATGTAGTTGGAGTAATAAACACAGTACAAAACATGACTATTTCTAACCTCAGCATCTTTACTAACGTCATTTTAAACAGCATGAAAGTAAGTGCTTACGTTAACGTGATCTACACTGATTTCGAAAAGGCCTTTGACAGAATGGATCACGCTATCTAGTTGCACAAACTACAGGCATTAAGTATCCAATGAGATTTTCACCGCTGCATAATAGTCATATACATATCTAATAGAAGACAAGCAACAATTGTAGGCGTGTGCAAATCAGACTTTATAACTATAATATCTGGAGTACCTCAAGGTTCTCACGTAGGGCCACTACTCTACAATTCTTATTTATTTGATATCAACTCATATCTTATGCATACCAAATTTATAATGTTTACTGACGATAAGAAACTTACTGCAATGTAAGCTAAGTTGAGGATACAATTACTTGTACCTACTTCTTCAAAATGACTCAGACAATTTGCTAAAATATTACAACACTTCTAGAAAAGGAATCTACGTAAATAATTATAACCAAAGAACCTTTACACGAAATACAAAGCCTATATTATTTCCATACGCAATAAATATCCCCCTTCAAAAATATTGTACGTTTAGGGATGAAGGTGTAAATTGTTCGTTGCAGGAGCAATGTTCGATTCCAAACTTACAGTTATGGACCATATAAATTGCATAACAGAAAAAAATGTATAAAATGCAACGTTGTATTTAGAGGGTAAAACTTTTAGTAGCATTAAGTGCTTAAATGTCATTAATTATGCTTTTGTAAAACGCTTACTGGAATATGCGAGCTGTGAAAAGCACGGTGCGAGTTACTTGATGTGTTAGTTTCTGTCGATAATATCGCTTAACGCCTCGTCAAGGAGCTTTCGTCACACAAACAAGTGTTTATTCCGTGTGCCCTTTGTCTCGTACTCACTTGTAAAATTCAATTCTGCACACTAATGTATTTAGTAACGTAAACTAGCGTGCAGAATACAGTATTACGAGGGCGACACTGAAAGTTTTTAGAACTGGCCACTTGTAAACGATATAATAAAAAATAAGATCAAATTTTGAAAATGGAACTCTGCCTATTTGCCTTTTGTGTATGTATTTTATTAATTTGTCATTTGTTTTTTTTTTTTATAGGAGAGGGGGCACACGAGCATGTGGCTCACCTGATGGTAAGTGACTACCGCCGCCTATAAACAACTGCAACACCAGGGGAATTGCAGATGCGGCCTTTTAAATAGGAGTAGGCTCTTTTCTTGAAGGTCCCTAAGTCGTATCGGTCCGGAAAAATCGCTGATAGTAATCGATTCCACAAGGAAGTTGTGCGACGAAGAAAACATCTTCTAAATCGCACAGTGGTGGACGCCAATCATCCAGATGGTGTGGATGGTATCGGGAGTTCTGCCGCGATGTGCGTTCGTGAAATTTGGCGGCTGGGATTAATCCGAACAATTCCTCAGAGCACTCCCCGTGGTAAATGCGAAAGAAAATGCAAAGGGATGCAACATCTCTTCGCATTGCCAATGAATCGAGCCGATCGGAAAGGACTCGGTCAAGTGGAAGGAGCTGGCACTGGGGAGCCCCTGCCCAGAGATGGGAACAGTATTCCATGTGAGGCTGAATCTGCGCCTTGTAAAGTTGCAGGCAGTGTGCCGGCATGAAATACTGTCCCGCTCTGCTGAGCACGCCAAGCATTTTAGAGGCCAATTTGGCCTTCTCTTCCAAGTGACCACGAAACTGCACGTCACTCGATATGTCGACGCCGAGGATTCCGATACTGGCTGAGGCAACAAGGGGCCTTGAAACTGAGGAGATACGACAAAGGGGTTCTTTTTAGCGGTAAACGCGCAAACTTGTGTCTTCTGGGTTTTGGGGATTGAACTGGACTAGATTTAGTCGCCCTCAATCCGAGACTTTGTTCAGCAAAGACTCATCTTCAGACACAAGTTTGTCCCGGCACTCGGCGACGTTTTCCCGAGAATTTTTTTTTTTATAGTATAGGGGGCAAACGAGCATGCGGCTCACCTGATGGTAAGTGACTACCGCCGCCCATGAACAACCGCAACACCAGGGGAATTGCAGATGCGTTGCCGGCCTTTTAGAAAGGTGTAAGCTCTTTTCTTGAAGGTTCCTAAGTCGTATCGGTCCGGAAAATTCGCTGGTGGTAATTGATTCCACAAGGAAGTTGTGCGAGGTAGAAAACTTCTTCTAAATCGCACAGTGGTGGACCGCCAATCATCCAGATGGTATGGATGGTAACGCGAGTTTTGTCGCGATGTGCGATGGTGAAATTGAGCGGCTGGAATTAGTCTGTACAATTCCTCAGAGCACTCCCCGTGATAGATGCGATAAAATATGCAAAGAGATTCAACATCTCTACGCAGTGCCAGTGTATCGAGCCGAT
Organism: Parnassius mnemosyne; assembly: GCA_963668995.1. Lineage (NCBI taxonomy): Eukaryota > Metazoa > Arthropoda > Insecta > Lepidoptera > Papilionidae > Parnassius > Parnassius mnemosyne. The sequence goes on along the minus strand of CAVLGL010000035.1, from coordinate 14,762,377 downwards.
CAGAGAAAACTTGGTCGTCGACGATTCGACTCGCTCTGCGCTGGATGCGGTCAAGTGGAAGGAGCTGGCACTGGGGTGCCCCGGCCCAGAGATGAGAACACTATTGCATGTGGGGCCGAATTTGCGCTTTGTAAAGTTGCAAGCGATGTGCCGGCATGAAATACTGTCTCGCTCTGTTGAGCACGCCAAGCTTTTTAGAGGCCAATTTGGCCTTCCCTTCCAAGTGACCACGAAATTGCACGTCACTCGATATGTCGACGCCGAGGATTCCGATACTGGCTGAGGCAACAAGGGGAGTGCCTTGAAATTGAGGAGACACGACAAAGGGGTTCTTTTTAGCGGTAAACGTGCAAACTTGTGTCTTCTGGGGATTGAACTGGACTAGATTTAGTCGGCCCCAATTCGAGATTTTGTTAAGCAAAGACTCGACTTCAGACGCAAGTTTGTCCCGGTACTCGGCGACGTTTTCCCGAGACATATTGGCACGGCCGTTATATAAGGCATCCCCAATGCTGTCGTCTGCATAGCAATGAATGCTACCAGTTAGCAACATATCATTGATATGCAGAAGAAACAGCGGTAGGTGATAGCACGCAGCAGTGGAAAACCAGCGTTGATAGGTTTGAAATCAGAGCATGCACCGTCTACTACGACCTTGATGCTCCGATCAGCAAGGACTGGTGATCCATTTGCACAATTTCTCGGGAAGCCCATAGGAAGGAAGCTTCGAAAGAAGCGCTTTGTGCCAGACCCGATCGAAGGCCTTCGCTATGTCCAAACTAACGGCCAATGCCTCCCACTTGGACTCTACTGCCTCCGCCCATCTATGAGTTAAGTAGACTAGAAGATCACCAGCTGATCGACCCCGACGAAAACCGTACGGGCGGTCACTAATCAGCTGGTGATCCTCAAGGTACCTCATGAGCTGGCAGTTTATAATGGATTCTATTATTTTGGAGAACAAGGAGGTGATGGCGATAGGCCTGTAGTTGGACGGGTCTGAGCGGTCGCCTTTTTTAGGGATCGGGTGGACCAAAGCTGTCTTCCATGAATTCGGGACTACGCCTTGGGAGTAGGAGTACCGGAAAAGACGCGTTAAAACCTGTGCCAACTCCGGAGCACACGTCTTCAGCACAATGGGAGGGACTCCATCGGGCCCACTCGACTTGCAGACGTCCAGGGAGAAGAGTGCTTTGCGAACCGAGCGCTGTGTAAATCGCACATCCGGCATTGAGCACTCACATCGCGGGATGGTCGGCGGTGTGTTCCCCCCCCCCCCTCATCTAGAATCGAGTTAGACGCCAAAAGAGAGCACAACAGATCGGCTTTCTCTTTTGCGGCATGGGCTAATGAGTCGTCCTCTCTGTGCAGAGATGGAAGAGATGGCTGACAGAAGTTCCCTTGGACAGCCTTGGCGAGAGACCAGAATGCACGGGTTCCCGAAGGAAGGCGAACTAGCTTCTCGCCAATTCTGCCGATGTGCTCAGACCTTGCCTTGGCAATGACGCTTTTGAAGGACCTGGAGGCGGAATTATACTTCTTTTTAAGTGCGCTGGTGTTTACATCCCGAGACGTTGATGCGTCAGCCCAGGCCCGGTAGCACTCCTGCTTATAGCGTGAAGCTATTTTACAGGAGCGACCAAACCATGGCTGGGATCTGCCTCCGATGGGCACCACAGAGCATGGAATAAAAAGTTCCATACCCTGAAGTACCACATCAGCAACAGAATCGGCAACAACGCTGGGATCTTCCGGCGAGAAGCAAACCCGCCCCCAAGGGTAGGATGCAAAAAAAGACCGCATCCCGTCCCAATCAGCTGACCTATAGTGCCAAACACGGCGGCAAGCTGCAGATCGCAACTGCGATTGGAGCGTGAGTGACACCGTGCTCCGTATCAGACAATGGTCCGAAGAGCCCAGAGGGACATCGACGGAGACCTGATATCCGTCCGGATGAGAGGTCAGCAGAAGGTCCAACAGGGAAGGTACATGGTCTTCCACATATGGGATCCACGTAGACGAAGTAACCAGTTGTGTTAGACCATATGCCAAAGCAAAGTCATAGACAGATCTACCCGCATGATCGGTTAAACGAGAACCAAGCCATTCAGCGTGGTGGGCGTTGAAATCACCGAGTATCACGATCTCTGCGGATGGGACCTGTTGTAGCACGGAGTCTGCAGCCATTTGGACGTGGTGAAAATATCGGCACGGCCGGTATATAAGGCATCACCAGTGCTGTCGTCTGCATAGCAATGAATGTTCCAGTTTGCAACATATCATTGATATGAAGAAGAAACAGCGCTGGTGATAGCACACAGCCTTGTGGAACATCAGCGTTAGTAGGATTGTAGTCGGAGCATGCACCGTCTACAACGACCTTGATGCTCTGATCCGCAAGGAAAATGGTGATCCAATTGCACAATTTCTCGGGAAGGCCATAGGAAAGGAGCTTCGAAAGAAGCGCTTTGTGCCAAACCCGATCGAAAGCCTTCGAAATGTCCAAAGTAACGGCCGACGCCTCCCCCTTGGACTCTACTGACTCCGCCCATCTATGAGTCAGGTAGACCAGAAGATCACCAGCTGATCGACCCCGACGAAAACCGTATTGTCGGTCCCTAATCAGCTGGTGATCCTCAAGATACCGCACGTCCTCAGCACAATTGGGGAATTTCTGTCAGGCCCACTCGACTTGTGGATGTCCAGGGAGAGGAGTGCTTTGCGAACCGAGCACTGTGAGAACCGCATGTCCGGCATGGAGCACTCACACCGCGGGATGGTCGGTGGTGGATTTAGCGGCAAATCAAAAATTATCTGTGTCACATCAGCGTTAATTTAACGCGAGAAAATTTTCGTACAGTGATATTTTATGACTTTCGATGTTATTTAAGTCAACAATAAAGTTATGATAGACAATTTGCCTTTCACGATGAAGCCCTATCTCGCGCTACTGTTTACAACTGGTTTAATGAGTTTAAACGTGGTCGCACTATTCTCACCGATGATCTGCGTGAGGCTTTCTACGGCGACGACTGAAGATAACATTAGTGGTATGTAGCGTATGATAGAGACTGACAAAAGAGTGACTTATCAGCAGATTTGGACAAGCTTAGGCATCGGTATGAGTCAAGGGCATAAAATCCTCCATGAACATTTAGCGGTCAGGAAGCTTTATTCCCGGTGGATACCTCATAATTTGACAAAGGCCCAAAAACTTTTTGGATTTGGATTGGCGTCGGAAATGATTCAAAGATTTAACGGAGGTGACTCAAATGCTATGTTCGACATACTTACGAGTGACGAAAGCTGGATTTATTGTTATGATCCTGAAACTAAGAGACAGTACTGTCTCGGTGTTTACTTCCGAGGAGTGGCCAACTAAAGTGAAGAGAGGTCGAAGCGTGGGAAAAAGATGGCGGCCTCCTTCTTCGGAAGGACAGACAACGCAACAATTGTTTTAGAGGATCGAAAAACAGTTAATGCAGAGTGTTACACTAACAATTGTTTGCCACTTGTCTTGGAACAAGTTCGGGAGAAACAACCTCGCAGTAGGAACCTTCTTCACCACGACAACGCCTCCGCCAAGCAAACAATCGAATACTTGGCGATGTCAGATGTGGAATTACGGGTCACCCGCCCTATTGCTCCGACCTCGCACTTTGCCATTTCTATTTATTTCCGAAAATAAAAGAAAAACTTCGAGGAAAACGTTTTATGGACGCCGAGTAAGCAGTGGCTGCGTTTCAATATACCGGCGAAGAGACCCCTAAGGACGAGTGGGCAAAGTGCTTTTCTCAGTAGATCCATCGGATGTTACGATGTATTGATGTAAATGGACACTATTTTGAAAAGATATAATAAAAGTAATAACTTGCTAGTTTGTTCAATTTTTTAAATTTCTAAGAACTTTCAGTGTCACTTTCGTACAATACAGTAACACACACTGTTATTGTTCTGTATTGACCTATTCTTATATCTTAAATCTTAGGGGTGGTGACGCATTTCTGGGTTTCTTTTTTGACGTGGGTTGAAGGTATCCATAACCTGCATTATTATCCGTTAGGTTAACTGTTTATTCATATAATCACTTTTACACGTGGTAAAAATGAATGGAATATATTTGTGTGTAGAGGGAGAATCGGCTTCGGCGTCGGAGCGCGAGTCGCTGCGCAACCTGTCGGCGGCAATCACGCAGCGGCAGCGCTCCGAGGCGGAGGACGCGGAGCGCGGCTCGCTGCTGGAGCGCGTGCTGGCGCTCGACGCGCGCCTGTCCGAGCTGCTGCGGGCGCTGCGCCTCGCCGCCGCGCGCGCGCACGACGCGCCCGCCGCCGCGCTCGCGCACGCACTCAGGTACGCACTGTACACTGTGCTCTGTACACTGTGCACTGTACACTGTACACTGTGCACTGTCCGAGCTGCTGCGGGCGCTGCGCCTCGCCGCCGCGCGCGCGCACGACGCGCCCGCCGCCGCGCTCGCGCACGCACTCAGGTACGCACTGTACACTGTGCTCTGTACACTGTGCACTGTACACTGTACACTGTGCACTGTCCGAGCTGCTGCGGGCGCTGCGCCTCGCCGCCGCGCGCGCGCACGACGCGCCCGCCGCCGCGCTCGCGCACGCACTCAGGTACGCACTGTACACTGTGCTCTGTACACTGTGCACTGTACACTGTACACTGTGCACTGTCCGAGCTGCTGCGGGCGCTGCGCCTCGCCGCCGCGCGCGCGCACGACGCGCCCGCCGCCGCGCTCGCGCACGCACTCAGGTACGCACTGTACACTGTGCTCTGTACACTGTGCACTGTACACTGTACACTGTGCACTGTCCGAGCTGCTGCGGGCGCTGCGCCTCGCCGCCGCGCGCGCGCACGACGCGCCCGCCGCCGCGCTCGCGCACGCACTCAGGTACGCACTGTACACTGTGCTCTGTACACTGTGCACTGTACACTGTACACTGTGCACTGTCCGAGCTGCTGCGGGCGCTGCGCCTCGCCGCCGCGCGCGCGCACGACGCGCCCGCCGCCGCGCTCGCGCACGCACTCAGGTACGCACTGTACACTGTGCTCTGTACACTGTGCACTGTACACTGTACACTGTGCACTGTCCGAGCTGCTGCGGGCGCTGCGCCTCGCCGCCGCGCGCGCGCACGACGCGCCCGCCGCCGCGCTCGCGCACGCGCTCAGGTACGCACTGTACACTGTGCTCTGTACACTGTGCACTGTACACTGTACACTGTGCACTGTCCGAGCTGCTGCGGGCGCTGCGCCTCGCCGCCGCGCTCGCGCACGCGCTCAGGTACGCACTGTACACTGTGCTCTGTACACTGTGCACTGTACACTGTACACTGTGCACTGTCCGAGCTGCTGCGGGCGCTGCGCCTCGCCGCCGCGCGCGCGCACGACGCGCCCGCCGCCGCGCTCGCGCACGCACTCAGGTACGCACTGTACACTGTGCTCTGTACACTGTGCACTGTACACTGTACACTGTGCACTGTCCGAGCTGCTGCGGGCGCTGCGCCTCGCCGCCGCGCGCGCGCACGACGCGCCCGCCGCCGCGCTCGCGCACGCACTCAGGTACGCACTGTACACTGTGCTCTGTACACTGTGCACTGTACACTGTACACTGTGCACTGTCCGAGCTGCTGCGGGCGCTGCGCCTCGCCGCCGCGCGCGCGCACGACGCGCCCGCCGCCGCGCTCGCGCACGCACTCAGGTACGCACTGTACACTGTGCTCTGTACACTGTGCACTGTACACTGTACACTGTGCACTGTCCGAGCTGCTGCGGGCGCTGCGCCTCGCCGCCGCGCGCGCGCACGACGCGCCCGCCGCCGCGCTCGCGCACGCGCTCAGGTACGCACTGTACACTGTGCTCTGTACACTGTGCACTGTACACTGTACACTGTGCACTGTCCGAGCTGCTGCGGGCGCTGCGCCTCGCCGCCGCGCTCGCGCACGCGCTCAGGTACGCACTGTACACTGTGCTCTGTACACTGTGCACTGTACACTGTACACTGTGCACTGTCCGAGCTGCTGCGGGCGCTGCGCCTCGCCGCCGCGCGCGCGCACGACGCGCCCGCCGCCGCGCTCGCGCACGCGCTCAGGTACGCACTGTACACTGTGCTCTGTACACTGTGCTCTGTACACTGTGCTCTGTACACTGTGCTCTGTACACTGTCCGAGCTGCTGCGGGCGCTGCGCCTCGCCGCCGCGCGCGCGCACGACGCGCCCGCCGCCGCGCTCGCGCACGCGCTCAGGTACGCACTGTACACTGTACACTGTACACTGTGCTCTGTACACTGTACACTGTGCACTGTAGACTGTGCACTGTACACTATACACTGTACACTGTACTTTTCGTTTCTCAAGTTTTTGCCCACTGTTTACTTTCTTAGTGACACGCTTACTACTAATGCTTAAGTTAATAACTACACGACACAAATTATGATTCCAATTTTCCCTTCAGACTTTTAACAGGCTTAGGATCGTAATAATAAATAATATAAAATTAAAAAATATTTTAGCTTATCAACGACCAGGAGGTGGAGGAAATGTATGAGGATATCTCTAGAGCCATGCATTCCTCCAAAACCCAATATACGGTGTTAATGGGAGACTTCAATGCAAAACTAGGCACAAGAGAGAACGGTGAGCTGAAAGTGTGGAAATTTGGAATAGGGCAACGGAACCCAAGGGGCCAGCAGCTGGCCGACTTCATGGAGAAAGAGGGACTCTTTATGATGAACTCTTTCTTCCAGAAGCGGCCCCACAGGAAGTGGACCTGGTCGAGCCCCGACGGTTCTACAAAAAATGATATTGACTTCATTATGACGACCAGACGACAACTGTTCAGTGATGCCTCAGTGATCGCGAGGGTGAAAACCGGCAACGATCACCGAATGGTTAGAGGCACACTGAACCTAAACGTTAAGTTGGAGAGGTCTCGTCTAATGAAGTCAACGCTCCGTCCCCCTCGTGCTCTAATCCAAAGTCCCGAAACCTTTCAGCTCGAGTTACAAAACCGTTTTCAGTGCCTAGAAGACTGCAATAAAGTGGACGATTTGAATGACAAGCTCGTGGAAACTGTCCATGCGGTCAGAGCTAAGTTCTGCAAGACCCGCCGCAGAAGAACACAAAAACTCTCCGATCAGTGTGATCGGAAAGTTTTTCTCTCCGATCACACTCTTAATCTCATGGCTGTTAGACGGGAGATGAAGCTACATTCTTCAACAGATTTGACAGCATACAGGCAACTGAACAGACAGATCTCCAAATGCATGCGGCGGGACTTACGCAACTTCAATACAGCTCGTATTGAAGAAGCGATCGAGCGGAACCAAAGCTTCAAAGTCTTTGCCAGAGATCTATCTGCCAGAAAGAGCCAACTGTCAAAGCTGAAGACCGAATGTGGCAACATCGTTTCCGGGGCACCTGAGATTTTGAGTGAGATTGAGAGGTTCTATGGGCAGCTGTACACGTCATCGTTGGAGCCGCACGCCAGTGTGAGTAACGATCCAAGAGCGAGTCTTATCCGACATTATTCCGATGATATCCGGGACGTCAGTCTGAGCGAGATTAGAATGGCTCTCCAGCACCTTAAAATGGCAAGGCCCCAGGCGAGGATGGAATTACAGCGGAGCTTCTGAAAGCGGGTGGAAAACCGGTACTTGAAGTCCTTGAGAAGCTCTTTAATTCCGTCCTCCATGGTGGCATTACACCGGAGGCGTGGAGCAGAAGTGCGGTGATCTTGTTCTTCAAGAAAGGCGACAACGCTCTCTTGAAGAACTACAGACCGATTTCCCTTCTGAGCCGCGTCTACGTGCTGTTTTCGAGAGTCATTACGAATCGTCTCGCGCGCAGACTTGACGACTTCCTGCCTCCCGAACAAGCCGGTTTCCGAAAAGGCTTTAGCACCATAGACCATATACATACCCTTCGGCAAATTGTACAGAAGTCCGAAGAGTACAATTTGCCACTATTTCTGGCGTATGTGGACTATGAGAAAGCCTTTGATTCCGTCGAAATTTGGGCGGTGCTGCAGTCCCTTCAGCGATGCCAAGTTGACTGTCGGTATATCGAAGTGTTGAAGTGCTTGTACAGTAGGGCTACGATGGCTATCCGAGTACAGAACCAGAGTACGAAACCTATCCAATTGCAGAGAGGTGTAAGACGGGGTGACGTCATATCCCCGAAACTCTTTACCGCTGCATTGGAAGATGTTTTCAAGCTTCTGTACTGGAAAGGATACGGTATCAACATCAATGGCGAGTACATCACTCACCTTCGATTTGCCGACGATATAGTCCTTATGGCAGAATCGCTGGAGGACCTAAGCACTATGCTCAATGACCTCAATAGTGTTTCCCAACGGATAGGTCTTAGATGAACATGGACAAAACAAAGATCATGTTTAATGTCCATGTCACACCTATGCCGGTAGTTGTTGGGAACACTAAGCTCGAAGTTGTTGACGAGTATGTTTACCTGGGACAAATAGTCCGACTAGGTAAGTCCAACTTCGACCGAGAGGTCAATCGACGGATTCAACTCGGTTGGGCAGCGTTCGGGAAATTACGGCACATCTTCTCGTCAGGTATACCTCAAAACTTGAAAACGGTACACCCAGTGCGTGTTGCCAGTGATGACATACGGAACTGAGACGTGGTCCTTCACTGCTGGCCGGATGAGGAAGCTCAAGGTCGCTCAGCGAGCTATGGAGAGGGCTATGCTCGGAGTTTCTCTGCGTGATAAACTCAGAAATGAGGATATCCGCAGTAGAACCAGAGTGACCGACATAGCCCAACGGATTAATAAGCTGAAGTGGCAATGGGCCGGCCATATAGCTCGAAGAACCGACAACCGATGGGGAAGAAAGGTTCTCCAGTGGCAGCCTCGTACCGAAGGCGAAGTATAGGGCGTCCCCCCACTAGATGGAGTGACGACCTGGTAAGATATGCAGGAAGTCGATGGATGCAGATGGCTCAGGACCGTGCTTTGTGGCATTCTTTGGGGGAGGCCTATGTTCAGCAGTGGACTTGTGAAGGGCTGTAATGATGATGATGATGATTATCAACGACGTAACCAATGACTATCCTTATTATGGCGTATTTGAAAATATGAATAAACTATTTACAAAGAAATTACGCAAGTTGTCCAAATAATTAATATTAGTACCTCAAAATGTTCTTAAAATGCTTTTATCATAACCATATTGCACTTATACGATAATATGACTAGGTGTATGTCAAAAAAACGCTAATTAATCCATCTTATATTTTCTAAAAAATCATTTTATTTGCTACTTTGAAAAAACCAGTTTGTCAAAAATTTTACGTGGATGTTGATTTCGTATTTCGTCACGATAACTCCCGAAAAAAATTGACATATCGAGACTGGCTTTTTATTAGCTTCAGAATTACATCAACTGGTTCCCTATTTAATATCAATAGCCTAGTACGCGTAGTTTGTTTATAAAATGATTTTCAACTTTTATAAGTTTTATTGCTATTACAAATTTAAAGGCGCTTTCATATTTTTTTTGCCCTTGCCAAATATACCATACAGCCTATATCGATTTTATACTTTGTGTAATCGATTTATTTTGTTTTTTTTTTCATCGAAATTAAATGAAACGCTGCACTTTTGGCTTTTCCAAACTATTGTATAATCTTTGCGCAACACGTAATCTTTCATTACTTAAGATATAATACCCCACCATTTCATAGTTTCATAATATTGGTGGTTCGAATATTTTCGTTCCGTCATTTGTAACGAAACGACAATACGTACGAAAATTTAAAAATAGCACACTCGTACGTAATTAGGTCACAGTAAACACTGTCAGCTGTCGGCCGGCCGGACGGACGTAGTTACCTAGCGATGTAACGGTTAACGGAAGTGAATAGCGGGAGGACGCGAGACAAGGTACCTAGGTTTGTAACCGAGCGACCCTTACGAATGTGTGCGTGCGTGGTAAATAAGTAGATATTTATGAATGACAATCAGTTAAAATAATGCATTACCACGCATTCTGAATTTAAAAGACAAAAAGGACAGAATGTTTGGGATTTTTATATATTTTTTACACTATTCACCTAATTATATACAACAATATATATTACTTATTCTGAACCTTTGCAAATTTGGGCATACATTCAAAAATAACCCTATACATATAATATAATAATTCTTCTGCCCTTCTGTATGTGACTGAACTCCTAAACGGCTTGACTGATTTGGATGAAATTTTTTGTGTGTTTTATTAAGTTGATTCTATAATGGTTTAGATTCACAACTGTTAGATGTGGCTCTGTTATCGAGATTCAGAAGTCACCTGTGCTAAGCCGGGGTGGATCACTAGTCATGTATAAAATATCTTTTGGAATTGCGGTCGAGGAAAATTTTCCAATGCTCATTAAAGGAACAAGTCTTCATAAAATTGAATTGAAAATTGCTTGGTTGCAGAGACAAGATCGATGTAACGGAAAAGAACGTAGCGGACGTGGTGGTGAAGAAATTGGCTGAACTGGACGCCAGTAAGAATATGATGGAGCAGTATAGGCAGTCCGTCGAAGTGAGTGTACCTACTTCTAGCCCGCACAACTTATGTACCTACCTCTCGGCGGCGTAGTTCAAGCCTAGCGTAGCCCTACCGCTCGAGGGTACTAGAGCAAAAAATGTCACAACCCCCCCCCCCCCCCCTCTTCACGAATTTTTCGAAATCGGTAGGCTTCTAATCCATTACGGCCTATAAAAGTCCGCTTTGACAGGCGTGTTGACATCCGCAGTATTTTTAATTTTTTAAGTTGTTATAAGGAAGTTGCCGCCCATCCCATCTCCTGTTTCAGTTTCCTTATGTCGCCTCTTACGACACCCACAGGATGCTACGGGATAGTGGATCCGCTTACGCCGCCACTACGCGAAGTCTTCTATAGCCTATGTATTATATTACTTGAAAATGTATAAAACAATATAATGTATTTCATATTTATCTCTAACCTACCAGTGTGTGTGCAGATTATCTCTACTTTATAAACTCAAAGCCACACTATTTGTTATTTTAAATTCTAAAGTATTCAGTAAAGGCCTTTTCAGATTTTTGGGATTTCTACTAGAATGTTTATTTATTTTTATTAATGCATCGGGCTATGGCAACCCTTTCCACATAACTTGATTATAATAACAACCCCTCAGCCGTGTTTTTGAAAATTTGTTTTTTGTACAAATATTGGCTGTTGCTGGGATTATTAGTAAGAAAGAAAGAAGAAAAAAAAATGCATTAGTGAAAATGAAATAGGTGTACACGAATTTTTGGTATAAAGAAAAATAACAGAGACTTATATTATAAAGCACAGTAATAAAACACGAAATATAGCCTTTCTTTATAAAATAAATTATTCTAGTTTGCTAGGAACACTTACAATCAGCCTTATGCGATCGTCTTCGCAGCCTTTCACTGTCGTTTTAAACATCGTTTCCGATTCAAGAAATAGTAAAATAATTTCAAAGCTCAAAGACTTACTACACTCCTTGAATGTTTTAAGAAAATGTGTTATCTATCATAATTTACATTGTAAGGCGATAGTATTAATGGTTAAGAATAACCACAAAACTCATTACGGGTTCGAATCCGTCATTCCACTACCGCTCCTAGCGCAAACATTGTCATTGGAGGGGTATACATATTTTAGCGCGTTTAATATAAACTTTTTTTTTAATACCAACGTATCTGACGCTTTGCAGCAACCATAGTCATAATCAGCATCGGCTATTTCATTTAATCATAAATCAGCTCCAGGGATGGTATGGGTAGGTACTGTTTTTTCTTTTAGAATAAAGATGACCAACGGACACTCAGTCCACCTGATGGTAAGTGGATGCTGTGGCCCATAGACTTCTACATCTATCCTCGATTTTAAGAATCAAAATGCAGAAGCGTTGTCACCCCTGAGGACTAAGACGAAATGCCTCGTTTCCAGTAAAAAGGGTCTCCGGTTCTCTACACTCATCATACGAAACACAGCAGCATTGAGCTGCTATTTTACACTAGTATTCTGTGAGAGTGTGGTCCTACCCTCTATCACATTAAAAAAACTGTATAACAACCGAAACGCTATTTTTAAAAGAACGTCACGTTTTTTGTAACGTTTCTCCGCCGGCGCTCCATAAATATACTATTATTTAACCTACTGTAAAATATAAAATAAAGCGCGATACGAATGATATATCGTAAAGAACTTTCACTTTGTACGCGTGTACACAATTACACGAACAGTTTTTTTTTCTTGAGCTAATTACTGGAATTAGCTACAGGCGTGTCACTTTGTAAAAATCTGAGGTATGGAAAATGGTGGCGCGATTTTCAAATTTGTTCGCATTACTCGTGGGGTATTAAGGTTTAAGCGTTTGCAGTGTATATACTCAACTTATTTATTGAACTATAAGATGTGGGGTATTGAGGTTTAAGGGCTTGCGATTTATTTATATGGGGTTTGTAGTAATATGCGATTTATTTCCTAATTTCAGCTATGGAATTCCATACCTTGAAAAACTTGAGGTATGGAGTGCTCCATACCTTCCATAGTGGAAGTGACACCCCTGATTAGCTACTATTTACTTAGTATATGGTCTGTATGAGGTATATTAAATACATAAAATTGGACATTTTCAAATGTATACATGTCACAGTGACATTATGCGTAGAGCCGCGGCAAGTTTTCTTTCCCCATTAAATTCCTTAAAAACCTAAAACCAACACACGAGGCAAAATGAACATACTTATTTTTGAAAAATAATATTGTTACAATATATTTTTATGAATGTGTTATTTCGGTCTGTGACCAGAACGTAGTGGTTTGTTAGTGCCGTTAACTGATTTAATGTGAAACAGGTATTTACACCATTCAGGCCCTGCTTGGCGATCTCGAGTCAAGAATAAAAACCCAAGGTTAATTAATTCATACGTTGACAGCATTTATTGTAGCTTTTAGATGCACTCTTTTGATAAACCTCGTATGCTCTCTCTCTCTCTCTCTCTCTCTTTTTTTTCTTTCTCTTGTGAATCACTTTAATAATAAAATACTATATTTTTTGTTTTTACGTGTATTCTTAATCTTATCACGCAGTACAAGAGTAGTAATATGTTGTAAGATGAGTAAAATATCGATATCGATATTTTAACAAAACCATTCCTACGTTTCATTTTTATAATAAAACAACGAATTCATAATATTATGTAATATTTATCATTAACAAACATAAATATCCTGCAACATATTATGTTTTCTCGAGATTATTATATAGAAATTGTTCCTCCAATATACGCGTAGATTCTTAGAGAGAACATACAATTCACAGCAACACAGCTTACGAAACTATGACGCGGTTATTCGCGCCGGCGTCAGCACTCTTGTAAATAATCACTGGAATAATTGTAAATAACCCATTATACATACAACCGTGCCCAAAAAGTCATTGTGTGAATAACCGACTTGTGTAAAATTAAATACACTATTAAATTGCTTGCGCAGAACTACAAAACATATGTTTATTTGCTAAATATTATAACGCTTGTACACTGAGAGGCGTTTTATTTTAAACTGTTTTGACATATTTTGTGTTTGCTTTCAGACGCTAAGAAAACAGGTGGCACAGTACGATGAAGAAGACGACGTGGATATGATTGAGAAGGTAAATAAAGCTTTTATTTAAAATTGTGTTATTTAAATATTTATTTTTTTTATTTTTGACTGAGTACAGAGTGAGAACAATAAGAAAAACCAATATTTGAAGGTTTTCGCAAAACTCAGTAGACTTGAAAACAAACCTCGCCTTCTTTAGAGAAGAAGAGAAGGTACTTTAGATGCTCCACGATACGCTTGCTCGACAATAACCATTACCACTACAAAGCTATCACAAATCGACTGCTAATAGGCCTCACCCATAGATTGCCACAAAGTACGGCCTAGCGGGGTTAACCAAGATTACATTTTACTATAGAAAACTATAAAAATGAATCATCATCATCATCACTACAGCCCTTCACAAGTCCACTGTTAAACATAGGTGTCCCCAAGGAACGCCACGAAGCACGGTCCCGAGCCACCTCGTCTTTTCGCATGTCTTACCAGCTCGTTACTCCATCTAATGGGGGGCCGCCCTACACTTCGCCTACGAGGCTGCTATTCGAGAACCTATCTTCGGTTGTCGGTTCTTCGATCTATATGTCCGGTCCATTGCCACTTCACCTTATTAAAATGAATTGGATTGACATATATAAACTTTAAGTCGTACACGTTGACAACATTAAGTCATGATTGATTTAATTTATTTTTATAGTTGTCTATATCGTTAATGATCGTAGAAAGTCATCTTGGCTAACCCAACTGAGCTAAATGGATCCATCGACTACCTGCTGGATAGCGAACAAGATTAACTTTTTTTATATAGGATAGGGTGACAAACGAGCACACAGCCTACCTGATGGTAAGTGGTTGCTGTGGCCCATAGACATCTACATCTATCCTCAATAAAGAATCAAACTGCAGATGCGTTGTCACCCGGGAGGACTAAGATAGAATGCCTCTTTTCAAGTAAAAAGGGTCTCCGGCTTTCTACACTCACCATACGAAACACAGCAGTGTTAAGCTGCTATTTTACGCTGGTATTCTGTGAGAGTGTGGTACTTTCACGGCCGCGCCGACCCATTCGTGCTACAACTATACTTCTAATATAGCTGCAGCATGGCTCTACCACGTATAGCCCCCATAATCCTGCTATTTACGATCATACGCTTGCCAGCTAGGCGATCAAAGTATAGAAGTAGTACGATTTATGAGCGCTGATCTCCGCTTGACAGGAAGCGTTTCAGGTGTTTTTAAAAAATCTATCTATCTACTATAGATCTATTTGGAATTTATATTGAATCAAGGTCACTTGTTGGGCCGAGGGACAAAAAAAAGGCGACTGCAATTGACCCATGCAACAATTTTGCTAAATTTTAGTTATGGATATACTATACTTGAAACTTTTTTAAATTGTTCAAACAAAACAATACATAGGCTCCAATTTGCCTTGGTGTTTTGTATGTGTAATTAATTCTGTGTATAGTGCTTGGTGTAAATACGTAAATAAATAAAATTAGGTATATGTATTTTTGGAGTAAATTAAAGAATAAATGAAAATGTCGTAGGAGCTGGCAGGTTGCGACGAAAATGAGCGGCGGCAGCGATACGAAGCGCTGGACTCAGCGCTGGCAGCGCTAGCCGCAGTGGACGGCTGGGCGCGCCTCGCAGCGCTGCAGCGCCGCCTCGAGCGCCTCGCCTTCGCGCTCGCCGCGCCGCCCGCGCCGCAACCGCTCCACACCGCCGCCACCAACAACTTCACAACACCCTAGCCCTAGCCGGTATTCAGAGATAATCCGACAACAATTGACAACTTCTTGGCGCAGTGGTTTAGCAATGAGATGCAGCGCTGGGGCCGCGGGTTCGAATCCCGCACGAAATAATTATGGCCTACAAATAATTGTTCCGGGTCTGGATGTTTGTTCATGTGCAATTTTTGTTTCTAAACTCCCACCACGATATAGAAGAAAATCCTAGTGTGGGTGTAACGTTTATTGAAAATTTAAAATCTTAAAATTAACTTTGAGTTTAAACTCGATATTGTCTCTGAATACCTGTCAAAGCTCAAACTCCACAGTGTCATAATTTGTGTTTACATCCTACAATGAATTTTGACATTTATTTAAAGCGAAATTGTCTCTGTATACGGATCTAAGAGCACAACATATGACATACAACTTAACACAACTATGTATTGCTGCAGATAACTCTACCCTCTCTGGTTTCCGGTACGGGGTTTACAGATTGCAGCTAACCACAATCGCTACCACACCTATCGGTTTACGATTAAATATCAAGTTAGGACTAGAACGTTATAATATTTTTTGTTTATAATTAAATTAACGTAGGTAGGTATTTATAATAAAACTGACCATCGGAATATGCCTTTGCATCCTGCCCAATGTGGTACAGTTAACGACCGGTTAATAGTCCTGCTTTTATTTATTTTTTTATGTGTAATTTGTGACAGTTCATATCACAAATTACACACTAAGAAATTCATGTAAAATGTTAAAAGAGATATTTTAATCGGATTGTATTATTTTCACCTAGTAATAAATTAGAAAAATAATGATAAAAAAATTCTGAGGTCAAACAAGCTATTGCAGCGCTGCCATATAAATTGACTAATATATTTAGTGTTGATAATAAAAATTGTATTTACAAAATTTAACTGTATCTCTTAAGTATTTTCAATGATTACACTTTAGAAGAAGACTTGGTCTGTTATTTGCCTAGAACTTACACTAAAGCATCTCAGTTTATTTTCCTACTTATCAGTAATAATAATTCACCATTATAGTTGTACTTGAATGAAACCTACTATATGTTTTATTGTGAAGAATGCTGTTTGCAACAAATTTGTTGTACACCTTAGTTAGTACTAATGTAAAATATTGCCCCTAACTAGAATGACTACGACTAATTAATATTATATTTTGCTGATATTATAAAAAAATATCATCTATGTATTTAACATAATGAAATATTTTAGATAGATGCATTGATACATGACATTATTAATTTTAAAGTAAAATTAAACAAATTATACCATACCATACCATATAATAATTACCTACTGTTAACATCAACTGTTATTTAATAACCATTAGCACTAAAATAAAATGTGGCCAAATTAAACTGACGCTTTGAAAAATCTTCCATACAATGACATATTTTTCGATATTTTTAAATATTCTGCTTACCAATATTGTATGTTGCAATAATTACGGTAGATTGTTTTAATCGTAATTATAATATTTGTTTGATAATTGGAAGCTGTTAGTTAGCTGCACAACTAGTTTTGATTTTCAGTTTACGTGCAGATGAAAATCGTAAAATAAATTATAATATCATGTCCGTCCTACGCTATAGCTCGGCTATGGATCTTTCAAGCTCTAAAATTAGAGCAAATATAAAATAAGAATTAGTTAAAATGTATTTCTTCTTAATTTTTAACCGAGCTTAAAAAGGAGGAGGTTCTCAATTCGAGTGTATATGCTGTTTTGTATGTATGTTACACGATGTCTTCGCAGATTGTGAACTAATTTTGATGATTTTTTTTTATTAAATAGGTTTTACTTCAGGGTGATCACATGTAAATTTAGAGAAAAAATTCCACCCGTAAGGGTAGCAAATAAATAACTTATTTTTTAGCAATTTGAAGTCGGTTTTTACTTTTTGTTGAAATTTTTAATTATGTCATTCAAATATTTATTGTTTTTCCTAATGTGTAGGATGGATCATTGTTCGAAGGAAGAATTCCCTATTGTTGTTTCGAGTGTTGTTTTTTTTATCTGTAAACGATGACTAATAAGTACATACGATAATAATAAAATTAAGTACATCTCTAATTTAAATTGTTCACTTTACAATATGCGATATTTATGGTCATGAAATGTCTACATCAAATCTTACTGTAGGTGCATTATTTCCTCTGAGAATTTAGATAGAAGCAAATTGCCTTTAAGACTTAAATGTACAATCTGTATAAGCAGTGGTCTATATAGTTGTATTGCATTGGCTTTGAGGTACACACATTTTTTTAATTTCAACGTTTATGATTGTATGCAATTTTGATCTCCAATTAACGAATTAATGAATTTAAACGTAAAAAGATGCTATACAAAATACTATACAGCAATATGTAATTGGTAAAACAATAGTTTTAAAATAACTGTTAAATTTTTTATTATTATTATTTTAAGGTTTTTGGCTTTTGGATGCTTGTCCTTTAAGCCATGTCTTCATTTTATTCGGAATTTAAAATTTTCTTTACAATATGCCGATGCGTCAGTATAGTGACTGTTCTTGGGAGAATTTGACTACAACTAAACCTAATGGATAGTCGATAATGACAGTATCTCAAGTTCATATGGCGCCTAAGCGAACAAAATAACTTGAGGCTTATATCAAAATCAAAGCACTTGCTTCGTCGTTTCCACTAATAGTTCACATGCGTAGACACTTAATACACAAAATCGCATCATATTAATGTATCAAAACCCATTAAATAAAAGATAAAACAGGACTAACAATGTTATGTTCCCGCCGAAACTCTAATAACTGTTTAGCATCGCGTAAGTACACAGTACTATTGATGATCTCACGATGTGTGGTTTGTCTATGCCTACTATATATGTATAATATGCCATTTGTGTTGGGTATTTGTGTGGCGCTTTATTAAATTGTTTATAGCTGTATTACATAAAGTTATCTCCATTACAGTCATAAGAATAATAATATTTCCATTCCGTGTGGCATTTGATAATATTATATAGAATTATAACAATATTTTTATAATTAAAATGCATACGTAATAGATATAGGAAGATATTTTGAACTCAGAAGGAGTTAAACTGTTCATTTATTTATCAAGTCATTTCCTACTTAATAGCGTATCTAATGTAATGACTAATGATGTATTGATGCAGCAGTTTACTTGCTTATTTATAAACTTGTAAAAACGGTGTTTATTATGCTATAAGAAACAATAATGGTTTCCTTTAATACTATTGTATTTCATTACTTTGAATAAAACTAATTTTACGGATTTTATTGCGTTTATTTTTAATATAGTTTTATTCAAAGTGTAGTGTTCGCGTAAATATAAGTAATTATGACTTTGCTTTTGTAAGTGCCATTAGTACTTCGCTTTTCGAAAAAGAAACAAATACTGCAATTTTAGTTGAAATGACAAATTGTATTCTTATAACATATTATGTGCGAAATTAAGAAATGTACCTACATCACAGGTAGTATAAGGTAATGAATGGTATCAACTTTAATCAAATGTTTATTTTTGATCTAGTCAATATCATTCAGTAAAAACAAAAAAGTTTAATTCGATAGATTTAAATAAAAGTTTTAATAAACTCTTGCGTAAGGCAAGAAATAAAATTAATGAACCCAAACAAAACATGCGAACTTTAAGTGCAGAGTTACCTTCTTTAAATTTATTTTTAATTTAGGTAAACGCACTAAATTCTGTTGTATTTATTTTGTTTAAATTGGTATGTAATTAAATATTTTCGAATTAAAATATTTAAAAATAAGACTGAGGTTGTATTTATATTGAATAAATGGCAAACCATTTGTGCATTAAAATTGTGAAATGTTTGATTAGGATTTTGAGATTTCGTTTTATTATTTTAAAAAGAACACTAGTAGTAATGTTAACACTACTAACACTCCCCTTAACAACTAACTAAACATTTAAATGCTTGTACTAGTAATGGTTCACGATAGTAGTCAAATGTCGGATTTAAATCCACGACTTGAGTTTCGCAGTCCGTATTCTTTTAGTCATAACTATTAGGCTACTGACACTGTAAACGACTTTTATTATTTCACGTGTCATGTGAGCTTGCTATAATTAATTATTTAATGGAGTAGTACAAAATCGCGATTACAACATTTGTTCCATCCACACCGCTTGCTTTCAGGTGCTAAAGTTACTACAAATTGTAATAAACTAATCTAAGTGTAAGTCATGCCAGAAAATGTAAAATTATTCAATAACTACAATACTTCCGTGTTATGAGTATGTAAAGAAATTGTCAAATTATGTGATGTGTAGAGATGTAAATAAAAACATAAATGAAGAACATGTTCTTTTCTTTAGTAACTCCAAAATGAAAAATTAAACTTATATTTCCAAATACATTCATAATTTAATGCGGTAATAATAACAAAATTAGAGAAGACATCACATTTGATTCCTATCAGATTTTATTTACCCTTATCAGAGTGAACGAGAGTATAGGAGCTCGCAATGCTGTATGCATTGCGAGCCCAGCACGATGTTCATCAACAGTAGCAGATGTAGCAAATAACGTACTAAAAATATCCTATTATTTTGTCTGCTGCTACTGTAGGTATACTCCGCGCTTGTGTGTGTGCATTTCGAGACGTTTGTATCACTTGTGCGAAGCTTCTACACTCTCGTTCACTCTGGTTAGTTTAGTATGAGACACTGGTTTAGTTATTATATGTAAGTGATTAAATGTGCAGAAATCCTTCCTGGTTGCTCTTCTGTTACCATTACAGCCTATCAACTACCACTGCTGAACATAGGCCTCATCTATGGAGTGTAGAGTACAAGGAGGATCATACATCTCTATATACGAAAAGTGTCCCTAAAAACGCGTCCAATAAGGGTGGCGCTGCAGTAGCATAGGATAAATTTAAAAAAAGCGCCAAAATTAATTAGATTAAGATGGAGAAATAAACAAGGACCAACCAATCCGCTTGGTTTTTTGTACTACGTAAATAGTTGAGTTTTTGTATACTGACATTTTACTAACTACTATAGTCATGAAATTTTTCAAATATTTAAATTCAGCTGACTTCACTCCGTCTACAACAGCTATCTTCATATCGTAGTTTTTCAGACGCCAGCGCTATTGTGGTAGGTTTTGGAACCTCTATTTTCAGTATATAGTGGGACACTTTTTCAACTTTCGCACCTTATAAGATGGTTCTCCTTCTACTCTACACTCCATAGCCTCATCCATAGATTTGTTTATTTTTAATGAACAAATGATAAAGGAAACTTAATCATGATGGCTACAAATTAAATTTTTGCTAATACTTAATCAGATGCACACTAGCACACAAGTGCAACTCATAATCAAAATAAATTGAAAATTTCAAAACAATCCCCTCCGAAACAAAGAGCTGATGATCTTGAACTAGGCATATAGAATTATATGTTATAATAAATACATAACATTTAAGTAAAGTGATCAGTGATAGTAAGATAATAAGTTTAAATTTTGAAAATAAACATTAATGTCTATTTTATTCGCGTGTGTTTTATCATTGATATGATTGGCGATAGAGTGATTAGTGCAAGGCCATAATCAAAATACACCAGTGTGCGTGTAATGTGCATGTGTGAGAGACAAGTAGTGCTGCACTTCCTAATCCTGCCTCAGTTTCAACTATCGATACCGATAGCAGTATATTTGTGTCTTCTGATTTGACGCAGATGATGTAAATGAATATTTTTATCCGACTATGGCGAAGGCAAAAGGATATATTAATTGTATAGTTGTAGCACGAATGGGTCGGCTCGACCGGGGAAGGACTGTGCTCTCACAGTATACAAACGTAATTTTTTTTATATAGAAAAAGGGTGACAAACGGGCACACGGTCCACCTGGTGGTAAGTGAATGCTGCGGTCCATAAACATCTGCATTTATCTTCAATTAAGAATCAAAATAAGAAAAAATATATCTAAATAAGACTAATTTTACGGATTTTATCGCGTATATTACCTTATTTTATATTCCCGACGCACTTTCCAGCACCCATGGTCACGGGAGGGGGGGGGGACTGAGGTGTATGACGTCCCAATGTCATAGTTAACCACGGCTACCTTCAGATTAAAAATTATAATTTTTGACGGCGCACCCTGGCCCCTACTTTTGGATGGCTCGATGTGATTCAAGGGCCCCTCAGAAGGTTCGCTTGTGGTGCCACGATATCGCCGCCACAGCTAACATAACACAACAAGAAGGCTTCTTCCTTTTCACCTCTACGGACTGAGGTGAAATGCCTTACAACCTGTATTTATACCGGTACGTAGGTAACAGGGTGATACTTACGCAGATGAACTCCTAGGTTAATATAACGTAACTCACTTCTCACACAAGTGATACATATGATATGCGTGTTATAATCTCTATATATAAAAATCAATTGCTGTCCGTTAGTCTCGCTGAAACTCGAAACTGGCTCGACTGATTCTAATTAAAAAAAGCTGTGTGTGTTTGAGTGGGTCCCTGGATGGTTTAGATTCACAATTGGACCCGGTAGATGGCGCTGTTGTCGAGATCCAGAAATCGGATCGATAGTGTGTAATTAAAAGTTAATACTAAAACCAAACTCCGATAAGAGACGTGTACTGAAGAGGTATTAAACTAGACTACGATGTCAAATTTTTTAAATATTGCGAAACACATTCGAACCCTATACCTATTAACCTTATTAACCTAACCTTAATTAACCTGTTGCTATAATTTATATCATAATAAAAATGAAAGTGTGTTCGTATGTAGCCGTAGTCACAATCACAAGTTATAACTAGAATGTTCTCAAATGTAGGTTTAATTTAAACAGTTTATTATATTTTGGAACTAAAAAAAGAAAAGTGCAAACAAAATTTGTTATATTTATGTTTTCCTTCAAAGAGACCTAATTCATTATAAAATATTTGTGAGCACTCCTTAAAGATATTTTGCAATTTTGCTAATTTATCTATACAAATAAATAAAGTTGAAGTGTATTTTTGTAACGTCAAATGCTTTTTACTAAATGCATATGAAAGTATATACGGTACTTATAACAAATACACAATTTTTAAAATATTTATCTTTCTGTCTGTCCAATTGTTCCGGCTAAACTCCCAAATGGCTGGACCAATTTTGACTTTCACTGACAGATAGTTGATGTTATAAGGAGTAACAGAGTACTTTTATTTTAGAAAAATAATAATGGTTCCGCATAAAATAATTAAAACATGAAAACCATTCGTAATAAATTATTACACGCGGACGAAGTCGCGGGGAACAGCTAGTTCTAATAATAAAATAAGATTCTATGGGTAACTTTATTAAATTGTGTTTATGGTTGGATGTGTGGTTGTTTTTACCGTAGTGCACCTCTTTGTGAAAAAAATTTTTTTTTAAGTATTAGCTGCATATAGTCGGACATTTTCTAACGTTGCGTTGTTACTTTTTTACCGTGATGTTATTTATCACCATTTATCATTCGTCTACTTTAAATTAAACTTTTTGTGTCAGGCAAATTCGAGTAATTTGATAGGTTTGCACCCCGTCCTTTGCACCAACATTACTATAATTTACTTTCCTGGATACGGAGTAAAATAAAACTATAAATAGGTATCATTTTGTAATTTATTCACTAAATTCTCGATTTTTTTTAATTTCAAATACTTTTTAGGGATATAATATTATCTATGAATAACAGATTATTTTACAAATTCAACGTTGAATTCATAATGTTGTCTACATTTTAATAAGAAGCTGAAATCAACTGCAGTATGCAGGATGGACATTATTTGAATAATTGTTTCTTTATAAGAATTTATAAATAGTTTTTTTTTATGACAGATGCACACATTTCCACAAATTCTATTAATTTTTTGTTGGCATATTTTAATCTGTACTGTAATACTGACTGTACTAATAATAATAATAATTGTTTGCAAATAACATAATTTAAATTAAGTTTTCTAATCATAAACCCACACCCATATTACACAAGCTTGTGCCTCGGAAGTAGCATCCTCTATATTTTCAATAGCATCAGTAACAATACTCTCTACATCGTTTAGACCATAGATAAACACTATATACCAGGAAGTTTAGACCAAAGAGAATATAATCACTACGTTTAAGAGGCGGGACTTCCATAGTAAAAATAATTGCATGAAATTACGCCAAGTTACTCTACCAACATTAAGATATGACATTTAGTTTTGAGAAACAGGGCTGATAACATTGACAAATTACAATAGTGCTGTAAATGTCTATCCTCGAATAATTTTATCTATATAACGTTTATCGATACATTGTTTATCGATATTTTTACATAAGAAAAGTTAGATCTCTATAGTGAATTATTTATGAGAAATAAATTTTTTAACGTGTGGATTGAGTAAAAATGCCGATGAGGATAAGAAATCAATGTATTTTACACACAGCAATTTGTATTTATATCTATACAATTAGGTACAAAAGTATGTATAAAGAAAATATAAAATAAAGACTTTTATACTAGTAATTAATTAAGTAAAAAATAAATGACGACTCCGTAGCGCAGTGGCTAAGCTTTGGCTGCGGCATTGCAGGACCGAGGCTTCGTTCCCGCACTGAACAATTGTTGTTATGCTGTAAAATAAATAGTCTGCATCTGCATGCTTGTTTTCAACGTTAGATTCTTTAAGGGTAAAAATATTGGGTTTTTAATACTGATTGGATTAAATTGCTTTTATGTGTAACAAATACTATGTACAAATCGCTAGGCTTCTTCACAGAGGCACCTATGTACATACTATTCGCAGAGATCGTTTACTAATTGTCGCTTTCAAAATAAGTGCCCATTATAGCTAATATTTATTGGTGAATAAAATAATGATTTAGTTATATAATTTAATTCTTGCCAAAATGTGACTTTAGAGGGATATTATCTTTTGCTACATGTAAATGAAACCTAATTAACATACACATAAATTGAGGAAGTTTAAAGTAAGTCCACTAAAAAAATAACAGTTTGTTTTAGTTGGGTTCATATGCAATGTTTGTCACAAATTGTCTTAACATGTGAATCTTTTCAATTGGTGCATGTGCCAGCTATTTCACCCATTGCTTGCATCTGAAAAAATAATATAAATAAAATCACATTATTATTGAACAAATAGAATGTTAGCAGTCAGAATTGACTTACGTAGTTTCTAAGTATAGTTCGTTTCGGATTGCCAAACCATCGAACTATCCGATTTAGGAAATAGTGTGTTTGTATTTGTGCACACAATCGTACACTATAAAAACATGTCCTACATAGATGGCTAGTCCAAAAATATACTGGCGTTGAATATCATATTACTATTAAAGTTGAAATCACCACATATCTTCCATCATCTAAGGGAAATATTGTTACGAATAGCCTTTTCTTGTTATTATTTTTTCCGCTTCTTGCACCATTTGATTGGAAAGTTTTATAATGCATATTTAATTTCTTAATAATTCTGTAAATGAACAACGGCTCCTATAGCAAAATTAAAAGCAATCTTAATTAATAAAATATATACAAATATAATTGTTTGATTTGACATTTGAACCTATTTCATTTGACAATGTCGTTAATAGACATATCACGAAAAGCATAAAGAAGAGTAACCGTCATTAAAATTTGACCCCTGTAGTACATATAATTTTTACTATGGAGGTTGCACCAGCCTGGTTTAGACTGCAATATTTCATGGGAGAATCGCTTATAGTAACTTTGTTGTCACCAGATATCAAAAATAATTTTAAATTATTAGCGAGCACAAGTGTATCGTCTTCACAATTCCGATGAAGACCACTGTAGACTTCTTGTCACAATAGCAGTTTTCATTCCGGCGACAAATTGAGACATTGGGACATCTAACACATCTAAAGCAACCAAAACAATTTTGTATTACGTAGTATGCCAAGCAGATTTAAAGTATGTCATAATATATTTTCAACTACGTTCATTGTGCATACCCACTCTTCTTGAGACGGCGGATTTTTATTACCTACATCCACAAAATATTATATCTCTTAAAAATTTCTTAATGTATTTCATGAGTCATATTTGTTCCGCTAAAATTCCGCTCAAGACTAAAACTGCACGGGGCAAGCTGAGCAACAAGGCGACCTTGGTCGCCTTGTTGCGATTGTAACGCCCACGACGCCGAATGGCTCTGTTCATTTTTAACCAATCATGCTGAGAGATCTGTTCATGATTTTGTCGAGTCCGGAGTTTGGTGCCACAACACTAATGCAATTGCATTCTGTAATGCAATTGCATTCTGCAGACTGGCTAAAAAGGCGACCGCTCAGACCCGTCTAGCTATGCCTATCCCCATCACCTTGTTCCCCAAAATAATGGAATCCATTATAAACTGCCAGCTCATGCGGTGTCTTGAGGATCACCAGCTGATTAGTGACCGCCAATACGGTTTTCGTCGAGGTCGGTCAGCTGGTGATCTTCTGGTCTACCTGACTCATAGATGGGCGGAGGCATAAGAGTCCCAGGGGACGTATTGGCCGTTAGTTTGGACTTTGCGAAGGCCTTTCGATCGGGTTTGGCACAAAGCGCTTCTTTCGAAGTTCCCTTTCTATGGGCTTCCCGAGAAATTGTGCAACTAAATCACCAGCTTTCTGGCAGATCGGAGCATCCCCTCAGTTTCAAGGCACTCTCCTAGTTGCCTAAGCCAGTATCGGAATCGGCGTCGACATATCGA
The DNA here is from genome assembly GCA_963668995.1 of Parnassius mnemosyne. Classification (NCBI taxonomy): domain Eukaryota; kingdom Metazoa; phylum Arthropoda; class Insecta; order Lepidoptera; family Papilionidae; genus Parnassius; species Parnassius mnemosyne. Next base: position 14,736,235 of record CAVLGL010000035.1, on the reverse strand, counting down.
GTGACGTGCAAGTTTCGTGATCACTTGGAAGAGAAGGCCAAATTGGCTTCTAAAATGCTTAGCGTGCTCAGCAGAGCGGGACAGTATTTCATGCCGGCACACCGCCTGCAATTTTACAAGGTGCAGTTTCGGCCTCACATGAAATACTGTTGCCATCACTGGGCTGGGGCTCCCCAGGGCTTTATTAAAAATATAAAGCTGTTTTTGGTACCAACAATATGGTTTTCTTTAAGTTTTTTTTAATAAATCTCTTCTTGATAAAACAATATCTAAGGGCTATGGCCAGCCACGCCGCGTCGCCGCGACTCCGCCGCTGCCGAGAAAATTTTTAGGCCACGCCGCCGCCGTGGAATTGGCCTTCGGCGCTCATATCTTCGTGAGCGAGGCGTGTGCGGTTGAACGTCAATAAATGCAATTTCAGATTTATTGATTTCTCGTAAGACTCAAATTACCTATATCCAACAAATATAAGTCAAGGCAGGAGCATAAACAAAGTTCTGATTATTTCTATCTAAATCATAATTTTTTTTAATGTTGCTTCATTTTGCTATGCTTGAAAAACTAATTTGGTGTACCTATATCTATGCCAAATATAAGTATACCACTATTGAAAATAAGGGCTTTTATACTTCGCTTTTTATATCGGCCCTTTCCTTTGTAGAGAGGATTTCACTTGATCTGACGATCTTTATTCTAAAGATGATAACAATTTTAAATATTTTAACACGATGTACAAAGGCGAGCTTAACCTTATAAGAGTTATCTTCCAGCAAACCCTTTGGGAAAGAGAAATAGAAGTCGCTTTTTATTAATCATACATGAATAAATAAAGATAATATATAAAACATGATCGCGGAGCAGGGATTTTTTTATTGCTTTGCTTTTTAAACTTAATTCCCATCATAAAGTTTTATTTCTACAGCAACTAAGTTTTAAGACCTGTTGAACAGTATTTGTGATTCGAAAACCGAATTTACTCTCAAGTTATTAAAGTTCAAATTTGTATCAATTGCAATAATTTGAAATTCTTCCTGCTCCGCGATCTCGTCATGCACATATGCGTCTTGCAAATTTACCGCTGTTTCTCTTAGCCGTTCCGGATATTTTACGTCTGACGTAAGCGTGATTATATCTAACGGATATTATTTGATTTTTCCTGGGACCCACGGAAAGAAATAGGGTGATGGATAGTCTTGCGCCGGCATCACACGGCAATCCACATGCCTTTTCTTTTGTAAAAAGATGCTCGGTCATGTAAATGTAAAAAGTATGTCCAGAATAATCTGGCTCTTATACCATGGCTAGAGTCACGAGGGCTTTATAATCAAACTAAATAAAGTTCACATTTGGCCAAATCTAGACTAGGTGCCGTTTGACAGAGTACAGAAAAGATTTTTAGATTATTGTAACAAAATATCTGATTCAATAATTGCTTATCTTTCCTTTGCATAAATTAAAAAGTGTGTCAAAATACTTAATTAAGTAAAGTGGTCCTATTAAACAATTAAATTATATTAATGATCATAGAGAACTTTGAAGCTTTGAACAAATGGTTTTGTCATGTACTTATTATTGTATTTACATATATGATTATAGTTATCATTATACACGATCCAGTTTACCGTCAAGTTTGCAGCGCGTTTGAAGCGGCGGCCGGTAAACTTGACGGCGTATGGCTATCAGTGTGCATGACAAGTCTACTTGAGGCAAAAAATTGAATTTCGATTCTGCAGACTTGATCAAGCTTGCAGCGTCATGCAAACTTGAACGTGTGTATGAGCGATCGTCCTATAAAATAAAATGATATAGACTCTACGGTGGCTAACCGCTAAGTCATCTTAGCGGTTAGCCACCGTAGTCTATATCACCTGAGGATGCCTCGTGTAGAGGCGAAACACGTGTCGTATTGTCGTCAGTGGTGTGTCTTGCCTAGTGTAGTGGTGTTGGGAGTAGCGGTGCTGGGATTAGTGGTGACGGGGATAGTGCACGCAATTGAGGGAGGGCGGGAGGTGCTCTTCATACTAGGTAAGACACATCATTTTATTTTATTTTATAACACGGATATTTGCGAAGTAATTTTTTCTAAAAGCTTTTATATAATGGATTTCAGCAAAGTAACGCCTGATTCTATTAATTCTATTCATAAGTGCTTACAAGAGAGCCAATGTAATAAAAATGAGTAAAATAAATAAAGAAATATATACATTTTATTTCTTTATGTTATTATGAATGACTGGATTGTAATAATACTCGTTTAAAATAAATTAAAACGAAGATAATTTCTTATTTTCAACCAAATTCCCAATTCAACTGTATTTTTTTGTGTTGTTACCTCAGAACTTTTTTCTAGGTGAACCGATTTTGATGATTCTTTTTTATTTGAAAGCTGGTGCTTCTTATGTGGTCCCATATAAATTTGATTAAGATCTGACGAGTAGTTTTTGAGTTATGCTTAATATTGTGTTGGTATTTCATTGACTTCTACTATATTGATGATGTTCTCCTTTTATCTGCCGACTTACAAAAAGGAGACGGTACTCAATTCGACGCGTATGTTTTTTTTTTACGTGTGTTACCTCATAACTTTATACTGGGTGAACCGATTTCGATGATTCTTTTTTTTATATGAAAGCTGATACTTCTCGTGTGGTCCCATATGAATTTAATCAAGGTCAGACAAATAGTTTTTGAGTTATTTTAGTTAATCTTAATAACTTATATTGAAGTCGGCTGTACAAAATTTTTAATTTTTAATTATTTATATTGAAGTCGGTTGTACTAAATTTTAGTTGTGTTAGTTCTAGTTTGGGGTCGGATACTTCTTGCCATAATCATGTTCATGTAAGTGTGCTGTGCACTGAGGGACCACGCTGGTATTTCTCGAAATCTAATAGATTTTTTCACGTTTTTTGTAAAACATATTTGAAACTGTATCTTGCGGAGTTTAATAAACTAATTACTAATAAGCCTGTAAAACTATGTAAAAATTTTAAAAAAATCGAGAAAAATAAACAAAGTTCGTTATGTGGTCTAACTAATGTGATTATCTTAGTTAATAGGTTATCAATATACATTAAAATTTTCTATTACTTAGTAGAAACCTTTAAATAAAACGAAAGAATCCTACACCTTCTTGCATTCCTTTGCTCAAACTGTTAGCACACAATATACGTCTGGAGACGTGTGTGGAATTTGAGATCAGTTTTAATCTTTAATATTGCTCCAATAATTACCCCTATTTCGTTTTTTACAAAATTCTAATAAAACCTTAACTGGAAAAAAGTACAATTTAAATAATTTAATAAAGACATTTGTTTAGATATTTGTTTCTTTTACCTATAACACTTTTTGTCTTGTTATTTTGTAAAATAAACTTTACAAATTCTTTACTATATATCTGTCATCACATTAACTTCATTATCAAGATTCTTTCTGAGATCTGGTGGATACACTATGTGAACTGAGGAACCACGCTTTAAGGGCTGTAACTTTTTATATATTCTTTTACAAATTCCAGTATTTATTCTACAATTGTTTAAGGCCCACAACTAAACCCTTAGCAATTCATTTCGCGAATTCCCGGCATGGTCCCTCAGTGCTCACTCACATGACTTTTATATAAGCTTAAAGCCAAAATTTGTTGCTTTTAATTATAATTTTGGTTTTTTCTGGCAATTTTTTTAGTTGGCTCTGAAGTAAAATAACTAAACTGTCCGTTATTATATATTATATTAAAGTGTCTTGACATCAACAATTTTATTTTTATGGTCAAGGTTCTTTTCATTTTTCATTTTTTTCTTAAGAGCACTTATTCTCTGGAAACTTTGCCTACAGATATTATAAAGCTTTTTTTCACTTGTTGATAAATCTTGAACCTTTTGAACGCCCAAAAGTTTTAAAATGTTATATTTATGTACCTGGAAAAGGCAAAACATTCAAAATTAGTAACAATTCTTTCGATATGGTGTGATATAGTATATTTTTATGATAGACAACCTGTATCGCCTCCAATCATTTCTAAATTTTAAGTGAATTTTAACTACCGCGCAGACAATGTGGTCCCATTTTATTATTGTTTTGTTACAAAAGTTTTGTAAATGCACATAGATGTGGTTTTAAGAACAAATCATGTAGGCGATAAAGAACTTTCATACTGTAGAAACATGACGGGCAAAACATTCAATGTCCTTCTCAAATCAACGTAATTTGTCCATCAGTCATCATTTGTACACCAAGATTATGCCTTAAGGGCTTTTATTGTTTTGATTTTCTTTTGAGACCCAATTTTCTACCAACTTCAAAAAGGATACGGTACTCAATTCGACTGTCTTTTTTTTGTGTTACCTCATAACTTATTACTGGGTGAACCTCTTTTGAATTTTGAATTTCGATGACTCTTTTTATTTAAAAGCTGGTGCTTCACATGTGGTCCCATATGAATTTCATCAAGGTCTGACCAATAGTTTTTGAGTTATTCTTAATTTCTATTGAATTCGGTTGTACAAAATTTTAAATTATCTTATGAATATACAATAAAGATATGAAATCCTAATCACAGCCCAGTTTTGCTAAAGGTGTCTGTGACGCAAGGCTTGAAAAAAATATAAATGTATAATTGAACTTAAATGTTAAGTAACAGCTGATATAAGTCCTACTCTTGGGCACAGGCCTCTTCTCAATTCTGAGAGGGTTTTAGGGCAAAGAACTGAACACCACACTGTCCCAATGCATGTTGGCAGATTTCACATGTGTTTCAATGTTTTTTTATTTCTAAGTCATGCAGGTTTCCTCACAATTATTCCCTTCACCTCCAAGCATGTGGTAAATCAGAACTTAAAACTGCAACTAAATATTTCATCGGTGCTGGCAGGATTCAAACCCGGGTTGCTCAAATACTATGAAATTTACAATGAGCGCTTAGCCCCTGAACTACCACAACTTCATAGGCATACAGAACTTACAATGCTCTATATTACTAATAAAATCAAATACTATATATGTTATACTACATACCGGTTTCTTGAATCTTTTCAATGTAGGAACATTTTCGAGTGGATCATTTGTCTCAGGGTCTGCATCATAATTTACCGATTGATTTTCTGTTAAAACAATATTCTGAAAATACAATAATTAGCTTATTTAACTATTTGATTTTTTTTTACGAAACATAGTGGTAAGAGTTGTTTCTTATACATACTTGCTCATTTTTTTTATGGTATTCTGCACTTTGTGTAAAATGCGAAGGACCTGACAACATCTAAAAGTAATATATTTTATGAAAATATTTTAATGGAGTATGATATATTATGTTTATATTTAATATATGAAAAGACAATTAGACCTCTACATGATGAGTTGGGCCAGCTTCATCTTGTAGTCTTTGCAATATATGTTCTGTATCAATAGGTATAGCAAACTTATTAATGCGCATTTTATTAATGTTACTGAAGGCAAATTCTGCAAAATGTCGACTGCATATCATTTTGTGACTGCTATGCAGTTTCTTCAAAAAATTTATATCAGCAGAATTTTGATTAGGAAAACTAAATTCAGCCCAAATGCGTGATCTGAAACATAAAATTCAAGTCAACATTATTATATATTATAATACCTTCAAAAAACGGCCAGTAAACTCAAATATTTAGTGATACTTACCGCAATACTGTCTCAGGTTTTCCATTTCCTATTTTAGGAAACCTGTGGAATGTGATAAAAGGATCTTGTGCTGCAGACACACCACACTTAACACACTTTCTATACTGATCACACATCGTGGATGAAATTATTGAATAAAGGCTTATTGTACTTAGTCAATATCACAAAAAAAACCGTCGCGAGGAAATACCTATGAGCGAACAAAGTAAGAAATCTGGAGTAGCAGTAGTCTCTACAATGTTTATTATTACATTTAAGTAAAAAGAAAGCACCAGAAAGTAATATATTTCGAAACTGTATGCTTCCCACAAACTATATAGAAAAACTACGATACTTCCTTATATATTACTATTTACTATACTCTTTGACTGTATGTATATTTATTTATATTTTTAATATGAAAGTAGGGATGATCGATACGTAGTATCCACTAAGTAGTCTGTGGATGATCGATGTTCGATCAATGTCAAAAATTAAAACATCGATGTTGCCACATGTCAAACATCGAAGCATTCATATTTTTCGAAATTTTAAAAATATTGACCTTGAACCAAATAGCAATAAATGTAAAATATTTTTTTCCATGAATTTATTTACTTCTCATAGAGACACTTTAATTCAAAATTTTAATCATATTTGTCCAGGAATAAAAACTGTCAATACGGAATCACTATACCTGCTAGGTGCCCCGTTGTTTTTCGATAGTATTAAACCTGTTTTAAAAACAAAATTTGATCAGTTTTTAAACCACGTTGATAAATTGTATAAATTAAACCCCCACATAGCTCTTACTATTTTAAAATATTGTCTTCTTGTACCTAGATTTACATACTTACTCCGCTCGAGTCCAGTCTGGAAATGTTCGGATATTTTACAAGATATTGATAATAATCTTAAAATTGCTATAGAAAAAATTCTAAATTTAACTTTAAATACAACAGCCTGGACTCAAGCTACTTTACCTATAAAATTTGGTGGCATTGGTGTGAGAAATATTTCTAGCGTTGCATTGCCTGCTTTCCTTGCTTCCGTGCATAGTGTCAGTGACTTATGTAACATAATTTTAAATAATAAAGTAGACCTATGCTTTGCTTCGGAGGCAGGGCAGACATGGCAAACGCTCTGTCCTGGTGAAAATATTCCACTGGAAGTTAACCAACAAAAACAGCGGGATATTCCGTTGGTACAGGGCGTGCAGAAGGATTTGTATCATAATTTCCATAGTGACCAAGATAAGGCACGCCTTCTAGCTGTTTCGACTAAGGAATCTAGTCACTGGTTACACGCTTTACCATCAAGTAATCTCGGCACATTAATTGATAGGGAAAGCTTGCGTATTGCCGTAGGAATCCGACTAGGAGCGGCGATTTGTCAACCCCATCAGTGCCCCTGTGGTAGCAGCGTCGACAAGTTTGGGCTCCACGGACTTTCATGTAAGAAAAGTGCTGGTAGGTTTTCACCACACAGTTCTTTGAACGATGTTATCCGAAGGGCTCTTGCCTCTATAAATTTTCCCTCGGTTTTAGAGCCTTGTGGAATATTTAGAGACGATGGCAAGAGACCCGACGGTATGACATTGGTCCCTTGGGAGAGAGGTAAAGCCCTAGTGTGGGATGCTACTTGCGTAGACACTCTGGCGGCCTCTCATCTCAGGGGTACCTCGTTTAGAGCCGGGGCGGCATCAGAGGCAGCTGAACTGAGTAAGTGGCGCAAATATGAGTCTCTGAGAGATGACTACATATTTGTGCCATTTGCTGTAGAGACTATCGGTCCGTGGAGTCCACGTGCGGTGAAGTTCCTAAAGGAACTCCATCCGCGGCTGGTCGTTGCTGCTGGTGATAAGAGGGCTGGTTCTTTCCTCGCTCAAAGGCTAAGTATAGCCATTCAGCGGGGAAACGCAGCCAGCGTTCTTGGCAGGATACCGCGGGGAGTAGGGCTATATGATAATTAAGTTTCTAGTTTTAGTTTTTTTTTTATTATCTTATATATATGTAGTTTTTAATATTGTAGATAGAATTAAGTATTATTAATAAACATTATTTTATTTAGATCGTTATAATCTATTTTGATATATTTTTCATTATTTATGAAACTTAGTATTGAAATAAGTACACACAAATATATTAATTGTTACGCAGTAATCGATTGTTAATAATCGATTATGTCTACTACTGGTAGCATAGTGGTATAAATAAATAAATAGCACCGTTGCAAACTGTTTTAATAAATAAAACAACCAAATGTAACTAATAATTTTTTAATCGGTACTTACAGTCAATTACCATATTCTTTTATTAGAAAAATATTTGCCGCAACGCCATTGACCGAGCTTTTTTCGAGTCGATAATTTCAGGCAGTATTGGTAGCGAAGCTTCCACAGAAGCCGAGAAGCCAGGCTTGCCCTATCAAACTGCTCAATGAATAATATCAACTAATAACATAACTCGTAAACTGTTTCAAACTATTTTCAATTTCCCGCGCGCTCCTCTGTTCTATAATGTATCCTTATTATGTAACATCAACACGTGACAAATTGCTTTACTGCGCGATACTGCTGTCATAAAAGTTGAGTTGAGCGATTAGTCATCTCTCTCGCACGCGTGGGCTTTTTACCGGGCTTTCGAGAAGACGATCGCTCCCTTTCTAACCTGTGGCAAAATGTTCTATAACGAAATATAACTACGATTTTATATTATTATATATATTTTATTTATATATCAATTAGTATGGAGCCAAAAGCCCGGCTTTTGGTGTGAAGTTAGTCGAGCGCGGGGGCGCCCGGGCGATACGTTTGCAAGTTGCAACTTCGCTTCACATTTCAATGAATTTACTCTGTGTGTTTATTTTTACTTATTTGTTGAAAAATTTATGTTTTTTTAAGATTTCTAGTGAAAATGGAGGATAATAGTGTTCCTTATGATGAATTGAAGTGTGTTAAAGTGCTAATCGGCGAAGAAAAGGTAAAGCACACTGCTTTGTTAAATACGTCCTCGATAGCACTGAATCTGAAACTGAAGAGTGGTGACAGATCAAGATTGGTGTATTTTTATAAAACTGCTAAAAACAAAAAAAAACATATCTTGGGCTTGCCCTAGTTTGGAGCCCTAGCTTCGCCACTGGGCAGTATACCCTTTTCATAAAAAGCTTGTAACTTGGATAACATAATTCAAAATCCAAAATTGGTCGTCTTTGTAAATTTTTAGTACATTTACTGCATAATCTGGGCCATAAGTATTTTATTTGTATTTTTATTTGCTATATGAAGCTGGCCTTAGATTTGGTAAAATCAGTCATGATTTTGATTTAATGTTACACCTGAATATCTGTATTTAAAACTTTGAACTTTTTTTTGTTCTAACGGCCGTGTAAAAGTTCATTCCGAAAGCTGAAATAGGACATTTAACTTCAATAAGACCGTCATTGTATAAAGTGTGAAGCCCTCAAATAACAATGATCAGGGTAAATGAATAGACCACATTTTTCTATAATAATATTTTCTTGTTTGCTAACTGTGCCAATGCTACATACTCGTTGTCCCTACCAACCTATTCAAAGAAGTGATCTCATCATCGAGATCATGAAGAACGTTCTTGAGATGGGGGCGCAGCCCATCCTTCTCTGTGAAGTACGAACCCCTACCACCAACGGATTAAGATGTTCTTAAATCGAATTGAAGTATCATAAAAGTAGCTCCTGTGATTCGTCGCAGGAATTTATTTATGGCAACTTGAATTTACACTGGTATTGAATTTTAATAAAACTTAAAAATATACTATATTAAAAACCTATAATAAAAAAACTAAAACTAATTACTTAAATTATCATACAGTCCTCCTCCCCGTAGTATTGTGCCAAGAACGCTGGCTGTGTTTCCTCGCTGAATGGCTATACTTAGCCTTTGAGCGAGAAAAACGGATAGAGTTTCTTTAGAAACTTCACCGCACGTGGATAGTCTCTACAGCAAATGACACAAATATGTAGTTATCTCTTAGAGATTCATATTTGCGCCACTAACTTAGTTTAGTTGCCTCTGATGCCACCCCGGCTCTAAACGAGATACCCCTGAGATGAGAGGCCGCCAAAGTGGCCACACTACGGCTTTACCTCTCTCCAAGGGACCAATGTAAAACCGTTGGGTCTCTTGCCATGGTGTCTAAATATTCCACGAGTTTCTAAAACCGCGGAAACATTTTTATAGAGACAGATGACATCGTTCAAAGAACTGTACCGTGAAAACCCACCAGCACTTTTCTTACATGAAAGTCCGTGGAGCCTAAGCTCGTTGACGCTGCTACCACAGGGGCACTGACGAGATTGACAAATCACCGTAGGAATCCCAGTTGGATTCCTACGGTGATGCGCAAGCTTTCCCCATCAAGTAATGTGCCAAAATTATTTTATGGTAAAGCGTGTAACCAGATTCCTTAGTCGAAACAGCTAGAAGGCGGGCTCGATCTTGGTCACTATGGAAATTATGAAACAAATTTTTCTCCACACTCTAAACCCATTCGTTAATTTAAAGTGGAACATTTTCACCGAGACAGAGCATTATTGCCGAAGATGATTAGGATGTATGTGGGCAAAGGACACGCACGCGTATGTCATGTATCTGAAAGGGAAAAGGCGGTATATTACAAATTTCAATAATGTAAACCACTGACAAGATTAACCCACTAACTTCCATATATACTATATAGTACGCATTGTATATTAGATATCAGTGTTTTCAAGCTCAGAGTAATTACCAGCATAGAGAAAATTTTACAATAAGTCCAAAATTCTTGTAGTTGAACTCTATATGCATATGCCATTTTACGTGATACAAAATAAGATTATTCTCACCTTCGTTCTTTTACAAGGTTGTTACCATTTACCATTTCATAGACGCCACTATTGATCAAAAAACCTCCATAAATTCATTTAGTTCATGACTTCAAATTAAGTGTTACAAATCGGATTAATTTCAGGTTCGTAATATTTATTTAAATTAATGAATGTCAGTAGAAGCTTCATCTGACATCTTACAACAAATACGTATTCGATTAATGCAGAATTTCGCATTATCGTGGTAATTTAGAAAATATCGTGAAAAGGTTGTTACGAAATCTGCTTAAATTCAGCCGATATATTTCTACAAAGTTATCCATAGACTGCGGTTTCACAGGGTACCCCTTCGAAATATTTTGAGTTGAGTTTGTCTAATCGACAACGGTTTGCATCACGGAACGTACACAGAAGGTAGTACTACGATAGTGTGATTATAATAACTGCGGCATGACGGCGATATTCCTCCTCTTTTCTCGTTGCATCACTACTATTAATAAATCGATTACGAACGTATTATCCGTTTTCTTCTCTGCTCCTTCAAGATATTATCCATCATTCATTCATTAATTACAGCCCATCAAATGTCCCCTACAGAACATAGGTATATTCCATAGATTACCTCATAGGGGGAATATTTACTATAGTTCCTCTTAGCAAGTGGGTTGGAAACCGCAATTTTTTTATTATTTGGGTTGGTTTTTTTTATATACAGAATAGGGGATCATTTTCTATATCTGGAATATGCCTTACATAGGCTGCACTAAAAGTATAGGGAATGGAATATTTCCACTGTTCCTGTCATATTAAAATCTTTTTAATTGAAAACTCTTTGGTTTTAAAAATCGAATACCATTTATTTATTTAAAAAAAGATTCTCGGTCTTGTCACAAGGTTTTGTCAAACTTGTTTAGTCGTTGAGAAAATGGAATTGACTCGAAAAAATTCAAGAGCGATGATTTATTATGACTTTCGAAGTGGTTTAACACAAAAACAGTGTGTTGACCGGATGATTTCTGCATTTGGTGATGAAGCCCCATCCAAAACCACAATTTATCGCTGGTTTGCTGAATTTCAACGCGGACGTGTTAAACTCAGCGATGATCCCCGTCAAGGTCGTCCAAAAACTGCAGTCACCCAAGAAAACCTTGATGCTGTGCGTAAGCTGATTGAGGAAGATCGACATGTGACATACCGCGAAATTCAGGCAACTTTAGACATTGGCATGAGTCAAATACAAATAATCTTGCATGAACAATTAGGTGTAAAAAGTTGTTTTCCCGATGGATACCGCATTCGCTCTGTGAAGAGCAAAAAGCGGCTCGCGTTACTTGGTGCGTCAGAACTCTCGAAAGATTCCACGCAGGATCCTCAAATGCTGTATACAATATCGTATCAGGTAACGAATCCTGGATATACGCTTACGAACCCGAAACAATAAACCAGTCACGAGTTTGGGTGTTCGAAAATGAGTTAAAGCCAACAAAAATTGTTAGTTCACGGAGTGTTGCAAAACAAATGGTGGCCACGTTTGTCCCCAAAACCGGCCATGTTACGACTATTCCTCTTGAGGGACAAAGAACGGTTAATGCAGAATGGTATACTAGCATTTGTTTGCCACAGGTCGTTTCTGAACTCCGTAAAGAGAACTGCAACCGCCGCATCATCCTCCATCACGACAATGCAAGTTCTCACACCCCACACAGAACAAAAGAGTTTTTAGAGCAAGAAAACATAGTATTATTAGACCATCCACCGTACAGCCCCGACCTAAGCCCTAATGATTTCTATACTTTCCCTAAAATAAAGAATAAATTGCGTGGACAGAGATTTTCATCACCTGAAGAAGCTGTGGACGCCTACAAAACGGCCATTTTGGAGTCAGGCACACTTGACTTGTTGACGTGTAGAAAGAGGAGTACTTTGCGAACCGAGTGCTGCGTAAGCCGCATGTCTGGCATAGAGCATTCACACCGCGGGATGGATGGCGGCGTGTTCCCCCCGTTATCGAAAGTCGAGTTGGATGCAAAGAGAGTGCCTAACAGATCAGCTTTTTCCTTTGCATCATGGGTCAGTGAGCCGTCCACCCTGTGCAGAAATGGGAGAGATGGCTGGCAGAAGTTCCCTTGGGCAGCCTTGGCAAAAGACCAGAATTCACGGGTCGCCGAAGCAAGGCGAACTAGTTTCTCGCCAATTCTGCCTATGTGCTCTGACTTTGTCTTGGCAATGACTTTTTTGAAAGACCAGGAGGCGGTATTATACTTCTTTTTAAGGGCACTGATATTTACATGCCGGGACGTTGATGCGTCAGCTTAGACCCAGTAATACTCCTGCTTATAGCGTGATGCTATTTTACAAGATCTACCTCAGATAGATAGATCCCAGTATATATAATAGATAGAAGAAGCAATAAAAAGTATAAGTGTAAGTACCCTGAAGTACCACATCATTGACAGAATCAGCAACAACATTGGGATCGTCCGGTGAGAAGCAAACCCGCTCCCAAGGGTAGGATGCAAAGAACGACGGCATCCTATCCCAATCAGCAGAGCTACAGTGCCAAACATGGCGGCAAGGTGCACAATACAACCGCGATGGTAGCGTGGGTGGCACCACACTCCGGATTAGACAATGGTCCGAGGAGCCAAGAGGGGCGTCCACGGAGATATAATATCCGTCCGGATGAGAGGTCAGCAGAAGGTCCAACAGGGAAGGTATGTGATCCTTCACGTCTGGAATCCCAGTAGGCGATATAACCAGTTGTGTCACACTATATTCCAAGGCAAAGTCATAAATAGATCTCCCCGCATGATAGGTTTAACAAGAACCGAGCCATTACCTCTGCGGATGGGATCTGCTGTAGCAAGGAATCTGTAGCCATTTGGACGTGGTCAATGAGTCGGTCTGTTTCGGTATTACCGCTATGGGACCTATAGAGGCATCCGTAGATGCGCGGTTGGTCATCGCTGTCTATGATGGACAGGTCCGAACCTTCAAGCCTGCAGAGGCGTCGAGAACAGATGTTCTCTCTGACGTATTCGCTCAAGGCACAAAGCACTTCAGCACTTCGATATACCGACAATCAACTTGGCACCGCTGAAGGGACTGCAGCACCGCCCAAATTTCGACGGAATCAAAGGCTTTCTCACAGTCCACATACGCCAGACATTGTGGCAAATTGTACTCCTCGTACTTCTGTACAATTTGCTGAAGGGTATGTATATGGTCTATGGTGCTAAAGCCTTTTCGGAAATCGGCTTGTTCGGGAGGCTGGAAGTCGTCAAGTCTGCGCGCGAGACGATTCGTAATGACTCTCGAAAACAGCACGTAGATGCTGCTCAGAAGGGAAATCGGTCTGTAGTTCTTCAAGAGAGCGTTGTCACCTTTCTTGAAGAACAAGTCCACCGCACTTCTGCTCCACGCCTCCGGTGTAATGCCACCATGGAGGACGGAATAAAAAGAGCCTCTTAAGGACTTCAAGTACCGGTTTTCCACCCGCTTTCAGAAGCCCTCTGTAATTCCATCCTCGCCTAGGGCCTTGCCGTTTTTAAGGTGTTGAAGAGCCATTCTAATCTCGCTCAGACTGACGTCCGGGATATCATCGGAATAGTATCGTATAAGACTCGCTCTTGGATCGTTACTCACACTTGCGTGTGGCTCCAACGATGATGTGTACAGCTGCCAATAGAACCTCTCAATCTCACTCAAAATCTCAGGTGTCCCGGACACGACGCTGCCACTCTCGGTCTTCAGTTTCGACAGTTGGCTCTTTCTGGCAGACAGATCTCTAGCAAAGATTTGGGAGCCCTGGTTCCGCTCGATCGCTTCTTCAATACAAGCTGTATTGAAGTTGCGTAAGTCCCGCCGCATGCATTTGGAGATCTGTCTGTGCAGTTGCCTGTATGCTGTCAAATCTACTGAAGACTGCAGCTTCATATCCCGTCTAACAGCCACGAAATTAAGAGTGTGATCGGAGAGTTTTTGTGTTCTTCTACGGCGGGTCTTGCAAAACTTAGCTCCGACCGCATGGACAGTTTCCACGAGCTTGTCATTCATATCGTCCACTGCATTGCAATCTTCTAGGCACTGAAAACGGTTTCGTAGCTCGAGCTGAAAGGTTTCGGGACTTTGAATAGATCACGAGGGAGACGGAGCGTTGACTTCATTAGGCGAGACCTCTCCAACTAAACGTTTAGGTTCAGTGTGCCTCTCACCATTCGGTGATCGCTGCCGGTTTTCACCTTCGCGATCACTCAGACATCACTGAACAGTTGTCGTCTGGTCGTCATAATGAAGTCAATCTCATTTTTTATCGAACCGTCGGGGCACGCGACCAGGTCCAATTCCTGTGGGGCCGCTTCTGGAAGAAAGAGTTAATCATAAAGAGTCCCACTTTCTCCATCAGCTGTTGGCCCGCTGCTGGTTGCTGCCGCTGCTGGCCCTTTGGGTTCCGTTGCCCTATTCAGAATTTCCCTACTTTCAGCTCAGGGTTTTCTCTTGTACCTAGTTTTGCGTTGAAGTCTCTTCGGATAATCCTATAATATGCCAGCGTAACTTCTTCCAGCTCCACGATCTTCTCGTCAGTCTTCAGGGTGCGCGCGTTGTATGTTGCCAGGTCGAGTCGTCTTAGGTGGCAACCGAACCTCCACCGGAGATTCTTAGCACCCCCTGCCCCGCCGTTACCATGGTCGCCACCGTAGCCAGGAATAGCGGGGCCGCCGGGGACTGGGGGCCGTTTCTTTGTTACTGTCATTTCATTGGAGGGGTATTTGCCATAGTTGCCACGCTTGGCGAGCGGGTTGGCAACCGCAGTTTTTTTATTGTAAGTTTGTTGTTATCAGGAAGATGCTGCTGCCTATCTCCTGTCTGCCTCCCTTTGTCGCCTTTTACGACCCCCACGGGAAGATATGGGGTAGTGGATATACTTGACCGCCACTACGGCTTTTACTTTTATAAATATACCCATATTGCCATAGTTGCCACGCTTGGCGAGCGGGTTGGCAACCGCAGTTTTTTTATTGTAAGTTTGTTGTTATCAGGAAGATGCTGCTGCCTATCTCCTGTCTGCCTCCCTTTGTCGCCTTTTACGACACCCACGGGAAGATATAGGGTAGTGGATATACTTGACCGCCACTACGGCTTTTACTTTTATAAATATACCCATATTGCCATAGTTGCCACGCTTGGCGAGCGGGTTGGCAACCGCAGTTTTTTTATTGTTTTTTTTTGCTGTTATAGATGCTGCTGCTGCCCATCCTATGCCTCAGTACGCTATGCTTTTTCTCTTTTGCATTGCCAATATATTATAACAGTCAGTTTAAATCTTTTAAATCTATGGTTTTTATAGCGTCATAAATATCACAGGTACAAAATAAGTTAAATGACTAAACCATTTTATGTTTCAGACATTTATTTCACATGAATTAAATTATATTACAATTTTAGATAGTTATCTTGGAAAGCAGTTTATTTTATTTAACTTCTTACTTTTCTACATGTTTAGTTTGTCAATAATTATTTATAACTGCAATGCAAGGTATATTTTAGAATACGTCTAAACAGTCAATGTTGCAGATGTGTATGTATATTATTACAACCAGACATTTAGAATATAATATAACACCAAAAATCCAACATGAAAGTATAATAATGCACAATAAAAGAGAGATATTTTTGTTAAAGCTAATATCGGTTGCAAGACATCGTGCCACCATTTTACTATGTATGTAACAAACATTAAGACGGCTCAAATTATAACAATATTGTATATCTAATACAAATACAGATAGTCAAGCCCAACATTAATTACAAAATTCTATTAACATTAAATTCGAACTAAATTTTCCACTTCAACAAACTTTACGTCAAGGTACTGAAAACTGGAAAATATTTTAAATAAGTTAGTCAGTGTAGCTTGTCATCGTACAGATATATTGACCCATGATGACAGTGATTAATTGTTTTATAAATACAGCATATTTTGTGTGAGAATTATGTATAATTACTGAAATGAATTGTGCTTATACTAAATCAATATAGGTATATCAGTCAATAATGTAGATGTAATCAAATTTATTAAACTATCTACGAATAATTCTAGATTGTTTCTCATATTGAATCTACATTACAAATATATTGAAACTACATTTCCACTTCTTCAGTTATTATTTGTATTCTAAAAACACTGATATTTCTTTCCTCTTTCTTTATTTTTTGCTTTCTTTAAAAAAAATAGTATCATTCATTGTCTCGATTGACTATGGTCAATTAACTGTTTCCTATAGAGACGCAACACATATACATCTATAATAGAAGCTACCTAAATCAGTAAAGAGAAGCTTCCACCTTCATGTCACCGAAATTACACAATTATAACATCAAATACAGACAATTCACTTGTTCGATTTCATGATATTCTCAATATACAACATTAGCAGGCAACTTGTATGATCATACATGGATTCAAAATGCATTATAAATTCTTACAATGATTGTGTATGTTTACTTCATAATTATAATACATGGAAAGTATAACAAAATAAGGAATGAATAATTTACCGCTTGTCGGATACACATGCAAAACAGTTTGTACAGTTAAGAAACTAAATTTGTATACATGGAGAATGTTCCAATCAATTTACAAGAAAGCCCATCCTTCCCATGCGACAAATTTATAACTACACAAAGTTATTATCAAATTAAACTTCAAGTTTACTTCATAATAATGAGTATGTATAATGTACATACATTTAGAGTAGATATTTTATTTACATCCACTAATTTGTTCAATACTGTTTTTATTTACTACACTACAAATCTGTGTGAATTAAGTAAAATAGGGCTATTACGCAGTGAGATCATGACATATTTAGTTCATGCCCGCACATTACAAAAACTAATAATTGCAAGGGGTAATACTACTTTTTTGACCGTGTAGTGGCGGTGTAAGAATATTTACTACCTTATATAGTCCCGTAGGAGTCGTAAGAAGCAACATAAGGAATCAAAGATGACGACCAGGAGATGGACAGCAACCTCTTCTTGAAAACAACCAGAAAATTAAAATAAAACTGCGGTTGCTAACCCGCCTGCCAAGCGTGGCAACTATGGCAAATATCTCCCCTATGAGGCAATCTATAGGGTAGGCCTAAATTCAACAGTGAACTTTTGATAGGCTGTAACCTTAACGGCAAGGCCACTAAAAATGCTGAAGGCAATTCCTACAGGCTGGTGCTTTCCGCAGTGCGAAGATGACAGCTCTGCTCACTCACCATTCCAATGCCCAATGATGAGTTACAGGCAAAAATATCAAGTTATGCACACTATTTTACACATTTACTAAATGGTTTTTTACATATTTTTTATATATACAAAAAAAAAACTATATATCAGTAGCAGTAGATTTAGAAAGGTTACTAAAAAAAGCTTTTTGATTTATGGAAAATATGCTATTTTCTTTTGTTAAATATGCTGACACTGGAAATATCATGCATCTCACTATAACCCAATATACTATATGTAAAAATTATCGGATTCAAAAAAGTTGTATATCTTAACTATGAAAGTACTTATAGACATGTACACAATATGTACAACTGCAGACATGATACCAGTAATACAAATACCCCATCATATTTAAGCATTAGTAAGTTATATTTCTTTCACCTGAGACTTAGGTTAACTAGAATTTCGTAATTTTTATTTACAATGCTACCTCATTACACGGGTTCTGATAGCTGAGAAACTATACACCCGCTTTATGTTTCACAGTACGCGAGAAATCGACTCTGACCATCACCAGAACACACAAATCTGTTTAATTCCGATTCTAAATGCTGATTAACCGCGTGTTTGGGTGAAACCGGCTTGTTTGAGAAATAAAAAAGAAATCAAGAACTTTTACTAAAACAGTGCAGCAGATCAAAGAAAAACAATTAGGATCTGTGCTGTAAGTTGTAACTTTTATATGGGTTTATATAGTTATATGCTTTCACAGCAACTGTACAGTACGACATAATCACTTGTGCTCTTATTTACATTACGAATGTCTTAAGATGGTGAAAAATTTTAAACATCGACATAGCTAAGACAGCAAATCTTCTTATCGCTCGTCTTAAGATTGACCTACAAATTTCCTTTGAGATCTCATCAACTCATTAATCAATTAAGAGTTGAAATAAATATTAAATTCATATTTAACACATTGTGTTCCAGAGTTTACCCTCCGGTCATGTATATACAGATAGAGTGTTGCACCGTCCGTTGAGTTTACGTGGAGAGGTAGAGTCGGTGGTAGTCGTTGGCTCCAAACGCCGCGTTGCATTTGGGGCATTTCCTTTGGCGCGTCTCGTAGCGAGTCCGCAAGCAGTCCCAGCAGAACACGTGGAAACATTTCGTAAGGACGGCATCTTTGCGCTTTACCTGCAAACGAAAAGTATGTTCACAAAGTTAATACATTTTATGTGTATGAGAAAAACATTTCCTGTACCTCTATTGAATAATTAGTGGTGAGTGAAATGTTTACTAATGTCTCGTTTGGGAGTTTTTGATGTTAATGATATATACTTTTGTTTTAAATAATAAGATAATTTAAAAAATTAAGATAACTTCAATTATCATTCTATATAGTTAAATCTTATATTAGGAAACTGAAAAAAGAAAAATACATTTATATTCATAGCTTCTTCCCTTTAGTCGTCAAGGTGGTTAAGTCGCTGAGAAGCAATCCAGTCAGATTGTATTTGGACCAGTGATATAAATTATTGTTAGTATTATTATTCCATCAATGCAATTTAATCTTATCTAATTTACAATTTTTTCATTTTCGACGACTTAATATTAGTGATTGTTTGCTAAAATATTTTATATAATAAAAAATAATAAATTTTTGAAACATGAAAGTTTCTGAATGAGAAACTAGTATAAGCATTCAACACACAAAGTAAGCTAAGTTTCCTCAAGAGGATATCTTCGAGGAGGATCCATTGGTGTCGCGCTGTACACGAACGACCAAGTTAGACGACTGAGAGAGACAACTGTAGCTTGGATTGGACTTATTATATAGAAAGCACTGATCTCCACATAAACTAGTACTCTGGACTGGCTATACCCTACAAAACGTTTGTGCCGATTTGAAGCGCCGCCGTTGAGTGTACCGCGAACTAAATTTTGACATAATTTGCAAATGGCCGTTGTTTTATTTAAAACGTCTATAGTGCCACCAACTTATCTGTTCAGTTGACAGCGTCGCTAGTGGAGTGCTTACTATTGCCATTTAAGAAATTCACCGAGGAAATAGGTGACTACATATTCATTATACATAATATAAAATAAAACAAATTTCTTGTTAATATATTAAAATTAGTGAGAATTAGTGTTATTATATATATTATTTATATTTTATAAAAATAATTGTGGTCGTGACCTCGGAGTTCAAGCGGCTGAACTCCAGGAATTTGTGTTTTGAAAGATGTACCCGCGCTAGCTACTGGTTCCAATAATTCATCTTCTGAGTCACAGTCACTGGAGTCGCTTTCGATAACGCTCTGACACGCTATAATAAAGGGTTCATCTAAATACGCGTATTTTAGTCTGTATTCATTTTCAAGTTTTTTATATGATTACAAATGTTTTTCCACTACACCGGTGTAATTTTATGGAATGCCTCTTCAATTAATTGGGGCGTTGGAACATAAGATTTACCAACAGTTTTACAGTAGATTGAAATAAATTTTTTTACTATGTTTCACAAGTACATTATTTGGTGATTTTAATTTTCCATATCTGGCAATACAAACCTGTCGCGGCAGCGACGCGTTCATACAGCTTTTCAAATGGTATAGTTGGGGCTTGTACACGTTTCTCGCCTTTCATAAAAGATAAAACTTTCAAGATAATCTGTCCCGCATCACTTTTAAGATCTTTAGGCATTTTATTTGCATTTTTTAAAAACACTCACCTGATAGCTCATAAATAATAACTGACAGCGAAATGTAATTTACAAAATGGCGGCTTTAGTTCCAATTTTGTCCACCTGAACAGATAAGTTGGTGGCACTATAATAGCGGGTTTAGACTCTCGCCTCGCGCCTCGCCTCGTATTTCGAGTTATTGCGAGGTAACGAGTGCCTGTTTACACTCGCGATGCGTTCAGTTTCCAGTATTATATAATATTAGTCTATGGTTCAGTTTGCGTTGAGCCAGCGACGATGAAAGACGTCGAAATAATAGCGGCATCAACTCTTGCCTTACTAAGTATTTATCGATGCTTGATCATTTTAAAAAGAAAATAAAAAAAAAACCTCGTTGAGGAAGAATATGGTGAATATCTATTCATCGAAACAGAACCTTTTCAGTTTAATAATTTTATATAAATTATGAAACTAAAAAAATTATATAAAGTAAATTTTATATAAAGTACCTATTGTGCAAGATTAAATAATATTACTTTATTAAAATTGTAATTTTAAAACAAAAGCAATTCGAATGTTATTATGGAAGGGCGCCGTAAACAAACTGAAACGAGACGCGAGTCCCTCGCGTGACCCCCTTTGCCTCGTGCCCAAAAAACCGCCTCCGACGCAAGCGCCGCGAGTGGCGATGCGAGCCACGAGCTAGCGTTTACACTCGCACTTCGTGGCTTGCCTCGCCTCTCGCGCGAGAGTGTAAACGGGGTGTGAGAGTATTTTCAAGTTTTAAATGAGAAAAAGAGTGTGAGTTGTGTAGTTCGGTTATATTTCATGTTAGTAATATAATAAAATGTATTTTTAGTAACAATGTTAATGTAAAATTCGTTACCGGAAACGAAGTGCAATAACATTCCACAAGGGAATTTACAGTTTAAATTAAAGCTATTGGATAATATTATAGACTCTTAAAAACCATATACTTAATGTATTAAATGTAATTACGAACACATGTTTGGCACTAAATTACCTATATTTAAAAATCAATTAAATTCAATAGGGTTAATGAGTTCCTTGTATATATCTCTTTACAACTTTCAAAGTAGCTGACAACAGATAATTATCAAATATTTAGTAATTTACAATTTTTAACTGAATCTATACTAAAACTGCAACTAAAACGCATAAAACTTGTGAATTGGAGTCCAAAGCAAATTGATTATGATGTCAATGATTTGTGGTATGTTTTGTGGTTTGGTATTCTTTAATGTAATTCAAAGAATGTAAAGTTCTAATTGTACCTACAGATATTGTTGAAATAGGCATAATACATATTTTGGCAGCTTCTAGATCAAATTTTTTTGTGAAGAATTGTAGCCCACTGTATATTTCTTTGATTTATTATGTTCGTTTTATTTGTTAACTGGATGTCCTGCTAACGGAGCAATATAGTAATTTTAAAAGGATTTTAGTCTTTAAATGCCTATGAGTTTTGTGTAAGAAAATATACCTTATACAAACTAACATATCTTTGTATGTCTAGTACCACAAACATAATTATTCTTTACTATATGAAAAATAGATTATTTAACATTGCTTTACTATTTATATTATAAAACTATTATGGTATATACTCACTTTGCAAGATGGACATGTTAAGGTTTCTTTGTACTCCCGGATTTCCTCCAGTAGCACTTCGTCCATACTACTGCCCGCCTGTTCCATCTTCTTCATCCGTTCGGCTTTACGCCTGAGGATGGCGAGCTCCTCCTTGAAATTAAATATTGAATTTATAAGTTTAAACAAGGTATAACAAGAGGGGCAGAGGGTTAAGATAACATACATCTATAATATAAGTGATTAAGAAAAGGTAAGATAACTTCGACGTTAAGGATAAACTAAATGACTGCAGCTAAACTGTATTGATTAGATAGTATTTTTTTATAAAAATTACTAAATAATTTTCTGTCATTTATCAATCGATCGAATATAATAAAAGAAAATATTTAAAAAACATGTACAAAAAATTTCCAAGTCCAATTCTTTGATTTCAGTTATACAAAGTTTTATGTGAGAATTTATGTGGTACAGTTTGGAAAAAAATACTTTTAGTTTAACTACAGTAATCAAGTATAGATTGAAATTTTATTTATCAATGAATATTACACGATAAACACAGAAACAAAATCGTTTGGTATTGAGATTGATAGGTACTGCATATATCAACTCCTTTAGTATTGTAAAATGTGTACATATTATATGTATTCTGTAAAGATTTTACAAAATATGTCGTAAAAAATAGTGTAAATAGTTGACCGCAGCTTCACTGACACTGAGATATAAATACTTCTAAAGGTATAAATAGAACATTAAAAAAAAGTGTTACATGTAATCTTTTTGTCTTGTACGCCTCTGCTTCTAGTGCACTTGTTTTCTCGGCAACGACCTGTTGTGCTTCTTTCATTTGAGCGTGATATTTCTCTGCAAAGTATACAATTGAATGTTAGTACATTTGAATGTAGTGCTTTTATACTTTTTTTATGGAATAAGGGTGACAAACCAGTACACCAGTGACAGGTGACCAGATGACAGTTATAACGTGGTAGAGCCATGCTGCAGCTATATTAGTTGTATAGTTGTAGCACGAATGGGTCGAATCGACCGGGAAAGGACCACGCTGTCACAGAATCATCATCATTACAGCCCTTCACAAGTCCACTGCTGGACATAGGCCTCCACCAAGGAATGCCACACAAAGCACAGTCCTGAGCCACCTGCATCCATCGACTTCCTGCATATCTTACCAGGTCGTCACTCCATCTAGTGGGGGCGCCTTACACTTCGTCCGCCGGTACGAGGACGCCACTCGAGAACCTTTTTTCCCCATCGGTTGTCCGTTCTTCGAGCTATATGGCCGGCCCATTGCCACTTCAGCTTACTAATCCGTTGTCAGTCACTCTGGTTCTACTGCGTATATCCACATTTCTAAGTTTATCACGCAGAGAAACTCCGAGCATAGCCCTCTCCATAGCTCGCTGAGCGACCTTGAGCTACCTCATCCGGTCAGCAGTGAAGGACCACGCCTTAGTTCCATAGGTCATCACTGGCAACACGCACTGGTTGTACAGTCTCGTTTTCAAGTTTTGAGGCATACCTGACGAGAAGATGTGCCTCCCGAACGCTGCCTAACCGAGTTGAATCCGTCCATTGACCTGGACCACGCTGTCACAGAATCATCATCATTACAGCCCTTCACAAGTCCACTGCTGGACATAGGCCTCCACCAAGGAATGCCACACAAAGCACAGTCCTGAGCCACCTGCATCCATCGACTTCCTGCATATCTTACCAGGTCGTCACTCCATCTAGTGGGGGCGCCTTACACTTCGTCCGCCGGTACGAGGACGCCACTCGAGAACCTTTTTTCCCCATCGGTTGTCCGTTCTTCGAGCTATATGGCCGGCCCATTGCCACTTCAGCTTACTAATCCGTTGTCAGTCACTCTGGTTCTACTGCGTATATCCACATTTCTAAGTTTATCACGCAGAGAAACTCCGAGCATAGCCCTCTCCATAGCTCGCTGAGCGACCTTGAGCTACCTCATCCGGTCAGCAGTGAAGGACCACGCCTTAGTTCCATAGGTCATCACTGGCAACACGCACTGGTTGTACAGTCTCGTTTTCAAGTTTTGAGGCATACCTGACGAGAAGATGTGCCTCCCGAACGCTGCCTAACCGAGTTGAATCCGTCCATTGACCTCTCGGTCGAAGTTGGACTTACCTAGTCGGACTATTTGTCCCAGATAAACATACTCGTCAACAACTTCAAGCTTAGTGCTCCCAACAACTACCGGCATATGTGTGACATGGACATTAAACATTATCTTTGTTTTGTCCATGTTCATCTTAAGACCTATCCGTTGGGAAACACTATTGAGGTCATTGAGCTTAGTGCTTAGGTCCTCCAGCGATTCTGCTATAAGGACTATATCGTAGGCAAATCGAAGGTGAGTGATGTACTCGCCATTGATGTTAATGCCGTATCCTTTCCAGTCCAGAAGCTTGAAAACGTCTTCCAATGCAGCGGTGAAGAGCGGTGAAGTGAAGAGTCTCTCATTAACACCGTATAGTGGGTTTTGGAGGAATGCATGGCTCTAGAGATATCCTCATACATTTCCTCCACCTCCTCATCGGGGTGTGCCGAGGTTCGTGCGTAGGTGTGCCTGTATGACCTTCAGCGAATACCGTTTGGTGATTCTGAGTATAAGGTACGCAACCCTCGTCGACACACTCCCAATCTTTACAACGTTGTTAACGAGAGACTTGTGGACGATAAATCCGACACCTCCTGGGTACAGATGGTCGCCCTCCCGGTGATAGAACAAGTTGCCGGATTTGAGGATTACCGTGTCCTCCCCCTCTCTTCGGACCTCGGATAATCCTATGATATTCCAGCGTAACTTTTCTATCTCTTCTTCCAGCTCCAGGATCTTCTCGTCAGTCCTCAGGGTGCGTGCGTTATAAGTTGCCAGGTCGAGTCATCGTAGGTGGCAACCGAACCTCCACCGGAGATTTTTAGCACCCCCTGCCCCGCTGTTACTATAGTTGCCACCGTAGCCAGGAATAGTGGGG
Organism: Parnassius mnemosyne; assembly: GCA_963668995.1. Taxonomy (NCBI): domain Eukaryota; kingdom Metazoa; phylum Arthropoda; class Insecta; order Lepidoptera; family Papilionidae; genus Parnassius; species Parnassius mnemosyne. Next base: position 14,711,221 of record CAVLGL010000035.1, on the reverse strand, counting down.
CCGCCGGGGACTGGGGGGCCGTTTATTAATGTCATTGCTCATGGGGAGTATACTGTCATAGTTGCCACGCTTGGCGAGCGGGTTGGCAACCGCAGTTTTTTTATTGTTGTTTTGCTGTTGTCAGAAATACTGCTGCCCATCCTCTGCCTCAGTTTCCCTCTGTCGCCTCTTACGACACCCACGGGAAGATATGGTGTAGTGGGTATTCTTACCCGCCACTACACGGGGACTGTCTACTGTCACAGAATACCAGTGTAAAATAGCAGCTTACTGAACACAGCAGCGTTTCGTATGGTGAGTGTAGAGAACAGGACTCTTTACTGGAAAAGAGGCATTCCATCTTAGTCCTCACGGCTGACAACGCAACTGCATTTTGATTCGCAAACGAGGATAGGCTGCAACCAATATGCTTTTTTTTATGGGATAAAGGTGACAAACGAGTACACAGTCCACCTGATGGTAAGTGGTTGCTGCGGCCCATAGACATTTACATTCTTATTCTATTGCGTATCAAAATGCAGATGCGTTTCCACCTGTGAGGACTAAAATGTAATGCCTTGTTTCCAGTAAAAAGGGTCTCTGGTTCGCTACACTCACCAACCAACCCATTCATGCTATAACGATAATATAGCTGCAGCTTGGCTCTACCACGTAAAACGTTGCCTTGCGTGACAGGGAGGCAGGGGTTAAGCAACTGCAGTTTTTATTACTTTGAGTTGTCAGTGGGAAGATGCTGCTAGCCATCTCCTGTTGTACTCTCTGTCGCCTCTTACCGACACTCACGGTACGATATAGGAGAGTGGATTATTTTATAGCGCCTAACACGACGTAAGAGGCTTTACTTTAGTAAAATTATGATATAAAAGAACTATATAACTCACCCAAATGCAATTTTAGGTCTGCTGCAGATTGCGCGGACTCGATGGCCTTACGTTTGTGCATTTCCATGGCCTGCTGTCGGAGGAGTAACTCCTTCTCTACAGCTGAAAGAGTTGCTTGTAACAACCTCTCTTTTTCCTCTAACCGCCGGGCAACTGCACCCATGGATTCAATTTGTTGATCTCTTGTAACCACCTATTAAGTTTCATACATATTATGGAGATAATTTAAAAATATTTTAATCGATCAAGGTTGATTGCACATGTCAAAATCTGCTACATTTAAATGATTTTTAAGTTGTGAAGCTTTTGGGTTATTTTTTTTATCAAAGTTACATAGCATCATCATTATTCATCATCATCATTATAGCTGTCCCCAAGTTCACTGCTGAACAAAGGCCTCACTCAAGGAATTCCGCAAAGCACGGTCCTGAGCCATTTGCATCCATCGACTTTTTTACTAATGGGTAAAAAAGGTTCTCGAGTGGCAGCCTCGTACCGGCAGGCGATGTGTAGGGCGTCCCCCACTATATGGAGTGACAATCATAATTATTATCACATATCAATAGACTGAAGTGGTAATAAGTCAGAGTAATAGCTCATAAAACTTATACCTGATAGGGAAAATAGGTTCTCAAGTACTTGCCTCAATTATAGTGTAGGGCAAGCGACAGAAAATGAATGTAGAAAATACCTCAAAAATCTAAATTCTCAGCTAACAATGAGTTACTATGATGGGTTACAGCACTACAAATGCGAGAGTATCTGTTGATTTTACGAAACGCTAAAATGACAAACCTGTCAAAAATTTGAATTTAAACTGACTAGCACGATCAGTCTTAACGGTTTAATATTCTTCATTATATTTACATGTTTTGGTTAAGTATTTTTTAAGCGACAGTAGCCTAGTGGTTAAGGTTATGAACCGAAACATTCGCCTTCGCCTTTCAACCACTGTCGTGAACCAATCCTAGTGCAAGCATTTAAAGCTTAACTCGGGTGGTTTATGGGAATATTAGTAAGTGTTATCAGCATAGTTAATATTCTTTAAAAATACATGAAACTCTATTTTCCTCTTTTTAAAAATAGTTCCACATCAAAATGAAAACATTAGTACTTTTTTTTTTAAATAAAGTACTTTCCAAAGAGTATCCAAATTTTATATTTAAGTTCAAATATATTTAAATAATGTATATAAACATGCGGGAAATCAATGGATGCAGGTGGCTCGGGACTGTGCTTTGCGACATTCCTTGGGGGAGGCCTGTGTTCAGCAGTGGACTTGTGAAGGGCTGTAATGATGTTGATGATATAAATATTGATATACCGTTATTGCAGTTATTGAAAATACGAGTAAATAATAAGGCTTCTACTTTTACTTGAAATTCGACGTGTGCAATTCAATTCAGGTTTTTGCCGACCCAGCGACACTTACGAATGTGTGCGTGCGTAGTAAAATAGGAGGTGTTAGATAAATTTATTTTTCACCATTCACCTATGTTACTTATTCTGCACCGTCTCTGCAAATTGGGGGCGTATATTGCAAAATAACACTGTATAATATATCGATAATTAGTGATTTAATATTGACATATTGTTGCAAGCGTATAAATGACGCAATTTTTTGTGGTCAGCTGGTGTGACCTATAGACAGCGATGATATGAATCAAGAGGTGAATGTAAGCGACGTTTTTTTACCTGACTGTCCCAGAAAAGTAGTCTTTATTGAGAGTATGTATGTATGTATGTATGTATGTCTTTTTCTTTAGTACGGTCTGTAGCCTAAATGGCTTAAGGGATTTTAACATATAATTTAATATATGTCGTTATATTCGTGTTACGTGTGGAAGCACCATAGAGTATACATTTTTTTTCATTTCAGTAAACGCTTCTATATTTTTATGGAGACGGATTTTTTGAATAACTGTTTTAACCATTAAGCTTGTTAATCTCATTATTTATGTGCGCAAGTAGCATGTACAGTAGAGTAAGCGACAGTGACCTGCTCCTGCAGTAGCTGCTTCTCCTCGCGCAACAGCTTGTGCAGCGAGTTGGCCTTGATGCGCTCCGACATCAGCTTGAAGTTCGCGTCGTCCTTCTCGCGCAGCTGCTGGATGAGCCGTGAGTTCTGCTCCTGCATGTCCTCGAACGCCTGCCCCGTCACCTCCATTTCGTTCAGGAGCGCTTCCTCTTCCTGCAAGTAATATATTACATATTAGCCTTGACTGCAAGTATTGGATGGATTCTCTCTCTTACGCTGTGTGGTATAAAAGAATCTACTACCCTCCATATCATTCCATAGGTATCGTAAGATGCGACAGAGAGAAACTGAAACAAGAGTTAGGAAGCAGAATCTTCTTGGTAACAGTTAAAAAAAAAACACTGTAGTTGCAACCTACTTGCAAAGCTTGGTATGGCAAATATCCCCATGAGACAATCATAATAATGTGTGTGTGATACGTAGGTATACATTACTTCTATTAGGTCCTTACATATGAAATTGGCGTTGTGTACGGGAGGAATATAAAGTCAATTTTATTTTTGTAAAATATATTTAATTAATCGAAGTATACACCGTTGTTATCTACGCACTTTTGCCATCTCATAGGTAGTTCATTGATTCCTTTACTAAAAAAACCATGGGGGCGAGAATCAATAAACTCTTTGCAGGCGGTTTGGACTGCCGCATCTCAGTTGATTTTTTTTCCTTGTAAGTTGTCCAAATTCCAGAAAAAATGGTAATCTGTTGAAGCAAGGCCCGGGGAGTACGGTGGATGTCGCAGACATTCCAATTGTAGCACATCTAACTTAGTGGTTGTTTGTTGTGGAGTGTGTGTTCTTGCGTTGTCGTGAAGCAACAACGCAACAACAGAAGCTTGCAGTCTGTAAATATATTTAGAATCACTTTGGCTTTTGTTTCAGATTTCATGGACCATAACAAAATACACCAATTCCTGTTAAAGATTATTTTGATGCTGTTTAAGTTAAAAAAAAAATTACAATTTCAATAGAAAAGATGGCTGGGCCTAATTATAATAGGCGCGAGATCTTGTGTAATAAAATACTAAAATAAACAAAAATAAATCGAAGGGCTAGTAACCACTGCAAGGTTTCCAGATACTATACTGTATAGATCATAAATAATAAATAAAAGCGAAAATCCTAAACATCCCAATCCATCTGTGACTGTGAATGTGAAATAAGTAAAATGTTATGCATATATAATAATAATAAATTCGTAAAATAACTTATTCAATATGTTGCAATGTCTTTCTCACAGCATAGACATACTTCAAGACCGGTTTAAAGGAAACCTTTTGAAATATTGAATCTTTGTAGTAAGCTAAATGAAGAAAAATAACAAAATGTGGAAGTGGTTTTCAGTTACTGGTGGTGAGGGTTCATGGGCAGCTGCAGGCGGAGTGTTACCTGGGAGCCGGCGAAGGAGCGGGAGAAGGTGTGCAGCAGGTCAGCACTGGGGCACGCGCAGGGGAGTTTCTTCTTCAGCTCGTAATTCTACTCCTTGAGCTGCTGGATCTTGCGGAGGGTCCATGGGCAGCTGCAGCGGAGTGTTACCTGGGAGCCGGCGAAGGTGTGCAGCAGGTCAGCACTGGGGCACGCGCATGAGAGTTGCTCCTTCAGCTGCTGGATCTTGCGGAGGGTCAATGGGCAGCTGCAGGAGTGTTACCTGTGAGCCGGCGAAGGGGCGGGAGAAGGCGTGCAGAGGGTCGGCGCTGGGGCGCGCGCATGAAAGCTGCTTCTGCAGCTCATACTTCTGCTCCTCCAGCTGCTTGATCTTGCGCAACGCGTCCTCGTCCGCCAGCCGCCGCTCCCGCTTACTTTCCTGTTACCAAAAGAGTAACCGATAAACTTTGTATACGAACATAATATAATATGTAATTATTCATTACAGCATATCAAAGTCGACACTGCAGAAATTAGGCCTCGACCATAGATTGCCCCATAGGAAAAATCATTGCCACACCTAGCGTTCGCAGTTTTTTTTAAATAATTATTTTATTTGAAAGATGTTGCTGTCCATCTCCTGTTGCAGTTTCTCTTTTTCACCTTTTTTTTTATAGTATAGGGTGACAAACGAGCACACAGTCCACCTGATGGTAAGTGGCTGCTGTGGCCCATAGAAATCTACATTTATCCTCGTTTACGAATCAAAATGCAGATACGTTGTCACCCGTGAGGACTAAGATGAAATGCCTCGTTTCTAGTAAAAAGGGTCTCCGGTTCTCTACACTCACCATACGAAACACAGCAGTGTTAAGCTGCTATTTGACGCTGGTATTCTGTGAGAGCGTGGTCCTTCCCCGGTCGAGCGAACCCATTCGTGCTACAACTATACTACTAATATAGCTGCAGCATGGCTCTACCACGTATAGTTACCACGTATACCTTTTACGTCATATACCACGTATACCTTTTACGTCACCCGCAGGATTTATACAAACGATACATATAATACATAGGATATGGAGAAGCAAATTCTCTTACGCTTCCTACACAACAAATTCACTACTTTGTATTTATATATATCCTGTGGGTGTCGGTAAGAAACGACAGAGGAAAATAAAAGAAATAATGGGCAGCAGCATCTTCCTGAGAACAACTCAATAATATTAATTAAAAAAAAACGTTGGGATCTTGATTTTTAGGCCCTAATAGAACATCCTATCCGCCTGCCAAGCGAAACAACTATTAGAACTAATCTTTTCTATGAGGCCTATGTTCAGCAGTGAACTTTTGATAAACTGTAATAAATACGAGTAAAATAAAAATACAATTAAAAAAAAACTATCTTTGATGTTTATTGATATTGATATGTTTGAGATTTTAATTCTGTCTCACTATGATAGATTCTCTATTCTTATTTACTCATGTAAGTTTAAAAAACAGCATTATCATCGGTTTAATAAAATTAGGAGATCCATACCAAAAAAGTCTAACAGATTTTAAATAAATTACATACAAATATAATAAGGGTTAATTATTAACTCATTCATAAAGTCAATCATCACAAACCGGTAACATTCATTACTATACTGACGCACCGGTGATGCGCTTTACACCGGCCCTGCCAATATTTCTTGGGAAAACGTCGCCGAGTATTGGAACAAACTTGTGTCTAAAGTCGAGGTTGAACAAAGTCTCGAATTGGGGGCGATTAAATTTAGTATAGTTCAATCCCCAGCAGACACAAGTTTGCGCGTTTACCGGTAAGAAGTACCGCTTTGACGTATCTCCTCAGTTTCAGGGCACTCCGTTTGTAGCCTCAGTCAGTATCGGAATCCTCGGCGTAGACATATCGAATGATGTGCAGTTTCGTGGTCACTTGGAAGAGAAGGTCAAATTGGCCTCTAAGAAGCTTGGCGTGCTCAGCAGAGCGGGACAGTATTTCATGGCAACACACCGCTTGCAACTTTACAAGGTGTATGTTCGGCCTCACATGGAATACTGTTCCCATCGCTGGGCTGGGGCTCCCCAGTGCCAGCTTCTTCCATTTGATCGCATCCAGCGCAGAGCGGTTCGAATCGTCGGAGACCGAGCTCTTTCAGATCGGCTTGAGTCACGGGCGCTGCGAAGATGTTGCGTCTCTTTGCGTATTCTATTGTACTACGGGGAGTACTCAGACGAATTGTTCGGACTAATTCCAGCTGCTCAATTTCACCATCGCACATCGGGACAAATCTCGCGATATATCTGGATGATTGGCGATCCACCACTGTGCAATTTAAAAGAAGTTTTCTTCATCGCACAACTTCCTCCAACAACTGGTATAGTAATATAGTTACAGTAATTACGCATTTATTAATATTATACTACCACCAGAGATTTCCCCGGATCGATACGACTTAGGGACCTGCAAGAAAAGAGCCTACTCTTTTTTAAAAGGCCGGCATCTGCAATTCCCCTAGTGTTGCAGTTGTTCATGGGCGGCGGTAGTCACTTACCGTCAGGTGTGTTGCATGCTCGTTTGCCCCATATAAAAAAAAATATACCTGTGCCATTTTAGCCTTTTGTCGATGGTCCTCGAGTTCCTGGCGCGCTTTTCTCTCTGCGGCCATTAATTGCACTTTGTCGCGCTGCTCTTTGCTCACACCTTTGTACATGTCTAATAATAGTTTCAGTTCTTTTTGTTCATTCACAGCTTTTCTGTAACATAAATGAGATTTTAATCATTATTAGAAAAATTAGCACTTCATTCATAGAAAATATTTAATAGAGAGCAAATTGGCTTCGTCTTGGTGTCATTTATGCCATCCGATAAAGGCTTTTACACCTTCAAAGGCCACAAAGCGCAAGCTTATATATCAAAATTGACTGATAATGACAATTTTAATAATAATAAGAGTCACCAACACTAATCTGAATGTTAGAGCCTCTAGTTAGAAGATTACTGTGTAAGTTTTTCATATTTCGTAAGATTTGAATCATGAGGAATCTCATGGTCTTCGATACGTGGCGGTTTTAACTTCTTATCATACACAAAAATAAACAGATCGACACAGATACACAAGCATGCATGGTGATATAGTAAATCCTCTCTTAGAGAAATTCATGTCAAAGAGATGATAAAAAAAGGATTGTTTTAACTTATAAGAGACTTATTAACCCCGGACACAAAAAGAAGGGTGTTAGAAGTTTGACCGTTATGTGTCTGTTTGTATGTCTGTCTGTCTGTGTTACCGAAGCTCTTGAACGGGTAAACCGATTTGGATGCGGTTTTTATTTTATTTAAAAGCAAGTTTTTTAGCGGTGGTTCTTAGATATTAGGTTCATAGACGTTTTATCAAAATCAATTCAGCCGTTTGAAGATCATCAGCTCTTTTTTTTGGCTGTGTTTATAATTTTGAATTTAAGATGTATTTAACTTAAAATATCTATTTAAATTGAAATATTACAATTTTGACCGCATCAACATGAGCTATATAGGGTGTAATAGGAAGTATTCACCTAGTTGATAGACGTCCGAAGCTCTAAAGACCGACTAATACCCAAATATCATTCAAAAACAGTGAACCCAAAATGTATATATTTATGTCTTGGAGCTACATGATTAGTGTAAGGACTCACGTAATATGCTCTTAGTGTGCAAGTAATGCATTCTTGTGAAGACTGATCCAGCAGTAAACCTAAAAAGGTTGTTGATGTTTCTTTTTTCGTCTTTAACAATATTAGTAGCTAATGAGCTAGGAGTACATCTATGGTAGTCCTAATGTAGCCCATGAACACATGCAAAACTTCAAGCATAGAAAAGTTGAAGTAAAAAATGAAGTTCGCCTCTGTATAATAAGATGCTCCACAGCCTATTGCGGCTAGTAATTGAAACGAGTAAGATCCGACTCGAGGGACTGACAGCTCTAACTTCTAGGTGTGATGTGAAATAAGAGATACGAGTTTTGGTGGTTACTTGACCGCCAGCGGATTGTTGATCCTGTTTTTTTATAGGATAGGGGTGACAAACGAGCACACAGTCCACCTGATGGTAAGTGGTTGCTGTGGCCCATAGACATTTACATTTATCCTCGATTGCGAATCAAAATGCAGATGCGTTGTCACCCGTGACATGGAATGCCTCTTTTTCAGTAAAAAGGGTCTCCGGTTCTCTACACTCACCATACGAAACACAGCAGTGTTAAGCTGCTATTTGACGCTGGTATTCTGTGAGAGCGTGGTCCTTCCCCGGTCGAGCCGACCTATTCGTGCTACAACTATACTACTAATATAGCTGCAGTCTGGCTCTACCACGTGTAGACTATCCATATAGTTTAAATAAAGAGATTTTTATATATTTACTAGCTGACCAGGCAGACGTCGTTCTGCCCTTCCCGACGATCGTTGGCTTTCCTAAAAGAAAAACTCCTGAACTTAGCAATAAAAAAAATTGAGGGTCACTTATCGGGATAAAAACTGTGATAAAAATTGTGAAGATTTTAAAGAGTGTTTTCTTGTTACTTGACACTGGCAAAAGTATAACCACAGTTTAAAGAATTAAGAGTTGTGAAACGCCTTTGATGTCAGGCGATTCCGCCGCCCATGTAGTATTAAAGGGTTTTTCAATTGCCGCGGGTACATATTGGCGGCCCGTGGCGGCCATTTTGTTTTGGTGATATCTATCAAATACAGTGGACCCCCGGTAATCCGACAAACATTTTGCAGGGCAGTGTCGGTCTATCGAATTTGTCGAATTATAGAGTACTGCCTAAGTCCCCCTATAGTCCGCATTTTTTTTATAAAAGAGTACCTTGTAATCCGACAAATTTCAGATCCAATGATAAGATTCTATATGTTATATATATGTACGTACTCTGAAGTACAAATTATACTTCATTATGTATGTCAAATTTAGTAAATTAAACAACACAATAGGGAGCTTACATTTTATTATAAAATTAACGTCATTAATGCTATAGAATTTAAAAAAAAAATATGCAATAACTTTAATAATTGTGTACAAACAAATGTACATACTAAAATAATCAAAAATTATGAATCAAGTTATAACTTGTTCAATTATGCATTTGTGAAGATTATCAAAAAAAAAATCTAATAATAAATAATATCATATAAATCATATCGAATTACAGGGGGTGCCGGATTACCGGGGGTCCACTGTATTTTGTTTATTATTCAGTTACTTATGCTAAGGCCCGCCACATACATACGGAATTCCGTTTCGATATTCCGATTCAGAATCCCGAACGCAGCAAGTCCATATAAAATCTATGACCCGCCACACACGTACGGTAGTTTTCCGTTCGATATTTTGCGGGCAAAACGGGATTCCGTTTGTGTGTGGCCGACCGTTCGGAATTGCGAAACGGAATCCCGAAACGGAACTCCGTATGTATGTGGCGGGCCTAAATCATCATGGCAAGTTACATGATTGAACAGTGCGTTCAAATGATAAAATTATACTATCAAAATGAGTGTTCGATAGTGCAAACGTTGCGCGCATTGCGCCCATTTTACGGTAGACGTGGTGGCCCTTCACAGTCGGCTCTTCAACGTTTGGTGGCCAAATTCGAAACGACCGGTTCGGTAGACAATGTGCCAACGCCCGTACGTTCAAGGAACGCAAGATCGGTCGAGAACATCGTCGTGGTTCGTGAAAGCGTACAGAAGAACCAGAGGCAGTCAATTTTTCGCAGTGTAATGAAAATGTAAATTTCAAGTACAACAAGCGCTATAGTACGATGATAACGAATTTTTTATGGCCTAAATTGAACCATATGGACCTAGACGACATGTGGTTCGAGCAGGACAGCGCTACGTGTCACACAGCGGACGCCACGATTGATATTATCTATGAGCGATTTGAGGGTAAGCTAATCTCTCGCAGGGGTAATGTGAATTGGCCGCCAAGGTCAAGCGATTTGACCCCGTTAGACTTTTCTTGTGGGGTTTTTTGAAGTTGCAGGTTTATGCAAACAAACCACAATCGACAGATGCCCTAAAGGTGAACATAATACAGGCCATTGTTCAAATTCAGCCGGATTTATACAGAAGAGTCATTGAAAATTGGACCACACAGATCCGTGCCATTGTAAGAAGCCGAGGGGGGCATTTGAACGATGTCATATTCCACACTTAATAGCACATGTTGGTCTTTCAAATAAAAAAGAATTTTATTAATAGCTCACACACAGATTGATTTATTACATTTCAACTTCTACCCGCAGTTATTAAAAGACCCTTTAGTTAAATACGAGTAAATATTATAAAACACGCTCGCGTCAACCGCCTGTATTGTCCCGTAGACTTAGAGGACTTGTGCGCTGGCACAAGGTCGTGCCGTCAACTGCCCCGCAAGGACTATATCAATGCCCCGGCCAAGTACATTCGTTTCCGAATTGTTAGTCTCTTTAAACTGTGATATAACCGTACGAGTCCATAACCAAAAAAAAAGGTATAGTCACTTGAGCTGTTGCTTGAGATCCTTGATGAGCTGGTCCTGGTCGTGCAGCTTTCCGCGCGCGTGCTCCTTGCCGGCGCGCTCGGCGGCGGCTCCCCCCGCCCCCGCGCCAGCCCCCGCCCCCACCGCCGCGCCCGCACACCCGCCCGCGCACCCGCCGCCCTCCGCACACCCCTGCGCACGCACACATATCACCCTCACCTCTACTGCCTCCTACACAATAATATCTAATCTCACTCCTAAACGAGAATGCCATTTTTAGGCCTGAAGTTAACAGGTTGAAATAAACTTTAAAAATTTGGCTATATTTTACTAACGTAAAATACAAAAAACAAGCTAATTTTACAATCTAAAACACGATAAAACATGAGAAATTATTTACGAAATCGATTATATTATCAACTTCATTATTATTCGGATCCAAAAAATGAAATAAAAAAGCTTCTAAGGATTAATTTTAATTATATTATTTACTTTGAATGATATAATGGTTTCATCCATTTGGAATCAATATATATATGTATATACATTTCATTAAGGAAAAATAGAAATAAACATATAAACATAACACAACAAATAGACATGTCAATGAATTAAGTAACATAAAGAATCGACTAATGCCATTCTCATTTCTAAACACTATCTATACTAAACGTCTTTGACAAATGTCTTCTCCTTGAACTCATCTCATTTTGAAACAAATGTAATTTTAAACTGAGGTTTTGACTCAGTTTAAAATTACTATTTACTGAGCACGTCGATTTGTCATCTAAAAGACTGATTTTTTGTTTCGATTTGAAACCAGAGTAATATAATCTGTCATTTAAATATTAAGTTAACTTTTTAAATATTATCTAAGATAAAATGGCTTTTATATGAATCAATCCGATTGATTGAGTTCTTGGATTGATTCACAGATTGTGTTTTGGGTTGATCCAAAAAGTCCATTCCTTATCTCCAAATAACCGATTTTTAAAATTAATCGATCTCAGATCGACATGCCTACTGTTCACTTTACTTGTTACTCACAAATTGTTGTTTCGATTTTAGTTAAACATTTTTTTCACAGTTTCGTTTCCTGGGTATAGTTTATATAGCTTTTCTTTCGTGATTTTAAATACTGGTCCGGCTTCGTTATGTACCCGTGAATCTTGCCTATACGACTGATCCGGCCTTGTTATTTTGGAATATGGCACAAGCCTATTGTTTGGCTATCGAAATCATAGACCGTTGTGTTAATTATCGTATAGCGACAGGTAACTCTATTATAAAGATCCATAGTATGTAAATTATGTGGTATCTTCTTTAGGCACAGTAGCCTATCTTGACGATATTTCAATAATGATTGAAGACATTTAAAATATCTAAAAAATGTGGTTTTCTTTGAAATAACCCACTAATCTTATATTCCTATCTGGTTAAATTAGATACATAGATCCTAGTATTTGAGACATATTAATGTGTGTTGAATAAAGCACTTATCAAAATCAGGGGTATCGAATTCGTTTCCTAGTTACCCTATTATCGTATTACAAATTGATAATCACTCGCTTTAAAGATTATGGCGACATTTGTGAGAATAAACCCTGCTTGCTTGAGTGTTCTCGGAGGTATTTTATGTTAGCTTGGTTGACTATTCATTTAGGTACTACTGGAATTACAAGGAAGGTTGTGTCTAGCAATGGTACAGTTTATAAAATAAGAGATAATGATGTTATTTGAGCTTCCCACTACAAGCGAAATAAGTATGTGTTAACCTCCATTTTAGGTTCATATGTATTGTGTTCATATATATAGTACCTTTAACATGTAAACAATATTGAGTACCATAAGCAAGATCCTACATTGACAAATCTTGCCAGATTTTCAGCTAGGAATTGTTTATATGTAAGCTTTAAAATGGTCCAACTTTTATCTTGTTAACACACATGGGCCCAAAAATGTATGGAAACGTCCCCATCTCCTTTGGGAGAGATTTTGCCAACTTCACATATGCACAAGGCGTGGCATGTATTCATTATGGTTTTCCTATTCCAATGAATGTACAAAAGATGCAAATGTATAATATTTTTTGAACCTAAGTCAAATGTGTATATCTGCTAAATTCCATAACAAATAACTATACCAGTAACTGTTAAAGCATTATAACTGATTTTAAGAGGCTTGGTTACATAATATAATTTCAACCTCTGCACCTGAAGTAACATAAAACAAAAGCCTATACACAGCATTGCTCTAGTGTGCTCATTCTTATTATTTAGGGCAATAATGAAATTGAGGAAAATAAAAAATACAATCAGCATTACATAAAAAGATCTACAGTTATATGATCTAGAAATAAAATACACATCATTTTTGACCATCGATAATTAATATAATAATTTTAAATTCATCGACAGTTGTTGGTTCACAACTCTGCGGTTTTTGCTGACCGATACAACTCAGGGACTTTCAAGAAAAGAACCTATTCCTTTCTAAAATGCCGGCAATGCAGGTGCAATTCTCCTGATGTTACAGATGTTCATGGGAGACGGTGATCATGAACCAGCTGGTGAACCGTATGCTCGTTTGTCTTCTTAACCTTAAAAAAAACTATTGCCCACCACATGCACAATTTCTTGATACCACACAAGATGATGAAAATCTTTGAACCGTTATCCTAATGGACAGACTCACACACGACACTGATAACAAATGCGAGTAATTGATATATTGTTGCTAATAACTTATACTATATGTCAGCAGAAATCTTTTAAACAACTTTTTGACAAAGAAAATTTGTAAAATTGACCATAAAAGTTAAATTATTATAACATACATCAGGATCTGGTTCCTCCTTCTTAACAGGAAGTGGTTTTTCATCAAGTTGATCTCCACTCGTGGTTGTACCGCCACGAGATGCAGCCTCTTCCGTTTCTTTACGAAGCTTGAAAAACGTATATTACAGTCAGTTAATAAAACTGGACATTGAGACTTATTTAAGACAGAAAAAGTATGTCAAACACTAAAACATTACGATGTTATGATGTTCGAATCTCGGATGGAGGAAACATTAATATTAAAAAAATATTTCGCAGTTTTTGAAGTTCATTAAAAACATGCTTGATGTTTGACAAACGTAAATTTTAGTCTTTTACATCTTAGTCCTTTGGTGCGACAATGCATTTGGATTCTTAATCGATGATAGATGTAGATGTTTATGGGCCATCAAGTGGTCTGTATGCTTGTTTGCTATCCTTAACTCTAAAAAAAATATGATGGTCTGTGTCTTTGACACTGAAGTTGACCATATTTCCAATCCTTAAGCATACATATTATATGGGAAATTGGAAAGTTAAGATCAATGAGTACATTTATTTGCACATCCACTTTGGCACTATAATATAGTCTAGTCGTATTTTTTTTTCTGTTTTATTTAACAATGTAGGATTCGAGCAAAACCTTACCTTATTTAGTTCTTGGCTGGTGTCCTTATATTTTCTTTTATACCTTGACACTTCACCCTTCAACTGTTGGTTATGGTTCTGCAGTGAAGTAATCAAATGCCTCATCTCTCTGTTGATGGGGCCCGTTTGTTCATTGGCAGCTAAGTTCTGCTCAAATTCTATCCTTAACATCTCATACTCTTTCCTCAATTGACCTAATACATCCTCCAATTGGATCATTTCAGCTCGTAGTGCTTTTTGTCTAGCTAATTCTTCACTCTGGAATAAGTATTACAATCCATATCTTTAGTGTTACTACTATGAGCATAGTACTATATACTTTAAAAAAGTAACCTTAAGTGCAGCAAGCATTAATGAGTCGTTTAGTCATAAATAAGGACATAGAAACATACGGACAACACTCAGACCGGCTTAATTATTTATAGGTCTCTAAAATCTTCTATTTTGAGAAAGTTAGGGTCGCAACCTGCAGGCAAATGATAAGCTACTGTGCTACAGAACCTTCAAATCACTTTTAAAATATTTGTGTTCAAAATAATCTAGAATAACTAAACTAAACAATATTCTACATTACACTTAATCTTATCCATTGATTCAGTTGTGTGGTAAAAAGATTTCTTTTTTTACTTATAAGCCAATGCTTCTCCACAGTCCCATCTGGTGGTAAGTGGTGATATAGCCTTAGATGATAAATTGCACTGTCTTAGCGCAGCAAAAGCCTATTCGCTCTTACCTTGTTGCCCAGATTGTATTCGGACGGAGAGACAGACGCCGCCAAATTATTCCATTCCTTTGCTATATGCATTACAACAGACCAAGCAAACCGTTTGGTTCTAATGTGTGGAATATTGTCAACAAAGGGGTGAAGACCCACTGACCGCCTGGTTATCCAATGGTGGAAAGGAGGGAAAGGAATTAAAGCGTGTAAACCTGCTCACACTCACCGAAATGCATCATAATAAATATCATTTTCTTATCCATGAAGCCGTAAATGTCACTATTGATTTTTCCAAATCACACTTCTTTTCTTGGCGTTTATAGCTCGGCTATGGGCTAAGAAAACTACTCAAGTGAACGAATGTCTGATTTTATAACTACACAAAGAAGCTGGGTGCCACTCTGTATAAATATTCACAAAGTGAGTCTTGCATTGAATGGGAATGAGTGTCATCAAGATGACATATTGTACTATATGGTATTGTATTTTATCCACGTTAAAACTATACACAAGTAGTTTCAGAATTTTAGATAAATTAATGTAATGTATAATTCATATATACTTTTTTAAATTAGTATATATCTATACTAATATGTATAAAAAGTTTTATTACTAGGAGGTAAGGTACTTTTCTACCTAAAAGCCTATCAGGGTTAATTCCGCCTACTCGCATATTTCTACTGCTAAAGAAGAGTCAGAGACATTACAGGCTGTCTTTGTCCTTACAGGGTACAATTCACTTGTAGTTTTCTTTCTAAAAGGACTTTTAGACAATTTGTCACCTTAATATTATCAGAAAAATAAAAAAAATAAAGCCAGCTATTTGTTATCTGTCAAATAACTAACATACCTCCATCATTTCAATCTGCCGCATATGTAAGTTCTTCGCATTTTGTAATTGCAGACGTGTCTCATCAAGTGCAGTCTTCATTTGCATGGACTCATTGTACAAAACTGAGAACTGGCTCTGCAGGCATTTGTACTCTGTAGTCTCAACAATCACCGATTCTGGCAACTGTCGTATCTGTAGTAGAAAGTCACAACAATAACAAATCTGATTTAATTAATAGCATTAAATTTATTTTCTGCCGACTTCCAAAAAGGAGACGGTACTCAATTCGACTATACGTTTTTTTATGTGTGTTACCTCATAACTTTTTACTGGGTGAACCGATTTCGATGATTCTTTTTTTATTTGAAAGCTGATACTTATCGTGTGGTCCCATATTAATTTGATCAAGGTCAGAGCAATAGTTGTTGAGTTATTCTTAATAACTTATATTGAAGTCGGCTGTACAAAATTTTTAATTTTTAATTATTTAGGAGTCTATAGATAGATAGATAGATAACACTTTATTGTATGCCAAAAAAAATATCTGCCTATCTGAGTACATTCATGAGACATTCTAACTTAGTACTCAAAAGGTGACAACGCATTTGTATTCTTCTTTATTTTAAGATGGCTGCATGTGTTCATGAACTGCAAAAGCCACTTACTATCAGGTGGACTGCAAGTTCATTTGTCACTTCAATTTTATAAAAATAATCAGTTTATTTCAAAAATAACCTATAACGTTTTCATATGAAAAAATATTTGTACAAAAATCGGAATATCTTTCTATTCAATTGGATAACTATTTTTGCGTAAATAAAAAAAAATTAATGTGATAATTAATGAACTAAAATCCACTTCCGTTTTCATGTGGCAATTAATTTTAACATTATTAATATAATATATTTTGACAAAGTAACACCTGTTTCTATTAACTACTAGCTGACCCGGCGAACTTCGTACCGCCTAACAGTCGATTCTTTAATTTTTTTAATACTTATTTTTCTATTCGGGACACCGGGTCAGCTAGTAAGATAAAAAAGAAAGTTGATAAGTCAACAATTGCATTATGTCAAAAAATAAAAATAATAATTGTGTTGCCTTCCTGGAACCCCTCCACTAACACTTAAACTTTATGGTATGGTATTAAAGTTCAAATTAACTTTTAAGTATTATTACGATTTTTTTGTATGGGAATATAGAAAAGTGTTGTTATTATACTTTTTCAGGCAATTTTTAAAATTTTTCTCTCCGTAAGAACCATCTTCGTACTTCAAGGAATATTATAAAAAAGAAATAGCGAAATCGGTTCAGCTGCTCTCGAGATTTGCCCTTAGCAACATTCAGCAATTCATTTTTATATTAACTATTTGGCATAAATGTCAATGTAAAATGTCAATTCTAAGTTATAGTCAAAGAATAACTTGACACTGTAGTGGCGGTGTAAGAATATCAACTACCCCATATGGTTCCGGGGGTGTCGTAAGAAGCGACGGAGGGGAACAAACCAGGGGATTGCCAATCCACCTACCAAGTGGTTACGAGGCAATCTATTCTATCGGAGGTGTATTATAATACTATATGTTCAGAAATCATGATGAATGAATGTGTTTGCAAAACATGAAGCGCTTGCTATAACGTGTCACACAGAAGATTATTCGGATGTTTTCCAGCGGACGTAAATTGGTCCAGACATCATCACAACAGAAGTCTTTCATCATTATATCACAGCAATAATTACTATTATAGGAGAGATCATCGTGCAGCTACACTGTTTAATAGCTAATGAGAATGAGAACAATTATTTCATATGATTATGTGTAGCCACCACCACCAATAAACCATTTAACAGTCAACCATAACAAACCAGCTAAGTAGTGGGTGTCAGGGTCTTTATATCCCAGCTCAAACTAGAATAAACTAGTCTACCTAACTGTAAAGACATTTAGGATCAAAATAGAAATACTCACATCCATCTTAAGCTTCTCAACTTCTTTCAATGTGTCTCTATGCTGGCGGTGTAAACGGTCAAGTTCAGCAAGGCGGTTGTTGGCTAGTTCGCGTTGTTCCTCCAATTCGGCCGCCACATCTTCTAACTTAGCGGCCGCTGCGGCTGAGAGAGGCGTAGCCCCACCTGACCCTGTGCCGCTGCTACCAGCATTTGCGCTGGCACCTGATTGGTGGTAGCTTTTGAGCTTTTCTATTGCCTCAGCCAGATGATTTTCTAATTTGTCATTTCTTGATCTCACCTGCAAAATATAGCATGTTTGATAAGATAATATAGCTATATAATAATAAATAATAAAAATCTTTATTGATCAACTAAAACTACAATGATCTTGAGACATGATTGGAATCTTCTTTTAAGTGTAAAAACACCTGTGCCAGAAGATCCTGCTCCTCCATAGCCATAATACAGACAGCTAAATCAATATCTTAAAGTCTGAATTTAAATAGACATTAAATTCAGACTTTCAAACTGGGAAAATTATGGAATTTGTCATGGTTTATGATAAAAAAATAAATATTAATTGGACCTTCAGTAGCTCATACTGCAAATCATCAATCTGATTCTTTAATTCTGCATTCTCTGTATCTCGACTGTTAACAGCATCTTGTAATTGTGCCACACGGAGTGTCATCGCATGATGACTTTCATGTAATGTTGTGCATAAGGCTTGTAGACGACGGTTTTCAGCAGTCACCTCTTCGTTCGTCGCACGAATGACTTCATCCAAAGACGGCGCGGGTGTTCCTTCTGTAATAAAATATGTTAAGGCCATAAGTGCAGATGAAATGCCTAAATTCTTGGATATTTAAGTAAAAAATCACAACAACTGTTTTAATCCGCAAAGAAAAAATACAGGGTGACAGAAGATGATTTAATAAATGTTTTTAATTGAACAAAATTGTATTATTGTCAACCCCTTATCTTTGTCATATTTTGCAAAATGTCTCCAAAACGGCACAAGCTCTTTAGTTTTTAAACTAAAAAGAAGGTCTTTAAAATATTAATATTTTTAATTGAGTTTTATTTTTATTCCCGTTTTACTCCAGAAGATATAATTTTTCCCCAAAATTGAATATATTCGCGCGAGTGTGCCTGCTCCGTCGCCCTGTAATCACCCGCGAGCTCTGTCGCAGTCGGTTTTCGGACATCGTCGAGAATGGACCATACGTCGGTGTTAGAGCTACTTAGTTCAAATACATTTTAATTTTTTAAGAGTTTATACTCAATTATAAATATTTTAATAAAAGAAATACTTAATTTAGTTAATATCTGTACTTTGGTAACTGTAAATATTGTTTTCTAAATAAATAAATTTTTAAAGTTTCCAAAAAAAAAGAAATTTTCGTGGAGACGTTGATAAGTGAAATTGAAAAATGCATTTTTATATAATTTAGATGTGGAACGATCAAAATGCTCTCGTTACTTAGATTTCGATAGTTTTTAATACCTATGTAATTTTAAAGTTGCATATTTTTATTCATTAAGTGATATTGAATTTTATAATTATGTATTACAATAAAACACTATTTTATGAGTATGACTTTTACGACTTTTATGACTTTTTTATGAGTATGACTGTTTAGTGTATGATCTTCAATGCATGTAAAAGTTATCAAAGATAATAAAAATGGAAGAAAGATTATATTACCTTCTCCCTCACCCTTAATGGCCCTCCAAATCTTATCATTTCTTTGTTGTAACCGATCAAATGCTTGCAAAACTTTAGCCACTGCTCTTTTGCTAACTTGCACTCTGTTTGCTAACTGGGCATCCAACTCCTCCTTGTCCCAAGTTGACAACTGCATTAAGAATGAAGTGGTTGCTTCATTCTCATCTACAACACAGAAATATGAAGTATACCTAAAATACAACACCTATCCTTTAAATTACTAACTTTTACCTGAGATCCAGTCTGCATAGAACTTAAGCAAATAAAGTTGCATAATATATATAAGTAATAGGGATCTTTTCAAGTATCGAAAAACCTTAGAGAGGTTCTCAGTGTACTCGGTTTTTCTTATCTCAAAAACTATGTGTGATATACGGATAAGGGAAAATGTTAAAAATAAAAATTGAGGTTCTATTAAATAATTTCACAAAAAAATAAAACTTAAGGATCTATAATTCCAACTTATCCTTTGAAATTATGAGATATAATAAATCGGTCCTCACATTGCTCTCTATCTGTTCACTGTTGATGAAGTTTCATCACAAAAGGTTCAGTCATTTCAAATTCATTATTTATTATAATATAATAAAGCTATATTTCTCTACACATTTACAGACTTAACAAACAAAAATACATAGAACTATTAGAAATTATTTATATTTACAATTAACCCAGAAAGACTTATTTAAAGAAGAATGGTGACAAACGAGCATGCAATTCTCCTGATGTTAAGTGGATGGTAGCCATCTATATTTATCCTCAATTAAGAATCAAAATGCAGATGCATTGTCACCCCTGAGGACTGAGATGGAATGCCTCATTTCCAGTTAAAAGGGTCTCTCAGTTCTCTACACTCACCATACGAAACATAGCAACATTGAGCTGCTATTTTAAGCTGGTATTCTGTGAGAGTGTGGTCCTACCCAGGTCAAGCCGACCCATTCATGCTGCAACCACAATATAGCTGCAGCATGGCTCCACCATATAAAACTGACAGATAGACAAAAATTTTAAATATTGTTATTCACATCTTTATAGCATACAAATAACCCCACGGAGCTTAAGGGAAGTCAGTTATTTCGATGTTCTATGACAGACATTTAAAATTTATTTATACGTATAAATCGATAAATTTAATTTAAGTACTATTTTACTTATGATAATTTATTACTCATTATTTACTTTTCATTTCTATTCATCTTATAATTCTATTTAAATTACGATAATTGTAGAGGCTAGTGGCACTTGCCAACTATGCTGCAAATTGTGGGTTGCTAACTTTATTTGTTGTTTTAAAACACAAAGAGCAATGGCAGAAAAATAGTTGACAAAAATTATAGCGTCTAGAAATAAGTTATATATAAAATGAGTTTTATTATTTTTCTATGATTTTTCAAATAAAAATGTATTTTAATCAAAGCCACAGAAAAAAACAAACATTTTTGGGAATATCAAATGACTGAAATCATTTTACTCTATTCAAATGTTGCCATTTAGTATATTCCTACTATTTTCGTATACACTTTGTAACACTACCAACACAACACACAAAATATTTTTATATTAAGTTATTATTAGTAATAACTGTACTATCGGTAATAACAAAAATAAAAGTAATATGGCTGAGAATAAGTCTCTTACAAAGAATTTCCTACGGTAATACATTATCTCAATCATAGTACTATGTAACAATTCCATTTAATGTTATGCCAACACTAGCTAAAATAAAATGTCACTGTTTTTTTTACTGGATTTACGGCTCTGGGTTCTAGCCCTTCTGAGAATGTCACTATGGTACAAAAGCCCTGGAGCCATGCCAGAAATATACATTTATAGTATGCAAATATATAATAGAGATACAATAATCTAAAAACTTTCATTTATGTATTATGTATTAAGCTAACATCAAACAACCACAGGAAGCATGACTTTTTCCAAGCGACATAGGACATAACCTAAAAAGGTTCAAATGCAAATATCTTTTTTTTGACGCCTTCTCAGTACAAAATTCTTTGACAAAGTTATTAAGGGACTGACGCTTAACATTTTAAGATATTTTTGGTATATAGACGCTACCATTTCTTCTCAACTAATTTTATGTATGAAAGTCTGCCATTGCTCTTTTTTAGTACCAGGACTATTTATCTTTTTATTTGTATATCTCTATGCCTTTAACACTGTGTTCTAGCCTACCTGTGTGTTGATTTTATATTATAATATAAGTGTTACATTGGCTTTGGGTGGCTTAGGACAAATGGTTACATCAATGTATTGGCTTTATAATATGTCCTGATGAATGCTTCCAAACATAAGTTGTCATTGTCGCATAAGCAAAAGATTTAAATTCATTTTATTAACAAGCTCATCTGTTACAATGTAGGTATATTATTGATGATAATAATGTTACTTCAACAATAATAATATTATAAGTATACTTATAGAATTAAAATAATGTAGTTTGAAGTAACATTATTATCATCAATAATATACCAAAGAAAGATATATAGAGTTATGCTCAGAATACCTCTGCATAGTAACAGTCAAAATGAGGATATTCACAATAGAACTTGAGTAAATAACATAACCCCAGTGATCAGTAAGCTGAAGTGGCAATAGGCCGTCCATATAGCTCTAAGAACCAACATGTAAGTGAAAAATAACCAGACTATACTAGATGGAATGACAACCTGGTAATAGATTTAGGATGTTGATGGCTAGTGGCTCAGGACCATGTTTTATGGCATTTCTTAGGGGAGGCCTATGTTCAGAAATGAACTTGGACTTGTGAAGGGCTGTACTAATAATGATGATGAAGTAACTATGAATGGATGATTACTCTTATTTTCTGATTCATCGGCAGTTTCGGCATCAAAGCGCTGCAGCAATACCCTTATGTCTTCATTCAATAAATTCCAGTAACGGTTAACAACACATAAAACTGCATCATCCTGTGTCTGACGCTTCTCCAATTGTTCAATCCTTGCTCTTAGTTCAGCTTCACACCGGTGTCTTTGCTCTATTCTCTAAAACGTAAATATTATATGTTAATTGTATAGAAAGTAACCTACTTGTGATATGATCAGAAACCTTGTGTTAAATTTAATGTAAATTAAGAATGTTAAACTTTAAAAAATATGTCATTATAGTTTAGAGGTTATCTAATGAAGTTTAATTTGATTGTAGAATGTTCCAATACATAAACAAAGTTATTCTTTTAACATTATCAAAAAGACTTTGTTACCTAAAATAACATTTACTGGTCCCATTAGATTTCACAAAAACTACAAACAGCTGATTATATTTGGCATATAAAACTATTCTAAGATATTAAAAAAAATTGGTGGAATGTGAAAACGGTGCATTATGTTTTTAATCACCTGAGCCAATTTCTTATTTTGAAATTGAAGGACTTTAATATCCATTTCTTCAAGTGTGGATACTGGTCCAATGAGATGAGGTTCAAAATGAACCTTTTTGATCGGTGGTTGATTGCTGCCATTGCCACCATCATCTGCTGACCGCTTCGACATCCTGAACTGTAAATAATAAATAAGTAATTTACAGATTTTTAATGAAAACTTCTTACAAGTTATTGATTTCTATAACCCTGCTTAAATTGTAGGAAATATAAAATCAGTCAATACTTTGAACAACACTACATTTTTATTTAGTAGGATAATATACCTACCTGTTTGTCAATATTGACAATTCATTAATTGTTTTATTACAAAATTGTAGTAAATGAAAGATTATACGTAGTATAGACGAATATTTCTAACATTTTCTCAAAATAAGTAAGGTGAAGCATAAATATTAAGATATATTTTACTAAAATATACACCCAAAATCACCTTAGCCAATTAGCCAACTAACCAACTTTTCATAGATTAAAAAGTTTAGTTCTTTTTTTTTTGGAGTTTATGGCCTGGTATCTAGACCTTTAGGCCAAGTCTTAAGTATTTTTATTCGGTTTATTGTAATTTCCCCACTCCTTCATAGTATACTGCTTCACAATATGTTGATGCGTCACATTGTGCAGTTCTTGGGAGATTTTGGCGGCAACTTGATCCAGCAGACAGCTGATAGTTGGCGATGGTATCTAAAGGTGCCTATGCAAACAAACAGCTTATCTTGAGAATCCATCACCATCAGAGCACTTGTTTCACTGTTTCCACTAATAGTTCACATGCGTAGACACTTAATACACAAAATCGCAACACTTTTACATATCAAAGTCCACTTCAAACCATTATTTAAACAATAATACAGGAGCAGCAAACCGCCGCCGGTCAATTTCCCGCCAAAACCTCAGAGTTTAGTTCTATAGTTTAGTTAGTGCTGCCAGAACCAGATGCCACTTTCCCATAGATAAATAAATATGCACTTGCCTCTAGGACTGTAGGAGTGAGTGGGAGGTGGGAGTGAGGCATAATTATCGTAACAGGAATAAACAACAAGTTTTTAAAAATAATAGGATGGAACTGGAGTATGTATCTAAAAATAAATAACTATTTCTGTTCTACGTGTCAAAAATGTTCGAAAACATAGCTAGCTTAGCTTGTAATAACTATAATAGAATAAATTCCATGTTCTTGTTTAGAGACGATAAAGAGAATTTGTGGTACAATTTAGCAGTAAGCACGTAGTGATAGTTTCACGCACAGACTAATATGATAGTTTCACATCAACAGTAACAGAAACAGAACAAACGTAACACGGACACATGGAATAGGTAGTTTAAGTAATGTTTCCGGCAAAATAAGACCGTAAATATGGCCATTTATGAATTTATTGAAAATATTATATGCCACGTTGACAAAAGATCTCCCATTTGTACTATTTACTGCGATATGTCACAGGCATTTGACTATATAAACCATAATATACTTATTAATAAACTTGACGCTTACGGTATTAGAGGAAATGTCTTAGATTTAATTCGTTCCTACTTAAACAATCGACAACAAATAACAGAAATAACTAGAGTGAATCTTGAAACCAAAAATAAAGAAACATACACGTCTAAGAAGCGCGATGTATCATATGGCGTGCCCCAAGGCAGTGTACTGGGGCCACTCTTATTTATTATATATGTTAACGACTTGCCAACTGCAACGACACAGCCTATTACATTATTTGCTGATGACAGTACTGTTACAATTGCATGTAAGGACATTAATCATTATAAATTTGATATCAAAAACGCATTGACATCTATAATTTCATGGCTAAACAATAATAATTTAAAAATCAATTTAACGAAGACAAATATAATGCACTTTGGACAAAGATCACAAAATCCATTAAATGTAAATTTGGTTTATGATAATTACACGATACATGAAGTTACTTCTACCCGTTTTCTTGGATTAATTATAGACAGTAAATTAAATTGGAAAGAACACATTAACGTATTATGTAAAAAAATCAGCAATCTTTCATACGCCCTTCATAAACTTGCTCCAACTATCAACACTGATACGCTTTTTTCGGCATATTATGGTCTTGTTGAATCTGTTCTCAGATATGGCATCATTTTTTGGGCCAACTCAACTAACACAGATATGGTATTTAAAATGCAAAAGCGATGCATACGGGCCATGTTTGGTATTCAAAGTACGGAGAGCTGTAAGCCATTATTTATCAAACACAAAATTCTCACACTTCCATCACTATATATATTGGAAATAGCTTTATTTGTTAGAAGCAACCCACAATTGTTTCCTCGCCTATCAGACAATGTAAGACGTAATCGTCGAGACAACAATAGATTATGTGCTCACCCTGCTAAAACAGCGCTACTGCGTAAAAGTGTAGTATGCAAAGCTCCATTAATATATAACAAAATTCCAAACGACATTAAACAATTGAATACAGGATTATTTAAGAAAACATTAAAAAAAAATATTAACTGCAAAATGCTATTATAATGTTAATGACTTCCTTAATGATAAATCTTTATAAATGTAAAAAACCTATTTAATTACTATTTACTACTTTATTATATACATTGTTAATAATGCCATTGTATAATTATTTTTGATGATTTTTTACTTGATGATGATAATGATGATTGATGATTCAATTACTTCATGTTCTGATACATTATTTAGTAGATATTATACCTTTTGTCATAACTCATTAATTATCTGTTACAGCTATTTTTATTTTCTATTTTTTTCATATTTGTGCACCAACTATGGTCAAACATGTTGATTCAAAGTTTAAACTTTAAGACCAATAATAAACAACAAATGTATTATTATCTACACATGTTTTTGCAAATAAATATTTCTTTATCTTTATCTTTATCTTTCCATGAGACATGTGACATGTGTCAATCGTGAACATTTCGGTCTCAGTTCGGTTCGGTTTAACCCGAGTGGCATAAAATTATTGATGAATGCAATGATATTTATAACTTGTGATCAGTGATCAACTGTTTTCCAGCGAATCGTGAATGTCATTTTTTAATGGTCACCCCACACGGTCAGTTAAACGATCAGTTTAACTGACGTACATGCAAAAACTGAC
Source organism: Parnassius mnemosyne (assembly GCA_963668995.1). NCBI lineage: Eukaryota > Metazoa > Arthropoda > Insecta > Lepidoptera > Papilionidae > Parnassius > Parnassius mnemosyne. The sequence goes on along the minus strand of CAVLGL010000035.1, from coordinate 14,685,205 downwards.
CGTGAGTGTGAAATCTTACCCACGGATTTTTCCGGGCGCAATTCAATCAATTATTGGTATGTACTTACATTCTTAGTAGCTACCAAAGAGAATATAATCACTACGTTTAGTACCTACTTACATTATTTCTATGCTGTTTAGTTTGTTTATTTTATATCATTTTATGAAATTAAGGAGTTTATTTGACGGAGGATGGAGACCAAGGTGATTGTGATGATGTCACCTTGCTTATGGTGGACAGAGAAGGTGGGTAAAGGATCTCAGTGATGCTACTACGTAGAACCATCGTGTTTGAATTTATTTGAAAGGCCTCATAAAGACCTAGGTGACTGTTATTTTATAAATTTAGAGAAATTTGTTTGATGGTTCACACGAGCATCTCCCTGTTTGAGCGTGCCCGTTGTGATGAATTTCCATTCTGTTCGGTGCTTTAACGCAAAGTCCTTCAGCACGGATCCCCATTCGTCTGCTCCGTGGAAGTTGGTCCCGTTGTCCGAATAGATCACCCTTGGCCACCCGCGCCTGGCCGCTGTACGCCTTAGTGTCATAATCACCGAGTTCATGGTTAGGCTATGTATTAATTCTACATGTACTGCACGTGTCGTTAAGCACGTAAATAACGCCACCTATCTCTTTTCGTGCCGCCGCCCTACAGGTACTGACAACGGCCTGAAATAGTCGATTTCGGTAAACGTAAACGGTCGCGCGAACGCTCCTAACCTTTCGTGTGGTAGATTCTCTATGCCCGCTGGCCGTGGTGTGGCATTTCGTATTCTGCAATGCAAGCACCTGATGGTAAGTGGTTGCTGTGGCCCATAGGCATCTACATCTATCCTCGTTTGGTAATCAAAATGCAGATGCGTTGTCACCCGTGAGGACTAAAATAGAATGCCTCTTTTCCAGTAAAATGGGTCTCCGGTTCTCTACACTAACCATACGAAACACAGCAGAGTAAGCTGCTATTTTACGCTGGTATTCAAACGTAATCTGATAGATATCAGATTTAGTTAAAATTAGTTTAGTTAACATTAGTGAAAAATGTCCAAAATATTTAAGTTTCTAACAAATTTTTATTTGATAGCTTCAAAATAAATAATAAGAAATCTACTTACCTCCATTTCGGTTGCCATATGGCTTTTATTTTTTTAATTTGCTTAACAATTTTACTTTAACAGTGTGTAGAAAGCGAAGATAGCATAGTATAATACAGAAGACCTAATACTATTTCTCGCTTGTTGCTCAGTGCGTCTCTCTCGTCCTACATTAGTAAGTGAGAGATACGAGTACAAGTGAAGAAATAATGAGTTGAATGTGAACTCATATTCACTCTGACGAGATATGTTCGCGCCACTTTGGCACTACCGCCTAACGCTTATGAGGTTCGTTAATTATTATCAAATAAAAGTACCGCATTTCCGGGTTTCCTATCTACCGCCTTTTATACCTTTACCATGCGCACTCTTGTGTGAACGGGGTTCTTATAACTTCAGAAGACACGAAACTAATCGCATCGCTTCTATCTCGCGCCATTGCAACCGTCGATGTGTGATTTAGATATTAAACTATATTTACAAAATTAACGTGAATTTACAATAACGCACGCAACACATGCATTCCTTCACGTCCTTCATGTAGCCCGAATTTAGGGCATTCGTAGTATCGCAAAATATTAAAACTTCCTTGTCGTTCGCACCGCACTCTATAATACAGTCTGCTATTTATTTTAATAACTCTGAACAAGCTCTCTGATTTCTGATGATGTTAACTTGTTAGCCTTTTACAGCCTCATCGGTCTCAGGGCTCGAAAGGCAGGCAGCTCGGCAGGGCTAAAAAGGGGTGAATTTATATTACACTGCATCGTTACGCAAGTAACAATGACTCCTAGGATAGGACAGTGTACAGTACACGTGTATGTAGATGTGTTATCTAACGGCCGTCCGAACAGGGGGTGGCGGACCTGGGCGGACCCAAACTCTGACGGCTAACTCGTATCGCTTGATGTTCTGGTCGGTGAGAACCGCCCAGGGAGCTCTGAACCAGCAGTTAGTCAGTTAAACCAACACTCTATATTTGGCCCTTTGTCCGGATTAGAATAATTTTTTGGTCACTCACACACCCAATTTTTACCATTTTCTGGCTCCTCTCGCCGAATTATAATTAATTAATTAGTCAAGATAAGTTCGTAAAAGTTAACACCTAAGCTGAATAAATTTTTCTTTAGATTGATAGAGATAGTTATTAAAATTAAGTTAAGTGGTGAAGTTAAGCTGCCGCGTGTGGCGCCCCGACGCGGCACCCTGGGCGGCCGCTCGGGTCCCCCGCGCCTAAAGCCGGCGCTGGATCCGTTATTAAGCGATAAAAGCATATCGGATGAAAGCAATAATTTACAATAATTAAAAATTTTGTACAACCGACTTCAATATAATATATTATTAAGGATAACTCAAAAACTATTGGTCAGACCTTGATCAATTATATGGGACCACATGAGAAGCACCAGCTTTCAAATAAAAAAAAGAATCATCGAAATCAGTTCAGTTATGAGGTAACACACATAAAAAAAAACATACAGTCGAATGATAGAAATAAAGAAAATGATATATATAAAAAAATTAAAGATTTTGTTTCAGTACTATGTTATATATGGCTGTTTTTGTATTTTTTTTTGCTTTCACTCGTATTCAACAAATTGTTAACATAATAAACAATTAAATTATTTATAAAAAAAGTTAACCTATACAAAAATGCCAATTATGAGTTTTAAAGAAAAAAAAAAACTTAATTATTGAAACAATTGAGATATAAAAAACGATTATAAACAATTAAAAAATATATTTCAGAATGTTTTTAAAATCATCATTTTATCATGACAATAAAATGGTATATTTTTTAAAATATTAGGTACACTTGTCTATTTGTTTATAAACAATTTCTTAAAAAATCACGTAAAATTTTTTTTCCTGTGTTTATTGATAACATTGTTAGATGCAAGGAGTTTTGGCGGGAAATTGACCGGCGGCGGTTTGCTGCTCCTGTATTATTGTTTAAATAATGGTTTGAAGTGGACTTTGATATGTAAAAGTGTTGCGATTTTGTGTATTAAGTGTCTACGCATGTGAACTATTAGTGGAAACAGTGAAACAAGTGCTCTGATGGTGATGGATTCTCAAGATAAGCTGTTTGTTTGCATAGGCACCTTTAGATACCATCGCCAACTATCAGCTGTCTGCTGGATCAAGTTGCCGCCAAAATCTCCCAAGAACTGCACAATGTGACGCATCAACATATTGTGATGCAGTATACTATGAAGGAGTGGGAAAATTACAATAAACCGAATAAAAATACTTAAGACTTGGCCTAAAGGTCTAGATACCAGGCCATAAACTCCAAAAAAAAATTGTTAGATGCAAAAATTGTAATACTTATTTTTTCTTATTGTTCAAAAAAAAATTAACAACATTCTTTTTAAATATTTCACTTTTGTTTCCTTAAAAAAAATTAAAAAGTTAAAATTAAAGTTACAGCCTATATACGTCTCACTCCTGGGCACAGTCCTTCTCTCATTTCTGAGCGGGTTTTAGGACAAGGAAATGTTCGCCGCGCTGCCCCAATGCGTGTTGGCGAACTTCACATGCCTGCGGATTTTTTTTTCTTATTTCTCAGACATTTTTTTTTTATAGGAGAGGGGTAAACGAGCATGCGGCTCACCTGATGGTAAGTGACTACCGTCGCCTACGAACAACTGCAACACCAGGGGAACCAAGCGAATTGCAGATGCGTTGCCGGCCTTTTAAAAAGGAGTAGGCTCTTTGCTTGAAGGTCCCTAAGTCGTATGGTGGTAATCGATTCCACAAAGAAGTTGTGCGAGGGAGAAAACATCTTCTAAATCGCACAGTGGTGGACTGCCAATCATCCAGATGGTGTGGATGGTATCGGGAGTTGTGCCGCGACATTTATATTTACATTGCCGTACATGCAAGTTTCCTCACGATGTTTTCCTTCACCGTCGAGCACGTGGTAAATTATTGCAATTAACAATTTCATTGGCACCGGCGGGGATAGAAGCCGGGTTGCCCGCGTACTGTTAAAAAATTATAACAAACAAATATAAAACTTTAATAAACTTTTATCACGTGATCTTGTTAAGTATGTATATACGAGGGTGGATTGAAAAGTACTCGGCCTAACCAAGAAAATAAACAAATACTAAATCAGTTATATTTTTATTTTTCTACATAATCACCATCAAGTTCAATACACTTTTGCCACCTCCCCTTCCAAGCATTTAGACCGTTGAAAAAAAATGATTCTTCCTTAGAGTCAAAATATGCGTCTACAGCTGCTTTGACCTCGTCGTTTGTCGAAAATCTTTGACCTCCCAAGTGCTTTTTTAGGTTAGGGAACAGAAAGAAGTCTGATGGTGCCAGATCAGGTGAATACGGCGGATGCGGTAACAGTTCAAAGCCACAGTTGTGAATTTCAGCCATTGACTGTACTGACGTGTGAACACGGGCGTTATCTTGATGAAACAGGACTTTTCTTCTGAGCATTCCTCGACGTTTTTCTTTTATTTCCTCTCGTAAACGACGTAGTAAGGTGCAGTAGTAATCAGAGTTTATATTCTGACCCCTTTCAAGATAATCAATCATAATCACACCTTTCGAGTCCCAGAATACTGAAGCCATCACCTTATTTGCCGACAAAATCGACTTAGCCTTTTTAGGGGGTGGTGAACCAGGTCTTCTCCACTGTTTTGATTGTTGTTTTGTTTCCGGTGTACAGTAATGAACCCATGTTTCGTCCATAGTAACAAAACGATTCAAAAAATCATCTGCATCGGCTTCAAATAACTCCAAACAGTCGCGTGAAATAGTCAATCGCGTCCTTTTTTGTTCAACTGAAAGCAGTCGCGGAACGCACCTCGCAGACACCTTGTGGAAACCCAACTCGTTGACAATGATGTTTTGAGTTCGTTCATAAGAGATGCCTATAATCTCCGCTATCTCTCTAATTTTTTAATCTGCGGTCTCCCATTATTAAATCAAGTACTTTTTTAATATTTTCGTCAGTAGTTGACGTCGAAGGCCTTCCAGAGCGGGGTTCATCTTTCACACTCTCTCTACCACGCTTAAATTCTGTTATCCATTTTTTGACGGATGAATATGACAGAGCACAATCGCCTAATGTACTGACAATGTCATCATGGATGGCTTTTGATGATAGCCTCTTCTTATGGAGGTACTTAATGACGGCACGCTGCTCGATTTGCTCCATTCGCGGAAATTATGTCCGATTACTTTGTTAATAAATTTATAAAATCACAACTAATTATCGCACACGTTTCGAACTTCACACAATGAACTAGTCTGAACTGAACTAAATAATGTGGGTAGATTTGATTTTTAGAATTGAATGGATCTGTGTTAGGCCGAGTACTTTTCAATCCACCCTCGTATAAGGATTTAAACTTTTATGTCGACTTTTGTAAAAACAGAGTTTGGAAAAAATTTGTTAATATACCTACAATCTTAGAACTTTTTGAAAATTCTACATAATTTTTTTCCTACGGGGCTATATTTATTGAAATGTTTTGATCATAACATAATTTTTTCAAATTTTTAAATAAATATTTATTTCTATAAAAAAATATATTTTATGTCTTCAGCGGCGATGCGCTCTAGCCGTAACGGTCCTAGTAGAGTCCTATTTTCGGCGTTAAATAAAAATAATTAATAATTAATGGAGATAGAATTTCGGGAGACTTTTTATTGGAAATTTCCTCCTCTTTAAAGATCTTTTTTCAAAGGTTCTTAAATATTAATTGTTTTTGAGTTATTAAAGAAAAACTAAATATCTTTTTCTTTTCATCTTATTTCGTTAATAACAATTGCAATTTTTATGTGCTAATAAATCGTCGAGATTAGATGAGATTAGACGTCATTCCCAATCGAATTAGCTATCGCACATATTTTTAAGAGCGGGGACAGGAATTAACATGTTTTTAAACATGTTGACTAGACTAGGCGGGCGCGTTCTATATCATTATTCATTATCAGTTTTGTATCAACATCATAATCAGTTTAAATAAAATAATTTTTCTTATATCATTTAAAGGTGTTCCGTACACTTGCGTAAGACAGTAGATCTAACGCAGTCTTTGTACAGGTGGAGTTTGTGTCTTAGTGATAGTTTGCTCTTTCGGTTAACAAGAGGATGGAGACGGCCAATGGCTGTCTTGGCCCTGTTGCGTACTACACTTACAAATGTGTTTCTCAAAACTTATGCCGACATCGAACGTGACGCCCAGATATTTTTCCAGATACTGGCCGAATCTTCCCAAGGAATGGGGCGGCCGTATAAGGAAATAATATCTAGCTTTGCTTTTGGTCCTCCAATCTTCTTTGGTGTTGAACTCTACTACACTTTTTTCGGGATTCACTTCAATTTTCCATAGGCGGAACCATTCGCCTCAGCGATTTGTAGCTTTTTGGAGTTTCAAAGTGAGACTATTCCTATTATAATCTGATACATAGAGTGTCGTATCGTTGGCGAAGAGAGCAGTATTTACCACTGGGTCCTTAGGGATATCAGTCCTGAAGAGTATGAAGAGAAATGTAGACAGGACGGAGCCTTGTGGGAACCCAGACTTTAGGAAATGTTTCGGAGAACGGGTTCCTTCCACTCGATAGCGAAAGGAGCGATTTATAAGGCTCAGATGATTTGTACAAGCCTATAGGGCACGTTTAATTTGTAAGTAAAGCAAGCCGTCGTGCCAGACCTTATCAATGCCTTTGCGACATCGAAGAAGAGGGCTCTCATATTTCAAGACTACTTATTTGTCGGGTGGTGATTAAAGCCAGACAGAATATATTGTTAGGTGATGAATTTGATGAGTGCATTATTGTTCGGCTGTAAAGCCAAATACTCATCGGGGAGAAGTTTGTAAGTTACAGTGAAGTGGCGTAGGCGCTTTTGAATGATGCACTCGTATAATTTACCCAATGTGTTGAGTAGACTGATGGGGCTGTATGGGCTGGTGGGTCAATTGCGCGGTTGCCCCGATTTTAGAATTCCTATTACGTCTGCTTCTTTCCTGATATCCGGGAAAGAGCAAATCATAAGAAGGGCGTTGAAGATTCCTACGAGGAGCTAAGTTAGTGGTGCCGCAAGATATTTGATCACCTTGTTGCTAATGCCGTCTGGCCTAGGGGCTGATCTATTCTTAAGGCTTTTTATGGTTTCTGTGACTTCATCTACAGTCACAGGATCGAATGGTTCATCCGCTGGTGGTAACGCAGTTCTACGTTCGACTTTCACTTCTACCTCTAGTAGGTGAGCGGGATCTGTTGGTATACTGAATGGGGTGCACTGGCTCTCTAAACTGTCGGCTAGGCTTTCGGCTTTTCGAGATCGGGTTGGTCTAGCCTCACGAGGCGGCATGGGAGGTGATTGCTCAGTTTTTAGAGCTCTAGTCAGCTTCCAGAAAGCGTTTTGAGATGGGTATATTCCTTATAAGAGGTTTTCCCATTTATCGTTTCTAAATTCGGCAATGCATTATTTAACCTTGTTTTGTATAGAATGTAGCTAAATTTTGTTATCTTCCATGCGATAACGGTCATAAGATTTTAGCGCGGTGTTCTTTGCTCTAATCAGTTGTCGAATATCTGCCGGAAGCTTTGTGTATCGATCACTCGACACTCGAACCTTACGGGAGCATTCTTCGACCGATGCAGTGAGATGAGTCGATAGGACGCTAATCGTCCCATTGGCTTACTTCGGCGAGTCTATCTTGTTAGGTATGGTGTCTAAATGCTGGGAGTTCGTAGACTCGAGTTTGACTTCTAGTTTACGCCAGTCCACGATGTTTTTGGTCTGAGGGACCTCATCTGCAGACTTGCCCAGTTGTAATACGACCGGCCTGTGGTCGGAGGTTAGTTCGATGTAAGTATCGATCGAGATAATAATAAGCCAGATATCTTTTAGTAACACTGCATCAAAGATGTCCGGAGGTTGGTATATAGAAAAGGAATAGCGAGTTGGACACTCAGGAGCGATAACGTCGAATTTGACTCTATCCGTGAGGTCGCATAAAACGTTTCGATTATTAAAGTTAGAATTCCAACTAATGTGTTTACTGTTTAGGTCTCCCGCGATTTATAAGCTGAGGCCTAGATCTAGTAGAGCCGAGAAGTCGGCTTTTATTATATGTTCAGGTTTCAGCAGTAGCTGATATGCTGATGCAATTATGATGGCCGGAAGGCCAGTAAGTGCTATCCTACAAACCGATGCTTCTAAGTTAGCAAGCGGGGTATCTATCGGTACACAGTGCAAGGACCTTTTACAGCAGATCAAGGTGCCTTTAGGTCCGGTCTGCCTATCATTTCTTACTAAGGTATAATTCGCTATTTTGGGATCGCTCACTAGGTTTTAAGAAAGTATCTTGCACTAGCATGATGTCGACATCATGGTCGCGTAAAAATTACACGATTTCTTCCTTTTGATCTCATACCGTTTACGTTAAAGAACGAGACAGTCAGAGAGTTAGTTTTGGTTCTACCTGTATTTTGTATTGCCATTCTGATTTATAAAACGTCGGCTTAGACGCATTGGAAAGAGCCGATTGCGTCGATAAGATTAATTTGCTCAATGGTGGCATTGGGCTTATCTTAGGTGGTCTTGGCCTCTAGAAGTTTGCGGGTCAGAGAAGCGACTTGCTGATGAAGCTGCAGACTAACGAAAAGTCAGCAGCGAAGGTTGAAGATGCTTCTGCGCCTGGAGAGAGGGCGCTGGCCATGAGGCGGCCACGCTTACTTTCGCCGGGGCTTGTGGCGTAACTCGCTTCTGAAGCTTATGAAGATTGAGCCACGCTCGAACATCACGCCACCGCAGCAAAACAATGGCGCGACCTCGATCGGCAACGCACCGCGCCTTCGTCAGCGCGCGAGCCCGACCGCCGTGCATTCCGCCTGCAGCTAGCACAGGAACAAGACGCGCGCGCTACTCACCTCAGTTAACTTATCTTGTACGCGAAGTTAATTTCACTCTTGTAAAATTATTGCCAGTAAAAGTTATTTTTACATCGAATCATATTACTTCATTCGGAGTCACATAATTCTTTATCCTATCCTATATTGGTATTCTGTTATTTAAAATATATACGTACAAGTACTTGAATACTACGATTGGGTTTGGTAGCAAGGTATTAACATATACAACTCTCGCCGAACCACCATACTGGTGACCCCGACGTGAATTGAACACGCAACCTTCTGATTTATAAAACGTTGGCTTAGGCGCATTGGAAAGAGCCAATTGCGTCGATAAGATTAATTCAAAAGAGCAAAATTACCCGTCATACCATATCCCCGATTTCATCTTTCTTAACTCCCTCGTCGAGGTTTTCCCATATCCACCTCGACATCGTAGGGCCCTTAATTCTGTCTTCTGGTTACAGATATTGCCTTACCGTCATCGACCGTTTCACGCGATGGCCTGAGGCATACCCCATGGTGGCCGTCACGGCGGAGATCTGTGCAGCTACTCTGGTGTCCAGCTGGATAGCCTGATTCGGCTGTCCTGCACTGGTGACTACAGATCGTGGTCGCCAATTCGAGAGTCATCTCTTCAAAGCTCTCACAAAGTTGGTTCTCAGCTCTCAGCTGCGAATGGTATCATCGAACGACTTCATCGCCAACTCAAGGCGGCGATTATGTGCCACACATCATCACAGTGGACGGAAGCCCTTCCACTGGTTCTCTTGGGCATGCGCAACTCATGGAAAGAGGATCTCCAAGCTACTCCTGCTGAATTGGTATATGGTCAAACCCTCAGCTTACCAGGCCAATACCTATCTCCAATAGACGACTACACCACGGCAGACGTCATAGAGTTCGTAACACGTCTACGATCCTGCATGGCTAAACTCACTCCCAAGCAGACATCATGGCACACCAGCACGACAACGCCATTCTACATACCACGGGACCTCCACACATCCTCTCATGTTTTTCTTCGCTGAGATCACGTTCGAAGCTCACTCGAACCACTCTACGACGGACCCTTCAAAGTACTAGACAGACAAGCCAAGTACTACACTATAGACATAAGGGGAAAGGAAAATAACGTCTATGTTGACAGACTAAAACCAGCGTATATGGCCAAAGAAATCAAAGACCCGGAACCCAAAGTCCCTACGGAACCTATTGCCAACAAGGAGAAAATCACGCAGAGTGGCCGAAGAGTGAGATTTCCCGACTACTATCGACCGTAGTTACGGTCTGGCCAGGGGGTATATGTGGCGTAACTCGCTTCTGTTGGACCCCACATAAATCCGCTATGCTTATGAAGATTGAGTCACGCTCGAACATCACGCCACCGGAGCAAAACAATGGCGCGACCTCGATCGGCAACGCACCACGCCTTCGTCAGCGCGCGAGCCCGACCGCCGTTCATTCCGCCTGCAGCTAGCACAGGAACAAGACGTGCGCGCTACTCACCTCAGTTAACTTGTCTTAATCTTGTACGCGAAGTTAATTTCACTCTTGTAAAATTATTACCAGTAAAAGTTTACGTGGTAGAGCCATGCTGCGACTATATTATGGTTGTAGCACGAATGGGTCGGCTCGACCGGGGAAGGACCACGCTCTCACAGAATACCAGCGTAAAATAGCAGCTTAACGCTGCTGTGTTTCGTTTGGTGAGTGTAGAGAACCGGAGACCCTTTTTACTGGAAACGAGGCATTCCATCTTAATCCTCACGGGTGACGACGCATCTGCATTTTGATTCTTAATCGAAGATGGATGTAGATGTCTATGGGCCACAGCAACCGCTTACCATCAGGTGGACTGTGTGCTCGTTTGTCAACCTTATCCTATAAAAAAATATTTTTACATCGAATAATATTACTTCATTCGGAGTCACATAATTCTTTATCCTATTCTATATTAGTATTCTGTTATTTAAAATATAAACGTACGAGTACTTGAATACTGCGATCGGGTTTGGTGGCAAGGTATTAACATATACAACTCTCGCCGAACCACCATACTGGTGACCCATAGGCTAGACCCAGCGTTTGTTTTAGGTGCTGAAGGCACCGGAGTGCTAAGCTTTGCCCGGAAGTCCCTTTAACGGAGGCTGGTTTGACGATAGCCTGAGAGGGCGCGAGTTGGGACACCGAGATCGGTGCGAATGAAGGGGCAGGTTGCCTAGGACTGGACTTGCTAGCGCTAGCCACTCATCTACGCCGGTCTACACCTCCGCGCCTTTTATTGCGCGGCGAAGTGGGAAGGAAGAAGGTCTACCGACACGGGCGTTCGAGTGCACTTGGATGTGCCGTGATCGCCTAGACACTTAACGCATTTAGGCAGAGCGAAACAGTTTTTAGCCGAATGGCCGTAAAATTGGCATCGGTGGCATTGGCCAACTCCTTGAATTATTTCTATAACTATTTCGAGCTCCTTGGGGAGCCCGCGAACGACAACGCTGAGGTTACGGTCTTCCGCGAGGGAGTTGAAAGGAGGAGGGAGTGTGAAAACTCAGTTTCTGAGCTTTGAGATGCGCGGTTAAAGCGCCGAAGTCATCAGTCGTCGAGTCGTGGATGCGTATGTCCTGACCACCGTTGAGGACTTGGGGCGGTGGCTTTTCCTTGCGCCGAGTGGTCTTTGTAGTAGTCTTAGTAAGTATATTTTTTTTGTTAAAATAAGATAAAGAACACTTCAGAAAAAAGAATATCATAGACATTATAGATCGTATATTTATTATAAAATAACATTTAATACAATATTAAAAAACTGTAATAATAAAAACATAAATTATAAAATCAAACTAATTCATAATTGCTCTGTACTTCAACTGGTCCTGGAACATATTTAGAAACACCTTATATTTCTTATCATGGAACAACTTTGTATTTAAATTTGGACGCACCACATCGGCAGTACCACCCATATGTACGATTGCATCTTGAACATTATTGAAATACTGCGAAGCGCATGCTCCTAAGATTGCAGAACCGAGAAGAACTGATTCGGTCTCATGAGGCTTCAGTATTGGCAAACCCACGGTATCAGCTTGTGTTTGTACAAAAAGTGGATCTTTAGATATACCTCCACAGATGAGCAGTGATTTAAATGGTTTATATCCGGCTAATATGAGCGCATCCATTATATGTCGCGTACCGTACTGAAATAACATATCAGTTTAAAAAAAACTTAAGCAACACGCATTGATCATGAGCTGTGATGATCCTAGTGGGGACACTGGGTCATAGTCACTAAATTAATGTATTGTCATCGGATCTTGTAAAATTTTAGATTATTCCGACGTCTGGAAGTGGGTGAAAACAAAATTACAAAGTCCCATTACATTCATACATATATACTACAGATCAAGCTAATATAAAGCGTGAAAAATATAAAATTAATTTTATTTAATCCTCGTTATCCTGATCAATACACTAGGATAAAGTTATTAAATTATTGTATTGTCATCGGTCTTTGATATTTAGCAAACAAGTCAATCGGTAGTCTACAAGTTGGTGTAAATTACAGTAAAAGATTCCGTTACATACATAGATAGATAGAAGCTAATAAAAGCGTATTAAGTTTTATTCAGTCGATAGATAAGATTACAGTACTTATTAAGATTAGCAATCTAAATTATCTAAATAATGCAAAAAAAGTTTAAGATAAACAAATTTAAAAAAGAGTATGCACTACATAGAGTTGTTTATAAATATTTTATTTGAATTTGGAATTACATGAACCAATAGGACCAAAAACAATAAAACATAATTTCTTTATTGCATCTTGCTTTTCCTTTTAGAATGGAATGAAATATTTTTTTAAAGATTACAAGAAATACTTATTTTAACACTGGTTCCGGAAAAACCCTTGTTGTGTGAAAATCCAACAAGAAACCCAGCAGATTTTTTTTTAATAATAATTGAAAATGTACGAGTATGTTGTACAATTGAATATGGAACATTTAGAAACAACATGGTAGCAAACACCTAATTTCCAGGGGGGTTATTATCAATTATGTATTATAATTTACCCTTTTTATACAGCTTTTGTTTAATAAAAATGATTTTTTTTTAATTGACATATTTTATGGCACTTTGTTGTAAAAGCATAAACGTCCCATGAATGAATTAAGGATTCTATGGGCGTCGAAAAACTGTTACTAGTTAATGCCTGTTCCTATTATTAACAGAATGTTAGTACTGTAAAATATTTTAGTCTAGACTAAGAAATCTAAGGTGCGGCGCCAGATACACCAGGGTTTCACAACACGGAGACCCAGTTTTTAACCATATATCTAAGGCACGAAAATCATCCTTCTTAGTAGAACTATAAAATATAAAAATATTTGGAAAAAAAAGCCTCACAAAATAAATAAATTACTTACCGCTAAACCCTGTAATGTTGCTAAATAGCGTAAAGCCAGGTTTTCTTCACTATCATTGATCGTAAGTCCGCAAATCATCCCTTTTAAAGAAGGATCTGCTAATGGCGACCTGTTTCCATGAAAATCGGGCCAAATGTGAAAATCTTTGGTCAGAAAGCACACATCGTTGAGTTTTTGTTGTTTCGCCAATTTTGCTAATAATTCCCGTAAATAGTTACGCACTCTGAAATACGAAATGAGTTGAAAAGATGAAAATTTATAACCCGTTTTATTTTATAATATTTACAATTAACATTTTTCTCGTAAAAAGTACATAAAGTGAATATTGAATTATATTTTTTTTTAAGATGTCAACTCCAAAAATTAAATTACTGTTGTTTCAGTAGAAATCTAACAAAGGTGAACGGCAGATTTTGTACCTCATACTTTTTTTGTTGCTCTGTTATAGAATTTGCACTACATATTAAGGCAACTAAGCATTTTATTTTCATATTAGTGTACTATTTTTAGAACTTCGGATTAATTAATAATATGAATAAAAAGATTTTAATAAATAAACGTAAAATAATCGTAAACTAAACGCAGTTGTTTTTAGAAGTTGCCACATGTAAAATAGCACAAGTATCGAAATGAAAATTATTTAGAAATAGAAATAAAACTGATGGTAAGTGGTTGTTGTGACCCATTGACATCTAAATCTATCCTCAATAAAGATAGTAAATCAAAATGCAGATGCGTTGTCACCCGTAAGGACTACCACCTAAAATTATTATCATACCTCATCATTACAGCCTTTCACAAGTCCACTGCTGAAAATAGGCCTCCCCCAAGGAATGCCACAAAGCACGGTCCTGAGCAACCTGCATCCATCGACTTCCTGCATGTCTCATCAGGTCGTTACTTCATGTAGTGGGGGGTCGCCCTACACTTCGCCTACCGGTACGAGGCTGCCACTCGAGAAGCTTCCCCATCGGTTGTCGGTTCTTCGAGCTATATGGCCAGCCCACTGCCACTTCAGCTAACTAATCCGTTGGACTATGTCGGTTACTCTGGTTCTACTGCGGATATCCTCATTTCTAAGTTTATCACGCAGAGACACCCGGAGCATAACCCTCTCCATAGCTCGCTGAGCGAGCTTGAGCTTCCTCATACGGCCAGCAGTGAACGACCACGTCTCAGATCCATAAGTCATTACTGGCAACACGCACTGGTTGTACAATTTCGTTTTCAGGTTTTTGAGGTATGTCTAACGAGAAGATGTGTCGTAGTTTCACGAACGCTGCCCAGCAGAGTTGAATACGTCGATTGACCTCTCGGTTGAAGTTACACTTACCTAGTTGGACTATTTGTCCCAGGTAAGCATACTCGTCAACAACTTCGAGCTTAGTGCTCCCAATAACTACCGGCATAGGTGTGACAAGGACGTTAAACATGATTTTTGTTTTGTCCATGTTCATCTTAAAACCTATCTGTTGGGAGACACTATTGAGGTCATTGAGCATAGTGCATAGGTCCTCCAGCGATTCTGCCATAAGGACTATATCGTCGGCAAATCGAAGGTGAGTGATGTACTCGCCATTGATGTTAATACCGCATCCTTTCCAGTCCAGTAGCTTGAAAACGTCTTCCAATGCAGCGGTGAAGAGTTTCGGGGATATAACGTCACCCTATCTTACACCTCTCTGCAGTTGGATAGGTTTCGTACTCTGATTCTGTACTCGGATAGCCATCGTAGCTCTACTGTACAAACACTTCAGCACTTCGATATACCGACAGTCAACTTGGCACCGCTGAAGGGACTGCAGCATAGTCCACATACGCAAGGCAAAGTGGCAGATTGTACTCCTCTGTCTTCTGTACAATCCGCCGCAGGGTATGCATGTGGTCTATGGTACTAAAGCCTTTTCGAAAACCGGCTTGTTCAGGAGGCTGGAAGTCGTCAAGTCTGCGTGGGAGACGATTCGTAATGACTCTCGAAAACAGCACGTAGACGCGGCTCAGAAGGGAAATCGGTCTGTAGTTCTTCAAGAGAGCGTTGTCGCCTTTCTTGAAGAACAAGACAACCGCACTTCTGCTTCACGCCTCCGGAGTAGTGCCACCATGGAGAACGGAATTAAAGAGCTTCTGAAGGACTTCAAGTACCGGTTTTCCACCCGCTTTTAAAAGCTCCGCTGTAATTCCATCCTCGCCCGGGACTTGCCGTTTTTAAGGTACTGGAGAGCCATTCTAATCTCGCTCGTACTGACGTCCGGGACCGGGATATCTTCGGAATAGTGTCGGATAAGACTCGCTCTTGGATCGTTACTCACACTTGCGTGTGGTTCCAACGATGACGTGTAAAGCTGCCCGTAGAACCTCTCAATCTCACTCAAAATCTCAGATGTCCCGGAAACGATGCTGCCACACTCGGTCCAGCCTTGTCAGTTGGCTCTTCCTTGCAGACAGATCTCTGGCAAAGACTTTGGAGCCTTGGTTCCGCTCGATCGCTTCTTCAATACAAGCTGTATTGAAGTTGCGTAAGTCCCGCCGCATGCATTTGGAGATCTGTCTGTTAAGTTGCCTGTATGCTGTCAAATCTGTTGAAGAGTGTAGCTTCATCTCTTGTCTAAAAGCTATGAGATTAAGTGTGATCGGAGTTTTTGTGTTTTTCTGCAGCGGGTCTTGCAGAACTTAGCTCCAACCGCATGGACAGTTTCCACGAGCTTGTCATACATATCGTCCACTTCATTGCAGTCTTCTAGGCACTGAAAACGGTTTTGTAACTCGAGCTGAAAGGTTTCGGAACTTTGGAGCAGAACACGAGGGGGACGGAGCGTTGACTTCATTAGACGAGACCTCTCCAACTTAACGTTTAGGTTCAGTGTGCCTCTAACCATTCGGTGATCGCTACCAGTTTTCACCCTCGCGATCACGGAGACATCATTGAACAGTTGTCGTCTGGTCGTGATCATGAAGTCAATCTCATTTTTTGTTGAACCGTCGGGTGCTCGACCAGGTCCACTACCTGAGAGGCCGCTTCTGGAAGAAAGAGTTCATCATAAAGAGTCCCTCTTTCTCCATAAAGTCGGCCAGCTGCTGGCCTCTTGGGTTCCGTTGTCCTATTTCAAATTTCCCTACTTTCAGCTCACCGTTCTCTCTTGTGCCTAGTTTTGCATTGAAGTCTCCCATTAACACCGTATAGTGGGTTTTGGAGGAATGTATGGCTATAGAGATATCCTCATACATTTCCTCCACCTCCTGATCGGGGTGTGCCGAGGTTGATGCGTAAACCTGTATGACCTTGAGCGAATAGCGTTTGGTGATTCTGACTATAAACTACGCAACCCTCGTCGACACACACTCAATCTTTACAACGTTGTTAACGTGAGACTTGTGGACGATAAATCCGACACCTCCTTGTCTCGTCAGTCCTCAGGGTGCGTGCGTTGTATGATGCCAGGTCGATTTGTTGTAGGTGGCAACCAAACCTCCACCGGAGATTGTTAGCACCCCCTGCCCCGCCGTTACCATGGCCGCCACCGTAAACAGGAATAGCGGGGCCGCCGGGGACTGGGGGGCCGTCTCTTTGTTGCTCTTATCATTGGAGGGTATTTGCCATAGTTGCCACGCTTGGCCTAAGATAGCATAATATTTGCATAAAGTTGACGATTTAATGATAGGAATGATTTTCGTCATCAATATTTTTTTGTTTATGAACATTGTAATTATTTATTGACAGGTAAAGAAAATCTGTCTTCCAATTCATTTCAGTTCTTTGCTTTTGTTTTGGATTGTGGTTTGTGACTACAATTACAAAAACAAAGTATTGTTTCATTTACCTACACTCAAAACCCCATCATAACTTCATCATTATCAAACAGCTGCAGCCCACTGCTGGATGATACCTATCTCTTAATGCACCCCGCTGAGTAGTGAGTAGGTACGATCCTCATCTCAATCTACCTACTTAATGGTAAGTAAAACACTACAAAGACAGCGACAAGCAATCTAGAACATTAACTTTATCACCAAAACAATGTTTATGTGCCTATAAGTAACAATCTACATCGGTACACTAATACATAACCTTAAAAATTTAACTGGATCTAACTTTTACATCCCAAGTTTTAAAAATCTAAGAATTTAAAAAGAGCTTGCCTACTAACTACCAATTAAAACCAAAAATATCCCCAAACACGAAATTTTTTAGCTGTACGAAATTCCCATAAAAGCCTGCCGTTCACCTTTCCCTATATTTTTTTTAATAATAATCTTCAAAGCATGCGTTAAAAGCTATTTTTCAACCTACTTCAAAAAGGAGGAAGTACTCAATTCGACTGTACGTTTTTTTATGTGTGTTACCTCATAACTTTTTTCACGGTGAACCGATTTCGATGTTTTTTTTTTATTAGAAAAGCTTCTCATGTGGTGTCATGTAAATTTGATCAAGGTCTGACTAGTAGGTTTTGAGTTATCCTTAATAATTTATATTGAAGTCGGTTGTAAAAATTGTTTGTTGACCACGAATTGGTTGTTGTGCGATAAAGATATCGCGTAAAAAACATTAAAAAAAAAACATACTGTCGAAATGTGAACCTCCTCCTTTTTTGAAGTCGGCTAAAAACGGTTTGTTTGTAACCTGTTTAAGATTGAATACGTATCGCTCAGAGCACAATCCTTAACTTGTTATTGCCCGACCTGAACTTTATCAGTCTCCAGGCTAGGAGGGAGGATACTACTGCCTAGTAGCGCGTCCAGCCGTGAATAGCGTGACAATAATGATACGGCAGACTGCCAATGCGATCCAAAAAAGAATAGAGCGTCGTAAAGGTCGCGGCTGGCTTTGAGAGCCTCATAACAGCCGCGATTCCGCTTGCTTAGGTATGCGTGGAAGTCACGGCCGATTTTCGAGATCGTAATGCGCGTTTATATAATCGCCTCTTCCAATGTGCTCCTCATTTGCTCTAGTTAATGGGCTACTGTTCCTACATCGTCTGAATCAACTACAAGTGGGAAATCCATTGCAGCAACTACGTGTGAAGGTTGCTCTGCAACTTGTGGATCTGCATCTCCAGCCGTAGTATTTTCATCCGACGAGGGAACTATCCCACGTCGTAGCCGTTCGAATTCGGTGTCACCAAATATGTTTGATCGCTTGATGTATTGTTTTGATCGGTGACGGCAATAGATGGCTCCAACTCAACAAAAATGCGATGTATTCAAGGTAGATACGCTAGACCGCCAACTTCTCCCCCTTTCGCCCTAAAGTTCGCCTGCAATGCGTTTTTATTTATTTGAGTTGTCCATCGCTTGCGGCGTAATCTGCCAGTAACTGGTGTCGATTGCTGGGTCCGTGTATACCCTGCCGACATCACGCCAGCTGGCGAGGATGATGTATGCGAGAGGCTAGTGTTCGTGCAGCAACTCGGTCTCGTAAGCAGCGAGTAATCTAGATGCCATGACGACCCCCAGACAGTAACCATATGAGCGTTCCTTTATTAACCATAATTGTTATCATTTTTAATTATAATTACTATTATTAAATGGTAACTCTGACGAACGGTGAATACGTTTATAAAATAAATCTGATTCTCATGAAGCTAATCAGAGAATATTCACACATTAAGACATTTCTAGGTAATAAATATTCGTCAACAATTATGGCCGATACTTCGATTAATTAAATATTATTTTTTGAATAAAAATGGTGGGCCTAAGAAAGTAATGAAATAATCATATAAATTACCACTTTGACATAAACACATATTTTGTAATAAGCTAATCTTTAGAAAACCTAAAGATTTAGGAAACGTTTTTGTAATACTTGTAATGTGCTTAAGAAAAACAAACTACCCGCAATTAGACATTTGACTGATTCAACTGGACCCTTAATAAGCGATGTACCTAATAAGTAATTAGTTGACTACTAAGACTATAACTAACTTTTTTGTTAGTTATTAATCACAGTTACTAAATATAAATTTTGTTTGACCGTCTCTTTGATCTACTGGTTGTAAACACGACTGATGGTGTTGGGTGATGGTCTTAAGGTGCTGTTACGGACGGCGAGGGGAGCCGCCGCCCCTTCATACCCCGTTACGCCCAGCTCACACCGCACACCACGGACATCACGTGAGGTCGCCGACCAATCAGCGTGCAGCACACCTCGTAAGAACACGCTCGTGCCGAGACACCCGCCGCGGGAATATACGAAGGGCCTTTTGGGCTCAGATTCATTCGACAGCGACACTCAAGAAAGAAGAATCAAGAAAATCAAGATAGTCAAGACTCTCTAGAAGATCCCCTCTTGTGCATATAGTATATAGTAAACTGCCGCTTGTAAATAGTTAAATATAGTAATTTAAAGTGTACCACCTTTCCTTTTAAATAAACGTCCCTAGTAGTATTTCACCCATACATAAACAGTAAATAAAGTAAAGCCACATAGGTGCCTTGTTCCATTTATTATTACCATTTTTTCTCTAAATGCTTACCACTCCTGTAAGCTGTGCACCTTGCTATGTAGACTTTTACAGACTAATGATGGGGAGCAGCATTAGCAGTGTGTGTTTGGGAATTGCTCTCACCAACATGCTTGCCTAGCCTTGCATTTGAAGGCATATAAAAGCCTTATTCAGCCTTATAAAATCCACAGCTGGAAAGCAATGGATTTCATTAAGCTGATAAAATCACTACTTACAGTAATATTCTATTTAAATGTCAAATAACTCACTCTCCAGTGCTATATTTCTCCAACAATCTAATTCCAGCTGGATGACTAGAGATAACATAGTCTAATAACATGCCAGATGCACTTTGTCCTGCTTCATTTAACCACATATTGGGTACCATTGCACTGAAATAAGGACCCCAAATACCCTGAACTAAAACTGGGTTCCTATTAACAGCCATATGACATGTTGATGTACCACATATCAAGCTAAGTCTTGTTGACATGTTGCTGTCAATACTTTCACCACTGGTACCAATCATTCCAAGACCACCAGCATGTGCGTCTATAATGGATGTGGCTACTGGAGTGCCAGGAACAAGACCAAGGGATTTAGCAAGATCAGGCTTCAATCCGCCACATTTTTCCCCTGGCATTAAAACTTCGTTACCAATTTTCTTGAAGCCATACTCCACTAACTCTCCTAAGCCTATACTACGTAGAAAATTTTCATTCCATCCTTTTTTTCCATCTATAGAACATTCATAATTCCATTTGCAAACAAGGGAACATAGTGACCGACTTTGCGATCCAGTTGCTTTCCATGTGAGAAAGTCTGGCAAATCGAAAAAATATCCAAAATCTGCCCATTTGTGTGAAAGATTTTTTTTCAGCCAGAGAAGTTTTGGCATTTCCATTTCCAGGCTCACCTTTCCCCCGACATATTTAAGAATTTCATGGCCCTTACTGTTTATAAATTCTGCTTCAGCTTGGGCTCTGTGATCCATCCACATTATAACATTTTGTTCTTCATTATTTGAATTGCTCACTGATATTGGATTTCCATTCTTATCTAATACTACTAGGGAACAGGTTGCATCAAAACCAATGCCTCTTACACACTCTGGTTTAATATTTGTAATCACATTCTGAAATATTGTAAATAGAGAAATGACAAAGTATATTAATTACCATTAACGTTACCAGTAGAGCACCCATATACTGCTTCATAGGGAGAATACTTGCCATAGTTACCATGCGTGACAGGCGGGATGGTAACCACAGTTTTATTTTTAGTTATGCAGATGCTGCAGCCCATCTCTTCATTTGTTTTCCTCTGTCACCTCAATGACTGCTATGGTATGACATTCTTACATAGGTACTACATAGTCAATATTAATTAAATAAAAATTGGCAACCTTTTAATAAGTGTAAACAAAACCAAATTATGCATCAAAATATTCAGTACCTATTTGACAATTAGGGTCGTTGCGCTGGTTTTCGGCCTTTTAGTGGAGTTGTTAACTTTAAGGTACTAGAAAAAATAATTGCCATTATGCTGGACTAGTGCTGTTAATGTTAATTTGTAGCTTACATAATGTAATTTTCATTTTTGTAACTCATTGATGCTACCAGAAAAATCTCTTTATTATAATAATTTTTGATGTGAAAAATATGTAAAATGCTAGTTGCCCCAAATTTTAAATTTTGGCCCACAAGAATTTTAGTTTTCGGCCACTGCATTAGACACGATAGAAAAGGTACCTTAACCTTAACTTAATATAATTTTTGTAAAATTATAATATAATTTCGTGTCGTTAAATATGGCAATAAAATCTTCTCATTTTTTGTACTTCCTCATATTTTCATCATCATCATCATCACTTCTATTCTATTTTAACTTTCTCTTTATCTTTATAAAGTTTTCGCCACTCTGCATATCAAATTGCTACAGACGAAGGTGTACATGTACTGTTAATGGTTGATTTTTACGAGTTCCAGTTTAAATAATGTTTTTTTCTATCGCATTACTGTATTCTTTATTTAATAGTACCGAAGCCAATGTTTCACTAGTTTGTAGAGGTGTACTAGTCTATTTTATTGGAATATCAACCAGCACATTTTCTAAAGTTTCAAAAACGTTGTTTGTTATCATCAGTGTTAGTGTTGGTGGTATCATCGTGGCCATTGTACTACTTTGAGTGAGTTATTGCATTACTGGAATCTATTACCATTTCTGGCATTGTCAGTACTGTTGTCATTGGTAGGCTTATTTGAGTTGGGATTACAAGAACATCTAACGATACTAAGGAACCAATATCCAAATAACTTACTGACAAATGCAATGTTGAAATGTTGTTATCAATAAACAATTCTAATGCATCGGTATATGAATTCATAGTTACTAGAACATCGTCAACCATGTGTTTTTTCTGTCAGATTTGATTTTAAATGTTTCAAAACTTTTCTTACTAGGTCTGCGTTAGTTATTTCTTTAGAAATATATTTTTTCTGGTGTCTGAATTTTCACTAATTAGTCTTTCCGGGGTATTCCGGACACATTTTGAGTAATCCACTACATTGTGATCAAATTTATTAAGTCCAAATTTTCTGAAACCACTTACTAATTATATTTATTTGGAGGATTTTTCTTTGGAGGAGCCATATGAAGAAAATAATGTCCTATTGAATCTTTTTCCTAAAATGCAACGTTAATGAAATATTTCATGAAATGTCCGTCAACCAAAGCAGTATTCAATTTTCAGCTTCCCTATTCTTTCATACAATTTTAAGTTGGCCAAAAACTAAATAATAATTTTAGACTCAATCTAGTTTTCGACCACAACTAAAATGGGTATTTTAGTTTCATCACTAACCATTCAAATTGCAGTACTTGGTGGCTGAAAACTGACAGCATTATAATAAGAAAGAAGACTAATAGTAGGTAACCAAATAAATGAAAGAGACAAAGTATTTAGGCTAAACTCGGGCTACTTTCCGGCCACATGGCCGATAACCAAATAATAGGAAAATTTTATGTGTCACTTTCCGGCCACCTAATTTATTAACTTTCACAATAAAATATTATAGTAATATCGTCGCCTGGGAGGCCAATGGAGCTAAGCCACAATTTTTACGAAATGGACTTAAGTACATTAACGTACCCAGAAAGAGCCACAGTTTATATTAGTCAATACATGTAACAAATATCATAACTGTAAGTAGGTTTTTTTTTTTAAATTTGCTAATAAATTTCAGTCTAGTTTCAATAAGAATCAAAAATTCTACGCCGCGTAGATTTATTGCGATTATAAGGTTACAACAAGTTAATAGAAAGTAATTAAACATTGGTCAATAGTAAGAGTAAGAGCTTATAGACCTCTTGACCACCACAATTATGACATCATAATACTGTATTATAGATAGTTGTGATTTGTCATTTTTTATCCATTCCCGGTATTAATTTCGAACATTTTAATTGGCAGAGAAAAATTGTAAATAATATAAACTGTGGCTCTTTCTGGGTACGTTAATGCAATTAAGTCCATTTCGCAAAAATTGTTGCTTAGCTCCATTGGCCTCCAAAGCGACGATATATGTAAAAATTTTAAATTAAGTTATTTACACAGTGAAATATAAACATTGTAAATACAGGGCAAAATTTACTTTTGAGTGAAACATGCACCACTATTTTTTTTGCACTATCTTACACTTTTTGACAGCTCCTGTGCCGGCGTCGTATTTACAAATGCATTAAACTTAATTTACAATAATATTTATTAAAATCGTTATTAAATCTATTTTAATGCATCACCTGGTGCCAAAGGCCGAAAACTAGACCCGGCCGGCTTACCGGCGCAACGACCCAACTACAAAATTTACCTACAAAGACTGCAAAGTTTTGGAAACAAGTTATTTTATTATTTATTATAAGTTTTACTCAAAACTTATCGTAGCATGTAAATGTACTGGCACTCTATGGTCTTTAAGCTAAAACACAACAGTGGAAGCCTAATGCTTAATTAGTGACCCCACCACCAAGACTTAGTAATGAAGCATTAGCACCATTTCTAAAATTAAATTAGGTAAAAACTTATCACTTAATACCAATGCCTAAACATTGATTAAAATCAGAAAGGGGAGAAAACTTTCAAAATACTATATTTTTATATATATATATATATATATTATTATAACTAGCACATTCAAGACACTGTACATTTTGTTTAGTAGTTTCATAAACTCTTATAATACAAGTTTTACAGCTCTACTGAGGGATTGCATCCTTTAGAGTGAGGAACAACAGATCACCAGACCAGAAATATATATAATAAATGTTTATTCAGTAATAGATGAAATGTGAACTAAAAAGGCACTAACCTTTATGACAAATTCACAACAATGCCAAATATTATTTGATGATTGTTCATAAAAATCAACGGCTGGTTTCCATGTTTGAAGTTCCTTTACAGATGTTTGCATTACATGTCCGTTTTGATTTACCAGAGCAGCCCTGACACTGCCTGATCCCACATCCACTCCGATGAAATAAATTTCATTACACATTTTTAATAATTTACTGTCTAAAATATCATGTAAAAGAAGACAAATTAAGGGAGGCGAGACTGTGGAGGTATTAGTGATAGTAATCAGACTACAACAGTAATATCACAAAATAAATAATAGTACAAGGTAGTATACAAATTATACTTAATACCTATTCAATATTATTGTGTATGGGTATTAGAAATTGTACTAACCTTGTATTATTCAGACACTTAACCTACTCTTATCTAAACCATAGCAATAAAATTTTATTAGTGATAAATAAATACACTCAGATATACTTGTGGCTGCTTGTGACCTCAACTTAAAACATAATAGATAAGGGAAAGCCAGCTTTAAACTAATAAGAATGGCAGTGACGCAGTACTGAGTACATGTAAACATGTACAATGTACATGCTTCTTGACTTTCCATTGAGATAACCTTGATCTTCTCTGGTATTTTCGAATTACAATAATGGTAACTACTAAAAGAAAGGTTGTTTTGTAAATTTGTAAGATAAATGGAATGGAAACTGTAACTCTTTGTGGGGAGTAAATGGGATACTCTTTACAAAGAATAATTGACAGGCGTGAGTGTTTCTAGTTATAGTCAATTCCCTATATATAATGTACTCTGTGTTTATTACTTTGTGCTGAGCACAAAGCACAAACTAATAAAAACTAGAAAATAGAAATTAATAACAAGATAACAAGTGCTAGCTTGCTACATATATATTTATCCACAAACTAGTAAGAAGATATTTATCTATGGTGCTAGCACAGACACTGATCACTAAAGAGTATAGTAACTATACAGGAAAAGAGAGCCCACTCGTGCGAAATCTGTCAACCGAGGAGTACTAGCGCAACAAGAAAGTAAATTCATTCGAATTATTTTGTGGAACTCGCACTACGCAGTGTGCCACTGGTGTCGTTTCGCTACAATATTGTGAGAATGTGTGCGTGCGTATAACACATACACCTCTGTTCATGATCATTCATTACGCTTTATGTACTAGGATTAATTATCAACAACCAACTGTGAATTAAACATTTGAAACATTTTTTAAAGATAACTGCATAGTAACTAAATGCTTCAAATGTTTAATTTAACAGTCTATTGTTAATAATTAATCCTAATACATAAAGTGTGATTCATAATTTGTAAATAGGAATTAACTATGATATTATTTAACATGAATGAAATTAAACACAAATGATTGGTACATTATTCTATATTTTTTGAACTTAATGAAAATAAAGGAGATAGATAAAGATTTAACATAGTTTTGACAATACAACACATAAAACTAATATTTTTATTCAAATGTTTATATCATTAATAGATTAATAACACAGCTAGTGTCTATACAAAAATAGTAAATTTTATTACTTTTATAAATGAATGAGTTTATTATAATAAATGAATCATAATTAACTTTAACATTATAAAATGTTAAGCTAACACCATACCAACAGTAAACTTAAACGGCTATGAATCAATCCAAAGCTGTAACCACTCTTGGCAAGTAGGTTTGCAACTGCAGTTATTAGGAAGATCAGTCCACCTGCTGATGTGTTTCTCTCTGTCGCCTCTTACGATGACACACACGGGATGATAATATGGGGTTGTGGATATTCTGAAACCGTCACTACACGGTAATCTAATATTTTTTTACAATGAATGCTTCGTAAACACAGATTTATTATAACAAAATATTAAATTAACCTCTTTAACAATAAATTTTCACAAACAAAATATGAAAATTACATTTTTTACAATAAATAATTAATAAACACAGCTTTGATATAACAAAATATTAAACTGAAAAAATATTAAATGCCTTGGCATATTGTCTGACACAACTGGTTACTTCACCTACGCGGATTCCAGATGTGGAGGATCATACAGCTACCCTGTTGGACCTTCTGCTGACCTCTCATCCGGTCGGATAATAGGTTTCCGTCGATGCCCCTCTCGGCTCTTTGCACCGATGATTGGCGGTCCACAATTGTGCGATTTAGTAGATGTATTCTTCTTCGCACAACTTCCTTGTGGAATCGATTACCACCAGCGATTTTTCCGGACCGATACGACTTAGGGACCTTCAAGAAAACAGCCTACTCCTTTTTAAAAAGCCGGCAACGCATCTGCAATTTCCCTGATGTTGCGGTTGTTCATGGGCCGCGGTAGTCACTTACCATCAGGTGAGCCGCATGCTCGTTTGCCCCCTCTCCTATAAAAAAAACAACTAATGTCTCTAACAATAAATTTTCACAAGACAAAATATAAAAATAACATTTTTTACAATAAATGATTCAATGAAATAAGAAATATTTTTATAACCCTGCCCCCTCTATTGTATATATATAAAATTTGACGACGCGTTTACAAAGGATATTTCGTTGGATGCCTATAGGAATCCTTTTTATTAATATGTATGTACCGATGTACCGATAAGAACCGCGAATAAAGGAATCTTTAGCCGCGAATATAGGAATTGGGTCGCATTTTTTTAATCCGCGAATAGTGAAAACGCGAATGAAGGAAGCGCGAATAAGGAGCTTTTACTGTACTAAATTAAACATTTTAACTGTCAGTGTTTTGGACTTATTTATATAGACTATTTATCTCGCTAAATTGGTAACCCCGACGTGATATGAACACGCAAACAACAACCTCCGGAAACTACAACTTCAAACCGTCATCATCCTCAAGTATCCCATTTATTCGTTCCCGAGCAGATATTGTCTGCAGATTTCACATTCTGCAAGCCATCTAGCTTTATAAAGGTTCATCGCAGCACTGGAATAATAATGCTTCCTGTTCCTTCAAGTTACTCTCTGTGCTACAGTGTTCGGCACGGCTCTGAGCCTTACTGCTCGCCTCTGCTTCACGGCACTCTCGCAGATTACTTGCCTTCTTCTCGACTCACCGCAGACTACAAGGCAATCCCTGGCACTTGCAATCGGACTGCACTATCGACCTCCAGTCTGGGGGGTGATGTGTCGGCGCTGTCGTCGCGCCACAAGCGAAACACATCGAAGCCTAAATCGCACTAACAAAGTTCCGAAGTTAAAGTAGCATATATAGAATAGCTCCGAACTACCAATCGGAGCGTTGGCCGCTCCCCGGGCAGAACACCTTGCACGGCGGGAGATCTCCCCTTTTCCTTCCACCGGCCACAGTGGTGACCCCGATGTGATCTTATTTATATAGACAATTTATCTCGCTAAATTGGTGACCCCGAGCTGAATACGTATTTAATGCAATAATGGCTAAACAACGCGAGCACAGCAGTGAGCACATGTGTGTCGGGCCTTCCGACATTTGCAAAGTTGGGATTCGTGTTCCGCCATTTTGTTCAGAAGAATCGGAGATTTGGTTTGCTCAGGTAGAAGGACAATTTGCGATTTCTGGTATAACTAATGATTCTACTAAATTTAATAATGTTATTGGTCAATTAGAACATCAGGTATCTAAGGAAATAAAAGACATTATTCTGAACCCTCCTGCCAGTGATAAATACGAAAAGCTTAAGTCAGAGCTTATTAAAAGACTGAGTGCGTCTCATGAAAGGAAGGTTAAGCAATTGCTCATGCATGAAGAGCTCGGTGACAGAAAACCGTCACAATTTCTCCGGCACCTGCAAAGTCTAGTAGGTCCTAACGTTCCGGATGAGTTCGTGAGAACAATTTGGACGAGTAGACTGCCAGCAAACATCCAGACAGTTCTGGCAGCACAACCGACCGCTTCGCTCGAGATATTAGCAGATTTAGCGGACAGAATCCAGGACATTGCTATATCGTTGCCTCAAGTATCTACCACCAGTTACTATGCACCTCCAACTCCTGGGTCCACGATGGATTCGAAGGCCAAAGAAATTGCAGAATTAAGAAAGCAAGTGGAAAACCTAACAACAAGCCTTCATCGGAGATCTCGCTTTCGCACGAAATATCATGAGCGTCGCAAACGTTTATCATCGACCTGATCAGCATCTTCCTATCGAAGGCATCCTAAATGTTGGTTTCATGCGAAATTCGGTGTCAACGACAAAAGGTGTCTTCGCCCATGTGATTTTCAGGTGGAAAACATGAAGGGCAGTCGTTAATGGCGACTGATGATTGACCAAGTTCTACTGGTCGTTTCTTTGTCACTGACCGAAGATCAAAAATGCAGTTCCTGGTCGACACGGGTAGCGACCTCTGTGTTTTCCCTCGTGCATGGCTTCCTGAGCGACGTACGAAGACCACCTACCAACTCTGCGCAGCCAACGGGAGTGTCATCAACACGTATGGTTATGTACACCTTACTCTTCATCTTGGCCTTCGTAGAGCTTCGTTTTCGTTGGCTTTTGTAGTTGCCGATATAACAAAGGCTATTATTGGTGTAGACTTTCTCTCTTTTTATAATTTAATTATAGATTGTCGTAATCACCGCCTTGTAGATAATACCACAACTGTTTCTGTCAATGCTTTGTATGTTAAAAATTTAGATGCTGTTTCGTCCGTTAAGGTTGCGACTGGTGACACGAGGTACCATAATATTCTAGCCGATTTTCCAGAAATAACACGTCCGGCTGGGACGCAACGTAACATTCCACATAACACCGGACATCGCATTCGCACTACACCAGGTCCTCCTATTTCATGCTCTTGCCTCTGATAAATTAAAAATCGCGAAAGAGCCACGCGGCAGCTTTTGCTGTCGCACGGATGGGCCGGCTCGAACCGGGGTGGTACCACGACCTCACAGAAAACCAGCGTGAAGTAGAGGTTTACCTCTGCGTTTCGCTTGGTGAGTGCAGGTGGTCGGAGGCCCTTTTTACTGGAAATGAGGCATTCCATCTTAGTCCTCATGGGTGACAACGCATCTACATTTTGATTTGTAAGAGAGGATGTATGTAGATGTCTATGGGCCTCAGAAACCACATACCATCAGGTGGACTGTGTGCTCGTGTGTCACCCTTGTCCTATATAAAAAAAAAAACAGGAAATCGAGTCAATGCTTGCTAGCGGTATCGTCAGACCATCAGAGAGTTCATGGGCCTCTCCCTAACATTTAGTTCCCAAAAAAGAGAATGGCGACTCTGTGGCGATTGCAGATTGCTTAATACTAGGACTATTCCTGATAGATATCCCATAAGGCACATCCATGACTTTACTCACAGCATCGCTGGATGTAACATATTTACTACCTTAGACCTTGTTAAGGCCTATAATCAGATACCTGTCAGTGAATTAGACATGGCTAAAACCGCGATTACCACACCATTTGGTTTAAACGAATTTAAGTATATGAATAACGGTTTGCGTAATGGAAGTCAAACCTTCCAAAGGTTCGTGGATGAGGTCACGCGTGGTTTAGATTTTTGTTACTGTTACCTGGATGACTTTTTAATATTCTCGAGGAGCGAGTCAGAGCACGAGGAGCATTTACGCCAGATATTTAACCGACTGAAGGAGTACGGGATGTTGATCAACACCTCTAAATGTGTTTTCGGTGCGTCTGAAGTAACATTTTTGGGTTATAAAATTTCCGCCAATGGTATTAAGCCTCTCCAGGAGAAAGTTCAGGCGATTAAAGACTTTCCTTCGCCCATAAACGTTCGCCAGCTCAGAAGATTTCTAGGCATGATACATTTCTACCGGATATCGCCTAATGCTGCACGCATTCAAGCTCCCTTAAATGCATTACTTGCAGGAGCCACAAAAGGTTCACAACCAATTAATTTAACAGGAGACGCTAGTAATGCTTTTAACGATTGTAAGCTAAGCCTATCTGAAGCAGCTTTACTAGCTCACCATGGCACACATTCCAAGCTCGCTCTTGTTACTGACGCCTCAGAAATAGCTTTGGGTACGGTATTGCAACAGTATAAAGACGACACGTGGCAACCGCTTGCGTTTTACTCACGCAAAATGAGTTCTGCGCAGCAAAAATATTCGCCGTACGATAGAGAGCTTCTTGCCATCTATGAGGCCATTAAGTATTTTTGGCATATGTTAGAGGCGAGACATTTTATTGTCTATACCGACCACAAGCCTATCAGTTTTGCTTTCCGCGAGAGGAAAGGCAACTGTACGCCTAGGCAGTATAGACATCTAGACTACATTTCGCAGTTCACAACCGACATAAGGCATATATCTGAGTTGAGGTTGAGGAACTGCAAGCGCCCGTCAATCTCAGTACATTGGCCGAAGCTCAAGCATCAGATCTCAAACTGGTTGAACTTATCAAAGGTGGATCATCCCTTCGCTTAGAGAAGTATGACATTCCTGGGAGTAGAACATGTATGTACTGTGATGTCAGTACACTGACTTCCAGACAATTTGTGCCTAAAGTGCTGCGCAGACAAGTTTTTGAAAGTCTGCATTCTTTGAGCTATCCAGGCGCGAACGCTACAGCAAAACTAGTTGCAGAGCGTTTTGTGTGGCCTAGCATCAGGAAGGGCTGCAGAGAGTGGTCACGTGCCTGCTTGGCTTGCCAACGTGCCAAAGTGACGCAACACGTATCTGCGCCTATAGGCACATATAACTAACCGCGTGCAAGGTTCAAGCACGTCCACATCGATCTTGTGCCACCCTCGCAAGGTTTTCGATACTGCCTCACTGCAGTCGATCGCTTTACACGATGGCCAGAGGTCGTACCGATCGTAGATATAACTGCGGAAACCGTTGCCAAAGCACTGCTGTCTGCATGGATAGGCGGTCGACAGTTCGAATCCGCTTTATTCCAATATTTGTCGAAGATAAATGGGTTCCAGCATAAAAGAACAACAGCTTACCAACCGGCATGCAACGGTTTAATAGAGCGTTTTCACAGGCAGCTCAAGGCAGCGATCATGTGCCATGCAGATGAGCATTGGACTGAATCTTTACCTCTAGTTCTCCTCTTAGTGCATCTAAGGAAGTCTCGTTCTCTCGTAGTGCATTTAAGGAAGACTTACAGTCTTCGTCTGCCGAACTGCTGTATGGAGAACCACTTAGGCTACCTGGTGAATTTTTTGACCCCACCATAAATGTTACGTCGGATGTAACCGATTTTACAGCCCGGTTGCATAATTTTGTTAAACATTTGCAACCTGTCCCAGCTTCACGCCACACAAAAAAAAAAACTTTTGTATACAAGCATCTCGCAACTACTGAACACGTCTTCTTAATAGAAGACGCTTCGCGTACGAGTTTGCAACCTGCGTACTCAGGTCCGCACAAGGTACTCTCCAGAGGAGATAAGGTTTTTAAACTCCTGGTCAAAGGCAAAGAGATGAATGTCTCAATCGACAGGCTTAAACCGGCTTACATTTTAGCTGACGGTAGCATTTACAGTTCCATACAGGCCGCTTCCTCAGAGAATATTAAAGGGTCCCATCCAGGTCCAATTACAAGGTCTTGACGCCGTGTTAGATTCCCGGACTATTATCGACCATAAGATGGCCTCTGGGGGGAGTGAATGTAGGTTACTTTCCTACATTATACACACGCACATATACCTACACAGATACACACGTACATATTCTCTCACACTCAGCATATACAATACTTTTACACTATATACTCTCAACACAATGCACGTAGCAACAGACGGGCGTTGAATGCGCCGCCCGGAATTTCGTTAACACAGCTGGCAAAAGGATCGCCTGCGTCCGCGCACTGCGTTTACCACTTACCAGTCGATCTACCGATACGACGCGGAACGCACGTTGCTCGTTATCGCTAATCCTTTGTTCTCGCCTTAGACATTTAATTATTACGGTTAATATTCATTGTGCTTTTTCTAGACTATTTTTATTATAAACTCTTTTATCTTGGCTTGTGTATCTTCTGCTTGTTTGTGCTAAATTGTGTATCTCCTGCTTGTTTGTACTAAATTAAACATTTTAACTGTCAGTGTTGTGGACTTATTTATATAGACTATTTATCTCGCTAAAGTGCTAAACCCTTTTCGGAAACCAGCTTGTTCGGGAGGCTGGTAGTCATCGAGTCTGTACAGCACGTAGCACGGCTCAGAAGAGAAAACGGAAATTCTTCAAGAGAGCGTTGTCGCCTTTCTTGAAGAACAAGACCACCGCACTTCTGCTCCACGCCCCCGGTGTAGTACCACCATATTAAAGAGCTTCTGAAGGACTTTAAGTACCGGTTTTCTACCCGCTTTCAGAAGCTCTGCTGTAATTCCATCCTCGCCTGGGGCCTTGCCGTTTTTAAGGTAATGGAGAGCCATTCTAATCTCGCTCAGACTGACGTCCGGGATTTCATCGGAATAGCGTTGGATAAGACTTGCTCTTGGATCGTTACTCAAATTTGCGTGTTGATCCAACGATGACATGTACAGCTCTCAATCTCACTCAAAATCTCAGGTGTCCCGGAAACGATGCTGCCACATTCGGTCTTCAGTTTCGACAGTTGGCACTTTCTGGCAGACAGATTTTAAAGAAAAAAACACATTAACTTAGCATCGAAATATATTTCTGAAAATGTAATGTATGTACATAAAAACATAAATAGCTTTCATAAGAAAAAAATATGTTCATTTTTAAACACTAGGAACAAACATAAGCTTGTAATACCAGTTTTTAGACTTTATAGAATTAGTAATTAGTTTATGGGTTGGCAATATATACGCTTTAACAACAAACGCCTGGGTGTTACTCCAGACTATATTCTATCTAGAGATATTACGAATAGTATAAAATTCAGTTTAAGATTGAAAATTGTAAGTTTTTTTTCTTCCAAAAGCATTAATTTTAAACAAAGATATATTTATAATGGATCTAAATTTAATAAGTACATTGACCGCTATATGCTGACCCATTTCCATATTATTGTGAAATCACACGTTTACCTGTAAAACACTGTCATATCCTATTACAGCGTCTGGCTGGCGCCAATAGCGTTTTTGGCTGACAACGCAACGTTGATTTGACATCACATGCAAACATTTATGTTAAATGCTTTTCACATATGAGCATTTAATGTTAATATGTAAAAATATTCCTTACAAATAACATTAATACGGGTCAATGCTAAAGTTACCAAATGAAATATTTCTGCATTTTATAATATGTCAAACTAAAACACTTCCAAGTGGGGATAACGCTATAATGTAGGGTATAAAATATAATGTTGGAGGTATTTAGCCATTAGTTGCATCGTGTTTTCCACAGTCTACTAGACCTGGAAGTGCTCAGCATCATCATCATTAAGACAGCAAGTATGTACGTAACACTTAGTCTCCCTAGTTAGTGTAGGAAGCGAGTCGGAATCTGAGGCTGATAAATCATCATAACTCACCTCAGCTTCGACGAGCAGGAAACGTAAATTAAAAGTTTTTCCACATTCTGAGGTAAGCAAATCTTATTTAATTTTAATAGTTTGAGTTACCATTCACATGATGAAAAGTCAGTTTCTATTTCATTGGATGTTGTGAATAAATTATCAGTCATAGGTTAATTTTTTTATGAAAACGTATTTAATTATATTCTTATCTTAGACGATCGATGTGATTGATACAATTGTTAGTGAATTGGAATACTGTCATGTTATGAGCATCGTATAAAAATATATTTATGCGGGGTAGGAGGGAATATAAATATTGTTCATTTCTTATCAGTATGCTTTTGTTTAAATAGTATTTTTATTGTTTCCAGTATAGTATTTTTTTGAACCTATACGAGTGAGGATTTTAAAAAGCTACTTATCATTCCGAACAGGTTCGGGATATATGGACCGGAGCGAGCCTTCGAAGCGAGGAGAATATTACATCGAAGTGCGCATCTCTAACTTCCGCGAGCTGGAGGCTATTCCATCAAACAACCCGCTGGCAGCACTCTCTGATCAGCTTTAAATCAGCGGTCGGTGAGAAAACCCCAACGTGGAAGGCTGTTACCCAGTTGTAATCATGCATCAAAGAAGATTATCACAATGTTCGTCCAGTTTTGTATCCAACTAAGGGTTAGTTTAATAGTTTAATCAGTGTTACTTATCTATGTATTGTTGCTTTCAGTTAAAATTGAAATAAAAACTAAAACATTTAAATTCAAATTCAGATAAAATCGGAAATCGAAATAATAAACCATAAATAAAATAATAAAATAAAGAAATTCTAAATCTGAACTATATTTTATTATAATAAACTGAGTTTAATAGTTTAATCAGTGTTACTTATCTATGTGTTGTTGCTTTCAGTTAAAATCGAAATAAAACTAAAAACATTTAAATTCAAATTCAAATAAAATCCAAATAATAAACCGTAAATAAAATAATAAAATTAAGAAATTCTAAATCTGAACTATATCAGCCGCTTATTGCTTGATATTAAACGACTGTATATTCGAATACAAACCACTGAGTAATATCGATAAGATAAAGATAAAATATCATGAATAGCAATACAATAATCGTCGATATTCAAGGCTTCAAAAATAGCAAAAATAAATTTATAGTAAAGGAGTTTGCTATAGCCACTCTAGAGTACACCAATATATTCCTAATTAAACCTCCTTACCCATTCACTTCACTATCTCCTGAAGAGAAAAAACGAATTGGCTGGATTGAAAAGCACCGAGGGTATCGATGGAGTCAGGACTTTATTGATTATAGAGAGTTTCACAGAATTATAAAAACATATTTGAAAAAATAAAAAGATTTTTTTAAAAGGATGTGAAAAAATTAAATGGGTGCAAGATATTTGTGATGAAAATAATACTATCATAGAAATGAGTTGCTTAGGAGCTCCCAATTTAAATACTCTTTGTGAACTTTATTGTAAACATATTTTAATGTATAACTGTTTTACTCGTAAGAAAATATGTGCGTTAAAAAATGTTTTATGTATTAAAAAATGGTGTTTTGAAAACAAAATGATTGTTTGATTTCCAATAAAATATATCTATGTGTTGTTGCTTTCAGTTAAAATTGAAATAAAAACTAAAAAATTTAAATTCAAATTCAGATAAAATCGAAAATCGAAATAATTAGTATTATTATAAATACATTCGTTGTAACAATAAATGTCTTTTCTTTTTTCCTCTACACAATTTAATAATAATGATACATAATAAAACAACAATAAAATTCAATGTATAACTTTTATTATTTTTTTTTTTTTTTTTTTTTATTATAGGAGAGGGGGCAAACGAGCATGCGGCTCACCTGATGGTAAGTGACTACCGCCGCCCATGAACAACCGCAACACCAGGGGAATTGCAGATGCGTTGCCGGCCTTTTAAAAAGGAGTAGGCTCTTTTCTTGAAGGTCCCTAAGTCATATCGGTCCGGAAAAATCGCTGATGGTAATCGATTCCACAAGGAAGTCGTGCGAGGAAGAAAACATCTTCTAAATCGCACAGTGGTGGACCGCCAATCATCCAGATGGTGTGGATGGTATCGGGAGTTCTGCCGCGATGTGCGTTCATGAAATTTGGCGGCTGGGATTAATCCGAACAATTCCTCAGAGCACTCCCCATGGTAGATGCGAAAGAAAATGCAAAGAGATGCAACATCTCTTCGCAGTGCCAATGAATCGAGCCGATCGGAAAGGGCTCGGTCGTCGACGATTCGAGCCGCTCTGCGCTGGATGCGGTCAAGTGGAAGGAGCTGGCACTGGGGAGCCCCTGCCCAGAGATGGGAACAGTATTCCATGTGAGGCCGAACCTGCGCCTTGTAAAGTTGCAGGCGGTGTGCCGGCATGAAATACTGTCCCGCTCTGCTGAGCACGCCAAGCTTTTTAGAGGCCAATTTGGCCTTCTCTTCCAAGTGACCACGAAACTGCACGTCACTCGATATGTCGACTCCGAGGATACCGATACTGGCTGAGGCAAGAAGGGAAGTGCCTTGAAACTGAGGAGATACGACAAAGGGGTTCTTTTTAGCGGTAAACGCGCAAACTTGTGTCTTCTGAGGATTAAACTGGACTAGATTTAGTCGCCCCCAATCCGAGACTTTGTCCAGCAAAGACTCGACTTCGGACACAAGTTTGTTCCGGTACTCGGCGACGTTTTCCCGAGAAATATTGGCCCGGCCGGTGTATAGAGCATCACCAGTGCTGTCATCCGCATAGCAATGAATGTTACCAGTTAGCAACATATCATTGATATGCAGAAGAAACAGCGTTGGTGATAGCACACAGCCTTGTGGAACACCAGCGTTAATAGGCTTGTAGTCAGAACATGCACCGTCTACAACGACCTTGATGCTCCGATCTGCAAGGAAGCTGGTGATCCAATTGCACAATTTCTCGGGAAGCCCATAGGAAGGGAGCTTCGAAAGAAGCGCTTTGTGCCAAACCCGATCGAAGGCCTTCGCAATGTCCAGACTAACGGCCAACGCCTCCCCCTTGGACTCTACTGCCTCCGCCCATCTATGGGTCAGGTAGACAAGAAGATCACCAGCTGATCGACCCCGACGAAAACCGTATTGGCGGTCACTGATCAGCTGGTGATCCTCAAGGTACCGGATGAGCTGGCAGTTAATAATGGATTCCATTATTTTGGAGAACAAGGAGGTGATCGCGATAGGCCTATAGTTGGACGGGTCTGAGCGGTCGCCTTTTTTAGGGATCGGGTGGACAAAAGCTGTCTTCCATGAGTTCGGGACAACGCCATGGGAGTAGGAGTACCGGAAAAGACGCGTTAGAACCGGTGCCAACTCCGGAGCACACGTCCTCAGCACAATTGGGGGGATTCCGTCAGGCCCACTCGACTTGTGGATGTCAAGGGAGAGGAGTGCTCTGCGAACCGAGCGCTGTGAGAATAGCACATCCGGCATAGAGCACTCACACCGCGGGATGGTCGGCGGTGTGTTCCCCCCGTCATCAACAGTCGAGTTGGACGCAAAAAGGGATCCTAAAAGGTCGGCCTTCTCTTTTGCGTCGTGGGCCAGTGAGTCGTCCTCCCTGTGCAGAGATGGTAGTGATGGCTTACAGAAATTCCCTTGGACAGCCTTGGCGAGAGACCAGAATGCACGGGTTCCCGAAGGAAGGCGAACTAGTTTCTCGCCAATTCTGCCTATGTGCTCTGACTTTGCCTTGGCAATAACTCTTTTGAAGGACCTGGAGGCGAAGTTATACTTCTTTTTAAGTGTGCTGGTGTTTACATCCCGAGTCACCGAAGCCGCAGCCCAGGCTTGATAACACTCCTGCTTTCTGCGCAATGCAGTCTTACAGGAGCGACCAAACCAAGGCTGAGACCTGCCTCCGATGGGTACCACAGATGATGGAATAAATAGTTCCATTCCCTGTAGCACCACATCAGTGACAGAGTCAGCAACAGCGCTGGGATCATCCGGCGAGAAGCAAACCCGCCCCCATGGGTAGGATGCAAAGAAAGACCGCATTCCGTCCCAATCCGCCGACCTGTAATGCCAAACACGGCGGCAACCTGCAGAACGCAACCGCGAAGGGAGCGTGAGTGGCACCATACTCCGGATCAGACAATGGTCCGAAGAGCCGAGAGGGGCATCGACGGAAACCTGATATCCGTCCGGATGAGAGGTCAGCAGAAGGTCCAACAGGGAAGGTGTATGATCCTCCACATCTGGAATCCGCGTAGGCGAAGTAACCAGTTGTGTCAGACCATATGCCAAAGCAAAGTCATAAACAGATCTCCCCGCATGATCGGTTAAACGTGAACCGAGCCATTCGGCATGGTGGGCGTTAAAATCGCCAAGGATCACGATCTCTGCGGATGGGACCTGTTGTAGCAAGGAATCTGTAGCCATTTGGACGTGGTCGATGAGTCGGTCTGTTTCGGCATTACCGCTATGGGACCTATAGAGGCACCCGTAGACGCGCGGATGGTCGTCGCTGTCTACGCGTAGCCAAAGGATGGACTGGTCCGAACCTTCAAGACTGCCGAGGCGTCGAGAACAGATGTCCTCTCTGACATACACGCAAACTCCAGCCCGAGGCACAAAGGAGTGCTCCAATTTGTACCCCGGGCAGGAGAGATACGAAATATCAGCCGGAGAGGAAACCTGCGTCTCGGTCAGAAAGAGCAAGGCCGGCTTCGCCGTCTCGAGATGGTAGTGGACGGCGTTTAGGTTAGAGTGAAGTCCCCTGATGTTGCAGAAATTCACGGATAGCGTGGCAGGGGTCGCCTTGGTATTGTTGCTCAGTTCGCCCCAAGCAGTTTTGTTTTTGAGCGGAATTTTGCCCCCCCCAGAATACGCGGGGCAGCCTGAGCACCCACGCTCAGGATTGGAATAACATGGTCGTGGATGCTCAGCGAGGGATTCTCCAGGGGTACTGGTACCCTCCTGGGGTAGTCTACTTTGTAATTCCGCTACCATGTTGATGGGGGGGGGGGAATTGGGCCTCTGGCCACCTGCACTCACCAGACGAAACGCAGAAGCAGAGCCTCTACTTCACGCCGGTATTCTGTGAGGTCGTGGTACCAACCCGGCTCGAGCCTGCCCATACGTGCAACAGCAAAAAACTGCTGCGGGGCTCTACCACCGTTAAGCTACATTACTTAAATTACTAGTTCTCACATAATTTTTCACCTAATCTAACACTTCATCATACATTGAATCCACAACATATTGAACACTTATATTAGCACTAAGATCGTGGATGACATTTTCTTCTTGCTCGTTAAGTTCGCAAATGCTGATTTTAATCAGACGATGACCTCGTTTATCTTTATTTCGGCGGATAATGTATGATGATGATTCTTGATAGCGGTTTCTCTTCCTGTAACATTTCTTTGATTTCGATTGCTGCTCTTCATTAATAGCTATTCTATTTGGTGGTAAATCGTGAAGCTGCTCCTTTCGGTTGTAATAATTTAGTGTAAATTTATCCACATCCTGTGCATAGTAATACGGATTAGTGATAGGATTAGAATCATTCTGTTCCTCAGTGTTGACCGTTTTTATTTGTTACGGAATTTCTTGATTCGGTTGCCGCACTCAAAGCCCTCGATAAAAGCTATGCAATAGCTTAAAAACGTTTATTAGCACTAACCACAATGAAATTAGGCTAAACAAGTTGTATTATTAGAAATTAATCATATAGATGCGGCAATACCATCAATATCTCGCAAACGCTCTGAATATAATGCTCAATAACTCAACTGGAAGTGGAAGTACACTTGTTCCCGCAGGATAAAACTGTGAGTATGTAGACGTAAATTTGGTTAAACTAAAAATGTTGTACCTCTCTGGAGAGAATTGGGGTCTTCAGCGGCATGTAGCTCGAGCGAATGCGAGAGAAAAGTGACGCAGAAGCCCCAATTCACACCTACTTATATTTATTCAAATGTTTTGATGATACCATAATTTTTTCAAATTTCCGTCGTCTTCGGGCTAGGCCTAGGCGGGTTTGATTGCGTCAAACACAGGGCGTGGGGGACGCGGCGTCATAGATAATGTCTACGGACACGGGGGTCGCAACTCCAGTGCTCGGCGACATGGGACCGTCGATACGCACGGTCGGGCGTTCAGCAGCGGACATGTTTCGCTGTCTTGATGTCTCTGTCACCTAGTGACAAATGAGCACACAGTCCACCTGATGTTAAGTGAATATTCTGGGTTATAGACATCTGCATCTAATAATTGTAAAAAAGAAACAAAATGCAAATGAGTTGTCACCCTTGAAGACAAAGACAGTATGCTTCATTTCTAGTAAAAAGGCTCTACAGTACTCTAGTACACTGACCATACGAAACACAGCAGCATTAAGCAGGTGTTAAACTGGTTATAACTTTTACGTCCCAAGTTTTAAAAACCCAAGAATTTAAAAAGGGTTTGCCTACTAACTACCAATTAAACAAAATATCCCAAAACACGAAATTTGTTAGCTGTACGAAATTTCCATACAAGCCTGCCGTTCACTTTTCCCTATTTTTTGTTTTTTAATAATAATCGTCAAAGAATGCGTTAAAAGCTATTTTTCAACCGACTTCAAAAAGGAGGAAGTAGTCAATTCGACTGTACATTTTTTATGTGTTACCCCATAACTTTTTTAGCGGTGAACCGATTTCGATGTTTTTTTTTTAGTTGAAACCTTCTCATGTGGTGTCATGTAAATTTAAATTTGATCAAGGTTTGACTAGTAGTTTTTGAGTTATCCTTAATAATTTATATTGAAGTCGGTTATAAAAATTGTTTGTTAACCACGAATTGTTTGTTGTGCGATAAAGATATCGCGTAAAAACATTAAAAAAAAACATACTGTCGAAATGTGAATCTTTTCCTTTTTTGAAGTCGGCTAAAAACGATTTGTTTGTAACCTGTTTAAGACTGAATACGTATCGCTCAGAGCACAATCCTTAACTTGTTATTGCCCGACCTGAAGTTTATCAGTCTCCAGGTTAGGAGGGAGGATACTATTGCCTAGTAACGCGTCCAGCCGTGAATAGCATGGCAATAATAATACGGCAGACTGCCAATGCGGCCCAAAAAAGAATAGGGTTGCAAAGGTCCCGGCTGGCTTTTAGAGCCTCATAACAGCCGCGATTCCGCTTGCTTAGGTATGCGTGGAAGTCACGGCCGATTTTCGAGATCGTAATGCGCGTTTATATAATCGTCCCTTCCAATATGCTCCTCATTTGCTCTAGTTTTTTTTTATAGAATGAAGGTGACAAGCGAGCACACAGTCCACCTGATGGTAAGTGGTTGCTGTGGCTTATAGACATCTATATCTATCCTCGATTACGAATCAAGATGCAGATGCGTTGTCACCCGTGAGGATTAAGATGGAATGCTTCTTTTCCAGCAAAAAGGGTCTCCAGTTCTCTACACTCACCATACGAAACACAGCAGCATTAAGCTGCTATTTTACGCTGGTATTCTGTGAGAGCATAGGCCTTCCCCGGTCGAGCCGACCCATTCGTGCTACAACTATACGACTAAGATAGCTGCAGCATGGCTCTACCACGTACAGTTAATAGGCTACTGTTCCAATATCGTCTGAATCATATGGCGTAATATTTTCATCCGACGAGGAAACTATCCCACGTCGTAGCCGTTCGAAATCGGTGTCACCAAATATGTTTGATCGCTATCATACAAGGGGAGTGCCCTGAAATTAGGAGCTACGACAAAGGGTTTCTTTTAATTGGTAAACGCGCAAACTTGTATCTTTTGGGCATTGAACTTAATTATATTTAGTCGCCTCAATCCGAGACCTTGTCTGACAAAGACTCGACTTCAGACACAAGTTTGTTCCGGTACTCGGTGACGTTTTCCCGAGAAATATAGGTACAGCCAGTGTATAACTGGTTTATTGGTTTGCAACATATTATTGATAAGCAGATGAAACAGCGTAGGCTCGTAGCCTTGTAGAACACCAGCATAAATAGGCTTGTAAATGGTGCACCTACTACGACTTTGTTGCTTCAATTTGCGAGAAAACTGCTGATCCGGTTGCCCAATTTCTTGGGAAACCCATAGGAAGGGAGCTTCGAAAGAAGCGTTTTTTGCCAAACCCTTCGCTATGTCCAATCTAACGGCCAGGTTCTCTCTCTCTATCTGCCTCCACCGATTTATGAGTCAGGTAAGCCAGAAGATCACCAGATGAGCAACCCAGATGGAAATCGTACTGACGGTCACTTTTCAGTAGGTGATCCTCAACCTCATGAGCTGGCAGTTCACAATGATTTTCATTAATTTGGAGAACTAGTTGGATAGGTCTGAGCGGTCGATTTTCAGTTATATTTTAGAGATCTGATGCACTAAAGCTGTGTTCTTTGAGTTCGGGACTACGCCTAGGGAAAAAGAGTTTTAGAAAAGACATGTTACGACCGGTGCCAACTCACAAGTCTTCAGCACAATGGGATGAACTCCATCAGGCCCACTCGACTTGACGTCTAGGGAGAGTAGTGGTATGCGCACCGAGCGCTGTGTAAACCGTATCGTACCGACCTGAAGGCGCAATTATACTTATTTTTTACACCGCTGGTTAAGCACTCCTATTATAGCGCAATGCAACTTTATAGGAGCGAACAAACCAGGCTCTACAGATGATAAAATAAAGAGTTCCACTTCCTGAAGTACCACATCAGCGACAGAATCACGTTGGTATCATCTGGAGAGAAGCATACCTGTCCCTGTCCTCAAGGGAAGGATGCAAAAAAAGACCGCATCCTGTCCGAATCGACCGACGTATAGTGCCAAACACGGCGCCGATCTGCAGAACGCAACCGCGATGGGAGTGTAAGTGGCACCATAGTCCGGATTAGATAATGGTCCAATGAGCCAACAAGTACGTTGACGGAGACCTGATATCCCCCTCAGTCAGCGGAAGATCCAACAGGGAAGGTTCAAGATCCTCCACATCTAGAATCCACTTAGGCGAAGTAACTATTTGTGTCGGACCATATGCCAAGGCAAAGTCATAAACATAAGATTTTCCCGCATGATCAGTTAAACGAGAACAAAGCTTTCAGCGTGGTAGCCGTTAAAATTACCAAGGATCACGATCTGCAGATGGGTAGTACCTGTTGTACTACGGAGCTTGCAGCGATAAGTAGGTCTGTGTCGGCATTACCTATAGACACACCCGTAGACGCGAGGATGGTCGTCGCTGACCTTCAAAACTGCCGAGGTGTCGAGAACAGATGTTCTCTCTGAGATATATGCAAACTCCAGCATTATCATCATCATTACAGCCTTTCATAAGTCCACTGTTGAACATAAGCCTCCCCCAAGGAATGCCACAAAGCACGGTCCTGAGCCACCTGCTTTCATCGACTTCCCGCATATCTAACCAGGTGGTCACTCCATCTAATGGGGGTCTCCCTACACTTCGCCTACCAATAAGAGGCTGCCACTCGAGAACCTTTCCTCCCCATCGGTTGTCGGTTCTTCGATCTATATGGCCGGCCCATTGCCACTTCAGCTTACTAATCCGTTGGGCTATGTCGGTTACTACTGCGGATATCCTCATTTCTAAGTTTATCACGCAGAGAAACCCCGAGCATAGCCCTCTCCATAGCTCGCTGAGCGACCTTGAGCTTCCTCATACGGCCAGCAGTAAAGGACCGCGTCTCAGATCCGTAAGTCATCTCTTTTTGACTTACGGTTTTGAGGTACGTCTAACGAGAAGATGTGTCGTAGTTTCCCGAACGCTACCCAGCTGAGTTGTATTCGTCGATTGACCTCTCGGTCGAAGTTGGGCTTACCTATTAGGACTATTTGTCCCAGGTAAACATACTCGTCAACAACTTGGAGCTTAGTGCTCCCAACAACTACCGGCATAGGTGTGACATGGACGTTAAACATGATTTTTGTTTTGTCTATCTTTATCTTAAGACCTAACCGTTGGGAGGCACTATTGAGGTCATTGAGCATAGTGCTTAGGTCCTCCAGCGATTCTGCCATAAGGACTATATCGTCGGCAAATCAAAGGTGAGTGATGTACTCGCCATTGATGTTAATACCGCATCCTTTCCAGTCTGACAAACACTTCAGCACTTCGATATACCGAGAGTCAACTTGGCACCGCTGAAGGGACTGCAGCACCGCCCAAATTTTGACGGAATCAAAGGCTTTTTCATAGTCCA
The DNA here is from genome assembly GCA_963668995.1 of Parnassius mnemosyne. Taxonomy (NCBI): domain Eukaryota; kingdom Metazoa; phylum Arthropoda; class Insecta; order Lepidoptera; family Papilionidae; genus Parnassius; species Parnassius mnemosyne. Next base: position 14,641,316 of record CAVLGL010000035.1, on the reverse strand, counting down.
CATACGCAAGGCAAAGTGGCAGATTATACTCCTCTGTTTTCTCTACAATCTGCTGCAGGGTATGTATGTGGTCTATGGTACTAAAGCCTTTTTGGAAACTTCGGTAGCTTGGAAGTCGTCAAGTCTGCGTGAGAGACGATTCGTTATGACCCTCGAAAACAGCACGTAGACGCGGCTCAGAAGGGAAATTGGTCTGTAACTCTTCAAGAGAGCGTTAACGCCTTTCTCGAAGAACAAAACCACTGCACTTCTGTTCCACGCCTCCGGAGTAGTGCCACCATGGAGGATGGAATTAAAGAGTTTCTGAACGACTTCAAGTACCAGTTTTCCACCCGCTTTCAAAAGCTCCGCTGTAATTCCATCCTCGCCCGGGGACTTGCCCTTTGTAAGGTGCTGGAGATTCATTCTAATCTCGCTCAGACTGACGTCTGGGATATCTTCGGAATAATGTCTGATAAGACCCGCTCTTGGATCGATACTCACACTTGCGTATGGCTCCAACGATGACATGTACAGCTGCCTATAGAACCTCTCAATCTCACCCAAAATCTCAGGTGTTCCTGAAACGATGCTGCCACAGTCGGTCTTCAGCTTTGACAGTTGGCTCTTTCTGGTAGACAGATCTCTGGCAAAGACTTTTGAGCCTTGGTTCCGCTCGATCACTTCTTCAATACAAGCTGTATTAAAGTTGCGTAAGTCCCGCCGTACGCATTTGGAGATCTGTCTGTTCAGTTGCCTGTAGGCTGTCAAATCTGTTGAAGAATGTAGCTTCATCTCCCGTCTAACAGCCACGAGATTAAGAGTGTGATCGGAGAATTTTTGTGTTCTTCTGCGGCAGGTCTTGCAAAATTTAGCTCCGACCGCAGGGACAGTTTCCTTGAGCTTGTCATTCATATCGTCCACTTCATTGCAGTCTTCTAGGCACTGAAAACGGTTTTGTAACTCGAGCTGAAAGGTTTGGAACAGAGCACGATGGGGACGGAGCATTGACTTCATTAGACGAGACCTATCCAACTTAACGTTTAGATTCAGTGTGCCTCTAACCATTCGGTGATCACTACCAGGTTTCACCCTCGCGATCACTGAGACATCACTGAACCGTTGTCGTCTGGTCGTCATAATGAAGTCAATCTCGTTTTTGTCGAACCGTCAGGGCTCGACCAGGTCCACTTCCTGTGAGGCCGCTTCTGGAAGAAAGAGTTCATCATAAAGAGTCTCTCTTCCTCCATGAAGTCAGCCAGCTGCTGGCCCCTTGGATTTCGTTTCCCTATTCCAAATTTCCCTATCTTCAGCTCACCGATCTCTCTTGTACCTAGTTTTGCATTGTCTTGTACCTGTTTTGTCCATGTTCATCTTAAGACCTATCCGTTGGGAAACACTATTGAGGTCATTGAGCATAGTGCTTAGGCCCTCCAGCGATTCTGCCATAAGGACTATATCGTCGGCAAATCGAAGGTGAGTGATGTACTCGGCATTGATGTTGATACCGTATCCTTTCCAGTCCAGAAGCTTGAAAACGTCTTCCAATGCAGCGGTGAAGAGTTTCGGGGATATGACGTCACCCTGTCTTACACCTCTCTGCAATTGGATAGGTTTCGTACTCTGGTTCTGTACTCGGATAGCCATTGTAGCCCTACTGTACAAGCACTTCAACACTTCGATATACCGACAGTCAACTTGGCACCTCTGAAGGGACTGCAGCACCGCCCAAATTTCGACGGAATCAAAGGCTTTCTCATAGTCCACATACGCCAGACATAGTGGCAAATTGTACTCTTCGGACTTCTGTACAACTTGCCGAAGGGCATGTATGTGGTCTATGGTGCTAAAGCCCTTTCGGAAACCGGCTTGTTCGGGAGGCTGGAAGTCGTCAAGTCTGCGCGCGAGACGATTCGTAATGACTCTCGAAAACAGCACGTAGACGCCGCTCAGAAGGGAAATCGGTCTGTAGTTCTTCAAGAGAGCGTTGTCACCTTTCTTGAAGAACAAGACCACCGCACTTCTGCTCCACGCCTCCGGTGTAATGCCACCATGGAGGACGGAACTAAAGAGCTTCTGAAGGACTTCAAGTACCGGTCTTCCACCCGCTTTCAGAAGCTCCGCTGTAATTCCATCCTCACCTGGGACCTTACCGTTTTTAAGGTGCTGGAGAGCCATTCTAATCTCGCTCAGACTGACGTCCGGGATATCTTCGGAATAGTGTCGGATGAGACTCGCTCTTGGATCGTTACTCACACTTACGTGTGGCTCCAACGATGACGTGTACAGCTGCCCATAGAACCTCTCAATCTCACTCAAAATCTCAGGTGTCCCAGAAACGATGCTGCCACATTCCGTCTTCAGATTTGACAGTAGGCGTTTTCTGGCAGACAGATCTCTGGCAAAGACTTTGGAGCCTTGGTTCCGCTCGATCGCTTCTTCAATACGAGCTGTATTGAAGTTGCGTAAGTCCCGCCGCATGCATTTGGAGATCTGTCTGTTCAGATGCCTGTATGCTGTCAAGTCTGTTGAAGAATGTAGCTTCATCTCCCGTCTAACAGCCATGAGATTAAGAGTGTTTGTCAGTGTTGTCAGTGTTTACAGACCCCCATGTTCAAGTTATGATACTTTTGAAAAAATTATGGAAGAAGTTTTAGTTAAGCTTAATAAACAGAATAAATCTCTTGTAGTGTGTGGAGACTTTAATATCAATCTCCTGGAAACTTCTTCCATCAGTATTAAATTTTGTTCTTTGTTCAAATCCTATAATCTTAATAATTTATTCTTTGAAGCTACACGTATTGCAGGGTGTAGTGCAACTTGTATTGATAATATTTTTACAGGTGTTGTACCAATCAACAAATCAATAATTCAAAAACTTAGTTCAGATCACTGTGGACAACTGGTTTCGTTACCTTATATGCACAAAAAACAGGTAATTGAGAAAATTGTGTTTGTTCCTATTAATGCAAAACGCCTGGAGAGATTTAGAAGTAATATGTTAAAAATCCTTCCATCCCTTTCTTATAAGAACAATGCAGACTATTTATATAGAGAATTATTTACCTTTATAAACAATGAATTTAATAAAACATTCACTTCTAAAACATTCTCCAGAAACAGTCGCAAGGCATTTAATGAGTGGGCGACAGTAGGAATTCATAAAAGCAGACGCAGGTTATATGACCTTTACCATGAAAGATCGTATAATCTTTCCGATGCTTTTAAAGAATATGTAAAAAATTATTCTAAAATGTTTAAAAGAGTTTGCTCCACAGCCAAATCATTACATATTAGTAACAAAATTAAGACGGCTAAGAATAAAATTAAAATGACGTGGAGTATAATTAACAGCGAAACCGGTAAAGAGAAACCTCGTAACTCTAACTATCAATTAAAAATTAATAATGAATTGACTAAATCAAATCAAGAAGTTGCAGCGGTGTTTGAGAAATATTTTACTGATGTTCCTATCTTGACAACAGAGTCATGGAATACTTCTCCAACTGTCGCCGAGTCATTACTTAAACAGAATGTTAATACCTGTTTAAAAGAATTTAGATTTGAAAAAGTATTACCGCATAATATTGTAAAATACTTCAAAACCATTGATGTAAAGAAAACCGCAGATTTGTGGGGGATTTCCGTTACAGTGATTGCGTCCATAATAGATTTAATTGCACCTCATCTTGCTATTATTTTTAATACTTGTATCGATTCTGGTGTGTTTCCTGATTTAATGAAGTATAGTAAAGTAATACCTTTATTTAAATCTGGTAGTACATTGGACCCTGCTAATTATAGACCTATTTCTGTACTACCAACTCTCAGTAAAATTTTTGAAAAAATAATTTTGGATCAATTGTTAATTTTTTTTAATACAAATAAATTACTTCATAAAAATCAATTTGGTTTTACAAGGGGTCGCTCGACGTCTGACGCCAGTGTTGAGCTTATGAAATATATTTTTAATGCCTGGGAGGATTCACAAGATGCCTTAGGTATTTTCTGTGACCTTTCCAAGGCTTTCGATTGTGTTCATCATGATACATTAATCAGGAAACTACAACATTACGGTGTAAAAAATTTGGCGCTTAAACTTATTACTTCATATTTAAGTAACAGAACTCAAAAAGTCGTCATTAATGGTAAATGTTCCTCCGGATCGGTAGTATCAATGGGCGTTCCTCAGGGCTCGATTCTTGGCCCATTCCTGTTCTTAATCTATATTAATGACTTACCTTATCTTGTAGGGGACAATCACGATATAGTATTATTTGCTGACGATACCTCCTTAATTTTCAAACTGAAACGGCAGTCAATTAAATATGACGATGTAAATAATGCTCTATCGAAACTAGTACATTGGTTTAACGCCAACAATTTGCTCTTAAACGGCAATAAGACAAAATGTATTAAATTTACAATACCTAATGTAAAACATTCGAAAACCAATGTGCTCTTAAATGGGGAGGAGTTGAGTCTTGTGGATACCACTGTTTTTCTCGGTATTACTATTGACGCGAAACTTCAATGGGGCCCCCATATATCTAAATTAGCAAGCAGACTTAGTTCTGCAGCATATGCTGTAAGAAAGATTAGAAGTCTCACAGATGTTGAGACAGCTAGGTTAGTGTATTTTAGTTACTTTCATAGCGTAATGTCTTATGGAATTTTGCTATGGGGTAATGCGACTGATATTGAAGCTATATTTGTTTTGCAAAAGAGAGCCGTACGGGCGATTTATAATCTAAATTGTAAAGAGTCCCTTAGAGAAAAATTTAAAGAAATAAACATATTAACTTTGGCATCGCAATATATTTATGAAAATGTAATGTATGTACATAAAAACATAAATAGCTTTAATAAGAATAAGGATGTTCATACCTTAAACACTAGGAACAAACATAAGCTTGTAATGCCACTTACAAGACTCCACAGAATTAGTAATTCATTTATGGGGCAATGTATACGCTTTTACAACAGAATCCCAGAACATGTTCAAAGTTTGTCAATAAACAAGTTTAAAAGTTATATTAAAGAAAAACTGTACAAAAAGGGTTATTATAATATCAAGGAATACATGAATGAAAATAACCCCTGGGAATAAGGTGATCGCCACCATGCTGGTTCTATGAAAATTCATTTAAAATTGTATAAACAAAATTATTGTTAAGTGAAATTATGTTTAAAAAAAAAGTCCCGCTGGGTTTCTTGCTGGTTCTTCCCAGGACAGAGGTATTTTCCGAACCAGTGGTAAATAAAATAATGACTTTCAATAAGTATTATGTAATAATCCATATTGAATAAAAATCATTCTATTCTATTCTATTCTATTCTATTCTATAGTGTGATCGGAGAGTTTTTGTGTTCTTCTGCGGCGGGTCTTGCAGAACTTAGCTCCGACCGCATGGACAGTTTCCACGAGCTTGTCATTCATATCGTCCACTTCATTGCAGTCTTCTAGGCACTGAAAACGGTTTTGTAACTCGAGCTGAAAGTTTTCGGGACTTTGGAACAGAGCACGAGGGGGACGGAGCGTTGACTTCATTAGACGAGACCTCTCCAACTTAACGTTTAGGTTCAGTGTGCCTCAACCATTCGGTGATCGCTACCAGTTTTCACCCTCGCGATCACGGAGACATAACTGAACAGTTGTCGCCTCGTCGTCATAATGAAGTCAATCTCATTTTTTATCGAACCGTCGGGGCTCGACCAGGTCCACTTCCTGTGGGACCGCTTCTGGAAGAAAGAGTTCATCATAAAGAGTCCCTCTTTCTCCATGAAGTCGGCCAGCTGCTGGCCCCTTGGGTTCCGTTGCCCTATTCCAAATTTCCCTACTTTCAGCTCACCGTTCTCTCTTGTGCCTAGTTTTGCATTGAAGTCTCCCATTAACACCGTATATTGGGTTTTGGAGGAATGCATGGCTCTAAAGATATCCTCATACATTTCCTTCACCTCCTCATCGGGGTGTGCCGAGGTTGGTGCGTAAACCTGTATGACCTTCAGCGAATACCGTTTGGTGATTCTGAGTATAAGGTACGCAACCCTCGTCGACACACTCCCAATCTTTAAAACGTTGTTAACGAGAGACTTGTGGACGATAAATCCGACACTTCCTTGGGACAGATGGTCGCCCTCCCGGTGATAGAGCAAGTTGCCGGATTCAAGGATTACCGTGTCCTCCCCCTCTCTTCGGACTTCGGATAATCCTATAATATGCCAGCGCAACTTGTCTATCTCTTCTTCCAGCTCCACGATCTTCTCGTCAGTCCTCAGGGTGCGTGCGTTATACGTTGCCAGGTCGAGTCGTCTAAGGTGGCAACCGAACCTCCACCGGAAATTCTTAGCACCCCCTGCCCCGCCGTTACCATGGTCGCCACCGTAGCCAGGAATAGCGGGGCCGCCGGGGCCTGGGTGCCGTCTGTTTGTTGCTTTAGTCATTGGGGGGTATTTGCCATAGTTGCCACGCTTGACGAGCGGGTTGGCAACCGCAGTTTTTTTATTGTAATTTTGGCTATTATCAGGAAGATGCTGCTGCCCATCCCCTGCCTGTTTCCCTTTGTCGCCTTTTACGACACCCACGGAAGGATATGGGGTAGTGGATATTCTTAACCGCCACTACACGGCAAGCTAATATAAAAAATATTTAACCAGCATGTATTCTTTACTATATTTTGGCTTTTTAATTATTTCAGGAGCTGCTTCTTCCATACCTTGCTTTGTTTTACAGTAAGTATGATCATTATAATAGTCAGTGATGGATTGACCTAAAATAAATATCACTTTAGCTATTTTGTAATATAAGATAGCTTTTAAACCAGTGTTGCAAATTTTTTTGGCTTTATAGCCAAAAAAATTTGCAAGAGAACATGCAATATAATTAGTATCATATTTTTTTCACACTACTCTCATGGTTAATATTGCATTGATAAATAATTTAAACCACTGCCTCGGGTATAATTATCAATCTTTATGAAATATATGTCGAAATATGGCTCTAAATGGGAAAGATATTTTCGTACTTACTGGGTAGTCCACAAACTATTTCTTCTTCAGTCAGTAGAGCAGGATAACCTAAACATATATATCCATAGTTTTAAGAAAAAAAATATCGATTTCGATATTTTTACCCAAGGCTAGACTATAAGGCAGTTTTGGCGGGAACTTGACCGGCGGCGGATTGCTGCTCCTGTATTATTGTTTAAATAATGGTTTGAAGTGAAGTTTTTAATGGAAAAATGCTTTGATTTTGTGTATTAAATGTCTGCACATGTGAACTATTAGTGGAAACATTGAAACAAGTGCTACGATGTTGACGTGAATCTCAAGATAAGGTGTCTTTAAGTCTGCTTAGGCACCTTGTGAGATATTATCGCCAACTGTCTTCTGGGTCAAGCTGCCATCGAAATCTCCAAAAAAAAACAACGCAATGTGACGCATCAAAATATAGTTAAGCAGTGTACTATAAAGGAGTATTATCACTTGATAGGTACTGAGCTAAATGAAGACATGGCTTGAAGAACAAGCATCTAAGTCAAAACCTTAACAAAAAAAAGTACTAGCGCAATTATAGATTATAAAAAGTATATTTTGTATTTGTTACACTTGTATACTTATTACTTTGTACATACTTTTGTACTAAATACTAATTAAAAGCATAGATAAATATATATGTAGCTTGCTACCTAGTAGCCTAGTACCTACTATTCGTTTACTTCTAGACCTTTTATCTATTATATTTTTATTTCTATTATAAGGAAAAGTTGAAATGGTGCGTTTTAAAAACAGGTTCGTTAAATTTGCTATACTCAAAATCCCTTTTAATAAATTCTAATCATTAAAGGTGATGTATTTTTTTTAGATATATAACTGTTGAAATTACATCTCCTTTGATACCAGAAAATAAGCCTCTAGCTTTAAAATCAAAAATATTTCATGACACAGTACTTGATAAAATACAACAATTACATGGTGACTTTGGAATATCAGCTGTTAGAACTGGTTTCCTAACAAAATATTGCAATGAAAATACTCGAATAGCAATTCTAAGATCAAGACATGGGCCGCACAAGTTCGTCACTAGTAGTTTACCATTCATTACCAAAATTGGTAAACTGGATGTAAGTTTACGAACTCTACATATTGGAGCAACTTTAAAACACAGTTTCAAATATATTCTTAAACATCAAAGAAATTACCTGGATTCAATGTGGTCTAAGTTAAAAACAGATGAAGAAAGAAAAACACTTGAAGCTGCTGTAATGGATTTTACTAAGACAGATGTTTCAATAAATATACAAAATATTGCCTAAAAACATTGAGTTATATGTACTACGTACTAGAGAAGCTATTACAAACAAAAATTGTGTCTTCGCGCATGCATGGGAGACAGTAGAATTGCGCATGCATGAAGACTTTAAAATAAGATATTATAATATAAAATAAATTTAGGAGTTTAATATAAAATACTCTTATTTTAATCTAAACAAACATATTTCTAAATAAAATGTAATAATAATTATCTTATGGAATTCACAAATCTTCAATTTACGCAATACCTATTTAGTTTAGTGTACAGATTGCAGTACAGTTCAGTTGAACATAGTCAATGTTCGGAATGCAAAATCTAGTGCATAGTACATATATATCGATGCCTAAAAATATTAGTTTATTTATTTCTGTAAATGTAAATAACAACATCATAAAATAAACATTAAAATTAATGTAGTGTATTTTTAAAAAGTTGCAGTTAATATTATGCATTTTTTCATAGAAATAAATAAGGATTGCTTCTTACATTTTTGGCTCTTATAAGTTATAAAAATAAATTACTAAAGTTATGTCTATGATTACAATATGTTATTAAAAATCCACAAAATGAAGATTCTGAGAAAATTTTGTATAATTTTTTTTTGCCTACTTTAAACAATAATCTGTCACATACATACTACTACAGTTGCGGAATTTGCATATATAACTTTTTCCTCAAAGTGGATTCAAAAATTGGTACCTGAGCACATTTTAATTTACCACAAAATCCTGAAACTAAATCAGTCACTTTTGTAAATATGTCATATAAATGCTCATGCCTTGCCTTTTTTGCAATCATAGAACACAAAATTTGAATAAAAATTGAACCTTTTTGTTCATCTCTGTATGCTTCATATTCAGGTGCTGTTGCCCAATAAATTAAAAAATCAGACTTTCTTAGAAAATAATTTGGTAATGGTCCGTCAGCCACTAACCGTGAATGTGCATTTTGTTCATCAACTTGACATGCTTGGAGAATTAAAACTTTAGGTATGCCATGTAAGTGGCTTGCTTCATCAGAGTCTAAGAGGTTTTGAATATCTTCAACTTTAACTTTAACAGAGTCTGCTGCGTATACATGTCCTCTTATTCCATGGGATAATATACACAACACAAAAATACTGTCCTCTGGACAAACATCATTTAGTATAACATATTTTATAAATTTAAACATATCTTTATGATTAACGTTGCAACAGCTTCTAATTTTGAAATTCAATGATGACATTGTACGTTCTAAGGCTAATTGATCTTTTGTGGAGCCCAAGCGATTGTCCAGTACATATGTTTGAATGTTACCTTCAATACTTTCTTTAGATGGATGAAATTCTTCCTGATTAATTATACAACAAATACCAATTCTATTAGTATTTTTAATAGGGTATGAATCTGTAGCAAATTTTGTGTCAGATTTTAAAATTACATCTGAGACATCTTCAGCATGCAATTGACATACATCTAAGAAGTTTTCCTCTAATTTATCATCAAGTTTGGTTTTAGGATCTGCTGCATAAGTTGACATTACTGGAGTACTATTTATTTGTGGAGAAGGCAAACTAGAGTCATTATTTACTTTATTTTGTATTTCTCTAATTTCTGATGCTATTTGTTTAAATCCAGAAATATTCTCAACAATCATTATAAGTTTTTCGACTTCACATTTATTATTACGATATGTTCTTTCAATATTATTTTGACTGAGAGTAATGAACTTCTGACACATAAGTTGTAAGATTATTAACTCACAGACTTCATACTCCGAAGTATCAATATCATATGTTAAAAGTGCTTTCTTTAATCTCAAAAGATTATTTGCATTTATATTTTCACATAATTTATAAAGTGCCTTTTTCATAGGATTCACATAGATACATACATTTAAATTGCGAGGCAAATACCGTTCTTTGACATGAGAGACATTGAAACCTAATTTCCTAATTACATGGTACAGACGGCAAATAGTTAGTGCCTCCAAAAATTCATATCTCCATGTAGGACTAGTTTGAACATTTAAAGCCCAATCATATAACAAATTCATATTGTTATAACTTACATCTTTTGAAACCCGTTGAAAAACAATCAGTCTTTGCAAGGCAGTATCAGGCACTTTATATAATAAAAAGACCAGCGAAATCATATCATAGGGATCTACATCTTTTTGGATGTCTAAAATGACTTCTAGATTTATAGTGCGAATTTTGTCAAAAAAATATTCTTGCTGATGTTTTTCTGCATCCCGTCGTAGCATGGTTTTTAAGTTTTAAGTATCAAATCAAATCACAAACACTCAATAATACTTCACAGGCTACAAAAGATTCCAAATGTAGACTTAGATGTAAATAATAATGTATAAGTTTACCACAGAACACAATTACTCTGTACTTTAGTTTTTTAGGTGTTTTCCTATTATGACGTAACTTCGAACTTATCACCTAGTTTTAAGAATTCTTGACAAGAATTATACTTTGCTCAGAACTTACAACATTGACTAAAGCATAGAAGTAAGCAAATATGCTGAAATAAAGTAACTATATTTCGGTTCATCAACTTCTATTAAAGAACAAAGAACATTAGAGTGAGTTAAATGATTCATAATTCATATTTCGTAATTTGTTTTACTCTCAGAACACAATTACGTTTTACTCAATACTCAAATTTTACTTTTTTTTTATGTCTACAAATAATATACTTTACTGCTTAACCACATTATAGCTTGCTACATATATATTTATCTATGTGCTTAACTGCTTTGCTAACACACTTCTTCTTAATAACTGGCTTTACGGCTCTGGGATCTAGCCCTTCTGAGCCTGCAGTTACAATATTATATTATAATAATTAATCTTCATAGTATACTGCTTCACAATATGTTGATGCGTCACATTGTGCAGCCCTTGGGAGATTTTAACGGTAACTTGAGCCAGCAGACAGCTGACGGTTGGCGATGGTATCTCAAGGCGTCTAAGCAGACAGGCACCTTATTTTGAGAATCACATCACTATCAGAGCACTTGTTGCACAGTTTCCACTAATAGTTCATATGCGCAGACACTTAATACACAAAATCGCACCACTTTTACATATCAAAGTCCACTTCAAACCATTATTTAAACAATAATACAGGAACAGCAAACCGCCGCCGGTCAAGTTCCCGCCAAAATCCTTTGCTTACACATTGGGTTGTAGACCACAGACTACTACGATGCTTGCGCATTTATTTTGGCATTGGCTGTCATTTGAATAACTGTCAATGTCATAATGTAACTTTGAGCATAGAAAATAGAGGAGCTGCCAAGAGCGTCTATATGTTTTATTGATTATACAAATATGGTTATATTCGACATTGAACTGTCAATATGCTACCTATCTCTTTTTCACTCAGCGATGTGTAAGTCTAAGTGTCATTCATAAATGAAACAGATAATAGAAATTGTTTTGTATTCTGGTAAACATTTTTAAGATGACGTCATTAACCCCCCCCCTTGTGGCCGATTCCGCCATTTATTGTTTCAAATTTGCTGTTATAAAAAGTCGTTTGATATTTCTTAATTTGAAAATTTTGCGAATTTTCAAACAGTTTATAGTGACCTTTCCAATTCATTATAAAGTACGAAGATGACTAAGTGTTGTGTAAGAGGCTGTGCCTCAAAATATAGTCAAAAATCACGCGAACTATCATTTCATATGTGAGTGATTTATTTTTTTGCTGTAAATATAATGTAAAAACGTAGGTAATATCTTTTGCGACAGTAAGTAGATGGATGTAATTATTTACCCTAAACCTTTAATTCATATTATTTAATTACTTTTTATCATTCTTTGCGTATCTATAAAATTTTGTTGTTCGTAACTAGTGATGTTACGATGCTAACAATAAATTCTTTCAAGGACATAATTTATTAAAGTTTTTCTTGATTTATTCTGTCGTATTATGTCAAAAAGTTTTGGGTTATGCATTGCATTATTTCGGTGTCATGGGTCTGAGCAGTGACCATTAATGATTAACTAAATTATACGGAAACGGAGTTACATTCATGTCAGGTAGGACCTACGGTACCTACATAATAAAAGTGAAGTAAAGCAACAAAGATTACATAAAGTACAATATAGCGCCTGTAAGTAATCTCTCTCTGTAGGCAAACATGCAAATACCTCAGAGACTGGACATTATTACTTGACTTATTATATATTGTTTAATTATATATTGTATATATTAGCCCATCCGTGCCTTCTAATAATGCAATATACATAAATATTAAGCATATTTTATCTATAATTTACCTTAAGTCACCTTTTATAACAACCATGTTGTAGTTTAATAACGTAATATATATATATATATATTATAAGTATTTTATAAAATATTACGTTATTAAACTTCTTTACATTGTTAACACAAATTTAAATTTATTTATTTTCCTACTCCATCCATCCATCCATTACATACTACATATTACATTACATTCATGCCACAGCTACCCCGCTTGGCAGGCGGTTTAGCATCCGCAGATTTTTATTATTTTGTGTCTACTTCACTTGGCCTCTCTTGATTTTGTTCCCGAAATCCAGAAATCACCCATGCTAAGCCGGAGTGAATATAAAATAAAAAATATTTCACGGCAAATCATTTATTTAATATGATAATTTGTAACCACAAGTGCATCTTAAAATATAATAATATTCAAATCACAGAAATTCTAAAGTAGGTACTTTTTACTTCAAAAGATATTAGCTTAACCGGTCACACGAAACTGGTGCACAAGCCAGAATAGTAGAAAAAAAATGGGGGGATGCTACTAGCTCAAAAAGAGAACTCCATCCTGTTTAACCATCCTGGCTTTAGATAGTAACTTATTAGCCCAGAAGTAAAGCTTATTCTGTATAATATTAAGTCAGAGCAACTAGCTTGCTAATTTACAACTTACAAGCACGAGTTGCTATTCGTGCATTAAGTATCAAAATCGTCTTCAAACTATTATTAAACGATAAAACTGGAGCAGCAATCATCTGGCGGTTAAATTCACGCGAAATCCCCCTAGCCTCCCTAATCGTTAGAGAAAATATAATTTTGCATATTTAAAAATAAATAAAAATACATATAAGTGTTATTAAATTTTAAAAGTTGATTGACTTCACATCTCTAAAAAATGGGCGGAGCTTACAGCGTCCGCCATTTATTGTTTCAATTTGACACGATTTTTTTGTAGGCTTGCCATCTCCTCTATTTTCTGTGCTCAAAGTAATGTAATGTCATTTCCTCAATGATACATTTATATATTTTTTAATAAGGTTATTTATTGGTTTGGATGCTTGATGAATTTTGATTCTTTAAGCCATGTCTTCATCATAGACTAATATGATGCTTAATGCCTTCATTTATCTCAGTATAAAGTGGTAATAAAAATATTCCTTTGTAGTACTGCTTTTTTCACAATATGTTGGTGCCTTACATTGCGTAGCCTTTGGGAGATTTTGATGGCAATTTAAGCCAGCAGACAGTCGGCGATAGTATCTCAAGGCGCCTAAGCACCTTACCTTAAGATGTACATCATCATCGGGGCACTTGTTTCACCGTTTCCATTTATAGCGCAGACATTTAATATACAAAATCGCACCACTTTTACATACCAAAATCTACTTCAATCCATTATATATACTACTGTTACGGACGGCGAGGCGAGCGGCCGCCCCGTCGCCCCTTCATACCCCGTTACGCCCAGCATACCCCGCACACCGCCCGAATATCACGCGATGCCGTCGACCAATCAGCGCGCGGCACACCCTTTTTGGGAATATATGACGGGCGTTTTGGGCTGCGAGTTGTTCATAGATAATACACTAGAGTTGTTCATTTCGACAGCGGCATTTCAAGAGGAAACATCAAGAGAGGAACATCAAGAGAGGAACCTCAAGAGAGAAAAGGCAAGAAGCAAGACTCCATAGAAGACTCCCTCCTGTGCATAGTTTATTAACGCCGCTTGTAAATAGTTGTAATATATAATTAATTACCTGTGACTGTCGATGGTAAGAGTGAGCCCCATCATCATCATCATCATCATCATCATTACAGCCCTTCACAAGTCCACTGCTGAACATAGGCCTCCCCCAAAGAATGCCACAAAGCACGGTCCTGAGCCACCTGCATCCATCGACTTCCTGCATATCTTACCAGGTCGTCACTCCATCTAGTGGGGGGACGCCCTACACTTCGCCTGCCGGTACGAGGCTGCCACTCGAGAACCTTTCTTCCCCATCGGTTGTCGGTTCTTCGAGCTATATGGCCGGCCCATTGCCACTTCAGCTTACTAATCCGTTGGGCTATGTCGGTCACTCTGGTTCTACTGCGGATATCCTCATTTCTGAGTTTATCACGCAGAGAAACTCCGAGCATAGCCCTCTCCATAGCTCGCTGAGCGACCTTGAGCTTCCTCATCCGGCCAGCAGTGAAGGACCACGTCTCAGTTCCGTATGTCATCACTGGCAACACGCACTGGGTGTACAGTCTCGTTTTCAAGTTTTGAGGTATACCTGACGAGAAGATGTGCCGTAATTTCCCGAACGCTGCCCAACCGAGTTGAATCCGTCGATTGACCTCTCGGTCGAAGTTGGACTTACCTAGTCGGACTATTTGTCCCAGGTAAACATACTCGTCAACAACTTCGAGCTTAGTGTTCCCAACAACTACCGGCATAGGTGTGACATGGACATTAAACATGATCTTTGTTTTGTCCATGTTCATCTTAAGACCTATCCGTTGGGAAACACTATTGAGGTCATTGAGCATAGTGCTTAGGTCCTCCAGCGATTCTGCCATAAGGACTATATCGTCGGCAAATCGAAGGTGAGTGATGTACTCGCCATTGATGTTGATACCGTATCCTTTCCAGTCCAGAAGCTTGAAAACGTCTTCCAATGCAGCGGTGAAGAGTTTCGGGGATATGACGTCACCCTGTCTTACACCTCTCTGCAATTGGATAGGTTTCGTACTCTGGTTCTGTACTCGGATAGCCATCGTAGCCCTACTGTACAAGCACTTCAACACTTCGATATACCGACAGTCAACTTGGCATCGCTGAAGGGACTGCAGCACCGCCCAAATTTCGACGGAATCAAAGGCTTTCTCATAGTCCACATACGCCAGACATAGTGGCAAATTGTACTCCTCGGACTTCTGTACAATTTGCCGAAGGGTATGTATGTGGTCTATGGTGCTAAAGCCTTTTCGGAAACCGGCTTGTTCGGGAGGCTGGTAGTCGTCAAGTCTGCGTGCGAGACGATTCGTAATGACTCTCGAAAACAGCACGTAGACGCGGCTCAGAAGGGAAATCGGTCTGTAGTTCTTCAAGAGAGCGTTGTCGCCTTTCTTGAAGAACAAGACCACCGCACTTCTGCTCCACGCCTCCGGTGTAATGCCACCATGGAGGACGGAATTAAAGAGCTTCTGAAGGACTTCAAGTACCGGTTTTCCACCCGCTTTCAGAAGCTCCGCTGTAATTCCATCCTCGCCTGGGGCCTTGCCGTTTTTAAGGTGCTGGAGAGCCATTCTAATCTCGCTCAGACTGACGTCCGGGATATCATCGGAATAATGTCGGACAAGACTCGCTCTTGGATCGTTACTCACACTTGCGTGCGGCTCCAACGATGACGTGTACAGCTGCCCATAGAACCTCTCAATCTCACTCAAAATCTCAGGTGCCCCGGAAACGATGCTGCCACATTCGGTCTTCAGCTTTGACAGTTGGCTCTTTCTGGCAGACAGATCTCTGGCGAAGACTTTGGAGCCTTGGTTCCGCTCGATCGCTTCTTCAATACGAGCTGTATTGAAGTTGCGTAAGTCCCGCCGCATGCATTTGGAGATCTGTCTGTTCAGTTGCCTGTATGCTGTCAAATCTGTTGAAGAATGTAGCTTCATCTCCCGTCTAACAGCCATGAGATTAAGAGTGTGATCGGAGAGTTTTTGTGTTCTTCTGCGGCGGGTCTTGCAGAACTTAGCTCCGACCGCATGGACAGTTTCCACGAGCTTGTCATTCAAATCGTCCACTTCATTGCAGTCTTCTAGGCACTGAAAACGGTTTTGTAACTCGAGCTGAAAGGTTTCAGGACTTTGGATTAGAGCACGAGGGGGACGGAGCGTTGACTTCATTAGACGAGACCTCTCCAACTTAACGTTTAGGTTCAGTGTGCCTCTAACCATTCGGTGATCGCTGCCGGTTTTCACCCTCGTGATCACTGAGACATCACTGAACAGTTGTCGTCTGGTCGTCATAATGAAGTCAATCTCATTTTTTGTCGAACCGTCGGGGCTCGACCAGGTCCACTTCCTGTGGGGCCGCTTCTGGAAGAAAGAGTTCATCATAAAGAGTCCCTCTTTCTCCATGAAGTCGGCCAGCTGCTGGCCCCTTGGGTTCCGTTGCCCTATTCCAAATTTCCCTACTTTCAGCTCACCGTTCTCTCTTGTGCCTAGTTTTGCATTGAAGTCTCCCATTAACACCGTATATTGGGTTTTGGAGGAATGCATGGCTCTAGAGATATCCTCATACATTTCCTCCACCTCCTGATCGGGGTGTGCCGAGGTTGGTGCGTAAACCTGTATGACCTTCAGCGAATACCGTTTGGTGATTCTGAGTATAAGGTACGCAACCCTCGTCGACACACTCTCAATCTTTACAACGTTGTTAACGAGAGACTTGTGGACGATAAATCCGACACCTCCTTGGGACAGATGGTCGCCCTCCCGGTGATAGAGCAAGTTGCCGGATTCGAGGATTACCGTGTCCTCCCCCTCTCTTCGGACTTCGGATAATCCTATAATATGCCAGCGTAACTTGTCTATCTCTTCTTCCAGCTCCACAATCTTCTCGTCAGTCCTCAGGGTGCGTGCGTTGTATGTTGCCAGGTCGAGTCGTCGTAGGTGGCAACCGAACCTCCACCGGAGATTCTTAGCACCCCCTGCCCCGCCGTTACCATGGTCGCCACCGTAGCCAGGAATAGCGGGGCCGCCGGGGACTGGGGGCCGTCTCTTTTTAACTTTCATAATGGGGGGTATATTGCCATAGTTGCCACGCTTGGCGAGCGGGTTGGCAACCGCAGTTTTTTTTTTATTGTATTTTTGTCGTTACCAGGAAGATGCTGCTGCCCATCTCCTGCCTGTTTCCCTTTGTCGCCTTTTACGACACCCACGGGAAGATATGGGGTAGTGGATATTCTTAACCGCCACTACACGGCCTGATACACGGTGATAGCGAAAGTATTGAATGGTTTGCTTGATCGTCACCTAAGTAAACATATACATGTACATGAGGCACAGTTTGGGTTTAGACCTGAACTGTCCACTGAAACTGCAATCTTACGACTCAAGCAAACCGTCCAGTATTATTTTACAAGAAAAACGCCTGTCTACGCCTGTTTTTTGGACTTGTCGAAGGCATTAATTTGACCTAGTCTCGTACAACCAATTATGGGATAAGCTTCGGAGGGAAACGAGCACCCTAGGTCGTCCCTAGTCGATATATTAAGGTATTGGTACCACAACCAATCAAATAATGTAAGGTGGGCATGCTCGTACTCTAGTGAATATAGGTTGGAGTGCGGAGTGAGACAAGGAGGGTTAACTTCACCGAGGCTCTTTAGCCTGTATATAAATGGATTGATCGATGAGCTTAGCAGTACTGGCGTCGGATGCTCAATAGATGGTAACTTCATAAACAGCATCAGTTACGCAGACGACATGGTGCTGCTGAGCCCTTTGATCAGAGCACTCGAGGTATTAATAAATTTATGTGAGAGATATACAGAAGCTCATGGCCTCAGGTATAACTCCAAAAAGAGAACTACTTGTTTTCAAGACAGGGAATAAAGAACCCAAGCCTATTCCTCTGGTCAGGCTTGGAGGAGTACCTCTAAATAGAGTCACCAAATTTAAATACCTGGGGTACTGGGTTACAGATGACCTCTCTGATGACATGGATATTGAACGAGAACGTAGAGCATTAGCAGCGAGGTGCAACATGCTGGCTCGCAGGTTTGCAAGGTGTACAAAGGCTGTACAGATAACCCTTTTTAAGGCGTACTGCCAAACGTTTTACACCTGCAGCCTGTGGGTCAAGTATGTTCGCCGATCAGTAAATGCTCTACGTATTCAGTACAATAATGGCTTTAGGATGCTGATGGGGCTGTCTCGATATTGCAGCGCATCAGGCATGTTTGTTGAGGCTAACACGGACAGCTTTGATACAATAGTGCGGAAAAGAGTGGCCTCCCTGATACGACGCGTGCGAGACAGTGCCAACGGACTCCTATGTACTGTATTAGGAAGGCTTGATTGTCCGGTTGTGCGGCACTGGAACACTGTGCATATGGGGTCCAGCGCTGTTATGTTTAATATAAAATAAGTATTGTTGTTTTTAGTTGTATATTTACTAACATTAATTTTAAATTTATATTATTTATTACTAACAAAATATGGAGCTTGTATCTAAAATAAAATTATTATTATTGTTATTATAATTGTCAAGAGTACCATCTTTTCTTCCAACATCCTTAGCATAGTTCACCCTACACAGTAAATAGTAAAATCAAAATTAAATTCAAATACAGTCCACTGCAGTCCCTTAAAATTCTTGGTCCATCGCCGCCGGATTGATGCCAGAAAATGGAAGCTGGAAGATTGAAGCCAGAAGACCGAAGCTGGAAAATCGTAGCCAGAAGATCAAAATCTGGAAGGTCCGAAGACCATACAGAAGAAAGAAGATAATTATAGAAGATCATCGACGAAGAAAGAAGATCGTTGGTTAATCAATTATATCTACGTTTCTAACAATACCACGTCTACGTCTACGTTAATTGTCTATACGACAAACTTCTCGTTTCTCAACCACGTTTACACGGCCAGGTGATTACTCCCTAACGGTGCCAAACTGTAATCGCCTGGTAACGCCACTTGTGACGGAAACGGCAACCAATACTTGCGTCTTTTTGAAGACGATCGGAAGCCGCAACGTGAGACATTATGCGTAAAACAAGAAGCCAGAAGACAAGGAACGACGACGAAACGCCGGTAGGAATGTGGATTTTCGAAGAAGCGTCCCGCATCCCCGTCCGACTATCTTTCGTTGACACACGCGCCCTCCGCCGCGCCCTCGCCGACGCCCGCATCTATACCCGCGCCCGCGCTCGCGCCGCCACGCCCCGCTATATCCGTGTCTACGACTGATCGTTTAGGAGAGATTAGTACATCCGCGCTCCGTACAGATACACTCGCCGCGATTATAGAAGATCTTCCGGTCACCGAAACAAGTTCAAAAGTGCGTATCGTCGCGCCCGTAGCTACCGACGCTGTACATAGGCCCGCGCCGCGCGCCCCGTCTGTCCGTTCAGCCCGGTCGACAGCTAGCGCGATCGCGAAGTTGAAGCAAATCGAATACAATACCGCAGAAGAACTCGCCGCGATTAGATGGAAGCAACTGCAAATTAGGAAGATCTTATTTAGAAGAAATATGCTAGGGACATCACGCAGTTACAGGAAGAAACTGATAGGGAAAGTTTAAATGAGGACGAGTTAGTGGAAAATAGGAGCGGTGTCGATCAATGGTTAGAGAACGTGGAGACTGTGCGGGGGGAGCCACCCTGCCGCCCGTCTCAGCCCACGCCCCGCATCGATTCAGTGTAGGCCCCGCCGAATAAAGGGGCCGATTACGTTTCTGCGCTACCCGCGTACGTCGAAGATGCTCAGGGCAGGTCGGTTGCGAATAACGATCAACCACGTCACGTAAATACGATACAGAGGGATAATGGAGTCGCCGTAGAAATGAACGAGGTGGATCGTCATGTAAGGTTTACGTCGCCGACACGCGCCCAACGCCGCACTCTATCGCCTAAGCATAGGTCGCCGTCGCCACATCGCCTCGCGGAACGTAGATTACCGTCTCCGTATCGTCGCGGTGTAGGTAAACGTAGGTCACGGTCTCCGAATAATCGCGATACATCCCAGAGTCGTGTATCGTTAGAGGGTAATAGTATCGAACGGCTAGCGAAAGCAATGGAAGGCATGGTACGATTCAGACCAGCCACCGCGAAGCAGACACAAGACTTGCCTATTTTTAACAGCTTGGCCGCGGAATGGTTAGCATTTAAAGCCGCGATGAAAGAATCCACGCGTCTATATGGATTCACGGATACGGAAAATATGGCAAGATTAAGGAACTGTCTACGTGGTGAGGCTAGAGAGGTAGTATCGGCGCTGCTGTTTACCGCAAAGGATCTAGCAGACATTATCCGGACACTGGAGCAGTGTTTCGGCCGCCCGGAATTAATTATAGATCGTGCGTTAGATGAGTTAAAACGCTTTCCGCGCCCGGATTAAACCGCCTAGGAATTACACTCGTTCGCTATTAAGTTCCAAAATATAGTGTGTATTATAAAAAATGTCGACGGCAAGGGATATTTACAAAATCCGATGCTAACTATCCCTAGTTAGCATGAACTCCCGGTCACGAGTAAACTTAGCCCTCACTTACGGTGGCGTTGGTGCTATTATGCGGAGCACTACGGAAGTGTGGACGAACCAGATATCGTCACACTATCCCGGTTTATGATGACAGAGGCTGACTGTGCGTTAAGTCACATCTATACGTCCGTAGCGGCGACTAAGGAATCGCCCGTAAGACGAGAAGCACCGCCGTCGAAAAGGATAGTGTTGACACGCCGCGTAGAGGATAGGGCCCGCGACGTAAAGACGTTCACCACTCAGGAGGACAACGGAAGTGTCCCGAATTCCAATCATACAGCCTTACTGCAGGACAAGCCGGAAGAACTACTGGCGAGCAAACCTAAAGAGGTGGGCCTAAGGCAAGATGGCCCGGAGAGGACCTTAGGGTTACTGTGGATGGCCAAAGAGGACGCCCTAACTTTTAATACGTCTATGAATAGGGTGCCGCATGAGGTGAAGACGCTACAGTGACCACCGACCAAGAGGGAGGCGTAGAGCGCGGTCATGTCAGTATTTGACCCACTCAGACTGCTCAGCTACCTCACCATCACCGCCAAGATCCTGCTGCAAGACCTGTGGCGTATGAAAAAGGTCGGATGGGATGATGAACTACCCGAGAAGGCAGCGGATGAATTCCAGAGGTGGTTGCAAGTCGTCGAGGAGGTTTCACGACTGAGACTGCCAAGATGTTATGCTCCTAAGGGGGGAGTGGTAGAGCGTCAATTTCACGTTTTTAACGACGCAAGTGAACGCGCGTACGCATCCGCGGCATATTGGCGTATACGATATCGCGCCGGAATGGTTAGGGTAACGTTAGTGGCGGCCAAGGAGAAAGTCGCCAGATTAAAGCGCAGAGTATGCCGCGACTAGAGTTGCAGGCGAATTTGATAGGCGCGCGACTCGCGGAATTCGTGCAGTACGAACACAGAGTGAAAGCAGATAGGGTCATATATTGAACGGGCTCTACTAAGGCGCTCCACTGGATACAGAACGATACGGCGCGTTACACTCGATACGTAGCTCATCGATTAGGGGAGATAGCCGAGAAAACATCACCCGATCAATTGAGGTGGATACCGACTGCACAGAACATAGCAGATCAGGCGACGCGCATGAACTTCGTGAGCAAGGGAGAAAGCGACCAATGGTTCACAGGACCGTCATTTCTCTACGAAGAATAAGACAGATGGCCTCACTGGAACTGGACAAGAAGAGAAGGCAGGGGAGGATGAAGAGTTGGAGGAAATCGTGGCGCATCAGAGCGACACCAAGTGCGCTCCACACCTGCCAGAGATAGAACGCTTCTCTTCTTACGAGGGATTGATCAGGGCTACAGCACGAGTACTGCAGTTCATCGATGCCATACGAGGAAGGGCACAAGGGTTAACGTTACAGCACATCCAGAGGGCAGAGCGGATGTGGGTGGAACGCAGTCAGCTCGACAGCTTCGCTGAAGACATCAGCCGAATTCAGCAGGGGAAGAATCTGGCCACCGGCAGCGCTCTGAGGAAGCTCGACCCCATACTTGAAGACGGAATACTACGAGCCAGGGGAAGAATCGACGCAGCTGACGTGGACGACCAGATGAAGCGACCCGTCATACAGAATGGACGCCACCGATTTGTAAAGCAGCTTATAGAGAAGGCGCATCAAGAGGCAAGCCACGCCAACAGGGAGAGAGTGGTCAACGACTTACGCAACAGATATCGTATCCTCCGACTACGACCGACCGTACGAGAAGTGGAGCGGAGATGTCTGCGATGCAGGGTACCCGAACGGTTAGGGGCGTTTGCGCGACCGTTTACGTACACCAGAGTCGATTATTTCGGGCCTTTGTCAGTTACGATAGGACGACGGCACGAAAAGCGGTGGATAACCGTCGGGCCTACCTATCATCGCGCCGTGCTCACCCATAGATCGTCGGACGTGGAGAGCGGCGCAGGGGCTCATCGACGAATACAGGAGGCGCTGGGTGCGGGAGTATCTGACGACGCTGGTCACGCGTGGAGCTTCCCGGAACGCCCAGCGACTAAAAATAAAGGAAGAAGACCTCGTCGTGGTCGCAGACCTACCGCGGACCGTGTGGCCAAGAGGGATAGTTACGAGAATATTTCCCGGACCTGACGGCGTGGTGCGCAACGTGGAGATCCCGACCAGAGGCGGGGTACTGCGACGACCGGTGAGGAAGATCGCCGTCCTCCCGAAAGAAGATTAGGCTCGCTTGCTACGCTGGGAGGAGGATGTTACGGACGGCGAGGGGAACCGCCGCCTCGTCACCCCTTCATACTCCGTTACGCCCCACACCCCGCCCGAATATCACGTGACCAATCAACCAATCAGCGCGCGGCACACTTTATAAGACCACGCTCGTGCCGAGACACCTTTTTTGGGAATATAAGAAGGCGTTTGGGCGTTTTGGGTTGCGATTTATTCATTTCGACAGCGGCATTTCATGAGGAAACATCAAGAGAGAAACATTAAGAGAAAAATCTCAAGAGAGAAACTTCAAGAGAGAAAAGGCAAGAAGCAAGACTCCATAGAAGACTCCCTCCTGTGCATAGTTTATTAACGCCTCTTGTAAATAGTTGTAATATATAATCGTCAAGAGTACCATCTTTTCTTCCAACGTCCTTAGCATAGTTCACCCTACACAGTAAATAGTAAAATCAAAATTAAATTCAAACACAGTTCACTGCAGTCCCCTACATATACAATAATTCAGGAGCATTAATCTGCCACCGGTCAAGTTCCCGCCAAAACTCCAACTGTCATTTAATTATAACCTCAGTCTCAGAGTAGTAGTTTGTGGCATGGTAGTGGTTATTAGTAGAACTCGTAATTTAGTGTCAAGCCAATTCATGTTTTATTACGAACGGAATAAATTTTAATTTTGATAACACATAAAAATAATGATCAATGGCCTAGACAAGGACCACAACATTGTGTTGTGAATGGTTGTAAAAGTGAATCGTACCCAAGTTGTGACAAATCTTTCCGCAGGTAAGAGAATTCTGTTTTAGAGGAATTAGGGTGCCTCTGTTAATATGAACTTTGTGGGCATACTAGGGATGATCGATGATCATCGATGTTGCCACATGTCAAACATCGATACATTGATGTTAATAAACACATAATCGATTATTGGGTACTTGCGAACACTGCGAACCCGTGAAATCAATATCAACTAATCTTGCGTCTCCTCTAAAATATTTAAAAATTTGAATAATTCAGAATACTTGAACTCATCGATGACCTAAAAATATATCATTACGGTGTATCAAATTTAACTGTCAAGTGTCAACTGTAATGTGGCAGTTGTCACAGATTTCGTTTTGTTATTGGTATCTTTGTTGGTTGTATGTTTCTTTGTGGCTTGTTTAAAAAAAAACGATGGTTGATCTTAAACACGATCCAATGCACGTTTAGAATAATGTTATAAGTTCTACCTATCTAAAATTTAAAAATAAACTTGTGGTGAGATATTTAACCACAATCGCTACATTAACGCCATCTGAGCGGTTATCTAACGACTTCAAAAAGAAGGAGGTACTCAATTCGACTGTATGTTCTTTCTTTTTAATGTGTGTTACCTCATAACTTTTTTCTGGGTGAACCGATTTCGATGATTCTTTTTTTATTTGAATGCTGGTGCTTTTTTATGTGGTCCCATATAAATTTGACAGAAACAGAGAAACAGATTGAAAGGTACTTCTTTGTCAAAATTACTATTTCTACAATCAATTGGGAAAAATATTGGACTATATAACATATGTACTAGATATGTTGAAAATTGTGAACAAAGTTGTGAACTTTATCCAGTTTTTTTTTTAAATTACTGTTTTACACTACATTGTTTATTAATTTATTTTATTTCATTAATAACCATAAACAAAATGACAATTTTTATTCATCTAATTCTAACCTTTTTCAACAGTGGTAGAGCCACGCGGCAGCTTTTGCTGTCGCACGGATGGGCCGGCTCGAACCGGGGTAGTACCACGACCTCACAGAAAACCAGCGTGAAGTAGAGGTTTACCTCTGCGTTTCGCTTGGTGAGTGCAGGTGGCCGGAGGCCCTTTTTACTGGAAATGAGGCATTCCATCTTAGTCCTCACGGGTGACAACGCATCTACATTTTGATTTGTAACAGAGGATAGATGTAGATGTCTATGGGCCGCAGCAACCAATTACCATCAGGTGGACTGTGTGCTCGTTTGTCACCCTTATCCTATAAAAAAAAAACCTATTAAATACATGTGCAAAAAACATCGATAATGGCCACCATCGGTGTTTTGAGTAGGATAAACATCGAACATCGATGTTGAGCTATCCATGTCAACATCGAAGTCATCATCGATGTTTCTGCAACATCGATCATCCCTAGTTCATACATAGGAAAGGCCAAAAGGAACGATAAAGCTTGATAAATCATGAATGAAGTAAATTTAATTGCTGTTTTGTGTTATCCATAACTTGATAAAAGTTATAAAAAAGCTGTCAATATTTATATTGTCAAAAAGATGGCCAAATTAAGTTACAAAGTTTTAGGTTAAAGCTGACTGTACATTATTTTATTATATGTAAAACTGCTTGCATACTAATGAATTACTACCTCATTGCTAGCACAGTCTTTACATTTAAGAAAAGGTAAAATATAAATTTTATTATTTATAAATTGAGAAAAAAAATGTTTTTGTCAGATTTCCCAATGACGAAGAAACTAAAGGAAATTGATTCAAGATTTTCATACTACTAAAAAAATATCAAAGTATAATATTTTTTTTAGTAGTATGCATAGTGTTAACTGTGCAACATTTTATACTACAATGGACGCGTCATTTAGCCATCCACACTAGCTTGCTACATATATATTTATCTATGATCCACACCCTGTGAGTTCTTTCAACCGGCCGTGCGTGGCATGGCCCGGTACGACATTGTCCCTTCGACCAGCTTCACACAAATCCAACCCTTCAATCAAACATTCATAAGCTTGGACCGGACGAATGTGTCCTTTCAACCAGCCGCACTCGGCATAGCCCGGTACGACATTGTCCTTTCGATGAATCACTCGATATTCAGAGCAAAACTTCTACACTCATCAACACATTAGAACACAAAAAAGCCACTCATTCTCTCAATTCATAGTATGTTAAAGTTAAACATTTCCCCGATACATCGCTAAACATTTCGAACTTTAAAATGTACCCCATGTAAATCATATTTTGCATGAACATAAAACTGAGATAATAAATCCAGTAATAACTTCATCAGGCATGATTGTTTTAGGAATTTACTCGATAAGTGAAGACCAGCTTCAGACATTGTTTCTTTAACTCTTGTTTCTTTACTAAGGGGCATGCCATTTTAGTAAATTGAAGCTGGGTAAGTCAATTAACCCTTAGCTGGTATCGCCTTTTTTGGCAACACTACCGGTATCGTGGGTCATATTTTACCCATACCAAAAAATCTGTTGTAGAACGTAGATTTTTTTATTATTTGTATAAAATATGGTTAGTTATGAAATTAAGAAAAAAAAAAACATTTTTTTACAAAATAATCTTGGTTTAATTTTAGAATATAAAAAGTTATCATGTTTTACACGCATTTGTAACTAACCTAAGTTTTTGGCACTTTTTGGTAAGTGTGAACTTAAAACATTAAAAAAAAAATAGAAATGTAAGAAAAACTTTAACCAAAAGATATTTATGGCATTTCTCATATCTTTATAATAACAAAAAATATATTACTTCTGAGATCAGCATAAAATAAAAAAAATGACAACCAAAATCAAAAGGACTACTTCCAAACTAACAAGATAACATATTTTAGTCTATATACTTTCTGACAACTGGAACATATAACATTTTGGATTGGAGGCTTTCCAAAGTACATATCCATTAGCTGCAGAAATATTCAATATTGCCCAAAAAATTACACATGGCCATCTCTGAGTTCTTCTTGCTACCGAGTAATTCGCACATTTTTGGTCTAAAGAATCTACACCGCCTTTGTTACTATTATAAAATTGAATGATTTCTGGTTTGCCGCTTTCATTGTCGACGGATTCATCATGGTGCATAGTTGAAATCATGATTACACTTTGATTCTTTTTAGGGACAAAGGAGCAAAGAGTTTTATCATTTGTGAAACCAAATAAACTGGAACCTACTGGACGAGTTTTATGCGGTAAGAATTCTGGAGGGATTTCGCGTTTATTTTTACGCAATGTTCCGACATATATCAAGCCCACTTTTTCAGTTTATCGACCAGTTCGATCGAGGAAAACCAGTTGTCTGCCGTGATATTTCTGTTTGAATTCTTCAAAGGTCCGACTAATTCCAAAACTGTACGTGTAGGTATAGATACATCAGTTCTTATTGATTCTGTTTTACCAGTATATATAAAAGCATTGTACAAATAATGATTTCTAGAATCGCAAAGGCATAAAATTTTGATCCCATATTTCGCAGGTTTTGATTTCATGTATACTCTAAATAAGCATCTTCCTCGAAACGAACACAACATCTCATCTACAGTGATATATTCAGAGCAACTGTAGTTTTTTTGGCAGTTCTGTGTTTATATATTGAATACTTCAGATATTAGTGCAGCTTTCTTTCGGTCCTCGTTTCAATGTCATCAAAACGTATAGCTGACGTAATAAAAAGGTATCTTTTTAGAGACATAGTCACCCTGAAAATATCTCTACCTGTACCATCCGAGTTCCATAAACCTTCAAGATTTTCATGTCCCGATTTGAAAACTCCAACCAAAATGGTAAGACCCAAAAAAGCGTCCATTTCAGTCTTTTGTATGGAATTTGTATGAGCACCAGTGCTTGAATTAGACTCTCTAAAATCCGCAATTTTTTTGTTGGTATGTACTCGTAAAATAATTATTTCAAGCATCTCATTTGTCACTAACAACTGCCATGACTCCAACTCTGACATATTAGTTTTTGCACGAGCTGGGCCTACTAAGCCAGGTAGGTGTGTAATTATGTTATGCCTCCTCGTTCGGGATCTACTTGGAGCTTTTTTAGACCACTTGTAACGATTTTTACCTCGATAACAATTTGACGTCCGCCCTCCATCATCCTCATCTTCGCCCTCATCTCTCGTATTTTCGTTCCTCGTATTTTCTCTTATTCTCTTATTCTCGTATTCTCCTCTTCGTTTTCACTGTCGTCAGAACTTATTCTAAATACACTGTCTTCTGCGCAACTAACAGGATCGGGACTGTCTCGATCGCTGATGATTTCGTCGTCACAAAGTTGGTTTATATTTGGTGTCCTTTCATTTTCCGATTCCAACTCATCATTTAAGTCGTCCATCAACTCCTCGATTTGTCTATCGTTCAAAAAGCCCCCCATTGTAGTACAAATATTCATGTATAGTGTGGCAAGACACAGAGAAATCATTTAAATTATCTATTTGATTACACACAGTGATCACAATGACTAGCAACAAACTGTTACCATATCTTCATCACTTTTTATGATACGATCTACTGTTGAGAAAACCACTGTCAGGTCGTTCCAAGTCGACCAACAGTAGTCTCTACGAGACAAAGGCCTTCCACCACACCATCAGATGTTCATCGCTCCTGAATGACTCACAAGTAAATCGCACTTATAACGCACGCACCAATTCGTGCAATGCGACCAAATAGTAATAACAAGTGACTAAGAGTATGAACGCTTGGAAATACCTCCAGCAACTTCTTCAATACTTAATTCTACTTTGACTAGACCAATTCAAATGAAATTTGACATCACAAAATAAAATGTCCAAAAGCTATAAACTTTTTTATGGTTCATTACGTAACGAATGTATACTACACTTCATTTTATTTTCCCGAGCCATCCCCATTACATTTTTTTTTATATAGGATCGGGTGACAAACGAGCACACAGTCCACCTGATGGTAAGTGGTTACTGTGACCCATAGACATCTACATCTATCCTCAATAAAGACTCAAGATGCAGATGCGTTGTCACCCGTGAGGACTAAGATGGAATGCCTCTTTGCCAGTAAAAAGGGTCTCCGGTTCTCTACGCTCACCATACGAAACACATCAGTGTTAAGCTGCTATTTTACGCTGGTTTTATGTGAGATGAGTTTTATTTAGGACGACTAAAATAGACCACTACCAACATCACACGCGCACCGCTCCCACTCTGTGGGCTACGGCTACGATATGGCTGTCGACATAGTCAAAACACAAAATAAAATGAAGTAAGCAACTCTACAATTTAACTAGACCATTAATCACCCAAATAGACTAAGCTTAGTCAATTGAAATAAGATTGGCTTTTAGGCATTTCTCTCAACCAATTAAAAAGTTAACCACTTGTTACTACAAAATATTCTTTTGTAAGCAATATTTATGACAAATTTACTTACCTCACGCATCAAATGTCGGTCGGCAGCAGCGTTAAAAAATAATCCGCCACACAGTACTACGCCTGCGCTAGCACTTTTTATTTGTTTGTGACCATGCCTTCATCACATTATTCGAAGATTATATGTAGGTGAAAGAGGAACTTTATCTCATTTCTGATGAAGGCGAAAGAGGATCATCCCAGATGCATTCATGATGGATGGCGCAAATATGCGTGCGTTATTACAACATAAAGTACAAGAAAATATAATAAACAGATCGTTAGCAATTCGTCAAAAATATATGGTACTTCTAAGGGGTCAAGGTACGTAGTCTAAACAGGAAGTTTACTTTTACTGAATTTATTTTAATATTTATTTTGTTTGAAAATTTCACTTTTTTAATTAACGGGTTTTAATTTAATATTTAATTTTTCTACACTTCTATGGACTAGTATTACTTGTGGTTTCATTTATTGCTTAAATGTGGATTCCTTACTGTATATCAACTCAACTCAGAGGGTGACACTGAAAGTTCTTAGATAATAAAAAACTGAAAAAACTACCAAGTTATTAGTTTTATTATATCTTTTCAAAATAGTGTCCATTTACATCAATACATCGCTGCATCCGATGGGACCACTGAGAAAATCACGTTGGTCACTCGTCCTTAGGGGTCTCTTCGACGGCATTTTGAAAAGCAGCTACTGCTTCCTCGGTGTCCATTAAACATTTTATTCGAAGTTTTTCTTTTATTTTCCGAAATAAATAAAAATCGCAAGGTGCGAGGTCGGTGCTATAGGGTGGGTGACCCAGGAATTCCATGTCCGACGTCGCCAATTAGTAAATTGTTTGCTTGGCGGTGTGCGACGAGGCGTTGTCGTGGTGAAGGAGGATCTTACTGTGAGATCGTTTCTCCCAAACTTATTCCAAAACAAGCGGCAAGCAATTGTTAGTGCACCACTCTGCAGTAACTGTTTCTCGATCTTCTAAAACAATTGTTGCGTAATGGCCTGTCTTTCGGAAGAACGAGGCCACCATCTTTTTTCCCACGCTTCGACCTCCCTTCACTTTAATTGGCAACTCCTCGGAAGGAAACACTCAGAGAGCAGACTGTCTCTTAGTGTCAGGATCGTAACAATAAATCCAGCTTTCGTCAACCGTAAGTATTGTTGCGCGCCACTATTAATGTCTTGTACATGGCAACACTAGTTACCACTAGCGCCCTCTAGTATCAAGTAGCAGAACTAGGTGAGTCAAGATCCTTCTAGAAATTTCGGAACCGATATGTACATTCTAGATGTCGCAACATTCTAGATGTCGCTACAATAGAAGGTTCTGGAAACTATCTGAGGCCCTATATAAGGCCGGTATAGACCACGACGGAGTTAGTATTGAATTGGCGATATAAGCGAATACTTCGAAGCGATATACCTGCGAACTAAAGTGATCAATAGAACGATTGTGTTTTGTTATTATTGTGGTTTTAAGTTGTAAGTAGTGTTCTGTAATTAAAGTGTCAATTTTGTTAATTCAATCGGCAGTTTTTAATTGTCTCGAACCCCAAGCTCGTAACAATTGGTATCAGAAGTGGGATCAAACCATGCCGATTTTACCAAAGGACGACTTGGAGGGTATCCGTACCCAAAGTCAACGCCAGCTGGAGACGGACCAGAGACGATTTGGTAATGCAACGCCACAAACGTCGGAGGGCCAGCTACTGAACACGGAGGCCGGCCCGTCAGCAGCTCCTGCATCTGCAGCACCTGACTTAGGTGCTCTGATGATGGTGCTGCAGGAGCAGATTCGCCAACAGGAGGAACAGGCCCGCCGACAGGAGGAACAGGCCCGCCGACAGGAGGAACAGACCCGCCGACAGGAGGAACAGGCCCGCCGTAAAGAGAAACAGGCCCGTTGGTTGGAAGAGCAGCTGCAGCGCAGTATGGAAGAGCAGATGCTCCTCATGAAGGACCTTCACGCTACCTTCGGGAAAGAGATAAGGGAGGTAAAGGATAGGGTTGCTCGACATGACAACTGCCTGTCGGAAGCAGAAACCCGAATCGACCAAGTGTACAATCGGGTTGACAACGTGATGGCTGACATGAAGAAAACGCTGGACGACCTCAAACTTGGGGATGGAGTTACAGCTTCCGTGGTAGTTACAATAGCTTCGCTACGTGGATTCAAAGTGCCGCTGTTCGACGGGACTTCTTCCTGGTCGGCCTACAAAATCCAGTTCGAGGCTGTCACGAAGGTGAACGGTTTTAATAAAAGTCAGGCCATGACTGCTCTCGCCCTAGGCCTGCGCGACCAGGCCTTAACTGTTCTGGAAGCTCTCGTTAAGGAAGTGACTTACGAGCAGCTCCTTGAGGCATTGGAGGCGAGATATGGCGACGCTCACCTAGAACACGTCTTTCGTGCGCAGCTCAAAAATTGCGTGCAACGCAGTAATGAAA
The DNA here is from genome assembly GCA_963668995.1 of Parnassius mnemosyne. Lineage (NCBI taxonomy): Eukaryota > Metazoa > Arthropoda > Insecta > Lepidoptera > Papilionidae > Parnassius > Parnassius mnemosyne. Next base: position 14,609,698 of record CAVLGL010000035.1, on the reverse strand, counting down.
ACCTGCAGCAGTGGGCCCTTGAGGTGGAGAAGCTGATTTAAAAAGCATACCAGTCTGTACCTGCGCTCATTGTAGGGAACCTGGTGCGGACATTCATCGACGGCATCCGCGACCTTGAAGTATGAGCTGCTGTGAGGCTCGGGCACCACCTCATGCACTGGAGGTGGAAGCCGTGCGGCAGAATCATCGTTCCTATCGCGTCAGGGAGGTTGCAGCGGCTACAGTTCGCGACCGCAATAAAGGATACAGCCCTAGGTTCTACGGCTGTGGGGAAAAGGGCCATCTTCGATCCAGTTGCCCTAAACGAACTGTAGAAAGGGAAGGTGATCGATCTCGAGAGGGTAGTGTGGCTAACAGCACCGCCCAACAGCAGCAGGGAAACTGGCGGGTGCTGACTGATATTAGAAGAGGTACTCCTAAGATTGTCCATGTGGATCGACTGGCGCGTTATTATGGGATGGGGCCAATAATGCTCGGGACGAGCATGTCTTAGGTGGGGGCAGTGTTGCGCGCTACTATTAATGTCTTGTACATGGCAACACTAGTTACCCCTAGCGCCCTCTAGTATCGAGTAGCAGAACTAGGAAAGTCAAGATCCTTCTAGAAAGGACAATGTCCAAACTCGCCTAAGAACCAACATATATTTGACTATTACCAAAATTCTTATCCTTAATTATGCATTAGATAATATTCATTAGATAGTAACGGACACTTCTGGCTTGTGAAATCAAAATAAAAAGGACTTTTTCGATTTTGAACTTTGTACCTATTTTTTAATACTATTGTGCTTCGTGTATGGCCTCCTGTGATTTGGCCAATCGCACAATACCTTCATTCACATATTTCAAAAGTTGTCACAAACTCAAATATATTCTTTCTTTTATATTTTAAAATATATCTCAGATTAATATATGCCACAAGCAACTGGAGTACAGTGAAAACATCTATTTTCATTAAAAATAACAATACTTTTGTCATCTCATTGGCATATCAGCATTGTGCCACGCAAAAAAAAAGTCAAAAACGTTGACAGATGACAACAAGTCAAAATAGATAGACGTCAGATGTGCTATTGTTTTGGTTTCGTTTGAAAAAATACATTTCTGTAAATGTTTTAGGAATCTAAGTGCACTCTGTAGTTGCTTTGTATGCGATAAGTTTATATAAATTACGAACAACGCCTTGAACAACGGATACGATGTTTCATAAACATAAAACATAACCTCAAAATCTCTATGATAACTGCAAATATCTAAGTTTTGAAAAGTGTCCGTCAGGAGTTATTGTTCTTACATACAATTATGTGTAATTTCGAACTTAAAAAGGTATTCTTTTTCACTGTCGGTTCTTAGGCGAACATTGTATGGACGCAAAACATTGTCCTTTCGGAACCGATATGTACTCGAAGATTCTAGATGTCGCTACAGTAGAAGGTTCTAAATAAAATTTTTCCGATTCATACAATGTGTTTTATTAGGTTTTAAAAAAAGGAAGTTATGCTGCCCCACCCTGTATTATCAGATTCAAATATGGTTGGGCAATACTTTGAACCCTGAAGAATGGGGATTGAGAAAACCATTACTTATGATACTGCCTATGATGTCAACTTCAGATCCAGCACCACAGGACCTTATTGAAAAAGTATGTACACTTAGGTTAGTATTTATTACTTTCTTTATTATTTCGTTAATATTTACATGTTCTAATATGAATTAATACTTTCGTTCTGTGGTTGCAAAACTAAATGCACATCAGCTAGATGTAGCTATAAGAAAAGCAGTTTGAAATGTAACCAATTCTGCAAAAGTTGCCATGGCCAAAGTTGCGAAAACGCATCAACAACGCAAATAGTTTTAGAAGTTGATAATTCACTGAATGATAATGATGATGATGAAAGGGAATATTATCGTGAAAAAGAAGAAATAAGGACTGGAAATTATACATTTTCTGAACTAGATGAATCAACCGAGGGATTCATTGAATCCGTCTAATAAAACAGAAATGGAATTTGATCAGTATTAAAAAAATGAACATGCTCATGTTTCTAACATTGTAAATGTCGAAAATATATTTTTCATATATTTTACTTTTGCTTATTAAGGCGTTTCCCTGACCAAATAACCTTGTTCACGCCCTGAGCTGCCCCGGCAAAGGTCGAATGGGCTAGGGCCCATAGTAGCCTCCTCGAAGAGCAACAGAGGATGGGGCCCAATGGCCTATGGATAAATGTTCTAATACGGCTGACAAACAAGCAAGCTCAACTTACCGATTTCCGTCCAGGCGTAGGGTTGACCACAGGGTACCAGTCAGGTGGTAAGTGATGTGCATGTAAGTAGTGTGTAGTAGTGTGTATATGTGTGACCTGACGGCTCGATTTAATCGGACAGAAGATCCACAGGAGCTGCCGTTCTCCCAATGTGCGGTCCCTCCAGTCGTAGTTCACCAATTGACTTCTGCCTTCATTTCACTATTTCAGTTTATCAACTTTATTGTACACTATTTCAATCTATCAACTTTATTGTACATTTAATTATCTTCAAACTCAACTAAATCCCCGTTAATCGTAATCAAACACGTGACACACGGCACAACTAATGAACGGTCGATCAAAGTTCAACTTTCATTTTCACTTAGCAACAAATTATTTCTAGAAACCGAAAGCAATCTTCTCTCGGGTCACAAAGTTCAGCGTTGCACACAACAAACTAAATTCTTTCGTACGATATTAACAGGCCACACAAGTAAATTAAATATTGCAAATGCGCTTCAAAATGCAATCACTATACAAATTGACGTAAATTACTTGCAAACGAAGTTACTTTAATCACTCAAATTCAATACAAGCCTCTTGTCACGAAACGTACAAATTAGATAAACCAATTCGAGGTGGTCTACACGAAACCCAAATATTCAATAGTAAATTAGACGCGCTCAATTACTCAAATTCTAGACCATCAAAACCAAAAACTGGCCGTGCGCAACCGATCCAGCGGTCGCAACAAATACAACTAGTTGACCGAGCCGCGGCAGTCAAGCAACTACTTCGCACTCGCGTCCGTCGTTCACGCCCTCTGCCGAGCGACCCACACGGGAGAGGGGGCGACGGTGACCTTTACAAAGTCAGCGGAAGGACACGTGTGTTGAATGCAAATTTCTTTGGCCTAAACAAACCTTAAGCATGCAGTGCACTGCCGTCCGCACTCTGCGTACGCCCATTAATCATTGAGTTCACACAATTTTTAGAATTATTTTGAATTAAAATAAAAAAGCTAGCTTTAAAAATTACATAAAACGTGAATAACATAGATTTTTAAATTATCTATCCATTAGTGTAATCCTAAAATGATTAGAGCGTTGCCTTTAGCAACAGATGTAATCAATAATTTTAGTAATTTTTTAAAAGTAGATTTTAAATGAACTTTATACTTATAACACAAAAAGAAATTAGAACGTGGAATGTGATGATAGGATATCGAACATGAATAATGTGCATTTAGATGTAGTATATTTCTCATAACTAATGAAATAATAGTCTCTGAATGACGAAGAAAAAAGCACTATCCTAAGGTTCTGGTCGGGGTATCGCCTTAATGAATAGACTTTTTTACCGTTTCTTTTTATTTTTTCTTTTTATTAATACTATTTTTAGCAGGCCACATTTTAAAAGCGGCAAATTATGCTAGTCTGCTTTTGAAGTTCCCATAATTTGTAAACTTTCAAATTAATATATATTTATTTATTTTCTTTTATCTTTGAATAAATTAAACAAAAACAAAACAAACAAAAATTTTAATTAAATCAGGATTTTATATTTAATAAACTGTATATCTGGGTCGATTCTAAATTGCAAAATTCAAAAAACTAACTTGACATGTCGGGATGATTTTTTTTATTATTTGTAAGCCAAATGTTTATAAAAAACATGTTAAAATTGAAAATCAATCCCAACATGTCAAGTTATTTTTTACGAAACATAAAATTTAGAATCGGTATAATATATTCACTCTCGTCGGGATACTTAAAAAATCTTCAACATATTTTTATTAAGGCGCAGGTTGAGCAAAATGTCGCGCTAGTAACGACTTGCTAAAATATAGTATATTATTTATTGCTTGTATTTTCTTCTTTTTCAAAAAATAATTGAGTACATAAGGTGTTCTATACTTATAATTCGGTAAAAAGTATCTAAGTAGGTACTAATATACCTACTTTTTACTATCTAAAAATTTTTAAAACTAATTTTACTAAAAAGACTAAACTGACCATTTATTTTTTAACTCAAAACAGGACATGGGTTTATTTATACTCTAAAAACTAAAAATTTATACAATTAGTGTTCACTATAAAATTATATTCGGTATAGACGGTCATTATTAAATGCAACATATTTTTTTGAATTATTAATTACATTTGTCAGTGGATTAAATTTGCTTTAATAAAGTTGGTGATGATTTTAAATAAGAATAAGAAAAAAATTCTGCTCAAGTTTTTTATTGTTATCTTTGTTAACAACATCGCCTTTAGAACTCTGGAACCGTAAGTGTTTCTTTCAGACGTCCACAATTTATTCAAAATAAAAAAATACTCTTTCTACCGGAGCATTCGTACCAGGTAGACATAAAATATATTCGATTAAAAAAAATTATGTTGAAGATTGTTGACTTTGAATACTTCCATCCAACGAGTTACGGGACAATTTTGTGTCCCGGAGCTTTGTTTGGGGACAATGGGACAGGTGATCGAGAAAAGGGACAGTCCCGTTCAAAACGGGACGTATGGTCACTTTAGCTATAATCCGGTGACGGCTCCGTGGCGCAGTGGCTTAGCAATCAGTTGTTGCGCTGGGGGCCGCGGGTTCGAATCTCGCACGGAACAAGTATTTGTATGGCCTACAAATAATTGTTCCGGGTCTGGATGTTTGTCCTTGTGCAATTTATGTTTGTAAACTGCCTCCACGACACAGGAGAAAATCCTAGTGGGGGGGGGGGGGTAACGTTTTTTTACAATTGAAATTGAAAGATTGAACCCTTATACTTCTTGTTGATTTTTGTATTACCTTTATTAAAGTTACCCTTATGTATAAATAAATATAATTACGTATGTAGAAATAAAATTGATTTTCATCCTCATCAATCATTGGGGCGAGGATAATGTCTGCCAGCATAAGTAATAAGCAGGCTAAGTTACAAGGTGCTCAGTTCAAAAATTTGTAGGTAGGAATGTTACTTTTCAATACGTGACACGTAAAAATTAACAATAATCAAAAACACATCTACGAAACATCCTATTTATTTATTTATTCTTTATTGCACCAAATATTTGTACAAAAGGCGAGCTATCTATCTATTTACCTATAGTGAGTAGGTATCTTTTAAACTCACAATTTTCAATGCTTCATTTTTAATATATAATTAATTATAAAATTTCATAATTAGATAATATATGAGAATACATAATTCTAATATAATGCAACTAATATATCGAATAAAAAAAATTAAATACATTTATCGTTGTACGCTGTGTGCATTTCCATAAAATAGTTTATTGATGTTGAAAAAATACTACGTTCTTACAGTAAGTGGCGTCTTATATATTTGTTACGCGATATTATATTGTAGCGAGTCGGCGCGGCACACCAAATGCTCAAGGTCGTTCGCATGGAGTAGCCCCTTAAATAATGATGTTAAAAAAAATTAAAACAAATTACTTCCTGGTTTCCGATGATGCCTTCTCACTCTTACTCGGACCTCGTATAGTAGTATCATCGTCATCATCATCATTACAGCCCTTCACAAGTCCATTGCTGAACATAGGCCTCCCCCAAGGAATGCCACAAAGCACGGTCTTGAGCCGCCTGCATCCATCGAATTCCTGCATGCCTCACCAGGTCGTCACTCCATCTAGTGGGGGGGTCGCTTTACACTTCGCCTACCGGTACGAGGCTGCCACTCGAGAACCTTTCTTCCCCATCGGTTGTCGGTTCTTCGAGCTATATGGCCGGCCCACTGCCACTTCAGCTTACTAATCTGTTGGGCTATGTCGGTTACTCTGGGTCTACTGCGGATATCCTCATTTCCAAGTTTATCACGCAGAAACACCCCGAGCATAGCCCTGTCCATAGCTCGCTGAGCGACCTTGAGCTTCCTCATACAGACAGCAGTGAAGGACCACGTCTCAGATTTGTAAGTCATCACTGGCAACACGCACTGGTTGTACAATTTCGTTTTCAGGTTTTGAGGTATGTCTAACGAGAATATGTGTCGTAGTTTCCCGAACGCTTTGATTGACCTCTCGGTCGAAGTTGGACTTACCTAGTCGGACTATTTGTCCCAGGTAAACATACTCGTCAACAAATTCGAGCTTAGTGCTCCCAACAACTACCGGCATAGGTGTGACATGGACGTTAAACATGATTTTTGTTTTGTCCATGTTCATCTTAAGACATATCCGTTGGGAGACACTATTGAGGTCATTGAGCATAATGCTTAGGTCCTCCAGCGATTCTGCCATACGGACAATATCGTCGGCAAATCGAAGGTGAGTGTTGTATACGCCATTGATGTTGATACCGTATCCTTTCCAGGCCAGAAGCTTGAAAACGTCTCCAATGCAGCGGTGAAGAGTTTCGGGGATATAACGTCACCCTATCTTACACATCTCTGCAATGGGATAGGTTTCGTACTTTGGTTCTGGACTCGGATAGCCATCGTAGCCCTACTGTACAAGCACTTCAACACTTCGATATACCGACAGTCAACTTGGCACCGCTGAAGGCACTGCAGTAACGCCCAAATTTCGACGGAATCAAAGGCTTTCTTATAGTCCACATACGCCAGACATAGTGGCAAATTGTACTCTTCGGACTTCTGTACGATTTGCCGAAGGGAATGTATGTGGTCTATGGTGCTAAAGCCCTTTCGGAAACCGGCTTGTTCGGGAGGCTGAAAGTCGTCAAGTTTGCGCGCGAGACGCTTCGTAATGACTCTCGAAAACAGCACGTAGACGCGGCTCAGAAGGGAAATCGGTCTGTAGTTCTTCAAGAGGGTGTTGTCACCTTACCTGAAGAACAAGACCACTGCACTTCTGCTCCATGCCTCCGGTGTAATGCGACCATGGAGGACGGAATTAAAGAGCTTCTGAAGGACTTCAAGTACCGGTTTTCCACCCGCTTTCAGAAGCTCCGCTGTAATTCCATGCTCGCCCAGAGACTAGCCGTTTTTAAGGTGCTGGAGAGCCATTCTAATCTCGCTCAGACTGACGTCCGGCATATCTTCGGAATAGTGTCGGATAAGACTCGCTCTTGGATCGTTACTCACACTTGCGTGTGGCTCCAACGATGACGTGTACAGCTGCCCATAGAACCTCTCAATCTCACTCAAAATCTCAGGCGCCCCGAAAACGATGCTGCCACAGTCTGTCTTCAGCTTTGACAGTTGGCTCTTTCTGGCAGACAGATCTCTGGCAAAGACCTTCTAGCCTTGGTTCCGCTCGATCGCTTCTTCAATACACGCTGTATTGAAGTTGCGTAAGCCCCGCCGCATGCATTTGGAGATCTGTCTGTTCAGTTGCCTGTATGCTGTCAAATCTGTTGAAGAGTGTAGCTTCATCTCCCGTCTTATAACCATGAGATTAAGAGTGTGATCGGAGAGTTTTTGTGCTCTTCTGCGGCGGGTCTTGCAGTACTTAGCTCCAACCGCATGGACAGTTTCCACGAGCTTGTCATTCATATCGTCCACTTCATTGCAGTCTTCTAGGCACTTAATTTTGTAACTCGAGCTGAAAGGTTTCGGGACTTTGGAACAGAGCACGAGGGGTACGGAGCCTTGACTTCATTAAACGAGACCTCTCCAACTTAACGTTGAGGTTCAGTGTGCCTACCTGTGATCGCTACCAGTTTTCACCCTCGCGATCACGGAGACATCACTGAACAGTTGTCGTCTGGTCGTCATAATGAAGTCAATCTCATTTTTTGTGGAACCGTCGGGGCTCGACCAGGTCCACTTCCTGTGGGGCCGTTTTTGGAAGAAAGAGTTCATCATAAAGAGTCCCTCTTTCTCCATGAAGTCGGCCAGCTGCTGGCCCCTTGGGTTCCGTTGCCCTATTCCGAAATTCCCTACTCTCAGTTGACCGTTCTCTCTTGTGCCTAGTTTTGCGTTGAAGTCTCCCATTAACCGTATAGTGGGTTTTGGAGGAATGTATGGCTCTAGAGATATCCTCATACATTTCCTCCACCTCCTCATCGGGGTGTGTCGAGGTTGGTGCGTAAACCTACATGACCTTCAGCGAATACCTTTTGGTGATTCTGAGTATAAGGTACGCGACCCTCGTCGACACACTCTCAATCTTTACAACGTTGTTAACGAGATACTTGTGGACGATAAATCCGACACCTCCTTGGGACAAATGGTCGCCCTCCCGGTGATAGAACAAGTTGCTGGATTCGAGGATTACCGTGTCCTCCCACTCTCTTCGGACCTCGGATAATCCTATAATATGCCAGCGTAACTTGTCTATCTCTTCTTCCAGCTCCACGATCTTTTCGTCAGTCGTCAGGGTGCGTGCGTTGTCTATATTGCCAGGTAGAGTCGTTTTAGGTGGCAACCGAACCTCCACCGGAGATTCTTAGCACCCCCTGCCCCGCCATTACGATGGTCGCCACCGTAGCCAGGAATAACGGGGCCGCCGGGGACTGGGGGCCGTCTCTTTGTTGCTCTCTTCATTGGGGGGTATTTGCCATAGTTGCCACGCTTGGCGAGCGGGTTGACAACCGCAGTTTTTTTATTATACTTTTGCTGTTATCAGGAAAATGCTGCTGCCCATCTCCTGCCTATTTCCCTTTGTCGCTTTTTACGATACCCACGGGAAGATATGGGGTAGTGGATATTTTTAACCGCCACTACACGGCAAGGACTTCAAGTATAGTAGTATACGAGTAAGCAATTGTCCTCTTTTTTTTAACTCGGGACTTAATACAACGGCGTAGGATTTAAAAAAGATTTTATACCTGTATAAATTCACACCTGCCGAAATATACTAGCAAACATTTTTTTCAATCGTAAGTTTAAGAAATTTTACGAGTAATCTAAATATGGCAAAAAATAAATAATTCATTAATTTTTAAGCATTGAAAATTTCAATTTCAAAATTTCAATTTGTTATATATTTTAGCAAATAAAAAATTCCTTATCTCTAAAAATTTAATTTTTAAATTTAAAATCTAACCTTTAGGTTAGATTTTTTAAGCAATTTAAAAAAATCGCTTATTTTTCTTCTCCCTAAGATTTTTTAAAATTTACGTTCATCCCTTAAACTTAAAACCTCTCTAACTAAGTTAAATTTGACCGGAGGAAAAAAATCATTTAACCTTTTTTATGTAAAATTATAAGCTCTACACATTGTTACCAGAACTTTTTTGTCTAATGTTTACCGTTTTCGAGTAATTGTGAAAAACACTTTTGACAATTTGTTTTAAACCTTGCCGGAGGTTCCTGACACGAAAATCTTTACACATTGGTTTTGTATCATTAATACTACATTACAAAGAGAATGTAATCACTACTACATTATATCAAAAATGCAATGTTGAGTGTCAAATTTTGATTTCAGACTTTATTTGACTGGACTATTACTCTTGATCTGGCCAGTATTTTATAGTCATGCCTACATATATATTATATATACATATATCCATTATTTACCGACAGTTAACTTGACACCGTTGAAGGGCACACCGCCCAAATTTCGACAGAATCAAAGGATTGCTCATAGTACACATTCGCCAGATATTCAGTTTCAATTTGCCGAAGGTATAATATAAGTATGTATGTGGTCTATGGTGCTAAAGCCTTTTCGGAAACCGGCTTGCTCGGGAGGCTGGAAGTCGTCGAGTCTGCATGAGAGACGATTCGTAATGACTCGAAAACAGCACGTAGTCGCGGCTCAGAAGGGAAATATGTCTGTAGTTTTTCAAGAGAGCGTTGTCGCCTTTCTTGAAGAACAAGATCACCGCACTTCTGCTCAACGCCTCTAGTGTAGTGCCACCATGGAGGACGGAATTAAACAGTTTCTGAAGGACATCAAGTACCAGATTTTCACCCGATTTCATAAGCTCCGCTGTAATTCCATCCTTGCCTGCGGCCTTGCCGTTTTTAAGGTGCTGGAGAGCCATTCTAATCTCGCTCAGACTGACGTCCGTAATATGATCAGAATGGTGTCGGATAAGACTTGTTCTTGGATCGTTACTCACATTTGCGTTTGGTTCCAACTATGATGTGTACAGCTGCCCATAGAACCTCTCAATCTCACACAAAATCTCAGGTGTTCCGAAAACGATGCTGCCACACTCGGTCTTCAGCTTCGACAGTTGGTTCTTTCTGGCAGACAGATCAGTATTGAAGTTGCGTAAGTCCCGCCGCATGCATTTGGAGATCTGTCTGTTCAGTTGCCTGTACGCCGTCAAATTTGCTGAAGACTGCAGCCTTATTTCCCTTCTAACATCCATGAGATTAAGAGTGTGATCGGAGAGGTTTTGTGTTCTTCTGCTCCAACCGCATGGACGCATTTACCATGGGGAGTGCTATGAAGAAATGTTCGGATTATTAAAGCCGCCAAGGTACATTGCGACATAACGCACATTGCCGAGCACATTATCGGGATGTTTGGCGGTCCACTACTGTGCGATTTATTAGGAGTTTTCATTCTGATACTACAGGGTGGCCCATAAGTCCCTTGAAATGTAAAAAAATAATTAAAAAAAACCTAATGACATTATGAAAAAGGTTTTTATTTTGTCATAATCCTTATAAAATGGGAATTATTTTTTGAAAATTACATCATCTAAATGTAATCCGTTACGATCGCGGCACTCCTGTAAGCGACGTTTAAAATTATCCATCACTGCGTGGCAAGTAAGCTCTGTAATGTTTGCCATTTCTCTTTGGATATTTTCTTTCAGGACGTCAATTGTCCGCGGGTTGGTTTCGTACACTTTAGTCTTAAGATAACCCCATAAGAAAAAGTCCATTGGGGTCAGATCTGGACTACGTGGTGGCCAAGGAATATCTCCTCTTCGAGAGATCACTTTATTAGGGAAAAGTTGACGGACGACCGGCATAGCGACGTTAGAGGTATGGGCAGTTGCTCCATCTTGTTGAAACCAGGTCCGCGTATTGAAGCCTGGAAAATTCTGCAACTCTGGTGTAAAAAAGTCCTGGATCATAGCTACATACCGTTGTGAAGTAACAGTAAGCGCGCGGCCTCTGCCGTCCTCAAAAAAGTAAGGGCCTATAATGCCATGCGCTGACATAGCCGCCCAAACTGTCACTTTAGGGCTATGTAAGGGCTTTTGATGTTTGCGATTTGGATTTGCACAACTCCAGTAGCGACAATTTTGCTTATTGACATGGCCGTTGATGTGAAAGTGAGCCTCATCAGAGAATAACACGTTATTAAACGAAGTAAAGCGGTTCAACATTTCATTTGCGAAATTTAGTCTGTGGATAGTGTCAGTATCTTTTAATTCCTGTACTAACTGAATCTTGTACGGGTGAAGATGTAAATCTTTCTTTAAAATTCGCTGTAACGATGTTCTGGGTAAGTTTAATGCACTGGAACGCTTACGAGTAGACTGGGTAGGATTTTCACGAATTGAGTGTTTCACTACATCGATGTTTTCTTCCGTCCGTGATGTCCTTGGTCGACCTGACCGTTGTTTATCCAACGTCGAACCACTCTCTTCGAACTTAATAACCCAGTTCTTAATCGTTTGAACACTTGGAATGTCTTTAAAGTTGCGTAAATTCTGATATTCTCGAAATTTACGCCGCGCAATGGTAGCCGAATCATTGTTTCGATAAAACTCGCGCACACAAAATGCACGGTCCGCACCGGTGAAACGCTCCATGGCGACTGAATTCCCAGAAACCGTCGGTACTCCCCCCGCACCGCGCGCGCCACTCATGCGCGCCTTTTGTATTTTATTCGAAATTTACATTTCTAACGACTTATGGGCCACCTGGTACTTAGCTTACTACTGTTTAAAAGGCCGACAACGCATCCGCAATTCATCTGGTATAGCATTAATTAATGGGCGGCGATCGACACTTACCACCAGAGAAAGGTGAGCCGCAAGTTTGTTTGCCCCCTCTTCTATATATTTAAAAAAAAAACGAAGTAGACAACTTTATTTTAATAATATAATGTTTATGTTCTGGAGGCGGGAGAAATGTTTGTGATTTCATTTCGAGCCGTTTAAAGTCAGGGGCCAAAAAGTTAAAATTTTTCGAATTCTTCGAAAATTAATTATACATCTAGAATGTTATAAAACTTTTTCGAGCGTCGTAATCTTGAGGGCCCGGGGGCTATCATATAATTATTAATTATTACATACACATACAACTACAAATTACACTCAATTGAGATTTAAAACACTTAATTGTACTTACTACTTACTTGAGCAACGACCTAAATTAATAAATTAGTTGAGTTACGGACAGTTTCCCAGAAATTGGCCGTTCTACAACGTAACACTGCATAAAAGTATGCGTTCCATTTTCAAATTTTGAATAATGTGACAGAGGCCCAAAAACTCCGTCTTGTTGATTGGCGTTGGAAATGGTTCAAAGATTTAACGGAGGTGACTCTAATGCTGTGACATACTTACGGGTGACGAAAGCTGGATTTATTGTTATGATCCCGAAACTAAGTAACAGTCTGTTGTCTGAGTGTTTCCTTCCGAGGAGTTGCCAACTAAAGTGAAGAGAGAATGAAGCGTGGGAAAAAAGATGGTGGCTTCGTTCTTCAGTAGGACAGATCATTACGCAACGATTGTTTTAGAGGATCGAAAAACAGTTACTGCAGAGTGGTACACTAACAATTATTTGCCACTTGTCTTTGAAAAAGTTCGGGAAAAACGACCTCGCAGTAGGATCTTCCTTCACCACGACAACGCCTCGTCGCACACCGCCAAGCAAACAATCGACTACTTGGCGACCGCAGACGTGGAATTACTGGGTCACCCGCCCTACACCTTGCGATTTTTATTTATTTTCGAAAATAAAAGAAAACATCGAGGAAAACGTTTTATGTACGCCGAGAAAGCAGTGGTTGCGTTTCAAAATGCCGTCGAAGAGACCCCTAAGGACGAGTGGGCAAAGTGCTTTACTCAGTGGTTCCATCGGATGCAGCGATGTATTGATGTAAATGGACACTATTGTGAAAAGATATAATAAAACTAATAACTTGCTAGTTTGTTTGGTTTTTGATTTTCTAAGAACTTTCAATGTCAGCTTCTTATGTGTATATACAATGCACTCTGTGGTTACAAGATTGTTTTCGGATGAGTATATATCACTGGCCTCTATTGTATATATAGTTCTATTATTTATTCTGTGATAGACATAGACTTAGCGGTGATAGAGGTCAGTGCCAACTCTACGGAGTTTTTCGTAGATCTACAGAATTTTTTCATCGTCTACGGAAATACGAAATTTGAGTTGAAATCTACGGAATTTGATTTCCAATAAATTTTTTTTGGTACTTCAGAGTCCTTTCAGAATAATTAGATTTTTAAAAATTTAACAAAAAACATTTTTTTCATTGTTCACTCATGAGTGTGAACTTAGCTGACAATTGAAAATCAAAAATTTTAATAATCGATATCTCAGAGGGAAAATTGAATTTGACACATAAGACAGGCAGATATTCTTTTTCATATATTTAAAGGTGTATTTATTTGAATTTTGGATGATTTTTTTTTCACGACGAAATTAGTATAACTATACCGGCTGTTTGTGAAACGCTCCCGAAAACGAATCCATCATGTTAGTACAGCTAAATGAAACGATAATTTCATTAAAAAAAATCATGAACATACTTAAACATAAAACCAACAGTGAAACTTAAAATAAAATCAGCTGACAATAGGGTCAATATTCCTGGGGATACCGGGCTCTTGTAGGTCCCGTCACGTAAAAAGAACGCTGGCCTTGAACCTGCGCACTGAGCGATTTATCGATCAAATTGGTAGTACGAAGCGGGCGCGACGGGGGAATGCTATTACTGTACGCGCATGCTATTGGTTCTTCTGTTCTGTTTCATACTTATTTTTTTAAAATAACTTAGTACTGTTTTTAAATAACTTAGCGGGGAATCAAACCAGGTATTTGGTTTTTTAACCTGTGAAGCTAGGTGGAGACAACCACAGTGGAGAAATAGTAGGTTAAGTAGACAAGTTAGGTATTTAGACAAGTGTTGCAAATTATCGTGGTACCATCGCTAGCTGCGGACCGTACGAATTCGGCGCCCACGCGTACATTCAGCCGAATGTAATTCAGTAATTCCACTGTTCGTTTTATGTTTAAATATTTTCATAATTTTTTAAAATGAAATTAGAGCTTCATTTATCTGTACTAACATGATGGATCGTGAATAAAGTTAATAAAACGTTGTGAAAAAATGAATTTTTTCCCTCGGTATCGAATTTATTTTTGACCCATGATCAAAGGTATCCTGAGTACTATCATCTATCTTCGTTTCCGGGAGCGTTTTACAAACACCCGATGTAGTATCCATAAACATTTAAGTTTTAAATATTTTATTTGCTTTTTATTAAAAATAATTTAATTGAAAGAAAACAATTAGTTTTTAATCAATTTTTATGGTACTTTTTTCTTATATGTGCAGCTTGATTCCATATTATATTACAATTGAACTTGCAACAAGAATTTTACGTGACAGAAAGAATTTCGTCAAAAAATTGATTTATTCTACGACAAAAACAAAAAATTTCGATCCTCTTGAGAAGTCTACATATCTACAGATATTTAGAAATAGCATCTACGAAATTTTACGGAAGTTTTTATACATATCTACGGATCTGAAAAATTTAAGTTGGTAACACTGGAAAAAAATATTGTGTGGACGGTTGGCCTAAAGGTCTAGATACCAGGCCATAAACTCCAAAAAAATATTGTGTGGCCGGTGGCTGCCGATATTCTATATAGTTTGTGCCGTCGATAAGTTTATTTTAGCTTGCTACATATTTATTTATCTATGGTTTATTTTGACGAAGTGACACTTCTGGCCTTTTGGCCTAGATACCAGGCCAAACTCCAAAAAAAAAGTGACACTTCGGTAGTCGGAAGTGCCAATGTCAAATCCAATGTGAGGGAAGCGCGGGAACCTTGAAACGTGATAGGCGCCTTTTTTTAAACTAAAATTTTAATTTTGTTTTATTTAGTTAAAAGGCACTAAACTTTTATTGTTTATTGTTACTGGGTTTCCCCATCATGGGGAAACGTAGAAAAAAAAGTTGCCGGGAGAAGAAGAAGTGTTTGAAGAAACGACTGAGGAGGAAGAAATTGATACCAGTACTGAGGAAGATCCTGAGAAAGAGCAGCGCAAGTATAAGCCGTACTTTGTATCTGACTACAACAGGAGGTACCCTGACGACTCTATTCCCGTTGATTTTGTTGTACTTGTCGAATCAAATGATGAAAGAAGGCCAATCGGCACGTGGGACATGACGTCTCTGTCCACACATATGAAGAGGTTCAATAAAGGCATTAAATATTTGCAATCTATGAATAAATACAAAATAGGCGTTCATTTTGAAAAGCCCTCTCTAGCGAATGCATTTTTAAATAATATTACTTTTCTTAATGAATACAAAATGAAGGCATCTATCCCAGCTGTAGGGACAAAAATAACAGGAGTCATAACCAATCTTCCCACTAATCTTTCTAATTCAAGAATTTTTGGTATGTTAACGACTTACCGAAAGATAATATGTGTTAAAAGGATAATAAGGAAACATAAGAATGATGCAGGACGCAGTTTGCTGCAGCCGACGGGAACCGTGGCCATCACATTCGCTTCTAATGTTTTGCCGGACCACGTCGATCTTCATGGTTGGCGGTTCGGGGTAAATCAGTCAGTATATTCCACCAGTGAAGCAGTGCTACAATTGTTTGAGGTATGGTCACTTAGCAAAGTATTGTAAAAATTCTGTGAAATGCAATTTGTACTCAAAATCACAGCTACAAAGATTGCCAAGTCTCTTCAGATAAAGCGATATGCATACATTGCAAAGGAAACCATTTAAGCATTTCTGGACAGTGTCCTATTAAGAAACAAAAGATAAAAGAAAATCAGGCTAAATTACACAAAACCCCATTTGTAGACCTTTTTAATAAAAACGAATTCCCCGAATTAAACAAAAAAAAATCCCAAAGATGCTCTTATGTCACTGCTAAAGAATGATAACATTATTAATATAATTTAAATACAGTCATTAAAGTATTAACTCTTAATAAATCAAATGAACAAACCACCATATCTTCTCAGCTTATTAAAGATGTTCTCATAGATACAATGAAACCAAAATAGATATTTCATTATTTAACATTTAATATTTTATGGATCAGTTTAACATTTTACAATGGAATGCACAGAGTTTAATAAAAAATGGCTTTCAATTTATACAATTTTTATATGAGAACATCATATATGTTGCTCTCATATGTGAAACTTGGCTTAAACCTAGGCACAATTTTTGAGTAAAATGTTATAATATTATATGATTAGATTCAGGTAATGATCATAATGGAGTAGCAATATTTCTACATAACAAAATTGGATTTCGTGTTATCAATACATTCTCTGATGACTCATTACAAAATATAGCTGTACAAATACAATACAATGACAAATTATTAACTTTAGTTAGTGTTTACTGTCCCCCTAATTCACCAATTAATTATAATAAATCCAAATTAGATAATTTAATCCAAAGTTTGCCACAGCCAGTCTTTATAGCTGGTGATTTCAACGCCCATCACACGTTATGGGGATGTACTGAATTAGATTCACGAGGTAGGGACGTTCTTGCAAGTATAGATAAAAACAATCTTGTAATCTTGAATGATGGTCAGATGACTACAGTAGGATCTCATAGATGGAGGCAGAACGCATTAGACTTAACACTTGTTTCATCTTCACTGGCTCTGTCTTGTGAGTGGCAAGCATGTGATGATGATTCTCTAGGCAGCTATCATTTTCCTGTAAAGACAAAAATTAAGGTAAATAATCAAAATTTTCAAGAAACAGCTGTATCAAATAACATAAACTTAAAATTGGTAGATTGGTCAAAATATCCAAATTTAATAGATAATTTAATTAAAAATTATAGTTTTGATTATAGTAATCCTTTACAATGTTATACAGACTTAATAGAACTAATTAAACAAGCCATGCATGAATCCACACCATCCAATCAGTCTTCTAATCGAAATGTTAACATCAACTTGTAATCTTTTAAAAGAATAAAAAAATTTTCTCTATTTTGGTGGAATTTAAAATGCAAAGACGCAGTATTAAATTGTAAAAATGCATATTTAGTATTTAAGAATGATCCCACAGAACGAAATTATATTAATTTTAAAAGACTACAAGCTGTTAAAAAAATTACTTTGAAGACTGAAAGACAGCTTAGAGCTGGAAAAAACTATGTGAAACTTTTAATAGATCTACTCCATTGACTGGAGTATGGAATTACATTAAAAAGTTTAACAAAACTTATGTTCATAATAACACATCTGTCATAGATTCTAATTGGGCTAATGAATTTTTGAAAAAATATACTCCAGAAACAGATGAAACACCTCTAACCCCTCACTCCTCAAATGATAATCATTGTGATTATCTTACCAAACCTTTTACCTTGACCGAATTCAATTCAGCTGTTAACTCTAGAAAAGACACTACTTGTGGTTTAGATTCTGTTCCATATAAAGCTTTAAAAAATATGAATACTGCGTGTAGAGAACTAATTTTGAAAATATATAATATGTTATGGTTTCATTCACTTATTCCTAAGGATTGGAAAAAAGATTGTTTGATACGGATTTTAAAGCCTGGAAAAAACCTCAAATTGCAGAATCTTATAGACCTATAGCAGTTACATCTTGTATGGGTAAAATATTTGAGCAACTTATAAAATCTAGATTAGAATTTTATCTAGAAAAAAATTGTCTTTTACCATCAAATCAGTTTGGATTCAGACGCCGTAAGTCATCTAGAGAAAGTATTGCATTTCTACATTTAGACATCTTTAAAGCTATGGAAAATAAAGAAGTATTAATTAGTATATTCTTCGACATTGTTGGTGCATTTAATAACGTTAATCTTCATGTACTCGCCGCAGAGTTGAGGTCTTGGGCCATTCCTGAAAAAATTGTAAAATGGATATTTAACTTTTTACATGAAAGAAGAGTTTTTGCTAAAGTTTATAATAATAATACAATTATTGGTCCTAGCCTCAGTTATAAAGGTGTTTGTCAAGGAGGAATATTAAGTCCTCTTTATCTTTATTTTATACATATTTAAATTAAACAATATTTTAGGATCAAATGTTACTAATTTACAATATGCAGATGATTTGGTCATATATGCCTCAGGAACAAATGTCAAAAACTTGGTAACCACTTTAAATGAGGCTTTAAAGAAATTGAACATTTACTTTTCATACTTAAATTTAGATATTAGTACTGAGAAAAGTAAAGTCGTAATATTTAATAAAATTCGTCCATTTAACACTAGAATAATTTATAATAATACATTTTTACCAATATAAAGTTGTGCAAAATTCTTAGGTGTAATTTTTACAAATAATTTATCTTGGACTAAATACGTGAATTCTATTTCAGACAAAGCTTCTAAGGCCTTTAATGTATTAAAAGCTTTGGCTAGTACTAACTGGGGAGCTGATCCAGAAATATTATTAAAGTTATATAAGTCTTTGGTGAGGAGCCATTTTGAGTACGGCTAATTAGAAAATATACAAAATAAGAATTTAAGACTTATTACCGGCTCTATGAGAACAACTCCTATTGTTTCTTTACAGGCTGAATGTCTTACTCCTCCTATCTTACTTAGGTTTAAATATCTGAAATTTAGGTTTTTATTAAATATTAATTCTTTGTCTCATCATCCTCTTTCCTTTCAAAAAGTATTATTTTACTATAATAGTATGTCTCCTATATCTAACTCAGCCCCATATATACTCCATGACTTTCATGAAGTGATACGATATGATGAACAATATAATATTCACAAAAGCACACATACTTGGCCTTGTTATAAGGGGAATTATGAAAGTAAATTCAGTGATATACACATAAATATTGATGAAAAATTGAAAAGAAAAGAAGAAGTTTATGAACTTATATCTACATATGATGAATATCGACAAATTTACACAGATGGTTCAAAAGTTGAAAATAAAGTAGCCTGTGCATTTTACATACCTCATCTGAAAACTGGACGTGGCCTTTCCATTCCTGCATTAGCAAGCATATACACTTCAGAATGTTATGCTGTCTTAATCGCTCTTAAATATATAGAAGAACACCCACATGTATCTAATAAATGGTTACTGATCTCTGATAGCATGAATGTCTTGAAGGCACTGAAGGCAAGAGCTTCTTCGTCTTTCATCATATATGAAATCAAAAGTTTGTGGTGGAAATTGAAAGAAAATAATTTGAAAGTAAATTTTTTATAGACTCCGTCACATATTGGGGTTCAAGGAAATGAAAGAGCAGACCATTTAGCTAAAAGTATAGTTACAGCTGATATTGACAGGATAACCGATGTTGCAATACCACATACAGATTTATATTCAATTTTAAAGCAAGAGTTAAAAGAAGAATGGAAAATGCAATGGAATGCTGTTTTAGAGGCAGGAAAAAGTCGTTGGTATACATCAATTAATTCAAATTTAAGTATTCCTTGGTTTTCTCGCAACGATATGCGAAGATATCATAGCAGAAAATTTTATACAATAATGTGCAGACTTAGATTTGGCCACTATCGACTGAACGCTCATCTTTCCAGGATGAGAATAGTAGCATCTGCAACATGCAATTTCTGCGATACAGAAGCAGATCAGACTGCAGAACATATAATATTTAACTGCCCAGCGTACGCCATAGAAAGATTGCTACTCATTGAAAAACTTATACAAGTTTATGAAAACTCAGAAAGCGTCCCGCGTGCCCTACAAGATGTTCTTAGGAATACTAAGACATATTTAGCACTTTGCAATTTTATTCATAATACTGTAAAAGAAATATGAAATATGGTATCCCTGTTTTTGAAAATATTGGATTGACAAAGTTTTTTGGCGGGAACTTCAAACGAGGCGGTCGATTTAATTTTTATATTTATCGTTAAAATATCCTGTTCGGTGTAAATAATTGTACATTTTGTTAATTGTTAAAATGAATGAACCGGAGGATCCAGGTGGAACCCCGAAACGATCCAAAATTGTTCGTAAAAGAGGTACGAAGGAAAGTGGACCTGAAGTAGGCGGCGGTGAGGATGACTTTATTCCGTTTTTTAAGCCAGGTTATCTGAGACTTTATCCTGAACATTGTACAAATACGGACTTCAAAGTTTTTGTTGAAAGCCAGGACAAACAGGTTAAACTTGGAAATAAAAGCCCAGTTTACTTAAATCATATTTTTACTTCGGAGGTGAAAGGTGTGGTAGCTTTACATAGAGTCAATGCCAACAAAATTGCGGTTGTTTTTAAACAATACAACACTGCAAATAATTTCATCACAAATACAGATTTTTTAACAAAGCACAACTTGAAGGCGCATATTCCTGCAGCGCAGATAGAAAAAACTGGAATCATCCAATAGGTGCCTACTAACATTTCGAACAAGGAATTATATACGAAACTGTCTTCGATTTATGAAATTATTTCAGTGAGAAGATTCACGAAAAAAGTCGGTCAAAGTACTGTAGGTCTCGAGACGGTCAGTATAACTTTCCTATCAAATGTTCTGCCCGACAACATCCAATATGACCTATTTTCGTTCAGGGTGTTTGAATATGTCCCACTGTTACAACAATGCTTCCGGTGCTTCAAGTTCAACCACCCTGCGAAAATTTGTAATGGTAAACAACGTTGCTCGATATGTGCTGGGGAACATAATTTCAGAGACTGTGATAAAAAAGAAAACCTGTGTTGTGTCAATTGCAGTGGTCCCCACCTGGCCATTTCCAAATCTTGCCCAATAAAAATGAAAAAAATACTTGAAAAAAAGGGTAAAATTACTTATGCCTCTGTAGCTAATACAATTAAGTCATCTGATTTTCCGTCTTTACCTGCACAGTTGAGCAGCATTGTTAAGACCCTACCATCAATAAACCAAAATGTACATAAATTAAATAAAAATGTAAAAATTGTAAATAATGTAAATAAAACAGTGCCTGAACCTAACTTGAACCAAACTCAACTTAAGGCTCAAATTGCAAACAATAAGAATATTTTGATGGCAATGGTCCAAACTTTATTCGAATTAGGTAATAAAACAGATAATGAACCTGTGACTACACTGTTCATTAAAGACTTACTTTTAAAAAATCTGTCACAATAATGGACAGTACAGTACAGAACATACAGCAGTTATGTATAGCTCAGTACAATATTCAAAGTATACATAGGAAAAAATCCTTATTGTCTAAATTTTTAGATGAGCAAAATGTTGATATCTGTCTACTCAATGAAACTTGGCTGAAAGATACTCAACATTTTAACATTTCGGGATATAATTTCCACTATCATAATGCCCAAAATGAGCATGGTGGAGTAGCAATTTTGATCAAACCGTATTTTAAATATAATATTATTCAAACCAGATTTTACCAAGACATTCAGACTGTGGCATTATTGTTATATGTAAGTGGTAAACAATTAACGATTTTATGTGTATACTGCCCTCCATCGAATGGTAACTTCAGAATAAGTAAACTGCGTGATATAATTAGAGATTTGCCTAAGCCAATATATGTGGCTGCAGATTTCAACGCTCACCATGTGGCATTTGGGTGTATGACCACGAAAAGTCGGGGTCATCAGTTATACGATTTAATTGATGAATTTGATCTATGTGTCCTCAACAATGGTAGCTTCACTACTATTAATTATCCTAACCGAAATCCATCGGCTATTGATGTCAGCTTTTGTAGTGCTTCAATCACTCCACTATGCGAATGGTGGGTGCATGATGATTGTATGGGGAGCTATCATGTTCCTATGCTTACTCGTGTTTTATTGTCAGTTGATAGATACCAAATTAATCCTCCCATTGAAAAATTCTTATACAACAAGACAGACTGGACAAAATACAATGAGATGTCTATAACTGTTTTTTCTAATTTTGAAGTTAATAATGAGAATCCATTACAGTCATATGATGAATTTATTGAAAGGCTTGATACACTTAAGAGAGATACTGTGCCAAAGTTTGTCAAAGCAAACAACTATCGTTGCAAACCTCCAGCACCTTGGTGGAGTGACACATGTGAACAGAGTGTTATTAAAACTTATGAAGCTTTAAAACTGTACAGAAGAGATCCAACCATTGATAATTACATTAATTACAAAAGACTTAATGCTGTTAAGAAAAAGACTATTTCAGAACATAAACGCAATGGTTGGGCTAACATCTGTAATACTTTTAACAGAACTACACCTGTTAGTATTATTTGGAAATACATCAAGTTATTTAAACGAATAAAATGCAATAATAGAACATATAAAGACGAATTTGTAGTCCCTCTTTTAGACAAATTATCTCGAAATGGATGTAGGGTTATTGATAATCTAGAAAGTTATTTTCAAATTAATAATAGTCTTCAGAAATCCAGTTTCCTCATAGAAGCCTTTACTTGGAGTGAGTTTTGTACAAGTTTACAATCCAGACGAAACACAACCCCTGGTTTAGATAATTGTCCATACATTTTGATCAAAAACCTAAATCAGTCCGTACAAAAGAAACTATTAGCTAATCTTAATGCTCTTTGGCACTTAAAAAAAATTCCTGAATCTTGGAAAACACAGTGTGTAATTCCTCTACTTAAGCTTGACAAGCCACCTGAAGATCCTAATTCATATCGTCCTATATCTTTGTCATCTTGTGTTGGAAAGCTTAATGAAAACATGATAAAGATGCGTCTTGAGTGTTATGTAGAGGCGAACAACATCATTCCACATGTTCAATATGGCTTCCGGAGAGGCAGAAGTTGTGCTGACAGCTTCATCTCTCTCTTGTCAGATCTGAAATATGCCAATAATAATAATAAGTCTAGTGTTTGTGTTTTTCTGGATATTGAAGGTGCGTTTGATAATGTAGATCCTGGCATTTTGGTTCAAGTTCTTTCTGACATTGGTATACCAGGCATACTTTGCCATTGGTTATTTAATTTTTTAATAGATAGAACTTTGTATATAAGGCATAATAATATTCTCCATGGTCCCAGAAGGGTCTCCAAAGGTACAATGCAGGGGGCTACATTATCTCCATTGTTGTACAACATATACACTAGTCAAATTCTTAATTTTGTAAATATAGAAGGTGTAAATATTTTACAATTTGCGGATGATCTTGTAATATATTGTACAGACCATAATGTAGATAGAGCTGTAAATAGTATAAATAATGCTTTAGAGCAATTGTACATATATTATAATGACAAGTTGGCTCTACAGATTAACCCTAACAAAAGCAAGGCCATGATTTTTAGTAAAGATTTTCCCTCTAATGGCATACTCTACAATAATCATCCAATTTCAGTTGTATCTAACCATAAATTCCTGGGTGTTGTCATTGATAACAAACTTTGTTTTAATTTACACATCAATCACATTATAACTAACTCTCTTAAGGGCTTAAATATTATAAGATGTTTAGCTGGTGTGACTTGGGGTGCAGACCCCAAAGTTTTAAGTATGCTATATAAATCTATAGTCAGAAGCCATTTCGACTACAGTTGTTTAGCCTACTCAAATAGTAGTTGTGTAAAAAAACTAGACATAATTCAAAACAAAGCTCTGCGAATTATTTCTGGGGCTATGTGTTCAACTCCCATACGAGCTATGGAAGTTGAAACCAAAATAATGCCACTGTGTCTTAGAAGACTTCTG
Organism: Parnassius mnemosyne; assembly: GCA_963668995.1. Lineage (NCBI taxonomy): Eukaryota > Metazoa > Arthropoda > Insecta > Lepidoptera > Papilionidae > Parnassius > Parnassius mnemosyne. The sequence continues at coordinate 14,585,703 of CAVLGL010000035.1, read as the reverse complement.
CTAATAGAGAGATATTTACTAAAGCTGGTATCTGGTAATGATAATGTTCTCAAAAAAATAGTACCTTTTCCTTTACAATGCTCGGTCCAGCAGACTTCGGGAGGTGAGCTTTTACAAGGTTATTTTCCAGTTTTGCCTCTCATTGTACAGCAAATGAATGAAGATTTTAAAAATGTAATTAAACAATCAAAGTGGACATGCTACACATACCCATATTCCTGTATTATATTTGGGACCAATATTGTTACCAAAATTTTTTTTAATAATTGTGAATTATTAAGTTTTATTTCCGACAATAACTACTATACTTTGTATACAGATGGTAGCAAAAGTGAGCTCTTTGTGCGCAGTGCCCATAGATTACCTCCTAATAGATTCCGCATACAGGGCCACAAACGCGCACAACACATACTTGCTGTAGCTAGCATACGAAGTGAAGCTAAGAATCACGACATCAGTATCGACCAAGTTTGTGATCCGTAGGCACGTCCGAGTTCTTGATAATTTAAAAATAGTTTTGTATCTAAAATACATTACAAATGGCTTCCTGTGCATTAAAATGGTGTGACAAGTCAGCTAAGACATCCAGTTATCAAAAAGATGGCATAAATTTTAATTGGTAAGTAAATTCTATTCTTATCACGTTAACCTATTTCAAATGCACCGGAGATCAACTTATACTGGTATATTAATGGTGCAAAGTGATAACAATTAAGCACCCGTTGATGTCTTTTTGAAATGTCCCTTTCACTCGTTACGTAAATTACAATAGTTGTCTTTGTCTAACAACAGCACGTGTATCGATAGTGTTGTGATTTTTAAGTCGATATTTGTTTGGTCATCGTTTAATAATTTTTATCGAAGTATTATTTTATAAAAATAGTGACGTATCATTGTGGTACCTATATGTTATAGGTTTCCTAAATGCCCCGAAAGGAAAAAAGATGTGGATCGACGCAAATTGTCGAGGGGACGTCAAGCTATTTTGAACGGATTTATAAATCATAAAACTTGTAAAAGTTATAATGTGATTATTGTTTTGACTTGGTATTTAGTGTTACATGAACTTCAGTATTATCTTATTATAATTATTAAGTACATCTAAATTTGGAAGACGTGCCGTATGGTGTATTAATTAATAATACTATATCGGTAATGTTTTAAAAGAAACGTATATGTATTTCTGATTTAGATTACTGGTTCACCGCTGAAAGACGCGAAAAACCCGCCAACACCTAAAAATCAGAGTCATTGCTTAGAAACGCCTACAAAACAAAAAAGAATTTTTTTTCCTATACCTGATACGCCATCTGCATTTAATACTCCAGTTAAAAACGTCTTTGTAGAAGAATCATCGAATTAACCAACGTAATGAACAAAAAAGATAAAAAAAGTTAAAAAGTTAAGTGATTCCAACAGAAGACTAAAAACACAAATAGTTTCTTTGAAGTCACTATTGGTAAAATTAGAAAACAAAAATTAATAGCAGCGGAAAACAATGACGCATTAAATTCCTTAGAAAAATCAAAATCTAGAAAATACAGGCAAAATTGTTAGAAAAAAATATTCACCACAATTGAGAGCTTTTGCACTCACCATAAATTACTCAGCTAGGCTTATAATTATGTACGCAAAACATTTAATACTTCTTTACCTTTTGTAAAAACACTAGGAAAGTTTGTTGTTTTAACACAATCAATTAAGCTTAATTATAAATAATAATAATAATAAAATAATATATATATATAAATGAAGTGGACGATATGAATGACAAGCTCGTGGAAACTGTCCATGCGGTTGGAGCTAAGTTCTGCAAGACCCGCCGCAGAAGAACACAAAAACTCTCCGATCACACTCTTAATCTCATGGCTGTTAGACGGGAGATGAAGCTACATTCTTCAACAGACTTGACAGCATACAGGCATCTGAACAGACAGATCTCCAAATGCATGCGGCGGGACTTACGCAACTTCAATACAGCTCGTATTGAAGAAGCGATCGAGCGGAACCAAGGCTCCAAAGTCTTTGCCAGAGATCTGTCTGCCAGAAAGAGCCAACTGTCAAAGCTGAAGACAGAATGTGGCAGCATCGTTTCCGGGACACCTGAGATTTTGAGTGAGATTGAGAGGTTCTATGGGCAGCTGTACACATCATCGTTGGAGCCACACGCAAGTGTGAGTAACGATCCAAGAGCGAGTCTTGTCCGACATTATTCCGAAGATATCCCGGATGTCAGTCTGAGCGAGATTAGGATGGCTCTCCAGCACCTTAAAAACGGTAAGGCCCCAGGCGAGGATGGAATTACAGCGGAGCTTCTGAAAGCGGGTGGAAGACCGGTACTTGAAGTCCTTCAGAAGCTCTTTAATTCCGTCCTCCATGGTGGCATTACACCGGAGGCGTGGAGCAGAAGTGCGGTGGTCTTGTTCTTCAAGAAAGGTGACAACGCTCTCTTGAAGAACTACAGACCGATTTCCCTTCTGAGCCGCGTCTACGTGCTGTTTTCGAGAGTCATTACGAATCGTCTCGCGCGCAGACTTGACGACTTCCAGCCTCCCGAACAAGCCGGTTTCCGAAAGGGCTTTAGCACCATAGACCACATACATACCCTTCGGCAAGTTGTACAGAAGTCCGAAGAGTACAATTTGCCACTATGTCTGGCGTATGTGGACTATGAGAAAGCCTTTGATTCCGTCGAAATTTGGGCGGTGCTGCAGTCCCTTCAGCGGTGCCAAGTTGACTGTCGGTATATCGAAGTGTTGAAGTGCTTGTACAGTAGGGCTACGATGGCTATCCGAGTACAGAACCAGAGTACGAAACCTATCCAATTGCAGAGAGGTGTAAGACAGGGTGACGTCATATCCCCGAAACTCTTCGCCGCTGCATTGGAAGACGTTTTCAAGCTTCTGGACTGGAAAGGATACGGTATCAACATCAATGGCGAGTACATCACTCACCTTCGATTTGCCGACGATATAGTCCTTATGGCAGAATCGCTGGAGGACCTAAGCACTATGCTCAATGACCTCAATAGTGTTTCCCAACGGATAGGTCTTAAGATGAACATGGACAAAACTAAGATCATGTTTAATGTCCATGTCACACCTATGCCGGTAGTTGTTGGGAACACTAAGCTTGAAGTTGTTGACGAGTATGTTTACCTGGGACAAATAGTCCGACTGGGTAAGTCCAACTTCGACCGAGAGGTCAATCGACGGATTCAACTCGGCTGGGCAGCGTTCGGGAAGCTACGACACATCTTCTCGTCAGACATACCTCAAAACCTTAAAACGAAATTGTACAACCAGTGCGTGTTGCCAGTGATGACTTACGGAACTGAGACGTGGTCCTTCACTGCTGGCCGTATGAGGAAGCTCAAGGTCGCTCAACGAGCTATGGAGAGGGCTATGCTCGGAGTTTCTCTGCGTGATAAACTTAGGAATGAGGATATCCGCAGTAGAACCAGAGTGACCGACATAGCCCAACGGATTAGTAAGCTGAAGTGGCAGTGGGCCGGCCATATAGCTCGAAGAACCGACAACCGATGGGGAAGAAAGGTTCTCGAGTGGCAGCCTCGTACCGGTAGGCGAAGTGTAGGGCGTCCCCCCACGAGATGGAGTGACGACCTGGTAAGACATGCAGGAAGTCGATGGATGCAGGTGGCTCAGGACCGTGTTTTGTGGCATTCTTTGGGGGAGGCCTATGTTCAGCAGTGGACTTGTGAAGGGCTGTAATGATGATGAATGATGATATATATATAATAATAAAAATAATAAATATTAATAAATAAGCATAAATAAACAAATAAATAAGCAGTTTTGTTAATGAGGATATTTTTCATGAAATAAATAAATCAGCAATTCGATCACGAAAGTTGTAATCATGTCATTGATTTAGCTAAGAGTGTTATGGAAAAATACATAGACATACTACTCATCCAGGAAGACAGATCCTAAGAATTCTGTGAGACAATTTTATACTAAGATTATCCATTTTAAAAATCAGTCAAATATATATTTATAAATTAAATGTACAGATTTATGTATACAATGATTAAATTTTTAATAAACATCAAATAAAAATTGATCAATATATTTATCTATCATTATCAATAATCAATAAATCCCAAATTTATCGATCAACGTCCCAACCCTGTTCCATCACTATGGTTTGGTACATTCTAAGTTTGACCTTTAAATATCCAATCACAGCGCATTTGCCACGTCCCCCGCAACCCTTGCATAGTGCCAAATTTGGTGAACTCGAAACAGAACAAATATTCAATGATGCGGTATCTATTAGGGGGTAATCTGTGGCAGTGCCGTTTATGATCCATCCACAATGCAAGTTTGGTCAAAGTTTTCTTCTGGACCCTAAATGCAGTGTTATCACTGCAGAGGTATATGCGGCCCTCGAGGCCCTGAAGAGGATTGCACATATAAATAGTTTTAATAATTTTTTAATTTTAACAGACAGTTTAAGTATGGTCCAAAGTTTAACTAATCTCAGATTTGACTATAAAAAAACTATATTTTGTATAATATTAAAAAATTGTTATTTAGTTATGCAAAAAAGGGTATGCAGGTCTCTTTCATGTGGATTCCATCACATAGGGGCATAACAGGAAATGAGATAGTAGATAAAATTGCACGTGATGGAATCAACATGTTGGATGTTAGCTCCATAGTAAAAGTACCTTTGACCGACTGTTATCAATCTATTGACAACCAAGTCAATAGCTTATGGGTCGAATTTTGGAAACAAGATCAAGAACAGAAGGGTAAATGGTATGGAACTGTTCAAGAAAAACTACCTGTAGCACCATGGTATAACAAACTGAAAATGGCCAGTCGGGACTTTGTTACCACTATAAATAGACTGCGCTTTGGTCACTCCACCGTCCCGGCCCACCTGGCTCGATTGGGCATAGTGGAGAGCAGTTACTGCACCTTCTGCAATAATTCTGTTGGTGATATCGAACATTTCATATTTACATGTGAGTGCTTTTCATTTGACAGATTGATTCTTGTCAGTGAAATTAGTGACATAGTGCAAAATCAAGTGACAGTGCAAGATCCCTCCCGCCGCCTGAGTGATATGTTAAAAAATAGATCCTATTACGTGCCTCTATATAAATTCATCAAAAATACAGTGGGGAAATTATAATAAACCGAATAAAAATACTCAAGACTTGGCCTAAAGGTCTAGATGCCAGGCCATAAACTCCAAAAAAAAAATATTGGATTGACAAATTTATACATGGATTGTACATGGATTGAAACTTACAGAGTATATAAAGAAGACTTGGCTTTAGCCTTTACGGGTTTTTGAAAATATGAAGAATTGAAGAAAATAAGACTTCACAACGGCCTTTATGGATTTTGAAGAGATGGAAAGAAGAAAAATAAGACTTGGTTCCGGCCCTTACACTCTAAAATTCTATATATTCAAAATAAAAAAGACAAGGTTGTATGGCTTAGTTCCTTTGCTTGCTCTCTAGAGCGAATAATAAAAACAACAACAAATCAAATGTAACACGCGTGAATGTTTTTTTTTTCTACTTTCTAGTTATTTATTGAATGTGACTTATTCAAAGCTTTTAGTTTTAGATTATAATTTAAAATATCTTTGGACTTATTTTATTGGCCCCCATAGATTATGGCTTTGATGCGTCCCGGGTCAAATTAATGAAATGAGTAATTCATAATTTGGTTATGGCGATAGAGATTACAGATTATTTATTATGTAATTAGTATATAGTAATAAAACTTAGTGAATAATCTTTTGGATAAAGTTTATAGCATAGTGAGCTAGTGAATAAATAGGAAATACTCTTAGGATCAGTACTATGCACGTTACTCGTTCGGAAGTGCTTGTATTGTACAAGAAATTAATGCTATATTCAAGGTCGCTTTCTTTGACCGATAATAACTATTTCAGAAATAGAATTGCCTCTGAATTTCGACGTAACAAAACGCTATGTAAACCTGAGGATATTACTTTTGCATTTAAGGTATAGTTGTTTAGTCACTCTTGGCAAGTAGCACTTATTGAAGTCAAATATTTTAACGCCCAATGTGTTGTCGATGCGTGGAAGTTATATGGTTCTAGATAGATAGAGCTTACCATAATTTAATACAAGAATAGGTCAGCTCGATGGGGGAAGGACAACGCTCTCATAGCAGCATAATTCTACCGTTTCGTGTGTTAAACGTTTTACTATTGGTGAGTTGCCGTGCAAGAAATGTATTGAAGAAAAATGAGTGATATACATCTTCGAGATCACCAAATATACTTATATGTATATAAATAATATCCTATCCTTATCTTTAATTCCCAAGCGCAGTTGATAATCGATGACAAGAAATGAAAACTGAGTTCATCATCACCAGTTTAAAGGGTCTCTGGTTCTATTTCTTCACCATACCAACAAACATAGCAGTATTATATTGCTTAATGATTTCTTATATTTATGTGAACACCACACATTGAATGAAACTACTTTTACCGGATTTTATCGTGTTTAATTAACTTATTTTATATTCCTGACGTTTTGGTTGCTTTCCAGCAACCATGTCCATGGTTAATTAAACACGATAAAGTCCGTAAAAGTAGTTTCATTTAATATTATATTGTTACTTATAATTTTATGTAGGTATTCTGTGCGAGCATTCTAGTCATTCTGTTCTGTCTGTTCTGACTTTGTGTGAATCTACCACATATAGTTTCCATACATTTCATTTCTTCTATGTGTTTGTGATAACAATCCAATAAATAGGGGTTCCTATTGTTTTAACTAAAATTAATTTTTTTTAATAATGTAATGTTTTCTTATATTTACATGAATACTACACATGAAATAAAACTAATTGTATGTACATTATTTACGGAAGCCAGTCTCAACAGAGTTTAACCTATTGTTCAGGACAGGATTATAGTGCATGAGGTGCCCACTCTTCCCCCACTCACACGGGTTTATGTCCTTTCTAAGAGATGGGGGTGAAACACCACCAACTTCATGATTCCAGGCTGCTACTGAGAATTTCTTGAGAGAAAAACCCAAAGTCATTTTTGCCCTGACCGAGGATTCTAACCCAGGATCATATGGTGAGAAGACACATCCACTAGACCAACAAGGCAGTCTTGGGTATCTACAATCACCTTGAAAATATTTTGAACTTATTAAGTTGGTTTCAAACATAAAAATCAAATACTAATAATTAACAACAACATATTGAAAAGGATTCAAAACTTAAATTAATTGTTAAATCTTAACAAAATTTATTTATTTCTTTATAAATGATAAATGATTTTCTTATATGCTCCCTCAAACGTAAAACAATGTGTTGCATATTAAATAAAATTAATTATAAAATCTGTAAAATTAGTTTCATTTAATGTGTAGTATTTGCATAAATATAAGAAATCATAATGTGTTGCATGTAACGTAATCTTCCTTCTTCTGTATATATTAAAATCAATAACTGTCTTAGTCTCGTTAAAACTTGAAACTGGCTCGATCACTTCTGATGAAATTTTATGTGTGTATTTGAGTGGGTCCCTGGCCCGGTAAGTGGAGCTGTTGTTAAGATCCAGCATCATCTGTGTAAAGCCAGGGCGGATCACTAGTTCAAAATAAATGTTCTTAATTTTATTTTTTTTGTTACATAAAATAATATAGTGTGTAGTGTATATGTAATTTATTTTTATTTTCAGAAGGGTGAAGCATTGCTCCAGAGAGGATCTGTAGTGTAGTAACATGTTTACTTTGAGACGTGTTGCTAACCTCTACAAACTTTGCACTGTTGATATACTATTTAAGTCTGCAAAGTTAAAGCATACAATTGATTATTCCCGGTTGCCCAAAATAAATGAATCAGATTTGACAGAGCAATTTGTCAGAGGAGGAGGTCCAGGAGGCTCTGCTGTAAATAAAAATGCTAATTGTGTTGTTCTAACACATAATCCAACAGGTACTATAAAAACTGAAAAAAAATATACATATTCTTGTAGTCATGATCATTATAGCTGTTCACAAGTACACTGCTGAACATAGGCCATAAAACACAGTCCTGAGCTACCTGCATCCATCAACTTCCTTAAAGTCTTACCAGGCTGTCACTTCGCTAACAAGGAGCCGTCCTACACTTTTCTTACTAGCTCAGGGCTACCACTCGAGAAACTTTCTTCAAGCCCATTGTCATTTCAGTTTACTGATCTGTTGAACTGTGTCAGTTAATCTGATTCTATTGTGGATATCCTCATCCTCATTTGGAATTCTATCACGCAGAGAAACTGAGCATAACTCTCCATAGCTTGCTGAGCAACCATGAGCTTCCTCATAAGGCCAGCAGTGAAGGACCATGTCTCAGATGTCTCATTAGTGATCATCAGTGATGAGATTTTCTTTAAGAACACTGTAGCCTACTTATTGTATATTATACGTACATATATATATACAAAAGATATATTCAATAAAAGATTATTTACATTCACCATGATGTGCATTGGAAACTCGCTAAACAATGATAACATTAGAATGAAGTTCCATGCGCGGGCGCATTCAACGCCTCCCACCGCATTTGCCAGTCTGCTTACCGACATCACACGCGAAGCCCATGTCGCCTGGCTAACCGTAGTGTCCCGTTATTATCTCGCGAATACTAGGTTTTATAGTTTGTTTAAATACAATCGCTTTCTACTCCATCAATTTCATATAGCTTTTAACTTGTATATGGCGTCATGTGAAACTATATATATTTTGTGTCTGTCTATAGTGAATAAATGTTAACTGTACTGTGTATGTTTAGACTTAATTGTTTTTTACCAGACTGTGACCCACACACATTCTACCACACACACCATTACACTATGCTTTCACCGTCTGGTTTCCAGACACAATAGTAAGATAATAGCAATGACCTATATGTAGTGCATGGGACAGTGAAAGGGTTAACCAGTTCTCGATGTAGTGTAAAGAGGTCTGCTGTGTTAAGTGGGAAATATTAGATCAGAGTAACTTAGTATTGACTAGTCTCTGTCTTTATAGATTTCATTCTATAAATTCAAATTATGGGCCGTTTTTTGAGTTTCATATCAATTTAATGTTAACAGTGAAAGGAAAGCTGGTATTGACTTTATTATTACTAACATAGTATGGATGTGGATAAAAAAAAATTAAAGATATTATTTTAAGTGATTGTTGGTTTACTAATATGGGCTATTGCAAATAAATTCTAACAATGGAGATGCTTGTCAATAAAAATCATTATGTCGGCACTACTGTACATGTGCATGTCCAAGTAGTACTAGTGATGCTGCAAAATCCATATATTGCAGCATCGCTAATGTCATCATAGTATCGAAGCTCCTAGGACTCCGCTAAAGCCGGTTGCATGTACCCGTGACGGAATCCCTTAACACAGTGAAAGTCGTTTTAACTTCAATACTAATGTTCAGCATTCTAAATGTGCAAAAGAAGCATCCAAATAGAGCTTTCATGTAAATGTTTCAATTGTTTTTGATATAATACTCAAATTTGCTATGCTAATTGTTTTGAAGTATTATCACAGACAGATGTCTCTTATCTCTGACTTCACTCCACATTGCCAGTTTAGTTATTTTTTACGTCATATTATAATATGAGACGGTTATTTTGCTGGCTGATGTACCAAAGAAAAAATATTTTTAATTCCATCAACTGCTTTTATTTTAGGTACAGTTATTAAATGTCACATAAGTAGATGTCAAGATGAGAACAGAAAGTTAGCTAGGGAAATGTTGGTTGCTAAATTAGATGAAGTTTTAAATGGCGAAGCTAGTGTAACTGCTCAAAAGAAGCGACAAAAAGAAGACAAAATAAAAAAACTTGAATACAAGAAAAAGAAAATGGCAAAATTGAAAGAAGAATGGAAGAAGCGGGAGGGATTAGTTTAGTTAAATAAAATTCATATAAGTCTTAAGCTTGTATTAAATATTTTGATTAAATAATTAGTTGGTTTTTATGTATAGTTTTTATTTTATTTATTTGTTTCACTCAACCAAATCTAAGAAATACCTTTTGACAGCTGTCAGACTTATTGGATTAGGCATGCCAACCAAAAAATCGGTACGTACAATATTCGATTCTTTAGAAAAATCGATATCAATTCTTTAAGAGTTTGTAATCATTTACAGTTTTGTTTCGATTAATACCAGAATAAATTAGAAACGGATAATTTAAAGAATTATTTGTTTCTTCGTATTTATTATTACTGCTTATATCTAGAGCCAAAATCGTATAAATTTGAAATTAGATAAAAAATAAATATATTCAGTCACTTTCACTACGGCTAGTTGAGCTGTCGTTATTTAGATTAATTAGTATTGGATTTTCAATAATGTATCAAAATTAATGTCCTTTCAAAGTAATCCATAATAGTTTTTTTTCTCCACCACTTCTGCCCAATTGTACTTTGTGACATGGGTATATGCTAAATTAAGCAAACCTTCTATTTTCTTTACAAAGCATAAGATATTTCTATTTCGTGTGTGTATAAGTCGATTGACCTCTCGGTCGAAGCTGGACTTAGCTAGTCGGACTATTTGTCCCAGGTAAACATACTCGTCAACAACTTCGAGCTTAGTGCTCCCAACAACTACCGGCATAGGTGTGACATGGACATTAAACATGATCTTTGTTTTGTCCATGTTCATCCTAAGACCTATTCGTTGGGAGACACTATTGAGGTCATTGAGCATGGTGCTTAGGTCCTCCAGCGATTCTGCCATAATGACTATATCGTCGGCAAATCGAAGGTGAGTGATGTACTCGCCATTGATGTTAATACCGTATCCTTTCCAGTCCAGAAGCTTGAAAACGTCTTCCAATGCAGCGGTGAAGGGTTTCGGGGATATAACATCACCCTGTCTTACACCTCTCTGCAATTGGATAGATTTTGTACTCTGGTTCTGTACTCGGATAGCCATCGTAGCTCTACTGTACAAATACTTTAGCACTTCGATATACCGACAGTCAACTTGGCACCGCTGAAGGGACTGCAGGACCGCCCAAATTTCGACAGAATCAAAGGCTTTCTCATAGTCCACATACGCCATAGTGGAAAATTTTACTTCTCGGACTTCTGTACAATTTGCCGAAGGGTATGTGGTTTATGGTGCTAATGCCCTTTCGGAAACCGGCTTGTTCGGGAGGCTGAAAGTCGTCAAGTCTGCGCGCGAGACGATTCGTAATGACTCTCGAAAACAGCACGTAGACGCGTCTCAGAAGGGAAATCGGTCTGTAGTTCTTCAAGAGAGCGTTGTCACCTTTCTTGAAGAACAAGACCACCGCACTTCTGCTCCACGCCTCCGGTGTAACGCCACCATGGAGGACGGAATTAAAGAGCTTCTGAAGGACTTCAAGTACCGGTCTTCCTCCCGCTTTCAGAAGCTTCGCTGTAATTCCATCCTCGCCTGGGGCCTTGCCGTTTTTAAGGTGCTGGAGAGCCATTCTAATCACGGATAAGACTCGCTCTTGAATCGTTACTCACACTTGCGTGTGGCTCCAAGGATGACGTGTACAGCTGCCCATAGTACCTCCCAATCTCACTCAAAATCTCAGGTGCCCCGGAAACGATGCTGCCACATTCGGTCTTCAGCTTTGACAGTTGGCTCTTTCTGGCAGACAGATCTCTGGCAAAGACTTTGGAGCCTTGGTTTCGCTCGATCGCTTCTTCAATACAAGCTGTATTGAAGTTGCGTAAGTCCCGCCGCATGCATTTGGAGATCTGTCTGTTCAGTTTCCTGTATGCTGTCAAATCTGTTGAAGAATGTAGCTTCATCTCCCGTCTAACAGCCATGAGATTAAGAGTGTGATCGGAGAGTTTTTGTGTTCGTCTGCGGGCGGCGGGTCTTGCAGAACTTAGCTCCGACCGCATGGACAGTTTCCACGAGCTTGTCATTCATATCGTCCACTTCATTGCAGTCTTCTAGGCACTTAATTTTGTAACTCGAGCTGAAAGGTTTCGGGACTTTGGAACAGAGCACGAGGGGGATGGAGCGTTGACTTCATTAGACGAGACCTCTCCAACTTAACGTTTAGGTTCAGTGTGCCTCTAACCATTCGGTGATCGCTACCAGTTTTCTCCCTCGCGATCACGGAGACATCACTGAACAGTTGTCGTCTGGTCGTCATAATGAAGTCAATCTCATTTTTTGTCGTACCGTCGGGGCTCGACTAGCTCCACTTCCTGTGAGGCCGCTTCTGGAAGAAAGAGATCATCAAAAAGAGTCCCTCTTTCTCCATGAAGTCGGCCAGCTGCTGGCCCCTTGGGTTCCGTTGCCCTATTCCGAAATTCCCTACTCTCAGCTCACCGTTCTCTCTTGTGCCTAGTTTTGCGTTGAAGTCTCCCATTAACACCGTATAGGTTTTGAAGGAATGTATGGCTCTAGAGATATCCTCATACATTTCCTCCACCTCCTCACCGGGGTGTGCCGAGGTTGGTGCATAAACCTGTATGATCTTCAGCGAATACCGTTTGGTGATTCTGAGTATAAGGTATGCAACCCTCGTCGACACACTCAATCTTTACAACGTTTTTAACGAGAGACTTGTGGACGGTAAATCGACACCTCCTTGGGACTGATGGTCGCCCTCCCGGTGATAGAGCATGTTGCCGGATTCGAGGATTACCGTATCCTCCCCCTCTCTTCGGACTTCGGATAGTCCTATAATATACCAGCGTAACTTGCCTATCTCTATAATTAATAGAATCAGGCGTTACTTTGCGGAAATCCATTATATAAAAGCTTTTACAAAAATTTACTTCGCAAATATCCGCGTTATAAAATAAAATGATGTGTCTTACCTAGTACGAAGAGCACCTCCCGCCCTCCCTCAATTGCGTGCACTATCCCCGTCACCACTAATCCCAGCACCGCTACTCCCAACACCACTACACTAGGCAAGACACACCTACTTAGCTTAGCGGTTAGCCACCGTAGAGTCTATATCACCTGAGGATGCCTCGTGTAGAGGCGAAACACGTGTCGTATTATCGTCAGTGGTGTGTCTTGCCTAGTGTAGTGGTGTTGGGAGTAGCGGTGCTGGGATTAGTGGTGACGGGGATAGTGCACGCAATTGAGGGAGGGCGGGAGGTGCTCTTCGTACTAGGTAAGACACATCATTTTATTTTATAACGCGGATATTTGCGAAGTAAATTTTTGTAAAAGCTTTTTTTTTGCCTGTCTCTTCTTCCAGCTCCACGATCTTCTCGTCAGTCCTCAGGGTGCATGCGTTGTATGTTGCCAGGCTGAGTCGTCTTAGGTGGCAACCGAACCTCCACCGGAGATTCTTAGCACCCCCTGCCCCGCCGTTACCATGGTCGCCACCCTAGCCAGGAATAGCGGGGCTGCCGGAGACTTGGGGCCGTTTATTATTGTCATTGCTTATGGGGGGTATATTGCCATAGTTGCCACGCTTGGCGAGCGGGTTGGCAACTGCAGTATTTTTATTCTAATTTTTGCTGTTATCAGAAAGATGGTGCTGCCCATCTCCTGCCTGTTTCCCTTTGTCGCCTTTTACGACACCCACGGGAAGATATGGGGTAGTGGATATTCTTAACCGCCACTACACGGCACGACGGATTCAACTCGACTGGGCAGCGTTCGGGAAGCTACGACACATCTTCTCGTCAGACATACCTCAAAACCTTAAAACGAAATTGTACAACCAGTGCGTGTTGCCAGTGATGACTTACGGATCTGAGACGTAGTCCTACACTGCTTGAAGTATGAGAAAGCTCAAGGTCGCTCAGCGAGCTATGGAGAGGGCTATGCTCGGGGTTTCTCTGCATGATAAACTTAGAAATGAGTATATCCGCAGTAGAACCAGAGTAACGGTCATAGCCCAACGGATTAGTAAACTGCAGTGGCAGTGGGCCGGCCATATAGCTCGAAGAACCGACAACCGATGGGGAAGAAAGGTTCTTGAATGACAGCCTCGTGCCGGTAGGCGAAGTGTTGGGCGGCCCCCCACGAGATGGAGTGACGACCTGGTAAGACATGCAGGAAGTTGATGGATGCAGGTGGCTCAGGACCGTGCTTTGTGGTATTCCTTGGGGGAGGCCTATGTTCAACAGTGGACTTATGAAAGGCTGTTAATGATGATGATGATGACGTGTGTATAAGTATAGTTAATAATATGTTTGCATTAAGAGCATTTCATATAAGAACTAGCCTTTGATTTGGGCCAAAATCAAATACAACAGACTGGCATATTATGTCAATTTTAGTTCCCGGTATGGACAATGAGAGCGATTCAAATCGGCATATTATGCTTATGCTTATTAAGCATTTTGTATGGCATAGCCAGTCCAGCGTATTTATATATATATAGAGGTCAGTGGTTAGGGGTGATTCTGAATGACAAAGTGAGAAATTGTGAGATAAGAGAAAAGTGTGATTTGCAAGATGAGGCCAGGATTAATAAAGGAATGATTTAGTTTTGGTCATTTGGAAAGAATGAGTGAGGAAAGCGTGAGAAAGCAAATTTATGTTGCTGAAGGAGAATGGTAGAGTCGGCATGGGACGCCCTGAAAAGAAGCTGGTGCACAATTACGGACCGCATTATAAGTACCTAGTAATCAGTTTCCAATGATGACAATATCCAACTTATTTCGTAATCTATGGAGGGAGCTCCGCCGTTGCCGGTCCCAAGCCCGGATGAGAAAGGAGGAGGGGACGAATCCGCCGGAGAGAGTGGGTGTATCCGGTGGACTAACACACCCACCTGCGCTAGGACCTGCGCAGTCGAGCGCCGTACGCGGGGATGAAGGAGTCCTGGAGGGTTGAGCCGATCGTCGCTGGGGTATATAGTGGCGAGAGGCAACACGCCCTCTTTGGTCCGGATTTCAAGCTAAACGGTGGCCCTATCTGCTAGCCACAGATAGGGAAATGGCCAAGCGCCCCGTCAGAGGGTCGCAGGCGAGGGATGTGGGGGCTGCCTAGTCTTCCTGAAAAGGGGGCTGGGTGGTGGTAAAGGCCATGCTGACGGAGCAAGTGACAGTTTATTCGGGTGGTGGGGATGGGCCTTGTCAGCCCCATCTACCAGCTGGATCGAGCTCCCGATGTCGCGCTGTGAGCCAACTTCGCGTCCCTATATTCTCCCGGTAATCCTAACGCCTGAAATTCCTTTTGCTTCTAAAGTAGGGCGTTCCCAAAGGTGCGGGCTCCATGGAGGGTGGGAAGCCGGGGGGATGAATTTTAAAAAACACAAATTATGGACAATTTAAGGCCCAATAAGAAAGAGGGAGAGGTGTCAGAGGTGCTTACCAGAGACACCAAAGAACAAAAGGGAACCGTCACTAAACCGACGGTTCCACGGACAGTACCGTCCAGCGTAGGTGCCCCCACCAAAGGGATAACCTCGCTGAACGTTTCCAAAACCAGTTCCAAGGAGCTGGAAGAGAAAAAGAAACAAGAGCCCGCAAGTGATAAAACTGCGGAGCCACTACGGACTGACGACCTTTTCTCTGCTGCCTGGCAAGTGGTGAGCCGTAAGGGGAAAGGCAAGGCACCCAAAAAGGTGACTTGCCGACCTGACGGACCATCAGGAGGGTCTATCCCTGCAGGCAGTAGTGGAAAGGCCAAAAAGAAGAACAAGAAGCAGCGGGAAAAAGGCCGTAGAGAACGAGCCGCTTTGGCTGCTTCAGATACCAAAACCAAGGAGGCTGGGCAAGCTACTGCGACTGAGGTGCTTGGCGCTGGAACCAATAGCCGCGCTGAAGCTGGGAAGGATAAAAATCCAGCCCAAGTGGAAGTCGCGGACGCGGGAACCAGCTCTAGGATATCCGCCAGGAAGCAGCGAGCGGCCAAGCGTCCTGGGAAGAAGGAAAGAGCAGCCAAAAGGATGCTGGAAGAGTCCACCTCGCCTAGAGGTGAACACAAAAAAGTGCGACTCGAACAGCAACCAAAGACTGCAAGAACGAGCTACGCTTCCGCTGCTAAAGCAGATTTGGGTGTGGCCTTAACGTGTGCGCGTTCAGGTCACATTACGAAGGAAGTAGCAGACGACATCCTCGTAGCAATACAGAGGAAGATGATCAGCGAGGCCTGGAGTAGCCAGGACCCTGATGCGTCGGGCCCAGTTTTTAGGGGCAAACCCGTTTATACGGAAGGTGTCCTGAAACTGTGGTGCGACGATCAGAAGGCTCTGGACTGGTTGAAGGGGAACATTGCTACCCTCGACCTTAAATCCAGCACCTTGCTGACAATAAAGAAACAGTCAGAGATACCACAAAGAGTCAAATGTGGTATCCTTATCCCTGATGCCCAGGGGGCCTGGAAAGACTCACGCGACATTGGTCGCGTGTTGGCATACCAGAACCGCTGGGTTAACATCAGGGACTGGCTGTTACTCAAGGCAGATAAGCAGACGGACGGGTGGTTCCTCGTTGTTTCGGTGCCGGAGGATCATATCCCGACCCTGATGAAGGCCGGACGCCGTCTCGCATGTGTATGCGGGGCGGTATACGTAAAATTCCAGGGTCGTGGAGGCAAATTCTTTGATACTCCACCGAGCAAAGAGGTAGAAAACAACCCGGAAATTATGGATACCGGAGCCATAGTTACCGGTACAGCGGAATCACTGGAGGCCAAGTCCAGTGAAGAAACGGCCTGCACAATTGAGCCGAAGCCCCCAGTGGAGATTGGGCTCAGCGGCAGCTCACTGAGTGACGAGGAGGACTGCATTTTGCCGACCACCTCCGACTCGGTGGCTGACGATGAAACCCGAGATCTTCTGGCAGGCCTATTTTTGGGCGGGGACGGGGAGGACGCGATCAATGATGGCGTGCCCTTCGTCCAAAACTAGCCTAGTGCAGGCCAACCTCCACCACAGCGAAACTGCGTCGGCTCAATTACGCAAGTGGTTGGAGGTTCAAAGGACTGCCATAGCCTTAATCCAGGAGCCGTGGGTTGGGGCTGGTAAAATTAAAGGCCTAAACAACCTAAAAGGTAAGTTATTCTACAGCTCTGAACACGACAAGCCTAGAGCGTGTATTTACACTACTAAAGATATCTGTGCACAACCTTTAACAGATTTCTGTTCTAGAGACATGTATGCCGTAGCAATACAGTACACACAGGAGAGTAGATTAGTCGTCGCCTCGGTCTACATGCCGGAGGAAGACACTCCTCCCCCTCATGACCTCAGCAGGCTGGTGAACTTCTGCGAGAGGACCGGACTAGAGGTTGTGATCGGGACGGACTCCAACGCACATCATCCCCTTTGGGGAATGGAAAAACCAAATGAACGAGGTAAAGTTTTAGTTGAATATTTATTTAGTACTAACCTAACCATTTTAAACATAGGTTCTGAACCTACTTTCATAAACAAACGCTGTCGCACTATAATCGACCTCACACTTGCAACAGAAGGAGCAGCCAAACTAATTACGGGATGGCATGTGTCAAGAGAGGCCTCATGCTCAGACCATAGATGGATCTGCTTCGCACTACAGGTCGATATCCCCTCTACACCACCATGGAGAAATCCCCGCAAGACAGATAAAACAAAATACCTAAATAGGCTGACGTCTTTGCTAGCGGATTTTGAGGGGATACATACTATAGCAGATCAGTCGCTCCTAGAAGAACAGGTAGCAGCTGTTACTAAGGCCATGATAGACAGCTACCATGAATCATGTCCAGAAATCACTCCACCAAGACATGCCGAGGTAAAACAACCGTGGTGGGGTAAAGAACTCGATAGAAAACGTAAGAAGGTAAGAAAAGCTCTAAATAGGGCCATGAATACCTCAATGGATGAAGACTGGCTATTATATAAGAAAGCTAAGTCTGAATACAAAAAATGTATCAGGTATCGACGCTCGATTGGGTGGCGTAAATTCTGTGGCAACATAGAAACCTGCAAACAAGCAAATAGGATTAGGAATATTCTAGCTAAACAGAACACGTCGGGATCCATGTCTCTAAAGAAACCCGACGGTAGCTACTCAACATCGCCGGATGAAGCCCAACGCATCCTAATTGAAACGCACTTCCCAGGTTGCTGCGTAACCCAGGAGGCAAACCGGCATGACGACATACTGACATCAACAGCAGAAGACTGGAATTTAGCACAGAGAGTGGTAACGATGGACAAAATCCATTGGGCCATTCACAGTTTCCTCCCCTATAAGGCGGCAGGACCCGACGGCATATTCCCGGCACTCCTACAGTGGGGGGGTAAAGCCCTAATAGTCAGACTTGCTGCCATAATGCGAGCCTGTCTTGCTCTTAAATATGTTCCTAGGGGATGGAGGGAAGTGAAAGTTACATTCATACCCAAACCAGGTAAGAGCGACTACACTGACCCTAAATCCTACAGGCCCATTAGCCTCACATCCTTTCTCCTAAAGACGATGGAGAGGATGTGTGAAAGGGAATTAAGGGGGTCGGCGCTAATGAACTTACCACTACACGACAAGCAACACGCCTACAGTCTAGGCAAATCAACAGAATCGGCCCTTCATAAGGTAATTACAAAGATTGAAGAGGCCATCCAAAACAAAGAAATATGTCTAGGTTCCTTCATAGATATAGAAGGTGCTTTTGACCGAACGAACTTCTCCAGCATAAAAGGTGCACTCGGTAGACACAAAGTTGAACCGGCACTGATCGACTGGATAGTTTACATGCTCAGTACACGAATAATAAAGATTGCTGGTGAATCTCAACCAATCCAAATTAAGAAAGGCTGCCCGCAGGGTGGGGTTCTCTCACCTCTCCTGTGGAATATGGTCATTAATGAACTCATCAGCAAATTAAATGACAATCACTTCTATACAGTAGGTTATGCTGATGACCTGACAATACTGGTCTCTGGAAAGACAGCAAGCATAGTGTGCGACCTGACCCAAGCGGCTCTCCGTATAGTGGAGAGATGGTGCAGGGAACACGACTTAACCGTCAATCCAAATAAAACGGTTTTAGTTATGTTCACACAAAAACGAAAGCTGAATAACTATCATCCTCCAAGTCTTTTTAGCAAAAAACTCCAGCTATCCTCTGAGGTAAAATATTTAGGTCTTACCTTGGACAGCAAACTTAACTGGAATAAACACATAGAAAACAAAATCAACAAAGCTAGTATAACTTTCTGGCAATGCAGAAACATGATTGGCAAAAGATGGGGATTGACGCCAAAAATCATACTGTGGCTTTACAAAACTGTAATTCGGCCCATGATCACATACGGCGCTCTGGTATGGTGGACCAAGACAAATGAAGCCACCATAATTAAGAAGCTTCAGCGCTACCAGAGACTGGCATGTATGGCTGCCACAGGCTGCATGAGAACTACGCCAACAGCAGCCTTAGAAGCGATGCTGGAGCTAACTCCGCTTCATCTACATATACAACAAGAAGCGACTTTAGCTGCCATCAGACTCAAGACCCTAAATCTTTGGAGTAAGAATAGTGTCCCTCATACAGGCATAATTGATAGAATTCACTCAAAAATTCCTATCCTACAAGCCAAATACGATAGGATTCCTAAACAATTTGTTTTCGATAAGAAATACAAGATACAGTTAAATGAAAACAGCCAGCCGGAAGGATTAAGCCCAAAAGAGCTTAGAATTTTCACCGATGGTTCTAAAACAAATGAAGATGTAGGTTCTGGAGCTTTCTCTGAAGACCTCAATATTCACATATGCACACCGCTGGGTACCTATAACACGGTCTTTCAGGCGGAATGTATGGGTATCATTCAAGCGGCCATAGCAATAGATGCTAGGAAGGATAATGACTTCCCCATCAGAATACTGACCGACAGTAGGGCGGTACTCCAAGCCCTGAGATGCAATGTGGTGAACTCGGGACTAATATATGAATGCCATCAACGATTAAATGAGGTATGTAAAAACAACAATGTGACCCTGCAATGGATAAAGGGACACAGTGGATCCAGAGGCAACGATGCAGCAGACGAACTGGCTAGAAGAGGATCGGCTTTGGCCACTATAGGGCCGGAACCAATCATACCAATCCCCTTTGGTAACGTTTGTTCACTGGTACGTAGACACTTCACTAATCAACACGCTCAGCTTTGGAAAAATCTAGTAGACTGTAGACAAGCCAGGGATGCCCTGCCTGAAATAAACAGTCGCTTAACAAAAGTTTTAATGAGACTGAACAAGCCGCAGATTAGGATAGTAACAAGTGCTATCACAGGACACGGCACCTTTAACAAACATTTATTTACTATAGGTGTTACAGATAGTCCCCTGTGCAGGGCATGTATGGGGGAGGAAGAAACGGCGGCCCACGTGCTACTGAAATGTCCGGAGGTCGCTACATACAGGGCTAAACATCTCGGCACGACGGGATCACTCCCCGAAGTTGCATGCAACATCAAGGGCCTGTTGAGCTTCTTCGGAGAGATCTCATGGCTCGAATAATCACATTATTCCTGCCCACACGCAAAATACGCGCATAGACGTGGAGTTGCGGAAAACAGCCCGTCGTAAACTAAACTAAACTAAACTAATCTATGGAGGGAATCGAAATGATGAACGGGAGTAAAAATATATTAACAATGTAGAGGCGGCGAAATGGAAACCAATACCTCATTTCATGACGTGGGTGTCGTAAGAGGCGACATAAGGCAAACTGAAACAGGAGATGGATGGCAGATGGCAGCATCTTTCTGATAACAGTGCAGAGTAATAAAAAGCTGCGGTTGCCAACCCACTTGCCAAGCGTGGCTACTACTTTAAATATTCGGCCTATTTGACAAACAATGGGAGAAGCCTATGATCAACAGTGGATAGACCTATTAAAAGTAAAAAAAAGTAGCAGCCTACATACATCCCCCTACTGGGGACAGGCTACAGCGAGTTTTAGGACAAAAAAGCGGTGATGGAGTTGACTCTACCCGCGTTGAGGGACTTCACATAAGTATACCTAAAAATGATTTCCGAAATATTATTTTAACTTCTCAAATATGCAGCTTTCCACGCGATATTTGCATTCACCACCGAGAACATGGTAAATCGAAACTTCAAATTGCAATTAAAGTATGAGTGGTGTCGGTGCGGATCGGAATTGGGTTCCTTACGTACTATGAAATTTACGTTTGGATCGGCTTGATTATCGGATAACTTTGAAGATTCTATCAATGCAGTTCTACGCATAGTTAAAATAAAAATAAACATGCATTTAAAATTTGCAGTCTTTGATATTTATGGTACTTTTTCGCAAGAGCCTGTTAATTTACTCATGTCAGCTACGAAATCGGGACTGTCACAAAAATCTCAATAGGTAGGTATGTCTGAAAATATGAAAGCTATCTTAATATATGACTAACTGTTTTATAAGTCTCATTGATAGTAAAAAAGTAAAGAAGCTACTTACATACGTCTTACGACTGTGCACAGGGCTGCTAATTACCCATGTCCAAAATAGTGGTTTCACATGTCCACAAGTTTTTTTAAAATTACTAAGACGTCAAGGTTTCATCGCCAAGTTATTCTTTACCACTTCACTGAGCACGTGGAAAATAAGCAAATAAAATTTCCTTACCAGTTTCATTAGTCCTCGCGGGAATCGAACACTCTCGTTCCTGTGCTTTGAAATCTTACGGCGAGCTACACGGCTCTCGTATTTGCTTAAATAAAAGTCATAAAAACTGAGAAGAAGCTTTTGCACTATTGTGAACCCCATCTACCTTGTAATTAGTCAATCAAACTATTTCATCTTTTAGATATGCAAATCTTACAGTGCACTTAATTTTCAATTGCTTACATCGGACTTGATACAAAAAGAAGTTGGTGAAATATTGCTATGCTGATAGACATTCAAATAAAGACATTCTGCCTTCATCACAGTTTTGTGTACACAGTTCTGTTAGTCATTTTGCTAAAAGTGACAATAACGATAAATCGCCCCGACACTGGTTTGGATATTTTAAGTAAGACAACTGATAATTTTTGATGCTGGAAGAATAAGTATTCAATAGAATTCTCATTAATTTCATGTTACTTATTATTAATTTATTTAGCAGTAAGTAGATGGCGGAATTATGAGATTAAAACTATGAAAACAAAAACTGTACCCTCTGGTATTAGGCGACAATAAGTTGAGGTGCGACTGGTGTGGCCCAATCACAACAAAGCCGCCAACATTTATATAATACATAAATTCCGCATAAAGTGATGTAGATTCCATTAAAATTCTGCTTCTGTCAAAAAACCGCTATCAGCACTGCTAGCGGTGTGTAATGAAATTATTTTACGATATGACAACATGAAGAAATAGCAATGTTGTGTTTAGTTGTTAATATCAAAGAGAATATAATCACTACGTTTAGTTAATATCGCCAAACGATCTCTATTCATTAATTTGGTCCAGCTTTATCATGATATAGACAAAAAACAATGATAAATTTAATTAAATGCCACCATTTCGTGCCATAATTAACTACTTTAGGAATTTATTAATTTTAAGATCTGGCTAGTACATATATAAAAATCTCTTTATTTAAACTATACGGATAGTGAGAGTTTTGCAATAATTACAGTTTTTATCTGAGTTTATTTATGCATAATCAAAAAACTTTTTATAGATTAAAAACATATTAAAAATTAAATAGATGTCACTATTATCTACTATGTAAGTAGTAAAATAACTAAAAAAAAAAATAGTAACTATACTATAAACTATTAATTCTTACTAAAACGAAATAACGAAAGAACTGAAAAATGAACGTTAGCATTTTCATATAATTATGAATTAAATTATTAAAACACATAAATGTAGGTTATATTATATTTTATTTTATTTATTAGTAACTGGAGGTGAAATGTTACTACTTTTTGAATTTCACGTTAGATGGCACTGTTTTTATAAAGTGAAACTTAGATTGTCGGCGTAGTTAAAATTATTTCGCAACGGTTAAAACTAACTTTAGGCTTTATTTATAAATATGTTATTTATTTTGAAAAAAACATCAATAATAAATAATATAAAGTAGAAATAACTTCTACTTCAGACACAAGTTTGTCCCAGTACTCGGCGAAGATGGAAGCGCTTTGTGCCAGACCCGATCGAAGGTCTTCTCTATGTCCAAACTAACGGCTAATGCTTCCCACTTGGACTACTGCCTCCACTCATCTATGAGTCAGGCAGACCAGACAATCACCAGCTAATCAACCCCAAAGAAAACCGTATTGGCGGTCACTAATTAGCTGGTGATCCTCAAGGTACCTCATGTGCTGGCAGTTTATAATGGACTCCATTATTTTGGAGAACAAGGAGGTGATGGCGATAGGCCTGTAGTTGGACGGGTCTAAGCGGTCGCCTTTTTTAGGGATCGGTTGGACCAAAACTGTCTTCCATGAATTTGGGACTACGCCTTTGGAGTAGGAGTACCGGAAAAGATGCGTTGAAATCGGCGTCAACTTCGGTGCACTATCTTCAGCACAATGGGAAGGACTCCATCAGGCCCACTCGACTTCCTGACATCCATGGAGAGGAGTGCTTTGCGAACTGAGCACTGTGTGAACCGCACATCCGGCATGGAGCACTCACCACGCCGCGTGATGGTCGGCGGTGTTTTCCCCCCGTAATTGAGAGTCGAGTTGGACGCAAAGAGAGAGCCTAACAGATCGGCTTTCTCCTTTGCGGCATGGGCCATTAAGTCGTCCTCTCTGTGCAGAGATGGAAGAGATGACTGACAAAAGTTCCCTTGGACAGCCTTGGCAAGAGACCAGAATGCACGGGTTCCCGAAGGAGGGCAAATTAGCTTCTCACCAATTCTGCCGATGTGTTCAGAATATAAAAATATGTTATATATTTGAAGAACACTACGATATCCGCCTTATATACCTTACTAAGCTGATACCCGCTCGATTCGCTGGGCGCCCGATAATATTTTATTGCGGAATCTATTAATTTTTTTTATGGGACTATCGTAAAATCCGTTCTTAGTGAGCGTCTACATTGCGAAATAAGTAACAACTAAATTTCAAGTCAATCGGGTGTATAGTTTTAAAGATCTCATGGTGAGTCAGTCAGTCAGTGGTATTTCGCTTATATATACTAGGCTGGTCAACTGTCAAAACCATACCTTACCAGGTCAGGAGTGAGTTGAGGTAGCAATTTCGGCCCCCTGAAATTTGTTCTAATGATTAACGACTTACCCGATGTTGTATGGCAATCAACATGTCTTCTATTTGTGGAAGACCTAAAATTGGTATCAATAGTTAGGGACTCAGCTGACTGTGAGAAACTACAGGCGGACATTGACAGAGTAGTACAATGGAGTCATAGGAATAAGTTATTTTTTAACACTTCCAAATGCTCAGCCATGTCGTTCACATATTCACGCCAGCTTCACACAAACAAATATAATATAGACGGAGTAGACTTGCAGCGAGTAACAGAGGTAAAAGACCTTGGATTTCACTTTACTTCGAAACTCAATTTTAGGGAACACATTTTTAAGATTTGCAAGAAAGCGTATCGAAATTTAGGATTCGTGTTGCGTCAGTCGCGGGAATTTACAAATCTCGGTGCGGTCCGTACCTTGTATGAAGCAATAGTGAAACGTCAACTAGAGTGTAATGCCTTTGTATGGAGCCCGCATGAAGATAAGTACAAATTGATGGTGGAACGGATACAAAATAAGTTCATTCGATTTCTTTATTTAAAATTATATGGAGTGTATCCGTTCTACACTGAGCCGAGTGCTGCACACTCTAAATATAGTAGCACCAATTTGCTAACAAAATCAACACTATAACTGGAGGTTATCCCGGGCGACCTCAAGCGGTGTTAGCGACCGCACTGCCTTCAAGCAACTCTCCGCACTCGCGTTCTGCGCCCGCGCCCTCTACCGGGCGACGCGCACGGGAGTAGGGCACGGTGACCTTTATAAAGACAGCGGGCGAACACGAGTGTTGAATGCGAATTTCAAATGTTAATTGTTTGGCCTAAACAATATTCATAAACGGGAGTAAAAATATAGAGAAGATGGGTAGAAGCGTCTTTCTGATTATAGTTTAAAATAATAAAAAGATTCAGTTGGCAACCCCTCTGCCGAGCGTGGCAAGAACGGCTAATATCCAACTTATTTCGAAATCTATGGAGGGAATCGAAATGATGAACGGGAGTAGAAATATATTAGCAATGTAGAGGCGGCGAAATAGAAACCAATACCACATTTCATCTCGTGGGTGTCGTAAGAGGCGACAAAAGGCAAACTGAAAGGAGATGGATGGCAGAATCTTCCTTATAACAGTGCAGAGTAATAAAAAGCTGCGGTTGTCAACCCACTTGCCAAGCGTGGCTACTACTTCAAATATTCGGCCTATTTGACAAACAATGGGGGAAGTCTATGATCAACAGTGTATAGAACTAATAAAAGTAAAAAAGTAGCAGCCTACATACACCCCAACACTGGGGACAGGCCACAACAAGTTTTAGGACAAAAAAGCGTTGATTGAGTTGACTCCAACGCGGGTTGAGGGAGTTCACATAAGTATACCTAAAAATGATTTCCGAAATATTATTTTAACTTCTCAAATATGCAGGTTTCCTCGCGATATTTGTATTCACCACCGAGAACATGGTAAATCGAAACTTCAAATTGCAATTCAAATATGAGTGGTGTCGGTGTGGATCGGAATTGGGTTCCTTACGTACTATGAAATTTACGTTTAGATCGGCTTGATTACCGGATAACTTTGAAGATTTTATCAATGCAGTTCTACGTATAGTTAAAATAAAAATAAACATGCGTTTAAAATTTGCTGTCTTTGATATTTATGGTAATTTTTCGCAAGAGCCTGTTAATTTACTCATGTCAGCTACGAAACCGGAACTGTCACAAAAATCTCAATAGGTAGGTATGTCTGAAAATATGAAAGCTATCTTAATATATGACAAACTGTTTTATAAGTCTCATTGATAGTAAAAAAGTAAAGAAGCTACTTACATACGTCTTACGACTGTGCACAGGGCTGCTAATTACCCATGTGCAAAATAGTGGTTTCACACTTTCACATGTCCACAAGTTTTTTAAAATTACTAAGACGTCAAGGTTTCATCGCCAAGTCATTCTTTACCACTTCACTGAGCACGTGGAAAATAAGCAAATAAAATTTCCTTACCAGTTTCATTAGTCCTCGCGGGAATCGAACACTCTCGTTCCTGTGCTTTGAAATCTTACGGCGAGCTACACGGCTCTCGTATTTGCTTAAGGGGCTACTCCAAGCGAACGACCTTGAGCATTTTGCCGGCGGCACGCCGCTCGCCTCAATATATTGCTTATTTGAAATATGTACGACGCCACCACCTATTGTAGGTACGAACGTAGTATTATTTTTTCAACATCAATGAACTAATTTATGGAAATACACACAGCGTACAACGATAAATGTATTTTAATTTTTTTATTCGGTATATTAGTTGCATTATATTAGAATTATGTATTTTCATATATTATCTAATTATGAAATTTTATAATTAATTATATATTAAAAATGAAGCATTGAAAATTATGAGTTTAAAAGATACCTATTCACTATAGGTAAATAAATAGATAGCTCGCCTTTTGTACAAATATTTGGTGCAATAAAGAATAAATAAATAAATAGGATGTTTCGTAGATGTGTTTTTGATTATTGTTAATTTTACGTGTCACGTATTGAAAAGTAATATACTTACCTACTAATACAAAAATCAACAAGAAGTATAAGGGTTCAATCTTTCAATTTCAATTGTAAAAAAACGTTACCCCCACACTAGGATTTTCTCCTGTGTCGTGGAGGCAGTTTACAAACATAAATTGCACAAGGACAAACATCCAGACTCGGAACAATTATTTGTAGGCCATACAAATATTTGTTCCGTGCGAGATTCGAACCCGCGGCCCCCAGCGCAACAACTGATTGCTAAGCCACTACGTCACGGAGCCGTCGCCGGGTTATAGCTAAAGTGACCATACGTCCCGTTTTGAACGGGACTGTCCCTTTTCTCGGTCACCTGTCCCACTGTCCCCAAACAAAGCTCCGGGACACAAAATTGTCCCGTAACTCGTTGAATGGAAGTATTCAAAGTCAACAATCTTCAACATAATTTTTTTTAATCAAATATATTTTATGTCTACCTGGTACGAATGCTCCGATAGAAAGAGTATTTTTTTATTTTGAATAAATTGTGGACGTCTGAAAGAAACACTTACAGTTCCAGAGTTCTAAAGGCGATGTTGTTAACAAAGATAACAATAAAAAAACTTGAGCAGAATTTTATTTTTATTTAAAATCATCACCAACTTTATTAAAGCAAATTTAATCCACTGACAAATGTAATTAATAATTAAAAAAAATATGTTGCATTTAATAATTACCGTCTATACCGAATATAATTTTACAGTGAACACTAATTGTATAAAGTTATAGTTTTTAGAGTATAAATAAACCCATGTCCTGTTTTGAGTTAAAAAATAAATGGTCAGTTTAGTCTTTTTAGTTAAATTTAGTTTTAAATTTTTTTAGTTAATAGTAAAAAGTAGGTATATTAGTACCTACTTAGATACTTTTTACCGAATTATAAGTATAGAACACCTTATTTACTCAATTATTTTTTGAAAAAGAAGAAAAAACAAGCAATAAATAATATACTATATTTTAGCAAAAAACTATAACTTAGTAATACTAATTATAACTTAGTACATAAATGAAAAACTCATAACTGACTTTTTGGCCCGACCCAGGATTCGAACCCGGGACCTCATGATCTGCAGTCGCACTACTACAACCACTAGACCAACGAGGCAGAACTATACTTAATAAAATATTGTGGTTGGGTGATAATATTGAATTAGTCTTTTATAGTGTAAATTATAATATTTGTCGAAATTTTAATTATGGATTCGAACCTTACATGCTAATGGTGCTTCATTTTTTTATTTGCATTTACTTCAAAGAAAATACACGCAAAAAGCTTCATCGCGCAGTAAAAAACACAACAAATATATGTATAACTAATACGAAAAATTATACCCAAAACAAACAAATAATACTACCTATAAATAACCTAATAAGTAATAATATTATAATGTTATCGACTGATAAGATGACGTGAGCGCACACGGCGCTGGCAGACGCTCTAACGACACGGGTTCCACGTCGAAGAGCTCAGGGCTCACTGACCATCACTGACTCCAGCAAGCCCGTGAGCAGTGAATACGCTCAGATTTTAAAATAATTTCTTAATAAAATCAAATTTTGGTCTTTTGAAAAAAAAATTACTATAGAAATGTTCATTAATAAATTGCCTATCCATTGGTGTAAATCGCAAAATAAAATAATACTTAATTTACGAGGAGATGCATGTTATCAATAATAATTTCACATTTATGTGGTTTCGTTGTAAGGAGATTATATTAATATTTATTCGTTTAAAAAAAAATTGGATATAGCTTTTATGGAATCAAGATTATGTAGAAATATAATGTGTTTTTTATTTGTTGATATATATTTTAAATAAAAAGTAGATAGCTCCTAAAAACCACACAAATAACGACTAGCGCGACATTTTGCTCAACCTGCGCCTTAAATAAAATTCATAGAAACTGAGAAGAAGCTTTTGCACTATTGTGGACCCCATCTACCTTGTAATTAGTCAATCAAACTATTCCATCATTTAGAGATGAAAATCTTACAGTGCATTTCTTCTCTGCTTACTTCTTCAATTACTTACATTGGACTTGATACAAAAATAGGTTGGTGAAATATTGCTATGCTTAGAGACACCCAACATATTCAACTGAAAAAATTCTGTAATAATCACAGTTTTGTGTACACAGTAAAAGTGACAATTATGATAAATCATCCCGACACCGGTTTGGATATTTTAAGTCAACAATTTTTGATGCTGGAACAATAAATATTCAAAAGAATTCTCTTTAATTTCATCAGTTACTTATTATTTGCTTATTTAGCAGTAAGTAGATGGCGATATTATGAGATTAAAACTATGAAAAAAAAAACTGTACTCTCTAGTACTCAGCGACAATAAGTTGAGGTACGACTGGGGTGGCCCAATCACAACAAAGCCGCAACGCCAACATTTATATAATACATAAATTAGGTACAAAGTGATGTAGATTCTATTAAAGATTCTGCTTCTGTCAAAAAACCGCTATCAGCGCTGCTAGCGGTGTGTAATGAAATTATTTTACGATATGACGTGAGGAAATAGCAATGTTGTGTTTAGTTGTTAATATCGCCAAACGATCTCTATTCATTGATTTGGTCAAGCTTTATCATGATATAGACAAAAAACAATGATAAATTTAATTAAATGTCACCATTTCGTGCCATAATTAACTACTTTAGGAATTTATTAATTTTAAGATCTGGCTAATACATATATAAAAATCTTTTTATTTAAACTGTATGGATAGTGAGAGTTTTGCAATAATTAGAGTTTTTATCTGAGTTTATTTATGGATAATCAAAAAAACTTTTTATAGATTAAAAACATTAAAAATTAAATAGATGTCACTATTATCTACTATGAAAGTAGTAATATAACTAAAAAAAAAATAGTAACTATACCTACTATAAACTATTAATTCTTACTAAAACGAAATAACAAAAGAACTGAAAAATGAACGTTAGCATTTTCATATAATTATGAATTAAATTATTAAAACACATAAGTGTAGGTTATATTATATTTTATTTTATTTATTAGTAACTGGACGTGAAATGTTACTACTTTTTGAATTTCACGTTAGATGGCACGGTTTTTATAAAGTGAAACTTAGATTGTCGGAGTAGTTAAAATTATTACGCAACGGTTAAAACTAACTTTAGGCTTTATTTATAAATATGTTATTTATTTTGAAAAAACATCAATAATAAATAATATAAAGTAGAAATAACTTCTACTTCAGACACAAGTTTGTCCCAGTACTCGGCGAAGATGGAAGCGCTTTGTGCCAGACCCGATCGAAGGTCTTCTCTATGTCCAAACTAACGGCCAATGCTTCCCCCTTGGACTCTACTGCCTCCACTCATCTATGAGTCAGGTAGATCAGACAATCACCAGCTAATCAACCCCAAAGAAAACCGTATTGGCAGTCACTAATTAGCTGGTGATCCTCAAGGTACCTCATGTGCTGGCAGTTTATAATGGACTCCATTATATTGGAGAACAAGGAGGTGATGGCGATAGGCCTGTAGTTGGACGGGTCTAAGCGGTCGCCTTTTTTAGGGATCGGTTGGACCAAAACTGTCTTCCATGAATTTGGGACTACGCCTTGGGAGTAGGAGTACCGGAAAAGATACGTTGAAATCGGCGTCAACTTCGGAGCACCGTCTTCAGCACAATGGGAAGGACTCCATCAGGCCCACTCGACTTCCTGACATCCATGGAGAGGAGTGCTTTGCGAACCGAGCACAGTGTGAATCGCACATCCGGCATGGAGCACTCACCACGCCGCGTGATGGTCGACGGTGTGTTCCCCCTGTAATTAAGAGTCGAGTTGGACGCAAAGTGAGAGCCTAACAGATCGGCTTTCTCCTTTGCGGCATGGGCCATTAAGTCGTCCTCAATAGTCTTGTAATTAGTCAATCAAACTATTCCATCATTTAGATATGAAAATCTTACAATCCACTTCATTTCCAATTACATACATTGGACTTGATACAAAAATAAGTTGGTGAAATATTGCTATGCTGAGAGACATCCAACATATTTAACTGAAGTAATTCTGTAATAATCACAGTTTTGTCTACACAGTGAAAGTGACAATTATGATAAATCATCCCGACACCGGTTTGGATATTTTAAGTCAACAATTTTTGATGCTGGAACAATAAATATTCAAAAGAATTCTCTTTAATTTCACCAGTTACTTATTATTTGCTTATTTAGCAGTAAGTAGATGGCGATATTATGAGATTAAAACTATGAAAAAAAAAACTGTACTCTCTAGTACTCAGCGACAATAAGTTGAGGTACGACTGGGGTAGCCCAATCACAACAAAGCCGCAACCCCAACATTTATATAATACATAAATTAGGTATAAAGTGATGTAGATTCTATTAAAGATTCTGCTTCTGTCAAAGATATGCTATCAGCGCTGTTAGCGGTGTGTAATGAAATTATTTTACGATGTAAACAATATAAAGAAATAGCAATATTGTGTTTAGTTGTTAATATCGTCAAACGATCTCTATTCATTGATTTATTCAAGCTATATCATAATATAATAAAAAACAATGTTAAATTTAATTAAATGTCACCATTTCGTGCCATAATCGACTACTTTATGATATTATTAACTCTAAGATCTGGCCATATATAAAAATCCCTTTATTAAACTATGTGGATAATGAGAGTTTTGCAATAATTACAGTTTTTATCAGTCTATTTATAAATATTCAAAACTATTTTATAGATTAGAAATCAAACTCAGAAACATCTCACATTTTATGATTTTCGATAGATTTCATTATTATCTATTTAAGTAGTAATTAGTTACTATAAATTTTATGAATTCCTACTAAAATGAAATAACGAAATAACTTATTAAGAATGAAATTATTTAAACATACACATGTAAATAATTTTAATGGTGTTTAGTAGGTTTTAGCGCATAATTTAGTACATAGGTAATTTCACAAGTATTTTAATATTACTTTGCACGGTACGGTAAACTTAATTAAAACAATTACAAGTTATGAACAAAGTTTCTTAGGTAAACGGCGGACACGTTCACTCTTTCTTAGCGTGGTGGAAAACGGAAACTGGAGGCGCTCGAGTGGGTTCGCTGCGAGGCGAATCAGCGCCTGCCACTGGCTGGATACAACGATCCGCGCATGCGCGGTGGGTACCGGTGTGTTCTCGGTGTTGCCGCGTTACATATACCCCCCCCCCCCCCCCCAAATCGCAGGAATGGTCCATTTGTGAGTTGGCTACTGAATGACGTGACGTATTTGGATAGCGCGGCCGTCCAAGATGACGGCGTGGTTGAACCCGAGCTGAGGTCAACCCTATGCGTTCTTTGATAGGAGTTAAAGCGAAACTATGGAACTTCCCTACCACCTCGGAGGTATCCATGTGAGAAACTTCGTAGGAAGTTGGACTTACAACCTTAGAAATACGATATGGACCATCCCTTTCTGGGCATAAACTTCCTAGTACGACCCTTTGAGGCATCACTCAATAAGTGTGTGGTAACCAAGACTAGGTCTCCTTTCCTGTACCCAGGAGTATATCGGCGGCCCCTATCAGCATAAGTTTTCTAATGTTCCTGCTGATGCTCTGTTCTTTCCCTAATTCTATCGAAAGAAGAAATAAAACGTTTCAGGTAAGGCGTGATCGGTGGAAGGAAGTTATCTTTACTTAATATGAATCTAGGATCATGTTGAGCATCGAATGGCGTTCATAGCTCACGAGCGAAGGTCATATAAGCTGGACTACAAGCAGTAGTAAGACAGGTGGCGCTATTCATGGCAAATCTAACCTGTGGCGAAAACTTAGGCCATGACTGGTGCTCATTCTTAACTAATATGGATAACTGAGTTTTTAAGTCACGATTCTTACGTTCAGCGGGTTTGGATTCCGGGTGATACAGTGTAATCAAATTTTGCTTAATACCTAGAATGAACATGCACTGTTGCATTGTAGCAGATACGAACTGAACTCCACTGTCGGAAATGAATCTATGAGGAAAACCGTATCTCAAGAAATATTCATTAATGAGTATCTGAGCACAAGTCTCAGCACTTGCATCTTATAACGCGAACGGGTCTACTCATCTGGTAGTAGTATCCTCTATTAATAAGACCCATCTTTGTCCTTCCTCATCTTCAGACAACGGGCCAAATAAATCAACAGCGAGAACTTCACCACGTTGACTGAGAATCGCAGTCTGTAATAAACCAGGAGGTTTTTGGTTATTAATTTTATAACGCTGACATTCTTGACAGTTTCTCAAATAATCAGTAATATTTCTTCGCATTCGTGTAGGCAGTTCTACACACAACATTTCGTGTAGATCTGTCCAGTAGTTTTTGCGTGAATCGGGAATACACAGACAGACAGACAAACGAAAATTTTAAAAACCACTAATTTGGCTTCAATGTCCTTTATTTAGTTAGGGGACTTGTTTTTTCCATAAAGTATTAGAATTACAGACACGACTTTTCTACAGATTTATTATACATATATACGTATGTATAGATACTGATGGTAGATTGATCCTTTACTAGTGAGAGGCCCGGTCGAGGGTTAGTTACTACCCACCTGGCAAAGACATACCGCCAAATGACGCAAGTCGTGTTCTGGTATGATGTTAGGTGAAATCCATTTCTTTGGGAGAATGGGTCTGGACAGTTGCGTTGCGCATAAGAATCGGTTGCGACGCGGCCGTTTCTTACTGTCAGGTGCTTGGTTATGGAGGTTAGCGGGATTCGAAGCACAATTGCACCGCTGGCCGACCGTAAATAAATAAAGTTGGGGGTCCACTGAATGAGCCAGCCACTCATGAAAGGCTGCCCCGCCATCTTACGAAAAATCCTAGTATGGCTCCACCAT
This sequence comes from Parnassius mnemosyne, assembly GCA_963668995.1. Lineage (NCBI taxonomy): Eukaryota > Metazoa > Arthropoda > Insecta > Lepidoptera > Papilionidae > Parnassius > Parnassius mnemosyne. Next base: position 14,552,105 of record CAVLGL010000035.1, on the reverse strand, counting down.
GCCGATTGGTGACCGGAGGAGAGGGCCTGGTAACGACTTTCAGGGGGGTTCAGGCGTCAACGTGATCTCGGGCGATCCGCGAGCCGCGATCCGAAAGCGTTGGGTTGATGATGAAGAAAACGATATAAATATTTAATAACTAAATATTTGAAATAGGAATATTTAATTAACTCATTCAACATTTAATTGGCAGTTGCATTTTATAATAATAGGGTATTGCACCTATTTTCAAATAGTGTTTTAACAAATCCTAGATTGATAAAGAACCACTGGGTATAATTTTTATATATGCTCAGCCCATGACGGGAGAAACTACGGATATCGGCTTCACTCGTTGTAGGGAGGGTTGAAGTTTTTCAGGTTCAGAGATTCAGGTTAGGAGGCAACAGAGATTTTTGGGTTGATGATGAAGAAAACGATTTAATCATTATTGAATTTGCAATTTTGGTTATATTGAGGCAAACACTGTTAAATTTATGACTAGCAAAGCGATCGTTACGAAGTTTGTTGAAAAGAAACAAGGTCGAACCCAAAGTCCATTAGCCTTAATTAGATTTCGCTGTAGAACTGCTACCCGTGCGGTCATACGTTATGAAATACTACGAAACTAAGTAGTTATGTAAATAAAAATTGTGGTTACTTTATGATTTATAGGTTTTAAGTGTGTGCCTCTCTGTTTAGTTTGTAATAAATACTCTTTTCTTTGTACATCTCGAACGTGAAACGAGGGGTTGAGCTTTCCTGTCAACTTGACAAATATCTGTTCTTTGGTCTTAGTGAAAAAATTCTCAGACATATTCTGTACTATACTACAGAAGTTCCTGAAGAAATCAAGTCCTCTAAATAATGGATATTGAAGCCAAATTAGTGGTTTTTATAATATTTGTCTGTCTGTGTAGATTATAGATAGATTATACGTGGTAGAGCCATACTGCAGCTATATTTATGCGCGGTAGAGCCATTCTGCAGCTATATTTAAACGTGGTAGAGCCATGCTGCAGCTATATTAGTAGTATGGTTGTGGCACGAATGGGTCAGCTCGACCGGGGAAGGACCACGCTCTCACAGAATACCAGCGTAAAATGGCAGCTGGACACTGCTGTGTTTCGTATGGTAAGTGTAGAGAACCGGAGACCCATTTTATTGGAAAAGAGGCATTCCATCTTAGTCCTCACGGGTGACGACGCATTTTTTTAAATAGAATTAGAGTGACAAACGAGCACTCAGTCCACCTGATGGTAAGTGGTTGCTCTGGCCCATAGACATCTACACATCTATCTTCGCATGCGAATTAAAAAAGGCAGCTTAACACTATTGTGTATCGTATGGTGAGTGTAGAGAACCGGATACCCTTTTTACTTGAAAAGAGGCATTTCATCTTAGTCCTCACGGCTGACAACGTATTACATAACATACTTGGGCGTCCCACAAGGAATGCCATAAAACATGGTCACGAGGCACATGCAAAATAGCAGCTTAATTCTGCTGTGTTTCGTGTGGTGAGTGTAGAGACCCTTTTTACTGGAAACAAGGCATCTTAGTCGTCAGGAGTGACAACGCATCTGCATTTTGATTCGAAAAAGAGGATAGATGTATATGTCTATGGGGCACAGCAACCACTTACCATTAGGTGAACTGTGTGCTCGCTTGTTACCCTTATCCTATAAAAAAACCTAGATATAATATATCGGGTAAACAGTTTTCTTCGTATTTTGTTTGTATAAAATTTAAAAAAATCTCTTTGGTTTTACTGTAAGTATCTAACAGGTTTTAATATTAATATATCATAGATGTAGTAATTAACTAACGTTAGAACTTAACGTTGCTATACCATATCTATGCAACATATATAGGACATTAAAAAACAGAAAAATAAAAAGTATAAAACACTTTCCCACTATTTATCAATTGTTTTTCTGTCCGCCAAAATGAGTGAATTTAACGAAGAAATTAGATGTTTAAAATTGTATGTTTCTTCTGCATATCAATGATATGTTGCAAGCCGGTAGCATTCATTGCTATGCAGATGACAGCACTGGTGATACTCTATACACCGGCCGTGCCAATATTTCTCGAGAAAACGTTACCACGGAACAAACTTGTGTCTGAAGTCGAGTCTTTGCTGGACAAAGTCTCGGATTGGGGGCGACTAAATCTAGTCCAGTTTAATCCTCAGAAGACACAAGTTTGCGCGTTTACCGCTAAAAAGAACCCCTTTGTCGTATCTCCTCAGTTTCAAGGTGCTCCCCTTCTTGCCTCAGCCAGTATCGGAATCCTCGGCGTCGACATATCGAGTAACGTGCAGTTTCGTGGTCACTTGGAAGAGAAGGCCAAATTGGCCTCTAAAAAGCTTGGCGTGCTCAGTAGAGCGGGACAGTATTTCATGCCGGCTCATCGCCTGCAACTTTACAAGGCGCAGGTTCGGCCTCACATGGAATACTGTTCCCATCTCTGGGCTGGGGCTCCCCAGTGCCAGATCCTTACACTTGACCGCATCCAGCGCAGAGCGGCTCGAATCGTCGACGACCGAGTCCTTTCCGATCGGCTCGACTCATTGGCACTGCGAAGAGATGTTGCATCTCTTAGCATTTTCTTTCGCATTTACCATGGGGAGTGCTCTGAGGAATTGTTCGGATTAATCCCAGCCGCCAAATTTCACGAACGCACATCGCGGCAGAACTCCCGATACCATCCACACCATCTGGATGATTGGCGGTCCACCACTGTGCGATTTAGAAGATGTTTTCTTCCTCGCACAACTTCCTTGTGGAATAGTTTACCACCAGCGATTTTTCCGGACCGATACGACTTAGGGACCTTCAAGAAAAGAGCCTACTCCTTTTTAAAAGGCCGGCAACGCATCTGTAATTCCCCTGGTGTTGCGGTTGTTCATGGGCGGCGGTAGTCACTTACCATCAGGTGAGCCACATGCTCGTTTGCCCCCTCTCCTATAAAAAAAAAGATACATTCTGATGTTTTATTACAAAAAAGGGAAAAATGCGATTCAAGCCGCGAAAAAAATTGTGACGTTTATGAACCTATTACGTCAGTGTCAGTAAGAGTAGTACAAAGTTGGTTCAAGCATTCTCAGTCCGGGAATTTTGATGTCAAAGATGCAGCTCGGTCTGGTCGCCTTCATACGGATAAAGTCGAAGCCATTTTTGAAAAAGTGGAGCAAGATAAGCATGTTAGTAGTTATGACATAGCCGAGGGATTTAGGACTGCCCACAAAACATTTTTGACTCATTTGAAATAGACTGACTATACAAAAAAGCTCGATATTTGGGTACCACACGAGCTCACAAGAAAGGAAACCTAATGAATCGTGTACTCATTTGCGATTCTCTATTGAAACGTAATGGAACCGAACTATTTCTGAAAAGAATGATCACTGGTGATGAAAAGTGGATCATCTACGACAAGAAGGTGCGAAAAAGATCATGTTAACGTTTAAACGTTAGTCAAGCTTTACATACTGTAGCTAAACCCGGATTAACACGCAATAAAGTATTGCTGTGTGTATGGTGGGATTGGAAGGGCATCGTTTATTATGAGCTTTTACCACCGGGCAAAACCATCGTTTCGGATCTCTACTGTCAACAGTGTTTTTTTATATATTCTCATTAGAGAATCAAGCAAGAAATTGAAAAAAAAAACAGCCGGAATTGATTAACAGAAAAGGAGTAGTCTTTCATCATGATAACGCCAGACTACACACATCTTTGGCTACTCAGCAAAATTTTGAGAGAGCTTGGTTGGGAAGCGTTAATGCATCCACGTTATAGTCCTGACCGTGCACCCTCTGATTTTCACCTGTTTCGGTCTCTTCAGAATTCTTTGGGTAGTGTTAGGTTAACATAAAGAGAGGACTGTCAAAACTACTTGTCGCGTCTTTTTGATCAAAAATCCCAAGATTTCTATAGTAACGAGATTATGTCACTACATACAAGATGGCAACAAGTTATCGAACAAAATGGCACATATAATAATTAAATGTACTTAATTAAACTTAGAAAAGAAAATTCTTGAATTTGTGTGTAAAATACAAAGAAAGTTTTTCCCTGACCTTATTAGATATGTGTTATCATTCTTACCATGAATGAATACATTTAATTTTAATGTAAATGTGGTACCCTTGTACGCTATTTACGAATCGTTTAACACGCTTTAATTAAAAGAGATGATTCGTACGTTATTCTCCAGTAGACCTCTTCTGAATGTCATAACAATCGGTGACCCGTATCTACAACTCTCACTTAGCTGAATATTGCCATCAGTCACGATTAATTCGTGTCTAATGAATAGAATTACACTGATATGTTTATGTACAACTATAATACTAAAAAAAAAATAGTTTGTCACAAGCCCTCTGTTGTCATATAATCATTCTATCATGAATGTCCGATATTAAGGACCTTCGTTCTAAAAGTCGAAAGGGAAATGAACTTCCCAGAAGATTTATGTCTGACAAAAAACTTACTGACGCTGAAAGGAAGAATGTAATATGTTTTAGTAAGAGACAATTATTACAATATTATACAGTACAATTTATAGTACTGATACCATTGACTTGTATACAGGCACTCAATTTCCTTTTTCTTTTGTTAAATGTTCATTCATTATTAATACATCATTACACATTATTACACAATTTCTCATTATTTGTCAAAGTACAACAGTACAAGTTCATTATCAAAACATGAAAGAAGCCATTGAGCAAAGTACCGTTTAATGACGGTGTAAGAATATCTGCTACTCCTTATCATAGCGTGGGTGTCGTAGAAGGCGACAGAGGAAAACTAACCAGGAGATGGACGGTAGCAACAACAACGACTAAAAATAAAAAAAAAACTGCGGTTGCCAGCCCGCTTGCCAGGCGTGGCAACTATGTGAAATATCCCCCTATGAGGCAATCTATGGGTGAGGCATATGTTCAGCAGTGGACTTTAATAGTTTGTAACGCTAAGGGTAACGGAACACAGTATTCAGGATCTCCAGCGATTTTACCATAAAGACTATACTCGTCATTGATATTGATACCGTATCCTTTCCAGCCCAGTAACTTGACACTTCTATTTCTTATGTCGAACTAGTGATATTTCTTAGACTACTCAAAAGGGTAAAATAATTAAAATTTCAATAAAAGTAAAACCTAGAATTAAAAACTAAAAAAATAATTTCCTATATATATATATATTAGTATCCTTATCCAAAAACAAATCTGCAAAATATGTAATTTTGTAAAATTTCAAGATTCTTTGAATAATTGAGATCTCCTGACCTTACTGATCGACCCTTTGTTCTCTTGGGGAATTAAACACAAAGTTTTCTTTGTTCAGCTGAATACATGAAACAGTTAATGCTAGAAAGGGAACATTATATATTCTCTTTCATGTATTTACCTTAATAATTCTTGATTTATCCCTTTATGTTCAAGAGGCAATGTTATTCGAAATGCATGAATGTTTCTAAATGTTTGAACGTATCTAACCAACGAAGTGAACATATTTGAACAATTTATGTAGTATATATTTTTCTTTATTTTATTGATTTTGTTGTCTTATATTTACGCGACACTACACATTAAATAACAAAAATTCAAAAGCGTGTAACCCAATACTAATAATTGTAATGACATCACCGCCACCATGAGATATTGTGAATAGTTTAATGATGGAAATTGAGTTTTTTCATTATTAATTCATTTATTACAGCCTATTGAATACCGCTGCTGAACACAGGCCTTCCTCACAGATTCTCCTATACGTAAGTCACTCAATAAGTTTTGAGATGCTCGAAATTTAAAAATGGAACGCACCCGTGTTATATGTTTCTAAAAGCAAATTTATTTAAAAATAGAACTCTATTAGCCAATTGCTCAATATTAAAAAAAAAAAAACAAAGTTCTATTAATTTTCCTGCAACGCTTCCCGCGCTTTTCATTTAAAACGATGGATCTTTACCGTGAACATTTGTGCGCTATGATATATTATGATTTTAAATTGGTTTAACCGAACAATTAAGTTTACAACGATTACAAGCAGCATTAGGGGACTCAGCTCCATCACGCGTAACAATTTTTAGGTGGTTTGCTGAATTCAAAAGGGGTAAAATTAATCTTAAAGATGCCCGGAAACAGCAGTAACGACAGAAAATGTATGAACTACTGAAATGTTGGTGCGAGAAGACCCATGAATCACATATACGGACATCGAAAAGATTGTAGGCATTTAGTTCGGGAAACATTCATACCATCCTCCATCAACATCTTGGAGTGAGGAAGCTTTGTTATCGATGGATCCCTCGTTTGCTCTCCGAAAGCGAAAAACCGACTCGTGTGAATTGGTGCCATGACATTTGTCGACGTCAATGCTGGAAAATTGTAGGTCAGTCAACTCTGAATGGTATACTACAGTTGCATTACCCATAACTTTTAAAGCTGTGCAGGAGAGAAGACCAAAGACCGGGCTTCGGGGAATCATGCTGCATCACCATAACGCCTCTTCACATACCTCGCTTAGAACAAAAGCATTTATTGAGGAATCTGATGTCGAAACTCTAAGTCACCCACCCTACAGCCCTGACTTAACTCCTTGTGATTTCTTTTTGTTTCCAAGAGTCAAAGAAAAAATGACAGGCAAGTTTTTTTCAAGAGCCGAAGAAGCCGTAGCTGCCTACGAAGAAGCGATTTCCGACCTGTCAGATCAAGACTGGCAAAAGTATTTTCAGAGATGGTTTAGGCGAATGGAACTTTGTATAGAGCATGATGGAGAATATTTTGAAAAGATGTAAAATAAATATTCATAGTATCAAGAATACTTTTTGTATATTTTAAAAGGAAATAGGGAAATATTTGCCTAAGTTGCCAGCTTGGCATCATTTCATCATCATCATTACAGCCTTTCATAAGTCCACTGTTGAACATAGGCCTCCCCCAAGGAATGCCACAAAGCACGGTCCTGAGCCACCTGCATCCTTCAACTTCCTGCATGTCTTACCAGGTCGTCACTTCATCTCGTGGGGGGTCGCCCTACACTTCGCCTACCGGTACGAGGCTGCCACTCAAGAAACTTTCTTCCCCATCGGTCGTCGGTTCTTCGAGGTATATGGCCGGCCCACTGCCACTTCAGCTTACTAATCTGTTGGGCTATGTCGGTCACTCTGGTTCTACTGCGGATATCCTTATTTCTAAGTTTATCACGCAGAGAAACTCCGAGCATAGCCCTCTCCATAGCTCGCTGAGCGACCTTAAGCTTCCTCATACGGTCAGCAGTGAAGGACCACGTCTCAGATCCGTAAGTCATCACTGGTAACACGCACTGGTTGTATAATTTCGTTTTAAGGTTTTGAGGAATGTCTGACGAGAAGATGTGTCGTAGTTTCCCGAACGCTGCCCAGCCGAGTTGAATCCGTCGATTGACCTCTCGGTCGAAGTTGGACTTACTTAGTCGGACTATTTATCCCAGGTAAACATACTCGTCAACAACTTCGAGCTTAGTGCTCCCAACAACTACCGGCATAGGTGTGACATGGACATTGAACATAATCTTTGTTTTGTCCATATTCATCTTAAGTCCTATCCGTTGGGAGACACTATTGAGGTCATTGAGCATGGTGCTTAGATCCTCCAGCGATTCTGCCATAAGGACTATATCGTCGGCAAATCGAACGTTAGTGATGTACTCGCCATTGATGTTAATACCGTATCCTTTCCAGTCCAGAAGCTTGAAAACGTCTTCCAATGCAGCGGTGAAGAGTTTCGGGGATATAACGTCACCCTGTCTTACACCTCTCTGCAATTGGATAGGTTTCGTACTCTGGTTCTGTACTCGGATAGCCATCGTAGTCCTACTGTACAAGCACTTCAGCACTTCGATATACCGACAGTCAACTTGGCACAGCTGTGCTGAGTCCAAAAGACGGAAAAGCTTGGCATACGAGTTGACAATTGCAGTTTTTTTTTAAATTAATTGAGCTGTATAACATTAAGATGAAGACACAAAAGGTCACAAAGGCCCTCACAGTACGAAAAACAGCAGTATTATACTGCTATTTCACATTGGTGGTTACACTTGGAAAGAAAGGCCAAATTGACCTCTAAAAAGCTTTTCGTGCTCAGTAGAGCAGGGTAGTATTCCGTGTCGGTATACTTCTTGCAACTTTATAAGGCGCAAGTACGGCCTCGCATGTTATACGATCCCATCTCTGGGATGGGGCAGCTCAGTGCCAGCTCCTTCCACTTGACCGCATCTAGTAAAGAGCGGTTCGTCGGAACCGTCGACAACCGAGTTAGTTTTATCGGCTTGACTCCCTGCACCGTAGTGCAGGGACGTACGTAATCAACTCTTCGTAAACAGTTGTTGCATTCAGGTGCATATTTTATCATGTCTACCACGGGGAGTACTGTGGAGGCTGCTTAATTTTTGAAATTCGCGACACCATGCACATATAATCTGGATGCTTAGCGGTCCACCATTGTGCCTTTACCAGAAGTTTTCTTCCTCGCACGACTTCTTTGTGTAATTGGCTAGAGCCTACTCCTTTTTAAAATTCCGGCAACACACCTGCGATTCCCTTGGTGTTGCAATTACTCGTGGACAGCGGTAGTTCCTTACCATCAGGTGAACCACATGCTTGTTGTTCTCCATAAAAAGTAGGCTTTCTCCAGTCCAGCCGACTCTTTTCCAGACCTTTTTTTTAATAAGAATTTTTAATCAAAATTACGTTGCGTACGTTTTAAACAGGTATTTGAGAGAAAAACATATAGCTTATGCAAATTAATGCGAGAGCTACAAGTATTATAGGTTCAGTAATTTGCATCGACATGGTTTTCTACTTTCCGTTACTCACGAAGGTCGCGCACTCTAAAGTGTGGAACATTATGTTGCTTAAAACACAAACCTGTATAATTTAAAAATAGTATTAAAGTAAAATATTTAATGTCATCATCACCACTGTCCCTCACAAATCCATTACATAACATACTTGGGCGTCCCCCAAGGAATGCCATAAAACATGGTCATGAGGCACATGCAAAATAGCAGCTTAATGCTGCTGTGTTTCATATGGTGAGTGTAGAGACCCTTTTTACTGGAAACAAGGCATCTTAGTCCTGAGGAGTGACAACGCATCTGCATTTTGATTCTTAATCGAGGATAAATGTAGATGTCTATGGGCTACAGTGTCCACTTACCATCATGTGGACTGTGTGCTCGTTTGTCACCTTAATCTATATAAAAAAAACATGCATCCATAGACTTAAAGACCACGCTTATCGGTACGAGCCTGCCACTCGAGAATTTTTTATCCCTATCGGTCGTCCGATACCGATTCTTACACCGACATACCTTACTACCGTGTATTGGCGGTGTAGGAATATCCGCTACCCAATATCGTCGCGTGGGTGCGAAACAGGACATGAGCTGCAGCATATTCCTGATAACAACTTAAAATTATCAGAACAGCGGTTGTTAACTCACAGCGAAGCGTGGCAACTATGGCTAAACCCTTTACAAGGCAGGTGGGTGTTTGTTCAACAGTGGACTTATGACGGATAGATTTAATGATAATTATAACTTATAACTTTAATAAAAAATATTGTATTCTATTCTATTTTATATAGCTCCTTTTCTATCCAGCGAGGTTAGACAATTTGAAGTTCTACAATCGTTAACGCTAATAGAAAACTGTAAAAATGAGAACGTCAATAGAAAAAAAAGGATAATTTCCAATAGGAAATTATAACTTTTAATAATTTGTTCAAAAACGTAAGTAATAACTTGACACCGGCAGAAGTACAACCGCACTAGGATATTACCAAAAAAAACCGCATTAAAAAGATCGTAGAGAGCTACGGCGTAGCTATTATATGTTTGCTCTTTGCATCGTTAGATGTATTTCATGTAAAAATCTTCTTTACACTGACTAATAAAAAACAAGCAATAATAAGTTTTAGAAAATATTATCAAAACATGCTAGCATATTTTGAAAGATTATTCTGTGAATTTCTTAAGTAACAAGTTGTATTTATCTCGAGGATATGTAATATACAGTAATGTGAACTTTGATGTAGCGGGATTCATAATATAGAGGAAGTAATAAATTGTTATGGACTGTTAAAACTAATCACCTGCTTCATGTTTCTAAGCCCCTGTCATACCCTTGTTACTTCCCATAACATTAATGGCACTTTGAAATTGTAATACCGATGCTAAAATATTGTTAATGTATTAATAATTGAATTAGGTACATTAGTCAAAGTTAAGAAAATATTGGTTTTGACAGGTAGTTACAGAGGTGTTTATAGCGTGTATATACTTACACCATATACAATATATACTTCGCTGTATATAAAAATAAAAATTTGAATAAGGGCGATTTCCGAACCTATAGGTAAGCGTAATATATCAAGTCAAAAATAACGTGAATTTCAAAACTCTATTGCTGGTTCGCAAAATACGAGTAAGATATCTACAGAAAACTAAACGATTTGCTTTATGGTTTCTAAGGTGTACATCAAATGAGTGAAACAGTTTATTACAGGCTACGGTGAATAACATTTTGTGAAGCGAAGCCAGTGCACTTTACAATCTTCGGCTACATACCACTTACCATCAGGTGGGAAAGTAGTCAAGCCTTGACCCGTAAGAGTTAAAAAAAAGAAGGCGCACAATATTTGTTATCAAAGATAATGTTAAATGAATATGATAATGGATTTTTTAAATTAATTAGAGTTTAATTTCCCTTTGTCTTTGTGCTCCATACGTTGTTAGTTTAGATTTAATTAATTCTGTTGAGGCTTGGTCGACTCGGTCACGTGAATATAGAATTTGATACGTGGTAGAGCCATGCTGCAGCTATATTACTGGTATAGTTGTAGCACGAATGGGTCGGCTCAACCGGGGAAGGACCACGCTCTCACAGAATACCAGCGTAAAATAGCAGCTTAACACTGCTGTGTTTTGTATGGTGAGTGTAGAGAACCGGAGACCCTTTTTACTGGACAAGGGGCATTTCATCTTAGTTCTCACGGCTGACCACGCATCTGCATTTTGATTCGCAAACGAGGATAGATGTAGATGTCTATGGGCCACAGCAACCACTTACCATCAGGTGGACTGTGTGCTCGTTTGTCACCACAATTCTATAAAAAAAGTTTTTTTTTGATACCACTGGTAGGGAAGTAATACAGTTGACAGTAATATCCTAGAGGCACAACACAAGCAAGCTTTCAAAATAAAAATCACCTGGAAAAAAGTTCTGAGGTAACACACAAAAAAATACAGTCAAATTAAGGACCCTTCTCCTTTTTCTGAAGTCGGTTGAAAAGGGAAGAAAATGTAAAATATAATGTATGAATGTAAATAATGTACCCACTCAAATCATTTTAAAGTACTATTGCAACACTACTAAAAATATACTTAGGGATTCATTTTTTTTATAGGATAGGGTGGGTCCTCTGTGGTAATATCACGCTTGTAACCCCCGATGGGGTAAGCAGAGTCCAAAAAGCAGCAAGATACTTGGATCACTTATTGCTAAAAAAAATGGGTTTAAATAGAAAATTGTGAAAGAAGTAATACGTGGCTGGCCTCTCACCTACACAATTACAAACCCAATATGTTATTAGTTGTCTTTGTATGTAATGCTAGGGAAGTAATATAGTTGGCACATTCATTTTGTTATAAATCCATAATAAACACGGGATATACAACATACAAAATAATATAGGATATTTTGTTAACATAACGTTAATAAGTAGAGTACAATTATTCAGACTTACTGCTACTTATAAAAGTATTCACTAAATCCATTTTCTGTTTGCTCGTGTTGGGAATTCATAAGAATTTAATCTTGCAGAAAGCATCCCAAGAGACGCGGTCGACATCATGTTCGTTTAAGAGATTATCAATACAACAAGAACAAAGGCATTCTCGTTTTCCGATAAGCTAACAAGATAATAGTATTAGGGATAGGATTGTGATGATCAGGCTTTCCCATTTCACACTGGAAATAGATAGATTAACTGTAAATCTGTGTAGTTTAACATTATATAAAATGTTAGCATTTTGAATATATTGGTTTTTTTTTATAAAATTTATGTAACAAACGATTTTACTGTTCACCCGATGGTAAGTGGCTACTGCAGTCCATGGACACCTGCAACCTACTTCAAAACAAGATTTACACATGCTACAGACGCGTCGACAAATTAAAATAGTGTCAACATATTTATTTGGATGTGGACCATGTAAGAATAAAACATGACAGGAAAGAAATAAAAAAATGCCCCGTTGGTGATTAAGTGTGTGTGGTTTTTTTTATAGGATAAGAGTGACAAACGAGCACACAGTCCACCTGATGATAAGTGGTTGCTGTGGCCCATAGACATCTACATTTATTCTCGATTACGAATCAAAATGCAGATGCGTTGTCACCCGTGAGGACTAAGATGGAATGCCTCGTTTCTAGTAAAAAGGGTCTCCGGTTCTCTACACTCACCATACGAAACACAGCAGCATTAAGCTGCTATTTTACGCTGGTATTCTGTGAGAGCGTGGTCCTTTCCCGGTCGAGCCGACCTATTCGTGTTACAACTATACCAGTAATATAGCTGCAGCATCGCTCTACCACACATCAAATTCTATATTCACGTGAAAAGTCGACCAAGCCTCTACAGAATTAATTAATTAAATCTAAACTAATAACGTATGGAGCACAAAGACAAAGGGAAATTAAACTCCAATTAATTGAAAAAATCTATATAAAAATAAAAATTGAGTTAGTTCCGAAAACATCTCGAGAAGGTAAACACCGAACATTGATCCTAAAAGGCAAGTCGTAAAGAGACATGCCGTATGTGCTCGTTTGCCCCTCTCCTATAAAAAAAGCTATATATATATATATAGTACTTCGTACGTTATTCTCCAGTAGACCTCTTCATGATGTCGTAACAATCGGTGACCCGTATCTACAACTCTCACTTAGCTGAATATTACCATCAGTCACGATTAATTGGTGTCTAATGAATAGAATTACACTGAAATGTTTATGTACTATTATAATACTAAAAAAAATAGTTTGTCACAAGCCCTCTGTTGTCATATAATCATTCTATCATGAATGCTACAAATTCTGAGCAACCTTCATGCATTAACTCTCTTATAATAGCGATTTATCGACTTTATCGTAAAAAGTCATCGAACCTTTTTATTCGTATTTCATCAAAGAATATAAAAAATAATTGTCCCGTTTGAAAATAACAATTCCTTGCAATTGAAAAAACTATATCGGTTTAAACAATATGGCACCGAGTTGCCCCATGGCAAGATGAATTTATATCATCAGTAGGACAATTCGAAGAGAATCGCATAAAATAATTGAAGTGGAATAGTTTTCATGCACCGAATCCTGCTCGACTCCTGAACCTTATTTATTACATATTTAGTACGGTACCTATTCATTGCTAGACATAAATATTGAATTCAGTTGTATTTTCAAGAAAAAATATATATTAAAAAACATGCGTGAGTGTCGTGGAACACTTGGTTGTAACGAAGTTCCTTTCGTTTATATTTCATTGATAAACGTATTATATTATTAATTAACAAATATAAATAAATGAATTTACTAGCGTCTATTAAAATGAAGCGTTATTTAAAATAAAATAATATTTCATGACAAAACTCGCGATACCATCCATATCATCCAGATGATATGGATGGTATCGCGAGTTTTGTCGCGATGTGCGATGGTGAAATTGAGCGGCTGTAATTAGTCCGAACAATTCCTCAGAGCACTCCCCGTGGTAGATGCGATAAAATACGCAAAGAGATGCAACATCTCTACGCAGTGCCAGTGAGTCAAGCCAATCGGAAAGAACTCGGTCGTCGACGATTCGAACCGCTCTGCGCTGGATGTGGTCAAGTGGAAGGAGCTGGCACTGGGAAGCCCCTGCCCAGAGATGGGAACAGTATTCCATGTGAGGCCGAACCTGCGCATCGTAAAGTTGCAAGCGGTGTGCCCGCATGAAATACTGTCCCGCTCTGCTGAGCACGCCAAGTTTTTAGAGGCCAATTTGGCCTTCTCTTCCAAGTGACCACGAAACTGCACGTCACTCGATATGTCGACGCAGAGGATTCCGATACTGGCTGAGGCAACAAGGGGAGCGCCTTGAAACTGAAGAGATACGACAAAAGGTTTCTTTTTAGCGGTAAACGCGCAAACTTGTTTCTTCTGGGGATTGAACTGGACTAGATTTAGTCGCCCCCAGTCTGAGACATTGTTCAGCAAAGACTCCACTTCAGACACAAGTTTGTTCCGGTACTCGGCGACGTTTTCCCGAGAAATATTGGCACGGCCGGTGTATAAAGCATCACCAGTGCTGTCGTCTGCATAGCAATGAATGTTACTGGTTTGCAACATATCATTGATATGCAGAAGAAACAGCGTTGGTGATAGCACGCAGCCATGTGGAACACCCGCATTAATGGGCTTGTAATCGGAGCATGCACCGTCTACTTCGACCTTGATGCTCCGATCTGCAAGAAAACTGGTGATCCAATTGCACAATTTCTCGGGAAGCCCATAGGAAGGCAGCTTCGAAAGAAGCGCTTAGTGCCAAACCAGATCGAAAGCCTTCGCTATATCCAAACTAACGGCCAACGCCTCCCCCTTGGATTCCACTGCCTCCGCCCATCTATGAGTTAGGTAACTTAGAAGATCACCAGCTGAGCGACCTCGACGGAAACCGTACTGGCGGTCACTTATCAGCTGGTGATCCTCAAGGTACCGCATGAGCTGGCTGTTAATAATGGTTTCCATTACTTTGGAGAACAAGGAGGTGATAGCGATAGGCCTGTAGTTGGACGGATCTGAGCGGTCGCCTTTTTTAGGGATCGCGTGCACCAAAGCTGTCTTCCATGAGTTCGGGACTACGCTTAGGGAGTAGGAGTACCGAAAAAACGCGTTAAAACTGGTGTCAACTCCGGAGCACACGTCTTCAGCACAATAGGCGGGACTCCATCAGGCCCACTCGACTTGTTGACGTCCAGGGAGAGGAGTGCTTTACGCACCAAGTGCTGTGTAAACAGCACTTCCCGCATGGAGCACTCACACCGCGGGATGGTCGGCGGTGTGTTCCCCCGTCATCTAGAGTCGAGTTGGAAGCAAAAAGAGAGCCTAGCCTAGCCGGCTTTCTCCTTTACGTCATGGGTCAGTGAGTCGTCCACCCTGTGAAGAGATGACAGATATGGCTGATAGAAGTTCCCTTGGACAGCCTTGGCGAGAGACCAGAATGCACGTGTTCTTGAAGGGAGGCGAACTAGTTTCTCGCCAATTCTGCCGATGTGCTCTGACTTTGCCTTGGCAACGACACTTTTGAAGGACCTTCTTTTTAAGAGCGCTGGGGTTTACATTCCGGGACGTTGATGCATCAGCTCAGGCCTGGTAGCACTCCTGCTTATAGCGTGATGCTATTTTACAGGAGCGACCAAACCATGACTGGGATCTGCCTCCAATGGGCACCACAGAGGATGGAATAAAAAGTTCCATACCCTGAAGTACCACACAGCAACAGAATCAGCAACAACGCTGGGATCTTCCGGCGAGAAGCAAACCCGCCCCCAATGGTAGGGCGCAAAAAAAAGACCGGATCCCGTTCCAATCGGCCGACCTATAGTGCCAAACACGGCGGCAAGCTGCAGATCGCAACTGCGATGGGAGCGTGAGTGGCACCGTACTCCGGATCAGACAATGGTCGGAAGAGCCCAGAGGGGCATCGAGGGAGACCTGCTATCCGTCCGGATGAGAGATCAGCAGAAGGTCCAACAGGGAAGGTACATGATCTTCCACATCTGGGATCCGCGTAGGCGAAGTAACCAGTTGTGTTAGACCATATGCTAAGGCAAAGTCATAGACAGATCTACCCGCATGATCGGTTAAATGGGAACCAAGCCATTCAGCGTGGTGGGCGTTAAAATCACCAAGTATCACGATCTCTGCAGATGGGACCTGTTGTAGCACGGAGTCTGCAGCCATTTGAATGTGGTCGATGAGTCGGTCTGTGTCGACATTACCGCTACGGGACCTATAGAGGCACCCGTAGACGCGGGGATGGTCGTCGCTGTCTACGCACAGCCATAGGATGGACAGGTCCGTACCTTCAAGACTGCCGAGGCGTCGAAAACAGATGTCCTCTCTGACGTATACGCAAACTCCAGCCCGGGGCACAAAGGAGTGTTCAAATTTGTACCCCGGGTAGGAGAGATATGAAGTATCAGCCGGTGAGGACACCTGAGTCTCGGTTAAAAAGAGTAAGGTCAGCGTCGCTGTCTCTAGATTGTAATGGACAGCGTTAAGGTTGGAATGAAGTCCCCTGATATTGCAAAAATTCACGGATAACGTGAAAGGGGTCGCCTTGGTCTTATTGCTCCGCTTGCCCCGAGCAGTATTAGTCGCAAGCGGAATTTTGCCCCCCCCAGGATATGTGGGGCAGCCTGAGCACCCACGCGCAGGAGTGGAGTAGTTTGGTCGCGGATGCTTAGCGAGGGATTCTCCAGGGGTGCTGGTACCCTCCTGGGGTAGTCTTTTATTTAATTCCGCTACCATGTTGATGTGGGGGGCGGGGCGGGGGGAATTCGGCCTCCGGCCACCTGTACTCACCAAGCGGAACGCAGAGGTAAACCTCTACTTCACGCTGGTATTCTGTAAGGTCGTGGTACCACCTCGGTTCGAGCCGGCCCATCCGTGCGACAGCAAAAGCTGCCGCGTGGCGCCTACCACTGTTAAAAAGTAAATTGTAAGACTGATATACATTTAATCACATAATATTAAAATATACAATATTATTATCACTCGCTGGTCTAGTGGTCGTAAACGTGGTTGCTGATTATGGGTTGCTGAGTATGGGTCGGCTCAAAATCACTTATTGGCTTTTTCTATCAAGAAATGATCAGTAGCGGCCGGGAGTCAGTAAGTTCGCGGAGTTTCACCCCCGTGCCTCGGAAAGCACGTAAAGCCGTAAGCCCTCCGCCCTCTCTCCGGTCGTGTAGGATTACCGTCGCAGCGGACTATGAGAGTGAGGGAATAGAGAGTGCACCTGTGCTTGCGCATACACTTGGGCACTATAATCCTGTCCTGCGCAGATGGCTAGTCTCCGTTGAGACTGGCCGCCGGGACCGAAATTCGGTCTGGAGGACATTATTATTATGCACTATTTATTAACGTAATTTAAAAAAAAAAAACTAAACTAGAAGCCTAAATTATCATACAGACCTACTTAACTTTTGAAGGACTTTTGAAACTTTTGAAGTTTGTTGATGACCGGGGAACACACCGCCGTCCATCCCGCGGTGTGAGTGCTCCATGCCGGATGTGCGGTTCTCACAGCGCTCGGTTTGCAGAATATTTCTCTCCCTTGACATCCACAAGTCTAGTGGGCCTGACGGAATCCCCCCAATTGTGCTGAGGACGTCTGCTCCGGAGTTGGCACCGGTTCTAACGCGTCTTTTCCGGTACTCCTATTCCCTACGCGTAGTCTCAAAATCATGAAAGACAGCTTTTGTCCACCCGATCCCTAAAAAAGGCGACCGCTCAGACCCGTCCAACTACAGGCCTATCGCCATCACCCCCTTGTTCTCCAAAATAATGGAATCCGTTATAAGCTGCCACCTCATGCGGTACCTTGAGGATCACCAGCTGATTAGTGACCGCTAGTACGGTTTTCGTCGGGGTCGATCAGCTGGTGATATTTTGGTCTACTTAACTCATAGATGGGCGGAGGCAGTAGAGTCCAAGGGGGAGGTTAGTTTGGACATTGCGAAGGCCTTCGATCGGGTTTGGCACAAAGCGCTTCTTTCGAAGCTCCCTTCCTATGGGCTTCCCGAGAAATTATGCAATTGGATCACCAGCTTTCTTGCAGATGGGAGCATCAGGGTTGTTGTAGACGGTGCATGCTCCGACTATAAGCCTATTAACGCTGGTGTTCCACAAAGCTGCGTGCTATCACCAACGCTGTTTCTTCTGCATATCAATGATATGTTGCAAGCCGGTAGCATTCATTGCTATGCGGATGACAGCACTGGTGATGCTCTATATACCGGCCGTGCCAATATTTCTCGGGAAAACGTCACCGAGTACCGGAACAAACTTGTGTCTGAAGTCGAGTTTTTGCTGGACAAAGTCTCGGAATGGGGGCGACTAAATCTAGTCCAGTTTAATCCTCAAAAGACACAAGTTTGCGTGTTTACCACTAAAAAGAACCCTTTTGTCGTATCTCCTCAGTTTCAAGGTACTCCCCTTGTTGCCTCAGCCAGTATCGGAATCCTCGGCGTCGACATATCGAGTGACGTGCAGTTTCGTGGTCACTTGGAAGAGAAGGCCAAATTGGCCTCTAAAAAGCTTGACGTGCTCAGCAGAGCGGGACAGTATTTCATGCCGGCTCAACGCCTGCAACTTTACAAGGCGCAGGTTCGGCCTCACATGGAATACTGTTCCCATCTCTGCGCTGGGGCTCCCCAGTGCCAGCTCCTTCCACTTGACCGCATCCAGCGCAGAGCGGCTCGAATCGTCGACTACCCAGTCCTTTCCGATCGGCTCGACTCATTGGCACTGCGAAGAGATGTTGCATCTCTTTGCATTTTCTTTCGCATTTACCATGGGGAGTGCTCTGAGGAATTGTTCGGATTAATCCAAGCCGCCAAATTTCACGAACGCACATCGCGGCAGAACTCCCGATACCATCCACACCATCTGGATGATTAGCGGTCCACCACTGTGCGATTTAGAAGATATTTTCTTCCTCGCAAAACTTCCTTGTGGAATAGTTTACCACCAGCGATTTTTCCGGACCGATACGACTTAGGAACCTTCAAGAAAAGAGCCTACTCCTTTTTAAAAGGCCGGCAACGCATCTGCAATTCCCCTGGTGTTGCGGTTGTTCATAGGCGGCGGTAGTCACTTACCATCAGGTGAGCCGCATGCTCGTTTGCCCCCTCTCCCATAAAAAAAAAACTGTCCGCAGTATAGTACCGAGAATATTTCTTATTTATTTATTTATAAGTCCATTGCTATATGTCAGAATTCATATGAAAGCTAGTCGCCAATGGATAAAATAAAACTATATGAGGATATAAAACAGTCCTTCTATTTGCCGTAACAGTTGCAAATTGGTCGTAACAAGTGTTAGTGTTGCTTCAAAGCACCTTTTAAAAGAAACAAGTTTAAGGAACAGGGAGAATTACACTGACATACATTTTGCTATTTTGTATCTGTTTATTCTATAATATATATATATATATTATAGAATAGGGTGAAAAAAGTGAATTACCCTCTTGAACTCGTCAGATATATTGTAACAACTTAATAACTTAAATGTACACAAAATTGTCTTGTTCACACTGCCTTACATACGAGGATTGCCATAAGAAAATAAGTAAAGACATAATTTAAGTTTGCAAATGATTATGTAATTTAATATGTAATAATAATTTAGATTTGACACATAATTGTAATGATAAGAATACCAAATTTGATTTATATAATTGACATTAATAATTTAACTAAGAAGTTCTGGACATCTGGACAGAAACTATTCGAATACAATTTAAGACTGGTAGCAAATGTGCTATCTTATTATTTACATTTTACACGCTAAGTTGTTGGCTACCAAGACACCTGCTTCTATAGAGCAGTATAATTATTTGATTTTGAATTTGGAATCAGTTACATCTGATTTAAATTAATTAATGCACCAATAGAGGCAATCTCTGCCAATAATAAAAGTTTAATTAATTTAGGCAATACTTGCCAACAAGAGAGGCTAACGTCCTGCAGCGATTTTTTGCGGGCTTATGAATAATGAGAAGAATAATACAATCATCTTTATAATGAAAAATAAACATTGTACTCTTAGCTCCATTAATAAACAAGAACTTTCGCCGGGTTATGAATACGGAGAAGAAAAGGCGGTCATGTTGTTGGAAAAATAAACACCAAATTATTTGCTCTAACAATAAACCGCATCATTAAAAGTTCAAAAGACTGAATCATGTTAAACACACAAGGGTGAAATATTGTTCTTAGCTTCAACCCAAGTTTACTCAAATAATAGTTCTACGTAATTAGGGTTTCCCTTTCACGCAAGATATGTTTTCCTGCCTAATTAATGGAGCCTGATTCAAACTATACAAAATATACAATATTCGCAGATGATGATAAGACAAAAATAAATATAACGTCCAGGTTACACCTAAATATAACAGTAGTTGCTGGGAACACTACGCTGGAAGATTTGAATGAGTATATGCACCTGGGACCTAAAGTTTGATTAGGTAAGTCCAATTTTGACCAAGAGGTCAACTGACGAATCCAACTCAGCTGGGAAATTACGACAAAACTTCTTGTTGATATACTTAAGAACCTTAAAATAAAAGTGTTCTATTACGCGTTGCCAAAGATGGCTAACATAACCGTGATGTTTCATTAGTGGCTGTATGAGGAAGTTTCACGTCACTCAGCGAGCGATAGAGAGTGCTATGCTCGGAGTTTCTTTGCGTGATTATATCCGTAACGAGGATATCCGCTGAAGAACAAGAATAACTGATCTAGCCTAGATCAATAGGCCGAAGCAACGGCAAACTTGAAGAACCGACAACCTGTGGGTAAAAAGGATTTCCTAGTTTCAGCCTCGTAATTGCAAGTACAGTGTTGGTTGATCCCCCGCTAAATGGCGTGACGAACTGATGTAACATGCAGGTAGTTGATGAATGCACGTGGCTCACCCAGCCCTGTGTCGCCAGCAACGCAAAGTCAGAAATTTTCATTTAGAAAAAGCCAAAATTAGGAGCTTTTCAGGTTAGGTGGTATAAAGTAAAAATAGGCAATACATAAATAAAACGAGGTATTTACTAACATCATACATTTAAAAAAATATGGTTACCCTGTGCTGCGGCATGTAGCTGCGAAAAGGAACAATAGCTAAGGGTTAACTCGGATTCAAAATAATTTGAAATTAGGTACATATGTTACTTTTTTGAAAATTAATAATTAATTTGTTACTTTGGGTTAAGTGTTTTCGGGAAAATCACTACATTTGTAACTCAGAGCAATAACTAAAGTATAATGTTTTGAGATTTGTTACCATAGACGCAATAAAAATTTGTGGTATTTTGTGTTCTGACGTGATAACAACCTATTAAAAGTCCACTGCTAAAAATAGGCCATTGCCATAACATATTACTTTATAGAGGGTATATTAGCCAAAGTTGCCACGCTTGTTAAGCAGGAAGACAATCTCTTTTTTTAATATTGTTAGTTGTTATCAGCAACATATATTATACGTGGTAGAGCCATGCTGCAGCTACATATATTATTAGTATAGTTGTAGTACGAATGGGTCGGCTCGACCGGGAAAGGACCACGCTCTCACAGAATACTAATATAAAATGGCAGCTTGACACTGCTGTGTTTCGTACGATAAGTGTAGAAAACCGTAAATCAATTTTACTGGAAAAGAGGCATTCCATATTAGTCCTCACGGGTGATGACGCATCTGCATTTTGATTCTTTATTGAGGATATTTGTAGATGTCTATGGGTCACAGCAACCACTTGTCGCCTTTTACTACATCTACGGGATAATAAGCGGAAGTGGATTCTCTTAAACCACCACTTTATGGTTTCAATGTTTTTTCACATACATACAAAATTTTAACGTTTATGTTTAAATACAATATTTTAAAGAAATACATTTTATGGCATTTTGGTTACAAAATTATAATATTATAACTTGAAATTTAATATCATAATATCGTATATTTCATAAATGCCGCGTTACCTAAGTCTCACATGGTGAGAGCGATTTATGTAAAAACGTGATGCATATTATACACATTTTAATTTTTTCTTGTTACGTAAGAGTTGACAATATTGGAGCAAAAATTATATTTAAAAAAAGGTACGAGTATCATTGTGGAGTTTTCAATCCTTGTCTTTTATTATAATAAAATCAAGTGTTTATTCTCCTAATTATATAAATAAAAGCAACACTTCAACGAAATTATTTTACGTTATAAATAATTCATATAAAGAACAATTCACAGTTTGTGTAAAAATATTGCATTAAATTTTTATAAAAGGTGATGTAACTTGTTGTATATTGAGGAACATAAAATAGAGATCATTAATAATTTATAGTGATACGAGTTAACGTTAGACATCACACACACAAACACTCACGCCTGTCACCCAGAGGGGTAGGCAGAGACTACGGACTTCCATTTGGCGCGATCCTGACACACCTCTCTCGCCTCCTTTACATCCATATATCTACGCATACACGCTCTTCGTTTAAGGGTACTCCTAATCTGGCCCATTTTCAATGTATCGCCGATTTGGTCGATAAATCTTCGTCTAGGGCGTCCCTTCCCGACTTTGCCGTTCACATCTGAAACATAAATTTGCTTTGTCACTCTTTCCTCGTTCAATCTTTCTACGTAACCAAACCACCGAAGCATTCCTTTTTTAATCTTGTTCACAACGTCATCTTGAAAACCACACTTTTCTCTTATCACACTATTTCTCACCCTGTCATTCATTTTCAGCCCTAGCATACTCCTTAATGACCGCATTTCTACAGCCTTTATTCTACTCTCATGCTTCTTCTGCCAGACGCAACTTTCACTACCATACATTAAAGTAGGGACTAACACAGCATTATGAATTGCCATACGTGCCTTCTTTGACACATTCTGGCTCTTCATAAAAGCGTTTAGAGCGCCTTTAACTCTTTTTCCTGCGTTCACTTATCGTTCTATATCCTTATCATATCTACCATTCTTGCTAAATAAACATCCCAAATATACAAACTCATCCACTTGCTCAATTAACTCCCCTTCTATTCTTATTTCACATAACGTTTTACTTTCTTCTCTTTCAAAAACCATCACTTTCGTCTTACTTGCGTTCACTTTCATACCCCTTTCTTTCAATGACCAATTCATTAAAGTAACCATCATTTGCAACTCGGCCGCCAACGATGCAAATATGACTTGATCATCGGCGTACAAAGGCATTTGACGGTTAACTCACCCATTCTCAACCCACATTCTTCAACTTTCAAAGTTTGCAAACAACTGTCCATAAATAGGTTAAACAGCCACGGAGAAGCTACACAGCCCTGTCTGACACCTTTTTGAATGCCAAACCGTTAGACATGTTGTGCCAAAACGTTAGACATGTAACACATTAAGCAGTTAGAATTAATCACGAAAATTGATAAAGTATGCAAACCGAAAGCAGGGCACCCACTCTGCATACACAACGGATAGAATCATGATACTGACCAAAACTTGTAGCATAACCGATCCTAACTATTTTCCTGCGCCGTGCTTTATGATGCTCGAACGAGTAGGGTTTACATATAAGTTTATTTTTTTAGGTTTAGATTTCGTATATTTCGTATATATTCATAAAAAAATGTCAGGCCGATAGATTGCAGCATAGCCATGTTTGTCTATTACCATTTGCATACTGTATATAGTGGAATTGATTAACCTATGTTGCTTAATGGTATGTGCATACTGTGGCGATGAACGATTATATCATCATAATGTACGCGGCTTTAGGGCCACTCCAGCCGCACCTTAACCTACTGTCACTGATATTGCAAATGTTTTATTACACGCAAATAGTCTAAATCATACGCGTAAGTATCAGAAATTAGAATTGTCTAAAATTATTAAAAATATTATGTTTATTTTTTAATTTAAATTATGTCAGACGAATAAAAATAAATAAATTCTACGATAATCGTATAAATAAGAAAAAGAAAATAAAAATTATCGAATGACATTTTAATCTTTTTATTATTCTTCCCAATAAGTAACGGACTTTATTCATAAAGCTCGGACGATTTAATTATTTCATTAGTTTTTATCATATTGCCTACTCATTACTCACATTGGGCATTATGAATAATTCCCAATAAATTACTTGATCCATAAAATATATAATCTAAATTTTGCTTTAATTATGTAACACCCCAAGATATAACAGGTCCATTTGACATTTCCCGAAAACGTAAGTATGGCAAAACTCTCGGAGAATTGTGGTTTGTTCATTACTGAGCTGTGGTAAGCCTGCCTATTCAAAATTGTGATTAAATCAAGCAGTGCTTGTAATGCTGTAGTCCGATTTGAAGGGTAAGTATAATAACATAAGTCGGAGCGTCTATAGAGAGAGATTCCGCTTCAGTCATTCAACGAGTGTGGTCATTCTACTTAGTGCTAAGATAGTGTCGTGGTTCTGTTCGTTGCTATAATTCTTCTAGTGCAGGCAAGGAGGATTGGTGTTGCTGAGAGGCTGCCCTGTGTTACATTGAGATAAGTAGTGTTGCTGTTGGTTTACATATTTTGGTGTTATCATGTAATTACGCACCTCACATTACACTGGTGTGTGATTGTGGCGGGGACGTGTTACGGTGTGGTCGAACTGTAATTACTCTATACTGAATGTATAATGCGTTACACTGTCTTGTTACTGATAATGATTAATTGCGTAAGCAAGAGAGCAAGTTGAACATCCGCTCTCACACCTTTATTATTTTTAATTATTAATGCCATCCTGATGTATTTCCGAGTTCAGAAAGTGGGATCCTCTGCTGAAACTTCGAAATATATAATATATAATAATATAACAGGCTGTGAGGCATTCCATCTTAGTCCTCAGAGGTGACAACGCACTGTAGCCGTTTTTGTTCAAATGTGGTTGCAGGTGTCCGCGGACTGCAGTACCTACTTACTGCCGTTTAGACAGTAAGTTCGTTTGTCACTTCAGCTTTAAAAAAGTCACGTACCTATATAATAAATACTATTTACATTATACGTTGTATACATAAAAGACAATATTGCAAAATTTTCATTTCCGTGATAATAGCTACGTAATTAATAGAATAAAATCAGTTGCATAATATTCCTACCTACACTTTACTAGTCTAGAATCTAGTTTAGATAGAAATGCAGACTTTACTGGGTGATCTTCTTTGTGTTGTGCATGCGACATCATTGACGAGCGCTTTAATTACAAACATCTCTATTATATTTGATTATATATATTTTTATTATCTTTACATATACTTAAAATAATATACGACTGCCTCGTTGCTCTAGTCGTTGTAAACGTGATTGCTAATGCTCCTGCTCCCGAATCGGGTCAAAACCAGTTATTGGGTTTTACTGTCCAGAAATTCTCAGTAGGTAGTAACCCGGAGTTAGGAAGTTGACTGTGTATCACCCACGTGCCTCGGAAAGCACGTAGAGCCGTTGATCTTGCGCCTGATCTCTCTCCGATCATGTCGAATAAGGGCTAATAATTTTATGCTCACCAGATGTCGCTAGTTGACACTCAGATAAAGTTTTTTGTTACACAATGTAATTTAATTGAGAAGTTGTTTTTTTAATAAAAGTGTATCAGTTTCTAGAGTATTATATTAATACATAAACAATGCGTCAGTGGTTTGCTTTTTAACTTTTTGCACATTTTTAACTTTTTTTTTATTTTTCTACTTTTATGAATATCTGTGGATTGGTTTATTTATTTTTAATGTTATTAATATAGAACATAGCTAATAGTACAAAAAGAAACAATAACTTTTACATTTTCCGAACAAATTAACTTCCCCGCTATGAAATCTATCAAATATTATACCTCATTTTCTAGTGGCGCCGCCCTGGTGGCGGAAATAGTTGTGGATGCCCTCATTACCGTCGCTTCGGACAATGAGAATGAGGGAATAGAGAGTGCACTCCGTTGAGACTGGCCGCCGTGACCGAAATTCGATCTGGGGGACCTTATTATTACTCATACTTAATACTTATACAGGTGTAGTCTTTAAAATAATACATCGTCAAAATTTACCTGGAAAGTAAAATAATGATTTCTTATATTTACGCGAACACTACACATTGAATAAAACTACTTTTACGGATTCTATCGCGTTTAATTAACTTATTTTTATTATTCCCCGACATTTCAGGTGCTTTACAGCACCCATGTTCACGGAGGACTGAGGTGATTGACGTCTCGATGTCAGAGTTAATCCAGAGTACCTTCAGCTTTTTTAATTATTAATTTTGGTCCGATCTACGCACAATGAACTTACTGTCTTGAAGTCTTGCAGTGGTATGCTTGGGTTTAATTTTATTAATTTCAGTATCCCAAGCATGTGGTAGTATCCAGCTTCCCTCTCTATTAAAATTAGGATGTTTTTTTTTTAATTTTAATAGCCTCACGTATCATCCTTGGCAGTAATCGATGTTCTTTCGCGAGAATTTGTGGTTTATCAAATCTAATGTAATGGCGGGCGCCGTCTAGGATATGACCACAAACAGCAGACTTCCCAAACCGTTGGTGCTTCACGTCAGCTATGTGTTTTTATTGATCGCTTTGTCGGCCCTATATAGAAGAGATCACATTCACAATCAAGCTTGTACACTCCTGCATCTTGTAGAGGAATATTGCATTTGACGGATGGTAAGAACTGACTAATATTCTTCGGTGGCTTGAAGAATGTTCTAATAGAAGCTCGCTTCAATATGTAGTCAATCTTATCTGTGACACCTGTGACATAAGGTAGTACAGCAGGCCCACGCTCGACGGTGGCCGGCTTCACTCGGTCACTGTGACATAGGCGCGGGACCCGAAGCTTGTTGTCGTGCAGAACCTGCTTGAAGTGCTGAAGTTCGGTGGGCAGGTGGTTGCTGTCACAGATCCCTTGTGCTCTCTGTAACAAAGATTTTCCCACAAGAGCTAACTGTGATGGTGGGATTCACAGTTTAAAAAAAATACCGATACAAACTGATATCTAAGATGACTTTGGTCATAAAATAATAGTTATAAAAATAACACACATATTTATTTTCAACAAGATTATTTTGCTTATTAAAAACTTTTCCGGTGTGTGACCACGTTGACATTGACAAACTTTTGATTGCTAGAGTTTCCTCAGTTACACACAAAATTAATTATCGTCGTTGTAGTGCTAACTTTGCAAAAGTTAATTAAACCGGACACGTGAGAGTCACGGTACAAACAAGCTACACACATCGTTAACATAAACGATCTTTATCTGATGTTTATGTTAATTTTAT
Source organism: Parnassius mnemosyne (assembly GCA_963668995.1). NCBI lineage: Eukaryota > Metazoa > Arthropoda > Insecta > Lepidoptera > Papilionidae > Parnassius > Parnassius mnemosyne. The sequence continues at coordinate 14,524,960 of CAVLGL010000035.1, read as the reverse complement.
AATGTTACTTAATTCTATAATGTTTATTTACTTTCGGTATGGTTGTCCAAACGGCCAATGCTGCATTTCGGAGCTGATCAAGAGTTTGTGGTGGTTAGGATTTAAGTTTGGACTACGAGCTGGCCATCCCCAATTTTGGAATACCGACCTCTTGAGGGTATTCATTCACATAATGCGCTACGTGTGAGCGTGCATTGTCGTGCATTAAAAGAAACTCATCGTATCCTATGAACCCTGAATAAGGCAAAACATGATTCTGTAGGATCTCTTTAAGGTATTGAGCAGCAGTTAGCCGATTGTACACGATAACCAACTCTGTACGAGCGTCAGAACTTTCTTCCTACACCATTATGGAAGCTCCGATAATACTCACTGTTTGTGTAGTGGTAATCGGTAGAAATCGTTTTCCTCTTTTTCTCCATACTCGTTCTCGACCGTCTGGTGCAGTTAATACAATCCTACACTCGTCTGTAAACAAGATTTTAGCCCACTGCTCGTTTTCTCGGGCAAAACGAAGTCTTGCTACTCGGTTTTGTCTGAGAAGCTCCGGGGTGCGTGCCGATCCACGGGCTGTTAAATACACTTCCTCCATGCGTCTTCTCACCGTACGCTCGCTAATATTAACAACACCCATTGTTATTTGGAGCCGCTGGCGAATTTCAACTGTGGTAAGGTAGCGATGTCGCAAAACTTCTAGGATAAGGAAGCGATCGTCCCGGGCTGATGTGCATCTTACACCTCCGCTACCTGGTCTGCGGGTGTATCTGCTAGTCTCCTGGTATCGTCTATTAGCATACTGCATTGAAGAAGGTGGTACATTTAGTGCTATAGCCAATTCACGTTGTGTCAATCCTTGGTCGATTAATGCTACGGCTTGTGCAACCTGAGCGAGTGTTATGTGCTTTTTTTTAGATATTGGATTAAAAGCACAAAATCACAAAAGTTTAGCAACCGAACGGTACACTGTTCACAATCCTAAGTTTAAAAATTCAAGTAGTCGCTAAAGTAGCCGATTCAACTAAAGCTTGAAACAAATTAATGTCACACTACAATCAAACATAGTGAATTATCCTCTTGAACTCGTCGTACTCGTAAGCATTTTTTGATCTACCTTCTCAAGAAATATTCATTATAAACACTCACAACTTTGTTATCGCAAGATAAGGGCTTGGCCGAAATTCCGTCCCGCTGATTGTTTATTATTATACAATACTTAATTAGTTGATGACTTAATTAATCAATAAATTGTTCAAATATTATGACAGAATAGTGCAGACGGTTACAGAAGTGTGTGTCGTCAACGTAGGGAGTGATATATTTAATAGAATATTTTTTGAAGTGTGTACCTTTAAGAGATGGATCGAATTTGGGAGAGAGGGGGATATATCATTAGATCGGCGAACGCAATTGCTCTCCAACTATATGATCAAATAGAAAGGCTAGTTAACCTTTTTAACCCCTGACAAAAACAGAGGGGTGTTATTTGTTTGTAGTGTGTATCTGTGTACCTGTGTATCTGTGTGTATCTGTGTGTATCTGTGGCATTATAGCTCCTGTAGATTTAATTATTGCTCACATTGAAAAGGTTGGCCGACATGCCACTGCCGTGGCCTCCTTCGTTGTCTGCACATGTAAAGCGGCATTTTGCACACAGTAGATCCTCAAATCAAAGTAAGAACGATAAAATTACAATTCAAAGCAATGAACGTTTACCAATTATGTTATTATTCATGTTTCTCATTTAAGATTTGGAAATGAGGGTAAAAAATAAATAAAAGGAAATACCAACAAATGTAAGTAGAATGGTAATGTCCCACTTGTTTTAGCAGTATAAAGTATCGCACAGGCGACTAGGAGGCATCAGTCTGTAATTCTAAGACGGAGGTTAGTCGGAGGTTACACGTTCAATCTTACGCCAGTTCAGTCTGTGACCTTGATCACGTATAGACTGATGGCGGAATGATGGATTTATGGAAGGTATTAGTCGGAGGTTACACGCTCAATCTGGCGTCAGTTCAATCATGATGACGTCAGAATGACGGGAAACTGACTGTATACGCGTAGACTGATGGGCTCATGGTCCAGAACGATGATTATTTAAATATAAGTATTAATAATTTTTGTCAGTCTGGTCTGACTGATGCCAGACTGAACGTGTGTTTCATAGCTATCAGTCTGACGTCAGTCACCGCTTAGGCAGCGATGGAGTCGCACGCCGTGTCGCCGCATGCGCCGGCTCCCCCTACGTCCCCTTCCCAATCATTCATCATCATCATCATCATTACAGCCCTTCACAAGTCCACTGCTGAACATAGTCCTCCCCCAAAGAATGCCACAAAACACGGTCCTGAGCCACCTGCATCCATCGACTTCCTGCATGTCTTACCAGGTCGTCACTCCATCTCGTGGGGGGACGCCCTACACTTCGCCTACCGGTACGAGGCTGCCACTCGAGAACCTTTCTTCCCCATCGGTTGTCGGTTCTTCGAGCTATATGGCCGGCCCACTGCCACTTCAGCTTACTAATCCGTTGGGCTATGTCGGTCACTCTGGTTCTACTGCGGATATCCTCATTCCTAAGTTTATCACGCAGAGAAACTCCGAGCATAGCTCTCTCCATAGCTCGCTGAGCGACCTTGAGCTTCCTCATACGGCCAGCAGTGAAGGACCACGTCTCAGTTCCGTAAGTCATCACTGGCAACACGCACTGGTTGTACAATTTCGTTTTAAGGTTTTGAGGTATGTCTGACGAGAAGATGTGTCGTAGCTTCCCGAACGCTGCCCAGCCGAGTTGAATCCGTCGATTGACCTCTCGGTCGAAGTTGGACTTACCCAGTCGGACTATTTGTCCCAGGTAAACATACTCGTCAACAACTTCGAGCTTAGTGTTCCCAACAACTACCGGCATAGGTGTGACATGGACATTAAACATGATCTTAGTTTTGTCCATGTTCATCTTAAGACCTATCCGTTGGGAAACACTATTGAGGTCATTGAGCATAGTGCTTAGGTCCTCCAGCGATTCTGCCATAAGGACTATATCGTCGGCAAATCGAAGGTGAGTGATGTACTCGCCATTGATGTTGATACCGTATCCTTTCCAGTCCAGAATCTTGAAAACGTCTTCCAATGCAGCGGTGAAGAGTTTCGGGGATATGACGTCACCCTGTCTTACACCTCTCTGCAATTGGATAGGTTTCGTACTCTGGTTCTGTACTCGGATAGCCATCGTAGCCCTACTGTACAAGCACTTCAACACTTCGATATACCGACAGTCAACTTGGCACCGCTGAAGGGACTGCAGCACCGCCCAAATTTCGACGGAATCAAAGGCTTTCTCATAGTCCACATACGCCAGACATAGTGGCAAATTGTACTCTTCGGACTTATGTACAACTTGCCGAAGGGTATGTATGTGGTCTATGGTGCTAAAGCCCTTTCGGAAACCGGCTTGTTCGGGAGGCTGGAAGTCGTCAAGTCTGCGCGCGAGACGATTCGTAATGACTCTCGAAAACAGCACGTAGACGCGGCTCAGAAGGGAAATCGGTCTGTAGTTCTTCAAGAGAGCGTTGTCACCTTTCTTGAAGAACAAGACCACCGCACTTCTGCTCCACGCCTCCGGTGTAATGCCACCATGGAGGACGGAATTAAAGAGCTTCTGAAGGACTTCAAGTACCGGTCTTCCACCCGCTTTCAGAAGCTCCGCTGTAATTCCATCCTCGCCTGGGGCCTTACCGTTTTTAGTGTGCCTCTAACCATTCGGTGATCGCTACCAGTTTTCACCCTCGCGATCACGGAGACATCACTGAACAGTTGTCGTCTGGTCGTCATAATGAAGTCAATCTCATTTTTTGTGGAACCGTCGGGGCTCGACCAGGTCCACTTCCTGTGGGGCCGCTTCTGGAAGAAAGAGTTCATCATAAAGAGTCCCTCTTTCTCCATGAAGTCGGCCAGCTGCTGGCCCCTTGGGTTCCGTTGCCCTATTCCAAATTTCCCTACTTTCAGCTCACCGTTCTCTCTTGTGCCTAGTTTTGCATTGAAGTCTCCCATTAACACCGTATATTGGGTTTTGGAGGAATGCATGGCTCTAGAGATATCCTCATACATTTCCTTCACCTCCTCATCGGGGTGTGCCGAGGTTGGTGCGTAAACCTGTATGACCTTCAGCGAATACCGTTTGGTGATTCTGAGTATAAGGTACGCAACCCTCGTCGACACACTCTCGATTTTTACAACGTTGTTAACGAGAGACTTGTGGACGATAAATCCGACACCTCCTTGGGACAGATGGTCGCCCTCCCGGTGATAGAGCAAGTTGCCGGATTCGAGGATTACCGTGTTCTCCCCCTCTCTTCGGACTTCGGATAATCCTATAATATGCCAGCGCAACTTGTCTATCTCTTCTTCCAGCTCCACGATCTTCTCGTCAGTCCTCAGGGTGCGTGCGTTGTACGTTGCCAGGTCGAGTCGTCTAAGGTGGCAACCGAACCTCCACCGGAGATTCTTAGCACCCCCTGCCCCGCCGTTACCATGGTCGCCACCGTAGCCAGGAATAGCGGGGCCGCCGGGGACTGGGGGCCGTTTTTTTGTTGCTCTCATCATTGGGGGGTATTTGCCATAGTTGCCACGCTTGGCGAGCGGGTTGGCAACCGCAGTTTTTTTATTGTAATTTGGCTATTATCAGGAAGATGCTGCTGCCCATCTCCTGGCTGTTTCCCTTTGTCGCCTTTTACGACACCCACGGGAGGATATGGGGTAGTGGATATTCTTGACCGCCACTACACGGCACTTCCCCAATTCCGCCACTACACGGCACTTTCCCAATCATTAGCCCCGGAGAAATAATTTCTTTTAACTTTGGATGTTTTACCTATTCTTTGGGATAAGACGAATCATCAATACGTAAATAAATATAAGAGAAACGAGGCGCTGCAGAAATTACTAGTAATTTTGAAAAAAATAAAACCCCAAGCTAACGTAGAAGATGTGAAAAACAAAATTTATACTTTAAGATTAAACTATCGCCGTGAATTCTTAAATATTTTTCTTGTTAAAATCCATACCTAATGTGTATGCGCGATAACACGCGTAGAATTTTTCAGTTGGACTGATCGTCAGTCTGACTTACCGTCTAATACCGCCCGTCAATCCATCATTCAGCCATCAGTCTATACGTGATCAAGGTCACAGACTGAACTGACGCCAGATTGAACGTTTAACCTCCGATTTACGTGTAACCTCCATATAAGAGTCCCACTGTCGTTACTATGCCCGTTGTGGTATTCCACTAGTGTAGGCAAGGAAGGTCGTATCGCTGAGAGGCTGCCCTGTGTACATTGAGATGGGTGGTGATGCTGCTGTTGGTTTGGATACTTTGTTGTTATCATGTAATTGGATCCTGATAGTAAGCAGGGTTTGTTACTGCGAGTAGTGTTCTTTTATTTAAATAATTTTGAAAATAATTTTTAGCTTCAGAAATGGAATAGTTTCTTACAATATAATAATAAATGATATAACGTTCATTTCAATATAATATTGTTTTGCTAAGCGTGCTTTTTGTAATGATGAACTATGACTATACATCACTACTATACATCAATGACACCACATTAAATTGCACCCGTGCGAAGCCAGGGCGGGTTGTTAGTTGTCCAATATAATATTTCAACTACATATTATAATAACCATAAAAAACACGGCCATGCATACGAGCTAGTAAACTTACCGTGTGACTTGATTAGATTATGTTTAATATATTATTTAGATACTCACGCAGAGTGTCACCGATAATTAAGTTAGGTAGAGGTGAGGTGGCGTGTTGGTAATATTGTGTTAGCTTGTAACAGCATTCCCGCAGGCGTATAAATGGTTTCAAAATTAATTTCACGTAGGTACATAATTAGTGTAGTGTAGCCAGGTCAAGTGGGTCAAATTTCGAGACGGAAGGCAAAAATATTCGGGAATTTGGTTTTCATAGCCATATTGGCCGCTGTAAGCTATGCTAAAGTGTTACACAAGGCGCAATGTGCTTTTTAATTATTATTTGGAACAGATCTAGTTGCAGCCTATTTATGTCCCAATGGGCACAGGCCTTCTCTCATTTCGGAGAGGGTTTTAGGGCAAGGAAATGTTCGCCGCGCTGCCCCAATGCGTGTTGGCGAAATTCACATGTCTTCGAAATATTTTTTTCTCTTATTTCTCAGACATGCAGTTTCCTCACGATGATTTCCTTCACCGGTGAGCACGTGGTAAATCAGCACTTAAAATTGCAATTAACAATTTCATTGGTGCCGGCGGGGATCGAATCCGGGTTGCTCCCGTACTGTGAAGCTTACAGCGAGCGCTAACCATCTGAGCTACCACGGCTGCAGGGACAGATCTAATGACTATATAATTTTACGTCCTAATATAGCAAAAATCGTTCATTCGTCTGTGTGCGTTTTTCTTTTTCTTTTTCGGAAACTAAAATTGTTGAACGATTTGTTATTTTGGACATCAAAAACCCTCAAAAAATGGCAGACATTCAATTATAACTCATACGCCTAGATAAAATCCTTGCATCGCTCGCATAATAGCACTTTATTTATTGAAAACAACAGTACAACCGTACTGTACTAATTACTTGTAAAAAATAATGAAATAATAAAGGGTGGTCGAATTAGACGTCAAAGATAACGCGGCGGGGCAGACGGCATCGGGCGGCGAGAAAAAATAACGAGACAAGAGGTTTAAAACTTTTATGTTGACTATTTAGTCCGAGGTTTGGTGAGAAAATATGAAGACCTCAAAGCAAAAATATTTTAATGTAGTAACAGCCACAGTAGCATCTCGTACATATGTGTTAATTTTTGCTGTCAAAATTATCGATCGAAATACAGACTAAGGAATTTAGTGAAAAATGGGGACATTTTGCGACTCGCTCAAGGGTGAATTGGGACGTGTCGTTAGACAAATTAAAAACGGCACAGTCCGCGTAAAACGGGACACCTGAACACTATACTCAATTAAACTACTCATACCGATAACGAAGTAATAAACTAAATTAAATAGTTTACAGGGTTACGTGTGCGCAACCACCGAAGTTGTATGGCTTACCAAAAATACACAAACCGAACGCTCCATTACGTCCAATAGTGGGTCAGATCGATTCGCCAACTTACAAATTAGCTCAACACCTAGCAAAAGTACTATCACCACTCAGTGGACACACAAGAGTACACACGAAGGATTCATACCATTTTGTCAGTGAGATAAAAGACCTATGTCTTACTGACAATGAAACTATGGTCAATTTTGATGTTCAGTCTCTATTTACATGCCTACCTGTTGACGACTGCATCTCAATTGTAACTAGGAAACTAGAGGAATACAACATGCCAGCAGAATATGCAATATTACTCAGACATGCCTTAAATCTGGCTATCTATTGTGGAATGAACAGTTTTACAAGCAAGTAGATGGTGTTGCGATGGGCTCACCAGTATCTCCCATTGTCATACACACCAGTATCATCCATATTTTCATGGAGGACTTTGAGGAGAAAGCCCTGCTTACTGCACCAGTAATTCCAAGTTTCTACAAGCGGTACGTAGACGATACTTTCACAATTTTACCATCAGACAAAGTAACTGCATTTTTGGAACATCTTAATTTTTTTTTTTTTTTTTTTTATAGGAGAGGGGGCAAACGAGCATGCGGCTCACCTGATGGTAAGTGACTACCGCCGCCCATGAACAACCGCAACACCAAGGGAATTGCAGATGCGTTGCCGGCCTTTTAAAAAGGAGTAGGCTCTTTTCTTGAAGGTCCCTAAGTCATATCGGTCCGGAAAAATCGCTGATGGTAATCGATTCCACAAGGAAGTCGTGCGAGGAAGAAAACATCTTCTAAATCGCACAGTGGTGGACCGCCAATCATCCAGATGGTGTGGATGGTATCGGGAGTTCTGCCGCGATGTGCGTTCATGAAATTTGGCGGCTGGGATTAATCCGAACAATTCCTCAGAGCACTCCCCATGGTAGATGCGAAAGAAAATGCAAAGAGATGCAACATCTCTTCGCAGTGCCAATGAATCGAGCCGATCGGAAAGGGCACGGTCGTCGACGATTCGAGCCGCTCTGCGCTGGATGCGGTCAAGTGGAAGGAGCTGGCACTGGGGAGCCCCTGCCCAGAGATGGGAACAGTATTCCATGTGAGGCCGAACCTGCGCCTTGTAAAGTTGCAGGCGGTGTGCCGGCATGAAATACTGTCCCGCTCTGCTGAGCACGCCAAGCTTTTTAGAGGCCAATTTGGCCTTCTCTTCCAAGTGACCACGAAACTGCACGTCACTCGATATGTCGACTCCGAGGATACCGATACTGGCTGAGGCAAGAAGGGGAGTGCCTTGAAACTGAGGAGATACGACAAAGGGGTTCTTTTTAGCGGTAAACGCGCAAACTTGTGTCTTCTGAGGATTAAACTGGACTAGATTTAGTCGCCCCCAATCCGAGACTTTGTCCAGCAAAGACTCGACTTCAGACACAAGTTTGTTCCGGTACTCGGCGACGTTTTCCCGAGAAATATTGGCCCGGCCGGTGTATAGAGCATCACCAGTGCTGTCATCCGCATAGCAATGAATGTTACCAGTTAGCAACATATCATTGATATGCAGAAGAAACAGCGTTGGTGATAGCACACAGCCTTGTGGAACACCAGCGTTAATAGGCTTGTAGTCAGAACATGCACCGTCTACAACGACCTTGATGCTCCGATCTGCAAGGAAGCTGGTGATCCAATTGCACAATTTCTCGGGAAGCCCATAGGAAGGGAGCTTCGAAAGAAGCGCTTTGTGCCAAACCCGATCGAAGGCCTTCGCAATGTCCAGACTAACGGCCAACGCCTCCCCCTTGGACTCTACTGCCTCCGCCCATCTATGGGTCAGGTAGACTAGAAGATCACCAGCTGATCGACCCCGACGAAAACCGTATTGGCGGTCACTGATCAGCTGGTGATCCTCAAGGTACCGGATGAGCTGGCAGTTAATAATGGATTCCATTATTTTGGAGAACAAGGAGGTGATCGCGATAGGCCTATAGTTGGACGGGTCTGAGCGGTCGCCTTTTTTAGGGATCGGGTGGACAAAAGCTGTCTTCCATGAGTTCGGGACAACGCCATGGGAGTAGGAGTACCGGAAAAGACGCGTTAGAACCGGTGCCAACTCCGGAGCACACGTCCTCAGCACAATTGGGGGGATTCCGTCAGGCCCACTCGACTTGTGGATGTCAAGGGAGAGGAGTGCTCTGCGAACCGAGCGCTGTGAGAATAGCACATCCGGCATAGAGCACTCACACCGCGGGATGGTCGGCGGTGTGTTCCCCCCGTCATCAACAGTCGAGTTGGACGCAAAAAGGGAGCCTAAAAGGTCGGCCTTCTCTTTTGCGTCGTGGGCCAGTGAGTCGTCCTCCCTGTGCAGAGATGGTAGTGATGGCTTACAGAAATTCCCTTGGACAGCCTTGGCGAGAGACCAGAATGCACGGGTTCCCGAAGGAAGGCGAACTAGTTTCTCGCCAATTCTGCCTATGTGCTCTGACTTTGCCTTGGCAATAACTCTTTTGAAGGACCTGGAGGCGAAGTTATACTTCTTTTTAAGTGTGCTGGTGTTTACATCCCGAGTCACCGAAGCCGCAGCCCAGGCTTGATAACACTCCTGCTTTCTGCGCAATGCAGTCTTACAGGAGCGACCAAACCAAGGCTGAGACCTGCCTCCGATGGGTACCACAGATGATGGAATAAATAGTTCCATTCCCTGTAGCACCACATCAGTGACAGAGTCAGCAACAGCGCTGGGATCATCCGGCGAGAAGCAAACCCGCCCCCATGGGTAGGATGCAAAGAAAGACCGCATTCCGTCCCAATCTGCCGACCTGTAATGCCAAACACGGCGGCAACCTGCAGAACGCAACCGCGAAGGGAGCGTGAGTGGCACCATACTCCGGATCAGACAATGGTCCGAAGAGCCGAGAGGGGCATCGACGGAAACCTGATATCCGTCCGGATGAGAGGTCAGCAGAAGGTCCAACAGGGAAGGTGTATGATCCTCCACATCTGGAATCTGCGTAGGCGAAGTAACCAGTTGTGTCAGACCATATGCCAAAGCAAAGTCATAAACAGATCTCCCCGCATGATCGGTTAAACGTGAACCGAGCCATTCGGCATGGTGGGCGTTAAAATCGCCAAGGATCACGATCTCTGCGGATGGGACCTGTTGTAGCAAGGAATCTGTAGCCATTTGGACGTGGTCGATGAGTCGGTCTGTTTCGGCATTACCGCTATGGGACCTATAGAGGCACCCGTAGACGCGCGGATGGTCGTCGCTGTCTACGCGTAGCCAAAGGATGGACAGGTCCGAACCTTCAAGACTGCCGAGGCGTCGAGAACAGATGTCCTCTCTGACATACACGCAAACTCCAGCCCGAGGCACAAAGGAGTGCTCCAATTTGTACCCCGGGCAGGAGAGATACGAAATATCAGCCGGAGAGGAAACCTGCGTCTCGGTCAGAAAGAGCAAGGCCGGCTTCGCCGTCTCGAGATGGTAGTGGACGGCGTTTAGGTTAGAGTGAAGTCCCCTGATGTTGCAGAAATTCACGGATAGCGTGGCAGGGGTCGCCTTGGTATTGTTGCTCAGTTTGCCCCAAGCAGTTTTGTTTTTGAGCGGAATTTTGCCCCCCCCAGAATACGCGGGGCAGCCTGAGCACCCACGCTCAGGATTGGAATAACATGGTCGTGGATGCTCAGCGAGGGATTCTCCAGGGGTACTGGTACCCTCCTGGGGTAGTCTACTTTGTAATTCCGCTACCATGTTGATGGGGGGGGGGGGGGAATTGGGCCTCCGGCCACCTGCACTCACCAGACGAAACGCAGAAGCAGAGCCTCTACTTCACGCCGGTATTCTGTGAGGTCGTGGTACCAACCCGGCTCGAGCCTGCCCATACGTGCAACAGCAAAAATTTGCTGCGGGGCTCTACCACCGTTAATTCCATAAACTCTAAAATTCAATTTACTATGGAACTATTTCTTTAGCTTTCCTAAATGTGTTAATCATTAGAAATCCTGATAATACCATAGGTCACACTGTGTATAGAAAAAAGACCCATACGAACCGATATTTAAACGGTGAATCCCAGCATCACCCTTCACAGTTAGCTACCGTGGGCAAATATTTGTTACAGAGAGCACGAGGGATCTGTGACAGCAAACACCTGGCCGCCGAGCTTCAGCACATCAAGTAGGTTCTGCACGACAACAAGCTTCGGGTTCCGCGCCTACGTCACAGTGACTAAGTGAAGCCGGCCACAGTCGAGCGTGTGTCTACTGTACTATAGTATGTCACAGGTGTTACAGACAAGATTGGCTACATCTTAAAGCGAGCTTCTATTAGAACATTCTTCAAGCCGCCGTAGAAGATTAGTCAGTTCTTACCATCAGTCAAGTGTAATATTCCTCTACAAGATGCAGGAGTGTACAAGCTTGATTGTGAGTGTGGTCTGTCATATATAGGGCAAACAAAACGATCTATAAAAACCCGCGTAAAAGAACACATAGCTGACGTGAAGCACCAACGTTCCGGGACGTCTGCAGTTTGTGATCATATCCTAGACGGCCCCCGCCATTACATTAGATTTCATAAACCACAAATTCTCGCGAAAGAACACCGATTCCTGCCAAGGATGATACGTGAGGCTATTGAAATTAAAAAACATCCTAATTTCAATAGAGAGGGAGGCTGGGTACTACCACCTGCTTGGGATCCTGTAATTCATAAAATTAAAACTAAACCCAAGCATACCACTGCAAGACTTCAAGACACAGTTAGTTCATTCTGCGTAGATCGGACCAAAATTATTAATTAAAAAAGCTGAAGGTACTCCGGTTTAGCACTGACACCGGGACGTCAATCACCTCAGTCCCCCGTGACCACGGTTGCTGGAAAGCAACTGAAACGTCGGGAATATAAAATAAGTTAATTAAACGCGATAAAATCCGTAAAAATAGTTTTATTCAATGTGTAGTCTTCGCGTAAATATAAGGAATCATTAGGGTTCTGTAGTTGTAGCAAGGAACCCTTATAGTTTCGTCATGTCCGTCCGTCCGTCCGTACGCGGTTTTACTCGGAGACCCTAGGTGCTAAAAAGCAGTTATTTGGTATAATTATAGATATAGAGCACGCCTAAAAATTGTGAAATAAAATCTTAAAAATATTTTTATTTTGGGTACCTCCCATACTGATTTTTTGTACCTGTTTATTTCATCGTGTTGGATCTCGGGTTGGATAGGTACTTTCGAAAATATTGGGGTATGGAACAAATTTTTTCGTTTACAAAATATTTAGTTTTAAAGAGGTATTTTCATTACTCATTTCATACTCACTAAACCACTATTTTCGGAAACGTGCAGTGTTTGCACGATAGTAGTATATATAATGATGTCAGTCCAGAAAAACTCCAAGCATTGCTTTCTTCTTCAGGAGTTTTAACGCCTGGCGTAATAAAGGATATAACGAAAAGAGATAGATATACCTTCATGCATACCACCTCTTTCGACACCAAACTAACGAAATGGGGTGGTGGATTCCCGGACCCAGAGCCGCGTATGAAATGGCGGGACAGCTGGTTTATTATAAGATAATAAAAACTTATATGTATTTTAAACCAAAATAGCAAGAAAACTAGTTTTTCTCGCGACTCGTGTGGACTTCGCTATTGAGTCAGTACTTAATCTTTCAGTACTAGAGTCTTGTTGGGCGGGCATATCACTAATTTTAGCATAATCAGTAAAGATCGAAAGTCTCATATTGAGGAACCTATTTACTTTTCTATTACAATATTATATTATTGCTGTATAATGGAAAACGCCGTTTCTGTACTTAAATCGAAAAACACAAAAGCCTAAAAATACAACAACACAATTAAACACTAGGAGTGCACTTGACAGTCGTAACAAAGCCAAAAATGTCTCGAAGTATTTTTCTAATTTTTCCTTTGCGAAATGAATGTCCGACAAAACAAAGGTAAGAAAGGAATGTTTTTGTTCATAGACTTTTTTCGTTTATTTTAATTCTATACTATTATACAGAGTGTAAATACAACAAGATACAACAGAAAGGTTAATTGTTGAAAATAGTAAGTGTGAGATCGGATGTTCAATTTGCACTGTTGCTTACGCAATTAATCATTATCAGTCACAGATTATCTGCGTTATCAGTATAAGACAGCGTAACACTCTATACATTCAGTATAGAGAAATTATAGTTCGACCATGTCCCCGCCAATCACCCTAAATACCCGAAGTATATCTCAAAACTTGAATACAATCTTGTTTTCAAGTTTTGATGTATACCTGACGGGAAAATATGTCTTAATCTCTCGAACGACGACAACTTCGAGCGGAGTGCTCCCAACAAATACCGGCATAAGTGTGACATGGATGTTACATATAACTTTGTTTTGTCCATGTTCATTTTAAGACCTATCCGTTGGGAGACGCTATTGAGGTTATTAAGCATATTACTTGATCTTCCAGCGATTCTGCCATAAGGACTATATCGTCGGAAAATCAAAGTTGAGTGATATATTCTTTTCATAAATTCCGTAATATTATAATAATCTTTTTATAAAAACTTTGTTAAATAAAGTTTTCTAACTTTGTGGAGGTCTAATTTTATAAATTTTCTGTGATTTTGTTAAAAAAGCATCCACCGCCCCAAGAAGAGTCGAGTAAACTAACTTGTTCCTGAATTTGCAGAAAGAATGTCACTTATTTTTGAAACTTATTTTATTTTCGTGTACTTATTTTTACTTGATGGGGAAAGCTTGCGCACCGCCGTAGGAATCCGACTAGAAGCGACGCTTTGTCAACCCCATGAGTGCCCCTGTGGTAGCAGTGTCGACAAGTTTGGGCTCCACGGACTTCAATGAAAAAAAGCGCTGGTAGATTCTCACAACACAGTTCTTTGAACGATGTCATCCGAAGGGCTCTTGTCTCTATAAATGTTCCCTCGGTTTTAGAGCCTTGTGGAATATTTAGAGTCGATGGCAGATTTTTAATCTTTTTTACAGCATGTACTGCTTCCTAGTTATGATATATAGGGGCCCAGCTGCAGCTTTGCGTCTAGGCTGCTTCTAAGGAAAATGGTGGAATCGACAAAATTTCATCTCCTTACCATTTAAAATTACATTAGTATTTAGATGTTTGACATTTTTATGATCGGTGTATTCCCTGAGAAAGTTATTTTTTACGACCAGGCACTAAGTGTTATTGAAGTAATAGAGATATTCAACTGAAAAAATCGACCTGCTTGAAAATTAAAAAAAAAATGATTTAAGTATATATATCACTCACAGTCCCCTTATGTTATGTGGATGCTGTAGCCAATAGACATCGACATTTATCATCGGTTAAGAATCAAAATGCATATGCATTGTCACCCATGAGGACTAAGACGGAATGCCTCGTTTCCAGTAAAAATGGTCTCCGTTTCCCTACTTTCACCATACGAAACACAGCAGTGTTAAGCTGCTATTATACGCTGGTATTCTGTGAGAGCATGGTTCTACCCCGGTCGACCCATTCGTGCTACAACTCTTATAGCTGCAGCGTGGCTCTACCACGTAATATATATATATGTATACAGATAAATAAAATTGAAGTGTAAAATTGACTGTTTGTAATGTCAGAATTACAGTTTTTTACTAAATGCATATGAAAGTAAATACGGTACTTATAACTAAAATACAATTTTTAAAATTTTTGTCCGTCTGTCTGTCTGTTTGTTCCGGCAAATCTCTGAAATGGCTGGACCAATTTTGACGGAACTTTCCCTAGCAGACAGCTGATTTCACAAGGAGTAACTTAGGCTACTTTTATTTTAGAAAAATAATTAGGGTTCCGCGTAAAAACATAAAGACCCTAACACGCGAGCGAAGTCGGGGGAAACAGCTAGTATATATATATATATATATATATATATATATACTAACTTTTTGCTAGCCCTTTCCGATGAACCTTCCTATAAAAAAATCCTTAAATTCGCAATAAAAATACATATATTGAACGTTACTTATCGGGATAAAAAGTATCCCATCTCTAAAGTTGGACCAGACTGAACACAGTGTACAAAATTTCATTGAAATAAGTTCTGTAGTTTAGGAGTTCATCGCGGACAAACAATGTGACACGTAATTTTTATATATAAAGATATATACATATATATTTTATATATAAGGGATGTTACGGAAGTGGTTACATCGGAACCGAATTCGTAAGCAAAGTTTTTAAATTTTGTTTGTCGGAATCGGAACTGAAATCGGAACTGGAATCGGAAGTGGAGGCAGGTGATGATGATGGGTTTCTATAAAATAACTGTACAAGTAAATTAGTCAGTTTTAAGTATTTAAAATTTCTGAGATTAAATACATAATTTTACAAGTACACAACTATGGACATATAGTCTGAAATAAATATTATGTTATTATTAAGTCTAGTAATTATGGATGTGCTTTCCCTTGCATAAGGAACACGTACACGTACGTACACATACAGTCAGCAGCGAAAGACTGCGTATCAGTTCCATAGGTCATTACTGGCAACACACACTGGTTGTACAGTCTAATTTACAAGTTTTGAGGTATACCTGATGAGGAGATTTGCCGTAATCTCCCGAACGCAACCCAGCCGAGTTGAATCTGTCGATTGACCTCTCGGTCGAAGTTACCTAGTCGGACTATTTGTCCTAGGTAAACATGCTCCTCAATAACTTCGATTTTAGTGCTACCAAAAACTACCACCAGCGATTCTGCCATAAAGACTATATCGTCAGTAAATCGAGGGTGAGTGGATATACTCGCCGTTGATGTTAATAGAGTATCCTTTCCAGTTCAGAAGAAAGCTTGAAAACGTCTTCCAATGCAGCGGTAAAGAGTTACGGGGAATAACGTCACCCTGTCTTACACCTCTCTGTAGTTGGATAGGTTTCGTACTCTGATTCTGTATTCGGAAAGCCATCGTAGCCCTACTGTACAAACACATTAGCACTTCGGTATACCGAGAGTAAACTTGAAAGGACTGCAGCATCGCCCAAATATTGACGGAATCAAAGGCTTAGTCATAGTCCACATATGCTAGAAAGAGTGACAGATTGTACAATTTGGCGGCGGGTATATGGCCCATGGTGCTAAAGCCTTTGAGGCTGGAAATCGTTGAGTCTGCGTGCGAGCCGATTCGTAAAGACTCGAAAACAGCACGTAGACGCGGCACAGAAGGAAAATCGGTCTGCCGTTCTTCAAGAGAGCTTTGTCGCCTTTCTTGAAGAACAAGACCACCGCACGCCTGCTCCACGCCTCTGGTGTAGTGCCACCATGGAGGACGAAATGAAAGCGCTTCTGAAGGACTTCTAGTATCGGTTTTCCACCCGCTTTCAGAAGCTCCGCTGTAATTCCATCCTCGCCTCGTCTTGCCGTTTTGAAGGTGCGGGAGAACCATTCTAATCTCGCTCAGACTGACGTCCGGAATATCATTGGAAGAATGGTGTCGGATAAGAATTTCTCTAGGATCGTTACTCACACTTGTGTGTGGCTCCAACGATATGTGTACAGCTGCCCATAGAAACTCTCAATCTAGCTCAAAATCTCAGGTGTCCTGGAAATGACAATGCCACACTCGGTCTTCAACTTCGTCAGTTGGCCCTTTCTGGCAGACAGATCTCTGGCAAAGCTTTTGGAGCCCTGGTTCTGCTCAATCGCTTCTTCAATACGAGTAGTATTAAAGTTGCGCAAGTCCCGCCGCATGCATTTGGAGATCTGTCTGCCCAGTTGCCTGTATGCTGTCAAATCTACTGAAGACTGCAGCTTCATTTCCCATTTAACAGCCATAAGATTAAGAATATGATCGGAGAGTTTTTGTGTTCTTCTGCGGCGGGTCTTGCAAATCTTAGCTTCGACCGCATGGACAGTTTCTAGGAGCTTGTCATTCATTGCCAGACACGAGGTGGTCGCAGCCGATTTTCACCCTCGGGATTACTGAGACATCCCTGAACAGTTGTCGTCTGGTCATCATAATGAAGTCAATTTCATTTTTTGTCGAATCGTCGGGGCTCGACCATGTCCACTTCCTGTGGGGACGCTTCTGGAAGAAAAAGTTCATCATAAAGAGTCCCTCTTTCTCCATGAAGTCTGCCAGCTGCTGGGGCCTTAGTTTCCATTGCCCTATTTCAAAGTTCCCTATCTTCAGCTCACCGTTCTCTCTTGTGCCTAGTTTTGAGTTGAAGACTCCCATTAACACTGAATAGTGGGTTTTGGAGAAATGCACGGCTCAAGATATATCCTCATACATTTCCTCCACCTCCTTATCGGGATGTACCGAGGTTGGTGCGTAAAACTGTATGACCTTCAGCGAATAACATTTGGTGATTCTGAGTATCAGGTACGCAACCCTCATCGACACGCTCAATCTTTAGAACATTGTTAACGAGAGACTTGTGGACGATAAATCCGACACCTTCTTGGGACAGATGGTCTCCCTCCCGGTGATAGAACAATCTCTTCGGAACTCAGATAATTCTATAATATGCCAGCGCAACTTGTCTATCTCTTCTTCTACCTCCGGGATGTTCTCGTCCCCAGGGAGCGTGCGTTATATGTTGCCAGGTCGAGTCGTCTTAGGTGGCAACCGAATATCCACCGGATATTCTTAGCACCCCCTGCCCCGCCATTACCATGGTCGCACCCGTGGTCAGGAATAGGAGGACCGCCGGGGACTTTGGGCCGTCTCTTTGTCACTTTAATCATGGGGGGTATATTGCCATAGTTGCCACGCTTGTCGTGCGAGTTGGCATCCGCAGATTTTTTATTGTAGTCTTGCTATTATCAGAAAAATGCTGCTGTCCATCTTTTTGCCTCAGTTTCCCTCTGTCGCCTTTTACGACACCCACGGGAAGATATGGGGTAGTGGGTATTCTTACCCGCCACTACACGGGGGTAGCCCGCTTCTAGTTTATGAAATGATTACACATTTCATAATTCACGTTAAAAGTATCATAAAACGAATGTCGTTTACAGTACTAAATAAAATTGCTATTTCATTATATGATAACATAATAGTTTTACACAACAATAAAACGATTATGTGCCTAAAGAAAACACAGCATCGCTCCTTCCTCCTACTACCATTTATTGTTGATCAATCAATAGATAATTTATTTATTTATTTTATTTATAATGCATTTTATTTTTAGATAATGTTGTTGTCTATGGACTGTCACCGCAAGGAGGGGATTGCCCTGTTCACGGAACACAATTACTCTTGCCTATTATATTAGTGTTCGGTGCCTGTTTATGTCTTTGCAGTCTTCACCAGGAAGAGAATTCCTGTGATGCTGTGTTTTCTTTCGGCACATAATAATCGTTTTGTTGTTGTGTAAAACGTTTATATTGTGTGTCTATAGAAAACACAGCATCGCTTATGTAGACGGGTTTGATATCTGCTGGTGACTATAGAATAACAATAACACACGCAATATTGAAATTATTGTTTAAATAATTCTTGTAGACTATGCCTCTGTATTTTTTTTTTTATTTTCCACCAAGGTGTATACCGTCCTTGTTGGGAATTTATTGACAGTTTTACATAGTGGGGTACATAAAATGGCTTAAATTATATTGTATATATTGTTAATCTCTAAGCCAAGATAACTCTACATCAATGCGATTTGGTACTCGTACATTTATGAGGTATCAATCTTCATCATATTATCACTATTACACGCTTATTTTACACCAAATGAAATTAATAATAACAAAACGAGTTCGGACAAGTATTCTCAGTAATGTAACATGTGTTCATAAATATTAGAGCGCAGTCTATTGAATTTTTTTTTATTGTCTAATCTATAGTACGTAACGATACCAGCGTAAAATAGCAGCTTAACACTGCTGAGTTTCGTATGCTCACCGTAGAGAACCGGAGAACCTTTTTACTGGAAAAGAGGCATTCCATCTTAGTCCTCAAGGGTGACAACGACAGGGTGACAAGGGTGACAACCTGCATTTTGATTCGCAAATGAGGATAGATGTAGATGTCAATGGGTCACAGCAACCACTTCCCATCAGGTGGACTGTGTGCTCGTTTGTCACCCTATCCTGTAAAACAAATCGTGTAAAAAATGTATACTCTAAACATTATAACTTAATTGCAAATTATAAATATTATGTACATAGGTTAAATGAAAGGGATTGCCTGTACAAATACAAAATTAATATACATAAGTAAAATACAAGGTATTCTCATATCTATTGCTTATAATTTAGTCTTTAGGTTATGATTTATTAACAACCATTAAAATTAGTGTCTTAAGTCGAAAATAATGTGTGAATCATAAAATTGTACACGATCTACTAAATTTTATGAAATATTTAGCACAATGACCGTTCAGTTTTATTCTCAAATATTCAATTTTAAACTACCCCCTCGATCATTTCAATCTTTCTATTTCATCATCATCATCATTATTACAGCCCTTCACAAGTCCACTGCTGAACATAGGCCTCCTCCAAAGAATGCCACAAAGCACGGTCCTGAGCCACCTGCATCCATCGACTTCTTTCTATTTATATTAAATTAAATGGTTACTTCATTGCAAACACTAAATGACATAGATTGTGCTAAAATTGCTGACTCCATACAATGCAATATCCAGGACTTAGGTAAACACATTAAAATTAATAAATCAGATCTTACTATCTTTACGCAAAATATAAGAAGCGTGATTTGTAATTTTGATGATCTTTTGGTAATTATTGCGCAACTAGAATTTGATCCCGATATATTGGTCCTAACAGAGTGTCATCTAGATAAAAGCAAAGCTATTCCTATTCTTCCAAACTATACTCATCTTGCAACAACACATCATATCAATCAGAATGATGGTGTAGTGATATATACAAAATCCTTATTAAAAGCTAACATTACAGAAGTTGTATTAAATGAGGCGTCAAGCTTACAAGTAAATATTTTTAAGCATGTTGTACTTGGTATATATCGCTCTCCATCCAATAGTAACGCGTCAAATTTTATAGATTCTCTAAATAACCATTTGTCAACTATAAATTCTGCTAATGTCACTATCACAGGTGACATAAATATAAATATAATTCCTAAATCTAATGAAAAATTATATGAATGCAATAACAGAATAAATTATTTGCACATGTTATCTACAAACGGTTTATTAAATGGACATAATTTTCCTACTCGTGAAAATAGTTGCCTAGATCATATAATTATAAAATTAAATGGATCTAAAGTGTCAGAATTTATAGCAATTATTAACACAACAATTACTGATAATCTAAGTCTATTACTAATCTTATCAAAAAGTAAACATAAATCTATACAGACTAAAACTAAATTAATAATAGATTACGAGATAGCCTACAATGTTTTGCTTGAAAGAAACTTAGAGAATCTACTCTTGTGTGAAGACCCTAACTTACTTATTGAACAGCTTAATCAAAAGTTAAAAGAATCAGTGGATGAGACTAAAATTACTAAGTATCTTCCAAAAACTCAGCTATAAAGCCTTGGATCAGTACAGGTATTTTGCGATGTATAAGGAACAGAAACCAAATGCAGCTTAAACTAAGATCTGACCCCGATAATAATATTCTAAAAATAACATTTAAATGATATCGTAATTATTGCAACAATTTGATAAAAAAACTAAAGAGAAAATACGAACGGGAACAACTTACTAATGCTTCTAAAAATTCAAAAACTCTTTGGAAAACTATAAATACTATTACTCAATACAAAGCCTCTAAGACACATAGCAATGAACTCCTTACAATAAAATCATCTCCTAATGAATCAATTAATTTTGTTGGTGAATTTTTTGCTAACATTGGAAAAAAACTAGCTAATGACATCAATACATCTGAAAATCCTATACAAAATACAAGTCCTCATTTTACATCATTCGTTCTTTTTGACACTGATCCACAGGAAGTTGTCCTTACTATTGATAGTCTCAAAACTGATAGTGCTGCTGGTTGGGACAATATTCCTACAAAATTTCTTAAATGGTGTAAGTTTCTCATCGCCCCTGTAATTAGTCACTTGGCTAATCTTTGTTTTCGTACAGGATTATTCCCGATCTCACTTAAAAAATCTTTAATTACTCCGGTTTATAAAAGTGCTAAGAGAGACGATGTCAACAACTACAGGCCTACTTCAGTCCTTACATCTATTTCAAAAATTTTAGAAAAAATAATAAACCTTCGAATAATTAAGTATTTAACTAAATATAACAAATTATCAAAAAATCAATGTGGAGTTAGACAAAAAATTTCTACTGAAGACACGGTTTTAGCACTTACTTCTTTAATAATTGAAAATATTGATCACGGAAAAAAATGTATTACAGTTTTTCTTGATTTAAAAAAGGCATTTGACACCGTCTCTCTTCCCACTCTAGTTGCTAAACTAGAACATATCGGTATTCGAGAAAAAGCACTTGAACTGATGAGGGACTATTTACAGGGACGGACCCAGAGGGTGAAAATTGGAGACTACCAAAGCCAATACTTCGACATTACTTATGGTGTACCACAGGGGAGCGTCTTGGGCCCTACTCTGTTCTTGATATATATTAATCAGCTCACAGAATTAAATATTGAGGGTGGCCAAGTCTTTTCGTATGCTGATGACACTGCTATTGTGTTTACTGATAGTACATTGAAAGGTGTATTTGAGAAGGCTGAAAAAGGTCTTTCTAAGGTCTCTAGATGGCTTAGACATAATCTACTAACACTAAATGTTAATAAAACCAACTATATGTGCTTCAGTATAGATAAACGAACACAGTCCTCTAGTGAAACTTCACTAAAAATTCATCAATGTGATGATACGGATTTTTTTAATTGTAATTGTGAAAAACTTGAGCGAGTACATAACACAAAATACCTTGGAATAATTTTTACGTAAACGCCAGAATTCGTAAGCTTATATGGATATTTAAAAAACTACGTTACATTACAACGACTAAATTGATAAATCAAATTTACACATCTTTAGCTCAGTCAGTTCTAGGATATTGCATTACGGTATGGGGAGGAGCGGCAAAAACTAACTTACTGAACATAGAAAGAGGACTACGATACCTTCTTAAAGTTATGTATTTTAAGCCTATTACGAGTAGATTTAATACCGAACAACTGTATAATATTAGTGATGTTCTTACGGTTAGGCAACTAATCTTACACTCAATTTTAAATACACATACTAACTCGCCATATGATCCAAAAAAAAAAACATCTGCACGGGGGAATCATAACGTCATTAAACAAATTTATGTAAAACCTAAATTTGCTGAGAGACAGTACTGTGCCCAATCAAGATATATGTACAATTATTTAAATAAAAAATTTAACTTTCACCGGCTTAATTATCGCGAATTTAAAAAAATACTTACCAATCATCTTAAAAATTATCTTATCACACAGAAAACATTCTACGTCACGGAATTAAATAATATATTTATTTATCAGAATAGAATAGAATTAAATAAAATTACATAAAATAGTAATAATAAATATGCTTACACTTTTAAGCACCTACAATCACACACACACACACGCACACACACGCACACACACACACACACACGCACAAACACACACCTACTCTAAATAATAGGTAATCTTGCTCGGCTTATCTCAATATTTAATGTTATTAGGAAGAGCGGTGCCTCCTGACACAGGTATTCTTTTATACTTACTAGGAGGCTCCAATTACTTTATTATTTAGTATGCCTTGAGAAAGAAATAAATGGATTTTTAATTTTTAATTCTTTTTTAATCTTATGGAAGCTAATAATAATAAAGTTGTGCATAGCTACGAGGATATACAATTTGTAATGAACTTAAAATAACTAGCCTAAGTGCTTAACCTACAAATTGTATCCTTAAGAATAAAGATAAAGTTAGAAAGGAGGAGTAATAATTATATATGTTAACTTAAAATATGAAACTAAGTGGAAAATTTATACATATTGTCTTATATCTATTAGTTACAATTTATTGAATGTTTTAAGTTTATCTATAATAAATTTTGTAAATATAACAAAGGATTCAATTGTACTTTGCTTATCCAAAAGTTTCGTTAGACAGTATGGTGGTATATGTAAATTGCTACAGAGCATTCATGTCTTAGTCTATTATACTCAAATCTAAGGCAGTCCCTCAACAAATGAGTAATTGTTTGAGGAGTGGTAATGTCACAAGGGCATATGCCTCCGTATTGGGTAAAAAGTAATTAAGAAAAATTTAAAATTATTAATAGTTTTACTCTTGTTTTGCAATAATACGAGTATGTAAAACATCAGGTAAAATAAATTTTCATGAACTAAATAACCTTAAATTATTTTAAATAAATTGTACCTCTTTAACCTGACTCAAGAAGCAATTATGAATTCTTAATCATAAATCACAATCAAACGAAACCATATAAAAGTAGTAATATTTTCATAGAGGTTTAAAATTGTCTAAAATCATATAATATATTATATAAAATTATATAATATATTAAATAAATTTAATAATTTTATTTACTATTTTTTTTTTATTTTTATTTATCTTCACGCACAATCCCTGACGGGGTAGCCAGAGAGAACAGATCGCCAAGTGTCACGATCCTTACATACCTCTTTCGCTTTTTTCAGATTCATTATCTTCTTCATACATGCACGTCTAGGTATCCGAGTACTCTTGACCCTCCCCTCTTCGAGCAATTTGCTCACATGGTCTTCGAAAGTTAGTCTCGGTCTACCTCGACACCTTTTAATATTAACTTACGCGCTATATATTTTCTTCACCATTCTGTCTTCACTCATTCGCTCAACGTGCCCAAACCATCGAAGCACGCCCTTATCAATTTTTGTGATAAGGTCATCTTTCAAACCTGCCATATTGCGAATCTCTTCGTTTCGCTTTCGGTCGGCCATGGTAACGCCGCACATTTTACGAAGAGATCGCATCTCCACTGCATTCAACTTGCTTTTATGCTTCTTCTGGCATACCCAGGTTTCGCTGCCATATAACAAAGTCGGTACCAACACTGCGTTATGTATTGCAAGGCGTGCACTCTTCACTACGCCTTGCCTTTTGACTAACGCAGTCAGGGCACCATTGATTTTGTTCCCGGCAGCGACACGCCTGTCCACATCTACATCACATCTTCCATCCCGGCTAAAAGCACTCCCCAAGTATACAATTTCATTTACCTGTTCTAGACATTCCTGATTTACCCATATTTCACACTTCGTTCTCTCTTCGTCCCTTTCAAATACCAGAACCTTAGTTTTATTAGCATTCAAACGGAGACCTTTAATTTCACATTCCTCTTTCATACACGTGACTAATGCCTGCAGTTCTGCCTCTGATGGTGCAATAAGTACTGCATCATCAGCATACAGCAGACAATTTACTTTACTCTCACCCTATTTTACATCCAAACAGCTATCTTTCAGCTTCTGTAAACAGCTGTCGAGATACAGTATGAACAGCCAGGAAGACATGACACAACCCTGTTTTACGCCCGTTAGGACGCCAAACATTGGTGACAGGTCATGCCCTACCCGCACACAGGCTTTACAGTCACAGTAAAGTGACTGCACAGCCCTTAGAAATCGACCATCCACACCATACCCCGGCAACAGTTCCCACATTTTCTTCCTTACAACCTTATCAAATGCTTTCTCAAGATCCACAAAAGCACAGAAAAATCTTCTGGTTAGCAGCCAGAAGCTTCTCCGTGATCATGCGGGGAGAAAACATTTGATCCGTGCATCCTCTTCCAGGTCCAAATCCGCATTGTGCCTCCCATAGAAATCTTTCCGATTTCTCTTGCATCCTACGTGTCAACACCTTCGAGTAAACTTTACTTGCTAAACTGGTCAAGCTGATCGCCCGATAGCACCCGCAGTCAAAATGTGAACCTTTACCTTTATATAAAGGCACAATGACTGCAGATCGCCAATCATCCGGGACATCCCCCGTCCGCCAGCACAAATTATACAGCAGATGAAAGCTGTCCCAGACGCGAGGCCCACCATACTTGACCATTTCAGCAGTAACTCTGTCTAGTCCCGCAGCCTTACCACATTTCAAACTTCGAATCACACGTTCAATCTCTTTCATACTGATGACCTCAGTGTCATCGAGGTCCGGGTCTGGCGTACCAGTCACGGCGTCACCCCCGGATCCCTCACTAAGATCATCACACGCATACATTTCTCTATAAAATTCGCTCCATCGCTGCATGACGTCCGATTTTTCTGAGAGGATGTCATTGGTTCTCGAAAGCACTTTGTTCATTTTTAAGGCCGTCGCACCACTTCGGGTCCTTCCAACCTCTTTCCAGAAAAGTTTGGGGTTCTCCTTAAAGTTGTGCGACAACCTTTCGTCCGCTTCCATTCTACACCTTTCACGCACTTCCTCAATCAATGCTTTCGTGTGAACTTTCTGCAGCTTATATCTTTCTTTCATCTTCTCTCTCATATCCTTATCATTACTAGAAGCCGAGTAGTCTAACCATGCTTTCTTCTTCTTCTTTACAGCTTCTTTCTCTTCATCATTCCACCATGCATCTCTCCTTTTACTACTACCTCTTTTTATCGTTCCACACACTTCTTCCCCTGCACCTTCCATTCCATCCCTAAGGTTCTGCCATGTTCTTTCCACACATTCTTTTCTGCCATCGATGGTGTCAAGCTTTTCGGCTACTCTCGCATGATATTTGTCCCTAGTATCCGCTTCCTGAAGCTTCCAGCTTCGGATGCGACTGACCGACTGTGGTTCTGTTACTGCCGTCCGGTAGCGCCAACCCGAGAACAGACCCTTAAATTTAGTAATCACTAGATAGTGATCCGTTCCCAGGTCAGCACCCCTGAACACTCGCCTATCCATCACCTGTTTTCGCAGTCGGTCATCCACCAGGAACAAATCGATCATACTTCTCTCATTCTTTCTTTCTCTAGTATACATATGGATTTTCTTATGATTAAACATAGTGTTTGTCACAAGAAGACCATTTTCCTTGCATACAGCCAGTATAAGCTTGCCAGCATCATTAACCCTTTCATCGCCAAACTTTCCAAGCACCAACTCGTACCCTGGTCGAGCGGTACCAACCCATCCATTCAAATCACCACATTCAACAATTCTTTCGTTTCCCCTAACCAAATCTAGAACGTCTCTTACATTCTCCCAAAACTCCTCCATCTCAGCCCTGGACGACGAAGCTACCGGCGCATAAACAGCCAAAAGGAATAACTTCGTCAATCCCAATTTAAAGCGAACCCAGAGAAGTCTTGAGTTCACAACCTTATATTCAGTCATAACATCGACCAACCGAGACGACAGCAGCACCCCCACTCCCTGAAAGGCGCTCTTGCTCTCCGGGACTCCGGACCATAGAGCTAACGCCCCGCCAGGGAGCTCTTCAGTACCGCTGCCCTTCCGTTTGGTCTCCGACATACACACGACATCTAATTCTCTTTCTTTCATTATTTAATAAAATAATATAATAAAATTTATTTCCGTTATTGCGTTCCTGTGCATTAATCTCTCGGCAATAATGATTCATTAGTGTCTGAGCAGCTGTCCAATTGCCTCTCTCCAAAATGTCTTCAAGTGGTCTGTTTTCCAGCCAGGCTAGTGATGCTACTGCAAATCTGTAAGAACCAGGAGCAGCAAAACAAATGTCCATCTATTTTGTCAGCCCGTCTTTCCTTAGTTGGCTGAATTGGGAGTCTTATCCATTTCACTGGATATAAATTGATGTCTTCGAAGAAGCTTCCAATCAGACTGCCGCATGGAACCGTTATCAGTCTTAGCTCTGATTACTGGCCATAAGCTGATCTCTCGCCCA
The DNA here is from genome assembly GCA_963668995.1 of Parnassius mnemosyne. NCBI lineage: Eukaryota > Metazoa > Arthropoda > Insecta > Lepidoptera > Papilionidae > Parnassius > Parnassius mnemosyne. The sequence continues at coordinate 14,498,005 of CAVLGL010000035.1, read as the reverse complement.
TTGTCAGTAAAATACGGTTCTTTCATCCTCAACGACGTCAAGAGGTGTAGTCTATGACCAGATGTCAAAAACAAGATAAATGCAGTTCTTCTTAGAATTTCAGACACTGAGTTATCTTTTAGATTTTGCTTCAACCAGTCTTCTACTTGCTTTACATCCCACACCGACAGTTTAAAATTAGGTGGTTTATAATTATGGATAGCTTTAAGTATCTGCTTTACGAGAAAATTTGAGGATATGTTATCCTTTATTCCACAGAATGTTGCTACAGCTGATTTTTGTACCAAAATCGTACTGTATGCCAGACCCTCTTTTAAAAAAGTATCAGCTAGGAACTGTGCCACCTCTTCTGCTCTGGGAGACTTCGGATTGATTTCTTTAGTTCTGCAGCAAGCCATCCATCGCTTAAGTGCTGGTTTATAGGTATTCAGAGTAGATTGACGCCAGCTTAACCTAAGAAGATCTTTTTCTGCTTGGGATCATGATGCTAATTTGTTTCTCCACCCCCAATTTTCCAAACCTTCAGGGTTAGCCGGTCTACTAACGGAGGTGAAAGCCCTATTTTGAGGTCCACTAACACTTCGTGTAACGAGTTCACAATCATTGGCTTGTCGAGTGCTCGTGCCTGAAGATCCGCTCTCCAAAAAACGGTTTTTCCCAATCTAGTGCTACCAACAGGAAGGTACCTCTCGACTTATTAAGATGTGAGAGTACTCGCGGAATCGTGTTTGGTGGGGGGAATATTCATCCCAGTTGATAGTTCCACTCACTTGAAAAGTCGTCTATGAACATTGCGGAAGAGTCTCGTGACCTATTGTTATGTAGTTTGGTAGTATAGCAGATCTTTCTGATCCAAAGAGGTCTATATTACGTTTGCCTCATCGCTTGAAAACCTCTGATGTAGCCCGAGGTTTTAAATACCATTCTGGTACAGGACGTCTCCGCGACAGTCTGTCTGCTATCGGATTGTATCTGCCGGGGAGGTAATGAGCTGAAAGTGTTATGTCCCACTTGTCTGTGATCTTCAGAAGTTGAAAGGTTAGAGATAGGAGTCCTATGGAATGCGTTCCTCCTTCTTTGCGAATGTATGCTGTTTGTAAGAACACATGAGAGTCTCTGAGCCTCTTTGCGTTCAGCCTCATTACAGACTGTATGGCAAACATCTTTTTTTTTGTTGCATTTCCAAGGCCTCTGGTAAAGTGCCCATGAATCTGACATGGTATTTTAGTCAAGAACAGTGCCCCATCCGATGTCGTAGGCATCTGTAGTCAGGAAGTGCGATAAAGTTTTTGTGTCAATTGGCGGTATCAATGATAGGGCTCGATGCCATCATTGTAAGTACAGGTTTGCCCCCCCGAGGGACTGGTCTTTTTGTAGTTAACTGATTCCTCGGGAATCTTTTTTGAAACATTTGTAAACGGCGACAACGAAGTTGACAGCGAAGTAATACATAACATGCAAAATTTTGTTGGCCCAGAAGGTATTGTAATTGAACGAAGATGCCAGGATTTCGTTGTTAATATTTTTGTTACTGCAGTCAAGGCAGGTGTTTACTTTTTGGTAGGAAACCTCATTACATTTTCGTCTGTATTCCATTTTATGCCTAGAAACTCCAGTGATCTCATTGGGGTCAGTATTGATTTTTTGAAATTCACTTGCCAACCCAGGAACTCCAAGAGTTTCAACACTTCCGTGGTATGTGATGCTAACTTTGAGCAATCCTGGTGCACTATAAGGTAATCATCCAGGTATACTAGGATCCGTATTCCTTTCTTTCGTAGAGTTTCCGCGACCCAGCAAGTTAAAGCCGCGTGCCATTGACTGGCGAGTCATGGAGGGGGGGGGAGACCTACTCCGACCACCGGTACATCCGGTTTGACGTCTCCACCCAGCCCTCGAGCGCGCCAGTCCAACAGGCCCCGAGTGGTCCGCGTTGGGCTTTGAAGCAGCTGGACCGGGAGCTCCTCCTGGAAGCCTCGATCGTGCAGGCCTGGGTGTCATCACCGGATAGGCCTGCCGACGTCAATGATGAGGCAGGGTGGTTCCAGGAGGCCATGTCCGAGATATGTGACGTGGCAATGCCCCGCGTCCGGTCAGGAAGCGCCCGGCGTCAGGTGTATTGGTGGTCGCGTGAGCTGACGTCTCTGCGCGAGGCGTGTGTCGCCGCGCGGTACCTGTACGCCAGGCATCGCAGGCTCCGCATTCGTCCACCAAATGCGGCAGCCATTGAGGCGGAGCTGTACGAGGGATACAGAGCGGCGAAGACCGCCCTCCGGGAGGCTGTCATGCGGGCCCGGGATCTGGAGACTCTCGACAGAGATCCGTGGGGGCGCCCTTACAAGATGGTGCGGGATAAACTCCGCACCTGGGCCCCCCCGCTGACGCAGAGTCTCCGGCCTCAGCTCGTGGAGGACGTGGTGAGCGCTCTGTTTCCTGCGCGAGGGGAACATCCGCCCCTGCCTATGGCTCCGCCACCTGCGGTGCCGGAAGCGAACCACCAGGACGACGACGACGGCATCCCGGAAGGGACCGGGGTAGACCTGAGAGTGGCGGTACGTAGGCTCAAGGCCAGGAATACCGCCCCAGGACCCGATGGCTTGCCTGGCAAAGCCTGGGTCTTGGCCTCGGAGGCTCTCGGGCCCCGACTGGAGAGGCTCCTAAGCGCATGCTTGGAGAGAGGCCAATTCCCGCTTCGTTGGAAGACGGGGAAGCTGGTCCTCATTCGGAAGCCGGGGCGCCCTGCGGACTCTCCGTCCGCATACCGGCCCGTGGTGCTGCTCGACGAGGTGGGCAAGCTCTTTGAAAGAGTCATTGCAAACCGCCTCGCCGAACACCTTGCGGGGACGGGGCCGGATCTTGCGGAACACCAGTTTGGTTTCCGCAAGAGGCGCTCTACGGTGGACGCCATCATGCGCGTGAGAGCCCTCACGACGGGGGATGCAGTGGCCAGGGGGGGGTTGTTTTGGCGGTGTCTCTCGACATCGCCAACGCCTTCAACTCCATGCCCTGGAGCTGCATTAGGGAGGCACTCCGGTATCACCGGGTGCCGACCTATCTCCGTCGTATAGTCAGGGACTATCTGACGGATAGGGCCGTCATCTACCCCGGTTGCAACGGTGAGTGGAACCGGCGAGAGATGTCGTGCGGTGTCCCACAGGGTTCGGTTCTGGGGCCGCCCCTGTGGAACATCGGTTACAACTGGGTGCTGCGCGCCGACCTCCCTACCGGCGTCAGCGTAGTTTGCTACGCTGACGACACGCTGGTACTGGCACAGGGGGGGTCGTACGAGGCGGCGGCGGAAACTATGACACGCGGGGTTGCGATAGTCGTTGAGAGGATTCGGCAGCTGGGTCTTGAGGTGGCAGAGCCACAAGTCCGAGGCCATGCACTTCCATGGTCCTCGGAACAGGCCACCACCGGGATCCTCAGCGATGGTAGGAGGGGTATCCATCGGCGTCGAGTCGACGTTGAAGTACCTAGGACTCGTCCTCGACGGCCGATGGAACTTCGTTGAGCACTTCCGACGTTTGGCTCCCAAACTGGAACGGACCGGGGCTGCCTTCAGGCGGCTCCTGCCGAACCTGGGGGGGCCAAACGCCTCCTGCCGGAGGCTCTACGCGGGGATTGTGCGGTCCATGGCCCTCTACGGGGCCCCGGTGTGGGCGCGTGGTTTGGCGTGGCTTGCCGCCCACCACCTGAACGCGCCCCAAAAGGTGGTTGCCGTGAGAATGGTTCGCGGCTACCGCACGATCTCCCGCGAGGCAGCGTGCCTCCTTGCCGGATTGCCGCCGTGGGATCTGGAGGCGATAGTCCTCGCGCGCCTGCACGAATGGCGCGCGGAGGCACTATGCCGGGGGGAAACCCCGCTGCCGCGGCAAGTTGTCGTGCAGCGGACAGACTTCCGGCATGATCTCATGGCGACATGGAGAGAGCGACTGTCGCAACCCCGTGCTGGGCACGCCACTATAGCGGCGATAAGACCCCTCTTTGAAGAGTAGCTTGAGAGACGCCACGGCGTCCTCACCTTCCGCCTGACGCAGGTCCTCACCGGACACGGTGTGTTCGGGAGGTTCCTGCACCGAATCGGGCGGGAGGAAACGCCCGGGTGCTCCCACTGCGAGGATCGACCGGAGGACACGGTGGAGCACACCGTCGAGGTGTTGAGTGAACCCTGGGGTAGCTGTAAAAGACGGTAGAGTCTTAAAAGTAATATTAATCTGCAATATCGTACTTTCATAAACCAAATGATTGCGGTGTGTTTGTGACATTAGTGAACCTATTACCTCTTTTCGTGTAAGAGTACTTGTAGTCACAGTTGACTAAAGGCACTACCAGAAAAATAAAATATTCAAAGCCAAATAAAAGAGCTCTGTAAATTACTATTTATGTACTCAAAACATTATTGTTACTTGTGTTGCGCTTTCGCTTTTATCACTTGTTTTCCACCGAGCGCAGGTAGTGCTCTACGCATGGAGTTTATGGCATGTACGTGACAGAGATGTGTTGCGAAAGCTGAGCTAAAATGGATTTTCTTAACATACCTACTGAAAATAACACAATCGAGTTTTGTTTGAATAATATAAACACTACTTAAAATTAAAAAGAAACGGCAATAAAGTGATAATTAATAATGAGAATCATACTTGCACTAATTTTACAAATGATACAATTCATTAAAACAACTGATTATTTTTAATAAATGACAGAGTTTGCTTAAGAGGGTCAATTTGTTTCTATCAGTTAAAAACATTTACAATATATATGTAGAGAATACGTAGAAGGTCATATTCTTTATAATATGAGATTACTTTTTATGGGCTGATCACTCCTAACTTAAAATAACCAGGAGTTTACAAGTTTTACTTGATGACTGTGCTAGCGAGGGCTTGCTAGATGATGGAAGCGCGGAACAATAAACTTATTTGATCCATCGATCAAACTCGTTTCATGAGAAGTAGCGGACAAAATAAAACAAAATCGTTTATTCGCGTCTGTCTACTATGTATTCACTTAAAGCTTTATTACTATTTGAGGGAATTTGAGGCTATTCTCATGATGATTTATAACAAATCTTGAAGAAGGTTTATATGTACAACTATAGAAAAATGTGATTTTAATAATTGTCGATTAAAAAACAACGCTAGATCAATCAAACTAAAATATACTATCTTCCTACTTCTGCCCCGCACTTTTCTTTCCGAACGGTGCCCCTTCTCTTATCGATATAAATCTTACAAATGTTTTTTCCTATCTCCACATTTTATGTTAATCCCTTTAAAGTTAAGCCAAGCTACTCCAGCGTAGCCTCGGCAGCAGCAGCAGCTATTAAAACACGCTGTAAAGATTGAATTACATACAAAATATATTATCATTACGCAATTATATCTTTTAAGGTTTTCCTTTGTTTTTAAATATAAAATCTAAAATAAAAGAGTAAACAACAAAACAACATTGCCTGGGTGAAAGCGTATTGTTTGTAAAGTTTTTATAATACCAACAATCCATATTGTAGTATAATATTTTGACACATTTCCTTATATTGTGTAATGCGAGTATTTCATGTTTACAATGAAACACATAATACTCCTGTTCCGCCTTAGGACGGTGATGGTTCAGCAATAAAAAAATACTACCTTTTTTATACCAAAACAAATTATTATGTATTAAGAATTTAATGTACTAGTAGTAGTAATAAATTAATGATTTTTTATGTTTACACAAACACTACACATTTAAATAAAACTTGTCTTTAGGGATTTTATCGCGTATACTAATTTATTTTGATATTTACGACGTTTTAAAAAAATACTTAACTTATCTTCACGCACAATCCCTGACGGGGTAGCCAGAGAGAACAGATCGCCAAGTGTCACGATCCTTACATACCTCTTTCGCTTCTTTCACATTCATTATCTTCTTCATACATGCACCTATAGGTATCCGAGTACTCTTGACCCTCCCCTCTTCGAGCAATTTGCTCACATGGTCTTCGAAAGTTAGTCTCGGTCTACCTCGACACCTTTTAATATTTACTTTCGCGCAATATATTTTCTTCACCATTCGGTCTTCACTCATTCGCTCAACGTGCCCAAACATATTTCCGACGTTTTGAGCACTTTATAGCACCCACGGACACGGGAGGAGGGGGGGGGGGATTGAGGTGTTCGACGTCCCAATGTAGGTATAGTTAACCACGGCTACCTTCAGACTAGAAAATTTTTGGTTCGACTCACGCAAAATGGACTTATAGTATTTTGAAGTCTTGCGATTGTATACTTAGGTTATTTTATTAATAATAGGATCCCAAGCAGATGGTAGCGCTCATAGATTTAGTATATACTTGCGTTAGACTGGCAATGTAAAAGAGAAAGGGCATAACATATGCTTACGTTAGAACGAGATAGAATGGCTAAACCATACACCATTGAGCTATTATGTACTACGTACCAGAGGTGATGAAGAAAAGCTAGTAATCGGGGTATAATAAATGTTTTCATGCTCTCCTATAATTTTTTAGAAAAATTGAGGATCGCCCCTTTGCGGCGTCAACGATGAATTATAGGCTTCCAGTAGATAATAATTATTGATATATCTCGTGATATATATTTTTTTATAAAACGAAAGTAACAAAGGAACTTCAGTATCGCTTGATGGTAAACGGCTACTGCAGTACATGGTCATCTACAGTCATCTTCAAACAAAGAAAGCTACAAATGTGTTTTCACCCCTGAGGACTAAGATAAAATGTCTTACAGCTTATACAGGCTCTCTATACACAACAGGCCGGAACGCGACAGAGTAAGCACTGCTGTTTAGCAGCAGAAATAGGTAAAAGGGCGGTACCTTATTTTAATCATAGATAAGTACATAATGTTTACACTAATTATATTTGTTTGTTTGTAGATTGTATTGAAGCCGGTAAGCAAAGCATCGTCATATGTCTACAGAGATATATTTCCAGTACCCAGTAACTCAACTGCAAACGTTTCTGTTACAGACAATTCCCCGAAAAAGAAAAAAAGTTAAGAAAACTTGATATTCTTCGTAGAAGATTAGATATGAAACAAAAAGAACTGAAAAATATAAGAGCACAAAAAACGGGCTAATGAAAGAGTGGAAAAGTAGTCTCAAGTGATAAAAATCCTACAAAGGCTTCCCTCACTTTAAAATAACATTAGTGCTGTAATGGCACCGAGTTCAAGCGATTTGTTGCACCATCTCATCGAAAGGGTGATTAAGAAAAAACAAAATAAAAATATTAAACAAGAGTATGATACGCAACTAAAGACATTTGCCCTAACTTTACACTTTTATAGCACTCGGGCCTACAATTACATGAGAACGAAATTTGACCTGTGCCTACCACATCCTCGAACACTACGAGGCTGGTACCAAGATGTAGGCTGTAAACCTGTAAGGCTGTAAAGAAAAAAAAGATTGGGTCATCGCCCTTACGTTCGACGAAATGTCTATCCGTGATCACATTGAATTTGACGGTCGTAATCATCATGGCTGTGTAGATGTGGGTAATGGTATCCATAGAGATCAAGTAGACAAGGCTAAAGAGGTGTTGGTAATCATGGCAGTGGCAATTAATTCTTTTTGGAAAATTCCAATTGCTTATTTTTTTGGAAGAGGATTTACTGCTTTACATAAAGCAATATTTATAAAGTAGTGTATTGCTTCATTATCAGATTTTGTATAAGTTGCTTCTGTCACTTTTGATGGCATAGCATCTAATATAAATATGACATAAATACTAGGAGCTAATTTGAGCACCGCTACATGTAGACGGTACTTTTACTATAGAGGGCAAAATATTACGTAATATTAGATGCGTGTCATTTATTAAAGTTGATTAGAAATACTTTTGCAGAATACAAAATTTTTTATCATCATAATGATATTATTAAATATGAATTTCTTGAAAATCTCTACCAACTTCAACTAATGTCGGTTTGCATTTGGCAAATAAAGTAACTAAAAAACATATTAGTTTTGTAAGTCACAAAATGAATGTACGTTTAGCAGCGCAACTGTTAAGTAATTCTGTAGCAACCAGCTTAGAGTTCTGCAAAGAGATATTAAAATTACCTATGTTTGAAAATTACCAAGCGACAGCAGGTTTTGTAAAACATATAAATAGTATATTTGACATTTTCAAGTCCAGAAATTTACTCAGCTACGGATTTAAGAAGGCCTTAAATGCAAAGAATTTTGAAGATGTTGTAGCTGAATGTTAGAAAGAGTGTGAATATATTAAAAAACAGCCAAGCTTTAATAGAGAGTCGAAGAAAACTTGTATTTATCGGTTTTTTGGCGAATACAATAGTTTTGAAGTGGCTATACATATATCGATTTCATAGAGTCAGAAAAATTAAAGTTCTTCCGACCTATAAACTCTCTCAAGATCATATAGAAGCTTTTTAGTGCAGTACGTTCTAGAGGAGGATTTAACAACAATCCTACAGCCAGACAATCCACAGCAGCATACAAACGATTAATCTGCCACGTGGAATTGTGAAGTGGAACTGATTTTGCATATTATAATTTCGAAGTCCGCATAGTTTTATCATAAATTATTGTTATATATTTGAATTTAAAAAGCCCATTTTCACTCTACTGTAATGATTATTCATGAGCTTAATTAACAATATTTGTAATGGAGTAACTAGGTTACATTTGAATGTATAAATAAATACTTACAATGAAAATATTTGTAATTTAGTAGGTACTTTAAATAGTGAGTGTAGAATAATTCTGAAATAAACTATAATTTATTAGCAATTATACAATAATTCAAAATTACGGTATAATTTAAATTTATTGTGGAATACATAATGATTTCGTATATTTACGATTACAGACAGAGAATATGATCACAGATTGCAGACTTATCGAAACATTTGTGTTTCACGTCAGCTATATTGTATCGTCTATTCCAGACGACCCTTGCCATAAGATCAGGTTCCATAGACCACAAATCCTTAAAAAAACATCGATTCCTACCTATTATATTTCGTGAGGTTGAAAATGAACATTTATAGAAAGAAATGAATGTAGTAAAAATTTTAATTGTTTTAAATAAATAGTGACCGGCCCGGGCTTCGCCTGGGTAGAATCTATTAATGTGGCGATATTTAGACTAAAGATAATCAAATGCCATTAATTATATTTTTTTTCAAAAATAATCTACAAGTTTTTTAAATAAAATACAGCTTAGGTCACCCCTGGCTATGCTCTTTATCTGTTCGTGAAGTTTTCTTACAATTGGTTAAGCCATTTCGAAGATTAGCCCGAACAGACAGACAGACAGACAGAAAGACAGACAGACAAACATACATAAATACAGACAGACAGATAGATCTGGTATAGTTGTAACACGAATGGGTCGGCTCGACCGGGGAAGGACCACGCTCTCACAAAATACCAGCGTAAAATAGCAGCTTAATACTGCTGTATTTCGTATGGTGAGTGTAGAGAACCGGAGACCCTTTTTACTGGAAATTGGGCATTCCATCTTAGTCCTCACGGGTGACAACGCATCTGCATTTTGATTGGTAATCGAGGATAAATGTAGATGTCTATAGGCCACAGCAACCACTTACCATCACGTGGACTGTGTGCTCGTTTGTCACCCTTATACTATAAAAAAAAATTAAAAATGGTTATTCATACTGTCTAAATGATATGCAAAGCATATAATATGGCACCTCAGCCCCTTAAGCTCAATATATAGCAGTTATTTCGATTTCACAGTAACAAATAGTTACTGTAAAATCAAATAGTTGTACTGTTTCATAAGTTTTCATACCTGTCTTGAAAATAGAAGCCCATGGGACTCTGCATAGCACTCACAGGGTCCTGAGTAGTTTTCCGAAGACATTTATAGATTTATAGATGAACTCAGCAATACCATAATATAGCTGGCATAACCAATATAGTTGACAAAAATAAAAATAAGTATATATAAATTATATATATCACTTGCTTTTAAATGTACTAATGTAATGTAATGCTACACGGGACGAGATCAAAGGTACTTGAAAAGGCAACTTGAAATTTATGATACGCAATTTTGGCGAATTTGTATTAGATATTTATAGAGCAAGACATTTTGTTTACACGTTATATCTTATGGTCTGTTGAAATAAACTTAGATAATTTTAGATCATTTTTCAATTTTAATATTAGACAGTAGCGATCGCTGGCGGTGATAACTTCTGTATAAAAAAGCTGCTATTTAACGCTGATATTCTTAGAGAGTGTGGTTCTGCTCTGGTTGATCCGTCCCATTCGTGCGGACGGATCAACCAGATCCGTCCGCACAAATCTTGCTGTTGCTATCAAGTAAAATATAATTTAACTTGATAGCAACAGCAAGTATACGACGTATAAAAGTTTTTGTAAAGTGAGAATTGTATGAACTATCTTTATAATAGATCGGTTAGAAAGAAGACTAATTCTATTTTTACTTTCGTCGTTTGATTTTTTGAATTCCATTTGTGATCATCTACTTAAGGTCTGAATCAATTCAGTTTTAGTTATGTAAATTATCACGAGGTTAAAGTTCTATTTTTGGCTATATTTGACTATAGTTGTGATTATTGCAATAATCGTTCTACGCAGCTACGTTTTTCGTAGACTTGTAGAATAACTCGTAGCGTAGAGACATGGTACGATTTAGTGCATGTTGTGGAGCGCGCGGCAGGCAGATAGAGCGGTCGCTGAACAAAGTGGATAATTTCATTCTACATTTGTCGCTAGTCGCTACAGTGGTTTGCACCAAAATAGACTATTATTTAATAGTTACTAACTATTCCTTAAAGGTTAACGAGCAACAGATGTGATTGGTCCCTACGCCGCAAATGTTCAAATTAAAAATTAAAAACTGTGTCAATCAACTACTCCATATCGCAAGTGTTGTTAGAGGTGACTGAGGAAATTGAGTAGAACAGTAGATGGTCAGCCACCAACGTCCTGAAAACAACTCAATATAATAAAATAAACTCAGTTGCCGAACCGTTTCCTTAGAGTGGCAAATATGGCAAATATCCGTCTATATTACCACGTATATATAGTAGGGAACTAAGCAATCTTCTTTTCTTTTATAGGATAGGGTGACAAACGAGCACACTGTCCACCTGATGGTAAGAGGTTGCTGTGGCCCATAGACATCTACATCTATCCTCGTTTGCGAATCAAAATGCAGATGCGTTGTCACCCGTGAGTACTAAGGTGGAATGCCTCTTTTCCAGTAAAAAGGGTCTCCGGATCTCTACACTTACCAAACGAAACACAGCAGTGTTCAGCTGCTATTTTACGCTGGTATAAATCTCTGGATGAGGTTGAGGTTTATTTTTAGTAGTGAACTTTTGATTATTCTTTTGTAATATGAAATGAAGAATAAATAAATAAATAAAAGTAATAAATAAATGAATGAACGAAAATATTTTGACATGTAAAAGCAAAGTCAAAGCAAGTGAAGTCGGTCCGGGCTCGTATTACCCGCATTATATGTTAGCACTCAGAACTTCTGAGTGCTTACTGAGTCAGAAGTTACATGGCAACAACAGACTTTTTTTAGGTTTGAAATCGGTTGTATATGTTAATGGGGTGCAGAAGCCACATGTCATCAGGTAAATTGTTAGCTTGTGTCTCTATAATATTATTAAAGAAGAAATATTACCGCTTCTATGGTTGCCTGACGAGTGCAAGTGGACTATTCCTCAAATTCTCTTTATAAAAAAAAACGTTACCCCCAGAGAAAAAAATCCCATTTTTTTCTGTATCAGTCGGTTAACATACATAAATTGCACAACGACAACACGAACACTTGTACCTGGTGCGATTCACACATTGACCAAATTATTAGCCACTACGGTACGGAGCCATCAGAACTAAAGTAATCCTATCGTATCAATGTTTCAAAGTTATCGTAACAAAATAAACAACTCCTACAACCCTTTTAACGCACTTCCCAAGAGGGATAATTTATTATATATATATATATATATATATATATATATATATATATATATATATATATATATATCGTATTTGAGAACAATTTATTATAACTTTTTAGGCATGTATATTAAGCAAGCTGTATTTCATTTTGCATATGAATATACATATAAAACACAGATACCTAATATAAAAAATATGAAATAAACGCTTTTGTACCCTTTTGCCTAAACCATAGTGATTATATACTCTTTGTCAACAAACGACATATTTTGTCCTAACGTCATTTATATGTTTAACATTGACAGTCTGAACGTATACAATGTATGTTTTATTTTATTTTATTTAATAAATCAGTAACACATATTTTATTATAAATAAATTTTAGCTTTCTGCACTCCTTCCCGATATAAACTTTAACTATGCCAATTCTCACACGTCTCTCTCTCTCTCTCTCGTGCTTAAAAAGGGGTACAAAGTATTCCCTTCGCATAACATTATATATAAAAATTGCGTGTCACATTGTTTGTAAACTACTAAACTGATTGCAATGAAATTTTGCACACTATGTGCAGTTTGCTTCAACTTGAGAGATAGGATAGTTTTGATCCTCATAAGTGACCCTCAATATTTTTTATTACGAATTTAAGATTTTATTAGGACACAGGGCCGTCGGAAGGGTCAGAAAAATGTCTGCCTGGTCAGCTAGTTATTATATAGTTAAATTAATTGTCAACACTGATCATTGCAGACGGATGCTTTGGTTTTCGTTATAATATATATTTGAAAATAATATAACTATTAAATTATTCTTGACGGGGTAGCCAGAGAGAACAGATCGCCAAGTGTCACGATCCTTACATACCTCTTTCGCTTCTTTCAGATTCATTATCTTCTTCATACATGCACGTCTAGGTATCCGAGTACTCTTGACCCTACCCTCTTCGAGCAATTTGCTCACATGGTCACTATTAAATTATTATAATTATAAATCGAGGATAGATGTGTGGAGATATAGCATCCATCTATCATAAGGTAGACTATGTGCTCATTTGTCACCCTATTATTTAAAACTAGTGCCCCGTTGGGTTCGTGTTTGTAGTAGTATGACTGATGATCATGAATTGAAACCCGGGTTGGGCCAAAAAGTCGGTTACTGAGCTTTACTCCGGCCAGCTATTGAATAGCTGGCCGGAGTCGGGATGTTGACGGTCCCGCGCCTTATGTCTCTCCGGTCGCGTCGGCTTATCGTCTCGTCGGACTATGAGAGTGAGTGAATAGAGATGCAAATGTGCTCGCTCATACACTTGGGCACTATCATCCTATCCTGCGCCGATGGCTAACCAATCAGCATGCAAGCTGTATTGTAGTTCCTTTTTATACTAGAGGCTGCATTTACTGGCTGTACAAAGGCTGTATAAGCGCTTATACAGCTCGTATAAGTAAAAATTGGCACAAATTATACAGCTTTATGCATTAGTAGCGCTGTACAGTAGCTGTACAACCATAAAAGGGGCTGTATAATAGCTGTTATTTGGTGTACAAGGAAACTATTACACTACAAATATTATCTTATAAGTATCTTTTAAGGATAAACGTTCTAAATTGGTGTTTGAACGGTATCACAAATGCATTTATGACAAACATAATTTAATAGATTTATTTATATACTTTATTGAATGAGGGCGACATTTAGTGAGTGAAAGATTATATTACTTATTAATATTACATGGATTGGAGTTGAGTTTTGACGGTGATAATTGGTGAATAGAAAGTGCAAACTTAGATTTACGGTAAACTTGTATATGATTTCTATCAAAAAATTGCCACGCCAGCAAAATAACGAAAATAATATAAGAACAAAATACGAAATATGGAAAGTTAATATTAATTTTATAGGTTAGAATAAGAAAATAATTAAATTAGTGAATATGAATGCATTAATAAGTCCTAATGGACACAGTGATCATTATTCAAACTAAAAATAATGGCTTAGGCTAAAACTAATGTCTCATATTCCTAAATATACAATTTAAATTTTGTTTTTATATTATTATTATAATTTAAATTGTGTTATGGATTCTATCATACAGCCATTAGTTTTTAATCAGCTGTATAATAGAATATTTTTATTACTAAAGCTGTATAATAGTTTTTAAAACATTACAAATAATTGTCTTTAGAGATATGTATAAAAGATGAAAAACCTTTGTCTTAGAAACAACACTTTTATCCCTTCTTCACTTTATCTCATTTAAATAATAATATTTTAAGATGTAACCGTGTTTTAATAATTTTGTTGTTTTATTTTAAGGTCAAGGGCAAAAAAGTGCTTAATTCTTTCACTTCTTTTAAGACAGAGACTATATAAAGCCACACATACAAAGTTAATAAATTGAAAACATATTTTTTCATTTTGGTACCAACCTAAAACCATCGATTTAATAGAAATGATTGTATTTATTGGCAATAAATTACTACCCATTTGGATCAGTTAAATTCACAAACCAAACCAAAAATATGACTACCTTTACCAAATAAAGCTTACCTATACATGTTTTCTTTCTAATGTTAAAAAGTGGAGTAAAGAATTAAAGCTATCTCTTTCTTTGCCAAACAATATTAAGGAAGGTACATTTTATGACAGAATATTTTATCTCGCTCAGCAGTACGGTACCAGTACGAGCATGCTGTTTATTTTGTTATTGTGTTTAGATGATAAGTAACTCCTGGCAAGCGCATACGCATGTCGCTTTCTAGTCATACTCTCACGTCACGTAGGTACGGCAAAACCAAAACAGTTAGATATTTTATTTGATACATAAGTTAACTTATTGTGAAGTAATTTGACTGTGTTGTATATCTTATACTGGTTTTATTTTGCTTTTTAGGAAAATATGCCGTTTAAAATTTTGGAAACCATAGAGAAAGGGAAAAATTGCATTTTTATTGTACCAAGTTTGTGGGAATCAAAAGGCGTTTTAAGATGGCCAAAAAAGCGATTAGATGCTAATATATCTAGCTAATAAAATCTATAATTAGCAATTGTAGCTAAATCATTTACAGCTACTTAAGATATATTTCTTTCTGTGGCCCAATTCTTTATTTGGTGGCAAAATAAATAGATTTTTTAAAATTCGCTGTTATCATCATTTGAACTACTTGTGCTGCTGCATGATAAATCATCATAATCAGGTGCCGAAAACTAAGTCACATTTGACATAACTGTGATCATGATTAACACCGTTTAATGTTTTTGTTACGGAACCCTCTTTGTTAGCCGTCGATGGGATTGACGCTTGACTGTAGCTTGTCTGATTTATTAAAGTATTTCTATACTCTTCTCGTATTTCGTTGATAATTTGTTATATATAAATATTCCCTTTTAATCCTTCTTCTAACTACACCAAATCTTTTTCTGTTTTTACACATATTGATAACAAATTAATTTGTTCACTATAGCACAATATATTAAACACGAAATTACGCATTCAAAATGGCGATATTCTATCACTTATACAGACTTAATCTGTACCACAGCTGTTATTTATTTTTTAGTTTTATATCACTCTCATAGACAGAAGTTCAAAAACTACTATATTTACAAGAGTGTACAATTACGCCATAAGAATAAGTTTTAGAAGGGAGTTCACATACACCATTGTACAGAAATAATATTTGAATGATACTATTATAACACTTAAAGCTGGAATAAGCTAGTGACAGCATGCAAAAACAGCTTCTATAAAGCTTTAATGACAAAATCAGATTGAAGTATTACAAAATACTTAAAGTTGTATGGTAGAGTTTTCATCTTTTGATTAAGAACCCTAAGCTTACTTAGATCCCATAACACAGACTTTATACAGCTTGAGCTGTATAATAACTCATAAACCACTCTTATAAGGGTACAATCTCTTTTCGACACTTATACGCGTCTAAAAGAACTCAAAGTTCTATATGGGCTGGTATATTGATGTTCATAACGCTTGTGTGCTCCTTAGGTAGTCTCTGTTGAGGCTGGCCGCCGTAACCTAAATTCGGTTTAGAGCATATTAATAGCATTTAGTTTTTCAACCGTTTCTCACCTTTGATGTTCCTCTCCGTCATCAGTCTTGGTAATTTGCATCTGGTATAATACGGTACATGTATGTCTGAACGTGATAATATAGACACACTCATTACTTCTGAATTACCCGTGCCCAATGTATCGCATTTCCAGACGATCAAACGTTTACTATTAGAGACTTGTCATATGGATGTAGCGTAAGAGATTTCATCACGCTATACCTTACATGGGAATTTTTATACATCTATATACAATGTTTTCATAGATGAAACGCGTCGGTTTGGTGTAAACACCAATCTCATATGTGTAGGCTGACTCAGATGTGTACGTCGGTTATTTAATTTATATATACATATATATATATATATATATATATAAATTTATATTAAACTATATGAGTATTAAGCCTCGAAAGGCTTAATACTCATATAGTGTTTTCTTAATTTTCTAGCCAGGTAAAAAAAAATATTTCTATACAGAAAATATGGGCGTCAAATCTATAAAATTATTATGTACATGTGTATGTGACTGAACTCCTAAGCGGCTGGACCGATTTTGATGAAATTTTGTGTGTGTCATTAAGTTTATTCGAGAATGGTTTGGATGAATAATAGAAAATTTGTTTTTTAACTGATAAGCTTATTATAATATTCAAAACTACGTTGGTCATAGCCATATCGATGGTTTTCTTAATCACTAATTAGGGTATAGAGTGACTGAGAAGTAATCACGTAGAATGTTTGTTTATACATTCATATTTTGAAAACAAAAAAGTCACAGCCCATTGTTGTCTATTAAACACTTACTGCTAACATGCGTCAGCATCTGCTATGTAAAAAAGAACTGTAAGTAATTAAATTGATAATAATATATTATAGTTTAAACAAAACGAAATGGCTTTTCAAATCTTCAGTATTCATTTGCGTCAAGCAAGCCGCAATTTCAATTCGGACGTAATCGTAAACTCTTCGAGTCGACCTGTAACGTAACGAGTTGAGTTAAATATACGACCGGTTTTCAATAATTTATGTATTATCGATATTCTTTCACATTTACTGCAATATGCACGGTGTTCTTGAGTTTTATTACTGCATTATTTATATAGGTAAGGGGTACGAACCAGCACGCAGTCCTTATGGTAAATAAATGCTGTGGGCCACAGACATCTTCACGTATCCTCGATTAAAAATCAAAACACAGATGTGTGAGGACTAAGATGGAACGCCTCGGTGTCAGTAAAAAGGGTCTCCGATTCTTTACACCCACAATTCGAAACAGCAGCATTAAGCTGCTATTACACGCTGGTATTCAGTGAGAGCGTGGACCTTCCCCGTTCGAGCCGACCCATTCGGGCTGTAGCCATATGCAGCATGGTTCTAGCATGTATAAAATTACTTACATTGTTAAATTGTTGTTTATAGATTTACCTCAAAATATTAAGCCTTGAATTTTAAAATGTTTAAATATAAAATCTAAAATAGGTAGGGTAGGGTTATTTACATAGTTAGCATACCACTGTTCTGTGGTGACAGAAATTTATTCGAATTAGGCATAAGTGTCTAAGGTACTTCAAGAAATGTCATAAGAAAATATTATTTTTGCTTTTATTAATCTTTTCAAAGTATTCACTTTGACCAAGTAAGTAGGATACACTTTTTCATGCGTCTATTGCCACTTGGATAATACTTATGTGCTACTATTGAGACATCTTAAAAATCCCGGAAGTATAAGCAGTCAGTGCGTCTTCTTTGCTTTCAAACCTCTTACCGTTTAATTTTCCTTTTATTTGGCAGATGTGTGCGGCGAAAGAGAAGATGATGGTTCCTGACTTTGGTCATATGTCTTACCAACATGCGTCACGCAGTGATTATTTTTGGAGTATAAACTATCATATTCCACTCACAGTTAACCATTCCTTATTTCTGTAGCACCACAGTTGCAATATGATCCATCATGTAGAAAAACGAGGCAACTATTTGTGGACTTAGGAACCTCGAAACAACTAGTTTATTCCTTTTTAAAAGGTCGAAAACGCACCTGCAATTTCCCCGGTGTTGCAGTTGTTCATGGGCGGTGGTCGACACTTAGCATCACCATCAGGTAAGCCGCATAATCGTTTACTCCGTCTCCTATAAAAAAATATTACCTTCGCGCACGATAAAACTTCAATAGAGTTGGCTCATATTCAAAGTACAATACAGGATATTGTCGTTTTGTTTCATGATTAGAGTTTATATTAGATCCTTACTTATAAAATTTGCCTATAGTAAGGGAGGAATATAAAATCAATTTTTTTTTGTAAAATATATTTAATTAATTAAAGTATGCACCGTTGTTATCTATGCACTTTTGCCATCTCATAGGTAATTCATTGATCCCTTTACTAAAAAAACCATGTGGGCGAGAATCATTAAACTCTTTGAAGGCGGTTTGGACTCCCGCATCAGAATTGAATTTTTTTCGTTAGAGCGAGGTCCGGGGAGTACGGTGGATGTCGCAGACATTCCAATTGTAGCTCATCTAACTTAGTGGTTGTTTGTTGTGCAGTGTGTGGTCTTGCGTTGTCGTGAAGCAGCAGTGGCCTAGAGCGATTGACCAATCTCAGTTGTTTAGCAGCTAGTTCTTCCTTCATGGTTTGCAGTTGCTGGCAGTAGATATCTGCCGTAATCGTTTCGTTGTTTAAAAAGCTGTAGTGAACGACACTGGCGCTAGTCCACCAAACACTCAAGAAAAGAGCCTACTCCTTTTTAAAAGGCCGGCAACGCATCTGCAATTCCCCTGGTGTTGCGGTTGTTCATGGGCGGCGGTAATCACTTACCATCATGCTCGTTTGCCCCTCTCCTATAAAAAAAGTACCTTTTTCTGAGTCAATTTTCGTTTAGGGCAAGATTTGGCTGGGTCTCCAGAGTTCAGCCATTGCGACGAGCGCTTCCGATTATCGTACAGTATCCACTTTTCATCAAAAGTAATGATGCGATTAAAAATCACTTCATTTTTGTATCGGTTGAGCAAAGTAACACAGCAGTCAACGCGTGTTTGCAAGTTCGATTCACTCAATTCATGAGGTACCCATCGTTCAAGTTTTATTTTTAATTTCCAGATTTGCTTCAAGTGGATTAATACAGTTTTATCACTTACCCCGAAGCCTGCAGCTATCTCTGAAGTGCTTTATGATGGATCCGCTTCCACAGTAGCCTTTAATTCTTCATTTTCCACTTTGGTCTCCAGCCGTCCACGGGGTTGGTTCTGAAGGTCGAAATTTCCAGAACGAAAACGTTGAAACCAAAAACGTACCGTGCTTTCTTTTGCACATCATTAATCCTTCGAGCTGTTTCTGCAGCACTGGTGCCACGGTAGAACTCATACTCTTAAATATACTGATATTTCATGTTTTCCAAGCTGCGGTAATAAGCAACGCCAAAGAAAAAAATAATGAGGAAAAAACAAATGAATGACTGTTTTCAAAATGTACCAGCTAAATGAATTAATAAATTTGAATTTGGAGTTGTTAACCAAAGAGGTGATATTTCAGATCAAAGTGGTCAGTACGACATAACGCTAATTTCATATGTAAGGACCTACCTACCTATTATAGCCATGTTTTACCACCAAACAATATATTGAAAATGTATTTTTGTCGCCGCCGGCATCGATTTTCTCTATTATGAATTGGCGCCAATCCATCCCAAGGTTGCTCCCTGTGGACGACGGTTGATAATTTCAGGCTAAATGGTGGGCAAACTTCTCGTGTTATAGGGTCACGCGTTATTTGGTGTAAGTAAAATAAATGAAGTAAGTTTAAAACCAAATTGGATTTTCAGTTATTTGATTATAGGAGTACTTAAAATTATAACGGCAAATATTTTTTAAACAATTTCTTCATTTGTACATTAAATATTTATGGCTAAAAATAAAAAATATAAATAAACAAGACGGTATACTTTAAAATATGGTGTCATAAAAATTCAGTAATCCTACTCGTATTTACCGAGCCAGCAAATCAAGTTAACCCGAGCACGCGATCGCGAAATTGCGAATTTTCATAATATTTTTGCGGGAATTTCTAAGTTAGGATGGTTTTCTGTTCAAATAGAAAATTCAAGTCACCTACAGCATAACGTGCAATTAAGTAATTTTTATAACCTAACTCATGTTTAAAAGCTTTTAGAAAAATTTTACTTCGCAGATATCCGCGTTATAAAATAAAATGATGTGTCTTACCTAGTATGAAGAGCACCTCCCGCCCTCCCTCAATTGCGTGCACTATCCCCGTCACCACTAATCCCAGCACCGCTACTCCCAACACCACTACACTAGGCAAGACACACCACTGACGATAATACGACACGTGTTTCGCCTCTACACGAGGCATCCTCAGGTGATATAGACTCTACGGTGGCTAACCGCTAAGTCAACTAACAGCCTTTAGCGGTTAAAGTAACGCCTGATTCTATTAATTATACTAACTCATGTTTCTTTATCCATTTATGATTAGGCTTATGAAAATTATCTAAATGTTCATTCTTATGATGCTTTCACATACATACTTGTTCTCCTTCTGTTTTATTACAATCTTTTCTCACCGGTTTGCTGATGTAAATGTACCAGAAACCCCAATACATGATCTAACGCTGTCGCAGTAGATGGACGTGTTGTAGCCCTAACAATCACTTTTTCTTACAATTTTTTTTAACAAAAGCAATAAGTAATTTCCAAAAAATCGAAAGCAATCAAAAGCATGCGGAGCTGTCATGCTCCCTCATGCTCATGCATGCGGGACTGCTGGTCAGGTCCATGGTTCGAATAACGGGTTTGGTTTAAATCATTTATAGGGTTTTCAAGATGTTTTCAGTAGCAAGCAGCCCGGAGTCAGGAAGCTGGCGGTGATTCACATCCATGCTTCAGAAAGCACGTTAAGCCGTTGATCCTGCGCCTGCTTTCTTCCCAGTCGGGTCTGATGGCCATCCTATTGGACCATGAGAATGAGAGAATGGAGAGTGCACCTGTGCTTGCGAACACATTCGTGCCCTGTAATCTGTCTGGATAATAGTGGAGAAAAAAGATTTTAATACCATATTAATTATTGAAGGCAAAAATAAAAACTGCTTAAGTTTCCTTTGTCTTGAGAAATTTTTGAGAATTTATTACGAAAAATGAAACAGCACTTTGCTATTTTTGCTTTTGTGTGTTTTATCGTTTATATTACAAAAACTTACTCAAGTAACGTTTGAACAATACGCCTTGGCCAATTTTATGATGTTTCTGCTTAGTTAAGCAGAATAAAGATAATTACTTTTTTTTTTATTTTTTTTTTATTTTATTGATAGAACCACCAACGGAATATTATGTTGTTTTAAAAAAAATGTGACAATAGGCTTAGGAACTAAGATTTACATGTTTCCATTTAAAGGTAGTTACAGCATGTTTAAAAAAGACGATAACTGTACGATAACTTAATAATTGTTACAAGTACGAGTAAATACTAATATAAAATAAACAAACACAATAAGGACAATACGAAATATATGAAAATTAAAAATATATAAAAATAACAACATTTATATCGAGTTTATATAAAGTTATGGTATAATTTTTACTATGAGTTATTAAATAGATTGACAATTTTGGCTCTAAAAGATTTTATTCTATCGCTAAATAAATCAATAGTCTTATCTTTAAGGACACATTCGTTATACAATCTGCTTATTCTCGGTATAAGAGAGTGATGACCAAGATTAGTTTTATACAATTTGTGTTTGAGCAAGGGAATCGAAAAACGCGGTACACGGCAGGGAACTTTGAACAATATTTGTGATAGTAATTCTGCAGAATCTATGGTCCCATTTGTAAGCTTGTACAAAAAAACTAAATCATGTAGTTTACGTCTGTCCGAAAGTGAGTTTAATTTTAGTTTTAGGAGACGAGTGGAATAGGATTCCATATGATTACCACTAGAACAATATTGAGTGAATCGTCTTTGAATGCTTTCTATACGATCTTTGTGTATTTGATAATTAGGGCTCCATATGATGGTACCGTACTCTAATTTACTTCTAACTAAGGAAGTGTATAGAAGATTTTTTGTTTTGATTTTTTTAAAACATTTTGAATTTCTGTATAAAAACCCGAGCATTTTGCGTGCCGATCTACAAATATTTTCAATGTGAATATTAAATCTTAATTTAGCATCAATTGTAATTCCTAAGTCTCGGATGGATTCAAGCTTCTGAAGTGGATTATTGTTCAACGTGTATTGGGTTTCTGATGCAGTATGCTTACGCGTAAAGTTGATATATGAACATTTAGAAGCGTTGAGATCCATGCAATTTAACTTGCTCCAACGAGCAATTCTATCGACATCTTCTTGTAGAGATTGTGCATCATGATCGTTAAGAATTGCTTTTGCGAGTTTCAGATCGTCCGTAAAGATGAAACATTTTGAATTATGTACACAATTAGTTACATCATTTACGAAAATATTAAATAATAAGGGTCCTAATATGGATCCCTGAGGTACTCCCGAGGTGCACCCATATTTCTGAGAAAAGTGGCCTCTGATCACTACGTATGAAAATCTGTCTTTTAAATATGAAGCAAACCACGAAAGTAGTGGCCCTCCGATTCCGAACGATGATAGTTTCGCTATTAACAACTGGTGATTCACCCTGTCGAAGGCTTTGGAGAAATCGGTGTAGATAGCATCTACTTGAAAACGTGAGTCGACGTAGGGTGTTATATAATTCAAAAAACATGAAAGGTTTGTGACAGTAGATCGAGATGTCATAAATCCGTGTTGGGTGTCTGAGATAGCGTGGCGAACATGGCGTGACAATATAGGCGAGATCAAGGACTCGAAGATCTTAGAGAAAACCGATAATATTGATATGGGTCTGTAGTTGGCAATATTATCTCGATTACCTTTTTTGTACACAGGCACTATTCTTGCAAGTTTCCACATATCTGGGAAGACCCCGGTACTGAGGGATGTATTAAAGATAATACAGATAGGCAAAGACAACTCTTTAGCACACTTCTTAATAAACGATGAAGGAAGATCGTCGGGTCCAGCACCTTTCTTTGCGTCAAGTCTTTTTATTTTTTTTATTACTTCCTTAACATTGATATTTATTAAACAGAGATTGTTTTCGGTAACTATTTGTAGGGGAATGTTTCTGCAGGGTAGGTCTCTCCTCTCGTATACGGAAGCAAAGGATTCCGCAAAGAGATTGCACACTCCTGGGCCATCGGTAGCAACTTTATTGTTAAGTACCATTCTGGCTGGGTACGTGTTTGATGGTTTTTTTATGTTTTTTAAGTGTGTCCAAAAATATTTAGGATTATTTTGTAGGTTACTTTCAACGCATTCAATATAATTATTATAACTTGCTTTAATTAATTTAATACAGCTAGACCTTAGTGATTTAAATTTGAGTATGTCTAGAGGGTTATTGTAAATTCTAATTTTTACTCGATATTTATTTTTAATTTTCAACATAGAAATTAATTTATTATTATACCATAAAGGAAACTTTGTACTTCTAGGCTTAGTCTTTGGCACGTGTTTCTCAATTATTGATTTTAATTTATGATAAAATTCATTAAGCATTGAGTTAACTGAATCGCAATTTAGTAAAAGTTCTGACCAATTTGTACCATCTAATTCATTCTTAATGGCCTCATAATCTGCTCTAAAGAAGTTGTACCTTTCATTGAGCTGTGCATTGATTGTATTAATCTTCAAAAAATCGAGCTTTAGGTTAAGTGACGGATGATGATTATCAATTATGCTTATTGGATTGAAGTTTTGACTAACTGTCACATGAATATGATTTGAAAGAACCAAATCAAGCAACCTGCCATTTGCGTTAAATATTGAATTGAATTGTTTTAAATTGTGTTCCTCGATAAAGTCAATAAAACTAGACGCTAAGTTAGAACTACTAAAGGGGTGTAGACAATTTAATTCCGGTACTTTCGACCAAGAAATACTACTAATATTAAAATCCCCCGTTAGCATGACATATTCATTTGTATTAATAGCTTTAGACGCATTTTCTAAGAATTCGCTTAGCACATTGCTATTCATCGGAGGTGGCAAGTATACTACGCAGATTGCAACATGACTTGGTTTACCATCTACAATTGCATCAACCGTAATCCATAAATCTTCGCAGTTACTCTCCCAATGCAGGCAACGGCTTGATTTTAAGGTATTTTTAACTGCTATCATTACACCCCCCCCATTTTTGATTCTTTTTGGGTCTAATTGTTCCCTGTCTCTCCTGTATACCGTATAGCGATCATCATAAAATATATAAGATAAACTCACTATCGAACACGCCGTCATTAAGCCAAGTTTCTGTAAAAATTAAGATGTCGAAATCATTACATAATATGTTAAGTTTTACATCCCGCGCTTTACTACGAATCCCCCTTACGTTTTGATAATATATATTTAATGTATCGTATTTTAACAGAATTTCGATAAGAGACTAGACAGATAAGTACTTTACTATTGTAAAGTTTTAGCTTTACTAATAACTTAGAAGGACAAAGGAATGATAAAATAGATATAATATTACTTATTTTATAAAATAGCTTTGTAGTGATTAAAATGCTTTAATATTTTTTTACTATTTCACTATATACTATTTTGCAAATTCCACTTCTGAACACGGG
Organism: Parnassius mnemosyne; assembly: GCA_963668995.1. NCBI lineage: Eukaryota > Metazoa > Arthropoda > Insecta > Lepidoptera > Papilionidae > Parnassius > Parnassius mnemosyne. Next base: position 14,473,290 of record CAVLGL010000035.1, on the reverse strand, counting down.
TATCTTTCATAAAAGATGGCTGTCGTTACTAAAACATCTTTGACGCTACTCTCCGTCGTTCGCTGTTTTTTTTTTTTATTATACACCTGACATACATGATGTAATCTATCAGAGGTGACAAAATTATTTGAGCATCTCACTAAGTTAACACAGAGATAATAGATGGGGCGGATAGAAGGGTAGTTCAACTTTCGCACAGCCACTGGATTTGATTAAGGAGCGCTCATTTGTCAGCCAGTATGTTTTTGCAGTAGCGATATTGACCTTTAAGGATTAGAAGCAAAATCAATAGATAGTAGATACCTACATTTATCTCCTTTTAGTCTGTCTAGGTAGTACCTACCTCTGCTGCCAAGTTGCATTACCCATGTGTACAAAGTGAATAGGATTTCGTATTTTTGAATTAAAACTTCACGTCACGAAAACCTGTTGTTTTACTAATATTAGTTTTTTTTAAATTTAAAATAAGGTTGAAAAACTAGCACACAGTCCACCTGTTGGTAAGTAGATGCTATGGCCCATAGACATCTACCTACTTCTACCCTCAAATAAGAATCTAAATGTTGATTAACCTGTTATTGCACGGTGATATTCTGTAAGAGCTTGGGCCTTCCGCGGTCGAGCTGACCCATTCGTGCTGCAACCATAACATATCTGCAGCATGACTAGAGCCATTTGAGCCGTTATGTGTCCTGAAGGTATCTTGTGTAATAAAAGTTCTCATAAAAGTAGTAAGACATGTTTATTTTTTAAGAACCTCTATTAGCAACATTAGCTTTTATTTTTATTAAATCTCGAACTCTCTGCCTAGCTTTATCCCAAAATATTTTAGTAGGTACTCTAATTCTAAGATTGGATGAAATGTCTCCAACCTTACCTCGACATAAATTATCTGGTAGACCCTGGTCTCCTATTACGTATCACAAGCAATGAAACTAGGAATTTTTGTAAATATTAAGTTTATATTGCTGCCGTTCGTTTTATATGGTATTTTAATGGATAAGCAAATTTAATTTACTAATAAATGAACTAAACTAAAATACAAAAGACATCTAAATGTATATTTTATGACCCGGTAAGAAAAACGTTTTAAACACGGCGAATTTCTAACCTCGTTAGTTATACATTCTGATATATTACGTACATAAGGGTTGAAAGTAAAGGCATGTATGCCATAAATTTGGGCAAACATGCATTTACTTTCAACCGAGTCGCTTAGAGTCGAGTTTTCAGCCTATTTCAACGAAAGTGACATGTCATCCAATTGATAACTCTCTTAAAGCTCTCAATGTAATGTAATATTCATAGAAATTTATAAGTGCCGGTGAAAAATAGCGTTTATTTTTTTATCTTTTTTAACTTACAGTATTGTAATTTGGACGTTATGGAAAACACTGAAAAACTTTTTACAGAACCGTGCTTAGCTGAACCACCTTCTTAATACGAATAAGTGAATGTGTCATACTCTAATAAAAGATTTAAAACAAAATATCTAATATTAAAAGTCACACAACGTGGCTTAGTTATAGCCTACATCTTAGAGCAAATCCTTGTAAAACAATTGACTGCTAGATGCATTGAAGAGATCGTAACTTATACTATTATAATAAAACAAACATGTGCAATACAGTGACAAATAGCGAATATGGTTTGTACGACAAAGAATAGCGTGTATGTTGCTCGATTATGTAATCAGATTTCAAGAAGTTCAGAGCATTTTATTTTCCTTAATAGTAATATTATATCAGGAGTTTTGCGCCGATGTTCAAACGAAAGCTACGAACAGAATTTAAGTCTTGTATAGGATGTGAGACTGCAGTACTAATTATTTGCATATTATATTTGGCGGTAATACAAGAACTTTTACTGATTTCTTTCGCGCCTATTTACGTGAATTGTGTAAGAAGGGATCGAACGATAGAACACAAATTTCTCTCGAATCTAACTACAATATTCTAAAAAACTTCAGACGTAACAATTAAAATATAATTGGGATTTCTGGTCCTTAAAATAACTTTGTTTGCCGTACTGTCTGCCAAAACCTGCCAGTTTGGTTGCTTTTTTGAAGATAAAGACAATTTGTTCCAGGAAGTTAAACTTGCGCCAAGCACCAAAGCACATACGATACATTTAGAATAGCTAAATCTGCAATTTAGATGCTTTTCATAACCTTGATATCGCGTCTGAAAATTCCAATTCGCAAGCAAGCAAGCTCTTGTCGCGGCAATTAATTCACTTCATGGAAGTCCAATGCAGCGATTGAACGTTTTACTCCGCACACAATCGGTTGCCAGTAGTAGCAATGCAGTGAGACTTTGACATCAGCGGAACGCGGCTGTGTTGAATTGGATCTAGACAAAACTTCAATATTATCATAGATTCTGATGAAGCTGCGCTGATTCTTACTTTGTGTCAAAGCGAATGTGTCAATCGTTCTGGAGGTGTAATTAGTTATATCTAATTAACAGCTCGCGTCTTACTTTAAAAGAGCATCATTCATTATTTCATATACGACTAAGAGAAAAAGGAAACAATTGTGTTAAGGCCTTAACAGTGGTTGAAATGCCTAAATCTAGGATATTTAAGTAAAAAAATCTCAACTGTTCATTTAATCCACAAAGAAAAAATACAAGGTAACAGAAGAAGATTTGGTAAATGTTTTTAATTTAACAAAATTGTATTTTTGTCAACCCCTTATTAGAAAGAAAAATCCCCAAAGAGTACCTATCTTTGTCATATTTTGCAAAATTTCTCCAAAACGCCACAAGCTTTTTTAGTTCTTACACTAAAAAAAAGGTCTTAAAAATATGAATATTATTAATTGAGAGTTTTATTTTTATTACCCGTTTTATAAGAGAATATATCATTTTCCCTGAAATTGAATATATTTACGCGAGCGCGCATGCTCCGTCGCCATGTAAGCTCTGTCACAGTCCGTTTTCGGACATCGTCGAGGGTGGACCGCATGTCGGTGTTGGAGCGACTTCGTTCAAATATATATTAGTTTTTTAAAAGTTTATACTCAATTATAAATATTTTTATGACTAGAAATACTTAATTTAGTTAATATCTGTACACTGGTACCTGTAAATATTATTTTCTAAATAAATGAATTTTTAAAGTGCCCAAAGAAGAAGAAATTTTTGCGGCGACGTTGATTAGTGAAATTGAAAAATGCATTTTTATATAATTTAGATGTGGAACGACGAACATGCTCTCGTTACTTAGATTTCGATAGTTTTTAATACCCATGTAATTTTATTGTTGCATATTTTTATTAATTATTTGATAATGAATTTTATAATTATGTATTACAATAAAACGCTGTTTTTATAAGTATGACTTTATAAAATATTATTGGGGAGAGAAATAAAGATACAGATACTTACATTTAGGTACACTGTTATCAAATAAATCAAACAATTTAAATAAATAAGAGAATGTTACTTTTGTTAAAATGTTAATGTTATGCTTACCTAAGTATAAATAACTATATAATGATATTCTTGGGTTTATGGTTTTTTTTTATGTTAGACAAACTATCATCTAAAAAATGTAAAAATTTTAAATTGGAGAGGGGTTTCTCTACGTGATAAAGTTAGAAATGAAGGTATTTGCATTAGAATCAGAGTAATTGACATAGCTCAACGGAATATTACAGTGAAATGACAATGGGCTAGCTATATAACTTGGAAAACATATAAAAAATAGGAAGAAAGGTCCTCGAGTGGCAACCTCGTACAGGTAAGCGAATTAGTACTCAACTTTTATTCCTCTTCACGTATTCTCATACACTTTTCTTCACACACACACACACACACACACACACACACACACACACACACACACGCACGCACGCACGCACGCACGCACGCACGCACGCACGCACGCACGCACGCACGCACACACACACACACACACACACACACACACACGCGCGCGCGCGCGCGTGATACTACCTTGGAGCAATCCTGGTGCACTATAAGATAATCATCCAGGTATACTAGGATCCGCTCCCTGAAGTCCTTTGATTGGCCCCCCTGATCTCTACCATGGGGCGTGAAAGGACGACTTTTTACCCACGTCTTTGCCTTTTCCTTTGCCTCTAAAAGAGCCTTTTTGGTAATGAGAATTAGAATTTTGATCTGGGAAATTTTAACAATGTTTCCTTAGGAGCCGCACTAGTAGAAGGGTAAGGATGCGATCCTTTTCTTTTTAAAGCCAAACCGTGATTATTTATATTTTCTTTAAAAGTACGCGACTTGATCAAAAAATTTTGAATAAGCGTATTTAATTAAGGTTGATCGAACAAGACAACTTCAGATAGAGAAATATTTCTCAAGGTAACTGAATACATTTGTTAGACACTTCTTTAATTAATTTTTAGTTCTAGTTCAATGCATATTTATCTCTTTTACCACATAAAACTTGTAAGATATCTTCAGTTGTTTTTTAAAGGCTGTGCCTTTCCCAATAGCAGAGCTTATTTTTTGTGCAAGTGCTGGTGCATTCAATTCCTCTGGGGATTTCGCAGCCCAATCCACTACTGACTGTAAGCCTGCTCGGAGTAATTCATTGCTTTTAAAATTGCATTCAAAATGCAAGCATTTGATAATGCTGCCATTACACTTTCAGTATCTGATAAATAATCTTTTGATTTGTTCAGATGGCACAATTCGTCATTAAACCTATGTTGAGTGAACCCTGGGGTAGCTGTAAAAGACTGTAAGAGTCTTAAAAGTAATATTAATCTGCAATATCGTACTTTCATAAACCAAATAATTGCGGTGTCTTTGCGACATTAGTGAACCTATTACCTCTTTTCGTGTAAGAGTACTTGTAGTCACAGTTGACTAAAGGCACTGCCAGAAAAAAATAAAATATTCAAAGCCAAATAAAAGAGCTCTGTAAATTACTATTTATGTACTCAAAACATTATTGTTACTTGTGTTGCGCTTTCGCTTTTATCACTTGTTTTCCACCGGGCGCAGGTAGTGCTCTACGCATGGAGTTTATGGCATATACGTGACAGAGATGTGTTGCGAAAGCTGAGCTAAAATGTATTTTCTTAACATACCTACTGAAAATAATACAATCGAGTTTTGTTTGAATAATATAAACACTAGTTAAAATTAAAAAGAAACGACAATAAAGTGATAATTAATAATGAGAATGATACTTGCACTAATTTTACAAATGATACAATTAATTAAAACAACTGATTATTTTTAATAAATGACAGAGTTTGCTTAAGAGGGTCAATAGTTTCTATCAGTTATAAACATTTACAATATATATGTAGAAATTACGTAGAGGGTGATATTCTTTATAATATGAGATTACTTTTTATGGGCTGATCACTCCTAACTTAAAATAACCAGGAGTTTACAAGTTTCACTTGATGATTGTGCTAGCGAGGGCTTGCTAGATGATGGAAGCGCGGAACAACAAACTTATTTGATCCATCGATCAAACTCGTTTCATGAGAAGTAGCGGACAAAATAAAACAAAATCGTTTATTCGCGTCTGTCTACTATGTATTCACTTAAAGCTTTATTACTATTTGAGGGAATTTGAGGCTATTTTCATCATGATTTATAAAAAATCTTGAAGAAGGTTTACGTGTAGAACTATAGAAAAATGTGATTTTAATAATTGTCGGTTAAAAAACAACGCTAGATCAATCAAACTAAAATATACTATCTTCCTACTTCTGCCCCGCATTTTTCTTCCCGAACTGTGTCCCTTCTCTTATCGATATAAATCTTACAAATGTTTTTCCTATCTCTACATTTTATGTTAATCCCTTTAAAGTTAAGCCAAGCTACTCCATCGTAGCCTCGGCAGCAGCAGTAGCTATTAAAACACGCTGTAAATATTCAATTACATACAAAATATATTATCATTACGCAAGATACATAATTTATTCATCAATTATATATTTTAAGGTTTTCCTTTGTTTTTAAATATAAAATCTAAAATAAAAGAGTAAATAACAAAACAACGTTGCCTGGGTGAAAGCGTATTGTTTGTAAAGTCTTTATAATACCAACAATCCATATTGTAGTATAATATTTTGACACATTTCCTTATATTGTGTAATACGAGAATTTCATGTTTACAATGAAACACATTATACTCCTGTTCCGCCTTAGGACGGTGATGGTTCAGCAATAAAAAAATTCTACCTTTTTTATACCAAAACAAATTATTACGTATTAAGAATTTAATGTACTAGTAGTAGTATTAAATTAATGATTTTTTATGTTTACACAAACACTACACATTTAAATAAAACTTGTTTTTAGGGATTTTATCGCGTATACTAACTTATTTTGATATTTCCGACGTTTTGAGAACTTTATAGCACCCACGGACACGGGAGGAGGGGGGGGGGGCGACTGCGGTGTTCGACGTTCCAATGTAGGTATAGTTAACCACGGCTACCTTCAAACCACAAAATTTTTGGTTCGACTCACGCAAAATGGACTTATAGTATCTTGAACTCTTGGGGTTGTATACTTGGGTTATATTATTAATTATAGGATCCCAAGCAGATGGTAGCGCTCATAGATTTAGTATATACTTGCGTTAGACTGGCAATGTAAAAGAGAAAGGGCATAACATATGCTTACGTTAGAACGAGATAGAATGGCTAAACCATACACCATTGAGCTATTATGTACTACGTACCAGAGGTGATGAAGAAAAGCTAGTAATCGGGGTATAATAAATGTTTTCATGCTCTCCTATAATTTTTTAGAAAAATTGAGGATCGCCCCTTTGCGGCGTCAACGATGAATTATAGGCTTCCAGTAGATAATAATTATTGATATATCTCGTGATATATATTTTTTTATAAAACGAAAGTAACAAAGGAACTTCAGTATCGCTTGATGGTAAACGGCTACTGCAGTACATGGTCATCTACAGTCATCTTCAAACAAAGAAAGCTACAAATGTGTTTTCACCCCTGAGGACTAAGATAAAATGTCTTACAGCTTATACAGGCTCTCTATACACAACAGGCCGGAACGCGGCAGTGTAAGCATTGCTGTTTAGCAGCAGAAATAGGTAAAAGGGTGGTACCTTATTTTAATCATAGATAAGTACATAATGTTTACACTAATCATATTTGTTTTTTTGTAGATTGTATTGAAGCCGGTGAGCAATGCATCGTCATATGTCTACAGAGATATATTTCCAGTAGCCAGTAACTCAACTGCAAACGTTTCTGTTACAGACAATTCCCCGAAAAAGAAAAAAAGTTAAGAAAACTTGATATTCTTCGTAGAAGATTAGATATGAAACAAAAAGAACTGAAAAATATAAGAGCACAAAAAACGGGCTAATGAAAGAGTGGAAAAGTAGTCTCAAGTGATAAAAATCCTAGAAAGGCTTCCCTCACTTTAAAATAACATTAGTGTTGTAATGGCATCGAGTTCAAGCGATTTTTTGCACCATCTAATCGAAAGGGTGATTAAGAAAAAACAAAATAAAAATATTAAACAAGAGTATGATACGCAACTAAAGACATTTGCCCTAACTCTACACTTTTATAGCACTCGGTCTTACAATTACATGAGAACGAAATTTGACCTGTTCCTACCATTCTCGAACACTACGAGACTGGTACCAGAATGTAGGCTGTAAACCTGTAAGGCTGTAAAGTAAAAAAAGATTTGGTCATCGCCCTTACGTTCGACGAAATGTCTATCCGTGATCACATTGAATTTGACGGTCGTAATCATCATGGCTATGTAGATGTGGGTAATGGTATCCATAGAGATCAAGTAGACAAGGCTAAAAAGGTGTTGGTAATCATGGCAGTGGCAATTAATTCTTTTTGGAAAATACCAATCGCTTATTTTTTGGAAGAGGATTTACTGCTTTACAGAAAGCAATATTTATAAAGTAGTGTATTGCTTCATTATCAGATTTTGTATAAGTTGCTTCTGTCACTTTTGATGGCATAGCATCTAATATAAATATGGCATAAATACTAGGAGCTAATTTGAGCACCGCTACATGTAGACCGTGCTTTTACTATAGAGGGCAAAAATATTACGTAATATTAGATGCGTGTCATTTATTAAAGTTGATTAGAAATACTTTTGCAGAATACAAAATTTTTTATCATCATAATGATATTATTAAATATGAAATTCTTGAAAATCTCTGCCAACTTCAACTAATGTCGCTTTGCATTTGGCAAATAAAGTAACTAAAAAACATATTAGTTTTGTAAGTCACGTGAACAAAATGAATGTACGTTTAGCAGCGCAACTGTTAAGTAATTCTGTAGCAACCAGCTTAGAGTTCTGCAAAGAGATATTAAAATTACCTATGTTTGAAAATCGCCAAGCGACAACAGGTTTTATAAAATATATAAATAGTATATTTGACATTTTCAAGTCCAGAAATTTACTCAGCTACGGATTTAAGAAGGCCTTAAATGCAAAGAATTTTGAAAATGTTTTAGCTGAATGTTAGAAAGTGTGTGAATATATTAAAAAACAGCCAAGCTTTAATAGAGAGCCGAAGAAAACTTGTATTTATCGGTTTTTTGGCGAATACAATAGTTTTGAAGTGGCTATACATATATCGATTTCATAGAGTCAGAAAAATTAAAGTTCTTCCGACCTATAAACTCTCTCAAGATCATATAGAAGCTTTTTAGTGCAGTACGTTCTAGAGGAGGATTTAACAACAATCCTACAGCCAGACAATCCACAGCAGCATACAAACGATTAATCTGCCACGTGGAATTGTGAAGTGGAACTGATTTTGCATATTATAATTTCGAAGTCCGCATAGTTTTATCATAAATTATTGTTATATATTTGAATTTAAAAAGCCCATTTTCACTCTACTGTAATGATTATTCATGAGCTTAATTAACAATATTTGTAATGGAGTAACTAGGTTACATTTGAATGTATAAATAAATACTTACAATGAAAATATTTGTAATTTAGTACTTTAAATAGTGATTGTAGAAAAATTCTGAAATAAACTATAATTTATTAGCAATTATACAATAATTCAAAATTACGGTATAATTTAAATTTATTGTGGAATACATAATGATTTCGTATATTTACGATTACAGACAGAGAATATGATCACAGATTGCAGACTTATCGAAACATTTGTGTTTCACGTCAGCTATATTGTATCGTCTATTCCAGACGACCCTTGCCATAAGATCAGGTTCCATAGACCACAAATCCTTAAAAAAAACATCGATTCCTACCTATTATATTTCGTGAGGTTGAAAATGAACATTTATAGAAAGAAATGAATGTAGTAAAAATTTTAATTGTTTTAAATAAATAGTGACCGGCCCGGGCTTCGCCTGGGTAGAATCTATTAATGTGGCGATATTTAGACTAAAGATAATCAAATGCCATTAATTATATTTTTTTTCAAAAATAATCTACAAGTTTTTTAAATAAAATACAGCTTAGGTCACCCCTGGCTATGCTCTTTATCTGTTCGTGAAGTTTTCTTACAATCGGTTAAGCCATTTCGAAGATTAGCCCGAACAGACAGACAGACAGACAAAAAGACAGACAGACAAACATACATAAATACAGACAGACAGATAGATCTGGTATAGTTGTAACACGAATGGGTCGGCTCGACTGGGGAAGGACCACGCTCTCATAGAATACCAGCGTAAAATAGCAGCTTAATGCTGCTGTATTTCGTATAGTGAGTGTAGTGAAACGGATACCCTTTTTACTGGAAATGAGGCATTCCATCTTAGTCCTCACGGGTGACAACGCATCTGCATTTTGATTCGTAATCGAGGATAAATGTAGATGTCTATAGGCCACAGAAACCACTTACCATCAGGTGGACTGTGTGCTCGTTTGTCGCCCTTATACTATAAAAAAAAAAAATGGTTATTCATACTGTCTAAATGACATGCAAAGCATATAATATGGCACCTCAGCCCCTTAAGCTCAATATATGGCAGTTATTTCGATTTTACAGTAACAGATAGTTACTACAAAATCAAATAGTTGTACTGTTTCATAACTTTTCCTACCTGTCTTGAAAATAGAAGCCCATGGGACTCTGCATAGCACTCACAGGTCATGAGTAGTTTTCCAAAGACATTTATAGATTTATAGATAGACTCAGCAATACCATAATATAGTTGGCATAACCAATATAGTTGACAAAAATAAATATAAGTATATATAAATTATATATATCACTTGCTTTTAAAAATACTAATGTAATGTAATGCTACACGGGACGAGATCAAAGGTACTTGAAAAGGCAACTTGAAATTTATGATACGCAATTTAGGCGAATTTGTATTAGATATTTATAGAGCAAGACATTTTGTTTACACGTTACATCTTATGGTCTGATGAAATAAACTTAGATCATTTTAGATCATTTTTGAATTTTAATATTAGACAGTAGCGATCGCTGGCGGTGATAACTTCTGTATAAAAAAGCTGCTATTTAACGCTGATATTCTTAGAGAGTGTGGTTCTGCTCTGGTTGATCCGTCCCATTCGTGCTTTAACTTGATAGCAACAGCAAGTATACGACGTATAAAAGTTTTTGTAAAGTGAGAATTGTATGAACTATCTTTACAATAGATCGGTTAGAAAGAAGACTGATTCTATTTTTACTTTTGTCGTGATTGATTTTTTGAATTCCATTTGTAATCATCTACTTAAGGTCTGAATCAATTCAGTTTTAGTTATGTAAATTATCACGAAGTTAAAATTCTATTTTTGGTTATATTTGACTATAGTTGTGATTATTGCAATAATCGTTCTACGCAGCTACGTTTTTCGTAGACTTGTAGAATAACTCGTAGCGTAAAGACATGGTACGATTTAGTGCATGATGTGGCGCGCGCGGCAGGCAGATAGAGCGGTCGCTGAACAAAGTGGATACTTTCATTCTACGATGTGATTGGTCCCTACGCCGCAAATTTTCAAATTAAAAATTAAAAACTGTGTCAATCAACTACTCCATATCGCAAGTGTTGTTAGAGGCGACTGAGGAAATTGAGTAGAACAGTAGATGGTCACTCAGCAGCTTCCTGAAAACAACTCAATATAATAAAATAAACTCAGTTGCCGAACCGTTTCCTTAGAGTGCCAAATATGGCAAATATCCGTCTATATTACCACGTATATATCCCTACTAAGCAATCTTTTTTTTTTCTTTTATAGGATAGGGTGACAAACGAGCACACAGTCCACCTGATAGTAAGTGGTTGCTGTGGCCCATAGACATCTACATCTATCCTCGTTTGCGAATTAAAATGCAGATGCGTTGTCATCCCGTGAGGACTAAGATGGAATGCCTCTTTTCCAGTAAAAAGGGTCTCCGGATCTCTACACTTACCATACGAAACACAGCAGTGTTCAGCTGCTATTTTACGCTGGTATAAATCTCTGGATGAGGTTGAGGTTTATTTTTAGTAGTGAACTTTTGATTATTCTTTTGTAATATGAAATGAAGAATAAATAAATGAATAAAAGTAATAAATGAATGAATGAACGAAAATATTTTGACATATAAAAGCGAAGTCAAAGCAAGTGAAGTCCGTCCGGGCTCGTATTACCCGCATTATATGTTAGCACTCAGAACTTCTGAGTGATTACTGAGTCAGAAGTTACATGGCATCAACAGACTTTTTTTTGGTTTGAAATCGGTTGTATATGTTAATGGGCTGCAGAAGTCACAGGTCATCAGGTAAATTGTTAGCTTGTGTCTCTATAATATTATTAAAAAAGAAATATTACAGCTTCTATGGTTGCCTGACGAGTGCAAGTGGACTATTCCTCAATTACTCTTTTATTTAAAAAAAAAAACGTTACTCCCAGAGAAAAAAATCCCATCTTTTTCTGTATCAGTCGGTTAACATATATAAATTGCACAACGACTACACGAACACTTGTACCTGGTGCGATTCGCATATTGACCAAATTATTAGCCACTACGGTACGGAGCCATGAGAACTAAAGTAATCCTATCGTATCAATGTTTCAAAGTTATCGTAACAAAATAAACAACTGCTACAACCCTTTTACCGCACTTCCCAAGAGGTACAATTTATTATATATATATCGTATTTGAGAACAATTTATTATAACTTATTAGGCATGTATATTAAGCAAGCTGTATTTCATTTTGCATATGAATATACATATAAAACACAGATACCTAATATAAAAAATATAAAATAAACGCTTTTGTACCTTTTTGCCTAAACCATAGTGATTATATGCTCTTTGTCAACAAACGACATATTTTGTCCTAACATCATTTATGTGTTTAACATTGACAGTCTGAACGTAAACATTGTATGTTTTATTTTTTTTTATTTAATGAATCAGTAACACATATTTTATTATAAATAAATTTTAGCTTTCTGCACTCCTTCCCGATATAAACTTTAACTATGCCAATTCTCACACGTCTCCCTCTCTCTCGTGCTTAAAAAGGGGTACAAAGTATTCCCTTCGCATATCTTTATATATAAAAATTGCGTGTCACATTGTTTGTAAACTACTAAACTGATTGCGATGAAATTTTGCACACTATGTGCAGTTTGCTTCAACTTGAGAGATAGGATAGTTTTTATCCCTATAAGTGACCCTCAATATTTTTTATTACGAATTTAAGATTTTTTATAGGATACAGGGCCGTCGGAAGGGGCAGAAAAATGTCTGCCTGGTCAGCTAGTTATTATATAGATGTTAAATTAATTGTCAACACTGATCATTGCAGACGGATGCTTTGGTTTTCGTTATAATATATATTTGAAAATAATATAACAACTATTAAATTATAATAATCATTAATCGAGGATAGATGTGTGGGGATATAGCATCCATCTATCGTAAGGTAGACTATGTGCTCGTTTGTCACCCTATTATTTAAAACTACTGCCCCGTTGGGTTCGTGTTTGTAGTAGTACGACCGATGATCATGAATTGAAACCCGGGTTGGGCCAAAAAGTCGGTTACTGAGCTTTACTCGGAGTCGGGATGTTGACGGTCCCGCGCCTTATCTCTCTCCGGTCGCGTCGGCTTACCGTCTCATCGGACTATGAGAGTGAGTGAATAGAGATGCAAATGTGCTCGCTCATACACTTGGGCACTATCATCCTTTCCTGCGCCGATGGCTACCCAAGCAGCATGCAAGCTGTATACGAGCTGTATTGTAGTTCCTTTCTATACTAGAGGCTGCATTTACTGGCTGTACAAAGGCTGTATAAGCGCTTATACAGCTCTTATAAGTAAAAATTGGCACAAATTGTACAGCTTTATGCATTAGTAGCGCTGTACAGTAGCTGTACAATCATAAAAGGGGCTGTATAATAGCTGTTATTTGGTGTACAAGGAAACTATTACACTACAAATACTATCTTATAAGTATTTTTTAAAGATAAACGTTCTAAATTGGTGTTTGAACGGTATCACAAATGCATTTATGACAAACATAACTTAATATATTTATTTATATACTTTATTGAATGAGGGCGACATTTAGTGAGTGAAAGATTATATTACATATTAATATTACATGGATTGGAGTTGAGTTTTGACGGTGATAATTGGTGAATAGAAAGTGCAAACTTAGATTTACGGTAAAGTTGTATATGATTTCTATCAAAAAATTACCGCGCCACCAAAATAACGAAAATAATATAAGGACAAAATACCAAATATGGTAAGTTAATATTGATTTTATAGGTTAGAATAAGAAAATAATTAAATTAGTGAATATGAATGCATATTGGGGCACAGTGATCATTAGTCAAACTAAAAATAATGGTTTAGGCTAAAACTAATGTCTCATATTCCTAAATTTATAATTTAAATTTTGTTTTTATAGGTCCTAATATGGCGACAATTTGCTAAACAGCCTAAACGATATTTCGAGGGTCTTATAGTCTTAGTAGCCGTACTATGTATGTTATGGATTCTATCATACAGCCATTAGTTTTTAATCAGCTGTATAATAGAATATTTTTATTACTAAAGCTGTATAATAGTTTTTAAAACATTACAAATAATTGTCTTTAGAGATATGTATAAAAGATGAAAAACCTTTGTCTTAGAAACAACACTTTTATCCCTTCTTCACTTTATCTCATTTAAATAATAATATTTTAAGATGTAACCGTGTTTTAATAATTTTGTTGTTTTATTTTAAGGTCAAGGGCAAAAAAGTGCTTACATCTTTCACTTCTTTTGAGACAGATACTATATAAAGCCACACATACAAAGTTAATAAATTGAAAACATATTTTTTCATTTTGGTACCAACCTAAAACCATCGATTTAATAGAAATGATTGTATTTATTGGCAATAAATTACTACCCATTTGGATCAGTTAAATTCACAAACCAAACCAAAAATATGACTACCTTTACCAAATAAAGCTTACCTATACATGTTTTCTTTCTAATGTTAAAAAGTGGAGTAAAGAATTAAAGCTATCTCTTTCTTTGCCAAACAATATTAAGGAAGGTACATTTTATGACAGAATATTTTATCTCGCTCAGCAGTACGGTACCAGTACGAGCATGCTGTTTATTTTGTTATTGTGTTTAGATGATAAGTAACTCCTGGCAAGCGCATACGCATGTCGCTTTCTAGTCATACTCTCACGTCACGTAGGTACGGCAAAACCAAAACAGTTAGATATTTTATTTGATACATAAGTTAACTTATTGTGAAGTAATTTGACTGTGTTGTATATCTTATACTGGTTTTATTTTGCTTTTTAGGAAAATATGCCGTTTAAAATTTTGGAAACCATAGAGAAAGGGAAAAATTGCATTTTTATTGTACCAAGTTTGTGGGAATCAAAAGGCGTTTTAAGATGGCCAAAAAAGCGATTAGATGCTAATATATCTAGCTAATAAAATCTATAATTAGCAATTGTAGCTAAATCATTTACAGCTACTTAAGATATATTTCTTTCTGTGGCCCAATTCTTTATTTGGTGGCAAAATAAATAGATTTTTTAAAATTCGCTGTTATCATCATTTGAACTACTTGTGCTGCTGCATGATAAATCATCATAATCAGGTGCCGAAAACTAAGTCACATTTGACATAACTGTGATCATGATTAACACCGTTTAATGTTTTTGTTACGGAACCCTCTTTGTTCTCGATGGGATTGACGCTTGACTGTAGCTTGTCTGATTTATTAAAGTATTTCTATACTCTTCTCGTATTTCGTTGATAATTTGTTATATATAAATATTCCCTTTTAATCCTTCTTCTAACTACACCAAATCTTTTTCTGTTTTTACACATATTGATAACAAATTAATTTGTTCACTATAGCACAATATATTAAACACGAAATTACGCATTCAAAATGGCGATATTCTATCACTTATACATACTTAATCTGTGCTACAGCTGTTATTTATTTTTTAGTTTTATATCACTCTCATAGACAGAACTTATAAAACTACTGTATTTACAAGAGTGTACAATTATGCCATTTTTTTTTTTTTTTTTTTGCGGATGGAAAATCATCTAATGACGCCTTTCGCTGTGGGTGGAGCGGAAGGGAGTGTCAGACTTTTACTGACTAAAAACCATCCGTGTTCCTTCAGTGCCCTTACGTTCCGGAGCCGCGGTATCTCTTTCGAACAGCCCGCAGCCCCGGCAGGCGTCGGCCCTTGCGGGCCCCTTCACGCTGCTGACAGCTCTTTGAGGCGCGCGTGGAACAAAACGCGCCGTCGACACGGCCTGTCGTCGTTAGACGGACGGACGGCGAGCTACCCATTGCTCGCCGTCCACAGGCCCGCGCCTACGGTGGTCGGGGGCCACGACGTAGCCCCCGACGCCCGGGGCGTCTCCCGCGGCGGCCGGGAAGGAAAGCTGTTGCTCTTTCCTTCTCCCGCTCCGCCACCTCCTTCGCTAGCATCACTGCTTCGCAGAAGGTGGTGACGGCATCCCATTCCGTCTCGCTCCGGACCATGGCTTCGACCAGAGCCGGACGCGAGAGGTCGCCGCCGCCTATCGCCGCTACGAGGACACGGCGGTGCTCCGCCCAAGCAGAGCACACCTCCACGGTGTGCTCCACCGTGTCCTCCGGTTGATCCTCGCAGTGGGAGCACCCGGGCGTTTCCTCCCGCCCGATTCGGTGCAGGAACCTCCCGAACACACCGTGTCCGGTGAGGACCTGCGTCAGGCGGAAGGTGAGGACGCCGTGGCGTCTCTCAAGCCACTCCTCAAAGAGGGGTCTTATCGCCGCTATAGTGGCGTGCCCAGCACGGGGTTGCGACAGTCGCTCTCTCCATGTCGCCATGAGATCATGCCGGAAGTCTGTCCGCTGCGCGACAACTTGCCGCGGCAGCGGGGTTTCCCCCCGGCATAGTGCTGCCGCGCGCCATTCGTGCAGGCGCGCGAGGACTATCGCCTCCAGATCCCATGGCGGCAATCCGGCAAGGAGGCTCGCCGCCTCGCGGGAGATCGTGCGGTAGCCGCGAACCATCTTTACGGCAACCACCCTTTGGGGCGCGTTTAGGTGGTGGACGGCAAGCCGCGCCAAACCACGCGCCCACACCGGGGCCCCGTAAAGGGCCATGGACCTCACGATCCCCGCGTAGAGCCTCCGGCAGGAGGCGTTTGGCCCCCCAGGTTCGGCAGGAGCCGCCTGAAGGCAGCCCCGGTCCGTTCCAGTTTGGGAGCCAAACGTCGGAAGTGCTCAACGAAGTTCCATCGGCCGTCGAGGACGAGTCCTAGGTACTTCAACGTCGACTCGACGCCGATGGATACCCCTCCTACCATCACTGAGGATCCCGGTGGTGGCCTGTTCCGAGGACCATGGAAGTGCATGGCCTCGGACTTGTGCAGAGCCACCTCGAGACCCAGTTGCCGGATCCTCTCAACGACTATCGCAACCCCGCGTGTCATAGTTTCCGCCGCCGCCTCGTACGACCCCCCTTGTGCCAGTACCAGCGTGTCGTCAGCGTAGCAAACTACGCTGACGCCGGTAGGGAGGTCGGCGCGCAGCACCCAGTCGTAACCGATGTTCCACAGGGGCGGCCCCAGAACCGAACCCTGTGGGACACCGCACGACATCTCTCGCCGGTTCCACTCTCCGTTTCGACCGGGGTAGATGACGGCCCTGTCCGTCAGATAGTCCCCGACTATACGACGGAGATAGGTCGGCACCCGGTGATACCGGAGTGCCTCCCTAATGCAGCTCCAGGGCATGGAGTTGAAGGCGTTGGCGATGTCGAGAGACACCGCCAAGACAACCCCCCCCCTGGCCACTGCATCCCCCGTCGTGAGGGCTCTCACGCGCATGATGGCGTCCACCGTAGAGCGCCTCTTGCGGAAACCAAACTGGTGTTCCGCAAGATCCGGCCCCGTCCCCGCAAGGTGCTCGGCGAGGCGGTTTGCAATTACTCTTTCAAAGAGCTTGCCCACCTCGTCGAGCAGCACCACGGGCCGGTATGCGGACGGAGAGTCCGCAGGGCGCCCCGGCTTCCGAATGAGGACCAGCTTCCCCGTCTTCCAACGAAGCGGGAATTGGCCTCTCTCCAAGCATGCGCTTAGGAGCCCCTCCAGTCGGGGCCCGAGAGCCTCCGAGGCCAGGACCCAGGCTTTGCCAGGCAAGCTATCGGGTCCTGGGGCGGTATTCCTGGCCTTGAGCCTACGTACCGCCACTCTCAGGTCTACCCCGGTCCCTTCCGGGATGTCGTCGTCGTCGTCCTGGTGGTCCGCTTCCGGCACCGCAGGTGGCGGAGCCATAGGCGGGGGCGGATGTTCCCCGCGCGCAGGGAACAGAGCGCTCACCACATCCTCCACGAGCTGAGGCCGGAGACTCTGCGTCAGCGGGGGGGCCCAGGTGCGGAGTTTATCCCGCACGATCTTGTAAGGGCGCCCCCACGGATCTCTATCGAGAGTCTCCAGCATCTCCTCACGGGCCCGATCCCGGGCCCGCAGGACAGCCTCCCGGAGGGCGGTCTTTGCCGCTCTGTATCCCTCGTACAGCTCCGCCTCAATGGCTGCCGCATTCGGTGGACGAATGCGGAGCCTGCGATGCCTGGCGTACAGGTGCCGCGCGGCGACACACGCCTCGCGCAGAGACGTCAGCTCACGCGACCACCAATACACCTGACGCCGGGCGCTTCCTGGCCGGACGCGGGGCATTGCCACGTCACATATCTCGGACATGGCCTCCTGGAACCACCCTGCCTCATCATTGACGTCGGCAGGCCTGTCCGGTGATGACACCCAGGCCTGCACGATCGAGGCTTCCAGGAGGAGCTCCCGGTCCAGCTGCTTCAGCGCCCAACGCGGACCACTCGGGGCCTGTTGGACTGGCGCGCTCGAGGGCTGGGTGGAGACGTCAAACCGGATGTACCGGTGGTCGGAGTAGGTCTCCACCCCCTCCATGACACGCCAGTCAATGGCACGCGGCGACAGAGCGGGGCTAGCGAACGAAATGTCCACCACCGACTCGCCCCGCATCCGCACACACGTGGGGACAGAACCCCGATTTAGGACGACCAGGCCTGTCTCCAGAGCCCAGTCTTCCACCATCCTACCCCGCACATCTGTACGACGAGAACCCCAAGCCAAGTTCTTGGCATTGAAGTCCCCGAGGACAAGTACGGGGAGGGGATTACTTCCGACGACGACTGCTCTCAGCTCTGCAAGAGAGTTGTGAAACTCGGCGAGAGATCGGTTCGGGGAGAAGTACACCCCCACAACGACGAACTCCCCGAACCGTGCTGCTACGCACCCCTGACCCCTCCTGACACCTTCAAGGGTCGGGGTACCGGCGGCGGCTGAAGAAATGATGGCCACTGAGCCGTTAAGGTCCGCCACCCAGTCCTCCCTAGGCCAGACAAAATACGGCTCAGCGACCACAGCGATGTTGATCGACCACTGCGCCATGCTCTGGAGCAACAGATCCTGAGCGCAGGCGCAGTGGTTGATATTCGCCTGGAGGAAGCTTAATGGGGCCGTTATAGGCATTCCATTTCAGCTTCCTCCACGGGGCGCCTCTCTGCGGGCGTCGGTGTCGCGGCGGCGGCGGCAGCGACAGTGACAGCGGCGGCGGCGGCGGCGGCAGTCGCGACTGCGGCGGTGGCCACAGAGGCGGTGGCGGTGGAGGGCCCTCCCCTGCCCGCGGCCTTGGCCTTGGCGGGTGGCACGCAGGCCTTGCTTCCGGCCCGGTGATCGGCTGGCTTGCCGGTCGCCGCACATGCATCACAGTGCGGCGTGGCGCAGCAGGTCGCCGATATGTGTCCGGGCTGACAGCAGCGGAAGCAAAGGCCACTGCGGTCAACCTCCGAGGCGCATTTCACAGATACGTGGTGCCCCACGAGACAGCGGTAGCACCTCAGAGGTCTGGGCTCCAGCAGCTTAACCTGCGCTGAGACCCAGCCCACCAGAAGCCTTCGGCCCTCCACTATGGTTTTGGCCGCCGTAACAGGGCAGCACACCGTGGCGGCATGCATACCCTGTTGGTCCGGGCGTATGGCGCCTGACCTGACCTGGTCAGTAGTGCACCCCCCGGACCTGGCGACGGCGGCCACTAACTCCTTCTCCGATACCGAGTCGTCCAGACCCATGATGCGCAGGTCTGCGCATCTGACGGGCCTGGACACTCGGGCCTCGTCCGCGTCCAGGGACGCTCTGAGCTTCGCAGCCAGAGCGTCCGCGGTCGCGCCACTGGATTCCCCGGGGATCTCCAGCATACGGGCCCCCGTCTGGGTGACTTTGAGCCGGAGGCCCCCGGTGATCCCGAGCTCCCCGAGATCCACCGCCTCTTTCGCCTTCGCGAGCAGATCGCGGTAGGTAACGCCCTTCTTTTCCGCGTCCGGCTGTAGTGTAATCACTACAGCTGCGGTCTTCGGGGCGCGGAGCCTAGCCGCCATCTTGCGCGCCCTGAACTGGCGCTGCCGCTCCTGCTCTTTGGCCTTTTTGGCTGCCTTCTTCCCCTTATTTTTGTCCCCGACCACCTGCCAACCGGCTTCAGCCGTGGGAGGTGTAGGGAGCTGAGGGGGCGGTGGCGGCGGCGGCAGCTGGCTTGCCGCTGGCGCTGGCACATTCGCCGCAGGCACTGGGGCTGGCGCAGCCACCACCTGTGCTGCCGCTTTGCCCTTTTTTGTCTTCGCCTTGCCTCTCTTTCCCGTTGCCGGCTTAGCCGGAGCCGGTTCAGCCGGTACCAGTTTTGCCGGAGCCGGCTTTTCAGGGGGAGGAGGGGCAACTGCAGCCCCGCCCGAAGGCTGGCTGGACGGCCCCGGCCTGGATGCGGCAGCTGTGGCCGCCGCGTACGAGACCGTTGCCGGCCTCGCCGCCGTCTTGTTTGCCCCTAGGGGGGGGCGCAGGACGATGCCCTCCAGCACGGAGAACCGGTGCTGGAAGGCAGCCAGCTCCTGCCGGACCAGGTTCAGAACCTGGTTCTCCACCGGCACGGGCTGGCTTGGGCGCTGCGTCTGGGGCGCCGCGCGAGAGGCAGGCTCACGTAGACTGGCCAGGTCTGCGCGGAGCTTCTCGTTCTCCTTCTGGAGAGTCTCCATGGCGGACGTCAGGCGGGCCACTTCCGCCCGCAGCTCCGCTACCTCGTTTGCATTAAGCTCGGCCCCAACAAAGTTGGCCTCCGCAGCCGCCATGATGGAGGCGGAGGCCGCGGGAATGGCCTTTATCTTTGAGGAGGCCTTTTGCTTGTGGGCCACGACCTTGATCGCGGCCTCCACCTCCTTTACGAATCTGGCCTTACGCTCCACCTCGGAGCCGCCAGTCGCATCCGTCTCTTCGCCTGATACCCGAGCCGTATCGCCCGGGTGGCGCCCCTCCTCGGCATGCTTTGCCGCTTGTTCGGCCCTCTGATTGTCAGAGGGCCCCCTCCCCTTGCCTCTCAGCCCGCCCCGCCTGTTGGTGGGGATTTTCCGGGCCGAAGTCTCCTCTTCTCCGGCTGACGACCCCTGGTCACCATCCCGCCTGGACCGCTTGCGGAAGAACTTACTGGTCTCCGCGGTCCCAGGCTCCACGCGTCGGGAGCTCTCTGAGCCTCCCACGCTGCTCGATGCGGCGTCGGACTCTGTCCCCGCATCGTTCCTCCTCTCCTCTACGTTGCCGTTGCCGGCGGTTTTGGTTTTTTTTTTCTTTATTTTCCATATTTGTACCCACGAGTATGGGAGTAATTAAATGTCCACCTTGGCAGTGACCCCTTACCAAGGTAAGCAGATTTAGAGGATTTATTACTCGCCAGGGGGTCTGCAGGTACCCTGGCGAGGAGCGCACTATCGACTGATTTGTTCATAGAACCCCGTCAGCCATCCATCCCCTCGCGGTGCGTCGCCGCTTGAGATTCGGGGTAACTTTTTATAGAGGTTTTCTCCCTCGCGGTCCGGGCGGTTAAGCCAAGACCCTCGGTCCCAATCAAAGCCGCGAGACATGATCCACGACACTTCGATACTGGGATTACGAGACCGGCGGTGACAGCAAAGGATGAATCCTTCACTGTCTGCCCGGAGGCAGGGTAAGTGCACACCTAGCCCGCCCTCACTCCTCTGCTATGCCCTCTGCTGATCAGAGGGTCACGCAGTGGAACGCGCCGTTGGTCCGGGACGGACCCCACCCATGTCAGAATAATTAGCCGCGGCAGTAACCTTCCCCAAGGAGTAAGAATTTCTTCTCATTTCTCGAGGAAGATTACTGCCGCGCCCAGGGTGCACCGGCCCAGTAGCTGCTCTTCCCTCCAGACGTATCGAGAGGGACCCGCAACTACCAGGCACACGTGGAGGACTTCTGACTTTGCACCCCACAATTATGCCATAAGAATAAGTTTTAGAAGGGAGTTCACATACACTATTGTACAGAAATAATATTTGAATGATACTATTATAACACTTAAAGCTGGAATAAGCAAGTGCCTGCATGCAAAAAACAGCTTCTATACAGCTTTAATGAAAAATCAGATTGAAGTGTTACAAAATACTTAAAGTTGTATAGTAGAGTTTTCATATTCTGATTACGAACCCTAAGCTTACTTAGATCCCATAACACAGACTTTATACAGCTTGAGCTGTACAATAACTCATAAACATCAGTCGTGGTAATTTGCATCTGGTATAATACGGTACATGTATGTCTGTACGTGATAATATAGATGCACTCATTACTTCTGAATTACCCGTGCCCAATGTATCGCATTTCCAGACGATCAAACGTTTACTATTAGAGTACTTGTCATGTGGATGTAGCGTAAGAGATTTCATCACGCTATACCTTACATGGGAATTTTTATACATCGATGTATAATGTTTTCATAGATGAAACGCGTTGGTTTGGTGTAAACATCAATCTCATATATGTAGGCCGACTCAGATGTGTACGTCGATTATTTTATTTATATTATATTTTATATATATATATATATATATATATAAATTTATATTAAACTATATGAGTATTAAGCCTCGAAAGGTAGACCGATTTTGATGAAATTTTGTGTGTGTCATTAAGTTTATTCGAGAATGGTTTGGATGAATAATAGAAAATTTGTTTTTTAACTGAAAAGCTTATTATAATATTCAAAACTACGTTGGTCATAGCCAGGTCTTAGAACTGTATGTAATTAAATTGATAATAATATATTATAGTTTAAACCAAATGAAATGGCTTTTCAAATCTTCAGTATTCATTTGCGTCAAGCAAGCCGCAATTTCAATTCAGACGTAATCGTAAACTCTTCGAGTCGACCTGTCACGTAACGAGTTGAGTTAAATATACGACCGGTTTTCAATAATTTATGTATTATCGATATTCTTTCACATTTACTGCAATATGCACGGTATTCTTGAGTTTTATTACTGCATTATTTATATAGGTAAGGGTGACGAACCAGCACGCAGTCCTTATGGTAAATAAATGCTGTGGGCCACAGACATCTTCACGTATCCTCGATTAAAAATCAAAACACAGATGTGTGAGGACTAAGATGGAACGCCTCGGTGTCAGTAAAAAGGGTCTCCGATTCTTTACACCCACAATTCGAAACAGCAGCATTAAGCTGCTATTACACGCTGGTATTCAGTGAGAGCGTGGACCTTCCCCGTTCGAGCCGACCCATTCGGGCTGTAGCCATATGCAGCATGGTTCTAGCATGTATAAAATTACTTACATTGTTAAATTGTTGTTTATAGATTTACCTCAAAATATTAAGCCTTGAATTTTAAAATGTTTAAATATAAAATCTAAAATAGGTAGGGTAGGGTTATTTACATAGTTAGCATACCACTGTTCTGTGGTGACAGAAATTTATTCGAATTAGGCATAAGTGTCTAAGGTACTTCAAGAAATGTCATAAGAAAATATTATTTTTGCTTTTATTAATCTTTTCAAAGTATTCACTTTGACCATGTAAGTAGGATACACTTTTTCATGCGTCTATCGTCACTTGGATAATACTTATGTGCTACTATTGAGACATCTTAAAAATCCCGGAATTATAAGCAGTCAGTGCGTCTTCTTTGCTTTCAAACCACTTACCGCTTAATTTTTCTTTTATTTGGCAGATGTATGCGGTGAAAAAGAAGATGATGGTTTCCTGACTTTGGTTGCATGTCTTACCAACATGCGTCACGCAGTGATTATTTTTGGAGTATAAACTATCGTATTCCACTCAAAGTTAACCATTCCTTATTTCTGTAGCACCACAGTTGCAATATGATCCATCATGTAGAAAAACGAGACAACCATTTGTGGACTTAGGAACCTCCAAACAACGAGTTTATTCCTTTTTTAAAAGTCGACAACGCACCTGCAATTTCCCCGGTGTTGCAGTTGTTCATGGGCGGTGGTCGACACTTAGCATCACCATCAGGTAAGCCGCATAATCGTTTACTCCGTCTCCTATAAAAAAATATTACCTTCGCGCACGATAAAATTTCAATACAGTTGGCTCATATTCAAAGTACCATACAGGATACTGTCGCTTTGTTTCATGATTAGAGTTTATATTAGGTCCTTACTTATAAAATTGGCGTTTAGTATGGGAGGAATATAATATCAATTTTTTTTTGTAAAATATATTTAATTAATAAAAGTATGCACCGTTGTTATCTATGCACTTTTGCCATCTCATAGGTAGTTCATTGATCCCTTTACTAAAAAAAACCATGTGGGCGAGAATCATTAAACTCTTTGAAGGCGGTTTGGACTCCCGCATCAGAATTGAATTTTTTTCCTTGTAAGAAGTTGTCCAAATTCCGGAAAAAATGGTAATCTGTTAGAGCGAGGTCCGGGGAGTACGGTGGATGTCGCAGACATTCCAATTGTAGCTCGTCTAACTTAGTGGTTGTTTGTTGTGCAGTGTGTGGTCTTGCGTTGTAGTGAAGCAGCAGTGGCCTAGAGCGATTGACCAATCTCGGTTGTTTAGCAGCTAGTTCTTCTTTCATGGTTTGCAGTTGCTGGCAGTAGATATCTGCCGTTTGTTTAGAAAGCTGTAGTGAACGACACCGGCGCTAGTCCACCAAACACTCACAAGTAACTTTTTCTGAGTCAATTTTCGTTTAGGGCAGGATTTGGTTGGGTCTCCAGGGTTCAGCCATTGCGACGAGCGCTTCCGATTATCGTACAGTATCCACTTTTCATCAAAAGTAATGATTCGATTAGAAATCACTATTGTATCGGTTGAGCAAAGTAACACAGCAGTCGGCGCGTGTTTGCAAGTTCGATTCACTCAATTCGTGAGATACCCATCGTTCAAGTTTTATTTTTAATTTCCAGATTTGCTTCAAGTGGATTAATACAGTTTTATCACTTACCCCGAAGCCTGCAGCTATCTCTGAAGTGCTTTATGATGGATCCACTTCCACAGTAGCCTTTAATTCTTCATTTTCCACTTTGGTCTCCAGCCGTCCACGGGGTTGGTTCTGAAGGTCGAAATTTCCAGAACGAAAACGTTGAAACCAAACACGTACCGTGCTTTCTTTTGCACATCATTAATCCTTAGAGCTGTTTTTGCAGCACTGGTGCCACGGTAGAACTCATACTCTTAAATATACTGATATTTCATGTTTTCCATTCTGCGGTAATAAGCAACGCCAAAGAAAAAAATAATGAGGAAAAAGTAAATGAATGACTGTTTTCAAAATGTACCAGCTAAATGAATTAATAAATTTGAATTTGGAATTGTTAACCAAAGAGGAGATATTTCAGATCAAAGTGGTCAGTACGACATAACGCTAATTTCATATGTAAGGACCTACCTACCTATTATAGCCATGTTTTACCACCAGACAGTATATTGAAAATGTATTTTTCTCGCCGCCGGCATCGATTTTTTCTATTATGAATTGGCGCCAATCCATCCCAAGGTTGCTCCCTGTGGACGACGGTTGATAATTTCTGGCTAAATGGTAGGCAAACTTCTCGTGTTATAGGGACACACGTTATTTGGTGTAAGTAAAATAAATGAAGTAAGTTTAACACCAAATTGGATTTTCAGTTATTTGATTATATGAGTACTTAAAATTATAACGGCAAATATTTTTTAAACAATTTCTTCATTTGTACATTAAATATTTATGGCTAAAAATAAAAAACGGAAATAAACAAGACGGTATACTTTAAAATATGGTGTCATAAAAATTCTGTAATCCTATTTACCAAGCCAGCAAATCAAGTTAGCCCGAGCACGCGATCGCGAAATTGCGAATTTTCAAAATATTTTTGCGGGAATTTCTAAGTTAGGATGGTTTTCTGTTCAAATAGAAAATTCAACTCACCTACAGCGTAACGTGCAATTAAGTAATTTATATAACCTAACTCATGTTTAAAAGCTTTTAGAAAAATTTTACTTCGCAAATATCCGCGTTATAAAATAAAATGATGTGTCTTACCTAGTATGAAGAGCACTTCCGCCCACCGTCAATTGCGTGCACTATCCCCGTCACCACTAATCCCAGCACCGCTACTCCCAACACCACTACACTAGGCAAGACACACCACTGACGATAATACGACACGTGTTTCGCCTCTACACGAGGCATCCTTAGGTGATATAGACTCTACGGTGGCTAACCGCTAAGTCAACTAACAGCCTTTAGCGGTTAAAGTAACGCCTGATTCTATTAATTATACTAACTCATGTTTCTTTATCCATTTATGATTAGGCTTATGAAAATTATCTAAATGTTCATTCTTATGATGCTTTCACATACATACTTGTTCTCCTTCTGTTTTATTACAACCTTTTCTCACCGGTTTGCTGATGTAAATGTACCAGAAACCCCAATACATGATCTAACGCTGTTGCAGTAGATGGACGTGTTGTAGCCCTAACAATCACTTTTTCTTACAATTTTTTTTTTAACAAAAGCAATAAGTAATTTCCAAAAAATCGAAAGCAATCAAAAGCATGCGGAGCTGTCATGCTCCCTCATGCACATGCATGCGATACTGCTGGTCAGGTCCATGGTTTGAATAACGGGTTTGGTTTAAATCAGTTATTGGGCTTTCAAGATGTTTTCAGTAGCAAGCAGCCCGGAGTCAGGAAGTTGGCGGTGATTCACATCCATGCGCCTGATTTCTTCCCAGTCGTGTCTGATGGCCATCCTATTGGACCATGAGAATGAGGGAATTGAGAGTGCACCTGTGCTTGCGAACACATTCGTGCCCTGTAATCTGTCTAGATAATAGTGGAGAAAAAAGCTTTTAATACCATATGAATTATTGAAGGCAAAAATTAAAACTGCTTAAGTTTCCTTTGTCTTGAGAAATTTTTGAGAATTTATTACGAAAAATGAAACAGCACTTTTCTATTTTTGCTTTTGTGTGTTTTATCGTTTATATTACAAAAACTTACTCAAGTAACGTTTGAACAATACGCCTTGGCCAATCTTATGATGTTTCTGCTTAGTTAAGCAGAATAAAGATAATTGCGTTGTAGCTTTACTAATAACTTAGAAGGACAAAGGAATGATGAAATAGATATAATATTACTTGTTTTATAAAATAGCTTTGTAGTGATTAAAATGCTTTAATATTTTTTTACTATTTCTTTATATTCATCAGCTTGTGCAAATTTCACTTCTGAACACGGTATCTTTCATAAAAGATGGCTGTCGTTACTAAAACATCTTTGACGCTACTCTCCGTCGTTCGCTGTTTTTTTTTTATTATACACCTGACATACATGAGGTAATCTATCAGAGGTGACAAAATTATTTGAGCATCTCACTAAGTTAACACAGAGATAATAGATGGGGCGGATAGAAGGGTGGTTCAACTTTCGCACAGCCACTGGATTTGATTAAGGAGCGCTCATTTGTCAGCCAGTATGTTTTTGCAGTAGCGATATTGATCTTTAAGGATTAGAAGCAAAATCAATAGATAGTAGATACCTACATTTATCTCCTTTTAGTCTGTCTAGGTAGTACCTACCCCTGCTGCCAAGTTGCATGACCCATGTGTACAAAGTGAATAGGATTTCGTATTTTTGAATTAAAACTTCACGTCACGAAAACCTGTCGTTTTACTAATATTAGTTTATTTTTAATTTAAAATAAGGTTGAAAAACTAGCACACAGTCCACCTGTTGGTAAGTAGATGCTATGGCCCATAGACATCTACCTACTTCCATCCTCAAATAAGAATCTAAATGTTGATTAACCTGTTATTGCACGGTGATATTCTGTAAGAGCTTGGGCCTTCCGCGGTCGAGCCGACCCATTCGTGCTGCAACCATAACATATCTGCAGCATGACTAGTGCCATTTGAGCCGTTATGAGTGTCTTATGTGTTATGGTATCTTGTGTAATAAAACTTCTCATAAAAGTAGTAAGACATATTTATTTTTTAAGAACCTCTATTAGCAAAATTAGCTTTTATTTTTATTAAATCTCGAACTCTCTGCCTAGCTTTATCCCAAAATATTTTAGTAGGTACTCTAATTCTAAGATTGGATGAAACGTCTCCAACCTTACCTCGACATAAATTATTTGGTAGACCCTGGTCTCCTATTACGTATCACAAGCAATGAAACTACGAATTTTTGTAAATATTAAGTTTATATTGCTGCCGTTCGTTTTATATGGTATTTTAATGGATAAGCAAATTTAATTTACTAATAAATGAACTAAACTAAAATACAAAAGACATCTAAATGTATATTTTATGACCCGGTAAGAAAAACGTTTTTAAACACGGCGAATTTCTAACCTCGTTAGTTATACATTCTGATATATTACGTACATAAGGGTTGAAAGTAAAGGCATGTATGCCATAAATTTGGGCAAACATGCATTTACTTTCAACCGAGTCGCTGAGAGTCGAGTTTTCAGCCTATTTCAACGAAAGTGACATGTCATCCAATTGATGACTCTCTTAAAGCTCTCAATGTAATGTAATATTCATAGAAATTTATAAGTGCTAGTGAAAAATATCGTTTATTTTTTTATCTTTTTTAACTTACAGTATTGTAATTTGGACGTTACGGAAAACACTCGAAAACATTTTACAGAGCCGTGCTTAGCTGAACGACCTTCTTAATACGAATTAGTGAATGTGTCATACTCTAATAAAAGATTTAAAACAAAAAATCTTATATTAAAAGTCACACAACGTGGCTTAGTTATAACCTACATCTTAGAGCAAATCCTTGTAAGGCAACTGACTGTTAGATGCATTGAAGAGATCGTAACTTATACTATTATAATAAAACAAACATGTGCAATACAGTGACAAATTGCGAATATAGTTTGTACGACAAAGAATAGCGTGTATGTTGCTCGATTATGTAATCAGATTTCAAGAAGTTCAGAGCACTTTATTTTCCTTAATAGTAATATTATATCAGGAGTTTTGCGCCGATGTTCAAACGAAAGCTACGAACAGAATTTAAGTCTTGTATAGGATGTGAGACTGCAGTACTAATTATTTGCATATTATATTAGGCGGTAATACAAGAACTTTTACTGATTTCTTTCGCGCCTATTTACGTGAATTGTGTAAGAAGGGATCGAACGATAGAACACAAATTTCTCTCGAATCTAACTACAATATTCTAAAAAGCTTCAGACGTAACAATTAAAATGTAATTGGGATTTCTGGTCCTTAAAATACCTTTGTTTGCCGTACTGTCTGCCAAAACCTGCCAGTTTGGTTGCTTCTTTGAAGATAAAGACAATTTGTTCCAGGAAGTTAAACTTTCAATTCATAAGCGCCAAAGCACATACAATACTTTTAGAATAGCTAAATCTGCAATTTAGATGCTTTTCATAACCTTGATATCGCGTCTGAAAATTCCAATTCGCAAGCAAGCAAGCTCTTGTCGCGGCAATCAATTCACTTCATGGAAGTCCAATGCAGCGATTGAACGTTTTACTCCGCACACATTCGGTTGCCAGTAGTAGCAATGCAGTGAGACTGTGACATCAGCGGAACGCGGCTGTGTTGAACTGGATCTAGACAAAACTTCAATATTATCATAGATTCTGATGAAGCTGCGCTGATTCTTGCTTTATTGATAAAGCGAATGTGTCAATCGTTCTGGAGGTGTAATTAATTATATCTAATTAACAGCTCGCGTCTTACTTTAAAAAAGCATCATTCATTATTTCATATACGACTAAGAGAAAAAGGAAACAATTGTGTTAGTAAGAAATAACAAGTACGTCACATATAGCATGCTGTACTATCATATGTCAGAGGTGTCACAGACAAGATTAGCTATATCTTGAAGCGAGCTTCTATTAGAACATTCTTGCGGCTTAACCGCCGAAGATGATTAGTCATTTTTACCATCCGTCAAGTGTAATATCCCTCTACAAGATGCAGGAGTGTACAAGCTTGATTGTGAATGTAGTCTCTCATATATAGGGCAAGCAAAACGATCTATTAAAACCCGTGTAAAAGAACGTGAAACACCAACGTTCCGTTATATATATATATATATGTATATATATATATATATATATATAAAATATATATATTATATATATAGTAATAAACTGTAAGTACGCTTTTTGTTTTTCAAATGTATGTAATGTCAGCGGCTGGCAAAGGTGTCTTGATAGCTGGATGTTACAAACAAAAATATCACTAAGCTCCTGTTTAGTTATTTATAATATAAGTAAATTTCAGTGCAATCAATAAATCAAAAATCAAAATATTTACAACGATTCAACATTAATGATTTTTCCTTTCTGCCTATACATGAATGAATTACCTTTAAATAAGTTGAGTTTGTTGTACAATAATTGTTTTGATTTATTTTTGATGACACAAATAGAGACAAAAGTAGCAATTACCATTATTTAAAGTTCTGGTAACAAATTACTAAAAATGATTACAATACAAATCTACTCCATGCATACTATTGTTCTGTTTCAATAATGTTCACGCGTGTATTAGCCAACGTTGGCAAAACATTTGGTGCTTTAAAATCGGTAATTTTCTTTCAAATATTATATTATTTGTTAGTTTAGAGCTTAAAATATAACTTATTCTACATGTACTTACAAGACACTACGGCCGTTAAATTGCTTTTTCGGGCATTATTCTTGCAACTTTTAAATACACATTGCGGTATTATGAAATGTGTTTAAATTGGCTGTGTTTCAAGTCAACTAAATGAAATAAGAGCTCACGTCTACAGTGCGCTCTTATTTACTGGGACGTATTTTTTGCGCCGAATCGACATCTAGTTGGTATTGTTGATCGAAGTTCTTAAAAAAGCCTATATTTATGAAGATTCAATAGTTGAGAGAAAATAGAAAGCGGGTTTCATATTTCATTTAATATTCAAAATACGCTTTAATTTAAAGTTAAAATGAAGACTGTGTTTTCAATATAAGCAATATTACGAGATTTGGATGTGAAACTTTTAATTGGGAGATGCCTTAGTGGTAATTTTAATTACTTTCAAACTCTATTTGCTGTCGCGAATATTGGAAGACGTATTATTAAAGTGTTAAAATACATAAACATAAATTTATAACACAATTGTAAATGAAGAAAAATGGTAAAAAGAAAGACGACAAAATTTAAATTTCACTAGTCACCTCTAGAAGTTTTACATCGTTATAATGTACGTGGGGTGCACTGAAACTTTATGAACGAAGTTCTTTATGGGACCGTACGGATTTGGCGGATAGGGGCTAGGCGACAAATATCAGCTGATATCGACGGTCATCACGATGGACCACTGATTGGCGAAACATAATCCGAATGTCCGCTACAAAAACCACTTGGTGTCGACGGAATTGGGTCAAGATGTCGGATATGTCCTTGATCAGTTTAGGACCCGAGTGAAAACACTGGTTCAGAGACACACCATTTGATGTGGGGGCGGAACCGTCAAAAACTACCCGAATCTTACTCTCAGGGGTCCTCAAGACCGCATGGTGAGGGAGGAAGTAGTGCTCCTGTGAACGCCATTCGAAGTTGGACGGTGACATGTGACCCAGCTCTTGATACTTGCGCATGAACTCGACATATTTGGCGCGAAAGGCTGGGTCGCGCCGCATGCGGCGCTCCATGGAAAGCAACCTCTTCTCGGCTAGTGCACGAGATTGGCCCAAAAAAGGACGTGAATCCAGAAAGGGTAAGCGAGTGACGAAACGACCGTCGACCCGACAGCCGGTATTGTTCTGGAAGAACAACTCGCACTCACGGTCCAGAGGGTTGATTCGCGCCGCCTGTGGTGGTTCCTCAATTTCCCAGAACCGCTGGACGGCGTCCGAAAGGGACACGCCCGGAACGGAGAGCGGGTCGGCCGTCGGAGGGGGAGGAGACCACATAACCGGTCCAAAGAAGCTGTTCCACAATTATCGTGGAAATGGCTGACAGGCCATCGGGCTCTAGAGCTCGTATCTCACCTAACAAGATGACCCCCAGCGTGTCGGCCCCCAGTAACAAATCTATAGGCTCAGGTTGGGCCCACCGAGGGTCTGCCGGTCTCAAAGCCGACGCACAGCGAACCGCGCTGTCATTTATACAAACGTTCGGGAGAAACCCTACAATGTCATCGAGGACATTTACCTTGACTAAAATGCGAAGGTGTTCGCTGGCAGGGCTGAACACCAACTCCGCTTGTCCCCTAGGAGCAGGAGGCTCGGCACCTCCGATACCTACCATCGGACGTGATTCAGAGCTCCAGGGGAGCCCCAGTCTTCCCACCATCCAAGTGGAGGCCACACTACGTTGAGAACCCGAATCCAATAGAGCTCGAACCGTTAAGCGGTCGCCGCTCGGGTTGTACACCTTCACTGAGGCCGTCGGCAATAGAACAGTTTGACAGGTGGACTGCTAACGGCTCAAAGGCTCAGTGCTTGGGACAGCACGCTGTCATTTTTTTGTTCGGGGATGCGGAATTGTGCACGCGCGCGTCGAATAGATATACGGTCTAGGGTTCGAACCGCACATTCCTTGTTCGAGAGCTTCTCCCGGTTGATCATCAGGAAATCATTATAATCGTGTCGTCGCGTTAAGTGCCCTTTTTTGTGTGTGTTGGCTTGTTAGTTTACGCGTCAACGAGGAGTATTTTGAATCTTTTCGCGACGTGGTTTTTGGTGTCGAATGAAGGAACTTAGTTGTGTTTAACTGAGTAGTATGACTCATTAATAGATCGCTTTAATTCCCTCTTTATAATTTGTGATAAGTGAATCCGGGACATTGAATGTTGAACTTTGAACTAATGTCCGTTACTGTGTCGGGTATCACGTGTTCGATTCTACGATGAATGTGGAATTAGGCAAGTTTTAGTTAGTTAAATGTACAATGAAGCTAATAGGACTGTCCTCGTGACGAACGAAGAAAGTGACTGTGGACGACTCCGCGGAAGATTACCACAATTTGGAGCGGTGCTGAAGTCCAAGCTGCTGCCGACGGCAACGATCTCATAAGGTCTACCACACTCAGTCACACACAGAGACACATCACTGACCCTTACTTCCCAGGCACCATACAACCACATGCGACCTGACCGAACCCTGAGGGACCAGTCGCCTTGGATATAGGTAAGTAAGCTCCGTTTAATATTCTCCCTGTTGGATTGCAGTAGGATAGAACGCTCCCCCTGATTGTTTATCGCTATTAGAGACTTTCCACGCGGCCCCTTGCTGAGGCCCGACCTGCATCTGCTTGTAGGTTCTTTCTTCATGGGCCGGGAAGATCCTACTATTAGATAGGCAGCTGTAGGCCATAACACAACCCATTTATGCTACAACTATACTACTAATATTGCTGCAGCATGGCTCTACCACGTAAAAAAATCAAGTAAATGAAACAATTTATATGTAAACTAATATATGACTATGTAGTGGCGGTGTAAGAATATCCACTACCCCATATCATTCCGTGGGTGTCGTAAGAGGCGACAGAGCGAAACAAACCAGAATATGGGCGTCTTAATAATAACAACTAATAAAATAGAAACCTGAAGTTGCGAACCCGCTTGACCCGCCAGGCTTGGCAATTAAGGCAAATACCCTCCGTGGAAATCTATGGGGGAAACTTTTGTTCAGCAGTGGACATTGGTATGCTGTAATGGTAATATATTAACTGCTTTTCAAAGTATTCTCCGTTATATTTTAAACACGTTTTCATTTCATTTTTGAAAACACCAGGATCGGTCTGAGAGCATGTTTTTCACGTACTGGTTGAAAGCCATCACGGCCTCTTCTGACTTCGTCAATGTCAAATCTTTGATTTTTGGGAAAGTAAATAAATCAAGATCTGGACTGTGTGCGGGATGGGTCACGAGTTCCGTCTTTTCAGAGGCCAAAAATGGTTTTATCTTGTTCGCGGCGTGCGTCGAAGAATACTTCAATACAACAGTCACGATGCAATAGGGTACGACTACTTGATCGTTTTTCCCAAAAATGCAATATTGTTTTAATCACGCCTGTTGTCTGCTTGAATTTTGTTGCTGACTTTCCGGAATGTAACAATATTTCCATGTTTCATCTCTTGTTACAATGTCATACATTTTTATCCATCATTTCTCTACACCAAGCAACACGAGCCTGTTTTTGTTCTGGGATGAGTTCATAAGGAAACCAGCGGCAACAAAGTTCGCTAACTTTTAAATGTCGATGTAATTTTTTTTGAGTTTGGCTCTTACCAATTCCCAAATCTCTGATTGCCAATTATATAATCGTTTGACAGTAGGTAAATTAGTTCATTATAGTTTGTATAATTAACTATTTTAATTATATTTAATTTAGAATAATTTTAATATAAAAATTGGTAATTTTTAATACAACCACTTTAAGTGCATACAGTATGCGAGACACCCGGCAACTTTTACTTATGCTTGCACTTAAGTAAAAGCATGTTATTACTGGCGACTTGTTTAATGCATTTTGTTCTCACTTATTTCAACTAATAATGGTAGGAGGTTAGTTTTATTTAGTTTAGTAAGGAATTTTATATTAAACAATATTACTATTATTTTTTCTAATTATGTAGAGTATTGTAGTAAATTATATTAGAGTATTTTGATATTACTTTCTCAATTTTTGATCCGAGATTCCTCATAAAAAATTATAGGGAATGATGAAAATTTTTATGTTTTTATGAACTATTTAAAAAGAACCCATCGGTTAGAAAGAAGATGAATTCTTTTTTTTTTTCATTTATCTATACAACTAAATAAAATTGAAGTGTCTGTTTGTAATGTCAAAATAACAGCTTTTTATTAATTGCATATAAAAGTATATACGGTACCTATAACAAAAACACAATTTTTAAAATTTTTGTCTGTCTGTCTGTTTGTTCCGGCTAATCTCCGAAACGGCTGGACCGATTTTGACGGGACTTTCACTGGTAGGTAGCTGATATTTTAATGAGTAACTTAGGCTGCTAATATTTTATAAAAATAATTAGGGTTCTGTGCAACAAAATTAAAACCCTAAATTACACGTGGGCGAAGTCGCGGGGAACAGCTAGTCTTTGAATAAAATTTAAATCGAAATAGGAGTGATAAGTACTTTTAGAATTCTATTTATACAATTTATGTACAATTTAATTCCATGTAAATATGTAATAATAGTTCTATATGAACTATCCCGAAGTAAAAGTTCTATTATTTGGCTATACTTGTGATTGTTGCTACGTAGCTAGCTCGTGTTTCGTAGATCTGTAGAACAACTCATAGCGCGAAAACAAGATACGACTTACATACAGCATGTGCTCTCTCGAACAAAGTGGACACTCCCAATCTACTCGACTCGATCGACTATTATTTGTCGGGAAATAACTATTCCTTAAGTATTATCAAAGAATAGACGTGATTTCTGACGAGAATATGTCCAAATTTAATACTAAAATCCATCTTCATTATATTCATTTTTACAGATTCATATTTGTTTGGACGGATTAATAATGAGTTTGCTGCGTAAGTAGCGATAAAAGAGAATCAAAAACCATCCTAAATCAAATATCATCCCTTGGGTGTCATTAGTGGCGACAGAAGGAAATGAAACATGTGATGTGCAGAAGCATCTTCCTGAAAATTACACAAAATAATAAAAAAAAACTTTGGTTACCAACCCGCTTCCCATGCGTGACAATTATGATAAATACATATGTCTGTATGACAAATACATACTATGACAAAAATATGTGGCAATCAAAGGGTGAGATCTATGTTTAGTCGTGGACTTCTTATATGCTGCAATGAATGAATTTTTCACAAAAAAACGACGATGTGTGAATAGATTAATTATCAAATTACAGTCGCTTATTGTTGTGAAAATAATTTAAATCTTTCTATTCCTTGGTTTGTACAATCTTTATATATAAAATTACGTGTCACATTGTTTGTCTGCGATGAACTCCTAAATTACAGAACTGATTTCAATGAAATTTTGCACACTCTGTGCAGTTTGAGAGATAGGATAGTTTATATCCTGATAAGAGACACTCAATATTTTTTTATTACGAATTTAAGGATTTTTTTATATGAAGGGTCGTCGAAAAGGGCAGAACAACGTCTGCCTGGCCAGCTAGTAGGTAATAATTTTTCTTTATTTGAATATGAAAATATACTTTATAATATTACGTCTTAGCATATACATGAAAACTTCTCTAAAGATTTCCTCCGTTCCTCTAAGGGTTTTTCAATTGAAATATTACTACGTAAATGTTTGTGTCTAAAAGCGTTTTGTATAATAATTTCCTGTATTATGTTTCGTTATTATTTGGCATATTTCTCTATTTTTGTATTTCAGGAATATTTCTCAAGATGTATATTATGTTATGTATATGTAACTATTACCTTCTGTGTAAATATTTTATCGGAATAATAACGGAATTTTAATATACTATTCATTTAAATATATGTTTACTAAATTACTAAGTTTATATGATATTTTTAGTAAGACCTCAATAATTGAATGTGCTTTTGTCTAGGAAAATCAGTGCGATTTACTATCTTCCGCTATATAGGGATATATTATTTAAAAAAATAAACATGTATCACACGCGGTAGAAGTGAAGCCTCGAATTTTGCGGGCACCGGGGTGGCGGCGATGGAGTCGCGGGAGCGGCAGGATCTTATGCGTGAAATTAAATGGACTGACCCTCGAAAATAGCGGCGCGGCAGTGGCGCAGGGGCGGGCAACGAGCGGTGCACTCCAGTCAAACTCCCCCGCTGACGCAGAGTCTTCGGCCTCAGCTCGTGGAGGACGTGGTGAGCGCTCTGTTTCCTGCGCGAGGGGAACACCCGCCCCCGCCTATGGCTCCGCCACCTGCGGTGCCGGAAGCGGACCACCAGGACGACGATGACGGCATCCCGGAAGGGACCGGGGTAGACCTGAGAGTGGCGGTACGTAGGCTTAAGGCCAGGAATACCGCCCCAGGACCCGATGGCTTGCCTGGCAAAGCCTGGGTCCTGGCCTCGGAGGCTCTCGGGCCCCGACTGGAGGGGCTCCTAAGCGCATGCTTGGAGAGAGGCCAATTCCCGCTTCGTTGGAAGACGGGGAAGCTGGTCCTCATTCAGAAGCCGGGGCGCCCTGCGGACTCTCCGTCCGCACACCGGCCCGTGGTGCTGCTCGACGAGGTGGGCAAGCTCTTTGAAA
Source organism: Parnassius mnemosyne (assembly GCA_963668995.1). NCBI lineage: Eukaryota > Metazoa > Arthropoda > Insecta > Lepidoptera > Papilionidae > Parnassius > Parnassius mnemosyne. The sequence goes on along the minus strand of CAVLGL010000035.1, from coordinate 14,436,218 downwards.
GAGTCATTGCAAACCGCCTCGCCGAGCACCTTGCGGGGACGGGGCCGGATCTTGCGGAACACCAGTTTGGTTTCCGCAAGAGGCGCTCTACGGTGGACGCCATCATGCGCGTGAGAGCCCTCACGACGGGGGATGCAGTGGCCAGGGGGGGGTTGTTTTGGCGGTGTCTCTCGACATCGCCAACGCCTTCAACTCCATGCCCTGGAGCTGCATTAGGGAGGCACTCCAGTATCACCGGGTGCCGACCTATCTCCGTCGTATAGTCGGGGACTATCTGACGGATAGGGCCGTCATCTACCCCGGTCGCAACGGTGAGTGGAACCGGCGAGAGATGTCGTGCGGTGTCCCACAACGTTCGGTTCTGGGGCCGCCCCTGTGGAACATCGGTTACGACTGGGTGCTGCGCGCCAACCTCCCTACCGGCGTCAGCGTAGTTTGCTACGCTGACGACACGCTGGTACTGGCACAGGGGGGGTCGTACGAGGCTGCGGCGGAAAATATGACATGCGGGGTTGCGATAGTCGTTGAGAGGATCCGGCAGCTGGGTCTTGAGGTGGCTCTGCACAAGTCCGAGGCCATGCACTTCCATGGTCCTCGGAACAGGCCACCACCGGGATCCTCAGCGATGGTAGGAGGGGTATCCATCGGCGTCGAGTCGACTTTGAAGTACCTAGGACTCGTCCTCGACGGCCGATGGAACTTCGTTGAGCACTTCCGACGTTTGGCTCCCAAACTGGAACGGACCGGGGCTGCCTTCAGGCGGCTCCTGCCGAACCTGGGGGGGCCAAACGCCTCCTGCCGGAGGCTCTACGCGGGGATTGTGCGGTCCATGGCCCTTTACGGGGCCCCGGTGTGGGCGCGTGGTTTGGCGCGGCTTGCCGTCCACCACCTGAACGCGCCCCAAAAGGTGGTTGCCGTAAGAATGGTTCGCGGCTACCGCACGATCTCCCGCGAGGCAGCGTGCCTCCTTGCCGGATTGCCGCCATGGGATCTGGAAGCGATAGTCCTCGCGCGCCTGCACGAATGGCGCGCGGAGGCACTATGCCGGGGGGAAACCCCGCTGCCGCGGCAAGTTGTCGTGCAGCGGACAGACTTCCGGCATAATCTCATGGCGACATGGATAGAGCGACTGTCGCAACCTCGTGCTGGGCACGCCACTATAGCGGCGATAAGACCCCTCTTTGAGGAGTGGCTTGAGAGACGCCACGGCGTCCTCACCTTCCGCCTGACGCAGGTCCTCACCGGACACGGTGTGTTCGGGAGGTTCCTGCACCGAATCGGGCGGGAGGAAACGCCCGGGTGCTCCCACTGCGAGGATCGACCGGAGGACACGGTGGAGCACACCGTGGAGGTGTGCCCTGCCTGGGCGGAGCACCGCCGTGTCCTCGTAGCGGCGATAGGCGGCGGCGACCTCTCGCGTCCGGCCCTGGTCGAAGCCATGGTCCGGAGCGAGACGGAATGGGATGCCGTCACCACCTTCTGCGAAGCAGTGATGCTAGCGAAGGAGGTGGCGGAGCGGGAGAAGGAGAGAGCAGCAGCTTTCCTTCCCGGCCGCCGCGGGAGACGCCCCGGGCGTCGGGGGCTACGTCGTGGCCCCCGGCCAACGTAGGCGCGGGCCTGTGGACGGCGAGCAATGGGTAGCTCGCCGTCCGTCCGTCTAACGACGACAGGCCGTGTCGACGGCGCGTTTTGTTCCACGCGCGCCTCAAAGAGCTGTCAGCAGCGTGAAGGGGCCCGCAAGGGCCGACGCCTGCCGGGGCTGCGGGCTGTTCGAAAGAGATACCGCGGCTCCGGAACGTAAGGGCACTGAAGGAACACGGATGGTTTTTATTCAGTAAAAGTCTGACACTCCCTTCCGCTCCACCCAGAGCGAAAGGCGTCATTTGATGATTTTCCATCCGCAAAAAAAAAAGTCAAGCGATGACCGCCCGCGCGTCTGCATTGTAGTGTTGTGCAATTTATTTTTGTGACATGTCGAAATGTCCTCGGACGTGCAAGAGCAAATTAATTCAGAAATTTTTGAGAGTACACCAATATGGAACAGCAAAGATGTGAACCATAAAAATAGAAGAGTAATTAACCAGTTATGGGAAGAAATTAAAAACGAAATGAATATTGAAGGTAAATATGAAAATGATTTATTATGTCAACGAAATTACTAATAGTTAATGTGATTATCTACAAAATATTCTTTGAATTTTTCACGTATATATTGTGCTTGATAAGACGTTCGGGCATTTGTTTGTGATCTTATTTGTATTATTTCTTGATTCACATTGACATTATTATATGCAATATCATTATCACCATCCTTATCTCGAATAATGTTATGCAACAAACAACTAGTTTTAATGAGTAATCTTGCGTGACATTTGTTTGTCTCTATGGGTGCCCACTAGCCAAAAACCTGAAAGTTTAAGCATAGGTATGTTAAAGTTATCTATGTAATATACAGTCTGTTCATTCTTTTGTTTCAGTGACCGATTTAAAGAAAAAATTAAAAAATATAAAAGATCACTATAGAAAGGAATTAAAGAAAATTCCTGCTTCTCGATCAGGAGATGCCGGATATGTTAATCAACCCTCGAATTGGCAATACTTTTCTCATTCGAATTTTTTGCGAGATGAAATTCTACCAAATGTTACTGAGGGTAATTTAAGCAGAACTGAAATAAGTAATCAGATAAGTAATGATTCTATTGAGATAGAAGACATCTCTGAAGATCTCATGAAAATACAACCGGTCGTGATGAAGAAGCTTCTATTAATCCACAACAAGCTTCTACATCCGCACTAGGAGCTTCTATATCTTCACAAGAATCTTCTACATCATCGCAAGAAGCTTCTACACCTTCAAGAGAAGCTTCTACTTCAGAACGGTCAAGAAAAAAGAAAACAGCGAATGAAATAAGAACTGAATTTTTAGAATTGGAAAGTAAAAGGATAAGACTGCTGGAAAATGATTTATCAAATCAAAGTAGAAACGAGACTTCTAGACATGAGAATAAGTCAGACAACTACTACTTTTTAATGAGTTTGTGTCCACAAATTGAAAAATTCACGCCAGTACAAAAGTTTAGAGTAAGACAAAAAATTAATCAAGCTGTTCTAGACGAGTTAAGTGTAAATGAAGGCATGTACCCTTCTAATGAACCATTTACGCATGAGTATAATACTCAACACTAGGTATATCAACCTTATAATAAAAAATACTGTCAAATAATAACAAAACTATGATTGTAGAAATAACTAATCATCGTACAAATGAAAACAGTGATTTTAGAGATTTAAATGACTGTAACTGCGATTTTAGTTATAAGGTTATAATTATCAATCCTTGAATGCGTTTCAAAAACAAACTTATGTTACTTATTTCATACGAAACGTACCTATTTTATATTAAAAAATGTTTTCGTCATAAATAAATGATTAAGGCTAATTAGTGAAAGTAAGTATTTCATTAAAATGATTGTATCTGCTGTCAAATTAATTACTAAATTAGTGCAACACAATTTCTTTTTTTGACACTATCAATAATTAATACTTACTTACTTATCTTCACGCACAATCCCTGACGGGGTAGCCAGAGAGAACAGATCGCCAAGTGTCACGATCCTTACATATCTCTTTCGCTTCTTTCAGATTCATTATCTTCTTCATACATGCACGTCTAGGTATCCGAGTACTCTTGACCCTACCCTCTTCGAGCAATTTGCTCACATGGTCTTCGAAAGTTAGTCTCGGTCTACCTCGACACCTTTTAATATTAATAATACATATTATAATTACAAATTACAATTTCGTTGTTTTACTTACCCTAGCGTCAAGTATAATTTTTCTGCTGGAGATATACCTCTATATCGTTTTGAATTAATTCCAGACCCTAAACCGCCCTTGCTAGCTTCAAGAATATAGTCAAAAGTTTCTACACTCATTGTGGTGTAATCGTAGAATTTGTCGGGACATTGTCTCTGTTCTCCATAATTTCGATAAAACTCGCCTTTTCTTTTCCTTGCCCTTATAGTAGGGATTCACTTCTTCTTTTGCCCATAATAAATCGAGCGTTAGGAATAAATTTGAATCAAAAAGATGTTGTCGCCGTTGTTCAGACATTTCGTTCGCAAATAAAAACAAATATCTCGACAACACAACGATAAACATATCACTACGCCGCTATAGTTTCGCGCGATCTGCCCGCTATTTTTGAGAACGGGCCTGCGTTGCCCGCCCCGCTCCCGCACCTCCGCCGCCACCGGAGCCCGCTGCCCGCAAAATTGGAGGCAGAGGCCTCAGAAACAGGCTACAATGTACCGCAAAAAGAGGATACCGAGATAATAGGAAACACTGTATACTGTATTCTATCTCATTCTCTCACAGGCCAAATCCTATAGATGTATGTGTTTGTCTCTTTTTAGTGTAGCCTTTTTGTTTCATCGAGTTTCAAATCACAACAATTCTAAGGAAGTTTTCATTTAAAAAATATTAATTAATTTCATAGAGTTTTCTAGAATGTTCATGTAATATCGGTTCATGCGGTTATCATATCGGAACGGAACAATCATTTGTAGGTCATACAAACACTTGTTTCGTGCGAGATTCGAACCCGTGACCACGCAGCGCCGCAGCCAAATGCTCAGCCACTGCGTTACCGCTAGTAGTAAATCACTAGCTTATAAAAAGTTAAAATGTAAAGGTTAAATTTGCAGTCCCCATATTTCCCACACCTGGGCACAGGCCTTCTCTAATTTCTAAGAAGGTTTTAGGTCAAGGTGACATGTCCGTTCCCTCACCCCGGGTACGTGCTAAATCAACACTTAAACAATATATACTGTTACGAGCTTGGGGTTCGAGACAATTAAAAACTGCCGATTGAATTACCAAAATTGACACTTTAATTACACAACACTAATTACAATCTAAAATCACACTAATAATAAAACACAGTTCGCCGTTATTTCGCTTCGAAGTATTCTCTTGTATCGCCAATTCAATACTGCCCCGGTCGTGGTCTATACCGGCCTTATATAGGGCCTCAGATAGTTTCCAGAACCTTCTACTGTAGAGACATCTAGAATGTTCGAGTACATATCGGTCCCGAAATTTCTGGAAGGATCTCGACTCTCCTAGTTCTGCTACTCGACACTAGAGGGCGCTAGTGTAACTAGTGTTGCCGTGTACAAAACATTAATAGTGGCGCGCAATACTTTCATTTACTCGACACTAGGGGGCGCTAGCGTAACTAGTGTTGCCATGTACAAGACATTAATAGTGGCGCGCAACAATACATTAAACAATTTCATTATTGCCAGGTTATTCGCGTGCTGTGAAATTTACGTCGTGCCTCCCTGAATACATTATTATATTTTTATTTTTAGAATAAGGGCGTCAAACGGGTACATATTTCACCTGATGGTAAGTGAATGCTGTGGTCCGTACACACTTACATCTATCCACGATTAGGAATCAAAATGTAAATGCGTTATCACCCCTGAAAACTAAGATACGTGCCGTAACCAATAAAAACGGTCTCCGGTTTTCGTCACTCACCATACGACATATAGCGTGATTCCGTATAGTTCCGTCATAATTGGTGGACAAGAGATCCTTTAGCATATTCCACACACATATGGGACGAGACTCTAGAGCTGTTTCCCTTCTAGTATCAAAACATTTGAAGGGTCTAGCGTGTTAGCCTTTTAGACGTACGGCTTATCTCTGGGAGTAAGATGTACTTACCAAAGTGTGGCGACATTTCACGCCGGGACAGTTGTTTTCACTATATAAAGCGCAAGTCCGGCCGTGCTCGGAGAATTGATGCCATATATGGGCTGGTGCTGCAAAGTGCCACCAAGCGACTGAATGGAATGGCTTATTGTTGACACCAATATGGTTAGAACCAATCTTACCAGCTTCGAGCACATGTGCAAAGCGACCAGCTTTTCGGTTTTTTGGAAGAGACATTTTGGGTAGTGTGGACAGGAATTATATAACTTAATTCCTCCCTTTCCATTCCAGAATCGAACTAGCAGACGCTCGGCTGGTCTCGAACCCTTTGTTGTCGACATACCACGTATTTGAACCAAACGGTTTGCTTCGTCGTTCATAATACTGTTGCGCGCCACTATTAATGTCTTGTACATGGCAACACTAGTTACCACTAGCACCCTCTAGTATCGAGTAGCAGAACTAGGAGAGTCAAGATCCTTCTAAAATTTCGGGACTGATATGTACTCGAACATACTAGATGGATCTACAGTAGAAGGTTCTGGAAACTATCTGAGGCCCTAAATAATGCCGGATATAGACCACGACCGAGTCAGTATTGAATTGGCGATATAAGCGAATACTTCGAAGCGATACAACTGCGAACTAAAGTGATCAGTAGTATATTTGTGTTTTATTATTAGTTTGGTTTAAGTTGTAATTGGTGCTCTGTAATTAAAGTGTCGATTTTGGTAATTCACTCGGCAGTTTGTCTCGAACCCCAAGCTCGTAACAATACATACAGCAATGCAGTGGAATTATTTGCCAGCATATGTCTTTCGATCCGATTATAATGTAGGTGTCTTCTAGGCATGCGTGAAGAGGCCTTGTTGAGTCAGTGCACTTTACCATCTTCGACTGCTTCACCACTTACCGTCAGGTGGGATAGTGGCCAAGCACTAGCTTTTAAAGTTAAAAAAAAATCTACTGCAGATGTCCTCCTTACGGATTAAATTAAACAGAGAATTTACACGTACTATTTTATTGTAACATGTAAAAAATAAAAAATGTTATGAACTAAACAATAAACGAGGTGTCTTTTTTTATAGAAGAGGGGGCAAACGAGCATGCGGCTCACCTGATGGTAAGTGACTACCACCGCCCATGAACAACCGCAACACCAGGGGAATTGCAGATGCGTTGCCGGCCTTTTAGAAAGGTGTAAGCTCTTTTCTTGAAGGTTCCTAAGTCGTATCGGTCCGGAAAAATCGCTGGTGGTAATCGATTCCACAAGGAAGTTGTGCGAGGGAGAAAACTTCTTCTAAATCGCACAGTGGTAGACCGCCAATCGTCCAGATGGTATGGATGGTAACGCGAGTTTTGTCGCGATGTGCGATGGTGAAATTGAGCGGCTGGAATTAATCCGAGCTCTGCGTGATAAACTTAGAAATGAGGATATCCGCAGTAGAACCAGATTAACAGACATAGCCCAACGGGTTAGTAAGCTGAAGTGGCAGTGGGCCGGCCATATAGCTCGAAGAACCAACAACCGGTGGGGAAGAAAGGTTCTCGAGTGGCAGCCTCGTACCGGTAGGCGAGGTGTAGGGCGACCCTCCACGAGATGGAGTGACGACCTGGTGAGACATGCAGGAAGTGTGGATGCAGGTGGCTCAGGACCATGCTTTGTGGCATTCCTTGAGGGAGGCCTATGTTCAGCAGTGGACTTGTGAAGGGCTGTAATGATGATAATGAAATAATTAGATTTTAGAACTCATGTTCATAATTTGATATATAAGTAACATTTCGAGCTTCGTTATTTAGATATATAGAACATTTTATTAGTGAATAATATCAAAAATGGGGTAAGAAATTACCCGATTCACGGTAAATTTTAATGTGCTCACGACCTTAAGCTCAATCCAGTGAAATAAATCAAGTTTTCGAGGCGAGGATTTTCGCAATATTGGATCATAATATCAACATCTAGATGGAAAAAGTAATTTGATTTTTAAAATGAATTCCTTGTCGTAAAATATAAATATTAATCCTTTACGAAACATAAACACTATTAAAAAAGCTTATTAAATGTTTAAGTTTCGTAAATTCTGGACTCGATTTCATGATGGTTATTTGATTTTTGCAAGATCTTTATTTTTAAATCACTTTAGTTCAACCCTAAGCTCTCACACGCCTCGAAAGTCTTGAATTAAATCTTTAACATTGCATTTTTTAAATAACGAAGATTCTGTATCTTTTTAAATATTTGACAAACATTTTATACGTGGTAGAGACCAGGGAAGGACCACGCTCTCACAGAATACCAGCGTAAAATAGCAGCATAACACTGCTGTGTTTCGTATGGTGAGCTTAAAGAGCTGAAGACCTTTTTTACTGGCAAAGAGGCATTCCATCTTAGTCCTCACGGGTGGCAACGCATCTGCATTTTGATTCGCAAACGAGGATAAATGTAGATGTCTACGGGCCACAGCAACCACTTACAATCAGGTGGATTGTGTGCTCATTTGTCCCAAAAAAAAATAAAACAAAAAGAAGAAAATAAGAAAAATTCTATTAACTTATATAATCGAGAAATCTTGTATAATGATGAAATATTTCCAATTACATATGGGCTGTATTTTTCTGGGAATATTATTTCCTTATATAGAATGTCTATCTAATATGAAGATTATGATTGATACTCGTAGATGTGTAATATACTTATGTTTCTATCTCCTTACTTATTTATTAAAGGAAATATTTATCTATCGTAAACGGCTCATACAATTTCTGAGACGATATCGGGATGTAAATTTGAATTTAGATAATGTAGTACTTTTCAAGTGTTTATAAAGTTGTGAAAATATACCATACCTTTATTCTCATTAGGGTCGAGACCATATTTACTAGTAGATGAGATAGCTAGTTAAAACTGACTTATAGAGTTTAAGCTCCAATATGGGAGAAAAAAAAACTATCGATACAAAAATCTGAGCTACGACAAAGTAATAACGCGTTTTAATATTAGGTGTAACTAGATCACGTACTACACAAATGCTTTATTAAAACGTTCATTTGTAATAATTTTATAGCAAAATAATTGATGTAAGATAATCCATTATTCGCTGTCGTCCCGTGAAACTATCAGAATATAAACTATGGAAAATATCAGAAAGTACAAATTACCTCCCACAGATGGCAGAATAACTCTCGTAGATATAAGATATCTACGAGATCTTATATCTACGAGAGTTAGACAGAGAAATAAATATATTATTTTGGCCACGCAATATTCATTTACGAAAAGTTAATACGTATATATGTATGTTATCGTGTAGTGCCGTAAGAGGTGACAGAGAGAAACTGAAACAGGAGATGGGCAGCAGCAGAGATAACAACTCGAAATAATGCAAAATAACTGCGAGTGCAACCCGCCCGTCCAAGCATGGAAACTACGGCAAAAAACAAATGAAAAGAAAATGGCCTGTTCAGTAGTTGATGTTGTAATGGATCGATGTATTAGCTACGAATAGAAGCCGAAATGTGGGCACTCGGGGTTGGTTAAACTTAAGTGTATTTGATTTATTCATGGTGTGTACGGTGCCAGTTTTGAATCCCGCACGGAACAAGTATTTGTATAGCCTACAAATAATTGTACCGGGTTTGAATGTTTATCCTCGTGCAGTTTATGTTTGTAAACTGCTTCTACGATACAGGAGAAAATTCTAGTGTGGTGGTAACGTTTTTCAAAAATAAAAAAATTAATAGAATAAAAAAAATATAATAAGCCTAGGTTTATTTGAGTTAACTTATAATTAATCATGGTTTTCTGCTGCTTAAGCGTCAGTAGCCTAATGGCAGGGCGCGGACCGCGAACTAGAAAGGTCGTGGGTTCGAATCCGCCATTCGACTACTGTCGTGAACCACTTCTAACACAAGCATTTTAAGCTTACCAGAAGTGGTTAAAGGGAATAATAGTAATGTTTAATAATATTACTAGTATTTTTAAAAAAATAATAGAAGTGGGGGTGGTTCTAGAAACTTCATTCGTTTATGGAACATAACATGGACTAATAAAAACCGTGGAGTACAAAATCATCGCAGGCGTCGTGCAGGAAAATATCGTCCCAATCATTATACGAGTTTTAATTAGTGACATTTTTAGGTCCGTTGTGGTAATTTTATTAGTAGAAGCATATAAAGTCGTGTTGCGGAGAGGATGCATTGTGTAACATTGAGATAAGCAGTGTTGCTGTTGGTTTGTACTGTGGTGATGTAGTTACCTCCGTTACGTTACACCAATGTGTGATTATGATCGACACTTATTACGGTATGGACGAGCTGCAACTGAAAATGTGTATTTAATATATTAATGCCTATTTTATAACTGATAATTATTAATTAGGTAAGCAAGACATCATTTCGAATATCAGCTCTTATTATTATTTTTAACAGTTAATATCTTATTATAATTCCGACATATGTCTTAAGATTATATATAAAAATAACTGCCTTTTATCGAGATCAGGCGGTTATTTGCATGCCATCAAGATATCCATTTATAAAAAAATTGTGTCTGTCTGTCTGTCCGGGCTAATCTACGGAATAGGTGAAACGATTGTGATGGAACTTCACAAACAGATAGAGAGCAATGCGAGGAGTCATCTTAGCTATAATATACTTTATCAAACAAGCATGGAGATTTTTCGTTAAATGGAAAGTTGATAAAATAAATCGTCATAATTTACTTATATTACGGGTTATACCCGAACAAGTAGGTAGTAAAACTATGTCTAGTCAGTGAATGAAATGGGTGAACGAAACTATTTTATCCAATTCAGTATTAATATTTATCCTGACAAATGTGTCAGTGGATTGGGTAAAGTTCGAATAATTATACATACACAGAATACCGGCGTGAAGTAGCTCTGCTTCTGCGTTTCGTCTGGTGAGTGCAGGTGGCCGGAGGCCCAATTCCCCCCCCCCCCCCCATCAACATGGTAGCGGAATTACACGATAGACTACCCCAGGAGAGTACCAGTACCCCTGGAGAATCCCTCGCTGAGCATCCACGACCATGTTATTCCAATCCTGAGCGTGGGTGCTCAGGCTGCCCCGCGTATTCTGGGGGGGGGGGGGGGGGGGGCAAAATTCCGCTCAAAAACATAACTGCTCGGGGCAAACTGAGCAACAATACCAAGGCGACCCCTGCCACGCTATCCGTGAATTTCTGCAACATCAGGGGACTTCACTCTAACCTAAACGCCGTCCACTACCATCTCGAGACGGCGAAGTCGGCCTTGCTCTTTCTGACCGAGACGCAGGTTTCCTCTCCGGCTGATATTTCGTATCTCTCCTACCCGGGGTACAAATTGGAGCACTCCTTTGTGCCTCGGGCTGGAGTTTGCGTGTATGTCAGAGAGGACATCTGTTCTCGACGCCTCGGCAGTCTTGAAGGTTCGGACCTGTCCATCCTTTGGCTACGCGTAGACAGCGACGACCATCCGCGCGTCTACGGGTGCCTCTATAGGTTACATAGCGGTAATGCCGAAGCAGACCGAATCATCGACCACGTCCAAATGGCTACAGATTCCTTGCTACAACTGGTCCCATCCGCAGAGATAACCGATCATGCGAGGAGATCTGTTTATGACTTTGCCTTGGCATATGGTCTGACACAACTAGTTACTTCGCCTACGCGGATTCCAGATGTGGAGGATACACCTTCCCTGTTGGACCTTCTGCTGACCTCTCATCCGGACGGATATCAGGTTTCCGTCGATGCCCCTCTCGGCTCTTCAGACCATTGTCTGATCCGGAGTATGGTGCCACTCACGCTCCCTTCGCGGTTGCGTTTTGCAGGTTGCCGCCGTGTTTGGCATTACAGGTCGGCGGATTGGGACGGAATGCGGTCTTTCTTTGCATCCTACCCATGGGAGCGGGTTTGCTTCTCGCCGGATGATCTGTCACTGATGTGGTGCTACAGGGAATGGAACTATTTATTCCATCATCTGTGGGGTACGATGTACCAGGGATGGGTACATCGGAGGCAGGCCTTGGTTTCGTCGCTCCTGTACGACTGCATTACGCAGTAAGCAGGAGTGTTATCAAGCCTGGGCTGCGGCTTCGGTGACTCGGGATGTAAACACCAGCACACTTAAAAAGAAGTATAACTTCGCCTTCAGGTCCTTCAAAAGAGTTATTGCCAAGGCAAAGTCAGAGCACATAGGCAGAATTGGCGAGAAACTAGTTCGCCTTCCTTCGGGAACCCGTGCATTCTGGTCTCTCGCCAAGGCTGTCCAAGGGAATTTCTGTAAGCCATCACTACCATCTCTGCACAGGGAGGACGACTCACTGGCCCAAGACGCAAAAGACAAAGCCGACCTTTTAGGCTCCCTCTTTGCATCTAACTTGACTCTTGATGAAAAACACCGCCGACCATCCCGCGGTGTGAGTGCTCCATGCCGGATGTGCTGTTCTCACAGCGCTCGGTTCGCAAAGCACTTCTCTCCCTGGACATCTAGAAGTCAAGTGGGCCTGACGGAATCCCCCCAATTGTGCTGAGGACGTGTGCTCCGGAGTTGGCACCGGTCCTAACGCATCTTTTCCGGTACTCCTACTCCCAAGGCGTAGTCCCGAACTCATGGAAGACAGCTTTTGTCCACCCGATCCCTAAAAAAGGCGACCGCTCAGACCCGTCCAACTATAGGCCTATCGCGATCACCTCCTTGTTCTCCAAAATAATGGAATCCATTATTAACTGCCAGCTCATCCGGTACCTTGAGGATCACCAGCTGATTAGTGACCGCCAACACGGTTTTCGTCGGGGTCGATCAGCTGGTGATCTTCTGGTCTACCTGACCTATAGATGGGCGGAGGCAGTAGAGTCCAAGGGGGAGGCGTTGGCCGTTAGTCTGGGGACATTGCGAAGGCCTTCGATCGGGCTTGGCACAAAACGCTTCTTTCGAAGCTCCCTTCCTATGGGCTTCCCGAGAAATTGTGCAATTGGATCACCAGCTTCCTTGCAGATCGGAGCATCAAGGTCGTTGTAGACGGTGCATGTTCTGACTACAAGCCTATTAACGCTGGTGTTCCACAAGGCTGTGTGCTATCACCAACGCTGTTTCTTCTGCATATCAATGATATGTTGCTAACTGGTAACTCTATTCACCGGCCGTGCCAATATTTCTCGGGAAAACGTCGCCGAGTACCGGAACAAACTTGTATCTGAAGTCGAGTCTTTGCTGAAAAAAGTCTCGGATTGGGGGCGACTAAATCTAGTCCAATTTAATCCTCCGAAGACACAAGTTTGCGCGTTAACCGCTAAAAAGAACCCCTTTGTTGTATCTCCTCAATTTCAAGGCACTCCCCTTCTTGCCTCAGCCAGATCGGTATCCTCGGAGTCGACATATCGAGTGACGTGCAGTTTCGTGGTCACTTGGAAGACAAGGCCAAATTGGCCTCTAAAAAGCTTGGCGTGCTCAGCAGAGCGGGACAGTATTTCATGCCGGCACACCACCTGTAACTTTACAAGGCGCAGGTTCGGCCTCACATGGAATACTGTTCCCATCTCTGGGCAGGGGCTCCCCAGTGCCAGCTTCTTCCACTTGACCGCATCCAGCGCAGGGCGGCTCGAATCGTCGACGACCGAGCCCTTTCCGATCGGCTCGATTCATTGGCACTGCGAAGAGATGTTGCATCCCTTTGCATTTTCTTTCGCATCTATCATGAAGAGTGCTCTGAGGAATTGTTCGGATTAATCTCAGCCGCCAAATTTCACGAACGCACATCGCGGCAGAACTCCCGATACCATCCACACCATCTGGATGATTGGCGGACCACCACTGTGCGATTTAGAAGATGTTTTCTTCCTCGCACGACTTCCTTGGGGAATCGATTACCATCAGCGATTTTTCCGGACCGATATGGCTTAGAGACCTTCAAGAAAAAAGCGTACTCCTTTTTAAAAGGTCGGCAACGCATCTGCAATTCCCTCCCTGGTTTGCAGTTGTTCATGGGCGGCGGTAGTCACTTACCATCAGGTGAGCCGCATGCTCGTTTGCCCCCCTCTCCTATAAAAAAAAAACATATAAATAAAATTGAAGAGTCTGACAGTAATATCAAAATAACTGCCTAATATTGAGCTAAAGAGTTTACTTGCATGCCATTAAAACATGCATAACCATTTTTAAAAAGTTTTTTTGTCTGTCTGTCTGTCCGGGATAATCTTCGGAATGGCTGAAACGATTTTGAAACTTCAAACTGAGAGATATCAATGCTAGGAGTGATCTACCCTATATTTTATCCTAAAAACTTAGATAATTTTTTTGTAAAATGACATTGACGCCGGGGCGGGTCGCTAGTAAATAATATAAAAGTCTCCGCCCAAAGGGTTGGTATGGTTAAAGTGAAATTAAAAAAAATACAATTTAGTTGAGTAAGTTATAATTTACATCCATTAAAACAAAACAAAAGAGAAGATAATTGGATTAGCTTTGCCGTCGCTTTAATTTTTTGTTAAAAAGTAATTTTATCCCAAATTAATGGAAAGTACTTTTTATTCCATACGAATATAATTAATTATTTCTTTTATTCTGAACGAAAGTCGTCCGTGATCTTTTGTAGTTAACATAATATTTTTATTAATTTCTAAATCGTGATCGTATAAAATATAATTCTGTACACATCTACGGAGTGAAAATTCTCTACGATATATCATTCCTCTTTTATTTTTAACTCCCGTCGAAAACAGAGGGTGTATCTTTGGTCTGTCTGTGACATCATATGTCTTTACGTGGTAGAGCCATGCTGTAGCTATATTAGTAGTATAGTTGTAGCACGAATCGATCGGCTCGACCGGGGAAGGACCACGTTCTCACAGAATACCAGCGTAAAATGGCAGCATGACACTGCTGTGGTTTGTATGGTGAGTGTAGAGAACCGGAGACCCATTTTACTGGAAAAGAGGCATTCCATCTTAGTACTCATTGGTGACGACGCATCTGCATTTTTATTCTTTATTGAGGATGTCTATGGGTCACAGCAACCACTTACCATAAAGTGGGCTTTGTGATCGTTTGTCACCCTTTCCTATAAAAAAAAAATCATAGCTCCTGGACGGATAAACCGATTTAGATTAAGTTCTTTTTTTAATTTAAAAAAAAGTTTTTTTTTTCATTTGAAACTTGTCTTAATCAAAGTGTTCTTAGCTATTTTTCAAGAAAATCTGTTCAGCCAATTGAAGATCATCAGTTCTTTATGTTTCGGGGATTTTAATTTAAGTTACATAACTTTTATTTTTAAGTTATATTATTACTCATACAGCATTACAAGAAAACGTGACGTTTTTTAAAATACCGTACGAAATTTATCTAATACGTCGATAAAGAAGTTTAATTTCAATAATTAAGACATACATAAATATGAACAATATTATTTTGGTGCAGATTTATATCTTGTAATTCATTTATCATTTCATACATGAAGTCCTACATCGTATCAACTTCTAGCACAAAAGACTAAATCATTTCTAAAGAAACACGGTAGGTTTTCTCTACGTTCGTTATAAATTAATGGACATACTTTTAATAAGCGAAAACGAATATGCAATATGTTATTAATATTATATACTTCATTTAAAACTTGAATAATTTTAATAAGAAACTCGATTATATGTTGAAAATTGGTTTTTAAATAGCTCATTCATACCTATCAACAAAAGACAAAGTTATGGCTTCAGTGAACTTCTATATAATGGCTTAGGGATTTACAACGCCGTGCTTTTTAGTGTACCTTAACGAATTTAATATTTTATTATCTTACATAGGGGGTGGTTTTTGCCATAGTTGTCTGTTTGCAGCAGTTTCTTATTATTGTTACATGGAAACTTGCATCCCTTAAAATTAAATAATATTTCGATGAAACATGAAGTTTCACTCAGTGGACTCTTTTCTGTTTCAAAACCCTATCAGAAATAAGAAGAGACCTCTGACCAGCATCTTATTTTAATGAAATTGTCTCCATTGTGTGATTTTAAATTTTAATAAGATCGATGTTGTAATTTAAGGTGGACCTATTATGCCTTATTAATTCATTTAGTCCTGTGTTTGTATGCAGACGGTGTATACTAACTATAGCTCACGAACTAACAGTAACTGCAAACAAAGGCCATGAGTGATATCGTACCACAGATACGATATCACTTATGCGGACTAAAGTAAAATGGGGTAAGGTTTAGAATCAAGTCGCCTGCATTTGGGAGTGGGGGTTGGGGGAGGGGGAGAGGAGTTGTAGAGTTACCCCCCACTTTCATTTCCTGCCGGACGTGCCTAATTTTTTTTATATAAATTTTTAAAAATCTCATTTTGAGGTTATGTTTTCGTAATGTTTTTGACAATATAAACCTGATTTGTGGGGGGAGAGAGTTGGGGGAGGGTAGCCCAATGCCACTCAACGTGGTGCAGTCGAGGGAAGCTTGGTTGGCGGAGCTCCTATTTCTGGATGGTTTATAAAAAAATAACCACGAAGTGGATGTAGGGGTCTGTTCGCTCGCTTCGCTCACTCACTCGACCCCGTCATCCCCTTCTAACCTAACCTGTCCTAGTCGGTGTGCCCCATGTCCCGAGCTCGCTTCGCTCGCTCTTGCACCAAATAAAACACCAAAATGTTAACTTCCACCATTTCCAAAAACGTCGTAAAATAGCAAGCAATCGATTTCCAGAGGGGTAGCGAAGTCGTTCAAAAATAGGAGGCAGATAATAACAATAAGGAGCACATTCACATAAACTCGGAAGCAACGGAATGACGCTTATGACGCGAGTCGCGAAGTCGAGTATAAACGTAGTGATTATATTCTCTTTGGTCGAGTATATCTGTGGTCAAGGTCAAAAGTTCCGTTTCAGGTATTAATTAGTGATTTACTAATATTTTTAGAAAATTATATTAAATATTTCGACGCAGCTCCGGCGGCTAAAATTGCATGGAGGCGCTTGAGATAAGCCCCCTTGATGCCCCCACAGTGACAGACTCCTCAAATTCAGGCGACTTGATTCTAAACCCAGCCCGTAAAACGTTTCATAGTGTGGTATAATGAATGCATTACCCTTCAAACTAGAACACAGCTGTTAATAACCCCCCTGTCAATGGCTAGAAATAGGTTGGTTGGATAAAACACCAAACAGAAAAAGAACCTTAGAACATACTTTTTTTAAAGCAATTCAACGTCTTCGTGTAATTTATAATAACTAAGTAGACCAATAGGAGGCTTCATTCTCATAAACTTGGATAATTTGCGATATACATAGAGAAGCAAGAAATGAAAATCACAAAAATACAAATTATTGTGTTTTTATTTTCGCACGCTTATACATACACGTTTCCTGAAAAAGTCTGCTTAATTAATTGCACCTTTACCTACGAAATACGTACAAGGAAATAGAGTGACATAATCTATCACCAGTTAATTACATATCTACTTACGATACCTAAAAAAGGAGATATATATGTGTACATCATATTTTTTATTACCAGAAAAAATTAGAACGCCTATTTAGCAACTCATTTAAAACATATTATTCAAAAAATTTATTTAAAAAAATTATTCAATAAGCTCTAAATTAACAACTAAGTTTTTTTATAAAGTAGGTAATAGTAATAGTAAAATTAAACAAATTAATTAAAATTAAATAGTATGTGCGGGCGGTTTAATTTTTCTGACCGTGTAACTGAAGTGGTTATGATACCTAATCTTATACAGTAACAATCTAGTAAAAATAATACTTACAGTTATTTTGTGATGTGTTTCACTTTTTCAAATACAACATAAGCGAGTCATCGTCATCATCATCATCATCACCACAGTCCATCACAAGTCCACTGCTGAATATAGGCTTACCCCAAATAACGCCACAAAGCACGGTCCTTTCAACCTGCATTATTAAGCTTCCTACATCTGATGCCAGGTCATCTCTGGTTTCACATAATATTATATGATAGACACATGGTACTTTATTCCTTAAATTTTTCTGGTAATAAAAATAGTGGAAGAGAAGTGCAGAGAAGAAGAAGCATTAAAATCCTTCCTTTAATGCTTCTTCTTCTCTGCACTTCTCTTCCACTATTTTTACAGTTTACAAGTATTACATTTTAATGTTTTAAAAAGTAACATTTTTTGTGCTAAGCAAATAAATGTTCTTTCAGAAATTTGTATGTTAAATATTTCTTTTGCTTTAATATATTTTGATACTCTATATCTAATACTCGTCGTACGTCGTATAAAAGGGGATGTCCTGAGTGACTGACTCATCTATCAAAGCACAGCCGAAACCACTAAACGTAGAAATCTGATATTTGAAAAGTACCTGCCTTTTATGACGTAGGCTAAGAGGGTGAAATTGGGTTCATATTTTGTATGAAACTTTTTATTTTACGGGGCCATTTACTCAAAACTTACTGGAAGTATTCTGTAAATAAAATGAATTAAATTATTGAAATTAAACCTATTCTGCATTTTTTTTTTTCAAAACAACCACATACTTACATCTTCTAAACCATGTAACGGAATTTGATACAGTTTTCACCATAAACTTAGACTAGTATATTTTTTAGATTCACTATTTGACGCGGTAGGTGGCCGTATAATCAGTGCGAAGCCGGGGCGGATCGCTAGTCTATAAATATTAATTTGAAATATTAGTTTATTTGCGAAAAAATTTTATCCAATTCAGTATTAATATTTATCCTGATAAATGTGTTAGTTGCCTGGGGCATTTAATGTGAATTAAAATTATCATATATATCATTTAAACGAATATTTCAGAAGATATTACATATTCAAAATTACGTGCAACCAAAAAAAAAGCACGAGCAGGCACGCCGCCACCGTAACCTCTTTCTGCACATGCTTTCAGAGCACTACAAAGGCCTTGTAATGAGGACTGGTGTAGGCCTGCAAAGATAATACGGCCAAACCTGATGTAGTGGGCTGTTAACTTCTTTAAATCATATAAAACAAGCGGTGAGGATAGGATGATTCCCATCTAACTACAGAGTGGTATCGATATCCTTCTTCCTTATTATCTGGTGAAAATCTTCAGAGCAAGTTTTGGTTGGGGATATATTTCAGAACGTTGGACAATTGTCAAAGTTATATACCTGAGGCTGGTAAAAAGAACTATGCTTTACCAAAGTCTTTTAGATCTATAATAGGATAGGCATCCTTTATTCTCAAGAAATTGGAAAAGGTTTTAGATAAATATATAAAGCATGTAGCACTAGCTATGAGACCCATACATTACACCAAGTACGCTTACTGCATAGGCAAATCTACGGAAACAGCCCTAATCAGTGTTATTTACAGGATCGAAAAAGTGCTGGAGGATAAAGAAATAGGTCTTTGTGCCTTTCTAGATATTGAGGGCGCCTTCTACTATCTAAGCGCCATCAATGTCTATCTCCACATTACTGCTGGTTGGGGGATAGACATCTAAAAATGTTGACCCACGACCACCGTGTGGGTTCAGTCGATTCTCTCAAACAGAAAGGCAAAAATAGCACTTTAACTCAATAAACTTTGGGTTTGCAACTACAAGAGGTTGTCCACAAGGATGTGTTTTGTCACCCTTTCTTTGGACTCTCGCGGTTGACCAATTATTGTACAAGATGGCAGATCTTCGTTTTGACAGACTGGATTATACTCGTATTGATTACCTTGTGGTAATTCCAAGGGGTTTTCGCTAAATTACCTTATCGTCAATCATACAAAAAGACTTAAACACCATAAATACCAGGCGTAGGGATAACAGTTTACCAATTAATGCTGATAAGGCTGTTATATTAAACCCTTTACCAAAAAGAGACTGTTGGACAAATTAGTTACATCGAAGCTTAATGGTAAAGAAGTACCATTCTCCACTGAAGTTAAGTGTTTGGACGTAACAATCGACCAAAAATTAACGTGGAAGTCTCACTTTATCAACGTATGCCATAAGGCAAAAATTGCTTTAGGTACGGGCAGATGGTTGGGAATAACTAGGGCTTGTGTCCCAGTAAGATCCTATGGATCTACAATAGCATAGTGAGGCCGATTATTACCTTTGCCTCCATTGCTTGGTGTACTCGTAATGAAGCCAACTAAAAGACGACTGTGGACGGGCTAAATAGTCTACAAAGGACTGCTTAATGTATTTCTATGCCTAAGGCCCTTTTATTTTTATTTAGATAAGGAGGCGAGGGCTAGTTTGTATTTGATTAACGGCCAGGGTGGTTTGAGCTTGCTTTCCTACAGATTGAGATCCCTGCTCGATTCAATGAAGAGAACACCGATTTTATGCATGATCTCAGATATCATGCGTCCACTTTACATTTTAATAAAAATTACATAGTGGAGCTACCCTCCAGAGAAGACTGTCTGAATGGACAGGTAACCTGTGAGGTTGGTAGCCTTATATAATATATCGAAGGGTCAAAAATGAGCCTTACGTAGGCTTTGAAATTTATGGAGAGTGCTCCAAGCTCAGGTTTAATATGAATTTGGGGAAATTCACCTCTATCTTCCAAGCAGAACTACTTCGGTGTGCGGAAACCAACCTGCAAAAAGACTATGTCAAACATATTATCTATATAAACTCTGATAGTCAAGCAGTACTGCCAGCGCTGCGATCAAACTTAGTGAACTCGAAGCTAGTTGAAGACTGCGTGAACCGTCTAAACGCCCTGGAGTGTAACAACAGGGTCGTTTTGAGGTGTGTTTCGTGTCATGCGGGTATTGTAGGCAACGAAATTGCCAGCAAGCTCTCACGGTAGGGCTCATAGTGTCACTTCAGAAGCCTTTGAATAAGTAAGAATAACTAAAAGATCACATGTCGATCCTGGGACTAAGCAGTTCAAGGATGTGCCAATTCTGTTCTCTAACGGAAGAAACACCTCTGCAAATCTAAACTAATTCTGGACCCTTAATGTGCAACTGTGACATTCATCTGGAAAACTATGTACTTAGTCCAGAAGAAGTAAAATTGCCCACAGCTAAGCAACTCCTTCAACTAATTGAAGACATAGGGCTTAGCAACGAACTATAGCCATAGCAGCGATCACAATAGATCTTTTAGGTCGCAGTGATACTGATCTTTCTAGACCTGCATGGGAGCTCGAAGACAGAGCAATTTTGTAACTTACTAAGGATCATGTAGATCAATGCAGTCACGCAAACATACTAGTTTGTAGACGCCGTGCTCGACGTTTCGTTTCCCAATGGAATTTCTCAATTCCTTGCAGTCCTCTGGATTGTGCCCATATTTTTTTGAAAAGAAGGGTGTCCATGTAGCATTAAGGAACCTTTAAGGAACTTTATGGTAAGTAGTTACTGCGGCCCATAAATATCCACATCTATCCTAGATTACATATCAAAATTCATATGCGTTGTCACCCGTGAGGACTAATTTGGAATGCCTCATTTCCAGTAAAAAGGGTCTCTGGTTCTCTACACTCACCATATGAAACACAGCAGCGTTAAGCTGCTATTTTACGCTAGTATTCTGTGAGAGCGTGGTCCTTCCCCGGTCGAGCCGACCCATTCGTGCTACAACTAATACTACTAATATTATGGCTCTACCACGTAAAATATATCTCGGAAATACAAAACAGCAGATCCCAATTCTGATTACGGAAACACATCAGCGTTAATTATTAAAAATAGTAAAAGTGTGAGTTCAACTTGCTCATTTCATGAACATATCAACCGATTTTGACAAACTGAACGGCGTACGACGCAGTTTTGTAAGCACTCATAGTTAATTTATTACATCAAAAATGATCCAAAAAGAAATTTCAAAGTTATTTAAAAAAAATTCTTTTTTCAAAATTTTTCGTTAAGGCC
Organism: Parnassius mnemosyne; assembly: GCA_963668995.1. NCBI lineage: Eukaryota > Metazoa > Arthropoda > Insecta > Lepidoptera > Papilionidae > Parnassius > Parnassius mnemosyne. The sequence goes on along the minus strand of CAVLGL010000035.1, from coordinate 14,414,647 downwards.
TTAACAGTGGTTGAAATGCCTAAATCTAGGATATTTAAGTAAAAAAATCTCAATAACTGTTCCTTTAATCAACAAAGAAAAAATATAAGGTAAGAGAAGAAGATTTGGTAAATGTTTTTAATTTAACAAAATTGTATTTTTGTCAACCCCTTATTAGACAAAAAATCCCCAATGAGTACCTATCTTTGTCCTATTTTGCAAAATTTCTCCAAAACGGCACAAGCTTTTTAAGTAGTTCTTACACTAAAAAAAAAGGTCTTAAAAATACTAATATTTTTAATTGAGAGTTTTATTTTTGTTACCCGTTTTATAAGAGAATATATCATTTTTCCCTGAAATTGAATATATTTACGCGAGCGCGCATGCTCCGTCGCCATGTAAGCTCTGTCACAGTCCGTTTTAGGACATCGTCGAGGGTGGACCGCACGTCGGTGTTGGAGCGACTTCGTTCAAATATATATTAGTTTTTTAAAAGTTTATACTCAATTATAAATATTTTTATGACTAGAAATACTTAATTTAGTTAATATCTGTACACTGGTAACTATAAATATTATTTTCTAAATAAATGAATTTTTAAAGTGCCCAAAGAAGAAGAAATTTTTGCGGCGACGTTGATTAGTGAAATTGAAAAATGCATTTTTATATAATTTAGATGTGGAACGACGAACATGCTCTCGTTACTTAGATTTCGATAGTTTTTAATACCCATGTAATTTTATTGTTGCATATTTTTATTAATTATTTGATAATGAATTTTATAATTATGTATTACAATAAAACGCTGTTTTTATAAGTATGACTTTATAAAATATTATTGGGGAGGGAAATAAAGATACAGATACTTACATTTAGGTACACTGTTATCAAATTAAATCAAACAATTTAAATAAATAAAAGAATGGTGCTTACCTAAGTATAAATAACTATATAATGATATTCTTGGGTTTATGGTTTTTTTTATGTTAGACAAACTATCATCTAAAAAATGTAAAAATTTTAAATTGGAGAGGGGTTTCACTACGTGATAAAGTTAGAAATGAAGGTATTTGCATTATAATCAGAGTAACTGACATAGCTCAACGGAATATTACAGTGAAATGGCAATGGGCTAGCTATATAACTTGGAAAACATATAAAAATAGGAAGAAAGGTCCTCGAGTGGCAACCTCGTACAGGTAAGCGAATTAGTATTCAACCTTTATTCCTCTTCACGTATTCTCATACACTTTTCTTCACACACACACACACACATACACACACACGCGCACATACGCGCAAGCACGCACGCGCGCACACACACACACACACACTACCTAGTACTATTAGGCAAGAGTGAATAGGTTTTTGTTAAGTCAGTGCAATTCACCATCTTAGACTACATAACCACTTACCGATGGGATTGTAGTTGCTTTACTACTTGCTGGGTAAAAATAGTAAAAAAAAAAATTTACCCTGTGAAAGTTTGCATTTAGATATAATTTTTCTAACCAACCATAAAAATGTGGTGAGAATATGTATATAAGTATAAAGGTTGCCTCACACGGAACAGTAATAATATAATATTATATCTTCCATTATCTCTGAAATCCGAGGTATGTTCATATTAAGAGGCTGAATAGAGCCACATTGAAATGCATGGGGATCGTTTAGTAATTTCACGTCATTATCGAAAAAAAATTGTACGTATTTTAGGTGGCGGTTTGCAAAACACGATTCCACAAAAATTAACTATAATTGCAAAGTTGCTTCTAAAAATACTTAAATTTTCAACGTCAATTTTTTTTTACGTGGTAGAGTCATGCTACAGCCATATTTAATAGGTATACTTGTAGCACGAATGGGTCGGCTCGATCGGGGAAGGGCCACGCTCTCACGGAATAACATGTAAAATAGCAGTTTAACCCTGCTGTGTTTCGTATGGTGAGTGTAGAGAACCTTTTTACTGGAAACGAGGCATTACATCTTAGTCCTCACGGGTGACAACGCATCTACATTTTGATACGTAATCGAGACTAGATGTAGATGTGTATGGGCCGTAGCAACCAGTTACCATCAGGTGGACTGTGTGCTCGTTTGTCACCCTTATTCTATTTAAAAAAAACTTTCTGAGATTTCAGTAAAATAATGTTAAGTATTGTAAGCACTCGTACAATTATGTCTCATGTTAATAAAGCTATTTTGCTATTTTTATTTGTAATAAAGTGATTTTACTTTATAGGTTAAATAATTTACCTTTCTATATCAAGAACCGTTTTTCTGTCACTCCTATTGAATTTGACAAATTTAGCATCTATAGATGGGTCAGAATCGCCCGCTGATCCGGCTGTTAGATATTGCAAAAATAATCGAAAATATTTATTTTTACTTTCATGCCCAAGACTACCTTGTTTTATTTTATTACGGTCAAATAATATTTATTAGGTTATAAAGCAAGTATTTTTGTAAATGTTTTGTATGTAAATGTAAATGTTTTCATTATTTTGTTATTCTATTGTTTATAGTTATCACGTCTTAGCTTTACACCAATAATTACATTAGAAATTCTTGATGGGATGCGATGTAACGCGCATACATTATTTTCATCAAGAACTATAATATATATTTTTTTTATATATATTTGTTTTTTTTTACCAGTAGAGTTTCAACAAAATCTTAAAAAAGTTCAATGAATTAAAAAAATGCTAATAATTATATAATTTCAAGTCAGTGTTTTACATTTAAAGATCAGTTATAAAGAGCCAATGTTATTATTTTCATTTTGATTAATTTAATTCGAGACTAAAATAAATGTGAAAGGGCTTTTATCTGCAATAATAATTTTCATCAAAAATAACATAGACTTATAAAAGTCATATACACGGTCAATCATACTGAAGATTATCAATTGTACTACAAAATATTTAAAAAACTATTTCCAGTATAATGACATATCATCATTAATGTTTGACTGGCACACTTAAAAGTTTTATCACATGGCTTAATGATTGAATTTTATATTATGATAAGGTCATGCTTTTCTATAAAAAGTTGCAAGAAATTTTAATTCCCAGCCCTATTGGTTTGTTTTACTTTTTACTTAATTAGTGAAAAACAAAATGGACTGATCTAAAAGTTTACTTTCTTGTGTAAAATGTGCTATTTAGAATTTTGTGCAAATGATAATTAAAGTTTCTATGTAAATAAGTGTAACATAGCGGGTATTATATTCAATGGTAGCGGCCATCCGTATTGACAAAGCCAGCATCATTTTCTGTACAGAAACCGGCAAAGTGTTGCTCAAGGCACTATAAACAAAGCAGCTGATAAAATGTTACACTCATAACTGTTAACAAGAACTGTTTCCGCAAATGGTCTTATAGATAATAATAACTATTCCGCCGTGTTAGGTGCAGGAGCTATTATTAGAAGGAGAAGAGGTAAAATTTTGTTTTAGAAATGCGCAATCAATATTGTTTTGTCTGCAATTGAGCATAAAATAAAAAATAACTTCAGCCAAAGAGCATAACTGGCATTATACTCAGGCCCATCAATTGGTATGGAAAAAAATAATTTTACCAGGTCTCAAAAAATCAATCAAAATTCAAAAAACATAAATATTAAAATCAAAAAATGTATATATGTATCTTATATATATATATATATATATATATATATATATATATATATATATATCTATACATACATATAATGATTTATGGCGGCTTAGTAACTGACGGTGACTCACTATAACATCCTACAGTCACGCCGAAACTAAGAGGAGAGAATCACTGTAGAAAAGGTAATAATTTATTGCGGAAATTTTGTGATAAAATAAAAAAAATATAAACTTATCCAAGTTAATCTAACTTAGTCTAACTTATCCTTATGCGTACAAAAAAAAACAAATAATAAAATAGTGAGATGGCGTCAGTTTTTAAGAAGATATAACAAAAATAAACAAAAAATAAATTTCAATAAAGTTCAGTATTTAATTGATTATATACCGCTGACACTTAATCATGCTTTTCGAAACCGCGCCAGTTGTAAACAATACTTGTGTGAAAAGACAAAATTTCTTTTCAAATTTCCGCCGAGTTGTAAGTAGAAGGCCAAATAGGTCACGTGTCAATTTTAATTAAATATATTTTATATGAAGTGATTTGACTACGTTTCATCAATTAACCATTGGTAAAAATTAAAACAGGAATTTTACGATTGTGCTTACAAAAAACATTATTAGTTGAACCTTGCAGCTTGTTCATTATTTTTATTATAAATACCTATAAATGTATATATTATTAATAAATAGTTCCCATAATATATTGGATTATTTTTTATTTTGCCCTATCTGCAATGTTCTACGCTCTATAGAAAATGTGGCGTATGACATGGCTGACAATCTTTCGAACGTTTTATCTAGGTACAAAGATGTTTTACGTTTTCGTCTCCTCCACATGATATTTTTGTCAGCATAAGGTACCCTTCTATATCTGAAACGAATATAAATATTGCTACAAAGTAAAGTAATAGGCTATACAAGTCCCTCTACTGGGCACAGGACTCTTTTTTTTATTTCTGAGAGGGTTTTAGGGCAAGGAAATGCCCGCCGTGCTTCCCCAATGCGTGTTGACGAAAATTGCAATTACAAATTTCATTCGTGGTGTCGGGGATCAAACCCGGGAAAATTTACAGCGAACGCTTTGACGACATATATTTAATACGACACAAATAAATACGATTTAACATATATAATAAAAATTCTTACGTACTTGAAACTTGAACACTTGACAGCTCGTGATGCCTACCGGACAAAGCTACAGCCCCACACCGTGCAATGTAATTGAAGATGCGTAACCGCGACATAATTCTCAGTGATGCGCAAGCATAACAGGCAGTATGTCACTTATATAATTGTCATCTCTGCAGTCTATTAATCTTTGCACTTTTATAAGTAATACAGAACGTATTTGCTAGACGGTGTTGACATCGGCTAAAATCTCTGCGATCGCCGTTTCGTCAAGGTCATTCAGGCTAGTTAAAGCCTTAACAATTTCTCAACGCATCAACTTATTTTGATGCGGTTTGCAGCAATCGACGGCGTTTATTGAATTTAAGAGCTGATTAGATTTTGGAATTGATCGTTACATCTGTATGATTAAGTGTATTATTATTTAAAAAATATGTAATGTAAAGACGCTTTCATAATAAAATTTAATTTTAAAAATATATCAGCTTTTGCTAGTGATCACAAACTTTTATTGATTTGTTATAACGTTATAAAATAAATATAATATTTTTCCTTGGCGCACTTTTTATACTCAAAGCTTAAAACTCTAAATCGATCGAACTGTTCTTTTTTAAACATAAATAACACATTTTAAGTTGCACCAGGGGCGGGTTACTAGTCAAAATTATAAAAATTAAGCTTAATTTTTATAATTTTGACGTAATTTATAATTTTACAGTCTTGAAACATAACTTTTTTTAACAAAATTATATTCATAATGTAAAGTTTTAATTAGTTACCACCAAATTTTACTACTCAATTATAGATACTACTTTATAAATTTCTACCCTAATTCCTATGTTAACTTTTTGACAATATTGTGCGCTATAAATTTCGCTAAAATAAAATTAAAGCTAAAGGAAAACGGTAACGAAAAGTTGCCTTAGCTAGAGAAAGTATTAATTGGAAGCGTGATTCATACAAATAAATTTTATAGATAAATTTTGTATCGCCATTTATATTTCCAATTCGATAAAGCGTAGTAATTTATTTCGGTGGCCAGAAATTAACATAATTGGGCGCTGCGGTTTGCGCTGCGGTTAAATTTATTGATCCACATAAAATTATTTACGTTATACTTGTAGTTAATTTAATGTACGAAATTAGATTATGCAAGATAAAAATAACACTAAAGTTCGGGTATAATAGGTTAATCCGTAAGGTATGTACATTCACGGGTTATAACGTACATATATCGCATACCCATCCGCAGTAGATATCTTCTGCGGATACTCACAATGCGGAGAGCCAATTGTTATAGCTCAACGGATGAGTGAGTTAAATTCCCAATAGATATCGCTTATAACGAATCTATAAGCTATGTAGAAGAAATGTTCTCGTAAATCAATCTCGTAACAACTAAGTGTGCGTAAACTTAAATACATTTTCTTATCTTAGCCTACCCAAAATCCGATTATATGCATAGGGCTAAGTTTTAATGGAGTTTCACAGACAATGATACGTAAAAATAAAAAGTAAAGTAGTTTACGCCGGCGTGAAGTGGCGACGGAAGAGAATCCACTGCCTCATATCATCCCGTGGTAGTCATTAGAAGACACATTGAAACTGACACTAGAAATGAGCAACAGCAATTTGTTACGAGCTCAACTAATAAAAAACTGCGGTAACAAACCCACCTGCCAACCGTAGCAACTACCACAAATGTTCTCCTATGAGGCAATCGACGGGAGGCCTATGTTCAACAGTAGACTTGTTGTCTGTTATGCTGCGATGAATGCATGATTGAACAATAAAAAGTAGAGTAATAGTCGATATAACCTCGATTGTTGGCCACGGGCCATCTCTTGATTTTGAAAGGGTTTAATGAACAGGAAAGTGTCGGGCGCTCTATCAGTGGGGCGAATATTCGTGACCTAAGTCATGTTTGATAAAAAATGATTCACTATAATTATTAATAGCTTCGTGAACAATATTTAGAGTGCTCGACTCTGTTTCAAGGAACATGAAATGTTTTAAAAATTCTCGATGTAAAAATAATAATTACGAGTTGGTTCGTTGTTATGAGCTCGAGTACTGTAGCTCAATGTGGAACCCTATCATGTTGTTTTGAAGCACACAAAAAGATCGAACAACCGTAACACCCGTTTGAACATAGAATTATTACGTAATAATTCTATGCGTTTGAAAAATTTCAATCTTTGCCTTTTCCAAGATAGCTAATAATGTTACTGACTGACTGAAATATGGGGAATATTATTTCTCGACCACAATATTCAACATCTAGTTACATCTGTTAGATCATCATATTGCATCACACAATACTTGATTTTTCGCCTTTGAGTATAACAAACGTATAAAAATGAATATGGACCACATATTTCCCACTAAGATCTTTAGGTTAAAAAATCAAATGCTACTTTTATATTATGTATTAATAATAATTATCATTAATTATCTCCTAGCTTTTTGTATTGGGCTTTAGTAAGGAAAAATTTTAATCAAATCAGTCAATTTCGTCCATTGGAAACTGGCCGAAATAATTAACCTTTAAAAACCAATGATTAAAAAAGTGTTGAGTACAACTTTGAAGTCAGAAGCTTTACAATTTATTATTGTAGGCCATAAATCAATTATTTCATTTTGCAATCTACACTTCTAAATCAAATTAAGATGAAACTTCTCGAAGTTAGTGCCTATTATGTGAAGATTTTGAATCTTTTGTCCCTTATAACAAAGATGAATGCCTAAACTTGGTACGTAGTTTTGGTTTTGTTATTTGAAAATATCGTAATCATTTATAATTAAGCTATTATTTATTTTAAAAGGAAATGTTTATTAGTTTATTAAATAAATCATTTTGCGATAAATTCTACTAAACCTACTTCCTACTACTATTTAGATAAATATGAAAGCTTGTTTGGTTGTTTGTATGTTAATGGCTCAATGACACAACAACTACTCATTAGATTTGTAAATAACTTGGCAATAACATAGATTTTAAACCAGAATAGGACAAAGGCTGTTTAAAAAAACGTTTATTCTATCCAAACTTACAATTGAAATACCATCTAAAAATCTTCAATCAAAAAAACTATGAAATGTACTAAAGAACTGGACTTGTTAACAATATTTTCAAAATAATTATTAAAATAACTTCTTTTTTTTTTTACAAAAATAAAAAAAAGTCTTTCGAGTATTTTGGAGGGATTATATGATACTATTTGTAGGATAATAACCCTTCATTATAATATGTTTCTCTGTACCGAGATGAATATTTTATTTAGGTAATATTTAGTCATTAAATCATTAAAATTGGACAATTTGTTTAGGCAAAATTAAGACGAAGTTACTCAAGAATCTAAATAGATAACGCTATGTACATTATACGTTTTATGTGGTAGAGCCATGCTACAGCTACATGTTGGTTGTAGTACGAATGGGTCGGCTCGACCGAGGAAGGACCATGTTGCTACAGAATACTAGTGTAAAATAGCAGCTTATTGCATTTGCTGTGTTTCGTATAGTGAGTGTACAGAACCGGAGACCCTTTTTACTGGCAAGGATGCATTCCATCTTAGTCCTCAGCGGTGACAATTCATCTGCATTTTGGTTCACGCAGGGATGGTCTGTTAAGATTTTCGGGAGCGAGAATTTTTGCAGGCAGGGTTTAATACATTATGTTACACAGACACAGAACTGGTTGACACAGCTGCTCTGCAGTACCGGTACTGGGGTGTACAAACAGGTGGATGCCACCCAGACTGAGTCAATATTGCTATAATCGTAGGATCGAGCGTGGTTTGCTGGCGCGTGCTCTGTATTAATTTGTAGTCAGAGTAACTGATCATATTTTAGCGAAGCCTTTTTATCTTTTGAGTGAGTGTTCTTAAATTTCAATATAAAAATTAAAAAAAGCTTGAATTAGTTTAAGGCAATAAAAGTCTCAAAAAAGTTCTACGATTTTTGTTAATTAATACAAATAATACTTTTTTTTTAAATAAAAGGGCAGTGTACTTATATAAAAAAAATTAATATCTAAAAAGACATATTTACTCTTTCCTTAGAGCCTTGGTAGCTCAGATAGAGCGCTTACTCTAAATTCCACAGTACGCGAGCAACCTGGGTTCAATCCCCGACGGCACCAGTGAAATTGTTAATTGTAATTTTACGTGCTGATTTACCACGTGGTCGGCGGGGAAGGAAAACAACGTGAGGAAACCTACATGTCTGAGAAATAAAAAAAATATTTCGAAGACATGTGCACTTCGCCAGCACACATTGGGGCGGCGCGGCGGACATTGGCTTGCCATAAAACCCGCTCAGAAATGTGAGGAGGCCTGTGCCCGGCAGTGGGACGTACGAGTATATAGGCTGTAACTTTTAACTCTTTCTTTAAACTCATACATTTCAAACTTATGAGCCGCCTCCAATTTGTATCGAGTTTTAAAAGTTTATAGCTGTTAAAAATTATGCAATTACTTTAATATGATTTTTATCACATTGAAATAAGTAAAAACGGTCTTTGTAAGAGGTGTAAAATATCATCATACTCTCCTACAATACACTTTTCGTATTTATGTAATGCTAATAATAGCAGAAGTTCTTCATCATTTTTCGACGACGAAATGGTGCTCGAATCACCATGATCAACTTGAGCTTATAAACTGTATGGAAAACGTAACGTGGCCGCTTTGCTGTCGCACCGTTCACCGTCCGCTCTTCCACTGCTGACTTCGAAAGGGACTTTTGTATAACACTCACCGAAATGCATTCACTTCTTCGCAGAGCCGGTGCTGAACCGCTTTTCCTTTTATACTGTACCTTTGTGTTAGCTTTAAGGTTTGGGCGGATTTCCTGTTCAAAAATAAAATTTCCAACTAACAATGTAGTAGATACCTTGAGTACTCGTAAAACGCTCTACACTACAATTTTATAAGGAGAGGCCAAGTTAGAGACTGTGCTCTTACACACTTTTATATGTGGTTGAGCCACGCCGCAGCTAAATTATGTTGTGGCACTAAAGAGTCGGCTCGACCGAGGTAGGGCCACGCTCTCACAGAATACCAGCGCAAAATAGCAGCTTAATGATACTGTGTTCCGTATGGTGAGTGTAGAGAACCGGAGACCCCTTTTACTGGAAATGATGCATTCCATATTAGTCCCTAGTCGGTGACAACGCATATATTTAAAGAATCATTATCACTATTTAAAGAAAACTATTTTTGTTTTTGTGCACATAAAATAACAGCCCTTAAAGGTTCAATCAAAAACCCATTGTTATTCGGTGAATAATTGAATTGGAAAAAGGGCTAAGAATCACAAATGTGAGCGGCAGAAGACTAATTGCTTACGGTGCCCACGATTTTGGCGGTCAACGGAAATATTAGTTGTGTTAATGGGAAAATTGTTTCTTATATTAACGTCAACACTACACTTTGAAAAAAAGTACTTTTCCATATCATGTTTAATTTTACTCTATTGTCACCAAATCAAAAATTCGAGATCCACTCAACTTAAATCACTTCAACAGCTTTGTGTTGCATTTATATAATAAAAAAGTACACCAATAGCAAGAGAAGACTTCAATTTATGTCTGACGGAGTTATAAGATTACTTATTTCGATTATTATTTAAAAAAGTTAGTAGTACATAATTTCGCTTGGACGTCAGTTGGTCGATATGGATGTGAACAAGATATATTTCGAAAAACTAGACTTATCATATTGATTTTTTTTATTAGCTTCAGATTTTTAACGTTAGAGAGCCTTTTGAATTTCACTATTGTAAACCGTCCCGTTCGAGGTGTGCTGATGTCATAATTAACCCGGAGAATGGTTCTATTTTGGTTTTTTTTATGTTTGGGTCCATAAACACCTACATGTGTTCTATCCTCAAGGAATTAAAGTCTATATGCTATGTCACCCCTAAGAACTGACATAAAATGCCTCATTATCTATTAAAAAGGTATGATGCGCAGTCAGTTACGAGGATGTATTCACAACACAACCAAACAACCATATATAAAAAACAACAATTCGTGTTTTTGCAAATATAAAGACTGTAATTTGGAGACACTTCTTATTAAAAAAAAACACGACGTAGTAGTCTGGCCGCGTGTTACTCTACACTTAATGTCCTCCAGGCCTAATATCGCTCATGGCGGCTAGTCTTCACGGAGAAAGTTTATAGTATACGAGTGCATGTGCAAGCACTGGTGCACTCTTTATTTCCCCACTGAATGAGAGAAGATGAGAACTGAAGAGAGATCGAGTGCAGGACCAACGGTATTACAGGGGTAGAAAATAAAAATGAAGCATAATATGTGCACATGTTACATCGTATATAGATATATGTTTTCCGTGATTAATTAATATATACGAATACATAACATGCCAATTTTACTAATTTAATATATTGACCATCTATCCTTGGATTAAACTAGTCCGGTCAACTCTTTTGCTTTCGGCTATATTTTTAAATTTATTCCCTTAAATTTTGCTTAAATATAGACTATAACTACAGTAAATGATATGATTTTCTGCCGACTTCCAAAAAGGAGACGGTACTCAATTCGACTGTATGTTTTTTTTAAGTGTGTTACCCATAACTTTTACTGGGTGAACCGATTTCGATGATTCTTTTTTTATTTGGAAGCTGGTACTTCTCGTGTGGTCCCATATGAATTTGATCAAGGTCAGGTACCAATAGTTTTTCAGTTATTCTTAATAACTTATATTGAAGTCGGCTGTACAAAATTATTAATTTTTAATTATTAATAACTAGCTTTTACCCACCGCTCTACTCGCGTTTAATTATAAGACAATTTTTTTATTACTCAAAGCATTATAATTATAAATTGCAGAACGTTTTACTGCAATACACTTAATATTAAATGATTTTTTTCTTAAAAAGAAACACGTAAGCAAGCTACTTTCATGCTTTGACTTTCTTGGGATTTGTTAATTGCCCATAAAAATGTTACTTTTAATGGGTATTATAGGCATTTTAGATGTAACAGTAGGTTGTTTGTTATAAAAGGAATGCGTGTTTTTTTTTATAGAATAAGGGTAACAGACGGGTACAAAGTCCACCTGATGGTAAGTGTACATTACGTTTATCCTCAATTAAGAATCAAAATGCATAACTTCATCTGGGTATAGTCGACGTTTTACTAAAGGTTTGAATTCATTCTATTGCCTTTACAGCTGACATTAAACAGATGTACCGTTACATTTTAGTCCGTGACACAGTAAGGGATTTTCAGCGTATGACATGGCGCACTTCTCCTGACCAACCTATACGTGATTATGGTCTTAGTACTGTAACTTTCGAAGTTAGTTTCTCGCCTTACTTCGCACTTCGTACAATGCGACAGCTTGCGCTTGATGAAGCCACTCATTTTCCACTGCTTCTCAAGTCATAAGAGGTGACATATTCGTAGATGGAACAAGCACAAGTTAGTATACAAGTTGACGCTCAACTCCAAAGAGTCAGTAATTCCTTCATGGGGGTGGGGCAATGTATACGCTTTTACAACAAAGTCCCAAATTTTTTAATAAGGTTATTATACTAATTGGTGATCACTGCCATGCTGTTCTAAATGTTTACATAAAATTTTATAAACATTGTATTGTAAATTATACTTTTGAAAAAAAAAAGTCCCGCTCGGTTTTTTGCTAGTTCTTCCCAGGACAAAGGATTTTTCCCGAAACGGTGGTAAAAGTAAAAAATGACTTTCAATAAGAATTATTACATATAATCTATATTGGATAAAAATTATTCTATTCTATTCTAGTATATCTGGCACAGTTCATACAAATGATATATAGATAGATGGTGCTAGTGTAAGAGAACACACTAAGGTCTCCCACACAAATCTTCATAATAATTGAAATAAAATCTCGTGTCTGCCAACAAAAACATTGCAAATATTTTTAATATTCGAACAGAGTCTCAAAATTTGCGTCTTATACCCAAATATCTCTTGCTATTTTATAAGCTCTCAAAGGTCCACGGCTTGACATAAACCTCTCCCATAAAAGCCCCCGTATTTGCCATATCATCATGCTTGACGGGTGAATTGATAATCGTATTATATAACAGGTAATCCATATCTAGTGCGTTGTGCTACAATGCTATTAAGGGTTATGACAATGACTACGACGAAAATATAAAAACAAGCAAAATGCATCTCATTGCTCCTTAATCCTCACGAAAGACTTGACGGCTCCGTGGCGCAGTGGCTTAGCAATGAGTTGCTGCACTGGGGGCCGCGGGTTCGAATCCTGCACGGAACAAGTATTTCTATGGCCTACAAATAATTGTTCCGGGTCTGGATGTTTGTCCTTGTGCAATTTGTGTTTGTAAACTGCCTCCACGATACAGAAGAAAATCCTAGTGAGGGGGGTAACGTTTTTCTTATAAAAAAAAGTAAGAAAGGCCCTCTGCTCCTCTGGTGGGACATTTAAAGGTTATTACTTTAATTTCAAGACGAAATGTGCAGACTCTTTTGGACTTTTTGCTTTAATTGCGCATTAAAATATCGCTTAGACTATTATTACGACGGTTAATCTCCTAAATTTGTTTTTCAAAGTACTGGTAATTCAATTTGAAAGGAAAGCTTGAAATGGCTTCAAAAATTTTTTTAATTCTTGTTTTAGAAAGAGGGTAATGAAGAAACATGACCAGGACCCTTTCTGTAACAACGGACAATCGTACCTATATTTCAATTGTTAAATAATTTATAATATTAATAAAAATACTTTTGATGAAAAGAAAAGCAGTAACACGATAAAATAATTTCCATTATCTTCTGAAGTTAAAAGGATCCATTTTTTAGGGCCAGCTAACAAATCTTCAGAACAGGCGCTTAGGTACGTCCGCCCATAAAACACTTACTTATTACTCCTAGCGTCCGCCATCTTGGAGCATCCGGTAATAAGAATGACATCACGTGTTCTGCTTGACAAATCCTTTCATTTGGTATTCCATACCAAGTGGCTTCTAAATAAAATATATATCTTCTAACATAGAGCGGTGGATATTTTGAAAAAACAATGACATAAATTAATATGTGAAATTCTACTGTTACTAACACAAAATTTCAACCCAATCGGTTCGGTTAGGTGGCATTGGTTTCCCCCCGAACGGGTTCCCGCCTTGTCGTGGCGGGAGGCTTAGTAGCCGTGGCTTGGTCACTCACGGTGAACTAAGAGGATCCCACATATCAGTGGTGAAGGGCCCACGAGGTGGCCATTCCGGGTGGGCTTGGCGAGCCCACTTCGAATGTGTGTTATTGGACTGCGCCGAGAGGTGTGTCCCCTACCGCTACTGCCGCAGCCGGGGTGAAGTTGCGGAGGAAGAGAAATGTTAGTATGACGAGGCGCTACTCACCCTATCTTTCGCGACTCTGGCACGCTCTGGTGGGTTGCGTGGGGAGAGGAGTGATGGTACTGCGAGGCGCCATTCTCCCTACCCTTCGTAGGCTAATCTTGTTTGGTACCAGAACCATATACTTGATACGCCGCTGGAGTCAGGAAGGCTAGTGCTTTTGAGTGCTCATTTTCCCTCGTTTCATGGCCTTCACGCATCATACACGGGTTCGTCCGTTACGCAAGTGAAGTTGAAGGCCGTGGAGGAAGGCGCGCCATGTGTTCTGGTTTGCCTTACTTGAGAAGGAGATGGGAGGAGGAGCCGTTCTCTCCCGAAGAAGGGCCGCCATGCGCCGGCCGTCGGTCGTGGGTATGTGTACGCATTTCCCCATGTAAAATTAAAAATTCAGTGGCAAAGTTTAACCCACGCCTACTAACCAGTAAAGTTAAATAAACGTTTCTAAAATATTGAGCTGTATAACGAATCCAAAACTAATTCATTCATTCATTCATTCGGAAAGACAAATACAATATTTGTTTATCTTGCCGCCAATCATCTTCCGCTTTTTATCACCCCGTAACAGTAAATTCTCCCGTTGTAAAGAAGATTTGCCGTAATCGCCATGCTCGGCAGGCGATTGGCGATTGCAGTCACTGGTGTAATTACTTTACATCTGGCATATGGCTGCTAATGGTGACTTTTTCCATAGTCGCTGAAATGGGGCGGCTCTTATGCCTATACGGCAAATATTATTTAGGTATAATAAAAAGTGTAAGAAAAATAAAGAGAAAACAAAAATAAAAATATTAATATAAAAATAAGCCGTCAAACACATGTAATCTTGCGTAAAAGCTAGGAAGGGCTCATTTTACGGTCGCGGTAATATCGAAATTTGCGGTCGGTTTAAGTACATCGCCTTTTCTTAGGAAAGAGAAATAAAAAGATTTTGTTACATTTTTATTACATTTTCGTTACCACATTTGTATTTAAAACACAAACTTACGTATTACTCCATTTGTAACAAATGTTATTACAATTGTGTAGAATACTTAGTTATTCAATATCTAATAACTTTTATAAATGGTTAAACGCTAATAAATAAAATTATCTATAAGCTATTTCGTGAACAACAAAACTTTGCTTTTAATTAGAATATAAACACAATTCCGAAGAGTATGTCTGTGTGTGTGATGAAAATAAATACACATTCGTAAATGTTACTTTAAACCTTTTTCGCCATGAAAATAACATATTCACCTCCAATGTTTACAATCAAATAGTTGATATGGCCACAAAACTGTGACAATAAAATAATAAATAAAATAAAATAATTTATTTTTCTTCACAAAACTTAAATTAATTAGATAGTTGATTGGAGTCTCCATTTAAGCAAGTAATGCTTGTGTTTAATAAAGTAAATATAAATATAAATGTAAAGAAAAATAAAATAACAATTAACTTTTAATGAAAAGTAAAACCCAACTAAAAATAACTGTAAAGGACAAAATAATTTCCACATAACAGCTTCAGAAGTCGGTGCTAAGACATAGTGTATATGTATGTAAAAGTTAAACTGTCGGGGGTTAAGAAGCTTAAGAAACAGTGGAAATATTTTTATTATCTTTCTTGTAAGTAGTTCTTTGAAGTCAGCTCTTACCTCTTATTAATAGTTTAATTTCTTGACACCTTTATGTAGACTAATGAATGTCAAAAGTTTAAGATAACAACTAGAATGTAATCTTTATATGTAGTTACATTAAAAGCTTTATCCTCTATTTTCCTTCTCTTAGGAGTGGAATTTTTTCTTCAAATTTATATGGGACAATAGCTGAACCTATTTTAAAATAAAAGAATAATTAAAATCTGCTCGCAATTTCCGAAGATATTGCGTAACACACATAGAAAAACCGACCAAGTGCGAGTCGGACTCGAGCATGAAGGGTTCCATACCATCGCACAAGATTTAATACTATGTATGCAAAAAACACCTTTCTGTTAGGGGAGCCCCCTTTAATTTTTAATTTATTATTATCTACCGATTTCAAAAAGGAGGAGGTACACAATTCGTCTATATGTTTTTTTATGTGTGTTACCTCATAACTTTTTTCTGGGTGAATCGATTTTGATGATTCTTTTTTATTTGAAAGCTGGAGCTTTTCATGTGGTCCCATATAAATTTGATCAAGGTCTGACCAACAGTTTTGGGGTTATAACTAATAACTTATATTGAAGTAGGTTGTACAAAATTTTTAATTTTTAATTATTTTATTATTTGTTGTTATAACGCCAACAGAAATATACATTTTGTGAAACTTTCAACTGTCTACCTATTGCAGATCATGAGATGCAGCCCGCTGACAGACAGACGGACGGACGGACGGAGGGACAGCGGAGTCTTAGTAATAGGGTCCCGTTGGCTACCCTTCGGTTACGGAATCCTAAAAAAGAACACATAATACGCGGTCAATTTAAAATTTCATAGTGTTTGAGTAAACGGAGTTTCATCCCCGCCGATACTTACGATATTGTTGATTTACAATGTTTAAAAAAATTACTTTCAAGTTGCCGCCAATGCACGTCCCACAGCTGAGCAAAGGCCTCGTCTCATGTCTGAAAGAGCACTACTACTGTTACAAGCATTATTTTAAAGCTATGTAGGATAAAAATTATTCCATTTTATTCTGTTGTCTTGAATTGCCTTTCCTTACGGTGAAGGAAAACACTGTGAGGAAACATACAAATATCTGAGATATAAAACATTTTCCAAGGAAATGGGAAATCCGCCAACAATAGATCAGCGGCGAGAATTTTTCTATAACAGCTCTATTTTACTTTTTTACTGATCGATTACTAATGGTGTATTCGTACCATATAAGTATTTATTATAACGCAATCAGAAATATTTTTAAAAACCCTTAATTTAATATTGATTTTTTTTGTGTTTTTATCATCAAAGTATTTAGTATAAAAAGTATTGTATTTGAGGGAGAAAATTGGAACGTTAACATTATTCAAGTGTCGACTGTGTCTGTCAGGCTCATTCAGGCTTTATTTGTTCCTTTCTGTATAAGAAAACTGGCGCGGCGGGAGACATGACATTTTGATAACTTATTATTTTATATCTACATTAACGACACTTCAAAGCTTCAAAACAGTGAATGTTTTACGCAATGTTTTGTTTGTACAAAATTTTCATCCGATATTTTCTTAAACCGCTGAGCATATGATAGATCAGTACCCTTTTTTACGTCTTTTGTAATGAGAACCGTGTTGGAATGTCTAGGGATTTAGTGAGACTACTCTTAATATCTACAGCTCTGGTGTACAATGTTATAATATTATTATTTTATTGTCTTATCTGGTATAATATTGTACTAGTTCACAGTTATTTAACTTTAATTTATTCGACATCATTCACAAAAAATGACTATCAATAAGAGAAACATATATAATCTTCATTAAATAAAAAAAAAAATTATTCTTATTCTATTTTACCATGGCTTATTATTTCCTTTACAAACTGACTGCTACGTATTATCTATACATATAATAAATCTGTAGAAAAGTCGTGTCTGTAATTCTAATATATTCCTGAAAATCAGGTCCAGGGGACTAAATAAAGGGTTCTGAAACCAAATTAGTGGTTTTTAGAATTTTTGTATGTCTGTCTGTCTGTCTGTCTGTGTATTCCGGATTCGCGCAAAAACTACTGAACCGATTTACATGAAATTTTGTATGTAGGTAGTGAGTAACCTGGGGCAACTTATAGGCTACTTTTTATCCGATTACGGAACTTCAAAAAAGGAAGGTTAAGTATTTTATTTCCTATAGATGTTAATTTTCTATTATATCTTAGTTATAGGCGGGATGACGGGTGTTTTTCAAATAAATACCATATTTGTAAATAAAGTTTAAAATATAGTTATAATCTTGGTAAATTAATTTGAAACTACACCGATTTGGTATTCAAAACAGCGCCATCTATCATCAAATGAAAAAAGTAGTATATTTTGCCTTCAGTTACTAAATGAAATTATATAAATAACTTACATTTATATGATTAAATTATTAGATTTTTAAAATTATTAAAAAACTCTAACTTAAGTTTTTTGGTATTTTTGTTATTTTATTTTGAAAGTCTAATAATTTCAATAGATAATAGTGACGTCTATCATAAATATAAAAATTGATAAGGTATTTATTTGAATTACTAATATATATGTAAAGTGATTAAAACTGGTCTGTCTGCATTTTTTTTATAGGATAAGGGTGACAAACGAGCACACAGTCCACCTGATGGTAAGTGGTTGCTGCGGCCCATAGACATCTACATCTATCCTCTATTACAAATCAAAATGTAGATGCGTTGTCACCCGTGAGGACTAAGATGGAATGCCTCATTTCCAGTAAAAAGGGCCTCCGGGCACCTGCACTCACCAAGCGAAACGCAGAGGTAAACCTCTACCTCTACCTCTATTTCACGCTGGTTTTCTGTGAGGTCGTGGTACCACCTCGGTTCGAGCCTGCCCATCCGTGCGACAGCAAAAGCTGCCGCGTGGCACCAGTTCCGGTGACCACTGTTGAAATATGCAATTGTTGCAAAATTTTCGTTATCATTATAGTTTTATTCAAGAGATTTTTATGGATGTCGTGGCCAGATCGTAGAATTGATCATATATCATAAAGTAGTCTATCATTTCGTGAAATGGTGTGGTCATTTCGTGATATTTAACACTATTTGTTGACCATGTCATGATATAGCTTGACCAAATCAATGAATAGAAATCGTTTGAAGATAGTTATAACTAAACACAACGTTGCTATTTTATAATATGGTCATATGACGATATCATTAAATCGTTTTTCACCACTAGGGGCGCTGATAGCGTATTTTTTAACAGAAACAGAACTTTTAAGAGAATTGACTTCACTTTATCCCTTATTGATATAATAAATAAATGTTCGCTTCTATTGCTTATATTACTAGATGGTATGGTTTTGGCTTTCATTATTTCATCTAATATTAGCGCCACCTACTTACTTCTAAATAAACTAAAATGGCAAATCATTGATAAAAAGAAATAATACAATGCTACTGAATATACGATGTAAATAATTGAATCATTAACATTACATTCATCCCGCATTGGAATCAGCACAGCGAACACTTTTTTTTGACTAAAAACTCTGTGGCCTGTACCTATTATTAGTAACATGTAAGCTGCTACCTTTTTACTTTTTATGGGGCAATATATGTTGTTTTTATTTTATTCGTGTTTTCGAGTATGTTGCTTTTAGTTTTCACTCTACAGTAAATATTAAGGCTTGCAAAGATGAGGGTAAAAGTTAAAATGCGGATTGGCAACCGCAGCTATTATTATTTTGATCTGTTGTCAAGAAGATGATGCAGCCCATCCCATCTCCAGTTTGTTTTCCTATGTCGCCTCTTACGACGGGACGATATGAGGTGGTGGATTTTCTTTCACCGCCACATCAGGGCGAACATTTTTCTACTCCCGTTCATGAGTGTAGTGATCCTCACGTTCACTGTGAATAATATTTATAAGGAATAAAACGAATTTTAAGAATATTATCGCGTTTAATTTTAACTTTTTAAATTCCCGATGTTTTGTACACTTTACAGCACCTATGATCACGGGAGGGGCGGGAGAACTGAGGTGTTTGACGACCTGATGTCATAGTTAAAATAGAATAGAATAAATGCAGTAGTAGTTTGAATTTAATTTTATTAATTATGGGGTCCTTAGCAGATGGTAGCACTCAGCCATCTTCCCTATTAAAATTAGGATATTTTTAATTTCAATAGCCTCGCGAATCATCATTGGTAGGATTCGGTGTTCTATTCCAAGGATTTGTTGTTTATCAGATCCGATATAATGGTTGAGACTTCCTGGAGCTTCGGTGCTTCACATCAACGATATGTTCTTTTACTCGGAACTTTCATCCAAGATGCGTAAAAAAACCCGTAACATTAGTTTTAATCCATGTGTAGTATTCATTATTATAGAACTGTATTTATGAAATTTTCAAGTCTACTCGAAGTAAAAAAAAAATATCTACATCTTTTTTATGGTGCCAATCAATATTAAATAGGACCAATTATCATTATAATACTCAAATAAATATTATAATACTTTGTTAAAACTAAATTAACTTTAACTATAAATAAATGTAAAGAGTAAAATGTAAATAATAATAATACATTTTGACTTCAGGACTATTTACCTTTCTTATGGATACATCGGAGTCGGAAGACACGCCCGATATAAAAAAATAGTAGGAGTTTCTAGACATATATATTCATGTGTTTCTGTAGCATTTTACCAATCATCTACGTCTAATAGTATTTTAGAATGAAAAAAATCTTTGACAGACATAGAGACATAGCCACCGAGGTGACTCTAAAAGTGATAGAATTTGTCTAAATTTGGCACGGAACAGCATTTAATGATGTTCCTAAATTCAAGCGCACGCGAGCGAAGCCGCGGGTAAAAAGCTAGTATTTAATAAATGAATAATTATACGTGGTAGAGCCATACTGCAGCTATATTAATTGTATAGTTGTAGCACAAATGGGTCGGCACGACCGGGGAAGGACCACTCTCTCATAGAATACTAGGGTAAAATAGCAGCTTAACACTGCTATGTTTTATATGGTGAGTGTAGAGAACCGGAGACCCTTTTTACTGGACATGAGGCATTCCATCTTAGTCCTCACGGGTAACAAAGCATCTGCATTTTGATGCCTTATTGAGGATAGATGTCTATGAGTCACAGCAACCACTTACCATCAGGTGGACTGTGTGCTCATTTGTCACCCTATCCTATAAAAAAAAAGTTATTTAATAGCTATGTGATACAGAGCAGCCCACATGACATATATATATATATATATATATATATATATATTTATTTATATATATATATATATATATATATATATATATAAATATATATATAGTCTAATATGTAGTAGACTACATATTAGATATAGATATACAATATAGCTTATAAAATCTTGAAAAATTGTCGTAGTAAAAGTTTCGTTACAATTTCATAGAAAATGACCTAAATCTAGCGCATTATAACTTTGTCATCTTATTGTAATCTTTAAAAATAAACATTTTTTGAAGAAAACGACTTATGCCCTACTAACATAGCTTTTCGGTTTTCTTTGCAGGGTAGGCTGAGAGGATCGATCGCCAATAGACTGATCTTGGCACACCACTTTCTCTTATTTTTAGTTAGTAGTTATTGTAGGCCTACAGTTTCATTCATGGTACTCTTGGCTTACGTGGGCGACTCTCAGGATAGTTTAGCGCAGTAGTAATATACGGGAAGATTCGTTACGGTCATGTATATCTCAGAGAAATACCACCGGGAACTAATAGATGGATGAGACTATTTTTGTACTGACTTGGCATGTAAATGGTGCAACTTTACAAGGCGCAAGTTCGGCCGCACATGGAATACTGTTCCCATCTCTGGGCTGGGGCTCCCCAATGCCAGCTCCTTCCATTTGATCGCAGAGCGGTCGAGCCGGATCGGATCGGCGACCGAGACCTTTCTAATCGGTTTGACTCACTGGCGCGGCGCTGTAAAGAGAGGTTGCATCAAGAATAGAGCATACACCTTTTTAAAAGGCCGGCAACGCATCTGCAATTCCCCTGGTGTTGCAGTTGTTCATGGGCGGCGGTAATCACTTGCCAGCAGGTGAGCCGTATGCTCGTTTGCCCCCTCTCCTATAAAAAATACCCATAGAATAGTTGTAAAAGGTACCAGCTGAACTCGGGCCGGTCGGGATCCAATCGAGTCCAAAAGAAGAGCTATGGTTAAGCGTGTAAATCTCTTTCTGCAGGCAGTCTCCGAGGGCGAGGCCAATCTTGTAAAATTCAACGCCTCCAAAACACAAGCATATCTTTTTACTGTTAAAAAGGGCCCATTAACCCTTTACCCTGGAAGCTGCTTTCCGGGACCGAACCGTCCGAACCATAACTATGGGCATCTCATTAAGCCCAGGGCCAATACAGCCGCACTTCACGCCGGGGCAGCTTCTTACCTTATATATAGTGCAAGTCCCGTCGTTCATGGAGTACTGTCGTCACATATGGGCTAGTGGCTCAGCAACTCAGTGGAGAGACGTGCTAAGAGGCTAATTGACAACCTTGTGTCGGTTGAAACCAATCTTGTCCAATCAATCCTCATCAAACCAATCCTCGATCACAGGCGCAGAGAAACCAGATTTGTGGTATTCTATGCATGCATTTCAGAGTGTGCGTGAGAATTCCTCCCTTCCCTTTCCACCATTGGACAGGCATCATCAGACGGTCGGTGGGTCTTACTTTTGGGATTACACCTTTGTTGTCGATATTTCACGCATTCGAACCAAATGATTTGCTTAGTCTTTCGTAAGGCTAAGTTCTGTTAAAATATACAGCAAGGGAGAGGAATAAACTGCCGGTGTCAGTCTTTCCGTCCGATTACATTCTAGGTACCTTCATGGCGAGAGTGAATAGGCTTTTGTTACACGGTGTATATGTATACTGTGCTACTTACTATCCACGTCTTAATGGACCCTCACCATTTGGACGTACACCAGGCACTGTAGTCAAACACTGGATTGTAATAAGTTAAAAAAAAGAATACCATTCTCTAAAACTCCTGTCTTCATTCAAAATAGGCATATAATCGTAGAGTTGCGAGAAGCAGCCTGTGTAACACTTGTAGTGTAGCCCCCACGACAGTATATATTAGTGTTAAAGTAGAATAAGTTTAACACTCACACATTCCGCTTGCGCCGTCGCCCCCGTGCGGTCGTGCGCTAGCTGGGTCCGCCAGCTGAGCGAGCACCCGTACCCCCCCCCCCCCCCCCGTACGGAAAGTCCTCGGTCGGCTCCATCGAGGTATAGAACGTCAGTCTCGTCCCGTCCCGCCGCAGTTAACGCCGCCGCCCCCGTGCGGTTGTGTTAGCTGTCCACGCTTACCGTTTCCGTACGGTGGGTGCCCTCCCGCCTCCACTAGCGCCGCCGCCCCCGTGCGGTTGTGTTAGCGGTCCACGCTCACCGTCCCCGTACGGTGAGTGCCTTCCTGCCCCAGCTAGTGCCGCCGACCCCGTGCGGTTGTGTTAGCTGTCAACGCTCCCCGTCTCCGCTAGCGCCGCCGCCCCCGTGCGGTAGTGTTAGGTGTCCGCGCTCACCGTACCCCATACGGTGAGTGCCTTCCCGCCCCCGCTAGCGCCGCTGGCCCCGTGGGGTTGCGTTGGCTGTCCGCGCTCACCGTCCCCGTGCGGTGGGTGCATTCTCGCTTATGCGACTCCCACACCTTCACTCCTCTGGCACCGCCGCCCCCATGC
The DNA here is from genome assembly GCA_963668995.1 of Parnassius mnemosyne. Lineage (NCBI taxonomy): Eukaryota > Metazoa > Arthropoda > Insecta > Lepidoptera > Papilionidae > Parnassius > Parnassius mnemosyne. The sequence goes on along the minus strand of CAVLGL010000035.1, from coordinate 14,391,173 downwards.
AGCTGTGTTAGTTGACCCGCGCTCCCATCCCCGACAGTGTGTTCCCCACACCCCTCTCTCCTAAGAGGGTCGTTTCCGATGCGGCGAAGAGGCCATTCAGGCCAGAGCCAGTCCCACAGGTGGTGTTTAGTGGGTAGGCACTTCTTCAAAGTGAGTACCACATAACCACGTAGCCGGCTGCGTGGTATGCTAAGAACATTCACCACCTCCCTTCCCCGCTTCCGGAAGGTAGCCTTGCATTAGGCGCAAAAAAAAATTTAAGCAGTATGATTAAAGTCTTAAACTGAGCAACACGTCTCTATTTCATTTAACACCTTGTTTACCTTGGCGGTGCGATGCCGCGCCTGCAATTGTTAAACAAAAAATGCCAAATACTTTAAATAAAAAAGTATTAATGGAGAAATAAAAATAAAGAAAAACATTTCAATTATTGAATTGACACTACTGGATGTGACAAGAAAACCAAAAACTGAGATGTGAGAAGAGGCTACACGATTATTATTCCTTTACGGAGATATGCTAAATTCTATTAAAAAATTGTTATGAAAAAAGATAAAATCAACTTTAGAAAAAAAATAAGATGATTTTAAGGATAACTTGTAGATTGTAACGATTTAATAAAATATACATTGGTGAGATCAATAAATTAAGAAAACTAGAAGAAACTTAATTCCTACAAGCCTTAGCGTATAAGAAGATAGAAAAAATTGCGCCGAAAAGAACAAAGAACAAATAAAGAGGTAACATCGCACCAGCAGCGTGATTTTTAATTCTATTTAAAACTTCATTTGTTTAAGATTTATTTCTCAATGTTGTTTTTGATACTACATTCTTATGAAAGATGTGTATTAAATGTTCTATATTTAATTTAAGATTAAGTTGCATTTATCTATAACATACTCCACTATTAACTGATTTTTCAATATCTTTGTTACTGTATCCAAGAAAAAATAATCATTATGCAATATTATAATTAAGTTCTGTTTTGAGTACTTCTGTGGCTTGTTTATGTTATTCTTTTATATTGCATGCCTTAAGTGAAAAGCGCGTTGGTATGTTCTACTAGCGCCTAAAAATCAAAATTCCAACGTTTTATCGCATAAAATCGTATCTAATAATCATATTGAACATACAAATTATATAAAAAGCAGAAAGCTAAACGATTGTTGAACTTATTATAATAATTTTTTTAAATCGATTAATTGCTATTTTTACATTAATAAAGTGGTTTTAGTGGCTTATGGTGTAGATTTGTCAAGTTCGCTTGGGGAGGTAAACACGATAACTTTTAAAAATAACAATTGCTCAACTCATTCTGTATATGCCTAAATTTGGTCATGTTGAACACCGTCCAAATGCGTTCGAGCTGTCGCGTCACCCGATAGTATGTAGGTGAAAAAACGCCGCCAGGTGGGGCGGTGGTGTGCGGCTCGTGTAGCTCGACGCGTGGGCGAGGATGAGCGAGTTGCCCACTGGCCGAGAAGCGAGGAGCCCGCGTAGCTGGTTTAGCACGGCCGAGGTTCACGCGACCGTTGTCGGGTCCAGATAATTAGATTGAGTGCGTGTTACTTCCTTACGTGGATATATGAATTTTGCAATATTTAACTTGTTCGGGGATACGGATTGTGCACGCGCGCGTCGAGTAGATATACGGTGTAGGATTCGAACCGCGCATTCCTTGTTCGAGAGCTTCTCCCGGTTGATCGTCAGGAAATCATTATAATTGGGCCGTCGCGTTTAGTGCCCTTTTTTGTGTGTGTTGGCTTGTTAGTTTACGTGTCAACGAGGTGTATTTTGAATCTTTTCGCGACGTGGTGTTTGGTGTCGAATGAAGGAACTTAGTTGTGTTTAACGCTGAGTAGTATGACTCATTAAGAGATCGCTTTAATTCCCTCTTTATAATTTTGTGATAAGTGAATCCGGGACATTGAATGTTGAACTTGAACTACTATCCGTTACTGTGTTGGGTATCACGTGTTCGGTTCTACGATGAATGTGGAATTAGGCGAGTTTAAGTTAGTTAAATGTACAACGAAGCTAATAGACTGAAATAGTGACAAGGAAGAAAGAAATAGTCCAGCGGTGGAGCCTGCTGGAGCGATGCAGCATTTTGGGGCAGCCTGGAACTCGGCTGCTGTTCGCCTAAGGTAGTGAAGGCCTCACACATTTACACATCACTAAACACTACCTGCCATTCACTCACACCCACTCACGGCCTGACCGAGCCTAGGTGCAAAGTTAGCTGCTGAGACTGGTACGTAATATGTGTTTCTAGCATTCTCCCATATAGCTTAGTGTTATAGGATATTCTTCCATATGGCCACTGGGCGCGACCTGCGTCTGCCCATCGAGGAAGCTGCTATGGGCCCCAGCCAAGACGACCTTTGCAGGGGCAGCTGTAGGCCGTAACACATTCAATTTTTTAATCTCTTCATTTATCACGTGGGAAGCCATCGAATGTAAATGGTAGTTTAATTTTGTTTTGTTTAGTTATAATTAATTTTTTTCGTCTGCGAAATCTCAAATCAGTGTTTTGAGCAACCTAGTAATAATCTATTTTACTAAATAGAATTTTGCCTCACTCTCACTCCGGGCTTGGCTGCCATCGTGATTGGATTGATGTATCGTTTGTTTACAGCGGCTCGTGCTGAAAAATATCGATCACTGTAGAAATACGAAATATTCCAAAAATCCTAAAAATCCTTATTACAATATTTTGTTTTGCTACGGTGGATTTATACATAAATATACTTATATGTCTTGGACTTTATAGAGTGACCTGGCACTTTGGTGAATGCTACTGGAACTCCTCGACGAGTAGTACTAGGTGTGCCTCGTTTGGCCTCGTTTTGTTAGTTATGATGAGACCTTATCTCCGGAGTTGATAGAGTGACCTGAAGGTATACTTTGGCGAATGCTACTGGAACACCTCGAAGAGTAGTACTAGGTGTGCCGGGTTTGGCCTCTCTTTGTTAGTTATGATGAGACCTTACTTCCGGACTTGATAGAGTGACCTGCAGGTGTACTTCGGTGAATGCTACTGAAACTCCACGAAGAGTATAGTCCTAGGTGTGCCAAATTCGACTTTGTTTTGTTAGTTTGAGAACTAACCTCCGAACTTGATAGAGTGCCTGAAGGTGTACTTCGACGAACACTACTGGAACTCCTCGAACAGAGAACTAGGTGTGCCGAATTTGGCCTCGTTTTGTTAGTTATGGTGAGACCTTACCTCCGGACTTGATAGAGGGACCTGAAGGTGTACTTCGGTGAATACTACTGGAACTTCTCGAAGAGTAGAACTGAGCGTGCCGAGTTTGGCCTCGTTTTGTTATTTGTGATGAGACCTTACCTCCGGATTTGACGAAGTGACTTGAAGGTGTATTTCGGTGACTGCTACTGGAACTCTTTGACGAATAGAACTACAATTTACATTTTTTTATTTTTTCACGATCATATGAGCATTATTAGTTTGACATAAGATTATTCGAAAATTGGAAGTATAGTCAGGTTAATAGTGAAAACTTGTGTGTATTTAAACTACTTTAAAAATATAGGTATAATCATGTTATACGTAATTTTTTAACGCGCATAAGGCTTGCACAATTGGATTTATCAATAGCTTTATTCTATTATTGTGTCCTGAAAAAAATGTGAATGAAATTATATTATAGGTTATATTTTTTGGTACTTAAAATAACCATTGCTTATCGTAATTCATTTTTAATATTTTATAGCTGACATAACACTGATACATCGTTATTTTTTTCCTGTTTCAAATTTTATTTAACTTCATACAATTTTGAAAAGGTTATAAACAATTAGCTATTGTTATAAGATTCAGATTTTTTTCTATTCTAAAGGCAATGAACTATATTTTTTTTACTAACCTAAATAAAAAATGTTATTTTTAATGATTAAATAAATCGATGTTTTTTTAACAATCTTACATTTAAAAAAGCTAATGCATTCTTTGATGTTTGTTATAGTTAATTTGTTAAAATTAACTATTAGCGATGTAACTATCTAAACTTTTCCATAAATTTAAAGATATAAATAACTATAATATAAAGGTATGTAATTTTACTTGTATTCATAAAATAACATAGTATACAAGTTATGTTGAAATTAGATAAGATCATAGTTCGATGTAATCTCAAACGTTTCCATATACGTACTTTGGAATTTAAAACAAGGGTGTCACAAATTGCTTGCGCTTCTGAGATTACAATTTGTATTTTGATCTGTCTGTTGGTACTGGTGACCAACAGACAGATCAAAATGATGTTCTCATTATTATTCTTTGTTCTGTATATCTTAATATGCAATGTAATAATTTATTTTCGGTTTTATATGTATTGAACTTTTAAATCATAAACCTTTATATTTTATAATTTATTATTTTCTAGGAAAATTAAGGAAGTTTAATGAAATACCTACCTTGTTTGTGTGGATTATGAAAATAATTACTTCTTTTAATACGATTTTGAAACTCATATTATGTGTACAATTAATTAATTTAGATTTCGGTACGCCCATATTATGAGCCCCAATCCCTGACTGATAATGGTGTAACCAAATATTATACGAGACTACATGATATAAATTTATAAAAGATGTGAGTAAATTTATGTCTAAGTTACGAAATACGGAATTATAAATGAAAAATAGATAGTAAAGTAAAAAAAAAATATCGGAGGTTAGCATATCCAAATACAAACGGCCTGATCAGCTGAGAGTTTGAAAAACCTACTAACCGATTAGTTTTTAATAATTTTACTCGTAATAATTTTAATAATTTTACTCGTAATGTGTGTATCGATAATGAGTGAAATGAGAAGTTGTTATGAATTGTATTGGAACATTGTCCATTATCTTGATCATGTATGTATGTGAGCCGTGTACGTTAAAGTAATGGCACAATTAAATAATAAATTATTTTTATTTATTTACACTTTCATGTCCAAAGTAGTATGTATGGCTGATTTAATGCCATAAGGCATGCTCAACCAGTCAACCACTAGGCTAAACAGAAATGACATATTTTTTTTTTATAGGAGAGGGGGCAAACGAGCATGCGGCTCACCTGGTGGTAAGTGACTACCGCCGCCCATGAACAACTGCAACACCAGGGGAATCGCAGATGCGTTGCCGGCCTTTTAGAAAGGAGTACGCTCTTTTCTTGAAGGTCCCTAAGTCGTATCGGTCCGGAAAAATCGCTGATGGTAATCGATTCCACAAGGAGGTCGTGCGAGGAAGAAAACATCTTCTAAATCGCACAGTGGTGGACCGCCAATCATCCAGATGGTGTGGATGGTATCGGGAGTTCTGCCGCGATATGCGTTCGTGAAATTTGGCGGCTGGGATTAATCCGAACAATTCCTCAGAGCACTCCCCATGGTAGATGCGAAAGAAAATGCTAAGGGATGCAACATCTCTTCGCAGTGCCAATGAATCGAGCCGATCGGAAAGGGCTCGGTCGTCGACGATTCGAGCAGCTCTGCGTTGGATGCGGTCAAGTGGAAGGAGCTGGCACTGGGGAGCCCCTGCCCAGAGATGGGAACAGTATTCCATGTGAGGCCGAACTTGCGCCTTGTAAAGTTGCAGGCGGTGTGCCGGCATAAAATACTGTCCCGCTCTGCTGAGCACGCCAAGCTTTTTAGAGGCCAATTTGGCCTTCCCTTCCAAGTGACCACGAAACTACACGTCACTCGATATGTCGACTCCGAGGATACCGATACTGGCTGAGGCAAGAAGGGGAGTGCCTTGAAACTGAGGAGATACGACAAAGGGGTTCTTTTTAGCGGTAAACGCGCAAACTTGTGTCTTCTGAGCATTAAACTGGACTAGATTTAGTCGCCCCCAATCCGAGACTTTGCTCAGCAAAGACTCGACTTCAGACACAAGTTTGTTCCGGTACTCAGCGACGTTTTCCCGAGAAATATTGGCACGGCCGGTGTATAGAGCATCACCAGTGCTGTCATCCGCATAGCAATGAATGTTACCAGTTAGCAACATATCATTGATATGCAGAAGAAACAGCGTTGGTGATAGCACACAGCCTTGTGGAACACCAGCGTTAATAGGCTTGTAGTCAGAGCATGCACCGTCTACAACGACCTTGATGCTCCGATCTGCAAGGAAGCTGGTGATCCAATTGCACAATTTCTCGGGAAGCCCATAGGAAGGGAGCTTCGAAAGAAGCGCTTTGTGCCAAATCCGATCGAAGGCCTTCGCAATGTCCAGACTAATGGCCAACGCCTCCCCCTTGGACTCTACTGCCTCCTATGGGTCCTGTACTTTTGAGCAGAATTTTGCCCCCCCCCCCCCAGAATACGCGGGGCAGCCTGAGCACCCACGCTCAGGATCGGAATAACATGGTCGTGGATGCTCAGCGAGGGATTCTCCAGGGGTACTGGTACCCTCCTGGGGTAGTTCATCGTGTAATTCCGCTACCATGTTGATGGGGGGGGGGGGGGGGGAATTGGGCCTCCGGCCACCTGCACTCACCAGACGAAACGCAGAAGCAGAGCTTCTACTTCACGCCGGTATTCTGTGAGGTCGTGGTACCAACCCGGCTCGAGCCGGCCCATACATGCAACAGCAAAAACTGCTGCGTGGCTCTACCACCGTTATAAGAGGCGGTGCAGCGATAAATAAAACTTACTTAAATAACATAATATATACTTACAATATACATACAATATAGCTGTGTTAGTTAAAACTTGCAGCGAATTTTCACATGCTTATCGACTTGAATTTTAAAAACAAACTTGTTGGGAGCTTTTTTAATGTCAAGAGGGATTTCTATCAATTCATTCTAACAATTAAGAAAATCTCGCAGGTATTGTGAAATTTGGATTTTAGATACTCGGGAGCACATGTTCGGAATTGTGAAAAGGGTATAGAATATTCTAACATATCTACGCTGAGGGATAAGCACCAATTTAGCTGAGTACGAAAAGAAAATACATGGTCGTATTTTTTTATTAATTTTAAATTATATGAGCTGAAAATGTAAAGAGGTGAGTGAAATAATATTAGTCATTGTCTTAATGATTTCTTATATTTACGCGAACACTACACATTGAATAAAACTATTATTACGGATTCTATAGCGCTTAATTAACTTGTTTTTTATTGATTCCCGACGTTTCGCGTACTTTACAGCACAAAATTAAAAAACATCCTAATTTCTTTCGGAGGCTGGGTACTACGACCTGCATGTGATCAGACGTATATACGATACCTACTGTTAATTTAACTCACTGTATTCACAAATAGATAAATGAATTTGAATTTGAGGTTGGCCGGCGGCTTCGCCTGCGTTATAGTTAAATAATTTATCCTAAGGTATTCTAAAAACCATGTATCCAGCCGCACGGGGGCGGCGGTGCCAGAGCAGTGAAGAAGTAGGAGTCGCCGTACGGGGACGGTGAGCACGGTCTGCTCACGCAACCGCACGGGGGCGGCGGCGCTCGCGGGGGAGGAAAGGCACTCGCCGTACCCCGTACGGTGAGCGGGGTCACCTAACACCACTGCACGAGGGCCAGCGGCGCTAGCGGAAACGGGAAGGCACTCACCGTACGGGGTTGGTGAGCGTGGACAGCTAACACAACCGCACGCGGACGGTGGCACTAGCTGAGGTGGGAAGGCACCCACCGTACAGGAACGGTGAGCGCGGACCGCTAACACTACCGTTAGCTGCGGCGGGACGGGACGGGACTGACGTTCTATTCCTCGACTGAACTGACCGAGGAATACCCGTACGGAGACGGGTGCTCGGTCAGCTAGCGGACGCCACTAGCGCACGACCGCACGGGGGTGACGGCGCAAGCGGAATGTGTCCATAATGGCAGCCGCTCCGTCCGTTTTATACAAGCAAAACAAATAGGCGCCACTGCAGGTGCAACACGCTGATGTGCAGTGCACGTGTTGTTTACAAGAATGCTGGCTAGCCACAGAGGTACCGCCGCACGCGCAACGGCGCAGGCGCCGTCTCGTGAGTGACGTAGCGACATGATAACACCAAAAAATGCAAACCAACAGCAACACGACACATCCCAGTGCAACACAAACCAGCCTCTCAGCAACAAAGGACGACGGTCGTCCTTTCCCGCACTAGAGGAACTACTCCGCCAAAGTGATGCAACCTCTCTGCATTATATAGACGCGTCGACATGGCCATCTCTGACTATCGCACTCCTCGTTTGGTTGGCAGTAAACCGTCAGCATACGGTCTATCAGTTATCACCACCAAAATATATTAACACTTATTAAATATTACAATACTCAACCATCCCTGACTTCATTAGGTCATAGACATGCCGACAAATATATTAAGAACGTTCTTAAAACCATTATTTTATAAACCTAGAGTGTAAAAACCATTAACACACATTACAGCAAGGAGGAAACCTGCATGTCTCAGAATATGTACATACTCGTAATACATGCATTTTTTTATAGGTGACAAACGAGCAGACAGTCCACCTGATGGTAAGTGGTTGCTGTAGCCCATAGACATCTGCATCTATCATCGATTACAAATCAAAATGCAGATGCGTCGTCACCCGTGAGGACTTATATGGAATGCCTCGGTTGCAGTAAAATGGGTCTCCGGTTCTCTACACTCACCATACAAAACACAGCAGCTTTAAGCTGCAGTTTTACACTGGTATTCTGTGAGAGCGTGGTCTTTCCTGGGTTGAGGCGATCCATTCGTGCTACAACTATACCACTAATATAGCTGCAGCATGGCTTTGCACACATAAACCCACCAGGCGTGAGCCAGACAGACCCAGAGTGGTAGGCAGACACTACCTTTCATTGTGTTATGTTTTATATAGAAACGTTAAATAAGTTATTGTAATTATCAAGTGATAGATCTTAAAATGCAGGATTTTTTAGAAAATCATTTCTAATAGAATAAAGTTAACCTCTAGTCTGAAATTAGATCTGACAAGCCGATTAGTAAATTTCACTTAAGGGATGTAGCTCCCGAACGCGCTCCGAAGTTTGATCCTATTTTGATTATGAATTAATAAAATTTCAATGAAGGTTTGTAAACACAATCTAGAATATAATATCTGTGTTTGTGGTTTGTCAAGTTTCTGTTAAAATATTTAGATTAAACTACGGCCCTCTTTTAAATCTAACATATAAAAATTAGTTTTTATTTGTTCGTATTTTATGCGCTGCCATACCGTTCATCAGATTGCGCTCAAAATTTATCAACTTATTGCTTGCACTTGTGCGAAGGTTATAGGCATAATTGGACTCGGTAGGTGACGCTGTTGTAGAATCTAGACATCACCCGTGCGGAGCCGGGGTACGCTAGTATGTAATATTATTGCTGTTAGCAGTAGGAGAGGTAGCAAGACCACAACGCATTTGATCGATCAAATATGAGTTCTATTCAAAGCATTAGATCAATTTAAAACTATTTCAAAAATGACAAAACATGAACACTAAAATAAAAATAAAAACTTGTCAGTCACGGAACCAATAAAGAAATATGGAGTAAAATAAATAAATATTGTCACTGATTCGTAACCTTTTAAGCACTTAAAAATCCTTTCAAGAACAACAATATTAAAAAGATTTACGCAGATAAAGGAGTCTAGGGTGGTTGCGTAGAGGGCGCATGACGGCATTAAGAGAGCGTCATGTCGTTTGCTGTCACGGCATATGAGTCAGTTTTACGGCCAAAGACGCGCCAATAAATGTTTCAAATTAATAATTTACATATATAAGAGGGCCTTTTCCCCAGAATGTGCTATATTCTTAAAATAAATAAAAGAAATATGGTATAGTTTTTATATTTAACGAATAAGCATTACAAACACAATATAAAAAAAAAACACATTACATATAAAGAGCGGATGTTACACGAGGTGAATAGACTGATTATCTGACATCTCTAAAATCTATACAAATAAATAAAATTGAAGTGTCTGTTTATTATGTCAATATTACAGCTTTTTATTAAATGTATATGAAAGTATATACGGTACTTATAACAAAAATACAATTTTTAAAATTTTTGTCTGCCTGTCTATCTGTTTGTTCCGGCTAATCTCCGGAACGGCTGGACCCATTTTGACGGGACTTTCACTGGAAGATAGCTGGTGTCATAAGGAGTAACTTATGCTAATTTTATTTTAGAAAAATAATTAGGGTAAAAAATTAAAACCCTAAATTACACACGAACGAAGTCGTGGGGAACAGCTAGTATATACATAAAAAAACATGCGTGAGTATCGTGGAAGCGAGAGGGATGGATACTATTCTATCTCGCTTTCTTATTTCGACGCCAAGGCCGTCATGACGGAAAAATCTTACACTTTTTGTCGCCTAGCCCCCATCCGCCAAATCCGTACCGTCCGATAAAGAACTTCGTTCCAATAATAATCTATGCTGACATCTTACTTAAATAAAAGTAATGCATGTTTTTTTATAGAATAAGGATAACAAACGAGAAACGCGCGCGACTGCACAGAGGGACAGTGATTTTTCAGCATACATTTTTGCCCCGGTCAAATCGCTTATCAGGAGTGGTAAAAAGAATTATTAGTAATGTTAATAGCATTAGAAGTATCTTTTTAAATAAAAAAAAAGAAATAAAAAATATACTTACTAATACACACAGTATCTCCGATGTCAGATAATTGATTTGCTGTTTTTTTGTATGTTTTCCCTTACCTGATTTCATATAAATTGCAACCACGAACCGGCTAATATTTAAGGTCGATTTATATTTTTATGTAATCCAAAAAAAAATCGGAAAACTAAATGGAAAGTCCAGTCTGGTCTTTAAATAAAAAAAAAACATTTACGAGTATAAAAAAATTATAAACTTATGACATTATAAGTACATAAAATGTTTATTTTCGTAAAACATTCACGGCAAATAAAAACCGTAATCTATGAATTTACGTTGAGTTTATATATTTTACTTAGTAAATAATGAACAAGAAACGGAAAGCTTGCGAAAATCTTGTTATATATCTCATTTAATTTTTCCAACGAAAGTTAGTATCTCATTAAGCTGTAATAAAATGATCCAAGGACGCAATTTCATTTTGGTGTCGGTTTTTAGATTGTGGCGGTGTTGTATCCATCACATATATACTTTATGATTAAGTAGTAAGTAAGAAATTAAATACAATAAGAAAGATATACGGAGCGTTGTGTACATTCAACGAGTGATGCCAATACCATGCTTCAACTTTTTGACACGTACTCACGCTCACATTTTTCTTCTTTCTTTCTTTATCACCCCGTAAAAGTTCATAGCTACACGCACACGCATGCACCTTAAACCATGTCGTTGGTTGCAAATGATTTTAGATATATAAGTGTACGTAAGTGCGTGTTCATACATTAAGTTGAACACCGGAATTCTGCGTCACACATACGCAACGCTCCGTCTCTCTTTCTTTATTGGTCCGAGGTAAACACATATATCACACTATGTGAGAGATTTTTCACCACAGCTCGTGCCACGGGCAATAATTAAATATGGGCTACCGCTTTGAATTCAAAAATTTAAAGTTAATCGTGAGATGGCGCAATATTCATCACGTAAATTCCTGACCTAAATTCCATGACCAGTTATTAATAGCGTTTCAAGTGCAAGAAGTCTTTTGATGTCGAAAATACAATTAATAACATAGATCGGTAGCTACGATATAATTTATCAATAAATTTATAAGCATGGAGAGAGGAAATATTTGCAAAGCTAAAAACAACAAGGGATAAACTCGATAATGAACACAGCAAACACAGAATCCAATTTTCTTTCACTCTCTTCAAGGCCTATACTCGTACCTATCTAAACAAACCGACTTATTCTCTCGGATATTGCTACCGAGCCCTTTAATTAAAAACGTTCTTCCTGTAATTTAAGACCCGGAAACAAATTCTGACATTTTATCGTATTTATAAAGTGTACTAATCCATGGAATAGGTTAGGCATATAGCTCGAAGAATCGATGGGGAAGAAAGGCTCTCGAGTGGCAGCCTCGTACCGGCAAGCGAAGTGTAGTCGCTTGCCGGTCGTCCCCCTACTACATGTAATAATACAGTCAATGGTGATTCGGGACCGTGCTTTGCGGCATTCCTTGAAGGAGGCCTATATTCAGCAGTGGACTTGTGAAGGGCTTAATTATGCTGAGGACGTGTGCTCCGGAGTTGGCACCGGTTCTAACGCGTCTTTTCCGGTACTCCTACTCCCTAGGCGTAGTCCCGAAATCATGGAAGACACCTTTTGTCCACCCGATCCCTAAAAAAGGCGACCGCTCAGACCCGTCCAACTTACAGGCCTATCACCATCACCCCCTTGTTCTCCAAAATAATGGAATCCGTTATAAACTGCCACCTCATGCGGTACCTTGAGGATCACCAGCTGATTGGTGACCGTCAGTACGGTTTTCGTCGGGGTCGATGAGCTGGTGATCTTCTGGTCTACTTAATTCATAGATGGCAGGAGGCAGTAGAGTCCAAGGGGGAGGCATTGGCCGTTAGTTTGGACATTGCGAAGGCCTTCAATCGGGTTTACGGGGTACGAAAAAAGAACCCCTTTGTCGTATCTCCTCAGTTTCAAGGTACTCCCCTTGTTGCCTCAGCCAGTATCGGAATCCTCGGCGTCGACATATCGAGTGACGTGCAGTTTCGTGGTCACTTGGAAGAGAAGGCCAAATTGGCCTCTAAAAAGCTTGGCGTGCTCAGCAGAGCGGGACAGTATTTCATGCCGGCTCAACGCCTGCAACTTTACAAGGCGTAGGTTCGGCCTCACATGGAATACTGTTCCCATCTCTGGGCTGGGGCTCCCCAGTGCCAGCTCCTTCCACTTGACCGCATCCAGCACAGAGCGGCTCGAATCGTCGACGACCGAGTCCTTTCCGATCGGCTCGTTTGCCCCCTGTCCTATAAAAAAAGGGCTGTAGTGATGATGATGATGATAAATTGTACAGCAAATCTTTCAGCTTTTTATTAAACATATTCATACTTATATATTGTGTAATATAAGTATATACAACGTGTCCCGAAACTCAACGTCAAGCGGGCACGGGGCGAGAGGGAGAGTCATACCTGCCCTGAGAAAAATTAAAAAATCCATATCAATTCGTTCAGTTAAAACTGACAAATTTATGAAAATGAGGATAATCGACATCTTAAATCATATCATTCGTTATTGTGACCACAAATTTCTCAAATTTACCGCGATTTTTTCACTGTCGTGATTTTAAATAAACGAGATATTAATCGCAGTCACAAATCAAGCAAAAAAAAAGGTCGCTAGGTTAGTTAAAATTAACTTGTTTCTTTTAGTCGTAGTTGGAACAAGTGGTAAAATTAAAAATTTTGTACAACCGACTACAATATAAATTATAAAGGATAACTTAAAAAGCACCACCTTTCAAATAAAATAGAATCATCAAATTTGATTCACCTAGAAAAAAGTTATGAGGTACCACACATAAAAAACATACAGTTGAAATGAGTACCTCCCCCTTTTTGAATTCAGTTAAAAAATGAGATCACTAGCTTTGACTCTTCATTAAAAAACATACTGTAATACCCTAGGTAGGTCACTTCAAAGAATGTCCCATGTATCCAAGATTTGAAAATGATATAATACTTTCACTTTTCGTCTTTAAAAAAATAAAATAAATTTGGTTTTCTGAAATAAGAACTAAAATCAAATCTGGTAAGACATGCAGGAAGTCGATGGACGCAGGTGGCTCAGTACTGTGCTTTGTGGAATTTTTAAGGAAGGCCTATGTTCAGCTGTGGACTTGTGAAGGGCTGGAATAATGATGATTTATGCCAAAATAGGTTGTCCTGGGCTAAACTAGTATATCCTGACACGCATAGTATAAACCGATTTGGCCTAGGACAAATTAGTCTGGCATGAGAACGGGTTTGGTTGGTAACATATGCACACATACATATATTATAGTGACAAAGAAGCTTACAATGCACTTGGTAGTAAGTGACAGAAACTAGCAGTCAACTAAAACAAGAACAACGTTTAAGATCAATTGTGAGCGAAAATGAAATGCTTTGTAATAAAATTAACATATCGCTATATTTCTCTGTAATCTATAATACATATAAATAAATTGAAATAAAACTAGTTTTACGGATTTTATCGCGTATATTAACTTATTTTATATTCCCGACGTTTCGAGTACTTTACAGCACCCATGGTCACGGAGGGGACAGGTGTATGACGTCCCAATGTCATAGTTAACCACGACTACCTCCAAATTAAAAATTTTAATCTGGACGTAGCCGTGGTTTATTAATATAAAATAAGTTAATATACGCGATAAAATCCGTAAAACTAGTTTTATTTAAATGTGTAGTGTTCGCGTAAATATAAGATATCATTACAAATAAATAAATTTGAAGTAAAAGCTTAGGGGGTTATTTACACGCTCTTAAGACATTTACATAGTTCACGTTCTTCTTCTAACAACAAAATATGTATTCCAGTTCACTTCACTGAGTTCTATGGTAACTCCTTTACAGTTCAGGCTACACGCAATTGGAACTCCTTGCCAGAAAAGCTTGCAATAAGTTTGCTTTTAAAAATTTGGTGCGTAATCATCTATTAAAAACAACGCTTCTTACATAAATCATCCATATAATTTATATTGTTAGACGTATATATTCATAGTTATTTATATGTACTATTTATATATGTATGTTGATATGTATACTCGTATATGTATGTTTATGTATATATGTACACACATACATAAGAGCACTCAATCCACTCGATGGTAAGTGAATGCTGCGACCCATAGACACCTATATATATCCTCGATTAAGAATCAAAAAGCAGATGTGTTGTCACTCTGGGATTAAGATAGAATGGCCCGTTATCAGAAAAAAAGGTCTCCAGTTCCCTACACTCACTATACAAAACAGAGCTATTCTGCTGTTTTCCTCTGGTAAAAACGTTTAATTTTCAGCGTATTAAAGGCGATTAATATAATATGTGCTAATTTCGGGATTTTGCAAACCTTTAAAAATTGGAAGAGAATGTCAAATTGGCCTCTAAAAGCTTGGCGTGCTCAGCAAAGCGGGACAGTATTTCATGCCGGCACACCGCTTGCAACTTTACAACGCGCAGGTTCGACCTCACATGGAATACTGTTTCCATCTCTGGGGTGGGGCTCCCCAGTGCTAGCTCCTTCCACTTGATCGCATCCAGCGCAGAGGGGCTTGAATTGCATTTTCTTTCGCATTTACCACGGGGAGTGCTCTGAGGAATTGTTCGGATTAATCCCAGCCGCAAAATTTCACGAACACACACCGCGGCAAGCCTCCCGATACCATCCACACCATCTGGGTGCTTGGCGGTTGACCACTGTACGTTTCACTAGGAGTTTTCTTCCGCGTACGACCTCTCTGTGGAATAGCCTACCAGCGATTTTTCCGGACCGATACGACTTAGGGACCTTCAAGAAAAGAGCTTACTCCTTTTTAAAAAGCTGGCAACGCACCTGCAATTCCCTTGGTGTTGCAGTTGTTCATGGGCGGTGGTAGTCACTTACAATCAGGCGAGCCGAGTGAGGTGACTCGTCCTATAAAGAAAATATGCATAACTCCGAATATATTAACTTTATTTTAAAAAGATATGACCTTTTTTATTTGTATCTATTTTATCAAAGTAAAAAAAATATTTATTATATTTTATTCTTCTTTATATATTTTTAATTAGTTAAAAGTTTCCGAATTTGGGATTTATCAAACATTAAAAACTTCATAACTCCGAAAATATTAACTTTATCGTTAATAGTTATAGGTAGGACCTTTATTATTCGTATTTTATCAGAAAGTATAAAAAATAACCCGTTTGATAATAACAAGTCCTTGCAATTAAAAAAAATGGTTTAAACAATATGGCACCGAGTTGCCCGATAGCAACATGCATTTATGTATATCATCATTTGACAATTTGAAGAAAATCGCATAAAAAAATTAAGGTGAAATAATTTTTGGTACTCATGCCAACTCCTCCTGGACTAACAGTAAGAATGACAGTTAAGTGCCTCATTTTCTAGCAGCTTCTAGCTTGTTAAATGAAACTATGTGACAAATTCAATACAGTTTCATTTAGTGTATTTCCTTAAAATGTGGTAGACTCAATAATAATTGTTAATAATATCTAGTTTAACGCCATTGAAATAGTTAATTATAAGTTGAAGTGCAGATTTATGTGCTCCTCGGTCAAGGAAAACTTGAGGAAACTTATGCTTGTATGAGAAAATAAATTATTACACGTGAAGTTCGCAACGGCAGCGGGAGGAATCTTCATTACTTCAAAACCCTATAAGAGATGAGAAGAGTCCTGTGCCCAACAGTGCTTAGGGTGTGTTCTGTCACATCCATACTTTTTTACTATTAAACAACCACATCCTTAAACCTACAATTAGCGGTACGTTGTAAAATTATCTCGTAAGGCACACAACACATACATTATATTTAATTTCCATTTACTCGTACATTGTATTTAATCAAAAATATCAGATTTTTAATTATTCGAGTGTATTATTATTATCAACATCATTATCATGTCGGATGCGGTACTCCACTGCTGAACATAGGCTTCCCCAAGGCCCACCATTAAGTATAGTCCACATAAATATAGCGATTCCTGCTTACAATCAAATTATTTAAATTGAACACTTTTCACCATACTGTAATTCATCGCTAACACCGCAAAGGGGCGACCTCAATTTTTAAAAAATTACAGAAGAGCAAGAAAACATTTATTATTTCCCGCTTACTAGCTCTTTTTCATCAGAAAATTAATCTTATTTGTAGTTTTCCATTAAGTCTAATATATTTTAATTTTGTGATGAAAAAAAGCTAGTAATCGGGGAATAATAAAAGTTTTCTTGCTCTCCTGTATTTTTTTAAAAATTGAGGTACGCCCCTTTGAGGCGTCAACGACGAATTGATTGAATTCCGAACTGAAATAACAAATTTCCAAATTGTAAAGCAAATGATTAATGGCTACATTCTTATATTTTGTATTTGTTGCTGTCAGGCTTCGGAACGTACCTAATCGAAATTAAAAAGTAATATTTAGTTGTAAAATAACTCAGATTTAGCGCGTTTATAGTCCAATCTTTATCACGTGGTTATTATAATGTATTTATTTAAAAAAGGCAACTAAATAATATTCATGTTCACCGCAACAACCAGAAAAAGTCCCTACAGTAATTTAAAAAAAAATTTTCGCTCATTAGATAGAAAAAGAAATTAATTTAAGGAACATATAAGGAAGAAAGTTACTAATTTATATCGCAAGATATATTTACAAATGATAAAAATTTTACTTTATGTACGACTGTGTTTAAGAAATGCAATTAAAAAACAGATGGAATTGAGTAGAATCAAAAATCTCTTCTATTACGTCAATATTTTAATAGCAGTAGATTTTTATTCTTCGACTTGTAATTTTAATATCCATGTAATCTTATGCTCATGACGTATAACACGATTCGTTTTGCGTCCCGCAATTTAATTTAACAAATAGGTATTCATTTAAGTCGAGCATCTTATAACAGATTTTTCCATCCATTTTTTATTCGAATTTCACCAGCACACGTCCATAAAGTCTTAAATTTTATAAATTCTAATTTTCGTTTTTTATTACAAGGATGTAGGAATGACAAACGGGCACACAGTCCACCTGCACCCAAAATACAGATAACAACGCACCTCTAAGTCTAGTACTATTTACAATCTAAAACCGAGAGAGTCTCTTAGAGATAAATTTAAACAAATAAATATATTTACTTTGGCCTCTCAGTATATTTACGAAAATGTAATGTATGTTCACAAAAACAAAGGTAGTTTTAGTAAAAAAAAGTGTTATACATTCTGTAAACACTAGGAACAAACAAGATAGTGATACCAGTTTCTCGACTCCACAGAGTCAGTAATTCATTCTTGGGGCAATGTATACGCTATTACAATAAGGTCCCGGAAAGTGTACAGGCTCTCTCTATTACCAATTTTAAATGTATTGTTAAGCTGAAACTGTATAAAAAAGGTTATTATAGTATAAATGGTATATGGTAATACATGGTTGATAATAATCCCCGGGAATAAGGTGGTCGCTTCCAAGCAGTTTCTAAAATAAATTTTGTAAATAGTTTGTAATCATTTATATTGTAAAATTTATTTTAAAAAAAAAGTCCTGCTGGGCTTCTTGCTGGTTCTTACCAGGACAGAGGGTTTTTTTTTTCGAACCAGTGGTAAAGTAAAAAATGACTTTCAATAAGAATTACACATGTAATGTATATTGATTAAAAAGTTATTCTATTCTATTCTATTATTTATTCTGTATCTGGAAGTAAGCATGGGTTCAATATATCAAAACGAAACTAAAAACGGTTTACACATAATAAAACATATCGTATCGATATTGTTTATGCCCAAAATTGGTCATGTTGAACGCCATCCAATCGCGTTCGAGCTGGCGCTTCACCCGATGGTATGTAGGTAAACGCCGCCAGGTGGGGCGGCCGTGTGCGGCTGGGAGTCGCTCGACGCGTGAGCGAAAGGTCGGTGCCCCGCCAACCACGAGGCGGCCCGCTTAGGCCCTCTTACCTAAATTCACGGCCCGTCATGGATCTAGATAGCTAGATGAAGTACGTGCTTCTTCGTCACGTAGATATGTGAATTATGCGATATTTAACTCGTGCGAAGGTGCGGAATAGTGTACGCGCGTCGAGTAGATATACGGTCTAGGATTCGAGCCGCGCATTCCTAGTTTGAGAGCTTCTCCCGGTTAATTGGCAGCATATCGTTATAATTGGGTCGTCGCGTTAGTGCCTTTTTGTGTTTTGGTTGCCTAGTTAAATTGATTTGCGTGTCAACGAGGTGTATTTTGAATCTTGTGCGACGTGTTATTCTGTGTCGAATCCGTGTTCAACTCTGCGATGAGTGTGGAATTAGGCGAATTCAAATTAGTTAAATGTAGAATGAAGCTAAGAGACTGAATAGTGACAGTGAAGAAAGAAGTGGTCCGGCGCTGAAGCAGTCTGGAGCGATGCAGTATTTTGGAGCAGCCTGGAACTCGGCCGTTACTGGTCGCCTATGCTTGCCAAGGCCCCACACATTCACACATCACTGTAAACGACTCGCTATCTACCATTACACACACTCACGGCCTGCTCAAGCCTTGGAGCGAAGTTAGCTCCTGATACAGGTAAGTACCTTTGCTTTCTAGTTTGCTCCCATATAGTTTATTGTGATAGAACATATTCCACGTGGCCATATTGAGGCCCGACCTGCGTCTGCCCCGGCCAAGACGATCTTTGCAAGGGCAGCTGTAGGCCGTAACAGATATTCTGCACAAAGAAAACGGTTTTTATAATGACGCTCAATCTAAGTGAATCTAAGCACAACACAGCTAACGTACCATATCAACTGAACAGATGTCAACATACAAGTACTAGATATTCACCCCTTCTCTGTCAAACTGATGATCTCTGTATGACTGATACCTAATAACGGTTTTTGGTATCGATATGGAAAGTTCATATCGGTTATGTAATCTTTGTCATAAAAAGCTGATAATGCTCATGTCTACTGAGAACTATTACAGAATAAATTGTTGTACTAGACGTAACTAAGCTGGAATACCTCACTACCCGTAAGAAGGGCAGATTCCCTACACTCAACGTACAAAACACAACGCACAGTAAGACAATATTGCCCGAATATAGAAACATCCCTCAAATTTTAGTTGCCCTGTAAGTGCCTTATAAAATTTTTATCAAAATCAGTTAAACGGCTTAGGAGGAGAAGAATAACACTCGCATATCGGAATTTTATATATCAAGATTATATAGTTACTTTAATTTCTTTGTTAAGAAAATAAAGACTGCCTCACATCTGTATACAGTAATCATAACTACCTACCGACTTCTTATCTCAGAACACTATTATTGCTGGTGCAGCGGCGGAGTTTCTAATTTAAACAAGTCAATACAGATTACCGATACGTCAGAAATGTTAAAATTCTATTTTTCATTTTTAAATAAATTGTATCTTCATCAATTCTGTCAATTGTTTTATAGAAATCGCAAAGCTCACAGATTTTGTTGTGTAAATTGATTAATGGATCGGATTTTGTTTATCTCTTTAATCTGTACGTTGATTAATTACAGTCCTATTTTGGTCTTGCGTATTTTCGAATTCATCGTAAACGAAAAATTGAGAAGATCATTTACAAAATCCATCTAATTAACATTTTTGTGAGCGCAGAAAGTTTACAATTTGACTACGATATACGACAATTTAATCCTTACTCTAAGATAAGATTATTGTAACTGGATTGACACAAGTACAACAATTGAGGATATTGATTTGTTTTAATATGTGTGTAAGTTTAATTAAATTAAATGAACACTTGTTCAAAACGTAGTGCAGTTATTGTATTAATATTAAACAAATAAAGTAAATATTATTGAGAAAAGATGGAGTCAATCAACTAATGTTTTAACTTATGCGTTTATATATAATTATTAAAGTTTTAGTGTTTATCAAGTTGAATTATTGTACAAATTACGCATTCTACTCATATGGGAATCCTAACACCGACGGAAATACCTATTGCAAAGCCACAGAAACGCTGACGCCGGAGTACGTGCATCGCCAACGTGACAAAACCACCGTTCATCGAATCACCGTTTTCACCCTCACTCTGTATTCATCCTCGATCAGGATCACTAGTCCTTTTTTTATAGAAGAGGGGGCAAACGAGCATGCGGCTCACCTGATGGTAAGTGACTACCGCCGCCCATGAACAACCGCAACACCATGGGAATTGCAGATGCGTTGCCGGCCTTTTAGAAAGGTGTAAGCTCTTTTCTTGAAGGTTCCTAAGTCGTATCGGTCCGGAAAATTCGCTAGTGGTAATTGATTCCACAAGGAAGTTGTGCGAGGGAGAAAACTTCTTCTAAATCGCACAGTGGTGGACCGACAATCATCCAGATGGTATGGATGGTAACGCGAGTTTTGTCGCGATGTGCGATGGTGAAATTGAGCGGCTGGAATTAGTCGGAACAATTCCTCAGAGCACTCCCCGTGATAGATGCGATAAAATACGCGATAAAAGAGATGCAACATCTCTACGCAGTGCCAGTGTATCGAGCCGATCAGAAAGAACTCTGTCGTCGACGATTAGAACCGCTCTGCGCTGGATGCGGTCAAGTGGAAGGAGCTGGCACTGGGGTGCCCTGGCCCAGAGATGAGAACAGTATTCCATGTGGGGCCGAACTTGCACTTTGTAAAGTTGCAAGCGATGTACCGGCATGAAATACTGTCTCGCTCTGCTGAGCACCCCAAGCTTTCTAGAGGCCAATTTGGCCTTCCCTTCCAAGTGACCACGAAACTGCACACTATTCGATATGTTGACGCCAAGGATTCCAATACTAGCTGAGGCAGCATGGGGAGTGCCTTGAAACTGAGGAGATACGACAAAGGGGTTCTTTTTAGCGGTAAACGCGCAAACTTGTGTCTTCTGGGGATTGAACTGGACTAGATTTAGTCGGCCTCAATCCGAGACTTTGTTGAGCAAAGACTCGACTTCAGACACAAGTTTGTCCCGGTACTCAGCGACGTTTTCCCGAGAAATATTGGCACGGCCGGTATATAAGGCATCACCAGTGCTGTCGTCCGCATAGCAATAAATGCTATCAGTTAGCAACATATCATTGATATGCAGGAGAAACAGCGTTGGTAATAGCACGCAGCCTTGTGGAACACCAGTGTTGATAGGCTTGAAATCAGAGCATGCACCGTCTACTACGACCTTGATGCTCCGATCAGCATGGAAACTGGTGATCCATTTGCACAATTTCTCGGGAAGCCCATAGGAAGGAAGCTTCGAAAGAAGCGCTTTGTGCCAGACCCGATCGAAGGCCTTCGCTATGTCCAAACTAACGGCCAATGCCTCCCCCTTGGACTCTACTGCCTCCGCCCATCTATGAGTCAGATAGACTAGAGGATCACCAGCTGATCGACCTCGGTGAAAACCGTACTGGCGGTCACTAATCAGCTGGTGATCCTCAAGGTACCTCATGAGCTGGCGGTTTATAATGGATTCCATTATTTTGGAGAACAAGGAGGTGATGGCAATAGGCCTGTAGTTGGACGGGTCTGAGCGGTCGCCTTTTTTAGGGATCGGGTGGACCAAAGCTGTCTTCCATGAATTCGGGACTACGCCTTGGGAGTAGGAGTACCGGAAAAGACGCGTTAAAACCGGTGCCAACTCCGAAGCACACGTCTTCAGCACAATGGGAGGGACTCCATCGGGCCCACTCGACTTGCTGACATCCAGGGAGAAGAGTGATTTGCGAACCGAGCGCTGTGTAAACCGCACATCCGGCATGGAGCACTCACATCGCGGGATGGTCGGCGGTGTGTTCCCCCCGTCATGTAGAGTTGAGTTGGACGCAAAAAACCGCTGCAGACTATCTCCTTGTTTGTTTACCTCTGTAGCCTCTTACGACACCCACAGGGTGGTGTTATGGGGTAGTGGATATTCTAACACCGCACCGCCACTACACGGTAAATTAAAGTTAAAAAACAGCAATTAAAGTTACTTTTTTTTAGAAAATGTTAATCCGTGGTCTAGACCCTCTAGGGTTTTGCGCTGTTGTAAAATATTAAACAAATTAAAACTGTTTATAAAAACTAAAAGCAAGTTGAGCTTAGAATCATCACTTTAGCTTTTCAATCGACGTACACAGTTTAATGTTTAATGAAATTCGAACCAAAACTTGATATTGAATTTCAAGTTGAGATGTATAAATTAATCGAAGGAAACAGTAATAAATTTAATAAGTTGGTAACATAATTCCCCTGAACTAGTTTATTTTATACCCCACATCTAGTTATTGAAAATTAAACATTTGCCCTAGTGGGAACACAATACCATTATTAGTGTGTCACCACAAATTTGTCGTATTTAATTAACGCGGGTCGCTCGCGTGTTACTCGCCCTGAAAAAGAATGTAGGACAAAATAATATGTTTTTGCTATTCCATGACACTTACCTTTTAGGACTTCAATAAAACTTTAAACTCAATGGGATTGTGACATAATATGCAAAAATAGCGGTTTTTTTTTCGACAAAATTTTAGTTTAGTGTTGAGTTTCTGTTATATTACTGCGATATTAAAATATTATAGTTTAAGAGCCAGTGAGTGGCAGACTTACGGTATTTCAATAAGCTTCACGTTTTTTTCAGTTAATCCCCTATAAATGAGGTACATGAAACGGGGACTCTTTAGTTTGACCGGCGGTCGATATAGAGACGCTCAGGTGTAAAAGGTGTAAAAAAAATGACCGACAAAAACGTGAAAGTAATAAGTCTGCCGCTTTGACATCTTGAAATATACTTTAATCCGGTCTTTAAATATAAATTAAAATTTCTATTACATCAATTAAAATACTTGTTTACAACTGTTCTTTAGTATTAGTCATCGTCATCATGGTTATATCATCATTATTATAACCCTTCACAAGTCCACTGCTGAACATAGATCTCCCCCAAGGAATGCCTGAGTCACCTGCATCCGTCGACTTCCTGTATGTCTTACCAGTTCGTCACTCCATCTAGTGGGGGTCGCCTTACACTTCGTCCACCGGTACAAGACTGCTACTCGAGAACCTTTTTTACCATCAGTTGTCGGTTCTTCGAGCTCTATGGCCGGCCTATTGCCAGCTTACTAATCCGTTGGGCCTCACTCACACGCACACACACACACACACACACACACACACACACACACACACACACACACACACACACACACACACACACCCGTAAGCACGCACGCACGCACGCGCGCACGCGCACACATACACACACACACACACACAACAACACACACACACACACACACACACACACACACACACACACACACACACACACACACACACACACACACACACACACACTCCTCATGCTATTAGACGGGAAATGAAGCTGCAGTCTTCAGTAGATTTGATCAGACAGTAGACAGATCTCCAAATGCATGCGGCGGGACTTGCGTAACTTCAATACAGCTCATATTGAAGAAGCAATCAAGCGGAACCAGAGCTCCAAAGTCTTTGCCAGAGACCTGTCTGTCAGTAAAAGTCAACTCTGGAAGCTGAAGATTGAATGTGGCGGTATTGTTTCCGGGACACTTGAGATTTTGAGTGAGATTCAGAGATTCTACGGGCAGCTGTACACGTCATCGTCAGATCCACACGCAAGTGTGAGTAACGATCTAAGATTAAGTCCTATCCGACTGTATTCCGATGATATTCCGAATTTGTGAATGAAATTAGAATTTCTCTCCAACATTTTGAAAACGCCCAAGCTCCGTGCAAAGATGGAATTACAGCGGACCTTCTGAAAGCAGGTGAAATACCAGTACTTGAAGTCCTTCAGAAGCTCTTAAATCCGTTCTCCATGGTGGCAACATTCCGGAGGAGTAGAAGTACACTGGTATTGTTTTTCAAGAAAAGCGACAACGATCTCTTGAAGAACTACAGACCGATTTCTCTTCTGAACCGCGTCTACGTGCTATCATATACGAGAGTCATTACGAATCGTCTCGCACGCAGGGTCGAGACTTCCAGCCTCCCGAACAAGCCAGATTCCGAAAAGGCTTTAGCACCATAGACCACATACATTCCCTTCGGCAAATTGTACAGAAGTCTGAAGAGCAGGATCTGCCACTTTGTATTGTGTATGTGGAATTTGGGCGATACTACAGTCCCTTCTGCGGTGCCAAGTTGACTGTCAGTATATCGAAGTGCTGAAGTGTTTGTAGGGCTACGATGGCTATCCGAGTACAGAACCAGAGTACGAAAGCTATCCAACTGCAGAGAGGTGTAAGACAGGATTACGTTATATACCCGCAACTCTTCACGTTTTCAAGCTACTGGACTGGAGAGGATACAGTATTAACATCAATGGCGAGTTCATCACTCACCTTCGATTTGCCAACGATATAGATCTAATGGCAGAATCGCTGGAAGACCTAAACACCATGCTTAATGACCTTAATAGTGCCTGCCAACGGGACGGCCCCCCACTAGATGGAGTGACGACCTGGTAAGACATGCGGGAAGTCGACGGATGCAGGTGGCTCAAGACTGTGTTTTCTGACGTTCCTTTGGGAGGCCGGTGTTCAGCAGTGGACTTGTGAAGGGCTGCAATGATGATGACTCATATACATAATAATCTATGTTAATCCGATAGCGATTTAAACTTTGTTTAACGGAAAACATAGAACACCATATTTCATTAGTTTTTGATTTTTTAAAGTGTTTTGTTTAATTATATCCACTGCTGAACATAGGCCTCCTCCATAGATTGCCACAAAGTATGGTCCTGAACCACCTGCATTCATCGACTTCCTGTATATTTTATCAGTTCGTCACTCCATTTAGTGGGAGTCGGCGAGCATTGATTGTCGGTACGAGGCTGACCTGATCTCTTTTGACGTATTGTCTGTGAGTACTGTGAGTATAAAAAGTGTCAATTTTTTCCCGAGTGGCCGAATAGAATGCACCTGTGCTTGCGTACACAATAGTGTACCATAATCCTGTCCTGCGCAGAAACCGTTACAGAAATTCGGTCTGTAGGACATTATTATTATTCATTACAACTTACCAAAAGCCCACTGCTGAACATAGACTGATGTATAGGGAAATACTTGCCATAGTTGCCAATCTTGGCCGGCAGTTTGGTAGCCGCAGTTTTTTATTGAGTTTTTATCAGAAAGGGTCGGCTGCAAATGTCCCATTTCATTTCCCTCCATCGCCTCTTACTGGACTTTCACCCATGACATGATATTTGGGGTAGTGGATATTCATGCGCCATTAATTACTGTTATTATTCATATTAAAATATCCATAAAAAATTATTAATAGTTTGCAATACCAATCACCAACGAAGTTGTATGTCTTATTTTTTAAAATATTGCAATGCTTGCCACAGAAATCATTGAGAAAATGTCGCACCATAGAGATGTGATAAGAACCAATATTATTCTCATATTCCGACTTTGATGTTACGTTTCTGTGAATACCAGAGAACAAATAACAGAACTTAGTTCCCCAATTTGCAATTTAAATTATCCGTACCCATACAATCGTGAAATTGTATTTCAGAAGACTCGCCTTCCAAATGGAACTTACTGAACAAGTGTGCAAAACAGGATAAATAACAACCAATAACTATACAAATAAAATATTAAATCAACTGTTGAATATTACCTACCTTAATAAATTAAAAAGAAAACTATAAAGATTTAAAAATATCAGATTAGATAACTGTAGCATATTATGTCGGTAGATAATAATTACGGTTTCTACGGCTACCCGGTATTGTGTGAATAAATGTTCGTTTACGGCTTCGGTGTGTTTAAATAAGCGCTTCCCGTATTCCTTGAATAGCAAGGACATTAAAGTGGCGACGAGTTCATTTTGTGTGTTAATAATCGATTAACCAACAGTAGAAGTCACGCGTTAAAATGTCTATCTAAGGGAAAGTGCCAGTTTTCGATTGCAAAACAGATGAGTGGCTGGTACACGTAGCACAACTAAACAACTTCTTTATTGCAAATGGAATATTCAATATTACAGATGCTCAAAGAGTGAGAAGACGGGCAATTTTATTTAAAGGCATGTCACAAGACTCATATCGTCTTACTCGTGATTTATTGTACCCAAATACGCCTGAATCAACCTATTATAAGGTGATTGTTGCTGCGCTTGACGGCCCAAAAAAGTGTATATACGCTGAAAGACAAAAGTTTTATTCGGCTAAAAAGGACCCTCGCGAGTCGATGGTGGAGTATGCTGCTCGTCTTCGTGGACTAGCATCGGCATGTTGTTTTGGTACAGCTCTAGAGATATGTTTGACGGATCGTTTTGTACTTGGTCTTGACTCTGCGTTTGCCCGAGAGAAATTATTTGGAGAAGATCCCAATCAGCTAAAACTAAATAAGGCACTTGAAGTAGCTTATGCAGTTGAAAGTGCGCAGCGTATTGTTTTCGCTGGCGATTCGGCAAAGTTAATTAAGTCTGAACATATACGAACTCGCGGCGAAAAGCTACTGCAAGCGGCGGTACACGAGGTGGTCGCGCCCGTGGTGGCGGCGACGGCGGAGCCCCCAGGTGTAGTGTGTGTGGTGCGACGTCACACGATACCTCCGTATGTGGCTATCGTCATCTGTCGTGCAATTTGTGTGGTGAAAAAGGACATTTAAAAAGAATGTGTTCTCAAAGATACTGCGTACATAACGAGATTAAAACCAAAAAGGACAAAATTGTAAAAAAGCAGCATAATGGTATGCAGAATAATTACATTTTGGAAGGTAGTGAGTCATTCTTGAACCATTACATAATTTACTGCGAAAAAATATGAAATGGGAATGGACAGCGGAACACAGTCCACCTGATGGTAAGTGGTTGCTGTGACCCAGACATCTACATCTATCCTCAATAAAGAATCAAAATACAGAAGCGTTGTCACCCGTGAAGACTAAAATGAAATGCCTCTTTCCAGTAAAATGGGTCTCCGGTTCTCTACACTCACCATACGAAACACTGTGTTAATCTGCTGTTTTACGCTGGTATTCTGTGAGAGCGTGGTCCTTCCCCGATCGAGCCGACCCATCCGTGCTACAACTATACTACTAATATAGCTGCAGCATGGCATCTACCACGTGCAAAACCAATGTACGTCATTACTCAAAACAATGCATCTAAAAGACCGTAACCGACGGCAACCGAAGCTAAAGCAATTTTATCAAGTGGCAATCATAAGGCGTCATTTTATCCCCCTCTATTATTGTGTAAAGGCCGTCTTTTAAAAAATCCACATATTAAATATTATAAAGTGTTAGTTAAAGTTAAAAGGTTTAGTTATAGGCTGTTAGTAATATTTATGGTGAGATCTTAGTTAGGACCCTTATTTACGTTGTGTTTGTTTAAGAACTTAGTTCTTTTAGGTGTCTCTTGGAAGAATGAATATTTTCTTTCACTATGTATGTATGATGTACAATGAATATTTTTTAATTCACGAAGAAAGGGCTCAAAAAGGTTAAGAATATTAAATTGTCCCTGGAATTGGGACAATTTAATATTCTTCTATCAGGTTCACATCAATCAACTCCTTATAATTGTTCCCTTCCCACTTGGTAGAGGCTCACGACATTTATATAAAAATACGCGATACAAGGGTTTCAATCTTCCACATTAAAAATAAATTGGGGAAGGGGGCACATGTCTCGAGACACGCCGTGTGCGGTGAACGCCAACCAGCCAACGCTCTCCTCCCGAAGAGGGACGTTAAGTTGGGAACTAGACCGTAGTTCAGAGCAAAATAACTGGCAAGCGAGTAAAAGAGGGCTTGGCCCCTTGGTAGTGTGTAAGCACATATATCGATCGAAGTCGCGCATGTCAATACGTGTAAACGCCATACAAAATACGATCATATCCAGCCACAGTGAATGAACGTCACACGGTTTAGGCAACACGTCGAATAATAGGCACACTGGCCATAAACCACCTGCCAGACCGCCGCTCGTGCAGGTGTGATGTAAGTGTAAGGCATCACCACCAATTGCATGGTCAGCACGGATTCTACCCGCAGAGCGTGTCATGAATCTATTGCTCACCTCAAGGGAATGGGGTCTCACGTAGAGTGGCTTTTGGCCGCAACCTAGAGGGAGGACCTCCAGCTACCACCCGCATGAGGTCGACACATATGCTCCACTAAACAATATAACGCCGGATATAGCCAAAAAGCAGTTATAAGATTATAACAATAATTCCCCACCAGAAAGCGTTTGTTTAACTGACTTTGAGTATATGCATTTTTCGATCATGTATGTCTAACCCACCAACAAGTTGCCTTCAATGATTCAAAGATGGGAAATTTACAGAGATATATTATTATGAAGTTATACAAAACATCATGGAGATCAGACAGTCTGCAGCCCCGTCATGAAGAGACCTCTCTTGGGCAAAGCTACTTAGATGTGAGTCAAAACAAGACGCAGAGAGCGCCATTGAAAATAACGACCCACCAAACAACCATCACAGAGACGCAATGCTGCAGAAAGCAACAAGCATCAATACGACTCTCATCGGGCTTACCCAAGGTCCCCCATACATTCCCAACAGACATCACCACTCGCATACCTTCATCGACCAAAACCACAAGATGCGTCGAATCAGACGCAGCACACCCACAGATCCATCACAAGACGCATAGCGCCCCCTCACAACACACCCACATGGTCCCTATCAACTTACGTCACAAAATTGGTACTGTTGTTATATTTAAAATAGCACTAACGTATCATAGTAGCACGCTACTAAGACGTCAGTAACCAAAAATCTACATATCATAGAGCTATTGCACTAAGACATGGAGTTGAGCAATCTTGTTGCACTTAAAAGTAGTATCAAATACACTCTCCCTAGTCCAAAAGATAGCCAACGTATCATAACACTATGCGCTGAGACGCCACCCACAATGTGGGATGTGCGATGTCCACGGGCAAGTCGTATTGCTTTTTTTTTTTTTTTTTTTTTTTTTATAGAATAGGGGGCAAACGAGCATGCGGCTCACCTGATGTTAAGTGACTACCGCCGCCCATGAACAACCGCAACACCAGGGGAATTGCAGATGCGTTGCCGGCCTTTTAGAAAGGTGTAAGCTCTTTTCTTGAAGGTTCCTAAGTCGTATCGGTTCGGAAAATTCGCTGGTGGTAATTGATTCCACAAAGAAGTTGTGCGAGGGAGAAAACTTCTTCTAAATCGCACAGTGGTGGACCGCCAATCATCCAGATGGTATGGATGGTAACGCGAGTTTTGTCGCGACGTGCGATGGTGAAATTGAGCGGCTGGAATTAGTCCGAACAATTCCTCAGAGCACTCCCCGTGATAGATGCGATAAAATACGCAAAGAGATGCAACATCTCTACGCAGTGCCAGTGTATCGAGCCGATCGGAAAGAACTCGGTCGTCGACGATTCGAATCGCTCTGCGCTGGATGCGGTCAAGTGGAAGGAGCTGGCACTGGGGTGCCCCGGCCCAGAGATGAGAACAGTATTCCATGTGGGGCCGAACTTGCGCTTTGTAAAGTTGCAAGCGATGTGCCGGCATGAAATACTGTCTCGCTCTGCTGAGCACGCCAAGCTTTTTAGAGGCCAATTTGGCCTTCCCTTCCAAGTGACCACGAAACTGCACGCTATTCGATATGTCGACGCCAAGGATTCCGATACTGGCTGAGGCAGCAAGGGGAGTGCCTTGAAACTGAGGAGATACGACAAAGGGGTTCTTTTTAGCGGTAAACGCGCAAACTTGTGTCTTCTGGGGATTGAACTGGACTAGATTTAGTCGGCCCCAATCCGAGACTTTGTTAAGCAAAGACTCGACTTCAGACACAAGTTTGTCCCGGTACTCGGCGACGTTTTCCCGAGAAATATTGGCACGGCCGGTATATAAGGCATCCCCAGTGCTGTCGTCTGCATAGCAATGAATGCTTCCAGTTAGCAGCATATCATTGATATGCAGGAGAAACAGCGTTGGTGATAGCACGCAGCCTTGTGGAACACCAGCGTTGATAGGCTTGTAATCAGAGCATGCACCGTCTACTACGACCTTGATGCTCCGATCAGCAAGGAAACTGGTGATCCATTTGCACAATTTCTCGGGAAGCCCATAGGAAGGAAGCTTCGAAAGAAGCGCCTTGTGCCAGACCCGATCGAAGGCCTTCGCTATGTCCAAACTAACGGCCAATGCCTCCCCCTTGGACTCTACTGCCTCCGCCCATCTATGAGTTAAGTAAACTAAAAGATCACCTGCTGATCGACCCCGACGAAAACCGTACTGACGGTCACTGATCAGCTGGTGATCCTCAAGGTACCTCATGAGCTGGCAGTTTATAATTGATTCCATTATTTTGGAGAACAAGGAGGTGATGGCGATAGGCCTGTAGTTGGACGGGTCTGAGCGGTCGCCTTTTTTAGGGATCGGGTGGACCAAAGCTGTCTTCCATGAATTCGGGACTACGCCTTGGGAGTAGGAGTACCGGAAAAGACGCGTTAAAACCGGTGCCAACTCCGGAGCACACGTCTTCAGCACAATGGGAGGGACTCCATCGGGCCCACTCGACTTGCTGACGTCCAGGGAGAAGAGTGCTTTGCGAACCGAGCGCTGTGTAAATCGCACATCCGGCATGGAGCACTCACATCGCGGGATGGTCGGCGGTGTGTTCCCCCCGTCATCTAGAGTCGAGTTGGACGCAAAAAGAGAGCACAACAGATCGGCTTTCTCTTTTGCGGCATGGGCCAGTGAGTCGTCCTCTCTGTGCAGAGATGGGAGGGATGGCTGACAGAAGTTCCCTTGGACAGCCTTGGCGAGAGACCAGAATGCACGGGTTCCCGAAGGAAGGCGAACTAGCTTCTCGCCAATTCTGCCGATGTGCTCAGACCTTGCCTTGGCAATGACACTTTTGAAGGACCTGGAGGCGGAATTATACTTCTTTTTAAGTGCGCTGGTGTTTAAATCCCGAGACGTTGATGCGTCAGCCCAGGCCCGGTAGCACTCCTGCTTATAGCGTGATGCTATTTTACAGGAGCGACCAAACCATGGCTGGGATCTGCCTCCGATGGGCACCACAGAGGATGGAATAAAAAGTTCCATACCCTGAAGTACCACATCAGCAACAGAATCGGCAACAACGCTGGGATCTTCCGGCGAGAAGCAAACCCGCCCCCAAGGGTAGGATGCAAAAAAAGACCGCATCCCGTCCCAATCAGCTGACCTATAGTGCCAAACACGGCGGCAAGCTGTAGATCGCAACTGCGATTGGAGCGTGAGTGGCACTGTGCTCCGGATCAGACAATGGTCCGAAGAGCCCAGAGGGGCATCGACGGAGACCTGATATCCGTCCGGATGAGAGGTCAGCAGAAGGTCTAACAGGGAAGGTACATGGTCTTCCACATCTGGGATCCGCGTAGGCGAAGTAACCAGTTGTGTTAGACCATATGCCAAAGCAAAGTCGTAGACAGATCTACCCGCATGATCGGTTGAACGAGAACCAAGCCATTCAGCGTGGTGGGCGTTGAAATCACCGAGTATCACGATCTCTGCGGATGGGACCTGTTGTAGCACGGAGTCTGCAGCCATTTGGACGTGGTCGATGAGTCGGTCTGTGTCGGCATTACCGCTATGGGACCTATAGGGGCACCCGTAGACGCGGGGATGGTCGTCGCTGTCTACGCGCAGCCATAGGATGGACAGGTCCGTACCTTCAAGGCTGCCGAGGCGTCGAAAACAGATGTCCTCTCTGACGTATACACAAACTCCAGCCCGGGGCACAAAGGAGTGTTCCAATTTGTACCCCGGGTAGGAGAGATATGAAGTATCAGCCGGAGAGGACACCTGAGTCTCGGTTAAAAAGAGCAAGGCCGGCTTCGCCGTCTCTAGATGGTAATGGACAGCGTTAAGGTTGGAATGAAGTCCCCTGATGTTGCAAAAATTCACGGATAGCGTGACAGGGGTCGCCTTGGTTGTATTGCTCCGCTTGCCCCGAGCAGCATTAGTCACGAGCGGAATTTTGCCCCCCCCAGAATACGCGGGGCAGCCTGAGCACCCACGCTCAGGAGTGAAGTAGTTTGTTCGTGGATGCTCAGCGAGGGATTCTCCAGGGTTGCTGGTACCCTCCTGGGGTAGTCTTGTATTTAATTCCACTACCATGTTGATGGGGGGGGGGGGGGGGGGGGGGAATTGGGCCTCCGGCCACCTGCACTCACCAAACGCTACAACAAACCCACTTACTTTTCTTTTTATTTACCGGATACCCCTTTTTACGGGAAAAAAGGCATTCTATCTTAGTCCTCACGGTTGCATTTTAATTCGCAAATGAAGATAGATGTAGATGGATATGGGCCACAGCAACCACTTACCATCAGGTGGACTGTGTGCTCGTTTGTCACCCTTATTCTATAAAAAAAAAACTTACCACCGGCACTAAGATATTATGCCTAGGTCATATCAGTTAGCGAGTCGAATTTTAGCTCGGTCACAGTTACACGCCACTATAATAATCCTTTTCACGTCCCATTTCTATAAATATGCTTTTATGCTTTTACATATTTGAGACCGTCCACATATTTGCTTTATTTCCTAGACCTTAATATTATACTTATATATCTTTTATTTAAGGGAATTCAAGCCACAACTCTACTATTATAATGCTTATGCATCTTAGAGACCTTGTATATTAATGCTTTTGTATCATAGACCTTACTATCAAAGTCCCTAATATAGGACTATACATTGTGCAGCAGTACTAGTAGCAGTCGGTCAGCTGACCACCCCAAGGATAAGGATTGTAACATTTATTTGCTATAAAATTAAACTGTTTATCTTATATTTTATGTAAATCTCTCGTTTTTGATCTGAAAACTTCTTTAAAATCGTTGTGATTTTAAATTCGATAAAACAAAAGAGGGACACTAAAAAGAGACAAACGTGTACACCTATAGGAGAGAATGAAATAGAATATTATATTAAAATAATCGAATTTAGGTCATCTAGGGTCTATTTTACGTATTATTTTGAGAGTCAATCAATTTTGGTTCGATAAGATGACATTACCTATATGATGTAGTAGATGACGCTATTACAAAGATTTTTTGTTTGAAAGAAAATATTTTATTTATTTATTTCACAAAAATTTTGTTTTTCATGTCTAAAAATAAGGATTGTAACATTTATTTGCTATAAAATTAAACTGTTTATCTTATATTTTATGCCACACTTGTGGTTGAAAATTGTCATCTTTAGAAGTTAATAATGCCATCAAAAACATAACTTGTAAAAGAAACCAAGTCTCGCAATCAGTTCTTCTACCGTAAAAAGTTGTGAGATCCATGTAATACCAAGTCGGTTAATTTATTCAGTCCCTACTTAAGGGTCCTTTTGTCTTAAGTTATTACGTAATTAGCTAACCTAACAACATCTTATAGTGACCATATCAATATTAAAAATCTTTTATGTTTTAAATAGATTGACTTGGCCATCGCATGAAAACACGTGCGATTGCCAATCGCACTAAGCAATCTAATTTAATGTAATATGTATTATTTGAGAGATACATTGTGTTTTCATGCGATGGCCAAGTCAATCTATTTAAAACATAAAAGATTTTTAATATTGATATGGTCACTATAAGATGTTGTTAGGTTAGCTAATTACGTAATAACTTAAGACATAAGGACCCTAAAGTAGGGACTGAATAAATTAACCGACTTGGTATTACATGGATCTCACAACTTTTTACGGTAGAAGAACTGAGTTGCGAGACTTGGCTTTTTTTACAAGTTATGTTTTTGATGGCATCTCATTTCTTTTTGTAGATAGATATATCTAGGTACCTATTTACACCTATTATTCCATGATATTATCATATATAGGTACACTGATTCATTCACTGCAAATGTAACTTTGTAATCCTATATATTTATATGGGATTACAAAGTTATTTATGCAGTAGATGTATCTCGAAAACTGGACCGAAATTGCAAAATATTTTAATTTTTTCTTGATTTATATATTAAACAATAATTGTATTCCAAATTTGAAGCATCTATGTCTGCTAGAAGTATCTTAGAGTTTTGATGATCGGTCAGTCAGTGAGTGACAAAATTAAGAAACTTTTACTGGTTATAATTCTTAAACTACTGATTCAAATTTAATGAAATTTGAAATATAATAAGTCTATATAATGCCTACTTAGTTAGTGAAAATTCAGGCTTCTAGTTTTATCTACAACGAAGTTATAGGGTTTCGAATATGGCCTGAACTGCTTCGAGAAAAAGGATGGTACGGCCGTGCCGCTTTTTTGCTCGACTTGGCGGGGGTACTGCCGTGCCCACAGATACTCTCTGTCTCAATTAAAGAGGTCATTATGACGATAAAATCAAAGGAACTAATCCCAGATATAGAGGTTTGTTTTGTCCCACTAAGAGAGGTAATTCAGTGCTAAAGTGTCGCGACCTAAGCATGAGTTCCAGCTATGGAGGTTTCTCACTTATGTAGGTCCCACTTAACCAAGTTTTACTGTATTATTATAGTTTTCCGGTTACTAATGATTTCTTATGCAAATTTTTAGTCCAATAATTTGTGAACATTAAAAGTAAAAATTTCTATTTCTATCGCAATATATCAATATATTTTTTTAATGGCTACTAAATGGCTTCTCTAATATTTTTATATATTTTTTTGGAGACGAAAGCTTAAGAGATAGACGCATGTTTCAGCATATAATTTACATTGGTGCGTTAGTACCAAATTATGAATCACAATTCGAAATATTATATTAGTTAGGTACCTACCAATCCATATGAACATCATGATACTCAGTATGGTAGCACAATATAGCAGTGTAGCGCTCTGGCGTTCCAATATTTATATCTTAACATGGGTCTCGTCATGGTTAATCTGTGTTAGGATTACTAGCATATTCAATCGCGATACGAAACGTCACATACCTTTAATGCTATTTCGCGTTATCAAACTCAATATTTTAGATAAAGCATCAGACATTTTAACGTGGTAGAGCTACGCTGCAGCTGCATGTAACAGTAGAAAACCGACTTTAAATTGCTGAAAGACAGTCTCGGCGTGTCCTTCCGATGGAATTTAAGGTCACCGCCGGTCTCCGCTCCTGCGCGCGTCTCCCCGCTGACGCTCCGTCGCCCGACGTCTGGAAGTTACTATTAAATGCAATTGTCCGCAACCGCCTCTTTGCGTTGTCTGATTTCGTGCGTTTTACGTGACAACGAGGCTACCTTGAA
Organism: Parnassius mnemosyne; assembly: GCA_963668995.1. Taxonomy (NCBI): domain Eukaryota; kingdom Metazoa; phylum Arthropoda; class Insecta; order Lepidoptera; family Papilionidae; genus Parnassius; species Parnassius mnemosyne. The sequence goes on along the minus strand of CAVLGL010000035.1, from coordinate 14,355,249 downwards.
TTTTGTGTGATTAATTTAACTTTGATTGCCATTAATTTGCGTCAAAGAGTTGCTTGTGTGGTATTTTAATATCGTACGAAGGAATTTTTGCTTTGTCGGGTGGAACGCTAAAACTTTGTGACCCGAGAGAAGGTCGCGTTCGTATTCTATTATAATTTTTTGCTAAGTGACGTTAGACTTGAGTTCAGATAAAAGTGAACGCCCATTGGAGTGATAGAAGTTGTGGAGCCGAGCAGCGCTTGTGGATCTGCTGGCCGATTACGTCGGTGACGTCAGGTTACAATACACACTTTCGCACACTACTTACATATACCTTACTTACCACCTGACTGCGCCTTGTGGTCGACACTACCTCCGGAACTCGGTAAGTTTGTGTTTGCTTATCAGCCATTAAATAATAATTATCCATAGGCCATTTGGGCCCGAACCCTCTGGTTGCTCGTCGAGTGAGCTACTGATGGGCCCTAGCCCAGTCGACTTTTGTCGGGGCAACTAAGGGCCGTAACAGAGAAGTTATTTCTTTGCTACCGTTAGGGATGAAATTTTTCTCCAAATTTATATGGGGCCACCCTTGAAGTAAATTAATAAAAAATAATCATCAAAATTCACAATTTGCGAAGATATCGCGTAACATACATACAAAAAAAACATACACCCAAATTGAGAACCTCTTCCTTTTTAAAGTCAGTTAAGAATAAATAGCTGAATAAGGAGAAACTTGTAGAAACTTGCGTGCTGTTAAATTCAAAACTTATTTGATATTATGTAATGTCGAATATCATATCAAAATTCCGCTCTGGACTCGGTGTTCACTGTACAGACATGATATTTACAGTACAGCACAGGAGCAATCTGTGGTCGATCCTCGCTAACACCACTGAAATTGTAAAGTTTTATTTAAGAATATTGATTTACTACGTTCTCAACAGTGAACCAAAACATATGTACTTAAACCTGCATGTTTAAAGAATATTTCTGGAGCAGCGAACAAATTGCTCCAAAACCTATTCAAAAATAAAAGGAGTAGGTCACAGACCAGCACTCGGTTAGCTAGCCTTTGTCATTATGTGTTATTAAAAAAATTGCTGTTATAAGTCCTACTGCGGACACGGTTCTCATTAGAGTTTATGGAACATCTGCTTCATTCATAACAAATAGACGTAAAAAGTGTTTATTGCAAAATATACTCTTTATGCCGTAGTTATGGGTGCCGTAAGAGGTTTGTATGTGTCATAAAATCGGGGATCGTCATATCATTGTGACCTCCCTCCCTCCCATAAGCGTCTAAACGCAATTACCGTAAGCCGTCCCGCAAAATGGATTGTCATGATGAATCGTCATATCCAACCATTTTCTTCGTGTTTGCTTTTTGCTTTCTTTTTCCTTATAATTTTGATGGATTACAAAACTTAGGTTACGTTAGTAATATTGTAATTCCTTTAATTACTTTAAATAATTTTTAAGTTTAAAATGCGAATACATAACCGTTTTGAGGAGTTGTTTTAAATGATGTTGTACATTGCAACTACGTAATTACAAGTGTATCAATTAGTACTTCAATTGTTTATGTAATGGCCAGACTGGTCTTAAAAACACATGTGACTAAAAGTTTTAAATACCAACTTAAGTATTTTGTTTTGTTTTGTAAGAGTAAGACTACAGTAGCGATCTTCATGTGTAAGGATTAAGATTGTGTGCTCAGTAACATGTAATTACACTGGCTCGCTAGACCCTTCTTACCGGAATATAACTGGTCTTAGAAACACATGTGGCTAAAAAGTTTTAAATACCAACTTAAGTATTTTGTTTTGTTTTGTAAGAGTAAAACTACAGTAGCGATCTTCATATCTAAGGATTAAGATGGTGTGCTCAGTAACATATAATTATACTGGCTCACTAGACCCTTCTTACCGAAACACAGTAGTGCAGGCGTTATTATTTAGCGGCAGAAATAAATCCTAAAAGTATAAGCAAGTATACGTCTAGGTGGAAGAACTCCTATTTTGACTAGGAGTTTGTCTGGTTAGGTACCATCCTCTTACCTATTTCTGCCACCAAGTAGTGCTTGCATTGCTGTTCCAGTCTGAAGAGTAGGAAGGGTATATAATTACATGCTGCAGGGCTGCAGTAGCTACTTACCATAAGTTGGACTGTGGGTTGGTTTGTTACTTCAATTTTTTTTTTAAAGAAATACACAGTGAGACAGATGTTATACTCATAATATATTGATGGACCGAAATTAATTCCAAAAACATGTAACTGGTCTTACGTGGTAGAGCCATGCTGCAGCTATATTGTGGTTGCAGCACGAATGGGTCGGCTTTACTGGGGTAGGACCACGCTCTCACAGAATACTAGCGTAAAATAGCAGCTTAATGTTGCTGTGTTTCGTATGGTGAGTGTATAAAGCCGGAGACTCTTTTTACTGGAAACGAGGCATTCCATCTCAGTCCTCAGGGGTGACAACGCATCTGCATTTTGATTGTTAATTGAGGATAAATGTAGATGTCTATGGGCCACAGCATCCACTTACCATCATGTGAACTGTGTGCTCGTTTGTCACCCTTATTCTATGAAAAAAAAAAACTGAAATAACTATAATACGTAGTACAATAATTTTTGTCTTATTGTGAACAAAAACAAAGTAAAAAGTATTTTTTTGTTAAATCATTGACAACAACATAAATTTCGTTGTACGTTTCGTGTAATATATTCATAAAATAAATGCCTAAGTATTTAAAGTGACGACAGAAATTGTTAAAAACCTTATTGCCAAAAGTGCTTTGTAAAAGTGATTCCACTATATTCATTTGAATAAAACTTGGCTCTATTTCCGCTCCGTTTGCCACAAATGATTTCATCTTAACATCTTGTTCAAGGAAAGGTCCCTTCTCCTTCTGTTTAACAGAATTCAGTAACTTTTGCAGACTTCGTTTGTTACTTTAATTTAAGTAATTCTTATTGCCGTAGTAGATTTCCACATTTCATCTCATTTCATTTTAAAATAAATATTATACCTTTGAAAGTATAATATTTATTTTAAAATATCGTTGCCTTAAAATTTCTTTGTTCCAACCTTAATTAACAAAAATACTTTCAAAAAAGACGAGCATACCATACGGCATTCTCTGCCAGACAACTAATATTATTACATTCAAATAATATACCCATAGCTACGCATATATTATACTCAGATATAATAAGTCGCTTATTCTTGTTGTTCTGCTCCTTTATCAGCCATTTTACCCTGTAGTGGCGGTATAAGAAAAGCCACTGCCTATATCATGCCGTGGGTGACGTAAAAGGTGTCAGAGAGAAACAAATCAGGAGATGGACAGTAGCGTATTCCTAATAACGACTAAAAATAAAAATAAAAACTGCGGTTGAAAACACGCTTGCCATGCATGACAACTATAGTTCCACTGCGAATATCTTCGTTACGAATTCTATCACGCAGAGAACCTCCAAGCATAGCGTTTTCATAGCTATCCATCAATATATATTCTTGATGCAAATACTTTGGACTCCGTGCAGGATGTGACCACGACTTGGTTTTGGCGGTATGGTTTAGAGCCTCCCAGTATTCGACAGGATACAATTTGAAGACTATGTGCAGGAGAAACGTGACTCAAATCGGATTTTCCCTTTCACCATCAGGCTCTCCTTTTTGCTATGGACATGTCATGCATTAGAATAAACGGTTTATTTCGTTCTTCGTAATAAATATAGCAGACAAGTAGTATAGTTTGCCAGCATCTGCCCTTTCCTCCGTATACAAGGTATCTTTAAGGCAAGGGTACAACCACTTACCATCACATGGGATTGTAGTCAAGCACTGTCTTATAAAAGAAGTAAATAAATAAAAACTATTCAAAATTAAAAAGAAAGTTTAATTATTCGTCGCAGAACAACGTCAAATGTGCGCGATAATCACGAATAGGAAGATTCGCAAAGTTATTTAAAATTATTATAAATAGAGCAATAAAAACAATTATTAAACAACTTAAAAATCATTGTAAAAATCATAAAAATCAATATAATAGTAATAGATAGTTAGATACCTAATATAAAAATCGGTGCAGCTATATATCAAAGCTGTTATTTATTTTTTACGTTCAGTGCTACGCAGCTACGAAGTTCGTAGTACTGCGTAGACTCCTATCAAGCTTACGAAACACTTACCTAGTCAGGTCATAAGTATTGTCACATAGTAAAAACTTTTCTTTTAGAATGCTGGCCACAAAAAAGTTTATTGAATTCGAATTTCGAATTGTTCATGACAATAAAACTGTATACTTTTTAGAATTTTACTCATTTTTAAATATGGCGTGGACGCTTAAAGTAGACCGTGTTGCAGTTATTGCGTTGCATTGTTGCGGTTACGCGCCAATTCAAATTTTTGACATACTGAAAAATTTGAATATAACCAAAAGATTCATTTATCGTACCATCAAACGATACAATGAAGACTCTAGTGTAGATGACAGGTCAAGAAGTGGTAGCCCTCGGTCTGTTAGGACTCCAGCAGTGATAAAAGCTGTGAAGGCGCGAATTCAAAGAAATCCCAAACGTAAGCAGAAACTATTGGCCCTTCAGATGGGGTTAAGCAGAACCACGGTGAAAAGGGTGTTAAATGAAGACTTAGGGCTTCGGGCATATCGAAGAAAAACAGGACATCGTTTGAATGCTCGTCTAATGGACCTGAGACTGGAGAGATGCCGCGCTTTTTGAAGCGGTACGCGGGAAAAAAATATCGGGAAATTGTTTTTTCGGATGAAAAAATTTTTACACACAGTAGTGAAAAAGCGAGCAACCGTATTCCGCGTGCCCAACGACTTCATTTTCCATCCTCGCTCATGGTATGGTTGGGAGTTTCTTATTGGGGCTTAACAGAGGTACATTTTTGTGAGAAAGGTGTAAAAACGAATGCAGTTGTGTATCAAAATACAGTCCTGACGAACCTTGTGGAACCTGTTTCTCATACCATGTTCAATAAGACACTGGGTATTCCAACAAGATTCGGCGCCAGCTCATAGAGCGAAGAGCACACAAGACTGGCTGGCGGCGCGTGAAATCGACTTCATCCGGCACGAAGACTGGCCCTCCTCCAGTCCAGATTTGAATCCGTTAGATTACAAGATATGGCAACACTTGAAGGAAAAGGCGTGCTCAAAGCCTCATCTCAATTTGGAATCACTTAAGACATCCTCGTTCGTGCTGCGATAGACGACTGGCCGCGCAGATTGAAGGCCTGTATTCAAAATCACGGAGGTCATTTTGAATAAACTTTAGTGTCATAAGAATCTATGTTTTGTTAAGTTCATTTTGGTATATAAATGGTTACATAATGAATAAACTTGTTTCAATTATTTTATATTAAACATGTGACAGAATTTATGACCTGACTAGGTACATTTTAGGCGGCTTTGAAGCATAAACCAAGTTAAATACTTGATACTTGGCATCCAGTCAATATTAAAATAACCGCATGCAAATAATATATACCGTCACGCCTGTAATCCCCGAGGACTTACTAACATTATACTAAGTAAAATTCCTTAAATTTATCTCTCACTTTAGAGTCGAAGAAAACACAAAATTAAATAATTTCGTCAGAAAATTTTTACTTCTTACATTCATAACGTATAGAGAACTAGTTCGATCAAAATGATGTTAGTTTTATCTAAAGAAAATGCTAGTATTTACTGAAATTCGAATATTTTTCTTGACCCGTACGCTTGACGTGCAAGCTTAGAGTAATAAGTATCATACATAATATATTATGTAACTTATTCTGATCGTGCATTGTTATTTATTCAATTGCAATTATAATTTTATTTCAAGTTTATAGATGAGAGATAGCTATTAAAATATTTATAATAATCGGAAAACCGCCTAAATAAAAATAATCGCATCTGTGTTATTCTATTGCGTTTAAATTGGTCATTAGTAATTTTATAGTTTGTAGTTATTGGCAGATTTTATTATTTGAATATCATAATATACGAAGGGTAAAACAACACTTTAGAATATAATAATGCCAAGTACACGTCACTTAACATTGTATACTTATCACAAACAAAAAAATATTCTCATGGTTCTGTCTTGTTTCCGCCATTCGTCCACAGTGGTGAACCACTCTTAGCGTGAGTATTGAGCATTTTATGCAATGAAATTGTTAGCGGCAGAGTTAGCAGTAAATAACTATAGTTTAAAACTTCTGCATTCCAGCATAAAATAGCATAATGCTGCTGTGTTTTGTATGGTGAATTAAGAGAACTGGAAACCTGTTTTACTGATCTCGAATCATTATGTCTTAGATGAAACTTATCTGCACTTTAATTCTGAAATTAAAGTAGATGTAGATATATCTACGAGCCACCAGGTAAACTGTGGACTATTTTGTCACCCTTTACACTTTTGTCACCATTATTTGCATAAAAAAATTATTTGAAATATATTAATATTTGTGACATAATATTTAACGCAACCCACAGGTGCACGCTTACTTGAGAAAGTGCGACGTATTTTCTAGGGTAAAGGCACTAACTTAGCTGTGAGTTTCTAGAGTGCGTTATGAGCTACTTCATATGAAAAGATATATAACCAGATGGTTTAGTGTGCTCTTTACAAGTAAAATTATAATAGTAAAATATTTTATAGAAAAATCTAATACAAAAGCTGTCTTCTCACTTTAAGTGTAGAAAATATTTTTCCAAAAGGATAGTCATATACAAACACTTTACGAATGTAGAACAAATTTTGTTCCCAAACGTAGGAAAAAAATAACAAGTTAGGACCCTATTTGATCACATTTTTGTTAATAGAAATTTAAGAAAATTATTAATAAAATAATAACTTTAAAGTTATTAGTTTATTAATAATTTAAAGTTATAGTTACAACACAGGCTTCCCTCTCATTTTTGAGTGTGTCGTTTTGGTCATTTTGGTATGTACTCGTAGCAATAAGTTCGCCACGCTGCTTACGTGTTGGCAGACTTCACGTCTTCAAAATATTTTTATTTCTCAGAATTGCAAGTTTACGATGTTTTTCGTCACTGTCGAGCAGATAGTAAACCAGCACTTAAAATTTTAACTAACAATTTCATTGGAGACCGCGGGGATCAAACCCGGTATGCTCGTGTAAACAATTATTCTCTTTCAATTCTTATTTCTTCAAATATCTTTAGGCATATTCTAATCAGAAGCTTAAAGGGGTTATGTCAGATAAGGTGTCGTTAAAACAGGACTTATTTTGCCGTTAAATTGTAAGGATTTTATAACGATAAATATCTCGTAATGTGTCAAATGTATTGCACACCTCATAACGTGAAGCGTTATTAGGTAGTGCTTTACTCTCGACACGTCAAGTTCAACCAATTTTGTACTTATACGATAGTATGATTAGCCAATATCAAGAAAATACTCTAATTAATCTATTTTATATTTTCTAAAACTCACTTTATATTGATCCTTTGAAGAAAAACCGGTTTGAAAAAAAATTTACGTTGACGTCCGGATGTTCATTTTGTATATGATCAAGATAACTCCCGAAAAAATAGACGTATCAAAACCGGGTTTTTACCCCTTTTTCATATCAACAGCCTAGTACGCGTAGCTTATTAATAAAATAATTTTCAACTTTTATAATTGCTATTAAAAATTTATACGCACTTATATTTTTACACGTTATTTTTAGCCGTTGATAGACAAAGGATAAATGTACCAAACAGCCTATATCCAATATATAGGCTGTTTGGTACATATCTAGTAAATATTATTATTATATTTCTTTGTAGTAAACTATCTGTAATTACCTGTGTATCGGTGACTACCTGTTAAAATAATAGAGCGCTAAATTTAAAACACGTAAATAATATATTTTAAATGTCTGGGACACAATTTATTTCTTTCATTAAATATAAATGAAACCATAAGGAGGCATGAGTGAAATAGTTTGGATTTTCCAAACTATTTCTTAATAGTTGCAAGCATAATAAAACCTTTTTATCAGGGTTACCTTTCCAACCAGGATGTTATAAAAGGAATAACAAAATGTCAATTTAAGCTTTTACTATACTAATATTTTAATTTAAAATAAATAATATTTCAATATATTAACGAAATCTATCGATTTATTTGTTATTATAATAAAGAAAAACCTTCTCATTATGTAGGACTCGCACTGATTAAAACCCGGCGGTGTTTCACTTTCACCACATATTGGCAGGGCCACGGGAAGGCTTTCGCGCCGACGCCCCATGGCATCTCCTCCTCGGGGAAAGACTTCTTCTCCTCTTTCCCTTCTCAGGTATGGCGCACCAGGAACACAAATCACGCCTTCTTCCGCAGCCTCTAACTCCAACTGCGCGGCGGATGCTCCTGAGCCTGATACCCGGAGGCGAAGGGACCAGGAAAAAGCGAACACTCCAAAGCCTCAACTTCCTGACCCCAGTGGTGGATCTGATCTATCGCTCCGCTGCCAACCAATTTCAGCCGCGAAGGATAGTTCGAGGGGTCCATAGCCATACCAACACTCCTCTTCTCCCGCGACTCTACCTCAGCTGCGACGGAAAGGAGGAGATGATACCCCTCCCGACTCAGTTCATCAACACGCTTCTGGAATGGGCTAGGCAAGCCCACTCGGAACGGCCACCTCCGGCCAGCCCTAAAACCTCAGACCAGCTAAGTTTTTTCAATGGTTTCTTATATTTACGCGAACACTACACATTTAAATAAAACTAATTTTACGGATTTAATCGCGTTTATTAACTTATTTTATATTCCTGACGTTTCGAGCACTTTACAGCACCCACGGTCACGGGGGGACTGAGGTGTATGACATCCCAATGTCATAGTTAATCACGGCTACCTCCAGATTAACCATTCCTCAATCATTTCATTCTCAATGGGTTCCTCTTTGTTCACTGTGGGTGACCAAGCTACGGCTACTAAGCTCCCCCGCCACGACAAGGCGGGAAACCATTCATCGGGGGACTACTGCCACCAACTAACCTTACATCACTCTAACCACTTCACAAGAAAACTCATCAACGTCGTTAACAAGCGTCAGTACCCACTTAGAGCTAGGCATCAAAGAGTATATTATAACTCTTAATGATGCCTCATTTACAAGCAAAACTCATCTAAATTATCGACGTGTAACTTAAATAAAAATTATAAAATAATAATGCAATATGGTTTAATATTCAGTATTTGACGGCTCCGTGGCGCAGTGGCTTAGCAATGAGTTGCTACGCTGGGTGCCGCGGGTCGGAATCCCGCACGGAACAAGTATTTGTATGGCCTACAAATAATTGTTCCGGGTCTGAATGTTTGTCTTTGTGTAATTTGTGTTTGTAAACTGCCTCCACAATACAGGAGAAAATCCTAGTGTGGGGATAACGTTTTCTAAAATAAAAAAATAAAGAGTATATTCAGAAATAAGTATATATTTCAAATTTTATTTAAATAAACTGGTAATTTAACCATAGATATTGTCAGTTATCTCAAAGCATTTACATGTTTTACCAAAGATCAATCCACGAAAATGTGAAATTGATTTTTTTTTTAATTTCAAGTTATAAAGCCACAATAATGTTAATGACTTGTTGTAAGAAATTGAGCGTTCTTTTACGACAGGCTCTTTTACGCCTCTAATTGTGTACTTAACAAGCATGCGATGGTGAAAATATTGCCAAGTTTCATTGAAATCCTTTCTTTACAATGGATGTTACGATAACGTCACTTTTAAATACTTTCTATGAATTTGACTTACGCAAGCGAACGGAATAAAGAACCATGCCCACTTTTCATACATTTAAAAACCTCATAGTAAAAGTTTATGTACAGTTATAAGGTATATTAGAAAAACTTCCTGTAAGTTTAGAAAATAATGTCACGTAGTCATTAATTTTACGATTTAAACGCTACGAAGCCCAAAAATTTTTATGTTATTCTTTAGGTTAGGAATTGCCGTTACCAAATATGAAATTTTTCTATCTCTTATTAATGTACTATCTCCACTTCCTCTGAGATTATACCGAGAAAAATCTTGTGTATCCCTACATATTTCTATTCTATATGATCCATGAAAAACATACAAACTAGCACAATACACAACGAGACGCAAACGCAACAAGTAATTGTATTCTCTTTGGCAACAACCACTAACTTAGTACTTAAACGTAACGTACATGAATGCAACCAAATTGAACACAGATAAATCTGCCAGAGAGAAAGAATGCCTCACAGCATATAAAAAGTAAATGTAAAGTTACAGTCGCCTATAAACTTCCCACTGCTGTACCACGGGCTTCTAAATTAGATAAGTTGCGCGTGGAAGATAAATTTGAAGTTACATAAATACTTTAAAAAAAATAGCAACCCGCGGCGGCTTGGTGTGATTACTGGATCTCGACAATAATGCCAACTACCGTGTCCGATCGTAAATCTAAACCAATCGTGGACCCACTCAAAAACATAAAAAAAATCATCAAAATCGGTCCAATGGGAAGAGTTCTGTGACAACCACATGAACATAATAATTAGATATATATTTATAAAGATGTGGTGTCGTAGCAGTGGAATAAAAGTGGTTATAAATATATTACTCTATATTTCTCTTAATGTCTTCAAAAACCTTATTGAAACAATTTATCTTCAGCACAAACCAATCATTTACTTTTCTTATAAAAACATTCAATACTTCAATGTCAGTTATCGTCTTCGGCATTACATTAAATATCTTTGGGGCCATACAAAAAATGTTCGAGATATGAATACACAATTTTCTATCTGACAAACTGAGGTTCGTGAATAATAAAACTTACAGTTTCTTTTCCCTTTTATTTCTAACCAATCAAAAGCGTGTTTAAGTGTGAAAAATCGTCTGAAGTAAGTGAAATGGAAATTTCGGAAGAAGTGTAGATGAAATAATGAAAGCAATGAAAAGCATGAAAGCAGGTAAGGCAGCCAGATATGATAGAGTATCACTCGAAATGCTAAGGGCTGGAGAGGGTGTGGTTGCAGGCCTGCTGTACACCTTGTTTAATTTATGTTGGGAACTGAAGCGGGTACCGGAAGACTGGTGCAAAGCCGTTATAGTCCCTATATATAAGGGAAAGGGGTCGCAGCAGAACCGTAAAAACTACCGTGGTATCAGCTTGCTTAGCATTGTGGGTAAACTGTATGCTAAGGTGTTAAATGAAAGAATTATGGAAGAAACTGATGGAAAAATTTGGGATTTGCAAGCTGTATTTAGAAAGGAGATGGGGGTGTACGGATCAAGTCTTTTCCATGCGCATGATTGCGGAGAAATTTTTGGCCAAAAACCAGAAAGCTTTTTTTTGCGTTCATGGACTTGGAAAAGGCTTATAACAGAGTGGACAGGAACGTGTTATGGCAAACACTGACCTCATTTGGGTTGAGCGCTGGACTCTAGTGCTTGTGTCATCAACGGGGCCTACTCGGACTGGTTTGGCATTCAAAAAGGTGTCAGATAGGCTGTGTAGCTTCTCCATGGCTGTTTAACCTATTTATGGGCAGTTGTTTGCAAACTTTGAAAGTTGAAGAATGTGGGTTGAGAATGGGTGAGTTAACCGTCAAATGCCTTTTGTACGCCGATGATCAAGTCATATTTGCATCGTCGGCGGCCGATTTGCAAATTATGGTTACTTTAACGAACTGGTCATTAAAAGAAAGGGGTATGAAAGTGTAAGCAAGTAAGACGAAAGTGATGGTTTTTGAAAGAGAAGAAAGTAAATCGTTATGTCAAATAAGAATAGAAGGGGAGTTGATTGAGCAAGTGGATGAGTTTGTATATTTGGTATTTTTATTTAGCAGGGATGGTAGATATGATAAGGATATAGAACGACGAGTGAACGCAGGAAATAGAGTTAATGGGGCTCTACACGCTATTATGAAGAGTCAGAATGTGACAAAGAAGGCACGTATTCATAATGCTGTGTTAGTCCCTAATTTAATGTATGGTAGTGAAAGTTGGGTCTGGCAGAAGAAGCATGAAAGTAGAATAAAGGCTGTAGAAATGCGGTCATTAAGGAGTATGCTAGGGCTGAATCTGAATGACAGGGTGAGAAATAGTGTGATGAGAGAAAAGTGTGGTTTGCAAGATGACGTTGTGACTAGGATTAAAAAAGGAATGCTTCGTTGGTTTGGTCACGTAGAAAGAATGAACGAGGAAAGAGTGACAAAGCAAATTTATGTTTCAGAAGTGAACGGCAAAGTCGGGAAGGGCGCCCTAGACGAAGATTTATCGACCAAATCGGCGATACATTGAAAATGAGCCAGATTAGGAGTGCAATTAACCGACGAGCGTGTGTGCGTAAATATATGGATGTAAAGTACGCGAGAGAGGATCGCGCCAAATGGAAGTCCGTAGTGTCTGCCTACCCCTCTGGGTGACAGGCGTGAGTGTTTGTATTATTGTATTCTAACCAATCCTTGTTATTCTTTTATTTTTTACATAATTATATAACATTTTTTCTTTTTCTCATCATCAGCCCGTAAAAGTCCACTGCTGGACATGGCGCTCTCGCGTATGGGGAGAATTTGCTTTATTGTTTACGCTTGCCAGACGATTTGGCGATTGCAGTATCAAACCTCCCGCACTTTTAACGCTACTCCCGAAGCCGTATTTGGGTATGATATACATATAGCGTGATGTATTTTTTACGCCGTCAACACATTTCGAGAACTTATTTTGTAGTACTGCAGATATTACTGGCTCAATTACTCTTTCAAGCACGGGGACAAACTTGTGCACAGTAGCAGGGCCTAATAATAGAGGATTCTCATTGACATATTAGAATTGAATTTTTAGTAGCCCAATACGAATAGAAAGGAATTTAAAAAAATTAATTGGTAAGTCAATTTGCAGTTACCATCTGGGGCTTCATCACCGCTTACCAACAGGTGGGATTGGCACTGACTTACAACAAGTCAAAAGTGTATAAAACAAAAAATATTTATAAGTTTATAAATTACTTTTCTGTGCACACGATGGTACAATTAATCTATCAGTTTCATATACAAAGGTACACTACACTATAATATACTTACTTAAAAGCTTTAGTTTATGAGTATTACATAAAATTCACTTGTTTGCCTCTAACTTCATCATCTAAATACATTTTAAATCCCTCTACGCTTTCCGTCACAATATTGCTGAATAAATTACCTTAAAACGAAATGTTTAGGTATAACTTAAATTTTATTTCACTTATAAGCAAACTAAACGGAAAATTACTTAAACTTTATAGGTCAAAACTGGTAAGAATAGATTATTTGTTTACTTTTATTAACATTCATATAAGATTGATTGTATAGTAAAACCTGTTAAGAAACGTTCTTATTTTAAAACTAGCTGGCCCGGCAGACGTTATTCTGCCCTTTCTGGTTGGTGGCGCGATGTGTTTATTTTCACATAAACGATTTTCTATAGATTTATTATACGTAGGAAGCTAAATCTTGTTTAGGAATAATAGAACCATCAGCAGCCATAATGACAATAAACTAAAGAAAGAAGGAAAAACTTTTGTTTACTCTTCCATAAGCAGATAAAAAGTTGCATATATAATATACACGGTCATTTACTGTCTATATACAAAATTTCATGGAAATCTGTCCAGTAGTTTGTGCGAGAATCGTGAACAAACAATTTTTCCACAGATTTATTATATGTACAGATCTGTTAGCTTGGTCTGTAATGTGTGAACCAAAAATAAAGTCGTTTACTTTTTCTATTGGAAATAGACGAATTCTCTAATTTTTTAAATTTGTTGTTCAACTAGATTAACAAGTAGTTACTGCCGTAAAAAAAATTCACAGGTTTATTAGATCAAACTTTAGACAAGTCCTGCATAGTTAGGTACTTATATTGTTTTACCGTACACGAGTCATGAATTAAACATTGGGACAAGGACTGAGAAGGACAGACGCTTATAAAATTCAGTCTTTCTTGTCTTCTGTCCTTGTCAACTGGAACCTATTTTTGAGAAGTGGACAAGTTCAGAATTAAACGATAATGGAAGTAGATGACCCGATCCATGATAAATACAAACTGCAGGGAATTTGAAGAGAGTATTAAAATTTATATAAACTCCCACTTAGTCTCCTTCTTCGTCATCAGTCCTAAATGTCCTAAAGGTCTTCATAATTCTTATCATCATCACAATCCCTCATATATTTTTTATAGGAGAGGGGGCAAACGAGCATGCGGCTCACCTGATAAGTGACGTGGTAAGTGACGTGAAGCAAGTGAATTGGTAAATGACTACCGCCGCCTATGAACAACTGCAACACCAAGGAATTGTAGATGCGTTGCCGGCCTTTTAAAAAGGAGTAGGCTCTTTTCTTGAAGGTCCCTAAGTCGTATCGGTCCAGAAAATTCGCTGGTGGTAATCGATTCCACAAGGAAGTTGTGCAAGGAAGAAAACATCTTCCAAATCGCCAGTGGTGGACCGCCAATCATCCAGATGGTATGGATGGTACCGCGAGTTTTGTCGCGATGTGCGATGGTGAAATTGAGCGGCTGAAATTAGTCCGAACAATTCATCAGAGCACTCCCCGTGATAGATGCGATAAAATACGCAAAGAGATCTCTACGCAGTGCCAATGAGTCAAGCCGATCGAAAAGAAGTCGGTCCTCGACGATTCGAACCGCTCTGCGCTGGATGTGGTCAAGTGGTAGCAGCTTGCACTGGGCCCCTGCCCAGAGATAGGAACAGTATTCTATGTGAGGCCGGACCTGCGCCTTGTAAAGTTGCAAGCAGTGTGCCGACATGAAATACGCACGCCAAGCTTTTTAGAGGCCAATTTGGCCTTCTCTTCCAAGTGACCACGAAACTGCACGTCACTCGATATGTCGATATGTCGACAACGATTCTGATACTGGTTGAGGCAACAAGAGGAGTGCCTTGAAACTGAGGAGATACGACAAAGGGGTTCCTTTTAGCGGTAAATGCGCAAACTTCTTTCTTCTGGGGATTGAATCTAGTCCAAATTTAGCCGCCCGCAGTCTGAGACTTTGTTTAACAAAGTCTCGACTCCAGACACAAGTTTGTTTAGGTACTCGGCGACGTTTTCCCGAGAAATATTGGCACGGCCGGTGTATTGAGCATCACTAGTGCTGTCGTCTGCATAGCAATGAATGTTACCGGTTTGCAACATATCATTGATATGCTGAAGAAGGTGATAGCACGCAGCCTTTTTTTTATAGGAGAGGGGGCAAACGAGCCTTGTGAGCCTTGTGGATTACCGGCGTTAATGGGCTTGTAATCGGAGCATGCACCGTCTACTACGACCTTAATGCTCCGACAACGTTAGGATCATCGGCGAGAAGCAAACCGCTCCTAAGGGTAGGATGCAAAAAAAGACCGCATCCCGTCCCAATCGGCCGACTTGTAGTGCCAAGCACGGCGGCAAGCTGCAGATCGCAACTGCGATGGGAGCGTGAGAGGCACCGTACTCCGTATCAGACAATGGTCCGAAGAGCCAAGAGAGGCGTCGACGGAGACCTGATATCCGTCCAGATGAGAGGTCAACAGAAGGTCCAAGAAGGAAGGTACATGATCCTCCATATCTGGGATCCGCGTAGGCGAAGTAAGCAGTTGTGTCAGACCATCATCATTCATCATCATCATTACAGCCCTTCACAAGTCCACTGCTGAACATAGGCCTCCCCCAAGGAATGCCACAATGCACGGTCCTGAGCCACCTGCATCCATCGACTTCCTGCATGTCTCACCAGGTCGTCACTCCATCTAGTGGGGGGTCGCCCTACACTTCGCCTACCGGTACGAGGCTGCCACTCGAGAACCTTTCTTCCCCATCTAACAGCCATGAGATTGAGTGTGATCGGAGAGTTTTTGTGTTCTTCTGCGGCGGGTCTTGCAGAACTTAGCTCCGACCGCATGGACAGTATCCACGAGCTAGTCATTCATATCGTCCACTTCATTGCAGTCTTCTAGGCTCTGAAAACGGTTTTGTAACTCGAGCTGAAAGGTTTCGGGACTTTGGAATAAAGCACGAGTGGGACGGAGCGTTGACTTCATTAGACGAGACCTCTCCAACTTAACTTTTAGGTTCAGTGTACCTCTAACCATTCGGTGATCACTACCAGTTTTCACCCTCGCGATCACGGAGACATCACTGAACAGTTGTCGTGTGGTCGTCATAACGAAGTCAATCTCATTTTTTGTCGAACTGTCGGGGCTCGACCAGGTCCACTTCCTGTGGGGCCGATTCTGGAAGAAAGAGTTCATCATAAAGAGTCCCTCTTTCTCCATGAAGTCGGCCAGCTGCTGGCCCCTTGGGTTCCGTTGCCCTATTCCAAATTTCCCTACTTTCAGCTCACCGTTCTCTCTTGTGCCTAGTTTTGCATTGAAGTCTCCCATTAACACCGTATAGTGGGTTTTGGAGGAATGCATGGCTCTAGAGATATCCTCATACATATCCTCCACCTCCTGTAGATGTGCCGAGGTTGGTGCGTAAACCTGTATGACCTTCAGCGAATACCGTTTGGTGATTCTGAGTATAAGGTACGCAACCCTCGTCGACACACTCTCAATCTTTACAATATTGGTAACGAGAGACTTGTGGACGATAAATCCGACACCTCCTTGGGACAGATGGTCGACCTCCTGGTCATAGAACAAGTTGCCGGATTCGAGGATTACCGTGTCCTCCCTCTCTCTTTGGACCTCGGATAGTCCTATAATATGCCATCTTAACTTGTCTATCTCTTCTTCCAGCTCCACGATCTTCTCGTCAGTCCTCAGGGTGCGTGCGTTGTATGTTGCCAGGTCGTGTCGTCTTAGGTGGCAACCGAACCTCCACCGGAGATTCTTAGCAACCCCTGCACCGCCGTTACCATGGTCGCAACCGTAGCCAGGAATAGCGGGGCCGCCGGGGACTGGGGGCCGTCTCTTTGTTGTTCTAATCATTGGGGGGTATTTGCCATAGTAGCCACGCTTGGCGAGCGGGTTGGCAACCGCAGTTTTTTTTATTGTAATGTTGCTGTTATCAGGAAGATGCTGCTGCTTATCTCCCGCCTGTTTCCCTTTGTCGCCTTTTATGACACCCACGGGAAGATATGGGGTAGTGGATATTCTTAACCGCCACTACACGGCAAGTGTCAGACCATATGCTATGCCAAAGTCATAAAAAAATCTTATGGCTTCCAAAAGACGGCGGTGTAACCATATCGTTTACCGTTCACGTTATAGTATATCAAAAGTTCACTGCTGAACACAAACCTTCCTATAAATTGCCTCGTAAGGGAGGTATTTGCCATAGTTGTCACGCTTGGTAGGCGGGTTAGCAACCGCAGTTTTGCACACATCGAATGCGAAGCGGAGATGTAGTGCTCTATTGTCACGAAATTAAAAAATCGCAACCTACTCAACTTAAGTCACTTCTACTGGCTATCTATTGCACCTCTTTAAAAAAAAGCATGAGATTTCAATTAATACTTCCGACGTAGTTATAAGATCCGATTATTAAAAAAAAAAGTTAAATAAAAATAATGTTGAGCGCCACCATTAATGCCTAGTACATGGCAACACTAGTTACCACTAGTGCCCTCTAGTGTCGAGTAGCAGAACTAGAAGAGTCAAGATCCTTCTAGAAATTTCCATGGAAGAACTTTGTAGTTAGTGTTCTGCAATTAAAGTGTCAATTTTGGTAATTCACTCATCATCATCATCCTTACAGCCCTTCACAAGTCCACTCCTGAACATAAGCCTCCCCCAAGGAATGCCACAAAGCACGGCCCTGAGCCACCTGTATCCATCGACTTCCTGCATGTCTTACCAGGTCGTCACTCCATCTAGTGGGGGGACGCCGCACACTTCGCCTGTCGGTACGAGGCTGCCACTCGAGAATCTTTCTTCCCCATCGGTTGTCGGTTCTACAAGCTATATGGCTGGCCCATTGCCACTTCAGCATACTAATGCTTTGGGCTATGTCATTTACTTTGGTTCTACTGTAAATATCCTCGTTTTTAAGTATATCACGCAGAGAAACGCCGAGCCATAGCTCGCTGAGCAACTTTGACAACTTCAACTTCTACCTTCATGATCGGTTAAACGGGAACCAAGCCATTCAGCGTGGTGGGCGTTAAAATCACCGAGCATCATGATCTCTGCGTATGGGAACTCTTGTAGGACGGAATCTGCAGCCATTTGGACGAGGTCGATGAGTCGGTCTGTGTCGGCATTACCATTATTGGACCTATAGAGGCTCCACTGCTCTTAAAACCCCACCTGACCTTACGGGAGATGTGGGATTTTAAGAGCAGTGGAGTCCAAACACGGCCCCGAGCTACCTACATCCATCGAATTCTTGCATGTCTTACCAGGGCATCACCCAATAATTTAGTTTCATCAGAAGAGGTTTTTTTTTATAGGATAAGGGTGACAAACGAGCACACAGTCCACCTGATGGTAAGAGGTTGCTGTGGCCCATAGACATCTACATCTATCCTCGTTTGCGAAACAAACGAGGATAGACGTAGGCTCCGTGGCGCAGTGGCTTAGCAATCAGTTGTTGCGCTGGGGGCCGCGGGTTCGAATCCCGCACGGAACAAGTATTTGTATGGCCTAAAAATAATTGTTCCGGGTCTGGATGTTTGTCCTTGTGCAATTTATGTTTGTAAATTGCCTCCACGACACAGGAGAAAATCCTAGTGTGGGGGTAACGTTTTTTAAATAAATAAAAAAAAATGCAGCTGCGTTGTCACCCATGAGGACTAAGATGGAATGCCTCGTTTCCAGTAAAAGGGGTCTCCGGTTCTCTACACTCACCATACGAAACACAGCAGCATTAAGCTGCTATTTTACGCGGGTATTCTGTGAGTGCGTGGCCCTTCCCCGGTCGAGCCGACCCATTCATATTACAACTATACCAGAAATATAGCTGCAGCATGGCTCTACCACGTATAAAAGAAGACGTCAGAATAAAATAACATTACAATAAGCATAGCTTTACTAGCACACTATATCCGGACATCTATTAAGTACTCGGGAACACAGCATTGAGCAGTGTAACTACTTCCAGGGCCTCTGCTCTACACACTCAACAACCCAACTGCACTACTATATATTTACTGTGACTACGTGGTGACTATGGACAATTAACTCATAGCAAATTAATTATGCCTTCCAATGCTTTCTTGAAAAGGCCTATTTCCTTATTTAACGCCGTTTCTAACAAATAACAAAATGTTCAAACAGGAAATATTACGGGTACATTAAAAACAGTTAATAAACTTTCAAAACTTTTATTTGTATACAGACATTAGTAATATTTTTAGAAAAAGCTTTTAAAATGAAAGAAAATGGCCAATTACTTCGTCTGCGTGTCAAAGAGGGTCCTTAACGACTAGCTGGGTATTTTATAGTCCTTTAACGTAATTACACAGTATAGCGCTATAATATGAACGTCGCTGATGAAAGAATCATAGTTACATTATTAAAATTAATATAAACTGCTTCATCATTCCCTCGACAATTACTGGCGACATTAGCCCAGCAGTCAAACATATACAGGCTATCTTTAAATTAAATTTCGCTTCCTGAGAACAAAATTTTCCCTTACAGTAAATTGTCCGAATTGCGAAAAAATGGCTAAGTCTGGTGAGTACGAAGGGTAACGTATGGTTACTAACTGTAGGTGTTGTAATATTAAAATGGTGTGTCGAGTGTGAGGTCTTGCGTTATCATGGAGCAGTAACATAAACTTTCGTTATTTCACCTGGGTTCAGCCGTTGTGTTTTTGTTTGCGATTATCGTAGTCGTAGAGAAACCACTTTTCATCACACGTCACAATTCTGTCCAAAATCCCTTCATTCCTGTACCTACCCCTCAAAGTAAGGGAAGCTTCAACGGGTGCTGTGCACATCAGTTAATCAATATTGTCGGTAAATAAAATTAAAACACGATGCTGATTCCTTGGATGTTTGATAAGAATCATCTTCCACCATGACTTTTGATTCATCATTGTTTACCTCTGTTTCTAGTCTTTTATACGTGGTAGAGCCATGCTGCAGCTATATTAGTAGTATAGTTGTAGCACGAATGGGTCGGCTCGACCAGGGAAGGACCACGCTCTCACAGAATACCAGCGTCAAATACCAGCTTAACACTGCTGTGTTTCGTATGGTGAGTGTAGAGAACCGGAGACCCTTTTTACTGGATTAAGTGATTCCATCTTTGTCCTCACAGGTGGCAACGCATCTGCATTTTGATTCGCAAACGAGGATAAATTTAGATGTCTATTGGCCACAGCATCCACTTACCATCAGGTGGACTGTGTGCTCATTTGTCACCCTATACTATATAAAAAGCCTTCCTCGTGGTTCAGTCTTCAAGTCAAACTTTCCACTACAGAAAGTGATTAAACCAAAAAGGCACAGTAAGTATCTTAATCGTATCCCCTCCAAACACAGCTTTGATATTGCGAGCTGTGTTGAGTTAAAATCACGTAGTAATTCGTTTTCGAAAATGACTATTTGTTCCCTTCATGTTCATCAACTCAAATACCTATTCTGCCTACTCTCTTACCTATTTCAGCCACCAAGTATTGCTTGCATTACGGTGTTCCAGCCTGAAGAGTAGAAAGTCAATATATAATTACATGCCGCGAGGCATTCTATCTTGGGTCTCGAAAGTCACAACGCAATTGTAGCCTTCTTTGTTAGAGGTTGGTTGCAGGTGACGTGGACTGCAGTAGCCACTTGACGCAAGGTGGACTGTGGGCTCCTATATATATATTGATAAAACGAAATTCATAACGGAGACATGTACGTTTTTATATTATTCTGATCAGAAACAAGGTTATTATACGTGGTAGAACCATACTGCAGCTATATTATGGTTGTAGCACGAATGGGTTGGCTCGACCGGGAAAGGACCACGCTCTCACAGAATACCAGCGTCAAATAGCAGCTTAACGCTGCTGTGTTTCGTATGGTGAGTGTAGAGAACCGGAGACCCTTTTTACTGGAAACGAGGCATTCCATCTTAGTCCTCACAGGTGACTACGCATCTGCATTTTGATTCTTAATCGAAGATTGATGTAGATGTCTATGGGCCACAGCAACCACTTACCATCAGGTGGATTGGCCGCTCGTGTGTCACCCCTATCCTATATAAAAAAAAGGTTAAATGTTTTGTTTTGTCAAATCAGTGACAAGAACATAATTTTCGTTGTATATTCATAAAATAAATGCGTAAGTGACGACAGAAATTGCAAAAAAAAACTTATTAAAAAGGTTCTTTGTAAAAGTGCTTTCACTGTATTTCAAATATCTATCTATCTCCACTCCGTGTTCCACAAATGATCCCACCTTTAGCTCTTGTTTAAGGAGAAGCGAACCTGTTTAACAGATTTTAGTAACTTTTGCAGACTTTCTTTGTGTTCTTCAATTTAAATAACTTAAAATATGCCGAAGTAGGTTTTCAAATTTCATTAACCTTTGATTATATAATATTTATTTTAAAATATCATTGTTTTAAAATTGCTTTGTTTTAACCTTGAATAACAAAAGTATTTTCACAAAGGGCGGGCGCATACCATACGGCAGTCGCTGCCAGGCAACTAATTTATTACATTTAAATAATATACCTGTAGGAAAGTATACACTTATACTCGTATTATTATATAGTAGTCACTTCTTGTTGTTGTTTTTCTTCTTTATCAGCACTATTGAAGTCCACTGCTGGACAAGAAACTCTCCGTCACGTATGAATTATTTGGCTGAATCGTCACGTTTGCGCAGATTGACGGTCACAGTACCACTCGTCTCGCACCTTGGACCCCAATGCCAGTCACCAGTAACCATACTAATTACCATAATAACAAGCCACACGAACGTAAAACAAAAGACTGTTTTTTCCAAAGCGTTGTTTAGATCTTAAATTAATCGTGGGAACCGTAAGAGTCGACAGAGGGAACTGAACCGGGAGATGGACAGCAGCATCCTCCTGATAACTGGTGAATAAAAATAAACTGTTTGTTAACCCGTTTGCTAAACGTGACAAATAAAGCATATATCATATGGCATGTATGAGGCAAGAGAGGCCCATGTTCAGTTGTACCAATTGTTGGTTGTCTAGATCAATCGTAATTTCAAAACAGATCAATACCTAAATGTGCTACGTTTACCATCCATATTAAAAATTTTCCTCCTAATTGATTTCGAACGCAGGGACAATTATTATCAAGTTGGGCCTCCCACAAGTAGTATCACAAAACATAATGCTGAGCTACTTGCATCCATCGACCTCCTGCATGACTTAGCATGTTGTGACACTATATAATGGGGGGCCGCCCTACACTTCACTTACCATTACAAGACTTCCAATTGAAGACTTTCTATCCTATATGGAAGGCTTAATACCACTTTAGTTTAATGATAGTCGGGCTATGCTGTTGCTCCGGTTACTCTGGTTCCACTGCGAATACGATTCGTTACGAATTTTATCACGCAGAGAAACTCCAGGCATGGCGTTTCCATAGCTACCCATCAATATATATTCTTGATGCAAATACTACGTAACGACTTTTGACTCCGTGTAGGATGTGACCGTGACTTGGTTTTGGTGGGTTGGTTTCCAGCCTCGCAGTATTCGACAGGATACAATTTGGAGACTATGTGCAGGAGAAACGTCCCCCAAATCGGTCCTTCCTTTTCACCATCAGGCTCTCCTATTTGCTTTCGACATGTCATGCATCAAAAATAAACGGTTTGTTTCGTTCTTCGTAATAAATATAGCAAACAATTAGAATAGTTTGCCAGCATCTAACCTTTCCTCCGAATACAAGGTATCTTTGAGGCAAGGGTATGTGCCATTTTTCATCTTAAACTGTATAACCACCTACCATCACATGGGATTGTAGTATTAGCTAAAATCAATATTCAGAATGAAAAAAGATATAATAACTCGTAGGAGAAGTACCATCAAAGATGAGCGACATCCACGAATCAATCAAAAATATCAATAAAATTTAAACGACTTAAAAACCATTAATTTCAGAAAAACCAGAATGTATAGTTAATCTTTATATATAAAAATTACGTGTCACGTTGTTTGTCCGCGATGAACTCCTAAACTACTGAACTGATTTCAATTAAATTTTGCCCACACCAACTTGAGAGATGGGATAGTTTTTATCCTGATAAGTAACACTCAATATGTTTTTATTACGAATTTAAGCATTTTTTATATGAAGGGCCGTCAAAAAGGGCAGAGCAACGTCTACCTAGCCAGCTAGTATACTATAAAAATAAGTGCATTTATATCGAAGTTGTAATTATTTCTTTTTTATATTTAGTGCCTACAAAGTTCGTAGTACTGCGTAGATTTCTACCAAGCCTACGACACACTTACATTTTAGGCGACGTTGAAGAATAAACCAAGTTAAATACTTGATTCTTGGCATCCAGTCAATATTAAAATGGCAGCAGGCAAATAATACATACCGTCACTCTTGTGATCCCCGAGGACTTAATAACTTTACACTAAATAAAATTCATTAAATTTATCTCTTACTTTGGAGTCGAAGAAAACACAAAATTAAATAATTCCGTCAGAAAATGTTTACACATTACATTCACAATGTATAGAGAAGTAGTTCGATCAAAATTATGTTACTTTTACCGAAATAAAATGCTAGTATTTACTGAAATACGAATATTTTTCTTGACACGTACGGTTGACGTGCAAGCTTTGAGCTTAGAGTAAAAAGTAACATACATAATATATTATGAAACTTACTCTGAGCGTGCAAAACATCTTTAATTTATCAACCACAAATTATAATTTCGTTTCCAACAAAATAAACAAAACAAATGTAAGGCATAGATTATTTTAAAGAATAAAGTATAAAGCCAAAATTTTTTTGTTAAGACTTAGACGTGATTATTGTATTACAATTAAATTTTACAATTACAATAATCACGTCTAAGTAAATAAATAATAGTTCTTAAAATTATAAAAATAAAGATAAAAACAACATATTATATGAACAGAGCGAAAAATATAAGCAGACGTGAGCATATAAAATTCAAATTTGAAAATTTTAATAAGATTAATTTGCGCGTATATAGAAATCTTCATTTCTAAATCAATGAAAATATCTATACACACGATAAAGATCTACGCACTGTTCACACGACTGTTGGTAATTTTTATAGTTCTTATTATTTGAAAACCTATCATAATATACGGAGGATAAAACAAACACTTCAGAATATCATAATACAAAGTATACATTACATATTATATATTTTCTCTTCTTATTTTTATTTAATCATAAACGTGATCTCCACACTAGGAATTTCTCCTGTATCGTGGGAGCAGTTTACATACATAAATTTCACAAGGACAAACATCCAGACCCGAAACAATTACTTTTAGGCCATACAATTAATGCTTGTTCCGTGCGGGATTCGAACTTTAGCGCTGCAGCTCATTGCTAAGCCACGGAGCCACAGAGCCGTCAAATATATTGTACATTGACATATCACAAAAAAAATAGTCTCATGATTCGAGCTTGTTTCCGCCATTCGACAACACTCGTGAACTCTTAGCATGAGCATTGAGCATTTTTCGCAATGAAGTAGTAAGCGGCAGAATTAGTAGTAAATAACTATAGCTTAAAACTTCTGAATTCCAGCATAAAATAGCACAATGCTGCTGTGTTTCGCGTGAAGAATGGTCTCGAATTATTTTATCTTAGTCGTCTAAGGTGAAACTTATCTGCACAACGTCGAGCTACGAGCCATATCACCCAACTACCATCAGGTGAACTGTGCCTTCTGTCAAAAAACTCTTTTGTCACACTTCACACTTTTATTACCATTATTTGTATAAAAAAGGTATTTGTAATATATTAATATTTGTGTTAAAATCTTTGCACGATTTAACGCGACGCAAAGCTACGCGCTTACTTGAGAATGTGCGACGTATTTTATAGGGTAAAGGCACTAACTGTGAGCTGTGAGTTTCTAGATTGCGTTATGAGCCACTTCATGTGAAAATATATATCTGGCTTAGTGTGCTCGTTGCAAGTAAAATTATAAAAATAATCTAAAAGCAGTCTTCTCGCTCTAAGTGTAAAAAATAATTGTCCAAAAGGACTAATCATATACAAACATTTTACGAATATAGAACAAATATAGAGAAAAAATGTAGGAAAAAATTAAAAAGCCCCTGTTTGATCACATTTTTGTAAGTTGAAATTTAAGAATATTGCTAATTAACTAATAAAATTTAAAGTTATAGTTACGACACAGGCCTCCCTCTCTTTTTAACCTACTTCAAAAGGAGGAGATAGTCATTAAAACTTTTTTTTGTGTGTGTTACATCATAACTTTTTCTCTTACTTGAAAGATGGTGCTTCTCATGTGGCCCCATATAAATTTGATCAAGCTCTGACCAGTAGTTTTTGTGTTATCCTTAATAATTTATATTGAAGTCCGTTGCACAAAAGTTTTAATTTTACCACTTGTTGGAGAGGGTATTGGTATGTAGCAATAAGTTCGCCACGCTGCTACGTGTTCGCAGACGTCACATGTCTTCAAAATGGTAAACCAGCACTTAAAATTGTAATTAACAATTTCATTAGCGCCTGCTGGGTACAAACACCGCGTACTGAGAAATTTACGGCGAGCTCACCACCACAGCAATTTTTTTTTTTCTATTCTCAGTCAATTCTTATCTCTTCAAATAACTCTACGTATATTGTAATCGGAGTCTTAAAAGGGATTTGTGAGATAAGAAGGGTGTCGTTAAAATAGGATTTGTTTTGCCGTTAAATTGTAAGGATTTTATAACGACAAATATCTCGTAATGTTTGGCACATTACTTAACTGTCGCCAAGAATACCAAAACCTTTTTATTTTATTAGGGTTATCTTTTTTAACAGGTTGTTACATAGAGAATAGGAAATCTTCAATTTAAGATTTCACTTTAATATTGAAATTTAAAATGAATTATAGTTTATTACGTTAACGAAATTTTATCGATCTTTTTCATATTATAATAAAAGAAAACCTTCTCTCCCACAATTGTATGCACTTCTACTGCCACCACCTAACTAAACACCACTCTTACCACTTCACAAGAGGACTCCACATACGGCACATGTTTCAAGCGTCAGTATCCACTTAGGCATCAAAGAGTATATTTATTCAAAGAGTATATTTCTCTTAATGATGCCTCATTTGCAAGCGAAACTCATTTAAATTATTGACATGTAACTTAAGCAAAAATTATTCAATAAAAATGCAATATAGTTCAATATACAGAATGTTCAGAAATACGTATATAAATATATTTTTGGTGATAAAAGGGCTAGTTCTCTTCTCGCTCAAAGGCTAAGTATAGCCATTCAGCGGGGAAACGCAGCCAGCGTTCTTGGCACGATACCGCGGGGAGTATGATTGTATGATAATTAAGTTACTATTTTAGTTTTTTTTATTATATTTTTTAATGTCATATTGTATACTTGGGGAGTGCTTTTAGCCGGGATGGAAGATGTGATTTAGATGTGGACAGGCGAGTCGCTGCCGGGAACAAAGTCAATGGTTCCCTGACTGCGTTAGTCAAAAGGCAGGGCGTAGTGAAGAGTGCACGCCTTCCAATACATAACACAGGGTTGGTACCGACTTTGTTATATGGCAGCGAAACCTGGGTATGCCAGAAGAAGCATAAAAGCAAGTTGAATGCAGTGGAGATGCGATCTCTTCGTAAAATGTGCGGCGTTACCATGGCACACCGAAAGCGAAACGAAGAGATTCGCAATATGGCAGGTTTGAAAGATGACCTTATCACAAAAATTGATAAGGGCGTGCTTCGATGGTTTGGGCACGTTGAGCGAACAAGTGAAGACCGAATGGTGAAGAAAATATATAGCGCGAAAGTTAATATTAAAAGGTGTCGAGGTAGACCGAGACTAACTTTCGAAGACCATGTGAGTAAATTGCTCGAAGAGGGTAGGGTCAAGAGTACTCGGATACCTAGACGTGCATGTATGAAGAAGATAATGAATCTGAAAGAAGCGAAAGAGGTATGTAAGGATCGTGACTCTTGGCGATCTGTTCTCTCTGGCTACCCCGTCAGGGATTGCGCGTGAAGATAAGCAATATCATATATAATAAAATATTGTATATTATTTTATTTCAAATTTAATTTTATTAAAAACTGGTAATTTATCTATATTATGTATTTACTCGTATTTTCACTTCTTTCAAAGCGTTTACTTATTACACCAAAAATCAATCCACGAAAACTTTAAATTATTATTTTTTTTTACTTTAGGTTATAAACCGCGTATTCCGTGTAGGAGCGGTGTAAGAATATCCACTACCCCATATCGTTCCGTAGGTGTCGTAAAAGGCAAGAGAGGGAAATTGAAACAGGTGATGGGCAGCAGCTACTCCGTGATAACAAACCAAAATCATAAGAATGCGGTTAACATCCCGCTCGCCAAGCGTGTCAACAAACTATGACAAAATCTCTCCTATGAGGCAATCTGTGGGGAGGCCTATGTTCAGCAGTGGACTTTTATAACATGTAATGGAATGGATGATAAAACCGCGGTAATCCAGTTAATGACTTGTTGTAATAAATGAGTCGCTATTCTACGACAGCCGTGCCTCTAATTGTTTACAAGCACGCTATGGTGAAAATATTGCAAAGTTTTATTGAACTCGCTTCTTTACAATGGAAATTAGGAAAACAACACTTTCTCTAGTCTCTACACACACGCCTGCCGTTCATCACAGAGTATACGTTATAGGACAGTTACTATACTCTTTGGTGTACGTCTCACTGGACGCACGTGTTGAGAATGGCGTCAGTTTTATCGAAATATCAACGAATCGGTATATATAGCCTTGGCTCTTTTTTTATATACAATAAGGGTGACAAAGGAGCACAGTCCACCTGATGGTAAGCGGACTCTGTGGCCCACAGACACCCACATTTATCAATAAAACAACTAATTAATTAATAATTACAACCACAATATAGTGCTTATAAGCTGAAGTATAGCTCGGCCACGCTATTTTTAGGCTATCAAAGACAATTAAATGAGACTAATTTCACTCGTCATAATTTAATATAACCAATTTATTCTGAGATATAACTTAACTAACTAGTGCTTAGTAACTATAGTTTAAGTAGTGTTACAAATAGCCAGGATAGTTTTCTAATGATGAGTTTTAATAAATTTAATTACTAAAATTTGTATAATTATTTAGTTAATGACATTTTATTTATATTCCAGCAATTCTAATACTATTGGAATATTTTGTTTCCCATACTGGTCTTTATGATAAGTTAGGTAGACATCTACTCGGTAAAAAATCCAAGTAATATTACTTGAAAGTTACAATGTTCAAATAACGTTCTTTCTGCAGTGCCACCGCAAAAAAAAGACAAAGAAGATACTGGGTGAAGAAGCCGCTCTTTATACATTTCTATCACCAGTGTCCAAATTTCACATTCTTTATTGTATTTGTAGCAAGTATAATGGGTATAGTACAGAGACTGATTTTGTAGTTAGGAATAATAATTAATTGTTTTCACGAATTAGTTATCCAACGAGTCGAGGATAAACTAGTAACGGAATACGACAAGCGCACCGTTCCACGTCAGAGCCAAGACTGTCCTAACGACTTTTTTTTTTTTTTTTTTTTTTTTGCGCCCGAAGCAATTGGAAAAGGGCTACCCCGAAGGGAGGCAGAAAATGCATTACGCATACCACGATGGCCGGTCCATCGTGGTTATGAGGGACTCACTACCTACAAGGGGGAACCTAAGTGATACCCTCTAAAAACTGCCTTTGGGAACTGGCAACCAGCTGTTGAAAGCTTCACATGCCGTATCGTAAAGCGACCCTCTTTTGGGAAAAGAGGGCGCAGGCGGCTATAAGCCGCTGAGGGAGTGCCTGGGAAGGCAAATTAATTATGAATAACTTAATTAGAGTTGGCCTGAGCCGCCAGGAGGCAGTTCAGGTCGTTTGAAAGTTTATTAGGCGGGTCCGAGAGGGAGTTCCTCGGCCTGCGGACGCTATAGCGGGAGGGGAGTGGGGCTGCATAATTAGCAGCCTCACGAATAAAATGATTGGAATGCGACTCTGAGGCTTTGAAGAAGTTCTCAGAGAGTTTTTTAAGGAATTGTTGAATTGTAGGGAGCTCTAGGTCCCGATGAAGGTCGGCATTGCGGACGTACCAAGGTGCGTTCGCAGCTCGACGACAGAAAAGGTTTTGAACTACTTGGAGTTCATTAATAATTTTAGGGTTAGAGTGGGCGAAAATGGGGCCCGCGTAGGACATGACTGGTCGTATACAGACCTTATAAAGGGTACGCTTGTTTCTGAGGGACATTTTACTGTGTCGGCCCAACATACTGTTGAGCCTATTCAGGTAAAAACGTGCGTGACGGGTTACTCTTTTGACGTGGGGCCTGACGACGGCAGCTCCGTCTGTTTTATACAAGGTAAACGGGCGCCACCGCAGGTGCAATGGTACAGGTGTGCGGAGCACGTGTTATTTACAAGAATTCTGTCTAGCTACACTAACGCTGCCGCACGTGCAATGGTGCACGTGCCGTCACGGCCATACTGACATGCGTACGTCCTCGCAAGCGCTCCATCACAATCTTAGTTTTCTGTAGACAGAAAAACATCGTTCGATTCTCCTGACAAAACAGCGTCTGGTCCGGTCTATATTGACCCTTCAGACTCGGGTGATAGTCAGTTTTGTTCCGGCAGTAAGCCCTACAAAACTTTAATCATCTTTATGTTAGATCGGAATGATTAGTCTGTAGCTTTTTCCATTTTCTCTTTTTTATTTCAAGTACTGTTTTCGCTAGTCACTATTCCCTATAACTATATCACTGGACCGGCACAAAGCCCTGCAATGATAGTAAGAACTATTCTTTTTTTCTTAATCTCTTTTTTTTCAGTACTATTTATGCTAGTCCGGAATCACTATTCCCTGTAGCTATATCATTGGACCGGCAAACGCCCTGCAATGATAGTAAGAACCACATTTTTTTTACTCTCTTTTTTTTCAATTCAGTATAGAACAGTTACAGACCAACCATACCGCAAACATGTCCCCGTCACAATCACAATAAAGTGTATCGTGAGGGACGTAGTGACACGATAACACCTAAGTATGTAAACCAACTGCAACACGACACATATCCCAGTGCAGCACAGACCAGCCTCCCTGCAACTTCATGTTCCTTTCCTGCACTAGAATAATTACTTCGTTAGAGTGTTGCAACGTCTCTAGTATTTTCTAGATGCACAGACACGGCAACTTCTGACTGTCGCACGTCCTCGTGCGGTTGACAGTGAACAGCATACGGTCTATCAGTTATCACCACCTGCTAACAGATATTAACTATTTGTTAAATATTACAACGGACGACCATCCCAGACTTCATTTAAGTCTGGAACGCGCCGATATGGCTACCTCCAGGCAAACGCACTATAGCTTTTCGTTCTGCTGCGTTCGTGCCACATTCGCGCTAGCAAGCCGTCGCGCCGTACTAGCGCTAGCGAATCGTCGCACTGCTTTGCAAAATTAAAAGAAATCGAGATAAATGTATTGCGAACCATGGAATTCCGAGCTCCCAAAATTCATCACATATTCTCTTAAGAAACGACAACTGTATGACATTTGAAAACATTGCAAAAAAAAATGGAAACTATGTGTAGAGACAGGTACTACAACATATTTCGAAGCGAAGGAGGCAACTGCGCAAAATCTACGAAAGCCGTCCATTTACAGCGCCAAAGCACCATTTGTTCGGCGGCCGCTTGAATTGCCCTGCCGTAAGATCAGCCGATAAGTAACCGACTGTAGCGGTGTAGGCTCAATCTAACCAGCGCTCGGCCGTACCTGACCATGTTCGATTAGCCGTCACAGCATCTCCCTCATTGATCATTGTTGTATAGACTTTTAAATCCTTCGACATCAAACCCCAATCTTGTCGACCACGTAATATTTGGAGCAAACTGCAACACTGGTCAACAGATTAGAACACAAAAATGTCACTTATTATTTTAATTCATAGCATGTTAAAGTTAATCCTTTATTTTGGTACACCCTTAAACGTTTTGAACTTCAAAGTATAGCAAATGATAATCATGTTTCGCGTGAACTATCTTTTAATACAAATCGAACAAATTAAAAAAATGTTGCTTACATTATTTCACTTTATCTTTTCTCTACACTTTAATGATATGACAATATCGTAGGTAGGACAGCAAATTTCATTACGGTATTTAACATAAGAACAGAATCATCAATGCAGAATGCATTATATTCTTTCACAAATGTAATAATCCTCATACTATTCGAAGATTGTATATGGGCAAAAATGGGGACTTTATCCCACTTCTGATGTAGGAAGTATAATGGGTATAGTACAGAGACTGATTTTGTAGTTAGGAATAATAATTAATTGTTTTCACGAATTAGTTATCCAACGAGTCGAAGATAAACTAGTAACGGAATACGACAAGCGCACCGTTCCACGTCAGAGCCAAGACTGTCCTAACGACGGCAGCTCCGTCTGTTTTATACAAGATAAACGGGCGCCACCGCAGGTGCAATGGTGCAGGTGTGCGGAGCACGTGTTATTTACAAGAATTCTGTCTAGCTACACCAACGCTGCCGCACGTGCAATGGTGCACGTGCCGTCATATTCATTGTGACTTTTCTCACACGTGTGCTCCGCGTCCACGCGAAAGTCGCAACGAACTGATTGAAATTTGAAATTGCCCCAATTGCAATTGCGCTACACACGCGACAGCGGCAGCTACGATCTAGGGAGCATGGAAGGTTGCATACACACATCATAATTAAGGGTCATCCCCACTCCTACACCCTAGATTGCCCCTGCGGCAGGCAAGTGAGTAGCCGTCTTTACCGGTACGAATAATAACGAATACGAACAAACACCCTGCTATATATAATACGAGTATGCTTGATAAAAACCGATTTTCAAAATGCGATTAAATGTCCTTCTATTACCAATCATCAATTAATTAAATAACATTCTGATCTGAGGAAAATATTGTATTGTCAACTAAAGCAATAATTTAAATTCATCAGAGTGGGGTCAGAATAAAATAACATTACAATGAGCAAAGTCCTATAAAATAATACACTTAGCTACTTTGCACTTTGCATCACATTTGGACATGTATGAAGTACTCGGGATGACCGTATACACGAGCAGTTTAACTAGTTCGAAGGTGTTTGCTCTACACAGTCAACAACCCACTAGCACAACGTAGTGCCTATAGGCAACAAACTTATAACAAATATATTATGCCTTCCAATGGTTTTTGAAAAGGCCTATTGCCATTAATGGACTTCAAAATGACGATGATTATTAATGTTCATGATGTAGCATTTTAATATAACTGTCGTTTCATGCAAATTTGATCAAAAAATTTATGTATCTATCGCCGCTTCTAACAAATATCTATTATTTGTTAGAAGCGGCGATAGATACATAAATGTTGTTCAAACAAGAAAAATTACGAGTACATTAAAAACAGTTAACGTCAGTACTTTAATAATCTTTTTAGAAAAAGCTTTTAAAATAAAGACCCATTACTTCGTCCATGTGTCGAAGAGGATATTAACGACTAGCTGAGAATTTTACCGTCCTTTTAACTTAATGAGGGCATCCACTACTTTTTCTGCCACCAGGGCGGCGCCACTTTACAGTGAGGTAAAATATTTGACAGATTTCATAGCGGGGACGATAATTTCTTAGGAAAATGTAATCTTTAAGGTTTCTTTCTATATTATTAGTTGTATTTTATATTAATTACTTTAGAAATGAATAAACCAAACTATAAATACAACTAAAAGCCGAATTTTTAATAAAGAGTTGAAAAGTGCAAAAAATTAAAAATTAAACCACTGAAGCATTGTGTTGTGTATTAATTTAATACTCTAGATCAGGGATAGGGAAACTACGGCCCGTGGGCCATCTCAGGCCCGCGAAGCGTTAAAATCCGGCCCGCGACCATCAATCAAAAATTAAGTGAAGTTTTTATATTGTTAGAAATGTTATTCTCACTGACAGTGCGCGACTCGCATAAAACAATCACCATGATTGTTTTATAATTAACGTGATTGAATCACGTAGTTTCGCGAGCGCGGGCAGTATGAGCGAAATACTGAAAATAAAACTAGGTATCGACTGCGCGCACGGTGCGACCGTCGGACACCCCTCCCGCGTATCCTCCCACGGCTGCCCGTGTCCACGCCGACACCGTGCCGCTGCCGCACCGCTGCGTCTTACTTCAAATCGCATGTTCATACGCTGTATATTCTTACTTACTAAACTACATCAGCCGGCGAACAGACGGTGACATTTTTAAATCCACAAGGTAAGATGTTAACCACTTACCTACTTTGTATAAATTCTGTAAACAATTTGTTCAGATAATAATATGCGAGTAGCCTAAATTTCATCACTTTTTGTGTTTTAAAATGATTTGATTGTAATATATGTTTGGGCGATGTATTGACTCTGGCTTTGTTTTTTTTATTATTATAGCAGTAAAATGACGACCATAAAACGCAAAGTCAATTCTGAGTGTCGAGTTTTTAAAGAGGAATGGTCATGTAAATATTTTTTCACAGAATTTAAAGGCAAACCAGTTGCCTCATTTGTAATGAAACAGTTGCAGTTTTTAAAGATTTTAATTTGTATCGACACTTTTCAAAAAAACATGCAAATGCGAAATATGCATCTATGACAGAGGCAGAGAGAAAGTCTTTTCTCGAAAGTCAAAAAAAAAGTTACGTGAACAGCAGAACATGTTCACGAAGCAATCTGATACTCAGAAGGCTACAACACTGGCAAATTATGTTGTAGCTTACAAAATTGCTAGAAGTAATAGAACGTTATCGGATGGTGAATTTGTAAAAGATTGCATGGTGACTGTAAGCAACATTATTTGTCCAGAAAAAAGTAAAGAGTTTCAATCTTTATCTTTATCACGGAGAACGATAATAAATCGAGTTGGCGTCATCGCTGAACAATTATCGTCACACGTGGAAAAAAATTGTAACAATTTTGAATACTTTTCTCTAACCATGGACGAGAGCACAGACGTGAACGATACTGCCCAATTGCTGATTTTTATTAGAGGAATTGATTCAGCGTTCAACATAACCGAAGATTAGCATGGTTAAAATTTGCTTGAAAGGAAAACCCCTGAAAAAATTATTTACGATTCTTCTCTTGAGGGTATTTCAAAGTTTAACTTGCCTATGGACAAATTATGTAACATAACCACGGATGGAGCACCCAATATGGTGGGCAGCAATTTGGGGTTTATGATTTATGGTTTAACCAGTGCGTGTTGCCAGTGATGACATATGGAACTGAGACGTGGTTCTTCACTGCTGGCCGGATAAGGAAGCTCAAGGTCGCTCAGCGAGCTATGGAGAGGGCTATGCACGGAGTTCCTCTGCGTGATAAACTTAGAAATGAGGATATCCGCAGTAGAACCAGAGTGACCGACATAGCCCAACGGATTAGTAAGCTAAAGTGGCAATGGGCCGGCCATATAGCTCGAAGAACCGACAACCGATGGGGAAAAAAGGTTCTCGAGTGGCAGCCTCGTACCGGCAGGCGAAGTGTAGGGCGTCCCCCCACTAGATGGAGTGACGACCTGGTAAGATATTATGCAGGAAGTCTATGGATGCAGGTGGCTCAGGACCGTGCTTTGTGGCATTCCTTGGGGGAGGCCTATGTTCAGCAGTGGACTTGTGAAGGGCTGTAATGATGATGATGATGATGATGATGGGTATATTTTGCAAAGAAAACCCCAATAATAATGTTACGAGCTTGGGGTTCGAGACAATTAAAAACTGCCGATTGAATTACCAAAATTGACACTTTAATTACACAACACTAATTACAATCTAAAACCACACTAATAATAAAACACAATTGTACTACTGATCACTTAAGTTCGCAGTTGTTTCGCTTCGAAGTATTCTCTTGTATCGCCAATTCAATACTGACTCGGTCGTAGTCTATACCGGCCTTATATAGGGCCTCAGATAGTTTCCAGAACCTTCTACTGTAGCGACATCTAGAATGTTCGAGTACATATCGGTCCCGAAATTTCTAGAAGGATCTTGACTCTCCTAGTTCTGCTACTCAATACTAGAGGGCGCTGGTGGTAACTAGTGTTGCCATTTACAAAACATTAATAGTGGCGCGCAACAATAATGTATTATTTCTGCACTGTTCGATTAACCAGGATGTGTTCAATGCCTTTTAATGTTAACGTCGATGAAACACCCGCTAACCTACAACTTGAACTAATTGAGATGCAATGCAATACCTGTCGGCGCCGTTACGACAGCACCGACGGTGTTTGCGGGGAGTATGTGAAGTGCGGGGGGTTTCTCACCACCGCGCCTAAGACCGGCACTTGCCGATAGCTCGCGACCCGATCGCCACCAAATATTTTTTATTTTTCATTCCTTTTAAATATACAATTTGCCTATCGTGTGAGTCGCCTATTTTATTCATGTTCCCTAACTGAACATAGTGGCGACCGTGATAAATTAAAATATCGAATTCCGATTTCGCCGCATAATACGGTCCAAAGGTCGTAGCACTTACCCCGCGTTTACAACGTCGCGAACGCAAGTACTACGAGCTACGAGAACAAAGGAAGCCACGCCGATCTACTACATCAGCTAAGAAGATTATTAAATTGGCGTACCATCCCGAGTCCTAAGAACAACAAAGCGGTCAAGAAGAATTCATCTGGAGCGGAGAAAAGACAAGAGGACAGCTATTGAGAACCGGCCAAGCTGAGGTCCAGCGGAGTCTACGCGCCACATCAGCGGTTTTTGCCAACTAAAAGTGAGCCCGTTCCTATTATTTTACCTCTTCGTGTCCCACTATTCCTAAAAATTCTATTTGTGTGAACAGGGAAACAAGGAATCTAGTCCTATTTTTTGTTGCCTTACCCTACCTACCTATTCTTAAGCAACATCCTTTATATTCCTTGTCTATCTTATACCCTTTCGTATATAAAACTGCTAATCTAAATAAACTATTCCTACTCAATAATCCTACCAAATAAAATACCTATTAAAACAATCCTAAAAGAATTACCTAGATAAACCTACCGACAATTTACATACCTAACGAGTTAAAATCACCTATTTACACCTATTTGCTTGCCTATCAGCTAATTTTCTATTATTTCTTACTATTATTTCGCCGCATCATTTGCTAAGTAATCAGTGCTATTTTTCAAGCCGCCTATAATTTGCATTCATTGCGCCTATTTTACGACTTGAAAGTCTTCACTAGCATTTAATTAGTTAGTAGCCACTGTTAAATAGTTAGAATTTAAATAGCTGAACCTATTTCTTCAAACGTAAGCATACACATACTATGTACATAGCTACGCAAAAATTTGAGCTTAACTCCTCAATGCAAGTAAATTCACTTCTCGCTATTCACTGTTAGCTGTTTATGCACGCAAATAAATTAGTCATCACTATAGCATAATCATTCGCTAAGCCCTATATTACGCTAATTAAACCATTATTTGCACAAATCAATTAAATTTACGATCAACCTTGCTTCCCGTTATTATTTTATGTACGGAGATATCTGCAAAGCATTCCAACAATCAATTTCAGCTACGGTGCAGCGGTCGCTCGAGACTATCATCGCATCCCGTGTCACTGCCAGCACTGCGGGCTCACGTCGTGGTACTGGACCGCGGGCGTCGCGCGTCATCAATCCCACCTTTCACCGCGCTTCTGCTGATTTTGAACCGGTTTCCGTCACAGCGGCCACGAAGCGAGGAACGTATTGTATGCAATTCTTATTTATTTGATTAGTACAGCGCATAACTAGTTGTTTTGATTGTCTGCGCGTTAACTTTGCTAGTATGGAGGCAAAGTACAAAACTCTTAATTTAAAACGCGCTTCAATTAGAGGCCGTGTTACGAAATTTAATAACCATTTAGAAGAATTAAAAGGTAAGGTAAGAATTAAAAGCTTACTCCTACGGAAGTTAGCGTGCTATCGCAGCGATTAGTTAAACTTGAGACTTTATTTGGCGAATTCGATAGCGTGCAAAATCAGATTGAAGCATTGGAGGAAAATAAGTTAAGCTTAGAATTGGATACCAGAGAAGTTATCGAACAAGCTTTCCACAATTCGATCGCATTGGCTCAGGAAATTATTTCCGTAAGCAGTACGACAAAAAAATCGTCGCTTCAGCATAGCAGTATTTACACAGCTGATGAAGATGATCACGAAGTTATCGGCTTTCGTTTACCAGTCATTAAAATTAATAAGTTTGATGGTACGTTCAACAAATGGTTGGAATTTCGTGATACGTTCAGTTCTCTGATACATAATAATACAAAAATAAAAAATATACACAAATTTCATTATTTAAATTCCTATCTAGAAGGTGAAGCTGCTCGTGTAATATGTAATTTAGAAGTTTGCGACAATAATTATCCTGAGGCATGGAGTCTTCTTTGTGAGCGTTTTAATAATATTCGTCAATTAATAAATAATCATTTGAAGTCTTTGTTTAATATTGAGCCGTTGCGTGAGTCTGACAAGTCATTAAGATTTCTAGTAGACCACGTCACAAAAAACCTACGTGCTTTAAATACTTTAAAACAGCCAACTGATCATTGGGATACCCTGATCATATTCATAGTCTCAGCGAAATTAGACAGCAACACGCGTGTTAAATGGGAGGAGTACATTCAAGCTAATGTTAATGCTTCGGATATCTGTTTATCGCAGTAAACAAGACAAAATATAAAGTCAAACCCGAATCACAATCAAGGCGTCAAACAAAATCCCGTTTCTCATACTAAGTCATTCGTTAGCGCTGAACAGGGCGACTCATCAGCAACTGCCCCTCACAAGTGTATTTTCTGTGGTCAAGGTCATCGTAATTATGAGTGCTCACAATTTCAATCGAAATCTATTGATGATAGACTTTCATTAGTGTCCGAGCTAAAGTTGTGTCCCAACTGTTTGCGCAAAGGGCATAATACGCGCGCATGCAAGCTTCCAGGTACGTGCAAGATATGCAAAAAACGTCACAACACCTTTTTACACAAACCTACGGATTCTGATACCAATGTGGCAGTCACTAATGTTGCAGTCTCTGAGCCAGTTTCAATGTCAGCTGTTTCTGCTTCTGAGACACTACTATGTACGGCTTTGGTTGATATTTTTAATCCCAAAACAATCAATTACATTACCACTAAAGCTCTCTTAGACAACGGTAGTCAGTCTAGCTTTATTACAGAATCACTTAAATCAAAGTTAAATTTAACTTCTTCCACGTCTGATGTTAGGAATGTAGTCGGCATATGTAACACTATTGTCAAGCTTAATGCTGAACGTTGCAATGTTCGAATTCATTCAAAGGTAGGTTCTTTCAGCGTTATGACGTCATGTTTAGTCATACCCCAAATATCAGGTAAGATACCTAAGTCTCTTGTGTCTATTACACACCTTAACCTGAAGTCCTTTGCATTAGCAGACCCCAGCTTTTATGAGCCGTCTGACATAGGACTGCTCATCGGTGCTGACCTATTTTGGTCCATTATTGGAACCAAACAGCACTCTTTAGGCAAAGGAAATCCTATTCTACATGAGTCTAAATTAGGATGGCTTATCGCAGGTCCCATGCATTATATTCAAAATGACAATCTCAATTTAAATTCCCCAGTGAAATGTAATTTTGTAAGTATTGAAAGCAACAATACTTTAGTTGAGCTTCACAATGATTTGAAGAGGTTTTGGGAGCTTGAAAGCTTGCCACAAAGGCCCCTTCTTACAGACCAAGAGAAAGCTTGCGAACAACATTTTTTACAGCACACAAAACGTACTGAAGAAGGTCGTTTTTGTGTCAAGCTGCCATTGATCGACAAACCAGACTGCCTAGGCACTTCCTATTTCATAGCCAGGCGGCGATTTATAAACCTGGAACGTCGCTTTCGCAAGCAACCGGAACTTAAGTCCGCCTATGTTGATTTCATTGAGGAGTATCGCAAACTAGGACATCTAGCAATATCTGAGGTAGACCGACCTGAGCTTGCCTATTTTGTTCCGCATCATCCTGTCATTCGTGAAGACAGTGAGTCAACACGTCTACGCGTCGTTTTTGACGCATCAGCTCGCACTTCATCTGGTTTGTCTATAAACGACATTCAAATGATAGGCCCTACAGTTCAAGACTCTCTTTTCAATATCCTCATCCGGTTCCGGCAATATCGTTATGTGTTGTCAGCGGATATTGAAAAAATGTACCGGCAGGTTTTAATAGATGAGTCTGACCGAAACCTACAGCTGATTTTATGGCGTGATGCGGAGGACAAACCATTAAAAACACTCAGGCTTAACACGGTCACCTACGAATTTGCTAGCGCTAGTTTCCTTGCCACCAGGTGTCTCTGGCAAGTGGGCGAGGAGTGTGACGATGACGTTATTAAGGCAGTCATACAGGAGGACATATATGTTGATGACTTACTAACTTCTAGCGATGATGAAGATCAATTACGGTCTATACAGAAATCAACACATGTGGCTCTTTCTATGGCTGGTTTTGACTTGCGTAAGTACCGATCCAACTCACCTTCTTTACTGCCTTCAGACGTTGTCCAGTCATCCGGCAACCTGACATTGAGTCAGTCTACAAATACGCTGGGCCTAGATTGGAGTCCTTCGACCGACAGCATTAATTTTCCCATTACAGTGAATCAGTCTGACGTCGTCACCAAGCGCACTATACTTTCTTCAACTTTCAAGATCTTCGATCCCTTGGGCCTCCTATCCTTGTCCACTATCGTTCCCAAAATTTTAATTCAGACCTTATGGTCTCTCAAATTGGACTGGGATGAGCCCGCTCCAAAGGATATTGTCGATGTCTGGAGACCTTTTGTTGATGGACTTAAATACCTTTTTTCACTAAATATACCTAGATGGGTATCAATAGAATATCCAGTCTCTGCTGAAATCCACTGTTTTTGCGATGCATCGCAACGCGCCTATGGTGCATGCTTGTACCTTCGCTCTACAAATAAAGAAGGACAAATACATGTCCAACTTTTATGTGCGAAATCTCGCGTTGCCCCAGCATCCAGCCCTATTACAATTCCTCGTTTGGAGCTTTCAGGTGCTCTTCTGGCAGCTGAAATGAGCTCATCTGTGACCAAGGCCTTGCGACGTAAAATATCGCGTCATGTCTATTGGACTGACTCGAGCGTAGTTCTTAGTTGGTTGCGCTGCGGTTCTTCTAACTTGAAAGCATTCGTTGCCAACAGAGTCGCCGCCTTTAGAGAGCTGACTGACGCAAATTCATGGCACCACGTTCCTACAGAACACAACCCAGCTGACCTGCTATCCCGTGGCGTGAACCCACAACAGATCGCTGCATGTGATATGTGGTGGTATGGACCTAAGTTTTTATCGTTGCCAGAGTCCGAGTGGCCTTCTATGCAGTCGCAGACTATTATTGAGATGAAGAATTTGCCGGAAGTTAAAGCACATCCAGTTGCTATTTGTGATAATTATCAATCAATTATTAACTTTAACAAATATTCTAAATTAAAACAATTACAACACATTTTAGCCTATGTACATAGATTTATTAATAACTGTAAAAATTCTAAAACTAAAATTACAGGTTCCTTAACTACCGCCGAGCTCAATAAAACTCTTAATTCATTAGTGTATATTTCCCAATTAGAGGCATTCCCTAAAGAATACGACTTATTATTAAAAGGAAATTCCCTAAGTCCTAAGTCGCACATTTCGGCACTTAATCCATTTTTACATGAAGGAGTGATAAGAGTAGGTGGTCGAATTCAGGCTTCTGAATATAGTTTCGATATGAAGCATCCCATGTTGTTAAGCTCTAAACACCATTTTACTCAACTTTTATTCCAACAAGAACACGTACGGCTTCTACATCTGGGGCCCCAAGCCTTACTGGCTTCTATTAGAACGCGTTTTTGGCCCATTAGTGGAAGAAGTCTGGCTAGACGTACTGTGCATAATTGCACCGTATGTAGGCGTTTTAAGGGTCAGTCTATGAAAAACATAATGGGCAACCTACCTGCTCAAAGACTAATGCCCGACTTTCCTTTTATTACAGTAGGGACTGATTTCGCTGGGCCATTTATGGTCACGGATCGCAAAGGTCGTGGTTGTAAAATTACAAAATGTTATTTGTGTATTTTCATATGTTTTAGGTATAAGTGCATCCATTTGGAGGCTGTTAGTGAGCTGTCCAAGGATGCTTTTATATTAACTTTGAGACGCTTTGTTTCACGGAGAGGGCTACCAAAGCAGATATTCTGCGACAATGGTGGAAACTTTGTAGCTGCTTCAAAGGAACTTAAAGAGTTTTTTGAAGTTAATGCCAAAACTATCGCTAATTTTGCCGCTAACGAAGGCGTTGAATTTTGTTTTTCGCCTGCATACGCTCCTCACTTCAATGGTTTGATGGAGGCCGGTGTAAAGTCAGCCAAATTCCACCTGGCTAGGATATTAGGGACTACGCACCTAACCTATGAGGAATTGTCATCTTTGTTCACACAAATAGAATGTATCCTAAATAGCCGCCCCCTGTGTCCATTAAGTTCCTCTCCCACGGACTATTATCCCTTAACTCCGGGCCACTTTTTAATTGGTAGACCACTAAGCTCGCTGCCATCTCCGTGTCTACAATCCGCTAATGCCAATCGTCTCGACAGATTCTAGCGCATCGAGCAATTTAAGCAACACTTTTGGCGACGCTGGAGCCACGAGTACATTGCGGAGCTGCAGTTGAGGACGAAGTGGCGCACGAAGTCCAAAGAGAGCCTACAAATTGACGACCTAGTCCTCTTGAAAGAGGAAAACGCTCCACCGCTCTATTGGCGTCTCGGACGTGTAAGAAAACTCTTCCCGGGATCTGACGGATTGACACGCGTCGCAGATATAGACACTGCAAGAGGAATTGTGCGGCGCGCCCTAAACAGAATCGTCCTACTACCGAAGCCCGATGAGTTGGAAGATCTTGAAAGCTGTTAAGCTTTCCAGCGCCGGGAGTATGTCGGCGCCGTTACGACAGCACCGACGGTGTTTGCGGGGAGAATGTGAAGTGCGGGGGGTTTCTCACCACCGCGCCTAAGACCGGCACTTGCCGATAGCTCGCGACCCGATCGCCACCAAATATTTTGTATTTTTCATTCCTTTTAAATATACAATTTGCCTATCGTGTGAGTCGCCTATTTTATTCATGTTCCCTAACTGAACAATACCCATTTGAAGTAACTATTTCTTAACATCATCAACTTGGAATTTTATAAATTCATATCTAGGACACAATATCCAAATATAGTTGCCCACGCCCAAAAATTAATGGCTATGTTTGGTACAAGCTATTTGTGCGAACAAACGTTTTCAATAACGAAACTAAGTAAAAATTGTCTTCGTAATAGGCTTTCGGATGACCACCTTTTTTCACTGCTAAAAATTTCAGCATCACAAATGGAGCCAAATTAAGATGAAATCATGCAGAAACAAAAACAGTTCCACATGTCACATGTCCCCACAAAGACCAGCGCTCCGCAACCTACTACTTAATTTAATTGCAATTTGCAAAAAAATATTCTTCATTTTAGGTCTTGGTTAAATGTAGTTCATACGTTATTACCATGAACTTTTTTTGAGATAATACCAAATTTTATATATATATATATATATATATTTTATATATTTTATATATATATATATATATATATTTTAAAAAATTCAGCAGATCAGAGAAAAAGATTGGTAAGAAGAAACAACTTCTTTCTTCGGGTTCAACATCCTCGTTATATTGTACGTAGCATACTATCATTATTTACTTCTGATTGCTGATTCCCCACTTCTTTGGTTCCACCACTTATTCATTTGGCATGCAGACCAAAGACAGAGAAGTTACAGAAACGTGAGTTTTGATAGTTACAAGAAACAGTCAATTCTGACTATTTGGAAATAATGGTTTATCTAGATAACTATTGTGAACAACAAAAAATGATGTAACTAACAAAATAAGCGTCTATTTATGCATCACTGTATTTTACTCAATTAGTTAATTCAATTTTTGAGTTTAAAAAGATACATAGTAATTTTATTATTCGATATAGTTTTACTTTCTTCTACTACCCACTAATATTCATTCACTGTAAAATAAAAAACTAGCAATAACGTATCAAAATCAATTTTATTAAATTTTACGTAGGCAATATAGTCGTAACTCTGAAAGGTCTCAGAATTTTTTTAAATATTCAGCATTATTGGCATATAATTTATATTCTTATAATATATTATATTCTTAATTTATATTCTTTCTTCATTAAAATGTATGATTTAAATGATATAAATGTTTAAAACTTTGGAACGCGATATCCCGAGACGACGTTATTTGAGATAATACAGTGTTACATATCAGGCGCGATGTATAAGATATCTTTAACTTAAATACCGCTTCCTTAGAACAAAATATTCACTTACAGAAAATTGTCCGAATTGCGGAAAATCGATTGGCTATCTGGCGAGTAGGGAGGGTGACGTATGGTTACTAACTGCAGCTCTTGTAATGTTAAAATGCAATGTCGAAAATATGTATGAGGTAATGTGTGAGGTAGCGTTATCATGGAGCAATAATATAAAGTCTGAGAATTTCGCTGTTTGCATTGGTACAGATAAAAAGCTATAGTGTATTACACCACGAAACAGTTACCATTACTTTCTATGGGTGAGATTCGCTTCAGAGCGTTGTTCCGATATTTGACCTGAGTTTAGCCGATGCGTTTTTTGCTTGCAACTGTCGTAGAGAATTCATTTTTTATCACATGTCACTATTCTGGTCAAAATTCCTTAATTTTTGTACCTATCCCTCAAAAGAAAAGAAGCTTCAACGAGTTTTCCTCTATGCACATCAGTTAAAATGAGGCACCCATTTCTCAGTGGTATTTTTTGGAAAGAAGTTCTTTATCGGACGGTATGGATTTGGCGGATGGGGGCTAAGCGACGAAAAGTGTAAAACCGCGTATCGATTACGCACTCCTGTCGCGCGCGCCATGAATGACCGTGCCGACCAGTGCATTCTGCGGAATGCGCTCCATATGTTCCAAGTGTATCAACTAAGCACGCCGGGCGCGCGCGGCATTCCAGTGTTTGACCGTTCAACATGGATGTCGGTCGTGTTCGTGCAGCTGCCGCTTTCATAGTTCCTTGCATGAGCGCTTTATTATGATAAAAACTACTTTTTCTATTTTACAGCAGTACTTTTGAATCATATAATTTTATCAATTTACGGTAACTTTGGTTATCCAAGCTCGGAATGCAACGAACACACGAATGATGAAAACAACCGTCCCGACTGCCGCGCGCACCAAACTTAATTACTTTGATACGCGGTAAAACCGCCACCAGATGGAGCAGCCCGCTCCACGTTTGAGCGTTCCAACGATTCATTTCGCGCGGCTGGAGCACGCGCCAATGTTCAACCTCTTGGAGCGCATAATCGATACGTGGCTTAAGATTTTCCCGTCACGACCCCTTCTGACGTAGTTTAGACGGCCTTGGCGGCTATAAGGAAACGATATGGATCCATCTCGCTCGTACTTTTTCTTATCTAGCCATGAAAGATATATTCTTTATTTTAAATGAGGCTTCATTTTAATAGACGCTAGTAATTTTTTTAGTACAGGATATTAATAATATAAGCTACAATGTGTGACTCATGTTTATAAAATTTTGATAAGCGCTTAAA
The DNA here is from genome assembly GCA_963668995.1 of Parnassius mnemosyne. NCBI lineage: Eukaryota > Metazoa > Arthropoda > Insecta > Lepidoptera > Papilionidae > Parnassius > Parnassius mnemosyne. Next base: position 14,310,345 of record CAVLGL010000035.1, on the reverse strand, counting down.
GATTAAGCAACTAAAAAATAATAAAGGTTATTATTATTATTTAAAAAAATGTACGCGGCGCGGCCAGCCGCACTTTAACCTACTGTCGCTAATATTATTTGATACGTATTTCCCCATTTTTACAAATTTTACAGTACACCTAAGTTTAACCAACTACTGATGGCCGCACCTACTTCTAGCCGGCTAGAACTAGCTGTAACCACATTTCGGCTTTTAGCCGTAACATATTTTTACAAATTTAACTATGGCCAGCAGTAGTTGGTGTAACTACTGATGGCCGCTGTAGTTGGTTAAATTTAAGTCTCTGCTTATATACATATTTTCTTTGCTAAACAATCGTGAATCTTGCTGATTAATTAAGTATTTTGGCTGGCGTAAACTGGCGGGGACTGGCGCGTTATAATGCCAATAATGCTCGGGACGAGCATGTCTTAGGAGGGGGCAGTGTTGCGCGCCACTATTAATATCTTGTACATGGCAACACTAGTTACCACTAGCGCCCTCTAGTATCGAGTAGCAGAACTAGGAGAATCAAGATTCTTCTAGAAATATCGGGACCGATATGTACTCAAACATACTAGATGTTTCCATAGTAGAAGGTTCTGGAAACTACCTGAGGCCCTATATAAGTCAGAGTCATTATTGAATTGGCGATACAAGCGAATACTTAGAAGCGAAATAACTGCGAACTAAAGTGATCAGTAGTACAATTGTGTTTTATTATTGGTGTGGTTTTAAATTGTAATTAGTGTTCTGTAATTAAAGTGTCAATTTTGGTAATTCAATCGGCAGTTTTTAATTGTCTCGAACCCCAAGCTTGTAACATTATTGCAAGTTGCCTATTTATGATTAAATTACTGAACATTAAGAAATTTATTCGCGAAACAAGAATTGTCGAATGTTTTTTTATTGCAAACAGAATCTTTGAATGCTAACAAAATGATTTAAATGCTGTTTTTTGTGGCTAACCATTTAATTAGGTACTTCTCATAATCAAAGACCTTTATTTCTACTTATTATTTCATGATATTTCGATTTTTCAAAAATACTGCCATTGCTTTCTTTCTGTTCGTGAAGATTCATTGCAATCGATTTTAATGTTCGGAATACCGGCCCGTCCGTCTAATGCCTGAACAGACAAACAGACAGATAAGTTTTAAAAATGGTTATTCATTTGTTTAAGACATGCTAACTGACATGACACTTCAATTTTATTTAAATGTATAGAATGTATGCATACTAATATTGACTATAAACTTATTATAACCAGCATAACGCCATCTAGTTTCTTTTTATCTAAATAAATTGTATTAAATTTAACATCCCCTTAAACAACCTATCAAATGTCATACAAATCAAAAATCATTTTTATAGGAGTCCCTCTCCTATAAAAATCGTCGTATCGGTTAGGAAAAACGCCAGTGGTAAACTATTCCAAAGAGAGATCGTACGTGGAAGAAAACTCCTAATGAAACGTACAGTAGTGAACCGCCAAGCACCCAGATAGTGTACATGGCATCGACAGTTTTGCCGCGATGAGCGTTCGTGAAATTTGGCGGTTGGGATTAATCCGAACAATTCCTCACAGCACTCCCCGTGATAGATGCGAAAGAAAATGCAATGGGATGCAACATCTCTTCGTAGCGCCAGTGAATCGAGCCGATCGGAAAGGATTTGGTTGTCGACGATTCGAGCCGCTCTGTGCTGGATGCGGTCAAGTGGAAGGAGCTGGCACAGGGGAGCCCCAGCCCAGAGATGAGAAATGTATTCCATGTGAGACCAAACCTTTGCGCCTTGTAAAGTTGCATTCATGAAATACTGTCCCGCACTGCTGAGCATGCCAAGCTTTTTAGAGGCCAATTTAGCCTTCTCTTCCAAGTGACTACGAAACTGCACGTCACTCGATATGTCGACACGAGGATTCCGATACTGGATGAGGCAACAAGGGGAGTGCCTTAAAACTGAGGAGATACGACAAAGGGGTTCTTTTTAGCGGTAAACGCGCAAACGTGTGTCTAAGGATTAAACTGGATTAACTTACTTAATTTAGTCGCCCCCAATCCGAGATTATGTTCAGCAAAAACTCAACTTAACACACAAGTTTGTTCATATCATTGATATGCAGAAAAAACAGCGTTGGTGATAGCACGCAGCCTTGTGGAATACCAGCAATAATAGGCTTGTAATCGGAGCATGCACCGTCTACATCGACCTTGACGCTCCGATCTGCAAAAAAGCTGCAATTGCACAATTTCTCGGGAAGCCTAGAGGAAGGGAGCTTCGAAAGAAGCGCTTTGTGCCAACAGCCAATGCTCCCCCTTGGACTCTACTACCTCCGCACATCTATAAAGCAGGTAGACCAGAAGATCACTAGCTAATCGACCCTGACGAAAACTAATCACTAATCATCTGGCGATTCTTGAGGTACCGAAACCGAACTTACAGAAACACATGAAAACTACATAACATTTTTATTTTATTTTGCATCTTCGAAAGAACTTCCATTTTTAACAAAAAAATGACATGGAAGTCGTAAAACTTACATAAAAGTAATGGCCTACTTTAAAAGATGTTTATTACATGTCGTTTGCGGAGAAATATATGTTACTTGAAATTAATAAAAGTCGCTTTTTATAATATTACCTAATATTTTAATCTTTAACATAAGAATTTTTAACTTATAATTCACCTTTAACCAGCATGTGGTTCGCCCCCGTTCGCCAGCCGTTTCCCACGAAGATTAATTATATTTAGGTATATATAAGAAGAGTACAATCAGCCAGTTTGCCTTGCGTATGTGCAGATGCACTATGAGAAAGCCTTTGATTCCGTCGAAATTTGGGCGGTACTGCAGTCCCTTCAGCGGTGCCACAAATGTATGGTGATATATCGAAGTGCTGAAGTGTCTGTACAGTAGGGCTACGATGGCTATCCGAGTACGGAAGTACGAAGCCTATCCAACCGCAGAGAGGTTGTAAGACAGGGTGATGTCATATCCCCGAAACTTTTCACCGCTGCATTGGAAGACGTTTTCAAGCTACTGGACTAGAAAGGATACAGTATTAACATCAATGGCGAGTACATCACTCACCTTCGATTTGCCGACGATATAGTCCTTATGGCAGAATCGCTGGAGGACTTAAGCACTATGCTCAGTCACTATATTGTCTCCCAACGGATTGGGCTTAAGATGAATATGGACAAAACGAAGATCACGTTTAATGTCCATGTCACACCTATGTCGGTAGTTGTTGTTAGCACTAAGCTCGAAGTTGTTGACGAGTATGTTTACCTGGGACAAATAGTCCGACTAGGTAAGTCCAACTTCGACTGAGAGGCCAATCGACGGATTCAACTCGGCTGGGCAGCTTTCGGGAAACTACGACACATCTTCTCGTCAGGTATACCTCAAAACCTGAAAACGAGATTGTACAACCATTGCGTGTTGCCAGTGATGACTTATGGATCTGAGACGTGGTCCTTCCCTGCTGGCCGTATAAGGAAGCTCAAGGTCGCACAGCGAGCTATGGAGAGGTCTATGCTCGGGGTTTCTCTGCGTGATAAACTTAGAAATAAGGATATCCGCAGTAGAACCAGAGTAACCGACATAGCCCAACGGATTAGTAAGCTGAAGTGGCAATGGACCGACCATATAGCTCGAAGAACCGACAACCGATGGGGAAGAAAGGTTCTTGAGTGGCAGCCTCGTACCGGAAGGCGAAGTGCAGGGCGTCCCCCCACTAGATGGAGTGACGACCTGGTAAGACATGCAGGAAGTCGATGGATGCATGTGGCTCAGTGGCTTTGTGGCATTCCTTGGGGGAGACCTATGTTCAGCAGTGGACTTATGAAGGGACATGACTACTGTAATGATGATGACGATATATAGGAAGGATCCTTGTATATATAAAGTTCTGAGGTAACACACATAAAAAATACAGTCGAATTGAGAACCCTTTCCTTTTATTTGAAATCGGAATAATAACTATTATATTTACTTTTCTTTAATCATCACCCACCCACGTAATCAAAAATAATATGGCCATCACAAATCCAAGCATAACATATATATATATATATATATATATATATATATATATATATATATATATATATATATAGCTTGGTTACATCAATTTATACGTAGCAGAGCTACGCAGTAATTGTATTGACGTTGCAGAAAAACATTTTCTTTTGAAAAACGTTACCACCACACTTAGATTTTTACTGTATCGATCAGTTTACACTTTACATACATTAATTTCACAAGGACAAACGTAACAATTATTTGTAAGCCATACAAATACTTGTTCCATGCGGGATTCAAACCCGCGTACCTTAGCGCTGTAGCTCATTACTAAGCTACTGCGCCATGAAGCCATAATTTTTTTAGCCCGACCGGGGAAGTACACAAGCTGAAAACGTGTTCATTCGAAAATGTTGAATAATATCGTACCCACACGCGACTCTATAAACTGCTCCTGAAGATGCGGCACAGCAGCGGTCACACTCAGATCGATTTCAAGTCATCGCTTTATTTCACTGCAACCCGAAATCAATAAAAATACTCCCCACGTTTATACGTGGTAGAGCCATGCTGCAGCTATATTAGTAGTATAGTTGAAGCACGAATGGGTCGGCTCGACCGGGGAAGGACCACGCTCTCACAGAATACCAGCGTAAAATAGCAGCTTAACGCTGCTGTGTTTCGTATAGTGAGTGTAGAGAACCGGAGACCCTTTTTACTGGAAAAGAGGCATTCCATCTTAGTCCTCACGGGTGACAACGCATTTGCATTTTGATTCGTAATCGAGGATAGATGTAGATGTCTATGGGCCACAGCAACCACTTACCATCAGGTGGACTGTGTGCTCGTTTGTCACCCTTATCGTATAAAAAAAAAGTTAACAAAATGAAAAATATGGCTTTAATCATTTATTGGATACTTCATATAGGTACAAAATGCATACTTACCAGGTGTGCAATTTTTGGCTTGTCTTTGGCTTAATCGTTTTCATACTAAAATACGGTGTCAAAAATTGTTTATAACTTAATGAATTTTCAATTGGTGAAATGAAAATGAAACAAAATACATTATTTCTCGATTCGATTTTATTTTCGTAATATTCAACTGTTGACAGATAACAAATGATCTTACAATATCCAATTTGTACATAATTACTTAAGAAAATATGGCAACACTCATATTTTAACAATAAATACGTGATGATATTCTGGTGTCATTTAAATATAGTCGAAATACATATTTTCTCAATTAGAGAGTCATCACCTGTTTAAAAAAAAGTTTAAAAGACGATTTGAATAAGTTTTAAAAATGCATAAGACAGTCGTCAACAAATTGAAATAATGAGAGGCTATTTATCAACTACTATTATGCATTATTATTGAATAAAATTGCCTGTTTTTTACTGACAAATGCATAATAGACGACGTCTTGCAATTTTTTAAGTTACACCTGACTTTATGATGAAAAAAACGACCACAACGGTTAATTAAAAATATCCATGTAATTTCGTAGAGAAATGAATTCGACTGACAAAAGCTTATCACACTCATTGTATGTAAGAATGAAATATTATTTATTCACAAATACGTTGATGACACATAAACGCAAATATTTTTAATGGCTGACATCACACTCACGTTCTATTAAAAAAGTTAATCCATACAATACACTTTCGAATATCAGCCCTTTTATGTTGATAAAAGTAAAACCATCTTACCACAGACAATAACACGGAAATTGACCACCAAACATGGATAGCGCGGTCGAATAGCCTATACTGCCAACACCGATTCGAGTGTGATGACAGCCTTATAAAATTCAAAAAGCGACGATAGCTGATAGTAAATACATTTATAATAATATAATGTAATATTCCAAAAATGAGCCTAAGACATCATCTAAGACAATGTTCTTCGAGCTCGAACACCTGACATACGCAACGATGAAATTACAATTTCAAAATCGAATGACTCGTTATCATCTAAAATGCTCCCTAAATATTTTCAACAGACAACGTTAATCAAGTCTTAGTAAGAAGTAGACCGTGAACGCCCATAATTAGGTAAGTTATTCACCTGAGAGCGGGCACGGTCCTCCCTAACAACATTTTATAGATATACACAGAGAGTAACAACAGATTATTAATTGTGAATAGACTCGCGCAACATTATCACAAGCCACCGTCACTTAACGCAGACAGTTCGTTGAAAAACTTGTTCCGACCCCGGCGCACGCACAACTGTCAAACTAAACTTTAACAATCTACGAACCGCTATTTACTATCTGATATGAAGAATCAACTATTCTAACATATTGTGCGCAAATATGCAAATACAAGGAAGACGAGAATTATTAATAAAATTACTGAAAAACCGACAAGTTTTTTAACGAAGCCCAATCCCTTTCGCCCCTTGAACGTTATTCAGACTGGAAAATACAATTCGTAAGTAGATCACATTGGAATTAATAAATTAGAAGTGCTTCATATTAATATTCGGTGACACTTGAAAATACATTAATTCAAAATGTAAAAATATTTACATCAACCATCCAACCTTAGAATAATTACGCACATAAACCGCGTCTAGAACAAAACACGAGCGTTTTCGTGAGGCAACTTTATTTTCTTAGTGTGCGTGAGCTGAATGCATCTACGCTCTATAAACACACACACACACACACACACACACACACACATACATAAAATGTAGCTTTCGGTGTTATTATCACTAGAATTTAACCAACAAAATAGGAAAACACATTTTTATGTAACGCTATCATATCATGACTAGTATTTTATGTTAGTTATGTTATTTCACTTATGTTAGGAATTGGATTGGATATCATATCATATTTTTATTATAGTTTGTTTTTCTGATTTGCTATAACATATCTTTACCCTAGAAACTGTTATTTTTAATAGATTCCTCCGGACTGTGATCCACACGGCGTTATCTTGACTACTGACGTCTCTGAGCGAACTTAGCCCAATATGCTAAAGTTTTAGTTGCCTCACTTTTCATGTGCTTATTTGGTTTCTGAGCTTAATCATTCTAAGCAGTCAACATCAAAGTCCAGCTTTGCGCGCCACCCGTGGCCAAACCAGAGCGTTCCGGTTAATGTTAACTCTGCATAATACTCGACTCATTCGGTCATTTCGTTCAAATGTTATTAAATACCCGACACGAACAAGAATTCGCTATCACGTAATACTGTAAGAAACATTCCCGCCAAAATCTCCCGCAAGCACCTCTCTCGTTAACTTCGATTAAGAAACCACAGACTAGGTATATTCAACGTTGATAAATTTCAGAAAACTATCTATCTAAGTTACCTAAGTTTCAATATATTCCAACTGTCTCAACTGCGCACACTTAGTATATCTCATACTGAAGTGTACGTAACCTGTATGAGAATGTTGTAGTATTTAAATAAAAAATCCGCTATAAGGAAAACACTGAAAAATGGTAGTAATCTCTAAGTAACCGTCATAACCTTTGGTAATTTTTAATAAAAAAAAACATGCATAAACCACCTAAGAAATATTTATTGAATTATTTTATTTTAAAACTTTATTGTATTCATCTTATGTATAAGGTAATAAAAGGCGGACTTAATGCCAAAGAACCATTACCTCTTATTCGATTAAATTTTTTGGAAATATGAAAATTTTGCTAATAATTTAATTAGAAACTATTTTTTTTTTTCGATTAACTGCAAAACAAGACTAATTTACTTTAAATAATTATGTATATGCAAACACATTAATACTCGGCAATGTCAAGACATAGTTACAAAAAACGATATTTTGTTTGAAAACACCTTTACTGTTTACAAATTTGCAAGATTTCCAATTATCCTTATACATATTTGGAGAACTGAATAGTTCGATATTCTTCAAAGAATTCTGTTATAATATATCTTGCTATTAGATAAGATATCTTCGCGACATTTACTAATATAGACCAATTAGTGACAGATAAACAATGAAAACCATTCTGTTATATGGAATTACAATTTTAATCTAAGCGAATTGTCTTTTGAAAAAAACTGTACCTAAACACTTTCATTTCTTAGTTCGAAAAATACTTAATTAAAAGTACAAGTTCAAAAGTTGGTAGCAAATTACGAAAATGTACATGAAACCTAAAAAATTACGAACTGAAATTTTTGACAGCGCGCTATTTTGTCATCAAACTGTAAGATGAACGCGCGCACGGGCAACAGATGATTTTTGTTTTTGTTTACGCGCCCTCGTTCTGTTGCTTGAACAGCAGAGTTTCTTCAAAGATGAACTTCTTGAGCGTCTCCTTCGGCAAATTGTCTAACTCCATCGCGAAGCGGAATGGTTCTTCCGAAACCGGCTGCAATTAAAATTTGTATAAAGAATTGAGAATAAAAAACAATTATTATTAACAAGAAATGTTTAGCCCCATTTTATTTGGGTTATAGGAACGGGTATAAGGAAATGTGACGTACTCAAATCGTATTTAATATGACAATTTTCAACCACTAGCACATGAGTAAATAAACGGAACAGAGATAAAGCTTCATGAAACCGCGCGAATCGGTTGCACAGTTGCACTACTCTACAAGCACGCGGGGCATGTGTGCGTGCGACCACTGGCCGCTTGTCGCATACGCGGCGAGACTGGAAAAAGCCGGTTACGCTAGCACAGCCAGTGGACAACAATCTCAGGGTCAGTGCGACGCATGTTGTTTGTTTTGTTAGTTGCAAGTTTGAATATTTTAATGTAAAAACGTGGTATTATTAATAATACTATAGGTATAATATTAATAATACTATAGATTAATAGGAGTACTATAGGTAAGTAAATATTTGATTATTATTTTTTAAGTACCTTTATTTTATTGTATGATCCTCTTTTTAATAAGAACGAGGGATACTGCAAGGTGAGTTTTTACCTTGTTGTTGTTATTATAAGCTTTTATTAAACATTTGAAGGTATGTAGTAGGTATGTGGGTTAAGTTCACATATTGCAAGTAAGATTTGAACCACTTCCCGATGTCTGATTGAGTTGAAATTTTGTATACCGTAACTTCAGTGACAATGCAATAATATGATAGATATTGTTTTGTTTAATTTGTCTTCACCTATTGTGACAACCCTACCAAAATAGGTAACACTTTTACACGTTCTCAAAAAGCTTTGCCTCTGTTGCGTTTACTCGTGTGCCACACGTACGACATAAGCTATAAGATAAAAGTTTAAATTTATAGTACATAAATGTTACAATTCTTATTATTAGACATGATGTAAAGCCAGAACTTTATTAAAAATTATTTGTATTATAGTCCCATCTACTTCATTCTATAGGAAAGTCGAAGATTTAGGTGTAATTTAACCCAGGGTGGGTTAAATTACACCTAAATCTTGTACGATGGGTCATCAGGTGAAAAAAACTTTTACATTACTAGAAATTTCTACAATATCATGGAGGAGTTATACCTATACACATTATATAAGTTGCACATGGACATACACTCAGACCTGGACCAATTATTATTTGGATGCAATAGGAATACTAATTCTTTGTGGGAATCAAAACCGCTGCTGCATACAAACTCTTAGCCACAGCGCTACCGTGCCATCAATTAATTAATACTTTAAGGAAAGTTTAGAAAGATTATCATCATTTTATACGTGGTAGAGCCATGCTGCCGCTATATTAGTAGTTGTCGCACAAATGGGTCAGCTCGACCGGGGAAATACCAGCGTATAATAACAGCTCAACGCTGCTGTGTTTCGTAAGGTGAGTCTATATAATTGGAGACCCTTTTTACTGGAAACGACCCATTCCATCTTAGTCCTCACGGGTGACAACTTATCAGCAATTTGATCCATGATAGATAAAGATGTCTATGGGCCATAGCGACCACTTACAATCAGGTGAACAGTGTGCTCGTTTGTCATACTTATATTATAAAAAAATACATTTCAGGACACGATGCGCCTGCAGCTGTAAATGTGTTTAGATAAACTTTGCTATATTTGATAGGGTTTTAAAGTTTACCCGGGGATATAAACAGCTGCGTTTGCAATGGATACATTGTCATGTGGGTTTAACGGGAAATGAGAGCGCTGTTTGCACAACGAACATGGCGTCGTCGTTCTAGGCACATTCGATCCAAACTACATATTAGACGTTTGGTTGGAATGTGAGGTTTGCCCACATTAAGGTGGCTGTGTGATTAATTGTGAAACTATTGATGGACAACATATTATCTGAATTTAATGTGTCAAGAATGGCATAAAAGTCCATGGTTTCATGAAATAAATATTGATTAATTAAATGTAAGTAAAGCCTTCTATCTAACACAACCGGCGCACTATGAGAAAATCGAGTGTTTTTTGTCTCATAATTTCATATTTCAGTTGTTTCAAAATGAATTAAGCTGTAATTTTACATAGGTACGTCTACTTGGATATATAGGGTCTTTTAGATTTTTTTATTTATTTTTTATTAACCCTAATAGATAAAATACAATTTCAAATTTTCACCACAATAGATATCAAATTCAAGACATATTTTTTTTACCTAAATTAGGTCTTGAGAACTGTTTAACATATTTCAATAAATTTATAAATACACCGTCATCTATGCTATTTTATAAAAAAATAAGTTTTGAAAAAAATTATTTTTATCTCGCGATGCATTTTGGATCCCTCCGGATCAAAATAGAAGCAAGTAAGTGCAATTTTTTATCCCTAAATAGAGTAATGTGTGAAGATCTTAATGCAATAAGTACCTCGACATCGGCAAGCATCGGTAAGAGTTAAATCTCTTGTTAAAAAAGAAAAGAAATATACCATCTCAAAATATAATGGTTTTTTGTTTGTTTAATTAACTAATATAATATTATATTATTTACGATAAATTTGGAGAAACATAAATATAAGCATTCCAAAAATGTATAATAAATGTTTAAATGGAAAACTTTCAAGTAATGTGGCATTGAATCGTAATGTATTTTGTCAAAATCATCTAATCGAACATGACTAAGATTTGATGCTCTTTCATACTTATGTTAAACATATAAAAAAAAAAAGATAAAAATACCTAAAAAGAAACTTTATTTATAATAGTATATTAATTTATAATTTTCATCACGTAACAACGATTTTCGTTAAAAACAGTTATGAGACGACTTTGTATGGGGCTTTCCTATAGTGTGGCGTCTGGTCGTATAATTTATATTAATTCGGTATACTGATAGTTATTTGCTTATGTTCTACTTTGGTTACTCGTAACTATTATTTCAAATTACTACTAGGTTTTTTTTATAGGATAAGGGTGACGAACGAGCACACAGTCCACCTGATGGTAAGTGGTTGCTGCGGTCCATAGACATCTACATCTATCCTCTATTACAAATCAAAATGTAGATGCGTTGTCACCCGTGAGGACTAAGATGGAATGCCTCATTTCTAGTAAAAAGGGCCTCCGACCACCTGGACTCACCAAGCGAAACGCAGAGGTAAACCTCTACTTCACGCTGGTTTTCTGTGAGGTAGTGGTACCACCCCAGTTCGAGCCGGCCTATCCGTGCGACAGCAAAAGCTGCCGCGTGGCTCTACCACTGTTAAAGGTTTAGTATTATTAGGTACTAACTAGATTACGATATTCCCTAGGTTCGTCTGAAGCATAAATAATTTCTTGTAAACACCTCCCGGTGTGGTGTGTGGAGATACGTTAATTTCGTAATCGATCCGTAACAATATAATAATGGTGATAAACATAAAACGTCAGTGTTAATGTTATTTGGGACGACTCGGCTAATAACATCGTAAAAAGCAGTAATGACGTTAGCGAACATAAAACGAAGTTCACGGCCGCACCTGTATAGCCTGTCTAACTCGCCTCAATGACGCGTTAAAAATGTGATGCTAGATTATAACACTAAAATTACTACAGGTTTATTGCTGGTTCTTCCCAGCACAGAGGTTGAAAGTGAGAGTGAGTGAGAGGGTGAGAAACCAATGGTAAAAGTAAAAAAAAAATAAGTGCGTGTAACCTTTTACACGGTATTGAGAATAACCTCATATAACCAATAACCGTACGTATAAACGTATTCATTTTTATTTTTATTATTAGATATTATTTTTAATATATTAATATTTTATTATTTTTAGAGAAATGTTTACTTTTTTTTATAGCAGAGAGGGCAAACGAGCATGCGGCTCACCTGATGGTAAGTGACTACCGCCGCCCCTGAACGACCGCAACTCCAGGGTGATTGCAGACGCGTTACCGACCTTTTAGAAAGGTGTAAGCTCTTTTCTTGAAGGTTCCTAAGTCATATCGGTCCGGAAAAATCGCCGGTGGTAAACAATTCCAAAGAGAAGTTGTACGAGGAAGAAAACTCCTAGTAAAATGCACTGTGGTGGACCGCCAAGCATTCATTAATAGTGTGGATGGTATCGGGAGTTTTTCCGCGATGAGCGTTCGTGAAATTTAGCGGCTGGGATTAATCCGAACAATTCCTCAGTGCACTCCCCGTAATAGATGCGAAAGAAAATGCAAAAGGATGCAACATCTCTTCGTAGCGCCAGTGAATCGAGCCGATCAGAAAGGACTCGGTTGTCGACGATTCGAGCCGCTCTGTGCTGGATGCGGTCAAGTGGAATGAGCTGGCGCAGGGGAGCCTCAGTTCAGAGATGAAAAATGTATTCCATGTGAGACCAAACCTGCGTTTTGTAAAGTTGCATTTATGAAATACTGTCCCGCTCTGCTGAGCACGCCAAGCTTTTTAGAGACCAATTTGGCCTTCTCTTCCAAGTGACCATGAAACTGCACGTCACTCGATATGTCGACGCCGAGGATTCCGATGCTAGCTGAGGCAGCAAGGGGAGTGCCTTGAAACTGAGAAGATACGACAAAGGGGTGCTTTTTAGCGGTAAACGCGCAAACTTGTGTCTTCTGAGGATTAAACTGGACTAGAGTTAGTCGCACCAATCCGAAATTTTGTTCAATAAACACTCGACTTCAGACACAAGTATGTTCCGGTACTCAGCGACGTTTTCCCAGTGCTGTCATCCGCATATCAATGAATGTTACCGGTTTGCAACATATGCAGAAGAAACAGCGTTGGTGATAGCACACAGCCTTGTGGAACACCAGGCTTGCAATCGGACCTCGCACCATCTACAACAACCTTGATGCTCCGATCTGCAAGGAAACTGGTGATCCATTTGCACAATTTCTCGGGAAACCAATAGGAAGGGAGCTTCGAAAGAAGCGCTTTGTGCCAGACCCGATCGAAGGCATTCGCTATGTCCAAACTAACGGCCAATGCCTCCTCTTTGGACTCTACTGCCTCCGCCCATCTATGAGTCAGGTAGACCAGAAGATCATCAGCTGATCGACCCCAACGAAAACCGTATTGGTGGTCACTAATGAGCTTTGTGATCCTCAAGGTACCTTATGATCTGGCAGTTTATAATGGACTCCATTGAGTGAACAAGATGGTGATGGCGATAGGCCTGCAGTTGGACGGGTGTAACCGGTCGCCTTCTTATGGATCGGGTGGACCGAAGCTGTCTTACATGAATTCGGGATTACGCCTTGGGAATAGGAGTACCGGAAAAGACGCGTTAAAACCGGTGCCAACTCCGCAGCACACGTTTTCAGCACAATGTTAGGGACTCCATCAGGGCCACTCGACTTGCTGACATCCAAGGAGAGGAGTGCTTTGCGAACCGAGCGCTGTGTAAGCCGCACATCCGGCATGGAGCACTCACACCGCGGGGTGATCGGCGGTATGTTTCCCTCGTCATCGAGAGTCGAGTTGGACAAAGAAAGAGCCTAACAGATCGGCTTTCTCCTTTGTGGCATGGGCCAGTGAGCCGTCCTCTCAGTGCAGAGGTAGAAGAGATGGCTGACAGAAGTTCCCTTGGACAGCCTTGGCGAGAGACCAGAATACACGGGTTCCCGAAGGAAGGTGAACTAGCTTCTCGCCAATTTTGCCGATGTGCTCAGACCTTGCCTTGGCACAGACTCTTTTGAAGGACCTGAAGGCGGAATTATACTCTTAAAAAGAGCGCTGGTGTTTACATCCCGAGACGTTGATGCGTCAGCCCAGGCCCGGTAGCACTCCTGCATATAGCGTGATGCTATTTTTACAGGAGCGACCAAACCATCACCACAGAGGATGGAGTAAATATTTCCATTCCCTGAAGTACCACATCAGCAACAGAATCAGCAACAATGCTGGGATTTTCTGGCCAGAAGCAAACCCAAGGGTAGGATGCAAAAAAACACCGCATCCTATCCCAATCGGCCGACCTATAGTGCCAAACACGGCGGCAGCCTACAGAATGCAACCGCGACGTTAGTGTGAGTGGCACCACACTCCGAACAAGACAATGGTCCAACGAGCCTAAAGGAGCGTCGAAGGAAACCTGATGTCCGTCCGAATGAGAGGTCATCAGAAGGTCCAACAGGGAAGGTGCATGATCCTCCACATTAATAAAATAAAAATAATTATAAGTAAACAATAAAATAATTATAATTAGTAGTTATAATGTATGTCTGTTCCTATGTGATATTCTGTAGCTTAAGGCTTTAACTAGCCTGAATGACCTTGACGAAACGGCGATCGCAGAGATTTTAGCCGATGTCAACACCGTCTAGCAACTACGTTCTGTATTACTTATAAAAGTGCAAAGATTAATAGACTGTAGAGATGACAATTATATAAGTGACATACTGCCTGTTATGCTTGCGCATCACTGAGAATTATGTCGCGGTTACGCATCTTCTATTACATTGCACGGTGTGGTGCTGTAGCTTTGTCCGGTAGGCATCACCAGCTATCAAGTGTTCAAGTTTCAAGTACGTAAGAATTTTTATTATATATGTTAAATCGTATTTATTTGTATCGTATTAGTAGATCTGGGTCAAAGCGTTCGCTGTAAATATTTTCCCGGGTTTGATCCCCGACAGCACGAATGAAATTTGTAATTGCAATTTTCGTCAACACGCATTGGGGAAGCACGGCGGGCATTTCCTTGCCCTAAAACCCACTCAGAAATAAAAAAGAGTCCTGTGCCCAGTAGAGTGACTTGTATAGCCTATTACTTTACTTTGTAGCAATATTTATATTCGTTTCAGATATAGAAGGGTACTTATGCTGACAAAAATATCATGTGGAGGCGACGAAAACGAAAACATCTTTGTACCTAGATAAAACGTTCGAAAGATTGTCAGTCATGTCATACGCCACATTTTCTATAGAGCGTAGAACATTGCAGATAGGGCAAAATAAAAAATTATCCAATATATTATGGGAACTATTTATTAATAATATATACATTTAGAGGTATTTATAATAAAAATAATGAACAAGCTGCAAGGTTCAACTAATAATGTTTTTTTTACAAAAAACACAATCGTAAAATTCCTGTTTTAATTTTTACCAATGGTTAATTGATGAAACGTAGTCCAGATCACTTCATATAAAATATATTTAATTAAAATTGACACGTGACCTATTTGGCCTTCTACTTACAACTCGGCAGAAATTTGAAAAGAAATTTTGTCTTTTCACACAAGTATTGTTTACAACTGGCATGGTTTCGAAAAGCGTGATTAAGTGTCAGCGGTATATAATCAATTAAACACTGAACTTTATTGAAATTTATTTTTTTGTTTGTTTTTGTTATATCTTCTTAAAAACTGACGCCATCTCACTATTTTATTATTTGTTTTTTTTTGTACGCATAAGGATAAGTTAGACTAAGTTAGATTAACTTGGACAAGTTTATATTTTTTTAAATTTTATCACAAAATTTCCGCAATAAATTATTACCTTTTCTACAGTGATTCTCTCCTCTTAGTTTCGGCGTGACTGTAGGATGTTATAGTGAGTCACCGTCAGTTACTAAGCGGCCATAAATCATTATATGTATGTATAGACATACATATATACATTTTTTGATTTTAATATTTATGTTTTTTGAATTGTGATTGATTTTTTGAGACCTGGTAAAATTATTTTTTTCCATACCAATTGATGGGCCTGAGTATAATGCCAGTTATGCTCTTTGGCTGAAGTTATTTTTTATTTTATGCTCAATTACAGACAAAACAATATTGATTGCGCATTTCTAAAACAAAATTTTACCTCTTCTCCTTCTTATAATAGCTCCTGCACCTAACACGACGGAATAGTTATTATTATCTATAAGACCATTTGCGAAAACAGTTTTTGTTAACAGTTATGAGTGTAATATTTTATCAGCTGCTTTGTTTATAGTGCCTTGAGCAACACTTTGCCGGTTTCTGTACAGAAAATGATGCTGGCTTTGCCAATACGGATGGCCGCTACCATTGAATATAATACCCGCTATGTTTCACTTATTTATATAGAAACTTTAATTACCATTTGCATAAAATTCTAAATAGCACTTATTACACAAGAAAGTAAACTTTTAGATCAGTCCATTTTGTTTTTCACTAATTAAGTAAAAAGTAAAACAAACCAATAGGGCCGGGAATTAAAATTTCTTGCAATTTTTTATAGAAAAGCATGACCTTATCATAATATAAAAGTCAATCATTTAGCCATGTGATAAAACTTTTAAGTGTGCCAGTCAAACATTAATGATGATATTCGGGTCATTATACTGGAAATAGTCTTTTAAATATTTTGTAGTACAATTGATAATCTTCAGTATGATTGACCGTGTATATGACTTTTATAAGTCTATGTTATTTTTGATGAAAATTATTATTGCAGATAAAAGCCCTTTCACATTTATTTTAGTCTCGAATTAAATTAATCAAAATGAAAATAATAACATTGGCTCTTTATAACTGATCTTTAAATGTAAAACACTGACTTGAAATTATATAATTATTAGCATTTTTTTTAATTCAATGAACTTTTTTAAGATTTTGTTGAAACTCTGAAAAAAAAGCAAATATAATAAAATATATATATATGTGTATATATATATATATATATATATATATATATATATATATATATATATATATATATATATATATATATATATATATATATTATAGTTCTTGATGAAAATAATGTATGCGCGTTACATCGCATCCCATCAAGAATTTCTAATGTAATTCTTGGTGTGAAGCTAAGACGTGATAATAACTGTAAATAATAGAATAACAAAATAATGAAAACATTTACATTTACATACAAAACATTTACAAAAATACTTGCTTTATAACCTAATAAATATTATTTGACCGTAATAAAATAAAACAAGGTAGTCTTGGGCATGAAAGTAAAAATAAATATTTTCGATTATTTTTGCAATATCTAACAGCCGGATCAGCGGGCGATTCTGATCCATCTAAAGATGCTAAATTTCAGCAAGCACTGTCAAATTGTGTCAATAGGAGTGACAGAAAAACGGTTCTTGATATAGAAAGGTAAATAAATTATTTAACCTATAAAGTAAAATCACTTTATTACAAATCAAAATAGCCCAATAGCTTTATTAACATGAAACATAATTGTACGAGTGCTTAACATTATTTTACTGAAATCTCAGAAAGTTTTTTTTTAAATAGAATAAGGGTGACAAACGAGCACACAGTCCACCTGATGGTAAGTGGTTGCTACGCCCCATACACATCTACATCTATTCTCGATTACGTATCAAAATGTAGATGCGTTGTCACCCGTGAGGACTAAGATGTAATGCCTCGTTTCCAGTAAAAAGGTTCTCCGGTTCTCTACACTCACCATACGAAACACAGCAGGGTTAAACTGCTATTTTACATGTTATTCCGTGGGAGCGTGGCCCTTCCCCGGTCGAGCCGACCCATTCGTGCTACAACTATACCTAATAAATATAGCTGTAGCATGGCTTTACCACGTAAAAAAAATTGATGTTGAAAATTGAAGTATTTTTAGAAGCAACTTTGCAATTATTTTCTATTGAGTTAATTTTTGTAGAATCGTGTTTTGCAAACCGCCACCTAAAATACGTATAATTTTTTTTCGATAATGACGTGAAATTACAAAACGATCCCCATGCATTTCAATGTGGCTCTATTTAGCCTCTTAATATGAACATTCCTCGGAAGATATAATATTATATTATTACTGTTCCGTGTGAGGCAACCTTTATACTTATATACATATTCTCATCATATTTTCATGGTGGGTTAGAAAAATTATATCTAAATGCAAACTTTCACAGGGTCAATTTTTTTTTTACTATTTTTACCCAGCAAGTAGTAAAGCAACTACAATTCCATCGGTAAGTGGTTATGTAGTCTAAGATGGTGAATTGCACTGACTTAACAAAAACCTATTCACTCTTGCCTAATAGTACTAGGTAAGTATTATTTGCGACCTATTTGTGTGTGTATGTGTGTGTGTGTGCGCGTGCGTGCATGCGCGCGTGTGCGTGTGTGTGTGTGTGTGTGTGTATGTGTGAAGAAAAGTGTATGAGAATACGTGTAGAGGAATAAAGGTTGAGTACTAATTCACTTACCTGTACGAGGTTGCCACTCGAGGACCTTTCTTCCTATTTTTTATATGTTTTCCAAGTTATATAGCTAGCCCATTGCCATTTCACTGTAATATTCCGTTGAGCTATGTCAGTTACTCTGATTCTAATGAAAATACCTTCATTTCTAACTTTATCACGTAGAGAAACCCCTCTCCAATTTAAAATTTTTACACTTTTTTAGATGATAGTTTGCCTAACATAAAAAAAAAACCATAAACCCAAGAATGTATGTTTTATGTTTACCTGGGACAAATAGTCCGACTAGGTAAGTCCAACTTCGACCGAGAGGTCAATCGACGGATTCAACTCGGTTGGGCAGCGTTCGGGAAATTACGGCACATCTTCTCGTCAGGTATACCTCAAAACTTTAAAACGAGACTGTACACCCAGTGCGTGTTGCCAGTGATGACATACGGAACTGAGACGTGGTCCTTCACTGCTGGCCGGATGAGGAATCTCAAGGTCGCTCAGCGAGCTATGGAGAGGGCTATGCTCGGAGTTTCTCTGCGTGATAAACTCAGAAATGAGGATATCCGCAGTAGAACTAGAGTGACCGACATAGCCCAACGGATTAGTAAGCTGAAGTGGCAATGGGCCGGCCATATAGCTCGAAGAACCGACAACCGATGGGGAAGAAAGGTTCTCGAGTGGCAGCCTCGTACCGGTAGGCGAAGTGTAGGGCGTCCCCCCACTAGATGGAGTGACGACCTGGTAAGATATGCAGGAAGTCGATGGATGCAGGTGGCTCAGGACCGTGCTTTGTGGCATTCTTTGGGGGAGGCCTATGTTCAGCAGTGGACTTGTGAAGGGTTGTAATGATGATAATGATGAAGCACCATTCTTTTATTTATTTAAATTGTTTGATTTAATTTGATAACAGTGTACCTAAATGTAAGTATCTGTATCTTTATTTCTCTCCCCAATAATATTTTATAAAGTCATACTTATAAAAACAGCGTTTTATTGTAATACATAATTACTCGTATAAAATTCATTATGAACTTATTAATAAAAATATGCAACAATAAAATTACATAGGTATTAAAAACGATCGAAATCTAAGTAACGAGAACATGTTCGTCGTTCCACATCTAAATTATATAAAAATGCATTTTTCAATTTCACTAATCAACGTCGCCGCAAAAATTTCTTCTTCTTTGGGCACTTTAAAAATTCATTTATTTAGAAAATAATATTTACAGTTACCAGTGTACAGATATTAACTAAATTAAGTATTCCTAGTCATAAAAATATTTATAATTGAGTATAAACTTTTAAAAAACTAATATATATTTGAACGAAGTCGCTCCAACACCGACGCGCGGTCCACCCTCGACGATGTCCGAAAACGGACTGACAGGGCGACGGAGCATGCGCGCTCGCGTAAATATATTCAAATTCAGGGAAAAATGATATATTCTCTTATAAAACGGGGAATAAAAATAAAACTCTCAATTAAAAATATTAATATTTTTAAGACCTTTTTTTTAGTGTAAGAACTATTTAAAAAGCTTGTGCCGTTTTGGAGAAATTTTGCAAAATATGACAAAGATAGGTACTCTTTGGGGATTTTTTTTCTAATAAGGGGTTGACAAAAATACAATTTTGTTAAATTAAAAACATCTACCAAATCTTCTTCTGTTACCTTGTATTTTTTTCTTTGTGGATTAAATGAACAGTTATTGAGATTTTTTTACTTAAATATCCTAGATTTAGGCATTTCAACCACTGTTAAGGCCTTAAGGCTGTGCACAAAGCAAAGCCACGATCAAGATGGAATTGAATTTTACTATAGTAAATAAATTTCAAAGCTGAAAAGAAGGGGCTTCTTCGGTTCCTACGGCGCCACGATTTAAAGACGGATTCGCATAGATCTCGACGAGATACGCCGAAAAGTAGGAATAAAATGAGACGAATTTAAATAATTTTTTTAAAGATGGTGAAGCGACTCAACAAAAACCGATTCACTCTTGCCTTGAAGACACCCAATTTATAATCGGATGGAAACACAGATGCTGACAACTTATGCCACTCCTTTGCTGTACGCATCATGAACGATGTAGTAAACCGTTTGGTTCGAATGCGCAGTGAGTCGACAACGAAAGAGTGGAGACGGGCCGAACGTCTGGTTATCCGATGGTGGAAGGCAGAGGGAGGAATTAAATTATGTAATACCTGCGCACACTCTCTAAAATGTATCCTGTAGAAAACCGAAAGCCTGGCTACTTTGCGTCTGTGTTCGAGGCTGGTAGGATTGATTTTTATCAAATTTGGATCACCAATAAGCCTCATAGCACGCCTTTCCATTGATTCTAAAGCTGCTAGGTGGTATTTTGTAGCACCAATACAACATATATAATAAAGCGGAAGATTTTTTTGTTTTTTTGTTTCTTTGTTTGTTTAAACGCGCTAATCTCTGGAACTACCAGTCCGATTTGAAAAATTCTTTTTATATATTATAGCCAGATTCATGTGGAATAGTATAGGCTATCTAGCATTAAGCTATATTACTCAGCTAGCCTTAAATATGGATATTTGTTAAGCAAGTCAGAAGAAAAAGCACTCCCGAAATGATTTATCCGCGTACGCTGGTGTTATCGTTAGGGATACGTAAATACAATGTTCTAGAAAAATATAGACCTTTACTCCGTCTAAAAAAAAAGTCCGCGATACCATTTGTCTATTTCTTATACATAAGCCATAATTTGGTATTTTGTGATAAAAAAAATATTGAAAATTTAAAAGTGATTTATGAGCCTTATTATTAGGCATGGCCTTTTTATCCTTACGAACGAAAGTTACTTCATCATCAAGACAATTTTATGAAGATAAACTTTGTTCTTTATACCATGTTATTTGGACGCATAGTTTAAGAGATAATGTGAGAAAATTAAAATAATTCAATACTTGGCTGGGCGCGCGAACGACACTTAAACCCTAGCCGTTATAAAATGCTTGAACTAGGTAGGAACGCACCTCGAACACGTGATGACGCGGGTGAAACCGCGGGGCACAGCTAGTAGTACATATAGCAGCAATACTCCATGCACGACCGGATTTGCGCTTTATATAACGTAAGCAGCTGTCCCGGCGTGAAGTATCGCAGCACCTTTGCAAGGACTCCTAGCTTCCTTGCAGCTGCTTTGGTCTTGGACTCAATGAACCGCCTGAAGTTCAGATTTGGGGATATCTCAACTGAAGGCAGTTTGTGTATTCCAGTGATACATTTCGGAAAGAAGGAGCCATGATGAGCTGACTCCTTTTCGCAATGAAGAGACACACTTATGTTTTAGAGGCGTTGAATTTCACAAGATTGGCATCGCGCCATTCGGAGACTACCTGTAGTGCGAGATTCACACGCTCTACCATAGCTTCTCTTTCGAACTAGATTTGATCCCGACTATCCCGAGGACTTAATATCTCTCCAAAATTGTGCTAGCGTCTGCATAACCATAGATACTGGGCATAAGCAGATCATTAATATGCAGCAAGAAGAGAGTTACGGAGTTAGTCATCATAGGATCGGATGAGCAGCCGTCGACGACGACCCGGAGAGACCGTTCACTCAGAATTTCCTTTGCCCATTCAATCAGACCAAGGGATAAGCCGTACGCTGGAAGCTTACCCAAAAGGTTAACGTGCCAAACTCTGTCAAAGGCCTCCGAGACATCAAGGGAAACAGCGATCAGCCTCCCCACTGTTCTCGAGTGCCTCGCCTCGTACATGTTGCCCAGCTGACCCGTATTGTCGGTCATTAAGGAGCTCATTCTATTCTAGGTATGCCATTTAGCGGGCGTTCAATATACGCAGCGTAATCTTGCAGAGTATGGAGGTAAGTGAGATTAGCTAATAATTAGCAGAGTTGGCACGGCTGTCTTTTTTTGGAACAGGCTGCACGTTGGCCAGCTTCCAGGATTTTAGACCTATTCCAGGCCTAAATAAGAGGCGGAACAAGCGTGTCAGCACAGGAGACAACCCAGGTTCACAAGCCTTTAGAACTATAGCTGGTATACCCTCTGGTTCACTAGCTTTGTTTACGTCTAGATACCGCAAGGTTGTAAGAACCTCCTTATCTGTGATACGAACCTCCGACATAGAGGTCCCGCAGTGAGATAATTTAGGTGGAACGTTGTTACCACTGTCCAGGCGTGAACAAGTCCGCTTTCTCTTTGGCCGTATGCGCAAGCGTGCCATCCGGTTATACCAGCGGAGACAGTGTTGGCCGACAGAAATTTGTCTCGACCGCTTTGGCGAGAGACCAAAAAGCTCTAGTGCAGGATGGTATGGCAGATAGATTTGCGTCAATATGTTTAGTGGGATCGAGATTAGTTTTCCGTAATGCTTTTTTGTAGGATTTGGCGGCATGGTTGAAATTTCTTTTCTTGGAGCTAATATCCGGGGCTTTGCGCTTTCGGGCGTCAACCCAGGATAGGTACGATGAATGCTTGCGCTTTTCAGCTTGGGCGCATTCAGCGTTAAGCCATGGGCAGCTTTGCTATCGGTGGGAGCGTCAGAAAAGGGGATAAAATACTCCCTAGATTAACGGAACACATCCATTATCGCAACCGCGCAGCTCGACGGATCCGCAGAGGAGAAACAGACCTTCCGCCAAGGACACGATGCAAAAAAGTGTTGTGTCTCATCCCAATCAGCTGACTTATAGCGCCATATTCGTCGAACACCTTGTAAATCGTAATCAGGTGAAGAATATGACGATACAAATTTCACCAGACAGTGGTCAGATGTACACAAAAGAGAGGTAACCTGTACTTCAGACCTGTCTGGCTCGGTAAAAAACGATACATGTTTAAAATGATATATGTTTTTATCATATGTATAATTTTTATTCGCGCGCATTCTGTGGAACGTGTAATTTATTTATTTAATTTTTTTTATAGGTTAAGGGTGACAAACGAGCACACAGTCCACCTGATGTTAAGTGGTTGCTGCGGCCCATAGACATCTACATCTATCCTCTATTACAAATCAAAATGCAGATGCGTTGTCACCCGTGAGGACTAAGATGGAATGCCTCATTTTAAGTAAAAAGGGCCTCCGGCCACCTGCACTCACCAAGCGAAACGCAGAGGTAAACCTCTACTTCACGCTGGTATTCTGTGAGGTCGTGATACCACCCCGGTTCGAGCCGGCCCATCCGTGCGACAGCAAAAGCTGCCGCGTGGCTCTACCACTGTAATTAATTAATTAATAATAACAACTCGTTTTCAAACTGTGTAGTGGAGGCGTAACATTGTACACTATCCCATATCGTCCCGTGGATGTCGTAAGAGGCGACAGAGAGAAACTGAAACAGGACAACTGTAGTAGTATCTTCATTAAAAAAAAATCTTGTTCTAACCCGCAGGCCAAGCGTGGCAACTATGTCGTAATTCCCCCTATAAGGCAATCTATAGGGGAAGCCTACGTTCAGGGGTGGGCTTTTATAGATTGTAATGGCATGCGTTTTCTTCGTTATTTTAATAACAATTGGCTTGTCAGAACTTGTCGTCTCGCTATTACACAAAGAAGAAGAAAAAAAACAAGAATACGTTACCTCGTCGTTGGGATCGTAGTACTGCTCGAGGTATGGATGAGCGAGGGCTTCCTCGACGGTGATCCGCTTGTGTGGATTGAAGGTGAGCATGCGATGCAACAAGTCCAACGCGCGCGGGTCCGCTCCCGGGAACAGATCCGCCCACGGCACGCGCGGCTTGTACGGCAGCGACTCCAAGTATCCACGAGCCTATATTGGGATATATACATATATACGATATAGTGATTTTAAGGCAAAGGTCACTATGTATACTACTAGAAAGGCTCTACTCTACGGCATTAATACATGGTAACTTCTCTTTAACACCTTTAGTCGACTATGGGCGGGCGTGAAGACTTGTTCTTGGTTTTGTAAACCGCGAACGTTATTTTTTACAATCAAACACTGATTTTGCTTAGTGAGACTAAGAAAATGCTGGCATTTTCACACTTTGTGAAGTTTATTTCAGATAAGTATGTAACTTTATTTCATATTTGCCTAAAAACAATAAATGTCGTAAATGAAAATACAATTGCGTGGCATGTTTACCGTGCCAGTTAAACGCCCCCGCCAGCTCCCCACGCGATCCGCACGTGTGATACAGTTTTTGTCTGAATTGCCAGTCTAGTATCCATAAAGACTTAGTGGCCCGATAGTCTGGCAACTGCGCTACGGGTTTTGAGTTCGAATATCACATGTTGGAACCGAAATATATGCAAAAAATTGTAGATTTTAGGGTCTGATCTTGTTATTATTGCGTAAAGCTGTATTTTAATTTCCCTCATAATAAGATATTTTAATCGAGAAAAGGCGTTAATATCGCCTATAGAGTTTGTTATGAATGTAGTATCGGATATTTAATCAAGAAAAGGCGTTAATATAAAAAAAAGAAAGAAGGAAAACCCCTTCCTTGATTTACTAACACTACATTCAAAACAAAGTTTTCATTGACATCGTTATCACTTCGGAATGAAATGCACACTACCCGCCGCTTTATTCATATATTGCTTTTTGGAGCACATTACAGATTTTGTGTATAAAAGAAAAATTTTTGGATAGGCTTTATAATGCTGAACATAGGTTAATATATATTCTACATAAATTTCATTTCATAAGCAACGTTTTAAGTGCTGATTTACCACGTGCACGGTCGTGAAGGAAATCATCGTAAGGAAACTCGCATGTCTGAGAAAAAAACAATTCTGATGACCTGAAGTCAACACGCATTGGGGCAGCACGACGGACACTTTCTTGCCCAAAACCCGAGACCCTGCCCGTCAGAAGGGACCTGTGATGCAACAGTGGTCCGTACATATTAAGACGTAACTTTAAGTCTGGGTGTCCTTGCTTTTGTCCGTTTTAAAATTGGTTTTTGATAGCCAAATTATTATATTCAATACTGAAAAAAAATTTTTAGATACATTCTTTCTCCTTACGATGTACACGGTCAATACACGACACAATACAATTATATATAAAATTTAATTATTATTCTAGACTGAAAAAATTACCGAACTACGTTCGATTTGCAATTTTTTACAAGCCAAATTTCATTTCAAACTAGTAATACCTACTCCTTTTATTCTATAAAAAAAAACAATTTATAAGTAATTCATTTTGGAATCGATTACACCCGAACGTCTTTTTTTCATTACATTTATTTAAAAAAAATATCAATTATATAAGAACTTATATAATTGATATTTTCTTACTTACATAAGACCTTATAGGACCTTAGACCTTAGAACTTATATAAGACTATAGTTACGCTTTTGTTTCTGTGTTTATTTCTCACTGTGTAAATAAAAAATATTTGTTCATTATTTTAAAATAATATTTTTGTGATTATTTTGTAAAAATCACGATCATATGCGCGGCCCCACTCGATATTTGCGACGATCGCTTGTAAGTACCTAATGCGCTTGGAACACCCAGCCTTAACTTTTTATTTGCGTTTCAGGTTAATCAATGAACAAGAAGAACTATTAGGAACAGAGCGCTTCAATTGATATTCCGTGCAGAAGTATGATCCTCCTCATTAAAATAAATTCTACACTGTACATAATATTACACCGGCAATATACACAATTTTGTCGCGTCTACGTTTTCTAAATATAAAACGTTTGCAACGTACTCATACATAACCAAAGGCATCTAAAGTATGAAATACGTCGCATGTCAATTTTGTCGATGTAATTTAATCAATTTTCGTAATTGTTTTAGCTAAGGAAATTACATACTTTTTAATCTTTGTAATATCATTATATCGTCAAGAGTTTCATCATATTCGAATAAAGATTAGATTAGGATCATAAATTAGATTTGAAGTCTCACTAGGACGTGACAGCTGATTACTTTCAGTTATTTCCATAGCATAATGTCTTATGTGATTTTACTACGGAGAAACTATTTTTGTTTAGTTTTGTTTTGTTTTTGTTTGTTTTGTGTGTTTGTTATGTAGTGTATTTGTAGTGTTTGTTTGTTTCGATCATAACAGCCATTTAACCTACAACCGAAAGAATCTCTTATGGAAATGTTTAAAGAAATAAATACATTAACTTTGGCCTCTCTGTATATTTACGAAAATTTAATGTATGTTCATCATTATCATCATCATTATAGCCCTTCGCAAGTCCACTGCTGAACACAGGCCCAAGAAATACCACAAAGCACGCTCCTGAGCCAGCTGCATCCATCGTCTTCCTGCATGTCTTACCAGTTAGTCACTCTATCTAGTGGCGGACGCCCTACACTACATCTACCGGTACGAAGCTGCCATTCGAAAACCTTTCTTCCCCATCGGTTGTCGGTCCTTCGAGCTATCCAATTAAATAAAAATAATAAAAATAAATAAAAAGTAGTTTTAATAAAAGTAATATACTCCCTGTAAACACTAGAAACAAACACAAGTTAGTGATACCAGTTAGTTATGGATACACCCCGTCCCTCTGTTTTAGACTAAAATATTAAAATATATAATATTGTATTATTTAGACTAAGCAATAAAACTAATGTATCAGCATTTCTATGTAAGTTCCTAGTACTTAGTTGATGAGTCCAATGTCTGCGCACAAACGGACTCTTTGAATATCGTTCATTATTAAAGCCACCTCCAAATCGGTCGGACATAGTAATCTAATTGTATTTTAGTTTTTAAAAACTCCTTTCGACGTTCCCGAAATTTGACTAGTTACACGACTCCACAGAGTCAGTTATTCATTCATGGGATATATACATGGAGTAATTCATTCATTTCATAAGGTATGTATACGCTTTTACAACAAAGTCCCAGAAAGTATACAGGAGCTCTTTATTACCAAGTTTAATTTTTTTACTAAACCTACACTACAAAAATATGGTTATTATAATACAAATGAATACATGGTTGGTAATAACTCCCTGGGAATGAGGTCATCGCTTCTAAGCTATTTTTTAAATGAGTGTTTTAAGTAATTACAATGTAAAAGTACAACCCACTTTTATTTATAATCTTAATTAGTAAAAAAGTAAAAAAAAATACTTTAAATATCAAATTATTTACTATCTATATTGATTAAAAAAATATTTTACTATATTCTATTCTATAAAGTACAATGAAATATTTCGTTCATGAAAAGAAAAGGAAGTAAGCTAAAAAAAATTAAGGTATATTAATTTTTAAATCTTTTTTCTTTATATTAACAGTAGAATTGTTGTAATTAGCTTAACGGAAAGTTTCATAGCTCTTGCCTTATTACACAATATTTATTATTCATAAGCTCACGGATCCGATGGAAGTTTTTAAGTAAGCTTTGTCCCATAGGATACTAATTTAATTGAAAATAAGCCAACATTAATTGAAAATGTCGCCGTTACGGTAATCGATTAGTACAACTTGACTGTCATCATCAACAAAAACGTCCCAATTTATCAACTGACTATATCACTTGAAATTTTATTAAATTATCACAAAGCCCGACACTTAATCAGCCCATATAATTCTTCAGCAGGACACAGGCCTTTCTCCCTTTAAAAAGTATTTGCTACAATGGGCATACTTGGCAGATGATTTGGCAATCGCGGTACAAGACGGATCCAAGATACCAGGTGATTATACGTGGTCGAGCAACGATACAGCTGTATTATAGCTGAAGCATAAATGGGGAAGGACCACACTCTAACAGTACACGAGCATTAAATAACAGCGTAAGGCTGCTGTGTTATGTATGATATGTGGAGAACCGTACAACCTTTCCACTGATAACGAGTCATTGCACTTTAGTCCTCAGGGCTGACAACACATCTGTTATTTTGATTCTTGATCCAGGATTGGTGCCTATGGGCTACAGCACATATTTTCCATCGGGTGTACTGTATGCTCGTTTGCCTACCCAGCTTCTTCAGTAAAGAACCCGTAGTTACTTGTGTTTCATTAAGATCGAAGGTAGAATAAGATGCATAGTCGGAAACAGGTAAAACACACGAAGACCAAAAACTTCAGGACTCGAAGCAGTCACGGAAACTGATCACTGATCCACGCATCGTAAATAAAAGAAAAAGTCGATAACAAACGTTGCCAAAGTTTTCCTTTCCAGTCTATTTGTACTGGAATCGGAATACGAAATAATGTGCAAATAAAACAAAAGCGATGTAAATTTATATGGAACACGGTAAGTTTACAATCTATCGGAACAACGAGTTTTAGGCAACTTTTTTAATTGCGGAACTGAACAGTATTATTGCCAGCGGATAGATTTTTATTGTTGTATCTTTTTTTCTGTTTTATTGCTTAATAAGAGAAAGGAATTGAAAAGATCCTAATAATGAAATGCGAATAGAATGATCGGACTTTTTGGTAAATAATTAAAGCGATAATTGTAATAAACATACATACGTAAAATCTTACGCCTATCATCCAGAAGGGTAGCAGAGGGTACATACATGACACAAGACTATCGCTTTATACACACACATACACACACACATGTATGTGTACTGTTGAGCTACGCAAAGTTCGTCTTATGTTAACTCTACTTAGCCCATCTTCAATTTATTCTATACATATAGTTACTATATTCCTATGTATATTATCGAGTTATTAGATATAAAGTTTCATTGTACATGCTCTTGAACAACGTCTCAGGAACACGGGAAGCCCTTACCCTTACCTTTTACGTTCTATGTTATTTTAAGGTTACGTATTTTCAGGATACGATATATCTGATAATATTATATAACAATTCAATAAATAATTAATTAATATTAATTGCCGTTATAGTATTAATTTTCTTTTTATTATTATTATTATTATTTTATTAGGCTAAGTAGAGATAAACATATGGGAGGTAGTTTTTTTTTCGTTCGAGTAAAACGAGTTCGAATAAACCAGAATATACGAGGGCGGCACTGAAAATTTCGGGAATCAAGGAAGTGACACAACATTATTATTTAATAATGCATTTATTGCTTTTCGAAGTATTCTCCGCGAAATTTGACACATTTTTCCATACGATGGAACCAATCATTGAAGCAACCATTCCATTCGGAAGTTGGGGTCTCCAAAATGGCCGTTTTGTAGGCGTCCACAGCTTCTTCAGGTGATGAAAATATCTGTCCACGCAATTTATTCTTTATTTTAGGGAAAGTATAGAAATCATTAGGGCTTAGGTCGGGGCTGTACGGCGGATGGTCTAATAATTCTATATTTTCTTGCTCTAAAAACTCTTTTGTTCTGTGTGCGGTGTGAGAACTCGCATTGTCGTGATGGAGGATGATGCGGCGGTTGCAGTTCTCTTTACGGAGTTCAGAAACGACCTGTGGCAAACAAATGCTAGCATACCATTCTGCATTAACCGTTCTTTGTCCCTCAAGAGGAATAGTCGTAACATGGCCGGTTTTGGAGACAAACGTGGCCATCATTTTTTTTGCAACACTCCGTGAACGAACAATTTTTGTTGGCTTTAACTCATTTTCGAACACCCAAACACGTGACTAGTTTTTTGTTTCGGGTTCGTACGCGTATATCCAGGATTCGTCACCTGATACGATGTTGTATACAGCATTTGAGGATTCTGCGTGGAATCTTTCGAGAGTTCTGACGCACCAAGTAACGCGAGCCGCTTTTTGCTCTTCACAGCGCGAATGCGGTATCCATCGGGAAAACAACTTTTTTACACCTAATTGTTCATGCAAGATTATTTGTATTTGACTCATGCCAATGTCTGAAGTTGCCTGAATTTCGCGGTATGTCACATGTCGATCTTCTTCAATCAGCTTACGCACAGCATCAACGTTTTCTTGGGTGACTGCAGTTTTTGGACGACCTTGACGGGGACCATCACTGAGCTTGACACGTCCACGTTGAAATTAAGCAAACCAGCGATAAATTGTGGTTTTGGATGGGGCTTCATCACCAAATGCAGAAATCATCCGGTCAACACACTGTTTTTGTGTTAAACCACTTCGAAAATCATAATAAATCATCGCTCTTGAATTTTCTCGAGTCAATTCCATTTTCTCAACGACTAAACAAGTTTGATAAAACCTTGTGGCAAGGATCGAGAATCTTTTTTTAAATAAATAAATGGTATTCAATTTTTAAAACCAAGTAGTTTTCAATTAAAAACTTTTTAATATGAGAGGAACAGTGGAAATATTCTATTCCCGATACTTTTAGTGCAGCCCTCGTATATAGAAGGTATTCTACACATATATCATACAAATGTAAATTTATTAATACAGACGTACACAAATACATAAATCTACTTCAATACATTAAATATATATGTATATACATTATACTATATACATAATATATACACATATATCTGTGCCATGATAAATAAGGAAAATATGTGACGATAGAATTATTCTTTAGGAAAAAGCGTTAATTCACACTTGCAAGTATGAATGAAAAAACAATGTTCACGAACTTTGTTTTTAAAAAGAAACTTGTTGGAAGCTTTTTTAAAGTCAAGACGTATTTTGTTCCAGAGTATTATAGCCGTAAGACCGAAAGAGAGGGACATATAACCAGTACGGTGTAAAGGCGTTAGCAACTTTAGATTAGAAGAAGAGAGAAGAACGGAGAAAACAAATATGAGTATCTCCTAGGTATCGAAATCTAGATTTCAGGAGCACAAGGACCGTTCAGAATAGTGAAGAGTGCAGAGTATTCTGACATATCTGCGCTGACGGATAGGTAGCCAGATAAGCTGAGTACGAAAAGATGATACATGATCACATTTACGAAGACCACAAAGGTATTGATGCATTTATTGAGGAGACGATCCAATGTGTTAAGATGCTGTAGAGATAAGTCTGTTCTACACACATCTACATAGTCTATTATCGGCACAATAAGAGATTGAATAAACAAAACTTTTGTAGCGGTAGGAAGAAAATTTTTCAGGCGATAAATAACCAGACCGGCGACAGGCATCAGCTTGAAAGATATGAGACGTCTGGTACTGGGATCGTCAATGCGCCAGCCAAGCGTAACTATTAAGACAAATTTTACCTACAGCGGGAGAGGTAGGGATGGGCAAGGGAAAAATCGATCGATCGATCGTATCGATATATATCGCTTGATAAATATCGATATATCGATAAATCGTCATCATTTGCAGGATGTAAAGATAAGGTCCAAAATTTTATAATACTGAGAGTTGGCAGATAGCTGAAGTTATAAGGAGTAAATTAGGCTACTTCTATTTTAGAAAAAGAATTAGGGTTCCGCGCAACATAATTAAAACCATAAATTACACGTGGCCAAACTCGCGGGGAACAGCTAATTTATCTATAAAACTTGTAGTTTTTTTTTGTTATATTTTTAGTTCGTTATACGGTTACCTTACCTTCTCATTGATGATGCAATCCAGATCCTCCTGACTGGGTGAACCGAGTACGCCAAGGATGTGGTTCAGCTGGTCGAGGTAATGTTTGCCGGGGAATATAGGCCGGTTGGACAACATCTCCGCTAGGATGCAGCCCACCGACCAAATGTCGATTGACTTGGTGTACCCCTGCACAAGCATACGCATCGTTCAGTGTTTCATCCTATGTAGGTGTCGCATCATATTCGTTTTCTTAAGACAAAGTTCTTTACAAAATTACGGAATCAGGCAATTTCTTAAAAAAAATTGCCCATCCGCACTTCGCTGGGCTCGGTTGGTGACCGCGAAGTTGATACTTTCACACTAGCAATGTCTCATCATCGACCCCTAGGATTTAATTGCAGAGTTTGGACTTTGGATGGATTCAACGGCTAACGTTTCTCAGAGCCTTGTTCGAGACGACAGGGTGTTGTTTAATTATGAGAAAAATCGCATAATTCCACTTATATCTAATGACTTATCACAAGTTAAATTAACAAATTTGTCTATTTTTAATTTTGTAGGTCACTTACAAAAGGCAGTTCTTAATACAAATGTGTTTTTTTTTGTATAGTATGATCTTCGTCAATTGTGAACCGATTATAGTGTTTCTTTTTTTTAATAGGTTAGAAAATAGGAGTCGAATGGTTTAATGTAAATGTTTAGATGACTTTCTAGTTGTTACTTTGAAAATTCCTAAGTCCACTAAAAACAACCAAAAATTAAATTTTTCAATAATAATGAAAAATCAACGATCATAAAAGCTTCAAAGAACTTAGAAAATAAAATAATTTCCATATAATTGCTTCTGAAGGCAATTATATGGAAATTATTTTCTATAAAACAAATTTATCTTCTGAAGGCGGGGCTTTGACTCTTAAAAACTCAATATTTTATTCATTTTAGTTCTTTGAAATCGACTTTTACTTTTTATTATGACCTTTTTATATTATTATGCCAGGTTTAAAATACACCTAGGCAATAGTAAGTTATGTCAAAAGTGTGAGAACTCAAGTACTTTGGCGGAGGCCCGTCACCGGCAATGGACTATCAGTGAGCTAGTGTAAACAGGTTTTTCTTAAAAATATTGTTATTATACTGTTTTAGTATAAAATCGCTTTTATTTCACACATCTCATTATATTACTATCCTTAATACCTTGGAATTGAGCATGATCTCCGGCGCCCTGTACCAGCGAGTGGCGACGTACTCCGTGAGGAAGCCGGTGTGGTCGTGATCCGGGTCCGCGACCCGTGCGAGACCGAAGTCGCAAATCTAAATAGATGGAAATATTATTTAACTAAGACTGTACATGCATAAGGAAACATGACAAAGTCAAAAATTTAATTTAAGGAATCTTAAACACAATATGAAACAAAAAAAATGTGGATTATTTTAATTATCATACAATATAGAAAGAGGTATGTAAGGATCGTGACACTTGGCGATCTGTTCTCTCTGGCTACCCCGTCAGGGATTGTGCGTGAAGATAAGTAAGTAAGTATCATACAATATAAGAGAACATTTCCGAATAAATTTTACACTTCATTTAAACATCCAATTGCAGCCTATATACGTCCCGCTGCTGGGCACAAGCCTCCTCTCATTTCTGAAAGGGTTTTAGGGCAAAGAAATGTCCGCCGCGCTGCCCCAATGCGTGTTGGCGAACTTCACATGTCTTCGAGATATATTTTTTTTATTTCTCACACATGCAGGTTTCCTCACGATGTTTTCCTTCACCGCCAAGCACGTGGTAAATCACTTGGCACTAAAAATTGCAATTAACAATTTCATTGGCGCCGGCGGGATCGAACCCGGGTTGCTCGCGTACTGTGAAACTTACAGCGAGCGCTAACCATCTGAGCTACCACGACTCTCCTACTAAACATCAAATAGTACGTGAAAAAAAAAATGTATTGGAATATTATGTCACTCATTACGAATATTTTTGCTTTGAAGAATTACTCCCACAGAAAACCAGAATAAAATGACACCATATTTTTTATTATAAAACTAACGTGACTAATAAATTTAAAGTCTACCTGATGATAAAATGCTACTGCAGTCGATGGAGACCTGCAATCACCTTCAAACAAAGAAGGCTCAGAAGCGTTGTTACCTCTGGATTCTAAGACGGAATATCTCAAAGCCTGTAATTGTACTGGCCCTCTCTATACCCTTCAGACTAGTAGCCTGCCTAGTAGCAGTATCATTGCAAGCACTGAGATGAACTCCTAGGCCTAGGTGCTCCTACAGCATAGTAAATAGTTTTTCATATTTTTATACTATAAGGGTCACAAACGAGCACACAGTCCACCTTATGGTAAGTAGATGCTGTAGCACATCTACATTTATCCTCGATTAAGAATAAATATACAGATGCGTTGTCACCCCTGAAAACTGAGATGGAATACTAAAAAGGGTCTCCTGTTCTCTACACTCACCATTCGAAACACAGCAGCATGAAGCCGCTATTTTACGCTGGTATTCTGTAAGAGTGTGGTCTTACCCCGATCGAGCCGACCCATTCGTGCTACAACCATGATATAGCTGCAACATGGCTCTGCCACGTAGAGCATATGATGAGAGACTAGAACTGGAAACCTTTTTAACTGGTCATGAGTAGATACTAGAAGATATGCGAAGTCCAATGCACAAAAAACTCTCTCAGAAATGAGAGGCTAGTGGCCAGCGGTGGGATCTGTAATTACTTACATACACACATATAATCGCGCCTCTTTCCCGTAGGGGTAGGCAGAGACCACTTCTTTCCACTTGCTGACCTGGCCTTTTTGGTAATTACTTTCTACTTAAAAATATCTTTCTACGTAAAATCACTTGCTACTATTTACGATTATGTTTAATACTCTTATATTATTAAATAATCAACGTTATTACCACTAAAGATTCGTTCTGTTGAAGTAAATACGCCGCACGGAATGAGGAAAGCGAGTAGCAGAATCAACAAAGCTTCGAGATAATTAAGTGCTTACCACGTTTCGATTTAATTGTGACAAAATAATGTATACATACATATATAATACATATAAATAAAATTGAAGTGTCTGTCTATTACATTGAAATAATTCTTCTATTAAGCTGAGAGGGTTGTTTGCATGCTGTTAGGACATAAATAACCAATCTCCACGTCTGTCCGGGCTACTTCGAAATGGTTGAACTGATTGCGATGAAACTTTACGAACAGATAGAGACCAATGTGATAAGAAGTCTAGGAAAAACTTGAAGAATTTATTTTGAAAAAAAAAACAACGAAAAATTAAGAGAAATTTAGAAAAAACATTTTTTTTTAAATTAATAAATTAAGTGGTCTTTGATTATCGTAAATCTTAATCTAGATCTACACCACTTTAATAGATCTAATCAGAGCGAAGCCTGGGCAGGCCGCTTGTTTTACAATAAAAACACTTAACATATATCCCATTTACGTGTATTGTAAATAAGTAATCAGTAAATTTCACTTACTACAACTTCAACATTTCTATAGAAGTTTGTTTACGCAATCGATAGGAGGGAGACGCTCATCTCATCCCGTGAGGGATTTGCTTCAGTTTGAACAAGCCTTTATTACTAGTAGCCTATACAAAGTAAGGTTTATTCTATAACTTAAGCAAAAAATTGTGTTTGCCATATAAAAGAAAAAAAATGTATATAAACTGCAAACGTTACCTTTAAATCACAGGTGGTATTAAGTAGTAGGTTCGAAGGTTTGAGATCCCTATGCAGTACATTAGCGGAGTGGATGTATTTCAATCCTCGCAGGATTTGGTAGAGGAAGTAGCAGATATGATCGTTGCTTAGTTTCTGTAAAAAAAAGTCACTTTTAAAGGGATAGCACTCACGTTGTTGTTATGATTTTATGAACATGTATGTGTGTATGTCAATTTCATAATTTTATAGTTACTATCACTTGGTGTTAGACATGTGACAATTGCGTCAACTCAGTTCTCTGCGCCGGATGTGTTAACTCACTTCTTCAAAATGTATTAGCGCACAGCGCAGGGCCAGGAAAGTTGACCACAGAATGCAAAGGAGTGTTATTGAACACTTGTGGTATTGCATTTGTTATTATTTTTATATAAACTGCAACTTCGTGAAATGTAAAGGGTCTGATATTGCTATGTGATCTTTCTTTTCTACATTTTATTTTACTTAAGGTTTTATTATCACAGATGGCTCAGTTGACAGATGTGTGTAAAATTTGTTACACCATAGCGCAATTTCGAGTTAACTGCGCCTGAGTTAATGAGTTAGCGCAAGGAATTTCACTGAGTTGCCCATATCTACTTGATGTGATGTTGCGTTTTTTAAACAAAAACCTTTAATTGAAGAAATAAGTATCTCATGTTTTGCGCACGATTAATTTTGGACCGTGTCAGCATAAACATAGAGCCGATTATTTGTTTGAAAATATGGCATAGTATTTGATAAAATCGTGAATAAGATGTTTCGGACGCAACTTGTCTCTTACAGTAATTAAGGAGACAAGTTACTCAACTAAGACAGGGTAACTGAGAAAAAAAACACCAAATTTCGACTGAAACTTCTTTTTATCCTGCCCTTCCACTTCACTCTTTAAACTGGAACATACGACTTTTCACCGTAGTTAATAAGAGAATACCGTAAGTACCCACATCAACTTAATGGTAAGAAAGGAGTCCCACCACACTAGCCCTATCATAGACCTAGTCCTAGCATAGCGCACGCTTTCCTGTCACGAAAACGTCTGTGAAACGACAATCAATTGGATTTTGTTAATTCAGGAATGGCCTCTACTCAGCAATAAACTCTTTAAGGCCCAAACGAAAACTTGTATTATAGTTAAGTCAAGGAAATATTGAACTCTTTTTTTATATTTCAAGCCAGTTTTTTACTATAGTTTATCGTAACGAGCTTATAAAAGTAACTTATTACTAATAAATACGAACACATTTGATTAAATTGTAAAATTACTAATTGAAATACAATAATTGAATAATTATTGTTACCTGAGTTTTTAAGAGTTTGTAAAGGTCAGTTTCCATTAAACACTGAACGATATACACGTCCTTCATTTGATCAATAGAGTCTGCTCTTAAAATATCCCGAATATCGATAATCTGGAACAAAACACGAAGAAATAAAAACCACGCTCACGATAAGAATGTTTTGTTGTTCCCAGATTAGAAAACACCACCCCATTGTTATCACTCACAACTTTCTATGGCTTTAATGAAAAAAAATAAGGAAACAATATTTGTATTATTAGAAAAAGATAAATTATATTACAAAACTTCGACTTCAACAAAATTTTCCATTATGTACTGTTTGTTTGTATTCCGATTTTATTATTGTTATTTATATTATATTTATCCTGATTATAATAAAAGTAAGAAATAATTAATAAGGCAATAAAAGATGTCTTACGTTCTCATGCTTAAATCGGGTGAGGATTTTTATCTCACGGAGCGTCCTCTGGCAATACGTCTGGTGTTCGAACGGCGAAATTTTCTTTATAGCGACTTTTGTAACTTTCACGTTGTCGAAGGCCGACCTGCGGGAGATAGAACAACATGAATCATGTGACCTGCCGTAAATATTACAAGTAGTATTTAAGTGCATTTACAACACCTATGTAGTCACCATGTGGGACCGTGTAGTGGCAGTGTAAGAATATCCACAACTCTAATCATCCCGTGGCTGTCGCAAGAAGCGACAGAAGGAAACAAATCAGGATATGGGCAGAAGCGTATTCCTAATAACTACTAAAAATAAAAAACTGCGGTTGCCAATCTGCTTGCCTACCTTAGCAACTATGGCAAGTAACTAGAAGGGGATGCCTATGTTCAGCAGTGGACTTCAATATGCTGTATTGGTAACAACACCTATGTATGCTTGTTCATCTCTCTCCCAAATTCGCACTAGACATTGCGCTCTGACAGTCTGGTATATTGTATATTTTTTGACAATTATTGTGATGGTTATTTCACCGTTTGTCGGATACCAAACAATTATTTTGCCACAAGAGTGTTGATCTCGCACGCAGATATATAGACAATTTCATATATATATGTATGTATGTATATGTGTACTAAAACTAGATCCATGTCCGGGAAAAAAATACAAAAACCCCCATATCATCCCGTGGGTGTCGTAAGAGGCGACAGACAGATGGAAACAGGAGATGGGCAGCAGCATCTTCTTGATATCAAATTAAAATAATATTAAATCATGGCAAATATCCACCTTATGAACTATCAATAGAAAAGACATGAATAATAATGACGACATCAATGAAACACAAACTAGTAATACCAGATACTCGACTCGGGTCAGTAATTCATTAATTGAGCAATGTATATGCGCTATTACAAACAAGTACCCAGAAAATATAAAAGGTCTCTATTACATACTATTACAAAGTTATTTTATTACGTGAATGGTTACAATAACAAAAGAATCAGTGTACAAAAATAAGTTATTTTTACATCTCATCTTCAACAAGAATGAAATTGTCGATCGTTGAAATCTCTTACCTTTATTAAAAAAAAAGACAGGAGAAAAAAATCTTTTTTTTCAGTCATTTTATAAATTTTATCATCAGAATCAGACTTATCAACAGGCAATATAACATTAACTTTGGGGATCAAACCATTACACGTAGACAACTAATCTCCTTCTATTATGCCGTCAAAAAATGATTGAATAGCATGAAAATGGTAAAGAAAGAAGTAAAAAATTAGACAGCATTAACCTATATTCCATAATATCACTACGAGTAAATCGTAGACACACAGAGTAATAAGCTTATTTTTGTCAACAATAATAAGAACCTCTTTTTTTATCGATATAAAAAAATCAAATTTCATTTTCCAAATGTATTTTTTTTTAATTTAATATCATTTCATACTGTGGTTCTTCGGGCAGAATAGAATTATCGCGAAACCCATCGCAAGTATCCTCTCTCTATCAAATGTTTACTAAATGTAAATTGTTGTAGCTAATCTTTAACTGTTTAAATTCACCGTTATAACTAACATTAAAGACATTTAGTGTTAAAGTCGTAGTGCTATTTTAAGTGTTAATGAAATGAAATGAAATAAAATTAATAATTTAAAAAATTGAAGTAAGACAAACATTTTAACCGTCTTCAAAAAAAGGACGAGGTACTCATTTCGACTGTATGTGTATCTGTGTATGTGTGTTACATCAGAACTTTTTCCTAGGTGAACCGATTTTGAAATTCTTTTTTTATTTCATAGCTGTTGCTTACCAAGTGGTCCCATATACAATATAATTAAGATCTGACCGGTAGTTTTTGAATTATTCTCAATAATAATTATAATAGTATATAATTGACTTCGGCTTTAATTGAGTCAATTGTACGAACTTTATAATTTTACCACGTGTTATCACGTTAAAT
Organism: Parnassius mnemosyne; assembly: GCA_963668995.1. NCBI lineage: Eukaryota > Metazoa > Arthropoda > Insecta > Lepidoptera > Papilionidae > Parnassius > Parnassius mnemosyne. The sequence goes on along the minus strand of CAVLGL010000035.1, from coordinate 14,270,990 downwards.
CACAAGTAGCTAGCCACTTGATCATAAGTGACTAATATAAGCGTGGAAACTTGCTTATAAAGAAGCCTATGAAATGCGCTGTCAAATCTATGGACTAAAATAGTATGGCGCACCGCCTCTAATTATACTGCCTCTCCGTACCCTTTCATTCGGAGCGCTGTTTGGCAATAGGAATAAAAGAGTACTTCTGGATACATTGCACAGTTTTTCTTTACAGAAATATCTCTACAATTACATTGCATTACTTTACTTTAACGAAAAAATATCTTATCACGTAGCTTACATGAAGATTTTCGCCGTATTTATATGTATTACTTAGTACTTACTTATAAATTAGTTGTATGAAATTTTAGAAAATAATAACATGTATTCGCGATACAAAAGTTATAAAAGTTTACATAGTATAATGTTTGTATAATATAGTTTATATATAAATAAAAAAAAAGTTATATAATCACCCAAATATATATTTCCAGTAAGACGTGGTTAAAAAGTGTTGGTTACATACTTATTAAATAATAATAATTTGTTAAATAAAATGATAATAATTAGTTACACATTTTAAGTAATTAGAAATGACATTTAATTTTGCCGTACGGTGGCGGTGTAAGATACGACCGAGGGAAACAAGCCAGGAGACGGGCAGCGGCGTCTTCCTATTAAATCAACTCTGACTAGAATAAAAAAAAACTGCGGCTGCAAACCCGCCTGCCAAGCGTGACAAGTATGGTAATTATGCCCCATAATAAGCAACCTTAAGGGAAGGCATATTTTAACAGTACACTTTGATAGGCTGTGGTGTGGTGTGAAAATAATATCAATTTCTTGGGTTCATTTGAATAAATAATTTCTTTGGATTGAGGAAAAAGTGGAAGGATAACGATGATAAATTATAGACCGACTAGCCCCTTTATGAACACGAGAATATCGTAATTCTTATTTTACGTAATGCGATCGTTACAGTTATAAATGTTCCCTCCACAATATCCAACATTAATTGATTGCTTTTCTTCTTTCATATAATATATTACTGGGAAATAAATTTTGGGCGAACCCGTCATAAATTCTAACTCAATATCGCAAGTCAATTTCACTCAAACGATAATGTTACAATATGGTAATGCTAAAAGAACTCACTGGGCCTTCTCTAATTTTAAACGGAGGAAATTTTAATTTTGGACGAATATCACTCCGAGATCGGGCCTCCCATGCTTGCAAAATACATTATACATAACATAACAAACAAACATATTAGCGTCAATTTATGATGTAAGCCGGGAATGGAATGAGGAGACAGTAGCCTAACGACTAAGCATACAAACTGCAAACTTTAAGTCATGAGTTCGAATCTCATCATTACAGCCCTTCACAAGTACACTGCTGAACATAGGCCTCCCCCAAGGAATGCCACAAAGCACGGTCCTGAACCACCTGCATCCATCGACTTCCTGCATATCTTACCAGGTCGTCACTGCATCTAGTGGGGGGATATGAAGCTGCAGTCTTCAGTAGATTTACTGAAGACTGCAGCTTCATATCCCGTCTAACAGCCATGAGATTAAGAGTGTAATCGGAGAGTTTTTGTGTTCTTCTGCGGCGGGTCTTGCAAAACTTAGCTCCGACCGCATGGACAGTTTCCACGAGCTTGTCATTCATATGGTCCACTGCATTGCAATCTTCTAGGCACTGAAAATGGTTTCGTAGCTCGAGCTGAAAGGTTTTGAGACTTTGGATTAGAGCACGAGGGGGACGAAGCGTTGACTTCATTAGACGTGACCTCTCCAACTTAACGTTTAGGTTCAGTATGCCTCTCACCATTCGGTGATCGCTGCCGGTTTTCACCCTCGCGATTACTGAGAAATCACTGAACAGTTGTCATCTGGTCGTCATAATGAAGTCAACCTCATTTTTTGTCGAACCGTCGGGGCTCGACCAGGTCCACTTCCTGTGGGGCCGCTGCTGGAAGAAAGAGTTCATCATAAAGAGTCCCTCTTTCTCCATGAAGTCGGCCAGCTGCTGGCCCTTTCGGTTCTGTTGCCCTATTCCAAATTTCCATACTTTCAGCTCACCGTTCTCTCTTGTGCCTAGTTTTGCGTTGAAGTCTCCCATTAACACCGTATAGTGGGTTTTGGAGGAATGCATGGCTCTAGAGATATCCTCATACATTTCTTCCACCTCCTCATCGGGGTGTACCGAGGTTGGTGCGTAAGCCTGTATGACCTTCGAGTTCAAATCTGCCATTCAACTATTGCCGCGAACCATACTTGGCACAAGTGCTTTAAGTTTACTTTAAGCATCCTTGCTATGTCTTTGTGATTGCAAATTGAAAATTGTAAATTTAATGAAATATTATTGAAGCTTCTGGTTTCAAAACTATAGTCTTTCTCTACAAGCTCCTCTAAAAACGCTATCAAACAGATCCGCTTAGTACAAAGCTGGAGGGAAAACTTCCTGCAATACTGATTTCAGGTAAAAGAAAAAGTTTTACTTAGAGACCCGTTCTTCAGATGGTCCTCTATAAATTTCTTATTATTTTAAAGCTGAACAAATTTTGAAGCAGGAAAATATAACGTTTAAAACGAAATGAAACTCTTAATTACTTACAAATAGTACCTAATAGGATCTTAATCTTATCTCATTGTTTCACACAATTAAGTCACAGATAAGTCTTAGATGTTTTATTATTCTAACGATATCTTTAGAATCTTTATGATTGAGTATTCCTTTTTAATTCATATAAACACTGTTGTTTATGTTCAAATAATGCGTGTAATAGTTTATTGCATTGACTGTTTAATAAGTTATTTTTGTTCAGTGTATTTTTTTATTAAAAGATTTACAAAATAATTGAAATTCTATTCATCTACGAATATAATGAAACCTGGTTCCTTATATCTTCAATTCTTCCAAAAAACATTTCTTAATACGAACGTAATAAAGGGCAGACGAGATTTAATGAGATTCTGCTTTATTTTTCTCAAACCCGTCCCGCATTTATATTGTTCGCATTCGAAAGTTGCAACTATTGTCACATATAGTTACATTACATTAAATTAAGAGCCTTTTATAGTTTTAATTATAAAATGCATGATAAAGTTCGCATAGTAAAAATGGTAAGACATTAGACACTAGAAGCGTTAACACAATTAATTATCATCATCACCTCATCAGCCTCATGTATGATTAACCTTTGCGATATAATTTAGAACAAAAAAATTGTCGCAAACGCAAAGGTATTGGCTCAGGTTTGCAAGGATCCTGACAAAGACGAAGAGAAGTATTTCGTACAGCGAATACTTTTATTATTAGAAAACTATTACGACTATAAAGCAGTTTCCACTTTGTTCTATTTTCTATTTCAATCAATACCAAGGCTTTTATTTTATAACCTCTCGAGGACAGCGGAATTTTACTGTGCTCTGGTGTATTTTCATTCTGTCGTAGCTTGTCCTACAAACAACTTCTTTTATATTTTTTAAATTTTTACATTGTACTATTATTGTTTAATAATCACGGAAATCTGTGTGCCTAATAATTAATAATTATAGATAGAGAGCAATATATGGTATGCTCATATATTATGCACAAACGCTTTTTGGTACAATATAGTAGTAAACTTCGGGTGTGGCAAAAGCATGAGAGTTAAATATTAATGCCTTAAAAATGCTCATTAAGATGTTAGGGGCGACTCTCAAAAGAGTGAGAAATTGTATGATAAAAGATGAATGTAGTTTGCTTGTTTGTTGTTTGTAGATTTGTTTTGACCAAGATCAAGAAAGGAATGCTTCGGAGGTTTAGACTCGTTGAAAGAATTAATAAGGAAAGAGTAAACAAACCAAATGTATACTGTAAATGTGAGTGGCAGAGTCGGCAAGGGACGCCAAATTTATCGATTTATCGACCAAATTGGCGATAGAATACTGAAGACAGGTCATATTAAAAGTACCCTTAGTCGACGAGTATGAGTTCTTAGATATATGTGTTTTAGCAAGAGAGGTGTGTCCGTTCTTAGATATATGTGTGTCGGGATCGTGCCAAACGGAAGTATTATGTATGGATATAGTACCGTGGTAACCTTGGACCTGAGCGCTTCCCTTAAAACTTTAAGGAACGCGAGTGCAATCCTAGCGGGTCCCACTGACATTGTTAATCGCAATTTTAAGTGCTTATTCACGAAGGTAATATTCATGATTAATGTCATATGACGTCCACGAATTCGCACAGGAGCAGAGTGACAGACTCAGCACCGGTCTTAGAATTTTCAGATGACTTGTGACCGTCAGTATACTGCATGTAGTCACTGTTTCTTATTTTTCTAACTTATTTATCCGATCTCATATAACATCCCAACATCTCACTGCTAGATACAAGCCAGAAAAGTCGCCCATTTCTAAGAGGGTCTTGTGGGTTTTTAAGGAGTAAAGTTCACGGCGCTGCCCCAATGCGAGTTGGAGTACTTCACAACTTCTCGAAATATATTTGGATTCTCAGACAAACAAGTTTCTTTATTATGGTTTTCTTCAGAACCGAGCGCGTGGTAAATCGTCGCTTAAAATTTGGTACCAGCCAACAACTTCAAGGATACAGGCGGATATCGAACTCGGGTTTTATTATTAAATTGAATACGAGCGCCTGGATCTGAATTAGAATTTACAGCGGAATTAACTTGAACGTGTAATGTAATAAATTAACTCAGTCGTCTCATTACGATCGTATATACTCTTTTACCCACATCATATAACTGTCGACTTGCAGGGGGACCCAAGGAATAATTATAGCCCAAATTTCTTCCCCTTGTGTTAATTAATTAGGGATTCCTGTTCTATCGTATAACCCAAATACGATTTATATATCGTTTTCAAGCCTTTTTGTGTAGAGAATTTCATAAACCGAACTATGTTAAATATTTTTAGTAAATCGTTGACATTTTTATTAAATATGTAATTATTTATAGTTCAGTATCAAATATCAATTTATAGGTCTAATATTTTATCCGATTTTTTCATACCTTCACTCAGTACAGCCTACCAAAAGTGCATTGCTGCATGTAAGCTTCCCCGTAGATTTTTTTTTATAGGATAGGGTAACAAGCGAGCACACAGTCCACCTGATGGTAAGTGGTTGCTGTGGCCCATAGACATCTACATTTAGCCTCGTTTGCAAATCAAAATGCAGATGCGTTGGCACCCGTGAGGACTAAGATGGAATGCCTCATTTCCAGTAAAAAGGGTCTCTGGTTCTCTACACTCACCATACGAAACACAGCAGTGTTAAGCTGCTATTTTACGCTGGTATTCTGTGAGAGCGTGGTCCTTCCCCAGTCGAGCCGACCCATTCGTGCTACAACTATACTACTAATTTAGCTGTAGCATGGCTCTACCACGTATAAAAAATTGGCATAGGCATTTGCCATAGATGCTACGGTTGGCAGATGCAACGGTAGTTTTTTTGTTATTTGTGTTAATTCAACCGAGTTCTCCTCGCTCAATATATCTGATAGCTAAGTTGAGACTGGTCTATATAGTACCTGATTACACACTTAAAATTATTATGGTTAAATTGGAATTGCTTCATGGTAGACCCGCGATCTGCAAGCATTGCAGCCTATTGTTCATAAACAATTGTGACAAGCACTATTCTAACGTTCAGATCACGTCGCGGTGTACATCCGCAGGTTTGAAGCAGGAAAAATTAACGTAAACACACGTAAGTACGCGACAGGCGATGACGTACAGCAGCGCGATAGCTGACTCATCGGTTTGGGTCACTCGATTCAATGTCCACGTGTTGATAAAAACTATTATCATTATTGTTATAGTATTATTTATATTGTTGACTGACAGAGAATGCGAGATGGAATTTAGTCCGCCCAATGTGTACCCTTTGTCGTAAAGTGTTGTTTACATTTAAGAATAAATAAAATATACGTTTGAGAACACCTAATAATTGTTCTCTCAATAAGTATAGACTATTTTATTAATATCTTTATAAGTGGCATTGTTTAAATATAAATTTATTTAGCAGCCGTTAAAATACATTAATGGATAAAAATGTGTCAAATTACGCCTTTCTTTGAAAATTTCCCGTACACGTAACACTGACCAAACCAGTTCGGTTGGTGAGCGTATAGATACCTGATACCTTGCACTGGCAAGGCTGCTCCCCATAAGCCCATAACCTATGTGCGGGATTAAGATTCGGGGTATTTTGTGATATCAGAAGATCCCGTTGGTTTCCTTCTAACCATAAATGATATTTAAACAAGGTTGGAGGATATATGAATGTTTGAGGAAATGTAAAAGAAGTTAATAGCGGAAAAATAATTAGCTAAAGTTGCTCTTTGTCTTGACAACAACTTACTTACTTTGAACGTTACTAAAACTCAATTCATATGTTTTTCTATAACTATGACTAGTCGATCACAGCCAAAGGATGATTTTAGAATCAAAATAGATAAATGTAACAATCCTTCCAGCGGTAACTGTACGTTTATCTATAGAAAAAGTTTCATATACAAAGTATCTGGGTGTTATGGTGGATCAGCGACTTTCCTGGTACAGACATGTTGAATTAGTAGGTATCTAGTAGAATTCGAAAGCTCACTTGGATATATAAAACTTTAAGACATGTTGCCAGTTTAGATCTCTTGAATCAAATATATGTAGCGCTAGCTCAATCTATTATAATATATTGTATACCAATTTGGGGGGGTACTTATAAAAGTAAATTTAGTGTAGTTGAGAGAGCTCAGAGATGTCTTTAATCCTATTTACAGTAAAAGAAGAAATTATAGCGTAGCTCCTATTTGGAGAACGAAAACCACCTTTGCGAAACATCAATATGACAAACAATCAGAACATTTATACAATCAGATTAATAAAATATTGCAAATATATCGGTTAAAGACATATGACTGTAAGAAAAAAATAATGCATTGGCTTAAGACTCTTAATTACGATCAAACTGAAGCTTTATTACAACTTTAACACACACACACACACACACACACACACGTGCGTGAATGCACACATGCACACACCCTGTTTATTTTTGTTGAATGTATTTCGTTAAGGGAGGGCGAGGACCTTCTACCACAAGCATCTTTATACTTAAAAGAAGTCCTCAAACTTATACTAATTTAAGAATATGTTGCAAACAATAAACTTTCAAATAATTGGGCTCACTTTCTAAAAATAGTTCAATTTTACGTTAAACATATTTGTGTATGTATGTATATAAATATGTGTATGTGTATATTTATGTTATTATATTATCGGTAATTTATATTTTACATATGGTTTAGAATATGTGAGTATATTAGAATAGTGTTATCACAGGCCTATGGTTGATTGAGGTTTTAATATTGTAGTAAATCATGATCATCGGTTAAATATATCCAAAACAAATCAAATTGCCTGTACCCTGTAATGGAATTTATTTCTGTTATTTCTTGTCTTATTATAACTGTCTGGTGTTATTTGCCTTACAATCAAACAAATGACTGCAGATTATTGACAGTTTCCCTGGCGGATACCAAACAAATATTTTCCCGTCAATTATTAAGCGCAATAATCGTACCAGCTACCCTCCTTATATGGGCTTAAGTATAATGTTGTTAGACATTATTTATTATCCATCTTAAACAAAATTACTTTTTTATAATTCATAATGCTGAGACATAAACGCTGTATACAGCATTCTTACGACTTACTCGTAGGATATACACATGTCAGTGTCTGATACCTCTCGCTACTCGGAGGGGATGAGTATTTGTTGGAACAAAGGGAATTTATTAGAGACGCGAGACAGCTTTCACAGGTTTAATAACGCCGTGTCAACAAAGCTTAAGAACCTTTGACGTCATCGTTGTACATGCGTACACACACGTGTCACCACTAAACTAATAACAATTAAATTAAGACTAATTTAAACAACAACCATGTAAGTAGATTATTCTGATCCACATGAAGGTCGCCAATTACTAATTGACTATACAGGTGTTTCAATAATCACAAAAACAGGAAAACAAAGCAAGGTAGGGAACAGGGATGTTGGGAACAATATCGCGTACAAAAAAACTGAATGGATCTAACGGGTAGTTAAAATTAACCATTTATCATCATCAACATTATCATCATTAAAGCCCTTCGCATGTCTACTGAACATTAACCATTTAAATCACTTCTTATTTTACCCGACTAAAACAAACTTAAAAAAGGAGGAGGTTTTGAATTCTATTTTTATGTATATATTTTTATGTATAAAAAAAAAGAATTCAAAGTTACGCGATATTTTCTTCAATTATTGTGGACCGATTTTCATGTTGGCATGGCAGTGCAGGACCATTTTTTTAATTAAATAGGTTATAATTTAAGAGTGGTCTGGGGCTTATGTAAAAAAATACAATTTGGAGAAAATAATCCACCCCTTTAGGTTGGGTATGAAGTTTTGTATTAACTACTTAGGTGACATTCTAGTCAAAAATTAAACTTTTAATAAAAAGTCGACTTCAATAAACTATAAGGAATAAAATAATTTTTACTTAATAGCTTATGGAGTCGAAGTTCTAAGATACACTGTCTTAGCACCGACTTCAGAAGCTATTGTGGAATTTATTTTATTCTTTTTTAATTCTTAATAGTCCGCTTTTACTTCATAACAAATTTATATTTTTTATTACTCTATGCTTTTGGTTTGCTACAATTATTACTTTCGAAATCAATAGAAAATATTCGGTGTCTTTCGTCGCATAGCGTTGAATTGTGAGATGTTGTTTTCTTTAGCACAAAATATTCACTACGTGCGTTAAATATGTCGTCGCTTCAATTCCTTACTATTCACCTTGAAAAGCGATCAGTTGAGCTCAGTATAGCGTGAGACCGTGGCGACACGTGTTAGTCCGCACCGTGAACTCGCAATGGCTGCCATGCGTGAAACATCAAATATGTTAGACTGATATACGTTTTTTAATGCTTTATGAGGCTAAAGGCAAAGGATTATTTCATGATAATATAGACTTAGCAGAGAGCGAACACAGGGACCCTTTTTATCTCTTCTTATTCCTCAGGGGTGACAACGCGTCTACATTTTGATTCTTAATCGATAATATATGTAAATGTCTATGGGGCACAGTTTCCAGTTCCCATCAGGTGGACTGTGTGCTTCTTTGTCACCCTTGTTTTATAAATAAAGGACATCTGTATAAAAACAAACTGAAATTAATTCATGCTGACGATGGATACCGCTACCGGAATACCGTTACCGTTACAGGCAGTAACTTTTGATAGGCTTGTAAGCTTACAGCCTATTTATAATTATCCTAAAAACTTCATTATGAGTTAGTGTAGACAACTGAGTGATCTGAGTACCCGCATTAAACGTGCAGCTGACGGGTCTGTACGGTGGTCATGATAAACACACGCTCTTGTATGTACAGTATTCTAAGTAGCGGCCGCAGTTGTTTGCTGAACGCGTCGCCGCATCTAATTATGAATGACCCTAAAGGACCGCTCGGCGGGCGGGTCATTTGGTGAGTATCACACACACCGTAATGCAGGTGTCTGGAATATTGGTCGCTTAAATTGTATGCAAAACGCGTCCCGCCGAATGCTGTCCTTAGTGTAAGTATATAATAGAAAAAAGTCGATACAATCCTTTTTTTTTACACTGTGGTGACAAACGGGTACACAGTTCACTTGATGATAAGCAGATTGAGATTTTAACGTGGTAGAGCAATGCTGCAGCTATATTAGTAGTACAGTTGTAGCACGAATGGGTCGGCTCGACCGGGGAAGGACCACGCTCTCACAGAATACCAGCGTAAAATAGCAGCTTAATGCTGCTGTGTTTCGTATGGTGAGTGTAGAGAACCGGAGACCTATCTTACTGGAAAAGAGACATTCTATCTTAGTCCTTGTGGATGACAACGCATCTGCATTTCAATTCACAAACAAAGATAGATGTAGATGTCCATGGGCCACAGTAGCCACTTACCATCAGGTCGACTGTGTGCTCGTCTGTCACCCTTATTCTATAAAAAAAGATGACTATGGCACAAAGCCCCTTGATATGTTTTCTACTAAAATGAACACGTAGGCGATAAATAGACGGCAAAATTTTATTAAACATCCCAAAAAGACAGCCGAAATAACGAACACGAAAATTCGCTAACGAATAATGGAGTCAGCGATGTGACAAATACTAAGGTTCATGGCTCGATTAACCGTAGAGGTCTTGGCAATTCCCAAGGAGAGCGGCGGCGGAGAGCGCAATCTAGTGGAATAACTTGTGCGCAGTGAGATGTGGACCGCACCGCATTATCGGCAAGAGCAAACAGCATTCTGTACTGAGACGATCATAGGAATCCGTTTTCCAATAGCGTTTCTGATTGGTATTTCGCTAACAAAAACCACAACTGCAGTTAGACGAGATTTAATACTCACTTGGCATTATATATAGGTTTTTCTCTTGGACAGTAGGGTCGAGTTTTAAAACAATAATCCAGTAGCATTACAAAAAAATAATAAGAAACATCAACAAGAAACAACAACAAGCGCCGTGGTAGCTCAGCGGGCTCAATGGGCTAAGCGCTAGCTATAAATGTCACAGTACGCGGGTTCGACCCCCGCCGGCACTAATGAATTTGTTAGTTACAATTTTAAGTGCTGATTTACCACATGCTCGGCGGTGAAGGAAAACATCGTAAGAAAACTTGCATGTTTAAAAAAATATTTCGAAAACATGTGAAGTTCGCCAATACGCATTGCGGCAGCGCGACCGTCATTTCCTTCCCTAAAAAGTTTTTAGTAAAAAAACCCTCTCAGAAATGAGAGGAAGCCTGTGCCCAGTATATAGGCTGTAACTTTAACTTTAATAGGAAACATTATAGGACATTGTATATAGGTTAAAATTATCTGTATTTCGCCATTTTTAATCGAATCATCCATCCACTACATCCTCACACAAATCGACAACTAAACATACGCCTTCTCTGTAGAATGCTTCATGGTAAGGATTTTATTCACAGATGCCACACTTTGGGAGTTTTTTTTTATTATTTAGAAACTGTTGTCAGGAATACGCCACAGCCCATCTTCTGTTTCATTGCCCTCAGTCGCCTATTACGACACTCATGGGGTGGCATGGGGTAGTGGATTGTATTATGTCGCAACTACACAGCCATCTTCGATATTATTAAAAATGGCAAATGGCTACATTTGAAGTGCATTATTATGAGTATCAAAACAATTCAAAATCAATAACATCAATATTTCACGTAGTGTATCGTTATATGAACGAACATTAAATCTATAATCACATAATATGATCTTGCTAATTGAATTATTGTAGTCACATAATAAAGGTAATATGTATGGAATGCAATTGTACAATGAAAGTTATTTAACTGGGTTTAATTATGTTGTGCTATGCATTTAGTGATAGTAACAAACCCACATTTGTTTAGAAAATTTCGTGATTAAATTTTACGCGGTAGAGCCATGCTGCAGCTATATTACTAGTATAGTTGTAGCACGAATAGGTCGGCGCGACCGGCCTAGGACCACGCTCTCACAGAATAGCAGCGTATAATAGCAGTTTAACGCTGCTGTGTTTTGTACGGTGAGTGGAGAGAACCGGAGACTCTTTTTACTGGAAACGAGGCATTCCATCTTGTTCTCACTGCTGACAACGTGTCTGCATTTTGATTCGTAATCGAGGATAGATGTAGATGTCTTTATAACACAGCAACCACTTACCATCAGGTGGACAGTGTACTCGTTTGCCACCCTTATCCTATAAAAAAAGATACTAACATATTATTAATCAAGTTTTCTTATTAATTGGTATTTACCTAGTTGTATTTATTATTACTTTTAAAACAGAGAAGTGACAAACGAAATTTTAGTCTATGTGTTGGTAACTGCAGTCCATAGACACCTGCAGCCAATTTCAAACAAAGGCTACGGTTGCGTTGTCACCTCTGAATATTATGATTGAATGCATCACACCCTATAATTATACTTTTCATGTCTATAATACGGGTCTGGAGGGTATATTTATACGGAAAACAACAAGCACTGCTATTTGGCGACAGAAATTTGTAAGAGGACGGTCCCCGACGGATTGTTAAGCAGAAAGGGATGCCGTAGGCTCCATCACCTATTATGTTTTTATTTATTTATAAGAACAGATTAACAGAATCAATAAAAAACTTAATTATAGGAAAAAAATTACATAAAAAAGAATGCAATGCTTCCGGTACAATAATTGAATTAAGAAAATGAAGTATGCCAAATAATATTTGCCAATATTAGTACGAAAAATATTATTTACCATGAATTTTCGCGAGGGACTTTAATTGATATTATATCCATTCCAGTTATTCAGGGCAACCCACACAATTTTTTTGTTTTAAGAAGTTACAGCATTAATTGTTCGTCTATTCTCAAACATTTCCAATTTCAGTAGTCTTAATTAAGTAAAATCACATGTATATTTAGAAAATTAGGTCAAATCTTGCAAATTAATTGTGGGCAACTTTCTCTTAGCCTGTTGAGTTCAAACTTTGTATACTTGTTCCATTCCAACGATAATAACAATTTATTTAGCAGCTCAAACCAACAAACATAACACTTGCTTACATTATATTATGTTTTATTTTTATTGTATTATGAATAATAATTTATGATAATATTGCTATTCATGTATTAGAAATGTACGTACTAACTTTGCCTTTTATAATAACAACATAAAACACTCACGCCTGTCACCTAGAGGCGTAAGCAGAGACTACGGACTTCCAATTGACACTCTCTCCTTTACATCCATATACCTACGCACACATGCTCGTCAGTTAAGGGTACTCGTCAGTTAAAGGTAATCTGGCCCATTACTAATATATCACCAATTCGGTCGATAAACTTTCGCCTAGGGCGTCCCTTCTCAACACTCTACCGTTCACTTCAGCAACATAAATTTGCTTTATCACTCTCTCCTCGTTCATTCATTCTACATGACCAAACCACCGACGCATTCCTTTCTTAATCCTGCTCCCAACATCATCTTGCAAACCACACTTTTCTCTTAGCTTATCGTACAATTTCCCACCCAGTCATTCAGATTCAGCCCTAATATACTCCTTAACGACCGCATTTCTACAGCATTTATTCTACTCTCGTGCTTCTTCTGCCACATCCAAATTTCACTACCATACATTAAGGTAGAGACTAACACAACATTGTGAATTGCCATACGTGCGTTTTTTGACACATTCTGACTTCCCACAATAGAGTGTAGAGCCCCATTTACTCTATTTTCTACGTTTAATATATTTTCATATTTAGGTCTCACTGTATAATTCGTCGCTAACGCCGCAAAGGGGCGAACCTCAATTTTTCAAAAAATTACAGGAAAGCAAGAAAACATTTATTATTCCCCGATTGCTAGTTTTTTCATTAGAAAATTAATATTATTTGTAGTTTTCCATTAAATCTAATATATCTAATTTTCTGATGAATAAAAGCTAGTAATCACACATTTAACACCTAAAACGATCATATGTATGCGTGAGTGCGTGCTTTTACAATAAGTTTAGCGTGAGAAGTCACAAATGTACGCAACGCTCTTTCTTAAATCTTGCTTTAATCTATCTATACTTATAATATAATAAAGCGGAAGAGTATTTTTGTTTTTTGTTTGTTTAAACACGCTAATCTCTGAAACTACCAGTCCTATTTGAAAAATTATTTTTGTAAATTATAGCCAGATTCATGAGGAATAGTATAGGCTCTATATAGCGCTATCTAGCATTAGGCTACACCTCTCAGCTAGCCTTAAATATTGATTTTTGTTAACCCGTCAAGCGCCTGACCTGATTTATCTTTTTAACGTGCCAAACGTCCGGGTCTGTACGGAAGGTCACCAAATATTTTTAATTTTGTATGCCAGCTATATATAAAACTTAAACGTATCGAATCGTTATGAATAAAGATATTTAATTGTATATGAAAATTGTGTGACAAAATCATGCGATCGACGCACAAACGCTAGCCGCCCGATGAGAACCGAGACAAACCAGTTGGGGACGCTTCTATTAGTTCAAACATTCTAGATACCAATGTATGAAATAATTGGCAAAATTAATGGAGTACTATCCATCGGTATATATAATAAAGCGGAAGAGTTTTTATCGTTTTTTGTTTGTTTAAACACACTAATCTCTACAAAGATTATTTTTGTATATTATAGCCAGACTAGCTGTGCTCCGGGTTTTCACCTGCATAACGCGTCTGAGCCGCGCGACATGACATGACTCCTCGCTCGTTCAGTTCAATCATTTTAGCTAAAAATATTGGCAAAATTAATCATATATACGTCATAGTGCAAAGTTAAATTTTATCCACTCTTTCTCCCCCATATACTTAATGTAATAAAGCGGAAGAGTTTTTTTTTTTTTTTTTTGTTTGTTTAAACGCGCTAATCTCTGGAACTACCAGTCCGATTTGAAAAATTCTTTTTGTGTATTATAGCCAGATTCATGTGGAATAGTATAGGCTATCTAGCATTAAGCTATATCACTCAGCTAGTCTTAAATTGGGATATTTGTTAAGCAAGTCAGAAGAAAAAGCACCCCCGAAATGATTTATCCGCGTACGCTGTTGTTATCGTTGGGTATCGTAAATACAATACTCTAGAAAAATATAGACCTTTACTCCCTCCAAAAAAAAGTCCGCGATTCCATATGTCTATTTCTTATACATAAGCCATAATTTGGTATTTTGTGACAAAAAAATATTGAAAATTTAAAAGTGATTTATGAGCGTTATTATTAGGCATGGCCTATATATCCTTACGAACGAAAGTTACTTCATCATCAAGACAATTTTATGAAGATAAACTTTGTTCTTTATACCATGTTATTTGGACGCATAGTTTAAGAGATAATGTAAAATTAAAATAATTTAATACTTGGCTGGGCGCGCGAACGACGCTTAAACCCTAGCCGTTACTTGAACTAGGTCATGCCGCGCACCTCGGACACGTGATGAAGCGGGTGAAACCGCGGGGCACAGCTAGTAGTTACATAAACTGTATGACTACCACTGAACTCTATATATACCAAGTATATATGAAGTCAGTGATGACTACAAACTCCAACATTTAAGTACTTTCATTATTTTAGTGAATTTTAAATTTAGATTTATTTAATAAAAAAAAAGTTTAGTTAGAAACTACATCTTAGTGCTGGTCACAGGTCTCATCTCATTTCTGAGATGATAACCATTTCGATTACGCAAGGGTTAAATAGACCGTAGGCGTTTTCTATTGTAGTACCTATTATTCCGCATGGGACGACCAAGTCTGGACCGGACCATGTTTTTTTTTATATAAGAGGGGGACAAACGAGCAAGCGGTAAGTGACTACCACCGCTTATGAACAACTGCAAAACTAGGGGAATTGCAGATGCGTGGCCAGTATTTTAAATAATACTAGGCTTTTTTCTTGACGACCATAGTCGTATCACGAGTCGGATTTTTATGTAGACAATGGCCTCATTTTCATCTTCTTTCTTACTACTCTAAGTACGTGACTTGTGTACCTACTAAATAATAAGTGTAGTAAACAGTGAATAGTGCCTTCAGCCTTTGATAAATATGCCACCATGACTTTTTAATTTCATCGTGTTTCAAGCTCTCCTGAGTAGGGTTACCAGATGGAAAAATTAAAAGTCCGGAGAAGAGGCCTGATTTCCAATTAAAAATCCTGAGATTTTTTTACAGTTTGAGAAGAAAACCTTACTTAAAAAGGTATCTTCACATATTAAGTATGATAAAACTGTTTAAGTACCTACTTGGATAAATAAGTTTTGATTTTAATTATGGAATTATTACCAAAAGAAATTTATTTTTAGTTTGTTTAACTTTTTATTAAAGAGATCTTTAAAATGTAAGCTGTATTATATTGAAAGTTCTAAAAATCCTGAGATTTCATGAGATTTGCAAAATCCAGCCGCAATCCTGAGAAGAGTCTAAAAATCCTAAAATCTCAGGACAAATCCTGAGATATAGTAACCCTACTCCTGAGGTAACTTAGCTTAGACTGACTTAGACTTGAAGAAGATATAAAAAATAAATCTCTGCGCTTATTTATAAAAAATGTACATAATATCATATTTTTATAATTTTATTAAAGCAAGCGTCAAATATTTCCACGTGTAATTATTATACGAGGGTGGATTGAAAAGTACTCGGCCTAACACAGATCCATTCAATTCTAAAAATCAAATCTACCCACATTATTTGGTTCAGTTCAGACTAGTTCATTGTGTGAAGTTCGAAACGTGTGCGATAATTAGTTGTGATTTTATAAATTTATTAACAAAGTAATCGGACATAATTTCCGCGAATGGAGCAAATCAAGCAGCGTGCCGTCATTAAGTACCTCCATAAGAAGGGGCTATCATCAAAAGCCATCCATGATGACATGGTCAGTACATTAGGCGATTGTGCTCTGTCATATTCATCCGTCAAAAAATGGATAGCAGAATTTAAGCGTGGTAGAGAGAGTGTGAAAGATGAACCCCGCTCTGGAAGGCCTTCGACGTCAACTACTGACGAAAATATTAAAAAAGTACATGATTTCATAATGGGAGACCGCAGATTAAAAATTAGAGAGATAGCCGAGATTATAGGCATCTCTTATGAACGAACTCAAAACATCATTGTCAACGAGTTGGGTTTCCACAAGGTGTCTGCGAGGTGGGTTCCGCGACTGCTTTCAGTTGAACAAAAAAGGACGCGATTGACTATTTCACGCGAATGTTTGGAGTTATTTGAAGCCGATGCAGATGATTTTTTGAATCGTTTTGTTACTATGGACGAAACATGGGTTCATTACTGTACACCGGAAACAAAACAACAATCAAAACAGTGGAGAAGACCTGGTTCACCACCCCCTAAAAAGGCTAAGTCGATTTTGTCGGCAAATAAGGTGATGGCTTCAGTATTCTGGGACTCGAAAGGTGTGATTATGATTGATTATCTTGAAAGGGGTCAGAATATAAACTCTGATTACTACTGCACCTTACTACGTCGTTTACGAGAGGAAATAAAAGAAAAACGTCGAGGAATGCTCAGAAGAAAAGTCCTGTTTCATCAAGATAACGCCCGTGTTCACACGTCAGTACAGTCAATGGCTGAAATTCACAACTGTGGCTTTGAACTGTTACCGCATCCGCCGTATTCACCTGATCTGGCACCATCAGACTTCTTTCTGTTCCTTAACCTAAAAAACCACTTGAGAGGTCAAAGATTTTCGACAAAAGACGGGGTCAAAGCAGCTGTAGACGCATATTTTGACTCTAAGGAAGAATCATTTTTTTTCAACGGTCTAAATGCTTGGAAGGGGAGGTGGCAAAAGTGTATTGAACTTGATGGTGATTATGTAGAAAAATAAAAATATAACTGATTTAGTATTTGTTTATTTTCTTGGTTAGGCCGAGTACTTTTCAATCCACCCTCGTATTATTTAATTTGGGACCTTTCAAGGCAAGAGTGAATAGGCATTTTCTAGACTAATGTAAATCCTATCACCAATTAATATAATTATGGGGAATTTTGGTCAAATTTTGATTACACCATAAACTGTCTAAGCATTTTAGAAATGTGTTTTTATTTTTAAATTTCTTTTTTTTTTGCTTAGGAATGCTTATTGATAAATAGGTTTTTACCTATGAAGTTGCCGTTTTGCAGTACTGGCCATTTCAAAACAAAATCATTTTGTTTGGCTAAGAATTCTGATTTCACTTATTACTTTTATTTTAAAAACATGGAATTATTTTTATAAATTAGTCATTTGTTTATTGATCAGCGTTATGTTTTCATTGCATTTGAAATGTTTCGTCATCGTGGATACGTTAAAAATTCGAGTAATTATGGAATATGAGTATAGTCAGAGTAACAACGCGGCACAAGCGGCACGCAACATCAACGACGTTTACGGAGCGAACACTACAAACAAACGCATCACCTTTAATTGGTTTCTCCGCTTCCGTTCTGGAAATTTCGACCTGAAAAACGAATTAAAGACGATTGTGGAAGCTGATGATACTCAATCTACGTCTCAATTAGCAGCAGCTTTCACGTTAGCATCAAAACAATATTGGTCTAATTGCGTCAAATTGGCAAGGTAAAAAAGCTTGACAAATGGCTGCCCCACGAACTTAATGATCGCCAACACGAAGTACGCGTCGATATGTGTATTGCACTGCTCAACAGGCACACATACGAAGGAATTTTAAACCGCATTGTTACATGCGACAAAAAATGGATTCTGATTGACAATCGCAAGCGCTCAGCAAGTTGGTTGGCTCCTGGTTCAGCAACTAAACAATGCCCTAAACGAAATGGTTACTGTTTGGTGGTCTAGAGCCTTCTTACCAACCGTGGTGAGCATTACTACAGAGGTGTACTGTGAAGAACCGAATACAATGATGGAGAAGCTCGCATGTCTCCAACCAGTTTTGGTCAATCGCTCGTTCCCGCTGCTCCGTCTGCACGATAACGCGCAACCTGATACTGCACAACAGACGGTCTCCAAGTTACAAGAGCTGGAGTTGGAAGCTCTCCGTCACCCGCCGTACTCACCAGACCTTGCGCCTGCAAACTTTTACTTTTTCCAGAATTTGGATAACTTTTTGGCGGGAATAAAATTCAATATCCGAGAGGCGGTACAAAATGCCTTTGAAGAATTTGTTGCCTTCCGTCCATCTGATTTATTCAAGAAGGACATCAATAATCTGCCACTGCGTTATCAAAGATGCATCGGTTGCATGGGTGATTACTTTGATTAATAGAAATAAAAAATATAGAATAAAAATTACGTTAACTTATTTAATAAAAAACGCTAATTTCATAAGTAAAGACCTAATATTTCGTATTATGACACTAACTACAAATTTAAAAAAGTATTTTTTTTTAATCTATGTTTTGAAAAAATACTTCAAATTATTAGTTAATAACATAATAATTGCGATTTTAAACATTATTAATATCAAATTGCAAAGAAAAATTAATAATACCATATTATATGAGTAAAATTTTGCAATAACAAAATAGAAAGGAAATAATTTCACGTTTCAATGTACCTATAATAATATTTATTTCTCGAATCCCTTGCGTGTTTACTGCTTGAGAAGTCAATTACATTGTGGTCGCTTCTTCGACCGACATCCGCCCTACTATTATGTCCGTATCCCTGTAATTTCTTAACCAATTTCCAGCTATTCAGGTTTCGTCTAGAAAAAAAGATCGTCAGCCAATCTTTATCCAATGTTATTAAATTAATTAAATTTTCCAATGCCTGCTAGTTTTACGTCGTCTTTATTGTGAAAAAAGAACATTCGAACTATATAGTATGTGATATGAGTAGCACCTGCCACACTAAGTTCTTATTGTATCCTGCTAAATCCTCGGTTCAAATTCCACCGAACGACAAACTAAATTCCGAATTAAATAAAACTACTTTTACGGTTTTTATCGCGTTTAATTTACTTAATTTTGATTCCCGACGTTTCGGGTGCTTAATTGGTAACGGTTGACGTCCCGATGTCGAAGTTAACCCGGAGTACCTTCAGCTTTTAATTATTACTATTGTAACTTCGGAATGTCAAAAGGTTATTTATTGTTTGACGATAAATTGTAATTATACCACAATACTAGCACCGATTATCTCAAAGCTAATTAAATGAAATAATAATTTAAAAAAAAGAACCAACATAATATTATGTCTCACTGCCAGGCACATGCTACTCTCATTTCTTTGAGGGTTATGGAACAGGGAAAGTCCGCTGCTTGACGAATGTCTTCGTAATACTTTTAATGTATGTGTAACATGGAGGAAGGAAACCTTTCCAAGGATGGATGTTTAAACCACTGAGCATGTTGATAATAAGTAAAAAAAAAATCAAGGATATCGGCGGGTATTGAACGTGGGTTACTCACGTATATTAAATTAAAGTTTTATGTAAATTTAATTTAAAAAAAATACCTTTAGAAATGTTATCAGCCTTGTTAGCAAAATGTGGTTTATTGATAGTCTCTCTGTCTGTCTAGTCTGTCAAATTTAATACCTTACAGTTCGCATATTTTTCACGGGACTTTAGTATAATTTATCAGCTACAATCTATAAACGAAGCACATTTTCTACCGACTTCAATAAGGAGACCCGAATTCAGTGATTCTTTTTTTATTTGAAAGCTGGTGCTTCTCATATGGTCCCATATAAATTTGATCAAGATCTGATCAATAGTTTTTGAGTTATACTTAATAATTTAAATTGAAGTCGGTTGTACAAAATTCTTAATTTTAAATTATAAATCACGAATTTTAATAAGGTGCTTGTTTTAAACAGAGCTACTAAAAGAACTTTTCAAATAAGAAAGGAACGAAACGTAGCTAGGAAGATTAAAGCCTTTGTTGATAAACCGACCGTCAGTCTTGAAGCGTCGTCTATTTAACGTTCGGATTTGCTCAGAAAATCTTTCCGGAATATTAAGAGAGCGTCGGTATATTATCATCTTTTGAAGCGATTCAACTCCGACAATCGATTACACCTCATGACAAAGTGTTCACGATGTTACTTTTGGAACAATTAGAATAAACCTAACAGTGTAAGTTTCTGAAAACATTTTTAATCTAGAAAATTTATGAATAAAACCCGTGACCGTGGGTGCTGTAATGGGAAATCACTTGCAGTCGGGAATTAAAAATTGCTTTCTATATAGGATAGGGTGACAAACGAGTACACAGTCCACCTGATGATGATAAGTGGTTGCTGTGAACCTTAGACATCTACATCTATCCTCAATAAAGAATCAAAATGCACATGCGTTGTCACCCGTGAGGACTAAGATAGAATGCCTCTTTTCCAGTAACAAGGGTCTCCGGTTCTCTACACTCACCATATGAAACACAACATTGTTAAGCTGCTATTTTACGCTGGTATTCTGTGAGAGCGTGGTACTTCCCCGGTCGAGCCGACCCAATCTTGATACAACTATACTACTAATATAGCTGCAGCATTGCTCTACCACGTATAAAAATTTAACACAGTAAAACTATAATTAGTTAATTCACGTGATTATAAGAAATTATTATTGCATAACTGATAGGAATCTAAGCTATTCCAACCGAATAGAAGTCCACTGCTGCACATGGGCTTCTTACGTCGTAAAGTGGATTTTTACCTTAATCGTCACGCTTGGCATAGCGATATCAGTGCCAGACGCCATGCACCTTTGAGGCTGCTTCCGGTCTGGATATTTCACGTATGGTTTATACGAGATGATTACACAGGTAATCATATAGATCGCCAATTATTGGAAACCATGTGATCTTTCTAGGATTTCCAAGTCACCTTTTTAGACACCCACGAGATTAAATGTGGCGAGATATTCTCTTCCTCCACCACCACCATAATTTTATAAAATCAAGTCATAAAGTTCACACAAATAACAAGCCCTGAGCAAAGAGGAATGCGACAAACATTTTTAATGTTTGGCCGACAGATGATGACTTAAAAGTGTCCAGCACTTATTTGTTTTCTTTTCTCCTCATCTCCTTTTCTTAACATGTGATACGTTAAGTTTATTACAGAATGAATTAGGTGACACGCATTAAGACCACGTTATATGCTGTAGGATTTTTTGTAAACTTTTAACGACTTCTTGGTGAATCAAAAATTCATTAAGCGAATATAAAGGAAAAATTCTGAAACCTACAAATTATCCACATACGGTGTCGCTGATTTTTACCACGTGCCCGGCCAGGAATGAAAACATCGTGAAGAAAGCTGCATTGTGTGAGAAATAAGAAAAAAAAATATTTCGAAAGCATGTGAAGTTCGCCAATACGAAATGGACATTTCCTTGGCCTTAAACCCTGTCAGAAATGTGAGACCTGCGCCCAGCAGTGGGACGTATATAGACTGTAACTTTAACTTTTAACTTTAAACAAGTATACAGCCTACTTGCCAGTAGGCTGTATACTACTTGTTTAAAGTCATGACTAAAAGTACCTATTATTCGATGTCAATGAAGAATTAATATATTTACATAATTGCCTGCCTGTGGGCTTTATAATGTAATCAAACGAAACGACTAAAATGATGCTGAAACGTTCGAGTAAACAGATCATGTTACAAGCGACTGTAACGAAATTTGAGCCGATTTTCGCCCAAGCCGAAACCGTAACTGTTTTATAATAGCCGAAATCAGTCGCTAACAAAAATATTTGTTTTAATGATAGGTAGTAATTCCTAGTTAAATTGCAATTTCAACCAGTGGTCCAAAAAGTGAAATCGTTTCCCGATCTAGCAGAAACGTTTTCTTATATTATATTTATTTATCGTTATATTACAATATAAAATATTATAATTATAACAGTCGACCTGATGCTAAATGCAAGCTAAGGATAACTTAAAACCTAGGAGGCCACGGATATGCCTTGAGGACTAAGACGGCGTGCCTGCTCGGCGCCAAAAATAGGTTAAAGAAGAAAAAAAATAAAACGTTCACTTTAATTTTTATAAGAATAAACCTCCTTTTTGAGTCCTGACTCAAAAAGGAGGTACCAACCCAGACAAACTCCTAGGCAAAAAGGAGCCCTTTCACCTAGTTACATTTTATTTTACCCCCTTTCTAAATAAAGCATTCTCTTAATAAAACGATTTTATGATTATGATAAATATCTTTATTTATCTTCGTGTCATATAACTTGTTCATGATATAACGTCGTATAACGTCGACATGATGACATCCAAAGATGAATTATTGTTCAGAGAGAGCTCGTACGTGATAAAAATTCAAAATGCGCTTAACGCCAGCGAAACTCGCCGGGAGCCGTCGCATTCGACATCCGTCGTCATAGACATATTCAATAACCACTGACATTTTATTTTCAGTATTTATGCGTCTGTGGGAGAATATAAATTGTGTTCTCGACACAGAGAAATAAAAACTACGTTTTATTCTATGAAAATGTAAAATGCAGTCACGGTCGGTAGAGTCGCGGAAATTATGCAACATATCTTTATGTCGGCAAGAGATCAGATAAATAGAGGCTATCTGCGTTTGGGATAAATTCCTCGTGTAGCATGTAGATCAAATTATATATTTTAAAAAAGTTCGCTTTACAGCCTTATAAATACGTCCCACTCTTGGGTACATATTATGCATAACCCATAATCTGGTCCTAATCCCGCACGAAACAAGTGTTGTTATGGCCTACTTTGTTCCAAGTCTGGATGTTTGTCCTTTTGCAATTTATAGTAGTATAGTTGTAGCACGAATGGGTCGGCTCGACCGGGGAAGGTCCACGCTCTCACAGAATACCAGCGTCAAATAACAGCTTAACACTGCTGTGTTTCGTATGGTGAGTGTAGAGAACCGAAGACCCTTTTTACTGGAAACGAGGCATTCTATCTTAGTCCTCACGGGTGGCAACGCATCTGCATTTTGATTTGCAAATGAGGATAAATGTAGATGTCTATGGGCCACAGCAGCCACTTACCATCAGGTGGACTGTGTGCTCGTTTGTCACCCTATACTATAAAAAAAAAATTATGTAAAACGTTTCCACGACACAGGTAAAGTATTAATGTAAAAATATATGTATCTATATAAAATATAAATATATTTGGGTAAGGTTTGAAAATAGGTCGCCTATATTGGGGGTGGGGGATGGTGGGGGAGAGCGGGGGGAGTTGTAGAGTCGCCCCCCACTTCCTTTTCCTGCCGGACGTGCTTAGTTTTTTTTAAATAAATTTTAGAAATCTCATTCTGAGGTTATATTCTCGTAATGTTTTTGACAATATAAACCTGATTTATGGGGATAGAGAGTTAGGGGAGGAGAAGCTCCACGCCATTCAAAGTGGTGCAGTCGAGGGTAGCCTAGTCGACGGAGCCCCGCTTCGCGGCGCTCCTACTTCTGAGTTGTTTACAAGAAAATAACCACGAAAGGGATGCCCCCTTGTAACCTAATCTGTCCGTGTCGGGGTGCCGCAGATCCCGAGCTCACTTCGCTCGCTCTTGCACTCAATAAAACACCAAAATATTAACTTTAATGATTATTTTAATTTATAACATATGTATAGCTGCCACCATTTGTAATAAAGGATCTTTGCGAAATTTCACAGTGTTCCGCCGCCACACATACTCCACTATGGCATCACCAAATTCTCAGGATGATTATAATTGTCTTTTTTGAAAAAAACGTTTCACGGCTGTCCATTGTAAGTCGCCTGTATTTTGCCGGCCTAGCGATTCATTTTACGCATTTTGAGATGACTTTGACAGATGCAACGTCAAAAACGTTAGAATTTAGTTGAATATACGATCCATTTCACGTTTAGTTAGTGGTTTACCAATAGTTTTAAAAAATAATTAAAAATACTTCGTCGCTATTCCGGCAGCAAAAATCGCATGGGGGTGCTTCAGATAAACCCCCTTGACCCCCCACAGTGACAGAATCCTCAAATTCAGGCGACTCGATTTCAAACCCAACCCATATTTAATCTAAATAAAAAGAAGAATTTTAATCGTGGGGCTACCTCACTAATCAAACTTATCCCCTATTGCAAATTCTCACCCTTTTTACTTATAATTCCTAGAGACCTATGAAATAGGCTGCTAGCATTACTCTCTCACACACACACAAGTACATTAACACACACACACACACGCGCGCGCGCACGTACATACACACACACTCACACTCATATACACTCACCCTCAATTACACGCGCACTCCTTTAAATTAGAATATGCTTGTTTTGTCTGTAAATTTTTCATAATTTTTAAGTCTTTTTTTTTTTGCTTTGCTACGCATAATTGTTTTATGTAATTTCAACAAATAGCCACTTTGTTCTATTGTAAAATTTTTTGTTTGACCCCCACGAGACAGGCCATGCCTAGTGTGGGAGTCACAGAACATTTTTGTATTTTGGCTGTTTCTGGTAAATAAATAAATTTATTATTATTATTATTATATATTTTTACCAGTGAGTAAATTTCACAGTTCGCGAGTAAAACTAGTTCAATCCCCGCCGGCAGCAATGGCATTGTAATAATTGCAATTTATGTACTGATTTACCTAGTGCTCAGTGGTAAAGTAAAACATCATATGGGCGGCATGTCTGAGAAATTAAAAAAAAATATTTCGAAGAACATTGTAAAAGTGTGGTTTGCAACATCTTACATGACTAGGGTTAAGAAAGGAAGGCTTCGGTAGTTTGGACAAATTTATGCCGCAGAAGTGAGTGGCAGAAACTTATCGATCAAATTAAGAGTAACCTTAATCGACGAGCACGTATGCATAGATATATGAAAGTGAAAGACAAGAAATAGAGTGTGTCAGGATAACGCCAAATGAAAGACCGTAGTCTCTACCAACCCCTGTAGGTATCAGAAGTGAGTGTAATTTATGCATGTATGCATAGTCCGTCAACACGCATTGGGGCAACGCGGCGAACATTTCCTTGACCTAAAACCATCTCAGAAATAAGAGGAGATAGGTTGATTGAGGGAGCAGGTCGAAGTTGTGCGAGGATTCGATCATGCGATTCGTTCGAGTGGATTCGTTCAGATAGTTGACTGTTGTTGCGTCGCTTCGCTGTGGTCGGCGCGGTGGCGTTTGCGTGGCGTCCATGGTCGAAACTGTGCCCAGCAGTGGAACGTAAATAGGCTTTAACTTTATCTTACATTTACTTTATTATAACGACGAAACAAAATCTTATTTTGTTTAATTGCTTCTAGATCCTACAGAAAAAAATATTTTTTAGAATATTTTAAGTGAAGCAATTGATACACAAAACGACTAGACCAGTTGAGCAACAAAACTTATCATCCGCGTAGGATACATTACTGTGACGCACGTATTGGCAAAAACAAGAAAACAATCCGACATTTTGACCTGTAAATTATTCATAATGCGTAACTGATAAGAATGGGAGAAATAAAAAGGGATTTTTATTTATGATTAGCAAGTGAAGAGAGAAAAGGAAAGAAGTGAATCAATAACAAGACTCAAACACAAAAGTAATATTTCATAATACATAGGTAAAAAAAAACACAGAACACATAAAACTTCAAATTCAATAATCTTTACGTGTAATGTTTTCTTATTTTTACGCAAACACTACTACACATTATGTATAAATTTTTACGAATTTTAGTTTTAACTTATTTTTAATTTCAGACGCTGTGGGTGCTTTACAGCATTACACGGTCCTACGTGACGATTTCTGTGTCTACTATCAGATTACCCCTCAATTTTTTTTTATAAAACAGAAGTTACAAACGAACTTACAGTCTTCAACTCCACAGTCCAGCTCTGGTGGGCGGCTACTGCAGTCTATAGACACCTGCAGCCAATTTCAAACAAAGAAGGCACAGCATGCAACATGCATTGTCACGTCTGAGGACTTAGATAGAATGTCTCACAGCCAGTAATTATACTAGCTCTCTATATCCTTCAGATCAGAACACAGGTGCAAGCACTGCTAGGAGTAGTCTAGTTTGGCGGTAAAATGGTGGAACAGGCCACAATGAAAGTTCTGCGCTCCTTGTCATTCGTAAACGTTTGAATTTCGAATGTTAATTTTTTTTAAATAAGATATATAATAAGAAACACATTTTTTTTATTTGGCGCGAATTTGTAACGAGAAAAGATTTGAAAGCGATGATTTTGTATGATTTTAAAAGTTTACTCTCTCTGCAAGATTGCTCGTCTTCAAAATGCTTTTAGAAGTCAGTTGACTCACTCATTTGAGGAATTGCTGAGTAATTGAGAGTAAAAAATGCTAAGTATGATCACAGACGTTCAAATGTATGACATTGTGGCAGGAGATGGGACATGGATATATTATTACATTACGGAAATAAAGCAACAGTATTGTGCATGGGTGTTTGAAGGCGACAGCAAACCAACAAAACTGGAACGAGTAACAAGCGTGAGCAAAATAATTAAATAATTATTGCGTTTTTATTCTTTTAGACGGGTCCTGTTTCCACGATCCCACTTGACGAGCAAAAGACACCTGAGTACACTACCATTTAATTTCCCAGTGACTTTAAAGAAGCTAGGGAAAACGACCAAGAGTCGCATGGCGAACAAGACGTCATTTTTGGCTTCTGACAAGGTAGAGCAGACCTCAAACCATGCGATTTCTTTATTTTGCCAAAAATAAAAGATTTGATGAGAAGTTTGACTCCTTAACCAACAGGCAAATGCTACCAACTTCAGATAAAAAAAGAGTTATAATAACTGCGTTATGCGTTAATATTACTGCCTATTATTATATTGTTTCTCTTGTCCTACGCTATGGCGAGAGGAGATTTCCAATATGGCGACCGATTTGGTCCAAATTGTCTAACTATGGAATTTAAAACGATAATACATTCAAGTTTAGTCTCTACGGATAGCTCTCAGTGAGAAAGATGTCCAAATGACACCACGCGACGGGTTCATCTTCCGCATTGCGCTAAATAACTGCCTGGAAGGCGCAGAGATGCGCAGCAGGGTCTTTCTCTTCTGGTTTGTTTCTGTCGCCTCTTTTGACACCCACGGGACGATATGGGGTAGTTGAAATTCTTACACCGCCACTACACGATAACATATATAGTGGGGATAGTTGTATTTAAGCTCCGATTTATGAAAACTTCCATTGCGCGATGATGAACGTATATTATGTGACGAATACGTCGAAGATAACGCCTTCTGATATTTTTATCAGATGGAAACCTGCCTTTTTCTGTTATATTCGAAATTGTTATGCGATAATGAAAATGAACTGTGTGAAGCGATGATCAGAATACATGTTAAGTCAGGAAATAGTTGGATCCAATATTATTAAAAAAAAAATATGCGCCCCCTTTATCTGCGAATCTCCGATGATTCAAACTTTCTCCGATCACGTGACGCAAGTGTTACATCAGATACGGGAGTATGAGTGGTTCTGTGTTCAAACGTACCGAGCACCCGACGCAGTAGATATCCTTCGATAAATTTGGAAAATTTTGTCTTTATCATAATGGTCATGAAAATAAATTTTTTTTAATTGTTTGGCCATGGACACCTGCAATCAACTTCAAAGAAAGATGGCTACAAATAAATTGACACCTCTGAAGACTAAGATGGAATGGAACACAGTATGTTATTACACTGCATGTACTACTGCTTAGCAATAGAAATGGGTGATAAAATGATGATATCATCCAGATAAAAACCTAGGCAAAATAGTATATCCTATAAGAATGTACAGGTTGATTAAGCTCAAGCAATATTTTCAGCTAGCTATTAAGTACTCCAAATGTACTCTAGTGCCACAAATATTGGTCCAATGCACACACACTCAACCCACATCTCACAAAGGCCACAATACTGTAACTATTATTTTCATCGACCTCGCAGCTGCAAAGTTTGCATTGAATAATAGCTAGTTAGAGGTGATATAAAAGAATTTAAAAAAATATTTAAAAATGTAAAAATTAGTTTTATTTTAATTCTGTGAAAACCTGTAATCAGTGAAATTACAACATTTCAAAACCATGGTAAAGTCGGCCCACACACATTGCGTGAGGCGGCCTCTTGTGAAGGCTGCTATTTTAATTTTACATTACATCATCATTGTTAGGATGAAATATCCAAGAAACACTTCTTCTACCTACTCTGTATAGATACCATAAACATACATAATTTAACACTTCTTATAATATCCAAGCTACAGTAAATCTGATTGTAAGTGATTACTAACTTTTAATTTTAATGTAATTTTTTCATAGTATAAGGGTAACAAGCGAGCATGCAGTCCACCTGATGGTAAGTGGTTGCTGTAGCCCATAGACAACTATATCTACCCTTGTTTGCGAATCAAAATGAAGATGCGTTATCAGCCATAAGGACTAAGCCGGATTGCCTTTTTTCCAGTAAAAAGGGTCGTCATTTCTTTACACTCACCATACATAACACAGCAGCGTGAAGCTGCTATTTTATGCTGATATTCTGGGAGAGCGTGGCCCTTCCCCGGTCAAGGCTCCCCATTTGTGCTAAAACTATACAATTAATATAGCTGTAGCATGGCCCTACCACATTAAATTACAGTCACAGGTGCATTGTCACCTCTGACAACTAAGATAGAATGCCTTACGGTCTGTAATTAAGAGAGAAATTCATTAGTGAAGGCACTGCTAATTGGCAGTAGAAATAGGTAAGAGGGTGGTACCTACTAGTCGGCTTCCTTGGCAAAAAAGAGAAAGTCCTAACACCTGATAAAAATTTTATATTCTTAAATTTGTTGTCTGAATGTAATAACAGAGGTAAATGGGCAATTTTAGTGAATTGTAAAGATTTCTAGTTTTTAAAATCACAAATTTATGTAAAAACTATAGACAGGAACATGGCAATATTGGATATAGAATGTATATTTAAAAAAGATGCTCTTTTGTCATTATCCAAGACATACATACATACATATTCTGTGAGTATTTCAACTGTGTACATATTACGGATCATAACATACAGCCCGCTGACAGACAGACAAACAAACGGATGGACAGCGGAGGCTTAGTAATAGGGTCTAAAACCCCAAAAAAACCAAAAATTAATATACAGTATAATTGAATACCTCCTCCTATTTGAAATCGGTAGAAAAGACTTGGTATCTATTAATAACCAGCGAAGTGTGAGTCGAACTCGCACATGAAGGATTTGTACCATCGTAATCATAAGGTAGTTTGATATTTATTAAATAACTCCTAATTTAAGGTACTGTAGAATACTTTTGTTATTTAAAATTTATCCTTTCACATAAAAGTTAACATAAAGTTGCAGCCTATTTACGTCCCACTGCTGGGCACAGGCCTCTCATTTCTTTTTTTTTTGAGAAGGTTTTAGGGCAAGGAAATGTACGCCACGCTGCCCCAATGAGTGTTGGCGAACTTCACATGTCTTCGAAATATTTTTTTTTCTTATTGCTTAGACATGCAGGTTTCCTCACAATGTTTTCCTTCATCGCCGAGCATGTGGTAAATCAGCACTTAAAATTGCAATTAACAATATCATTGGTGCCGGCGGGGATCCAACCCCGGTTGCTCGAGTACTGTGAGGCTTACAGCAAGTGCTAACCATCTGAGCTACCACGGCTCTTAACCTTGCACATAATACCTATTTAAAAAATTATATTTAAAAGATAATACAATATTTTTTACCATGTTTTTATTTAGTCACTTTCTTGTCTGTCGTTCCAGGTGGAATTTAGTAATTGATTTTAAACTAACTTTCCAATCAGCTGGAAAGTTGAAATTTTGAATATAGCTCAAATTCAAATGACAATGCAAAAATATGATAAAAAGGTGGTAAATTTCACTTGTTTTTTTTTTTTTTAATATATCTTCATAACCCGGCACAGCCTCTTTTATTAGCAGACTAGTAATATGACTATCAAATACATACTACATACTATTTATGGTAATTAGATGAATGAATGCAGTACCTGTGGAATGCAGGCAGGCCTGAGAGAACCACATTCCCCCATTTAGTTACGTCTAAAAGCCATTAGTGGTGTCTAATGGGGAACATGCCAACTAATCTGATTGACACCATATCTGGTAACTAATGGCAGAAAATATATCCAAAAATAATGGTCACAATTTTCCATCACAAATGATGAGGAGCAGGATCGTCAGTGCAAGAGTATTGGCTCTATATTCAACTACCTGCATACATACTTTAGTAAATGTGGACAAATATTACAAGCAATGTATGCCAATTGTTGCATTGTTAGCATGTGTTTATAGAAATTATGATAAGTAGTAATTAAAATTTTCCTAAAAGTTCATACAAAGAATCTTGCAACATCGCAGTAGCTAAATATCAAGATGAATAAACAAAGCAGTGATCATGATTAAAATCACTTGGTGTCAACATTTAGTCCAATTATTGTTTTTAATATTAAATATTTAGATAACATTCTGTATAATTTTATATCAAATGTAAAATATTCATAGTAAAAAGCCTAATCCTTTTTTTCAAATGTGTTGTTTTATTAGTTTTGGTTAAGTTGTAGATTTGATGAAAACAATAAGGTTGCATAACTAATAATATAATCAACAATACTAAGGTAAGGTATACTAAAGTGATAATATTAAGTTATCAAATTAAATAAGATAGTGATAATATTTGTATTAATAGGTAGTTTCTATCTAAGATATATCTCATATTTGTTATAAATACTTATAGTTTAATTTAATTAATTTAACTTCTAGCGGGTTCATCTAGGCCAAAATTTTGCTTTCAAACAAAACAAGCAACAATGAATATCTTACTTCTTTACTTTTTGACTCGCTTAACACTTACACAACCATGCCATAAGCTCCTTCTCCGATGTACTGCAAGTTGGTATATCTGGGGCCAACTTCAAAGACCTGGCCCCGAACAATCTCCGCGTTGGGGTTGCTGCTGGCGGCACCTGCAGCCTCAGCCATTGCTACGCACTCAAAAATGCAGCAACCACTCAATCACAGACTCACAATTAAAGAATACTGTTACAATATATTGTTTTATAGTGTAACAAATCAATCAGTATTAATTCACAAGTTTCGAACATCAAACCCAAACAAACTCTTAAACCCGACCTACATTATCCACAATCTAAGCAGTTCCACCACTTGTCACTCGTCACTCGCTTATCATACTCGTTTGCCGTAAACCCGATTTTCTCGGACACTCCCGTACGGTCGCAATACCGTTACAAAAGTAGAGTGCGAGTGCGAGTGAGACAACTCATGCTATCACTGTTCCTCTTAAACCGTATTTGGCGCTACAAGCAAATAATAGAGCTTCCTATACGGTTAAAACGCTATTTTGCTATGCTATAGCTATTTTAAATAAACTAATGTATAATTTTCAAAGTCCTTTTCTATCCTCACCTTTTTTCTTAAAATGTTGGTGGTTTTAAAAGTAGTGATGTTGGTATGCTTTTGAAATAACATATTTTAAATTAATATAAAGTGCGAATGACATAATTTTATATTAGTTATATTTAGGTGAATGTATACAAAAATTAAAGCTTACTTATAATTTGAAAGAGCTTTTTAACAGGTAACGAAATGTAAGGAGTAATGGAATAGAAGTTCAGAGTGACAATTAATTCCTAATGTAAGAGGCAACAGAGTAAAAAGTGAGATGACAGAAACATCTTCCTGATAACAACTTAAAATAATAAAAAAATTGCTGTTACCAACCCGACTGCCAACGTGACTACTTTGGCAGGTCCCGCTATGAGTCACTCTATGAGAATAGTCTGTAATTAATTTATTAAAAACAAGCTTATCTTCACTATCCTTCAGAACCTTTTTTTTTTTTTTGCTCCCGAGAATCGTCTTCTGCAGTCTGCAGCTCCTGCAAGCCAGTCCAACTTGTCTTCGTGTTGAATCACGGCAGATTTATAAGGTTGACTACTGGCACTTGCTCCAGCTCATCGTTTTCACCAAATGCCGGTGAGAACGATCAGCTGGTTTCATTACCCAAGGGTATTACGAATGCGCGAGCGTTGAGCGTCACACCAGCATATCGTTCGCACTAGCATCACTTGCCCTTGTGTACAAAGTATGGATTACACACTAGTGTTAAGGACGCATCGGCAAATGGACTCTAACTGAAGCATCAACCTTAAACCAAAGTAGGAGGCTGATATTGTCGTCACAAGCCTAGACGAACCGAACCCTAAATCAGGCTATTGAAATTTCGGTGCCACTCGGTATACCTATTAATTTATTTATTCACAAACATCTTATAAGTTAACAGAAGTATCTATTCAAAACGCTTGTAAGATTCTACAATCAAAATAAAATCTAACAGGTTAGGTTTCCTTAACCACCACGCTTGACGGGTGTCTTAGCTATCGTAATATCAAACACCGTTCATCTTTTATGATGCTCCCTGCCGATAGTCTGGTAATTTTAAACCTAACTAAGAAGAAGAAAATTCGTTATTGGTTACATCGATTAAACACGCTAAGAATAAAAGAGAGTCCATTTTATATTAAGGTAGCAAAATTTCGGCCACACCAAGAAGCGTTTTTCAATTTTTACAGGATATCACTAAAATTAAATAATATACAACGTGCCGCTACAATGGTGACTTTAATTTAACACACAGGTAGGGATTGTGCCCATTAATCATAAATAATTTTGATAGGTTAAAATAACACCTAAATTGATTTTTTTTTTCAAATAAACTTAATAATAAAAAAGTAACTAAAATTGGGATCACCCTTGCCTGTGTGTGTGTGTTTGCCATTACGATCACAAGTTTACACAAGCAAACACAAATAAAACGTTCGTATCGCAAGACATGTAAACGTACCTACTAGATTAGAAAACGAAAACTAAAAGTGTCTTTATCGCAGTACCATAAACTAATTATACAAAAATTAATAAATAAAACAATAGGTAAGCGTCTTTTCGCTGAAAAGTTCACAAAAATATCATTCGACGTAATTATGCGCACTGTTGTGAAGAAGCGTGTCAAGGACATGGATTCGGCAAGCACTAAAAAAGCAAAAAAAAATTCGATTTCAGTGCAGCGGGGAGAAAAGGTGCGCGTCGCCTGTGCCGCCCGCTCGCCAACAAAGGGATGTCTCTTTCCTTCAATAGTATTGCGTATTCGTTTTGATTTCAATGGTGCAATGTTATGTACTGTGAGTCACGCCCCGGCAAATGACCGCTGCGCGACAGTTCTCTAAGTACGGGTTGCTCTAAAAAGCTATTTTCTAAAATTTTAAATAAATCTGGAAATAATAACGTTTAATGGAAATGTAATAACTTTTAATGCCGTGTAGTGGCGGTTAAGAATATGCACTACCCCATATCTCCCCGTGGGTGTCGTAAAAGGTGACAAAGGGAAACAGGCAGGAGATGGGCAGCAGCATCTTCCTGATAACAGCAAAGTTACAATAAAAAAAACTGCGGTTAACAACCCGCTCGCCAAGCGTGGCAACTATGGCAAATACCCCCCTATGTTGAGAGTAACAAAGAAATGGCCCCCAATCCCCGGCGACCCCGCTATTCCTGGCTACGGTGGCGACCATGGTAACGGCGGAGCAGGGGGTGCTAAGAACCTCAGGTGGAGGTTCGGTTGCCACC
Organism: Parnassius mnemosyne; assembly: GCA_963668995.1. NCBI lineage: Eukaryota > Metazoa > Arthropoda > Insecta > Lepidoptera > Papilionidae > Parnassius > Parnassius mnemosyne. Next base: position 14,236,791 of record CAVLGL010000035.1, on the reverse strand, counting down.
TAAGACGACACGACCTGGCAACATACAACGCACGCACCCTGAGGACTGACGAGAAGATCGTGGAGCTGGAAGAAGAGATAGACAAGTTACGCTGGCATATTATAGGATTATCCGAAGTCCGAAGAGAGGGGGAGGACACGGTAATCCTCGAATCCGGCAACTTGCTCTATCACCGGGAGGGCGACCATCTGTCCCAAGGAGGTGTCGGATTTATCGTCCACAAGTCTCTCGTTAACAACGTTGTAAAGATTGAGAGTGTGTCGACGAGAGTTGCGTACCTTATACTCAAAATCACCAAACGGTATTCGCTGAAGGTAATACAGGTTTACGCACCAACCTCAGCACACCCCGATGAGGAGGTGGAGGAAGTGTATGAGGATATCTCTAGAGCCATGCATTCCTCCAAAACCCACTATACGGTGTTAATGGGAGACTTCAATGCAAAACTAGGCACAAGAGAGAACGGTGAGCTGAAAATAGGGAAATATAGAATAGGGCAACGGAACCCAAGGGGCCAGCAGCTGGCCGACTTCATGGAGAAAGAGGGACTCTTTATAATGAACTCTTTCTTCCAGAAGTCGAGCCCCGACGGTTCGACAAAAAATGAGACTGACTTCATTATGACGACCAGACGACAACTGTTCAATGATGTCTCCGTGATCTAGAGGGTGAAAACTGGTAGCGATCACCGAATGGTTAGAGGCACACTGAACCAAAACGTTAAGTTGGAGAGGTCTCGTCTAATGAAGTCAACGCTCCGTCCCCTCGTGCTCTAGTCCAAAGTCCCGAAACCTTTCAGTTCGAGTGGAGAAGTGGACGATATGAATGATAAGCTCGTGGAAACTGTCCATGCGGTCGGAGCTAAGTTCTGCAAGACCCGCCGCAGAAGAACACAAAAACTCTCCGATCATACTCTTAATCTCATGGCTGTTAGACGGGACATGAAGCTACATTCTTCAACAGATTCGACAGCATACACAGAGAGAGCAGAGAACAGACAGATCTCCAAATGTATGCGGCGGGACTTACGCAACTTCAATACAGTTTGTATTGAAGAAGCGATCGAGCGGAACCAAGGCTCCAAAGTCCTTGCCAGAGATCTGTCTGCCAGAAAGAGCAAACTGTCAAAGCTGAAGACCGAGTGTGGCAGCATCGTTTCCGGGACACCTGAGATTTTGAGTGAGATTGAGAGGTTCTATGGACAGCTGTACACGTCATCGTTGGAGCCACACGCAAGTGTGAGTAACGATCCAAGAGCGAGTCTAATCCGACACTATTCTGAAGATATCCCGGACGTCAGTCTGAGCAAGATAAGAATGTCTCTCCAGCACCTTAAAAACGGAAAGTCCCCGGGCGAGGATGGAATTACAGCGGAGCTTTTGTAAGCGGGTGGAAAACCGGTACTTGAAGTCCTTCAGAAGCTCTTTAATTCCGTCCTCCGTGGTAGCACTACTCCGGAGGCGTGGAGCAGTAGTGCGGTGGTCTTATTCTTCAAGAAAGGCGACAACGCTCTCTTGAAGAACTACAGACTGATTTCCTTTCTGAGCCGCGTGTACGTGCTGTTTTCGAGAGTCATTACGAATCGTCTCGCACGCAGACTTGACGACTGCCAGCCTCCCGAACAAGCCGGTTTCCGAAAAGACTTTAGTACCATAGACCACATACACAACCTTCGGCAAATTGTACAGAAGACAGACGAGTACAATCTGCCACTTTGCCTTGCGTATGTGGACTATGAGAAAGCCTTTGATTCCGTCGAAAATTGGGCAGTGCTGCAGTCCCTTCATCGGTGCCATGTTGACTGTCAGTATATCGAAGTGCTGAAGTGTTTGTACAGTAGAGCTACGATGGCTATCCGAGTACAGAATCAGAGTACGAAACCTATCCAACTGCAGAGAGGTGTAAGACAGGGTGACGTTATATCCCCGAAACTTTTCACCGCTGCATTGGAAGACGTTTGTTACGTTGACGCTGAGTATCGTTGAGGTGTAAGACAGGGTGGCAGAATCGCTGGAGGACCTAAGCACTATGCTCAATGACCTCAATGGTGTCTCCCAACGGATAGGTCTTAAGATGAACATGGACAAAACAAAAATCATGTTTAACGTCCATGTCACACCTATGCCGGTAGTTGTTGGGAGCACTAAGTTGACGAGTATGTTTACCTGGGACAAATAGTCCGACTAGGTAAGTCCAACTTCGACCGAGAGGTCAATCGACGGATTCAACTCGGCTGGGCAGCGTACGGGAAACTACGACACATCTTTTCGTTAGACAAAGCTCAAAACCTTAAAACGAAATTGTACAACCAGTGCGTGTTTCCAGTGATGATGGATCTGAGACGTAGTCCTTCACTGCTGGCCGTATGAGCAAGCTCAAGATCACTCAGCGAGCTATGGAGAGGGCTGTGCTCGGGGTTTCTCTGCGTGATAAATTTAGAAATCAGAATATCCGCAGTAGAACCAGAGTAACCGACATAGCCCAACGGATTAGTAAGCTGAAGTGGCAGTGAGCCGGCCATATAGCTCGAAGAACCGACAACCGATGGGGAAGAAAGGTTCTCGAGTGGCAGTTTCGTACTGGTAGCCGAAGTGTAGGGCGATACCCCACGAGATGGAGTGACGACCTGGTAAGACATGCAGGAAGTCGATGGATGCATGTGGCTCAGGACCGTGCTTTGTGGCATTCCTTGGGGGAGGCCTATGTTCAGCAGTGGACCTAGTGAAAGGCTTTAATGATGAATGGAAATATAATTTTTTCATGAAACGAAAATGGGAAAACGTATATGTCTGTTAAATTAAAGTCACCATAGTTGCTGCACGTTGTACAATGATATTTTACAAAACTGCATTCAGAGTCCTTTACGAAAAGAAGTTCAACATGATAATTTTATTTTTATAAGAAACACTAAAGTAAAAAAATCCAAAATAATAATAATAATAATCATCACCTCTATAGCCCATCACAAGTCTACTGCTCTACGTAGGCCTTCCCCGAGGAATGCTACAAAGCATGGCCCTGCCGGTCCTACCTGTATCTTTCAATTTCCTGCATCTCTGACCACGACGACAATCGTCATCTAGCGGGGGGGAGGGGGGGGACACTTCGCTTACCTTTACAAAACTGCCACTCCAGAATATTTTTTGCCAACCTATAGCTACTTCAGCTTACTGACCTGTTGAACTACTGTAGTGTATGAAATGTGTGAATCGAGTGCCACGGAAGACATAATTTTAACCTTATCAGAAAACCTGACGTTAGCTACTAGGCTCAAATGAAAACAAAAATCAGTGATGATCCTAGTTACTTCTGTATCCCGATCCCGATGTTTGTATACTATAGTCCGGTCGGCGAGTAGTACTAGTAACTTGGGTACAATTTTGTGTATAAGTAATGTTTTACTTTTATAATAGAATTAAAGATAAGTGTAATCCCTGAGGAAATTATATTTATTCCAACGCCGAGCAAAGCTCGGTTGCCTAGGTAAATAATGGTTTGAAGTGGATTTTGATACTTATGTAAAAACGATGCAGTTTTGTATATTAAGTTTGCATGTGGAATATTAGTGAAAACTATCAAACAAGGGTAAAACTATAGACATCCGATACCCACGTATGGGGGTAGGAGAGGGTGGGGGGGAGTTGAAGGGTTCAGCGGAAGCCCCTCCTACCCTTCCCCCTTGCGGAAATGTATAGTTCATGAGTCATAATTTTTTTTTGAACAAACATAATATTACTTTTTTACACAGGAATATTGACTCAAACTTCTGCTACGGCTTCGTCCTTGCGTAGCAAATTGCAGGCACCTGTGTGAGTCGTAGTGGCTGAGACTGACCAATAAGCCGAAGCTCCGGAGGTGAGCATAATAGTGGTTAATGAAACAATATAATGTGAATTGTTATAATTTTGTTTTCTGAAAAATCTTGAGTGCTATCCACTGCGACTCAATGTATTATGTATAAGTCCCATTTCCAGCCACAAATGGATTGTCTGAGTGCGAGTAATTCACTTTTTATGGGTGACCCGTTTCGTTATATCTAATTTTAAGTGAAATTTATTTTATCGTAATGAATTCAAAGCACATTTCTGATATCTAAAAACAGTATAAAAGTTTTAGGCTTAACTTTGACAAGCCTCCTAAACTGTAAACATAATTAAAATCAAGTACCGGAAGTCTACTTCATAATACTAGACCAAATTGACATATTTGCGTTTCGTTATAAGCAAAGCAATTTCTTGTGAAATTTATTTTTATGGTAATTAATTCAAAACGCATTTCCGACATCCAAGAACAGTCTAAAAAGTTCAAGCTTAACCCTGATCAGTTTCCTAAACTGAAAACCTAATTAAAATCAAGAACTGGACGTCACTTCTATAACCATACTAGACCAAATTGACATATTTGCGTTTCGTTATACGCAATTTTTAGTGAAATTTATTTTTATCGTAATTAATTCAAAACGAATTTCCGACATACAAAAACAACGTAAAAGGTTCAAGCTTAACCCTTAAAAGTCTTCTAAACTGTAAACATAATTAAAATCAAGTACCGGAAGTCTATAGCCAACCTCGAACAAGTGCTCCAATGTTGATTTATACCTCATGTTTTATATCCGCATAGACGCCAAAAATCCTCAATGTTTATAATATATGGATGTATCAGCATAATGTGGGGATTTTTAAACAAATTAATAGAGAATAATTTCCTAAAAAGAAAATGCAGTATTACTCAAATACTGCCTTACATCTGGCTATCTATTGTGGAAGGAGGAATTTTACAAGGAAGTAGATAGTGTGGCAACGGGCTCACCTGTATCTCCCACTGTCGCCGACATATTCATGGAGGACTTTGAGGAGAAAGCCCTTCTAAATCCAAGATTCTACAAGCGGTACGTAGACGACACTTTCACAATTTTACCATCTGACAAAGTAACGGCATTTTTAGACCACCTTAATTCCATAATTTCTAAAATACAATTTACAATGAAGTTAGAGGCAAACAATTCTTTTTTGAGGCAATTGAAATTAAAAAAATACCAATTTCAATTGAGAAGATGGATGGGTGCTGCCAACTGCTTGGGATACTATAATTAATAAAATTAAATCCAAACCCAAGCATACCACTGCAAGACTTCAAAATACTGTAAGCTCATTCTGCGTAGATCGAACCAAAAATTAATATTCTTAAACTGAAGTTAGCCGGGCTAACTGTGACATGTGGACGTCAAATATCTCTGTCCCCCCTCCCCCGCGATAAAATCCGTAAAATAGTTTTATTCAATAACTAGCTGTTCCCCGCGACTTCGCCCGCGTGTTATTTATGGTTTTAATTTTTTTGCGCGGAACCCTAATTCTTTTTCTAAAATGAAAATAACCTAAGTTACTCCATGTGACTATCAGCTATCTGCCAGTGAAAATCCCGTCAAAATCGGTTCAGCCGTTTCGGAGATTAGCGGGAACAAACAGACAGACAGACGGACAGACAGACAGACAGACAAAAGCTTTAAAAATTGTATTTTTGTTATTACTGCCGTATATACTTTCATATGCATTTAGTAAAAAGCTGTAATTTTGACATTTTATTTATTTGTATAGATTTTAGAGATGTCAGATAATCAGTCTATTCACCTCGTGTAACATTCGCTCTTTATATGTAATGTGTTTTCTTTATATTGTATTTGTAATGCTTATTCGTACTTACTTTACGATTTTAATCAGCAACTTAACTTTTTTATCTTATTCGTGTTATTAAATTTTGGTCATATACAATAACAAAATTATTTCTTAGTTTTGTTCAATACATACACAGTATTTAAATTATATATATTTTTTTAAATTAGATAAAGTCATATATAAATAAATATGTAGCAAGATAAAGTCCAGTCGCGGAGCAGGAATAAATTCGTACAACAACCTCTTTGCCTACTGACAGTAGTCACAAACATTTTTGTGTTAAGTGCGGTTTATATGAAATATTTGAAGGAGAAATAAATAAATTTACTGATTTATTAAATACATAATTTTTATTAATAAAATTATTTATTTTGATTTTAGGATCGAAACAGTTATAAAAACCGAGTTACAATTAAGTACTAATTTGGCAGAAATAGAAAAATGAAAATTTAAAAATCAGAATCCGATTTCTGTTTATCTGAGTTACTGCACTCCGACGACCTCTCACGTCTCGTCCGTCACATTTATTACAAAAGAATAAACAGTTTTGGCTACATCATCATCTAGTCTTTCTAATTTCGATTCCTTTTTTTACGTGACGGATGCAATTTTGCCACTATTCTGCTGAAATGTTGCCTAAAGCCTCCTGGAGCAGCTTTTTAACATTTGCCATTAAATGTTGTATTTTTCCGGGCCACATATCTCTTGATGTCTGCCCACACTAGTTCGATGGGATTCGATTCGCAGTGGTATGGAGGTAATCTCAATACCTGCACACCAACTGCTTTTGCCATCTCATCGACCACGTATGATTTGTAAGTACAAATCGTACGTAGTCGATGAGATGGCAAAAGATTAAGTAGTCTTCACCTTTGTTACAAAGTACATATATTTAATTTCATCAAGGTCAGCGCAGCTGTTTAGGCGTGAAACGGTAACAGACAGACAGACAGAGTTACTTTCACATTTATAATATTGGTATCATCATCATCATCATCATTACAGCCCTTCACAAGTCCACTGCTGAACATAGGCCTCCCCCAAAGAATGCCACAAAGCACGGTCCTGAGCCACCTGCATCCATCGACTTCCTGCATATCTTACCAGGTCGTCACTCCATCTAGTGGGGGGACGCCCTACACTTCGCCTGCCGGTACGAGGCTGCCACTCGAGAACCTTTCTTCCCCATCGGTTGTCGGTTCTTCGAGCTATATGGCCGGCCCATTGCCACTTCAGCTTACTAATCCGTTGGGCTATGTCGGTCACTCTAGTTCTACTGCGGATATCCTCATTTCTGAGTTTATCACGCAGGGAAACTCCGAGCATAGCCCTCTCCATAGCTCGCTGAGCGACCTTGAGCTTCCTCATCCGGCCAGCAGTGAAGGACCACGTCTCAGTTCCGTATGTCATCACTGGCAACACGCACTGGGTGTACAGTCTCGTTTTCAAGTTTTGAGGTATACCTGATATATTGGTATGGAAGTCAGTAAATAATAAAAATAAGTCTTACCAGCATTCACCCAAGTTTCATCCAAGTAATATATTAGTCGCTGTTGCTGTCGGTAAGTTTTCATATATTTCAAATATTTGATACACCACAATGATATGTCATCTCTGTCGATTAACCCGTTATTTCTCCTTAATTTAACATACTTAAACTTTAAATGTTTCAGTAATTTTTTCAACAGTGTCAAGCCCATGTTTGATTAGGATTCGTCTGTAATTATGACGTGTAGCACCTTTTTTGTTGTAGGTAACTCTCCTTTTAAATAAAAGCTGTGCACTATTTGTCTAAGGCTCGATTTATCGAACCCATCAATCACTTCAATTAATGAAAGTAGTTTTTTCGGTGAATCTGCAGACTAACGCTGTCTGTTTCGCTATATTCTTTTAAAGAGCTATTGGCCGATTCCGAAATGCCCAAGATATCGGTTGTTTTGTTCTGCATTTCTTTTTTTTTGTAGGATATTTATCAGCAGGCCAGGATTATTTAACGTATTTAAACACGTTAATAATCATTACCTTCTCAGACACACTGAAGTGTGACATTTTTCTTTTCTTTCCGGAGAAACAAACTCTTTTAATGGATGCCACTGATTCCATTATAAAACAGTGAAGAAATCATAACAAATTAACAAAACCACTTATCAATAAAGGGGCTACTCCATGCGAACGACCTTGAGCATTTTGCCGGCGGCACGCCGCTCGCTTCAATATATTGCTTATTTGAAATATGTAAGACGCCACCACCTATTGTAGGCTGTACGAACGTAGTATTATTTTTTCAACATCAATGAACTAATTTATGGAAATACACACAGCGTACAACGATAAATGTATTTTAATTTTTTTATTCGGTATATTAGTTGAATTATATTAGAATTATGTATTTTCATATATTATCTAATTATGAAATTTTATTATTAATTATATATTAAAAATGAAGCATTGAAAATTGTGAGTTTAAAAGATACCTATTCACTGTAGGTAAATAAATAGATAGCTCGCCTTTTGTACAAATATTTGGTGCAATAAAGAATAAATAAATAAATAGGATGTTTCGTAGATGTGTTTTTGATTATTGTTAATTTTTACGTGTCACGTATTGAAAAGTAACATACCTACCTACTAATTTTTGAACTGAGCACCTTGTAACTTAGCCTGCTTATTATTTATGCTGGCAGACATTATCCTCACCCCAATGATTGATGAGGGTGAAAATCAATTTTATTTCTACATACGTAATTATATTTATTTATACATAAGGGTAACTTTAATAAAGGTAATACAAAAATTAACAAGAAGTATAAGGGTTCAATCTTTCAATTTCAATTGTAAAAAAATGTTACCCCCACACTAGGATTTTCTCCTGTGTCGTGGAGGCAGTTTCTGTAAACCCATGTCCTGTTTTGAGTTAAAAAATAAATGGTCACTTTAGTTTTTTTTAGTTAAATTTAGTTTTAAAAAATTTTAGTTTATAGTAAAAAGTAGGTATATTAATACCTACTTAGATACTTTTTACCGAATTAGGGTGGAAGCCCCTAATACCAGTCATGCCCCTAATTCCAGTCTTTTCGACTTTTTACTCCATAAATAAGATTTCTAGTAGTCTTAACTACAAATATTTTCATCTAAAAAATTCTTTGTAACTAGAGGAAACTATATTTATTCAAATATTACCTCGCAGTTTTAAACCTAACAGTGTTAAAATCAAAACAGGTACGCAACGAAAAACGATCATTTTCCTAATTATTTGACAAGTTATGATCCCGGTAAAATTATGCTTATTTTACATTATCTCATATATAGGCTTTTTAATTTGTATGAATATGACTATAGACATAGTAATGCAGTTATTTTTGTTTGAATTTACAAGTTATTTATTTTCTTTTAGTGGAAATTAATGGGGCTGTAATTAGATAATATAAGAAATGTATGGAGTGCATAATGTCAGCCCGGCTGTTATTTGGTTTGACGTACCTAATAAGAAGTACCTAATTTCAGCCACGTAATATAAATCAGGGCTGCCATAAACTGGAATAAATACCATTAATTAGATCATAACTTATTTTATAGCTAAGGGAGTTATGATCAATTCGTCTGTTTTAAAATTGGTTTTAGATTTTAAAGTTTAGCAAAAGATGTACTAGCTTTTCTCTCTGACATTCGGCGCATAGAACACCTTATGTACTCAATTATTTTTTGAAAAAGAACAAAAAACAAGCAATAAATAAAAACAAAAACGGGCCAAAAACTCATAACTGACTTTTGGCCAGACCCGGGATTCGAACCCGAGACCTCATGATCAGCAGTCGCACTACTACAACCACTAGACCAACGAGGCGGTACTATACCTAATAAGATATTGTGGTTGGGTGATAATATTGAATTAGCCTTTTATAGTGTAAATTATAATATTTGTCGAAATTTTAATTATGGATTCGAACTATGCTAATGGTGCTTTTTTTTATTTGCATTTACTTCAAAGAAAATACACGCAAAAAGCTTCATCGCGCAGTAAAAAACACAACAAATATATGTATAACTAATACGAAAAATTATACCCAAAACAAACAAATAATACTACCTATAAATAACCTAATAAGTAATAATATTATAATATTATCGACTGATAAGATGACGTGAACGTGTGCGCTGGCAGACGCTCTAACGACACGGGTTCCACGTGTAAGAGCTCAGGGCTCACTGACTCCAGCAAGCCCGTGAGCAGTGAATACGCGCAGATTTTAAAATAATTTCTTAATAAAATCAAATTCTGGTCTTTTGAAAAAAATTTTACTATAGAAATGTTCATTAATAAATTGTCTATCCATTGGTGTAAATCGCAAAATAAAATAATACTTACTTTACGAGGAGATGCATGTTATCAATAATAATTTCACATTTATGTGGTTTCGTTGTAAGGAGATTATATTAATATTTATTCCTTTAAAAAAAATTGGATATAGCTTTTATGGAATCAAGATTATGTAGAAATATAATGTGTTTTTTATTTGTTGATATATCTTTTAAATAAAAAGTAGATAGCTCCTAAAAACCGCACAAATAACGACTAGCGCGACATTTTGCTCAACCTGCGCCTTAAAACAAGGTGACAAAAACTAACTAACAACAACAAACTAAGAATAGATAACTGAGATAACTGTGTCTGAAAACTGAGCGATCACTAGCGCATCCCAAGATGGAATATCGTTCGTTCGGTATTTAGAAATTATTAACTATGTTAAGCAAGCCAAGGAATTTTGCAAACAAGTACAAACATTACAGTCTCAGATAAAAGGCTTACAATCCCTGGGGATGGCGGCCATTGCATCTGTACGAGCGAGACGCATTACATTTACGCGGGAATAGAATAGAATAGAATAGAATTTTTTTTTATTCAATATAGATCACATGTGTAATTCTTATTGAAAGTCATTTTCTACTTTACCACTCGTTTGAAAAAAACCTCTGTCCTGGGAAGAACCAGCAAGAAACCCAGCGGGACTTTTTTTTAAAGCATATTTTACATTAATGGTTGGTACAAAATTTATTTTAGAAACAGCTTCGAAGCGACCACCTCATTCCCAGGGGTTATTATCAACCATATATTCATTTATACTATAATAACCCTTTTTATACTGTTTCAACTTAACAAAAAATTTAAACTTGGTAATAGAGAGAGCCTGTATACTTTCCGGGATCTTGTTGTAATAGCGTATACATTGCCCCAAGAATGAATTACTGACTCTGTGGCGTCGAGAAACTGGTATCACTAGCTTGTGTTTGTTCCTAGTGTTTACAGAATATATATCAATTTAAAATTTTCGTAAATATACTGAGAGGCCAAAGTTAATATATTTATTTCTTTAAATTTATCTCTAAGAGACTCTTTCGGTTTAAGTTGTAAATATGGCCCTCTGCTGTAAAACAAAAATAGTTTCTGAATCAGCCGCATTTCCCCATAGCAAAATCCCATAAGACATTATGCTATGGAAATAACTGAAATAAACTAATATAGCTGTCTCGACACTAGTGAGACATCTAATCTTTTTTACAGCATAGGCTGCAGAACTTAGTCTGCTTGTTAGTTTGGACATATGCGGCCGCACTGAAGCTTTGCGTCAAGAGTGATGCCAAGAAAAACAGTGGATTCAACAGGGCTCAATTCTTTCCCATTTAAAAACACATAGGTACTCAGATTTTTAACATTCGTTGTTGTAAATTTAATACATTTAGTTTTATTTCCGTTTAAATGTAGATTATTAACATTAAACCAATGCACTAATTTTGATATAACATTATTCACTTCGTCACATTTAAAGGATTGACGTTTAAGTTTAAAAATCAAGGAAGTATCATCAGCAAATAATACTATATCATGATTATCCCCTACAAGAGAAGGTAAGTCATTAATATACACCAGAAATAGGAATCGACCGAGAATGAAGCCCTGAGGGACACCCATTAGTACAGGTGACCCAGAAGAACTTTTACCGTTGATAATAACTTTCTGCATTCTATTACTTAAATATAAAATAATAAGTTTAAGCGCTGTGTTCTTGACACCATAGTACTGTAGCTTCCTTATTAATGTCTCATGGTGAACACAGTCGAAGGCCTTGGAAAGGTCACAAAATATACCTAGAGCATCCTCTGAACTCTCCAATGGACAAAAAATATGTTTAATAAGCTCAACTCCAGCGTCAGTTGTCGAGCGTCCCCTTGTAAAACCGAATTGATTTTTATGGAGCAATTTATTAATATTAACATCAATATTATTAATGTTAATGTTAATATTTATTAATATTAACATTAACATTAATATTAGGGAGTAACAGAGACAGGTATAATATAATATAATAACAGATTAAAGGACGAAATTTTTCCTGCTTCGAGTCCGGACTATACCTACTTAATTTTTAAACGAATTGGGTAAATGAAAAAATTCATATAGCAACACACAACCTAAACGTCACTTAATATCTTCTATCTCATGTGACCACGCTAGGCCTAGGCCTTCGTCTATACTATTCTCTGTCTGCGCTTTTCATATAACTTGTACTATATATTTCTCTTTTCACTTTACGTATCTTCCCTAAGCACACGATAAATAATAGTACTACGTACAGAAGTTGCACTCCTTTGATGTTGACAGCTTGCCGACGTTTGAGTAGCCTACATAGTTATTATTAATGAAATAAATCGCGCACGCAAGCTAAATAAAACTTTGTCGCTGCGTGCAAGTGTCCGTATTACTTTGCATTTTTTCTCCTTCCTAGGTCCCAACGGACTTTTCGTGGTTACTAAGGGCTAATGATAAAGAGTAAAAAAATACATTGTGAAATTGTAATTAAGTTATGATCAACCATATTTCCGCTAATATGTGAGTTCTGTGATACCCAACACTTGCAAGGCCATTCGTCGGGAATCGCGAGGCTTGGCTCAGAAGTAATAGTTAGATAGTGTAAAGAACTAATAAATCCGAATTACTAACAGAAATGTGATCGTATTCTACTTAGTTAAAAATCTTGTGAACAAAGTGTTAATTTCAGTATTTTGTGTTATTATAACTTAAGATATTTTAATTACAAAAGACAAGTATAGGTATGTACATAAGTAGTTACTTGGATAGTGAAGTAAATTTCAACTAAGTTTTGTAATAAAGTATTTAGGTATTACTTCTGTAGTTAAATTATTACTTAATTATTTTTTAGTTATAAGTACCTATCTAACAAAGAAATTAAATAAATTCCCCTTTCATTATCCTTCGATAACATAAAAAAAAAGATATATTTGAATCCTTTTGTTTACTCATTAGGCATCCATCCCTATCCCCGCAACAATAATAGTAGGAATGACGTTTTGCCATTATGATTTTTAAAATACATAGGTAATATACTTATAATATATGATTTTTAAATTACATTTAAACTTTTTCAACTATTTTATCCTACAATTGAATATATTAAACACAACACAAAAACTATTTCGATAAGTATTTTAACAAGTATTTACTAAATACTATTTACGTAAAGAGCGTTAAAAAAAAACTTTAACATTCATTCGCCTAGAACGCGCTAGCCCCGACTGCGTTCCGCCTCCGGGGCGCCTCTGGATTGTAGATAATTATTTCACGCATGTAGCAAGAGTGAGAGAGGCCTGCCCTAAGTAAGAATATATACATAGAAGAGCTTGTTCCAAACTATTTCAGACATTTGTTTGCTACATATTCATTTATCTATGATTTGAACATTTGTCGCTTGTAGAACAGCAGTTATTTAAGTTCAGTTAGACACAACAGTCCAAATCTGCTATTTTTAAAAACCTGCTGTTTCTTCCTGTTACGATAAATACGCCTCACACCTAAATTCATAATAGAATAGACAATGTCAACTGTCAAAAAAAATCATGCAAATAATTTCATTTTAATGAGTTTTTAATTTAACAGATCCACACTTCATATTTATAAGTCACCTTAGTTATTTATGCTTATAATACAAAGCAATCTGTTATACAAAAATTTGTTTAATATTTTAATATCTACATATAAGTGACCTCGTAGCCACAACTTGAAGGCCTGTCGTGCAATTTGTTTAGGTATGTCGGTTTGGTCAGCCAGTACAGTTGGAAATAATTACTATTGCGCGCATCCAGGCAGTCGCGACGGTCATTCTAATAACTGGTGCCCAAATTTCACTAAGGTATGGAAATTATTAGCACAGCTTAGTAAAGGAAAGTTTGGTATAGCAACTTCTTTAAAGCCATAACATTATTTCTAAACCCTGTTTTTCGTAATCATCGTTTTAAGTATTATATTTATTTTTTTCTGATATCTCTTCACATTTTATTTTAGTTTTGCATACTTCTCATTTGTATGTTACAGTAACTTTCTTTGATGATCACTTAATTCACTGAAAGTAATTAACCTTAGTTATTAGTAGGTGTATTATATTAATAGCAGTTTGGAAATTTTGATAACGACTTTAAAAGTAAAGTTCAATTTATTAACATTTTTATTTCTTATAGCATGGAACATTCACTTATTTAATGTGGTGGAATGTTTTTTTTTATATTTTGAAGCCTAATCTTTAATTTTTTTTCTCTAGTGAAACTATTGACAGTTCTTTTGCAAAACCTTTAGGCACTTGGTAGTGCTGTATTGGAGCTGGACACTGAGCAACTATTTTTATAAAAAGTGAGTTTATATTAGAAATGGAGATTGGGAAAAGGGTTGTGGTTATTAGATTTTAGTTATTTGCCTTTAGATTACTTACTTACTTGACTTACATAAATAATATTACATTTGGTATTCTATAAAATAGGTACATAGTATTTAACATTTGTTACATGTGTTGTATTATTTGTTGTGTGATTATTATTGTTGTATTATAATCATATTATCACTTACCTTAATTAGTTCAGTATGAATTCAGTTTGAATTACTGTTTTACCTACTCCTGCTTCAGTTATCGTCATCATTGCCCCCATATATGTCGTCTACTGTTGGGTTGTAAACTTTTTCTTAAATAAAAAAAAATTGGACAATTTAGTGATAATTAACATTTTTGGCAGACATTGACAATGTAAGTATATTAAAGCATTTTCATAATGAGCAGTTTCATTCACCATTTGGGTAAATTACATCTGGTATATTCTTATTGTTTGGAAGATAAGCCTTTCAGCAGTTATTTTTTTAACTTTTATAAGACATGCATAAATAAATATAAGTTTTATAAGACATCTATACAAATAAATAAAATTGGAGTGTCTGTTTGTAACGCCAAAATAACAGCTTTTAACTAAATGCATATGCAAGTATATTCATTACTTATAACAAAAAAACATTTTTTGAAATTATCTGTCTGTCTGTCCGTTTGTTCCGGCTAATCTCCGAAACGGCTGGACCGATTTTGACCACTTTCATTGGCAGATAGCTGATGTTATAAGAAGTAACTTAGGCTACTTTTTATTTTAGAAAAAGAATAGGGGTTCCGTGCAAAAAATTAAAACACATGAAATCCAGTCGTATAAATTGCGTGCGGGCAAAGTCGCGGGGAACAGCTAGTGCGTAGATAAATTCCAGATAGACGAGTAATATTCCAAAAACGATAAACTCTCTTCGTTCGACTAGTCACTCATTTTAAACAAAGAACTAAACATGTGCTCGCTGCGAAATCACAATTTCTACTAAACACGCACCAACGTGTGAATGTGTTGCAAGCGCTTGCCGCAAGCGCCCTTTGATCTGTGTCCAAAAACCGACACTAGCCCGGATTGGAGACAAGCGTCCACAAACTCAAGCAAGCCAAGACAAACACCCTCTTTACACACTTGTGCTTGTGGGTGCTTGCCGAGACTTGGCAAGCGTGGAAACCCAACATTAAAATTTCAAATATAATAATATTTTTTTAAGAAATGTAAATAAAGTATTCTACTGCTAGGTATAATTCTCCTACATTGGTAATATGAAAATGGAATATTTAAGTATTAAATTGAGTTATGTTGAAAAATAGAGCATTGAGGATTGTGTCAATGAAACTATCTGCAGCAAGCAATAATAATATAATCATATAAATAAGTATTTGTACTGACTTTCTATACATTTAGTTAAGGAATTGATGTGGTATTTATTGCTAGGGTTTATTTAATTGCTTTAGTTTTCCGCTCAAGGTAGCAGCTACATTGTAATTAACATAATAATCTCATGCTACGTGTTGTGCCAAATTCATTGTTTCATTTCATGGTATTGTAAAATTACGTGGGTGATTACGTATTTTGGTGCTATAGTTTTTTATTTTTCACCATCATAAATCTTAGACCATAGGAATAAGATAGACAGAGTACTCTGGTATCCCTATAGTATTTGTTGTAGCAATTATATTATATATGCTACGAATCACACTAGTGAACATTGTGGTCTGCTATTATGTTACTATATTATGGTATTCCTTTTTTGGCTTCATTTCCTTGTTCTATTCACCATGTCTATCTTACTTGTTGGTCTGAGTCATAAGCTTACATAGGACTTACATGTACAATATACATTTTTTTTACATTTACTATTAGTAAGGCTAACTTTATAAAATGTCTACCATCAGATGCATTTCCTAATTAATTCTCGGATAAGTTCAGAATATCTATAAAAGTTTTCACTAATGCCCATATAAGCAAAAAAGACAGCATATTGTAATGATGAAAGAAGGTGTTAAATGAGAAGAGACATGTTGTTGGTACTAGAACTAAATACTGCTCTTTATTACAAACACCACAATATCAAACTTTAAGAGACAATATTCCAATGTCTATATCATCATCATCACTGATGATTATAGTGGGCCTATTATATACAAAATTTTCTATCAATATATTATTTATTAATATTACTTATAGAGGTATTCATAATGGACCTTGATCCACACTTCCACCGGCTTCACTCACTGAGTACAGGGGCATTCCGTTCTTAATTTATATATTATATGAATGACCACAGCTTGAGCTGGAAAAGCTATACCTCAACCTACTGTCGCTGATTTTTCTTGATAGATGCTTTTGTATTTTTGAGGCAATGGGTGTACGGGTAAACAGGAGTATGTAATAGAATATAGCTTTTTTTACTTTTAGTAGTTAATTTGGAGTTCGGATTTTTGGCAAATACCTGCATAAACCTCTTTAGTTAGTATCTTAGTGTTTTTCCAGTGAACTTCAAAAAAAACATTGCTATTTAGTATACAAATACTTTCATTTATATTTCTTCCAGCATTAAAACTTCTTCACCTGTTCGTTCATTACATTTGTTCATGCCATGTGTTGACAATAATGGAAATAGCTTCAAACATATTGCAGTGCTTAATTCTTATTACTATACTATTATGAAATTATTTAATAATGTGAATGGTAGTTTCACACTACTTTAAGCATACAGTTTATTGTACGAAATCAATTTTTCAACAGCACCAGTGTGTAATGTCGGGCGAAACACCAATTCAGACGGACGATGCTCTACACACTCCGGCGTACCTGTCCTGGAGGAAGCTACAACTCAGCCGCGCTAAGCTCAAAGCCTCCAGTAAAACATCTGCCTTGCTGTCGGGATTTGCTATGGTATTTATTAATCATATAATATTTATTTTTTCACACTTATATTTAGGGATTATATTTTAAAATACGATGTAATAGAATGATATGGCAAACACACATCAACACACAGGATGATACGCTGCAAGTCATTTCGTCATTGTACCTGTGTGTTTAAATTTCCATGTTAATTTTATTAACGACGTCAAAGTCTAGCTAGTTTTATTAACTGATATAAGTTTTGTAGAATTTATTAACTGTTTCGTATACATTTTGTCTTATGATGTTGTGGTAATAACTAGATCTTAGGGAGTCCCTCGCGCGCTGCATCATTGCATGTTCACAGACTTCACAATCCCTAATTATGTTTTATTTATTTTCTCAAATCTGCAAGTTTTCCCTTGATGTTTTCCCTCAAAGCCGTGGACGTGGTAAATCAGCACTTAACTGCAATTAACGCTTTTATTACTGATGGTGGCAGCTCATAATCCACCACAACTCTCAACCTTACAAGACTCTGTTCTACATACAAGAACGAGTGTTGTCGTTCACGATGAACTCCCCTCCCCGCTGTATGCTCAAAACAAAACGTGTGCTGAGAATTTAAAAAAACTGGCCAAGTGCGAGTCGGACTCGCGCATGAAGGGTTCCGTACCATCGTAAAACACGTTTCTAGTAGGGGAGCCCCCTTTAATTTTTAATATTATTTGTTGTAATAGCGACAAGAGCGACATTCTGTGAAAATTTCAACTGTCTACCTATTACGGATCATGAGATACAGCCCGCCGACCGACAGACGGACAGCGGAGGTTTAGTAATAGGGGCTAAAAAGCCACGAGTATGAATTATTTTAGTGTATACTCGCAAACGAAACTCTCATTGTGGCGAAGTGAACTAACAATTAGATCTTGGAATTATTCTTGCAAACATATGGTACGAATGGACAGCTACATCAAATATAGTCAATAGTTAAAGCATGTACAGTCGATTTTATATGACCACGTAGTGACATCATTACAAATACGCTACGTAGTTAGCACCGAAAAATCTATTTCCGCACAGACTTACATGTTTTCGCAGGTATATATCTTACACATATCTGAGAACAAACAGCAAAATCTCTACTGCACAACCTTGATATATCGGAAGCGATGAAATGACCTACTAAGTATTTCTATTATGTACTTAAACGGTAACTCGTTTTCAAAGGCAATGTTGACCCGACGACTTAATATTGTTGCTTACTTTTGAAATCTGAATATATGGATTTAAAAAAGTTTTTTTTTAACACATTTTAAGGAACAAATTTAATATTTTGCCAGGCATTAAATGACACAACCATTAGAGATATTATACGTGTTAGAGCCACGCTGCAGCTATATTATGGTTGTAACACGAATGGGTCGGCTCGACGAGGGAACGACCATGCTCTCACAGAATAACAGCGTAAACACCTGCTTAATGCTGCTGTGTTTCGTATGGTGAGTGTAGAGAACCGGAGACCCTTTTTACTGGATAAAAGGCAATCCGGCTTAGTCCTCATGGCTGATAACGCATCTGCATTTTGATTCTTAATTGAGGATAAATGTAGATGTCTATGGGCTACAGCATCCACTTACCATCAGGTGGACTGTGTGCTCGTTTGTCACCCTTATTCTATGAAAAAACTAGATTTTCAAAGGAATAAATGTGCTTGGCTAAAGAAAAATCTTATGACATCCGATAGATAGCGGTATAAGCGTATCGTTACCGGCAGACGTAAAAAAAATACCAATACCGGCGGCAAGAAGTAGCATCAAAGTTGCGTAACATCTGACACTGCCATCGTTTTGCTATCGGCTTGCCAGAGTGACGATTAAAGCAAATCCTCCCTAAAGTATGAGAACCCCGCGCCCAGCAGAAGACTTTTACGAGATGATGATGATGAATAAGAAGAACAATGACTTCCGCATGGAATGGGCTATCTGGTCCCTTCAAGACTTATTTACGAAAGCTGCACACTGCTATTGCGCATGTTTTCATACGTGAACTTACTTTGCTAACTTTTCAGTTCAGCGGAATTAGCTAAATTGGCTTTCTACAATCGTTAACACTTAAAGAAAACTGTAATATAATGAATGGAATCAACGATAAGTCATGTGACTTACATTGAGTTGCCAATTGCCATTCCCATTATTACATAATTCTGTGTAGTACAACATAGTTAACATTATTCTCATCTGGTTGAGATTAATAAATACTTACAAAAATATATTATAAGCCTAAATAAGATTTATACTTAAAAGCATAATATACAAAATAAAATTATGTGAAATAAATGAATAAAATCCAAACAGACAGAAGCCCCCTGCATGGGCGACCAAGCGTCCGAGGGTTATCAGGAAAGGGAAAGAAACGGGTAGACGATGGGGTGGAATCGGAGAGCACAGTCTTCTGCATTTGAGCCTGGAGCGGTCCGTCACGGATTTCCAATTACCTCACATGATCTGAGAGGCTGACCGGGATTAACCCGTTAGTAGAGACTATTACAAGAATAATATTATCGTTCCGCAGACCAACTCGTATATCGGTCACGTGAACCAGGCGATTTTGTTTTCTTACCTGTTTCGAATTTCGAGTTTCTCTACCCATTGAATGATAATCTCGACCGAAAATATGCTTGCTCGGTCCACCAACACAATATCACTGGTCTGTGATAATGACCCAGACCCAATAGAGCCTGGCGCGATCTTTTACGACGTATTTCGGAACGAGCTCCTGTTGTATGATTCTGGATACTACGTTGTGTCTATGCTCTGTACTAGTCAATGTTAGAAAACGCTGAACATATGGAGATAACATGCCTAAGAAAGTCACCGTATATGTACAAAATGCTCATGTAGAGCCTTGTTGCACAGGACAAAACAGAACACAACGATTTTTTATTCAATATTGATTATTATTTACTATTGGTTTATTACTTTATTAAAATTACTTTCAATAAGTATTTCACTTATTGAAAGTAATTTTTTTATTTACCACTGGTTCGGAAAATAGCTCTGTCCTGGGAAGAACCAGCAAGAAACCCAGCGGGACTTTTAAACATATTTCATTTTACAATAATTTTGTTTGTACAATTTTTAAATGAATTGTTCATAGAATCGGCATGGTGGCGATCTCCTCAATCCCATGGGTTATTTTCATTCATGTATTCCTTGATATAATAATAAGTTATAACCATTTTCGTACAGTTTTTCTGTAACGAATCTTTTATACTTCTTTATTGACAAACTTTGAACATGTTGTGGGATTTTGTTGTATTACTGATTCTGTGGAATCTAGTAACTGCCATTACAAGCTTATGTTTGTTCCTAGTGTTTTTATTGTATTATGTTTTTATGTATCTACATACATTACATTTTCATAAATATATTGCGATGCCGAAGTTAATATGTTTATTTCTTAAAAAATTTCTCCGATGGACCCTTTACAATTTGAGTTATAAATCGCTCGTACGACCCTCTTTTGCAAAACAAATATGGCTTTAGTATTTCCTATAGCAAAATTCCATAAGACATTACACTATGAAAGTAACTAAAATAAACTAATCTAGCTGTCTCAACATCTGTGAGACTAAAGTTGACAAAAAATTACTTTGCGTACATGCGTCAGTGGTGTGTCTTTCCTAGTGTAGTGGTGTTGGGAGTAGTGGTGCTGGGATTAGTGGTGACGGAGAAAGTGCACGCAATTGAGGGAGGGCGGGAGGTGCTCTTCAAACTAGGTAAGACACATCATTTTATTTTATCGAGCGAATGTACGCAAAGTAATTTTTTGTCAACTTTAAGATAATGGACTTCCGCAAAGTAACACCTGATTCTATCAATTATCTGTGAGACTTCTAATCTTTCTTACAGCATATACTGCAGAACTAAGTCTAGTTGCTAATTTAGATATATGGGGGCCCAATTGAAGCTTCGTGTCAATAGTAATACCAAGAATAACAGTGGTATCCACAAGACTCAACTCCTCCCCATATAAGAGCACATTGGTATTCGAATGTTTAACATTAGGTATTGTAAATTTAATACATTTTGTCTTATTGCCGTTTAAGAGCAAATTGTTGGCGTTAAACTAATGTACTAATTTTGATAGAGCAGATTGTATATCGTCATTATTAATTGACTGCCGTTTGAGTTTGAAAATTAAAGAAGTATCATCAAAATAATATATCGTGACTGTCCCCTACAAGATAAGGTAAGTCATTAATATAGATTAAGAACAGGAATGGGCCAAGAATCGAGCCCTGAGGAACGCCCATTGATACTACCGATGCGGAATAACCTTTACCATTGATCACGACATTTTGAGTTGTTATTTAAATATGAAATAATAAGTCTAATATTAATAAGTATAATATTTTTGATACCGTAATGTTGTAGTTTTCTGATTAATGTGTCATGATGAACACAATCAAAAGCCTTGGAAAGATCACAAAAAATACCTAAGGCATCTTGTTAATTCTCACAGGAATTAAAAATATATTTCATAAACTTAACACCGGCGTCAGACGTCGAAAGCCAAATTGGTTTTTATAGAGTAATTTATTTGGATAAAACTAATTTTACGGATTTTATCGCGTATATTAACTTATTTTTAACTTATTTTTTTTTATATTCCCGACGTTTCGAATTCCCGAATTCCCGAAACGTCGGGAATATAAAAAAAAATAAGTTAAAAATAAGTTAATATACGCGATAAAATCCGTAAAATTAGTTTTATTTAAAATGTGTAGTGTTCTTTTCAAAAAACTAAACTTTTCAAAAATTTTACTTAGAGTTGGTAGTATAGAAGTAGGTCTAAAATTAGCGGGGTCCAATGTACTGCTACTATTACTACACTATTGAAATTGTTGATTGCAATCTTAAGCGCTAATTTACCACGCGTACGGTAAGTAAAGGAAAACAGTGAAAAACCCTGCATGTCTAAAGGTATAAGATATTACGTGGATATCTGAGGTTCACTTACACCAATTGGACTGGAAAATTTCTGCGATATCGCTTCATAACCCCATAAAAAATTTAAAAAAAAACCTGCGTGTAATATGTTTTTACTTCACTTTTAAAAAGGTTATTTGAATTAGTAACAAAATTTTGTCATTTTGCAAGTTAGTATGCATAATGGTTAGGTACATAAATTTAAACTTTCTGTCAATAATAATTAGAATCCATTTTCATTGTTTTTTATGTTGATTACGGATATGTATTTAAACAGGTATTTTTAAACCTGAGATGTGTTATTTATAGGTGATCGTTAAATTACAATAACAGTCATTGTAATACATTATTCTTACACAATGTACAACTTACTATAGTATTCCTAGCTAACTTGCTCCTCCTCCTTCCGTCATTCTGCTCATGCGCTAACGGGCTGTTGTGCAATAGCAGGTGTGAGGGAAAAGGGAGATGCTCAAATAATAAATTCATGATACTTACGATTAGCTAAACTTACAACCTTATAAGACTAAGTAAGACTATACAAGTCACTTATTTAAAATTACGTTTTTATGCTCTAAGCACTTAGAATAATGTTGGTTTTATTATTCGATGAAGTTAGTTAATAACAATCTATAAATAAACCAAAACGAAATAAATGTTGTTTTGCTTTATTATTATTATGTTAACAACAATAACATATTTAATATGATTACGCAAGCGCTATGAAAGGAAGTTCATTAATCCTTGATAGTTACGTTGTTATAAGATTACACACTGTCAATTATTTTTTATATCGCATGCAAAACTACAAAACAGCAGGATAACATAAAAAAACATGCATAATTTTTTTTTATTTTGTCAACAGGTAGCTATGGTTGAGGTGCAGTTGAATCCACCGAGTGACACGAGAGTCCCTCCTGCCATGCTGGTCGCTTTCACAGTGTGTACAACATTACTCGTAGCTGTGCATATGCTAGCGCTCATGATTAGCACCTGCATTTTACCGAACATCGAGGCGATAGGTAACCTACACAGCATATCACTAGTACACGAATCGCCGCATGAGCGATTGCATTGGTACATTGAAGTCGCTTGGGCCTTTTCGACGTTACTTGGTCTCATTTTGTTCCTGGTCGAAATCGCTATACTCTGCTGGGTCAAGTTCTACGACTTAAGTGAAACAGCCGCTTGGTCTGCTTGCGTAGTTCTTATACCAGTAATGATTATCTTCCTGGCTTTTGCAATTCATTTTTATATGTCATTAGCGACGCACAAATACGAGGTAACGGTCACTGGTATAAAGGAGCTTGAACTGCTCAAAGAACAGATTGAGAAGGGTGATCATGACGGTCGGATGAACAATCTTACCTTACTAGATCAAGGTAGAGTAGTTTGATATATTTTTAATTATATTGTATTGTTTTCCGTATTGTTAATTTATATTTAAATTAGTTACGCTCATATACACTAGTGATGTTATTTTTTGCGTTGTTATATACTAGAACAACAATACAGAAATAACAAACGATGCCTTACTTAACACAGTACTTAGTACCATATTTGTAAATGTTTACACCACAGTGTTGTATAACTGGACAGTCCAGTTTAATTTAATTTGTAAATGTATACTCTCTTAAATGTACTTTTCTGTTTCGATATTTTCTCTCTGTAATCAATAGTTTATATAAAAACATAATTATTATCGTATATTAGCAATAACGTCTATACTTTGGTATATAATCAGTGACATAGCAAAGAGAGGGGGCTAAAAAACCAAGGCTCATGGGTGACAGTTGAGGACGTGTTATTTTATAAAAGAAAAGACAGAACATTTTTTACTTTTTAAATGTTGCAAGTAAAAATATCAGAAAATGACTGCTTCCTGAACATTTTTTATTAGTAGCATAGAAAGTTTTGAAAATAGACAATTCGCTCATACACATGCTAAGGGTACGAATAAAAATAAAAAATACAGTATCAAGTTCTACTCATTTTAAAATAACATAAACAATAAAGACCTCCCGATTTTATTTTTTATGATACCTTTACAGGGAAGTCTTGTCTTGTCTGTACTGGCCAGATGACAGAAACCAATGATACGCCACTGTATATAACGTAGATATAGAACCTTAATTATTATTGTAAGAACTTGTGTACTTTAATCGATTTAAGAAACGATAGACTTTGACAAGCAAATATTTGAAAAATTATTATTGTTATTGATATAATGTATTTTATTCCTTTGATATTCATTAATGAAAATCATAAAAATTATAATATTTTAGAATCAGTACTTACTGTGCATCACGTGCTTCAAATCTTATTGATGTTTAATTCAATTTTTGAACACTATACAATTCAATAGTATAGTTTATTTAGATTATAATGTTAACGCAATATATTAACATTGTGCCATTGTTATCGATCACAAAATTGCTGAAACGTGTCCTCGTGTTGTATATTGAAAATTGTGTTACAGAGTATCTCGAAAAATTTTAGTTTAAATGTTATACTTTTTCATTATTTCATATTATCCTTTAGGCATGTTCCTTTAAGAATTCAATGTGTTGGTTGTGGTATGTTATAGTTTCAACAATATTATGTTTTATGGGATTGAATTTTGAACGTTTTACTTTCAGTATGTCATTAAATTTATGGTCCGTTTTGTAATATTGACGGTGAAGTACATATTGTTACCGATTGTACTCTTAAGTAAATTTTACAGTGATCTAAAATCCGACAAAAAATAGTACGTAAAATTTAGCGATGAGAGAAAGAAAGACCAAAAGTCATTATTACTTTTTGTTTTCATTTAAAATACCTTTTATTCTTACATGAACTCCATCTTTACCTGCGCGAAGCAAATGTCGGATCTTTTTTAACGTTGATAAATCGTCGTCTTGTTTTATCTATGTATCTCCTTATTTTACCCTGTGGATACCTTCCGCTGCAATAGCAGCGATAAGTTATGCCGGACTCTTATCAGCTAAAACCCCTCGGTGGTTACCATCCCCCCGGCACTCTTTGGAACGCAATCGGGGCTGCTCCATTAGCACTTACTATCCGAAGCACCACCGCAGTGCTATCACGATGTCTCGAAATCACCTCCGAGGTATCGTCTACCTCGGAGGTTACATTACTGGGCGTTCGAGACCCCCACCCCAAGGGCACGTGATGGGAACACCATCATCAAATCTTGGGTCTGTCTACGTGATCAGCTTAGTGAGCATCGGTAATTCTTTCTCGTTATGTTAGTTCGTTGACACATTATTGACAAGGCGTAATTGATAATGGATTAAGGAAGGCTGTCAAAGAAGAGTATGTATGTGTTACTATGAAAGCCCGTATTTGGGTAAATCTTAGGATTTTCTTTTAAATCTTAGTATTTACCAACATGAGCTAGTAAATTTAAGGTTTGGTATAAAATGAGAGGATTTTTGGGGCTTTTACTATTAGAGTTTGGTACATGCTAGGTTTTACCAATGACTATTAGTAAATGTTGGTTTTGGAAATAAAAATATGTATATAATATAAGTAGAAAGTACTTATTAAACATTGTAACAGAATACATTTTAAAATATTTTTATGGCGAGTTTTTATGTTCATATTCCATAAAATATTTGTATCATACTCATTTTGTTTCTTAAATACTTCTAGACAACCAAAACGCACCTATTAAGCGATCGACTGTGTCGAGCGGAGAAAGGTGACACTGCAAATAGTCCGCGAGCACGATAATGCGCCAAACACTTCTAGACGTGACTATTTAGGGCTCCGTACCTCAAAACGAGCAAACGGAACCCTTATAGGATCACTTTGTTGTCTATCAAGACCCTTTTTCTCAGGAACGCGTGGAGGTATCAAGCTGAAATTCATATCAAATACTCAAGTCTACTGTCCCTTAGAGCTGTGACCTAATCAAAAATCAAACTTCTAAGCTAACGCAATCAAAAGGTACAGCCGTTTATGTCGCAAAGTTTCGACATTCGCAAGGGAATCAAAACCTACAGCAGCGAAGCAACGTATTATAGCACAGATAAAGGAAAAATTGCGAAAAGCATAAATTTTTGGTTACATCATATAATAAAATAATTTTAATAATTTTAAACTTATATACCTACGGATTTGTTCGGAACCCTCGGTGCGCAAGTTCGACTTGCACTTAGCCTGTTTTTATTTTCAACATTTTACGTGTCTTTGAGATAAAAATTAAGATTTAATTTTAGTAAAAGTCCGAAATTAACGATTACCACAGAACAGTTTGAACTTTTACCATTAAGACTTGGTAAATCCTAGGTTTTACTGGAAAATCTTAAGATTTACCGTAGTTCGAGCTTTTATTATGAATAATTCACTGTCGAGATTTTAACTTAAGTTTACGCGAATTTGTTTGAAGTAACTTTGTAAAGTTGTATAAACTTCGCTAAGAATAATGGAAAGGTTAAAGTATCAAAAATATTATAAAAGTACTTGGAGTTAGACTCTACAATAACAAAAGTTAAAAAAAGTCCTCATTGTTTTATTCTATAAAACAAAACTAACAAAACACAGTACACCCGAAAGTAGGTAGGTAGATAAAAATATCTACAGCCAAATAAACTGAAAACTCGCTCCTTTTACAAAGGTTTTCGAAAAATTTACTACTGATTTTTATGTAACGTTAAACATACATGTTATACTTAAGTAATTGTTTGTTATACATACGTAATAATGTGGACTTATCGCTTATTTATTATTTTTGGTTGTTTCACTAGGGAGGTAATGTGTGCGTATTTAAATGAACCCCACTCGGTCGACGATGACGATATCGACACGCTATACGTAAATAAATTGCAAGTAGGGACATTTTTTTTAAATACTACTAATGCTATTAACATTGCTAATATTAACTTCAACCACTCCTGGCAATCTTAAAATGCTTGTGTTGGGAGTGGTTCACGACAGTAGTCGATTGGCTGATTCGAATCCACAAACTTTCCGCGAGTTCGCGATCCGCATAGATATGGGACGAGTATTCGGTTTGGATTCGGTAATCGGCAGATTTGGCCTTTTTTAGTGTTCGGCCGATCATCGAGTATTAACGGCCGAGTACCGAGTACTCGACCTTAATTATATTCCAGAGAAAAAATAAAGACAAAAAGCCAGTTTAGTAGTGATTCGTCAGTACTCGGTGGCCGAGTACTGGCGAATCACTGCTCGTTCCATGTCTAGTCCGCACCACCACACATATTGAAAAACTTATTTGTGGTTGCAAAATACATTTTCACATTACATCGGACTACTTTTAAGATATAGTGAAGAGAAATTATGCATTCGGAATATTATTTTTCAACTTCATCATCATCATTATGATTGCAGCCCATCACAAATCCACTGCTGAACATACGCCTCCTCCAAGGAACGCCTGCATCCATCGACACTTGCATCGTTACATGTTTCGACATGCAATTCCCCTGGTGTTGCAGTTGTTCATAGGCGGCAGTAGCCACTTACCATCACGTGACCCTCATCCTCGTTTGCCCGTCTCCTTTAAAAAAAACTTTACTAAATTTGGACGTTTGTCTTTAATTTTTTATTGTTTCAAGCCAAGATTCCAATGAATTTGTAGTTCTGTAAAGCACTCCGAATGAATTCCAAACGGCCACATAATTTTTGTCCTCGAGCCATGTCTTTTCATAGTAACTCACAAACGCCATCAACAAGCCATTATATTATCATCATTATTCAGTGACGTAAATTATGTCACAGCGAATGATATGTAATAGAACAATTAAAAGTATTTCAGTTTTGACCTTTAAACAAGTAGTATGTATTTTTATAAGTATGCTAATGTCTACTAAGTGATCTAATGTCAGTTTCTATCATGTTTTTATAAATGACCGTACACATACAGTAATCTATGGACTGTAGGTACACAGCCGAGGGAGAAAATCGGAAGAAAAATAACATACGAATTCCCGTCTGGGGTGGATAAACGAACACGCGTTTTCGACTATCCGCCCTACTAGGATTTCTTAAGGTGGATAAACGGAATAACCCTACTAAATAATAAATATATTATAATTAATTTATATTAAATTTGTTGTGGTTGGTTCGGGTTTGCACTTAATAGTATTAGTATAATAAATCCTAAAAGCTGTGAATATTTTATAGATAAATGACGAAATATAATAAGAGTTACTTAATTCAATAAAATTAATTGCTCTGTGATATATGAATGACATAGTAGCGAAATTCGTCAATACCTATATTATATTGTATTAGAATAAGGTTTGATTATTTGTAAAAATATTCTAAATAAGTAGCTATTTACAATTTACAATATTATATATTGGACGATCTGATATTAAATAAACAGTTAATTTAATCAAGGCAGTTTTTTAATTGCTCATCAATGTTCCCAATTTTCATACTCAGCCAAAGCTCACTTTCTTGGAGAATTTTACGTGAATTTTGTAAGCCTTCCTGCAAATATAAAAATTAAATTAAAACTTAGTGTACCGTGTAGTGGCGGTGTAAGAATATCTACTACCTTATATCGTCCCGTGGGTGTCGTAAGAGGTGACAGAGGGTAAACAAACGAGATGGGCAACAGCGTTTCCTAATAACAACTAAAAAGTAAATATACCGCCAGCCAAGATTGGCAACTATAGCAAATATGGGGGATATAAGATAATAATAATTATGCCCTTCATACCGAATTTCGGTTCCGACGTAGACTAGCCATATGCGCGAGTTTATGTGCAAACATAAATGCACTGTATTCCTGTCTCATAGTCCGATGGGACGGTAATCACGTCGGGAGATAGATCAGGCGCAGGACCAACGGCTTTAGGTGTTTTCCGAGGCACTGGCGTGAAACACTCCCAAATGTCTGACTTCGGACTGCTACTGACAATTTCATGACAGAAAACCCCAATAACTGATTTAGGCCGAACCCGGTACCTCATGATCAGCAACCGTGTTTCCGGACACTAGACCAACGAAGGAGTCAGATATAAGATAGATAGATGAGACAAGTCATAAAAAGGCTTATGTCCAGGAATGAACTTTTGATAGACTTCAATGGTAAATGAAAGTGCTGAAAAAAAACGAATTGGTAATAAACACTTCAATTCTGACACGGATTTTAACTTTTATGGAATTATGGAGCAAGAAGAGCGATGACGTGACAATGCAATAGTGTAAGTGACGGACTTCACATGTTCTAGTTTATCGATTTTACAGAGGAATATAAGTGGCTGCTATGACCCATAGACATCTACATTTATCCTCAATGAAGAATCAAAATACAGATGCGTCGTCACCCGTGAGGACTAAAATGGAATGCCTCTTTTCCAGTAAAATGGGTCTCCGGTTCTCTACACTCACCATAAGAAACACAGCAGCGTTAAGCTGCTATTTTACGCTTGTATTCTGTGAGAGCGTGGTCCTTCCCCTGTCAAGCCGACCCATTCGTGTTATAACTATCCTACTGATATAGCTGCATCATGGCTTTAGCACGTATGTGAAAAAGACGCCTTGATATATAAGGACTACAAACTCGAAAAATCGTGGGTTTCAATCCACAAAGCGACCACAGTTGTAAACCACTTCTAATAAGCATTTTGAACTTGTAGTGATTACGTTAGTAATTGTAGTGTTCCTAGCGTGACATTACTGTGCTTTTATATTTTATCTACGCTTGTCTAATTTGTATTACACATATATGTGTAATTTTTTATTATAGAAGAGCAGACAGACGAGCATGCAGTTTACCTGATGGTAACCGTCGACCGCCACCAATAAACAACTGCAACACCAGGGGAATTGCAGGTGCGTTGCCGGTCTTTTAGAAAGAAGTAACGAAAAGAATACGAAATTCTATCCTCAACATCTCGATGGTTGGCGGCCCACTACTGTGCGTTTAATGCGGAATTTTCTGCCACGCACAACAACATTTTACTATCGCTAGTGGTTTTTCCGAAGCAATACAATTTAGGGACCTTTAAGAAAAAATCCTACTACTTGCAATCCCTGGTGATACAGATGTACCTACATTTATTTTGATTTCGGGGTGGGTTCAAACTTAGGACCTGCGATTGGATATAGTCAAATACGCTGACCAATGAGTATACGTTTGTTTATATAAAATATACCTGAGGTATAGGATATTGCGTGGGTCTGACACAAAATTGTCGCACATCAATATCCAACATCTTGGACTTGACGCAGACATCGTTGCGCCAGCAACCCTCTTGCAGCTGGCCAGTATTCATGTGGTAGAACCGACCGATGCCATTTCTTTTATCACTTTTCCATTGTCCTTCGTATCTGTTACCATCATCTGAAAACCCCTCAAAACTTGGTGTCAAATAGATTAATTAACAATCTATGGTCAAGCCTTTTTCCAAGTAGGCAATAAGTTTAAAATTTATTTGAAAGAACGTCTATATTTCTCGCGCGCAAAATATGTGCATGTTGGTGTAGGTACTTAAGTGCTTGCGTGTGCGTGTTTATGATTGGTTTATATTTAAACTTGAGTAACATTCTAATAAATCGTTACCTTGCACCAGCATGCCTAAACCTTCTCTATCATTCATGTACCAGTATCCAACATACACAGTACTGTTGTTGTACCACATTTTTCCGTAACCATGTCGATGTCCTCTTCTCCAAAACCCAAAATAAATATCACCGTTTCTGTAATAGCACCAGCCAATACCGTCTGGTTTACCTCTGACCCAATCACCGCGGTACTCCAAACGAAAAGTACCATTTGGCAGGCGATAACATAAGGTTCCAAAACCATGTCTGAGATATTAAATAATAAGTGTGATTATAGGTACTTAAATTGCTCTTTTTACACATTCAAATTTGATTTAAATTGTTCGTTAATTTTAAACTAAATACATTTCAATATTTATCAGCACTATACCTGTAGCCATTATACCAATCTCCCTCGTATAATTTACCACTTATAGTTAAAAATAATCCCTTGCCTGTAAGATAATAATTCCATATTGTATCTCTTAAGTATTTCTTTAAAAATAATATCGGGGCAGAATAAAATTCTCAATGTTTACCGTGTTTCAAGTCATTTTTCCATTCGCCAACGTACTTATCAAGCCTTGATGTAAATATGGAGTGATGCAGACAGTTTTTAACAGATTTTTTATCAGATAAAATAGACAATGGAGTAAATTGTTTTGGTTCCCGATAAAAAGGCATATTTGTTAAAATTAATAAACTATTCACCTAACATAATATATTAAGTATAAAAAAATATACTAAAAATACCTTGTAAAAATTTGATAAAAATATTACTTATGTAAGTGCGTTGTTAATTTGGCACAACGTAGGCAATAAAACGAATAAAACGTACGAGTAAACAGTCATTACCAAAGAGTATTAATCACAACGTTTTAGTCATTATCTACAGTTTACGTAATTGTACTAGATTGCCTTCCTTACTTTTCTATCGCATCCTTCCATAATTTTTTTATGCAAAACTAAACTTATTGTGCCATCTGTTGGTCTACAACAAAAGCGTCTGATCGATTCCCACATTCAAATTAAAAATCAAAAAGAACCGCATCGGTTATGGTTGTCCTTGTCTAAACCTATCAAGTCTATTAACGCTGGTGTTCCACAAGGCTGCGTGCTATCACCAACGCTGTTTCTCCTGCATATCAATTATATGTCGCCAAACTGATAACATTCATGCTATGCAGACGACAGCACTGGTGATGCCTTATATACCGGCCGTGCCAATATTTCTCGGGAAAACATCGCCGAGTACCGGAACAAACTTGTGTCTAAGTCGAGTCTTTGCTGAACAAAGTCTCGGATTGGGGGCGACTAAATCTAGTCCAGTTTAATCCTCAGAAGATACAAGTTTGCGCGTTTACCGCTAAAAAGAACCACCTTGTCGTATCTCCTCAGTTTCAAGGCACTCCCCTTGCTGCCTCAGCTAGCATTGGAATCCTCGGCGTCGACATATCGAATAGTGTGCAGTTTCGTGGTCACTTGGAAGGGAAGGCCAAATTGGGCTCTAAAAAGCTTAGCGTGCTCAGCAGAGCAACACAGTATTTCATGACGGCACATCGCGTCAAAATTCACGATACTACCCTCACCATCTGGATGCTTGGCGTTCCACGACAGTACGTTTTACTAGGAGTATTCTTTCTTGTACAACTTCTCTGTGGAATTGTTTACCACCGGCGATTTTTCCGAACCGATACGACTTCGGCAGCTTCAAGAAAAGAGCTTACACCTTTCTAAAAGGCCGGCAACGCATCTGCAATTCCCCTGGTGTTGCGGTTGTTCATGGGCGGCGGTAGTCACTTACCATCAGGTGAGCCGTAAAAAAAACCATCCAAGAGAAAATCAACATAATTAAGCGTTAGTGAGTATGTCGGGTCGACCCAGCTGTGAGTATAGACTATAAAATCACGTAGGAGTATGGTCAATAAAGACCGAAGCCTTCCACATCCGAAGATATTGTTTAAGCCAAGTTGAAGCTGATCGTTGCTGCCGCTAACAGTGAGTTTACCTACTTCATTTACCCATCCTAGTGGGCCAGACTAATTTTCTCTCACTGTAGGTAAATTAAGTAGCAATTCCAAATAAGATTCTGATTATTTTCTGCCGACTTCCAAAAAGCAGACGGTACTCAATTCGACTGTATGTTTTTTTATGTGTTACCTCATAACTTTTTACTGGGTGAACCGATTTGGATGATTCTTTTTTTATTTGAAAGCTGGTACCTCTCGTGTCCCATATGAATTTGATCAAGGTTAACGAGGCGCCCACCTAAGCTACATGATTTCGACATGGCTTGTAGCATGATTCTGACGATACTCTGACGTGACCACGGGTGACACTGCTTGCGCCAACCTGTGCAACAATAGCATATCGCAGAATTCAGTTTGAGCCAAAATGTCGTCTGAAGAAGATAAACATGCCCTTGCTATGCTACAGATTTCAAACATTCCAAGAGCCAGCAAAAGATTTCGGGTACATGCTTTGAGTAAAAAAATTGAAAAGTGGTGGTACTTTCAATGCTATGAAGGAATTACAATTCTATTTTGCATAGGCAAGTCACTACAAGTTGCAAGAAGTATCTTGCGAATTCCTGTTAATGTAATCGGGTCTAGAACAATCATATTGTATACATGGCCTTTCATGAAAAGAAAAAAAGATAGGTCGTCTTTCATTTTGTATAGACAAGTCACTGCAAGTTAAGTGTTACGCGCCACTTCAATGCGTCACTAGTAGCAAGCTGAATGGCACATCAGGTCATGCTGCATCACGCCACGCTAATGGGCGCTACTACATACAATCTCTTTGAATGTTGAGGCGAGTGACAAGTTACGCGTCAAATCACGCGTCAGATCACGCGTTACGTTACTTAGATGGGCGCCGCGCTTTAGACAAATAGTTTTTGAGTTATTCTTAATAACTTATATTGAATTCGACAGTACAAATTTTTTAATTTTTAATTATTTCTGCCGACTTCCAAAAAGGAGACCGTACTCAATTCGACTGTATGTTTTTTTATGTGTCATAACTCCTCCTCATAACTTTTTACTGGGTGAACCGATTTCGATGATTCTTTTTTATTTGAAAGCTGATACTTCTCTTGTGGTCCAATTTTCTGAAGGTCAGACCAATAGTTTTTGAGTTATTCTTGAGGCGCATGATTGAGCAAAATGTCGCGCTAGTCGTTATTTGTGCAGGTTTTAGGAGCTATCTACTTTTTATTAAAAAGATATATCAACTAATAAAAAACACATTATATTTCTACATAATCTAGATGCCATAAGAGTCATATCCAATTTTTTTCAAAAGGAATAAATATTAAAATAATCTCCTTACAACGTAACCATATAAATGTGAAATAATTATTGATAACATGCATCTCCTCGTAAAGTAAGCATTATTTTATTTTGCGATTGACACTAATGGATATGCAATTTATTAATGAACATTTCTATCATAAAATTTTTTTCAAAAAACCTAAATTTGATTTTATTAAAAATTATTTTAAAAACTGGGCGTATTCACTGCCCAGAGGGTTTACTGGAGTTAGTGGGCGCTAACATAGACTAATATATAATACTGGAGAGGCGCTAAGCTCTTGAAGGTGAAACCCGTGTCGTTAGTCACGCCGTTGGCCAGCACACACGCTCACGTCATCTTATCAGTCGATAATATTATCATTACTTATTAGGTTATTTATAGGTACTATTATTTGTTTGTTTTGGGTATAATTTTTCATATTAGTTATACATATATTTGTTGTGTTTTTTACTGCGCGATGAATCTTTTTGCGTGTATTTTCTTTGAAGTTAATACAAATGTAAAAATTAAGCACCATTAGCATGTAAGGTTTGAATCCATAATTAACATTTCGACAAATATTATAATTTACACTATAAAAAAGCTAATTCAATATTATCAGTATAGTATATTGTTAAAAATAATCCTAATACCTAACCTCAATATCTTAGTAGGTATAGTAATTCGGTAAAAAGTATATATACCTACCCAGTATAACTAATCACAATAGGTACTTATGTAGGTATTATGATTAGATAAAAGGTACTTATCTAAATAGTTACCTACTTTTACTAAGTAAGTACTAATACCTACCCGGGCATCATTTAATTACAACCCAAAAACCCGTATAAACTAAAATTTTTTAAAACTAAAAAAAAAACTAAACTGACCATTTATTTTTTAACTCAAAACAGGACAGGGGTTTATTTATACTCTAAAAACTATAACTTTATACAATTAGTGTTCACTATAAAATTATATTCGGTATAGACGGTAATTATTAAATGCAACATATTTTTTTAAATTATTAATTACATTTGTCAGTGGATTAAATTAGATTTAATAAAGTTATGATAATTTTAAATAAGAATAAAATTCTGGGCAAGTTTTTTTATTGTTACCTTTGTTATCAGCATCGCCTTTAGAACTGGAACCGTAAGTGTTTTTTTCAGACGTTCACAATTTATTCAAAATAGAAAAATACTCTTTCTACTGGAGCATTTGTAGGTAGACATAAAATATATTCGTAAAAAAAAAACTTTGGCTGGCGGTAGCGTGCAAGGCCAAGCTAAAAAAAAGGAAGGAAAGTTAAATGTGGATGAAAAAATATTTACTCCTCAGAGAAAAACTATCGAATAGTCAGCGTTTTGGACCCAACAGACGTACGAAACTATTTTAAAGAGTAGGTGAAAACCAATTCGACGAGTTATTAAGCTTAGTAACGCTTTTAATAGAAAAAAAAAATACTTTAATGATTTCTTATATTTACGCGAACACTACACATTGAATAAAACTACTTGTACGGATTCTATCGCGTTTAATTTTTTTTTATTAATTCCCGACGCTTCGGATGCTTTACAGCAACCAGTCCCCCGTGACCATGGGTGGTAAAGCACCCGAAACGTCGGGAATTAATAAAAAAAATATTAAACGCGATAGAATCCGTAAAAGAAGTTTTATTCAAAAGAATACTTTTTTAAGAGAGATTGGTTGTCACTTTACGATTTTGGCCACTGGAAACCCCTATCAAGATTTGACAAGGCATATCTTTGTAGATGTCGATGACATTGAAAAGATCTTTTTCTTTAGCGCATGACATAAATACGAGTAATTATTTAGAGAGTAGATCGACATAGTAGAACTTTAAATAAACAAACGTGTAGACTCTGCGCATGCGGCCACGCAACTGAGCTCCCTGCCTCCCTGTCTCTTATTACACTGCACGATCCACAGCGCGGCAGGGAAGCAGGGCGGTCGGAACCACTCGGTCGCCCTGTTTAGGGACCCTGACTTCCTGTTTCTTATTACACTACCCTGTCCCTGCGGGCAGGGCCCGAGAAATCTTGTAATGTAATAAGCCTTAAAATACTTTTACTCCTAGCGAAGACTGACAAGCGACGCATTGACCCTCAGATCATAGAAACAACAGTTGTTTGTTGTTTCTATGATCTGAGCATTGACCGGTGATCCAAAATCACTTAAAAAAGTCGATAATTTTCTTAATAAATGTAATGGGAAAAAAAAACGATCGAGTAAAATAGATTCCAAAATGAATTACCTATAAATTGATATTATTTATAGAAAAAAGGAGTATTGGTACTTGTTTAAAATGAAATTTGTTTCGTAAAAAACTGCAAATCGAACGTAATTCGATATTTTTTTCCCCTATGAGAAAATTGTATTGTATCGTGTATTGATTGGGTACATCGTAAAGAGAAATAATGTATCTAAAATATTTTTGTCAGATTCTAAATGTAATAATATTCCTATCAAAAACCAATTTTAAAACGGACAAAAACAGGAACACCCAACCTTAAATGAAACTAGTTTTTATGGATTTTATCGCGTATATTAACTTATATTATATTACAGCACCCATGTTCACGGGATTACTTAGGTGTTCGACGTCCCAATGTCATAGTTAACCACGGCTACCTCCAGTTTAAAATTATTAAATAATTATACAATAAATTATTAGCAGAATATTAGACTTGTTAACGACGCGTTATTTACTTGTTAACGACTCGCAGTCAAATAGTAAACGGTGGATCAAGATCATCAGTGCCACATACCATCGTAAATCACTCGTGTTCCACAACACATACACGCGCGCATACACACACACACACACACAGACATATATGCATATATATATATATATATATATATATATATATATATATATATATATATATATATATACGTGTGTGTGTGTGTGTATACCTGCTCCAACCTCCCTCCCCATCTGGACCTGATTCCTAACTTAGAAAAACCCACGTGGCTGGCCCGCAGTGATGGGCCGGCTCGAGGGGTCAATCCAAATGGGCCACTCCGATGTGTGTTGATAGAGGCGAGTTCCTCCGCAGGCGAGGCGGAGTTGCGAAGCGCCAATCGTCCTATCTATTAACTACAAGCCTATTAAAGCTGAACGCACATTTGTCCGCGCGGCACGCGCCGTACGCGCCGAATTTTAGAATTCGTTGTATGAAATCATATGAAACCTCGCACATTACAGCCGCACCGTACGCGCCGGATTTTATAAAATGCGGTAGGTATACGATATCGAAGGGCGAATGCTGATGACGTCATATAACGCGGCGCGTTCGGCGCGTGCTGATACTCAGTGTTGTCTAATGTTGCCAATTTAGTGGATTTTCCACTATAACCGGTGGTTTCGACTTACATGATAATTTTTGTATTTTTAGAACTTTTAATTCATTTGTAATTAATTATACATAATTTGATTTTTTTTGTATCGATTATCATTATGTATTCTTAGCGATAAATTATTTAAATACTGAACTAACAAAAAAAATAGTCTCAAACATACAACAAGTCTTTTTTCTGGTTCAATTGGCTTACTAAATCTTGAGTTTTCCATAGAAAGATATGGTTTTAGTACATGTAGCATTTCTTGAAATGTCTTATATGTTGAATGCAAATATCTAAAAAAATCATTCATCATCATCTAATAAGTCTTTTAATAAAGTATATCCCCTTCATATTCTAAATACAAGTGCCTTTTTAAATTAATATTATGAATCCAGAATCTTCTTTTTCTTCGAATTTTATTTTCTTCTTCCTCTGCCAATAAGCAGGCTAATACTAAATTGCTTTCCATAGTGATTTCGAGCGATCAATCTGTACCGTTTCACACCAGTTGTTCGAAAAAACTACTAAAGTTGTTGGTAATACAAAAGATTTGCGTACGGCGCGGACGATGTGTACGGGCAAATGTGCGAGGCTATTAGTAAAATTCGGCGCGTACGGCACGTACGGCGCGTGCGGCGCGGACAAATGTGCGTTCAGCTTAACACCGCTGTTCCACAAGGCTGTGTGCTATCACCAACGCTGTTTCTTCTGGATATCAATGATATGTTGCTAACTGATAACATTCATTGCTATGCGGATGCACTGGTGATGCTCTATACACCGGCCATGCCAATATTTCTCGGGAAAACGTCGCCGAGTACCGGAACAAACTTGTGTCTGAAGTCGAGTCTTTGCTGAACAAAGTCTCAGAGATTGGGGGTGACTAAATCTGGTTCAGTTTAATCCTCAGAAGACACATGTTTGCGCGTTTACCGCTAAAAAGAACCCCTTTGTCTCTCTCTTGTGCCCCTCTCCTATAAAAAAAAACTGGCGGGACTGCATAGCTAATGCAGTGGTGGTGCGGTCGGGGGGAGGGGGGGGGGGGGGAAGGAATGTCATTTTCCACAACGCCAGCGCGCCTTTCTATGCGGCTGGCGTTGTGGAAAATGTTCATTGACCATGGCAATATGCGGCGAAGGTAGAACACCATATAGTTTTAGTCGGTGCGAAGCGTAGGCATTTCTCCATAAAAAAAAACTACTACTTCGTCAACTGACAAAATATTTAGAAGTAATAAATGATGCCCTTAATGACTACGGTTTCATCATCTTTATGGTTTCATAAATACGATACTCGTAAAGACAGTTGACGTAGGCATTTAAAACGCGGCTGATAAGAACCTAAATCAGTCTTCTGGGGGTGGTGCTCTAAAGTTCAAATGATTCAATGTAAAAAAAAACCATAGTAAGCCATATTGAAGGTATTGTTGTATCACCATCCTTGAACGCTCCTATTAGGAGTTGAAAATCTAACTGTTTATAAAAAGGGCTTTATTAAAAATACATTTTTTTAAATCCTTTCCTCTTTTGAGACAAAAGCGATACAACCCCATAAACTGTTATCAAACGCCTGTTTACCAAATTTTTACGCACGCACGCACGCGAAGTATAATTGAAGTGATAAGCGATCAGGACTGTATATTAGTTTTGTAGTTTTAATTTATTTTTTCTACTAAATATTGAATATTATGTTTCTTGTTGTTGTTGGTAAGGTGCTGCTGTCCATCTGGTTTCCCGCTGTCGCCTCTTACAACCTCCGTGAGGCGATATTATATAATAATTGAGAAACGTATAATTTTTAAAAATAAAACAAAACCGCATTTTTACATTTACTTGGTAGGTTCCATTCATTAATCAACTACTAAAAGATAAATATAATGATAAATGCTTAACTAAATATTTAACGGTTACTAATTAGCTTAGGCGTTTCCGTGCGCTTTCTTCAAGCCGCGACTTAGATCTACTAATTGCTGATAATCTTCTCTAAAGCCCTGTAAAGCTAGTTCTTGCTGACTCTTCATAGCAGAATTATTCGTGATATACTTCGCAATGCAGTCCACGCATTTATTATCCATTTGAATATCTTCTTCCGACAAAGTTTCGGGCTTTGTCAACTGTACTGGTGTAGGTAGAATCTGAAATGACAAAATAATTTTGGGTGGCGTATATACTATTGTCGGGGACAAGGGTAAAAAAAGGTAGTAGGTTCTTTTATTTAAATACTTTTGAAGATAATTTCTAACATCCCTGTTACCGCCCACATATAATCTTTTAATAGTGTGAGGGTTTGTGAAGGACTACGATGCGACTCTCGTATCATATTATCGCATTTGTTTTTATGTTAAATGTCGTCATGAAATTTGCTGTTCTATTTATGACATTGACATAATAAAAATTTTATTTAAAATTTTTAAAAGTTAAATCTTTTTATTCGATTTATATTAAAAGTACCCGCGAGTAATTTCATTGTTTCTTAACGTACCCAAATATGTTAAAAAATGTCGAAAGAAATGCTAGAGTTATAATTTTGCAATCAGTGGAAATTTAACTTGACGAGTTTTGTTATAATTTGATAGTTCATGTGAAATATGATTTACGCGGGCTACATTTTAAAGTTCAAAACGTATAGTGATGTTAGGTACATCAATGTTTATCTTTAACGTGCTGTGAATTGAAAAAAATAAGTAGTCTTTTTGTATTCTAACATGTTGATAAGTGTTACAGTTTACTTTCAATACTATGTAGTCGAGAAAATTGGGGTTTGATTCCGAGAGGTTGTTAGAATTCGCTACAACAATGATCAATGAGGAAGATGTCGTGACGGCTAATTCGACATGGTCAGGTGTGGCCGAGCCCTGGTAAGTTTGAGGTTACACCGCTACAGCCTGCAACTTATCGGCGGATCTTTTCTTTTGGGTTCTCCAACAGTTACAACACAATACATTTGAATATAAACATTTGCCTTTAAACAAACCAATCTTATTTAACTGATTCCTACAAGTTTCCTTACTTAAATTATTAAGTTTACATTCATATTATATAAGTCGAATGTTAAAATAAACTTCAATAATGTAATTATTAATTACTAAATGTTTGTAATTATCAAAAGTAATACTTATATGAATAATAAAGTAGCCATTATGTTATCCATGTCCCCGTTTTTATTTTGCCATCAAAACATTTTACAAAATATATAAAATTTAAATAGGTATATACTCAGTTAAGTATCTACCTATACGTATTACCAATATGTTAAAAAAAAATCAGGGGAAACTTTCCATGGCAGTAAATATTATTCTCCAAAGATCATAACTCTAAAATACAACTTTCCGATCTGATTCTTGGGGAGTGTTTTTTTAAGTTTATCGGTAGTCACTTGGGATTTTTTACATTTGAATTGAAATCCAACAAAAGGCAGGTAGGTTCAGCTTATTCCTAGGAACATGTTATATGAATATTTTTTAATTATTTTAGAACTATCATGGTAAAAATTCAGTAATTTTTTTAAGTTATTCAATTTCATGCACTAAACAATTTTTTTTAAATCTTTTTCCGCTTTCTTAACAATCATTTTGCGATAGTCCTTGTAAGTAAAATCACATCACATCACTAGCTAACGCACAAAATGACATATCAAAATTAGTCAAGCGTTTTCGGGCTCTCAGGTCGTCTATATGCCAGTATATTCTAACTCTCTTACTCATAAACATTTTAAACACTTGATTAGTTAAATATTGTTTTGCCACTTTCTAGCAACAGGTATCTCGCAAATGTCAGAATGAGACAAAACCTTATTTAACTAATCAAGCGTTTAAATTTTTTTATGAATAAGTGGGTTAGTGTATGGTATCGGTCATGCGCGTGATAAAAAAATTACCTAATTACATCACACAACATTTTACCTGAGCTCAGAAAGCATCACACATCACCGGTTACATTACGCGGCCGCACTTGTTAATCTATAACCTATTCGTTTGGATGATGAGAAATGTATGATTGTGTGTGTGTGTGTGTGTGTGTGTGTGTACGTGCCTGCGTGTGTGTTTGTGATATGATCGAAATAAACTTCGCTTGAAATTGTAACTTTAGTTGCAACAACAAAAGGCTTATAGTCTTTTTTGGCTGTGAATAAAGGTAATTTTTTTTTAAATTAAGTACCAAAGACTATTCTAAGGTAATGTTTTGCGCATATGTATTTAGCATTAGATTTGAAATTATCAGCTGTCCCCTGCGACTTCGCACGCGTGGAATTTACTACGATTTCATGGTTTTTCTGTTTGCGCGGGACGCTAATTATTTTTCTAAAATAAAAGTATCTTAAGTTACTCCTTATAACATCAGCTATCTGCCAGTGAAAGTGCCGTCAAAATCGACCCAGCGGTTTCGGAAATTAGCCAGAACAAACAGACAGATAGACAAAAATTTAAAAAAAAGTTTTTTTTTTTGTTATTAGTACCGTATATACTATCATATGCATTTACTAAAAGGCTGTTATTTTAACATTACAAACAGACACTTAATGCACCCATCATACCACATAATGCACTTATCTCACCACACCCAAGTTTGACTGAGGGAGAACGCCTAAAGGCATTAAGCCTGCCCTTTGTAACCCTTTCATTAAGGTGTAAACAAATAAGTGTAAATAAATAACTAAATCTACATTTTACAATGTAGAGCCACGCTGCAGCTATATTATATTGTTTTGGAATGAATGGGTCAGCTCGACTGTGGTGGGACTGCTGTGTTTTATATGGTAAGTATAGAGAACTGAAGACCCTTTTTACTGGAATCGAGGCATTACATCTTAGTCCTCAGGGATAACAACACATCTGCATTTTGATTCTTAATTGAGGATAATAAATGTAGATGTCTATGGGCCACAGCATCCACTTAGCATCAGGTGGACTGTGCGCTCGTTTGTCACCCTTATTCTACAACAAAAAATGCCATATTCTACACTATTGACACTCTTAAAAATTTTAGTTCCTGTGGTTAATTTAATTTTGTGTTAGTTTTCCCTAAATTTCAGTTGTTGCTTTGTTCGAAAAGGTATCACAGGTTGGATTAA
Organism: Parnassius mnemosyne; assembly: GCA_963668995.1. Lineage (NCBI taxonomy): Eukaryota > Metazoa > Arthropoda > Insecta > Lepidoptera > Papilionidae > Parnassius > Parnassius mnemosyne. The sequence continues at coordinate 14,194,304 of CAVLGL010000035.1, read as the reverse complement.
TTATACAAAGGTGATATTTACTTGCGGCACCAGGACATTGACTTCATCGGCATTAGTAATGTCCTCGTGAATAGCATGCCTTAGCCCCATTAAAAGAACAGCCTCTCGAACAATACCAGACTGTAAGAGTTCCAACATAAGGTTGTCCATGGATTGATGCCAGGTTAGATAGAATACTAGGGGGCCAAAGTGTCTCGTAGATCTGTAATTCAAATTAAAACATTTGATAAATGTCAATGTTAAATTCTTGCAGATAGATTTCAATTTTGAGTATTTTTGTTTTTAGACATGAAAAACATACAGTTATGATTACAACAGTCGGTGGCTTATTGCGTTACATTTACACGCGAATATTCTAATACAGCAATATTACATAAGACAGCATTTTCAACAATGTATTTGTATTTGTTTGAAAAAGCGTAAGAACAGTTCAAGCTAAATGTATTCTAATGTTGATGACAGTAAAGCATTTTCTGACTCCATGTAGTTTTAAGGTCATTGGCATTATAAGCGAAAAAATCGAAAACTGCGAAGCTGTGGTCGGGTCGCTAATCAAATAGGTAATAAATCTGTAACTATGGCGTCAGTAACTAGGTAACTAATTATCTAGATCTACCTATAAATAATAATATATTATCTTTCAGTATCCTTAGGAAAAGTAAAAAGAGTGAAAAGTCGACATTCCTATTGTTATTTAAGCAACCGTATGCTATGAAGTACCTGTTGGCTTTTTGAGTGGCCATGCTTGAATAAAAACTCAAAAATAAATATCAAAAGTGCCTCAATACTTATAAGAGAAAAATACTTTTTTGTTAACATAAGGTGCGTGTCAGCTCGAGCACATGACAACCTCACTGAATTAGCCTCTAGTAGGCAGCCGCACAGCCTAGGTATATTTTCCTGCCTAAAGCGTGGAGTGAGACAGGCCTGTTACAACTAAGGCCAAAAGTTGTTATCTGTTATACATTACCTCAATAAATTGAAGTTGGTTTTCATATCAACATGCTGATAGGTAATACTTGTTATTTTCTGGTAATTTGGTTCATCGGGTTCATACTGTATACATGCTCTGTCTAGAATATACTCGTATTTCTCTGCTTCCAGTAAGCCATTGAATTTTTCTTCATCGGCAAACATAATTGGTTCCCTCACTTTGCGACCCTGCATGGGAAAGTATATCTGAAACAGGTACTTTGAATGTTTGAGGATAGCTTTTAAACAGGAATAAAAAAATTACTTAAATAAGAAACCATAGACATAAACAACAAGAATTTCTAATCTGTGATTTAGGAATATCTAATAAAATGCTTCACCTATCAGAAATTAATCATGGTAGTCTTGTGGTGGCAGTGTATTGTCCCGTGGATGTCGCAAGAGACTACTATGGCAAATGCCACAAAAATCATATTGTTTCTGTTAGATGGCGATATAACTTTCCCTTTTACACTTGTTGAAAAATTGCGTATTTTTCATCGGAAAACAGCATCAAAGTTATGAGATGTCTAGCAATAGTCAACCCGGCTGCCAAGCGTGAAGATTTTTAGGATAGGGTAACAAACAAGTACACAGTTTACCTGATGGTAAGTGGTTGCTGTGACCCATAGACATCTACATCCTCGTTTGCGAATCAAAATGCTTCACCTATCAGTTTGCGGTTTCAGCGTTGTCACCCGTGAGGACTAAGGTGGAATGCCTCTTTTCCAGTAAAAGGGTCTCCGGTTCTCTACACTCACCATACGAAACACAGCAGTGTTAAGCTCCTATTTTACGCTGGTATTCTGTGAGAGTGTGGTCCTTTCCCGGTCGAGCCGACCCATTCGTGCTACAACTATAGATACTACTAATATAGCTGCAGCATAGCTCTACCACGTATAAAGTAGACTTTTTTGGGCCGATGAAGAAGATCAGTGCAGATTAGATACATACATCTATTTTTAGTTAGTTTTATAGGATAGTCTTTAATATGTACATAAATTGATTGATTGATTGCTTAGAATCTGTTGACTATTCACTCGTTTGGGACTCTAATATTAGACTCTTTATCAAGAGATACCTAAATAACAGGAAACACAGAGCTATAGTAACATTGCTTTTGATTGTGAAATCAAATAGTTTTACAATTTCAAGATTAAAAATAAGTTTACAGTTTCTCGCAAGTATTTATTTTGGGTTCCACTTTGGACTGCCAGTAAGCATTAATCATATATAGAGCCTATTTTTTGTTAGTCATAGATAAAATTTAGCACTCTGACTGACCTGGTTAAGTCTTTTCCTTGTATCATGATCACAATTTTGCAATGTACCATCGGGATTTCTGAAAAATAAACCGTTTTCTTTAATAAGTGTCAAGTTACGCAACTCACATATGACTTACAATTGAGATATTTTGTCACTGATAGGTTTTTATGTTTTTCTATTAGCATTAACGATTCCAGAAAGTCACCTTGGCTAAATCCGTTAGTATTCTTTGCATTTTTGCATGAGCCTTTCCTATTACAGAGATGATTTTCTTAATCATCACCCTGGCCATGCAGATTGGTGATCACAATACCAAACGTCTTGCACCTTTGCTGCTGTTTGCAGGATCCTTGGTAAGGGCATTTTACGTCTATCGCATACAAGATAGCCTGCTATACCTTTTCTTCTTTTTCTACCTAGTAGTCTGGTCTGTGTAGGTACCACCCTCTTACCTATTTTTGCCGCCACGTAGCAGTTTTAGCATTGGCTATGTTCTGGTCGGAAGGGTAGAAAGAGCCAGAATAATTACATACTGTGAGATATTCCATCTTAGTCCTCAGGGGTGACAAAGCATCTGTAGCCTTCTTTATATAAAGTTGTCTGTAAATGTTCAGCAGTAGCCAATTACCATCAGGTGGATTGTTAGTTTACCACAAAAAAAAAACACCATCTATTCGAAGTCATGGTATCATTCTAGTCCCATAGTCGCCTCTTACAACAGCCACGGGATGAAATGTGGTGATGGATTCACCTACACATTGCACTACCATCAGATCAAAGTGTATATATTGATGTAAAGTAATTTTTTTTATTTCGTACAGAATATTCAAGTTAGATATGATATAAACTTAAACCAATTACTGCATACAGACATGTTAATACCTAAATTGATATTTTGCCACATTATAGGACATAGGCCTTTTTAGTTACAGAGAAATTAAAATTCAATAAATGCATACCTCTCAACAATAAGTCTGTGCTCATTTGGGACTCCAAAAGTTATGTCTGTGAATAAATATTTTGAAGTGTCATATCCAACTAAAGCTGGGTCTTTAGAAAGAACCTCATTGATTGGCTCATGCACCTAAAAATAAAAACAAATCACAAACAAATAAAGCATAGTGTGCATTTTGTTTTAAAATTATAGAATTTACATAATTTTAGAAAACTAAAACAATGGCTAGATATCTATGTAAAAGTTTAAAGCTGTTTTAAGGCGGCGACGTAAAATGGCCCCACAAAAAAATAGCACCACACAGCTGCTGTGTTTCGTATTGTTGTTTTATAAATTGACATTAATTGTTGTCAATAATGTTAATTATTATTTTGTCATTAGATAAGCTAACTAGCACAATTCTCATATATTTTTTTTATTAAGGTGTTTTATTTGATCTAACAGCAGTGAAGTAGTGTAAGAAGTGAAACAATTTAAATTAGTGAAGTTGCACAAATTGATAATTTGTAACAATTATTTAGAATAATTGAAGTTTCAGCTAATAATGGATCTGATACCGATATGGTAATCGCGGCAACCCCTTTAGGACTTCAAGCATAATGCAGTAACACACTACTATGCTTTCACATTTATAATATTATTATATTATGAATACCTTTAACCAATCAGTGGCAGTGTAAGAATATCCACTACCTCATATTATCCCATGGGTGTATTAAGATGACAAATTAGAAGATAGGCAGCAGCGTCTCCCTAATATCAACTAGAAAATAAAAAGTGTGGTTGCCAACCCACCCACCAAGCATGACAACTATGGCAAATATCCCCATAAAAGGCTACCTTCACAACTGGTGGCATCTGTAGCAATCGAGCTGCAGTCTGATTTGCTTTAGACATCTCGGCTTTTAATTCCTCATCTGTCAAGAATTTATACTTTGGAGTTCTGAGTACAGAAAGGTTACTATTTGTCCTTTTACGAAATACTTTTGCAAAATCTGGTCTTGTAAGACGTTTTAGGAGCGCTTGAACACCGGAAGAAAAGAATTTAGGACCGGGATCTTGTTCACCATCTTTAAATACATAAAAATATTTATATTTAGTGAATTAGTTGCTCAATTTCATTTTACTAAATATAAATTAAGATCGCAGAAATAGTTTACTCACCATAGATAGAAGGCAATATACTTAATTTCCGACTAGAAATAGCAGTTATCTGCAAATTATTGTAATGATTAATAACATTTTTGGTGTTTTTTTGAAATAATTTGAAAAGTGACATGTTTTTGTTTCATAACCTCTCGTTCACCAACATATAGATATACCATAACCATAGATAAATTTATAAATAAATATATAGCAAGTGTTTCTATATAGTTTGTGGTAGCAAACTGAACCCCCCCCCCCCCCCCCAAATATATGCTGAATTTTCTATGCTCAAAGATCTACAGTTATAACTATGTCTATGGTTATAAGTTATAATCGTAGATAGAGGATTGACTAGATAAAGCATTCGCGTATGCTTAGATATAAATGCGATAGAAATAGGTGGGAGGTACTTTCACTGGGTTACCAGATATTGTTTCATTGCCCCCGTTATGGGTTTATTAATATTCACAGCATTTAAATTCATGTAAAAAACTTAAATGTTACCATAAAAAAATGTTCTTTTATAATTCAGATGATTAATTAATTTCTCTTGAAAATACATTCTGTGACTAAAAACTACGGGCGGAAACAGCGTACAAACAGAATCATCATTCTGTATTCAACGGCGCATCGACGATTTTACTGGACATTCAATAACTCTTTGGATTTCGACGGCACTAAGTGAAGGCGCTAATAGTACAAAGTGTGATATCGCTAATAACAATATGTTATGTATGTAAATAACAATATGTTATGTATGTACTTAAATATTAATTGCGAATAAAAATATTAAATAATAAACAAAAATTTCCTTGTATCGAATTTTGTTGTTTTTACAAAAAAAATAACAATAATGTTTTAACATACCATTCCATCACAAGTTCAGTGCTGAACACAGATCTTCGAAAGGAAAGGGTTTCCACTTAGGTTTTGTAGTACAAAACACGGTTATGAGCCTACTCCCGCGATTTCCTGCATGTTTTGCCAAGTTAGTGTCTTGTGTGCGGCAAGTTGTGGCGTACAAGAGAATTTGTCTGTACACGGGATGATATTACCCAGCGTCGTAAGCAATAATACAAGATGGGGATGGGGCAGCAGCACTTTCACGATGAAAACTTAAAATAATAAATAACTGCGATGGCCAACCAGAATAACACATATTTTAACGCAGGCGTGAAAATATGGCAAAAGTCATCCTATCTATGAAGGCCTTTTTTAGGTGACTTACTCATGGTTAGGTGGCTTAATCATGTTGCAGGTTAAGGTGGTAAAATGTTTAGTTAATATACGTTGTAAAGCATCGACAAAGGGTTTGTTTTTGTAATATGTTGGTATATAAAATATTTTTTTTATTTAATTTTTTTTATTTAATAAAACGTTACGCCCACACTACGATTTTCTCCTGTGTCGTGGAGAAAATTTACAAACATAAATTGCACAAGGACAAACATCCAGACCCGGAACAATTATTTGTAGGCCATACAAATACTTGTTCCGTGCGGGATTCGAACCCGCGGCCCCCAGCGCAACAACTGATTGCTAAGCCACTGCGCCACGGAGCCGTCGAAAAATAAAAACGAATGTTTTATAATATTCCATTTTAATTTACCATGCAGTGTAAGATTATCTGCTATCTCATATCATTCCATGGGTGGTGTATGAGGCGACATAGGGAAACATCAAAGAAGATAAACAGCAGCATTGTCCTGATAACAGCTAAATAAAAAAAACAGTGGTTGACAACCCGCTTTCCAAGCGTTGAAACTATTCTAAATAACTATAATCATGTTTATGTTCAACAGTGGACTTTTGATAGACTGTAAAGATATATATTCTATTTAAATGAAAATATATTGAAATTTAAAAAGGAAAACGAACTAAATTTTGTGTTGTTACACAACATTTAGAAATATTAACAATGTTACATTGAGTAAAAGAAATGAAAACACAATTATATATTAAATATAATTCAATAAAATGAAAATAAACAAACGATTACTTATTAATTTTTGATCACATTAATAAACAACAAATTTAACAAAATTTTTGTCTTATTTCCTTGTAATTCTTGGAACAAAAATTTAAGGAAATTAATGTATTAACTTTGGCCTCTCAATACATTTATGAAAATGTAATGTACGTACACAAAAATAAAAGTAGTTTTAGAAAAATTAGTGATATTCATTCTGTAAATACTAGGAACAGACACAAGCTAGTAGTACCAGTTACTCGTCTCCATCGAGTCAGTAATTCATTCTTGGGGCGATGTATACGCTTTTACAACAAAATTCCAGAAAATATACAAAGTTTGACCTGTTCAAAGTTCAAAAACTTTATTAAACTAAGTTTGTATAAAAAGGGTTATTATAATATTAAGGAATTTATGGATGATAATAACCCCTGGAAATGAGATGATCGCTACCAAGCTATTTCTAATTTGTTGTGTTGTTAATTTGTGTAACATCATGATTGTAAGCTGTTATTTAAAAAAAAAAGTCCCGCTGGGTTTTTTGCTGGTTCTTCCCAGGACAGAGGTTTTTTCCGAACCAGTGGTAATCAAACAAAAGAGTGACTTTCAATAAGTATTATTTGTAATCTATATTTAATAAAAAAGTTTCTGTTTCTGTTTCTGTCAAAAACATCTTTATTACATTATTTATGACAATTAAATAGAAATTATCATAACTATTACATTTATTTCTTAATTTATTTACACATAAATGTGTATAACACCTTTATAAAAGGGATTAAGGGTGGACTAAATGTCCCATTGGTAGGCATTCCCAGTCAGTTTACAATTATTATTGCATAATAAATTATTCATTTGTATATTTAGGTCAGGACTTTAAATTACTTATTTATTTCTTTTATTTAAATCTTTATTTGCATAAAACATGGTAGTACAGATAAAGTTCCAACATTTGTAAATGAGGATTCATGTTTAATCAATACATCTATAAGTAAATATTTTTTCAATGTCATGCCACCCAATTATTACAAGTCATAATAATACAGAATGTCAGCATTTGAAAATAAAATGGGCAATGCTAGTCAATTTTTAATACATACAGAACAATGTCAAAAATCATAACTACCAACAAGATCAAACTTATATCACTTATGGAGAAACAACAAGATACAACAAGAAATTATAACATTTAAAAAAATTATCTTAATGATATTATAAATTACATAAGTTAAGCATATTTAAAACAATGAGGCTTAAAATGTTTTGAGCATACACTGCTCACTGTACACTGGTACAAAATGCCAATCGGTGCGGTTAACGTGTGCATAAAGCAGTCAAATACTTAAAGTTTACAAAAAGATGGAGTTGTATTCCATATGTAAGTATTTTTATTGTGAATGTATCATTTTTATCATTTAAAATAATATCATAAACATTGACCTACTACTAAATGGACATCGGCTATGCGCTCAAAAGTGTCCGAGCCAAAAGAGTTCCAAAATGAAAAAAGAGCTCGAATTGAACGCCAGTCTTCGTTTTGTCGCCCGATAATACACTCCAAATTGCCGTACAGTATCACAAAACGAGCAAAGCTATTTATATATTTTTTCGATACTATTTATATTAGACTATTAATATTTAATAATTTAAAAATAATATTTTGTTTAGATACAAGATACGTAGTATTTAATTTAAATTCACATTAATTGTAAAAACAAAAAACCATACCGATAATTTTCGCTAGAAGCTTCATAAGGCGATAAGAATGCAGCCTCTGGTTGATGTTAAAAGGCTGATAAATTGTCGCAAGTAAAATTATATATATAATACGTTTGTATAGGTTGACTCGGGACACATTTTTCGTGAATTTTGTTCTAGTTCCGCCGTCCATTTAGTAGTAGGTCATAAATAATAATTTATTTATTCTTTATTGCATTTCTTAATATAAAAGAATACAAAGGGAATAATAAAAAAAAAAATCTACCAGTCAACCCACGAGAATTTGACGTAGGTGTAACAGTATAAAATAATAACAAAATAAAAATGATAATTAACTAAGTTATATATTAATTTTGCAAATATATAAAACAAATATACTATAGAAATATCTCCTATTTATGCATATATACAAATATATGCATACAGACGTATACATACATATATACACATCAACATACAAATATAAATAATACAAATAAATAACTATGAATATTTACATTTGTTAACAATATATTAGTTCTTACGAATAAGACACTTTGTGTGTCATGCAATTAAGAATATCTATCGATCGACTGTACACCCAGTGCGTGTTGCCAGTGATGACATACGGAACTGAGACGTGGTCCTTCACTGCTGGCCGGATGAGGAAGCTCAAGGTCGCTCAGCAAGCTATGGAGAGGGCTATGCTCGGAGTTTCTCTGCGAGATAAACTCAGAAATGAGTATGTCCGCAGTAGAACCAGAGTGACCGACATAGCCCAACGGATTAGTAAGCTGAAGTAGCAATGGGCCGGCCATATAGCTCGAAGAACCGACAACCGATGGGGAAGAAAGGTTCTCGAGTGGCAGCCTCGTACCGGCAGGCGAAGTGTAGGGCGTCCCCCCACTAGATGGAGTGACGACCTGGTAAGATATGCAGGAAGTCGATGGATGCAGGTGGCTCAGGACCGTGCTTTGTGGCATTCTTTGGGGGAGGCCTATGTTCAGCAGTGGACTTGTAAAGGGCTGTAATGATGATGATGATGATCTATCGAACTAACATCCTTGAACACACATACACACTCACAAAAGGCGTGCGGGCAGTCAGTACTGATGTAAGAGTAGTAGATCATTCAAAATGTCGGTTGTTTGAAGTCAGAAAAAGTACTCGATGTTGAAAAAACATCGATGTTTTTAACCGATGCATCGGAATATATCGATGCACAGTTTCGATGCATCACATCAAAAAAAACATCGATGTATTTTCAAAGTGGACACCCCTAATCAAAAACGCATACCTAGAAAAAGACAAGAAATATAGATTTGCTTCTCCCTTACTCTTATGTCTAACTATATACGTGCACTCCTTTCACACGCTGATGACGTCACTGAATGTTTAGTCTATAAGATACTATGTCTATGGTTATAATATAGCACATTTTTTTATAACTGTCTTTACAGCTCTGGCTTGTAGCCCTTCTGAGCCTGAAGTTACAATGTATAATTATCCTCCATAGTATACTGCTTCACAATATGTTGATGTGTCACATTGTACAGTCCTTAGGAGATTTTGACGGCAACTTGAGCCAGCAGACAGCTAATAGTTGATGATGGTATCTCTAAAGCACCTAAGCAAACAGACACCTTATTTTGAGAATAACATCACCTTCATATCATTTGTTTCACCGTTTCCACTAATAGTTCACATGCGTAGACAGTTAATATACAAAATCGTACCACTTTTACATATCAAAATACACTTCAAACCATCTTTTAAACTATAATACAGGAGCAGCAAACCGCCGCCGGTCAAGTTCCCGCCAAAACTTCGCTACCACTGTATAGTAGAACACAGACTTAGTCTATGGAACAGACCACCGTAAGGCATCATCACTTCTTACTAGTTTGTGGGCATTATTTAAGTCTGTGCAGACTACTAAGAGGACACTATTTCTATCATAGATATAGTTATTAAACTCCACTAGAGTATATACTATATATATGATTTCTATGGTAGTTATTTTCCCTTGTACACTATGTCGGTCTATACGCCACGTAAACAGAAAATCCAATAGACGGCGGGACCGCGTAACCACTATTCTGCCTTTCATTCACGCATCACAGTGCTGCCAATGTTACCCACAAAATAGGGAAATTTTGTTTGTGAAGCGTACGTCAATAATTCTAGGCCACTTTTTCCACAAGTTATTAGGATAGGATAACTAAAGCAAATAATACAAATAGGTAATATTAATAACAAATATTAAACACATTTATTTGTCAAGAACATCATAATAATTACACTTATAAATCTTAGTAATTCTAATTTAATTATTATTGTTCTTGAAATGAAACTAATTCAGTGTGGTTTCATGATGTATTCTTATTTCAAAATATCCTAAAGCCACAGTTTTAATGAGAAGCATTCTGTGATTGTCAATATTAGGAAATTTTTATTGACGGGATCGATCGAGTTAAGTAGATTGTCATCCTCTTCGTTAACAAGAGCTTTGGCTTTCTACTCTTCGAGAATTTGTTCCAGATTTGGCACTTTTATTTTTAGACGCGTTGTTGTCTGATGAAGAGTGCGGATTGTGCGCACACTTCGTCAGATAACAAGGCGTCAACCTCTTCTCCGACAGATTTGGCTGCTCTTTCAATCTCTTGGTAAGACTTCTTGGCGTACACAGTAGCTGAAACAGATAGTTAAAATGTTTGAATCCATTAAACCTAATGGCTACCGTTATTGATCTCAATCAATAGATTTTCAATAGTGTTCATAATGTATATCACCTATATCATATTCAGCAAAGTAAAATACAAAATAAAACAAGGAAACCAATGACTCTCAGAAACAACGACAAGTAATGTGTGTCAGGGAGTAGTTTAGCTTCTTTTACATATACAAATATTATAGGTAAAGATAACATACGCTACTATTCAGTATCTGGTTTTAGTATTTAATCCCTTAGCCTACTTGTATGACGACTAGGTTCTACCATTTTTTGTAACTGGCACAACACAATATTTTAATAATTAGTAATTAAAAATTTTGTACAGCCGACTTCAATATAAATTATTACGAATTACTCAAAAACTATTAGTTTGACCTTGATCAAATTCATATGGGATCACATGTGAAAAAACTTAGTTAGTAGCTTTGAAATAAAAAAAGAATAATCGAAATCGGTTCACCCAGTAAAAAGTTATGAGTTAACACATATTAAAAAAAACATACGTCGAATTGAGTACCGTCTCCTTTTGTAAGTCGGCATAAAACTTAAAATCTATGGCAAACGTGCCTTGTTGTTGTATGCTTTGCTAATGTTCATAACTACATCATCAATTTGATACCCATTTTTAGTCAATTTAACTTCTTCCTGGAAAATATCACATATGCTCAATATTATTTAGCATTAAAAAAATATAACAGTATGTTATAACACGATAACTATAACTTTTATATTAATTCTTATCACTATACTAGTGTTTAGTTAGCAAGGTAATGAAAATTAAAGGCGCACCGTATTTGGATGTTCAACACGCGCAGGTCCTTCTTTGTTTGCAACATTCTCCTGGAAAAATGTTACATTTTAAATTTTCTTCCATATATTCCGTGTGATAGAAATGATGTCATTTAAATTCTCATTTATCCTATCATAATCCATCATATTATAACTTACACACTTTAATTAACACATCCATTGTCGGATTTTCAGACACAATAGTAAGACAATACCAATGTGCACGAGCCAGTGAAAGGGTTAAATTCTGGTCAAAAGCAAGCCCATTTACTACATAAAAACACAGTTAGAAGATTTAAAATACGACTATATTTAAGCATACAAACATTTATTGTATAAAGTTTTGGGACAGCATTACGAAACAATTCAGTTCTTGTCTTTTTTCGGACCTATAAATTATTTTCAAAGTTCCTGGAGCAAACTCGAAAGTATTTAGTAAGCTCCCAATTCTTCTTACGGATTGCTGAAAACTATTTATTTTTATTTCCGAATAAATTGAGAAACTGGCAAATAAAAAAAACATCAATATAAATAAATTTAAATGACATAATAAGCACAGGTATATTAACGCAATGGTAAATATGTAGTATAATACATTAGGTACTCTCACCGTAATTGTAAGCGATGAGATTGTACCTCGACTAATTATAAACTTTAGCTGGCAACATAGGATTGAGGTTATAATAATGCTAATAATGACAATATCATTATAATTTGTAGAAAAAAATTACTGTGAACATCACTTTAATTAATACTTCCATGTACGCACTACATACTTACTGCGCATATACATCAAAATCGTCCTTCAGAAAGTTATTTAAATATATATTCATGAAATAAGTTTATTTACACGTGAAAGGTAATGCCTTCAACTTTTTGTTCACTGCAACTTTTACAGCCCATAATACTGCACGAAACCATGATATCGTATAAAATCAAATAATTTTCTAACTTAAAATGTACAATTATCGAGTTTTATTTGCAGATAAATATTTATACAAAATAATCAATATTGAAACTCTCCAAAATAAGGATAACAATATACTAGCTATATCTCTTTCTTACAAGTGCTAATGTGATATGTGCAGCCTTTGTTTTGTGAATGAAACAAAACATATCACGCTGTATATTGAATTTTCTGTCTACAATACGCAAGTATATTTATAAGTCTATTATCACAACAGACGCATAGGTACATATATACAGAGCTTATACATATATACAGAGTACTTTCTATATACCGCATATATTCACACCATATACTTAGAATATACTGGTGCTAGTTTTTATACATAAAAATTAAGTGTCACATTGTTTGTCTGCATGAACTCTTAAACTACTGAACTGATTTCAAAGAAATTTTTTACAATGTGTGCAGTTTGGTCCATCTTGAGAGATAGGATATTTTTTATCCCGATAAGTGACCCTCAATTTTTTTATTGCTAATCTCAGGAGTTTTTTTTAGGAAAGCAAATGGTCGTCGGAAAGGGCAGAACAACGTCTGCCTGGTCAGCTAGTATAATAATATAGAGTAATCTATGTCCGTATAGACACAAACTACAGAGTTTTAGCGGGAACTTTAATGTTTTAATAATGGTTTGAAGTGGATATTGATATGTAAAAGTGGTGCGATTTTATGTATTAAGTATCTGCGTATGTGAACTATTAGTGGAAACGGTGAAACAAGCGTGTGTGTCTGCTTAGGCACCTTGAGATACCATCGCCGTCTGCTGGCTCAAGTTGCCGTCAAAATCTCCCAACGAGATAGAAGCCCGCTTTTAGCCCGCTTTTCACTATGGGATATAATATAATATAATATATTTACATATATATATATATATTACATCTCGAGATATAAATTAATATTGCTCACCATACATTTCATATGGAACCGTTTACACTGAGCTATAATATATATTACATCTCAAGCTATAAATATTTTTTCAATCGACCGAACGATATTTTCATATTATATTTCGCCCCCTGTACCCCGCATACCGTTCCGCGCCCCCGCAGAACTGTGTACGGGGTAAAGGGGGGTAATCCAATGACCAATGACGAACGCACACTGGTTAAAAGAAATATCGCACAGTGTGAAAGCCAATCGCGGGATATAATTTATATTTCGGGATATAATATATATTATATCACATAGTGAAAAGCCAGCCTTACACTATGGGATATAATATAATATAATATATATTACATCTCGAGATATAAATTAATATTGCTCACCATACATTTTATATGGAACCGTTTACACTGAGCTATAATATATATTACATCTCAAGCTATAAATATTTTTTCAATCGACCGAACGATATTTTCATACTATATTTCGCCCCCTGTACCCAGCACTCCGTTCCACGCCCCCGCAGAACCGTGTACAGGGTAAAGGGGGGTAGTCCAATGACCAATGACGAACGCACACTGGTTAAAAGATATATCTCATATTGTGAAAGCCAATCGCGGGATATAATTTATATTTCGGGATATAATATATATTATATCCCATAGTGAAAAGCCAGCTAGATGCGCAACTCTAATTTCATTTTCGTTATTGCGCAGTGCTTTGCTTAACAGATGGCGATTAATTCTTACAAAAGAAGGAATTTCAAAAAAAAAGGGAAATAAATAAGCACATCTGGACTCGAACCGGGGTCTTTTGGTTTCGGGACCGCCCGATGTCCCACCTGAGCTATTATAACCTTGTACATAGTGCCGAAATTTACCTTCGTATTCTAATGATATTTTAGCAGTTTTTCATTGCCTGAAAACAGACAAAACGGCATTCTAAAAATAAATCCTAGCTAAATCGATTTATCGCCCTTAAAACCCCCTGCACACTAAAATTCTTACCAAATTGGTCACATTTAAAAACACAAAAACAAAACAGGGCCGCAAAAATATTAGTTATTATGTAAGCAAAATTAATTATAACGAAAGAAAACACTGCATGTGTTTTCTTTCATAATAATTAATTTACGCACGAGAAATTAGAATAATGTTCAATAAATATTAATAACAATTTAAGCGTAACTACCAGTGACCGTTACTAACTGCGTAGTGCGCATGGATTATTGCGTATGACTTCATATATAAGTGTGCCCTCTAGTGAGATTAAAATAAGTAATGTAGAAGGAAGCACATAAAACGTATCATTTTATTCGTAAAATAAATAATGTTCTAAGTTGCATGCCCATGTCATAGACTTAGTCAATCCTCTATCTACGTAATGGTGGCACTTCACATGGCTATTGGTATTTGCGTCTTTGCTGTATTTGACAAATAACTTCCATGTGTGGAGAGTATATTTGCCATATTTATTGCCGTATTTGCCTATTTGGCAAATATATTCAATAACAAATACGGCTTACCGATCGTCTGTAGTTTTTTCAAGGCTCATTAAAGCAAATACGCAAATATACTGGCTGTTTGCGCTAAATATTAATTTTTAAAACTGCATTACGAGCGCTCGCGTTCGAGGGCAGGGGTCGCTGCCAGGCCTCTTTTCCCCGCGCGCGTTCCACCGCTCACGCCCGGTCATCTGATGTGGCGATTAACGGGACTGGTTTTGCCGAGGCGTCGAGCTCCACGACAGTAACTCGACGCGCGGGCCATCCATAGTATTGTTTTGCGACCGCTGGGTTGGTTGCGTGCGGCCGGTTTAGATTTTTTGACGGTCTAGAATTTGAGTAAATTGTGCGCACCTAATTTACTATTGAAGATTTGGGTCTCGTGTAGAACGCCTCGAATTGATTTGTCTGAATTGTACGTTTCGTGACGGGAGGCTTGTATTGGGTTTGAATTATTAACTTAACTTTGATTGACGTTGATTTGATTCGACTAGTTGCTTTGTGGCATTTAATATCGTAGGAAAGAATTTGGCTTGTTCGTGAGAACGCTGAACTTTGTGACTCAAGAAGAGACCGCGTTCGTTCCCGTGTTTGTAATTCTGTGCTGAGTGAACCCGGAACTTTGAGTATTGAACTTTGACCTACTGTTCTTTACTTGTGTCGTGTGTCACTTGTTTTAATTCTGATGAACGTTGCGTTGGTCGACTTTGAAGTTAATTAAATGCACAATAAAGTTGATAAACTGAAATAGTGAAAAGAAGGCAGTAGTTTTCAATTGGTGAACTACGACTGGAGGGTACGCACATTTGGAGAGCAGCAGCGCCTGTGGATCTTCTCTCCAATTACATCGGACCGTCAGGTTACATGTATATACACTTTCGCACACCACTTTACATACACCTCACTTATCACCTGACTGGTACCCTGTGGTCAACCCTACCTCCGGAGATCGGTAAGTGCTTGCTTATTTGTCAGCCGTTTTTGAACATTTATCCATAGGCCATTGGGCCCCTCCCTTGGTTGCCCGTCGCGACTTCCGCTGTTGGGCCCCGGGACAATCGACCTTTGTAGGGGCAACTAGGGGCGTGTACACTGGCCACACATGGTTGGGCTCATAAGCGCGCGAACTGTCAACCAGTACGGACGGACCTGTTTATAACTTCTTAATAAGTGATTATTTAGGTACCTACGGAAAATGAATTGGGACAAACAAACCGTCGCCTTGCTCTTGGTCGTTTTTTCATCACTTTGTATTTTTTAACGCATAACATATAATAATAATAATATAAAAATAATAATAATTTATTTGATACAGACAACACAGATCAATTACAAAATTAAAATTAAAATTTTTAAACTATACCTTAAATTTTAATTATAATTACTGGTTAATCAATGATATTATTACATTTTATTAATAAGATTTTAATAAATTTGACCATCTACTAAAAATTTCACTACATGCATACATATTACAAATAATTTTGATGAGATTATCCTGCGACCCAAAAACAAAACTTCTAAATCGCGCGATACGGTGACGGATCAACGCATCCAAACCAACGACACGGGCCTCTGCGAACATCTGGGACGCGCTACAGTATCGTGGCTGACGGAACAACACGCGGAACGAATCATTATACTGCACCTTCAGCCTGCGATATTCCTATTTAGTGTAATTCGTCCACAGCTGAGGAGTGTAAAGTGGCTGACAGTAAGCTGAAAACAACGCCAGCTTTGATGTATAAGAACACCTTTGAAAGCGTCTAGCTATCATGTTGGCACGCACTGACAAGGAACGACGCTCGCGGTCCATATAGGAACCATCACACAGATCCTGAGTAACAATATGACCCAGGTATTTAAACGTCGTTACCCACTCCAATTGTGAATTACACAAATACAATGGGGGAATATGAGGTTGAACCCTACCATTCTTAAAAAGCAAACAAACAGACTTGTGGGTGTTGTACAATAGGTTATGATCCATTGCATATTTCTCACATATCTGGAGTAGTGCACGCAGCGCACCAATCGAGGGACTCAGCAGCACCATATCATCAGCATAACTCAAGTTATTAAAGCATTCAGAACCAATGTGGCAACCCAGTCTGGTGCTTCTAAGCTCCTCGATCAGCTGATTAACATACAGATTAAAAAGCATAAGCGATGTTAGCCCTCCCTGCCTCACACCGCATTGTAGGAGAAATTCCTCAGAGTATGTATCACACCACTTTACTACATTAATTTGCCTACTATACCATGCGATCAATATGTTAATACATAATGACGGTACTCCCGCATCACGTAACTTCCTCCAAAGTATATCATAACTGACTCTGGCAAAAGCCTTACTTAAGTCTAAGAAACTTGCATAAATATTTGTTTTCCGCTTTATTAATAGTAACTTGCGTTCAAATAATAAAATCAAGCTGCAAGTGCAACGTCCATTTTATAAGTACACCTACTTTCTGCTAGCAAACATGTTTAATTGTTTTGGTATTTGGCTCCATTTGGCCATTTGGCCCGTACGTCGAAGTTTTTGCCAAATATGACAACATGCAATCATAAATACAAATAACCATGTGAAGTGCCACCTTAAATGCTAGCGCACCAAATACTTAGTGTCACAGAGTACTTTTTATAGTTAGTATATTCGATCAATTATTCACTCCTCATCCCCACCGTACGAATTTTGAGTACATATATAAAAAATACTGACAGACGGATTTCAAATAGGCCATCTCAAAAATATGAATTATAAAACTGCACCCATGCAGTTTAGAATTAAAAAAATATTTAAAGATCACTCACCTTATAATGTCGACATTACTTCAAATAATTAAAATTGGGTACTTTTTGCAAATATAAAAAAAAAACTGCAACTTGCTTGAATATAATTGCATCATCGTTAAAAATACATTAAATGCAATGATAAGCTCAAAAATTTACTAAAACCAACTTTAAACTTTAATTCAAAATGTACATAATCCAATTAATCTCTGAAGAGGTGAGTCCATTGAACAAACTTAAAGAATTTTCTTCAAGAATCAGATCGGAAAATTGTATTTTCGAGCTACAACCTTTACAAAAAATATTTACTGCCAAGAACAGTTTCCCCGGAATTTCTTTTTAACATAATATTAATCAACTATAAATAGGTAGATAATTAAGTATATACCTATAGATACATTATAGGATATATAAATATCTTTATATATAAAAATTACGTGTCACATTGTTTGTCCGCGATGAACTCCTAAACTACTGAACCGATTTCAATGAAATTTTACTCACTCTGTGCAGTTCGGTCCAACTTGAGAGATAGAATAGTTTTTATCCTGATAAGTGAAACTCAATATTTTTTTATTACGAATTTATGCATTTTTTATATGAAGGGTCGTCGAAAAGGGCAGAACAACGTCTGCCTGGGTGCCTTGCCAGCTAGTATTTATACAAGTTGGTCCAAACAGTGAGGTTATAATATTTTTTTTGATTCCTCACACCTAGGGGTATCCGAAAATACCCTATGTATGTTCCGCGATTTTTTGTAGTTTTCGGGTTTTGATTTCTTTTATCCTTTTTTTGAAAATGTTCAACCTAAACAGCCTAACATTTAAAAAAATGTAATTGTGAGATTTTTTCCAACTTTTTTTGTTTGTAGCATGATCCTTATGAGTTGCCCTATTATGCATAAAATAATTAGCTTCCTAACATTCACCAAAGATACAATAATTTTAAACGAAACTTAAAAATTTTCTGTCAGTAGAGTGGGGCTTGAATTTTCAACATTAAATGAAAAATAGTAATAAATGATTTCATACTTTCTAATTATTTTTAAAAACTTGGCAGTACCTTAATCTTTCATAATAACATTAAAAAATGACACTTAATAGGCCAGTTTTTTCTGTTACAGACTTCTGAAGTTACTCAGGCAGGAAACTACCTAAATAGTTAATTTGATTTAAAAAATCTTTTTATCATTTCTAGGATTAAACTAAGATAGTAAATGCTTCAGGTTAGCAAAGAAAACTACTTATTGTTAAAACGTGACATTTATTAAGGTATCATTTTACTACAAACTACATGTTTTTTTTTTTATTTCACTTAAACTAAATGATAGCACATTCAGTCACAAACACACAAAGGAATTTTAAACAAAGGCTCAGGTAAACATTCCTGCTTTGTTACCAGGCCGCACCCCGCGCCCCGCGCCACACCGACCGCGTCCCTTTTTCACCTCGCTCAGTCCCGCCAGTCGTTCACTGCTTTCCCGCGTGCAACCACTACTCACGTTTACGTTTATTTGGATCTCTTATTTGACTACCTTCGCTTTGTTTCCCGGATTCTTGATTTGCCTTACGATTGACCTGTGCTTGTTTTATGGACCCTGAGTTGCTTAGTGATTTGGATTACTTTCAGCAATGAGTTATTCTCTCAGTCAATACGCAGAGATGCACTATTTCTACGGCGTTGCCCAAGGAAACGGCGCATTAGCGACACGGCTTTATCGAGAGCAACTGGAGCGGCGAGGAGAAGTGTTGGAGCATTACCCGGGCTACAGGGTTTTTAATAACACCCACGAAACCCTGATGGCTGGACGCGTTCCTGGGCGTAATCAACGTCGCGAGGGACTACCCAGAGTGGATCCAGAAAGAAGAGATGTAATCATTGAAAAAGTAGAAAGAGACCCTTCTACTAGTTCACGAGCGATTACGAGAAGGACTGGAATCCCAAGGACTTCAGTTTTAAGAATACTGAAATTAGCCGAGTGCATTTTATTATTTTGTAGACCTCTTTATTCAAAATCCCAACACATTGCTGCACTGCCATTTCAAATCACACTCATTTAATTTACTGTGAATTGTCGATGTCTAATGTGTTGTGTGTGCGTGTAAAAGAGAGAGATGTAGAGACCCTTAAACAAGCGCTCGTAATTCAAAAATAGGCGTTAGGACGCCACTCTAGCGAATCCCAACTTTTAGTTTCATTTATATGATCGAAAATTTACTTTAAATAAATTTATCTTAAATTATTTACTAGTTTTATTATAAATCTTGAAATCATTTGTCCAGAACGTAGTAAAATGATCTCTGTTTACACCATTGATATTGTCAATAAATTTTAAACAATAAGTAAAGACACTGGATGTCATTTTTGCTAACCTGAAGCATTTACTATCTTAGTTTAGCCCTAGAAATGATAAAAAGATTTTTTAAATCAAATTAACTATTCAGGTAGTTTCCTGCCTGAGTAACTTCAGAAGTCTGTAACAGAAAAACTGGCCTATTGTCATTTTTTTATGTTACTATGAAAGATTAAGGTACTGTCAAGTTTTTAAAAATAATTAGAAAGTATAAAATCATCTATTACTATTTTTCATTTAATGTTGAAAATTCAAGCCCCGCTTTCTTGACAGAAAATTTTTAAGTTTCGATTAAAATTATTGGATCTTCGGTAAATGTTAGGAAGCTAATTATTTTATGCATAATAGGGCAACTCATAAGGATCATGCTACAAACAAAAAAGGTTGGAAAAAATCTCACAATTACATTTTTTTTAATGTTAGGCATTTTAGGGTGAACATTTTCAAAAAAAGGATAAAAAAAATCATAACTCGAAAACTACAAAAATCGCGGAACATACATAGGGTATTTTCGGATACCCCTAGGTGTAAGGAATCAAAAAAAAAATTATAACCTCACTGTTTGGACCAACCTGTATATATATATAGCTCTCGATTATATCCACAAACTATATAGAAACACTACGGACGGACGTCTCTGGTACCTATATTTAGTTTGGACCGTAGAGCAAATCAGAAGATGACATTTCGTTTTTTTAATATGAATTGGATATAGGCAAAGGAATAATTTTATTTCAGCCTAGTGTAATATATATATATATATATATATATATATATATATATATATATATATATATATATATATAAGTACATACCTATATAATATTTTTATATATATAATTTTAATTACAATTTTATTATGAAGGAGGATTCGTAGAACTAAAATGCATTGTATATATTATTTATTATATGATTTTTTTTTTTAACTTTTTTAAACTCTTTTAAGGCTTTTTTTTGCATTGGTGGCAATGCACACTTTTCGATTTTAATGATGTCCGTGCCTTTCAGAATCCCATCTGTGGTATATGTTATAGAGTAAACATATAATTGCTCTCTTGCTGCTTGCACTTGAATATTTTCAGTGTAAAGGTTCTCTTCAATACATTCGATATCCAGTGTATTGAGCTGGAAAAAGGAATATTTAAATATGTAAATTACAAGTTTGAATATGTGCACTAATTGTAATTGTTGTTGTTTATAAATGTTTGCATAGAAAATGTCAAGAAAAGAAGAGGCCATTGTAATCAGATTAAGTTACTTTCACATAAATCTAAGAAGCTTTCACAATTATACAGAAATTTCCAATAATTTTTGAACATAATTATCATTGATACCTAAGATATTTAAGTATTTTTAATTATATTTTAATTATCAATTGGAGTCTATGTTCATGTTCTACTGCGGGGCACAGACTCTGTGTCATTTCTCAGAGGGGTATGAAACAATGAGTTGGGCAAGGTGCTTTTTTTTAAAAAAAAAAAAACGTTACCCCCACACTAGGATTTTCTCCTGTATTGTGGAGGCACTTTACAAACATATATTGCACAAGGACAAACATCCAGACCCGGAACAATTATATGTAGGCCGTACAAATACTCGTTCCATGCGGGATTCCAACTCGCGGCTCCAAGTTTTGCAACTCATTGCTAAGCCACTACGCCACGGAGCCGGTGACCACATCTTTAAAATATTTTTATTCCTTAGACACACAGATTTCGTCACAATATTCCAGAACATGATAGATTTGCACTTAAAATTGGAATTAACATTAATTCATTTATTTCAATGGTGTAAACAGAGATCAGATTTGCTCAAAAATATAAACATATTACTAATCCTAACAAAAATATTATCTGAACTAAAGTTCTAGAATGGCGATTGTTTTGCAATTTAAATTTTACATGATTATTACCTTAATTTTTTTACTTCGTTGGGAATCACATGTTCTTCATTTAGTTTATCTAACAAGCGCAATTGAGTATGCTTGCAGTCTGTTTAATACACATCATCTTGCCATTTTAATACATTTCCATCAGTTATTATGTGTTTTGATAGCAAAATTATTCCTCATACCTTTTTTATAATGGCTGATCAAATATCACACTAAGTTTATTTGAACTGTATCATCTGAAATAAAAACATAAAAGATTGTTTGTCATTGTCATTCAGACAGCCTTGATTTTGTAATTTGTGTGTGATTGTGCATAAAATAATGTTGATAAATAATTATTTAAATAATAGAATTCCTCATTTAATTCAGCCAACAACTTAAAATTTTAATAAATGATTGTATAAATAATTTATTATTGTTTCATTCATCATTCATTCATTGCAGACTATCATAAAGCTACTGGTAAACATAGGCCTTCATAGGTTATCATATAAGGGGTACATTTTCCATAGTTGTAACACTTGGAGGACAAGTTGGCAACCAGTTTATTATTATTACTAAGTTGTTATCAAAGAGATCACTTGAAATGCCAGGAATTAAGTAGTTTTGTACAGTATGTCCATACATTTTTATTATAATTTTTTAAATTTTATATGAATACTGAATATACTGAGCAGTTATGTTTATTAAGGAATAATTAAATGTAAATACCTTTCATCTTTGATGATAAACCTAACTCAATTTACTCCAAAGAATAGTGTTGAGTTTATCCAACCTTTTTTAGCCTTATTAATGTCAGATTTAGCAGTATGAAACACTATTCAAAAATTTTGTGACCAAGCAGGCTTCTTGAAAAGGTTACTGGAATGCAGCGTACTTCTAAGTTTGTCACAGTGTATAAAGTCCAACCACTTGTTTCTTTGCCCTTCGTCAGACTCTTCTCTGTTACTTGCACAATTGGGAATGAAACACTTAAAAATAGATTTTAAAACCAAAAATTATGTACAAAATACACTAAAGCTAAAGAAAACGTCCCGTCGAAATATATAACCTATTAAACAATAAACAACCTTTAGTAAAATAGCAGTAAAATGCCAATAAAACTTTACTTATAACTTATAGTTAGTTCTAGCTTGCTACATATATATTTATCTATGGTTCATACTTCATAGAAAAACAAAATAAAAATTTCCAAGAAAACTTCTAACTTGACAGTTACGCGACAATAACATGACAAAATGGTGGCAGCGGGTAGGGGCAAGAGGTGGGAGGGACGAGGGAAACGTCATGTTCTGAATTGCTCACTGAATTTCATACGGTCAAAGAGTTTTGCTCAAAGATTACCAGCCGTGATTATATCTATGCTGGCAACACTGGTTGTGATTTGTCATAATACTATATCGTGTTCGGTGTTCGAGATTCGAGTAGGTTTTGTAATTTTTATATTAGTTTCAAATTAGTTTAACTAAATACCTTTATTATTTAAAATTAATGTAAATCGTGTTTCATGGTTCATTTTTGTAGTCATGTCCAAAAGAAAAACTGTAGTGAAAGATATTATTTATGAATTAGACAATGATGACATAGAAATCAGTAGTGAAGATGAAGCTAAGGAAAACAAAAAAATACGTTTAGATATAAACGCTACTTCCGAATTGACTGAAAGTCAGTCTTCAAACGTAATAGAAGTTAATAATTCTATAAATAGTTTGTGTAATACCGAGACTGATAGTCCTTATCAAAATGGAGGGAAAAATTCCCCTGATATTGTGTTAATTGAAAACAGTAAAAACCTTAAAGATGTTGATGAACTTGACTCTTTGAATGTTACTTCAGTTAATAGGCATCAGAAAAATTGTACTAATTGCCCTGAAACAATAATTTTTAATGAGGACATCGCTATTGACTCTCCGGGGTCTCATAATGATTTGGCGGTAATTGGATGCGAGAACAGGGCTCCACTCATAACGGTGCGCTTTAGAGACAGTCAGCTAGCTAATAAATTCAAAGAGAAAATAAAAATATTTATTGTTGATCTACTTAAATTACATGAGCATGAAGCAGATATTGATTTGGGAAATGACTCTGACTTGGATCTTGATGTATGGCCCGAAGACATAAAAGACGAAAATCCTCAGAATCAGGAGGATGAAAAGTTTGAGATACAGGAGGTTAGAGAGCCAAACCGACCAGAGGTTGAGACTTCTGATGACTTGTTTTTTGTTGATACAGATCCTCATGATGATTTAAAACATGAAGTACCAAAATATACGCAAGTAAGTATTTTATTGCTGGATAATTATTGTAATTTCGTGTTCATACCAATAATTGTATAACAGCCTTACATGTACAATTATTGGTATGAATTGTGAGCACAACTGTGACATTGGCAATGGTCATAGAAGATCTATAAATCAGTCTCTTGGGGAAATACCAGGGTAAAGTTTGGGTATGATGAACATTGTTTCACTTAATTGTTCCATTAGTTAATCTTCTTCATCTATTAGATGTTTAACTATCATTTATGTGCAGTATATAGTTTAGAAAATCTACATGTGCAAATACTGTCATCACTTTGTGCTCATTACTTGCTCTGCTATTTTCTTCTTCTTTCTTTATTTTGATAGTTCGCCAATGTCAGTATGAAAGTGTTTACTGAGTAGAATAGCTCAGCAGACACAAATTAAATATTGAAATGAATTTTTTTTTCATCTGACCATTTTTGTCATTGCATTTAGTTTAATTTTTTGGTACAGCTTTTGTGATTTTTTTAAATAATTTTGTTTAAAAAATGATGGATTTTTCCACACTTTGATGTTTTGGTATTTGTTCTTCCCCTTCTACCATAAATATTTCAACCAATATTTGGGGTTGATTTTCCGAATCAAAGTCTAAAATCAAACTATTTAAAATTGCCTGTGTTGAACATTAACATTGAAATAAAATTTTATTATTTTAAATTTACATAAAAATAAAAATTTACTGATTCAGCTAAATGCCTACATCTCTCTTTTATTTTATCTTCAGGTTTCATCTGTTATTTCAAACTTGGATGAAAAAGAACCAGAGTCTTCAATGGTCACACGCAGAGGTCCTATATGCTTCAACTGTGATGGAGATCATTATCTGAGAGACTGTCAGTTACCAAGAAACAATACAAGAATTGCTGAGAAACGAAAAAATGTTACATCAAATAAACTAGGGTTTGCATAGCCTTTAGATGCATCTCTTTGCTATTACTATCATCTTCTTCAGGAGCCTGTAGAAGTCCACTGTTGGACATTACATCTATTACCATTTTATAGTTTACTGATTTATGTATCTGTTTTATGAGTTATAGGTTTGAATTTTTATCTAACAAATGTTCTGTATGTATTTTATATTGCATCTGAACCTTTTTCTGAATTTATATCCATAATGTTAGTGATATATGACTGCTCTATTTTGAATCTTATGCAGATAATTAGAGTTACCATCAGTTTTCCATGCAGATCGACGAGTGGCAATTAAATGACAAATTTCATAAATATTGAAGTCCACTTCTGAACTTCAATTGCCTCAAAGGCAGGCAGCGCAGAGTAGCCAGCCTCTTGGTATTCTATAGAATGTATTTTGGTGAATGTGTGCAGGAATTACATGCTATAATTCCTTCTCATTTTCACCATCAGACAATCAGGCTGTCGGCGGGTCTTCGAGCCAAACGGATTGCTTTGTCTTTTGCAATGCGTACAGTAAAGGAGTGGAATAATTTGCCAGTGTCTATCTTTTCACCAAGTGGGATTGTGGTCAAGCACTGACTTATAATAAGTAAAAAACAGGGGGATTTCTATTAGTTGCTTCACTTAGTGGTTAGTTTGGCAGTTCATTTATTATTTTCGGTTGCTATCAGAAAGATGCTACTGTCCATCACCTCTTTCAGTTTCCCTCTGTTACATCTTACGACACCCATGGGATGATAAGGGCTACTGGATATTCTTACACTGTTACTACACAGCGCTTTGCTTACTCAGGCCCTTAAATAGTATATCACAAAAATATCAATTATCTCATCAAAAAGATGGAAACAGTCAAGGCCAAAAGTGTCAAAAAGCCAGTGCGACTATACTTTAATTGCTGCTTGCGACGTATCTGCTTGACCCTGTTCAAACTGAACCAATGTTAATATAATAAAATCCATAAAATTAGTTTTATTTAAATGAACCAATGTTATTCATTCTCTCTATCAAGCAATAACCATGTCCCAGTCCATCATTGGTAGTCTGTAGATGTTTGTTTGCAGACTACAAACACTGAAAATTCACAACCCATGATCACTTCATAGTTTGTACATTGTGAAGAGCAATGGGCAGAGGCCAACGTCTTGCGAGATAGCTTGGCAGATGACCGTTGCTCACTGACTCTCCATGGGATTGTGATCCACTCTATATTGTCAGCCCAAATTAACATGCCTTTCCTCAATGTA
Organism: Parnassius mnemosyne; assembly: GCA_963668995.1. NCBI lineage: Eukaryota > Metazoa > Arthropoda > Insecta > Lepidoptera > Papilionidae > Parnassius > Parnassius mnemosyne. The sequence goes on along the minus strand of CAVLGL010000035.1, from coordinate 14,167,920 downwards.
ATGAAAAATCAATCATGGTAAAATTATGCTTTTATTACAAATAAGCTAATATGTTTACTTTCTTAAAAAGAATAAATTAAATTTTGTTGCTTGTATGAACAACACTTTTAAGAGACAAAACCTTAAACAAAATAAAAATAAATTTTGGCAGGTAACAGAGTACAGACAGATTCTAATATTACTTTAAAAACCAAAACAAACAGCCAGAATATAATTTTTCACATATCTTAGTGTTTTCACATAGTATGCATTATAGTATGATGCAGCAAAAGGGTTTAAGTTTTTAATGGACTGTAGTCATTACTTAATATGTGATTAATAAGTGAACTTGTGCTTCTTATTACTATTTAAAGTATATATTAATATTCAGACTATTCAGTCTGAAGTAGTTGTGTATCCACAAGAATATCCAAAGTAGTCTTGTTTTCAATCCGTTTGTTTTGTCAAGCATGATTATTTAGGTAAATACTCCCGACAATGGAGGGGCTGTTATCCAGCAATAGATTCTTAATAGGTGATGAAAAAGAAGAAGATATATATTATATTGGCATACTGTATAATATGTACAAACTTTATATTTAAAATATTATAGTGATGGCATATTTAATAGTTATAGTTTTACCTAGTGACAAAACTCCTAAATATAAATTTTATTTTATTTATTACAGGAGGTATCATGTAGAAGATGAACAGAAGTATGGCCATCTTATTCCTGGCAGAATATCTAATCAACTTCGACATGCGTTGGGCTTAAAAAGACATGAGTTACCACTTCATATATATCGCATGAGAATGCTAGGCTACCCTCCTGGCTGGTTAGAGGAAGCCAGAATATCTCATTCAGGGATAACTATGTTTGATTCACTTGTATGTTTAATTTTTATAATAATATTTTTATAACAAAAATAGTTACCTATTGTTATTGCATTATTATAACCTTTAAGATTATGTTATTAGGGCCCGATAATCTGTTTTACATTTTAGCTTAAAAATGTTTGTTCAGGGCAATGCTATTTTGGATGAAGATGAAGATGAGGGTGAGATATGTGAAGTGGGCTCTAAAGACAAGTTTGATATTAAGAAGATCCTTGATTTTCCTGGTTTCAATGTGCCAGCCAGTTCAAGATATAAAGAGGTTAGTTTCCCTAAGAGTATTTATTTGGTGACAGTTTTCCAATAATAAGGTTTTTACTAGTTCTGCCTTAGTATATAGCTGAAAAATTAATTGTTAATTTCTGGCTAATGTGGTCTTTTCTCAGATGTGTTGATCTATTTACTGAATTTCCACCTTTTTATAAATTGGGTGAAAATGGGCAATAATTTGTAATATTTTCACACAGTCTACTTGATGGGGCACATAGAAATCTATATTTATTTTTGATTAAGAATCACAATGCAGATGCGTTGTCGCCATTGACGAATAATAAGAAATGCCTCTTTTTCAATAAAAAGGATCTTCATTCCACTCACGATACTAAACACAAGAGCATTCTTAAATCTCTAAATAGATTAAAAAATATTGTTTATCCTTGTGTAACATCCCTAATTCTACCCTATTTTGAAACCAGTTATGAAGCTAAATTACTAAATCCTAAAATCACTCTGAATTTAAGCATAAATAAAAATTACCCAACTGCAAACAGAACTTTCTACAACCTTGTATTAAAAAAATAACCTGATTGGCTGTATATTTTTACTGATGCTTCCAAATTGTCTTCGTTCAAATGTGTCGGTTCTGCAGTCTGGATTCCTAAATATAAAATTGTCCTTAATTATAGATGTACACTTCCAAATTGTCTTCGTTCAAATGTGTTGGTTCTGCAGTCTGGATTCCTAAATATAAAATTGTTCTTAATTATAGATGTCCTCCTCAGGCTTCTGTTTTTACTGGGGAAGCTGTCACCTCATATGAGGCTATATCCTATATTCTTTCCCATAAAATTACTAAGTCAGTTATATTTACTGATTCAAAAAGCTGCCTAATGTCATTATAGAGCAATATATTTAAAATGAAATCCATCTACCCATTAATACTGAAAATTAAAGAGCTCATACTAAATTGTGATGAGAGTGGGCTTAAGGTAGAGATTGTGTGGATTCCTAGTCATTGTGGCATAGAAAGAAATTAACAGGCTGACTCCTGGGCCAAAGGAGCTGTAGATACTGGCTGTCCTTCTTATTTAATGAATTACTCTCATGATCTAATGTCATTAGCTCAAATTGAATTAAAGGATTCTTGGGCAGAGAATGGAGTATATCCAGACATATTAAAGGTTGCCACTATGGTAAAATCTAACACAAAATTCTTCCAAAACCTTGGTTTTTTAAATTTAGCTTTTTGAACAAACAAATCACATTCTACAATCTGCCGTTTAAGGCTCGGGCATGTCTGCACTCCTGTATTTTTAGCTAAAATTAGAATCAAAGATCATTCCCTCTGTGAATGTGGTCTGGATGAAGGTACTCCAGACCACATTTTCTTCAATTGTCAAAATCACCTAATTTCTTTATATGACATTCTTCCCAAAACAATCCCTCGACCACTGAATATTAATTGCCTCTTAACTATCCCTGATTCCATATATGTCAATATGGTCGCAAAATATATTCAAATGTATAATATTAAACTCTAATTATTGTGTACTAAATTTAGCGAAATTAACCTAATTCTCTATTCCCTGCTCAGGCTAATCCCCTCCTATAACTAGATGTTTGTTCTATATTGTGTAGTCCACAATTCGTTGCTTTGTCTTTATCCACATTTTCACCAAATAACCACTTACTCCTTTTGCCACCGAAAAGCCTCAAGACAAGGTGTGACAGACCAAAGACCGGACATTGACAGAATTATTGTGACATAACCACAATATCAAAGGCCATATTGATAAAAAAAAACACAACAGCATTAACTGCTTTCTTACACTGGTATTCTCTGAAAGCATGGTCCTTCTCCATTGAAGCCAAAATATTCGTGCTAAAATAAAAAATGTAGTTCCAACGTGTTGCTACCCTATGTATAAAATCCACCATTTTATCAATATTTACTTTATTTTCAGGAAGGTGATATTCTAGGTATGCCACCAATGTCAGAACAAGACAGCAAGATGTTAATGCTCCAGACTTTGGCACCTAATGCCATGAAAGCGTACAAACGAAAGAAGTTAACATTCTTTCCTTCCAGTACACCAAACAACACTACACAAGATAGTATAGCAGAGATGGAGTTGGATAGCGGAGATGGTTTGTTACTTTATATGATTCAGAATCTAAGTTTTATTGCCTAACTTAAAAAAATTATGAATATGAATGAATATTGCTAACAAATCGTGTAGTGGCGGTGTAAGAATATATTCTGTTAGTTTAGATAACGTCGCCTTTGTGTCAAGTAACCTTGGAGCGTGCCGCATCTTGTCAAAGGTGCCTCCGCGACGTCAAAGTTCGTTGCATGCGGCGTACACCGACAGGAGAATTTTGCATTTTAAAACTAAGCGTCGTAGTGAAAGGTTCTTTGCTACCTATCTGCCTACTTGTGTTTATTATTTATATTCGTATTTTATCACAATAACGAATTCCATTCTAAGAATAATTAGAGTTCCATTCTAAGAATAAAATAGTATTCTATTTTATTCTTAGAATGGAAAAATATTTATTTAACAAACACAGTAGAAAGTAATAAAATAAAAGCAAAATAATAAGTGCGCCTCCGGGTGTACCGACACTTTGTTGGCGAACAGACTATACCCATTATCTCATATTATCTCTCCTGGGTATTGTAAAAGGCGACAGAGGAAACAATAACAACTAAAAATAAAAAAATCTGTCAAATTATCCTAAGAGGTAATCTATGGGGGAGGCTTATGTTTGCTGTGGACTTTTGTAAGTCTGTAATGGTAATAGAAGAATATAAACTAGGCTATTATATGGTAATGGTTTAAGGTCAGTAGCTGTTAAGTTTTTCTGAGAGGTATACCTACCTAGAGTAAATGCCTCTGGTGATAGTTTTACTGAAATTGTTAATTTCAGTGTATTTATTTTTCAATGGCAAAGTGTTAAGAAGTGACTAATACTACATTATAATGCTCACATTTGTAGTAATTCTTGTAGCCCAGCGGTATAGATGGGCTATGTCGTTTTAAACTAGATTGTGGGCTTATACTGTAATTGTTAATAACATATTCATTTATTTGCGGCTTGTAATAAACTAGAATTTCAGCTTGTAATTGGAATTGCTTGAATTTAAAGCGGCCTTCCTCTGCCAGTCAACCCAGGCAAGAAATATTTGTTGGGTGTATGAACTAGGCGTTCGCGGGAAAGTCCAGATAAACCTTATGGCTTCCGATGGATGGTGTTGTATCATCTCTTATCAAGCACAGCATCAAAGTTGTCATCTAATACTACGATTGTAAATGCGCAAAAGGGCTCATGCCCTGCTATAGACTTACGGGGTGATAAATATATGCGTGTGTCGTTACATCTCGTTATTATAATAAGGGTATCTTAGAGGCAATAGTGCATAGGCTTTTATGCACTAGAGCGGTACGATTTATCATCACTGGATTGTAGTCATGTACTGGCTTATAATAAGTAAAAAAATATAAATGGGTACTACAAGATGAAATTGATATCATTAGCATCCTTTTAAACTAAGAATATGAGTATACTCATGATAAAAACTATGTTGGGACTAAAATAACGCAAAAGCATTTATTTTGCAAAAATGAAAACTTTAGAAATTATAATCCAGCCAATTTAGATTTGACTTAATTATTGTTTTATATTTTCGTACACACCGCATGCACTTGCTATTTTAGTACCGTGCTCTCCATAGTCACATTTAATTCACACCTTTTAAAATACTTAAAACCAAATTAAATTACTTGTCTTTCTCCACTATGAATTATCAATTCACTTTTATTCTTACTAATAGGTAAGGTCATTTTTTAAAAATTAATGTAGGTCACAAATAAAAGACGCTGTCGTTCCGTACGTCGCTCTGATTTCAACTAGTTTAAGATTAGCCTTCAACTAGTGTGTGATCTTGACTTTATAATTTTATGCGTCCTGATTGGTCAGTGGCTAGGCTGGCGAATAACGATGACTCACTATTTTCTTAACGCGAATGGATTTTTCACGGGATAATTTTTGCAAATAATCACAAAAAAATGTATTAAAAACTAAATAAATAATAAACACAATTAAATCCTGAACTCACAACTGCAAACACAGTTTATCAATCTGAATTAATGGCCAGGGCAAAGAAAAATCAAAGGTAGCATGTATTTGTAACGAGTCAAAGACATTACACTCGTCAGAGATCACGGCGTCTTGGTACTATGCTTATTTATTTTTTTACCGTTACTGCTTTTTATCGTTTATTAATTAAATTTACTTTATAATGTTCCCCAATATGAGTAGAACAATAGGTTCTATGGATGCCAAATACTTCAATTTCACACAGTATACAGGGTTATTTTGCAATAACCGGCCAAATTTGCAGAGAAGGTTTAAAATAAGTAATATAGGCATATATTAAATGGTGAAGAAAAATTAATTAAAAAAAATCTCAAACATTCTGTCCTTTTTAACTTTTAAATTCGAAATGCGTGTTAATACATTATTTTAACTGATTTTACTGCTCTCGCATTCGTAAGGGTCGATTGGTAGGCAAAAACGTTGCTGCCCATAAAACACATTCAATTTGTTATACATACTTTCAAATAAAAGTAGAAGCCTTATGTACTCGTATTTAAAAAAAAACTGCAATAACAGTATATTATTATTAATATATTTGAACTAAGTTTAAAATTTGGTTTCTCTTTGAAAAATAACCCTGTATACTGTGTATAAGGGTAGCTTGATTTGCAGTTTGTATCATAGGGGTATTTTTTGTTTTTCAGTAGTATGCATATTATTGAGACAAAATTTTGTCAACAGAAGTGGCAGAGTTTCCGTCGGTACCACCACTACCAGATGAAGCGCCACCTCCCCCACCACCGCCCCCTAAATCCCCACCACCTCAATCGCCAAAATCTGTAGATTCAATATGTATTAAAAACTCAGAAGACAAGGAAAAGATATTGGATGATAAGTCAAGAGTTAACCAGAAGGAAAAGTCTAATCCCAAGAAAATAAACAATGACCAGGCAAATGATGATGTGGAGGTGATCTCGGTGATGAAGGTGACAGACATACCTGTACCGGAAGAAGATTTAATCGTTATTGACGAGGATATTGAAGTAAGAATATCACAAAACTTAATAATTAATTTAATTTATGATTTTTTTTAATCAAAATTGGATTACGGAAGGCTCTGTTTACAGCTGTTGGATGTTATTGTAAATAAAGGTATAAATTTTAGGAAATTGATAATTAACTATTTGTATTTGCACTTCTTCATTCAGTGATTAAGGTCTAAAAACATAACTGGGAAGCACCCAAAATTTTTATACCTCTTGGTGCGAATGGTAAATGTGTAATCCCCAATGGGGTCCAGCAAATAGAAACAGCCGTAATCCTAAACTGGGTATTCGAAGCTTTATGCCTTCGAAAATTTTAAAAATTTCTTCTGCTTTGATTTTGTGTGGCTATTTCCAGAACATATCACTGAGTGACAGCTGTAGAAACAGTCCCACCTTGGACGATTTGGAAGAGAAGAAAAGAAGATTGCTCGATGCTCTTGGAGAACGAACGCCGTCAAAAGTTTCTGATGATATTACAGCGATGGAAACAGAAACTAATCATGACAGTGCAGATGAAAAGCAAGACAATGAGCTTAACATCGAAGACAATAAAAACTTAGAAAAAGTGGAAGAGAACTCGAGTGAAGCTGTAAGTACGACAGAAGCTTCATCTTCAAATGTCCGACAAGTAAGTACTGACATAAACGTTAGTGAGCCAGGGAATTCAGACCCAGAGACGTCTAAAACAAAAGCGGGGAATGTTAGAACAACTCTCTATGGTACACCAGTTTTAAACATCGCGTCCCCGTACGTTAAATTACCAAGTGACGATAAATTCGCAAAGGACATATGTGACGTAATAAACTTTGAGAATTTACCAAATTCGACGGGTAATTTCAAAAAGATAAGTAGTTTACTTAAAAAGGTTAAAAGTGAAGTGGACAGAATCCAGGAATCATGATCGATACCCACCGCCGATACTGGGCGGTTGAACTCTAGTTAGTGCATTGAAATGATCTAATCATTTTGAAATTCTGTTGTATAAATTAGTAAGAGTAACATTTAAGATGAAATTATATATTTTTTTATAAGGGTAGAATACAATGACCGCCTAAGTACAGAACTATATTGTAAATTACTTATTTTGGGTCAGGAAAGTTAAGTGTGTTATATGGACAGTAATGCTTTATAAACTACACTTGTTTGTAACTAAACTTTACTAAGGCAGAATAATGATGCATATTTGATTTTCATGAGTAGCAGTTTTTAGAATGAAATTTACTTTGTGTCTACTGTGTGATCCGTGATAATAATATGATTTGTTTAGATATTATGTAGAGTGAGGTTAAAATCTATGCTCATCTATTACATACATATATATACAGATGCATTTTTTTTTAGATATTATTACTCTATACTTTAACTAGTTACTCTTAAAAATATTTCAATTATTATTTGGTAGGTATGGGAGTGACAAAAATAATATAATATATAAAAATTAATGATTGCGGTAAAACTCTGTCAACTTATTAAATTAACAAATAAATTAACTTACAGTAGGTAGCGCGCGTATTGTACCGACAATTTTATTTGATAGTTTTAAATATCATTCAAGTTCAATGAATGTATTATCATTTCTAATTAAACATAACTCTTCCAAATTTAAAACGCTATTTCCACAATTATTTCTTCTGTGGCAGCAACGCGCCGGATACGAGTATTATATAAAAATAATAATAATTATTATTATTTTCCAAATGATGGGAAAGAAAGATCTCAACAGATAGGAAAAGTGTAGGGTGGCCCCCCACTTTAGATGTTATGAGAACCTGGCAAGAGATGCAGACAGTCTATGGAAGCACAGGCTCAGGATCGTGCTTTGTGGTGTTCCATAGGGGAAACTTGTGTTATAGACATGTGATGGCATGGTGATAGTAAAGTTGCAGCCTATTTACATCCCACTACGGGGCACAGGCCTCCTCTCATTCTGAGAGGGTTTTAGGGCAAGGAAACGTCCGCCGCGCTGCCCCAATGCGTGTTGGCGAACTTCACATGTCGTCGAAATATTTTTTTTCTTATTTCTCAGACATGCAGGTTTCCTCACGATGTTTTCCTTCACCGCCGAGCACGTGGTAAATCAGCACTTAAAATTGCAATTAACAACTTCATTAGTGCCGGCGGGGATCGAACCCGGGTTGCTCGAGTACTGTGAAGCTTACAGCGAGCGCTAACCATCTGAGCTACCACGGCTCTCTTCTTGGTGATAGTGATGATGAATAATAGTTAGATATGGATATCATATTTGGACCGATGCTTAAAATATTTCATTATTGACTGATTTCCCATTAATATTAGCATCGACTTATAAGCCAACCAAATTTAGTGGCACGGATTCGGAGAATTTCAAGTTTGACCTTGTAAAAATCATATCAAACAAACATAAAAAAATAATGAAAGTTCGTTGAAATTTAATTAATAATCTCTTGCTGATATTGCACAAATTTATTTAGCGTTGGTACATAACTTTCCTATTACCTCTTAATCGCCATATATGTTCGGCATAATTTAACGACGCAAATTGTCATTTTATATTTTTAAGTATATATATACTTATACATTATTTGCTACACCAAGCATTTATACGACAGATATTTTAGGGGACGAAATCAGACAAATAAATGACCAGGTTGTTCTTAACTTAGGTAATTGGTGTACATTGTGCAATACGGCCAAAAACGAAGGCGTTAAGTAATAGTGGTAAATTGTTAATTTGCGAAGCAGTAATGAAAAAGAAAAAGCTTTTTATGCATGTCTTTGGTAGATAATAGTACAAACAATCTCATCTCTCCACCCCTTCAAACTTTACATATCAAATTTTCTTGTTATTTGACTTATTAATATTTAACTTTGCTCAACACAGGTTGTGTATAAATAATACACTGATTGAGAATAAATGTACTAGTAATTATCAATAAATTTTTAAGACTTCCATCTATTTATATCCCCATGTTTTGAAAATGGATGATGAGGCGACGTAAACATACAGAGAAATAAATGATCAGGTGATTCCCCCTTGAATTTTACATACCCAGAGTTGTTCCTAACTCTCAACTTAGCTAAGTGGATTGGTGTATATTGTGCAATTTAGCCAAAGCTAAGGCTAAAAATAAAAGCGGTGTGTTGTACATTTACAAAGCAATATTAAAAAAACCAAAGCTTTGAACTGAGTTCGTTTAGGTACATTTGACAGATTTAAGGACAAACATTCCCAACTCTTCAACTCTGTTACATGATGTGTTACAAGACTTTTTAAGACAACCATTTTTACATCCCTATGTATCTTATTGTTTAACAATTGAAATTGATATTTAAATTGAAAATTTATGTAACAAAAAATGTAAATAACCACAATTATTTACATATTACTGTTCATATTTACAAAGACTGCCTTTCCTGATCCATTTGACAAGAGAAACTTATTATGTTATCCTGATCTGTCCTTCTTTAAAATTATGTTAACGTGTGAAATAAATTCTAAATATCGGCTACATATATCTTTAATCATGATATTTCCAGAATACTTGTTCAATAGCAACTTTGATTGATTCCTAAAAATCCAGAAATACATAAAATTTGAGCTTATATTGTTTTTTATCTTAAGCTCTCCGCTTAAACCAACCTTGATCAGGAGGCGTTTTATTTGAGAGAATGCATAAATACTCGTAACTTAGTATGACGGTAAGTAGTGTTGTTTAAATATAGTTTGACCTTAAACAATATTTTCACCATTAAACCTTAAAAAAAGGTTGTCACTGAGGAAGGAGAATGAAAACATTCTTCGTAAACATTACACTACGTTGTTTATTGGTTTATTCAATTATGTAGCGGTGCACGACACAAAAATCGAAGGTAAAATACTAAATAACATTTTGAAATTTATATTTAAATTTTTTAATTTTAAAATACCCAAATCTTTTATTAATATTGTGTACTTCCAAAAACCGGTGTATAAATATCGTTGTATCAAACTTTTTGCAGTTGTACAGTGATGACTCAGCCGCTAGTGGATAATTCCATTTGATAAGCCTCACGGTGGCGCACATTGAAACGGAACCAATTGATTATTTAATATTTACTACACCAACTGCTACAAAGATTTACTTATGGTTTTTAGTTACACAATATTGATAGGCACAGTCTTCATTAATATATTTATTTAATTTATCTGATTTAACTTTATTTTATTGGATGCAATATCGACCTGAGTGTACTTTATGTAGAATCTAGAATAGATTGAATATGCACAACATCCCTGGTGTAAACACATTAAGATATACCATACAAAATTTTGACGCAATCAAATATATATTTTAATGCTATATCTAAATTAGTAAATAGGTTCATTGTTAATAATTTGCATATAAATGGCACTAAAAAGAAATGTATGAAATTTATGACTCCAAATGTCAAACAATTAAATACTAATGTAACTTTAAATGGGAAAGAACTGAGTCTTGTCGACACCACCATTTTTCTTGGAATCTCACTAGACGCGAAGCTTTAATGGAGCCCCCATATATCAAAACTAGCTAGCAGACTTAGTTCTGCAGCACATGCTGTAAAAAAAAAATAAGAAATCTTACCAGTGTTAAAACAGCTAGTCTAGTTTACTTTAGCTATTTCCATAGCATAATGTCGTATGATATTTTGCTATGGGGACACGCAGCTGACACAGAAATTATTATATTTGTTTTACAGAAGAGGGCCATAAGAGCAATTTATGATTTAAAGCCTAAAGAGTAGCTGCGACAAAAATTTAAGGAAATTAATGTATTAACTTTGGCCTCTCAATACTTTTATGAAAATGTAATTTACGTACACAAAAATAAGTGATATTCATTCTGTAAATACTAGGAACAGACACAAGCTAGTAATACCAGTTACTCGACTGCACAGAGTCAGTAATTCATTCTTGGGGCGATGTATACGCTTTTACAACAAAATTCCAGAAAATATACAAAATTTGACCTCCTCAAAGTTCAAAAACTTAATTAAACTAAGTTTGTATAAAAAGGATTATTATAATATTAGGGAATTTATGGACGAGAATAACCCCTGGGAATGAGGTAATCGCTACCAAGCTATTTCTAAAAAAAAGTCCCGCTGCGTTTTTTGCTGGTTCTTCCCAGGACAGAAGTTTTTTTCCGAATCATTGGTAAATAAACAAAAGAGTGAGTTTGAATAACTATTATTTATAATCTATATTGAATAAAAAGTATCTGTTTCTTTTTCTGTACAATTTACGGAAGGGTTTGTATGAGGTCTGCGAAAAGTGGCGTAAGTCTTGCCGTACATTTGGAGATGTCTGTTCAGTTGCCTTTACGCTGTTCTATTTGATGAAGACTAGTTTCATTTCTCATTTATTTCACAGTCGTTTTTGGGTATGCGACGGGTTTGCAAGCCCTATGTACAGTTTACAGGACCTTGTCATTTAACTTCATAAGTCATGACTAATGTTATTCTATCGAAAATCCGGAAATCTCGGTTTCATCTCAGTACCCGAACCAAAATCTTCGATACTGTGTTATGAACTGTTTCTGCAAACTAGTACAGGTTTACCGAAAGTCAGCCGCGCTGTTGCAGTGCAAAAGCGAATTTATATATATTTATATAATTTATATGTACAGTGTGTAAAGTCGGAAGTTGCTCTTTAGTTTATAAAGTAAAAAAAAAATCAAAGAATATATATTTATGATAGATTTTGTAAAAAGTAAACGAGAAATATTGATTTATATATATAAAAATACATTATAAATTTTATATTTCAATTTAACGAATATTTTTTTTACCTGTGCCTCAAATCTGCAAAACGATGTCCGCCATATTAGATAGCGTTGTTACGTCACTAGGTCAAAGAACTAGCTTATGTGCTGTGTACTAACTAGCTAATTTCGAAATTTTTCAAGTTATCATTACGATTGTTGACTTTTATTCCGAATTTTATTGAAAACGCATCATGGAAGACGGATTCGTAAAAGCGAGTTTATTACTTCGCTTTTAGCACTAATGTTATAAATATTATAATACAAACCTTAGGTGAGAAAAACTTTTTGTTATATTTTTTTGTACAAACCCTCAGACGAAATAAAAATCACTATTTTATTTGGTCTGAGTACAAACCATGTCTTTGTTGCCATATAATAGAAGAAAACAGGAATTAAGTAAAACACTGCACTGCACTTGCAAGGGCTATCAAAATGGCCCACAAAGGGCGGGACAGACGAGCGATTAACATAATCTATTACAAAATTTGACTCGCAATAGGTACCTATCATGTCATGATGTTTTGTTTTGTTTAATCGATAGTTAAATATAAGTCATACTTACATCAAAGTGATCCTCACAGAAGTATAGTTTAGATTCTGTAGACAATGCCTTCGGGTCTCTTATGGCCAGTTTTAACCAAGTATTTCTCATATTTAAATCAGTTGGCATTTTAATCCATAACTTCCCCGGCGTTCTTATGCTCGTATTTTTGCAATCAGGCATAACACAACAATGATATAGATGATAACACATTATAAACATTCAAAAGTATCTTATTCCTTTGCAAAATTGTCAAAATTCTAGAACAGTGGCGTCACGAGTTGAACAGTATGGCGGCTAGCGTTTTCACGCGAAAATTTAAAACGATGGATTAAAAGTAATTTTTATGTCACTATTCGGTTTAAAAAATTTATATAAAAAATATAGTGGTTCATTATCACTCTAGGATTCATTTAAAACACTTTTTGAAAATGGGTGGTTCTCATAGTCATTTTGCATTGGATTTTTCGCCGTCGTCACAAACAATAAAGAAAACAAAACTAAAAAACGTAATTTTATCTGCTTACCTTATTAAGTCAAGGATATGTGAACGTTCTTAAAATATGAAAATATAAACATGGCATTATAAACTACAGATAGATAGGAATTGCCTTACATTTTAAATCATCCAGGACCTCTTTAATATCAGATAAGATCTTGTGCAAACATTGACCTGTTGATGGTCAATAAAAATTATACTTAATTTAATATGTTGTAAACTAGAAAAAAATTATTAATTATTGACCGAGGTATTTATAAAAATAAAACAATTAGACATTCAGTTACCTCCATTTATTACATTCCACATTATTAATACAATCTCGATTGGTGTCATTACAGGGTGAAAACATAAAGTTGAAACTAATATAATTATTTTTATAAACCCAACCCAAAGAAAAAATACAAAGTCATAAGAAAACTAAAGCTAACTGTCATAAGTCGCATCAGAATTTTTATATATTAATTAATAATGTAAATAAGACTTGTATATTAAATCTCTTCTGATTAGACTTACGACCAAAGTAATTAAATAGTGAGTCAAGCTAAACAACACAAAAAATGAGTAGTAAAAGTGGAGATCGCAACTTTTTAGAGTAAACTATTTCTGAAGGTCATAATATATATTGTTATAATAATTTAGTTTCAAGCATATCACATTAAAAAATTATTTTTTCAAAACTGCTTGACCATATTCGAGAAATTTTAAGTCATTGTGATATATATTTATTAATTTTAGTATAAGTCAATATGATTTTTCAACTTAAATAAATATAGCACCGAAATACGAAATAAAATTGCATGAACTCCATTACAGTATAAAGATTGGAGATTGGAAATATCCGAAATAAAATTCAAAAATAGTAAGGAATAACATTTATGGTGAATCTAAAACATAACAATTATGGAATGGTTGTAAGAATTTTTATACCGTGGCTGGCCTGGTATAAATAAATAGGCAATTTAATGTTTAGTCATCAATTAAAGCAAATTGTTTTATACTTTTCACAAGATTACTTTAGATCAGTTATTCAACTGATATATTATATGAAATAGTGCTAAACTTAAGATTGATAAATTCTAATTTTAACATGATATAGATTCTATACATTTTCTTAAAGAATATGCTGACAGAAAGAAAATAGGATTTATTATCTGCTTTACTATCACTATACTGATTCTTACGAACAAGATATCACATGTTCATACTTACAACTGATAGGGTTTTACCGTACTTATACTGGAATTCGCGCTAGCCCGTTCTTCGACATTAAACTCGTTGAAAGTCTAATTTGTCAAGATTAAATTCTTGGTGGAGTTGGTGGGGCGCCGTCACGGTCCTAGAAGATAGAAATAATAATTTATAGCATTTAATACTATAAAAGAGTATAAAAGAAAACATAACCCCTACTGCGTGCTTAATAGATTTTTTGCTTGCTTTATCCATTTCTCTCTATAAAGGAAGTCAGCCTGCCAAACATGCCTAATATTACTTATTAGCCGACATGGGGAGGACCTATGTTCTGCACTGGACTAGGTGAGACGGTAATGATGATGACGAAAGGTGATAAGCGAGCAAACTCCACCTGATGGTAAATGGCTGCTGTGGGCCACAAACATGTAGATAGATGTTCACTATCATCAATTAAGAATGAAAATGCACTTGAGTTTGAGAAGTTGTCACCCGTGAATGCTAATGAAATGTAGAAAATGGTCTCCTGTTCCCTGCATCCACCATATAAAGCACACCATTATGCTGCTTTTTTACGCTGGTATTCTGTGTGAGCACAGTCCTTCCCCGGTTGAGCCGACTCATTCATGCTGCAGTCACAATACAGCTGCAGTGTTGTTCCACCACATTTAAAAAAGACGTATAGAAAAAATAAAAGTAGGTGTTCTTATAGTTCAAGTATAATCAATGTAAATTCGTCACATTAAAATATATTTATTTATAATGTTTTATATTATAATATAAACTAAGTATATTATTTACTTAGTATAAAACGTAATTGTATCGCGCGTCACACAAAATGTAAAATAGTTTTGTATAGGATGTAAAGCCCAATATGCGAGTTTTTATTCAAACGTCAACATCATTCTTACGTTGCGCATCCTGCTGATAAACGATGGCAGGCTCTGGCAAGCGACTAATGGCGAAATAATCTACATAAAATGCCGAACCTGGTATAACGATTTCTAAATTACGGAAGTCGCATGTACGACTTAATAAGACAAAGTCCACTTATTATTTAAAATAAAATAATGAAAGTTAATGAGTACAGATTGACTATTATTAAGTTGCTACATTAAATGTCGATGCATCATTAACATAAGTTGATTAATGATAATTATTCCAGTACCGTACGTCGTTCAATTGTCCACATTTACGTAACATCGCATAATATCAGTCAACCTGGTTCTTCACGGTCAATAAGTAAATGACGCCCGCTGACACTGTGCTCATCAATCCGCATGTATAGAAATGGTTACGTCCAGTTCAGTAGATTTAAAAAGCTATATATAATATACATATAGGTAATTATTTTTACTTGCATTTTCATGACTAATTTGGCCTTTCATGGCCGTTCTATTTTGAAGAGTGATAGCTAAAATATGTAATATACGTTTATTTCTGAATGGCTTTTTATGAAGACAGCATAGATCCGGAAATTAGAGGATTGCGAGTACTGACTCTCTTGTGAAGGGGCCTTTCTAGCTAGTTTTATGCAAATATACCTTAATGTCAAACGTAATATATATATAGTATCATATTGCATGAGTTTAACATAAAGTCGATTATTAAAAACTGTTATAACAAATAAATATGTTAATCCAACATACATCGTAGGTATAGTAAACGGATGCATCTATATGTCTTCTAATACTTTAACGTTTGTATATTTTTACAATACAATACAGATAATTTAAAACTTATCAATTCTAGAACAACCCATAGTTAGATCATATTTCCATATTACAACGCCTACACGCGGCAGCGCCTATCTGGGTGTCATCTCTGTTGGTGATTTATTCATTCAATTTGAATATTATAATATGTTACTTACTATAAATAAAAAAAAAATACTTAAAATCATCCGACACGTAATACAGAAAACTGTCCATCGTAAACGTATGGAACAGGAGTCCATATATACAGAACATGTGTAGTTAGCTCTAAGAACTATGATTAAATGAAAAATTCTATTGATTCTCAGCAATTTCAGGCTCCAAAACCAATTAGTTTTGGATTTTAATTCATTGCATTTGATGCGATCACAGATTGAATTGTTAATTGCATTGTCGCTAGGTTTCTCATAGTCCACATACGCAAGGCAAAGTGGCAAAGTGCTGACGTGTTTATACAGTAGGGCTACGATGGCTATCCGAGTCCAGAATCAGAGTACGAAACCTATCCAACTGCAGTCAGACGTTATATCCCCGAAAATCTTTACCGCTGCATTGGAAGTAGTTTTCAAGCTACTGGACTGGAAAGGATACGGTATTAACATCAATAGCGAGTACATCACTCACCTTCGATTTGCCGACGATATATTCCTTATGGCAGAATCGCTGGAGGGCCTAAGCACTATGCTCAATGACCTCAATAGTGTCTCCCAAGGGATAGGTCTTAAGATGAACATGGATAAAACAAAGATCATGTTTAATGTTCATGTCACACCTATGACGGTAGTTGTTGTGAGCAATAAGCTCGAAGTTGTTGGCGAGTATGTTTACCTGGGATAAATAGTCAGAATAGGTAATTCCAACTTCGACCGAGAGGCTGAAGTCGAGTCTTTGCTGAACAGTCTCGGATTGGGGGCGACTAAATCTAGTCCAGTTTAATCCTCAGAAGAGACAAGTTGGCGCGTTTACTGCTAAAGTAACCCCTTTGTCGTACCTCCTCGGTTTCAAGGCACTCCCCTTGTTGCCTCAGCCGTTATAGGAATCCTCGGCGTCGACATATCGAGTGACATGCAGTTTCGTGGTCACTTGGAAGAGAAGGCCAAATTGACCTCTAAAAAGCTTGACGTGCTCAGCAGAGCGGGACAGTATTTCATGTCGGCACACCGCCTGCAACTTTATAAGGCACAGGTTCGGCCTCACATGGAATACTGTTCCCATCTCTGGGCTGGGGCTCCCCAGTGCCAGCTCCTTCCAATTGACCGCAACAAGCGCAGAGCGGCTCGAATCGTCGACGACCGAGTCCTTTTCGATCGGCTCGATTCACTGGCGTTGCGACGAGATGTCGCATCCCTTTGCATTTTCCTTCGCATTTACCACGGGGAGTGCTCTGAGGAATTGTTCGGATTAATCCCGGCCGCCAAATTTGCAGCAAGCAAGCATATTTGGCGGTCCACCACTGTATGTTTCTCACTAGAAGCTTTCTTCCGCGTACGATCTCTCTGTGGAATAATTTAACACCGGTGATGTTTCCGGACCGATACGACTTCGGCAGCTTCAAGAAAAGAGCTTTAAAAGGCCGGCTACGTATGTGCAATTCCCCTGATGTTGCAATTGTTCATGGGCGGCGGTAGTCACTTACCATCAGGTGAGCCGTATGCTCGTTTGCCCCCTCCCATAAAAAAAGCAATCCGTCAACTATACGTGAAGACTATGGTAAATACTTTCTACTCCTTGGTGCTGTGGATTAGCAATGAGTTGCGGCGCTGAGGGCCGCAAGTTTGAATCCCGCACGAAACAAGTATTTGTATAGCCTACAAATAATTGTTACGGGTAAATGTTTGGCCTAGTGAAATTTGTGTAAATTGCCTCCATAAGGTTTTAGATGCAGATCATTTTAATTTGGGGTGTTGTTTGCATACGTATTCACGAAACGTTTTTATTAAGTCACTTTCTTGTTTGTCTGTAGTTCTGGGTGGAATTTAGTGATTGATTTTAAACCAACTTTCCAATGAGCTGGAAACTTGAAATTTTGAAGATAGCTCAAATTTAGATGACGATACAAGAATATGATAAAAAAACATGGTGATTTTTTTTAATTCACCTGTTCAGCATCTGCTTTTTCATGTGCATTCACAAAGATATTTTGCAGATGCGGTTGTAATTAAAGATAAGAAGGGACAGGCATGACACTTGACGTTCTTCAGTTCGGCTTCAGTTTTTCACTTACAAAGTAATACAGATATATTACTTTGTTATATTGTATATTATGCAGCGTGTACCAGTGACCTTTCGTTTTCTTCTTTCTAACGTTTGTTTCTATTTTGATTTTTTGAACGGAATACATGATTCAGATTTTAAAATTGATGCCTTATGCTTAGCCCTGGCAAACTGATTTCTATGATAATGAACGTTTCTAGAAATACCAAAGCATTGACTTTGCTTCTGTGAATAATTTTTAGCGTAATTTTTAGAAAGACATTTAACTCAAGTTGTAGTGGAGCCTGAAGAATACATATTATTCCATTTCGCCCATTACTGCACTTGTACAGGCCAACTCACACGTCCACAAAACAATTTTTGCTTCTTCAGATATTAAGTAGATTTTGCTCACAACGTATTCTGCTCCAATATAGAAATGAATCGATGAATAAAGCTTGTATATTTTAGGTCAGTTAAAATTTAAGTGGCCATGGCCAAACCCTTTTGGCTATTACTTTAATTTATTTTAATATTGCTATCTACTCCTTAGGTAATCATGTATTATTAAAAATATATACATATTATTACTAAGTTTGTTTATTTGAGGAACAAATTAATGTTTCTTTATTACTATGAAATTTAATACCTAGTGATTTAAGATTTTGCACATCCATGGATCGATCTTTTGAAAGAGTAATATCTAAAATAACTTACGTGCGAGTTTGACGCGGGCTTGGCGGCGTCCTGTATCTGGTTGCGTCGCGGGCGCATCATGTACATAGCGACGGCGAGCGCCATCATGATGAACATCACCAGGAAACTGTTCCCGGCCGACTCTGGGCGTGGCAGCCCCGGTAACTGCTCCAGGCACTCATTGTCGGTGCAGTAAGATTGGCCTTGACGAAGCTGAGCCGAAATTATAACTCAAAATTTACAAATGTTTAATCTAATAAAAGATGTTCATCACCTTTACAACTACTGAACCAATAATTGCGGCTTAGTGATTTTTTAAGAATTAACATTCAATATTATATTTGTTATTAGTTTTGGTGCCTGCAAAATGGACAGTTGTTTTGCGTAACCCTCAAATAATAAATTATGTTTTCCAATATTTCTGAGCATCTTTTGATTGAGATGCAAATTATTCACTGCCAAATTGATTACTGATTTAGGAACAAATACTTTTGTATTAAATAAATGTTTCCCTGCTTTTTGATCCGTTTTTATTGGGAACATAGTACAAATCTTTTCATTTCAATGATTCCTTTTTCTGAGCACTGCACTCAAATTATTAGTGTTCATAACTGTGGATCGAATGACCTGACCATGTAGTAGCAGTGTAAGAATATCCACTTCCTCCTTTCGCTCTGTGGGTGTCGTAAAAGGCGACAGAAGGAATCAAACTGGGAGATAGGCAGCAGCATCTTCTAACAGCCAACG
Organism: Parnassius mnemosyne; assembly: GCA_963668995.1. NCBI lineage: Eukaryota > Metazoa > Arthropoda > Insecta > Lepidoptera > Papilionidae > Parnassius > Parnassius mnemosyne. Next base: position 14,148,334 of record CAVLGL010000035.1, on the reverse strand, counting down.
CACTTGCCAAGTATAGTAACTATGGCAAATATTCACCCTCTGAGGCAATCTATTGGGAAAGCCTATGTTCAGCAGTGGACTTTTGAGAGGCTGTAATATTCTTATAATATTTCTTGTCATCATTGATATATTATTTTTATGTTCTATGCATAAAGTAAGAGAACAGAAATTGTAAGCATTTTTCAAGTGTAAAATAGTAAAAACAATCATTACAGTGTGTGATGGTGTAAGAGAATCGATCACCAATTCGTTCCACAGATGTTATAGTGAGGCGACTATGAGACTATGAGAAATGTAATGAATTTCGATAGATGGCATGTGTGTAACCATCTCGCTTACACTAGACATAAAGTGCCCAAATTGGCTACAGACGGCAACGTTAATTAAAAGTGTGACGTCTGGTTCAGCCTTTGTCAATCTGCTTGCCAAGTGTGATATTTAAGGCAAATCTTACCTGCAACGCAAAGGACCATGTCCAGCAGTGGATGTTTATGCTGATGAAAAAAATGGCAGTCTCATAAAAATAAAAACCTTTCCATCTAAGTTTTTTCTCTTAAAATTCTTTTAATAATTATAACGGATTACCTTTACAAATAACGTTAAGTTATATTACACAATTCTGTTAGTATATACCGTGTTGTTTATAATATTCAGCTTTAATACAGATAAATCAAAAAATGTGCATATATCGACACTTTAAGTAACAAATGTCGTAAAAGCCAAAGAGGCTAAATTTAGATTTTAACACCTTTTTAATCAGTTTCGCGCGCTCTATTGACCTGTATATTTGAAGTTCATATTCGCAAAAAAGATGTCTTTTACAACGCGCCTTCGTTAAGGTTAAGAACCGAGTTTGTTCTTATAAGTCGTAATGATCAATTTGGAGACAGATTTTTTATAATTAAATTTGTAAAAGACATGTTATTTCTTTGCATGGCTTTTACTACATATTGTGATAAAATCTTAAAAGATTATCTTTGAGCATTTTTGTTGTAAAGTCAATCACATTATCAACTATGGTTATTACGACAGTTTTTAAACTGAAAATTTCAAAATAGCAATGTCAATTTATGTCGTGAAAACCACTACCTTTCAAAATATGGTATTTACACCCTAAATTGCATTACAGTGTTTAACACTATGCATAAATTTTTTTTTACACAAATTAAAATTATAATTAACTCTGGTCACCGGCGCGCCGCACCGTCTCGCATTGGCCCGCGGTGTAGTGAGAAGCACTGAGCAAATACAAATTTACTCTGCACCCACCCACTTTTCTAGCAGAGAGTCCAAACGAAGTTCATAACTCAATACTCTCCGACCGATCACATGTGTCTGTTGTATTGAATGATACTAACCCCAAACTTTCCAGCGTCGAAATCAAACTTAGCAGTGCAACACTCTATTTATTGGCCAATATTTATCTCCATCTTCCTTTTACCAGACCAGAGCCTAATATTGACAAACCATGATGCCACAGTGAACAAGTCAGTTTTATTAGAGCCATTTTACTGAATATCTGTGCATCATTTCGAATGTAGGTCAATTTTAATTTTATATTTTAACAAAAATTTGTTCAAGGTACATAATTAGTAAGTAGTATTCTGGTTAATTAATTTAACACTTTAAACATGTTTATTTCTAAAATTTGTACTGCAATTACTACAGTGAATTACATTAACTTTTGATAACATTTGTCTTTTGATACAAAATTCTCATCCATAAAACAATTGCTGACTACTTTAACACCAAAAGCTACAGTTACAAAGTCTGAAAAATTTGTTGTTAAAGCCAGTTAAACTACCTTAATATAAAACCTAAACATGCTAAGCTTTAGTGGCATATAACAGCTTAATTATTTAAAAAAAAATATGCAGGAAATAAATTCAACCATTTTTGTTTTTTGCTCATTCTGTAAAATGATGTTTTGGTTTTTACGACATTTATTGCTCAAAGATTCGATCAACAATACCAAGATCGAAGGCCCAAAGGGTCAAAATGTAACTTATAAATAAGTTCTCTCCCAACCTCTGTTAATAGGGCTCACTGTCCAAAACTTTGTTAATGAGTATAATATCAATAAATTTTATTTATAAACAAGTTAAAAAATAATAGAATGATACCCTTCTTTTAGAAATGTGTGTTAAGTCCACTGCTGGACATGTGCCTCTCCAAGTATAGGGAGGATAAGGTTTTAACTATAACAATACTATTTGAAAAATCATATTAAACAAACATCTATAGTGTAATTGAGCACAAAAATAAATCTCTTTGTTATTAAAATTGGATTATTGCCAAAAATTATCTACTTACACATCATGCACAAACTATTAAAAAAGATATAAATTCTTGATGTTTGCTATGATTAATACAAGAAAAATATGTAAAACTGAAACCTAATTCAACAAAAATAGTGGATAATTTTTTATAATATGTCCATTTATTTTTGTAAATTCTAAAACAAACAATGCTATTGGTGTTTCCCAATTCCAGAGCACATACAGTAATGATTTAAATTCTAATTACTGAAGCTTAAAAAGTTGATATTCATTGTTTTGGAAAGGCTGGTAAATAAAATACAAGAATTTAATTTTAGAAAAGTATATACTAAGATAAAGAAGACATAAACTACTACAACAAAATCTTTTTAACTGCAGCAGTGAAAAGATCCATTTTGAAATTCACATCAAATATGGTCTATTAAACACAGTTAGACACCCTCATATCATTATTGAGAGTAGGAATCTATTGCATTACTCTGACATAAGAAAGGTGTACTGAAGTATTTTACAACATAGAGATTCAATTTACATAGCATGAAATATTTCAATTATCCACAAACTTGTAACAAGCATATACTGATAAGGCATTGAATGTTTTAAGTGCTTGTTAGTGTTGCGGTTTTATAGTATGTAATTAAAATGTATGTAAAGTAAAAAACAATGTTAAACAACAAAAATTTGTTAATTTAAAAAGACAAGCCAATTAAAAAATTATCCTGCTTATAAATATAGCTATAATAATGTCGTTTTTGAATATTTTCGATAGGCAACACAAAATTTGTGACCTTAATATTTTCTTAATGATATCAAAATATTGGGTATAGTAGTTTAGAGATCTTACTATAGCTTATGTTCTTAATACGAAATTGTTGACGTGGAATATTCTACATCAGAGTTTGATAAGCAAGGCACAAGGACATTTGTTAAAACTTCTTACCAGCGAAATAAGTCGCCGCATCGCCAATTCATGATTCCACAGGCACTCACACGGATCCATGTCATCTGCCATTTCTGCGTAAATAGAACGATATGATACAATCAGTTTTCTTCTTTATTACGACGCTAATTTAAACTTTAAATTATATTGAAAGGGAAAATACGTCTTGCTTAGGGATGTTGTTGATGAACAAGAGCTAATTATAAATCCTTTCCTTATTTCCTTTGTTTTTATTTACAAATGTAAAAAAAAAAACAGTCTGTCACAGGAAGAGAAAGTGATAGAGATTTGCAAAACTTGCGTACCTGTAAAACAAGTTTCCCAGTAAAATAAGAAATTCGCTAATACTAATTGTCAATTAGTATATTAAAGCGAATACACCCGCAGTTAATTAATAAAATAAACCAAAAATATTAACAACTATCCTACACCTGCGACGACATTTTTTTATACACTGCACAGACTAATGTGATGATACACTGCATGCACTGGCACTGCACAGAGTAGTACATAACATACTGCTTGCGTTCGTTAAGGCTTACGATAATTCGAAATGTTTTATTTCGAATTATCGTATAAATATATAAGCGATATAAATAGATAAACGATATTAAATAGATTTTTTTTTATTAAACTGAAGTTAGTCAACACTGAAGAAGCCAAACGAATTTACAATTACAGACCACTTGATGGTTAGTGATTACTGTAGCCCGTGGAAATATACATACACATTTCTACATTAACATGAATATTTACTTATAATTCGGTGCTAGGAATCTTTTATGCCAAATTTAATATATAAAAATTCCGTGTCACGATGTTCGTTTACGTTAATCTCTTCACGTTTATGGATTCTCTTATGACACGACTTTGTGACATAGCAGTGCCTGTGTTGCAGTGTTCCGGTCTGAAGGGTAAAGAGAGCCAGTTTAATTACAAACTGTGAGGCTTCCTAGGTCCTGTGATGCCAGTTTAGTTATCAGAGGTGACAACGCATCTGTAGTCTTCTTTCTTTAGAGATGGCTTAAGGTGTATGGACTGCAGTGGTCACTAACTGTCAGATAGACTTTAAACTCATGTTATAAACTCAGTTTTATGAAAAAGTTATAGACAACTTCAACGGATAAATTAAATCGGTAATATTGGCTTAACACAGATATATCGATTCTCAAAATATCGTAAGTATATTATCGATATAAAAATAATGCCTGCTATACATACTCCCTCTACGGCCTGCTACTATTTAGCGATTGTTTGCTTGGAGTTTTGTGATTGGTTGTTGTAGGCCATTGTTATGCGATGAACCAACTTTTTCTAGTTTACTTCGGCATTGGCTACATGGCTTTTAGCCAATAACGACCATTCTTATCAAGGTAGGGCGTAGAGCCGACAGCAATTAGTTTGTGGGTGACAGTCTCTGTCTAAAGGGTGGGGTGACCATAATTTAAGTTAAGTTTTTTTATTTATTATAAGCCAAGCCAGTGCTTGATCGCAATCCCACCTGGTGGTAAGTGGTGATGTAGCCCTTGATGGTAAATCGCACTGTCTTAGCATAACAATAGCCTCTTGCCTTGAAGGCACCTAAATTGTATTCGCCGAAAATACAGACGCCGGAAAATTATTCCACTTCCTTGCTATATGCATTACAAAAGACGAAGCAAACAGTTTGGTTCTAATGCGTGGAATATCGACAACAAAGGGGTAATGACCCGCCGACCACCTTGTTGTCCGATAGTGGAAAGGAGATTGAGGAATTAAATCATACAGTTCCTGCGCACACTCACTGAAATGTATCTTATAAAACACCGAGAGACTAGCTTGTTTGCACCTGAGCTCAAGGCTGACAACATTGGTTTCAACCCAATCAAGGTTGCCAATGAGCCTCTTTGTATTTTGTAGCACCAGCCCATATGTGACAGCAATACTCCATGCACGACCGGACTTGCGCTTTATAAACTCTAATCACACCACGTTGGGTCCGGGAACAACAAGGTGGATGTGACTTCCGTGAAGGAGTGTCACAAGAGAGCGTTCGTTACCCTTTCTGAAAAGAAAGGTTAGACGACTAAGAGAGTTAGGGTCCCTCTGGTGGTGGTCCCGGTCTCGGCGTCCGTAGAAGCGATGGAGCAGTGGACTGTATTTCGTTATAGGTGGTGGCAGAAACTTTAGGAAATAAAACAGATATTTATCTTCAAAATTTCCCCATAAGAGAGCAATGTTGACTTCACTATTTCCGATCACTTCCCTATGCTCGGTAAGGTCACTTAAGTATAGAGAGAAAAAAAATTAGTGTTTGTATGGGCACAGTGACCAAACTGTGTTAAATTATGAGTGTAAATAGATTATGAAGTTTCATTGCAATCGGAATCAATCTTCTGCCTCCCAAGTCATGTGGAAATTGTCAACAAATATGATTAAAAAGACCTAACAGCACGGCACACAAAGTTACACTAATGTTCACTATTTATAATTAAAAGTCTTAAATCAATTGTAAATATAGGTTTAATAAAACGCAAACAATTTTTGAAACAAAAATAATAAAGAATAATTAATAACGTGAAAAGTTTAGTTAGTGCCAAAATCCTTTTTACTGTCGAATATCGGCATCGCATTTCTCGATTCTATCTGAGATTTGATGAAACTTTCTGCCATTTTTTTATTGTATAAAGTGGCTGAAGCTTCGGTCACAGCTTCAACTAATCTTTCTACTGCTTATGTGTGACACGGAAGAGGTAATAGTCCAAATTCTCGTTTTAAAACCAATGGATAATTTGATTTTAATAACGGTGGCTCAGTGATATTTTGTTGCCAATGCAAAAGATAACAAAATGTTGATGCGTTAAAGTTAATCTTTGGAAACTGAAACAGACTTTTTTTGGTGTTTCTGATCTAGTTTACAAAATTCGACGTGCGGCTGGGGTTTTTTTTTTAAATAAATGGGTCGGTATTTTATATCTGGTTAGCTTGACAAATTTAAAAAGTGTCGTGATCCATCTTTACAGAACTTCGAGTCAGGTTCTTTTATCAAAGAAATATGCTCTTCAAGTATGAGTATATAAGTATCTTGAAGTATGAAACTTTTTTATTCAATATAGATTATAAATAATACTTATTGAAAGTCACTCTTTTGTTTGATTACCACTGGTTCAAAAAAAAACTTCTGTCCTGGGAAGAACCAGCTAGAAATCCAGCGGAACTTTTTTTAAAAATAACAGCTTACAATCATGTATATTACACTAATTATCAACACTACAAATTAGAAATAGCTTGTTAGCGATCACCTCATTTCCAGGGGTTATTATCATACATAAATTCTTTAATATTATAATAACCCTTTTTATACAAACTTAGTTTAATAAAGTTTTTAAACTTTGAGCAGGTCAAATTTTGTATATTTTCTGGAATTTTGTTGTAAAAGCGTAACATCACCCCAAGAATGAATTACTGACTCGATGGAGTTGAGTAACTGGTATTACTAGCTTGTGTCTGTTCCTAGTATTTACAGAATGAATATCACTTATTTTTGTAAAACTACTTGTATTTTTGTGTACGTACATAAAATTATATATATATATATATATACATACATATATACATATATATATATATATATATATATATATATATATATATATATATATATATATATATATATATATATATATATATTTCCTTAAATTTACTTAAGGCTTTAAATCATAAATTGCTCTTATGGCCCTCTTCTGTAAAACAAATATAATTTCAGTGTCAGCTGCCTGTCCTCACGGTAAAATACCATACGAAATTGTGCTATGAAAATAGCTAAAGTAAACCAGTCTAGCTGTTTCAACACTGATAAGACTTCTAATCTTTTTTACAGCATATGCTGCAGAACTAAGTGTGCTTGCTACTTTTGATATATGGGCGCTCCATTGAAGCTTCGCGTCTAGTGTGATTCCAAGAAAAATGGTGGTATCTACAAGACTCAGTTTCTCCCCATTTAAAATTACATTAGTATTTAATTGTTTGACATTTGGAGTCATGAATTTCATACATTCCGTTTTAGTGCCATTTAAATGCAAATTGCATTTAAAAGTAAATAATGCTATATCTAAATTAGTAAATTGGTTCAATCTTAATTGCTAATTGAACCAATTTACTAATTTAGATATAGCATTATTTACTTCGTCATATTTTAGTAATTGTTGACTTAGTTTGAAAATTAAAGAAGTGTCATCTGCAAATAATATACTATATCATGGTTATCCCCTACTATGTAAGGTAAGTCATTAATGTACACAAGAAATAGAAAGGGGCCGAGAATTGAGCCTTGAGGCACGCCCATTTGTACCATCGATCCGGAGGAGCTCATACTGTTAATGACAACTTTTTGCGTTCTCTTACTTAAATATGAAATAATTAATTTAAGAGCATCACTTCTTACACCGTAGTGTTGAAGTTTCCTGATTTATGTTTCATGGTGAACTATCAAACAATCGAAGGATTGGTCACAAAATATACCCAAAGCATCCTGTAAATTCTCCCATGCATTAAAGATATATTTAATCAGCTCAACACCGGCATCAGTTGTCGAGCGACCCCTTGTGAAACCAAATTGATTTTTACGAAGTAAATTATTTATATTAAAGAAATTTAACATTTGATCCAGAATAATTTTTTCAAAAATCTTACCAAGAGTTGGTAGTACAGAAATAGGTCTAAAATTGGCGGGGTCTAATGTACTCCCAGATTTAAATAAAGGTATTACTTTACTATGCTTCATTAAATCAGGAAACACACCAGATTCGATACTAGTATTAAAAATAATAGCTAAATGAGGCGCGATTGTATCTATTATAGACGCAATAACTTTAACGGAAATCCCCCACAGATCCGCAGTTTTCTTAACATCAATAGTTTTAAAATATTTTACAATATCTTTTGAAGATACTTTATGAAATATAAGATTCTTTGTACACGCATTTATATTTTGTTTAAGTAATGATTCGGCGACGGCAGACAAGCTTTATCTTTTCTCTCATCGAAATATAATGCTACCAACAGTTTGTTATGTAATATTATCTTCATTCGTTTTGGTCCTAATGAAGGAATAGAAGATTTCGCCAATATTTGTATTAGTTTTGCAACTACAACGGCCCTTATTTCTTTACATGGCTTAATTTTTTTACTCTCTCAAATTTTAACCTTTGTCGGGACCACTCATAAAACTTCATCACATCTTCGTAAGTTATCTTTTAAATCACATAAATCACTAAATAAGGCACACTTCCAGCTATTTCATGTGCGTGCCATTTTTCTGATGACGTGAAATCAATGACCACAGACTAACTAGTAGATTCTAATCAATGACCACCAATGACGCAACGCGCAAAACTCATTGTTTTACCAATAAATCGCACATAAAATAGTACCTAGTATGGGAGGTGCTTCTTCATACTAGGTAAGACACATCATTTTATTTTATAACGCGGATATTTGCGAAGTAAATTTTTGTAAAAGATTTTATATAATGGATTTCCGCAAAGTAACGCCTGATTCTATTAATTATAATAAATCGCACGTCAACTTCCCCCGCACCCACCCCTTCCTCTTCCTTTGTCCTTGAACTCAATTAAACAATTTCTTATTTATCATTACTAAAAATTTTTACGCATGAAATTATACACATATAGTACACAAAATACATGAAAAGTATTAGTAAAGTAACGTAAATAGTTTAAAAAGTAAAAGTAAATAGTTCTATGACAGTTCGGAGGCAATAAAACTTAAAATGATCTAATAAAACTTTACATATTAATAAACGACATCATTTGGGACCTTTTTAATGTTGTGCAGAGATACAACGACCTTCTTTGTTTGAAGTTAGCTGCAAGATGCCGTGGGCTGCAGTAGCCACTTACCATCGTCAGGTGGACTGAAGTACGTTGGTTAGGTACTTCAATTTAATAAAATAAACTTTATGTAAATACCAATATAGTTAACTTTTTTATAACATGTATTTTCAGAGCTTCGAGAATACTCTGAATTGAACCTTTTTATGGATACCCAGACACGATATTTCAATATTTATTTCATTTTTCTGAACTTACTTATATGTCCGCAATAAGCCGTTATGTTAGTTTTTATATTACTTCATGCAGCCTTAAATCTGCGAAAGGGCACAATGCTTCTAAATATATATAATTTGTCAAAATACGATGGGTAGTTTAGATCTGAGGGAACAGATGAACATACATTCATACATAGCCTTCCAAAATTGTAACCATCCTTTTGGCTTCGCCGTAGATTGGTAAAATAATCACTAACATCATCTGCGTCAAACCAGATGACACGAATATTTTGCAATTGGTATCGATAATTGAAGCTAAGGCAGGTAATGGAGTGCAGAACTATTTATCACCCACTACACTGCACAATGCACATAAAGTGCATGCATTACACGCAATTGGTGTATTTTGATTTTGGTCTCGCTCTATTCACTCCATCGCCAATGTAGTATAAGTTATCTGCGGGTAATAAGGCTTAGCTAAGGGAAAATCGAAAATAAAATCAGAAATATCTAATTTCGTCTACAGATTTTTATTAAAATTCGTTAGTTTAGTAGTTTCTATAAAGTATGAACAAATAATTGTAACATTTGCCATAAAGAAAAACAAAATTAAACATTTCTAAAAACCTTGCTAGTAGGCCTTATTTTACTATTGTAGGATAATAAGGCCTACTGCTTTAACGAACTCAAATAATCAATTTATACGTAATATATTAATATTTGTGATCAATAATAAAATGAGCGCAGCAATTAAGATTTAAAATTAAAATTTAAAAAATATATAAATTGCCACGCCTAACAGTACTTAAAGTCATTCGTATAATGACGAACACACTAACAAACTCACACCTCGTGATAATCATCAGTGGGTCGGTTGTGTTTCGAGTTGAGTTGAGTGTTAGGTTGAGTTGAGAATTGGGTTTATTATTGGGTTGAGTCTCCTCCCAACCAAATTTCTGTTACAGCGGCCAGTATCAACGGAGATTAGCCCATCAGCATAGTACAGAATTATAGTATTCAAATGTATGCGCAAGTACAGGTGCACTCTCTATTCCCTCACAATCATCAAATCGCAATCCGACACGGTCCGAGAGAGCTGCGCCTAAGCGCAGGACCAATAATTTACACATAATTTAATAGCTTCTAATGTCAAAGCCTTTTCTTCGACACACTTTGTCTTTGCACTGTTTGGACAGCTGAAACCAGGCCTATTTCTGACTACGACATTAGTTTAATAATAAAAGCGTACGATTTATTTGCATTTATAACCAGGGGCGTAGCTACCGCCGTATCAGCCGTATCAGTGATACGGGGCCCCCGGGTTACAGAGGCCCCGAACGTATGTAAGCAAAGTTCTAAGGACTTCTATGGGACAGGATGTTGGTTTGAATTGTTGGGGTAGCTTAGTTCCTAGGAGTATTAATTATAAGTAATAACTTATAATCAATATATGAATTCAATGCGACAGTTTTTGTGTCTTTTGTGAAAAATCTTTACCCTTCATATGGGCCCTGTGACAAATTTTGATACAGGGTACCTCTAAGGCACGCTACTCCACTGTTTGTAACATTTCAAAAGTGATATAAAATTCATAATAAAATAAGAAAACTACGCAAGAAGAAGGAGTCGAAACGAGCACACAGTCCACCTGATAATAAGTGGTTGCTGTGACCCATAGACATCTACATTTATCCTCAATAAATAATCAAAATGCAGATGCGTCGTCACCCGTGAGGACTAAGACGGAATGCCTCTTTTCCAGTAAATTGGATCTCCCGTTGCCTACACTCACCATACGACACAGCAGTGTCAAGCTGCCATTTTACGCTGGTATTCTGTGAGAGCGTGGTCCTTCTCCGATAGAGTCGACCCATTCTTGCTACGACTATACTACTAATATAGCTGCAGCATGGCTCTACCGCGTATAAAAAATGAAACTACTGAAAAGCATAGACACCTGCAACCAATTCTAAACATAAAAGGCTGCAGACGCTATCACCCCTGAGGACTAAGATGTAATGCCTCTCAACCTGTAATTACACAGGCTCTCTACACCCTTTAGACCGGTACACGGCAGTGTATTCATCACTATACGGCGCAAATAAGTGAGAGACTTTTAGGCGGAAAAGCGGCTCAGGCGTAAAATGCGCTGACAATAAAGCGCTATGTGGCACTAATAGTTCTAAGCCTAAGGCCTTAGAGGAGATTAGCAGTGCGTGTGCCCAAGCGTCGTGTTAGATATAAATATGGCCGCTGTACGGTCTCCAGTCGGACTCAGGGCGAAAGTTTAGTAGGTTGCACAGCGATCGTGTATCAGACACAAAATGGCCGTCAAATTAAAATGCACAGACGGACATATTATTTAACTCGTAGTAAGAGCAAAAGCAAAAAGAAATTCTATGACTTTACGAAAACTTTTTTCATTATTAAATTATTATATCCCCATAAATTATTCAAAGCAATACTCTTCTATTATTTTTCGTTCCAATTCGTAAAACAGATTTATAAAGAAAACTCAAAGCGCTTTGTTTTCACCACCAGACGGGAATTAAATAATATCTATCTCTAGACGTACATAATATTATCATGTTGTTTGATGTCAGTGTTAAACGTGATTGCGGGAATCGAGAAGCGACGAAGGCGTGGTCGCGTCCGGTCCGCCCAAACGGCGATGGGCGTCGCCGCCGCCCATGTCTAATTGATTTTATACTTGCAATAAATTAACTTATAATGGAGTATATTTTATATAGCTATGAAGAATTATCTATTTGCCCCTATAAATTAAAGCTTAAGGGAAATTTGGGTATACATAATAGTGAATATTAAATTTATATATTTGTTTCTGCCATAAATTACTAATATCGAAACATTCAGATGTTATAATCTAAACAAATAAATAAAATTGAAGTTTTTGTTTGTAATGTCAACAGCTTTTTACTAAATGCATATGAAAGTATTTACGGTACTTATAACAAAAAAAAAACAATTTTTAAAACTTTTGTCTGTCTGTTTGTTCCGGCTAATCTCCGAAACAGCTGGACCGATATTGACGGGATTTTCACTGGCAGATAGCTGATGTTATAAGAAGTAACTTAGGCTACTTTTATTTAAGTAAAAGAATTAGGGTTCCGCGCAAAAAAATTAAAACCCATGAAATCTAATGTAACCAACCAATAGTAAATAAGTCGCGGGGAACATCTAGTACTCTTTTTGTTAATTTAGTTGATATTCTGTTACTCCGCCACTGTACGTCGTAAGATAATACACAATCATCTCTTTAGGTGCAGTGAGAGGTGACAAAAGGAAACTGAAACAGTAGATAGACAGCAGTATCCTCTTGACAAAAACTTAAAATAATAAAAAAAATCGGTTGCTAACCCGTCTGCCAAACATGGCAACTACGACAAGTATCTTCCTAAGAAGCAATCTATGTGGGATGCCTATGTACAGCAGTGGACTTTGACGAGATGATATTTTTTATATAAGATAAGGGTGACAAACGAGCACACAGTCCACCTGATGGTAAGTGGTTACTGTCGCCCATAGACATCTACATCTATCTTCGATTACGAATCAAAATTCACATGCGTTGTCACCCGTGAGGACTAAGATGGAATGCCTCGTTTCCAGTAAAAAGGTTCTCCGGTTCTCTACACTCATCATACGAAACAGCAGCGTTAAGCTGCTATTTTACGTTGGTATTCTGTGAGAGCGTGGTCCTTCCCCGGTCAAGCCGACCCATTCGTGCTACAACTATCCTAATAATATAGCTGCAGCATGGCTCTACCATGTATAATGATGTTGATACTTGTTTATAAATTTACCACTATTCAGGGTTGTTTATCAAAGAGTTACCAAATTTTAAACTTAAGTTCAAATATATAAATAATGATATTCCGTTATTGCAGTTTTTGAAAATAAGGCTTCTACTTTTATTTGAAGTTATCCCAAATTGAATGTGATTTACGGGCAACAACGTTTATACCTACGATCGACTCTATGAATGTGTCCGTGCGCAGTAAAATCAGTTAAAATAATGCATTACCATTTTGAATTTAAAAGATAAAAAGAATAGAACTTTTGAGTAATTTTTTTAATAATTTTTTTTTCACCATTTGCCTATATTACTTTATTGCCGGTTATTGCAAAATAACCCTGTATATTTAACCTGTATATTGTTTTTTTTAGTTATTTCAGTTTGCTATTTTAGAACAGTATCTTATATTATGGAAATGCTAGGATGGCGGTAGGATATATGTTTTATATTTTTTATTTTGTGCATTCATTCGTTATGATAGTAATTAAGTAACTGCGAGAGGGCGGGCGAGAGGATAAGGGTATTATTACTCGTAACTTCATTTGTCCAGGCAACCTTATAATCATTGTAACTACTAAAATTACAATTTAACAAAAAAATCGTGTGTGTTGCCTGCATGTAAACTCTGCCAACGTTTACTTCATCCAGTACCACCTCGTGATCATCATCATCATCGCATTACAGACCTTCACAAGTCCACTGCTGAACATAGGCCTCTCCCAAGGAATGCCACAAAACACGGTCCTGAGCCGCCATGGCTGGCTGGTGTTTTGTACCACCTCGTAAATGAAGGGATTTTCTTTACAAGGAGATCCATAAATATAGATCCTTACTATAATGACAACCATTTACAACTCATGTTAAAAGGTAGAAGAGTATTTAGTAGAACCCTGTCAACTAACGAAATCTGTAATATGTCATTTATCATCTTATAAATAAATTATAATGTATCTGTGGTTTCCCAAGTACAGGAGACAGGTTTTCGAGTGGCAGCTTCTTATTGGTTACTAAGTTGAACGTAGGGCGGCTGTCCAACCATGGGCACAACTTCTACACACTACACCGTTTTTATACGTGGTAGAACTTTATACGCGATAGAGCTATGTTGCAGCTATATTATTTTTATAGCACAAATGGGTCGGCTAGACCGGGGAAGGACCACGCTCTCACGGAATACCAGCGTAAAATAGCAACTTAATGCTGCTGTGCTTCGTATGGCGAGTGTACTGAACCGGAGACACATTTTACTGGAAACGGGGCATTCCGTTTCAGTCCGCAGGGATGAAATCACATCTGCATTTTGATTTTTTTTTTGTCTACGGGCCGCAGCATCCACTTACCATCAGGTAGACTGTGTGCTCGTTTTTTACCTTCAATTAATTTAAAAAAATTGGGCCTAGTTGTATTCGTCTTTGATTGTCCTCGTGTATCTGACAATATATTATTTTAGCATAGCTCTGAGCTAACCTAGCTATTAACGTTACGTTACGTTAGCGGGTAGGCTACGAAGCCGAGTAAAAGCTCTCAATAGGGTATTGAAGTTAAATAATGCCGTAGACCCAGTCCGATGTGGCCCCAAAAGTATTTAATACTTAAAAAAGAAATATTTTAATACGTTTTTTGTGAATATTATACCATAATGGGCCGTGGTAGTTCACGGGCTAATAAGCGCTCGTTATAAATTTCCCAATAAGCGAGCGCACCGGTTCGATTCCCGCCGGCAACAATGAAGTTGTTAATTGCTAGTTGCGACGGTAAAGGAACTTGCATGTCTGAGAATAAATTGGAAGTTTGGAGTGTTTTTCGAAATTGGCCCGGATGTTATATCCTGCGTCGTCATGGTCATCATAGTATTCCTCAAGTAACACTTGCGATACCAAACATTTTATACTATATCAATAATAATCTCAATGATGCCAGATATAAGGTTTTCACGGAATAAAACCGAAACGGATCGAACAGGAATAATCTACGAATGCCTATGTACTTGGATTAATTATATTTTAAGTTTAAATATTTTGTATGGAAAGTTATATCACAAATTAAGTTTAACTCGCTCTAAGCCATTGTTTCCATTACATCGTCAAAAAGAAAAAATCTTTTTCCAAGCATTGATTTTGCTTTGAAAAAGAGACAAAACAAAAAGTAGGCAATGCCAGGATTTCACTGGCAAATGTCCTGCGCGAAGAGTCAGTCACGCCCCATAGGTCTTGGAGTATCAGGCAGAGCCGGGCGCCGTCACTTGGCTGCGGACACCGCGGCGCGCGGACATGGCGCAAGTTACGCGCCCGCCGAGCCACACGTGAGTACAGCTTACACCTAATAACTTTTTAGGATCGAAAGTTACGATTTTAAAATCGATCGTAGTTTAAGATTCTTAACGAAATTTTTTCGCTTTGACGTTAACGACTGAGTAGCCAATTTAAAGGGATATTTTTTTTAATATAAGAATACTTATGCCTTGTGTCTATTTTTAAGATATTAATAAATATTACAGTAGGAGTTACTGTTTCTGCATATATATTTATTATTTTTCCCTGGTGAATATATATAAAAAAAACTAAAATCTATTTAAAAAAAGAACCAGATGACACATCTCTCGCCTTTTCCAGCCTATAAATAATTAAATTTTATTCTATTAATGGTGTTGTTGAAACTACGAGTATAGCCGCCGATAAAAGAAAGTAGAGTCGATAGTAGAGCGTTTTAATTCATCAAAAAACATTTACTAGTACTTGCTACAATTAAAAAAGTACCTCGGAAAAGTAGCCAGAAACCTATATAATGAATAAAAATATTTATTTTACTGGAGATTTATTAGTAAGTTAAATTCATTAAGTTATTGTATTGTAGTTTATGGATTACGAAAAATTACAAGTGCATCAATATATCGCTGAAGATATAAAATACATAATACATAGTCTTTATAATATTTATTTGAATATTATCTAATTAATAGTTATTAGAGCCATGGTAGCTAAGGGATCTAAGCGCTCGCCGCAAATTCTTATAATACCTACGCCAGCAACCCGGGTTCGATTCCCGCTGGCACCATGGAAATTGTATATTAAGTGCTGTTTTACCACATAGTGAGAAAACCTGTATGTTTCTGAAATTAAAAAAAAACAGAAGACAGAAGAAGTTACCCCAATACGCGTTGAAGAACTTCACATAGTTTGTCAACACGCATTGGGGTAACACGGTCAACACTTTATGCGTGGTAGAGTCATGCTGCATCTATATCAGTAGTATAGTTGTAGCAAGATTGGGTTGGCTCGACCGGGGAAGGACCACACTCTCACAGAATACCAGCGTAAGATAGCAGCTTAACGCGCCTTTCTTTCGTTTGGTGAGTGTAGAGAACCGAAGACCCCATTAACTGGAAACGAGGCATTTTATCTTAGTCCTCACGGGTGACAACGCATCTGCATTTTGATTCGTAGTTAAAGATGGATGTAGATGTCTGTGGACAAAAGCAACTACTTACCATCATGTGGACTGTGTGTTCGTTTGTCACCCTTATACTATAAAAAACACTTCCTTGCAAAGCCTAGTACCCATGTAACTGCTGTAACTGTACTGTACCGGAAAAGAATCATTGATGATTACTCGCGATTTGATACGTTAAATTATTACGCATTCTGCTAATATTTTACATGTAGGTATATAATATTTTATATAATAATGGTACTCTGTTGTACATTAGGTATAATAAACATACATATTTACTCGACCAGTGCGGTTTATAAATTGCTCCTACCTCTCTGAAAGTAGAAACCTGTCTGTAGCCAGTTGTGACACGTGCATATATAAGCTGTAACTTTAATTTTAATTTTTAATTATTTAAAACATTTCTTTGATCTTAGGAAAGGTTTGTAAATTTGTCATTTAGGTGGAGAGACTTTCTCACACTTTTTTAACATTTTGGCGTTTTCTAATAAAATATGTTAATATTCGAAAAGATATATACAACATGTAGGTATTTGTTTGTTTCTGTAAGGTGCTTAAGTTTAATAAATTTGAAATTTGATTGATCTTTTCAAATCTTAACATATTTTACTAGAAAATACTAAAAATGTAAAAAATATGAAAAAGTCTTAATCAAAATACGGGTTGTATCTACCTATTTGTTTGTTTCTGTAATGTGCTTCATTTTAATAAATTGTTATATCTTTACCCGAATCTTAACATATCTTATATATGCCGCGGTTATTTTTACAGATTTATAGATTACAAATGAACATACAGAAACGCATATTTAATTCATAGTAATATCTTCAAAACGTATTCTTAATTCTCACGAGGTAAACGTATATATTAATAACATATTAAGTACATTAAAAAATATGGAATTAAACACTGGTTACACAAGTTTTCCTTTCATTTGATAATTATACTATAATAGCTTTACATTAGCATTTTTGTCATAATTAATAAATTTTAGCTCTATTATATTAATTCCTATAAAAAGTGGTTTCCAACAGTGGTAGAGCCACGTGGTGGCTTTTGCTGTCGTACGGATGGGCCGGCTCGAACCGGGGTGGTACCACGAACTCACAGAATACCAGCGTGAAGTAGAGGTTTACCTCTGCGTTACGCTTGGTGAGTGCAGGTGGCCGGAGGCCCTTTTTACTGGAAATGAGGCATTCCATCTTAGTCCTCACGGGTGACAACGCATCTGAATTTTGATTTGTAATAGAGGATAGATGTAGATGTCTTTGGGCCGCAGCAACCACTTACGATCAGGTGGACTGTGTGCTCGTTTGTCACCCTTATCCTGTAAAAAAAGTACATAACACATAACTGAAAGTTTACAATGTTAAGATGCTATTTGTACCCACACTTAGTGAACAAATAAATACTTGAAAGCATGCACCTATTACAATATTAATAGAAATAAAACACTAGTACGGTAAGTCAAAAATTTACTGCACTAATTGCCCGGTTTTTCTTCGGTACGAATTTATTCCTTGCCAAAGAGTTTTAGGTAAGTTATTCTTAAAAAATCAAATAATGATTAAA
This sequence comes from Parnassius mnemosyne, assembly GCA_963668995.1. NCBI lineage: Eukaryota > Metazoa > Arthropoda > Insecta > Lepidoptera > Papilionidae > Parnassius > Parnassius mnemosyne. The sequence continues at coordinate 14,130,227 of CAVLGL010000035.1, read as the reverse complement.
ATCTCAAGTCAATGTCAAAACTTCAGTACGATCTGGATACCACTGCTAGGCTTACTTGATTTGAACTTCTTAGACCCAAGGCTTTCTAGACAGCAAATTTAGTTAGTAAATATTAATAATAAAAATATATTAAAGAAGTTAAAATGTAACTTAAACTATAAATCAAAAATATTTTTTAAAGTATTTTAAGTATTTTTTTAAGTATTACCTACGTCTGTCCTGTGTGCAGCATAAATATCATTTTTATATCTGTAAATACCAAAAATAATCGTTAAAACTATTTTGTATAATTCTATATAGTATTTTTAGAGATTATTATAGATGTAATATAACCAAAATTTTTCTCTTATTATTTAATATTACCTAGCGGTTGCTTTTACGTCTGCAATATCTAATGGTGTCATCGGAAGCGACTTGCGCCTAAGATACAGGCTCAGCCTAATTCAGACGCTAGTGTTCAAAATTGTGTAAGTTAATCAGAACTTGTTATATGGAATTCCATTATAATGGAGTTACATAACATAACGTAAATATAAGCATCTGTTATTATATTACGCTGTGTAAAAACACCTACCGAATAAAAAAAGAGAACTTTTAAATTAAATACAATGAATTTAATTCTTCATATGTAGTAAAGCCATGCTACAGCTATATTAATAGTATAGTTTACGCGTGGTAGAGCCATGCTGCAGCTATATTATTGGTATAGTTGCAGCACGAATGGGTCTGCTCGACCGGGGAAGGACCACGCTCTCACAGAATACCAGCGTCAAATAGCAGCTTAACGCTGCTTTGTTTCGTATGGTGAGTGTAGAGAACCGGAGACCCTTTTTACTGGCAAAGAGGCATTCCATCTTAGTCCCCACGGGCGACAACGCATCTGCATTTTGATTCATAATCGAGGATAGATGTAGATGTCTATGGGCCACAGCAACCACTTACCATCAGGTGGACTGTGTGCTCGTTTGTCACCCATATCCTATAAAAAAGTTGTAGCACGAATGGGTTGGCTCGACCGGGGAAGGACCACGCTCTCACAGAACAAAAGCGTAAAATAGCCGCTTAATGTGGCTGTGTTTCGTTTGGTGAGTTTAGAGAACCGGAGACCTCTTTAACTAGAAACGAGGCATCCTTCTTATTCCTCACGGCTTGTCAGCCGTTGTCACGCATCTGTATTTTATTCACAAACAAGGATAGATGTAGATGGGCCACGGCAACCACTTACCGTCAGGTGGACTATGTAGTCGCTTGCCACCGTTATCCTATAAAAACTTATTATAATAAAATTAAAATTCTGTTGATATTTCTTGAATACAGTTTTCTTTTTGGAATAAATGCAGTGAAAATAATCATCAATATCTCGTGAGTGGTTTAGTCGTTTTCATAGTAGAAATTTCAATCTGTGAAATCACACACAGCAAAGATACAGCCACTCGGGCTGGGTAACGAGTAATTGTGAGTTGTATTAGCATTGTTGGATGTTAGCATATCTGAAATATACTTTGCGCCAGGTCGGCTTTTATTTAAAAACTAGTAGAATGGATGGCCTACGAACTAGCTGAACTGGAAAAAATAGATTTTGTATTTTTTCCATTTAAGTAGAAACGAAGAACGCTAAGGATGAATTATAGTAAGGTTTTAACACAGTTTTCTAAGTAAAATCTTGTTCCACATGGTATAACTTACCATTGATTTAATTTATTAAAACTTTTACAAATTTGGTACATCGATAAAGAGCTGATTAGTCGTCCTCCGTCAGTTTTTTATAACTGACTAGCTTTTTACCCGCGGCTTTGCTCGCGTGGTCTTCAATTTAGAACCATCATTAAATGCTATTCCGTGCTAAATTTAGAAAAAAATCTCTAAAATTCGATCACTTCTAGAGTCACTTCGGTGTCTGTGTCTCTATGTCAGTTTGTCAAGAAAGAAATTTTTTTTGAATTCCAAAAGACTATTGGACCTAGATGATTGATATTTGGCATATATATATAATATGTTATATGAAAACGTGAATAAATAAGTTTTTCAGAATTTCATTAATATCATGTCTACAATTTTTTATATTGGACGTGTTTTCCGATGTATCCATAAGAAAGATAAATTGTTATTATTATTTACTTTTTACATTCATTCATAATTAAAGTATTTAATTTTAACAAAATAATGATTTTCATGGTCTTATATGTGATATTTGATTCATATCATTGTTCCAATTTAATATTGATTGGCACTATAAAATAGATTCTGATATTTTTTCTACGTTAGTAGACTTCAAAATTTCATAAATGCAATTCTATAATGGTAAATACTACACATGTGATAAATCAAGGTTTAATAAATTACGTTACATTTTAACTTTTATTTAAGCGGTTTGTACAAAACACATCTTTGGCAGAAAGTTCCAAGAAAATTTGCGTAAAAGAATATATTACCGATGTGAAGCGCCGACGCTCCGAGAAGTCTGAAGTATGTCAACATTTTCAGTATCGTCCCAATCATTATATCACATGTGATAGACAACAAATCGCAATAGAACACCGATTGCTGCCAGGGATGATTTGCTAGCATACTACTGCAAGAGTTCAAGATATTGTGAAGTTAAAAGTTGATTGTAGTCTTCGTAAACTATGAGATCAGGACGTTAAACAAGTCCCCCTCCCCCTGTCTCCAAGGGTTCTTTAAAATGCCTGAAACGTCAGGAATTTAAAAAGTTAAAATTAAACACGATAAAATCCTTAAGATTTCTTTTATTGCAAATGAAGTTCTATTCGCAGTGAACGTGGGAAGAACTACACTCATGATCCGAAGCAGAAAAATGTTCGCCTTATTGTGGCGGCGAAAGAGAATCCGCCTCCTCATGTCGTTCCATGTGTGTCAAAACAAACAGGAGATGGGCAACATTATCTTCCTGACAACAGTTCAAAATAATTAAAGGATGCGTTTGCCAACCCGCCCGCCAAGCGTGGCAACTATAGCAAATATCCAGCCTATTGGGCAATTTATGGGGGAGACCTATGTTCAGTTCAGTGGACTTTTGATAGGTTGTAATGATAACGATGATGAGTTCTATTCTTTCGAATCTTTGCTACCGTTAATATTTACGGTAGTGTGAAAACAGAAAGTAACATCTCCGAAAATATGAATGAAATAAAAACACCATAAGCCTTTAAAACTAAAAAAAGTATCTGTCTACATACATATCACTACTGGGCACAGGTCTCAGAGCTTTTGTCAAAAAAAAAGTGCCAACGCGGTCACCTCAACTGGGAAACTTCTCAGATATGTAGGTTTTCTTTCACCGCCTAGAATGTGATAAATCGACACTTCAAATTGCAATTCACATATGTAAAAATATATAATAATGCTTATGTAGGTACTATGAAATTTACGTTTGGATCAGTTTGATTACCGCCTTTGACAAGTAAAATAATATAAACCTTTGTTTAAGTAAAATCTGCTATCTTTAATATTTAAAGTATTTTTTCGCAACAGACTGTTCATTTACATATCTCATGCGAACTATGAAACCAGGACAAATGATGATTTGTCTGATAATATGAAAACTCAAAAATACAAAAATCTTAAATGACAAACTGATTTAAAAGTCTCATTAAACGTATAAAAACTAAAGTAGCAGCTTACATACGTATCACTACTGTGCACAGGGCTCCTCATTACCTATAGTGTTTTGTAGAAAAGAGTATGTCGCAATCCTTCAATGCGTATTAACGGTTTTCATCCCTTAATCTCAGTTTTGTGTACTCAGTACTGGATACTGTGCACACAAAATACACGTGTTGTGTATAACAGTGTTGTTAGCCATTTTGCCAAACGTAGTAATTGCGGTAAATAATGCCCATAATGGCCACCGGTCTAGATATTTAAAGTGTGACAATTTTTGATGCTGCATGAATAAGTATTCAGTAGCATTCTAAAATGAAATTTTATCAGTTACTTATCATTAGTTTATTTAGCAGAAAGTAGAGGGCGTTATATTACATTAATACTATGAAAGTCAAAACGATACTATCTAGTAATATCAGCTATAGAAGATTGGCATGCGACTGGCTCAAGAGCCACCCAAAAGCCGCGAACATTTATTTATTATATAAAAAAGGCATAAAGTGATGTTAATTCTGTTACAAATCTGTTTCTGATAAAAACACGCTATAAGCGCCGCTAGCGGTGAAACACTATTTGACAATATGACCATATTATCATGGAATAGCAATGTTGTGTTTAGTTATTAATATAGTTAAACGATCTCTATTTATTGATTTAGTTAAGCCATATAATGACATGTTCAACGAACAGTGATATCGTGAAATGACACTATTTTACGAAGTAATGATTTAATGAGAATTTTGCAATAATTGCAAGCAGATTAGTTTTAATCAGTTTACATACAGATATAGTATCAAACATATGAAAATTGGTATCGTTTTTAGTTCAAAAAAATATCAATTTTCATATGTTTGATATATGTCATTAATATCTATTATTTTTAAAATTTTTAATATTACACTTTTAAAATGAAATAACGATTAAATTAAATGTTAGGATTTTTAAATTATTTAATAAATCTAATTATTTAAACATATAAATGTAAGTTATTTATATTATTAAATTTATTATTGCTTCGGTGGTTTGGGCACGTTGAGCGAATGAGTGAAGACCGAATGGTGAAGAAAATATATAGCGCGAAAGTTAATATTAAAAGGTGTCGAGGTAGACCGAGACTAACTTTCGAAGACCATGTGAGCAAATTGCTCGAAGAGGGTAGGGTCAAGAGTACTCGGATACCTAGACGTGCATGCATGAAGAAGATAATGAATCTGAAAGAAGCGAAAGAGGTTTGTAAGGATCGTGACACTTGGCGATCTGTTCGCTCTGGCTACTCCGTCAGGGATTGTGCGTGAAGATAAAATAAAATAAAAAATTAAATTTATCAGTTACTAAAGGCAAAATATAGGCTTTTTTCATTTGATGTAAATTGGCGCTGTTTTGATAATTAAAACGTATATCGTCAGCATAGTTTCAAATTGTTATGCAAAGGTCAAAACTAACTTTAAACTTTATTTACAAATATTATATTTATTTGAAAAAACACCCGTCATCCCGCCTATTCACTAACAATATTTCTCGGGAAAACGTCGCCGAGTACCGGAACAAACTTGTGTCTGAAGTCGAGACTTTGTTGAACAAAGTCTCAGACTGGGGTCGACTAAATCTAGTCCAGTTCAATCCCCAGAAGACACAAGTTTGCGCGTTTATCTCTAAAAAGAACCCCTTTGTCGTATCTCCTCAGTTTCAAGGTACTTCCCTTGTTGCTTCAGCCAGTATCGGGATCCTTGGTGTCGACATATCGAGTGATGTGCAGTTTCGTGGTCACTTGGAAGAGAAGGAAGGAAGAGAGAAATAGAACCTCATTTGCAATAAAAGTATTGTTAAGGATTTTATCGTGCTTAATTTTAACTTTTTAAATTCCTGACGTTTTAGGCACTTTAAAGAACCCATGGAGACGGGGAGAGGGGGGGGGGGGGCTGAGTTGCTTAACGTCCTGATCTCATAGTTTACGAAGACTACAATCAACTTTTAACTTCACAATATCTTGAACTCTTGCAGTAGTATGCTAGCGAATCATCCTTGGCAGCAATCGGTGTTCTATTGCGATTTTTTGTCTATCACATCTGATATTATTGTTGGGACGATACTGAACATGTTGACATACTTCAGACTTCTCGGAGCGTCGGCGCTTCACATCAGCAATATATTCTATTACGCAAATTTTCTTGGAACTTTCTACCAAAGATGTGTTTTGTACAAACCGCTTAAATAAAAGTTAAAATGTAACGTAATTTATTAAAACTTGATTTATCACATGTGTAGTATTTACCATTATAGAATTGCATTTATGAAATTTTGAAGTCTACTAACGTAGAAAAAATATCAGAATCTATTTTATAGTGCCAATCAATATTAAATTGGAACAATGATATGAATCAAATATCACATATAAGACCATGAAAATCATTATTTTGTTAAAATTAAATACTTTAATTATGAATGAATGTAAAAAGTAAATAATAATAACAATTTATCTTTCTTATGGATACATCGGAAAACACGTCCAATATAAAAAATTGTAGACATATGATATTAATGAAATTCTGAAAAACTTATTTATTCACGTTTTCATATAACATATTATATATATGCCAAATATCAATCATCTAGGTCCAATAGTCTTTGGGAATTCAAAAAAAATTTCTTTCTTGACAAACTGACATAGAGACACAGACACCGAAGTGACTCTAAAAGTGATCGAATTTTACACCTTTGCACCTTTAATGCTGCTCTCCGTCATCAGTCTGGGTGTTTAACGATGGCCGTAAACGAGATGGTTGTACCACCATCTGTCGGAAGCCTGGTTATATTATAAGATCTGGCTAATTCTAACAATGCCCGCAGTTGCCTCTTATGACCCCACGAAAAGAAACGTGATAATGGATTATCTTAAGCCGCCATTACAAGCAGCAGTTACGCACGCTTCATACGCTTTATAATTAGGGATGTAAGTATATAATTACGTTCTATATGGAAAACTGAAAACAAAACTTTTAAAGACAGATATACTTTTTATATAAAAGAGTCTAATAAAAAATGTATGCATACGATTCAAAATTGTCTTTAAGGCCTTAACAGTCGTTGAAATGCCTAAATCGTGGATATTTAAGTAAAAAAATCTCAATAACTGTTCATTTAATCCACAAAGAAAAAATACAAGGTAACAGAAGAGGATTTGGTAAATGTTTTTAATTGAACAAAATTGTATTTTTGTCAACCCCTTATTAGAAAAAAAATCCCCAAAGAGTACCTATCTTTGTCATATTTTGCAATATTTCTCCAAAACGGCACACGCTTTTTAAATAGTTCTTACACTAAAACAAAGGTCTTAAAAATATAAATTTTTTTAATTGAGAGTTTTATTTTTATTCCCCGTTTTATAAGAGAATATATCATTTTTCCCTGAAATTGAATATATTTACGCGAGCGCGCATGCTCCGTCGCCATGTAAGCTCTGTGACAGTCCGTTTTCGGACATCGTCGAGGGTGGACTGCACGTCGGTGTTGGAGCGAATTCGTTCAAATATATATTAGTTTTTTAAAAGTTTATACTCAATTATAAATATTTTTATGACTAGAAATACTTAATTTAGTTAATATCTGTACACTGCTAACTGTAAATATTATTTTCTAAATAAATGAATTTTTAAAGTGCCCAAAGAAGAAATTTTCGCAGCGACGTTGATTAGTGAAATTGAAAAATGCATTTTTATATAATTTAGATGTGGAACGACGAACATGGTCTCGTTACTTAGATTTCGATAGTTTTTAATACCTATGTAATTTTATTGTTGCATATTTTTATTAATTAGTTGATACTGAATTTTATAATTATGTATTACAATAAAACGCTGTGTTTATGAGTATGACTTTATAAAATATTATTGGGGAGGGAAATAAAGATACAGATACTTACATTTAGGTACACTGTTATCAGATTAAATCAAACAATCTAAATAAAAAAAAGAAAGGTGCTTACCTAAGTATAAATAACTATATAAAGACATTCTTGGGTTTATGGTTTATTTTTTTATGTTAGACAAACTATCATCTAAAAAATGTAATAATTTTAAATTGGAGAGGGGTTTCTCTACGTGATATAGTTAGAAATGAAGATATTTGCATTAGAACCAGAGTAACTGACATAGCCTAACGGAATATTACAGTGAAATGGGAATGGGCTGGTTATATAACTTGGAAAACAGATAAAAAATAGGAAGAAAGGTCCTCGAGTGGCAACCTCGTACAGGTAAGCGAATTAGTACTCAACCTTTATTCCTCTTCACGTATTCTCTTACGCTTTTCTTCACACACACACACACACACACACACACACACACACACACACACACACACACGCATGCACGCACGCGCGCAAGTACGCACGCACGCGCCCACACACACACACACACACACACAAATAGGTCGCAAATAATACTTACCTAGTACTATTAGGCAAGAGTGAATAGGTTTTTGTTAAGTCAGTGCAATTCACCATCTTAGACTACATAACCACTTACCGATGGGATTGTAGTTGCTTTACTACTTGATGGGTAAAAATAGTAAAAAAGAATTTACCCTGTGAAAGTTTGCATTTAGATATAATTTTTCTAACCAACGATAAAAATATGATGAGAATATGTATATAAGTATAAAGGTTGCCTCACACGGGACAGTAATAATATAATATTATATCTTCCATTATCTACGCATGAAAAATTTTAAAATCTCTGAATTCCGAGGTATGTTCAAATTAAGAGGCTGAATAGAGCCACATTGATATGCATGGGGATCGCTTTGTAATTTCACGTTATTATCGAAAAAAAATTGTACGTATTTCAGGTGGCGGTTTGCAAAACACGATTCCACAAAAATTAACTCAATAGAAAATAATTGCAAAGTTGCTTCTAAAAATACTTAAATTTTCAACGTCAATTTTGTCTTACGTGGTAGAGCCATGCTGCAGCTATATTAGTAGTAGGTATAGTTGTAGCACGAATGGGTCGGCTTGACCGGGGAAGGGCCACACTCTCACGGAATAACATGTAAAATAGCAGTTTAACCCTGCTGTGTTTCGTATGGTGAGTGTAGAGAACCGGAGAACCTTTTTACTGGAAACGAGGCATTACATCTTAGTCCACACGGGTGACAACGCATCTACATTTTGATACGTAATCGAGAATAGATGTAGATGTGTATGGGCCGTAGCAAAGTGGTTGCTACGGCCCATACACATCTAAATGGTAAGTGTACCATCAGGTGGACTGTGTGCTCGTTTGTCACCCTTATTCTATTAAAAAAAAACTTTCTGAGATTTCAGTAAAATAATGTTAAGTATTGTAAGCAGTCGTACAATTATGTCTTATGTTAATAAAGCTATTGGGCTATTTTGATTTGTAATAAAGTGATTTTACTTTATAGGTTAAATAATTTATTTACCTTTCTATATCAAGAACCGTTTTTCTGTCACTCCTATTGAATTTGACAGTGCTTGCTGAAATTTAGCATCTTTAGATGGATCAGAATCGCGCGCTGATCCGGCTGTTAGATATTGCAAAAATAATCGAAAATATTTATTTTTACTTTCATGCCGAAGACTACCTAGTTTTATTTTATTACTGTCACATAATATTTATTAGGTTATAAAGCAAGTATTTTTTGTAAATGTTGTGTATGTAAATGTAAATGTTTTCATTATTTTATTTTATTGTTTACAGTTATTATCACGTCTTAGCTTTACACCAAGAATTACATTAGAAATTCTTGATGGGATGCGATTTAACGCGCATACATTATTTTCATCAAGAACTATAATATATTTATTTGTTCTATTTTTACCAGTAGCGTTTCAACAAAATCTTAAAAAAGGTCAATGAATTAAAAAAATGCCAATAAATATATAATTTCAAGTCAGTGTTTTACATATAAAGAACAGTTATAAAGAGCCAAAGTTATTATTTTCATTTTGATTAATTTAATTCGCGAGTAAAATAAATGTGAAAGGGATTTTATCTGCAATAATAATTTTTGTCAAAAATAACATAGACTTATAAAAGTCATATACACGGTCAATCATACTGAAGATTATCAATTGTACTACAAAATATTTAAAAGACTATTTCCAGTATAATGACACGAATATCATCATTAATGTTTGACTGGCACACTTAAAAGTTTTATCACATGGCTAAATGATTGACTTTTATATTATGATAAGGTCATGCTTTTCTATAAAAAGTTGCAAGAAATTTTAAATCAAGGACCTATTGGTTTGTTTTACTTTTTACTTAACTAGTGAAAAACAAGATGGACTGATCTAAAAGTTTACTTTCTTGTGTAAAAAGTGCTATTTAGAATTTTATGCAAATGATAATTAAAGTTTCTATGTAAATAAGTGTAACATAGCGAGTATTATATTCAATGGTAGCGGCCATCCATATTTGCAAAGCCAGCATCATTTTCTGTACAGAAACCGGCAAAGTGTTACTCAAGGCACTATAAACAAAGCAGCTGATAAAATGTTACACTCAGAACTGTTAACAAAAACTGTTTCCGCAAATGTTCTTATAGATAATAATAACTATTCCGCCGTGTTAGGTGCAGGAGCTATTATTAGAAGGAGAAGAGGTAAAATTTTGTTTTAGAAATGCATAATCATTATTGTTTTGTCTGCAATTGAGCATAAAATAAAAAATAACTTCAGCCAAAGAGCATAACTGGCATTATACTCAGGCCCATCAATTGGTATGGAAAAAAATAATTTTACCAGGTTTCAAAAAATCAATCAAAATTCAAAAAACATAAATATTAAAATAAAAAAATGTATGTATGTATGTCTATACATACATATAATGATTTATGGCCGCTTAGTAACTGACGGTGACTCACTATAACATCCTACAGTCACGCCGAAACTAAGAGGAGAGAATCACTGTAGAAAAGGTAATAATTTATTGTGGAAATTTTGTGATAAATTAAAAAAAATTATAAACTTATCCAAGTTAATTTAACTTAGTCTAACTTATCCTTATGCGTAACAAAAAAAAATAGTGAGATGGCGTCAGTTTTTAAGAAGATATAACAAAAATAAACAAAAAAATAAATTTCAAAAAAGTTTAGTATTTAATTGATTATATACCGCTGACACTTAATCACGCTTTTCGAAACCACGCCAGTTGTAAACAATACTTGTGTGAAAAGACAAAATCTTGTTTTGAAATTTCCGCCGAGTTGCAAGTAGAAGACCAAATAGGTCATGTGTCAATTTTAATTAAATATATTTTATATGAAGTGATCTTGACTACGTTTCATCAATTAACCTTTGGTAAAAATTAAAACAGGAATTTTACAATTGTGTTTATAAAAATCATTATTAGTTGAACCTTGCAGCTTGTTCATTATTTTTATTATAAATACCTATAAATGTAGATATTATTATTAATAGTTCCTGTAATATTTTGGATTATTTTGCCCTATCTGCAATGTTCTACGCTCTATAGAAAATGTGGCGTATGACATGACTGACAATCTTTCGAACGTTTTATCTAGGTACAAAGATGTTTTACGTTTTCGTCGCCTCCACATGATATTTTTGTCAGCATAAGGTACCCTTCTGTATCTGAAACGAATATAAATATTGCTACAAAGTAAAGTAAAAGACTATACAAGTCCCTCTACTGGGCACAGGACTCCTTTTTTATTTCTGAGACGGTTTTAGGGCAAGGAAATGCCCGCCGCACTGCCCCAATGCGTGTTGACGAAAATTGCAATTACAAATTTCATTCGTGCTGTCGGGGATCATACCCGGGAAAAATTTACAGCGAACGCTTTGACCCAGATCTACTAATACGATACAAATAAATACAATTTAACATATATAATAGAAAACTCTTACGTACTTGAAACTTGAACACTTGATAGCTCGTGACGCCTACCGGACAAAGCTATAGCACAATTTAATTGAAGATGAGTAACCGCGACATAATTCTCAGTGATGCGCAAGCATAACAGGCAGTATGTCACTTATATGATTGTCATCTCTGCAATCTATTAATCTTTGCACTTTTATAAGTAATACAGAACGTAGTTGCTAGACGGTGTTGACGTCGGCTAAAATCTCTGCGATCGCCGTTTCGTCAAGGTCATTCAGGCTAGTTAAAGCCTTAAATGCATTTTCCACCGCTTCTTAGATGCCAATTTTTTTCCTTTACAGAAATCCAGACTTTAAGATGTAGGATAGTTAATTAGAGCTTAGTCAAGTAGTAAAATTGATCATTATAAATTTTAACAAAAAGTAAAAACCGACTTGAAATTGCTAAAAAAGAAGTTATTTATTTGCTACTCTTAGGGGTGAAATTTTTCTCCAAATTTATATTGGACCGCCCTTGAAATATAAACTATTTAATAAAAAAACGAATCATTAAAATCAGTTCTCAATCTGTGAAGATATCGTATTATTATATTTTTTAACCCTATTCCAGCATTGGGGGCAAAAAAAAATAATTCTAAGGAAGGAAGAGAAGGCCAAATTGGCCTCTAAAAAACTTGGCGTGCTCAGCAGAGCGGGACAGTATTTCATGCCGGCACACCGCTTGCAACTTTACAAGGCGCAGGTTCGGCCTCACATGGAATACTGTTCCCATCTCTGGGCAGGGGCTCCCCAGTGCCAGCTCCTTCCACTTGACCGCATCCAGCGCAGAGCGGTTCAAATCGTCGACGACCGAGTTCTTTCCAATCGGCTTGACTCATTGGCACTGCGTAGAGATGTTGCATCTCTTTGCGTATTTTATCGCTTCTATCACGGGGAGTGCTCTGAGGAATTGTTCGGACTAATTCCAGCCGCCCAATTTCACCATCGCACATCGCGACAAAACTCGCGATACCATCCATACCATCTGGATGATTGGCGGTCCACCACTGTGCGATTTAGAAGAAGTTTTCTTCCTCGCATGACTTCCTTGTGGAATCGATTACCACCAGCGATTTTTCTGGACCGATACAACTTAGGGACCTTCAAGAAAAGAGCCTACTCCTTTTTAAAAGGCCGGCAACACATCTGCGATTCCCCTGCTGTTGCAGTTGTTCATAGGCGACGGTAGTCACTTACCATCAGGTGAGCCGCATGCTCGTTTGCCCCCTCTCCTATAAAAAAAAATTATAATATCTATAATATATAAATCTAAAGGTAGAAAATAGAAAAAAAGGTAAAAAAATAAATATATAAATCTAAAGGTAGAAAAATACTTAACCTTCTTTTTTAAATTCCGTAATCGGATAAAATGTAGCCTATAAGTTGTCCCGAGTTACTAACTACCTACATATAAAATTTTCTGGAAATCGGTCTAGTAGTTTTTGCGTGAATCGGTAATACACAGACAGACAGACAAAAATTCTAAAAACCACTAATTAGGCTTCAGTACCCTTTATTTGGTCCCCTGGACTTGTTTTTTCAAGAGTATATTAGAATCACAGACACGACTTTTCTACAGATTTATTAGATGACTGATTCTGAATAATTATTAACCAACTTCAAAAAGGAGGAGGTTCTCAATTCGAGTGTATGTTTTTTTGTAACATAGTAATTTTAAACATAGATTTTTTTTATTCACACAAAAGAATTCTGCCCCCAATGCTAGAATAGGGGTAAAAAATATAATAATACGATATCTTCACAGATTGAGAACTGATTTTAATGATTTGTTTTTTATTAAATAGTCTATATTTCAAGGGTGGTCCAATATAAATTTGGAGAAAAAATTTCACCCTTAAGAGTAGCAAATAAATAACTTCTTTTTTAGCAATTTGAAGTCGGTTTTTACTTTTTGTTAAAAGTTATAATGATCAATTTTACTACTTGACTAAGCTCTAATTGACTATCCTACATCTTAAGGTTTGGATTTCTGGAAAGGAAAAAAATTGGCTTCTAAGAAGCGGTGGAAAATGCATTTAAAGACAATTTTGAATCGTAACAATTTTTTATTAGACTCTTTTATATAAAAAATATATCTGTCTTTAAAACTTTTGTTTTCAGTTTTTCATATAGAACGTAATTATATACTTACATCCCTAACTATAAAGCGTATGAAGCGTGCGTAACTGCTGCTTGTAATGGCGGCTTAAGATAATCCATTATCACGTTTCGTTCCGTGGGGTCATAAGAGTCAACTGCGGTCTTGTCAGAAGTAGCCAGATTTTATGGTTTCCGACAGATGGTGGTACAACCATCTCGTTTACGGCCATCGTTAAACACCCAGACTGATGACGGAGAGCAGCATCAAAGGTGCAAAACGTTTGGTACTGCGATCGCTAATCTACCTAACAATTGTACTCGTAGTGATTATGACAAATTCTCCATGGTATAAGTTCATTTTTACAGGCTGATGATGAATGAGAAAATAAATGCGAGTCGGTTAAAGGTTATACGACTAATAGACAGTTGATAGTTCTACTATAAGAACTAGCAAATATTTCCCTTAATCGTCTCGTTTTATAATTATAATGTATTTCTATTGTAAGTTATTTTCAAATCTTTCTTTATAGTAACCGCCACCAAAAATGTGTTCAGACTACCAGATGATTTGTTCAATTGTCCCTTATTAGTCTTCAAAGTCATTATTAAACTCAAATGTATTCGGTTATCATGTTTCATCTTTTCCAGAATGTAATTAGAAAGAAACGTTGCATTTCAGTTCATTTAGTAAAAATAAAAGTAATGTCAAATAAGTATTGAAGTTATGATTTGCACACTTAAATGATAGACATCTGATTATCCAATTTTCCCAACGTGAAAGAGATTTGGCAGTTTTTATTCTGAAAAAATAATTCGAGATGACAGCGAACCTCAAATAAGAAAATGAAAAGTCAGCATATTATTATAATTAAAGATGGAAGTAGAGTCTCGTCATGTAAACAAAAACGTTCCGATGTTATATTGAAAATGCAGTTATATTATGCCCAAATAGTTGTAATCTCGGTCAATTGCAATATGTATTATAAAAACTATAATTACAAGAAAAATTTAATTTTAAAGAAATTAGTAGTAAGATATTTATCAAAAGGCAATAAATTGATAAAATATTTTTATAATATACGCGCCGGGTACAAGCTATGGTACCCGGTGCGTTGGAGCCGCAGAAGAAATAATTGCGAAAATATCGTTTTAAATTTGGAACGATTATATTATTTAATCGGGAATGATAATATATACTGAAGTTGAATGATATTTTTTTATGGGATAAGGGTGACAAGCGAGCACACAGTTCACCTGATGGTAAGTGGTTGCAGTGGCCCATAAACATCTACATATATCTATCCATTTGCGAATGAAAATGCAGATGCGTTGTCAGCCGTGAGGATTAAGACGGAATGTCTCTTTTCCAGTAAAAACGGTCTCCGGTTCTCTACACTCACGATACAAAACACAGCAGCGTTAAGCTGTTATTTTACGCTGGTATTTTACGAGAGCGTGGTCCTTCTCCGGTCGAGGCGACCCATTCATGCCACAAGTATACAATTAATATAGCTGCAGCATGGCTCTAGCACGTATGAATATATAACTTAACTGAAATAAATTTATCGGTACGATACGCGCGCTACCTACTTTAAGTTAATTGTACTGTGACGTGAAGGTTTCACGTAAGTGTAAGCAATAAGTTGATAAAGTTTTACCGCAATCTGATGAACGGTATGGCGGCGCATATAATACGAACAAACAAACATAATGTTTTAAACATTTGTAGGCGCGTCTATGGATTGCCGGTTGAATCGAGGCATAAAATGCAGATGCGACCCTTGAGGGCTAAGATAAAATACCCCATCGCAGTAAAAAAGGTTCTGCAGTCATCATAAGTAACACAACTGCATTATGTTGCTATTTTCAGCTGGTATCCTAAGTGAGAGAGAAGTGCTTTCAAGGTCAGCTGTTGTACTATTTATACTGCAGCAGTAACTGCTGCAGCATCAATATGCATGGTTCTACCACGTACAACGCTGGGTTTTAATTTCATCATCATAATTACTGCTTAAGAAAAGTTCACTGCTGTACGTAGATTGCTGTATAGGGGGATGTTTGGCATAGTTGCCACTTTTCAAGTTTATATTAGAAGACGCTTGAATTGAAAACAAAAATATATCTCTTTCTTACGTAAAATAGCAGCTCAATGCTGCTGTTTCGTAAGGTGACTGCAGAGAATCGGAGACATATCTTACGGGAAACGAGGGATTCCATCCTATGCCTCAGGGATGACAGCGCATCTGCATTTTGATTCTATATCGAAGATAGATGTAGATGTCTATGGGCCACAGCATCTACTTACCGTCAGGTGGACTATGCGCTTGTTTGTTAATCTTTTCTATAAAATAATTGTTACCGTTTATCTCACGAAAAATTTCTAATAAAATAAGTTAAGTTCAGCCTGTTACAGGCATAATATGTTGATTGCATTACAATACGCGTCGAATTCAATTTGTCTCGCGTCGTTAGGGTTCTTGTGATGACGTGGAGCTTTTTCGCGGGAAATCATATCCAGTGCATGTGACAGCTACTCTAGCTCTTTACACTGGACAGGGAACGAGAGGCGGTTAGGGTTGTTACAACACATGTACTTCGTACACCTTAAAAACAGCAACTAAATAAATAATTTTAGATAAATAATTATAACAAAGATGTTAATTTATAACTTTACTCGAACTATAACATCATCAAATCAGTCTATCAAAAAGTCTACTTGATGAACTTGGGCATCTTTATAGTTTGCCTCACAGGGGTATTAATTGCCATAGTTACCATGCTTGGCAAGTGTCATCTCCTGGTGTGGATCCCTCCGTCACCTTTTACGACACCCACGGGACGATATGGGGTGGTGGTTGTTCTTACACCGCCACTACACGGATTATTTTAACTATTTAAAATAAAATCCCTCAGGATATGATATGCTAATAAATAAAGTCGTTAATAAGAGTAACAAGCTAACACAGCCGTTGCTTTCCTTGTAGTAGGTGTTAAAGGTCTTCAGTTTCCAGATGTCGTAAGTAGACAACGGATTTTCATTAAAAATACTATTAAGAGAATAAAGTAAAGTACATCTTAAATACGTCCTACTCTTGGGTATAGGCTTTCTCTCATTTTTGAGGGATTTTTTTATAGAATAAGGGTGACAAACGAGCACACAGTCCACCTGATGGTAAGTGGTTGCTGCGGCCCATAGACATCTACATCTATCCTCTATTACAAATCAAAATGCAGATGCGTTTTCACCCGTGAGGACTAAGATGGAATGCCTCATTTCCAATAAAAAGGGTCTCCGGTTCTCTACACTCACCATACGAAACACAGCAGTGTTAAACTATTATTCTACGCTGGTATTCTGTGAGAGCGTGGTCCTTCCCCGGTCGAGCCGACCCATCCGTGCTACAACTATACCACTAATAGCTGCAGCATGGCTTTTTTTTTTTTTTTTTTTTTTGCGCCCGAAGCAATTGGAAAAGGGCTACCACTGAGGGAGGCGGAAAATGCATTATGCATACCACGACAGCCGGTCTGTCCTGGTTATGTGGGACTCACTGCCTACCGGGGGACCTAAGTGATACCCACTAAAAACCGCCTTTGGGGACTGGCAACTAGCTCTATTAAAGCTGCATATGCCGTATCTAAAGCGACCCTCTTTTGGGAAAAGAGGGCGCAGACGGCTAAGTGCCGTTTAGGGACTGCCTACGAAGGCATATTATTAATTTTAACTAATTTTTAATTTAATTAGGATTGGCCTGAGCCGCCAGGAGGCAGTTCAGGTCGTTTGACAACTTATTTGGCGGGTCCGAGAGAGTGTTTCTCGGCCTGCGGACGCTATAGCGAGAAGGGAGTGGGGCGGTATAAGTAACTGCCTCACGAATAAGTGTGTTAGTATGCGACTCTGATACTTTAAAGAAGTTTTCAGAGAATTTTTTAAGACATTGCTGGATTGTTGGGATTTCTAAATCCCGGTGAAGGTCGGCATTACGGACGTACCAAGGTGCGTTCGTAGCTCGACGACAGAAGAGGTTTTGAACTACTTGGAGTTCGTTAATAATTTTATCGTTAGCGTGTGCAAAAATAGGAGCCGGCAGCATGGCTCTACCACGTATAAAATATACGTATAAGTTGTTCTGTTTCAGTGTACCTGGATAGATTTCAACCCGGGTCCACCAATGAAATAGTAAATTTTAAGTGCTGATTTACCGCGTTGAAGGAAAACATTATAAGGAAACCTGCACATCTGAGTAAAATAAAAAATATTTCAAAAACACCAAAGTCCACCAACCCGCATTAAAACCGTCTCAGAAATGATATGGGCCTGTGCCCAGCAGTGGGACTTATAAGGCTGTAATATTACTTTAATTTAAGTATTTTTAATTCTTGCCGATATGTGACAACCCTATAGCATTGTCACCGCTCACTAGACACGCTTGAAAGTGGGTCCTCCGTCATCCAGGCGAACCGAGCGTTATAGCATTTGTCACTTCATTACAGCGGTTGAGGTTTAATGGAGGGTCGGTGAGAGTGCGACGATTATTTCTGACGCTTTAATTAAGCCGAGCATAAAGGTCAAGAGCTCGTAGGCATTTTCAGAGCGGATTCGCAACGTGATGTGGTCAGAAACTGAAGAGGTGAAGTGTCTGCAATGATTACATGTTGTGTAGTTGATTTTGAATGTTATGTAATCTGTTTTCTGTTGGATATAGAAAAATGCAATTCAAGTTGTCCACGCCCGTGTTTGGTTTTAGTAAAAATTTTAACAGAATTCAAAAAACAACGCGAATGTTGTACCTACTGGACGCGTATGTTTTTAATGTATGTTCACTGATCTCTCGGAAACGTCTAAACCTATTTATATATTTTTTTATTATTGAAATATTTATATTTATATAATATATTTTTTCTTATACATCAGAGGCTGTCACATATAATTTTAAAGAAAATATTCCATGCCTAAGGATAAAGAAAAAATAAGAAATAAACATTTTATGTACTTATATATACTTAAACGACATTCGAGTTGTTGTTACTTTAAATTTGTGATATTCCTCCTCCAAAAGGATAAAATAATTAATCATCATCATCATCATTATAGCCTTTCACAATTCCACTGCCTGAATATAGGCCTCCCCCAAGGAATGCCACAAAGCCCCGTGTAGTGGCGGGTAAGAATACCTACTTCCCCATATCTTTCCGTAAAAGGCGACAGAGAGAAACTGAGGCAGAAGATGGGCAGCAGTATCTTTCTGATAACAACAAAACAACAATAAAAAAACTGCGGTTGCCAACCCGCTCGCCAAGAGTGACAACTATGGCAATATACCCCATGATTAAAACAATTAATAAGATAAAATAATTTTCACATAATAGATTCTGAAATTGGGGCTTTACTCGTAATTCTTTGATGCACTGCCGCATGCACCGACTGTAGAAGCGCGGTAAATGTAACTTATTATTATTTTTTGAGGTCGGTTCTACTTTTTATTAAAATTTTAATTATTATAATTTGCGTCTAGTTATTAGGTACTGTTCAATTTTTTTTTATCAAGTCAGGTAAACGTTTGGCCATAAACATGCCTGATATAAAAAGACGTTAAGAAGGCGCCATACCACTGCAAGATGGTGAGGTGGTATGGTGTTGCTGAAATAAAAAAAAATCTATTTTTAAAACCTACTAAGAGAAAAACAAATGTTGAATTAAAAAATTTTGTACAACCGATTTCAATACAAATAAAATGCAAACATCATCAATGTAGTCGAAGTCAATTAAATACGCATTAATAATTCAAAAACTACTAGTTAGATCTTGATCAAATTCATATGAAACTATGTGAGAAGCACCAGCTTTTAAATAAAAAAAGAATCATCAAAATCGGTTCACCTAGAAAAAAGTTCTGAAGTAACATAGTAAAATAGTTAAAAATTAAAAAATTTGTACAACCGACTTCAATATAATTTATTAAGAATAACTCAATAAACTATTGATCAGGCCTTGATCAAATTTATTTGACCATATGAGAAGCACCAACTTTCAAATAAAAAAAAGAATCTTCGAAATCGGTACACCCAGACAAAAGTTATGAGATAACACACATAAAAAAAGAAAAAAATATATAGTCGAATTGAGTACCGTCTCCTTTTTGAAGTCGGTAGAAAAATACAGTCGAATTGAAAACCACCTCCTTTTTTTGAAGTCATTTAAAAATAAAAATATCGAATGGATGTTTCATCCGATATTCTTTAATTAAAAATGTCTAGAAAAAATATCATTATTTATTCTCTGTCTGTGATATACGATATCCAGTGGGTGTAATAAGAAGCGTCAAAGGGAAATAATACAGGAGATGGGCAGCAGCATTTTCTTGATTATAACTTAAAATAATAAAAAACTGCGGTTGCCAAGCCGCCTGCCGTACGTGGCAACTATGGCAAATACTTCCTCCTCAGTAAATACATCCTTTACAGCTTTTTGGTCTTTTTGCTGTGTCCCGATCAGAAGGGTACCTATTATATTCACAGGCTTTCCATCTTAGTCCTCAGATGTGACAACGCCTTCTTTTTCTACCTACTTCAAGAAGGAGACGGCACTCAATTCGACTGTATGTTTTTTATGTGTGTTACCTCATAACGTTTTGCTGGGTGAACCGATTTCGATGATTCTTTTTTTATTTGAAAGCTGGTGCTTCACACGTGGTTCCATATACATTTGATTAAGGTCTGACCAATAGTTTTTGAGTTATTCTTAACAATTTATATCGAAATCGGTTGTACAAAATTTTTAATTTTAAAGAATTTATAGTTGGTTGTAGGGTCCATAGCCTGCAGTATCTATTTATCATCATGTAGACTGAAAGTATGCTTATCACTAAAAAAAAAAGAAACTATTAAGGCTACAGATGCATCGTCTTCCTGAAGACTCCCTGAGGAGACGATAAAATGCCTCACATTCTGTAATCATAGTGGTTCTCTTATCCGGCGGGACCAAAGACATTTAAGTAGTAGTAGTAAGGCGGGACATAACAGTGGAGGCACTGTTGCTTTGCGGCAAAAATACGACTAGGTACATAATCAGATTTAGAAAAAAATTAAAAAAAAATCCGATCTCTGATAAATGCCGTCACACAGTCACAGTTGTATCAGATTTGGTGATGACTAAAGATTACGGCGGTTTTACTCGCGACTCTTCGATCCTAATATACTGGCGAGCCAAATAGAGTTTGTTGAAGCAACGTGCCAAATTTCATATTAATTACGAGCTGCGAGTTAAGCTCGTCAGCTCACAAAATCGCGGTTTTGCGTTGATCCACCAATGAGCTTTGACGGCGAGACGCAAAGAGACACAAGGCGTCTCACCCATCGATCAGGGTCTTTAAACATTACTGGTTATTTAAAGTTATATAAGTTTATATAAAGATATTTTAGTATTACCGTCGCCATTCAGTGCTAAAACAGCCAATTTTCCTGCCAGGGTTACGTAATCACGGCAAATTTTAATTCCTCGGGCAGGAATTCCATGCTTTAATTCCTCCCTCTCCTTTCCACTATCGAACAACCAAGTGGTCGGCGGCTCTTCCCCCCTTTCTTGTCAATATTCCACGCCTTATAGCCAAACGGTTTGCTTCACCTTTTGCTTTTGAAATGCGTACAGCAAAATAGTGGAATAGTTTGCCGGCGTCTGTCTTTCCGTCCGAATATAATCTGCGCGTCTTCAAGGCAAGAGTGAATAGGCTTTTGTTACGCTAAGACAGTGCGATTTACCATCTGGGGTTTGATCACCATTTACCGCCAGATGCGAGTATGGTCAAGCACTGGCTTATAATAAGTAAAAAAAATATTTATTAAAAGAATGTCAATTGATGGGTTCAAAGAATGATATTATATTGTTTGTATCAGGGTGAGGCGGTTACGTGTGGTCTGGCAGTAGGATGGCGCTGAAGACGCCTACGCCGGTAGACGGCGAACGCGAGACGTGGGGCAAGAAGGTTGACTTCCTGCTCTCTGTGATCGGGTTCGCCGTCGACCTCGCTAACGTGTGGCGCTTCCCATATCTCTGCTACAAGAATGGTGGGGGTGAGTATTCTGTTTAGTCAAACCCAACACGTGTTGTTACCTATTACTTCTTGATGCAATTCAGCACATTTAAAATTTTTTTTGTTGGTATTCTCCTCACGTCACAATGACGTATATGGACCAAAAAACTATGCTCAATTGCGCTGTAGAAGTTTCTAAGCTCGACGTATATTTTATGTATAATAATTCAATAATTTATTTTAAAGCGTTTCCTTTTCTACGTATATGGAGGATCAAACAAAAATGTGGCTAGTCAAAATGTTTATCACGAATTTTATTCATTTTTAAAATTTGAATGCTAAAAAATGTGTGATATAATTTTCAATTTAACCTTTATAATTTTTCTTTTTTTTTTTGAAAAAATTTATATATATATATTGCAATAGAAAAGGTTTCCTTCGTGAATTCTACACTCTTTTAATATATAAAATCTAAGTCTACTTCAGTCAGTCAGACATCTTAGTTTAGGTTATGCTATACTCTGATGTAAATGTGGGGCGGCAGCCTGAATCCCCGACGTGAATAGCTAAGTGCCACTTGCAGTGCTAATTGTCGACATCCCTGTTTCCGACCTAAGACGAACGCATAATATGCATTCTCTACGTAGCGTCATCGGGTATTTAATGTGACTCCAGTTATGGTTTCATACACATTTTATCCCATAGAAAATAAAATATCGACTAATTGACCGTGGGTGAACATAATCAGAGTCAACTTTTGGAACTCAAATATTACCCATTACATATTATAAAATTGTAAAAAAATTTACGGATTTTTTTTCTAACATGTCTTGCAAGTTACTCTTGCGCGTCCAGCCTGCACTCCACTGTTGAACAATGGCCTCTTCTAGTAAAAGAAGAGTTAGCAGGCGTAATCGCGATTCTAACTTTGACGCCGGTTCCCGCCACATTTCTGGTTTTAGAGGTTTATTTCAAACTTTATTGTGTTCGCCTAGTGTCCAATATAAGTTAAACGTGGAATTAATGTCAGCCGGCATTTTTTGCCTGTCAACCCAAAGCGTAATTTAATGCAGTAGCACAGAATAAATAATAGTTAAAAGAAGTAGTAGCAAGTGTCCTGAGCTAGAATAAGTTTCGTGCTTTATCGCTTATAAAATAATTTAAAATTTAAAATTTGTACAACCTACTTCAATATTAATAATAATAATTAATAGCGAATAATAAAAGACAAGCTCGACATTTGTCGAGCTTGTCGCCATCCTGGTGAATCACTTAGGCATGTCATCTCCGGTTGTTCGGCGCTTTCTAACTCTGAGTACTTGCATAGGCACAACCTAGTAGCCAGGATTCTACACCAGGAGCTCGCTCTGAAATACGGTCTCGTGGATCGGAAACTGCCTTATTATAAGTACATGCCGGAAGCCGTGCTCGAAAATGACCGCGCCAGGCTCTACTGGGACCGGGCCATCATCACAGACAGGACCATTCTTGCGAATAAGCCTGATATTGTGCTGATGGACCGGGCACAGTCAAGGATATTTTTGGTCAACATTACCATTCCGTATGACGAGAACCTCGTGAAAGCCGAAACAGATAAGCGAACAAAATATCTGGACCTGGCTCACGAGGTGACCAACATGTGGGGTGGACTGCCGGCCGAAATTATACCTGTAGTCGTTTCTGCGAACGGGTTAATCCCAGTCAGCCTCTCGGGTCATCTGAGGCGACTGGGACTCCGTGACGGACCGCTCCAAGCTCAAATGCAGAAGGCGGTGCTCCTCGATACCGCCCGCATCGTCCGCCGGTTTCTTTCCCTTTCCCCCTAACCCTCGGCCGTTTGGTCTCCCCTGCCGAGGGCTTCCATCTGGTTGGGTTTTTATTTATTTATGTATTTTTTATGCATTTATTTTATTTTGTTGATATTTATGTATGTTTATCATTTTCATTTACAATTATATATTTATACAGCCCAACCAGATGAGTAAACTATATAGATGCCCCAAATAATTAATAGTATTTAAGTTATTAAGAATAACTCAAAAATGGTCAGACCTTGATCAAATTTATATAGGACCACATGTGAAGCACCAGCTTACAAATGAAAAAGAATCATCAAAATCGGTTCACCCAGTAAAAAGTTATGAAGTAACACACATTAAAAAAATATACAGTCGAATTGAGTACCAGCTCCTTTTTGAAGTCGGTAGAAAATAAAATTTCTGCTTTTTAATCTATAAAACATTAACAATTTGTTTCTGAATTATGAAATTCCAAAAGTACAAATCTATGATCGTACAATAACAATAATATCTTACACTGTAAGCCTGCACGTCCTCTTATAATACTAGTCGTAGCAATGGCCTGCTAATTGCGTGCTAACGCCACGTGTAGGGCTCTTCTTCCTTAATAGTCGGCTAACAATCCTCGCCTTGTACCTAGAGCCGTTGCTTGAGTGCCTCGTACTCCGCTTGCACCGGCTTCTGATTAAACGCTTCACATACGTCTCGGCTTCTTTAAAGATAATATGCTATTCGATCCGATTGTTTTAGTGTAAGGAGGTTCAATATCGATGATACCATCTAGCTATGGTAAATAAAAGTTTGCACTTTTCTTTGTGGCAACGCACAAAAGGAAATACACGTTCATGTTGGCAAAACTCATTCATCAAGCATGTTTTAATTTAATTGATATTTGAATATTTAATATTTGATTTTATTTCATTATAATATACAACATTTAAAAACTATCATAAAATAAAAATAAACTAAAAGTAATAACTTAATTATCGTACAGTCCTACTCCCCGTAGTATAGTGCCAAGAATGCTGGCTGCGTTTCCTCGCATGAAGGGCTATACTTGGCCTTTGAGCGAGAAAAGAATCAGCCCTCTTATCACCAGCAGCAACGACCAGTCGCGGGTAGAGTTTCTTTAGGAACTCCACCGCACGTGGACCTCACGGACCGATGTCGCTACAGCAAATGGCACAAATATGTAGTGATTTCTCAGAGACTCATATTTGCGCTATTTACGCAGTTCAGCTGCCTCTGATGCTACCCCGGCTCTAAATGAGGTACCCCTGAGATGAGAGGCCGTCTAAAACCGAGGGAACATTTATAGAGACAAGAGTCCTTCGGATAACATCGTTCAAAGAACTGTGCCGTGAAAACCTACCAGCACTTTTCTGACATGAAAGTCCGTGGAGCCCAAACTTGTCGACGCTGCTACCACAGGGGCACTGATGGCGTTGACAAATCGCCGCTCCTAGTCGGATGCATTAATGCATAAAATATATTTAAATAATAACGTAAAAAATATTTTTCTTCTTTTTTGTTCTTTATTAGGTTTATATTAGACGAACGCCATGCACAAAGTCAGTGTATTTAATTGCACGTAGGTATTTTCAGTTGGATCCAAAGAGTACTTTTTATAATACATATATGATCCAACCAATCTGACTGCGCAACCGTGCGCCTAGCCCAGGAGCTCATTGTAAATCTGTTTCCACTGCGACATCTACTTTTACACTACGGTAGGATACCTTATTCGAGATTATTTTTTTATTGTTATAAAAACGGAATCGAGCAGTGTGGATAAAGTAATTACTGTTATATTATATAAAAAAAATATGTAACTGAATATTTAAATTACTGGTTTTGATCAAGAGAACGATATTTTTAAAAAAATATGTGTCCGTCAAAACACTTTCATGTGTCTATATTCTGAACTTTTATGATTTCAAATGCTGACATCACTTATAACTAAAGAAATAAACATGTCAGTGTCGACATTCTCCATTTTAATTTGTTAAAAAACTTCGCAAAAATTCGTCATAATAAGTCCGTATTCCTAGACTAACTTTATTAAAACTATCAGTACCCGACCAAAATAGGAATATAAGCGTCGATAACACGACTGCAGCCGGCCGCTAGCAGTTAAAACCCAGGGGACTAAATAATAATTTTTGTCCGTCAGATTCACGATTAAAAGCACTCAACTGATTCCTATGAAATTTTGTTTATAGGTACTTAGTGATTCTGGTTTCTTTGTATTTACGATTACGGAACTTAAAAAAGGAAAGTTAAGTTTTTTTCTTTACATGTTAATTTTGTATCGTATACATATATATAAAAGTTAAAGTTAAAGTTGCAGCCTATTTACGTCCCACTGCTGGGCACAGGCCTCCTCTCATTTCTGTGAGGGCTTTAGGGTAATTTTTAGTTTTCAGGGATATTCTATAAATTATAAACGGGATAACGTAGTGTTTTTTAAATTAATACCATATTTATAAACAAAGTTTAAAATTAGTTTTAACCGTTGTGTAATAATTTGAAACTACGCATTATGACAAACAAACACAGAGACACATACACCGAGGTGACTCTACAAATCTACCAGTAGTGATCCAAATTTGCTGATTTTGGCACAGAGCAGTATTTAAATGATGTTCATGAATTGAAGGCTACGCGAGTATAGCCGCGGGTAAAAGCTAGTAGATAATAAATATAATAATTTCCTTTCTTTTTTCTTCTATATTATCAAAAATAAGTCTGTTTAATTATATCAAAACTAGTACGACATATACGGAAAGCGTGGTCTAGTCTGCGGAAATGAGTGGCTCGGGGCAAGAACAGTGCGTGACAGTGCGACCGGAACTGGCTCGAATGAGCGGCTTGTTTGATCTCTACTTGCACAGGATTGTATGGTCTTTAAAAATATAGGTCAGTAAAATAATTTGCTTTGTCCGTACTTATCATTTATGAATTGGAATTTAAATTTCACCTCAGACACTTGAACAGTATAGCAAATCTTAATTTATTGTTATTATATATTGAAATTGATTCAATTGTAGTTTTTTAAACATGCTTAAATGCTTAAGATTTTATTTATAGACTAGCTGTGCCCGCGGCGTAGCTCGCGTATAGAGGTTTTACATAAAGAATTTGTCGTTTAGGTAAGAGAATATTAAACGATTTATTTCATTACTGTATCAATAAGTGGTAACTAAATAAATCATTATCATCAAAGTTCTAAGTCGTTTATGATAGAGCTTCTGTGTAAACGACGTTAGAAGTAGGCTTAGCCGGGGTGTACACAAAAAGGTTACGGGGGCTACTAACGCGGGAATAAGCAACATAGAGTTGGCCATGTGCAAAACAGTCAGTACTGAGGTACACTCCTACAACGCGTAAAGTTTCACCTTGCGCTTTATTTACGGTCATCGCATAACACACGCTCACTATAACTGGGAACTGAACGCGCTTAAAACTGAATGGAAAGTTACTTCTTAATAGAGGGTTTTTGGGCAGTGCTGCCAGATAAAAAAAAACTCATTCAGCTCTAGGACAACACAAAAAGCGCTAGATTTCATGAAAACAGCGCTTTAAAAAAGCCCTAGATTTCACGCTAAATTAACTACAAACAAAGTTTGTGTTTTTTTATATAATCATAATAAAGAAAACAACATTAAGTTTTTTTCTGGCAATATTTTTTTGATGTATCAATACTTCGCAGGACATTGACTTATAATTATGGCAATTGCTGTCAACAGTAGTTAGTACGAACAATAAAAATGTCATTAATTGTTTTAAAGTGCAATGTATTTCGCAACTTAGCTTCAGATGTCAGCATCTGATGGCGGTTACTACACAGTTTCTTTATGTTATAACTTCTAAGTAACTTTTAACTTAGCTGTGGTCTAAGCAACTGACTGAAACTGAATAAAGCAAAATAAATGCGTTGCCAGAACCATGAACGAAAACTTTAATAAAGGGGATTTCCCCGCTTATAGTCGTCGGTAAAAAAATCAAGTTGATCATTCTAAAGGGGAAGCCAGGAGATCCATAGCACAGGGTATCCTAGTTTGGACTCGTCTCCCATACTCTTTGTTTTATGGAAAAAATATGTTTGAATAAGATAAACTGCAATGTACTATTTGTGGGAAAAAATAATAAAGGTCATTATTATTATTATCGGTAATGTGGACTAACAGTGCTGCTATAAAAGAGTTAATAACCCGCTAGTCGCTAAAATATTGAAATGTGTGCTAAATACACCAAAAAGCGCTGGATTAAGCTAGGTGCTAAAATTTCGAAATGCGCGCTATACATTCCAAAAAAGCGCTAAATCTAGTTCCCAAAGCGCTAAAATGGCAGTACAGATTTTGCGTATATTATAAATACAATATCACGACATTTCGTTGCAAAATTTTTATTTTTGGTGGGGTTCCGTTGTATGGCTTCGATGGATACAAATTTCTTCAGTAAGTCTCAATACGATTCATCGGCGAAAAATCTCAACACAGCAATTCAGAAAAGTTTGTAATTTGTACCACTCCATCTATTACGTCCTTTGTGTGAGAAAACATCCTTTTTAAATCTCTTATTGTGTTTTAAGTAGGTATAAATATATTAATTATTATGGAATGTTTTTTTTACACACTAATCTTTTTATTACTATTTCTGAGATTTTATGGCGCCATTGAACAAATTCGAACCTACATTTCAAAATAATAATCATTACTTTCGATAGAATTAACCAATTTTAATAAAACAAAGATTAAATGTAACTCGAAGATACGCTTTATGATTTTCTTAACGATTTCTTTGAAAATAAAAGATGTTTACTTTAGACGTGATGCGTTCATATAATAACAGACAAATAGACAGACAGACAATTCTAAAAATTATAAAGTGTTCTTATTTAATTATTTTCAGTTCCCCATAATGATTTTAGCCACCAAAATATATATACAATGTACAGAAAGAGACACAACATGTTATCATCATTTTTATTATATGTATATATTTAAAGAGAGATGGCGCTGCTAACATCAATTCTAAAAATAAAAGAGATTAATTGACGCGATTGATACATTATATAAAACGCAAGAGAACTTATAAATCAGTGCCTGCACAGTAAGCAAAAAATAAAGTTTGACTCTCGCCAAAACCAACGCAATTGTTAATAGCTCTTTTAAAATTTGATTTACCACATAGAGTACTCGGCGGTAAAGAATAAATTGAGTTTGTCAACACGCAGTAGGGCAGCGAGTAATATAATAAAAATTAGCAATAAATATGAAAACTCATCTACTGGAAAAAACCACATTGCAATTGCATTCCATTTTCACAACACCACCATCTATCGAAGAAATTGGTTAACTATTGTGCTTCAGATTTAGTTAATAAGGTTAATATATTTTTGTATAATATATTTAATACGTTCTTTAATACTTTTGTTTACTGCGTTTTAGATATACATAATTATATCATTATTTTACATAATTTAACTATGATTTATGTGCATTTTAAACTAATATCATAATATGATATTAGTTTAAAATGCACTTGATGACTCAAACAAAGCCACCGTTGAGCAAGTTCGTACCTATACTTCCCTACCCATACTTCAGAATATTTATCATAACTTTTGACGGAATGAACTGATTTTAATGAAATATAGACTAAATGTAACCCGAAGATACACTTTATAATTTCCTTAACAATTCTTATGATATAAATTAGTACTTTATACGTGATACGTTAACAAACAAACAGACAGACAGACAGACAGACAGACAGACAGAAAATTCTAAAAATGGTAGAAATGTATTTAATTACTTATTTTTAGTACCCCTCAATCACTTTTATTACAAAAATATAAAATGTACAGACATCTGCTATTTACAGTTTTATTATATGTATAGAAGATAGAAGATTACTAGACCAGTGGTTTCTTTCGAAAATGTTTACAGATTAATGTTATTTTCTTGTTGTTAATACTATGTTAGTGTCTTCTTTATAATAATTTATTGATACAAAGTAAGGTTTACACTCTTCACACGTCTTAACAATAAATAAGTTAAGACATTTGAACAAATGATATGAGTTATAACTTATGTATACAATTTTATGTACTTTCACTACATAATTAAAGGAAAACCATTGCTGGGTTTTAAGATAGTCGATAACATGTCCTATATTTCGTCATGTACTCTTTTTTTTATAGAATAAGGGTGACAAACGAGCACACAGTCCACCTGATGGTAAGTGGTTGCTGTGGCCCATAGACATCTACATCTATCCTCTATTACAAATCAAAATGCAGATGCGTTGTCACCCGTGAGAACCGTCTTTAGAGAACCGTCTCCGTTCTCTCAACTCACCATATGAAACACAGCAGTGTTAAGCTGCTATTTTACGCTGGTATTCTGTGAGAGCGTGGCCCTTCCCCGTACGAGCCGACCCATTCGTGCTACAACTATACTATTTATATTAGCGGCAAAATGGCTCTACCACGTGGTTAATCTCTATGTTGTTCTTCGTATTTCGATATCGTCACTATTAATAAACCGTTAACCGGTAACTCTATGTTGTTCTTCTATTGTTTATTTCATACTAACGAATAACTTGATCAATTAATTGATATGAATTAGTTCACCTAGTCACTTATGATCAAGGTACAAATTATCTAACAACCTGTCGAAATTGGTTATAAGTACGTCCTTATCTTCAATAGTTGAATCGTTGATAACGTTCCGAGTTGAGCTATGTTCACAACACAACGAGATCAGGAAGCCCAATGACACTGGAATCAGACCCAGGACCCGTGAAAAAGTAAATTTAAACATAATTTTTCTACATGGTAGAGTCACATTGCGGCTATGATATGGTTGCAGCCCGAACTGGCTCAATCGGGAAAGGACCACACTCTCACAGAATACTAGCGTAAAACAGCAGCTCAATTCTGCTATGTTTCGTATAGTGAGTGTAGAGAACCGGATACCCTTTTTACTGGAAACATCATATAGTACCATCATTTACCGTCAGATAGATTGTGTAAAAATAATATCAAGAAAACAAACCCTCGTATAAGCGATACGCTATATTTATATAGGGGATAACAAAGTTTCGACGACATAACTAATTGCATCCTAGTCGTTCGCTTTGTGCGTCCGCTCGTCAGGCACCCTTTGCCGTCCAAGAGTCAGTAATTGACAATCAAAACGCGCCCTTTACGCGACGCTGTAAGAAACTTAGTTAGCTTCACGATGTTCAGGAAAATTAGTAACGTAATAAGAGCGTAATAAGGTAATGGAATAGGGCGTAGGTCATCGGAGAACGAAGGCCGATCGGTCGGGTCTGGCCCTAATGTGATTAAACAGCAATTCTCTGGTAGTTTAAAAACATAATAGTACCTTTAGAAAATATTTAGTATGTAAACCTACTAGCGTACAATGTTTTTTCAATAATGCAAAATTTACTTATGTTTCCTGGTGACTAAATTGGCATAATACCACTCGGAGTTAACAGTTTAACAGTGGTAGAGCCACGCGGCAGCTTTTGCTGTCGCACGGATGGGCCGGCTCGAACCGGGGTAGTACCACGACCTCACAGAAAACCAGCGTGAAGTAAAGGTTTACCTCTGCGTTTCGCTTGGTGAGTGCAGGTGGCCGGAGGCCCTTTTTACTGGAAATGAGGCATTCCATCTTAGTCCTCACGGGTTACGCATCTACATTTTGATTTGTAACAGAGGATAGATGTAGATGTCTATGGGCCGCAGCAACCACTTACCATCAGGTGGACTGTGTGCTCGTTTATCACCCTTATCCTATAAAAAAATGCTATTTGATTCTCCGAACCTCCGAACTAGCAATTTGGTCCATTTTACATAAAACACGGCTATTTATTTCTGTATACTTCACGCTGTGTTATTACTCTAAGACTTCACGCACGCCAAAATGTATAATTTGGAGTTGTATTTAGTGTTCTCTTGGCTGCGAGTGAATTATTCCGCCAGCTTTTCACGAAGAAGTATTTTCGTGAGAATCTGGCGGAATAATTAGGAATCTGTTACGAGTTCCATTTTCAAATTAATTAGTTAATATCCAGCCTTATCGAATACGTATAACTGGCCAGCATCAAACATTGAATAAAAAGTATCTAACTCCTTGTGCCGAGTTATTACTGCAGCACGAGTGGGCCGGCTTGAGCGCTCGCACAGAATGCCAGCGTGAAATAGCGATTTAGTGATGCAATGTCTTTATTCTGTGATGTAGTGCTGTTAGTCTATTTGGCTTTTACAGCTTCATCTGATGTGATGCTGCGTTTAGTGTGGTGAGTGATAGGAACCAAAGCCTCGTTTGCTGGTGGCGGGATATTTCATCTTGGCTTTACAGCCTTATAAAAAGTCTACTGCTGAACATAAACCCATAGATTATTTTTGGATTAGCAGGCGGAAACGTTGCCGGTTGACAGCGCAGTTTTTTTAAAATTATTTTTGTGTATTTATCAGGAAGATGCTGCTACCCATATCCTGTTTCTGATTCCCTGATTATTTTGAATCTTATTTTGATTCTTAGTGTATGATAATAATTATTATATGTAAAAGGGGTCTATGGGCCATAACATTCGCTTACCACCAGGTGGACTATATTCTCGTTTGTCACCCTTATAGAAATATATAGAGCTTAGTGTTGCGTTTATATATTTCAAGTATTTTTTTTTCCTTATTACTTATTTCAAATAACAAGTCTAGAAATAGAAAATCAATAAGTCATAAATAAAATGCTTTTATATTAATAAAGTAATTATGCTCTTATTTAGGCGCTGTACGAATTTCGCCCGGCAATTGATTGGGCGATACTTCATCATGCGACCCTTGACACCGGTCACACAATAACGACGTTTGGTCGCAAAATTCTAGCGCGATGGCTTAATTGCCCAACTACGAATGTACAGTATACTCACATACTATACTTACAGTCAAGTCTCTCATATACAATTAGTATCTATAATTTAATTTAATTTGAATTAAAAAATATACAATGAGTCATAATTGTATAGTTAGGTTTTCAATTGCAATTTCAATGTTGTTGTAATGGATACGATACTAAAAGTCCCAATTTCGTCATAACATCCAAGTACACATTTTGAGTTGCATAGATTCTTTTCGTTCATACATACGTCAGAGATTTTTTTATATTTTGCATATCTCTAGAAGAATATAATCATCATCATGATAGCATATCAAAACTGCACTGCTGAACATAGGCCTCCCCTATTGTTTGCACCACAAGGGGATAGTTGCCATAGTTGTCATTCTTGGCAGGCGGGCAGGGAACCACAGTTTTTAATTATTTTGAGTTATCAAGAATATACTACAGCCCATGTTTTATGATACGGCATATCTATTAGATATTTATCTAGATATTTTTAACCCCCGACACAAAAAGAGGGGTAAGTTTGACCGCTATCTGTGTGTATGTGTGTGTGTGTGTGTCTGTGTGTCTCTCTGTGGCTCTCTTTTAAACGGATGAACCGATTTGGGTGCGGTTTTTTATTTACAAGCAGGTTTCCAGCGGTGGTTCTTAAACATGTTTTAACAAAATCGGTTCAGCCGTTTCAAGGATATAAGCTGTTTTGTTAGCCGCGGTAGGTTTCTTTTCGAGTTTTGCATGCCGAGCGCAAAGCGCGTAGGTATGTTCTACTAGCGCCTAAAAATCAAGATTCCAACGTTTTGTCGCATGAAATCGTATCCAGCAATCATATTATACATATAAATGATATGAAAAGCACATTGTCAGAAAGATAAATGATTGTTGAACTTATTAATATTTTTTTTAAATCGATTAATTGCAATTTTTACATAAAAAAGGGGTTTTAGTGGCTTATGGTGTGGATTTATTAAGTCCTCAATACTTGTAAACACATTTTTAATCTCTTCATCTATCATGTGGAAAGCTACTGAATATAAATGGCACTGTAATTTTGTTTTGTTTAGCTATAATTAATTTTTTTCGGCTCCAAAATGGCAAAATTTTCGGTGATTTCGCAGCCTTGTGTTAGAATTTATTTCAGTAAACAGAGACTGCCTGTGGCTCGCTCACTCGTTTGCTTACATATACTGCTTAGCTCGGCGTCAACCGCCATTGTGAGTGGATACTGTATTGGTTGTTTGCAGCGGCTCAAAAAGATCGCTGTACAAATAAATACAAAATATTCGAAAAATAAATTTCATACATACTTGATTATTATAATAATCAGAGATTTTTATTACAATATATTAAAAGCCCTGAATAAATAATAGTAATACGTACTAAAAGAAAGTAGGATGCAATATTTATACTTGAATATGTCTTGGACTTTTTGGAGTGGAGTGACATGAATGATGATATGATGATCATATGAGCATTATGAGTCGTGCACTTTGGATTTCCCAAACTTTTTCAAATTGATGTTTGACGGAAAATTGGAAGTATAATAAGGTTATTAGTGAAAATTTGTGTGTATTTAATAAACTTTATATAAAGGTAAAGGTTCACATTTTGACTGCGGCTGCTATCGGGCGATCAGCTTGACCAGTTTAGCAAGTAAAGTTTACTCGAAGGTTTTGACACGTAGGATGCAAGAGAAATCGGAAAGATTTCTATGGGAGGCACAATGCGGATTTAGATCTGGAAGAGGATGCACGGATCAAATGTTTTCTCTCCGCATGATCACGGAAAAGCTTCTGGCTGCTAACCAGAAGATTTTCTGTGCTTTTGTGGATCTTGAGAAAGCATTTGATAAGGTTGTAAGGAAGAAAATATGGGAACTGTTGCCGGGGTATGGTGTGGATGGTCGATTGCTAAGGGCTGTGCAGTCTCTTTACTGTGACTGTAAAGCCTGTGTGCGGGTAGGGCATGACCTGTCACCCATGTTTGGCGTCCAAACGGGCGTAAAACAGGGTTGTGTCATGTCTTCCTGGCTGTTCATACTGTATCTCGACAGCTGTTTACAAAAGCTGAAAGATAGCTGTTTGGGTGTGAAATTGGGTGACATAAAAGTAAATTGTCTGCTGTATGCTGATGATGCAGTGCTTATTGCACCATCAGAGGCAGAACTGCAGGCATTAGTCACGTGTATGAAAGAGGAATGTGAAATTAAAGGTCTCCGTTTGAACGCTAATAAAACGTTCTGGTATTTGAAAGGGACGAAGAGAGAACGAAGTGTGAAATATGGGTAAATCAGGAATGTCTAGAACAAGTAGATGAAATTGTATACTTGGGGAGTGCTTTTAGCCGGGATGGAAGATGTGATTTAGATGTGGACAGGCGTGTCGCTGCCGGGAACAAAGTCAATGGTGCCCTGACTGCGTTAGTCAAAAGGCAAGGCGTAGTGAAGAGTGCACGCCTTGCAATACATAACGCAGTGTTGGTACCGACTTTGTTATATGGCAGCGAAACCTAGGTATGCCAGAAGAAGCATAAAAGCAAATTGAATGCAGTGGAGATGCGATCTCTTCGTAAAATGTGCGGCGTTACCATGGCCGACCGAAAGCGAAACGAAGAGATTCGCAATATGGCAGGTTTGAAAAATGACCTTATCACAAAAATTGATAAGGGCGTGCTTCGGTGGTTTGGGCACGTTGAGCGAATGAGTGAAGACCGAATGGTGAAGAAAATATATAGCGCGAAAGTTAATATTAAAAGGTGTCGAGGTAGACCGAGACTAACTTTCGAAGACTATGTGAGCAAATTGCTCGAAGAGGGTAGGGTCAAGAGTACTCGGATACCTAGACGTGCATGTATGAAGAAGATAATGAATCTGAAAGAAGCGAAAGAGGTATGTAAGGATCGTGACACTTGGCGATCTGTTCTCTCTGGCTACCCCGTCAGGGATTGTGCGTGAAGATAAGTAAGTAAGTAAGTTAATAAACTTTAAAAAAATTCCGTATAATCACGCTATACGTAATTTTTTCAATGCGAAGGCATGCTCAATTGGTTTTACCAATAGTTTTTTAAAATTTTCAATTTAAGTTGTAACACTTTTTTCCAAACTTATTTGATTCGGCGTTTAACAGCATAATGGAAATCCGATTAAGCTCTGAGTAAATCAATTCTGTAGTTCTTGAAAAAGAAAATAAAACAGTTTTAATTAGAAAATTAAAGTTTTGTAACCAAATCATTTTTTAAATATAAATGTTCTTTTACTCTAGTTATTCCATTTTTGTCCATCGAACGGTAACGATGCGAAATCGGTATTCGTTAATATTTAATCTTATTAAATGTCAGTCTCGAACATCTTTCGAATTATTTCCAACAATTAATTAAAATTGGTCTTATCTATAAAAATATACTACTATGATTTCTTTGTACGTGTGTTTGTTCATGAACTCCTAAACAGCTTCACCGATTTTGAAGATTTTTATGTGTATTTGAGTGGGCCCCTGGATGATTCAGACTCACAATTGGACCCGTCAGGTGGCGCACAAATAACCCGTGCGAAGCCGGTAAGGATCGCTAGTAACTTATGTTTTCTAAACAAAGTACACCTTTATTTGAAAACCGTTAACAGAAAATAGAAATAATACCTAAAATAAAAATAAATCAAGGTTCAATTCTCCACTTAAGGGTGGCAGGGAGTTAACCCGGATTTACTTTACTGCCGGATGCAACAGGTCGCGAATAAAGGGGATGAAAGGCTAAGTTGCTGTGAAAGTCGGTCAAAGTAGAGAAGCGTCTCAGAGTTTTCGTGTCGCGCTTAAGTTGGAGATAAAGTGGCTTTATGAAGATCGTGTGGTCTTCGTTATAAGATACTGCCCTTTTATGCTATAGAATTACTTTGTTATTGGCTACTTTGTCTGAGTAAAAGACACAAAGTTTTTAAGCAATAAATTATAAGCGTTTTATTAAAAATATCCAAATGTTTTAAGTCATTATTTAATGATTAAAACTCTGGTGTCCGGAGAGCATGTAGGTATACAGGTAATGTGTTCTATTCTACTAATAAAGTATATAATCAATTGAATAATATTAAATAATTTATGTCATGTTAAAATTCGATAAATATTGTTATATAAGTTACTTCACTATATATATATATATATTATATAAGTTACTTGTATATATTTGCACACCACTAAGGTACAATATGTAGAACTAATTATACTTGAGCACCATTGTACAACCATATTCTTGAAAATAAAGAATTATTATTATTACATTTTCTTATTACATTTTATACGTGGCAGAGTCAAGCTGCAGCTATATTATGGTTGTAGCATGAATGGGTCGGCTA
This sequence comes from Parnassius mnemosyne, assembly GCA_963668995.1. Classification (NCBI taxonomy): domain Eukaryota; kingdom Metazoa; phylum Arthropoda; class Insecta; order Lepidoptera; family Papilionidae; genus Parnassius; species Parnassius mnemosyne. The sequence goes on along the minus strand of CAVLGL010000035.1, from coordinate 14,093,502 downwards.
GACCGAGGTAGGACCACGCTCGCACAGAATACCTGCCTAAAATAGTAGCTTCACGCTGCTGTGCTTCGTATGGTGATTGTAGAGAACCGGAGACCCTTTCTACTGGAAACGAGGCATTCCATCTTATCCTCAGGGTTGACAACGCATCTGCATTTTGATTCCTAATCGAGGATAAATGTAGATATCTATGGGCCACAGCATCCACATACCATCAGGTGGACTGTGTGCTCGTTTGTCACCCTTATTCTATATAAAAATATATAATCCAGCAACCAGATTCGGTCTCTAGCTTAGAGTAAGCATTAAGGCCACCATTTCATACGCTGTGGCATCTTCTGGTGTGGCTTTTTTCGTCAATACATCACCCAAGAAAGGCAAATCAAATACAAAAACACACAGTGAAGTTATTTGTTGGTAGGGTTGATGTATGTTTTTATAGGAGAGGGGGCAAACGAGCATTCGGCTCACCTGATGGTAAGTGACTACCACCGCCCATGAACAACTGCAATACCAGGGGAATTGCAGTTGGCTCTTTTCTTGAAGGTGCCTAAGTCGTGTCGGTCCAGAAAAATCGCTGGTGGTAATCGATTCCATATGGAAGTCGTGCGAGGAAGAAAACTTCTTCTAAATCGCACAGTGGTGGACCGCCAATTATCCAGATGGTATGGATGGTATCGCGAGTTTAGTCGCGATGTGCGATGGTGAAATTTGGCGGCTGGAATTAGTCCGAACAATTCCTAAGAGCACTCCCCGTGATAGATGCGATAAAATACGCAAAGAGATGCAACATCTCTACGCAGTGCCAGTGAGTCAAGCCGATCGAAAGAACTCGGTCGTCGACAATTCGAACCGCTCTGCCCTGGATGCGGTCAAGTGGAAGGAGCTGGCACTGGGGAGCCCCTGCCCAGAGATGGGAACAGTATTCCATGTGAGGCCGAACCTGCGCCTTGTAAAGTTGCAAATGGTGTGCCGGCATGATACGACATACTGTCCCGCTCTGCTGAGCACGCCAAGCTTTTTAAAGGCCAATTTGGCCTTCTCTTCCAAGTGACCACGAAACTGCACATCATATTTCTCGAAGACTAGCGCCTTGATTAAGAGTCTCCTTTAATCAAAGAAACTTTTCTTTAAATCAAAGTAAGAACATAAATTTTTAACAATAGTTTAAGCGACAGTAGCGTAATGGCAGAGTGCGGACCGCGAACTTAAAAAGTCGTGCGTTAAAATCCGCCATGCGTCTACTGTCGTGAACCAATCCTAACACGAGCATTTTAAACTTACTAGGAGTGGCTACAGGGAATATGAGTAATGTTTATAGCGTTACTAGTATTAAAAAAAAAGTTTAAATGTAAGACTATCAATAAACCACGTTTTATAATAAGACAGTATGGGTTTCATATTTTAATTAAAAAAAGGTAATTTTTGTCTACTTAAAATTTTTTGTGATAAAAATGTAATCATTCATAAGTGATTTTGTGTTTCTTTTTGGTTAAATTTTATTTTAAGTGTCTAATATTTTAAATCTACCTCTAATTTATGAGTGTATGAGTCAATAACATAAAATCTCTTGCTTTCTTTTAAATAAAATTTTAAATTCTCCGAAGCATTATCGGGTCTTAAGAATATCTTGCAAATTGAATTCACGTTCCTTCGGTGACCGGATTATATAAAACACAGTGGACTTAATAATCGAATAACCCCTATTCTAAGATCCGCGGCTATTCCCGGCGGGATCCGAATGATTGGGTATTATGAGATTTCCATCGGTGCTCAAGTATTAAATCATTTGGAATCGTATTGTCTCGCTGTTCAAACTCGAAACGCAGGAAATTGTGTTTATTATACGCTGACTTGAAATCAGCATTTATAAAATAGATATGCGTTATGTAATTTGACTTATAAACTATTGTATTGGGCAACGGGCATCAGTTGTTTTCCTAAAAAAATATTTTTTAAAATAAAAGGATCGTTAGTTCATAAAATCTGCCTTTTACTAGTTTGTAAGCCTCCTCTTCAGACTAAAAAACGATGGAGCAATTATATTAAAAAATGTCGTTTATTACGTGGTCTCTGGCTACGAGTTCGTCTGACTAGCTACCACCCTCTTACCTATCTCTGCAGACAAATACAAATGCTTGCACCTATAGTTACAGGCTGCGAGGCATTCCATCTTCCTTCCATACTCAGGGGTGACAACGCATCTATAGTCTTCTTAGGCTCAGAAGGGCTAGAACCCAGAGCCGCAAAGCCAGTTAAAAAAATAGTCTTCTTTGTTCGAAATTGTTCGCAGGCGTAGGTACTCAGTCTGCATCTGCAGTAGCCACTTACCATCAGACGGACTGTAAGTTTGTTTGTCACTTCAATTTTATTAAAGAAAATTTATCCCTTTTTATACAAAGAAGGGTGACCAGCGAACAAACATTCAATGTGATGGTAAGTGGATGATCTGCCTAAGGGGCAGAGCATTGGTATAATGGCATATTTGAGGTCCGTATACTTGATGTAGTCTAGCTCGAACAGCGTTGATTACTTTGTCGTATAACTCCAGAATTAAAGTCTTCAACGGAAGTCTGTCGTTTAGCAATTGGTACAGTTATTCAGTCATAAGCCCAGTTCACTTGCTTGAAATTTCTTTAACAACGTAATAATGATTTCGGGCTCCATAATGGAACATGTAATGATAAGTCCTCACATCTTAAATAATATAATTCAATGAAAGCTTCTGATAGCAAATAAAATAGAGTAAACATTATTATTATCAAAATAAGTAAATTTTTCGATTGTAATTCAGCTTGCTAAAGTATTATCTAGCACTATTTATAATTGTTTCTTTAATATGCAAATATAAATAAATATATAATATAATAAAATTTAATAGGCAAATGCTATTTATTTTCGCATATACAGAAATCACCCGTGCGTAGTCGGGACGGATCGCTAGTATGTATATAATATATAATACATATAGAATACTTGTATAGTCCTGACGATAATTTTGTTTTAAATACAATTCAACCTATAAATTCATAAGCTTTTTGTTGATTTTTTTAGAACCGAGGTATTTTCTGAACAAGTTATAAATTAAATGTAAGTAAATAAATAAATAAATATATTTTTTTATTTTATCACTAACATTGGTATAGGTAAGTTTTGTGTAAGTAATGTAAAATTAAAACATTGCAGATAGTATTGAAGAAGTGGCGCAGTTCCATTATCGAGACCTTTTCTTCCACGCCACTAGTCAGAATCTCAGTTGCAAAAAGAATCAATATTAAACCAATTGTAAAATGTCTCAGACTCAATAAAAGCGAGTTGAAGTAAATGCGAGCGTCTTAAAAGGCCAATTACCACACAATTTGCGTCGCCCGCCGCCCCCGTCCCGATATGAAATTATTGTCTTGAGAATTGCTGCGATCGTACATTGTACTCAAGAAATTAAATAGACAGATATTTATTACTTTATAGGAAATTATTAGAAATAGATTTCGAATCAAACAATTATACTTTACTAAAAACCGGTTTATTTGGCAATCACAAATTCATCGGGGATTGTGCTTCCACCAGTGATGTTTCCGGACCGATACGACTTCGGCAGCTTCAAGAAAAGAGCTTTAAAAGGCTGGCTACGTATGTGCAATTCCCCTGGTGATGTAGTTGTTCATGGGTGGCGGTAGTCACTTACCATCAGTTGAGCAGCATGCTCCTTTGCCCCCTCTAGTATATAAAAAAATCTATGGAGAGGCCTATGTTCAGCAGTGGACTGGATAAAGGTTGTAATGATTATGATCATGATGAAAGGCCGGCTAATAAATATGTACGAGTATATAACATAAATATATAATAAATTGTAATTAAATTTAATAAAATGTAAAATGTAATATAATAAAATGTAAAATGTAACTAATTCTTATGTAATAACTTCTTTGTATCAAATAAATAAATGAAGTGGCAATCACAAAATGAACATATACACAGTAGAACTGCAGTAACTGACACAACCTAATGGATCAATACGAGGGTGACATTGAAAGTTCTTGGAAAATCAAAAACTGAACAAACTACTAAGTTATTACTTTTATTATATCTTTCCAAAATAGTGTTCATTTACATCATTACATAATATGTTAAACAAATGGCAAATTAATAAAATACATACCTACACAATAATATTGGCAAATAGTTCCATTTTCAAAATTTGAACTTATTTTTTTTTTATTACATCGTTTACAAGTGGCCAGTTCTAAAAACTTTCAGTGTCGCCTTCGTAAGCTGAAGTAGCAATGGGCCGATCATATACCTAGCTTGAAGAACTAACAACGATGCGATGCGGAAAAAGGCACACGAGTAGCAGCAGCTGGTAAGCGAAGTGTAAAATGGAGTGGACTATCAACTCCAACTAGATGGAGTACCGACATGTAAAAACGTGCAAGAAGTTGACGGATGCACGTGGCTCAGGATCGTCTTTTGTAGCATTCAACATCTTCCACGACGCCCTTATATTTTCACATTTTACAAAATATCCAATTGCATATTTCGAAAAAAAAACGCGATATTTGAAAAGGTATTAAAATATAAAAATTATTTTGTTCAGGGGCGTTCTTGGTACCATACTGCATAATGTTGGTGGTGGGTGGGATTCCACTCTTTTATATGGAATTGGCACTGGGGCAGTTTCATCGGAAAGGCGCCATTACTTGCTGGGGCAGGCTCGTACCACTCTTAAAAGGTAACTTTCATTTATTAAAAAATATATCAATTTATTTTTTAGTTACAATAATACATTTTCTTCAGTAGTGATCATAGCGTATGATAGATTTATAACCACTTAAGTTAGTCACGTAGCAACTCAACTTTCAACAGCGTAATAAAGAGCTCAATGTCTAAGAAATCCTGACTTATAACTCTATTTTATTTCAAGAAAGTTAAGTAGGTTTATACGTGCATATTAAATATAATTAAAAGTAATTTTGACCTTTCATAAACGACATAATATGTTGATTATTGTTAACGTCTTTTACATGTATGAGCACTGGTAAGTCTCCAAGCCTCACTTGCACTTACCGTCCATAATTGACACCATTTTCAAGGCGCCTCTTAAGTGCTCCATACGGACGCTCTCAAAGGCTCGGGCAGATTTGTGAGGGTGGCTTATGCCCGGTGATTTCATTTCACTCGATTGTCACGTCGCGTCGCACTGCTGAGTAGGTCGCGATATGATTTTAGAAGAGAAATAAAATTGGTAATGGACTGGAAAGGTTCTTTGTAAGAGCATATTTTTGTAAGAAAAGGATTTTAATTTTTTTGTTCTTTAATCTTATTATTTGTCCGACTTTTGGCGGCAAACTTTCAATGCTTAGACTTGGTTTTGTAGCTTTTTAAATGTAATAAAATACGTGTTATTAAAAAACCTAACCTTAACTATTGATAATAAAAGCTATACCCTAAATTCTAGTACTCAATGTTACAATAAATGTTGATTATATTTTAGCATGTATTAATAATAAATAGTAATATTACTAAATTAAAACAGGAATCGGATATGCGGTGGTGCTGATAGCATTTTACGTGGACTTCTATTACAACGTAATTATTGCGTGGGCTCTTCGCTTCTTTTTCGCTTCCTTCACGACTATGCTACCTTGGACTAACTGCAACAATGAATGGAACACTCCTTCCTGTCAGCCGGTAAATATTTCTTAAATTTACCAGAACTTAAACTATTTTCTTCAACCGACTTAAAAAGGGGGAGAAGCTCAATTCGACTGTATTTTTTATGTGTGTTGCCTCAGAACTTTCTTCTAGGTGGACCAATTTTGATGATTTGAAAGCAGGTGCTTCTTATGTAGTCCCAAATAAATTTGTTCAAGATCTGACCAGTAGTTTGTGAGTTATCTTTAATAATGCCTATTTAATTGACTTCTACTACATGGATGATGTTCGCGTTTTATTTACAGTGGAATCCGTTTATAATGACATCGAAGGGAAATAACAAACACGTCATACTAAGCGGACGTCATATAAAGTATTTTGTATAAAATAAACAATCTCCAGTATTTGTTAGTATGTATTTATTTTAATAGAGAAAAATCTTTAATTAAAGTAACTTAAATTCTTAATAATAAATTCTTGTTTTTAAAAATCATCGAGATTGTCGAGTGACCAACCCCAAATTCCCTTGCGAGAGATGAGTTGGATTCTCCATTTTTTAAACTGCACGTGCACTGATGTTGAGATTTCTTTTTTTTTTTCACAAATCACTAACAAACACTCACTACTGACCAATAGTTTGTGAGTTATCCTTAATAATGCGTATTTAATTAACTTCCACTACGTTGATGATGTTCGCGTTTTATTTATGTATATTGGAGTCGGTTATACAATTTTTTTTACTACTTGTTTATAAACTGACAAATAAACTGAGTGGCAAACGAACTTTCAGTCTACCTGTTGTTAAGTGGCTTCTGCCAATAGGACCCTGCAACCCACTTCAAATGAAGAAAGATACAGATGTGTTGTGTTCTGAGTTCTAAGATGGAATGCCTAACACACAGACATCTAAAATAAGGTCACACCCTTTAAGTATATTGGGCCACTATACCCTTCGAGCCGGGTCACAGTGGTGCACACTATTACTATGCTTTTCCGTTTAAGCGTCAAGTGGTAAAATTAAAAAAAAAATTGTATAATCTTCAATACAAATAGAATGAGAACATCATCAATGTAGTCGAAGTCAATTAAATAGGCATTATTAAGGATAACTCAAAAAGTACTGGTCAGATCTTGATCAAATTTATATAGAACCACATGAGAAGCACCAACTTTCATATAAAAAAAGAATCATTAAAATCGGTTCACCTAGCAAAAAGTTCTGAGGTAACACACATAAATAATACAGTACCTCCTCCTTTTTGAAGTCGGATAAATATAAAATTAAAGAAACATAGCAAACCTAGTTGATATAGACTGATGCTGACATAGAATACGAATGAGACTGTGCTTACGGAACTTGTGCCTATTTTATGCTTTGATAGAGTTCCCGCAATATAAAAAATAAATGTTATAAACGCTTATTTTGCTCACATCTATCTATACAAATAAATAAAATTGAAGTGTCTGTTTGTAATGTCAAAATAACAGCTTTTTACTAAATGCATATGAAAGTATATACGATACTTATAACAAAAATTTTAAAAAATTTTGTCTGTCTGTCTGTTTGTTCCGGCTAGCCTCGGAAACAGCTGGACCGATTTCGATAGGACTTTCATTGGCAGATAGCTGATGTTATAAGGAGTAACTTAAGCTACTTATATTTTAGAAAAAGAATTAGGGTTCCGCTAACTAATTAAAACCCTAAATTACACGCGGGCGAAACGCGGGGAACAGCAAGTTTGTTATAAAATTGGCCCTTTTTTATAAACCTGACGGTAAGTGACCACTGTACCCTATGGAACCCTGTAACTGATATCAACTTCAGGTAAACAACACTACAGATGCGTTGGTCACCTCTGAGGTCTAAATTATGACTATACTAAGATATACTCTTTACCCTTCAAACCGGGACACAGCGATGCACGCACTGCTTTTTAACGGAAAGAATACGTTAGAGGATGGTACCCATCCAGATGGATTAGTCTAATTAATTTTTGTTTTTATAGTTTGAAGCGAACTGGGAAGCAATGGCAGCCAACAAATCTCAGAAAGGAAATAACGAGTCATCGGATTCCATGGCGTCTACCAAACCATTTACATCAGCAGCATCGGAGTATTTCAAGTAAGATGTTCATCCATGTGATTATTTTAACCTTTATCTGTTTACCTCAATGAAATAATAGTATGACTAGAAAATATTTGACGAAAATTTTAATGATTTCTTAAAAAATTCCAGTCGGGCTATTCTTGAACTGCAAGGGAGTGAAGGTTTACACGATCTGGGCGCTATCAAGTGGGACATGGCCTTGTGTTTGCTCGTTGTCTACATCATCTGTTATTTCTCCCTTTGGAAAGGCATCAGCACTTCTGGCAAAGTACGTTAAGTACCTTTGAAAGTTAAACTAGATAAGTCTCTGTGTGTGTCACTCAAAAATTCAATTTTTCCCACATTCTATTGTCAACTAACAGTCTTTTAATAACCTTATAATTTCCAACTTAAATAAAGTAGGAAATAGTGATTTTCAATAGGTAACATTGTTTGAAAAGCACTAAGTAGATAATAAAAACTAATAATTTGAAAATTTTAAAATTAATCGGAAATCATGGATTTTATCCATTATTCGATTTCATTAATAATATATTTTACGGAGAATCCACCCCTCCATTTGGTCCCGAGGGTGTCGTAAGAGGCGACTAAGAGAAAGAGAAGACTAATGATTTCGTGGCCTCTGACAGTCATATATTATAAAAATCACTTAGTTTATAATGTGATCTCCAATCCACTGCCGAGCGTGACGATTATGGAGAGCTAGGAGTGGAATGTTCCTGGATGATAAAGAAGATAGAAGAAAAGATTACGTCATCATATAAATAAAATAAAAAAGCCTTTTATTTCTTGCATTATATTTAACATTTCTTACCCGGTCGTCACTCCATCTAGTGGGGGGGACAACCTACACATCGTCCCACGGTACGAGGCCGCCACTCGGGAACCTTTTTTCCCTATCGGTTGTCGGTTCTTCGAGCTATATGTCTGGCCCATTGCCACTTCAGATTATTAATCCGTTGGGCTATGTCGGTCATTCTGGTTCTACTGCGGATATCCTCATTTCTAAGTTTATCATGCAGAGAAACTCCGAGCATAGCCCTCTCCATAGCTCGCTTAGCGACCTTCAGCTTTCTCATTCGGCCAGCAGTGAAGGACCACGTCTCAGTTCCATAGGTCATCATGGTAACACGCACTAGTTATACAGTCTCGTTTTCAAGTTTTGAGGTATACCTGACGAGAAGATGTGCTGTAATTGATGCCCAGCTGAGTTGACCTCTCGATCGAAGTTGGACACCCCACTAGATGGAGTGACGACCTGGTAAGACATGCAGGAAGTCGATGGATGAAGGTGGCTCAGGACCGTACTTTGTGGCATTCCTTGGGGGAGGCGTATATACAGCAGTGAACTTATGTAGGGCTGTAATGATGATGATGATGATGATTTAAAATTTTGATTACAGTAATTATAATAATATAATAATTTAAAAAGGACTGTTACATTACTTTGGTTTTAAAGTTATTTCAAATGTGCATAGTTATTTAATTTTTAGATTGATTAGAAATTAAAAATAAAATTATAGATTTAAAATAAAATAGCATGCATGAACCCCTCATGTAGTGAGGGTGAAGGCCTCCTCCGGAGAACGCCAGCGGTCTCGGTCTTTGGCTTCTGACAGCCAGTTTTTACCTGCGACTCAAGTGATGTCTGCCTATCTAGTTGCAGGTCTTCCCTTTTCCGAGTGCCTGTAGGACCTGGCCATGACGTCATGTGAAATGTCCATCGCTAGTCATCATATACATTACTGAAATAAATTTTATTTATACCAAATATAAATTAGTAGTTTAATGTGCCACGCTACAGTTATATTAAGGTTGCATTACGAATGGCTCGCCATGATAGGGATAGGACTATGCTATTACAAAATTCCAGCATAAAATACCAACATAATGCTGTTGTCTTTCGTATGGTAACTGTAAGAAACCGGAAGCCCTTTTTATAACGAGGCATTCTATCTTAGTTCTCAGGTCACTCCTGTCCCACATCGAATCTACATTTTTATAATTAATTTGACGGCTCCGTGGCGCAGTGGCTTAGCAATCAGTTGTTGCGCTGGGGGCCGCGGGTTCGAATCCCGCACGGAACAAGTATTTGTATGGCCTACAAATGATTGTTCCGGGTCTGGATGTTTGTCCTTGTGCAATTTATGTTTGTAAACTGCCTCCACGACACAGGAGAAAATCCTAGTGTGGCGGTAACGTTTTTAAAAAAAATATTGATCAGATGTCTATAGGCTACAAGCCACTACATCAGGTGGACTTTGTGCCCGTTTGTCGCTTTTCCATAAAAAAAATCGATATCAAAGTTATCATCATAATCAAGTATCCACGTAAATATCGAATTATAAAATGAATGTGATTTTTGCAGGTTGTTTGGTTTACTGCGTTATTCCCGTATGCCGTGTTGCTAATTTTATTAGTTCGTGGCGTCACTCTTCCCGGCTCAGCAACTGGCATTCAATACTATCTTAATCCAAATTTTGAAGCAATTACCCAACCACAGGTATATAGATAAATACATAACTTAACCATTTTTATGCTTTTTAGGATGAATTATAATATATTACTTTCTGTTTCGAATCAGGTTTGGGTGGACGCTGCAACTCAAGTATTCTTCTCCCTGGGCCCTGGATTTGGTGTACTACTGGCCTATGCTTCGTATAATAAGTATCATAATAACGTTTATAAGTAAGTAAAAACTTATATACACTATCAATTTTATCTAATGCCATTGTCTATATGCAACAAAATAATAATAAAACTAAAAATAAAAATTTCAGAGACGCCCTACTGACTAGTGTGATCAATTCATGCACTTCGTTCGTCGCTGGTTTCGTGATATTTAGCGTTCTGGGTTACATGGCACACGCTTCTGGCAAAGACGTGAAGGACGTGGCGACTGAGGGACCCGGATTGGTGTTCGTCGTTTACCCGGCGGCTATAGCAACTATGCCAGGGTCTACGTTCTGGGCGCTCATTTTCTTTATGATGCTTCTAACATTGGGACTTGATAGCTCTGTAAGTTGAAAAAGTGACTGATGACGTTTCTTATATATTAATAGTACAGCATGTATTATTATCAAGACATAGTAGATTGGTTGTGGGCCTCCCCAAGGAAGGAAGTTTATTGGCATGTCTACTTTTAGGCCCGTGTCATTTGAAATGTCTCGTCCGTTTCGCTGAAATAGGTTAAGTTGATGTACCCACCTACTCAATTCTCACCTACTCAGGATAGGATTATGAAGGCACAAGTGCGTGCGCAAGCATCTGTTCTCTCTATTCTATCACTCTCATAGTCCGTTGAGACGGCAATCCAACACGACCGGAGAGAGATCTAGGACTAACGATTCTATGTGATTTCTGAGGCACGAGGATGAAACACCGCTAACTTCCTGACTCCGGCTTGATAGTGAGAATTTTTCGACAGGAAAACCCAATTACTGATTGTTTATTTATTTATTTATTTATTAGGACAAAAATTACAACAGTAATACAAAGATTATTTTCTTAAAAAATTCAACACATTATAATTGTATTTCTTATTATGGGTAATCAGAACATGCATTGATTATTTTGTAAGGAATAAAAACTGAATTACATCATTGAACAAATACAAATTATTAAAAAGAAATAGAATTATTTAACAATATTATAAATATCTTCATTGTCATATTATATTATATTAATCAAACTATAAAAATCAAAAACAATTCCAATGTTACAATTATCTAATAATTAGTTAATTCGTTAATTCATAGAAATTAATTAATTTTGATTTGAAGGTGGATAAACTATCGCAATTCATATCGAGGCCAGAAATCTTCGAGGACAATTCGTTATAAGTGCGAGCCAGTCTGGCTAGAGGGGAATACTTTCCCAGGTTAGACCTATAAAGGGATACATTGAAAAAGGCGTGCGGATTTCTAGGCATTCTTGATGGCACCTTAAAGTTAAATAATTGAACTATTGCTGGACAATTGTTCAGCAGTTGACAACTACTAGGTCAAGCCATCGGATGGTATGGAGTCGAGAATATTTCGCCGCCTCCAAATTGTACGAAACATACATAGGTACTTCACAACTAACAAGTTAAAAATATATTAGTATCTAACAACTAAATAGCAGGATAAAGAATTTGGTGAAACAGATTAAACAGTCTGAACAGTCATAGCAAAGAATAACTGTTCCAAGCGCCATAGCCAAGAGTCTCCAAATAAGCTACTGTTGGCCTTAAACTGCCTCAAAGATGGTATCTACCTTCATTATGTGACTACTTTAAATAAAAATAATATAGATAAAAGCGGCTCATACTACTGTCTGAATCTGTCACGCCGTCAGCCACGTCCTGACGTATTTTCTTATGCCACACGGTGGCGTGTAATCGAATAAACTCGGAACACCCATTTATGTTTTTTTTTTAGTTTGGTGGTTCGGAAGCGATAATAACAGCTTTGAGTGACGAATATCCACCAATCGGTCGCCATCGAGAACTGTTTGTGGCGTGTCTCTTCACACTGTACTTCTTTGTTGGCTTGGCGTCATGCACCAAGGGCGGATTTTACTTCTTTCAACTTCTGGACCGATACGCTGCCGGATATTCGATGCTAGTGGCTGTATTCTTTGAGGCCATCGCGGTATCTTGGATTTATGGTCAGTAATACGTTCTTATATTGACGCGACTACTACAAATTGAATAAAACTATTTTTTACGTATTAATATATCGCACTTAACCTTAACTTATTTTTAATTCTCGATATTTCGAGTGCTCTACAGTGCCCGTGGTCACGTGAGAAAAAAATAAGTCTAAAATAATTGCGGTTAAGTCAATTAAGTTAAAGTTAAAGTTACAGCCTATATACGACCTACTGCTGCGCACAGGCCTCTTCTAATTTCTGAGAAGGTTTTAGGGTAAGGAAATGTCCGCCGCGCTACCCAATGCGTGATGGCGAACTTCACATGTCTTCGAAATATTATTTTTTGTTATTTCTCAGACATGCAGGTTTCCTCGTGATGTTTTCCTTCACCGCCGAGCACGTGGTAAATCAGCACTTAAAATTGCAACTAACAATTTCATTAGTGTCGGCGGGGATCGTACCCGGGTTGCTCACGTACTGTGAAATTTACAGCGAGCGCTAACCATCTGAGCTACCACGGCTCTTTTCAAGGCTCAAGTCAAATAATTAAAGTAATTAAAATTTGTTTTATTCAATTTATGGTGTCATCTTTTAATATTAAGGTACTGTTAAGGTCAATTCTTGTATCAGTCTCGTATTATAAATACAAAATTCCACTTTTGATCGATAGTATTCGATGTAAGTGAGAGTAAGAGCCACTGGTTTTTTTTTCAAATCAAATATCATAGTGACGGCAGGTTGAGGTTGACAGGTATAGTGGTAAAATTAAAAATGTTGTACAACCGGCTTCAATATAAATTATTAAAGATAACTCAAAAACCACTGGTCAGACATTGATCAAATTTATATAGGACCACAAGAGAATCACCAACTTTCAAATAAAAAAAGAATCATCAAACCTAAGACACAAAAAAAATTTAAAAAATACAGTCGAATTTAGTCCTTGTTAAAGTCGGTTAAAAAAGTGCTTTTAACTGCACGCTAAAAACTACTAAACGGAACTTCGGTGACTTCTGCTTTCGTCAGTCAAAATTAGCTTGGACTGGTAAACAATTCTAACTGTAACATAATATTATGTAGACTGTGCAGATATTCTTTTTGTAAATTTATATTCTGTTGCGAAACTTTTCAACTAAAAAAAACTTATTTTATTTACAAAATAACGTTTAAAATTAATTATATTAAAAAATTATAAATATAACCACTTCAGGGACGGAACGATTCTGCGAGGACATCCGCGATATGATTGGCTTCCGTCCGGGCTTGTACTGGCGGGTGTGCTGGAGATTCGCGGCGCCCGCTTTCCTGTTGTTCATCACCGCATACGGTCTCCTCGATTACCAGCCGCTCGCTTACGAGGGATATGTATACCCCGCTTGGGCTAATGGACTCGGTTGGGCGATTGCAGGCTCCAGCGTCATTTGCATACCTGTAGTCGCCATTTACAAAATTATTACGACAAAAGGAAGCTTTGTTGAGGTAACATTTGAATATTTGAATTCAGTTTTCATGGTAAAGCCATGCTGTAGTTATATATCTGGTATAGTTGTAGCAACAATGGGTCGGCTCGACCGGGGAAGGACCACGCTCTTACAGAATAGCAGCGTAAAATAAACGCTACTATATTTCGTATGGTGAGTGTAGAGAACCGGACACCCTTTTCACTCGAAATGAGGCATTCCACCTTAGTCCTCACGGGTGAAAACGCATCTGCATTTCGATTTGTAATCGAGGATAGATGTAGATATCTATGGGTTACAGCAACCACTTATCATCAGGTGGACTGTGTGCTCGTTTGTCACCCTTATCCTATTAAAAAAAAGTTCGATTCCTAACTTATTAACGTTATGTGATGACCGTGTATCGAACAGCACATCACCAATACCCCAACGATATTCGGTTCAAATGCTGCAATTAAATAAAATCAAAAATTTTCTTCCAGCGAATTCACATCCTGACGACCCCTCTAGCGGACACGGAACGCAATGAACGTAATGCGGTTCACAACGGTATGGTTGTATCCGAGAGTGGCGGAGTGCGACTCACATCCAACGCCGGTACTCCGACCTCTCCTACAGTTCCTACCGCATCCACCGCCAATGCACCTCTTCCACCCGGGCCTGCCCTTGTCTGAGCTCAGCTTTCTTTCGATGTCTACTACGTTTAGATGAGCAAATCATTTTAAGTTTGCTACTAACGTCTCCAGTAGACTCGGTGTATTACAGGCCTAATAACTTCGATCACTAATCCTTTCCTTACTAGTGATCGAAGCCTAATAATGAACTATACCATCAGTGATTAACGGCACAAGTATTTAATACGCGGGTATAATTTTGGCGGCGTTGTTTGGGCTTTGTTTATATACGCTTGAATAAGTAAATAAGATACAGTGCCATATTTTTTAAATTATATATTTTGCGTTATGACCTAAAGTAAGGTGATTACGTCGTAAAATCTTATGTACTTTACAATACATTGTTTTGCGCACTTCGTGTAACCTAAACTTATAGGTATAGTTATTCTATTTCACGATGAAGGTTTTACTTTGGTTGTGTTAGCCGTGCATATACACATTGTTTTAGTGTGCGTAAGCCTCGGGAGCACTAAGTCACGATCGCGAGTCGAACGAATCGCAGTTACACACACAAACGCGCCTGTCGGTACACGTCACTCCTACAATCAAGGCGAAACCTTAATTGTGAAATAACTATAAACAACAACACAAATGTAATAGGTACTATGCTGGTTGTATGTAGATACCTATTTGTTAAATTAGATACAAAATTATAATATAGTTTACGTTATCACATGGTTTACCTTTTTTGATTAAAATAAAAGTATCAAGAATAGTTTATTTTATCATCACTTTATTTAATAAACAAAGGACTTGAAAGGGTACTTAGACGTTTTTGTACTTTTTTATGCTTTGCTTTAATTCTACAATAATAAAATTTTCTATTGTTTAAATATCATATAATATTTTAATATTGCATAATTATAACATAATTAATTAATCTAGCATTAAATAAAAAGTAATTTAAGCAATGTACCTAGTTATTATTAGAAAATGGATAATACTCATTTTTAAAATAAATATACCTTAGGATATAAGCTATAGGCTCGTATAACGACTAAATAAGTAGGGAAGTAAGAAAAAAAATGGAAAGAAAAAACATTAGATAAAAGTATGTACTCGTATTTTGAAGCGTAGATATAGATTATAACAATGCAGCGTTTAAGATAGAGTTATTTGAAATCATTGTTTATTGCGCAGCGCATAGTATTAGTCTGTAAAATACTTCATGTAATTCAGCAAACCGTCAATGTTTTTAGCAGTAGTCTTTGTAATATTGCAATTGGTGCAGTAAGGTTGACGCTGGAGCAATTAGGTACCCGTTTACACCCGTTTACGATATTTACCCCTATAGATAGAAGTGTTATGTATTTGTAGACCCCCGTTAAACCCATTTTAGGCTATAAGCAAAGGCCACGCTTTCGATGTTTCAGTAGTTAATTAGCTATTATATTTATTTATTCACATTTAACAACGATTATAGGAAAACAATGCTTTCCGGGCTATCTTAATTTTAATACAATTTTTTAATTTTAGTATTTCCTGTTAAGGATGTTCATAAATAAAATATTAGATATATTATGTGTAATTAACGTATTAATAGTTCATAAGACTAATTTTATTCAGCTTTCATAATATTAACTGTATTTAGAAAATATTCGATTAAGGTTCCCATGTAACAAATATGGGATAATAGGAGCCTAAATGCACCTTACGAAAATCTAGACCTATGAATCTTACGAAATTCTAGACCTATTTTTGTCTTCAAAATATTTATAGCATGTATTCTTGCACTATTTAAGACTTTAAAATAAGATATTATAAGGAAACACGATGCTGTGTAGATAATAGAAAAAGTAGTGCTATTAATTCTTAGATTGGTGTTACATAAAGAGTTCATATACCCACATAAATTAATTTATTCTAGAACATACGCATTTTAAACTTTACTAGTAGAATTTTAAACCTGTGTAAGCTTTCTCTATATCTTTATTATATTTATCTACAATATAGTAATCGGTATTATAATATTATACGTTTCTAAGTATGTAGTTACAATGTGCATGTTTATTAATAGTTAAAATAGGATTCTTTCAAATATCTAAATGTTCTATCTATCTAAATGTTGTGATTGATGTCCTAAAAAACGTGCTCCATTTTTAAAAGTATCTTTTTTGAAGTATATAATTTGAATATAATAATCTATATTTTAATAATTTTAATTAAAAAAGAACTATTCATCACTCCGTTGTGGGCAATGCGGATTGATGAATTGTCATTTTGTATCATTATTATTTTATTAATAATTTGTTAAATTCTAAGAATATTAAGATGTGTGCAAAATGTTCCACACGCACTGCGCTGTCTTCGTGTGTGTGTAGTCTCTAGAATTTAGATTGTAGCTGAAAAGTGTTATAGGTGTTTAACATTATTAAAGCTTATTTAAATTTAATGCAATTAATCTATTAAAATAACTCTTTCAAGGTAGTTAGATGTTATAATAGCTATTCGATTATATAGCATATTTGTTAGCCGTTGATGTTAATCTTCTACAATCAATAGTTATACCAGCCATTATGACTATTGATTCTTATTAATAAACATATTTATACACGGTTGCTTGCATTTTAATCAACTTTCATATAAATTAAGATCCACACCCTCATAATAAGTACATCCGTGCTTGTCCAGTGGCTAAGTGACCAAAAAATGAGTAATGCATCGCGAATCTTGGGATCAAATTTAAGCCAGAGGAAAAAAATGTTAATCTCCGTTCTTTTAGGGTTAGGGGAATTCTACAATAACCTTGTTCCTCTGCCTTGTTGGTCTTGTAGCCGCTAACGGTGCTCCTGATCATGAGTTCCCGGGTACAGATCCCGGATTGGATTAAAAAAAAGCAGTTATTACGTTTTTCAAGAAATTATCAGTAAAAGTCCGCAATTATACATGTTAGAGCGAGCAGAACCACGCTCTCACAGAATACCATCGTAAAATAGCAGCTTAACGCTGCTGTGTTTCGTATGGTGAGTATAGAGAACCGGAGACCCTTTTTACAGGAACCGAGGCATTCCATCTTAGACCTCACGGGTGACGACGCATCTGCATTTTGATTTGTAATAGAGGGTATATGAAGATGTCTATGGGTTACAGCAACCACTTACCATCAGGTGGACTGTATGTGCGTCGTTTGTCACCCTTATCCTATAAAAAAAGTTAGGAAGTTGGCGCTGTTTCACACCCGCGCCTCGATAAGCACGCAAAGTTGTTGGTTCTGCATCTGATCTATCTTCGTTGGATTAGTTGTTGGATTACCGTTCCACAGGACTATGACAGAGAGAGTATAATAATAATAAGCATAAGCACCTGTGCTTGAGCGTACATTCGGGCGCTATAATCCTATCCTGCACAAATAGCTAGTCTCAGTTGAGACTGGCCACCGTGACCGAAATTCTGTCTGGAGGACATTATTTTCACAATAATCTTGTCTTACCCTGCCACCTATACTAAGTAACTATTACAGATAACCTTTCGCCATATTCTTTCCCTCTCCTGTTTCTTTCCTTTCCCTCATTTAATTGCAGTGTAAGCATCCGAAAAACATCCCACCGCTGGGCATAGGCCTTCACTCATTTCTAAGGAGCTGCGTTATGGTGCAATAAATTCGCAGTGCTATTACTAGTTCTCGAAATATTTATTTAATTTCCTCACAATATTTTTCCTTCAACGTCGAGTACATTGTAAATCAGGACTTTAATTATTGCCATCGGGGATCGAACTCAATTTACCCGCGTACTGAACAATTTACGGCGAACGCTTCGCCCCTGAGTTACTGCGACTGTTAAGAATGGATACCAAAATTATAATAAAGTAAACTATCAAAAAAAATGTATACATAATAAAAGTGTCACCCAATCGTGAGATAGACAGAGAGATAAGTCTGAAAGAATTTTGAAAGAATTCTAGTATTGAAGTGCAAATAACGGGCTGCGTTATTCCTTATTGAACTAACTCAAGTATATGCATAAGAAAGGAGCTATAGATGAAATAAACAACTGTAGACAGCTAATTTATTCAGGCAATATAATAAATAGGTGGTAGGATTCCCTTTCTGCCTAGGACTCAATCTTTGTAGGTTCCACCGCCTTACCTATTTCTGACGCCAAATCTATACATATAATAAAACTGTAAATAGCAGATGTCTGTACATTTTATATTTTTGTAATAAAAGTGATTGAGGGGTACTAAAAATAAGTAATTAAATACATTTCTACCATTTTTAGAATTTTCTGTCTGTCTGTCTGTCTGTCTGTCTGTCTGTTTGTTTGTTAACGTATCACGTATAAAGTACTAATTTATATCATAAGAATTGTTAAGGAAATTATAAAGTGTATCTTCGTGTTACATTTAGTCTTTATTTCATTAAAATCAGTTCATTCCATCAAAAGTTACGATAAATATTCTGAAGTATGGGTAGGGAAGTATAGGTACGAATTTGCTCAACGGTGGCTTTGTTTGAGTCATCAAGTGCATTTTAAACTAATATCATATCATAAATCATAGTTAAATTATGTAAAATAATGATATAATTACGTATATTTAAAACGCAGTAAACAAAAGTATTAAAGAACGTATTAAATATATTATACAAAAATATATTAACCTTATTAACTAAACCTGAAGCACAATAGTTAACCCATTTCTTCGATAGATGGTGGTGTTGTGAAAATGTAATGCAATTGCAATGTGGTTTTTACTGCTAATATATATGCTGCTAATCTTTATTATATTACTCGCTACCCTACTGCGTGTTGACAAACTCAATTTATTCTTTACCGCCGAGTACTCTATGTGGTAAATCAAATTTTAAAAGAGCTATTAACAATTGCGTTGGTTTTGGCGAGAGTCAAACTTTATTTTTTGCTTACTGTGCAGGCACTGATTTATAAGTTCTCTTGCGTTTTATATAATGTATCAATCGCGTCAATTAATCTCTTTTATTTTTAGAATTGATGTTAGCAGCGCCATCTCTCTTTAAATATATACATATAATAAAAATGATGATAACATGTTGTGTCTCTTTCTGTACATTGTATATATATTTTGGTGGCTAAAATCATTATGGGGAACTGAAAATAATTAAATAAGAACATTTTATAATTTTTAGAATTGTCTGTCTGTCTATTTGTCTGTATTATATGAACGCATCACGTCTAAAGTAAACATCTTTTATTTTCAAAGGAATCGTTAAGAAAATCATAAAGCGTATCTTCGAGTTACATTTAATCTTTGTTTTATTAAAATTGGTTAATTCTATCGAAAGTAATGATTATTATTTTGAAATGTAGGTTCGAATTTGTTCAATGGCGCCATAAAATCTCAGAAATAGTAATAAAAAGATTTGTGTGTAAAAAAAACGTTCCATAATAATTAATATATTTATACTTAAAACACAAAAAGAGATTTAAAAAGGATGTTTTCTCACAAAAAGGACGTAATAGATGGAGTTGTACAAATTACAAACTTTTCTGAATTGCTGTGTTGAGATTTTTCGCCGATGAATCGTATTGAGACTTCTAAAGAAATTTGTATCCATCGAAGCCATACAACGGAATCCGACCAAAAATAAAAATTTTGCAACGAAATGTCGTGATATTGTATTTATAATATAATATGCAAAATCAGTACTGCCATTTTAGCGCTTTGGGAACTAGATTTAGCGCTTTTTTGGAATGTATAGCGCGCATTTCGAAATTTTAGCACCTAGCTTAATCCAGCGCTTTTTGGTGTATTTAGCACACATTTCAATATTTTAGTGACTAGCGGGTTATTAACTCTTTTACTGCAGCACTCTTAGTCCACATTACCGATAATAATAATAATGACCTTTATTATTTTTTCCCACAAATAGTACATTGCAGTTTATCTTTTTCAAACATATTTTTTCCACAAAACAAAAAGCATGGGAGACGAGTCCAAACTAGGATACCCTGTGCTATGGATCTCCTGGCTTCCCCTTTAGGATGATCAACTTGATTTTTTTACCGACGACTATAAGCGGGGAAATCCCCTTTATTAAAGTTTTCGTTCATGGTTTTGGCAACGCATTTATTTTGCTTTATTCAGTTTCAGTCAATTGCTTAGAGCACAGCTAAGTTAAAAGTTACTTAGAAGTTATAACACAAAGAAACTGTGTAGCAACCGCAATCAGATGCTGACATCTGAAACTAAGTTGCGAAATACATTGCACTTTAAAACAATTAATGACATTTTTATTGTTCGTACAGTACTACCTACTGTTGACAGCAATTGCCATAATTATAAGTCGATGTCCTGCGAAGTATTGATACATTAAAAAAATATTGCCAGAAAAAAAACTTAATGTTGTTTTCTTTATTATGATTATATAAAAAAACACAAACTTTGTTTGTAGTTAATTTAGCGCAAAATCTAGGGCTTTTTAAAGCGCTGTTTTCATGAAATCTAGCGCTTTTTGTGTTGTCCTAGAGCTGAATGAGTTTTTTTTTAATCTGGCAGCACTGCCCAAAAACCCTCTATTAAGAAGTAACTTTCCTTTCAGTTTTAAGCGCGTTCAGTTCCGAGTTACAGTGAACGTGTGTTATGCGATGACTGTAAATAAAGCGCAAGGTCAAACTTTACGCGTTGTAGAGTGTACCTAAGTACTGACTGTTTTGCACATGGCCAACTCTATGTTGCTTTTTCCCGCGTTAGTAGCCCCCGTAACCTTTTTGTGTACACCCCAGCTAAGCCTACTTCTAACGTCGTTTACACAGAAGCTCTATCATAAACGACTTAGAACTTTGATGATAATGATTTATTTAGTTACCACTTATTGATACAGTAATGAAATAAATCGTTTAATATTCTCTTACCTAAACGACAAATTCTTTATGTAAAACCTGTATACGCGAGCTACGCCGCGGGCACAGCTAGTAATTAAATATATTTGATAATTTGAACTCATTACGCTCATCTAACATATCATACATCATACGTGGTAGCGCCATGCTGCAGCTATATTTGTAGTATAGCTGTAGCACAAATGGGTCGGCTCGACCGGGGAAGGACTACGCTCTTACAGTATACCAGCGTAAAATAGCAGCTTAACACTGCTGTGCTTTTAACTGGAAATTAGGCATTTCATCTTAGTCCTCACGGGTGACAACTGACAACGCATCTGCATTTTGATTTGTAATCGAGGATAGATGTAGATATCTATGGGTCGCAGCGACCACTTAACATCAGGCGGACTGTGTGCTCGTTTGTCCTTTTCCTTTTTCTCCCTTATCCTATAAAAAAAATCTAGCTATTTACAAAAGTGGTAAAATTAAAAATTTTGTACAACCGACTTCAATATAAATAAAATGAGATTATCATTAATGTAGCCGAAGTCAATTAAATACGCATTATTAAGGACAACTCAAAAGCTACTGGTCAGATCTTCATCAAATTTATATGGAATCACATGAAAAGCACCAGCTTACCAAACACCAAAAAATAATCATCAAGTTCTGAGGTAACACACATAAAAACATACAGTCGAATTGAGTACCTCCTTCTTTTTTTAAGTCAGTTAAACATTGAATAACATGAAACCTTTAAAACTATATTTTAATTTCATATAACGCGGTCACACTAACAATTGGTTAATTTTTTTGTATTTCCCACAGATTTTTATCTTTGAAACAGATTATCACCTGTGATCTATAGATACAATATTGTTGCGCGCCACTATTAATGTCTTGTACATGGCAACACTAGTTACCACTAGCGCCCTCTAGTGTCGAGTAGCAGAACTAGGAAAGTCAAGATCATTCTAGAAATTTCGGGACCGATATGTACTCGAACATACTAGATATTTCTACAGTAGAAGGTGGTGGAAACTATCTGAGGCCCTATATAAGGCCGGTATGGACCACGACCGAGTCAGTATTGAGTTGGCGATACAAGAGAATACTTCGAAGCGAAATAACTGGGAACTAAAGTGATCAGTAGTACAATTGTGTTTTATTATTAGTGTGGTTTTCGATCGTAATTAGTGTTCTGTAATTAAAGTGTCAATCTTGGTAATTCAATCAGCAGATTTTAATTGTCTCGAACCCCAAGCTTGTAACAATGTCCATGCATTACATCCTATAAAAAATCCACTGATGAACATAGGCCTCCTAGATAGATGGCCTCATTCTTATTAGGAAGATTCTACTGCCCATCTCCTGTTTAAGTTTCCCTCTGTCGCCTCTTACGATACCATAGGAACAACATGGGGTAGTGGATATTCGCCGCACCATTTTTACGTATCAAAAATAACTTTAAACTATTTATACACTATCACAGAAGTAACAATCCACTTCCGCTCAAATTCCCGCCAAAACCATACAATTATAGTCGGGTGGAGAGAAAAATTCAAACATTGTTTTGTTTTATAACTGGCTTTACGGCTCTGAGCCCTTCTGAGCCTTAAGTTACAGTGTATAACTATCCTTCATAGTACATCATCATCATCATCATCATCATCATTACAGCCCTTCACAAGTCCACTGCTGAACATAGGCCTCCCCCAAAGAATGCCACAAAACACGGTCCTGAGCCACCTGCATCCATCGACTTCCTGCATGTCTTACCAGGTCGTCACTCCATCTCGTGGGGGGACGCCCTACACTTCGCCTACCGGTACGAGGCTGCCACTCGAGAACCTTTCTTCCCCATCGGTTGTCCGTTCTTCGAGCTATATGGCCGGCCCACTGCCACTTCAGCTTACTAATCCGTTGGGCTATGTCGGTCACTCCGGTTCTACTGCGGATATCCTCATTTCTAAGTTTATCACGCAGAGAAACTCCGAGCATAGCCCTCTCCATAGCTCGCTGAGCGACCTTGAGCTTCCTCATACGGCCAGCAGTGAAGGACCACGTCTCAGTTCCGTAAGTCATCACTGGCAACACGCACTGGTTGTACAATTTCGTTTTAAGGTTTTGAGGTATGTCTGACGAGAAGATGTGTCGTAGCTTCCCGAACGCTGCCCAGCCGAGTTGAATCCGTCGATTGACCTCTCGGTCGAAGTTGGACTTACCCAGTCGGACTATTTGTCCCAGGTAAACATACTCGTCAACAACTTCGAGCTTAGTGCTCCCAACAACTACCGGCATAGGTGTGACATGGACATTAAACATGATCTTTGTTTTGTCCATGTTCATCTTAAGACCTATCCGTTGGGAAACACTATTGAGGTCATTGAGCATAGTGCTTAGGTCCTCCAGCGATTCTGCCATAAGGACTATATCGTCGGCAAATCGAAGGTGAGTGATGTACTCGCCATTGATGTTGATACCGTATCCTTTCCAGTCCAGAAGCTTGAAAACGTCTTCCAATGCAGCGGTGAAGAGTTTCGGGGATATGACGTCACCCTGTCTTACACCTCTCTGCAATTGGATAGGTTTCGTACTCTGGTTCTGTACTCGGATAGCCATCGTAGCCCTACTGTACAAGCACTTCAACACTTCGATATACCGACAGTCAACTTGGCACCGCTGAAGGGACTGCAGCACCGCCCAAATTTCGACGGAATCAAAGGCTTTCTCATAGTCCACATACGCCAGACATAGTGGCAAATTGTACTCTTCGGACTTCTGTACAACTTGCCGAAGGGTATGTATGTGGTCTATGGTGCTAAAGCCCTTTCGGAAACCGGCTTGTTCGGGAGGCTGGAAGTCGTCAAGTCTGCGCGCGAGACGATTCGTAATGACTCTCGAAAACAGCACGTAGACGCGGCTCAGAAGGGAAATCGGTCTGTAGTTCTTCAAGAGAGCGTTGTCACCTTTCTTGAAGAACAAGACCACCGCACTTCTGCTCCACGCCTCCGGTGTAATGCCACCATGGAGGACGGAATTAAAGAGCTTCTGAAGGACTTCAAGTACCGGTCTTCCACCCGCTTTCAGAAGCTCCGCTGTAATTCCATCCTCGCCTGGGGCCTTACCGTTTTTAAGGTGCTGGAGAGCCATCCTAATCTCGCTCAGACTGACATCCGGGATATCTTCGGAATAGTGTCGGATGAGACTCGCTCTTGGATCGTTACTCACACTTGCGTGTGGCTCTAACGATGATGTGTACAGCTGCCCATAGAACCTCTCAATCTCACTCAAAATCTCAGGTGTCCCGGAAACGATGCTGCCACATTCTGTCTTCAGCTTTGACAGTTGGCTCTTTCTGGCAGACAGATCTCTGGCAAAGATTTTGGAGCCTTGGTTCCGCTCGATCGCTTCTTCAATACGAGCTGTATTGAAGTTGCGTAAGTCCCGCCGCATGCATTTGGAGATCTGTCTGTTCAGATGCCTGTATGCTGTCAAGTCTGTTGAAGAATGTAGCTTCATCTCCCGTCTAACAGCCATGAGATTAAGAGTGTGATCGGAGAGTTTTTGTGTTCTTCTGCGGCGGGTCTTGCAGAACTTAGCTCCGACCGCATGGACAGTTTCCACGAGCTTGTCATTCATATCGTCCACTTCATTGCAGTCTTCCAGGCACTGAAAACGGTATTGTAACTCGAGCTGAAAGGTTTCGGGACTTTGAAACAGAGCACGAGGGGGACGGAGCGTTGACTTCATTAGACGAGACCTCTCCAACTTAACGTTTAGGTTCAGTGTGCCTCTAACCATTCGGTGATCGCTACCAGTTTTCACCCTCGCGATCACGGAGACATCACTGAACAGTTGTTGTCTGGTCGTCATAATGAAGTCAATCTCATTTTTTGTGGAACCGTCGGGGCTCGACCAGGTCCACTTCCTGTGGGGCCGCTTCTGGAAGAAAGAGTTCATCATAAAGAGTCCCCCTTTCTCCATGAAGTCAGCCAGCTGCTGGCCCCTTGGGTTCCGTTGCCCTATTCCAAATTTCCCTACTTTCAGCTCACCGTTCTCTCTTGTGCCTAGTTTTGCATTGAAGTCTCCCATTAACACCGTATATTGGGTTTTGGAGGAATGCATGGCTCTAGAGATATCCTCATACATTTCCTCCACCTCCTCATCGGGGTGTGCCGAGGTTGGTGCGTAAACCTGTATGACCTTCAGCGAATACCGTTTGGTGATTCTGAGTATAAGGTACGTAACCCTCGTCGACACACTCCCGATCTTTACAACGTTGTTAACGAGAGACTTGTGGACGATAAATCCGACACCTCCTTGGGACAGATGGTCGCCCTCCCGGTGATAGAGCAAGTTGCCGGATTCGAGGATTACCGTGTCCTCCCCCTCTCTTCGGACTTCGGATAATCCTATAATATGCCAGCACAACTTGTCTATCTCTTCTTCCAGCTCCACGATCTTCTCGTCAGTCCTCAGGGTGCGTGCGTTGTACGTTGCCAGGTCGAGTCGTCTAAGGTGGCAACCGAACCTCCACCGGAGATTCTTAGCACCCCCTGCCCCGCCGTTACCATGGTCGCCACCGTAGCCAGGAATAGCGGGGCCGCCGGGGACTGGGGGCCGTTTTTTTGTTACTGTCATTCATAGGGGGGTATTTGCCATAGTTGCCACGCTTGGCGAGCGGGTTGGCAACCGCAGTTTTTTTATTGTAATTTGGCTATTATCAGGAAGATGCTGCTGCCCATCTCCTACCTGTTTCCCTTTGTCGCCTTTTACGACACCCACGGGAGGATATGGGGTAGTGGATATTCTTGACCGCCACTACACGGCTAATATCCTTCATAGTACACTGCTTCACAATATGTTGATGCGTCACATTGTGGAGCCCTTGGGAGATTTTGACTGCAACTTGAGCCAGCTGACAGCTGACACTGAGGAAGAAGTGCTGGAGTGTTTTAAATACATGAACCCCAACAAGGCCCCGGGACTGGACAATCTGACTTCTGACATCTGCTTTCAATTCGCTAAAGACTACCCGAAACTACTGACAGACATACTCAACAGATGTCTCACACTTCAGCACTTCCCCGACCAGTGGAAGATAGCTTACGTTAAGATCATCTCCAAGCCTGGAAAGTCTGATTACACAGCCCTGGAATCGTTTCGACCTATAGGACTTCTGCCTGTATTTGGCAAGCTACTGGAGAAGCTGTTCATTAGGAGAGTGACATACAGGGCCCAAAAGCAAAACATGATGAACAAACACCAGTATGGCTTCAGAGAGCAAACTAATACATGTGAAGCCATCAATACTGCCTTAAATATTATTAAACAAGCGAAGGACAACAAATACCTCAGTACTGCCATCTCACTAGATATCAAAGCCGCCTTTGACAACGCTTGGTGGCCGGCGCTTTTTCAACGGTTGCGACACATTGGCTATACCACTGACATCTTTGGGCTAATCCAAGACTATGTCCGCAATCGTGAAATTATTTTAGACCATGCCGGGAGGCGGGCCACGAAGACGATGTTGAAGGGCTTGTGGCGGCGCTGTCGTCGCGCCACAAGCGAAACACATCGAAGCCTGAATCGCGCTATCAAAGTTCCGAAATTAAAGAAGCATATATAGAATAGCTCCGAACTACCAATCGGAGCGCTGGCCGCTCCCCGGGCAGAACACCTTGCCCGGCGGGAGATCTCCCCTTTTCCTTCTACTCGCTACAATGGTGACCAACCGACGTGATATGAACACGCAACCAACAATCTTCGGAAACAACAATTTCAAAAAACTTCGTCATCTTACTCAAGTACCCCATTCATTCGCTCCCGAGCAGACATTGTCTGCAGTCTTCACATTCTGCAAGCCATCTAGCTTTACAAAAGGTTCATCGCAGCACTGGAATAATAATGCTTCCTGTTCCTTCAAGCTACTCTCTGCGCTACAGTGTTCGGCACGGCTCTGAGCCTTACTGCTCGCCTCTGCTTCACGGCACTCGCAGATTACTTGCCTTCTTCTCGACTCACCGCAGACTACAAGGCAATCCCTGGCACTTGCTCCGGCTCATCGTTCCCACCGGCATCACTTGCAAGTGCGTAGTACGGCATGCATTACACACCGGCATATCATTCGCACCGGCGTCACTTGCCCTTACGCACACAGCATGCATTCCCCACCGGCATTAAGGACGCACCGGCAATCGGACTGCACTATCTATCGACCTCCGGTCTGAGCAGGGGGGTGATGTGGCGGCGCTGTCGTCGCGCTACAAGCGAAACACATCGAAGCCTAAATCGCGCTATCAAAGTTCCGAAATTAAAGAAGCATATATAGAATAGCTCCGAACTACCAATCGGAGCGCTGGCCGCTCCCCGGGCAGAACACCTTGCCCGGCGGGAGATCTCCCCTTTTCCTTCCACCCGCTACAGGCTGTATGGAATATCATACTTGGTGAACTCCTAGACATGAGGCTACCAGCAGGTTGCCATCTACAGGCATTTTCGGATGATGTCCTCCTAGTAGTCACTGCTGCAAACCTATGCGATTTAGAGAACACTACCAATCTGGCACTCTCTTCCATATTGGTCAGTGGAGAGCGAGTGTCAAATTAATATTCGGACCCGCCAAGACAAAACTTATTGCTTTTACACTCAAAGCAAAATCGGCCAACATTTACATTAATGGACACCTTCTCACTTTCGAACCTGAATTAAAACTGCTGGGGGTTAAACTGGACGAAAAGCTGCTCTTCGGGCATCATGTCCGATATGTTATAAGCATGGCCATGCGAATCTTTAATACGCTTTGCATGTAGGTACTCGAGGCCCACCTGGGGTGCTCACCCAGAAAACGTTAGTACAATTTATCACCAGGTGATTGTACCCACGATCACATATGCTGCAGGAATATGGCGACATATTGTACACAAAAAGTGAATCAGGAGGAGCCTTGAGAGCATGCAACGCGGGTTGGCCGTCAAGGCCATCCGAGCATTTTGCACTATATCAACGAATGCTGCCATTGCACTCGCCCAGTTTATGCCCTAGACCTTAAAATCAAAGAGATCCATCACATTGAAAAGACTAGGCTGCTGGGGATGTCTGACTTAATTCTGCGCGACATTTCCTTGGAGAAACCCACTTCTATACATGAGTTGCTTCATCCCGCTGACATTCGGTCACTTCGGTGACACTATACACCCATATAACACACCCAATCACCAATGTACTGACGAAGAGACAGCACATTATACATTTTACACGGATGGTAGCAAACAGGAGGATGGAGCCGTGGGAGCCGCCTTTATATGCTACAGTCAACACAACCCTCACTCCATAGTGACAACCAAAAAGTTTAAGCTTCACGACAGTTGTACAGTGTTCCATGAGGAATTGTTCGCAATTCGGAAAGCATGCAAATGGGTTACCTCACACAAATACACACGCGCAATTATATACACCGACTCACGCTCATCACCACGAAGTTGCATATGATTTACAACGACATAAAATGAAAAAACTTACTTAAACTTACTAATGCAGTGAGTATTAATCAACTCGTACAGTTATTTAGTACTTAGTGACACGTGAAGAAATTTTATTGGTTACGTACTTCGTCAGTGGTTGCAAACATACGAGTATGGTCCTAGTTTTACTTTGACTTACTTTTGAATAAACTGTTTGCGGTATTACGTTGGTAGTTGGTACCTATTCTGTTTTGAAATTTTGTGTTAAAGTATAACTTGATCTACAGGATTTTATCTTCTCATATCGGACTTTTATTCCCAAGGAGCGTGATATAACAGAAATAAAATAAAAAATAAACAGAAAATAAAGGTTACTGATAAATAAATAACATGACAAGGAAAATATGGAGTAATGAATATGGAGAGAATAAGAAAAATATAACAATAAAGAGTTCGACGTGTCGATTTGTGACGTCACATCACGATGCGGAGCAAAGCGGCCGCCCTTACCGTAAAACACCACTTTACTCATCAATATTTCAGTCATTTTTAAAGGTAGAAAAGAATAAGAATACCGTTAAATTCGTAATTTTTTATACAATTTTTTGATACCCTTAACAAAATTGGGTGGCCAGATCCATTATACCGACTCGTGATAGTTCGCGCCACGCCAGTCATTCCCGACCTGTCATACGCTGCATTCGTGCCGGCGTTTATTATATCGAAAAACTACTATACAATCTCGTGATCTGGCATTTGTCAGGTAAGTAGTATAATTAATCAGTCTTTGTTTATAGATATTTTGCATATGCTTACGTTTTGTAACTAAAACATAATATCTTATCAGATTATTTATCACTATTATTACCGTGGTATCAGCCTTCTTAGCTTTGTGGGAAAACTGTATGCTAAGGTACTAATTGAAAGAGTTATGAAAGAAACTGACGGAAAAATTTGGGATGTGCAAGCGGGATTTAGAAAGGGAATGGGATGTACGGATCAGGTCTTTTCCATGCGCATGATCGCCGAGAAGTTTTTGGCCAAAAACCAAAAAGTTTTTTGTGCGTTCATGGACTTGGAGAAGGCTTATGACAGAGTGGACAGGGATGTGTTATGGCAAACACTGAACTCATTTGGGTTGAGCGCTGGTCTGATACAGGCATTGAAGTCTCTATATAGGGACTCTAGTGCTTGTGTCAGGATCAACGGGGCCTACTCGGACTGGTTTGACATCCATAAAGGTGTCAGACAGGGCTGTGTGGCTTCCCCGTGGTTGTTCAACCTATTTATGGACAGTTGTTTGGAAAATTTGAAAGTAGAAGAATGCGGGTTAAGAATGGGTGAGTTAACCGTCAAATGCCTTTTGTACGCCGATGATCAAGTCATACTTGCGTCGTCGGCAGCCGAGTTGCAAATGATGGTTACATTAATGAACAGGACTGTTCGCGCCAAACACTTTCAAGGAACGAACGCGAGAGGGCGTGCGGCTCAGTGTCATACCGGTTTGACATTCGGTCGTGCGTAAAACGCCCAAGGGCTGTCAGTCGTCCATAAGCGGTGCTAACGATTGGCACGCTGTATTCTGTTAGGGAACTCGGAATAATTCGGCGCGGCCAGTAAATATACGGTCTATCATTGTGACGCGCATTCCTACTGGAGAGCTTCCCGGGACTTATTGTGTCTGACTCAGAACCTGCATAAGTGCATTCGGCAATATTAGATAGTGCGGCCTCTGATATTCTAGAATTAACTATTGCTACGCGAAACGGTAGTGACTTTTGACCCTTTAAACTCCGTGTGCGTTTGTGCGGTAACCATTATACCCAGCGATAGTTAGTGGCTTCTGTAAGTTAGTAAATCGTACGATAGAGTTAATTGACTGTCATCGTGAACAAAGAGGAAAGTGACTGTGGATGCCTCGGAGGGCCCCCTCAAGTTGGAGCGGTGTCGACGCTCGGGCTGCTGCCGACGGCCAAGGTCTAGGTTCAATCACCATCAGTCACACCCAGATACACACCACATCACCATTCTTTCCCTTGCACTACACAACCACATGCGACCTGACCGACTCCGGAGGGACCAGTCGCCTTGGATACAGGTAAGTAAGCTTCGTCCAAATTCCTTCCGGTCGACTGGCCGTAGTATAACGCTCCCCCATATATTTTAGTGTAATTAGAGAGATTCCACGTGGCCACATTGAGGCCCGACCTACGTCTGTTCGGGAAATCTTCAGCTCATGGGCCCCTGAGGATTGGATCCTTTAAGGGAGCAGCCGTAGGCCGTAACAAGGACATTAAAAGAAAAGGGAATGAAAGTGAACGCAAGTAAGACGAAAGTTATGGTTTTTGAAAGAGAAGAAAGTAAAACGATATGTGAAATAAGAATAGAAGGGGAGTTGGTAGAGCAAGTAGATGAGTTTGTATATTTGGGATGTGTGTTTAGCAGGGATGGTAGATATGATAAGGATATAGAACGACGAGTGAATGCAGGAAATAGAGTGAATGGGGCTCTACACTCTATTGTGAAAAGTCAGAATGTGTCCAAAACGGCACGTATGGCAATTCACAATGCTGTGTTAGTACCTACTTTAATGTATGCTGGTGAAAGTTGGGTGTGGCAGAAGAAGCATGAGAGTAGAATAAATGCTGTAGAAATGCGGTCATTAAGGAGTATGTTAGGGATGAAGCTGAATGACAGAGTGAGAAATTGTTTAATAAGAGAAGAGTGTGGTTTGCAAGATGATGTTGTGACCAGGATTAAGAAAGGAATGCTTCGGTGGTTTGGCCATGTAGAAAGAATGAATGAGGAAAGAGTGACAAAGCAAATTTATGTTGCAGAGGTGAACGGCATAGTCGGGAAGGGTCGCCCTAGGCGAAAGTTTATCGACCAAATTGGCGATATATTAAAAATGGGCCAAATCAAGAGTACCTTTAACCGACAAGCGTGTATGCGTATGTATATGGATGTGGAGGAAGCGAGAGAGGTGTGTCAGGATCGTGCCAAATGGAAGTCCATAATCTCTGCCTACCCCTCTGGGTGACAGGCGTGAGTGTTTATGTATATGTATGTTATCACTATTAATTACCTCTTTCATTTCTTACGATTACAAATACAGGAGTAGGATTTGCTTTTCTTCAAATTCCTCATTTGACTGGCTCTCATTAGTCTGATTTCAGATTTTGGGTCAGATGAATTAGATCCAATCCACATATCAATTGAATTGGTATAGAATTGTGATTTTGTGTTCCAAATTTTTTTGAATATCTTTAAGCTGTACATGTTACAGCCTGTAAAGTAACATCTACTACATTAAAAAGGTACGAATTGTGAAAGGAAAGAAAAACAAGAGAAGAATAGGCAAAACTACATACGTAGAAAGGAGGAAAAGAAACAGCTCCCAATAAACAAAATGAATCCTAGACAACAAAGGTTACAAAGAAAGAGATGGAGAAAGAATTACAAGTTATATTACTTAAGAAAAAAGCAAGAAAAAAGAACGGCGGCCCTACTTGCTCAAAACACCCCACCACAAATTCCCAGCGTTATGTCAGATACTGAACTGATAGCTTTACAAGAAAACATTTGTGATCCGTCACCTTTAGAAAACCCTTTTTTATGCAGGGAACCGAAGTCGCCTATACCAGGACCATCTAGGATTTTGCGCAGTATGTCTCAACAGAGCAATGGCTTATCATCTCACTTAGGAATACGTACACCGAATAAATCTCCTTCATGTTCTTCACCTATAACTTCCGCCGTAAGACGCACACGTTACATAAAAGATAAAAAGATAAATAATCTAAAAAAAAGAATGAAGCGACAGAATGAACGTTATCGGAAACAACTGCATAGGCTAGTAAAGCAAAAACAAAAGAAGGACCTTTAGCTTTAGATATGCCCAATCAAAATAAAATAGTTCCTAAAATAAAACGCATAGTAAATAAGTCAGTAAGTAATGAAACACTGAATCATAATTTAAAATCTTTGCCTGAACTACTGATAAAAGAAGTCAAAGGATTTTATGAAGATGATGAAAATAGTCGCCTATGCTCTGGGAAGAAGGAATTTATAGTAAGAAAAAAGATACGTAAACAAAAGCGGTACCTTAGCGATAGTCTTCTCAATTTGCATAAAATATTTCTCAAAATTTCATATTATACTATCAGCTATTCAGCATTCTGCAAACTAAGACTTTTCTGGGTGCTGCTTCCTGATTCCCGATTACGGGATACTTGTTTACGCAAATTGCATGCCAATATGGATTTAATAGTGCAAGGATAGTATCAGAGGAAGATATTATCAGCTAAGACCTCCCAAGATCTTCTCGTTTTACTATGTTGTGATGTGTGTTTATTATGTATGATGTGGATTGTTTGCATCGAACGTGTTTAGCGTGCAAGAAAAAGGAAGTTTGTTATCAGGAATTTGATAATTCTATTGAAATTACGTACTGGCAGTGGGAAACTAAACAAGAGATGATTCAGGGAACGGAAAGAAAAATAAGAACTACTGAAAAATAGAAAAACTAGAAGAACCTAAGAAGTGTATCGAAAAATGTGAATCAACACTGAATGAGTATTTCATGCATTGTGGTAATATAGTTGCTCAACAAAAAGCTTTCAGAAACTTAAAAGAACGTCTTTAAGAGGGTGAGTGTATTATTCACATTGATTATAGCGAAAATTATGCAGTTACGTGTAATGAAGAAATACAGTCCTACCATTTCGGTGGTAGTCGTAAACAATTAACTTTACATACGTCGGTAATATATTTTCTGAATGATGAGAAGATAAAGCAAATACAATATTTTTGTACGGTGAGTGAATGCCTGCGCCATGACATTTCAGCCGTATGGGCTCACATCGTACCAATCCTCGAATATATAGGTGAAACAAAGACAGGCATTCACACTATACATTTTATTTCTGATTCCCCATCCAGTCAGTATCGTAACAAAAAGATATTTTACATATATACCTGCCGTGAAGTGGCGGTTAAGAATATCCACTACCCCATATTTTCCCGTAGGTGTCGTAAAAGGCGACAAAGTGAAACAGGTAGGAGATGGGCAGCAGCATCTTCCTGATAACATCAAACTTACAATAAAAAAACTGCGGTTGCCAACCCGCTCGCCAAGCGTGGCAACTATGGCAAATATCCCCCAATGAAATGACAGTAACAAAGAAATGGCCACCAGTCTCCGGCGGCCCCGCTATTCCTGGCTACGGTGGCGACCTTGGTAACGGCGGGGCAGGGGGTGCTAAGAATCTCCGGTGGAGGTTCGGTTGCCACCTAAGACGACTCGACCTGGCAACATACAACGCACGCACCCTGAGGACTGACGAGAAGATCGTGGAGCTGGAAGAAGATATAGACAAGTTACGCTGGCATATTATAGGATTATCCGAAGTCCGAAGAGCGGGGGAGGACACGTTTATCCTCGAATCCGGCAACTTCCTCCATCAGTCCCAAGGAGGTGTTGGATTTATCGTTCACAAAACTCTCGTTAACAACGTTGTAAAAATTGAGAGTGTGTCGACGAGTGTTGCGTACCTTATACTCAGAATCACCAAAATGTATTCGCTGAAGGTCATACAGGTTTACGCACCAACACCTCGATGAGAAGGTGGAGGAAATGTATGAGGATATATATAGAACCATGCATTCCTCCAAAACCCAATATACGGTGTTAATGGGAGACTTCAATGCAAAACTAGGCACAAGGGAGAACGGTGAGCTGAAAGTAGGGAATTTTGGAATAGGGCATCGGAACCCAAGGGGCCAGCAGCTGGCCGACTTCATGGAGAAAGATGGACTCTTTATGATGAACTCTTTCTTCCAGAAGCGGCCCCACAGGAAGTGGACCTGGTCGAGCCCCGACGGTTCGACAAAAAATTATATTGAATTCAATATGACGACCAGACGACAACTGTTCAGTAATGTCTCCGTGATCGCGAGGGTGAAAACTGGTAGCGATTACCGAATGGTTAGAGGCACACTGAACCTAAACGTTAAGTTGGAGAGGTCTCGTCTAATGAAGTCAACGCTCCGTCCCCCTCGTGCTCTGTTCCAAAGTCCCGAAACCTTTCAGCTCAAGTTACAAAACCGTTTTTAGTGCCTAGAAGACTGCAACGAAGTGGACGATATGAATGACAAGCTCGTGGAAATTGTCCATGCGGTCGGAGCTAAGTTCTGCAAGACCCACCGCAGAAGAACACAAAAACTCACACTCTCAATCTCATGGCTGTTAGACGGGAGATGAAGCTACATTCTTCAACAGATTTGACAGCATACAAGCAACTGAACAGACAGATCTTCAAATGCATGCGGCGGGACTTAGGCAACTTCAATACAGTTTGTATTGAAGAAGCGATCGAGCTCCAAAGGCTCCAAAGTCTTTCCCAGAGATCTGTCTGCCAGAAAGAGCCAACTGTCAAAGCTGAAGACCGAGTGTGGCATCATCGTTTCCGGGACACCTGAGATTTTGAGTGAGATTGAGAGGTTCTATGGGCAGCGGTACACGTCATCGTTGGAGCCACACGCAAGTGTGTGTGAGTAACGATCCAAGAGCGTGTCTTATCCGACACTATTCCGAAGATATCCCAGACGTCAGTCTGAGCGAGATTAGAATGGCTCTCCAGCACCTTAAAAACAGCAAGGCATCAGGCGAGGATGGAATTACAGCGGAGCTTCTGAAAGCGGGTGGAAAACCGGTACTTGAAGTCCTTCAGAAATTCTAATTCCGTCCTACATGGTGGCATTACACCGGAGGCATGGAGTAGAAGTGCAGTGGTCTTGTTCTTCAAGAAAGGTGACAACGCTCTCTTGAAGAATTACAGACCGATTTCTCTTCTGAGCCGCGTCTACGTGCTGTTTTCGAGAGTCATTACGAATCGTCTCGCGCGCAGACTTGACGACTTCCAGCCTCCCGAACAAGCCGGTTTCCGAAAGGGCTTTAGCACCATAGGCCACATACATACCTTTCGGCAAATTGTACAGAAGTCCGAGGAGTACAATTTGCCACTATGTCTGGCGTATGTGGACTATGAGAAAGCCTTTGATTCCGTCCAAATTTGGGCGGTGCTGCAGTCCCTTCAGCGGTGCCAAGTTGACTGTCGGTATTCGAAGTGCTGAAGTGCTTGTACAGTAGGGCTACGATGGCTATCCGAGTACAGAACAGAGTACGAAACCTATCCAATTGCAGAGAGGTGTAAGACAGGGTGATGTTATTTCCCCGAAACTCTTCACCGCTGCATTGGAAGACGTTTTCAAGCTTCTGGACTGGAAAGGATACGGTATCGCCATCAATGGCGAATACATCACTCACCTTCGATTTGCCGACGATATAGTCCTTATGGCAGAATCGCTGGAGGACCTAAGCACCATGCTCAATGACCTCAATAGTGTCTACCAACAAATAGGTCTTAGGATGAACATGGGCAAAACAAAGATCATGTTTAAGGTCCATGTCACACCTATGCCGGTAGTTGTTGGGAGCACTAAGCTCGAAGTTGTTGACGAGTATGTTTACCTGGGACAAATAGTCCGACTAGATAAGTCCAACTTCGACCGAGAGGTCAATCGACGAATTCAACTCGGCTGAGCAGCGTTAGGGAAACAGTGCGTGTTACCAGTGATGACTTACGGATCTGAGACGTGGTCCTTCACTGCTGGCCGTATGAGGAAGCTCAAGGTCGCTCAGGGAGCTATGGAGAAGGCTATGCTCCAGGGTTTCTCTGCGTGATAAACTTAGAAATGAGGATATCCGCAGTAGAACCAGTTTAACCGACATAGCCCAACGGATTAGTAAGCTGAAGTGGCAGTGGGCCGGCCATATAGCTCGAAGAACCGACAACCGGTTCTTGAGTGGCAGCCTCGTACCGGTAGGCGAAGTGTAGGGTGACCCTCCACGAGATGGAATGACGACCTGGTAAGACATGCAGGAAGTCGATGGATGCAGGTGGCTCAGGACCGTGCTTTGTGGCATTCCTTGGGGGAGGCCTATGTTCAGCAGTGGACTTATAAAAGGCTGTAATGATGATGATGACATATACCTGAGCTCCATCAAAACCATTACGTGGAACTATAGTGAATCTGGTCATGGAAAGGGAGCCCCAGACGGAGTAGGTGCTGTTATGAAGAGAACTGCGGATCAAGCTGTCTCCCAAGGGCAAGACATAAAGGGTCTAGATGATTTTTTAAATATTATGGACCAAAACTTAAAGAAAGTGAAAGTGAGAACAGTTTCTGAATATGACATAAGTGAAAAGGACTTGCTTTTCCCACTTAGTGTGAAAGGTTTTCCAGGATGCATGAAAATGCATCAAATAGTATGGAACTTGGATTCTCCTATGGTAGTCGTTCGTAAACTGAGTTGTACTGATGAAAACTGTTTGTATCGTGTTGTCAATTGCAGCCACATGAAGCACCTTGGTTTTTTTCACTTGGAAGACGGATGTCAGAAATCTTTAACGGTCACACCCCTAGCTGATTCAAAAAGACAATTGAGAGAAATTGGTGAATCCTTTTGGACAATAAATAATAATAAACAGATCTAAACGAAGAGAAAATTCGAAAAGCTAAACAAACCAAAGGTATACATAAAAAAAAGGGCACAAGTTCGTCACCACAGAAAGATAGAATCAAATATTTTACACCAAAGACTAACCAAAAAATACTTTAACAGAAGAAAAAGGAAGGAAGTATAAAGAAGAACAAAATATCGAATCGGCAGAATATGTTGACTTCGATGATATCTCAGTGATAACTTTTTGAAGAGATGGTAATATGGATGGTATAAAGAATTTAGTATTGATTTAGAAAATGTTAATCCATACTTAATGGACACTGATGACGATGACGATTTGAATATTTTTTAAAATGTATTTAGGTACATTAAGTTTTCTACGATCTCATGATTGAAGTTCCTATCCAAAATTAAGTCTGAAAGATGGTTATGATTATGTTTTTATTTTAATGTTGTGTTATAACTTATAAGAGTTATTTTGTAAGGATTTAGTTAATAACGGGTTTTTTATAATTTTTTTCATTGCATGGCATTACGTTCAATTATATTAGCTTATTAAAAATGATTAAACCTTAAAATTTAGTTACTTGAACTATTTATTTTTAATTGCTAACGTATGACAACATTTCATATAGTAGTATTTAATTATGTGAACAAAAAAATTGAAGTAATTATTTCCGCATTTAATAATAAAGTTGATTGGAACTAACATGATATTATCATTTATCTGTACGATTCTCATTAATATGTTAGCAAAGTCTCATTCTTCTGTCTTTCTCATCATTCATCTTGCTGTTTAATTCATCAGGATACCCTAATTCATAAACTACCGGAAGCAATTCAGTGCGTTCAATATACAATTATTACATTTTTTGACCAGGATAAAGTAATATTATAATTTCTACAAAATAACACAAAAAAATTGAAGCCAGACCAATTAGTCTAAAATCCTCGTTTTCAAATAATCACCCATCAAACAAAAATTGATCAATATATTTATTTATCAATAATAAATAAATCCCAAATTTATCGATCAACGTCCCAACCCTGTTCCATCACTGGTTTGGTGCATTCTAAGTTTAACCTATTATTTATTCTGTGGTTTAACCTTTAAATATTCAATCACAGCGCATTTGACACGTCTCTCGCAACCCTTGCATACCGCCACATTTGGTGAACTCAAAACAGAACAAATATTCAATGATGCGGTACCTATTAGGGGTAAACTGTGAGCTTGCTCACTCCTGTAGCACAAACTAATAAGAAGTAAGAAGCGCCAGCGCAACCTGTAAGGACAGTGTTAAGGTTGTATAATTATGTTCTGCGGGACAGTATGCGTAAGCATCGAATTAGTCTGTGGGGACAAAGCATAAAGCGTCTCCCACACAGAAGCGGCTTGCGGTGGCGGCCAGTTGTATTTGCTTGCAATTTATGTGAGTCTACAAACACGTGCAGTCGTGTCGCGGCCTCCGAGCGCCTGCCGCAGCCGCATGCCCCTCCCGCCACTATGTCACAGATTAAATAATGTTACTTGTTGTTGACGGCTCCATGGCTCATTAGTTTAGCAATGAGTTGCAACGCTGGGGGCCGCGGGTTCGAATCCCGCACGGAAGAGGGCACTTCACAGTGCAGACAGTAGGACAGTTACATGCGTAAGATTTTTTGACGGGAACTTGACCGGCGGCGGTTTGCTGCTCGTGTATTATTGATTAAATAATGGTTTGAAGTGGATTTTGATATATAAAAGTGGTGCAATTTTGTGTATTAAGTGTCTGTGCATGTGAACTAGTGGAAACGGCGAAACAAGTGCTCTGATGGTGATGTGATTCTCAAGTTAGGGTGTCTGTCTGCTTAGGCGCCTTGAGATACCATCGCCAACTGTCATCTGTCTGCTGGCTCAAGTTGCCATCAAAATCTCCCAAGGGCTGCACAATGTGACGTATCAACATATTGTGAAGCAGTGCACTATGAAGGATAATTATACATAGTAATTTCAGTTATAAAAAAATTGCATGCGTAAGCGGTAAGCATCATATTAGTTAGTCTGTGACTTTGTGACAGTTACCAAAGAGAATATAATCACTACGTTAACCTTTGAGCTTAGAATTCTATGCTCAAAGACGTTGTTAACAGTTACTATTTCAGTAAACTAGAATCTACTAGTTAATCTGTGGTTACTATAATGATTGAGCTTAGAATTCTATGCTCAAAGACGTTAACAGTTACTATTTCAGTAAACTAGAATCTACTAGTTAATCTGTGATTACTATAACTATAGTCTTTGATAGAGTTTTGGCGGGAAATTGACCGGCGGCGGTTTGCTGCTCCTGTATTATTGTTTAAATAATGGTTTGAAGTGGACTTTGATATGTAAAAGTGTTGCGATTTTGTGTATTAAGTGTCTACGCATGTGAACTATTAGTGGAAACAGCGAAACAAGTGCTCTGATGGTGATGGATTCTCAAGATAAGCTGTTTGTTTGCATAGGCACCTTTAGATACCATCGCCAACTATCAGCTGTCTGCTGGATCAAGTTGCCGCCAAAATCTCCCAAGAGCTGCACAATGTGACGCATCAACATATTGTGAAGCAGTATACTATGAAGGAGTGGGGAAATTACAATAAACCGAATAAAAATACTTAAGACTTGGCCTAAAGGTCTAGATACCAGGCCATAAACTCCAAAAAAAAAAAAATAGTCTTTGATAGGGATGATCGATGTTGTAGAAACATTGATGATGACATCGATATTGGTATCGATAGCTCAACATCGATGTTCGATATTTAATATACTCAAAACATCGATGTTGGCCATTATCGATGTTTTTGCACATATCTTTATATATAAAAATTACGTGTCACGTTGTTTGTCCGCGATTAACTCCTAAACAACTAAACTGATTTCCATGAAATTTGCACAATAATATTGTACAGTAAACAAATGTATGGAGATGGGATGGAGATCCTTAATTCCATATTGTAATCCCATATTATAGTATTTTTAATATAAAATAATATTGATTAGTTGAGTAAAAATTAAATAAACTGTTTTTAAAATCAATACTTATTTCATCATCATCATCATCATTACAGCCCTTCACAAGTCCACTGCTGAACATAGGCCTCCCCCAAAGAATGCCACAAAACACGGTCCTGAGCCACCTGCATCCATCGACTTCCTGCATGTCTTACCAGGTCGTCACTCCATCTCGTGGGGGGACGCCCTACACTTCGCCTACCGGTACGAGGCTGCCACTCGAGAACCTTTCTTCCCCATCGGTTGTCGGTTCTTCGAGCTATATGGCCGGCCCATTGCCACTTCAGCTTACTAATCCGTTGGGCTATGTCGGTCACTCTGGTTCTACTGCGGATATCCTCATTCCTAAGTTTATCACGCAGAGAAACTCCGAGCATAGCCCTCTCCATAGCTCGCTGAGCGACCTTGAGCTTCCTCATACGGCCAGCAGTGAAGGACCACGTCTCAGTTCCGTAAGTCATCACTGGCAACACGCACTGGTTGTACAATTTCGTTTTAAGGTTTTGAGGTATGTCTGACGAGAAGATGTGTCGTAGCTTCCCGAACGCTGCCCAGCCGAGTTGAATCCGTCGATACTTATTTATTATTATATATAGGAACGTTCTGCACATAATTTATCACAAATGCTAAGTTATATAAGCATGTTCGGTCCTGCCGGATACATACATACATACATATAATCACGCCTTTTTCCCGTAGGGGTAGGCAGAGACCACTTCTTTCCACTTGCTACGATCCTTACATACTTGTGTTGCTTCGTCCACTTTCATTATTCCCTTCATACATGATCTACGGTTTAGGGTACTCTTGACCTGGCCTTTTTTCAAGACGTCCCTGATTTGGTCTAGAAATGTCCGCCTAGGTCTACCCCTTCCAACACTTTCATTCACACTCGCCTTAAACACTTTCTTCGTCAATCGTTCTTCATTCATTCTCTCGACATGGCCAAACCATCTCAGCATACCTTTCTCAATTTTTGTCACTACATCATCTTTCAGACCACAACGTTTCCTTATCTCACTATTTCTTATCCTGTCACTTAGTTTAACTCCTGTCATACTTCTTAATGCTCTCATCTCAACTGCATTTATTCTACTTTCATGTTTCTTCTGCCATACCCAACTTTCACATCCGTACATGAGTGTCGGGACCAACACCCCCTCATGCACAGCCAAACGAGCCTTGTTAGACACCTTCCGACAGCTCATTAAGGAGTGCAAAGCTCCATTCACCATGTTTCCTGCATTCACTCTTCTTTCGATATCACTCTCACACTTTCCATATCCTGCCGGATATCATATTTAATTTTTTTATTCAGATTTTAAATGAAAAATGTAATTATTTTCGCAGGTACATTAATGATCATGGAAAGGTTGATGAAATATTATATCCAGGATTTATAAACATCATTCATTTCTGAACAATATTAATTTTCATTAAAATAATTTCTATCGACATCATAGATAAGAGTGTACGACACTATTTCACTGCTTTTTGACAGTTTAACAGCAGATCTACCTCAAAACTTGGCACTTAACATAGCAGCGCAGTCACGCACGGATGAGCTAATGACGTCACAGGAAAGTATTACCAAAATAAGCACTTTACAAACTGTAGATGTCTCTCTTTTCTATTGCAGAGACTGCTTTGTTAAAAAGAGACAAAACTATTTTTGACAAATGTGTGTCGATATTATAGATATTTGTATAACTATTATTTCTATAGTGGAATATGCCCTCTCCATATGTATATATCTCTATAGTGACAACTGT
This sequence comes from Parnassius mnemosyne, assembly GCA_963668995.1. NCBI lineage: Eukaryota > Metazoa > Arthropoda > Insecta > Lepidoptera > Papilionidae > Parnassius > Parnassius mnemosyne. The sequence goes on along the minus strand of CAVLGL010000035.1, from coordinate 14,051,372 downwards.
GACTTTACAGTTGACAGTTAAGTTTAATGCACCCTTATGACGTTTTTTTAGGTTATCGATGCGTTTAGGAATTCTGAATTATTCAACATGTTAAATATTTTAGAGGAGATGCAAGATTTATTTGATATTGATTTCACGGTTACGCAAGTTCCCAATAATCGATAATGAGTTCTTTGACATCGATGTTTCAATGTTTGACATGTGGTAATATCGATGTTAAAACATCGATGTTTTAATTTTTAACATCGATGATCATCGAATATCCCTACTCTTTGAGCTAGACTATTACTCTACTCTATGAGCTAGACTGATTAATGATTTTATCAGATTTTATTAAATTGAGGATTTCCAAATAGTTTTTAAATTTCATCATAAATAAATATTTACAGTGTAGAAATCTACTATGGAGACTAAATCAGATGAACAGGCTGCGCCAGAAAAAACTATTTTCAATGCTATAGCACAAGGAGACTTAGATGAGTTCAATAATATTTTGTCTCATCACAAGGGCAGTGTTGATTTGTTTGACGAAAATGGCATGACCGCTCTTCAGCATGCAGCTTACAAGGGTAACAAGGAAATGGTCCAACTCCTGCTTGATAGGGTAAGATATAAGACTAAGGTGTAGTGTAAAATATTTCTTTCATATAATATTCTAATTACTTTTTACTTCGCAGGGAGCCGATGTAAACTCTGGTAAACATGAGTATAATTACACAGCGTTACATTTCGGAGCATTGTCAGGAAACTCAGATGTATGTAGATTATTGTTAAATGCTGGAGCTAAACCTACTGCAACTAATTCTGTAGGACGTACAGCATCACAGATGGCGGCATTTGTCGGAAATCATCATACTGTAGCTACTATTAATAATTTTGTGCCTTTAAGTGAAATTTCTTACTATTCTGTACCAAGGGGACAACAGACGGAACCTTATCTGCCGCCAGTGTTAGTTGAACCTCTTCACAAGTTTGTTTTGGGAGTGAATATTCATCCTGTGCGGTTAGCTCTTAATATACAGCATACGCCTGTCCTTTTAGAAAATGCCGATAAGGCAAGTAAAGTACTAGAAATGTTATGCAAAAGAGAAATGACAAGAGGAAGTGACACTAATGAAGTAATGGCGTTTAAATATCATTACTTATCATATGTTCTGAAAGAAATACACAACATAAGAGATAAACAAAAATCAAACACAGATAAAGAGGAAAAGAAACATGACCCAATTGAAATATTTGCAAAGAAGCTTTTAAAACCAGGTAAAGATGGTGTGTCATTGGACCTAATGGATTCTTTCTTAAAAGATTGTGTCAGAGAGTTCCCATACAGAGAATGTACAACATTCCATCAGATGGTGACTGCATTAACAAGTAAAGATCCACCACCAGCTCTCTCGGTAATTAATTGCACAATAAATGGTCAGCGTGGATTTGTTGATGCAATACCTTACTGCAGTACCTGCGGTGAAGAGAAACCTGCTAAGAAGTGTTCTAAATGTAAAATGGTACAATATTGTGACAGAGAATGCCAACGTCTCCATTGGTTTGTGCACAAAAAAGCATGTAATCGGGAGCCAGCTCCTCCTATGACAACACCAAACAATGCTAAAGCTAACATAGATGCTTCTGAATTGACATCTCAACTACAAAACCTTGTAACTGGATAGAACTGTGTGTACATTTCTAATTGTAGTTGTGAGTAACAATATTTCAAAGGAAATCTATTTTATGCTTCTATATAATTTCCAAATTAAAACTTATTAAATGTTTTATATCTCTTTTTCTATCTACAGTTCAAATAAGACAATATACACACTATGTACATAATCTTGAAATGACTAAAGGTATATTAAAATGTATGAGTTTAGTGAGTGTTAACATGAATTTAACACAGCAATTTGCACACTGGTAGATAATTAAATGTCATTCCAATTCTTATTTTTTTCTTTATTATTATGTGGGTGTTGCATTCAGTGTCATGTTAAGAATTATGTGATCTAATAAATATAATATTTTTTTACGAGGAAGAGCCACTCTGCAGCTATATTATGGTTGTAGTACGAATGGGTCGGCTTGACCGGGGTTGGACCATCCTCTACCAGCATTATCATCACAGGATAGCAGCATAAATTAGCAGAATAATTCTGCTGTGTTTCATATGGTGAATGTAGAGAAGTGGAGACCCTTTTTACCGGAACAGAGGCATTCCATCACAGTTCTCAGGGGTGAGAATGCATATGCATTTTGATTCTTAATCAAAGATAAATGTGGACTATATTTGTATTTCACCCACATTCTATGAAAAAAAAAAATAATTTTCCAAACATGTACCTAGTGTACACATTGGAAATGGTGATCATATTAATGAATAGTTTAGATTCTCACCCATCCATTGATGACTTTAGATGGCTAGCTTACAACAACAGCAGGCTGTTGTTACAAGCAACTCCATGTAAATGGTGACCTCGGGTTATACCAGTGGCACATGATTCTCTGTTTCTTCTTTTCTCATGGTACCCCTGCACAGGGCTGACAAGGCTGACTGTCTGTAATATACTAATGACTAAAATTGATGACCAACCTGTATCATTTAAATGTTAACACTTTCATTGTCCGGTTTTCAGACACAATAGCAATGACCTATATGTAGTGCACGGAACAGCGAAAGGGTTACATAGCATGTTACAAAGTAAGCATTATAGTACTTATTGTTACAGTGAACTCATCTGAAAACTTGATTAAAAAATTGTAAGTGTTATGTAACAGGTTTATACAGGTTGTCTTGATTTTTAGTAGAGTGGAACAATGCTGAGTTTTGTCAAAATATAACTTTTTATTCAATTTAGAATCATAACTGATCTATCACTAATCACTGATCAATTGCTAGCTATTGACTTTTTTCCATAAATCGATTTGATTTTTTTTAATACACTTGACTGAAGTTCATTATTTATTATGGTTAAGAATTTAGCCTTTATCAGCATTTTCTTTCAAACCACCACAACTTAATGTTACTGTGTAATTGGACCTGTTGAATTCCCATGATTATTTAATAGATAGCTAAATATTTCCTTTAAACTTATTCACAACTAAAAAGTATATTATAAAAATATAACGAACAAATTATTTAAGAGATCTTCCAATTAGATTTTTTTAATTCAGTGATCGTTCTTTTTGTTTTGTTTTTATAATAGGGTCATAATAAAATTTTGGGCGTTTATTTGTCAATGACAAACCACTATTAATAATTGTCAGATTTATTTTAGTTTCTTGTTACTTGATTAAAATAACCTTTTCGATAATGTTACTTTGTTATGCTTTTTTACTAATGTTACAATCATAAATCATAAATGTGTTAAGTGTGAAATGAAGACTAAAACTGTGTAATAAAGATTTATAAATGTGTGCTATGTTTTTATTTCTTACTTTCATTAAACAAAAGTTCTTTTTTTTACATCTTTCAGGCCTTTAAATACTTGTTTTTTGCCAGGATAGGCAATCAGACGGCTGCACTCTTAACTCTGGACATGGACATTCCCTTTACCCCATGGACTTAACAACTATTCAAATATTAGTACCCACCTGGGCGACTAAGATTTGTTTGGCATTAAAAAATATAATTTTCTCAAGAGTTGAAATCTATCAAAATAACCTTGGAAAGTAAAACATTATCAAAATACACAATTTCACCCAAATCGTTAGTCGTTTTCGAGATACCAATTTTATATTTATTTAGTAATTAAATGCAAGAATATATAGCTCACATAAAGTATGTATAGGACAATGCCTATACTATAATATATAAGACAATGCCTGACTACCTACCATCCATCGTGATGGTAAGTGGTGATGTTACCGAAGATGATAAAACACACTGACTTAGCTTTTCAAAAACCTATTCACTATTGCCTTGAAGAGATAATTTGGTAGGATACAATCGCTAATCCAGTATCAGATGTCTCAAGTATGGTTGGCTTTTGCTTATTTCCCCGTTAGCCATGAGATAAATGGGGTGATGAATTCTCTTACGGCATCACCACGTGGAGGGTGATAATCTCTAAATCTATATAATATGTATAAAGTTCTTACATATGAAATAGAACTCCACTTTGATTTCAAATATCTGGAGTTTGGTTAGGAATTCCAAATTCAAATTTAGGCCAGTGCATTTGTATTTCGAATTGAGTGATTTATGTATTTGTTTTCGTGCCATTTGATTTTTCTTTGACATCGTTCTGTTGGACACAATATGGAAAACTTAAAATATCGCGTTATTTACGAATACGAGTTCCACCTTAGCACCAACGCTGCAGAAACAGTTCGAAGGATTATTGATGTGTATAGGGAAAACTACTGTAAAATAAAACACGGTACGTTTTTGGTTCCAACGTTTTCATTCTGGAAATTTCGACCTACAGAACAAACCCTATGGACGGCGGAAGACCTTAGTTGACATTGAAGAATTAAGTGATTGTGGAAGCGGATCCATCGCAAACCACGTCAGAGTTAGCGGCTTGGGTGTGTGATAAAACAATTTTTATTCATTTGAAATGAATTGGGAAAGTTAAAAAGCTTTAACGTAATAGAGCCATGCTGCAGCTATATTAGTAGTATAGTTGTAGCACGAATGGGTCGGTTTGACCGGGGAAGGACCACGCTCTCACAGAATACCAGCGTAAAATAGCAGCTTAATGCTGCTGGATTTCGTATGGTGAGTGTAGAGAACCGGAGACCCTTTTTACTGGAAAAGGGGCATTCCATCTTAGTCCTCATGGGTGACAACGCATCTGAATTTTGATTGGTAATCGATGATAGATGTAGATGTCTATGGGCCACAGCAATCACTTATCTACCATCAGGTGGACTGTGTGCTCGTTTGTCACCCTATCCTATAAAAAAAGCTTGAAAAATGGCATACCGCATGAATTGAGTGAAGCACACCAACTAATACGTGTCAAAAGCTGGGTTACATTACTCAATCGTCACAATAACAGGAGGATTTTGAATTGTATCGTTACTTGTGATGAAAAATAGATCCTGTACGATAATTGGAAACGCTAATAACAGTGGTTGAACACAGGAGGAGAACCAGCCAAATCCTGCCCCAAGCGAAAATTGAGAGAAACTGGTAAGTGTCTGGTGGACCAGTGCCTGTGTCATCCACTACCTACTTCGCTAGCTTCCTAAGATCTGGCCAGACGATTACAGCAGATCTGTATTCTCAACAATTTCGGTTTACTTTATTATTGTTTATAAAGTAAGCCGTTAAACAACCGAGATTGGTCAATTTCTCTAGTCCACTGCTGCTGCACAACAGACTTTCGCTAAATAAGAGGAACTGCTATTGGAATGTATCCGAAGCCCACCGTACTCCTCAGAACTTCCTCCATCAGATTACCACTTTTTCTGAAATTTGAACAATTTCTTGCAAAGTGAAAATTCAATTAGATACGATGAGGCAGTCAAAACCGCCTTCAAACATTTTATTGATTCAATAAACTACCTATAAAATGCCGAAAGTGCCTAGATAACAATGGTACATAATTTGATTCATCATCATCATCATCATTACAGCCCTTCACAAGTCCACTGCTGAACATAGGCACGGTCCTGAGCCACCTGCATCCATCGACTTCCTGCATATCTTACCAGATCGTCACTCCATCTAGTGGGGGGACGCCCTATACTTCGCCTGCCGGTACGAGGCTGCCACTCGAGAACCTTTCTTCCCTATCGGTTGTCGGTTCTTCGAGCTATGTGGCCGGCCCATTGCCACTTCAGCTTACTAATCCGTTGGGCTATGTCGGTCACTCTGGTTCTACTGCGGATATCCTCATTTCTGTGTTTATCGCGCAGAGAAACTCCGAGCATAGCCCTCTCCATAGCTCGCTGAGCGACCTTGAGCTTCCTCATCCGGCCAGCAGTGAAGGACCACGTCTCAGTTCCGTATGTCATAATTATCATAATTTGATTGATTAATCAAAATACATAAATGTTTTTGCTCTTTCTTTTTCGTTATAAAACACCAATTTGATATGTAAGGACCTACTAATAAAGTTTACTTTTTCAAGTGCATTTTTTTAAAGGCTTCTGTTATTCTGCATATAGAGACTTTCATGTATAGACTTAAACCATCTGCATGTACTTATTATATAAATTGTTTAAGAAGTTCTACTAGTAAAATAACTAAAACGTAGGTAGGTACTTATTTAAATTGTTAGGATTGTAATTGAAATTATTTTGCCGACTATGGGTTAGTAAATTCCTTAAATATATTAAAATAAAATTTAATTAATTTTATGTTAATTTAGTTACTAGCAGTCACTTTTATGAAATACTTGACTTTTGAAGAATCTATTGATAGTTCCCAAACTAGGCAAAAAATAAAACAATTAATATTTTAAAATAATTATATATTTAATGTGTTTCGTTATAATATTTGAACATAATTTTATATTTACATTATTTACACAAATTATTACTACAAAACTAATAGTAATTTCATGCAATATACAAGTACCATAAATCTCATTAATTCTACAATATGTATAATAGTTATTTCATCCTTAACAAAATAAAAATTCTTACAACTTCCACTAACTTAAGGCACATTTATCACATATTACAGATCCCCTTAAAAATCTATGAGGTAGGTGAGCGAAGTCACGTGGTTTTATATTGAAACATACAAATGTTATAAAATTCCGATCTTAGTCTATTTATATATAAATTTATGTCACCCTTCACCAAGAAGGGCGCTGATTGTAAAGCTTTTTACTCGACGACAGGGCGCGGGTGCAGGTGGGGTTGGAGAGGGGATTCTCGGCGGTGGTGGAGGTAGAGCGTGGCTCCACGCAAGTCCACCTGCAATAGAACCACCTGCCCAGAAACCTAAGGGCATTGGCATGTGCAGTTGACCTATGTATGGTAGCTCCGGTGGGTAGAATGTTGGAGGCGGAGATATGTTTTCAGGTGGGACTACTAGAGGAGCTGGTGATTCTACAAGAGGTGGTGATCGAGGGGATGATGACCGAAGGCTGCCTTCTTCAGAACATGATGATGCGGCGTCAGAGCACGGGCGTTTGGGTTCGGTAGTTTCACTACTAGATGGCTCTGTATTGTTGCATTCTGTATCTGTATTTTTTCTCTTGCATTTGGACTGGCCACATGCTCTAAATCCTTTAGCAAATGGATTGTTATCGATCTTCAACTTCGTGATGCGGTCGTTCTGTAAATAAAAATAATTCTTAAATAAGGATATTCATTCGTTCAATTATTATAGCCTATCAAATGTTAACTACTGTACGTAGGTAGGTCTTTCCAATAAATTACTTCTCATAGTGATATTTGTCACATTTGCTACGCTTGGCAGGCAGGCTTGCAAACGTGTTTTATACATTTAGTGATGTTTTTATATGTGGTTGCTGCGGCACGCTGCAACTATTTTATGTTTGTAGCATGAATAGGTCGGCTTGACCGGGGTAAGACCACACTCTCACAGAATACCAGCGAGAAATAGCAGAGAAAAATAATTAAAAATTAAAAATTTTGTACAGCCGACTTCAATATAAGTTATTAATAATAATTCAAAAACTATTGGTCTGACATTGATCAAATTCATATGGGACCACACGAGAAGTACCAGCTTTCAAAGAAAAAAAGAACCATCGAAATCGGTTCACCCAGTAAAAAGTTATAAGGTAACACACATAAAAAAAATATACAGTCGCATTGAGTACCGTCTACTTTTTGGAAGTCGGCAGAAAAAGGAAGATGCTGCTGCCCATCTCCTGTTTCATTTTCTCTCTATCACTAGGAGGTAATCGTAGGTCATAGAAACGGCACCCACGTGTATTCTTATGTACAAATTAGGTGTTTAAAGGTAAATATTGCATAACAGTTTAACTCAGACTGACTGATAAGAAATGGCAGTCAGCCTGAGTTACTCTCAACAAAAGTTTCACTTTGTGTAATCTCTAAGCGAAATTATTCATTTTGACCTTACAGGTGTTTTATAGCTACAGCACGAATAGATTGGCATAACCCGAGATACTCGCATAGAATACCGATTTACACTAGCAGCATAATTTGACGAGAACCACAGAACCTTTTAAATGGATGACAACGTATCTATCTATTTTAATTCTTAACCGAGTATAGAGGAAGGCGTCTATGAGCCTCAGCATCTTCCTTCCTATCAGGTGGACTGCGCGGTTGTTATGTCCTACAATTTGGAGATGTTTTTGGAGCGATGGTTTCCTACGTCGCCGTATAGGCCCTGATCTATCACGGTTCCTTTTGGACGAAAGAATTCGCAAAAATTCGCTTAAAGCTATAAATGTTTTGGACTATTACAAGTGAAAGTTAACTTAATTAATCCCGACTTAGATACCTACACGTAAGTTTTATGATAAAAGCTTCTATAGTTTTTTACGTTTCCCTTAGAATTACGACAGACAAAATGATTAAATATTTTACGTAGTCCAATATACAGCAACAAAAACGTATAATAATCAATTCGCAACAAAATACACCTAATGATTATATTTTGAATTCAAATCCTAACTTAGATTAACCGCAGGTAAAGTGACATCAAGTATCAGGGTGAGGACTTGGATAAGCGCTCAAGGAAACTGTCTTATCTACTTGGGAATGCAATTTAAACATCCGTTTCCGCATACATCTCAGACTGACGCTAATAGCTAGTAAGGGATAATTGTTGCACATGTGGCGAGGCAGGCTTGGCGACAGGCCAATTAGCATGGCATGCACGTCGCCGTGTCGCCGCATGTCGCCCGCCTGCAATTCAAGTCTCCCAAACGGCGCCAACACGCAAGATTTCTAAACTCACGGCGTAACGCGACGCGATCTGATATCAGGGACCCACGTTCCTAAGTTTGCGCAAGTGATGATTTCGCGATAAATATTAAAACGATGAACTGCAGACGCATAGACGAAAAAAAAAACGCCTAAACTCTGTTTGCACACATTTGGAATTCTAAATTATCTAGCAAAATCCTGACCGCAAATACGGGCCTGTCCCGATATGTCAAATCACTTGTAAATGACTGTTTACATGGCTTGATAAGGCGGCGCCGTCGGGTGCCGTTTGCTCAGCGCGCTAGATAACGGACCAACTAGTCCAGATAAGAAAGATTGCTAAAAGCGTGCTATTAGCCAACGAAAGTGCACTTTTCGAACCGGTCGGTTATTACGAGAAGCCCGTTTGGAAAGTGGCAGGCGCCGCCCCTGGTCCGCCCTGTCGCCCATGACGTCACGCTACAAACCTTTAGTCTCTTATGCACTTTGCGGGCCTATTTCACATATTGGCGACTGTCGCCAGTTTTTTTCTACTTTTAGAAATGTGTAATTAGGGCCTAAACATATTTAGTTACGATATCAGGCGTAAAGAGATATTTTAGGAAGAAAAATTTATTTACAAAGGGTGACGTGCTGTAGATCGATATTCACCAGTAAACAGTATGATATCAACTGACAATATTGTAATTGTTATAACATGCCACCTAGTTACGCTTTATTATAAAGAGTCGGCGATTACAAAGGAAAGTTTCTAATTCGCTAGTAATTCGCAACAATGAGACAACCGTCGAACGATAGCCTGTCCGGGGATAATGCGCAATGATACACCGCTGGCCATTGTCCAGAGCGCAGTGCCGTTAGACTCACAATCCCCGGATTATCCCACAAAGCCGCCGGTCGCCGTAATTGTAAATGTAAATGGACGCGAGAGCTGTTCGCGCCTCGCTGCAGTCAACATGTAGCGAGCCGCTGGAGTAAAGAAGCCGCCGCGACCTAATTACCGAACGGTGGATTATGCAAGAAAACGCCACGCAGCGCTGCGCGACAAAGGCTAGTATTGTGGCGAAAGAAAATAAACAGCGGGAGTTATTGGGGACGAATGGATTTAATAAATCTGATTAAAACATATTTTACTGCATTATGTGTATGCAGAAATTAAACAACGGGTACTCAGAAATATTACTTACGATTTTTGATAATTACAATGTTGATTTTTCCGCCTATTATTAATACAACATAAAATAACAGTCATCTAGTCTGGGTTAACTTAGAATTAACCATGCATTTTGGGTAAAGTCCGAATAATTTATTAAATGTACGCGGCTAACGGCTATGTTATATTGCCCATTGTTTTTCAAATTTAAAAATTAAAAAAAAACCAAAACTAACTTCCGATTAAACGTACCTATAAATACGATTATACGAGAATTTCATTTTATTAATTCAGGTGGTATGAGTTTCACCTATTTTATCTCAGCAGATCAATACCTACTTCTAGGGATTTATATTTAGTTGAACTACTGGGAAAAAGACTCGCTTCAATAATTGAACTAATCAGTTCAACTAGCGGGATTTGACAATTCTATGTAGAGCTGAATTTCTACGTCAAAAGAGGTAAGTACTTGAAGAGCGCTAACTTTAGATGTTCATGAAATACATTGTTTCTTTCTAGATCAGTACGGAGTAGTGTGCCAGTTATCGATGCTGTACAAAGTGATTGTTAAGATATAACTGTTTCGCATTTACACAAGATGCATCAGCAGAAACAAAAAGGTCTTGTGTGGACAAACGGGCCGACGCAGGCATCCAAATTAGATTGCTTTGTTTTCCTAACAGCACTACAAGTGACCGCTTGCGTCGCCGTCGCACTATTTAATTTTTTGCTCGGCTCCACTTACACGTTCATAAAAGCTTTGGCGCCTTTAGTATAGTGTAAAAAAATCATCTGTGCTCATGAGTGCAAAATCATGGCGCGTTCCCGGAATAGTAGCGGATTTTCTTAGAAATAACATTGATGTGCCGTATGGAGTTCCCGGTTATTTCAACGGTATTTGGGCAGTTTTATGATTATTTTTTAACTTTGGGATGTTTTTTTTATAGAATAAGGGTAATCGAGCATACAGTCCACCCGATCTTATCTTCGATCAAGAATGAAAATGCAGATGCGTTGTCATCCCTGGGGACATAAACATAAACACTCATACTTGTCACCCAGAGGAGTTAGCAGAGACTATGGACTTTTGGCACGATCCTGACACACCTGACTCGCCTCTTTTACATCCATATACTCATATCATACATGCTCGTCGGTTAAGAGTTAACTGCTAATATGGCCCATTTTCAATATATCGCCAATTTCGTCGATAAACCTTCGTCTTGGGCGTCCCTTCCCGACTCTGCCGTTCACATCTGCAATACAGATTTGCTTTGTCACTCGTTCCTCGTTCATTCTTTTTACATGACCAAACCAACGAAGCATTCCTTTCTTAATCCTGGTCGCAACATAATCTTGTAAACCACACTTTTCTCTTATCACACAATTTCTCACCCATTGAGATTCAGCCTTAAGATAGCCATAAGAGCTCTTTAACGGCCACATTTCTACAGAATTTACTCTACTTTCGTACTTCTTCTGCCACCAACTATCACTACCATACATCAAAGTAGGGTAGTAACTAACACAACACTGTGAACTGCAATACGTGCCTTGTTGGACACATTCTGACTTTCCACAATAGACTGTAGAGCCCCATTCACTATATTTCCTGCGTTCACTCGTCGTTCTAAATCCTTATCGTATCTACCATCTCTGCTAAAACACATTCCAAATACACAAACTCATCCACTTGCTCAATTAAATCCCCTTCTATTCTTATTTAACATATCGTTTTACTTTCATCTCTTTCAAAAACCATCACTTTCGTCTTTCTTGCGTCCACTTTCATTCCCCTTTCTTTTGAAGATCTGTTCATTAATGTAACCATCATTTGCAACTCGGTCGTCGACTACGCAAATATGATTTGATCATAACATGTAACATATCCCAAGCCATGTCCATTTGGCCCATAAGGTTCGTAAAAGACAGCTATATAGCAGTCAATAGCGACATAACCAATATCAATATGCTAAAGGTACATGGATCTGTACGGAGTTCCTGGTTAATCCGACGGCATTCGGATGGATTTATAATCTTTTTTTAACTTTGTAATATATTTTTTTTATAGAATAAGGGTAACAATCGAGCACACAGTCCACTGTGTGCTCGATTGTTACCCACCTTAGGTGGACCTAATCCTATCCTCGATCAAGAATGTAAATGCTGCCCAGTAGTGGATTTTTCGGTCGTCTAATAAGACAGGTACAAATATGATAATGACAGCATTCTTTTAATAGTTTAGAATGACAAGGATCGAGTATAATTACCTGATAGGCGGTGACAGCGATGAATTCAGTCTCGGGGAACGAGAATGCAGCATGTGGTGCACCCCACGCCAGTGCGGCAGCATCTCGCGCCCTCACCACTACCACACGTGGACGGTATTTGTGCATGGACGTCAGTACCATCTGCCGAAAATAATATTGAATTTTTCAATCGACGAACAATTCACGGGGGAAGTTCTCAATTCGACTATATTCCTATTATGTATGTTATCTCAGATCTTTCTTGTACGTGAATCGATTTTGATGATTCTTTTTTTTAAAGCTGCTGCTTCTCATGTAGTCCCATATAAATTTGATCAAGGTCTGATCAGTCGTTTTTGAGTTATCCCTAATAATGCGTATTTAATTGACTTCGACTACCTTTATGATGTTTTTATTTTATTTATATTGAAGTTAGTAGTACAAAATTTTTAATTTTACCACTTTTTGGAGATAGCGCCTAATCAACTATTGAGCATGACCTTGTTTCCAAGTGCTGTTTTAAGCTTTAAACTTTCTATTTTTAAAGTCAATTTTACTAGTACTCTATTCGATTTTAAATGAAATTAAATTCACCTTATCATCCTAAGGATACTTTTAAGTATTTTTAATCTACTCACGATTGAGTTCCCTGTTCCTACAATAGTCTTAAGGTTTATATTTCACCACATAACAGCATTTTTTTACTGTGTAGTTCACACTACCCGTTGGTATCAAGAAAACTAGTATCTACTATCTTTTAAGAAACAAAAACAAAAAGAGAGGACTATCTTATGAATAATTCCACCTGATCTATCCGGCTATTTTATCGCTCCCTTTCGCTTTGGAAGTGATATTTTATATGTGTATTATAATATGCATTTTCTTGTTATTTTATTCTTGACCCGACCTAGCGTTTTTCCGTTATTTGTACTTTTTACATAAGTCGATGTTTACATAGGTATTTATTAATACCTTATTATATTGTATTATGTATATACTATATTTTATGTATCTACATTTTATTGTATCTTACATCTTTATTACTAATTATATTATACTTTAGTAAACTGTTACCTGCACCTGCCATCGTTTCTCTAATCATCCATTATTGACTGGTAGAGAATGCGATAAGGCATTAAGTCCGCGCTTTATTTCTCTTAATATAAAATGTGTATAAAAAAGTTAATAAACAAATAAAAAATCCCATAAATTAACAATAATTGATGCCAGAAATATTAAAACCACAGATTTATAAATGATTTTCAGTTCTGGGTAACTTATGTGCATCTAAACATCTATGGTTTTGATATTTTTTCAATTATACATTAACTTTCATGAGTGCTAACTATCAAATAGTTAGCACTCATGAAAGTTTCTTGTAGCTATAAACATCTTATACTTATTTTTTATTAATAAAAATCTAATTTAATTGAAAATACTATAAAAATCAAATACTGAATTCAAATTATACGATGCAGTCAAATTACATATGTGGTATAATTAATGCGCTTTGCCTTAACGCCTACGGCTTCTTTCGTTTTACCTTTGAGATAAGAATAAGAAGTAACACAAGGATTCAAGTTAAATGTCTACGATTTGCTTAAGCACACTGCATGTATTTTTATAAAATTTCAATTTCAAATCTCGAACTAATGGCAAAAACAAATAAAAATTATAAATGAAACGAAAATTAATTACTGTACATTTTTTGAAACCCTTGAAATGTTATACGGCGTCACGACCGTCGCGTCGGCAGTCGGTGTCTGCGTGCACAAGGGCTTGTGTCTTATCTACGGTACTTGACGCGCGAAAATCTGCTACCTGCGCGGGCGCCGCAAACACAACCTCTTGACGCGGAAAGGGTTCTGCTGCGTATTGTTTCAATGGCGTATAGTTTTGGAAAATCGTTCTTGAAACATTACAAAGTCTGCTAATTGGAATAAACAAACATTTTACAAAAGTACCAGTGCGAATTTCTTGATCTTATGTTTTAACTATTACTATTTTCTTCTTTTCGTATTTTATTCATATAATACCGCTCACGATTCAAACCATAATTCAACCAAAATTTAGTATGAACACATAGTACATCATAATAGTTGGTATGGATAAAATAAATCCTTGTTAAAAGCCAATGTAAAATATCAGACTTAATATACAGAATTATTTTTCAAAGAGTAGTATAACAGTGGTAGAGCCACGCGGAGGCTTTTGCTGTCGCACGGATGGGCCGGCTCGAACCGGGGTAGTACCACGACCTCACAGAATACCAACGTGAAGTAGAGGTTTACCTCTGCGTTTCGCTTGGTGAGTGCAGGTGGCCGGAGGCCCTTTTTACTGGAAATGAGGCATTCCATCTTAGTCCTCACGGGTGACAACGCATCTGCATTTTGATTCGAAAACGAGGATAGATGTAGATATCTATGGGCCGCAGCAACCACTTACCATCAGGTGGACTGTGTGCTCGTTTGTCACCCTTATCTTATTAAAAAAAAGTCAAATTTTAATAATAATGATACACCGTTATTGCAGTTTGGAAATACAAGTAAATAAGGCGTCTACTTTCATTTGAAATTATCCCAAATTGAATGTGATTTATAGGCAACAACGTTTTTGCCTATCGATTGAACCTATACACTGCCCAGAGCTTTTAGCACCAGGGTTAACTGGGGGCTCTACCAGCAATACCTGCAGGAGAGACCTCCAGTGCTGCAACAAGAATAACTAGAACCATCCAAGAAGCCGCCTCTATGATCGTCGCTCTATCGAACCGTAGAGACGAGCTGCCACGAGAGTTACGTGCATCATCCAAAAACGCGCGCTGAGAAAGCTCTGGGCACACACTCGCTGCCCACGAATAATAACACGACTGAACAAGCTGACGAATGAGCCTGGGAGCGACGCATATAGAAAGCCGGAGATGAGGAAGCGTCGCTCTACAAATTTAACCGGAAGCTAACTAAGACGAGTCCCCCCGTCTGTTTGCTGACCAGCAGCGCAGGCGGGCGTTGTTACGAGGCCAAAGGTAGAGCGGATATCCTAGCCGAGCATTTCGAGGAGCAACTTATGCCGAAATCAGCAAGTGCGGAGTACATGGAGCTTCATGCCCAAAAGGAGAGCCGCGTACGGGAGTTCCTGTCGTCGCCCGCGCCACCGCTTGCTGGAGAGTGGTACATCTTCCCCGCTGAATTGCGGAGGACAGTAACCCGCCTGCAACCTAGGAAGGTGCCGGGGCACGCCTGGTCACGAACGCTGCACTTCGACAGCTGCCCAATTGACATTCGACAGAACCATTGTAGAATTAGGACGACTCTACAATGGTATATTGCGGACTTCACCCTTTCCGGAGAACTGGAAAACCGGCAAGGTCATAGTTCTGTCAAAACCCGGGGAGGACAGGCGTAGAGCAGCTATTACAGAACTATAAGGCTGCTACCGTACATAGCAAAATTATTTGAAAGAATCGCCCTAAGAAGAATCCGCCCGTGTATCATGTGTTATATTGCTATATTTTACAAGATGTTCTGAATGTTCTCAGTGAATACGTCTGTGTAAGTACCACTATCTTACAATTTTTTCCGCCAAATAAAAGTGCCGTGTTTTGGTTTGAAGGTTAAGTGTAGAGAACCAGGATAATTACCGGCTAAGTGGTATTTCATTTTCAGAGATGAAACGCATCTGTAGCCCTTTTTATGTAAAAAAAAAGTAATAAAACTAACTTTAAAGAACTAAAAATCTATCATAATAACAGCTTTTACTACTCGTAAATGTACATGAAATTATATATGATATTTATAATAAAAACACAATTTTTAAATTTTTTATCTGTCTGTCCGTTTGTTCCGGTTAATCTCCGAAACCGCTGGACCGATTTTGACGGGATTTTCATTGGCAGAGTGACAGATAGCTGATGTTATAAGAAGTAACTTAGGCTACCTTTATTGTCGCGCAATAAATATAAAACCCACGAAATCCAATCATAAAAAATTATTGCATGCGGGCGGAGTCGCGGGGAACAGCTAGTATTAAAATAATTTCCTCGCCTCTGAATTCATCACTACTAAGGCATAGTGTACCGAAGAAATAAAACCCTCGATTCAGAAGCTATTACGTGGAAATTGTTTAATCTTTTTAGTTCTTTGAAGTTATTTTTTACTTTTTATCTAAAGTTAAACTTTTAACCCTTTTTAGAGGACTAACTAATGCCATGAACTCAGATGTCTAGACCGAACCAGAAAATTGTTTAAACAGTTCTAACTTTTTTACGTGGTAGAGCCATGCTGCAGCTATATTACTTGTATATTTGTAGCACGAATGTTCAACCGGGGAAAGACCACGCTCTCACAGAATACCAACGTAACATAGCAGCTTAATGTTACTGTGTTTCGTATGGTAAGTGTAGAGAACCGGAGACCCATTTTACTGGAAACGAGGCATTCCATCTTAGTCCTCACAGATGACAATGCATCTGCAATTTTGATTCGTCATCGAGGATAGATGTAGATGTCTATGAGCCACAACAACCAATTACCATCAGGTGGACTGTGAGGTCGTTTGTCACCCTCGTGCTATAAAAAAACTACTTACTTTACTTCCAAATTCAATTGGGATCCCCTACGTATAGCCTATTTAATTTTAAAAAAAATCCCCAAAATCGGTACACAATTGTTAAAGATGCGATGACGAGTAACATACATACAAAAGAACACACAGTCGAATTGACAATCACCTATTTTTTTGAAGTCGCCTTAAAAGACCAACTCGCTCCTGTTATTTCTGGCACAGTGTCAAAAACTCCGGAAGAACACCAGAGCCGAAAACAAGTAAATTTAGTTTTGTTTAAAATATAATTGCTACTCGTATTTTGCGTTTCTTTTGTTTTATACTTTCTTTGCTTGTTTTAAAAAGTCGAAAAAGTATTATTCGATCTACATAGAACTACTTGTTACATTAACACGTGCAAGCAAGATCAATAGATACGAAACTGACAAATATGTTTCACATGTTTCCAGAGGTGCGTGAGACACGGACAGATTGACAGGCGGACAATATAGAAGTCTCACCGCATACGGAAGCTCGTCCATCAAATAGATGTGCGTTCGATCAAATCAGATTGAAGTGCTCGATATTGCGGGAAAGGCTTTGGATTCCGATGATTTAGAACCCCACTTTATATTTTTTATTTTAAGAAAAGGTTAAGAAGCTACTCCTAGCTTAAAGAAGGAAAATTCTATATCAAAAGTAGTTGTTGCAGAGTTTCTTTCGCCGTTTCTTCTCCGGTCAGTCGAAACTTATTTTAAAACGGTGGTAGACTAACAAAATTACCCTTGACAAACTAATTTTTGATTTCTTACGATGAAGAAAAAACTAGTAGACATAATTTAATATGATACTTATTGTATTAATAACAATAATAAAATTTTATCTTATTATATATATATATGGAAATTTGAAATCTATCCATATATAGTCTAAGAATAAACATAAGCCTGTTGTAGTCCATTGACCTACAATATACTCTCAATATTGTAGGCTTAAATCTAAAAATAATTCCTTAAATTCGATGACAGATAATCATCTTCAACATATAATAAATTGACGTGGCAATATTGGCAATATCTCCCTATTATAATAGTATTACTTATTAAGTCTATTGCACAATTTTTATGAACATTGTATATTTATAATGTATTTCGTTCTATTTTTCTAAATTTGATTCAAATTAAAAGTACATCTCACAGAATACCAGCGTAAAATAGCAGCTTAACGTTTCTGTGTTTCGTATGGTGAGTGTAGAGAACCGGAGACCCTTTTTTACTGGACATGAGGCATACTATCTTAGTCCTCACGGGTGACAACGCATCTGCATTTTGATTTGTAATAGAGGATAGATGTAGATGTCTATGGGCCGCAGCAACCACTTACCATCAGGTGGATTGTGTACTCGTTTGTCACCCTTATCCTATAAAAAATGTACCTATAACCCTCTCCCAGACATAGGCCTCTTTACAGCTCAGAAAGTTAGGTAAGGGAGAGAGTTAAGAACGCTGTCCCAGTACGTGTTGGTGGACTTCAATGTCAATTTACGTAAGGATTTACTTTTTGTATATTTATACTCGTAACATTAAATTTCTAAACAGTTGCATTCTTAAAAAGCTTTAAACCCAGGACAGTATTTCTTACGTATATGGTTTTTGACACAAATGTTATACAGTTAAACAAATTTTTCATAAGCGACTTTAGAAGACTAAAAATTCATTTATGCTTGTCCTGTCTACATTATACCTGACATTACGTTCACAATCACACCTTGCTTCCCGTCATTTGCATTTTTTTCAGTTTTTAGTGGAAGTTCCATTGCACATAACTTACTAAGGGAGAGTATGTCTGACATTTTCTATTAGCCCTTGTTTTCATCTTAAGCAATAAAAGAATTTATTACGATATCGTTAATTTGTTTCATCGATACTAGTTAGATTCTGAGAATTAGTCATTTCAAATTCATTAATATTTATTATTTTTATATTTCTACCTCTTGGCAAAATTTTAAAAAAAGTACAGTACACTAGTCATTAAAATCTTTTTCATTTTTTTAACACTTTTGATTCCTATGCGTGTACATAAACAGCAATTTTATGTAATTTGTTTCATATTCCAAATATGGAATAGTTTCTCATTAATAGTTATAAAAAAAATACAAAATAAGCGCGCTTGTGAAGATTCTAGTTTAACTTCCATCAAAAAGACTTCAACGAGTTTCACTCAAGTCAATTTGAAAATTTGTTATTAAACGTAACTTGTTTAGTTACTAGGTACTAATAATATTTAATAAATTGAGGTTTATGTTCACGATTATGAAATTTATAAATAATTAACAGTTAAATTGAAATTAGTGTATGTATTTAAATAACAAACATCTTATTATGTTTGGCGTAGCAAATGATCTTAATCTTTTGTTGTTCCTTAATTTGTACGCAATACAATTTTAGGAGCGTGAAAAGATATGTAAGATAAGATGGGGTTGCGTGGGGTACAAAACGTTTTTCTGCTTTGCATGGGGGTACGCCATGTGTCGCCGGCGTCAACCAACTTCTGGCAAGCAGCGATGGCTTAGAGCGATAAAATAAATGTTTTTATTAACAATTTTTAATTTATACTTTCCTATTTACACCTTATATTTATTTTGATAAGTTTCGTAGTAAACACATGCAACTCTGATGGTATCATTATTTGAATGTAAGCCCAAACCACGGAATTCTTACTATACTAATCTTACTACTAAGTGAAACTTAAATATGCATATAGGTATCCATATATACTATATTATGATAGACAAACAAATATCATTGGTTCAGAAGAAGGAGAATCATTTATAGAAGTTTTATTTTTATTTTAACTAAGGCTACAGCTGCATCGTGATTACCGCAATCACGATGCATGTATTATGACTGCATCAGCACGACCTAACTTGGTAGTATTTACCACGATTATTGTATTACGGATGGGGTGTACGGATCAAGTCTTTTGCATGCGTATGATTGCGGAGAAGTTTTTGGCCAAAAACCAGAAAGTTTTTTGTGCGTTCATGGACTTGGAAAAGGCTTATGATAGAGTGGACAGGAATGTGTGAACGCTGGTTTGATACAGGCATTAAGGTCTCTTTATAGGGACTCTAGTGCTTGTGTCAGAATCAACGAGGTCTGCTCGCACTGGTTTGACATTCAAAAAGGTGTCAGACAGGGCTGTGTAGCTTCCCCGTGGCTGTTTAACCTATTTATGGACAGTTGTTTGGAAACTTTGAAAGTTGAAGAATGTGGGTTGAGAATGGGTGAGTTAACCGTGAAATGCCTTTGTACGCCGATGATCAAGTGATATTTGCATCGTCGGCGGCCGAGTTGCAAATGATGGTTACTGTAGAAATGCGGTCATTAAGGGCTGAATCTGAATGACAGGGTGAGAAATAGTGTGATAAGGGAAAAGTGTGGTTTGCAAAATGACGTTGTGACCAGAATTAAAAAAAAAATGCTTCGATGGTTTGGTCATGTAGAAAGAATGAACGAGGAAAGAGTGACAAAGCAAATTTATGTAGCCGAAGTGAACGGCAGGGTCGGGAAGGGACTTAGACTAAGCTTTATCGACCAAATTGGTGATACATTGAAAATAGGTCAGATTAGGAGTACCCTTAACTGACGAGCGTGTATGCGTAAATATAAGGATATAAAGGAGGCGAGAGAGGTGTGTCAGGATCGTGTCAAATGGAAGTCCGTAGTCTCTGCCTACCTCTCTGGGTGACAGGCGTGAGTGTTTGTGTGTTTTGTATTACATATTACACAGCTATTACATCTTTAAAATGGTTCTTTTATTATTTTTTATTCTAAACTCTTTTTAGGGTTCCGTACCCGAAAGGTAACCAACGGCACCCTATTACTAAGCCTCTGCTGTCCGTCCGTCCGTCCGTCTGTCTGTCAGCGGGCTGTATCTCATGATCCGTAATAGGCAGACAGTTGAAATTTTCACAGAATGTATATTTCTGTTGCCGCTATGACAACAAATAGTAAAAATAAAAATTAATTAAAAAGTAAAAAGGAAACGTGTGTTACGATGCTACGGAACCCTTCATGGGCGAGTCCGACTCGCACTTGGCAACTTCTACTGGTGACGCTATTCTGGTTATATTTGACTACGGCTTCATCATAGTATCAGTATCTCACGATGATTTGCGCTGTACATATAATGGTTTCGATTTACCGCGTGGTCTGCGGTGAAGGAAAACATTGTTAAATACTAAACATGGTACGTTAAAACTATCGTATATTAAGTAAATTAGGTTATATGACAAACCATTTTATAAAATCACATGCCAGTGTCTAGACTCTAGAGATACAACTGCGCTTAGTTTAGGACCCGAAGCTGTGTATATATAAAGTTATTTTTTTCTTATTAAATAAATAAATAATTGTAAAAAAATCTGCATTTTGATAAAATTCAAAAAATATATATATATAAATTTGTAGTCGGCCAACACACAGTGGTCACTTCTTAATCTTAACTACAAAAGTTGTTACAAAAATAGACCTTTGCGCAGCATCGAGATTTGTCTAGTACCTATTTTACCTTAATCTACTTATTTCATTACTTTATGAAAATGAAAAAGGTAATATCAATTATATACTTGATTGTTTCTATTAGTTTATCAACGTCTTAAACGAGTTCTCACTTACAACTCAATAACAGCATAATCGTAGTTCGTTCATTATAAGTAATTTCGAGAATTACTAATCCCTTTTGTAATTATATAGCCTTTTCCCACATAAAAATACTATGGAGATCTTTTTGTTGGTTTAAAAAAGCAGCGATGACAAAAAAGGATGGACAATGTACAAATAGGTCCCTTTTATTGCAGGTGCCATGAGCTCAAGTGCACAAGCGATGCGAATATTTCTCGCATCGATTGACTGGCTCCCGGTACGTCGGTGGCGTGAACC
The DNA here is from genome assembly GCA_963668995.1 of Parnassius mnemosyne. NCBI lineage: Eukaryota > Metazoa > Arthropoda > Insecta > Lepidoptera > Papilionidae > Parnassius > Parnassius mnemosyne. Next base: position 14,029,665 of record CAVLGL010000035.1, on the reverse strand, counting down.
ATTGTTGCGATTACTCAAAGATGCCGCCTGTGGCGCTTTTGCCAATAAATGCAAAAAGCAATGCGTTTTACACTACTTGACATTTCTATCTAATACATTAAAAAAAGAGTTGTCTTTTTTATATTCCAATATTATTATTTTGAAATCTAAACTTTTAATTTATTAAAATCAATCTAATCTATGATCAGCCTTGAATTTTTGACTTGGACAAATTAATTAATGAATAATGAATATTTGCAATGTAAATAAACTGCACTACGTAAACTTTGAATGATGGAGTTATAATACGGGTATAAAATCACTGTGTCACTGTAGGGTTACTTAGAGTAAATTTGTAATAATTTAAGAGTGAATGAAACTATTTAATTAGTTGTAGTGCTTCTGAATTATTTTTAACGTGTAAAAAGACTCTGTGTGAGCGCTTAAAGAGGCTTTAAGGCCTTATGTAAGTCGATCAAATGCGCAGTCAGGCGATTCATGAGGGTTCTACCGACGCGGTCCCAACTCCCAGCACGTCACAATAGTGCATGTTATTATGTTTATATTAAGTGAGACAACTGTGAAAGGAGGTTGGTTTGATATGTGATCACCAATAATGATAAATGTTTACCTTTCAGTAATTGATTTCATGTGAGTAAAAGGTTATTTTCGTATCTGTGATATTTATATTTTAAGCATCTCAACAATGCGAAAATACAGTATGATAACTTAATAATAATAAATTTGACAATTTCTTTTATCTATACATCTATACAAATAAATAAAATTGAAGTGTCTGTTTATAATGTAAAAATAACAGCTTTTTACTAAATGCATATGAAAGTATATACGGTACTTATAACAAAAACACAATTTTTAAAATTTTTGTCTGTCTGTCTGTCTGTTTGTTCCGGCTAATCTCCGATACGGCTGGACCGATTTCGACGGGACTTTCACTGGCAGATAGCTGATATTATGAGGAGTATAACTTAGGCTACTTATATTTTAAAAAATAATTAGGGTATCGCGCAACATAATTAAAACCTTAAATTACACGCGGGCTAAGTCGCAGGGGAACAGCTAGTGTCTATATAAAAATCATTTCCTTAGTCTCGCTAAAATTCAGAAACTGATGGACCGATTGTGATGAGAGTTTATGTCTGTGTTTGAGTAAGTACCTGGACGGTTTAGATTCAGGATTAGAACCAGTAGGTAGCGCGGTGGTCAAGATCCAGAAATAACCCGTGCGAAGCCGGGACGGATCGCTAGTATATATATAAATTCAGCCCAACTACATGAGAAAATGAAATTAATACCACACATAATTATAATAATCATAGTGATTGTTAACGTTGAATTGAAATAAAATAGCCTTATTTATATAATAAGTAATCTTAATTAGCTACATATAAAGTAAAAAAAATTGATTTTTTTTAATAGAATTAGGGTGATAAACGAGCACATAGTCCACCTGATGGTAAGTGGTTGCTGTGATCCATAGACATCTACATATATACTCAATAAAGAATCAAAATGCAGATGCTTTATCACCTGTGAGGACTAAGATGGGATGCCTCTTTTCCAGTAAAAGGGGTCTCCGGTTCTCTACACTCACCATACGAAACAAAGCAGTATTAAGCTGCTATTTTACGCTGGTATTCTGTGAGAGCGTGGTCCTTCCCCGGCCAAGTCGACCCATTCGTGCTACAACTATACCAGTAATATAGCTGCAGCATGGCTCTAATAGAAATAACAGCACATTGAAACTGCCGATATCCGTTATACATTCTGGTAAATTCAAATCGTAAAAGTAATCGAATTCCGGGCGATATATTTAGGTTCATTTATTCAGTTTTCTCGAAGACGTTACCTCCTCTGTAAGAAGAATTGCCTCCTGATTTCTCTATCGTGGAGGCTTTTACAAAATATAAACACCAAGATCACGACATACGTATAAATGGTTGGTGTAACTGGTGATAGCAAGGTTTATATGCAATAATTTATACTAAATACATACATACATAAATACTTTAATATCACAAACATACCAAAGTATCAAATAAAATAATATTCACGTGAACATTTATATAACTTATCTTATTCTTATATTTTCTCATCACATTGCCTCGTTTTGTATTCTATCCGTTTAAATTGTATCCATTGCGCTAAACGCCGTAAGATAACTCATAAAAATATTTTTACACACAACCAAACTATAGGGCCGTGTTAAAAAGTGGAAACCACGGACATACTCGCGCCAAGCAAACATTTGTACAGAGATTCCGAGAGAGATAGAATTTTTCACTTGGAAAGTGTTTATGTAAACACAACAGAGTAAGTATACGTCACACTGTGAAATGCATGTGTTACAGTACATCATTAATCCAGGCGTCATTTGCGCTGTCTAAACACGCCGCCTAGAAAGGAATACAGTTAGCTGTAGACTGTCTCCATACAATGCTTTTCAGCGTGCTTGTTGATGCTTAAAGAAATCTTTGTATTAAAGGACCCCTGGAGTGCGTATTATCGGATTTTAAGATGATAAATTACAACCTTATGTTGCGAATGATATGTCTTAATATAGCATATCAAATATTGTGTTGTAGCATCGAAAACATTTTTACCTAGCATTACAAGTGTTTTATTTGATATTCTCTTTTTGAATTTAAATCCAAAGCAATAAGGTTTCAAATAGATCGTGCAGAGTCAAGCACCGTTTACTTGGAGGGAAGTGGACCGGTAGGCGTTTCCTTTGATGATGGTACACAAGTTATAGTCACGATTGGGCCCCGTGAGCTATGAAGATAGAAATTTAAAAATGACGAAAATTATTATTTAGATTTTAATTGACACTGTCTTTTGTATAATTTTTTTCTCGGGGCGTACTATATATAATACTTAGTCATTACGTAAATATCTAACTTTGGATTATAATTTTAATAATAGGTACTTTTTGTAATAAGATATATTGATTTAGAAATACAGAACTATTAACAAAATTAGTTTTTAAAATCATTAAACCTCAGAACTTATTTTGAGAAATAGCGATCAAGCACCTTAAATATTAGAGTTGCTTACCAATTATCTTCTAAATAAGATTAAACATCTTAAAGAGTTGTAATAAATCAAAAAATCAATTTTTCCTGAGAGGAAATTATCTTTTTTAAACAATTATAATATGCGTCAAGTATTTTATATAATCGACTCTTGTTCTCGTTCTAGTACACCTAATGATAAATTATTAGTGATATGTAAGTAGTTAAAATTCAGAAAAAACTATTAATTTGTAAGGCTGCATTAATGAAAAAAAAATAGGTATTTCGTGCAATTTATAAAATAAACTTTAACAAAAAGTAAAAGACAACTTCAAAGAAATAAAAAAAAATACATTTTAATGTCGGTACTAAGATTTTTATTCTTTACTTTTTTAGTGCGACTTTTAATTTATTTTAAAAAAGAAAATTATTTTATTCTTTTGAGTGGAGTAAGGAATATCACAATGTCACTGTCATCGAAATAGTCGCATTAAAAATCATACCCTCTTTTCCACTATTTGTAATGGATTTTTTCTCCAAATTTTCAAATTCATGATGTGTAACCTATTTAATAAAAAAGAATCACCTACATCTGTGTATAATTGACGAAGCTATCACGTAAAATACACAGAACAAAACACATATAGTCGAATTTATAAACTTCTTAATTTTTTTGAAGTAAATATAAAAAGAAAATGCATCATTTTTAAATTAGATAAATTGATGACTAAAGTCAATGGAGTCCTTAAAGCACTTATAGTAGTCGTTTAATATACAAAATAAAACATAAGACAATAGCTACTTACATGACCCTGGGCGTCCATGGTATTATTCGTCAGCTTGAGCTTGCTAAAGGACACGGGGTTAGCCGTCCAATGATGTCCCGGTGCTGGTGAATCTGGGTGCAGCATCAGGCGTCTGGGGGATTGTGGTTCGGCACCGCCAGCGGCTGCCCATGCCCCGCCCGCCCAGCGCCAGCGTCTCCGCCCCACTAGCGATAGTTCCAACAACACGCAATATTCTTCGCGAGGGTCGAGACCGCTTAACGAGATGCGAAGGGATGGGAACATGCGGCTGTAACAAATAATAAAATATGATACAATCGCTTTTAAAAACACATGGTATATTTTTATTTGGGAGGGAAAATAAATGACTAATATTTTTGAAGAAATCCCGGCTTTCCCTTGTAAATAAAGATAAAATTTTCACGGTGACTTCTAAACGAGGAGGTTCTTATTCTCAATTCGTCGGTGTATTTTTATGTAGTAATAAATATTCACGACGTGGTTCAATTTCAATGATTCTTTTTTTGTTGCCAAGGGTGGTCCCATATAAATTTGATTAAGATGTGATGAAGAAGTCTCTTTGATTTGTACAGTCATTTGCAAAATATACGGGCGAATAATTGTTTACCACTTCAACTGATTTCGATGAATATATTCATTTAGTGCTTTGAAGTAAGTTTTATTATTTTAAACGTTTAATTACAATAAAAAAAATTCAATATTCTTTTTATAATACAGAAGTACTTCTGCTATTTTATTAACAAAATGGACTATTAAATACTGTTAACCATATTATTTTACGTAAAAAGTTATTGTTCCCATTTTTCTTAAAGATTACAAAAACTTAAACTGTACTTAGTGTGTACATTAACGACGACAGAATGAATATTTTTAACACTATCAAACAATGTCGAAATAAAATAAAATCGAAATGGAGACGAACAAACATAACAGACAATAAAAGATACCACTGTATCGGCTCTAAAACAAACCAAACACAGAAACAAAGAAGGCGATAATAAAATTATAGCTCCCATAAGGCTTGCGATGCTCTCGTCTTTGTCACAATGGTGGCCGGGTGGAAGACGTATTGAACATTTTATCGTGATTATAAAAGCATGTGATAGGAGTAAATGTGTGGATCAACGAGGGCTTTTGGCACCCGTTTGTTCGGTCATAAAGCGATTGTGTCATAAATGTCGAGATACACGTGGCGCCGGTGCTTATCGACGCGATGGTCACCGCCCGCCGGGGTCGCCGCTCGCTTCAAGCTCATGATATGGTTCTTCTCCTTTTTCATCTTGTTACATTCGCCAATAAAACAATATTGATAATGTATCATTTACGTTAACCATAATAAGTTTGTAAATAAAATATTTAAACAGTTTTTTTTTTATAGGATCGGGTGACAAACGAGCACACAGTCCACCTGATGGTAAGTGGTTGCTGTGGCCCATAGACATCTACATCTATCCTCAATAAAGACTCAAGATGCAGATGCGTTGTCGCCCGTGAGGACTAAGATGGAATGCCTCTTTGCCAGTAAAAAGGGTCTCCGGTTCTCTACACTCACCATACGAAACACAGCAGCGTTAAGCTGCTATTTTACGCTGGTTTTCTGTGAGAGCGTGGTCCTTCCCCGGTCGAGCCGACCCATTCGTGCTACAACCATAATATAGCTGCAGCATGGCTCTACCACGTACAAAACTCAAGTAAAAACTTATTAATAGAATTGCCACTGGTGACAAGAAGGCTGGTTCTTTTCGTGCTGAACAGCTACTCGGTGGTTGGGCTGCTTTTATGTCTAGAAGTCCGTCTGGATAGATGCCACACACTTTCCTGTTTCTGCTAGAAACACAACATTGTTTGTACTGCTATGTTTTGATCTGAAAGGTTTAATTAGAGCTGTGATGCATTCCAACTTAATTTTCGCAGGTAACAAAGCATCCGTATTCTTCTTTGTTTCAAGATGACTGCAGATGTCCACGGACTGCAGAAGCCACTTACCATCAGTTGGAATATTTACGAGTATAAGTTTATTTATCACTTTATACAAAAGTCTTCTTACTCTTATAAAAAGCCTTACAGCGAAGAAATGCGGCGTTCTTGCCACTATGCCGTCGTAGAGCTATTAATCGTATATATATCATATAGAAAAAGCCTTCATGATTATTTTTTTTATCTCACTTTATAGAGCTAAATGATTTTACTTTAGACATATTGATAGGTACATTAGCGTCCACGTACTTCTGTGTGCGCGTCACTTTCCACACAATCCATTACTATCGGCGACTCCTCCGAGCGCTCCATCAGTCATAACAGGGCGCGCTGTTATCAGGGAGGCTGCGGCGGCCGCCGACCACGCTAATGCAACCCGCCGATAAGCCACGCCGACAGAAGCTCAATTAACAACATACTAAATTAGCCCCCATTTAAACTTTACGAGCGCCGCTACCGCCTTACGTGGGTATCGATCCGGTAGCGACTGAGTGAAAACCTCGGTTAGCTAAAGAAAATGTTTTAAAACATTAAAACAATTAACGTAATGTGGCCATAACATTTGAGATAATACAATGTCTTAGATGATTAAAAGAAACATTATTAATTGTGTGACACTTTTTACGTATAGACTTAAAAAGTTGGTCAATTAACTAAATATCTAACTGTAGGCTAACACTTTGTTGCAGAGATGATGTTTAAATTTTCAAACCGACATTGGAGAGTAATGTTCCATTAAACTGTTGCACAAATTATTTTCCGACTAATATTTATGTAATACACTTTATTCTTTAAACCGCCATACATTAAACTAAACGAATCCTGTGATTACTTCATCAATACTAAAGTGCCTAGCATTTACGATTACGTCAACAGTTACGATTGTCTTTAAGAGTTACACAAAAAAAGGTTCGCGAAGAAAGCAATGTCATACGAGAAGAAACAGGGTTGAACTTTAAAATAAAATAATAGTTTTCAATAATTTCGCAAAGTACGAATTAGGATCATTAATAACATAAATATTAATGGAAAAAGTATATTGTCTTAATTGTAATTCACAGAATTTGAAGTGCTTATCGATCTTACGAGTAACAGATTATAGTTTATTATCTGAGCTACAATTATTTACTTATGAATTTTAACAAATTTACGCTCATCTACAAATTAACATGTTGAACGGTCAACTTATAGACAAATATGTACTTTCTATGTTGGAATAGTGTCGAACTCTCTCTTGTTGACCGTACTAGAAATCCGTTCCCGGGCTACCGTCTCAATCTTATCACTCACCGGCAACTTATCGCGTCGTTTGAAGTCGCCGACAAAGACGTGACGTTCCACGGGCGAAGTTTATGCGAATAAGGTTTTAATACGCGAACATTAAAAGCCTATAATAAACGTCCAAGCAGCGGTTGGTTACGTTGGTACTTGGTAGTGTGCGCGCATGTGTGTGTGTGTGTGGTCCAATAATACACGCTTTTGCGCATGCTTGTTCCCTCAGATAACACTAATTGAGGTAAGATCAGCAATAAAGTTTAATTCGTATTTTTTAACTAAACACTTTTGTGAACCATTAAAAGTTAATTTAAAGTGGTAGTACAAATGGGACGTGAAATAGAAGCATATATATATGGTGACGCTGTTGTTGCACCATAAGCGAGACACATCGAAGCCTAAATCACGCTATCAAAGTTCCGAAGTTAAAGCAGTATATTATATAGAATAGCTCCGAACTACCACTCGCCGCACTGGCCGCTCCCCGGGCAGAACACCTTGCCCGGTGGGAGTTCTCCACTTTTCCTTCCACCGGCCACATATATAGTTCCTGTGTTTCATATGGTGTGTTACTGCCTCGTCAGTCTAGCGGTCGCAAGCACGACTACTGATTTTGAGGCACCAAATTCAAAACCCGGGTCAGGTCAAAATTAGTAATAGGGCTTTTCTGTCGAGAAATTCTTAGGGGGTCAGGAATTTGGCAGTGTTTGGCCTCGGCAAGCGATTGCGTCGGAAAGCGCGTTAAGCTATTGTTTCTGTGTCTGACCTGAACTCTCCCTGGTCGTGTCGGGTTGCCGGCCCACCGGATTATGAGATTGAGGGAATAGAGAATACATTTGTGTCTCAACGGAGACTGGCGGTCGTGACTGAAATTCGCTCTGAAGGACTTTAATTATCTTTTACTGCTAACAAGGTATTCAATCTTATTTCTCAAAGGTAGCAACGCATCTGCATTTTGATTCTTAATCGAGGATTGATGTAGGTGCACATGGGCCACATCATCCACTTACCATTAGTTGGACTGTGTACTCGTTTCTCAAACTTACTGCTATAAAAAATACCTAGGTTTTATTATACGTAAGTCATTACTTGATATTATTCGTGTTTAGGTGATAAATACTTTATTTGTAACTATTGTTTTTCTAGGCTATAGGACTAGTAGAACATTGTTTTAAGGATAAGTGTCAGTACAATAACATCACGCAAAGCATTTCATCTTAGTCCTCAGTGGTTTTAATGCACTAGATGTGTTTTGTTGTTTATTTGTTTCTTTTTGCCAGTATTTGTAGGGCGCAGTAGCCACTTCCCACCCGGTGTAAACTATTAACTCTTATTAATCTAAAAAAATTGGGCCAGCCATATAGCTCGAAAAACTGACAACCGAAGGCAAAAAAGGTTCTCGAGTGGCAGCCTAGTACCGGTAGGCGAAGTGTAGGTCGACCCCCCACTAGATGGAGTGACGACCTGGTAAGACATGCAAGAAGTCGATGGATGTAGGTGGCTTAGAACCGTGCTTTGTTGCATTCCTTGGAGGAGGCCTATGTTCAGCAGTGGACTTGTGAGGGGCTGTAATGATGATGATGATGATGATTATGATTAATCTAAAAAGTTTTTGAATCGAGATTGTAAACAAGAGAATACATTTTATCATATTTGACGTTCAATGTTAATATAATGCTTAAATTTGATACTTTAACGACACGATTTAAATGTTGATGCAAATGAAATAAGGAGACTATAAAAACGGGATGCCATAAAAGGCCTCTCGAGGCAGCGCTAAGCTCAAGCACCGCCGGTGGGAAGGGACTTAGTCGAATACAATAGGACCACCAAAATCGCGTCGAATAAACTTTAGAGTGGGTCGTAAATCGGTAACAGCTCGCCATTTGCCGCACGGAGGCGCTAACAACGAAGGCAGAAACCGTCGCATCCGCTCTAACATCCGCACTCGAAATATCAACGCGAAACTCTCGAAGCCGCCAATTTTATGAGCTTGTTTGTTTAACGTTGCTTAACAGTTCGTAAACACGCAGTCCCGGACCTATCCCTTTAGAGAGCGACGTATCTTTACTGCTGATTTCATGGGCTTTTTATCGCTCAAGTTCAATGTTAGGAAGCAGAAGTTGGCCGTTAATACGACAGTCGCGCCCTTGTCCTCGTGACATCTGCCTTTCATTTACACTAGCGTCCTACTCGAATGATAAACAGCCTCTCTAATTCCCGAGGCGAGAGTAATACTACAAGAATGCGTGTAAAGCCCTCGCTTACCCGCGCTCATTAGCGGGCACACGAGAGGTCCGGCCGGTTTTTTCGTCCGCCCAGATGTGGGCCTGGGTAAATACACCTCTACCATTGTCTGGACGTATAAAAAATTGGACACCTGGAAGTGTCAAATTGTTCACTCGAGCTGTGCGAGCGGCCCGTGTGAATCGCAGCTCCACGTTCTCACGGACGCGGTGTTTTCACTATGATTAGCGTTATATTGCTATAACAAAAACAAAAATTGCGTTTGTTATATATTATAATATATAACAAACGCAACGATAACTATGATATTTTCTTTGAATACACTTCTATTAACGGAAGAATAATTACAAGTAATAAAATATTAATTTGAAAAATTTTGGTCTATACTTTGATGTTTTAAGCCGTGATAGCTAAGCTAATCGTTTATTGCAATTTTGATATGTGTTAAAAAGTTATGTAGCTCCTGTTACCTGCACGTATGAAGAATAAAATATTTTAAAGCCATAATGTGAAGTCACAACTCTGCATGGTTCCTAACCTTCTCATGGAGGCATGTGTCCAGCCGTGGGACATATTATATAATAAAGACTGTAATTTTTTTAAAAACCATGACTAAATAGATTCTGTTACATCTGCAATTATAGAATAGCTTAATGCTTCAATTTAATTAACTATTAAAAAATTACCGCCCAAGTACGAGTCGGACTCGTGCATGAAGGGTGGCGTACCATCGTAAAATACGTATCTAGTAGGGGAACCCCCTTTAATTTTCAATTTATTTTTATTTTTATTATTTGTTGTTATGGCGGCTACAGAAATATATTTTGTGAATATTTCAACTGTCTTCCTATAATATAAGATACAGCCCGTTGATAGACAGACAGACGGTCAGCGGAGGCTTAGTAATAGAGTCCCGTTGGTTACCCTTTAGGTACGGAACCTTAATAAAAACAAACATAAAAAAAATTGGCTTTCATTCTTTGATGTTTGGGCACCAACTTCGAAAGGAATTATGTGGAATTATTTAAATCTTTTAAGTTTTTGAAGTCGGTTTCTTTAAATTATTATTTTTATAGAATAGAGTGTCAAACGAGCACACAGTTCACCTCGTCCATGGTGGCCCATCCTCGATTAAGAATCGAAATGCAGATGCGTTGTCGCCCCTGAGTACTAAAGCGGAATGCCTTGTTTCCAGTAAAAATCGATCGGTCTCCAGTTCTCTACACTCACTGAGCAGTACTGAGGTCGGTCGAGTAGACGTCCTCATTCGATTCGTGCTACAAACATAATATAGCTGCAGCGTGGCTCTATCACGTGTACTTCAAAAAGTTTTTAACTTTTATATTATACATATAAAAGTTCATACAATCACATTGAGAACCTCTTTCATTCTTTTTGTAAAAGTCGGCTTAAAACAAATAAAATTTATGTAAATCAGGCGTATTTTAGATGAAGATTCAATAATTAAATACTTTTTAAGTAAAAGGATACCTACCTCGCTTAGAGCTGGGGCGGCATTAGAGGTGGCTGTAACTAAATGACGTAAGTATAAATCTCCAAGAGACGACTACATATTTGTGTCCAAGAACCCACGTGCGGTGAAGTTCCTAAAGAAACTAAATCAGCGACTCGTCATTGCTGTTGGTGATAATAGGGCTGGTTTTGTTTTCGCTTAAAGGCTAAGTATAGCCATTCAGCGAGGAAACGCAGCTTGCGTTCTTGGCACAATACCGCGGCGAGTAAGGCTGTATGATAATTTAAGTTTTAGTTTTAGTCATTTTGTCAATATTTTATTAAATATTGTACACTTCAAAGTAAAGTAAATAAATTAAGTTCAATCCTATATTAATGTTATCTTCAATAATAACATGTGTAATGCTTGAAGCAACAAAAGTCTAAACGTTAAGGGCACGGACAACGAAAAAGAATGCTACAAGAATTTATATTATTTATTTTTAGGATAGTTTCACGAGAATGCTGGTAAGTTTTATACGGTTGCTAGTATTATTTTCAAAATTAGAGAACTAAAAACGCTACGTTTTGATACATAAACGAATATATATTGCGGTAAAGTCTTTTGTAATACATACTTAAAAGATTTTCTGCCGACTTCCAAAAAGGAGCCGGTACTCAATTCGACTGTATGTTTTTTTTTTTCGTTTTTTTTTTTATGTGTGTTACCTCAGAACTTTTTTCTGGGTGAACCGATTTCGATGATTCTTTTTTTATTTGAAAGCTGGTACTTCTCGTGTGGTCCCATATGAATTTGATCAAGGTCAGACCAATAGTTTTTAAGTTATTCTTAAATAACTTATATTGAAGTCGCTGTACAAAATTTTTAATTTTAAATTATGTAACACTTATATTGTTTCCTTTGCATAAAAGAAAAATGTGCTCTAAAAAGTATAAAACGAAAAAAGTACTGAAATTTCCAAATAACAAATAAAGCAGTCAAGGAATAACGCTAAACGGTCGTTGTATTGATTGCAAAGTTATGAACTGTTAAGTACTAACGATCAAAACAAATGATATAATGCGAGCGTGCGTGCGGTCAAAGCACGCAACGCCAGATGTAGAATTACGTCATCGCCCAGATAGCTCGCAAATTGATCATAAAACTAGCCTTCAATTCGATTCTACAAAGTGCGCTGCAAAGATAAACTGACATTAGTGCAGCAAATATTATTTAATTGCCGCGCTATACTTTGAAACATGTTTGAGGTGGTTCCAGTGCCTGTCTATTGGTAGGTATAGCGATAGACAAATATTTATTAGCATGTTCTATTCAAAGATGAACAACAAGACTTACACCTACATACATTTTTATGGTTAAATATCATCTAACAAGGCGAATTAAAATTTTTTATGTTCATATTTAAAACAGATAAAAAGTTTCGAAAAATGTTACATAATTGTTCCTAAAACAAAACAAATATATTCCCAGACCGTTCCATATGTTACGAGGTCGCCTCTGCAAATAGAGTTCACTCAAAAAGAAATAAGCTAGTAACAAAACAAATAAACCAATTGGGGAGGGGGCACAAAAAACCTGTGGAATCGTCTCGAGCAGTATTAGCATATTGATGGGCACCGTCTATCTGTCGTTCTTTGTTTAAAATCAGCGACAGAATCTTCAATCATAACGATTTTGACAAACAGTCGTTTTATTTTATTGGCGGTTTTTGCCCAGTGCGGCTGCAGGTGGCCACGTATAAAAAATTAAAGTTTTCGGACAATATCGTTTGATTATAAATAACTGCTTTTTGTTTATCGATGATTTATAATCTGATTAATCTGTTCTTTCGTTACAACGACTGAAAAATCTTTCACTTTAGAGAGTTCTTTTTCTTTAGACAGTGCATATTGTCAAAAATAAAAATTAAACATCATCAGTTTAATATTTTTATTTTACTTTTGCTTTTTTATGACAATAAAACTCTAGAACCGTAGGGAACTAGAAATCGCCTCATTAAAAATGCACGTGCCTCCCTTGTATTTTTGATTGTTTTAAACATTATATATATTATTAAATATATTCTTACATTTTTTGCAATGATAAAAGTTAAAATCTACAAAAAATACAAGAGAAGTAGTTTTAAATTAGAAGACCTCTACGGACTTGATAACGTGTGACATAATAACACTGGGCCAAGAACGGCCCGTGGGGCACTTGTGAGACATGTTTATGCGCCACTCCGCGCCAAATTTACAACCAGCAGTCCTGCGACGCCGCTGTGCGGAAATTGGAAATTTTTAATCACCGAGTCGGCGTCCTTTGTCAATAAAGGTAGCCTCCTCGGACCGCGCAATTGAATCCTTTTTGTAATACATTCGCAGATTATAAAATTGTTCTTTGTGAGCACCGCTGCTATAAAAGCTTGTCTCACTTACGCATTTGATATCCATTTTATTAAAATGACCACAGTGTAATCGCAACAAATTCGGTGCTTAAATCTATACAAATAAATAAAATTGAAGTGTCTGTTTGTAATGTTAAAATTACGGCTTTTTACTAAATGTATATGAAAGTATATATGATACTTATAACAAAAATACAATTTTTAAAATTTTTGTCTGTCTGTCTGTCTGTCTGTTTGTTCTGGCTAATCTCCGAAACGGCTGGACCGATTTTGACGGGACTCTCACTGGCAGATAGCTGATGTCACAAGGAGTAACTTAGGCTAATTTTATTTTAGAAAAAGAATTAGGGTTCCGCGCAAAAAAAACTACAACCCCAATTAACACGCGGGCGAAGTTGCGAGGAACAGCTAGTTTCAATATAAGAAACGATTTATCGAGATTGTTCACAAGTCACAACGGTATACTCAAGGTTACTAGCCTTAAAATAGTTGAAAAGTGGTAGAGGCTTTAAACTGGCTATAAATATATTTTATACATTAATGTTATAATATTTTTCGTTATATATTATTTTATATTACGTTTCGGACTTAGAACTGCCATCAACTCATCTATAGTTCGGATTCTACTGAAATAGTTAATGGCAATTTTTAATGTTGATTTACTTACCATATCCTCGACGGTGATAAAACGGTGGTGGGCAATACCCATAGTACAGCATGTTGAATTCTTACCTGTTCTAAAATCCGAAGAAGGGTTGAATGTGTGCCCAGCAGTAACAGTACGGTACATAAGGTAACTCATTCTGGTTAAATACAATATTTGTGGCATTCCTTGAAGGATGCTTGTATTGAGCAGTAGACTTGTGAAGGGTTGTAATCATAATGATGATGATGATGATGAAATACAATATTTCAGAATCGTTTTGTAACTAAACAAACGGAACAAAGTGTTCTGTAAATGTTAACGTATATCTACTGAGACGCCGGCGCCGCGGTATACGTCACAAAGTAGGTACAAGTTCGTAAATTGCAAATGTAAGGGCCGACAAACGCGCAGTAATTTAGTTGACAGTTAGTGCGGCCGGAGACTGGGCAGGACAAAGCCTATCGTCGGCCGCATCTAGAGCCTATTATGCGGCTTTTGACGCCATTCACGGTGGACAACAGATCGTTAAGATAATACGCAACAGGTTGTACAATCTTTCTGATTCAGATCGATTTGACATGCACACTGTGGAGATCAATTTATTTCTTGTGGAGCTATTTATTCGGGTTTAAAGCGGTTCATTGTAAAGGTTACATTATATTATGAATCTATACATCTTTACAAATAAATAAAATTGAAGTGTCTGTTTGTAATGTTAAAATAACTGCATTTTACTAAATGCATAATATCAAAGTATATACGGTAACAATAACAAAAAAAACAATTTTTAAAATTTTTGTCTGTCTATCTGTCTGTTTGTTCATTCTAATCTCTGAAACGGCTGCACCGATTTTGACGGGACTTTCACTGGCATGTAGGAGATGTTATAAGAAGTAACTTAGAAAACTTTTATTTTGGAAAAAGAATTAGGGTTCCGCGCAACTCTAACTAAAAATTTTAAAAATTGTTTTTCTATTACTAGTTCCCTATATACTTTTATATTCATTTAGTGAAAAGCTTTGTTATTTCTACATTACAAACAGACACTTCAATTTTATTTATTTGTATAGATTATCAGAAAGATATTCTGTTTCAGTTCCCTGTTGCCTCTTATGACATACACGGGATGATATTGGGTAATGGATATTCTTAGACAGTGTTAGAATGCTCGCTTGCCTAGATAAGCCCAAACTGAATAAAATATATTTGACTAATACATATAATTGAGAAAAATAAACATACATAATAAAGATAACTGTTATAAAACCAATAACTTCATCGGCAACATAATACGCTGTTTCTTTTTTTTTTTAATAAGGGCGATATAGTTTGTGTTAAATGTCGGATTATTCGCAGCTTCCCCGTCCCAGCCCCGTACCGTCTCGTCCCCGACCAGTGGCGATCGCTCGTTAGCTCCCGACCCGGCATAAATCACGCCGTTTTATGAGAGCTCACGATTTTTTTAACATTGGAGTTAATGAAATGCGAGCGCAGTATGGGACCCGGCTAGCGACATTAAAAACGACAAACCGTAAGCACGGACAGTTTCTAATTATAATCCTGTCAAAGCTGGGATATAAGGAAAGAATTGATGATCACCTGAAAAGCGGAGATTTTTATCTAAGAAAACGATTGTTAAGATGGCGAGCAACCTGTGTTTCTGATATTTCATATTTTAATTGGGATACGAATCGCGTATACGATAAAAAAAAAATGTTTTTATCGTATAGCATATGTAGGAAGGTACATCACTATAATGTATATATCGTTACGAAATATAGCAGTTTCAAAAACGTTAAATTAATTTAATTTTTTTTTTATCGCTGGTAAAATGTCGTGTTTTTTTTTTGAGTTTTTAACAAAGTTTGATATAATTGCTTTATCTGATATATAGAATTACAAATGTGATTTTATAAGACATTAAAATTTTATTACTAACATAATAGTAGTAAATTTTTAATAAAGTTAAAGATCTGTAGGTAATTTGCAGGAAACAAGTAGTGAAATTGAATTCCAAATTAGTTTTTAAAGACGCCGTCTTTTTTATAACATCTAAAGTAACAAATTCGAATAATTAAAATAAATATTCAAGGAACAATGAAAATATAAATTTATTTATATTTTAAATGTTCCTTGAATATTTTAAACACAAAACCTTAACCATGCCGTGTAGCAGCGGCGTAAAAGAGTCCACCACCCGATATCCCTTGGGTGTGGTAAGAGGCGACAGATGGAGATTGAACTTGTATATTTAGCAGCTACTTAGTACTCAGAGTCCGTAACAATAAACATATATCAGAACAGATCACAGAGATGAACAATTTCCATCTATCATACGCAGGATCTTCGCTCGTCCTACCGTGATGCCGTACGTAGAAGCGTGTTAACTGGCATGCAGTCTAATTACAAACGTATGTACCGGACGTACAGTTCACTATCCTACAGCGGAAGTTGCACAGTCGAGGGCGCCTGTATTTTAGGAAGCATTTCGAAGAAGCGAAAGATGTTCGCGAATTAACGCTGGAGGGAGAGGATCAGAGTAGCCGACAAAGAGGCCGCCGCACGCGAACAGCGCCCGATTCACAATTAAGGCAGTGTGTGTTAATTGATATTAATTCGGTTTGTATGGCGTAAGAACGTTGCTGCTAGCGTATAATGTTTGAAACATCAAAGAAAACGAATAGAGAATACTCGGATTTTGTAATTTTAATGATTATTAATTAATTTGCAATGTGTAGTGACACCGCAAGAAAATTTTGTCTTCCATAACACCCGGAGAGCCGAAACTGAAAAAGAAGTTGGGAAGCAGAATGTTCTTGATAGTAACTCAAAGTAATAAAAAATTACGATTACAACTATTTTTTATAGGATAGGGTGACAAACGAGCACACAGTCCACCTGATGGTAAGTGGTTGCTGTAGCCCATAGACATCTACATCTATCCTCAATAAAGACTCAAGATGCAGATGCGTTGTCACCCGTGAGGACTAAGATGGAATGCCTCTTTTCCAGTAAAATGGGTCTCCGGTTCTCTACACTCACCATACGAAACACAGAAGTGTTAAGCTGCTATTTTACGCTGGTATTCTGTAAGAGCGTGGTCCTTCCCCGGTCGAGCCGACCCATTCGTGCTACAATTATACTACTAATATAGCTGCAGCATGGCTCTACCACGTACTAAAACTATTGTAAATATTCCATAAGTCGTTCATGCGGAACGACTATACTCAGCTGTGAACTTCACTTCACAGGAGTCGTAACTGGTGCGACAAAGTTCACCTCCGTGCCTCAGAAAGCACAAAAAACCGTTGGTACTACGCCTGATCTCCCTCCGGTTGTGTCGGATTACCGTCTTATTGGACTATAATAAACCTAGCAAGCTAACAGCATAGCAAAGTGGCGAAGCAATCAGTTTTGTAGCGGTTTCTAACGGTTGCCGTTGAGCAATCAGTTTCAAAATAGGAGGTTCAGATGCCTGGGTGATCAGTAATCGATTACTGAAAACAGAATTAGAAAATTCGGACAGACATCGTGAAATCAATAAGTGACTTCGCCAGCTTCGCCACTTAATAATTAGATACTAGACTCTCTATTGTGCTTGCACACACTCTCAAGCACTATAATCATGTACCGTGCAGACAGCTAGTTTCTGTTGAAATAGGCCGTGGCCGAAGTTCGGTACGAAGCACATTATTTGTTATTAATAAATGAATGATTAGACATAATTTTAACCTCAGTGTTATTTAAACGTTTGTCGACTAGTAAGTCAGTAGGAGCAGAAGATTAGTTTAGAATTTTGTAAATTATGAAACAAAATCGGTTAATCAATAAATTGCACTTGTGGCGATTAGTCAATTAAACACATTGATCATTTCAAATTAAAGAACAACCTTTACTGAAATATTAAGGTACTTTTGTATTTCGTGCGGATATTTCGATAGATTTAATACTGGCAACTCAGTGATTACCTTAAATTTTAAAGTCATCTTCACCACCATCATCATCTCAACATGGACCTCTCCCGTTTAGTGAGGATTTGCTTTAACAGTCACAATTGGCAGGCGTATTGACGGTCGCAGTACCAGACGTCTCGGACATTTGACGCTGCTGCCCATCGCTGGTCTGGGTATTTTACGTCTGGCGTAAACAACATGGCTGTACCGCCATCTGTCGGGAGCCATAAGATTTTTCTGGCATTTTCCATAGTCGCAACTTACGACATCCACAGGACGAAATGTAGGGACGGATTTTTTTACGCCGTCACACCTCACACCACCTCCTCTCCTCCTTTCACTAAATGGTTTCGAATAAAATACGTCGGTTCTCAATAGGCGACTGCCCGTGAGTTCTTTATCAGTGCTGTGGTTTTTAAAAGAAAGAAAGAAACATTTATTCCATTATTATTAATACATTATAGCTTTTTAAAAAATCCACTAATGCTGATTATAAGCTTCCCTTATAGATTGCCTCATAGGATATTGGATTTGTCATCAGGAAGATATAATTTACACGCACTCTTTCGCCTACAAGATTCTACTGCTTATCTCCTGTTTCTGTTTCGCAATATCGCCACTTACGACATTTACGGGATTATACGTGGTATTGAATATTCTTACATCTCCACTACACGCTTTTCTGTGGTTATTACTGCACCATAATACCGAGTCTGATGCATGTTTATTGCTACATTAAAGATAACGTAATATATATAATACACGTGGTGCAATTATGTACAATGTAGCTGTATGTAGCTTGAAATAAAGATATTTCTTCTTTTCAAAAATATTTATACAAGACTAAACCTAGTAGGTATATGTTAGTTTTATGTCTAGTGACGTTCCACCCGCTGAGTCCTCGCACTAGTACCACACAGAGGATCGTACTGAGAATTGCATCAAGGCTGTTGGTAATGTGTCGAACACAAACGCGCCGCTCCGTCCACGTCACCGCAATTAGTAGGCGGGTTGCGACATCCCACTTGCGCTATTGACATTGAACAATTGTAACATATTTCACAGAAATGTGTTTTGATGTCGCCTCGTTAGATGGACGCCATTAATTTGCAGTATTCCGTCTTGTGAAGCGTATTAACATAGCACGTTAATTAATACATCTGATAAAATGTATTTTGTTAACTATGGAGCATACGTCATAATTTAGCAGCATTGTATTTTTTTTTTATTCGAGCCTTTATGATCTTGGTTAAAACTCAAACTTGGTCAAAAACTTTTATATAGTATCTATAAGACTTTAATGATTACTTCATCATAACATATAATAACATTATCATAAAATGAATATTGTAACAATAATAAATATTAAAAGCGTTGACATATAATATATTACTAAGTACTTAATGATAATACAATAATTATTAGGTACATGCGACTTTTTATTAAATCTGTCAAATTAAAGTCGTTGGTAATAAACTTAGGTCATAAATTATTTTTGACTTTATTACGTTAAAGGTAATAAAAATAATTATTAATTCCATTATTCTTAGATGTAATTATTCCTTTTGTACTTCTTACAGAGGTGGCTAAAGAAAAAAAGCCTTTTATGAAACTTATGCTCAAAGTATGCATCGTGATAAAACGTCATGTTCTCACAACGAGTAGGCAGCAGTGACACCAAAGCGACACTTTTATTTGAGAATCGTGCATCATTCGGGTGCACCCGTTATGGTAAAGCGTACGCGCTTCGACGAACGAAATCCTACTTGTACCACCATCGGATGATCTTATAGGCTGTAATGTTTTGTTTTTAAAGACTTATATTGCTTTGTATGCGGTTAAAGTCTGGGTAATCGTGGTGGTTTCCAGTAGCATGATGATAGGGATCGCGGCGTCACGTTGTGATACGCGGGTGAAGCGACGTCGCGGCGATGTTATCACGGCCCGCACGGGTGGCTGTCCCCACCCACCACCCACTTGACGAACTCACGGTTATAGGTCTACGAACTACGATGTGATGCTTAATTTCTTGTAGGTTGGTAGTACTGGTGTACTACCAACCTACCTATTACAAGAATAAAATCCCACTAGCACACCTAATCTTAAATTACTTGAATAGGTCGACGCGTCCGGGGTAGAACCACACTCTCAGTCAATACCAGCGTTCTATACTCGCCATATGAAACATCAGTATTAGCTGTTGTTTCATATGGTGAGTATAGAAAATCGTGGAACTTTTTTACTTGAAATGAAGCATCTTAATTCTCAGGGGTGACAACGTATTCTAAATTTTGATTGTTAATAGAGAATGGATATAGATGGACCAGTGTGCAGTGTGCTAGTTTAACCTTTAAAAAAACCTAACTTTACATATAGGTAATGTAAATCATCGAAAGCATTAGTATTTGTTATAAAATAACTTTCATTAAAATACTTTCATATCTGTAGATTTAGAGTCCATGAATAAATAGAACATATTTAATAAATTTCATGATCTACATTCAAAAACGATATCCCCGGTGAAAGGGTCGTACGTTTATATGATATATACTGGCGCCAGCGGGAGCATTTACATACAGTATCGTATGGACACGACGCGACTGCCTACGTCGGAGATTTTATCCGATATCCTTCTTTTCTTCTTTCTTCCTTATTTATCGGATCCTAAGTAAGTTTAACAATTAGTGCATTTGCAAAAAAAAAATATTTGAAAACTACTTTTGACATTTAACATAATAAACTTATAGCCACTGCTTTGATATTTCGAGACAAAGATGTCAAGATAGACATTAGACTATTTTCATATCTCTTAGCTATTCGTAGATTTTTCCTATCGAAGTAACCAAAAGCCAAGAAATGTCTGCATTTGCATAATGAAACCGTTCTTTCCGTAATTTCGTTCCTTAAAAAACAAAGTTTCTAAATCTACAGATATGAAATAGATAATACTAAAAAGTAAGTGGAGCATTCTCATATCGTTGAGGATCGTATGAATATAGATTATTTCCCATTTTAACCGTTTACAGATTTTTTTACAGATTTAACCGTTTAGAGAGAAATCTTTTCTACAAACGACTTCTGGTTTAGTTCTTTTCACAGTTAATTTTTTTACATACATTTGTAGCATACTATAGAGTTAAAGTGGGTAGAAAAAAAAAACATGACAACTCAATAATATTTGATTTTCTGTATTGAATGATAATTATTCTACTTTAATCTATAGAAATATTTTAATAATGTAACATTCAAATAAGTACTCTAATAAAGGGAAAATCACATTTGAAAAAAAAATCTATTTTTTAAGCACTCTAATGCAATAAATTTGTGTATTATACAAAATCTCATGTGTTGCGTGAAATATGACAAATTTACTTTTAAGACATGAATTTACTCACGCTAGTTGTACGTGCCTAAATTTTAATGATAGTTATGAGTGACGACGCACCCTGCCCTGTCCACGTCCGAGACGTAATGGCCGTTTGTGGGAGACGCTTTATGGACACGTAGCTTTGGACTGCCCGAATTGTCCGGGATCTTATCTTGGTTTCTGGTTTTAGATGTGATCAGACTCCTACCGTTCTAGCGGCTAACAGAAACATGTAATATTTCGAATAGGATGACATTTTTGATTTGACTACTGTTGTTTATTTGTACTGCTACTACAACAAGTCGAAAAGTTGTAAATAGGTACTTTATAATATTACAAAGTATAAATTGTTCTCTTATCGATTAGAAATTAAAATTTATAAAAACTGCAGTCTTTTTATCAAATGTTAAATCACCTAATATCTGAATAATCCAAACTTTTCGCGAAATTCAAACGCCTCGGCAAATCTGATATCGAAGTAAAATATTTTCGCCTTAAAACGCTATAAAATGTGACATGCATCGTTGGCCCACATTACAACTTGTTAGCAATCCGAATCGGAGCCCGTGAGAATAATTCCCGAGTTCCACGTAACATGGGTTAAACGCTTGTATCGAGAGATACCGATCTAACCCGCGCTGCTCGTTGGCGTCATAAAAACAAAACATCTCCACGACCACTTTCTTCCTTAAATTATTCGAAGAATTTACGACGATTCGACGGACAAAATGTTATAACCTAATGAGAAATTATCATCAGAACCGCTGTCTTTGGGCAAAAAACGAATCGTGCGCCGCATTGCACCAGTGATGGGGAATGCGTATTTTTTTATGTTTTAAATTCAATTTATCCTTTTTGTGTCTATTTTTTTAGATTCATCGATTGTTTTAGGACAATCCAAAAGACACGGGAGCCGTAGTGACTATTGCACATTTCGGTATCGTTCATCGTTGAAATTGGGAAATTGATGAAGTTTACGCGTAGAACGAAATACATTGCTGTTTAGAAGAGTGGTACTGTTGAGTCAGTCTGGTGAATTGCTGCAATGGAATCCATTGTAGCCTCTAAATTGTTAATAAGGGTGGTAGCTGTTTAGTCCCTGGGGTATTGCGATATGATCGCTCAGTGGCGACGACGGAGCGGCGCGTGCTTCGGATGCCTCGCCCGCTGCTGCCTCGGAATTACCCATTACTTTCAATGACGTTACGCTTTTTGTTATTAAACGACAAATGGACAAAAGCTTTTGCGTCACCTAAGCCTTTATTAAGTTAAACGTTTTCTATTATTTTTAAAATTGGTCAAACAACCCTACAGATATTATAGACTTTTACTGTAATCGTTCGGTTTCACTACTTTTATCTTCTCTGTGTTTCAATTGTTGAAAATTTAAACTATGGGAAAAAATTGAACTTTAAAATAACTGGTTCAATAAAATCATTAAATATAACAATCTTCTTTTTTTATAAAAGTCATCGCGAATCGTGAATAAAGCTATTGAGTTAAATGAATGTACACTTGAATGATATAGATCTACAGACTCTGGTTCAAGAGAAATTCTAATGTCAAATTTTTATAGGAGGGTGAAGAGTGACAAGGTAAGGCATGTTGGTGGATGAGGAGCGATGCGTCGAGGTTGAGGCTGTCATAATCTGATTATTAGAGCTGTGCTGGGCGGGGCGCGCGGCGGGCGGCCGGCGGCGCGGCAGGCGGTCGGCGCCCGCGTACCTCCCTCTCGCACTTACCCGCACGCCCCCTAGTGCGACAGAGACAGACAGCGACCCACGCAGCACGCAGGCGACAAACGACCCATGGTAAAACAAAAGGAATGCTGCCCGAGACGCTTTGAGGCGCCGGCGCCGCTCCCCGCGCTCTAATCACCCATTTTAATTACGACACAGATCAAATCAATTAATCGGTATTTCTGTTAAAGTAAGCGCCCCAACAACTTACACACGATGCATGTAAAAGAGGCGACGTGAGATCCAAGATGCGATTACGCCCTTATCTCACGACTTGTAAACGTAAATGTCATAGAAAATATAGCCAACCGTGGAATCGGGCGCCGCGACAGTACCGTGTAACGAAATTAAAGAATACATGAGCGTTGTGCAGCCTCAGACGTTTTTAATTATAACTTTTGCTTTTTCAAGCGAATTCGGGCGCGCCCTACCCTTCGAATAACATGAAAATAAATAACAAGTTTTTGTGTTGTCTGTTTGTTTTTAAAATGGCGGGAGGTCCGCGCGACGACACGCGAGCGATCTGCGCTGGCGTGCCTCGCCCATTTGTCATATTTCGGTTTAGAGAAAAAATAAATAACCAATTCTATCCTAACCGATGTTTGTTTGCTTGTGCGATGATTATTGAAGCCTCTATTATCCCTCGTAGCGTACAGATGAACTTTGTCTCGCTTTAAAAACTTAATGTTTGTTGTTTCAACTAGTTATTACCTATTTATTGTCCTAGCCTTTAAAAGATTATTATGTGTTTCAAAACAACAGAAAATATTTCTTTCCTTGTTTCTTCTCATTAGTCAAAGCTAGCTAGCTACCTACAATTATTTTTAAACAAATGCGTATCCATACATTCTAGAATTACGTGGACTCGCTATGTAGATTGGTGTGTTTTTTGTAGAAAGTAGCTATCAACAAATGCGACCAGGTGAGAAAATAGGGAGGACTTTGGCTACAGATTTCGAAGACTAACACACAAAACTTGCATGGCGGGCGCAGCAGGTGTTAACCTCGACTATATACGCGGCACGGACCTGCTTGCATAAACGAACCGCCCAAAACCCACTATTTGTGCTTCCAATTCACTTGTCAAACCTAAGCCCCTCTCCAGTACCACATTGTAAAAACTTATTTGAACAAGAGCTAAAAGCTTCGAGCTACGTTTTAATTTCAATCGTTTCGCGGTTAAGCGCGAGACGCACGCTAACGTCTTGAATAACTCAATTACTGACGGGCGCATACAAGTTTTACTAGGTTCCTGTACGGGAAATAAATTAAATATTTTTGAAGCATTTCGATTCGTATGGCGCCAGGGACGGCGCCGGCGCGCCCCCGGCCTCTCACGCGGCATCATTAATACAAAACAAACAAAAGTGACCTCTAGACGGGCGCGGGCAGTTAACGAGATTCACCAACCATCCGGATAAAGTGGTAAATTATCGGGAAGTTAGCCGGTTGCGCGGTGGTCCACGCCGGGGGCTATACGAAAAAAACATGTAGGCGATGTCAGGAACGCAGATGATCCCGGCTAATTACCGGCGAGAGCAAAAAGCTGGCGCTGGCGGTGTGCGAACGGCGACAACGGACGCGACATCAATCGCTCTCGAGTGCTGATCGCATGCGAAATCAACTTTTTACCTTTTATTCTTTAGAACAATTTATGTAGGGTAACGTGGCTTAATAGAAAACACGGACATTCGAAACAACAATTTTTGCTCCCATGCTTTTTTACTGCATTTAAAATACTCGGTTTTTTCATCATTTTCAAATGTGTTTCATTCATACATTACTTCAAGTGGAGAAAAATTCAAAAAATACAATCCCAAACCTCATGTCTGGTAACAAAGTAATTTTAAGCCTTGATTACGACCATTAAGAACCGTTTTTCGATGTTTTTAAAAACTTGAAAATCGTTACTGTTTATTTTGGTAATAGGTACAGTCGGTGTTGTCATGCCTTAATGACCAACTGAATATATAATTACCAATGCAGAAACAAATGTGAAGCTGTGGGCCCGTGCAGGAAATCTCAAAGGAGCTCAGTCCGTATGGAGTGTTATTTCTTCACTGCATGTTCCACATAATCGATGATGAAAAAAATAAATTGAAGGGGTACCGTCGTAAAGCAAACAAGCTTATAATAAGGTGTAATTTGTGCTCGGCCATTTAGAGAAATGCACAAATTACCAACGAGGCAGCTGTTTGTTTTGTCTATGACGGAGGTCCGGACTCCGAAATTATGCGTTAACAAGCCCCGCGTCAGATTCGGCAGCCCTAATGGGTTTTCGTTAAGTTTTTTTGTTATAATACGAAATATTTATGGGTATCGTGTAATGTGTTTTCTTAATTGCGAGTCTTGGATCGCGACAGCTGCATCGTTTAATTGACTGTACATTACTAATACAACTCAGTTTTTCATCGGTTCAAGTTAAAGCATGGTAAGCTCGTTAGTCACGTCGGGAAATCGACTCAGCGTTCGATGTTCTGATAATTAGTTAAGATATAAACGTGTTATGAATATTTTGATCACTAATACTTTGATATGGCCGATCGTACGTGTAGTTGGTTTTTGTAAGCAATACAATGTTTTTGCCGTTCGCGTATGATTTTTCTATGAAATAATTAATGATTAAACGAACTTACCTGTAAGTGAAGTTCTATCATAATTATGCTTCAGTGTTTCGTTCTCGAGATTAGAAAACACAGGTAGTCTCACATACAATGTCGCCATCTACGCACTTAGTTAAAAGTAAAAATAAAACAACGGTTACACTGCGCTTGATTCATCATTTAGTTCAGAGTAGAGTCATAACATGATATTTCACAATATGAGGGTTAAAATAAACAGGGCGGGGGGATGCTAATCTCTTCGAACGAAACACCTCACATAATTATTATAGAACTTCACTTACAAGTAAGTTCGTTTAATCATTAATTATGCTTCAGTGTTTCGTTCTCGAGATTAGAAAACACAGGTAGATATTGAGAGTTAATTGTGAAATATCCCAACAGAAATTATTTATAGTGGAAAGAAAACTCCAATATTTCATAAATTAAATAAATTTAATTATAATTATTATGAATAGAGTACACTGCTATGACATACGATTATCATCATTAGTGATACATACATATTTAAGTGGCAATGAGTAAACTCTCAGCGAAACTATGTCTATCAGTATCAGTTGATATTATCCTGTTATAGAACTTCGCAAAAGTTGTGGATGCACCGGTCCATCCGGCAGTTTTCCTTATAATATCTAAATTAACACCTAGTTTATGGGCTCGAGAGGTGCTCGCGTGCCTAGTACTATGCGCACACAATGTAGTAACGTCAACCCCGCTAACCTTTAATGTACTTTTTATCCATCTACTTAGCGTTTGAACAGAAACTTTATTTTGTGGCTTTTTTGTACTAATAAAAAGACTAGTGTGATTATTACGTAGAGACTTTGTAACATTGAAGTAATCGGAAATCAACTTAGCAGGACATATTTCGTGTCTTTCTCTAAAGTATGGAAGAACAAGGGTTGGCTGATTAGAATTAATACGAGATGTTTTTATCAGATCGGGGACTTTAATAGAAATTTCATTAAGTGAAATTCTTATATTTTGAATATTTATTTTTGATAGGGTTTGGGCCCTGTGCGCCGTTATTAGTGCAAGTAGCGTAACTAGCTCTTTTGATATCTTCTCTAAAGGTAGATTCTGATTCGGCACCCAACTAGCAACAGTTTCAATTATTGTTGAGCTGTCCCAAGTTGAATCATATTTGGGTAACGGGGGACAAAGTCTAAATAAACCTTTAAAAAATCTTTTTATACGGTCATCCTCGCTGATTTGACGTCCTATAATCAGAGCAAGGGCAGATCGACAAGTATTTAGCGTACCATATTGGGCTCCAGAGTGGTAAAGACTCGTTAAGAAATAAATAATAATTGGTATTGATGCATGATACATGTCGATGTTGTTATTATTGCAAAAATAATACCATTTTTTCAGACATGTATCATATTGTTTTTTTTTTTTTTTTATAGGATAAGGGTGACAAACGAGCACACAGCCCACCCGATGGCAAGTGGTTACCGCGGCCCATAGACATCTACATTTATCCTCTATTACAAATCAAAATGCAGATGCGTTGTCACCCGTGAGGACTAAGATGGAATGCCTCATTTCCAGTAAAAAGGGCCTCCGGCCACCTGCACTCACCAAGCGAAACGCAGAGGTAAAACTCTACTTCACGCTGGTATTCTGTGAGGTCGTGGTACCACCCCGGTTCGAGCCGGCCCATCCGTGCGACACCAAAAGCTGCCGCGTGGCTCTACCACTGTCATTTGACTGTCGTTTGATAGAATTAGCCGAAAGAGAAGCCAACATAATCGGAATAGAGGTAGGGGGAATGCTTCTTCTCAATAGAGATTCCCGCATAAGACTCCGGCAACCAGGGTAATCCGCTGATGTATCTGGCGGTTGCTGGAATGTGAAATAATTAGTTTCTTAGAAGGATTGAAAGTCAATGGCTTAGACTCCAGGAGTCTATTAAACAGGGGATACCATGGCTGTGATGGCCATGTCGGTACTATCAGTATACCCCTAGCTATATCACTAATAATTTTTCTTAATGTTTTAAGAATAATTGAGAAAGGTGGGAAACCATAAAAGAAAAAATGTGACCAACAAATTGAGAAAGCGTTGATAGTATAGGCATCAGGATCTTTATGCCGTGATACATATTTTGCACATTTTTTATTTATGCGGCTAGCAAATATGTCAATAACTGGTACACCGAAGGTTTCAGTAATCTGTTGAAAAGCAAAATCTGATAATTCCCATTCAATGTCGGGGTGGACTTTTCTAGATTCGGCGTCAGCAATAATGTTCTCAACAGATGGAATATATAAAGCAGAAACGAAAAGATTACGTGCTTCGCACCATTGCCATAGTTTTTTAGTAAGCCTAGTTAAATAAGGGTACTGTATTCCTCCCATACGATTTATGTACGAAATTGCTGTTGTATTATCTATACGTAAGATTATTTGACTATTGGATAATTTTTTGGCAAATATTTTAAGACCAATGAAAGCCGCCATTAATTCTAAATAATTAATGTGATGCTTTCGTTCAGCGTTACTCCAAATACCGCTTGCAGTCTTTTTCATACAGGCCACGCCCCATCCCGTTGTTGAGGCGTCAGAATTAATTTCCAGACTGAATTCATCAAATTTAATTTTACTTACAGCTTTATCAATGGAATTTATCCACCAATTAAAATCTGAATGTAGAGTAGTTGGTATAGTCATAAATTTATCATAATTTTCGTCTCCTTTCAGATTAAGGAATTTGCACCTTTCGAACTCCTTAGTCTAAAGCCAGCCGTATTCAATAGCTGGACAAGCCGATGTTAACAGACCTACTAAACGTGCAAAGTCCCTGATTCTACATCTTTTAAGTTTTTTTTATATTTTAATAATTTAGCTTTAATTTTTTCACGCATTATAAGAGGTAAACTAATTTCCATTGTATTGGAATTTATGATAAATCCCAGATATTTACTGGGTACTACCACATGCTTGGGATCCGTTAATTAATAAAACTAAAAGAAGTTTTATTCAAAGAAATCATATTAAAAAATAAAACAGTTTTTTGCCAACATTTAAAACCTTTAATTATATGTTATTCATTTTTTAAATATAAAATTATCTAAGTATGATTGAATATAGCGGTTAGTTAAAATTCAAAAAGGTTTCTATGATATTCTGAAACTTAAAAACATTATTGATATTGATTCCAAGTAATAATCTCAAAGATTTCCTTTTAAATTCCTTACTTTAAAATAATTAAAAACACAACAGTAAACATAACTCGTGTGTTCGTATCATCTCGTCCCTAAATACGTCAGCATATAGATATTTACCTATCTAACCTACATCTCTCGTATAGTATCGCATCGATCTTAATTTATATTTTATATGTGATTCCTTAAAAATGTTCAAATTGGTGAATATATGAGCGTATATAAATCAAATAAAAAAATATGTAAATCACTAACTGAAGTGACAAAAGCCACAGCAATCACTTACCATCAGGTGGAATGTATGCTCGCTTGTCACCTTTATTCTATAAAAGTAATCATTTTTTCTTAAGAAGTATTGTTTTTAAGTGCGTGAACACGCTTTGTAGTGGCGGACGTTTTCTTGACTTAAACTCCTTTTAAAAATAACAGGAGGCCTGTGCCCAGCTGTGGGACGTATATACATCCTACTTTACTTTTATCTATATCCTACACAACATTTTTTTTAAATTATTTTGATTGCGGTTTTGTGTTCGTTAAAAATTACATTTAAATAGAAATTTCTACTACTTTAAAAAATGTGTTGCATACACTTTGAAAAGAAATTTAATATTTTAATGTTGTCAAAAGTTTAGAATCGAAATTACTTCTAACTATGGACCATTCTAAATCAGGAGCTCGTGAATCGTGTTCAATCTCTACCGGTACCAAAAAAATTGTTACTCCAAATTTTGCGGTGATTTATCACTTACTCTGCAGTTAAAGTATCCATTTCGATTTGAATAGGAATTTAAAATTTGCCAAAAATTACTGGTATTCTTCTCGAAATCTTTCTCAAAGATAAAGAAGACATGTGATCAACAGTGAAACCATAATATTATGTAGAGTGGTAATTTACTTTACTTTTAAATATTGAAAGATAAAGCTTAGAGCGAGATATCGCAATATTGGCTGTGTAATATTAAAGATAATGAGTTATAAGAAATTAGGTTTCATACATTTTAAATATTATTCTTTTAGTGCGAGTATATATTATAGAAAAAACAATCAGTTATTGAGTTTTTCCATCAAGAAATTCTCAGTAGCTGCCCGGAGTCAGGAAGCTGACGGTGTCTCACCCCGTGCCTCGGAAAGCACGTAAAGCCGTTGGTCCTGCGCCTGATCTCTCTCCGGTCGTGTCGGTTTACCGTCCCATCGGACTATGAGAGTGAGGGAATAGAGTGCACCTGTGCTTGCGCATACACTTGGGCACTATGATCCTGTTAGTCTCCGTTGATACTGGCCGCCGTGACCGAAATTCGGTCTGGAGGACATTATAATTATTATTATTATATTATAGAATGAAAATAATTTCTAGAGGTTTGTCTGTTAGTTACAGTTCTAATCACGTCGACATTGGTTCGGGCTACCATGTCCATAAAAAATTGAATGAATCACAAATATTAAATAAGAACAATAGCTACAACGTTTCGTCAGAAATTTTACCAATGGTTTTCTACCAATGTGAAAGTTAAGAAACAAATATATATTGATTACTAAAAAAATTGATATAACATTTTTTATATTGATAGTTGTAATGATTAAAATAAACTGTTTTCAAAAAGATATGAATTCCATGTTGTGTTGTTTCTGTTTGGAATCTGAATTTGAAAATGACATTTGTGCAAAAACAAATAGTATGAATGTTGAGGTCTGAAATCTGAATTAATGTAAATTTGTTCTACTGTAACTTAAAAAGCCAGTTTTTATAAAGTCTCCATTTCCTTCCAATCGTTTCGATTTGATTTGAAGTAGTACTACCTATGAGCATCCACCTCTTTATGAATATTCCAAGGATAGTTTATAATTCTATCATGTAAACTAAAGTACTAACTTTCAATAATATTAATACCAGTTACTCTACAATTTACTAGTATTGTTTCACAGTACTAGGTTCACTGTATTCATATATATTATATTATATTCGCGACGATTTTCTGCCGAATTCAAAAAGGAGACGGTACTCAATTCGACTATAAGTTTTTTTTATGTGTGTTACCTCATAACTTTTTACTGGGTGAACCGATTTCGATGATTCTTTTTTATTTGAAACCTGGTCCTTCACATGTGATCCCATATGAATTTGATCAAGGTCAGACCAATAGTTTTTGAGTTATTCTTAATAATTTATATTGAAGTTGGCTGTACAAAATTTAAAATTATATAGCATAAAATTTCTCAATGTCACAAATGTTTCCTGACCAAAATATTTGGCGTCGCAAATTACATTTATTTACTTGAGTATTATAGAATTACATGAGTTATCTATTTGAAACAAAGGTAAAGTGTTGGACTCACCGGCCCCCCTTGGTGATGATCATTTCAGTGCCGATGTCGTGGAAACGGCGCCACAGCTCAGCGTTTAATAGACGCGCCTCGCACGCCGGCGGCTCGGCGTCAGCGCCCACGCGGTGCTCTGTGAACAAAGTTACATTTAATGGCTGTTGATTTTGGAAGGTTTTAATTTAATGAATGTGAATATGTTAAAGTTGTGATGTAGGGATGTAAGAAAATCTATCGCTTTGTATTGTACGGTTGGTATCGTAAACGGAAATTGAGTCTAATTACCGGAAATCTTGCTGCCATTAGCTTCTATCACATGGCGGTATAATCAGCTCGATATCTAATACAATCAGAGATAATAATTGTAAGTGTACTGTAACTGATAAACAGATCAGTAATTGTAGAAACATTATATACATACAGAAGCCTATGTCTAAAAGTTGCCTATTTTTAGGCAGATAATGTTAATAAATACACTAAAATATTCCTGTATTTTATAAAAGTATTTCTATATTATTCAAATAAATTATATATAAGTACATAAAGATACCACTTAAATAATTATCAACCTGTACAAGAGATCAGGGAATTCTATATAATATGTATCTATAGTACTCGACTCGGCGATGGATTCAACTCGGCTGAGCAACTTTCGGGAGATTACGACATATCTTCTCGTTAGACATACCTCAGAACCTTAAAACTAGATTGTTCAACCAGTACATGTTGACAGTGATGACCTACGGATCTGAGACGTGATCCTCCACTGCTGGCCGTAAGAGTAAGCTCAAAGTCACTCAGCGAGCTATGGAAAGAGCAATGCTCGGCGTTTCTCAGACTCTCAGTTAGACTTAAAAACAAGGATATCCGCAGTAGAACCAGAGCAACCGACATATCCCAAAGAATCAGTATGCTGAAATGACAATGGGCTGGCCATATAGCTCGAAGAACCGACAACCGATGGGGAAGAGAGGTTCTCGAGTGGCAGTCTCGTACCGGTAGGCGAAGTGTAGGGCGAACCCCCACTAGATGGAGTGACGACCTGGTAAGACATGCAGGAAGTCGATGGATGCAGGTGGCTCAGGACTGTGCTTTGTGGCTTTCCTTGGAGGAGGCCTATTTTCAGCAGTGGACTTGTGAAGGGCTGTAATGATAAATGAACTATATATATAGAAGTTCAGCACCCGAACCCTAGTAGCTCAGTGGCTAATAGTAAATTTTACAGCACGCAAGCTAATCGGCAAAATGAGGAAATCATATCAAAAATAAAATGGTCGTCAATATCCTCCGCTCTTACGCATGGAACACTAATTATGCGATATATGTTTCTGAGCCTTTCTTCTGTATGGTTTTAGGTTTCCGTACCAAAAGGGCAAAACGTAGTCTACTAATGTCACATTGCTGTCTGTCCGTCTGTATGTCACGGATTTCTTGCTAGTAAACTAAATGAGTTACAAATCGGAAATTTGAGTATTTGGTGTAGATTGTAGACGCAAAACCTAAAATTTGTATAACCGGAACCGAAAAATATATTTCTTATCATAGCGTGTGAGATGTCATTGTATCGAGCTCATTGAGTAGAGTACAAGTACCTATATATACTTTATTATTTATTCGTCGTTAAAAAGCATCCTATCACCTAAAATTGTAGGTGAACTTTTTTTACGCTTATTTGAGTGATTAAACTTGTTTGTTTAGTTTTATCATAGATATCCAATATAGAGCTTTTGAAATAAATCGTAAATACGACTATACTACTACTACACGCTTTGTGTACACGTATAATAAGCTTAAGTACATACTATGCATTTTAATATTACAAATTTCATTGGTGCTGGCGCGATTCAATCTCGGGTTGTGTAAAGTACGATTTCATGTTGTTTTTAATCATTATTTTTTTTATAGGAGAGGGGGCAAACGAGCATGCGGCTCACCTGATGGTAAATGACTACCGCCGCCCATGAACAACCGCAACACCAGGGGAATAGCAGATGCGCTGCCGGCCTTTTAAAAAGGAGTAGGCTCTTTTCTTTAAGATCCCTAAGTCGTATCGGTCCGGAAAAATCGCTGATAGTAATCGATTCCACAAGGAAGTCGTGCGAGGAAGAAAACATTTTCTAAATCGCACAGTGGTGGACCGCCAATCATCCAGATGGTGTGGATGGTATCGGGAGTTCCGCCGCGATGTGCGTTCGTGAAATTTGGCGGCTATGATTAGTCCGTACAATTCCTCAGACTACTCCAAGTGGTAGATGCGAAAGAAAATGCAAAGGGATGCAACATCTCTTCGCAGTGCCAGTCAATCGAGCCAGTGATGCGATCAAATGGAAGGAGCTGGCACTGGGGAGCCCCTGCCCAGAGATGGGAACAGTATTACATGTGAGGTCGAACCTGCGCCTTGTAAAGTTGCAGGCGGTGTGCCAATATAAAATAAATGGACCACTGTGAATATTTTTAAGATTATTTACTAATAAAAATATTTATTTTTATTTTATTTATGAATATGATTTGCAAATGTAGTGAAGTGAACTCATTGCTAATATTATTTAATTGCACGGTAATTTATTTACCGTACTTATCATTAATATTTTGCATAGCATACATGTAATTGATCGGTTTTGTGAAAAGAGATGGATCAAATTGATCCTTCAATAATTCTCAAATAACATACTCGTGTTAGTTTTTTTGCAATAGGTACAATCCGTAAATCTGCTTTTTTCGAAACATGCAAAATAACTGGCGAACTTACAATTCATTACTTTGTTATCAATATATTATGTACCTACGTGTCAGATCGACTAAATAAATATTATAATTAAAATGTGTGACTGCTAATTTTTTTTTAATTTTGCGTAGAAAATTCTTGTAATTGTAATATGCAGGTATACGTTAAACTTTTGTTTTGGAAATTCATTATATGTCATATAATACAGATATAGCAGTCAATTTATTTAAATAACTTCTATCAAATCAAATAAAAGCATACATATTTTTAATTTTGAAGATTAAAACTTAACCAAGATCTAGCAATAGAATAATATTCCATTAGATTGCAGAGAGTTCAACCTTATAAATTTCTACCGTTGCGTCATGAAAAAGACTTCAACGGGTTATTTATATTTTTCTATTCTTTTATATTTAATAAGTATTTTAGAGAGAAGAACATCAAATAGAAAAGTTCTTAATTATAAAAATATATTACAAAAATCGCCATATTACAAACATAGTATTTTTAAATTACAATTTCAAACAATTATATGACATACACAAAAAGAGCTATTTATTATCTTAATTCAGGAATGCAATTGATAATATATATAATATAATAAAAGTCCTAGTGCTAGGATTTCCGCAACTGTACCAGTAGGTACCTACTCTAAACAATACATAACTGTGACACTCTTCCTGAGGCAGTTAGCAGATTTAAAATTTTCACCAAAATGATGTAATAAAATAAATATGTGAGTTACATGGACCTAGTAGAAGTTTACGGGCTGGTGAGTCAGTGAAAAGGCTTAAAATATAAACAATCATTAAGAATAAAGGATTACAGTATCTGGCGTCTTCCACAACGGAAAGAAACAAACTTAATGCTTACTTTAAATTTAATACTCACGTAAGCCACTAAGTGAGGCCGCATGCAACATTTGTTGCCTCAGCAAATACTCTCCAAAATGCGCCTGATCCATCATCATCTTTTTACGAAATACAACAACGATAACTCAAAAATATGAACCTAAGAGTCACTTCACAAAATCATTTTACAACTAGTAGTCTCAATTTAAAAAAAACTATAGTTCGAAAATCAGCAACACATACACGGCACGCTCAGAAAAAGTTCATAATTGGAAACAAGCGAAAGCTCGAAGGAAATATCCTGCGTAGCGTCAATACGACAGCTGGATATACACTGAACCGGTCCAAACACTCCAACGTCGCGTACGCATGGCCACGCCTTATAATTCCCATTGGTTGGAAACTAACTAATAGCAGATAACAACAAAACCTTTCTGACTATACACACCTTTGTAGGAGCTTTCCGCCCGCCTTCAACCTGAGAAGTAATCGAGTGCTATTGTTACGATTGAAATTCAAGTTTTGTGCGTAGGCGCATATATCGATAGAGGATCATTGTTACTTTACATACGCTCATTGTTCGAACGACGATGCATGCGAAAGAAAGTCCAATTAATATTTCGTGGTTCAGTAAATGTTATATCTTAATATATAAAAACGAATGTTTGTTTGTTCGTATTTTATGCGCTGCCATACTGTTCATCAGAATGTGCTAAAACTTTGTCAAGTTATTGCTTGCATTTGCGCGAAGTTTATAGGCATAGCACAATTAACTTACAGTAGGTGGCGCGCATATTACAGACAAATTTTTCGAAAGTTATATATCATCATCATTATCATTCCTAATTAAACAATATAACTCTTACAAATTTAAAAATTAAAATATTTCCACAATTTTTTTTTCTGCGGCAGTAACGCACCGCATACCAGCTAGTTAGAGATAAAAAATTCCTGAGTTATAGGAAAAGATTCACCATTACACATACACAATGTTAATCAACCTGAGATCCATTTAATAATAGGGCTTTTTATATTTTTACCGACATAAAATGTACGATAAAAACATAATAATTTATCTTAATTGCATTCATATTGATTTGTATAATTTTATACATAGTACCTATAGTTAATTTAAATTTTATAAATTTTTCGTATTAACAAACAGATATGAACAAATTATAATATTTTTGTCGATCTTTTCCAACTTTTCCTGCTTGTGCTTTTTTCCTGGTTTTTTTTCAGACGTCTGTGGGTTTGTAGGGTTCAAATACGAGCTCTTTACTATAAGTCATATTTCAATACATGGTAAGATAGCTTAGATTTTTCGTGCTTAAAAGTCCACCTAGTTTTGGTATCACCCTCTTAAGTACCCATGTGTGCTGCCAAACAGCAGTGATCAGTAATACATAAGAGGCTGCTGTGTTCCGATTGGATGTGTAAGAGAGCCTGTATAATTTTCATCCTCAGGGTAAAATGCACCTGTGGCCTTCTTAGTTTTTTTTTTATAGGATAAGGGTGACAAACGAGCACACAGTCCACCTGATGGTAAGTGGTTGCTGTAGCCCATAGACATCTACATCTATCCTCAATAAAGGCTCAAGATGCAGATGCGTGAGGACTAAGATGGAATGCCTCTTTGCCAGTAAAAAGGGTATCCGGTTCTCTACACTCACCATACGAAACACAGCAGTGTTAAGCTGCTATTTTACGCTTGTTTTCTGTGAGAGCGTGGTCCTGCCCCGGTCGAGCCGACCCATTCGTACTACAACTATACTACTAATATAGCTGCAGCATGGCTCTACCACGTAAAACGTTTATAGTGATTACGGGTATACATGGCCTACATTAGATACATCGGCATGAGATGATCTGTCACTCTAATATCATTAAAATGTTCATTATTCACAAATATATTTTTTCGTATATATTCTTGATGTTGTTAAGATTTAACTCAGTTTGACTAATTTGCTCCCTAGTTATAGTTTCACTGTAGTTGTCACTATTAACTGAGAAGATCCGAACATAGGTACAACATAAATATTACTATATCCTACCTTCTGTACTACATTAGGACAAAAATTTAAATAATGACAATCAAAAAAAATACTTAAAGATTACGATTTTCAAAGCGCAAAACGTTTAACTGTTATTAATTTTGTGTATGAGATGGTAGTTGAATAACCGATATTTTACACAGTTGAGACAACTTTAAGAGGGTTTTTAGATCGGATAGAGTTCACCATATTGCCCTGTAATTTATTGCATGAGTAGGTATCCTTACGAAGTATTTTTTTTTAAATTGTAGCTTTAATCTCAGTGGTGCCGGCGGGAATAGGTGCCGGGCGCTTGCTTACTATCGCTTTTACATAATAAATATAAGTTGTTTATTTATTTAAAGGTTTATTCTTCAAGAGGTATTTTTATGAATATAAAAATAAATAAATTTTATAAAATTTAGTTTTCGTATTTTCGATTTCTGTAATTGACATTATCTCAAAAAATATGAAGTCACTTCTCATTTTTGTAATATTATTGATCTGAAGCAAACCTTGCAGTTACGGCGTATCAAAAGTCCACTGCTGAACATAGGCCACCCTCATGGATTGCCTAATAAGGAGGATATTGATATTACGATAGCATTGCCGCCATAGCTGCCATTCTTGACAGGCGTGACACCCACGGGTCTATATGGAGTAGTGGATATTCTTACACATCAACTACACGGTCGATGCAATTAAGTTATAATTAAGTACTTGTTTGAATAACATGCCTGTTTGTCATGTGAAAAACAAGCATGAGTGTCGTGGAACACTCGGTTGGTACGAAGTTCCTTTCGTAGTATATTATTATTGATAAACGTATTAAATTAATGATGAAAATGAAGCGTCATTTAAAATAATTTTTGAGGCATTCCATCCTAGCCCTCATGGGTGACAACGCATCTACATTTTGATTTGTCTATTACAAACCGACCGGGGCAGGACCACGCTCTCACAGAAAACAAGCGTAAAATAGCAGCTTAACACTGCTGTGTTTCGTATGGTGAGTGTAGAGAACCGGAGACCCTTTTTACTGGCAAAGAGGCATTCCATCTTAGTCCTCACGCATCTGCATCTTGAGCCTTTATTGAGGATAGATGTAGATGTCTATGGGCCACAGCAACCACTTACCATCAGGTGGACTGTGTGCTCGTTTGTCACCCTTATCCTATAAAAAAAATATTAAAAAAATATTTCTTTCAAAGCAAGATAAGAAAAAGTACTAGGGAGATGGATATTATTCCATTTCGCTTCCTTATAGCCGCCAAGGCCGTCTACACTATGTCAGAAGGGGTCATGACGGAAAAATCTTACAATTTTTGTCGCCTAGCCCCCATCCGCCAAATCCGTACCGTCTAATAAGCAATTTCGTTCCAAAAATATTTTGTAGCTTAAATCGTGTAATTGCAGTCTAAGAATATCTAAACAAACCAGTAGCGTCTTCCTAATCACAACTTAAAAAAAACTACGGTTGCTAACCCACCTGCCAAGCGTGGCAACTATGGCAAAATCGGGGGTGGAAATCTATATGGAGGTCTATGCTTAGCAATAAGCTGTAATGGAATGGATGGATACAAAACGGCGCTATGTTTCTTTACAAAAAGGCGCCAATGCATTTTAATATTTCATCAACATAACGAAAATATATACATAGTCATCATCAGCTTGGTAGTAAATATCATACGAGGGGCGCTCGTACAAGTTTTTGGGAATGGCAGCAATTCCAGATACCGGTTTTGAAACACTTGAGCATTCTCTCATATTTATCAGACCTTGCATCTAGTGTTTTCTATTTATATCCGAAATTAAAGGAATATCTGAGAGAACACAGATTAGAGGATAATGAAGCAGTAGTCGCTGCAATAACTGGAATATTTAAGTACTCAGTTTGAAGAGTTCTTTAGGAAGTTAATTGTAAACTTAGATGAAAAACATTCCAATTGTATTACACTAAATTGTGGCTAAGTCGAAAAAAAAATCATAAAAGTTACCTGAACATAGATTTTCATTGTCAGTACCTCGGTCATGTAAATATCATGGTTGTATCTAACTCAAAATAGGTTGGCTCGACCGGGGAGGACCACGCACTCACAGAATACCAGCATAAAATAGCAGCTTAATGCTGCTATGTTTCGTATGGTGAGTGTAGTGAACCGGAGACCCCTTTTATTGGAAACGAGGCCATCGTAGCCGTCAGGGGTGATAAAGCATTCGCATTTTGCTGCATTAATCGAAGATAAATGTAGATGACTATGGGCTACACCCATCCAGCCATTTTGCTTCCCTGATTATTTTGATTCTTAGTGGATAATAATTTGGTAATAGGGGTATATTGGCCACAGCATCCACTTGCCATCAGGTGGATTATGTGCTCGTTTGTCACCCCCATTCTATAAAGAAAAAGTATTTTTGTGCTTTTGTATGTATATGTGTTTTCAAATAGGGGAGTCTAAATACAGGTAAATGCAATTTGAGTAGCAGCATAATCTGTAAATAAAAATACGACAACTTAACGTAGTTCATTATTAGAAAACGACTAAGTTAGGGCAGGCTTATGTTCAGCGGTAACCTTTTATAGACTAACAGATTGATCTATCAGTCTATAAAAGTTTACTGCTAAGCCTGCTCTAACGGAGCCGTTTTCTAATGAATTTATTAATTTTATAGGTACATAAATGTAATATTAAGAATTTGTAATATTTATTTACTTAACCTCATATACACTGTAATGTATATAGGCCGACTTTAATGCCCGAGGCATTACCTACCTATCTACTTTAGAGTAGTGCAGAGATAAAAGAGGAAGTTTAAAATGAAATAGATAAATTATTTATATAATATAACAAAATTCACTAAGCCACTATTATTTTTATCGCGCCTATTAGCCTAATAACTACCTATGAATTCTTCATTCACCCTACAGCCAATCCCAAGTCCACTGCTGAACATAAGCTTGCCCCATAGATTGCCACAAAGTACGGTCCTGAGACACTTTCATCCATTTACTACCTGCATTTTTCATATTTCTAGTTCATTTTTCATAGTTCAGTTCATTCTTATTCATACTTCTACATTCTACAGCAGTTCGTCGCAGTTCATGGCTGTACATGGAATATTAATTTTATAAGTAATTTATATAGCCGTATAGAATTGGAATAACAAACGAGCACACAGTTACCTGATGTATCTATCCTCGATTAAGAATCAATCCTCGTTTGTAGTAGAAAGGGTCTGTGGTTTTCTATACTCAACAACTTAAATACAGCAGCATTAAGCTGCTATTTTACGCTGGTATTCTTTGTGATTGTAATCCATCGGCGGTTGAGGCAACCCATTCATACAGCTGGAGCGTGGCTCTACCCTTATGACTTAAATTAATAAAATAAAATAAAAAAACCATGGCATCAATAACAATTATCCTTCTATGAGAAAATTTTTGGGTGAGACCTATGTTCAGCAGAGGACTTTGATTGGCTGTGATGAAGATAATGATATTTATCTTAAATCTTACCCGTTGAGAGACACTATTGAGATAGTTAAGAATAATGCCTCAAGGGAATCGGCCACATTGACTTCAATATGATCAGATAGTCGAAAGTAGTTATTGCAAAAGCTATTTGAAGAGTAAAAATACATATTATTAAAATGACAAAATAAAATTTTACTATTAAAAATTTAAATTTTTACCCTTTTGAGTGGATTAAACTAATAAATATCACAAGCTCAATACTTTCAATATAAACTTTATACCCTTTGTTTCACCCTTTAGAGGTGGAATTTTTTCTTAAAATTTAAATGAGCCCCTTGATGTATTTATTAAAAAAGAATAATTTAATTAGCTTAATCGTTTTCGAGAAATCGGTGAACACATAAAAAAGCATACGCGTCTAATATAGAAATCCCTTTTTCAAATAGGTTTCTTTTTTCAAAAAACAGAAACTTAACTTCATTTGATGGAATCCCTAGTATAATGTATATTTTTATAAGACAAAAGTAAAACAGATTATGATTAGCGGATTATTCAGGAACCAATGAGCATTCCAACCCAATTTCACATACAGGCACCGGCGCAATCGCACTGCGATTTGCTTATCACTGTGACTCGTCCTTTGTACCTCATATAATCACGCTTGTCGTTATCACCCCTATTGTCTTCGCAGAGCTTACTCATTGCGCTTTGACCCTAATCACCGGAAGCGGACGAGTCGCGAAGTTTTAAAATACCTAGGTAATGAGTTCAGCCAAACTGCGGTCGGGTTACGCGTAACGTATCATAATGTGCCGTGTGAAGGAAGCTAAAGTGGTGGAGGGTTAAGAAAATAACAGCCACTTAAAGCTTCGCTGGAATGCAATTAGATATATTTATAATCTTATTATTACCGTATGATAGGCTGTCTTAAATTTTATAGAACTCGAATAATCGACTTCTTAACTTCCCATTTGTAAGTTTTTTAATGAATTAGTTATGGTACGTGAGCTTTATAAATCTGAATTTCAAAATATCTCTACGTTTTGAGCTCACTAAGGTCTGATTTTAATGACAGAAATATGACTTAAGTACTTATTCATAACACGTGAGAACATACCATTTAGCAGTTATTTCCAACAAATTGCAAATAGTCGCCAAGTAGGCAGAAATATAACAAATGTACGAGTACACTAAAAAAATGCAGGAACGTTCCTTTTAGCCTCAGAATTTTCTGGGTATAAAATACCATTAGTTACACAGCATTATTGCAATTGCGTCACCGCACAGCAGGGCATGAACAGTAGTACTCCCTCTTCTTTCTTAGGACATTACTTAATATAGCATTTTAACATATATTTTAAATGGGTCGAATGGGTCGGCTCGACCGGGGAAGGACCACGCTCTCACAGAATACCAACGTAAAATAGCAGCATAACGCTGCTGTGTTTCGTATGGTGAGTGTAGAGAACCGGAGACCCTTTTTTACTGGAAACGAGGCATTCCATCTTAGTCCTCACGGGTGACAAGGCATCTGCATTTTGATTCGTAATCGAGGATAGATGTAGATGTCTATGGGCCACAGCAACCACTTACCATCAGGTGGACTGTGTGCTCGTTTGTCACCCTAATTCTATAAAAAAAAACGTGCCAATTATACCTACTCGCAAGTCATAGCTTACTAATCCATTATGGTAATGGGCCGGCCATATAGCTCGAAGAACCGACAACCGATGGGGAAGAAAGGTTCTCGAGTGGCAGCCTCGTACCGGCAGGCGAAGTGTTGGGCGTCCCCTCTAGATTGAGTGACGACCTGGTAATATAAGCAGGAAGTCGATGGATGCAGGTGGCTCAGGACCGTGCTTTGTGGCATTCCTTGGGGGAGGCCTATGTTCAGCAGTGGACTTGTGAAGAGCTGTAATAATGATGATGCAAGTCATAGGTAATCGCTTGCATTGAAAGAACTTAGTTATAAATGTAAATTATTAATTAACATTAGTGTTATTATTGTAGAAGCCCTCACATACTAGAGCACCTTTATACAAAATAAATGAACCAAACGAAATCCCTTTCACCTATTTCTGTTACTAAGAAACAGTGCAACCAATGTTGTGCTTGTACTAGTATTAAGAGACCCACTATAACAAGCATGTTTGGCGTTATAAATATTAATGTTGTAAAAGCATACAGCTAAGCTAATATATAATATGGATGGGTATTCAAGCGAAGGTGTTGTCGAGAGTTCTGCTTTTACCTAGTGATTCGAAAAATGTACATAGTAAAATAAATAAATTTTTATTTTCCTATGTACGTAACAAAAAAATCTGGAGCCAGTTAAAAAAATTAAAAAATGTCTCTAACGTTTAGCGTACTATACACCTACCTATACAAATTGACTTATTGCAATTGGGCGGAAGTATGATCAAACCGCTGCATAAACCCGTCCATTGTGGGAAAAAATACCATCTACATTATTTTATCAATCGATATTGCTGTTAATAAATATAGTTAAATATTTCTATCACTTTTATAGGCTCTATCAGCCTTTTACAATCTCTTACCGGGAAATATTAAAATTTAATAACCTACGGTAGGTATGTAGTGATATTTGATGATATTTATGCAACACCTTTGCATAAATGTCATATATTTTAATAAATTGTTGCAGCAACAATCTGTTAAAATATAATAAACTAGCGTTTTACCCGCGGCTTCGCTCGCGTGGGGTTCAATTTAGAAACATAATTTATCCTATTCCGTGCCAAAATTTGCAATATTGGATCACTTGTAGAGACACCTCGGTATATGTGTTCATACTGGACATATATAATTGAAATTTGGCAATATAATATGCTACAGA
Organism: Parnassius mnemosyne; assembly: GCA_963668995.1. Lineage (NCBI taxonomy): Eukaryota > Metazoa > Arthropoda > Insecta > Lepidoptera > Papilionidae > Parnassius > Parnassius mnemosyne. The sequence continues at coordinate 13,986,731 of CAVLGL010000035.1, read as the reverse complement.
AACACATACGTGAATTTATCAGAATTGCATTAATATCATACGTCTAGCAACACTTTTTTTTACATCGTGCATGTCTTCCGATGTGTCTTTATAAAAGGTAAATTTCCCTGGAAACAGAAATGAGTTATTAACACAAATATTGTGTAAATAACATATTTACATACTACACATAACATATACATAAATATTATGTAAAATACATATTTACACTACATACATACATAATTAAATGTGATATAGTTTTGACAAAATAATGTTGAATTTCATGGTCTTTTTAATACAAGACATATCTAGTGTTTATTTGCATTACTTGGTTCTAATCATTGGCCCCATTGGCACCATAAACTACATGTCAGGATTTTTTTATGTTCGACTCATCATCATTACTCGAACTGAAATGAAATGACATTTTGAAAAATATGCAGTTGGCAACTCACCTGCCAAGCGTGGCAACTACGGCAAATATCCAACATATTTGTCAATCTATTTATTTGTTTATTCTTTATTACATTCCTTAAAACAAAAAAATACAAGGGCGGACTTAATGCCTTGAGGCATGCTCTATAAGTCAACCTAAGGAGTGGTGAGAATTTGACGTAGGTATGTACATAGAATAAAAAAACAAAATAAAAATAATAATTAACTACTTACGTAATTTATACATTTTACTAATGAATAAACTATGCAAATTAATATAACCTATACATACATTAATAAACAAATATATACATTGAATAAAACTATTTTTTACGGATTTTATCGCGTTTAATTTACTATTTTAATTCCCGACATTTCGGGTGCTTTACAGCAACCCATGGTCACGGGGAGGGACTGAGATGTTTAACGTCCCGATGTCACAGTTAGCCCGGCTACCTTTAGTTTTTTAATATTAATTTTTGGTTAATGTTTTGCTAATGTAGTTAATATTTTAACACCCGAAAAAAATATAAGAAATCATTAAACATATACATGTTTACAAATTAATGATTATCAATATGTACGACGAATATATGGAGGGAATCGAAGTGATGAACGGAAGTAAAAGTATGTAGGTATTTTAGCCACGACGCGACGCGACGAAAAAGAAAGCACTACTCCATTTTGTCTCGTGGGTGACGTAGAAGGGAAACTGAAACAGGAGATGAGTGGCAGCATCTTCCTGATAAGAGTGCAAAGTAATAAAAAGCTGTAGTTGCCAACCTGCTTGGCAAGCGTGGATACTACTGCAAATATCCGGCCTATTTTATTATAGGCCGTGACAAACAATGGAAAGCCTATGATCAGCAAAATTATCAGGATAACCCCATTAAAAGTAAAAAAGTGTACTGAGAAAAGGCAACAGCGAGTTTTAGGACAAAAAAAGAGTTGATTGGATTGACTTCAACACGGGATGACCGACTTCACATATATCTAAAAATTATTTCCGAAAAATGTTTTTACTTCTCTGATACGCAGGTTTCCTCACGATGTTTTCCTTCACCACCGAGAACGTGGTAAATCTAAATTTCAAAAGTTAAGGTTACAGCCTCCCACTGCTGGGCACAGGTCTCCTTTAATTTCTGGGAGGATTTCAGGGCAAGGAAATGTCCGCCGCGCTGCCAAATAGGTAGGTATTGGCGATCTTCACATGTCTTCGAATTTTTTTTAATTTTTATTTCTCATACATGCAGGTTTCCTCACGATGTATTCCTTCACCACCGAGAATGTGGTAAATCGAAACTTCAAATTGCAATTAAAATATGAGTGGTGTCGGCGTGGATCGAATTTGGGTTGCTTACGTGCTATGAAATTTACGTTTGGTTCGGTTCGATTACCAGCTTTTACAGATAACTGTCAAGATTCTATCAATGCAGTCTACCCATAGATAAAATAACAATAAACCTGTGTTTAAAATTTGCTTCCTTTCATATTCATAAAACCTTTTCGCAAGAGCATGTTAATTTACTCATGTGAGCTATGAAACCGGGACTGTCACAAAAATTTTAATATGTATGTCTGAAAATATAAAAGCTATCTTAATATACGAAAAACTGTTACAAAAGTCTCTTTAAAAGTAAAAAAGTAAAGAAGCAGCTTACATACGTCATATACCTGTGCACAGGGCTCGTAATTACCCTAATCACAATTTTGTGTATACAGTTTTGTTAGTCATTTTGCTAAAAGTGACAATTATGATAAACCGTCCGGGCAGTGGCCACCGGTGTGGATACCTATTTTAAGTCAGACTATTTTTGATAATGCAACAATATGTATTTAATAGAATTGTCTTTAATTTGGTTAGTTACTTATTATTAGTTTATTTTGTAGTAAGTAGATGGCGCTATTATTAGATTAAAACTATGAAAACCAACCTGTACCCTTTAGTACTTAGTCACAATAAGTTGAGGTGCGACTGGGGTGGCTCAATCGCACGACAAAGTCGCGAAAATTTATATAGTACATAAATTAGGCATAAAGTGATGTAGATTCCATTAAAAATTCTGCTTCTCTCAAAAATACACTATCAGCGTTCCTAGCGGTGTGTAATGAAATTATTTTACAATTTTTTTATAGGCGAAGGGGCAAACGAGTATACGGCTCACCTGATGGTAAATGATTACCGCCGCCCATGAACAACTGCTACACCATGGGAATTGCAGATGCGTTGCCGGCCTTTTAAATGGGAATACGCTCTTTTCTTGAACATTTGTAACACTATCTAGACATAGCAATGTTGTGTTTAGTTGTTAATATCACCAAACGATCTGTATTCATTGATTTGGTCAAGCTATAACATGATATAGTGAACAAACATTGTCAAATTTTTATCCAAAGCCACCATTTCACGCAAACAAAAAAGAAAAGGCTAATTCATGACATTATGCATTCTAAGATCTGACCAATACTTATATAAAAATTTGACGGCTCGGTGGCGCAGTGGCTTAGGCGGTGATCTCCTGTAAACGCCATCGGCCGCTTACAGCGTCACGCCGTACGCCGCGTTACGATGCTTACTATAGAAATGTACTGTTGTGGTCTCTTTCACACGCTGATGTCGGCGTATGGACGTCGTAGGCGGTGTAAGACGCTTTGCACTGCGTCTTTAGTTATTTCGAATCATTGCAGCGTGAAGGTCGTGACTCGTGACTGACGTCAGTACAAAATGGCAAAATTTAATAAAGAAAAAAGACGAGTTATTGATTGAGACAATTAAATGTTATATTGCAATATGTAATAAAAGTGACAAGGAACATAAAAATAATGTTTATTTCATTATCAATAGCTGAAAACATCCTTCTTCATTTCTCTTAATAAATAATCGGTGCCTTGTTGCCTTTATTTTTCTTCGTATACGGTCGTCTTGGGCCTCTTCTTCAAGTAACACAAGCGCAGCCAATAGTGTTTTTGTGTGAATTTATATCCATTTTATATACAACATATAACATTTAATGGACTCAATCAATAACTCGTTTTTTTCTTTATTAAATTTTGCTATTTTACACTGCTAGACACGACCTTCACGCTACAATGGTTCAAAATAACTAGAGACGCAGCGCAAAGCGTCTGAACGCCGCCTACGACGTCCATACGCCGACATCAGCGTGTGAAGGAGACCACAACAGTAAATTTACATAGTAAGCATCGTAACGCAGCGTACGGCGTGACGCTGTAAGCGGATGATGGCGTTTATAGCAGACCACCACCTTAGCAGTTGAGTTGCAGCGTATCAAGCGAACAAGTATTTATATGGCCTACAAATAATTGTTCCGGGTCTGGATGTTTGTCCTTGTGCAATTTATGTTTGTAAACTGCCCCCACGATACAGGATAAAATCCTAGTGTGGTGGTTACGTATTTTTAAAATAAATAAAAATAAATAATATCATTATATTGAAAATCACATCCATTATTTAAGTCCAATGTAAGAAATGTTCATAGCGTAATTTTTCACTTTGGTCTTCACTATTTCTTGATAATCTCTTGAGATTGCCCTTGCCCCTACCTTAGTCAAGACTCTTGACTCAAGAGCGTACCCGTTTACCTCACGTACCCATGGATACGCATGACACTATAATTAAAGAACACTACCTTTGTTGATTTCAATTTTTTTTGTCGTGCTGCACTGGTAAACATACTTTTATTTTGATCATTACAACATTAAGGCCGAATAATTGGATTATTTCCAAATATGCGTTACTAATAATCGCAGCTGGTTCAAAAAATTGTACAGTCATGGACGACCATTCGGCCATAAATACCTAGCTTATTCTGAACAGTTGAATTATATAACGTTAACTTTATTTTTATTAGGTACTACTTTCAACTAGTCTTCTATATATTTAGAGATTGAAATAAAAGTTAAAAACGCTTCATCATCATCATCATTACAGCCCTTCACAAGTCCACTGCTGAACATAGGCCTCCCCCAAAGAATGCCACAAAGCACGGTCCTGAGCCACCTGCATCCATCGACTTCCTGCATGTCTTACCACGTCGTCACTCCATCTCGTGGGGGGACGCTCTACACTTCGCCTACCGGTACGAGGCTGCCACTCGAGAACCTTTCTTCCCCATCGGTTGTCGGTTCTTTGAGCTATATGGCCGGCCCACTGCCACTTCAGCTTACTAATCCGTTGGGCTATGTCGGTTACTCTGGTTCTACTGCGGATATCCTCATTCCTAAGTTTATCACGCAGAGAAACTCCGAGCATAGCCCTCTCCATAGCTCGCTGAGCGACCTTGAGCTTCCTCATACGGCCAGCAGTGAAGGACCACGTCTCAGTTCCATAAGTCATCACTGGCAACACGCACTGGTTGTACAATTTCGTTTTCAGGTTTTGAGGTATGTCTGACGAGAAGATGTGTCGTAGCTTCCCGAACGCTGCCCAGCCGAGTTGAATCCGTCGATTGACCTCTCGGTCGAAGTTGGACTTACCTAGTCGGACTATTTGTCCCAGGTAAACATAATCGTCAACAACTTCGAGCTTAGTGCTCCCAACAACTACCGGCATAGGTGTGACATGGACATTGAACATGATCTTTGTTTTGTCCATGTTCATCTTAAGACCTATCCGTTGGGAAACACTATCGAGGTCATTGAGCATAGTGCTTAGGTCCTCCAGCGATTCTGCCATAAGGACTATATCGTCGGCAAATCGAAGGTGAGTGATGTACTCGCCATTGATGTTGATACCGTATCCTTTCCAGTCCAGAAGCTTGAAAACATCTTCCAATGCAGCGGTAAAGAGTTTCGGGGATATGACGTCACCCTGTCTTACACCTCTCTGCAATTGGATAGGTTTCGTACTCTGGTTCTGTACTCGGATAGCCATCGTAGCCCTACTGTACAAGCACTTCAACACTTCGATATACCGACAGTCAACTTGGCACCGCTGAAGGGACTGCAGCACCGCCCAAATTTCGACGGAATCAAAGGCTTTCTCATAGTCCACATACGCCAGACATAGTGGCAAATTGTACTCTTCGGACTTCTGTACAATTTGCCGAAGGGTATGTATGTGATCTATGGTGCTAAAGCCCTTTCGGAAACCGGCTTGTTCGGGAGGCTGGAAGTCGTCAAGTCTGCGCGCGAGACGATTCGTAATGACTCTCGAAAACAGCACGTAGACGCGGCTCAGAAGGGAAATCGGTCTGTAGTTCTTCAAGAGAGCGTTGTCACCTCGCGTTGGCTCCACGCCTCCGGTGTAGTGCCACCATGGAGGACGGAATTAAAGAGCTTCTGAAGGACTTCAAGTACCGGTCTTCCACCCGCTTTCAGAAGCTCCGCTGTAATTCCATCCTCGCCTGGGGCCTTACCGTTTTTAAGGTGCTGGAGAGCCATTCTAATCTCGCTCAGACTGACGTCCGGGATATCTTCGGAATAGTGTCGGATGAGACTCGCTCTTGGATCGTTACTCACACTTGCGTGTGGCTCCAACGATGACGTGTACAGCTGCCCATAGAACCTCTCAATCTCACTCAAAATCTCAGGTGTCCCGGAAACGATGCTGCCACACTCTGTCTTCAGCTTTGACAGGTGGCTCTTTCTGGCAGACAGATCTCTGGCAAAGACTTTGGAGCCTTGGTTCCGCTCGATCGCTTCTTCAATACGAGCTGTATTGAAGTTGCGTAAGTCCCGCCGCATGCATTTGGAGATCTGTCTGTTCAGATGCCTGTATGCTGTCAAGTCTGTTGAAGAATGTAGCTTCATCTCCCGTCTAACAGCCATGAGATTAAGAGTGTGATCGGAGAGTTTTTGTGTTCTTCTGCGGCGGGTCTTGCAGAACTTAGCTCCGACCGCATGGACAGTTTCCACGAGCTTGTCATTCATATAAACGCTTAACTTTTTGTAATTTACTTCTGATCGTAACAGAATCGAACTTTTAAACCGAACAATCAATCAAGAAGAAGGCCTAGAATAATCAACTAATTTGTGATGTAATTAGAAAATAATTGTGTTGAAGTGATTGAGATGTGGAAATGTTTTTTACACATATTAACAGAATTAAAGCTAAAGAAAATACATATATAGATATCTTTAAATAGTTATCGTTAAGAAATAAACTGGTTGGCAACCACATTCTTTTTATTTTCTAGTCGTTATTAGGAAGACGCAGCTACTCATCTCATTTTACAACACACACGGGGCTCTTTAAGCTATTTTTAATTTGTTTTGTGTGGTTAATTGTGATTACATGATTATAAGCTGTTATTTAAATAACTTAAAATTAAAAATTTTGTACAGCCGACTTCAATATAAGTTAATAATAATAACTCAAAAACTATTGGACTTACCTTGATCAAATTCATGCCAGCTTTCAAATAAAAAAAGAATCATCGAAATCAGTTCACCCAGTAAAAAGTTATGAGGTAACACACAAAAAAAACATAGGTACAGTCTAATTGAGTACCGTCTACTTTTTGGAAGTCGGCAGAAAAAAAGTCCCACTGGGTTTCTTGCTGGTTCTTCCTAGGTCAGAGGTTTTTTTTCGAACCAGTGGTAATTAAACAAAAGAGTAATTTTCAATAAGTATTATTTATAATCTATACTCGTATTGAATAAAAAAGTTTCTTTTTCCGTTTATAGGTTGAGGGATATTCTTACACCGTCACTACATGAATAGTTAAAGAAATTTAGTAGATATTTATTTGACAAAAGTATGTAAATAGTCACGCCACCGCTATTACTTTTGTTAAAATTATTACTAACTATACGTGGTAGAGCCATGCTGCAGCTATATTATGGTTGTAGCACGAATGGGTCGGCTCGAACGGGGAAGGACCACGCTCTCGCAGAAAACCAGCGTAAAATAGCAGCTTAACGCTGCTGTGTTTCGTATGGTGAGTGTGGAGAACCGGAGACCCTTTTTACTGGCAAAGAGGCATTCCATCTTAGTTCTCACGGGTGACAACGCATCTGCATCTTGAGTCTTTATTGAGGATAGATGTAGATGTCTATGGGTCACAGTAACCACTTACCATCAGGTGGACTGTGTGCTCGTTTGTCAGCCGATCCTATAAAAAAAAAACTAGCTGTTCCCCGCGACTTCGTTCGCGTGTTAGGGTTTTTATGTTTTTGTGCGGAACCCTAATTATTTTTCTAAAGTAAAAGTAGCCTAAGTTACTCCTTATGAAATCAGCTATCTGCTAGTGACAGTGCGGTCAAAATCGGTCCAGCCGTTTCGGAGATTAGCCGGAACAAACAGACAGACAGACAGACAGACAAAAATTTTAAAAATTGTATTTTAGTTATAAGTACCGTATTTACTTTTATATGTATTTAGTAAAAAACTGTAATTTTTACATTACAAACAGACACTTCAATTTTATTTATTTGTATAGATTTAATAGTATTAGGGGAGCTTATTAGATTTTCTTTAGGTTTTTTCCCTATTAATAAATAAATGTATCCAATTATTTATTTCCCTATATCCCTATTAATAAATTAAAACACAGGAAAATATATGTTTATCTTTCAGTTATCGTTATCACACTTATACATCAAGCAGATACATTTTGTACCGACAAATATTGTTCTGCCCTTTTCGATAAGTACAGCAATGAGTTTCACTCCGTATTTACTCCCGACATTTGACAATGTAAATACAAAATTTATATATGTATAACTCGACCACAGTGCCACCTATCGGACCTAGATTTTATGGTTTTCTTTTTTTACTTTAAACTCTAAACCAACATATATTGTATTAACTATCTCGACAATAACTCAATCGGTTAAGTTGTTCAGTAGTTACATGAACATTAACCAACGGTTATACTTATATGCTTTAAGCCAACCGCGCATGGAAGCTAATATCAGTGCAGCATCACTTTATATTCAATGGAGGTCCGCAACTAATGCGCAATGTCATCATAAAGACGCACTAAAGTTGTAGAACAGGCGACGAATCCGCTGCCCTTAACTTCGCTTATGGCCTCAAATGAAATCTAAAGTTAGGAGAAGGAAAAGAAAACAGAGAAATAAAGGCGGTGTCAAATATCCAGAACACGCAGTTCTGAAGCCATCAAACGTCCGGGAGCCCAAGCGTAAACAATCGCACCCAGTACACACAAGCATAGCTCCATGTACAGCGAAGGTGATGATACATTTTCAATCGCTACTACGATCATCCAGCTCCAGGAGATTTTGATAGCTATATAATGAGGCTGAGATCTGAGTATGGGTTTCTTTGGGTTTTTTCTATGGGATTACTTTTTTTATTGCTGCTGGTTAGTAGCTGTCCGTTGGTGGATAGTCTAGTTAGGCCTTTCCAAATATGTCTCACCCGGATGGTTGTTCCGCGCTTAGGACGGCGCTAGGAAACCTCTAGCCTTATATAAGCAACCCAACACCCCACATGTACACCACCAAATAGCAGTGCAAGCAGATATAATATTGCAGAAGTAAGTATAATATTACAGAAATATTCGCAATTCAAATGTGACCAATGTTAAATATAACTTGAAAGTTTGCACCAAACACATAAATATGTGTTAGATTTTATTTTGTTTAATTTTATTTTATTTTTTTATTTTTTTAAACTATGTATATGTAATCCACTTGTACGTTTCATTTTTTTATTTTTCATTTATTTCAGCAAAGTAACAGTTTTAATTACAATATAATTTCTTCATGCCATTAAAGACAATTGTGTTTGTCTTGGCACTGCACAGTTTGCTGTAATATATTATTTTACATTATACTTTTATTTACATAATATTGAAATTAATCTTTACTTAAACTAAATATATATAGCCATTTTAAAATTGTGTGAAAGAATATTATTTTTTTTTTGTGTTTACATTATTTTGTATAAACTTTGTAGTAGATATTTCTTAAACTATAATTATTTTTTTCATGGAGAGGGTAGTTTTGATATTTTTTTACAAGAAACAGTGAAGCAAAAATGTGATTGTTATTGTCTTCGATTGTTCGACTCGCCTATACACTATACTGTAAATTAATTACGCGCATACACACGGTATACATTTTTAAGGAATAGTTTTTTTTTTTGTGATTTATTTGGTTGCACGTTTTGTTTATTTGTCCGTTTTTTTTTTGCAATATATTAGCATGTATATCATCATCATTATCATTAAAATATATTTCTTAAGAATTCTAATTTTATAAAAAATAGAATTACATAATATCGACTAATTATTAACTTCTAGAAGACTGGTCTCCACGACACAGGGAATCCTAGTGTGGAGCCCAGTGATACTGTTTGAAATTATAAAATGATAAAATATGAGACATATAAATATGTAACATAACAGTAACTAAGTCAGTATCTGTATATTTTTTGAACTGAATAAATATTTCTTATTCTTATTATTCTTAAGCAATAGGTATAGTTACAAAAAAGGGCGTCCCGAGATAGTTTCATCGACAGCCAAAAGTATGTTGTCAGAAACGACCAAACAGCAGCTAAATGATATCAGCCGGTTCGGTTGACTAGGTTGAGTCAAAGGGATTGCTCGTACATGGATCGATTGCTTAGTTGGGCCATAACCTTTAGCGCGCATTGAACGATTTCTTACCGGTCTTCCGAAATTTACCCAACTCTTCATCTTGTTTTGTTGTTGTCGACTGTAACACGCGGTGCAAAGTAAATTCCTTCATGATTTTTTTAATACAGGAAAAGGCTATCCTTAAATATGAAATTACATGCGTGCGTAAGTATTAAAATAGAAATTGGTTTTTTTAGCGATTTTTTCTATTTTATTAGGAGAACTAGGTACCTACTTCATGATGATCATCATCATCATCATCATTTATTACAACCCATCACAAGTCCACTGTTGAACATAGTTCTTCCCCAAAGCAACGCGACAAAGTACGATGAATCGACTTCCTGCATCTCTCAACAGGTCGTCACTTCATTTCATCTACTGGGTGGTCACCCTACACTTTAACACTTCCCTTACTGTTACGATGTTGCCACTCTAGACTTTTCTCCCATCGGTTGTTGGTTCTTCGAACTATATGGCAGGCCTATTGTCACTTCAGCTTACTGATTCGTTTAGGTGTATCGGTTACTCTAGTTCTACTGCAGATTTCCTCATTAGCAAGTTTGTCACGCAGAGAAACTCTAAGGGGGGGGGGGGGGGCTTACCACTCACGATCCTCCCGCGGTGAAGAAAGAGGAACCCCTTGGCTGGCCCGAGGTATAGGGTCAGCCTGAGGTGGCCTCTCCGAATGGTATTGGCGAGCCCACTTTGGTGTGTGTCGGTGGACTGCGGTGAGAGGCGTGTTCTCTTCGCCTACTGCTGCAGCCAAGGTGGAGTCGCGGAGGAAGAGGAGTGTTGGTATGGCGATGCGCCACTCGCCCTATCCTCCGCAACTCTGACGGGGCCGCACCGTTGATGCGGTGGTGGTGGGGCCGCGGGGTGAGAGGAATGTCGATATTGCGAGGCGCCGCTCTCACTACCCTCTGCGGCCGAAACTTGGTTAGCGGCGGAGCCAGAGATTAGAGAACCAGATCCGCCGCTGGAGTCGGGAAAGCGGGTGCTACTAAGCGCCCGATTTTCCTGGCCCCATGGCCTCCACGTATCGGACTCAGGGGGGGGGGCTCCAATACGCAGGTGGAGTTGGAGGCCGTGGAAGAGGGCGTGCTATGTGTTCCTGGTGCGCCTTGCTTGAGAAGGAGTATGGGGAGGAGAGATCTTCCCCCGAGAAGGGGCTGCCATGGGGCGGCCGCGGATTTGTGCGAAAGCGTTCCCGTGGCCCTGCCAATATGCGGCGAAGGTGGAACACCATAGGCATTTCCCCATGTAGAAAAATGTAAGCTTAGCGTTCATCAGCGCCCAACAGAATAAAAACTCTAGTATACAACTTTAAGTATTTTGTGACACTTGAATCCGTTCATATCATTAAGCTGTATAGAAGCTGTATTTGCATGCTGCCACTTGCTTATACAGCTCTAAGTGTTATTATACTATCACTCAAATCATGATCAAATCTTATTTCTGAACAATGGTGTATGCAAACTCTCTTCTAAAACTTATTTTTATAATGTAATTGTACGCTCTTTTAAATACAGTAGTTTTATGACTTCTGTCTATGAGGGTGATATAAAACCAAAAAAATAAATAACAGCCATAGTACAATTTAAATCTGTATATATAAGTGATAGAATATCGCCATTTTGCATGCGTCGCGTTTACATTATTCTCGTGAACAAAAATAATTTGTTATCAATGCGAGTAAAGAAAGAAATAGATTTGGTGCAGTTAGAAAATCATGTTAAATCTAAATAAAAGTTATCCATATACGTGGTACAGCCATGCTGCATCTATATTAGTAGTATAGTTGTAACACAGTAAAATAGCAACTTAACAATGCTGTGCTGTGCCGGAGACCCTTTTTACTGGAAAAGAGACATTCCATCTTAGTCCTCACGGGTGACAAGGCATCTGCATTTTGATTCGCAAACGAGAATAGATGTAGATATCTATGGGCCACAGCAACCTCTTACCATCAGATGGACTGTGTTTTCGTTTGTCACCCTATTATATATAAATAAAAATAAAAATAAAAAACATCTAACACTGTTTCTAATTTAACGAAGATTTTTCATCTTTTACGTGTCGTTAAAGATAGTTATACCTTATGTTTAAAAAGCTGCTATACAGCGTAAGTACTACAAATATTCTATTATATCACGGATTAAAAACCAATGGCTGTATGATACAATCCATAACATATCTACATACTACAGCTACTACGACTATAAGACCATTAAAATACCGTTTAGGCTGTTTAGCAAATCGTCCTCAATTTAGGACCCATAAAAACAAAATTTAAAATATAATTTTACGAATATTAGACATTAGTTTTAGTCTATACCATTATCTTCAGTTTGACTAGTGATCACCGCACCCCAATGTGCCTTCACATCCATAATTTTTTTTATTCTAACCTATAAAACCGATATTTAGTTACCGTATTTAGTGTTTTGTCCTTATATTATTTGGTTATTTTGATGGGGCGGCAATTTTTTGATAGAAAACAAGTATAAGTTTATTGTGAATCTCATTTTGCACTATCAATTCACCAATTATCACCGTCAAAACTCAACTCCACTTCCAGTATAATATTAATATGTTAAATATATTTTCTTTTAGTCTGACATAAAATATCGCCATTATTCATCTATACATCTATACAAATAAATAAAATTGAGTGTCTGTTTGTAACGTCAAAATTACAGCTTTTTAATAAATGCATATGAAAGTATATACGGTACTAATAACAAAAATACTTTAACGGTGGTATATAATATATAATTTAACGGTGGTAGAGCCACGCAGCAGTTTTTGCTGTTGCACGTATGGGCCGGCTCGAGCCGGGTTGGTACCACGACCTCACAGAATACCGGCGTGAAGTAGAAGCTCTGCTTCTGCGTTTCGTCTGGTGAGTGCAGGTGGCCGGAGGCCCGATTCCCCCCCCCCCCCCCCCCCAACATGGTAGCGGATTTACACGATAGACTACCCCAGGAGGGTACCAGTACCCCTGGAGAATCCCTCGCTGAACATCCACGACCATGTTATTCCGATCCTGAGCGTGGGTGCTCAGACTGCCTCGCGTATTCTGGGGGGGGGGGGGGGGGGGCAAAATTCCGCTCAAAAACATAACTGCTCGGGGCAAACTGGCAAGAACACCAAGGCGACCCATGCCACGCTATCCGTGAATTTCTGCAACATCAGGGGACTTCACTCTAACCTAAACGCCGTCCACTACCATCTCGAGACGGCGAAGCCGGCCTTGCTCTTTCTGACCGAGACGCAGGTTTCCTCTCCGGCTGATATTTCGTATCTCTCCTGCCCGGGGTACAAATTGGAGCATTCCTTTGTGCCTCGGGCTGGAGTTTGCGTGTATGTCAGAGAGGACATCTGTTCTCGATGCCTCGGCAGTCTTGAAGGTTCAAACCAGTCCATCCTTTGGCTACGCGTAGACAGCGACGACCATCTACGCGTCTACGGGTGCCTCTATAGGTCCCATAGCGGTAATGCCGAAACAGACTGACTCATCGACTACGTCCAAATGACTACAGATTCCTTGCTACAACCGCAGATCCAGATCCATCCGCAGAGATCGTGATCCTTGGCGATTTTAACGCCCACCATGCCCAATGGCTCGGTTCACGTTTAACCGATCATGCGGGGGGATCTGTTTATGACTTTGCCTTGGCATATGGTCTGACACAACTGGTTACTTCGCCTACGTGGATTCCAGATGTGGAGGATCATACACCTTCCCTGTTGGACCTTCTGCTGACCTCTCATCCGGACGGATATCAGGTTCTCGGCTCTTTGGACCATTGTCTGATCCGGAGTATGGTGCCACTCACGCTCCCTTCGCGGTTGCGTTCTGCAGGTTGCCGCCGTGTTTGGCATTACAGGTCGGCGGATTGGGACGGAATGCGGTCTTTCTTTGCATCCTACCCATGGGGGCGGGTTTGCTTCTCGCCGGATGATCCCAGCGCTGTTGTTGACTCTGTCACTGATGTGGTGCTACAGGGAATGGAACTATTTATTCCATCATCTGTGGTACCCATCGGAGGCAGATCTCAGCCTTGATTTGGTCGCTCCTGTAAGACTGCATTACGCAGTAAGCAGGAGTGTTATCAAGCCTGGGCTGCGGCTTCGGCGACTCGGGATGTAAACACCAGCACACTTAAAAAGAAGTATAACTTCGCCTCCAGGTCCTTCAAAAGAGTTATTGCCAAGGCAAAGTCAGAGCACATAGGCAGAATTGGTTAGAAACTAGTTCGCCTTCCTTCGGGAACCCGTGCATTCTGGTCTCTCGCCAAGGCTGTCCAAAAGAATTTCTGTAAGCCATCACTACCATCTCTGCACAGGGAGGATGACTCACTGGCCCAAGACGCAAAAGACAAAGCCGACCTTTTAGGCTCCCTTTTTGCGTCCAACTCGACTCTTGATGACGGGGGGAAAACACCGCCGACCATCCCGCGGTGTGAGTGCTCCATGCCCGATATGCTGTTCTCACAGCGCTCGGTTCGCAAAGCACTGCTCTCCCTGGACATCCAGAAGTCGAGTGGGCCTGACGGAATCTTCCCAATTGTGCTGAGGACGTGTGCTCCGGAGTTGGCACCGGTTCTAACGCGTCTTTTCCGGTACTCCTACTCCCAAGGCGTAGTCCCGAATTCATGGAAGACAGCTTTTGTCCACCCGATCCCTAAAAAAGGCGACCGCTCAGACCCATCCAACTATAGGCCTATCGCGATCACCTCCTTGTTCTCCGAAATAATGATATCCATTATTAACTGCCAGCTCATCCGGTACCTTGAGGATCACCAGCTGATTAGTGACCACCAATACGGTTTTCGTCGAGGTCGATCAGCTGGTGATCTTCTGGTCTACCTGACCCATAGATTGGCGGAGGCAGTAGAGTCCAAGGGGGAGGCGTTGGCCGTTAGTCTGGACATTGCGAAGGCCTTTGAGCGGGTTTGGCACAAAGCGCTTCTTTCGAAGCTCCCTTCCTATGGGCTTCCAGAGAAATTGTGCAATTGGATCACCAGCTTCCTTGCAGATCGGAGCATCAAGGTCGTTATAGACGGTGCATGCTCTGACTACAAGCCTATTAACGCTGGTGTTCCACAAAGCTGTGTGCTATCACCAACGCTGTTTCTTCTGCATATCAATGATATGTTGCTAACTGGTAACATTCATTGTTATGCGGATGACAGCACTGGTGATGCTCTATATACCGGCCGTGCCAATATTTCTCGGGAAAACGTCACCGAGTACCAGAACAAACTTGTGTCTGAAGTCGAGTCTTTGCTGAACAAAGTCTCGGATTGGGGGCGACTAAATCTAGTCCAGTTTAATCCTCAGAAGACACAAGTTTGCGCGTTTACCGCTAAAAAGAACCCCTTTGTCGTATCTCCTCAGTTTCAAGGCACTCCCCTTCTTGCCTCAGCCAGTATCGGTATCCTCGGAGTCGACATATCGAGTGACGTGCAATTTCGTGGTCACTTGGAAGAGAAGGCCAAATTGGCCTCTAAAAAGCTTGGCGTGCTCAGCAGAGCGGGACAGTATTTCATGCGGGCACACCGCCTGCAACTTTACAAGGCGCAGGTTCGGCCTCACATGGAATACTGTTCCTATCTCTGGGCAGGGGCTCCCCAGTGCCAGCTCCTTCCACTTGACCGCATCCAACGCAGAGCGGCTCGAATCGTCGACGACCGAGCCCTTTCCGATCGGCTAGATTCATTGGCACTGCGAAGAGATGTTTCATCCCTTTGCATTTTCTTTCGCATCTACCATGGGGAGTGCTCTGAGGAATTGTTCGGATAAATCCCAGCCGCCAAATTTCACGAACGCACATCGCGGCAGAACTCCCGATACCATCCACACCATCTGGATGATTGGCGGTCCACCACTGTGCGATTTAGAAGATGTTTTCTTCCTCGCACGACTTCCTTGTGGAATCGATTACCATCAGCGATTTTTCCGGACCGATACGACTTGGGTACCTTCAAGAAAAGAGCGTACTCCTTTTTAAAAGGCCGGCAACGCATCTGCAATTCCCTCCCTGGTGTTGCAGTTGTTCATGGGCGGCGGTAGTCACTTACCATCAGGTGAGCCGCATGCTCGTTTGCCCCCTATCCTATAAAAAAAATACAATTTTTAAAGTTTTTGTCTGTCTGTCTATCTGTCTTCCGTGTGTCTGTCTGTTTGTTCCAGCTAATCTCCGAAATGGTTAGACCGATTTTGACGGGATTTTCACTGGCAGATAGCTGATGTCACAAGGAGTAACTAAGGTTACTTTTATTTTAGAAAAAGAATTAGGGTTCCGCGTAAAAAAATTAAAACCCCAAATAACACGCGGACGAAGTCGCGGGGAATAGCTATTTAAAGTATATAAATACAATCTAGTTATCTATACATCTATACAAATAAATAAAATTGAAGTGTCTCTTTGTAATTTCAAAATAACAGCTTTTTACTAAATGCATATGAAAGTATATATGGTACCTATAACAAATACACAATTTTTAAAAGTTTTGTCTGTCTGTCTGTATGTCCGTCTGTCTGTTTGTTCCGGCTAATCTCCGAAACGGCTTGACCGATTTTGACGGGACTTTCACTAAAAGATAGCTGGTGTTATAAGGAGTACCTTAGGTTACTTACATTTTAGAAAAAGGATTAGGGTTCCGCGCAACATAATTAAAATCCTAAATTACACGCGGGCGAAGTCGTGGGGAACAGCTAGTTGAAAATAAAGTTCATTTTTTCTTAACTTCATTTGTAATCATCCGTTCAAAATCCAATTTATAACGCTTATCTCTAAAAGTTACATATAAGACAATATCTGTAGTGTAATAGTTTCCTTGCACGCGAAATAATAGCTGTAATACAGCTACTATACAGCCTCCTTTAAGCTTATACTACTACTTCACAGCGCTACTAACGCATGTAACGGCTGTATTTTCTGTCTATATAAAGGCTGTATAAGCGCTTGTACAGTTCTTATAAGTAAAAAATTGGCACAAATAATACAATATAGCTATAGTAAAAAATTGGCACAAATAATACAATATAGCTATAGCTATATTGTATTGTTTGTGCCAATTTTTTACTTATAAGAACTGTACAAGCGCTTATACAGCCTTTATATAGACAGAAAATACAGCCTTTAGTATGAAAACGAAATTCAATACAGCTCGTATACAGCTTGCATGCTGCTTGTGCGGTATGACTTTGGTCCCTTGGGAGAGAGGTAAAGCGTAGTGTGGGATGAAGTTCCTAAAGAAACTGTATCCACGATTGGTCATCGCTGCTGGTAATAAAAGGGCTGGTTCTTTTCTAGCTTAAGGCCTAAGTATAGCCATTCAGCGAGAAAACGCAGACAAGCGTTTTTGGAACCATACTACAGGGAGTAGGGCTGAATGATTTTACAGTTTTTAATTTTAGTTATTTTATTATAGTTTTTTTTTAATATTATTTAAGTTTGAGCGTTATAGATTCTATTAATTAATAGTGACTATAACGCTAAAACTTGAGCACAGAGTAATGGAGGCAATAAATGGGACTTAATCACATTTTTATCTATCCTATTCCTATCCTTACAGGATAATATGGGGGAGTTTTGGCGGGAACTTGACCGGCGGCGGTTTGCTTTTGAATTATTGTTTAAATAATGGTTTGAAGTGGACTTTGATATGTAAAACGTGGTGCGATTTTGTGTATTAAGTGTCTGCGCATGTGAACTATTAGTGAAAACTGTAAAACAAGTGCTCTGATGGTGATGTGATTCTCAAAATAAGGTGTGTCTGCTTAGGCGCCTTGAGATACCATCGCCAACCGTCAGCTGTCTGCTGGCTCAAGTTACCGTTAAAATCTCGCGTAGGCTGCACAATGTGACGCATCAACATATTGTGAAGCAGTATACTATGAAGGATAATTATTATAATATATTGTAACTTCAGGCTCAGAAGGGCTAGATCCCAGAGCCGTGAAGCCAGTTATTAAGAAGAAGAAGAAGACAATATGGGTTTAACGCACTGTGAATGATTATTATTAAAAGTAGGTAATATTCGGATTGGGTCGACCTACGCCATCCAAAAGACACGGACATTTTCCATAATATATTTTTCGAAATGATTAAATTAAATGATTTAGGCTTCAAAAACAAAGTAAGTTATAAGGCAATCCTATTTTTTGATTTGCCTAGCTATAATATAATGATTCCTAAGCGCAAGGTAGCACGTCGAACATTTGTCTCCGAATTTTCAATCGATATGCTATTTGATGAATAATTGATGCAATGCCTAGTTATGAAACAGCCTTTTCATAATCTGCCTAATTCCTTGCCTAATTCGCAGCGTTCATGATTTGCCTAATTTGCCTGCAAAATATATATCATATAATATTTAAGCCTAGTAAAATATTTTATTTATATTAACCATGTTGGAAATTCGCGTGAAATGAATAAAAAAAAGTAGCGGGGAAAAGTAGGGAAAAGATAAAGCTTATTGCGTCGGGGAATTATAAAATAAATATCTGCAGCACTAATGTAATACCACAGTAAAAGAAAAATAAATGTCAAACTGTGTATCAAATAGTGTGACGATATGTGGCACGTTCCTGCCATTTTGGCAGGATTGGCCTCTTGTTTTAGCCTTCCTTTGGCATGATCGGTTGACGTTTTATAAAACCTGGCAGTATTGGGGTATTTAAAATAGATTTCATTATGACAACTTAAAATGACGAAAATGGCATCCCTATACTTCGCCAGCATGTTGGGGATTTCCCTGTATTTCTCGATTTCTAGTTATATGTTTGTGTAACATTCAATAACCATTGAATAAAACTATTTTTACGGATTTTATCGCGTTTAATTAACTTATTTTATATTCCCGACGTTTCGGTTGCTTTCCAGCAACCGTGGTCACGGGGGACTGAGGTGATTGACGTCCCGATGTCAAAGTTAACCCGGAGTACCTTCAGCTTTTTAATTATTAATTTTGGTCTGCAGTCAGGTCAGAAGTCTGCAGTTTGTGATCATATCCTAGACGGCCCCCGTCATTACATTAGATTTGATAAACCACAAGTCCTCGCGAAAGAACATCGATTCCTGCCAAGGATGATACGTGAGGCTATTGAAATTAAAAAACATCCTAATTTCAATAGAGAGGGAGGCTGGGTACTACCACCTGCTTGGGATCCTGTAATTCATAAAATTAAAACTAAACCCAAGCATACCACTGTAAGACTTCAAGACACAGTTAGTTCATTCTGCGTAGATCGGACCAAAATTAATAATTAAAAAGCTGAAGGTACTCCGGGTTAACTTTGACATCGGGACGTCAATCACCTCAGTCCCCCGTGACCACGGTTGCTGGAAAGCAACCGAAACGTCGGGAATATAAAATAAGTTAATTAAACGCGATAAAATCCGTAAAAATAGTTTTATTCAATGTGTAGTGTTCACGTAAATATAAGAAATCATTATTCAATAACCAATTTAAAAAAAATGATAATTTTAAAACGAGTTAACACAACTTGGTTAATATTTTAATCAGTCATAAAAGAGACGTATTTTAGTTTGGTATCGCATCAGATTTCATGGTGGTAAGATCTTGTTAATAATATTTCGTGGATGATAGTAATTTAAGATGGCGGTGATGTAGCGAAATTATGAAAGGGCATATAGATCGAAGTGGGGGCAAGATCTTTTACTTTCATCATGAATCTCCAAAGCTAAAGATTATCCAGACTGTGTAACTGCAAATTGGCACCCTGGCTGTCCGCTTTAAAGGAGCATGCCGCTACTAGTAAACATCAAAAAGATATAAGTGGATTCAACACGCAAAAGAATATTCTCTCAAATAAACTTAATTAAGACAAAAACACGAAACAGATTTATAAACAGACATTTAGCGTCTATCTTGTACCTTAAACAAGGCATTGGTGAGCATGGCGATTGCATTGCATTCCAACCAGTTAAACATATGTTTAATTTTAATTTAAAAAATATAGCATTCATATGTGTATTTGTACTTTTCTTAGTTTAATACAATGGTAAATAAAGTTGGCAGTATGTAGGCATTTTTCACTATAGACTTTGGCAGGATTTGGCAGGTTTTTAACGAAAGTAAGGCAGGATCTGTATTTTAAAGTTGGTCACACTGGTATCAAACCTACATATTTATTTATCTTATCTATGGATCAAACTGTCAAAAGATGTGTTGCTCATTTCTCGGCTTTGGAATACAAATATAAATTTTTCTAAATGGTTTGAACGCACCCCAATTAATATATCAATTTTGAAAACATGATTGCATTGTAGTGTAAATCCTAATTTTTGGATTTAATGATAAGCTTTGAAAATGTTATTTTTACCATAATAAACTCCAGATTCTGCAATGTATTGGACTAAGTCTTTCTCTTGACAACAAAATAAGGAAATAAAACCTTCGGTGTATGAATAAAAATATAAAGATTAAATATGTTTTCCAAGTCTCTAACTAGTAAGGATACGTTCCTTGTGCAGACTAAAGCAGCGAGAGAAGAACGAGCATTAGAAAAAAGGCGCGAGCAATCTGCAATTAGAATCCAAGCTATAGTGCGAGGTTGGCTCGCCAGACAGAAATTTGTTAAGCTTATAATGTAAGTTTTCATAAAATTTATACTAAATTTATCACTACATAATTTTCTTCCTAGTAACATCCTATAAACCGTACGGCTTTGTTACTTTAAGCTTACACTCCTTTTGTAAAAACTTTATTTGATTTCATATCTAATAATAACGTTATACTGCAGTATTATTGTCAATTACATCCATTTTATTATGCTTGGTTAGGTTCCACTCCTAGACACAGGTCAACTCTTATTTCTAAGAGGTTTTGAGTGGCAGTGGGATGTATATGTTACAGTCAAAGCTCTGGTCAATACCACTTTACACTGTAAACAATCAAGCAAAAGTAGTTTTGACTAAGGACATTTGTCAATACCAAATAACTGATTTTTGCAGTCAAAAGTAGTTTTGACTAAGTCTGTTGGTCAAATCCACTTTTAACTGCAAAAATACTGTTTTTGACCAACAATGTTAGTCAAAACTTCTTTTGACTTATACTTATTATTGATATTAAAAAGTTCAATTTCTTCAATATTATAATTTATATCATTATAATGTATGCGGCATTATAAATATTGCAGTCAAAAGTGGTTGTGACTGGTTATGAGTTTTGACTGTGACATATATAAACTGTAACTTCTTTTACTTTACTGCATTTAAGTAAAATATAATTGTAATGTGGTTACAACTATCAATTTTAGAAAAGAATTTGATGAATTGCTTCCTGAATCTACTCCACATGGATCACAAGATGGACCTACACATCCTCTTGAGCTTATTCCAGCTCTGGATATATATAGAATCACATGCCGTTTATTTCTGGTATTTAAACAACAAAGGGATAGAAAAAGATTTGAAAAGCTTTGTAAATATATAGTTCAAAGTTTACATTCGGAGTCTGTAAAGTTATCATATGTTGGAGTGTTCCTAAACAAAGAGTACAGGTAAATTGCTTTAATCCTTTTTAATATATTTTTTTTGGTAAAACAATTATGAGGTGTAAAGTAAAATACAGTTAGTTAAATGCTCTGTTCAGGTTACTTAATTGTAAATTTGTTGCATTTAATATATTGCAATATTATAACATTATTATTTACTTATGAATAAAACCTACTTTACATAATGGTAAAAAAATAGATGTTTCACTGATTTCATAATCATTGCTATTTTAGGTAGAGGGGGGTGAACTATGACTGCGGAGTAAAGGGAGAGGTAGTGATCTCTTCCCTGTACTTCCAACTATGGAGACTTAATTTTTTTTTATAATTTATAAGTTTTCAGAGTTAAGCTTAAGAAACCAAATAATTCATTTAGATAGCGTAGGAGGGGGGTAGGCGAAGGGTAGACCCCCATCAATTATTGCCCTCTGGGATACTTTGTTTTTAAAAAATAGGGTGTTGGGGTACTCCAGTGTGAAACTGCTGTGAACAGGTTATGTAAAATCCTGTAGTTTTTGAGAAAAATAAAACCTCTCTTTTTATTTATTACACACTGGTAAGCATTTCTAAGTATCTTGCTGTGCAAAAGGGCAAGGAAAAAAACGTGTAGGTAGTGGAGGGAAGGGATTAAATGACTGCTGCTATGGGATGGCCCAAGGGCGATCCTAGCTGCATGTCAACCTGCTGTTGTTGATTTTACTTGCGAAAACAAAGTCACTTTAAAACTACTAGTTTTAGATATTATTATAAGTAGAAATAATGTAACAGTTATAGACCAAAATACCAAGAAAAAATGAAAATCACTTTTTTCTTTAGCAGTTTTCTGTAATAATTTTCATGTTTCAAAGAATTATATAGTACAATATTAGAAAGAGGCAAGTGCTACCATTGGTAAATTTGTATTTATCTCTTTCTATCAACATATTTCCTGTTGTTTTTATTGGGCAATAAATAATTTCCTCAACTATAACAAAACTATTAAAAATAATTTCTTGACAACTACACATTTCTGTGCAAATAGCCTAGTGCATGCATCAAAGCATTATCATACATCAATTGAGATGAAAATCACCAACAATATTACGCTGCACCCGACATTAATACCAACGCCTGTTTTATTTACCTTATGTTCATTGCATTCTGAAATGTTATACGTAAAACCAGACGTGAACATGTATAGGATCGCCCCTGTCACTACATTAAATTTGATAGACCACAAATCCTCGCTAAAGAACACCAATTCCTTCCAAGGATGATTCGCGAGGCTATTGAAATCAAAAAACATCCTAATTTCAATAGAGAAGATGGCTGGGTGCTACCATCTGCTTGGGATCCCATAATTAATAAAATTAAATACCAACCCAAGCATACTACTGCAAGACTTCATGATACTGTAAGTTCATACTGCGTAGATCGGAACAAAAATTAATAATTTTTAATCTGAAGGTAGCCGTGGTTAACTATGACATTGGGACATCATACACCTCAGTCCCTCCCCCCCCCCCGTGACCATGGGTGCTGAAAAGTGCCCGAAACGTCGATAATATAAAATAAGTTAGTATATGTGATAAAATCCGTAAAATTAGTTTTATTTAAATGTGTAGTGTTCATGTAAATATAAGAAATCATTACTAGACTTGTTTATCGAAATAAGCAAGTCTAGTTATAAGTGGAACTGTATTAATATAATATAAATTCAATTTTATTTATTCTGATTGTAATATTTAAGCATATTTTCCTAACTATTGAATAGTTTACTCTTGCGTAAAACATGAATAAAAATTTATTTTCTTGTTTCAAAACCCACAAGCACTTCTAAATATATAATTACTTTAGTTGTAATGAACTGTAATAATGTAACAAACTGTATAAAATAAAATCTGAATTACCAGTAGAAAGACATGTGAAGTTCGCTAATATATATTAGGGCAGCACAACAGACAATATTTCCTTGCTTTAAACACTTTTGGAGGTGTGAAGAGGCATGTTACGTGCAGTGCAATATGTGTAGGCATAACTACATTTTACCAGTAGAATTATTTTATTTTCAATCTGACATGCAAAAAAGTTTAAGTGTTAATATTTAACTTTAATATTTTCAGTCTTCGGTGGATAGCCCACATAAAGGACCTTCTTTACAAATGCTGTTTATATCTTGAAGAGTTGAAGCCAGAATCACCAATAGATATGCAGAGTATACTTATCCATTTGCACACACTTATAGCTTTTACAGCTACCAATAATTGGGCTCTGACAAGGCTTAAAAATTTTGACAAACTTAGAGGTGGGATGACACAACTATGTGCTAACATTATGGGGTCATTATTCCATAAAGGTTATTATTTAACATTGAAAGTAAGTACTAATACATACTGTACCTTATGAGAATGGGTGTAAACCATGTATTATTAATATTATTATTATATATTATTCTCCAGTCACTCCTACTTCGCGGTTTGTGCCGTGAAAAAGTAAGCCTTAAGAATATCTCATTAACAGCAATAGTGACACTGTCTCTGCGGCCACTTGTATCTGCCCAGTTTTCTGAGAAACTACTCACTATGTACATTATACAGATTTTGTCTGTGCCTACACTTGTGTTCCACATGCAACAAATATCTCCAGAGGTATGTAACTCTAGCTTATTATATTTTCTAAATCAATAATATTTATTGGCCTTTTAAGCTTATGACTACTGTATGACTAGTGGTTAGGTAACTCAGTGGGTAGTAATTCTTATTATGTAGTTATGTCACTTGAACAAGGGCTAATAATTTTCTACTCACCAGATTTCGCTAGTTGACAGTGAGGTAGTTTTTTGTTACATAATGTAATTTAATTGAGAAGTTGGTTTTTAATAATAGTTGAGAAGTTTCAAGAGTATTATATTAATACACAAAATAATGCCTCAGTTAAAATATAGCTTAAAAGAAACAGTAACCTTTACATTTTTCGAACTCAAATTAACTTCCCCACTATGAAATCTGTCAATTATTATACCTCACTTTTAAATGGCGCCGCCCTGGTGGCCAAAAAAGTCGTAGATTGGATTTGAATCCCAGCTAAATTGATTGTTTGCAACAGTTTTTGCTTGGATGAAATTAGTTTTGTACTCAAGAAACTGGTGTTTTTTTTTATTGATTTTTATGACACTCACCCCTGTTTGGCCTTGTTATCTGAATGATTAATGTTTCAGATAGCAAAATATTATATGCATCTTCTCAAAAAAAAATATCTCTTATCTAAGCAACATATTTTAAACCTTGCAACTATTCCTAATTCATGCTTTGCTATTAAAATGTCGATTGTATCCTTGTTAAGCATTAGGCCTTACACCATTCATAGTCTACGTTTAAAGGTGGCATCTAACTTCCACTTCAACTTACTGATTAGTTACATCTGATATAAAATATAAATTATGTTACTATTAAAAACAAAATATTGCTATTTTTAAATTGTTTCAATTTGTATATCAATAAATTGAACTGACTTCTATTACTTTTACAGTCTATATCAGCATACCGCGCGCATTCAGTGTTCGACAAATGCCTGGAGTTTTTGAGCACTGATCAAAATATGCGCATTGTGTTCAACACCTTAGAAGGAAATTACGCATTATGCTTACTTGCAAACCTGGTGCAGTTGGCACACTTGGAGAGAGAGCATGCACTGCCTGAGTCCTACTACCCCACTTTTGTGGTAAGTCTGAACATCATCAAAGTAAATCCCTCAAAGAGCGTGTATGTCATGCTTAATAGACAACTGATGTTTTAACACAAAAAAATGCCTCTAAATTTTATGAATATTAGGAACGTCCATGTCATTATTGCGTAACTAGGATTTTCAATTTTTTTTATTTTTTTTGTTTTTAATTCTCAAATTGAATAATTATTATATTTAGTTATATTCAGAAACTAAGCTATAAGGCAAATTATTGTTTATAATAAACAATTTATAATAATATATTTTATTGTTTCTTTGTTTTTTAGTTAGTGGTGACAAGATTTTTAGATTCTTGTCAGCAATATGTTGTTTGCAAAAAAGGCAATCTTAGCAACTGGCATCCCATACTTGGCTGGTTTTCCCAAAGCTTTGATGCTTACTTGCCCCCTACGATGGGAAACCTACGCAATCAATTATCACTGCTATGGGGAGCTCCTTTATTGAAGAAGATAATGGCGACACCACTTAAAGAAATGGTGGATGCTGGTGTGAGTGGGGAGGAAGGGGCTGGACCTTCACAACCATCAACTCCCATTCAAAGTAGTAACCCAGCAGCGTTTATAAGGAGAGCAATTGAAGCCAGGACTAACAGGTAAAGTAAATTAGTTTAACTTACCTATCAATTTAATTTTATATTACTTCATGAATTTGATCTTTACTATCAGAAGAGAAAATATAATCTATCTAAAATAAAGACCAATTAAAGCAAGTTTATGTAGACTTTGAGGTCATTGAGTTGTCATGTATGGATGTCAAACAAAAATGGATAAGGGTGACAAATGAGCACACAGTCCATCTGATGTTAAGTGGTTGCTGCGGCTCATAGACATCTACATCTATCCTCGATAACGAATCAAAATGCGAATGCGTTGTCATCCGTGAGGACTAAGATGGAATGCCTCATTTCCAAGTAAAAAGGGTATCCGGCTCTTTACACTCACCATACGAAACACAGCTACTGTTTTACGCTGGTATTCTGTAGAGCGTGGTCCTTCCCCGGTCGAGCCGACCCATTCGTACTACAACTATACTACTAATACAGCTGCAGCATGGCTCTACCACATTGAAAACTATAGATGTATAGAAGATAATGAAAGACTGCTTGTACCAATTTATTATAGCTCCTAAAAGTTAGATAAAAGTTACTGAGTGTGCGTGGTGAATGTGTGTTATAGATCTAATGCAAACAAGAATTATAGAAAACTGGGCTCACCTGACTGTACCAAAGCAGCTTTAATTTGCTCCATGTACCACACGGCACTGCAAACACTGACGCAAGTTAAATTGGACATACTTACAGGTAAACTATTTTTTGTTCATGTGCTTGATGTGACAACCTTGTGTGTGATGTGATAAGAAATAATAAAAATGTATTTTAAACTAGCTGTTCCCCGCGACTTCACCCACGTGTTATTTGGGGTTTTAATTTTTTTGCGCGGAACCCTTATTCTTTTTCTAAAATAAAAGTAGCCTAAGTTACTCTTTGTGACATCAGCTATCTGCCAGTGAAAATCCCATCAAAATCGGTCCAGTCGTTTCGGAGATTAGCCGGAACAAACAGACAGACAAAAACTTTAAAAATTGTATTTTTGTTATTAGTACCGTATATACTTTCATATGCATTTAGTAAAACGCTGTAATTTTGACATTACAAACAGACCCGTCAATTTTATTTTTTTATATAGATTTAAGATTAAAGAAGAGTTTAAGTGTATATACACAAACATATTGATTTGTCTATTTAAAAGTACACTTTGTAATTATGTCATAGTTTTTAGTGTCAAATTATCATTTTATTTGTATATTTTTAATAATGATCATGTAATGTAATTTAAAATCGAGAATCGAACAATTTTTAACGCTTGGATTTCACGCTTGTTGAGTGGAGACAAGTGCTGAGTTCCGCTCGGATCGAAAAAATATTGCTTTTTATTATACTTCATATTTTTTTCACTTATAACATTTTTTCTTAAACGCAATTATAAATCACAGCATAAGAATTTTAAGGATTTATTGGAGGTTGAATAATACCCAATTACGCTGCTCAATTTTGAGAAGTCAAAGTGACTAGATACCACGAGAAAATGTCTCATAGATGGCTGGCACATGCGGCGTGAAGTTTTAAAAACAATAAAGACAAGTGCGTTATATTGCACGCCTCATAACGCGAAGCGTTATTAGATAGTGATCTCTCGATACGTCATACTCTCGATACGTCAAGGTCAAGCAATTTTGTGTTTTTAAATTGCTTCTATCATAACCATATTGCACTTATACGATAATATGAGTAGCCGTATATCAAGAAAACACTAATTAATCCATCTTATATTTACTAAAAATTATTTTATATTGCTACTTTGAAAAAAAATTTTTGTATTTGGTCATGATAACTCCCGAAAAAATTGACGTATCGAGACCGGGTTTTTTTAGTAGCTTGAGAATGACATCAACTGGTTTCGTATTTCTAATAAAATGATTTTCAATTTTTATAAGTTTTATTGCTATTAAAAATTTAAAGGCGCTTTCATATTTTTTGTGCTGTATTAACAAAAAGCAAATCTTACAGGTCTGTGCAATCAAGATGAAATTCTATACACGCTGTGGCAATTTTTGTGCACATTGGGTCAAAATTGCGGCTTAAAGTCATTCCTTGATCTTCTAGCTGTAAATACAAAGACATCTGCACCGGAATTCCAAATGTTGATACTCTTTGCCGATTGCATGACCCATTACGTTACGTAAGTATTTCAGTAATCTTAGAGTTATTATTTAATAAAATTGTATTTATAACGTAGGTTATTTCTGCATTCAGGGTCAGGCCTTGAATTATTGAAAGATAAATGGAGCAAGAACAAGCAGCAGTTTTTGTTTTTCATACAAGCGGGTTTTCTCTCAGTGTTTAAATAACCACATTCACACTATATTCACAAGATTCATTTAATCTTCTACACTAATTGTATATGACATAATGATGTATTAAAACTTTTTTTTCAGGATTTTAGACGATATGGAAATGTACGAGCAACAGGATCCATTCAAATTGCAGGATTTCATCGCTATGTCCCAATTTTTAAATATGTTTGTATATAAAACAATTATGGGACAGCTGTTCGGTGAGCATTTTTATATTTATTTATTAGCTATATCTCAGAGAATGCATATAAGACGACATATAAGAGGTATTACTTCAAGAGAATTCAATGCACATCATGGCACAATATTTCAAACAAACTCAGATATTGAAACCTCAACTGCTGATTAGCTAATACTTTATTACATTTTATTATATATGCTAGTCTGCTGCAGCTATACTATGGTTTTAGCACAAATGGGTCAGCTCGACCGGGGAAGGTAATTGCTCTCACAATACCAGCGTAAAAAATCAGCTCAATGCTGCTGTGTTTCGTATGGTGAGTGTAGAGAACCGGAGACCCTTTTTACTGAAAACGAGGCGTTCCATCTTAGTCCTCAGGGGTGACAAGGAATCTGCATTTTGATTCTTGTTTGAGGATAGATGTAGATGTCTATGGGCCACAGCATCCACTTAACGTCAGGACTGTGTGCCCGTTTGTCACCCTTATTCTATAAACAAAAAAATTATACGTCTCGGGATGCACAACCCTCCACCTCCCATGGCCCCACCAACCTTGCGCTTATACGGGCCGAATCTCGAGAAATGCACGCGGTATTGCACGAGGCTCTTTCCCACGTGCACGGCTGATCGTCGGCTATATACGTGTGTGTCCTCTCCATGGCAGTCCTCCGTGTGTGCTATCCAAGCGCAAATTCGCACAGCCTTCCAAAGCTCTCCTTACCGTCCGCGAGTTCCGGGTAGTAAACTGGGCCTAACCTTTCGCGCACCTTTCCATCCATCATCTTACACCGCAGGTCATCATAAAGCACACACTCCGCAGGACATGGTGCCTATGCTGGTAGGCCGCTCTGCACTCACACATACTCGATTGAGCCATTTTCATATTGAACAATCTCTTCTTGAAACATCCATACCCACTGAAGATCTGTGAGACTTGGTAGTCCGGTACGAACCTAATTTGGAATGAGTCACACCGCCACATCCGGGAAAAGCGAAATAATTCCCTGCTATTCGTGTCATTCATTCAACGTTCCTGCTATGCATTCATAACTTCAGCCCGAATTTCGCGCTTACGACTGCTCAACTCCCCATCGTAACGACTCAGCACGTATGACCTACAGATCGGTCGGAAAAACGCCGGCTAATACCGGAAGCGCCGCAGTACTTATCGTCCTGTAGCCCTTTGTCAGCAACATGAGCTAGGATCTTTGCGATCTGAGCAGTGCTGTGTACACTGTATAATTCCCGATATGGTTAACCCAAACGGGCGCAGCATATGTCACTATTGGAACATAAGTTCCCTTGTACAGAAGACGAAGGGCCGGGTAGCGCACACCCCAATATATCGCCGACACGAGTGACATCTTCCCAAAGCATCTCCCAGCCATTTCTCCCATATCCTTGGCGTGCTGAAAAAAGAACAGACTCGTGTCTAACGTGACACCCAATACCTTGTTCGACATTACTTTATCGACTCCGTCCCCATCCTGATAACAGGTGGTCGCTGGAACTTCCTTTAATAGTCATGGTATATGATTTCGCGGAGGCGAAGATTTGCCGGTTCCTTTTGATGATTCCAGCTCCGGTGCAGATTTGGTCGCTCTCTATATATCAGCTCTGCAGTTCGCATGTTTTTATATAGTATAAGGGTGACAAACAAGCACACAGTCCACCTGATGGTAAGTGGTTGCTGTGGCCCATAGACATCTACATCTATCCTCTATTACAAATCAAAATGCAGATGCGTTGTCACCCGTGAGGACTAAGATTTAATGCCTCATTTCCAGTAAAAAGGGTCTCCGGTTCTCTACACTCACCATACAAAACACAGCAGCGTTAAGCTGCCATTTTACGCTGGTATTCTGTGCCATACTACTAATATTGCTGCAGCATCGCTCTACCACGTACAAAAACGTCGCCTTTATCAGAAATGTCACATCATCTGCATACGCCAACATTTTCGTGTTGCGGGGGAATGGCAGCCTCAACAAATCATCCTGCAGTAAATTCCACAGGGTCGGTCCAAATATAGATCCCTGCGGGCAGCCCATGGTCGAGTGAAATAATCCACCAACATGCAGTAGATGTTAGGTAGAACCCCCCCTCGTTTAGCCTTCAGCAGTATCATCGGCCACCATGCATTATGAAATGCTCCCGATACTTCTAAGAAGACGGCTTGTACATACTTGCGGTGTGACTCGCTCGCAGTACTAAGCACATCTTGCAGCGCCGTTACTGTGGACCGACCTGGCGAAAACCCATGTTGGTAATCCGATATAGCCCTCACCAAGCTCGGGGCACACCGTATCAAATCATGCTCCAGCAATTTCCCAAAGATGTGGAGGAGTGTTATCGGGCGATACGCTTTGGGATCCGTTGGCCTGTCTTTTCGGAATAACAATTCCGAAAGGTAATGACAGGTAAGAAAGGAAAAGTAATTCCATTCTTCGGGGAAAGCCCTCTTCCATTTAGCATACACACAATGAAATTCCCTAGCCACAGCTCTACACGTTCTTAACAAGTTTTGCACAAATCCAATCCCGGAGCAGTGTTGGGCTAAGCCCTGATTATGCTCTCCAGACACCCCCAATGGCAGGGGGAACGGGAGCCGGCCAAGATGGGGTGAGAGCGGCCATAAGGTGCACCCGCCCGTAGTATTCAGTATCCTTGGACACTTCGTCGTCCGGACACAGCGCCCCGAGCAAGTCCCGCATGGCCTCCTTCAATTAATATTTTATTTTTCATTATGCCATATTTATTTCCTGTCGTAAGCTATCCTTTTATGCATATTACCTGTACAAAATAATTTCGATGTTTCACATCTGCCAGGCTCACAATTTTTTTTATGCACTTTCAGATCTGAAGAGCATCCAGACAAACGAGTTGTTCAGTTCGCTACACACGCTCCTGCTGGTGCTGTACCGGCGCGACTGCCGCCGTAGCTACACACCGCCCAACCACTGGCTCGTGAAGGAGATTCGAGAGGGACAGTTTATGGCTGATCTAGAGAAGGGGAAGAAGCCTCAACAGGTATACTACTAGTAAGACCTCCACACTTCATTTTTAAGGGTAGTGGAACTTTAAAGAAATATTTGGAATTTGATAAATATTCTAACAACACCTTTTGTCTACTCTTATGTGATATCAAATCTAAAAATGTCTTTCCTTCTTTCAGGTGCTAGTGCAGAAGACCCCGCACATGATAGCGCATGGCGAACGAGTCAGACTGTTCAGGCGAGCGGTTGCCGACGAGAAGGTAAACTTTGACTTTCACTTTAATCACATGTTTCTTTTTTTTATTAGAATATTGCGGCATGATTACAATTGAAATATTGAACCTTTACTTAGTCTTAAATTAAAAATGATTACAGTTTTCTCACTGAAAAATCAAACTAAGTGTAGTTTTTATTTTAACTTGACATTAGTTTTTAACAATCTCATTCATAAAACCAAATACCTAATAATCTATATTGATATTGGCATCAAAAAATTCCAGATTCAGTAAGATAGTCTTGCAGTAGCAATTTTATTTCCTCCTCCTTATCGGTTCATAAATGGTCTACTGTTAGATATGACCCTCATTCAGTTATCCGTAATCGCCACGCTATGCCGGGAATAGCCGACTGCACTACAAGATAGATATTTTATAATACAATATACTTGGTATTTTTCATAGTTAACGCTTACGACACTTAAAGGTTGAGATAGGGTGATGATTTATTTACCCTATCGTAATATGATAGTCTAACGGGTGCTGCGCGCGTGGTCGGCCTACTGGTAGTGGCCGTGTATGTGATCAAATTATGGTCGCTGGCGCCGACCCCCTCGTGTACTTGCCACTCAGCAACGTGGACATCTCCAATGGACAGCGTAAGGTCTACATTCGAATCTCCTCCAGGTCCGCAGAATGTATAAGGCTGGTCAGGCTGATTTGCCAGTGTTAGCGCCTGTGAAAATATGAAGTCCTCCATCAACTGTCTTCGGTACACTACATTCTGACCTCTTCCCACATAGTGCGGGCGGATAGCATGCCAAAGTGGCGAGTGCGCATTGGCGTCGAGGCCGATGATAACCCTTCTGCCCTTCAGACAACTCAGGGTGACCTCTAGCTGGTGCATGTGGTCATGGATGGGGTCGCAAAATTTGCCCACGAGTCGCTACACGACCTTTCAAGGACGGGAATATTTTGACACTTCCGTCGCTGTTTATTATGACAATATCATTTACGCACGGAAAAATATAAGTATGCTGACACCACGTAGAGGTCCCATCAGTTTACGTGACGCACCACACAAAACTCTTTGCTGAGGTGACTCAGCACAGCTGCTCCAACACGTGACATCCACATAGTCACAAGGTTCCACCACGTCCCAGCCAACGTAAAGACGGTTATGACCTATCAGCACATCTCTTAAGGCGGACGAGCACTGGAAAATCATTGTAGTCGGCCTGCTTCCTCACCAAGATTTCTTGAATGCTACTTTGCAGTCCTCTTTAACTTTTCTCTCGCTCCAGCCACAAGCAGCTCGTATAAGCCACTTATGACGTCTTCATTTTTTGGGTCTTCTTCATAGCCCCTAAGGGCAACCAGGGGAAGGCGCTGTCTCAGACACTCTCAAAGATGGAGGGGCCTCAGTTTCAGCCTCTCAGCCGCCTCCTGGGACGTGGTCTGGATTACGACACCTGCGTTTCCCACTTTCCTCAACTTATCGATCTGCAGACCGCTCTTCTTAGGATTGACAGCATTCTTCAGCTCCAGTTTGGTATCTTCTGCAGTCTTTATTGGTCCTTCAGCTTCTGCCGGCTAAAAGGCGACGACTGGGCCTTTGCTAACAGTCATCAGAACCTGATCTGCCTGCCCCCTTTGGCAACCTCAGTGCCACAGAGTACGAGCGTTGCGGTGCCTCGTCCGTCACGTGGCAAGGAACTGCTCCTGCCTCGACCTGCGCCAGTCTTCCTTCAGCTCCAAGTTTCTCCTTTTCAGCCCTTAATTCTTGCCAATTCCAGTTCCGACATATGGACCTGCATGGTCGCCACCATGGCAATGAGGTCATGGCCGTATGCAGCAACCTTGTTCACCTCAGGCTTGTTTAATTTAGACCTGGGTCCAGTAACAATGCTCAAGATGTCCCTCACTGCTTCACGTACCTGGTCGATGACATCCAGCTTGGATGCGGTGAAAGCTTTAAAGCTCCCCCTTACCTTGGACAGTCCTCCTCTTCCAATTCAGGAGCAGACCCTTTGACATCTCTGGTCGATGTAGACCTGCCACCGGGGCCACACTCCGGCGAAGCTCAGTGCGCTTGCCCACCCTTGCTCGCTGGGAAGATGGCTGCACCTCTTCCGGTAATACGCCGTGTACTACGACTTTGATGCTCCGATCTGGTGATCCACTTGCGCAATTTCTCGGGAAGCTCATAGCTTAGCTTCGAAAGATGCGCTTTGTGCCAAACCCGATCGAAGGCCTTCGCTATGTCCAAACTAACGGCCAACACCTCCCCCTTGGACGCCACTGCCTCCGCCAATTTATGAGTTAGGTAACCTAGAAGATCACCTGAGCTGAGCGACCTCGACGGAAACCGTACTGGCGGTCACTAATCAGTTGGTGATCCTCAAGGTACCGTATGAGCTGGCAGTTAATAACGATTTCCATTATTTTGGAGAGCAAGGAGGTGATAGCAATAGGACGGATCTGAGTGGTCGCCTTTTTTAGGGATCGGGTACACTAAAGCTCTCTTCCATGAATTCGGGACTACGCCTAGAGAGTAGGAGTACCGGAACAAACGCGTTAAAACCGGTGCCAATTCCGAAGCACACTTGTTCAGCACAATAGGTGGGTCTCCATCAGGCCCACTCGATTTGTTGACGTCTAGGGAGAGGAGTGCTTAACGCACCGAGCGCTGTGTAAACAGCACTTCCTGTATGGAGCACTCACACCGCGGCATAGTCGGCGGTGTGTTCCCCCCGTCATCTAGAGTCGAGTTGGATGCAAAAAGAGAGCCTAGATTAGATAGGCTTTCTCCTTTGCGTCGTGGGCCTGTGAGTCGTCTACCCTGTGCAGAGATGGCAGAGAGGACTGACAGAAGTTCCCTGGGACAGCCTTGGCGAGAGACCAGTATGCACGTATTCCCGAAGGCAGGCGAACTAGTTTCTCGCCAATTCTGCCGATGTGCTCTGACTTTACCTTGGCAATGACACTTTTAAAGGACCTGGAGGCGGAATTATACTTCTTTTTAAGAGCGCTGGTATATACATCCCCGGACGTTGATGCTCAGCTCAGCCCCGGTGATGCAATTTTAAAGGAGTGACAAAAACAATGGCTGAGTTCTGCCTCCGATAGGCACCTCAGATGATGGAATAAATAATTCCGTCCCCTAAAGTATCACATCAGCTACAGAATCAGCAACAACTTTGGTATCATCCGGCGAGACACAAACCTGTCCCCAAGGGTAGGATGTAAAAAAAAGACCGCATCCTGTCCCAATCGGCTGACCTATAATGCCAAACACGGCGGCAAGCTGCAGATCGCAACTGCGAAGGTAGCGTGACTGGCACCGTACTCTGGATCAGACAATGGTCCGAAGAGCCAAGAGGGGCATCGACGGAGACCTGATATCCGTCCGTATGAGAGTTCAGCACAAGGTCCAACAGGGAAGGTACATGATCCTCCACATCTGGGATACGCGTAGGCGGAGTAACCAGTTGTGTCAGACCATATGCCAAAGCAAAGTTATAAACAGATCTACCAGCATATCGGTTAAATGGGAACCAACCCATTCAGCGTAGTGGGCGTAAAATCACCGAGAATGACGATCTCTGGGACCTGTTGTAGCATGGAATCTGCAGCCATTTGGACGTGCTCGATGAGTCGGTCTGTGTCGGCATTACCGCTGTGGGAACTATAGAGGCACCCGTTGACGCGAGGATGGTCGTCGCTATCTACGCGCAGCCATAAAATGGACAGGTCCGTACCTTCAAGACTACCCAGGCGTCGAAAACTGATGTCAACGCCGTGTATATGTGTTATTGTGGTACATTACGGTACAGTACGGTGCGGTGTGCGCAGGTGGTGCTGGGGCTGACGGAACGTGCGTGCGTGTATGTGTTGTTGCGGTACAGTACGGTGCGGTGTGCGCAGGTGGTGCTGGGGCTGACGGAACGCGCGTGCGTGTGTGTTGTTGCGGTACGGTACGGTGCGGTGTGCGCAGGTGGTGCTGGGGCTGACGGAGTGCGCGTGCGTGTGTGTTGTTGCGGTACGGTACGGTGCGGTGTGCGCAGGTGGTGCTGGGGCTGACGGAACGCGCGTGCGTGTATGTGTTGTTGCGGTACAGTACGG
Source organism: Parnassius mnemosyne (assembly GCA_963668995.1). Lineage (NCBI taxonomy): Eukaryota > Metazoa > Arthropoda > Insecta > Lepidoptera > Papilionidae > Parnassius > Parnassius mnemosyne. Next base: position 13,951,054 of record CAVLGL010000035.1, on the reverse strand, counting down.
TGCGGTGTGCGCAGGTGGTGCTGGGGCTGACGGAACGCGCGTGCGTGTATGTGTTGTTGCGGTACAGTACGGTGCGGTGTGCGCAGGTGGTGCTGGGGCTGACGGAACGCGCGTGCGTGTGTGTTGTTGCGGTACAGTACGGTGCGGTGTGCGCAGGTGGTGCTGGGGCTAACGGAGCGCGCGTGCGTGTGTGTTGTTGCGGTACAGTACGGTGCGGTGTGCGCAGGTGGTGCTGGGGCTGACGGAACGCGCGTGCGTGTATGTGTTGTTGCGGTACAGTACGGTGCGGTGTGCGCAGGTGGTGCTGGGGCTGACATAACGCGCGTGCGTGTATGTGTTGTTGCGGTACAGTACGGTGCGGTGTGCGCAGGTGGTGCTGGGGCTGACGGAACGCGCGTGCGTGTGTGTTGTTGCGGTACAGTACGGTGCGGTGTGCGCAGGTGGTGCTGGGGCTGACGGAGCGCGCGTGCGTGTGTGTGTTGTTGCGGTATAGTACGGTGCGGTGTGCGCAGGTGGTGCTGGGGCTGACGGAACGCGCGTGCGTATGTGTTGTTGTTGCGGTATAGTACGGTGCGGTGTGCGCAGGTGGTGCTGGGGCTGACGTAACGCGCGTGCGTGTGTGTTGTTGCGGTACAGTACGGTGCGGTGTGCGCAGGTGGTGCTGGAGCTGACGGATACGCGCGTGCATGTGTGTTGTTGCGGTACAGTACGGTGCGGTGTGCGCAGGTGGTGCTGGGGCTGACGGAACGCGCGTGCGTGTGTGTTGTTGCGGTACAGTACGGTGCGGTGTGCGCAGGTGGTGCTGGGGCTGACGGAGCGCGCGTGCGTGTGTGTGTTGTTGCGGTATAGTACGGTGCGGTGTGCGCAGGTGGTGCTGGGGCTGACGTAACGCGCGTGCGTGTGTGTTGTTGCGGTACAGCACGGTGCGGTGTGCGCAGGTGGTGCTGGGGCTGACGGAACGCGCGTGCGTGTATGTTGTTGCGGTACAGTACGGTGCGGTGTGCGCAGGTGGTGCTGGGGCTGACGGAACGCGCGTGCGTGTGTGTTGTTGCGGTATAGTACGGTGCGGTGTGCGCAGGTGGTGCTGGGGCTTACGTAACGCGCGTGCGTGTGTGTTGTTGCGGTACAGTACGGTGCGGTGTGCGCAGGTGGTGCTGGGGCTGACGGAGCGCGCGTGCGTGTGTGTGTTGTTGCGGTACGGTACGGTGCGGTGTGCGCAGGTGGTGCTGGGGCTGACGGAACTCGCGTGCGTGTGTGTGTTGTTGCGGTACGGTACGGTGCGGTGTGCGCAGGTGGTGCTGGGGCTGACGGAACGCGCGTGCGTGTATGTGTTGTTGCGGTACAGTACGGTGCGGTGTGCGCAGGTGGTGCTGGGGCTGACGGAACGCGCGTGCGTGTATGTGTTGTTGCGGTACAGTACGGTGCGGTGTGCGCAGGTGGTGCTGGGGCTGACGGAACGCGCGTGCGTGTATGTGTTGTTGCGGTACAGTACGGTGCGGTGTGCGCAGGTGGTGCTGGGGCTGACGGAACGCGCGTGCGTGTGTGTTGTTGCGGTACAGTACGGTGCGGTGTGCGCAGGTGGTGCTGGGGCTAACGGAGCGCGCGTGCGTGTGTGTTGTTGCGGTACAGTACGGTGCGGTGTGCGCAGGTGGTGCTGGGGCTGACGGAGCGCGCGTGCGTGTGTGTGTTGTTGCGGTATAGTATGGTGCGGTGTGCGCAGGTGGTGCTGGGGCTGACGGAGTGCGCGTGCGTGTGTGTGTTGTTGCGGGAAGGTACGGTGCGGTGTGCGCAGGTGGTGCTGGGGCTGACGTAACGCGCGTGCGTGTATGTGTTGTTGCGGTACAGTACGGTGCGGTGTGCGCAGGTGGTGCTGGGGCTGATGGAACGCGCGTGCGTGTGTGTTGTTGCGGTACAGTACGGTGCGGTGTGCGCAGGTGGTGCTGGGGCTGACGGAGCGCGCGTGCGTGTGTGTTGTTGCGGTATAGTACGGTGCGGTGTGCGCAGGTGGTGCTGGGGCTGACGGAACGCGCGTGCGTGTGTGTTGTTGCGGTACAGTACGGTGCGGTGTGCGCAGGTGGTGCTGGGGCTGACGGAACGCGCGTGCGTGTGTGTTGTTGCGGTACAGTACGGTGCGGTGTGCGCAGGTGGTGCTGGGGCTGACGTAACGCGCGTGCGTGTATGTGTTGTTGCGGTACAGTACGGTGCGGTGTGCGTAGGTGGTGCTGGGGCTGACGTAACGCGCGTGCGTGTGTGTTGTTGCGGTACAGTACGGTGCGGTGTGCGCAGGTGGTGCTGGGGCTGAGGGAACGCGCGTGCGTGTGTGTTGTTGCGGTACAGTACGGTGCGGTGTGCGCAGGTGGTGCTGGGGCTGAGGGAACGCGCGTGCGTGTGTGTTGTTGCGGTACAGTACGGTGCGGTGTGCGCAGGTGGTGCTGGGGCTGACGGAGCGCGCGTGCGTGTGTGTGTGTTGTTGCGGTATAGTACGGTGCGGTGTGCGCAGGTGGTGCTGGGGCTGACGGAACGCGCGTGCGTGTGTGTTGTTGCGGTACAGTACGGTGCGGTGTGCGCAGGTGGTGCTGGGGCTGACGGAACGCGCGTGCGTGTGGGTTGTTGCGGTACAGTACGGTGCGGTGTGCGCAGGTGGTGCTGGGGCTGACGGAGCGCGCGTGCGTGTGTGTGTTGTTGCGGTATAGTACGGTGCGGTGTGCGCAGGTGGTGCTGGGGCTGACGTAACGCGCGTGCGTGTATGTGTTGTTGCGGTACGGTACGGTGCGGTGTGCGCAGGTGGTGCTGGGGCTGACGGAACGCGCGTGCGTGTGTGTTGTTGCGGTACAGTACGGTGCGGTGTGCGCAGGTGGTGCTGGGGCTGACGGAACGCGCGTGCGTGTGGGTTGTTGCGGTACAGTACGGTGCGGTGTGCGCAGGTGGTGCTGGGGCTGACGGAGCGCGCGTGCGTGTGTGTGTTGTTGCGGTATAGTACGGTGCGGTGTGCGCAGGTGGTGCTGGGGCTGACGTAACGCGCGTGCGTGTGTGTTGTTGCGGTACAGTACGGTGCGGTGTGCGCAGGTGGTGCTGGGGCTGACGGAGCGCGCGTGCGTGTGTGTGTTGTTGCGGTATAGTACGGTGCGGTGTGCGCAGGTGGTGCTGGGGCTGACGTAACGCGCGTGCGTGTGTGTTGTTGCGGTACAGTACGGTGCGGTGTGCGCAGGTGGTGCTGGGGCTGACGGAGCGCGCGTGCGTGTGTGTGTTGTTGCGGTACAGTACGGTGCGGTGTGCGCAGATGGTGCTGGGGCTGACGTAACGCGCGTGCGTGTGTGTTGTTGCGGTACAGTACGGTGCGGTGTGCGCAGGTGGTGCTGGGGCTGACGTAACGCGCGTGCGTGTGTGTTGTTACGGTACAGTACGGTGCGGTGTGCGCAGGTGGTGCTGGGGCTGACGGAGCGCGCGTGCGTGTGTGTTGTTGCGGTACAGTACGGTGCGGTGTGCGCAGGTGGTGCTGGGGCTGAGGGAACGCGCGTGCGTGTGTGTTGTTGCGGTACAGTACGGTGCGGTGTGCGCAGGTGGTGCTGGGGCTGACGGAGCGCGCGTGCGTGTGTGTGTTGTTGCGGTATAGTACGGTGCGGTGTGCGCAGGTGGTGCTGGGGCTGACGGAGCGCGCGTGCGTGTGTGTTGTTGCGGTACAGTACGGTGCGGTGTGCGCAGGTGGTGCTGGGGCTGAGGGAACGCGCGTGCGTGTGTGTTGTTGCGGTACAGTACGGTGCGGTGTGCGCAGGTGGTGCTGGGGCTGACGGAGCGCGCGTGCGTGTGTGTGTTGTTGCGGTATAGTACGGTGCGGTGTGCGCAGGTGGTGCTGGGGCTGACGTAACGCGCGTGCGTGTGTGTTGTTACGGTACAGTACGGTGCGGTGTGCGCAGGTGGTGCTGGAGCTAACGGAACGCGCGTGCGTGTGTGTTGTTGCGGTACAGTACGGTGTGGTGTGCGCAGGTGGTGCTGGGGCTGACGGAGCGCGCGTGCGTGTGTGTGTTGTTGCGGTATAGTACGGTGCGGTGTGCGCAGGTGGTGCTGGGGCTGACGTAACGCGCGTGCGTGTTTGTTGTTGCGGTACAGTACGGTGCGGTGTGCGCAGGTGGTGCTGGGGCTGACGTAACGCGTGTGCGTGTGTGTTGTTGCGGTACAGTACGGTGCGGTGTGCGCAGGTGGTGCTGGGGCTGACGTAACGCGCGTGCGTGTGTGTTGTTGCGGTACAGTACGGTGCGGTGTGCGCAGGTGGTGCTGGGGCTGACGGAGCGCGCGTGCGTGTGTGTGTTGTTGCGGTATAGTACGGTGCGGTGTGCGCAGGTGGTGCTGGGGCTAACGGAGCGCGCGTGCGTGTGTGTTGTTGCGGTACAGTACGGTGCGGTGTGCGCAGGTGGTGCTGGGGCTGACGGAACGCGCGTGCGTGTATGTGTTGTTGCGGTACAGTACGGTGCGGTGTGCGCAGGTGGTGCTGGGGCTGACATAACGCGCGTGCGTGTATGTGTTGTTGCGGTACAGTACGGTGCGGTGTGCGCAGGTGGTGCTGGGGCTGACGGAACGCGCGTGCGTGTGTGTTGTTGCGGTACAGTACGGTGCGGTGTGCGCAGGTGGTGCTGGGGCTGACGGAGCGCGCGTGCATGTGTGTGTTGTTGCGGTATAGTACGGTGCGGTGTGCGCAGGTGGTGCTGGGGCTGACGGAACGCGCGTGCGTATGTGTTGTTGTTGCGGTATAGTACGGTGCGGTGTGCGCAGGTGGTGCTGGGGCTGACGTAACGCGCGTGCGTGTGTGTTGTTGCGGTACAGTACGGTGCGGTGTGCGCAGGTGGTGCTGGAGCTGACGGATACGCGCGTGCATGTGTGTTGTTGCGGTACAGTACGGTGCGGTGTGCGCAGGTGGTGCTGGGGCTGACGGAACGCGCGTGCGTGTGTGTTGTTGCGGTACAGTACGGTGCGGTGTGCGCAGGTGGTGCTGGGGCTGACGGAGCGCGCGTGCGTGTGTGTGTTGTTGCGGTATAGTACGGTGCGGTGTGCGCAGGTGGTGCTGGGGCTGACGTAACGCGCGTGCGTGTGTGTTGTTGCGGTACAGTACGGTGCGGTGTGCGCAGGTGGTGCTGGGGCTGACGGAACGCGCGTGCGTGTATGTTGTTGCGGTACAGTACGGTGCGGTGTGCGCAGGTGGTGCTGGGGCTGACGGAACGCGCGTGCGTGTGTGTTGTTGCGGTATAGTACGGTGCGGTGTGCGCAGGTGGTGCTGGGGCTTACGTAACGCGCGTGCGTGTGTGTTGTTGCGGTACAGTACGGTGCGGTGTGCGCAGGTGGTGCTGGGGCTGACGGAGCGCGCGTGCGTGTGTGTGTTGTTGCGGTACGGTACGGTGCGGTGTGCGCAGGTGGTGCTGGGGCTGACGGAACTCGCGTGCGTGTGTGTGTTGTTGCGGTACGGTACGGTGCGGTGTGCGCAGGTGGTGCTGGGGCTGACGGAACGCGCGTGCGTGTATGTGTTGTTGCGGTACAGTACGGTGCGGTGTGCGCAGGTGGTGCTGGGGCTGACGGAACGCGCGTGCGTGTATGTGTTGTTGCGGTACAGTACGGTGCGGTGTGCGCAGGTGGTGCTGGGGCTGACGGAACGCGCGTGCGTGTATGTGTTGTTGCGGTACAGTACGGTGCGGTGTGCGCAGGTGGTGCTGGGGCTGACGGAACTCGCGTGCGTGTGTGTTGTTGCGGTACAGTACGGTGCGGTGTGCGCAGGTGGTGCTGGGGCTAACGGAGCGCGCGTGCGTGTGTGTTGTTGCGGTACAGTACGGTGCGGTGTGCGCAGGTGGTGCTGGGGCTGACGGAGCGCGCGTGCGTGTGTGTGTTGTTGCGGTATAGTATGGTGCGGTGTGCGCAGGTGGTGCTGGGGCTGACGGAGTGCGCGTGCGTGTGTGTGTTGTTGCGGGAAGGTACGGTGCGGTGTGCGCAGGTGGTGCTGGGGCTGACGTAACGCGTGTGCGTGTATGTGTTGTTGCGGTACAGTACGGTGCGGTGTGCGCAGGTGGTGCTGGGGCTGATGGAACGCGCGTGCGTGTGTGTTGTTGCGGTACAGTACGGTGCGGTGTGCGCAGGTGGTGCTGGGGCTGACGGAGCGCGCGTGCGTGTGTGTTGTTGCGGTATAGTACGGTGCGGTGTGCGCAGGTGGTGCTGGGGCTGACGGAACGCGCGTGCGTGTGTGTTGTTGCGGTACAGTACGGTGCGGTGTGCGCAGGTGGTGCTGGGGCTGACGGAACGCGCGTGCGTGTGTGTTGTTGCGGTACAGTACGGTGCGGTGTGCGCAGGTGGTGCTGGGGCTGACGTAACGCGCGTGCGTGTATGTGTTGTTGCGGTACAGTACGGTGCGGTGTGCGTAGGTGGTGCTGGGGCTGACGTAACGCGCGTGCGTGTGTGTTGTTGCGGTACAGTACGGTGCGGTGTGCGCAGGTGGTGCTGGGGCTGAGAGAACGCGCGTGCGTGTGTGTTGTTGCGGTACAGTACGGTGCGGTGTGCGCAGGTGGTGCTGGGGCTGAGGGAACGCGCGTGCGTGTGTGTTGTTGCGGTACAGTACGGTGCGGTGTGCGCAGGTGGTGCTGGGGCTGACGGAGCGCGCGTGCGTGTGTGTGTGTTGTTGCGGTATAGTACGGTGCGGTGTGCGCAGGTGGTGCTGGGGCTGACGGAACGCGCGTGCGTGTGTGTTGTTGCGGTACAGTACGGTGCGGTGTGCGCAGGTGGTGCTGGGGCTGACGGAACGCGCGTGCGTGTGGGTTGTTGCGGTACAGTACGGTGCGGTGTGCGCAGGTGGTGCTGGGGCTGACGGAGCGCGCGTGCGTGTGTGTGTTGTTGCGGTATAGTACGGTGCGGTGTGCGCAGGTGGTGCTGGGGCTGACGTAACGCGCGTGCGTGTATGTGTTGTTGCGGTACGGTACGGTGCGGTGTGCGCAGGTGGTGCTGGGGCTGACGGAACGCGCGTGCGTGTGTGTTGTTGCGGTACAGTACGGTGCGGTGTGCGCAGGTGGTGCTGGGGCTGACGGAACGCGCGTGCGTGTGGGTTGTTGCGGTACAGTACGGTGCGGTGTGCGCAGGTGGTGCTGGGGCTGACGGAGCGCGCGTGCGTGTGTGTGTTGTTGCGGTATAGTACGGTGCGGTGTGCGCAGGTGGTGCTGGGGCTGACGTAACGCGCGTGCGTGTGTGTTGTTGCGGTACAGTACGGTGCGGTGTGCGCAGGTGGTGCTGGGGCTGACGGAGCGCGCGTGCGTGTGTGTGTTGTTGCGGTATAGTACGGTGCGGTGTGCGCAGGTGGTGCTGGGGCTGACGTAACGCGCGTGCGTGTGTGTTGTTGCGGTACAGTACGGTGCGGTGTGCGCAGGTGGTGCTGGGGCTGACGGAGCGCGCGTGCGTGTGTGTGTTGTTGCGGTACAGTACGGTGCGGTGTGCGCAGATGGTGCTGGGGCTGACGTAACGCGCGTGCGTGTGTGTTGTTGCGGTACAGTACGGTGCGGTGTGCGCAGGTGGTGCTGGGGCTGACGTAACGCGCGTGCGTGTGTGTTGTTACGGTACAGTACGGTGCGGTGTGCGCAGGTGGTGCTGGGGCTGACGGAGCGCGCGTGCGTGTGTGTTGTTGCGGTACAGTACGGTGCGGTGTGCGCAGGTGGTGCTGGGGCTGAGGGAACGCGCGTGCGTGTGTGTTGTTGCGGTACAGTACGGTGCGGTGTGCGCAGGTGGTGCTGGGGCTGACGGAGCGCGCGTGCGTGTGTGTGTTGTTGCGGTATAGTACGGTGCGGTGTGCGCAGGTGGTGCTGGGGCTGACGGAGCGCGCGTGCGTGTGTGTTGTTGCGGTACAGTACGGTGCGGTGTGCGCAGGTGGTGCTGGGGCTGAGGGAACGCGCGTGCGTGTGTGTTGTTGCGGTACAGTACGGTGCGGTGTGCGCAGGTGGTGCTGGGGCTGACGGAGCGCGCGTGCGTGTGTGTGTTGTTGCGGTATAGTACGGTGCGGTGTGCGCAGGTGGTGCTGGGGCTGACGTAACGCGCGTGCGTGTGTGTTGTTACGGTACAGTACGGTGCGGTGTGCGCAGGTGGTGCTGGAGCTAACGGAACGCGCGTGCGTGTGTGTTGTTGCGGTACAGTACGGTGTGGTGTGCGCAGGTGGTGCTGGGGCTGACGGAGCGCGCGTGCGTGTGTGTGTTGTTGCGGTATAGTACGGTGCGGTGTGCGCAGGTGGTGCTGGGGCTGACGTAACGCGCGTGCGTGTTTGTTGTTGCGGTACAGTACGGTGCGGTGTGCGCAGGTGGTGCTGGGGCTGACGTAACGCGTGTGCGTGTGTGTTGTTGCGGTACAGTACGGTGCGGTGTGCGCAGGTGGTGCTGGGGCTGACGTAACGCGCGTGCGTGTGTGTTGTTGCGGTACAGTACGGTGCGGTGTGCGCAGGTGGTGCTGGGGCTGACGGAGCGCGCGTGCGTGTGTGTGTTGTTGCGGTATAGTACGGTGCGGTGTGCGCAGGTGGTGCTGGGGCTGACGTAACGCGCGTTCGTGTGTGTTGTTGCGGTACAGTACGGTGCGGTGTGCGCAGGTGGTGCTGGGGCTGACGTAACGCGCGTGCGTGTGTGTTGTTGCGGTACAGTACGGTGCGGTGTGCGCAGGTGGTGCTGGGGCTGACGGAACGCGCGTGCGTGTGGGTTGTTGCGGTACAGTACGGTGCGGTGTGCGCAGGTGGTGCTGGGGCTGACGGAGCGCGCGTGCGTGTGTGTGTTGTTGCGGTATAGTACGGTGCGGTGTGCGCAGGTGGTGCTGGGGCTGACGTAACGCGCGTGCGTGTATGTGTTGTTGCGGTACAGTACGGTGCGGTGTGCGCAGGTGGTGCTGGGGCTGACGGAACGCGCGTGCGTGTGTGTTGTTGCGGTACAGTACGGTGCGGTGTGCGCAGGTGGTGCTGGGGCTGACGGAACGCGCGTGCGTGTGGGTTGTTGCGGTACAGTACGGTGCGGTGTGCGCAGGTGGTGCTGGGGCTGACGGAGCGCGCGTGCGTGTGTGTGTTGTTGCGGTATAGTACGGTCCGGTGTGCGCAGGTGGTGCTGGGGCTGACGTAACGCGCGTGCGTGTGTGTTGTTGCGGTACAGTATGGTGCGGTGTGCGCAGGTGGTGCTGGGGCTGACGGAGCGCGCGTGCGTGTGTGTGTTGTTGCGGTATAGTACGGTGCGGTGTGCGCAGGTGGTGCTGGGGCTGACGTAACGCGCGTGCGTGTGTGTTGTTGCGGTACAGTACGGTGCGGTGTGCGCAGGTGGTGCTGGGGCTGACGGAGCGCGCGTGCGTGTGTGTGTGTGTGTTGTTGCGGTATAGTACGGTGCGGTGTGCGCAGGTGGTGCTGGGGCTGACGTAACGCGCGTGCGTGTGTGTTGTTGCGGTACAGTACGGTGCGGTGTGCGCAGGTGGTGCTGGGGCTGACGGAACGCGCGTGCGTGTGTGTTGTTGCGGTACAGTACGGTGCGGTGTGCGCAGGTGGTGCTGGGGCTGACGGAGCGCGCGTGCGTGTGTGTGTTGTTGCGGTATAGTACGGTGCGGTGTGCGCAGGTGGTGCTGGGGCTGACGGAACGCGCGTGCGTGTGTGTTGTTGCGGTACAGTACGGTGCGGTGTGCGCAGGTGGTGCTGGGGCTGACGGAGCGCGCGTGCGTGTGTGTGTTGTTGCGGTATAGTACGGTGCGGTGTGCGCAGGTGGTGCTGGGGCTGACGGAACGCGCGTGCGTGTGTGTTGTTGCGGTACAGTACGGTGCGGTGTGCGCAGGTGGTGCTGGGGCTGACGGAACGCGCGTGCGTGTATGTGTTGTTGCGGTACAGTACGGTGCGGTGTGCGCAGGTGGTGCTGGGGCTGACGGAGCGCGCGTGCGTGTGTGTGTTGTTGCGGTATAGTACGGTGCGGTGTGCGCAGGTGGTGCTGGGGCTGACGTAACGCGCGTGCGTGTGTGTTGTTGCGGTACAGTACGGTGCGGTGTGCGCAGGTGGTGCTGGGGCTGAGGGAACGTGCGTGCGTGTATGTGTTGTTGCGGTACAGTACGGTGCGGTGTGCGCAGGTGGTGCTGGGGCTGACGGAACGCGCGTGCGTGTATGTGTTGTTGCGGTACAGTACGGTGCGGTGTGCGCAGGTGGTGCTGGGGCTGACGGAGCGCGCGTGCGTGTGTGTGTTGTTGCGGTATAGTACGGTGCGGGGTGCGCAGGTGGTGCTGGGGCTGACGTAACGCGCGTGCGTGTGTGTTGTTGCGGTACAGTACGGTGCGGTGTGCGCAGGTGGTGCTGGAGCTAACGGAACGCGCGTGCGTGTGTGTTGTTGCGGTACAGTACGGTGTGGTGTGCGCAGGTGGTGCTGGGGCTGACGTAACGCGCGTGCGTGTGTGTTGTTGCGGTACAGTACGGTGCGGTGTGCGCAGGTGGTGCTGGAGCTGACGGAACGCGCGTGCATGTGTGTTGTTGCGGTACAGTACGGTGTGGTGTGCGCAGGTGGTGCTGGGGCTGACGGAGCGCGCGTGCGTGTGTGTGTTGTTGCGGTACAGTACGGTGCGGTGTGCGCAGATGGTGCTGGGGCTGACGTAACGCGCGTGCGTGTGTGTTGTTGCGGTACAGTACCGTGCGGTGTGCGCAGGTGGTGCTGGGGCTGACGTAACGCGCGTGCGTGTGTGTTGTTACGGTACAGTACGGTGCGGTGTGCGCAGGTGGTGCTGGGGCTGACGGAGCGCGCGTGCGTGTGTGTTGTTGCGGTACAGTACGGTGCGGTGTGCGCAGGTGGTGCTGGGGCTGAGGGAACGCGCGTGCGTGTGTGTTGTTGCGGTACAGTACGGTGCGGTGTGCGCAGGTGGTGCTGGGGCTGACGGAGCGCGCGTGCGTGTGTGTGTTGTTGCGGTATAGTACGGTGCGGTGTGCGCAGGTGGTGCTGGGGCTGACGTAACGCGCGTGCGTGTGTGTTGTTGCGGTACAGTACGGTGCGGTGTGCGCAGGTGGTGCTGGAGCTAACGGAACGCGCGTGCGTGTGTGTTGTTGCGGTACAGTACGGTGTGGTGTGCGCAGGTGGTGCTGGGGCTGACGGAGCGCGCGTGCGTGTGTGTGTTGTTGCGGTATAGTACGGTGCGGTGTGCGCAGGTGGTGCTGGGGCTGACGTAACGCGCGTGCGTGTGTGTTGTTGCGGTACAGTACGGTGCGGTGTGCGCAGGTGGTGCTGGGGCTGAGGGAACGCGCGTGCGTGTGTGTTGTTGCGGTACAGTACGGTGCGGTGTGCGCAGGTGGTGCTGGGGCTGACGGAGCGCGCGTGCGTGTGTGTGTTGTTGCGGTATAGTACGGTGCGGTGTGCGCAGGTGGTGCTGGGGCTGACGTAACGCGCGTGCGTGTGTGTTGTTGCGGTACAGTACGGTGCGGTGTGCGCAGGTGGTGCTGGAGCTAACGGAACGCGCGTGCGTGTGTGTTGTTGCGGTACAGTACGGTGTGGTGTGCGCAGGTGGTGCTGGGGCTGACGGAGCGCGCGTGCGTGTGTGTGTTGTTGCGGTATAGTACGGTGCGGTGTGCGCAGGTGGTGCTGGGGCTGACGTAACGCGCGTGCGTGTGTGTTGTTGCGGTACAGTACGGTGCGGTGTGCGCAGGTGGTGCTGGGGCTGACGTAACGCGCGTGCGTGTGTGTTGTTGCGGTACAGTACGGTGCGGTGTGCGCAGGTGGTGCTGGGGCTGACGGAGCGCGCGTGCGTGTGTGTGTGTGTGTTGTTGCGGTATAGTACGGTGCGGTGTGCGCAGGTGGTGCTGGGGCTGACGTAACGCGCGTGCGTGTGTGTTGTTGCGGTACAGTACGGTGCGGTGTGCGCAGGTGGTGCTGGGGCTGACGGAACGCGCGTGCGTGTGTGTTGTTGCGGTACAGTACGGTGCGGTGTGCGCAGGTGGTGCTGGGGCTGACGTAACGCGCGTGCGTGTGTGTGTTGTTGCGGTATAGTACGGTGCGGTGTGCGCAGGTGGTGCTGGGGCTGACGGAACGCGCGTGCGTGTGTGTTGTTGCGGTACAGTACGGTGCGGTGTGCGCAGGTGGTGCTGGGGCTGACGGAGCGCGCGTGCGTGTGTGTGTTGTTGCGGTATAGTACGGTGCGGTGTGCGCAGGTGGTGCTGGGGCTGACGTAACGCGCGTGCGTGTGTGTTGTTGCGGTACAGTACGGTGCGGTGTGCGCAGGTGGTGCTGGGGCTGACGTAACGCGCGTGCGTGTGTGTTGTTGCGGTACAGTACGGTGCGGTGTGCGCAGGTGGTGCTGGGGCTGACGTAACGCGCGTGCGTGTGTGTTGTTGCGGTACAGTACGGTGCGGTGTGCGCAGGTGGTGCTGGGGCTGACGTAACGCGCGTGCGTGTGTGTTGTTGCGGTACAGTACGGTGCGGTGTGCGCAGGTGGTGCTGGGGCTGACGTAACGCGCGTGCGTGTGTGTTGTTGCGGTACAGTACGGTGCGGTGTGCGCAGGTGGTGCTGGGGCTGACGTAACGCGCGTGCGTGTGTGTTGTTGCGGTACAGTACGGTGCGGTGTGCGCAGGTGGTGCTGGGGCTGACGGAGCGCGCGTGCGTGTGTGTTGTTGCGGTATAGTACGGTGCGGTGTGCGCAGGTGGTGCTGGGGCTGACGTAACGCGCGTGCGTGTGTGTTGTTGCGGTACAGTACGGTGCGGTGTGCGCAGGTGGTGCTGGGGCTGACGTAACGCGCGTGCGTGTGTGTTGTTGCGGTACAGTACGGTGCGGTGTGCGCAGGTGGTGCTGGAGCTGACGGAACGCGCGTGCATGTGTGTTGTTGCGGTACAGTACGGTGTGGTGTGCGCAGGTGGTGCTGGGGCTGACGGAGCGCGCGTGCGTGTGTGTGTTGTTGCGGTACAGTACGGTGCGGTGTGCGCAGATGGTGCTGGGGCTGACGTAACGCGCGTGCGTGTGTGTTGTTGCGGTACAGTACCGTGCGGTGTGCGCAGGTGGTGCTGGGGCTGACGTAACGCGCGTGCGTGTGTGTTGTTACGGTACAGTACGGTGCGGTGTGCGCAGGTGGTGCTGGGGCTGACGGAGCGCGCGTGCGTGTGTGTTGTTGCGGTACAGTACGGTGCGGTGTGCGCAGGTGGTGCTGGGGCTGAGGGAACGCGCGTGCGTGTGTGTTGTTGCGGTACAGTACGGTGCGGTGTGCGCAGGTGGTGCTGGGGCTGACGGAGCGCGCGTGCGTGTGTGTGTTGTTGCGGTATAGTACGGTGCGGTGTGCGCAGGTGGTGCTGGGGCTGACGTAACGCGCGTGCGTGTGTGTTGTTGCGGTACAGTACGGTGCGGTGTGCGCAGGTGGTGCTGGAGCTAACGGAACGCGCGTGCGTGTGTGTTGTTGCGGTACAGTACGGTGTGGTGTGCGCAGGTGGTGCTGGGGCTGACGGAGCGCGCGTGCGTGTGTGTGTTGTTGCGGTATAGTACGGTGCGGTGTGCGCAGGTGGTGCTGGGGCTGACGTAACGCGCGTGCGTGTGTGTTGTTGCGGTACAGTACGGTGCGGTGTGCGCAGGTGGTGCTGGGGCTGAGGGAACGCGCGTGCGTGTGTGTTGTTGCGGTACAGTACGGTGCGGTGTGCGCAGGTGGTGCTGGGGCTGACGGAGCGCGCGTGCGTGTGTGAGTTGTTGCGGTATAGTACGGTGCGGTGTGCGCAGGTGGTGCTGGGGCTGACGGAACGCGCGTGCGTGTGTGTTGTTGCGGTACAGTACGGTGCGGTGTGCGCAGGTGGTGCTGGGGCTGACGGAACGCGCGTGCGTGTGGGTTGTTGCGGTACAGTACGGTGCGGTGTGCGCAGGTGGTGCTGGGGCTGACGGAGCGCGCGTGCGTGTGTGTGTTGTTGCGGTATAGTACGGTCCGGTGTGCGCAGGTGGTGCTGGGGCTGACGTAACGCGCGTGCGTGTGTGTTGTTGCGGTACAGTATGGTGCGGTGTGCGCAGGTGGTGCTGGGGCTGACGGAGCGCGCGTGCGTGTGTGTGTTGTTGCGGTATAGTACGGTGCGGTGTGCGCAGGTGGTGCTGGGGCTGACGTAACGCGCGTGCGTGTGTGTTGTTGCGGTACAGTACGGTGCGGTGTGCGCAGGTGGTGCTGGGGCTGACGGAGCGCGCGTGCGTGTGTGTGTGTGTGTTGTTGCGGTATAGTACGGTGCGGTGTGCGCAGGTGGTGCTGGGGCTGACGTAACGCGCGTGCGTGTGTGTTGTTGCGGTACAGTACGGTGCGGTGTGCGCAGGTGGTGCTGGGGCTGACGGAACGCGCGTGCGTGTGTGTTGTTGCGGTACAGTACGGTGCGGTGTGCGCAGGTGGTGCTGGGGCTGACGGAGCGCGCGTGCGTGTGTGTGTTGTTGCGGTATAGTACGGTGCGGTGTGCGCAGGTGGTGCTGGGGCTGACGGAACGCGCGTGCGTGTGTGTTGTTGCGGTACAGTACGGTGCGGTGTGCGCAGGTGGTGCTGGGGCTGACGGAGCGCGCGTGCGTGTGTGTGTTGTTGCGGTATAGTACGGTGCGGTGTGCGCAGGTGGTGCTGGGGCTGACGGAACGCGCGTGCGTGTGTGTTGTTGCGGTACAGTACGGTGCGGTGTGCGCAGGTGGTGCTGGGGCTGACGGAACGCGCGTGCGTGTATGTGTTGTTGCGGTACAGTACGGTGCGGTGTGCGCAGGTGGTGCTGGGGCTGACGGAGCGCGCGTGCGTGTGTGTGTTGTTGCGGTATAGTACGGTGCGGTGTGCGCAGGTGGTGCTGGGGCTGACGTAACGCGCGTGCGTGTGTGTTGTTGCGGTACAGTACGGTGCGGTGTGCGCAGGTGGTGCTGGGGCTGAGGGAACGTGCGTGCGTGTATGTGTTGTTGCGGTACAGTACGGTGCGGTGTGCGCAGGTGGTGCTGGGGCTGACGGAACGCGCGTGCGTGTATGTGTTGTTGCGGTACAGTACGGTGCGGTGTGCGCAGGTGGTGCTGGGGCTGACGGAGCGCGCGTGCGTGTGTGTGTTGTTGCGGTATAGTACGGTGCGGGGTGCGCAGGTGGTGCTGGGGCTGACGTAACGCGCGTGCGTGTGTGTTGTTGCGGTACAGTACGGTGCGGTGTGCGCAGGTGGTGCTGGAGCTAACGGAACGCGCGTGCGTGTGTGTTGTTGCGGTACAGTACGGTGTGGTGTGCGCAGGTGGTGCTGGGGCTGACGTAACGCGCGTGCGTGTGTGTTGTTGCGGTACAGTACGGTGCGGTGTGCGCAGGTGGTGCTGGAGCTGACGGAACGCGCGTGCATGTGTGTTGTTGCGGTACAGTACGGTGTGGTGTGCGCAGGTGGTGCTGGGGCTGACGGAGCGCGCGTGCGTGTGTGTGTTGTTGCGGTACAGTACGGTGCGGTGTGCGCAGATGGTGCTGGGGCTGACGTAACGCGCGTGCGTGTGTGTTGTTGCGGTACAGTACCGTGCGGTGTGCGCAGGTGGTGCTGGGGCTGACGTAACGCGCGTGCGTGTGTGTTGTTACGGTACAGTACGGTGCGGTGTGCGCAGGTGGTGCTGGGGCTGACGGAGCGCGCGTGCGTGTGTGTTGTTGCGGTACAGTACGGTGCGGTGTGCGCAGGTGGTGCTGGGGCTGAGGGAACGCGCGTGCGTGTGTGTTGTTGCGGTACAGTACGGTGCGGTGTGCGCAGGTGGTGCTGGGGCTGACGGAGCGCGCGTGCGTGTGTGTGTTGTTGCGGTATAGTACGGTGCGGTGTGCGCAGGTGGTGCTGGGGCTGACGTAACGCGCGTGCGTGTGTGTTGTTGCGGTACAGTACGGTGCGGTGTGCGCAGGTGGTGCTGGAGCTAACGGAACGCGCGTGCGTGTGTGTTGTTGCGGTACAGTACGGTGTGGTGTGCGCAGGTGGTGCTGGGGCTGACGGAGCGCGCGTGCGTGTGTGTGTTGTTGCGGTATAGTACGGTGCGGTGTGCGCAGGTGGTGCTGGGGCTGACGTAACGCGCGTGCGTGTGTGTTGTTGCGGTACAGTACGGTGCGGTGTGCGCAGGTGGTGCTGGGGCTGAGGGAACGCGCGTGCGTGTGTGTTGTTGCGGTACAGTACGGTGCGGTGTGCGCAGGTGGTGCTGGGGCTGACGGAGCGCGCGTGCGTGTGTGTGTTGTTGCGGTATAGTACGGTGCGGTGTGCGCAGGTGGTGCTGGGGCTGACGTAACGCGCGTGCGTGTGTGTTGTTGCGGTACAGTACGGTGCGGTGTGCGCAGGTGGTGCTGGAGCTAACGGAACGCGCGTGCGTGTGTGTTGTTGCGGTACAGTACGGTGTGGTGTGCGCAGGTGGTGCTGGGGCTGACGGAGCGCGCGTGCGTGTGTGTGTTGTTGCGGTATAGTACGGTGCGGTGTGCGCAGGTGGTGCTGGGGCTGACGTAACGCGCGTGCGTGTGTGTTGTTGCGGTACAGTACGGTGCGGTGTGCGCAGGTGGTGCTGGGGCTGACGTAACGCGCGTGCGTGTGTGTTGTTGCGGTACAGTACGGTGCGGTGTGCGCAGGTGGTGCTGGGGCTGACGGAGCGCGCGTGCGTGTGTGTGTGTGTGTTGTTGCGGTATAGTACGGTGCGGTGTGCGCAGGTGGTGCTGGGGCTGACGTAACGCGCGTGCGTGTGTGTTGTTGCGGTACAGTACGGTGCGGTGTGCGCAGGTGGTGCTGGGGCTGACGGAACGCGCGTGCGTGTGTGTTGTTGCGGTACAGTACGGTGCGGTGTGCGCAGGTGGTGCTGGGGCTGACGTAACGCGCGTGCGTGTGTGTGTTGTTGCGGTATAGTACGGTGCGGTGTGCGCAGGTGGTGCTGGGGCTGACGGAACGCGCGTGCGTGTGTGTTGTTGCGGTACAGTACGGTGCGGTGTGCGCAGGTGGTGCTGGGGCTGACGGAGCGCGCGTGCGTGTGTGTGTTGTTGCGGTATAGTACGGTGCGGTGTGCGCAGGTGGTGCTGGGGCTGACGTAACGCGCGTGCGTGTGTGTTGTTGCGGTACAGTACGGTGCGGTGTGCGCAGGTGGTGCTGGGGCTGACGTAACGCGCGTGCGTGTGTGTTGTTGCGGTACAGTACGGTGCGGTGTGCGCAGGTGGTGCTGGGGCTGACGTAACGCGCGTGCGTGTGTGTTGTTGCGGTACAGTACGGTGCGGTGTGCGCAGGTGGTGCTGGGGCTGACGTAACGCGCGTGCGTGTGTGTTGTTGCGGTACAGTACGGTGCGGTGTGCGCAGGTGGTGCTGGGGCTGACGTAACGCGCGTGCGTGTGTGTTGTTGCGGTACAGTACGGTGCGGTGTGCGCAGGTGGTGCTGGGGCTGACGTAACGCGCGTGCGTGTGTGTTGTTGCGGTACAGTACGGTGCGGTGTGCGCAGGTGGTGCTGGGGCTGACGGAGCGCGCGTGCGTGTGTGTTGTTGCGGTATAGTACGGTGCGGTGTGCGCAGGTGGTGCTGGGGCTGACGTAACGCGCGTGCGTGTGTGTTGTTGCGGTACAGTACGGTGCGGTGTGCGCAGGTGGTGCTGGGGCTGACGTAACGCGCGTGCGTGTGTGTTGTTGCGGTACAGTACGGTGCGGTGTGCGCAGGTGGTGCTGGAGCTGACGGAACGCGCGTGCATGTGTGTTGTTGCGGTACAGTACGGTGTGGTGTGCGCAGGTGGTGCTGGGGCTGACGGAGCGCGCGTGCGTGTGTGTGTTGTTGCGGTACAGTACGGTGCGGTGTGCGCAGATGGTGCTGGGGCTGACGTAACGCGCGTGCGTGTGTGTTGTTGCGGTACAGTACCGTGCGGTGTGCGCAGGTGGTGCTGGGGCTGACGTAACGCGCGTGCGTGTGTGTTGTTACGGTACAGTACGGTGCGGTGTGCGCAGGTGGTGCTGGGGCTGACGGAGCGCGCGTGCGTGTGTGTTGTTGCGGTACAGTACGGTGCGGTGTGCGCAGGTGGTGCTGGGGCTGAGGGAACGCGCGTGCGTGTGTGTTGTTGCGGTACAGTACGGTGCGGTGTGCGCAGGTGGTGCTGGGGCTGACGGAGCGCGCGTGCGTGTGTGTGTTGTTGCGGTATAGTACGGTGCGGTGTGCGCAGGTGGTGCTGGGGCTGACGTAACGCGCGTGCGTGTGTGTTGTTGCGGTACAGTACGGTGCGGTGTGCGCAGGTGGTGCTGGAGCTAACGGAACGCGCGTGCGTGTGTGTTGTTGCGGTACAGTACGGTGTGGTGTGCGCAGGTGGTGCTGGGGCTGACGGAGCGCGCGTGCGTGTGTGTGTTGTTGCGGTATAGTACGGTGCGGTGTGCGCAGGTGGTGCTGGGGCTGACGTAACGCGCGTGCGTGTGTGTTGTTGCGGTACAGTACGGTGCGGTGTGCGCAGGTGGTGCTGGGGCTGAGGGAACGCGCGTGCGTGTGTGTTGTTGCGGTACAGTACGGTGCGGTGTGCGCAGGTGGTGCTGGGGCTGACGGAGCGCGCGTGCGTGTGTGAGTTGTTGCGGTATAGTACGGTGCGGTGTGCGCAGGTGGTGCTGGGGCTGACGTAACGCGCGTGCGTGTGTGTTGTTGCGGTACAGTACGGTGCGGTGTGCGCAGGTGGTGCTGGAGCTAACGGAACGCGCGTGCGTGTGTGTTGTTGCGGTACAGTACGGTGTGGTGTGCGCAGGTGGTGCTGGGGCTGACGGAGCGCGCGTGCGTGTGTGTGTTGTTGCGGTATAGTACGGTGCGGTGTGCGCAGGTGGTGCTGGGGCTGACGTAACGCGCGTGCGTGTGTGTTGTTGCGGTACAGTACGGTGCGGTGTGCGCTGGTGGTGCTGGGGCTGACGTAACGCGCGTGCGTGTGTGTTGTTGCGGTACAGTACGGTGCGGTGTGCGCAGGTGGTGCTGGGGCTGACGTAACGCGCGTGCGTGTGTGTTGTTGCGGTACAGTACGGTGCGGTGTGCGCAGGTGGTGCTGGGGCTGACGTAACGCGCGTGCGTGTGTGTTGTTGCGGTACAGTACGGTGCGGTGTGCGCAGGTGGTGCTGGGGCTGACGTAACGCGCGTGCGTGTGTGTTGTTGCGGTACAGTACGGTGCGGTGTGCGCAGGTGGTGCTGGGGCTGACGTAACGCGCGTGCGTGTGTGTTGTTGCGGTACAGTACGGTGCGGTGTGCGCAGGTGGTGCTGGGGCTGACGTAACGCGCGTGCGTGTGTGTTGTTGCGGTACAGTACGGTGCGGTGTGCGCTGGTGGTGCTGGGGCTGACGTAACGCGCGTGCGTGTGTGTTGTTGCGGTACAGTACGGTGCGGTGTGCGCAGGTGGTGCTGGGGCTGACGTAACGCGCGTGCGTGTGTGTTGTTGCGGTACAGTACGGTGCGGTGTGCGCAGGTGGTGCTGGGGCTGACGTAACGCGCGTGCGTGTGTGTTGTTGCGGTACAGTACGGTGCGGTGTGCGCAGGTGGTGCTGGGGCTGACGTAACGCGCGTGCGTGTGTGTTGTTGCGGTACAGTACGGTGCGGTGTGCGCAGGTGGTGCTGGGGCTGACGTAACGCGCGTGCGTGTGTGTTGTTGCGGTACAGTACGGTGCGGTGTGCGCAGGTGGTGCTGGGGCTGACGTAACGCGCGTGCGTGTGTGTTGTTGCGGTACAGTACGGTGCGGTGTGCGCAGGTGGTGCTGGGGCTGACGTAACGCGCGTGCGTGTGTGTTGTTGCGGTACAGTACGGTGCGGTGTGCGCAGGTGGTGCTGGGGCTGACGTAACGCGCGTGCGTGTGTGTTGTTGCGGTACAGTACGGTGCGGTGTGCGCAGGTGGTGCTGGAGCTAACGGAACGCGCGTGCGTGTGTGTTGTTGCGGTACAGTACGGTGTGGTGTGCGCAGGTGGTGCTGGGGCTGACGGAGCGCGCGTGCGTGTGTGTGTTGTTGCGGTATAGTACGGTGCGGTGTGCGCAGGTGGTGCTGGGGCTGACGTAACGCGCGTGCGTGTGTGTTGTTGCGGTACAGTACGGTGCGGTGTGCGCTGGTGGTGCTGGGGCTGACGTAACGCGCGTGCGTGTGTGTTGTTGCGGTACAGTACGGTGCGGTGTGCGCAGGTGGTGCTGGGGCTGACGTAACGCGCGTGCGTGTGTGTTGTTGCGGTACAGTACGGTGCGGTGTGCGCAGGTGGTGCTGGGGCTGACGTAACGCGCGTGCGTGTGTGTTGTTGCGGTACAGTACGGTGCGGTGTGCGCAGGTGGTGCTGGAGCTAACGGAACGCGCGTGCGTGTGTGTTGTTGCGGTACAGTACGGTGCGGTGTGCGCAGGTGGTGCTGGGGCTGACGTAACGCGCGTGCGTGTGTGTTGTTGCGGTACAGTACGGTGCGGTGTGCGCAGGTGGTGCTGGGGCTGACGTAACGCGCGTGCGTGTGTGTTGTTGCGGTACAGTACGGTGCGGTGTGCGCAGGTGGTGCTGGGGCTGACGTAACGCGCGTGCGTGTGTGTTGTTGCGGTACAGTACGGTGCGGTGTGCGCAGGTGGTGCTGGGGCTGACGTAACGCGCGTGCGTGTGTGTTGTTGCGGTACAGTACGGTGCGGTGTGCGCAGGTGGTGCTGGGGCTGACGTAACGCGCGTGCGTGTGTGTTGTTGCGGTACAGTACGGTGCGGTGTGCGCAGGTGGTGCTGGGGCTGACGGAGCGCGCGTGCGTGTGTGTTGT
This sequence comes from Parnassius mnemosyne, assembly GCA_963668995.1. Classification (NCBI taxonomy): domain Eukaryota; kingdom Metazoa; phylum Arthropoda; class Insecta; order Lepidoptera; family Papilionidae; genus Parnassius; species Parnassius mnemosyne. The sequence continues at coordinate 13,930,403 of CAVLGL010000035.1, read as the reverse complement.
TGCGGTATAGTACGGTGCGGTGTGCGCAGGTGGTGCTGGGGCTGACGTAACGCGCGTGCGTGTGTGTTGTTGCGGTACAGTACGGTGCGGTGTGCGCAGGTGGTGCTGGGGCTGACGTAACGCGCGTGCGTGTGTGTTGTTGCGGTACAGTACGGTGCGGTGTGCGCAGGTGGTGCTGGAGCTGACGGAACGCGCGTGCATGTGTGTTGTTGCGGTACAGTACGGTGTGGTGTGCGCAGGTGGTGCTGGGGCTGACGGAGCGCGCGTGCGTGTGTGTGTTGTTGCGGTACAGTACGGTGCGGTGTGCGCAGATGGTGCTGGGGCTGACGTAACGCGCGTGCGTGTGTGTTGTTGCGGTACAGTACCGTGCGGTGTGCGCAGGTGGTGCTGGGGCTGACGTAACGCGCGTGCGTGTGTGTTGTTACGGTACAGTACGGTGCGGTGTGCGCAGGTGGTGCTGGGGCTGACGGAGCGCGCGTGCGTGTGTGTTGTTGCGGTACAGTACGGTGCGGTGTGCGCAGGTGGTGCTGGGGCTGAGGGAACGCGCGTGCGTGTGTGTTGTTGCGGTACAGTACGGTGCGGTGTGCGCAGGTGGTGCTGGGGCTGACGGAGCGCGCGTGCGTGTGTGTGTTGTTGCGGTATAGTACGGTGCGGTGTGCGCAGGTGGTGCTGGGGCTGACGTAACGCGCGTGCGTGTGTGTTGTTGCGGTACAGTACGGTGCGGTGTGCGCAGGTGGTGCTGGAGCTAACGGAACGCGCGTGCGTGTGTGTTGTTGCGGTACAGTACGGTGTGGTGTGCGCAGGTGGTGCTGGGGCTGACGGAGCGCGCGTGCGTGTGTGTGTTGTTGCGGTATAGTACGGTGCGGTGTGCGCAGGTGGTGCTGGGGCTGACGTAACGCGCGTGCGTGTGTGTTGTTGCGGTACAGTACGGTGCGGTGTGCGCAGGTGGTGCTGGGGCTGAGGGAACGCGCGTGCGTGTGTGTTGTTGCGGTACAGTACGGTGCGGTGTGCGCAGGTGGTGCTGGGGCTGACGGAGCGCGCGTGCGTGTGTGAGTTGTTGCGGTATAGTACGGTGCGGTGTGCGCAGGTGGTGCTGGGGCTGACGTAACGCGCGTGCGTGTGTGTTGTTGCGGTACAGTACGGTGCGGTGTGCGCAGGTGGTGCTGGAGCTAACGGAACGCGCGTGCGTGTGTGTTGTTGCGGTACAGTACGGTGTGGTGTGCGCAGGTGGTGCTGGGGCTGACGGAGCGCGCGTGCGTGTGTGTGTTGTTGCGGTATAGTACGGTGCGGTGTGCGCAGGTGGTGCTGGGGCTGACGTAACGCGCGTGCGTGTGTGTTGTTGCGGTACAGTACGGTGCGGTGTGCGCTGGTGGTGCTGGGGCTGACGTAACGCGCGTGCGTGTGTGTTGTTGCGGTACAGTACGGTGCGGTGTGCGCAGGTGGTGCTGGGGCTGACGTAACGCGCGTGCGTGTGTGTTGTTGCGGTACAGTACGGTGCGGTGTGCGCAGGTGGTGCTGGGGCTGACGTAACGCGCGTGCGTGTGTGTTGTTGCGGTACAGTACGGTGCGGTGTGCGCAGGTGGTGCTGGGGCTGACGTAACGCGCGTGCGTGTGTGTTGTTGCGGTACAGTACGGTGCGGTGTGCGCAGGTGGTGCTGGGGCTGACGTAACGCGCGTGCGTGTGTGTTGTTGCGGTACAGTACGGTGCGGTGTGCGCAGGTGGTGCTGGGGCTGACGTAACGCGCGTGCGTGTGTGTTGTTGCGGTACAGTACGGTGCGGTGTGCGCTGGTGGTGCTGGGGCTGACGTAACGCGCGTGCGTGTGTGTTGTTGCGGTACAGTACGGTGCGGTGTGCGCAGGTGGTGCTGGGGCTGACGTAACGCGCGTGCGTGTGTGTTGTTGCGGTACAGTACGGTGCGGTGTGCGCAGGTGGTGCTGGGGCTGACGTAACGCGCGTGCGTGTGTGTTGTTGCGGTACAGTACGGTGCGGTGTGCGCAGGTGGTGCTGGGGCTGACGTAACGCGCGTGCGTGTGTGTTGTTGCGGTACAGTACGGTGCGGTGTGCGCAGGTGGTGCTGGGGCTGACGTAACGCGCGTGCGTGTGTGTTGTTGCGGTACAGTACGGTGCGGTGTGCGCAGGTGGTGCTGGGGCTGACGTAACGCGCGTGCGTGTGTGTTGTTGCGGTACAGTACGGTGCGGTGTGCGCAGGTGGTGCTGGGGCTGACGTAACGCGCGTGCGTGTGTGTTGTTGCGGTACAGTACGGTGCGGTGTGCGCAGGTGGTGCTGGGGCTGACGTAACGCGCGTGCGTGTGTGTTGTTGCGGTACAGTACGGTGCGGTGTGCGCAGGTGGTGCTGGGGCTGACGGAGCGCGCGTGCGTGTCGGGCGCGCGCTCGACGCTGGTGACGGTGCGGCGCGCGCGCCTGGTGGAGGACGGCTACCGGCAGCTGGCTGCGCTGCCCGCGCGCGCGCTCAAGGCTGTCGTACGCGTGCGCTTCGTCAACCAGCAGGGACTTGACGAGGCGGGCATCGACCAGGACGGCGTGTTTAAAGGTACTAGTAATCGCCTAGTGGTTTGTTTTTAGCCGTCATTCATTAAATCATTTAATTTGTATCTACATTTGCAAGGTGTATTTCACTTTCAACTGCACAATAATAAATAATAGAACACAAAATTTCTGTTAAGTATACAAAATACTGAAAATATATACAAAGTATTGAAAAATCAACATTTGAAATCACACAAAACAGTTCATTCAGTCAATCAGTTAAAACTTATTTGTCGGAAACAAGTTTAAATTCAAGATACTATGAGCTCATTCTGCGTACGTCGGACCAAAAGACGAAATATCCAAAAACTGAAGTTAGCCGGGCTAACTATGACATCGGGACGTCAAACTGCTCAGTCCCCCCCCCCCCCCCCCCCGCGACCATAGATGCTATAAAGCACCCGAGACGTCGGGAATTGAAAAGTTAAATTAAACGCGATAAAATCCGTAAAAATTAGTTTCATTTAAGTTTAAATTCTTTGGCCACGATCTAAAACCGGCGCCAGATACATACAGTTTTATACATTTGAACACTTGTTTGAAGCCATGTGTAGCACGGGACTTTGAATCAATGTTCAAATAAGTGCGCCAATAAATGCACTTCGCCAAGCTGTTTCGGTGTTTTAGCGCACATCAAAGCGTTCAAAGTCGACAATTTTCAAATGTTTGCTTAGTCTGGCACACTTGCGCAAAGCTCAGTCGTAAAAAATAACATTAAATAATATTATCTTTGTAATGGAACTACTAACTACGCCGTGTAGTGGAGGTTAAGAATATCCACTACCCCATATATCCAGTGGGTGTCAGTGGGAAACAGGCAGGAGATGGGCAGCAGCATCTTCCTGATAACAGCAAAATTACAATAAAAAAACTGCGGTTGCCAACCCGCTCGCCAAGCATGGCAACCCTGGCAAATACCCCCCAATGATGAGAGTAACAAAGAGACGGCCCCCAGTCCCCGGCGGCCCTGCTATTCCTGGCTACGGTGGCGACCATGGTAACAGCGGGGTAGAGGGTACTAAGAATCTCCGGTGTAGGTTTGGTTGCCACCTAAGAACGACTGGACCTGGCACAATACAACGCACGCACCCTGAGGACTGACGAGAAGATCATAGAGCTGGAAGAAGAGATAGATAAGTTACGCTGGCATATTATAGGATTATCCGAGGTCCGAAGAGAGGGGAAGGATACGGTAATCCTCGAATCCGTCAACTTGCTCTATCACCGGGAGGGCGACCATCTGTCCCAAGGAGGTGTCGGATTTATCGTCCACAAGTCTCTCGTTAACACCGTTGTAAAGATTGTGAGTGTGTCGACGAGGGTTGCGTACCTTATACTCAGAATCAGCAAACGGTTTTCGTTGAAGGTCATATAGGTTTACGCACCAACCTCGGCACATCCCGTTGAGGAGGTGGGGGAAATGTATGAGAATATATCTAGAGCCATGCATTCCTCCAAAACCAACTATACGGTGTTAATGAGAGACTTCAATGCAAAAGTAGGCACAAGAGAGAACGGTGAGCTTGAAGGTGGGGAAATTTGGAATGGAGCAACAAATCCCAAGGGGCCAGCAGCTGGCCGACTTCATGGAGAAAGAAGGACTGTTTATGATGAACTCTTTCTTCCAGTAGCGGCCCCACAGGAAGTGGACCTGGTCGAGCCCCGACGGTTCGACAAAAATTGAGATTGACTTCATTATGACGACCAGACGACAATTGTTCAGTGATGTCTCGTAGGCGAAAACTGGTAGCGATCAGCAAATGGTTAAAGGCACACTGAACGTAAACGTTAAGTTGGAGAGGTCTCGTCTAATGAAGTCAACGCTCCGTCCCCCTTGTGCTCTAGTCCAACGTCCGAAACCTTAGCTCAAAACCAGCTCGAGTTACAAAACCGTTTTCAGTGCCTAGAAGACTGCAATGAAGTGGACGATATGAATGACAAGCTCGTGGAAACTGTCCATGCGGTCGGAGCTAAGTTCTGCAAGACCCGCCGCAGAAGAACACAAAAACTCTCCGATCACACTCTTAATCTCATGGCGGTTAGACGCGAAATGAAGCTGCAGTCTTCAACAGATTTGACGGCATACAAGCAACTGAACAGACACATCTCCAAATGCATGATGCGGTGGACTTACGCAACTGCAATACAGCTTGTATTGAAGAAGCGATCAAGCGGAACCAAGTCTCCAAAGTCTGCCAGAGATCTGTCTGCCAGAAAGAGCCAATTGTGAAAGCTGAAGACCTAATGTGGCAGCATTGTTTCCGAGACACCTGAGATTTTGAGTCAGATTGAGAGGTGCTATGGGCAGCTGTACACGTCATCGTTGGTGCCACACACAAGAGTGAGTAACGATCCAAGAGCGAGTCTTATCCGACACTACTCCGATAATATTTCGGACTTCAGTCTGAGCGACATTAGAATGGCTCTCCAGCACCTTAAAAACGACAAGACTCCAGGTGAGGATGGAATTACAGCGGAGCTTCTGAAAGCGGGTGGTAAACCGGTACTAGTACTAGTCCTTCAGAAGCTCTTTAATTTCGTCCTCCATGGTGGCACTACGCCGGAGCAGAAGTGCGGTGGTCTTGATCTTCAAGAAAGGCGGCAACGCTCTTTTGAAGAATTACAGACCGATATCCCTTCTGAGCCGCGTCTACGTGCTGTTTTCGAGAGTCATTACGAATCGTCTCGCACGCAGACTTGACGACTTCCAGCCTACCGAACAAGCCGGTTTCCGAAAAAGCTTTAGTACCATGGGACACATACACACCCTTCGGCAAATTGTACAGAAGAAAGAAGAGTACAATCTGCCACTTTGCCTTGCGTATGTGGACTCTGGTCGACGAGAAAGCCTTTGGTTCCTTCGAAATTTGGGCGGTGCTACAGTCCCTTCAGCGGTGCCCAGTTGACTGTTGTTATATCAAAGTGCTGAAGTATTTGTACAGTAGGGTTACGATGGCTATCCGAGTACAGAATCAGAGGACGAAACCTATCCAACTGCAGAGAGGTGTAAGACAGGGTGACGTTATATCACCCAAACTCTTCACCGCGGCATTGGAAGACGTTTTCAAGCTACTAGACTGGAAAGGATACAATACATCACTCACCTCCGATTTGCCGACGGTATAGTCCTTATGGCAGAATCGCTAGAGGACCTAAGCACTATGCTCAATGACCTCAATAGTGTTTCCCAACGGATAGGTCTTAAGATGAACATGGACAAAACACCTCTGCCGGTAGTTGTTGGGAGCACTAAGCTCGAAGTTCTTGACGAGTATGTTTACCTGGGACAGATAGTCCGACTAGGTAAGTCCAACTTCGACCGAGAGGTCAATCGACGATTCAACTCGGCTGGGCAGTGTTCGGGAAACTACGACATATCTTCACGTCAGATAAACCTCAAAACTTGAAAACGAGATTGTGCAACCAGTGCGTGTTGCCAGTGATGACTTATGGATCTAAGACATGGTCCTTCACTGCTGGCCGTATGAGGACGCTCAAGATCGCACAGCGAGCTATGGAGAGGGCTATGCTCGGAGTTTCTCTGCGTGATAAACTTAGAAATGAGGATATCCGCAGTAGAACCAGAATAACCGACATACCCCAACGCATTAGTAAGCTGAAGTGGCAATGGGCCGGCCATATAGCTCGAAGAACCGACAACCGATGGGCAAGAAAGGTTTCGAGTGGCGGCCTCGTACCGGTAAGCGAAGTATAGGGCGACCCCCCACTAGATGGAGTGACGACATGGTAAGACGTGCAGGAAGTCGATGGATGCAGGTGGCTCAGGACCGTGATTTCTGGCATTCCTTGGGGGAGGCCTATGTTCAGCAGTAGACTTATGAAGGGCTGTAATGATGATGAATGATTGGTAGTATGAAATATGAATGTCAAACAAACGATTGCCTATTATACTTATGTTTGATATTGGTGGTATGGATGTAAACAATGAACGTTTTCATTTATTTAATTTATTGTGTTCGTAACACATATTATGTATAAATATTTGGATTTTCCCCTTTTTTCCGTATAATCTTTAACAATGCCAGATCAATATGAACTTGAATAATGCAAAGTTTTCCCATCACGTATTACGAGTAATATACAACGTGGCCGCTACATTGGTGACTTTAATTTAACACACGGATAGGGCTAGTGTCCATTAATCATATTTATTTACTTTATATTGTATTGTATTGTAATCATTTGATAGGTTAAAATAACTCGTACATGGAAAAAACATTCCAAATAAAGTTAATAATAAAAAAGTTACTAAAATTGGGATTACCCTTGCAAAAACTTAGTTATAACTGTCATTACTAATCACTACTTTTATTTGTCTTTATTTTAAATTTTCTTATTTTCAATAAGACCACCGCGTTGGCATATACAAAGAACTAAACGGCGTTTCATGTTTTCCCGCACATTTAAAGATAAATTGTCACTCAAAGCCATTTCCCTCAATTTCTCAAACGCATTTATTATTCGATGGCGTAATTGTTCCACCGAATCCATATTCTCCACGAACACATCGTCTTTGATGCACCCTCAGAAAAAAAATCGACTGGCATGAAGTCTGGCGATCTTGCTGGCGATCTACGAGGTCCAAATCTACCAATCCATTGTGCACCAAACGTGTCATTTAGTCATGGCCTGGCTGTTGTTAGAGTGTGTTGGCGTGCCCTCTAATTGGTACCACATTCGTTGGTATCAAAGTTAACGACGTTTAGATTGTTTGTGTATTCTGACACTGTATCATTTAGTATATTAACAAACCTTTCTCCGTTCAAAGCCCCATCAATGAATACGGGTCCGATGATGTTGTCACCGTGAATAGCTTCCCAAACATTTACCGAAAATCTGTACTGATGGGTTGAGTCCCGCCAAACGCGCGGAGTTTGGTTTTTGGGTTCCCAATGATCCAGATTGTACTGGTTTCACATGCCGTTTCTGGTGAACGTGCTTTCGTCAGTCCAACAAATTTGGGAAAGAAAGTCACTGTCCTTTTCAATTTTACTCAGTAACCACTGACAATAATTCACTCTTATTAATTTATCATGCGATAGGACAGTATGTACTTTCCTAAACTTGAATGGGTGCTACTTTTCGCGCTTTAATATCCTATGGACGGTTCTGTGATGGACTTGAAAATGCCTGGCGCTCTGGCAAAGGCTAGTTTTGGTTTGGTCTTCGAAATATTTTATCACATTGTCAGTTAACTGGATTAGATTTTGTTGTGTAGGCGGTCGATCAGGGCATTGAGACCTAGAATCCACTGGCCGGTTTTCGCAGATGCGCTCCTACAATAGTGCGAGGATGTTTAGGGCATTGTCTTGAATGACCATATCTCTCGCGATATGTCCTTATCGCAAGGGCGGCATTTTGACGTCATTCTCCGTAAATTAGGATCATGCCCGCAAATTCAGCTGCTGCGTAGTTTGGATGTGTATTTGCCATTACGATCACAAGTTTACACAAACACTAATAACATTTAAAAAAATACGTCCGTATCGCAAAGATGTAAACGAACTAGATTAAAAAACGAAAACAAAACAAAGCGTTTTTATCGCAGTATCATAATCTAATTACTATCCTAATTGCACAAAAATTAATAAATAAAACTATAGGTAAACGTCTTTTTCGCGGAAAAGTTTACAAAAATATAAGTCGACGTAATTATGCGCACTATTGTGAAGAAGTGTGTCAAGGACACATGTTCGGCTGGCACTAAAAAAGAAAAGCAAAAAAAGAATTCGATTTCGTGGCGGCGGGGTGGGAGGGCGCGCGTCGCCTGCGCCGCCCGCTCGCCGACAAAGGGATGTCTCTTTCCTTTAATAGTATTGCTTATTCATTTTAATTTCAATGATGTGATGTTATGATCCGTGACCCTGGCAAAGACCGCTGCGCGACAGTTGTTTAAGTACAGGTTGCTCTACGATGCTATTTTGTAAAATTTTAAATAAAAACGTAAATAATAACGTTTAATGGAAATATAATATCTTCATGAAACGATAATCTGAAAACGTATATGTGTGTTAAATTAAAGTCACCATTGTAGTGCACAACGTTCCACTACAATGGTGACTTTATAAATTACATGTTTTATCCCACGAAGGCGAGAGATGTTTTTAGCGGGGAGCGGTTTTGTCATTTAAATAATGGTGTGAAGTGAATTTTGATACGTAAGAGCCGATTTACATTTCGACAAGTACAGTATCGAGGTAACTTACGAATCTGGCGACTTAAGTAAAAATCTCGTTTGAACGGCAGTTATTGACTTAAGTAACAAATTAACAATTAAATTAAAAGGGATAGTTGGCCGGTTTTATTTTTCGGCGAGTCAAGTTCAAAGTGTTGAGTCCCGCGCGTCTCCCGCCACCCACACATTGTATCGATCATAGGATTACGAAAGTTAAAAGGAGAATTTCTCTTCAGAGTTCCTAGAGGAGACTATCAAGCGCGTCTTCGATCCGTCTCTAAATCTGTTCCGCGTGACGAGCGAGGAGCGACTGTACCCTTCGCCTACGTCATGTCTGCAGGAGAACCATCTGCAGTTGTTCGAGTTTATTGGCAGGATGCTGGGTAAAGCTGTCTACGAGGTTAGTTATCAAATAAAACAAAATGCTAAAGAATGTTTTTGATGATGATGTTAATGCACAATTGTAAAACAAAAAGAAAGATTTCAATATTTGAACTTTAGAAAAACATTTTATGGGCATGGATAGATTCCGTTTAAACCATAATATGTGACAATTTCTCCTTCTACCTTCATTATGCTTATCTTATTGATAAACAAGGCCATTCGTAGTATCGACCTGGAAAATTGTCAAACGGTACAGCATTTTAATCATCTGCTGTGCGCAATAAAACCCAGAGTCGTAAATATTTTTTATTGCGTCCGAGGAAGAAAGTTCCTAGCAATTTATAGATGATTGATAGATAGACCGATAGATGGCGTTGTATCCATTTCATTACGTCAGGCGTAAAATAACTAGCACGACTACAGAAAGTAGCGTCAAAGTTGCGAGACATTTAAATATTGAATAAAATGTGTGTAAATGTGTAAATATAGGAAATCGATAAGCAAGACATTTGGTACTGCGATCGTCCATCCATCTGCCAAGCGTATACGATTAAATTTAATCCTCCCTACAAAGATAGAGGCCCATGTTCAGAGTGATCTTTAAGAATAATAATTCCTATGTGTTGTTATAAAAAAAATACCAGACTGTTAATCATAAGAAGAAAACTAATGAAAAAGATATTTCAGATAAAAGTTACAGGCTATATACACAGGCCTGTTCTCGTTTCTGAGAGGGTTTTAGGGCAACGAAATGTCCGCCGCGCTGCCGTGTTGCATGTTGGCGAACTTCACATGTCTTCGAAATATATTTTTTTTTTCTTATTTCTCAGACATACAGGTTTACTCACGATGTATTTCTTCACCGGCGAGCACGTGGTGAATCAGTACTTAAAATTGCAATTAACAATTTCATTGTTGCCGTCGAGCATCGAACTCGGGTTGCTCAAGTACTGTGAAATTTATAGCGAGCGTTAAGCCCCTGAGCTACCACGGCTATTTGATATAAGTTGTAAATTATAACCGACATCAAATAGATATCATATTGAATATTAATTTGACTATTTCATTTTTAAATGTTTATATATCTTATACACACGAATTTCTTATTAATGACAACAAACCTTATACTTTCACACTGGTTTCATATAAATTTCTAACAGATCAGATGTTAAATAAAGATGGTTTCTTTTGCTTTAAAATAATCTCATTATTTTATTTTGTTATCATCAGGGTATCGTGGTGGACGTGCCATTCGCATCATTCTTCCTGAGCCAGGTGCTGGGGCAGACGCAGCAGGCGCTGTACAGCTGGATCGACGAGCTGCCGTCACTGGACCGCGACCTCTACCGCAGCCTCACCTACATCAAGCATTTCCAGGTCTTACATATTCCATTCATTCAGTCTTTCTATAATTCGAACACTTTCTAAAATTTGACTTCGAATTTGTCACCTTAAAAATTGGTTTCCACGACTACATATTATTATCCAATATATAAGTTCCAGATATTTCTCTATTTTTATTTATTTACAACCACTCCCTTTATAATGTGTGGTCTAAAATCTGCAATTTTATTGCAGTTTACTTTTAGTATGTTTTTGATACATAGGTTCTCTTGTAATAGGTTCAGATCTGTCTGGATTTCCTACTATTGAATTGATACTGGGTAGTACTGATGAAGTACTACTGGGTAAAAGAGAAGGGATAAATCCATGTAAAAGGTGATATGGCCCTTTAATCTAATCTACGATGTGTAACTGTTATTGAAAACTGCAAGGGCACCTAAATTATCTTTGGGTAATACCATATAGAACTATACTGTATGTGTATTACGTTGATAATTACAAAATTTTACGCTGTTCTTTATTTCGATCATTACAGGGCGACATCTCTACATTGGAGTTAACGTTTTCGGTGGATGAAGAGAGGTTGGGTGAAATTGTAACACACGAACTTGTACCGGGTGGAAAAGCTATTCCAGTTACCAATGAGAATAAGTAAGCAATATTCACAATATTTTGAATTTTATTTTATTTATTAACACAATACAGTTTACAGTTGTGAAAATGAAAGTTTCTTAAAATCAAATGATTAGGTACTAAACTGTAAGCCAAAACATGTGTTTATAAAGTAAATTATATAGAGTTACATCTGCTAAAGTTATAAATCATTTAATAAACAGTGGCTTTGCAATCAACCATCCAGCAAATTACAAGAGGCCTGTTACAGATTTAAAGCTAGAACAAAAGTATATAAGTATATAGATGAGACCAATTATTTCAGTTATTTCAGAATATCATGGATATATCTATTGAAGACATTTGGATTTGAACCTAAAATATCAATATTTGGATAACCACTGGGTATATATGATGTGTTGTTACGGTACACTTGGAGTAAAAACAGTTTAGACTTGCGGTCACGGGTCCTGTAGTGAGTGTTTATGTTAATCGACGCAAGTAGGGACGGAGAATCAATGGTAGAGTGCACTATATTACGTAGATGTATAAGCCCGAACCTTATGCGTCACGGTTCCAGTGTAACCATGTTAAATTTAATTATCAGTTAATAGTCATAGTCATAGTCATTTATTCCATAGAACAATATTACATTGTATTGGAAATTTATTACATGGATAAAGACATTTACATGCTATTATTTTAATTAAAATTGGAATCGATAAAATTTAAACATCATTTAACAAATTAATTAAATACTTTTCATGTCATAATACACTACAAATTACATTAAAAATTATACAATACATAAACAATAAAAATTAACATTGATTAAGTTTATTTTTGTCATTTAAGTAATCGTCAACTGAGTAGTAGCTTTTTTTAATTAATAAAGATTTTAATTTATTTTGAAATTTGTGGTGGCAATAAATAGTTTTAAATGAGGTAGGCAAAGAATTAAATAGTCCAATAGCTTGATATCTTGTGCTGTGCCGTACAACATTCAATGTTGGTGTGATAGAAATTTTTAAATCTTTTCGGCGGGTCATATCTCTCTTTTTCCTTTCTTCGTATGTTTCATATTTGTGAAAGTTCTTTACTAAATGAGTAAGTGAAACTAAGATATACAGAGAGGGAACCGTTAATATGCCAAGATTTCGGAAATGTTCCTTACACGATTCAATTTGTGGAATACGTAACATGGTACGGATCGCCCTTTTTTGTAGTACAAACGCTGCCTTAATATTATACTTATAACTATTGTCCCAGAATATTATGCTATAACGTAGTTTAGATTCTACCAGAGCAAAATAAACCATTTTTAGCTGTTCTAATGTAACTTCTTCTCGTAAACTTCTTAAGGCATAGCATGCTGAACTGATAGTGGATTCTAGTGCTTTAATTTCCTTTTTCCAATTTAAATACATGTCTATGTGGATTGTTAACATTTATTGAATCTTTTTGTCTTGCTGTAGATTTAAAAAGCATTGCGTATGTTTTATTTGTATTTAATAAAAGATCGTTTGTAGTAAGTAATACTGCTAGTTAATTTAATACTTAAAAAAAATCCAATAAAAACATTATTCGCCAAACACCTGCTAATATTAATGAATGATTGTTTTAATGACGTAATACTCTTTTCAATTAATGAATAACATTCGGTCATGGCGAGCAGGACCAAACACAGGTGCATTCTCTCTCAATAGTGAGACCCTGACGCTCATAATCCGATGGGACGGCAATCCGACACGACAGCGTCGCAGGACTAACGCCTTTACGTGCTTTTCAAGACACGGAGGTGAAACACCGCCAACTTCCTGGCTCCGAATCGCTACTGAGAATTTCTTGAAAAAAAACCTATTAAGTGATTATTTGGCCGCACCCTACATTTGAACCTATTTGACACGAGTTGCTCGCCGGCAGTAACAGTAAAAAAAAATAGATTTCCCTTTCAGAAGTAAGAGTGAAGAATCGGCACACAGTCCACCTCCATCCATTAACCAATGGTTAAATGGACCAACATCTTCAATTAGATTTAAGATTATTATTAATAATGACTAATAATTAGTAATGACTAATAATAAGTAGTAAACTTCTACCTCGGAGCTGAGTACAATTAGGAGTCAATATGGGATCATTATAAAAGGAGAAGAATGTGTGTTAAAGAGATGGAAAGAGCATTTTGAAAGTTTGTTTGAAAGAGAGGAAGTGGAGGTACAGCATCTGCCACCTTCCACGGAAACTAATATAAATGTTGATGAAAATGAGATAAGCATGGATGAAATAGTGAAAGCGTTGAAAAGTATGACATTAGGTAAGGCTGCAGGGTATGACAGGATTACCGTCGAGATGCTGAGGGCTGGACAGGGCCTGGTGGCTTGTCAGCTGTACCGCCTTTTCAATCTGTGCTGGCGAAATGGACAAGTACCGGGAGACTGGTGCAAAGCCGTAATCGTGCCATTGTATAAGGGAAAAGGGTCACGGCAGGACTGCATAAATTACCGCGGTATAAGCCTTCTCAGCGTCGTCGGTAAATTGTATGCGAAAGTGCTGATTGAAAGGGTTGTGAATGAAACAGACGAGAAAGTATGGGATGCACAAGCGGGATTTAGAAAGGGAATGGGGTGTACGGATCAGGTCTTTTCCTTGCGGTGCAAAGCCGAAAAGTATTTGGCAAAAAACAAGAAAGTCTACTGCGCGTTCGTAGATCTAGAAAAGGCCTATGATAGAGTGGTGAGGAATGAATTGTGGTCAGCACTGTCCGTGAACGGTGTGAGCAGTATCCTCATACAAGCAATGCAATCTCTTTATAGGGATTCTAGTGCTTGTGTAAGGATAAACGGGGCATACACTGAATGGTTTAATATCGAAAAAGGTGTTAGACAGGGATGTGTAGCGTCACCGTGGCTGTTTAATCTGTTCATGGACAATTGTTTGACAGATTTAAAAGAGAATGAAAGTGGGTTGAGAATGAATGACTTACTCGTCAAATGTTTTCTCTATGCTGATGACCAAGTATTACTTGCGTCTTCGGCCGAGGAGTTGCAGGAGATGGTAACTGCTATGAGTGGAGCTTTTATTAGAAAGGGAATGAAGATGAATGTAAGGAAGACGAAAGTGATGGTGTTTGAAAAAGATGAGGCAGTGACAGACTGCAATATTGTGATTGAAGATGAACAAATTGAACAGGTGAAAGAGTTTGTGTATCTGGGTTCAAAGTTTACAAGAGATGGAAAGTGTGAGAGTGATATCGAAAGAAGAGTGAATGCAGGAAACATGGTGAATGGAGCTTTGCACTCCTTTATGAGCAGTCGAAAGGTGTCTAACAAGGCTCGTTTGGCTGTGCATGAGGGGGTGTTGGTTCCGACACTCATGTACGGAAGTGAAACTTGGGTATGGCAGAAGAAACATGAAAACAGAATAAATGCAGTTGAGATGAGAGCATTAAGAAGTATGATAGGAGTTAAACTGAGTGACAGGATAAGAAATAGTGAGATAAGGAAACGTTGTGGTCTGAAAGAAGATGTAGTGACAAAATTTGAGAAAGGTATGCTGAGATGGTTTGGCCATGTCGAGAGAATGAATGAAGAACGATTGACGAAAAAAGTGTATAAGGCGAGTGTGAATGAAAGTGTTGGAAGGGGTAGACCTAGGCGGACATTTCTAGACCAAATCAGGGACGTCTTGAAAAAAGGCCAGGTCAAGAGTACCCTAAACCGTAGAGCATGTATGAAGGGAATAATGAAAGTGGACGAAGCGAAACAAGTATGTAAGGATCGTAGCAAGTGGAAAGAACTGGTCTCTGCCTACCCCTACGGGAAAGAGCCGTAATTATATGTATGTATGTAATAATTAGTTTCTATATAAAGTCTAAAAGTATCTTAAAAGTAATATTTTGAACAATTAAAATGCTTTAATAAGCAAAAAGTTATGATACATTAATTTCAAATATTGAGTAATATAGTAAAGTAAAGGCTTAATATTGTCCTTAATAATTCATTAAATTTACTAAAAATGCTTAAAATATTCAAAATTTATTAAATAACATAAATACAAGTCGATTATATTACAATAATACAGATAAATAACATTTATATCATAATTGGGAAATGGGTCAAAAATAATATTTCTAAGTTATGGAGTGTGATCATGCAATGCTTAAATCTTATTTTGTCAATATCTCAAAAACTACTGCTTCAAATTTAAAAATAATAACTATCTGTGTAATTAATTAACGTGTTGATTTTTTTCATACATATTATAAAAGATTTGACGAAGGCGCATACCTACTATTACTATATACTACGTAAATTCAGACATATATATGAGGTGATCGACCGCTGCTGACTACCGAAGTACTGTTGCCTAAGAATAACATACAGTCAGTCATCGCGTTTGATATTGCAGGAAAAGCCGACATAAACAATAAAATGCTAGGGTTATCAGAACGGAAACTAATAAAAAAAAACTGATTTTATTTTAATTAATAGAATCAGGCGTTACTTTGCGGAAGTGCATTATATTAAATTTGCCAAAAAATTACTTTGCGTACATCCCCTAGATAAAATAAAATGATGTGTCTTACCTAGTTTGAAGAGCACCTCCCGCCCTCCCTCAATTGCGTGCACTATCCCCGTCACCACTAACCCCAGCACCACTAGTTGCTAGGCAAGACACATCATTTTATTTTATCTAGCGGCTGTACGCAAAGTAATTTTTTGGCAAATTTAATTAATTTTTTGATTTTATTTTATTTCACGTTTAAACAATTTTTTTTATAGGAGAGGGGGCAAATGAGTATGCGGCTCACCTGATAATAAGTGCAGAGAGATGGGAACAGTATTTCATGTGAGGCCGAACCTGCGCCTTGTAAAGTTGCAGGCGGTGTGCCGGCATGAAATACTGTCCCGCTCTGCTGAGCACGCCAAGCTTTTTAGAGGACAATTTGGCTTTCTCTTCCAAGTGACCACGAAACTGCACGTCACTCGATATGTCGACTCTGAGGACACCGATACTAGCTGAGGCAACAAGTGGATTGCCTTAAAACTGAGGAGATACGACAAAGGGGTTCCTTTTAGCGGTAAACGCGCAAACTTGTGTCTTCTGGGGATTGAACTGGACTAGATTTAGTCGCCCCCAATCCGAGACTTTGTTCAGCAAAGACTCGACTTCAGACACAAAATTGTCGCGGTACTCGGCGACGTTTTCCCTAGAATTTCCCTAGATCGAGTCCAAGGGGAATGCATTGGCCGTTAGTTTGGACATAGCGAAGGCCTTCGATCGGGTCTGGCACAAAGTGCTTCTTTCGAAGCTTTCTTCCTATAGGCTTCCCAAGAAATTGTGCAAATGGATCACCAGTTTTCTTGCTGATCGGAGCATCAAGGTCGTAGTAGACGGTGCATGCTCATGATTTATTTATCAACGCTGGTGTTCCACAAGGCTGCGTGCTATTACCAACGCTGTTTCTCCTGCATATCAATGATATGTTGCAAACTGGTAACATTCATTGCTATGCAGACGACAGCACTGGTGATGCCTGATATACCGGCTGTGCCAATATTTCTAGGGAAAACGTCGCCGAGTACCGCGACAATTTTGTGTCTGAAGTCGAGTCTTTGCTGAACAAAGTCTCGGATTGGGGGCGACTAAATCTAGTCCAGTTCAATCCCCAGAAGACACAAGTTTGCGCGTTTACCGCTAAAAGGAACCCCTTTGTCGTATCTCCTCAGTTTTAAGGCAATCCACTTGTTGCCTCAGCTAGTATCGGTGTCCTCGGAGTCGACATATCGAGTGACGTGCAGTTTCGTGGTCACTTGGAAGAGAAAGCCAAATTGTCCTCTAAAAAGCTTGGCGTGCTCAGCAGAGCGGGACAGTATTTCATGCCGGCACACCGCCTGCAACTTTACAAGGCGCAGGTTCGGCCTCACATGAAATACTGTTCCCATCTCTCTGCACTTATTATCAGGTGAGCCGCATACTCATTTGCCCCCTCTCCTATAAAAAAAATTGTTTAAACGTGAAATAAAATAAAATCAAAAAATTAATTAAATTTGCCAAAAAATTACTTTGCGTACAGCCGCTAGATAAAATAAAATGATGTGTCTTGCCTAGCAACTAGTGGTGCTGGGGTTAGTGGTGACGGGGATAGTGCACGCAATTGAGGGAGGGCGGGAGGTGCTCTTCAAACTAGGTAAGACACATCATTTTATTTTATCTAGGGGATGTACGCAAAGTAATTTTTTGGCAAATTTAATATAATGCACTTCCGCAAAGTAACGCCTGATTCTATTAATTAAAATAAAATCAGTTTTTTTTTTATTAGTTTCCGTTCTGATAACCCTAGCATTTTATTGTTTATGTCGGCTTTTCCTGCAATATCAAACGCGATGACTGACTGTATGTTATTCTTAGGCAACAGTACTTCGGTAGTCAGCAGCGGTCGATCACCTCATATATATGTCTGAATTTACGTAGTATATAGTAATAGTAGGTATGCGCCTTCGTCAAATCTTTTATAATATGTATGAAAAAAATCAACACGTTAATTAATTACACAGATAGTTATTATTTTTAAATTTGAAGCAGTAGTTTTTGAGATATTGACAAAATAAGATTTAAGCATTGCATGATCACACTCCATAACTTAGAAATATTATTTTTGACCCATTTCCCAATTATGATATAAATGTTATTTATCTGTATTATTGTAATATAATCGACTTGTATTTATGTTATTTAATAAATTTTGAATATTTTAAGCATTTTTAGTAAATTTAATGAATTATTAAGGACAATATTAAGCCTTTACTTTACTATATTACTCAATATTTGAAATTAATGTATCATAACTTTTTGCTTATTAAAGCATTTTAATTGTTCAAAATATTACTTTTAAGATACTTTTAGACTTTATATAGAAACTAATTATTACATACATACATATAATTACGCCTCTTTCCCGTAGGGGTAGGCAGAGACCAGTTCTTTCCACTTGCTACGATCCTTACATACTTGTTTCGCTTCGTCCACTTTCATTATTCCCTTCATACATGCTCTACGGTTTAGGGTACTCTTGACCTGGCCTTTTTTCAAGACGTCCCTGATTTGGTCTAGAAATGTCCGCCTAGGTCTACCCCTTCCAACACTTTCATTCACACTCGCCTTATACACTTTTTTCGTCAATCGTTCTTCATTCATTCTCTCGACATGGCCAAACCATCTCAGCATACCTTTCTCAAATTTTGTCACTACATCTTCTTTCAGACCACAACGTTTCCTTATCTCACTATTTCTTATCCTGTCACTCAGTTTAACTCCTATCATACTTCTTAATGCTCTCATCTCAACTGCATTTATTCTGCTTTCATGTTTCTTCTGCCATACCCAAGTTTCACTTCCGTACATGAGTGTCGGAACCAACACCCCCTCATGCACAGCCAAACGAGCCTTGTTAGACACCTTTCGACTGCTCATAAAGGAGTGCAAAGCTCCATTCACCATGTTTCCTGCATTCACTCTTCTTTCGATATCACTCTCACACTTTCCATCTCTTGTAAACTTTGAACCCAGATACACAAACTCTTTCACCTGTTCAATTTGTTCATCTTCAATCACAATATTGCAGTCTGTCACTGCCTCATCTTTTTCAAACACCATCACTTTCGTCTTCCTTACATTCATCTTCATTCCCTTTCTAATAAAAGCTCCACTCATAGCAGTTACCATCTCCTGCAACTCCTCGGCCGAAGACGCAAGTAATACTTGGTCATCAGCATAGAGAAAACATTTGACGAGTAAGTCATTCATTCTCAACCCACTTTCATTCTCTTTTAAATCTGTCAAACAATTGTCCATGAACAGATTAAACAGCCACGGTGACGCTACACATCCCTGTCTAACACCTTTTTCGATATTAAACCATTCAGTGTATGCCCCGTTTATCCTTACACAAGCACTAGAATCCCTATAAAGAGATTGCATTGCTTGTATGAGGATACTGCTCACACCGTTCACGGACAGTGCTGACCACAATTCATTCCTCACCACTCTATCATAGGCCTTTTCTAGATCTACGAACGCGCAGTAGACTTTCTTGTTTTTTGCCAAATACTTTTCGGCTTTGCACCGCAAGGAAAAGACCTGATCCGTACACCCCATTCCCTTTCTAAATCCCGCTTGTGCATCCCATACTTTCTCGTCTGTTTCATTCACAACCCTTTCAATCAGCACTTTCGCATACAATTTACCGACGACGCTGAGAAGGCTTATACCGCGGTAATTTATGCAGTCCTGCCGTGACCCTTTTCCCTTATACAATGGCACGATTACGGCTTTGCACCAGTCTCCCGGTACTTGTCCATTTCGCCAGCACAGATTGAAAAGGCGGTACAGCTGACAAGCCACCAGGCCCTGTCCAGCCCTCAGCATCTCGACGGTAATCCTGTCATACCCTGCAGCCTTACCTAATGTCATACTTTTCAACGCTTTCACTATTTCATCCATGCTTATCTCATTTTCATCAACATTTATATTAGTTTCCGTGGAAGGTGGCAGATGCTGTACCTGCACTTCCTCTCTTTCAAACAAACTTTCAAAATGCTCTTTCCATCTCTTTAACACACATTCTTCTCCTTTTATAATGATCCCATATTGACTCCTAATTGTACTCAGCTCCGAGGTAGAAGTTTACTACTTATTATTAGTCATTACTAATTATTAGTCATTATTAATAATAATCTTAAATCTAATTGAAGATGTTGGTCCATTTAACCATTGGTTAATGGATGGAGGTGGACTGTGTGCCGATTCTTCACTCTTACTTCTGAAAGGGAAATCTATTTTTTTTTACTGTTACTGCCGGCGAGCAACTCGTGTCAAATAGGTTCAAATGTAGGGTGCGGCCAAATAATCACTTAATAGGTTTTTTTTTTCAAGAAATTCTCAGTAGCGATTCGGAGCCAGGAAGTTGGCGGTGTTTCACCTCCGTGTCTTGAAAAGCACGTAAAGGCGTTAGTCCTGCGACGCTGTCGTGTCGGATTGCCGTCCCATCGGATTATGAGCGTCAGGGTCTCACTATTGAGAGAGAATGCACCTGTGTTTGGTCCTGCTCGCCATGACCGAATGTTATTCATTAATTGAAAAGAGTATTACGTCATTAAAACAATCATTCATTAATATTAGCAGGTGTTTGGCGAATAATGTTTTTATTGGATTTTTTTTAAGTATTAAATTAACTAGCAGTATTACTTACTACAAACGATCTTTTATTAAATACAAATAAAACATACGCAATGCTTTTTAAATCTACAGCAAGACAAAAAGATTCAATAAATGTTAACAATCCACATAGACATGTATTTAAATTGGAAAAAGGAAATCAAAGCACTAGAATCCACTATCAGTTCAGCATGCTATGCCTTAAGAAGTTTACGAGAAGAAGTTACATTAGAACAGCTAAAAATGGTTTATTTTGCTCTGGTAGAATCTAAACTACGTTATAGCATAATATTCTGGGGCAATAGTTATAAGTATAATATTAAGGCAGCGTTTGTACTACAAAAAAGGGCGATCCGTACCATGTTACGTATTCCACAAATTGAATCGTGTAAGGAACATTTCCGAAATCTTGGCATATTAAAGGTTCCCTCTCTGTATATCTTAGTTTCACTTACTCATTTAGTAAAGAACTTTCACAAATATGAAACATACGAAGAAAGGAAAAAGAGAGATATGACCCGCCGAAAAGATTTAAAAATTTCTATCACACCAACATTGAATGTTGTACGCCACAGCACAAGATATCAAGCCATTGGACTATGCCGATCTTGTTCCAATTTTTCAAAAATGGCATCGAATTTATCCGTATGAAGGCGACCAGAGCGAGCTGCATCTTTGACATCAATTATTCCGGACTAAAAACGCTTGAACCAACTTTGTGTTACTCTTACTGACACTGCATTAGGTTGATAAACGGCACAATTTTTTTTCGCGGCTTAAGTCGCATTTTTCGCTTTTTTGTAATAAAACTTCAGGATTTATGGAATTTCATCGTTCATCACTCATTTTGGCGGCCAAAAAAACAATTGGAAAAATGGCGGGAAAGTGGCTCATATTATGTATTGATATTAAAACCAGCCAAATACAAACAATACAACCAAAGAGATTTTTCTTCAATTTTATACAAACAAAATACGAAGAAACTTTTTTCGCGACCTATTATTTGCCATTGGCTTTATCTGCCGTTATATTGGTTGGTGGAGCATATGTGTCGACCTCATGCGGGCAGCTGAAGGAAGGAGACTCGTGGGACCCCATTCCCTCAAGGTGAGCAGTAGACTTATGACATGCTCTGCGGCTAGAGGCAGTGCTGATCATGCAATTGATTGTGATGCCTTACTCTAACATCACGTCTGCAAGAGCGGCGGTCTGGTTATTATTCGACGTGTTTCTAAACCGTGTGACGTACATTCACTGTGGCTAAATTTGATCGTATCCTGGCGTTTACAGACATTAACATGCGTGACTTCGGTTGATGTTTGTGCTTTCGCACCACCTAGGGACTAAGTCTTCTTTTACTGGTTCGCCAGTTATTTTGCGGTGGACTACGGTCCAGTCCTCAATTTCTCGTCCCTCTTCGGGGGAGCCAGACTTGGGTTGGCACTCGCCGCACACGGCGTCGGCTCGTGTGGAGCCGTATGTCTCCCCCATATTCTTTTAAATGTGTGTGAACGAAGCCTTTGTATCGAGCATTTCTATATAAATATTGTAAGCCTTTACCAAACGGAAAAGGATTGATTATAAGGAATAGATTGATGTGAACCTGATACAAGTTTAATAGGGACAATTTAATGTTTATTAACCTTTTTTTGAGCCCGTTCTTCGTGAACGGGGTTCTTTAGATTGCTCTAGTGAATATTCATTTTTTCAAGAGACACCTAA
Organism: Parnassius mnemosyne; assembly: GCA_963668995.1. NCBI lineage: Eukaryota > Metazoa > Arthropoda > Insecta > Lepidoptera > Papilionidae > Parnassius > Parnassius mnemosyne. The sequence continues at coordinate 13,908,379 of CAVLGL010000035.1, read as the reverse complement.
AAGAACTAAGTTACTAAACAAACACAACGTAAACAAGGGTACCAACTGAGACGAAACGATCACGCCATAAATATAACAAACGGCCGTTAACTTATCTTTTAGAAAGGTCCTTGGGAAATATCAATATTCATTAGCTGGACACGTAGTTTATATTATGAAATATTGTTTTAATTTAACAGACGGTTTTTTATATAAAGAAGGAGGGTGAGTCTTACACTCGGTATCAGTAAAAAGCGTCTCTGGACACTCACCATTTGAAATATAACACAGCATTAAGTTGCTATTTTAAGCTGGTTTATGTAAAAGCGTGGTCCTACCTCGGTTGAGCCGACACATTCGTGCTGTACCCATAATATAGCTGCAGTGTGGTTCTACACTGCCAACTTATTTTTTTTTAATTTCTATCTCATTGCATGTTGTGCATTCTCTAGCTCTAGACGAACGAGACTAGCGATCTACAAAAACCCGAACCTAAAGCTCTTTAACATTTCTTTTCGATTTTTTTTTATAAAACTGAAGTGACAAACGAACTTACACCCCACCTGATAAAAAGTGGCTATGCAGTCCACCCGCAGCCAACTTTTGCGTTGTAACCTCTGAGGACTTAGGTGGAATGCCTCACAGGCTGTAAATATGCTGACTAGAGAGTCAGTATATTTACATAGAGATGACATTCAGAACGGAACACAGGAGTAGTAGGCAAGAGATAGACCCAGATGAACTTCTAGGCAGAAAAAGAGTTCTACCACCTAATACACTGATGTGCAAGATTGTGCACATGTGAGTGACCGACATGTTCAGTGGCGAAGCTAGAGCTCCCAACTAGGACAAGTCCATGATATAGTTTTGTTGTTTTTAGCAGTTTTATAAAAAATACACCAATCTTGATCTGTCTCCAGTCTTCAGTTTCATATTCAGTGCTGTCGAGGACGTATTTAACAAAGCACACAGAAGGCATACTACTGCTAGATAGATTGTATGACTTGAAAAAAGCCCTTTGGGTTTGCTTGAGCGAAAGAAAAAGATATTTACATACAATACATGAACAAAACAAAAGCATGAACAAAGTACAAACAAACTATGTATAAAATTTAAGAAAAAAAAAAACAAATTATTTATATTCTAAATCGAATCGTCTCTCTTTCTTAAGGAAAGATTTGATTACGTTTCTCAACAAAGTTTAAAGATTTTACCTTTTCCTCCCGATTAGCACTTTAACACACTTCAATTCATCACAAGGAACACTATTATCCTCCATTTTCACTAGAAATCTTTTAAAAAAGATAAATATTCTACTCGCAATATTAATTCGCACAAGTAAACACACAGAGTACCTAAACATTGAAATGTGAAGTGAAGTTGCTAATGTATCGCTATCTCCCGGGCGCCCCCGCGCTCGACTAACTTCACACCAAAAGGCGGGCTTTTGGCTCCATACTAATTGCTATATAAACAATCGTAATTATATTTCATTATGGAACATTTTGCCACAGGTTAGAAAGGGAGCGATCGTCTTCTCGAAAGCCAGGTAAAAAGCCCACGCGTGCAAGAGAGACGACTAATCGCTCAACTCAACTCCTTTACTATGACAGCATTATCGCGCAGTAAAGCAATCTACCAAGTGTTGACGTTACATAATAAGGCTACGAGGTCACAACCTGTGTAGAACAGAGGAGCGGTTTGAAACAGTTTACGAGTTATTTTATTAGTTGATATTATTGATTGAGCCAGTTTGTTAGGGCAAGCCTGGCTTCTCGGCTTCTACGTAAGCTATGCTACCGGACATGATTCTAAATATCATGATCATCATCATAATCTTCATTATTACTTTCCGTCACAATCTCGCTGCTGAACATAGTCCTTCCCCATTAAACGCCACAAAGCACGGTCCAGAGCCACCTGCATCCACCGACTTCCTACATCTCTTACCAGGTCGTCACTCCCATCTAGTAGTCTATAAAATTGGAAAGTTAATAATATAACTTATACGTAATTCTTTACTTACAGAATAAACTACATTCACATGATGGCCCACTTTCGCATGCACACGCAAATCAAAGATCAAACCAACGCGTTTATTAAAGGCTTCAGGGCTATCATCAATCCTGAGTGGCTTTCACTGTTTTCCACTCCAGAGGTAAGAATGTAATTGGCTTGTAGTATACAAATAAAGTAAATTATTGATATAATTTTCTTTAAGACTTCATTTAATATAATATAGTAAAGAAATCAAGAGTACATTTTGAACAAATTTACTTTTGGCTAATAAGAAAAAAGGAAGGTTTTTTTTTAATTTTAGTATAAAGTTATTGTATTCTATAATCATAATAATATCCTGCCATTCTGGAGTACTGCCTTTTCAAATCAAAATAATTTTTGTTTGCCTGAGAATTCTAATTTCTAATTAATTTTACTTTAGTTATTTGTGTATTGATTATCGTTACGTTTTCATTGCATTTGAATCTTTTTCGTTATCATGGATACGTTAAAAACTCGAGTAATTATGATCGACGAATTATCAACGACGTTAACGGAGCGAATACTACAAAAGAACGCACCGCCCGTTATTGATTTGCCCGCTTCCGTTCTGGAAATTTCGACCTGAAAAATAAACCCCGTGGTCGTCTGAAAACTTTGGTCGAGGATGACAAATTAAAGGCGATTGTGGAAGCAGATGATACTCAATCTACGGGCTGAATTAGCAGCAGCTTTGGCCGTTAGTATCAAAACAATATTGGTCTATTTGCTAAGCTACGCTAAATTGACAAGGTAAAAAAGCTTGACAGACGGGTGCCGCAGTGTGCGGTCTATCATATAGTGCTTGCCTGCGCAGGTGGTCAGCAGAATTTCCAACAGGGAAGATGCATGATCCTCCACATCTGGAATCCGCGTAGGTGAAGTAACTAGTTCTGTCAGACCATATTCAAAGGCAAAGTCATATATAGATCTTATCCCCATATGATACCGAGCCATTCGGCGTGGTGGGCGTTAAAATCGCCGAGTATCACTATCTCTATACGCCATCTCCAGCTCGGGATACAAAGAGGTGTTCTAATTTGTACCCTGAGTAGGATAGGTACGAAGTATCAGCCGGCGAGGATACCTGCGTCTCGGTCAAAAAGAGCAAGGCCGTCTACACAGTTTCTAGATGGTAGTGGAGGATGTTTTTTTTTAATTTTAATAGCCTCTCGTATCATCCTTGGTAGAAATCTGTGTTCTTTTGCGAGGATTGGTGGTCTATCAAATCTGACGTAATGGCGGGGACGATCTCGAACATGCTCAAGATCCCCGCCTTTAACTCTTTTAATTTTAACATTAAATTTGTGAAAATAAAGATATTATCTGATTGCACTTACTGAATCAGTGCTGAAATGAGAATTGATGGATACGCATCTTAATACAAAATAGCTCTTCTTATATCAAAATCTAATTACTTTTACGTGGTAGGGACACGCGACAGCTATAATATGTTTGTAGCACGAATAAATCGGCTTGACCAGGGCAGATAGGATCACGCTCTCATAGAATACCAGCGTGAAATAACAGCTTAATGCTGCTGTGTTTCGTATGGCAAGTGTAGAGATCCGGAGACATTTTTTTACTGGAAACGAGGCATTCCATCTTAGTCCTCAGGTGTGACATAGCATCTGCATTTTTAGTCAAGAATAGGTGTAGATGTCTATGGGTCGAAGCATCCACTTACCATCAGGTGGACTATGTGCTCTCTTGTCACCCTTATTCTATAAAAAAAACCAAGGCGAACCGATGTAATTGGTTGGTGAAGTAGAGAAGAGAGGGGGAAGCGCGGTTGGGTTCTGCCATACTATATAGCATACGATAGTGTCCTATAGCTGCTGAAAGCATGCGATTGCCATTTCTCGCAGCCTTTGACTTACGATGCGTATAAATGTGCCCAAAACCATCTAGCTAAATGCAAATCGATGCTGATAAATGTGATTTTAGTTTTATGGTTAGAGGCTCTTTGTTCAGTTTATTTTGGCTAGTTTGTGGGTTGTACGACCTTTTCTGCCACGAGAGTGGCGCCACTTGTAACTTAATTTTTTTAAAAGTGTAGAGGTTAGTTTCTTCTGAAATTTTGTTATAATTTATATTTATTAGATTAGAAATGACTAAACCAAATTACGGATAGTCTTAAAAGTAGAAAAACTAATAAAAGCTAAAAATGTGTAAAAAAATAAAAAAATACAATTATGTCTATACTATCATAGAGCAACATGGGCCACTGGCAGACCGGAGGGGTGTAGCCTTATGCAGGTATTCCCCTCTGTCAAAGTATAAGTTCACGCGGTCCTATGCGTACAATAAAACTAGTTGCAGCCGCACTGTCACTTGACTAAATCTAGTTGCGTGGCTGGATCGACGTCATACAAAAATGCCGAATAGCTAATTTTTTTTTTCTGCATAAAGAGGTCTACCACGGCAAATTTACAAAAACATGGCGTTATCTTTATATATTGTGTGTTCGGTCACGGACTGGCGATATTCTAGTTACTTATATTACAACTATTTTAATACACAAATACACAACAGTCTGAGGTCTAATCGCCTTTCCCTCTATGTGGCAGCTATTTTGTTTTTATTTCCTTGCGATATTCTCTACGTGTGTACAAAAAAACCATATCCCTCAAAGTTTTAGTCTTCCAATATTGCCTATCGATTAACTTACGAAAAAATCGTTTCACATATCGTAACTTTAAAAAAAATATTTTAGTCCAAAAATTTTTTTCAAACTTTTATGCAATTCGGCAAATTATTGTAAATTGCTACAAAAATAACAACGATCCCCTTTTATTTTTTTACTAGATCGACAGAGGACGAGTATGTTTCATCTCACTTTGTCACGCTTGTAGTTTGCAATATTTCAGGCCTGCTCTTGAATGGAATGCATCACTACATTCAATTCAAGAGCAAGCATTACCAGATGTTACTTAACATAGGTATTTTGTGTTTGCACATACGAGTCCGATACCCATCCGAGTCTGTATCCGAGTTGTCGCTGTTACCTGTTGATACTGTTATAATATATCTATGTGAGTGTGAAATTTTCAGTTTATTGTTGTAATGGTTATGTGTGAGTTTCCTAGTGATAGACGATTGTTTTGTGTGCGCAGATTTTCCCACGCAAAAAATGACAATTCTGTAGCGGGAAAACACTATGGCTACTCTCCTCCAGTCCGCCGCCGGTGGCCCTTGTTGCTCTATGATATACTATACATACACTAGAAACTAAAAACTTTTATTTCAAACGCAACTTTTCAATTATGATGACACTGTATGACTATGCCGTGTAGTGGCGGTTAAGAATACCCACTACCCCATATCTTCCCGTGGGTGTCGTAAGAGGGCGACAGTGGGAAACAAGCAGGAGATGGACAGCAGCATCTTTCTGATAACAGCAAAAGGACATTATAAAACTGCGGTTGCCAACCCGCTCGCCAAGCGTGGCAACTATGGATATATACCCCCCGACGAATAAAGTTACGAGGAGACGGCCACCAGTCCCCGGCGGCTCCGCTATTCCTGGCTACGGTGACGACCATGGTAACGGCGGGGCAGGGGGTGCTAAGAATCTCCGGTGGAGGTTCGGTTGCCACCTACGACGACTCGACCTGGCAACTTATAACGCACGCACCATGAGGACTGACGACAAGATCCTGGAGCTGGAAGAAGAGATAGAAAAGTTGCGCTGGAATATTATAGGATTATCCGAAGTCCTGAGAGAGGGGGAAGACAAGGTAATCATCGAATCCGACCATCTGTCCCAAGGAGGTGTCGGATTTATCGTCCACAAGTCTCTCGTTTCGAGAGTTGCGTACCTTATACTCAGAATCACCAAACGGTATTCGCTGAAAGTAATACAGGTATACGCACCAACCTCGGCACACCCCGATGAGACGGTGGAGGAAATGTATGAGGATATCTCTAGAGCCATGCATTCCTCCAAAACCCACTATATGGTGTTAATGGGAGATAATGAGAGACTTCAACGCAAACCAAGAGAGAACGGTGAGCTGAAAGTAGGGAAATTTGAAATAGGGCAACGGAACCCAAGGGGCCAGCAGCTGGCTGACTTCATAGAGAAAGAGGGACTCTTTATGACGAACTCTTTCTTTCAGAAGTGTCCTCACAGGAAGTGTACCTGGTCTAGCCCCGACGGTTCGACAAAAAATGAGATTAACTTCATTATGACGACTTAGACGACAACTGTTCAGTGATGCCTCAGTGATCGCGAGGGTGAAAACTGTTAGCGATCACCGAATGGCTAGAGGCACACTGAACCTAAATGTTAAGTTGGAGAAGTCTGGTCTAATGAAGTCAACGCTCCGTCCCCTCGTGCTCTAATCCAAAGTCCCGAAACCTTTCAGCTTGAGTTACAAAACCGTTTTCAGGGCCTAGAAGACTGCAATGAAGTGGACGATATTAATTAATAATAAGCTCGTGGAAACTGTCCATGCGGTCGGAGCTAAGTTCTGCAAGGCCCGCCGCAGAAGAACACAAAAACTCTCCGATCACACTCTCAATCTCATGGCTGTTAGACGGGAAATGAAACTGCAGTCTTCAACAGATTTGACAGCATACAGGCAACTGAATAAACAGATCTCCAAATGCATGATGCGGCAGGATTTACGCAACTGTAATACAGCTTGTATTGAAGAAGCGATCGAGCGGAATCAAGGCTCCAAATGTCTGTCAGAAAGAGCCAACTGTCAAAGCTGAAGACCGAGTGTTGCAGCATCGTTTCCGGGACATCTGAGATTTTGAGTGAGATTGAGAGGTTCTATGGGTTCTACGATCCGAGATCGAGTCTTATCCGACTCTATTCCGAAGATATTCCGGACGTCAGTCTAAGCGAGATTAGAATGGCTCTCCAGCATCTTAAAAACGGCAAGGCCCCAGATGAGGATGGAATTACAACGGATCTTCTGAAAGCGGGTGGAAAACCGGTACTTGAAGTCCTTCTGAGGCTCTTTAATCCCGTCCTCCATGGTGGCACTTCTCCGGAGGCGTGGAGCAGAAGTGCGGTAGTCTTGTTCAAGAAAGGCGATAACGCCCTCTTGAAAAACTACAGACCGATTTCCCTTCTGAGCCGCGTCTACGTGCTGTTTTCGAGAATCATTACGAATCGTCTCGCATGCAGACTCGATGACTTCCAATCTCCCGAACAAGCCGGTTTCCAAAAAGGTTTTAGTACCATAGATCACATACACACCCTTCGACAAATTGTACAGAAGACCAAAGAGTACAGTTTGTCACTTTGCCTAGCGTAGGTGGACTATGAGAAAGCCTTTGATTCCGTTGTAATTTGGGCGGTGCTACAGTCCCTTCAGCGGTGTCAAGTTGACTGTTGGTATATTGAAGTGCTGAAGTGTTTGTACAGTAAGGCTACGATGGCTATCCGAGTACAGAATCAGACTACGAAACCTATCCAACTGCAGTAAGGCAGGGTGACGTTATATCCCCGAAACTCTTCACTACTGCATTGGAAGACGTTTTCAAGCTACTGGACTGGAAATGATACAGTATTAACATCAATGGCGAGTACATCACTCATCTTCCATTTGCCGACGATATAGTTCTTATGGCAGAATCGCTGGAGGACCTAAGCATTATGCTCAATGACTTCAAAAGTGTCTCCCAACGGATAGGTCTTAAGATGAACATGGACAAAACAAAGATCATGTTTAATATCCATGTCACACCTATGCCGGTAGTTGTTGGGAGCACTAATTTCGAAGTTGTTGACGAGTATGTTTACCTGGGACAACTAGTACTACTAGGTAAGTCTAACTTCGACCGAGAGGTCAATCGACGGATTCAACTCGGTTGGGTAGCGTTCGGAAATTACGGCACATCTTCTCGTCAGGTATCCTTCAAAACTTGAAAACAAGACTGTACAACCAATGCGTGTTGCGTAAAATGACCTATGGAACTGAGACGTGGTCCTTCACTGCTGGCCGGAGGAGGAAGCTCAAAGTTGCTCAATGAGCTATGGAGAGGGCTATGCTCGGAGGTTCTCTGCGTGATAAACTTAGAAATGAGGATATCCGCAGTAGAACCAGAGTGACCGACATAGCCCAACGGATTAGTAAGCTGAAGTGGCAATGGGCTGGCCATATAGCGCGAAGAACCGTCAACCGTTGTGGAAAAAAGTTCTCGAGTGGCGGCCTCGTACCGGCGGACGAAGTATAGGGCGTCCCCCCACTAGATGGAGTGACGACCTGGTAAGACATGCAGGAAGTCGATGGATGCAGGTGGCTCAGTACCATGATTTATGGCATTCCTTGGGGGAGGCCTATGTTCAGCAGTGGACTTGTGAAGGTCTGTAATGATTATGTATGACTATCTGCGTAACAAATAAGTTCACCTTAGTCTGTACTACCAAAATCTGGTGAGCGTAAGAATATTATCCCTCATTAATGTAATGAGTTCTTCTAACACGTAAATTTGTCGCTATGAGCAGCTGCAGCGTCTGATCAGCGGCGATAACGTGCCGCTGGACCTGCGCGACCTGCGGCGCCACACACAGTACTACGGTGGCTTCCACGACTCGCACCGCGTCGTGTGCTGGCTGTGGGACGTGCTGCAGCGCGACTTCACCGAGCACGAGCGCGCCATGTTCCTCAAGGTACGCACCCACTTGCACTTGCACTTGCACGACTCGCACCGCGTCGTGTGCTGGCTGTGGGACGTGCTGCAGCGCGACTTCACCGAGCACGAGCGCGCCATGTTCCTCAAGGTACGCACCCACTTGCACTTGCACTTGCACGACTCGCACCGCGTCGTGTGCTGGCTGTGGGACGTGCTGCAGCGCGACTTCACCGAGCACGAGCGCGCCATGTTCCTCAAGGTACGCACCCACTTGCACTTGCACTTGCACGACTCGCACCGCGTCGTGTGCTGGCTGTGGGACGTGCTGCAGCGCGACTTCACCGAGCACGAGCGCGCCATGTTCCTCAAGGTACGCACCCACTTGCACTTGCACTTGCACTTGCACGACTCGCACCGCGTCGTGTGCTGGCTGTGGGACGTGCTGCAGCGCGACTTCACCGAGCACGAGCGCGCCATGTTCCTCAAGGTACGCACCCACTTGCACTTGCACTTGCACTTGCACGACTCGCACCGCGTCGTGTGCTGGCTGTGGGACGTGCTGCAGCGCGACTTCACCGAGCACGAGCGCGCCATGTTCCTCAAGGTACGCACCCACTTGCACTTGCACTTGCACTTGCACGACTCGCACCGCGTCGTGTGCTGGCTGTGGGACGTGCTGCAGCGCGACTTCACCGAGCACGAGCGCGCCATGTTCCTCAAGGTACGCACCCACTTGCACTTGCACTTGCACTTGCACGACTCGCACCGCGTCGTGTGCTGGCTGTGGGACGTGCTGCAGCGCGACTTCACCGAGCACGAGCGCGCCATGTTCCTCAAGGTACGCACCCACTTGCACTTGCACTTGCACTTGCACGACTCGCACCGCGTCGTGTGCTGGCTGTGGGACGTGCTGCAGCGCGACTTCACCGAGCACGAGCGCGCCATGTTCCTCAAGGTACGCACCCACTTGCACTTGCACTTGCACTTGCACGACTCGCACCGCGTCGTGTGCTGGCTGTGGGACGTGCTGCAGCGCGACTTCACCGAGCACGAGCGCGCCATGTTCCTCAAGGTACGCACCCACTTGCACTTGCACTTGCACTTGCACGACTCGCACCGCGTCGTGTGCTGGCTGTGGGACGTGCTGCAGCGCGACTTCACCGAGCACGAGCGCGCCATGTTCCTCAAGGTACGCACCCACTTGCACTTGCACTTGCACTTGCACGACTCGCACCGCGTCGTGTGCTGGCTGTGGGACGTGCTGCAGCGCGACTTCACCGAGCACGAGCGCGCCATGTTCCTCAAGGTACGCACCCACTTGCACTTGCACTTGCACTTGCACGACTCGCACCGCGTCGTGTGCTGGCTGTGGGACGTGATGCAGCGCGACTTCACCGAGCACGAGCGCGCCATGTTCCTCAAGGTACGCACCCACTTGCACTTGCACTTGCACTTGCACGACTCGCACCGCGTCGTGTGCTGGCTGTGGGACGTGCTGCAGCGCGACTTCACCGAGCACGAGCGCGCCATGTTCCTCAAGGTACGCACCCACTTGCACTTGCACTTGCACTTGCACGACTCGCACCGCGTCGTGTGCTGGCTGTGGGACGTGCTGCAGCGCGACTTCACCGAGCACGAGCGCGCCATGTTCCTCAAGGTACGCACCCACTTGCACTTGCACTTGCACTTGCACGACTCGCACCGCGTCGTGTGCTGGCTGTGGGACGTGCTGCAGCGCGACTTCACCGAGCACGAGCGCGCCATGTTCCTCAAGGTACGCACCCACTTGCACTTGCACGACTCGCACCGCGTCGTGTGCTGGCTGTGGGACGTGCTGCAGCGCGACTTCACCGAGCACGAGCGCGCCATGTTCCTCAAGGTACGCACCCACTTGCACTTGCACTTGCACTTGCACGACTCGCACCGCGTCGTGTGCTGGCTGTGGGACGTGCTGCAGCGCGACTTCACCGAGCACGAGCGCGCCATGTTCCTCAAGGTACGCACCCACTTGCACTTGCACTTGCACTTGCACGACTCGCACCGCGTCGTGTGCTGGCTGTGGGACGTGCTGCAGCGCGACTTCACCGAGCACGAGCGCGCCATGTTCCTCAAGGTACGCACCCACTTGCACTTGCACTTGCACTTGCACGACTCGAACCGCGTCGTGTGCTGGCTGTGGGACATGCTGCAGCACGACTTCACCGAGCACGAGCGCGCCATGTTCCTCAAGGTACGCACCCACTTGCACTTGCACGACTCGCACCGCGTCGTGTGCTGGCTGTGGGACGTGCTCGAAGAAAATTTCGAACGGAAAACTACTGTACGTATGTAATAGGTCCTTGATTTTATATGAATTTGCTGCGTTCGGAATCGCGAATCGGCATTCTGAAACGGAATCCCGTTTCGAAAAGGCTTTCCGGAATATTGATTCGATTCCGCCCGGAAAAGAGCCGTCAGAACGCAAGTCTTCCATAGATTTTGTATGAGTACCGTACGGAACGCGCCCAGTGTGTGTCGCACGACTGAAGAGAGTAGGTGGTGTTTATGTATGTTTTACATGTAATCTTATATGTGTATCTGTTTTCGTAACCTTTGTCTTATTTTATCCTGTTACATAATATTGACTATATTGCAACCTTAGGGTGTTAAGAGGATGCACCCAGTAACAATGTTACAGCAACAATGGAATCGCAATCAGAAAATCGCTGGCAGAATGTCTAGACTCAATGCCTAGCGTCTCTCAACGGAGACTTATTATTCTGAAAGGAAATAAACTTATGTGGGTGATGTATTTACGGAATCCCGTATCGGAGTACCGAAACGGAATCCTAAATCGGAATTCCGAAACGGCATCCCGAATGTATGTGGCGGCCCTTAAACTGGTATATTTCTCGGTTTCCGAAAAACGATAATTAAATTATCAAAAATTTTCTAGACCATTCAGATTTATACTGAGAAAAGTGCTGGCAAGCCATTGGATTATGGATTGATGTATATATATATAAACAGTTCTCATCCCTTCCATCATCCAGCATGAAACGCTGGTTTTAAGTAGATATAGAGTAGCGGCTTCGTTTTATAAGTGCCATGGCCACTTCTTGCATGCTGCGCAACTTTGAATACCTCGCCTGTGCTTGCTAGTGTCACTGAATGCTCGGATACCATCAAACAAGTGATTATATTAAATTTATCTAACCTCCGGTAGCGAAGCCTCCATAGAAGCCGAAAAGCCGGGCTTGCCCCGTCAAAGTGCTCGTTCAATAATATGAACTAATAAAATAACTCGTAAACTGTTGCAAACTATTTTAAATTTCCCGCGCGCTCCTCTGTTCTACACAGTTCATTAATCGTCGCGGCAAAACTGCGCAATACTGCTGTCATAAAAAAGGAGTTGAGTTGAGCGATAGTCGTCTCTCTCGCACGCGTAGGGTTTTAGCGGGCTTTCGAGAAGACGATCGCTCCCTTTCTAACCTGTGGCAAAATGTTCTATAATGAAATATAACTGCGATTGTTTATATAGCAATTAGTATAGAGCCAAAAGCCCGGCTTTTGGTGTGAAGTTAGTTGAGCGCGGGGGCGCCCGGGCGATACGTTTGCAACTCCACTACACATTTCAATGTTTACTCCATGTGTTTACTTGAGCGAAGTTTGTTATTGTTTGTTATTGCGAGTTGAAAATTTATGTTTTTTTAAAGAATATTAGTGAAAATAGAGGATTATAGTGTTCCTTGTGCTGAATTAAAGTGTTTTAAAGTGCTAATCGTCGAGGAAAAGGTAGAATCTTTAAACTTTGTTGAGAAAAAACAGCTCATATCCACATGAACAGTTACTGGTATAATTAAAACGTTTAACAACATTTTATGCGGACGGAATGAAATCTTTCTTTGAGAAAGAGAGAGGATTCAATTTAGAATATAAATATTTTTTTTTAATTTTATACATTGTTTGTACTTTGTTCATGCTTTTCTTTTGTTCATGTATTGTATTGTATGTAAATATCTTTTTCTTTCGCTCAAGCAAACCCAAACGGCATTTTTCAAAGCCACCGAAGGTATGCTTATAGTAACACAATCTGTCTAGCACTAGTATGCCTTTCTGTGTGCTTTTTTAAATACGTCCTCGACAGCACTGAATATGAAACTAAAGAGTGGAAACAGATCAAGATTGGTGTATTTTTATTAAATTGCTAAAAACAACAAAACCATATCTTGGGCTTGCCCTAGTTTGGAGCCCTAGCTTCGCTACTGCTAACCTCTTTTGCAAAAAAAAAACAGGGCAATTAAGCAAAGAATCAATTTTATTTTTACTATTAGATTGAACAATCATTCAATCAAATCAATTAAATCAAATTGAGTAAAAGCCTACCTAAAATATAATTTTAGGTAGGCTTTTACTCAGAATTTTGTCAATTAATTAGGCAGGAATTCGTCAGTTTTATATCATAACATTTTGATTAAATTTATGAGTAATAATGTTAAAGTTGAAAGCGCTAGTAATGTAGTGTGCACCTGCTCGCTAAGTAAAAATTAAATAAGTATTTTATTTATTTTTCTAAAAAAGTAAAAGCAGATAAAAGTTTAGTATAGAGTGTGATTCCCTGTTGTTGAAATCACGACTAGCATTCATATTCATAGTAAAAAAAATGTTTTCTTTAAAAACCAGTCTCAGGCAAAAGCGACTCAAACTTTTTTAAACATCACGATACTTTTATAATCGGCCAGTAACATGTTCAAATGATTAAAACCTTATCCAATATTGTTTTTTTTTTTTTTGCAAATGATAGTTCTTAACTGATATAGGACAATAATGATAAACTTTGTTTACAGTTCGTAACGTCATGCTCCAAACCTCCCGTACTTGGATTTGCACATTTAAAGCCACCTTTCTCCATACGTTGTGTTGAAGTGGGTGACGACGAGGATACAGGCGACACGATTGGTAAACATGTCATTTCCTTTAGCAATTTATTAATTTTTGTAGTCTTGTTACACAATTCTCTTCAACTACCTACAATCCACATTACGATAAAGAACATCGGTCAAATACGACCTGACCTAAATATAAAACGACCACCAATGATTGATACGTCAAAAAATAGTGACTTAGGTGTATATTAAATTACGGGGTCCAACTTATTTTATTGGGGCCAGTAAAATAATTTAGCTTTGTAATGAAAAACCTCATTTCCTTACTACTTTTTATAGGTTTTGAATGCATCTAAACCCGTCTCGTTTTTATCTGTGGTACACGTTTCATCATAAGACTAAATTAACACTACCATTATGCGTTATTTTTTTAAATACTAGATTTTACTGTAGATTTATTTTTTAGTGTATTATCAATAATATCATTTTTAGATGGGGATATGGAAAGTATTCCGAAATCAGTTGCAAATAATAGGTTGACAGTAAATATAGAATGCACTAATACTTAGAACCGAACGTATTATGAGTGTCTCTATGCAGTCTGTGGTATTATGACATGAGAGCTGTCAAAGCGTAAGCAAAAGTCAAAGCACCTGTCTTAGATACTTAGCAGTGAAAATATTAGAAAGGTTATTGATTCATTTTTGTGGTTTTAACCATTGACTTGACTTATTTAATTGAATATATATTACTGCATAGTTTTCATATCAATTGTTTTAGCTGAGGTTGTAGTCATAACTGCAGTCATGGCCACATTATAACCTCAAAAGTGACGAAATACATAAGTGTAACGTTCTATGATCCTCGGCTTTTAAATAATATATTTTCAATTTAGAATTTAGGTTGTGCCCAGGGAGAACGGATAAATCCATACACTAGTCATGTTCGCGATATTGTCTAGCCAGGTCACAGCATGTATGGGCGTGACCGACGTTCTTTGAAATAATCAGCTTCAGTCATTATGTAATAAAAAGTAAAACCCGATTTCAAAGAACTAAATAAAATAAAATAATTTGCACATAAAAACTTCTTAGCTTCGAAGCGACAGTAGCCTAATGGAATGGTGTAGACTGCGAACTCAAAAGGTCGTGGTTTCGAATCCACCATTCGACTACTGTGGTGAACCACTCCTAACACAAGCATTTAAGCTTACCGGGAGTGGTTAAAGGGAATATTAGCAATGTTAATAGCATTACCAGTATTTATTTATATATTAAAAAAAGTTGGTGCTTTAACTGTTCTTTTGTATATAACGTAAAGTCCTAACACTTCTGAAACTGTTATGTAGAAATGGTTTTATTATTTTTTATGTCTTTCAAGTCGGGTTTTACCTTTTATTTTTGATTTTCGAGTGCTTTGCAGTCATGGGCCTATGCTCTTGGCTTGTATTAAAAACGTACATAAGTAAAAATTAAATACTGTAATATTAAAAACAATAGTTTTATTTTTGAAACAGACACAAACTTTTTTATTCAATATAGATTATAAATAATACTTATTGAAAGTCACTCTTTTGTTTTATTACCACTGGTTCGGAAAAAACCTCTGTCCTAGGAAGAACCAGCAAGAAACGCAGCGGGACTTTTTAAAAAAATAAATAACAGCTTACAATCATGTATATTACTCAATTAACAACACAAAACTAATTAGAAATAGCTTGGTAGCGATCATCTCATTCCCAGGGATTATTATCATCCATAAATTCCTTAATATTATAATAACCCTTTTCATAAACATTTACAAACTTACTTTAATAAAAATTTTGAACTTTGAGCAGGTCAAATTTTGCAAATTTTCTGGGATTTTGTTGTAAAAGTGTATACATCGCCCCAAGAATGAATTACTGACTCGGTGGAGTCGAGTAACTGGTACTACTAGCTTTGTGTCTGTTCCTAGTATTTACAGAATGAATATCACTTATTTCTTTAAAACTACTTTTATTTTTGTGTACATTTCATTTTCGTTGATTTATTGAGAAGCCAAAGTTAATATATTAATTTCCTTAAATTTTTGTCTAAGCGACTCTGGTTTTTAAATCATAGATTGCTCTTATGGCCCTCTTCTGTAAAACAAATATAATTTCAGTGTCAGCTGCGTGTCCCCATAGCAAAATACCATACGACATTATGCTATGGAAATAGCTGAAGTAAACTAGTCTAGCTGTTTCAACACTAGTAAGATTTCCAATCTTTTTTACAGCATATGCTGCAGAACTAAGTCTGCTTGCTAGTTGTGATTTATGAGGGTCCGTTTAAAGCTTCGCGTCTAGTGTGATTTAAAGAAAAAATGAAAATTAATATTACATTTACACATTTCAGCTGTATCTATCACTTAACAACCACTGTTTTTTTAACAGGTAGCGTCATTAGAGGATTCTTCACGATTAGAAAGAAGGACCCGCTGAACCGTCTCCCCACCTCATCGACCTGCTTTAATCTGCTAAAGCTGCCCAACTATCAAAAGCGGAGCACGCTTCGCGATAAACTACGCTACGCAGTCAACAGCAATACAGGCTTTGAACTCTCTTAGATCATCTTGTATCTCCTGATGTTTGAATTTCAATGCAAGTTTATGAACGAGTATTTTTATGCTCAAAAGTTTTCACCAGTTTCAAGCCAATGATTGTAGTTTTGTTAATTTTTGTATATTTATTTATTTCCATTCCTATATTTCAGATAAAAGAGCGTTACTATTTACTAATCTTATTTATTATAATTTCCTGGAAATATTAGGATAAGAATAGTGGTTATTTAAAAAAAATTGAATATTTTCTTGCCTGTGTCAAATGCTAAGAGAGGCTGACATAATATATCCGAATTAAAAAACAAAACCGGGGTAAAAAAATGCAAAATGTAAGATGCATTAAAACTAAAAACATAAAATGGAGGTGTAGGACTTTAAATTACCTAATAATTGTGTGTTTATAAAAAAAAAATATTTTCACACTGTCTTTTCGACGCGATCTCACAAAATGTTTGATTAAAATCACAAATAAAGTATAAAAATGGTTTATATAACTATTCGTAACATCGTGGCTTATTCCATTCACAAAATGCTTATTCGTCTCATGTCGATGCCATACAATATTTTATTTGTAAAAGGCTGTGCCCTGAACTTTGTTCGCTACCAAACACTTTAATTTGCATAGAACGCTAATGTAGTGGGGACTGCGTTTACAGTAAATTGGCGAGCTAGCCACATCAACATTACTTTATCGAATACTGGATTATCGATTTTCTTCTTAAAATAACAGTTTTATTCACTCATGAAGGAATAGTGTCCACCGAAGAATAAATGTGATTTAAAAAAATAAGCAGTAAACACTCCCTGTTTTTTTAACAATTACAAAAAAATAGCGGCCAGTACTGTTGATTATTTTAGGTATCTTCATTCTATTAAAATATATACTGTAATGCTCAAGTTATTTTTGAGAGGGTTGTGAAGCGATTTGCGATTTCACATGTTCCCAATAAATTTTATTCCTCAGACATGCATGTTTCCATAAGGTGTTTTTTTCTGCGTTTTCTTGATAAAATTTTAAAGAAAAACCGTCTGTACCATATATTTACATAGGTAGATAAACAAATAAAAATTGATAATGTAGGGAGAACTTGTATTTGAATTTGGTCGTGCAAAATACATAATTTATACAACATGATATGCGTAAATTTCACTAACCATAGCTTTCGTTCTTTGTTGCCAGTGCAACACATCCCCTTAAATGGATTTCAGTAGTTTTAAACAAAGACGCAATCATTAGTGGTCTATGCTTTATAATGTCCTGGCATTTTATAATTCATGGACATCTAAAAATTGATGTTTTCTTTTTCAATGAAACAAGGAATTCTTAATCCTGGGGTATATTATCTATAGTCTGTATCATTAAATTATTTCAAATATGTTTTAGCACGAGATTTAGTTATTCTTAGAGAGTTTGAGCACTGCATTTGAAACCAGTTCCATTAAACACATCTAGAAAACTAGGTGCACTGCGTCCGATACGAATCCAAAAATTGAGATTCGAAAGTTTTGGTCATTATGGCTGTTACACATAACGCTTATGTCTCGTTATGTGTCCTCTCAATCATGTCAACCTTTTACTGGGTGGTAGAGTTTTCTCTGCCGAGGAGTTCGTCTGGGTGTGTTCCACCCTGAGCCCATATCTGCAGCCTAATAGCAATACACGCACCGCTGTGTTCCATTCTGAAGGGTGTAGAGAGCCAGTACAATTACAGGTTGTCAGGCATTCCATCTTAGTCTTTAGTCCCCAACGCATCTGTAGCCGTCTTTGTTTATAATTGGCTGTAGGTGTCCATGGGCGTCAGTAGCCACTTGCTATCAGTGAGTTGAGGGACTGTAAGTTGGTTTGTCATTTCAGTTTAAAAAAAAAAAGGAATTTTGTTAAAGTAGTTGCGGCTATATTGAGCGATGGACTTTGGGTGCGTTGTGTCGGTAGTTACGTCGCAATAGACCGTTTATCGAAATGCGTTTTTCTTTTTCTTTATTTACTTGAAACCTACCACTTTTTACTAATTTGAGCTATTTATTCAAAATATTTCTTAAATTTTATAATCAACACATTGATATCACTGAAAGTTATTCCATACAGAATCTGGCTTACATACTCTATTTTTGTAAATAACCAAAAGGAATTTTAAAGTTAATCCAGTCCAAATATGTAACGATGTAAATAGAATATGTTATTTAATCTTGTGTCTCTATTTTGAATTATCTGTACAGACAAAATTTTAGCTGATAGTTTAGTCAGTATGAATATACCATTGAAACTTAGCTGTAAGGAAATTAGAATGTGTGTACTCTTATTGGATCGTTTATGTATATTATATTCCTTTAAATCTCGCTCCATTCTTCTATCATTCAATTTAATGAAATCTTTATATCGTTATTCATCTATTATTATTAATACGTTGCTAAAATATATATTTCGTTTCATCAAGTTATATCAATTTTGTAAATATTGCCATAATCAAACTATCATAATATTACGTTAAATTACAAATTTATTTTATTTTTGTGTAATTATTTTAGCCGTATTTTGATCATTTGTTTCTGCACATATATATTACACGTAATCCTATTTCGACGATTTCGAAACAAACCTTACAATAAAATGCGATAATTTTTACGAATATTTTAGTAGGAGTGTATTGCAACATGTAATTAAATACAAAATACTTAAGTGTTATCATTTGAGCCTTATTATTGTAAACACACTTGCAGCACTAACTCCTATAAAGGTATATTCTGTGTATAGTTTATTATAAACTTTATTTAATTTTTAAAATTTTAATTTGATTAAAATGTTATAATCAGTAAACTGATAGTATTTTGCAGTAACATTTCAAATGGTAACTTAGTTGTTCAATGTTAATATAATATGTATATACCTAAAATTATTAATCAACGTCATATTGTAAGGAGTATTTTATACAAGCCACGTACGTAAATATGTTGTATAACACAATGTGATTCTCTGTGATAAAATGATTCGGTATTTATAAAAAAGCGTATTATTTCTTACCTTTTCCAATTATATACTAATTAAGAATAAAAACTATTTTTATTTTAATTATAACCACAGTTCTATCTCTCAGAAAAATCTGATAGTTTTTTGTCTATGCCCGGAACGCAACAGAAGATCTCAAATGTAAATTATATTAAATGGCAATACATAATAGAGTTAATAAAAACTAAGAATCAAAATACTTTAATATTTTGTAACAGCTAATGCCGAATAGTAGCGAAGTAAGAGAATCCACTACCACAAATCATGCCGTGGGTCTCGTAAGAAGCGACAGGACACTGAAATATTGTTAATTATTAAATAAAATATCTTACTTACTTATCTTCACGCACAATCCCTGACGGGGTAGCCAGAGAGAACAGATCGCCAAGTGTCACGATCCTTACATAACTCTTTCGCTTCTTTCAGATTCATTATCTTCTTCATACATGCACGTCTAGGTATCCGAGTACTCTTGACCCTACCCTCTTCGAGCAATTTGCTCACATGGTCTTCGAAAGTTAGTCTCGGTCTACCTCGACACCTTTTAATATTAACTTTCGCGCTATATATTTTCTTCACCATTCGGTCTTCACTCATTCGCTCAACGTGCCCAAACCACCGAAGCACGCCCTTATATCCCCCTAAATAAAATATCGATAACTCAATAATAATTATAATTAACTGTGGTTGCCAAGCGTGACAACTACTATAAATATCTCCCCTATGATGGAATCTACGGGTGAGACCCAGATTTTTTTTACTGAATAAGGGCCCACCTGATGATAATTGGATGCTGTGGCCCATAGACATCTACATCTATCCTCGTTTGCGAATCAAAATTGCAGATGCGTTGTCACCTGTGAGGACTAAGATGGAATGCCTCATATCCAGTAAAAAGGGTCTCCGGTTCTCTACACTCACTATACGAAACACAGCAGCAGTGAGCTGCTATTTTACGCTGGTATTCTATGAGAGCATACTTCCCCGGTCCAGCCGACCGATTCCTGCTACAACTATGGTATAATAGCTGAACCGTGGCTCTACCACGTACAAAGTATAAAAGAATTCGATTAGAAATTCAGCCTGTAGCTTATTAAGCCCGCGAAATCGCTCCGCGTATTCACGACGCGTTCGGCCGTAAACTGTCCCTCCACACTCGCAAAGAGCTTCACAGTCTTGTTTTCGACCTCAACTAAAATTGACGACGTGACTTATGATGCTGCTTGCCATAGCGTATTACAATTACCTTTGTATTTAACATAAGAAACACTTAAAAAAAGAGATGGAGATAAAGACGTTGGTGGATGACGCAAATTTATCGCAATAGAATCAGGTAAATTAATAATTTATTGAACACTAGATGTTCCCCGCGACTGCGCCCGCATGTTATTTGGGGTTTTAAATTTTTCGTGCGGAACCCTAATTCTTTTTCTAAAATAAAAGTAGCCTAAGTTACTCCTTGTGACATCAGCTAATTGCCAGTGAAAATCTCGTCAAAATAAGTCCAGCAGTTTCGGAAATTAGCCGTAACAAACAGACGGACAGACAGACAGACAAAAACTTTAAAAATTGTGTTTTTGTTATTAGTACCGTATATACTTTCATAGGCATAGTAAAAAGCTGTAATTTTGACCTTACAAAGAGACACTTCAATTTTGTTTATTTGTTTAGATATCTTGTGCATTTAATGAAATTGTATATGTACTTATTTTTTATGAATACCTACTGTAGGTACTCTTTTCAGTGCAACTATGGATAGACAGTTGAACGAATTAGTTGCTGAACCATCAGCAGAATTTAATAAAATTACGAGAATGTCTCAATCGGATTGTGACAACTTAATAAAGGTTTTACCAGTGATAGCCAAACGAGACACTCAATTAAAACAAGCCATCCCGGCTTAGAATACGCGTTATCATTACATTGCGATATTGGCTACTGAAGATATTTTCGAGTCTCCACTTTTTATTTAAAACTAACTGTTCCTCGCGACTTTGCCCGCGTGTTATTTGGGGTTTTAATTTTTTTGCGCGGAACCCTAATTCTTTTTCTAAAATAAAAGTAGCCTAAGCTACTCCTTATGACTTATCAGCTATCCGCCAGTGAAACTCCCGTCAAAAGGTCCAGCCGTTTCAGAGATTAGCCGGAACAAACAGAAAGACCGATAGACAGAGAAAAAATTTAAAAATTGTGTTTGTGTTATAAATATCGTATATACTTTCATATTATATTAAAATTGTATTTTGTTATTAGTACTGTATATACATTCATATGCATTTAGTAAAAAGCCGTCATTTTGACATTACCTACAAATAGACTCTTCAATTTTAATTATTTGTATAGATTTCACCTCTTCTACTCGTAATATCGAAGATTATTCCAGAAGTATGTCATTCTTTGAATGAAACCCTAAAAGAAGAAATTAAAGTAAATAAGAAAACAATTTATTATTAACTAGCTGTTCCCCGCGTACTTCGCCCGTGCGTAATTTATTACGATTGGATTTCATGGGTTTTAATTTTTTGCGCGGAACCCTAATTCTTTTTCTAAAATAAAAGTAGCGTAAGTTATTTCTTTTAACATCAGCTATCTGCCAGGGAAAGGCCGGCCAAAATCGGTCTAGCTGTTTCGGAGATTAGTCGGAATAAACTGACAGACAAAAATTAAAATCGTTGTTTTTGTTATACGTACTATATATACTTTCATATGTATATAGTAAAAAGCTGTTATTTCGACATTACAAACAGACACCTCAATTTTATTAATTTGTATAGAAGTATAGAAACTAAAAGAATAAGTACTTATTTATTAATCAAGCCGTTTCTGGACTAGCCGGCCGAATACATTCATTTGAATTTTATACGTGGTAGAGCTATGCTGCATATAACGCGAATGGGTCGGCTCGACCGGGGAAGGACCACGCTCTCACAGAATACCAGCGTAAAATAGCAGCTTAATGCTGCTGTGTTTCGTATGATGAACATAGAGAACCGAAGACCCTTTTTA
Organism: Parnassius mnemosyne; assembly: GCA_963668995.1. Taxonomy (NCBI): domain Eukaryota; kingdom Metazoa; phylum Arthropoda; class Insecta; order Lepidoptera; family Papilionidae; genus Parnassius; species Parnassius mnemosyne. The sequence continues at coordinate 13,886,311 of CAVLGL010000035.1, read as the reverse complement.
CAGGAAAAGAGGCATTCTATCTTATTTTTCACGGCTGACAACGCATCTGCATTTTAATTCGCAAAAGAAGATAGATGTAGATGTCTATAGGCCACAGTAACCAATTACCATCAGGTGGACTGTGTGCTCGTTTGTCACCCTTATTCTATATAAAAAAAGTTAATATAACGTGTGAAGCAGCAGAAGTTGGGGTTCCATCGGGAATGTGTATTTCTGAAGGTGACGAGTAATAGTAAATTGGTGGTTCGGAATAACTCCTGTGTGAACTATGTACTATCAGGTAAGATGTAGTTGGTTCCGAACACGCCCTTGTTTGAGAAAAATGTCTTTGCGTCTGGTTGTAGGAATATGTTAGCCACGGATTTGGTGATGCAACAGATAGTGAAAATAATGCTGGATTGCGTTGTTCATGCTGCAGGAACAAATTGTATATCACACTAGCTGTGCCCCACGGTTTCACCCGCGTCATCACGTGTCCGAGGTGCGCGACATGACCTAGTTCAAGTATTTTATAACGGCTAGGGTTTAAGCGACGTTCGCGCGCCCAGCCAAGTATTGAATTATTTTAATTTTACATTATCTCTTAAACTATGCGTCCAAATAACATGGTATGAAGAACAAAGTTTATCTTCATAAAATTGTCTTGATGATGAAGTAACTTTCGTTCGTAAGGATAAATACGCCATGCCTAATAATAACGCTCATAAATCACTTTTAAATTTTCAATATTTTTTTGTCACAAAATACCAAATTATGGCTTATGTATAAGAAATAGACATATGGTATCGCGGACTTTTTTTTTAGACGGAGTAAAGGTCTATATTTTTCTAGAACATTGTATTTACGTATCCCTAACGATAACACCAGCGTACGCGGATAAATCATTTCGGGAGTGCTTTTTCTTCTGACTTGCTTAACAAATATTCCAATTTAAGGCTAGCTGAGTAATATAGCTTAGTGCTAGATAGCCTATACTATTCCACATGAATCTGGCTATAATATACAAAAAGAATTTTTCAAATCAGACTGGTAGTTCCAGAGATTAGTGCGTTTAAACAAACAAAAAAAACTCTTCCGCTTTATTATATTAGTATAGATATAATTTCCATTCTTTCGTTTTCGGGTAAGTTTCTCAACATTTTAGCAATAATTTTGCCGTGGAGGTCACATTCATCTTCTTCTAGAATGCGTCGACTGTTCATTGTTTTTTTTAGTCACCAGAGTATCCTTGACTGTTGCTCCAGCAGCCACAAGTTCTATGGGTTTATTACGGCTACGAACTGTTGTGAACGGTGGTTTCATAAATTGACTATCGTCCACAGTTCCGTCCAAGCTCTCCTTCTCCTCTCCATTGATCGTCGACGATAATTTTTCCTGAAATACAGGATGAAATAGACACAATATTTTTTAAATGTATTTTTTTATTTTTTCAGCGATTGAGAAGCCTTTATGGGTTGTAATGAATGAAATGAATAAACGGCTAATGATAAAAAAACCATTACTTTGCATACAAAAGTATTTTTAAAATCTCTGCAGTGTATTGCTTTTCTAACATACATTTTAATGTCTCTGTCAAATCAAAGTATGTGGACTTATACTTTGATTTGACAGAGCGGAACGTATATGTATGGCTACTCCCCTCCGATCCACCGGTGTCCCGTGTTGCTCTATGTCTGCTGTGGATAGTACGAGTGTAGTGGTACCTTACCTACATCAAAGTAACTCAGGCTCTCTCTAACTTTTTCGCAGTTTTACCTACGGGCTATTACATTGATCAATATTTTTTTATAAAGTAGAATTTACTGCGACTAATAATTGATAGATGTCCCTTCCTGTCTACGAGTCAGTCTGGGTCTACTCACACAAGTAAGTAGGGCTCCCGTCCGTCTGAGATTTTCACTTACTCTAAAAAGAGGTTATCGTCAAAATAATATAGTATGAAAGCGTGTTTTGAACTTGCTTTCCTATATCACGTAATTAACCATTATTAGCAATAAAACACCTATATGGCATAGGGTGACTAACGAGCACACAGTCCACCTGATGGTAAGTGGTTTCTGTGACCCATAGACATGTACATCTATCCTCAATAAAGAATCAAAATGCAGATACGTTCTCACCCGTGAGGACTAAGATGTAATGCCTCTTTTCCAGTAAAAAGAGCCTCCGGTTCTCTACACTCACCATACGTAACACAGCAGTGTTAATCTGCTATTTTACGCTGGTATTCTGTGATAGCGTGGTCCCTCTCCGGTCGAGCTGACTCATTCGTGCTACAACTGTACTACTATTATAGCTGCAGCATGGCTCTACCGCGTAAACATTCAGCTTAGCGCAATTACAATCCGACCATATTGTACACATGTAATGTAGTGTAATGTGATGCATGTTAAGATCAAAATGAATTACAATGGTTCAACATAGTTCAAATAAGGTACGTGAGGGTAATTTGGCCACCTTAAGCTTTGCCGCCCTATAAAACCAAAACTAGGAGGACGACAGAGACAAATACACAATGTGGTATACTATAACTAATATAGAAAAAAAAATAACAAACAAGCTTTGGCAATTATTAGCAACACTTCAAAAAATCAACTTAAAAAAAACTATCTATAGTAAGTGAGGGTAATATGGTCATCCGGTTAATATGGTCACTTTCTTAAAACTCAAACACTACAGCCTTATTTTCATAGATGGCTCTGTGATGCGATAGCTCTTCATCAGTCTATCAAATAATAAAGGGTTAAAAGGGCGCTGCTTTATCCAAGCCATTTTGACAGTTTGACAGGATGACCATATTACTCTCTCGTACTTTAAATAAAACTTTTCTTTCACAAAAACCATAACATTCTAAATTCAAAAAATTATGACATTCCACTGTTTGGCTTTCAATCGTTTTTTAATCCCGTATTTAAGTTAAACTACTATATACGAGTTCCGACTTGGTTTTAACTTCTAACGCAGCAGACAAAACGCACTGGGTGTTTTCTTAGTGAAAACTTTGAGATAAAGAATGAACCACGAGGAAGACCGCACACAGGTAAATAACGATAAATGAAATCTAATGCTAGAAGTCGATTCTTATCAAGCAAACAAGGAATTAGGGTCATGGTTTGACGTTAGTTACCCACAATATTGACTCCTTATAAATTGGTAACAAAAATAACTCTAGAAATGGGTGCCTAATGAACTAGTAGATGTGCATAGATGAGCTGGCGTTAGAGCTTGCCTTACTTGGATCAGTAGTTTCAGAAATGAAAAGGATTTTATAAATATACTAGCTGTCCAGGCAGACGTTGTTTTACCCTTTCCGACGACCCATCATATGAAAAAATCCTTAAATTCGCAATAAAAATATTGAAGGTCACTTATCGGGATAAAAACTATCCTATCTTTCAAGTTGGACCAAACTGCACAGAGTGTGCAAATTTTCATTGAAATCGGTTCAATAATTTAGGAGTTCATCACGGACAAACAACGCAATAAAAAATATTGAAGGTCACTTATCGGGATAAAAACTATCCTATCTTTCAAGTTGGACCAAACTGCACAGAGTGTGCAAATTTTCATTGAAATCCGTTCAATAATTTAGGGAGTTCATCACGGACAAACAATGTGACACGTAATTTTTATATAAAAGGTGAGTAATGAAAAATGGATCAACGATAATCGCAGAGGACAATATTGGAAATAAGCCCTAAGCAAAGTTCACCCATAGCGTACTTTATGGTGTAATTCACTAAGTATAGCTTTTTGAGATCCGATGTATATGACTTATGTCTATTGTGAGGAACTTCAAACAATGATGGCAAAACTCGGAGAAACACGTGGTAGAGCCATGCTGCAGCTATATTAGTAGTATAGTTGTAGCACGAATGGGTCGGCTCGACCGGGGAAGGACCACGCTCTCACAGAATACCAGCGTCAAATAGCAGCTTAACACTGCTGTGTTTCGTATGGTGAGTGTAGAAAACCGGAGACCCTTTTTACTGGAAACGAGGCATTCTATCTTAGTCCTCAGTCCTAACGGGTAGCAACGCATATGCATTTTGATTCGCAAACGAGGATAAATGTAGATGTCTATGGGCCATAGCAGCCACTTACCATCAGGTGGACTATGTGCTCGTTTGTCACCCTATACTATAAAAAAAACAACCACGACTTGTCAATCGATCTTCACCATTGTTGCTCAATGGTAATTGCTCAATGGAAACACAAGACCTCACAATGCTCGACAAACTGTTTTAACATTACAAAACCTGAACTAATGAAACCTACAACATCCTTCATACTAGGCAGAACTAGCCCCAATCGATTATATTTTTTTCCGTAATTTGAACACTTTTCTGCGAGAAAAAAGTTTGTTCGCAGGAAGCTGTAGGCTGTAGGTACAAAATGTCTTCATAGATTTTGTTTTTTCCGATAAAATAAATATATGTTTTCTTTTCGTCTTTTCGTTGCAATAAATTCTTATCCTAAAATTGAGAACTAGGTAGGTATATCTACAAATTAAAGTACAGTCTTATAATTCTTATCCGATAAAATTTTAGAAGTTAGGTATGATGCTTTTAAATTATAGGGGTTCCTTGTGTGATAAGTGACAATCCTAGTTAATTTTGTTGACTAATCGGTAGATATCTACGACCTAATCGTAGAACTATTTTATGAGCAAATAAAGAATTTTAGGAGGACTTCCTATGACTTCTTTATTCAGAATAAAACTAACAGTAAGTTGCAATAGAAAAAATAGTTAAATTTTTAGTGTACAAAATAATATTATATAGACAAAAAATACATACAGCACCTTAATTTCACTTACAGTTTTGCAGTTTTTATTCCCTTCAAAAGAGGATTCAAGCAAGCAGCCAAGCCAATTCGGTTGGAGCTTGGAGCAGCTGTTCATCGTGCTGTCGCCATTATTATTTGCTATCTCGTTCTGGCACCGCTTTCCGCTTCCTCTCTTCCCCCCCTTCCCCAAACGCCAGTCTCGCTCGATTTTCGTAGTGTGTGGACGGTGGCGTGAAGTGTGGTTATAAAATTTTATTACGGTTTCATTCTTTGTCCAAATAAACTCCAAACTAGGTTTACAAATTAATGGTTCCTTTAGAATTAAAAATTGGGCAGACAATATTCACACAAAAAGTAGATCAGTGAAATTGACAGGTGTATTTCGACGTTTGTGGTGTGCATTGTGATTCCTGTATAGTCAATCGAGCATGAATAATAAAGAAGTAATCGGTGATAGCGTCGCGTTTCCAAAGGAAGGTGAGAGCTGGTGATTCAAGGCGCAGTGTCAGGGTCGTGAAGTGGAGCGTGTGATGAGTCTGCGGTGACGGCTTGCCGCGGAGCGGTTGGATGGCGGCTGTAAGCGGCCCCGCGCGGCACTCTCGCGTCTCCATGAGTGTGTCCATGTCGCTGATGCAGGGCGGTACGCAGAGCGCGCCGCAGGGCGCCATCCTGGCGGCGGCGGCGCCCTACTATCAAACGCCAGCCATCCCGACGGACGTACAGCCTGACCGGCCCATCGGATACGGTGCCTTCGGTGTCGTATGGTGAGTAACTTATTTTTATTGTAATTTTTATTTGACGTCTTGTTTTTGCCTCTGTCTGTAAACTTGTGTCACAACTTAACTCAAAATAAGAATGATCATGGGATCCTCCTTATTAGCTATAAATTATTTATAAATGAAGGAAAAACATTGTTTTGGTTTTTATACATTTAAGTTATTTTGTTTAGATAAATCATAATATTTGTATCATAAAATTTGTCTATGGTATTGCTACTTTTTTAATAAAGTATTGCTACTAAATAGCTTCTGAGTTTTGAACAAATTTTCAGAAGTATTCAATGTTTATCCCATAATAATGAGGAAACAAGATTGCTGATAAAAAAATTGTCTTTACCGCCCTGAAATCACTTATGATAATATTTAAAAAAATTACTAATGTATATAGTAAGCTTTCATGCATTATATTATTATTCTTTTTTGATTTTCTTTGTTTCTATTTTATCTCTCTGTAAACTTCATGACACACAGAAATGCATTTCAAGTACAACTAACTTAGTGTATGTAAAATAACTTGACCTCTAAAATATTACAATTGTACTCTTCTGTTATCTAATTTAATTCTACTTTAAGTAATAACCATTCGCATGTTAGTCTACACAGCCTTCAAAAAGTGTTTGATACAAATCGGTATAACATTTTGATGCTTGATGTGTAATTTATTAAATGGGTTAAAATTAAACATTTACTAGCCACTTTGTATAAGGACTTCAAAATGTGTTCAAGTAGGTACTATCTTTTGCGATTACTATGACACAAAGAACATGCTTGAAGAATATGAGGACATGATCTTTTCATGTTATATTGAAATATTATTTGATTCTTCAGTGTTATTTAGTTAAATTTTGTATTACTTATTTTGACAAAAAGGACTTAAATAAAATAAAAAAATTTGCTTGCAAATAAAATCTGACATTATTAATTTGTTCAATCAGTCTCTGTTTGAATACCTGTTAAACTTATAAAGAATCAGGTTACAGATATGTACATGTATGTCATGAAAATCATACCATCGTAATTGTCCATACAGCTGATCATAAGTCCTCACCTCACCCTAGGAATGCTGCAAAACGCAGTTGTTACTCCATTTATTGGGGGAGAGGGGGGCACCCTTACCTGTATGCCACTCAAGGACATTTTGTCCTTATAGGTTGTGGATTCAATAAAATCATATAAGTAAACAACTACTTTAGCTTATTTAAAAATTGAAGTTTATTATAAACCAATGAACTGAAATTAAATTAGAAAGCAAATGTAGCAGTCATTTTATTATGTTTTGCGAGTGTTACATATTATTGCTATATAATTTAGCCTATCAATCCTGGGGGTGGAAATAAACCTATCAATACCAAACATTCCAATCATCAAATCTGTCACACCTTTGTGGCTACCGGAGATAATAAAGTACAAACAAACCTACAATCGGCTAATTTTTATATATCTAAAGTTCCTATTCATAGGCATGCCTGTCATATATCTATATCAAATGATATATGCGTCTTCTATAAATTAATCTCAGTAAACTGTGCTATTTACATATGTACATCCATGTTTCTCTAGATACCTTTTTAAATCATTCTACAATCTAATTACCTTTTTTTTTTTATTTGTTTTGGCTACCATTCCTCAATATTTTTTGCCCAACATTGTTTTGGTTCTACATAATATAATTTCTGATTTGATTTCTGAAATGGTCAATTCACATTTTCTTTTTAACAACACTTCTTTCCATTTTAATTTAACTTACTATATCCAGTTTTCTGTAGTTATTTTTCTCAAAACCCAAGTTTGGCAGCGATAAGCTATAATTTGTATATTAGGAGATTGCATGATAAATAGAAGATTGTGTAGGTGGTTATCTATTTGATATCTTGAATAATAATGATCATTTTTATTTATCCATAGTATTAATGATGATGGAAGAATACTTTTAATTGTTAGAATATTTTTAAGTGTATATATTATATTTTTAATGTAATTTAATATTCATGTTCAATGTGTAAAACACAGATTTGATATTTAATTGATAAATTATTTTGCTTGTTTAGAGGTTGTTCGGCATGGAGTGAAGTATAAAGCAGAGTTGTATTGCATGTTTTAGTGGCCTGGTGTGTCGCGGGAATAACAACGCCTTTGTAGTTATATCACAATGCAGTTTGCAATATCATTGCTGTCTGTATTGTAACACGGTAACTACTCATTAGAAGTTTGGAAATTTCATTTTTGATGTTTATATTACCGTTACTGTATCAAAAAAGTGTTAAAGAGCAAACTACGACATCGCATTTATCAATTCGAAAAATCAGCTAATATTTCACGTTAGGGTATTAATTAATTAATTTATTCTTTATTGCATTCCCTATTACCAACTAACTCTTAACACTACAGAGTTCCTTGCCCATGACAAAATAATACAATGGGTGGACCTAATGCCTTGAGGCATTCTCTACCAATTAATCTATAGGATTAAAAGTTTCCGTAGTCTTTCTACATACCACTTGGATTCATACCACTCCCAGGCACAAGCCTCCTCTCATTTTGCCATTTTGAAACAGTCTCCCGCACCTTATAACTAATGGGCCTATTACACTACACAGTATCAAGACAGTCTTATTAAGACTGTCTTAAAGTCTAATTAGATAAGCTCGCTATTACACCGCCCTGAATACCGCATGCTAAATCATTTGCAAGGCCTACGTAGCCGGTGACGGTTGTCGCGGTGTCATGGGAAGACTTTCGAAGCACCAGAAAATCGCCATAACTCTTGCCGCGTATATTACTTTGAGTACAAAGAAGAAAAGAAAAATATGGTTGAAGGAGTATTTACTGTTACGGGAAAAATTTCATACTTGGTAGAGTCATGCTGCAGCTATATTAGTAGTATAGTTGTAGCAAGAATGGCTCGGGTCGATCGGGGATGGACCACGCTCTCACAGAATACCAGCGTAAAATAGCAACTTAACGCTGCTGTGTTTAATAGGGTGAGTGTAGAGAACCGGAGACCCTTTTTACTGGAAAGTAGGCATTCCATCTTAGACCTCACGGGTGACAACGCATTTGCATTTTGATTCGTAATCGAGAAAAGATGTAGATGTCTATAGGCCACAGCAACTACTGTGTGCTCGTTTGTTACCTTTTTCGTATAAAAGAAGGAAGATACGCTTCTTTTTGTTTTCACTGTAGCCTTTTCATCGTAGTTTTTATAAATTGCTAACAACACCCGGAATCCTTGTGCACGAAGTGATTGGTTTAAATAATCTTTGTGATTTTGCTGCCATAAATATGGCATGTCGTTTTTTAGGATAGGGTGACAAATGATCACACATTCCACCTGGTGGTAAGTGGTTGCTGTGACCCATAGACATCCACATTTATCCTCAATAAAGAATCAAAATGCAGATGCGTCGTCACCCATGAGGACTAAGATGGAATGCCTTTTTTCCAGTAAAATTGGTCTCCGGTTCTCTACACTCACCATACGAAACACAGCAGTATGAATCTGCCACTTTACGCTGGTATTCTGTGAGAGTGTGGTCCTTCCCCGGTCGAGCCGACCCATTCGTGCTACAACTAATACTACTAATATAGCTGCAGCATGGCTCTACCACGTATAACGTTACGTCACACACCAATAAGATTAAAAATCACTTCCTTCGCGATATTCAGCAAGAAAGCAAGCAAGCATGGCTGAAACCACTCGGTCCGTCTAATTAGACAGACTAACTTGCTTACTCTTATTACACTATGCTAAATCTTAGTAAGACTGTCTTGATACTGCATAGTGTAATAGGCCTTTAAGTGTGCAGACTTCAGATAGGTATTATCTTTTTATTTTATTCGGAGATCGTAGACATGCATGTTTTCTCACGATGTTTACCTCCAACGCCCGAGCACGTGAAAAATCAGCATTTTAAATTTCAATTTACGATTTCAGCGTTGCCGACGGGAATCTGATTAATTTGTCCGCGCACTGTGAAATTTTAAGACTATTGCTTATCCGCAGAGCGACCAGGGTTTTAGTAGTAGTTCTACTACTGCTACTATTATAATAATGAATTAACATATCCAGAATATTATCGAATATAATAGAATGTTAAGAAATAGTTTGTTTCGTGATTATTCTTTTGTTTATAAAAAATAATTCTTCATTATGTTTAAAGAAATAATGGACTAATACAGACTATTTGGATAAGTCTAGTATTTATATGTTCTTATGATTTTGTAAAAAGACTGTGGGAAAGATAGGTTCTCCAGTGGCGGACACGTACCGATATGCGAAGTTTAGGGTGGCCTCTACTAGATAGAGTGACGACCTGGTAAGAGATGCAGAAAGTCGATGGATGCCGGCGCCTCAATACCGTGTCTTGTGGCATTTCTTGGGGTAGGCTATTTAGTCGTGTACTTGTGACGGGCTGTAATGATGATAATGATAATGGTTTTGTGACTATCTGCTAAATATTTTAAATAAGTCAACGGCCAACATTATACTTCTGTAGAATGACTGCGGTTAATGAACCTCTGTTTATAATGTATAAACACGTAATTTAAATTACTTTCGCTGTTTTTAAATTACGTCCGTTATTCGTAAAATTTGTTTAACAAACTCAGGATGTAACTGTAATGGAGATATATAGCATGGCTGTGAAGCTATTTGAATGATTGCCAAATATATTTTTTTATCACAAACGTTCGATAGATGTCGGTCCGCAATTTTTTGTTTTGCCAATTTGAAATCTAATGCAAGTGAACATTTGCAAAATATCGGTGAAACTTTATAGAAACCCCTACTGAACAGATATTTACCACTAAAGCTAGGATCATTAAAAGCACTAGGGGTGCAAGCATGAAGACGAAACACCGGATATTAGGTATGTTTAAGTAATTTATAAAATAAATCGTCTAAATTAGTAGACAGCTCCTCCTTGTTGCTTTACTTTTATAATTTTTTCGAAAGATACCCTCACTGTAAGAATTACACACAACCAAACACCCAGAATATTTTTTATACTTTGTAGAGCGACTCTGTAGCCTATTATGGGTGCAGCACGAATGCGTCGGCTCGACCGGAAAGCACGCTCAAGTGTGTTTAGTTTACCAGTAGTGTATCGTATGGTGACGAGAACACAAACTTTACTGCTTCTATTGAGATAATCTCGAGTTTAAGCTTAAACTTCACTATGTCAAAATTTGAGCCTAAACAAAACAATATATTATATTATTACACAAAATTTGACTTTATAAAGTTTTTAAAACGCGAGAGTGTGGTGATCCAACCGGCAGTGGGATGCCATAGGCTGACTTTAAACATCCAGACCTGAAATAAATAATTATTTTTAGGCACAGAGTACTTCTTAGTTCTTAGGTGCGAGAATCGAACACGCGACCCGTAGTTCCGAAACAATAATTGCGCCATCAACCGTCTTACACTCGTTCTGTTCTTCTTTTTGTGTTTGTTATTCTGTGTATGTAGAGACATTCAGCTATTTATTCATAAACAAGCTCTATTAATGCACTGTGTATCTTGAACTTTGTGCAGTTGCTCAAGGAAACGACCGCAAGACTTTAAAAAAAGGAGGCTCTCAATTTGATTGTATGTTCTTTTTTATAAATTTTAATATGTCAAACGATTTCTGCGTTAATTGTAAATCGATTTTATGTTAATTTTTTCATTAATAAGTAAACTTCAGGGCTTACTTAATGTAATTATTACGACGACATTCAATTTGTTACCTTGAGCTTGTGGTATTCCTGTCTATTCGAAAGGATCAAAAAGTTAAACTTTTTAGAAATTATATAGTTAAAGCTCTGTCTAAAGAAAGCGACTTAAAAGAACTTAAAATAGTAAAAAATTTCACATATTAGCTTCCAAAGTAGGGTTTTAATCCTTCTGTACAATATATTATGCTTTAGCATTTACCTCCTAACTACTTAAATATAACATGTAACAGCATTCGAAGGTTTAAAAAATAACTGCGATCAACCAGTCCTCATTTCAACTATAGGCACACCCATCTCGCTAATTTACGTCCGGAAGAAAAACTTCATTACAATATTTAAAAGAATTGTGTTACGTGAAAAGTTTTTCTTTGCATTACACATTTCTGATATCTTGTATCGAGTGTGCCGAATTCGATAAAAAGGGCACTTGAATTTAGTGTTAATTTAACACTTAATGTTATACTACGTAGTGCACTACGTTTTCTATAAGTCTTATCACAATCAAAATGAAATTGGGAAAATAGCTTATTACTTAGTGGTTACAAAAAGAACAGATAAATAAGCAGACATGCATTCCAACTAGCGACTTCAATATAAATATTATAAATAACTCTATACTACTGGTCAGATCTTGATCAAATTTATATGGGGCCAAAAAGAAGCACCAGCTTTCAAATATAAAATGAATCATCAAAATCGGTTCACCTAGAAAGAAGTTCTGAGATAAAACGCATAATAACCACTATCATTTACATGGCAAATGTGTACACAAAGAGAGTAACCGATTTAATAATGTAATGTAACACATTCAAGTTAAGTAAGTATATTTATTGTGTAATAAAGATAGATTTTTTAAAATAACAAAACATGCTTCGGTTTCACGTCTTTCTTGTCATTTTTAACACGACTGAATAATGTATTAAACACAAGTGTGATTTTTTTTGAAATAATGCTAAATACAGGAGTGCCATATTTATGTTGAAATTATACGTCGCGTCGACCCAACCCAAACCTCGATACACTAAAGACAAGAACGAGAAATGAGTAACTAGGCCGTTACCGAAAATTAAAAAACCGTAAGAGAGCGGTCGTCCTTATAGAAAGTAGGTTCAATGACAAACGTTTCCATTACACCGATATTGATATAAGACTATAATTTAATTCGCCGTTTAATAATTAGGTATCTACTTGTAATTATTTTCTTTTTCGCCTTTTTTCAATTTAGTGCAAATTATTTAACGCAGAGAACCGTAAAATTTTTGCAGTATATGGTTCACTCTGGAGGCTCGACTATTTTTTAGCCATTTCGACTGAAATTAACTGCTTTCGAAATCTGTACTACTCCATGTCTTCGACTGTGCTGACGTTTGTTACTGTGATAACATCATGGATCTACTCAAATTTGAACGACCCAAAAATCTCTCTATACGGTTCTTATTTTGACTTCATATGAACATGTCTCAGAATAACACACTAAATTGAAGTGGCTTCTTATCACCCTGCGACGTTTAAAATATTAAGTTGGATCTTAAAGATCAAATTGAATTTCTCAACTATTTTCAGGATTTTTCCTAACCATCCAAGGAAACCTTCCCCTCCAACGTCTTGAGCACATCTCTACTTTAAAAAACCTTTATCGATTAAACGTGTTAAGACTTTATTTCTCTAACTGCTGTCTTTTTCTTTTCAACTGTTCTATGGCTAAGTCTTTTATCTTGTGAGTGCATAAATTGTTGGTTTTATTATTACATAATTGATTTGATTATTTTTTGGGCTTGGAAGAAGTTCCTGTGTAGCAATTAGATAGTTTTTTGGTTTTCCCTACATATTTGCATATTTTTGTGTTTTGTGATGTAAGTAATATTTTGCTGTTGTACAAAAAATACATTACTGTAAGTAAGACTTAAAAATATATACTTTGTAAAGTCTATTTTCGTACTTATACCACGCTTATGAGCGGCAAAAACTTTACAACATGTGCTTCAAAGTTGGAGTTAACTATTTCTAATCCACAGTTACTAGCTGCCCTCTGTAAACACGTGGTATTTGTTTTCATCAGCTGTCGACGTGTATTCGATTCAGCGTGAACATACATAAGAGTGGTTTTCAATATTCATGTATTCCGCAATCGAGTGCACATTGCGCACCCCGACCGTCGCAAACTTCATCCGATTATATGCTTTATTGCCCTACTTTTCAATCGTCATTCGTTCGCCGTCGGCATTATCTGTCATCGAAATGGCTGCGGCGCTTGCGTGTAATAAAATAAATTAATATTATACTTTCCGTTAACTTAATAAGGTTGAATTTTTAAATGACCCCGCTGTGTTGTTTTAGCACGGCGTGCGTGCACCAAGGGTTGTGGTCGTTTGGTATGGGTGGATGCTTTGTGTCGATGCTTCGTGCGTAGGTAGGCCCTAATGGCGTTCGGCGCGTCGATTGTGTGTGAACGACCGCGACGAGGGGAGGCGCGCCTGATTATTCCGAGCCCGCGTCGATCGCCGGTCGAGGGCCCTAAAACCCGGCCCCGGAGTCTGCTCCGTTCCAGAGTTCTCCTGCCCTGTTCGTTCGTTGAATGCAAATAAGAACTCGTTTAACATTAACATTTTAACTTATTTCCCTTTTTGTAAAAAGAGGTTTATTCAACCCGAGCCGGATTTCTCCAGTGTAATTAATTCAGTACGAGTACAATACGTTGTCTTTGTGCCCAACAAGAGGGCTAACGCGTCCGTATTGTGAATATACAACCTCTATGTTGTGTCACTGCCGCAACAGTTGTGCCCGCAAACTGTAGAAAGCCGTGAACAACTCGCGCCGTCAGCAATAAACATCAGTAACGATCCGTAAATAGAAATCGCGTAAAATTTTTGTTGTATTGACATTGTCTTCAACAATAAAAATTTTATTTACATTGAGAATATTTTTGAAATCTCAATAACAATGTCAGTGACTGCTGCAATAAAATTATGTGCCAAATCTTGACGTTAATCAATGTATTAATGATTTAATACAAGATTGAATAAAATAGTGCTAGGTAATCGGTAAAAATGTTTGTAAATGAAACTAAGCACTTTTAATCCAAACATCCTATACATATAAATACAATTGAAATGTCTGTCTGTAATTATATAAATAACTGGTTTCTTTTAAGTTCAATGGCTTAATAACCATTTTTGAAGTTTGGACTAATCTTCGGAATGGTCAAACCGATTGTGATTAAACTTCACTAACAGATAGAAGTGATCTAAGCTATATATTATCAAAACCATAGACATTTATTCTCGATTAATATTCTAAATTCAAATGCGTTGTCACCCGTGAGGACTAAGATGGAATACCTCGTTTCCAGTAAAAACGGTTTCCGGTTCTCTACACTCACCATACGAAACACAGCAGCGTTAAGCTGCTATTTTACGCTGGTATTTTGTGAGAGCGTGGTCCTTCCCCGGTCGAGCCGACCCATACACTATATCTACTACTAATATAGCTGCAGCATAGCTCTACCACGTAATCTTACAAGCCTCTTAGATATCTTTCTGTAATACAGGTCTAATAAGGGATCGTGTAGGAAGGCGCGACTAATGATCCGGCGTATCTTGGCTGAAGAGCAAGGTGGCGAGGGATTCTTTGTCGAGAAATTGCTGCCTATGAATAGATACAATTATAATATAGCTATAGTAGCGTGGCTCTAACACGTTAAAGAAGATGGGGCTCTGTTTAACTAATAATTAGTTACTTTTAATATACTACTTTAATATAAGTTGAAGATAGTGCTAGAGTAATTTATAGAAGAAAATAAGTGCGTAGGCATTCGTGTTGATTTAATCGCAGCCCATCGAAAGCGGACCGCTCGCTGTAATTGATCATATTAGGATACATTGTGCGGCGACGTGCACGTTCCTTGCGAAGTCCAGATCGAACCAATAAATTAATTACCAGTGGGGGAAGGGGGTCTGATTGATCGGCGCGTTGGTATTGCGAGGTTGAGGTCGAGACTGCGCCTCGGATCGCGCCTAGTGTACGCCCCGCTCCGTGTCTAATTGCTGCCAGGCTCATTCAAAAACTTGATCCGTCCGCCTTTATGCCCGGCTCCCGCGTCGAATAGGGTTATGAACGCTCCCCGTGAATACTTTGATTAAAATTGTGCACTCCAAACTTAAACATGAATTTTCTCGTCGACGCTTTAAAAGGCGGATAGCGTTTAAGCGAAGATCAGCTTGTTTTTTCTAGTCGCATGGTTTTCGATTTCGAGAATGTAATCCATTGTGTTTCGACGTTTAAAAGACTTTAGTATGCTATTTTTGTCAGGGTTCTTTCTACCTGCTGCTGTAGGCTTACAAATCTTTATACGTGAACTTGTGCACTACCTGCTACGTTGATTTTTTTGTATTGTAGTAAATTGCTTCGGATAATGTTTTGTGTGATTTTAAGTAAAGCATTTGCGCCTGAATTCATGAAGGATATAATATAATATAATCATTTTTATTCAATACAAATTATAAGATTACTTATTCATAGTAATTTTTACTTTTATCAGGTTAATAACCTTTATTTATGAATTTATACGGCTTTTTAATTAATATATAATTATATATTAATTAAAAAGCCGTGGTAGCTCAGATGGTTAGCGCTCGCTGTAAGTTTCACAGTACGCGAGCAACCCGGGTTCGATCCCGCCGGCACCAATGAAATTGTTAATTGCAATTTTAAGTGCTGATTTACCACGTGCTCGGCGGTGAAGGAAAACATCGTGAGGAAACCTGCATGTCTAAGAAATAAGAATAAAATATTTCGAAGACATGTGAAGTTCGCCAACACGCATTGGGGCAGCGCGGCGGACATTTCCTTGCCCTAAAACCCTCTCAGAAATGAGAGGAGGCCTGTGCCCGGCAGTGGGACGTATATAGGCTGTAACTTTACTTTTTACTTTAGTTATAATATATTTATTCATGGATAGTTTTGGATACCTTTATTTACGATTTAGAGTTTGTCATTTTAATTGATTGAATGTATAATCATAAATACACGTAATTCAACACCTTTTATATTATGCTGATCAATCCATGGGTTCACTTGTAAAGTGGTAGACAATGCATATAGACGTAAAGTCCATCGTAAGTCTGCTCTTTGTATCGGTGATTTTAACGGAAATCAAACAAAGATTTAAATAATTATTGTACCTAGTACTTGAAAATCGAAAATTTTCATAAGTTTTAGTGATATTAAAAAAGAAGGGAATAATTATATCCATACAAATAAATAGAATTGAGTTTCTGTTTGTAATGTCAAAATTACAGCGTTTTACTAAATTCATATAAAAGTATAAATGGTACTTATAACAAAAATATATATTGTTTTAATTTTTGTCTATCTGTCTGTCTGTTTGTTCCGGCTAATCTCCGAAACGCCTGGACCGATTTTGACAGGACTTTCAATGGCAGATAGCTGATGTCATAAGGAGTAAGTTAGGCTACTTTTATTTTAGAAAAATTATTAGGGTTCCTCGCAAAAAAAATTGAACCCCTAAATTACACGCGGGCGAAGTCGCGGGGAACAGCTAGTTTTAAAATAAAACTACTTTCTCTCTGCCGCCTTTTACGACACCCACCGGACGATATTGGATAGTGGATATTCTTACACCGCCACTACACGGGGGGAAACTAAAATAAGAGATGAGCAGCAGCATCCTCCTGATAACAACTCAAAATAATTAAAAAATCTGGCGTCGCCAACTCGCCTGCCTAGCGTGCCAACTATGGCTTAACCAATTAAATGTTCGAAATTTGACTAGACGAGATCTTGCAATATGAATTCGTAATCATATAATAACATTTGCACTCGATTTCTTTTGTCGCTTAAAAGTTTACTGACAAATACTTAAATAGTTACGAAATTGCTTCTGCCAGTGACCACCGACAACTTCACGTAGGAAACATCCTGCCTGAGTTATGTCATTATGTGATTATGACGTCATTCAACTTTATCGATACAATGGTATATCAAGCGTAAGGCTACTATTATCACACTAAAGCATTGTTCGGACAACCGCCAAGAGACAAAGTGAACCCACTTGCCGAGAATTAGTTGCAAGTCACCCATTAATCAAGAGGTTTTTTTTTCACAGCGACGATACTTACTGCCGTGAGAAAGAAGCAAAGTGATTGACTGATAGCTTATTAAAATTAGTTTCTCTTAGGGAAAGTCTTTGTATAAAAATATCATAATATATCCTATACCTACTACTATACGATAAACACTGTATATTTGTTTGTAATTGCGTTTTCGAAGACGGCGCTAACAATTTCGATGAAATTTTTAGAGACCAAAATTGTTATAGTTAGGGTCTCATTTCTAGGAAAATTTATTTTTTCCGTGTTTTAACGAACGAAGCAACTAACTTGATTTGCTTGCGCATTATGATAAGTAATTTCACCACAGATATCTTCTTTTTAATAGCCCAATGGTTACGTAATATAATGTGGTTAGATTTTGACCATATTGGTCAGATTTGTTTATTTTATGGCTCCACAATTTGGCAAAAATATTTTTTTATGAACTATGCATGGTTTTGTTTGCGTTACGCACATTTGAAAGATGCTATGCGTACTTTTGAATCGTGAGGTCAAAAAGGTCGGAAAATGTTTGAGGGCAGTATTTTAACTGAAAATCATTGTTTTAACCATACAATGAAACCTATTTATCATTTTTTTGAAAAATTAACATATGTAAAAATATTATGTCATTTCCATGTATGAGAAATGGCTCTAATGGTTTGGGTGAAATTTTGTACTTATAATGTTTTACATTATAAGTTTTTCAATATGTGTTAGATTAGAATACGTATATAATGTGTGTATTTATATGAGATTAGAAAATTATATTTTTATAGTTAGCTTATTTCTATTATATATAATATGTATATTTAATGTTACATGTTTTTCTAACGCCAAACAAAGCTTGGTATAAGTATTCTTTATAATAAAAATGCAATGAAACCCAAAACATAAAATCGACCAAGTGTTGAGTCCTGTCCGTCTTACTATAAGGCGTCTTTTAATGATAGTATCGCCCTTAAATAATGTTCTTTGTCACTAAAGAAGTCCCTTATCTACAGCGACACAATATTCGCGCAATTGGACATTGGCTGTCAAATTCTATAATTTACTTTTAAATTCGCATATTTTTCGTGGGACTTTCTAAAATAGCAGAATGATATTATGTAGTAATGAACAAAAGATGCATTTTCTTTTAATAAAAATTATATTATTTAACTTTTTTGTTAGTATTATAAACAGAAGATGGGCATCAACGTCTTCTTGATAACAACTCAAAATAATAAAAAAAACTGTGGTTGCAAGCCCGCCTGCCAAGCTTGACAACTTTGGCAAGTTCATCCCTATGAGGAAATCTATGGAAAAGGCCTAAGTTCAGTAATACTTTTATAGGTTGTAATGAATGAATGGTTAGTAATATAAAATCTGATATTGAATATACCTAAACGTCTATTTGCTTTAATAAATTGACGATTGTTGCAGAAATATATTTCCCATGCGGTCTAGACAAGATTTTTCCCATTACTGTGTGTTTTTTCTGTGTGTTCTCGCTAGTGATTTTAAATTACTTTTTCTATGCAAACCTATATATTTGCATTAGAATAACGACAGGTGCTTCGATATTAATTTTTAGTGACCGCTTTGTCGTAATGGAATCTCTACTACATACAAACCTTCTTGATATGTTTCTTCTTTTTATTTACATTTCGTTGAACTTCTACACGGTTAAGAATATATAGCTCGTCTGTATATATCACTTTTAATATTTAAAAATTTGTGTTATAATTTTTTCTTATACCTCTATAAGTCTCTTTGATTTTTATATAAATACATTATTTACGGAATCAACACAATGAATAAAACTTATTTTAAGATACGTCGGAATTTTTTAATAATTTAAATTAATAAAATCCGTTATTTTTATTCTACCTTTATAAAACTATCTTAGGTAGGTATATATAAAACTACTTTCCTCTATAAACGTGATTGTTGTGTAAAGAACAAGCACGCGAACTTTTCCCGTTGACAATGTTAACGTCGCTATGTACTGTCAGAGTCAACGCGATTGTGTACACGCGGTGGAAATTTATTGTTTAGTTTCCATGATACGAGCAATAACAATAAGTTTCTCATTCAACCCAACGCATATATCTTTAAAAAGGTATTGATTTTTTTTTAAAGTGAAATGATATCTGTTCTAAATTTTTAAGTATTACTTGGCAGAGCCACGCTGCGAACGTTTTATGGATGCAGCATGAATAAGCCAGTTTGACCAGGGAACGACCAAACTCACAAATAAACTGGCATCAAAGAATTCTTATTCATATTATTTCACCCCCCCCCCCCCCCCCCTCCCGTAGGATTTTCTCCTGTATCTTGGAGGCAGTTTACGAACATAAATTACACGAGGACAAACATCCAGACCCGGAACAATTAATTGTAGGCAATACAAATTCTTGTTCCGTGCGGGATTCGAACCCGCGGCCCCCAGCGCAGCAACTCATTGCTAAGCCACTGCGCCAGGGAGTCGTCGCCGTATTAGCATAATGCTGCTGTGTTACGTATAATGATTGACGAGAACCGGAAACCTTTTGTATTAGTCACGTAGCATTCCATCTTAGTCCTCAGTGATGGCAACGCAACTGTTTTTTTAACCTCCGACGTAAAAAGTCGGGTGTTATAACTTTGACCGCTATGTCTGTGTGTCTGTCTGCACCGTAGCTCTTAAACGGGTGAACCGATTTGGGTGCTGTTTTCTTTATCTAAAAGCAGGTTTTCTAGCAGTGGTTGTTAGATATCAGCACTTTTTGTTTCGGGGTTTTTTTTTTATTTCCAATTTAAGTTAGTAATTAATCGTGAATAGATGAAGGTTAAACACCTTGAGCAACAGTAACCACTATCCATCATCTGTAGACCGTGTGCTCGTTTATTATCTTTATTTAAAATGTTGATGTTATTTTACCAAACTTTAGTACAACTCGCAAGTTTTCATTCATTACCAGGCTATAGAAGTGAATTAAGTATCCGTATTAAATGTATTTTTTTATGTATTTAAAAAAAATAGTACTAGAAAAGCTAACAGGTACGATCACTATTACTGCGTTAACCACTCCAAACCAGCATTAAATGCTTGTGTAAGGTGTGGTTCACGACAGTAGTAGAAAAGTATATTCAAACCCACGATTTTCCGAATTTGCAGTCTGCACCCTTAACCATTAACCTTAACGACCACGTTCAATTGACAGTAACTGTTAATTGAACGTGGTCGTTAATAACGAATATATATTATATAGTTTACAATATGCTTCCCATCGCTGGTCTGGATATTTTACAACTGGTATAGTGTACAAGATGTTCCTACCGCAATCCATCGAAACCATAAGTTCCAACGGATCTTCCTCAGTAAATTCGTCTCTTACGGCAACCAATTTCGGCCAAAAACAATTCCGAAGTTAGCAGTACATGACATTGCTTATCTCTGACTCAAAACAGTAATACATACAGACATAAGACTCTGCCTTGAATCCAGCATTACGACTCTTCAGGAGTGTCGATTGGTGTTTTAGGTAGTCCTCAAATTCTCGATAGAGCGTACGACCTCGCAGAACGTAATTTATTAAGGTGTGCTATTTCAATCGCGGCTGGCGAACTGAAAGTCAATGGCACGTAAACGATGTGTGAGCTACGCACGCATATATACATTGCCCTAGCCTAGTTGTAACGTAAACAAACAAACTGCCGCAATTGACTGAACCATGAGCAGATTGCTGATGGAAGAAGTAGATAATATATAACATGCTTTTACAGCCAAGTTGAATTGGTGAAATAGACGGCCGCAGCCTAAGGTGACTTCTGATAATGTTCTATTACCCCCTTCTCGCTTCTCGAAAATTATTTTATATTACATGTTTGCATATTCGCAGCATTCTCAAAAATTGGAGAAGAGGCTTTTTTGCTCAACTGCATCGTGCATATATGTAGACTACCTGCTTAGCCTGCTTTCAGTTTATCTAATTATATAAAATTCTCGTGTCGCGGTGTTTGTTACCAAACTCTCCGAAACGGCTGAACTGATTTGTATGAAATTTTGTATGTATATTGGGTAGGTCTGAGAATCGGCTAACGTCTATTTTTCAAACCCCTAAATGATAAGGGTGCCCCACCCCTAAATATTTATTTTTTATTTTTTTGACTAAATATTTTATTTTAATTTTATTATGATTTAGTATTGAAAAATATATCAAAATTCAAATTTTCACCCTTCTACGGTCAACCCCTGTTTTTTAAAACTAAAAAATATCTCCTAGAAATAATGTTTGACGGCTCCGTGGCGCAGTGGCTTAGCAATGAGTTGCTGCGCTGGGGGGCGCGGGTTCGAATCCCGCACGGTACAAGTATTTGTATGGCCTACAAATGATTGTTCCGGGTCTGGATGTTTGTCCTTGTGAAATTTGTGTTTGTAAACTGCCTCCACGATACAGGAGAAAATCCTAGTGTGGGGGTAACGTTTTTTAAAATAAATAAAGAAAAAAAAAGAATGTATATGGAAAAACTATGTTTGCCAGGTCAGCTAGTAATATATAATATAATTCTCTTCACTAAATTGTTTTTGTTATATATAATTCTCTTCTATTTCGTAGGAGTTCAACAGTTTTGGCTGATAAGTATCAGTTCGAGGCAGCGAATTGTCATATCCTATTAATTTCATAAAAAAGGCAGGAGGGTTCGAATTGAACATTATTTATTCCGTTCATCCAGGATTAAAATATTATGTTAATATTATTTGCAAATTGAAAACAATCATATTATATAATAATCAAATAATGTTAATATAATCAAAGAACCGTGTAATGGAGGTGCAAGAATATCCACTAGCCCATATCGTCCGGTGGGTGTCGTAAGACGGAAACAAACCTGGAGATGGGCAGCAGCGTCTTTCCATTTTTTTAGCATTATAGTTACATTAAAGTTTTAGCATTACATTGAATATTGTCACATAATTTTTGGAATAGGGTGAAATTTAAACAAATTTATTTTTGAGAACAGTCCGTTGCGAAATCGAATTATTAATTTCGACTGAAAACATAACGCGCATCAATTAATTTGGAACGCAATCTGTGTAAATATCTGTCGGCGTCGCGTCGCGATTGCAGGGCTGCCAGTAGAGCCTACATATTTTATACGGCTGAGTCCCTAAAATTATATAAAATTAAGTCTTATTGTAAAAACGTTTAAAAATTAATGAAAAAGAAGAAATAGAGAAATATTTGATTTATATTATTGATATTTAATTATCTGAGTATAAAAGAATTTCCGGATTTCTGGTGCTTGCAGTAGGTAATTATAATATTTTATGTAAATATCTCTGTTATGTATGCACTCACCTGTGTATTGAGTAAATAATATTGTGTTCTTTACGCGTTGTATCACTCTTGTTTGGTTAAAGAGAATGTCTTTGTAATTAGCAGGCATATCACATTTACCAAGTTTAGTTCGCTCTGTTGAGTGCTAACATTAGTAACATTAGGTCGAGCTGGTCGTACCATTTGTTTTAATTACAAATATTCTGACGTCACTCGCAATTACTCCTCACGAAGATACATATTTAAACCGCATAATTGACACAATAGTCGAGTTATCATTTTGATTTTTTTTTGTTGTAAACATTTTGAAGCGAAGGCTTAAATATTCATTTTTTATTTTTACTTTAAATGCTAACGAATACTGATTGAAGTAAATTTAAAGAAAGCGGCTGCTTGTCATCGATGATTAAGAAACGTTCGATCTCTCGACTTACTTTTACTTAGGCAGACTTATAGAAGGAATGCAATTTAAATTATGTAATAATGTGCAACAAATAACACACTTAAAACAACTAGTGACCTTATAAAGAAACACTGAAAAATTAAATCTGGACGTAAAATCGATAATACCTACGTGTGCTTAGCCACCGAAGTTGTATGGGTTACCAAAATACACGAGCCCAATGCTCCACTACGTCCCATAGTGAGCCAAATCGATACACAAACTTACAGATTGGCTACAGGAAGTATATAGTATATATATAGTATATTTTGCGAATAATGATATTTTGCCAACTGTGTTGTTTGCCTTTCATGTAGCAAAAGGCGGCTAACGGCTCCGTGGCGCAGTGGCTTAGCAATCAGTTGTTGCGCTGGGGGCCGCGGGTTCGAATCCCGCACGGAACAAGCATTTGTATGGCCTACAAATAATTGTTCCGGGTCTGGATGTTTGTCCTTGTGCAATTTATATTTGGAAACTGCCTCCACGACACAGGAGATAATCCTAGTGTGGGGGTAACGTTTTCTAAATATAAAAAAAATATATATTATATTGGGATTTGTGATAGACCATCATTTGTGATTGGCTAGACCATATCACTAGAACTTTTCACTACTATTACTTTTTCACAATTTTCCATCTATTCCCATGGTTTTTGACGAAACGTAGTCCGAGTGGCTATCAGAGGCGTTACGTAAATGTTGTAAATAAAATTTTATATCCAGCTATACAGCCAGTGTAAGTTCGTTTTACATGTCAGTTTTATGAAAAAAGATATGAATATGGTTGGTCGTCTTGTCAGATTGATATATTATGTTCATTTGAGCCGACTGTCACTGAATTACGTAATTTTATACGTGCATGTACATTTGTAATTGTATTTTTCTACTTGCTGTTTAAAAGTAGTTGACATTTACTCTAGTTGTTAATATTCTCAATTGTCGGTATCAGTGGCTCTCATTGAAAAACAACAAACTTGACTGGTTTTTAGGAACCTCATTATATGTTGCATTAATCGCGCTCTATTTAAATTAATTTTAAATCCACCTAATTTAAATTTCGATTTTTGTTGTAGTAGGAGTTTGTTGTGTTGTAGCATGTGTTTGTTAAGTATATCATCATGATCTTATGTGACATGATATCAGATCACATGTGTTCTACTAAATCTTTAATAATTATTAAAAAAAAATTATTAAAATATTTTGTACCTACAACATCAATAAGCTATTTACTTATTTTTTGTTATAATGTAGTATTTAAATAAATAAAAAAATAAGTAAACTTTTCTTTACTTAAATAAAAAAAGGCGTTAATGTCACCGTTAATGTCAAACTGGTTATCTGCGGCTTTGCTCCCGTCGCTAGTTTGGGTACTTTACGTTTGGCGCATACGAAATGGTTCTACCGCCATCTATTGTTAGCCATAAGATCTTTCTGGCTTATTACACCATAATCGCCGTTTATACTTTATTGTTATAACACTCAGGGGACCAATAGCTTCTCTTACGTACATATATTATCCTATTGCGGCCGTAGTCTAATCGTTTAAGTACGGACTACGAGACTAAAAGGTCATGGGTCCGAATCCGCCATTCGACTGAAGTCGTGAACCACCTCTAACACAAGCATTTTAAGCTTAACTGGATTGGTTTAAGGGAATATTAGTAGTGTCAATAGCATTGCTAACATTCTTGCTTTATAGCTCTAGCTAGCTAGTTATTAAAAATTAATGTCATCATGTTTTTAAAAATTAAAATTATATTATTAATCTAAAACGATTATTATAATTAATTTTGGCTAGTTATCCTGATATGCGACCAGAACTACTCGTATTACAATAATATATGTAGTAGGTAGATGTACAAGCGACGTGACGCGTCTATGGACGGTTTTACTCTGAAACAATTTACGAAGGTTCATGAGTGAAATTAACGTAATTGTTCATCAATTCAACGAGTTACAATCGACCTTTTCTCGAATAATTCAGTACTTGGCTTATAAAGTCGTGGGTACGTGTCACCTTGG
The DNA here is from genome assembly GCA_963668995.1 of Parnassius mnemosyne. Taxonomy (NCBI): domain Eukaryota; kingdom Metazoa; phylum Arthropoda; class Insecta; order Lepidoptera; family Papilionidae; genus Parnassius; species Parnassius mnemosyne. Next base: position 13,861,147 of record CAVLGL010000035.1, on the reverse strand, counting down.
CTGCTTAATAGGCTCATAAAACAGAATTACAAACAGCTGTCACCTTCGTCAAGTATTGGCTAATAATAATTAACAATTTAAAATGTACTTGACGTTATGCCATCAATGTTGAAATGGTGACATTATCATTATCAGAACGCGTTTCGAATGTCGCTAATTTAAAAAGAAATACACTACGTCCGCCATATTGAATGCGCATACTAGAAGCAAATTTGATAAAAAAATACATAATTAGTATTTAAATTGGAATGGATATTTTCCTGTTTCGTAACATAATATATAACGCCGCAAGGGGGTCCTTCGGGTCGACTCCGACGCCATAATTTTTGTCTCTCGTCACACCCGAGGGCTTTTAGCCCCGTCGCTTCGGGTTGCTTCCGCGGCCTTATCCCCTATCTGAAATACGAGGCTTTCTTATTCGGCTTTCATAGGTATTTTTTTTACTGGTATCAAATTTAATATTATATAATATATAACTCCGGACTAAATACTTGTGCTGGGTAAATTAAGTACTATCTTTAACATAATGTAAAACAGGAAACTTCTTTACAGCAATCCATTTAGGTCTTGAAATTCTTTTGTATGTTTTATTAAATACAAAATATCTATATTGATACTTGGAGAGAAAATTTTGAACCCCTTTTAAATCATATTGTGCACCCGGTGGAGTGTGACATTTGGCATAGTTATATGGAGAAGGAGTGCAGGAAGCTAAAATTTATATATAATATGTGTTTCAAATACATTAAATAAAATAAAATAGGTTGTTTACATTCATATTGCCAATAGCGATCTTAAACACAACAGTCTATGGTCAAACGATCGCACAGAGTAGAGATTGTCGCCAAAGAGTTTTAAAATGATACCAACAAAATAATTACTGGCATAGTGACTGAATAAGCTGCGAATTTTGTGTGATTTCCAACGTTCCTTTTTCAATAGTCTGTGGAGCGTATAATCAGGGCAAAAAAGAAAATCAGATTTTTAAAAATCTGTGTTTTATATATTTATGTGCAGTTGAAAGTGAATCACAGCTTGCCTAACATACAGACTTAAAAACTTAACGAATTACACCACTAGTATAAAATCATTAATCTTTTTAATTTTTGATAGTTCTCAACTTAACTTAGTACAGATTTTAAAATAATGTTCTTATAAACAAACAATTAGTGTAAAGCTTTTTCTATCTGTTACATAGGTGACATCGAGCAGTTTTTTCAATTGTGTGACTATCGATCATGTTCCCTACGCGCTCCACCCCTGGTTGAGTTGTTGGGTCGTGACGCAGGAGCCGGGACCGCACACGTCGTCCCCGATGCTCTCCCGTCCTGCGATTGCTGTCCATCAATCACTTCCTAATCGAGTTTATGAACGTTGGTGTGTTTGTGTCTATCTACATACATAATATAATATGATATATAGTAGTTGCTTGGACTTCCCTATATACGTGAAATTAACTCTGCAATCAGAATAATTGTAAGGTAACGCTTAATGATTTTATTGGCATTTATTATATAAAACAAAATATTATGGATTTAAATAGAAAGGACTTTTATATTTATTATTTTTTTTCAATTCTTCTGTACGTATGTTTGTCACTGAAATCCCTAAACGACTGGATTGATTTTGATGAAAATTTTTGTGTGTGTTTGAGTAGATCCGGTAGGTGGCGCTGTTGCCAAAATCCAGAAAGTACCCGTGCGAAGCCGGGCGGATAGCTAGTATAGTATAAAATAGAAGGAACTTCGAACGAAATCTGGAATCTTGTAATAAAAGAAATGTAAGATAAATAAAATTTCATTTTAGGTTTTTGCAACGCCTTTCTTTATAATATTAGAGTGACAAGCAAGATACTCAAGATACAAATGTGTCGCCTGATGTTAGGTTTCCACTGCAATCGACGGACACCTGACACTGAATTCAAACAAAGAAGCCACAAATGCCCTGTCATACCCCGAGACCCTAACATTGAATATTTCACAGCTTACAATTATACAATCTTCTAAATAATCTTTTTGTGACGTATTTGATGAACAATAGATTATAAATATATAGCTATTGCAGTAAAAGTAAGCAGGGTTAAATGTGCGAAATAATCATCAATTCGCCTGCCAACTGTGGCGGTTGTGGCAAATATTATTTACAATCGAAAGCTATGTAAAACATTGGAATTTTAAAAACGAAGAATAACCAAAGACGAAGGACTGAAGTTTGAAGATATTTCACCCGACTACCCTGGAATCTTAACTAATAACCCTTCGTGTGATCACGTCTTTCGGGGGTGCATGCTGCGTTTTCTTTTTCATGTGCCTCAGGTCCATAAAAACTTGAAGCTTGGCTTTTTTATGTATAATATCAACACGACGCTCGCCAAAACTTGCTTGAAGCGCATTCTGAACAACGTACGAATTTATTAACTAATAATTATTGCTGTCTGGTTCTTTTCTTTTAATAACAATATTCTTGTTTTTGAGTCCAATAATACTAAGAGTTCATTCTTGTTTCTGTAATCGTGGATACCATTATGATGATGCTAGATTGTTTTTTTTTAATGTTTTATCATCAATACCTAATTAAAAAAATGCAAGTTTTACTTGCACTAACTGTCCCATACCATCAGTCTCTCCCTCATGTGACTCATTTTTTTTGTATGTTGCAAGTTTCAATGCTTGTTATGCTCAATAATATATGCTCAATAATAATAAACTTTATTTACATGATTTTACCAGATTTTCTATACGATCTTTTTGGTAATTTGGGTAGAGACAGTAAAATAATACACTTTTGAAATGGTGCTTCAGAGGCAGAGTGAACAAAGAGTCCGGAAGAATACGTAAGGCACGCACAAAAAAAAAGCGCGCAAAATTTACCTACAGTAGATGCTTGCTTGAATCTTCCGTAGGTACTCTCGTTCACTCTGTCAGTACTGTCGACCTAAACCGAATTCTTGAAAGAATTTCAGTTTTCCGTAACAGTTAAAATTGTAAAAAATTAGAATTTTGATGCTTAGACCGAATTTAATCATCTCCGTGAAATGACAGAGCAAGTAAAAGTCCATAAATGTTCAGTACGGTGTACAACATACAATGTTATCTATTCATCTTATAAAAGCGTACCCAGACATGGGTTTGTTGTTTACTTATTAACCATGTAATTAATTAGATTTATAGAGCGTGCTTACGTATAATTAACAAGACGCGAAATATTCTCGGTGTAAATAAAACAAAAAGATGTTATTTTTTAATTTACAATAACATATATTATTGCTATAAATAAATGTTTAATTTAAAATAAATTTATTTTTAACTCAGGTATTATAACCATCAAAATAGGTTGAATGCATCTTGAGTATTGATCCAAGAAAAAAATACGTAATTCTGTTTATGATCCTAATAAACAGAATTACATATTATTCAAAATTATTCCCAGACGTACTTATTTTTTCATAGTTTTGCTTGACTATTGAGTTCAACAACTTTTTGTAACTTTAAAATGTCGAGTTTTCAGTGGAAAAGTTTGTGAATTACACACTCAGAACTTAATTTCTTACTATAGCATTAAAGTTCATTTTCGTGTTAAGAGTAAGAACAACTTGTTATTGTTACCGACTTCGTAGACTAGTCGCAACTCCGTGACCAATTGTGAAACTTGTAAAGGCTTCGCTATCATTCCTTAAGCTTACCTTCAGTATGTTTATTGAGCGGAACTCGGCATTGTTTAAAATAGCTCATAATATCAAGGCACATAGGAATTATGTGTAAGCAAATAAATCCTAATCTTGATGTTTGGCCTGAATTGATAAGTTTTATTGTGTTAGATGCGCCTTACATAATTTTATTGGACTATAACAAGTCCAATAAAATACATTATATTGTTGCTTATTCTTAAACTTATGTTTTAATAGAACCATTTATCTAAGAATATTCATTCATCGAACGATGCATCCTTACAACCTATTTAAATTCAACTGCTGCACACAAGCCTCCTCATAGATTGCCTCTTACAGATGTTGAAGGACCTAAACTTCATGAAAGTACAAGACAGGGATGGAATTACAGATCGTGCTAATCTATGTGCTTTTACGAGTTCTGTGGACGATTACTTTAGACAAACTGTAGAAAAATAAACCTCCCATTAGAATCAAATTCAATACAATAAACATATATTCACAGCTTATAGGCATGAAGAAAATACAAAATATTAATGGCGTACACTCACAAAATAAAACTATGAAATAGCGACCCTGGGGCGGCATGGTTTAGCAAGCTTGGAAGCTACGAGTAGAAAAAAGTTCGGATTGCCAGTACCGTTCTCTTTAGCGTTAAAGCCTATTAAAGTCCAATACTGAACATAGGCCTCCCCCACAGATTGCATCATATTACGTGGTAGAGCCATGCTGCAGCTATATTAGTAGGGCTCGGCACGACCGGGGAAGGACCACGCTCTCACAGAATACCAGCGTAAAATAGCAGCTTAACATTGCTCTGTTTCGTATGGTGAGTATAGAGAACCGGAGGTCCTTTTAACTGGAAAAGAGACATTCCATCTTAGTCCTCACGAGTGACAACGCATCTGCATTTTGATTCTTTGTTGAGGATAGATGTAGATGTCTATGGGCCACAGCAACCACTTACCATTAGGTGGACTGTGTGTGTGCTCGGTTGTCACTCGATCCTATAAAAAAAATATTAAATAGTTAACATATGGACATTTGCCATAGTTGCCACGCTGGGCGAGCGGGTTGGCAACCGCAGCTTTTTGTTTAGAAAATCGGATTAATTACAAAAACTTTCTAATAACATAGATACTAACGATTCGCGACATGTATTTTTTTACTATATCCAAAATATTAAATGTGGTTCAACGTTGAGAGTGATAACGTAAGTAAGACGTGACTATAGCACTAATAAAAGCTGAAATTGAACGTTTGCATAACACAAAGTTCCCGTGACCTGATTGTGGGTAATAATAATATTATTTTGCTTATTCATTGCTTATTAAATGAATTGCAAAAGTTTATTTTTGAACATGTAAATTTCTTGATCTATAAATATCGCTATTTAGTTAAAGATTATAAAAGACCATTTATTTAACAATTTTTCTTTTTTTTATTCGAATTTTTCCGTCCAAAATATAGACTGGGCCACTCTTAGCATTGCTCTCAATCTGTTTGTGAAGTTTCATTACAATCGGTTAAGCCATATCGAAGGTTAGCCCGGTCAGAGACAGACAACGTTTTTAATAATGGTTATTAATAAAACGCCCTTAGGTTAATATAATGCAGTTGATAGACGTTTTAATTTTATTATATGATGTATTGTATAGATATAGATTATTGGTTTGATTCAATTCAATTATTCAATTGTGTTGTATGAAATGAGTAATATTAAAATTCTTTGCATTGTTTTTTAGTCTGCTAGTGATATAAATTTGAGTATTTATTTTGACAGCATAATATATTTAAGATTCTGTTTCGGATGCACTATTTACATTTTATTATATTTTATTTTTGCGAGAAAAGTACGAGAATTTATAATTGGATTTGACTGACTTGAAGTCGTTACGTACCTATGTAAACGAAGTGTTTCATTATTTTCGAATTCGAATCCCGCACAGAACAAGTATTTGTATGGCCTACGAGTAATTGTACCGGGTCTAGATGTTTGTCCTTCTGCAATTTATGTATAATATAAACTGCCTCCACGATACAGGAGAAAATCCTAGTGTGGAGTACGTTTATAGCAGCTTCCGACTGTCTTAATAAGAGTAGTAAGTTGTAATCTCGTGAAGTATTTCTTCAGTAAGTACTTATTACTTAATTTGTAAAAAAAAAGAAAACACAATTTTCATTAATTTGCGTTTGTAATAGTTCGTTTATACGTCTATCCTCCATTACAGTGTATAAAAGCCCACTGCTGAACATAGGCCTCCTCCCGTTGATTGTCTTAAAAGAGGGATTTTGGCATATATGCCACGCTAGGCACGCGGGTGGGCAACAGCAATATTTTATTATTTTGAGTTGATATCAGGAAGATGCTGCAGCCTATCTCCTGTTAAAGTTTTCATTTGTTACACCTTACTACATTAACAGGACGACGTGGGATATCGGATATTCTTACACCGCTTCTTCGCGGTTTTAATAGTCAATAATAAACCTTGAATTTATTTACGGCGTTATGCTAGTAATTAAAAGGTTTTTATTTAAAAGGATAATTGATAGATAGAGCGATGATTATTATGAAGCGAACCACGGAGCAAATCAACCACCATTAAAACAATCTTATGTTAAAAAGTATTAAAAAAAATGATTGTTGGAGAAGTACTTATTTATCTGAAGGCAACAATGATTATATTTATAGTGTGACTGTGTTACTGCACGAGGTGTTTTCCTACTCTGCCCTTTTAGATATTTCTGCCACCAAATTTGCCAAAATATATTTAAACTTGGCAGAGCCATGCTGCACCTACTACCGCGCTCCCACGGAATACCAGCGTAAAATAGCAGCTTAATGCTGTTATATTACGCTGGTATTCTGTGCTGTGTTTCGTATGGTGAGTGTAGAGTAACGGAGACCCTTTTTACTGGAGATGAGGCATTCCATCCTAGTCCTCACGGCTGACAACGCATCTGCATTTTGATTCGCAAACTAAGATCGATGTAGATGTCTATGGGACACGGCAACCACTTACCATCAGGTGGACTGTGTGCTCGCTTGTCACCCTTATGCTATAAAAAAAATAACAGTGCTTGCACTGCTGTGTTCCGGACTAAAGGCTAGAGAGCCATTTTAATTACAGGCTGTGCGGCATTCCATCTTAATTCTCAACGATGACAACGCAGTAGTAGCCTTCTTCGTATGAAGTTGGCTACAGTATGTGTTAACCATCAGGTGGACTTTAAGGTAGATTGTCTCTTTAGTTTTTTATAAAAAAGAGAAAACTATCCGTATTATTACAGTAACTGCACTGTTATGAACATTTTCAATTAAGATACGTTAATATTTTATATCGTATAGTAGAGGACCATTATGTATTATAATTTTTATTTTATTTGTTTATTTTAAAACAGTGTACATGCTGGCTTACAGATTACAAATTACACTTTTAAATAGTAAGTAATTGTATAAGATACATGTCCAAATAAAATAAAAAAAAAATACATGCCAAATAGATTAAAAAATACATGCCAAATAGATTGATTACATGTCAAATAGAGTAAGCAAAATGTCATTGTCAAATTAACTAACCTAAGATTAAATTAATATGTTACCCATTTAATAATATTATATTAACCAGTTTTAATTTAAAGCAATTCGAACAGTCCTATTTAGTACGCAATGAGCGTGAACCTAGCATCCGTTTCGGGATTACATGTGAAAACGACTTGTACAATGTCAAATTGCTGCCTAGTTCAGCCATTGCAAAACGCGGTCAAAGCCCATGCGATATAATGCTAATGTTTTGTTACTATGCCGCTATTGTTCTTACAACCGCTAGAGATAACGAAACTTTGGACCGACGTTACGAACTATTAATTTTTTTTATTTTATGATGTTTTATCTTATTATTTTATATTATGTTGTAATGAATGTCATTATAATATATATTTTTTATAAACGCTTTTATCTTACAATTATATTTTTAGCCTTATCGAACCATACCTTGTTCCAGTCACACATGGAGTCATGACTCATGAGTATTTAGAAAGGGACAATCAATGTGATAGGATATTTTCCCTAAAATTTAATAGAAAAATTTCACCAGACTCACGTAATTATATATAAAACTTGAAACTGTTTTTTATATTATACTTTCTATAAAATTTTATAATAGTTAAAAAATTACTACTGCTGGTAATGGGGCGTACCCAGTGATCGGGAGAACTTAAAATAATCGCCTGTCGAGAATAATAGAGTAAAATAACGGCGTTATAGCATAAACCGTGTTTCGTATGGTTTTTTTTTTCTATAATTCGTAAAAAAAAAATTACTAGTAATGTTATTAAACATTACTAATATTCCCCCTTTAACCACTTCTGGTAAGCTTAAAATGCTTGTGTTAGAAGTGGTTCACGGCAGTAGTCGAATGGTGGATTCGAACCCACGACCTTTCGAGTTCGCGGTCCGCGCCCTGCCATTAGAATTGGAGACATTTTTACCGGTACCGCGGCATGCCATTTTATTAGTCCTCGGGAATGACAATGTTCCTATATTTTCAATCCTAATCAAGTATCAAGTGGATTCTGTGGCCTGTGTGGATTGTGTGCTCGCTTGTCACCCTTTTCTATAAAAAATCCGTTAGATGTAAAGCTCCAATTACTTCAACACTCCATAGCTTATCCATACGGTTCAAAACCGTTACGCGACCGTAAGCCTAGCTCACTGCTCAGTCGTGTTGCATGACGGTTTGACGATACACTTGCAAATACAAAATTTTTAATCTAGGCCATTGCCCGAAACTGTAGGATTTTGCTGATTAGTAACGTTTCTGCAAAACGGCGATTTCGTAGAAATTTTTGTTCGCAACATTTATCCGAAAAGCCATAGGAAGTAGCCATAGTTAGAAACAGGTGTGCGTCTTATCGCATGTATGCACACCTGCTTCACATATTGTAAACTTGTGCGCCAGTTTTTTGTCACATTAGTTCTTTATTTAAAAAGGTGGAATTTCTCCCTGCATTGAGCCTCCAACGTTGCACACGCATAAATTTCATCATGCACATACAACTAAATCTGGGACAATTATTTAATTTCTTCTTTCATGCGGAAATTCAACCCGGTGTTCGCAGCTCCGCAGATATATGCTGAGCTACTGCGGTACCGTACCGTCAGATATATATTGAAGATACTATAGCCATGCCGTATGAGCAGTTGGTAACAAAACTATATATTGTACGTGCACATATACTTTAGTATCTATTCATAGGCAGCAATTTCTCGACAAAGAATCCCTCGCCACCTTGCTCTTCAGCCAAGATACGCCGGATCATTAGTCGCGCCTTCCAACATTATTTAGACCTGTATTACAGAAAGATATCTAAGAGGCTTGTAAGATTACGTGGTAGAGCCATGCTGCAGCTATATTAGTAGTAGATACAGTTGTAGCACGAATGGGTCGGCTCGACCGGGGAAGGACCACGCTCACAAAATACCAACGTAAAATAGCAGCTTAACGCTGCTGTGTTTCGTATGGTGAGTGTAGAGAACCGGAGACCCTTTTTACTGGAAATGAGGCATTCCATCTTAGTCCTCACGGGTGACAACGCATCTGCATTTTGATTCGTAATCGAGAATAGATCTAGATTTCTATGGGCCGCAGCAACCACTTACCATCAGGTGGACTGTGTGCTCGTTTATCACCTTTAATCCTATAAAAAAGGCTTCTGCTAAACAGGCAGTTAAAGAAAACAGTCTGAAATGATGATGATGATGATAATGTGGGAAATATAGCGTAAAAGTAAAAAACATAAAAACAAGTTGTCGATTGTATTTTTGTTCAGATCATGTAGTAAAATATCTAGGTATAAAATAGATACAGATAGATGTATGGAGACCGAGTAGACGGTCCGTTGAATTGTAATTCGTGTGCCGACTGTCGGACGACTGTTGAATATTCCGTGTTGTGCGGTGGTCTCTTTCGGCTCATGCGGCGACTATCAAACTATGCTTATCCGGATTTGTGGTCGTCTCGGAGACGACGTTATTCTTACCGACTGATGTAGGAAGATAATCGCTTCTAGTGTACTTCATATCTTTCCTTTAAAAAATATCCTTTGCACTTCCCTTGTTAATGTAAATAAATATATGTATTTAAATTTTGTCTTTTGTATTGAATTTCTTGCAAAGTTCAAGGGCTTGTAAAACATTCTAATGAATAAAAGTTATTATAAATTAGATGATTATTTAAGAGATAAATAAGTATGTTTGGACTAAATAAGCTTCCTTCTATTTGTTTGAATTGTATACCTATTATGCAAAAGTATACCTACTATACATAATATTTTATATGGTAATTCTGTCGGGAGAAAAATTCAACTTGTGAGTTTCTTGCCGCTTCTTTACTAGGTCTTTTGCAGTGTGCAGTGCAGGTGTTGAAGTGATTTCGTAGTTTGACTTTTGAAAATTGCTTTCTAAAAACCAATTTTAAATAAAGACTTGCCTTTACTTTGACTTTAATTTTAAGATAGGCTTTTCTTTCTGTCTGAGTCCTCCTGGTATCACCCTCTTACCTATTTGTGCCGCTAATCAGCTGTGCATCCATTGTTGTGCCCCTTTTATGTTTGAAAGGAAAGAGTGACGGTAAATTTATATACATGAAGCTTTTAGTCTTAGTTGTCATTGGTGACAATACGAGTACGTATCTGTGGCCAGTGGCCCCCTGAAGTTAGGTGCAGGTGTACATGGCCATTTACCATCAGGCGGACTGTTGGCTCGTCCGCTACTCTAATATTAAAGAAGCAAAATAAAGAAAAAGATGTTGAGAATCTCCGAAAGTAATTTTTTTCATAAATGAGTCGTTTTATTTCGCAAGCAATTTTTAGAGTAGCAATAGAAAAAAAAATATTTTCTCTTATACTTTCATGAATAAATTCATTTACTAAATGTAAAAACAAAATAAAATGCTATAATATATACCCAAATGTACTAAACTTAATTTGTTATTCAATTTATATTATTACACGCAATGGTTCGCTAATTGTATCCAGTAAACTGGTACACTTTGTAATCGCTGTAATGTGCCTACTGTGAAATAATATTATTTATATTTTTAGTATAATAATTAGCAAAATTCATAAAATTTGTTTTCTACAAAAAATATATTTTGTGTGGTTTGTGCGTTTTTAATCGTAACCACTGCTAAATATTTACGATTTTATTTGAAATGCTGCAGTATGCTAGAAATATTTACGATTATGACGTCTTAAATTGATTTGCTTTTGCGGCCGTACGGACAACGTAGCCCTCTTCCTCAGTCGCACGTTTCACAAAAAGCGCAAGGGTGTATCGGTTCGTCGCGTACGTTCAGAATCCTTAATTTAACTGCACGGTCGACGGAGATGCAGCCGGAATGAGCTTCCCGCCTGTGATTGCATCGCGCCCGTTCCCCGGCTTCAAATTAACGCCGCGTCTTATGTCGCCCTAGCCGTCGCTCTATCCAGCAAGCCTCGATAGATTTAGTTTTGTGAACATTGCTGCAACGGTTATTTTGTTTTAACTCTTTTCCGCCTAACAAGTTATTTAATTGTGTATACACTATGCTTACTTTTAAAATTGTACAAAGTATAATATGATTTTGAAGTTGATCTATAAGATTTTAAGATCCGGCGCATAACCCTACAAAACATTGCTCGTGATTGTATAAATACTTAATAGTAGCAATTATCACAATACTTAATGGAACATACTTTGGTCAGATGTAGTTTCTGATCATAAATGATTTATGCAACAGAACGTCTCAGGTTAACTCTGTTAAGTATAATAAAAGAAGTTAAAATACAAGAAATACCATGTTTTTTGCATGGTACATAATTTCAACGTTTCGACAACCTTAATGGCTCAAACATATTCGTTTGATTTTAGAAATACAAACAGGTGAAGTTGGCATTTAAATAGGTTATCTTCTCTTGAAGGGTTCTTCTTTTCCAGTCTGGCTATCACGATTTATACCTACATTCTTGAGTTTGAATCAATATTATTCGAATTAGGTAGCTAGTTATCCTATTCATGATTTTATGAACTGTTCAATTCAAATAAGTTGAAATATTCATTGAAATCCATTACAGCCTATAAAAGTCCACTGCTGAACATAGGCCTCCCTCATAGATTGCATAATAGGGGGGATTTTGCCATAGTTGCCACGCTTGTTAGGCGCTTGTTTCAATTTCCGTCTGTCGCCTCTTACGACTATACGACAATTCATTAAAAATTTGTTGAAATATTTACATAATATTGTGTTTCATGTACTTTTACTATTAAAAAAGTAAAACTTTAACTATTAGTTATAAATCTATTTGTATATTAGAATTGTAAGAACAAACTTCGTTCAAAATAATTGAATGTATTATTAGTAGTAAAGACTAGAAATGAGTTGGGGGGTGACTCGAACTTTAGGCCTAGTCAGTTTGAATAGCTTATCATGTAGGGGATGTGATGGGGGTCATGGTTGAATAGGGGCAAAAAGTTCTCACACACTCCTAGGGTGTCAAAATGGCCAAAAACCAAAAAAATTAAAATTATTATTTCGGCTATAACTCCGCCTCCATCGGAGGTTCTTACACAGTCTTTACTTCCCGCATCCCACTTGTTCAAAAATGATAAGTAATATAATGACTGATTAATTATCATTTCCATTCAAAGAAATTGCAAGTTCTGATATAATTTGTAAGTTAAATCATTTTAAATGGGAAAAATGAAGACCGTTAAATCAAAAAAAAAATTGTAATGCACTAAAACAAACTTTTATAAAAACATTTTATATCAATATTATTTATTATGTGGTAGAGCCACGCTGCTGTTATATTATATTTATTGCACGAATGGGTCGTCTCCACCGGAGAAGGATCACGGTCTCACAGAATACTTACCAGCGTGAAATAGCAGTTTGATGATGTTGTGTTTCGTATGGTGAGTGTAGAGAACCAAAGATACTTTACTTTGAAACGAGGTGATAACGTATATCTGCATTTAGATTCTCAATCGAGGATAGATGTAGATGTCTATGAACCACAGCATCCATTTACTACCGCTCAGGTGGACTGTGTGCTTGTTGTTGAGCTTTAAAACCTACATGAACTTATGTAGAATTTTAGCACAACGTTTACTTACGTCAACATTTAATTCCTGCTTGCATTTTATCACGTACGTACGAGGAACCCATCTTGCAACATCGCATGATGGATAATATTTAGTATCGTTAGCGTTCAAAGAAACTGTTTTTCGAAAGGTTTCATAAAGTGACGCAATTTAACATATTGCGATTTATGAATGTTATAGATAGGTAGAATTGTAGTAAATGACCATATGGCTCAATAGTCTACGTTTACATCTTTTGAGTATTTGGGTTCAGTTAGGACGGAGTCAACGTTTATGCAAAATTATTAGCATTTATGTCTGATATTAGCATCTATGTATTGCTTGTGTTTGCGTGCTTTTTCTCTGATTTTATTCCTTATTTTATACAGCATTTTTTTACGTGGTAGAGCCATGCTGCAGCTATATTAATAGTATAGTTGTAGCACGAATGGGTCGGCTCGACCGGGAAAGGATCAGGCTCTCACAGAAAACCAGCGTAAAATAGCAGCTTAATGGTGCTGTGTTTCGTGTGGTGAGTGTAGAGAACCGGAGACCCGTTTTACTGGAAGAGAGGCATTCTATCTTAGTCCTCACGGCTGACAACGCATCTGCATTTTAATTCGCAAACGATGATAGATGTAGATGTCTATGGGCCACAGTAACCACTTACCATCAGGTGGACTGTGTGTTCGTTTGTCACCTTTATTCTATAAAAAAGCATCGTTATAATTTGTACATTATTCTGCGCAGTTGAAAACTTTCGACTGTAGGTATAAGAAAGCTGTCGCCGTTTTAAAATTGAACAATAGATTCCAGATTTAATAATATCTTTTTATTTGGTTGTACTACTTTAAGATTAGAATTTAGTAGTAGTCGTAAGAAAAATAAAATAATGAGTATAAAATACATAAAAATAAAAAGTGCCAAAACGTAGTGTATAGAAGAAATAAAGAGCCAACTTCAGAAGATATGTGGAAATTATTTTATTCTTTGTAATGAAATTCTATTTTTGAATCTCTGAGTGAACTTGGCAATATTATAAGCTCAAGGTAAGGTCTAGAATGTCGTTTAAACAATTATATTAAAAATATCACATCTATTTTTCTACTCGTAGAGATGGAATTATTTTCCATATTTACATATAATAACCCATCTTCTATAGCCTATTTAATAAACGATTATCATAAAAATCGGTTCACAAAAAACGTACAGTCAAATTAAGAACGTCCTCCGGTTTTGAAATCTGGTAAAAGTAAAGGACCGGAAAGGTCGTGTTTGTGATTATTATAATATTATATTATCTAACACTTGGTCACCAATGAAGATAAAAATCGTGAGATTACCAATGCGGTGTCTGAACGATTAAAATACTTCACAGACACTTGCAGTTTCTCAAATTGCACTAGCACTACTAGGGGAGTGTGAAGAGTGCGTGGTAGTACGATCATAGATAGGTATCTAATAGAAATAGATTTTAATTCAGTATAGATTATAAATAATAGGTGAAAGTCATTTTTTGTTAAACTTACCACTGTTTCGCAAAACACCTCTGTCCTTGGCAGAACCAGCAAGAATCCCAGCGGGACAGTAGCATTTACAATATAGGCTATACTAAGGAGATTATGACCAAAAACAGTTTATTTATTTCTACAAAAACAACTTAAATGCTTAATGGTTTCTTATATTTACGCGAACACTACACATTAAATGAAACTACTTCAGTTTTTGAATATTAATTTTTGGTCCGATCTACGCAGAATGAGTCTTGCAGTGGTGTGCTTGTGTTTGAATTTAATTTTATTAATTATAGAATCCCAAGCAGATGGCAGCACCCATCCTCTCCCATTCTCCATTGAAATTAGGATGTTTTTTTTAATTTCGATAGCCTCGCGAATCATCCTTGGTAGGAATCGGTGTTCTTTTTCGAGGATTTGTGGTCTATCAAATCTAATGTAATGGCGGGGACGATCTTGAACACGATCACAGACTGCAGACTTCCCGGGCCGTCGGTGCTTCAAGTCAGCTATATGTTCTTCTACGCGGGTTTTTATAGATCTTTTTGTTTGTCCTATGTAAGAGAAACGACATTCACAATCTAGCTTGTACACTCCTGCATCATGTAGCTTGTCGAGGGTATGACACTTGACGGATGGTAAAAATTGACTAATCTTCTTCGGCGGCTTGAAGTATGTTTTAATGGAAGCTCGCTTTAAGATGTAACCAACCTCGTCTGTGACTCCTCTGACATAGGGTAGTACTGAAGGCACACGCTCGACTGTGGCCGGTTTCATTCGGTCACTGTGACGTTGGCGCGAGATCCGAAGCTTGTTGTCTTGCAATACTTGGTCGACGTGCTGAAGTTTGGTGGGCAGATGTTTTCTGTCACAGATCCCTCGTGCTGTCTGAAACAAAGTTTTGCCACGGTAGCTAACTGTGACGAATAATGGTGAGATTATTTACCATTACAAGTAGGCAACTATTCCTATATTTTGAATTTATAATTATTTGCTCGTAATTAAACGTGGTTTATTTTCCAGTAAATTGTTTGTTTAAATAGTTTTAACGATTTTTTGTTTTATAACTTACATTGTTTAGATGATTTTACTAGTCAGTTTACGTACACATCCCATCTAACCAACAAGCAATGGGATGAAATGCGATAGCAATCGTACTTCGAGTACTGGTGTCGATGCTACTGAAAGTGTGCTAATTTAACACGTAGGAAAACTTTACGAGGAAACTTGTACGCCTTAAAAATAATAAGAACGTGTTTTGAGTAGAGTTTAGTCTGCTTACACGTATTAGAACAGTATGGCCGACTTTAAGTCAAGTTTAAATTCAAATTCAAACTCCACAATCTCAAAAATCAAAATACTAATACGATTACTGTAATGTGTTTTTACTGAAATCATTTTTAAGATTTCAGTACACCCTCCCTTAAATTATTTCAGTCGCCCAGCAACAGTACGATTGTATTACTCTGGTGGGAATCGTACTTGGCTTTGTTTTGCTGTTTATCGTTTGGCTTCGTTGTATTATTTATATACAATCAGTATTGATTTTATATTAATATCTTATTTCAAATTACTTTTTCTCTCGTAGTTGCGGAGTGATTCTCATCGGCATAGGTTGGTTAAAGGTGTTAATGGTTTGAAGTAATCATTTATTATCATGTTGACTTTAGTAATAAAGCCAGTACCAGGATTATTGCAAATTGTCAACACATTTGATTTTCTTTTTTGGTATTTTCTATACATAAATTAATGTTGTAGTACCAGGATTATTGAAAATTGTCAACACATTTGATTTTTTTTTTGGTATTTTCTATACAAAAATTAATGTTGTAGTACCAGGATTATTGAAAATTGTCAACACATTTGATTTTTTTTTGGTATTTTCTATACAAAAATTAATGTTGTAAGCATTACACATTTTGCTTTTTTTTTCTTTCTTTTTAAGTCCGTAACCGTGTGCTGGTGAACAAGGCTAATGTTCAACATTAGACTGTCTTTTATTGTAGGAAGGCTTTGCCGTAACCTTCACGATTGCCAACCTATATTGGTAATAGTATTAACAGTTAGTTGCACTTTTTAATGTTTCTCTCTTTGGTTCATTAAATACATTAAAATACATTTAAAATCTGACATAATATAGTATAACGCCATTTATCGAAGGTAATAAGGTCTTTCTTCTCTGTCATTGCCACTCCTTACGACACCCGCGGAACGATGGAAATGAGTTGATGAATTCTATTATGCCGACACGAGAAATTATTTTATTTAAAAAAAAATACATGTAAAATTACACCACTTTATTTGAATCGCACTGTACATTTCGTGTGAGATTTTTACTCTTCGTATTTGCTTCTATTAAAACACATTTTCATATGAATACGACTTAATGTTAGGGAGCGTTTGTTAGACGTTGACATTGTCGGTAAAGTTTAACGACACTTGATAAGATTACATCGTGTCATTCACGTGTTGAATAAAATACCTACAATTTTGTTCAACACGTAACTAATTTTACAAAGATATCTTTTGTTTTATTTATGTTTATAGATGCTAAGATATATTTTGTTTTATTCATTTTTATTAAATTATTTATTTTTATTACAGGTAAGTGTTTGAAGTTTATCTACTGCTGTGCGTAATCAACGGGTGAGTCATTAGTCCTATAATTAATTAATTAACGTCTGCTAATACGTTGGCTACGTTAAAAATTACAGGATTAAAATAGAAATAATAACAGATCCAAGTTCATTATAGACCTCGCATTTTTAACCCCTTGAACCTCGACAATTTAACTGGCAAGCAGGTGTTTAATTAATTACTGTTTCAAACTTCAACGAGGCTCGGCACTGGCACTCTAATTACGTTGTCCATTTAAGAGGAATCGTTTTCGACGGCCCACGCGATTGTTTCGCACCATTCGGATAATAAAACGAGTGCGTCAATAAGATTATGATATGTATCTTATTATTCGATTGCCGCGTAGAACAAAATGAGAGTACTATGTACGCCCCTAACTCGTTAATTAAAAAGAGAAATAGAAAAAATCTTATTCCTTTCTTCATAGAATATGGGTGACAAACGAGCACACAGAGTACCTGATGGTAAGTGGGTGCTATGGCTCATAGAAATCTACATGTATCCTTGGATTAAGAATCAAAATACAGATGCATTGTCACCCCTGAGGACTAAGATAGTGTCTCGTTTATAATTAAAAATCGTGTCCGCTTCTCTTTACTCATCTCACGAATCACAGCAGCATTAAGCTGCTATTTTACGCTGGTATTCTTTAAGAGCGTGGTCCCGGTCGAGCCACCTAATCGTGCTACATTCAAAATGTAGCTGCAGCATGGCTCTTCCATCTAAATGTAATAGAGAGTATAAATAATACTTATTGTAATTAATTTTTTATTTAATTTGTCACTCGTTGTGAAAATACCTTTGTCGTGAGAATAACCAACAAGAATCCTAGCCAAACAAAACAATGGAAAATTATATATTATATTTTACAATTGATTACAAAGACAAAACATTTAAGAAATAACTTGGCAGCGATCACCTTATACCCAGGGATTATCATCTGTGTATTCCTTAATATAAAAAAAAACCCTTTAATACAATCTTTGATTTATATATACGTACCCCTTAAACTTGGCGGTGGACAAATTTCCGCACATTCACCATAATTAGTTACTGACTGAACTTCGTTCCAAAAATATCACTATTTTTGGAACGAAGTTCTTATCGGACGGGACGGATTTGGCGGAGGGGGGGCTAGGCGGCTAAAAGTGTAAGATTTTTCCGTCACGACCCCTTCTGACATAGTGTAGACGGCCTTGGCGGCTATAAGGAAGCGAGAAGGAATAATATCCATCTGCCTCGCACTTTTTCTTATCTTGCCATGAAAGAAATATTATTTTATTTTAAATGACGCTTCATTTTAATAGACGCTAGTAATTAATTTATCACCTTATACCCAGGGATTATCATCTGTGTATTCCTGAATATAAAAAAAACCCTTTAATACAATCTTTGATTTATATATACCCTTTAAACTTGGCGGTGGACAAATTTCCGCACATTCACCATAATTAGTTACTGACTGAACTTCGTTCCAAAAATATCACTATTTTTGGAACGAAGTTCTTATCGGACGGGACGGATTTGGCGGAGGGGGGGCTAGGCGGCTAAAAGTGTAAGATTTTTCCGTCACGACCCCTTCTGACATAGTGTAGACGGCCTTGGCGGCTATAAGGAAGCGAGAAGGAATAATATCCATCTGCCTCGCACTTTTTCTTATCTTGCCATGAAAGAAATATTATTTTATTTTAAATGACGCTTCATTTTAATAGACGCTAGTAATTAATTTATATGTATTTGTTAATCAATATACGTTTATAAATAATAATATACCACGGAAGGAATTTCGTTCCAACCGAGTGTTCCACGACACTCACGCATGTTTTTTTTTAAACAATTATGTAGCAGTTTTTTAAATATATAATATATAGCTGTAACTACGCAAGTTCTTGAAATTTTTATGGAGCTTGGCATCCGTTCAGATCGATCGATTCATATCTGAAATCATTTGTCGACGAAGCCAAAAGCCCTGGACGTCGATTGTACCAAACTTGGCCCTGCTCTTTTTACATTATGTTTTTGGTGCCACTGCCGTGTGTCTTGTTCTAGATTACAATAATTGTGAAGGGAATATTTTGCAATTGCTGTTTGTATATTATGTCCATAATCCTCAATAAGCCGGACCGGTTCGGCATAGATTCGTGCCACTTAGTGCGGCTTCTGTTATCTCGTTACTCTGTTAGAATTAGAAATGTATGGAGTGTTAAAGTCAAAGCAAATCTCTTCTGTATTGCGTCGTCGCGGCTGTGATACTGAGATTGTATAGATGTAATTAACACAGTGATGCGCAAACTCCGGGGAACGTAGTCGGCGACTGGGCTTTGTGTTGTTTCGCAGAAAGACACCAACAATTTGCGAATTTGCGCTGTTTAATGACGTAGGTGTTTCTGGCGAAGCGATTAATTGGTTAATTAATTACCGATTGCAGTATGGTGCCAAAGAATTCCGCTTTTGGATATTTAGTGCGTCGCTATTCCAGGAATTTTGATAGCTTTACCCGATTTGATTGTTGTGATACAGTCTTAGAGTATCTCAGAGAAGTTAATAATTCAGCTGTTTCAAAGTCAGCATTGCGTTATCTAAGTATTGCTCGTGCTCACCGGGCATCTAGTTGAGCGAAATAAATGCTAAGACCTAATCACAGATAATATGGCTTCCCATAATGCTTACCAAAACACCACTGGCGAATAGGATTTTTTCGCCATCAGTCGGTCTTCACAGTCTCGTTCGTCGATCAACAGGAAGTGCAAGTGATGTTGACGAGTTTTTCTTTAAAAATAACGGCTCTACCCTCTAAAACCTTTATTAAACACATGTTGAACATAGCTTTCACCTGAACAACTTTACTTTGTTATTGTTAATTATTTTCTAAGACTTTACAAAACATTCGAATACACATTTACGATTTAAAGTTTTCGTGTAACCGTTTAGCATACTTCACAGCAATACGCGACTATTATATGATTGCGGACAGTTTATATAAATATTACAAACTGTTTAATCACAATTAGTATTCTAGGTAAATAGTTAGGAAGTTGGTACAATTGACGCACGCAATCCAACACCTTGTAACAATATGGACTGAACAGTTTTCATTTGTGATCTCATTACGAATGCAACATAATGTTGTGACGTTGCTTCTTTACGTCACCATTGTAAAGCAAAATCTAAAATAACGCTTTTGAATATTTCATGTGATTTTCAAGGGGTAATTCTTTATAATTCAAAATAAGAGTAAAGTGGTTGATTACAAAAGGTTTTTCATCGTTAGAAAATTTTAAAACCATAGAGACGATGTGTTTGGTTACAGATTACGTGTCATGTCGTCATGTAAAATAAATTCTACCAAATTTAATTTTCAGCGTATTGTTTTTCTCGCGTAATCCTCTAATTGGATTACATCGATACAACATAGTTATTTCATTAATTAAATCTTTTTATACTTAAGGTTTCTGTTTAAGGTGTTACATTCAAATGCATGATTATTATAGTATGTATTTTATCAACAAATTATGTATATTCGGAATGTTTCGAAATGTATTAAGTAAACGTACATAATGCATAACGGTCAAGCGGCTTGAAGCAAACACGTAGATTTTTGCTTGAGTCAAACATGTTTGATCGTTTAAAATGTTTGCTCGATGCTAGGGTCAAGTACGTGGTTTTTATGTTTTGCTTGACACGACTTTTTGATAGTGTTAACGACCAGCTTGATCAAGCATCGCTTTAATCGTGCATCCGAAAACATGCTTGTTCCTTGTGCTTGCTCAAGCGGCTACACTTGTTCATTAAGCTGCTTGAGTCGAAGTAAACTGAAACAAAATGACGGGCTCTGCCGTCAAGCCCTTTGGTCGCCAATTTTGGACTGTTCGTGTCCGCCATATTTATTTAATGTTGACCGGGCAATCAAACATTGTAATGATCAAAAATATAAACGCTTGCGTGAAGCCGCTGGACCGTTTTGTGTTCTGTTACCCGCGCAACTATGACAAGTCGCTTGAGAATATCAAAATCAGTAGACTAGTTTAGGGATTCCAGACGGAAATATACACAAACATACACTACACAATACCAGTCAAAAAAATATTACCCATCTTTTAGGCTCCGCGGTCATGAACTTTTAATTTACTAACTTTTTCTTGGTTACGAACTCTAAAAACAAACATCTTTAAAAGAAGAACGTACAGTCACTTTGAAATCATCTTTCCTTTTAAAATTAATCATATTATTTCAACGGTCGCCATGGAATAACCCACGCGGCCTAACCGCGAACGCCGTAAGTCTGCCTGCCTGTTAATCGTTGAAGCCCCAAGCACCAGCATAGCGGGACTTCAACAGTAAATTCTTCCGCATGTTTTATTCACTCATATGTGCACACATTATTTATGTCTACGTAAGACTGCGTATTTAATAAGTAAAAGTGTTTAATTTCCAAGTCAAAATAATTTTCTTTGTTTTACTAAAAGGTTTTTTTTTTACAAATTACCCTTATGAAAGTCAAAAGTTACGTCATCGCTTCAACGTGTCCTTACAATCGCTAATTGTTAGAAAAAGCGCCAACAAATTCACAAGTTGACTATTTTTCTCCAAACAGTTACAAATTTAATTTACTATTTATTGGTGTAAATAATATTTTTATCTATACAAATCGTATCACTCTTTAAGTTTTCAAAGCCATTGTGGTTTAATACTAATAGATAAAATATTAATAATTTTTTAAAATCATTATCTAAATGAATAAAAACCTAAATCGCTTAAAATTTTCTACAATTTGCAATTTTGGGCTAATTATAATTTTTCAACCCTCTGATAAAGAAGCTATTCATAGAATAAATACAACACTAACGAATTCTTTCTTTTATTTCTTTAAAAAAAAACGTTACCCTCACACTAGAATTTTCTCCTGTACCGTGGAGGCAGTTTACAAATATAAATTATACAAGGACAAACATCCAGACCTGGAACAATTATTTGTAAGCCATACAAATACTTGTTCCGTGCGGGATTCGAACCCGCGGCCCCCAGCGCTGCAACTCATTGCTATGCTGCTACGCCATGGAGCCGTCAATTATAATTTATAAATTACATTTATATAAATAAAATAGTTCAATTTATTCACTTTTATATTCAGTCAGGTTTAATTTATTTGATGGCTAACTTTAAACTGATAGTTGAAGAAACAGCCCCATATAATTTAATTTTTAAATTTAAACACATTCCCATTATTTAAATTTAAATGCTGTATTATTTGTATATATTCCTTTCTGAATCGAATGCAAAACCTATTTAGCAACAGTAATATTATATCCTCATCCACGTGATATTATTGACGGCATTGTAGAATTGTGAGTGAGCCATACGTATGAGCGAAGCCTGGCTGGCGCGCGGCAGATGTGGCCGAGGTCACCGCTCCCGGCTCGACGCAGCTGGAAATTAAGCCTCGAGTCCCGCTTTTTGTTCTCCGACCCGAGCACAGCCGTCACCTGAAAACTGTGATAGTACGATTACACGTTCCCAGGAAAAAAATATCGTAACTTAGCTTTATTACCTTTTCTCTGGGCCAGAAAAAAATCAAGCGCATCTGAAGAGTAATTTTACTACGTCATGCGCCGGCCACGAATTTAACAACGGCGCGATTTTAGTTTTATCTGTAACCGGAGCTGCAGCTTCGTGACTTGGCCCATCTATTCCGTCGGCAGCGTGGCGTAATTTTACTCGTTTCGAGTGGTCATTAGTTCCAAGGGGACAGGGACTTGTCGCTCGCCCATTAACATTATACGTATACCTGCGGGTCTCGCTTGGAATCATTCCGAAATTTCTATTGCCACCTAAATGTCGGATTATTATTTTGTAAAACAATATTCTCCAGGCCATGACTTTTCCATTTGTCTTAGTGGACTATGCACCATGCAAATATTTAACTGTGCCTTACTTAGGTATTTAATAAGGATATTACGTATCGTATATTTTATTTACTAGTATTATATTTTCCTCTTGTTGACGTTAGTATCTATGTATATATGTTATCTTGCTTATTATGGTGCTGACGATAGCTATTTACAATCTGCTCAAAATAGTTTATATATTAACTAGCATTCCGCCCTGTCTTCGCTCGGATGATTTATGAATTTCGACAAAAGCGCCACCTACCGGGTGTGATTTTGAATCTAAACCATCCAGGGACCTACTAAAATACACGTAAAACAATTCATCAAAATCTGGCTGGACCGATTTTCGAGTTTTTGCGAGCCTAACGGGCAGCAATTGATTTTTGTATATACAGAAATCATGTATATGTTCTAAGTGATATAATTTTAGGGGAAGAATTCTAATTATTATCTCTGTTTACTATTCTAAGATTTTTTGTCTCTAATAAAACAAATCTATACAAATAAATAAAATTGAAGTGTCTGTTTGTAATGTCAAAATTATAGTGTTTTACTAAATCCATAGGAAAGTATAAACGGTACTTAAACTTAAATTTTTAAATGTAAATTTTTTTTAACATTAACATTAAATTAATTTTACTGGCGCCTGAATAGATAAAAACTAAGAACTGTGAAGAAGATCCCATCATCATTTTTATTTAAAAAATAAACTTTTTTATAGTGTTAACGTGATTTCGTTAGGTGAGGGGTTTGCAATGCAAAACACATCAGTCGTGTCCCACGTTACTCGGCGGGAGCGGCGCTCGAATCTTGGGGTGTGTTCACCGCGCGCGATCGATGCCGGCCCCTGGGCTGAGTGTAAGCACCCGCCTAGGGAAGCCTGCTTACGTTACATTAATCATCATAAGCATGGGGTCGCAACCAACAGCGACTACACTTCGTCACTAAGCTATAAATATTTCGTCACTTGTATTTTATCGGCCGCCAGAGTGCCTTGTCGATATCGAAAGAATTCGACGTTTCAAATTTTCCCACAGCTAACACCGTTGTTGATCAACTTGTGGTTACGATCTAGCGCACCGAGTATGTTGTCTCACGCTAAAGCGTCTACTGCACCTTTTAAGGCTCGCGTGTAACAAATCTAACGACTTTCGAAACATATTATTCATAGATTGCTGTCGATATTTGAAAGAACAGAGATACGAGCGGTTTCACGGAATCACTCGTCCCGTTATTAGTGCATAGCTTGTTTATGATCACGACAACGAAACTAATCTTGAGCATCGGCTGCAAACGGTTTGAGGTAAAAGGAAGGCTGTATTTCTACGAACAGACGGCGGTCCCAAAACTGGTTTGTTACAGGTAGTAAAATTTATACATAGATTAAACCCCCGGCTTCCAGCTCCATTCGGATTAAATTTTCGGCAGTGATGATTCTGCGCAATGGAATGGCTTAGCATTTTTGTATCCAAGCGTATTATAATTTAGCACGTTCTATTTCACGGACACTCTGGATCTGGATCAAATATCGCACATTTTCTTTGCAACTTAATTGTTACAAAACTTAACTAGACAATTGATCTAGTTTGAAATAATTACTTTTGTGCGGTTTGCATTAAGCCTTCCTCCCTCACGTTTTATTTTGTTATGCAAGTTAAAAAAAATACGCAAAACTTCTGTAGAAGAGTAATTAAGATAAGGGCGTTAAGCGTTTTAGGGTCCATAAAAAAGGGATGCATCGTAAATTTTGCCTTCTTTGTAGAAAGCACCCTCAATGTATCTTACTGTGTAAGTTGTACGAAATTAGAACCGTGAATTTTGATTTGATTAATGAATTCTTCTCGTAATTTCATTTATTATTCAAGTGTGATTTTGGCAGTGTAATGATTAATTCATATCGACCTGAGAATTTGATGGCAAGTCAATACAAGATGTTCTCGGATCTTCAAAGACCCGGTCTGTTTAATAAGTTTCTTTATGCGACCCGCTCGTAAATTGCTTCTCGCAACTAGCTGTCGATTTTACGGCCCTTACTTTGAGCTTACCTCGCTTGTGACTATAATGGAGAAATTACGTTTCACCGGGGTGCTCGGCTTTCTACGCGAGTTCATTACATAACTTGTATTTAAATTTAATAATGGATGGACTTGGCTCCTATGCGAATAAAGGTTTTCAACGCCACGCCACACTTTTTTGAAAACTTTAGTCAATGTTAAGATCCCAGTTACATTAATGATAATATATATTGTAGACGATAGAAGCCACTAGCCATTGGATCGAGGAACATGTTGACATTGAAATAAGTCATTATTTTTTTTCAATATTTGCTAAAAATTCTCGCAGAGGTTTGCTGTTTTCTTGCAAAAACTAAAATTCTTTGAATCACTTATGATTTAATAATACATTAAAACCGCGAGATATTATATTTGTTTGTAAAAACAGTAGAAGACGTAGAAAGACCTTCATTCACAGATTTAATTTAAATTAAGTTTACCTACGTTTGTTTTTCTTTTTGCGGTATTCGAGATTTATATTTTTCATAATTACCAGGCTTTTAGGCGACACTCATTATTTTCTGATGTTATACTTCTTAGAACTCTTAAATGAGATTATTTTTAAGATTTTAAAGTGAGTTTGTTGAGATTCATGGCGCGATTACGCGTTCGAAGGCGTAAACTTAAAACTTACCCAGCCAATTAGCTAAAAGCGATCGCGCTGTCACGTGTAAGTGATAAAGTTATTTTAGATACAATTTGAAATACTCTCCAATAGTTTTTCTTTAAATGCTTTAAATATTAGGGAGCATAATTGATGATCGTCTCACATCTCGTCACCGACCAGGTAGTTGAAGGAGTTGAGTGAATACGTTATACTGAAAATAATATGAACATTGAAAAGGAAAACCACATTTATTTGCTGAAAACATTGGTATACTGTCCTTACGTATACTTTGTCATGCAAATATTTATAAATAATTTAGTTTCGAACATTATGTTATTCAAAGTAGGTTCCTTGAAACGTTCTAATTTAGATGCATAGCATTGCCAATACATATTGCTTTAGAAGTAAAAAAAAAATACGTCACATTACAATAATAATACCGTTACCGTTAAAATCCACTGCTAGTCATAGGCCTCCCCCGTAGATTGCCTCATAGGGGGGATATTTGCCATAGTTGTCACCCTTGGCACGAGGGCTGGCAACCGCAGTTTTTATTTTTAATCGTTATTAGGTGGCCCATCTCCTAAATTTTTCCCTGTGTCGCCTCTTACGACACCCACGGGAAGATGTGGTATATTATCACTACACGGTAACACCGCCTCTACTCGGTAAATCTCCATTAAAATTATTTTTTTTATTTTTATAGAATAGAGTGACAAACGAGCACACAGTCCAAATGATGGTAAGTGGTTGCTGTGGCCCATAGATATCTACATCTATCCACGTTTGTGAATCAAAATTCAGATGCGTTGTCAGCCGTGAGGACTAAGATGGAATGCGTCTTTTCCAGTAAAAAAGGTCTCCGGTTCTCTACGCTCAACATACGAAACACAACAGTGTTAAGCTGCTATTTTACGCTGGTATTCTATCAATATAGCTGCAGCATGGCTCTACCACGTTTAAATCAGGGATGGAAAAAATCATGATTTTTTTAACTTTAATCAAATCATGCTGATTTTTTAAAAAAATCACGATGTTTTTGTTTTTTTTTTTAAATTTTTTGATTTTTTTTTTGTATATTTGAAAATTTACGAGTTGGTAACACTTTCAGACATAGTAGGATTAAAAGTTTATGAATACACTAGCTGTTCCTCGCGACATCGCCCGCATGTTATTTGGGGTTTTATTTTTTTGCGCGGAACCCTAATTCTTTTTCTAAAATAAAAGTAGCCTAAGTTACTCCTTATGACATCAGCTATCTGCCAGTGAAAGTCACGTCAAAATTGATTCAGCCGTTTCAGAGATTAGCCGGAATAAAGAGACAGACAGACAGACAAAAATTTTAAAAATTGTGTTTTTGTTATACGTATCGTATATATATACTTTCATATGCATTTAGTAAAAAGCCATAATTTTGACATTACAAACAGACACTTCAATTTTATTTATTTGTATAGATATGTATGAGACTGATTAAGAGTAAAATAATACTGTATTAATTACAGTTCACATATTAAGGGTGAATTTCTAAAAAAAAAAATGATTTTACTAAGTTTATGAGACTGACAGACCTCATCGCTACGTCGTTGTTGATTTTCCAAAGTTTATGAGACTATGGTAGTAGAATAATAAGAATAACATAATACAAGAAAAGATTTTACCTTATTTTAAGCCAGTTTTATTTCATTTTCTGCCTATTACATTAATTTATACATGTTGATATAAATCAATGATTTTTTTATTCAAAATCAAGCGATTTAAATCGTGATTTAAATCATGATTTAAATCAGTCTGATTTAAATCAGCCAACCCTGGTTTAATAACCCTGGTTTAATTAATGACCATATGAATTAATTATTCATGTGGTCATTAATTAATTATACGGGTGTTAATTGCATATAAATGAATATTATTAAATTAATTACTATATATCAAAGTATCCCTGGATTAAATAATACATTTTGTTAGTAGTCAGATTGGTATTTTTCTTTTAAACGTCAGTAAAGGCAAGCCATACAATAGTTGCGCTTAAATAGTTACATTCTTTTAATAAGCAAAAAAATTCTACCTCGATGCCAATGCCAAAATGCCTCGTTGGCTTGATTTTGTATTTATCGCTTGTGACAAAATAACGAGGGTGTTGTTGGACTAAAATACATAATATATTTGCTTTATGTACAAGATTCAACGAGTACTTAAATTCGAAACGTTGTAACGAATTTAACAAGTTGATTAATAGATGGTAAATAGTTGACACGTTGACAGAAGGTCAACGGCTAATTTGCCGCAATTAACTTTAGACCTCAGACTAACAAAGAAAAATAGATTGAAGTCTTCATTTATAAGTGATGCCGAAACCATGCCGAAAACTTCTTTGTCATCTTCAACTTTCGACTCATGCACAATATTTAATTTTTCTTTCTTTAGCAGCGCGTAAAAGTTGAAGTTGATATACCGTGTAGTGGCGGTGTAAAAATATCCACTACCCCATATCGTCCCCTAAATAAGAGGGGGGGGGGGGGTATTTGCCATAGGTGGCTGTCTTGCTTAGTGAGCGGCTTGGCAATCGCAGTTTTTCGTTGTTATCACGAAGATGCTGCTGTCGATAACCTCCTTCTTTTCTCTCTGTCGTCTCTTACGACACCCACGGAATAATATTGAGTAGTGGATATCCTTACAACGTCACTACACCATACAGTGAGATGGTATACTGCCGTCTATTAGAAACAATAAGATACTATTAGAAACAATAAGATATTTCTGGACACCCACGGTACGAAATGGGCTAAAGGATTCACTTATTTGTATTTCATGCAGGTATGAAATATTTCCGTTACTTTTAGGTTCGAAATAAATGACATTTTTTTAAAATATATCCTTCATTTTCTGGCACTGGTTTTAAATACATCATGACGGTTTTAGATCTATTTTCGAGAAAAAGTATACGTAAATAGTTCAAAAATATGTTCGTTAAGCGTTCACTACGTGTGTCTCGAGAAGCCTAATCTTGCGGTCACATTGATGCTCCGGCGCAGGTGAGCGCTCGGATTGTCCGCCGGAAACCGCATCAGGTAACGCCAAAGGACAACGATCCTGTTTCACGAGCGTTCGACACGCTGCACTGGCATTACATTTAATTTAATATTATTCCAATGTAAAGGAAATACTACATACATAATACATACTCGTATTATCAAATCCCCATGATATCCTCTACATGATAGGCTATTCAAACTGACTAGGCCTAAAGTTCTAGTCACCCCCCAAAAATATGTTACGTGTATTGATAGATATTGGTAGCGCTTTAATTTTCCCGGCATTGACAAATTAATTGTGTAAATCATTAAAATTAAATAATTATCATAATTAATAGAATCAGGCGTTTCTTTGCGGAAATCCATTATATAAAAGCTTTTACAAAAATTTACTTCGCAAATATCCGCGTTATAAAATAATTTATATATAACGCATAATAATTAATATATAATTTTATAACGCGGATATTTGCGAAGTAAATTTTTGTAAAAGCTTTTAAATAATTATCGTTAAAAATAGTGGCCAAATTCTTATTTTTAAGCTAAAAACATTAAAATTATTAAGTCATAGACACATTAAAAACCAGGGCAATGAAAATCATAATATTTTATGCTTGTATTTTATCAAAGAATATAAATAAATCCTAATTAAATAATATATGGTTTGTAAATAACGATTTCTTGCAAATATTTGAACTATACTCCTATATACATTTACTAGTTATGCCCCGCGGTTTCACCCGCGTCATCAAGTATCCGAGGTGCGCGACATGACCTAGTTCAAGCATTTTATAACGGCTAGGGTTTAAGCGTCGTTCGCGCGCCCAGCCAAGTATTGAATTATTTTAATTTTACATTATCTCTTAAACTATGCGTCCAAATAACATGGTATAAAGAACAAAGTTTATCTTCATAAAATTGTCTTGATGATGAAGTAACTTTCGTTCGTAAGGATAAATAGGCCATGCCTAATAATAACGCTCATAAATCACTTTTAAATTTTCTTATATATTTTTTTGTCACAAAATACCAACTTATGGCTTATGTATAAGAAATAGACATATGATATCGCGGACTTTTTTTTAGATGGAGTAATGATCTATATTTTTCTAGAACATTGTATTTACGTATCCCTAACGATGACACCAGCGTACGCGGATAAATCATTTCAGGAGTGCTTTTTCTTCTGACTTGCTTAACTAATATCCATATTTAAGGCTAGCTGAGTAATATAGCTTAATGCTAGATAGCCTATACTATTCCACATGAATCTGGCTATAATATACAAAAAGAATTTTTCAAATCGGACTGGTAGTTCCAGAGATTAGTGCGTTTAAACAAACAAAAAAACAAAAAAAACTCTTAATAAAATATATGTAATTAGTACTAGTTATCTAAGAGAATTACAGGAAAAA
Source organism: Parnassius mnemosyne (assembly GCA_963668995.1). Lineage (NCBI taxonomy): Eukaryota > Metazoa > Arthropoda > Insecta > Lepidoptera > Papilionidae > Parnassius > Parnassius mnemosyne. Next base: position 13,831,206 of record CAVLGL010000035.1, on the reverse strand, counting down.
ACTTGGTTCAATAGTTTTTGATATTCAATACCGGAAAGCCTATCCCTACACTAAACAACTAATTTGTATCTGCTTATATGTACATACTACATACACAAGGTATAAAAATAAAGGCTGTTTAAATTTTATCATTCCGTCAAAGTTGACTATCTGATGTACATAAATGTATGTTATTACTCTAAGGTCTAGGGCTCGCGTGAATTTAACATCAATGTTAAGTGTGTGACGTGTCGCACGATGACGATAGTACCCTAGAACTAGAATAAATAATACGTAAGGTCCTTTCTGGTCGAGCGCATAAAAAACACATTTGTAGCCATATATTATACACAAAATGATGGACCGGCTCGCTAGGCTGCGTTTTTTATGGTCATCCTAAGAGAATATTTGCTAAAAACGATGTGCTTGGTTTTATCGATCGTCCTATTTGACTATATATACATTTTTTCATATACTTAATATAACAGTTAAATAAACGGTTTAAACGATGTCGCCGTTCGCTTTGTCAGTAAGAACAGATGTTTTATAATAATTTATACGACTATTGCTTGGTTTTCTATGAAGCTAAACATTTTTCTGCTCTGTTTATGAAACAAAATTTTCTACGTCTGACCCTGGTCTGACCTAAGTACAGTGTGTTGTTGTAAATTACATACCAATAATTGGCGTATAATTGGCTTATAATATAATAAAATGAATATTAAATATAAATACTTAAGAGAATTGTGAAGCTGTTAATTTTTATGCAAAAAGCGATAACATTTTTCCGCCCGTAAAAATAGTTTAATTTTCATAATTTCGGTGGAAATGTAGATATACTGAAAAACTAGGTCCGTACGTTTTTATTTTAAAGAAATATTGTGTACGATATAAGTTATTAGCTACGGAGCGAGCTGTCTGAAACTGAAACAGATAGCATTTTTGAAAATACCCACTCGCGCCACTTTTGGACACTTCACATTCCTCTTAAGTACATAATGTAGGTACTTGTAGAATTTTATAAGCTGAATTTAAAACAATGAATTTAAGTCACCAAAAGTAACGTGGAATATGAAAATAAGCATTAATAAGTAATCTGTTGTAATATAAGCGTTACGAATTATTATAATTATGTTTATGTTATATTATTTAAATAATTGAACACACCATTAAAATATGTAACAGAAATTTACTAAATTTCGTTATTCTACAGGTACATTACTAGAAATGAGTCCAATGTTGCTAGAGTTAATTTAACTATTTTCTTAAAATTCCCATTTTCGATCCGGCCAAACTCGATTGGGATTCGGGGTTGTTGATCGGAACAATGGGGAGGAGCAAGCAAAGGCCCTACCCCTACTGCCTCTGCCGCCACCCCGCCCGGGTCTTGCCGCCTCATTCATTACTAACAGGGTCCTTCAGTGAGTCTGAGTTCGCGACCTTTACCTGCAACCGAACGAAGGACGAAAACTTTCGAACGTCAGTAATAAATAGACGTAACAACTCCAAAGGTATTATTTTTGTTCGAATATAGCTTTACACTGATTCGCTTATCTTCTTACGTATCTTATATATATATATATATAATTGTTCTTGGTCTGAATGTTTGTCAATATCCATCTATGCAAAACGCCTCCACACTTTAAGAGAAAATCCTTGTATTACAACTTTTTAGGGTTCCATAGCCGGAAGGAAAAAACGGAACCCTAATAGAATCACTTTTTTGTCTGTCCGTCTATCTATCTGTCAAGGCCATTTTGCTCGGGACTAGGTAGAGGTATTAAGTTGAAATTATAATCAAATTTTAAGGTCTACGCTCCTTGGATGTGTAAAACAACCAAGCTTCACAGTCATAAGAAACAAAAGATACGGCTGTTTGTGTCACATATTTTGATGCTCACGAATTGATCATCAAAACCTATATTCATTCCTCCACCTATATACTTCCCATTGACATAGAGTCATGAAATTTGGCGAAAAGCAAGGTCTCACAGCAACAATAAAAGAAAAAGTCCGAATATTGGCAGTTATAATATTTTTTTTTTGTGTTTATAACCTTACATTTGCAATTTATGTATCGACCGAAATGAAAATCGATGTATGAGAGAATTTTTTTTTGTATAGTTAGGTTTTTATTTTAATCCAACTTACCTTTTTTCGTAACTAGTCATACCTACATGCTACAGATCAATCCATAGCACGGCACAATCCATAGTAAAGATATGGATTGTGCCGTGCTAGTGCGTGTAGTTTGTTCCTATCAATTTAAAATCACCCTAGGGATGACTAACTGTGTAGGATAATGTCGAAATACGTGATTCAATGGCGTATTTAGAAATTGTTAGGTCTGTGTTTAATTAAGCGGTTTGACATTACTCTAATGAAGCCAATTATTTTATGCGGTCGCTTATAGGGCGTTGTCTATATCCAAATTACTGTCCTTTATGTTCGATTTTAGCTAGACATAATATAATTTCATGCTTAGCAGAATGTCTAAGGGTTAGCCTAATGCCTCTGTGGACTACTACTAGTCTGTCGATTAAGAAAATGCAGATTATTGTCACCTGAGGAGTAAGATGGAATACCTCGTTTCCAGTAGAAACAGTCTCCGATTTTCTATACTCACTATAAGAAACACAGCAGCATGTTTTAGCTGGAGCTGATGTTTTATGCTGGTATTCTGTGAGAGCGTGGTCCTTCCCCGTTCGAGCCGACCCATTCGTGCTACAACAATAATATTGCTGCAGCGCAGGCGTAGAGCCATCTACCTCGTACCAGCTATACAGTATGAATGAGCTGTCGGTCGATAGTTGTTTGAATTTCTTTTGGCGAACAACTATCAGTTTGATAATATTCAGACCATCATACATTGCCTAGGCAGGCTGTAATGAAGATGTAGCAGCTACCATACAATTCTCCGAAAAGTATCAGGGAACCAGAAACAGTATGTATTCATTGTACGCGTATCGTGAAAATGAACTGCGCTGACCGGACTCGATGTGACTTCAATGAATCGATTTATTTCTCAATAGCGCTCGTTATTCGCTGTTGCTGACGTTAAGAAATTCAGTAGGAATCTATTTTAATTTATTAAGGAATGTCACTCGCATGGTGCTGTTTATTGAAAAGTGATTAAGAATCGCCACTTTAAAAATACATGTTTAATTTTTCCAAATGCCTAACAATATCAAAGTTAATCGAGGCTACTACGAAAATATATTTTAATATTTAAAGGTTGCTTATAAATTATAATAATTTATTATAATTAATAAGTTCTTAAGTTAATTAAGCCTTCATAATTTTAAATCCTAAAACTTCCCTTTTTGTGTAAGGATTGATTTTTTTTAATTTTGGTATCATCTATATATTAATAATATTTATTGTTCAGTCGTCCAGTCGCATTTATGTACGAATAAGGTGAACATACACAACTGACGTCCTATGTGTGTACATGTGGCGTACATGTTTTATAGGTTTTAAAATTGGTTCTTCTTCGTCTGTAGAGACTGCTAAATTGCGAAGCGTTGTTAAATTGAACATGGTATAAATCTATTGTTACACTCAATTTTAGTTCACTTTGTGCCTTCTATTTTTTTTAATATAAGATAAAATGACAAACGAGCACACAGTTCACCTGATGGTAAGTAGTTGCTGTGACCCATATACATCTACATCTATCCTCAATAAAGAATCAAAATGCAGATGCGATGTCACCCGTGAGGACTAAGATGTAATGCCTCTTTTCCAGTAAAAAGAGCCTCCGGTTTTCTACACTCACCATACGTAACACAGCAGTGTTAAGCTGCTATTTTACGCTGGTATTCTGTGAGAGCGTGGTCCCTCTCCGGTCGAGCCGACCCATTCATGCTACAACTATAGTACTAATATAGCTGCAGCATGGCTGTACCACGTATAAAAACTTTGTTACAGTTTTTGCATTGTTATAATAATTGGTACCTAATGACTACTATTCCCGTGTAATAGCAGTGTAAGAATATTCAATACCTCGTATCGTATAGACCTCGTAGTATAGAAAATAGTAAACTGCGGTTGCCAACTGTGGCAACTATGGCAAATATTCCCGTTTGAGGCAACATATGGTTAGAGCTATGTTCAGCAGTGTATTTTGATGGGCTGTAATAATGATGATGATGAACTACCATTTCCGCTGTTATGACAGTGGCTGAGTAGTCGTCTTAAGTCTTATTTTCACAGTACCTAAGCAAAGTGAGTTCGAATCTCGATACCGACATTACTGATTCTGTTAATTTGTAACCAAACCTTTTGTAAAAAATCAAAACCAATGTGCTCTTAAATGGGTTGTGTCTTGTGGATACCACTGTTTTTCTTGGTATTACTATTGATGCGAAACTTCAATGGGGCCCTATATATTTAAATTAGTAAGCAGACTTAGTTCTGCAGCATATGCTGTAAGAAAGTTTAGAAGTCTCACAGATGTTGAGACAGCTAGGTTAGTGTATTTTGGTTACTTTCATAGCGTAATGTCTTATGGAATTTTGCTATGGGGTAATGCGAGTAATATTTAAGCTATATTTATTTTGCAAAAGAGAGCCGTACGGGTGATTTACAATCTAAATTATAAAGAGTCCCTCAGAGATAAATTTGAAGAAATAAACATATTAACTTTGGCATCGCAATATATTTATGAAAATTTAATGTATGTACATAAAAACATAAATAGCTTTAATAAGAATAAGGATGTTCATACCATAAACACTAGGAACAAACATATGCTTGTAATGCCAGTTACTAGACTCCACAGAATTAGTAATTAGTTAACTTTAACAACAAAATCCCAGAACATGTTCAAAGTTTGTCAATAAACAAGTTTAAAAGTTTTATTAAAGAAAAACTGTACAAAAAGGGTTATTATAATATCAAGGAATACATGAATGAAAATAACCCCTGGGAATAAGGTGATCGCCACCATGCTGGTTCTATGAAAATTCATTTAAAATTGTATAAACAAAATTATTGTTAAGTGAAATAATGTTTAAAAAAAAGTCCCGCTGGGTTTCTTGCTGGTTCTTCCCAGGACAGAGGTATTTTCCGAACTAGTGGTAAATAAAAAAATATTAAATAAGTATTATGTAATAATCAATATTGAATAAAAATCATTCTATTCTATTCTGTATTTAGGTTCTGAAAATTTTATTTTAGGGAAACAATATAAGAATAAAACATTTTAGAATGGAATAGAAATAAATTTATTCAACCAAAAAACATAACATTATTTAACAATAAAGTTGTAATTTACTTCGTAACACTGTAAAAATTTTTTCTAAGAATTTATTATAGTGCTGATTTATCACGTTCTCTGCGAGTATCGTGAGAAACTACATATTTTTGGACATGTGAAGTCTATCAAGATCTACTGGGACAGCTCGACTACGTCCTGCCTTTTCTGAAATCGTTTTAGGAAATAGAGAAGGTTATTTTTATAGAATAAGGGTAACAAGCGAGCATACACACAGTCCACCTGATGGTAAGTGGTTGCTGTGGCTCATAGACATCTACATCTATCCACGTTTGCGAATCAAAATGCAGATGCGTTGTCAGCCGTGAGGACTAAGATGGAATGCCTCTTTTACAGTAGAATAGTAAAAAAGGTCTCCGGTTCTCTACATATACATACATACATAAACACTCACGCCTGTTACCCAGAGGGGTAGGCAGAGACTACGGACTTCCATTTGGCGCGATCCTGACACACCTCTCTCGCCTCTTTTACATCCATATATCTACGCATACACGCTCGTCGGTTAAGGGTACTCCTAATCTCGCCCATTTTTAATGTATCGCCGATTTGGTCGATAAACCTTCGTCTAGGGCGTCCCTTTCCGAACCTGCCGTTCACTTCTGCAACATAAATTTGCTTTGTCACTCGGTTCTCTACACTCACCATATAAAACACAGGAGCATTAAGGTGCTGTTACATGTACTATTTACGCTGGTATTCTGTGAGAGCGTGGTCCTTCCACGGTCGAGGCGACCCATTCGTGCTACAACTATACAATTAATATAGCTGCAGCAGCATGGCTCTACCACGTAAAAAATATTCCCAGCTGTGGAATGCATATCTAAATGAATACTTTTAACTTTTATTAAGAATTAAATTATTTTGTATGTATAGTAAGTACTATATGATAAACATGTCTTTTGCAGTATATATCTCTGAGTAAATGATGTTATCTAATCTAGGCAAGGTTATGCAATGTAATATTTTCTTTTGATTTATAATTAATTTCTTAATGTGCCTGCCAAGTCGTGATCCATAAATTAAATTTTCCTCGTTCATATTTGAACTAGGAAAATTATATTTATTTGAATTAAAAAATGTAGATATATTTTTAAGAGTGTAGGTTATCGAACGTGTTTTAAGAGTGGTTTTAAGTGCATATATTATGTTTTTTCTAACTGTTATTAACTATAATTTATGCTAGAGTTATAATGTTGTAATTTATGCAAGAGTTGTAGAGAGTGTAATGTAATGTGTTAATGTAATAATAATGTCCTTCAGACCGAATTACGGTCAAACTGGCCGGTCCAAACGGGGGCATTCAATTTGCGCAGGACAGGATTATAGTGCACGAATGTGTACGCACTACGCAAGCACAAATGCACTCTCTATTTCTTTACTCTCATAGTCCGATGGGCTCTTTTTTAGGTAGGTAAATAATAATGTTCTTCAGACACCATTATTTACTTTTGATTTCAAAATATCTGAACGATTATTAGCGTAGAAAAGAGCGGCAAAGTCGACAAGGGACGCACTAGACTGAACTTACGACTTAAGACTAAATTGATGATATATTGAAGATGGACCAAAGAAAGATTAACCCATAACCGACAAGTATGTATGCACAGATAAACTCGTATTATGAATGTGAAAGAAGCGAGACAGAGGGGTGTGTAAAGATCTTGCTAAATGGAAGACCGCAGTCTCTGCCCCCTTCGGTTACAGGCTTGAGAGTTTATGTTATAATATGTTAGAGACTAAGTGAAGAGCGAGGCGGATTGTTCTGCGTGTATGACAAACTCTGACACTGTTATACAAGAGCCGGTGTTTTTCAAAGGTTTGTCATATCGCTAAAGGCCTGTCATGATGCTTGAACAGAGCAAGCACGGAGTTCCTAATCTTAAGACAGTCACTATACGCATTTCGATAAATGTATTTCATTAGCAAGAAATAGTAATGAATGGCAATAATAGTGGGGAATAATAGGAAACCACTTATTTTATCTACGTCCAACTGCAGGCGACGGTGTGTCGATATTTAAGTGCTTGGGGCGTTAAAGGGCTTACTTTGTTCTTTTTGAAAATGTATATGTCATTGTATTATTTTCTGCCGACTTCCAAAAAGGAGCCGGTACTCAATTCGACTGTATGTTTTTTTTTTTTCGTTTTTTTATGTGTGTTACCTCAGAACTTTTTTCTGGGTGAACCGATTTCGATGATTCTTTTTTTATTTGAAAGCTGGTACTTCTCGTGTAGTCCCATATGAATTTGATCAAGGTCAGACCAATAGTTTTTAAGTTATTCTTAAATAACTTATATTGAAGTCGGCTGTACAAAATTTTTAATTTTAAATTATTACGTTACTTGAGTGGTAAATAAGGTAATTGTAGTCCACCATATGGTAAGTGGTTACTGTCCATTGACTCCTGTTATTAACTTAAAACAAAGAAGGCCTCAGGCGTGTTGTTTTCCTTGGATAAAATACCTCACATCTGTAATTGTGCTGACTCGTTTATCCAACAGACTGGAGTAGTGGGTGCACTGCTTCCCGACGGAAGAAATAGTTGGAGGTCGTATCTACCCAGGCAGGCACTAAGAAATAAAATGAGTATTTGCATGTCGTTAAGACAGGAATGCCTTATATGATCATAGAAATGATTGAACCGATAGTATAATAATATGAACCGGAGCTTTGTATACCGGGCGTTTGTCTATGTGCTGTGTACGTAAATATTTAAAACTACTCCCTATTTCAGGCGAAACTCCAGGTATAGGGGCTGATTGATAAACGTTTTTAAAACAATAATTTTGACATCGGTCTCGGTTGTAAAGACAAAACAAATACCTTCGACGCATTTGTTTGAAACATTTACTTATTCAATTACGACATTATGCCATTGTTATACTAATATGAAGTATATTTAATTAAACCATTGTATGAAAAAGCTTCCTCGACGTTATTGTTCTCTTGTTTAATCTTTGAATTTTTATGTACTTTAAATTTAATTTGCTTATTTTTTTTTATATATTTGGTCACTGTAGTCCATATGCACCTGGAGCCAACTTCAAACACAAACTGGAGCAATACTATAATATATCACAACCTGCAACTATGCTGCCTCTCTGTACCGTTCAGACTTGAACACAACACTGCAAGCACTTCTATTAAGCGGCAAAAAGGGTAAGAGAATGGTACCTACCCAGAAGTACTCCTAGGCAGAAAAAGAGCCCTATCGTCGGTAACCTTAACTAAAAAATAAATAAAAATATTCAAATTGTTAGGTAATTTATCTATAAACTTGGGGAGCAATTAAAAAGACAAGCGTGTTTTTTAGCACCATTTATCGTAGTGAGATGGTGCCTTGATTGGCAGGCGATTTCAGCTCATCTTCTGGGTGAAAGTTTGTTGTTAGTTGGTTTTGAAGTGGCAGCTTTATAACGGCAAACGCAGTGTAAGGAGACCACAGACATATTTCTTAACTAGCGAACCGCCCTGGCTTTGCCTGGGTAGGATTAATCAATGTGGCGTTATTTAGATTTAAGATAATCATCAAAAAGCATTAATTTTTTTATTTCCAAGTTTTTGTCTATGTGTTCGTAAAGTTTCATTACAATCGGTTCAGCAATTAGGAAGATTAGACAGGACAGACAGACAGACAGATGTAAGTATGTATGTACAAAAACTTTTAAAAATGGTTATTCATGTCTTAATTAGCATGCAAATAACTTCTCAGCTCAATAATGTTATTTTGATTTTTTGATATTACAGACAGATACATACACAGACTTAATTTCTTTTATCTTTTTAGATCTGTCTGTGAAAGAGATCCTGTGCTAGTAAATAAGTTGATGGAAATATTCGAATCAGGACCGACCGTCACTCAGGAGTCGATTTGTGATGGTCTGCAATGATGATAATGATGACGTTGACTTTAGATGATACTGTATTCCCTCTTATAATACCGTGTTTGTTATTAAAACCATTTGGCTTATGCAAGACAAACAATTGCGTAATTTGGAAATCAGTCGTGGCTTATTGTCCGTTCGCTTCCGTGCGAGGAATTGCCAGTGCCCTACATATTTGGGTTAATTGCGCCAACCTGACACCGATAGGAATAAGCTTACATTGTATTTAAACAACGGATGCCATGTGTTCTTCGTCAATAAGAGTAAAAATAAATATACAGCTACGTTGTATGATATTAATGACTGCTGAAAGGACGGGTTGACTCGACCGGGGAAGGCCTAAGTTCGTGCAGAATATCAGCGTGAAATAGCAGCATAATGCTGTTGTGTTTCTTACAGTGAGTGTAAAGAAGAACCAAAGACCTTTTCCATTGGTATCGAGGCATTCCATCTTAGTCCTCAGAGGTAACAACACATCTGCCTTTTGGTTCTAGATCGAAGGGTGGCAACAGTATTGACTTAACATCAAGTGGAATGTGTTTCAAAACGTTTCTCGAATTTAATTTAATTAAGTTTTGTAATATTTTACCGTCTAATGGTGGTGTAAGAATATCCAATACGTACCCCATACCATCCTGTGGGTGTCGTGAGAGGTCGCCTCTCACGACACCCACAGGGAGGGAAACAAATCAGATGGGCAGCAGCGTCTTCCTAATAACTACTAAAAATTAAAAACTGCTGTTGCCAAACCCGCTTGCCATGCGTGGCAACTATGGCAAATATTTCCCTTACGAGGCAATCTATGGAAGAGGCCTATGTACGGCAGTGGACTTTAATAGGCTGTAGCGGTAACGGTTCTAATATTTTACTACAATAAGTATTCTTAGGTTTTAAACTTTAAATAGAATATTAATATTTCCATCGCCTAGCACTTACACGCAAATGTGCAAAAAATGTATCAATCCACAAGCGTAGGAAAGTATTTGTGTCCATGCACAGTTATGACAGCATTTGCAAATGCCAAACTGTGTCGGTTGTTTGTTACATGTCAAAACGCGAGAAACTTATACATTCACATGGTTTCCTATTGGTGACCTCAATCATGAATAACCTACTTACTATATAGACATCACTACCAACGTACTGTCAGCTTCTGCAAAGTGAATTTTGGTAGAATGTAAAAAAAAATACTAACTAGTTGTTCCCCACGACTTCGCCCGCGTGTAATTTAGGGTTTTAATTTTGTTGTGCGGAACCCTAATTATTTTTCTAAAATATAAGTGGCCTAAGTTACTCCTTATAACATGAGCTATCCATCAGTGAAAGTCCGAAAGTCCGAGTTAAAGAGATTAGCCAGAACAAACAGACTGACAGACAGACAAACATTTTAAAAATTGTGTTTTTGTTATAGGTACCGTATATACTTTTATATGCAATTAGTAAAAAGCTGTTATTTTTACATTACAAACAGACACTTCAATTTTATTTATTTGTATAGATTGGTAAGGGACAACAACAAAAGAAAATATATTCAGCTGCCAGCCTTTAAGGCTTTGAATTTTGGGGGATATCGATCTTATGCTATGTTGCTTTACTATGGTTGCGCTGACTTTACGTATCTTTAAAATATTCATTGTTTATCTGCAGCAGAAATATTAATATCGTTTACCTATTGTTTCGCCGTAGAAGACCTATCCAAAGTCTACTGCTGAACATAGGCCTCCCCATAGAATGGCACTATTACTATCAGGCGGGCTGGCAACCGCAATTTTAAGACTAGTTTGCTTCTCTCTGTCGCCTCTTACGACACCTACATGATGATACGGAATAGTGGATATTCATACATCGCCGCTTTTGTGTGTATAATATTATCGTAATAATATTATTATACACCGTGTGGTGTATAATATTATCGACATTCGTAACAACATCGCTTAATTTAGTAAATATCGCACAATATCTCCACACTGTAGGTACGATGTACATCCTTATGTAACGTTTAGCGAAATGGATACTGGAGTGAGCGTCGCACAGCAATCAGGGCTAAGTAGGTCGTGTCGGTGTCGGTGCCAACGCGCCGGGCCCGGTCGCCCAGCGCTCAGCTGATCGCAATACCACATACAAAGGTCTCTGGGTTAATCGCACGCGACCACGGACCACAATTATTAATGTACCTAAGACTTCGGATTTGATAAACGTGGGCATTTCACCCACAAAATACATTTCTTTATTATTTAATCATGATTAACTTTGTAGATATTTTAAACAAAATTTATAGCCTGTTTATATTAGGCTAGTACCTGAAGTAGGTACTCAGAATTTTCATTTATTTTTAAGCTTCTCTACTACTTACACAAAACTCGTTTAATGTCGTTGTTTAATAATATTGTAGACAACATTATGTAAATCTTATTTCTATTACTCGAACCCAATATAAATATTAAATAAGGGTTTGAGTAAAAATTAAACGCGATAAAATCCGTGAAATTAGTTTAATTTAATTATTATAAAACCCTTAATGGGGTTTTATAATAATTTTGCTACCAAGAAAATGTTGTAGCTTACGTATAAAGAAATAACATTATTTATCTTCTTATTGCATATCCAAATTTCATTACGGCCCCAGAAACTTCGTCGAACATCTGTATGTCAGCAAATAAGCGGACGCGGCTTGGTATGGGTACTCTTGGAAGTATTGCGGCGGCGCGATGTGAGGTCGGAAGCAAAGGGAACGGGATGAGGAGGTGGGGTGCGCGATGATTGATAGCCGCTCACTACTGCAAGCAGATGAATGAATGGAAGAAGTTTCTGCGTATAATCCGGAGTATCCGGACTTCGAAGATTAGGCGTGAATAACAACAATCTTGATGTCTTTAAATTTAGATCGTGTGTATTTGTTTTCTAGATGAGAGATCGATACAGATAATGCTAGTTATAAATGGAGTGATACTGTAATCTATTTCGTTAAGTTTGCATCATAACAAGTAGCACCTGTCTTTTAAATGGTCTTGCCACCATTACTTGAATATATAATCTGAGTTAGAATTTTAATTTATTGTAATAATTTATTCTAAGTGCTTGGTGGCATTCCTTAGGGGAGGTATGTTCAGTATTGAACTCGTAAAGGGCTCAAATTGATTGCTATACCAAAAATTAAAATTTCGTAACTTGTAAATTAAAATCATACACGAGCATTTTAGTTTTTTCAGCATTTTTTATGGTTTATTTATTAATCAAAACATGATGGGCTGCACAAGCCCTATACAAATTATAAATACAACTTAACTGATATAATAATTAATCAACATCATCTATATTACAAATACACATATGTTATAAGCGCAACACGTCGTACTTATAGCGGTTGCTGCATGTCGGTGACGCGAAATCTATTAGATTTTACCCATTCAAAAATTGCCCTGAACTTTACACTTCAATATATTCATATAACAATAACCAACTACACGGCACTATCAATCAACAAAACGCGGATTAAAAAAAAATAGTATCTTTAGTGTTTGTGTGTGTATTATAACTTGGCTATAGTCATTCGAGCTACTTGTTTTGTGAACAAGAGCCATTGATGCAAGCGTGTGAACAGCGACCAGCAGCGAGCACATGCAATCATACGGCTCTTCCGCAAATATCTGACCTTTATTTACCGTTGAAGTTGTGCTAGCACGGCGATCGTAAATTGTATGTACAGCTAGGAAACCTAGCGACGCCAGAAATTATAAGCGGTGACAGTAGGTAACTCGAGCGCTGAGACAATTTTGTTGTGGAATTTGTCCAATTTAATATTCGGTTAATAATCTTATCTTTTCTGCCGACTTCCAAAAAGGAGACGGCACTCAATTCGACTGTGTTTTCTTTAATGTGTGTTACCTCATAACTTTTTACTGGGTGAACCGATTTCGATGATTCTTTTTTATATGAAAGCTGATACTTCTCGTGTGGTCCCATATGAATTTGATCAAGTTCAGACTAATAGTTTTTGAGTTATTGTTAATAACTTATATTGAAGTCGGCTGTACAAAATTTTTAATTTTTAATTATTTTTTCATGAAAAGGATTTGTAATAAAAATGATTGTATTCTGTTCTATTCTAATAATATTTTAAAGAATAAATTGTAAAAAGAATCTAGCCTCTTCTTATCATTTGCTCTTTTCGTTTGAGTTGGTTGTGTCCAATGGGATGTAGTAGTCACTTATTTGCGTTTATTACACTTTTATATAATATTTGCATAAATATATGCAAAAATAGACATTTCTAAGCTGTTATAACATTTTTTTTCCAATTCATTAATCGTGACATCATAGTCTCAGTATTAACTAAAGATACAATTCGGCGGACAATATAGAATTTTTTTTTAATTGAATTTTTTGGTTATTATTTAGTTATATTTCATTCAATAAATATTATATTCAATAAATTCATAAAATAAAGATATCATTGAAAAGATTCACCTTTATTTAACCTAAGCTAAATATGGCTAACCTGTCCTTGCCGTCAGTACATCGCTCTTAGTCGGCTTAGGGCGTCCGATGACCCCCGACCAGCCACATTAATACGCTCCCTTGATTAGGTTATTAAAAAAAAAACATTATACTCACCGTCGGTGATAAAGAATTAGTTTCTGTCGCCCAGGAAGTTTATCGTTTCTGTCGAACGCACTAAATACAAACAAAAATGTACCTGTATTAGCATAATATAAAATAAAGTAAAACTGTAATGTATATAAAGGTGTAAGAATATCTAACTACCTTATGGTAGAATATCTACTACTATCCCGTGGTTGTCGTAAGAGGCGACAGAAGAAAACAAATCAGGAGATGGGCAGTGGCGTCTTCCTAATAACGACTAAAATAAAAAAAACTGCGGTGGCCAACCCGCTTTTCAAGCGTGGCAAATATGGCAAATATCCCCCCTATGTGGCAATCTATAGGAAAAGCCTATTTTCAATAGTAAACTTTAATAGGCTATAACGGTAACGGACAAAAAATTGGAGCTATGTTGCGATAGAAAACTATATTGAAGTAAATTATGAAGAAAAAATTTGGATCTAATGATACGATGCCCAAATTTACTACCGTGGAAGAGGCGGCTAAGGAAAAGGAAAAGGCTAGAATGTCCTTCTAACCTCAAAGTTGCAATATATCTGGCACTGCTAAACGTAGTCCACGTCTTGCAGGATTAGGTCTACTCAGATAATTTTTGCGGGATGTTAAATAAACGGAATCGGGGTGTAAAGCTTTGGCGTCTCTTCAATGAGAGAGGGAATTTCACAATATTAGTTGAACTTGTACTTTACAGCGCAAATTTTGAAGAATGAAAATCGCCACATTACAAAATTATTTGCTTCCACAGCGACAGGAGGATTTGCTTTAATCGTCACGCTTGGCGGGCTGGTTGACGATTTCACTGTCACACTTTTTTTTTATAGGATTAGGGTGACAAGCGAGCACACAGTCCACCTGATGGTAAGTGGTTGCCATCTCTGCATTTTGATTCGTAATTGAGGATAAATGTAGACATCTACATTTATCCTCGATTACGAATCAAAATGCAGATGCGTTGTCACCCATGAGGACTAAGATGGAATGCCTCGTTTCCAGTAAAAAGGGTATCCGGTTCTCTACACTCACAATACGAAACACAGCAGCCTTAAGCTGTTATTTTACGCTGGTATTCTGTGAGAGCGTGGTCCTTCCCCGGTCGAGCCGAGCCATTCGTGTTACAACTATACCAGAAATAAAGCTGCAGCATGGCTCTACCACGTATAAACTTGCACCTGTAACGCTGCTATATTAAATGAGATGGTAATAACGCTATCTATGGGAAACCATAACATTTTGCTGGAATTATCCAGTCATCTTTTACAACACTCACGGGACGCAAACGGCAAATATTATTATTGAAACTAATAGTCACCCAGGAGTAGTTCTATAAAGCAAGTTGTATTTCACTTTCAAGTGCTCATTATTATATAAAACACAATTGATATCTTATATAGAAAATATAATTAATCGCTTTTTGCCTTGATATACACTCCACAGACTATTAGAAAAGGAACAGAAATCACACAAAATGCACAGCTCATGCAGTTAATGTCTCAGTAATTATTCGCTGGCTACATTTTAGAATTCTTTGGCGATCATCTCTACTCTGTGCTAAAACGTAGCGTTTATTTATTTATTTATTTATTTATTCTTTATTGCATTCCTTAACCTAAAAGAATACAAAGGGCGGACTTAATGCCTTGTGGCATTCTCTACCAGTCAACCCATGGAGTGGTGAGAATTTGAAGTAGGTGTAGCAATATAGAATAAAAAGAAAATAGAAATGTATAATTAATTACATTATATATACATATTACTATTATATACAATAAATAAACTATAAAAATATATCCTATTTATACATGTATACAAATATATACGTACATACATAAGCATACATATATTCATACCAACATACATATACAAATAATACATATTAATAACTATAAATATATACGTCTAAAATATAAATGACATGGATGATTCTTCTAAGAAGCGTTGTCTTTAACAGATAGATGATTACGCACCAACTTTTTAAAAGCAAACTTAGTGGGAGCTTTTCTGATGTCGTCAGGCAAGGAGTTCCAAAGGCGTGCAGCCTGAACTGTAAAGGAGTTACCATAGAACTCGGTGAAGTGAACTGGAATACATATTTTGTTGTTAGAAGACGAACGTAGAACCCTATCATGAGATGAGGAGAGATAGTGAAATTTGCTCTTAAGATAAGAAGGCGAAAATGGGTCATTTAATATGGAAAAAAGAACAAGTAATATTCTGGAAATACGCCTCTGCCGGATTGTAAGCCAATTAAGCTTACATCTATATTGCGAAATATGGTCATACTTACGAAGCCCGAAAATAAATCTTATACAGTTATTGAGAAGGCGTTCCAGCTTGTTCAGAAGATCCTGGGACAGATCCGGGTAACACACATCTGCATAATCAAATATGGGTAATATGAGTGATTGGACAAGCATGATCTTAGACTTTGTGGGGAGAAAATGTTTTAAACGATACAGAGTACGTAACGTAGCAGTGACTTTACGACTGACTTCAGTAACCTGAGTTCTCCAATTCAGCGTGTTGTCAATGTGTAGGCCAAGATTTTTTACAGACTTACTGAACGGTATTGTAATCCCATTGTAGTAGATAGAGGGTATGTCTGCAAGATTAATCTTGGCTAGCATCCTTGAGCTACCCACCAGTATAGCTTGGCATTTTGAAGGATTGACCAATACTCCATAACGAGTAGACCAATCCTTGATAGCTTGTAAGTTGTTATTTAATTTTTTAATCCCATTATGGATATCCCCAATTTCAGCTTGCACGTATAGCTGAAGGTCATCGGCATACAGATGGTACGAGCAATCGAAGATGGAGGTAATAAAGTTTATAAAAATAGAAAAAATTATAGGAGAAAGAATACCGCCTTGCGGTACACCAGCTTCCACATCAGCCCAAGCTGAGGTTATTTGCCCCACACAGACTGACTGCTGTCGACCGCGAAGATAAGATGCAAACCATTCCAATGCTGTAGGGCCAAAATTTAGATGAGACAGTATGGATAGAAGGATTTCATGATCAACTGTGTTGAAAGCATTTGAGAAATCAACTAGTACCAGTACTGTTACTTTTTTTTCTTCCATACCGTTTCTAATATCGTCTGTGACGTTAATTAAAGCAGTACTGGTACTATGACCAGGGCGAAACCCAGACTGATATATACTCAGTAGGTTATGTTTCGAAATGAATGTAGAAATTTGCTTGTAAACACAGGATTCTAAAATTTTGGATAGAAAGGGTAGAATGGATATAGGGCGAAAATGATTGGGAAGAATGGGAGAAGGAACTTTTGGAAGGGGCCTTATAAAAGCCCTTTTCCAAAGATTAGGGTACTGACCTGAATCAAGGGAAAAATTTATAACATGGGAAATTGCCGGAAGAAGGTGCTCTAGTATAAATACTACCATTTGTCTACTAATCTCATCATAACCCACCGCCTTGGACTGAATTGCTAAAATAGACTTTTTGACATCATCCTGCGAAACAGGAGAGAAATTGAAGGTAGGTATATTAGGAATTTGCACAGAAGCAATAGAAGCCACAGTTTGAGAGCGAATTGTAGGGTCCATTGCTGTTACAGAAGCGAAATGTTGGTTGATTTCATCAAGTGATAGAGAAGGACCACAATCCAATGTAGCTGGCCTGCAAAGACCAGAAGATCTAAGAAATTTCCACACTTCGGCGGGAGAAGAGTTGTTAATACAATTATGGAAATATCGGCGTTTAGCTGCCCGTACCATTTGATTGCACCTATTCCTGGCTGCTTTAAAAGATGACCAATTTTCTTCATTACGTTCTCTCTTAAAACGAAGAAAAGCTCGATTACGCCTAGTCATTGCCATCCTTACGCCCTCTGTCATCCATGGGGCTGGAGGACGCTTCAATCTAACCTTGTGAATTGGGGCATGAGCATCATAAAGGCTGAGAATATTTTGGTTAAGGATAGAGACTTTATCGTCAACAGTAGGTGCTGCAATAAATGAGGTTAGATCCAGACTAAGAGCGTCATCCCTTAGCTTGTCAAAATCTATTTTAGAAAAACTGCGCAGATGCAGTACAGAAGGGGAATATTTGGGAGGTTTTAGCTTATACGAAGAATAAATCAAGTCATGACGTGAGATGCCCAAAGCAGGTAACTGTCCGTGCATCATCACACGATCAGGAGAAGCAGCAAGGATGAGATCAATCAATGAGTCATCGGTTCCAATATTGTGATGAGTAGCCTTTAAAGGGAGAATAGAAAGATTAACCGACTCAACAATTGAAAGAAGTTTTTTGGAACGAGGAGAGTTTTTCAACAAATCTGTATTGAAGTCACCCATGATTATACAGTGTGCGTACTCAGAACAAATATCAACAAGAGCCATATCTAAAGTGGCGAAGTAATCTGTCGAAGGGGGGCAATACACTACCCCTAGAAGCATCCTTATACCCTTGACATCAAGTTCCAAAAATAAAAACTCAGAAGAGGCAGAGTAACAGGAAGGAGATGCTGAAACAATTTTATGAGGAATTGATGCGTGTAGGTAAATGGCTACACCACCTCCACCTTTTCCAACCCGATCATTCCTAACAAGTACAAAGCCGGGTAGGGGATATAAAGTTGACGGTAAAGAAGGCTTTAGCCAACTTTCCGACACTAATATGGCATGAATATGCTCGGGTGAAAATGAAGCTTCGAGTTCGGTGTAGTGGTTCGGGATACTTTGAGCGTTTATGTGACATATGTTCAGAGAGTTGTTAAAAGGCTTAAAAACCTCTTTGAGTAGTTGGTGTAATTCAAGCACACTGTCGGTAAAGGAATCATCACAAGAGTAAAATGATATGGCAGAAGAATCATTTGCAGAGCTAAATGACTCAAAATCAGACATAATTCATAGACTAAGATAATACATAAATAAAATAAATATACAAAAAAAAACTAAACAAAATTATATATAAAATATAAAAGTAAGGAATGTAAACTGTAAAACTAATTTATATGCTAAAACGTAGTAAACATAAACAACACCATCCCATCAGTTAACCGTTTACAAAGTAAACTTAATATAAATAAATTTTATGTGCAAACTATAAAATATAATATCTGA
Organism: Parnassius mnemosyne; assembly: GCA_963668995.1. Classification (NCBI taxonomy): domain Eukaryota; kingdom Metazoa; phylum Arthropoda; class Insecta; order Lepidoptera; family Papilionidae; genus Parnassius; species Parnassius mnemosyne. The sequence continues at coordinate 13,812,349 of CAVLGL010000035.1, read as the reverse complement.
AGTGGCAAAATATTTTGTCTAATAATATTAATATTCCTAAATAGGTATCTCACAAAATAATAAGAGTCTACCATAATAAATCGATTACAAAATTAAAGTACAAAATCGATAGTGGCTGTATGGTACATTTGTCCATTGTCTAGCAAGGCTAAAAAAAAAAATAATGTCAAAATTATAAATCAAATGGAAAATATTATGTATAGTTTTTACGATCAATTTAGGGTACATTTATAAAAGTAAAAAAACAATAAGTATTGTTAGCACAAATTATAAAGATGATTGTTATTAGATTATTACCATTAACATGCATAGCATAGATAAACCTACTAAATAATAATAATAATAATAGCGTTTATATTATACTCTATCCTCTGTGCGAATGTTTGACCCCCGTTGACCCCAGACTATTGTGTTTAACACATAGATGGAAGTCTATGGTTTGACATTGGCACTATGAAGGTAAACAATGAATTTGTTTTATTTCATGTATTTATAACACATATTATATATAAATTTTAGCTTTCTGCACTCTTTCTCTATATAAAATTTAACTAAACCAAATCTCACCCTCCTGTGTGCGCCTAAAATGCTGAAAAGGGATACAAAGATTTCTCTTCGCGTATTAATATGTAGATTAAGTAATTTTTTTTTGTTTTGTTGCAGGTAAATCATTGTTATGCTAAACGACGGAGACGTGCCTGGTACGTCGGGTACGTTATTCACGGCTAATTTAATTACAACCTGAGTTATGAGAATCGGGGCATTAATTATAGCCAACGTCATTAACTACCCATCCTTGTATGTGCGACTCCTAATGTCATTGACATTAAGCTTAGATACAGGTGTCTTTATGATTGACTGTCTGGATTATTTAGAAAAAATCATAAACCCACTTTCAAAAATTTTAACACCGATACTTATCATCGCATCTGTTCGATGTTTCACACAAAGTGAAATTACTCTTCAATTAATAAAAAGAACAACAAAATCGATACAAACCTCCCGTTGACTATATACTTCCCTGATGGTTACATACCTCATTATCGTTCACATCCCTTATTGAAATCTGTTAATAATTTATATGTGATGGTCTTGTTCAACTGTTTCCGATTTAGGTCTAGAAGTTTGAAAGTAGTTATTTCTTCCTGGTGTTTTTCTATTGCCCGTAGCGTTGTCTACAATACAATACGAAGAACGGGAGACGGGGGGACGGAACGGGACAGTTTTACAACGCCACTGAACGAATTATGGAATGGATTCTCCGATATAGCCAACTACTGACATGACTGAGGTTGCCAGACCAAAAATATCCAAGGCAGTGACGTGGACGTGGACGAGGACTTTTGATCGACTGTAATAAATTAATGAATTTTAGAAATATTTTGTAAGATCTTATTGCAAAGATTTAAACATAAACACTCACACCTGTCACCCAGAGGGGTAGGCAGAGACTACGGACGTCCATTTGGCGCGATCCTGACACACCTCTCTCGCCTCCTTTACATCCATATATCTACGCATACACGCTCGTCGATTAAGGATACTCCTAATCTGACCCATTTTCTATATAATTCAAAGGTTTGTTTGTATTTTTATTTTATATTAATACGTTATATTAAAGTTGTAGATTTATGTACTATATTATATATTTGTCATTTTTAAGCACAATGGTTTATTTAACACAGCTTCAGTGGTTTGTATAACACTTGTGGACTAAACACGCTGCTAATATAAATATATAAAAATACTACCTGTTCCCCGCGACTTCGCTCGCGTGATAGGGTTTTTTAGTTTTTGCGCGGAACCCTAATTCTTTTTCTAAAATAACAGTAGCCTAAGTTACTCCTTATGCCAGTGAAAGTCCCGTCAAAATCGGTCCAGCCGTTACGGAGATTAGCCGGAACAAACAAACAGACAGACAGACAAAAATTTTAAAAATTGTATTTTTTTTATAAGTACCGTACTATATACTTACTGTATATTTCATATGTATTTAGTAAAAAGCTGTAATTTTGACATTACAAACAGACATTTCAATTTTATTTATTTGTATAGATATGCTACAATCAAAAAAAAGTAAGTCACGTCAGAGACATCCGTTCCTTTTTATAGAAGTAGGTGTAGTTACGTTGATAAAATAGTAACATCATTGCGAAGGTTGTCAGTGTACAGGTGGTGTGTCTTATAGAGAAATGCCCGTGACAGCTGGCACGCGGCACACCTGCCCTTCTGCTACCGACCAATTACAGATGCCGAGAACCGAGCTAGTGGCAATTAATAGTTTAGGTACCTACGTTTGTGTCTTGTAAAACTTGAAGTACGGTGAAAAAAGACCCCCATAGTTTTACATTATTTTGCACTCACTCTGGAATTTAAAGACGAGTGGGGAACGGCCCCTGCGGGTAGGTTTATGTGGTGATTAAATTATTGCGAATGATGTGACTCACGTTCCAACGTAGATAAAATTGCTCTGTGCTATTCCAAGCGTCTAGACGAATTTAATAATAATAGGTACACAAAGTTTTGGTAACTTTTAGATGTATTGTGTAGGACCGACCATACACATTTGTTATGTTCCCTTTGTTTATATTATACAAAATTATATTTTGGACTCTTTTAAATAAATTCAATTCCAAAGATTTTTAAATTCAATTGTCAGATTCTTGTCATTTCATACTCCATTAATGTAATTTAAATCCCTATCAGTCACCATTTTAATTCAATTTCAATTCATATTTATTCATAGTCCGTTCATGGATGAATAATGTAACTAGGACTCGAATGAATGGCGCATATTATACGTTTTCGATTGCCGCCGGTTCTGGCGATTCGGACGCCGAAACTGCGTACTCGCGCTTTTCAATACCAATGTTAACAATCGAACACCGTCGTCTTCGATTCTCAGTCATTTGTGTTTCAAGATAGTTTATTTCCCAACAGTCTCTGACGTGTGTGTGACTGTATAAGCTTTTCTCACGATCGCTTGCGGTCACTTGCTGGAATCAAATGTACCTACCTACTAATATTTTTGAATAATCTTTAGTATACTATGACATCGCATAAATACTTTAAGTCATTATTTTTATTTAATCTATTCCAAAGGCAGAGATGTATTAATTCGGAATCAGACTTAAAAATGGTTAGTTTGTAATATTAGTTCATTTGAATTTTATAGGTCCTATAAAACACAAATTAACTTTCTACTTCATTAACTTGTAATAATTTGTAATGATATTTAAATAGGGAGTAAAATTATTACGTTATTAGGCTTAAATTGAGCTCATCTTGCCTTAGATATTTTTTTTTATAGGAGAGGGGGCAAACGAGCATGCGGCTCACCTGATGATAAGTGACTATCGCCGCCCATGAACAACCGCAACAGCAGGGGAATTGCAGATGCGTTGCCGGCCTTTTAAAAAGGAGTAGGCTCTTTTCTTGAAGTTCTCTAAGTCGTATCGGTCCGGAAAAATCGCTGATGATAATCGATTCCACAAGGAAGTCGTGCGAGGAAGAAAACATCTTCTAAATCGCACAGTGGTTGGGATTAATCCGAACAATTCCTCAGAACACTCCCCGTGGTAGATGCGAAAGAAAATGCAAAGAGATGCAACATCTCTTCGCAGTGCCAATGAATCGAGCCGATCGGAAAGAACTCGGTCGTCGACGATTCGAGCCGCTCTGCGCTGGATGCGGTCAAGTGGAAGGAGCTGGCACTGGGAAGCCCCTGCCCAGAGATGGGAACAGTATTCCATGTGAGGCCGAACCTGCGCCTTGTAAAGTTGCAGGCGGTGTGCCGGCATAAAATACTGTCCCGCTCTGCTGAGCACGCCAAGCTTTTTAGAGGCCAATTTGGCCTTCTCTTCCAAGTGACCACGAAACTGCACGTCACTCGATATGTCGACGCCAAGGATTCCGATACTGACTGAGGCAAGAAGGGGAGTGCCTTGAAACTGAGGAGATACGACAAAGGGGTTCTTTTTAGCGGTAAACGCGTCTTCTGAGGATTAAACTGGACTAGATTTAGTCGCCCCCAATCCGAGACTTTGTCCAGCAAAGACTCGACTTCAGACACAAGTTTGTTCCGGTACTCGGTGACGTTTTCCCGAAAAATATTGGCACGGCCGGTGTATAGAGCATCACTAGTGCTGCCATCCGCCTGTTGATCCAATTGCACAATTTCTCGGGAAGCCCATAGGAAGGTAGCTTCGAAAGAAGCGCTTTGTGCCAAACCACGAATTTCCAAACTAACGGCCAACGCCTCCCCCTTGAACTCTACTGCCTCCGCCCATCTATGGGTCGGGTAGACCAGAAGATCATTAGCTGATCGACCCCGACGAAAACCGTATTGGCGGTCACTAATCAGCTGGTGATCCTCAAGGTACCGCATGAGCTGGCAGTTAATAATGGATTCCATTATTTTGGAGAACAAGGAGGTGATGGCGATAGGCCTATAGTTGGACGGGTCTAAGCGGTCGCTCTTGGCGAGAGACCAGAATGCACGGGTTCCCGAAAGAAGGCGAATTAGTTTCTCGCCAATTCTGCCTATGTGCTCTGACCTTGCCTTGGCAAAAACTCTTTTGAAGGACCTGGAGGCGAAGTTATATTTCTTTTTAAGTGTGCTGGTGTTTACATCCCGAGTCGCCGAAGCCGCAGCCCAGACTTGATAACACTCCTGCTTACTGAGTAATGCAGTCTTACAGGAGCGGCCAAACCAAGGCTGAGATCTGCCTCCGATGGGTACCACAGATGATGGAATAAATAGTTCCATCCCCTGTAGCACCACATCAGTGACAGAGTCAGCATCAGGGCTGGGATCATCCGGCGAGAAACAAACCCGCCCCCATGGGTAGGATGCAAAGAAAGACCGCATTCCGTCCCAATCCGCCGACTTGTAATTCCAAACACGGCGGCAACCTCCAGAACGCAACCGCGAGGGGAGCGTGAGTGGCACCACACTCCGGATCAGACAATGGTCCGAAGAGCCGAGAGGGGCATCGACGGAAACCTGATATCCGTCCGGATGAGAGGTCAGCAGAAAGTCCAACAGGGAAGGTGTATGATCCTCCACATCTGGAATCCGCGTAGGCGAAGTAACCAGTTGTGTCAGACCATATGCCAAGGCAAAGTCATAAACAGATCTCCCCGCATGATAGGTTAAACGTGAACTGAGCCATTCGGCGTGGTGGGCGTTAAAATCGCCAAGGATCATGATCTCTGCGGATGGGACCTGTTGTGGCAAGGAATCTGTAGCCATTTGGACGTGATCGATGAGTCGGTCTGTTTCGGCATTACCGTTATGGGACCCATAGAGGCACCCGTAGACGCGCGGATGGTCGTCGCTGTACGCGTAGCCAAAGGATGGACAGGTGCGAACCTTCAAGACTGCCGAGGCGTCGAGAACAGATGTCCTCTCTGACATACACGCAAACTCCAGCCCGAGGCACAAAGGAGTGCTCCAATTTGTACCCCGGGTAGGAGAGATACGAAGTATCAGCCGGAGAGGACACCTGCGTCTCGGCCAGAAAGAGCACGGCCGGCTTCGCCGTCTCGAGATGGTAGTGGCCGGCGTTTAGGTTCGAGTGAAGTCCACTGATGTTGCAGAAATTCACGGATTGCATGGCAGGGGTCGCCTTGGTATTGTTGCTCAGTTTGCCCCGAGCAGTTATGTTTTTGAGCGGAATTTTGCCTGAGCACCCACGCTCAGGAGTGAAATAATATGGTCGTGGATGCTCAGCGAGGGATTCTCCAGGGGTGCTGGGCTAGTCTTTCGTGTAATTCCGCAACCATGTTAATGGGGGGGGGGGGGGGGGAATTGGGCCTCCGGCCACCTGCACTCACCACACGAAACGCAGAAGCAGAGCTTCTACTTCACGCCGTTATTCTGTGAGGTCGTGGTACCAACCCGCCTCCAGCAAAAACTGCCGCGATGGCTCTACCTGTTAATATATTTCGGAAATATTAAGTTAGGACGCATTCTACATAGTATCAGTACCTAAGTATTACTTTGTTAGATATGTAACTATGTTTATCTGCGATACCTTTCTTTGTTACATGACGTTTAAATTTCCAAATATATTTTTTCATAACTACCTACAATGCGTTTGTAAAGGCGGCTTAGAATTATAATTTATTTGGGCATACGCTTTACATTTATCAATCTATGTATGTACCTATGTAATAAGTTTTAATTTAATAATAAAATAATTAATGTGTGTGATATGTAGTAAAAAAAACTTAAACAAAATAATATGTGCTCATATCGTAAACAAGAGCTGGTAAATATTTTGAAACTAAAAAAGCATATTAAATATGTGGTATCTAGTCTGAATTTTCTATTTTTGGAGGAATTTCTAAGTGTTCATTCAATGCGATAGTAGTATCGCCACATAAGCCTCAAATGGGTAGGGTATTTACGAGCGTAAATTTCCGGAGCCAGCCCGAAACCAACTAGTTTTGATATCGTTACAAAGATCTCTGGCAAATTGCAATTTCTTTTAAGACAGGAGTAATTTTATTATTCCTTCGACAAATATTGTAAGAAAACCTACGTACTGTATTTTTTTATATTATGCTAGCTTAACGCTTCAGTAGCATCAATATTACTTATATTACATTTATGCTGCCTAAATTATTTTGTATCTGACTAAAACATAAGGTCTTTTTGCGTATTTTATCGCGTAACTTGGTTATTCATCTGTACACAAAGATTGTGTAAAAAAATTTGAATACTTCTCTGTGTTTTATATTGTGTCATGTCCAGTTTCGATTACAGCGACAATTGCATGCCTTAAGAGCAAAGCGCGTAAGTTAGTACTACCAGCGCCTAAAAATCAAGATGCCAACGTTTTGTCGCATAAAATCGTATCTAACAATCATATTGAACATATAAATGATATAAAAAGCACATTGTCAGAAAGATAAATGATTGCTAAACTTAGTAATATTTTTTTAAATCGATTAATTGCTATTTTTACATAAAAAAGTGCTTTTACTGGCTTAAGGTGTTATCAAGTTCACAATCCGCATAGAGTAGTACTCGTTTACACGATAACTTTTGAAAATATCAATTGTTTAATTCAATCTATTTTTTGATCTCTCCATCTATCGTATGGGAAGCCATGGAATGTAAGTGGCAGTTTAATTTTCTTATGTTTAGTTATAATTAATTTCTTGCTGCGTAGAGATCCGGAAATTTTCGGTGTTTTAGTAAAATAAATTATTACAAGGCTACTACCTAGTAATAATTTATTTTACTAAACAGTCTGGCTCACTCCTCACTCACTTCGACGTCAGCCGCCGTCGTAAGGCCCTGTATCGGTTGTTTGCAGCGGCTGAAAAAGATCGCTGTAAAAATACAAAATATTCGAAAAACCAAATTTCATACATACTTGATTATTATAATAATCAGAGATTTTTATTACAATATTTTAAAAGCACAGAATAAATAATAGTACTACGTATTAAATACGTCTTGGACTTTATGGAGTGACCTGAATGATGATATGATGATGATTCGTGTAGTTTTGGATTGTCCAAACTTTATTTTAAGTTGAAGTTTGACATAAAATTATTGGAAAATTGGACGTATAATAATAAGGTTATTAGTGAAAACTTGTGTGTATTTAAACTAGTTTGAAAAAATTACGTATAATCATGTTATACGTAATTATTTTTAATGCGCTTAGAGCATGCACAATTGGATTTACCAATAGTTTATTTTCAATTGCAATCGGAAGTTAAGCATAATATGTCAGTGCACAAATATATCCGTGAATATATAAATTACTCACTTGACCTAATATGTCCGTCGTCTGTCGGACGGGGGTTTGATTTCAGTGCTGAGGTTATCCTAAACCTAAACGATCAGGTTTTCGGTGAAACTATGAAACCGTTTATAATCCACTTACATATCTTGTGTAGACAATTATTCTATTTGACAATACCGTAACGGCGTATTAAAGTCCACTGCTGAACATAGGCCTCGTCCATAGATTGTCTTATAGGGGTATATTTGCCATAGTTGCCACGCTTGACAAGCGGGTGCGCAACCGCAGTTTCTGCTGCCCATCTCCTGATTTGTTTCGCTCTGTCGTCTCTCACGACACCCACGCTATGATATGGGGTAGTAGATATTCTTATTCCCCCTTCTCGTTAACTAGTTTTATACGGTACGGTAGTTTTATATTCCGAGTAAGTATTTGACAATATTTTCTCGGAATATAAAACTAAAACGTTTTGTATTTTGTCTGACAGAAGATATTAAGATATTATTATGTCTGAATTAAGAAATAAAGTGAATATTTATCACCGCAGAAGGCATTTGGTATTCCAAACTTAAGAAAACACTCCTCAACTGGCGAATCGAACACAACAGGCCAACGTTGTCTGGCAGCCGCTCAATCGATTTTGTTCGGCACATTCTACTGAGAAAAGCAATAGGGAGCTGTGGCCCGCCGCCCTGGGCACGGTCGGCGACGATAGTACGGGTGAATCATACTAAGCCGAAATATAAGGCGTCGATGTGACTCACATTCTACGAGTATCCTTTATTCACGCTGAAGCGGACAAAAGCGATGTATTAATAAGTTAGCGCGTTTCATATAGTTACTGACTGGGCGTTTAAGAACAAAACATTTGAGTTTTGTATGGTGTTTGTGATTCATAATCCTTACCATATTCGAAACTTTTGTAATTTCGTGTGAAATGAAAAAGCAGATATGTAAAAGAAACCTAAGACATTTTTTATTTTTAAAACGGTATTTCTCCTGTATCGTAGTGTGGTATTTTACGTACATAAATTTTACATGGACAAACACGCAGACCCGAAACAATCATAGGTAGGCTATTGTATTGCCTAGTTATGATTGTGGTGGGTTGCTCGCTACGTGTGGGAATTAAATCCGCGCGCTTGTAGCGCCACAGAAAAACGATTTTAATCACTGCGCTAATAAGCCAGAAATGTTGTCAGATATAATATAAGGTCAATAAATGTTTTGTGAAACATATAAAAACCCTCCATTTAAGTCTTTAATGTTTATTATCTCATACTAAATAAACTACATGTTTGCTTTTCTTTCAGCTTCCTGCAGTCTTTTACACGTAATTGACGTCATATCCTATTCCATACGTAGTTTAAAGAATCAGCAAAAGAAAAAGCATTCTTAAAATTCTATATTGCTTTATGAAATAGCTATAAATCGTTTTATTTTAAAATTTTAATAATTTAGTGTAATCGATATTTTTAAGATTTTTGGTTATGAAAAATGTTACATCTGATTTATTATAATTATTTGTAATTTGAACAACATAAAAATATAAACACTGTAAACGATTGCAGGTAGTAAAACATATTTTGTATAAAGCAAATATAAAGCATTTAAGAATGTAAAATCTTACCGTAACCTGACCATCATTTGTAGTTTTATCTTTACAATAAATTTTAACGTCCCTATGAAATTCAATTGAAATTTATATTTAGTGGACTTTAGTACTGCAATAGCACCGCGATACTAACTATAAAGTGTACATTGTTGATAAAGCACAATAGAAATGTAAAGGTGCTTCAAGTTTGTTGCTAATGCAGCAAATAATACTTAAAAACCTGTTACATTATACAATTCGGTCACACAAACAACAAACGACTAGTGAATTAACGTTGTTGAAATTATTGAATTCTAAATGCCTTAATTCTAAAAACTTTACATGTGGTAGGCCCCTTTTTCTGCGTAGAAGTTCGTACGGGTTGATACTACTCCCCTGGCTATTTAAAAAGCATTGCATGCATTACTTTTTAAAAGATAAGACAACCAATAACAGGTGGTGAGGAATTTTGTATAAGTCCTCACGGATGACAACGCAAGGTTTGGTTAACCAAAGTTACCAGATGTCATTGGACTGTAGTACAGACAGTAGCCACTTACCATCAGGTGTACTGTTATCTCGTTTGTCATTCTAACATTAAGAAAAATCATCATCATTTTAAATGCCGTTATTAAATGCTATTATGACATTAATACGTTCGTTGTAAATGTTCAAATTTATTTTCATAGTGTTTATGCATGCCTTACTTCAATGTAACTTTAATACACTAACAATAACAACCTTAGAAACGTGTTTAGTTTAGTAGAAGTTGAGTTTAGTCTGTAGTAAAATAAAAAGGGAAATAACGTCTTGTGCCTCTTTTTTATATTTTTTAAAATAGTACTAAAAATGTTATCAATATGACTGAAGCTGAATGGCGGATTAGAACTCGCGAATTTTTTGTTTCGCAGTCTGTACGATACTGCGTCCCTTTATCCATAAAGTACTAGCGCTTTAACTATGCATACATATTATACTTCGCATTGGTGGGTGTGGGGCGCCGATGAGGCGATCCTCGGCAAACTATGTCGCGTAGGTGCTCAAGTTACATCTTTCTAAGCTCTCCGCTCGGCACGGATCCCGTTACGTAAAGCCGATATCGGCATTGGCGCACATATTATCTGACCTCGAGCTGCGGTCTTGCGTAACGTGACCATTAATTAATGACATTAGTTATTGTTGTATACTACTTTAATCAAAGCCATATCATTATTCTGTTATAATAATTGTGTATATATTAATTATTGTAATGAATCGTAAACAACCATTCGCATTATCACGTTTTTGTATTTTTTTTAATTCTATTAAAATAAGGGAAGGCAAATGGATTCTATGGCTTATAGACACCTACATTCTATCTCTGGTAAAAAATCAAAATGCAGATGTATTGTCACCCCTAAGGACTGAGATGGTATCTCTCGATATAAGTCAAAAAAAGGGTATCCTGTTCTTGTCCCTTCATATTATGAAACACAGTAGCAAATTGCTGCATGTATGTTTTTTCCATAGTCAAACTGACACATTCTTGCTGCATCGTGGCTTAAAATTTTTCATATAGTACGAAACTGCTTTCTTTAGTATAGCAAAATAATTACCTTTATCCTTTACTTGTTTGTTTATCGATATTTTATCACCAATAGATTCTACTAAATTGTTAGTCATCGTTATAATCTGCAGTGTAGACTCTTATGGAGAAAATACATAACAAAAAAGGGAAAATACGATACTTAGCCGCGAAAGTTGACCACGATAACTAATGACTAACCTTTCGTTTTCTGTTGCCATACATTTTATAACACACAAGTTGCTTGTAATAAATCGTTTAATTTTAAACTACTTATTTGTCCACTCATACAAGTCACCTTTTAGGCGTTCGTAAGTTGTTGAACCATTATATTGCTATACTAGCTGTTCCCCGCGACTTTGCTCGCATTTTAGGGTTTTTATGTTTTTGCGCTGAACCCTAATTCTTTTTCTAAAATAAAAGTAGACTAAGTTACTCCTTATGAAATCAGCTACCTGCCAGTGAAAGTCCCGTCAAAATCGGTCCAGCCGTTTCGGAGATTAGCCGGAACAAACAGACAGACAGACAGGCAAAAATTTTAAAAATTTGTGTTTTTGTTATAAGTACCGTATATACTTTCATATGCAATTAGTAAAAAGCTGTAATTTTGACATTACAAACAGACACTTCAATTTCATTTATTTTTATAGATATAATTTTGGTTTTCTCATTAATTTTTCGCAATGTAGAACGGGTCGTATGGGAAAACAAGATGTATTTTCAAAATTGCAGAACACAGTCATTAGTTGCAGACGGCACTATTGTCACACGTACGTATGCCGTTCTCGAAAATAAAAAATACAAAAAAATTATGTCAGGAAATACAAATTTCATAATCAGATGTCTGAATCGATGACTAAGTATTCGAAGTTATTGTTTGGATGAACCGTGCCGCCATCAGGAATTACGAATGTTAGCTGACGTTTATCATCCTTTGAAATTTTACGTAATGATACTGCAGCCGTACAAATTATTACGTTATTAAAACTAATAATCATTTGTTTTATTTTGTAACAAAGATAATATAATTTAAGAATGCTTCCTCCATGCAGTCAACTATTGATGTCATGTTACCTTTTTGATAAAGTAAATTTTCATATGTTTGATATTTACATACATCGATACTACTTGCACGTTAAATAAAATTTTACTGATTTTATAGCATTTATATATAAAAGGTATTTAGAAGTGGTTGCTCTGTTTTGGGTTATTTATAAAATAAACTTTATGTAATGTATGTAAGAATACTTTAAATTTTAATTAATGTTTAGTTTAAGATTAAAACTATAATTTGTGATTATTTCCAAATATGTCACGTATTTCATAAAGGATTCTAGGAAACGTAAGAAAGAATGCCGAATGTAGTGCCAACTGAGTGCAGCATAGCGTTTCTTAGAAACACATAACACGTTACTTACAAAAATATATTTCCAGTAGGAGCTTGAATCTTGATAACGTCGACGACACACGCAAGCTGTTTCTTGAACCAAACGAACCTTAAACGCAGCGGATACACATAATTGCTTTAGTTTTTTAGTTTTTTTTTTAAATTAACGCCCAACTCTGCAAAACAGATTGTAAAAAATCACACTCACGTGCATATTATGTACACTACAGTGGACGGGTACTCATATCTGCGATGATGGACGCGCTATCCAGATACTGTAAAAACAGGACACGTGGTTCATAACGTCCTGATAATGGGAATGAAAAAAATATTGCTCTTATCCGATACGCTATACGTGCATTCTATTTTACAGCACCGAATTTCAAGGTTAGCAACTTTTAAAAAGCAAAAGAAATACTAACTTTCAAGTAAACAGGCATAAAAATCAGTGGTATTTTTTGTTTATACGAATATTTTTAATATTATACGCCTTGGTCTGTGTATCCTTTAACCTAAACACTACTTGGTTGGTTAATGCGACTTTCGCTATCGTTTAAAAGTTTAAATAAACTTTGAATAAGATTTTAGTGGATAGAACACATACATAGTCATAGATCAAATCAAAAAAGACCGATGTGCATCGCATCAGGGCGAGTCGCTAGCTAACGTCAATTGTGCTATTTGATCGCAGTGAAGTAGTTAAGTCATCATATATTGTCATTTTATCTAAAAATGCTTTCAACCTTATATTCGAGAGAAATTTCAATGTTAAAATAGTTCACATAGGAAGCATTTAAGATCCTACCTATTAAGAAAATCGTTGACTTTCTCTGTCAGGTTAATTGGTAAATTGATGAAACTGTGCTTTGCTTGCATTAGAATTTTATGTCGATTCTGTACAAACGTTCAAGTAATTTGTGTTTACTTTAGTCGACCAGCTACTTGTTCGCTTTCACATTTATTCAATTACATTTTATCCTAATTTTTATATCCTTAGTTGGCGTACGATTTCTTTCATTTTCCAGTCTAGTAAGTACGAAAACAATTTCCCGTGTAATCTCCTTTTCTCTTGATCATCGTATCTTTAATACTTGTTTTTATTCAGATATATTTTTGATTTAAGTTTTTTACTCGTGTAAAAGTTATAAATATAATTATTTAGTGAGAGAAGTCAGACCTATATAAATTTAATAATTTATATAGGTCTGACTTCTCTCACGCTTCCATAATTGAAGCGACATTGCCAAACATTATTGCCTGGGCCATTTTGTCCCCGTAATGAGGAGTAGTAGTGTATACATTATATTACGCAAACGACATCTAATGGATGTAAAGGTAGAAACGATCGCTCACCGGCTCACGGATAGGAAGCTTACGGCGGTTCCCCGAATTTATTCATCGATTTCTCCAATAAAGGACGTGTGTCGCAGCCGACAGCGCCCTGCTTAGCTTCTCCAAGCTTGTTTGCGAAAATGTCACGTTGCCGTGTTGCCGCGATATCCCCCTCTCCCTTTTGAATTACCCCTCCCCGCTAACTCAATCAAGGACTTTTTATCCGCCGATACTCGACTATCAATCAGTACGTGTTCTTTCTTATAATGATAACTGTGTGCCTAACTGATAGCTTTTATGTGTACAAAATATGCAATTTATTTAATCTCGCCTCAAGGCTAGTATCACAAAATGTATTTGATAAAATTGAAACATTTAAAATATATGCGTTTCGCTTTTAACACCAAGTACAAGTAGTTAAAAATATGTATCTACGAATAGGGCAACCGAAAACTCACTGTTCCTCAACTTTGTAACTTGTCACCCTAAAGGCATCCGTCCGGGGGCGTTGTCGCTCAAAGAACCGAATTCCATTCGCGTTCTGATATTTCCGAAAGAGGGTAAAGCTGGGTATATTCGTGCTATAAACATGTCTACCGTTGCCTATTGCCTATGTAGAACTAATGCGAATTCCGTTTCATATACTAGTATACTCTGTTAATGTAGCATGGCAATAAGCAATAATTCGTACTAATATGCTAATACGAGAGAGAATAGGACCGAGAGAGCTATATCTATCAGTGGACTATTGTATGTTCTTATAAAATGATAAAAAAGAAGCTAATAATAAGTTTTAATAAAAACATTATATCTTACTAATGTGATGCATGAGTACTAACCTAACCAATTTAATTCTAATAGAATTCGCCTCAGCCAATGTAAGTGCCTTACTTTACTGCTCCAATAATAAGTATTAAGATAAAGGTATACTTAAATAACTCTCACTCGATACTTGAAGCCCTGGATGGTTACTGTAATATTACATTTCTTATATTTCTTTTATTATGTACCATGTGTGACGTTGATACAATAAGTCTATCTTATTTCTGCCTGACAGCAAAATTAACTGTCGCTAATTTTACTGTCCAAATTTAATAAAGAAAATGTTGCAGCTAGAGTAGTTTTATATACGTACACGAATACTACGCATTGAATAAAAGCCTAATTTTACATATTTTCTTTATTTCACTTTTTTTGTGTCCCAACGTTTCGAGTGGTTTAATCACCCATGGTCACGAAGGGGCTGAGGTGTTTAACGTCCTGATGTCATCATTAACGAGGCCAGCTTCAACTTTTAAAAATTCATCTTTCCGATAAACTTCGTAAAATTAATTTTATTCATTGTTGAAATTATATTTTTGTGAATACATGTTCCGACCGCGATCAACCTTCGCAACTCAGCAATTTATGATTTTGTTTAACAAAAATATAGTAAGTTGCATTGTACATTTGCTTACGTAGTTGGAATAAATCTGTTAAGGTCGATGTGCTTATCCGGATTTACATACAATGGCGGCCCGAGCACGTTGCGTGTGCAAACGATGAAATATTAGTATCGAACGGTGCGGATTTTATCGAATGGCCGGGGCGAGAAAAAGGCTTACACGGCGCAATATAGCTCGCTAACTTAATTTTAAGTTTGGAGCAATATAAGCCGGTTGTCATTCTTCGCGACGGCCATGTCTTTGAATCGCAAAAGCGTCGTCCCGGACCCTCGTCGGAACCCTATCTGTAACGGGCAGCGGCTGTTGGATTTTCAAACTCGCGTCCCGCTCCACCCATTATATTATTTAATGGCGAATTCTTCTTCTGTCGTTTAGGGGCTCCGTCGCTTTGAGGCTCGATGATTGAGCTATTGACGATTTTCTCTAAAAATGCTTTTCTAATGCAGTTTTTGCTATTTTTCAATGTCACAACCAAATTGTAAAATCGCATGCCGGGGTCCTGAGTTACAAGTTTAGGTATAACCTAAGCTGGCTAAAGCCAGAATTAACCGTTTTTATGAGATAATAATAAATTAAAACAAATATCTATATACCAGGTGTTTGTGAAACGCTCCCGAAAACGAAGACAGATGATAGTACTAAGGATATTTATAGAGAACCGTAGACCCTTTTTACTGGAAATGAGGCATTCCATCTTAGTCCTCACGGGTGATAACGCATTTGCATTTTGATTCGTAATCGAGGAGATAGATGTAGATGTCTATGGGCCACAGCAACCACTTACCATCAGGTGGACTGTGTGCTCGATTGTCACCCGTATTTCTATAATATATTAGTATATATTACAGGATACGGGTGACTATATATATATACTGCTAGAACGAGTGGAAGATTAGAATTCTATTTTTACTACTTCGTATTTTTACCCTCATCCCTAAGAATATATTATTATTTATTTATTAATACATGGGTTGGTTTCCGTGGTTCTGTACAATATGTAACACAACTATATTTATGACAAGTTCTCATGCACGCGACTGGATGAGCGTATTGCATTGTTGGTTATGTGCCTAGCCTACGTTTATGGTTATTCATAGTCGAATTAACATTAAATGTACCTATATATATTTCACGGCAAGCTATAATTTAAGTTAAGAATATTTTATAGTAAAAGTAAAGGTAAGAAGGTGAATATGATAATTTTAAAAGGTTATTTTTTATAAACTAAACTGGAGGCGACTTTTAGAGTCATATAATTACAGTGGTTGTCTATTTTCTACCGACTTCAAAAAGGAGACGGTACTCAATTCGACTGTATGTTTTTTTATGTGTGTTACCTCATAACTTTTTACCGGGTGAACCGATTTCGATGATTCTTTTTTATTTGAAAGCTGGTACATCACATGTGGTCCAATATAAATTTGATCAAGGTCTAACCAATAGTTTTTGAGTTATTCTTAATAACTTATATTGAAGTCGGCTGTACAAAATTTTTAATTTTAAATTATTGTTATTTTGTTGCTTGAAACTATTTTTACAATATGTTTTTTATAGTGAAAAAGAAAGAGGAAGAGGAAGTTTTTGAGATACAAATAAGGGTACAAGTATATGAGTGAATCCTGTGCCCATAGACATCTACATCTATACACCTGCATCTATCCTGAATTAATAATCCAAATTCAGATTTTATCACCCGTATTAGTAAAAAGCTTATAAAACACAATAGTATTACATCGACCATTTTACACTGGTATTCGTTGTGAGTGTGGTCCTTCCCCGGTCCCCGGTCATGCCGAGGCATTATGTAGCTACAACGTGGTTCATTCATATAAACATTTTGAACCCAAGTCTCGACGGCTCCGTGGTGCAGTGGCTTAGCAATCAGTTGTTGCGCTTGGGGCCGCGGGTTCGAATTCCGCACGGAACAAGTATTTGTATGGCCTACAAATAATTGTTCCGGGTCTGGATGTGTGTCCTTGTGCAATTTATGTTTGTAAACTGCCTCCACGACACAGGAGAAAATCCTAGTGTGGGGGTAACGTTTTTTATAAAATAAAATAAAATAGACTTGTGATGGCTAACAGAATTACTAGTGTGAGGGTATCAGCTTTGCGCTCGCTAACCCGCCAAGTCTAAAGCTAATTCCTAGTTGAGCCGACCTACAGCTGCAGACATAGTACAGGGGTCGCGATTTTTGTGATATTTTATTTTATTGGTTGTGTCGTTACGGGCTATTTGTTTAACAAATTGACCAATTGATTAATCGTGAGGGATATTAGAGGGGAGTTTAGTTGTTTGTCACAATATTACAATATTCTAGCTGCGCGGCGGTAAGGGGATCGTTCATAACCGTGATCCGCTTCGCTTGCTTATCGGAACGTGCAATTTCTTTGTTTGCAGTGTACGCAATTTCCTAAAGAGCGTTGGATGGCGGGCGGTCCGAGATAAATCCCGCAAGGCCTCACTCGGCCTGAAGATAGCAGATATCTCGCTTGCTTACTACAGCGTCTTGCACTCGCCGAGCTATATTTCTTGTCAACATGTCGCCTTTGCTCTAGGAAACGTTATTAAGAGTGATGTTTTTGCTTTCAATAGAAACAACAACATTTAATTTATCTTATGTCGTTTTGCAGTTGTTGGTTATGTTTAGAGCATACTTCAAGAAAGGAGGAGGATCTCAATTTGAGTGTATGTTCTTATTACGTATATTATGTGTGATATCTGCGTCGATTTTAGACGAATAATAATAAAAATTTTTTTTAATAAATTGCTTTTACTTCAGTACAGCTTCAGAAGCAGGGCTTAAATACTTTAAGAAATTCTCAATAGTAGCCGAGCAACGTGCTTCAGAAACCACGTAAAGCCGTTAGTTCTGTGTCACATTGGACTAGGTTGCGAGAATAGTCTGCGTTTGCGTAAATAGTCGTGCACTATTATTCTGGTCTGCGCATCTGCCGTCCCCGTGTAATGAGCCGCCGCCAACGAAATCACTATAATTGAAAATTTGTTTTTATTTTATGAATAAAACTACCAATTTTAGAGATTGTTCATTTACAGTTTTTTTTGTTCATCATCATGATCATTACAGCCCTTCACAAGTCAATTGCTTCACATAGGCCTCCCACAAGGAATGCCGCAAAGCACGGTCCTGAGCCACCTGCATGCATCGACTTCCTGCATGTCTTACCAGGTAGTTACTCCATCTAGTGGGGGGCAGCCCTACACTTCGTCTATCGGTACGAGACAGCCACTCGAGAATCTTTCTTCCCCGTCGGTTGTCGATTCTTCGAGCTATATGGCTGGCCCATTGCCACTTCAGCTTACTAATCCCTTGGACAGGGTCGGTTTTTTTGTTCGTGTGTTAAAAAATTAAAAATAAAAGCTATTGCACTAATGACTCCAGAATGCTTGATTTAGTAATTTCGATAATAAACTTTGAAATTAAATGCCACTCAAATTCTCGTATTTTTATCAAAAGCTATGAGAATTTCGTGCAGTTTTTTGACGGACAAGGTTGTGGTCTTGTAAAGTTTTTGTTCATTTCGCGATAGTTAAATAAACCAAAATTCTGATTAAACATTTTGTTTTGATTAAGTTCCGTTGTTAACGTATTACCGTGTCTTTATTATACATTATGATCTGCCTCCACGTCTGCCGAGGTTGGTAACTATGACGAAATCTCCTCCTGTGAGACAATCCATGAGGGGACCGTATTTTCAGCAGTGGAGTTTTGTGGCTGTAGTATTATTATATCATATTATAGTATCAATTGTAGTATCAAGGCCAGGTCAAGAGTACCCTAAACCGTAGAGCATGTATGAAGGGAATAATGAAAATGGACGAAGCAAAACAAGTATGTAAGGATCGTAGCAAGTGGAAAGAACTGGTCTCTTCCTACCCCTACGGGAAAGAGGCGTGATTATATGTATGTATGTATGTATGTATATTATAGTATCCTCTATACATTCCATTATTATTAGTTTGTCACTTTCTTTAGTCTAGGCCGCTTCCAATCTTCGTACCATGTGTTATGTAAGGAACAATGATCAAGTGTATTTAATTCGGATCGTCCTAAAGAACTCTGGTTAAAAGAACTTAGTTGAATCTTATCTATACATATAATAAATCTGTAGAAAAATTGTGTGTTCACGATTCACGCAAAAAGTACTGGACAGATTTTCATGTAATTTGGTATTTAGACAGTAAATGACTGTAAATATATATAAAGGAAATTTACAGTAGTTTCGGGTGCTTTACAGCACCCATAGTCACGGGGGGACTAAGGTGTTTGCCGTCCCGATGTCATAGTTAGCCCGGCTACCTTCAGTTTTTGAACCCGAAACGTCGGGAATTAAAAAGTTAAAAGTAAAATCCGTAAAAAATTAGTTTCATTTAATAAAACATTATCATTAAAATGTTGCATTTAATTACAAATCTTATTAACACTATATCTGTATACAGAAACTTCCAAATACCTACCACGTTAACAACACGTTATCCCATTCATGAAAATGGTAGGTATCTCTTATTGCACTGAACACGCAGTGCTGCCATTCGAACTGTAATAATCATCGTTAGAGCGATCTTTTCCTCACTGCGGCTCGCGCAGGTGTCACGGCTCGGTGACCGTTGCAGCAGGTGTACCATTAGCAACGCAATCTTCTCAGCTCTGACATTCAACAAGCAACCGGGTTGTTGTTTAACATATTCTATAGAGAGATATGAGAACTTCTCGTGTATTATAATTTTTATATGTTATTTAGTTATTATGAAAGTGAATTCAATTAAGCACTAAGACTGGCAGAGAATGGCCATAAGGCAAGGTCTTCCCATTGATTAAACCTTATTTATAGTGTAATAGCAAGCAATAAATAATAAATAAACAATCTATTTAAAGCATTTTCTATTATCTCTTATCTTTTTAAAAGAGTCACCCGGACCTTCGGATTCTTTTTTAATTTTTTTTTCAAAACTATTTCTTCTGTAATATGGAAGCGTTTAACTGCAAATATTTGTAGGCCATACACATATTTTGTTACTTGCGGAAATCAAACGCGCGACACAACTAAATGCGCTGCCATTTTTGCCACCACCCTTTTGATTTTATCTAAATGAAATGTGTATCAAACTATATGTCTTTGGCGCTATTTCTGTTACGGTTTTACTCATGTCTGGCCCATTGAGATGGCACAGCATCTGTTTTGAATCACTATTCCGGGTTCCAGTGTCGTACCGAGGTTACACTTTGTCTTCTTGACAATTATTAATTTAAGCGTCTTTGTTTCTTGAATACTGACAATATAACATGCGTACTATATCATGAATACGTACACATATTTTATATGGATAGGCACCAATTAAAATATAATGAAATAAGCAATATGTTAATTAAATGTGATAGAATCCGTAAAAGTAATTTGATTCAATGTGCAGTGTTCGCGTAAATATAAGAAATCAATATATCGCTTCCAAAATACATCGCATAAATCGACTAATAAAAATGCAATTTAGATCTCGTGGCTTACGTCAGCTAAAGTTAACACTGTCTTGAAAATTGCCAGTAGTAAATTATCGTGGCTAATGTATTAAATGAGCGTTATTGGAGCGTAGGGATTGCGATGATGTGAACTAATTCAGTGACATTCACAGGCTGATGATGACGATTAATATAGTATTATCTCACATTGAATAAGTCGCAATTTAAGAGACAATTGACCAAGCTCTTTATTGAACATAATTGGTGATAATAGCGCGTCCAAGATATAATATGCAAATGTAACAGGGAGCCGCGCTTTGAGCGCGGTTCGATGAGAGCCGCGGCTGGGTAGAGCTGTTGTAGTGACGTCACTCGCCGCGCTGGTTTGCTACTCGCCTTGGGAAAAGCCAGTTCGAGGTCTTGTTATCGCTTATGGATGTTCTTTATGGTCCTTTGTTTCTTTACGGACAACAAAAACAAAACTGTGCTTCATCATCATTATCACTGCGCCTGAAGCCGAAAAACATGGCCCGTATCCCAAGCAACGCCATAAAGTACAAAAACTTTTGAACACCTGTCCACAGTATATCTTCACTTATTAAATGTCCACTTCAAATAGATCACTATCGATTATATTTAATCAATAAAAGAACAATAGCAATATGTATAGCTGTTAACTTCAGAGTAAACTACAGGCATAGCGTTGGCGTTTGTATCAGTTGTTGATAGTCGCGAATATTGGTTATGGATGCCATACACGATCCAGTTTACCGTCAAGTTTGCAGCGCGCTTGAAGCGGCGTCCGGTAAAATTGACGGTGTATGGCTCTCAGAGTGCATGACAAGTCTACTTGAAGCAAAAATTGAATTTCGATTCTGCCGACTTGATCATGCTTGTGCAGCGTTATGTAAACTTGAACGTGTGTTTGAGCGGTCAAGTATGCATGACTTTAGTCGGAGCAATAAGCGAGAGACGCCATGGTTTCATCAAGCAAACTTGACGGCGAACTTGAACGTGAGTGGTCTATATGGATGCACTGCTAACTTGAAAAGGCCAGGTCAAGAGTACCCTAAACCGTAGAACATGTATGAAGGGAATAATGAAAGTGGACGAAGCAAAACAAGTATGTAAGGATCGTAGCAAGTGGAAAGAACTGGTCTCTGCCTACCCCTACGGGAAAGAGGCGTGATTATATGTATGTATGTATGCAACTTGACGCCGTTTCAAGCGCGCTGCAAACTTGACGGTAAACTGGATCGTGTATGGCATTCATTAAGCAATAGTTTTACACGTGACGCGCGTTATACATGATGTTGAACATTTAAATATCTAATGTGGAGTAGATGCTTCTGTTTCACTGTCTAAATCGATCTTGAACATTTCCCAACCTTTCTTTCATATTTACCCGAACGTAACTTGTCAAATAATTGAAGATCTTAACAAATAATTGTATTGAATTCAACTAATTTTACGGATTTTATCGCGTTTAATTTACTCACAGGTCACAGGGGACTGAGGTGATTGAAGTCCCGATGTCAGAGTTAACCCGGAGTACCTTCAGCTTTTTTAATTATTAATTTTGGTCCGATCTACACAGAATGAACTTACTGTGTCTTGAAGTCTTGCAGTGGTATGCTTGGGTTTAGTTTTAATTTTATTAATTACACTTAATAAAGTTAATTTTATTTTATTTATTTAAAAAACATCCTAATTTCAATAGAGAGGGAGGCAGGGTACTGCCACCTGCTTGGGATCCTGTAATTAATAGACGATAGACGTAGATGTCTATGGGCCACAGCAACCACTTACCATCAGGTGGACTGTGTGCTCGTTTGTCACCCTATCCTATAAAAAAAAACTGTGGCAGTATATCGTTAAGTGCTGTGCTCTCCACTGGTGGTAGTATGATAAACCTCAAAGTCGCTCAGCGAGCTATGGAAATTGCTATGCGGAGTTTCTCTGTGTGATAGATTTCGTATTGAGGATATCCGCAGTGGAATCAGAGTAGCCAACATAGTGGCAATGGGTCTGCTCGGTTATGTAATCGGAAGAAACGACATCCGATGGGGAAGAAAGATTCTCGAATGGCAGCCTTGCGCCGGCAAGCCAAATTTAGCGCGGACTGCACTACAAGAAGTGACGACCAGGTGAGAGATGCAGGAAGTCGATGGATGCACGTAGTTCAGAATCGTTATTTGTGGCATTCCTAGGGGGAGGCTAACGTTAAAGATGACTATAAATACATTCAATATAAGCTTATTGGTTAAAACAGTAATTTAAAAAAAAAACGACTGAGTTAATACATTAAAAACACCTTCCCCACCAATTTTTTGTATTTGCAGATGCAATACATAAATATTGTATAAGCCTATGTCACTCCCAACAATATAGAAGAATATAACGACACCTGTATGTTAAAATCCATCAAGTTGTTCAGGCTACAGAGCGTGTTTAAAAAAATAGTCATACATACATACATATTCTCGAAAAACATTACCCTCCTTTTGGGGCAGTCGGGTAAAACACATCACAAAATATTAATATGGGTTAAGGTTACTTTTTCAATTGATAAAAGAAAACAAATAGATAAGAGAGATTTGCTCGCTTTATAAAGTTGATAAATGTAGGCGGCTCGTGAGAGAGGCGCGGACTGGCGTGGGAGCTACTATGATTTGTTTACGCCGCGCGCGATTAGCTGAGCGAGTGACGTGCGCCGCGTCACTGTGACGCTGACTGCGCGACGTGACGCCGCGCCGGACAATCGATGTGTTGTTATCTAATAGATCTTTACGCCTCACTTTTTAGTTTAGTATATATACACAAGCATAACTTAGTTATGTATACTCTAAGCTTTTTAGGGACAGGGCAGCATCGCTAGTATTGGTTGGACGTATAGTCGTATATAGAGTTATAGTAGAGCTGGCGACGAATTTTGGCAAGTTAAAATTGAGATAAAAAAAATAATTTGGTTAATGGGTCTAGCCATCCAATTTTGTTAAGGATATCAAAAAACTGTATAAAAAATTGCAAATTCAACGGTATTCTTAATTTTTTTCTACCTTTAAAAATGACTGAAATATTGATGAGTAAAATGGTGTTTTACGGTAAGGGCGACCGCTTTGTTCCGCATCGCGATG
The DNA here is from genome assembly GCA_963668995.1 of Parnassius mnemosyne. Lineage (NCBI taxonomy): Eukaryota > Metazoa > Arthropoda > Insecta > Lepidoptera > Papilionidae > Parnassius > Parnassius mnemosyne. The sequence continues at coordinate 13,788,648 of CAVLGL010000035.1, read as the reverse complement.
TGACGTCACAAAACGACACGTCGATGCCACGAGTAGTCCTTATTGTTATATTTTTCTTATTCTCTCCATATTTATTACTCCATATTTTTCTTGTCATGTTTACCTAGTTTAGGCACCAGTTTTTCACCTAATAATAGTATTGTATCAGATGTAAGCACATATTTTTTGTTTTCTGAATGTATATTGTTGGTGAAAATAAGTAAATGAATAAAATTAAATTAAAATAAATTTAATTTTACTGGAAAAAAATCATATAAAAGCTAAATGTTGAATACTTTAGTTTATACATCAAATCAAATAGTTTATTTGTGATTCCCAGAGTACATAAAGGGCTTATTTAAACACAAATAAAGTTCAGTCTGTGATCAGCCTCATGGGCATCATCATCATCATCATCATTATCATTACAGCCCTTCTGAAGTCCACTGCTGAACATAGGCCTCCCCCAAGGAATGGCACAAAGTACGGTCCTGAGCCACCTGCATCCATCGACTTCCTGCATGTCTTACCAGGTCGTCACCCCATCTAGTGGGGGGTCGCCCTACACTTCACCTACCGGTACGGGACTGCCACTCGAGAACCTTTCTTCCCCATCCGTTGTCGGTTCTTCAAGCTATATGGCCGGCCCACTGCCACTTCAGCTTACTAATCCGTTGGGCTATGTCGGTTACTCTGGTTCCACTACGGATATCCTTATTTCTAAGTTTATCACGCAGGGAAACCCCGAGCATAGCCCTCTCCATAACTCGCTGAGCGACCTTGAGCTTCCTCATGCGGCCAGCAGTGAAGGACCACTTCTCAGATCCGTAAGTCATCACTGGCAACACGCACTGGTTGGACAATTTCGTTTAATATGTAGGTAAACGACCGTATACTTCCGAGCGCGCGATTAGTACTGAACTTAGCAAGTTCCTACTGCACGTTCGCTCTCTCGGATTGTGACATCACGTCACAGAACGTGCGGGTAAAAATTAAAAAAATATTGCGAAACTTCAAAACGTTATAACTTTCGTATTTCTCCACCAATTTGGATGAAACGAAAACTATTGTTATTTTCATGAACATAGCTTTAAAAGCTATATAAGTTTATTGTCAAATTAGAACATGTTGGTGTGACCCATTGACGAATCCAGTCCCGCGAGTTTTTTTTGGATACTTGATTTCTTTTTAATCTTTTAATTTAGTTTTGAAATAATTTTAAAAATTTATCCCAGACGTTTTTGTCGGTTATAAAGTATTACGATACCACCAAAAATATTTTTTTTAAATTCTCAAAAATATACTTTTGGCAATCTCAAATTTTAATCACGTATTTATTGAGTAATTTTTAATAATACCTGCAAATCGCCAGACGAATTTATCGATTTTAAACAATTCCCAGATGTGAATAAAGTTTACAAATGAGTACGACAAAAAGTCTTATGCGTAGCCGTAAGTGCGAGAAAGATAGCTTATAGAAGCACGCCGGCAGCGGATGGGGGCCTAAGCTCCTCGCGCTGTGATTGGTTACTAAGAAATACCTTTTTTAAAGATTTTAAAATTAAATTCTTGTTTTCGGATTTAGTGGCTATGGGTATGCACTTACCATTAGGTGAACTGTGTGCTCGTCTGTCACCCTTATCCTATAAAAAAATATTCAATTATCAAAACCTCAAATTAGCTTTTCGTAGGTTGGATCCTTTTTGCATAACCACGTCTGCTTGCAACTTTGAAAACGAAATTACAAAACGAAAGTGCGTGTACCGTCTATGAAATCAGAGGAGTGTAAAGTAAAGTCAGTGGGGAGCTTGCCCGCTGCAAGAAGCAAGCAAGGCGGGGTGTTCGGTCTGCATGTCAAACATACGCTATTGTCACATGAGTAATTTGGTAGTAGCGCTGCACGACTGCGGACTTGAATTCTAAAAATAATTATTCTGGGTCTGTGTGTGCTTTTGCAATTTACCCGCCGTGAACCGCTTTCAGGATACGCGAGAAAAAATCTTATAACCCATAGATTAATGATAGGTCACCGCGCGGTCTGAGCGCGCGAAGACCTATCATTAATCTAACATTACATACAGTAACATTTTTTTTTAATATAGAGACACTGTCCTGAATTGCGGCTGCTCGAGTTATATCAGAAAAGCGGCGCCAGGTCACACGCTCCGCTAAACACTCGCCACTGACTCATTACTCTAAGAGGCAATATGCCAACTTTTTTCTTCTAGTTGTCTATCGACTTACGAGAAATTGAAAGTAGAATATCTATCTAAGGACGCTGAATCCAAACTTCACAAAGTACCTACTCTGCCAACACGGACCCGTCTCCCGAGCGTTTTGAATACGGACATATCTTCCAAGTAATGCTTGCCGGCTAAAGCATTTCAGAAAACGGCTATCTATCTCCCCTTGTTGACTTATGTGGCTATTGATATTATGTGGTAGTATATTGTAGCAAACTGCACAATATGCATAACGTTAAATATCAAATTTATCTGCTATTATCTTCTGACTAATTTTCAACATGTTAGTTAATAAAATTGGACACAATTACAGAAATATTCGGAAATTATAAAATATTGAAATATATGCCCATATACAGAGGCACTAGTCCTAACCAATCTGTGTCCGACAAGGATTTATTGTCCGAGACGCGAGGACAATCGTCGTGATTCATTGTCGGCATTGTCATTTAGTCTCGAAAATACATGATTAATGTACTTACTCAAGTATTAGGATTGGTGGCCAAGGACTGCTAGCAAGGCATAAGAAACTGGCACCTTGTGCTTTTTCTCTGCCTTTTTATGGAGTATAGATAGGGTGATTACCGAACACAGTCCAGCTGATGGTGAGTGAAAGCTATGGATTTGAGACAGCGACATTTATGACTAGGTAACATCGTAGTTGTAACATCTAACTTTGGAACGTGGCAACTATAGAGAATATTACTAAATTAAATTGATTACACTATATTTATTATACCTATTATATTAGCTAAACTAGACTCCGTAAAGAAAAAAAGATTTTAAACATGAATGACAAGATATGTGTCATTGTTAACTGATGTCAACCGTTTAAATTAAAATTTGCCCACCCACAAAAGATTAATGAAACTGTAGAAAAGATTTTCTGTTGTAGATTTCGGTTCAGTATTACACAAATAAATATAATTTTAAACAAATTATTAGCTCGGCTTTCGTCCAGCTATTGAAAATACTGAACGCAAGAATGTTTATTGTGCTACATTGGCAGAAGTAACGTTTTATTTTATTTAAACAGTTTCAAGCTGAAGCTTGGAAGCATTGAACTACAACGAAGTATTATTTAAAGATATACGATCAATTTCTTGTTTACTACTGGTGCAGAAAACATCTCTAAATGAAATAAAAGCTACGTTTTGGAAAATATAAACGGGTTTATTTTTTCGTTATGAAGATTTTGTTTGAATTGGCAATTTGATTTGATAAGTCTCTGAGAGATGACTACATACTTATATGACATTAGCTGTATTGACTATCGGTCAATACAGCTAATGTTATATGTAGTCATCTGGACGTGCGGTGAAGTTCCTAAATGAACTGTATCCGTGACTCGTCGCCATTATTTAATAATTTATCGCTAATATTTTTTTGTTTGTATGTACCTAAATATTTGCACGTCTGTGAGCAGACTATACACATATACATTATAGATATTTAACTTAAGACCCTGTCAATTATGTTTCATGCAAATAAAGACTTTGTATTTGTATAAAAACTTCTGCTGCCAAGCATGGCAACTACGGAAAATATCTCCCCTTCTCCCCCTCCTTATGATGAAATCTATGTGAGAGGTCTATGTACAGCAGCAGACTTCTGATAGGCAGTAATGTAATGAATGAGTAAATAAATACATTCCGCAGCTGGGCACGGGTCTCCTTTCATCTTTGACAGGATTATGGAGAAATTAATTCGAAGCGCTGCTGCAGCGCGCGCTTGGACTTTACGTTTCCTCGAAATATTTTATTTCTCAGACATGCAGGTTCCTCGCGGTGTTTTCCTAGTGAAATGAAGCTCCCAATGTGTTCACGGCAAATAGTGCCATGAATATGTACTATAAGTTTATATAGCAATGTTAATTTGATGACGCTCATATACATTGTTATTCTTTTTAAAATTTTACTTAGATATTTTTATTTATACACACAGTCCTACTCCCCGCGGTATAGTGCCAAACACGCTGGCTGCACTGACCCGCTAAATGGCTATACTTAGCCTTAGTGCGAAAAAAGAACAAGCCCTCTTGTAACGAGCGGCGACGAGTCACGGATACAGTTCATTTAGGAACTTCACCGCACGTCCAGATGACTACATATAACATTAGCTGTATTGACCGATAGTCAATACAGCTAATGTCATATAAGTATGTAGTCATCTCTCAGAGACTTATCAAATCAAATTGCCAATTCAAATAAGTGGATCACAGACATCATTAAACTAATTGTTCCATTCTAAATATTCTTTTAGGCTATAGAAACAATTTTCCAGTAACCATTTTGGTAATTATTTTTTGTTCTTTTTCTTTTAAATGCTAAGGTGAAAAATAAAATAATAATATAATAAAATAATATGCTCATGTTATATGTACATTTCTCTCATACATATTTTTATGACAGGGAGGTTGATTAATATATCAACCTCCTGTGTGTCTGTGTCTGCATATTTATTTCTTAAACGCTTTGTCGTAGTATCTTGGCGGGTTTTAAAATAATTAGGGAATGATTTGACAAAAAGACAGGTTTCTCTGATATATAAACAAGGTAATAGAAGAATATTATATTTTTTTTAAATAAGGTTTACAACTATCTAAATACCAAATGTTGCTTAAGGCACGGATGTATCGTTTTTAAACTAAAAGTGCTCTCTCTGCCTCAACAGAGTTACCCCAAAGCAATATTACATAGCTGAACACCGATGATACGTAGCTATGGTACGCGGTGAGAGCAGCCTCAATTGATATATTTTGCCTAACACTTTAAAGCAAACGATGCCAATATTCTCCTTCCAATTCAGATGTGTATCAATATTTACTCCTAAAAATGTATAGTTATCTACTACATCAATTTTGTTATTGTCGTATAGAATATTAAAGTGTTATTTAGATGACCTGTATGACTTAATTGCATAATCTTCGTTTTTTGTAGATTGACATGATCCTTTAACCATTCTATGATATACGTTAGTGTCGTATTTGCAAGCTAATCTAATGAATTATTACCATCACTTTTAACTATTATAGTAGTATCGTTTGCAAAAAGGATACATTTGTGTGAAGTGGCATTGGGAAGGTTGTTAACATACAAAATAATATAAATAAAGGACAAAATAATAAAGGACCGAGTATACTACCCTGTGGTACGCCTGTTTTTTTAAAATAATAATTGAGAACGACGAGTTTCTTTAATTAAAATGTTATTTTTTTGTGTCATTTTTGTTATCTTTGTACCCTGTCTTCTACTTTTTAAATAACTTTCCAGCCATGCATACGCGTTCCCTATCATTTTAAGTTGTTATCAGTAAGTTGCTGCTGCGCCCATCTCTTTATTCATTTCTCTCGGTCGCCTCTTACGAAACCTGATGTAATGTATACTTTACTATTCTTTATTACAACGTCTCACAATTATACTATTGTATATTTGAATAAAAATTATTTTAATCATAGATTTAACAGTAGATCACTGCCATAGATAGCTAATCTATTAAACACGCACAATCTTTCTTCGCTTACAACGCTGTTCATAGCAAGAAGGCTTCTAAGCGTATCGGAGTGTGACAAATTATTGAGACGGTTCTATCTCGTCAGCGGCCACTATATCCAGTAGCCAGTGGTATAGCCGTGTAGGAAGGGGGCGGCGCAGCTGCGGTCTCACTTACCTTATCAAGTTTCCGCCCGCTCCCGATCAGATGTTGCGTTAATACGTAATTACATTGTGTGAGAAACGCCTAGTGTGTACGGGTCCTCTACTCTCTGCCAAAATAATACGTGTTATTTAATTACTCCTATGTTTAGATTAGTACCTGTACGTTAAATCGTGTTAAATTATTGGTGAATGTTTTCTCTTTCCAATATGAATTGCTTTGGCAGAGGGAATACGTTGATGCCATGTTATGTTAGTCCTTATACCAATCAATAAATATATAATATTAACGAATGTCCGAAATCACAACTCGGTCGAAAATAATTACATATTGTTCTTATTGTTTCCTTGTAATGTAATTCCGTTTATAACTTGTGAGTATTTAGCTTAACTTTGTTACCCCAATTAAACTAAGTTAGGCAATCAATCAAGAAGCCTTTGCTAAGTTGCCTTGTATTACATGTAAATTTAGTTGTTTACAATTGATTGTGTGGTCAAAAGTTAGTTCATTAAAGTATTTAGACCCACCAAATTCGAATAGTCCACCATTTGAATTCCGAATGCTAACCTCGCCTACAAGTGCTGCACTGCGTGTTGATTGGTAGACGATGCTAAATTTTACATCATGGTGGTACTTATCAAACTTTGTATATGGCTTTGCACTTATACAATCCACTTGCAACATGTGGTGAGTAGGTACTGATTAGGTGCAAAACATTCAACTTATGCTTGTCTGCTGCTGGCGCGTTCTTGAATGTGTTAAATTTAATTGTGAATGTCGTCACTACGTCTGCAAAACTCGACAGGCAAAAAAATTAACTTTACGGTAGGAACAACACAACAGTTCAATTCAATTTTAAGAAGATATTTAAATAAAAACTAAGTACTACGGTTTTGTTATGATTGTTACCAGTTGAATTAATACAAAATAGTAATACAAAAATACAAAATATAATTTTTGGGTATATAGTAAATACTAAATCTGACATAAAAATATACAAAATCTGACTTCCGATAAGTTTAAAAGCTTTATTAAGTAAATATTGTATAAAAAGGGTTTTATGGACGATAATAACCCCTGAAAATTAAGTGATCACTATGAAGCTGTTTCTAATTTGTTTTGTGTTGCAAATTGTTGTGTAACTTTAATGATTAAATAACAACTTTTTTTAATGTTTCTCTTCGGGAGTGTGGCGAGATGGTTCTTCCCAGGACAACGGTATTTTCCGAACAAGTAGTAAATTATTTTTTTATTATTTCCCGCATCTTTTATACGTGGTAGAGCTATGCTGCAGCTATATTAGTATTATAGTTATAGCACGAACGGGTCGGCTCGACAGGGGAAGGACCACGTTCTCACAGAATACCAGCGTAAAATAGCAGCTTAACACTGCTGTGTTTCGTATGGTGAGTGTAGAGAACCGGAGAGCCTTTTTATTGGAAAAGAGGCATTCCATCTTAGTCCTCACGACAATGCATCTGCATTTTGAGTCTTTATTGAGGATAGATGTAGATGTCTATGGGTCACAGTAACCACTTACCATCAGGTGGATTGTGTGCTCGTTTGTCACCCTATCCTATAAAAAAAATCTCTTACCAAGTTGTCACTCCACCTAGTGGGAGACCTACACTTCGTTCACTGGTTACTTTCTTACCTGTCTGTTGTCGGATTAGAAACAATAAATTAATATAATTTTATTGTGTACCATCAACCAAAAGAAAATAAAAACAACATTCCATAATACAAAATAATTTAATGAAAACTACAGATGACTAAAATCTGTTTTAAAGCTATAAAAGCTGATGAAATATTTACAGGACGCTGATTTTATACTCGCGCTGCTCCATATATGTATATAATGTATGTTTTATGTGTAGTGTAGGTCGGCTCGTTTGAACTGCGAAGCCCCACGTAGAGACGAAATGAGGCCGTGCGTTAGAGCCCGCGCCAGACCTATTTGCTTTAACTTGAGGTGCAACGCGGCTCATGTATAAATAAATTAGGCTTTCTTTTACCGTCACAGTTCGAAGTTCGTGTTTATTTCACTGTATCAAACTTGAAAAAAGATGTACGAAATGTGAGTTGCTTTAAATGCGTTAATAGTGAAACGCGATAATTGTTGCATTAATGAATCGAGATAATTGTTACAATTAGCAAATAATCGGGTGCTTGATTCTTTTCGCTCACCATATGAAACGTCAGTATTATATCATAATATATCATAAGGAGGTTAAATATTTTACGGATATTGTGTAGTATACAGTTTCTTATATGTGACTTCTGTGGCCTTAACAGCTTGTCGGATATTGAAGTGCGAGTCGTTGTAAGATTAATTTCTAGTGTCGTAAATTTTATGGTTTTAAAAACACGATGCTCGCATAAAGAAAAACAATATGTGTCTGCTTGAAATGCATCCTGACGAACATATCATTTCATGAGATAATTATTTTTTAATGCTACTTTGCACGCGAACCCGCCTTTTAAGGCAATCCACAGGGGAAGGCTATGTTCAGCAGTGGTCTTGTTAACAAGACTTTCCCAGAATCCCAGAAAAATGGTTAAGATTATTATCGAAATGAAATTAACATAAAATACACCCTCCCTCTTAATGACTGAGTTCAAATACTATGAATCACGATGGGAGCCAGTTACCCTCGTCCCCCCGTAATAAAGGACTGATTTAACAGATTTGCCTTGACAGCGCATCCGAGGATATTATATCAAAGCCGCGGCTTATCAACAATATAAGTGGCATTGGGAATTGTGGTTCGCGCTGCGTCGGAATATGCGAACAGTAATATTATAGTGGTTTTAAAATTATGTTATACGGCTGATAATATAAAATTGTAAATTGAATACATTCACATTTTCTAATATTGTATAACGCTCGTGCCCAATGTAGGGTTTTACACAATATGATCGGTGTTAGGGTAGAATGCAGTTTCCACACGAGGACAAATACGACACATAAGACGGTTGATGGGTATTGTAGTATGGTGTACAATATAAAAATCTTCATCCATCGGTCTTAATTATCTTTTGCCGGAGAAAGTTTTAACGACGTCAAGAAAAGGTATTATATTTTGCATTCCTTGGTGTTTAAATTATATAGAAGCTTCATAACGTAAATTCTTCTAATACACCTTAAAATATCGCCGAAATGATAAAAGATAAAAGCAACACTGCTGCCCTAAACTGGCACAGTATTAAATGTAAACCCAACAGATTTATTAACTTTGTTTTCCGGCAATTAATTTCCTATAAAAGGTCAAACAACGGCTCTCTAACGACTTCCTGGCACTACCCGGTTCCAATATCGCGATGCACTACTAAATATAAATAGGTATTCGTGTTACAGATACACTCTCCACTATGGCGAAAATAGAATCAACTGACCCAGAACGTTGTCGAAGCCCTTGCCATGATATGTTACGTTTGTTTTTTGTCGCTAACAAAGTTACACAGTCGCCTGCTGGCTGGTCAAGCCGGGTTTTCACTAAGCGAGTACTCCAGGCGCGACTGCTCATACGAGCTAGATCATATAGGAGTTCACTTTGACTTGGTTGACACGATACGAGCTCATCAGCGTCAAAGTAGCATTTAATTTTGTCTCCTTGTACCCGATGACGACTGATCAGTTGCTGATAAGGTATAGAAGTTGTTGCAGATATGTTTATCACTAAAGCGAAAGATTTGGACCCACAACTGGATTTTAAGACATGACGAACTGTCAAATAATTTTATTCGTAAAGTAAAACCATTTTTAGAAATCATTTGAGATTAAACAGCGAAGGATTAAACTGGCAAGAATACAGAGCGCAGATACCCATTTGAGAAAAGCAATACCTGCTAAAGTTAAACTTCAAATATTATTAAGGTATCCAGCTACAGGTGACAGTTTTCTTACATTAGAAAGTCACTTTCGGGTACCAAAATGTTCCATGTTCCTGTTTCTACCTTCGGTATTAGATGCTTTTTGAATTTTATTCAGGTCAGTAAAAATAAACCATAATATTAATGTTTACTTTTATTTAAATTAAAGTAAATGCTCACAATAATCAGACTTAAAAAATAAAATCATTCTACTTGGGCATTAAATGTCTAATTAAAAAAATATTGTTCTGGTTTTTGAGTAATACCACCGATGCTTTTTATTGCTTGCTCTAATAAATTATTACTACTCTGTTCCTGAATTTAATTTTCTAACGCGTTGTTAGTTTTTGGTGCTGAAGTGTCATCGTGATGCTGCTGTGGCAGAAACATAATATATTCTGATATTTCAATATATTATTCTGATTCATTGCATAAAGAGTCGGTTTGCGGAGGTCTTCGTAGAATAGATTGCCTTTTCACTTTTACTAATTTTAAAATGTCGGATTGAACGTCGAACGCAGCTAGTAGTAGAAGTTGTCGAAGTTGCCGAGCTATTTTTTTTTCCAAAATGATACGGGTATCTGTAACAAAATAAAAAATCACATTTTCATACTATGTATGTTTTTGTAGATACCGAAGACATCTGAAGAATGGACTACTATTTCAAGGGGATTTAATTTTATAACTTCTGATAAGTATTTTAATGAATTTATTGAATAATCTCCCTCAGAATAATAACCTTTATTTAATTGTTTAAAATAAACACAAAATATATTTTTGTACGGCATGTATAAATTACGAAGACAACAACCGTTAGAACTTTCCTGGATGTTGTGGTGCATTAGCTGGAAACATGTCAACATACAACAACCAGCTAACCAGCCTTTTTTAACTATAAAAGCTACTTTAGCACTTAGTGGGCACTCAGTGTAGATTAAATGACGCCTCAATATTTTGTAATTCAATACTAAAAAGAAATTAGAGCATGGGACACTGAATTTTCTTCTTCGGGTGTCATTTAAGGAGATGAAGCATTTTCATTGAAACACTACTTATTAAAACCATATTCACGAAGATTGCCATTGACAGTCGAAATTTTTTTTTAATTACTGACTTTCTCGGCCCAGAAGGGAAGTTGAAAATACTTACGATATAATGGCATCAAAATTTCCAATATTTCGTACTCCTATATTATTTATGTAATTACATTATAATACAATTATATAAATAATATACCATAATTGGCTCATGAAGACAGCCTTGCACTATTACGCACCGACCGGAACGATGGATATGGACGATAGACCTGATACGTGAAGACAAGAGCTTAGTTCACATTATTTTGCAAATCTTGAGCATCAGTGTACTAATAATTTTTCTCAGTTAGCAAAAGAGCAAAGAAACAATTTTAAAAACTACTTAGTGGGAGAAGGTGCCGTCCTATGGCAAATTGACAGAATATTTTGAAATAACTTCTTCTAATATTTTAAAGAGAAATTACAAAACAAATAAACTACTATATAATATTATTTATTGTTTTTCTTATTATAAACTTACTACATTCACAAAACGTTTTCGGCGCTTGATTGTCTATAATATAAAAATGAATCGCTGAATGTGTTGCTAAGCGCAAATCTCGAGAGCAGCTGAACCGATTTCGCTAATTCTTTTTTTATAATATTCCTTGAAGAACGAAGATGGTTCTTACGGAGAGAAAAATTTAAAAGATTGCCTGAAAATGTCTAAAAACAGTGGAGGGGTACCGAAAAAGCAAAACAACTAAGTGACGTTAGTATCGTATAAATATTAATGTCAATATTTGTCAATATTTATACACACTGGCAGATAGCTGATGTTATAAGGAGTAACTTGGGCTGCTTTTATTTTACGGTTCTGTGAAAAATAACTTCACGCGGGTGAAGTCGCGGGGAACAGCTGGTACCAGATCGAAATATATCTGCAATTTCGAACCACGCTAATGATAGAACATAAAAAATGTCATAAACGCCAGTGCCAGTACCTTCTATTTTTAATTTTTGATTTTTTTAGATGTTATTGATTTTGATATTCACTTTTTTGAATAATGTTTATGAATGATGCGTTGTATTGCAGTATTTCGGGCATCTTTGTTTTTATATTATGTTAGTCTGACGTTCCACAACACATCTTCCGCTTCATATGGTTCCACATACCTCAGATTGACACGTTCATTCCACTATTTTTAGTTAACGCCATTTTGTAACCATAAAATTATCCGAGTGTCCTCGTAAAAATAGAACCTCATCCGACTCCACTCTGATCGGATGACGCAGTCCGAGTAAGCTCGGACGCTCGGATAACGTGTTTACACACTCCGAGTAGGCATCCGAACGCACTCGGTTCGAGAGTACTCGTATAGTGGAAACGCGCCATAAGTGAATGCTGTGAGCCATAGACAGCTACATTGTGAGAGGGTTATGGAGAATGGGAATGGCTAAGGGAATTAGTCCGCCGCGGTGTTTTTGTGCGTGCTAGCGTATTCCAAATGTCTTCGAATGTCTTGGTTATCAGACATGCAGGTTCCGTCACGATGTTATTTCGTTGGTGTCGGACTGTCGGAGGGAATCGAACTCGTGTACTGCGAAATTTAGAGCGAGCACTTAGATAACAAGATAGTACGATATTATAACATATCTAGCCAAAGTTAGTAAAATAAATTTGTATGTTCTACCTATATAGTATTTATACTATGTTAGTCACTTAGTATTAAATTAAGTATTGAAATTCAATAAAAGTATATAGTGTTCAGTTTTTGAAATTCCAATTGTCGTTTGGAGTGTATTTTCGTAAATGTCAAAAATTTTAGCACACTGGCCGCATGACATTGATGGAGGCCGACCGGTACACTAAAAAAATATGTGGATGGAAAAAAAGTCCCTGATACGCTGACACTGACACAGTTAACCGCTAGGACTTCCTGCCTGCTCGCCGTTGATGATGTCCGTTTCATTTTGTTATTTTTACTGTTCTGTAATTGGCGGCACAACCACTAAAATATATTATTGACAAATATTTCACACTGTTGCTTACAAAATGTCATTGTTACGTGAACGTGACTAATTAGCTTTGCTATTATTAAAAATACTGTAGCTACTGTTCTTCAGAATAATTAATGTTCCGACGAAGACTTCGAGTCAAATTTTTTCAAATAATAAAACTTTCATACTTTGTAAAATGGGTATTAAAATAAGTTAAATCTAAAATTGTCTGGAGTTTAATAGCGTCCAGATGGAATACTTTATTCGCGTAACTGAGTTGTAATGACTTCACTAATGGATAAATAACCTATACGAACATTATACATGTACTAAGCTAATTTTATTGCGATTTAATTCGAACTTATAATGTGATCCTCACCTTCCGAGTGATTTTAACAATCTTGGTTATGTGCAATTGAGGTAGTTAGCGTCCTGGTTACATAATTAACTCGGTCGTTTTACTTTTCTTCCACAGAAGCTCGAATGGACTATTCATTGCTGGATGTTTGTGGATCGCAGTGTCAGATATATGTATCATGCACTTCTGTCCCTACTTCCTGTTAGACTACTGCGTATTTTATATCTGGAATGAAACGGCCGTTGTAGTATTAATCCAGTTTAACGCTAAGCTATGTAAGTTTGTAACGTCGCTCTTAATATCATTATTACTATAGCCCAGGTTCACTGCTGAACATCGGCCTGCATAGATTGCCACAAAGTTAGGCCCATGGTCACCTTCATTTGTTATGTGTTTTATATATTAAACAATATAATTTGAGGGAATCGCAAATGGCCCCATTTGAAATTACAAGTCTGTTCCATAAAATGTATGCCTATCTCTGGGAGTTAATGAACTTTCTTGTCTCGCATATCTTAAATTTAAGAGCAAATTATGACATCTACTGCAAACCAATGTCATTTGACGCGATTTTGCAATTTATTTTTATCTGCTTTAAATTAATACGTGAAGGGAAAACTTTATACAAATCTATAAGCATATTACACGCGCGAGGGAGTGTGAGATTTGAAGTAGTTAAAGTTTTTATAGAGGAGTGCTGAAAGCTAAAATACATTCAATTAAGTAAAATAATCATACATTGTATACGTTCATACTGTCATTGTTAAACACATTGTCATTTGGACAAATTATGTCGCTTGTTGACGTTCGTACTGCTAATGTCTCAGAGTAAGTACAATCATATTTTTGTTTGTTTATTACTATCTTAGGATAATTTCAAACGGGCCTATGCGAGAAAAAGTGTAATATTTTTCCGTCACGACCCCTTCTGACGTAGTGTAGACGGCCTTGGCGGCTTTAAGGTTGCGAGATGGAATTATATCTATCTCCTTCGCAATTTTTCTTATCTTGACATGAAGAAAATATAATTTTGTTTTAAATGACTTCATTTTAATAGACGCTAGTAATTCTTTTATTTGTATTTGTCAATCAATAATATAATACGTTTATCAATAATAATATACTACGAAAGGAAAATCGCTCCAACCGAGTGTTCCACGACACTCACGCAGGTTCTTTTTTTATTTTAAATGTTCTTTTTTCAGTAGTGTCTGGAGTGTATTTAAAGGCAAAAAAGCGTTTATTTTGTATATTATAAAAACCTTGAAAAAATAATTAATTACGGTTGAATTTCGACTACTCGGCGACCACTAGATATAATTAAATTCAAATTTTCATATAATAATAGTAGTCTTATTAGCATAGGTTTCATAAAACTGGCAGCTTATTTTTAGATAGATTTATAACAAGTTTCGCTGTAATATTACCGATTTGCCTAACTTTACATTAATTCAAGGCTTACCTAAAAAGTGATTTTATGAAGAAAGGATATAATAAATTAGTTAATTATTTAAAAGGTAAAATTTCATGGACACAATGAGCTGCCTTTTTATATAAAAAGAAAGTGACAAACTAACTTACAGTTCACCCGGTTGTAAGTGGTGTACAGCCCATGGACATCTGCGGCCAACTTCAAACAAAAGAACGCTACAGATACGTTGTCACGTCTGAGGACTAAGATGGCATAACTCATAGCCTGTGTTTATACTAGCTGTTTACACACTTAAGACCGAAACAGCAGAACAGACACTGCTGATGGCTTTAATTTTTCATAACATTAAATAAATAAAGGTACATACATAAACATATAAACACTCACGCCTGTCACCCAGAGGGGTAGGCAGAGATTATGGACTTCCATTTGGCACGATCCTGACACACCTCTCTCGCTTCCTCCACATCCATATACCTACGCATACACGCTCGTCGGTTAAAGGTACTCTTGATTTGGCCCATTTTTAATATATCGCCAATTTGGTCGATAAACTTTCGCCTAGGGCGACCCTTTCCGACTATGCCGTTCACCTCTGCAACATAAATTTGCTTTGTCACTCTTTCCTCATTCATTCTTTCTACATGGCCAAAGCACCGAACCATTCCTTTCTTAATCCTGGTCACAACATCATCTTGCAAACCACACTCTTCTCTTATTAAACAATTTTTCACTCTGTCATTCAGATTCATCCCTAACATACTCCTTAATGACCGCATTTCTACAGCATTTATTCTACTCTCGTGCTTCTTCTGCCACACCCAACTTTCACTACCATACATTAAAGTAGGTACTAACACAGCATTGTGAATTGCCATACGTGCCTTTTTGGACACATTCTGACTTTTCACAATAGAGTGCAGAGCCCCATTCACTATATTTCCTGCATTCACTCGTCGTTCTATATGCTTATCATATCTACCATCCCTGCTAAACACACATCCCAAATATACAAACTCATCTACTTGCTCTACCAACTCCCTTTCTATTCTTATTTCACATATCGTTTTACTTTCTTCTCTTTCAAAAACCATAACTTTCGTCTTACTTGCGTTCACTTTCATTCCCTTTTCTCTATATAAAGGTATTAGGAGAAAAATATTCTGCTTGTGAGCTTCTTGCCGCTTTTTCTCTCGAGGGCCGGTAGAGGCTTGTTTAAGCGATTGCGGGGCTTCACTAATCTTCAAAATATCCCTTGTGGAGTTTGAAATACTTTTATATATTTTGACGTTGACTCAAAGTCGTCAAATTCGAAGTTGATAAAGTTGTTAACTTATACCCGTTATTTCGAGTGTTTTGAAGCATTAATAACCATTATGCGATGGAGGTGTGACCTTCTGTTTTTAATTATTAATTTTACCTAATCGAAGCAAAACGAGTTTACGGTATCTCGAAGTAGCTGTATCTCGTAGTGTGATTTTGATTAAATTTATACAATAACAGGATCTAAGGCTAATTAGAAACGCGCCAACGCTATATCTATTGAATATTTTTTTAAGGATGATAAACGAGCACACAGAACGTAAGATGGTAAGTGGATGTTGTGGACCGCAGACACCTACTTACATCTATCCTCGATTAAGAATCAAAGCCGTCTGTCACCCCTACACACTTTACTAGTAAAAATAGTCTTCAGTTGATGAGGTTCTTATAAACTAATTTGCTTAATTCCGCGTAAAGAAAGAAAATGATGTGCCCTGCCCAGTCTCCCACCGTCCCTCAATCGCGCGCACTATACCCGTCACACTACCATCCCCAGCACCACCATACTAGGCACGACACACCACTCTCGAAAATACGACACGTGTTTCGCCTCTACACGAGGCATTCTCAGGTGAAGTAGACTGCGGACGCTAGCCGCTAATTAGCGGTGCTGGGCGTGGAATTAAGCAAATTAGTTTATAACAACCTCATTATAATGGATTTCCGCAAAGTAAATCCCGATTCTATTAATTAATTAGTCTTCAGCTGTCTGTAGACTCACCATACGAAACACAGCTGCATTAAGCTTCTATTTTATGCTGGCATTCTGTAAGAGCGTGGTACTTCCCTAGATGCGACGATCCATTCATGTTGCAACCATAATGTAGCTTGCACTGTCGCTCTTGCTCTGTCGTCTTCTTTATTTATATTTAAAGTTTGGTTTTCCGAATCATGATCATAAGAATCTTTTTTTCTCATTCATAAAAAAGTTATTTGTTTATGTAACATTCGCATCGTATGATTAAGTAGTGTCAACAACTAAAATTTGACGTCGAATAAAGTTGGTAAATTTTCCCTTTTATGAGATAAGCGAGTGTTCGTGTCCGACGAACACTCCACGGCCAGCTTTAATATCGGAGCGCTATAAATATTACAACTCGATCGTCAAACCGCCCACTGGAAATTGGCTCACCCCACTGCCCGTTATTATTTTGTATTATCCTTCCATTGTATCGCTGCACGTGCAATTATCTTCTGCGATTTTTCATAACAACAACACGTCTGGGAACATTCGGTGCTATATTTCCGTGGTGTTTTGCATTCAAAATAAGTGACCATTTTGATTATATTATAAAAGTAAACTTACGGCCTATATATTTCTCACTATTTAGTACAGGCCCATACTAGCCCGGCCAGAGACAAAATGTTGGTGGCCTAGAGTATACATAAGCAAGCTATGCTTATGAAAACTCTAAGTTTGACCTTAGACGGCGGACTTCTCACATCTATGGATTTTTTTAATATCTCAAAAATGCAGGTTTCGTCATGATGTTTTCGTTCATCCGCAGAGCACAAGTTAAAACAAAACTTAAAATGGCAATTAACAATTTAATTGGTGCCGGTGGAGATCGAGTCAGAGTTAGGTTCGCGTACTATGAAATTCAAGGCTAGCGCTTAGCGTCCATAATACGTTAAATTGCACATAATATGTTATTGGATTTTTAACAACAAAAATTAAGGAAAATATCATATAGGTATGTGTATATTATATTGTTCTTTAAAAGAAATGTCCCATAATCATATTTTGTAGGAAAACGTGACGTTTAGAAACAAAGATAAGGCTGAGCTATTTTTTGTAGTCACTTCACTTATCATCATAAACTTACCTTAGGATTCGGTAATAAAGTTGACAGTGGTAAATATGTAAGTATGGTAGGAGAAAAGCTGTTTTAATAGTAGTTTTTCCATTAATAATGAAGTAAATATTAATAACAAAGTTTATTATAATATTTTGTCATAAAAGAGTTTTCTTTCAACACACTGGCTACCGTTCTTTGTCTTCGTTATTTATGTTAGGGCTATAAGTGCCAAGTATAGCTCGTTTTGGCTTTGTTCTGTGAACGATTCCGCTGAGAAATTGCGTCTTTTCCAACACATGCCCTTCAGACAAAATTATCATCTGTGGTTTCATTTCCTTTGTTTCTTGGATTTGCGTTTTCAAATAATATTGTAAGAACCGAAGTAGAAAATAAAAGTACCTTGCTTCTTATTTTTCGAAATCTTCTTGTGTTGTCAAAAATACAATATTTTGGTTATTATTATAAACATGATTTATTTATTGATGTAAAACATTTATTGGCGCGCCATGGTAAAGCCGACTCGTATGCCGCCTTGAGGGCAAACGGCATGACACTGCTATGACGTCACGAAATGACGTCACGGTTGAAATTGAAAAATTCAATGTTTTTATTGTCACTTCCTTGTTTGTCGTTTCTGGTGGAACTTAGTAATTAATTTAAAACTAAGTTCCCGATACGCTGGAAACTTGAAATTAAATATAACTCAAATTCTGAGGACAATGCATGCAATGCAATGAATATAAAATAAAAAAATATTGACAATTTTTTTTTAACTTCAATAGTTTTTATTTATTTATTTTTTATTGAACCTTACACAATGTATAAGAACAAAAGGCGGACTTCAAACTAAAAGCATTCTGTGCCATACAAGCATAGAACAGTGATACATAAAATCCAAGAAGGTTGCAGAAAAAAATTACGGTGTAATAAAAAAATATAGGATGTATGATAAATATTCAATATTAGCTGATACCCGCGACTTTGTCCGCGTTGCTTTGCTTACACACATCACTGAACACGTAGTGCTTCTCAAAATTGTTGTTTCTTAAAACTTCAATAGCTTTATATTGATTGAAGATATTGCAATATTTTTTTTAGATCAAGGCCGTGGCTTTTAAATAAAACTTAGAAAACCTTATTGAAATCTATCCAGTAGTTTTTCCGTGATGCGCGCACAACTGCAAACCTCTATCATTTTATTTATATAGAAAATAAGAATAAAACACAACTATGATTATGATGTCCAAGGTGACAAATCAGCGATTTATATCTGAGAAATGATCCCGAATTTTCTACAATATCTGATTGTCATTTAATTGTTTTTATAAGCAACCACGATTGGATATAAACATGGCAATATAAACATATATAATATATGCAACAAGAGGAATACTCGTAAAAGCGGTAAAGTTTCTGTCGCGTCGCAGCGTCGCCAAACGCACTCCACGTGGAAAGTGCGTTTACTTGTATGTATACGAGCTGTCTAACCGCAACGCGTATAAGCTAGCTGGTGACAATGGAGGCTTGGAAACTGCGCATATAACTTGCTCGTGTAGCTTTGTACGTCGTCCTCGTTTTGCTGCCAAGGCGTACAAGATACACAATACGGAGACTTGTAGGTCCAGTGCTTTTAAGACGCCATCTCGAGTTCCGTCTACGGATCAAAGACAAAACGTGATGCACAATGTTGATAAGGCTTTAATTATGCGGAATAATGCTCATTAAATATCCATGTAGAGAAAACAAGCTGTACATGGCGTACATTGCAGCAACATATGGAAAGGCACTTGTTATCTATATACATATATAAATAAAATTAAAGTGTCTATCTGTAATTTAGAAATAACAGGCTTTTATCGAGCTCAGAGGGGCATGAACAACCATTTTTTAAATTTTTGTCTGTATGTCTGAACCGATTGTAATGAAACTTAAGTAACAAATTGAGAGCAAAGCCAGGAGTCATCATCACATTAACAGATTTTACCCAGGCGAAGCCAGAGCGGGTCGCTAGTACCTATATAATATTTGTTAAATATTAAATATAATATTAAGACAACATAAAATAAAATAACAACATGGTTTTTATTTTGTATGTCTGTAATTTGCGAACATTATAGTTAAAGTAGAAGATAAAAAGTTATAAATATTCAAGATAAATTTTCAATCTATACAAATAAATAAAATTGTAGTGTCTGTTTGTAATGTCAAAATTACAGCTTTTTACTGAAATAAAATTTTAAAGTTTTTGTCTGTCTGTCTGTTTGCTTGTTCCGGCTAATCTCCGAAACGGCTGGACCGATTTTGACGGGATTCACTGGTAGATAGCTAATGTCACAAGGAGTAACTTAGGCTACTATATTTTAGAAAAGATTTAGGGTTCCGCGCAAAAAAATTAAAAACCCAAATAACACGCGGGCGAAGTCGCGGGGAACAGCTAATTTCAAATAATAGTGTATGTGGGTGTATGAGACCGTACCGTACCGTTAAGTTAATATAGGTAATATTAACTCTAAAACTTACACAACAATGTATTCTGTTTGTATATTTATAACTTAAAACTTACACGCCGCTGATTAGCGGACAAGAATCTTGAAGATCGGTGGAAAATCTCATCACCGAACTCAAATATCAAATTCTGCTCATAGGGCCCATTATTACCATTATGAGAAAATCAATGCTGCGCTCGCCATAAGATTTTATACACGTTTTTACATTTCGTTATTTCGTGAATTGATATTTTTTTCAATTTAGTATGTTTATAGCACATGTTCTTATGTGAAAAATAAAAACATTTTCATTGTGGGATCTACGTAATTTAAGGATGGTTATCCCATCGTCGACCAATGTTACTATTTTCCGGCATTTCTCCCTTAAACGATTGTAATATTTACCTTAGAAAGATCCTCAATTTCTACGCTGTCTATAGCCCTTCTTTTTGCGCCGGTCGGTTAAGTGGGCTCATTGGTAACTTTGTCTCCCGCTAAGTAGTAATGTATCAACTGCTGTGTTCTCGCTTACAATGTAAGAGAGACAACAGACAAGGACATTTTTCTTTGTTCATCTTAGGCCTCCGGGATGGCAATGTATCGGTGGTCTTCATTGCTTGAAGTGTGTTGCAGATGTCTATCGGCTGCAGTACCAAGTTACTTATTTACTTTGACGTGGACTGTTAGTTTGTTTGCTAGCCAAATATTAAAGAAAAACAAACGCCTCATATTGTGTATCTCTAATATATTTATATTTATGGAAACCCTTGTTTAAAGCTAGCTGATTAAATATTAGCAAACCCTGGCAAATAATTGTGCTTAGCATTGGCAAACTATTCTACACGTTAATATATTCAAATGAAACGCACCGATAGGTTGGTTCAGTGCAAATAACTACAACGAAGCATACGTCCAGCGTGACAGAATCAGGCCATAACTAATTATCGAAGTATTCGCGTTATGCGGTGCTGACATTTAAATACATTGCACCTTGTTCTAAGCTTGCATCGCAATAATTCGAAGCGCGCACCGTAAATTACTTCAAACTACTTACTTACTTCTTGTGGAGCGAACAGATTACGCAGTATTCCTTTGTTTTTGTACTGACGAGTGTACGCGTATAACGATTAATATCTCTTTGTTAATAAATTTGTTTTTAGTTTTTTTTTTTTTCATAATACTACAGAGACAAAGGAACTTACAATCCACCTGATCATAAGTGGTTACTGCAGCTTATGGACACACATGGGCACTTGCAGGCAACTTCTTACAAAGAAGACGTCGTCACGTCTGAGGGCTAAGATGCAATGCCTTACAGTCTGTGATTTGTAATTATATTGACGCACTAACTCACTATGCCCTTCAGAGCGGAAAACAGCAATGCAGGCATTGCGAGTTGGCGGTAGAAATAAGTAAAATACAAAATTACAAAAAAAAAAGAATAGGAATTATACCGCCTAATGTTAATTTAAATTTAAAGTAGATCAACAATTTTTAATATAAAGTGATGATGACACGTTACTAGTTGTATTTTAGGCACATGTCCCGGTTAAAAGTATGGGGCAAGTCAGTGTTTAATGAATAATGGAAGTTAAAAAATATTTTTTTTAATTCCCTGCATCCCTTTAATTGCTTAGTACTTGTAATATGTATTTTTTTATAATAATACAAAATGAGTGTCAGTGTCATTCACATTAAAGAAAAGTCAAGTTACTTGATTGGGCTCAAGTCTCATATAATTTTTGTGAGGTTCATGGATCAATTATTCGTCGTGGCGGACTGCAGATGTCTTCGAAATATTAAATATCTCTAACATGAAGGTTTTCTTACATTTTCCTTCACCGCCAAAGACGTGGTAAATAATCAGCAGTTATCGATTACAATGGTGCAGGTGGAGATCGATACTGGGTTGGTCGCGTAGTATTCGGTTTGTGATTTATATTAAGCGAGGTTCTTATGGATTAAAAAAGTTTTGTAAGTCCCTCTTATTACAAAGAATTCAAGAAAATCACAAATCATAGCAAAAAATATCACAAAAGTTAGAATACGTTTTAATTTTTCGTTCCTTTTTTGTTAATTTTTCACTAGAATCATCAACACAAAATAGCACCAAATTTTCACTTCTACAAAAAAAAACACGTATTATTTTGGGTGCACTATATGTACATAATATGTATATAGTATATACACAGTTGTGTCTACGCTCTCGCTTGTTCATTGTCAACCAAGAGACACATTTAAGTGTATGTTTAATTTATTCGTATTGTTTCTGAAATATTGTTATGCAGGGCCCTGGAAAAAAGGCTGGTTGTTATCTCAGACTTATGGCTAGTTGTTTCCTAATGTTTGTTCAGGCGTTTGCGTATCTCTGTTTGACTCTATGACGCTTCACATTTGGTTGCATATTTGAAGACGCATTTAGGGCATATTTCTTGTTACAAATGTTTATTTTATGTATTATACCTGATTGTATAGCATTGAGATATTTCTAACATTGAAAGCGATTACTAACTTATTAGCGGTTAAGCCGTAACCAAATCTATTTCTACTGGTGACACTCTATCTCTCTCTCTCACACACACACACACACACACACACACACACACACACACACACACACACACACACACACACACACACACACACACACACACACACACACACACACACACACACACACACACACACACACACACACACACACACACACACACACACACACACAACGCGCGCACGCGCACACTACACGAACACGCGCAATAAAAAGGAGACGTGTTTCTCAGTTCAAGATTAATTATACTGTTCTCTTATTCTACACTTAATACTAATATCATAATATATATTGTCGGGGGTGACGGGGAGGTTACAGGCTACAAGACACTACACTTTAATATAAAACTACACGACTACACATGCCCTATTATAGACGATGGCGAGTATTTCCTAGTGTAGAGTGCTGCTGGGTGGGTGGCCCTGATTGTGCTTCTACTCAAAATAGATAATACGCATTATTGAACTTTTGTAAGCAGATCTTATCACTTATCTAATTAATTTCTATATCCTTGAAAAAGGTGAAACTTCATACTCTCACATTTTTGTATTCTCAAATAAATGCTTTTGCATCGCTCATGCTATTTACTGAATTACCGGAGAGAACTGCCACTAATGCTTTGCATTGTTATTCACTGAGAATGCGATTGCAAAAGTTAACGGATACAGTCATTCCGCCTGTGGCACCGCTCTCGAGCGGTCGTGTCCAGGTAGTCCGCGCATCCGTCCCCGTACGGTAGTGCTCTCTCGCTCTCGCGCCTCCGCTGTCCTGCTCGCGCTTACAGCGTCGACGCCTTGGTGAGTCATTTTACGCTAACTCCAGTTATTACCTCCCTGTCTCCGGGCGGGGCGGTTTGACTGTTGGTCTTGCTTGTTATTGTTATTTTTATTGTTAATTCTTTTGTTAACTATTTCTAATTTTGTTTTCGTTATTTATTTGTATAACGTGTACGTGTATATACTGTTTCTAGGGAGTTACTTGCTCTTTTCAGAGCAAGGCCCTGCTCTTTTGAGAGCAGGGGCACTTACTCCTAGAATTAAAAACGTCCCGTTCTTCTCAGAACGGTGATCCCGCCCTTACTGTTTAGGTACATAACGTCTCTGTTCTTTTCAGAACAGCACCCACTAGCCCCTTCCGTATCAAATACGTTTCGTAAAACTACTGCCCTCAACATGTCCACAATTACCCAAATTAAGTCCCTCGTCGCCGCCCTAAACCAAACTCTTGGTCTGGGCCTAAACCTCGATGAGACGGCCCTTGCCGCCATCGCCGCCCATGTTACTCCCCCTGCCCGTCAGGCACTCCAACCGCCGCCCGTACTTGCGGCCTACCTAGAGACAAAGAACTCTTTCGCCCCATTAGAAATGGAGTACGCATGCTCCGAGTCCTCTGCATCGGCCTCCCGGAAGAGGCCCGCCACCAATTCTGGCACCGGCTCATCGGAGTCCTGTGACTCCGACGGAACCGGGGATTCTTCGTTCACCACGGTGAACTCCAAGCGCAACGGTAAACGCGCCGCTAAAAACCGCACCCTCCCTGTCTCAGCGGCCCCTGCCGCTCCTTCAACCTCCGCTGCCGCCTCTGCCCCCGCAGCCCCCGCCGCTGCCTCAGCCCCACTTATGTCACTAGACATTCCCGCTCCGACCAAGCCAGCCTCTCGCTGTGCTCCAGTCCTTGCCAAGAAGCAAGTCCCGCCCCCTGTCTTCCTAAGAGACAAGGCTAAATTCACAGAACTCTCCAAAACCTGCTACAACGCAGGCATAAAATATGACCACGCCATCAACCTCGGGGAGGCTATTAAGATCATCCCCCAATCAATCGACGACTTCCGGCGACTCACCAGGCTATTCACAGCCGAACGAGTTTCTTATCATACATACGCTCTTCCGGAAGAGCGCAAAGTCAGGGCCGTCATCCGCGGCGTCCCCTTCGAATTTTCAAACGAAGAAATCCTTGAGGACCTTAAGTCCCAAGGTTTCCCCGTAGAAGCCGTGCACAAAATGCACAGTAGAACAGGCCAGAGGTTCTCTCTTGCCCTAGTAATTTTAACCAACGTGCCGGAGGCGAAAGCCATCTTCCGGCAGGTACGCACAGTGTGCGGCCTGTCGAGAGTGAGGGTTGAGCCTCCACATAGGCGCGGGTTCCCGGCGCAGTGCCACCGCTGCCAGCTGTATGGTCATGCGGCGGCCAACTGCTCCGCCCCACCCAGGTGCGTTAAGTGCCTTGAACCCCACAACACTAAAGAGTGTCCTCGGCCCAAAGACGCCGAATCCCCACCCGCGTGTGTCCTGTGTAAACAAACGGGCCACCCGGCTAACTACAGAGGCTGCCCTTGCGCACCTCATCCTCGCCCCAGTAGGCAAGCTCCACCGCCGGTCAATGACCGCTCATTCCCGGCTCTTTACCAACGGATGCCCCGTCAGGGCCTTTCTCAGCCCACCCAGGGCTTCTCTCGACCCTCTCAGGGTCCTCCTAGGCCCCCTCAGGGCACTATTCGGCCCCCTCCGGGCTTCTCTCAGCCTATGCAGCCTCCAGTTTTTCCCTGGGGCCCCAAAAAGGCAGTACCACCGCACACATCCTCCGCCCCTCAACCACAACAATCACAGCCCTCAATGGCTGATGACCTAAAAACGGTGTATTCCGCAATTAGGAACATCAACGTTGAGGAAATCGCTGTGTTAGCACGCAAATTGCGCGCTGCGAGGTCCCCTCAGGACCGTCTCCTCGCTCTTGCAGAGCATCATAATCTTTTGTGCTCATTGTAAGTTAAGTTAACTTAATTAACTTAACTCACAATGACAGAGCAGTTTGCTCTACCAAAATCCCACGGTCGTATCAAACCTAAGGGTTTATCGCTTGTATCCTTTAACATTCGCGGTTTGCGAAATAACCTCCCAGAGCTTAAGCTCTTTCTTCAAAATCGTGAAACCGATTTCCTCCTCCTACAGGAAACTAATCTCAATACTAAGGACACTAAAGGCCTTTCCATCAAAAACTTCTCTCTTCTTCGTAATGATAGACCCGACCGCCGAGGCGGCGGTACGGCCATTTATTACAAGAAGACACTTCACTGTTCTCCCATTTCTACTCCGCAACTTTCCAACATGGAAGCCACGGTATGCAGGCTAGCTATGACTGGACATCAGTCCATCTTCATAGCCTCCTGTTACATCCCTTCTAAAACCCTTCCCCTCAAAAAAGATTTTGAGGCTATTTTATCTCTAGGCAATTCAGTCATTATGTTTGGAGATTTTAACTCCAAGCATACTGAATGGACATGCCGTACTACCACCCGTAGTGGCAAGTTACTGCTCGATATCACGCAGTCTCTTGATATTACCGTCCACAGTCCTCTCGGTGTTACTCACTTTCCCGATAACACCGACTATGCCCCCGATGTACTAGATTTTGCGTTACTCAAAGGAGTTTCTCTCAACCTTAGGGCAATCGAGACACTAGACGATCTAGGATCCGACCACCGACCGGTCTCTCTCATTCTTGGCCATCAGCCACCACTCCCAACACCCTCTACTAAAACCTTCACAAATTGGAAGGGCTTCAAGGAGTCCCTAGCGAAAGCTCTGGACTCACAGGACTCCCCCATCTCCCTATCTTCGGACTTAGACAGTCCTGAAAAAATCGACACCGCGGTCGATTCACTCTCCACCCTTATTAAAACCTCCCTTAAGGAGAATGAAAGGGTCGTCCCGGTTGCTAATAATAGTGGGCTTCCCCTGCATATTAGCAACCTATTAA
The DNA here is from genome assembly GCA_963668995.1 of Parnassius mnemosyne. Taxonomy (NCBI): domain Eukaryota; kingdom Metazoa; phylum Arthropoda; class Insecta; order Lepidoptera; family Papilionidae; genus Parnassius; species Parnassius mnemosyne. The sequence goes on along the minus strand of CAVLGL010000035.1, from coordinate 13,762,177 downwards.
AAGCCAAAAAAGCTGCTTTCCGGAGAGCAGCAAAATATCCCACGCCCGAATATAGGCGCACGGCCAATCGTCTTCAACGAGAACTCCGTTTCCGCCTCTCTGAATTTCGAGACCTCGAAAAGAGTAAGCTCATGGAGAATATCTCTCCCTCTCATACAGCGTACTATCAGATGGCAAGAGCCCTCCGTATAGACGCTATCTTCCACACTCCCCCTCTCTCCCGTCCCGACGGTACGGTAGCCTTCGAGGACGAGGAAAAGGCTGAGTGCTTTGCAGACAGCATTGCCGCTCAATGCTCTCCTAGCTCTCAACCCGTAGACCCCTCACACGTCCAGGCAGTGGAGGATGAGGTCCGCCGCCGGAACTCGCCCCCTACAGCCTCCGAACCTATCTCTGTGTCCAATGATGAGATTTCATCCCTCATCAAAGGACTTAAGCCTAAAAAGGCTCCGGGCGCGGATGGCATCTCCAACCAAGCCCTAAAAAACTTTCCTGAGCAGGTGCTAACCCTTTTATCTATTATCTTCAATGCCTGCTTCAACCTTAGTTACTTTCCCACTACGTGGAGAGAGGCAACTGTGATTGGTATTCCCAAGCCAGGCAAGCCTCTTAATCTCCCCTCCAGTCATCGTCCCATTAGCCTCCTCAAGGCCATGGGCAAGCTCTTTGAAAGATTCATTCAAAATCGCATGAGGCGCCATCTGTTTCCCACAGACGGTGACCCTCTTATCATTCCCCATCAATTCGGTTTCCGAGCGAAACACTCCTGCCCCCAACAAGTTCACCGTATTGTGGAATATATCCTCAGCGGTTTTTATCCCCGTCGTCATAAGACTATCGCGGTCTTTTTCGACATCGCCAAAGCCTTCGATAGAGTCTGGCATACAGGCCTTATCTACAAACTATACAAAATAGGTCTCCCCGATCGTCTAGTACGTCTCGTGGCCTCTTATCTTAATCATCGTACCTTTCGTTTTAGACACGAAGGCACGCTATCTTCACAGCGCCCCATCAAAGCTGGTGTCCCTCAGGGCTCAGTTCTTGCTCCTCTGCTGTACATACTGTTCACCAACGACATTCCCATTCCGCCGAAAGGTGTTCAGCTCTCCCTCTTCGCAGACGACACTGCTCTCTACTGCAAAGGTATCTCGCTACCTTTCATACGGAACAAGGTCCAAAAGTCAGTTGATGACCTAGGAGCTTGGTTCAAAAAATGGCGCATCGATGTGAACCCGGAGAAGAGCTCCGCCGTTCACTTCGATTATAAACGACGCCGTCTCAAAAACACTCCACCAATACGTATGCTAGGGACCCCTGTCCCCTGGCATACGTCTGCCAAATATTTAGGTGTCACTCTAGACACAGGGCTAACTTTCAGGCCCCACGTCAAAAGAGTAACCCGTCACGCACGTTTTTACCTGAATAGGCTCAACAGTATGTTGGGCCGACACAGTAAAATGTCCCTCAGAAACAAGCGTACCCTTTATAAGGTCTGTATACGACCAGTCATGTCCTACGCGGGCCCCATTTTCGCCCACTCTAACCCTAAAATTATTAATGAACTCCAAGTAGTTCAAAACCTTTTCTGTCGTCGAGCTGCTAACGCACCTTGGTACGTCCGCAATGCCGACCTTCATCGGGACCTAGAGCTCCCTACAATTCAACAATTCCTTAAAAAACTCTCTGAGAACTTCTTCAAAGCCTCAGAGTCGCATTCCAATCATTTTATTCGTGAGGCTGCTAATTATGCAGCCCCACTCCCCTCCCGCTATAGCGTCCGCAGGCCGAGGAACTCCCTCTCGGACCCGCCTAATAAACTTTCAAACGACCTGAACTGCCTCCTGGCGGCTCAGGCCAACTCTAATTAAGTTATTCATAATTAATTTGCCTTCCCAGGCACTCCCTCAGCGACTTATAGCCGCCTGCGCCCTCTTTTCCCAAAAGAGGGTCGCTTTACGATACGGCATGTGAAGCTTTCAACAGCTGGTTGCCAGTCCCCAAAGGCAGTTTTTAGAGGGTATCACTTAGGTTCCCCCTTGTAGGTAGTGAGTCCCTCATAACCACGATGGACCGGCCATCGTGGTATGCGTAATGCATTTTCTGCCTCCCTTCGGGGTAGCCCTTTTCCAATTGCTTCGGGCGCAAAAAAAAAAAAAAAAAAAAACTCAGTTCAAGATTAATTATACTGTTCTCTTATTCTACACTTAATACTAATATCATAATATATATTGTCGGGGGTGACGGGGAGGTTACAGGCTACAAGACACTACACTTTAATATAAAACTACACGACTACACATGCCCTATTATAGACGATGGCGAGTATTTCCTAGTGTAGAGTGCTGCTGGGTGGGTGGCCCTGATTGTGCTTCTACTCAAAATAGATAATACGCATTATTGAACTTTTGTAAGCAGATCTTATCACTTATCTAATTAATTTCTATATCCTTGAAAAAGGTGAAACTTCATACTCTCACATTTTTGTATTCTCAAATAAATGCTTTTGCATCGCTCATGCTATTTACTGAATTACCGGAGAGAACTGCCACTAATGCTTTGCATTGTTATTCACTGAGAATGCGATTGCAAAAGTTAACGGATACAGTTCATTTTCATATAAAGTTTATAAATTATAATGCGTGTATAAAGTAAATATTAACGGAACTCTATTTGTGGAGGTACCAAGAATCGGCCATTATATGACAAACTTGAGATGTACAATTTCCTGGAGTATTTATGTACACAGGTGGACTATGAGTACACCAGTCTTTAATCTAGTTAACACACGATAGCGCAATAGTAAGTCTGTGAGGGCACGAACACACACCTCGTCACGGCTGACTAGTGGTGCGTGTGTAAGGGTCGGTTCACTTTGAGTGTGGACGGAAGCCAATCAACCGAATTGTTTATGTTGAAGAGTTTGTTGGTCTAACTACGGTCCTGCGAATGAAAGCAAATTGAATATTACTTTTGTCTTTACTTTAATTAAATATTTTAATGGGGTGACGTATATGTCTACCTGCCTACCGTATGAAACAATTACATGGGCATAATTTACTTTAAGATATTACTATCTTTAACTTGTTTATCTAATAATAAACTGAATATTTTTCTAAAATGGCTTATAAAATAGTTAGCTTCAAGTAAAAACTGAAATCCAATTTTAATTAATATTTTCTGGGTTATTTAATTTAAGCAGCGCAAACTCATTTGAGGTAAAGTTTTAAAAGATTATTGTTTACGAACATTAAGTATACTTGTTTTGTGGATGGTTGTTAGTTAAATTGGTAAAGTAAGTTACTGTAAACAAATTAAAAAGTTTGCTGTTATAAGCATATGAAGTACTTTTAAAATTCTGATTCAAAAAAGCTACTATTAAAAAGCCGTTTCACCGATCAGAGCACACGTGACAGAATTCTATGCTGTTTTATATGGTGAACAATGGGTGAATATGCATCTCCAATTTGATTAATCAAGGTTTCATGATCGGCCATGTTTCTTTTTACCATAAAGATAGACTGTTTGTTTGTCGCCCATGGTTAAGTAAAAAAGTAGAAAGATTAAACTCAATAGTGACAACAAAATATATTATCTACTATCACGGCAGGTTGAAATCTCAGCTCATAGTGATGGTACGTAATTATAAAAGTAAATTAGAGTAAAGTTACAGCCTATATACGACTCATTGTTGGGCACAGGCTTCCTCTAATTTGTGAGTAGGATTAGGCAAAGGAAACGTCCACCACGCTGTCCTAATAAGTGTTGGCGGACGTTTACGAAATATATTTTTGTTACTAGCTTTTCCCGCTAGTATTTCAATAAAACCTGTGAAACGATCCTAATAACCCAGCATCTGGGTAATAATAGCTGAGTGTTATGTTATACATGTACAGACCTATATTGATTATGTGCCGTGAGCGTGACAAACCATGGTACGAACATAACACGTCGCTATACCGCTAAGAAAGCACGTCCGTATTATACAATTGCATCGAGGTGTTTGTGTTTATTTTACAAAAATTATATTTGGTTGTGACCAGTGTGTAAACGTGATCTTTTATATAAATCTCTAAATATAAAAATCCATTGCTATCCGCAAAGCCGCGTCTCCACCAAAGTTTTGTTGCCAACACAACAGTTGCCAACACGTGTTGCCAGCAAATGTTTCTGTAATCACCTAGTGTTGGCAACAAAACTTGAAACAATGTCGGGAATCGTGTTTCCATTTTCGGCGGCAACATCAAAGGAATACGATTGATGAAACTTTGGTGGAGACGCGGCTTTAGACTCGCTAAAACTCGAAAACGGCTCGACCTATGTTGATATATTTTTTTACGTGTGTGAAGAAGCAGGTTAGCCCTGAATGGTTTAGAATCGCAATTGGATTATATATTCTATTAGGCTACTTTGTTATCTTCAGATCGGTTACGGCGGCCAGTCGCAACGGATACCAGCTAAGACAGGATTATAGTAAACGAGTGTGTGCGCAAACACAGATGCACTCTCTATTCTCGCACTCTTACAGTCCGATGGAACGGCGATTTGACATGATCGGAGAGATATCACACTTAAGGCACGGGGGTGGATCTATGCCAACTCCAAGTTGCTAGTGAGAATTTCTCGACAGAAATATCAAATTATATCCCACTTATTTTGACTCGGCCCGGTATTCAAACCCGGAACTCATGATCAATAGTCGCGCTTTCGAACAATTGCGACCAATAGATTAAACAGACAGTCACGTGTTAAGGTACAAATTTAAAATATTAATTCAAATGTTGACGCTAATATTATATATAGAGAGCATTTAAATTATTTACGTTTACGTCTTCGCTTAACGATGCAAAAACTAGTTACCGTTAATTAACCCGCAGTCATTAATTGCTATTTAACAAGTACGACTTCAATTCATCGAGCTATTAACATTGAATGATGCTACGTAGAAGCTCCTGCGCGGAGTTATTGAACTTGTAGTCGATATACAATTTTGACTTATTCAGCCGTAAATGTTTCCTGTCATTGTTTAAAATCTCTAGAACGGACTTGTCGAACTAATTTCATTATTTTTGCTATGCTTGTGTTGAATCAATTGCGGTGCGGCTCTCGGGGTAGTCAAAAAGTTTATAATCTTTTTATTTGACTACCCCGCGATGACGAGCAAACAAAATTAATAATAATCAGGCACCAGAATAAAAAAGATGTCGTTGTCGCCATTTGGCAAAGGTACAAATTTTTCCCTCGTGGTGAATTTAATATAAGTGGCCCTGCTGCGTCAAGGCCAGGATTTGGGGCAAGGAGGTAGAAGAGGCGAGTGAAAGAGATGAACCTATACATCGATCTGGAAAACAAATGCTGTCCGGCAATGTCAAATGTAATAACGGCCAAAGCAATATCGAAAATATGAAACAAAAAATACATGTAGAAGCTTGTAATATAATTCAACCTTAAGTGTTTATTCACCTTAAGGGATACAAACTAATACCATATTGAAATATAAACATACATCTTAAAAATCCAGCGTAAATAGCTTTATGACTTGATCATCGGCGTACAAGAGGCATTTGACGGTTGACTCACCCATTCTCAACCCACATTCTTCAACTTTCATTGTTTGCAAACAACTGTCCATAAATAGGTTAAAAAGCCACGGGGAAGCCACACATCCCTGTCTGACACCTTTATGAATGCCAAACCAGTCCGAGTAGACCCCGTTGATCCTGACACAAGCACTAGAGGTCTAGAGGCCCTATAAAGAGACCTTAATGCCTGTATCAAGCCAGCGCTCAACCCAAATGAGTTCAGTGTTTGCCATAACACATACCTCTCCACTCTGTCATAAGCCTTTTCCAAGTCCATGAACGCACAAAAAACTTTCTGGTTTTTTGATCAAGTCATATTTGCATCGTCGGCGGCCGAGTTGCAAATGATGGTTACTTTAATGAATTGGTCATTGAAAGAAAGGGGTATGAAAGTGAACGCAAGTAAGACGAAAGTGATGGTTTTTGAAAGAGAAGAAAGTAAAACTTTATGTGAAATAAGAATAGAAGGGGAGTTGATTTAGCAAGTGGATGAGTTTGTATATTTGGGATGTTTATTTAGCAGGGATGGTAGATATGATAAGGATATAGAACGACGAGTGAACGCAGGAAATAGAGTGAATGGGGCTCTACATGCTGTTATGAGGAGTCAGAATGTGTCAACTATGGCACGTATGGCAATTCATAATGCTGTGTTAGTCCCTACTTTAATGTATGGTAGTGAAAGTTGGGTCTGGCAGAAGAAGCATGTCAGGGTGAGAAACAGTGTGATAAGAGAAAAGTGTGGTTTGCAAGATGACGTTGTGACAAAGATTAAGAAAGGAATGCTTCGGTGGTTTGGTCATGTAGAAAGAATGAACGAGGAAAGAGTGACAAAGCAAATTTATGTTGCAAAAGTGAACGGCAGGGTCGGGAAGGGACGCCCTAGACGAAGGTTTATCGACCAAATCGGCGATACATTAAAAATGGACCAGATTAGGAGTACCCTTAACCGACGAGCGTGTATGCGTAGATATATGGATGTAAAAGAGGCGAGAGAGGTGTGTCAGGATCGCGCCAAATGGAAGTCCGTAGTCTCTGCCTACCCCTCTGGGTGACAGGCGTGAGTGTTTATGTTTAAATAGCTTTAATCATCTTAACAGAAACAATGAATGTTGAAAAACCATTTAACTATCGAGTTAATTTCAATTAGTAATTTTGGTAGAAAATTCCGTGAGGTCTTTTATATTACTATCGTCTTATAACAAACTAAACAAGACCTTCGAATTCTCCGATTTAAAATGTACGCTTTTTAAGTTCATTAACTGCCTCGAATGTCTAGAAAAGAGAAAACAGAACTGGTTAACTGGATATTTTATTGTATCTACTATATAAGTGATGTTATGTTAACGGCTTCTGATTATATCAGGGCTTCGTTCGTTGCACTCCCACAGGCTCGGCTGGCATCCCTATATCTCGCTCCATGGATATTTATCGTTTCTTTATGTTGCCGACGCATTATAACGTTAGCTTGGGGTTGCTAGTATTAGGCGGACTATTTGAGGGTGCGGTTAAAAACCAAACGGTCTTCAGTTGTTTGTTTGTAACCTTAATGGCAGCAGTCAGTTGTTTAGAAAAAAATAGATAAAATTTCAACTAAGAATCCGTCGAAGATGATTTTTGTTATCTGATGTAACCGTTGACAAAAAAATTATACATAATGTCTAAAATTTATTCAATACCAAATACTTACTTATTATACTGCATAGGAAGCTAAGTATAATAAGTAAGTATTTGATACACAACGTTATAGTTTGTTAACGGAGGTGTTTGTCCACAGGGCAGTGACGGACCCGCGCGATGGCCGGCGTGTGGCGCTGAAGAAGCTGCCCAACGTGTTCCAGTCGCTCGTCTCCTCCAAGCGTGTATTCCGCGAGCTCAAGATGCTCTGCTTCTTCAAACACGAAAACGTAAGTACCTATATATACTTATTACACTTTGGGCTTAAGACAATAACAACGTCATCAAAGTTTTTGGCGCTTAAAAGGACTTAGTGTTTTTAGGGTTCCGTACCTCAAAAGGAAAAAATGGAACCCTTATAGTATCACTTTATTGTCCGTCTGTCTGTCTGTCAAGACCCTTTTTCTCAGGAACGCGTGGAGGTATCAAGCTGAAATTCATATCAAATACTCAAGTGCTTTGTGGCATTCCTTGGGGGAGGCCTATGTTCAACAGTGGACTTGTGAAGGGCTGTAATGATGATGATGATGACTCAAGTCTACTGTCTTTTAGAGCTGTGAAAAAATCAAACTTCTAAGCCAACGCAATCAAAAGAGACAGACGTTTATGCCGCAAATTTTCGACGCCCCTTACGACACTCACGTGGCAATATGGGATAGTGGATATTCTTACACCGTGTGTGTACACGGTGGACACATACATTTTGTGACCCTACATCTACAATCGATTAAGAATCAAAATACAGATGCGTTGTCACCCCTGAGGACTAAAATGGAATGTCTCGTTAACTATAAAAAATATCTGGTTCTTTATACTAACCATAAGAAACACAGCAGTATAACGCGGCTATTTAAAGTTGGTGTTATGTGAGAGTGTGGTCCTTCTCCGGTCTACGTGGCTCTAACACGTAAGAACACTACCCAGCACTCTGGACTTTTAATGATGGACGGCCCGCAGTGCAGTGGGTAAGAGTTTAGTCACGGCGTAATGGACCGCGGGTTCGAATCCCGCACGGAACAAGTTTACATGTTTGTCCATGAACAATTTTTACCGTGTAGTGGCGGTTTAAGAATAACTATTAACCCATATCATTTCGCGGGTATCGTAAGAGGCGACAGAATGAAACAAATGAGTAGATGGGCAGCAGCGCCTAACTAATAAAGACAGAAACAAGAAAATTGCGGTTCGTAACCCGTTTACCAAGCGTTGCTACAGTGGCAAATATCCCATCCCCTTATGAGGCAATCTAAGGAAGAGGCTTATGTTCAGCAGTGGTCTTTAATAGGCTGCAACGGTAAACGGTAAATGTGTAATTTATGTACCGGGTATCCGGTGGCTATTTTCACATTTCAAAGGATGATATAAAAATAAATACAAAAGATTTCTAAATTATTTTTATTCTCATAGAAAGAACATTAATGTGAGTTTCATTTTTTAAAAATAACGTTTTCTAAATGTCGACCTTCTTGGCGCAAACACTCTTCCCATCTCACACGCATATTTTCGAAAACACGTTTACAGAGATCGCTAGAAATATTCAAAACTTCGGTCCGGATATTTTCTTTCAGTTGAGCAGTGGTGGTCGGTTGGTTTTGGTAAACGATGCTCTTCAGGTAGCCCCATAAAAAAAAGTCACATGGACTCAGGTCGGGCGATCGTGCTGGCCAGAGGATGTCACCGCACCGAGAGATGATTTTTCCTGGGAACAATTCCCTTAGAACATTCATGGAGATGTGTGCGGTATGAGCGGTGGCGCCATCTTGTTGAAACCAGCTGTTTCTGTTAGCAATAGAACTGTCGCGTACTTCGTCTCTCAAAAAACCGTTGACTCTCTCACAATATCTTTCTGAATTGACGGATATTGCCCGACCACGACTGTCTTCAAAAAAATAAGGACCAAGAATTCCTTTCCCTGATATAGCGCACCAAATAAGATAAATACCAAGATAAGGTACAAGTTATCTGTATGCAATGGTTTTTGATGCAATTCTTTTGGATTCTCAGAACTCCAGTAACGGTAATTTTGTTTGTTTACATAACCGCCTAAATGAAAATGGGCTTCGTCACTGTAAAAAACGTTCAGCAGTCGTGTTTCCGTACAAAAAGTTGTTAACATTGGTTCGGCATAAGATAACCTTGCTTGGTAATCATTTTCGTTAAGTTTTTGGGTTATTTGAATTTTATACGGATGAAACTTGAGCTTTTTTTTTGATTTTTTCGTGAAATGTTGATCTAGCAATACCTAAAGCTGCTGAACGTGCTCTTAGTGATATCCGTGGATTTTGCAAAACTGAATCACTCACACGTTGGATGGTTTCTGCAGTCGATACAGATGCAACTGGACTTTGGCGACGCATGTTTACAGCTGAGCCTGAAGCACGAAATCTTGCTACCCAATAACGAATTAAAGTTTTTGAAGGAACATCACTTATTCGTGGAAGATTAAAATGATTACGGAATTTCCGCTGCGCCGCAATCAGCGAAAAATTGCTTGTTAAATATGCCTCGATCACGAATGCGCTCTTCTCTCCCGACCAACGCGGCATGGCGACTAAAAAACTCACGACGCTGACGATACTAACCCCGCACCCCACGCCCCTCCAGCTGTTTGCGTTCTTATGTTCTCACAGTGGTAGAGCCACGTGGCGGTTTTTGCTGTCGCACGGATGGGCCGGCTCGAACCGGGGTGGTACCACGACCTCACAGAATACCAGCGTGAAGTAGAGGTTTACCTCTGCGTTTCCCTTGGTGAGTGTAGGTGGCCGGAGGCCCTTTTTACTGGAAATGAGGCATTCCATCTTATTCCTCACGGGTGACAACGCATCTGCATTTTGATATGTAATAGAGGATAGATGTAGATGTCTATGGGCCGCAGCAACCACTTACCATCAGGTGGACTGTGTGCTCGTTTGTCACCCTTATCCTATAAAAAAAAAAAGTTACAACACTTTCAAATGTGAAAATAGCCACCGGACATCCTGCATGTACAACGTTTTTTAAAGAATATAACAAAAAATGTGTGTTCTGTGCGTGTATATGATTCTACCGTCCGTGTTATGAACTGTTACGACGATAACTTGACCTATTACGAGAATGTATAGATGTGTATCGTTAGTTATTTGATGCGATTACCTTTAAATTAATTAGGCCGATTGCAAACAATTGCATGGCTTCATTATAGAATTCTAACTGTTTTAAAAGAAATTCGTGAAACTCGTTAGCTGAAGATTGTTTCATCTGCAAAATTATCTCCATTTCTAAATTAAATCCAATTTGTAAAACTACCAGACATTGGAATATTATCATCATCATCATCATCATCACTACAACCCTTCACAATTCCACTGTTGTACATAGACCTCCCCCAAGGTATGCCACAAAAACCGGCGCTGAGCCATTTGCATCTATCGACTCCCTGCATATCTTACTAAGTCTTCACTCCATCTAGTGGGACTAATATAGCTAGCCCATTGCCAGTTCAGCTAACTGATCCGTTGTGCTATGTTTATTACTCTGGTTCTACTGCGGATATCCTCATTACGTAATCTATCACGCAGAGAAACATAGCCCTCTTAATATCTAGCTGAGCGTCTTTAACACTTTCACTGTCCGGTTTTCAGACACAATAGTAAGACAATAGCAATAACCTATATGTAGTGCACGGGACAGCGAAAGGGTTAAGATTACTCATACGGCCATAAGTGAATAATCAATTCTCAGATCCCTATGTCGTCATTGACATCACGCACTAATTGTACATTCTTGTTTTCAAGTTATGAGTATAGATTGACCAGAAGATGTGTAGTAATCTCCTGTACGCTGCCCAACTAAGTTAGATTTGTCTATTGAACTCTTAGTAGAAGTTGGACGCTAGTTATACTTAGCTTAATTAACTTTTTTTTTATAGGACTTTTCATTTAACAGCCTAGCCTTTTTACTAAACGGCACCGTTCCGTTGTCGGATCGTACGAGTATATTAGCCGTCTCGTTGAATTAAATTAATATGATTACCATGCAATGTAATGTCTCTGGTCTGTCCCTAATTATGCCCTATTTGCAATTTTATTATATAAATGTACGCGCACCAACCTACTGTTATTAATAATAAAAGATAGGTGCATTATTGTATTAACCGCATCGACTGAATATCATTCAGGCCGCTAGTTGAACGACGCCGGGCTAGGCTGTTAACTGAAAGGCTGATTAAAGCCAGTTGGCTGCGACATATACACGCGTTCGTAATTTGATTATCACTACTTACATTCTACCGAAATCTACCGAAGCAAATTTTTAAATCACCCACCATTTTGATTTTAATCGACAATCCATTATCATGATAATGTTGGCCGTTCAATTATCACGAAATAATTATAACGTGGCTCGCGTTCCAATAATTTATTCATTTTCACTGTGTGTTTTATCGATCAACGTGTATTGTTTGTGGTTTGTGCGCATTTATTGTCGTGTATAAACAGGATTTGTATTCAAACGAGAAAATTGGATCCCCTGAATGACGGGCCGTATTATGCTGCCTGACTGCTTTGTGACGAGAAATTACGCTCCACACTCAGGTTTCATTAGAGCCTAGCGACCATTGCCGATGCCGGTGTGCGGGCCTGATGCCGTGAAACCGAGGTCTACGTACTTTTAAAATAAACGGACGACCGATATTTCACATAACTAAAGTTCCTCATGGTAAAACCTTAATACAAAGGGATCTTTCTAACTTGTGGTATTCCCTACTAAACAATATTAATGTATCATCTAACAAATACATATTAGAAGTCATTAAGAAAATATATTCATATGACATTAATATTCGTTATTTGACAAGTTTCTTAAAAGGTTCAGGTTTATCACGAGCTAATTTTTCAATTAACAGTCTAGCAAGTAGTCAAGTAAAATTTATCTATGAAATAAATTATAATCAGACTGAATACAATCGTGCCACAATTGAACCATTCGATTTATACAACTGTAGTTTTTTTCAAATTTATTTGTTTTGTATTTATCCTATGAATAACTTTTATCTGATCTAAAATCGGCCCTAAATCTTTGAAACTTAAATTACTTCGTTAAATATTAATAAATAATATCCTACCTTCATACTTCCTATTGCTGGGCATGGAACTCTCATTGCCATGAAGGTTAAGGAGCAGGAGAAAGGAGAGGTTCTCTGCTTTAGGTAGAGTTGGCATTGTTCATATATCCTCGAAAACTTGAAATATTTTTATCCTCTCAAAGACACGCACGTACATGGTATATTAGCCCTTAAAATGTAATTAAGCGTTCCTGAGTTGCCTGCGAGCTTCGTTTTCACTTTTTAGGTTGCTCTAGTTGTGAGTGCTAGAGGTGTGTTTGTCTTTTGTTTCTTTTATTGAAAATGAATAATTACATAGTACCGTTATAAATATTTTCATTACATTTAGAAGACCATTAATTATATTTGCCTGTGATATAATGACTTAATGATATTAATACTTTGTTCTTTCTCCGCAGGTACTATCGGCACTTGACATCTTGCAGCCGCCTAGCCTCGATTTTTTCCAGGAAATGTATCCTTTTACTTGCCACTACCGTGCTTGAGAGGTTTGGTTATTTATCGGCGCTTTTAAAAGAGCATTTTGTAGATAAGAGAACCTACAAGTTCGTTTTAACGGTATGCCCGGCGCATTGACCCTACACATACACACGTGGACACGACTAGGGTAGTGCTTCCGCGAAACGGCCCCGCTTAGTTTCTGTTGTATTTTATTTATCCGCCTCGCTCTTATTGAGCTACTCCCGGTGAACTATCAGCGCATCGGGCGCTTTCTTGATTCTCTATATAAGAATAATATATTATCTTGCTTTATTCAATTTGCGCTTCTGTTAAATCGCTGAATTGTGAATTTGAACACGTTCCACTGTAAATCCAAACATTATTTGAGAAGAATGATAACCAAGTACTACTTCTCCTTTTTTTTAAAATGTATAGTATAGTATACCATGTTGGACATTGGTCTTTTAAGTTGATAGATTTGCCATAATCATGAATGACGCATGGCAGGCGGATTGGCAATTGCAGTATTAGACGTTTCGTTCCTTTGACGGGAAGTATCCCGACACCAGTCTGAGAATTTTACACCTGTCGTGAAAAGGATAATTATACTGCTATTTATCAGAATCCAGAGAGGGTTATAAGAGACATCAGTAGTCGATGAATACATGTGGCCCAGGACCGCACTTTGTGGGAATCTCTGGGGAAGCCTATGTTCAGCTGTGGACTTGTGATGAGCTATAGTGATAGTGATAGAGTGATACGAGACATATTTATTTGACAGCTTACAACTTCATGCTTAACAAAAATGTGGCTATTAACTGCAACAAATTGCAATCAATCCTACCCTAGTCAATTCACTCAAGGTGCAACAGAACAGGTCAATGTCTTCAGCCATTCTATTAAGAGCGCGTTACGTTCGCGTTAAATGCGCCTTGTCTAGTAAATTGGTACGGGCGCGCGATACCATACGTACCCGTCTGGAACAGACCATTCCGCCGCAATATATCACTATTATATATTTCTTCTCTAAAAATTTAAAAATATATATAAGGCAAATGTACAACTATTAAAAATATATAAGACAAATGCTCCTTGTAGCCAACCATACTTACGTAGTAACTTATCTAATCAGTGACCATACCCAGAATAAATTAAGTTTAGTGCAATGCTATAACGTGTGCAAAATATATCTATTAGATACCTAATGCGCTATTATGGGGTGCACCCACGTTACCGCGTTATACTCCAGATTACTTCTTACCGGTACAGTACACGGTGATGATCACTTTAATATTCGTGAAGCCGTGAACTGTGGGATTGAAACAGTCTCGTTGAGAAGTAAAGTGAAACATATTCAATAAGTGCCACGGGCCTACACTCATTTCGGAGAGGGTTATGACTATAAAGCGATTAATCCCCCTAATGTATAATAATATATGTAGCTGCACGAAGCTCGCGTCGAGTGGCGGCGGCACGTCGGCGGGCAGCACGCGCGGCGCGGCGCCACGCTGCAGCCGCCGCAGCGACTGCACTGTACTGCACTGTACTGTACGCACCTACACTGCACTGTACTGCACTGTACTGTACGCACCTGCACGAAGCTCTATAATATATGTAGTTAGCGCTACATCTGTGTATTGGTGGATTTCATATGTCTTCAAAATTATAATTTATTCCTTAGACATGCAGGTTGCCTCACAATGTTTTCCTTCACCGCCAAATTGCCATTAACAACTTCATTGGTGGCGGCCTTCATATCACACGCGAGCATCGGCCTTTTTTTTCTGTGATATTCACAGCGGACGTTATCTTCTGAGCTACGCGGTAGCTCAGATCAGGTAGTCCGTACAATATTCGGTCGTCAATTAAAAAACAATTGGCCTTAAACCGATTGGGTTGAAACCGAGATTTTAAAGTTGAATCACTCAGGTATTTATGTAAAAAACAACCGCTTCGCTCCCGACCGATTTAAATCAAACATATCTTGATTTCAAACAGGAACATAAATCGAAAGTGGACGCGTAATAAAAATTCGAAACCCAACACGGTGAAGGGATGAGATTAATGTTATAGTGAGATACAATTTCACGCTGTCAAATCATTTGGTCGGGCACCACTGGGCCGGCGCCATTTCTCTCACCTGGCCTCGCTCTATGTCCAATTTCGTCATACTTCGACACGGTCGCAATTTATCGCTTTCGTCCGCTATGATCCACAAATAGCTCGCCCGTTACGATGAAATTGTTATAACGTGCGATTTTTTAGGATATTTATTCCACAATTTTTATTTGCATTTATGTATGAAATATCACCTTGTTTTTATAAAACCTTTGGTTGGAATACCTCTGGGTAAGTACCCTTATCTTATCTATTTCTTCCGCCAAATAGCACTGCGCGCGCTGCAGTGTTTACAGCCTAAAGGGTTTTTTTTTTTTTTTTTTTTATAGGAGAGGGGGCAAACGAGCATGCGGCTCACCTGATGGAAAGTGACTACCGCCGCCCATGAACAACCGCAACACCAGGGGAATTGCAGATGCGTCGCCGGCCTTTTAAAAAGGAGTAGGCTCTTTTCTTGAAGGTCCCTAAGTCGTATCGGTCCGGAAAAATCGCTGGTGGTAAACTATTCCACAAGGAAGTTGTGCGAGGAAGAAAACATCTTCTAAATCGCACAGTGGTGGACCGCCAATCATCCAGATGGTGTGGATGGTATCGGGAGTTCTGCCGCGATGTGCGTTCGTGAAATTTGGCGGCTGGGATTAATCCGAACAATTCCTCAGAGCACTCCCCATGGTAAATGCGAAAGAAAATGCTAAGAGATGCAACATCTCTTCGCAGTGCCAATGAGTCGAGCCGATCGGAAAGGACTCGGTCGTCGACGATTCGAGCCGCTCTGCGCTGGATGCGGTCAAGTGGAAGAAGCTGGCACTGGGGAGCCCCAGCCCAGAGATGGGAACAGTATTCCATGTGAGGCCGAACCTGCGCCTTGTAAAGTTGCAGGCGTTGAGCCGGCATGAAATACTGTCCCGCTCTGCTGAGCACGCCAAGCTTTTTAGAGGCCAATTTGGCCTTCTCTTCCAAGTGACCACGAAACTGCACGCTACTCGATATGTCGACGCCGAGGATTCCGATACTGGCTGAGGCAACAAGGGGAGTACCTTGAAACTGAGGAGATACGACAAAGGGGTTCTTTTTAGCGGTAAACGCGCAAACTTGTGTCTTCTGAGGATTAAACTGGACTAGATTTAGTCGCCCCCAATCCGAGACTTTGTCCAGCAAAGACTCGACTTCAGACACAAGTTTGTATAGAGAGAAGGGAGAGAGAGAGAGGTATATTTACTGTTGTGTGAGTTTTAAGTATTCTATCCTAGTCCTCAGAGGTGACAAAGCATCTGTAACCTTCTTTATTTTATGTTGGTTGCAGGTGACCATGGACTGCATTAGCCACTTAGCATCAGGTGGACTCTAAGTTTGTTTGTCACTTCAATTTTATAAATGAAACTTCATATTCTATTTCCCTTTGCTGGAAAGATTTTTAAAGCACACATTTAATACCGTGTACGAGACAGCCTGTCATTGAGTAGAATAAATACAGTGTACAAATACTGTCTTAAAAAGCCTTAGCTTTATATCACAAAAGTAAAATTTATTATAAACTTCACTGTTAAAAATCGCCGTTCTGTGATGGCTTAAGTAATTGCCAGAATGACCTGAAGCACGAAAGGGTTTCCACAAAGATGTTTTATAGGTCCAGATACCGTGTTGCTAACACACCGCAACGTTCATAGTGAAGACAGTCTTTGATTCATGTGTGCGTGAGTACCACGTGACGCGCATATCTTACGCACCATGGCTGCATTAATGTGCGTGACTTCGGTAATAACAGTGCGAATAGATTACCCAAAAAATGTGGGAGATTTTATATTTCATTCCTATTGACGTACCTATTGATTCTAAGAGTATAAAATGTGTGTGCGTGGCATGTGCATTTGTGTGTGTGTGTATGGGGATATGGTTGCTTATGTGTGTTTTATGTAGGTACGAACATCGCACTAAAATATTGAAGATATGTAATAAAACCTATAATTAATGTAACAGTTAAAATAAATAAAAAAGCACAGTAGATATTTATGTATGTAACATATATTTATAATCTATTATTACTAAATATATACAAAGTACTACACTGTTGTACTGTAGAACACAAAATATTGCCGCTTTTTACGAAGACATTAAATTATTTTTCAATCCTAAGTAAAATGACGAAAAAGAGTAAGTTTGGTTAAGCGTAAACTTCAGCCAAGAGATAGCAAAATGTTTAATTTTTTTAAATTTCTCCGTTCCGTTGCTGCGTGAAGGAAGGACAAAAACAAATAAACAAAAAAATCACACGTTCACATTTATAATATTATATTAGTATGGATTGTCAAGAATGATAGATAAGCTTTTGCAACCGGTTTACAATCGGCTTTTTGAGGGTGGAACTATACCGGTTACTACTATAACGGTTCTGAGTGACCAAAAAGGATAAGAAGCACAGGAAAGTGCAATTTCATGCTGCCATATGTAGTTCAACCCTAACCCTTAAAACGGTTTAACTCTATAGGTTGGGTAAAATCTGTAAAATTAGACTGTTTAAAACCCCTATACAGATAACCTTTGTAGTTGATCATGACATTAAAAAATGGTAAAAACATTTCATAGACTAGGCAACATTCGAATATTATTGCGCAGTATTATTACTTGTATTGACATTTAGCTTTCGTATTCTTTTATAAAGAAATACACCATAAAATTGTATAGTTACTTATGAAAAGTGATGTTCTTATCCTTATTTATTTTCCAAGAGTAATTTTTAAATGATTTCACAGCACAAACAGTCATTTTGCGAAATTAAAAACACCGGTGCGTGACGTATGTTCACAGCGAACGTCGCTGGCGTAATGGCGGAACGATCGAACGAATACGCCAATATTGGCGCCTTTGAAATGGAAGCGTTTTAGGCGCGCGTACTCGGTATCTGGACCTATAAAACATCTTTGGGTTTCCATATATTTATCGCACACAATCGCTCACCAACTGTACCAGATTGGACAGTTGATTCTCTTATGCAGCAACCATACGGTAAAACTACTACTATTACAGTTCACTGCTTCACATAGGCTCATAGATTGCCATAAAGTACGGTGCTGAGAGCCACTTGCATGCATCGACTGCCTTCGTGTCTAATCAGGTCGTCACTCAATACAGTGGAAGCTCGCTCAACACTCGCTAGTACGAGCCTGCCACTCGAGAACCTTTCTTCCCCAACGGTTGTCGGTTCTTCGAGTATATGGTACAGCCTGAGCTTTTATACGTGGTAGAGCCATGATGCCCCTATATTGGTAGTATAGTTGTAGCACCAATGGGTCGGCTCGACCGGGGAAGGACCACGCTCTCACAGAATACCAGCGTAAAATAGCAGCTTAACGCTGCTGTGTTTCCTATGGTGAGTGTAGAGAACCGGAGACCCTTTTTACTGGAAACGAGGCATTCCATCTTAGTCGTCACGGGTGACAACGCATCTGCATTTTCATTCTTAATCGAATATAGATGTAGATGTCTATGGGCCACAGCAACCACTTACCATCAGGTGGTCTGTGTGCTCGTTTGTCACCCTTATGCTATATAAAAAAAAGCCCAGAGGAAGGGAGCTTCGAAAGAATCTATCATATCTAACATAATAAATATCCTTCAAGAGAAATATAACATATATAAATATTAAGTATACGTGGTAGAGCCATGCTGCAGCTATATTAATAGTATAGTTGTAGCACGAATGAGTCGACTCGACTGGGGAAAGACCACGCTCTCACAGAATACCAGCGTAAAATAGCAGCTTAACACTGCTGTGTTTCGTATGTTGAGTGTAGAGGACCGGAGACCGGTTTTACTGTAAAAGAGGCATTCCATCTTAGTCCTCACGGGTGACAACGCATCTGCATTTTGATTCGCAAACGAGGATAGATGTAGATGCATATGGGCCACAGCAACCACTTACCATCAGGTGGACTGTATGCTTGTTTGTCACCCTATCCTATAAAAAAATATGGCCATCTCATTGCCTCTTCAGCTTACTAATCCGCTGGGATATTAATTAAATTACTCTTGTTCTTTTGCGAACATCATCAAGCAGAGAAATTTCGAGCACAGCCCTTTCCATCGCACCCTGAGTGACATTGACCTTTCTTATACGTACAGCAGTGGAGGACTACGTTTCAATTCCATAAATCATCACTAGCAACACGCACTAGTTTTACACTTTCGTCTTTCGTCTTGAAACAGGATATTGGCAGCAACATCACACAGTAATAAAAAAAATTACCGTTGCCAGCCCGCCTGCCAAGCAAGGCAATCTATGTAAAGGCCATGTTCAGCACTCGAATTTAGATGATAGCGACAGTTATAATGAAAAATTAAAAAATAAGTGAATACCTACATCTCAATATCATTATATACTCGTACATTAATAATTTAACGAATACGAAAGGTACACACCAAATATTGCGTTTCATTATTTATTATAACTCGTTAATAATATATTCGTTAATAACACACGCAAAGAAATGGTGCTTGTTCTATTTGTGCTCTAGTAATAAATCTCAAGCTCATATTTTACTGATTAATGAACAAAATAGATATAGAGAAAATATTGCAAACAGTTCAGTTGATTGATTCGAAGAATGTATTTGATTTGATTATGATTGTTTGATAAATGATTTTAATTTTGTCTGACTCAATGACATATTCTTTCTCGTACTCTATTGACTAAGCGTAATTGATTGAAAGATTTAGGGCATATCTATTTAAGTGTGATTGCTCTATTTCGCTAAAGAAAAGCGGAATATATTATTTTACTAGTGTTTATTACTCTTCTTTTTATTTATTTATCGTTGTGTAAAAGTCCACTGCTGGACGTAGGCATCTCCTTTTGTAGTCAAGATTTGCCTTAATAGTAGAACTTGGTATAAGTAGCGGTACGAAAGTCTAGCGGTGACCGTTATTGAGCATAAGTTCCGCTGATTGGCTAGTGCGTATCGTTCGCACACGCTGATTGGCTCGCCAGTCGCATTCGTGCAACACAATTCATGCGCGTCTCCTCCACGTTTCTTTCACCGCTAGACTTACGTGCCGAGACTTGTAGGTGGGTTGACGATCGCAGTGCCAGACGTCTCGTGTTTCAGACGTCCTTTGGGGCTGTTGCCCGTCGCCAGTCTGTGTCTTACGTCTAACGTAAACGAAATAAGAGGTAGAGCCACGCGGCAGCTTTTGCTGTCGCACGGATGGGGCGGCTCGAACCGGAGTGGTACCACGACCTCACAGAAAACCAGCGTGAAGTAGAGGTTTACCTCTGCGTTTCGCTTGGTGAGTGCAGGTGGCCAGAGGCCCTTTTTACTGGAAATGAGGCATTCCATCTTAGTCCTCACGGGTGACAACGCATCTACATTTTGATTTGTAATAGAGGATAGTTGTAGATGTTTATGGGCCGCAGCAACCACTTACCATCAGGTGGACTGTGTGCTCGTTTGTCACCCTTATCCTTAAGATTTTTCTGCATTTCCTATAGTCGCCTCTTACGATAACCACAGTAGTTAATAGGTTCTCTTACTCCGCCACCACACGGCACTACTCACCTAGGAGGACTGGGAGTCTCCCGTGACCACGGATGCTGGAAAGCACCCGAAACGTCGGGAATATAAATTAATAAGTTAATATACGCGATAAAATCCGTAAAGTTAGTTTTATTTAAATGTGTAGTGTTCGCGTAAATATAAGAAATCAGAATTGAGTTAGGTAAAAGTTCAGGGGTCCGGTGATGCGTCGTTACTAAAAAAAAAAATAGGCGAAGGAAGAGTAATACAACCGATTTATCTCCTTTCTTGATTTTAAGTTGAAAGTAAATCATAAATAGTATTTATATGATTTTGTAATTTTGCATTAATAATTAGAAGTTAAGACTTATAAGAAATTAAAACAAGTAGGAGTAGTTGTACTTTATAACATGGATGCAAAATGCAAATGTTCAATGTTACTTTAGATGCGTAGCGATTATAGATTTTAATAACTAGGTATGACTTTTCAAAAATAATAGTTTACGTAGATTATATATTATTCTTTAGGTCATCTCAAAACTTATATTGTTAACAATGTACGGAATTCAAAGAAACAATAATTAGTTCCCAGCAAATTCACTCGTGTCTGCAGCTAATTGCTCGTTTCGTATTTTATGGCATCGTCTTGCTTTAATATTAATAATTTAGTTTATAACTAGACGTGAACTGCTCTCATTGTTTAACGTTTAGTTTATTATATTTGAGAAAATGTCATATATTTTGTTAGAAAAAGGGTCGTATACTCTATCATGACTGTGCCTGTGCTATGTCCAGGAACTGAGTCTGCAAGAGCGTTGTAGCTATAGGTACATTTAAACTTATTCAATGATAATTCCATAAAACAAACTTGAATTAACCTTTTGCTTATTTAAATACATTTAATGGAAAATTTAAATTGTTAATTAATTTTATAAATTTATCCATAAGTTTTTAAGTTTGTGTCATATAATAATGTCCTCTAGATCGAAATTCGGTCACGGCGGCCAGTTTCAACGGAGATTAGAGGATTATAGTGCCCAAATGTATGCGCAAGCACAGGTGGAATTTCTATTCCTTTACTCTCATAGTCCGATGAGACGGCAAGCTAACACGACTAGAGAAATATCAGGCGCAGGACCTACGGCTTTACGTGCTTTCCGAGACACGTGGGTGTAACACCGCCAACCTTCTAACTCCTGGCTGCTACTGAGAATTTCTTGACAGAAAACCTAATAACTGAATTGACCCGACCCGGGATTCGCATCGCGTTCACGACCACCAGAACAACGAGGCAGTCAAATATAGACATGACAGACGGTAAGGTGCGAAAAGCTTTTATAATTAAACAATTTTCCAGCTATTAAAGAACATTTCAGATAATTAAGTTAGTCTGAAAATAAGATTAAAGATCTTTGTTTACATTATGTTCTTTACAAGTATGTATTTAATCACAAGAGAGAAGTTACATAATTCTCTTAAATGCTTAAACAATCTTTAACCTATATAATTATTCTGTAAGGATCATAATACAGATAAATTTGGGTTTTAGTTCCATTACATAAAATATGAAATTAATATTTTATTTTAAAAATCGGTGTTTATCAAATCTGTTGTAATAGCGGGGTCGATCTTGAACATTGATCTATATGTTCTTTTACGCTGGTTTTGATCGATCTTTTTGTTTTCCAAGACAGACCATCAAAGTTGTTCCCGAAAGCGTGTAAAGTTATTTGTTAAAAATTCGTTGTCTAGCTGTTGTATGGCTATAATGTTGTTGAATTATGCTTTTATCATGGCGGTACATGTTTGTATATGAATATGATACGTAAAGTAATGATTAATTACAACTGTAATTATAGCTTATACTGATGGCTCTCCCACTCGGCAGAGGGCACGTCAGCTGGTGAACACAATACCGCGGTGGCGTCGACCCTCGTCGAACAATTTATTCCCCTACAACTTTGAAATTCGAAAAGCACTCGTCTGCGCCTCGATTGAGCGCTGTTTCCTTCTCAACTTACGACATAAAGTGAAGTTCGATATATATATTATAATAGACGCGTACGATAGTATGCAGTATCGCTTGCTATATCAATTCAAAATTACAACATATTTGATATAGTGTATCCTATGTAATAGAAACCTGAGGAAGCCCAATATTTTATTGTTACTGTCTATCACAGTAGATTTGATCACTATGGTGTTAACGGTCTTGCTTTGTTTAGTTTTCACGATAACTAGCACCCTAATTTATTGTAACCAATACTGAAAGTGACGCAATTGAAATTAGTCTCGCATTAAGATTAGTTTGTAACTCGGCCCGATGTTTTCCAATTTATTAAAGTATATCATTTAGAATTTACCTATTTGTAAACATAAAACACCGGTAACCGTCCCATTGATTTACAAGCACTAAAAGTGATTTATTAGTTCCGAGGATAAGCTCCTCGATGCTTGTTTTTGAACAGCTGTAACGATGTTTTGAGAAAAATAGCCTTTGTGTCCGTCGACATTATCATTTATTATTAAGTGATTAAAATTTATTCTCAACAAACAGTATAGAATAGAATCATTTTTATTCAATATAGATTACATGTAATACTTATTGAAAGTAATTTTTTACTTTTACCACTGGTTCGGAAAAATCCTCTGTACTGGAAAGAACCAACAAGAAACCCTTTTGAAACGGGTTTTGATAGTTTTGATACTTTATAAGAAACGGCACTTTACAAAACATTTATTAGTGATACGATAATAATCTGTGTCGGAGGCCCTAAGAAATTATTATACCATTATTCTTTTCCTTCTTGAAAATATTGTCTTTTATCACCTCAACATCGCTTTACATCAGACTGGGTTTTATCTTTTTTGTAGCTTTAACCCTATGAGGGAGACAGGCATTCATTTTTATAAGATGTATGATAAATTGATGGGGATGGTTAAATGACGCACTTTATTTTTTAAGCAAGAGTGCTTTAAAATACGTATGCTACGAGTATGTTGGTGCTTCATGAATAGAATAAAATATTTTTGCATACAATTCTAATCCACATTTTTTGAAAATAATGCATAATGTTAGTGAGCTTAAAGTATCGTGTTGAGTAGTTTATATTTTATATTCGCCGCGAGATCTTACAGGCCACAGCGCCGTCGGTTACACAGAAATAGAAATAAGTGCTTCCGCGAAATAAATGCAGCGAATTTTTTAAGCCCCAATTCATTATTTTCTACCGTGACAGAGGGTTATTGTAACGATGTTAGTATTGTTTGATATTAGTCTTAAACTTTAATAACTATTTTGCCTTCCCTCCACCTTTCATTAAGTTATGAGATTATAGGTAAGACTTTTTAAAAATTGTGTTGTGAGGTTCTTTGCTTTCTGAGGTTTCTGGCTTTTTTCCACTTCCAGTTTTAATGACTGGTTTGAAATTGAAATGTATATATACATTTCAATTTTTAATGTTGTCTAGTTACAGTTAAGACGTGATTTATTAATGATCTATTTAACATTAAAATTCACTAAACGTTTTCCATTTAAAAAGAAATTTAAATACTACGCGACACGAACCGAGATAAGTATTAAAATACAGTTGTAAACTGTGAGAGATCAAAGAGAAATATTCGTTAAGAATTTATCCGTCTTTTTGTAGTAACGTAGGCGTCTGAAAACAAAGAAGGAAAATTGGCAGTTGGAAAGTGCTGCAGCGCGATGATTGAACTTAGTACTTCTGGCTCTTTGCGCTGAGCTTTTGTCGGAGCGGGAAATTCCATTATAAGGGTTCTGCGAAAGTTCTATAACCGGAGCCGTATTGTCGTCTTTGCCATTTTGGCAGGAGATTTGGAAGTTACCTTTGTTTTAATAACTGACGTCTTATAGTTGTATTCAATTTATTTGTGTTGCAAATTAACGTGTTTGTTGTTTTTGTACTTAATATATTAAGTTTGTATTCATGAGTGCCGTTAAATGAAACAAGCTTAAAGTTGTCTGTTTAGACTTTATTCAAATTTAAATTATTTTATTGTGAACAGGTTATACATATTATGTTGTTATAAAAAAAAGAAAAAGCAGGTCCTCTGTGCTCATTCTGTTGGGGCATACGGGCATACAAATATTCTTTAATACACGATAATATTTAAATATTAAATAACATTAACAAATTAAATTAACATTTAAAATAAAAAATTGGAGAAAAAGGGAATAATAAACCAAAGGTATCAAATTTATTAAGTTTTTTTTTTAATTTAAGGTATGTATAAATATAATTTAATTGCATCTAATTTAACTGTCGTCAAAAAGTTCGTCATATTGAATCAAAAAAACTTATTTTCTATATGATAATTAAATAATGTATTTTTAAATACTTTAATGTTATCGCATTTCCGTATGATAGCATTTGATTATTTTGGGCAGTATCGACTTTTTGCAGAGTTGTCTTTTTCCTTTTGTAACTATAACACTGTAGTCACATCGGCGGGTTCGCTTGACATTTTTAAATCTGTAACCATACCGTTTGACGAATATTATAGATAAAAAGATGTTTTACGCTTTAACCGGCCCTTCAGACTTTCCAAGAGGGCATAATTCAATATAACACCCCTTTGTGTCTCTAAACAACGCCATACCTCTCGTATTTCCACCAGGTACTCGCCCATTGTGGTTGTGCCTTGCACATTTCTTTTGTTCCGCTGCCAGTTCCTTTTGTTCCGCTGCCCGTTTCTTTTGTTCCGCGGTGTCTTTGTTCGCGAGATTGTACGAGTCGCGCGCGCATCTCGGTGCAGCGCCCTTGTGCGTGCGCTTCCTAATTAGCGACCGACGTAGAACGCAAGTCCAGATTTAACCGTGCCGCGTCACGCCTTAATGTGCTCTTCTATAATTACGTTTAATACAAATAGGGCAATTAATATAATAAAGAAATACGTTTATTTGTTACATACATTGTAACAAAGAAAAACATAGGTTAGAAAAAGAAAAAAAACTTAATTTTAACAAAAATATTAAAATAAAACAACATTATATGCAACAAAATCGTTTCCACTGACATTGGAGAACAGACATCAATTCGTAACGCTGATTTTTAGTGTAGCCAGGAGTCAGAGGCAGATGACAAAAGGACTGCAAAAAAACAAATAAACAGTTACTGATTATACCTATCATAATAAAATTCAATGTACATTATATGTGACATATGTATGGCATAATATATCAGTTTAGGTTGAAAAAAAAAAGTGTTCTTAACTAAATAAATGTTGCTTCCTTTTTAACTAAAAAAAAAAAAACACGTGTTATATTCGAAATATTTTAAACGAAATTGTGACACTAATAAGAATAGGTCTGTTAGATACTCCTATAAGTTGTGTATCAAAAACGTTGTTGCAAATACATAATACATAAAAAGCGCCTACGGCATGCTACGAATAGATTTCGAAAAGTGGATTTTAAATGTGTTTTAAGAGAAAACCTATTGTATTGTTTTTGTAAAAATGCCACTGTGATTCAAAAGTATTTCATGTAACAAATACCTTACTCAATATTTTATATAATTTAATTATTAACATTTTTTATTCATTGACATTTACACATGATATTCTTATTCTTATTATTATTGCATTGATTGATTACTTAATTGTTCTCATTACTCAGTGATTATGAAGTTCGAATATGACTGTAATCTTTGAACACAAGCGGAACTTTAACTGTAATACATAATGTATATTATTGTGTTGGTACAAGGTGTACCAGCAAACACACCTTTTATACGTAGGAAAATACTTAATTCGGATAGAGATGAACCAAGTGGTTTATGTCAGATTGTTACCGACGTAAACCCCACGTTGGCCCTCAACGCTAACGAAATACTCACCTGTCCCTACGTACTGGCGTCCGATGTAATGCTTATACAATAAGATGTTCTTACGACGAATAAAGACATTTCATTTCAGAGGGTAACCATGGGCGTTGTCCCCCGCGCCCAACCCATAAAAATTTTGACTGCGCCCATAAATGCAGTATCAGAAATACAAGGACGATCATAAACTCAGTGAATGCGAAAGACAAGAATTTGTGCAAAGTTTTCATTTGATTAAATGTTGGCTCCAGCTAGGATTTGAACACCAGTGTTTAATTTAACTCAAGCGACCGGATGACCATTGATCGTTCGGTGTGTACAAGTAGTCTAAGCGTCAGTTCGTTCAATACATACGGACGATATGCCGTCGTTATACGTGGGCGAAAGAAATTTATTGAAAGTCAATAGGTCACATCCCGTCACGCGGTATGCCCTTGAAATGTTTCGACATTTTAGTTATGAGTTTGGAGCCTTGGGGCCGCGTGGCGGTGACCTCTGGCGGCTGTCTGTCGGGTTATAAGTGAGGTCTCCGACGTCATTTGACTGCTTCGGACATATGAATAAACCAGTATTCTATTTGTAAAGCTATCTATTTCCTTTCAATTACACTTACAATATTAACAAAGATTAAACCGCACTATCGTGATATGTTAACAAAAATGTATGACGTCATTAGTTTGTAAAATTATTTATTCTTATTATTTTTTATTTTCTACGTTACATTCGCGAACATCATCTTCAACTTGTGCTCGGGAGACGGATTTCATTTTTATTCTAGTTACATCAATTTTTAATAAAGTAAAGCTTAATATGTATTTAACCTAAGTGGCAGATACATGACGCGTCAGCGGACATTTCGCCCGCATTCAACCATTGATCAATTGAGGATATTTCCGAACCAATGGCAATATATCTCTGGTCTAATCAGAAGTACATTAATAAAGTTAATAATATATACTCAGTTTGAGATTTTGTTAATGTAGAGTGCGTTTTCGGCATTTGAGTACACCTTATCAACAAACTACCTGAAAACTATAGAACAAATAATATCTGTGTTCTAGAATATACATCAATACGTTACATACTCCATTTTACAATATATTTTATAGAATTGTTATTGCAATTGAATTGTTATATTTATTTTATTTTAATGGGATCAAAACAGTTACATATTATAATAATGTAATAAGTACTCGACAGTTATTTTCTACTAGGAGTAATTAACGTGTAACCTGCACCTATGTCCACAAAGCCATATTCTTAACAATTGCGCAAGTTGTGAAAGTGTAGAAAATTACGCTGATTAATGCATAGAACATAAATCGTTACAGTCAGTCAGGAACTTTGTTATCATTCCTATGAATGTTCTTTTGTTATCATTTTAGTTGGCATTTTGTCTTAGTCTATATTGAGTCCGTCCTGGTATTAATTTTAAAACGGAAAGGAAATGTTATGTTGCTGTGACTCGTGACCTCGGGCTTCCCAAAAGTGAAGCCGCCGTTTTAATTTACCTTGTTTATTAAAGCGAAGACACGCCGGATGATTCACAGTCGCTTCCCTTGCGCTGCTTTTACGACGAGACGTAAAACCGCCTCGTGCCTTTCTTGTTCATTCCCGAGTTCACAACTGACGAATTTTATCAGAAATTTAATATACTATATATTAAATAAATTATATGTATATGTATGTGTGTCTATATATATATATATATATATATATATATATATATATATATATATATATATATAATCGGTGGTAGGTCTCCGTTTCCGTCTACGAGTACGTCTGGGTATATACCATCTTCTTTCCTACCACTGCCGCCAACCAGCAGAGCTTGCACTGCTGTGTTCCAATGTGAATTTACAGTGTATTTACAGGCCAAGATGAATGCCCAATAATGCAAAGAAATAATTATCACATTTAATATAATGTTTATTGTATACCAGAATGAATGTGGGGCAACGTCACAATAGATTAATAACAGAATTAAAAACACAATAAAAATTACGTAGTGTAACAGAAACGGAAACAGAAACAGTAACAGAAACTTAGATTATAAATAATACT
This sequence comes from Parnassius mnemosyne, assembly GCA_963668995.1. Lineage (NCBI taxonomy): Eukaryota > Metazoa > Arthropoda > Insecta > Lepidoptera > Papilionidae > Parnassius > Parnassius mnemosyne. The sequence goes on along the minus strand of CAVLGL010000035.1, from coordinate 13,733,838 downwards.
TATTGAAAGTCACTCTTTTGTTTAATTACCACTAGTTCTGAAAAAACCTCTGTCCTGGGAAGAACCAGCAAGAAACCCAGCGGGACTTTTTTTTTTAAATAACAGCTTACAATCATGTATGTTTTACAATTAACAATACAACAAATTAGAAATAGCTTGGTAGCGATCACCACACATTGAGTTTGTTTGAAGTAAGTAATAGATATGTAACTACATAACAATTGAATCAAGGCAAGATACATTTATAGCTAACGACGGTTAATCACTTGTTAAGCGGACTTTGAAACCTAAAGCTACAGCATTATGCGTCTCACTCCTGGAAACAGGTCTCCTCTTACCTCTTACTTACTTCTGAGTCTGTCTGTACGTGAGGCATTCCATATTAGTCGTCTGAGGTGACAGCATATCAGCATGGGTAGCATGGACTGGGGACAAAAAATTATCCCCTGATTATATCCACTGACAAGAGATAAAATTATCTTGTCCTTATGCCAAAGCATGGCAACGGGGAGAAGTATATTCCCATTTGACATATATATCCTTCGTCCGTAGCATGGAGATAAAAAATTATACTTTTTTGACATTTGAAAGTGTGACAAGACGTGACTTACATTCATACAAAAAATCTATCTAAGTCTATCTCCCATTTTATCTAATATGGATATTATATCCACCAGTGTGCCCATGCTCGAAGGGTGGATAAAACTAAGCTAGGGGATAAACATTTTGTCCTTTCCCCGGGGATTAAATTGTCTCCTGCCCATGCTAGCCGTACTGTAGGCCTTTTTATTTGAAATTGGCTGTAGGGTTCTATGGGCTGCAGAAGCTACTTAGCAATAAGATAACTGTACGCACATTTGTCACTTCAATTTTATGAAAAAATCCTGGCTGATATTAGATAATGGCTTATTCACTCGAATTTGTAAAGAGCAATGGCAGAAAAATAGTTGACAATAATTATAGCGTCTAGAAATAAGTTATATATAAAATGAGTTTTACTATATTTCTATGATTTTTCAAATAAAAATGTATTTTAATTAAAGCCACAGAAAAAAACAAACATATTTGGGAATATCAAATGACTTAAAATCATTTTAATCTATTCAAATGTTGCCATTTAGTATTTTCATACTATTTTCGTATATATTTTGTAAGACTACCAACACAACACACAAAATATTTTTATATTAAGTTATTATTATTAATAACTGTACTATCAGTAATAATAAAAATAAAAGTGATATGGCAGAGAATAAGTCTCTTACAAAGAATTTCCTACAATAATTCATTATCTCAATCATAGTACTATGTAACAATTCCATTTAATGTTATGCCAACACTAGTTAAAATAAAATGTCACTGTTTTTTTTTACTGGCTTTACGGCTCTGGGTTCTAGCCCTTCTGAGAATGTCACTATGACACAAAAGCCCTAGAGCCATGCCAGAAATATACATTTATAGTATGCAAATATATAATAGAGATACAATAATCTAAAACCTCTCAATTATGTATTATGTATTAAGCTAACATCAAACAACCACAGGAAGCATGACTTTTTCCAAGTGACATAGGACATAACCTAAAAAGGTTCAAATGTAAATATCTTTTTTTTGACGCCTTCCCAGTACGAAATTCTTTGACAGATTTATTAAGGGACTGACGCTTAACATTTTAAGATATTTTTGGTATATAGACGCTACCATTTCTTCTGAACTAATTTTATGTATGAAAGTCTGCCATTGCTCTTTAACTAACAAGTGAATTGTTAGTAGGTACGGACTACGTTGTTGCAGTTTAGAGTCGAATGATTCCTCGTGCCAGTATTATTGGCACATTAATATAATATTTACTGCGAAAGTATTGGTCCTTATATAACACTATTAAATGGGGAGAGCACTGTTAAATGTGGTAGAGTTATAGTTGCAGCTCGAATGGTTGGACGCGACCGACTAAGGATTACGATCTTACAGAAAACCAGCGTAAAATTGCTGTTGTATATCGTATGGTGAGTGTAGAGAAGCCGAAACCCTTTCTGCTAGTAACGAGGCATTCTATTTTTGTCTTCAGGGGTGACAAAAAGCATCTACATTTTGATTCTTAATCGAGCCTAGATAAAGGCGTCTATGGTTCACTGCAATCACTTACCATCAGGACCTTGTGCTCGCTTGTCACCCTTATTTTCCTAGCATCTTTAAAAAAACCTGTGGTTGACTGGTAGAGAATGCTGATAGAAATTAAGTCCTTTGTTTGTATACTTTATTTCGATAAGGTATGCAGTAAATGATTATCGTTTTTATGAGCAGAACTTCCGTAATAAATAAAATTATAAATTATTTTAAACAAATCTTTAATTACACCCTAATTTGTGCTTACTTATTATCGCACGTTTAACATTTTGGATCGGGACGAGCGAACCACATTCACTAACCAAACTACTGGTAAGTGGTTGCTGTGACCCATAAACACTTACTTACTGTTTTCGAATAAAAATCAAAATGCAGATGCGTTGTTATATATCTCAGAACTAAGATAGAATGCGTCATACCCAGTAAAAAGAGGTCTCCCGTTCTCTACACTCACCATATGAAATACAGCAGCAATATGCTACATTTTCCGCTAGTACTTTGAGATCTTTTTTGGTCGAACAGACTCAGTCGTGCTGCGGCCATAACTTAGCTGTAGTATGCAAATAAAGAACATATTGTCTGATCTATAAATAGTCTATATTTAATTGTTTCTTCACGGGAAGTTAAACCAGCATAATATGACAGCTGTCCTAGGTCTTATGATTTTAGTTGAAAATGTAGATGTTTCTTAAATGTCTTTACTTTGTTTTCGTTGACATGTTTCTTTTGATAAATTAAGCTACGCTGTACGATAATTATAAATAATCAGTAGCCGACATAAACTATTCTGACACGTTGATAAACGGAGCCAATGTCGCGGAGTGAAATTTGCGCTTTGACAAATGTACTTTTATAACTATTATTTATTAATGCGTGAGATAATTGAAGAGGAGATTAGGGGCATGCTTGTGATTGGTATTAAACATTTATTCACAGATTCATTTATCATTTCATTCGTTTTTTCATTCATTTTAGTAAAATAAATAGTAATACCAAACATCTAGTGATGTGAATACTTTAACTTCAACTTAATGATTTCTTATAATATGATTACTAGTTTAATTTACCTTTCTATATCAAATTTACAAAACATAGGCCCTTGTCACTAGCGTTATGGGCCTTTGCAAGTCTCAAGCATGACTTAGAATATTGACTGGTGACGGGGAGATATGGATCGATCTGATAATTTACCAAGTTGTAATTGAAGAAGACAACTGACGAGTTTCTTTCAGAAAATGTGATTTCGACAAATTATAACAAATTGTTGTTTTCAAGAAGTGATTAAGCTGGAATCTTGTTAATGTTTATGAGAGTTTTATTCATTAAATATCGTGTAGTGACGTTCTTAAATATAAAAAAAATTGCATATTTCTTGTCTTTGATCAAATATAACGTAGGAAATCAACACTTCCATTGGTATACGTGAACCATCATCACATAAAGAGTAAGCGGTGTAAGTGACCGCAGACGAATGTGGACAGCGCTCATACATTTGTTGCGAGCAGTCGATTGCCGTTTACGGCTTGCTGGCGACCCCCCGCGCTTGTAATGCTCTAGCCAGCCTTAATTGTAGCGGGCGGACCCCATGTCGCTCTGTGGTTACTAAAGACTTACACGATATGTTAAGGTACGGTTTATACATCGTGTATGATATGTGTGTATGTGTATTATACATGGTTATTTTTCAAAGAGTAGCCAAATATTAAACTTCAGTTTAAATATATAAATAATGATATAGCGTTATTGCAGTTTTTGCAAATACGAGTAAATAAGGCTTCTACTTTTATTTGAAATTATCCCAAATTGAATTTGATTTATGTGCAATAACGTTTTTTGCCTACCGATCGACCCTTACGAATGTGTGCGTGTGCAGTAAAATTAGTTAAAATAATGCATAACGACCGGAAGGAAGTTACAGTAGAATATTATTTTTTTAAATTAAATAGTATGCCAATTGCTTGTGTTTGTTCATTTATAATTAATTTAAAAAATTCTATTCTCGAAAATTTTATTTTGTCTTAAAACATAAAATATCATTTTTTTTTAATTAAGCTGTATGCCAATTAATTGATCCTTAAATGCTCTGTTAGAATACGTAATTGCTACACGTTTATTGCCGGTTATTACAAAATAACCATTCTGTATACTTGAGTTGTAAGTAATAATGACATTAAATGTGAAGACCAATACCTAAGTATTCTCAATTTAGCACGAGCCGAAGCCTCCAGTCAGAAGCACTTCTGACTTCAGGCCTCGGTCAAAATTAGTTTCGACTGAAATTACAAAGCCTGTAGTCAAAAGCACTTTGTTACCGCTCTTAGCCGATTGTAGGGCAGTTTTTTCTAGGCTCAAATTGTTTTTACTAAGCTCGACAGGATCAACTAAATGTTCGCAGCCTTGGGATGGCCTCAACCTACTGTCACTGATACTTGAAAAAGTAATATCAGTTGATAATTTATCAGCGACAGTAGGTTGAGGTGCGGCTGACAGGCTCTAGTTGATCCTGTTGTGCTTATAAAAAACTAGTTTAGCCCAGGAAAAACCAATTTACATTGATTTACATTATTTTTATAAGGTGTTGGTAAATATACTCGATCTTTGTGTAATATCAAGGTATATTTTCCGCAACAAATGCGTGCAATAACTGGAAATTGCTTACTTCCAATCAAAGTACTTCCAATTGCGTACTGTCAAAGTATGCTTCCAATAAACTAATCGCTTGTACATAAAAGAGCAGTGATAGCCAAAGATTAAGCGTTCGCCGTAAATTTTACGGCTTGCGAGCAATCCAGTTTCGATCACGTCGACATTAATGAAATTGTTAATTCCATTTTTAAGTGATAATTTACAACTTGACATTGACTGAAATCATCGTGAGGAAAACTGTACGTCTAAAAACGAAATATTTTGAGGACATGTGAAGTCCGCCAATATGCAATAGTTTGAATTTTACTTATTAAGTACAATAGTATATCTAGCATATACACGTAGTTTTTTTTTTTTTTTTTTTTTTTTTATAAGATAAGGGTGACAAACGAGCACACAGTCCACCTGATGGTAAGTGGTTGCTGCGGCCCATAGACATCTACATCTATCCTCGTTTGCGAATCAAAATGCAGATGCGTTGTCACCCGTGAGGACTAAGATGGAATGCCTCATTTCCAGTAAAAAGGGCCTCCGGCCACCTGCACTCACCAAGCGAAACGCAGAGGTAAACCTCTACTTCACGTTGGTATTCTGTGAGGTCGTGGTACCACCCCGGTTCGAGCCGGCCCATCCGTGCGACAGCAAAAGCCGCCGCGTGGCTCTACCACTGTTAAAACCAATGTAACCAAACATAAGGAAAAATATATTAATACTAGACACATCAGTATATAGGCTGCACTAAAAGTATCGGGAATGGAATATTTCCACTGTTCCTGTCATATTAAAATCTTTTTAATTGAAAAAACTTGTCACAAGGTTTTGTCAAACTTGTTTAGTCGTTGAAAAAATGGAATTGACTCGAGAAAATTCAAGAGCGATGATTTATTATGACTTTCGAAGTAGTTTAACACAAAAACAGTATAGTATCAGGTGACGAATCCTGGATATACGCGTACGAACCTGAAACAAAAAACCAGTCACGAGTTTGGGTGTTCGAAAATAAGTTAAAGCCAACAAAAATTGTTCGTTCACGGAGTGTTGCAAAAAAAATGGTGGCCACGTTTGTCTCCAAAACCGGCCATGTTACGACTATTCCTCTTGAGGGACAAAGAACGGTTAATGCAGAATGGTATGCTAGCATTTGTTTGCTACAGGTCGTTTCTGAACTCCGTAAAGAGAACTGCAACCGCCGCATCATCCTTCATCACGACAATGCGAGTTCTCAAACCGGACACAGAACAAAAGAGTTTTTAGAGCAAGAAAACATAGAATTATTAGACCATCCGCCGTACAGCCCCGACCTAAGCCCTAATGATTTCTATACTTTCCCTAAAATAAATAATAAATTGCGTGGACAGAGATTTTCATCACCTGAAGAAGCTGTGGACGCCTACAAAACGGCCATTTTGGAGACCCCAACTTCCGTGGAAATGGAATGGTTGCTTCAATGATTGGTTCCATCGTATGGAAAAATGTGTCAAATTTCGCGGAGAATACTTCGAAAAGCAATAAATACATTTTTAAATAGTAATGTTGTGTCACTTCCTTGGTTCCTGAAATTTTCGGTGCCGCCCTCGTAGTCATTTATGCACACATCGCTATCAGGCAGGAATTTCGTGTCCTAATTATTGTATACCAATATGTTAAACGTTGTATTACCTTAATTACTTCTGACGTATATAAGCGATTGGATTTTATAACGTTCGAAATGAATATCAAACAATTTTCATTTGAGAGCACGCCTGTGGATTTAATTTACATTTGAGATATTTTATTCACATTTACATCTAAATTGAATTTTATGTAACAGGTCCTTTGTGCCATTTTGCTGGATTTCATATAATATAATTTAATTTATTAATATAACTTTCTTTTGTGTCTTTAAAAAAAATCCCGCTTGGTTTCTTGCTCATTCTTCCCAGGACGGTGGTTCTTTTTTGCGAACGAGTGGTAAAAGAAAAAGTGACTTTCAATAAGTATTACTGTAAGATTACTGTATGAGGTCAGGTCGGTGCTTGTGTATGATGGCGTTGAAAGTGAGACCGTCGCGCCACGAGGTCGTGAAGTTGCGCACGTTTACGTTGTTGTAGCCGGCTGTCTTCATCTGACACCACAGCAGTAGAACATCCTTCGCCGATTTTGTTACTTTGTTGTTAGTCTCTTTGATTGTTATGTCTTGGATCTGTGTACAAATAATGCTGATATATAATTGACTACAGTAAATATAATAATAGTTATATAGATATATTGAATAAAAATGATACTATTCTATTATATTCTCTTTGCTAAGCAACAATTGACGAATAGCGTAATTATTTTACTTTATTACTCGAGTCGTCGGTCTGGGGTCTGGGAAGTTTAGTTTTGATATATTCGAGATGGTTCTTCCTCCATCTGCCAGAGATAGACAAGATATTTATCTCTAGCAAGATATTTATCTGGCGTTTCCCGTACTCGGTTTCGCCGATAATGTCGAGGCGAGATGGAGGGATAAGTTTTCTTCAGCAGTCATTCATGTTATACGTTTTCACCGTTAAACTAGCGCAAATTAATTTCCTGGATATGTGAGTGATATTTTTAAACACAACAAATTTTGAAATTGCACAGCGTACAACATACTAATACACTTAAAGAAATTAAACACTCGCGAGCCAACATTCGCCTGTTCGGTCCGATGTTGGAGAGGCTTTAATTGTTTGCAATAAACGCCAGGCGCAGGCTTTCGCCTGTTACCCTTCATGTCTGTTTGGCGGACGCTAATTTACGGGCAACGGCCGTAATGTCCTTCTAACTAGTCATAACGTCTGACAGTTACGAGTTAATAGAATGCGCTATGGCCTACGGAATATATATAAGCCTCGGGAATCCCGAAGCCATTAATTTTTTTCTTAAAGTTAAGGCCATATTTTCGTGTTGAAATGGCCTGTTTTTTCTGGCATTATTGTTTACTTTGTTTCATAATTACTTCATTATCTAGAATCGTATAGTTATTTTTTAATTTTAAAATTAAATAGAATTGAAAACGTGTTGATATTTACGAAGAATTCTATAAGTAAATACACTTTATTTATCTAATTGTTAAAGGGGATTCTAAGAATATGATTAAATGTAAATTTAATAATCATCAACATTACATCCCATCACAAGTCCACTACTTAACAGAGGCCGCGGCCGCACCGGAGCTACATGCTTCAATCGACTTCCTGTCTTTTATCAGGTTCGTCACTCCATCTAGATTGAACACTGTAGAAACAGAATAACCGACTAAGCCGAACGAATCAGTAAATAGTAACGGTTCGGTCATAAAGCTCGAAGAACCGACAGCCGATGGGGAAGAAAGGAAAGGTGTCTCGAGTGACAGCCTCGTCACGGTACGGGTAGGGCGCGCCCTTATTATACGGAATCTAATGATATTGTCTATGAGTAATTGAAATTTGGTTTTACAAGGAAGATGCTTAAAGATTTTATGATCTTATTGATGCAAAATTACCACTGAATCTCATATTTACTGTCCGCCTATGTCCGTTATTTTGCAAGATTTAAAATCGAAAATAGTACGAGTATCAATATTCGAAGGCAAGTAATCATACTATTTAATAATAATATATGTTGTTTGTTTTTTAATAATAATATATGACATTTCAAATAACGATCGAAGTAATGTAAATTTGAACATGTAATACTTAGAGCTTAATTCAAAACGGCAGAAGGTCACAGTGTCCGTAACGACGGTCGTGTGTACGAGGCGTAAAGTGTAATCAAACAGACGTTTCGGTAGGTATGTGTTGACCGCAGTAAAAGTTAACTTAGTTCTCCGAAAACCTATTTGGGAATATAAGCCGGGAGGTCATCCCGCCTGGGGAAATGGCAATCCACGTTTTATGTTTATGAAGATCCGTGTTCGGGCTGTTATAAATTAAAAGTACTATTTATTTACGTGGCCTTTAAACCGCTTTGGTACGAACGACGAGCGCGGCTTATAAAAAAATTGAGGTCTCTGCTGCAATAATATACGGAACGGTCGCCTATGATCGCTGAAATGAATGAAGCCGATACAAATTGACATTTGTAGACATAAAAAACGTTCATAAAATACGCAGTAAAAATTAATTGCAATGCTTTAAGGTGCTTCTGAGCGCATTGAACATTTGTCATTCTTTGAATATACAATAAAAATTTAGTTTACGATAGAAAAATAAATGGTATCGTGTCCCGAGTGTTTTTGCTTCGATGAACGTCATTGTTTAATAATAGATGAATAAATTTTCCTACAATAAGAAAGGAATAGAGTCATCTTTAACATATCGTAGCTATGTAGCTACGATATGTTAAACATGACTTTGTATGTACAAAACATATTTTACTAACAAATACTCACATGTGCATACACAACTCAGCTGTTAAAGAATGTGAGTGCCTTCCCTAATTTACTAAACTATTGCGGAAATACTCAAACGTTGGTCAATTTTAGGTTGCCGTTATGTATCGTACTGTCTCTATCACTTTAAGTTAAAGTAACTGTGACATCACGAGACTTAACGATGTCTTAAAATTGAGTAGCGCTTGAGTATATGGTCATATGTGAGTAGTAAATTATCACTTATGTAAACCGGACACCCACTCAAATGCTTAGAATAGTTTCAGCGTTCCTAAGATCAAAACTCAGCAAGTCTTACTGTTGTTTTTATACATAAACGAAGTGACAAACGAGCACACAGTTCATCGAATACTGACTGGTAGGATATTGGGGCCCATACAATGTTGCCCAATTATATAACTTCAAAATCAGTATTTGATGAACATGAACATTAAATCACTAATATTGTTGTAAATAAGCAAATAATGGTTAAAACACACAGTTCACCCATTTTTTTTTTTATAGGAATGGGGTGACAATCGAGCACACAGTCCACCTGATGGTTGCTGTGACCCATAGACATCTACATTTATCCTCGTTTGCGAATCAAAATGCAGATCAAAATGCGTTGTCACCCGTGAGGACTAAGTTGGAATGCCTCCTTTCCAGTAAAAAGGGTCTCCGGTTCTCTACACTCACCATACGAAACACAGTAGTGTTAAACTGCTATTTTACGCTGGTATTATGTAAGAGCGTGGTCCTTCCCCGGTCGAGCCGACCCATTCGTGCTAAAACTATACTACTAATATAGCTGCAGCATGGCTCTACCACGTATAAACCCATTACACATTTCACAGGCAGGTCTTGGCTTTTTTACTCAGTCAAGTAACAATTTTCTTACTACTTGAAAATGCAAACAGAACGTGTTAATGACCAGCACGTTACCTTTTGTATTAAGCAATTGGTTTGCCTTATCAAGGTAATGCTAACAACGCGGATGGCCGAGAGGCTTCTGCTAAAAACGTTACCTTACGACATATCTCCGCGCCATCTTTGGACAAACCTTCTCTTTGTTTACAACGCACGGTAAGGTAAAGAAAAATCTCGCCTTAAACAACTGCCGTATATTCTACCACAACTTCATTAGACATTCGACTGACATACCTTGCGAGAATATTGTTACAACTGATGTAATTTTTGCACGTCTGAGAGCAGGCTGAACACAAGTACTTTACTTATATTTATTGTGACCTTTTTGAACTGTGTTATAAATAAAATAAAATTAAAAAAGTAAATAAACGTTTGAACTTGATGCCAAGGCAGCGCACTGCGTCTGATAATTTAAAATAAAGGCTGGTCTTCGCTTTGCGTTCAATGTATGCAAAATTATTATTATTATAACCATTGACCTACTACTCAAGTTATTCTTTAGTCTACTACTAAAGAATAACTTTAGTCAATGGTCAATGATAATCATTGACAGCTCTGCACAGCCTATGTTCACTACACTTAAATACGGAACAACTAAATTTATTAGTCCATACAAACATTATATATATGCGATAAGAACACGCGGCCCTGCAACGCCGCAACCTATCTCCGTTAAACGAGCCTCTAAGAATTAATTGTCGTTATCTATCGCAATTTAAATTTTTTATAGTTTTATAATTAAACAGTATTCCTTAAATTCAATCATAGAACGAATACAAACAAAACGAATACAATTTAAATTTAAATGTAGCAAAATGATTCAGGTTTCGCCTCCCAAAATAAATTACATCGTGACAAATTTTCCACCCAGAGACAGTTTAAATCGTGGCTTAGTGTGAAAGTTGTTGAGATAGGGCGGTGGCCGCCCTTCGTTAATATATTCAGGCAATTTCGCTGAGGCGCGCTTCGCCCGGGAGCCGAGCGCTGTCTAGGCCCCAGATTAAATTTGTACCCTTCTGTTTGTCATTACATTTTGTTACTTTTATCTTGCTGTCGTGTGATGTCCCAGTGAAATCCCTTAAACAACTTCGATAATACTGCTCTTTATCGCATAATTTAAATGTATTATAGCTGATTACTGTTTTTGTTGAGGTAGGATACTTTGGAACCGAACAGAGATTCAGGGACCCCTCGTTTCTGGTGATAGAGACCACTGTGAGGTTTTAGGCGGTAGAAGTCCGGTATAACCTTCCCGTTGCCAGTGCGAAATAAAGATTTCCCTTGAACTTCGTATTTTGTTAATTTCCACGTTTGTAATGTTAATTAAAATTAATTGTTTGAGCGGTGTAATTATTAGTTACCCGATGAGTTTAACTTATTTGTTAACAATCTCTATTATTCGATATCTCGGCTTCCTTCAAAAGGATTCAGTATCTGAATCTATTGAGTTTATCATTATAAATGATTACGTTTCATTGACAGCTACGGACATTTCCTTTTGCCTATGTGTCTAAATTATTTGGACAGAATTATATATATTGTGAACATAACCATCAATACATCATAATCATGTTTTAACGGGACACTCACGGTAAATTACATCGTATTCGAGCGACACTAACACGATGTCCAGGGATGACTGAATCGGTAATTTCAAATTTTCTTATACATAGCAATCAGTGGTTAAAGTAAAACTACTTGTGGATATCTGTTTAAACAAAACAATTTACAAGATATTTATATATATCGTATAGTGTAATAGTGAGTAGCAGTGTGGCGAACTAAGAGCTGTTTTTACGTCTTAATAATGTGAGGTAAGGTGCATTCATTGACTGCTATTTATTTTTGCGACCTAAGTGTTTTTAAGATATCATGCGTATAAATAAGACTCATTTCCCCCAAGCAAGAAGACCTGACAGTGTCTGAATCATTTATTAAACAAAGTTTCAAACTCGTAAATGTTTGGGACATTTCCCGTGTCGTTCCTTATATCAGTAGAATGGTCTAACCTTTATTCAAAGGTTTTATAAGAGTTATTCTAATTTTTTATTTAATATTCAGTTTCATTATATTGCCTAACAGGACTAAAACTTTCCCAAAATACTTTTATACTTTAAGAATTTATATAAAAAGCATTCAGTTACATATGAATACGTTAAAAAGATTTTTGCAATAACGTTTGCGAATTAGGATATAATTTTCGAACGAAGCCTAGTAGCAAGCTTTAGATTAACCGCCACTTGACAAGGCCGGGGAGGCTTCTTGACTCGTAGGTCGTGTAGATAGCGGGGTGGGTCTAGCCGTCGCTGCCGTCGCCCGGTTAACACCATGACGCCTTGGAAGCTTGCCCGTTGGACTTTAGATAAGCGCGCGCGTATTGCTGTTCCAGGTCGAAGATTTTTATGCACCTTTTTGTGTCGAGTTCTGCTGTTCAGTCGCACCGTTTATATATGTTTCTGCTGTATGTGTAGATGCATGACTTGAAAATTGTTTTTAATGAATTTGCTTTTGTTTTATTGATAATTAGTTAACGAGTAAATATATTTATTGTATTCAGCATTCAATAAATTAGACGTTTTCAGTTTGATAAAAATCTTGAGGTTACGTAATAGGTTATCACGGCTTTAAATTTAAAATTATGGACTTTTAAAATCAAAACTATATAAATATGGACAAGTATTTTTCTAGTTACTTTTATCTTTTAAATTATATGTGACTTATTCAGTAGTGTGTAGCCACAACCAAATTGTAGAAATATATAGCTCGCTGTTCTAAAGGTATTAATACAATCAATAATGCATAAGACCTCGTCAACATTTTTTATCTGGCAGTGCGTTACGACACCCTAAAACCATGGCGATGCGCCACAATAAGCATCGGCAACGTCTGTGTGGCTTCACACTAAGTTGGCGCTAATTAGACGAGTCGACGTTAGACGTAGTCTAAATTCGTGCCGATGTCGATGCATTATTGTATCTTGGATCCAAAAGTCGTCGCAAACACGCGTATTTGCGCAGACTATTGTCATGTGCGGTCGCATTTTACGACTTGTTCAAGTCAACTTATCTGCAACTTTGGTTTATTCATTCGCAATTTGCGTAGTAATTGTAAGCTACAAGCACCTTACGATATATCGATGTGACTCATACAGACGTTTGTCTAAACAACAGTCTGTGCAGTGTAGACCCGCCGTTACTATTTGAAAATTTGTGCCTTTTAATTAATGTTCCACGACTTTTTTCTACCACTAGGACGTACATGGAGGTAAAATACTTGACAGATTTCATAGCGAGGAACACAATATCTTAGGAAAATGTAAAGGTTAATGTTTTCTTCTGTATTATTAGTTATATTTTATATTAATTAGATCAGAAATGAATAATCCAAACTATAAATGTAACCAAAAGTTACAAAAATTAATAAAAGAGTTAAAAAGTGCCAGAAGTTAAAGATCAAACCACTGAGGCATGTTTTGTGTAAATTAATTTCTCAATTGAGTGACATTGTGTAACAAAGAACTTTACCTCAGTCACATCTAGCTGCATCTGGTGAGTGGAAGGTTATTAGCACTCATTGCTATGGCTTCTAAAAATCTCTAAAATAGTTTTTTTATGATTATAGAGCATGCAATAAGCGCTTGTATTATATACTCTATGTATGAATTATAAAGTATGTATAAAGGTGGAACGCTACAGGCGTCATTTGGAATTACTACCGACCTATTTCATAAAGAAACTCGTAGAATTACCTCCAACGAGTTAATACCATGCGTGTTTTGCATCTTTCATCGTTATATCTGATTCATTTGAATTACCGTCTAATTTGTCCGGATTATTAAACATGGACGCGGTTTCGAGGTTATGAGATTTGACCATGTTTATCGCTGTATCACATAATTATGCAATTAGTTCTAGTTTTCGTACGTCGGTAGATTCATTTGCGTAGGCCATTATTAATAATCAGGTGGAAGTGTCAGTAAATAAAAACTGGAGTTTAAAATAGATATTTATACGATCGATTATTGTGCAGGTAGCTCAGTACTGTGGTTTATGGAGTAGGACTATGTTCAGCAGTGAACATGTGTTCGGCTGTAATAGTGATGATATAATAAAAAATACCCTAGAAAATGAAAAATGTATGTTACAACGTATAAGCGACATTCTAGTAAATTCAACTAAGTAGACTTATAATAGATAAAGATAGGAGATAGGGTTAATTATTAAAATTACACGAAAGAGCTGTAACTAGATTTTCGATGCTCAGTCTTTCACCATAGTCAAGTTAATAAAATAACCATCTTGTATCGATCTGAAATCACTAGCTCGGTAGTGGAGGATGACGTTTGTTGAGTATTCTGTTCGCCTGAAATATATATTTTAAGGACGTATTACATTAATATCCTATTCGTACTATTAATGCTTGTCGGATTTTCTGCTCATTAATGAAGGCTTTCGTCCAATGGCGGGACACATAATACCTTTTAATTTTGCTTTATATCACCACGACTATAATCAGTTGTCAGTCCTAATATGATTCCTTGTTTGGGAAGTTTTTTCATTAAGTAATGGAAGCCAGCCAACCTTTGAATTTATACATTTCAAATGAAATGTGGAAGTTGAACTATTTTCCCCTTTAAGAGAGTTTCCATTGTCTAGATTAGCATCCTGTTGGTAATTTAGTTGGCTGTATCTCGTCTGACGCCGACGGAAATTTGTTGCCTCGCGCCGCGGCGCCGGTTCTCGCTGCAATAACTCTCTACCAATATGTTTATATTTGATTTATTCGTTATTAAATTACTAAATTGTCTTTTTCTACTGTCATTACTTGCGAGCAAAACTCTTCATTCAATGCGAGCTGTTTTTAATGGCTATGGTTTATTTTATACTTTATTGCGATTTTATTCGAATTAATTTTATCACAAAATTGTACCTGGTACAGTCATGCTGCAATTTTATTATGGTTCGACCACAGCAATATCATGCACTCACATAATAATACCATTGTGAAATAGCAGCTGAATGCTGTTGTTTTGTATGGTAATTGCAGAGAAACTGAGACCCTTTTTACTGTACGGGGCATTCCAATTTAGACCTCAGGGTTGACATCGCGCCTGCATTTCGATTCTTGAATCCAGCATCCACTCGATTTTTCATCTATCATCCTGAGGACGAGAGTACTCCCCCACATTCGTAGCATTGTCGATGCAGTTTTTTTTTCGCATAAGTGTGTAAATTTTTCATCTACGTTCGCGGCCACAAACGTGCTTGTTGCGATTCAAAAAATTGAATTGACATATATGTTTTGATTTAATTATATTACAGTGCGAAATGTAACATAATTATATCACAATGAAAAGGAGTGTGTATTGCAAATCAAAATCATTGTTCTTTGACACAAGGAATTTAAGTTTTATAAAAAGACGTATGATCACGTCTTTTTTATTGTAATACCATTACGATATTCTGATAGCGTTTAAATATGAAAGTAAAAATGTTTAATGAAATTCAAAATTGCAGTATTTTTTTTAAATATGATAATATTAAGGAAAT
Source organism: Parnassius mnemosyne (assembly GCA_963668995.1). NCBI lineage: Eukaryota > Metazoa > Arthropoda > Insecta > Lepidoptera > Papilionidae > Parnassius > Parnassius mnemosyne. Next base: position 13,718,229 of record CAVLGL010000035.1, on the reverse strand, counting down.
GCGTCGTTTGCCTCATTCAGAGAAAGACTCATCCAGCCAAGCAATATTTAAAGATGCTAACGAGGAAAGGGATTATTATACAAAGTAATGTTGATTATTTTTACAAACTCGTTTTTTATATTGTAATGTTTCATCTTTAGCTATCTAGGATGAGCAAACCTCTTCTATAATTTGTTCCTAAGACCATGCGAAAAAGTATTTTTAACGAAATATTTAATTTAATTATGTTTTATTTAACAAGTCACAAAATCCAATCCCTGTTTGGGGGTCCCTGGAAGCGCTCCAATGTTTTCCGCTCAACTTACCGTCCTTCACTATTCATCAACGTCCAAATCCTTTGACCGCTTTTCCGTTCACTTGCTACGTTTTCTATGAAATTAATATGCTTTTACATTCATTAAATCAGACCCTTTCCGTTATGTTAACGTCTATTACTATTTACCCGAATATGGCGGGTATTCGGATAAGTATTAAAATACACACACCTACCACAATTAAAAACCCTATATTAACTATTTAGCTGAACATAGTCCGGTATTTGGGTAATTAGTAATAACACGCACCACCCACCGTTTATAAACATAAAAGCCTAAAAGAAAGGTATTTTTTGGGTGGCGGGAATGTATGTCCGATTTTTACCCGTGTTCAAAAAACAAATTGGTTCTAAATTTGACGCGTATGTTTTCTTATGATTGTTTAATGATATAAATTATTATTTTTTATTAAATATGTTAGTTATACTTCAGGAACGGTCAGATATAAATTTGAAGAATTCTTCCATTTTCGATACACTGTTACTTAGCACCGACATCAGACTATAGGGGCAAATTATTTTATTTCTTTACGTTTCTGAAGTCAGTTTTTACTCTGTATCAAAAGTTTATTATCACATACGAACACGACATGAACTGTTCAAAAACTTGCGACCCTAAACAACACAATAAGCTAATGCACGTGATAATGGTAGTCGAATTTTTTGTTTTTTAAATGTTTTCAAGAAAATAGTGGCTTTACATTAATTGTGAGATCAAAATTAATAAGTTTAGATATTCAACTGCAGGTTCATTTCTTGAGTGAAGCCTATGTATAGTAGTCGACTTGTGAAGGGTTGTAATGATGATGATGATGAATCAATTCCAATAAAACAATCAATCTGTCTTACAAACGAGACTCACACGTGACCTTATAATTATTGAACATTAATAAATAAGAGTAGTGAATAAAATTCATTGTCAGTGAATATTTAGGTGTTGATAATTTACTTAACCGTGTGCGTGCCCATAATTAAATATTAGGTCCTTACATATGAAATGATAAACTTAGGAATGAGGATATCCGCAGTAGAACCAGAGTAACCGACATAGCCCAACGGATTAGTAAGCTGAAGTGGCAATGGGCCGGCCATATAGCTCGAAGAACCGACAACCGATGGGGAAGAAAGGTTCTCGAGTGGCAGCCTCGTACCGGTAGGCGAAGTGTAGGGCGTCCCCCCACGAGATGGAGTGACGACCTGGTAAGACATGCAGGAAGTCGATGGATGCAGGTGGCTCAGGACCGTGCTTTGTGGCATTCTTTGGGGGAGGCCTATGTTCAGCAGTGGACTTGTGAAGGGCTGTAATGATGATGATGATGATGACATATGAAATTCGGGTTTTGTCGTACTGACCACTTTGATCTGAAATATCTCCTCTTTGGTTAAGAATTCCAAATTCAAATTTATAAATTATTCATTTAGCTGGTACATTTGAGTTTTGAAACCAGTCATTCATTTGTTATTTCCTCATTATTTTTTTTCTTTGGCGTCGCTTATTACCGCACAATGGAAAACATGAAATATCGGTATATTTACGAGTACCGGTTCTACCGCGGTACCAGTATAGCAGAAACAGCTCGAAGGATTAATGACATGTACGCCGCTGGTGTCGCAAAAGAAAGCACGGTACGTTTTTGGTTTCAACATTTTCGTTCTGGAAATTTCGACCTTCAGAACCAACCGACCTTCAGAATTTCTAAAGGTCCAAATTGGAAAATGGAGCGGATCCATCATAAAGCACTTCAGAGATAGCTGCAGGCTTCGGGGTAAGTGATAAAACTGTATTAATCCACTTGAAGCAAATCGGGTAAGTAAAAAAAACTTCAACGATGGGTACCTCATGATTTGAGTGAATCGAACTTGCAAACACGCGTAGACTGCTGTGTTACTTTGCTCAACCGACACAATAATGAAGGGATTTTAAATCGAATCATTACTTGTGATGAAGAGTGGATAGTGTACGATAATCGGAAGCGCACGTCGCAATGGCTGAACCCTGGAGACCCAGCAAAATCCTGCCCTAAATGAAAATTGACTCAGAAAAAGTTACTTGTGAGTGTTTGTTGGACTAGCGCCGGTGTCATTCACTACAGATTTCTAAAATCTGGATAAACGATTACGGCAGATAATATTGTCAGAAACTGCAATCCATGAAAGAAGAACTAGCTGCTAAGCAACCGAGATTGGTCAATCGCTCTAGGCCACTGCTGCTTCACTACAACGGAAGACCACACACTGCACAACAAACAACCACTAAGTTAGATGAGCTACAATTGGAATGTCTGCGACATCCACCGTACTCCCCGGAACTTGCTCCAACAGATTACCATTTTTTCCGGAATTTGGACAACTTCTTACAAGGAAAAATAATCAACTCCTATGCGGCAGTCCAAACCGCCTTCAAAGAGTTTATTGATTCTCGCCCACATGTTTTTTTTTAGTAAAGGGATCAATGAATTACCTATTAGATGGCAAAAGTGCATAGATAACAACGGTGCATACTTTGATTAATTAAATATATTTTACATAAAAAAAATTGACTTTATATTCCTCCCGTACAAAGCGCCAATTTCATATGTAAGGACCGAATAGTTACTGTTGTACGCAACATTGAGTAAATCGTTTCAATGTTACAAACAAAACCTAAGATTGAACGCCTCATTCAGTGATCTATGATCCCAGTGATCATACCGATTCTCCATATCGTTGAAAATTGAACCACTACAATATATTATGAAATACTCTAGGAAAAGAAATAGAAAATAGAGTTTTGCCTACACAGATAGTCTCATAGAATAAATAATAAAAAATAAAAAAATTTGTACAACCGACTTTAATATAAATTATTAAGAATAACTCAAAAACTATTTGACATACCTTGATCAAATTTATATAGGACCACATGTGAAGCAAAAAAGAATCCTCGAAATCGGTTCACCCAGTAAAAAGTTATGAGGTAACACATAAAGAAACATACAGTCGAATTGAGTACCGGCTCCTTTTTGAATTCGGTAGAAAAAAGGCTACAGATACGTTGTCACTTTTAAGGACTTAAGATGGCATGCCTCACAGCTTGCAATTAGAATTACAGTTACAATTTATTTTCAATTAAACGTTTATAGCTGCATTATAATCTAAACTTTAGAAACTCCATCCGCGGCTGGTCGTTGCTGCTGGTGATAAGAGGGCTGATTCTTTTCTCGCTCAAAGGCTAAGTATAGCCATTCAGCGGGGAAACGCAGCCAGCGTTCTTGGAACCGCATACCGCTTGGAGTAGGACTGTATGATAATCAAGTTACTAGTTTTAGTTTTTTTTTTAATTACAGATTTGTATATATAATATAATAAAATACTTCCGAATTTCTTGAGATATTTACAATTAAACTGAAATATATTGACAAAAACAATAATTGTATACAGCGCTTTTGATCTATCACCGTTCTTCATGAGTTTACGTAACTTCGGCTCTAGCTTTTCGTAGCCTGTCCGATATGGAAGGGGTTTTGCCAAATTGAGCTTTTAATATAAGAAATTAAATATATTGTATGTATTTGAAATGCAAAAGCTTCACCTACAGTACCTCTCTAGTGTAATTATACAAACAAGGAGCGAAGGCGGTTCAAAGTCGAAGCGTATCAAATGTTCACGAGCGTCGTATCCTCCGACACTGATTGATCGAGCAGGAGGCAGAGCAGGACGGAAGATCAAGAATGGTCTAAGATTACATTTTATTATCGTCGTGGAAAAGGGAACGCGGTCGTTTGTCTGCGGTTTGATCCCAGGGCGTAACAGTGCTGTAACTAATGTCCAGCTTTAAGTCGAAGCCAGAAAGAAATGGCGCGTTCATTTTAACAAATTGGACGAACCGTCTTAAGGCGTATGTGACATATAATATGAGAGCCTATATACGCATACACATACATATCATAAGATATCTCTATAAGATTTTAATTAAAATACATGACAACCGTTGCTACATGCTATAACAGTGAAAAGGAAACAACTTTCTCCAGAACATGGGAATATGTTAAAAATACATACACCGTGTAATACTCGATCAAATTTATATAATGTATTTATATTTTATAACTTATATGGATGGCCTATTTTTGGCTGGTATTAAACAAGCTCAATCGATGTTCATAATTACTCGGGTAACAGATGATATAAATATGGCGGATATGAACTGTCAAAAACTCGCGCCTGATCAAAATATCTAATAATAAGCAAATGTATCGTGGTGTCTTTGTATCACATGAAAGGTGTTAATGAGTACATTCCAAATATATATAATTCGTTTTTTAAATGTATTTTATATACTTAAGTAAATGAATCCGTTTAAGACATAATCTTGCTTTTTTAACCGACTGCCAAGGGAGGGTTATGTTTTTCGCGCGTATTTTGTACGTACGTATGTATGTTTGTTTGTGAATTTTATGTTTACCTCGGTATCTTCCAAACGGCTAGATGGATTTCTACAGTAAAGATACCGTTATATTTGTCTAAAAAACTCAAGTGTTAGATAGCTGTTTGAAAAAAAAAAACAAATGGCGGAATATTGGCGTGAAATAGTAAAACGTAAATTTAAAAAAAAAGTAACCAAACCTTTGAGTAGGGTATCAAAGGATAAATATAATTATATGTAACATTTTATTCAATTAAATATATGATAATATAATTGAATAAAATTTTACGGATTTTATCGTGATTGACTTATTTTACTAATTTATATCTTTTTTAATGACATTTGAAAATTGGATTGAGATATATGTATATAAGAGATTAAATGTTTCTTAATCGTTGATGAAAAGCAGGCGTTTTTTTTAACTTACTCTAAGCGGAAACAGCGCTCTCTGGGAAGTGTTCGTTAACATTCAAGCTAAAATAAATCGCGTCACAATTTATTACCAAATAAAAATATGGAATGCATAAAGTGGTTATTGATATGATATCCAATCCATTGAATTGTCGCTTATTAATGAGTCTGTGTCTCCCCTTTTCGCCGCATGCTCGACTTTGGTGAGCTAGGGGGAATAGTTATTTGCCCTTTTTATTACGTACCAGAATAATTTACACAGAATTCCTGCGGGTTCTAAACTGTATTAAATACATTGTACTTAAAAATAACTAACCACATAATATTATTGTTATTAAAACAAGAAAGACTTATTGTAAAACTACGAAAACTGACTATTTAATTTGCAGTTAGATTTCAGCCGTAGAACTAGGACTGTTTTGAATATTTGTGAAGTATTGTGTTAATATTTAATTCCAATGGGGATCTTGTCCATTGTTATATGTATTGTCAGCGGATCGTAGCATAGCTCTCTTATCCCTGACTCGGATGATAATTTTTATTGCTATCTCCTAAATCTATATCCTCCGATTTCGATAGAAGTTTCAATTTTATGTCTCTAGCTATTTTCATCACGATTTTCATATGCACATAATTGTGTATACAATATGTGGAAAGATAATATTATGATTTATCGAAGTATACTTGGGGCGTAGCCCTTTCACTTCCCGACTCAGATGCAATAATAAATTTAACCCTCTGGGGGACATGCGTGAGAGTTTATGTTACTTTATTATATAAAAGTATAATGAAGAGTGTGGCGAACACTCTTCTCCGCAATACGGACGATGGAATATAATTGATCGACGATAATTTAATTTTTTTTTTCAATTTGGTGAGTGTAGAGAACGGAAGACACTTTTTACTGGAAAAGAGGCATTCCATCTTAGTCCTCACGGCTGATAACGCATTCTGCATTTTATCCGCAAACGAGGATATACCTAACCTGAAACCACCTAACGTGAAATATTTCGCATACGTCCGTCTTCAAAAATACCTATCTAAACTAGAATAGAATAGAATAAAATAAAATAATTCTTATTCAATATAGATTATAAATAATTCTTATTAAAAGTTTTTACTTTGTCCTTTGGTTCGGAAAAAAGCCTCTGTCCTGGGAAGAACCAGAAAGAAACCCTGCGGGAGTGTTTTTTTCCGCAGTATCATAATAAATATATACCACAGGTTATACCATTGCTTACAACACTCACATAAGAAACAGCTTGCAAGCAATTACCTCATTCCCAGGGGTTGTTATCAACTATGTAATCATTTATATTACAATAATCCTTTTTATAGTCTTAGTCTAATAAAAAATTTTAACTTTGTAATCGAGACCTTGTATTACTTTTTTACCCCATGAATTACTTTCTTTTATTTTTTATTTCCAATAGTCGTGTACGCTCAGATGGTTAGCGCTCGCTGTAAATTTCACAGTACGCGACCTACCCGGGTTCGATCCCCGCCGGCACCACTGAAATTGTTAATTGCAATTTTAAGTGCTGATTTACCACGTGCTCGATGTTTCCACTTGCATAGGATCTAATGAATATTATCTTTACCTACACTGAAAAATCATAACAGAATGATAAATATTAACGATTTGTTATACTTACGCGAATATTAAACAGTGAACAAAAATACTTTCATGGTTCTAATCGCGTTAAACTTAAACCTCCCGTGTCTATGGGTGCTGAAAAGCACTCGAAACGTTGGGACTTAAAAACAAATTACCTAAATTAATCTCGATACAATCCATAAAAGTTATTTTATTCAATGTTAAATATCAACAAATGTTTCGAATTTCTTAATAACTACAATATTTGTTATTTGTTAGTAAGTAAAAATGCGATCAAATTCAAGTTGTTAGCTCTGAGTTCGCCTCTGGTTATGAGACGAATGTCGATGATCCATCAACGTCATTTTTTTCCGTCGACACTTCGTTTTAAAAAATGCATTCTCGGACATTGGACACTTGGCTGAAACAAAGGCACGCGCGTCTCATAAAGAATGCGAGCGAAATTACGACATCTCAACATAGACGCAACGTTTCGTTGTACGATATTTGCATATTAAGAGAATATTCATAAATAGCTCGTACAAATGAACACGGTAAAGACGTTCTGAGACAAGGTGTAGTTATCATACCTACTGTCGCTTATATCTCTATAAGCTGTTGGAAAATTTGTAAGTAAGGGTCAACTCACACCGAGACGCGACGCGCCGCGAACTTTTTAAGATAGTGATTCAAAATATAATTTGAACACCGGCAGTTCGGTCACTCGGCAACCACTCGCCACTCGGTCAGTACACGTCTTATTTTTCCGCGAATTTTGCTCTTATGTATTTTAGTTGGAATTCAAAAATGAAAAAATGTCTGTGAAATGTGATTTTAATACCATAGAATAATTTATACAACTGTATCAAATGCGTCCCTCTTTATGGGGTTTCTCGTCGAGGGATTATAAAAACAAGCAAAAACGTGATGGAGCTTATATATCGATCATCGAAGAAATAAATATTTCTGGTTCTCCAAATGCGAGATTTCTCGTGTGCCAACAATTCTGTCAGTCCTTCTGCCAGCAAAGGTATAAGCAAGTTAATTGATTTTTTATAATTTTTTTTTCGAATCAATGCGTCTGTACGTTCCGGTAAAGTGAACTGCCTGACTGTCTCGCCGTAACTTCGAAAATACGTGTGAACTGCTACTCGGTTGCATCACTGTCTTGACCGAGAAGGATTTTACTGTCTCGTCGCTCTACTCGGTAGGTGTAATCAGGCTAATAGAGATGGCACGCGGCATAGCGCGACGCATCGCGACGCAGCAGTGCTTCATCGGTAGGCTCAATATACAAAAGCGGTGCGCTGCCAACGACGTCACGATGCGTCTCGCGCCGACTCGCTGCGTGGTGCGAAACCACTGGCCTTTTCAAGCATCGTCGCATCGCGTCGCGGTGTGAAATGACCCTAAACAGATTTATGTTTAGTAGACATGGAACGAGTAGTGATTCGCCGAGTACTCGGCCACCGGGTACTCGATTGATGCCTAGATTGGGCCGAATACTCTGCCGAATACTCGGCCTTAAAAAACGTGGTAGCCGGCGGCATGCGGTTATTTCCCTTACAAACTAGACCCAAATAGGGCCGAAAAACTAGTGTTTTTGCATCACAATCTTCCCCTCTAAATTATTAAATATTAGTAATAATAAATTTCATTATAAATTCTTATGTACGTTCTAAATATTTCTGCTGCTTCTCATGTTCCTGATGTATAAATGTGTCTAATATAATAATAATGATAAAAACTGGCCTTTTGTCTTTATTTTTCTCTGGAATATAATTAAGGCCGAGTACTCGGTATTCGGCCGTTAATACTCGGTGCCGAACCCTAAAGGCCGAATCTACCGAGTACCGAATCCAAACTGAGTACTCGTCCCATTTCTAGTTTAAAGCTGCCTCTCGCCTTTTGCGTGAAAGTGAAATATGTAGTAATATATCCTGAACAGTTTTGTTTCGTATTTATATGAACCTTTTGTAACTACTTTACTCATTATTATATTTTTTATACTTGATTTTTTTGTACAAGTATGGGTAACAATCGAGTTTACAATCCACCTGATGGAAAGTGGTACCTTGACCCTCAGATAACTGCATATTCTCGATTAAGAATCAAAAATACAGATGCGTTGTCACCTCTGAAGTTTTATCTTAATCTTCGTTACCACTTACCTAGCAGTAAATATAGTTTCCGGTTCTCGTCACAAACCATTCGAAACACAGCGGTACTGTGTTGCTATTTTACGTTACTTTGCTATTTTACTTAATATACTTATGTTGTGTTGCCAGGGGAAGTATGTTTTTGTTTCTTTTTAACTTTGCAGTTAATTACATCTAATTTATTTTGTACTAGCAATTTGTCCCGGCTTCGCCTGGTTAGGATATTAATATAGCGTTATTTAGATTTGAGGTAATCATCAAGAATCATTTAGGTATTTTATCAAATTTAAAAAAAAAGTTTCCTCATAAATTATAGCCTAGACATTCGTTTCTATCATTCCAAAGATCAACCCGGACAGACAGACAGACAGATAAACATACGGACACACAAATTTTAAAAATTATTTTAATATCTTAATGGCATAGAAATAACCCTCAGCTTAAAGACAGTTTTTTCGATATTACAGAAAGACCATTCAATTTATTTATATCTATGTATAGATTAACTAGTTTCCTTTTGTTATAATAACTGCATAGATTATTAGTAACATGTTTTGAAGTATTAGATAAGATAAACCATACAGCGATTCTTAACCTCTTACCTAACCTTAGTTCATTTGATAATAAATTACTGAAGTAAGTCTCAGTATATGTATATGTATGTATAGCAATAGGAAGACATATTTAAGTCTACTATTATTCAGTGGTATGCAGTTTCTGATCGAAACAATCAATTAGATGAACGTTAAAAATATTAACATTAGGCGTTAAAAAAACGATATGATAAAAACCGTTGCAGTAAAAATATATACGACAAACGAGCTATCGGTCGCAAACGGAGATGCCCGATAACGAGGTGTTTCTTGTTAATCGACGTCCAGATAAGGCGCGTTTTATTTTCTTAATCGAATTTTCAACGCGCGTTCGCAGAGTTTGCGTTTGAATAGAGAAGCTAACAAAAACGAACTACAAGCGATTATCATCCTTGTTAGTTAGTTTGTTTGCGATGAAAATCGTAGAGAGTGTTTATGAATAGCGCGGCTGATGTGCGTGAAAGATTTTTTGTTGGGTCGAAATGTATTGTGACGGTTGCAAAGCGGTGGTTTGGGTGCACAGCTGCACAACATCCGGGCGCTTCGCTTATATGCGATAGTAGACACAAGTGCGTTTTTGTGTTATGTTCGTTTGATATACCTATTTCGAATTTTAAACAAGCACTATTCAGCTAATGTTGTTCGCTTGTATGCCGCATGGTTTATTATTATACCAAAATTTCTTTGTTTCAAATTGATGTTACTATAATTAATATCGAATAAGCAGCTTATTCCATATAGGGACCGTTATTACCCGACTGTGTAACGCAAAAGAAGGTATATCAGCTATATAATATATATATAGCTGATATACATATATGTAGGATCAAACTTACATACATATTATGTATGTAAATTTGTTCCTTTGTTTGTGACGCTATAGAGACCAAACGCGTGGCTGATTTTGATGATTCTTACATCAATAGATTTGTCTTCATCTTGTGAGTATCACTAAAGACATGACATTAATAAAAATTCAATGTGACGACAACCAGACGCCATATTGTTAAAAAGAAAAAATGTAAGAAGACTTCGAACTATGTCAAATGGGGTACCATTAAATTGGTCTTTGTCATCTTTAGGTTTCACTAATCATTTTTTCAGCAGACCTCTTACGGAGTCAAGTTTTTTAATTACTGATTGAATAATTTTGCTTATTTAACGTAAATGGTATTATTGTAGTTCAAGTATAGATATCGTAACGCTTGACAATGGTTTTACGATCATTAGCAATAAATTTGATTTCTTTATCTTGCCTTGATTCAATTGTTATGTAGCTATCTATTAATTAACTTCAACAAAGTCAATGTACTTCTGATAAAGCACAATGCGCACACAACACACTACGTCATCTCTATCGTATTAAGCCAATTTTGTTATTAAGCTGTTAGCCATCTGTAGTGACGTTGCCCTACATTCATTCTGGTATACAATAAACATTATTTTAATTTGTATTTTATTTCCTTGCGTTATTACTACATTATTGCCGTTATATTATGGTTGTAGCACAAAAATGGTCGACCGGTGTACGACTACGCTCTCACAGAATATTAGCCTAAAAAATAGAAGCTTAATGCCGCTGTGTTTCGTGTGGTGAGTGTAGAAAACCGAGACCCTTTATACTGAACACGAGGCATTTTATCTTAGTCCTCAGGGGTGATAACGCATCTGCATGTATATGGGCCACAGCATCCACTTACCATCATATTATGGACCGTATGCTGTAAAAAATGCATTATTGTATATCCAGCTTTCTTTCAATCACATTTCTTTTATTTGGTTTAGTTGTTTTATAAAAGACAAGGACTAAGATTGAATGCCTAATGGCCAGTCATTATACTGGCTCTATACCGTTCACACCGGAACATAGAAGTGCACGCACTATTATTTGGAAAAAGAAAACGCAGAAACAATTTTTTTTTCAATATTTCTTTATATACTTTGACCTAATAAAACCGGTACGTTTAGCTTAAAATGGTATCATTTAAAGATGAATGATTTACATCGCAACCTTTGTTGGCATTTACTCATAATAAATTCACGAAAAAATGTTGTAATGTGTCTCTGTTTTTATTCAAGCTTGGATAAAAACAGCGTTATTCATCTCGTTATTTGCAGAGTAATGTCTGTTCTTTATTAATGTAAATGACGAAAAATCTAGTCTTGTTTTTGTATAAAACTCGAGAGCCGTTGAAAATGAACACAACCTATGATAATTCGATTTTAATTAGTTTCAATTTGTCCTGCTCAGATGTTAGTAAAAGATGAATCGATCCAGCACGACTCAGCCTATGAACATGTTTAATATTTAACGTGTGTAGTGATCATTTGTAGTTCATATCAATGAAACTATGTATATTATCAGATTTTAACCGAGTTAAAAAAACTAGCTGTTTTGTGTAAGACGCGTATGATTTTTATTTATGTTCACTGATTTCTTTGTGAACTTAACAGCGAGCGCTTAATTCCTGAGCTACTACGGCTCTCTGTTAATTTTTTTTTCATAAAAGTCTTAAGTTTAAATTTGCTAATCTATAATATAAAAATGAATCGCTGAATGTGTTGCTAAGCGCAAATCTCGAGAGCAGCTGAACCGATTGTGCTAATTCTTTTTTTATAATATTCCTTGAAGTACGAAGATGGTTCTTACGGAGAGAAAAATTTAAAAAATTGCCTAGATAATTTAATTTAACATAAAATTTTCCAAAATTTCGGTATTATTAAAAAGACATTGCAGGAATTTGTTCTACAGAGAAAACATCATCTGTTATTTTGCTGGGGAGTATCAATAACCTTCAATATTTTTTATAATGGAAAAACCCTTGTTATCCCGGGATATTTAAAACCCTCGTGTATTGTTTCAAAGTTAAATTTGCGTTGTAAAAAAAGTTGTTATTACAGCGCAAATTATATCTCTCTTACCTATTTGTGCTGCTAAATAACAGTGCGTGCTTTGCTGTGTTCCACTCTGAAGTGTATGCAGAGACAGTATACTTACAGACTGTGGGGCATTCCATCGTGATCCTCAGAGGTGATCGCATCTGTAACCTTCTATGTTTGAAGTTGGCTGCAAGTGTCCATGGCCTGCAGTAGTCGCTTTCCATCAGATGTACTAGAAGTTCGTTTGTCACCACAGTTAAAAAAATATAGCTTAATCATCTAACTAATACAGACAGAGTTTCAGTTTTTAGGCAGGTTTAATTAGACTGTATATTATAAGTGTTTAAATGTTATTGAACATATTATAAACTGTTTTTGATAGTTAACCAATTTTGCTATTCAGCACGACTGTGGCGAAGCACAAAAATTACTCTGTGTTTGCGTTTGTTTTTGGCTTGAATGTATGTCCGTTTCTTTGACCGCTTGTAATTTCTTAACTAGTCGTCTGATTTTGACTTACGAGTTCTTAATCGTTTTGTCATATTTACGTCTTCGTAGCCTACCTTTATGTTACATCTGCATAAAATATGGTGTACATGAACTGTGAGAAATTTGCGACCTAAAATAATAATACGAAAGAATAGTATCTAGGAATAGAAAGAAATATAACGAATGGAAAGAAATATAATAATAGGAAAAAACAGGATAGAAATATATTGATGAGTACATTCTAAATACATGATGTATTTAGAATGGTTTTCCTTGGTTTTAAAAATCGAATACCATTTATTTATTAAAAAGAAGATTCTCGGTTTTATCACAAGGTTTTGTCAAACTGTTTTAGTCATTGAGAAAATGGAATTGACTCGAGAAAATTCAAGAGCGATGATTTATTATGACTTTCGAAGTGGTTAACACAAAAACAGTGTGTTGACCGGATGACTTCTGCATTTGGTGATGAAGCCCCATCCAAAACCACAATTTATTGCTGGTTTGCTCAATTTCAACGTGGACGTGTCAAGCTCAGTGATGATCCCCGTCAAGGTCGTCCAAAAACTGCAGTCACCCAAGAAAACGTTGATGCTGTGCGTACGCTGATGGAGGAAGATCGACATGTGACATACCGCGAAATTCAGGCAACTTTAGACATTGGCATGAGTCAAATACAAATAATCTTGCATGAACAATTAGGTGTAAAAAAGTTGTTTTCCCGATGGATACCGCATTCGCTCTGTGAAGAGCAAAAAGCGGCTCGCGTTACTTGGTGCGTCAGAACTCTCGAAAGATACCACGCAGGATCCTCAAATGCTGTATACAACATCGTATCAGGTGACTAATCCTAGATATACGCGTACGAACCCGAAACAAAAAACCAGTCACGAGTTTGGGTGTTCGAAAATGAGTTAAAGCCAACAAAAATTGTTCGTTCACGGAGTGTTGCAAAAAAATGGTGGCCACGTTTGTCTCCAAAACCGGCTATGTTACGACTATTCCTCTTGAGGGACAAAGAACGGTTAATGCAGAATAGTATGCTAGCATTTGTTTGCTACAGGTCGTTTCTGAACTCCGTAAAGAGAACTGCAACCGCCGGATCATCCTCCATCACGACAATGCGAGTTCTCACACCGCACACAGAACAAAAGAGTTTTTAGAGCAAGAAAACATATAATTATCAGACCATCCGCCGTACAGCCTCGACCTAAGCCCTAATGATTTCTATACTTTCCCTAAAATAAAGAATAAATTGCGTGGACAGAGATTTTCATCACCTGAAGAAGCTGTGGACGCCTACAAAACGGCCATTTTGGAGACCCCAACTTCCGAATGGAATGGTTGCTTCAATGATTGGTTCCATCGTATGGAAAAATGTGTCAAATTTCGCGGAGAATGCTTCGAAAAGCAATTAATACATTTTTAAATAGTAATGTTGTGTGACTTCCTCGATTCCCGAAATTTTCAGTGCTGCCCTCGTATTGTAATCAAAGACTCATTTATTTTATAAAAACGTATAACCGCATAAAATTGATTTTGATAATATATAAAAAATTCGAAACTGTTATTTAAGAATTCTATGTAGGTATTCTAATTAAAAAATTAAAGTCTTGGCACTAACGAGCTGTAATATGAGCTGTGTGCATATAATAAAATTTTAGATTAAATAAATATTTATAATAATTTGTATATGAAATATATTATCATGGATCGTTGACCAATGTTTGTTCAACTTGATCCGATGATAATTTCAAGTCCGTTTTATTTTTTAATAACACAGTATGTAGGTATAGTAATTTCATTATACAAAAATAAATTTTGAGCAAAAGTACTGCGTTGTTTAGGAGATATGAATTATTTTTATATCAAACTAAATAAAGAATGTATTTTGGCAACTTGTAAACATACACAGTATCGAACGAAAGGCACGCAGCAAGGGGTGACCGGGGGTGGAATCTCGGCCCCTCAGTAAATAATTACCACGCCTGGCGCTGGGGCGCATCCCCTAAACCGGATTCGGCTCGGCGACGCTTCTTTATTATAACCATTATACCTACTCCTTTTGTGCCATCTCTTTTATAATTTTGTCACTAGATCATAGCTAGTTTTAGAACTAAATTGGTTACGACAAAATAGTTCTTGTTTGTTTGGTATAGATTCTATGACTTGATGCCTATCCCTTTTATTAAGATGTTTTACAACTAAATGTAAAAAAAAATTATTAACTTCTATGATTGCGTTACAATAACATTGCTGGTTTTTTTTTTTGCTGAAGTGACAAATGAACGTACAGATCCACCTGATGGTAAGTGGCTACTGCAGCCCATGGACACCTGCAGCCCACTTTAAACAAAGAAGTCTACAGATGCGTTGTCACCTCCATAGCATGTTATTAAACTGGCTCTCTACACCCTTCATATCGGAAAACAGCAAAACCAGCTATTTGTCGGCAGACAAAGGTTAGAGTGTGGTATCTACTCAGACGGACTCCTTGACAGGAAGTCCTATCACCTAGTCTAAAATACACATATATACGAGTATATAGGTAGGTACCTGGTTAGCATCAGCTGTTGTACTATATGCAGTATAAGCAGACGCTCGTATATTTTTCGAACAATGTTAGCATATGTATGTCATATGAATACTTTATTTTTTATTAAAAAGGTTTTTGTAGTACAGTCATGTAAGGAGTCTGGGACACGCATTTTTTGCGTAAGTAAAAAAGTAAGCACAGCTAATATCATAGTAATTCGTTCGCCAAATGAAATTTTAATTTTTTTACGTCGAAAAATAAATATATAGGTCCCAAGAGCATTTTGCACCAATTATCTAATAAAAAAAATATTTATTTTTTCTCCATATAAATTGTAAAACCCTCTGGTCTTGAAAAATCGCGAAATACATACATGTTTATTTATTTTATTCACAGAACACTTTCAATAAGTTTGGGGTAAATGGCTCAGTAGAATAAAAAGTTTCTGTAACACCCTATTTCACCCTCTAAGGGGTTGAATTTTCCAAAATCCTTTATTAATGGGTGCCTACGTCATTAAAGGCAGCTACTGTGCAAATTTTAGATTTTTACGTCAAGGCGGTTTGGGCTGTGCGTTGATAGATGAGTCAGTCACTCAGGAAATAAAAAAACAAACGTGACTTTTTCGTTTATTTTAAACTGTCATTCTGACTTTTTGGGGCAACATAATTAATAATTAACAAACATTCTGTCTACGTAATTTCCCTAATTAAACTGGCTAATCTTATATTGCCGCTAATTGCGTTTCATCAAAATACTTGGATGAACTCCGAGAAGTCAGTTACGAAACGCGGCTGTTTTTACACGCGTTAAGAGACGTTGTAAGATTAGACCTAGCGGTATACTGAAGGCGCAAGCGGGTATCGGATGAAGGTTCATGCAGACCACACACATTCGGAACATTATAAGGTTTCTCTATTTATTTCAATATGTAACCAAAGCAAGATTAAGCCTTAGTAATGGATTGAGTAAACTTTTCTATGTGAAGCTAATATAACGTGGTAGAGCCAAGCTACAGCTATATTTATAATATAGTTGTAGCACGAATGGGTCCTAGGTCCTTCGTAGGTCTTTCGTAGGTCTATTCGGCCATATGATAGTAATAAGACGGCAATTCAACCATTTTAAGCAAAATTAAACAATAAGACAAACTCATTGTTTTTTTTAACAGGACATTTCCACCCACAAAGTAAAAAATGTACCATGTACGAGTAAAAAAAAAAGATTGTCAGCCCCTAAAAATTTAAAATTTTCAAAATATCCAGAAACGAAGCCACAGGCATGAATTACTTGCAAAATAATGAATGATAGATGAAGAGTTTTAAAAATAGATTGAGTTACAATTAACCGTCCCAAAGGATGCGCGTTACGACAATGCTAACATATTTTTTTTTAAATATTAAATTAAAGTGACCAAATATTTATATAAGCTGAGCAATTATCAGCGAATGCTTCTCAACCGCGCCTATTTTTTATTTTTTATATTTTTCGCGAATGAGGTACTAAAATTTCTCAATGACCTTGAAAAACTTTAACCCTTAATAAAATGTTTTTTAACGCTGACCAATTAATAAGATCAACTGACCTTTTATGACCAATTTCTGACCTTTCAGATGGTATAATTGGTCAATCGAAATTCCGCACATGAGGTGCTACCATCGCGGAGCTCGTATGGTGAGTGTAGAGAACCGGAGACCTTTTTTACTGGAAACGAGGCGACCGTATTTCATTTAAAAATATTTAAAAATTGCTAATTTTATTTTTGTTTAAAAGTTTTGCAGTGTTCTTAAAAAACTCTAAATACAGATGCTGTATTGTTTTTTAAAGTTTAGTATAAGAAATTGCAAGACATTCAATTTTTTTTGTAATTCTTCGGTATCGTAAATGTGTTCCATACATAAATTGCACATTTGGAGTAATCGCTTGTAGTTTGTATAGCGTCATGCTAGAATCCCTGAAGGGGGTAGGCAGAGTCCAAAGAGTATCGAGCTTCTGGGGTAACGTTTAGCCAAAAATATGTATGTATGTTTATATATACACGACATATATATATATATACACGACTTACGATATTCACTGTCTCAAGCAAGGACATCGCAAATCTGGTCTCACAGCGCTATAATTTAACCGGTGTCTACCACATAAGTTATACTTAATGTATGTAAAGGTTGAACTTTCTAGGTCAACAAGAGCCTTTTAAAGTGCCCGGAGGGACTTACACACATATGGCTCTAAATTTTGCATATATCACATGTCCGTTGATGACACTTTGTACGGGGCCATATTACGTGCTAAATATTTGCTTTCGAGGCCAAAAACGATTAGTGGATATTAGCTTTGCGTTCATTTAATTCCAGTGCTTTATATCTTTTAATGCTTTGATTTGTAATGTATAATTAGCCTGTCAAGTATGGCATTTACGGCTCATCTTTCCTACCTTGTGAGAGGCCCTGTCTGGCACTCGAACGTAAATGAGCATGAAGATTTATTTTATAACGAAGCGAATCAACTTATGTATTCCTGTATTCTTTTAGCTTATAATTTGGATGTTCGACTTATGCAAATTTTATTTTACTTTGAAGCAGGTATACGTTGAGTCTTTATACAGGCCGAGGCCATTCCATTTAAAATAGCTGATGTTATAACATATTTTTGTTAATTCATTTCAGCCTATAAAAAGTGGCCTGCTGAACATATATCATAGATTGCCTTATAGGGGGATATTTGCCATAGATTGTTAATGCTTGGCAACTGTTGATCTTTAATATTTTAAGTCGTCATTAGGAAGATTTTGCTGTCATCTCCTGTTCCATTTCCCGTTGTCGCTCTTTTTGCATGCGCTCGCCGTAAATATTCGATTCCCGCCGGCACAAATGAATTGTTACTTACAGTTGAAAACATCGTGAGGAAATACGCGTGTCTGAGAAATAAAAACAAATGAATTTCGTCAACACGCACTGGAGCAGCGCTGCGAACATTTTGGAACGGATGCAGGTGGTTTAGGACCGTGCATTGTGGCATTCCTTGGGGGAGACCTATGTTCAGTAGTGGACTTGTGAAGGGCTGTAATGATGATGATCTGTATGTTAATTTTAAAATTATATACCTAACACATATCTCAAACTCCATTTCTGTACCAATTTACATCATTTAATTTGTGAATAAATTAGCAGCGCTATGTAGCATTAAGGGATTTAGAGAGTTTGGAATTACGTTAAACGTACTTAGGGTCCTTTACTTATCTATTTTGTGTCCTTAACGACCTGACAATGACGCGTGATTATCGCACAATGATCCGGGCGACGCGTCGGCGTTGTCAATGCCTATCTATAGATTATACAGCTACTTACGAATTTCTACGTGTCCCTTACAAGTGATGTGTCCATTTAACGTAATATGTGATCAATAATGTTACTGTCATACTAACAGTAAGTGTTTAAGTGATGGAGAGACGATGCAATGGTGTTACGGTTGCAGCATAAATAGGTCGGTTAGACTGAGGAAGAACCATGCTCTCACATAATACCAGTGTACAGTTTTCGATTAGAAGTACCTGAGATTATTTTTAGTGGCATGAAAGCATTCCATCTTAGTCCTCAGGGATGATATTGCGTCGACATATTGGTACTTAATCGGTGATAGATGTGTTCGTGTCTATGGGCCGCACAATCCACTAAAATGGACTGCGTGCTCGTCTTTCATACTTACTTCTTTACAAAAACAAATTATGTGACGCATATTATGCTTCATTGTATTTTTAGTGTTTAATGTCAAAATTGGCAATACTGAAAACTTATGAAATTATCTTGGAGTCTGGCTTGCCTGAATCTCGTTTCGTTCCTCCGTTCGTCCGGCTCCGGCTATCACAAGGAAGTACAAAATACAGCAGTGTCAAGCTGCCATTTTACGTTGATATTCTGTGAGAGCGTGATCCTTCTCCGGTCGAGCCGACCCAATCGTGCTACAACTATACTAATATAGCTGCAGCATGGCTCTACCATGTATAAAGTTTTTGATACACTAATGTTAATGTTAATCTTTAATACTGGTAGTGTTCTGAAGCAAAATGCTTTTATTGTTACTTACATGAAATCGGTACCACCCTCCCGTCTTTTTATTTGAACAAGCAGTATTGTAATTCAAAAGGGTAAAAAAGCCAGGGTAATTACAGGCTGAGACACTTCGTCTTATTTGTCAGTGGGTACTAAGGAATCTATGGTCGTCTTTATTTTAAGTCGGTTGCAGATTTCTAGTGGCTGTATTAACTTTCCATCGGGTAGAGACTGTTAGGTCTTTGTCAATAAAAGTTACAGATATCAGCTTCTGTCGTGTGCTTAAAAGTTGCATTCATCATTTAATTCAAAAAGAAAAACATCAAATGTGTCATAGTTGCTAATATTAGATATTGGAGAGAAACACTTGAGGGACCTTGCGAACATGGAATACATATACTACTTTTGTACCGTACCGGCAGCGCTTGGATTCGGCTTAAGTGAGAGCTGAGAGGGTTGACCTAATTTAAACTTTCTTAATGTCACGACTTTAAATTTGACATTTTTATGATATATGATATGTGTTTTTTATTATCATCATCATCTTTTTCACATCACTTTGCACCCACAATATCTATATTCTCTGCTTAGTCTCGAGGCGGACTGGTAGGGAATGCAATGCCATGTCGCGTTAAGTCCGCCTTTTTGTACTTGGTGTTTTTTTTTATAGGATAATGGTGACAAGCGAGCACACAGTCCACCTGATGGTAAGTGGTTGCTGTGGATCACATCTATCTGCGTTTGCGAATAAAATGCAGATGCGTTGTCAGCCGTGAGGACTAAGATTGAATGCCTCTTTTCCAGTAAAAAGGGTCTCCGGTTCTCTCCACTCACCAAACGAAACACAGCAGTGTTAAGGTGTTATTTTACGCTGGTATTCTGTGTGTGCGTGGTCCTTCCCTGGTCGAGCCGACCCATTCGTGCTACAACTATACTATTAATATAGCTGCAGCATGGCTCTACCACGTATAAAGAGTTTGTGTGCAAATAAAGCATAAATATATAAATAAATAAATCATCATTACAGCCTATCACAGGCTTGGTGGAAGCCTATGTTCACTTGTGTGGACACAAGTCCATTGCTGAACATAGGCCTTTACCAAGGAATGCCCAAAATCACGGTCCTGAGCCACCTAAACACATATGTGAAATTAAAATTTTTATGAATTATAAATTACTTGGAAAACATTTTTCAGACAATCATTATTCAATATATACCAAATTTGAAGACGCATAAAGATATATATATATATATATATATATATATATATATATATATATATATATAATGTCTCATGTTCATGAACTCGAAACTCACCAATGTTTTTAAAATTGACAAAATTTACAAACATATATCTTGAATATACAAATAATTCTGTTTCTTCTCATTGGCCCACAAGCAGTCCACTGATAGATTTGGACCTTTTCCATAGTAGAGATATTCTTCTATAGAGGAGTCTGTCTTATAATAAATTAAAGTAAATGATACTATATAAAAAATATTCTACTAGTAGCGTAGCGTAGTATGTTTAAGGCATACTTTTTATAAAATGCGTAATGTTACTTGGCGTAAATCGGCATTGCTTTTTACTTAATTTATTCATTTAGTACAGCCTATGCAGCCTATCAAAAGTTCATTGCAGAATTTCACATAGATTGCCTCAGAGAGACATATCGCTATAGTTGCCCCGTTTAGCGGATGGGATGCGGTTGCCACCGCAGTTTTTTATTATTTTGAGCTGGTATCGGGAAGATGACCCTGCCCATGTGCTGTTTAATTTCACTCTGCCGCATCTTACGAAACCCTGGAATGATATGGTGTAGTGGATTCTCTTACCCCGCAATTGCACATTAAATGCATGTAAATTCAATTCTTGGCGTAAACTAGCATTGCCTATTACTACGAAACAGATAATCCACGTGTAGGTAAACTTATGAAATTGAGACCAAAGGGGAATTGAGCTAGGAGAATTTGGTAAGGTTGCAAAATGTTGTAGACCTTTTATATAATAAAAGAGGTAGGGCTGGCCGGAAATACGCTTCGAGGTTGTTAAACTTGCCGGGTCTCAGAGATCATGACTTGTTTTGATGTTTCGCATGCGACCTAGTTAGGTGATCTACCTTCATATTTTTTACATTCATTGCTTCATCTTTGAAGTGCATATGGCTATCGTATATATATATATATATACAATTATAAATCACACAAACGTATGCTTAAAATAAAGTTTATTTATTTTTATTTATGGTGATGCCTTTAATCACCAGCCCGCTTACAGTCTACTACCAGATAGGCTAATATACCTATTGGCCCCTATCAAGTTGAAATGTAGAGAACCCACTTCTTTATATCATCCCGTGGTTGTCGTAAGAGACGACACAAGGAAATTAAACAGGAGATGGCATGTTCTTGATAACAACAAAATATTTAAAAAAAACTCCGATTGCCAACCCCCTGCCAAGCGTGCCACGCGTGTCCGCCAAAAAGGGTGAGACTTCTATGTTACAGCCTTATATCTTTGTTACAGCGTTATACTAACACTTAAAAAATAGCCTTACGTCATTTTAGGCATCGCTAGGTCATTCCTCGGTTGGCGTGTCCTGTAATTTTGATAATGGCTGAGCGGGGCGCCGGGCGCATACCGACTGCAGATAAGCGAGATAATACAACCGAGACGACCACGGTATTCAAAGCCTCCGTTCTCTTAGGGGCGGAGGAAGGGAGGAATTCCCATCGGCGCCCCCTCTCCGTGCGTGGGCGTTTAAATTGCGGCATGTTTGTCACGGCCTCTAGCGTTCGATGCTAACTAAATTCGGTTTTGTTTTCATTGCCATTACCGCTGTATGTACGCCGTATTGGAGTGTATACACGCCGACTGCATACTGAGTAGAAAAATGTTTGCGTAAGCACCAAATTTCAATGGGTATCATATATGAACTCTACTAAATGCACTTTATGTAGGGTATGATATGTGAGTGTATTAAACATTTGGGTAAAAGTGTAGGGCACACTTGAATATTCTCAAACATTTTATTCATCACCTTCTTCAGTGTTCAGTCTTGTTAAGTTCACTGCTGAACAAACACTAATTTAGACTTTAATGTCTCTACCAATCAACAGTTTGTGTTAACTGGACTTAGCATTTTTATAGGGTTCCTCTGCTATTAATTAGGAAAGCCTCGTCAGCTAGAAAGTCCTATCTACTGCCGGTGATATATTATAATTATTTTATACAAAAGTGTAAAAAGTATTTTTAAATTAATACTCGCCAAACTAACAATTACACTACGAAAATAACAGTTTCTTGAGGACTTATGAATTCACCTTACAGTACCAATATAAGCTGCCTCCTAATATATTTAAAAGTACTTATAATACATACATTTGCTAATTTAAAGTTACCATGAACCGATTTTATCCGTTTTCTCATTCGGAGTAAAAATACGAAACATAGGCAACCCCCATAGATTGCCTCATTGGGCATAGTTGATACGCTTGGCAAGCGAGTTGCTTGCCAAGTGTGGCGCATATACTACTTTAATTTTATTCATACTCCATGAAAAATCAATAATAGTATATTAGGAACGTGTACGTGCGTTGTCCATAGTTATCAATTAATACGTTGTCTGTGATTCTCGTCACGCACCTCATGAAACAGCGACGCTATGCTGTAATTTCTCTGATGTTATGTACTTAACTTGTGTATATGTAACTTATATTATAAATACGAAAGTGTGTTTGTTGGTCTGTCCTTTTTCCATGTAGCTACAGAGCGACAAATCGACATGATTTTTTTGCATATAGATGCACGAATCCTGTGGGATGGATCTGGAGCGTAATTCTTTAATTACCTCTTCTTATACTCCTTCTAATTTTAGGTCTTGGTATAACATACTGAGTGTGATTTTTCGAAGCGATGTCGTTTTCTATCTTTTTTTTTTTATAGGATAAGGGTAACAAACGAGCACGCAGTCCACCTGATGGTAAGTGGTTGCTGCGGCCCATAGACATCTACATCTATCCTCTGTTACAAATCAAAATGTAGATGCGTTGTCACCCGTGAGGACTAAGATGGAATGCCTCATTTCCAGTAAAAAGGGCCTCCGGCCACCTGCACTCACCAAGCGAAACGCAGAGGTAAACCTCTACTTCACGCTGGTTTTCTGTGAGGTCGTGGTACCACCCCGGTTCGAGCCGGCCCATCCGTGCGATAGCAAAAGCTGCCGCGTGGCTCTACCACTGTTAAAAATATATATATATATCTTCACGCAGGGGAAATCGCAGGCAAAACCTAGTATGATATGCATAAGGTGTACCCGTAATATTCCACGATGAAAGATATAATGTGTGTAGCCTATTTTAACTTACCTAACGACCACAGCCAACGATTACACACTAACTAAATACTAAATAACCGAATTTTGGTAATGTAAATTTTAAAATAAGTCTTGGGAATTGTCATGTGTCAATCAGTTACATTTTTATTTTAGTGGCTTTATTTTACTAAACGATACCTATGATATAATATTGTCATTAAAACGAAAATATGATTTTTATACATATTTTATATTGTACAATACATTATGAAGACATTCAGTTATTATCACTTTTGAGTACTAACAATTCAGCGATTTTAAACTTTTTATTAGCTTCTGATTGAAGTATTATTTGTACCTTTTATGTATTCTATATTATTAACCGTGTAGTGGCGGTAAGAATATCCACTACTCCATATCGTCCCGTAGGTGTTGTAAGAGGCGACAGAGGGAAACGTTTTTTTTATAGGACAGGGTGACAAACGAGCACACAGTCCACCTGATGGTAAGTGGTCGCTGCGGCCCATAGACATCTACATCTATCTTCGTTTGCAAAATATAATGCAGATGCGTTGTTAGCCGTGAGGACTAAGATGGAATGCCAAATTTTCCAGTAAAAAGGGTCTCCGGTTCTCTACACCCATACGAAACACAGCAGCATTAAACTGCTATTTTACGCTGGTATTCTGTGAGAGCGTGGTCCTTCCCCGGTCGAGCCGACCCATTCGTGCTACAACTGTACTACTAATATAGCTGCAGCATGGCTCTACCACGTATAAATATACCAGGTGATGGACGGCATCTTCCTGATAACAACTCAAAACTGTGACAAAATCCTCCCTTTTGAGGCAATCAAGTGAAGCCGCCGCCGAAGTGTTTCCATTTTCGGCGGCAACATCAAAGGAATACGATTGATGTTACCAAAACACGATTCCCGACATTGTTTCAAGTTTTGTTGCCAACACTAGGTGATTACAGAAACATTTGTTGGAAACACGTGTTGGCAACTGTTGTGTTAGCAACAAAACTTTGGTGGAGACGCGGCTTAAAGGAGAGGCCTATGTGCAGCAATGGATTTTATAGGCTGTGAGGGATGGATGATTGGATGAATCTATATTTAAATATATAACATTTATACTTAACATTTGTACGAAACATTTATACATAATATTTTATTCGATAATATAATTTTAAGAGTTTTCACATGTAAGTTTCCTTCACTAAATACTAAAACAGCTACGTGATTACGGAGCTTCTGCAAAGCGACCTGCACAAGATCATCGTGTCGCCGCAACATCTCTCCGCCGACCACATCAAAGTCTTCCTCTACCAGATACTCAGAGGTGAGTGCGCCCCCACATTAATCAGTTACTTAGCCGCCTTTCACATTACTGCTATATTACTTCGCTTTTGTACTACCAGTCTATTTATATTTACTTGCTTAGAAACATTGAGCAGGCAGAATGGTATAGTTAAATCCTTAATCATAAAAAATTTAAAATGACGAAATTTATTTTTAATTAACCAGCTTTAAAATAGGAGGAGGTTTACAATTCGACTGTATGTATTTTTTGTATGTAGGTATCTTTGTCAATTGTGAACTAATTTTGATGATTTTTTTTTTTTATTAAATGGTTAAATTTGAACAAACAATTCCACCCATTAGAAGGTGGCAATATAAAATTTGTTTTCCTTAGTTATTCCGTAGTTAACTCAAAAGGGTAAAAAAATAGTTTTAGTAAAAAGTAAAAG
The DNA here is from genome assembly GCA_963668995.1 of Parnassius mnemosyne. Taxonomy (NCBI): domain Eukaryota; kingdom Metazoa; phylum Arthropoda; class Insecta; order Lepidoptera; family Papilionidae; genus Parnassius; species Parnassius mnemosyne. Next base: position 13,692,725 of record CAVLGL010000035.1, on the reverse strand, counting down.
CTGAATGATCGTTAATTCATCTAAGTATTGTGTCTACCCTTCTGGGTAACGGGCGTAAAAGTTTATGATAAATTGTGTTATTTATTTGTAATATAAAAGTGTCAAACGAGCTAACAGTTCATCTGATGATAAGTGTTTACAGCAGACCATGGACACCTGCGACTAACTTCAAACGGACAAGGCCAAGGATTGTCACCCTTGAGGACTACGATACAATGCCTGTAATTATATTGACTCTCTTACCTCTCACACAAGAACATAGCATTGGTTTCACTGCAGCTTGACGGTAGGAGTGGAATAGAGGGTGGTACTAACCTAGACACTTTTTTCATTTGTTCCACTTATATTGTGTATCTTTTATCTCCTGTGTTAATGACCAGACTAGTGTTTGTTTCTAAATTATCACATAAAACTACGCATCGTTTGACTTATCGAAGTGCTTAATCTTTATTTCCCGACGCACATAACCATAAAAACATTCACGCATCTTCATATCAGAGATAAACGTACTAGTATCGGTTATTGTTTTCTCAGAGCACAGCTTTTATGAGATATGGGCGATTTAATGGTCAAACGAATAGATAATACAACGGAAAGTTGCTTAATGGGCCACAGCTTCTTTATAAACCGTGGAAAGTTTTTCCATTAGATTACTCTGGTTTAAATGAGTATTATCTATATTTTATTGTATTTAATAATATTTATTATATATAAATTATATTATAATTTACCGGCGACTATCTTTCCGTCCGAATACAATCTGGGCGTCTTAAAGGCAAAGAGGGCTTTTGTTACGCTAAGACAGTGCGATGTAACATCTAAGGCTGCATCACCACTTACAACCAGGTGGGATGACTACATATAGCACTGGCTTATAATAAGTAAAAAAATATGTTATATAATATGCAATTTTTTTAATAAAAAAATAAACTTGAGATTAGTCAGTTACAATTGGGTCTAGTTTTGTTCGTAGGCTTATTAGACGCAATGTTCATTTGCAATAAACATTTTCATCTTCAGCGACCTAGGTGGCTCTTAACCCTACTTAGTCTACTGGCAACCGGCTACATCTAGTTTTAGTTTTAGCTTAATCAAGTAGTGTGCGTTTGTTTTTACTTTTTGCTTACATTTGAAACTAAAGCTAAGTTAAACCAGTAATTGTAAGTTTATTATTTACATTACACATTTATATTACACTAACCGTAACATAACCGTAAAATATAACATAATATGCAATGTATTGCAATGCAATAAATTTATTTATTTCAGTTTTATTTGCACACCAAGTACAAAAAGGTGGACTTAAATCCACAAGGTATTCTCTTCCAGTTCAGGGCAAGTAGAGAAGATATTATTCGTGTAACAAATTTCTGGAAGTATAACTGTATGTAGAAAGGGTTTTTCATTCGAGAGACTTGGAACACTTCTAAAAGTAAAAATAACGTTTTACTATGAATAATTATAGTAAACATTACACACTTAAAATAGTTTCGTAATTATATAAATTTTAAATGTTATCACTTTTTGTATGTATGGCATAAATAAAGAAATTAGTTAAAGAAATTATATGTATCTATATATCTATATCTCTTTTGCCGTGTTGTAACGGCTTAAGATAATTCAATAAACTATATCATTCTGTGGATGTTGTTAAAGTCAACAGAGGCAAATGGAACAGGAGATGGGCAGCAGCATCTTTCTGTTAGTGACTTAAAACAATAAAATAATAAAAAACAATAAAAAAAACAAGCGTGCAAATATCTCCCCCTATCAATACCAGGCAATCTCAGTGAGAGGCCTGTGTTCAGGTATAGATATTTGATAGGGCGTAAAATGTAATGAAGTGTCGATTTCATCACGTGTACTGGAAGTCAAAACAACGTGCAAGGAAAACTCACAGTCTGCGAAATAAAATAATAGTGTATTTCGAGGACAAATTAATGAAGTCTACAAATTCACACCGAAGCAACAACGTGACGAACTTTTCTTGTTTCAATACACCCTGAAAATGAAAAATTTGTATCAAGCAAAAAAATAATTTCATGTTTATTTTTTATGTATATAACATAGATACATAAATGTTCACGTCCGTCACCCAGAGGGGTAGGCAGAGGCTATGGCTTTCCATTTGGCACGATCCTGACACACCTCTCTCGCCTCCACATCCATTACCCTCGCATACACGTTCTTCGGTTAAGGGTACTCTTAATTTGGCCAATTTTCAATATATCGCCAATTTGGTCGATAAACTTTCGCCTAGGGCGTCCCTATCCGACTCTGCCGTACACCTCTGCAACATACATTTGCTTTGTCACTCTTTCATTCTTTCTACATGACCAAACCACCGAATCAGTCGTTTCTTAATCCTGGTCACAATATCATCTTGCAACAAACCACACTCTTCTCTTATCACCCAATTTCTCACCCTGTCATTCTAACATACGCCTTAATGACCGTATTTCTACAGCATTTATTCTACTCTCGTGCTTCTCCTGCCACACCCAACTTTCACTACCCATACACTAAAGTAGGGACTAACACAGCATTGTGAATTGCCATACGTGCCTTTTTGGACACATTCTCACTTTCCACAATAGAGTGTAGAGCCCCATTTACTCTATATCCTGCGTTCACTCATCAACATCTATATTTTTATTTATTTTATTGCATTAATATAATATATATACATTTTGATTTCTTATATTTACGCGAACACTACACATTGAATAAAACTATTTTTACAGATTTTTTATCGCGTTTAATTAACTTATTTTATATTCTCGACGTTTCGATTGCTTTCCAGCAACCGTGGTCACGGGGGACTGAGGTAATTGACGTCCCGATGTCAGTGTTAAACCGGAGTACCTTCAGCTTTTTTAATTAATAATTTTGGTCCGATCTACGCAGAATGAACTAACTGTGTCTTGAAGTCTTGCAGTGGTATGCTTGGGTTTAGTTTTAATTTTATGAATTACAGGATCCCAAGCAGGTGGTAGTACCCAGCCTCCCTCTCTATTGAAATTAGGATGTTTCTTAATTTCAATAGCCTCACGTATCATCCTTGGCAGGAATCGATGTTCTTTCGCGAGATGATCTTTTGATAAACCACAAATTCTCGTAAAAATAGTTTTATTCAATATAAACATGTGTTTAAGTATAAATAAAGTATAATAATTAGTAATTAGTAACCTTGATGGCATAGACATTAATACATTAAAGCGCAAGAACGGTGTGCTACGTAGCAGTAATAATATTATTATATTTATTTCGGACAACAAAGTATGAGTAATTTAATTTATAAAGCAATCCTATACGTTTAGATAGAGAGAGTTGCTTATACGTGTAGGAAAATGCTGAGTTGCTAACCTCGTTTGTCGGGAATAAGGTGAACAGTTCACATTTTTTTTTGTTATATTTGTTCTGTCTTTGTTTATTTGATTACTTGTTTCAATTAGAATTTTTAAAAGTTTGTGTTACGAACACTATCAGAATATTAAGACCGTCCCTTGTGCATATATTGCATAGTTTACTTCTGCTTCTATTCTGTGCTTGCTGTACGATGAAGAATAAAAACAATTGCAGTAGTTTATAATATGTAAGTACTGTAAATGTTAATAAATCAACAAAGCTTTTCAAAATGTTAATGACCTGAGATGAAATTATTACATTTATACTTAGTGAAGAAATCAGAATTAAAGTGCGCACTTTCCTCTTAATCTTTACGTTATCTAAAAATATATCAAAAATATATTTGATATATTTTAGATAAAAATGCTGCTTATTTCATTATTTAACCTTTTCGCTCACTTCAGGTGATATCATTATCGTACTCTCTACTATAATAACACTAAAATATGCATTAAATTTATTTTTTATTTTTATCGCGTATTCAATATGTAACGGGTAATGCCCGAAGAAGTAGTAAAGCTACGTTTACACATTGGGTTGTGTAACCCATTTATAAATATCATAAATGACCGCGGCTTTTTATAATGCTTCTGTCACCGTAGTTAAACCTTCAGTCGCTGATATTACTTGACATGCAAAGACGTATTAAAAAGATAGACAGGTTACACACTAACATTATTGTATTTTAAAGTGGCGCAGGTAGTACTATATCTACATTTCATTATCATTTCATGAAATGTAGATATAGTACTACCTGCGCCACTAAATCTACGTCACAGTATAAATATATAGCTGTGTCTACGTACAGTTATTTATTATGACACGTTGCACTAACAAAAAGAGACAAATGATACGGCATACCTATAGTTAGAAAAAGATGAATATACATCATTAGTTGCGTATTGATTGCTGCTGAGCGCTCATTGGCGCTAGTGCGTGACATATCGAAATGAACACACTAGCTAGCGTCAAAGTTTACACTAGCGGTTAGTGTTGAAATAATAAAACCAATTATGAACAAAACATCTATATTCAAAATATTAATGAGACGTTTTTCTTGTCTCTAACAGTTGCTGTGTAATTTGTGCACCACCTAAAAACACAGCAAGGCATTTTTACCACGAATAACTAGAAGATTTACGCGCTGTAGCGAAGGTATAGCCCCGACGCGAGAGCGTGCCCGACTGAACGCGAGTCGGGCAGTTACCTTACATTCGTATTGCCATTTTAGAGCGAGTATGACGTATCTATAGATATGTGCTTTCGTATTTTTGACAAATTTAACAGAAGTCCTAGTTGTAAGTATTATTCGGATTTTACCCAACCCATTGGGTTAACCTGGGTTTATTTCGGACATCACCCGTAACGTATATTATATTCCATGTATTTCTTAGTTAAATATTAAATAACAAAAAAAAATATAATCAATTGGGTTAAAATTTTTGTAATAACTAAATTAAATACTTGCAAACAGACGAAGATTAGAAAAAAATTGAGATTTATTTCACGGCCATCAAAAACACGCTTTTAATTTGCTGATTGAATGGAGTCGACGTTTTTTTAATTATAAAAGTAGTTTTGCTGCTTAGGCGGACCATTTTAGAAGTCGGGTCAGGTAGCTAAGCGGGCCCGAGGGGCCACCGTCTACTATAAATTTCTGCTTACCGAACCGAATGCGGCCCTAATGCACATTTAGAACTCAGACTTGGTATTGGTGCCTTTGAATTGCGTTCCTCACCTCCCACAGAAGGTTTAACCTTACCTAAAATCATTTTTAAAATTTTAATGCATCACTTCAGCAGGTAGATGCTTAAAATGGCACATTATTTACTGCTTGAGCAAAAGCCTAATAAACTATATAAAGAAACGTTTATTTGTAATTACAATTGAAATGAAAGTATTAATTATAACTTTTAGTTAAACCAAAAATAATTAGGGTTAAAAGTTTGTGTTTTATAGTTAGTTGAACTTGAAACTTCACGGAGTTAATGTATTTTTTTAGACAAAATAATTTAGATTTCCGTTAAAACGAAATTAAGTAATAATGCGATATCTACTATTCTTCAAAAATATCCTAAGGTTTGTAACTAACGAAGTGTCTAACCTATGGAAATGATTTAACTTAATGAAGTGTACTACAATGCGACTAGAATAACTTTATCCATATTAAAGCACAAAATACATAATAGCTTAAAGTAACGCTCGCTTCACATATTCGGCTTTCAATCTTTTCTTTATCTTGAATATCCTAAAAATGCAAATACAATCTTCGGTACAAATGAAACGAGTTGTCATCCTGTAATCCGAGTCATCCCGATTCCGCATTATTAATTTCCGCAACAATGTAACGGTGATAGAGCGACGCGGCAGCCTTTGCTGTTGCATGTATGGTTCGGCTCGAACCGGGGTGGTACCACAACCTCACAGAAGACCAGCGTGAAGTAGAAGCTCTGCTTCTGCATTTCGTCTGGTGAGTGCAGGTGGCCGGAGGCCCAATTTCCCCGCCCCCATGTAAAGGGGGGTCCCTTTACATGGTTGCGGAGTTAAATAATATACTACCCCAGGAGGGTACCAGCACCCCCGGTGACGGAGAATCCGTCGCGAGGGGCGAAATTCGGTAGCCTTGAAGGTACAGATTTCTCCATCTTATGGCTGCGCGTAGACAGCAACGACTATCCCCCCGTCTACGGGTGGCTCTATAGGTCCCATAGCGGCAATGTTGACAGACGACACAGACCGACGCCCACCAAGCCGAATGACTTGGTTCTCGTTTAACCGATCATGCGGGTAGATCTGTTTATGATTGCTTTGGCATATGGTCTGACACAACGGGTTACCTCGCCTACGCGGAACCCAAATGTAGAAGATCATGTACCTGCCCTGTTAGACCTTCTGCTGACCTCTCATCCGGACGGATATCAGGTCTCCGTCGATGTCCCTCTTGCTCCGGATTGTCTGATCTGGAGTACGGTGCCACTCATGCTCCCATCTCGGTTGCGTTCTGCAGATTACCGCCGTGTTTGGTATAATAGGTCAGCCGATTGGGACGGGATGCGATATGTTTTGGCATCCTACCCTTGGAGGCGGATTTGCTTCTCGCTGGATGATCCCAGCGTTGTTGCTGTATCTGTCGCTGATGTGGTGCTACAGTGGTACCTATCGGAGGCAGAATCCAGCCATGATTTGGTCGCTCCTGCAAAATTGCATTACGCCATAAGCACGAGTGCCACTATGCCTTGGCACACGTATCGACGTCTCGGTATGCAAATGCCAGCGCTCTTAAAATAAGTATAATTCAGCCTCCAGGTATTTCAAAAGTGTCATTGTCAAGGCAAAGTCAGAGCACATCGGCAGAATTAGCGAGAAACTAGTTCGTCTTCCTTCGGGGCCACGTGCATTCTGGTCTCTCGCCAAGGCTGAACTTCTGTCAGCCATCTCTCCCGTGCAGAGGCACAGAGAGGACGATTCACTGGCCCATGCCGCAAAGGACAAAGCCGATCTGCTGGGCTCTCTCTTCGCGTCCAACTAGACTCTTGATGACGGGGGAACACATCGCCGACCATCCCGCGGTGTGAGTGCTCCATGCAAGATATCAACAAGTCGAGGGGGCCTGATGGCGTCCCTCCTATTGTGCTGAAAACGTTTTCTCCAGAGTTGGAACCGGTTTAAACGAGTCTTTCCAGTACACCTACTCCCTAAGCGTAGTCCCAAAATCATGGAAGACAGCTTTTGTGCACCCGATCCCTAAAAAAGGTTACCGCTCTAATCCGTCCTACTATGGGCCTATCGTCATCACCTGCTTGTTTTCTAAAATAATTGAGGATCACCAGCTGATTAGTGATCGTCAGTACGGTTTCCGATACGGTCGCTCGGCTGGTGATCTTCTGGGTTACCTAACTCATAAATGGACGGAGGCCGTTAGTTTGGACATAGCGAAGGCCTTTGATCAGGTTTGGCACAAAGCGCTTCTTACGAAGCTTCCTTCCTATGGGCTTCCCGAGAAATCACCAGTTTTCTTGCAGATCGGAGCATCAAGGTCATAGTAGACGGTGCTTGCTCCGATTACAAGCCCATTAATGCTGGTGTTCCACAAGGCTGCATACTACCGCCAACGCTGTTTCTTCTGCATATCTATGACATGTTGCGAACCGGTAACATTCATTGCGGATGACACCACTGGTGATGCTTTATACACCGACCGTGCCAATACTTCTCGGGAAAACGTCGCCAAGTACTAGGACAAACTTGTGTCTGAAGTCGAGATTTTGTTGAACAAAGTCTCGGACGGGGGGCGACTAAATCTAGTCCAGTTCAATCCCCAGAAGACACATGATTGCGCGTTTACCACTAAAAAGAACCTCTTCTTCGTATCTCCTCAGTTTCATGGCACTCCCCTTGTTGCCTCAGCCAGTATCGGAATCCTTGGCGTCGACGTATCGAATGACGTGCAGTTTCGTGATCACTTGGAAGAGAAGGCCAAATTCGCCTCTAAAAAGTTTGGCGTGCTCAGCAGAGCGGGACAGTATTTCATGCCGGCACACGCTGCAACTTTACAAGGTGCAGGTTCGGCTGGACATGGAATACTGTTCCCATGTTTGGGCTGGGGCTCCCCAGTGCCAGCTCCTTCCATTTGATCGCATCCAACGCAGAGTTGTTCGAATCGTCGGCGACCGAACTCTTTCCGATCGGCTTGACTCACTGGCACTGCGAAGAGATGTTGCATCTCAGCGTATTTTATCGCATTTATCTCGGGGAGTGCTCTGAGGAATTGTTCGGACTAATATTTCAGCCGCTCAATTTCACCAACGCACATTGCGACAAAACTCGCGATACCATCCATACCATCTGGATGACTGGCGGTCCACCACTGTGCGATTTAAAAGAAATTTTAAAAGAAACTTCCGTGTGGAATCGACTACCACCAGAGATTTTTCCGCACCGATACGACTTAGGGACCTTCAAGAAAAGAGCGTACTCCTTTTTAAAAGGCCCGCAACGCATCTGCGATTCCCTTGGTGTTGTAGATGTTAATGGGCGGCGGTAATCACTTACCATCAGGTGAGCCGCATGCTCGTTTGCCCTCTCTCTTATAAAAAAAAATAATCCCGCTATGCCCAGAGATTTCCCGAGAGTGAAACATGCTAAGGGAATCTAGAAAAATGCGATCGTTATGTTAGCAGCGCTTGCTGCGTTTAATTAAAAAGTTTACACAAGTAGCGGCTTGACACTCCCTGACTCAGAACTAAAAGAACTTCGAACATAGCGACCTACAAAATCTTAGTTTCTAACGCGTGCGTCTATTATACACTATTCCTTAGTTTTTCTTTTAATTTATTGACAAATTAAAGGCAATTTTCGAGCCTGCAAAACCACTAAGGTCTGTCAGCAAGCGAAGAGTTGACTCAAAGTAATAATTAATGGAATCCAGATAAAAAGTAGGTAACAATATTGTAACAATATTAAATCGTATTTTGTGGCAATCGTAACTTGTGATGGCTGTGATAAAGATGATGATGATGATGATAATGATGATGCATAAAATTTTGGAATAATGTGTGATTGAAACCATTCGTACTTGTTATGATGACACCAGTAAAATAATCGGAGAAGCGGCGACCGACGACTTGCATCATCAATATGCGACGGGATGTTATCTTTATCGAAGACAAGCAACGGTAGTACATTCCGTGGAACGTCACTTGTGGTATGCTAATGCAAAGCGTAACTGATACCACTAACAATTATCTCATAAACAAGCATACGGTGCTTCAGTGTTAAATCGTGTATTAATATAGTTACAGTTAACGTTAATGAGCTGTGTTAGCAGGGGCTAAGCGCTTGGGTTTGATACCCGGCGGCACCAATGAAATCGTTAATTGCTATTTGAAGTGATGATTTGCCACGTGCTCGACGGTAAAGCAAAACATGACAAATTCTGCATATTTGAGAAATTAAAAAAAAAATAGAAAAGATGTGAAATCCGCTGACACGCATTGGCATAGCGCGGCGCACATTTTTTCCCCTAAACCCCTCTCTGAAATGAGAGGAGGCTAGTGCCTAGTTGTGGGACTTAAGCTGTAACTTTAATGTTTGTACCGTTCAGGCGTAGGGTAAAATTAAAATTATTTTTCAGTCATTTTGTATTCAATATTGTGATTTGATAAATATTTTAAGAAAAATGCGCTGTCCCAATCGCATAACTAACGGTTCCGAAAAAATTAAGAATGTCATCAACAAAGTGTATACAGGGTTATTTTTCAAAGAGTAACCAAATTTTTCACTTAAGCTCAAATATATAAATAATGGTTTATCGTTAATGCAGTTTTTGAAAATACGAGTAAATAAGACTTCTACTTTTATTTGAAATTATCCCAAATTAAATGTCATTTATGGGCAATAACGTTTTTGCCTACAAATCGACCCTCACAAATAATGTGAGCGTGCGCAGTAAAATCAGTTTCAATAATGCATTACCACGCATTTTGATTTTTAAAGATAATAAGTGATAATTTAAAATCAAAAATTTTGTAAAAACTGTTGGTCTCAACTTAATCAAATTCATATGGGACCACACGAGAAGTATCAGCTTTCATATAAAAAAAGAATCCTCGAAATCTGTTCACCCAGTACAAAGTTATGAGCTAACACACATAAAAAAGAAACATACAGTCGAATTGAGTACCGTCTCCTTTTTGGAAGTCGGCAGAAAAGGATAGAATATTTGAGATTTTTTTTTATAAATTTCTTCACCATTTGCCTATATTACTTGTATATTATTAATGTATTCTCTATGAATTTGGCCGGATATTGCAAATTAACTGTGTATTTTGTATCAGGAGTGGAAGAATCTTCTTTTATCAAAAATATTATCGTAATAGGGCTAAGCGAATTAAGGCGCATGTTTGAGCAAAATGCAGAGCTAGTCGTTATTTGTGCGGTTTTTAGGAGCTATCTACTTGTTATTAATAACATATATCAACTATTAAAAAATACTTTAAATTTCTACTTAATCTTGATTCCATAATAGGCATTTTTTTAAAAAAAGGAGTAAATGTTTGATTGTCATTACAATGTCATTACAACTTTCTTCTTCTTAATAACTGGCTTTACAGCTCTGGGATCTAGCCCTTCTGAGTCTGAAGTTACAATATATTATAATAATTATCCTTTATAGCATACTGCTTCACAATATGTTGATGCGTCATATTGTGCAGCCCTTGGGAGATTTTGACGGCAACTTGAGCCAGCAGACAGCTGACGGTTGGTGATGGTATCTCAAGGCGCCTAAGCAGACAGACACCTTATTTTGAGAATCACATTACCATCAGAGCACTTGTTTCACGGTTTCCACTAATAGTTCACATGCGCAGACACTTAATACACACACACAAAATCGCACCACTTTTACATATCAATATCCACTTCAAACCATTATTTAAACAATAATAAAGGAGCAGCAAACCGCCGCCGGTCAAGTTCCCGCCAAAAAACCTAACATTACAACGAATCCACATAAATGTGAAATAATTGTTGATAACATGCATCTCCTCGTAAAGTAAGCATTATTTTATTTTGCGATTGACACTAATGGATAGGCAATTTTTAATGAACATTTTGGTCAATAATTTTTTTCAAAAGACCAAAATTTTATTTTATAAAGAAATAATTTTAAAATCTGGGCGTATTCACTGCCCGCGGAGTAGCGGGACCGGAGCCGGGAGCCCGGGAGCCGGGAACTCAATTGTACAGCAAGCCCTCAAGGGTGAAAGTTGTGTAGTTTGTAACCGCGTCGGCCAGCGCACATGCTCGTTCACGTCACATTATCAGTAGAAAATATTATTATTTAATCTATTTTCATAAAATAGTTTATTGATGTTGACTATGTTCGTACAGTAGGTGGCGTATTAGAAGATTTCTTACGAGATATATTGTAGTGAGAGAGTGCGGAGTGGCAAGGCAGAGGCGGACCGAATGATTAAGGTCGTTCGCTATGAGAAGCGCCTTAATAAAAATATATAAAGAAAATTTCAGCAATTTCTTAGTCCAAAGCAGTGTGTGTGAGCAGTGAACAGTGTTCCGCATGGCTAGATTACCGTTCAGAACTACGGACGTCTTCTACAGGGCATTGAGTGTGCATCCTTACTAGGTATGCAAATGATGCTTCCTCAGCACTCGGTATTAATAATGTATGAAACATTGTGCGACTGAGCGCAAGTCGCACGCTATTGCCTCAGTATTTTGCAGGCGCTGTTTGAGCCAAACACGAAGGGCGCACGGTCTTATGACAGGCGATCTATTTCTTGCTAGTCGAATCAGCCTGCAATTACATCGATCCTGGATTTGAATGTTTATGTAACGCCCAATATGTTTAGTGTCACAATATGGCGGTTGCCGTGTCTCGGAGTCATTAAATGAGTCTTATTCTGTGTTTGTAATTATATTTACGAGATTAAAAAAAATATAAATAACTAGCTGTCCCTCACGATTTCGCCCGCGTGGAATTTATTACGGTTTCATGGGTTTTAATATTTTTTGCGTGGAAACCTAATCCTTTTTCTAAAATAAAAGTATTCTAAGTTACTACTTATAACATCAGCTATCTGCCAGTGAAAGTCCCGTCGGAATTGGTCTAGCCGTTTCGGTTTCCAAGATTAGCCGGAACAAACAAACAGACAGACAAAAATTTTAAAAATTGTTTTTTAATTATTAGTACTGTATATTCTTTCGTATGCATTTAGTAAAAAGCTGTTATTTTAACATTACAAACAGACACTTCAATTTTATTTATTTGTATAGAGCAGGGGTTCCCAATTTTTTTTTGCCAAGGAACCCTAATTGATTATACTTTTCCTAGCGGAACCCTACCTTGATAAATGGAAATTTGCCTACCTTGAAAAAGGTATAAATGAAAAATAATTAAGTTTTTATGAAATTATTTTTGTACATTTACTGTGAATATGTAGGTAGGTACATAAAGTAATAAAACGTACAAAAAATTTCATTCGTCACATTAAATTCATAAAAACACGTTTGTGAATTTAATGTGACGAATGAAATTTTTTTACATATTTTCTTAAAATAGCATTAAAATTAGGCTTAATGTCCGACAGTTGAACGCGAAGATCTGGAGCTGCATCCAGTCTATTTCTGTACTTGCTTTTGGTGTAAGCATATGCGGAAAAACCAGTCTCGCATCGGTAAGTCGTCACAAACGGTAACAGTAATGTGATGGCTCTATTAACAATTTCTGGGTATTCATCTTTGAGTCCAATCCAAAAGGCGTTTAAATCAAAAGTTCCTTCTTCATACTTTTGTTTTAGCGTTGATGAAAATTTGATGTCAATCAAATTCTCATACTCTGACACCGACAGCATCGAAGGTTTGGTGTGATTTACAAACGGATTCTGCACCCAGTCCATGTCCTGCAACTGCTCCGGAAAATACTCATGCAAAGATTTTGTAAGGCTTGTCAAATGCTCATGTATATTCTTTTCCACGTCTGAAGATACCCGCAGCTCATTTTCTTTTAGAAAGTCATTTAATATTGTGAAACATTCGTAATTATGTTTTTCAACACATTCAATCCAGAACGCAAGCTTGTTTTTCAGTGAAGACATTTTATCATTTACTGTAAATTTTGTTGTAGCTCGTCCCTGTAATGCCTTGCAGATTACGTTGAGCTTATCGAATATATCAGCTAAATAAGCCAATTGCATCAACCATTGCTCATCATGCAGCAGTTCAACAAGCTTATTAACGTGTGCAGAAACTGGTTGTTTGGTAAAGAATATCTTAAGCTCGTCGTGCAATTCAAACAGCCTTAATAGAACTCTTCCTCTTGAAAGCCATCTTACTTCCGTGTGAAGAAGAAGTGATTGATGCTGACTTCCTATATCCTCACACACTTTTTTAAAAAGCCTCGACTGGAGTGGACGTGATTTAACGTAGTTTACAATTAGTACTGCTTGGTCGAGAACTTTCTTGAGCTCGTATTGCATTTTTTTTGCGACAAGGGCATGGCGATGTAAAACGCAGTGACTGCTACTACATTTAGGTGCAACCTCCTTGATTCTTGTTACAGTGCCTTTTATTTTGCCAACCATAGCTGCCGCTCCATCACTACACACGTCAATACATTTGTTCCAATCAATATGGTGCTTAGTCATGTAACTATCGATAACTTTAAAAATTTCTTCTCCGGTTGTGTTGGTTTCTAAAGGAGTACAAAGAAACAAATCCTCTTCAATAGATCCTCCAAAGGGATATCTCACAAAAACAAGCAGTATTGATAACCCGACGACATCTGTACTTTCATCCAGTTGCATTGCAAACATCTCGCTGGTCTTCAATCTACTAATTAATTCATCTTGAATATGGTCAGAAATCTTATGAATTCGATCAGAAATGACGTTATTTGAACACTGCACTGCTGACACTTTCTTTGCTGCTTCTTCTCCAAGTACACAAGTGACAATTTCTGTCATACATGGTTTTATTAAATCCTCTGCAATCGTGTGTGGTTTACCAGCACGAGCGATTTTGTAACTTAGCAGAAATGATGCCTCTGTTGCATTTTCATTATCGGTCTTTACAAATTTTTGTATAGCAGCTGCACCAGTTCTACGCACTTCTTTGTGTCTTTCAAAAAAGCTGACGCTTTTATCTTTCAGTTCTGGGTGGTGCGTGTCAAGATGTCGTTTAAGCTTTGCAGGTACCAGTGAGCTATTACTTATTATTTTGTTGCAAATCACACATTGTCCATCCGAGTTCTCAGTCATTCCCACAGGAACAAATCCAAAGGACAAGTAGGATTCGTCGTATCTTCTCTTTTTTGAAGAAGTTTTCTCCTGGGTTGCAACTCTTTTGGTGATTGTATGTTGTATATTCAGTCCGGCACTAGGGTCTTGTGTATTTAGCAAACCCTGAAAAGAATTGACAAACAATGATAACCACCATAGCCATACGTATAATCGACAATAAATAAAATTAGTAAATTTAGTAAATAACTTGTATCACAGTAAATTACCCAAATAATTGTAAAAAAAACTTATGCATAACTTTCTTACCGACGATCCAGGAACATTTTCTGAAATATTTTCAATACACACTGCTGGTGGCTCTGAATTTAATGAAGAATCCGAAATCCTTTTGCCACTTGTGAGGCGCCCCGTTTTGAGCCAACTTTCCATTTTGAACTACCTACAATAAAAATAACACGTGAATATATCTCTCGTATTTTATTTCGAAAATGTGTCTACAAATAAACAAAAACATTGTGACTTACCAGTAAAAAAATTCCAGATCAATAGGTACCCAACAACAGGTATTTTTTCACTGCAGCTATTCACTAATTCAATAATTGAAATACGTGTGCTCTTATCGCGATCTAGACCGGTATAATGAGCCCCGCCGCGCCGTCGCGTCGCTGCAACACGGGCGCGCGGGGCGTGGGGGGCTGTGCGCGCCAGTGTCTCCATATACACGGTAATTACCGGTTTTTTAAAATTTTATTAGTAATTAATTAAAAGCAAACATATTTGGACTTGGTTTGGTTCATAATGTTGTATTTTTCTTAGAAAAGTTACACGGTAATTTACACGGTAAAGTTTTAGTAAATCCACCGTAATTTTATCAAGAAACACGGTATTTTTACCCTTGCAACACGGTAACTCTCGATTTACATATGGAGACATTGTGCGCGCTGTCACTATTTAGTAATCTGTGGCGCTGTACTACTTCGCCCGCACGCACTGCCCCTATCTCGTGCGTAAACAAGTCGGTGCGCGCGAGCGAACAACGTTGGTCACGAAACGTGTGATAATATGAAAAACGTGTGATAATGTGAAATTTTTTACGGAACCCTTGCGGCCTTTCCACGGAACCCCAGGGTTCCGCGGACCACCTTTCGGGAACCGCTGGTATAGAGTATAGATTTACAGCCTTTTCTTTGTTAACCTGTAGTTTTGACCATAATTTTTATCCACTGAAAATCATTTGTGATTTCCTTTAAAAAGTCAGAACGTGTTCGATTTAAAAATATCAGAGAACTTTTTATATCATTCGTTTACATTAAACAACATTAAAACGAGCCTTTAATTAATTTCGTTTACCCGACGGACCGTGGAGATAGCATCGCAAGCTCGGTCCGCGGGTAACGAGCGAAATTATGGAAATGTGTTGCGGGCCGCGCTCGCCTCGTTTCTCTTTCCTATCACACACGTACCTGTTGTGCGAATCGAGAGGTTTTTTTTTAAATTTCAGTCCACGTTCATCCAAAATGTGAACGGTAAGGATTTATTCCGTTTTATAATGGCATTACGTCATATAAATACTTGCTGTAGTTTTAAATATAATAACATAAATTTGAATCACACACACACCAAGAATTGTAAATAATTAAAAAACCGCCAGCGTTAATTTACTGTAAAAAAAACCTTCCCCACCCATTTTTAGGGTTCCGTACCTCAAAAGGAAAAAACGGAACCCTTATAGGATCACTTTGTTATCCGTCTGTCTGTCTGTCAAGACCCTTTTTCAGGAACGCGTAGAGGTATCAAACTGAAATTCATACCAAATACTCAAGTCTACTGTCCCTTGGAGCTGTGAAAAAATCAAACTTCTAAGCCAACGCAATCAAAAGATTTTCAAGGGATATTCGCAAGGGAATCAAAACCTACAGGGTAGGTACTTCCCATGAACTCAGAATCTTAAAATTTCATACGAAGCAACGTATTAGCACAGATAAAGGAAAATTGCGAAAAGCATAAATTTTTAGTTACATCATATAATAAAAATATTTTTAATAATTTTAAACATATATACCTACGGATTTGTTCGGAACCCTCTGTGCGCGAGTCCGACTCGCACTTGGCCGGTTTGTATTTGCAGATGCAATATATAAATATTATATATATAGCCTGTGTTACTCCCACAAGTAAGACGAATCCAACGACACTTTGCAGTCAGGTAAAAATAAATAAATAATGCTGCGAATTTTTCAATAAGAAACCGAATGGTGTAAGTTAGAATTTGAACATTAGAGAAGTATTTCATAACATTCTGTAGGTGTGACGTGCGTAATCTCCGTGCACATGTTCCCTAAATCCTCCGTTGTCAGTTTCGCTATCCGCATATTTCACTGAGGACGCCTACAGTGACATATTATTGTAATACCTATTACCATAGTTCGTCGACATTATAATGGCGTATAAACTATCCATCTTCATGTGGATCGCAACATGGCTTATCGGAGATTGCTCAACGCGCGCTATTTGTTTGTCTTCGCCGTCTGCAGTTTACCATTACTTGTTCAAAGTGTATTGGTTCGTATTAGGGAGCACATATTTAGAGATCACATTATCAGTATATTTGACTGAAAGATTTATTCGACATTTGCCGATATACGCGATAGAGTCACGCTGCAGCTATATCACTGTTGGGTTGGACCACGCTCTCACAGAATACCAGCGTAAAATAGTAGCTTAATGCTGCTGTTTTTCATATGGTGAGTGTAGATAACCGGAGACTCTTTTTATTGGAAACGAGGCATTTCACCTCAGTCCTCAGGATCAGGAGTGACAAAGCATCTGCATTTTCATTATTGACTCAGCATATAAATGTCAATAGGTCACAGAATCCACTTATCATCAGGTGAACTGTGTGCTTGTTTTTCATCCTTATTCTATAAAAAAAGATATTTATTTTAAATTGTGTTCAGAATTAATAACTACTGTTGGTTTATGACCTTTAATACAAATCTTTAGGTTTTGTATAAGTGATAATGTTGGTTGAGTGTGTAAGTTCCGTTCTTGTTCTGCCGGTTACCGTCATCCGTTTCCCAGGATTGGTCTGAAGGTCTGCTTGTCTTTTACCATTCGAATGCCTAAATTAGACGATTTATTAAATGTCCTTTGGTATTTTAACAATGCATTTAAACTAAATTTTAACAATGTAAATGTGCCATATGATAAACTTAGAAATTAGGATATCCGCAGTAGAACCAGAGTAACCGTGATAGCCTAACAGATTAGTAAGCTAAAGTTGCAATGGGCTGGCCATATAGTTGAAAAAACCGACAACCGATGGGAATAAAAGTTTCTCGAATGGCAGCCTCGTACCGGCAGGCGAAGTGTAGGGCGACCCCTCACTAGATGGAGTGACGACCTGGTAAGACATACAGGAAGTCGATGGATGCAGGTGGCTCAGGACCGTGGTTTGTGGCATTCCTAGGCGCGTCTTTCTCTATGATTTGTAAATTATACCAGCTACCAAAATATAAATCAGACCAGCTTGTTTTATTTTGTATGTTCTCACACGTCCCTAAGTTTTATAATACATTACTTTTTCAACAATAATACAACTGATGAACTTTGCTAATTAGTACTTTTGATAAACTTGTATGAGATGTTTTCGCCGATTACAAAATCGACCGTTGCATTTCGCAGGGCCTGTAAATGAGCAAACCGTTAGCGATTAGTTATGCAAAATGTCAACGGGAATGCTCTGTTTTGGTGCACGGTTATCCTAACGGTGTGTAGATTTTTACAGGGCGTTAATTGTGAAAGTAGGTCCATCTTGCACCAGGGCGGGGCGTGAGAGTCGGCGCATGCATCGCTTATTTACCTGCGTCTGCGCATGTGCAAACAGTACCACGTGAGTCACTGTTATTACCTCAGTGTTACGTACCTCTGGTACTATCAAGGAGGAGTTGTGGTGAATGATATAAGCAAAACAAATGCTTTGTTATGTAGGACGCTTGCGAGTTGTTTGTACTTGGAATAACAAAAAACAATATGGCCAATGTTAATGTCGGTTTAGATGAAAACGGTTTTCTAAACTCTGCTTTCAAATTACATCATTGCAATTACATACATTATTAATAGTCGGGATAGTACCTGTATAATAGACATTATGAAATGTTTGCTGTGTAGTGGCGGTGTAAGAATATCCACTACTCCATATTATCCTGTGAGTGTCGTGTCGGTGTCGAAACTGAAACAAGAGATGGTCAGAAGCATCATTTTCCTTACAACAACTGAAACTGATATAAAACTGCGATTGCCAATACGCCTGACAAGCGTGGCAACTATGGCAAAATCTTGAATTACCTATGATACAACCTAAAAGGATACCTTTTTTCAGTAGCGGACTTTTGACAGGCTGTAATGAATGAATGAATGAAGAGGGAATGGTTTCCTTCTAGAATGTGCCGTGCGTATCTTTTTTTATAACATTAAAATGATTGACAAGTCCACTTTATGATATGTGGCTACTGCAGCCTATGGAGTATGGACACATTATTACGTGGCAGAGCTATGCTGCAGCTATATTAGTAGTATAGTTGTAGCACGAATGGGTCTGCTCGACCGGAGAAGGACCACGCTCTCACAGAAAACCACCGTAAAATAGCAGCTTAACGCTGCTGTGTTTCGTATGGTGAGTGTAGAGAACCGGAGACCCTTTTTACTGGCAAAGAGGCATTCCGTCTTAGTCCTCACGGGTGACAACGCATCTGCATCTTGAGTCTTTATTGATGATAGATGAGACTTACCATCAGGTGGTCTGTGTGCTCGTTTCTCGCCCTATCCTATAAAAAAAAACATATAGAGTACAACCAACTTCAAACAAAAAAGGTTACAAATGTGCTCTCACCCCGATGACTAACAATTAATAACAGTCTGCTCTGCGTTCTTCAGATATGGTATAAGATGCACTGGTGCGTGGTGGCAAAAATTGGTACCTTGTCTTTTTTTTATAGAGTAAGGGTAACAATCGCGCACACAGTTCACCTGATGGTAAGTGGATGCTTAGGTCCATTGACATCTACATCTATCCTCGATTAAGGATCAATTGCAGATGGGTTGTCACCCCTGACGACTAAGATGGAATGCCTCTTTTCCATTGTAAGTGTCTTCGGTTGTCCACACTCACCATACGAAACTTACTTGACGTGTGTGTATCTAGACAAGTTTGAGGTCTCATTTATCGGGGAACGTATAGTAATTAAGGTGACAACGGAAGGAGTTCAAACTGTTGTTAGAAACGGATCATTGTCCTCGGAGCCAGGAGTCAGGACTGGCCGTCGCGGTCCGCCGCCGACGCGGACGTCGACCTCAGCCCGCATCTGGACTAAAGCGCCCGACACACGTTAAACACCACTCACTCGTACCTTTCTTTACCTCCATTTCTCGTGCAGTGTTTTGTTTTTAAATTTACGCCTTGGAAATGCTCGCTTTAGATGTTGTTTGTTGGAAGTATTAAACGAAAACACACAAGTTACTTTTTACAATATATAATTATGATTTATATAATAAAAGTTGTTGTTCAATACATAGTTCAATAAAAATAAAAAATAAAAAAGAAACATAATTTTCATGTTGAAAAATGTAGCTACAATTTTACATTTCTGTTCAATAAAGATTTTAACTTGAAGGGCAATTATTTACAAATTTGTCAAGAAAACTGTATTAATCGCAGAATTGTAGTTACACGTTTATATAATGCTAATAGAATTCTGACAGGTTAGTTAACAAGTTTGCAAGTATTAATTGTTGTTAAAGTCTACTTTTAAAATACAAGTGTTTTTTTTACAATTTTTAAGAGTTTCAATTTACAAATATTTTGCAGTTACTTTTTTTAATTTTGTACTTTTATTAAATGGTATTTATTGTACAATGCGACGATTATGTCACTTTTTAATAGTCTATCGGATTAATGTTTATATATATATATATATATATATATATATATATATATATATTTAGAGCCCAAACGAGTAACGTTTGAATTTAAATCGTAGCGTAAACATTAATTGCATATTTGTTATATCCATAAATTAATATTATTACGAACATACTACGTTTTAAATTTAAATCAAAATTTTGAATTGATATGTACTTCGTTACTAAAAATATCCCATTAGGGATATTGGGAATGGTTTGGGAGGATTTTTTATTTTGATTTTATTGCCACATTTGTAAAAATACCTATTTAAAGAAAAACTCCATTAATCGGCTAATGTAGCAAACTTCATAAAAAAAAATTAATAACACGAAGCAATGGAACGGTGCGTACTAAAACAAGATTTTGAAATACTAAACTAATCTATCGGGACTGCTAGTTTTGTTATTACTATAAGACGTGAATTACATGCGTGCGACCCTAGTCAAACCCCCCGGCGGTTTACGATTAATTCGGATTAAAAATGGCTGTCTAGCAGAATCTGTGCTGAACTGCTCGCTGTTATCGATTATTATTTCTTTTTATAGAAAAAAAGTGATAAGCTAGCACACAGTCCATCTCATGGTAAGTGTATGTTGTGGCCAATAGATTTGTCACCCCTGAGGACTAAGATGGAATGTCGCGTTACCAGTTAAAAGGGTCTCAGTTTCTCTACACTGATCATAGGAAACAGCAGCATTAAGCTGCTATTTTGCAATGGTATTCCATTTGTATTCAATATATTATTATTTATAAACTAGCTGTTCCCCGCGATTTCGCCCGCGTATATTTTAAGTTTTTTTTTGCGCGGAACACTAATTCTTTTTTCTTAAATAAAATAAGCCTAGGTTAACTCCTTATAACATCAGTTGTCTGCCAGTGAAAGTCCCATCAAAATCGGTCAAGCCGTTTCGGAGATTAGCTAAAACAAACAGACAGACAGTATTTTAAAAATTGTGTTTTGTTATAGTTACCGTATATAGTTTCAAATGCATTTAATGAACAGCTGTTATTTTTACATTACAAACAGAAAGGATTTTTTTTAGTAAATTCACAAATAAGTTGACCTTGTTACGTTTAAGTACCTAGTCAGGTCATAAATTCTGTCACATGTTCAATATAAAATAAATGAAAGAAGTTTATTCATTATGTAACCATTTATATACCAAAATGAACTTAACAAAACATAGATTCTTTTGACACTAAAGTTTATTCAAAGTGACCTCCGTGATTTTGAATACAGGCCTTCAATCTCCGCGGCCAGACGTCTA
Source organism: Parnassius mnemosyne (assembly GCA_963668995.1). NCBI lineage: Eukaryota > Metazoa > Arthropoda > Insecta > Lepidoptera > Papilionidae > Parnassius > Parnassius mnemosyne. The sequence goes on along the minus strand of CAVLGL010000035.1, from coordinate 13,671,327 downwards.
TCGCAGCACGAACGAGGTCCATGTCAATATCGGCGGCTGCCTTAATCAAGGATGTCTTTAGTGACTCCAAATTGGGATGAGGCTTTGAGCACGCCTTTTCCTCCAAGTGTTGCCATATCTTGTAATCTAACTGATTCAAATCTGGACTGGAGAAGGGCCAGTCTTCGTGCCGGATGAAGTCGATTTCACGCGCCGCCAGCCAGTCATGTGTGCTCTTCGCTCTATGAGCTGGTGCCGAATCTTGTTGGAACAACCAGTGCCTGTTATTGAACATGGTATGAGAAACAGGTTCCACAAGGTTCGTCAGGACTGTATTTTGATACACAACTGCATTCGTTTTTACACCTTTCTCACAAAAATGTACCTCTGTTAAGCCCCAATAAGAAACTCCCAACCATACCATTAGCGAGGATGGAAAATGACCTCGTTGGACACGTGGAATACGGTTGCTCACTTCTTCACTACTGTATGCGTAAACTTTATCATTTTGTTTGTTGTAGTTCTCTTCTGCGGTAAAAATTTTTTCATCCAAAAAAAGAATTTCCCGATATTTTTTTCCCGCGTACCGCTTCAACAAAGCGCGGCATCTCTTCAGTCTCAGGTCCATTAGACGAGCATTTAAACGATGTCCTGTTTTTCTTCGATATGCCCGAAGCCCTAAGTCTTCATTTAACACCCTTTTCACCGTGGTTCTGCTTAACCCCATCTGAAGGGCCAACAATTTCTGCTTACGTTTGGGATTTCTTTGAATTCGCGCCTTCACAGCTTTTATCACTGCTGGAGTCACGAGACCACTTCTTGACCTGTTATCTACACTAGAGTCTTCATTGTATCGTTTGATGGTACGATAAACGAATCTTTTGGTTATATTCAAATTTTTCAGTATGTCAAAAAATTGAATTGGCGCGTAACCGCAACGATGCAACGCAATAACTGCAACACTGTCTTCTTTAAGCGTCCACTCCATATTTAAAAATGAGTAAAATTCTAAAAAGTATACAGTTTTATTTTCATGAACAATTCGAAATTCGAATTCAATGAAATTTTTTGTGGCCAGCATTCTAAAAGAAAAGTTTTTACTGTGTGACAATACTTATGACCTGACTAGGTATATATGTTGGTATATGATATTTTTGTTATAAAACTCGGTCGTGGCGCGTGTAGCTGAAAACTGTGGTTCACCCGCTGGGAAATTAAACCTGTCGCGAAGCAGCGAGGTATCGTTAATTTGTTTTGACAGAGCAGACGCAACTTCGCGATCCTCAGGTGTTTTATGCGCTTCGAGTTCTAGCCACAAACGTTCGCGACTATGCGGTATACCTTTATTGACTATAGGATACCAACTGTATCCAAATTCCTTTTAACTTATTTTTAAATATGTTAACACATAATTAAAATATATAATATTTACAACCACAATAAAATTAAAAAATAAAACTTAAAACTGAAATTATCATACAATCCTCACGATATAGTGCCAAGAACACTGACTGCGTTTCCTTGCTGAATGGCTAAAATATATATATATATATATATATATATATATATATATATATATATATATATATATTTTGTCGGCCCGTAAAAGTACACTGATAGACATGGGCTCATGTGACATGGGCACTGCGATCGTCTGCCGCCTGCCAAGTGTAACAATTAAGGCACATACAAGAAAAGATACCTAATCGTTATTTATTTTAATATCTAGACTCACGGACGCGTGGCACCCAAGTTCGAAAAAGAAAAGGATGAGGCACCGATAGCCCATCCAATAAGGTTCGCTTGAATATCTAAAACACCAAATTTAAGTATAAATCTATTATAGTTCTTGAGTAAAGTCTGGAAAGAGGCTTTTTTTATCATTCGCTGATTCACTGACTCACTCATAAAAAACATAGGCCACTTCTACCTAGAAACTTCGTTTCATAGTAGTTCCGAGAACGTTGTACATTTATATAGATCCTTTGATTTAAGCAAATGTTATGGAGCTTGGCACCCGTTCAGATTTCAAATGTTTTATCGGTAAAGCTGATTACTACCTATGTATTTGGATAATTTTTGACTTTTCTTAATTGTTTTAATTTTCTAACAATCATACAATTAAATTATATTTGATGACAAAGGCATATTTATAACTTTCTCTTACGTGTAAACCCAAGCCGAATATTTGCTCTCCAAGGTATTTCTAACTTTGAGTATGTACTTGGGCTTGTGGCTTGTATAATGGCTCAGGTTGGACGCTTAGCAATGTTTAGAATACATTTACTAAATATTTCAGAACTTCACTGCTTCTGTTTTAGTATTTGAACGTCGTATTTATGGTAGATTTTTTGTTGTGCTCATCACCATAATTAGGTACTATTAAGCAAGGTAAACTAAAAACTAATAAACTGGATCGGGCTAAGTGGCGCTCCTTGGGAGAGTGTCCAGCAGTGGGCTGCCGCAGACTGATAATGATAGTGATGAAGATGAAGCCCTTATCTGTCAAATAAACATTTCATCATCATTATCATTACAGCCTTTCACAAGTCCACTGCTGAACATAGGCCTCCCCCAAGGAATGCCACAAAGCACGGTCCTGAGCCACATGCATCCATCAACTTCCTGCATATCTTACCAGTTCGTCACTCCATCTAGTGGGTGGACGCCCTACACTTCGCCTACCAGTACGAGGCTGCCACTCGAGAACCTTTCTTCCCCATCGGTTGTCGGTTCTTCGAGTTATATGGCCAGCCCACCTATCTCTATCGATTGGGCTATGTCGGATGCTCTGGTTCTACAGCGGATATCCTCGTTTCTAAGTTTATCACGCAGAGAAACCCCGAGCATAGCCCTCTCCATAGCTCGCTGAGCGACCTTGCGCTTCCTCATACGGCCAGCAGTGAAGGACCACGTCTCAGATCCGTAAGTCATCACTGGCAACACGCACTGGTTGTACAATTTTGTTTTAAGGTTTTGAGGTATGTCGTAGTTTCCCGAACGCTGCCCAGCCCAGTTGAATCCGTCGATTGACCTCTCTGTCGAAGTTGGACTTACCTAGTCGGACTATATGTCCCAGGTAAACATACTCGTCAACAACTTCGAGTTAGTGCTCCCAACAACTACCGACATAGGTGTGACATGGACGTTAAACATGATTTTTGTTTTGTCCATGTTCATCTTAAGACCTATCCGTTGGGAGACACTATTGAGGTCATTGAGCATAGTGCTTAGGTCCTCCAGCGATTCTACCATAAGGACTATACATATTTACTTTTTGTAAAAAGTAATTTTCTTAATCCTTTTGAGTATTTCTTGTATAATAATTTCAATATTGTCAATATTTTTTCCAATCTTAGCAGTAGAATTTTCCCACCATATTTACGTGGGACCAGCCTTGAAAAATTACCTATTTCATAAAAAGAATGCTCAAAATCCGTTGATAATTGACGAAGAAATCGCGTAACATATATACAAACAAAAAACAGTCTGATTGTGCAGTCCTTTTTTTCAAGTCAGCTAAAAATTGACCGGTGCCGAGCAGTTTTAAGGGGCGCTTTAAATCTAAATTTGCTAAGTAATTATGGACAAACAACAGAGTCTTGTGCAGAGCTTGTACTAGCAAGCGCAGATTTAGGTAACGCCCACTGATGGGATGACAACCTGATGAAACATGTAGGGGGTCGATGGATGCAGGTGGCTCAGAATAACACTGTGACGAGCCTAAGCCTTAAGCTTACCTATATTCAGTTGAGTTATTTTTGTTAGGAAGCTTATATCAACAACATTTCTACGTATCTGGAGAGGCATGAAATGAAGGCGTGCACAAACTTCATCATAGCTTTCGTCTGGAAGTCGAAATTTTTATTTCGTGTATAATCCAAAAATTTCTTCGGATGTTATTGTTACTGTCAACGTACAGAACAACCTTATAGCAGAAACGATCCGCACTTGTCCGGATCCGGTTTTTTCTTTTATCTTTATTTTATAGAATGGGGATTATAAACAAGCATACAGTCCACCTGCACGGCTAGCATGGGCTAGGGACAAAAATTTTATCCACCGATTATATCCACTGACAAGAGATAAAATTATCGTGTCTATGCAAAAGCACGACAATGGGGAGAAGTATATCCCCGTTTGACATAACGAGTAGACATATATCCCCCGTTCGTAGTATGGAGCCAAATTAAAGATAATAAATTATGATTTTTTGAAATTTGAAAGGGACAATTCTATCCTAGTTCATTGGACGTGGGTTTATGTTTATATTCATACAAAATATTTATCTAAGTCTAAATCTATCTCTCATTTTATCTACAGTGGATATTATATCCACCGGTGTGCCCATACTCGAAGGATGGATAAAACTAAGTGAGGGGATAAACATTTTCTCCTTTCCCCGGGGATAAAATTGTTTCCTGCCCATGCTAGCCCTGCTGATGGTAAGTGGATAATTTGTCACATAGACACCTACATTTATCCTCGATTAAGAATCAAAATGCAGATGCGTTGTCAGTTTTGAGATCTACGATGGAATGCCTCGTTTCCAGTAAAATGGTATCCGGTTCCCTATAACCGTAATATCTAATATAAGCTCTAACACAAATCTAAAATTATCTGCACACAAGTGATTAAATAAAAATATGACTCAAAAAATACTGACCAGATCTTGATCAGATATCTTTATCTTATGTCTTGAAATTAAAAATGTCCCGAAAAAGCCTAGCGAAAATAAAGAAGACCTTATCGAGATGGTTATTAACCTCTCGAAGACAATTGATTACAACATCTCTAAATCAGATGTCAAAGACATATACAGAGTAAAGCCAAAAACAGCTGACAAAAAAAACTCACCTATTGTTGTCGAAACTAACTCAACTATATTAAAGAACAATATATTAAAATCTGCTAAATCCTTCAACGTGAAACATAAAAGTAAGCTGTGTGCTAAACATCTTGGATTTAAAACCCAAGAAGACACCCCCATATATTTGTCAGAACACCTAACCCCAAGAGGAGCACGCCTATACTTTCTAGCACGAGACTTAGCCAAATCAAAACAATACAAGTTCTGTTGGACCGCTTACGGCAAGGTATATGTAAGAGAAAACGAACACTCTCGTATTATTATGATTAAAAACGAGAGTCAAATACAGCAATTATTGACAGGCCAATCCCCAGCACCACCTGCCATCTGACTACCTGAAACCTTATCTCTCAACCAAGGTACACCGACTGTAATGTTTCTTACAATGTCGCTATTACATGCTATTTTCTATTTAATAATAATTATTATCCTAAAATGTTTTCCATACCATTCGTCTCTGTTACTGTTATTGATTTTACCTATGTTCAAGATGTATACTAATTTTGTTATTTTATTATTCTTACAATCCTACACAAATATTTCTCAGCAACAAACAAATATACACAAACTCACACGTTCACAGAACACAATCATACGATTAATGTCTCTTCGAAAATCATTTTTCAAATATATATATACATCAAAACATAAACACTTAGAATTAAGACACGTATTCCAAATTATATATAAAGTATCTAGATCTAATACTGATAATGGATAGTTCCTTAAATACTTTACATGAATTAGACAATATAGTTATTGCACAATCCAGTGAATGTCGTGTCCAAGACTTTATAACACAGCACATAATACATAAATCCGATATAACTATTATATCACAAAATATACGGAGTATTTATAGAAATTTTGATGACTTACACTTAAATCTTATTCAACTTAAAATAAAGCCTGATTTTATTATCCTTAGCGAGTGTTGGTTAGACCAGAACAAACCTGTTCCCATGTTAAATAATTATACGTCCTATAATACTACACAACACATAAATCACTGTGATGGTGTGACTGCTTATATTAATAATATGCATTCAGTGAGTGTCAAGGAAATTTCGCTATTAGAAGCGTCTTGTCTGCAAATTCAAATTAATGACTACATTATTATTGGTATTTATCGCTCACCATCTAACATCCATGCTGAAAGTTTTATCAACTCTCTTAGTCTTTACTTAGAGTCCTTAAAAATGTGTAAGCTTATTGTTTTGACGGGTGATATTAACATTAATATAATACACAAATGTAATGAAAGTACACATGAAAGGATGAATAGACTAAACTATTTAAATATGTTGTGTACACATGGCTTGCTTCCAGGACACTCGATACCTACGAGAGGTAACAACTGTCTTGATCACTGTATGTTAAAAATAGATACAAATAAATCGAATGCAACAATCATAGTGATAAACACAACTATCACAGATCATTACATGACTTTCCTGAAGTTAAATAATTTTTGTAATAAAACTGCATTTAGTAATAAATTCAAAAGGTCAGTCAATTATGAAAATATTATTAATAGCCTGAAAAGCACTAATTTACAAGATCTGCTTTTATGTTGTGATTCTAACATTTTAACTGAACTCTTCACAAATAAAATCCAAACACTTATATTAAAAAATACCTCTTTAAAATTAGTCCCCAAAACAAGTCGAACAATAAAACCCTGGATGACACAAGGTGTCCTACGTTGCATTAGGAACCGTAATAATATGCAATTAAAATTAAAATTTAATCCAGAAAATGAAATGTTAAGGATCACGTATAAACGCTATAGAAATCACTGCAACAGTTTAATTAAAAAACTTAAGCGCAAATATGAGCGAGAACAGATAATGAATGCCACCGGAAACCCTAAAACGCTCTGGAAAGCTATAAATGATATCACACATCGCAAGCAATTATTACTTAAAAATATAGAGTTGTTAAAAATAGGATCGACCCCTCTTGAATCCGTTAATTTGATTAATAGTTACTTTGCTAATGTTGGGAAATCCTTGGCGGAGGATATTTTATCAAAATTTAACTCTATTAACATTTCCACTGCGGATAAAACAGTAAGCTCACATGCTTCATCTTTTGCTTTGCTGGAGACTGATGATTCGGAAGTTAGGAGTATACTGATGAACCTTAAAACAGAGAGTGCCCCTGGATATGACAATATTACCACCAATTTTCTAAAACAGGCCCATATGATATTAGTACCCATAATAACACACCTGGTTAATCTTTGCTTTAGGGATGGCGTTTTTCCTACAGCTCTAAAGTTGGCTTTAATTACCCCTGTATATAAAGGTGGAGATAGATGTGATCCAAGTAACTACAGACCTATATCAGTTCTCCCCGCAATATCCAAAACTTTAGAAAAATTGTTAAATAACCGTTTGATTAATTACTTAAATAAATATAACATACTTTCAATGTCACAATTTGGCTTCAGACGAGGACTTTGCACAGAAGACGCTATTTCAGGGCTGACGTCACTCATTATTGACCAAGTTGACAAACGAAATAAATGTTTAACAGTTTTTCTCGATATAAAAAAAGCCTTTGATAGCGTCTCTGTCCCCACTCTTGTAAATAAACTTGAACATATAGGCATACGAGGTAAACCCCTAGACTTATTTAAAGACTACTTAACAAACCGTAGACAACGGGTCAAAATAGGAGAGCACTGTAGTCATGACTCTACCATTACCTACGGTGTTCCACAGGGGAGTGTTTTAGGCCCGACTCTATTTTTGGTTTACGTGAACAGCCTTTGTGATATATCGCTTCAAAATGGGCACTTATTCTCGTATGCAGATGACACTGCTTTGGTATTTTGTGGTCGAACCTGGAAAGACGTTCGGCACAGCGCTGAAGTAGGGTTAGCCAAGGTTGCGGAGTGGTTAAGAATACATTTGTTAACTCTGAACACATCTAAGACAAACTATATATGTTTTACTAACTACAATAGGACTCAACCTAATTTTAATATTAAAATTCATTCTTGTGTTGACCATAATAGCTCTAACTGCTCATGCCCATATATAAACAAGGTATCCAGCACAAAATATCTTGGAATAATATTGGATCAGCGTTTATCCTGGCATCTACATATCGAACTTTTAATGACAAGAATTAGAAAATTCATATGGTTTTTCAAAATTTTAAGACATCTCACAACAACTCAGATATTAAAACAAGTGTATCTTTCTTTAGTTCAATCAGTTCTGGCATACTGTATTAGTATATGGGGAGGTGCTACGAAAACAAAGTTTTTGGATTTAGAGAGAGTTCAAAGATCATTACTGAAAGTTATGCATTTTAAGCCTTACAGATTCCCAACACAAGATTTATACGACCTGTGTGATCTTCTTACAGTTCGCAAGTTGTACATATTAAATATAGTTCTTAAGCTACACAAGTCCCTTGCATATAATCTTGAAGTCAAAAATAAAAGGAGAAAAACTAACATAGCTCCAAGTGTTCCGGTTAAAACAGCATTTGCTAGACGGCAACAGGCAAAAAAGTCGTCTTATTTGTACAATTACTTAAACAAAGAATTGAATATTTATTCAAAAACTAGTAAAGAATGTAAGAAACTTCTTATTGAATGGCTCAAGAGGAAAGATTATCACGAAATCGAAAATGTGTTAAAATAACACGGCCTACAAAGCACGTGCATACACGTGCAATCACTCAAACACACACAAACGCACGCATACACACAAACACACACACACACACACACACACACACACACAAACGCACGCATACAAACACACACACACATATATATTTTTTTTCTTTTTAAATTAATTTATCAAAGGGAAAGGAATTTTATGTTATTCTTGTAACTACAAGTATTGTATGTTAATTATGGAAGAGCGAGTTTTCCTGTCACAAGTATTGAAAAATACTTAAAAGGAGAACTTTGTGTACTGCTGATGATGTAAATTTATTGTTACAGAATAAACATTTTTTGATTTTGATTTTTTTGATTTTGAGATATGGACCACATGAAAACTACCAGCTTTCAAATAAAAAAAAAGAATCATCAAAATCGGTTCACCTAGAAAGAAGTTCTGAGGTAACACACATTAAAGTCGATTGAAAAGTAAAATTCTACTTGGGAATTCCCATTAAAAAGTAATAAGTAATAACATTATCGCACCTCTGCAAGAACTTATTCACTTTTTCTTGTAATCCTACCTTTTTTACGACAATCTCGAGAGACCAGACTGGCGCAGTGACGCGGGTCTCTAACGAGCAAAATTCTCGGCCCTGCTATCTATTACTTATGACTACAAAATCTGGCGTAATGTTTGAAAAGCGTTTCATATACGAGAAGCGGGACGTTGCTCTACTATGATATTTATGTATAAGCAATGTAGAGCGCATTGCGAGACGTACGAGTAAGCCTTTAACGGAAAAATATCTGAGCATTGATATTATCCCGATGGGAGTGGACTAAACTGGATATGGTCTTGACGAATTGGGTTTTTTACTTTATTACCTCTAAGCTGCATATAAGCGGTTTGTAGCAGTCTGTAGCAGTTTGCTTTAACGCGAACCGATGATTACGTGCGCTAATAAAAAAACTATTTCATATATTTATGTCATATCAATTTTCTATTGCGCTTCCAAACCAATACCAGTAGTTTCTTGTCCAGTTAAATCGCAATTATCTAGTCGTATCACGATTGGGCAACTTACATATATCATGTAATTGTTTTCTGATTCTCTTCGGTCTTGTTGGATTTTCGTCCCAACAGACTATGAGAGTGATGGGAGAGAGAATGCACCTGTGCTTGTACATACATCTGTGCATTTTAATCCTATACTGCGCAGATGCAGATATTAATCGAAATTTGATCTGGGGGAAATTACGTGTCTTATTATATTTAATTGTTTTCTAAGTTGGTTTTTAGAGAGATTAACGCTCAGAGCATATACATTTACTATCTTTATAATTGCATGCGTTTTCTTTGCGTTTTCTTCTTCAACAGTGTTTTATTTCCGCTTCTGAATAAAGACCTTTGTAACAATGTACCAATTGACACGCATAGCTGACTATTTGTCCATACTTACCGCTTTGGGGAGGTGGTGAATATGTAAACAGACTGAGGAGTGCAAAGCACGATCCTTTTACTGGTGTTGTGGCTCAATGATATTTCCAGTCAATGGAATTCCCCATGTGTCCAATTTATCTTAGTTGAAATATCTACGAATATAACATTTTCATTGTTATAATGTTATATTTACATTGTTGTGAAGCACCGGTTTAAAATAGATAAAAAAGAAACAAAATTTGTTTATATATTAGAAATCAAATGTCTAGTGTATAAACAAATTCAGTTTATTGTTTACTTTACATACTTTACATACATTCAAAGTAATTTGGTATATAAATACTTGTACTGTATCCTTATTTCAAAAAATAAATGTTTTCTACGACGTTTGAAATAAACAATTATATCAAATTAAAAAGCGATAAATTTCGTACATAATGGATTTTTGTTTAATACCAATGTCATTTATTTCCCAGGTCTAAAGTATTTGCACTCGGCACGCATCTTGCACCGCGACATCAAACCAGGCAATCTCCTCGTGAACAGCAACTGCGTGCTCAAGATCTGTGACTTCGGACTGGCGCGCGTCGAGGAACCTGACTCTACTAAGAACATGACTCAGGAGGTCGTCACACAGTACTACAGGTAAATAGAGATTCATGTTATTTCGTTGAAGAGTTTCGTGTTGCCCTTTTTATCAGTATATATCTAGGCGGTTCGTTTTTAAGGCCAATCAAGGTATATCGCTTATATTATGCAATATATTGAATTTTTTTAAAGTTTAAAAGATATCTATTATAGAAGGGTGATAAGCGAGCACAAGCCATAAGTAGTAAGTGGATATTGTGGTCCTTAGACATCTACATTTATCCTCGATGTAGTATCTCTATCATAATGCGTTATCATCCCTGAGGACTAAAACGGAAAGCCTCGTTTTCGGTAAAAAAATTATATTAGATAAGGATTACAAACGAGCACACAGTCCACCTGATGATAAGTGGATACTGTGGCCCATAGACATCTACATCTATCCTCAATAAAGAATCAAAATACAGATGTGTTGTGACCCGTGAGGTCTAGGATAGAATGCCTCTTTTCCAGTAAAAAGGGTCTCCGGTTCTCTACACTCCCCATACGAAACACAGCAGTTTTATGCTGGTATTCTGTGAGAGCGTGGTCCTTCCCCGGTCGAGCCGATTCCATTCGTGCTACAACTATCCTACTAATATAGCTGCAGCATCGCTCTACCACGTATAAAAAATATTTTACGTTGAAATTCTATGAGAGCGTGGGCCTCCCCGGTCGAGCCCATTTGTGCTACAACTTTAATATAGCTTCAGTATGGCTCTGCGACGTAAAATATTAAAATATTACATAACATTATTTTTATGACATTTGAGGGACAATCGATCTAACAGTCTTAATGGGTAGTGGCCACCTCAACCTACGGCTACCCATTAGATTCAGCACATAGTAACATTTTATTCGTCTGGTTTTATAATCCTTGAAGACTAAAAAAAATGTATTTGTATTTGTAATTTTCTAAGCTCTTTTATCCTTTAAACCGACACAATTGACGCGCAGATTAAGGTAAAACGGTGGAACCTTCCCAAACAGTCTTGAGCGGGGAATTCACATGACGGACATGCCCGCGGGCATATCTCTAGACATGCCTGCCGGACTTCGCTACTATAGGTCTGTGTAAAGTTTGATAGTGTAGGACCGTCACAGTCGGTCTGACAGACTTGCCTGTTGAACGTTCGCGCGATCCCATTTTGTCTGCGTGGGCACAGATATGCCTGGTCTAAAACAAACTGATGAGTCTGTGTAGTGTATTGCGGCGACAGACATATCGGCGGGCATGTCCGTCAAGTGAATTCCCCGCTTTAGGCAGAAAAGCAACCCTATCTATACTTACGATTACTTACTTATGTGTTAACTCAAGATGCTAGGTAAAAGCGCACGGTTAATACGAGTAGTGATAGTTTTTGTTATTTATTTATTTGTTTATTCTAGGAAGGTACACATACTAATGTCTTCGAAGTTTTTACCCCACATATTTCATTCATCGGACTTTATCAAACTACTCACAAAAAATATCCAAAAAAGGCAAAGTTTTACCTGTAAGGAAATAAAGGAGCTTGCAGTTTGAGTCAAGCTAGCCGCGGCTGTGAATGTAAGACTCTCTGTTCTTCAGTTTTCTTACTGAATTCGAACAAAATAACGATTTTTTTCTTTAATTTTTGGAAGCTCTCTCTCTCTCCCTCTCTCTCTCTATAAACGAAATACCACTGATCGACTGATCTCACTGACTCATTACGAGATCTCTAAATCTATACATCTGATTGACTTGAAATTTAGTATAGTTACTCATTTTGCAATTTAGACCCTCACTAAGAACGGATTTTACGATAGTACCATCAAAAAAAAATTAATAGGTTTCGCCGCCCAGCGAAGCGAGCGAGTTTCAGCTAGTAGATATATATAGCAAGGCTCGTTGTCTAAATCTCATTAAATTGGTACGAATCATTATGTGAGTAAGTAGCTCAGAACAATCAATAGATCCAATTACTATATTAATTAAGAAACAAGTATAATTTACTTTACGTCTATACTCCAACGGCACAAAAAATATCTCTTACATCTTCTTTCAAAATAATTGGCTGAAATTTGATGTGTTTTGAAGTCGAGGTAACTTAGAAATGTTCTCTGTTAATGATTTACGTTACTTAAGTAGCTTATTGAAAAATTATTGAAAAAGTAGCCAACTAATATTATCTGTTAATTTTACAGTACTTAAATTATTAAAAATAATGGAGTTTACATATCCGAGACACATACAATTATTTGTACAGCGAGAATTTGAGAGTACATTAGTAATTTATCACGATTTTTTTTGTTATTTGAACAAGACTGTGCTCGCTTATTTAAATTTGTGAGAGCCACACTACACAGATGCCAGAACGATATGCTCTATAATATAAAAATCCGTCACACGACATACGTTGCGATGCGACGTGACGTGATGTCGTACTGCACGGTAATGTGAAGTGATGTCGGACTGGTATAACAACGCTTGTAGTGCCAGATCTTGACGTTTTTGTCTAAAGCTGTAGTAGGTTGCGCTGGCCTTAACCAGGTTGGACAAAATATCTTATTTTAGACACGATTTTCACATCTTTCTTACAAAATTAAATTTGCAGAATTAGCAGAATTCTGTGTCGATGTATCACACCTTCCTTATGAAATATAGGTACTGTGTCTGTACGTTGTAAAATTAAGAAATACTTACTTAATTTTACTTCCAATATTTATTTTGCTTTTTTATGTATCATCAGTTTATAAGAATAGAATAGAATAATTTTTTATTCAATATAGATCACATGTGTAATTCTTATAGTGTCTGTTTTTTACTTTACCACTGGTTCGAAAAAAACGTCTGTCCTGGGAAGAACTAGCAAGAAACCCTGTGGGACTTTTTTTAAAAGGAAATTTTACGTTAATGGTTGTACAAACTATATTATAAGTACAAAATTTATTTTAGAATCAGCTTGGAAGCGACAACCTCATAATCAGGTGTTATTATCAACCATGTATTCATTTATACTATACCAATTCTTTTTATACAGTTTCATCTTAACAAAACATTTAAACTTGGTAATAGAGAGAGTCTGTCCACTTTCCGGGACCTTGTTGTAATAGCGTATACATTGCCCCAAGAATGAATTACTGACTCTGTGGAGTCGAGAAACTGGTATCACTAGCTTGTGTTTGTTCCTAGTGTTTACATAATGTACATAAACACTCACGCCTGTCACCCAGAGGGGTAGGCAGAGACTACGGACTTCCATTTGGCGCGATCCTGACACACCTCTCTCGCCTCTTTTACATCCATATATCTACGCATACACGCTCGTCGGTTAAGGGTACTCCTAATCTGGTCCATTTTTAATGTATCGCCGATTTGGTCGATAAACCTTCGTCTAGGGCGTCCCTTCCCGACCCTGCCGTTCACTTCTGCAACATAAATTTGCTTTGTCACTCTTTCCTCGTTCATTCTTTCTACATGACCAAACCACCGAAGCATTCCTTTCTTAATCCTTGTCACAACGTCATCTTGCAAACCACACTTTTCTCTTATCACACTATTTCTCACCCTGTCATTCAGATTCAGCCCTAGCATACTCCTTAAGGAACGCAATAATGTATATCACTTTTTTTTACTAAAACTACCTTCGTTTTTGTGGACATACATTACACATACATTTTGCGTAAATATACTGAGAGGCCAAAGTTAATATATTTATTTCTTTAAATTTATCTCTAAGAGACTCTCGGTATTAGGTTGTAAATAGCTCTAATGAGCCTCTTCTGTAAAACAAAAATAGTTTCTGAATCAGCCGCATTTCCTCATAGCAAAATCCCATAAGACACCATGCCATGGAAATAACTGAAATAAACTAACCCAGCTGTCTCGACACTAGTGAGACCTCTAATCTTTTTTACATCATAGGCTGCAGAACTTGTCTGCTTGCTAGTTTGGACATATAGGGGCCCCACTGAAGCTTTGCGTCGAGAGTGATGCCAAGAAAAACAGTGGATTCAACAGGGCTCAGTTATTCCCCACATTGGTACTCAGATTTTTAACATTCGTTGTTGTAAATTTAATACATATAGTTTTATTTCCGTTTAAATGTAGATTATTAACGTTAAACCAATGCACTAATTTTGATATAGTATTAATAGGATCTGCCTTCCCGTCTGATTACAATAATTTAGTGAATAGGCATTTGTTACGCTCAGACCATCATTATTCATTACCATCTAGGGCTTCATCACCACTTGTCACCTTCGTATGATAAGTAAAGAAGAACGGTTTTCCACTTTTTATTAGTTTAATGCTCCAATTCACTACCTAGTTCCTTTGTGTGTTGCGCATTTGAATATTTTGCTCGACATGAAAGCAATCTTATAAAGCAGGTTTAAATGGACATTGGGGTTGATTGCAGTCTGTTCGATTCTCTAAAGTGTTTTTGTTTGTTTCAACACACTAAATTGTATACTGGATATACGTTATGCGCACATTTAAAATTAATTATTTCAATGTTTACATTTAGTAACTGTACTTACTTACTTACTTATCTTCACGCACAATCCCTGACGGGGTAGCCAGAGAGAACAGATCGCCAAGTGTCACGATCCTTATATACCTCTTTCGCTTCTTTCAGATTCATTATCTTCTTCATACATGCACGTCTAGGTATCCGAGTATTCTTGACCCTACCCTCTTCGAGCAATTTGCTCACATGGTCTTCGAAAGTTAGTCTCGGTCTACCTCGACACCTTTTAATATTAACTTTCGCGCTATATATTTTCTTCACCATTCGGTCTTCACTCATTCGCTCAACGTGCCCAAACCACCGAAGCACGCCCTTATCAATTTTTGTGATAAGGTCATCTTTTAAACCTGCCATATTGCGAATCTCTTCGTTTCGCTTTCGGTCGGCCATGGTAACGCCGCACATTTTACGAAGAGATCGCATCTCCACTGCATTCAACTTGCTTTTATGCTTCTTCTGGCATACCCAGGTTTCGCTGCCATATAACAAAGTCGGTACCAACACTGCGTTATGTATTGCAAGGCGTGCACTCTTCACTACGCCTTGCCTTTTGACTAACGCAGTCAGGGCACCATTGACTTTGTTCCCGGCAGCGACACGCCTGTCCACATCTAAATCACATCTTCCATCCCAGCTAAAAGCACTCCCCAAGTATACAATTTCATTTACTTGTTCTAGACATTCCTGATTTACCCATATTTCACACTTCGTTCTCTCTTCTTCCCTTTCAAATACCAGAACCTTAGTTTTATTAGCGTTCAAACGGAGACCTTTAATTTCACATTCCTCTTTCATACACGTGACTAATGCCTGCAGTTCTGCCTCTGATGGTGCAATAAGCACTGCATCATCAGCATACAGCAGACAATTTACTTTTATGTCACCCAATTTCACACCCAAACAGCTATCTTTCAGCTTTTGTAAACAGCTGTCGAGATACAGTATGAACAGCCAGGAAGACATGACACAACCCTGTTTTACGCCCGTTTGGACGCTAAACATGGGTGACAGGTCATGCCCTACCCGCACACAGGCTTTACAGTCACAGTAAAGAGACTGCACAGCCCTTAGCAATCGACCATCCACACCATACCCCGGCAACAGTTCCCACATTTTCTTCCTTACAACCTTATCAAATGCTTTCTCAAGATCCACAAAAGCACAGAAAATCTTCTGGTTAGCAGCCAGAAGCTTTTCCGTGATCATGCGGAGAGAAAACATTTGATCCTTGCATCCTCTTCCAGGTCTAAATCCGCATTGTGCCTCCCATAGAAATCTTTCCGATTTCTCTTGCATCATACGTGTCAAAACCTTCGAGTAAATTTACTGTAAGTGACATTATTTTAGGCGTGTGTTTGAAAGAATTCTTGTTTTTTTTTTTTTAATTTAATTCATCTTGACATCCGCAAGAAAAAAATGACTAAAATCAACTACTATAATGTGTATTTATTATAAGTAGTAACAATATTTTGTATACTCTATAATAATAAGACGAGTGGCGCGACGAACTAATATATAACCCCCTAGCCCTCTCTGAAATAAGAGGTCTGTGTGCAGGGACGTATATAAGCTTCAACTTTTTCTTTTTACCTGACTGCCCCAGAAGGAGGTAATGGTTTTCAAAAGTATGTATGTATGCATGTATATCTATTTCTTCGGCACGCTCTGTAGTAGAATAGAATAGAATAAGTCATTTATTGTGCTAGTTGTGGGTTTGAGAGATTTAACATTATACAACCAATGAAGTATCACCACAACCTGCCTAGATTAAGGCTTACAATATTTTTAAAATCATGGCACTTAAAACATTATCTCATAATTCATTAAATCAAATCAAATATTCTAAACGGCTTGATGAATTTTAACATATTAGCTGTCGTTGGATTCGTCTTAATTGTGGGAGTGACATAGGCGTTATAATATTTATTATCTGCAAATAAAAAAAAGGAAAAGGGAAGCTTTTTTTAAAAAAAATTACAACAATATTGTGGAAATATCGTTTTAAATTTGGAAGAGTTATAATTTGAATAGGAATGATAATACATTCATTGAAATTGAATGATATATGACTTTTAAATAAAGTTGTCAATACGATTCGCGCGCCACCTACTGTAACTTAATTTTTGCCTATATGCCTATAACCTTCGCACAAGCGCAAGCAATATGTTGACAAATTATTACCGTAATCTGATGAGCGGTATGTCAGCGCATGAAATACGAACAATCAAAATTCATTTTTATATATTAGATAACAGAAGAAAGTATTAAATTAAATAAATTTAATAATAAAATTAAATTCATTAAAAAATAAGCCAAAATATTATAATAGTACATTTTAATAGCAATCAGCCGCAACAAAACGCATCTACATTTAGCATCTTTTCCCAAGGGCCAACCATACCTACACGCATTGCTGTTGATTGACGGACGTTGTAGCGGTTGATATTTTTTTTATAGACGTAAAGGTGAGTTTGTTGATGATGTTGGAGTGAATCTGTCGCCCATTAAGAATCAAAGTGCATGCGTTTTCATCTCTAAGGACTAAAATGGAATGCCTCGTTACCATTAAAAATGGTCAGTTAAAAATGACAATTTTTTTTGAAAACATAAAAACGGTTTGCACAACTACGGTTCTCGTCATACACCATGGATTTTCATGTTGCATTATAAGAGTTGTGTATAGTCAATAAGATTTTTGTAATATTCCTTAGTCGCGTTTTACGTGGTAGAGCCATACTGCAGCTATATTATTAGTAAAGTTGTAGCACGAATGGGTTGGCTCGACCGGGGTAGGACCACGCTCTCACCAGAATACCAGCGTAAAATAGCAGCTTAACACTGCTGTGTTTCGTGTAGAGAACCGGAGACGCTTTTTACTGGAAAAGAGGTATTCCATCTTAGTTCTCACGGGTGACAACGCATCTGCATTTTGATTTGCAAACGAGGATAAATGTGCTCGTTTGTCACCCTATCCTATAATAAAAAAACGATACTCAAGAGCGAGATCGTGTGATGGATTATAATATATAGCTGTCATCCATCATTTGCTGGTATTGTAAATACAGACGCTAAAAAAGAGTTCTGCCAATATTAATTTATTGGTGCCTACTTTTGTCTAAGGTTCAATTTAGTATGCAAAAGGTGATCCTTTCACTCCAGCCAATGAACAAGCAGCATTGTCTTACAAACAAACTTTGTATAAGACTATATCATTTATATACATTTCATGTTAGACAATTTACTCTCCGCACGTACAGTGTACAACGTGGATACGTAACCCCACACTTGATAATTCCTCGGCTCCAGTTCGTGTTCCCTCCGTAGGCGAGAGAAGTTTGCATCTGAGATATTAAATTTTATGCCGCAATTTCATATGCAATGAACCTAACCATTTTTCACGTATAATGTTATTTTATGAGAAAAAATGAAATCTCTTTCTTCGCTTCGTTGTAATCGTTAGGGTATTGTGAATATGGTTTCAAACGACATAGTAATAAGAATTTTTATTGTTTAGTATGTTGATTACAATAATGATACATGTTTCAGCCTTACCTATTAACTCATATCATTATCATTACTCTGGTCTGGTCCTACTGCGGATATCCTCATTTCTAAGTTTATCATGCAAAGAAACCTTGAGCTTCCTCATACGAATAAAAAATTAATCGCCGGGATAAAACCTTTTACGTCGAATCCACGTTTTATAAGCGTTAACAATATAATATTTTCATAACATGAAAGGCATGTTATTAAATTAGATTCTTTATCCGCAACATTTTTATTTAGATCCTTTTTTTCCAGCAGCGAAGAACCCCGTCTCAGATCCATAAGTCATTACTGGCAACACGCACTAGTTCTACAATCTTGTTTTCTAGTTTTGAGGTATACCTGAGGAGAAGATGTGTCGTGATCTCCAGTTGATTGTTGTCCAGTCGAGTTGATTCCGTTGATTGACCTCTCGTCGAAGTTGGACTTACTTATTCGAACTATTCGTAACCGACATTGCCCATCGGATTGGTAATCTGAAGTGGCAATGGGCCGGCTATATAGCTCTAGGAACCGTCAACCGATGGGGCAAAAAGGTCCTTGAGTGGCAGCCTCGTGCCTTTATGCGAAGTGTAGGACGGCACCCCACTAGATGGAATTACAGCGTGGTAAGACATGTAGGAAGTCGATGGATACAAGTGGCTCAGAACCGTGCTTTGTGGCATTCCTTGGGGGAGTCCTATGTTCAGCAGTGGACTTGTGAAGGCCTGTAATAATGACGATGCTGGTGATGGTTTTCATTACAGCCCATCGTTAGTCCACTGCTAGACATAAATTGCCACCTGCGTCATTCGGTTTCATCAGTTAGTCACTCCATCAAGCGGCAAACGCAGTGTTAGACGACTCCCCGCCCAATTTCACTCTTGCTATTATACCTGTACGAGGCTACCACTCTAGTACCTTTCTTCCTTATCGGTTGTCTTTTCTCGGATCTATATGACAGCTTACTGATCCGCTAGGCTAGCTTTGTTTCTCTGCGGATAACATTGTTACAAATTTTATGAAATTTAAATATGAAAAAGGACTGAAAACATTTGAGCCTACGTAAAATTTATATAATTCCTTTTATAATTTTTATTGTCGTTTTGCGTGTTGTTAGCGTAAGACAATCCATTACTCCATTTCTTCCCGTGAGTGTTGTAAGAGGCAATTGTTGGATATGCCATAAAGCTCTAATGGCTCCCGATAGAATAGCGGCGTAACTATCTCGTTAACGGACTCTTAAAATGTATCCGTATTGGCATTCTTTCTACGTGTCTAAGCCATTGAAGCATTCCTTTCTTAATCTCAATCACAACATAGTCTTGCAACACGACACTTCTTTTATCACTATATTTCTTACGTTATCATTTGGAGTCACATCTAATATATTTCCCATATGACGTACAGCCGTCGTAAGTTGTCGAATCAGTATTTTTGTGTTATAGATTATTTTCGTGCTCTCTCTGCATAAAACGTAACGTTTCGGAAATAAAGAAAATCTGACATTAACCAAAATTTGAATCATCATCGTCAGAGCGTTACCTCAATCTTGTTACATAAAGGCAATTTACAATTCAACGTACGTACTGCTGATATTTGATTCTAAGTAAACGGCAAAGTGAAGGTTGTGATGAGCGGCGACGTGGGTTATGAATGAACGACCTTTGCCACGTCCGCGCCTCGAAAGTAGGTCACGGTTTCCTCGCGATTTAGTGAATGGTCAAAATTTAATATAAAAGTTGCAAGAAAGTTTCTAGATCCATTATTAAGATTAATTGTACAATAGGTAGAGCCATGCTGCAGGTATATTAGTAGTATAGTTGAATGGGTCGGCTCGACCGGGGAAGGACCACGCTCTCATAGAATACCAGCGTAAAATAGCAGCTCAACACTGTTGTTTTTTGTGTGGTGAGTAGAGAACCGGAGACCCTTTATACTGGAAAAGAGGCTTTCCATCTTAGTCCTCACGGGTGACAACGCATCTGCATTTTGATTCTTTGTTTAGGATAGATGTAGACGTACTCGTTTGTCACCCTATTCTATAAAAAAATCACAATTCTAATATAATCAACATAGGCTGTGATAAATATATATAATATCGCATAGTTATCATTATCTGATTTAAACAATGACTTTTTTTTTCTCTTTTCTCTTTATTTTGGCACAAACAGTCATTAACAAAATTTTACATAAACTACATTACCTAAAAAATGATGGAGTGCTCAAACATGTTACATTATTAGACTCTTACATCTAAGATTTATACTTGCTATGCTATGCATACGAGTAGTGGGGTAAAGAAAGGTTATTTGGTGAGATTGGCAATTTGGTGGCAGACTTTTAAAAGTCTTTCACGACTTTATTTGTGACGCGAAATAATGCAAGCAGTTTGCCACAAGATCGAAAGAGACGAAGCGACGCATCATTTTGCGTATCTGCGTGCGTAGGTAACGTCGTGAAAGACTTTTAAAAGTCTACCACCAAATTGCCTATTTCACCAAATAACCTTTCTTTACCGTACATATACAGTCATTATTTGCCGCATCATGGTTACATAAAGTTTACCCTTAGTCTTAAAAATAAAATGTACTTTTAGTGAATGCAGTAGAGACAGAATTTATATTTTTTATTTTTGTAACAATCGTTTAAGAAGTTCTACCGAATGCATTGCATTTATATTATCCACAACAAGTTAACTACAAAGTATGGTTTGAAACAGATACTTTAGAAATTTATAGCTCGCGTAAAATGCGTTAAGCTAATAAGCCATGACCTAGTGCAGTACACCTTTCCCGTAGTTTATTACTCTGCATTTATTGTTTTACCATACCAAATACTATAAACCTACCCACTATGAATTTAGATGCCGCAGTTATTGTGTTCACGTAAAATTCTTTCAGTTGTAAACAACTGAATATACAACATTTAACTTTTATTGTTGGATGTCCAAAAACGCTGCACCTAAATTTTATAATCTATAGGTAATGCGCCTGCCTACCTACCCGTCTTCATGTGAGTATGTAGTGAGTATAGACAAATCTTCCAAAAACGTCTTTGGTCTTCCAAAAGGTCTTTGTTGCATTCTACGATGTATGTGCAGCTGAATTTAAAAATGCAATTCGACGACATAATCAAAAACTGTGCATTATGGGCGAGCCCTCTTACCAATTTTATAGTACGCGGGCAACATTAGTGAAACTCGATGGTGGCATTATTTTTTTTACTGCAGTTGTTATTGCTGCTTGTGTTATGTTATTATAAATGAAAGTTTAGGGATTAAGATGTTAGATATAAGGAAAAATAAACTATTTCAAGCATATGATACGAGTATGATGTACTTAGAGACATACCCGTTCAGAAACAAATCTTTTTTCTGTTTTATTAAATTCGTAAAATAATAAAAAAAAATGCTTGTGTCCCTAGACTTTATCTTCCCATATGTAAATAAGGTAAAGTCATTATAAAGGGACGCATAGTGTAGAGAAGCACTGGGTTACATATTGATTTTGACTTAGGCAATTCAACACTGGAAGTCCGTGAACGATTACATTTAGTCTCTTAGTGACTATGCGAAATCAATACCTTAAAAGGCCTGCTTTTGTCTACTGAAATTACACATTATTTCAGAGTTTCTTATAATAAGCTATGCTGCAGTTATATTATGGTTGTAGTTCGACCGGGGAAGGACCAGGCTCTCATAAAATACTGGCGTAAAATAGCGGTCCAATGCTTGTGTTTCGTGTGGTGAGTAGTAAGTAGTAAGCTTGGCATCCTCAGTAGAGCAGGACAATATTTCATGCCAGCACACCGCTTGCAACTTTAAAAGGTGCAGGTTCGGCCCCACATGGAACACTGTTCCTATCTCTGGGCAAGGGCTCCACAGTGCCAGCTCCGTCAACTTGATCGCATGCAGCGCAGAGCAGCTCGAATCGTCGACGACCGAGTTCTTTCCGATCGGCTTGACTCACTAGCACTGCGAAGAGATGTTGCATATCTTTGCGTATTTTATCGCATCTACCACGCTTGACGATCGCAGTACATACCAGACGTATCGCACCTTTGACACTGCTCACTCTCACCTTCGTCGGTCTGCGTATTTTAAGTCTATTGTAAACGAGACAGTTTTACAGCCATTAATCGGAAACTATTAGATCTGGCATAATGGAATATGCCAGTAGCCTCTTACGACATCCATATTATATAGGATGTGGCCAGCGAGAGAATGAGATAGAATGCAGTGTACAGTGTTTCCTACTGTCTCGGTCTCCCTTTCTGGAGGTTTCAATTCCACCGAGTTTAAACTGTACACATGTTTTTTTTATTAGTATCAAGTGGGCCATAACCGCTATTTCTAACACATTTTCATTAAAATAACTGATGTTTTCAGAGCACCGGAGATACTGATGGGAGCCAATCATTACACGGCCGCTGTCGATGTGTGGTCCGTTGGTTGCATATTCGGTGAACTTCTCGGAAGGCGCATCCTCTTCCAAGCACAAAGCCCAGTGCAGCAGGTAAAATAATTTCTTTTAAATTTTACATAAGTTTTTGCCATAAAGTCCACCGAACGGAGATTGAATGTTATGGTCCATTAACATCTATCCATGTAGTGGCGGGTAAGATTACCCACTACCTCGTATCTTTCCGTGAGTATCGTTAGAGGCAACATAGGGAAACTGAGGCAGAAAATGGGCAGCAGCATCTTTCTGATAACAGCAAAACGACATTAAAAAACCCGCTCGCCAAGCGTGGCAACTATAGCAATATACCCCCCCCCATGATTAAAGTTACGAAGAGACGACCCCCAGTCCCCGGCGGCCCCGTTATTCCAGGCTACGGTCGAGACAATAGTAACGGCGGGGCAGGGGATGCTAAGAATCTCCGGTGGAGGTTCGGTTGCCACCTAAGTTGACTCGACCTGGCAACATATAACCCACGCACCCTGAGGACTGACGAGAAGATCCTGGAGCTGAAAGAAGATATAGACAAGTTGCGCTGGGAAATTATAGGATTATCTGAGGTCCGAAGAGAGGGGTAGGACACGGTAAACCTCGAATCCGGCAACTTGTTCAATCTCGGGGAGGGCGACCATCTGTCCCAAGGAGGTGACTGATTTATCATCCACAAGTCTCTCATTATCAACGTTGTAAATATTGAGAGTGTGTCGACGAGGGTGGCGTACCTTATACTCAGAATCACTAAACGGTATTCCCTGAAGGTTACATGTTTACGCACCAACCTCGGCATATGCCGATGATCACACTCTTAATCTCATGGCTGTTAGAACGGAAAATGCATGCTGCAGGACTTACGCAACTTTAATACTGCTCGTATTGAAGAAGCTATCGAGCGGAATCAGGGCTCTAAAGTCTTTGCTAGAGATTTGTCTGCCAGAAAGAGCCAACTGTCAAAGCGATTGAGTGTGGCAGCGTCGTTTCCGGGACACCTGAGATTTTGAGTGAGATTGATAGGTTCTATGGGCAGCTGTACACATCATCGTTGGAGCCACACGCAAGTGTGAGTAACGATCCAAGAGCAAGTCTCATCCGACACTATTCCGATGATATTCCGGACGTTAGTTGAGCGAAATTAGAATGGCTCTCCAGCACCTTAAAAACGGCAAGGCCCCAGGCGAGGATTGAATTACAGCGGAGCTTCTGAAAGCGGGTGGAAAACCGGTACTTGAAGTCCTTCAGAAGCTCTTTAATTCCGTCCTCCATGGTGGCATTACACCGGAGTCGATGAGCGGAAGTGCGGTAATCTTGTTCTTCAAGAAAGGTGACAACGCATTCTTGACGAACTACAGACCGATAGCCCTTCTGAGCCGCATCTACGTGCTGTTTTCGAGAGTCATTACGAATCGTCTCGCGCGCAGACTTGACGACTTCCAGCCTCCCGAACAAGCCGGTTTCCGAAAAGGCTTTAGCATCATAGACCACATACATACCCTTCGGCAAATTGTACAGAAGTCCGAGGAGTACAATTTGCCACTATGTCTGGCGTATGTGGACTATGAAAAAGCCTTTGATTCTGTCGAAATTTGGGCGGTGCTGTATGCCCTTCAGCGGTGCCAAGTGGACTGTCGGTATATCGAAGTGCTGAAGTGTTTATACAGTAAGGCTACGATGGCTATCCGAGTACAGAACCAGAGTACGAAACCTATCCAACTGCAGAGAGGTGTAAGACAGGGTGACGTTATATCCACGAAACTTCACCGCTGCATGGGAAGACGTTTTCAAGCTTTTGGACTGGAAAAGATACAGTATTAACACCAACGGTGAGGACATCACTGACCTTCGATTTGCCGACGATATACTCCTTTTGGCAGAATCGCTGGACGGAAATCGGAATCCTTGGCGTTGACATATCGAATAGCGTGCAGTTTCGTGGTCACTTGGAAGGGAAGGCCAAATTGGCCTCTCAAAAGCTTGGCGTGCTCAGCAGAGCGAGACAGTATTTCATGCCGGCACATCGCTTGCAACTTTACAAAGCGCAAGTTCGGCCCCACATGGAATACTGTTCTCATCTCTGGGCCGGGGCACCCCAGTGCCAGTTCCTTCCACTTGACCGCATCCAGCGCAGAGCGATTCGAATCGTCGACGACCGAGTTCTTTCCGATCAGCTCGATACACTGGCACTGCGTAGAGATGTTGCATCTCTTTGCGTATTTTATCGCATCTATCACGGGGAGTGCTCTGAGGAATTGTTCGGACTAATTCCAGCCGCTCAATTTCACCATCGCACGTCGCGACAAAACTCGCGTTACCATCCGTACCATCTGGATGATTGGCGGTCCACCACTGTGCGATTTAGAAGAAGTTTTCTCCCTCGCACAACTTCTTTGTGGAGTCAATTACCACCAGCGAATTTTCCGAACCGATACGACTTAGGAACCTTCAAGAAAAGAGCTTACACCTTTCTAAAAGGCCGGCAACGCATCTGCAATTCCCCTGGTGTTGCGGTTGTTCATGGGCGGCGGTAGTCACTTACCAACAGGTGAGCCGCAAGCTCGTTTGCACCCTATTCTATAAAAAAAAAAAAAACGGCCTAAGCACTATTCACTATGCACAATGACCTCAATAGTGCCTCCCAACGGAGAGGTCTTAAGATGAACATGGACAAAAGAAAGATCATGTATAACGTCCATGTCACGCCTATGCCGGTAGTTGTTGGGAGCACTAAGCTCGAAGTTGTTGACGAGTATCTTTACCTGGGACAACTAGTCCGGCTAGGAAAGTCCAACTTCGACCGAGAGGTCAATCGACGGATTCAACTCGGCTGGGCAGCGTTCGTGGAATTACGGCACATCTCTTCGTCAGGTATACCTCAAAACTTGAAAACGAGGCTGTACAACAAGTTCGTGGTGGCAGTGATGATCTATGAAACTGAGACGTGGTTCTTCACTGCTGGCCGGATGAGGAAGCTCAATGCTGCTCAGCGAGCTATGGAGAGGCCTATGCTCGGAGTTTCTCTACGTGATAAACTTAGAAATGAGGATATCCGCAGTAGTACCAGAGGGATCGACATAGCCAAACGGCTTAGTAAGTGGAAAAGGGCCGGCCATATAGCTCGAAGAGCCGACAACCGATGGGGAATAATTTAAAATTTTGTACAACCGACTTCAATATAATTTATTAAGAATAACTCAAAACTATTGGTCAGACCTTGGTCAAATTTATATGGGACCACAAGAGAAGCACCGAGAATTATAGAAATCGGTTCAGCCAGATAAAAGTTATGAGGTAACACACATAAGAAAAGGAAAAAAAAAACATACAGTCGAATTGAGTACCGTCTCCTTTTTAAAGTCTGTAGAAAAAGGTTCTCGAGTGGCGGTCTCGTACCGGCGGACGAAGTGTAGGGCGTCCCCCCACTAGATGGAGTGACGACCTGGTAAGACATGCAGGGAGTCGATAGATGCAGGTGGCTCAGGACCGTGCTTCGTGGCATTCCTTGGGGGAGGCCTATGTTCAGCTATGATTAACATCTACATCTATCCTCGATTAAAAATCAAAACGCAGATGCGTTTGCACCCCTGAGAATTAAGATGGAATACAGTGTTACCGGTAAAATAGTCTCCAGTTCTCATATACTCACCATACGAAGCACAACAGCACTATGCTGCTATTTTATTTATTTATTTGTTCATTTTACGCTAGTATTCTGCGAGAGGTTTTTCTTTTAACCATCTTTTCGTGCTGCTATCATAATAAATATGTATCGTAACTCTACCAGGTTAAAATGATTTTAGAGTCGTCAATAGTTTTGCATAGCTCTAGGTGCAATTTACAATGTTACTAGTAACTCACCCCGCCTTGCGTTATTCATCAGTGTGATGTTACTTTTTTTTGACTTGATCTATAATATTCTTGTATATTATGTCCAATTTTTTTTAATAATTTTAGCAATGCACAAACGCAAGTTGTTGGATAAAAAAAAACGATAAATGGATAAAATAAATGGTCTTAATTTTTTTAAATCTAAATAACGCCAATTAATAGAACTAACCAGGTGAAGACGTGACGGGTCATTTGTTATTATAAAAATTACTAAAATAACCATAATTTTGATTTCCAGCTGGAACTAATAACAGAGCTGTTGGGAACTCCATCGCTAGAGGACATGCGACACGCGTGTGCTGGCGCGCGAGCGCACATGTTGCGGCGAGCGCCGCGGCCGCCCGCGCTCGCCGCGCTCTACACGCTTTCCGTGCAGGCCACGCACGAGGCCGTACACCTGCTCGCACAGGTACGGCACCCTGCCCCTTCACATACTACACACACCACAGTTATTCCCGCTACAATACTACACTCGCCTACTCTCAGATGTACTGTATAATGATACCTATAAAATACACAACACTACTCCACAAGTGTTCGGTACTGCACACTGCCCTCCGCTACGCAGCATCTACTTGTACAGGTACAGTACACTGCTCCTTCCCTTAGTACACTATACATTCTCACATACACACATAATGCACTCGCAAAGGTAGCACATGCCTTCACTATAGACTTTGGTGCTTGTATAGATATTGCACCCTGATCCCCGCCAAATTGCAATTATGCATGCTTTTGAGTATTTTTATTATTTAAATCAGCAATGCACAGTTTATACATATGAGAATGTTATTTTCCTTTACAATTTCTTTTGCTCATGTTTTGCGATACTTGTAAAACAAGATACCCTTATCTTGTTTTTAAAGTTTGTAAAATTAAAAACAGGCTCTTTGTGTTCAGTGAGTGTGCTGAGAGATTCTGATCAGCCTCGACTAGAGGAAGACCAGCTCTGTATTAGCGATTACATTGACTTCATAATTTACCCTGCATAGTCTATGTCTTCATGTAGTACTTATACTCATGATTTAGGTATAAAAATAATGCTATGGTCCTCCGAGCCGGATAAGAGTCCATGTTTAGGGTATTAGAATCATCTAAGTATAATAGTAATAGTGCTATGGTGTTTCGAGCCGGATAAGGGTCAATACAATGGTTAATTACATTGGTGGGTGCGTGGGTGTGGTGCGTGCAGATGCTGGTGTTCGACCCGACGAAGCGCATCTCGGTGGTGGACGCGCTGGCGCACCCGTACCTGGAGGAGGGGCGGCTGCGCTACCACTCGTGCATGTGCAAGTGCTGCTACAGCGCGCCGCCCGCCGCGCGCCACTACTCGCCCGACCTCGAGCCCGTGGCGCCGCACCCCTTCCACGACGCCTGGGAGCGCAAGCTCACCACCGTGCACCAGGTCAAAGGTACAACTTACAACTACACCATACCTTTTTGTTGTAAGAAACAAAATATTTATTTATTGCTACAACGAATTCAATTTTGTTATAAAACACCAAAATATTTTTTTGTTTTATAAAATAAGAGTGACAGCATTCACCTGATGTTCAAGTGGTTGAGCCAGGCTGCAGATATACTATGGTTGTAACACGAACGGGTCGGCCCGACCGGGAAAGGACTACACTCTCATAGAATACCAGCGTAAAATAGCAGCGCAATGCTGCTGTGTTTATAGTGAGTGTAGAACGCCAGAGACCCTTTTTACTGAAAACGAGGCATTCAAGTCTTTATTGAGGATAAATGCTCGTTTGTCACCTTATCCTATAAAAAAAAAATCAAAATCCGTAACAATTATTTGTAGGCCATACAAATACTTGTTCCTTCCGTGAAATAACTCCCACCACTTTTTTTTAATCATCCGGAACCTTATACACATTACATTTGAAGTTTTTTTTGTGCGTATAATGTAATAACTATAACGTAACGCTCGATCAATCTGCAGAGGAGATTCACAAGTTCATAGCCGAGCAGCTTCAGACGTCGCGGGTTCCGCTCTGCATCAACCCGCAATCCGCGGCGTTCAAGAGCTTCGCAAGGTAAGGCGCCGCCACCAACAACCAACCGCAACCAACAACCAACCGACACTAGGTGATTTCTTTGCGATACGTAACCTAACACGCTCAGCTATAGCAACCACCCGCACCCATGTTTTGGGCCACGCCGCTCCGTTCCTTAACAGCGTGCAAACAACACTGCCGTTTGACATATGTCAACTGTCATGTCATTGACAGTAGACGTACGGTACGCGTACGGTACTTACGGTATTTCACTTGAATTCAATTTAAAATCTCTTTTTTTTAGTTCTATTTTAGGGAGTAATTTATATATTTCGTAAAAGTGTATTCCGCATTCAAATTAGGCTGTGTTGTCTCCACGTATTTAACGATAATAAATCAGTCTAAGCAAACGGTCATCACAACTAGGTGTGGCACAGTGCGATCTGTTAGTGTGTGCACGTTGGTGTCACGACCTTTGTACATAACATATTAAGCATTAGTGTCGATACCATCTAGACACAGCCATAAACGAACATTGATATGGTGGTCGCAGAAGTTAGCCTATGTCGAAATCCTCACCTACCTTCCATCGCTTCCTTCCCAACCGCCTTATGTAGTTTGTTTTGTAGTCAATATTGCGCCTTTTATATTAGCGACACAATAACCTTACGCGCCTACGGGTCGATTTTGCGAGAGCCCGATTTGTGCATGGATTTTGCGATTTTGTTTACTTATCCTATCACGCGTTTCACTTCGATAACTTTTGTTTCGCTCCGCACAGAACCGTTGCATTCCAGCAAAATCAACCCTATTGAAATGGTGGCACCTTCCACGCTTTTGCCAATGCCCAACAGGTTATTCGAGGGTAGTCAGTAATAACATTCTGCTTTTTTCTGTGTTTGCGGCAGTTCTAGAGCGAGCTCAAAAGCAAAAGTGTGTTCCCCTTTCAAGACAGCTGCAAAAATACTTCTACTGTCGCCCGTGATATTTCTGTGCGCTGCCTAGTGCGCCGAACGAGCCCCAGTAAGCTCCCGCACGCTATAGCCTGTGATGTCCATTTACATTTGCACTTGCGGACGCCGTTCGACAAGGCAGCTCTATCTGCCTCAATACTTTTACTTTCGCCAATTTTCCGATTTAAAAATATTATTGATACACAAAATTGAAATCACAAGAATTTATTATTTATTTTTGGTATGAATTTATTTTTAGTTTGGACTGCTATCAAGTTCCGTTAATAAGTAAAATGTTTAGTAGTAGTTAATATATTGTATACCATGTGCTGACGTTCAGTTGGAGCTGCCTTCGCGAACGGCATTAGTACATAATTTCAAAAGGGTTGATCGTTAGTTCGTTCTGTCTCACTCCAGTTCAGTCGCATTGCATGCCGTAATGAACACCACCACTAGATTATCGGATTCAATGTTTGAGTTAACGACAGCGATTTCTTAAAAATTACACATTACAATATATCGCATGACGATCAAATTAAAAAAAAGTCAAAGATTTGCATGTACGGGATTTTTAAATTTCAGGAGTTCACAGAAAGCAACACACGTTTACGTGAAAAAATGAATGTATTTAGTCACATTAGGTTAACATTAAGGTATTTTTGAATTCATGGCAACAAAACTATGCTATTTTCTATTCAATTAAAGGTGATAAAAATATTGCAAATCTATTTAACGCTCTTCATTTCGAGCAATGAAAATAAGAAGTTTTAATTTTTTGTTTATTAAAAGTTAAAAGAAATGTTTGTGTTGAATTTTGTTTGATGTTGCGGTGAAGTCGGTATTTCAATGTTTTTTTTGAATCGTGTATTGTGAACATCCAAATTTGAATCTTGTAATATGAATCATATGGTTCATATTTAGAAAACATAACAACAGTCTGTTTCGTGGTCGTTGTGTAGTGCATGCGTAGACTCAGCAGTGAGCACAGTGCCGTGTATTTGGTTGTGGTGATTTTTTTTTGTAACCTCTTTTACGTAGTTTTTGGTTAGTATTGTTTTTATTTGTGATGCAGTTTTGCCGTACGAATTCTCTTTTATTATCGTAGCTAATATTGCCACTTTGAAAATATTCTGATTTCGATCGATTGCAATATGCATGGTCTTTTCGGTTCTTTCGCTGGACTTTGGACGTTGGTTTTTTGACGTTCGAAATCAATCACTTTTGGACAAGATTATAGTACATTTTAATGTGAAACGCGTCATTGGGCTGTCCGAAATCCAGTGAAATTGGCGTGGGTGTGGGGGTACTCAGGAAATTGACGATCTCGACTAACCCGGGTTGACAATTGCACACATTGCAGCTCGACGGTGGCGCACCCGTCCGAACTGCCGCCGTCCCCGCACCAGTGGGAATGACGCGAATCCAAGCGCAGCTTGGACAAGCGACGCGCCGAATACACCGACACACGATAACCGACCTTATTCATCGCGTCACTAGTCCTGTTTTTGCATGCTCTGTGATGATTGGACTATTCAATTTGTCACATAATAATTAAAACATTTTATTGTTGTAACAAAATTTTTTTTGTCTATTTAGTTTGTATAAAAAGGAAATAATTTTTTTGATTTCGATTTAAAACGCGACGTAAGTTGTTATTTTACCGCTATGTCCAATCATCACTAAACGTAACAGATTATAATTAATTGTTTTGTTGATTTTGTGTTAAGACGAGTCTAGTTAAGTGTTCAATTATCGAATTGGCTTCATACAGTTCTATGTCGTGTATTAAGTGGGTAACTTTACTATACTAAATTCGTATATTTTTAATTTACTGTTTTATTTATACTCTTACTTGGACTCGTCTACTTCCATATACAATAAAGCCACACCATACCTCATAACTGTGACTTCCAATCTAACGAACACCAATTTACATTACACGCGAATAGAGAATTTTCTTTAAAATGTCGACTAGTTATAAATGTTGTCTTAGGATATGATAATGGAGGCAGAAATAAATCGCTTCGTGTGACTTCACTACCAAATATATTTTGTCCTATTTCTTTCCGATGTTAGTATAGCGTTACGCTAAGTAAATTAGTGTAGTTGGGTTCACTGTGAATATAGAGTAAAGAATCGGCAACAAAACACATGTTTGTAAATTATCGAGTCAAGATCGCAAAATGTAGAATTAATCGCCCGCAATAAATTGCTTTATACAACGAAACATTGGGACGAATCACAAGCGCTGCCGAACTAATTTCACCGTAACCCAAATGTGAGATTTGTGGCATGCTTCGGGCAATTCGCACTTGATATGTTTACACTTATGGGGAGGGAAATGCATCAAGTAGGATAATATTCTTTCATTTACATACGCGATTCCATTTTAAATATTATACACATGTATAAGAAGTGTCAGTGTGAGCCTCGTTTGTGTTTCGTGTGTTTGCAAGCAATAAACGTTGCAATATATTAATTATAAACGTTTAATCTTAATGTATTTTAATTTTAACTCAATTGATATATTGAATTCTTTCTTTGAATGTGCTCTATGTGTATTCACAATTTAAAGCCGCGTGCTGACGATGGTTTCGTACTTAAAAATCTTAAATTCATTGACAATCGGCGATAACCAAATAACCCGACGTCTGTACGCGGCCTTAAAATTCTTATATTCAAGCGTATAGCTCCTAAACACCATTGTATGTAACATCGACTGAACATTTTACGTAGCTAGGTTTTAGATAGTACTAGAAGTATTATTAACTAACTTACTCGTTACACGACAATCATATATTAATAACAAAGTATAACAAAAATACTATTCAGATACCGCCATTGTCGTAGTGACATTGTAAAGCGATGTGTTTGTAAATGTAATATATACGTATATGTATTTCAAGCATTTATAGTGTATTAGTGGTTTGACGTATGTATGTCGTGTTAGTGTGCGTGACTATAAAATAGTTTTGTTCATTGGAGTTAATATTTCTGAATGTAAATTAGTTGAAAATTGATGTTTACATTTATTATACGTAGATTCGGGAATCTATATCACGCTGCTAACATATATACTAGCATAGAGACTTTGCGTCAGTGTCGAGACGTCGTAGCCTTATAACTAGTTCAAAACTATATAAAAGATAAAAAATAATAATTGTAAATATATAAAGTCGCGTAGTGTTAATATTAAGCTCTAGTATGGTTTGGAATGTAAGCAGTAGTAGCAATCAGCACGTTTAGGTTGGCTTCCATGTTTGATCCTTTGCGATACTGAATAAGTATCACACAAATAAAAAGTGTACCAAATATTTACAACACGACGAAAATGTGAATTTATAACAATTATTTTTTCAGTCAGTCACGCAAGGTTTCAAACAAGGGCGTTTCGATGGTACAAAGGAGGCGCGACTGTTTTCACGATTTACTTATAAACTATCACTAGATGGCACACCACGTGGCTAATAATTAATATAAAATACACTTGTAAGGGTATAAAAGCTAGTTTTTATTTCTAAGACATTGTAATTGCTATATTAATATTCTAATAATAATATTCTAATTTTAATCGAGTGTCATTTCTAAGGACAATGCCTTCTAGTGTAAAGTTTGGTAATCGAGATTACAGCTCGCGACAGACCCCACCTTGCCTTATCTCAGATAACTGTCGCTGTGATCCGTTAGGCGTAATTATTGAATTCAAATTTCACAAATACCCGAATCCTAGACACCAATCCGCTGTACATATTATAGATGAATAATTATTGTTATATGTATGTATAGTCAAATTCGTCATGATGTTAAAATGTTCGCTTACGAATCGCTATAAGACATTACGCTATTGAGATACTACGTTATGTTTGACATCTGTCAGTATAGAACTGTCACTTTAATGTCATTCAAGTGACATTATGTATAGTTTGGATAAACGTTTATATAGGTAGTTTGGATAAAATTTATTTAACGTCTTGGATAGAGCTCTGAAATGTAGGCTATTGAATTGAATGAACGTTCGCTCGGATGTAGAGACGAACTTTCTATAGGATAGGTGTGCGATCTCACTGAGCGTCACTGATTCCAACGTTTCCTTTTATTTGTAATTGTACGTATTGCGTTTCCAGACTTTCAGAGATCTCGTATATTTTAAGTTCTAAGTACACTATTCATTTTTAACACACAAGTGATTTTTAGTTTTTAAGGTGTCACGTTTGTCTATATTTTAATTCCTTTGTATAACTAACGTTAATTAGTCACCTATAGAATAGTAACTGCACACTTTAATATCTAAGAGGCACGTGAAGGAAGGGATTCCCGTATTTTTCTTGTAAATATTAGCAAATAATGTGATAAGACTTTTAGTTTATAGTTATAAGTAAGTTGACTCTGTTCTTAGTTTGTGTCGTGTAACCACCCCAATTTAGTTTCTTTTAATTATAATTCTTATATATAAAAACAAACAAAAAAAAAAACACAAAATGTAAGAAAACAACAATTTTCTTAATGTAAATGTAAGATAACGTTTTATTTTAATCTTATTACCAGTCTCATGTATATAGTAGGTATATCGTGCACTGATGTTTCATTTTAAGTTACTCTAAAATTCTAGATTTTAGTATCAAATGGCTGTATTGATTCTCGTGTAGCGCCCAACATAAGACGTTCATAAGACTAATTAGTTGGAAAGTTTGCTTTGCGATAGTGACCTATGTCGACGTTTCCTATGTATAAATGGACTTAGATTAATTTGTCACACGGAGGACTTCGTAGAATTGTGATTTCGTTTGTTCAGACAACTGATACGAGCGAGAAACGTAGGCGATTTGTAAATATAACTTGATATGTACGTGTTTCTGTCGTGTACGGAGTTAGATGCATTTTACCATTGTTGCGAACTGCCAAAACAATTGTAATAATTTTGTAGCGTTATGTATCGCCCGACCGCACCGAAACTTGTAACCTGTCCGTCTGTCCATCAGCTGTCCTTGTGTATATCAGAGGCATTGGTTGGGCTTAAAATTTCGAATATGTATGATTAAAGAATACTGTCGTTTTATCAATTAAAAAAATATGTGTATCATGTACCTATGTTTGTTATAATTCAATTTCAATTCAGAATTCGGATTTTATTTAATATTTAGTTTTTTGCATTTAATATATTTTTGCACTTTATTTTTTTAATAAATAAATGAATAATAATTTCAGACTTAAACTATTTCGAAACTAATATATTTAAAAAAATGTTTTCCGTGTCTGCAATGGCACTTGCTATATTATTTGAATTGAATTTTTGACGTTAAAGTGACAGCGCGCGAAATCTGACAATTTGCATTGCATAAGTGCAGTCGGCGGTACGTAGAATGCGAGCCGTGTACCTATTTGTAAGATCTGGGCTCGCCGCACTGTAACAATAAAATTACTGCATAATTACACACATGCGTTTTATTTCACATATTTATCCCTAATTTATTTGAAAATATATGAATGTGAATAAGTAGCTAAATCATTGACTCTTTAAGCCCTTGTGCAAACAAAACCGATTAAATTTCGACAAAAAAGAAAAGAGAAAAGTGCGTACATGCGTATTATGTACGTATGTGTGCAGTAAGCAGACAGTTTGTTTAGACCCTTTTCATAGCAGGCAATTTGGCGATAACAGTACTAGACTTCTAATTTTTGTTAATCATTAATTGGTCTAAGTTTGATCACAATCTATTAATATAAGTGGTGATATTCATTCTTGCTTTGAAAAATCCCAAATTGTTATAGTTATTGAATACTGATGCAGATAACGAATTTCAACCCTTTTCCTGTGTGCAGCCAATTGATACTGAGTAGCACTAACTCAAGGAAAAAGAAGCGTGTGGATAACTACACGCCGGACGGGTAATGGACTCAATATCGACATAAAGAGTTCAATTACGCGGTCCCATGCAAAGAAAGGCTAAAATGGCGTCTATAAAGCTTGGCGTGCAAAGCAGATCAGTACTTCATGCCGACACACCGCTTGCAACTTACTGTTTTTTGATTTGACCGCATCCAGCGAAGAACGGCCCGAATCGTAGACTACCGAATTCTTTCTGATCGGCTCGTGTCACTGGCGTTGCGAAGAGATGTTGCACCTCTTTATATTTTTTATCGCATCTACCCAGGAGGGTGCTCATAGTAATTGTTGGAACGCCAATCCATCCATCATCGCACATGGCTACAAAATTCGCGATACTATCCACACCATCTGAACCCTTGGTGGTTCACCACTGTACGTTTTACCAGGAGTTTTCTTCATGGAATCAGCTACAACCTGCGATTTTTCCGAACCGACACGATTTAGAGACCTTAAAAAAAGAAGCCTACACCTTTTTGGAAGACTGGCAAGGCACCTTCAATCTCTGGTCCTACATGCACATTTGTCTCCTCTCGTGTAAAAAAATTCTCAAGACAATTTGCCTTTTCTTTAAGAAACATGTTAAAATTGTACAGCAGCGTCAAGTGCGCGGACTGGCACTGTCTGGCACTGCGATCGCCAAATCCGCCTGCCAAAAATTTTGCTAAAATAATAACATATTCAAATATTTACGGTATATATATATATATATGTACAAATTTTAAATAAATTATTACATTAACATTTCATTTTTCATTTCATTTCTTTAAACATAATAGTTCTATTTTTAAATGATGTGGGAATCATTTTTAAGCAATTTTTTTTTCAAATAAAATTGAAGTGACTAACAAATTTACAATCCACTTGACGGTACATTATTGTATGTACTTATAACTGGCACAACTGCAACAATCTTTAAATAAAGAGGGCTACAGATACGTTGTCACTTCTGAGGATTCAGATCAGATCAGATTCAGATCTGGAACACAGCAGTACACGTAATGTTATTTAGCAGCAGAAATAGGTAAGAGCCTGGACCAATACATAAAACGGACTTCTAGACACATATGGAGTCCTATTTTTCCTAGTCCTAGGTTTCTTTGACATGTACACATACCTATAAATGACCTTTCAGACCAATTTATCAGCCATTTTTCAACATAAAAGAGTAAAGTACCAGTAATGAATGTTAGTAATTTCACACGTATTTTTGATAATTTTGATTTTTTTTTTCAAAATTTTAGATGTGACTGGTACTTATACAATATACTTTGAGCATTGTTTACATTACTAAAAACAGTGAAAACGAATTCGCATTCCAACTAATGTTAAGTGGCTACAGTAGACCGTGGACAACTGCAACCAACCTCAAACAATAATCATTTAAAATAAAAAAAAATATTACAACCGAACTCAATATAAATTATTAAGCATAACTCAAAAACTATTAGTCAGACCTTGATCAAATTTATATGTGACCACATTAGAAGCGCTAGCTATCAAATAAAAAAGATTAACCAAAATCGAAAAAAAAGTTGAGGTAACACACATAAAAAACATACAGTCGAATTGAGTACCTCCTTCTTTTTGTAGTCGGTAGAAAAAGGTTAAAGCAAACCCAGTTGCCCCGTTTCTGGTAGTTGAACATCATCAGAAAGGACCCTCTTGTGGGGAACGCCTTGCAGTCGTTGTCACTGAGCGGCTTCTGGTCGCGCCTTATCCTCTTACTTGCCTGCTTTTGTACCACTACAAACTTGCAGAAGAGTACCACAACTCTAAGCCGAGTCCCTGCACAGCAACGCCGACAGGACATCTAACAGGAAAAAGTTCTACTGATTCAGGCTTAGATATCAGGACCGTCCACTCCCATTTTTACATGGGTGTGCCGCAAGCGAATGAGCTGAAGAGCCTCTGCAGTGGATGTTGTTTGCCATCACTTTATATTCGAACTTACACAGATAATTACCGAAGAACCCTTTTGCAGCATCCAGGTTTTTTAGACTGACAGATCGCCCCGATCACATATTTGTGCTTATAGAGCTCCTCGCGGAGCCTGCTGCGCCGATGCCTGCTAGTTATCTA
Organism: Parnassius mnemosyne; assembly: GCA_963668995.1. NCBI lineage: Eukaryota > Metazoa > Arthropoda > Insecta > Lepidoptera > Papilionidae > Parnassius > Parnassius mnemosyne. The sequence goes on along the minus strand of CAVLGL010000035.1, from coordinate 13,633,497 downwards.
GAGGTGGAGAGCAGGCCTGTACTATTGTCGTCTCAAATCCGTATCCGATATCATACTACGATATGTATGCATCCATCATATCAGGCCATCCTACACGGGGCACTGCAGATTTTAGTTTCACAACTTCGGATAGCCAGCCAGAAAACAAACGAGCACAGTCGAATCGTGAGGGGTGAATGCTGTGGCTCATCTATTTCCGATTAAGAATCAAAATGCAGACGTGTTGTCTCCCCCGAGTACGATGTAATGTTACCATTAAAAAGCGCGAAGCGACTCGCTTTTAGGCCGGCCACATACATACGGAATTCCGTTTCGAGATTCCGATTCGGAATTCCGAACGGGTCGGCCACACACAAACGGAATCCCGTTTTGCCCTCAAAATATCGAACGGAAAACTACCGTACGTGTGTGGCGGGTCATAGATTTTATATGGACTTGCTGCGTTCGGGATTCCGAATCGGAATATCGAAACGGAATCCCGAAACGGAATTCCGTATGTATGTGGCGGGCCTTAGTGTGAGAATAGAGAGAGAGCGCCGGTTTTGGTCAATCTCCGCGTTGCTCCTTTCCCGCCAACGCCCGGCCCTCATGCAAACTCAAAGTCGTAACAGCGAGCTGGCTATATAAGTTAAATAATGAGACACAAAGGTCTCGTAAGATTAACAGTTTCGTAATTATTAAGGCAAGACAATATAGACCTTATCGTTACTATTCCCGTTTTCGATCTGTCAAATACATATATAGCTGCGCAAACACTTCTTATTAGTTTGTGTATATAACGTTGGTTCATGTAATGGTTTGAATGTGAATCTTTGGAAAGCAAGGCCCGTTCTGCCGCCAGCCCATTAACGAGTCCAAGGCAGGTACTGGTGTCCGTATGTTTCGGTGTGATTTTAAAGACGTTTCAGTTTCACTTCAAAACGTTTTTTTATTTCTCGCCATTTCGAAACATGCAGCGTTATGCTGCTATTTTACGCTGGTATTCTGTGATTTTCGCATTCGCAGCTATACATAATACGTCACTCTGAACGATGTCTTTAAAACACAATCTTTCCCTATCATTAATCGGAAAGCATCATAAAGAATTCTGAGAAACCCGTGATTTTGTAGTGTGGAAACCGGAATATGGAATTTTGCTTGTTGCCTTATCTTTATTGATTGGTATATCTATGAAAAAGTGATTCATAGTAATACTTAAATTCTCAGTTGTCCAATATTTCGTCCGCCTGAATATATTACTTTATAAATTCGTGTTGTAACGTAAAGATCTATTGTTATTGCAATGTGAAAAGTTGTTTTCTTTCATTCGTATATTACCGCAATATCTTATATTAACATTGTAAACCACGTTTTTAGTTTTGCTACCTTTTGCTATTATAAGAATTTGAAGCTCGGATACTCGTGAGCACGACACATATAGTTGTTCATGGGTAAGACCGGATTTTAAATGTACCTACACCTGTTGCTTTCAGTGTTAGTCCAAGAATGCTGTATTCAGAATGGCAATCCAAGGGAATATTCGGAATACAGGGAAACAAAACATTTCCATCTTGTAATAAAACGGTCATAATTATTGCTCTTACAATTCGTAACCTCCAAGTGTAACCGTGTGCCAGCATAGCCTTGGTGCATCAAGATAACGAATTAACAAGACTGACACGATCAACTTTCAGCCTCAAGTTCTGGAAGGCATTCCAGATTCAACAGTGGTAGAGCCACGCGGTAGCTTTTGCTGTCGCACGGATGGGCCGGCTCGAACCGGGGTGGTATCACGACCTCAGAAAACCAGCGTGAAGTAGAGGTTTACCTCTGCGTTTCGCTTGGTGAGTGCAGGTGGCCGTAGGCTCTTTTTACTGGAAATGAGGCATTCCATCTTAGTCCTCACGGGTGACAACGCATCTACATTTTGATTTGTAATAGAGGATAGATGTAGATGTCTATGGGCCGCAGCAACCACTTACCATCAGGTAGACTGTGTGCTCGTTTGTCACCCTTATCCTATAAAAAAAAAAGATAATACTGAAGAGAGAAATTACATGATACTATGTTACGTTTTCTGTGTCTATGATATTGTCTACCGAGAAGTACTCCACAACGTCACCTTCCACACATTTCATTCGTCAGTGTCAAAATCGCCCTATCACATAATGTTGTCTATTCCCCATATTAGTTTGCAGATCAGGATAAATGTTGTTTTTCAGATCATCTGTTTTATGAACAATATTACTAAATTCGCTATGAAATTAAATGAAATGGAAGATATTTATTTTTTCCACGCAAGCTTTCTCTGACCGGAGAAGAAATGAAGAATGAAACTCCGCAGGTATCTTCTTTTTTATTATTTTAAAGTTAATTTTAAAGGGATGTGGACGATCTGCCACAAGACGCCGCCTCGAGAAGAGACCTTTAAGCGAATTTGACATACCCAAGTCCATCGCACACTAAGATATATCTCTGAATAACATTAAACTCAGACGACGTCTATTAGTTGACGAATCTTTCCAACTTCATAAGCAGCTGAGCTAAGTTTCGGTTTCGCACTTTAATCTAATCATACCGTTACTAGCTGACCTTCGCCGATCTTTAGATGAGCGCCGCTCCCGATTGTGTATTGTATTATTGTGCAATTGTACTCGCATATTTTGTGGTCAGACAATTTTTTTACATGCATCTATAATATAGACGCTTTAGGACAAATATTTATTTAATCCGCCGGTGTGCCCCCTGTTACGACTGGCAGTGTCTGTTTGACATCGCCGGCTATTATCACTACCATTGCTTCAAGGATATCTAAGTTGGTTACTTTTAATGTCTTTTATAGTCCCATTTAATGCTTCCACTGCTCTTTTGTCACCTCACTTTATTGAGACATCGTACATTTATCTTATATAGTTGCAACATTCGTCCACGCCAGTTGTTTTTACTAATGTTACAAATTGGCATTTCCTCATTAGCTAAGTTTAATAACAATTTGAATACTTACTGACTTTAATTTGAACTTTAGGCAAAATTAAAAAAAAAAGTTTTACACTAGTGCCTCCCGGGATTCAAAGAAATTTCATAGGCATTCGTTAATGACATCGTCATAAGACTCCTTTAATTTGGGCAAAGCCCAAATCAATAAATAAATTAATATCCCCATTACAGGGTAGTGCTACTATATATCGACCGTCACGATCACAAACTACTACTACACCAATTTCGATTTTTTGCATAACATAATCAATCATTTCGGATTTCGGACTCCGTTATTTGTTGCCGTAAATGAGTAGTATCGTACTACACAGTTCTACGTGGACTGTTCATCCCAAAATCTTTTCCAGTGATAGTTATCACTTGGTCTTCAATCTATATTGGGGACTCGCATTAAATTATTGTATGTGCTATTTTGATTATTTTCGTCTTGTAATATATGTTGTATTAAGTATATTGTCTGTCACATCATTTTTGTACTTTTCACGCAATTCTTGAGGACATATCGCTATAAAAATCTCTCTCACCTTGTGTTTATAATCAATCCCTATGTTAGGTATCCCTTTGAGGGATAATTTTTCAAAAACTGAAGATGAATTATTTCTTACGAAAAGCCTAAATATGAATTTTTGTATCACTAACCTAAGAAATTATTGGTTTCCTATACCAAAAATTTTATCACCTATTTCTCACCTTCAGGGTTTTTTGAAATAAAAGATAGTATACATAAATTTTTTCGAAATCTGTTTAGCAGTTTAGGCATGAAGAGGTAGCAGACAAACTGACAAAGTTACTAAGTAAGTATGGATTGCAATTAGGTCTATAGAAACGAAATATTATTGTAAGTAGGTCTGTAACCCAATTAAACGATAATATTATTATCATATATGTTTTTCTCCTTATGAGAAATTCTCATTTAATAACTCAACTTATCATAACAGTTGACACCGGCAGATTGTTGTTGTCTATAGCATGTTTACAATTTGCTTACAATTAAAATTATCAGTTAGTGACATCGTTCGTAAGAGATGCAAGTGAAAATGTACATATCGTTCGTTGTATTATTTGGTGAGAACTTAACTAGTAATTTAATATTAAAAAAAAAAGAACTAAAACTTCATATCGATTCGGTTTATCGTAAATTTCATAGTAAGTAATGGTAATACAAATTAAAGGTTTATGTTTGCGGGACGATATTTATGTAAATAGTACGGAAAGTTTAGAACTTTCAAAAAATTTCCAACACCAATGAATATTTAAAAGGTATTATGTAGCAGTGATTTTATCTTTTTATGTATTACATTGCGCAATAGTTGAAGATGTCCAACATATTTATGGAATGTGTCCGGAAATCCGAAATGAAACAGAATGTCACGCTTTGGCAGTGATAAGAATTTGGACAACTGGCATCTTGATCAGTATTTTGATTTATCCAATATCGGCGGAAGTCACAATGCTAGCCAAAATAGCAGGTTTGATTCTGTGAAAGAATAAGTGTGATTTGTATTAAGTTTGAACGGGACGATGTGGAAGGACGGGTGAATGTGTAGACAAAGTCCTTTAATAATAAAATTCATTATTCAAAGTTTTCATTGTTTTTAATATATAATTTTAAAATTAGGTTTTTATATAGGAAGATAACGGCCACATTTTTTCTTGACACTGCATGGGATTGTTTTGTATTCAAATCTACCAGCCATTTTAGTCTGTCCATCATTTTTGGATAGACATACTCATAAGTCTATCCAAAAATGCGCCAGCTGGCCTACATAACTTGAACTATTTCTTCTATATTCACCACACTGAGCTTGGGCCACACTGGGCTTGGTAGCGGAGTGCCGGTATTTTCACACCAAGTGAAATTCCAGTTTAGCGTTTCTCGATAGATACCCCCATAATTCAGTCGCCAAAGATTTGTCCGTCAACAATCAAGGTACAACGTGTGCAAATCACTTAATGGACTGTCTAAAATAAAATAGAGAGACCATAAAATAGCATTTAAAATTTGAAATATTGTAAAATTAAAAGAATAGCCGAATTAAGTCGTGCAATGGCGGCGGAAGAGAATTCATGAACTACTTATTATCCCGTGGGTGATGTAAGAGGCGACAGAGTGAAATGAAAGAGGAAATGGGCAGAGTAATCACCCTGATGGTAACTCAGGTTAATAAATAACTGCAGTTGACAATCTGCCTACCAAGACTGTTGCATATCCCTCAAAGGGAAAACTTTAGAGCGAGGTTTATGGTAAGCAGTGGACTTTTGATAGGATTTTTGTCTATGAATGAATGAAATACTGAAAAATACGTGGTGGAGTCATGCTGCAGCTATATTAGTAGTATAGTTATAGCACGAATGGGTCGGCTCGACCAGGGTAGGACCACGCTCTCACAGAATACCAGCGTAAAATAGCAGCTTAACACTGCTGTGTTTCGTATGGTGAGTGTAGAGAACCGGTGCCCCTTTTTACTCTGTACACTTTCCGGGACCTTGTTGTAATAGCGTATACATTGCCCCAAGAATGAATTACTGACTCTGTGGAGTCGAGAAACTGGTATCACTAGCTTGTGTTTGTTCCTAGTGTTTACAGAATGTATATCACTTTTTTTACTAAAACTATCTTTGTTTTTATGAACATACATTAAATTTTCGTAAATGTACTGAGAGGCCAAAGTTAATATATTATATTGTAAATAGCTCTAAAGGCCCTCTTCCGTAAAACAAAAATAGTTTCTGAATCAGCCGCATTTCCCTATAGCAAAATCCCATAAGACATTATGCTATGGAAATAACTGAAGTAAACTAATCTCTAGCTGTCTCGACACTAGTGAGACCTCTAATCTTTTTTACAGCATAGGCTGCAGAACTTAGTCTGCTTGCTAATTTGGATATATGGGGGCCCCACTGAAGCTTTGCGTCGAGAGTGATGCCAAGAAAAACAGTGGATTCAACAGGGCTCAGCTCTTCCCCATTTAAAAACACATTGGTACTCAGATTTTTAACATTCGTTGTTGTAAATTTAATACATTTAGTTTTATTTCCATTTAAATGTAGATTATTAACGTTAAACCAATCCACTAATTTTGATATAGCATTATTCACTTTGTCACATTTAAATGATTGTCGTTTAAGTTTAAACATCAAGGAAGTATCATCAGCAAATAATACTATATCGCGATTATCGTCTACAAGAGAAGGTAAATCATTAATATACACTAGAAATAGGAATGGGCCGAGAATCGAGCCCTGAGGGACACCCATTAGTACAGGTGAGCCGGAAGAACTTTTACCATTGATAATAACTTTCTGCATTCTATTACTTAAATATGAAATAATAAGATTAAGCGCTGTGTTCTTGACACCATAGTACTGTAGCTTCCTGATTAATGTCTCATGGTGAACGCAGTCGAAGGCCTTGGAAAGGTCACAAAATATACCCAAAGCATCCTCTGAATTCTCCCATGCACAAAAAATATGTTTAATAAGCTCAACTCCAGCGTCAGTTGTCGAGAGACCCCTTGTAAAACCGAATTGATTTCTATGTAGCAATTTACTAATATTAAAGAAACTTAACATCAGATCTAAATTTTTTTTTCAAAAAATTTACTAAATGTTGGTAGTACAGAAATTGGTCTAAAATTGGCGGGGTCTAATGTACTACCAGATTTAATTAAAGGTATGACTTTACTATGTTTCATTAAATCAGGAACCCCACCAGATTCGACGCTTGTATTAAATATAGTGGCTAGATAAGGTGCTATTATATCTATTATAGATAAAATAACTTTAACGAAAATCTCCCATAAATCTGTCGTTTTCTTAACATCAATGGTTTTAAAATATTTAGCGATATCTTTTGGCAGTACTCTATGGAATTTAGAAGTATTTGAACAAGCCTTTACATTTTGTTTGAGCAATGATTCGGCGACAGTAGGAGAAGAGTTTAATGATTTAGTTGTCAAAAAAGGAACATCAGTAAAATGTTTCTCAAGAGCAGTAAAAGGTTCTCTAAACTTACCATACGAAACACAGCAGCATTAAGCTGTTATTTTACACTGGTATTCTGTGAAAGCGTGGTCCAAACCCGTTCAAGTCGACCCATTAGTGCTACAACGAATATAACTGCAGCGTGGCTCTACCACGTATAAAAACATGAAGTGAAGATTTGTTTAAAACTTAAATTGTCATGCTTGACAGGCAAATTGGTTTTCGCAGCACCAGACGTCTCGTACCTTTGAAGCTGCTCCCCGTCGCCAACCCTGGCATAATGTCTGGCGTAACCGATATGGTTATACCACAATTAATTGGAAGCCATCAGTATTTCTGGCATTTCCCATATACGTCACTTAAGACACCCACGGGACGAAATGGGATGACGGATTCTTCTATGCCACCACCACACAGCAAATTATGTAAATATTAAAACAATAAGAACTAGTTACTTCCACGACAAAGAAACTCTACATTTGTCGTGGGAGGGCCAAGCTCTAGTTTTGCTATAACTGTAGCACGAATAGATGGACACGACTGGAGGAGGACCACGCTCTCATAGAATTCAAACATAAAATAGCTGCATAATGCTGCTGTATTTCGTTAGCTTTAATGTGTCACAACGCATTTGCATTTCGACTTATCATCACTTTGACTGTGTGCTATAAAAACCATATTATTTATTTATTTATAAATTTAATCTTTGTTTTGGTTTGGTGGCAGAAGAAGTACGAGAGTAGAATAAATGCTGTAGAAATACGGTCATTAAGGAGAATGCTAGGGCCGAATGACAGGGTGAGAAATTGTGTGATTGGAGAAAAGTGTGGTTTGCAAGATGATATTGTGACTAGGAGTAAGAAAGGTATGCTTCGGTGGTTTGGTCATGTAAAAATATTGAACGAGGAAAGAGTGACAAAGCAAATCATTATTGCAAATGTGAACGGCAGAATCGGGAAAGGACGCCCTAGACGAAGGTTTATCAACGAAATTTGTGATATATTGAAAATGGGCTAGATTAGGAGTAGGTACCCTTAACCGACGAGCATGTATGCGTAGATATACGGATGTAAAGGAGGCGAGAGAGGTGTGTCAGGATCGCGCCAAAGGGAAGTCCGTAGTCCCTGCCTGCCCCTCTGAGTGACAGGCGTCATTTAATCTTTATTGTAATACATCTTAATCTAAGGATTAGAATGGGCGGACTTAATGCCTTAAGGCATTCTGTACCGAGTCAACCCTGGGAGAAATAGATAAATAAAAGTTGGTAGGTGCTAAATAAACAAAATATATACGCATACATACTAATATATATATATATATATATAGAAAAGAATTAAAAATTATAGGGAATTTTTTTAAAGTACTTTAAATACACACACCTTTTCACTAATAACCTTATTATTATACTTCCAATTTTCCAATAATTTCAAACTTCAATTTAAAAAAAAGTTTGGAAAATCCAATAGTGCATGACTCATAATGCTCATATGATCATCATATCGTCATTCAGGTCACTCCATAAAGTCCAAGACGTATTTAAGTATAAATATACTTAAATATATACATCCTACTTATTTTTAGTACGTAGTACTATTGTTTATTCTGTGCTTTTAAAATATTGTAATAAAAATATCTGATTATTATAATAATCAAGTATGTAAGAAATTTGGTTTTTGGAATATTTTGTATTTGTACAGCGATCTTTTTGAGCCGCTGCAAACAACCAATACAGTATCCACTCAAGACGGTGATTGACGCAGAACTAAGCGAGGCATTCAGACTGCCGCAGTCTATTTACAAAAAGTAAATTAATACAAGGCTGCTAACACCGAAAATTTCGATATTTCGTAGCCGAAAAAAATAATTAGGGTGAGTGGGGGGATGATCGAACGGTTTTTTGATGAGATGAGCAGTGTTGTGTTTGACGTCTTGTAGAACAGTAGATATTAACTTAAGCTAAAATTATATCTATAGGGAATAAAATACAAATTATTTTTATGTCATGTCGATAAATCCCTGTTATATTTATTCGAAAGCAAAAAAAAATAATTACAATGTTTTTATCGAAAGAAAAAAACAGGGGGAAAGATGAAAGGGTGGTGGGGTAAGATCGAAGTAGTTTCTAAAATCGTTCAAATTAATGTCAGACGATATTGACGGTCAGTAGTCTACAATTTTAATTATCCTGACACTTCAGAACTGTCTATAATATCAAAATACCTTCAAATAACACAGATAACACAGATTATTTGTTTTTTATATTTCAATCTTGCCCCGCCGGGGAAAGATTGAACTAGAGTTTCTCAAACTTTTCACTTTACTTGGATAAAATTATACAGAAAATGAAAGATATCAATCATATAATTTTTTTTATTGTTAATGCAAAGATAATTTTAAACACAATTACGTACATGTACCTTTTACCATTTTGGTAACAAAATATGTAGCACAAAACGTAAAAAATGAAATATTTCAAAATTAAACAGCTAACCAATTAATAAGATATTAGAAAAATGCCACAACTAAAAACATAGAAAAACTTTAAAAAAATATTATCTAAACATTAATAAAAAAATTGTAGTAGATTCACGTCTACAGTTCACTGTAACACATAAATGAGCAGGGTCGACCGGTGCGATAATACCCTCTCACAGAAAATCAGCGTCAAGTGTTTAGCTTCTTAGTGGCTGCTATGTTTCGTCTGGTGAGTGAGAGTTCCGGATGCCCGTTCCTTTTCCCCTTTTCTTAAAGCCACCCGAATGTTGAAGTTTGCTAGATAAACCGATGTGACCTTGCATTGTTCTAGGAGCTGTGATGTTGCATTTACTAACGAGTGTCTGGTGGTCTTTCCCCTTTCTTTAAGTTCTTACTCCCATTCCTACGAATCCTGTTCCTATACCTTATGAGAAGGCAACGCACAAGTAACACTCCTGTTGTTTCTTGTGTCTATGGGCAGCGGTGAAATCACTTAGCCATCAGGTGACCCGCTTGCTCTTTTTGCCTCTCTTATAATATACAAAAATTAAAATAAATACCTTTAGATAATATTAGCTTAAGTTGTGCCGCTGACAATTTATATAATGGCTGTAACAAAACAAAACATTTTTTCAGGTACAGTTTGAGAAGATGAGACCATTTGTATGACTTTTGAAAACGGGGCAAGATAGAAACTTTTATATGTTTATCTTACCCCGTCAAATATTGGCGGGTAAAGACGGAATGTTACAATAAATCCTAAAATCCAAAAAGTAGCGATATTTAGACATAGCAATATAACTACCAATTAAATATAATAAGTATGTATACAAATAAAAAACTCGTACCTACCTCGTAAATCAAGTTACACGACACGGGTTAAGATTAAAGCATCCGACTTGCTCGCGTAAAATTCACAGCGTAGATATTCCCTTATAACATACAACCGATCCCTCAAAACGACAAGTGCCGGCTTAGGTGTGGTACGTAACAAAATGGCGGTCTTATGAAAGTTGCCTGCATTGGATAAATTACACAAAATCTGTTTTTACTGATGCTTTTTTGTCTTACCCCGTTTTTCATCTTCCCCCCACTCACCCTATAACTAAATAAAACAAAATTAAACTGCCATTTACATTCCATGGCTTCCCACATGATAGATGAAGAGATTAAAAGATAGATTGAGTTAAACAGTTAATATTTTCAAAAGTTATCGTGTTTACCACTCCATGCGGACTTGATAAATCTACACCACAAGCCACTAACTTACACTTTTTTATGTAAAAATAGCAATAAATCGATTTAAAAAATATTATCAAGTTCAACAATCTCTTTTTGTCAATGTGCTTTTTAATATGTGACAAAACGTTGGAATCTTGATTTTTAGGCGCTAGTAGAATATACCTACGCGCTTTGCGCTAGGTATATTCTACACACACACACACACACACACACACACACACACACACACGCACACGCACACGCACACGCACACGCACACGCACACGCACACGCACACGCACACGCACACGCACACGCACACGCACACGCACACGCACAAGCACTCGCACACGCACACGCACACGCACACGCACACGCACACGCACACGCACACGCACACGCACACGCACACGCACACGCACACGCACACGCACACGCACACGCACACGCACACGCACACGCACACGCACACGCACACGCACACGCACAAGCGCACGCACACGAGCACGCACACGCACACGCACACGCACCTTCACACGCACACGCACCCGCACACGCACACGCACACGCACACGCACACGCACACGCACACGCACACGCACACGCACACGCACACGCACACGCACACGCACACGCACACGCACACGCACACGCACACGCACACGCACACGCACACGCACACGCACACGCACACGCACATGCGCATACGCACATGCGCACATGCGCACACACACGCACACGCAAACGCACACGCACACGCACACACACACACACACACACACACACACACACATTTATATAGAAGGTCAGATAGAGCTTTTTTTTTCAAGATAATGTTGTCGGCCCAGTTTTTTGAACGTATCCTTAATCGGCGCTTTTCTTATATTTAACATGAAAATTAACATTTTGATCGACAGCGTTGGCCCTAGCCTCCTCGTCGAGTTCTAAAAAACAATACAGAACTGACTATGTGTACAATTCAAAGACGGATGCGTTCTACAAACTACACATCGAGACTGTATGGAATAATCGAGCGCAGTTCATATGTCAAACTGAGGGTGCGAGTCTGATGATACCGGCCTCACAACAGGACATAATGCAGTTACATGCTATGATAAAAGAGTTCCCTGATATTGGGGACTATGTGTGGGTTGGAAACGACGGCTTAGATCATGAGCCGGCGGAGGAACAGCCAATAATTAACTGTAAGTTACTATCTTAGCATTTATAGTGCGATAAGAACAAAATACACAACCTCACACTCCAGAGTACAGGTCTCCTCTCAGTAGGAGGAGTAGGTAATATTTTCTGAGCAGCTTCAATGGCGTCAGTCTTCACATGTTTCTTTACATGTCACATTTTTTGGTTTTCTTTCGATATATCCTTCGCCGTTAGACACGTGTTAAATTAGCGGTTAGTAAACACGAAGCCGATACTATCACGAGTATTCAGATTTATATCGATTTTTTAGCATAATAGTTATTCTCAAAAAAGTGAAAAAATTTAAAAGTAAGAAAAACATTGAAACAATTGTAATAAAAAATTTAATAGAAAGAAGCAATTTTATATAATTTTATCTTTATTATCTAGAAAAAGGGGTATGTGGGCAAGCGGCTCACCTGTTGGATAGTGTACGTCGACGAACATTAACATCTGCAACAACAGAGCAAACGCAGCACAGGTGGTTTGCCGGCCTATGAAAAAGGAGTAGGCATTTTTCAAGGGAAAAACTTCTGGGAAATCTCATTGTGGTGATCGTATTTAGCGGTTGAAATTCATCTGAACAATTCCTTACAACATTCTCCGCGCTGAATGCAACAAATAGTGAAAAGAGACGTTGCATCTCCAGTTGCAAAACCAGAAGGTGAAGCCGATCCAACAGAAATCGGTCATTGATTCCTTGCCTAGCCTTGAAGGCGTTATTTTTACTTCTACTGTAGTACTGTGCACTCTAGCTGTAGGTTTAAGACTTTGATTTGTTTAATTTCCTCCCCGAATCATCATAAGTACTTCATATCTGGTTACTTCATCTACGCGGATCCGAGATGTGGAGGATCATGTACCTTCCCAGTTGGACCTTCTGCTGACCTCTCATTTGGACGGATATCAGGTCTCCATCGATGCCCCTCTGGGCTCTTCCGACCAATGTCTGATCCGGAGTACGCTGCCATTCACGCTCGCATCGCGATCTGCAGCTTGCCGTCGTGTTAGGCACTATAGGTCGGCCGATTGGAACGGGATGCGGTCTTTTTTGCATCCTACCCTTGGGGGCGCGTTTGCTTCTCGCCGGATGATCCCAACGTTGTTGCTGATTCTTTCGCTGCTGTGGTCCTTTGGGGGATGGAATTATTTATTTCATCATCTGTGGTGCCCATCATGGTTTGATCCTAGCCATGGTTTGGTTGCTCCTGTAAAATTGCATCACGCTATAAGCAGTAGTGCTACCGGGCCTGGGCTGACGCATCGACGTCCCGGGATGTAATCATCAGCGCTCTTAAAAAGAAGTATAATTCCGCCTCCAGGTCCTTCAAAAGTGTCATTGCCAAGGCAAAGTCGAAGTTCGAAGCTGCCTTCCTATAGGCTTCCCGAGAAATTGTGCAATTGGATCACCAGTTATCTTGCGGATCGGAGCATCAAGGTCTTAGTAGACGGTGCATGCTCCGATTACAAGCCATTTAATGCTGGTGTTCCACAAGGCTGCGTACTATCACCAACGCTGTTTCTTCTGCATATCAATAATATGTTGCAAACCAGTAACATTCATTGCTATGCAGACGACAGCACTGGTGATGCTTTATACAGCGGCCGTGCCAATATTTCTCGGGAAAACGTCGCCGAGTACCGGAACAAACTCGTGTCTGAAGTCGAGACTTCGTTGAACACAGTCTCATACTGGGGGCGACTAAATCTAGTCCTGTTCAATCCCTAGAAGAAACAAGTTTGCGCGTTTACCGCTTAAAAGAACTCCTTTGTTTTATCTCCTCAGTTTCAAGGCACTCCCCTTGCTGCCTTAGCTAGCAGCGGAATCCTCGACGTCGACATATCGCATAGTGTGCAGTTTCGTGGTCACTTGGAAGAGAAGGCCGAATTGCCCTCTAAAAAGCTTGGCGTGCTTAGGAGAGCGGGACAGTATTTCATGCCGGTACACCGCTTGCAACTTTACAAGGCGCAGGTTCAGCCTCACATGGAATACTGTTCCCATCTCTGGGCAGGAGTTCCCCAGTGCCGGCTCCATCCGCTTGACCTCATCTATCGCAGAGCGGTTCGAATCGTCGGCGACCGAGTTCTTTCCGATCGGCTTGACTCACTGGCACTGCGTAGAGATGTTGCATCTCTTTGCGTATTTTATCACGGGAAGTGCTCTGAGAAATTGTTCGGACGAATTCCAGCCGCTCAATTTCACCATCGCACATCGCGACTAAACTCGCGATACCACCCATACCATCTGCATGATTGGTGGTCCACCACTGTGCGATTTAGAAGAAGTTTTCTCCCTCGCACAACTTCCTTGTGGAATCTATTACCACTAGTGATTTTTCCGGACCGATACGACTCAGGGAACTTCAAGAAAAGAGCCTATTCCTTTTTAAAAGGCCGACAATGCATCTGCAATTCCCCTGGTGTTGCAGTTGTTCATTGGTGGCGGTAGTCACTTACTATCAGGTGAGCCGCATGCTCGTTTGCCCCCTCTCCTATAAAAAATATCATTACTAGCAGTAGTTACTTCTGCAAATATGGTTTTCTAATTTTAGATTATCAATTTATAGCTGGATTGCTTATCGATTTCGTCATTTGCAGTGGAGGCTCCCACGGATATAACCCTGTCGAAGAAATACGATTGTGAAGTGCTAACTCGTTGGGGTGATGTAGATACTCACACCTGTTACTCCCTTTTGCCTTTTATCTGCAAAGTTAAAGCTGTAAATGCGCGTTATGATTCAAAGTGTGATGTCTATGGTGATGGTACGTAAGTGCGTTATGTTTCCATGTTTTTGGAGGTTAACCTATTAGTTATAATCTTCATTTTTCTTCATCAGCCCATTAAAGTACACTGCTAGACACCAGTACCTTAGGCGCGGTGGCGGATAGCAAAAAATAGAAAATAGACCTTATCTATAATAGCAATAGGTGACTAAATGTAGTACGCGCGTCACGAAGTGGCGGTGACGTCACATGATGCGCGGGCGCACTTCTCCTTTCGACATAAACGACTCTATGCGACATAATTATTAGGTCTTTTTATGTTTCTTTGATTATCCGCCACCGCCACACGCCCTCGCCATGTCTGTTTTGTATAGAACGCGCACTACGTATTAGGGAGGACCACGTCACGCTCAGCAAGCGGAATGAAGATCGTATTACCAGACGTCTCGCAACTTGTATGATGCTAAAATCTAGACAGACGGCCAGTGGCGTAGTTATGTAAGTAAGGACTTCGGAGTAAAAATGAAATCGGGGGCATATTTGAACTAAACAATACTTTAAAGGTGCAAAACTACCTTATCAAAGTAAATCTACTTACTATTAAGTATCATGTGTAACGCAGCAGATAATATTATAAATGTGAAATTATGTTTGTATGTTATACGAATTAAAACTACGGGATGGATTTGGCGCACGGATAGAGCTCTACCTGGGTAGGACATAGGATACTTTCATCCCGATAAAAAGATCCCGTCTGATAATTTTTAATATTGGTCCATACCAGGCGAACAAATCTAGTACAAAATAAACAATGACGAGGAGTAGATTACAGTTAATAATATATGTAGATAGACAATAAAACGAAGTAGATAATTTTATTTTAACAATGTTATGTTTATGTTCTGGAGGTGGGAGAAATTTTTGTGATTTCATTTCGAGCTTTTCGAGTTCGAGGTTTGTTGGTCAGGAGCCTAAAAGTTAAAAATTCTAAATACTTTATCACTGCACCTAATGGTCTTAATTATTTTTAGCAAAGTTCGAAAAGCGAGTTTATTAATTCTTAAACAATTGTGGACTAATTTTAATGATTTTTTTTTCTTTCTACGTGGTAGAGCCATGCTGCAGCTATATTATGGTTGTAGCACGAATGGGTCGGCTCGACCGGGGAAGGACCACGCTCTCACAGAAAACCAGCGTAAAATAGCAGCTTAACGCTGCTGTGTTTCGTATGGTGAGTGTAGAGAACCGGAGACCCTTTTTACTGGCAAAGAGGCATTCCATCTTAGTCCTCACGGGTGACAACGCAGCTGCATCTTGAGTCTTTTTTGAGGATAGATGTAGATGTCTATGGGTCACAGTAACCACTTACCATCAGGTGTTTGTCACCGAATCCTATAAAAATAAAATTCGATAATTTCCACTTCGAAGTTGAATTTTAATTGAGGGTGCAAAAATAGATAAAGTTTTAATATAACAATTCAGAAGACATTCGAGCTTGTAGTATACCTTAGTCCACTCAAAAGGTTAAAGAATTAGACTTTTAAAAAGTAAAAACGAAATTTATATATGACAAATAAAATCCACGTACTTTGTTTTAACACCGTCTTCTGAAACTGTTACGTGAGAATTATTTTATTCTTTTCAGTTCTTCGATGTCGTCTTTTACTTCTCAAAAGTCTAATTTAATTACATAAGATTTTACACATGCTTTTCAATTTTTCATTCCATAAGGATACCTATACTACGAGAGTGTTGGCAGCTGTTACAAGATTTCCCGCGTCGCGTTCACGTGGAGCCAAGCGTATGAAGAATGTCGCGCGGAAGGTTCTCACCTCATTGTGCTCAACTCGATGACGGAAGAGCAACTCATCTACAACATCTTGAAGACCGCACCGCGTGTTACAGGAACGAATGCGGCCTGGTTCTTTTTCGCTGGCTTTAGAGCACACAAAACTACAGACGGCACTCCCAGAGTATTCAAGACTATATTCAGTAAGACTAATATTTCTTATATTAATAACTACTAAACCACAAATGAAATGAATATATTTATTGATTGGTCGCAAAGGCGCTTGCTGACTGCTTGTCACGGGTTCCAATCCCAGGTCTCGAAATCAGTTATAGGGAAATATCGAGATGTCGAGAAATCCTCAGAAGCATCCCGGAGTCATTTAGTTGACGGTTCATCCCGTGGCCCGAATAGAACGTAACGCTTTGATCTATGGGAGTCACACACTTGTGAACTGTTCTTACACAGATTGCTGATCTCTGTTAAAACTGGCCTGGTTAAAATTCTGTCTGGAGGTCATCATTATTATTCATGTAAATTTAAGGTTTATATTTTTTTTACATAGAATGCGGGCGACAAACGTGCATACAGTCTATCTGACGGTAAGTGATGCAAAGACGGTGTCACCTCTGAGGACTACGGTATTTCGTATGGTGAGTGTAGAAATATGGGGACCCTTTTTTCTGATAACGAGGCATTTAATCTTAGTTCTCAGGGGTGACAACGAATTCTGAATTTTGATATTCAATTGACGGTATATGTGAATGTCAACGGGCATAGCATCGACTCACCGTCAGGTGGACTAATATGCTTGTTTGTCACTCTCATTCTATAAAAAAAGATGATAAGGAGTCCTTGCATCGCAACAGTCAACCTCCGAATAGTAAACTCTCAAAAAAAGTTGTCAGGCATGAGAGTTTATGGTATGATAAGTTTTATTAAATAATGATTTCTTATATTTACGCGAACACTTTTTTAATTTTTGTACTGCGTAGATCGGAACAAAAATTATTAATTTTTAATTTGGAGGTAGCCGTGGTTAACTATGACATTGGGACGTCATACACCTCAGTCTCTCCCATGACCATGGGTGCTGTGAAGTGCTTGAAACGTCGGGAATATAAAATAAGTTAATATACGCGATAAAATCCATAAAATTAGAATTATTTAAATAAATAAATATTTCATAAAAATACTATGAAATACGTAAGAAATAAAAAAAAATATTGGTTGCATCGTACACTGATATCAAAGATGAGGCCACCTCAGGACGGCCCAATAATATTTAAAAAAGGAAGGGAGAAAAAAAGCGAATATATTTATTAAAAAGTTTCAAATATTCTTTGCAGATCAAACATTAGAAGAGGCCGGTTTCAATCAGTGGTCGGTTAACGAGCCCAACAACGCTTTTGGTAACGAATACTGTGGGACCATATTTAAGAACGACGGCAAATATAATGACGTAAACTGCTCTCACCAGTACAGCTTCATTTGCGAGAAGGAGGTTAAAAAAGTGCGAGCTCAATAATTATTTTTTAAATTTATTTTTAACATTTCGTCCGTTTTTCTACCTATTTAATAATTTTTGATTATTGATTATACTTAATTATTGATTATATATTATAAAAGTAAAATACTTAATCATTGTTGTTGTCATAATACATAGGATGATTAAGAAATGTTTTGTTTGATTTAGGGCCGATTTCTCAATCCTCAGTCAAAAGGCCTCATAAAACTTAATTTCGAACATTTCCTCTGAGTACTCCCCGTTGTATAAGCGAAAGAATATACACAGAGATTCAACGTCTCTTCGCAAGGTAAGTGGATCAAGCCGATCGCAAAAAACTTGGTCGTCGATGATACGAAACGCTCTCTGTTGAATGCGGTTAGGTGGAAGGAGCTGGTACTGGGGTGCCCCGATGGGGTGATCTGATGTTTATTTAGAATCTAATATTATGTTTAAATTATGAAAGAAAAATAGGTAAACTAATGCTATAGTTATGATTCTTATTTATGTTCTCGACTCGCACATCGGACCGATTCTGTTTGTTATGTTCATTGACGATATAAAACATTGTATTCTTCACTCGGAATTTAAACTTTACGCAGATGATTTAAAGCTATCCAAAACTAGTTAAAACTTCAAGCGGACATAGACAGGGTTATGGAATGGTGTCGACTAAACGGTATGATTTTGAACACTAAATAAATGTTGTCACATAAAATATTCCCGGAAATTTAATAAATTTCCAAGCTCTTACAACATAGACGGAACGATCTTAAACAGAGTCGATCAGGTTAGAGATTTGGGTATTGCTCTCGATTCTGAAATGAGATTCACAAACCATATTAATAACACGGTTAACAAATGTTTCAGAATGTTAGCGTTTGTCTTTAGAAATTCTAAGGAGTTGAAATCTGTTCCGGCAATGAAAGTTTTGTACGTCGCCTTAGTGCGTAGCCGTGTGGATTATTGTAGTTCTGTTTGGTTCCATTTTATCAGAATAATATTCAGCGTATCGAAAAGATTCAAAAAAAGTTTGTGAATCTCTTTTATCAACGGTAGTTACCGCAGCGTTAATAGTTATTCTGAAAGGTTAAACCAATTTAATATGCTATTATTAAGGCAACGTAAGGAACAGGTGTCCATGATTTTTTGTATAAATGATTAAACCATGGAGTGGATTGTCCGTCTCTTCTATCAGAAATTAATGTATTAGCTCCTAGAGTAACAGCTCGTCTGCATAATTATAAACCATTCTCAATGTCCTTAAGAAGAAGGAAATATGGTAGTTCCTCCCCTATTTGTACAATGGTAAAAAATTATAACTTTTTATCTCAAAATTGTAATTTAGATATCTTTAGTGAAAATATAGCTATTTAAAAAAAATCGATTTTCGATTGTTGCAAGAGCCATTTTTAGTTTCTAATTCTTTTATATTTTCTTCTCTGTACTAATTAAAAAATAATAATATGTATTATGTAGAACAAAGTCTTTTATCATTGAACAATGCTGTGCATACCTTTAATTTAAATACATATGTATAATGTATTTTTCAAAAATCGTTCCTATTATGTATTTAGTTGGTAAAGCTTATTATAAAAAAACATACGTCTTACATAAAACACAGAATAAAAATTGACACTCACACTCTTTGGCAAACCAGGTATGAGTGCTCTGAAACAGGTAAACATACCAGAGAATTATTACCGACGCTGGAGCTTATACGGAACTTAGAGCGGCTACCAATATGAGTTTCGCCTTGACTCAGGATCTCACCAGCCACGGATACCATAAAAGTTATTTGTTCAGATTTAAATTCACCGAGGATGACAAATGCCATTGCGATTATTCAGCTACGCAAACTATTGAACATCTGCTCCAACAATGTTCCGCGTTTATTGCCGCGAGAAATGATCATGAGTTAATCTGTAGCATTTTTGACGCACCGGAAATGCGACAGATTACCTCCCTTTAAAATAGCCGAACTCATTAAGAAAAAATCAAGCCTGAACTAATTTATTAAATTCGTTAAAACATTTGTAAACAGACTTAAAAAAATAATAATACCTAGATATAAGAAATTACACTTAGGCATAATATAGATAATTTTTTTTTACGGTACTACAATTCAAGTTTGACTTTGTTAGTAAATTCATTATTTTATATTAACTAGTATGCAGACAAAATGTCACTAATTGAGGAACGCTTTCTTTTGTTTTAATGATTTTATATTAACAACATTTTCTTTAACAATCCTAAAATAATCGTAATATTATATACAGTGTATATTATAAGACAATTTGTAAATAGTGCTGAAACTCGTAAATTTATAACTATATAGGTACTCCCATGTTTAATTAAACCAACACGTCTCTGTAGAATAAGTCTGAATTTGTTAAAAAAACTATATAAAAATGTGTAACATTAGTTGCTAAACGGCTAGTAGGGATGGTGTAATCTCTGGCGGAAAAAAAAACAGGGTCTACTAATGAGTTTTCCTTTTTTATAGTAATTCAGTACTCATTTACAAGAAATAATAATAAGAAACCAATTTTGGGACTTTCCAATATAATAAATTAGATACATATTTTCAATTTAGTTTCATATATTAACATTGACGTCTCCTATGGGTTTCTTGTTTGGTCTCAGTTCCATCCTTATGACATTCTGCATTAGAGACATTACCGTCTGAACGCATATCATCTATAATATTTCCGATCGGATCTATAAGTTTATTCGCGTCTTCAGCTGTTTGATTTTGGGAAACACGTATACTTTCCCGCAGTAAAATTGTACGTCTCTGTAACAAAAGTGATTGTAGCTAAAAATAGTTTTAAATTGATCTTGGAGCATAATTATTTCAATTCAGTTTGTTCTGCCAAACTATTGGACCGTTAGTGTTGGTAGAGTCCATGTAAAGGAATTCATCAACATTTACAAATAGTTGGTGAAGTTCAATCTGATCAGGAGTGATTTAAAAGAGGATAAAACATATATAATTACCATGCTCTGTTGTCTGACGTCTTTTTTTAAGTTTTTCAGCATTTCCTTGTTCTTTCTTTGCAAGAAGCCACACTGCGAATATCAAAAGAATTTAAAATAATATATTTAAAAATTCAACAAAAAAATAGAAATAATAAAATATATTTTTTAAAATATAAGGTCATAATTAGAGAATCCATCATTATATTTAGTTCAATGGGTGCCGGAAGATGTGGCAAAAGCCCGAGAGATCTCGTGGTAAATGTATAATACATCTACCTCGTAAAATATGCACATGTGAAGAACATGATAGGTGACGGGGAGTAGCGTGCGAGTCTTCTGGTATATGATCACGAAGGCATCTGTCAAGCTTGACAATTATAAAAAATCCTTTCTAAAATAGAAAAACCAATGCCCAGTAGTGAATAACTACGGGCTGATAAACACGAAGAGGAGAAAATACCTATTTTAATGTTAACAAGGCATTCTATCTTAGACTCATTCATAGGGTTGACAACGCATACAAATTTTGATTCTCAATCGAGGATAGACGCCTTTTTATCAGGCGGACTGTTTGATTATACAGGCGGTCCCAGAACTCAACGTCAAGCTGAAACGGGGTGACAGGATTGATTGTAACCATCATGTGAAAAATCAGAAAAAAATCTATCCCATGCAGTTTGGAAATTATGGGCATTTAAGAAAAACCTAGAAATTTAGTCAAACTGTAATCATTTTTCGGTTATTGTGGTTAATTTTTATTATTTTTGTTCATTTAAACTTTGGAACCGTAACCCTAAATAACATTTCTAGAATCACAGTCAAAAATAATGACACAACTGTCCCAAGTTTTCTAGAATTAAGACTATTTTTGTTAAACTATGAATTTAAAATTTTCAAAGTTTGTCGACTTTGAAAGGCCCTCCTTTAAAAAAATGTACTTAAGTGCCTTGGCAAGTGCCATTAAAAGTTCGCGCATTTAATCAGGATTGTAAAATGGGACAATACTTGTTAGTTTCATGCTAAAAAAAAACTAGAGTTCGTAAAAGTTGAATAAGCAAAAAGCCTAGTCGCCACTGGCAGCTGGCGGAATAAATAACTAAGTTGTTGAGAAAAAACACTAGGCGTCTTGTGTTGCGGTCAGTTTACTTGGCAACGTTAAGCCGCGTATCCACCAAAAATGTTGACAACATTTATGTTTCCAACTGTTTACAACTCAACAAAAGTTACCAACATTTGTTTCCGATGTTGACAAGCGTCTTCACCGAGGGAACAAATGTTTCCAACAAGCGTATTCCTTTGATGTTGCCGCCGAAAATGGAAACACGGTTCCCGACATTGTTTCAAGTTTTGTTGCCAACACTAGGTAATTACAGAAACATTTGTTACCAACACGTGTTGGCAACACAACAGTTGATAACAAAACTTTGGTGGAGACGCGGCTTTAGAGAGATTCTGGCAATTTTTTTCAAGACGTGATACAGTAGT
The DNA here is from genome assembly GCA_963668995.1 of Parnassius mnemosyne. NCBI lineage: Eukaryota > Metazoa > Arthropoda > Insecta > Lepidoptera > Papilionidae > Parnassius > Parnassius mnemosyne. The sequence continues at coordinate 13,611,154 of CAVLGL010000035.1, read as the reverse complement.
GGACTAACTTTTCTACTCTTCTTTTTTTTTAGCTTGAAAATGTCCACTCCTGGACATGGGTTGCTTCTGTTTGTCGGATTTGCCTTAACCGTCAGGCTCGGCAGGCGGATTAACGAGCGCAGTACAAATAACTCGTACCTTTCATGCTGCTTTCCGCCACCGGTCTGGATATTTTCAGGCACGGCCATCTATAGGAAGCAAAAAGATCTTTCTGGCTATTCCATGCAACTTGCGACACCAGCGGGATAAAGTGGACTAATTCATCATCATCATCATCATTACAGCCCTTCACAAGTCTACTGCTGAACATAGGCCTCCCCCAACGAATGCCACAAAGCACGGTCCTGAGCCACCTGCATCCATCGACTTCCTGCATGTCTTACCAGGTCGTCACTCCATCTAGTAGGGAGTTGCCCTACACTTCGCCTACCGGTACGAGGCTAAGTACCAAAAGATAATAAATAAATGGACTAATTACCAAAAGATAATTCATTGTCTTTAGGAATAGACTCTTTTTTTATAGAATAAGGGTGACAAACGAGCACACAGTCCACCTAATGGTAAGTGGTTGCTGTGGCTCATAGACATCTACATCTATCTTCGTTTGCGAATTAGAATGCAGATGCGTTGTCAGCCGTGAGGACTAAAATAGAATGCCTCTTTTCCAGTAAAGAGCGTCTCCGGTTCCTATTTTACGCTGGTATTCTGTGAGAGCGTGGTCTTTTCCCAATCGAGCCGACTCATTCGTGCTACAACTATACTATTAATATAGCTGCAGCATGGCTCTACCACGTATACTTAATATTTATATATGTTATATTTCTCTTGAAGGATATTTATTATGTTAGATAGATAGCGGTCTATCCATCTCGTGTTTGTACCAGATATACCGGAAAACAATTTTACCGAAAGGGATAAAATATAGCGTAATAGGTGTACGAAGTAACAGCATAGCAAATATATACACATATACATAGGTACAGAAATGTTTCATTTTTTAAAAAGTTAAATTCAATTTTGAAATTCAAATAATATGCATCCTAAATTACGCGCGACAAGATGTCAATGAATTTGTAATGCCTCGAAACTCAAACCGGCCGCTACATATAGGTAAAAAGATTGCTTCATATTAGTAGTAAATACATTATTTAGGTAAAATGTCAATGAAAAAACAATAAAATTGAAAAATATCATTAATATTTCATAGGCTTTTTTCTACTTACCTTACCTATTACACCTTACTTTTTTCAAAAAATTCACCTTTATGATGAAATCCCAGACCTTCGCCGGGAAGCACCATTTAAGGTTTGAGAGGTCGTTTAGTATTGAGATTACTTATCTGTCTACCAAGTGTGGCGGCCCATACATGGGAATCTTCCCAGTTATGGGAGAGTTGCATGTCCATGATGAGGATGTGAAGGAGGATAAAAACAAAAATTAAAAGAATGAAATCAACTTACTTCGTAAAAGATTATTACTAAAACAAATATGACCAAGAGTGCAACGACGCCGGCGCAGATGTAGATCCAGATTGACACCTTTGGTATTGGAATTCTTACTAATGTGCTGCTCACGCTGAAATACGTGAGCGTAACTTTATTTTGGCTCTGTATTTGTACCCAGTTTTATATAGCAGAGCAAAGCTGTAGCTGTATAATGAAATATCATCGCTACCATGCTGGTTCTTTTATAATTTATATATAAAAAATTACAAAATTAGTTTAAAGTTATACAGGGCTATTTTTCAGAGTAGCCAAAAACTTAAGTTCAAATATATAAATAATGATATACCGTTATTGCAGTTTTTGAAAATATGAGTAAATAAGCCTTCTACTTTTATTTGAAATTATCCCAAATTGAATGTGATTTATAGGCAACAACGTTTTGCCGATCGATCCTTATGAATGCACAATTACCATGCATTTTGAATTTAAAAGATAAAAAGGACAGAATGTTTAAGATTTTTTTTAATTAATCTTTCTTCACTATTTGCCTATATTACTTATTCTGAACCTTTTCTTCAAATTTGGCCCGTTATTGCAAAATAGCCCTGTATATGTCTAAAAAATTTAGTCCCGCTGAGTTTTATGGTTCTGGTTCTTCGTTATTTTTTGGATTCTATATGCCACAGCATTCACTTATCATCTTAAGGTACAAGTCGTGGCGCAGCACGTAAGTTTAGCGCTGAACGAAATGTGGAAGGGACGCGCATGAATTGAATTGCACGAATGCGACTGGAGAGCCAATCAGCGCGTGAGAACGACACGCACGTGCCAATCAACGCGAATTATGCACAATAAACCAATCACCGCGACTTATGCGCAATAACAGACTTTCGTGCCACTACTTATATGTGCACTCATTGAATCCATCCTAAATATGTCGATATAGGAAAATATCGCAGTGGCACAATAGCAAAAGTTTCGTATTCATGTTGGACAAAAATTTGTTTTTTATTTTTCTATAGATACGAGAGAGTAAGCTCGAAGTTGTTGACGAGTATGTTTACTTGGGACAAATAGTCCGACTAGGTAAGTCCAACTTCGACCGAGAGGTCAATCGACGGATTCAACTCGGTTGGGCAGCGTTCGGGAAATTACGGCACATCTTCTCGTCAGGTATACCTCAAAACTTGAAAACGAGACTGTACAACCAGTGCGTGTTGCCAGTGATGACATATGGAACTGAGACGTGGTCCTTCGTTGCTGGCCGGATGCAGCTGGCTCAGTCCGAGGAGTACAATTTGCCTCTGTGTCTGGCGTATGTGGACTATGAGAAAGCCTTTGATTCCGTCGAAATTTGGGCGGTGCAGCAGTCCATTCAGCGATGCCAAGTTGACTGTCGGTATATCGAAGTGTTGAAGTGCTTGTACAGTAGGGCTACGATGGCTATCCGAGTACAGAACCAGAGTACGAAACCTATCCAATTGCAGAGAGGTGTAAGACAGGGTGACGTCATATCCCCGAAACTCTTTACCGCTGCATTGGAAGATGTTTTCAAGCTTCTGGACTGGAAAGGATACGGTATCAACATCAATGGCGAGTACATCACTCACCTTCGATTTGCCGACGATATAGTCCTTATGGCAGAATCGCTGGAGGACCTAAGCACTATGCTCAATGACCTCAATAGTGTTTCCCAACGGATAGGTCTTAAGATCAACATGGACAAAACAAAGATCATGTTTAATGTCCATGTCACACCTATGCCGGTAGTTGTTGGGAACACTGAGCTCGAAGTTGTTGACGAGTATGTTTACCTGGGACAAATAGTCCGACTAGGTAATTCCAACTTCGACCGAGAGGTCAATCGACGGATTCCACTCGGTTGGGCAGCGTTCGGGAAATTACGGCACATCTTCTCGTCAGGTATACCTCAAAACTTGAAAACGAGACTGTACAACCAGTGCGTGTTGCCAGTGATGACATATGGAACTGAGACGTGGTCCTTCGTTGCTGGCCGGATGCAGCTGGCTCAGGACCGTGCTTTGTGGCATTCCTTGGGGGAGGCCTATGTTCAGCAGTGGACTTGTGAAGGGCTGTAATGATGATGATGATGATGAGATACGAGTATCTTGAAGAAGAATAAATCCTGCTTGTTGCAAACTAAGTATTTAAAAAAAAGGTGATAAAAATGTTCTGTTCAAGGAAAACACACAGAACGAACTCTTTTGAATATTTTTGCGTTATGATCAATTGTTTATTATTTCTCTGTCACACCAGAGAATATCGAACATGTCACAGTCTCAGACCAACAATTAAGATAGACGGAGTGAGTAGAACAATGAAGTAAAGGGCCATAAGAGTAATCTATGGTTTAAAACCTAGAGCCGCTTAGAAAATATTTAAGGAAATTATTATATTAACTTTGGCTTCTCAATACATATATGAAATTGTAATGTATATACACAAAAACAAAAATTGTTTAAAAAAATAAGTGATAGTCATTCTGTAAATTCTAGAAACAGACACAATCTAGGAGTACCCGTTACTCGACTCGAGTCCCAGAATATCATCAAATCCCAGATAATATATGAAATTTTACCTGCTCAAAATTCAAAAATTTTATTAAACAATAAAAAAAAGTAAAGTTTGTATAAAAAGGGTTGTCATAATATTAAGGAATTTATGGATGGTAATAACCCCTGGGAATGAGGTGATCTCTACCAATCTATTTCTAATTTATTTAGTGTTGTTAATTATGTAACATTGATTGAAAGTCGATATTTTGTTTTCAAATAAAAAATTCCGCTGGGTTTTTTAATGGTTCTTCCCAGGACAGAGGTTTTTTCCGAACTAATGGTAAATTAAACAAAAGTGACTTTCAATAAGTATTATTTATAATCTATATTAAATAAAAAGTTTCTGTTTTTGAAGCCAAAACAAAGAACACTAAATAAGAAAATGATAATTGCTCACAGTGTTTACAAGCGCAATTCGGAGCGTACATAATAAATATAATTATTGCTGCAAGAAATAATTGTTATTATATTCCTGTGTTGTAAAAAAATAATTATAAGAACTTTTTCCCATCCTGTTATATAAAGATTTTGTAGGCTTCACTTTTTCTCAGTCGCTCCGTCTCTCTTAGATTTTGGTCTGAGATCACAGCTCACACGTCCTTGACTCTTATATTTCGATCGACAGATTTCCTTAAATCAGGCTGGCAATACAATCGCGACATTTTTGCTGTAACATTCTCATGACTGTGATAGGTCTTAAACATTATATTATATTCGTACGTCAATGATATTATTAAAGATAATAAAAACCTATTACCCAAGTATTTCAACTTGATTTCAACAACTAACTCACCTTACTGTCATTTCTTCGTAATTTAACTGTAAATGAAGTTTTGTGGCGATACTAACATTTTTGTCTACATCAAATATATCTGAAATGTTAAGTTGGCAGATAAATAAAGTTACAATAAAAAAAAAAAGATGTTCAATAAATTAAAGGAAAGAAAAGGAATTAGTAGAAGGGGAACAAATTATAGAGCCTGACTAGTTGACTTGCGCCGTGTAGTGGCGGCTTAAGACTATCCACTACTCCATATTATCCCGTGGGTGTGCTAAGAGGCGACAAAGGGAAACAAATCGGGAGATGGGCAGCAGCGTCTTCCTAATAACGACTAAAAATAAAAAAATGCAGTTGCAAACCCGCTAGCTTGGCAACTATGGCAAATATCCTGGAGGCCTATGTACACCAGTGGATTTTAAAACGATGTAATGCTGTAGTGGCGGTGTAAAACAATACACTAGCCTACATAGGTGTTGTAAAAAGCGACAGAGGGATATGACACAGCAGTATAGCACGAAGAGTTCATTCTGATGTCAGTTCAAAGTAATAAGAAACTGCGGTCGAGAACCAACGTCCCAAGGCGTGGCAACTATGGAAAATATCAGTGGATTTTTGATAGGCTATATTGTCTTCATTAGGTGGTGTGGCTCTATCATTTTTATAGCTATTTATGCCGCTAAGCAGCAGGTGCACCAACCTACGGCTATGTTCGGGTTTGAAGGGTTAGACAGCCGGTGTAATCACAGCCTTGCAGACATTTAAATCTTCAGGGGCGATTACGCATCTGTAGCTTTCCTTATTTGATATTGATTGTAGAGGTGATTCAGGTGGACTATAGGTTAGTAATTTGGTTATCAATATTCTTGATTGACCCTTTTTGTAATCTATACAAATAAATTAAATTGAAGTGTGTGTGTATGTTGCAATGCAAATAATTTAAAATTAAATACTTTGTACAACCGACTTCAGTATCAATTAAGAATAAGTCAAAAAAATATTGGTCAGAATTTGATCAAATTTATATGGGACCACATGAGAAGCACCAGCTTTCAAATAAAAATCATCGGAATCGGTTCACCCAGAAAAAAGGTATGAGGTAACACACATAAATAACATATAGTTGAATTGAGTACCGTCTCCTTTTTGAAGTCTCTAGAAAAACAGCTTTTTACTAAACGCATATGAAAGTTACACGATAACAAGAAAACAATTTTTAAAATTTTTATCTGTTTGTCTGTCTGTCTGTTTGTTACGGCTAGTCTTCCAAATGGCTGGACCGATTTTTACGGGACTTTCACTGAAAGATAGCTGATGTTATAAGGAGGTAGAGGATATTTTTATTTTAGAAAAAGAATTAGGGTTCCGCGTAAAATATTCAAACCCATGAAATCCATTCGTAATAAATTCCATACGGACGAAGTCGCGAGGACAGCTAGTCTAACCATAATTATTGTCATCTTCTTCATCAACTTCAACCGTTTGTAGGGAGGATTTGCAGTACCAGACGTCTCGCACCTTGATGCAGCTGATTTCGCCAGTCAAGGTATTTTAGGTTGATTGATGATAGATACATACCAGTAGGCATCGGTTCAATCATCAAGGCTACCATTATGTATACTTTTTGGTTCTTCCTTATTTCGGCTAATTTGCATGTTACGGATGTGCTTTTATTTTTTTTCATTTCTGTATTAACGTAACATAGTTCTCTTTTTTGGTTATCAGTATATATCTAAAAATACAATTCACATTATCTATGTATATATTTAACTATTCTTACATTTAATAATTTATAACGGTACAACGGGTAAGGTAGTAGGTTATTAAAAATATTTACGATATGTCCACCATTAAATACTGGAGATGCGCGGTGAATTTTCCTTGTAAATAACTCTCTTAAAAATGGAGGCATGACTTCAGAGTAAGACTTTGTTACTTTACTTTTTACTTATATACTTACAATGATCGGGTTTTTAATTTTTACATATGAATTGTTTTGGATAATTTCACATTCCACTCCAGTCCAATGGGTAACTCCATTGTTTATAATCTGTAATTAATTATTACTATTTTATTAACATTATTATTAAGTTCTGGCTATTGCTTATTGATTAAAATTTGAATTGATTAATTGCTAAACATAATATAATAAATTACATTTATATTTACACACTAAAATTATACTTAAAGTGACTTGGAATAACTAAAAAACAATTACTAATACGAACTTTAAAAGAATTAACTAAAACTAAGTTATACATACAAACATAAAATATAATTTCCATTCTTTTGTATTAACTTCCCGCTTTGAAAGTTAATAATTTTCAAAAGTAGGAACTTAATCCGAACGTCCACTGCGAACTAAACTATGTGAAAACTAGGCTCAGCGAATTAAGTTAAGCTAACCTGGAAAATCGTTGCGCGTCCACCGAAAAATAAGCTAAAACAAACAACACTAAGCGAAAGGCGCCAGAGGGGTAAGGTAAGGAGGTGGGACGCGCTTAGCGTTTCGGATCGGCCTACACAAATAAATTAGTTAAACTTAGTTCGGCTATTTTACCTAGCTTAGCTGGCATAGTTTGCGGTGGACGCACATGTATGAAAAACTGTCTCAGCTATGCGAGCTAAGATAAACTAAGTTAGTTTAGTTTGCGGTGGACGTTCGGCTTTATAGATTTCGGTCCAATTTGAGAATGCGAGTTTTCATCAGATCTCCACGTTTTGAGGTTCTAGGAAGCCGTTCCGACTGTTCCCGGCTGGAAATCCGGCCGTGTGTGTGTGTGTGTGTGTGTGTGTGTGTGTGTGTGTGTGTGTGTGTGTGTGTGTTTGTATTTACGTATGTAAATAAAATTTTGTCGTACGATATCTTTAGAACGAACCAACCGATCGAGATGGGTGACATGGCGTTCGAAAGTGTTTTGTCTATAGGTCGAGCCGTTTCAAACTCTCAAAAAATAAAAACCAAAAATTAAAAAAATTAAATAGATTTTCGAACGTTGCGCCCGAAAATAAGTGGAAAGTTCCAGAAAGATGAGATAGTCTGTAGGGTGAACCGTTTTTATTGTTTTTATTACTTTACTGTCAGTCGTCTCACAATAATCTTACGAAATCGAGAAGTATCTATTAATTGCTCGCATTATGAGAAACCTCCAATTCACTTACTAAGCTATACAGAAGGTTCACGTTATTTCTACGTGGCATAATCCGTATGGCATAATCCGTGAGATGGTTTGGCCATGTCGAGAGAATGAATGAAGAACGATTGACGAAAAAAGTGTATAAGGCGAGTGTGAATGAAAGTGTTGGAAGGGGTAGACCTAGGCGGACATTTCTAGACCAAATCAGGGACGTCTTGAAAAAAGGCCAGGTCAAGAGTACCCTAAACCGTAGAGCATGTATGAAGGGAATAATGAAAGTGGACGAAGCAAAACAAGTATGTAAGGATCGTAGCAAGTGGAAAGAACTGGTCTCTGCCTACCCCCACGGGAAAGAGGCGTGATTATATGTATGCATAATCCGTAAATATGTATGCATAATATATTTGTAGCAGATCAAGTGTAACCAAAATAGCTTAAACAATCAGTATGCTATTCTATATATCAGTATAAATCAGTGGCTGGGATTGTCCAACACGGCTCATAGGCCTCTCGCGCACTAGGCAGCCTGGCTGCGGCCCAGTCGAACATATGACGGTGTATGGGAGCCCGCGCACCTAAGCAGCTACGAACTCCCGGCTGCGGCAGCCATAAAAGCGCGCCCGATTGCACGGCAGTCCGATGGCTGCGCGCAGCCAGAGCGAGCAGGGCAAATGTATGTGACTGCCGTCGATCACCGCGCACTTGTCGTAGCAGCCAGGCGTGTTTTGTGTTCCGAAACCACAAAATGACTTCTGATACGGAGAAATTTATTCGCGAAATTGAAAACCGTAAAGCAATATGAGATGAATTTCTTATATTTTCCAAAAGGTTATCAAATGATTGTACTGACATTCCCGTGTACGTAGTTAAAAAACCGGTCTGGGTCTTTACGAACATCCTTAAAATAGGTATGAAATAAGCCTTTTGAGTGCTGTTCTGAAAAAAAAAGGATGAATCCAATGTCTTTTAGCTTTACGTTATTTACGAAATACGCACAAAATAACAAGTTCTTCCACGTTCATATCCCCCGAAGAAAGGCTCACAACTGGCCGTCCATTGGCTGCTTAGAAGTGGCTGCTCAAACATTTCGGCCGCCGCAGCTATTGCCATAAGAGCCGTGTTGGGCAATCCACCACGGAGAAACTACTTGATGAATTCAGATACCTGAGGGCCATTCTTTACGAGCCTTATTAATTTTTTTACGTGGTAGAGCCATACTGCAGTTATATTAATAGTATAGTTGTAGCACGAATGGGTCGGCTCGACCGGGGAAGGACCACGCTCTCACAAAATACCAGCATAAAATAGTAGCTTAATGCTTTTTCGTATGGTGAGTGTAGAGAACCGGTGACCTTTTTTACTGGAAAAGAGGCATTCTATCTTAGTTAGTACTTACGGCAGACAACGCATCTGCGTTTTAATTCGCAAATGAAGATAGATGTAGATGTCTATGCGCCACAGAAACCACTTACCATCAGGTGCACTGTGTGCTCGTTTGTCACCCTTATTCTATAAAAAAAATCAACAATGGACTTTGGTGGGATGTAATGATATTGATGTTGATGATTTACATAACAGATTTTTGTACTTACAGTATATAAATGACTTATTTCAGTTTCCAAATTAATAGATGTGATATTAACAACTTCGTCTGGTATTGATTCCCTGGAATAAATATTCATGTATTTGAATTTATATTTATATTAATTTTAAATGTTACAATAAATATCAGAAAACCAAATTACGCGATAACATAAGAGACATTTTCAGACAAATTTTCGTTTATTTCATGTGCAATCAAGCCATTTAACATTACATATTTTCATTACCTCATTAATATCAAATTTGAAGTATCTCTTACTAAGCTAATAACTATTTGTTCAGATGTCTTGTCAGTTTCATTTTCGCAGTGGTTGTGTACATTAACGTCGATGGTCATTTGCCTGTCTGCGCTTGTCAATGATTTGGTTTCAAGCGTGATAGAACCAGTATTCTGTAAAGCGACAAGAAAAATTACATATTTTCTATCTCGTTTTTTGAATATTGCCTTAGGAGTTTTATGAAATTCAAAGTGCATGTCGCCGCCTCTTAGTTTCTTTATTTTTCACAAACGTTCTTCTCAGATACTTTAACATGTATGAAATAGTTACGAGGTCTGTTCAAAAAGTATCTCGAATTTTGAATTTCCGCGGGCTACGTATATTTGATTTTTGGTATTTTTGTAGTCTTATGTTGGTACTCAGTTAATTTTTGAGAGCTGTTTTGCTTGGATGTGTTTTGGGTCGTCTTCGATTTTTGCCTATTCCAAAAAATAGATCAAAGAATCAGTATTAAATTTTGTGTGAAAAACAAAATAAAGTGCACGAATGCATTCCGAATGTTGACTGTGGCATATGGTGAAGCTACCTTGGACCAAAGCAACGTTTATCGGTGGTGTAAAATGTTCTCAGAGGGCCGAGAATATGTGAACGACGAACAGCGTGTCGGACGCCTGAGCACATCAACAACAGAGGATAGCATTTATAAAGTGAAGAAAATATTATTGGCCAATTGTCGAATCACCGTTAGAGAAGTTGCTAAGGTCCTAAAAATATCGATTGGCTCGTGCCATTCGATTGTAAGTAATGATTTGGGCAAGAGTCGGGTCGCCGCGAAATTCGTGCTAAAATTGCTCAATTTCGACCAAAAACAGCATTGCGTTTAACATTGCTCAGGGGATGTTGGACTCGGTCCGTGACGACCCAAATGTGCTCCAGAGGGTCATAACTGGTGACGAATCATGGGTTTATGGTTATTATGTGGAAGCCAAAGCTCAATCATCCCTATGGAAGCTGCCGCATGAGCCAAGATCGAAAAAAGCGTGCCAAGTTCGGTCGAACGTGAAGGTTTTGCTCACAGTTTTCTTCGATTGCAGGGGCGTGGTGCATCATGAGTTCTTGCCACAGGGTAGTACGATCAGTAAGGAATATTACCTGCAAGTTATGCGCAATTGCGCGTAGCAATCCGCCAGAAACGCCCGGATTTCTGGAAGAACCACAACTGGGTTTTGCACCATGATAACGCCCATCGTTGCTTGTGCGCGAATATTTATCCAAAAACAACACAGTAATGGTCCCACAGCCACCGTATTCCCCAGATGTGGCCCCCTGTGACTTTTTCCTGTTCTTAAAACTGAAGAGACGACTTATGAAAGGACGACGCTACGCCACGATTGAGGAGATAAAGACGACATCGAAGGAGGAGCTGAAGAAGATCACGAAAATTATTTTTTTTAAGTACTTCGAGGATTGGAAAAAACGTTGGCACAAGTGCATTATATCCGAGAGGGATTACTTTGAAGGAGACAAAATAGATATTCATGAATAAATAAATACTTTTTGAAAAAATACAAAATTCGCGATACTTTTTGAACAGACCTTAATAGGTTAAATAGTAATTTTCGACTTCGGGGTTAACTATAGGGTGTAAAATGCGAATATAAAAATATTTTTTTTAATTAATCGAGTGAGTTGAAAAAACTTAAACCATTTCAAAACTATGATATAAATATGTCTTTTGCGTTTTATTTTATTTTATTGTATGCATCAAGGTCATGTAGCAGATTACTGCAAAGATAAATTCTGCGCTCACCAACCCAGCATGGTGAGAAAAGTAAGCATTACTTGGAATAGGCCCTCTGTTAAGGCTTAAGGCCTTTATGCCTTAAAATTAAGGCCGTTGGTGTCTGATTAATAAAAAAATAAAACAATTTCGGAATATTGAGAAGGCTATTATTCAATGAAGTATGTTAAGTTTTTTAAAGTAAGTAAATATAAATTTTAATATTGAGATGAGAGGAATTTATGTACGTACCCAACTCTGCTTAGTACGCACGGGGTTCCTTGGCTCACAAATCAGATTTTTATCGTCATATCGCCGACAGCCCGGCGCTTGTAAGACACGCACACTATCAACGCGGATACTCACACATGCACTGTACGCTGTCTCTCCACTATTTGCAATTGTTACAGAGATATTCTCAGCATCAGAAGAGCCGATTATGTAGGGACTTCTGTGGTTTGGAATATATTTAGAAATTAATCCAAAGTAAGAAAAATATATGTTTCATGCATATTTTAAGCTAAAATTTGAAGCGAGAATAAAGCAAAATTAATCGTTAACGTCCCGGCCCACTACAAACAGCTCAAACTATAAACGTGAATTGAAATGAAATGTAATTTTTTTCAACGATACGGCATATTATGTTTGATTTCATTACCTATGTAAGATTTTATCGTATCGTTTGATGTTCGAATAATGACACGTTAAACAAAGCTGGATATATGACAATGAGGGCATTCACAACTTTTTCTGCAACCAGGGCGGCGCGACTAGAATGTGAGGTTATAATATTTGACAGATTTCATAGCGGGGAAGTTAATTTGCTCCGACAATGTAAAGGTTATTGTTTCTTTCTGCACTATTAGCTATATTTTATATTAATAAGATTAAAAATAAATAAATCAAAAATTTGCAAAAAATTTAAGAGCAAACCACTGACGCATTGTTTTGTGTATTAATATAATACACTAGAAAGTGATAAACTTTTATTAAAAACCAACTTTTCAATTAAATTACATTGAGTAACAAAAAACTTTACCTCAGTGTCAACTAGCGACATCTGGTGAGCAGAAAATTATTAGCCCTCATTGACATACCGCTTCAGGCATAAGTTTTAAAACAACGTAAACGCAACAACAATGTAAACATTTTCCAAACATTAGAATGTTTTTAGTTTGGCAAACGTTTTAAACTAAAGCCATACACGATCTACATAATATACATGGAAGAGTCACGCTGCAGCTATATTATTGTGGTAGCACGAATAGTTCAGCTGGACCGGTGATGAACCACGCTCTCACAGAATACCAGCGTAAAATATCTGCTTCATTCTGCTGTGTTTTGTGTGGTGAGAGAGACAGAGAAACTTTTTACTGGAAACGTAAACGTTACCATCATAGTCCTCAGGGGTGAAAACGTATTTGCATTTTGATTCTTAATTGAAGACAAATGTAGGTGTCTATGGGTCACAGCATCCACTTACCATTAGGTGGGCTCTGTGCTCAATTGTCGTTCTTATTCTATAAAAAAAAAACCAAAATTGTCATCAACTAAAATCTACCGGGTTTTATTCTTTAGACAGGTTTATGTACATACGCCATGGTGGAAAAAATGTTTGCACTTAGAATTGGCACACAAATTGTTGAACTGCATCCTGACGCCCAAATTGTATTAAAAGTAGAAAGCGAACTGCGCTCGGACAAAATGACACGCTGTGGGTCAAATATCTTCAACTGTCTTGGATCATCGTCCAAGTGGGCGTTTACGGTTATTTGTATTGAATTTAGCTCCTTATTTTTGTCCTGCAACATAACATAAATTAAAGACATTCTCGTTGTTCATCACTAGCGACCTGCTCCGTCTTCGCTTAGTTGAAATCTGTTAATGTGGCGTCGTTTAGACTTTTTAAAGTAATCATTAATGACCATGTATCTTATCAATTTTGCCATTTCACAAATAAAGAAATTCCAAGTAAAATAAAGCCTAGATCACTCCGGGCATTGCTCTCTATCTGTTTGTAAAGTTTTATCAGTTATCACAATAGGTTCAGCTATTCCGAAGGTTATTCCGGACAGGCAGACAAACAAACATTTTACAGATTCATGCCTTAATGGTACGTGAATAATACCCTGAACTCGATAAAAGGCAGTTATTTCCATACAAGCTGTAACAACCTATTTCGTTTCATCAAGAAAGGAGTATATATGCCAAACAAGTCAATCGGGCGTATAGTTTTGGAGATCATAGTCAGAGTTAGAGAGTCAGTGGTATTTCGCTTATCTTTATATATAAAAATTACGTGTCACGTTGTTTGTCCGCGATGAACTCCTAAACTATTGAACTGATTTCAATGAAATTTTGTACACTGTGTGCAGTTTGGTCCAACTTGAGAGATAGGATACTTTTTATAAGTGGTCTTCAATATGTCTTTATTACGAATTTAATGATTATTTCATAGGAAGGGTCGTCGGAAAGGGTAGAACATCGTCTGCCTGGCCAGCTAGTAATATATAGATTACAGACAGAAACATCAATTTTATTTGTACGTGTATATAAGAAGGGCATCGAAGAGAGAAGATCGTTATGCACCTTCAATGAGTGATTCTTCGTCATAATTATTGGCGTCTTTCATCATCAGCACTATCATTTTTACAGCCCATCAAATGTCCACAGCTGAACATAGGCCTTCCCATTAGATTGCCGCTTTGCGATTTTATTACAATTGCTATGCTTGGCAGGTGGGTTAGCAACCGCGGTATTTTGTTAATTTCAGTTGTTCAGGAAGATGCTGTTGACCATCTCCTGTTTCTTTACCCTATGTAGCCTCTTCAGGCACTCTCGGAACAATATAGCGATTCTCTTACACCACAACTATTTGGAGAAAAGTAATATATGATAAAAATTGTTAACTTAAAAGGTTGCATATAATATAGTGACTATAATAGTCTGGGGAGCCGCCGTAGCTCGTAGCTTGAAGCCTTAAAATTCTGTATTACACGAGCAAACAGAATTCGATCTTTAGAAGCCAATTAAATGTTTAATCATTAATTCATTACAGTCTAATAAAAATATTCGCTGTAGTTGCTACACTTGGTTAGCGGGTTGGCAAACGCAGTTTTTATTATTTTGAGTTTTTTGGAAGATGATGCTGCCTATCTCATGTTTTTTTTATAGGATAGGTTGACGATCGAGCACACAGTCCACCTGATGATAAGTGGTTACTGTGGCCCATAGACATCTATGCTCGTTTGCGAATCAAAATGCAGATGCGTTGTCACCCATGAGGACTGAAATGGAACGTCTCTTTTCCAGTAAAAAGGGTCTCCGGTTCTCAACACTCACCATACGAAACACAGCAGGGTTAAGCTGCTATTTTACGCTGGTATTCTGTGAGAGTGTGGTCCTACCACGGTCGAGGCGACCCATTCGTGCTCCAACTATACTACTAATATAGCTGCAACTAAATGGCTCTGCCACGTATAAAGTTTCATGTTCAGTTTCCCTCTGTCGCCTCTTAATACTCATATCATCATTCGGTCTGGAGAACGTTCTTCGTGTCTAACAATCTTTTTACGTCTTTAACAGCAAACAATAAAACTACGACGAATCGCTATCGCAGAGGTTAAGCGCTTGGCTCGGGCGCTGTGGGGGTCGAGGGTTTGAATCCCAAAATGAAAAAGTGCTCGTTTGGCCTACAAATAATTGTCCCGTGTCCGGATATTTTTCTATGTGTCATTTATGAATTTAAATCGACGCTTATGGTACAGGAGAGAATTGTAGAGAGGGGGTGACTTAAAAAAAAACAACTATAAATAATAATTAGTTAATGGCCGCAACTGATGTTCAATTAATAATATGTGGAATGTCACATACTTTTAGTAAATTTTTATCATTCATATCATTAAAAATGGCATACCCACCAAAGGAGTTATAATTGCAACATATTTGCAGTAGACGTTTTTCTTGCTGCTTAACGATTCTGTATATGTCAAAACACCTTTTTTACTATTTTCCAATCTAGCACTGGGATGCATTATACCAATTGTAACGACTATATCTGTAATTAGTTATAAAGTGTTTATAAAAAAATTATATATAATAAAGAAAAAAAAAGTGCATTTAATTATTTTCTTTATTTATTATTTATTGCACTCCTTAAAACAAAAGAATGCAAAGGGCGGACTTAATGCCTTGAGGCATTCTCTACCAGTCAACCCATGGAGTGGTGAGAATTTGACGTAGGTGTAGCAATAAATAATAAAAGAACTCAAAACAAAAATGATAATTAACTACACAATATATATGTCGCAGGTCCATAATAATAAAATCAGGTTTTTATCAAAAACCTAGGCTTATTCCATCACCAACCCGAACAAATCCAAACAAACAGTGCATAATATCTATGCACATTTAGTGTTTCGTGAGACCAAAATTTTTTGTTCTCCCTAAAACTTTTCACTTTCACAGATCACTTTGGCAAAAGTAAGTCTGACGAAGTGCAACGACAAATGTATAACCCGCGCACAGGTTTGCTCATAGATTTAGTATTTTAAAGAGTTTGCCGGTAAGGGTATGACGTAACGTGTCGATCGAAGCGTTGTTAACTTGCAGTACTATTATATATTCTGTGGCAGTACTGAGCAAACTATGAGTGAGCGATAGAAATCATATATTATAGATACAATATCTATATATCAGTATAACATCCAAGTATCGGGCGACAGACAACTATGTATTAGATACCGCTGCAGTACGGAGTCTCTTCACAAAACATCTAACATCCAATATTAGAGTAAAACAGATATAATTACTTCGACTCTTCGTTGCGTTTCAGAGTACAATAGATATTATTAACCAATACGTAACATCCTTCTTAAATATAGATATTGTTACGGCCCGCAGCTGCTCCTGCAAAGGTCCAATATCCGGGGCCCATGAGCGGAAGATTCAACGAGCAGCCGCAGGTTCGAGCCCGAGTGGCTATATGGAAGAATTTTCCATCATAATAAACTATATGGGAGAATGCTAGAAACACATATTACCTACCAGTATCAGAAGCTAACTTCGCACCAAGGCTCGGTCAGGCCGTGAGTGGGTGTAAGGTGAATGGCAAGTAGTGTTCAGTGATGTGTAAATGTGTGAGACCTTGACCACCTTAGGCGATCAGCAGCGGCCGAGTTCCAGGCTGCCCCAAAATGCTGCATCGCTCCAGCAGGCTCCACCGCTGGACCATTTCTTTCTTCCTTGTCACTATTTCAGTCTATTAGCTTCATTGTACATTTAACTAACTTAAACTCACCTAATTCCACATTCATCGTAGAATCGAACACGTGATACCCGACACAGTAAGGACAGTAGTTCCAATTTGACATTCAATGATTCACTTATCACAAAATTATAAATATAATAAAGCGATCTCTTAATGAGTCATACGATTCAGCGTTAAACACAACTAAGTTCCTTCATTCGACACCAAAACACCACGTCGCGAAAATATTCAAAATACGCCTCGTTGACACGTAAACTAACAAGCCAACCAACACACAAAAAAGGGCACTTAACGCGACAGCACAATTATAATGATTTCCTGACGATTAACCGAGAGAAGCTCTCGAACAAGAAATGCGCGGTTCGAATCCTAGACCGTATATCTATTAGACGCGCGCGTGCACAATTACGCATTCCCGAACAAGTTAAATATTGCAAAATGCACATATCCACGTAACGAAGTAACACACACTTAATCTATCTGGTCCCGACAACAGTTGCGTGAACTTCGGTCGCAATAAACGAGCTACGCGGGTTCCCCGCTTCGCGGCCAGTGGGCAACTCCTCCATCATCGCCCACGCGTCGAGCCACTGCAAGCCGCACACGGCCGCCCCACCTCGGCGTTTATCTCACCTACATATCCTCGGGTGAGGCGCCAGCTCGAACGTAATTGGGTGGCGTTCAAACATAACCAAATTTGGGCATAAACAGATATTATAATATATCTATAAATCTAAGCAAACCAAACCCATCAAATCGCGTATCACCGTGTAGTACTGAATACTGATGTCCTAATACAGTTACAGATTTACGTAGATATCAACCGATACATACAATATAGCCGTGTTAGCTCAAATGGTTAGCGCTCGCTGTAAGGTTCACAGTACTCGAGCAACCCGGGTTCAAGGCCCGCCGGCACCAATGAAATTGTTAATTGCAATTTTAAGTGCTGATTTACCACGTGCTCGGCGGTGAAGGAAAACATCGTGAGAAATGTCTGAGAAATAAGAAAAAAAGTAATATTTCGAAGCCATGTGAAGTTCGCCAACACGCATTAGGGCAGCGCGGCGGACACTTCCTTGCCCTAAAACCCTATCAGAAATGAGGCCTGTGCCCAGCCGTGGGACGTAAATAGGCTGCAACTTTACTTTTTTGCAACCGATACATAGATATTGACATATATAGACTGATTAAATATAATGAAATTGAATATGTAGATAGGATTTGATATAGAGTAAGAGTGGTATTACCAATCGAGTTGCGCGGACACCGAGATTGGGAAGGGTGATCATCGACAACGGTAAACCTTCTGCTTGTGGCTTACAGATGAAAGTAAATTTTCGGCTGCATCACCAATTTCTATCAGGTGGGATAGTAGGCAAACACTGGCTTATTATAAATACATAATAGTTAAAGAAATATACAAAAAATCTTACTTGCTACAATCTTTTCAGGCTTCTCAGGGTATGATACGTTTAAACAAGATTTAAAAGTAATTTTTTCTTTCTCCGTGCTCTCTCGATTCTGCAGTAAAATAATTACAACATAAGTGTTTGAAAATGTAGGTAGTTCCGTTACTCTAAATTTATAGTTATTTACAGTTAATTAAGAAAAGGATATACATTAGAAATATTAGAAATTACTAAATAATATAACAATATATATTATAACATAACAGTGAACAGTGATGTCTAATCCTAAAAATTAAGGATGTTACAAATGTTTCATCTTAAACGATTATTTACGACGAAGCATTCTAAATTTTAAGTACACACATAATAAAACATAAAAACAAGACGGAGCTTACAATTATATTCTTCTATAAATTGTTATAGCTTGCAGCGAGCGTTAACCATCTGAGATATCACGTGCTCGGCGGTGAAGGAAAACATCTTGAGGAAACCTGCATGTTTGAGAAATAAGAAAAAAAATATTTCAAAGATATGTGAAGTTCGCCAACACGCATTGGGGCAGCGCGGCGGACATTTCCTTGCCCTAAAACCCTCTCAGAAATGAGAGGAGGCCTGTGCCCAGCAGTGGGACGTAAATAGGCTGCAAATTTACTTAATTATAAATTTTATAAATTGTTATGACACTACTGACATCTGAATTAGACAGGGCATGTTTCTTATATGCATTATTTTCTTTAAGCATTTACCTTAAACTTTGACGCTTAAAGGTTTTAAGATTTTTTGTGTTATACGATTGAAGAATGTTAGTATTTGTAATTTTAAATACATAACTATACCTGTAGGTTAGGAAGAACAGTGAAGACATTTAATATCACTGACGAAAAACAACTGAATAACGCAACAGCGTTACTATCCGGTGCTCCAATTGCTATTTCTGTGTGAAGAGGAAGAATAAATATATGACTGTGATATATTGTCATGGATAACATGTTAAAATGTTTAAATAAACAAAATTTGACAACATCTTCGTCTCATTGTAAGTGTTGAATTAATTTAAATGAATTCTATTTAAAATTCTTAAACAGTTAATTGCACACTTCGAACGCGAAGCGACAGAGTCGACTTGCAAGGTCAAGCTACCCACTCTCCTTAAGTGCGACATATGTTTGTTGTTTGTATATATTGTTCTTGTTCTTGTTTTAAAAAAAATCCATACTTCCACACCAGGATTTTCTTCTGTATCATGGGGGCAGTATACGTACATAAATATCGCAACGACAAACAGTCACACCCGGAACAATTACTTGTAGATCTCATACTTGTTCCGTGTAGGATTTGAACCCGCGGTCCTTAGCGCAGAAAGCTGCATTTCATTGCTAAGCTACTACGCTACGGATCCGTGTATTATTTTCCCATTTTGCATATGTGGGACTGCTGAAAATTAGGCTTTTCATGAATGCGCTAGAAGGCTAGCGTTTCTTAAAAAGTAAAATAAGAGCTTCTCTTGCAGAGTGCGTTAAAAACAAACACTAAGTGGTAGCACTTCTATCCTGCCTGGGAATCCGTCTAGGTAATGTCAAGCGTGGCACTTATGGCAAATATCCCCTTTCAAGTAGGCAATGTATGGGGAAGCCTATGTACAACAGTGGACTTAGAAAGGCTGTCATGATGATGACTGATGATTTCGTATGAATGGATGTTAGAAAAAGGTAAGTGTGCCTAAATTTTTTATCTGTTATAATTCATTATATTCATTTTTATTTTGAAATATAGCCAAAAATAACAAAAGAAGAAAACAAAGGTCACTCAGCGAACCATGAAAAGGGAACAAGTTATCCTGAAAGAAACAAAAGTAACTGACATAGCTCAACGGATCCGTTGTCTGAGTGGCAATAGGCCGGTTAAATAGCTTGAAGATTCAACAATTGCTGAGAGTGCAAACCTCATAAGGAATGCTTTTACTAGGACGAGTAATAAGAGTCTCTTGTTCTTTACTTTTACCATACGATATGGAGTATCGTTATGCTGCTATTTCACGCTGATATTCTATGAGAGTGTGGTCCTTTCCCAGTAAAGCCAATTGATTCATGCAGCAACCATAATACTACTGCAGAGTGGTGGTATAATATATAAAAGTAGGACAAATTTCTAAATAACAGCGTTCAAATCAAAATAGCAGCATAATGCTATCTTTCCGCTGTTTCGTATAGCAAGAGAGGCGATAACTATAGAGACCATTTTTATTGATAATAAGGCATTCCATACGTTTCCTTAGGAGTGAGAATGCATCTGCATTTAGAATGCTAATCGAGATACCATTGTTGTTTTTTTGAGTTTTGGTGACAACGGAACGCATAGCCTAATGGTAAGCGTATGCTGTGGCCCTTACAAATTTACATCTTTCTTCGATCAAGAATGAAAATGCGAACGCATTGTAATCCCTGGGGGAAAATACACTCAGATAAATTGCGTCCTCTTTTCCCAATATTGTATTAAAAATATTAAGATTGTTTCATAAATGTTATAGGAATTCATTATAGGCTTGACTGCAGCGTTGGTTAAATGGTCGTAGATGCAACAGCTCATCATGGACCGGAATCAGTCATTACATTTTCTGTCAAGAAATTCGCAGTAGCGGCCTGGAGTCAGGAAGTTAGCGGTGTTTCATCCACGTGTCTAGGAAAGCACGTAGAGCCGTTCGCCTTGCGTCTGATCTCTCTCCATTCGTGTTGGATTGCCGTCTGATGACTATGAGAGCGAAAGAATAGAGAGTGTGAAGAACATTCGTGCACTATAATCCTGTTCTGCATAGATAGCTAGTCTCTGTTGAGACTGGCCACCGTGACCGAAAATCGGTCTGGAGGATAAATACAAATGTATAGACTATTGCTATAATTATATATAAAGAAATTACTTAATTTGTTATGCTTCCTTACCGTTACAACCATTACGATCATAGTCTCGAAGCGCTGTCATACTTAACCCAAAAGTCCTGAATGCCTCAGGCTGTATCCTTTGAGTATACGTAGCCTTTTTATTGTTGAGAATGTTATTAGCTGTGTAAATATAAACTGCGCCCTTGCCATCGTCTTCGTAAGGTGCACCAATTGCTACATCTACGAGAGATAGATAATTGTATTACAAAAAATATTTAAGAAGACTAATACTGGCTTTACAAAATTACTAGGTGGCCAGACAGACGTCGTTCTGCCCTTTCCGACGACCTTTTGTCCTATTAAAAATCCCTAAATTCGTAATTAAAAATATTGAGGGTCACCTATCTCTCAAGTTTGGTGAGTGTAGAGAACCGGAGACCCTTTTTACTGGAAAAGAGGCATTCCATCTTAGTCCTTAAGGCTGACAACGCATCTGCATTTTGATTCGCAAACGAGGCTGAATGTAGATATCTATGGGCCACAGCAACCACTTACCATCAGGTAGACTGTGTGCTCGTTTGTCACCCTATTTCTATAAAAAATAAAAAAAATAAGTTGGACCAAACTGCACACAATGTGAAAAATTGTATTGAAATCAGTTTAGTAGTTTAAGAGTTCATCACGGACAAACAATGTGACACGTATTTTTTATATATAAAGAAGATAAAATACTAATTTGACAAATTAAGTATATACTTAATTTGTCAAGTTAGCTTCTAGTTAACTTATATGCCCGTGTATGTCATACGGTTGCGCATAGACCTCATATGCCTTGAAAATATTTTTAATCTCTCAGATATATAAATTTTCCTTAACTAGATTATTTGGAAAATCAATATTATTTGTTTATGTATAATACATAGTATATAATGTAGACCATAATCTCAAAATTATATAAATAAATGAATATTGCTTGGTAACAACTCTACGTTATAAAAACTGAAGGATATCCACGACTTTTATATATCTAAAAAATTCAGTAAAACTCGGGTTGTTCACGTGCTATGAGATTCAAGGTGAGAGTCCAGCCCCTACATAACACAGCTTTCAATTCATTTTAGTAAAGCCTTAAGAGGATTTAATACATGGTAGCAGCTCCAGCTGAATTATAGCTGCAGGATTAAAAGGTCCACTTCATCAAAATAGATCCGCATGCTCAAAGAATAATAGCAGAAAACAGGTACTTAATGCTACTGATGTTACCTCCGTCATTTTTCTGGTAACAAGGCATCTTGCTCATCATCCTCAGGGCTGATATTACCATTACAGCATATCAAAATATACTACCACTGCTCAACATAGGCCTCTCCGCATATTGCCTCATAGTGGAGATATTTGCCATAGTTGCCACACCTGGCAAAGGTTGGCAACCGCAGTTTTTTATTCAGATGTTATCAGAGGAAGTTGCTGCTGCACATTTTCTGGTACAGTTTCCTTCTGTATCCTCTTACAGCAACAACGGGATGACTTGGGGTAGTGAAAATTTTTGCACTAATTTACTTATCTTTTTTGACGTGTAATTTATTTATTTATACCTAATTGTACACCTCTATAAAAGGTTTACAAAGGGCGGACACAATGCCTTTTGGCATTCTCTCCCAGTCAAGCCGGGACGTGTGGAAATAATGTGCTACATGCCATTTACGCACATATACTCAAATGTATCTTGCAAAATGACTAATAAAATGAACATATTCATACCGTCTTTTTTATCATTATCCAAATCGCCTATGTTTATAATAGCACTACCAAAGCGCCCACCGAAGCTTTGACCTCTAATAGTTGTCTTCAGAGTTAGCGACTGTAATTATAAAGGAAAATTATAAAATAACAACAACATTTAAATTTGTAATTAGATGATATTATATTATATATCCCCATATCATCCCGTGGGTGTCGTAAGAGGCGACAGATGGAAACTGCCAAATAAAACGAACAAATAAAAATACAAACTGATACGAACATATAAAATCAAAGTTAAAAACACATAAAATCAAAGTTAAGTTAAATCAAAACAAAGTTAAAAACACATAAAATCAAAGTTAAGTTAAATCAAAACAATAATTATATTGGCACATAATATGTGTATGTAGGCTTATTACTGACGGCGCGAATATTGCTTAGTGTTAGTTGACGACTACCCGTTACCACTGTGGTTAATTGTGGTCTATTGTAATCAGCTGTGTGTAGCTAATTAGGTCACTCTGTAACTAAACTCTATATCTTTATTACAGTGTTTGAAACTTTGTGACTGGAAAAACAATATAATTTTATTTGATTCACTGTGTTCTTAATGATCCTAATACCTCGAGTTAGAGTAGCCTATTAAGGCGATACCCCGACCAAAACCTTACGATAGTGCGTTTTTCTTCGTTATTCAGAGACTATTATCTCATTAGTTATGAGAAATAAACTACATTTAAAAGCACATTATTAATGTTCGATATCCTCTCATTACATTGCACGTTCTAGTTTGTTTTTATGTGTTATAAATATTTTTAAAGTCTACTTTTAAAAAATTACTAAAATTATTGATTACATGCATCTGTTGCTAAAGGCAACGCTCTAATCATTTGAAGATTACACTAATGGATAGATAATTTAAAAATCTATATTATTCACGTTTTATTTAATTTTTAAAGTTGTTTTGTTTTCTTTTTTAATTCAAATTAATTCCAAAAATTGTGTGAATTCTGTGATAAATGGAAGTACGCAGAGTTCGGGCGGCAGTGCACTGCATGCTCAAGGTTATTTGGTCAGGGAAACGCCTTAATAGTGCAGTAAACAAGCTTAATTTTGAAAGAGATAGACGGGTTTGCGTGATAGGTGATATCGGTGTTGAAAGTTTGGATCAGTCTACTGATGGACGAAGCGCTTCTCTTTTTGCAAGAGTCAAAATACAATACAATACAATTTATTATGCACCAAAGAAATATTAACATACTACATTTTTCTTTCAGCTAATCAAAAAAAAAAGAAGGAAGGTTAACAGGTAGGGTATACTCATTTAATCAAAGTATACTTTCAGTAAGTTGGCGGTGTTTCACCTCCGTGCCTCGGAAAGCACGTAAAGCCGTTGATTCTGCGCCTGATCTCTCTCCGGTCGTGTCGGCTTACAGTCCCATCGGACTATGAGAGTGAGAGAATAGGGAGTGCATCTGTGCTTGCGCATACACTTGGACACGATAATCCTGCCCTGTGCAGATGGTTAGTCTACGTTGAGACCAGCCGCCATGACCGAAATCGGTCTGCAGGACATATAAACTCTACATATAAAGAGTCAACAGGATTTTAGCTATAGATTAGTAACCGTAGATGAAAGGAGAAAGAGATAGAATTTAGAGAGGCAAATAATGTTTCTTAACCAGCTTCTTTAAATCATATAAGGATTGCGCACATTTAGTGGCCATCTAAAGTTTCGATTTAATAACAGATAATAATTTATTACAAAATAGAGAAGAGAGAGAACCTATCAAAAGTTCACTGCTGAACATAGGTTTTCCCCATAGGTCGCCACACAAAGGAGATATTTGCCACAGTTGCCAAGCTTGGCAGGTGAGTTGGCAACCGTAGTAATATTATTTTCAGTTTTTGTTATCAGAAAGATGCTGGTGCCCATATCCTGTTTTATATCTCTCTTTCTCTTCGCCACTAATCGGCGAGACAACCATATGCTGCATACATTTAACGGCTTAATGCAATAATTTAAGGAGTCCAAGAAAGGCTGAAATACAACAGGATACTCAAATATTTTCATCGGCATCGAAGCGACATTTTCTGATTTAAGAGATCTCGCCAGCTTCCAGAAGGCTGTATGCGAGGGCGAGATATCTTCCATCAGATTGTCCCATCGTGACTCCCTCAGCTGGGCCATGCGCTCCTTTACCTCTCTACAGAGGCGGCGCAGATTGGACCTATTATTGTCTGTTCTATAACGATCATAGGCCCTCTGCTGTGTAGTGGCGGTCAAGAATATCCACTACCCCATATCCTCCCGTGGGTGTCGTAAAAGGCGACAAAGGGAAACAGGCAGAAGATGGGCAGCAGCATCTTCCTGATAATAGCCAAAAATTATAATAAAAAAACTGCGGTTGCCAACCCGCTCGCCAAGCGTGGCAACTATGGCAAATACCCCCCAATGACTAAAGCAACAAACAGACGGCCCCCAGTCCCCGGCGGCCCCGCTATTCCTGGCTACGGTGGCGACCATGGTAACGGCGGGGCAGGGGGTGCTAAGAATCTCCGGTGGAGGTTCGGTTGCCACCTTAGACGACTCGACCTGGCAACGTACAACGCACGCACCCTGAGGACTGACGAGAAGATCGTGGAGCTGGAAGAAGAGATAGACAAGTTGCGCTGGCATATTATAGGATTATCCGAAGTCCGAAGAGAGGGGGAGGACACGGTAATCCTCGAATCCGGCAACTTGCTCTATCACCGGGAGGGCGACCATCTGTCCCAAGGAGGTGTCGGATTTATCGTCCACAAGTCTCTCGTTAACAACGTTGTAAAGATCGGGAGTGTGTCGACGAGGGTTGCGTACCTTATACTCAGAATCACCAAACGGTATTCGCTGAAGGTCATACAGGTTTACGCACCAACCTCGGCACACCCCGATCAGGAGGTGGAGGAAATGTATGAGGATATCTCTAGAGCCATGCATTCCTCCAAAACCCAATATACGGTGTTAATGGGAGACTTCAATGCAAAACTAGGCACAAGAGAGAACGGTGAGCTGAAAGTAGGGAAATTTGGAATAGGGCAACGGAACCCAAGGGGCCAGCAGCTGGCCGACTTCATGGAGAAAGAGGGACTCTTTATGATGAACTCTTTCTTCCAGAAGCGGCCCCACAGGAAGTGGACCTGGTCGAGCCCCGACGGTTCGACAAAAAATGAGATTGACTTCATTATGACGACCAGACGACAACTGTTCAGTGATGTCTCCGTGATCGCAAGGGTGAAAACTGGTAGCGATCACCGAATGGTTAGAGGCACACTGAACCTAAACGTTAAGTTGGAGAGGTCTCGTCTAATGAAGTCAACGCTCCGTCCCCCTCGTGCTCTAATCCAAAGTCCCGAAACCTTTCAGCTCGAGTTACAAAACCGTTTTCAGTGCCTAGAAGACTGCAATGAAGTGGACGATATGAATGACAAGCTTGTGGAAACTGTCCATGCGGTCGGAGCTAAGTTCTGCAAGACCCGCCGCAGAAGAACACAAAAACTCTCCGATCACACTCTTAATCTCATGGCTGTTAGACGGGAGATGAAGCTACATTCTTCAACAGACTTGACAGCATACAGGCATCTGAACAGACAGATCTCCAAATGCATGCGGCGGGACTTACGCAACTTCAATACAGCTCGTATTGAAGAAGCGATCGAGCGGAACCAAGGCTCCAAAGTCTTTGCCAGAGATCTGTCTGCCAGAAAGAGCCAACTGTCAAAGCTGAAGACAGAATGTGGCAGCATCGTTTCCGGGACACCTGAGATTTTGAGTGAGATTGAGAGGTTCTATGGGCAGCTGTACACGTCATCGTTGGAGCCACACGCAAGTGTGAGTAACGATCCAAGAGCGAGTCTCATCCGACACTATTCCGAAGATATCCCGGACGTCAGTCTGAGCGAGATTAGAATGGCTCTCCAGCACCTTAAAAACGGTAAGGCCCCAGGCGAGGATGGAATTACAGCGGAGCTTCTGAAAGCGGGTGGAAGACCGGTACTTGAAGTCCTTCAGAAGCTCTTTAATTCCGTCCTCCATGGTGGCATTACACCGGAGGCGTGGAGCAGAAGTGCGGTGGTCTTGTTCTTCAAGAAAGGTGACAACGCTCTCTTGAAGAACTACAGACCGATTTCCCTTCTGAGCCGCGTCTACGTGCTGTTTTCGAGAGTCATTACGAATCGTCTCGCGCGCAGACTTGACGACTTCCAGCCTCCCGAACAAGCCGGTTTCCGAAAGGGCTTTAGCACCATAGACCACATACATACCCTTCGGCAAGTTGTACAGAAGTCCGAAGAGTACAATTTGCCACTATGTCTGGCGTATGTGGACTATGAGAAAGCCTTTGATTCCGTCGAAATTTGGGCAGTGCTGCAGTCCCTTCAGCGGTGCCAAGTTGACTGTCGGTATATCGAAGTGTTGAAGTGCTTGTACAGTAGGGCTACGATGGCTATCCGAGTACAGAACCAGAGTACGAAACCTATCCAATTGCAGAGAGGTGTAAGACAGGGTGACGTCATATCCCCGAAACTCTTCACCGCTGCATTGGAAGACGTTTTCAAGCTTCTGGACTGGAAAGGATACGGTATCAACATCAATGGCGAGTACATCACTCACCTTCGATTTGCCGACGATATAGTCCTTATGGCAGAATCGCTGGAGGGCCTAAGCACTATGCTCAATGACCTCAATAGTGTTTCCCAACGGATAGGTCTTAAGATGAACATGGACAAAACAAAGATTATGTTTAATGTCCATGTCACACCTATGCCGGTAGTTGTTGGGAGCACTAAGCTCGAAGTTGTTGACGAGTATGTTTACCTGGGACAAATAGTCCGACTAGGTAAGTCCAACTTCGACCGAGAGGTCAATCGACGGATTCAACTCGGCTGGGCAGCGTTCGGGAAGCTACGACACATCTTCTCGTCAGACATACCTCAAAACCTTAAAACGAAATTGTACAACCAGTGCGTGTTGCCAGTGATGACTTACGGAACTGAGACGTGGTCCTTCACTGCTGGCCGTATGAGGAAGCTCAAGGTCGCTCAGCGAGCTATGGAGAGGGCTATGCTCGGAGTTTCTCTGCGTGATAAACTTAGGAATGAGGATATCCGCAGTAGAACCAGAATAACCGACATAGCCCAACGAATTAGTAAGCTGAAGTGGCAGTGGGCCGGCCATATAGCTCGAAGAACCGACAACCGATGGGGAAGAAAGGTTCTCGAGTGGCAGCCTCGTACCGGTAGGCGAAGTGTAGGGCGTCCCCCCACGAGATGGAGTGACGACCTGGTAAGACATGCAGGAAGTCGATGGATGCAGGTGGCTCAGGACCGTGCTTTGTGGCATTCTTTGGGGGAGGCCTATGTTCAGCAGTGGACTTGTGAAGGGCTGTAATGATGACTCAAATATTTAAAAAATTCATAAAAAGGATAAGGCAGGACACCGTTAAATGTGACTGTGATGTGTAATTTTTTTATTTGGTGATAGTTTTTGAATTCGTGTGTGTCGGAAGCAACACGCTACTTTTTCTCTACCAAAATATTTTCAATATACTCCTATATTCAACTAGCTAAGAACCATCCAGGTGACCCCATAAGTACCCCATAAAAATGTAATAATATTCGGTCAAGCTGTTTAGGAAGAGAATAATTACACGCACTGTTTTAGTTCAAATCAAATAGCAATGTCAATAATTTTTTTTATAGGATAGGGTGACAAACGAGCACACAGTCCACCTGATGGTAAGTGGTTGCTGTGGCCCATAGACATCTACATCTATCCTCGTTTGCGAATCAAAATGCAGATGCGTTGTCACCCGTGAGGACTAAGATGGAATGCCTCTTTTCCAGTAAAAAGGGTCTCCGGTTTTCTACACTCACCATACGAAATATAGCAATTTTAAGCTGCTATTTTACGCTCGTATTCTGTAAGAGCGTGATCCTTCCCCGGTTGAGCCGACCCATTCGTGCTATAACTATACTGCTAATATAGCTGCACCATGTCTCTACCACAAAAAGTAAGAACCGACTTCAATTGCTAAAAACGAAGTTATTTATTTGCAAATCTTAAGCGTGATTTTTTTTGCCAAATTTTATATCTACCTTGAACTATCCTTGAAGTATAACATATTTAACAAAAAAAATAATCATTCAAAATTGGTTTACAATCTGCGAAGATATCGCGTAACAAACAAAACATACACTCGAATTAAAAACGTCCTCCTTTTAAAAGTCGGTTAAAAAAGTCTTATAATACAAGTTACATTACCTTATCATTTGGCATTAATATATGGACAGCGCCTAAATCAAAGCCATGTGCATCTTCCGGGACATAAGCTGGAGCTCCGACGAGCAGTGAAGTTCTTTTGCCACCTAGTTTAACTGTACACAGAGCTGCCCCAAAAAGAGTACCCAACCCGGAATCGTTATCCTTTATTGAGTTTAAATATTTTCCATTTTCACTGTAAAATAACACCTGAAAATCAAGTAAGAGACCTTTAAATGGTATAATTATTACGTTTTTTATCAAAAGTCTTGCGTCCGATAAAAATCAAGGAGGCATGTTCGATGTAAGTACTAGCTATTATATAGAATGGGGTCTCACATATATGCAATAAATTAAACCACAAGTAATACTAGTCCATAGAAGTGTAGAAAAATTAAATATTAAATTAAAACCCGTAAAATAAAAAAGTGAAATTTTCAAACAAAATAAATATTAAAATAAATTCAGTAAAAGTAAACACTCTGTTTAGACAACGTACCTTGACCCCTTGGAAGAGTGACAACGTTGCACGCGGGTGGCATGGCGGTTGGCGGCAGGCAGCGTTATTGTTTGTCGGCACGGCCTATGGTTCGTTGGACAATGTGCGACGAAATAAAAACTTACTCACTAAACTGTTTAGGTATTTTACCGCCACTTTTTTATTTCGCGAAAATGGAACTGAACGAAATAAATATTATTGCATATTAGTAGCAAAATTTAATGAAACCCTAAATTTTAAAAATTTCAAAATCATTCTTGAATGCACAAGTTACATCGCCGCATAATGTTGTCCTGAAGCTTGCTCAAAAAATTTCGTTCAAGATCCAGAGCCAGGGCTTTTAATTTGTTAAAGGCGGCAACAATACGATTGCGCAGTTCATCTTCGGTTTCGAAAATCTTTGAGTACACTTCATTTTTAATAAAGCCCCATAAAAAGAAGTCTAGAGGAGTAAGGTCAAAAAAAGTAAAGTAGTGTCAATATCACAGTGAAAAAATAAACGTACTTAAAACACTATTTACACACACAAAGTCAATTAACTAATAAGTGTCTATTTCACCGTAAAAGAATTGTTTGGCTAATTGTAAAAATTTATCTTACGATAATACGATAATTATCTTACGATAAATAATTACGATGCGCGTAGGCAGCGAAACGCAACTGTATCCTGGAACAATTGCGCGCGAAATGGAAAGCTAAACTTCCAAATTCCAAAATAGCGAAAATAATAAAAGTTATAAATAGGGCGGCCACAAGGTGCACTAATCGTTTATCGATACTTTTCTTTTTACGCTTACTTACCTACTACATTTGAATACAAGTAATTTTGATTTTTAATTTGATAACAATCGACAAGTTATTGATTATTAAAAAAAAAAGTTTATTTTTGGACAATTGAACTTACGAAACTACCGATTTGTGACTTCCTGGGAAACGGGTAAGTATGTATGACTTTTTAATTGGTTGTTTTTATGGGTTTTTTATCATGTTAAAATAATTTATTATCTCTAAATCTACAAGAACACACTTAAACAAAAAAAAAACTTTAAAGTTTAGCTTTAAATACTTAGGTCGTAGTGTTTTTAGGATTATCATAACAACACGATAATTCTAAAAAACCATACCCTAAGTGTTTAAAGCTAAACATTTTTTTTTGTTTATCGATTATTACTTACTCCCTTTGAAATAAGCTAATCGTCGATAACAGGTGTCCTACTCTAGGCGCGCGCGCAGTTGCGCCGTCGCCTTTGAAGTACGCCGCGTTCCTCGTGCCGCTTGTTTATGCACGCCGACAAAAGACACCGCTGTCTTTACCAATACCAATAGTTTGCACTGCGTGGCAACGTCGCTTTTTAATGTTCAAGGATTCAAGTTCATTGAATCATTGAACTAGTGACCCAATTCTATAGAGGGTTCAAATTTGCTTAAAATTAAAACTCTATTTTTTGACCTAATTACTGGGCTGATTACGTTCATTTTTTGTATACCGTCAGCAAAGGCGATAACAAGTATGTGGTTTCATTTATTGCATATATGTGGGACCCATTCTGTATGATAACTTATGTGGTACAAGTTAATTTTCATTTAACTTTCTTTTTTAAATGTAATTTTAAAACAATATTTCCCTTGAAAATATTTAAGAGATTGTTAAAAATATATTTAGCTACTTAATGACAGTACCGCTTGTATAATAAATAACTTCTTCTACTGCGATAGAATTTAAAAAATCGAGTAGAACCCGCGCCCTGAGAGTTCCGTATAAACTGAATTATGTTTATAGATAGTTGCTCAATCCTAGGAATTATTGGTAAAGTACGCACCAAAAATTGGTATAACAACAAGTGATAAATTTAAAAATTTAGTACAAACAACTTCAATATAAATTATTAAGAATAACTCAAAAACTATTTGTCAGACCTTAATCAAATTTGTACTCACATGAGACCACATAAGGAGCACCAGCTTTCAAATAAAAATTATCGAAATCGGTTCATCTAGAAACCTTACTTTTTGCAAAATTTTATGATTCTATGTCAATAGGAAACAATAGATTTGATGAGTGACCTTGCAAGTGTCAAAATATGTGACATAAATGTCCGCATTTTTCGAATATGATGACTTTGAAGCTTCAATATTTATAGACCATAAACTTCAATATTTAGTATTAATTTTAGTTGGATAACTCTTCCCGTTCTTGAGAAAAAGGATCTTGACCGACGGACAGACAGAAAGACGGACGGACGGACATTAAAGTTACCCTATAAGGGTACCGTTTATACTTAAAGGTACGGAACCCTAAAAATAAGAAATACACAGAAAATATATAACCTGTCGGAAATATCTGCGAACCTGGCTTGATGACGTCATGCAATATGGAGAGATGGCAACGGTACTGGATAGACGATAACGGGCGGAAATATCTGCGAACCTGGCTTGATGACGTCATGCAATATGGAGAGATCGCAACGGTACTGGATAGACGATAACGGGCGGAGGTGCGGGGAAGCGCGAGGGGAAGCGCATTCCAGCGAGGTTCGCAGATATTTCCGACAGGTTATACATCAGAACTCGCTGCTATATATTCAGCTTCTACTCTAAGAAGATGTAATAAATTTTCTTATTTCGGTTCAACGGTTCGATTTATTTTCAAACAACATACGATATCAATAAACGAGCTTTCTATCAACATAAGTAAGCATAAGTAAGTAACGTTAGAAGTAAGTTAACTTACTTGTATATGCAAGTATCTCATCATAGGCATAGGACACTTTTTGCTTGTAAATACAGATGCCAAATGCATTTGACGCCTTAGCAATAAGTGTAACTAAACACATTAACCGATGTATATAACTGGGAGCGTTACAGCGGTTGTAAGTTAGAAGTTCCCATCTATTTCTGACGGTGTTTTGGCATATAATCCTCGACTATCATCTTCAGCTTACCGTTGGACACGGACACTTCGCTATTGTCGGGGGAATTTGCCATTTCGCTACGAGTATGTTGCCTGCGAAGCCTAGTAAAATAGTGATTCCTCTACATTGGTGTTTACAATATCAAACGACTTAGTTTTTCTGGTGCTACTCGTCAACGGTCTGAGGTTTTTTTGCGTTAGTCGCAAATGGAATGGAAAGTCACAGTCAAAATATTTTTATTTGAAATTGGCCTTTTCAAAGTACTTATTTACTTTATTAAGTCCTTACAGCGGAAATATGTTGTGAGAAGAACGATAAGTCACTCTGAAATTTCCTATGGTTCCCTGTTAGGTACAAAACTCACGGTATGATATGGCGTTATTCAGGTTTATTTTGCACTAACCGGCCAAATTTACAGAGAAGATTCAGAATAAGTAATATAGGCAAATGGTGAAGGAAAAATTAATTAAATAAAATCTCAAACATTCTGTCCTTTTTATCTTTTAAATTAAAAATCCGTGGTAATGCATTATTTTATCTGATTTTACTGCGCACGCACACATTCGTAAGGGTCGGCCGGTGGGCAAAAACGTTGTTGCCCATAAATCACATTAAATTTGGGATAATCAAATAAAAGCCTTATTTACTCGTATTTTCAAAAACTGCAATAACGGTATATCATTATTTTATATATTTCAAATTAAGTTTAAAACTTGGCAACCCTGATAACTCTGAACTAACTCTAAACTGATAACCCTGTAGATTCTGCCAAAAGATATTGTATGAAGAAAAAAATTACCTGTCCGATGCCAATATTTCCGTATGGGGTGCTGACTGCATAAGCTACATTATCTTCTGAGTTCGAAAAGAAATTGCCGCTAGCAATGCTGTAGCCTAGAGGTCAAAATTAATATAGTTTAGCTCAGAACTTAAAAATAAATATTAGTGATAGTATTATAAAAAAAATACAATATCTTATTTTAAGCATACCAAAGTTAAACGTATCAGTTTTATTTTCCTTTTTTCCAAACTGTGGCGGCGTTATCAGTTGCGGCTCTTGGGATATATTTTTATACTGAATTACTCTGCCTGGGATAAAAAAATATCAGTTATAAGGTGTATATTATTTACACATATATTAAGGTATATATATATATATATTTAAAACTGTGCCAGGTTATAACACAGCTACAGCAAGTCTATCAAAACTTGTAGTCATATAACCTAAATATATAGGAGATAACATGTAATATTAGTTAAGGACTGCTAAAATGAGCCTTTACTTTTAGTTATTTATTTACTCTAGAATGAATGTCACACATTATTAGCGAAAATAATATTAGACTCATCATAAAACTGTAAGAATATGAAACGTTTTTCACACACGTTTTTGACACGATGATTATGGGCTATGGTGGAAAGTAAAGTCACAGCATATGTACGTCCCACTGCTGGGCACAGGCCTCCTCTCATTTCTGAGAGGGTTTTAGGGTAAGGAAATGACCGCCGCGCTGCCCCACTGTTTTTTGTGCCCCTTACTGCAGCTCCGCGATCTTAGCATCTCATGTGCGGAATTTCGATTGACCAATTATACCATCTGAAAGGTCTGAAATTGGTCAGAAAAGGTCAGTTGGTCTTATTAAT
Source organism: Parnassius mnemosyne (assembly GCA_963668995.1). Classification (NCBI taxonomy): domain Eukaryota; kingdom Metazoa; phylum Arthropoda; class Insecta; order Lepidoptera; family Papilionidae; genus Parnassius; species Parnassius mnemosyne. The sequence continues at coordinate 13,576,965 of CAVLGL010000035.1, read as the reverse complement.
TGGTCAGCGTTAGAATTTTTTTATTAATAGGTTTAAATTTTTAAATTAGAAATATTTCATTTACAAAAAAATTTACCATGAAAATTAATTTCTAAAATTTATTAGTACAAGGCTGCTTAAAACACTGAAAATTTCGCCATTTCTTAGCCGAAAATAATTAATTATAACTAAACAAAACAAAATTTAACTGCCATTTACATTCCATGGCTTTCCACAAGATAGATGAAGAGTTTTAAAAATAGATTGAGTTGAACAATTGATCATTTCAAAAGTTATCGTGTTCACGACACCATGTGGACTTGATAAATCCACACCACCAAAGAGCTGTTCGCAAGTGCCCTGATACAATTAACCGACCCAAAGCATGCGCGTTACGACAATGACAACTTATTTAATTTTTTCTAATATTAAATTAAACTGACCAAATATTTATATAAGCTGACCAATTATCAGCGAATGCTTCTCGATCGTGCATAGGTGGAATTTTTATTTTTTTCGTGAATGAGGTGCTAAAATTTCTCAATGACCTTGAAAACCTTTAACCTTAATAAAAAAATTCTAACGCTGACCAATTAATAAGACCAACTGACCTTTTATGACCAATTTCCGACCTTTCAGATGGTATAATTGGTCAATCGAAATTCCGCACAAGAGGTGCTAAGATCGCGGAACTCCTCAATGCCATGTATTGGCGAATTTGTGGTAAATCAGCACAATTTCAATAAAAAAAATTAATGGTGCCAGCGGGGATCGAACCCGGGTTGCTCGCGTTCTGTGAAATTTACAGCGAGCGCTTAGCCCCTGCTAGCTCAGGGGCCCGTATCGTAGCCCTCGGCTATGGTTGTTTATGGTCTATCTAATTACCTGATTAACGTTACTATAAAATATTACAATAATATACAAATAAGATAACATACAAATTATGTTACTTTAACATACAAATAAAAATACCTTTCGTCATAGCGGGGCCACCAATCAGAATGGTACCATGTGTTGTCACATCTATACTCCATCCTAAGGAATCCATTGTGTGTTCTGCCGAATAAGTTCATTATAACATTTTTAGAGTATAAAAGGAAATATTAGATATTGAAATAATTTTGCCGTGTGGTGGTGCTGTAAGAGAGTCACCAACTTATATCATCCAATCGGTGTTGTAAAAAACGATAGAAACAAATGATAAAAAGATGGACAGCATCATGTTCTTGGCAAAGCTTGGCAAAGCATATCAACTATTGCAAATACAGCAGAAGACTTTAGATGGACTGTAATGATGAAATAAATTTAACTTGTTACACTAATTTATTAGGTGATTATTTTATGTCACAAAATTACTTTAAAGCGCATGGTATTAATGGGATGAAGAACTTAATATTTTGTAAAGAATTTGTAAGGGTATTAACTCACCAAACTTAGAAGCATTAAGAAGTCGATCACTCTCTTTCATCGCCTTCATTTTATGCATTCCTTGTGGAATGGACTTTACAAAGCATTGTCCAAACGTGCCAATTTCTTTACCTAAATCATATTAAAAAGTTAGATATCATTTAAAATTGACGAGACCAATTTGCTTCGTGATTTTAATTTTAAAAGTTTTGTTTGGAAGGAACAATGATAAATTATGTGTTAACACTCTGTGGATATGCATCCCCTATATAACTTGAAAGAGTAGGTCTAAGAGTCACGCATAGCAGGAATATTGACGATTGCAATAACAAGCATTTCGCACGTCCGCCGTTTTCCTGTCTTTAGTTTGATTATTACATCGGTTGCTGGATAATTATACCTCCATCTACAAGATTTTTAAGCCATCATTTAAGTCATTTGATCGATGTTAAAAATATTTTATGGCGTCCGATAGGTATAGAGCACAGGTTATCAACCTTATTTTGCCCAATTTGAGATATTTTTTTAGATTCATCCAATTTTTTTTACTTCCCATCTGTCGCGAATTTGCCATAGCTATTTCCACGATTATGTTGAAATGTTTAATATATAGCCTCTATCCTATTCCTGAGTTTAAAGAAAATCGTTTCAATGAGAACAATTAAAACATATACTTAATTATATTGTTTTTGTTTTATAGAATAAGGGTGAAAAACGAGCGGTGTAGTGCCTCATTCATTCGATTTCCTGCTTTCCCTCGTCGTTCTATATCTTTATCATATCTATCATCCCTGATAAATACACATCCCAAATACACAAACTCATCTACTTGCTCGACCAACTCCCCTTCTATTCTTATTTCATATGTCGTTTTACTTTCTTCTCTTTCAAAAACCATAACTTTCGTCTTACTTGCGTTCACTTTCATCCCCCTTTCTTTTAATAACCTGTTCATTAATGTAACCGTCATTTGCAACTCGACCACCGACGACGTAAGTATAACTTGATCATCGACATACAAAAGGCATTTGACAGTTAACTCACCCATTCTTAACCCGCATTATTCAACTTTGAAAGTTTCCAAATAACTATCCATATATAGGTTGAACAGACACGGAAAAGCCACACAGCCCTGTCAGACACCTTTGTGGATGCCAAACTAGTCCGAGTAGGCCCCGTTGATCCTGACACAAGCACTGGAGTCCCTATACAAAACTTCAATGCCTGTATCAACCCAGCGCTGAACCCAAATTAATTCAGTATTTGCCATACCACATCCCTGTCCACTCTGTCATAAGCCTTTTCCATCTCCATGAACGCACAAAAAACTTTTTGGTTTTTGGCTAAAAACTTCTTTGCGATCATGCGCATGGAAAATACCCGATCCGTACACCCCATTCCCTTTCCAAATTTCGCTTGCACATCCCAATTTTTTCATTAGTTTCTTTCTTTCCATTAGTACCTTGGCAAACAGTTTTCCCACAATGCTAAGAAGGCTTATACCATGTTAGTTTTTACAGTCGTGCTGCGACCCTTTCCTCTTTTGAATTGGGACTATCACCTCTCACGGATTTACACCAGTTTTCCGGCACCCACTTAAGTTCTCAACGTAAATTAAACAAGGTGTACAGCAGGTCTGCCACCACTCCCTTTCCAGTCGTTAGCATTTCGAGTGATACTCTATCATATCTAGCTTCTTCATATAGCTTACCTGCTTTCATGCTTTTCATTGCTTCATTATTTCATCTATACTTATCTCCCTATCTCTTTCTTCTTATTTCTGAATTTTTGTTTCATTGAATTTAAACATCTCATCACTCATAAACATGCTTTTAAAGTATTCCTTTCGTCTTCTTAAACTCGACACTTCGTCATTAAAAACACAGCCATTCTGGTCCCGTATAGCATTTATTCTAGGCTGTTTTGAATGTCCCCCGGTAGTTATTACAAGTTTCCAGATTATTTCAATATTTGCTTAAAAGTTACCCGATATTCTTCTGTCATTCTTATCTCTTCTTCCTTGCTTTTTCCTTTCAACTACTTCTTTTACTCTCTTATTTAGATGTGTAAAGACTGCCTTTTTTCTTTCAATATCATCATTCATACCGCCAAAATTACCAACCTTGATTGCTAGCCATGCTCTCTTCTTTGCTTCAACTTCCATCCGTACCTTATCATCCCACCATAACGTGTTATTTTTTCTTTCATTCGTTCTCTTACTTATTCCATATACTTCTTTAGCTACATCCACCAAACCTTTCTTGACCTACCACACAGTCTTCAAGTCTAAATCATTCATACACAATTAATCCAAAACACTTATATTTTCTCTCAGTCTACATTTGAACTTCTCCTTCACATCTACTTCTTGTAACCTCTCCGTTATTATATGCTGTAACGCGGTGGTAGACACAGGTTTCCGATGCCGTCTGAGTAGACCATTAATTCGGCATAAGACCAAGTAATGATCCGTCCCTACGTTGGACCCCCGGTAAACCCTTGTATATACCACTGCGTTTCCGATGCCGTCTGAGTAGACCATTAATTCGGCATAAGACCAAGTAATGATCCGTCCCTACGTTGGACCCCCGGTAAACCCTTGTATATACCACTGCGCTCCTCATTCTTTCAGCCACAATCATGAAATCTATCACGCTTCTATCATCACCTCTTTCCCATTTATACATGTTAATCCTCTTATGACGAAAGAAAGTGTTCGTCACAAAAATATTCTTTTCCACACATACGGTGAGGAGGCTTTCACCATTTTCATTAATACTTTTATCACCAAACATTCCCAATATCCTTTCATAGCCAAGCCTTTTCACCTCAACCCTTCCATTAAAATCTTCTAATGTAACAATATTTTCATTATCCTTGCAGGTCATTAGCCATATTCGGATGGATCGGATATAAATGGGCTTAGACGTCTGGGGCGTAGACCCCTAGAACAAAAAAACTTCCTTAAGCCCACTTTCATTCGTATCCATTTCAGTCTCGGGCTTACACATTCATACTCTTTCACACAGTGACCTATTCTTATTGAAAGGATGATACCGAATTCCTGGCATGCCCGCTCAGTCTAATCTACCACAAACCTATACGCGGTATACTTGCCATCTATAGTAGCATCCTTTTTTCCGATTTGTCTCATTTAGACATAACACATCTATTCCTCTATCATACATCATATTGCATATTTCATTTTTTTTTATAGGAGAGGGGGCAAACGAGCATGCGGCTCACCTGATGGTAAGTGACTACCGCCGCCCATGAACAACTGCAACACCAGGGGAATCGCAGATGCGTTGCCGGCCTTTTAAAAAGGAGTACGCTCTTTTCTTGAAGGTCCCTAAGTCGTATCGGTCCGGAAAAATCGCTGATGGTAATCGATTCCACAAGGAGGTCGTGCGAGGAAGAAAACATCTTCTAAATCGCACAGTGGTGGACCGCCAATCATCCATATGGTGTGGATGGTATCGGGAGTTCTGCCGCGATGTGCGTTCGTGAAATTTGGCTGCTGGGATTAATTCGAACAATTCCTCAGAGCACTCCCCATGGTAGATGCGAAAGAAAATGCAAAGGGATGCAACATCTCTTCGCAGTGCCAATGAATCGAGCCGATCGGAAAGGGCTCGGTCGTCGACAATTCGAGCCGCTCTGCGTTGGATGCGGTCAAGTGGAAGGAGCTGGCACTGGGGAGCCCCTGCCCAGAGATGGGAACAGTATTCCATGTGAGGCCGAACTTGCGCCTTGTAAAGTAGCAAGCGGTGTGCCGGCATGAAATACTGTCCCGCTCTGCTGAGCACACCAAGCTTTTTAGAGGCCAATTTGGCCTTCCCTTCCAAGTGACCACGAAACTGCACGTCACTCGATATGTCGACTCCGAGGATACCGATACTGGCTGAGGCAAGAAGGGGAGTGCCTTGAAACTGAGGAGATACGACAAAGGGGTTCTTTTTAGCGGTAAACGCGCAAACTTGTGTCTTCTGAGGATTAAATTGGACTAGATTTAGTCGCCCCCAATCCGAGACTTTGTTCAGCAAAGACTCGACTTCAGACACAAGTTTGTTCCGGTACTCAGCGACGTTTTCCCGAGAAATATTGGCCCGGCCGGTGTATAGAGCATCACCAGTGCTGTCATCATTTTATTTGTTACCATTTTATCATATTTACATATTTCATCCATCTTATCATTCATTGCTCTACATACATTCAGCGTAGCCAGACAGTTTTTCGCAATCCACTTTTCTACCCTCCTGGAGACAGAACGTGACGAGTGGCGAACTTCGTCGCCGGTTTTCCTCCCGGAGATTCTTTGTACCCCTGCCCCATTAAAGGTACGCCGGGAATTCGGGGCCATTTCTTTTCTTTTTTGCCTCATGGTGCGAAAGTAGGTGGTGGTATTTTTTACGCCACTACCACACGGTGAGGAGCCGAGTCTGTTCTTTCGGCTTTGTTGCTTGTTTAGCACCATCCGAAGGACACGTGTAGAGTGGGCCTATGATTAGGTGGTCGAAACCTACGGACGCGAGCGATTTATCCCCCACCGTCACGCCACGTATACATCTCTCTCTCTATACTAAAGAGAGAGAGAGAGAGAGAGAGAGATAGATGTATCCCCAGCGAGACGCAACCGACTAGTACGAGGATCGCTAATCCGCATGCCAAGCGTATCGATTCAGGTATATCCATGTCTAGTAGTGAACTTTTATGGCGCTAGATTAAGCGGGAAAAAAGACCTTTAGTCGATTCTTATTATACCGCAGGGATAAGTTTAGTTGATGGATATTCTTATCCTGCCAACACTCGGACAAGGGAATGCATCATCTGTATATTATCACCTATATCTATTGCGTTACTGAATCACCTTTATAAATATTGCATTTTTACGTACCTTCCTTTTTCACTTCCACATATCGCGGAGCACACGTCTGAAAATAAATACCAATAACATCACTTTGACTATCTATTTCATGCTACTCATCAACAGTGTACATACTGTTGTGTTCCGGTTATGGTAAAAGAGACAGTATAATAACTGCCTGTAAAACATCCATCTCAGTCTTCAAGGATCACAATTCATCTGTGCTCTTTGAAGCTTATTGCAGATGTTTAGGGTTGCAATATTTATTACAATCACGTGGACTGCGTTTAAATTTGTTATTATAAACGTTTCGTATGGTGAGTGTAGAGAACCGGATACCCTCTTTAATAGAATCGAGACATTACACCTTTTTCCTTGTGACAAGGCATTCTAAATTTTGAATGTCACCCGAGGATAGATCACATGATCCACTAAAAAGCCCACTCACGGATAGTAGGTTCAATATTTATCTCCTTTATATGTATACTCTTATGCTCTTAGGTACTAAATTTTGTAATCAGACTTTTATATTTATTTTATTTTTTCTATTCTTCTTGTGTGTATGTGTCATATGTCAATGCAATTAAACATTTTTTTGTTTAAAATCACATGTCCAGTATAAAGAATAGATAAATCTTTTATTGCGATATGCGTCATTTCTAACACGATTTATGCTTGAAAAGTTCAATATTCAGCAGTGGATTCGAAACATTTATATAATAGCACGAAGTTGGTTCAAGCGTTTTCAGTTCGGTAATTTTGATGTCAAAGATGCAGCTTTCTCTGGCCCTCATACGGATAAGGTCGATGCCATTTTTGATAAATGGAGCACATATAGGCGAGGAATTGAGGATTGACCATAAAACAGTTTTGACCCATCTGAAAATGTCTGGCTATACAAAAAGCTCAAAATTTGGGTACCACACGAGCTCACTGAAAGAAATCTCACGAATCGTGTACTAATTTGCAATTTTCTTATTGAAACGTTATGAAACTGAACCATTTCTGAAAAGATTGATCACTGGTGATGAAAAGTGGAGCACCTGCGACAAGAACGTGCGAAAAAGATCATGGTCGAAGATCCAAGGCAAAGATCAAGCTCTACAGGCTGTAGCGAAACCCAAATTAACACGCAATAAGGTGATGCTGTGTGTATGGTGGGATTGGAAGGGCAGAGTCGGATCTTTACTGCCAACAACTAATGAGACTCAAGCAAGAAATTGAGGAAAAACGGCCGAAATTGATCAACCGAAAAGGGGTGTTCTTTCATCACGATAACGCTAGACCACACACATCTTTGGCCATTTAGTTAAAATTGAGAGAGCTTGAGTGAGCATAATTAAATGAAAGAAGAAAGAAGGAGAAAGAAAGAAAATAAGTTTATTTAGTAACACATTTTGAAGTTCGCTAACCATAATAACATATTATGATAAATGGTTACTAAAAGATACTCAACTCAGCATAGTCTTGGTACTAACAAAGTACTTCGACACTGATCTTCCGTGGGTGCCAATAACATTTAACAAAAACAAAACTTAACAATATTCATTATTATACAATATTAAGTCAATATGCACATGCAGTATATTTAAACCATACACACGATTACACTATAATATAAGTAATAACACATACATAAGTACTTATAATAAATTAATATAATAAAAATAGCAATTACTTAAACAAGATTAAAAAGAAACGAATAAACGGAATAGAAAAATATGTAAGACACAGTAAATAATTTTCAATAAGTTGACTTTTGAATACTAAGTAAGTATATTTTGTAGTTATATTTAAACAAACCGATTGAAGCATTAATAAGCAGTAATTAAACTTTGCAAAAAAGTCTTGAATTTGTATATAAAATACGAAGAAACTTTTCCCCCGACCTAATATATAACAGATATTATTAATGTTTTTTTTTTATAGGATAAGGGTGACAAACGAGCACACAGTCCACCTGATGGTAAGTGGTTGTTGCGGCCCATAGACATCTACATCTATCCTCGTTTACGAATCAAAATGCCAATGCGTTGTCACCCGTAAGGACTAAGATGGAAGGCCTCATTTCCAGTAAAAAGGGCCTCCGGCCACCTGCACTCACTAAACGAAACGCAGAGGTAAACCTCTACTTCACGCTGGTATGCTGTGAGGTCGTAGTACCACCCCGGTTCGAGCCGGCCCATCCGTGCGACAGCAAAAGCTGCCGCGTGGCTCTACCACTATTAGGTAGGTAGGTATCTAAACATAATAAAATATTTTAAGAAAAATTTGGGAATTCAGAAATGATTTTCTTCAGTGTACTTGCAATCGGTTCTTTTTAAACTATTCTGCGTGTTGTGTGATTCCTAGCATAACAAGTAAGCTAAAACATTACCGTAAAGAAGGAAGGTCCTGCTTTAACCGTTGCTCCAAGCCAGAAGTTGGTTACATTTTCATTTTCTGCAAAATTAGAATATAAATATTGTCATTCAAGAAACTCATATAAAATATCAATAGAAATTTTGGAATAAATTGACCAACTGACATTATGTGTTTCTATGTTTTATTCCTTTTTCGCACAGAATTTGTATCTGGTATAAAATTTTTCTTCAACTATCACAAAGTTCAGGTTTGTATAACCTGCTATTTAATGCAAGTTGTCGTAATATTTTACATTGGAATGAACAAAGAACCGACATCTGATAGGGATGAAAGGTTTTCGAGTGGCAGCCTCGTGCTAGTAAGCGAAATCCATGGTGGGGAGGGGCCGCCATGTACTTGGAGACTACTACTAGACGGAGTGACGATCTGGTAAGACATGCAAATGGTCTGAGTCTGTCTGGTCTGGTCAGGACCGTGCTCTGTGATAGGCCTATGTTCTGCAGCGTGCTTGTGATGGGCTGTAATGACAAAGATGATAATGATGATGACTTGAGAATTCAAGAAAGTAATGTGCACTAAATTTACATAAAAAATATTTGAAATAGTGTCAAATTTCGTCAATTGCTCTTGCTGATTTTGACTAAGCTATCACTTTCGTATTTTTTAAGAAGTTTTAATATGTGCTGATAGTATAAGTCAAAAGTCTTGACAGAGCCAAAGCTAAAGTCAAGGAGTATATATTCACTACATTTTAGCTAAAATACGTATTTCGGTAATAGGAAATATTATTCAAAAAATCCAAGAGCAATTGTGTAACTAACGGGTATAGCAGTTGGCTTTATTTTGACGTTGAGTTTCGTTGTGACATAACATAAAACAACACAAAGTCTTACGCCTATCACCCAAAGGGGTAGGCAGAGATTACGAACATCCATTTGGCATGATCCTGACATTGTACTGCGTAAATATAACTTTCTTTATATTAATATCTTATTTTAATATGCAAAATATTATAATAATGAAATCGAAATCGGCTAGGGTCGGACAACCCTAGCCATATAATGCAGGTTATTGTATGTAAGTGAAGCCATACATCAGCATAGCACCGATGTGTTTATTTAAATCGTTTGGGGTATTGTTATATAAAGAGAATAAATAGCAACATATTTTATTCGTGTGCATGCTCGTGATTTTCAAACCGGCAAACAATTCCCACGAGAGTTATTCAATCGCATAGCTGTTACCACGTTCAAAAACGAACCTTACAAACTATATTTGTATTGTTCGAAATTGTAGGTTTCCAGTCATACTCAATTTGCACAGTACTAGTATTTTTAAACCTGAAGTGACAAACAAACTTACAGTCTACCAGGTGGACACACTACTGCAGTCTGTGGACACCTGCAGCAAAATTCAAGCAACAATGCTGCAGACCTCCAAGGACTAAGATGCATTGCTTGCACTGGTACCTTTCAGACCGGAACATAATAGTGTAGGTATTGCCATTAGGCGGCAAAAATAGGTAGTAGGGTGCTACTCAGCCAGATGGAATCCTATGCAAAAATGTGACCTACTGCCTCGAAATTATTTGACACTTATGATGACAGTGTACTTCATGTTTTACTAATACTACGTCTGCTTCTTTTCTTACTAAACGGACTGATCTTTATCAGTCCACAACTGAAAATGGACTTTTCCGATAGACGGAAGTATTTGTCATAATAACACTTGGCAGGAGGACCTGGCGATCTCAGACGCTGCCAAGTTGGTTATACCGCTCTCGGACACAAGAGAATATTCCTGGCAGAGCCATGCTGCAGGTATATTAATAGTATAGTTGTAGCACGAATGGGTCGGCTCGACCAGGAAAGGACCACGCTTTCACAGAATACCAGCGTAAATTAGCACCTTAATTCTGCTGTGTTTCGTATGGTGAGTGTAGAGAACCGGAGACCCTTTTTACTGGAAACGAGGCATTCTATCTTAGTCCTCACGGCTGACAACGCATCTGCATTTTAATTCGCAATCGAAGATAGATGTAGATGTCTATGGGCCACAGCAACCACTTACCATCAGGTGGACTGTGTGCTCGTTTGTCATCCTTATCTTTAAAAAATATTGCTGCTTCCAATAACGACCAAGTGAGAAATATGGTTATGTATTATTACGCGGCCATCACAACTATTGCTTTACCTCTTCCTATTTCGAGGTCAATTTGTGTCAAATTGTTGCTTCTTATGTCATAATTGAAAACTTGGCCAATGCTGTCTGCCAATGGAGCACTAATCACCAAGCTGTAATAAAAATAATTGAAATTGAAATTTAATATCCAATTGTATTAAAAAGTTCTTGACTTTTTAATTATACATCATATCTTCTTCTTCATCATCATCGTCATCACTATCATTATTATAGCTCAATGCAAGTTCTGCATCTAGAACTGCCACATAAATATCTCAAAACCTTAAAATATCTTTTTCGGATTCAAAATAAATTTGACTTAGAGAGTTAGTTTAAATTATATAATTCAGTCATCAAGATGTAATTTAGTTTAATTTTTTCCTAGTCTACCTATCTTAGAACGAATATGTAAAAATGGATAAGCCTACCTATAAGCTAAAGTTCAACTTGAATCAAAATATAAATTTACACAAAAACACCGCAGGACGAATTCGAATGCTGGCTTCGAAGTAAATGTCTTAGATCTTAGAAGTAGGTTAAGAGTATAACATTTCCTTTGTAAAGAATAAGCGTTTATAAATTAATAAATATAATAAAGCCTGATCCAAATCTGAACCAAAGATCGAGAGTTATGTTAGAAGGCAATAGCGGGAGATATAAAATGCAGATAAATATAAATTGAAAATATTTGGGAAATTTAATAATAATACTTTTATTTAATAAAACTAATTTTACGGACTATACCTCTATATCGTGATTGATTTAACTTCCTTTTACTTATTTTAATTTCCTACGTATCCGGGTGCATTACATCTGTTGATGTTGATCGTGAATGTTGTAAAGGGATATTACACTTGACGGATAGTAAAAATGGAAATTAATGTAATTAAAACTAATTAATATTAACGTGATAGAATCAGTAAAATTAGTTTAATTTATTCAATGTATAGTATTCGTGTAAATTTAAGAAATCATTAGAACACCTTTGTTTGTCAATGTAAACAATTAATCACTTTGTCTTGACTTTAGACTAATAACTTACTCAGAGTTCTTGACAAACCGTTGATATTGAAACAATATACCCCCTAATGTTCAGTATTAGTGGTTCAATGAAACTAATTCCTCAAAGTTGCGCAAATATTTTATCGATTTAGGAACATTATACTGCAGTAGATGTCGTCTGTCATGCATCACATGGACGAACCACAAAAAAGACAGCTACAGATGCTTGTCACCTCTGAGGTCAAAGATTGAAGGCCTTGAAGCCTGTAATTATAATGGCTCTCTATCCCCTTCAAACCGCATCACAGCAGTGCATGTACCAATTGACTGCAGAAAAAGGAAAGAGTGTTAACTGTCAAGTCGGACCTTGTAGTACTATTAAATATTCTGTGGTCGGACCTAGGAAAAAGTAGTATTTATTTGAAAAGAACTTATCCCCTTAAGGGGATTGAAAAAGTTGATAATAAAGATGATGATAGTGATGATGATGTATTGTAAAAGAATAATATATCTTCTAGTTAAGTTATTGAGAAACATAAACTAACTTTCAGTTTAAAGTTATACGACCTCATAAAATTGAAGTCAATTTAACAAATGCTTAAAGTTGTTTTTCTTTCTACACTAAATGACAATAGAAAGAGACAGGTCTAGAGATAATTAATACTTAATTTGGAATAAGCAAAGATCAACGAATATAATTGAGGCAGTAAAAGTAAAAAAAAATACCTTTGACTTTGTGACTGGTAAGTAATGCTGTAGCCGAAATATGATCCATTCGGTAACATTGAGAAATTAGACATAAATATTGATTGCATTGATAGTTCATGATAATAATCAGAACCTTTTGTTACACATATGCTTTGCAATATCAAAACGATCCACTTTACATCTGTAACAAACATTGAAATTATATTAACTTTAAAGCGCAAAAAAATATTACTAGAACATAAAGATTTTTTTTAACTTACGGTTCATCATGCGCTTATTAATAAATTAATAATAATACTCGTATCGATACCAGTCGTCAGTTCACATACCATGTAAATAATTTTATTCCTAATCAGACCGACTTCAAATTGCTTGTTAAAATTTGTTTTCCTTCCTCCAAAGACCATTGAAATACCAGATACGGTTTTAGGTATGGAATAAGATTTTTTAATCTACTTCTCCATTAGTCCGTTATGAAGATTACTACTGGACAAAACTATCCCAAAAGTCTCTCCCTTCATGAAGGATTTACCTTAATTGTCACGTTTAGCAGGCGAATATTCGATCGTGCAACATTCTACTTCCTGTTGCCCGCATGGGTGGTTGTTTTTAAATTAATTATCATCGTCATATATAAGCCCTTTACAAACTTACTGCTGTACATAAGCCTTACTCAAAGAGTTCCACAAAGCACAGTCCTGAGCCCCCTAAATTCATCGAAATCCTGTATCATCGAATCCAATGGAAAAACTACATACGTCTTACCAGTTGTTCACTGCATCTAGTTGGGGGCCACTCTACACTTCGCTTACTTACTGGTACGTAAAAATCACTCTCTGCCCCATTGGTCTAGTGGTTGTAAGTGTGACTGCTGATCATGTCGTCCCAGGCTCAAATCCAGAATCCAAATCTGACTGACCAAAATCTGTTATAGGTTTTTTTGTCAAGAAATTCTGAATAGCAGCATGGAAACAGGAAGTTGACAGTGTTTTACCTCCTTGCCTGAAAAAGTACGTAATGTAGTTAGTCCTGCGCCTAACCTATCTCAAGTCGTGTCGGATTGCCATCCCATTAGACTATAAAAGCGAAGGAATAGAGAGTATATCTGTATTTGTGCACAAACACAGATGTACTCTCTATTTCCTCGCTTTTATGTGTGCTTTGACTTTACATTCGAGGTGAGACAATGTCGGTATTTATAACGCTAACTTCGAAGTCGTGCTGAGTGCGCGTTTAGCAAAGCCTAAGTTAACGAAATCGACGACTTACGTAAAACTCAGGATATTATCCGAAACCACTGTATTAATTTTAAATTTTTGTTTTTATGTTACTCTAATTAATTACAATAATAAATAGGTAGTTTTAGGCCGTCTTCTAGTTTAAAATAGCATTAATCCATTTTTTATTAACGTAATTTCAAACTTATTTCGAATTTCTTAAAACCTACTTTTTAATTTTTTTCTGATTTTGCACTCTTGTCATCCGTTCCCGTTGTCATAAGTTCGTTTCCTATTTCATATAATAATATTGGGAAGTAAAGACTTCAGAAATGAGTTGGGGGGTGACTCGAACTTTAGACCTAGTCAGTTTGAATAGCCTATCATTTAGAGGATGTCATGGGGGTCATAGTTGAATCGGGGCAAAAAGTTCTCATTACACTCCTAGGAGTCAAAAAGGCCAAAAATCAAAAAAAAATCCTATTTCGGCTATAACTCCGCCTGCTTCGGAGGTTCTTACACAGTCTTTACTTCCCGCATCCCACTTCTTTATTTATGAAATATAATTTTTAAGTATTAAATTTTATAAATTTTATATAATAAAATCAAGAACGTAATGCGTGGATAAAGCATCCATAAATTTTTTGGCTGTCTGTGCCTCAGCATAAGCTCAGCTTATTCTTAGCCCGATACAACTATAAATTCAGAACCAAAGAATATGCTAAGCGTATACTCAGATAAGTTTTTCGTAAGTAAAGTCTGAGCAAAGTGAAAGTCCGGTCTATTGATCTCAGCCTAAAATCCTGTCCAGCCCCGATATATAGATGCTATTCACCGTTGCGACTGGGTGTAGGAAATCATTATTTCGGTACGAGGCTACCACTCGAGAACCTTTATTTCCATTGGTTGTCGATTCTTCGCGCTAAATGGCCGGTTACTTGTCACTTCAGCTTTTTTTTATAGAATAAGTTTGACCTGATGGTAAGTGGATACTGTGGCCCATATATATCTACATCCATCCTCGATTAAGAATTACAACATGTAAATTGGCTGCCTATCCGTCAGCGCAGATATGAATACTCCAGGGTATGGTTCTAACCTCCCTTTTCACAATTCTGAACAATCCATGTGCTCCCGAGTATCTGAAATCCAAATTTCAATACCTGGGAGTTCTCATAATTGTTCTCTCCGTTCTTCGGCTAATCTTTAGTTGCTCACTCCTTTACACCGTACTGGTTATTTATCTCACTCTTTTGCCTTCACCGCCATCAGACTCTGGAACAACATCAAAATGGTCAAATCTAATAATGTAGTGTTATTTAGATTTATGAAAAGCAAAGATCATGCATTTCTTTCTATCTGTTTGTAAAGTTTAATCACAATCGTTTTAGTCAAACCGAAGATTACTGCGGACAGGCAGACACAATTTTTTATTTAGTAAAAAATATTTATTTAGTAGCATGCAAATAGCCCCCTGACCTTAATAGAAGCCAGTTATTTCAATACTACAGACAGACACTTCAATTTTATTTATACGCTTATTGTATAAGTAGATTACTATACAAAAATATTCTTTGACAAATTTGTTTGTATGGAAACACTATCACAATAACGCTATTACGCATTAGTTATTTTAGTAACTGTTTGGAAGGAAAAACACTTCAAACCATAGCATTTTGTACCTAAGTCAATAATAAATATTCGAAGATTTGACCAATTTCTTGAACTTTTCCGGTTGGTCTATACAGACTCATTTAATAAACGTAACAAAAAATCAAATGTTTTATTTCCATAAAAATTGTTTTAAATATTAAAAGCAAGCAATGGAAACTGTGATATTTATCTTAGTGGTAGCAATAGATACTACCATAGGAATGTTCTTTCATGAACCATCTTTTATACAAATAAAACCATCCGACGAAATTGATCAAATGGCGTTTGGATTTTCAATGGCATACCAACGACCTCGTAAACTTGGTAAGTACAATTACTATTTTTTTTTGTACTAAAGAATAAGTGTAATGACATTAATGCTACTAATATTCTCGTTCACTTTTCAAGTAAGATTAAAATTATTTCTGGTTCAGGTCAATAGTCGAATGGCATAACCTACGATTTTATACGGTACCTACAACTATAAGGCTGACATATATTTACTTATAGTATAATATTAATGAAATAAACTGTTTTTATAAAAGAAGTCAAAAAAGGGTGAGGTATTCAATTCGATTGTATTTTTTAATGTGTGTTACCTCAAAACTTTTTTCTGGGTGAACCGACTTTGATCATTCTTTTTTATTTGAAAGCTGATGTTTCTCTTGTGGTTCCATATAACTTTGATCAAGGTCTGACCAGTATTTTTTGAGTTATCCCTAATAATGCGTGTTTAATTGACTTCGACTACATTGATGATGTTCTCATTTTATTTATACTGTAGTCGGTTGTACAACATTTTTAATTTTAACACTTGTTATTACCATGGTGTTACTGCAGATCAGCATACCTGTCTAATAAAATAATTCAGTATCATAGTTCAAATAATTTATACATATTTTTTGTATTCCAGTAATAGGTGCACCACACAGTGACCTCAATGGTAGAGTGTATACGTGTTCCATTGAAGACATTATTAAAAACAACAGTGTTTGTTCACAAGCTGAAATTGACGTAGAACAGCTAGCCAATGAGTATACAAGAGGTAATTTATTCATTATGGAATCCGCTTTTTTACCTCCATTCGTTCATTTTATGTCAAGTATCTATTAAAGCCAATTGAAATCTGCAACCAAAATATAGAAGACTACATGTGCGTCAACCCTACCCTACCCAACCCAACTACGACGTACTACGACGGAACGAACCTGTATTTGTAGGTTAAATCTAAATATACTTTCTTTTTTTCAAAAATATACGTAATATAACCTAGGTTTAGCCGAATACAACTAAGACCGCCCAATTGCGTTGTATGTAAATTTATGTTTACTTGGACTTACTTAGCATTACCCAAGGTAGTTGCTATCCAAAGGCCAGAAAGGTTAGCAGATATGAAAGTTTTTTTAATTTGTTATTCAAACTCTACTAAACCTAGTTTAAATTTGAACGGAGTGGTGTCCTACATATGTATGTTGCACGGACGCCATGGTTAACTTCACAGTGCCTTACATCAAGTGCACGGATAGTTAACGTGTTGAGCTGAAAGTAATCGCCTTACTTTCAACTATGAATAAATTGAATACATCTAGGCTTATCCAACCGCAAACGGCTGCAACGAGTTGTAATTGTAGGCAGGTAGATACTAATGGCCGGAGAAAAATGTAATTATTCCTTTTATTGGATTATTAGTTGCTTTCGTAATTGCACTGGATCTTTCAACTTCAATCCAAAAATAGATTACAGGGTACCTACCTAGATTAGGCAAAAAAGTTAAGTTCATCTCAAGTTTGATATTTGTGTTTGTATTTATATGCCATTTTATTTACGTAATATAAAAATATGGAAGATGTAATTAATGCCTTGCCGTATAATCATTTAATACGTCGTCGAGGAAGTTTAAGAGAGAGGATGGTTAAGTTTTTACTGTTAAGTAATGTATATGTATAGAGGCGATACAACGAATGATGATTCTGCAGGTTAACCGAATATAACATTATAGTTTTTTATCCAGAGCGATGAATTATGAAATTGTCTTTGTCAGTGAAAAAGGAACAAAATACTTTATTTTGTAATAAAATATTTTAATATTGATTGCAATGTTTGTAAGTTTCTGTTATATTTAATAATAAAATTTATAATAATTTCAGAAATGAACCCCAATCAGCATTATTGTCTAGGCGCATCCATAGCTGCAACGTCGAATTATTTTTTGGTATGTATGTACTGTTTTTTTTCTTTCTTGATATAAATTTAACAAAATACCCAATTACAATAATTATTGATACATATATGTCGAAATAGTAAAAGAAAAAGTGACTGTCACGGGACGTCCGGCAGGTGGTAATAAATCATAAATGACGGTAGAATTTATAATGAATGCAAAACCAATAAAGAAATATGTAGAAAATTAAAAAAAACAAAGTAACTTTAATAAGATTATTATATTCTTCTTATTATTCTAATTATATACGTATACGAGTCGATTTTACTGCCAAGGCGCTTCAATAGATGTTCATCAAAAAAATCTCCTTCTCCTCGTCAGATCGTCCATTTTTCATTCCACTACTACCGATATAAGTCCACTTCTGGACATAGGCAACCGCAGTTTTTTTTATTACTTTGAGTTATTATCAGGAAAGGTTACGGACTTTCTCCAGTTTCAGTTTCCCTCTGTCGCCTATTACGACACCCACCGGATGATTTGAGATAGTAGATTTTCTAACGCCGCCACTAAATGACGTATACAATTCACTTTTTCATAATAGTTTTGTTTAATAGTTTAGTTAATGTATTTAATGTTTCTATAATATGTAGTTAATAATAGCAATAATATATTATTTTTTCTATAATATTCAATAATAATTTTGCTATAAAAAAGAAGATAGATTTTGTACGTGGTAGAGCCATGCTGCAGCTATATTAATAGTATAGTTACAGCACGAATGGGTCGGCTCGACCGGGGAAGGACCACGCTCTCAGAATACCAGCGTAAAATAGCAGCCTAATGCTGCTGTGTTTCGTATGGTGAGTGTAGAGAAAACAGGCATTTCATCTTAGTCCTCACGGGTGACAACGCATCCGCATTTTGATTCGCAAACGAAGATAGATGTAGATGTCTATGGGCCGCAGCAACCACTTACCATCAGGTGGACTGCGTGCTCGTTTGTCACCCTTATTCTATAAAAAAAAGATAAAAACTCAAAAATTGGATTTATTAAAGTCAAGTTACTGTGATCTGCGTCTTCGTATAATAAAGTTTATTAATATTATAATTTCAAATGTGATATTCTTCTGGGATATTTACACTAGGGAGACAATTTTTGAAAAATAAAAAACTATCAACTTCGCAGGATACTCGTAGTACGTCAGTGTACGCGTAAACATAGAGGCTTTCGTTAGTTCTAGTGTATATTGTAAAGGATGTTTCCTTACATTTTTTTTATAGAAGTAAGTGAGTCAAACGAGCACACAGGCCACATGCTGTGGCACATAAATGATTAGGAAATGTTCACTCCCGAAGACAAAGATAGAATGCTTGGGTACGAGTAAAATGGGTCACCGCTGCTTTTCTGCTATTATACTCCTATTTTACGCTAGTAGTTCGAGTGTAATCACTCCTTGGGTGACCCACCGACCGAGGCATTCGTGCTTCAGCCATATTAAACTCCAAAGTATTATATATAGTGCAAAATATCCATCTGTTTTTTAGACATGTGCTCCTCTGTGGATGTCTTCTTATAAAAAGACCAAACCTAAACAATTTGAAGGCATAGAGACGAGCTCGTACGGCACTTGTTTCATTTATAACGGCACAGCCCACCGATATGAGGGAATGTACGAGCAGTGCGTTAAACACCGAATAGATAATCGACGTAAGTAACCTTGATTGAACATATTTTTATTGCTATTATAATGATCATCATCATCATTACAGCCATTCACTAGTCCACTGCTGAACATAGGCCTCCCCCAAGCAATGCCACAAAGTACGGTCCTGAGCTTGCATCCGTCGATTTCCTGCATGTCTTACCAGGTCGTTCCTCCATTTATTGGGGGACCGCACTAAAGTTTGCTTACCGGTGTGAGGCTACTGCTATACTAATACCATAAAGAAATATACTATTTGGCAGATGCATAAGATACTCTATCATCCTCTTTTATCTAATGGGTACCGTAAGTGGCGATGAGGTAGCAGAAAAATCTCAAAGCTATTTATGGTATTATATCTCGTATTTGCCATGTAAAATATTCACACACTTATATTATGATATCGGTACAAGATGTTTCTTATTAAAATCGCCAATCCTCATCTAGACAGCAGTCTTGAGGAGGATTGGCGAGTAGCAACTCATACTATATTGTTTACATTTATATTGTTTAAGAATGGAAAAGCTGACTGAAAATAATTAAAAATAATAAAATAATTTCCACGTAAGAGCTTCATGAGTCGGTATAAAGACACAGTGTACAGAAGAATTAAAATTCAGACTTCAGAAGCTAATGTTGGAATTTATTTTATTCTTTTTAACCGACTACAAAAAGGAGGATGGAGTGTATTTTTTTTGTATGTATGTTACGCGATATCTTCGCAGATTGTGAACCAATTTTGATGATTATTTTTTTATTACCTAATAAAACAAGCTATTTTAAATTGACTAAAAGAATACGACTATGAAAATTGTGAAAATCTACTTTAAGTTATGTACACATATTTTAATGAAAACAGACGCACACACACACACACACACACACACACACTTTCTTATATTTTAGAGTCTGTATTGTACACGGAAAATCAGATCACTTAATGGGTGGGAAACTGCTTCCTAACATACAGGGTAACCTAGTTTAGGAGTCAGAGAACCAATGAATTGTATATTATATCTGTGTTCAATAAAAGAATTATTATTATAAAAGAATTATTATTAAATAGGCTATGCTTCGAGAATTGTCCCAAAAAAGTAAATTTGGAGAAAAAATTCCACCCCTAAGGATAGCAAATAAATTAAAATTATTAAAATTACTTTTTTAGCATTTGAAGTCAGTTTTTACTTTTTGTTAAAAGTTATAATTATTGGTTATTCGAAGTCGGCTTTTACTTTTTATTAAATTTGATTTATTGGCTCTATTTTCAATTGTTAATAAATAGAAAATACTGTTATCATTATTTAATATGCCAAGTTTTAGGACTATGGAACCAATCTGTTTGCCAAGACTAGACAGTAAAACCGAGAGAACTCACTGATGCCTACCACAGTCAGCTATGGACTTCTATAATGGCAATGATACTATGTCATCAAATAAAGTTTAAGATATTTAGAGAATGATTTATGACATTTAAAGTAACCGTACAATCCTTGAACCAACGATTTATATTTTTATCGAATACAGTTCATCAATACAGCATATAGTCGCAAAAGTTAAAGTCTATTTTCGTATATTTCTGGTTGTTTACTATCCTGACTTATTTTATCATATTACAGAGGCTTTTTCTGGTGGAGTTGGTTGGACGACGTTAGTTGACGAAGTTAACAATTTAATTCTCATAGCCAAATTATTCCCGAAAGGGGACATCGCATATATTTCAATAACGAATCCCTTGCACCCTGCTCGTTCGATAGTGCAAAATAAGTTAGCTTATTTTGCAAAGCATACTGATTATGCACAGACCGTCGGTGAGTGCTTTTTGTTGTTACTACGATTTTAAAGTGGATGTTTAATGCATTAAGGAATTTATTCACAATAGCTGTAAGTTATATTATTATATTAGCTTTAAAAGACATTTTATGTTGATTTACAGGATATGCACTCGCGTCTGGAACGTTTTCTGTATCAGGAGTCAATAAAACTATTTACGCATACAGCATAGGATACTATGATATGACTGGTTCTGTGAGTAAGATGTCCGTTTATTTTCTAAATATTGATAAATATCCATTTTTGATAAGTATTTTTATACCTTTTATACCTATGGATGAACACATAAATTGTCCGGTACAAAAATGGTTTTTTTTTTAACTATTCTAAGCCAGTGCTTAACGATTATCCTACCTGATGGTAAGTTGGGATGCAGCCGAAGATGGTGAAGTGCACTTTTAAAATTCTGTAAACCCTTGTGTCTACCACTTCGCTCCTCATTCTTCCATCTACAATTATGAAATCTATCATCCTTCTATCTTCTCTTCTTTCCCATTCATACATATGAATCTTCTTATGAGGATAGAAAATGTACTTCACTAGATGATTTTTTCAACATATATTATCAGAAGGCTTTCACCAATCTCATTTATACTTTCGTCATCAAACGTTCCAACCAGACCACCCCGACCTTTTCATTAAACCTACCTAACCTAACACAATAATATTTTCATTTTTCTTAAATTTCATTAAACCATCCTTACCATCTCCCAAAACTGCTCTCGGATATAAGTGGGCTTAGACATGGCTGGTCCCCTATAATATCA
This sequence comes from Parnassius mnemosyne, assembly GCA_963668995.1. NCBI lineage: Eukaryota > Metazoa > Arthropoda > Insecta > Lepidoptera > Papilionidae > Parnassius > Parnassius mnemosyne. The sequence continues at coordinate 13,555,123 of CAVLGL010000035.1, read as the reverse complement.
TCATTCATCATTACAGCCCTTCACAAGTCCACTGCTGAACATAGGCCTCCCCCAAAGAATGCCACAAAGCACGGTCCTGAGCCACCTGCATCCATCGACTTCCTGCAAATCTTACCAGGTCGTCACTCCATCTAGTGGGGGGACGCCCTACACTTCGCCTGCCGGTACGAGGCTGCCACTCGAGAACCTTTCTTCCCCATCGGTTGTCGGTTCTTCGAGCTATATGGCCGGCCCATTGCCACTTCAGCTTACTAATCCGTTGGGCTATGTCGGTCACTCTGGTTCTACTGCGGATATCCTCATTTCTGAGTTTATCACGCAGAGAAACTCCGAGCATAGCCCTCTCCATAGCTCGCTGAGCGACCTTGAGCTTCCTCATCCGGCCAGCAGTGAAGGACCACGTCTCAGTTCCGTATGTCATCACTGGCAACACGCACTGGGTGTACAGTCTCGTTTTCAAGTTTTGAGGTATACCTGACGAGAAGATGTGCCGTAATTTCCCGAACGCTGCCCAACCGAGTTGAATCCGTCGATTGACCTCTCGGTCGAAGTTGGACTTACCTAATCGGACTATTTGTCCCAGGTAAACATACTCGTCAACAACTTCGAGCTTAGTGTTCCCAACAACTACCGGCATAGGTGTGACATGGACATTAAACATGATCTTTGTTTTGTCCATGTTCATCTTAAGACCTATCCGTTGGGAAACACTATTGAGGTCATTGAGCATAGTGCTTAGGTCCTCCAGCGATTCTGCCATAAGGACTATATCGTCGGCAAATCGAAGGTGAGTGATGTACTCGCCATTGATGTTGATACCGTATCCTTTCCAGTCCAGAAGCTTGAAAACATCTTCCAATGCAGCGGTGAAGAGTTTCGGGGATATGACGTCACCCTGTCTTACACCTCTCTGCAATTGGATAGGTTTCGTACTCTGGTTCTGTACTCGGATAGCCATCGTAGCCCTACTGTACAAGCACTTCAACACTTCGATATACCGACAGTCAACTTGGCATCGCTGAAGGGACTGCAGCACCGCCCAAATTTCGACGGAATCAAAGGCTTTCTCATAGTCCACATACGCCAGACATAGTGGCAAATTGTACTCTTCGGACTTCTGTACAATTTGCCGAAGGGTATGTATGTGGTCTATGGTGCTAAAGCCTTTTCGGAAACCGGCTTGTTCGGGAGGCTGGAAGTCGTCAAGTCTGCGCGCGAGACGATTCGTAATGACTCTCGAAAACAGCACGTAGACGCGGCTCAGAAGGGAAATCGGTCTGTAGTTCTTCAAAAGAGCGTTGTCGCCTTTCTTGAAGAACAAGACCACCGCACTTCTGCTCCACGCCTCCGGTGTAATGCCACCATGGAGGACGGAATTAAAGAGCTTCTGAAGGACTTCAAGTACCGGTTTTCCACCCGCTTTCAGAAGCTCCGCTGTAATTCCATCCTGGCCTGGGGCCTTGCCGTTTTTAAGGTGCTGGAGAGCCATTCTAATCTCGCTCAGACTGACGTCCGGGATATCATCGGAATAATGTCGGATAAGACTCGCTCTTGGATCGTTACTCACACTTGCGTGTGGCTCCAACGATGACGTGTACAGCTGCCCATAGAACCTCTCAATCTCACTCAAAATCTCAGGTGCCCCGGAAACGATGCTGCCACATTCGGTCTTCAGCTTTGACAGTTGGCTCTTTCTGGCAGACAGATCTCTGGCAAAGACTTTGGAGCCTTGGTTCCGCTCGATCGCTTCTTCAATACGAGCTGTATTGAAGTTGCGTAAGTCCCGCCGCATGCATTTGGAGATCTGTCTGTTCAGTTGCCTGTATGCTGTCAAATCTGTTGAAGAATGTAGCTTCATCTCCCGTCTAACAGCCATGAGATTAAGAGTGTGATCGGAGAGTTTTTGTGTTCTTCTGCGGCGGGTCTTGCAGAACTTAGCTCCGACCGCATGGACAGTTTCCACGAGCTTGTCATTCAAATCGTCCACTTCATTGCAGTCTTCTAGGCACTGAAAACGGTTTTGCAACTCGAGCTGAAATGTTTCGGGACTTTGGATTAGAGCACGAGGGGGACGGAGCGTTGACTTCATTAGACGAGACCTCTCCAACTTAACGTTTAGGTTCAGTGTGCCTCTAACCATTCGGTGATCGCTGCCGGTTTTCACCCTCGCGATCACTGAGACATCACTGAACAGTTGTCGTCTGGTCGTCATAATGAAGTCAATCTCATTTTTTGTCGAACCGTCGGGGCTCGACCAGGTCCACTTCCTGTGGGGCCGCTTCTGGAAGAAAGAGTTCATCATAAAGAGTCCCTCTTTCTCCATGAAGTCGGCCAACTGCTGGCCCCTTGGGTTCCGTTGCCCTATTCCAAATTTCCCCACTTTCAGCTCACCGTTCTCTCTTGTGCCTAGTTTTGCATTGAAGTCTCCCATTAACACCGTATATTGGGTTTTGGAGGAATGCATGGCTCTAGAGATATCCTCATACATTTCCTCCACCTCCTGATCGGGGTGTGCCGAGGTTGGTGCGTAAACCTGTATGACCTTCAGCGAATACCGTTTGGTGATTCTGAGTATAAGGTACGCAACCCTCGTCGACACACTCTCAATCTTTACAACGTTGTTAACGAGAGACTTGTGGACGATAAATCCGACACCTCCTTGGGACAGATGGTCGCCCTCCCGGTGATAGAGCAAGTTGCCGGATTCGAGGATTACCGTGTCCTCCCCCTCTCTTCGGACTTCGGATAATCCTATAATATGCCAGCGTAACTTGTCTATCTCTTCTTCCAGCTCCACAATCTTCTCGTCAGTCCTCAGGGTGCGTGCGTTGTATGTTGCCAGGTCGAGTCGTTGTAGGTGGCAACCGAACCTCCACCGGAGATTCTTAGCACCCCCTGCCCCGCCGTTACCATGGTCGCCACCGTAGCCAGGAATAGCGGGGCCGCCGGGGACTGGGGGCCGTCTCTTCGTAACTTTCATTATGGGGGGTATATTGCCATAGTTGCCACGCTTGGCGAGCGGGTTGGCAACCGCAGTTTTTTATTGTATTTTGTCGTTACCAGGAAGATGCTGCTGCCCATCTCCTGCCTGTTTCCCTTTGTCGCCTTTTACGACACCCACGGGAAGATATGGGGTAGTGGATATTCTTAACCGCCACTACACGGCAAATAATATATAAACAACTAATTTAAGACCTTTCATACGTATCCATAGCAGCATAACCTATTTTTCTATTCTTCTGAAAGGACAATACCGACTCCCTGGCATGCTTCCTCGGTCTCGTCTGCACCAGACTGCTAAGCAGTATACGTGCCAGGTGTAGTAGCATTCTTGCACTTACGTTTCATCTCATTTGCCCATAACACGTTTATACTTCTGTTATACATTATTTTGCATACTTTATCCATCCTATCATTCCTTGTTCCACATACATTCTGCCTGGCCAGACGTGCCTCCGCAACCCACTACTCGTCCATTCGGGAAATATATTCATGCGAGGTTCTTCGCATTGCTGGCCTATTAAAGGGACGCCGAGATTTAGTAGCTTCGTAATCGGCCTCTATATATATAAGTATACATTTGGACTCAAGCCACTCTTACCTCTTGGAAGAATTAATTATAATTGCTACGATTAGCATAATATGCCAGATGTAGCAGTTTCGTTCATTTTAAGCTGCTCTCCGTCGGAGGTGAATTTTACATCTGTTCATTCGAGTCGCTTCCTAACAGAGAACTGAATATATCCTAAGGATTTCTTTTGTTTAACTCTTATAGCATCTACCAGAAGTGATATAATGATTGCTTTTCCTATCAAAGCTTACGGGAACAGATAAAGTTTGACCTGACTTTACGAAACAAGTAACAATCGACAGACATCTAATGCTGCGATCGTCAAACATAACGAAATAAACTAATAAAATAGATCGGCAATGGGTTTTTACGGACGAATTAAACATATTACAGATATCATTCCTTGAGTATAATAAACCGAGGAATTCATTAAGAAATCTAAAAACGGACATAAAATATGAATCAATCAATACAATGTTCGGAGCAGCAATGCTTGGTGTGGATTTGAATCTTGATGGTTATTCGGAGTTGGTCGTGGGTGTTCCCGCGCAAAGTGGCGATGGCGTGGAAGCTTACGAGATCGGCGCTTTAGAAATTTATACAGGAGGCAATTTGGTAAATATTTTTTTTTTAAATTCAGTACACACTATCCTGTTCGTAACGTGTTCTTCCAATTGAATTAGAAGAACCTAACAGAAACTAGTTATACCAGAAACACAGTAATTTTTTTAATTTGACGTTGTAACAACAAAATTCCCAAAAATTTGCATGGCCTATCCATTAAAGAATTTAAATTTTTTTTATTAAGCAAAAGTTGTTTAAAAGGGTCAATGAACGCATGAATTAATTCAATGAATGAATTAATAAATGATTGTTTAAATGATTTTTTAAATTAATGAATAGATGTTTTGATTGAAATAATTTCAAATAAATCTAAAGGCTAAGCTGCACACAGCTAAACATTTTTTATTATGAAAAAAGTAATACAAGGGCTACTTACATTTCCCATATTTAAAACATACTTTACATTTTTCTATTAAAAATGGGCTCACTCTTGACCTCCATCTACACCGAGAGCAAAGATGAGCTCTACTCTGGAGTGAGTTTGCCCAGGAGAAGCCTGTTCACTCGCATCTTAAAAGGGTTCAAGTTATATGGAACTTTTGGAAAAACAATTGCGACACGGCATTTCACTTCTTGGCTGTGCGTATTACAAAAGATGACTGCTAAAGATGTTACATATATGAATATTCGGAATGTCAACCAAGTGTGGATGGTACTCACACTCACATTATGAAACACTATGTAACCCTATGAAAGTCGATTCATTAGGAGACCTGATGTTATCACGTCTCATTATTAGACAACTTTTGACTCGCCGCTTACTAAGTGTGCACTTCACACTGTAGTCATAACTTGCTGCGCTTTACGCCATTTGTCATTTACATTAGTGTAAACGGTTCCTTGTTCATTATCACACAAGTCATGGACTTATTTAAAAAAGGTATAGTTCTTATACGCCTTTATAGTTTAAATTTTTTGAAATTGTGATTGTAATTGATTTAATCTGTGTTTTTAAATTTTACATAATATATTTATTTAAACACCTAAAGAATACAATTGGCGACATCAATAGAAGGCGTTCTATTCTTGGGAATAACGTTGGCTCAAGATTTGGCAGCGCAATTGCTTCCACAGATGTTGACGGAGATGGTTATCCAGGTATGATACCCTGGTTCATATATAATAATATATTTCAACTATTTCTTTTCTTCTTCTGTAACAGCCTGCAAAAGTCCACTGTTGGACACGACTCTTTCCTGTTGTTGGGAGGATTTGCCTTAATCGTCTTATTTGGAAGTCTTTTTTTATAGGATAAGGCTGACAAACGAGCACACAGTCCACCTGATGGTAAGTGGTTGCTGTGGCCCATAGACATCTACATCTATCCTCGCTTACGAATCAAAATGCAGATGCGTTGTCACCCGTGAGGACTAAGATGGAATGCCTCTTTTCCAGTAAAAAGAGTCTCCGGTTCTTTGTACTCACCATACGAAACAGCAGTGTTAAGCTGCTATTTTACGCTGGTATTCTGTGAAAGCGTGGTCCTTCCCCGGTCGAGCCGACCCATTCGTGCTACAACTATATTACTAATATAGCTGCAGCATGGCTCTACCACGTAGATAATCTGATTGACGACCGCAGTACCAGACGCTTTGACGCTGTGGTCCGTCACCAGTCTGGGTATTTTACGTTGGTTATACCGCCATCTATCGCAAACAATGAAACTTTTCTAACATTTTTCATAGTTGTCAATTGATCATTCATAGTTGTCACGGAACGAAACGGGGTTTTCGTATACACCGCCAACACATAGCTAGTTATTTATTAGTTGTATTAGACCACGTCGCAGCCTCGTACCGGCAGGCGAAGTGTAGGGCGTCCCCCCATTAGATAGAGTGACCACCTGGTAAGACATGCAGGAACTCAATGGATGCAGGTGGCTCAGGACCGTGCTTTGTGGCATTCCTTGGGGGAGGCCTATGTTCAGCAGTGGACATGTGAGGGGCTGTAATGATGATGATGATGATGATGATTAGACGACGTTAAAAGTATTTTATGCTTGATAGTTTTTTTTTGTCAAAATATATTGTTGTTTTGTTAATATTAATTTTAAGTATGTGCAATAAATATTTATTTCTTTATTTTTTTAATAACTGAAATTTGGCCCAACTCGAGATTAGAACTCGGAATGACACGTTCAGCACTACAGCCTCTACAGGTAGTCGAATAAATTATCTCTTACTTTATGCGAGTATATAAACCCAAAAAGGACCCTTGTGGCTAGCTAAAAGTTTACAAAACTTTAAGAGAAAAGACACAGCAAATGGGTGTATTATATTGATATTACAATTAAATTAAAATATATCACTTAGTGGCACTGTTTAGCATTTGGCCGATCACAGCGGGCCGCGGGTTCGAATCCTGCATGGAGCACAATACTGAGCGGTAGGACTTCTTTTCTGCCTAGAAGTACATTTGGTTGAATACTAACCTCCTATTGCTGCCTACAAATAGCAGTCCTTGCATTTCTATTTTTCGGCCTTAAAGGTATATACGAGTAGAACAGTCACAGACTGTGGAGCATTCCATCTTAGTCCTCAGAGGCGACAAGGCATCTATAACTTTCTTTGTTTAAAGTTAGCTGCGTATGCTAGGACTGCTGTAGCCACTTACCATCAAGTGTGCTGTAATTTCATTTATAATCTGGCTTACAAATAATTATTGTTACTGGTCTGTTTATTGGCCCAAGTGAAATTTATAAATGTAAAATTTCACTACAATGCACTTAAAATCCTAGTGTGGGGACAATTAAAAAAAAATTACTAAAATTATATCGTCGACTAATTCACTTCTATTTTATTTGGCAGAAATAATTGTGAGTGCACCATATGAAGACAATGGATTGGGAGCTATATATATAATTTCTGGGTTTGAGTTAAACAAGATGCTCCTCAGAGACGAGTTCTTCAAATCAATCTCACTTTCACAACTCGTTTTAACGCAGAGAATACAGAGCACACTTTTCAGATCCTTTGGATTTAGTCTTCAAGTAGTTGATGATATGGATGAAAATGGAAGAGATGGTAATATAATGTTATAAAAGTGAATTACTAAGTTATCGAGCTGTCGTGAATGAAATGAACTGGTCTTAGCAATTTTACCGCTAAAATGAGGTAGAAAGGTAAACTTATACGTAGTAGAGTTACGCTGCAGCTATATTAGCTGGGTCGGCTCGACCAGGGTAGGACCACGCTCTCACAGAAAACCAGCGTAAAATAGCAGCTTAATACTACTGTGCTTCGTATGGTGAGTGTAGAGAATCGGAGACCCCTATACTGAAAACGAGGCATTCCATCTAAATCCTCCAGGGTGACTACACTTTTGGATTTTATAGGATATATGAAGATGTCTGTGGGCCACAGCAACCACTTACCATCAGGTGGAATTTTTGCGCGTTTGTCACCCTCATCATATAAAAGCTTTTTGCAGGATCGCGGATTAGGTTTTTAACTCTCAGTTTAGTTATCAGCATAAATCGTGTACCTAATATACGTTTGTCACCCTTACCTCTATGAACAATATTCATTTCAGTCTACTTAAAGTCCACTACTGAACATAGGCCTCCCCCAAGATTTTTTTATAGGATAGGGTGACAAATGAGCACACAGTCCACCTAATGGTGAGTGGTTGCTGTGACCCATAGACATCTAAATTTATCCTCTATAAAGAATCAAAATGCAGATGCGTCGTCAGCCGTGAGGACTAAGATGGAATGCCTCTGTTCCAGTAACATGGTTCTTCGGTTCTCTACACTCACCATACGAAACACAGCAGTGTTAAGCTGCTATTTTACGCTGGTATTCTGTGAGAGCTTGGTCCTTCCCCGGTCAAGCCAACCCATTCCTGCTACAACTATACTAGAATAGAATAGAATGATTTTTATTCAATATGGATTATTACATAATACTTATTGAAAGTCATTATTTTATTTACCACTGGTTCGGAAAATACCTCTGTCCTGAGAAGAACCAGCAAGAAACCCAGCGGGACTTTTTTTTTAAACATAATTTCACTTAACAATAATTTTGTTTATACAATTTTAAACGAATTTTCATAGAACCAGCATGTTGGCGATCACCTTATTCCCAGGGGTTATTTTCATTCATGTATTCCTTGATATTATAATAACCCTTTTTGTACAGTTTTTCTTTAATAAAACTTTTAAACTTGTTTATTGACAAACTTTGAACATGTTCTGGGATTTTGTTGTAAAAGCGTATACATTGCCCCATAAATGAATTACTAATTCTGTGGAGTCTAGTAACTGGCATTACAAGCTTATGTTTGTTCTTAGTGTTTATGGTATGAACATCCTTATTACTACTAATATACCTGCAGCATGGCTCTACCATGTAAAGATTGTCTCATTAGGGGGATTTTGCCAAGTTGCCACGCTTTTTAGGCAGGTTCACAACAGTAGTTTTTTTGTTTGTTAGATATTATTAGGAAGATACTGCTATTCATCTCCTGTCGTCAAATACTGACACCCACGAGATTGTATGGGGTAGCGGATATTCCTACACGATTTTTTGTATACTTCCTAGGTGTAAAGGTTTTCTTTTTGGTAGTATAAATAGCTATTATCTCTTAATAAATGTACTCTTCATATTATTTTATTCTTTTATACCCAGATCTAATCTTCAGATTTATTTCTTTTAAACCCAGAATTAGCAGTGGGTTGTCCAGAAAGTGCACGTGTCATTCTGTATCGCGGCATATCTACTGTTAAGGTGGCTGTATCTGCCCAGCTTGTCGGCGAACAGGTAAACCTTTAAAACTCAAACAAAAAGTAGAAAAATTTCAGTGCAATATTAAGAGCTAGAAACCCACACCATCTTCGTCTTCGCCTGGATATGGTATTTTATATTAATGAGGTTTTCTTAGATTTCAAATAATCAAAGACTACTTATTTTTCGATGAAAATATAGCCTAGATCCCTCCTGGCATTGCTCTCTATCTGTTCGTAAAGATTCATCACAATTGGTGTAGCTATCCCAAAGATTAGGAAGGACAGACAAAAAGTTTAAAAATAGTTACCTGTTTATGTTTTAATAGTATGCGGAAAACCCTAGAGTTTAATAAAGCCGTGGAAGCTCAGAGAGCCGTGGTAGTTCATATGGTTATTGCCCGGGTTCGATCCCCGCCGGAACCAATGAAATTGTTAATTGTAATTTTAAGTGCTGATTTACCACGTGCTCGGCGCTGAAGGAAAACATCGTGAGGAAACCTGCATGTCTGAGAAATAAGAAAAAAAAATATTTCGAAGACATGTGAAGTTCGCCAACACGTATTGGGGCAGCGTGGGGGACATTTCCTTGCCCTAAAACCCTCTCAGAAATGAGAGGAGGCCTGTGCCCAGCAGTGGGACGTAAATAGGCGGCAACTTTACTTTACTAATAGAAGCCAGTTATTTAATATTACAGACAAACACTTCAATATTTGTATTGACTTATTGAATGGTTTATGTGGAATTATATTTATTTATGGAACTTTTTAGGTGGTGCGAATCAAGCACAACAGTTTTACGGTTCGCGTTACTGTTGAAATTACTTACCCGAAGAAGCCGAAAGAGATCATTGGAAGTAAGTACTCGTGGAACGAAAATGCGAACTTGAAGATTCAGACGCACGTTATAAATTTAAATAAAAAGTAAAAATTTAACTATCAGACACCTTCGACGGAAGAGGAGAGGAAGGGGATTAAGGTGTGGGGCATAGGGGAGGGACGGTTAAATTAATCACTTAAGCCCTCTACCACGGAGATGTTTTTATTTATAAAACTGAACCATTATTTGACAGCTTAGCTAGCTCAGATACTTTGAGCTATCACAGTATTGTACCAATGAGAATTACATGGAATTATTGTAAGTAGCCAATAGTACAATATCATTTTGCTTTTTCAGAGCTTAAATTAATAAATACAATCATTGGAAATGGATTACAAATAAGGAAAGGCCAAGATATATACGTCATTAATCTTTCGCATAAGGAAACAAAGAGCGAAATTGACGTTATTGTTGATATAGTAAGTTTTATTCATTCATTTTTCATTCATAACATCCTATTAAAAGTTGAAAAGTCAACCTTTGAACATAGGTTTCCTCCAATAATTGTAAAGTGGATTTTGCGATAGTTGCCACGGATTAGCACCTGCAGTTTATATAATTTTAGTTGTTACCTCAAAGACACTGTCGCCCATCTTCTATTTCAGTTTCCCCCTATAGCATCTTTCGATACCCACGATGAAATATGTGGTAGTAGATTATCTTAAATAAGTTAATAAATAGTAATAAGTTTATTAAGTGCCGAATTTTCATTTGTCAGATAAAAGTTAACCATCGAATAAATTATAACTTGAATGAATAGAAATCTTAAAATATAAAAATGAAAGTTTGTGCTGAATGTATTTTGATAAAACTTTAGAATAATATAGCTCGTACATCAGAACAATTAAAAAAAAATATTGTGTAAATTAGTCAAAATATAACGATAAGTGTTAAGTCTGAAAAATCAGTCATCTGCGAGCTATTTTTGCGTGCAGTGCAAAAACTGTAAGAGTTAAACAAATATAATGTATGGTGGAATTGTTTTTCCTTAATAGTTCTACAAAAAAGTCCGCGACGGTATTACCTATCTTTTCTCTTTATACCAAAATAGTAAACCATAAATACAATAAATTTTAAGATTTTACTCGTATCAAAATAAATGATACGAGTAAAATCCATTTGTGTTGATGATAGATGCAGTTGGTAGAGCCACGCTGCAGCATGGCCGGTTCGAACCGGGGCAGTACCATGACTTCACAGAATACCAACGTAACGTAGAAGCTTTGCTTCTGCGTTTTGCTTGGTTAGTGCAGGTGGCCGGAGGCCCAACCCCCCCGCCCTCCCTTCCTGATATCACGGTAGCGGAATTCAAAACGAAAAAACTACTCCAGGAGGGTACCAGCACCCATGGTAATGGAGAATTCCTCACTGAGCATCCACGGTCAAGCTACCCTCTTTTCCTGCGTGTGGGTGCTCAAGCTGCCTCACGTATTCTGGGGGGGGGAGGGGGAAAGGATTGGCGAGAAATTAGTATGCCTTCCTTCGGGAACCCGTGGATTCTGGTGTCTCACTAAGGCTGTTAAAGGGAATTTCTGTAAGCCATCACTACCATCTCTGTACAGGGAGAATGACTCACTGGCCCACATCGTAAAAGAGAAAGCCAACCTTTTAGGCTCCCTTTTTGCGTCCATCTCGACTCTCGATGACGGGGGGAACACACCACCGACAATCCCGCAGTGTGAGTGCTCTATGCCTGATGTGCGATTCACGCAGTGCTCAGTACGCAAATCAGTCCTCTTCATGGACATCAACAAGTCGAGTGGGCCTGACGGAATCCCGCCAATTGTGCTGAGGACGTGCGCTCCATGGTTGGCACTGGTTCTACTGCGTCTTTTTCGGTACTTCTACTCCCTAGGCGTTGGCCCGAAATCATGGAAGATAGCTTTCGTGCACCCGATCCCTAAAAAAGGTAATCGCTCTGATCCGTCCAACTACAGGTGTATCGCCATCACCTCTTTGTTCTCGAAAATAATGGAATCCATTATTAACTGCTAGCTCATGCGGTACCTTGAGGAGCACCAGCTGATTAGTGACTGCCAGTACGGTTTGTGTCGAGGTCGCTTAGCTGGTGATCTTCTTGTTTACCTAACACATAAATGGGCGCGTGCAATCGAGTCAAAGGGGCAGGCATTGGCCGTTAGTTTGAACGTAGCGAAAGCCTTCGATCGGTTCTGGCACAAAGCGCTTTTTTCGAAGATTCCTTCCTATGAGCTTTCCGAGAAATAGTGCAATTGTATTCGGAGCATCAAGGTCGTAGTAGATGGTGCATACTCCGAATACAAACCTATTAACGCTGGTGTTGCACAAGGCTGCGTGCTATCACCAACGCTGTTTCTTCTGCATATCAATGATATATTGCTAACCGGTATTATTCATTGCTATGCCGATGACAGCACTGGTGATTCTCTCGGCCGTGCCAATATTTCTCTGGAAAACGTCGCCGAGTATCGGAACAAACTTGTGTCTGAAGTCGAGTCTTTGTGGAACAAAGTCTCGGATTGGGGGCGACTAAATCTAGTCCAGTTTAATCCTCAAAAGACACAATCTTGCGAGTTTACCGCTACAAACAATCCCCTTGTCGTTTATCTCCTTAGTTGCAGGGCACTCCCCTTGTTGCCTGAGCCAGTATCGGAATCCTCGGCGTCGACATCGGCGTGGTCACTTGGAAGCGAATGCCAAATTGGCTTTTAAAAAGCTTGGCGTGCTCAGCAGAGCGGGACAGTATTTCATGCCGGCACACTGCCTGCAACTTTACAAGGCGCAGGTTCGGCCTCACATGGAATACTGTTCCCATCTCTGGGCAGGGGCTCGCCAGTGCCAACTCCTTCGACTTGACCGCATCCAGCGCAGAGCGGTCGACGACCGAGTCATTTCCGATCGGCTGCGAAGAGACGTTGCAACTATTTGCGTATTTTATCGCATCTTCCATGCTCTGAGAAATTGTTCGGACTAATTCCAGCCGCTCAATGTTACCATCGCACATCGCGACTAAACTCGCGATACCATCCATGTTATCTGGATGATTGGCGATCCACCACTATGCGATTTAGAAGAAGTTTTCTTCCTCGCACAACTTCCTTGTGGAATCGATTACCACCAGCGATTTTTTCGGACCGATACGACTTAGGGACCTTCAAAAAAAGAGCCTACTACTTTTTAAAAGGCCGTCAACGCATCTGCAATTCATTGTAGTCCCTGGTGTTGCAGTCATTCTGTACATGGGCGGCGGTAGTCACTTATCATCAGGTAAGCCGCATGCTCGTTTAGAAGAGAGAGCTCTTCTATTAAAAAAAGTTTCCAGCTCTAAAAATAGTTGAAATTTGGTATCGAGATACGTCCCAATGATAGCTTTGATCACGGAACTCGTCCCTAAAGAGGGTGATGGAATTTAATATGAAAGTGCGTTGATCACCTATTATAATTTCTTATTGTTACGAGAACACTACACATTAAATGAAACTAATTTTTACGGATTCTATCGCGTTTAACTTTTTAAATCCTGAAGGTTCGGGTGTTTCGGGTGCTATAAAGCACCCATAACGTCGGGAATTAAAAAGTTAATTTGAAAGCGATAGAATCCGTAAAAATTAGTTTCATTTAATGGATCACCTATGTGTGTATGTCGGTTTAAAGTATAATATCTGTGCGGACGAAGTCGCGGGCAAAAGCTAGTGTGATGTAATTGAACTATTTATTTCATATAGGTGTAATTTTTAATTCGCTTATATTTTATTTTATTTTAGAGCTTGCCACCGTGGCTACCTAGGGTGTGTGGGCAGAACTCTTTATAACACTCCACACAACTCGCAGCTAAAGATTGCATGAACCTTCTTGCTATAAGACGTACGGTGTACGTACTGTTGTCATAGAGTAGTAAAGTTACAGAGAGGTCATCAATTCTTTAGTACCTTTATTGTAGTACAAGCGCGGGGACACAGTAACTTTTATATCATGATTGAAAAATCAGACCTAAATAATATTGCTGAGTGGAGGCAAAAGAATATGTGTTCATGGATTCGGCAGTACTCAGTCGCGTCGCCTACGCAACGCAGCGTGTGGCTTCATTTTAAAGGATCGTTTGATCGTTCGTTACAGAACAAGCGCAGTCTCCTTTGGCTTCTTTGAACATTGTTTTTATTTTTGTTGATAGAGCTCTCAATGCGGTGACGACGTTTGTAAATCAAACAGCCCATTTTATTATTTAGTAGCAATTAAAACCTTTTGTTTACTAGACAGTATGCAGAGGTATGTATGAGATCCCGGATCTACTGTCACCTCTGGAAGGTAGTAGAGCCATGCTGCTTAGTAGTATAGTTGTACCTAGCACGAATGGGTCGGCTCGACCGGGGAACGACCACGCTCTCACAGAATACCAGCGTAAAATGGCAGCTTGATACTGCTGTAACTCGTATGGTGAGTGTAGAGAACCGGAGACCCATTTTACTGGAAAAGAGGCATTCCATATTAGTCCTCACAGGTGACGACGCATCTGCATTTTGATTCTTTATTGAGGATAAATGTAGATGTCTATGGATCACAGCAGCCACTCACCATCAGGTGGACTGTGTGTTAGTTTGTCACCCTATCCTATGAAAAAAGTCGCCTCTTACGATAGCCGCAGGAAGATATGGGGCATGGGGTGATGGATTCTCTTTTCTTCTTCTATATTCTATTCTCTTATGCCGCCACCACAAAGTATAAATTTGATAAATTGAAGATTTTATTTTGTTTAAAATCTATTCTATTTTTCCATGTACTACACATAACTTTGTACATTTGTGTCAATTGTTTTGTGGCAATTTTAAGCTACAATTGTATAGCCATCAAGTAGCGGTCTATATCGTGCAACGTAGAGCAATGTTTTGACGTGGGTATATGCCTATGTATACCCGCCTCGCGAGAGCAAGGACGGATAATGTCGGACTCGCACCGAATAAAACTCCCTGGTGTTACATCTTCGCCGCATATAGGCAAGATCACGGTAACATTTCGCACACATATGCGGCTCCATGGCGGCTTTTTCTCGAGAGATGATTACTCCTCTCCCATTTTCTTCTCAGGCGATGTGTACCGGAACACATGGTGCGCCTTCCTCCGTAGTTTACAAATGTAGTATGCACGTACGCATGGGGTCAGCAAAATGAGCACTCAGAAGCACTAACTTTCCTGAACCCCATCGGTGGTTATGGTCTATGGCTCCGCCACCAACTAAGATTTCGCTGGAAAGGCTCTAGGATATTGCTTAGCTTACAGCCTTGCTTTACTTTAGTGAACTTAATAGCTTGGTGATACATTTTAAATAATATTGATGGAATATACTCTGCAAGCTTTTGCACAAAAATAATGCAGCGAAAGCATCGGTAGCAATAGTGTTGAACTAAAACTAGAGTTCTCAGCAACATGCTTTTATATTCCGTTTAGTAACCCTTTAAACACAACGATATTTTATTTTTTAGGATGATAATGAACCTGGCTCTTATAAGTTTACAACAAGTGTTGAATTGGCCACCGAAGACGCATTCCATAATAAAGGTGATAAAATGTTTGAACTATATTTCAATTATTTTTGGAATAACATTATTATCTAACACTGTAAAGAAAATATTCTACAATATGACTTAAAGTAAATAAATAAAAATCAACTGATGGGGATGAAAGGTTTTCTAGTGGGAGCCTCGTACTGGCAAGCGTAGAGCCGGGCGATAGACAAGCAGGCGGTCGATGGATTCAGCCAGCTCAGGATTATGAACTTGTGAGGGAGTGTATTGATCATGAGAGATGGAATATACTCGCTAAGGCCGAGTAGCCTCGTTGTATCACGAGACTGACCTTTTTGCAATATTTTTTTATGTCACATATTCAATAATTCCTATTTATTAGCATTTTTACTAAAATTGAAAATAAAAATATAATTACTACTTCTGATTATACCAGATTTTAATCCTTCGTGGGTGACTTTGAGTCTACATAGCGAAACTAGATCGGCGTCATTGGCGATTGAACGTCGTTGTTCAGGGGAAAGTTGCTTGCCACGATTGAACATGACACTGGAATGGTCGGGAAGGTAATTTAATAAAATTATTTTGAAAATATATAAATGCAGGGGATTGAATTACCAACGGGAGACAAAAAAGTTTTAAGTAGTTAGTTATTTTTATAAATACTGTTATGTTTTTAATATATCCCTTTTTTAGAGAATATAAAAGAACTGATACATAAAGGAATAGACTAAACCGAATTAAGAAGCTAAGGTATGCTCATCACAATGTTTTGCAGTATATATCACCCGGGATTAAAAACTAGAACCCGTGGCTATTATTGTCAAATATTTCTGCTAATCAGCCAACATTAGTGCTTACTTATTAAATAAACTCACAATTAAATGAAATATAATACATTTCATTTACATAACATAATATACAATATTTTATTATATACAATATTAAAAAACTATTTTTTTATAGGATAGGGTGACAAACGAGCACACAGTCCACCTGATGGTAAGTGGTTACTGTGACCCATAGACATGTAGATGTAGATAAATGTAGATTTATCCTCAATAAAGAATCAAAATGCAGATGCGTCGTCACCTGTGAGGACTAAGATGGAATGCCTCTTTTCCAGTAAAATGGGTCTCCGGTTCTGTACACTTACTATACGAAACACAGCAGTGTTAAGCTGCTATTTTACGCTGGTATTCTGTGAGAGCGTGGACCTTTCCCGGTCGAGCTGACCCATTCGTGCTATAACTATACTACTAATATAGCTGCAGCATGGCTTTACCACGTAATAAAAGTAAACTCTAAACTATAATAAAAAAACTAAAAGTAATAACTTAATTCTCATACAGTCATTCTTTTCGTGGTATCGTGCCAAGAACGCAAGCTGCGTTTCCTCGCTGAATGGCCATACTTAGCCTTTGAGCGAGAAAAGAACCAGCCCTCTTATCATTATTAATTTCTTTTAATAAATATATTAAATTAAATTTATTATATACACTTATAAGTCAATGAGAATTTAAAAGCCTGTGCCCGGGAGTGGGACGTATAAAGGCTATTATACTTTATTTTACTTTAATCAAAAGTAATTTATTTTACTACCTACTACTGACTTTTCAAAATGAGATTCCTCTGCCAAATCTTATAAAATCAGTTAAATCGTTATCAAAATATAATATCTAAACATCTAATAATAATTGTTAAAATTCATAAATACGATTGCTGTTCAATAAAAATATACCAATATTTTCTACGAATTCAGTAAACCTTATCACTTGGGTTCTACAAAATCAGAGACGGTGACCATCCGTGTAAAAAATCATGGCAACAATTCATACGCGCAAGCTTGCGCGTATGTGAAAATCAGCGGTGCGCAAGTGGGACGGGTCGGTTGTGCTGAAACAGCCGGTCGGTACAAATGCTTTCTACCGGTACCGATAAGGAGAGATGCCGAGGTAAGTCCGTACAGACATTCTTCACAATACCATATCACCCATTCAGCCGCAAATTTCTGAACGAATAATATAGGTACGTATTGCAGTCAAAATTCTTTCCGTGTAAAACTGCTTTTGACCGACGGAAACAGTAAAAATTATATTTGACTAACGAGATTGGTGAAAATTAGTTTATTTAAAAAAAGGGTGACATTCGAGCACACAGTCCACCTAATGGTAAGTTAATGCTGTGACCCATAGAAGATCTTCATTCATCAATCAGGCTCCGTGGCGCAGTGGTTTAGCAATGAGTTGCTGCGCGGGGGGCGCAGGTTCGAATCCCGCACGAAACAAGTATTTGTATGGCCTATAAATAATTATTACGGGCCTGGATGTTTGTCCTTGTGCAATTTGTGTTTGTAAACTGCCTCCACGATACAGGAGAAAATCCCAGTGTGGGGATAACGTTTTTTTTAAAAAGAATAAAAGAAAATCATCATCAAATTCATTCATCAAAATGCAGATACGATGTCCCCCTTGAGGACTAAGATGGAATGCCTCGTTTCTAGTAAAAAGGGTCTCCGGTTCTCTACACTCACCATACGAAATAAAGCAGCATTAATCTGTTATTTTACGATGTAATTCTGTAAGAGCATGATCATACCCTGGTCAAGCCGACCCATATATGCTACAACCATAATATAGCTGCAGCTTGGCTCTACCATGTTTGACGTTTGAGGGTTGAACAATAACTCATTCATTCATTTATTACAGCTTATCAAACCTACAATGTTAAACACATGTCACCTCCAATTACCTCATAGGGGGAATATTTACCATAATTATTTAGCAGGCGGGTTTGCAATCGCAGTTTACTATTTTGAGTTTATTTCAGGAAGCTCCTGCCAATGTTCTATTTGATTTCCTTCTGTCGCCTCTTACGACACCCACGGGATGATAGGAATAGTATACTCATGTACATGGCTTTGGCAGCGTTTGATCGCGTAGTCTACGCAACACACCGTCTGACTCCGTTATAAAAAAATATTTTAATGGTTCATTACCGAACAAGCCAAATCTCTTTTGGTTTTTGTAAAAATTGTTTTTATTTTTGTTGATAGGACTCTCAACGTGGTAGCAGAATTCGAAAATCAAACAACTCATTTTATTCTTTGGTCGTAATAAAAACTTTTTGCATTTATAGTCTGTTCGCTAAGATAGTGTCGGTACACCCGGAGGCGCACTTTTAATTTTGCTTTTATTTTATTATTTTTTACTGTGTTTGTTAAATAAACGTTTTTCTATTCTATGGTTATTTTAATAAAATACGAATATAAATATTAAAAACAAGTTAGGTAGCAAAGAACCTAACCTATGGCACTTCGTTTTAAAATGCCAAATTCTCCTTCGCATGTACGCCGCATGCGGCGAACTTTCATACCACGACACGTGCTAAGGCAGCGCGACAAAAAGGTGACCGTATCTAAGCGAAAAGACTATACGTGACCTATGTATAGGTATACGAGTTCTCGGTTGTGTTTTTTTTATAGGATAGGGTGACAAACGAGTACATAGTCCACCTGATGGTAAGTGGTTACTGTGACCCATAGACATCTACATCTATCCTCAATAAATACTCAAGATGCAGATGCGTTGTCACCCGTGAGGACTAAGATAGAATGCCTCTTTGCCAGTAAAAAGGGGCTCCGGTTCTCTACACTCACCATACGAAAGACAGCAGCGTTAAGCTGCTATTTTACACTGGTTTTCTGTGAGCGCGTGGCCCTTCCCCGGTCGAGTCGATCCATTCGTACTACAACTATACTACTAATATAGCTGCAGCATGGCTCTACCACGTGTAAATCGCGACCGCAAGAGGTCATAAAATCTATTTACTATTTTTGGGATCCAGTAAAATCTGAAAATAGAAAATTATATAATATATAATTTTATGTTTTCAGTTTATATAATATGAAATTTTATGTTTTCAGATTTTTTATTTATTGGAACTTATCCACAAATAATTTACACTGTTCTAACGAATTTTTTCATTGACTTGATATAACACATTCTAAATAATCATTTAAGTGTTAGATAAGAATGTTATAACATATATTTATTTTCAGCATTTAATAGAAATACTACTTGATATGAGCAAACCAACAAACAAGGATCAGAAGTTAATTGTTGACGTCGAATTTTACAACAGCAGTTGCTCACTGCAATCGAACTTTACAAGATTGGGACTTGAAGTACCATTTGCATTGGAAACTGAAGCCGTCGTGGTGAACGGGTAAATAAAACATCAACAACAATCTAAGAATATAAATAAATTACATTATAATCATAATAATTACATTGCCTTCATAAGCCCACTGCTAAACAAAAGCCTCCCCCAAAGTAAAGAAAATCTAGGTGCGGATTGCATCCATCGATTTCCTGCATGCTTTGCAGATCTTACCTCGAGCTAATCGGCCCGTTCTACACTTCTCTTCCAGTAGAAGTTTGCTATTCGAGAATCTTTCTTCCTAAAGGTTGTGCGGTACTTCGAGCTTTATGGCCAGCTTATTGGCACTTCAGTTTACTAATACGTTGGTCCGATAAATTTAATCCACTGAATTCACACTTCACATTCTATCCAATAGACATCATCAGTGAATTCAATTGAAAATGACTATAAGTTTAAAGAAAATCTACAACTCTTTATGCTTTCTTGTTTTATTACATATGAAAAAAGTTTTATTTATACTTTAATTTCCTTTCGTTATATAGTTCATCCCATGATCGAATCATTACGGATAGCGACGTACTAGACATGAATATAAAGACAGTTGAAGATGCGCAAGAGTATATGGTAAGAATATAATTTGAGTATTTTTGTGTATTTATAAATACATTATTTAAGAGCAAAATCCGTTATAAATAATAAAAATTAAAAAAAAAAACTAATAATATTTCAACTTCGTTCAGATCGAAAACAACGGTGCGTCTTTGTGGAAAGACGTCTATGCTGTAGTTACCTGGCAACATCAACAATTTATTGAAAGTTATAAGGTAAGTATTCTAGCATACTTAGATAGGCTTTAGTTATCGATTCCTCTTTTTAGAGGAATATTTAAATCAAATTCACATTTATTCCTAGTTAAGGGATATTTTTCAATAGAAGCAAGCAGTCAAGGTGTTCAAATATTTTTAAACAACCAAAGTGATCATTATAATGTTCAACAATACATAGTAGCCAAATTATTGAGAACATCAAACTTCCTCATATGTATCGGAACACGCACAAAATCAAATATATGAGAGTTAATTTATATAGTTTTTTATATGGTTATTACCAACAGAACACCAATGGTACAAAAACAGTCAAAGTATTCATAAATTTGGAACTCTTCATGAATTTTCACACCTCTAATCTTTTCTATTTGGAGAGGCACATAAGGTTGAAGTAGGATAGAATTGGGGCTTCTGCGTCATTTGCTCTCGCTTCCAGCTCTCCATTAGAGGTTCAAATTTTTAGTCTAACCAAATTAGGTCCTACACGTTCGCAAGTTTCTATATTATATAAATTTATTTAACCACAGGTGTCGATCGCAATGGTCTAGTGGTTTGTACTACAAACGGACTACAAAGCCTGATGGTTGCGGTTCGAAGCCCACTCAGTACAAAAATTAGTGTGCATGAACACGTTTGTTTGTATTATTGGAGGCCTTTCCTATGTGTAACTAGCGAACGCCAGTGGCTTCACTCGCACGGTCTACAATTTTTTCTATCTCGCGGGAACAAGTGTACTTCCACTACCAGTTGAGTTATTGAGCATTATATTCAGAGCGTTTCTAAAATACTTCTAGTATTATTGCATCTATATAACTAATTTCTAATGATACGACTGGTTTTGAATAACTTCATTATGGTCAGTGCTTATAAAACAATGTTGTTTTTTTTTATAATTATACCTAATATAGCACAACCTCCTATTACTTGCACGAGTACAATTATCATTACCTTATTAGCAAAATCTATCGTGTCAATATTACAATTTACAATTTCATGTGTAGGAATCAAATTAAAAAGTGTGCGAATCTGAGCTTGTGTTAATGTTTCATTATTGTTTTATTCTCATAGCGTGTGCACGTTGATTACATTTTTGAAATATCTATATTGGTGAGTTTAATCATTTTAACTATTCAGAAATTCAGTCGTGATTAACTTTTATTTGTTTTTATTTGTTTTATTGTTGACATCATACTTGTTTTGTTAATTGCAGATCATGGTTAACACTAAGGAGAACATTGATTCTAGTCCTATCACTAATCCGTATTACTATGCTCAGGATGTGGATAAATTTATACTAAATTATTACAACCAAGAGGGGCGGCTTCATGATTTAACACCAAATAAAATAGCTATAAATGAAGAGCAGCAATCAAAATCAAAGGAATGTTCCAGGAAGAGAAACCGTTCTCAAGAATCATCATCATCATCATACATTATCTGCCAAGATAAAGATAAAAAAGGTTGTCGTCTAATTAAAATCAACATTTACGAACTTTAATGAGCAAAAAGAAAATATCATCAATGATCTTAGTGCTACTATAAGTGTTCAATATGTCGCGGATTCAACGTATGATGAAGTGTTAGAAGCTACAATAGGTAAAAAATTATGTGAGAACTAGTAATTTAAGTAATGTAGCTTGTAAATTATAATAAAATTAGTATACATTGCATTTTATTGTTGTTTTATTGTGTATCAACATCATTATTTAATTGTTTCAACATCATTATTTTAATTTTTACGTGGTAGAGCCATGCTGCAGCTATATTGGGGTTGTAGCACGAATGGGTCGGCTCGACCGGGGAAGGACCACGTTCTCACAGAATACCAGCATAAAATAGCAGCTTAACGCTGCTATGTTTCGTATGATGAGTATAGAGAACCGGAGACCCTTTTTACTGGAAAAGAGGCATTCCATCTTAGTCCTCACGGGTGACAACGCATCTGCATTTTGATTCTTAATCGAAGATAGATGTAGATGTCTATGGGCCACAGCAACCACTTACCATCAGGTGGACTGTGTGCTCGTTTGTCACCCTTATCCTATAAAAAAAAAATAAAAAAAATTGTGTAAAGCGAAAAAAGAAAAAGACATTTATTGTTCCAACGAATGTATTCATTAAAACTAAATATAAAGTTATAAACATGATAATGCATGTAACATAAGCTATTCATTTATCTCTTACTTACTTATAAATACAGTACATAGTAGTAGCATTATATAGTTTTACAAATACGTAATACGTTTCCATGGGGACACTATAAAACTATATTCTAGCCATCTGCCATATTTTGTCTTTTGTTATCAT
This sequence comes from Parnassius mnemosyne, assembly GCA_963668995.1. Classification (NCBI taxonomy): domain Eukaryota; kingdom Metazoa; phylum Arthropoda; class Insecta; order Lepidoptera; family Papilionidae; genus Parnassius; species Parnassius mnemosyne. The sequence goes on along the minus strand of CAVLGL010000035.1, from coordinate 13,532,527 downwards.
CTCTATTAAGTACAAGTTTATCAACTTTTTGATTAAATATTTGATGATTCTTTGATCTAATTGTACACATACTCTTTCTAAATTTTTCATTAGACCATAACGTTCGTTTATATTTTTCAATATTAAGATTTTTAGTAACAGATTTTTTTATATCCTTAGTTTTTCTTATGGAGGTTGTTTTGGAATCAATACAATATAATTTTGCTCTTAATACAACAAATTCAGATATTATATCACCACCCATTTTGTGTTTGTAAAACCCTGGAATTTTACTATTTACTTTAGGCATATCATACTGATCGCTTTTGAAATTACTTGTATCAAAATATTTTATATTTATTCATAATTAGTCTTCATAAAAATAATCTGCATTTATTAGATACAACAGACTGGTGTACTCTAGAGTGGCTATAGCATATTATTTTACTATAAATTCATTTTTGCTATTTTTGTATTCGTGTAGATCTACGATTATTGTATTGCTATTCATGATATTTTCTTAACGATACTCAGTGATTTGTACTCGACTATACAATCGTTTAAAATCAAGCAATAAGCAGCTGTCTGATCTAGTATTTCTCGGTCTGTTTTTATTTCAACTCTCACGTCAATCGAACCTTTTAAAGTTTTGTGCTGTCTTGAGCAATCAATTACAAATAATGGCGTTACGTCTCTGAATTCTTTTAAACCCATCAACGGTTCTGACCGGCGTCCGTGATACGGCTGTTGAAATTTCGCATTCGTATAATAAAGAAAATTTATCTTCTGAAAAACTGACTTTGAGTCCCTCATAAGGATAATATGATGAATTTAAAAAGACTGTTACATCACGTACGTGGCAATGGTCAAACTCTTCCATTGATAATGCCGCATTATGTTTGCGGTTGGTTTGTAAGGCGATGACAACAAATCGTGGTTTCTCTATTTGCGATGAAGGTTTCATATACCAAGTATGTTTACGTATTTTGGGTAGCAATGGATATTCATATAAGTCCCAGGAACGGAACGCTAATCGAATAGCTCTATCTTTCTCTAAATGTTTTAATATGTTGATTCATTCACTTTGATGTGTGGTACTTGACAAATAATTTTATTTATTGAGTGGGCCCTTATGAGATGTTCTTTTAGAACTGACTTGGATACAAGACGTAAGTGGGCTTTTATTGAAATTTATCATTTTTTTCGGAAATGTAAATACAGTTGTACTTCTTCACCTCGTAAATTTATCTCTATTCTCAGTGTCCAACAGTTTTATATTGATAGCACTATTGATAGAACAAAACTTATCAATAACGTTGTGTACGGAATAAGAATAGGCGTAATAATAAATAATATTGAGTGGCAATAAAAGAGGCATTAATAATTTCGTATGAAGTATAATGTTATTTTTTTAAAATAAAAGTTCGTATAAAGATAAAGTTCTTTTTTCTGTTGGGTCCCTCAATTTTGAGTACTTTAGCAGCTTACGTGTTGACGCTTTGTATAAATAAGAACGATTTGACTGAAACCATATATTTGACGCTGACGTTCCGATATATTTGAACTAGATGTGATCTCAACAATTTTAACTTTGGATGGTTAAATTTAATTGATATATTTTGATGTTACAAAATATTTGATTATCTTGACTGCTACCTTCCTTTTGACGCTAACTGAACAAGTGATAATATCATATCGATATGCAGATTTTATTTTTTATTTTAGTGAATATCTATCCACGTTTCTAGTTTTATTTATTTAAATACAATACGATACGAGTATGTTACTATTTATAAGTATAAAAGAAAGAAAGAAAGTGCGTAATTTATTTGAAAGGAACAAACGTACTAATACTAAGTTAAAAATTTTTGCAAATTAAATGAGAAACATATTATTTTAATATTGGAGTTGGACCAGTGGTATAGATTATAATATTAAAGCTTCAAGCCGAGAGTTAATTATCAATGTCAAGTATGCTATCTTTAAAACAACCAAAATATAAGAACGAAGTCGCGGGCACAGTTACTCAAATAACATAATAGTTAAAGTAAAACCTAAAGCGTTCGCTAGGTGGTGCAATAAACTAAAAAACGCTTTGCCTAAGTCTTTTAACAATAAATAACAAGCGGATAGAATTGATTATAATTGCCCGCTTTAATATATTAGGTGTTTTATAAATAGTCATCATCTCAAACCAACAAAGATATAGGTACCTAGCGCTGCTCGAAACTAAGCCAAAACCAAGCACAAACTAATTGTTAAAAAGTTGAGCATGGTTTCGGGGTTACTTGAAATGTACGCTGCTCTTTTAGCAAATAACATAGTAACGTCAACATTGTAACATTATAACGTACTATAATAAAGCAGTTGATGAAATATATATATATATATATATATATATATATATATATATATATATATATATATATATATTTTTTTTTTTCATTTGATCGTTGTCACTTGGTAAAACTAATTTAAATTTTCAAATTAACTTTTTTTTAAATTAACTTCTTAAATAGACATTATAACGTATAGCAAAACGGAATGATTTAAAATATAAAAAAAGGTTTATAGGTTAAATAAATAAAATATACTGTATTATGTGTTATTATGATAATCAATTAAATAAAATTAATGTTTAAATAGGGTTTTCTCTTTCTTGAGATCTTCTATTCCTACTGCACTTTGTATAATAAACATAACCATGTAGATTGTCCCCTAGGAATTCTTATATTCGCGGTAATATCTTGTGAGGACGTTTAAATACTATCATAATTATAATTTATCCTATACTTATATTTTAGTTGTGATTGTTGTTTTTACAGGTATCTTTAACTTCTACCATAAGCGATTGCGTCAGACAAGATACAGAGAAAGGAGTTTCGTTTAATTGTACATTCAATTTGGAACCTCATACTGTGGTAAAAATCATTCCCACGACTACAATAATAGAAGAGAGTGTAGGTATGTTTGAGTTACAACTGCAAGCGATTGTTTTTCCATAAACAGTGGCTGGTTGGCAATATTCTTAGTCCTAGTAGTAATAGGCGATTTTTTAAAGAAGTAAGGCTACTCGTAACAGAAGAGCATATTGTTCACCTAATGGTAAGTGGATGCCGTGGCCCATAGGCACCAGCATCTAACCTTGATTTTCTTCTTTACCTCGTTGGTCTAGTGGTCGTAAGTTCGACTGCTGACCGTGTGGTCCCGAGTTCAAATCTCGGGTCGAACGAAAATCATGTTTTCGTGTCAAGAAATCTTCACTATCACCCTGGAATCAGGAAACTGGCAGTGTTGCATCCCCGTGTCTCGAAAAGTAGGCAAAGCCGTTGATCCTGCGCCTAATCTCTCTCCAGTCGTGTCGAATTGCTGTCTCATCGGAAAATGAGACTGGGGGAATAAAGATGTCTCCGGTTCTTCTGATTCACCCGCACGCAGTCGTGCATTATAATCCTATCCTGCGCAGATGGCTAGTCTCCATTGAGACTGACCTTCGTAGCGAAAATCAGCCTGGAGCTACACCACATATATCCTGGATTAAGAATTAAAATATAGTTGCGTCGTCAGCCCTCGAAGCCAGTTAAAATTCATCGTTACGATTGTTAGTTGGAATTATAGTTAAATGTGTCTCCGGTTAATCACCATACATTCGGTATTTTGCTACTATTTCACGCTGGCATTGCGCACGAGGTTCTTCCTCGATTAAGCCACCTCAGTCGTGCTGCAGATTTTAGTTTTACGCCACAGCGTCGCTCGGAATTGTTTGGTTACATATGTATATTCAGTAGTGCGGTGAAAAAGTGGAAGAATTTGCCAGAATTTGTCTTTCCATCCGATTACAATGTGAGTGTCTCCAAGGCAAGATTGAATAGATTTTCATTAAGTAGTCCTAAGTCAGTGAGTCGCCATTTTTGGCTGCATCACCACTTACGGTCAAGTGGAGTAGTAGTCACGCAATGACTTGTAATAGTTAAAAGGAAAACAAAATCTACTACCGCACTCGGTGGGTGTTGTAAAAGGTGAGGTGTAACAGGAGATGTGCAGTAGCAAGTTCATCGTAACAAATGAAATTAAAAAAAAAAACTTCGGTTAACAAACCGCCTGCCAAGCGTACCATGTATGGTAATAATATCCCTTCTTCTTATGAAGCTGTCTATGGAGAAGGCCTTAGTTTAGACTTATACCTTTTATTAGAATAACATGTCGTCATATTATGTTATGAATGTAAATAAGGTATGATATATTGATAGTAGACGTTTCTTTAAGGCATTGGAATGGATATTAATTATGAGACCAATTATGACTGTTGTTAATCTTGTGGTATCGTAAACTTTATTGGTATCCAATAGAGCTTCGTGTAGACATCTGAATCCGCATCAGATATGAAATACACGATGTATGATGCCCTTCATAAATTAGGGATTGGATCAGTTGTCTTGTTTTTCTATGGACATAAGTATAAGGCTCTCGTCTCTTTGAAAAAAAAAGGCAATAGCCCATTGCTACACATAAAGCTTTAGGTTGAAACTTAGAACTTTAGCATTATGTTTTGCAAAATAATTACATGTGAATGCCGATTTCTACTAAAACTATTTTTTTTACAGAAAAAAATCTTATAGGCGACCAAGTAAATATAACCTCGTCTCTAGTATTTCATCTACCACCTACTGAAGCAAGAAAAGAATTAAAGTAAGTAAATATTAAAAACTCTCAAGAAACATTATAATTACAATGAATTTGGTAATAATAACATAGAACATACAACTGTATGTTCTATGTTGTATTGACTTCAGTGCCGATTTAGAATGTGTTTAAAATGTGTACACTAAAAATACCGCAAATTGTACTCAATCATTTAAAATAAATTTTCACTTGATTAACACCTGCATAGTTTTACAGTCATATATAATGACTACTTAATCACGATCCTAGAGTTTCAATCGCAGACGGCGCCGCATTTTTACCGCATCAACCTCTCCATTGCTGAACATAGGCCTCCCTCATAAGTTGCTTCATATCATTTTATGTATTTGGTATAGTTGCCACGCATAGCAAGCAGGCTGGTTGGGAACCGCATTTTTATTTCTTAGTTATTACTACCAAGACGCTACTGGCCATCTCCTGGTTCGTTTCCCACTGTTGCCTCTTACGACATTCACAGGACGTTAAGGGGTAGTGGATATTCTTACACCGCCACTAAAAGGTAACATTCTTGCAAAAACACAAATCGTCGGTTTTCTTATTCGATAATTGGCCTGTATAAACCGCGTTATATAACATCGGTTCGTGTACAGATGTAGAGAATTGAGTACAATTATAACACGTCCGGACCGAAAGACCAACGACTAATACTTTTGCACAAAGTTTGGATCTGGAATTTTAATATACATGTTTTAATCGATAAGTTAGTTTTAGATAACTAACCAACGCCGCTCGATTTGGCCAACGCAGAGTGAAGCAGCGACAAAAAGTGCGATGGACAACTTCTGCACTCGCCAACTTTGTCGAGCATGGCAATTCTCGCAATTCTTTCCAAATCTGGTTGAAACGCTCTTTACTGCTAAATACATCTATAACAACCTACCAAACTCCACAGTTGAATATGGGCCCTCCTTAGGTAGTGTCATAACTTACGATAGTTGCCATGCTCGGCAGGCGGTGTGGCTCTCGCAGTTTTAAATTTTCTTGATGTATATATGTTATATATTATAATATACATAGTTATATATGGGATAGTGAATATTCTTACAACGCTACTACACGGTGATACTATGTGTATGACAATGCTATATATTGTGTCATATTCGTGGCACAAAAATTCTAACTGAAATATTAACGCTGTTTTTCCTGTTTGTTTAAGGTTAACAACTCTTATTCAATACCGCAGAGTGTTATCGGTTGGACAAAATAAAAATATAATTATCCTCATAGCAATTATTGTGGCTATTATAATTTTGGCATTAGTCACCTATATTCTTTATAAGGTAATATTTATTTTCTATTCTTCAACTCAATAAAGTATACTGTTGTCAGGAGCGACTATGGAAAATATCAAATCTTCCTAAAAATGATGATGGTGGTAAAATACTAACGATTATATAAATAGCCATACTGGCAACGTGGAGCAGTGTCAAAGCTCCATATCTGGAATTGTGATCGCCAGTCCGCCTGACAGGCGTGGTGATTATGGCAAATCCAGGGAGAATAGGAGGAAAACCAGAAAGGCGCCACGTCCAGCAGTGAACTTGGGTTGGCTGATGAAGAAATTGCACATAGGCCTTGTGGCTGTGAAAGCAAAAGGGAAGATCTCCCACGCTCCGAGTGGTAGTTTGGGGCTATTCTATATATACTGCTTTTACTTCGGAACTTTGATAGCGTGGTTTAGGCTTCGATGTATTTTCGCTTGTGGCGCAATGACAGCGCCGTCACATCACCTCACTACGCTACCAGGTCTGAGTACCGGAGGTCGACAGTGCAGTCCACATGTGCCAGGAAATTGCCTTGTAGTCTGCGGTGAGTCGAGAAGAAGGCGAGTAATCTGCGAGTGTGCCGTAAAGCAGAGGCGAGCAGTAAGGCTCAGAGCCGTGTTGAACACTTAGTACAAAAAGTAGCTTGAAGGAACACAAAGGAACAACATTGCAGTGCTGCGGTGAACTTTGTAAAGATAGATGGCTTGCAAAATGTGAAGACTGCAGACAATATCTGCTCGGGAGCGAACGAACACTTGAGGACGATGACGAAGGTTTGAAGTTGTAATTTCCGAAGTTTGTTGGTTACGTGTTCATATCACGTCTGGTGGTCACCACTCTACCAGGTGGAAGGAAAAGGGGAGATCATCCGCCGGGCTAGGTGTTCAGCCCGGCGAGCTGCCAACACTCCGAGTGGTAATTCGGAGCTATATAATACTGTTTTTACTTGGGAACTTTGATTGCGCGATTTAGGCTTCAATGTATTTTCGCTTGTGGTGCAACGACCGCGCCGCCACAGCCTTTTCAAAAATGCATCAGCTGGTATATTTTTTTGGAGGAAGTGTCCCTTTTTACAACCCCAGACACATATCATACGAATTCAATATCCTCGTATTGGTAATGTTTTTTTTTTAATAACTAAAAAAAGATAAACAAACTGCCTCCTGGTAAATGGCTACTGCAGCTCATAGACACCTCAAACAACTTCAAAGAAAGAAAGCTACAGATACGTTGTCACCTTTTTGTTAATGATTGATGTTTGGTTGTAATTATAGTGACTCCCTATACTCTACAAACCGGAACACAGCAGTGGAGTGCTGCTCCTTCTAACTCCTAGCTCCTAACCTACCCAGATAAACTATCTGGCAGAGTCCTATCACATGGGATCTTGCTTTACGTCACAAGTCTTTGCAATTTAGGTTTGGTAATTTGGATGCTTTTAAGGTCATCAGGCGATTAGAAGATGCGACTATAGATAATGCTGGAAATATATCTAATCTTATAAAGAATCTTCGATGGCTTATGTTCAGCAGTGGACTTAATAAGACTGTTGACTGTTTGTAACACTGTTGCCACCCTGCAAAATGCCACCTAGCAGCTTTGGACTCAATGGAAAGGCATGCTAAGAGGCTTATTGGTGATCCGAATTTGGTTAAAACCAATCTTACCAGCCTCGAACATAGACGTAAAGTAGCCAGACTTTAAGTTTTCTACAGGATGTATTTCGGAGAATGTGCGCAGGAATTGCATAATTTAATTCCTCCCTTTCCCTTTCACCATCGGATAACCAGACGTTCGGCCAATCTCCACCCTTTCATTGTTGACTTACCACGCATTCGAACCAAACGGTTCCCCACGTCGTTCATCATGCGTACAGAAAAGGAGTGGAATAAGTTGCTAGCATCTGTCTTTCCATCCGATTACAGTGTGGGTGTCTTCAAGGCAAGAGTGAATAGGCTTTTGTTAAGTCAGGGCGCTTCACCATCTTAGGCTACATCACCACTTATCATCAGGTGGGATCGTAGATAAGCGCTGACTTAGTAGAATGTTAAAAAAATGACATAATATGTGTGACGTGAAATATACAAGCTTGTATTATTTTTTTAAAACAAACACGAGAAAGGTTCACAGTGTTTTTTTATGTTTTAAGTTACTTTGCTAAAAGCTTTTTGTGTGTTTAGGATGCCATATAAGCTAGTACTTTACTGTTTACTTAACTTCAAAATAAAGTAAGAACAGTTGAGCTATATGTTAAAAAATAACATATAGATTTAATTTAAAAATTTAAACGAGTGAATGCAAATAAAATAATTATTTGTTAAATAAAGTCTTGATAATTGAAATTCAAATCATTCAAACAAAGCATCGGCACCGCGCTAAGTTAACCTACTGCTTTCAGTATTATATACTGTGAACGCTGTCGTAACTTCTGTTGTTTGTTTTCTTAAAAACTTTTTTCATGCTTTCATTCAACGTTTAAAACCAGGCCTGTCTTGTAATATTTCTTGGAAGGAGTTTTTTATGCACAAAGCCTCTTACCCAAACTCTTTAATATATAAACCTAATTATGAGGTTGATGTTATATTTTTGAAAATGTTTTTTCTTTTTACTTTGCAGATCGGTTTCTTTAAAAGGGAAACAAAGAGAAAACTTATAGAAGAGAAAAAAGATGATGAAAGAAGAAAGAGTTTGGTTGGTTTTGATTTTTGTTTTAGCTTCATGTCTTTTGACACACATTTCTATAAATAAATGACTGATTGGAGCGAAATTAATGTCAAGCGTTTGGATGGGGTAGTGTGAGCAACGGACTCAATCCCGCACGTCCCGGTTCCCCAAAACCAGTACTAATAAATAACCAGATTTGTTCATGTATAATTTACGTATAAAAAGCACAACAATCAAAAAATAAACAATTGCAACATCCAACGCCTGCCAAGCGTTACAACTATGGTAAATATCCCTCTATGAGGCAATCTATGAGGGAGACTTAATGTTCAGCGGTGGACTTTTGATAAGCTGTATGAGGAATGAATGAAATCTTTTTGAACTTAACGGTAGCAAACGAGCACAAAGTCCATTTGCAAGTAAATGGATGCTGTCATCACATCCACATCTATCCTCGAATAAGAATTAAAATGAAGATCCGTTGTAAACCCTGAGGATTAAGATTGAATACCCCGTTACCAGTCAAAAGATACGAATTATGTATCAGGTGAGCCGCATGCTCGTTTGCCTCCTCTTCTATAAAAAAGGGTCTCCAGTTCCCTGCACTCACCATACGAAACACATCAGCACTAAGCTATTTGGCTCTGGTATTCAGTGAGAGCGTGGTTCTTCCCCTGTCGAGCCGACTTATTCGTGCTACAAGTATAATATAGCTGCAGCATGGCTCTATCACGTATAAAACGTATATAACGTATACTATAAGACTTATCTACTACTTTCTTTCATTTCTTTATCTATGATAATAAAGTTTACTCTACCCAGTTAAAGTTGGAAGGTAAAGGTTACAGTCTATATACCGAGTACGTCCCACAGCTGGTACAACCACCTCTCATTAATGAGAAAGTTTTATTTTTTTTAAATTTTAAGACATGTAAGTGTAATGGAGTACGAGTATCTTATAAAAGTTAAAGTTATAGCCTATAACGTCCCACTGCTGGGCACAAGCCTCCTCTCATTTCTGAGAGGGTTTTATGGTAAGGAAATATCCGCTGTTCTGCCCCAATGCGTGTTGGCGAACTTCACATGTCTTTGAAATATACTTTTTTCTTATTTCTCAGATATGCAGCTTTCCTCATGTTTTCCTTCACCGCAATATGCGCAATCAATCAGCACTTAAAATTGCAATTTATAATTTCATCAGTGTCGGCAGGAATCGAATCCGGGTTCATTGCGTACTGCGAAATTGACAGCGAGCGCTTAGCTACTGAGTTAACACGGCCATCCACCACGCATCCGGTTGATAGAAACTTTGTTTTATTTCTGTTTTATTACTATCAATTTAATAAAGTTTGGAGAAAGTAGTAGATACTTTATTTTTCTATTTCTACATATAAATTTTAGATGTGTGTGTCCTTTCCATGTTTTTTTTTTAAATTAATTTTGTTGCGATTCATAATTGAATATAATTTTTAAAGATTTTATAATTTACACGTTTTAGAGAAGATCAATGATAGAGAGAAGTGAGGATAATGATACACAGGCGGACAATGGAACGGAAAACGTAAGTGATTATATAAATTATGCTCCTATATTATTCAACGACGGCAATTCTGAACAAATCAAGTAATGGGTATGGTAAGTGGTCACGTATATCTGACGAACTTCAAGCTAAAGCACTACAGGTGCGTTGTTACGTCTTAGGACTAAGATGGAATGCTTAACAACCTGTAATTAAACTGGCTCTTTATACACTAGAGCACAGGTATAGGTAAGAGGGTAGTATCCACCTAAACGGACTCCCAAGGAAAGAATCATACGTACAGTAAATGTGTATTATATATTGGAGTTTCGGCAACGACATTGCAGTCGACAACGTATTATAGAGTTTAAAATAACGAAAAAAATATTGTTTACATTTTGTGATTATGACGAGCTTTTGTTTTGTTCGATGAGACAATTGTTGATATGACGTTAATCTGGGGTACTAATCCGCCCTTGGTAAACCTAATTTATAGGGTGTAAGCAACGAAAAATAAATAAACAAATAAGTTATTAATAGTGGCGCCTTAAATTTCTATACTTGTGATAAAGAGCGGGATTGAAGTGGCGAATCTTCTTGTCAAATATATCTGCAAGGTATGAAATTCCAGTAAAACTTGTCAATAGAGTTACGTCTAGTACTATGCTGTGATAAACTAAATCATTATCAGTGAATGATGATAAAAGAAATAAAGAAAAAGATTGTTTATATATATATACATAAATAAATAAAAACAAAAGATTGTTTAATGACAATATATATCAAAAACAGGCAATAAATAAACTATATAAAAACAAAATTACCTTAACACAACAACAATTATACAAAAATAGCAAATAATAAAATAATAAAAAAAAATTTTAATGATAAAGTAACAATAATGAATTGTATGATAAACTTGTAGCAAGTAAGCACTAATCAGAAAAATCCACTTGTTAAGGGTACGATGTGGCAAAAGAATGCCACTTTGGATTGCAGGAGTGCATTTACAAATATACCACGTCGTCCTGACAGTGTTTACATTCACTGAATACTGAATTTCAGTGGTTCTTACATACATACATATTTTTATTATATGTATAATTAATACAAATATATTTACATATCTAACTCGTAGGTAAATTAACAAATAAATATTAGATTATATTATTTAATATTAATATAAGGGTAGCTACTATCGCAGATTGAGTAGAAAAAAAAAATAAAAATAAAAAGTTGTTTTGTTTGGTTTCAGTTTGGTATGGAGGTCGTGGACGAACCACTACGACCACAAGCTGAAATCCTCCCAGCTGCTTCAGATCAATCTAATCTTATAAAATGTGAAGCTGAAGTTCATTAGAAAATTAAAATTAAGCATCTTTATATGAATGTGTCGTTTTATTGATTAACACTTTTAGTGACATTAATATAATTTGGTTGATCGGAGGACAAACAGGGTTATTTTTCAAAGAGTAGCCAAATTTTACATTTAAGTTCAAATAAATAAATAATTATATACCGAAATATATATAAATATATATATATATATATATATATATATATATATATAGTGAGTGTAGAGAATCAGAGACCATTTTTACTGGTACAGTATACACATATATATATATATATATATATATATATATATATATATATATATATATATATATATATATATATATTAGTGAAACGCAACTACTAATTCTTAAGTTAATAACTACATGACGCAAATTCCAACTTTCCTTTACACTTTTAAGAGGATTTATATCGTCGTTATAAATAAAATTAAAAAATATAGCTTTGCTTATTAACGACATAACCGACGACTGTCCTTATTATGGCGTATTTAAAAACTGGAATAAACTATTTACAATTAAATTACGCAAGTAATTCCAATATCTAACAATGCTACCTTAAAATGATATTATCATATTAAATAACCGTTTATTCATAATGTAAATTCAAAGTAGCGGATCGGAGCCCGAACGAAGGGCCTCACGGCGTCGGACGGTTTGATCGACTGGCGACTCCACCGACTCAGTAATTCATTCTTTTTTTTTATAGAACAAGGGTGATAAACGAGCACACAGTCCACTTGATGGTAAGTGATTGCTGTAACCCATTGACATCTACATCTATTTTCGATTGCGAACTAAAATGCAGATGCGTTGTCAGTCGTGAAGACTAAGATAGAATGTCTCTTTTCCAGTAAAAAGGGTCTCCGGTTCTCTAAACTTACCATACGAACAACAGCAGTGTTAAGCTGATATTTTACGCTGGTATTCTGTGAGAGCGTGGTCCTTCCCCGGTCGAGCCGACCCATTCGTGCTACAACTATACTATTAATATAGCTGCAGCATGCATCTACCACGTCTTAGGGCGATATATACGCTTTTAAAACAAAATCCCAGAAAACATACAAAATTTGACCTGCTCAAAGTTCAAAAACTTTATTAAACTAAATTTGTATAAAAAATAAAAAATAATAATATTAAGGAATTGATGGATGATAATAAACCCTAGGAATGAGGTGATTGTGCTACCAGGCTATTTCTAATTTGTTTTGTGTTGTTAATTGTTTAACATACATGATTGTAAGCTGTTATTTTTTTTAAAAAGGTTTTATCGAGCCAGTGGTAATTTAAATATAAGAGTGCTTTCAATAATTATTCTTTATAAGTTACGTTGAATAAAAATAATCTGTTTCTGTTTCTATTTCTATTTCTGAGGCGAGGAAAACCGTGACGGTTGCTCCAGCGCAGTTAAGTGATTCCGAAGATTGCCGAATGGACTAACAGTATGGACTAATAATAGAGATGAGACAGTGTGATAAAATATATCGATAAAAATTCAATACTCAAAGTCGCGGCCGAGGACCTAATGATCTTTACAGCATACCACCCGCCAGGGACTCCATTTTGCTTCTCAGACATCCGGACGGTAATGGAAGGCGTAGAACCTACTGTGGCGGCGCTGTCGTCGCGCCACAAGCGAAACACATCGAAGCCTAAATCGCGCTTACAAAGTTTCGAAGTTAAAGCAGCATATATAGAATAGCTCCGAACTACCAACAGGAACGTTGGCCGCTCCCCGGGCAGAACACCTTGCCCGGCAGGAGATCTCCCCTTTTCCTTCCACCCGCCACAGTGGTGACCAACCGACGTGATATGAACACGCAACCAACAACATTCGGAAACTACAACTTCAAATCTTCGTCATCATCCTCAAGTACCCCATTCATTCGCTCCCGAGCAGATATTGTCTGCAGTCTTCCCATTCTGCAAGCCATCTAGCTTTACAAAGGTTCATCGCAGCACTGGAATAATAATGCTTCCTGTTCCTTCAAGCTGCTCTCTGCGCTACAGTGTTCGGCACGGCTCTGAGCCTTACTGTTTGCCTCTGTTTCACGGCACTCTCGCAGATTACTTGCCTTCTTCTCGACTCACCGCAGACTACAAGGCAATCCCTGGCACTTGCAATCGCACTGCAGTATCGACCTCCAGTCTGAGCAGTGGGGTGATGTGGCGGCGCTGTCGTCGCGCCACAAGCGAAACACATCGAAGCCTAAATCGCGCTTACAAAGTTTCGAAGTTAAAGCAGCATATATAGAATAGCTCCGAACTACCACTCGGAGCGTTGGCCGCTCCCTGGGCAGAACACCTTGCCCGGCGGGAGATCTCTACACTACCATCATCGCGGAGGACCTAAACGCGAAACACCCGGCCTGGGAAACCAGAGTGATCAACCCGCCGGGTCGTGAACTGTATGCTGAGAACTACAACTACAACATTTTAGGTCCCGAGGAACCAACGCACGTTCCTACGGACCACGGGAGATATCCGGATGTATTTGAAATCTTGCTGTCTAGGAATGTCAACTGCCCAATAGTGGTAGAGGTGCTGTACGACCTGACTTCACAGCAGCTCCCGATTCTGATTAACCTTGGTCTCAAGTCAGTGACTACGCCGCCTAGAGCTTTTAAGACCAAAATCGACTGGAGGCTCTATCAAAAACATCTTCAGGAGAGGCCTCCAAGCTAAACACAGATAAATTCAGCGGACGACGTAGAGGCCACTGCAACAAGAATAACTAAGACGATCCAGGAAGCCCTACACGCGGCCTCTACGATCGTCCCACCCACAGAAACGAGAGAAGAGCTGCCGCGAGAAATGAGAGCGTGCAGCTCAAACAAAAAGAGCATTTAGAAAGCTCTGGGTGCGTACTCGCTGCTCCAGAATAAAAAAAAAATTGAATATTCTAACGGATGAACTGTCGGTTGCAATCCAGGCCCACAGAGGAGAGGCCTGGGAGTGGCGCATCTCGAAACCGGAATAGCAAGATGCGTCGCTCTACAAATTGAACCGACAGTTAACAAAAACTAGAGCCCCCGTTTGCCCGCTGACAAACAACGCGGGCGAACGTTGTGACGAGCATTCGAGGAGCAATTTATACCGAACCCAGCAAGTGTGGAGTTCATGAAACATCATGCCCGGAAGGAGAGCCGCGTACGGAAGTTCCTGTCGTCGCCCGCGTCACGGCTTGCAGAAGAGTGGTTGCGGAGGACAGTAACCTGCCTGCAACCGAGAAACTCCGACAGCTGCCCAACAGATTACTTGTAGAGATAGGTCGACTCTACAACGGTATACTGCGGATATCCCACTTCCCGGAGGACTGGAAAATCAGTAAAGTGATCGTACTGCTGAAACCCATGAAGGACGGTGTAGAACAGCCAGCTATAGGCCGATCACACTGCTACCGCATATAGCTAAACTGTTCGAAAGATTGCTGCTTAGAAGCGTCAGCCTGTGCGTACAATTTCGGGCGGAACAGCACGGATTCAGGAGACTAATCGACAGCAACACAGCTGACTAGGGTGCTGCACTACCGCGGCCGCACATCGTTGGGCGTCTTTCTCGACATAGAGAAGGCGTTTGACAGGGTTTGGTACTCTGGATTACTATATAAATTGGAAGCACAAACAAGTATCCCTCCTGCTATGTTGCGGCTAGTGGCTTCATTCCTTACAGATAGGAAGTTTTACGTTAGTGTAGAGGACGCCAAGTATGCAGCAAGTCCCATAAGAGCCAGCGTGCCACAGGGCAGCTGTCTGTCACCGATTCTGTACGCGGCTTGCACTAATGATATCCCAACCGTGGCAGGACTTCTGCGCGAATGGGAGGACGATGTAGAGCTGGCTCTATAAGCGGACGATAGCGGCTATTTCACGTCGTCCACAAGAGTCCACATAGCCACTGACAGGATGCAGCGCCTGCTAGACCTGATGCCACCATGGCTGGACGAGTGAAGGATGTCCGTCAATGTTGTCAAGACGACCGCTCTGCTCATCCGCCGCCTAAGAAGCCTACCACCACCATTGACGCCCAGGAGCCAAGAAATCGTGTACGAAAACGGCGGTGCTCCATCCCGTCCTGGCATCCAAGCTACCACTTTTTTTACTACTAGTAATGCTATTAAAGATTACTAATATTCCCTTTAACCACTTCTGCTAAGCTTAAATGCTTGTGTTAGAAGTGGTTCACGACAGTAGTCGAATGGCGGATTCGAACCTTTCGAGTTCGCGGCCCACGCCGTGCCATTAGGCAACTGACGCTATTAACCATTATATTACCACCATTTATTATATTACCACTGAAAACCAAATTGAAGCTGTACAATATGTACGTAAGAACCAGAATAACACATGCTGCTCTGGCCTGATACTCCTGGAAGATCGACAGAGGCAGCGACTGCAGGCCCAACAAAATTTGTCTCTACGAACCATCATCGGTGTAGGTCGCTACGTCCGGAATGACTTCATTGCGGCCAACCTGAAAATGGTATCCATACAGGAATTTGTGGTCCGGTTGACGCGCGGCATGTTCGACCGCGTAGACAACGGGCCACACCCGCACCTAACCAACCTGGCGCCTTTACATGCCCAGCCCCCGGACGGGCGACCTCTATCAAGAGAACTCCTCAAGACCAAGTTTGGCTTACTCTGAAACCAACTTGCAGCGACCGGGGAATCAAACCCTCGACCGCTGCCTCCGACCGAGGCCCGGCTCCCACTACCGGTACATACTTATGTACCGCAAGTCTCCTTGCGGGCCGGGCAATGGGGGATGCCCCGAGGCCCGAGACCTGCTGTATGCTAAATAGCACACACGCAGAAAACAAGGATAAGGAAATTCGTTCGGGACCAGCTACCAGTTTTACAGTTTAAATCAAGAAAGAATGCAATAGGGAAGTGATAGGAAAAGTAGTGAAAGTTTCAACGTTGCACACTTATGAGGAAATTACGAAGACAACATTGCTGTTTCATTTCCTACTGCACCTTCCAATAAGAAGAAAGTAAAGTCGACTACATGACGTCGAGACCGGGAACACTCCACAGGGACCCGTAATCTTAGTCGTCTAACCTTTCTTTTAAGAGAGGGCAACATACGTCCTTACGTGACACTCCTTCTCGGGGGTCACGCCCACTTCGTTGTTCCCGAACCCAACGTGGTGTGGTTTCAGTTTCTCGGAGTAGAAGGTCAACGACTGATTAACCCCTGTCTCTAGGATCCTTTTGCCATTAAAACATTAGCTGTAGCATATACTTTACGGCTACATAAAACATTCTGCACTTGGTACTGACACTGAAATAGACCGACTGACTACACCTGATTCGTCTTCATCATCATCATAGCCTTATAATGGGCTCACTTCTAAACATAGTTTTCTTAAAGACTGCCACAAAGCACAGTCCTGAGTTCATTCATTCATATATTCATTACGCGAGATATAAACCGCAAAGTTGTTTAACAAAGAAGATGTCGCTGCCCATGTTTTAGTTTCCCTCTGTCATCTCTTATGACACTTACGGGAAGACATGGGGTAGTGCAGGATTTCTCAGAGCGGCGTAAGCGAACCCACAAGGGTTAGGAAGTTGATCGTACAGTGATCGCGAAAATATTTACGTTATAGCGGCTGACGTGTAGGCTCATGTAAGCGACAGGCATGGTGCACCACCACCGAGCGAAATGGTAGCGCACGCTATTCTTGTTTTTTTTTGTCACCATCACACTAAATAAATCATCTTGCTTTTTAAGACAGTATAGTTTTTAAAACAAAACTTTATGCAGTATTTTAAGAGTTCGTTATTGTCTGGAAGATTTGTTAGAGGTAACTGGGGATATAAACTTGGGGAAACCTAAAATAGGTAGATTTACTTACCGTTGCCTTTTAGTAAAACAATTAAATTTTAATATTTGAATTTGGAAGTGAAAACGGAAATCACAAAAAGAAACTATTATTATTTATGATTGCTTCAGGGTAGAAGCAGATTTAAAACTGCGTCGTTGTTTGCGGGTAAGTGCAAAAGAATGTAACTGATATTTTCTGTGGATTTTTCATTAAAGTACTCACAGAAATATTTCCGCGAAATATATATTTTTAAAATATGCAAAAAGTTAAGTTACGGTTCATTCGCACGGTTGCATTGTCTACAATATTTAAATTAAATGCTACTGAAAACAAGTTCACATTATGGTAAATTAACACGTGCCCGCATACTGAGATTTAATAATATTCAGTTGTTACAAGTGATCTTGACACAATGTGCTTGATTCGTTTAGAAATATTTTAGCCAATTTATCGTTGTAGCATTTTAAACAGTAAGTAAGGTAAAGCTGGTATAGCCTATCTACGTGTCACTTCTAGACTTAGGCCTAATTTCTGAGAGGCCTTATTAGGGCAAGGAAATGTTCGCCGCGCTGCCCAAGCGTGTTTTGTGTCTTCAAAACATTTTATAATTTTTCAGACTTGCAGGTTTTCTCACGATAATTTCCTTTACCATCGAGCACGTGGTACTTACTATTTGTGTGGCACTTATTACTTGCTATTAATAATTTCATTAGTTCCTACGGGGTGTGAAATTTACAGCGAGCGCTTATAGCTAAAACGGATCTACGTTAAAAAGTACATAATTATTTATAATTAAGCTATTCATATCCTCCCGTGGGTGTCGTAAAAGGCGACAAAGGGAAACAGCCAGGAGATGGGCAGCAGCATCTTCCTGATAATAGCCAAATGACAATAAAAAAACTGCGGTTGCCAACCCGCTCGCCAAGCGTGGCAACTATGGCAAATACCCCCCAATGATGAGAGCAACAAAAAAACGGCCCCCAGTCCCCGGCGGCCCCGCTATTCCTGGCTACGGTGGCGACCATGGTAACGGCGGGGCAGGGGGTGCTAAGAATCTCCGGTGGAGGTTCGGTTGCCACCTTAGACGACTCGACCTGGCAACGTACAACGCACGCACCCTGAGGACTGACGAGAAGATCGTGGAGCTGGAAGAAGAGATAGACAAGTTGCGCTGGCATATTATAGGATTATCTGAAGTCCGAAGAGAGGGGGAGGACACGGTAATCCTCGAATCCGGCAACTTGCTCTATCACCGGGAGGGCGACCATCTGTCCCAAGGAGGTGTCGGATTTATCGTCCACAAGTCTCTCGTTAACAACGTTGTAAAAATCGGGAGTGTGTCGACGAGGGTTGCGTACCTTATACTCAGAATCACCAAACGGTATTCGCTGAAGGTCATACAGGTTTACGCACCAACCTCGGCACACCCCGATGAGGAGGTGGAGGAAATGTATGAGGATATCTCTAGAGCCATGCATTCCTCTAAAACCCAATATACGGTGTTAATGGGAGACTTCAATGCAAAACTAGGCACAAGAGAGAACGGTGAGCTGAAAGTAGGGAAATTTGGAATAGGGCAACGGAACCCAAGGGGCCAGCAGCTGGCCGACTTCATGGAGAAAGAGGGACTCTTTATGATGAACTCTTTCTTCCAGAAGCGGCCCCACAGGAAGTGGACCTGGTCGAGCCCCGACGGTTCCACAAAAAATGAGATTGACTTCATTATGACGACCAGACGACAACTGTTCAGTGATGTCTCCGTGATCGCGAGGGTGAAAACTGGTAGCGATCACCGAATGGTTAGAGGCACACTGAACCTAAACGTTAAGTTGGAGAGGTCTCGTCTAATGAAGTCAACGCTCCGTCCCCCTCGTGCTCTGTTTCAAAGTCCCGAAACCTTTCAGCTCGAGTTACAAAACCGTTTTCAGTGCCTAGAAGACTGCAATGAAGTGGACGATATGAATGACAAGCTCGTGGAAACTGTCCATGCGGTTGGAGCTAAGTTCTGCAAGACCCGCCGCAGAAGAACACAAAAACTCTCCGATCACACTCTTAATCTCATGGCTGTTAGACGGGAGATGAAGCTACATTCTTCAACAGACTTGACAGCATACAGGCATCTGAACAGACAGATCTTCAAATGCATGCGGCGGGACTTACGCAACTTCAATACAGCTCGTATTGAAGAAGCGATCGAGCGGAACCAAGGCTCCAAAGTCTTTGCCAGAGATCTGTCTGCCAGAAAGAGCCAACTGTCAAAGCTGAAGACAGAATGTGGCAGCATCGTTTCCGGGACACCTGAGATTTTGAGTGAGATTGAGAGGTTCTATGGGCAGCTGTACACATCATCGTTGGAGCCACACGCAAGTGTGAGTAACGATCCAAGAGCGAGTCTCATCCGACACTATTCCGAAGATATCCCGGATGTCAGTCTGAGCGAGATTAGGATGGCTCTCCAGCACCTTAAAAACGGTAAGGCCCCAGGCGAGGATGGAATTACAGCGGAGCTTCTGAAAGCGGGTGGAAGACCGGTACTTGAAGTCCTTCAGAAGCTCTTTAATTCCGTCCTCCATGGTGGCATTACACCGGAGGCGTGGAGCAGAAGTGCGGTGGTCTTGTTCTTCAAGAAAGGTGACAACGCTCTCTTGAAGAACTACAGACCGATTTCCCTTCTGAGCCGCGTCTACGTGCTGTTTTCGAGAGTCATTACGAATCGTCTCGCGCGCAGACTTGACGACTTCCAGCCTCCCGAACAAGCCGGTTTCCGAAAGGGCTTTAGCACCATAGACCACATACATACCCTTCGGCAAGTTGTACAGAAGTCCGAAGAGTACAATTTGCCACTATGTCTGGCGTATGTGGACTATCAGAAAGCCTTTGATTCCGTCGAAATTTGGGCGGTGCTGCAGTCCCTTCAGCGGTGCCAAGTTGACTGTCGGTATATCGAAGTGTTGAAGTGCTTGTACAGTAGGGCTACGATGGCTATCCGAGTACAGAACCAGAGTACGAAACCTATCCAATTGCAGAGAGGTGTAAGACAGGGTGACGTCATATCCCCGAAACTCTTCACCGCTGCATTGGAAGACGTTTTCAAGCTTCTGGACTGGAAAGGATACGGTATCAACATCAATGGCGAGTACATCACTCACCTTCGATTTGCCGACGATATAGTCCTTATGGCAGAATCGCTGGAGGACCTAAGCACTATGCTCAATGACCTCAATAGTGTTTCCCAACGGATAGGTCTTAAGATGAACATGGACAAAACTAAGATCATGTTTAATGTCCATGTCACACCTATGCCGATAGTTGTTGGGAGCACTAAGCTCGAAGTTGTTGACGAGTATGTTTACCTGGGACAAATAGTCCGACTGGGTAAGTCCAACTTCGACCGAGAGGTCAATCGACGGATTCAAATCGGCTGGGCAGCGTTCGGGAAGCTACGACACATCTTCTCGTCAGACATACCTCAAAACCTTAAAACGAAATTGTACAACCAGTGCGTGTTACCAGTGATGACTTACGGAACTGAGACGTGGTCCTTCACTGCTGGCCGTATGAGGAAGCTCAAGGTCGCTCAGCGAGCTATGGAGAGGGCTATGCTCGGAGTTTCTCTGCGTGATAAACTTAGGAATGAGGATATCCGCAGTAGAACCAGAGTGACCGACATAGCCCAACGGATTAGTAAGCTGAAGTGGCAGTGGGCCGGCCATATAGCTCGAAGAACCGACAACCGATGGGGAAGAAAGGTTCTCGAGTGGCAGCCTCGTACCGGTAGGCGAAGTGTAGGGCGTCCCCCCACGAGATGGAGTGACGACCTGGTAAGACATGCAGGAAGTCGATGGATGCAGGTGGCTCAGGACCGTGTTTTGTGGCATTCTTTGTGGGAGGCCTATGTTCAGCAGTGGACTTGTGAAGGGCTGTAATGATGATGATGAAGCTATTCATATGAAAAAAATTTGAAGCTCATGTAACCATATAGTGGCTTCATAAGAGAATCCACTAACTCATATTATTAGAGGGTGTCGTAAGAGGCGACAGCGGGAAAATGAAGCAGGAGATGAACAGCATCATCTTCATGATAACAGTTCAAAGTTTCATAACTTAATAAACCTGCGATTACAAACCCGCCTGCTAAGTCTGTAAGGTTTACATATATAATTTATTAGGGCGGCTCATGTTCAGCACGTCGTCGCGCCACAAGCGAAACACATCGAAGCCTAAATCGCGCTAACAAAGTTCCGAAGTTAAAGCAGTATATATAGAATAGCTCCGAACTTGCTCTTATCCTTCCACCCGCCACAGTAGTGAACTTTCAATGGGATGTTAAAATGAAATGATGATAATAAACTACCGTAATTGATTTGAATTGACGGCTCAATAGCGCATTCCCTAAGCGCTTGCTTGTGGCGCTGCTGGCCACAGGTTTAATTCTCGCATCAAATAAGTATTTGTAAGGCAAACAAATAATTGTTTCAGGTCCAGATGTTCCGTAATTTTTTTTATAGGATAAGGGCGACAAACGAGCACACAGACTACATGATGGTAAGTGGTTGCTGTGGCCCATAGACATCTACATCTATTTTCGATTAAGAATCAAAATGCAGATGCGTTGTCACCCCTGAGGACTAAGATGTCATGCTTCGTTTCCAGTAAAAAGGGTCTCCGGTTCTTTACACTCACCATACGAAACACAGCAGCGTTAAGCTGCTATTTTACGCTGGTATTCTGTGAGAGTGTGGTCCTTCCCCGGTCGAGCTGACCCATTCGTGCTACAACTATAATATAGCTGCAGCATGGCTCTACCACGTATAAAAATTTATTATTATTATAATAATTATGTTTAGAAGATTCTTATATGATTTAGATAAATAATCCAATAAAAAAATATTAGAGTGCTTAACTGGTTCACAGTCCAGCTGTTGATAAGCGTAAAATAGTATGCCATAGATGCGTTGTCTCCTCTGAAATATATTGTATTTCAAGTGCTCTTATTTGGGAAAAATTTAAATTTTTGGTACGTACAACATTTATATAATGAATATAATTTTTTTTTATGTAACTAATGTAAATTATGAAGTCTGCAGTTTAATAAAAAAAAACCGTTGCAATTTTAAACGATACCTATTGAAATTAATTGAACAAGACTGATGAAGAGGTGTCACCTTATAAATATTAAAAAGCGTGTAATCTGTTACGAGTACTTAACGCGCATACTAATTTAATTTTTCACCATAAAATTGAGCTAGTTGGAATTACAAATGGTTACTAAATTTTTTTTAATAATAATAATATAATTAAACTTTATAAATAAAATAAAAACAGGATTTAAAATCATAAAAAGCTTCTGAAATTGGGGCATTAATTCTTCCATCCATTGTCTTAACACCGATGTCAGCTATTAAAATATATGTGGAAACTATTTTATTATTTTTAGTTTTTAGAACCCCGTTATTACTTTTTTAAATGTATCCAGGTCTATGATCGGATTTTCTCTAAATTATAGAATTTAAAATGAAGATTTTCACAGAACCAGAGAAACCGACGAAGCTGGAGCGAATGGTAATGAGTTATGGCGCTGAGGGCCAGGAGTTCGAATCCTGCACGGAACAAGTATATGTATGGCCTACGATGGTTTTAATTCTGGATCTTTATATAATGTTTATAGGATGTAATACAGAAGAATGTCCTCAGCAGTGAAAGGGTCCAGCAGACAGGAGTCAATCAATCATGGACGTTCTACCCCTTGCAACTGAAATCGCACCACGTTGGGTTCGGGAACAACGATGTGGATGTGACCCCCGAGGAAGGAATGTCACACAAGAACGTCTGTTGCCCTCTCTTAAAAGAAAGGTTAGACACGACTAAGATTACGGGTCCCTCTGGAGTGGTCCCGGTCTTGACGTCCTTTGAATGGACTGTATCTTCAACTTATTTGGAACATGCAGTAGGAAATGAAACAGTGATTTTATCTTCGTAATTTCCCATAAGAGTTGAAACTTTTACTACTTTCCTATCACTTCTTTATTGTCTTCTTCTTTCTTGCTTTAAACTATTAAGCTAAATTTTCCAAATTTTTTTTTATAGGATAGGGTGACAAACGAGCACACAGTCCACCTGATGGTAAGTGGTTGCTGTGGCCCATAGACATCTACATCTACATTTATAAACGAGGAGTTTGCGAATAAAAATTTAGATGCGTTGTCACCCGTGAGGACTAGGATGGAATGCCTCATTTCCAGTAAAAAGGGCCTCCGGCCACCTGCACTCACCAAGCGAAACGCAGAGGTAAACCTCTACTTTACGCTGGTATTCTGTGAGGTCGTGGTATCACCCCGGTTCGAGCCGGCCCATCCGTGCGACAGCAAAAGCTGCCGCCTGGCTCTACCACTGTTGACTACGTTGTCTTCTTCTGCGCGCATTTTACCACTGTTAAATTACTAGTTTACTATCCTAGTCGCGAGCTATACGCGAAAGAGAACCGCGCACCGCGCGCTTTTTCAACATATTGTAACGAACCCCCCCCCCATCTTTTTTCTCTTCTACTATATATCCACTTATACTTGTATTTCTTTAGAATCTATATCTGTAAAATATATAAATATATCTAATTTACGTGACCAGTATAACTTGATCTTTCTAAAGGTTTAAATATAGGCCGTTTAATAAATTTATGGCGTGATCGTCTTAGTTAGGACCCTTTTTTACGTTGTGTTTGTATAGTAACTTAGTTCTTTTAGGTGTATCTTGGAAGAATGAATATTCACGAGAGCAATCGAAGACGGAGCTCAAAAAGGTTAAGAACAATAAATTGTCCCTATTCCACTTGTATCTGGTTCACAACAGTCAATTCCTTATTAATTAATCCCTTCCCGCTTGGAAAAGGCTCACAATATTTATATCAAATACCAGTTACAAGGGCTTCGCTCTCCCACATTTTAAAAAAATGTGGAGGAGGTACACGGCCCCACACACGCCGCGCACGGTGAGCGCCAACCATTTTAATGCGCTCCCCCCGAAGGGTACGCAAAGTTGGGAACTGGACCGTAGTCCACAGCAAAATAACTGGCGAACCAGTAAAAGAGGACTTGGCCCCTTGATAGTGCGTAAGCACAAACATCGACCGAAGTCGCGCATGTCAATGCGTGTAAACGCCATACAGAATACGATCAATTCCAGCCACAGTGAATGTACGTCACACGGGTTAGGCAACAATAGGCACACTGACCATAAAAAGCCCTCCGTGAGCGCCACCACCTGCCAGACCGCCGTTTCTGCAGACGTGATGTAAGTGTAAGGCATAAGCACCAATTGCATGTTCAGCACGGCCAATTGGCCGCAGAGCGTGTCATGAGTCTACCGCTCACCTCAAGGGAATGGGGTCCCACGTTGCGCGGCTTTCGGCCGCAGCCTTGAGAGCCTCCTCAGATTCTCCCTCCAGCTACCACCCGCATGAGGTCAACACATATGCTCCACCAACCAATACAATGGCAGATATAGCCAATAGGCAGTTATAAGATAATAGTAATAATTCGCCATCAGAAAGGGTTTGTGTCACTGACGTTGAGTATGTGCATTTTTCGATCATGTTTGTCTCACCCACCAACAAGTTGCCTTCAATCTCTCAAAGGTGGGAACTTTATAGAGATATATTATTAAGTTGTTATATAAAACATCATGGAGGGCAGACAGTCTGCAGCCCCGCAATGAAGGGACCCGACTTGGGCAAAGCTACTTAGGTTGTGAGTCAAACCAAGACGCAGAGAGCGCCATTGAGAATAGCGACCCGCCAAACAACCATCGTAGAGACGCAATGCTACAAAATGCAACAAGCATCAATACGACTATCGTCGGGCTTACACCATCCCAAGGTCTCCCATACAGTCCCAGCAGACATCACCACCCGCATACCTCCATCGACCAGAACCACAAGATGCATCGAATCAGGTGCAGCACACCCGCAGATCCATCACAAGACACAATACTGCAAGTAGCAGTAAGCATCAATGCAACTATCATACGGATGGCGCCCCCTCACAACACACCCACATGATCCCTATCAACTTTGGTAACAAAATTTGATAATGTTGTTAACTAAAAATACCACTAACGTATCATAGTAGTACGGTACTAAGACGTCAGTAGCCAAAACTCCACGTATCATAGCGCTATTGCACTAAGACATGAAGTTGAGTATGCTTGCTGCACTTAAAAGTACTACCAAACACACTCACCCTAATCCGAAAGATAGCCGACGTAACATAACGCTATGCGCTAAGACGCCGCCCACAACCGGTAGGGGTGTGCGATGTCCACGGGCAAGTCGTATTGCTACAACAAACCCGCTTACCACCGGCACTAAGATGATATGTCTAGGACACATCGGTTAGTGAGTCCAAGTTTACCTCGGTCTCAGAGGCTGCGAAGCAACCTACACGCCACTATAATAATCCTTTTTAAGTCCCATTTCTTTCAATATAATGCTTTTACATATTTGAGACCTTCCACATATTTGCTTTATTTCATAGACCATACTACTGTATGTCTTATTCATATGGGACTTCAAGTCATAACTCTGCTATCATAATGCTTATGCATCATAGAGACCTTCTATATTAATGCTTTGGTTCGTCAGACCTTACTATGTTAAGTCCCTAATATAGGACTAGTCATTGTGCAACCTTAGTACTAGCAGTCGGTCAGCCGACCACCCCATATATATGTACAACCTTCGGTATGTGTCTCCGACAACGCCCTAATATAAGGGAACATTACAAGAACACGTTCATTAACTTAGAAATTTTCCAATTATTACACGAACACCTTCATCAACTTAGAAAATTTTAATCCATTTTTTCTATTATATTACAAATGTTATTTATCTTTGTTATTGCAATATAATCGCCTTGTATTTATATGATTTGATACATTTTTAACATTTTAAGCAGGTTTTTAATAAATTTAGAGATTTTTAGAGACATTTTATGCGTTTACTAATATATATAATATTCAATATTCCAAATGGATATTTTTGAACTTTATGCTTATTATTTGCATTTTATTGTTTAAATTATAATTTCTAAGACATTTTTAAATGTCTGTATAATGAATTTAATTATTATTTATTAATAATAATTATGAGGCGTCACAATCCACCCCCAAATTTTATGTTAATGATACACATAGTGGAGTCGTTAATATAAAATTTTAGTATTTTGAGAGCATATACACTACACTCACATAATTGTTTATATATCTGTTCTTTCCTCTTTTAATCTGTTACAATACGGCATATGTTATCAAATCCCCCTGCCCCAGAGAATGGCCGCCACCAACACCCCTTCAACCAGAATTATCACATTGTGATAACACCATAATTCAAGTTATTGTATATCGTGTTGTTAATAAAGTTTGCAGTCAATTGTCGATTTCTTATTTTATTAATTTATCTTTAAATCTTTGAAACATTATTTTCGATAGTGTCACACTTTATGTGCATAGAATCCAGTTGGATATTTGTTGAGGTCAGTTCGATACCACATAGGATAAATGTGTTTGAGCCATTCACCCTGACCCAACTCCCATATTTATTTAATAAAAATGATTACAAAATTATCTTACGATCTATATTTACAACTCTTCATTATATATTAATAACGTTCTTCTATCATATAACAAATCTCTTGCACATAACTTTAATAATTTTAGACCTTTAACTTAAACAATTATTTCCATGGGCCACCCACAAAACCCTTTTATGTTACAATATTTATTTAATTACTCTAATTTATACAAAAAGAAATTATTATTTAAAATATTTTAATAAGTGAATAGCATTGAAAATTCCTCTAATTTCGTTTGTCTCTGGATTTGCTAAGGTATATACATTGTCAAATGGTACGGCTGCTATTACATAAGGTCCTTCATATGCGAAATTGAACTTACTAATAACTTTATTATCAGCGTCTGATCTACTAGATCTTGAAATTTTTAC
Organism: Parnassius mnemosyne; assembly: GCA_963668995.1. Taxonomy (NCBI): domain Eukaryota; kingdom Metazoa; phylum Arthropoda; class Insecta; order Lepidoptera; family Papilionidae; genus Parnassius; species Parnassius mnemosyne. The sequence continues at coordinate 13,505,214 of CAVLGL010000035.1, read as the reverse complement.
TAAGTCACCAATATTATATTTTATTAATCTATTTCGCTTATCAAATTTTGTGTTTCTTATTCGACTTGCCTCTTTTAAATTTTTACGCATTTGTTGTCTAATTTGTTCGACATTATGTTTGTCTTTACTTTTGGAAATTACTTTGTCAAAAGACATCTCATTAGACTCACCATAAAGAATCTCACAAGGCGTGAAGCCTGTACTATTGTTGGCAATATTAACGCCCAATCTTTGTGGTTAGTATGACAAAGCGTCCTATATAATCTGCTCAACTCTTTATTTACTCGCTCTGTTGTATTTGGTCTAGGATTTCTAACTGTGGTATATATTGGCTTTATATTTAATTCACTCATTGATTGTTTCCAGTGATTACTTACGAACTGTTTTCCATTATCTGTCATTATTGCCTTGGGCTTTATAATCTCAACAAAATGCTTTACTTTTGTTACAACAGACTTTGCTGTTGACTGTTTTAAAGGATATAATTTGATAAATTTACTGAATGAATCTTGAATGACAAATATGAAAGTGTACCCAAAGGTACCTGATACAAGTGGTCCATATAAGTCTGCCATGACTATATCGCCAATGTTTTCTGTTATTATAGATTTGCAGGGACCCACATATGTTATATTGCTTTTCTTAGATAACTGACATAAATGACAAGCCCTTAATTGGTTTTTAATATCTTTTGTTAAACCTTTCCAAAAGAATCTGTCTCTCACATATTTAATTACCTTATAGGGTCCTTGATGACCCATTTCGACATGCACTTGATTTATAATATCTTGTCTCAATGCTTTAGGTAAATATGTTACTTCTTGTAAATTCGTTTTGTAATATAATACATCAATTTTCAAACTATATCTTTTAAATTTATTGTTTTGTTTTATTATGGAAGTATTTAATGTCTTTAACTTTTCAATAATAGCCAACGACTCTGAATCTTGTAATTGATATACTGATAAGGATTTTAATTTTTCTATCAACTCAATATTCGGTTCGCTCTCTGTGTAAGCAATTTCTAAACTATTATTTTTATCCTCTTGTATTAAATCGCCATCAGGAGGATAACGTGATAGCACATCTGCAACAATATTACGTCTACCCGATATATGCTGTACTTCATAATTAAATTGTTCTATATACAAAATCCATCGGGTTACTCTACCATTGAATAACTTCATATTATTAATAAACAATAATGCTTTATGATCAGTTAGTATTATTACTTTACTGCCCCTCAAATATGTTTCAAATTTCTTTAGGCAGCTTATTACAGCATAAAACTCTTGTTCAGTAACAGACCAATTTAATTCGGGGCCTTTTAAGGCTTTACTATGATAGCCTAAAATTCTCATTTCATTATTATCATCTATCTGATATAGTACTCCGGCCATACCCACACCGGAACAATCTGTTTGTAAATAATACGGCTTAGTAAAGTCTGGATGATGCAATTGTATTGTATTAATAAATTGTTGTTTTATAAAATCAAATGCCTTCTGTTCTTTACCGCTCCATTGGAACTTTCGTCCCTTTTTAAGTAATTCACAGAGCGGTATTATGCTCTCGCTGTAATTTGGTATAAACCTTCTATAAAAATTGCATAGACCTAAAAAGGCCCTTAATTGTTTAATCTTTTTAGGTGCTGGAAACTCTTGGATCGCTCGAATCTTATCGGGATCTGTCTTTATGCCTTCTGTTGAAATTATAAAACCCAGCATTTTAATTTCTTTACAAATAAATTCACATTTCTGCAAGTTACACGTTAAGCCAGCTTTGTTCAATTTACTTAAAACAATATCAATGTGCTCCAAATGTTTATCTAACGTTCCTGTTGTAATAATGGCTAGATCATCTAAATAGTTCACACAAAATTCTTGGACTTCTGGTCCTAATATTAAATTCATGGCTCTGCTAAAGCTTCCTACTGATGTTTTTAATCCTTGCGGCAAAACATTATATACATATGACTTTCCATTGAATGTGAATCCAGTATATTTTCTACCATCTTTATTTATCGGAATTTGAAAATATGCATTATTTAAGTCAATGGTAGTGATATAATTCGCTCCGTGAAATGAATTCAAAACATCTAATTGTATAGGTGGTTTCTCTGTTTCTGCAACCATTTTCTTATTTATGCTTTCTGGCATCAAGCAGAACTCTAATTGAGCCGTCTTTTTTAAGAGTGAATGTCAATGGACTACTGTAAGGCGTTTATGTCCTTGTGATGATACCAGCTTGTTCCATTTCATTTAACTTTTCTTCCATTTTCGCTCTATATGCATATGGAATGGGATAGGACCTAGTAACTATAGGTTCATCATCGATCATTTCAATTTTATGCTCATAGCAATTGGCTCTTCCCAATTTGCTCGAAAACATATTCTTATGCTTTTCCAAAACCTTACTAAGTTTTGCCCTTGCAGAGACCTCCAATGTAGATCCTATTTTTATATTTATTAAGGGATCATCGGTACATTGTTTGATCCAGTTATTATGTAATACAGATTTATTATTACATTTGAAAGGTATAAAGTAGTCTTTGTTTTTCACTTTAAATTCTATTCGAACAGTAGTATTTCTCAAATTAATCAATATTTTATTTCTCTTGAGCCAGTCAAAGCCTAATATTAAAGGTCTTATTAAATTACCTACAATTAAAGTTTTTGTTTCAAAGACTACTTCATCTATCTTTATAGGCAATATGATCATCTGTTGTATTTTTGTGCTGCGCTGCCCAACAGCACCTTTTATTTGCATTGCTTTAACTGGCATTATTGATATTTTACGATTATTATCTTTAATTTGTAAATATAAACTTTCTGAAATGCATGTAACATCGCTCCCAGTGTCGAGGAGCACGTCTATTTCTTTGTCAAATATTGAAACTTTAATTTCAGATCTCATATTCCCTATAAATTCCCTTTGATATTTATCTTCGTCTTCCTCGAAGACGGTTTGCACGAATAACTCCGTTATGGGCAAGTCCGACCTGGCTTTTAAGGTGTTTAATATGCTACTTACATTGTCGTTATAACCAAGGCCTTCTCTATTAAAATTTGCTTTTAAAGTAATAGGTTTTCGCAACCCTCTATTGTTTTTACCCAATGTTTGACCAGGTCGCCAACCCAGTTTTAATAACATATTTAATGCTTTGTTCCCTTTTACATTGTAAGGGGTCGAATCGGGAACTAGTTCGGTACCTCTACAGCTCTAAATTTGGCTCAGGGGCCGTAACATCAGGTTGGTCATTAGTGAAATGTATTTCATGTACTTCATTAACCTTCTTTTTTCCCTCTTCGGGTTTACGCCATGTTTTGTATGATTGTTGTATTTCTTTATGTTTTTGCTCCGTATTATTATTAAACTTCCTCCTTTTCTCATTATAGTAAGGTTCAGGACCTTCATCTTGTTTGTCGATGTCATCTAAGTTTCTTAAGAAATCTGTCGTATCTATTATTGTCTCAATTTTAGCTATTCTCCATAATTGCTGCACAGTTTTAGGATAATGTCTGATGACATCAGTTACTAATTGTTTTTCAGGTATCGGATATGATAATGTTTGTGCCTTCTCAACCACATAAAGAAAATAACTAACCATGGTGGGGTGTGTACTTCTATTCCATTTATTTTGCACAAGGAATCTCTTTACTTTATTTTGTTCTTCTTCACCCCAAAACACTCTTAGGAAGTCAGCTTTAAAATCATCAAAAGTTGTCCAACGCACATTATTAATGCGAGCCCAATACTTTGCTTCACCTACTAAGCACTCTTGTGCAATCGAAATTTCGAGACCATTAGATGGAACTTTCTTTAAATAATTGGTGAGATCTTCCAAAAATGATACTGGATGAGTATTTCCATTACCAAATTTCGGCTTTTCTATTGTTACATTATGTACATTATATACAATATTTTGTCTAGGATCATTTACATGAGAGGTGCTCGCCCCGGACACCTCTTCTTGATTTATTTTAATTTGGTAATCTTTCGTTTGGTTAATAAATTTTTCCTCAAGATCCTTTATTTTAACCTCAAAGGTTTTCACTGCATTCTTAATTAATTTCTGAAGCATTTTCATCTCATCTTTAGGCTTAGCCTTAATTGAGGTTGATTTTTTCTTATTTTTAGCCATTTTTAATTTTTATTTCCACTTGCTTTTTTTTCTCACTTTTTGTGTTCTTCACTTACTTTAATTGAGTTTTTCCACTTATTTCACTTTATAATATATAGAATTGCAGTTTTTTTTTTTACACCTGTTGTGTCCTTCACTTAGTTTAATTGAGTCTTTCCACTTATTTCACTTTTTATTATTTCGCTCCGTTATGCACACACCTCCTATATTATTACTCAATTTTAATATTTAAGCCCCACCCCCAGACTCTCAACCACCCCCAGCAAACACCACTCTCCAAGACACCTCTCCATTTCACGGACAACAAATTGTAGGCATATAGCCTACCTCATAATTTTATATTACCGGCCTCCTATTTAAAATTTAACCTCTATCCTGGTCACGGCACCAAATTGTAACGAACCCCCCCCCATCTTTTTTCTCTTCTACTATATATCCACTTATACTTGTATTTCTTTAGAATCTATATCTGTAAAATATATAAATATATCTAATTTACGTGACCAGTATAACTTGATCTTTCTAAAGGTTTAAATATAGGCCGTTTAATAAATTTATGGCGTGATCGTCTTAGTTAGGACCCTTTTTTACGTTGTGTTTGTATAGTAACTTAGTTCTTTTAGGTGTATCTTGGAAGAATGAATATTCACGAGAGCAATCGAAAGCTGTTGGTAGAGTCTTATAAGCTAGAGAACCCCGTTCACGAAGACGGAGCTCAAAAAGGTTAAGAACAATAAATTGTCCCTATTCCACTTGTATCTGGTTCACAACAGTCAATTCCTTATTAATTAATCCCTTCCCGCTTGGAAAAGGCTCACAATATTTATATCAAATACCAGTTACAAGGGCTTCGCTCTCCCACATTTTAAAAAAATGTGGAGGAGGTACACGGCCCCACACACGCCGCGCACGGTGAGCGCCAACCATTTTAATGCGCTCCCCCCGAAGGGTACGCAAAGTTGGGAACTGGACCGTAGTCCACAGCAAAATAACTGGCGAACCAGTAAAAGAGGACTTGGCCCCTTGATAGTGCGTAAGCACAAACATCGACCGAAGTCGCGCATGTCAATGCGTGTAAACGCCATACAGAATACGATCAATTCCAGCCACAGTGAATGTACGTCACACGGGTTAGGCAACAATAGGCACACTGACCATAAAAAGCCCTCCGTGAGCGCCACCACCTGCCAGACCGCCGTTTCTGCAGACGTGATGTAAGTGTAAGGCATAAGCACCAATTGCATGTTCAGCACGGCCAATTGGCCGCAGAGCGTGTCATGAGTCTACCGCTCACCTCAAGGGAATGGGGTCCCACGTTGCGCGGCTTTCGGCCGCAGCCTTGAGAGCCTCCTCAGATTCTCCCTCCAGCTACCACCCGCATGAGGTCAACACATATGCTCCACCAACCAATACAATGGCAGATATAGCCAATAGGCAGTTATAAGATAATAGTAATAATTCGCCATCAGAAAGGGTTTGTGTCACTGACGTTGAGTATGTGCATTTTTCGATCATGTTTGTCTCACCCACCAACAAGTTGCCTTCAATCTCTCAAAGGTGGGAACTTTATAGAGATATATTATTAAGTTGTTATATAAAACATCATGGAGGGCAGACAGTCTGCAGCCCCGCAATGAAGGGACCCGACTTGGGCAAAGCTACTTAGGTTGTGAGTCAAACCAAGACGCAGAGAGCGCCATTGAGAATAGCGACCCGCCAAACAACCATCGTAGAGACGCAATGCTACAAAATGCAACAAGCATCAATACGACTATCGTCGGGCTTACACCATCCCAAGGTCTCCCATACAGTCCCAGCAGACATCACCACCCGCATACCTCCATCGACCAGAACCACAAGATGCATCGAATCAGGTGCAGCACACCCGCAGATCCATCACAAGACACAATACTGCAAGTAGCAGTAAGCATCAATGCAACTATCATACGGATGGCGCCCCCTCACAACACACCCACATGATCCCTATCAACTTTGGTAACAAAATTTGATAATGTTGTTAACTAAAAATACCACTAACGTATCATAGTAGTACGGTACTAAGACGTCAGTAGCCAAAACTCCACGTATCATAGCGCTATTGCACTAAGACATGAAGTTGAGTATGCTTGCTGCACTTAAAAGTACTACCAAACACACTCACCCTAATCCGAAAGATAGCCGACGTAACATAACGCTATGCGCTAAGACGCCGCCCACAACCGGTAGGGGTGTGCGATGTCCACGGGCAAGTCGTATTGCTACAACAAACCCGCTTACCACCGGCACTAAGATGATATGTCTAGGACACATCGGTTAGTGAGTCCAAGTTTACCTCGGTCTCAGAGGCTGCGAAGCAACCTACACGCCACTATAATAATCCTTTTTAAGTCCCATTTCTTTCAATATAATGCTTTTACATATTTGAGACCTTCCACATATTTGCTTTATTTCATAGACCATACTACTGTATGTCTTATTCATATGGGACTTCAAGTCATAACTCTGCTATCATAATGCTTATGCATCATAGAGACCTTCTATATTAATGCTTTGGTTCGTCAGACCTTACTATGTTAAGTCCCTAATATAGGACTAGTCATTGTGCAACCTTAGTACTAGCAGTCGGTCAGCCGACCACCCCATATATATGTACAACCTTCGGTATGTGTCTCCGACAACGCCCTAATATAAGGGAACATTACAAGAACACGTTCATTAACTTAGAAATTTTCCAATTATTACACGAACACCTTCATCAACTTAGAAAATTTTAATCCATTTTTTCTATTATATTACAAATGTTATTTATCTTTGTTATTGCAATATAATCGCCTTGTATTTATATGATTTGATACATTTTTAACATTTTAAGCAGGTTTTTAATAAATTTAGAGATTTTTAGAGACATTTTATGCGTTTACTAATATATATAATATTCAATATTCCAAATGGATATTTTTGAACTTTATGCTTATTATTTGCATTTTATTGTTTAAATTATAATTTCTAAGACATTTTTAAATGTCTGTATAATGAATTTAATTATTATTTATTAATAATAATTATGAGGCGTCACAATCCACCCCCAAATTTTATGTTAATGATACACATAGTGGAGTCGTTAATATAAAATTTTAGTATTTTGAGAGCATATACACTACACTCACATAATTGTTTATATATCTGTTCTTTCCTCTTTTAATCTGTTACAATACGGCATATGTTATCAAATCCCCCTGCCCCAGAGAATGGCCGCCACCAACACCCCTTCAACCAGAATTATCACATTGTGATAACACCATAATTCAAGTTATTGTATATCGTGTTGTTAATAAAGTTTGCAGTCAATTGTCGATTTCTTATTTTATTAATTTATCTTTAAATCTTTGAAACATTATTTTCGATAGTGTCACACTTTATGTGCATAGAATCCAGTTGGATATTTGTTGAGGTCAGTTCGATACCACATAGGATAAATGTGTTTGAGCCATTCACCCTGACCCAACTCCCATATTTATTTAATAAAAATGATTACAAAATTATCTTACGATCTATATTTACAACTCTTCATTATATATTAATAACGTTCTTCTATCATATAACAAATCTCTTGCACATAACTTTAATAATTTTAGACCTTTAACTTAAACAATTATTTCCATGGGCCACCCACAAAACCCTTTTATGTTACAATATTTATTTAATTACTCTAATTTATACAAAAAGAAATTATTATTTAAAATATTTTAATAAGTGAATAGCATTGAAAATTCCTCTAATTTCGTTTGTCTCTGGATTTGCTAAGGTATATACATTGTCAAATGGTACGGCTGCTATTACATAAGGTCCTTCATATGCGAAATTGAACTTACTAATAACTTTATTATCAGCGTCTGATCTACTAGATCTTGAAATTTTTACTAAGTCACCAATATTATATTTTATTAATCTATTTCGCTTATCAAATTTTGTGTTTCTTATTCGACTTGCCTCTTTTAAATTTTTACGCATTTGTTGTCTAATTTGTTCGACATTATGTTTGTCTTTACTTTTGGAAATTACTTTGTCAAAAGACATCTCATTAGACTCACCATAAAGAATCTCACAAGGCGTGAAGCCTGTACTATTGTTGGCAATATTAACGCCCAATCTTTGTGGTTAGTATGACAAAGCGTCCTATATAATCTGCTCAACTCTTTATTTACTCGCTCTGTTGTATTTGGTCTAGGATTTCTAACTGTGGTATATATTGGCTTTATATTTAATTCACTCATTGATTGTTTCCAGTGATTACTTACGAACTGTTTTCCATTATCTGTCATTATTGCCTTGGGCTTTATAATCTCAACAAAATGCTTTACTTTTGTTACAACAGACTTTGCTGTTGACTGTTTTAAAGGATATAATTTGATAAATTTACTGAATGAATCTTGAATGACAAATATGAAAGTGTACCCAAAGGTACCTGATACAAGTGGTCCATATAAGTCTGCCATGACTATATCGCCAATGTTTTCTGTTATTATAGATTTGCAGGGACCCACATATGTTATATTGCTTTTCTTAGATAACTGACATAAATGACAAGCCCTTAATTGGTTTTTAATATCTTTTGTTAAACCTTTCCAAAAGAATCTGTCTCTCACATATTTAATTACCTTATAGGGTCCTTGATGACCCATTTCGACATGCACTTGATTTATAATATCTTGTCTCAATGCTTTAGGTAAATATGTTACTTCTTGTAAATTCGTTTTGTAATATAATACATCAATTTTCAAACTATATCTTTTAAATTTATTGTTTTGTTTTATTATGGAAGTATTTAATGTCTTTAACTTTTCAATAATAGCCAACGACTCTGAATCTTGTAATTGATATACTGATAAGGATTTTAATTTTTCTATCAACTCAATATTCGGTTCGCTCTCTGTGTAAGCAATTTCTAAACTATTATTTTTATCCTCTTGTATTAAATCGCCATCAGGAGGATAACGTGATAGCACATCTGCAACAATATTACGTCTACCCGATATATGCTGTACTTCATAATTAAATTGTTCTATATACAAAATCCATCGGGTTACTCTACCATTGAATAACTTCATATTATTAATAAACAATAATGCTTTATGATCAGTTAGTATTATTACTTTACTGCCCCTCAAATATGTTTCAAATTTCTTTAGGCAGCTTATTACAGCATAAAACTCTTGTTCAGTAACAGACCAATTTAATTCGGGGCCTTTTAAGGCTTTACTATGATAGCCTAAAATTCTCATTTCATTATTATCATCTATCTGATATAGTACTCCGGCCATACCCACACCGGAACAATCTGTTTGTAAATAATACGGCTTAGTAAAGTCTGGATGATGCAATTGTATTGTATTAATAAATTGTTGTTTTATAAAATCAAATGCCTTCTGTTCTTTACCGCTCCATTGGAACTTTCGTCCCTTTTTAAGTAATTCACAGAGCGGTATTATGCTCTCGCTGTAATTTGGTATAAACCTTCTATAAAAATTGCATAGACCTAAAAAGGCCCTTAATTGTTTAATCTTTTTAGGTGCTGGAAACTCTTGGATCGCTCGAATCTTATCGGGATCTGTCTTTATGCCTTCTGTTGAAATTATAAAACCCAGCATTTTAATTTCTTTACAAATAAATTCACATTTCTGCAAGTTACACGTTAAGCCAGCTTTGTTCAATTTACTTAAAACAATATCAATGTGCTCCAAATGTTTATCTAACGTTCCTGTTGTAATAATGGCTAGATCATCTAAATAGTTCACACAAAATTCTTGGACTTCTGGTCCTAATATTAAATTCATGGCTCTGCTAAAGCTTCCTACTGATGTTTTTAATCCTTGCGGCAAAACATTATATACATATGACTTTCCATTGAATGTGAATCCAGTATATTTTCTACCATCTTTATTTATCGGAATTTGAAAATATGCATTATTTAAGTCAATGGTAGTGATATAATTCGCTCCGTGAAATGAATTCAAAACATCTAATTGTATAGGTGGTTTCTCTGTTTCTGCAACCATTTTCTTATTTATGCTTTCTGGCATCAAGCAGAACTCTAATTGAGCCGTCTTTTTTAAGAGTGAATGTCAATGGACTACTGTAAGGCGTTTATGTCCTTGTGATGATACCAGCTTGTTCCATTTCATTTAACTTTTCTTCCATTTTCGCTCTATATGCATATGGAATGGGATAGGACCTAGTAACTATAGGTTCATCATCGATCATTTCAATTTTATGCTCATAGCAATTGGCTCTTCCCAATTTGCTCGAAAACATATTCTTATGCTTTTCCAAAACCTTACTAAGTTTTGCCCTTGCAGAGACCTCCAATGTAGATCCTATTTTTATATTTATTAAGGGATCATCGGTACATTGTTTGATCCAGTTATTATGTAATACAGATTTATTATTACATTTGAAAGGTATAAAGTAGTCTTTGTTTTTCACTTTAAATTCTATTCGAACAGTAGTATTTCTCAAATTAATCAATATTTTATTTCTCTTGAGCCAGTCAAAGCCTAATATTAAAGGTCTTATTAAATTACCTACAATTAAAGTTTTTGTTTCAAAGACTACTTCATCTATCTTTATAGGCAATATGATCATCTGTTGTATTTTTGTGCTGCGCTGCCCAACAGCACCTTTTATTTGCATTGCTTTAACTGGCATTATTGATATTTTACGATTATTATCTTTAATTTGTAAATATAAACTTTCTGAAATGCATGTAACATCGCTCCCAGTGTCGAGGAGCACGTCTATTTCTTTGTCAAATATTGAAACTTTAATTTCAGATCTCATATTCCCTATAAATTCCCTTTGATATTTATCTTCGTCTTCCTCGAAGACGGTTTGCACGAATAACTCCGTTATGGGCAAGTCCGACCTGGCTTTTAAGGTGTTTAATATGCTACTTACATTGTCGTTATAACCAAGGCCTTCTCTATTAAAATTTGCTTTTAAAGTAATAGGTTTTCGCAACCCTCTATTGTTTTTACCCAATGTTTGACCAGGTCGCCAACCCAGTTTTAATAACATATTTAATGCTTTGTTCCCTTTTACATTGTAAGGGGTCGAATCGGGAACTAGTTCGGTACCTCTACAGCTCTAAATTTGGCTCAGGGGCCGTAACATCAGGTTGGTCATTAGTGAAATGTATTTCATGTACTTCATTAACCTTCTTTTTTCCCTCTTCGGGTTTACGCCATGTTTTGTATGATTGTTGTATTTCTTTATGTTTTTGCTCCGTATTATTATTAAACTTCCTCCTTTTCTCATTATAGTAAGGTTCAGGACCTTCATCTTGTTTGTCGATGTCATCTAAGTTTCTTAAGAAATCTGTCGTATCTATTATTGTCTCAATTTTAGCTATTCTCCATAATTGCTGCACAGTTTTAGGATAATGTCTGATGACATCAGTTACTAATTGTTTTTCAGGTATCGGATATGATAATGTTTGTGCCTTCTCAACCACATAAAGAAAATAACTAACCATGGTGGGGTGTGTACTTCTATTCCATTTATTTTGCACAAGGAATCTCTTTACTTTATTTTGTTCTTCTTCACCCCAAAACACTCTTAGGAAGTCAGCTTTAAAATCATCAAAAGTTGTCCAACGCACATTATTAATGCGAGCCCAATACTTTGCTTCACCTACTAAGCACTCTTGTGCAATCGAAATTTCGAGACCATTAGATGGAACTTTCTTTAAATAATTGGTGAGATCTTCCAAAAATGATACTGGATGAGTATTTCCATTACCAAATTTCGGCTTTTCTATTGTTACATTATGTACATTATATACAATATTTTGTCTAGGATCATTTACATGAGAGGTGCTCGCCCCGGACACCTCTTCTTGATTTATTTTAATTTGGTAATCTTTCGTTTGGTTAATAAATTTTTCCTCAAGATCCTTTATTTTAACCTCAAAGGTTTTCACTGCATTCTTAATTAATTTCTGAAGCATTTTCATCTCATCTTTAGGCTTAGCCTTAATTGAGGTTGATTTTTTCTTATTTTTAGCCATTTTTAATTTTTATTTCCACTTGCTTTTTTTTCTCACTTTTTGTGTTCTTCACTTACTTTAATTGAGTTTTTCCACTTATTTCACTTTATAATATATAGAATTGCAGTTTTTTTTTTTACACCTGTTGTGTCCTTCACTTAGTTTAATTGAGTCTTTCCACTTATTTCACTTTTTATTATTTCGCTCCGTTATGCACACACCTCCTATATTATTACTCAATTTTAATATTTAAGCCCCACCCCCAGACTCTCAACCACCCCCAGCAAACACCACTCTCCAAGACACCTCTCCATTTCACGGACAACAAATTGTAGGCATATAGCCTACCTCATAATTTTATATTACCGGCCTCCTATTTAAAATTTAACCTCTATCCTGGTCACGGCACCAAATTGTAACGAACCCCCCCCCATCTTTTTTCTCTTCTACTATATATCCACTTATACTTGTATTTCTTTAGAATCTATATCTGTAAAATATATAAATATATCTAATTTACGTGACCAGTATAACTTGATCTTTCTAAAGGTTTAAATATAGGCCGTTTAATAAATTTATGGCGTGATCGTCTTAGTTAGGACCCTTTTTTACGTTGTGTTTGTATAGTAACTTAGTTCTTTTAGGTGTATCTTGGAAGAATGAATATTCACGAGAGCAATCGAAAGCTGTTGGTAGAGTCTTATAAGCTAGAGAACCCCGTTCACGAAGACGGAGCTCAAAAAGGTTAAGAACAATAAATTGTCCCTATTCCACTTGTATCTGGTTCACAACAGTCAATTCCTTATTAATTAATCCCTTCCCGCTTGGAAAAGGCTCACAATATTTATATCAAATACCAGTTACAAGGGCTTCGCTCTCCCACATTTTAAAAAAATGTGGAGGAGGTACACGGCCCCACACACGCCGCGCACGGTGAGCGCCAACCATTTTAATGCGCTCCCCCCGAAGGGTACGCAAAGTTGGGAACTGGACCGTAGTCCACAGCAAAATAACTGGCGAACCAGTAAAAGAGGACTTGGCCCCTTGATAGTGCGTAAGCACAAACATCGACCGAAGTCGCGCATGTCAATGCGTGTAAACGCCATACAGAATACGATCAATTCCAGCCACAGTGAATGTACGTCACACGGGTTAGGCAACAATAGGCACACTGACCATAAAAAGCCCTCCGTGAGCGCCACCACCTGCCAGACCGCCGTTTCTGCAGACGTGATGTAAGTGTAAGGCATAAGCACCAATTGCATGTTCAGCACGGCCAATTGGCCGCAGAGCGTGTCATGAGTCTACCGCTCACCTCAAGGGAATGGGGTCCCACGTTGCGCGGCTTTCGGCCGCAGCCTTGAGAGCCTCCTCAGATTCTCCCTCCAGCTACCACCCGCATGAGGTCAACACATATGCTCCACCAACCAATACAATGGCAGATATAGCCAATAGGCAGTTATAAGATAATAGTAATAATTCGCCATCAGAAAGGGTTTGTGTCACTGACGTTGAGTATGTGCATTTTTCGATCATGTTTGTCTCACCCACCAACAAGTTGCCTTCAATCTCTCAAAGGTGGGAACTTTATAGAGATATATTATTAAGTTGTTATATAAAACATCATGGAGGGCAGACAGTCTGCAGCCCCGCAATGAAGGGACCCGACTTGGGCAAAGCTACTTAGGTTGTGAGTCAAACCAAGACGCAGAGAGCGCCATTGAGAATAGCGACCCGCCAAACAACCATCGTAGAGACGCAATGCTACAAAATGCAACAAGCATCAATACGACTATCGTCGGGCTTACACCATCCCAAGGTCTCCCATACAGTCCCAGCAGACATCACCACCCGCATACCTCCATCGACCAGAACCACAAGATGCATCGAATCAGGTGCAGCACACCCGCAGATCCATCACAAGACACAATACTGCAAGTAGCAGTAAGCATCAATGCAACTATCATACGGATGGCGCCCCCTCACAACACACCCACATGATCCCTATCAACTTTGGTAACAAAATTTGATAATGTTGTTAACTAAAAATACCACTAACGTATCATAGTAGTACGGTACTAAGACGTCAGTAGCCAAAACTCCACGTATCATAGCGCTATTGCACTAAGACATGAAGTTGAGTATGCTTGCTGCACTTAAAAGTACTACCAAACACACTCACCCTAATCCGAAAGATAGCCGACGTAACATAACGCTATGCGCTAAGACGCCGCCCACAACCGGTAGGGGTGTGCGATGTCCACGGGCAAGTCGTATTGCTACAACAAACCCGCTTACCACCGGCACTAAGATGATATGTCTAGGACACATCGGTTAGTGAGTCCAAGTTTACCTCGGTCTCAGAGGCTGCGAAGCAACCTACACGCCACTATAATAATCCTTTTTAAGTCCCATTTCTTTCAATATAATGCTTTTACATATTTGAGACCTTCCACATATTTGCTTTATTTCATAGACCATACTACTGTATGTCTTATTCATATGGGACTTCAAGTCATAACTCTGCTATCATAATGCTTATGCATCATAGAGACCTTCTATATTAATGCTTTGGTTCGTCAGACCTTACTATGTTAAGTCCCTAATATAGGACTAGTCATTGTGCAACCTTAGTACTAGCAGTCGGTCAGCCGACCACCCCATATATATGTACAACCTTCGGTATGTGTCTCCGACAACGCCCTAATATAAGGGAACATTACAAGAACACGTTCATTAACTTAGAAATTTTCCAATTATTACACGAACACCTTCATCAACTTAGAAAATTTTAATCCATTTTTTCTATTATATTACAAATGTTATTTATCTTTGTTATTGCAATATAATCGCCTTGTATTTATATGATTTGATACATTTTTAACATTTTAAGCAGGTTTTTAATAAATTTAGAGATTTTTAGAGACATTTTATGCGTTTACTAATATATATAATATTTAATATTCCAAATGGATATTTTTGAACTTTATGCTTATTATTTGCATTTTATTGTTTAAATTATAATTTCTAAGACATTTTTAAATGTCTGTATAATGAATTTAATTATTATTTATTAATAATAATTATGAGGCGTCACAATATCTTAACATTGATTTTCACCAATGCACCCTTGTATTTTACCCCATATCTTTATTTCTACATAACATATGGTTACATAATTTAATTTGTAAAAAAACACATACAAACACATTATGTTATACACGTCGTTATCACATAAAAACATGATAAGTAATTCAACAAAATACACCTCATTTACAGAACATTTTCAAAGTTAGAAATCTTAAACATCTAACACACATGATTAAAATAACAATCTTTATTAATAAACACGAATATCTTAACTAATACAAAGTTTAATTCACAATTTAAAGGAATTAATATACTTTAATCCTACTTTGATTTTCATATATAAATCTATTATTATTTCACTATTTTAAGTACAAATTTAGGCACTTTTAAGACAGCACTGTTCTTATTAATACACACAACAATCCTGAAACATTAATTTCTTATTTCTACTCACATTACAGAAATTTTCACAAATTAATAAAGTTTATTTTTATTTTTATTGTATATTATTTAGAACCTGTTCAAATCCCATACAACATGAACAACCGATCCGTACATGACCCTTATCATATCAGTAGAAGGCTAGTGCTTTCTTTGTCTAAATTACAACTATTTCTGTTCATTACGAAACATTATTTGTTTACATATGCTATTCTTATCTAGCCCTAATGAATCTTATGTCTTATCACAAGAGCAAAATATATTTTCATCTAAAATAAGTATCTAATTTCATATAAGACTTTATTCGCTGATTACTATGTAACACATGACTCTAAATTAATCTAAAAATCAAGTTTTATGCAATTAACTCTCGACCGGGGAATCGAACCCCGAAACTTCGTTCGACATTATATTGAATCTACTTAGTTTTAACATAGATTAATAACTTTTTTTGAAGTGCATATATAATAGCAATAACTTCAAATCTTCAAATTATTTATTTATTATGGAATGAAAAATGGTAAACTATTTTCAAACGCGTCACCAACAAGCAGCGTAAAGTGAAATTTTACGTTGGTAGAAAACAGCAGTTTTTTTTTTATAGGATAAGGGTGACAAACGAGCACACAGTCCACCTGATGGTAAGTGGTTACTGCGGCCCATAGACATCTACATCTATGCTCGTTTGCGAATCAAAATGCAGATGCGTTGTCACCCGTGAGGACTAAGATAGAATGCCTCATGTTCGCGCCAAACACTTTCAAGGAACGAACGCGAGAGGGCGTGCGGCTCAGTGTCATACCGGTTTGACATTCGGTCGTGCGTAAAACGCCCAAGGGCTACCAGTCGTCCATAAGCGGTGCTAACGATTGGCACGCTGTATTCTGTTAGGGAACTCGGAATAATTCGGCGCGGCCAGTAAATATACGGTCTATCATTGTGACGCGCATTCCTGCTGGAGAGCTTCCCAGGGACTCATTGTGTTTGACTCAGAATCTGCATAAGTGCATTAGGCAATATTAGCTAGTGCGGCCTCTAATATTCTAGAATTAACTGTTGCGACGCGAAACGGTAGTGACCTTTAATAAACTGTAAACTCTGTGTGCGTTTTGTGTGTTAACCTTATAACCAGCGATAGTTAGTGGCTTCTGTAAGTTAGTAAATCGTACGATAGAGTTAATTGACTGTCAACGTGACGAAAGAAGAAAGTGACTGTGGATAACCTCAAAAGGCCCCCTCAAGTTGGAGCGGTGTCGACGCTCGGGCTGCTGCCGACGGCCAAGGTCTAGGTTCAATCACCATCAGTCACACCCAGATACACACCACATCACCATTCTTTCCCTTGCACTACACAACCACATGCGACCTGACCGACTCCGGAGGGACCAGTCGCCTTGGATAGAGGTAAGTAAGCTTCGTCCAAATTCCTTCCGGTCGACTGGCCGTAGTATAACGCTCCCTTTGCTTTTTTTGCTCGGGAAGTCTTCTGCTCATGGGCCCCAGGGGATTGGATCCTTTAAGGGAGCAACCGTAGGCCGTAACACCTCATTTCCAGTAAAAAGGGCCTCCGGCCACCTGCACTCACCAAGCTAAACGCAGAGGTAAACCTCTACTTCACGCTGGTATTCTGAGAAGTCGTGGTACCACCCCGGTTCGAGTCGGCCCATCCGTGCGACAGCAAAAGCTGCCGCGTGGCTCTACCACTGTTAGATGTTTATGCTGCTATATCACGTTGGAGATTTTCAGTGCATGTATTAATAAGACATTATAGCTTAGTTGTGTGTACATAATCGATGGTAGATGTAGGAATCAATGAGATACAACATTCAGCAGTCATGTGGACCGTGTACACATTCGTCATCTACAAAACCTTCTTTAGTCACTGTTTAAATAAAATACTATAGTGTTAGGAATGAGAGTAAAAAAATAAAAGTATAATGCAGAACGCTATTTTATTGCTGACTAGCGATCCGCCCCGGCTTCGCACGGGTGATTTCTAGATTTTGACAACAGTGCCACCTACCGGGTCCAATAGTAAATCTAAACCATCCAGGGAACCATTCAAACACACAAAAAATTCAGCAAAATCAGTCGAGTCGTTTTCGAGTTTTAGCGAGACTAACAGACAGTAATTAATTTTTATATATAAAGATGATGATTAATTCCGTAAGCAAGAGAACAAGTCGAACAAATAATCGCAAGAATAATTTATAATAATAGAATATTTAATATTAACAGTGTTAAAATTACAAAGATTCAATCAGGCACCATTGAACGTTAAATAAAACTAGACCCCATACCGCCTCTGTAAGACATATAGTTGCCTAATCTTGTCAGTCAGCCGACGGATGGAATGGATTGCTTCTATCGGAACAATTTGGAACTTCATCAATCACCAACGAGAGGTGACCCGAATGTAACGGCGCTGAAGGATCAATTCAACTAAAACGCCTTTTTGTTGATCCTGATGGATAGACAGCTTCTTAATCAGTGATTGGCGGCTCGTGAGTACATCTTAGTTCTAGGCTAAAACCTTTCTGCACGAGGTTATTCCGTTATTAAATTAAATGAAGCAGGAGTTTATATCATTTTTTTTTTACGAATATGATAATAATAAAAACATGCGTGAGTGTCGTGGAACACTCGGTTGGAACGAAGTTCCTTATTATTGATAAACGTATAATATTATCAATTAACAAATACAAATAAACGTATTACTAGCGTCTATTAAAATGAAGCGTCATTTAAAATAAAATACACTATGACACAAGGGGTAGTGACGAAAAAATCTTACACATTTTGTCGCTTAGCTCCCATCCGCCAAACCCATACCGTCCGATAAGGAACTTTCGTTCGAATAATTTCCAGCAGGCCGAATTTTCAGTCACGGCTGCCAATTTCCACGGACATTAGCCATCTGCGCAGGACAGGTGCTTCTACTCCCTCACTCTCATAATCCGATGGGACGGCAAAGCGACGGTAGACCTTCAGCTGTTTTGTGCGTTTCAATCTATTTCATTCGTAAGACTAAAGTATGTAGTAACAATAATTTATTAATTTATGATAATGAATCACGCCTACTCTCATTTTTAAGAGGTTAATGCACCTGGGAAAGTCCGCCGCGCTGTTTCTATGCGGGCTGGCTGAGCGAAAGTTCTAGAAATAGTTAGTATTTCTACAGACTATCTTATTATGACTTTCTATATCGTCAAGAACGAGGAAAATTATTGAGCTAAGGTAAGAGTATCCTACAACGCTGTAGATCCAGGACTCGAATCCCTGCGAGGATATGATTTGTATTTTATGTCAAAATGAAATGAAATGAAGTGAATAAAATACGATGCAGGGAAAGGAAAAAAAACGAAACAATATAAAAATATAATAAATTCAAATCCGTTTAGATAAGTAGTTTCTCTTTCTTGTTGTAGATTGTTCCGGCTATATTCGGATACGGGTAGGTTATGAATAATAACCATTCCTTGTTAATATAAAAAAGGATGAATTTGTACTTCCTCTTAATCGTCTAAATAGTTAACTTTGTTATAAGTCCAAACGCGCAATGTTGGCATTTGGCAACATACGAGTACTGTTTTTCACTCTAAAATTGTTTTTTAATTTTAAAATCTATTACTTAAATTTATTTCATATAATATAAAAAAGTCGCACATTTGAGGGATAAACCTGCTCGAGCGACTGTTTGTTCTAAAGCACCGTTCTTCATATTTAGTCGGAACTTACATCAGTTTAATCATTGCTTTGAATTTAACAAAGATATAAAAGAGTTTTAAAAAAATAGTTTTTTGAAGTGACTGAAGTGATGCATTGAAGTGACACACGAACTCGAACTTACAGTCCTGTTAAAAGCCCTAATTTAAATAATGAAAAGTGACAACTGCAGCTCATGCAAGTTGCCATGATAAAGCACTTTTTTAACAGGAGGATAAATCAATTTTTTCTATAACTTTTTTTTCTCTTTTAAAAAAAAACGTTACCCCCACACTAGGATTTTCTCCTGTGTCGTGGAGGTAGTTTAGAAACATAAATTGCACAAGGACAAACATCCAGACCCGGAACAATTATTTGTAGGCCATACAAATACTTGTTCCGTGCGGGATTCGAACCCGCGGCCCCCAGCGCTACAACTCATTGCTAAGCCACTGCGCCACGGAGCCGTAATAACTAGTTTAAGTCTGCACAAAATAATATATAAATGTTGTGTGAACCAACTACGCGTTTAATTAACTTTCTTGCAGTAATCTAAAATAAATTTTGAGCAATTCAATAAAGGATTGAAGAAGATTTAGAGGAGTCGAGGTCATTTGGAAAAATAATTCACTTACATTCAATCTTTCCCCTTAAGAAATGTTGCAGATCAAACTAATTAGGCTGATGTTGTTTTCATTTCATCAAAAGGCGTCTTGCCAGCTTGAATAAGACGTGGAGGAGATAATTAAATTTGCCTACACCGCTACTGACGATCTTTGAAGCGAGATCTTCTGCAAATACAAACATCGATGTTCTCGCTAGGAGCTTTAGTACGAAGTAAATGGATAAGTAAAAGTCTTTTAAGAAACAAGTAACAAATTAAAAATCTTTAAGCGGGATTAAAACAAAAGTATATCACAAAATAAAATCTTATAATGATTTAAAGACGAAAACTACGGGAGAAGGATACCATTTCTGTTTAGGAATCCAACTGAATAGGTACACTATTTGGCGGCAGAAAATTTCTTTGAAGTTATCCAAATATGTCCATGGACTGCAGTAGCCTGTAGTATGTAGGCTGTAAGTCAACTTGATAATTAGTAAATCCTATTTCTAATCAGTTTTACTTTAACGAGGCCATACAATCATATTTCTCACGTGTGAAATCGTAGATGTAGACGTATTTTAGATCCTAATCGAAATAAGATGTGGATTTTTTACGCTGTAGCGCCATGTTGCAGCTATATTATTAATAAAACTAGACCCCATACCGCCTCTGTAAGACATATAGTTGCCTAATCTTGTCAGTCAGCCGACGGATGGAATGGATTGCTTCTATCGGAACAATTTGGAACTTCATCAATCACCAACGAGAGGTGACCCGAATGTAACGGCGCTGAAGGATCAATTCAACTAAAACGCCTTTTTGTTGATCCTGATGGATAGACAGCTTCTTAATCAGTGATTGGCGGCTCGTGAGTACATCTTAGTTCTAGGCTAAAACCTTTCTGCACGAGGTTATTCCGTTATTAAATTAAATGAAGCAGGAGTTTATATCATTTTTTTTTTACGAATATGATAATAATAAAAACATGCGTGAGTGTCGTGGAACACTCGGTTGGAACGAAGTTCCTTATTATTGATAAACGTATAATATTATCAATTAACAAATACAAATAAACGTATTACTAGCGTCTATTAAAATGAAGCGTCATTTAAAATAAAATACACTATGACACAAGGGGTAGTGACGAAAAAATCTTACACATTTTGTCGCTTAGCTCCCATCCGCCAAACCCATACCGTCCGATAAGGAACTTTCGTTCGAATAATTTCCAGCAGGCCGAATTTTCAGTCACGGCTGCCAATTTCCACGGACATTAGCCATCTGCGCAGGACAGGTGCTTCTACTCCCTCACTCTCATAATCCGATGGGACGGCAAAGCGACGGTAGACCTTCAGCTGTTTTGTGCGTTTCAATCTATTTCATTCGTAAGACTAAAGTATGTAGTAACAATAATTTATTAATTTATGATAATGAATCACGCCTACTCTCATTTTTAAGAGGTTAATGCACCTGGGAAAGTCCGCCGCGCTGTTTCTATGCGGGCTGGCTGAGCGAAAGTTCTAGAAATAGTTAGTATTTCTACAGACTATCTTATTATGACTTTCTATATCGTCAAGAACGAGGAAAATTATTGAGCTAAGGTAAGAGTATCCTACAACGCTGTAGATCCAGGACTCGAATCCCTGCGAGGATATGATTTGTATTTTATGTCAAAATGAAATGAAATGAAGTGAATAAAATACGATGCAGGGAAAGGAAAAAAAACGAAACAATATAAAAATATAATAAATTCAAATCCGTTTAGATAAGTAGTTTCTCTTTCTTGTTGTAGATTGTTCCGGCTATATTCGGATACGGGTAGGTTATGAATAATAACCATTCCTTGTTAATATAAAAAAGGATGAATTTGTACTTCCTCTTAATCGTCTAAATAGTTAACTTTGTTATAAGTCCAAACGCGCAATGTTGGCATTTGGCAACATACGAGTACTGTTTTTCACTCTAAAATTGTTTTTTAATTTTAAAATCTATTACTTAAATTTATTTCATATAATATAAAAAAGTCGCACATTTGAGGGATAAACCTGCTCGAGCGACTGTTTGTTCTAAAGCACCGTTCTTCATATTTAGTCGGAACTTACATCAGTTTAATCATTGCTTTGAATTTAACAAAGATATAAAAGAGTTTTAAAAAAATAGTTTTTTGAAGTGACTGAAGTGATGCATTGAAGTGACACACGAACTCGAACTTACAGTCCTGTTAAAAGCCCTAATTTAAATAATGAAAAGTGACAACTGCAGCTCATGCAAGTTGCCATGATAAAGCACTTTTTTAACAGGAGGATAAATCAATTTTTTCTATAACTTTTTTTTCTCTTTTAAAAAAAAACGTTACCCCCACACTAGGATTTTCTCCTGTGTCGTGGAGGTAGTTTAGAAACATAAATTGCACAAGGACAAACATCCAGACCCGGAACAATTATTTGTAGGCCATACAAATACTTGTTCCGTGCGGGATTCGAACCCGCGGCCCCCAGCGCTACAACTCATTGCTAAGCCACTGCGCCACGGAGCCGTAATAACTAGTTTAAGTCTGCACAAAATAATATATAAATGTTGTGTGAACCAACTACGCGTTTAATTAACTTTCTTGCAGTAATCTAAAATAAATTTTGAGCAATTCAATAAAGGATTGAAGAAGATTTAGAGGAGTCGAGGTCATTTGGAAAAATAATTCACTTACATTCAATCTTTCCCCTTAAGAAATGTTGCAGATCAAACTAATTAGGCTGATGTTGTTTTCATTTCATCAAAAGGCGTCTTGCCAGCTTGAATAAGACGTGGAGGAGATAATTAAATTTGCCTACACCGCTACTGACGATCTTTGAAGCGAGATCTTCTGCAAATACAAACATCGATGTTCTCGCTAGGAGCTTTAGTACGAAGTAAATGGATAAGTAAAAGTCTTTTAAGAAACAAGTAACAAATTAAAAATCTTTAAGCGGGATTAAAACAAAAGTATATCACAAAATAAAATCTTATAATGATTTAAAGACGAAAACTACGGGAGAAGGATACCATTTCTGTTTAGGAATCCAACTGAATAGGTACACTATTTGGCGGCAGAAAATTTCTTTGAAGTTATCCAAATATGTCCATGGACTGCAGTAGCCTGTAGTATGTAGGCTGTAAGTCAACTTGATAATTAGTAAATCCTATTTCTAATCAGTTTTACTTTAACGAGGCCATACAATCATATTTCTCACGTGTGAAATCGTAGATGTAGACGTATTTTAGATCCTAATCGAAATAAGATGTGGATTTTTTACGCTGTAGCGCCATGTTGCAGCTATATTATAGTTGTAGCACGAATGGGTAGGCTCGACCGGGAATGGATTACGCTCTCACAGAATACTAGCATAATTTTTTTTATAGAATACGGATGACAAACGAGCACACCAACCATTTACCATCAGGTGGAATACCTGATGGTAAATGGTTGCTGTGGCCCATAGACATCTACATCTATTCTCATTTGCTAATCAAAATGCAGATGTGTTGTCAGCCGCATTTTATGCTGGTATTCTGTGAGAGCGTGCTCCTTACCCGATCTAGCTGACCCATTCGTGCTACAACCATATTTATATAGCTGCAGCATGGCTCTACCACGTAAATAAAATAGAAGCTTAATGCTGCTGTGTTTCGTATGCTGAGTGTAGAGAACCGGAGACCCTTTTTACTGAAAATGAGACATTCCATCTTAGTTCTCACGGGTGACGACGGCACCTGGAGCCAACTGTGGCCAATATACCACATATGTATAAGTCAAACTATGGGTGGGCCTATTTTCAGTAGTGGACTTTTGATATACTGTAACGGGTATGTGACTACGGGCCATATACACCACTTTACACGATTGTTACCCGTATAATAATATTGTGTTCAAATATGTTATACATGTAAGTCTATTGTAATCGTTGTTTCTTTATCCTTAAAAAGGCGAATGTTGCAATATTGCACCTAGTAAAAGAAACCCTAACACCTTAAGTTACAATCTATAACACATCCTTACTAATGATCAAATATATCAGAATGAAATTGAAATAAACAAACTTTGATTAGAGCTTGAAATCTAAAGAATTTTCTTGTCGGGGATAAGTTTCGTATATAAACGAGTACAGAAGTTTTAAAACGATTGATTATTAAGCCGTCTTAGAGCCAAGTTTTTGTGAAAATGAAACAATTGTTTTTAGTATATTTTTTCACTTTTTTACATATCACTTTTGCTGGCAAAGATGTTCCTATGTACAGAAGTTATGAAAATTATAAATGTTTAAAAGTTCAGGGACACAGAAACGCTATTGAAATACTAAAAAACGTATTGCAACAGAATGATGTAAGTAATGGATGTTTAGAATGTGTTTGAGTTTAATTTTTTTTTTATTTTAATTTTAGGAAACTATGTAAATGTAAGGAAAAAACCCATACGCACGAATTTCCTTTAGTAATTTTTATATAATATTTTATTATATACAATATTAAAAACTATAATTAAAAAAAAACTAAAACTAGTAACTTAATTATCATTCCGTCGTACCCCCCGCGGTATTGTGCCAAGAACGCTGGCTACGTTTCCTCGCTGAATGGCTATACTTAGCCTTTAAGCGAGAAAAGAACCAGCCCTCTTATCACCAGCAGCAACGACCAGCCGTGGATTTAGTTCCTTTAGGAACTTCACCACACATGGACCCCATGGACCGATAGTCTCTACATCAAATGGCATAAATATGTAGTCATCTCTCAGAGACTCATATTTGCGCCACTTATTCAGTTCAGCTGCCTCTAATGCCGTCCTGGCTCTAAACGAGATACCCCTGAGATGAAAGGCCGCCAGAGTGTGTACGCAAGTAGTATTCCACACTATGGCTTTACTTCTCTCCCAAGGGACTAATGTCATACCGTCGGGTCTCTTGCCATCGTCTCTAAATATTCCGCAAGGCTCTAAAACCGAGGGAATAATATTTTTATTAGTGTTCGTCAGTATTTTTATCCGATTGCGACATAGTCAAAAAAGGGTAACATTATATATTCCCTTCCTTAGTATATAATAATGTATGTGTCGCTTCTCAATATATTCCGTCTTCTGATATCGTTGACAGTGACAGGTACTCTGAGAAGTAGAATGACTAACATTTAACCACCGGTACACGTACTCGTACGTTAATTAGTTAGTTTCTTCTAGCAGCGGTATAATTTCAAAATCTTTTATCGTCTATTTATGATACAAAGGCCACAAATATTTAAATTAATAATACAATTTATTATGGTAATTAATGCTCAATTAAATCAAATAAAAGTCAATGAATACTGTCCAAAACTTAACTTACGTTTACGAAAAAATATTATAAGATTAGCGCCATTATAATTTATTTTATCAGTATAATTTAATTATTTTTTAAAAATGCGTACTTAAAATTTCGAACACATTTTGTAATAAGCCAGAATGTTTTATTATGTGTCAGTATTATTTTATTATGATTAAAACCTCTTCAATATTAATCTTTTCATGAAGAAAGAAAATGCCTTTCCTATTACTTGTAGCAAAATTTTATCACTCTATAACACCGTTTCCTAGGATACATTGTCATACAACGAGGCACGAGATGGAACTGAATTTGTCGTATCACCCAATTTACAAGCGATTCTTAATGACAATATCGCTCGAGGGAATTTAACTGTGTCAGTTATCTATGATGATATATCTAAGTAAGTGATTTTTATTTCTTTATAACTTGCTTTTAACTATCTGGTTATACTTAATAGATCTTCGAATGTTTAAGGCATTTTATTCTATAATTTTAAGTTTAGCTGCTGGAGTGACTTCTCGCATCCAACCATAGTTTTAATCAAGGCTGGGTGCGGGAATTCGACTCCACTTCAGCCTCGAGTTACGAACTACACACACTACAATTAAGGCACAGAGTGCCAAATAAGAGCAAACTTCTAGAGTATGCTGCTCTGTATCCTCGTCGCCACCATAGTAGCAGCGCTCGTTTAAAAGCTCTTTTTTGGCAATATGGTACAAGAATTTACCAAATCGTCCATGCTCAGAAGGTTACTGCACCTACCGGAAAGACAATGACTCGTGCCACCTGTTAATCCAGTCTGACAGGACGAGAGGAATAGTCTCAACATTTCTGTTTACCTCGGGTAGACCAGTCGCCTTACCTCACTTTTTAAACAAAACTGCCGTACCTACTTCCGCATCTCCAATCCTCTAGAATAGGATGGCACCAATGGAGCAAGGAACTCTGCATACAAGACCCAAGGAGAAAACGAAACGTGTTTCTAGCTCTGAGACCAAGCTTAGTGACCTCAAAGCTAGTTGAGGAACAGTTTGATCGCCCTGGTTCGTTTTGAAATAAATTCCGGATCGTGCGTGTATCGTAGGCAATGAACAAGCTAGCATGGGAGGGTTCTAGGAGTACACAATTTAGACCCGTCATCTCTAGTTTCATTTCCTTATGTTGCCTTGACTGCCTTGTTGGTCTAGTGGTTGTAGTAGTGCGACTGCTGATCATGAGGTCCCGGGTTTGTATCCCGTGTCGGGCCAAACAATATCAGTTATTGAGTTT
The DNA here is from genome assembly GCA_963668995.1 of Parnassius mnemosyne. Classification (NCBI taxonomy): domain Eukaryota; kingdom Metazoa; phylum Arthropoda; class Insecta; order Lepidoptera; family Papilionidae; genus Parnassius; species Parnassius mnemosyne. The sequence goes on along the minus strand of CAVLGL010000035.1, from coordinate 13,478,587 downwards.
TTCCATCAAGAAATTCTCAGTAGCTGCCCGGAGTTAGGAAGTTGGCGGTGTCTCACCCCCGTGTCTCGGAAAACACGTAAATCCGTTGGTCCTGCGCCTGATCTCTCTCCGGTAGTGTCGGTTGACTGTCCCATCGGATTTTGAGAGTGAGGGAATAGAGAGTGCACCTGTGCTTGCGCATACACTTGGACACTATAATCCTGTCCTGCGCCGATGGCTAGTCTCCGTTGCGGCAGGCTTCCGTGACCGAAATTCGGTCTGGAGGACATTATATATATACATACAGCACGAATTCGTCGGCTCTACCGGGGAGGATCAGGCTCTTGCAGAATACCAGCGTAAACGAGCACTATGATGCTGAACCAGCGAGTCTTTTTAAAGTGTTAGTCTATATTTTATACTTAATCGATGTCAACAAGCCACAAAATCCAATTAGTATTAACTGTTTTGAGTATCCGTTTGTTACCCTCACTTGTAAAAAAAGTAAAAGGGACCGATCTAAATCCAGCAGGCTTACTCCTGACATTGTTTTTGAATTTGATTCGGTTTTCGATTCACTAGCGTTGTTTGGAACCAGCCTTTAATTATGAAAATGCCTTCAATCTGAATAAAGAAAGGTATTGCCTTTGTAAACATCAATAAAAATTCATACGAAATTTCGAAATGAAATCTTTAATAAAAGAAATTGACAAAATAGAATAATGAAGAAGCGATAGTGAAAATTATTAAATATTTTACTGTAAAATTAAAGGACTATTAATGTAGTCTAAACTAATCGTAAAAATTTTTAATTTTTAGAATTTTGATGTCGTAGTTTTTGATATGTGTTTTCTTAATGTTACGGTAAAATAAAGATCTCGTTTACACCAGATGCAGATATCGAAAGTTTAGGCGACGAGCAGCAGCGCTAAAGGTGCAAGTCCTCTCGTGGGCAAATCCCCCTTTGGGATAGGCCCATGTGAGGCAGTGGTCCTCCACGGGCTGATGATGATGACGAAGAAGATAATAGAAGGGTATTAGCACCCGCCTTTAAATTTCACCGCATAAGAGCGAAGAGTGTTTATTCCCCATCGGCAGAAATGAAATTGTTAATTACAATATTAAGAGCTGATTTACGACGTGCTATTCGGTAAAGGGAAGGAAATAAAAAAGTGGACTCTTTTCTGCTAGAACCCTCTAAGAAATGAGAAACCTGTGCTAAACAGTGTGACGTTTATATAAGTTGTTAGTTCATCATTTTTCCTATTTTAGGTGATTTAGTGTACAAACTAAGTATAAACGTGCAGCGGGGTATTTAAAGTTCACGACTAATCCACCCCCTGTTGTTTTATCGTTAGCAAAACGGGCTTACTCGCATACCCCGGGGCTACTGAATTAATGTGATTAATGTGTTATTTTCTTAAAATTATGATTTTGTTTTAAGTTTGCGGATTTTTGTAAAGTTAATAATTACTATAATGAATGTTGCCTTTTATTAAAATATTAGACTTGTAGTAATAATTTAAGGCATGTAGGAATTGTGAATTATGAATTTAACAATTATGTTAGGACAAAATCTTAATGATAGGGTGAGAAATATTATGATAAGGTGAAAAAAAGTGTGGTTTTCAAGAAGAAATTGTGACTAAGATTAACAAAATAATTCATCGGTGATTTGGATATAGAAATAATGATTTAGGAAAAAGTGAGAAAGCAAATTTATGCCCGAGAAGTGTGTGGCAGAGTCGGCAAGGGACGCCCTAGACCAGGGGTCGGCAACCTTTTGAGTCGGAAGAGTCAAAACTTACAATTTACAAAATTTCAAAGTTTTTAAAGAGTCACAATTTTTTTTTGTTAGTTGGCTTCTTACTTTACTTTTATTTATATTCATGCAAGAGAACGCTTGCTCGCACGAATATGTCGATCCGAAGATAGTCAGCACTCCAAATACCAACTTCTTCAACTCACTGTAGCAATCTGGAAGACTATTCCATGCGTCGAAAATAAATGCTTCAACTTGCGGCATTTCTTTTTTTTTTGGTACTAGGCGAAGTTTTCCCGAGAAATATTGGCACGGCTGGTATATAAGGCATCACCACTGGTGACAGCACTGGTGATTAACCAGTGCTGTCGTCTGCATAGCAATGAATGTTACTGGTTTGCAACATATCATTTATATGCAGGAGAAACAGCGCTGGTGATAGCACGCAGCCTTGTGGAACACGAGCGTTAGTAGGCTTGTAAGCAGAACATGCACTGACCACGACCTTGATGCTCCGATCAGCAAGGAAAGTGGTTATCCATGTGCACAATTTCTCGGGAAGCCCATAGGAAGGAAGCTTCGAAAGAAGCGCTTTGTGCCAGACCCTTTCGAAGGCCTTCGCTATGTCCGAACTAACGGCCAATGTCTCCACCTTGGACTCTACTGCCTCCGCCCATCTATGAGTCAGGTAGACCAGAAGATCACCAGCTGGTCGACGAGAACCGTACTGGCGGTCACTAATCAGCTGGTGATCTTTAAGGTACCTCATGAGCTGGCAGTTTATAATGGATTCCATTATTTTGGAGAACAAGGAGGTGATGGCGATAGGCCTGTAGTTAGACGGATCTGAGCAGTCAGTCGCCTTTTTAGGAATCGGGTGGACCAAAGCTGTCTTTCATGAATTCGGGAGTAGGCGTACCGGAAAAGACGCGTTGAAACTGGTGCCAACCGGAGCACACGTCTTCAGCACAACGGGAGGTACTCCATCACGCCCACTCGACTTGCTGACGTCCAGAGAGAAGAGTGCTTTGCGAACCGAGCGCTGTGTAAACCGCACATCCGGCATGGAACACACCGCGGGATGGTCGGCGGTGTATTCCCCCCGACATCTAGAGTCGAGTTGGGCGCAAAGAGAGCTTAACAGATCGGCTTTCTCCTTTGCGGCATGGGCCAGTGAGTTGTCCTCTCTGTGCAGAGATGGAAGAGATGGCTGACAGAAGTTCCCTTGGACAGCCTTGGCGAGACACCAGAATGCACGGGTTCCTGAAGGAAGGCGAACTAGCTTCTCGCCAATTCTGCCGATGTGCTCAGACCTTGGCAATGACTTTCTTGAAGAACTTGGAGACGGAATTATACTTCTCTTTAAGAGCGATGGTGTTTACATGCCGAGACGATGATGCGTCAGCCCAGGCCCGGTAGCACTCCTGCTTATAACGTGATGCTATTTTACAGGAGCGACCAAACCATGGCTGTGATCAGCCTCCGATGGGCACCACAGATTTCTTTTAAAGCTGTTAATTTTATGTTGTGTTACGTACATACATTTCTAGATCTCCAATTCTTTCAGATTCCTTTTAAACTCTGTAAATTTTCATCTCCACAAAGCTTTATATTTTAAATCGATCAATTGCATTTCTAGAGATCCAGTATCAACTCCAAATGGCTGAGTGTGGATCGATTTTTAAATGTTTTTTTTATAAAATAAATAATATTTGTGTATGAAACTATAGAGCCGCAGCTTCACATCCAAAGGACCGCATGTGGCTCGCGAGCCGTAAGTTGCCGACCCCTGCCCTAGACGGATTTATGTCTGCCAAAATGGCCGTGCACTACATATAGGACATTGTTATTGTCGTACTATTGTGTCTGAAAACCGGACAATGAAAGTGGTAAAGATCGGCTAAGTTAAGAGTTCCGTTAACCGACAATCATATTACCTATGGATGTAAAGGAAGACCGAGAGGCAATTCAAGTTCGTGCTAAATGGAAGTCCGTAGTCTCTGCCTACCCTTCTGAGTCACTGGCGTGAGAGTTTATGTTATAAAACTGTGTCCTTTAACATGATCAGGGGTAACAACGTTACAAAAAGTTTTAAAACCGCTGTCATTACCATTTTTCTCAAAGTGACTAAGTAATTTCAAACACGCGGTACGTGGTAGAGACACAATGCAGTTATATTATGGTTGTAGTACGAACGGGTCGGCTCGACCAGGGAAGGACCACGCTGTCACGGAATATCAGCGTTAAATAGCAGGTTATTGCTGCTGTGTTGTGTTTGCCGAGTGTAGAGAACCGGTGACCCTTTTACTGCAAACGAGGCATTTGCATTTTAATACTTAATTGAAGATAAATGTATGTCCATGGCATGCATGCATTTACCATCAGGTGGACTGTGTGCTCGTTTGTTACTCTTATCCTATAAAAAAAGCCCGAGGGATACTTGGACATAACTTTTTTTTATTATTAAAGTTATTTTAATAAATATTTCGTTCAACTGACCAGGTAATGTGAAGTATTTGTATGTCATTGGTCATAATGTATAAAATGTATCCTGATTATCTCTCACTCTACTGAAAGACCGTCTCTTAGGCCTAACCATTTACATTTCTTCATATTTAAATAGTTGATTTTTTTGTAGAATAATACAACTGGAAAAGCCTGTGATACGACGCAGCAATGATTTCTCTTGGACTGCATACTACGATATCGATGATGTAAGTTATGTTCGCATATACAGACATTTAAGGTATTTAAAAACAAGTAGGTATACGTTAATTTTTTTTGTATGTGCTTATAATTGATGAAATGATTTTCATAGGTAGGTATCATAAGAGGTGACTATGTGAAAGGACTATAGGAATAATGTTCATTATAATATCTTATTTAATGGTTATTTATTAATAATATCATATATAATTAGATTAATAAATAAATAATCACTGATAGGCAGAAATAATTTACTTTTATACAAAAGTAATTAACTTTAGTTGGGTGGTGCTCAAATAATTTGTACCATACCGCTCTAGAAAGAGTAACACACTGGAAATTATGTAGCACGCTAGAACTCTGTAAAGGCAGGACTATATTGTACCAGAACTTATTAAAAATCTTACCATATTAACACTTTTTTTTTAGTTTTCAAGGGTTCTTCAAGGAAAATGTTCTTTCAAATTTTCTTCTAAAAAAAATATTTACACTTTTTTTTTAGTTTTCAAGGGTTCTTCAAGGAAAATGTTCTTTCAAATTTTCTTCTAGAAACATTATTATAAATTGGTTTCAGTGGTAACTTTCCTATATAAAAAAATGTTGTATTAAATCAAGTAATTGTTTGTTTTTCTTTATAGATTTTTATAGAGTATTTTCGAGTATGTTAAGATTTATTTGGGGTGCTTCTATGACAACAGAAGAGGGAGAGAGAAGACACGATTATAATTACATAATATGCAGATTTATTCACATTCAAGCAAAAAAATTATACCCGCTTTTGGGCTCTACCGCAGTCGGTTAAAGGCAATGTAAACTAAGCTTTATGCTATCCAGTGTGTTATGTAACACACCATGTAACACAACATAACACACCAGACCGAACACGCGAGAAGATTCTTGTGTTTGTATGATTAAAGCAGCCGCAAATTCAAAGCAATTTTAGAAATAAAACCATAATATACGACTTAAAAGGATATTTGTTTAGTATCTATGCTTCATATAATAAAAGATAAACACATACCATGCAAATTTTGTGTTTAAAATATAATATTTTCGATGAACAAAAGGAACGCTGCAAATACCCTCACTTTTGTAGCTAGACTAAAATGGCTGACATTAAATTGACACTTGAAAGATGTTGTTATAAGGTGTTGCCATCCTACCAAACAAGTTTTAATGTGATTAGAAATAAACTACGAAAGTTATCGTGGTACACATTACTCGTAATGCACTGGAAAATTATTAGGGACACTTGTTTAAATTTGTAATTTCGCAAGAAATTGTAAGATTTTGCGAGAATTTCAGACATAATACTATAATGTAATTCCTATTCTAATAATTAAGGTTAAAATAAATAACAATAGAGACGTAATGATAAAAAAAATAATTAATACATTGTCGGCGGACAGCCCCGGGACGTTTAAGTTTTGTATGGAGCAAAAAAAATAAAAGATTTGAAAGTTTTGTAAATTAAAATATTGACTAAATTGAAGATTTATGGATTCCACTTGCAACTATCTTTTTTGATGTCTTCATTTTAATGCAGCAACTAAAATTCGATAAAAAGCTCTTAAAAAATATTAAAATTTAGGGGTAAACAGATGGCCACAATTTTTTTTCAAAAGGTACAAATTTTTTGAGCCCCACCCAGTTTTGTTGATATTGATGTTCTGTTCCATTTCATTTCACGTGAAGTAGTTATTGACAGGAGATAGCAAAGAGTATAATGTTCTTGTAGGGTAAAAAGTGGCAGTTCTCTCACTTTATGTTTAACTGAACTTGGAACAGGCTGAAAATTAACAAAGTAAAAGTTTGACTTTATATTATTAATATTTTATTTATTTACACTCGAGATTGTCTGAGAATTCCAGCCTTATTGTAATGCAAAAGTAAGCCCCCGCACTTTAAGTGCTATACTCCACACCCACAATGTGATGTGAGTGTTATAAGCCTGATACCAGTTTTTAATTTCCGACGTTTCGGATAGTAATAAAATATTTAAAATCAATAAACATTAGTTTTATTCAACCAGTAATGGTTATTACTTAGTGTTGGCGACGCGCTTAAATAAATAGTTTATCATTTTCCATTTTATAAAAAATAAACAATTTCATGTTTTGAAGATATTGCTATTAACTTTTACAAGGCACTTCGAATAAAGAGATAATCTATGTTAAAAGTGAATATATTCAATATAATGTCGAACGAAAGTTGGAGTTCCCCGGTCGAGAGTAAATTTCATAAAAGTTTGTTTTTAGATTAATTTAGAGTCATGCGTTTCATAGTAATCAACTATGCAATACGAATAAGTCTTATATTAAATTAGATACTTATTTTAGATGAAAATATATTTTGGCTCTTGTGATAAGAAGTGACAACTTACTTTATATGTTTATAGTTATTTATATATACATTTCTTGAGATATATATGTATAAGCGTGTGTATTTATTTATATTTGTATATGAATTATATATATTTTATATATATGTGTATATTTTATGTATGTGTTGCATGTATTTATTTGAACTGAATTATATCATTACAACTTAACTGCCCAAACTCACTCTCTGTTCTACCCAAGGTTAGCTGGTAGAGAATGCCATGTAGCATTAAGCTCGCCTTTTGTACAAATATTTGGTGCAATAAAGAATAAATAAATAAAATAGATAAATAAGAAATAAGATTCATTATGGCTGATAAGTGGTGTGATCTTAGTTTTGGGGTAGAACGTCAATGATTGACTAATCCCTGTCTGTTGCACCCTTTCACTTAGATAAGTAATAACGATTGCTGGCATTAATGACTGGCTTCAACAGATGTTGAAACCAGTCATTGGCTACATAAATTGATATTTCTGTTATGAAACTTTTGAGAAAGAAAATAGTTTAGTAAGTCTAGACTAATTCACACCCGCTCCTTTTCACATTACTACGTCTAATAGTTGAGTGGTTTGAGAGTCTGTTTTATGCGTATAGTTGTGCCATAATAAAATGTTCCTAATTTGTTTTATTATTTGAAAGCTACCTTTCGGTTGATACTGAGGAAATTGATTGAAAATGTATGTGTAACTTTTTGCAGATATATCGCTTTTTGACAAACACAAGTAGGACGTACTCAAAATTATCGGAGCTTATCGTCGGCGGTCAGAGTTATCAGGGACGCTCGATTCTGGGATTGCGGATAAATACGCCTGGGAAAACGAATACGCCTAAACCAGTCTTCTTTATTGAATCGGGTATCTACTTATGAAGATTTTAATGATAAGCAGTTTTCTATAATGATACAATTGAGATTCATCATCAATATCATCATCATTACAGTCCATCAAAAGTTCGCTGCTAAATATAAGAAGGCAAAGGTACCGTGCTTCCATCTGCAAGTATCCATTCAAGTCGTCACTCCGTCTAGTGGGGGTTGCCGTAAATCACTTACCGTTACGAATTTGCCACTCTAGAACGTTTTTTTACAGCAAATGGTATTGAATAAAATTAATTTTGCTGATTTAATTTGATAACGGATTAAACTTTTCAGAAGAAGCGGTTAGTTACTGATGAAATCAATTAAATAGATGATAAGATTTTAGCAAAAATAAATATTCGAATGCTTTGTAATCCTTTTGCTGTATGAATTATACAATGGTGAAAGACAACAAAGAGTAGAAGTAAATTATCAATTTACACATTATCATTAGACCCTTGTCATGCAGTATACATTACTAATTGAATTACATAGAGACAGAGTATCTTAATATTCTGTGTGCTGCAAAAAACTCAAATCGTTAGTTTTGGGTTGTGAATAGTTTGTTATCTTTCCTGCGTTTTTGATACTGTATCCACGCCTACATCCGACTTTATCACAAAACGTTACATCGGATACGGCTATACTTAATTAAGTCATAAGGTACTGTCCCAGGGTATACTTAGTAGGAAAGCGAAAGAAGGATCCTAGCCTCGTTCTGACCAGATGTCCTGGAACCTCCATGTAGAGTAACGGTGAAAAACTAGCACACAGTACACCTGATGGTAGATGGTACGTGGACGCTGTGACCAAAAGACAACTAAATCTATTTCCTAATTAAGAATCAAAATACTGATGCTTTGTCAACCCTGGATAAATAAGATGGAATGCCACGTTTCCAGAAAAAGGGCCCGCGGTTCTCAACACTCACCATACGAAACACAGCAGCATTAAGCTGCTATTTTACGCCTTGGCCGACCCATTAGTCCTACGTAAAAGGACGACAGTACATTAAAGTATGTACAAAAGCTTTCTTATGTTTTTGTTTATTTTAAGGTATCCACGCGAGAGAATGGATAGCTCCGGCTACAACTACTTACTTTATAAATGAATTGTTAACAAGCAGTGACCCTAAAATAATGAGTTTAAGGGATCAATTTGACTGGCGCATTTTTCCGTCCGTAAATCCTGACGGGTATCATTACAGTTATACCGTGGTAACGTAAAACTTTATAAACATTATAATATGATGTTCGGAGTGTTTTTTTAAAGAAGAGGGGGCAAACGAGCATGCGGCTCACCTGATGGTAAGTAACTACCGCCGCCCATGAACATCTGCAACACCAGGGGAATTGCAGATACGTTGCCGGCCTTTTAAAATAGTGTAGGCTCTTTTTTTGAAGGTTCCTGAGTCGTATCGGTCCGGAAAAATCGCTGGTGGCAGTCGATTCCACAAGAAAATTGTGCGAGGAAGAATCGCACAGTGGTGAACCGCCAATCATCCAGATGGTATGGATGATTGGATGAGTCGCGAGTTTGTTGCGAAGTGCGATAGTTAAATTGAACGGCTGGAATCGCTCCGAACAATTCCTGAGAGCACTCCCAGTGGTAGATGCGATAAAATACGCAAAGAGATGCAACATCTCTTTGCAGTACCAGTGAGTCAAGCTGATCAGAAATAGCTCGGTCGCCGACGACGACCAGGCGAAATGCAAAAGTAAACTTCTACTTCACGCTGGTATTCTGTGATGTCGTGGTACCACCCTGGTTCGAGCCTGCCTATCCGTGCGACAGCAAAAGCTGCCGCGCGGCTCTACTACTGTTAAAAAATAATGTGTGATGTCGGCTATAGAGAAAAGTAAGTGTGTGTGTGAGTGTGTGTGTGTGTGTGTGTGTGTGTGTGAGAGAGAGAGAGAGAGAGGAAGAGAGGGGCAGGCCACGTCTGTAATGTCACGATATTATGACACTGGCACTGCACGGTTAAACATCAAAATATTTTAAGGTGTCCGTCCTTTCATTCATTAATCTATTAAAGTCCGCTGCTGAATAAAGGTCTCCCCCATAGATTTCCTCATAGGGCGGCTTTGCCATAGAAGACCCATTGACAACCGCTTTTTTATAATTCTAGTTGTTATCTAGATAAAAAAGTATAATTATTAAAGTATGAATATTAAGTGTTATGATTAGGGGCAAACTGTTTGAATTAAACTTACACGTAATGGAAAAATTTACGCGTTAGTTAAAACCCGAGTTTGATCACCATTCTTATATTAATATTTCATATTTCAATTTGAAAAATAAAAACATTATTTGTATATTTAGGATCGACTTTGGAGGAAAACACTTTCAAGATCCAACTACAGATGTTTTGGTGCAGATCCCAACAGAAATTGGAATTACAACTGGGGTAGTAAGTATAATGTTCATATGAGTTATTGTTAACATCTATTACTTTTAAATAAAACTAGTTTTTATGGATTTTATCGCGTATGTTAACTTATTTTATTATCCTGACGTTTCGAGCACTTTATAGCACCCATGGTCATGGGGGGCGACTGAGGCTAAATCGAGATTAAAATTATTAATTTTTGTTCCGATCTACGCAGTATGAACTTACAGTATCTTGAAGTCTTGCAGTTGTATGCTTGGGTTGGAATTTAATTTTATCAATTATAGGATCCCAAGCAGATGGTAACACCCAGCTATCTTCTCTATTGAAATTAGGATATTTTTTAATTTCAATAGCCTCGCGGACCATCCTTGGAAAAAATCGGAAGCGAGGATTTGTGGTCTATCATATTTAATGTAGTGACGGGGGCGATCGTGTGCGTGTTCACAGACTGCAGACTTACATATAAGAAGTCATTAAAATCTATTACTGTTTACACCTTGACATCTTTTTTCTAATTTCTTTCACATAATATTTTCTTACGTCTGGATATGTCGTCTGGTTGGATTATAGATCACTGCAGTTTGTTTCTTTGTTTAAACAATTATTTACTTGTTTCAGAATACTCTTCAACGAATAATCCATGTGATTATCAAACCTATGCCGGGTCGCGGCCATTTTCTGAAATAGAGACACGAACTCTTTCATCGTACATTCAGAGCATTGACAACCTGCTGGTATATGTTAGTTTGCACTCGTATGCTGCGATGCTGTTAATACCTTTCTCAGACTCAACTCAACATGTGGATAATTATAAGGACTTGGTATGCAATTTGTTTATCTTTGATTGTTTACATGTGAATAAAAATTATTGAAAAGAAAGGAAGAGAATGTAAGAATATTTTTATTTTGTTAACATGTTAGCTTGCATATTTTAGTGTCAACTGAGTAAACGATGTAGAGTCACAACCCAATATAACCCGTGGGTGTCGTAATATGCGACAAAAAGAAAGTGAAGCAGAATATTTGATTTGAGTTTTTATATACACAAAGTGAATATTCCACAATCTAATCAAAGTTTACTCTTAGGCATTCTTACTCAGAATACTATTTGTGTTTTAAGTTTTTTTTTATTAAAATAGATTGACAGGCGTAACTACACGAAAACCACTAAAAATATACTTTAAAAAGAATAAATAATATATCTTTGTTTATACTTGTAAAAATATATCCTACTTTTATTACAGGTTAGAGTGGGTAAGCGTTCCATTGATTACGGTTACCAAGTTAACAGAGCAGAAAGATACCAAGGACCGGGTACCGCAGCGGAAATGTTATGTAAGAATAAACATTAGAATGTTTGTAATATAATCACGTGAAATACGCGGTAGAGCCACGCTGTAACTATTTTGTGGTTTCAATATGAGTGGGGCTGCTTATGTTGATAAGTATATATGATACAATAGTTATGGGATGTATATATATCTAAGTGACCTTTATCCGAACGCTATATGTGAATAGCGTTTATTGGTTTCGGTGCGAGAAGTTATCGAATCCGAGTCGATTTCGCTTTCCGAGACGATTGTGAATAGCCCGGCTGGTGGTGAACCATTCTTAACAAAAATTTTTAAAACTTACTTAGAGTCGTTAACAGTATTAATAGTTATGTTAATAGCGATACTAGTATTTTTAAATGTCTTTTTAAAAAGTTTCATGTAAATTTGAATTGATTTAAACGTAAATATCTTCTTCACTAGCCAGTTTAGAGATGATTTTCCATTAGCACCACATTTGGTAAACGGATTGGCGATCGTAGAACAAGATGTCTCTTTGTCGCTGTTACGTATTTTACATCTGATTCACTAGTGAGAGAAAAAAATATATGTGAAAACGTGTAAAGAAGCCATACCATTGTAGAAGTTTTGGTATGTCGTTTGCAGAGTTATCTTATACTTATTGTCGTCATCGTCGTATACATCATTACAGCCTTTTACATGTCCACTGCTGAATATAGGGCTTCCCCAAGTAATGCCACAAATTACAGTCCTGAGCCACCTGTGTCTATCGACTTCCTGTGAATCTTACCTTTTAAAATGGTCGATTGTTAATTGAATTTGCTTAAACGTTAAGGTCTTCTTCACCAGCCTGTTGTATGTAGGGAGGTTTTTCCATAATCACCATATCTAGTACTAGGTTCGAAACTTCGACGCTGCTATATCCCCGCTCTGGTGTTTTACGTCTGATTTACTACTGAAAGATAAAAAAAATATATGTGAAAGACGCGTAAAGTCCGCAAACCACACATAAAAGCGATGTTTAATTTTACACTTTGATATCTTCTGTAAATGAAACGAGCACTGTGATCAGAAGTGGGTGCGGAGTTCATAAATATTTACAAGGCATTATTTCATCACGGCTTTGTAAGCATTACTTGTTTTGATCGATATACCAATATGTTATCTTTACATTATCATGAATTTGTTAATCTATCAAAATTTTAACCATCGATGTTAAATATATTTTAATTTCAAAGTATATTCATTCTATAATAATTTCTACTTCGGTTTTATTTGTGGAAAAATAAATATGTTCTGTATTTACTACTAGATTTTTAATTATTTAGTTAGTTGACACCATCATTTTGTCACCCGACCATTTTTGTCGAGTAATAGTGGTGGTTTGTGGTGGTGGTGTTAGAGAATCTATCCCCCTTTTGTTATCTGGACTTCAGGCGACAATGTTAAATACAGAAACACAGTACAAATGGGCAATGTAGAAAAGTCTTATAGCTCCCGATAGAAGGCGCTCTAACCATCTAGTTTAAAATAGACGTAAAATACCTAGTACGGTGACGGGCAGGATTGTCAAAGGTGCGAGACGTTTTGTACTACGATAGTTAATCTGCAACAGGAAGGCCCAATGTCCCGCGGTATAGGTTTTTGGGCCGATGAAGATGATACAAACAATAAAAATTACTGTATCATTATAATTTCAATTTGATTGTTTTCGTCGTATTTCATAACTATTATTACCGTATACTGTGTAACGTGATTTACTGTATAGTGGCGGTGTAAGAATATCTAGCCCATATCGCCCGAGGGTGTCGTAAAAAGAGACATAGGAGAATAAATCAGGAGATGGGCAGCAGTGTCTTTCTAATAATAATTGAAAAATAAATTGCGGTTGCCAACCTGCCTGCCCAGCGTGGCGACTGTGGCAAGTATCCACGTTATGAGGAAAGCTATGGGAAGGCCTATGTTTAGCCGTGAATTTTGATAGGCTGTTATGATTCAATAAATTAATCTTAAAACTTGGTTGATTTTCCCTTGAAGTTAATTAAAATTTTTATTATTATTTAAAAAATATGTAAGTACAAAGTAATATATTTATATGTTTACAAGAAACAAGGACGTCGTGTAATGTTCTTCCCATAGAACTTCCATAGATACGAGTATTATTTAATTTTTAAAGCACATAAAATAATTTAATAGATATGACGGTCTCACACCCTACTACGATGATAGGATTTTGATTGATTTTTTTTTATATGAGAGGGTTCAAACGAGCATGTGGCTCACGTGATGGTAAGTGACTACCGCCGCCCATGAACAACTGCAACATCAGGGGAATTGCAGATGCATTGCCAGCCTTTTGAAAAGGAGCAGGCTCTTTTCTTGAAGGTCCCTATGTCGTATCTGTCCGGAAAAATTGCTGGTGGTAATCGATTCCACAAGAAAGTGTGAGGGGGAAAACTTCTTCTAAATCGCACAGTGGTGGACCGTCAATCATCCAGATGGTATGGATGGTATCGTGAGTTTTGTCGCGATGTGCATTGGTGAAATTGAGCGGCTGGAATTAGTCCGAACAATTCCTCAGAGCACTCCCCGTGATAGATGCGATAAAATACGCAAAGAGATGCAACATCTCTACGCAGTGCCAGTGAGTCAAGCCGATTGATGGAAGTAGGAATGATATAGCCGTCAACAGGATTAATAATTATAAAATCAGATAACGACTAAGATAGCAAATAGATATTTTTTTTTAAAATTGCAGACAAATCTTCTGGTTGCAGTACAGACTGGGTTCGACACACTTTAAATACTCCGCTGGTGTACACTTACGAGTTGCGTGGTAACTCCTTCCACTGGCCTCCATCGAGAATTCAGGAACAAGGCAACGAGGTTACGCAAATGATGCTAGGACTTGCTTCCGAGGCCAGCATATTGGGATATTTATAAAAAACTAAACGTGTATAATGATTTTCACACTGATAAAAAAAATTACGGATTTTATGACCTTTTTTAAAATTAACTTAAAATTAAACTTTTATATTAAGATAAAATTGATAAAATCAATTTTGTGTAATTTGTTTAAACTCTTTCTATGTTTTTTACTTTGGCAGCTGATTCAGCCTATTTATTAATAAATTGAATTTACTCTTAAATAGTTTTTTTTGGAAGTACAACAAAACTTGTGCATCTCCCCCATTTGAATAAAATTTAGATCCAATGCCCTATTTACACTGCATATTTCTTGTATCAAAATGGCAATAATTGATTGCAAATAATTGTGCGCAATTAGACCATTCAAGAATTGAACTGTTTACATGAGGTTGATTGATACATTATCTTGGATGTTTACACCACGAAAATTTTTAACGCATGAATAGATTTTCTTTTGAGGACGCAAGTTTTTTATGTAATACTAGCTGGTACCCGGCGCGTTGTTACCGCAGAAGAAATCATTGTGGAAATATCGTTTTACATTTAGAAGAATTATATTGTTTAATTAGGAATGGTGATGATGATGATATATAACTTTCAAATAAATTAACCGGTACGATACGCGCGCCACCCAGTGACTTTCCTATGACCGTTGTAGTGTGTTGACAAGTGTAAGTAATATGTTGACTTGCGTACGTATTATAATATTCTATGATGTTGATAAAGTTTTACCGCAATCTGATGAACGGTATGTATGAAATACGAACAAACAAAAATTAATTTTTATATTTTATTAAACGTTATTCACAATATCTTGGATGCGTTATGTGCCGTTTACACTAGTGATAATAGTTTGGAATACGATACACACCAATGTCACATGAGTAAAGACCTTACTCTTTACTCTGTGCCAATGTCACGAGTGTTGTCATCTCGTGTAGGCTGTGAACCTGTCATCTCACGTTAGACGGCGAACGCGATAAATTTCTAGTGTGGTATGTTACTTAGCGTAGATTAAGATTATTAATTCTGTAATATGTCGTATACTTAAAAGTTATAATAAAGAATTTTCTTCAAATGACATGTGTACGATGCACACGTATACGCACACGCTCACGCACACGCACAGCACATACACACGCGAACGCATACGCACACGCACTCGCACACGCACACGCACATGCACATGCACACGCTCACACTCACACGCACACACACACGCACACACGCAGACGCGCACGCACACGCATACGCGCACGCGCATTCACACACAGGCGCGAACGTGCATGAGCGTGCGCACGCACCTATAATCAATATCATTAATTTTTTAATTAAGAAGCGATAGTATATATTATATTATGTATATAAAGTAAGAACCTGTAATTGGCATTAAGAATTATCTGAGACCTTCTGTTTATATTTCTAACGTGCTGTTGGTTCTATGAACAATAAAGAAAAAAAAGATAGACGTGGGTGAAGTCGCATCAGCGAGGCCCCTATTCTTTCGATCCCAAGATCTACCCAATAGATCTATCCTACGATACATTCTTTGACACGACATACCTACTCATAGCCATTAATTTCTGACAAGTCTCGTATTTCGTCAATCTAACGGTTTCGGTCTTTGAATGTAGTTACAATGGCCCTCTTAGCCGCACTTAAGAGGAGCTTCTTGCGAGGCCACAAACAAACACGCTTTTATTTATGATGTTTCTTTTCAGCGTAAAACTTATCAAAGTATTTAGTCATGTGTGGTAAAGCCTGGGGGCATCGCCCACGGCCTCGCGATGCCTCTTTAAGAGCGAGGTCGTGGGCGAGGGTCTACTTCGCCCAGTATGGTGGTGGATGACTACTAACCTGTAGTAGCTACTCATCAATAAACATAATATATTATTAGTTCGTTTTTCAATCCGTTCTACGTCATAAATCCAAGAAAACAAAATGTTTAAGCATTCATTTTGTTTTCTTCCATTCCAGACGAAAATTATTATAAATATAAAACCAAATCAAGTCTTTGTTCTGGCCAATAATTTCTTTAATAAAGAAAAACCCCTCGAGTAAACATTTTTATTTACATAATAAACGTTTTTAATATTTTTCTGTCTTTGCTAAAAATGTACAATGGGGCGTAAGCAATCTTCGGTAACGACGTTGGCACAAATGTTGTTTAATTTTGAAGGAGGGAGTAAAGGGGTGAGTAATCGCTCGCATTCATGAATAAAAAGAACCGTATATGTTATTTGCAAATATAAAAGTGTAATTTCAATGTTAATTTTAAATTCATTATTTGTAACATATAATTTATACAGTAACATATTTTTAATAGAATAAGGCAATTGACATTAACTATGAAGTGTTTTCTTTATTTGGTAGCGCTATAATAATAATGTCCTCCAGACCGAATTTCGGTCACGACGGCCAGCCTCAACGGAGATTAGCCATCGGCGCAGGTGCTACGTAAGTAGTGAAGCAATTACTTTAACTTACTAAAAGCGCACTACCTTACAAAAGCCAATTCACTCCTGCCTTAAATACACCCATATTATAATCGGATGGAAAGACAGCTGGAAGATTATTCAACTCCATTGCTGCGCGCATTATGAAAGAAAAAGTAAACCGTTTGGTTCGAATGCATGGTATGTCGGCAACAAAGACAACAAAAAGGGTGGAGACCAGCCGAGTGTCTGGCAAAAAAGACGGCAGAAAGGTGTGGGAGCAACGTTTAAAAAAAACATATATTGTAAATTTATGTTAAAAAAAAGAGTCCCGCTGGGTTTATTTCTGGTTCTTTCCAGAACAGTGGTTTTTTCCGAACAAATGTTAAAAACATTATTGACTTTTAATACCTATTGAATTAATCTACGAGTATATTGAATCAAAAAATATGTACAGGATGCAATGCTACGCATATACATCCGAGCTTCAAAACCTTTCCTTAGATCTGATAAGACTTGGGATTAGAAAAGACGCTATTAGGTTATCTTAATGCGTGCTGTCGCAACCACATGATCAATGAAATATTAAATTAAATATTTATACTAAATATTCGATTTTTGCTTTTATTACTTTTACAAAATTTGGAACTATAAATGACACCATAGTCACAGAAACTCTAGTACTATAGCAGAACGCTGCTTGATTTATACGTAACAAAATAGTTTTGTTTCCGATTTTAATATTTACACGTGATAAAGCCATACTGTAACTGTATTTACTATATTATGGTTGTAACGCGAATGGATCAGTTCGACCGGGAAAGACTTATACTCTCACAAAATACCAGCGTAAAATAGCAGCTTATAGCTGCTGTGTTTCGAATGGTGAGTGTAGCAGACCAGATATCCTTTTTCACTCGGTTTTAGGGGTGGCAATGTATTTGCATTTGGTTTCTTAATTGAAGATAGATGAAGTTTTATATGGGACATAGTAACCATCGCATAGACTGTGTTCTCGTTAGTCACCCTTATTCTATAAGAGAGATAATTTTAACAATTTCTAAGTACGATCGCTAATATATTCTCACATTTACTACACACTTTCGTAACAATCAAAACATTATTGACGTTGTAGTGTAGTTTTTTATATTTGTTATTAGAAAGATGCTGTCGCCCATCTCCTCCTGGTTTGGTTCCCTCTGTCGCCTCTTACGACACAAATGAGTCAATATGGGGTAGTAGATATTCTAACATCGGTTAATAATTTTAATAAACCTAGCAAGCTAACAGCATAGCAAAGTGGCGAAGCAATCAGCTTTGTAGCGGTTTCTAACGGTTGCCGTTGAGCAATTAGTTTCAAAATAGGAGGTTCAGATGCCTGGGTGATCAGTAATCGATTGCTGAAAACAGAATTTGAAAATTCGAAACCGTTCTCGAGATAATCGTTGGACAGACGGACAGACGGACAGACATCGTGAAATCAATAAGTGACTTCGCAAGCTTCGCCACTTAATAATTAAATATTTTACATTGATTTCATTACTTTGAAGCTTATTTGCTTTATTCATAATTTTATTATAATGTCATTAATTTTTACATGATAAGATTGTTTAAAACTTGTCTTTCGAACAATTTAGTTTCTGACTGTAATAATGATAGATCGAACTTACAATTTCTAATATCCTAGCACCACCACATGGTCTGCCATGACCACAGCATGGTCTTGTGTGTGGCATTGATATTTACACGTTGTAAAGCTATGATAGTAATACCAATTGGCGATACGTTTATAAGAATCAAATTTATGATATTTTATTAATGAAAATTTTCATAAAGGTCTAAAATATTTACAACAAATAAATTATGAATAAATCGTTTTCAGTGCCATCACCAACAATAGCTCGTCGTTTCGAAGAATTTACTTTTTCAAGGTAAATTTGAAATGGCGACAGCTCATTCCTCTTCAATGGTTTAATGGGCATTGAGCAAAATTTGTTACCCGAAAACTCATTTATCAATTTAGCAGCTATCATTATGACAGATAAGCGCAAATTTTGAACAAAATTGTTACTTTCACTACAGCTAAGTTAATCTAAATCTTAAATTATTAATTGACGATTTTATAGAATTCGTAAATTAACGTATTTCAATAAAATAAATCTTACGGATTTTATTAAGTTTTAACTTTATTTTTTCCTGGCATTTTCAGTGATTTACAACGCTCATGGTGGCGGGGGATCTGAGAATAGAATAAAATATTATTTATGCGATGTAATTCTTATTGAAAATTATTTTTTTATTTTTACCACTGGTTCGAAAAAAAAA
This sequence comes from Parnassius mnemosyne, assembly GCA_963668995.1. NCBI lineage: Eukaryota > Metazoa > Arthropoda > Insecta > Lepidoptera > Papilionidae > Parnassius > Parnassius mnemosyne. Next base: position 13,459,530 of record CAVLGL010000035.1, on the reverse strand, counting down.
CTTCTGTCCTGGGAATAACCAGCAATATAGTTATTCCCAAATACCTACACCTATGGGTGAAAGAAAAAGAATACTTGCCAGTCCCGAGAGCCTGTAAACAAATTGCTTTGGATAATCAATTCCTGTGCAATAACGACGATGTGCTGTTGCATACAGAACAAACCTGCGTGAAACAGCTCAGGGAGTTTCAATCAAGCCTCGATGCCTGTGTATAGCATAATGTTGACATTGAAGATCCCAAAATCCAACGAATAATCCACGAAAGCTGGATACAATACGTGAGAAACCATAGGCTACTTACCAGAAAGTGCGACAATGACGTCACTCATGAACTGTTATGTGGTACTTACATAATCACCGTAGACGATTTCTGTGAAGGCGAAATTGGAAATATTAATTTTAATAACCACCAATCTTCCTCAGATGACCTAAATTACCGAATTTATCCAATGACTAACTTACTAGAACTGAAGATTTAGCAGTGAAGTGAGTTTAAAAGGTATAAATCTAGACGATTGTGGGAGCGCTGTCGTCGCGCCACAAGCGAAACACATCGAAGCCTAAATCGCGCTAATAAAGTTCCGAAATTAAAACAGTATATATAGAATAACTCCGAACTACCACTCGGAGCGTTGGCCGCTCCCCGGGCAGAACACCCTGCCCGGCGGGAGATCTCCCCTTTTCCTTCAACCCGCCATACGTCTTTTTTTTGGTCCAACTAGTAAAATTTGACAAAATAAATCTCAGTGAAAATGCAAGTGCTTTTATCGTTAAAATTGTTAGTTTAGGAACGATAATTTTATATGTAATTCTACCAATTATTTTCTGTATTGTAATTATAATTAGATATAAATTGTGTGTTATTAAGCGAAATCATCGGATTCCTGAAAATGCCGATAATTTCGTTCTTGAGGAGGGAAGAGTCATGGATTCAACCCCACACAGAGTGATACAAGTACGTGTATAAATGCTACTGCTGACTTTGCACCCTGTTTGTGACCTATATAGTGACACTTGAGTTAGCAAATGTAATAAGGTCTGCATGAAAGATGTATTAGAATAGGTTTGCCATTATCAGAATGCATGAGCTTCTGTACGGACATCTCTTAGTTTTATTTTAGTTTTTAAAAACGCCTCCACCGCTCCCGTTAACTTGAATACGTACTCATTTTCAATACAAATAACGTAATCACATAATAACAGACAGATAAAAAAAAATGGTAAATCCAATTGGGCATGCCTTAAGCGCATTAAAAAAATTACGTATATAATGATTATACGGAATTTTTTAAAGTAGTTTAAATACATTTCGACAGCACTATCGGCTTCAACACCCTCGAAAACCATGAAAATGACACCCATGATGAAAAAGCTGGTACCTAATTCAGTCGCCACCTTGGATTTACATTTCGACAGCACTATCGGCTTCAACACCCTCGAAAACCATGAAAATGACGCCCATGATGAAAAAATGTATACCTATTGCAGCTGCCACCTTGGATTTACATTTCGACAGCACTATCGGCTTCAACACCCTCGAAAACCATGAAAATGACACCCAAGATGAAAAAATTGATATCTATTGCAGCCGCCATCTTGGATTTACATTTCGACAGCACTATCGGCTTCAACACCCTCGAAAACCACGAAAATGACACCCATGATGAAAAAATGTATACCTAATTCAGCCGCCATCCTGGATTTACATTTCGACAGCACTATCTGCTTCAACACCCTCGAAAACCATGAAACTGACGCCCATGATGAAAAAATTTATACCAATTGCAGCCGCCACCTAGCATTTACATTTCGACAGCACTATCGGCTTCAAAACGCGCGAAAACCATAAGAAAGACACCCATGATGAAAAAATTGATATCTATTGCAGCCGCCACCTTGGATTTACATTTCGACAGCACTATTGGCTTCAACACCCTCGAAAACCATGAAAATGACGCCCATGATGAAATAATGTATACCTATTGCAGCTGCCACCTTGGATTTACATTTCGACAGCACTATCGGCTTCAACACTCTCGAAAACCATGAAAATGACACCCAAGATGAAAAAATTGATATATATTGCAGCCGCCATCTTGGATTTACATTTCGACAGCACTATCGGCTTCAACACCCTCGAAAACCATGAAAATGACACCCATGATGAAAAAAATGTATACCTATTGCAGCTGCCACCTTGGATTTACATTCCGACAACCCTATCGGTTTCAACACCCTCGAAAATCATGACAAAGAAATTGATACTACTTACTGTTATAGTACGTACTACTATTATTTATTCTGTGCTTTTAAAATATTGTAATAAAAAAAATCTCTTATTATTATTATAATCAAGTATTTAAGAAATGTGGTTATCCGAATATTGTGTATTTGTACAGCGATCTTTTTGAGCCGCTGCAAACAACCGAAACAATGTCCACTGACGACGGCGACTGACGCCGAACTGAGTGAGTGAGTAAAGTACTCTGTGGCTGTAGCTCCCTATTTACAGAAATAATTTACATATAAGGCTACCAAATCAACGAAAATTTCGCCATTTTGGAGCCGAAAAAAATTAATTATAGCTAAACAAAACAAAATCGACGGATTCAACTCGGCTGGGCAGCATTCGGGAAGCTACGACACATCTTCTCGTCAGACATACCTCAAAACCTTAAAACGAAATTGTACAACCAGTGCGTGTTGCCAGTGATGACTTACGGAACTGAGTCCTTCACTGCTGGCCGTATGAGAAAGCTCAAGGTCGCTCAGCGAGCTATGGAGAGGGCTATGCTAGGAGTTTCTCTGCGTGATAAACTAAGGAATGAGGATATCCGCAGTAGAACCAGAGTAACCGACATAGCCCAACGGATTAGTAAGCTGAAGTGGCAGTGGGCCGGCCATATAGCTCGAAGAACCGACAACCGATGGGGAAGAAAGGTTCTCGAGTGGCGGCCTCGTACCGGTAGGCGAAGTGTAGGGCGTCCCCCCACGAGATGGAGTGACGACCTGGTAAGACATGCAGGAAGTCGATGGATGCAGGTGGCTCAGGACCGTGCTTTGTGGCATTCTTTGGGGGAGGCCTATGTTCAGCAGTGGACTTGTGAAGGGCTGTAATGATGATGATGATGATGAAACAAAACAAAATTACACTGCCATTTACATTCAGTGGCTTCCCACATGATAGATGAAGAGATTAGAAAATAGATTGAGTTAAACAATTGATATTTTCAAAAGTTATCGTGTTTACAAGCCTTAGGGACATGATAAATTAAAAAGCCACTAAAACCCCTTTTTTATTTAAAAATAGCAATTAATCGATTTAAAAAAAATATTAATAAGTTCAACAATCATTTATCTTTCTAACAATGTGCTTTTTATATCATTTATATGTATAATATAATTGCTAGATATGATTTTATTCGATAAAACGTTGGAATCTTAATTTTTAGGCGATAGTAGAACATACCTTGCGCTTGTGCTTAAGGCATGCAACACAAATTGTAATCACACTTCTAGCAGCGCTACATGGTTACAAGTAAAATGACAGATTTAATTTTTTTATTTATACAAAATTTTGGATAGTTAAATTACTTTTTTATTTACTTATTACCTGCATCGTAAAATATTGCTAGAATTATAATATTTACTATATCGTTTACAAAAAATAATTGAATAATCACTATAACACCTAATAACTTTACACAACAATACAATAAATAATTTTAACATTCAAAAGAACAATTTTAATTTTTATGTGGGTTATTATATAATTTTAAGGTTCACTGCCTTTATAAAAGAAAAGATAAACTAACACATTACACATAAACACTCACGCCTGTCACCCAGAGGGGTAGGCAGAGACTACGTAGGAAACATTAATAACTCCAAATTGATTTTAGCCCCTTTTAAAATTGAATACTTACTGTTTATGCCCAAATTTGGTCATGTTTTAACGTCACCCAATTGCGTTCGAGCTGGCACCTCACCCGATGGTATGCGGGTGAGAAAAACGCCGAGGTGGGGGTCTGTCGCTCGACGCGTGGGCAGTCTGTCGCACGACGCGTGGGCAAAACGTCGGTACCCCGCCAGCCACGAGGCGGGGAGACCATCAGGCTCAAAATTCACGGCCCGTCGTGGATCTAGATAGCTAGATGAAATACGTGCTTCTTCGTCACGTAGATATGTAAATTGTGCGATATTTAACTCGGGCGAGAGTGCGGAATAGTGTATGCGCGTCTAGTAGATATACGGTCTAGGATCCGAGCCGCGCATTCCTGGTTTGAGAGCTTCTCCCGGTTAATTGTCAAGATATCATTATAATTGTGTCGTCACGTTTAGTGCCCCTTTTGTGTTTTGGTTGGCTAGTTAGATTAATTTGCGTGTGAACGAGGCGTATTTTGAATCTTGCGCGAAGTGTTGTTCTGGTGTCGAATGAAGGAACTTAGTTGTGTTTAACGTTGAATCTGTCGGGTATCACGTGTTCGATTCTACGATGAATGTGGAATTAGGCGAATTTAAGTTAGTTAAATGTACAATGAAGCTAAGAGACTGAATTAGTGACAATGAAGAAAGAAATGGTCCAGCGATCGAGCCTGATGGAGCGATGCAGCATTTTGGGGCAGCCTGGAACTCGGCCGCTGCTGGTCGTCTAAGCTTGCTCAGGTCGCAGACATTTACACCTCACTGTACACTACTCGCCATACACTATTACACACACTACCTGCCTGCCCAAGCCTTGGAGCGAAGTTAGCTCCTGATACAGGTAAGTACCTTTGCTTTCTAGTTGGCTCCCATATAGTTTATTGTGATAGAACATATTCCACGTGGCCATATTCAGGCCCGACCTACGTCTGCTCGTGAAGTCTCCGCTGATGGGCCTCGGATGATTGAACCTTGCTGGAGCAGCCGTAGGCCGTAACACTTACATTTAAATAAAAATTACTACAGAAAAAAAAATCACAACTAAATAGTGTTCATCAGTGTTAGTACGTAAAATTACAAGTACGTAAAAATGTAATCTACTATATTATTTCATTCGTTTTTGCAGGACACATTAATAGAAATAATATAAAACAATAACTGAATAAAAGTGAATATAAAATTGTCTTGTGCCTTAATATAAATACCATATAAGTGCTTAAAATGTAACTTAATTTTAAATATTGTATTATGATTGCATTTTTTTAGAAATAGTAATAAAATATTGAAAAATCAATGGTATCGTGAATTATCTCATATATAATTTTAACTTTATTGTGCCAGACGGGCGTAACTCTCCGGAGTAAATTTTGTCGAAGATACTCCGCGAGTCGCTCACGTCCTACACCTATAGGTTCCGGAGGATACTCCTACTGCCGTCTTTGCGGGTGCTGCTGGGATACTGTGGACTGAGGTTCAAAATTAAAATGCACGATTTATAATATACAAAAAGCAAGGTAGTGGCCAGCGCAGCGGTTCGACTGATTGATAAGTTGCGAAATTTTATAACTATTATTTATTGACCACGGTTGTTGAATACGGTTGTTCACTATCGGTTGGTAATTATATATTTCAAAAAAAAATCTCTAAATTGTTCGGTAGTATCAAAATATCTATTGGAAGTAGCTGCTTTTCTAAACACTATTGACTAGCAGCTATTATCAACTAAACTAGCTGATTTTATCACTTGTGTAACTGCGAATATCAGTTAACACTTTCTGCTATTAGCTATCACTTTCACTATATGTAGATGCGAGTGTCAGTTACCACTTTTTTCGGCTAGCTAACACTTTCACTATATGTAACTGCGAATGTCAGTTAACACTTTTTTCGGCTAGCTAACACTTTCACTATATGTAACTGAGAATTTCAGTTACCACTTTTTTCGGCTAGCTAACACTTTCACTATCTACTATATACTGCTGCTAGTAACTTCAGCTACTACCGGATACTACTGCTTCTTACTGGTAGTTCTTCATACTACTGCTGGTTGCCACTGGTAGTTACAACGTTTCTAGGTCCCGAGCCTATAAGGTAGACTTCGGCGTTACTTTATAGTGAGCCGCTTGCCATTGTCCGTTTTGCCTCTTTATTGCATAAAATTTTCACTATACAATTGGCATAAATTGAAATATTTTCTATACAAGACTAATCCTACACTAAAATGCTATACATAATCAAATCGGTAATTTGGTACTTTATTAGTATACCTTAAAGGTTATTTATTTATTTGTTTATTTATTCTTTATTGACATTCCTTAACCTAAAAGAATACAAAGGGCGGACTTAATGCCTTGTGGCATTCTCTACCAGTCAACCCATGGAGTGGTGAGAATTTGAAGTAGGTGTAGCAATATAGAATAAAAAGAAAATAGAAATGTATAATTAATTACATTATATAAACATTTTACTATTATATATAATAAATAAACTATAAAAATATATCCTATTTATACATGTATACAAATATATACGTACATACATAAGCATACATATATTCATACCAACATACATATACAAATAATACATATAAATAACTATAAATATATACGTCTAAAATATAAATGATATGGATGATTCATCTAAGAAGCGTTGTATTTAACAGATAGATGATTACGCACCAACTTTTTAAAAGCAAACTTATTGGGAGCTTTTCTGATGTCGTCAGGCAAGGAGTTCCAAAGGCGTGCAGCCTGAACTGTAAAGGAGTTACCATAGAACTCGGTGAAGTGAACTGGAATACATATTTTGTTGTTAGAAGACGAACGTAGAACCCTATCATGAGATGAGGAGAGATAGTGAAATTTGCTCTTAAGATAAGAAGGCGAAAATGGGTCATTTAATATGGAAAAAAGAACAAGTAATATTCTGGAAATACGCCTCTGCCGGATTGTAAGCCAATTAAGCTTAGATCTATATTGCGAAATATGGTCATACTTACGAAGCCCGAAAATAAATCTTATACAGTTATTGAGAAGGCGTTCCAGCTTGTTCAGAAGATCCTGGGACAGATCCGGGTAACACACATCTGCATAATCAATTATGGGTAATATGAGTGATTGGACAAGCATGATCTTAGACTTTGTGGGGAGAAAATGTTTTAAACGATACAGAGTACGTAACGTAGCAGTGACTTTACGACTGACTTCAGTAACCTGAGTTCGCCAATTCAGCGTGTTGTCAATGTGTAGGCCAAGATTTTTTACAGACTTACTGAACGGTATTGTAATCCCATTGTAGTAGATAGAGGGTATGTCTGCAAGATTAATCTTGGCTAGCATTCTTGAGCTACCCACCAGAATAGCTTGGCATTTTGAAGGATTGACCAATACTCCATAACGAGTAGACCAATCCTTGATAGCTTGTAAGTTGTTATTTAATTTTTTAATCCCATTATGGATATCCCCAATTTCAGCTTGCACGTATAGCTGAAGGTCATCGGCATACAGATGGTACGAGCAATCGAAGATGGAGGTAATAAAGTTTATAAAAATAGAAAAAATTATAGGAGAAAGAATACCGCCTTGCGGTACACCAGCTTCCACATCAGCCCAAGCTGAGGTTATTTGCCCCACACAGACTGACTGCTGTCGACCGCGAAGATAAGATGCAAACCATTCCAATGCTGTAGGGCCAAAATTTAGATGAGACAGTATGGATAAAGGTTACTCAATACATTAACATTTAAAAAAGTTAATAAACAAAATGTCCCAAATTTATTTGATACAGATAACACAGATCCATTACAAAATTAAAATTAAATTTTTTTAAACTATAATTTTAAACTAAATTTTTAAACTATATCTAACTCTACTATTTGGGTACATGAATTCTTTAATTTTTCTATAACTAGCAAATGCGTTTAATTATACAAAATACTCCTTCACTTCCTTAATCTATAATCCTTATCCTAATTCAATGTCATATTTATAACTCTTTTAGAACATAAAATTATTCCCATTATTTTCGGTATCAACTATTACGTAGTTAATTAAAAAACTTCTAGAAAGTTCTACGATACGACGCGCTGTGAATGGTCGATTTTTCCTTATACAATAAAAGTTGTTTATATTAACTATTATCGAAACGACATTCTATACAAATATATTTGAGTTATAAATACGCTGTAAAAACTATATTAATACACTATTCACTCAATTTTGTCGGTGATTTCATTTTTAATATTGTCTTTAATCACTATATGCTCGCGACGGCCAAATAGTGATTTTAAACACTATTTGGCCGTCGCGAGCATTAATCAAATTTTAAATACAGAATTTTTAATTAATAACTTTTTAAAACTAAATAGCAAAATAAACATTAAAAAAATCTTAAATCTCATCTTTTAATTTTAAGTAGCCCCAGCGGTGCGCATGCATTGTCGCAGCGCACCGCCTGGCGGGGTCGGCATGTAATGTTGGAAATGTGTTAAATCTGAAGAGACATGTTGTTGGTACTAAAACTTTAATTACACTGCCGCTTATTCTACCTTAACACTAATATATTATATTGTCATAGGGGCTATACTACATTGCATTGCGCTACTCGCCCTATCCTCCGCGATTCTGACGGGGCCGCACCGTTGATAAGGTGGTGGTAGGTCCGCGGGGGGAGAGGAGTGTCGCAATTGCGAGGCGCCGTTTTCCCTACCCTCCGCAGCGGAATCATTGTTGGCGGCAAAGCCATAGACCAGATCCGATTCTGAGGTCGGGAAAGCTAGTGCTTGCACGTGCTCGTTTTTCCTGGCCACATGGCCTCCGCGTATTGGACTCGGGGGAATCCATTTTGCAGTTGCAGTAAGAAGCCGTGGAGGAAGGTGCATCTAGTGTTCCTGGTGCGCCTTACTTGAGAAGGAAGGGGGGAGGAGAAGTCCCCGAGGAGGGGCCGCCATGGGGTAACCAAAAAGGTTAGGTTAATGCCCAGGGTTCTGTTAGGTTAATGTCCAGGGTTATTTGGATTTCTTACAGAACCAATTACCAGATTTATTGTAAGAAGTGCCACTGAACATTTACGGCAGTATGTGGTGTTAACAAGATGGCTGCCGTAAATGTTCAGTGCATTATGCTATTACAGTACGTGAGTTTCTCAATCGAGAATTCCCCGATAGGTGGATTGGGCGAGGTGGTACAATTTCGTGGCCTGCCCGTTCACCCGATTTAAACCCGATAGATTTCTTTTACTGGGGTACGATAAAGGTTAAAGTGTACTCTAAACCTATTCAAGATTTAATCGAGCTGCGCCAAAGAATTGCAGAAGCCAGAAAATACATCAACTCGAGAAGATACGCCCGTCTTATTACGCGAACATTTTTAAAGAGATGTAGAGCTTGCATTTCAGCTGAAGGCAAAGAGTTCGAACATTTGTTGTAAAACTTTGTAAATCTGATTTAATAAAAATCATATCTCTAATGAAATCCATTTTGGAATTTAGACTAAACGCACCATCTTTTAAAGTTATTTGACAAAGTACAATTGTTTTTACAGTACAGTCGGTTAAAGTTGGGTGATGTAATTATTTTGAATTCAATATTGGACAAAAATCTAACATTTTATTTAAAACTGAGGCAGTTATGTTTTAACTTTTAACTATAATATATAGAAGGGTTATTCATGGTTACATCACAGAAAAAAAATCTGACAAAAAGTTAATATTTGTAGCCGCAGAACTTGAAACAACAGGGGCGTCAGTTTTGAGATTTTTTTTTTAATCCTTATAATTTTAAGAGTACAATGACCAAGATGTTTTTTTTTAATATTTTTCTAATAACTGTCACGACTTGCCCTATTGGCCGTTTTCAGCACGACGCTGATTTCTGGGACAAGTGATATATACACTTATATACTCGTATTCTTGTTATCATCTTGAGTTTGTTGTATTGCTTAGTCCGCTGTAAATGGTAAAAAATTAAACTCTTATTAAAAATACGTAGCTTTAATTCTTGAATATACTCTATCTTACTACCGACTTCAGAAGCTGTTATTAGAAGTTATTTTATTCTTTTTGGGTTTTGATTTTTATATTTTATTAACATTTTTATTTCTTAACTAGCTGACCCGGCAAACGTTGTTTTGCCATATATATTATTTCTAGGAAATATTTTTTAGTTTTAAAAATCGCGATTTAAAAACAGATGTTGATCGTAGAAGGGTGAAAATTTGAAGTTTTATGTATTTTTCAAGGCTAAATCATAATAAAATAAAAATAAAAAACAATGTCAAAAAATAAAAAAATGTAGGGGTGGGTCACTCTTATCATTTAGGTGTTTGAAAAATAGACGTTGGTCGATTCTCAGACCTACCCGATATGCACACAAAATTTCATACAAACCTGTTCAGCCGTTTCGGAGGAATTTCGTAACAAACACCGCGACACGAGAATTTTATATATTAGATGTAGCCACACTCACACTGTTCTCACTCTTACTTTTCTTAGAACGAACGCGATGTTATTTAGGCATGAATTATTTAGTTATTGTAATAAATTTATAGTTTCAAAATATATTTTGTTGAATAAATATATATCTAAGACGATTTCAGATAATTTAAACAATACCCGGTCAGGTCTCTAACTAGGTTGCTTATTATCTAAATATTGATCTAATATAAGACACAATTTAAGTCAATTTAAGACGTTGGTAATAACTGTTTATCATTGTTAAACAGAACAGTACAGTTATGTACAAAATATTGTGTATATATAATGTAGCTCCGTACATAAACAGAGTTGAAACACGAAAGCCTAGTTAATTAGGCTTGTCATTTCGTAAACTACAAGTTATATATGATAATACACTAAATGTACCAGCGCCCTGAGGTAACGTAAAAGAAAAGTGAAATTCTTTCCAATCTGTATACCGTCCACCTGCAAACATGGCGACTATGCAGACAGCTTAATCGAATGGCAGAGTAGGTTTAAATATCCACTGGCGAAACTATACATTACGTTTAATCCATAGGCATTGAGGTCACCTATCGTCCAGCTTCAAATGATACGCTCCGCTTTGTTACATTCTGTATATCAAAAGTACTTACTTACTTTTAAAATGGTTAAGAATGATGGTGAAATTTTTAATACCGTCCTCAATTACGTGCACTATCACCGTCATCACTAATACCAACAACACAACTCTCAACACCACTATATTAGAAAAAAGCACCACCGTCGATAATACGACACGTGTTTCGCCCCTAAAGGGTGCATAATCAAGAGATATTGACTCTGCGATGGCTCACCGCTAAGTTGGCTGTTGTAACTGAATTGACTTTTTTTTTAAATAATCTGATAGATAAACTTCCAGTCCACCTGATGCAAAGTAACTACTGCTGTCCACGGATACCGTTAATTGGTAAGAAATTATCATCATCATTACAGCCCTTCACAAGTCCACTGCTGAACATAGGCCTCCCCCAAAGAATGCCACAAAACACGGTCCTGAGCCACCTGCATCCATCGACTTCCTGCATGTCTTACCAGGTCGTCACTCCATCTCGTGGGGGGACGCCCTACACTTCGCCTACCGGTACGAGGCTGCCACTCGAGAACCTTTCTTCCCCATCGGTTGTCGGTTCTTCGAGCTATATGGCCGGCCCACTGCCACTTCAGCTTACTAATCCGTTGGGCTATGTCGGTCACTCTGGTTCTACTGCGGATATCCTCATTCCTAAGTTTATCACGCAGAGAAACTCCGAGCATAGCCCTCTCCATAGCTCGCTGAGCGACCTTGAGCTTCCTCATACGGCCAGCAGTGAAGGACCACGTCTCAGTTCCGTAAGTCATCACTGGCAACACGCACTGGTTGTACAATTTCGTTTTAAGGTTTTGAGGTATGTCTGACGAGAAGATGTGTCGTAGCTTCCCGAACGCTGCCCAGCCGAGTTGAATCCGTCGATTGACCTCTCGGTCGAAGTTGGACTTACCCAGTCGGACTATTTGTCCCAGGTAAACATACTCGTCAACAACTTCGAGCTTAGTGCTCCCAACAACTATCGGCATAGGTGTGACATGGACATTAAACATGATCTTTGTTTTGTCCATGTTCATCTTAAGACCTATCCGTTGGGAAACACTATTGAGGTCATTGAGCATAGTGCTTAGGTCCTCCAGCGATTCTGCCATAAGGACTATATCGTCGGCAAATCGAAGGTGAGTGATGTACTCGCCATTGATGTTGATACCGTATCCTTTCCAGTCCAGAAGCTTGAAAACGTCTTCCAATGCAGCGGTGAAGAGTTTCGGGGATATGACGTCACCCTGTCTTACACCTCTCTGCAATTGGATAGGTTTCGTACTCTGGTTCTGTACTCGGATAGCCATCGTAGCCCAACTGTACAAGCACTTTAACACTTCGATATACCGACAGTCAACTTGGCACCGCTGAAGGGACTGCAGCACCGCCCAAATTTCGACGGAATCAAAGGCTTTCTCATAGTCCACATACGCCAGACATAGTGGCAAATTGTACTCTTCGGACTTCTGTACAACTTGCCGAAGGGTATGTATGTGGTCTATGGTGCTAAAGCCCTTTCGGAAACCGGCTTGTTCGGGAGGCTGGAAGTCGTCAAGTCTGCGCGCGAGACGATTCGTAATGACTCTCGAAAACAGCACGTAGACGCGGCTCAGAAGGGAAATCGGTCTGTAGTTCTTCAAGAGAGCGTTGTCACCTTTCTTGAAGAACAAGACCACCGCACTTCTGCTCCACGCCTCCGGTGTAATGCCACCATGGAGGACGGAATTAAAGAGCTTCTGAAGGACTTCAAGTACCGGTCTTCCACTCCGCTGTAATTCCATCCTCGCCTGGGGCCTTACCGTTTTTAAGGTGCTGGAGAGCCATCCTAATCTCGCTCAGACTGACATCCGGGATGTCTTCGGAATAGTGTCGGATGAGACTCGCTCTTGGATCGTTACTCACACTTGCGTGTGGCTCCAACGATGATGTGTACAGCTGCCCATAGAACCTCTCAATCTCACTCAAAATCTCAGGTGTCCCGAAAACGACGCTGCCACATTCTGTCTTCAGCTTTGACAGTTGGCTCTTTCTGGCAGACAGATCTCTGGCAAAGACTTTGGAGCCTTGGTTCCGCTCGATCGCTTCTTCAATACGAGCTGTATTGAAGTTGCGTAAGTCCCGCCGCATGCATTTGGAGATCTGTCTGTTCAGATGCCTGTATGCTGTCAAGTCTGTTGAAGAATGTAGCTTCATCTCCCGTCTAACAGCCATGAGATTAAGAGTGTGATCGGAGAGTTTTTGTGTTCTTCTGCGGCGGGTCTTGCAGAACTTAGCTCCGACCGCATGGACAGTTTCCACGAGCTTGTCATTCATATCGTCCACTTCATTGCAGTCTTCCAGGCACTGAAAACGGTTTTGTAACTCGAGCTGAAAGGTTTCGGGACTTTGGAACGGAGCACGAGGGGGACGGAGCGTTGACTTCATTAGACGAGACCTCTCCAACTTAACGTTTAGGTTCAGTATGCCTCTAACCATTCGGTGATCGCTACCAGTTTTCACCCTCGCGATCACGGAGACATCACTGAACAGTTGTCGTCTGGTCGTCATAATGAAGTCAATCTCATTTTTTGTGGAACCGTCGGGGCTCGACCAGGTCCACTTCCTGTGGGGCCGCTTCTGGAAGAAAGAGTTCATCATAAAGAGTCCCTCTTTCTCCATGAAGTCGGCCAGCTGCTGGCCCCTTGGGTTCCGTTGCCCTATTCCAAATTTCCCTACTTTCAGCTCACCGTTCTCTCTTGTGCCTAGTTTTGCATTGAAGTCTCCCATTAACACCGTATATTGGGTTTTGGAGGAATGCATGGCTCTAGAGATATCCTCATACATTTCCTCCACCTCCTCATCGGGGTGTGCCGAGGTTGGTGCGTAAACCTGTATGACCTTCAGCGAATACCGTTTGGTGATTCTGAGTATAAGGTACGCAACCCTCGTCGACACACTCCCGATCTTTACAACGTTGTTAACGAGAGACTTGTGGACGATAAATCCGACACCTCCTTGGGACAGATGGTCGCCCTCCCGGTGATAGAGCAAGTTGCCGGATTCGAGGATTACCGTGTCTTCCCCCTCTCTTCGGACTTCGGATAATCCTATGATATGCCAGCGCAACTTGTCTATCTCTTCTTCCAGCTCCACGATCTTCTCGTCAGTCCTCAGGGTGCGTGCGTTGTACGTTGCCAGGTCGAGTCGTCTAAGGTGGCAACCGAACCTCCACCGGAGATTCTTAGCACCCCCTGCCCCGCCGTTACCATGGTCGCCACCGTAGCCAGGAATAGCGGGGCCGCCGGGGACTGGGGGCCGTTTTTTTGTTACTGTCATTCATAGGGGGGTATTTGCCATAGTTGCCACGCTTGGCGAGCGGGTTGGCAACCGCAGTTTTTTTATTGTAATTTGGCTATTATCAGGAAGATGCTGCTGCCCATCTCCTGCCTGTTTCCCTTTGTCGCCTTTTACGACACCCACGGGAGGATATGGGGTAGTGGATATTCTTGACCGCCACTACACGGCAAGAAATTATATAAGGCCAAAATTGGTAAGAAGCTGGTACCTACTACCTAACAGACTCCTAGGCAAGAAAGGAATCCTACCACCTAGTTGAACCCACAACCACATAGTTTATAGTTTTTTTAGGAGTATAAAAACATAGAAATAAAAAATGCTTAAATAGTAATTAAAATATTCACTGACAGTTCTCACAACTTTAAAAGATAATTTAAAGTCCTTAAATAAGTAAATGAAGCAAGCGAAACGAAATAATATGCAAATCACGTCACATTATCTCGGCATTATTTATATTTTTTTTAGAATTTGAAGAAGGTTGTATATTTTATTAGAAGTCGGGCCACGTATTTTTCTTCCTGAAAAATACGAATAATTGTTGTGCTTTATTTTTATATAAAGATAAACCTATATTTTCTCACTGGAGACTGGCCGTCTACGCAGGGCAAAATATGGTTATAGTACAAGAGTGTGTGTCTGCAAAGACAAGTGCACTCTCTATTCCCTCACTCTCAAAGTCTGGGTGAAAATCGGACGAGACCGGAGAAAGATCAGGCGCAGGAACAACGGCTTTACGTGCTTTCCTAGGAACAGCGGTGAAACATCGTCACCTTGATGACTCCGGACTGTTACTGAGAGTTTCTTAATCGTCGACGTTCTCTTTTACGACATACTATGCAAGTAACTAACACAATTGTCACATTCTTGTTTGTTATAAGCACATAAACCACCAGTCGCAGATGTACCAGACCAATTACAAATAATTCTTCGAGTTTAGTTATATAATCGAATCCTTACCAAAATGTGACTTTAAAGGGAAATTATCTTATGCTACATGTACAGGAAATCTAATTAACACACACATAATTATGGAAGCTTAAAGACCACTGATGGAATAATAGTTCGTTTTAGTTCAATTTAAATCCTTGGATTTGCAATGTTTGCCTTAAATATGTATTAAAATGTGAAGAAGCTTTACAATTGGTACATCTGCCAGGTCTTATTTCTCAATTAATTTCACCTATTGCTTACATCTGAAAAAATAATATAAATAAATTCAATTTTTTATTGAACGTAGTTTTTAATCCAATAAATTCAATGTTTTTGGCAAGTGGCGTCGTCCTGTTGGAACCACATATTTATGAGGTCCATACCATCTATCCTAAGCTACAAAGTTTGATCATTGTCCGATATCGGTCGCCATTGACAGAGAGCGCGGCTTCTTGAGCATTTTTGAGGAAATAAGGGCCGATAATACCGGTGGACCAAAATCCACACCAAACAGTGACGGAGTTTTCAGAGACACCTGATAAATATCCCGTGGAGTTGCGTCGCTCCAAATCGGGCACTTATGTTAGTTAACAAAGCCACTTAACCCGAAACGAGCCTGGTCACTAAAGATGATTTTTTACCGAAAGCAGGGTCAACCACCGAACTGAAATTTATTCATTAATTGACGGATTGTGGACTCTGCAGGACAGTCATGAATACCATAAATTGCATGTAAAGCACGGGAAGTTAGGCGAACAGAGCACTGATGTTGACAATAAATTTGAACAATTTGAACGCATTGTTCGAGGGTGTAGCATTTCATGGTAAAATGTCAAGGCTAAATAAGTATTCTTATCAAAGATAGCTGTCGCTCAGAGTAACGTATGTATGTAATTACTCTAATAGCTATGGCTTTACCAAGATGGCCGCTATACGCTGTCAAAGTTCGAGCGTCTCTATTGAAAAACCCTTTATTTGACTTTTTTTTGTTAACGGATTTAACAATACAATACAATAACTTTATTTCAGGCATCAAGGACTTAAAAACTAAGAACTTTGGCCCATAGAAATATATACCTAAACCTAAAAATATATATAAAGTATAGACATATATAATATAATATAGCCTCTTTATTTCCATAATGAATGACAAAATATATATATATATATCTTAAGATTACGAATACATAATTATGCATGCATAAAACAAAATATTACATTTTATAATTATCATGATTAATATTTTACAATGGCATAACAAATAATTTCTAAATTTTATACAAATTTCAAAATAATAAATAAATTAAATTTTCAGTTCATTTTATAAAATTTATAATATAATTCATTATGGACCCCTCAACGGGTGAAGGCCTCCTCCATTTTTCTCCACATCTGTCTGTCCTTTGCCTTTGTGATCCAATTTTCACCGGCTTTTCTTATTATTTCATCAACCCATTTTTCTCTCGGTCTACCTCTTTTTCTTTTGTTTATTGGTCCTTGCCAGTTAGTTACTATCTGTGTCCATTTTTGTTTGTCCATACGTGCAATATGACCCGCCCATTTCCATTTTTGTTTTTGAGAATGTTCTAAAGCATCTATTAATTTTGTTGTGTTTCTTATGTCTGTGTTTCTTTTTCTGTGTTTTCTTTGTATATTTAGTATACTCCTTTCCATTGCTCTCTGACATACTTGTATTTTGTTTATAGTGTTATTATTGTATATCCATGTTTGGCAGCCATACGTAAGACAGGGCAGTAAACATGTGTCCATTATTTTTTTCTTGAATTTTATAGGGAGTTTTGATTTTAGGGTTTCTTTATTGCTCCAGAATTTGTTCCAGGTTATGTTAACTCGTCTTTTAATCTCATCTTCGTGTCTTGTCCCAGAAAAAGATACCTGTTGTCCCAGGTAAACATAGCTTTGAACGTATTCTAATATATTGTTACTGACCCTTATTGGTATAATATGGTGGTTTGTCATGACTTTAGTTTTGGTAGTATTTAGTTCTAAGCCGATCGTTTTGCTTACATCATTTAGTTCATTAATCATTTTCTGTAATTGAGATGCTGTTTCGGAGAAGAGTATGATGTCATCCGCAAATCGAAGATTACTGAGGAATTTCCCATTTATGTTTATTCCTTTCTTTTCCCAGTTCAGAGTTTTCATTATATTTTGTAGCACAGTTATAAAAATTCTAGGTGACAGGGGGTCACCTTGTCTGACGCCTCTACAAATGTTTATTTCAGGGCCATGTCTCTCTAACTTTACACGACTTTTGCTTTTGTAGTAGATGTCTTTTATAAGAGCTATAGTCTCCGATGGTACTTCACACTCATGTAGAGCTTTCCACATGCTCGTATGTGATATAGAGTCGAATGCTTTGGCGTAGTCGATAAATGCCAGGTATAATGGTCTATTGTGCTCTATATATTTCTCTATAATCAAATTCAAAGTGTGGATGTGATCTGTTGTTGAGAAGTTTTTCCTGAAACCTGCTTGTTCTGGTGGTTGAAATTTCTCTGTGAACGTTGCTAGACGATCATCAAGACATGAAGCAAATAGTTTGTACATATTTGGTTGTAAGCTTATTGGTCGGTAGTTTCCAATATCGGCAGGGTCTCCTTTCTTGTAGAGTAAAATTATATCAGATTGCCCCCATTCTTTCGGTATTGCTCTATCATTTAGAATCTTGTTAAATAATGTTGTTATATATGGTGCTAGTATCATTTTCCCCAATTTTAATGCTTCATTTGGGATTCCATCTGGCCCGTTGCTTTTGTCGGATTTTAAACCTTCAATTTTTTTTATTATTTCAAATGTAGAGAATCTAGCTAGAGTTGTAGTAGAGTCCTGGTAGGTCGTTTCAATTTCCCGAGTAGTATCTTTTAGTGAGTATAAATTCTTATAGAAAGTTGTTGCCGTTTCTATTATATCAGATCTTGACAATATTTTCTTATTATTAGTGTCATCTTTTATACAGGCTATCCATCGTTTGGTGGTATTAATGATTTTAAGACCTTTCTTTAAACTGCCTGTTGATTCGAGGTGAGTTTTGATTTCTTTTATTCTGCGTTCTGTGCGTTCTCGTTTCATTAATTTGTAGATGTTCTTGTAGAGGTATGTACGTTCGTCTTTTTCTTCTTTCGTTAGGGATTTCTTCTGAATCAATTCACTTCTTCTTGCAATAAGAGATTTTATGTGAACAGGGACGGTCTCTCGTTTTCTTATTGGTTTCTGTCGAATTAAATTTAAACTAGTGATTATTGGTTTTTTAATTTTGGCGTATGAGGACTCTATATTTTCATTTTCTTCCCATTCAATTTTGTTTATGTTTGTATTTAAGGATTGTATAAATTGTTCTCTTTCTTCCAAAGTACTCAATTTGGTTTTATAATTTTTGAAATTTGCTCTACTTTTCTTTATCGGTGCAATCTGTAGTGTACTTCTTAAGAGTCGATGATCGCTGGGAAACGTTAGATTTGATATAATTTCTATGTTTGAGATGTTTTCTTTTCTATTCGTTAGTATATAATCGATTTGACTTCTTCTTTTCTTTGGCGAGAGCCATGTCCACATAGTTTTATTGTTCTTTTTAAATAAACTATTTGTAATGTATAGTTTATTTTCCCAACAAAAGTGGAGTAAAATTTCACCTCTTTTGTCTCTATTTCCGTAACAGTATTTGCCCAGTATTCTTTCTTCGCCTGGTACTTGCTGTCCAACACGGGCATTAAAATCGCCTAATATTATTTTCTGGTTATTATATTGACACTGTGCATTCTGCAGTTGGTTGTAGAAGTTATTGATTTCTTGGTTGTTTGCATCAACAGTTGGCGCGTGTACTTGTACAATGGTGAGTTTTGTGTTGTCGAAATTAAGATTTAAAATGCAGATACGTTCGGATATTCCAATAAAGCTCTCAATGTTTAGCTTATATTCCTTTTTTATAAGAAATCCGACTCCATATTGTCCTTTCGTTTCCCCAAAATAACAGAAAATATGTTCATTGTTTTCTAAAATATTATATCCCGTTCTTCTTATTTCAGCAAGGCCAATAATATCGTATTTTATTTTTGAAATTGCTCTCTTAAAATCGAGTAATCTTTCATCTGATAGTAGAGATTTTGCATTATAGGTACAGATGTAGAGATTTCGTAGTGGAAATGGAGGGTTGTAGTCTTTATCCCCCGCGGTGACAAGCCGTATTGGGAGATGTAGAGGGGCTTTTTTTACTCGTTTTTTGGTGGTGAGGGTTTCTCAGTCGAGCTTAACGCCGATCCTTTTTTCGGTTGTGTGTTGCACATGTAGGAGGTAATATTATTCAACTTATTTTTCTTCGGTATCTGTTTGACATTGTTTTCACTGATTACGTTGGTTCCGAGGTCAGGGGATTTTGACAGATTCCGCTTTTGTTTTCGTGTTTCTGCTATGGAATTTCTATTTTTGGGGCTACCTGGCAATGTTACTATTTTGTCGTATCGTAGTATTACATTTTTTCCGAGATTACGTTCTTTTTCTACTTCTGCTTGTAGTTCCTTACGTTTCAACAGAACTTTTTGTATATAATAAATTCAATGTTTTTGGCAAGTGGCGTCGTCCTGTTGGAACCACATATTTATGAGGTCCATACCATCTATCCTAAGCTACAAAGTTTGATCATTGTCCGATATCGGTCGCCATTGACAGAGAGCGCGGCTTCTTGAGCATTTTTGAGGAAATAAGGGCCGATAATACCGGTGGACCAAAATCCACACCAAACAGTGACGGAGTTTTCAGAGACACCTGATAAATATCCCGTGGAGTTGCGTCGCTCCAAATCGGGCACTTATGTTAGTTAACAAAGCCACTTAACCCGAAACGAGCCTGGTCACTAAAGATGATTTTTTACCGAAAGCAGGGTCAACCACCGAACTGAAATTTATTCATTAATTGACGGATTGTGGACTCTGCAGGACAGTCATGAATACCATAAATTGCATGTAAAGCACGGGAAGTTAGGCGAACAGAGCACTGATGTTGACAATAAATTTGAACAATTTGAACGCATTGTTCGAGGGTGTAGCATTTCATGGTAAAATGTCAAGGCTAAATAAGTATTCTTATCAAAGATAGCTGTCGCTCAGAGTAACGTATGTATGTAATTACTCTAATAGCTATGGCTTTACCAAGATGGCCGCTATACGCTGTCAAAGTTCGAGCGTCTCTATTGAAAAACCCTTTATTTGACTTTTTTTTGTTAACGGATTTAACAATACAATACAATAACTTTATTTCAGGCATCAAGGACTTAAAAACTAAGAACTTTGGCCCATAGAAATATATACCTAAACCTAAAAATATATATAAAGTATAGACATAACTTAACACTATTAACAGTGTTTAACAACAACATGACAACAACGACTAACAACTAAGAAAAAATAAATCCTTAGAGGTATTCTTAAAATCACTTTTTTGAAGATACAATATCATAACTTTTAGGAAAGAATATTTGACAATATTTTTTTTTATAGGATAAGGGTGACAAACGAGCACACAGTCCACCTGATGGTAAGTGGTTGCTGCGGCCCATAGACATCTACATCTATCCTCTGTTACAAATCAAAATGTAGATGCGTTGTCACCCGTGAGGACTAAGATGGAATGACTCAATGTAAAAAGGGCCTCCGGCCACCTGCACTCACGAAGCGAAACGCAGAGGTAAACCTCTACTTCACGTTGGTTTTATGTGAGGTCGTGGTACTACCCCGGTTCGAGCCGGCCCATCCGTGATCCATATTCTAGAGAAACGTAAATGCCAACAGTATAAAAGTTGTTGTGTATTAACTGCGGTTGTTTAGAAACAACCATTCGTAGTCGGTTCCCATATTTGCTTATAACTGCAGCTAACGGACAATGCCAGAATATCTATAGATCCTTGCCCCACCTAAAAATGTATGGTGTACACAAATGACGTATGCGTAATTTTTTTGCTGTGTTATTACTTTATGCAAATTATAGAAGTTAATGTTTTTAGAACTTGTGATTCTTTTTAAATCGATCATTTATATATTTTTTTTAAATGTTACCTCCACACTAGAATTAAAAGGAATATTATTTATTAATTGAGAGAATAGATTGCTCCTGTATCACGGGGGCAGTTAACATACACAGATTTCACAAGTACAAACATTCAGACCCAGATCAATTATTTGTAGGCCATACAAATACTTGTTCCGTGTGGGAATCGAACCCGCGACCCTTAGGGCTGCAACTCATTGCTAAGCCACTGCGCCACAGAGCCGTCAATAATAACGTTAACGTGTTTATAATAACATTCTTTGCTGTTCATTTTAATTGCAATATATAAATTGTCAGGCTCTAATAAAATGTTTAAATAAAGATTTTAGAAGCCGAAATAAACTTCCGTTGGGTTTGGATAAACAATTATATGATCACCGATATTTTAGAAGGTGTTCTCATATTTTGGAGCTAAAAGATTCTAACATTATAAGATAACCACCACGTGTTCACTGGTTTCAATATAAACAAATACGATGAATCCATTACGTAAATATTGATCCTGATGTTGTGTCAATGTGTTGTTTTTGGACTCTTTTCTGCTGAAGGGAGGTAAGCTTTTCCCATTTCGCTCGACAAGCCGCAGTGCGTGAACTACAGTGTTCCGGTATGAAGGGTACAGAGAGTCAGTATAATTACAAGCTGTGAGGTATTCCGTCTTAGAAGAAAACGTATCTGCAGCCTTATTTGATTGAAGTTCGCTATAGGTGTCTATGTGTGTCACTTACCGTCAGATAGGCTATGAGATTTTTTGTCATTTTAGTTATGTATTGCATTGCTTGACATATATTATTGTTACGAGCTTGGGATTCGAGACAATTAAAAACTGCCGATTGAATTACCAAAATTGACACTTTAATTACAGACCACTAATTACAATTAAAACCACTCTAATAATAAAACAATATTGTACCACTGATCAATTTAGTTCGCAGTTATTTCGCTTCAAAGTATTCTCTTGTATCGCCAATTCAATACACCCTCGGTCGTAGTCTATACCGGCCTTATATAGGGCCTCAGATAGTTTCCATAAACTTCTACTGTAGAAACATCTAGAATGTTCGAGTACATATCGGTCCCGAAATTTCTAGAAAGATCTTGTCTCTCCTAGTCCTGCTACTCGACACTAGAGGGCGCTAGTGGTAACTAGTGTTGCCATGTACAAGACATTAATAGTGGCGCGCAACATTATGTAGGTGCCTTCCTAATGACAGGTACTTATCTTGACCGGAAATCTCACCAGCTGCAATTTCTCACTATAAACTTTGCTGCCAGTTAGCAGGCTAGATAATGTAGATCTGGCATTTTAATATCGTAAATTCACTAACGCCATTTTGGGCATTTGCCCCTTTTTACTTTTACAACATTGTGTACAGAATTTGAAGATGCAGTTGATGTTATTATAATTTGACAGCGATACATCACAAAATAAAACAAAATAATTAATAGGGGTTCATCCTAATATCAGTGGTGGCCTTGAATATTGCCTTGATATAAACACACACATTATATTTTAATTTAATAGCTGGGTGAATGTTTGGATAAGAGGTTTTCCTATTAATTCACTATTTCTAAAGAGCTTCCTTTGGTAGATTCTTCTTTTTGTCACTGTTAGCTTCTATATTATATGGTTTCTAACTAGCTTCTATATTGTAGCGGATCCCGTTTGGAGCGCAAAATGCCCGCCTTTTAATCGCGTGGACCCCATTACCCTCCGCCCGTATGTCACCCATCTCTTTTATTACTTTATTAAAATAAATTAAAATACTATTATTTACATTATTTAATTTTTTTATCAAGAATGAGTTTGTATTGATTGTAGTTCTTCAATTGAGCGTTATCACCTTTCTCGAAGGAAAGTTAACGAGTACTGCAAGAAATATATCTTTTGAAAAACGAGAATTGATAAATGCTCTTTTGATTTATAATATAATATAAAATGAAAAAGTCTTAAAAAATCAAAATGAAAGATGTTAAATAAGGATTGAGTTTCAATTGAGCTTTGAATATTTCCGCACGAAATAAATACATGTTTTATAGCTTACAAATAATTGTTTCATGTCCAAGTGTTTGTACATGTTCATTTTATACATGTCATCATCATCATTACGTCCTATCAAAAGTCCACTGCTCAACATAGGTCTTTCCCATAGATTGTCCCGTTGGGAGATATTTATCATAGTTGCCACGATTGGCATGCGGGTAAGCACGTGAAATCATATCACTATCTTGTTAGACACTGTCCGTCATTATCAATATTTCGAAAAAAGCATACCTAGCAGCAAAACATGGCCAGGAATCAAAATATAACATAAGAGACTACAGACCTTATTGTAGGGGGGCCATGAAAGTATAGCATAGATATTAATGGATCATTGGCTTCAACTGTGTGATATCTTATACGTTGTCTAGATCCCGAGATAGACCGTCCATACTCTAAGCAAACGTGTGTGGCTCATCAATTCTACAGCATTATATTTCAATTTCCACCATGTTTGCTAAGAAGCAATGAACACACTTAACAGATATCAGCTTCGGGTTGCAGCAAAAAATTATAAATAGACATTAGAATATACTTCATAAAAACTAAGTCCAAGTCAGGTAAATGTACTATATTGTTTATAGGCAAATTACTTTTTCCAAGATACCTATTATGCTTTGATTATATACCTGTCTATATAATTAAAGATATTATGATATGTTATTGAAAGACGTGTGAATATTTGCAGTTTTATAAATTAAGACAGCGACAGTATTCAATTAAATCAATTATATAAATAGCTATTAAACTAAACATACCTGTTGTAAAGGTCTTCATGTTGGAAAAAAAGTTTATTGAATAAAACTACTTTTAGGAATTTTTTAGAGTTTAATTAACTTATATATCTTACTTTTATTAATTCCCGACGTTTCGGGTGCTTTACAGCACCTCAGTCCCCCGTGACCACGGGTGCTGTAAAGCACCCGGAACGTCGGGAATTAATAAAAATAAGATATATAAGTTAATTAAACGCGAAAAAATCCCTAAAAGTAGTTTTATTCAATGTGTAGTGCTCGCCTAAATATAAGAAATCATTATATAAAAGAGTTTATATTCTGATGACAATGTGAACAGTTATGTTCGGCAGTGAGAGAGAGACAGTGCGGCATGTTGTGGACATGTTAATGTCCTCAACATGCCGCTTCCTGTCGATGCAAATATGACAATTACTGCATCTCAAGATGTACTGTGAGAGATCAGCACAAAGACGAAGAGAATATAATAAATAAATATGTTTCACGAGCACAAATCAGTCAACATGTGAAAATAAATTACATTAATTTGACACGCGTACTTACGATATTTAAGGCAATGACGTGTGTGTATTATTACACAAAATGCACGAAAATCAATGATTGTAATTTAATAATGATTTAATTCAAGTCATTAATTTTTTTGGCGTTTAATTCACGGTCAATTTATAATAAAACATAATAAAAATCGGTAAATAATTTATATATTTTTTATCACAAAGATTTATATATTTTAAAATAAATAAGTATTGTATAGGTATTTTAAGCGCGCGTATTTACTAATTCGTATAAAGAAACGTAAATGTTATTTGAAATACTGGAAATGACAAAATATTAACCGTTGAATTTCTTTCTTTCAATTAATATTTTTCCGGAAGTTGTATTAAATAATTATTTATTACAAAAAATCCAATACTCATAAGATTATTTTACATAAATTTACCTTTTTTGTACAAGGTGGGCCACGATATAGCATTGTCCTTGCATAGGTTAAACGTTGTTTCAAGTATATATAAATTGTATTTATATCACGATATTAATTATTTCATTGAGTATTATTTGTAAAACTATAAATTTTTGTAATAGTATAGAACAGTTATTCAAATACTTGAAATAATATGTATAATATACATCACTAATAATATGCACTTTTTATAGAATAAGGATGACACGTAAACACGCACACTACCTGATGGTAAGTACATCCTGTGGCCCATAGACATCCACATCTCTCCACGATTAAGTAACAAAATGCAGATTGTCACCCTTGAGGACTAAGATGGAATGCCTGGTTACCAATAAAAAAGGTCTCATGTTCTCAGCGCAGCATACCGAAACACAGCAGCGACTTATTTGCTATAAGAGCGTAGTCCTTCTCCGGTCGAGTCATTTGTGCTACAACCATGACTTATAGCTGCAGCGTGGTTATACTACATCTACGTCGTTATACACGTACGTGGTTATACAACGACCATACTACTCAAAGGTACAATTCCGTAGCCTACTGCAGGCAGCAGCAGTAGGAGACGTGTCGCCGCGACATCTCGCTGCGACATGTCGTGGCGTCATGTCGCTGCAGTCATGATTCCGAACCCGACTGCAGGCGGCAGAAGCTCGTGTTCCAATCTGTTCCGAATGCTCTGTGGGTTCTCTGTTTATGTAAACAAAATAGGTACTTACCGCTTTTATTTAACTCCTTTCGTATATTTTTTTAAATATTGTCTTTTATTACACTGTTTAAATAATTATTGTGAGATGCAACATACAGTGCGGGATACTGGGACACCTAGTTTATCAGTTTGTTTTCCTCGGAATCGGTGAAACTACTTTTTTGAGAAAAATTCAACGTGTCGCTCGGGCGTTGACAGCACTACTGATTTGCGGTCGGGCTACAGTGTCGTCTGCCGCTTGGCCCGTAGCGGCTAACGACGTATCGCTAGATACGGAAGGTATTTCATAGAACTACATAGAAACCAGTCGTGTCGCGACGAAACCAGTAGTGTCGCGATGACACGTCGTCTGCTGCTGCTGCCTGCAGTCGGCTACGGAATTGTACCTTTAAAGACGAAGCCTGGGCTACCACCAGATGGTTAGAGCTTGCTGTAAGTTTCACAGTATGCGAGCAAACCGAGTTCGATCCCCACTAGCACCACTGAAATTTTAAATTGCAATTTTAAGTGCTGATTTACCACGTGCTCGTCGGTGTCGGAAAACATCGCGAGGAAACCTGCATGTCTAAGAAATAAGAAAAAATATTTCGAAGACATGTGAAGTTTGCCAACACGTATTGGGGCAGCGCGATGGACACTTCCTTGCCCTGAAACCCTCTCAGAAATGAGGGGAGGCCTGTGCCCAGCTGTGGGATGTTTATGGGCTCTAACTTTTATAAGTTTAAAGAATGCTAATGTTGTAATAAAATGAATGTCTATAGACATCTGCCGTTATGAGGGCTTATTACGAAGCCTTACTACATGAACTGCTTATGCCTAAAAGGATGCTGAATGCAAATTGCTTCCATAATATTAATGCGTTGTTCATAAGTGATCGTAGGTTGTATACCTACGCAGCATATGAGGTGCCCAATTAAGACTGTAATCCTTGAGCGTGGGAACTTCGAATAGAACACCTACATTGATATTTTCTAATCACACAGACGCATCGCGCAATGTTATTATACGCACTCTGGACATGAATAAATTACTTTTGGTGCTTCGTACAAGTTACACATTCATCACGCGTTCATCTTCGTAGTATGTTCATCAATGTCACAAAAAACGCGCATTGTATGTAGCCATTTGCTAGACACGATGCGCAATACTATAGGGGAGGCCTGTGCCCAGCAGTGGGACGTATATTGGCTGTAACTTTAACTTTAACTTAAAGTTGGTAAAAATTACCTCGCGTACATCCGATCGATAAAATAAAATGATGTTAAGACACCTACATAGATATATAGATCTAGTTTGAAAAGCACCTCCCGCCCTCCCTCGATTGCGTGCATTATCCCCGTCACCACTAATCCTAGCACCATTACTACCAACATCACTACACTAGGAAAAACATACCACTGACGAAAAACGACACGTGATTCGCCTCTACACGAGGCATCTTCAGGTACTTTAGATTCTGCGGTGGCTGACCGCTAAGTGAGCGGCGAGCCAAAACAACTGCTATTTATATATTTTGCTCAAAAAGCAAAAAGCTTTTATAGCAAAAACACCTTAAGCATAATAGAAGGCAACTTTTTCGATATTACAATCCCCCACTTCAATTTCATTTATGTGTATCGATAATGAGTTTTGTTTTGTAAAAATCTATTGAGTATAATATGGTTAGTGTTGCTAACAATGTTATAAACTAAAATGAATTTTAGGGTAGGAAAGATTTGAAAAAAGAAAGTAGGAGAAAAGCGGGATAATTTTAGAACAAGCGAGTTTTAGGAGTTAAGGACGGCCTCCTATAATCGCACGTCGTTCACTGCTGGACACGCACCGTTTCGCTGAATGACTATAATTTCTTATACAGACCCATATATTATAAAATTTCACTTTTTGACTCCATTTCGGTTTATTAGCAAATTGTGTTATTGTTGCAGTCAGATGTTTATGTGTAATGAGGTGATCACTACCAAGCTATTTCTAATTTGTTTTGTGTTGTTATATGTATAACATATTATATGATTGTAAATATTTTTTTTCAAAAAAAATCCCGCTTTGTTTCTTGCTGGTTCTTCACAGGACAGAGGTATTTTCCGAAACAGTACTAAATTAAACACAGGAAGTATTATTTATAATCAATATTGTACGAGTATAAAAAAGTTTTAATTTCTGTTTCTGTTGTAATTTGGCAAATCGTAACTTACCTGGGGTTTCATGATACGCCGTATAAGTGCGACTTCTGTAACATTGTTAAATATAAGGAATGCACTTATCTAATAATATCAACGACAATAGTTTGAGGTGCTCCTTCCAAACCGCGTATTATATTTATAGTTATAGAATATATAATTTGGTCACAAAGTGACATGGGTGATAAATTATCGATCAAAACATTAAATAGCGGCGTGTCATGTAATGCACACGCATATTACTATCTGCCTAATTTTATGATCGTACTGCGTCAGTTATACAGGTTGCGGGTGTAATCACTCGTTGGTAAGCCACGGTTTGTTTGCTTGCATTGCGTAAATCATACGGTGTTAACGCGTCGGTGGTGGATGAACGGTGCGTAG
The DNA here is from genome assembly GCA_963668995.1 of Parnassius mnemosyne. Taxonomy (NCBI): domain Eukaryota; kingdom Metazoa; phylum Arthropoda; class Insecta; order Lepidoptera; family Papilionidae; genus Parnassius; species Parnassius mnemosyne. The sequence continues at coordinate 13,431,193 of CAVLGL010000035.1, read as the reverse complement.
TTTGCGTGTAAGATATGAGTAAAATATGAGGTTCATCCTATTTCCTCGCGCACGGACATTAGTACTAGTGATGTTCACATACGAAAATATTGGTTATAAGAATTCTGCAGTGCATGGTCACGCGACGTCCATCGCGTTTACGCTCGCTATTACTGCCAGAATGCAACGCCATTGCTAACTTGACCATCAGTTGACAACGGTTGCGCTCGAAGATGTTAGGCGTAGCTCATCAGATACCGTATTTTTGAGTGAGTACGATCATAGAGATGTGATAAGTTGTATAGACAGTTAACTAAATTTATAGCTTTTATTTTAACTTTTCAACTTATTTTGCGGAGTAGCGGTGTAAGAAAATTCTAGGGTAACTGAAACAGAAGGTGGGCAGGAGCATCTGGCTGAAAACAATTCAAAATAATAAAAAAACTGCATTTGCCCAATTGCCTGCCAAGCGTGTTAAATATGGCAAATATTCCCCTTATACCCCCATAGATTGCTTCAGATTTATCACGCTTGGCAGGCTGGTTGGCAACCGCAGTATCTTTCATATATGAGTATTATATAATATTCTCACTGTTAGATTTTAATTGTTTCTTTGACGAACATAATTTCTTGTGAAGAATATGATTATAAAGATAATCGAAATTAACAAATTAAGTTGTTAATTTTTTTTATAGGATAAGGGTGACCAATGAGCACACAGGCCACCTGATGGTAAGTGGTTGCTGTAGCCCATAGACATCTACATCTATCTTCGATTACGAATCAAAATGCATATGCGTTGTCACCCGTGAGGACTCAGATGGAATGCCTTGTTTCCAGTAAAAAGGGTCTCCGGTTCTCTACACTCACCATACGAAACACAACAGCGTTAAGCTGCTATTTTACGCTGGTATTCTGTGAGAGCGTAGTCCTTCCTCAGCCGAGCCGACCCATTCGTGCTACAACCATAATATAGCTGCAGCATGGCTCTACCACGTATACTTACTGCGCTTCTGTTGATGCTGGTGGATTATGGTTAAATAGAAAAATCAGTACTCAGTTTTTTTATCGCATATATGATCTTAAAACTCTTCCGGTCCTCAACACAATGTTCTAAAGCACCTCGATCAAAAATTACTTTATGTAATGCTCAAGTTAATTTGGAAACGACGACCCATTTTCTTGTAGAAAGCATAAAGGAGATTTAGAAAAAGCGTTATTCAAAATTAAATTTGATTTTTTTTGTTCGTCGTGCATATTAAAAAGTTATTAATTGCAATAGAAGAGATGGGTGTTGGAGAGTGACCTGACGAAATAGGAGTGATTGATGATCTTATATAATGTTACGGAGCGAATTTTTTTGTACCTCATAAATTGAATTTTGACTTTTTTAAGCTAACGAAGTGTAATGTTATATTTTACATTATAAAATTAGACTTTATACTATTACTGAAAATCGCCTTCTAATGACTAAAAATAAATAAAATATTTTCCACTTAATAGTTTTCAGAATTGTGTTGCTTCACATGGTATGTAGAAGTATTAAAGACTTCAGAAGATATTAAGTGAAAATTATTTCATTCTGTTTAATACTTTTGAGTCTACTAAAAATATCAGGAGCTCGAATTTCATGTAAATAATTACATTAAGTACTTCTTCAACTTTTCCACCCTTATGAGTGTAAATTTTGTCCGTTCACCGATTACTGAAATACACCTGAATCGATTTGGATAATTCTTGTTTTGTTTCAAAGAGTATACTTTCTAGGTGGTCCCATTTAAATTTTATCGAAATCGGTCAAGCGGTTTTAAAAAAATCAACAATAAATTATATTTACATTGAAGTCATCATTCATTCATTATTACAGCCTTTCATAAGTCCACTGCTGAACATAGGCCTCCCCCAAGGAATGCCACAAAGCACGGTCCTGAGCCACCTGCATCCATCGACTTCCTGCATATCTTCCCAGGTCGTCACTCCATGTCGTGGGGGGTCGCCCTACACTTCGCCTACCGGTACGAGGCTGCCACTCAAGAAACTTTCTTCCCCATCGGTTGTCGATTCTTCGAGCTATATGGCCGGCCCACTGCCACTTCAGCTTACTAATCCGTTGGGCTATGTCGGTCACTCTGGTTCTACAGCGAATATCCTCATTTCTAAGTTTATCACGCAGAGAAACACCGAGCATAGCCCTCTCCATAGCTTGCTGAGCGACCTTGAGCTTCCTCATACGGCCAGCAGTGAAGGACCACGTCTCAGATCCGTAAGTTATCACTGGCAACACGCACTGGTTGTACAATTTCGTTTTAAGGTTTTGAGGAATGATGAGAAGATGTGTCGTAGTTTCCCGAACGCTGCCCAGCCGAGTTGAATCCGGCGATTGACCTCTCGGTCGAAGTTGGACTTACCTAGTCGGACTATTTGTCCCAGGTAAACATACTCGTCAACAACTTCGAGTTTAGTGCTCCCAACAACTACTGGCATAGGTGTGACATGGACATTGAACATGATCTTTGTTTTGTCCATGTTCATCTTAAGACCTATCCGTTGCGAGACACTATTGAGGTCATTGAGCATGGTGCTTAGATCCTCCAGCGATTCTGCCATAAGGACTATATCATCGCCAAATCGAAGGTGAGTGATGTACTCGCCATTGATGTTAATACCGTATCCTTTCCAGTCTAGAAGCTTGAAAACGTCTTTCAATGCAGCGGTAAAGAGTTTTGGGGATATAACGTCACCCTGTCTTACACCTCTCTGCAATTGGATAGGTTTCGTACTCTGGTTCTGTACTCGGATAGCCATCGTAGCCCTACTGTACAAACACTTCAGCACTTCGATATACTGACAGTCAACTTGGCACCGCAGAAGGGACTGCAGCATCGCCCAAATTTCGAAGGAATCAAAGGCTTTCTCATAGTCCACATACGCTAGGCATAGTGGCAAATTGTATCCTCGGACTTCTGTACAACTTGCCGAAGGGTATGTATGTGGTCTATGGTGCTAAAACCCTTTCGGAAACCGGCTTGTTCGGGAGGCTGGAAGTCGTCAAGTCTGCGCGCGAGACGATTCGTAATGACTCTGTAGTTCTTCAAGAGAGCGTTGTCACCTTTCTTGAAGAACAAGACCACCGTACTTCTGCTCCACGCCTCCAGTGTAATGCCACCATGGAGGACGGACGGAATTAAAGAGCTTCTGAAGGACGTCAAGTACCGGTTTTCCACCTGCTTTCAGAAGCTCCGCTGTAATTCCATCCTCGCCTGGGGCCTTGCCGTTTTTAAGATGCTGGAGAGCCATTCTAATCTCACTCAGACTGACGTCCGGGATATCTTCGGAATAGTGTCGGATAAGATTCGCTCTTGGATCGTTACTCACACTTGCGTGTGGCTCCAACGATGACGTGTACAGCTGCCCATAGAACCTCTCAATCTCACTCATAACCTCAGGTGCCCCGGAAACGATGCTGCAACACTCGGTCCTCAGCTTTGACAGGTGGCTCTTTCTGGCAGACAGATCTCTGGCAAAGACTTTGGAGCCTTGGTTCCGCTCGATCGCTTCTTCAATACAAGCTGTATTGAAGTTGCGTAAGTCCCGCCTGTATAAGAATGTAGCTTCATCTTCCGTCTAACACCCATGAGATTAAGAGTGTGATCGGAGAGTTTTTGTGTTCTTCTGCGGCGGGTCTTGCAGAACTTAGCTCCGACTGCATGGACAGTTTCCACGAGCTTGTCATTCATATCGTCTACTTCATTGCAGTTTTCTAGGCACTGAAAACTTTTTTGTAACTCGAGCTGAAATGTTTCAAGACTTTGGAGCAGAGCACGAGGGGGACGGAGCGTTGACTTCATTAGACGAGACCTCCCTTACCTAACGTTTAGTTTCAGTGTGCCTCTAACCATTCGGTGATCGGTACCAGTTTTCACCCTCGCGATCACGGAGACATCACTAAACAGTTGTCGTCTGGTCGTCATAATGAAGTCAAAGAAGTATTCTGTGAGGTCGTGGTACCACCCCGGTTCGAGCCGGCCCATCCGTGCGACAGCAAAAGCTACCGCCTGGCTCTACCACTGTGAAAAAAATTTACATAATTTAGTTTATAGTTTAGTGCTCACATCATTTTATAAATAAGTAATAGTGATTTTTGATCTCGGCTTGTTAACTAGTACTTAAAATAACCAAAGGTTATTAATCAAAACACGTAGTATTATAATTAGTTATATAGTTTAACAAAATTGGAAACATTTTTTTATTTTCAATATTTAAAAAAAATTAAATTCGTTCATAACTATATAAACAGTGGCTTATTTATTTAATGGCTTTATGTCGGAAATGCTCACGCTGCAAAGCAGTTAAATTACATTACTCTGATATTTTTTAGTTATATAATAATAATATATATTAATAAATATTAATATATATTAATAAATAATAATATTAAATTTATCAACTAATTATTATTTATAATGACTATTTTGATATAGTTATGTTTTCTTCTATTTGGCTCACAATCTACATACTACAACAAAAGCAAATTCGACAACCCTAGCAATTCTTCTCTATTCACCCCTATGTTGTATCTGGTAATCCTGGATTCCCGGTATATAGAAAGAGACTAGGTTTTTCTAAATACAATGAATTTTCGTGTTTTTATTCGTTTGAAGCATTAGTATTCGATAAACTACAAGAATCACAACATTAAAATGTTTCATTATCAGCTTATCTATACATATAATAAAACAGTAAATAGCAGATGTCTGTACATTTTATATTTTTGTAATAAAAGTGATTGAGGGGTACTAAAAATAAGTAATTAAATACATTTCTACCATTTTTAGAATTTTCTGTCTGTCTGTCTGTCTGTTTGTTTGTTAACGTATCACGTATAAAGTACTAATTTATATCATAAGAATTGTTAAGGAAATTATAAAGTGTATCTTTGGGTTACATTTAGTCTTTATTTCATTAAAATCAGTTCATTCCATCAAAAGTTATGATAAATATTCTGAAGTATGGGTAGGGAAGTATAGGTACGAATTTGCTCAACGGTGGCTTTGTTTGAGTCATCAAGTGCATTTTAAACTAATATCATATCATAAATCATAGTTAAATTATGTAAAATAATGATATAATTGTGTATATCTAAAACGCAGTAAACAAAAGTATTAAAGAACGTATTAAATATATTATACAAAAATATATTAACCTTATTAACTAAATCTGAAGCACAATAGTTTTCCCATTTCTTCGATAGATGGTGGTGTTGTGAAAATGTAATGCAATTGCAATGTGGTTTTTTCCTGTAGATGAGTTTTCATATTTACTGCTAATCTTTATTATAATTACTCGCTGCCCTACTGCGTGTTGACAAACTCAATTTATTCTTTACCGCCGAGTACTCTATGTGGTAAATCAAATTTTAAAAGAGCTATTAACAAATCGTTGGTTTTGGCGAGAGTCAAACTTTATTTTTTTGCTTACTGTGCAGGCACTGATTTATAAGTTCTCTTGCGTTTTATATAATGTATCAATCGCGTCAATTAATCTCTTTTATTTTTAGAATTGATGTTAGCAGCGCCATCTCTCTTTAAATATATACATATAATAAAAATGATGATAACATGTTGTGTCTCTTTCTGTACATTGTATAGGTATATATTTTGGTGGCTAAAATCATTATGGGGAACTGAAAATAATTAAATAAGAACATTTTATAATTTTTAGAATTGTCTGTTATTATATGAACGCATCACGTCTAAAGTAAACATCTTTTATTTTCAAAGAAATCGTTAAGAAAATCATAAAGCGTATCTTCGAGTTACATTTAATCTTTGTTTTATTAAAATTGGTTAATTCTATCGAAAGTAATGATTATTATTTTGAAATGTAGGTTCGAATTTGTTCAATGGCGCCATAAAATCTCAGAAATAGTAATAAAAAGATTTGTGTGTAAAAAAAACGTTCCATAATAACTAATATATTTATACTTAAAACACAAAAAGAGATTTAAAAAGGATGTTTTCTCACACAAAGGACGTAATATATGGAGTTGTACAAATTACAAACTTTTCTGAATTGCTGTGTTGAGATTTTTCGCCGATGAATCGTATTGAGACTTACTGAAGAAATTTGTATTCATCGAAGCCATTGTACACAACGGAATCCGACCAAAAATAAAAATTTTGCAACGAAATGTCGTGATATTGTATTTATAATATACGCAAAATCAGTACTGCCATTTTAGAGCTTTGGGAACTAGATTTAGCGCTTTTTTGGAATGTATAGCGCGCATTTCGAAATTTTAGCACCTAGCTTAATCCAGCGCTTTTTGGTGTATTTAGCACACATTTCAATATTTTAGCGACTAGCGGGTTATTAACTCTTTTATAGCAGCACTGTTAGTCCACATTACCGATAATAATAATAATGAACTTTATTATTTTTTCCCACAAATAGTACATTGCAGTTTATCTTTTTCAAACATATTTTTTCCACAAAACAAAGAGCATGGGAGACGAGTCCAAACTAGGATACCCTGTGCTATGGATCTCCTGGCTTCCCCTTTAGGATGATCAACTTAATATTTTTACCGACGTCTATAAGCGGGGAAATCCCCTTTATTAAAGTTTTTGTTCATGGTTTTGGCAACGCATTTATTTTGCTTTATTCAGTTTCAGTCAGTTGCTTAGAGCACAGCTAAGTTAAAAGTTACTTAGAAGTTATAACACAAAGAAACTGTGTAGCAACCGCAATCAGATGCTGACATCTGAAACTAAGTTGCGAAATACATTGCACTTTAAAACAATTAATGACATTTTTATTGTTCGTACAGTACTAACTACTGTTGACAGCAATTGCCATAATTATAAGTCGATGTCCTGCGAAGTATTGATACATCAAAAAAATATTGCCAGAAAAAAAACTTAATGTTGTTTTCTTTATTATGATTATATAAAAAAACACAAACTTAGTTTGTAGTTAATTTAGCGCGAAATCTAGGGCTTTTTTAAAGCGCTGTTTTCATGAAATCTAGCGCTTTTTGTGTTGTCCTAGAGCTGAATTAGTTTTTTTTATCTGGCAGCACTGCCCAAAAACCCTCTATTAAGAAGTAACTTTCCTTTCAGTTTTAAGCGCGTTCAGTTCCCAGTTACAGTGAGCGTGTGTTATGCGATGACCGTAAATAAAGCGCAAGGTCAAACTTTACGCGTTGTAGGAGTGTACCTCAGTACTGACTGTTTTGCACATGGCCAACTCTATGTTGCTTTTTCCCGCGTTAGTAGCCCCCGTAACCTTTTAGTGTACACCCCGGCTAAGCCTACTTCTCACGTCGTTTACACAGAAGCTCTATCATAAACGACTTAGAACTTTGATGATAATGATTTATTTAGTTGCCACTTATTGATACAGTAATGAAATAAATCGTTTAATATTCTCTTACCTAAACGACAAATTGTTTATGTAAAACCTGTATACGCGAGCTACGCCGCGGGCACAGCTAGTATACAATATATGTAAGAAAAACAGTAGTCAGTTCGGGAAGCGACCAACGCTCCGTGTGTTATTTCAGAGCTGTTTTATATAATATTAAGATTTCACAACAAAATAAAAATAAATTTTCGAGAAAAGATACCGATATTAATGGGATGAAAAATTTTTAGCGGATAAAATATCATAGTTGTATAATATTATATAGACATACATAATGTATAAGAATATTCAAGCATATTCTAGAGAAACGTAAATGCAAACAGTGTAAAAGTAAATAATAACTGCGGTTGTTTAAAAACAACCACTCGTAGTCGGTTCCCACATTTGCTTATAACCGCAGCTAAATTTGCATAGGTTAAACGATGCTTCAGACATATAAATCGTGTCTATATTGTTTATTTCTTTAAGTATTTTTTGTAAAAATATAAATTTTTGTAACAGTATAGAAAAGTGTTTTGTCCTTTATATTCTCTTAAACTAAATAAAGCTCATAATATTTTGTATTATCTAACATATAAAATTCAATGGTTGTTTGTTTGTTCTTATTTTATGCTCTGCCATACCATTCATCTGATTACGACAAAACTTTGTTTAGTTGTTGTGCGCATGTACGTGAAGATTTTTGACATAAAAGAGGCATTGCAACGCGTATCAGGAACATAAATAAAAGAAGAAAAATATTTTGACACACACACACACACACACACACACACGCACGCACGCACGCACACACACACACGCACGCACACACACACACACACACACACACACACACACATAACACACACACACACACACACACACACACACACACACACAAGGCACCAGAACACAGAAATGAAATCAAAACAAAAAAAACATTTCAAGAACGAACAAACAGGCTAAAAATGAGAAAACAAAGATAATTAAAATTATTAGGAAGAAAAAAATTATATATATGTATTCTTAAAACTAGTGCCTCAGGATAGTGCCAAAAAATAGGAACCAATTCAGCATGATGTCAGGTTGGAAACCTAACCCAGATTTTCTATTGGCCCCCTGAATTGCATTCGTCAACTCCGAAACCAGTTACCGTGTACTTCCGCAAAAACAATCAGTATACGTGAACCCCATGAAAAAACATATATAAGTACTTATATAATAAATGATTATTAAAATAGGTATATAATTTATTACAAGATACAGATTAAATACTTAATTATTAATAGGATACAGTGCGTGAAACTGTACTAACGTCATAACATCAACAATAAAGAAGAAAAAACCAGAAACAGAAAATTTACCTCTCAAATAACCATCAAATATAGGACATGTTAGTATTTGTGTTAACCATGCCTTAGTCTTTTTGTGTATTTAATAAGTACTGTTTTAGGTGACTTTTAAAGATAGTAATAGAGTTTAGCTGCCTAAGAGGCGGCAGTATGTTATTCCATATTTTCGAGGCTGCATAGCGAAATGCACCCTTGAAGGATGCTGACTTATGCTTTTGTACAGGAAGTTGCTGCGAACAATGTCGTCTATCGCAATGCCTGCTTGTAGCAACTCAGCCGAGTTTATTATACAAGTAAGACGGTTCTTGAAGTTTTATGACGCTAAAAAGCAAGCACGCTTGATGCTATTGCTGTCTTGACTTCATTTTAAGTATGGAGTGATCATTGAAAAATTGAGTGACGTGCCCCCGAATGGGAACTAAGAAACAAAAACGGGCGCAAGCATTTTGAATGCACTGTACAAGCCGCTCCGTTCTGGCTAGTAATCGTGGACCGTATACAGCATCAGCATAATTAAGCTTGGATAAGACTAGCGATTCGAACAACTGTATACGTAATTCCACCGACAAATATGGCCTAATTTTATATAATACTTTAAGCCGGTAGAAGCAATTTTTTAACAGCTTCGGCAACATGATGGCCTTCATGAATCTTTATACCTAAGTTCCATATCATGCTTACACTTTTTATTTTTTTCCCTTCAGTATAATGCCGAAATCTTCCGGTAATATCATTAATTAATTCTGTGCCCCAAATAGCATACAATTAGTTTTATCAGGGTTCAGCAGACAGTTATGCTCAGACTACACAGCGACACATTCTAGATCGTCATTTAGATCCTTAACAGCTGTTTCCCATTGAGTGGTTTGAATGAGATGTAAAGTTCTGTGTCGCCTGCATACTTATGATACTGACATATTTCAATATTTTTGGTAAATCACAATATAAGTAACACACAATCTAAGTTAAAAAGAATAGGGCCTTAAATAGAACCTTGTGGTACTACTCTGTTCACAGGTACTGGGTTCGAATTCACAGTGGTTCAATTCCCGCAGCGCAGACTGACCAGTTGCTTTCGATTGGATAAACAACTATGCACTACTTCCGAAACCAGGACAATGCACTACTTCCGAAACCATACTAACTCATTTTTGATAGTAATAAATGTATATTTATGGCATCAAAGGCACGAGAGTAATCTAATAACACCATTAGAGTGCACATGCCTTCATACTAGTCTGACAGAATACTATCCACCACATCAATCAGAGCTGTAGTGGTACTACGTCTCATACGAAACCCATACTCTAATTGAGGAATAATTTGATTTTTCTCAAGATATTCACTGAGTTGCTAGCAGAGAATCTTTTATAAGCTAGTACATATAGCTGGAATTAGAGTGACACGTGAACATAGAGTCCATCTGATGGTAAGTAGATGATGTGGGCCACATCCATCACCGATTAAGAATCCATATGCAGATTCGTTTTCACCCTTGCGGATTAAGATTGATTGCTTCGTTACCAGTAAAAAAGTCTAATATTTTCAGCACTCAGTATACGAAACACAGTAGTTAATGCTGCTATTTTACGCTTATATTCCATGAGAGCGTGGTCCTTCTCTGGAAGAGGTATTTATGCTAAAAGCATGATAATATACGAGTAGCTGCAGCATTGCTCTACCACATATAGCATGGTACGTGGTAGAGCCATGCTACATAGTGTGTAGATGGTAGATCATATATACACGTATATTATACATTATAACGTTATATTATAGCTATATTATTTACTAGTTGGTAATAATAACACATCTTGGACTTTACTCTTTGTACCTTTCCTAAGAAAGTATCATCACCTTATTACCATATTTCATCAATTCTTCCGGCAAAATTCGCTAAGCTTTTCGGCTTAACATATAGTTAAGATCACACATGCATTGCTCTCTATCTGTTTGTAAGTTTCATCACAATCGGTTTAGTCATTCCTAAAAATAGCCCGTATAGACACACGAAGTTTCAAAAATGGTTTCTCATGTCTTAATAGCAAGCAAATAAACCCTTGAGGTTAATAGAAGGCACCTATTTAGATATTACAGTCTGACACATGTATTTTATTTATATGTATAGATAATGAAATTATGTATATGTGTCCCGCTGCTGGCTACAGGCCTGCTCTCACTTCTGAAAGGATTTTAGGGCAAGAAAATGTTCGCCGGGCTGCCTGATGAACTTCACATGTTTTCAATTTTTTTATTTCTCAGACATGCCGGTTTCCTCACGATGTTTTCCTTGGGACGTGGTAAATCAGCAGTTAAAATTGCAATTAATAATTTTATTGGTGCCGACGGGGATTGAACTCGGGTTACTCTTGTACTGTGAGATTTACACACAATGCTTAGCCTTTGACAACCCTACCCCGATTCTATTATATCTATAGGAAAAACATGAAATGGCGGCGTATCATGAAATATACAATCAGATCACGATTTACCTGTTCCTACGATCGTACTGCGACATTTATACAGACTGCGGGTGTAGTTACTCGTTGGTTGCCGTTTGCTTGCTTGCTTAGCGTAAATCATACGGTGTCAACGCGTCGGCGGTGGATGAACGGTGCGCAGTTCGCGAGTGGTTTGGGTGAGGTTCATCCTATGTCCTCGCACCATGGATATCATGAAACGCGACAAGTACTAGTGAAGGATGTCACGCGACGTCCATTTGTTGATCGCTTGTTATTACTGCGAGAATACAACGCCATTGCCAAGTTGACAACGGTTGCATTCGAAGCGGTTTGGTGGAGTACATCAGATTCCGTATTTTTGAGTGAGTGACGATCATATAGATACGAAAAGTTGTATAGAAAGTAAGCTAAAGTTATAGCTTTTATTTTAACTTTTCAACTTATTTTATGAAGTAGCGGTGTAGAAGAATTTAATACCCCATATCATCACGTGATAAGTAGTGAGCTAAGGTAACTGAAACAGAAGGGGGGCAGCAGCATTTGCCTGATAAAAATTCAATGTCAAATATGGCAAATATTCCCCTTAAACCTCCATAGATGGCTTTAGATTTGCCACGCTTGGCAGGCGGGTTGGCAACCGCAGTTCCTTTCATATACGAGTATTATATAATATGCTCACTGTTAGATTTTAATTGTTTCTTTAATGAACATAATTTCTTGTAAGGAATTTCATTATAAAGATAATCGAAATCAACAAATTATGTTGTTAATTTATATTTACTGCGCTTCTTTTGATGCTGATAGATTATGGTTTAAAAGAAAAAATCAGCATTCAGTTTATTTTTATCGCAAAAATAATGTTAAAACTCTTCCTCTCCACAACACAATATTTAAAAGCACCTCGATTAAAGAATTACTTTATGAAATTCTCAAGGTAATTTGGAAACATAAACATAAAGGTGATTTAGAAAATGCATTATTCAAAGTTAAATTTGTTTTATTTCTTTCATTGTGCATATCAAAAAGTTATTAGTTGTGATAGAAGATGATAAAGAAAAATCAAAGAATGAGGTGTGGGGTATTGGAGAGTGACCTGACGAAATAGGAGTGAACGATGAGGATAAGGTTACGGAGGGGATTTTCTTGTACCTCATTATACATACATTTATTTTTCATTTTTTTAAGCAAACGAAGTATAATGCTATATTTTATACCATAAAATTTATCTTTATATTGTTAATAAAAATCGACTTCAAAGGACTAAAAAAATAATAATTTCCACTTAATAGTTTTCAGAATAGTGTTGCTTCACATGGTATTAAAGCCTTAAGTATTAAGGACTTCAGAAGCTATTAAGTGGAAATTATTTCATTCTTTTATTTCTTTGAAGTCAGGTTTCAATTTTTATTAAAACTGTAATTTATTGAACTTTTTGAGTAGACTAAGGAATATAAGAAGCTCGAATTTTGTCTAAGTAGTAACATTTGTGGGTGTAAGGTTTTATTAAAATTTACATATTCATTTTCTACATCTCTGAAGAGTTTAAAAAAATAAACATTTAAATCAGTTTATAATTGACGAAGTTTGTTTCCTTTGATGTCTCGAAGATCTTTGACAGAATTTGGCATGCTAGCCTTTTGGGTAAGTTTCCAGCGTACGACCCTAGCCTGATTGACTGTATGAAAGAGTTTATGTGTAAATGGTATCTCCGAGTCTTATTCGATGACTGCTCATCCGATCCTATGGTGAATAACGCCGGAGTTCTTCAAGGCACCGTTCTCTCCGCAACTCTCTTTTTTCTGCATACTAATTCAAATTCAAATTCTTAATTCCATAACTTAATCTATTACATCAAATTGTGGTTGGAGCTTCCGTTTAAGCAAAGGATTTGCTTGTACTAGGAAGCACTGCTCTCCAAAACAATGGGTATTTACATGAAATTGAGGTAAAGACTAATCGAAAGTTAGTTAGTAAATTGTAAAAGTATAAAAAATAAACAAAATACAATCAATGAATTTAGGGTTACTAATATGGTGCTTGCGTACGTGTGTGTGTGTGTTTCTGCGTGCGTGTATGTTATGTGTGTACATGTGGGTGCATGTATGGTCATGGTGTATGTATGAATAGAATATGTATCTTTGTGAATTATATATTATAGTGTGGAATATTATACATATTGGTTTGTTGGTTTGTTAGCCCTACGACTATGTCTTGGGATCGAAAGTTATCATTGTTCAATGAATAACTTTCTTTAACTGTCACCAAAAGTTGCATAACACTCAGTTGCGCTTATGGGTGATGGATGACACTCTCAATTTTTTCATATATTTTTGTGATTAACCATTTCTCTAGTGTCTTTTTACATTCAATATATGCTACAGGGTAAATATTGAGTTTTTATTAAGTTTATTGTATATGTAAGCAGACTGACTGTTATATTGCTTCTGCAAATACCGATCTAACTCGGGGCTACTGAACAACACCATAGGTCATAGGAAATTGACTTGTGCTTTCTCGTGACAATGCCCAGTAGGTACAGCTTTCTTACAGATAAGATACGACGTTTCAAATATAAGTTATCAGTTGGGGATCTATATGGTAAGAAGAACATTACTTTCAGAAGAGCCCTTTGTGCTCTTTCCAGATTTAAGAAACTAGTTTTTGTCGCGCCTCCCCAAACTGATATGCAGTAGGTAATAACTGATTCGGCAAGTGCGCGGTAGATTTTACGTAGAAGTCGAGCCATGTGTCGCAGGATCTTAAATTACCAGATTAATTTCCTAACTCTGCTTGTGAGTTGCTCTATATGCCGATGCTAGGACACTTGCTAATCCAAGATTACCCCAAGGTATCTCGTATTAAAAACCTTTTTTAACTCAGAACAAGAGCAATCCCAGACCCAGTGATTATTGCAATAATGTAGCTTATTATTAAAGTTATCTGGAGGCTGCGCGTTGTTGTATTTGGTAAAACATATATAGTTAGTTTTAAGTAAATTTAAAGTGAGTAGGTTTTTGTTAAACCAGGATCCTAATTTTACTAAGCCAGTCTCCACACGATTTTTAAGTTGCTCCCAATCATTAGCAGAGAAAACAATAGCTGTATCGTCCGCATATGAGAGGATGTCACAACCATCTATCTGCATATTACACAAGCTATTGGTGTAGGCCAAGAACAAAGTGGGACCCAACACACTGCCCTGCGGGACACCATAAGTAACCGCATCCTCAGAACTAGAGATTGAGCCGATTTTAACACGAGTTTTACGATTGCTGAGATAGTCACTAAGAAGTTTTAGCGGTATACCTCTAACACCAAGATGATGTGAAGGTTTTGTACTAGAATAGGAACGGAAACTGTGTCGAACGCCTTTTTTAAATCTAGGAAGACAGCTAGACATTTTCTTCCGGAATCAACATGGTTTACCGTAAGGGAAGTCAGTGCTATAATTGCATTTTCCGTAGATAAATTCTGACGGAAGCAGAATTGTGATGTTGAAAGTGTGTTAAATTTTGAAAAGAACTTTATTTATCTAATATTTATTAATTTCTCGAGTATCTTTGCTATTACACATATCAACGATGTCGGCCTATAGTTTGACGGATTTAACTTGTCACCACCTTTATATATAGGCGTGATAATAGTCTGTTTAAGAACTAACGGGAGGACGCCTTGTTCAAAACAAGGGTTAGCTAGGTGAACAAGAATTGGTATAACCTCTTTATGGGCACTTTTTAGAAAATGAGCTAGTATATTGTCATAACCAAGGGCACTGTCTGATTTCATAGACATAAGCAGACTATATATCTCTTCACGGTCGGTGTCAAGAATAGCAAAAGATGAAACTTGAGTATTTGTTATGATATTAGTATCAGTAGCGTGATGTGTTGTGCTTTTAATATTACCGTCTACTAAATTTTGTCCTACCGTAGCAAAGTAGTTGTTAACAGCGTCCGCAGATTCCTGGGGGGATAAAGTTAGTTTCAGAAGATCCATGCTTTGAAATTTGGCTGGTTTGCGTTGAGTAAGATTATCGATCGTCTGCCATAGTTTTTTTGGGTTTCTGATAGCTAGTTTTAGTTGCTTTTTGTCATAGTTACTTTTTAGTTTTTTGATCAAGCAATTACAAAAATTACGTTAACGTTTATATGTCATTTTGAAAATCTCGTTTTCTGGATTTAATTTTACCTTAATTTTACGTTGCATATCGTTCCTATTTTTAATACAGCGGAGAAATCCCAGGGTAATCCAAGGTTTGATTATTCTATATTTTCTAGGAATCGAAATTTGTTTCATGTTGGATTGAACGTACTTCTGTATAGTTAATGTGAGCTGCTCTGCTATGAAATTTGGGTCGTTAACTGTTAATAAGTTAGATAAATTTATGGTTTTTAGACTTTTAAGTGCTCTTCGAAGCTTGTAGTTATTTTAGTTTTCTTTTTAATATTGTTATTTGTATTTGATATTTTAACTAAAATTGTTAAGTGGTCTGTGATACTGAGGTCAATAACTGCAATGGACGCTGTTTTATAACCTTTACTAAATTTTATTATAAAATGATCAAGACAATTTTCTCCTCTTGTTGGTAGGAGATGACCTGGTTGCATTCCGTGCATGGCAAGCATATTAAGATAGTTTGTTCTATTATTGCGGTCTTGTGTTGTTTCATCCGTTTTAATAAATCGTGGCTTCAATAACAGAAATAAAAATTACCCATGCATCATGCTTACAAATTACCACGTATGAACTAATTATTATTAGAATTTATCGTTCCCCATCGATTAAAAATGCTGACGATTTTATAAAATCTTTAAATTCCCACTTAAGTACTATTAATAAGTCCAGTAATATAATTATTACAGGTGAAATAAATCAAATTTGACTCCCCATATGTATGGCTAAAATGAACAGGTCTTGAGATATACGGATTTTAAAGATTTTTCAATAATTCACCCAGAATTTTGTATTACATACTAAATAAAAATATAACCTTTTTTTGTATTTTTATTTATTTTTTTTTCTTTTAAGTTTATTTATTCAACGCTTCAACGAAGTGAGTACAGTCATAAAAACTGCAATAAGTATTTACAATAAAAATTATGAGTCTTAATAAATTACTTATTTTTCTTTTTTTACAATTAATGTATCATAAAATGCCACGTACTTCACTACTATCACTAGAGACATAAAAACATGCCCAGTTAATCAGCTATCCAAAAAGGTAATAATATCCCGGTGAAGACATTTATTTATAACGTACAGTCAATTAAACGAATGTGGGTCATTTCTAAACTTAAACAAGTTTTTTAAATATTAAAAATCTTGCTCAATATGAGCCGCTTGGTTGCGGATACACGTCCTGATTCTTGACCTGATCATTTTCGACCATACATAATATGGGGGGTCAAATTAGTAGCATTTTAACTCCAATGTTACGCCCTGCCAGGAAGTTGTTGAGTTCCCAGTAACCATGTATAATTTTTCGTTCAAACTGGGGATTGTGATACACGTCGGTACAATGCGACGAAGACATGATACTCCAAGCTGTAACGGGAATGTCAGTCCGATTGAAGGGTAAACTTAACTTTGCAGTGTAGAAATAGTTCTCTCATAGTCCCATAGTCTACATGGCGGTCGATGGTCTAACTATAAATGTTAGTTTATAATCTCACATGTGATTTAGCTGCAAATTAACGATTTTTGCATTATTTCCCACGTGCATTGCTTATTGTCGAATTTCGTGATTATAGTTCAACAAGGTATCTTAAAAGTTTTGATGAGTAAGTTTCATTAAAGCCTATCAAAGTCTGAAAGAATGCCTCATCAGGAGCAAATTTGCCATAGTTGTCACGCTTGGCAGGTGGGTCGGCAACCGCAATATTGTTTTCTAAGTAGAACACTGCTGCTGCTAAGAAGACGTTGCAGCCCATCTTCCAGTTTTCCTCTGTCGCTTCTTGCGGCCTTCACGAGACAATATCGAGTAGAGGATATTCTTACACTGCCACTATATGGTTAAAACTGTCACTACGCGTTTAGAGGAATTAGTTTGCAAGTATTAAAATACATAAATGGCTGTTCTTATCTTTTTATTTCGTTGACTTATTTAAGCTTGAATTTTTACATCTCCAGGGAATCGAAGACCATAGTATTTAATATTAAGATTAAAAAGATTTAGTATTAGTGTTGAGTATAATCTAAAATTGTCTTTAGAGGCAGTTGTCTGATGAAGCATAATACCGTAAAGTATGGATGTATTCTAGGTTTGTTTATAGTCTACTTCCTTTCTTGGAAAAATGTGAGTCTAAAATGTCGTATCGTAATAAGTGAAAAGTATAAGTGCTAAAAGGTTAAAAGTTAAAGAGCAATATTTATTAACCTACTGCGTAATAACTAACTTAGCGAAATCCAGAAACCTTAACAGTTATTTAAATTGTTTAAAACATTTATACGTTCCTACAAACTAATATTTTATTTAGGATGGGCGTATAAATGAAAGAACGAATGGACGAACGACAAAATGATCGTATATGGATTCCGTTTTTCCTTTTGGAACCCTAAAATGGAAATCGGAAAAGGGCTTAAAACTTAGGATTCAACTAAAAAGTAAGAGCTTTACAAAGTAAATGCTGTGTCTTCACTGTTTTCACGCGAACAATTTATGAATTTATGTAAATCCTAATCCATTAAAGATATTACTTTAAAGAAAGACTTATTTGGTCTCCGGATTATGGTTATCCTTTATAATGGTGGCACTTTGGTGTGGTACTTATAATTTAACGTAAAATCTACATCAATATAATAAAATGAGACTCCTTCGGTCCGGTTAGTAAAAATAATACACGGTACGATGCTACACAATACAATTTAAAAATATCTTCTTTTTAAAATAAATATCTATACAGTATCTGGGGGAACGGCAGTGCCCCCGTCAAGTCTAGCATGCATTGTTTAAACACAGTATATTTCAAATTTCATTCAATTTGAACAAGTAGTTTAAGAATTATAACTAGCCAAAGTTTCTTAATTTTGTCACTCACTGACTGACCGATCATCAAAACTCTAAAGCACTTCTAGCAGACGTAGAAGCTTCAAATTTAGAATACAATTAGTGTTAAGTGTATAAATCAAGGAAAAACTAAAATATTTTGTAATTTCGGTGCAGTTTTTTAGATACACCGATACAGGCTTACAAAGTTACACTTGCAGTGGATGAATCAGGGTTTCTGTAATCCGTAGTTTGTATTCAATAAGTAAATGGCACCGGAAACTAAAAAAGTAGGACTATCTACAAAAGGAAATGAGATGCCATCAAAAACATAACTTGTAAAAAAAATCAAGTCTCGCATCTCAGTTCTTCTACCGTAAAAAGTTGTGAGATCCATGTAATACCAAGTCGGTTAATTTATTCAGTCCCTAATTAAGGGTCCTTCTGTCTCAAGTTATTACGTAATTAGCTAACCTAACCTAGTGACCATATCAGTATTAAAAATCTTTTACGTTTTAAATACATGGATTGACTTGGCAATCGTACTAACCAACCTAATTTAATATAATATGTATTACTTGTGAGAAACATTGTGTTTTCATGCGATGGCCAAGTCAATCTATTTTTTTTTTTATTACATGGATCTCACAACTTTTTACGGTAGAAGAACTGAGATGCGAGATTTGTTTTTTTTTTTTACAAGTTATGTTTTTAATGCCCTTAACATTTTACTATAATAAAACTTCAAAACGATAATTTTGAGCTTTGTGCTGCTCTCGACACATATGCAAAAAAAAATTTGGAAACGTTGCCTGATTTTGTGATTCACACAAAAAGTGAGAATGGATTTGAATGGGACTTTCATTATAGTGTTAAGCGGAGGCCAAATATACATAATCACGTTACCGTTTGAGTTTTTTTTTTAATTTTACTTAGGTCGAATTGTGTATTCATAATTGCTGATGATATATATATATATATATATATATATATATATTATTCATAGGTAAAATAACCGCTACCCTCAACCAGGGGGACAAGGCACTGGTGGATGACTGACAGGCAGAGGCCTAGGTATTTCATAAACCGCCGCACTCTAACTTTAGACCCACCCACACGGACTCACGAGTCGGTTGGCTACCCCAGCCCCGCAATTTATGGAACTTCGCCTCGATCTTATGAGACCTTATATTAGCAGCCTATTACAACTTCAGCTTCATGAGACGTTGATCTCTTTTGGTTCTAATACAACTCTGATTCTAATATGTACGAATATCGTTGTTAAAGAAAATCAAGCGAAAATCCTTTGCGAGAAAGTACATTAAGAACACCATTTTGCAGTAACAGTCACACTAGCGATCACAATACTATAAGTTGTCGGAACTTCAATAATGACTGAATAAAGAAAAAAGTACTTTTCAGTTTACCTGGCACTTATGTTTTTACTCTTAAAAATTAAGACGTAATGCCGCCGTAAATTTCGTTTGCCTCCACTAACTACTAACAATAGGTAAAACAGTAATATAGTACGAGTGTGCATATTACATGAGTAAGTTTTCCGGTGCTGGCACGACAGCTCGTTTGTAACACTTATGCTATAAAAAAAGAATTACATTAAAATTTTCTTTCACTATTTTACCACTGTTATAGATATGCTTCCACATCTGTAGTATATACTACTTAATAGAAAAAGTATAATTATAATTCGTTCACTTAAACACACAGTGGACTTAAAAATATTATTAGTCGAATTGAAAACTTCCTCCTTTTTTGAAGTCATTGAAAATGGAAGCGTAACTTGTGTTATTTAGCATCGTAGATGTAGTGTATATATATATATATATATATATATATATATATATATATATCGTACCCTCAGGGGAAGAAAAGCATAAGTAGTATTACTTTGAATTTTAGTTATTAATATGATTGAAAAGAGCGACTAAAGTTACATATGCTCATTTTTTTTCAGATTTTTATCATTAATTTTGGCGATTTTATGCTAGAAAACATAATTTATATCGTTTGACAGTTTAGATTTTTTAATTGTTAAATAACGGAATAAGTGAATATACGCAAAAATGTTGATCTTTGTTTAAACGTTATAACACTTATGATATTTGTATGTAAGATAAGTTATATAGACAAATAAAATAAATATGATAATGGTCTTTATCCGCTTTTTCTTTTTCTTCGCTACTTAATTACACGCGATTATGATGTTCATCCACGAATTAATAAATAGTTGAACATCATTATGTCTACTTACTTCTTTTAACTAGGAACATTTTATTAAATAAGAACGATTAATGCGTTACTTCGTTCGAAAAAAAATATATGTTATTCAAGTAAGTAATAATACGTCTATACAATTCTATAATATCGCGAGTAAACGTGAATAAGTCGGTGTGGGACGAGGGGCAGAGTGATATTCGCACTCACTCGCGGCATGTAACTCGGTAGTGTATGCTGCACAGAGTACTTTGAATATGGTATGCTGTAAGCTTAGAGCGTATGCATGTATGTTGGATACTGTCAGCATTGCACGTGTCGTTTACGAAATAATATTAACTAATGATATATTTTAAAAATAACGAATTTAATAACAAGTCACAAACGTAATAGTAGATCAAAAAAGATTCTGGGTTTATTAGGTAAGTAGTTGAACCGTTCTAAAGTAGATAGTATTTTAATTTGAATAAAAGTAGAGGTCTTACATTAACATTTTAATAGATTTGGTAAAACTTAGATCACATGTAACTGAGAGTGACCCTATTTTCATTTTCCAAAATTGGTCCTAAGCTCGGCATAGGCCCTAAGAACTTCTCGAAAGAAAAACTACCTACTACCTGACTGGAGAATCAAATAGAGTACCTCATGCACAGCCGGGCACAGTCGCGCTGCATTAGTAAACTGTAAGGACCTATTAAACGATTAGTCTTATATTTTATGAATACATATTAATGTGTTATCTTGTTTGGTCTTATGGATTTAGCCATAAAGTGGTACCTGCTTAAATAAGTAGAGGGTCACGTTGTTTCTGAAAGAGTACACGTAATATAATTACATACGTGACTGTACATGTACAGTCACGTATTTATGACTCATCCTGCAGCCGTGCTCAAAGCTTTTTACTATCAGAATGAAAATAATATAATTATAACTTAAAGTGCCTAAACAATTAAAATTCTACGAAACAGTGGTAGTAAACGTGAATGTGCCCGGCTGTGCATGAGGTACTTTATTCGATTCCCGGGTCATTGTAGTTTTAAGAAATTCTTAGAGACTGTGCTGTGTTTAGGATCAGTTTTGGCAAAAGGCTATAGGTTCGCTCTCAGTTACATGCGATTTAAGTTCTAACAAATCTGCCGAAATATTAATATAATAAATTTTTACTAGCTACAAACGAGAGAAAAGGCCTAAGGATATTATTTGTTATGTAATACTATAGTATTTTTTTTAGGTTGTAATGAGCAAAATCAATTAACTAACAACAACTCAGTGACACATGATAACTCTTACAATGAACCTTCTACGAGTCGCAGTTGTAGACGATCCTCGATAAATTATAGACTGAGTGTGTCATCAGATGAAGAGCCATTTTCGCCAGCAGTCTCCGAATATTTACCACATTCAGATGCAAGCCCTAGTTCCAGTCCTGTTCGAGATTTTAAAGATCCTATGACGTCATCGTTGTTGAAGGATCTAACTTACAGTTTTAACGAAGATGCTTCTTTATCAAGCGCATTTACAACCAAAAACCAGAACGATTACAATATTTTCATAGTTTCACCGACAGTTATTTTTTTACCAAGTCCTCAAAAGTCAATACCTACCACTAATACCATAACCACTAGACCAGAAATAGATAACATCTCCTATAAAAGACTGAACCAAGATGAAAACATCAACCAATATAAATTAATTTAGAAGATCCTTACATAGACGGTATTGCACCTTTGCCAAATGAAATTGTCCTAGAGTCGATATCAAATAACAACCACGAAGAAACAATTACTGCTCCAATTCTTCCATGTAGCTATACATCTGTCGCTTCAGTTAATATAACTAACCTCTCAACGCCTCCTATCATCTCAGAAAATAATATAGTCGTAGCTTCGGAAATAGAAGCTACTGTGTCTTAGCCATTATTAGTGACTAAGGGTAACCACAAGCCTAGAAAAAGACAAAGAATCATGGACACGTGGACAAAAGTAAAAACAAAGAAACTTCGAAATATAGGCGCACAGCTACAAAAATGTATGAGAAATCCTTGCGCCTGTAAGCTGAAGTGTTTTGAAACTGTTCAACATGAAGATAGACTGAACTTATTTGAATATTTTTGGGCTACAGGCTGTCATGAGACTCAGTGGCATTTTAATTTGAATATCACAGAAATTAAGGAACCTAAAGTTATTAAAGTTCAGAGACAACGGGAAAGAAATCGAACTTTGGTATATTATTTGCCAATGAAAAATAATGTAGGACACGTAACAAAACTCAAAGTTTGTAAAACAATTTTCTTAAATACGCTTGGTATTAAAGAAATAACTGTTTACACGGTCATTGATAAGTAGGTATAATAATGGTAAACAAATAACAGACCTACGGGGTAAGCACGCAAACCGTCCTCATAGAACAACAAATGCCACCGAGCAAAGTATTATACAACATATAAAAACATTCCCTTGTATAGAGTCTCACTGTTTACGGCAAAAAACAACCCGACAATATTTATCACAGGACTTGAATATTTCAAAAATGCACTGGTTATATAAAGTCAGGGTTTCAGAAAATGAAAACTATCAAATTATAAAAGTTGCAAGTGAATACCAATATAGTCAAATATATTACGCAATTTAACCTTTCACTTTTCAGACCAAAAAAATATATTTGTAAATTATGCAGTGAATATGAAAATGCAACGGAAGATGCTAAACTCCAACTCCAGCAGCAGAACGAAAGTCATATTAAAAATAAGAATATTGTTAGAGAAATAAGAAGGCAAAAGATTCAGCAGACCCAACATTAAAAACCGTATTGTATTTGATTTGGAGAAGGTACTAAGTCTGCTTCAGTTAAATGGGGGTATTTTCCATTATAAAAGAAAATACCCAGCATATAATTTTACTATATTTAATTTAATTTCACGACAGGGTTATTCTTTCTTATGGCATACACAAATTGCAAAAAGAGGTGCTAATGAAATCGCAAGTTACTTGTATAAATTTTTTGAAGCGGAAGCTTGTAGAAGCATAAAGTCTCTTTCGTTATACTCCGACAATCGTTCTGGCCAGAATAGAAATAGATATGATTTTTCGATGTATCTTTTTGTTTCACATACATTACACTTAGAAATTATTCACCGATGTGTGTGTCCTGTCTGTATAAGACACGACACACACAAAATGAAGGCGATTCAATACATGCCTGTATAGAAAAAAATATGAAAAATAAAACACAATATACACCCGATCAATTATATGAAATAATAATGAATGCGAAAATTCAAAATAAATTTATTGTTAATGAAATGACACAGGCTATTTTTTTACAATTATATGTTTTTTTTTTATAGGATAGGGTGACAAGCGAGCACATAGTCCACCTGATGGTAAGTGGTTGCTGTGGCCCATAGACATCTACATTTATCCTCGTTTGCGAATCAAAATGCAGATGCGTTGTCACCCGTGAGGACTAAGATGGAATGCCTCTTTTCCAGTAAAAAGGGTCTCCGGTTCTCTACACTCACCATACGTAGCACAGCGGTGTTAAGCTGCTATTTTACGCTGGTATTCTGTGAGAGCGTGGTCCTTCCCCAGTCGAGCCGACCCATTTGTGCTATAACTATACTACTAATATAGCTGCAGCAAGACTCTACCACGTATGAAAGTCTTAGGTAACATCTATTTTCTATTTAGAATTTTTGTGATAGTTAGGTGCTCGAATTGTCTAAGGGCGAATCACTGTTACTTTTATAGTTATTTTGTATATAGGTATAAGAACTTTAAAAGCAAATTAATACTATTTGTAGAAGTGCAAACTTTTGTTTTTATAAGTGGTATTTTTTTTGTTTATTTTGTTATGAGACTGATTTTACACTTTAAAATTGTAATACTTTTAAAGTAGTTTTATTACTAAAATAACTATTATTGCCTTAAATATTTTGATTGTGGTTGTAGAAATGCAAATATATTTTGTTTTGAAATATTTTTATAACTTTTAAAAAATATATAATTGGTTACGAAATATAAATGAGCCCTTTTTTGCTTTACCAATATTATTAACTGATTTTGTATCAACTCCAGATATACAAAAAATAAATTCATTTCATAGACTAAATAGAGTGGTATTATTGTTTACTAAAGTTCACCTATATAATATATAAATGAAATAAAATCGTAAGTTTAGGTTATTGTGTAAAAACAACAAATATTAAAAGGAAATAATGCAGTAAAAATATTTACGCTCTCCTAAAGTATACTGCTAATAAATTCAATAGAATTGTTAAAGGTTTTACTTTTATTACAGTAAGTTAATTGTAGGAGAAGATGTACATAAACGCTAATATTTATAACGGAGCATTCAAAGTTAATAACGAGTAGTAGCACAACATATTAATTTCCATATATTTATAAAATGATAAAACTAAATAATAAAGGAACATATTCATATTATGTTGTATTTTTTTATCTGTTTAGGGATGTATAAAACATAATTTTTCGTCTACAGAAAAAAAAGTTATAGGTATTTTAAGACTTTTTTGCTCTCCTGTAAAATTGCAATTTTCATCTTATGCTTTTTTTCCCCTGAGGGTACGATATATATATATATATATATATATTGTATTTTAAAAAAAATTCTACTTAAAATCTTTGTTAAAACATTTTATGGCTTCTAGTAGGTTTCAAACATAACACGACCTACGTAATATTTAAGACCTTTTTACTCATTCAAAGTGTGAAGGATTTTCGTAATAAAGTAATGAATTGAAATAAAACGTCTTCATCGATGCGTTAATGTCCACTGCATTTGCTGCCGGGAAGATTTGCTATACGAATAAACACCACTCTTGGCAAGCAGTGTATACCTAAGCAACAGTCATCAAATACCCAAATCAAGTCACCAAATACCTCTAACGATATTAACACGTAAAAATTGTCTCCAGATCTCTACACTCACCATATGAACTAGTAGGTTTAAGCTGCTATTTTACGTGGTATTTTGTGAGACCGTGGTCTTCCCTCGGTTGAGTTGACCTATTTTTGGTACAACCATAACTAAGCTGAATGGTATGTCACGTGTGATTAATGAACTATCTTTATTAACTCAAATACAACGCACATAATTCTATAAAAAAATTTGGAGATTGAAAAAAGTAATCACATATTATAGGTTTGTAAATACATTGTGTATCATATATTGGACGATAAACGATTGAAACAATATAATAAAAGTAAATTGAGTCTATAAGTCTCTCAGAGTGTATAATAAGCTAACTGAGGCTCAGACTATTTTTAAATTTAAAGCATTTGAATTGACGATAGTATAAAGCAATCATTTTCAACTGCAAAATACTCTGAAGGGAAAATTTTTAATTATTAAAGTATTTCAAATAAATGTTTTGTAAGCCGTGTATTCAATGTGATAAATGATAACAAAAAATAACGCTATGAACCGTATGTTTGCCTACATTTTTAAGCGATATATTTTTATTATTAATAGATAAAAGAAAAGCCTTGTTAAACGCTTGAAATGTTAAGAATTTTTTTATCAGTGCAGAGTCATGTATATACATGATCGTATTAAAAGTAAGCCTTCATAATTCGGAATCTAACACACTGTGATACTAATGGCACTAAATATGAAGTTTTTGTTTTTATTTTCCTTTTATACGGTTGTGTATTTTGAATTCGTAAGTGGAGTAGAAAGTGTGTACAGAACTTATGAGAATTATAAATATATTAAAGTTCAAGGAGATAGAACGGGAATAGAAATATTAAAATTTGCACTGCAAGACGAAGATGCAAGTTTTTTTTTTCATTTTTATATGCAATGTGTAAGATAGAATTTAATACTTATAATTTGAATATATTTTTAGGACTCATTGGTTTATAGTGACACTCGAGATGGAGCCGAAATTGTTGTGGCACCAGATTCAGAAATACTTTTTTATGAAATAATTGCTACAGAGAATTTGAATGCTACAGTCTTACATAACGATATTTCAGAGTAAGTTTTAAATCCAATTTTAGGGGGTTACTAAGAATGGTTTAGGTATATCTTTGGGTGGTAAGAATGTAATTTATACCATTTTTTGTATGCTGCCTTGTTATTTGTAAAAGAACATAATATTATAATTTTAATATTAAAATTTTAATTTTATAGTATAATTTATATGGAAAAGTCGAGGCGCCAACGTAATCGCGAATTTTCATGGACTGCTTATTACGACATTGATGATGTAAGTAGCTTCATATTCAACGGTCTTACTAAACGTAGTGATTATATTCTCTTTGGTTCTTAGTTCTTACTTCTTCATAAGACAGCTATTTACTACATTACAGAATTTGTATGATATTAATGCTTGTCGCGTGATTTGCCTATTTTATTATATATTCTTACAATTACCTAATTATGTCAATATCAAGTTACATATTGTATTGTTGTTAATGTACACAGGCACACATTGTACCCTGGGCAAATTCTAGCGGTGGTTAAAAAAAACCGTCTTAACGAATATCGACCTACATACAGGTCTGTACAAGATATAAGTTAAGATACAACCCCGCTAAGTCTTACCGTCTACCAGGGCAGTAGTACACCTTCTCCTTGAAGAGCTGAACGCTGACGTCATTTTATTCATATTTTTCTTAGCAACCCCTTTCATTTGGGGGTACATAAAAAACATAGTCCGCCATCTCTGGGTGTCTACCATATTAGATTTAGAGTGATGTCATTATATTTTCGTATTTTTCAGTAAACTGTTTTATTTGATACCCACAACATGGGTGCGCATATAAAATAAATAATCCGCCACCCTGGGCGGTCCGCCATATTGGATTTAGTATGACGTCACTTGCCACCATGCATTGTCGTCCAAACTAAATATGTATGCAAAATTTTAGCTCAATTGGCTGAAGATAAAGATTTGACCTAAAAAACAAACATAACAAGTTATATCAAAGCTTTTAAAATACGTACATGACTCTACCACTATGAATCTAATTCAATGTTTTAATTGTTTGGACAAAATTTACTGCAAATACATTTTTATTCTAACTGAAAGTTTAATAAAACCTCTGCCCCTTCTTATTTTTTTAAGGATTAATTGGGAAGAAGTAAATAAATAAAAATTATTACATAGTAAGTGTTATTTTTAATATAATATAAAGCCGTGGTAGATTAGGGATACTCAGAAATCGTTAAAAATTTCATAGTACCTACGTGATCAAACTAGTTTGTTCTCCACCGGCAACTAAAAACGTGTATCAATTTAAAAAAAAATCTTTATTTAAAAAGGCTTTTTCATACAAGTGCATGTATTTTAGGAATCAAAATATTTTGAGAACGTGATGTAATGTTAGCCAACACACTTTGTACGTTGAAGTCGGTTAAAACACTGCGGTTCACAATCCGCTCGCCAAGCGTGTCAACTATGGAAAATATCCCCCCCTATGAGGCAATCTATGGGGGAGGACTATGTTTGGCAGTGTACTTTTATATGCTACAATGGATGGATATATACCCTAGTCAATCAGATGGGAGGATGGATAACTTATCGTCAAGGAAGTTCAACAAATTTTTACCCATTTATACCAATATCTTCAAGGCAAACTGTTATTAGTTATTGGATAGTCGAGTTGTGTGCATAAAATAAGAATGTTTCATTTGATAGGTTTTTATTTTTTTAACTTAGTACAACAAAGGCGACAATGCTCTCTTGAAGAACTACAGACCGTTTTCCCTTCTGCGCCGCGTCTACGAGTACGTGATGTTTCCGAGAGTCGCAGTCTCGCACGCAGACTCGACGACTTTCAGTCTCTCTAACAAGCTGGTTTCCGAAAAGGCTTTAGGACCATAGACGACATTTTACATAATTCGGCAAATTGTACAGAAGCCCGAGGAGCACAATTTGCCACTATGTCTGGCGTATTTGGACTATGAGAATGCCTATGATTCCGTTGAAATTTGGGCGGTGCTGCTGTTCTTTCAGGATTGCCAAGTTGACTGTCGGCATATCAAAGTACTGAAGTGTTTGTACGGTAGGGCTACGATGGTTATCCGAGTACAGAATCAGAGTACAAATCCTATCCAACTGCAGGAGGTGTAAGACAGAGTGACGTTATATCCCGAAAATCTTCACCGCTGCGTTGGAAGACGTTTTCAAGCTAATGGACTATAAAGGATACGGTATTAACATCAATGGCGAGTACATCATTAACCTTCAATTTGCCGACGATATAGTCCTTATGGTAGAATTACTGGAGGACCTAAGCACTATGCTCAATACCTCCATAGTGTCTCCCAACGGATAGGTCTTAAGATGAACATGGACAAAACAAATATTATGTTTAATGTCCATGGTAGTTGTTGGGAGCAGTAAGCTCAAAGTTGTTGACGAATATGTTTATCTGGGACAAATAGTCCGAATACGTAAGTCCAACTCGACCGACAGGTCAATCGACGGATTCAACTCGGCTGGGCAGCGTTAGGGAAGTTACGACACATCTTCTCATTAGGTATACCTCGAAACCTGAAAATGAGATTGTACAAGCAGTGCGTGTTGCCAGTGATGACTTATGGATCTGAGACGTGGTCTTTCACTGTTGGCCGTATGAGGACGCTCAAGGTCGCTCAGCAAGCTATGGAGAGGGTTATGCTTGGGGTATCTCTGCGTGATAAACTTAGAAATAAGGATATCCGCAGTAGAATCAGAGTAGCCGACATAGCCCAACGGATTAGTAAGCTGAAATGGTTATGGGCTGGCCATATAGCTCGAAGAACCGACAACTGATGGGGAAAAAGGTTCTCGTGTGGAGCCTTGTACCGGTAGGTGAAGTGTAGGGCGACCCCCCACTAGATGGAGTAACGACCTGGTAAGACATGCAGGAAGTCGATGGATGCAGGTGGCTCAGGAACGTGCTTTGTGGCATTCCTTAGGGGAGGCCTATGTTCAGCAGTTGACTTGTGAAGGGCTTTTAAAAATCAATTTGGTTTCTAAAAATCAATTTGGTTTCACAAGGGATCGCTCGACAACTGATGCCGGCGTTGAGCTGATTAAATATATATTTAATGCATGGGAGAATTCACAGGATGCTATGGATATATTTTGTAACCTATCCAAGGCCTTCGATTGTGTTCACCATGAAACATTAATCAGGAAACTTTAACACTAAGTTGTAAGAAGTGATGCTCTTAAATTAATTATTTCATATTTAAGTAAGAGAACATAAAAAGTTGTCATTAACAGTACGAGCTCTTCCGGGTCGATGGTACAAATGGGCGTGCCTCAAGGCTCAATTCTCGGCCCCTTTCTGTTTCTTATGTACATTATTGACTTACCTTACATAGTAGGGGATAACCATGATATAGTATTATTTGCAGATGACACTTCTTTCATTTTCAAATTAAGTCGACAATTACTAAAATATGACGAATTAAATAATGCTATATCTAAATTAATAAATTGGTTCAATGTTAATAATTTGCATTTAAATGGCACTAAAACGAAATGTATGAAATTCATTACTCACAATGTGAAACAATTAGATACTAATGTGATTTTAAATGAGGAGAAACTGACTCTTGTAGATACCACCATTTTTCTTGGAATCACACTAGACGCGAAGCTTCAATGGAGCCCCCATATATCTAAAGTAACAAGCACACTTAGTTCTGCAGCATATGCTGTAAAAAACATTTGAAGTCTAACTAGTTTTGAAACAGCTAGACTAGTTTACTTTACCTATTTCTATAGCATAATGTCGTATGGTATTTTGCTATGGGGACACGCAGCTCACACTGAAATTACATTTGTTTTACAGAAGAGGACCATAAGAGCAATTTATGATTTAAAGCCTAAAGAGTTGCTGCGACAATAATTTAAGGAAATTAATATATTTACTTTGGCCTCTCAATACATTTATGAAAATGTAATGTACGTACACAAAAATAAAAGTAGTTTTACAAAAATACGTGATATTCATTCTGTAAATACTAGGAACAGACACAAGCTAGTAGTACCAGTTACTCGACTCCATCGAGTCAGTAATTCATTCTTAGGGCGATGTATACGCTTTTACTACAAACTTTCAGAAAATATACAACATTTGACCTGCTCAAAGTTCAAAAACTTTATTAAACTAAGTTTGTATAAGAAGGGTTATTATAATATTAAAGAATTTATAGATGATAATAACCCCTAGAAATGAGGTGATCGCTACCAAGCTATTTCTAATTTGTTGTGTTGTTAATTTGTGTAACATACATGATTGTAAGCTGTTATTTAAAAAAAAGTCGCACTGGGTTTCTTGCTGGTTCTTCCCAGGACAGAGGTTTTTTTTAGAACCAGTGGTAATTAAACAAAAGAGTGACTTTCAATAAGTATTATTTATAATCTATATTGAATAAAATGGTTTCTGTTTCTGTTTCTGCTGTAATGACGATGATGATGATGAACTTATTACGATATGACATGTTAATCAAACTACATTATTTAATGTACTGTCTGAGGGTCTAACACTTTTAGTAAATACATTTTCTCACACACTATAGAAATATAGTGCAATGCGCTCACCCGTTTGTGCGTGTGTGACTATCTTGTGCTTACAATTTTATACATTTATATTTTATTTTTTTAGATTAATGGCTTCTTGAGGAACATGAGTGAAACATATTCGAAATGGTCAGAAGTTATCGTGGGCGGCCAGAGCTATCAGGGCCGCTCGATACTAGGACTGCGGATCAATACACCTGGGAGAAAGGATTCACCTAAGCCGGTCGTCTTTATTGAATCCGGTATCTATACATAATATTCTATGTACTATATGAATTTACGTACAGCAAAGGAGTTGAATAATTTTTTTATTGTAAATCTTTAGCTTCATCACTATTTATTATCAGGTGGGATAGTAGTAAAGCTAGCTCTTACCTTTATACGTTGTATAGGCAAGCCATATAACGCGATGGATCGGCTCGACCGGAGTAGGAACACGCTCTCACAGCTCACACTGCTCTATTACGTATGGTGAGTATAGAGAACCGGAGACCTTTTTCCTTTTTACTAGAAACAAGGAATTCAATCTTAGTCCTCAAGGGAAGCAACGCATCTACATTTTAATTTTTAATCGAGGATAAATGTAGATGTCTATGGGCCACAGCATCCACTGAGTATGAGATGGATTGTGTGTTCGTCGGATAAGGGTGACATTTTTCTATAAGAAACATTGACAATAGATAATTATTTGTGTATATTGAGGTTGTAGCATCTTTATTTTAACTCTGCTAAAGAAAACAAGAATTTATTTATCTGTAGTTACATTATCGCTTGATTTTAAAATAATTAGAGATAATAAGAAAGAAATATTTCTTACTGGCACAGAACAGGAACGAGAACTAATTCTTCAATTTTCATTAATTTCTTGGATTTTAAAAGCCGATAAAAATAATGAAGGTCTTTGTTAAAGTAGCAAGGAAAGTAGTAAATCATAAACTAACCCTGTGTCCATTTGAAAGTTGACAGAATCCGTCAGTCATTTCCAAGCTGAAAAAAATGAAACTTCATTGACTCTTATCAATTAAATACTTTACGGAATTTACTTATATGTGTATTATAATATTATTATTATATATTAACAATGTCCTCCAGACCGGATTTCGGTCACGGTGGCCAGTCTCAACGGATACTACTCACATGCGCAGGAAAAGATTATAGTGCCCGAGTGTATGCGCAAGCACAGGTATACTCTCTTTTCACTCGCTCGCAAAGTCCTTCACAACAGCAAACCAATACGACAAGGTAGAGATCAGGCGCAGGACCAACGGCTTTATGTGATTTCTTCCAACATTCTTACTCCGGGTTGCTACTGAGAAATTCTTGATCGAAAAAATAACTAATGTTTTTGGTCCGACTCGGGATTCAAAAACAGAACCTCATAATCAGTAGTCGTGTCTACCACAACTAGACCATCGAGGCAGTCAGAAGTTACATGATCACTAACAACCGACCAACGTTTACATTTATGCGAGCTGAAAATTTCGGGAATCAAGGAAGTGATTCCCGAAATTTTCAGTTTCATTACTATTTAAAAATGTATTTATTGCTTTTCGAAGTATTCTCCGCGAAATTTGACACATTTTTCCATACGATGGATCAATCATTGAAGCAACCAACCAGCTTCTTCAGATGATGAAAATCTCTGTCCACGCAATTTATTCTTTATTTTAAGGAAAGTATAGAAATCATTATGGCTTAGGTTGGGGCTGTACGGCGGATGTTCTAATAATTCTATGTTTTCTTGCTCTAAAAACTCTTTTGTTCTGTGTGCGGTGTGAGAACTCGCATTGTCGTGATGGAGGATGATGCGGCGGTTGCATTTCTCTTTACGGAGTTCAGAAACGACCTGTGGCAAACAAATGCTAGCATACCATTTTGCATTAGCCATTCATTGTCCCTCAAGAGGAATAGTCGTAACATGGCCGGTTTTGAAGACAAACGTGGCCACCATTTTTTTTGCAACACTTCATGAACGAACAATTTTTGTTGACTTTAACTCATTTTCGAACACCCAAACTCGTGACTGGTTTTTTGTTTCGGGTTCGTACGCGTATATTCAGGATTCGTCACCTGATACGATGTTGTATACAGTATTTGAGGATCCTGCGTGAAATCTTTCGAGAGTTCTGACGCACCAAGTAACGCGAGCCGCTTTTTGCTCTTCACAGAGCGAATGCGATATCCATCGGAAAAACAACTTTTCACACCTAATTGTTCATGCAAGATTATTTGTATTTGACTCATGCCAATGTCTAAAGTTGCCTGAATTTCGCGGTATGTCACATGTCAATCTTCCTCAATCAGCTTACGCACAGCATCAACGTTTTCTTGGGTGACTGCAGTTTTTGGACGACCTTGGAAGGATCATCACTGAGCTTGACACGTCCACGTTGAAATTCAGCTAACCAGCGATAAATTGTGGTTTTGGATGGGGCTTCATCACCAAATGCAGAAATCATCCGGTCAACATACTGTTTTTGTGTTAAACCACTTCGATAGTGATCATAAATCATCGCTCTTCAATTTTCTCGAGTCAATTCCATTTTCTCAACGACTAAACAAGTTTGACAAAACCTTGTGACAAGACCGAGAATCTTTTTTTAAATACTCGTAAATAAATGGTATTCGATTTTTAAAACGAAGGAGTTTTCAATTAAAAAGATTTTAATATGACAGGAACAGTGGAAATATTCCATTCCCGATACTTTTAGTGCAGCCTATGTATAAAGATTAGTTAGATCACTGCATTCGGGTTCTGTTTTTAATAAGGTTAAACTTATTTATTTTCTTTTGTCAGGAATTCATGCCAGAGAATGGATTGCTCCAGCAACAACGACGTACTTTATAAACGAACTTTTAACGAGCAGTGACCCAAACATAACGGCATTGAGGGATCAATTTGACTGGCGCATCTTTCCATCCGTAAATCCTGATGGCTACCACTATAGTTTTACCGTGGTAAACTATCTTGGAAAATTTATGTTATTTTTGTTACTAATTATAATACTTAAGTTTCCTTTTTCATGAAAGAAATTTTTTAGTTAATTTACGATATATATCTTTAAAATCACCATGGCCGAGCCGTGGTACGAGTACGCGAGTAACCCGGGTTCGATCTCCACCAGCACCAAAATATTTTAAAGTGATTTGAAGTCCGCCAAGATGCATGATTGCAGCGTGTCGGACATTTCCTTGCCCCGAACCCTATCTGAAACGAAAGGACGCTTGTGTCTAGCAGTGGGACGTATATAGGATGTAAATTTACTTTCTTTATTTCTTTTAAATTTGTTTTATTCGGTTTGCAGCATTTGCTTTAAAATAAGCAGTTTTTAAATATAATATAGAAGTCTCAAAGACTAAGAGGGTAATAAAATAGCAGCAGCACAGTGCTGGTGAGGGCTATAGAGTTTCTCTGTAAATTCCTCTGCATAATATAATCCGTTACGTTGATTACCAGAGTAATCAACATAGCGTCACGGATCTGTAAGCTGAGGCAGCAAAAACTAACATGTACTAGAGAAGAATGGTTCTAGAATGGCGACCTCGTACCGGTTAGCGGAGTGTAGGACGTCTCTCATCGAAATGAAATGACTGCATGGCAAGATATGCATAGAGTAGATCGATGCGTATGGCTCTGGACGGACAGTCCAGCGTCATACGCATCGGTATTACTTTGTGGTATTACTTGGGAGAGGCCTACATTCAGCAATAGACTTGATGATGTTAGTGCTGCTATATTTTGTATGGTTCGTGACCAGTATCGACCAATAAGGCATTCCATAATTTCTCCTCAGGAATTAAAAGGCATCTGCATTTTGAATCTTAATCCAGAGTAAAAATGTAAGTATTTATGAAACACAGCAAGCAACTTTGTATTTTGTTATCCTTATATATTTTATGTCATTTTAATGTAGCTTACATTTAAAATAAATACAAGTGAAGCACTGTATGTTGCATACACACGGGCGTTGTCTCTGAGAGCGTCACGTCGTCGCAGTGTTATGATTTTGACGCATTGAGAGCCATTCGGCCACACGGGTATCAAAACGAAATGTCTATTACCACGACGACGCAACGCGACATTAGCCTAATGAGGGGGTGCGAACCGCGAACTAATAAGGTCGTGGGTTCGAATCCAACTACTGTCGTAAATCACTCCTAAATTTAAACTTATCAGGATTGACTAAAAAGGAGAGTGTGAGTAATGTTAAGAGCATTGCCTATTTTTGTTAGTAAAATTTAAAAAAAAAACGCAGAGACTCTGTTGACAAATATTTGAGAACTCAACAACCATGCGCTTTAACGCTCCAGCGACGACCCTCTGCTGAGCACCGGACATACAACCCCTGTGTCAAAAGACGCCGTCCCCTGCTCCCTCCGCGATGTCCACCCGCGGCCCCTCTCTGATCTTCTCGGATGCGGAATTAAGCTAAGACATAAAGACCAACTCGAGTGTTCCGCGTAAGTCCGAAGAGAAGGCTTCACCCTCGTCCAGGGCAAAAAATGCAAACTCTTAGCCACAAAAAAGGCAGCCGAGCCTAACTCGGCCCCCTCGTTCCCCACCGCCACTCCGGAAAAAAAGCCCGCCCCCGCGGTGCGCGCTCAAGCCCCTAAGCCTGCGGCAAAGCCCACAGCTTATGGGATCCCTTGCTGAATGTAGGGTCAAGCCGCCTTCTACAATCATAATCCAAGACAAATCAAAATGAGCAACCTATCATACTGGGTGGACTCCAAATAAATCTATTACCCAAAGGTGCAAAACGCCGGTCAGGGCATTTGTACGTTCGTAAATTCAACCGAGGAATTCCGCAGTGTAACAAATCAGAACTAAACCACATTCTCTGACTGTCGCGTTATTTAACGCAAACGGCCTCAGAGACCAAAAGGACGAGATTGCACTCTTACTGAACTACCACGATGTAGACGTAGTGCAAGAGACTTTTTTGAAAGCTAGTCCTAGATTGCAAGCTACACCTTAGTTAGAAATGATAGGTTGACCAGCCGTGCAGGCGGCACCTTGATGCACTATAAAAAGTCCTTGCACTGCGTACCAACCGACCCTCCCCTCCCCCATTAACTAACATAGAATTATCTATATGTAAAGTAATCCTCTCAAGCCATTCGCCACTCACTATAGTTTCGGCATATCTTCAGCCGCTCAAATCTCAAATTGAACCCGAAATCACAGACTTATTTAACCTAAGCTCCAGTGTCATAATAGTCGAAGACCTCAACTGTAAGCATTCTTCCTGGAACTCGCTTACAAATTGCCCAAATAGTAAAACATTGTTCGATCTCTCGGAGCGACTAAACTTCGATGTTATCGCACCTGAGACTCCAATCCGCTACCCATTCGCCACAAGTCAACAACCTGACATCCTTGACGTAGCAATACACAAAGATGTCCGTTTGCCGATAGCGTCGATCGAAACTTTTTCAGAAGTCCACTCGGACCACAGACTAGTCCTATTGCACAGCTGGGCCAGCCCGAAGATGAGGTCCTTCAGACCAAAACCATTATTGAATGGCCTAAGCTCGAGGTCGAACTCGAGTCTACGACCTCCCAGTACTTAGACAAAATCCCTGACAAGAAAGACTCCCGGCGGAGGCCAATGAGGCGATTAGCGACCTATCGGCATACCTCACCTCTACAGTCAAAAAATGCTCTCGTCAGGTTCGTGCGTCCAGCAGTCGGCACATGAAACTCCCAGTGACATTCGACAGCTGATTAACCCCCAATTAAACCCAAGAACATCGTTGAGCACGATCACCTTATACGGCCGCCAGATCCTCTGGCAATCAACGGTCAAATACCTAGGGGTCAATTTTGACCAGGGCATAACTTTTGCGAAACACATTCGCACTGTCCGCAACCGAGTCAAATTTATCGCTAGCCGTCTCGACCCGTTAGTTAACAGCAAGAGCAAACTGTCCTTAAGACACAAACTACACCTCTACAAAACATGCATAAGACCTGTCATGTTATACGCTAGTGTAACTTTCGCCCACGTGTCTCAAACTAATTTGGACAGCCTCCAAGTTGTCCAAAATAGTTTCATTCTAAAAGTCACCGGAGCTCGTTGGTACCAGCGAAACTCCGATCTTCACAGAGATTGACAACTCCCGAAAATCTCGAAATATTTCAAGGAAATGTCTCAGCGTTACTTCGAGAGCGCCGAAACATACCCTAACTAGATTATCGATCGACATTGTGAAAGCCACGTTGCACCAAAATGAATAATTCCACTTAAGCTGTAAAAGACGCATATGCTAACACCATTAACATCACAGAAACTAGACTCTTTTCGCGCGACCTTGTAACCCATTATTTGGCATGCCACTAATAATTATTTAATATTCATCATAATATACATAATATTGCATATACATCATATGTAGAACGATGCAACGCTACCGCTCAGATGATGCAACGCACCGCTAACGTATCGTGTGGTCTAGCTCTAAATTGTATTTTTGCGTACTATGACTACTCAATTCTCATGCCTGATTTTATTAGTCGAGATCACAAATAATTTAAATGATGCTTACCTAAGATTATAATGATGATGCATGATATTATAAGTATTTACATTAGTGGACTGTCATAATCATTTTGTAGTTTACAAAATACTTTCTTTATTTTTAGGATCGGTTTTGGAGAAAAACTGTGTCGGGATTTGGCAGCAGATGTTTTGGTACAGATCCGAATAGAAACTGGAAATACAATTGGGGACGTAAGTCTAATTTGAATTCAGATATTATTATTTTGGTATACTTATATGTTCATTCTCCCTACAAAATTAAACATAAGAACCCATGCTCTCATCATCTCGTCACGTGATGTCTTAAGAGATAACTTAGGGAATTTCCAGAAAAATTTCATGGCCTTCGATAGATAGCGGAATAAGTTATTCTCTTGTATTTGTATCAGATGTAAATTACCAATGCAAGAAGCAGTGTCAAAAGTGCGAAATGTGACAAAATGCTGTGGGAAATCCACCTGTCTAGCATACTAATTACGACAAGGAATCTAGCAATGGACTCCAGCAGTATACTTTTTATGGATTGTTGTGTATGAGGAGTGGTTTGTCTTATATTCTCCACTTTGAATCCAATACCCCATATCATCACGTGGGTGCTTATCAAGCAGGAAATGAGCTGCAGCATCTTTCTGATAAAAACACTAAGATTTCCATCCCGCCTGCTAACCGTGACATCTATGGCGAATATAGGGGATACATAGGCAATCTATGGAAGAGATTTATATTTTACAGTGTATTTTTGATAGCTGTAATAAATGAGTGAATGATTAAATTAATGAGTAAGAGAAAGCAGTGGTCGGATATGGATTCTTGTTTGTGTTTAAATTGTATGTAGACGTTGACATTACTGAACGTGATGTTATTTCTAATGATTTAAATTTTTCAAGAATTTCGAAGGTTGGTTTAAACACATTACCTAATTATGTCCGTCTTGAAAATTAATAATTATCATGTCTTATTAATAAGGGTTTTGGTTAACAAACGAAATCAAATTCCATAATTCGGTATTCAAGTATTTTAAGCCGGTTTAGGCCGGTTTTTGATACATAGCGATATTACGATCTTGATTCCGCTAAACGGCGGGTGTAGCGCCAATAGTGCAAAACTCATAATATTATTTTAATTAATAAGCATTACTTGTAATCTATATATTAATATATAAATAGAATATAATTACACATACTCATGTTCAGCTGTCAAACTTTTATAAGCTAAAGGTAAAGAAGACGCCACCTGCCAATATCGTTAAAAAAAACGTTACCTAAAAGTTTTATCAAACATTTTTGCTATACAATTTTTTTTTTCAGAATATTCGTCATCAAATAATCCTTGTGACAATAAATACGCTGGATCACAACCGTTTTCTGAAATAGAGACCCGTACTTTATCATCATACATTAAGAATATAAGCAACTTACTGGCCTATATCAGTTTCCATTCTAGCGCGGCGATGTTATTAGTCCCCTATTCAGACTCCACTGAACATATTAATAATTACGACGATTTGGTAAGTCTTGTTTCTCTTTACCCAACTACTCTAGAAGGAGGATAATGCTTTCGGAGTGTGTGTATGTCTATTTCTTTGGCACACATTATAGCCTGAACGGATCGATGGATTTTAACAAATGAGATGTCGTAAGATTTAATTTAGATAATAACTAAATGACATGATATTTCAATTTTAACTTAAATTGTAATCTCGGCACTATACTTAATACGGACACCTGCAGCCAGCTTCGAACAAAGAAAGCTACAGATGCGTTGCCACTTTTAAGGACTAACATGTAATTGTTCACAGCACGGCTGGCTTTGTATACTTTTTAGGCACAGTAGTGTAAGCACTGAAATTTGGCGGCAGAAATAAGTAACAAGACGGAAACATATACAACAGCTCATCAGTCGTCCCATCTGCTTGCAGTTTTAAACTTTAATTCCAGTTATATAAAACATCGTGAATATATTAAAGGGTAAAAAGATGTTCCGTCATTTTATTGTCCCTGGGCCTTTGATAATACTATCTATCCCTTTTATTTTCATAAATCTATCCCAAAGACGGGTATGAGCAGATAAAAGTCGACGCGAAAGATTCTAGTATGGGTACTTTAATATAAGTTATTAAGAATAACTCAAAACTATTGGTCTGACCTTGATAAATTAATATGGGACCACACGAGAAGTATCAGCTATCAAATAAAAAAAAGAATCATCGAAATCGGTACACACAGTAATAAGGTATGAGGTAACACACAAAAAAAACATACAGTCGAATTGAGTACCGTCTCCTTTTTGGAAGTCGGCAGAAAATAGTCCAACGCCTCTGTTTCTGTGCGATGCTTTTATTGTTATAAATTTATTAAGGTATTTTTCTGATATAAACATGTTCAACGTTGAGATAAAAATAAATATATATAGATAATATTATTAGATATTAGATTAAAAAAATATTAAATAAAATTAAATATTCTATAGGTTTAGTATAATGACAGGCTCTGAGGTATTCAATCTGACGCTTTAGGCATGACAACGCATCTGTCTGACAAGCCTTCTTTCTTTGAAGTTGGCTGCTGGTATATATGGATTACAGGTGCCACACTACAAAATTTTATTAAAAAAATGTAACAATTCACATACTGTCCATTGGTAGGGAAAGCTCTCATATAAAATTTACACAAAGTTATAGGTCGTGTTAACTTGAATTTAATTTGAAATTGGAATGAAAGTTCAGATTCACCCCTGAGGACTTGATGGAATGCCTCATCGCCAGTAAAAGGGGTTTCCGGTTCTCATCACTCGTTATATGAAAGACAGCATCGTTATGCTGCTATTTTCTTTTTCGTATTCAGCTACATTTAGAAAAGGATTAGGCACTTTTTTTGAAGATCCTTTATTCGTATCGGGTAACCGTTAAAAATTACTAGCGACAGTAAATTACACAGTGCGGTTGTGTGTAGAAAAAAATGTTTTATGATTCACATTTTCGTCCTAGGACTGCTAATCCCGGTTTGAATTTTGGTTTGGGCTAGTATCAGTATCTTTTATTAAGTTTATTTTATCAAGTAGTAATTTTTAGCAACAGCCCGATTTCAGAAAGTTTTAGGTAAGTACGTATAGCCGTTTGATCTGCACCTAAACACTTTCCGGTCGTGTCAGTTTGCCGTGTAATCGGACAATGAGAGTGAGGGAATAGAGAGTGCACATGTCCTTGTGCACGAGTGCACGCACTCGTGCGCTATAATCCTATTCTGTGCAGGCTCCTGGTGTCAACTGGTGTCAACTGGTGAAATCGGCCAGGACGATGAAATTTAAATTTAATTTTATTTTACAGATTCAAGTAGGTAAAACTTCTCTTGATTATGGATATGAAACCAATAAAGAAGAAAGATATAGAGGTCCCGGTACCGCTGCTGAAATATTGTGTAAGAAACAAATAATTTTATATTCAAAACCTGAAAAACCCTGACGACGCTGTTTGGTATGGCAGCGTTGTCAATCCGATAACCAATGATTTATTGTCTATAGAGCATAACTCTGTGATGACAATGCATGGGATGCCACCGCCTGGAGCTGTTAGATCCAAAATACTCTAACTTAATTACTTATACTCATTTCTACCCTTTTAAAGTGGAAAAGTCAATGTTACTGTGCTTAAGAAATACAATAAAGACTGTGATACAAAAAAAACTTCACCTCAATCACGGCTAACTACCTCTGGTGAACGGAAGATTATTAGTCTAAGTTAATTAATGTTTTTTTTTTTAAAATAATTTTAATGTATATTACATTTCACATTGTTGGAATTTAACTATAAACCGGTAATAGAGTAAGCCTACATTCATAAATTTTATAAAAGCGTTGCACGCATTCTATGGAATTCAAGTCAATTTCAATGTCCTTGTTTCTACCACAGCTTTTCTTATTTCCTTCATTCTTCACTCATATGGGTTGAGTCAATAGCTCAACATGGGCCTTTCTCAACTCAAAGAGGATTTGTCTTAGTCGTTACACCTGGCAGGCGGTTTATCATCTCAGTACTAGAAATCCTACATCTTTGAAGCTGCTGCCAGCCAATCTGGTAATTGTACGCTTGGTGCAAAGGAGATAGTTATACTTCTATCTATTGGTAAACACAAGATCTTTGTACAATTTTCTGCCCCGCCACCACACGGCGGTTCATAAAACTGTTCTCGCATTGTTCTATATTTTTTACAGACAAGGCTTCAGGCGGTAGTATGGACTGGGTTCGTTACACATTGGCCACTCCTCTAGTGTACACGTACGAGTTGCGTGGCAACTCCTTCCATTGGCCTCCATCCAGAATATACGAGCAAGGGGATGAAGTTACACAAATGATATTAGGATTAGCTACAGAGGCTCACAAATTGGGATATTATTGAAAACTATTATGAGAATCCAATGATAATTAAATATTACATTTTAATTTGTATATAATAAAAGGGTTTATATATAATATGATATTGGTTTGGAACCCAAATTATTTCCCACCAGAACGATTCCTGCCACACTTGAAATGTGATAAAAATATTTTATCTAAACGTTCAAAGTAAGAATGATTTTATTATAATGACAACATGTATACTATAATGAAGTCAAGTTATATAAATGTAGTCATTATCAACACTGAGGAAATTGACAGTTTTTACAAGACGTATATATATAAACATATTATATATTCTTAACATAAATTATTATCTATACATATAATAAATCTGTAGAAAAGTCTTGTCTGTAATTCTAATATATTCTTGAGAAAACAAGTCCAGGGGACTAAATAAAGGGTTCTGAAGCCAAATTAGTGGTTTTTAGAATTTTTGTCTGTCTGTCTGTATATTCCGGATTTACGTAAAAACTACTGAACCGATTTACATGAAATTCTGTATATAGGTAGTGAGTAACCCGGGGCAACTTATAGACTACTTTTTATCAGATTACGGAACTTCAAAAAAGGTAGGTTATGTATTCAATTTCCTTTAGATGTTAATTTTCTATTATA
Source organism: Parnassius mnemosyne (assembly GCA_963668995.1). Taxonomy (NCBI): domain Eukaryota; kingdom Metazoa; phylum Arthropoda; class Insecta; order Lepidoptera; family Papilionidae; genus Parnassius; species Parnassius mnemosyne. Next base: position 13,388,680 of record CAVLGL010000035.1, on the reverse strand, counting down.
TCTTAGTTATAGGCGAGATGACGGATGTTTTTCATAAAAAACCATATTTGTAAATAAAGTTTAAAATATAGTTATAATCTTGGTAAAATAATTTGAAACTACACCGATTATTAAAAACAGCGCCATCTCTCATCAAATGGAAGAAGTAGTATATTTTGCCTTCAGTTACTAAAAAATGAAAAATAATACAAATAACATACATTTATATGATTCAATGATTAGATTTTTAAAATTATTAAAAATATTCTAACGTTTAGTTTTTTAGTATTTTTGTTATTTTATTTTAAAAGTGTAATAATTTCATTAGATAACAGTGACTTCTATCAAAAATATGAAAATTGTTAAGGTATTTATTTCAATTACTAAAATATATATATATATATATATATGTAAAGTAATTAAAACTGGTCTATCTGCAATTGTTGCAAAATTTTCATTATCATTATAGTTTTATTCAAGAGATTATTATGTATGTCGTGGCCAGATTGGAGAATTGATAATACCTATATCATAAAGTAGTCTATCATTTCGTGAAATGGTGTGGTCATTTCATGATATTTAGCACTATTTGTTGACCATGTCATGATATGGTGTGACCAAATCAATGAATAGAAATCGTTTGAAGATATTAATAACTAAACACAACGTTGCTATTTCATAATATGGTTATATGACAATATCATTAAATCATTTTTCACCGCTAGGGGCGCTGATAGCGTAGTTTTTAACAGAAACAGAACTTTTAAGAGAATTGACATCACTTTATTCCTTATTGATATAATAAATAAATGATAGCTTCTGTTGCTGATATCACTAGAATGTATAGTTTTGGCTTTCATTATTTCATCTAATATAAGAGCCACATAAGTAGGTGGCGCTAAGATTCGATATATATATATATATATATATATATATATATATATATACATTATAAAGTAAGAAAAAAAATTAAGTTAAAGTTTATATATATATACAAACTGATGATAAATTTTGTAACAAAATGCATCCTGCTTAGATATTTGTAGGCCGTACAAATATTTGTTCCGTGCGGGATTCGAACCTGTAGCCCCCAGCGCTGCAATTCTAAGCCATTGCGTCACGGAGCCTTAAAATGTAATAATTTAATTAGAGGTGAAATTATCAAAACTTTTATGTACTTATTTACCACGGCGGTGTAAAAATCCATCGTGGGGAAACTTGAGCAATTGAAATGATTCTCCGAAAATCTGCCAAGTCTCAAAAACAACTCTCCAAACAACATTGAAGCAGCTAGGTGGACTTTTCAGCCCCAAAATCATTCAAAGAAAGAAGGACAATTAAACAATATGTATGTGAATTATTAAAGTTTTCTCTGGGAATGAGATTGCTACAAAACTCTTTCTTGAAAAAGTGATAAGACAACATAACTAGACTAACTGGAGTGAAAACAAAAAAATCAATAATGTTTATTCTGACAACATAATTTGTCGTTATCTCTCGAACACCGCGCATTCGAATCGAAACGTCGATTGACCTCCAATCCTCCTGACAAATTGTCCTAGGTAAACAACTTTTCTTCAACTTTACATACAGGTGTGAATAAGTTGTTACATATGAACTTTGTCTTGTCCTTATTTATTTTAAGACCCATCTGTTCGAATTATAGTGTTGTATTTTTGTTTTGTGCATTATAGTGCTAAGGTCGTCCAGCTCTTCTGCTATAATGTCTATATTATCGGCAAAATGAAAGTGAATTATGTACTCACCATTGATGTTATTACCGTATCCTTTCCAGTTCAAGAGTTTTTAAAACAGCTTTCAATGCAGCGGTAGATAATTTAGGGGATATAACGTCACCCTGTCTTCCTTTTTGCAGTTGTATTGATTTCTTACTCTAACACTAGAGTATTAAATCTATCGAAAGAATATACGAAAGTTCCCGTGCGGGTAAGCAAAGTGTAGGACGATTTCTCAATATACGGAGTGACGATCTGATAAGAGATACAGAAAGTCGATGGTTGCAGGCAGCTCAAGGCTGTACAGCAGTGGACTTGTAATCGGCTACAATGATGACAGTGATGGTGATGCTGATAATGGTGATGAATATTTAATGATTTCTTATAATGATTTCTTATATTTACGCGAACACTACACATTGAATAAAACTACTTTTACGGATTTTATCGCGTTTAATTTACTTATTTTATATTCCCGAACTTTCGGTTGCTTTCCAGCAACCATAGTCACGGGGGACTGAGGTGATTGACGTCCCGATGTCAGAGTTAACCCGGAGTACCTTCAGCTTTTTTAATTATTAATTTTGGTCCGATCTACACAGAATGAACTTACTGTGTCTTGAAGTCTTGCAGTGGTATGCTTGGGTTTAGTTTTAAATTTTTATGAATTACAGAATCCCAAGCAGGTGGTAGTACCCAACCACCCTCTCTATTGAAATTAGGATGTTTTTTAATTTCAATAGCTTCTAGTGTTGGTGCTTTTTTTATAGGATAGGGTGACAAACGAGCACACAGTCCACCTGATGGTAAGTGGATGCTGTGGCCCATAGACATCTACATTTATCCTCGTTTGCGAATCAAAATGCAAATGCGTAGTCACACGTGAGGACTAAGATAGAATGCCTCTTTTTCAGTAAAAAGGGTCTCCGGTTCTCTACACTCACCATACGAAACACAGCAGCAAGCTGCTATTTGACGCTGGTATTCTGTGAGAGCGTGGTCCTTCCCCGGTCGAGCAGACCCATTCGTGCTACAACTATACTACTAATATAGCTGCAGCATGGCTCTACCACGTAAAAAACACATGTGCTTCACGTAACACATGTGTTCACATAGCTGATGTGAAGCACCAACGTTCCGGGAAGTCTGCAGTTTGTGATCATATCCTAGACGGCCCCCGCCATTACATTAGATTTGATAAACCACAAATTCTCGCGAAAGAACATCGATTCCTACCAAGGATGATACGTGAGGCTATTGAAATTAAAAAACATCCTAATTTCAATAGAGACGGAGGCTGGGTTTATTGGAATAATCTATGTTCTATTCTATTCTACACTTTTTATTGTATTCGTACTGGGAAATAACTACAATACTTTAAAACAAAAACACTACATTAAAACAAAATTAAAAAAAAAAAAACTGATGTAGTATGTTGACGGCTCCGTGGCGCAGTGGCTCAGCAATCAGTTGTTGCGCTGGGGGCCGCGGGTTAGAATCCCGCACGGAACAATTATTTGTATGGCCTACAAATAATATTTCCGGGTCTGGATGTTTGTCCTTGTGCAATTAATGTTTGTAAACTGCCTCCACGACACAGGAGAAAATCCTAGTGCGGGGGTAACGTGTTTTAAAAAAACACTAAAAAAAATTACGTCAATCATAAAATGTGAAATATATGAGAATATTAAATTTAGCCGAATAAACTCAAAATGAAGTACATAGTACATAACGAACGGAATTTATATATCAAAAATATATTGTCTAATTTTTTGTTCACGCTCAAAGGAAAATATTTCCGGGAATAAGCAACCTAACAATAATAAAAGGGACTTGGGAGATATTCATATTCATTATCTTTCTCTCAAGATAAATATTATGTCCTAGAGTTCCACAGCGTGCTAAGAGAAAGAAAATAAATTTTCATATTTAAAAAAGTTATGATTGACATAATTTAAAGGAAATTCCATTAGAAAGTATTTTTTTTTCATTTCCTCTCTTTTTCTTTTTTGTGCCGTATAGAGGAGGCGTGATAGAATGTACTATTCCCAACAAACTTTAAAAATAACCCTTTGTCGTACCGTGGGTGTCGTAAGAGCGAAATGAAACAAGACTTGGGCAGCAGCATCTTCCTCATAAAATCAGAATAATTATTTAAAAAAAAAAACTGCGGTTACCCACTCGTCTGCCAATCACTTTTTGCAAGCTGTAATTAATAAATTAATCATATTGTCTGTTTAATTATTTATAAAGAGTTCGTAAAATTTAAAATTGCACGCGCCTCCCTTACCTATTAGTTATATTTAATTATGTCAAATATAGTAAAACTGCTAAAATCTACTTAAACACAATGGAAATGGCGCGCAGATCTAGATTTTATATGATTAATACGATAAATGTGGCAAAATGCATTAAAACTGGAAATATTGATGCAGATGATGGCAATATTTAGAGACCTTTGTGGTTTGTAGATGATATTTTACTTGTTTTTGTATTCAACTTTAAATGATAAATAAATGTAAAAAATTTCGTTTTAAATTAGACGATATCGTAAAATTTCTTTGACTAGATAAAGTTAAGTTTTTATCATTTTAATTTTGTATTAATGCCATAAATAAACCAAGCAAATTAACAAAGATAAATAGTCAGTCAGTATTTCTAAATTGCTTTTGTCGCAATAGTTAAACCCGATAATGACTGCATATGCTGGGAAAATTAAACCAACTGTGGTGAACTCTGTCCATCGTAGCCTAAAATTTTGTTGTAATTTACCGACAAACTCGCCTTGTTAGGATTAAAATGTCGTACAAGGAACTCTTATAAACTTATATTATAATTTTAGTTAGTCTGTACTGTGTTACAACATCACGAGTTCTAGAGAATAAACCGAATTAGTAAAAAAAAACATATCCAAATCAGATCAAACATAATTTTATATTTCTGTAGTAAAGTTCTCATCTCGGATGTATTTTTATGTACTTCCCCAATGTAAGTGTATCCAAAAGGATGAAAAACGGGTTTACAAATTTTCTTATTAACCATGTAGGGGCGTTGTAAGAATATTCGCTACTCTATATGATCCCGTGGGTATCGTAAGAGGTGGCGGAGGAAAACTGAAGCAGAAGATAGGCAGTAGCATCTTTCTGATAACAGCTGAATAAAAATAACTAACTGCGATGTGCCATGGACCCATTTGCCAAACGGGTCCATGGCACATCGCAGTTTGTTAGTATTTCTAGTATGAGGAAATCTATAGGAAAGGCTGTAATGATAATGGAAGAATTCGTATTTTAATCAATTTCATTAAATTGGAAATAAGTACTTTGTTGAAGACCATGACTGATTGTGCTCTGTTCTATAACTATATCCGTTTTCTTAAATTTTTTTTGGTTAAATTAAATTAATTGCTTATGGTCTTATTACTTTATTTTCGTAAGTAAGGGTGATGATGATGTATACTCATGTACAGTACCTGACGGTAAATTGATGCGGTGAGACACCCTCAGATGTAAGAATAAAAATACAGATATGTTATCATCTTAAAGGAAAAAATGAGAATGCCTTGTATCAGGATCCCTAGTTCTTTTCACTGAACATGCGAAACACAACACATATTCTGATATATTATATGGTATTCTTTGAGAGCGTTATTCTTTACCGGTCGAGTGGACCTATTCGTGCTTTTTTTCTTGCTGCCATAAATATAGCTACAGCTAGGCAGCATCACCTCAAATACATAGACTACAATCTGTACAATGATAAACGAAAGGTAGGGAGACATCGGGGTTTTTGATTTCTCTTATATATATATTCTTAGATTGATGGATTTGTTCTAATAAAACATTTGCGGAAGGAAATAATATGTTTTTAGGACAAGGTCCAGCAATTCTATTTCTTTAATATTCGTCGTGAGATGGCAGCGTGTCTTAAAGTAATAACAAATATTTTATTTATGTATAAAGTATTTGATTTAATACTTTATATAAGTAATAAAATATGTTTTAAATACCGTGTGTCAATCAGGTTAAACATTATATATATATATATATATATATATATATATATATATATATATATATATATACTGGGTGGCGCCCAGGTTATCACGTTAAATAGCACAACAGTTAATACAAGTTGATATATGTCTGTTAAAATAATAAAATAAACAATAATAAAAACTAATAAAAAATGCATCTTTCAAACAAAATAAATAGGGTAAAAAATCACATAAAATAAATCATCCTTGATAATATTACTTAACTGACCTGAAATGACTTGTAGAAGCGGCAACGTCGCGGCCAGCGGTTCATTGCTCATGCGACATCGATATAGGTAATTATATTATAATACCTAGGTCCTAGGACTTGCCCATACATAGGTAATTAGGCACGCGTAGGGCGATGCTAATCCGATGTTATCAACAAATCACAAATTTCATGGTATTTTTTTATCCAAATAATCACTTTAACCTTGAAATCACTCAAGTTTATGAAACAAATCAAATTTTTAAATTTTCAAAATGTCCGCCGTGTACCCGAATGCATAATTGACATCGTCGCATGATATTATTTCGGACTTTTCGAAAGAGGGCACCATTGGCTGCAAAATTTTTTATTTTGTCGAAAGCCCGCATTATTCTTATTTTTAAGTCCTCGACAGTCGTTACTTCAGTAGAGTACACCTCATTTTTTATGTAACCCCATAAAAAGAAATCTAACGGTGTTAGATCCGGAGACCGTGCTGGCCACCGTGAAGGTCCGTATCTGCCAATCCAGTTCTCTCCGAACATCTCAGTGAGGCGCTGCCTGGCAGCCACCACTGAATGAGCAGGTGCTCCATCAAGCTGGTACCATAACCGGCTATTGGCCCCCAACGATAGTCCATCAACGTAATCCGCCACTGTGTCGTCAAGCAGTTCCAAAAATTTAGGCCCATTAAGGTTGCCTTCGATAAACACGGGACCAATTATTTGATCTCCGTGTATTCCAGCCCAAACATTAACGGCAAATCTATATTGGTGCATAGGCTCTCGACACAGTTGCGGATTTTCTTGACTCCAGTATCGTAAGTTCTGCCGATTCCATATTCCGTTACGCGTGAATGTGCTCTCGTCAGTCCACATTACGTTTGCTAAAAAGTTAGAGTCATTAGCTACTTTGCTCAGGAGCCATTCACAGTAGGCTTCCCTAACTGGCTTATCTCTATCTAATAAAGCCTGTACCTTTACGTATTTGAACGGCCGTTGCTTGTTTTTTTTTAATATTCTGTGAACAGACTTGTGGTGTACACAGAATTGGCGAGCTGCTCTACGGAGACTTGATGTTGGATTACGAGCGAAATAATTTAATATTCGTTCTTCCTGAGCCACGGCGGCTCGCGGAGGAATTTCAACCTGACGTGGAATCAAATTTTCGCCGTCACGTAATCTTTGGACTGCCCGTATAAAAATCCGTGAGTCTGTAGGACATACACGTGTGGTATTATACCTCTCTCGGTATGTTCGTAATGCCAGGGACGCGTTTTGGTGGCATTCTCCATAAATTAAAACCATATCGGTGTATTCCAATGACGTAAAATTGATACGAGGCATTTTAAAATTAAAAAAGTTATACGTTTAAAAAAATAAAAGCGTCCAATTGCGCACGGGCTGACACACCACTAAGTTATTACATATCACTTATCTATTATTAACGAGTCCTATCACAAATAAAAAATACAAGACAGTAAAAGAAAGCGTCAAATTTCGCACAAATAGTCACACCACCTCCTCAACACAATTATTATTATAGTATTAACGTGTCCTATCACAAACAAATCAAGAAACTTATGAAAATATCCACAAAAAAAAACTTTAAATTAAAAGGACGTGTACGCGAAAAACTAAAATTAGGTCAAGCGATTAATGAACCGTTCCCAAGGACGCCGGCGTCGGACTAAGTGACTTACTGTCTTACTTTATCGTCGCACGCGCCAATCGACCACATCCCACCCTCCCAACACCCAGTCCCAATTCTTGTCGCATCGCGCATAAGAATTATGCCTTATTTTGTTACATATAAGTACATTTTTTGCTTAATTTATTACTTTATTTGATTATTTAAAATTGGCAACGTTGCACTATAATACAATATAGGTCTCTTGGCCTTCACGGGCCATGGGTCTTTGAACTTCTAGTATTTATCAGGTGATATCTGATGCATTTACATGATGTTGTTTAATATTAAAACAAAAAAAAGGTTACCGCGCCCAGAATGTTAATTGTTATATATTTTTTTAGTTGTGTATGTTTAAAGAACTTTGTATAGAATACGTCTTTTCATTTAACGTGATAACTTCATCGTCACTTTGTATATATATATATAATACAGGAAGGCGACAACAAGTTACTCTTTCTGTTATTGTGTGAATACGCGATATAAAGAGAAAAGTTTAAAGTAATAGCCTGTATGTCCCTCTGCTGAGCATAGGCCTATCATTTCTGAGAGAATTATGTAGCTATTAATCCGTGACGGTTCGGTTCCATTGCATGCTGACGTACTCCACATGTGCTCGAAATATTTTTTTCCTAAAACACTCAGCATTCTTCACGATGTTTTCCTGGATGTTAGTCCATGTGCAATTATTTAAATATGTAAAACACCTCCACGATAGAAGAATTTCCATATCGAGGGTCGCATTTTTTAAAATAAAAAATATGTTAAGACATGCTTTGAATTTTCGAACCCAAGACATATAGTGGATGAGCTATGAACCATATTTCAGCTAAGAGCGGTTAGTCACATTCTGTTTAGGAAGAAAGGAAAAAACAAATCTGTATAGAAATAGAAAAATATTCACTATAAAGTATAAAATAAAAATAATACATACTGAAAGTTGTTTTGAGATTTATTTAACAGTTGTTTTGTCTTAGAAAAAACGTTATGCTAACAGTTTATTATGTAATCTAAGTTCTAAAGTTACTTATCAAATACATTTCATATTATAAAAATGTTGGTAGCAATCACCGCATTCCCAGCTATTATTACTTTACCTTTTTTATTCAATACGATCTTGTACAGACAAAATTTTTTAATTCCTGTGATATATCAAATGTAAAAGTTACTCGACTCCATCGAGTCAGTAATTCATTCTTGGGGCGATGTATACGCTTTTACAACAAAATTCCAGAAAATATACAAAGCTTGACGTACAGACAAAATTTTTTAATTCCTGTGATATATCAAATGTAAAAGTTACTCGACTCCATCGAGTCAGTAATTCATTCTTGGGGCGATGTATACGCTTTTACAACAAAATTACAGAAAATATACAAAGCTTGACGTACAGACAAAATTTTTTAATTCCTGTGATATATCAAATGTAAAAGTTACTCGACTCCATCGAGTCAGTAATTCATTCTTGGGGCGATGTATACGCTTTTACAACAAAATTCCAGAAAATATACAAAGCTTGACGTACAGACAAATTTTTTTAATTCCTGTGATATATCAAATGTTAAAGTTACTCGACTCCATCGAGTCAGTAATTCATTCTTGGGGCGATGTATACGCTTTTACAACAAAATTCCAGAAAATATACAAAGCTTGACGTACAGACAAAATTTTTTAATTCCTGTGATATATCAAATGTATAAGTTACTCGACTCCATCGAGTCAGTAATTCATTCTTGGGGCGATGTATACGCTTTTACAACAAAATTCCAGAAAATATACAAAGCTTGACCTGCTCAAAGTTCAAAAACTTTATTAAACTAAGTTTGTATAAAAAGGGTTATTATAATATTAATGAATTTATGTGCAATTTGTGCTGGCGGACGGGGGATGTCCCGGATGATTGGCGATCCGCAGTCATTGTGCCTTTATATAAAGGTAAAGGTTCACATTTTGACTGCGGGTGCTATCGGGCGATCAGCTTGACCAGTTTAGCAAGTAAAGTTTACTCGAAGGTTTTGACACGTAGGATGCAAGAGAAATCGGAAAGATTTCTATGGGAGGCACAATGCGGATTTAGACCTGGAAGAGGATGCACGGATCAAATGTTTTCTCTCCGCATGATCACGGAAAAGCTTCTGGCTGCTAACCAGAGGATTTTCTCTTTTTTGTGGATCTTGAGAAAGCATTTGATAAGGTTGTAAGGAAGAAAATGTGGGAACTGTTGCCGGGGTATGGTGTGGATGGTCGATTGCTAAGGGCTGTGCAGTCTCTTTACTGTGATTGTAAAGCCTGTGTGCGGGTAGGGCATGACCTGTCACCCATGTTTAGCGTGCAAGCGGGCGTAAAACAGGGTTGTGTCATGTCTTCCTGGCTGTTCATACTGTATCTCGACAGCTGTTTACAAAAGCTGAAAGATAGCTATGTGGGTGTGAAATTGGATGACATTAAAGTAAATTGTCTGCTGTATGCTGATGATGCAGTGCTTATTGCACCATAAGAGGCAGAACTGCAGGCATTAGTCACGTGTATGAAGGAGGAATGTGAAATTAAAGGTCTCCGTTTGAACGCTAATAAAACTAAGGTTTTGGTATTTGAAAGGGACGAAGAGAGAACGAAGTGTGAAATATGGGTAAATCAGGAATGTCTAGAACAAGTAAATGAAATTGTATACTTGGGGAGTGCTTTTAGCCGGGATGGAAGATGTGATTTAGATGTGGACAGGCGTGTCGCTGCCGGGAACAAAGTCAATGGTGTCCTGACTGCGTTAGTCAAAAGGCAAGGTGTGGTGAAGAGTGCACGCCTTGCAATACATAACGCAGTGTTGGTACCGACTTTGTTATATGGCAGCGAAACCTGGGTATGCCAGAAGAAGCATAAAAGCAAGTTGAATGCAGTGGAGATGCGATCTCTTCGTAAAATGTGCGGCATTACCATGGCCGAGCGAAAGCGAAACGAAGAGATTCGCAATATGGCAGGTTTGAAAGATGACCTTATCACGAAAATTGATAAGGGCGTGCTTTGGTGGTTTGGGCACGTTGAGCGAATGAGTGAAGACCGAATGGTGAAGAAAATATATAGCGCGAAAGTTAATATTAAAAGGTGTGAAACCATGTGAGCAAATTGCTCGAAGAGGGTAGGGTCAAGAGTACTCGGATACCTAGACGTGCATGTATGAAGAAGATAATGAATCTGAAAGAAGCGAAAGAGGTATGTAAGGATCGTGACACTTGGCGATCTGTTCTCTCTGGCTACCCCGTCAGGGATTGTGCGTGAAGATAAGTAAGTAAGTAAGGAATTTATGGATGATAATAACCCCTGGAAATGAGGTGATCGCTACCAAGCTATTTCTAATTTGTTGTGTTGTTAATTTGTGTAACATCATGATTGTAAGCTGTTATTTAAAAAAAAGTCCCGCTGGGTTTCTTGCTGGTTCTTCCCAGGACAAAGGTTTTTTCCGAACCAGTGGTAATCAAACAAAAGAGTGACTTTCAATAAGTATTATTTATAATCTATATTGAATAAAAAAGTTTCTGTTTCTGTTTCTGTTATAATACATTTAATGAAATACTGAAACATTTAAAGAAAATCCCGTTGGTATAATATGTGTTATGGATTAAATGGAAGTTTAAATATTTATTAAAATATAAGTTTAATGGAGTCTTAGCCGACGAAAAGAAAAGAAAAACGTATTTATGTAGTACTATATAACTACATAGTATAGTGACGCAGGACGTAGGTAGAGTGTCACTGTGGCGTACAAATGAGGCGGCACGACCGGAGAAAGACCACGCTCTTTAGAGAACCGGAGCCCCTTTTTACTGGTTATGAGGCATTCCATTTTAGTCCTCAGTGGTGACAACGCATCTGTATTTTGATTCTTAATTGAAGATAGATGATGATGTGTATAAGCAACAGCGTACATTTACCATTAAGGTCGACTGCGTGTTCGTTTTTATAAAAATAATTTTATAACAGTGGTTGGAGTATTTTTTTTCCGGAACAATTTTTGATAAACCTGCGTCAATATTCGGCATCACCGGACAACTCCTTTGAGAAATCATTTTTTCAGCTTCGTCAAATATCCAATATTTCTCCTAAAAGGAATGAGAAATATAAATGTTACCAAAACGCATCTGTCATGTTCCTCGTAAATGAAAAATGAAACATATATATACTATTACGTTACATTTCGTTATGATTTCATTTTAAATATTACTCGAGGGCGATCCTTTTAAATTTTGTTTTCTGTTCATATTTCTATGTAAATATAAATATAAAACTCTCATTTGTTCAATTATTAAATCTTTACACGGATGCTTTGAAATGTTGACATAACGTTGCATTATAATAGGCACGTGTTTCTATATGATATATCATACTTTTTGAACCACAGCTACAAACGATACAAAGTATGATACAAAGTCCTTGAAACCTCTATTTTCTGATGTAAAAAAATTATGGCTCAGTAGCACACTGGCGAAACGTTTAATTATGGCGTTGAGAGCCGCGAGTTCGAATCCTGCACGAAACTAACTTTTGTATGGCCTGAATATTTATTCCTTATCTGGATATATGCTCATGCTCATGTACATACAAATTGCGTGTGTAAAAAGCGTTAATAAAACAGGGCAAATTCCTATTTTGAGAAAACTTTTTTAAAAATTAGTTACATGCTTATAATCCACTACCCCATATCACGTCGTTGGTGAAGTAAGAGGCGAGAGAGGGAAATGAAATAAGATGACTACCAACATCTGGATGGATTTGTATGGATTTTTGATAGGCGCCTGTCAAAAGGACCGCTTTTGGACATGTGATTTTAACATTATTAGAAATGACTTGCAGTTATTATTATTAGTAGTTGGATGACAGTCGATGTACCAAACATCCTGCACATTACGAGTTACCTCTAACGCTGCTCGCTTTGTAAAGCAATACACACACATAGTGCGATCTCGGCATTTCCCATTATCGACTCTTATGTTACTTCTTGACCATGGAAACAAGATGGGTTGACAAATTACCTGACGGTGCCACTCCAAGGCAATAATTGAATTATCAATTGTATACGTTTTAATTACATTATATTTATGGTAAGGACTTGAATAAACACTTATTACAATGGCAAAGCATTTTTTTGAGTACAAACATATTATCTGAGTATCCAAGTACTCACCCGGATGACTTGGCGGCTAGTTGTAATTAAAAATTCATTAATACCGACGGGGAAAGAATTCGATTCGCGTACTAGAAAAATTTGGGAGACTGCTATTTTAATTTTAAGTTACGAGCTACCACGGATTTTAGTTGTGTTGCATGTTATATTATCTCATAAAATATACATAACTATCTCGCTGATCTCTTTAGATGTATTCTCGAACCTATATTGGAGGATACATTTAATAAACATTCTATACTGCTCTCTAACATTGATTGAATTGATTGGTAGTTGTCAAAAAAAGAAGTTGTACAAATCGACTTTGTTTTTTTTTTTTAGAAAAAGGTATCAAGCGGGCATACAGTCCACATGATGTTAAGTCGATGCTGTTGCCTATGGGCAAATACATTAATGTTCTTTAAGAATCAAACTGCACATGCGTTGTCACCCTTGAGGACAAAGTTAGAATGCCTCGTTTTCAGTAAAAAGAGTCTTCGGTTCTCTATATTCACCACGAATATAGAACGTATATAAAAACACGGCATTGTTCTGCTGTTTCACTCTGGTATTCTGCTAGAGCGAATCTACCGCGGTCGAACTGACCAATTCGTGATACAGCCATAATATTATGGCTGCAGCGTTTTCCATAACGTATATAATGTTTTTATGTCACGCGATACCTTCGTCAATTGTAGACCCAATTTGATGATTTTTTTTTAGTAAATAGGTTATATTTTAGGAGTAGTCACATATCCTCATTACAGACCTTCACAAGTCCACTGCCGAACGTAGGCCTCCCCCAAGGAGTGCCACAAAGCACGTTCTTGAGCCACCTGTATACATCGACTTCTTGCATGTTTTAGGTCCTCACTCCATCTGCCACTTCATCCAGATCCTCACTCCATTTAGTAGGGGGCCACCCTACACTTCGTCTACCAGTATGAGGCTGCCACTTGAGAAATTTTCTTCCCCACCGGTTGTCGGTTCTTCGAGCAATATGGTCGGCTCATTGTCACTTCAGCTTAATAATCTGTTGGGCTATGTCGGTTACTCTAGTTCTACTTCGGATATCCTTATTCTAAGTCTATCGCACAGAGAAACTCTAAGCATTGCCCTCTCCATAACTCACCGAGCGACCTTGAGCTTCCTTATATGGCCAGCAGTAAAGGACCACGTCTAAGTAAGGTAGTCCTATACACATTGGACCTTCAATATAGAATAGTCTAGAATGGTCTTTAGTATATATATTTTTGCATTACAATAAAGTGAGTTAGAATTACGTGATACATTGCAAGCATTAAAAATTAATTCATTCATTTAAATCATCAGTATCAGCAAATATTAATTCATCCTTTTGGATCTATTTCAACAAAAATATTAAATAATTGTCTGTATAGACTCACAGTTGGATGCATGGCTCTTCATATTTTTAAAGGGTAATTGAAGCACACTAAAATACTGCTTCAATCGAGTTAGCAAAGCAATTCCAGAAGGGTAAAATAAAATTTGTTTCATGGAAATATATTTTATTCACACTGTTTAAATTTTACATTGTTACATTGTCGATATACTTCATATCGTAATTTTAAAGTGAAAAATGACAATGTTACAAACATTAAATTATATCTTTGGAGCTGTTTAATAACAATTAAAAAAAAACATTTAATTAGTCATTAGTTTTAGAGTTGTGTATTATATGATTTGTAACTAAGTACGACCTGGTAAGATATGCAGGAAGTCGATGGATGCAGGTGGCTCAGGACCGTGCTTTGTGGCATTCTTTGGGGGAGGCCTATGTTCAGCAGTGGACTTGTGAGGGGCTGTAATGATGATGATGATGATGAAGTAAGTACAAACACCTGATAGACAGGTAAAATATTTTCAACATTAGATTCATATACTATACGTACAGATAAAAACTTTACTTTTCAAATGGAATTTAAAATTTTTATGAGCCATGAACCGATTGATTTTTTTTATTAGAACAGCGATTAAGATGGTAGTTTTACTTTGGACGCAACTTTGATGCTGCTCCTCGTAGACGTGGTGATTTGCGTCTAACATAGTTTATCTGACATTTCATAGTTTCCTCTACGTACGGACGTACTACGTAGTCGTCAATACCACACGGACTGACGGAACTACATCATAGTCTACTCAATGCGGTAAGTGAAACAGGTGGACAGTAAAATTGAATTTTATATTTAATTGTTAGACCCTCTGGGTCCAGCACTTTTCAGTTTGGGAATTCAACCCATTATTTCAAATTTGAAATCCAAGCTGAATGTCTGGTACCTAGACGACGGTACACTGGGAGGTAGAGCAGATGACGTCCTCAGCGATCTTACTCATATTTTTCGAAATTTTAAAAATATTGGCCTTGAACCAAATAGCAATAAATGTGAAATATTTTTTTCCAATAATTTATCTACTTCTCATAGAGACACTTTAATTCAAAATTTTAATCATATTTGTCCAGGAATAAAAACTGTCAATACGGAATCACTACACCTGCTAGGTGCCCCGTTGTTTTTCGATAGTATTAAACCTGTTTTAAAAACAAAATTTGATCAGTTTTTAACCCACGTTGATAAATTGTATAAATTAAACCCCCACATAGCTCTTACTATTTTAAAATATTGTCTTCTTGTACCTAGATTTACATACTTACTCCGCTCGAGTCCAGTCTGGACTCTATAGCAATTTTAAGATATTGATAATAATCTTAAAATTGCTATAGAAAAAATTCTAAATTTAACTTTAAATACAACAGCCTGAACTCAAGCTACTTTACCTATAAAATTTGGTGGCATTGGTGTGAGAAATCTTTCTAGCGTTGCATTGCCTGCTTTCCTTGCTTCCGTGCATAGTGTCAGAGGACTTATGTAACATAATTTTAAATAATAAAGTAGACCTATGCTTTGCTACGGAGGCAGGGCAGACATGGCAAACGCTAACGAAAATATTCCACTGGAAGTTAACCAACAAAAACAGTGGGATATTCCGTTGGTACAGGGTGTGCAGAAGGATTTGTTTCATAATTTATATAGTGACCAAGATAAGGCACGCCTTCTAGCTGTTTCGACTAAGGAATCTAGTCACTGGTTACACGCTTTACCATCAAGTAATCTCGGCAAATTACTTGATAGGGAAAGCTTGCGTATTGCCGTAGGAATCCGATTAGGAGCGGCGATTTGTCAACCCCATCAGTGCCTCTGTGGTAGCAGCGTCGACAAGTTTGGGCTCCACGGACTTTCATGTAAGAAAAGCGCTGGTAGGTTTTCACGACACAGTTCTTTGAACGAAGTCATCCGAAGGGCTCTTGCCTCTATAAATGTTCCCTCGATTTTAGAGCCTTGTGGAATATTTAGATGGCAAGAGACCCGACGGTATGACATTGGTCCCTTGGGAGAGAGGTAAAGCTCTAGTGTGGGATGCTACTTGCGTAGACACTCTGGCGGCCTCTCATCTCAGGGGTACCTCGTTTAAAGCCGGGGCGGCTCAGAGGCAGCTGAACTGAGTAAGTGGCGCATATATGAGTCTCTGAGAGATACATATTTGTGCCATTTGCTGTAGAGACTATCGGTCCGTGGGGTCCACGTGCGGTGAAGTTCCTAAAGGAACTCCATCCGCGGCTGGTCGTTGCTGCTGGTGATAAGAGGGCTGGTTCTTTCCTCGCTCAAAGGCTAAGTATAGCCATTCAGCGGGGAAACGCAGCCAGCGTTCTTGGCACGATACCGCGGGGAGTAGGACTATATGATAATTAAGTTTCTAGTTTTAGTTTTTTTTTTATTATCATAGTTTTAATATTGTAGATAAAATTAAGTATTATGTAAAATTGTAAATAAAAAATTGTTAGGAAATTCAAAAAATAAATATTATAAAGTTGAAAATTTCAAATGGAAGTATCATAAGCTTATTTAAAACAACTAAGCAAAATCATTACGTAGTGTTAATCAAAATTAATGTTATTTTTGAAACGGAGTTGAGAGGCTGGCGTTATCAGTTTTCTTTTAATGAAACATTAAAATAAAGTAATGAGCGCCCTAATTAGTAAGTCTTTTGGCATGGTAATTTATATAACAGAGAATTTTTATAAATATTTTTGTAATTATTGTGTTTTAAATTGCACAACTGAATACGGACCATACGTTACCCATATATAGAAACTATTTTTTTTACGTTATCTTTAAAATGGTCTATTATAATCAAAGGAAAAATAATTCATGTAAAAAGAATGAACGAGGGAAGAGTGACAAAGCAAATTTATGTTGCAGAGGTGAACGGCAGAGTCGGGAAGGGACGCCCTAGACGAAAGTTTATCTACCAAATTGGCGATATATTGTAAATGGGCCAAATGGACCAGATGGAAGTTAGCGTAGAACATTCTTTTTTTTAACTAAACTGTGTGGCTATTAATTGCTCCATAAATGCTCCAGCAGAATTCGAAATTGCTCCACCTCTATTGTTATTAGTTATTTTATAATAAATTTAAAAAAAAATTAAGTATCAAAAATTTAATTTTGCTATAAAGTATAAAATATCTACTTTTTTAAATTAAACTGTATGCCAATTAATTGCTCCTTAAATGCTCCAGCAGAATCCGAAATTGCTCCACCTCTATTGTAATTAGTTAATTTATAAATAATTTAAAAAAATTTAAGTATCAACAATTCAATTTTGCTATAAAACATAAAATATCTACGTTTTAAAATTAAACTGTATGCCAATTATTTGCTCCTTAAATGCTCCAGCAGAATCCAAATTTGCTCCACCTCAATTGCTATTAGTTAATTTATAAATAATTTTTAAAAAATTTAAGTATCGAAAATTTAATTTTGCTATAAAACAGAAAATATATAGTTTTTAAAAATAAACTGTATGCCAATTATTTGCTCTTTAAATGCTCCAGCTGAATCCGAAATTGCTATACCTCTATTGCTATTAGTTAATTTATAATTAATTTTTTAAAAAATAACGAGAAGGAAGTTAGCGTAGAACATTATTTTTTTAAACTAAATTGTATACCAATTAATTGCTCCTTAAATGCTCCAGCAGAATCCGAAATTGCTCCACCTCTATTGTTATTAATTAATTTATAATCAATTTTTTAAAAAATAACCAGAAGGAAGTTAACGTAGAACATTATTTTTTAAATTAAATTGAATACCAATTAATTACTCCTTAAATGCTCCAGCAGAATCCGAAATTGCTCCACCTCTATTGTTATTAATTAATTTATAATTAATTTTTAAAATAATAACCAGAAGGAAGTTAGCGTAGAACATTATTTTTTTAAATTAAATTGTATACCAATTAATTGCTCCTTAAATGCTCCAGCAGAATACGAAATTGCTCCACCTCTATTGTTATTAGTTATTTTATAATTAATTAAAAAAAATTAAGTATCAAAAATTTAATTTTGCTATAAAGTATAAAATATCAACTTTTTTAAATTAAACTGTATGCCAATTAATTGCTCCTTAAATGCTCCAGCAGAATCCGAAATTGCTCCACCTCTATTGCTATTAGTTAATTTATAAATAATTTTGAGAAAGAGTGGTCCCATTTGAGTAATAGCGCCATCATCAATAGAATGTAGTAACATTCTATAGTAAAAGTCATTTTATCGAATAAAAATTGATTGACTCTCAAAAGTGGTACGTATAATAGATGCTAAATGGCATAAACCCAAAAAATAATATTGATGGGTGAGTTTTGAAATTATGGATTCTTAGGAATGGATTAGACAACCATCTTAATAATTTTTTTTGTGTTAGTGCCATCTAGCGTCTTTTCTACGTACTACCATGAGAGTTAACCAATTTTGATTTGATAAAATGACTACTTATAGAAAAAAAGAAACAGATGGTGCTATTAAAAAAATACGTATATAATAAATAGTAATTACCTAATTAACAAATAAAACAGATATGTCTCTTCTTAAGATCGAAGAAGATGATGCACTGTGACACATCTGTATATAATTTTATGTAAATAATGTAGGCCATACAAATAATTGTTCCGGGTCTGGATGTTTGTCCTTGTGAAATTTATGTTTGTAAACTGCCTCCACGACACAGGAGAAAATCCTAGTGTGGGGGTAACGGTTTTTTATAATTTAAATTGAAAGATTGAACCCTTATACTTCTTGTTGATTTTTGTATTACCTTTATTAAAGTTACCCTTATGAATAAATAAATATAATTACGTATGTAGAAATAAAATTGATTTTCATCCTCATCAATCATTGGGGCGAGGATAATGTCTGCCAGCATAAGTAATAAGCAGGCTAAGTTACAAGGTGCTCAGTTCAAAAATTTGTAGGTAGATATATTACTTTTCAATACGTGACACGTAAAAATTAACAATAATCAAAAACACATCTACGAAACATCCTATTTATTTATTTATTCTTTCTTGCACCAAATATTTGTACAAAAGGCGAGCTATCTATTTATTTACCTATAGTGAATAGGTATCTTTTAAACTCACAATTTTCAATGCTTCATTTTTAATATATAATTAATTATAAAATTTCATAATTAGATAATATATGATAATACATAATTGTAATATAATGCAACAAATATACCGAATAAAAAAATTAAAATACATTTATCGTTGTACGCTGTGTGTATTTCCATAAATTAGTTTATTGATGTTGAAAAAATAATACTACGTTCTTACCTACAATAGGGCAATATATTGAAACGAGCGGCCCGCCGCCGGCAAAATGCTCAAGGTCGTTCGCATGGAGTAGCCCCTCAAGAAATAGTCTCGTACACTTACTTAGCTGTTATGTTGCCTATTCGTTTATTCGAATTTCCATCTTAGCTTTATGTTTATATATTTTTATTAATTTTCTCAGTGTTAAATTAAAAAAAAAAGTATAAATTGTATTAATACTTATATATATTATGTAAGTTATTTATATGTATCTATACTTAATATAATAAAGCGGAAGAGTTTTTTTGTTTTTTTGTTTGTTTAAACGCGCTAATCTCTGGAACTACCAGTACGATTTGAAAAATTATATTTGTATATTATAGCCACATTCATGTGGAATAGTATAGGCTATCTAACATTAAGCTTTATCACTCAGCTAGCCTAAAATATGGATATTTGTTAAGCAAGTCAGAAGAAAACGCACTCTCGAAATGATTTATCCGCGTACGCTGGTGTTATCGTTAGGGATACGTAAATAAAATGTTCAAGAAAAATATAGATCTTTACTCCGTCTAAAAAAAAGTCCGCGATACCATATGTCTATTTCTTATACATAAGCCATAATTAGGTGTTTTATGACAAAAAATATTGAAAATTAATAAAGTGATTTACGAGCGTTATTATTAGGCATGGCCTATTTATCCTTACGAACGAAAGTTACTTCATCATCAAGACAATTTTATGAAGATAAGCCTTGTTCTTTATACCATGCTATTTGGACTCATAGTTTAAGAGATAATGTAAAATTAAAATAATTCAATACTTGGCTGGACGCGCGAACGGCACATAAACCTTAGCCGCCCGGTGAGAACTGCGAGAACTGCTCAACCGGGAGGGGGAGGGAAAGTGGATAAAACTTAACTTCGCTCTACATCATACATAATATGCCGACAGATAAAAGTGATCCATTAATTATGCCAAATTTTCCATCCATTGCTATTAAATAAAATATTTAATTGCAATTATAAAATGCTTGAACTAGGTCATGTTGCGCACCTCCAACATGTGATGACGCGGATGAAACCGCGGGGCACAGCTAGTTACTTATATAAATATATTACAAAAACGTTACAAAAAACAGTGTGTATCGTGAAGGCACACGACAGAAGTGAAACTTTTGTATTACAGGGAAACATTTCAATTATCCATCAATTTCATACCCGTTGGAATACCGTTGAGAGTAGACGTGCATTTTGTTGCTTGAAGAACTATTTAAAAAAGTGCATACAAATTAGACCTTAAAAACGTCAACTTCTCGATGCATGTTTGTGTGTTCAAATTACTGTGATTATCTACAAAATTTGCAACCGTCGATCGTGGATAATTGTTTCTCTGTCTAGCATTGCATCTCGTGAACCTGAAGGGCGCCCGCACCTCACCTCCGCTAGCAAAAGACAAGTGCATATTTTTGTTCTCACTTTGTGTATTCGCGATGCAACGTACTCCTCCGCAAAAGATAAAGTGTATGTCAAGCCCAGATCTACACCGTGAAATCGATTCTACTAATAACTTCATTACTTGTAGAAAGCGCAAAGAAATGGAAGACGTATCCGAACATAGTACGATATCTTCCAACAATATTTTAAATGAAAAATATATAGAAAGATTAGTGACAAACTCGGTTCGCTCTGTTTTGTCTGCTGAGCTCAACAAAATAACGGATGCCTTAACTAACATACAATTGGCCGTGACTGGGATAATTTCGGATAATACTGCTTTGAAAAATTCGTTACTGGAAGTTAACAATAAGCTTATGGATATTGATAACACACTATGTTCCTCTGAGTTACGTCAAGATTCCTTTGATGCTCGTATTAAAGGGCTTGAAGAAAAAATCCAACAGGTTTCGGAGCGGAATGCTGGTTTGGAAAATAAGTTATCATCAATGGAACAACAGGTTAGAGGCAACAATATTGAAATTTCAAATTTACCTTTTTTTTTTTTATAGGAGAGGGGGCAAACGAGCATGCGGCTCACCTGATGGTAAGTGACTACCGCCGCCCATGAACAACCGCAACACCAGGGGAATTGCAGATGCGTTGCCGGCCTTTTAAAAAGGAGTAGGCTCTTTTCTTGAAGGTCCCTAAGTCGTATCGGTCCGGAAAAATCCCTGGTGGTAAACTATTCCACAAGGAAGTTGTGCGAGGAAGAAAACATCTTCTAAATCGCACAGTGGTGGACCGCCAATCATTCAGATGGTGTGGATGGTATCGGGAGTTCTGCCGCGATGTTCGTTCGTGAAATTTGGCGGCTGGGATTAATCCGAACAATTCCTCAGAGCACTCCCCATGGTAGATGCGAAAGAAAATGCAAAGAGATGCAACATCTCTTCGCAGTGCCAATGAATCGAGCCGATCGGAAAGGGCTCGGTCGTCGACGATTCGAGCCGCTCTGCGCTGGATGCGGTCAAGTGGAAGGAGCTGGCACTGGGGAGCCCCTGCCCAGAGATGGGAACAGTATTCCATGTGAGGCCGAACCTGCGCCTTGTAAAGTTGCAGGCGGTGTGCCGGCATGAAATACTGTCCCGCTCTGCTGAGCACGCCAAGCTTTTTAGAGGCCAATTTGGCCTTCTCTTCCAAGTGACCACGAAACTGCACGTCACTCGATATGTCGACTCCGAGGATACCGATACTGGCTGAGGCAAGAAGGGGAGTGCCTTGAAACTGAGGAGATACGACAAAGGGGTTCTTTTTAGCGGTAAACGCGCAAACTTGTGTCTTCTGAGGATTAAACTGGACTAGATTTAGTCGCCCCCAATCCGAGACTTTGTCCAGCAAAGACTCGACTTCAGACACAAGTTTGTTCCGGTACTCGGCGACGTTTTCCCGAGAAATATTGGCCCGGCCGGTGTATAGAGCATCACCAGTGCTGTCATCCGCATAGCAATGAATGTTACCAGTTAGCAACATATCATTGATATGCAGAAGAAACAGCGTCGGTGATAGCACACAGCCTTGTGGAACACCAGCGTTAATAGGCTTGTAGTCAGAACATGCACCGTCTACAACGACCTTGATGCTCCGATCTGCAAGAAAGCTGGTGATCCAATTGCACAATTTCTCGGGAAGCCCATAGGAAGGCAGCTTTGAAAGAAGCGCTTTGTGCCAAACCCGATCAAAGGCCTTCGCAATGTCCAGACTAACGGCCAACGCCTCCCCCTTGGACTCTACTGCCTCCGCCCATCTATGGGTCAGGTAGACAAGAAGATCACCAGCTGATCGACACCGACGAAAACCGTATTGGCGGTCACTAATCAGCTGGTGATCCTCAAGGTACCGGATGAGCTGGCAGTTAATAATGGATTCCATTATTTTGGAGAACAAGGAGGTGATCGCGATAGGCCTATAGTTGGACGGGTCTGAGCGGTCGCCTTTTTTAGGGATCGGGTGGACAAAAGCTGTCTTCCATGAATTCGGGACTACGCCTTGGGAGTAGGAGTACCGGAAAAGACGCGTTAGGACCGGTGCCAACTCCGGAGCACACGTCCTCAGCACAATTGGGGGGATTCCGTCAGGCCCACTCGACTTCTGGATGTCCAGGGAGAGCAGTGCTTTGCGAACCGAGCGTTGTGAGAACAGCACATCCAGCATGGCGCACTCACACCGCGGGATGGTCGGCGGTGTTTTCCCCCCGTCATCAAGAGTCGAGTTGGACGCAAAAAGGGAGCCTAAAAGGTCGGCTTTGTCTTTTGCGTCATGGGCCAGTGAGTCATCCTCCCTGTGCAGAGATGGTAGTGATGGCTTACAGAAATTCCCTTGGACAGCCTTGGCGAGAGACCAGAATGCACGGGTTCCCGAAGGAAGGCGAACTAGTTTCTCGCCAATTCTGCCTATGTGCTCTGACTTTGCCTTGGCAATAACTCTTTTGAAGGACCTGGAGGCGAAGTTATACTTCTTTTTAAGTGTGCTGGTGTTTACATCCCGAGTCACCGAAGCTGCAGCCCAGGCTTGATAACACTCCTGCTTACTGCGCAATGCAGTCTTACAGGAGCGACCAAACCAAGGCTGAGATCTGCCTCCGATGGGTACCACAGATGATGGAATAAATAGTTCCATTCCCTGTAGCACCACATCAGTGACAGAGTCAGCAACAGCACTGGGATCATCCGGCGAGAAGCAAACCCGCCCCCATGGGTAGGATGCAAAGAAAGACCGCATTCCGTCCCAATCCGCCGACCTGTAATGCCAAACACGGCGGCAACCTGCAGAACGCAACCGCGAAGGGAGCGTGAGTGGCACCATACTCCGGATCAGACAATGGTCCGAAGAGCCGAGAGGGGCATCGACGGAAACCTGATATCCGTCCGGATGAGAGGTCAGCAGAAGGTCCAACAGGGAAGGTGTATGATCCTCCACATCTGGAATCCGCGTAGGCGAAGTAACCAGTTGTGTCAGACCATATGCCAAGGCAAAGTCATAAACAGATCTCCCCGCATGATCGGTTAAACGTGAACCGAGCCATTCGGCATGGTGGGCGTTAAAATCGCCAAGGATCACGATCTCTGCGGATGGGACCTGTTGTAGCAAGGAATCTGTAGCCATTTGGACGTGGTCGATGAGTCGGTCTGTTTCGGCATTACCGCTATGGGACCTATAGAGGCACCCGTAGACGCGCGGATGGTCGTCGCTGTCTACGCGTAGCCAAAGGATGGACAGGTCCGAACCTTCAAGACTGCCGAGGCGTCGAGAACAGATGTCCTCTCTAACATACACGCAAACTCCAGCCCGAGGCACAAAGGAGTGCTCCAATTTGTACCCCGGGTAGGAGAGATACGAAATATCAGTCGGAGAGGAAACCTGCGTCTCGGTCAAAAAGAGCAAGGCCGGCTTCGCTGTCTCGAGATGGTAGTGGACGGCGTTTAGGTTACAGTGAAGTCCCCTGATGTTGCAGAAATTCACGGATAGCGTGGCAGGGGTCGCCTTGGTATTGTTGCTCAGCTTGCCCCGAGCAGTTTTGTTTTTGAGCGGAATTTTGCCCCCCCCAGAATACGCGGGGCAGCCTGAGCACCCACGCTCAGGATTGGAATAACATGGTCGTGGATGCTCAGCGAGGGATTCTCCAGGGGTACTGGTACCCTCCTGGGGTAGTCTATTGTCTAATTCCGCTACCATGTTGATGGGGGGGGGGGGGGGGGAATTGGGCCTCCGGCCACCTGCACTCACCAGACGAAACGCAGAAGCAGAGCCTCTACTTCACGCCGGTATTCTGTGAGGTCGTGGTACCAACCCGGCTCGGGCCGGCCCATACGTGCAACAGCAAAAAACTGCTGCAGGGCTCTACCACCACAAGTGGTAGAGCCCTGCAGCAGTTTTTTGCAGTGTAACCTGAAAAGAGAGGCGAAAATCTTTTTTCTATAATAACTAATTTGGGGGTTATAGTTGACCAAAAGATTTTATCGACTGATATCACTGCAATTCATCGAGTTCCACATGCTGACCACAAGGATTCTCGCCCCAAAAACATTATTGTGCAATTTTCGTCTAGAATTCTTCGTGACAACTTTCTCGCTGCCTGCCGTGTACGTAAGAATTTAAATTCAGAAAAGCTATCGATCCCTGGACCAACGCGTACTATATATGTAAATGAGCATTTGACATTAAAAAATAAGATTTTATTTCGTGCATGTCGAAATGCAGCTAAAACTAATGAATACAAGTATGTGTGGGTTTGGCATGGAACTATATTGGTGCGTAAGAATGAGAACTCGCCAGCTATGGCAATTCGATCTTTGGATAATATCAAAAATATTAAATAGTGTTGTTATTTTAAATGATTACAGGTTGTATTTAAGACGAATAATATTTAAGATTGTTCTAGTACATACTCATTCTCCTTTCTATTACTATATTTCATTTTGTAGGGTAAAAATTAAATATCAGTTGGTTAATATTATACTTTTGCGGGTAATCATAAGTACGTTGAGTCTTATGAACGATGTTTATATGATATTTAAAATACTAAATTGGCTTTTGATTAAAGCGAGTAAGATAGTTATTGTTTATGGTTTTACTCGTAATCTTAAGGTAGTAATAATAACTGTTGATGTCTATTCAATTACAGGGTTGCATATCATTCAATATAATATATTAATTATATACAAATATAACATTATTATTTTAGTAACAGTTCAATTTATTGTATTTAAAAATGGATAACTTGTCGATTTACTATCAAAACTGCCGAGGGCTTCGGACTAAATTACATACTATATATACAAACATTCTTTCTCACTCATATGATGTAACTATTTTAACGGAAACATGGTTACATAGTCATGTTTGTGATAACAAATTTATTGATACTAGATATGCCGTGTATAGATGTGACAGAAATCGTGATGCGTGTGACCGGCGGGACGGTGGTGGAGTACTCATAGCGGTACGCCGTACGCTTATCACTGCCGAGGTCCGGACTTCGTTCTCTGCGTCCGCACTTTCTCCACTTATAGATTACGTTACACTTGAGATTAGGGGTGGCAAAAATTTTTATTTATTAAATGCTGTCTATATTGCGCCTAACCAAAAGAGTGTTGTATACTTGAGCTACATAGAATATTTATCTAGTATAGTTAATTAATACCAATTATGTCATAATTTTTATTTAGTAGGAGACTATAATTTGCCATCTATAGATTGGAATGATATGGATCTTAATTTTGAAACTAATTGTTTTTCCGATATATCGGTTTCACGCAATAGTTTAATAAATTTTATATCACTTTATAACTTTACACAAATTAATACATTTAGAAATTCAAATAATGTTATTCTAGATCTATTTATTACTAACATAAATGACTATATATTATGTCCAGTCTCTATTCCTTTAGTAAGTTCTGATAAACACCATCCTCCATTTTATGTAATAGTACCGTTTGCTGAGAAGATCCGATGCATACCGACTAAACACACACGTTACTGTTTTGAAAGTGCGGACTACGTGTTGATTAATAAGGTAATATTAAATACTGATTGGAAAGCTTTGATGACAGATGACGTTTCTGCTGAAGCGGCTGTTGACTTATTTTATGACGAAATATATGGTATTATACGCAAATATATAGCAAAGAAGACTGTTAAAAACAGTAATTTTCCTAAGTGGTTCGATTCATCATTGATACATATCTTCAAAAATAAAAATAATGCTTGGGTTAAATGGAAAAAGTACGGAAACTCATCAGATTATAGAACATTTGCATTGTACAGAAAACGGTTTAAAAGTGAATCTAAGTTACGTTATACTTATTATATGGATACTGTCGAAAAGTGTGTAAAGCAAAATATAAAATGTTTCTGGAAATATGTATCAAATTGCAAAAGCAGCCTAGAAACACCTTCAGAAATTTTTTATAAAGATAAATGTGCTAGTAACACCAAGGAAATATGTAATTTATTCTCTGATTTTTTCTTATCAGTATTTGAATCCACTTTAGTCACAGAAGATTTTAATTATGACAACATTAATATACCAATTAATAACAATTCTGATTTCATTATTACTGACATTTCTATTTTCGAAAAAGATGTAACTAAATCCCTTTTAAATTTAGATGCGAACAAAGGAGCGGGCATTGACAACATCCCTCCTTATTTTTTAAAAGCTACAGCACATACTGTTGCAAAACCAATTCATTACCTTTTTAATAAATGCTTAAAAGAAGGGATATGCCCATCTATTTGGAAAACAGCTCGAGTTGTTCCAATTTACAAGGCAGGCTCAAAAAAAGATGTTGAGAATTACAGACCGGTATCGATCTTATCAACAATCGCTAAAACTTTTGAAAGGTTAATACATAATGCGATATATCCTAGTCTTCACAATGTAATTATTCCGCAGCAGCACGGTTTTACTAAGAAGCGTTCAACTGTCTCTAGCTTATTAATTTATACAAACTACTTATTTGAGAATCTGGATAGTAACATCCAGACTGATTGCATATACACAGATTTCCGCAAAGCTTTCGATCGCGTTGACCATAAACTACTTCTGGAAAAGTTAGCCTTTAATGGTATCCGTGGTAATTTATGGAGATGGTTTAAGTCGTATGTGACAAATCAAACCCAAAAGGTAGTTATTAGAGGTTTTGAGTCAGATATTGTGCATATAAGTTCTGGTGTGCCACAAGGATCAATTTTAGGGCCTCTTCTTTTTATATTGTATATTAATGATGTTAATAGTTGTTTCAAGTTTTGTAATTTATTCTGTACGCTGATGATATTAAAATTTATCACAAAATTCAACATTATCATGATAATCTTAACTTTCAAAAAGATTTAGATAATTTTTCATCTTATTGTAAATGCAATAAGCTTGATTTGAGTATTAATAAATGTAAAGCCATAACGTTTACCCGTAAGCGTCAGCCAAGTAATTTTAATTATTCTTTATGTGGAGTCCCATTAGAAAAAGTTCATAAAATTAAAGATTTAGGAATAATATTAGATAGTAAACTTATCCTTGTTACACATGTAGAAAGCGTAATTAATAAGGCTCTTAAAATGTATGGTTTCGTGATGCGTATTGGTCGTGAATTTAAAAAACCTCTCACTTATTTGCACCTCTACAAATCTTTAATAAGATCACAACTCGAATATGCAGTAGCTATTTGGTGTCTGTATTTTAATAAATATATAGATAAAATCGAATCCATTCAAAAAAAGTTTTTACGTAGTGTAAATTACAAGTGCAGACGAGTTAAATTACCCTACTATCAATTGCTGGTCGAATATAACTTACTTAAATTAAAATCCAGACGTCAACAGATTCAAGCTATGTTACTGTATGATATCTGTCATAACAGGTACGATAGTATGGAACTAGTTAATATGATACAATACAGAGTACCATATAGGCCATTGTGTCGCAGAGTTCATACCAAACATACATTTTTTACTAATAAATGTCGAACCAACATAGGTAAAAGATCCCCTATGTATATGTTGGTAAATTGTTATAATAATAATTTCAATAACATTGATATTTTTGCTCATAAGGTAGGTTTTTATAAAAAGGAGTTACTTTCAGTACTCAGAGGAGAATGAGTTTGTGTAATTGGTTATTCGAATAATAATTACTTTCATCATTTTATTAGTTGAAGACACAAACATTGTATCAGATGAAAAATGCGCTAATCTCAATCTCAGATTTTATTAATAGTAATTGGTGGTCAACGTTGTTGGTTGCACTATTATATTATATTTTTTGTAGTAAATGTATTCTAGATTAAGAAATATTGTGCAAACTGTTTGTTGATCCTAATAAATAAAAAAAAAAAATTATCCATCAATGACTTTTGAATAACATAGATGGTGTGTATCATTCATTTATTTACATAAAATTATATACAGATGTGTCACAGTGCATTATCTTCTTCGATCTTAAGAAGAGACATATCTGTTTTGTTTGTTAATTAGGTAATTACTATTTATTATATACGTATTTTTTTAATAGCACCATCTATTTCTTTTTTTCTATAAGTAGACATTTTATCAAATCAAAATTGGTTAACTCTCATGGTGGTACGTAGAAAAGACGCAAGATGGCACTAACACAAAAAAAATTATTAAGATGGTTGTCTAATCCATTCCTAAGAATCCATAATTTCAAAACTCACCCATCAATATTATTTTTTGGGTTTATGCCATTTAGCATCTATTATACGTACCACTTTTGAGAGTCAATCAATTTTTATTCGATAAAATGACTTTTACTATAGAATGTTACTACATTCTATTGATGATGGCGCTATTACTCAAATGGGACCACTCTTTCTCAAAATTATTTATAAATTAACTAAGGCATACAGTTTAATTTAAAAAAGTAGATATTTTATACTTTTTAGCAAAATTAAATTTTTGATACTTAATTTTTTTTAAATTAATTATAAAATAACTAATAACAATAGCGGTGGAGCAATTTCGGATTCTGCTGGAACATTTATGGAGCAATTATTGGCATACAGTTTAATTTTAAAACGTAGATATTTTATGTTTTATAGCAAAATTGAATTGTCGATACTTAAATTTTTTTTAAATTAATTATAAATTAACTAATTACAATAGAGGTGGAGCAATTTCGGATTCTGCTGGAGCATTTAAGGAGCAATTAATTGGCATACAGTTTAATTTAAAAAAGTAGATATTTTATACTTTATAGCAAAATTAAATTTTTGATACTTAATTTTTTAAAAATTAATTATAAAATAACTAATAACAATAGAGGTGGAGCAATTTCGGATTCTGCTGGAGCATTTAAGGAGCAATTAATTGGTATACAATTTAATTTCAAAAAATAATGTTCTACGCTAACTTCCTTCTGGCTATTTTTTTAAAAATTAATTATAAATTAATTAATAACAATAGAGGTGGAGCAATTTCGGATTCTGCTGGAGCATTTAAGGAGCAATTAATTGGTATACAATTTAATTTAAAAAAATAATGTTCTACGCCAACTTCCTTCTGGTTATTTTTTTAAAAATTAATTATAAATTAACTAATAGCAATAGAGGTATAGCAATTTCGGATTCAGCTGTAGCATTTAAAGAGCAAATAATTAGCATACAGTTTATTTTTAAAATCTATATATTTTCTGTTTTATAGCAAAATTAAATTTTCGATACTTAAATTTTTTAAAAATTATTTATAAATTAACTAATAGCAATAGAGGTAGAGCAAATTTGGATTCTGCTGGAGCATTTAAGGAGCAAATAATTGGCATACAGTTTAATTTTAAAACGTAGATATTTCATGTTTTATAGCAAAATTGAATTGTTGATACTTAAATTTTTTTTAATTAATTATAAATTAACTAATTACAATAGAAGTGGAGCAATTTCGGATTCTACTGGAGCATTTAAGGAGCAATTAATTGGCATAAAGTTTAATTTAAAAAAGTAGATATTTTATAATTTATAGCAAAATTAAATATTTGATACTTAATTTTTTTTTAAATTAATTATAAAATAACTAATAACAATAGAGGTGGAGCAATTTCGAATTCTGCTGGAGCATTTATGGAGCAATTAATTGCCACACAGTTTAGTTAAAAAAAAGAATGTTCTACGCTAACTTCCATCTGGTGCCAAATGGCAGGTATATGGATGTGGAGGAAGCGAGAGAGGAGTGTCAGGATCGTGCCAAATGGAAGTCCATAGTCTCTGCCTACCCCTCTGGGTGACAGGCGTAAAGTGTTTATGAAAAAGAAATTGATTTTCTATAAAAATGGCAACTCGATTAACTTTTTCGGAGATAATCGACAAACATTTAAGTACTCTATGTTATAAATGTTTATTTGATTTCTTAATTTCCCTGGTGGAATACTTAGTCGCAATTATCAATTTACAGTTTTCTTCCAAAGCACACCCCTGCACTCGTAGTCTACCATCTCACATCCAGAGTACAAGCAAATCACCTCAGAGGTTAAAAGAGCCGTGGTAACTCAGGAGCTAAGCGTTCGATGTATAATTCACAGTGCATGAGCAATCCGGTCTTGCGCAATTAATAGCTGTCAATTTACTCCGCTTGAGAGTACAAGACAACCACTTTCGAACCTTTTTTCCTCGTTGGTTTTAAGTAAAGAAAATACCTG
The DNA here is from genome assembly GCA_963668995.1 of Parnassius mnemosyne. Lineage (NCBI taxonomy): Eukaryota > Metazoa > Arthropoda > Insecta > Lepidoptera > Papilionidae > Parnassius > Parnassius mnemosyne. The sequence goes on along the minus strand of CAVLGL010000035.1, from coordinate 13,357,559 downwards.
CACAATAAATAAATTAATTTTATGGATTTATTCGCATTCAATTTCACCTATAATTTTTATCTCCGATGTTTCGGATGTTCAAGAGTATGCCTGGTTACAGGGACTGAGTTGTTTGACATATTTTGTCATAGCTAACCCGCGCTACATTCTGCTTTTATTCTTGTCATATTAACGCAGAACGAGCTTACAGTATCTTGAGGTATTGCCGTGATATGTATGAATTTGGATTTAATTTTATTAATTTTAGGATCTCAAACAGATGGTAGCACCTAGCCATTTTCTCTAATAAAACTTGCATGTTTTTTTTTTAATTTTAGTAGCTTCACAAATTTTCTGTTGTAGGACTTGCTGTAGCTTTTACGAGGATTTGTGGTGTATCTTATCTGATATAATGGCAGTGACGATCTTGAACATGTTCATAGACTACAGCCTTCCCGGAGCGTCGGTGTTTCACTTATACCATATGTTCTTTCACGTGGTTTATTATTGTTAATTTTTGTCCTATGAGAGACAACATTGTACCTATATCAAACATGTACACTCATATTAGAGTAATATAATACATGACCTTCAGAACTATCTTTAGGTTTGATTAAACGTGGAGTATTAGCTTAAATATAAGAAAGAACTCTGAAAGAAAACATTAAGATGTTGTTATTCACGTTTGATATAATGAAAATAGCATTTTTTCCCCACTGTCCCAGAAGGGTAACGTTTTCCGAGTGTAATTATGTAGGTAGGTACGTATGTATTTATATATATATATATATATATATATATATATATATATATGTATTTCACTATTTATTAACAAACATAATCGAATTCCCTTCACAGTTTTGAATTGGCGGTACAGCTTATTAAACTCGGCACTTTGCAACAGGAAGTTAAATTAGTTAGTACCCTTCGTATCTTGTTTACTCAATTTTGAACGTGCATACGTTATTAATTGATGGGCGATGAATGCTTTAAAAGGAAATGTGTAATTTATGTATTGTGTATTGAAATCAGTTAAAAACCCAATAAAGTAGGTAATTTTATTTTTTAAAAAAAATACGACTTTTAAAGAATAGAATAAAATAGAGTAGAAGCGAGCATAGGACATTTTTATTCAATATTGATATTTATATTATAAAATAACTATTAAAAAACAGTTTATTACACTAAAAATGTTTGCAAGAAATTTCAAGATATTAAAACCGTACAATGATAAGGAATACAAAAAATGAAAAATACTTTAAGAGCAGTTGAATAAATCTTTCTTTAAAGTAATTTAGTACGCCAGAAAGCTTAACCAAATGGCTCAGAGATATTACAAAATTACCCAATTATTTAATTTCAAACTCCTTGCTTAAATAGACCAAGGGAGTTATGAAAAGTTATTTTTTTCAAATTTCAAATAATACCTACTTTTTTACAACTCTCTAAACATTTCTAATAACAGAAAAAGAAAAGAAAAATGCATAAAAAGAGTTTTTACGACAGCTGTTAAATAAAATTTGTTAATGAACTAGCAGTGCTCGCAACTTTGTCGTACCTTAAGTGTGTAAATATTGATAATTACAAATTATTTGAAATCGACAGATTATAGTTTTTAAGAGGTACGAGGCTGGCACACAGTCCAAACAGAGTACTCAGAGCGTTATTTGTATGTCATTAAGGCATATAGTGTTCCCGGTGTAGTGACGGGTAAGAATACCCACTATCCCATATCTTTTCTCTAGGTGTCGTAACTTACTTACTTATCTTCACGCACAATCCCTGATGGGGTAGCCAGAGAGAACAGATCGCCAAGTGTCACGATCCTTACAAACCTCTTTCGCTTCTTTCAGATTCATTATCTTCTTCATACATGCACGTCTAGATATCCGAGTACTCTTGACCCTACCCTCTTCGAGCAATTTGCTCACATGGTCTTCGAAAGTTAGTCTCGGTCTACCTCGACACCTTTTCATATTAACGTTCGCGCTATATATTTTCTTCACCATTCGGTCTTCACTCATTCGCTCAACGTGCCCAAACCACCGAAGCACGCCCTTATCAATTTTCGTGATAAGGTCATCTTTCAAACCTGCCATATTGCGAATCTCTTCGTTTCGCTTTCGGTCGGCCATGGTAACGCCGCACATTTTACGAAGAGATCGCATCTCCACTGCATTTAACTTACTTTTATGCTTCTTCTGGCATACCCAGGTTTCGCTGCCATATAACAAAGTCGGTACCAACACTGCGTTATGTATTGCAAGGCGTGCACTCTTCGCTACTCCTTGCCTTTTGACTATTGCAGTCAGGGCACCATTGACTTTGTTCCCGGCAGCGACACGCCTGTCCACATCTAAATCACATCTTCCATCCCGGCTAAAAGCACTCCCCAAGTATACAATTTCATTTACCTGTTCTAGACATTCCTGATTTACCCATATTTCACACTTCGTTTTCTCTTCGTCCCTTTCAAATACCAGAACCTTAGTTTTATTAGCATTCAAACGGAGACCTTTAATTTCACATTCCTCTTTCATACACGTGACTAATGCCTGCAGTTCTGCCTCTGATGGTGCAATAAGCACTGCATCATCAGCATACAGCAGAGGTGTCATAAAAGGCGAGAAAAGGGAAATGGAGGCAGACGATGGGCAGCAGCATCTTTCCGAAAAAAGCAATAAACAATAAAAAAATACTGCGGCAGCCACACCTGATATACTCGTATTTCACATCCAACATGACGAGAGTTACAAAAGGATGGCCCCCAGTTCCCGGCGGCCCTGCTTTTCCAGGCTGTGGTGACAACCATGGTAACGGCAGGACGGAGGATGCTAAGAATCTCCGGTGGAGGTTCGGTTGCTATGTAAGACGAGACGACCTGGCAACATATAACGCACGCACCCTGAAGGCTGACGAGAAGATCCTGGAGCTGGAAGAAGATATAGACAAGTTGCGTTGGGATATAATATGAGGTCTAAAGAGAGGGGAAGGACACAGTAATCCTCGAATCCGGCAACATGTTCTATCACCGGGAGGGCAACCATGTGGGCCGAGCAGGTCTCGGATCTATCGTTCATAAGTCTCTCGTTAACAACGTTGTAAAGCTTGGGAGTATGTTGATGAGGGTTGCGTACCTTATACTCAGAATCACAGTACGAAAACGGTATTCGCTGAAGATATATGAGAGAGAATAGAGTATCTTTGTAGCCATGCATTCCTCCAAAACCCACAATACGGTGTTAATAATAATAATATATATTTTTATTCAGACACAGTCCATAGAGATGTTAGTATTACAATAATAATAATAAAAAAATAAAACTTAAGACTAGTGTCAGTATTTAACTTCTTTTTCTATATATTCTTCAATTAACAAATTATCCATCCCGCGTACATAACATATATCTTAATTATTTAATTTTACATGTAGACTTAACCAGTGCCTCATAATGGCCGAGTCCCACCTATCAGCAAGCGTAGTTAGGATGCTGTTGGTAGAGTTACGCAGACGACTCAGTAACGAAGCAGACCTTTTACGAATAAAGGCATAAAAGCCATCCGTGTGTGCCTCAGCGAACATGGCAGAGGTACTTCAATGACGCGGCAATCCCAACAGCACCCTGAACGCATTTTTATATTGTACACGCAGGACGTTGTATGCCTGCTGCGTACTAACCCACAAGTTGAATGTGTAAAACACTGACAATACGCTTTAAAAAGCGTATATATTTAAAAAAGCAAATATATTTGAACGAAGTCGCTCCAACACCGACGTACGGTCCAACCTCGACGATATCCGAAAACGGACTGCGACTGCGCTCGCGGGTGATTACAGGGCGACGGAGCATGCACGCTCGCGCAAATATATATAATTTCAGGGAAAAATGATATTTTCTCTTATAAAACGGGGCATAAAGTAAAACTCTTAATTAATAATATTAATATTTTAAGACCTTTTTATTTTAGTGTAAAAACTATTTAAAAAGCTTGTGCCGTTTTGGAGAAATTTTGCAAAATATGACAAAGGTAGGTAGTCTTTGGGGATTTTTTTTCTAATAAGGGGTTGGCGAAAAGCAATTTTGTTACATTAAAAATATTTACTAAATCCTCTTCTGTTACCCTGTATTTTTTCATTGTGGATTAAATGAACAGTTATTGTGACTTTTTTACTTAAATATACGAGAATTTAGGCATTTCAACCGCAATTAAGCCGAATAAACTCAAAACGAAGTAGTACATTACGAACGGAATTTATGTATCAAAAATTTATTGTCTAATTTTTTGTTCACGCTCGAAGCAAAATATTTCCGGGAATAAGGAACCTAATAATAATAAAAGGAACTTGGGAGATATTCATATTCATTATGTTATCTCTCTCAAGATACATATTATGTCCTAGAGTTCCACACCGTGCTAAGAGAAATAAAATAAATTTTCATATTTAAATAAGTTATGATTTACATAATTTAAAGGAATTTCCAGGAGAATTTTTTTTTAAATTTCCTCTCTTTTTCTTTTTTGTGCCTTATAGAGGCGGCGTGATAGAATCCACTATCCCTAACGAACTGTAAAAACAACCCTTTGTCGTACCGTGGGTGTCGTAAGAGCGAAATGAAACAGGACATGGGCAGCAGCACCTTCCTCATAAAAACAAATTAATTGTTAAAAAACTGCGGTCACCTACTCGTCTGACAATCATAGAAACTATGAGGGAGGCCTGTGACTGAAGTGGACTTTTGGCAAGCTGTATTTAATAAATGAATCAAATTGTCTGTTTACTTATTTATATAAAATTCGTCTAATTTAAAATTGCACGCACCTCCCTTACACATTAGTTAATTATGTCAAATATAGTAAAACACAGTGGAAATGGGGCGCAGATTTAGATTTTATATGATTGATACGATAAATGCATTTCGAATTAATAAAATTATTTCAACTTTTAAATGATAAATAAATGTAAATAAGATATCATAAAATTTCTTTGTCTAGATACAGTTAAGTTTATATTATTTTAATTTTGTATTAATGGCATAAATAAGCCAAGCAAATTAACAAAGATAAATAGTCAGTCAGTATTTCTAAATTGCTTTTGTCGCAATAGTTAAACGCGGTAATGATTGAATTTGCTGGGAAAATTAAACCAACTGTGGTGAATTCTGTCCATCGTAGCCTAAAATTTTATAGTAATTTACCGACAAACTCGCCTTGTTAGGATTCCAATGTCGTACAAGGAACTCTTTATGAACTTATATTATCATTTTCGTTAGTCTGTACTGTGTTACAACATCATGAATTCTAGAGATGAAACCGAATGAGTAAAAAACTCAAATCCAAATCAAACATAATTTTATGTTCCTGTAATAAAGCTTTCATCTCGGATGTATTTTTTTATGGGATAGGGTGACAAACGAGAACACGGTCCACCTGATGGTAAGTGGTTCCTGTGGCCCATAGACATCTACATTTATCCTCGTGTGCGAATCAAAATGCAGATGCCTTGTCACCCGTGAGGACTAAGATGGAATGCCATTTTTATGTACTTCCCCAATATAAGTGTATCCAAAAGGATGAAAAATGAGTTTTCAATTTTTATTATTTGCCGTGTAGTGGCGATGTAAGAATATCCACTACCCCATATCATCCCGTGGGTGCCGTAAGAGGCGGCGGAGGAAAACTGAAGCAGGAAATAGGCAGTAGCTTTCTGATAACAGCTGAATAAAAATAACACACTGCGATGTGCCATGGACCCACTTACCAAGCGGGTCCATGGCACATCGCAGTTTATTAGTATTTCTAGTATGACTAAATTTATGGGAAAGGCTTTAATAATAATAGTAATGGTAATAGAAGTATTAGTAAGTCAGTTAATTATCTTATAAGACCTACCCTTAAAATTATTATTTGATTTCATGAAAGTAGTTTACGTTTATCTTCCTTTTTAGTAGTTATCAAGCTATCTATTTCTGCCATCGAGTAGTGTTCGAATTCAAATTGATTGCACTACCGTCTTCGGATCTAAAGAGAATAGAGAGCCAGTCCATTTACAGGTTGTGAGGAATCCCAACTAGGTCCTCAGAAATGATGAGCCGTCTGTAGTTACTCTGTCTTTGGTCGAAGTTCAATGCAGGTGTTCATGGTTAGTGATTTACCACCGGATGGACTGTAAGTTCGTTTGTCACTTCAGTTTTTAGAAATACTACTTAAGCTAAGTTTTTGAAATATTTAACCTAAAGTATCGTCATCTTGAAAATAATCACTGTTAAAAAATAATCACTGTTTTTGGTCCACCGTAGGTCATGGGACTTTGCAAGAATTCGTAATTTAATCAATTTCATTAAATTGGAATTAAGTACCTTATTGAGGACCATGACTGATTGTGCTCTGTTCTATAACTACATCCGTTTTCTTAAACTTTTTTAGGTTTATCAAATTAAATTAATTGCTTCTGGTCTTATTACTTTATTTTCAGAAGTAAGGGTGATGATGATGTATACTCATGTACAGCACCTGATGGTAAATTGATGCGGTGAGACACCCTCAGATGTAAGAATAAAAATACAGATATGTTATCATCTTAAAGGAAAAAATGAGAATGCCTTGTATCAGGATCCCCAGTTCTTTTCACTGAACATGCGAAACACAACACATATTCTGATATATTATATGGTATTCTTTGAGAGCGTTATTATTTACCGGTCGAGTGGACCTATTCGTGCTTTTCTTCTTGCTGCCATAAATATAGCTACAGCTAGGCAGCATCACCTCAAATACATAGACTACAATCTGTACAATGATAAACAAAAGGTAGGGGGACATCGGGGTTTTTGATTTCTCTTATATATATTCTTAGATTGATGGATTTGTTCTAATAAGACATTTGCGCAAAGGAAATAACATGTTTTTTTAGGACAAGGTCCAGCAATTCTATTTCTTTAATATTCGTCGTGAGGTGGCAACGTGTCTTAAAGTAATAACAAATATTTTATTTATGTTTAAAGTATTTGATTTAATACTTTATATAAGTAGTAAAATATGTTTTAAATACCGTGTGTCAATCAGGTTAAACATTATATATATCTAATATAGGAAGGCGACAACAAGTTACTCTTTCTGTTATTGTGCGAATACGCGATATAAAGAGAAAAGTTTAAAGTAATGGCCTGTATGTTCCTCTGCTGAGCATAGGCCTATCATGTCTGAGAGAATTATGTAGCTATTAATCCGTGACGGTTCGGTTCCATTACATGCTGACGTACTCCACATGTGCTCGAAATATTTTTTTCCTAAAACATTCAGAATTCTTCACGATGTTTTCCTGGATGTTAGTCCATGTGCAATTATTTAAATATCTAAAACACCACCACGATAGAAGAATTTCCATATCGAAGGTCACGTTTTTTAAAATAAAAAATATGTTAAGATAGGCTTTGAATGTTCGAACCCAAGACACATAGTGGATGAGCTATGAACCATATGTTAGCTAAGAGCGGTTAGTCACATTCTGTTTAGGAAGAAAGGAAAAAACAAATCTGTATAGAAATAGAAAAAATATTCACTATTTTATTTTTATTTATTTATTTATTTAAAAAGGTACACCAACAGTACATGTATACATATTATAAAAGTTACATTTTTAAAGCACAATTACTTATACATATACCTATTATAGGCGTACACAACATTGATAGGAGATATTAAATAACAACACAATATATATCTGAAAATTTTAAAACAATGAAATAATAAAATTCACCAAAGCAAAACTTAACTGAAAACAAATGCGTGTTCACAAAAGGCTGGCCAGTTTTCGTTTAAATTTAAACAACGAGTCGTGGAAAATGTCTAAGGTATCAATATTCATCTCGTTGTACTGTGCGCAACATCTGGCAAGAGGAGAATGGCGTCCAAGGTTAGTCCTTACAGAAGGCAAGGCAAAAGTTTTTTTGATAGGATGTCGGGGCATGCGAGCTGGCACCGTCAATTTAACACGTACCAGGAGTTCACTACATTTTATTTTACCGTTGACAAGTCCATGCAAAAACACCAAATCCTGGTCTCTTCGACGGCTACGCAACGATTTCATTTTAAAAAAGGCAAGACGATGCTCATATGGTGACCGGTGTGACACGCCCTGCGAAATAAATGCCAGATGCGTAGTGAACGCACGCTGAATACCCTCCAAGCGTTGAGATTGAACAGCATATACAGGGTTCCATGCCACGCTAGCGTACTCCAAGTTACTTCGGACCAAAGCATTGTATAATATTTTATGGGTGCAATTTAAACGGAAACCCGCAGTACTTCGCCTAAGAAAACCTAGCATTTTCGAGGATTTATTTACAATATTATTAATATGTGAAGTGAATTTAAGGTGCTTGTCTACTGTTACACCTAAGTCTCTTATTTCTTCTACTTCAGTTAATGTTGAGCCGTTAATTACATAAGTGGATGGGAAATAATTTTTCTTCTTTGTAAATTTAATATGGTAGCAGTTATCAACGTTCAGGGTCATAACGTTTGATTCACACCATGTCTGAATACTGTTTAAGTCCTCCTGGATAAGTTTCATATCATGAGAAGAATTGACTGCCCTGTAAATTTTTAAGTCATCCGCAAATAGGCTGAATTTACAATTTTTTATGTGCATCGTTATATCGTCGATAAATATAAGAAACAATATTGGGCCTAAGTGAGAGGCCTGTGGGACTCCTGATGATGCAAAATATATATCTGACTCATAACCCCCAACAGCAACTACCTGGGGTCTCATACTGAGGTAAGACCTAAACCAGTGAAGCAAACTACCATGTATCCCTTTTATTTGTAATTTCGTTAAAAGTAGTGCGTGATTTACTTTATCAAAAGCACTGGTAAAATCCGTGTATACAGCATCAATTTGACTTCCACTATCCACCCCCAGTGCAATTTCAGAAATAAATGAGATCAAATTAGTCTGCGTTGAGCGGCCCCTGCGGAACCCATGCTGGTACTCGGATAGTGAAGTATCTATGTGTCTAATAATTAGTGGATTAATCAGAGACTCAAACAATTTAGAAAAAGTAGACAGAATGGAAATCGGCCGGTAGTTTTTTACGTTGCTTGTTTCCCCTTTTTTGTATACAGGTACTATTTTCCATTCCTTTTTCCATTCCTCGGGGAACACACCATCTCTGAGTGAACAATTAAAGATCATAGTTAACGGTTGAGACAAAAGAGATCCACAGATCTTTATAAATAGAGGAGGTATTTTATCAGGACCGGCTCCTTTCTGTATGTCTAATCGTTGAATTGCTCTTAAGGTATCATTTTCAGAAAATTGAATATGCGATAAAGAAAGTGGCGATAAATCCTCAAGGTTGTGATATGATTTTTGAGAATTTAATGTGAACGTGGAAGCAAAATGTTTAGCGAAAAGAGTGGCTATCTCAGAACCAGATTCTGCAATAGAATCGTTTAATTGCATTTTTGAGGGAAGAGTTGACTGGTTGCTTCGTTTGTCTTTAATGTATTGCCAAAAATATTTGACGTTACGCGATATTCCATTCTCAATATTTGTCTTATAGTCACTATAGCACTTGTCAATAAGCTTGTGACAGCGGCTCCGTAAAAGGTCATGTTCTAATTTATCACGTGGATTGCTATATTTCCGATATCTCTTGCGTAGCTTATTTTTCTCAGATAGAAGTTTAATTAATGTGCGACTAAACCATTTGGGATATTTACTCTTGGAAGGACGGTGCTTGGGGACTGACCTATCAATAATTAAACTTAGTTCATCATAGAGTTTTGTAACCATTTCATTGACGTTGCTACAGCTCGCAAACCTCTCCACCCAATTAATACACTCCAGGTCCAAGGCAATTTCCTCGTAATTTGCCTTATAGAAATTGTGATCAGTTCGTTTCTTAGGCTGAAGATAAGCAAAATTAGTTTTTTGTAACGTTACTAAAAGATTAGGATGTTTACAGTCCAGCTTACTCAAGAGTTCTAGAGGCTCGGACACATCAACACTGGGAAAGTTGCTCATAATGAGATCTAAGTATCTACCGTCACTGTTTGGTACGTTGTTAAATTGACTAAAGTTATTAAGAGACATGAAATCAACAAGACCGCATCCGAGAGTACTATTATAATTAGATGGAACCATTTGTGCAATATGATCATGTTCTCTACTCCAGTTAATGAATCCTAGATTAAAATCGCCCATAATAAGGACATTATTGGGTTGGTTCGTAACGTTATCAACCTTGCCAAGGAAATACGTCAAGGTATCTGATTTAACTGGTGGAGGTAAGTATACCGCGCAAATAGCAATATTCGAGGTAATATTGCCAATTTTTATTTGCACCGATACCCATAAATCTTCACAACTACTTTCCCATCGCTCAACACGAGCGGATGGAATGTTTCGCAAAACAGCTATTAATACTCCTCCGCCATCCATTTTAGTGGATTTGGAACATACACGATCCCTACGATAAACCTTATATCTAGAATCGAAAATTTCACTGCTAGCCACATCCGCATTCAACCAAGTCTCCGTAAACACTATAACGTCGTATGTATTTGCCAAGATGTTTTTTAACACGTCAGTTGTTTTCGTTCTCAGACCACGCACGTTTTGATAGTATATTCCATAGGTGCCTCATACGTGTGTTATCAGGATCTTTGTTGAGTAGAGGTTATCGAATCAAGACTCTCAATACTTCGAATGAGGATGGCTGGGCTATACTCATTTCTGCGTAAGAAGATGCGTCCATTCCGAACCCATACGAATTTGAAATCGTGCTTCTTGGCCTTGAGGCGAGCTGCTGCGTGTAGAGACTTGATAGCTGGTGGTAAGTGTTCAGAGACAAACACAGGCTTTGGCGGACCCGCCATACCAAGATGCTGGGTTGACAGCTTTTCCTTTGGGTTTTGTTAAATTTGGCAACAGCAGCCAACATGGCGTCTCGATGTCTGGGGCTGCGGAGCTTAGCAATAACCATGCGAGGCCGGTCACTGTCCTTGTTTAGCTTAGCGACTCGTGTTATATGATGAATATCTTCATCTCCAATATGGCAGTCAACGGTTTTTGCTATTTGGGTTAGAAGGGTTGACAGATTTTCCGTTTTATGTTCTGGTACACCATTTATTTCCAAATTCGACTCTCTCATATTCTGCTCTGCCAGATTGAGTCTTTGGGACAGAGCTTTGACACTTGATTGCAAGGTTTCGTTGTCTTTTTGCAACCCTGTTATGATAGCCGACTTTTCCTGTAGTTCAGCCTTCATTTCCTCATATTGCTTGTTAAAGTAAGCAATGGACTCACTGAATTCCGTTATGCGCTCATTTATCGTTCCAAGTTGTACAGTTACCAATTTTTTTTATCTTTTCTTCGATCACGCATGACAATTCCTCACTAAGTATTCGCCGCAGTGAATCCTCCGTCACATAACGGTCGTCAACTGGAACAGCCTGTGATTGCTGGCGAGCTCTGATGGTAACGTAGCTGGTTTCACATGATGTTTCATCAAGTACGCTGACGTTACTGGGGCCCGGCTGATTGGATTGGAGTGGTTGGCGCAACGGTGAGTTCGTGTTATCAGATTTTGGTTGCTTACTATGACATTCAGGACATTTCCAGCAGTGTCTTGTTTCGTGGTTCATTAGATTAAATCTTTTTAAACCAACATTAGCGCATAAAAGGTCATATTTAGATGAGCAAGTGGAACACACCAGAAACTCCCTAGTAGTTATGTTGTGGCGGCATCCAGAGCATTTATTTCCAACCATTATAAGCAAGACTTCAAGATGCGTTTAAAAGTTGAGCATAAATAAAGCGTCAGCGATAAAAACGCTACGCCGTACGTCACGTACACTGTGCGATGCGTATGTGTGCGTAGATGCGAGCCGGCCGCGAGTTGTCCTAGGTCAGGGACGGCAATTAAAAACGATTATTTTGAAAATGTTTATCGCTATTACTCACAATCTAGGTGGAATTTCACTTGTCCAATTGTGTTATTACAAAGCTTGCACTTTATGCTATCGAAACGTATATAGCATCAGGGTAAAACTTTAATCCTTACACTGATTTTGAATAAATATAACTATAAAGTATAAAATAAAAATAATACATACTGAAAGTTGTTTTGACATTTATTTAACAGTTGTTCGTAAAATATCTTACTTTGTCTTAGAAAAAACGTTATGCTAACAGTTTATTGTGTAATCTGTGTTCTAAAATTACTTATCACATACATTTCATATTATAAAATGTTAGTAGCAATCACCGCATTCCTAGCTATTATTACTTTACCCTTTTTATTCAATATGATCTTGTATAGACAAAATTTTTTAATTCCTGTGATATATCAAATGTATAACACATTTAATGAAATACTGAAACATTTAAAGAAAATCCCGTTGGTATAATTTGTGTTATGAATTAAATGGAAGTTTAAATATTCATTAAAATATAAGTTTAATGGAGTCTTAGCCGACGAAAAGAAAAGAAAAACGTATTTATATAGTACTATATAACTACATAGTAGAGTGACGCAGGACGTAGGTAGAGTGTCGCTGTGGCGTACAAATGAGGTGTCTCGACCGGAGAAAGACCACGCTCTTTAGAGAACCGGATCCCCTTTTTACTGGTTATGAGGCATTCCATTTTAGTCCTCAGTGGTGACAACGCATCTGTATTTTGATTCTTAATTGAATATAGATGATGATTTATATAAGCAACACCGTACATTTACCATTAAGGTCGACTGCGTGTTCGTTTCTATAAAAATAATTTTATAACAGTGGTTGGAGTATTTTTTTTCCGGAACAATTTTTGATAAACCTGCATTTCAATAGTCGGCATCACCGGACAACTCCATAGAGAAATCATTTTCTCGGCTTCGTCAAATATCCAATATTTCTCCTAAAAGGAATGAGAAATATAAATGTTACCAAAACGCATCTGTCATGTTCCTCGTAAATGAAAAATGAAACATATATTTACTATTACGTTACATTTCGTTATGATTTTATTTTAAATATTGCTCGAGGGCGATCCTTTTAAATTTTGTTTTGGAACTCTCATTTGTTCAATTATTAAATCTTTACACGGATGCTTTGAAATGTTGACATAACGTTGCATTATAATAGGCACGTGTTTCTATATGATCTATCATACTTTTGAACCACAGCTACAAATGATACAAAGTATGATACAAAGTCCTTCAAACCCCTATTTTCTGATGTAAAAAAATGATGGTTCAGTAGCACACTGGCGAAACGTTTAATTGCGGCGCTGGGAGCCGCAAGTTCGAATCCTGCACGAAACTAATTTTTGTATGGCCCGATTATTTATTCCTTATCTGGATATATGCTCATGTTCATGTACGTACAAATTGCGTATGTAAAAAACGTTAACAAAAAAGGGGAAATTCCTATTTTGAAAAAACTTTTAAAAAAATTAGAATTAGAATAGTTTAATGTTACATGCTTATAATCCACTACACCATATCACGCCGTTGGTGAAGTAAGAGGCGAGAGAGGGAAATGGAACAAGATGAGTACCAACATCTGGATGGATTTGTATGGATTTTTGATAGGCGCCCGTCAAAAGGACCGCTTTTGGACATGTGATTTTAACATTATTAGAAAGGACTTGCAGTTATTATTATTAGCAGTTGGATGACAGTCGATGTACCAAACATCCTGTACATTACGAGTTACCTCTAACTTTGTAAAAGCAATACACACACATAGTGCGATCTCGGCATTTCTCATTATCTACTCTTATGTTACTTCTTGACCATGGAAACAAGATGGGTTGATAAATTACCTGACGGTGCCACTCCAAGGCAATAATTGAATTATCAATTGTATGCATTTTAACTACATTATATGTTTGGTAAGGACTTGAATAAACACTTATTACAATGGCAAAGCATTTCTTTGAGTACAAACATATTATCTGAGTATCCAAGTACTCACCCGGACGACTTGGCGGCTAGTTGTAATTAAAAATTCATTGATACCGACGGGGAACGAATTCGATTCGCGTACTAGTAAAATTTAGGAAACTGCTTTTTTAATTTAACGTTACGAGCTTCCACGGCTTTTAGTTGTGTTGCATGTTATATTATCTCATAAAATATACATAACTATCTCGCTAATCTCTTTAGATGTATTCTCGAACCTATATTGGAGGATACATCTGATAAACATTCTATACTGCTCTCTAACATAGATTGAATTGATTGGTAGTTGTCAAAAAAAGGAATTGTACAAATCGACTTTATGTTTTTTTTTTGGAAAAAGGTATCAAACGCGCATACAGTCCACATGATGTTAAGTCGATGCTGTTGCGTATAGGTAAATACATCAATGTTCTTTAAGAATCAAACTGCACATGCGTTGTCACCCTTGAGGACAAAGATAGAATGCCTCGTTTTCAGTAAAAAGAGTCTTCGGTTCTCTATATTCACCACGAATATAGAACGTATATAGAAACACGGCATTGTTCTGCTATTCCACGCTAGTATTCTGCTAGAGCGAATCTACCGCGGTCGAACTGACCAATTCGTGATACAGCCATAATATTATAGCTGCAGCGTTTTCCATAACGTATATAATATGTTTTCATGTTACGCGATACCTTCGTCAATTTTAGACCCACTTTGATGATTTTTTTAAGTAAATAGTTTATATTTTAGAAGTAGTCATATATCCTCATTACAGACCTTCACAAGTCCACTGCCGAACGTAGGCCTCCCCAAAGGAGTGCCACAAAGCACGTTCTTGAGCCACCTGTATACATCGACTTCTTGCATGTTTTAGGTCCCCACTCCATCTGCCACTTCATCCAGATCCTCAGTCCATTTAGTGAGGGGCCGCCCTACACTTCGTCTACCAGTATGAGGCTGCCACTTGAGAAATTTTCTTCCCCACCAGTTGTCGGTTCTTCGAGCAATATGGCCGGCTCATTGTCACTTCAGCTTAATAATCTGTTGGGCTATGTCGGTTACTCTGGTTCTACTTCGGATATCCTTATTCTAAGTCTATCCACACAGAGAAACTCTAAGCATAGCCCTCTCCATAACTCACCGAGCGACCTTGAGCTTCCTTATATGGCCAGCAGTAAAGGACCACGTCTAAGTAAGGTAGTCCCATACACATCGGACCTTCAATATAGAATAGTCTAGAATGGTATTTAGTATATATATTTTTGCATTACAATAAAGTGAGTTAGAATTGCGTAATACATTGTAAGCATTAAAAATTAATTCATCCATTTAAATCATCAGTATCAGCAAATATTAATTCACCCTTTTGTATCTATTTCAACAAAAATATTAAATAATTGTCTGTATAGACTCACAGTTGGATGCATGGCTCTTCATATTTTAAAGGGTAATTGAAGCACACTAAAATACTGCTTCAATCGAGTTAGCAAAGCAATTCTAGAAGGATAAAATAAAATGTGTTTCATGGAAATATATTTTATTCACACTGTTTAAATTTTACATTGTTACATTGTCGATATACTTCATATCGTAATTTTGGAGTGAAAAATGACAATGTTACAAACATTAAATTATATCTCTGGAGCTGTTTAATAACAATAAAAAAAAACATTTAATTAGTCATTAGTTTTAGAGTTGTGTATTATATGATTTGTAAGTAAGTACAAACACCTGATAGACAGGTAAAATATTTTCAACGTTAGATTCATGTAAATAAATTAAGTATAGCCAAATAATAAAATGACGCCTATACGTACAGATAAAAACTTTACTTTTCAAATAGAATTTAAAACTTTTATGAGCCATGAACCGATTGAATTTTTTTATTAGAACAGCGATTAAGATGGTAGTTTTACTTTGGAAGACAGACCGGCACTTGCAATGCCTGAGCTTTCTGAGCTCTCGCAACTTTGATGCTGCTCCTCGTAGACGGTCTGGTGATTTGCGTCTAACATAGTTTATCTGACACTTCATAGTTGCCTCTACGTACGTACGTACTACGTAGTCGTCAATACCACACGGACTAACGGAACTATATCATAGTCTACTCAATGCGTTACGTAATGTTAATAAAAATTAATGTTATTTTTGAAACGGAGTTGAGAGGCTGGCTTTATCAGTTTTCTGTTAATTAAACATTAAAAGAAAGTAATGAGCGCCCTAATTAGTAAGTCTTTTGGCATGGTAATTTATATAACAGAGTGTTTTTTTTATAAATATTTTTGTAATTATTGTGCTTGAAATTGAACAACTGAATACGGACCATACGTTACCCATTTATAGAAACTATTTTTTTACGTTATCTTTAAAATGGTCTATTATAATCAAAGGAAAAATAATTCATGTAAAAAGAATGAACGAGGGAAGAGTGACAAAGCAAATTTATGTTGCAGAGGTGAACGGCAGAGTCGGGAAGGGACACCCTAGGCGAAAGTTTATCTATCAAATTGGCGATATATTGTAAATGGGCCAAATGGCAGGTATATGGATGTGGAGGAAGCGAGAGAGGAGTGTCAGGATCGTGTCAAATGGAAGTCCATAGTCTCTGCCTACCCCTCTGGGTGACAGGCGTAAGTGTTTATGAAAAAAATAAATTGATTTTCTATAAAAAATGGCAACTCGATTAACTTTTTCGGAGATAATCGACAAAGATTTAAGTACTCTATGTTATAAATGTTTATTAGATTTCTTAATTTCCCTGGTGGAATACTTAGTCGCAATTATCAATTTACAGTTTTCTTCCAAAGCACACCCCTGCACTCGTAGTCTACCATCTCGCATCCAGAGTACAAGCAAATCACCTCAGAGGTTAAAAGAGCCGTGGTAACTCAGGAGCTAAGCGTTCGACGTATAATTCGCAGTGCATGAGCAATCCGGTCTTGCGCAATTAATAGCTGTCAATTTACTCCGCTTGAGAGTACAAGACAACCACTTTCGAACCTTTTTCCTCGTTGGTTTTAAGTAAAGAAAATACCTGCATAATAAATAAATTAATTTTATGGATTTATTCGCATTCAATTTCACCTATAATTTTTATCTCCGACGTTTTGGATGTTCAACAGTATGCATTGTTACAGGGACTGAGTTGTTTCACATATTTTGTCATAGCTAACCCGCGCTACATTCTGCTTTTATTCTTGTCATATTAACGCAGAACGAGCTTACAGTATCTTGAGGTATTGCCGTGATATGTTTGAATTTGGATTTAATTTTATTAATTTTAGGATCTCAAACAGATGGTAGCACCTAGCCATTTTCTCTAATAAAACTTGCATGTTTTTTTTTTAATTTTAGTACCTTCACAAATTGTCTGTTGTAGGACTTGCTGTAGCTTTTACGAGGATTTGTGGTGTATCTTATCTGATATAGGCGGTGACGATCTTGAACATGTACATAGACTACAGCCTTCCCGGAGCGTCGGTGTTTCACTTCTACCATATATTCTTTCACGTGGTTTATTATTGTTAATTTTTGTCCTATGTAAGAGAGACAACATTGTACCTATATCAAACATGTACACTCATATTGTGTACAAGCATATTATAGGGTAATATAATACATGACCTTCAGAACTATCTTCAGGTTTGATTAAACGTGGAGTATTAGCTTAAATATAAGAAAGAACTCTGAAAGAAAACATTAAGATGTTGTTATTCACGTTTGATATAATGAAAATAGCATTTTTTCCCCACTGTCCCAGAAGGGTAACGTTTTCAGAGTGTAATTATGTAGGTACGTACGTATGTATATATATATATATATATATATACATACAAGTAGAAAGTGTAATTGAGTATAGTACAGAGACTAATTTTGTAGTTAGGAATAATAATTAATTCGTTTACACGAATTAATTATCCAACGAGTCGAGGACAAACTAGTAACGGAATACGACAAGCGTACCGTTCCACGTCAGAGCCTAGACTGCCTTAACGGCGGCTGCTCCGTCAGTTTTATACAAGCAAAACGGGTGTCACCGTAGGTGCAATGGTGCAGGTGTGCAGAACACGTGTTATTTATAAGAATTCTGTCTAGCTACACCAACGGCGCCGCACGTGCAATGGTGCTGGTGCCGTCACGGCCATTCTGACATGCGTGCGTCCTCGCACGTGCTCCATCACAATTTTAGTTATCTGTAGACAAAAAAACATCGTTCGACTATCCTGACAACAGCGTCTGGTTCGGTATATATTGACCCTTCAGACTTGGGTGACAATCAGTTTTGTTCCGCCAGTAAGCCCTACAAAACTTTAATCAACTTAATGCTAGATCGGAATGATTAGTCTGTAGCTTTTTCTACTTTATTTTTTTTTCAAGTACTGTTTTTGCTAGTCCGGAATAACTTTTCCCTATAGCCATATCATTGGACCGGCACAAAGCCCTGCAATGATAACAAGAACTATTTTTTTCTTACGCTTTTTTTCAAGTAATATTTATGCTAGTCCGGAATCACTATTCCCTGTAGCTATATCATTGGACCGGCAAACGCCCTGTAATGATAGTAAGAACTACTTTTTTTCTTACTCTCTCTTTTTTTTCAATTCAGATTAGAACAATTACAGACTAGCCATACCGCAAACATGTCCCTGTCACAATCACACAAAAGTGTATCGTGAGGGACGTAGTGACATGATAACACCTAAGTATGCAAACCAACAGCAACACAACACATCCCAGTGCAGCACAAACTAGCCTCCCTGCAACTCCATCTTTCTTTCCTGCACTAGAATAATTACTTCGCTAGAGTGTTGCGACGTCTCTGTATTTTCTATATGCACAGACAAGGCTACCTCTGACTGTCGCGCGTCCTCGTCCACAGTGAACAGCATGCGCGGTCTATCAGTTATCACCACCTGCTAAAAGATATTAACTCTTGTTAAATATTACAAAGGTCGACCATCCCAGACTTCATTTAAGTCTGGAACGCGCCGATGTGGCTACCTCCAGGCAAACGCACTCCAGCTTTCAGTTCTGCTGCGTTCGTGCCACATTCGCGCCAGCGAGCCGTCGCGCCGTACTAGCGCTAGCGAATCGTCGCACTGCTTTGCAAAATTAAAAGAAATCGAGATAAATGTATTGCGAACCATGGAATTCCGAGCTTCCAAAATTCATCACATATTTTCTTAAGAAACGGCAACTGTATGACATTTTAAAACATTGAAAAAAATGGAAACTATGTGTAAAGACAGATACCACAAAATATTTCGAAGGGAAGGAGGCAACTGCGCAAACTCTACGAAAGCCGTCCATTTACAGCGCCAAAGCACCATTTGTTCGGTGGCCGCTTGAATTGACCTGTCGTAAGATCAGCCGATAAGTAACCGACTGTAGCGGTGTAGGCTCAATCTAACCAGCGCTCGACCGTACCTGACAATGTTCGATTAGCCATCACAACGTCTTCCTCATTGATCATTGTTGTAGAGACTTCTACGAATCCATTGACGTCAAACCCCAATCTTGTCAACGACACAATATTCGGAGCAAACTGCAACACTGATCAACACATTAGAACACAAAAATGTCACTTATTATTTTCAATTCATAACGTGTTAAAGTTAATCCTTTATTGTAGTACAACCCTTAAACGTTTTGAACTTCAAAATATAGCACATGATAATCATGTTTCGCGTGAACTATCAAATTACAACAAAACTTGAACAAGTTAATTAGAAAGCCTCCAACATTTCTTTTGACATTTGTTAACATATTTAGGTACGTCAAGAAATAATGAAAATACTTGCGGGTACTTTTAATACAAATCGAACAAGTTAAAAAAAATTTTGCTTAAATAATTTCACTTTATCTTTTCTCTACACTTTAATGATACGACAATATCGTAAGTAGGACAGCAAATTTCATTACGGTATTTAACATAAAAACAGAATCACCAATGCAGAATGCATTATAGTCTTTCACAAATGTAATAATCCTCATACTATTCGAAGATTGTATGTGGCCAAAAATGGGACTTTATCCCACTTCTGATGTAGGAAGTATAGTGGGTATGGTACAGAGACTGATTTTGTAGTTAGAAATAATAATTAATTCGTTTACACTAATTAATTATCCAACGAGTCGAGGATAGACTAGTAACGGAATACGACAAGCGTACCGTTCCACGTCAGAGCCTAGACTGCCTTAACGGCGGCCGCTCCGTCAGTTTTATACAAGCAAAACGGGCGTCACCGTAGGTGCAATGGTGCAGGTGTGTAGAACACGTGTTATTTATAAGAATTCTGTCTAGCTACACCAACGGCGCCGCACGTGCAATGGTGCTGGTGCCGTCATATATGTATGTATGTTTGTATGTATTTATGTTTGTATGTATGTATGAATGTATATATGTGTGTATGTATGTATATTATTTGTTACTCTCTGTGGCCGAAACGGCTTGATAGATGTTAACATTATGGGGTGTCATTAGATTCTTCTTATTTGTAGAAGTGATATAGGTTATAATATTTTTCTCTTTTCAGTAAACTTTTCTATGCACTAGGTTTTTTTTTAGTAATAACTGTTTTAATTATTGATCTTGTTAACTCTTAATCAAACGTAAGCGTATTTCAGTATTTATTAACAAACATAATCGAATTCCCTTTACAGTTTTGAATTGGCGGTACAGCTTATCAAACTTCGCACTTTGCAACAGGAAGTTAAATTAGTTAGTATCCTTCGTATCTTGTTTACTCAATTTTGAACGTGCATACGTTATTAATTGATGGGCGATGAATGCTTTAAAAGGAAATGTGTAATTTATGTATTGTGTATTGAAATCAGTTAAAAACCCAATAACGTAGGTAATTTTATTAAAAAAAATACGATTTGTAAAGAATAGAATAAAATAGAGTAGAAGCGAGCATAGGACATTTTTATTCAATATTGATGTTTATATTATAAAATAACTATTAAAAAACATTTTTTTACACTAAAAATGTTTGCAAGAAATTTCAAGATATTAAAACCGTACAATGATAAGAAATACAAAAAATGAAAAAGACTTTAACAGCAGTTGAATAAATCTTTCTTTAAAGTAATTTAGTACGCCAGAAAGCTTAACCAAATGGCTCAGAGATATTACAAAATTACCCAATTATTTAATTTCCAACTCCTTGCTTAAATAGACCAAGGGAGTTATGAAAAGTTATATTTTTCAAATTTCAAATAATACCTACTTTTTTACAACTCTCTAAACATTTGTAATAACAGAAAAAGAAAAGAAAAATGCATAAAAAGAGTTTTTACGACAGCTGTTTAATAAAATTTGTTAATGAACTAGCAGTGCTCGCAACTTTGTCGTACCTTAAGTGTGTAAATATTGATAATTACAAATTATTTGAAATCGACAGATTATAGTTTTTAAGAGGTACAAGGCTGGCACACAGTCCAAACAGAGTACTCAGGGCGTTATTTGTATGTCATTAAGGCATATAGTGTTCCCGGTGTAGTGACGGGTAAGAATACCCACTATCCCATATCTTTTCTCTAGGTGTCGTAAAAGGCGACGAAATGGAAATGGAGGCAGACGATGGGCAGCAGCATCTTTCAGATAAAAGCAAAAAACAATAAAAAAAACTGCGGCAGCCATACCTGACATATCCAACATCCAACATGACGAGAGTTACAAAAGGATGGCCCCCAGTTCCCGGCGGCCCTGCTTTTCCTGGCTGTGGTGACAACCATGGTAAAGGCAGGACGGAGGATGCTAAGAATCTCCGGTGGAGGTTCGGTTGCTATGTAAGACGAGACGACCTGGCAACATATAACGCACGCACCCTGAAGGCTGACGAGAAGATCCTGGAGCTGGAAGAAGATATAGACAAGTTGCGTTGGGATATAATATGAGGTCAAAAGAGAGGGGAAGGACACGGTAATCCTCGAATCCGGCAACATGTTCTATCACCGGGAGGGCAACCATGTGTGCCGAGCAGGTCTCGGATCTATCGTTCACAAGTCTCTCGTTAACAACGTTGTAAAGGTTGGGAGTATGTCGACGAGGGTTGCGTACCTTATACTCAGAATCACAGTACGAAAACGGTATTCGCTGAAGATATATTAGAGAGTATAGAGTATCTTTGGAGCCATGCATTCCTCCAAAACCCACAATACGGTGTTAATAATAATAATAATATATATTTTTATTCAGACTCAGTCCATAGAGATGTTAGTATTAGTAGTGTAGTTGTACCACTTCTAGACCACCTGAGTCAGACGTGGTTCAACGACGTTCGTCGACGCCCGATCCTAAAAAAAAAAAAAAAAAAAAAAAAAAAAAAAAAAAAAAAAAAAAAAAAAAAAGGTTTTGGCATGCTCTGATCACGAATCCGCGGTCCATTTTTCTGTAGAATGCGGTTCCGGAGATGTGTAGATCAATTAGCTAATATCTAATTGATATCCGGTAAGGGCCTCCACCGTCATTAGCGTCCCATTGTTCCTATTTCTATTGTTCTATTGTTCCTTAATCACCTTCATTGCAGCGTGTGCGTCGACTATATCAGTGCTATTGTTTATTATAATTCTTTGTTTATACAACGCTAATCTAAATCATCAATAAAACACATTACATAATTTTGTTACAATTTTTATTTATAAAATACAAAATCTTATTAATTATTATCTATAAAATAGGAGCGAAACATCTCATCCACTAAAATATCGTTGTACAATGTGTTCCTTGTAAATATACTCGTAAAACTATGTATTGAACATCCTTGAAACTTATATAGTAAATACATTAAGCAATATTCGCCACAAACTGAAGTCCACTCATTCTGAATCCTATCAACATTCCAGTTCCATCTTTTACAATTCCTTTTTAAAAACTCTAGATGATATCGTACAGGTGATCGTCCATATGAATCAAAATATTGACCGACGTCATTCGTATCGATATATAAAGCTACCCAATGTGACCCTGGTTTATCATCTGTATCCAAATTACATATTATATACGTTGGTACGTGGGTATACATAGGCAGTCTATTAGCTGCATAAACATTATTTTCTAGACTGGGGTGAATCTTTTTCAGATGTTGTTGTACATCTAGTGTATCCATGATATTACTGCTATTAGTAGATTATTACAGTACCTAGCTACTCAATGAATAACATAGGAATGGTCAATTATAGTGATTTCTACATATTAAATTGCATTTTTGTGATATACAAATCGTACTTGAGTCATTGATCACCAAACAAAACACAATACGAAGAAATGTTGAGATAGGCAACGGAAATGTGAGATAAACTGATATGTTTCTAAATATTAAATTGCATTTTTGTGTTATACAAATCGTACTTGAGTCATTGATCACCAAACAAAACACAATACGAAGAAATGTTGAGATAGGCAACGGAAATGTGAGATAAACTGGTTGACGCATAAAGTAATTATCAACTCATTACGGAAATACTTTAGATTAGAATTTTTACGTACTGGTGGTATATAAGACCAACAAACGCAGTCATCGAGTTAGTGTACGGTCGTTTGGCTACAGTGGATCTATCAATAGTACATTTGTGTTACTTCAATACACCAAAGGCTATGGATGTAAGTGTTTATTCTATTGACTAAATTACTTTTTTTCTGTTATTTTCATGTGTGTGTATTATTTTATTTAAATATTGTGTATGTATATGATTAAGCCGTGGTAACTCAGATGGTTAGCGCTAGCTGTAAATTTCACAGTACGCGACCCGGGTTCGATCCCCGCCAGCACCAATTAAATTGTTAATAGCAATTTTAAGTGCTTATTACCACGTGCTTGGTGGTGAAGGAAAACATCGTGAGGAAACCTGCATGTCTGAGAAAATTTCGAAGGCATGTGAAGTTCGCCAACACACATTGAGGGAGCGCGGCGGACATTTCCTTGCTCTAAAACCCTCTCAGAAATGAGAGGAGGCCTATGTTCAGCAGTGGACTTTAATAGGCTGTAACTTTAACTTTTTTAACTTTTATGATTAAGTGTTAACAAATTGATATTAACATGATAACTGTGTTGTTGCAGAAATCATTGAGCTTCGATGAAGATACCTATAAACAGTATTACTACTCGCCACTCTCCCCTCAAGAAGAGAGTGATAACCTCGTCATTAATAATAACACATGCGATGGTGGAAAAAGAAAATCGCAATCGATTGATCATTTTTTTGAAGCTGAATCAAAAATAAAAAAGAGGAAGGGAAAACTTCAGTGAAGTGTGCACCAGTGCTTTTTTCTCCACAATCATGGAAGAGAATACGGAACTATTCAATAGCGAATTAAATCAGGAGTTGTCTAAAGTTTGTGAAGAAATGGAGAGGGGTCAACTGTTCGATTCGTCATACGATGATGAGTTGTATCATCACTGTGCGATGGTTGAAACACAGTTTAAGTATGTAAAATAAACATTCATTTCGATCATAATTTACATATTGTCTTATACAGTTTTTAATAAATTTAAACATTTTAGCAGTCAACCACTACAACTTGGGAGAGGAACGAAGCGAACGTGCAGCAAAGAATCCAAGATCATCAAAAAACCAACAACGGAAGCAGAAGCGCATACCTCTGCAGGGAACAGTATCAGTAACGATGATCAAGTGGAATGTCCAACGTGCCATATATTTATCAAGAAACGGTATTTAGCTAATCATTTTAAAAGTAATGTTCATAAAAATAATCTTTTAAATTCACATAATTCTTTATCAAACGTTAGTGTTATTGAATCTGCTTTTGGAAATAGGATTTTAACTTATAAAATCAAGAGTAGAGTAGATCGTTCGACATGGGTAAATTTTGAAACTCCTGAACTATTTTTAAATTCTATTAAAGATGATATTTTATTTTTATTACAAGAGTGTATTCATCAACACATAATTTTTAAGGTAAACTTCATATTGCATGCTGATTTTGTTCAACAAACTAAAGATATTCATGATACGTTCGATTTTCAAACGCTTAACTATATTATTTGTCAAGGAGATGACTTAAATATTTTTCTTTCATCTTTAAATGATACAATTACTACTAAAATTAGTGCTTTCGAAAAAAAAGATAGTGGATGGAGTCTAAAAAACATAAAATCTATAGACATGAATGTTAATAAATGTAACCCCCTACGCGGTACTTCATACATAGATCTTCCTCGTGTCATAAAATTAAAAAAGGCTGTTATAAATGTAAAAAACAAGGATTATTTTTGTTTTAAATGGGCGTTACTCTCGGCGTTATATCCTGTAAACAAACACACCGATCGGGTATCATCGTACGTTAAACATGCAAATAAACTTAAATTTGATGGTATTTCCTTTCCGGTTAAAATTTCTGACATAGCAAAAGTAGAGAAATTAAATGATATTAGTATTAATGTTTTTGGGTTAGAATATAATAAAGAAAAACGATGTAATTCTATAGTAGGTCCATTATTTTTAACAAAGTGTCGTAAAGATAGACATATCAATTTATTATTTTTTTCCAAGGATACAAAAAATCATTATTGCTATATAAAAAATTTATCGCGGTTAGTTAGTAAACAAATTTCAAAAGACGGTCACATCATGTACATTTGTGAAGCATGTCTACTTCGTTTTCCATCTCAGGAAAGGTTAAATAACCATGAACAATACGATTGTGCCCACATTTGTACAGTATTACCAAACAGTGAAACTTTAAAAAAAAAGAATTGGTTTGGTCAACCTATTTCAAATGATAAAATTAAATTTGATAGTTATGAAAAAAAGTTAAAGATACCATTCGTAGTTTATGCTGATTTTGAAGCATTTTTAAAACCAATAGAATCATGTTCTAACGATCCTTCCAAACCTTTCACTCATAATATTCAGAAACATGAAGTACATAGTTTTGGATATTATATAAAATGTTCATATGATGATAAATTATCAAAATATGTAACATATTGCGGACCCAACTGTGCACAAGTGTTTATGGAAAGTTTATCTAACAATCTAAAAGAAATATATAGACTTCAAAAATATCCACCACTTCCGCTAACAAATGAAGACAAAAACCAAATTTCAAATGCAACCATTTGTCATATTTGTGAAACTGAGTTGGCAAAACATTTTTATGATTTTGATTGGTACACTGGTAGTTTTATAGGCGTTGCTCATGAATCATGTTGTTCGAAGATCAGAACACCTAGTTATATACCAATATTTTTACACAACCTTAGTCACTATGATGCTCATTTTATTGTTCACGCGTTAAACTTTTGTGATGGTGAAGTCGAATTTATCCCTCAAAATAAAGAAAAATATATATCCTTTTCCAAAAAATTAAAAGTGAATAACCACGAAATTATATTGAGATTCTTAGATTCATTTAAGTTTTTATCGTGTAAATTAGAAGAATTGGCCAAAAATCTCAGTAATGATCAATTTCAAGAATTACGTAGAAATTACCCTAATGATGAAGATTTCTTTCGTTTAAAACGGAAAGGTGTTTATCCATATGAACTTATGACTAATTATGATAGTTTAAGTCTAACATCGCTCCCTGAACAAAAATGTTTTTATAGTTCACTCACAGATTCACATATTTCAAATGATGATTACAATCATGCTAAAGATGTTTGGGAACATTTTGGGTGTTGTAATATGCTAGATTATTCAAACCTATATTTTAAAACAGACGTTTTACTTTTATCCGATGTATTTGAAAACTTTAGAAAGTTATGTATTAATACATATGATTTAGACCCTGTCCATTATTACACAGCACCCGGTTTAAGTTGGGATGCAATGTTAAAATATACAAAAATAGAATTAGAACTTTTAACAGATTATGAGAAAATTGCATTTATTAGATCAGGTATCAGAGGTGGTGTATCTCAATGTAGTAATCGTTATGCTAGACCTAATAACAAATACATGGAGGATTATGATACAGGGAAACCAAATTCATATATCACATATTTTGATGCCAACAATTTATATGGTTGGGCTATGTCTCAATATCTTCCTACTGGTGGATTCGAATGGGTAAATCCAAATACAGAATTTAATGTGTCTAAGACATCAGACTTCGGTTTTATTTTAGAAGTTGATTTGGAATATCCAGATGAACTTCATGATTTACATTCGGACTTTCCTTTATGTCCAGAAAACATTTGTGTAGGCAATATTAATGAGAATAAACTAGTCCCAAATTTAAATAATAAAGATAAATATGTAATTCATTACAGAAATTTAAAGCAGTGCATAGAAATGGGGGTTAAATTAACTAAAATTCATAGAGTTTTAAAATTTAAACAGTCTCCCTGGTTGAAGATGTACATAGATCTAAACACAAAATTAAGAACTTTAGCAAAATCAGATTTCGAAAAAGATTTTTATAAATTAATGAATAATTCAGTCTTCGGTAAGACTATGGAGAATATTGAAAAAAGGGTTAACATAAAATTAGTTACGCACTGGGAGAACCAGGGTAAAGCTTTAGGTGCTCAAGATCTAATCGCTAAACCACAATTTCATAGCCTTTCAATATTTTCGGAAAACCTAGTTGCGGTTCAGTTGCGAAAAACGAAGTTAATATATAACAAACCAATTTATTTAGGGTTTTGCATTTTAGATATTTCAAAAACATTAATGTATGATTTTCATTATAACTATATGATTAAAAAGTTTAGTAAAATCAAATTATTGTATACAGATACGGATAGTTTAATATATCATATATTTACAAATGATTTTTACACTGATATAAAACCTGACCTTTCATCATACTTTGATACCTCAGATTATGATACAAATAATATTTTTGAATATCCAAAATTAAATAAAAAGAAATTAGGTTTTTTTAAAGATGAAAATAATGGTAAAATCATGAAAGAATTTGTGGGTTTACGATCCAAAATGTACGCTTTTAACTTAGAGAATAAGACTATAGCCAAGGCAAAAGGGGTAAATAAATGTATCACTAAAAAGATGACAATGAATAGTTATAAGTCTTCTCTATTTAATAAAAAAGTGCAATATTATAGTATGCTTAGATTTAAATCAATTAAACACACAATTTTCACACAAAAATTAAATAAGATAGGTTTATCATATAATGACACAAAGAGACATATTTTAGATAATAATATTGAAACATTAGCTTGGGGTCATTATAAACTGCGTTAAGTGTTGATAGTTTTTACTTTTATGTCTGCGTTTAAGAAAAATTTATATTGATTGTAAAATTATGATAATACTATAATATGACGTAGTTTATTACATATTTAAACATTGTTTTATTGTAAATAATTTAAGTTAATTGTTGTTTCTATTTATTTGAGGTAGAGTTAATTGTAAAATTATGATGTACTAATTGTTGTTTCTATTTATTTGAGGTTGAGTTAATTGTAAAATTATGATGTACTAATTGTGTTAGAAATAGTATACAGATAATTCTGTTTTATATAATTTTTGGAATATATATTAATTGTTTACACCAACACTTTCATTTTTTATTTCACCCCTTTGAACTTTAGACGTGTGTTATGTTTCACTTTATCCATCCGTTCACTGCTATTGTGGCAGGACCAAGTGGGTGTGGGAAGTCAAATTTTGTAACAAATTTCATAAAATCAGTTACAGAAATATGTAATTGTGATTTTAATCAGATCACATGGTGCTTTGATGAAATGCAACCATTATATAATTTACCAAATGTTAACTATCATCAAGGAATTCCAAATCTTAATATGTTTGATGGTGAAAACCCACATCTTGTTATTATTGATGATCTAATGAGAGAGTCCGATGGAAGAATTGTGGATATATTTACAAAAGGTAGTCATCACAGGAATCTTAGTGTATTTTATCTAACACAAAATTTATTTCATCAGGGTAAAGGACAAAGAGACATATCTTTAAACTCAAGTTATATAATATATTTTAAAAACCCTCGAGATAAAACTCAAATAAGATATTTAGCAAGACAAGTATCACCAGATAACCCAAAATTCATTGAAAATGCCTACAGGGATGCAACTCTAGAGGCGCATGGATATTTAATGGTAGATTTAAAACAGAATACCAATGATTTTTGTCGTATCAAGACAAATGTCTTTCCATTTAATGGTTTCTGTACAGTCTACGTCCCCACAAAAGAGTTTAAATACACCAAGAATCAAACAATTGAAATCATTGCTAAATGATGCATCGTCGACTCACAACGTATAAACATTTGCTAACCGCTTTGCATACGCTTAAACCAAAATATCAAAGAGCATTACTTAAAACGTGTGATGAAGAAGAAATTAACTGTATTTGTGAGTGTATTCATAACGTTTTACAAGGAAAAGTACCTCTTAAAGATCAGGATAAACAAAAATTGAATAAACATAAAAACATACTCCGTAAACTAGTACGTAAGTGTAAACATAAACTAAGAAAAAATATAATTATACAAAAAGGAGGGGCTTTCTTACCAACAATATTAGGTGCAATATTGAGTGGATTAGTGAGTGGACTAGCCAGTTAACATGGAAAATGCAAAGAAAATGATACTTATCGAACCTGGATTGATTGAAAAATTAAAACAAGAAAATAAGGTTAATAGTAATTTATCTCGATTAGATATTGAAATGCAAAATATTATGAATAGTAAGACGGAAGACCGAAAGAAATGGATATTATATTTACAAACACTGCAAAGATACCTTCATTTTACCGAAGAGCATCGTCAACCACTCAAATTACCAATTTATTCTGATACATCTAATGAAGATTCAAATGAGTCAAAAATTGGTTTTAAAAATAAAGATAGAGATCTAAAAACTTCAGTTGATATTGAATCTTTGCTGGAGGAGAATCGATCCATTAAAAGTAAAGAAAATGATGAAAATCCACTTTACACACCAGCTCAAATACTCAGTTTAATACCAAAAACTTATCATAAAAAAGGGCAGTTATTATTAAACTTAGTTGAAACAAGTAAAAGTAAAATACATTGGGATAACGAAGGTACAGTCATAATTGATAGTGAAAAAATTCCTGGAAGTAATATTGTTGATTTAATAAATGATTCACTAAGACCCCTAAAAAGAAGTGATCCGGTAGGGTGGGTTAGATTTGCTGAAGCATTAAAAGATATTAAAATACCACTTACTTATATTGGAAATCCAAGGAGATGTGAGTTTATTAACCAACTTCAAGCAAAAGATCTGAACAAACCCTCTGAGATTGAAGTTCAAGAGTTTTCTACACCGTGCAGTAGACATAAAAAGTCTACAACTAAAATACGTAAAGGACTTGAGTGGGAAAAATGGACTCCGTACTAGAAGAAATTAACAGGATTTATTATGATCCAACTAATCCCGCTGGTTTTGGTAGTATTGATAAATTATCAAAAGCCATGAAGGGTAAAATGAATAAAAAGCAAGTAAAGGAATGGTTAAAATCACAAGAAACATACACATTACATAAACCCATTCGAAAAAAATTCCCGCGTAATAGGTACATTCTATCAAATATTAATGAACTGTGGCAAGCTGATTTAAGTGATATGCGAACTTATTCTCAATATAATGATGGTTTCAAGTATATACTTTGTATTATTGATGTATTTAGTAAATATGCTTTTGCAAGACCAATGAAAAAGAAAAACTCAGAAACAACTAAAGAATGTTTTGAAAGTATATTTACTGAAAGTAATTTAACACCTACTCACATACAATCCGATAAAGGTACCGAATTTGTTTCAAAAGATGTACAAAAATACTTTAAATCCAAAAAGATTAATTACTATACCACTAACAATCCTGACATTAAGGCCAGTATTGTTGAACGATTTCAAAGAACACTAAAAATGAAAATGTGGCGTTATTTCACTCATAATAATACTTATAGATATATAGATGTTTTACAAGATTTAATATACTCTTATAATCACAGCTTTCACTCTAGTATTAAGATGTGCCCATGTGATGTAAATTCCAACAATATTATGACAGTTTGGACTAATCTTTATGATAGACGGTCAAAAAAACTTTCTTTAGAAAATCCTAAACCAAATTTCAATGTGGGTGATTATGTTCGAATAACTAAATATAAACATGTATTCCAAAAAGGATATGAATCAAATTGGAGTGATGAAATATTTATTATATCTTCAATAATTGATAGATCTCCATGGGTTGTTTATACAATAACAGATTTACAAAATGAACCAATAATTGGTACTTTTTATGAAAGAGAATTACAGAAAATCACTTACAACCCCACCTCACAACATAAAATAGATAAAATAATTGACACTCGTTATTCAGGTAACAGAAAAGAAGTATTAGTGAAGTGGAAAGGTTATCCAGATAAATTTAACAGTTGGATTTTAGCTTCTAGTTTAAAAGAAATATGAATAAAGAAAGTTTCTATTTAACTTTGCTCAGCAATAGTTCAATGGAATACTTTCCTGATAACAAGACCACAAATTTTTCAACGAAATTACCAAAAGCTATAAAATTAGAAGGTGAATGGTCGGTTGGAGTTGTCGAGTTTCAATATCCATGTACCATGTTTACTGTTCAAGACCATGAAAATGTTATATACATTACAAAATCTATGTTAATGCCTAATGAAGATAAGCCATCCACAGTGTACTACAAAAAACATATTCCAGCTACCAACTATGATAACGTTGAGCATATTTTAAGAGTGTTAAATGGTATCGGAGAGAACTTGAAATTTCGCTATGATGAAATAACAAAATTTGTGTCTATTTCGGTATTGGATAAAAATATAACATCCGTAACATTATCACCCAAATTAAGTTTACAGCTAGGTTATGAACCAAATAAAAATCTCCTAGAGAGAAATTTTGGAAAGTGTCCTGCTAATTTACACTTAGGGTTACCATCTCAACTATTTCTATATTGCGATATTATCGATCCTCAGATTGTGGGTGATGTTATGACTCCTTTATTAAGAGTCATTTCATTAGATCCTACAAAATACATTTATGGTGCAAATAAAATGCACGTTTTCTCTCAACCTCACTACTTACCTGTTATGCGAAGAGAGTTCGATACGTTGGAAATAGTTATAAGATCGAGTACAGGACAAAAAATACCATTCCAGTTTGGAACCGTGTGTATTAAACTACATTTCCGAAAATTATAATAATGAATTCTCTTCGTGATCATCATAAATGTCCATATGAAAATTATTATACACATCAAGCTGGATCAGGAGTTGGAGTAATTTATAAGGGTTCACCATATCAACGCGGTCATGGTATTGGGAGCTTCTTAGGGGGGTTATTCAGATCAGTTTTACCTTTACTTTCAAGTGGTGCTCGAGTGATTGGTAAGGAGGCATTAGCGCTGGAGTAGGACTTTTATCGGATATGGTTCAAGCCCGTCCTATGGAAGCCTCAATAAAAGATCGTCTAAAGCAAGTTAGTACGAATTTAAAACGAAAGGCTGATGAGAAAATTGATCAATTTAACATGACTGGATCTGGGTATAAAACTAAAAGAAAACGATTGACATCGTTCATTCCACCATTAACTGCTAAAGTGAAAGCTGCGAAAAAACTTAGTCTAAAACCAAAAAATATCAAAGATATATTTTCAAACTAAATATGTCTTTCCTTCATAATCATTCTTGCGAGTGCGTTAAGTCAGAATTGGATTTGTTTGCACTACCGTCTACACAAACTAGCATTGAAAATGGATTGTGGATTCATTATAAACCAATTTCATCTCTTGGTGATGATGGACCTATCGAGTTTCAAGTTCCTGGGACCGGCGATGACTACATAGATTTGTCTCATACATTACTCCACATAAAGGCAAAAGTATTAAATCAAGATTCAACTAACTTGGTATCTACTACAATAGTAGCACCTGTAAATAATTGGCTGCATTCACTTTTTAGTCAACTTGATGTTTATTTAAACCAAAAACTTGTATCACCACCTAATAATACCTATGCATATCGAGCATACATGGAAACCCTTTTAAACTATGCCCCTGCTGCTAAACAATCTCATCTTACTTGTAGTCTTTGGTATGAGGATACAGCAGGAAAAATGGATTCTACAGATGGTAAAAACATAGGATTTGTTAAAAGACAGGAATTGATTAGTGAAAGTAAGGAAATAGAAATGATTGGTCATCTTCACGGTGACATTTTTAACCAAGATAAATTTTTAATTAATGGTGTTGAAATGAGTGTTAAATTAGTTCGATCAAGAGAGAGTTTTAATTTAATTGTTGGGTCGAACGATGTAAATTTTAAAGTTTGCATTACGGACGCAACTCTTATTGTGCGACGAGCACGAATTAATCCAAGTGTATTACTCGCACATCAAAAAGTTTTAGCTTCTACCACTGCTAAATATCCTATTACTCGAGCTGAAGTAAAAGTTTTAACAATTCCTTCAGGTGTTCAAGGAAAAACTCTTGATAATATATTTTTAGGACAGGTACCGAAAAGATGTATAATTGGATTTGTGAACAATTCTGCATTTAATGGTTCCCTTACTAAAAATCCATTTAACTTTGAAAACTATGGTATTAATTCTTTCAGCTTATATATTGATGGTCAACAAATACCTTCAAAAGCTTTGCAACCATCTTTTAATAATAGCATATTTACATCAGCATATCATACTCTATTCTCGGGAACTGGTATTCACTTTCTTAATGAAGGAAATGGAATCTCTTGTGAACAGTATGACAAAGGTTACTGTCTATTAGCATTTGACTTAACTCCTGATTTATCAGCTAACTCATCAACTCATTGGGATCTCATAAAGCATGGTAGTGTAAGAATAGAAGTACGATTTGAATCCTCATTAATACAAACAATTAACTGTATAGTTTATGCTGAGTTTGATAATATTATTGAGATAGATAAAAACAGAAATGTTACTGTAGACTATAGTAGTTAAGGTTATAATATGTGTTGTGTGTTAGATTTTATGTGTTATGTGTAATGCATTTTGTGTGTATGTAACTATGTGAAACGTTATAAAATTAAATAAAACAAATTGTATGCAATATATTTTTTTTTATTTCTTTATAAATCTTCTATTTAATCTAATACAAAACACTGTTCGAGTTGAAATTTTACATAAGCACACTGACTAAACCACTGAACATGCTGCTGCCAAGGATCATCATCATCTTCCCAATCTTTTAAACCACCACCACAATGGAAACACTTGGTCCCGTCTGCATGGCCAGTATAAAAGAAACCAGCTTCTGCAAGATCTTCAGGTTTCTGTCGCATAACTAGAGGCCAGTTTTCGAAACTAAGCAAACGGCTAGATTTTGAACTGAAGAATGGATATTCAGCTCTTGAGTACTGCATACTCTTCTCGTTTTCTTCTCCACTCAGTGTTGTAGTTTTGTTATTCAATGATGTGTTTTGTACACGTATGCCACACTCATCTCTTCCTTCCGCTCTTGTCTTCCTGTAATTGAAGTAAACAGAATCACATTCACTAATGATCAGCTAATGACTGTCATTGTTAAAAAAGTATTTTTTAACTTTTTCACTTTCTGCTATTGTCTTTGTTATATTGTATACGAGGGCGTTTGTGTTGTCGTAGATGCTATCCTTATTAGTCTTTACGTAATATTTAATTCTAGTGGAAGCATGTTTCCAATGATCAGTAGTTGGAATCTTGGATAGCTTCTTCATATCGTACATTTCAATTTTGATGAGATGCGTCGCTTGGTCTCCGTCGTCAGAATTAGTAGAAATGTATGATACACCATCTCTAGCGGCTCGTGCTACGGTTGATGATAACAGCTTCCTCTTTTTTATTTTTGATTCAGCTTCAAAAAAATGATCAATCGATTGCGATTTTCTTTTTCCACCATCGCATGTGTTATTATTAATGACGAGGTTATCACTCTCTTCTTGAGGGGAGAGTGGCGAGTAGTAATACTGTTTATAGGTATCTTCATCGAAGCTCAATGATTTCTGCAACAACACAGTTATCATGTTAATATCAATTTGTTAACACTTAATCATAAAAGTTAAAAAAGTTAAAGTTACAGCCTATTAAAGTCCACTGCTGAACATAGGCCTCCTCTCATTTCTGAGAGGGTTTTAGAGCAAGGAAATGTCCGCCGCGCTCCCTCAATGTGTGTTGGCGAACTTCACATGCCTTCGAAATTTTCTCAGACATGCAGGTTTCCTCACGATGTTTTCCTTCACCACCAAGCACGTGGTAATAAGCACTTAAAATTGCTATTAACAATTTAATTGGTGCTGGCGGGGATCGAACCCGGGTCGCGTACTGTGAAATTTACAGCTAGCGCTAACCATCTGAGTTACCACGGCTTAATCATATACATACACAATATTTAAATAAAATAATACACACACATGAAAATAACAGAAAAAAAGTAATTTAGTCAATAGAATAAACACTTACATCCATAGCCTTTGGTGTATTGAAGTAACACAAATGTACTATTGATAGATCCACTGTAGCCAAACGACCGTACACTAACTCGATGACTGCGTTTGTTGGTCTTATATACCACCAGTACGTAAAAATTCTAATCTAAAGTATTTCCGTAATGAGTTGATAATTACTTTATGCGTCAACCAGTTTATCTCACATTTCCGTTGCCTATCTCAACATTTCTTCGTATTGTGTTTTGTTTGGTGATCAATGACTCAAGTACGATTTGTATAACACAAAAATGCAATTTAATATTTAGAAACATATCAGTTTATCTCACATTTCCGTTGCCTATCTCAACATTTCTTCGTATTGTGTTTTGTTTGGTGATCAATGACTCAAGTACGATTTGTATATCACAAAAATGCAATTTAATATGTAGAAATCAATATAATTGACCATTCCTATGTTATTCATTGAGTAGCTAGGTACTGTAATAATCTACTAATAGCAGTAATATCATGGATACACTAGATGTACAACAACATCTGAAAAAGATTCACCCCAGTCTAGAAAATAATGTTTATGCAGCTAATAGACTGCCTATGTATACCCACGTACCAACGTATATAATATGTAATTTGGATACAGATGATAAACCAGGGTCACATTGGGTAGCTTTATATATCGATACGAATGACGTCGGTCAATATTTTGATTCATATGGACGATCACCTGTACGATATCATCTAGAGTTTTTAAAAAGGAATTGTAAAAGATGGAACTGGAATGTTGATAGGATTCAGAATGAGTGGACTTCAGTTTGTGGCGAATATTGCTTAATGTATTTACTATATAAGTTTCAAGGATGTTCAATACATAGTTTTACGAGTATATTTACAAGGAACACATTGTACAACGATATTTTAGTGGATGAGATGTTTCGCTCCTATTTTATAGATAATAATTAATAAGATTTTGTATTTTATAAATAAAAATTGTAACAAAATTATGTAATGTGTTTTATTGATGATTTAGATTAGCGTTGTATAAACAAAGAATTATAATAAACAATAGCACTGATATAGTCGACGCACACGCTGCAATGAAGGTGATTAAGGAACAATAGAACAATAGAAATAGGAACAATGGGACGCTAATGACGGTGGAGGCCCTTACCGGATATCAATTAGATATTAGCTAATTGATCTACACATCTCCGGAACCGCGCATTCTACAGAAAAATGGACCGCGGATTCGTGATCAGAGCATGCCAAAACCTTTGTTTTTTTTTTTTTTTTTTTAGGATCGGGCGTCGACGAACGTCGTTGAACCACGTCTGACTCAGGTGGTCTAGAAGTGGTACAACTACACTACGAGTATTACAATAATAATATTAAAAAAATAAAACTTAAGACTAGTGTCAGTATTTAACTTCTTTTTCTTTATATTCTTAAATTAACAAATTAACCATCCCGCGTACATAACATATATCTTAATTATTTAATTTTACATGTAGACTTAACCAGTGCCTCATAATGACCGAGTGCCACCTATCAGCAAGCGTAGTTAGGATGCTGTTGGTAGAGTTACGCAGACGACTCAGTAACGAAGCAGACCTTTTACGAATAACGGCATAAAAGCCTCAAGTGTGTACCTCAGCGAACGTGGCAGAGGTACTTCAATAACGCGGCAATCCCAACAGCACCCTGAACGCATTTTTATATTGGACACGCAGGACGTTGTATGCCTGCTGCGTACTAACCCACAAGTTGCATGTGTAAAACACTGACAATACGCTTTAAAAAGCGTATATATTTAAAAAAGCAAATATATTTGAACGAAGTCGCTCCAACACCGACGTGCGGTGCAACCTCGACGATATCCGAAAACGGTGATTACAGGGCGACGGAGCATGCAAGCTCGCGCAAATATATTCAATTTCAGGGAAAAATGATATTTTCTCTTATAAAACGGGGCATAAAAGTAAAACTCTCAAGTAATAATATTAATATCTTTAACACCTTTTTGAGTATAAAAACTATTTAAAAAGCTTGTGCCGTTTTGGAGAAATATTGCAAAATATGACAAAGATAGGTAGACTTTGGGGATTTTTTTTCTAATAAGGGGTTGGCAAAAAACAATTTTGTTACATTAAAAATATTTACTAAATCCTCTTCTGTTACCCTGTATTTTTTCATTGTGGATTAAATGAACAGTTATTGTAATTTTTTTACTTAAATATCCAAGAATTTAGGCATTTTAACCGCAAATAAGCCGAATAAACTCAAAACGAAGTAGTACATTACAAACGGAATTTATGTATCAAAAATTTATTGTCTAATTTTTTGTTCATGCTCAAAGGAAAATATTTCCGGGAATAAGGAACCTAATAATAATAAAAGGGACTTGGGAGATATTCATATTCATTATGTTATCTCTCTCAAGATACATATTATGTAAGAGTTCCACACCGTGCTAAGAGAAATAAAATAAATTTTCATATTTAAATAAGTTATGATTGACATAATTTAAAGGAAATTCCATTAGAAAGTATTTTTTTTCATTTCCTCTCTTTTTATTTTTTGTGCCGTATAGAGGCGGCGTGATAGAATCCACTATCCCTAACGAACTCTAAAAACAACCCTTTGTCATACCATGGCTGTCGTAAGAGTGAAATGAAACAGGACTTGGGCAGCAGTCCTTCCTAATACTCGTAAAATCAGAATAATTATTAAAAAGAAAACTGCGGTTACCCACTCGTCTGCCAATCATAGCAACTATGACTGAAGAGGACTTTTTGCAAGCTGTAATTAATAAATGAATCATATTGTCTGTTTAATTATTTATATAGAGATCGTCAAATTTAAAATTGCACGCGCCTCCCTTACCTATTAGTTATATTTAATTATGTCAAATATGCGCGAAATGGCGCGCAGATCTAGATTTTATATGATTAATACGATAAATGTGGCAAAATGCATTAAAACTGGAAATATTGATGCAGATGATGGCAATATTTAGAGACCTTTGTGGTTTGTAGATGATATTTTACTTGTTTTTGTATTCAACTTTAAATGTGAAGTGGACTTTTGGCAAGCCTTATTTAATAAATGAATCAAATTGTCTGTTTACTTATTTATATAAAATTCGTCTAATTTAAAATTGCACGCGCCTCCCTTACATATAAGTTAATTATGTGAAATATAGTAAAACACAGTGGAAATGGGGCGCAGATTTAGATTTTATGTGATTGATACGATAAATGCATTTCGAATTTATAAAATTATTTCAACTTTTAAATGATAAATAAATGTAAATAATTTCGTTTTAAATTAGAAGATATCATAAAATTTCTTTAAAAACTTATAAAGTTAAGTTTATATTATTTTAATTTCGTATTAATGGCATAAATAAGCCAAGCAAATTAACAAAGATAAATAGTCAGTCAGTATTTCTAAATTGCTTTTGTCGCAATAGTTACTTACTTACTTACTTATCTTCACGCACAATCCCTGACGGGGTAGCCAGAGAGAACAGATCGCCAAGTGTCACGATCCTTACCTACCTCTTTCGCTTCTTTCAGATTCATTATCTTCTTCATACATGCACGTCTAGGTATCCGAGTACTCTTGACCCTACCCTCTTCGAGCAATTTGCTCACATGGTCTTCGAAAGTTAGTCTCGGTCTACCTCGACACCTTTTAATATTAACTTTCGCGCTATATATTTTCTTCACCATTCGGTCTTCACTCATTCGCTCAACGTGCCCAAACCACCGAAGCACGCCCTTATCAATTTTTCAAACCTGCCATATTGCGAATCTCTTCGTTTCGCTTTCGGTCGGCCATGGTAACGCCGCACATTTTACGAAGAGATCGCATCTCCACTGCATTCAACTTGCTTTTATGCTTCTTCTGGCATACCCAGGTTTCGCTGCCATATAACAAAGTCGGTACCAACACTGCGTTATGTATTGCAAGGCGTGCACTCTTCACTACGCCTTGCCTTTTGACTAACGCAGTCAGGGCACCATTGACTTTGTTCCCGGCAGCGACACGCCTGTCCACATCTAAATCACATCTTCCATCCCGGCTAAAAGCACTCCCCAAGTATACAATTTCATTTACTTGTTCTAGACATTCCTGATTTACCCATATTTCACACTTCGTTCTCTCTTCGTCCCTTTCAAATACCAGAACCTTACTTATATTAGCGTTCAAACGGAGACCTTTAATTTCACATTCCTCTTTCATACACGTGACTAATGCCTGCAGTTCTGCCTCTGATGGTGCAATAAGCACTGCATCATCAGCATACAGCAGACAATTTACTTTTATGTCACCCAATTTCACACCCAAACAGCTATCTTTCAGCTTCTGTAAACAGCTGTCGAGATACAGTATGAACAGCCAGGAAGACATGACACAACCCTGCTTTACGCCCATTTGGACGTTGAACATGGGTGACAGGTCATGCCCTACCCGCACACAGGCTTTACAGTCACAGTAAAGAGACTGCACAGCCCTTAGCAATCGACCATCCACACCATACCCCGGCAACAGTTCCCACATTTTCTTCCTTACAACCTTATCAAATGCTTTCTCAAGATCCACAAAAGCACAGAAAATCTTCTGGTTAGCATCCAGAAGCTTTTCCGTGATCATGCGGAGAGAAAACAATTGATCCGTACATCCTCTTCCAGGTCTAAATCCGCATTGTGCCTCCCATAGAAATCTTTCCGATTTCTCTTGCATCCTACGTGTCAAAACCTTCGAGTAAACTTTACTTGCTAAACTGGTCAAGCTGATCGCCCGATAGCACCCGCAGTCAAAATGTGAACCTTTACCTTTATATAAAGGCACAATGACTGCGGATCGCCAATCATCCGGGACATCCCCCGTCCGCCAGCACAAATTGCACAGCAGATGAAAGCTGTCCCAGACGCGAGGCCCACCATACTTGACCATTTCAGCAGTAACTCT
This sequence comes from Parnassius mnemosyne, assembly GCA_963668995.1. Lineage (NCBI taxonomy): Eukaryota > Metazoa > Arthropoda > Insecta > Lepidoptera > Papilionidae > Parnassius > Parnassius mnemosyne. Next base: position 13,317,238 of record CAVLGL010000035.1, on the reverse strand, counting down.
GTCTAGTCCCGCAGCCTTACCACATTTCAAACTTCGAATCGCACGTTCAATCTCTTTCATACTGATGACCTCAGTGTCATCGAGGTCCGGGTCTGGCGTACCAGTTACGGCGTCATCCCCGGATCCCCTACTAAGTTCATCACACGCATACATTTCTCTATAAAATTACTCCATCGCTGCATGACGTCCGATTTTTCTGAGAGGACGTCATTAGTTCTCGAAAGCACTTTGTTCATTCTTAAGGCCGTCGCACCACTTCGGGTCCTTCCAACCTCTTTCCAAAAGAGTTTGGAGTTCTCCTTAAAGTTGTGCGACAACCTTTCGCCCGCTTCCATTCTACACCTTTCACGCACTTCCTCAATCAATGCTTTCGTGTGAACTTTCTGCAGCCTATATCTTTCTTTCATCTTTTCTCTCATATCCTTATGTATGATATGAACTAGAGGCCAAGTAGTCTAACCATGCTTTCTTCTTCTTCTTTACAGCTTCTTTCACTTCATCATTCCACCATGCATCTCTTCTTTTACTACTGCCTCTTTTTATTGTTCCACACACTTCTTCCGCTGCAATTACCATTCCATCCCTAAGGTTCTGCCATGTTCTTTCTACACATTCGTTTCTGCCATCGATGGTGTCAAGCTTTTCGGCTACCCTCGCATGATATTTGTCCCTAGTATCTACTTCCTGAAGCTTCCAGCTTCGGATGCGACAGACCGACTGTGGTTCTGTCACTGCCGTCCGGTAGCGCCAACCCGCGAACAGACCCCTAAATCTAGTAATCACTAGATAGTGATCCGTCCCCAGGTTAGCACCCCTGAACACTCGCGTATCCATAACCTGTTTTCGCAGTCGGTCATCCACCAGGAACAAATAGATCATACTTCTCTCATTCTTTCTTTCTCTAGTATACATATGGATTTTCTTGTGATTAAACATAGTGTTTGTCACAAGAAGACCCTTTTCCTTGCATACCGCCAGTATAAGCTTGCCAGCATCATTAACCCTTTTATCGCCAAACTTTCCAAGTACCGACTCGTACCCTGGTCGAGCGGTACCAACCCATCCATTCAAATCACCACATACAACAATTCTTTCGTTTCCCCTAGCCAAATCTAGAACTTCTCTTACATTCTCCCAAAACTTCTTCAGCTCAGCCCTGGATGACGAAGCTACCGGCGCATAAACAGCCAAAAGGAATAACTTCGTCAGTCCCAATTTAAAGCGAACCCAGAGAATTAAACGCGGTAATGATTTAATTTCCTGGGAAAATTAAACCAACTGTGGTGAATTTTGTCCATCGTAGCCTAAAATTTTGTTGTAATTTACCGACAAACTCGCCTTGTTAGGATTCCATTGTCGTACAAGGAACTCTTTATGAACTTATATTATCATTTTCGGTAGTCTGTACTGTGTTACAACATCATGAATTCTAGAGATGAAACCGAATGAGTAAAAAACTCAAATCCAAATCAAACATAATTTTATGTTCCTGTAATAAAGCTTTCATCTCGGATGTATTTTTTTATGGGATAGGGTGACAAACGAGAACACGGTCCACCTGATGGTAAGTGGTTCCTGTGGCCCATAGACATCTACATTTATCCTCGTGTGCGAATCAAAATGCAGATGCCTTGTCACCCGTGAGGACTAAGATGGAATGCCATTTTTATGTACTTCCCCAATATAAGTGTATCCAAAAGGATGAAAAATTAGTTTTCAATTTTTATTATTTGCCGTGTAGTGGCGATGTAAGAATATCCACTACCCCATATCATCCCGTGGGTGCCGTAAGAGGCGGCGGAGGACAACTGAAGCAGGAAATAGGCAGTAGCTTTCTGATAACAGCTGAATAAAAATAACACACTGCGATGTGCCATGGACCCACTTACCAAGCGGGTCCATGGCACATCGCAGTTTATTAGTATTTCTAGTATGACTAAATTTATGGGAAAGGCTTTAATAATAATAGTAATGGTAATAGAAGTATTAGTAAGTCAGTTAATTATCTTATAAGACCTACCCTTAAAATTATTATTTGATTTCATGAAAGTAGTAAGATACTTTTATCTTCCTTTTTAGTAGTTACCAAGCTCGTATCTATTTCTGTCATCGAGTTGTGTTCGAATTCAAATTGTTTGCACTACTCTCTTCGGATCTAAAGAGAATAGAGAGCCAGTCCATTTACAGGCTGTGAGGAATCCCAACTAGGTCCTCAGAAATGATGACCCGTCTGTAGTTACTCTGTCTTTGGTCGAAGTTCGATGCAGGTGTTCATGGTTAGTGATTTACCACCGGATGGATTGTTAGTTCGTTTGTCACTCCAGTTTTAAGAAATACTACTTAAGCTAAGTTTTTGAAATATTTAATCTAAAGTATCGTCATCTTGAAAATAATCACTGTTAAAAAATAATCACTGTTTTTGGTCCACCGTAGGTCATGGGACTTTGCAAGAATTCGTAATTTAATCAATTTCATTAAATTGGAATTAAGTACCTTATTGAGGACCATGACTGATTGTGCTCTGTTCTATAACTACATCCGTTTTCTTAAACTTTTTTACGTTTATCAAATTAAATTAATTCCTTCTGGTCTTATTACTTTATTTTCGGAAGTAAGGGTGATGATGATGTACACTCATGTAGAGTACCTGATGGTAAATTGATGCGGTGAGACACCCTCAGATGTAAGAATAAAAATACACATATGTTATCATCTTTAAGGAAAAAATGAGAATGCCTTGTATCAGGATCCCCAGTTCTTCTCACTGAACATGCGAAACACAACACATATTCTGATATATTATATGGTATTCTTTGAGAGCGTTATTCTTTACCGGTCGAGTGGACCTATTCGTGCTTTTCTTCTTGCTGCCTTAAATACAGCTAGGCAGCATCACCTCAAATACATAGACTACACTCTGTACAATGATAAACAAAAAGTAGGGAGACATCGGGGTTTTTGATTTCTCTTATATATATTCTTAGATTGATGGATTTGTTCTAATAAAACATTTGCGGAAAGGAAATAACATGTTTTTTAGGACAAGGTCCAGCAATTCTATTTCTTTAATATTCGTCGTGAGGTGGCAGTGTGTCTTAAAGTAATAACAGATGTTTTATTTATGTATAAAGTATTTGATTTAATACTTTATATAAGTAGTAACATATGTTTTAAATACCTTGCGTCAATCACGTTAAACATTATATATATATATATATCTAATATAGGAAGGCGACAACAAGTTACTCTTTCTGTTATTGTGCGAATACGCGATAGAAAGAGAAAAGTTTAAAGTAATAGCCTGTATGTCCCTCTGCTGGGCATAGGCCTATCATTTCTGAGAGAATTATGTAGCTATTAATCCGTGACGGTTCGGTTCCATTGCATGCTGACGTACTCCACATGTACCCGAAATATTTTTTTCCTAAAATATTCAGCATTCTTCACGATGTTTTCCTGGATGTAAGTCCATGTGCAATTATTTAAATATATAAAACACATCCACGATAGAAGAATTTCCATATCGAGGGTCACGTTTTTTAAAATAAAAAATATGTTAGGCTTTGAATGTTCAAACCCAAGACACATAGTGGATGAGCTATGAACCATAAGTCAGCTAAGAGTGGTTAGTCACATTCTATTTTGAAAGAAAGGAAAAAACAAATCTGTATAGAAATAGAAATAATATTCACTATAAAGTATAAAATAAAAATAATACATACTGAAAGTTGTTTTGACATTTATTTAACAGTTGTTCGTAAAATATCTTAGTTTGTCTTAGAAAAAACGTTATGCTTACAGTTTATTATGTAATCTGTGTTCTAACATTACTTATCACATACATTTCATATTATATAAATGTTGGTAGCAATCACCGCATTCCCAGCTATTATTACTTTACCTTTTTTATTCAATACGATCTTGTATAGACAACATTTTTTAATTCCTGTGATATATCAAATGTATAACACATTTAATGAAATACTGAAACATTTAAAGAAAATCCCGTTGGTATAATATGTGTTATGGATTAAATGGAAGATTAAATATTTATTAAAATATAACTTTAATGGAGTCTTAGCCGACGAAAAGAAAAGAAAAACGTATTTATGTAGTACTTACTATATAACTACATAGTAGTGACGCAGGACGTAGGTAGTGTCGCTGTGGCGTACAAATGAGGCGGCTCGACCGGAGAAAGACCACGCTCTTTAGAGAAACGGAGCCCCTTTTTACTGGTTATGAGGCATTCCATTTTAGTCCTCAGTGGTGACAACGCATCTGTATTTTGATTCTTAATTGAAGATAGATGATGATGTGTATAAGCAACAGCGTACATTTACCATTAAGGTCGACTGCGTGTTCGTTTCTATAAAAATAATTTTATAACAGTGGTTGGAGTATTTTTTCCAGAACAATTTTTGATAAACCTGCGTTTCAATAATCGGCATCACCGGACAACTCCTTAGAGAAATCATTTTTTCGGCTTCGTCAAATATCCAATATTTCTCCTAAAAGGAATGAGAAATATAAATGTTACCAAAACGCATCTGTCATGTTTCTCGTAAATGAAAAATGAAACATATATTTACTATTACGTTACATTTCGTTATGATTTTATTTTAAATATTGCTCGAGGGCGATCCTTTTAAATTTTGTTTTGAAACTCTCATTTGTTCAATTATTAAATCTTTACACGGATGCTTTGAAATGTTGACATAACGTTGCATTATAATAGGCACGTGTTTCTATATGATCTATCATACTTTTTGAACCACAGCTACAAATGATACAAAATTTGATACAAAGTCCTTGAAATCTCTATTTTCTGATGTAAAAAATGATGGCTCAGTTGCACACTGGCGAAACGTTTAATTGCGGTGCTGGGAGCCGCGAGTTCGAATCCTGCACGAAACTAATTTTTGTATGGCCTGAATATTTATTCCTTATCTCGATATATGCTCATGCTCGAGTACATACAAATTGCGTATGTAAAAAACGTTAACAAAACAGGGGAAAATTCCTATTTTGAGAAAACTTTTTTTAAAAATTAGAATTAGAATAGTTTAATGTTACATGCTTATAATCCACTACCCCATATCACGCCGTTGGTGAAAGTAAGAGGCGAGAGAGGGAAATGAAATAAGATGACTACCAACATCTGGATGGATTTGTATGGATTTTTGATAGGCGCCCGTCAAAAGGACCGCTTTTGGACATGTGATTTTAACATTATTAGAAAGGACTTGCTGTTATTATTATTAGCAGTTGGATGACAGTCGATGTACCAAACATCCTGTACATTACGAGTTACCTCTAACGCTGCTCGCTTTGTAAAAGCAATACACACACATAGTGCGATCTCGGCATTTCTCATTATCGACTCTTATGTTACTTCTTGACCATGGAAACAAAATGGGTTGATAAATTACCTGACGGTGCCACTCCAAGGCAATAATTGAATTATCAATTGTATATGGGGTCATTGTAGAAGCGTGCTCGTCGCGACCCCTGCCAGCCCTTTTTAAGGCTGCAATTCTACTCAGCTGCGCACCCATGCCAACGAGGGTTAGGGCGTCTCCCCAAGGCGACGCACACCAGCTCGTCCCCGTTGGTGTGGAATGCAGCGCGCAAAGCGGCGATGGGGACCGCCACCCATCACGCACAGCCCGACACGGCGGAAGGTGGAGGAGTGCAGAGTTGGCACGTAGAATGTTAGAGGAGGCATGAGAGATAAGACGAATGAGTTGATCGAAATAATGAAAGAAAGAGAATTCGATGTCGTGTGTATGTCGGAGACCTAATGGAAGGGCAGTGGTACTGAAGAGCTCCCTGGCGGGGCGTTAGCTCTATGGTCCGGAGTCCCGGAGAGCAAGAACGCCTGCCAGGGAGTGGGGGGTGCTGCTGTCTTCTCGGTTGGTCGATGTTATGACTGAATATAAGTTTGTGAACTCAAGACTTCTCTGGGTTCGCTTTAAATTGGGATTGACGAAGTTATTCCTTTTGGCTGTTTATGCGCCGGTAGCTTCGTCGTCCAGGGCTGAGCTGGACGAGTTTTGGGAGAATGTAAGAGAAGTTCTAGATTTGGCTAGGGGAAACGAAAGAATTGTTGTATGTGGTGATTTGAATGGTGGATGGGTTGGTACCGCTCGACCAGGGTACGAGTCGGTACTTGGAAAGTTTGGCGATAAAAGGGTTAATGATGCTGGCAAGCTTATGGTTAATGATGCTGGCAAGCTTATACTGGCGGTATGCAAGGAAAAGGGTCTTCTTGTGACAAACACTATGTTTAATCACAAGAAAATCCATATGTATACTAGAGAAAGAAAGAATGAAAGAAGTATGATCGATTTGTTCCTGGTGGATGACCGACTGCGAAAACAGGTTATGGATACGCGAGTGTTCAGGGGTGCTGACCTGGGAACGGTTCAGTATCTAGTGATTACTAGATTTAGGGGTCTGTTCGCGGGTTGGCGCTACTGGACGGCAGTGACAGAACCACAGTCGGTCTGTCGCATCCGAAGCTGGAAGCTTCAGGAAGCGGATACTAGGGACAAATATCATGCGAGGGTAGGCGAAAAGCTTGACACCATCGATGGCAGAAACGAATGTGTAGAAAGAACATGGCAGAACCTTAGGTATGTAATGGTAAGTGCAGCGGAAGAAGTGTGTGGAACAATAAAAAGAGGCAGTAGTAAAAGAAGAGATGCATGGTGGAATGATGAAGTGAAAGAAGCTGTAAAGAAGAAGAAGAAAGCATGGTTAGACTACTTGGCCTCTAGTAATGATAAGGATATGAGAGAGAAGATGAAAGAAAGATATAGGCTGCAGAAAGTTCACACGAAAGCATTGATTGAGGAAGTGCGTGAAAGGTGTAGAATGGAAGCGGACGAAAGGTTATCGCACAACTTTAAGGAGAACTCCTAACTCTTCTGTAAAGAGGTTGGAAGGACCCGAAGTGGTGCGACGACCTTAAGAATGAACAAAGTGCTTTCGAGAACTAATGACGTCCTCTCAGAAAAATCGGACGTCATGCAGCGATGGAGCGAATTTTATAGAGAAATGTATGCGTGTGATGATCTTAGTGAGGGATCCGGGGATGACGCCGTGACTGGTACGCCAGACTCGGACCTCGATGACACTGAGGTCATCAGTATGAAAGAGATTGAACGTGCGATTCGAAGTTTGAAATGTGATACGGGACTAGACAGAGTTACTGCTGAAATGGTCAAGTATGGTGGGCCTCGCGTCTGGGACAGTTTTCATCTGCTGTGCAATTTGTGCTGGCGGACGGGGGATGTCCCGGATGATTGGCGATCCGCAGTCATTGTGCCTTTATATAAAGGTAAAGGTTCACATTTTGACTGCGGGTGCTATCGGGCGATCAGCTTGACCAGTTTAGCAAGTAAAGTTTACTCGAAGGTTTTGACACGTAGGATGCAAGAGAAATCGGAAAGATTTCTATGGGAGGCACAATGCGGATTTAGACCTGGAAGAGGATGCACGGATCAAATGTTTTCTCTCCGCATGATCACGGAAAAGCTTCTGGCTGCGAACCAGAAGATTTTCTGTGCTTTTGTGGATCTTGAGAAAGCATTTGATAAGGTTGTAAGGAACAAAATGTGGGAACTGTTGCCGGGGTATGGTGTGGACGGTCGATTGCTAAGGGCTGTGCAGTCTTTTTACTGTGACTGTAAAGCCTGTGTGCGGGTAGGGCATGACCTGTCACCCATGTTTAGCGTCCAAACGGGCGTAAAACAGGGTTGTGTCATGTCTTCCTGGCTGTTCATACTGTATCTCGACAGCTGTTTACAAAAGCTGAAAGATAGTTGTTTGGGTGTGAAATTGGGTGACATTAAAGTAAATTGTCTGCTGTATGCTGATGATGCAGTGCTTATTGCACCATCAGAGGCAGAATTGCAGGCATTAGTCACGTGTATGAAAGAGGAATGTGAAATTAAAGGTCTCCGTTTGAACGCTAATAAAATTAAGGTTCTGGTATTTGAAAGGGACGTAGAGAGAACTAAGTGTGAAATATGTGTAAATCAGGAATGTCTAGAACAAGTAAATGAAATTGTATACTTGGGGGGAACAAGTAAATGAAATTGTATACATCCCGGCTAAAAGCACTCCCTATTAGCCGGGATGGAAGATGTGATTTAGATGTGGACAGGCGTGTCGCTACCGGGAACAAAGTCAATGGTGCCCTGACTGCGTTAGTCAAAAGGCAAGGCGTAGTGAAGAGTGCACGCCTTGCAATACATAACGCAGTGTTGGTACCGACTTTGTTATATGGCAGCGAAACCTGGGTATGCCAGAAGAAGCATAAAAGCAAGTTGAATGCAGTGGAGATGCGATCTCTTCGTAGAATGTGCGGCGTTACCATGGCCGACCGAAAGCGAAACGAAGAGATTCGCAATATGGCAGGTTTGAAAGATGACCTTATCACAAAAATTGATAAGGGCGTGCTTCGGTGGTTTGGGCACGTTGAGCGAATGAGTGAAGACCGAATGGTAAGGAAAATATATAGCGCGAAAGTTAATATTAAAAGGTGTCGAGGTAGACCGAGACTAACTTTCGAAGACCGTGTGAGCAAATTGCTCGAAGAGGGTAGGGTCAAGAGTACTCGGATACCTAGACGTGCATGTATGAAGAAGATAATGAATCTGAAAGAAGCGAAAGAGGTATGTAAGGATCGTGACACTTGGCGATCTGTTCTCTCTGGCTACCCCGTCAGGGATTGTGCGTGAAGATAAGTAAGTAAGTAAGTAAACATATTATCTGAGTTTCCAAGTACTCACCCGGAAGACTTGGCGGCTAGTTGTAATTAAAAATTCATTAATACCGACGGGGAACGAATTCGATTCGCTTACTAGAAAAATTTAGGAGACTGCTATTTTAATTTTAAGTTACTAGCTACCACGGTGTTTAGTTGTGTTGCATGTTATATTATCTCATAAAATATATACATAACTATCTCGCTAATCTCTTTAGATGTATTCTCGAATCTATATTGGAGGATACATCTGATAGACATTCTAGACTGTTCTCTAACATAGATTGAATCGATCTGTAGTTGTCAAAAAAAGGAGTTGTACAAATCGACTTTATATTTTTTTTAGAATAAAGGTGTCAAACGCGCATACAGTCCACATGATGTTAAGTCGATGCTGTCGCCTATAGGCAAATACATCAATGTTCCTTAAGAATCAAACTGCACATGCGTGGACAAAGATAGAATGCCTCGTTTTCAGTAAAAAGAGTCTTCGGTTCTCTATATTCACCACGATTATAGAACGTATGAAACACGGCATTGTTCTGCTGTTCCACGCGAGTATTCTGCTAGAGCGAATCTGCCGCGGTCGAACTGACCAATTCGTGATACAGCCATAATATTATAGCTGCAGCGTTTTCCATAACGTATATAATATGTTTTTATGTTACGCGATACCTTCGTCAATTGTAGACCCAATTTGATGATTTTTTTTTAGTAAATAGTCACATATCCTCATTACAGACATTCACAAGTTCACTGTCGAACGTAGGCCTCCCCCAAGGAGTGCCACAAAGCACGTTCTTGAGCCACCTGTATACATCGACTTCTTGCATGTTTTAGGTCCTCACTCCATCTGCCACCTCATCCAGATCCTCACTCCATTTAGTGGGGGGCCGCCCTACACTTCGTCTACCAGTATGAGGTTGCCACTTGAGAAATTTTGTTCCCCACCAGTTGACGGTTCTTCGAGCAATATGGCCGGCTCATTGTCACTTCAACTTAATAATCTGTTGGGCTATGTCGGTTACTCTGGTGCTACTTCGGATATCCTTATTCTAAGTCCATCACACAGAGAAACTCTAAGCATAGCCCTTTCCATAACTCACCGAGCGACCTTGAGCTTCCTTATATGGCCAGCAGTAAAGGACCACGTCTAAGTAAGGTAGTCCCATACACATTGGACCTTCAATATATTTGCAAAAACTTACTCAATGCGGTAAGTTAAACAGGTGGACAGTAAAATTGAATTTTATATTTAATTGTTAGAAAATTCATAAAATAAATATTATAAAGTTGAATATTTCAAATGGAAGTATCTTAAGCTTATTTAAAACAACTAAGCAAAATAATTACGTAATGTTAATCAAAATTAATGTTATTTTTGAAACGGAGTTGAGAGGCTGACGTTATCAGTTTTCTGTTAATTAAACATTAAAAGAAAGTAATGAGCGCCCTAATTAGTAAGTCTTTTGGCATGGTAATTTATATAACAGAATATTTTTATTAATATTTTTGTAATTATTTATAAAAATATAAATTGCACAACTGAATACGGACCATACGTTACCCATTTATAGAAACTATTTTTTTTTACGTTATCTTTAAAATGGTCTATTATAATCAAAGGAAAAATAATTCATGTAAAAAGAATGAACGAGGGAAGAGTGACAAAGCAAATTTATGTTGCACAGGTGAACGGCAGAGTCGGGAAGGGACGCCCTAGGCGAAAGTTTTATCTACCAAATTGGCGATATTTTTTTTTATAGGATAAGGGTGACAAACGAGCACACAGTCCACCTGATGGTAAGTGGTTGCTGCGGCCCATAGACATCTACATCTATCCTCTATTACAAATCAAAATGTAGATGCGTTGTCACCCGTGAGGACTAAGATGGGATGCCTCATTTGCAGTAAAAAGGGCCTCCGGCCACTTGCACTCACCAAGCGAAACGCAGAGGTAAACCTCTACTTCACGCTGGTTTTCTGTGAGTTCGTGGTACCACCCCGGTTCGAGCCGGTCCATCCGTGCGACAGTAAAAGCTGCCGCGTGGCTCTACCACTGTTAATATGTAATGTATATTGTAAGTGGGCCAAATGGCAGGTATATGGATGTGGAGGAAGCGAGAGAGGAGTGTCAGGATCGTGCCAAATGGAAGTCCATAGTCTCTGCCTAACCCTCTGGGTGACAGGCGTAAGTGTTTATGAAAAAAATAAATTGATTTTCTATAAAAAATGGCAACTCGATTAACTTTTTCGGAGATAATCGACAAACATTTAAGTACTCTATGTTATAAATGTTTATTTGATTTCTTAATTTCCCTGGTGGAATACTTAGTCGCAATTATCAATTTAAAGTTTTCTTCCAAAGCACACCCCTGCACTCGTAGTCTACCATCTCGCATACAGAGTACAAGCACATCACCTCAGAGGTTAAAAGAGCCGTGGTAACTCAGGAGCTAAGCGTTCGACGTATAATTCACAGTGCATGAGCAATCCGGTCTTGCGCAATTAATAGCTGTCAATTTACTCCGCTTGAGAGTACAAGACAACCATTTTCGAACCTTTTTTCCTCGTTGGTTTTAAGTAAAGAAAATACCTGCACAATAAATAAATTAATTTTATGAATTTATTCTCATTCAATTTCACCTATAATTTTTATCTCTGACGTTTCGGATGTTCAAGAGTATGCATAGTTACAGGGACTGAGTTGTTTGACATATTTTGTCATGGCTAACCCGCGCTACATTCTGCTTTTATTCTTGTCATATTAACGCAGAACGAGCTTACATTATCTTGAGGTATTGCCGTGATATGTTTGAATTTGAATTTAATTTTATTAATTTTAGGATCTCAAACAGATGGTAGCACCTAGCCATTTTCTCTAATAAAACTTGCATGTTTTTTTTTTTTTAATTTTAGTAGCTTCACAAATTTTCTGTTGTAGGACTTGCCGTAGCTTTTACGAGGATTTGTGGTGTTATTATAGGTTAATATAATACATGACCTTTAGAACTATCTTCAGGTTTGATTAAACGTGAAGTATTAGCTTAAATATACGAAAGAACTCTGAAAGAAAACATTAAGATGTGGTTATTCACGTTTGATATAATGAAAATAGCATTTTTTCCCCATTGTCACAGAAGGGTAACGTTTTCCGAGTGTAATAATGTAGGTACGTACGTATGTATTTATATATGTTTATATGTATGTATGTTTGTATGTATGTATGTATGTATGTATGTATGAATGTATATATGTATGTATGTATGTATATTATTTGTTACTCTCTGTCGCCGAAACGGCTTGATAGATTTTAACATTATGGGGTGTCATTAGATTTTTCTTACTCGTATTTGTAGAAGTGACATAGGTTATAATATTTTTCTCTTTTCAGTTGACTTTTCTACGCACTAGGTTTTTTTTAATAATAACCGTTTTAATTATTGATCTTGTTAACTCTTAATCAAACGTAAGCGTGTTTCACTATTTATTAACAAACATAATCGAATTCCCTTTACAGTTTTGAATTGGCGGTACAGCTTATTAAACTCGGCACTTTGCAACAGGAAGTTAAATTAGTTAGTACCCTTCGTATCTTGTTTACTCAATTTTGAACGTGCATACGTTATTAATTGATGGGCGATGAATGCTTTAAAAGGAAATGTGTAATTTATGTATTCTGTATTGAAATCAGTTAAAAACCCAATAAAGTAGGTAATTTTATTAAAAAAATACGATTTGTAAAGAATAGAATAAAATAGAGTAGAAGCGAGCATAGGACATTTTTATTCAATATTGATATTTATATTATAAAATAACTATTAAAAAACATTTTTTTACACTAAAAATGTTTGCAAGAAATTTCAAGATATTAATACCGTACAATGATAAGGAATACAAAAAATGAAAAAAACTTTAAGAGCAGTTGAATAAATCTTTCTTTAAAGTAATTTAGTACGCCAGAAAGCTTAACCAAATGGCTCAGAGATATTACAAAATTACCCAATTATTTAATTTCCAACTCCTTGCTTAAAGAGACCAAGGAAGTTATGAAAAGTTTTCGAATTTTAAATGATACATACTTTTCTTTAAAAATCTCTAAACATTTGTAATAACAGAAAAAGAAAAGAAAATGCATAAAAAGATTATTTACGACAGCTGTTTATTAAAATTTGTTAAGGAACTAGCAGTGCCCGCAACTTTGTCGTACCTTATGTATGTAAATATTGATAATTATGGATTATTTGAAATCGACAGATTATAGTTTTTAAGAAGTACAAGGGTGACCAGCTGGCACACAGTCCAAACAGAGTACTCAGTTTGTATGTCATTAAGACATATAGTGTTCCCGGTGTAGTGACGGGTAAGAATACCCACTACCACATATCTTCCCGTAGGTGTCGTAAAAGGTGACAGATGGAAACTGAGGCAGACGATGGGCAGCAGCACCTTTCAGATAAAAGCAAAAACAATTAAAAAAACTGCGGCAGCCACACCTGACATATTTCACATCCCACTAACGAGAGTTAAGGGTGGCCCCCAGTTCCCTGCGGCCCGGCTTTTCCTGGCTGTGGTGACAACCATGGGAACGGCAGGGCAGAGGATGCTAAGAATCTCCGGTGGAGGTTCGATTGCCATCTAAGACGAGTCGACCTGGCAACATATAACGCACGCACCCTGAAGGATGACGAGAAGATCCTGGAGCTGGAAGAAGATATAGAAAAGTTGCGTTGGGATATAATATGAGGTCCGAAGAGAGTATGGTAATCCTCGAATCCGGCAACATGTTCTATCACCAGGAGGGCAACTATCTGTTCCAAGGAGGTCTCGGATTTATCGTTCACAAGTCTCTCTATCTAAAGATTGGGAGTGTGTCGACAAGGGTTGCGTATCTCACCATAACGTAAAATTAATACCATACGGTATTCACTGAAGATCATACAGGTTTACGCACCAACTTCGGTACATACAGATAAGATGGTGGACGATATGTAAGAGAATATCTTTGGAGCCATGCATTCCTCCAAAACCCACAATACCATTTTAATGGGAGACTTCAACGAAAAACTAGGCACTCGAGAGAACGGTGAGCTGAAAATAAGGAAATTTGGGATAGGGCAACAGAATCCAAGTGGCCAGCAGCTGACCAACTTTATGGAGAAAGAGAGACTCTTTATGATGAACTCTATCTTCCAAACGTGGCTCCATAGAAAGTGGACCTGGTCGAGCCCCGACTGTTCGAAAAATAATTTGATTGACTTCATTATGACGACCAGACGACAACTGTTCTGTGATGTCTCAGTGATCGCATGGGTAAATACTGGCAGCAATCACTGAAAGGTGAGAGGCACACTGAACCTAAATGTTAAGTTGGAAAGGTCATGTATAGTTACTTATAAATTATAATGACATGTATAATGAATTATACGTGGTAGAGCCATGCTGCAGACATATTAGCAGTATAATTGTAGCACGAATGGGTCGGCTCGACCGGGGAAGGACTACGCTCTCACAGAATACCAGCGTAAAATAGCAGCCTAACACTGTTGCATTTCGTATGGTGAGTGAAGAGAACCGGAGACCCTTTTTTACTGGAAAAGAGGCATTCCATCTTAGTCCTCACGGGTGACAACGCATCTACGTTTTGATTCGCAAATGAGGATAGATGTAGATATCTATGAGCCACAGCAACCACTTACCATCAGGTGGACTGTTTGCTCGTTTGTCACCCTATCCTATAAAAAAAATTAAGTCAACACTCCGTCCCCCTCGTGCTCTAACCCAAAGCGCCGAAAACTTTTAGCTCGAGTTACAAAATCGGTTTCAGTGCCTGGAAGACTGCAAAGAAGTGGACGATATGAATGCCAAACTTGTGGAAACTGTCCACACGGTCGGAGCTAAGTTCTGCAAGACCCGTCACAGAAGAACACAAAAACTCTCCGATCATACACTTAATCTCATGGCTGTTATACGGGAAATTAAGATGCAGTTTTCAGCAGATTAGACAACATACAGGCAACTGAACAAACAGATCTCCAATTGCATGCACTAAAGCAACTTCAATACAGCTCATATTGAAGAAGCGATCGAGCGGAACCAGGCTCCAAAGTCTGTGCCAGAGATTTCTCTGCCAGGAAGAGCCAACTGTCCAAGCTGAAGACCAAATGTGGCAGCATCTTTTCCGGGACACCTATCCGTCATCGTTGAAGCCACACGCAAGTATGAGTAATGTTTCAAGAGCAAGTCTTATCCGATACTATTCAGATGATATCTCAGACGTCAGTCTGGGCTCTCCAGAACCTTGAAAACGGCAAGTCCTCTGGCGAGGATGGAATTACAGCAGAGCTTCTGAAAGCGGGTGGAAAATCGGTACTTGAAATCTTTCAAAGGCTCTTTAATTCCGTCCTTCATGGTGAAAATACACCGGAGGCGTGGAGCAGATGTGCGGTGGCATTGTTCTTAAAGAAGGGCAAAAAATGCTTACTTGAAGAATTTTAAACTGATTTCACTTCTGAGCCGGGTCTACGTGCTGTTTTCGAGAGTCATTACGAATCGTCTCGCATGCAGACTCGACGACTTCCAGCCTCCCGAACAAGCCGGTTTCCGAACAGGCTTTAGCACCATAGACTACATAAATACCCTTCGGCAAATTGTACAAAATACCGCAGAGTACAATCTGCTTCTTTGCCTTGCGTATATGGACTATGAAAAAGCCTTTAACTCCGTCGAAATTTGGGCAGTGCTGCAATCCCTTCAGGGGTGCCAAGTTGACTCTCGGTATATCGGAGTGCTGAAGTGTTTGTACAGTAGGGCTACGATGGCTATCCGAGTACAGAACTAGAGTACGAAACCTATCCAACTACAGAGAGTTGTAGGACAGAGTGACGTCATATCCCCGAAACTCTTCATCGCTTTATTGGAAGACGTTTTCAAGCTACGTTCAGTAGGACTGAAAAGAATACGGTATTTACGTCTATGGCGACCACATCACTCACCTTTAATTTGCCGACGATATAGTCCTTATGGCAGAATCACTGGAGGACCTAAGCACTATGCTTAATGAACTCAATAGTGTCTCCCAACGGACAGGTCTTAAGATGAATATGGACAAAACAAAGATAATGTAACCTGCATGTCACACCTATGTCGGTAGTTGGTGCGAACACTAAGCTCGAAGCTGTTGACGAGTATGTTTACCTAGGACAAATAGTCCGACTACTTGGCTGGGCAGCGTTTGCGAGATTACGACACATCTTCTCGCCAGGCATACCTCAAAACCGCAAAACAAGATTGTACATCCCATGCGTGTTACCAGTGATGACCTATGGATCTGAGGCTTTCTCACAGAATACCAGCGTAAAATATCAGCTTAATGCTGCTGTGTTTCGTATGGTGAGTGTAGAGAACCGGAGACCCATTTTACTGGAAAATAGGCATTCTATCTTAGTCCTCACGGCTGACAACGCATCTATATTTTAATTTGCAGACGAAGATAGATGTAGATGTCTATGGGCCACAGCAACCACTTACCATCAGGTGGACTGTGTGCTCGTTTGTCACCCTTACTCTATAAAAAAAAACGTGGTCGTTCACTATTAGCCGTATTACGGTCAAGGTCGCTCAGCAAGCTATGGAGAGGGCTATACTTGGGGTTTCTCTGCGTGATAGACTTAAAAACGAAAATATTCGCAGTAGAACCAGAGTAACCGACATAGCCTAACGGATTAACAAACTGAAGTGGCAATGGACCGGCTGTATAGCTGGAAGAACCAATAACCGATGTGGAAGGAAGGTTCTCGAGTAACGACCTCGTACCGGCAGGCTAAGTGTAGAGCATCCCCCCACTAGATGTAGTGACGACTTGGTAAGACATTCAGGAAGTCAATGGATGCTTATGACTCTGGACCGTGCTTTGTGGCATTCTTTTGGGGAGGCCTTCGTTCAGCAGTCGACTTTTGAAGGGATGTAGTGATGATGATGATGATGCAGACATATAAAACTTTTTATTCTTTTGTCTGTCTCTCTAAAAACTTTATTTCTGTATGTTTGAATACTGATTCTGATATCGTTCTGAACGGGAACATCGTATCGTTCTGATAGTTTATGGATATTATGTAGTCGTTAATGCTCGTACAGTATGAACAAAAGTTTGACATGTGAAATTGGGCCATGTAGTTAATAATTATACGTCAAAGCGTCATTATGAACATTGTAATTTGATAATTTAGGACAGAACGTAGGGATCAGGAACGAACATGCGAAATGCGCTGGTTAATCAGTCATTGATTACTTATGTGTTTAATTATTGTTAACAATTTAGTTTTAAATTGGAAACTAATACAGCTTTTTATTAATTTAATAACAAATGGAAAATTTGTAGGGGTGAACTTTGTTATATCGGCTTAATTTATTGTCGAATTAGAAAGTAAAATGGAAGAAATGTAAATTGAAATTTCTTATTTTAACGTTGATAAATCAAAATTAAATGACATGAAGCATCAATTTAATGATTGATTGAATAGGTTAGAATTACAGATAGTTATGAATACTCAGAATTTTACTAACACGCGCATTTTATGATGCAAAAGGTAAAGTCTTCTAAGTATGAAGTGCCGGATATAAAACAGAAGATTCTCCGTGTTTGAGAAGATTTGACATCGAAAAAGAAACAGAAAAATCAATTATTCCAGCTAAAGAAGATAATTTGATTAAGTCTTACGATTACAAAGTTGAAATATTTCAGATTTTACTTGACAGCTATGTAATAATTGGACATGACAGATGAAACCGAATGAAGAAAAAGGTAAATTTGTACTGTAAGAGATATTTGTGATATATTTATACATATGTGATAGCTGTGAGAAAAACCACCTAAATTAGGTTGGTTTTCTCCATACAAGGTACAACATTTCAAGCAGCGAAATTATGCAAGATGGACCTATCCGAGATGCGGTCTCGAAAATATGTTTAGATCTTTTTTTTATAGGAGAGGGGGCAAACGAGCATGCGGCTCACCTGATGGTAAGTGACTACCGCCGCCCATGAACAACCGCAACACCAGGGGAATTGCAGATGCGTTGCCGGCCTTTTAAAAAGGAGTAGGCTCTTTTCTTGAAGGTCCCTAAGTCGTATCGGTCCGGAAAAATCGCTATAGTATAAAGGATGATGGGTACATGTATGAAATCTGGTCCCGGCACCAATTGAGATGAGTGATATATATATAGTTGGAAAGTTCTTTTTCCTGTATTCCTTTCCTAATAGAAGAGAATCCTAGCTTGAAAGAAATTTATTTTCATTAGTTTTTTGTCAAGTATTTCTATAGATTTCACTCTGAGATTTCCTATTTTAGCACAAGTATTTGGCATTATTATTATAATTATTATTACTATTTCTATTATCTTAGTAAATACAACAAGTTTGAGGTTGACGGTTCTGTTAAACCTTCGTGTCTAGCATACCTCATATCATACGATGGATACAATATGCGCACAGGAACCTACCGTGCGGCGGCCTGTTAAACATGTACAATAATGATGTAATACATTTCCATTTATATTTACTAAAATGTAGTAAATGTATTGTTTTACCCTTATATGTCGGGAGTGTATACGTGCACGCAAAAGCCAAGCACCATCATGAACTCCATATTCAATGATGTCCTCCATAGCAGCTTCTCTATATTTTTCAATTAGTTATAAACCATTCTTCAGTAGCTGGCTGTAGCAGGACCTTGAGAGTTTAAATTGGTATGTCCCCAATGAGAGCAATATAATATCCTGCTCATCCAATCTTTGCAAATACACATCATCGGCTTCCAATCTTTGGAAATCAGCTCTTCTACTATTTAGTCTTTTTGCTTTTACATAATTGTACAACACGTTCGGTGTTTCTATTTTTTTTGAAATTCATTGTAGAAAAGCGTCTGCGTATTATTGGCTGTTTGCGATTAGGGTGTGGAAGTTGTTTATTATAGCTACTCCTATTTTAAAATTGAGAAATATATCACGCATTGTATTATTAAAATATTTTTGTCGCAACAGTTTAAAATATTTTTTAAAGCGCCCATTAACTACTTCTACTACGCAGCGGCATATTGTTACCATTCGGGAATCATTAGCTTGAGAAGTAGTGTTCTGCGACTGTTCCGGGTTCTTCGTCAGAGGAACGTGGTATTCGTAGCCATAATCTTCGATATGGTTCAAGCTGTCTCTAAACCCGCGATCTAAAATAAATATACCATTGAGACGAAGAAGAATGCGTAGAGTATAATACGAGTATATCCGTCCGTGGTTACAATTAAAAATAGTAGTCCAGTCACATGTGAAGCGCAACATAGTCTGTGCTAAAACACTCTCGTGCAATGACCAATTGGCATTCTATTTTTTGTCTTGCCATATTAAACAACGTCGCAAGTTTGGCATTGGATTCTACTGTGCGTAGTTTTGTCTGTAAAATACCTAAAGGGGTTCTTGGATTTGCATTTGCCTTTCTTAATTAAGGGGTTTGCTCTAAGTTAGAGTTAAATTGTTCGGTATTGCGTCCAGTCAAAAAATAAATTTCTTTTTTTTCCATGTCACCCAGCTCGTTAAAACGTAATCTGGGTACGTTTAAGGCAAGTCAGTAGGTTGAGGTAAACCATTTTAATTATTCTCATTTAGGTGATCTCTAATACTCTAGCAGCGTATAAGACTCGATGACGGGTCTCATATATTCGGGTACGTAAAACTCTTCTTCTAGTCGCTGTTCTTGTTGTGCTGATTGTTCTTGTAGTTCAGGTTGTGTTTTGAGTTAAGACTGGGGTTGAAATTTAAGGGCTTCTGGAAAAAGACTAGTAAAATTAATATACGGCCTGGCTTTCCTGTGCGCGTTGATTGATGGCGTAAACGATCCCAAGGACATTGCAAATGGCTTTAGTGCCCATTTTTTGCTCAATGGTAACATGAGTACTCAAGTGGTAACGACCGCGTTTCTTGCGAAAGATATTTGAAAAGCTATAAAAAGTATGTTAAGAAGTAAGTCACTGGGATATGACGGTCTTAATATTGAGTATCTTTAGTACACCGGGCCACATGTTGAGAGGGTATTGGCTATGTTCTATTCGCTGTGAGTGAGCCATTCTTAGTTGTAGCCGATTTTATGTGGACAGTTTTAGTGCCTGTAGTAAAAAATAAAACTAGTGATCTTACCGACAAAAGTAACTATTTCCCTTGCCACTGTCATAGCAAAGGTTTTTGATGGGTTACTTAATGCACAATTAAACAAACACATGAAGCTGAATGATAACCAGTTCGGGTTTCGACCGCGGCTGTCGACAGAATGTGCAATATTGTGTTTTAAGCATACCGTGAAATACTATAAAAATCGCAAGACGCCTGTATACGCATGTTACCTGGGCTTTTCTAGGGCTTTTGATTTAGTTCGATATGACCGGGGATAAACTGAAAAGCATAAACTTACCTGAGGAGCTCATCAACGTGTTCCATTACTGGTATTCACACCAATTTAACAGCGTACGTTGGGCGGGTGCAGTGTCGGATCCGTATCGGCTCGAATGCGGAGTCAGGCAAGGCGGATTAACATCTCCGACACTTTTCAATTTGTATATGAACGATTTGATAGACGCTCTCAGCAGCCAGCGCGTCGGCTGCCATATCTACGGCGTATGTGTTAACATTCTCAGTTACGCTGACGATATGGTTTTTCTGAATGCGTCGATCTGTAGCCTAAGGATTACTGATACATATTTGTGAAGAGTATGCGAGTGGAGACGGTCTAAAGTACAATGTGAAGAAAAGTCAATGAATGGTCTTTAAGGTAGGTACCAAGTGTCTCCAGGATTTACCACCGGTATTATTGAATAGTGTGACCCAAGAAATGAATAGTGTGAACTAGAGTAATCAATTTAAGTATCTGGGACATACATATAATAACTAATGACCTCAAGAATAATGCGGACATTGAGGGGGTGCGGAGAGCATAGCCGTAGTCTAACATGATAGCCCGTAGATTTGCGCGATGCTCACAAGAGGTTAAGCTCTAAATAGGGTAAAAATTACACTATTTATAGCTTATTGTACATCACTCTATACATCCAGTCTGTGGGTAGACTATAATAAGCGAAGTTACAACGATCTCCGTATCCTGTATAATAACGCTTTCGGGGTGATCTTGGGGCTGCCCCACTTCTGCAGTGCCTCTGGCATGTTTGCGGAGGCGTGCACTCCCAGCTTTCATGCGACCATGCGTAAGTGGTACGCGTCACTGGTGAGTACGGGCCAGCTCCAATATTATCCTGAAAATGATAGGAGACAGATTGGACTGTCCTCTCCTCCGGCATCGCTGCGACAGACATGTCCCAGTAATTGCGGGAGCGAGAAGGTACTAAAATTTTGGCGTTTATTGATTTTAACAAATAATAAATAAAAAAGACTAAAAATGTTTTATTTTTCATGCATCGTAGGCCCATAGCATGTTAGTAATGGAAAAAAAACTTAAGTACTAATGTTAGTAAATAATACATAAATAAAACAAGACAGAAATAAACAAGAAATTGGGGGTTTTATCAGGCTCCATTTAGTAAACGTAGCTTGACAAACCTACCCAGTGTTGAGCCATCTAGCCGCTCCGCAAAGACCTTCAAGACACTATTCGAGCTTTCCCCCACTTTGTCCATCAATGATCCCACTTTTTACGCAGGATCGCAAAGTAGTCGTCTTATTGTAGTGCGTCGGCGAACATGCCTGATGCACTACAATAAGGTCGCCCCAACAGTGACCTGAAGGCATTATTATATTGGATACGCAGGGTATTTGCTGCCTTTTGGGTATGATTGGCCCAAAAACTGCTGGTGTAAAATGTCGTATTTTTATTATATTTTAAAATTTTATGTATTTTAATGTATTTTAATTGTATTTTAATTGTATTTTAATGTATTTTAAAGACATATTATTATTATCTATTATCAAAATAAATTATATGGACCTTATGTTATCAGAAATGAATAAATTTGAATTTGAATTTAAGCGACACTTGAGTTCAGTTAATGTGTCTTCCATTTTGAAGTCTGCCGGCTGAGCTTGCTTGTCCGCCGCATGCTGTTCAAGATGTATTACATTTTTTTCAATATCGCCGACCCTATTTTTCACAGATAAAGTTTGCAAAGCAAAATTCTGGAAAACAATTGAAGTGAATAGAGGCACTCCTGTATGACAGCCATAAAACAGCGGCATTTACTGGCAGTTATCGATATATGGTAACGAAGTGTTGGAATAATATCCCACCACCAATAAGAAATCTTAACACCAATTACAATTTTAAAAATAAATTTAAAACATATATTCTAGATAAACAAAAAACAAAGTATCCCCAAAAACTTCGTTTGTCAGCTATAAACCATGGCATTTTCATTCTTCTAACTCATCATGGTTGTCTAAGCCTTTTAGGTACTGACTTTATTTTTTTATGCAATTTTTTACACTAACACACCCTTTCAGAAATTTTAATATATTGAATCCAAGATGCAACTCGTTGGGGCTGAAAGGACACATAATTAATCTACATATTTATACTGATTATACTATTGTCGTCATTTTCGTCTCATCACCTCGAGGGTAACAGCCGAAAATCAGTGTTTGTTCTCTGAGCAAAATTAATCGCTGAGCTAGAACCCATTTGTTAAACTGCAACACACATGTACATTTAGATCTTAAGATTATGTAATAATTTTTTTGTAATAATACGTATAATACGTTACTTTGTACCTGGAGAAACAAATAAATGCTTTATCTATCTATCTATCTATAACTAGTTTATGTTTAGCGCTTTTATGTGAGATAAATCTCTTGTTAATTTAATTTATATATTTATGAAACTCACTTCCTGTTATATGTAATGTAGTTTCAAGCACTTATATTAGTTGTAATCACATTTCAAAAGCAATTCGAAGTCTAACAGCTGATAGTGATGTTATGATCAGCTGATACGCGGTCAGCGGATTTACATTTAAAATAGTTATATCTACCACTATAACATTGAACCACACACTGAATCATGCCACACTACTGAATTGTCCTATAATATACATATGTATTCACCTCATAAAAATAGCCGTATTTAAATAAAACTTTTTACGACATAAGGTACGACGTAAGAAACGAAACGTCTGACAGCCGACCGAGCTACCCTCCCCCTTTATTATGGGGGATACATGCCATAGTTTCCACGCTTGGAAGCGCATTCGTACAAGTCGCGGCACGTAAGTCTAGCGCTGAACGAAACGTGTAGGGGACGCGCACGAATAAAATTGCACGAATGCGACTGGAGAGCCAATCATTGCATGCGAACGACACACACGACCCAAACAGTGCGACTTATGCGCAATAACGGTCACCGCTAGACTTTTGTGCCGGTAGTTATATCTTTTACTTTAAAGTACTCTTATAACATCATAATTTCGTTTGCTTCTTAGTTTATTTAACGTTTAAAATTATAGGTCTGAGCAATAATGATAAATGTTATACATTAAAGAATATAATGAAACAGGTTTTTATTTCTCTGCCCAATAGTTGCACGGCATTATTCTTAAAGCCCGGTTCTAACAGAGATAGAGCCACGCGGCAGCTTTAGCTGTCGCACGGATGGGCCAGCTCGAACCGGGGTGGTACCACGACCGCACAGAAAACCAGCGTGAAGTAGAGGTTTACCTCTGCGTTTCACTTGGTGAGTGCAGGTGGCCGGAGGCCCTTTTTACTGGAAATGAGGCATTCCATCTTAGTCCTCACGGGTGACAACGCATCTACATTTTGATTTGTAATAGAGGATAGATGTAGATGTCTATGGGCCGCAGCAACCACTTACCATCAGGTGGACTGTGTGCTCGTTTGTCACCCTTATCGTATAAAAAAAAACTTAATATTTTTAATACATGTCATATTGCCCTCTGATATTGGGCATTCTTTCAACTGTTCAGATATTATGAATAATCACTTGGTCGGACGTGTATATTGCATGTTTTAATATTAATAACTAGAGCAGATCAACATTTACAAGTAAATTGAAGATTAAATTAGCCTTATGAAACAGTCGGAGCCGTCGTAACATCAAACATGTTACGTGCGTAGATACTTTGGCGAACTCTCATCTCCGGGGTACCATATCGTACAAGGTGTTAAGAGGTGGCTGAATTGAGTAAATGGCGCAAATAGTAGTGTCTGAAAATAATGACTACATATTTGTGGCATTTGTTGAAGAGACTTAGATTTAGATAGAATTACGAGTAGATCCATATGTCGCTCCGTGCGGTAGACGTGCGGCGGAGTTAAGAAAGGAACTTTATCCGCGACTTGGCGTCACCACTGGTGGCAAGAGGGCTAGTTTTTTTTTGCAAAAGGGCTAAGAATATCTATTCAGCGAGGTAACGCAGCCAGCTTTATGGTAATATACCACGGACTGTGAGACCGTATAATAATTTTGGTTTTTTAATTGTAGTGTCTTTGTTATTCTACAAATATTTGATATTTTTATGTTGAGAAAAAAAGGAGCAAATACAATAAATTTTGGGATTAATTGGGTGGAATATGGGCCATTTGAGAAGATACCTTGACATTTGCCTTTTCGGCTCATAGATTTTTAGCAATAACATTATTTTGGCTGAAATTGAGAGATATATGAGTTTGAATATCGAAAAAGGTAAAATTCAAACTCGACGATAAATTGGATTTCTATGTTAATGGAAGTCTTATATTTAATAATACAGTTTAAAAATATAACTTTTAGTAAATAAATTGTGTATTGATGGCTTTACTAAAAGTTAAACATTTTTTTTTAAATTAAGACCTCCTAATACCCGAACGTAGATCACAAGACCGTGTATTCTGCCCAGGAGTCCATCTGGGTAGCTAACTAGGGTGGAGTGAATATGTATGAAGATTAATTTTTTCGTTAAATGTGTAATATCATAGTGGTGAAAAGCCGACTTTGGATGAGAGAATGAAGAATGTTAAACATATTTTAAGTATTATAATTGTTGGAGGTTGGCCTAGCTCGGAAAATTTAAAAATATGTATAATTTTGTTAATTTTTTGCAGCCTCATTTAGATGTATATAACTCCCTACAATTTACTTAAATATTATTTTGTATGTTTAAAACGCTTACTAGAGACTGAAACATAGATTATTATCTTTATATATAAAAATTACGTGTCACATTGTTTGCCCGCGATGAATTCCAAAACTATTCAACTGATTTCAATGAAATTTTGCACAATGTGTGCAGTTTGGTCCAACTTGCGAGATAGGATACTTTTTATTCCGATAAGAGACCTTCAATATTTTTTATTGCGAATTTAAGGATTTTTTCATAGGAAGGGTCGCCGGAGAGGGCAGAACAACGTCTGCCTGGCCAGCTAGTGTACATATATTTGAGACTGAAAGGTTGAACTGTGAAAATTAACGCTTACTAATGATTGGATGTGTACAGGATTATAATTTCAAAGATTTTTATAAAGTTTTGTTTTAACGAGCATTGAAATGTTTCGGACTTTAACCAACTTCAATTCAAGTGTACTTTTTTTTTTTCGTTTTTTTTTCGTTTTTTATATGTATGTGTCGTGATATCTTCGCATATTGTGAACCGATTTTAATGATTTTTGTTTTTTGGTCCCATTAAATTTCGAAGAAAAAATTTACAATTTGATGTCGGAATACTTTTTGTTAAAAGTTATAATTATTTTCAAAACTTTGTTCTATCAGGGGCACCTCTAAATATAAACCTAAATATAATATTTTCACATTTGCTTATTGAGCCTACACAGCTTTTTGCGGAAATGCGATAGTGAATAACAAAAACACATTTTTTTCTTTCACCTTTCTAGTGCACATAACTAATTGTTTATTAACAAATTAAGCTCGTTTACCCGTGTAGATTTTGAAGTACATAATGGGTTCACAAAAACAAGGCCTTTTAGGAAAACCGGCAAAATTTCTGGGTATTTTTAGAGCCGTATTACAATTTCAGTTGCATTTACAACTAACAATAAAAATACAACTTACAGTATAAATTTACAGCTTATGCTACTGTATTTTGTGTGATGAGTGTAGAGAACCGGAGACTTTTTACTGGTAACTAAGTGTTTATATACTCTTTGCTGGTAACGAGGCATTTTATCTTAGACCTTAGGGGTGACAATGCATCTACATGTTGATTCTTAATTGATGATATAGCCACTGTATCCACTTACCAACAGGACACTGACCTCTATTATGCAAGTACGCTGAACTGGCAACACCGTGACACAATGAGGTGATTTGATTTTCACCATTTTTGCGCTGATAGCAGTAGTGAGCGTCCATGGAACTAATAATAGAGATAGGACAGTATGACAAAATAAAATCTATACCCAGGCCTATGCGATACATCGATTCCTATTATGTATCATTTTAATTTATTGCCATACAATAAATAAATGTATTAATTAATACTTACGTCTTAGATACAAGCGTTATACCTCACTGCATAACAAAAATTGACGCTGCGTTAGTCCATCTACGTTTTTCTTCGTAACTATAGAACGGGTTTTGTTTTAGGTGATGGTGGTTTTACCATTCACCATCACCTGTAACAGACTAGAAAACTTCCAATGAGTAGGAAAAACTGGAGTAAGTAACTACAAAATAAAATAAATATAATTTTGTAAATAATTTATTGTTAACCATTCATTTAGTCCTCATAATAGAGAAAATCAATACGCTGCCAAAATAACGCCTATTTCAACAATATTTATTTTATTTATTTTTATTTATTTAAAAGCTTTATTGATCTAACCATAAAGGTTATAAAGGGTGGACTTAATGCCAGTTAGCATTCTCTGCTAGTCAACCCATGCCGTGGTGAGAAATTAGTGGCAGGTGACTTACATCACTAAATATAATAAATTTATACAGATATAACACACATTAAAATAAGGCTTGTAAATTACACTAATGCATATGAATACAAACAAATACATATAAATCCGTATGTAACAGTTATCTTTAAAACATATACATACATAAATACATATATACATACATACATAATATGTCTGGATAAAGATGATGTTATTGGTCCAATATCTTGTAGGCTATCTTATTTGGTGCTTTCCTAATGTCCTAATGTAAAAATATAAAAAAATAACCCGTTTGAAAATAATAATTCCTTGTAACTAAAAAAATCAGCTTAAACAATATAGCTCCGAGTTGCCCCGTGGCAACATTCATTTGTATCATCAGAAGAACAATTTGAAGGGAAGGGCATAAAAAATTGAGGTGGAATAGTTTTCGGTACTCATGTGCCGATTCCACCTGGACTAAATGGTCATTTGCAAATTATGTCAAATTTAGTTCCCGGTACACTCAATGGCAGTGCTTCAAATCGGTACAAACGTTTTGTGGGGTATAACCAGTCTATCGTACTAATTTATATGGATTGTATTGGGTGGACATTATGCTCGTTCGTTACCCTTATTCTTGAATAATTTTGAAAGTGTTTGTATTGTTATAAATAAGGCTGTTGATTTTCTTTAATAATTAAAAAAACACATGAACGAAGCCACTAGAAAAATTTAGTAACAGACTACATAAGAGTATCAAAAGTCCTGAAGTGACCGCGTACACATTAAGTTGTTATGGTCCCATGTTTACGAAGTGGCGATAAAGTTATCACATTAAATGAAAAGACTTATCCTACATAGTGTTCTTTGAACATACACAACTAAAAAAATATATAAAAATTAACATTCTAGTTGCGGTAGTTGTTCGCGCTGCTTCGTCTTAGCGTTTTAATTATTTATTATTTAAGTAGATGTAATGTAACTTGTATTTTTTAACTTTATTTTTGTAATTTTATTACGTTTGATTTGTTAGGCTAAGTAATAGTACTAAGTTTAACCGTAAGTTGGACCTTAAACGTTAACAACGTTTTACGTTCATATTTCTATCTTTAAAAAAGTATTTGTACTTTTACCAATAGCATATCGTTACGTTTACATAATATGTAGTACTGGCAATAGTCAACGACTGTTCAATTGAATTATTCAATGTACCTTTACCTTTTTGACCCTCAAACTGTTAGCACGTCCTCAAATTTATAATATTAACTCTTATAATTGCATACGAGTTAAATAGTACATTGAATTAGATTACTGAGACTCCTTCGAAGTTTCATTTCTTTGTACCATATTGTACAGTAGCCCTTTTTTAGTTTTTTGCCTAATTACCTATGAATGGAAATATGAATCGCACTGGGCACCTGCCGCACCTTTGCCTCTTTTATAGGTCACTTCAGGTCAGTAAACTAATATTATATCAAGGTGATTTATTTCGTGTCAAGTTTTACGCCATTTATATTGCTTAAAAATACATTTTTTATTTTTGGTATATTTGTTTATTTTATTATTTTAACAGACATAATATATGACTGTTATTTACCGCTCTGCAATTTAATATGATAACCTAATTGGCACCCAGTAACAATTATTATCGATACTTATTGCTCCTTTTTATGATTCTATGTCCAATGGAGATTATATGGAATAATCCGGTCGAAATCCGATGCAATTTCATCGACAATGGGATATAGATAATACCACGAGTTTCGAAATCACGAGATACAAATGCATTGTTATCGACCCCTAAAATTTCATTTCTGGACATAAGTTTGCACCGTTTTAGGAATCATCAATTCACCTATCAGACGTGACAAATGAATTTGCCATAATCGTCACGCCTTGTACGTAGGATAAAATGTATCGTATCTTATTAAATGTTCCTCTTCGTTGTATAAAAAAAGGTCCACTGTCGAAAATAAGCCTCTTCTGTTGCAGGGAGGATTTGTCTTAATCGTCACACTTGACTGACAATCATAGTACTATGAGTTTCGCAATTTTTACGCCGCTGTCCTCCGCCAGTCTTTTATTTTGAAACTCTGGCGTAGCAGCATAAGAAAATTCACTCTGTTTTTATACCGTGGGTGTCAGGCTGACTTCGGAAAATAAAAAAACCCTATAAATGCACATTGCAAAGTTATTAAATTCGGCTGGTAATCAAATTCAAAAAAGTTCATCTGTGCATGCAGTCAAGTACATTCACCGCCTTTACGACACACATTTACGACATACAATAGCGAAAAAATTGGGTGCCTTATCCAATTGTTTCGCTATTGTATGTCATAAATAAAAACAGTGTTTCGGGCGGAGAAAAACAACTCCATTATTGGAAAACTTTTTATTTTAATTTTGAATTACTTTGTTTTTGACTTTGAGCACAGATGTTAAAGACAGAGTTGTAATTATAAGTGAAAACTTGCGGCTTTGAACTCTTCCCTAAGGCAGGTAGTCTCATTGCAAATAGTTGTTTACACTGAGTTGCGGTTTTATTTTAAAAAGAAGTTTTATTAGTCGAAAAAATATTTTGAACTTATATACTTATAGACGTGTGGATTCCATTGTTATTCTTAGAATTACTATTGAAGCGTAGCTTCAATGGGGCTCCCTTCTATTTATATAAGCAAGCAATCTTAGTTCTGCAACACATATTATGCTGTAAGAAATATTAGAAGTCTCACCAATTTTGAAACAGCTTTTTACTATGGGAAAACGCGACTGACATTAAAACTGTATTTTGCTTTGCAAAAGAGGGCCGTAAAGGTAATTTATAACTTACATTGTAAAGGGTTCTTTTGGGAAAAGCTTAACGGAATATATATATATAATATATATATATGTATGCACGTAAAATCACCCTGAGGACTGAGATGAAATGTTTCATTGCCTCTGACTGCCTCGGCAGTTTGTCATAAGCATGACTGCTGATTGCGAGGTCTCGGGTTCGAATCCCGGGCTGGGTCAAAATCAGTTAATGAGTTTTTCTGTCAAGAAATATATGTATCAGCCCGGTGTCAGAAATTTGGCAGTATTTCACCCCCGTACCTCGTAAAACATAAAGCCGTTGGTCCTGCGCCTTATCTCTCTCCGATCTTGTCGGATTACGATCCCATCTGACTACGAGTGAGAGAATAGATAGTGCACCTGTGTTTGCGCATACACTTGGGCACTATAATATTATCTTGGACAGATTATGAATTGGTTCTGAATCGAAGACAACACTTTAGGCAGAAAAAAGCCTTATACAATTTTAACCTCAAATAGGATTTGAGCACAGTACCCGCGACAGTGTAGTACTACCAACTACTTTTTACGACGTTGGTGATTAACATGATATTATATTATTTACGGTGATTCCGTATAATATCAATAGTACTTTATAAAATACTTTTAACATCACTTAAACATTTAAGGTTTGTAAAGTTTGTCAAATTTCAAGTACCACTGAAGTTATACTCGTAAGATTATGACTGTTCCATTGTTTACTTACCGAGCTTATTAGTTATTTTTATATACGGTTTACATTGGTGTTTTGCTTGCTCAAATACAGGTGGAGCATGCTGCCTCGTCTTCGATTTATATATAGTTGCTGTTAATCACTATATAGCCAAAGCAAATACTTGTTTAATTATTTTTTAATGTATATTATTATTTTATTACTGAACTTGAAATTAAGCAAATAAAGACAAATTTTACACAATCGTTTAAATGTATATTTTTAACAAAATAAAAGAGATATACAAGTTTATATCATAAATGTGGCACCTTATGTTTAATTCGAAATAACATTTATATAACTCAGTCCCTTTATAGTTTAGTTTAGATAAAAGGTGTTCAGAAAAAAAAAACTGTTCTCGCAAAGAATAATCTTTAAACTAAGTGCTGTTTTCATTTGTACTGCATACAAATGGCTTCAATTTACATAATAAACGTTTTTGACAAATTTGCTTGTGCACATGATATAATATGCAATCTTCAGTAACGATGTGGGCACACATGGCATGTAGTTTCGTCGTGAATATAGGCAACAGGGCGAGTCTAATATTTTAACCGTTTTTGTTTTGGGTTTAAGAAAATTGTTCTGACAAAATGTAATGCTTTTGAATTACATTAGAATCTAGATTAGCTATAATGCTTAGTAGGACCGTTGGAAACAGCAGTTTTTTTTATTATTTTGATTTGTTATAGGGAAGATGCTGCTGCCTGATGTCCTGTTTCATTTCGCCCTGTTGCTTCTTACGATGTCCAATAGATGATATGGGATGATGGATTGTACCATATCACTATTACAAGCAGAGGGATCACTACGCGGTGGTGTAAGAGAATTATACTAAAGAGAGCAAGAACACACTTCCTCATATTATGCCTTTACTGTGATCCTAACCCTAATAAATCCACTGGCAGGCCATGCATACTTGGAAGAAGTTGTCGATACTCATGATGATGGCTGTGCTGTCACATACATAGCTTTTTAATAGACCTTCAGATTATTAAAGTTCATGCAATCGGCAAGATGCTAAATTCATATTAAGAAATAGAAGTGGTAGCACACCCTCTGTGATATGCGTGAATATGTTTAACCCTTTCGCTGTCCCGTGCACTACATATAGGTCACTGCTAATGTGTTACAATTGTGTCTTGAAATCGGACAGTGAAAGTGTTAAGTTTATTTTTATTTTTTATTTTGTAATAAAAATGCCATTTTAAACTAAGAATTAAAAGATGGATTAAACAACCGATTTGCAATTATCAGATTTTTTTAAAGGATAGATTAATTGTATATTTAGATTTGTATGTTACAAATCTAAATATACAATTGTATAATAAAAGCTAAATTTTTTACTTTTATATTAATTTGTTGAAACCTTTTAATGACCTTTTATAAAAATTGACCTTTGAAAACTTTTAACTTGATGATTGACAAATCAGACCTAAAGATAAAAAAAAAACATCATGATGTTTTGGGTGTTGCGTATAAATTTTAGTTAATAGGTCTGGAATTTCATTAAATTAAATAGATAGTAATATCCTTGACGATAGTAGAAATTGTTTTGTTTAGTGTAATAATTAAGCATTATTTTATGCCGAACAATATTTTCGTAATCATTTAAACTTCTAAATCATTTAAAATAATGGATAAAGGTATATTCTGGTATGACAGAAAACCAATTTCGTGGTTTTGAAATGCGTTTAGTATTTTTTTTTACAAAATACCCCATATGTTACAAAAATCTCATTACTACTCGCTACGTTACGCAGGTTTGTAACACACATCAAAAGTATTGGAAGATTAACTGCTGAGATGTTATGATTAATTTTCCATTTTAATACCACATTCACGAGTAACTTTAATTACTTCACAGCTAAATAAAATGAAAACATGTGAACGCATAGAATTTTGAGTTGTTGTTAATTTATGTGGAAAAAGAACGGAAAGGAAATTAACAAAGTTAGAACGTAGCTTGCTCTCAAATACGATTAATTTTAATGTTCGACGCTTAAAATAAGCAAATAAAGCAAAATGGATCAGACAAAAATACAGAAATATAGAATTTATTAATGTGTTTGTACAGTTGGATAGAAAGAAGAGAAAGATAGATACTCGTAGGGTTGCAAATACATATAATATTTACGGAGCCCATCCAAATATTCAAGTTACAGTAAAAATAGAAGTAAAACACAAAAATTTTCCGCCCAAATGTATTAACGAAGGTGTGTTTGCAGCAATGGTACTTATGGGACTCAGTTATTAATGAGTGTAATAGGCGTATACTTTTTTCTCCGCTTTAAAAATAATATAGTAAAGTGGGCAGGGTTGTCATACGATGACGTCGCAAGAGAATCCATCACCCTATGTCATCTCGTGGGTGGTACGTGTATGCGAGTATGGGAAATGGTAGAAAAGTTCTTATGACGTCCAACTGATGGCGATAAAATGATCTTATTTACCGTTACCGTTACAGCCTATTAAAAGTCCACTGCCGATCATAGGCTTCCCCCTTAGATTGCACCATATTTGCCACGATCTTTTCCATAGTTGCCACGCTTGGCGTTTAGGTTGTATTTGGGAAGACGTTGCTGCACATCTCCTGGTTTTGGTTCCCTCTGTTGCCTCTTATCATTTATTGATTGATTGAACAAAAATTATTTTTTCTTGACTCCATGACATGCATTTTACCAAACGCATAAATAACACGACACAAATAGCAACGAGTGCGCCGGGTGTCGCGCGCTCGGGTGATCGGTGCGTGTCATCGAGCTGCTTGACTCGCTGTACTGACATGCCGAATATTTGACTTGTAACGTGCTCACATTGAGCAAATACTCATGTCAGTCGCCATCTTTAGTTATCAGGTGTGATAAAGGATCTTTATATTGATTTTCAATTAAGGAAACATGTAGGTATCTATGGGCCACAGCAACCACTCATCATTAGGTGGAATGTGTGCTCGTTCATCACACGTATTTCTTTATAAAAATCATACATAATCGTGTATAACATTTATCATACATAGAATCGCATGACCTTATCTCTTACAGCCCAAATGGCTTACATACGAGTTAAGTTGTCAAAGACGGGGTAAATATCTAAAAATGTTTTGATGTTCAGACACCTACTGATTATCATTATCATTCGTCATTAGTTGCATCATCAGTTTCCCTCTTTATAAGATCGATGGACTATAAAACCCTCTTGGCTAATGATTTCTTATATTCACGCGAACACTGCACGCGATTCTATCGCGTTTAATTAACGGATTTAAACGTAAAAGAAAACGTAAAATTTACGAAATCTATCACGCTTAACTAAAATTTTTAATTCACGACGTTTCGGGTGATTTACAGCACACATATTCGGGAGGGAGGGAGGATGAGGTATAGTATCTTAAAGTCTTGCAGTAGTATTATAGTAGTACTCCTACTCCCAAGGTGTAGTCCCGAATTCATGGAAGACAGCTTTGTTCCACCCGATCCCTAAAAAAGGCGACCGCTCAGACCTGTCCAACTACAGGCCTATCGTCATCACCTCCTTATTCTCCAAAATAATTGAATCCATTATTTACTGCCAGCACATGCGGTACCTTGAGGATCACCAGCTGATTAGTGACCGCCAATACGGTTTTTGTCGGGGTAGATCAGCTGGTGATCTTCTGGTCTACCTGACCCATAGATGGGCGGAGGCAGTAGAGTTTAAGGGGGAGACGTTGGCCGTTAGTTTGGACATAGCGAAGGCCATCGATTGGGTTGGGCACAAAGCGCTTCTTACGAAGCTTCCTTCCAATGGGCTTCCCGAGAAATTGTGCAAATGGATCACCAGTTGCCTTGCTGATCGGAGCATCAAGGTTGTAGTAGACGGTGCATGCTCTGATTTCAAGCCTATCAACGTTGGTGTTTCACAAGGCTGAGTGCTATCACCAACGGTGTTTTTCCTGCATATCAATGATATGTTGCAAACTTGTAACATTCATTGCTATGCAGGCGACAGCACTGGTGATGTCTTACATACCGGCTGTGCCAATATTTCTCGGGAAAACGTCACCGAGTACCGGGACAAACTTGTGTCTGAAGTCGAGTCTTTACTGGACAAAGTCTCGGATTGGGGGCGACTAAATCTAATCCATTTCAATCCCCATAAGACCCAAATTTGCGCGTTTACCACTAAAAAGATCCCCTTTGTCGTATCTCCTTAGTTTCAAGGCACTCTCCTTGCTGCCTCAGATAGCATCGGAATCCTCTGCGTCGAAATATCGAGTGACGTGCAGTTTCGTAGTTAGTCACTTGGAAGGGAAGGCCAAATTAGTCTCTAAAAATCTTGGCGTGCTCAGCAGAGCGAGACAGTATTTCATGCCGGCACATCGCGTACAACTTTATAAGGCGCAAGGTCAGCCTCACATGGAATACTGTTCTCATTTCTGGGCACGGCACCCCAGTGCCAGCTCCTTCCACTTGACCGCATCCAGCGCAGAGCGGTTCAAATCGTTGACCACCGAGTTCTTTCTAATCGACACGATACACTGGTACTGCGTAGGAATGTTGCATCCCTTTGCAGTTGCTATCGAATCTACCGCGGGGAGTGCTCTGAGGAATTGTTCGGATTAATTCCAGCCGCTAAATTTCACGAACGCACATCACGTCGAAATTCACGATACCATCTTTACCATCTGGATGATTGGCGGTCCACGAATGTGCGTTTTAGTAGGAGTTTTCTTCCTCGTACAACTTCTCTGTGAAATTAATTCACACACACCCCAGTGCCAGCTCCTTCCACTTGACCGCATCCAGCGCAGAGCGGTTCAAATCGTTGACCACCGAGTTCTTTCTAATCGACACGATACACTGGTACTGCGTAGGAATGTTGCATCCCTTTGCAGTTGCTATCGAATCTACCGCGGGGAGTGCTCTGAGGAATTGTTCAGATTAATTCCAGCCGCTAAATTTCACGAACGCACATCACGTCGAAATTCACGATACCATCTTTCCCATCTGGATGATTGGCGGTCCACGAATGTGCGTTTTAGTAGGAGTTTTCTTCCTCGTACAACTTCTCTGTGAAATTAATTCCACCGGCGATTGTTTCGGACCGATACGACTTAGGAACCTTCAAAAAAAGAGCTTACACTTTTCTAAAAGGCCGGCAACGCATCTGCAATTCCCCTGGTGTTGCGTTTGTTCATGGGCGGCGGTAGTCACTTACCATCAGGTGAGCCGCATGCTCGTTTGCCCCCTCTTCTATAAAAAAAGACAGTTTGACTGATATAAAGAGTCAATATAATTATAGTCTGTAAGTCATCTTAGTGGAGTCCATTGGCTTTTTTAAAATAAGGGTAACAAACGAGGGTAACAGAATATCGGTGACAAACTAGCTCACAGACTACCTGATGATAAGTGGTTGCTGTGGCCCATATACATCTACATTTATCCTTAATAAGAATCAAAATGCAGGTGCGTAGTCACCACTTAGGAATGAAATGGAATGCCTCGTTTCTCCGGAAAAAAAGGATCTCCGGTTCTCTACACTCACCATACGTAACACAAAAGCATTAAGCTGCAGTAGTCATCTACACCAGTCAGGTGGACTGTAAGTTTGTTGTTCACTTGAATTTAAAATTAAAAAATGCCTTTTCTACGGCTTCTACGGCTTAGTAAATGAAATGTGAAAAATGAAGCAAATGTAGGAAACTACATTTTTGCTCGCCAATTATAACTCTGATGAACTCAAAACTTTGGAAAATTAATTAACACGGCTTAACTTCATATTTTTCCCCTTTAATCAGCACAACCCACGTTGCTGTGACAATAGTTTTGACTACGAAATATATATTTAATTTATATCGAATTTTATACACTTATGTTATATATTATGTTAATATTGCATTTCTAAGGTTTTGGCCAGAGTTTCAAAAAGTAAAACGAGAAATCTACTTTTTACAGTTGGGTTGTGCCTATATTCATACTAAAATGATTATAGGTCGGGGCCAGGGCCAGTCCTAAATGCATTTTAGCGAACATATTCGCGAAATATTATTTTTTATGTGTTGTAATGTAGCAGATTATGAATTTTGAAATTGACGGCTCCGTGGCGCAGTGGATTAGCAATGAGTAGATGCGCTGGGGGCCGCGGGTTCGAATCCCGCACAGAACAAGTATTTATATGGCCTACAAATAATTGTTCCGGGTCAGGATCTTTTTCCTCGTGAAATCTATGTTTGTTAACTGTCTCCACAATACAGGAGAAAATCCTAGTATAGGGGTAACGTTTTTAAAAAAAAAGAAAAAAAAAAGAATCCATCACAACACTTAGTCCTGTGGGTGTCGTAAGTGATGACTATGGAAAATAACAGAAACATCATACACATAGCTTCCGATAGATGGAGGCATAGCTTTCACGTTTACGCCAGGGTAATATACCCAGATCCGTGACGAAAAGCAGTATCAAAGGTGTTCACCTCTCGCCTTCCAAGCGTGACGAAGGGAAATACTCCCTACAATGAGAGAGGCCCATGTCTAGGTTTTAACTTTTACTGTCTGATGATGTTGAAAAGGAAGAAGAATTATAGATACGCATGTACCTTATCATGTTTTTCTTAGGCACTGCTGGTGAAGCAGCACTAAAAATTTAAATTAATTATCTCATTGGTACCTGTACGGAACGAACAGATTGCTAGAGTAATATAATATATTTAAAGGTGAGCACATATTCTCCTTGAGCTTTCTCATACGGCCAGCAGTGAAGGACTAAGTCTCAGATCCATAAGTAATCACTTGCAACACGAACTGGTTGTATAATCTCGTTATCAAGTTTTGAGGTATACTTGACGAGAAGATATGTAGTCTAGTAGAGAGAAGCCCTACACATCGTCCGCCGGTACCAGGCCGCCACTCGAGAACCTTTTTTCGCCATCGGTTGTCGGTTCTTAGAACTACATGGCTGGCCCATTGCAACTTCGTTTACTAATCCGTTGGGATAGGTCGGTCACTCCGGTTCTACAGCGGATATCCTCATTTCTATGTTTATCACGCAGAGAAACCCTGAGCATAGACCTCTCTATAGCTCGCTGAGCGACCATGAGCTTCCACATACGGCCAGCAGTGAAACGACCACGTCTCAGTTCCTTAGATCTTCACTGGCAACACGCACTGGTTGTACAGTCTCGTTTTTAAGTCTTGAGGTATACCTGACGAGAAGATGTGCCGTAATTTCCCGAATACTGCCCAGCCGAGTTGAATCCGTCGATTGACCTCTCGATCGAAGTTGGACTTACCTAGTCGGACTATTTGTCCCAGGTAAACATACTCGTTAACAACTTCGAACTTAGTGCTCCTAACAAATACCGGCATAGGTGTAACATGGACGTTACACATGATCTTTGTTTTATCCATGTTATATGTCCATGTAACGTCACCATTCTGCAGTCGGCTAGATTTCGTACTCTGGTTATATACTCGGATAGCCATCGTAGCTTTACTGTATAAACACTTCAGTACTTCGATATACCGACAGTTAACTTGCCACCGCTGACGGGACTGTAGCACCGCCCAAATTTCTCATAGTCTATATAAGCCAGACATAGTGGCAGATTGTACTCTTCGGTTTTCTGTACAATTTTCCGAAGGGTATGTTTGTGGTCTAAAGTGCGAAAGCCTTTTTGGAAACCAGCTTGTTTGGGAAGCTGGATCTGATCATCTGATCCATACCTCTGGTGTAGTGCCACCATGATGGACGGAATTAAAGAGCTTCTGGAGGATTTCAAGTACCGGTTTTTCATCTGCTTACAGAAGCTCTGCTGTAATTCCATCCTCGCTCGGGGACTTTTTAAGGTGCTAGAGAGCCTTTCTAATCTCACTCCGACTGACGTCTCGAATATCATCAGAATAGTATTGGATAACACTTGTTCTCGGATAGTTTCACACACTTGCATATGGCTCCAGCGATGATGTGTAAAGCCGACCATAGAACTTCTTAATCCCACTCTAAATCTCTGGTCTCCCGGAAATAGCGCTGCCACACTCGGTGTTCAGGCTAAGGCTCAGAATATTTATATAAAATACCCGATTCAAGGGCTTCACTAGAGACGAAGAAGGAATGCGAAGCCCACTAAAAGCGTTACGTACTCAATAAAAATGAAGAAAAACTCAAGAGAAGTAATTTAAATTTTTTACACACTTCCAATTAAAACTAAATATTATCTTTTTAATTTTATTGGTGTTGGCAGGGATCGAAATCAGGATACTCACAGCAAATTTACCAGTCCTGATTTACCATGTGCTGAAAGGTGGAGCAAATAATCGTAAAGAAACCTCAATGTTTAAGCAATTAGCACATAGAGACAAGAGCATACTTTGATAAATTAATGTTACAGATGATTTCGCACCGCCTTACTCAAAAAAAAGGCAGAGAAAGGCTGTTTGAAATTGTTAATTTCAATTGTCATACTTACTACCAAAAGTGACCAATGACCACGTGAAAGGACGTATCATTTTGTTTAATTTATCCCCCTATTAGGATTGTACATTAATTAATTTATTCATTACAGCCTTTAAAAGTCCACTGTTGAACATAAGCCTACCCATACATATTTTTTATAGGATGGGGTGACAAACGAGCACACAGCCCACCTGATGGTAAGTGGTTGCTGTGGCCCATAGACATCTACATTTATCCTCATTTGCGAATCAAAATGCAGATGCGTCGTCACCCGTGAGGACTAAGATAGAATGCCTCTTTTCCAGTAAAAAGGGTCTCCGGTTCTCTACACTCACCATACGAAACACAGCAGCATGAAGCTGCTATTTTACGCTGGTATTCTGTGAGAGCGTGGTCGTTCCCCGGTCGAGCCGACCCATTCGTGCTACAACTATACTACTAATATAGCTGCACCATGGCTCTACCACGTATAAAATGCATTGTCCAGTAGGAAGGATACTTGCTATAGTATGCCACGCTTGGCAAGCGAGTTCACAATTCCAGTTTCTCTATTATTATTGAGTTTTTGTCTAGAAAATGCTGTTTATCCATTTCTTATTTCTCTTTCCTTTTATCGGCTCTTACGATACCTAAGGAATGATATGGGGTAGTATAGGGCAGATTAGTGGCGTTAATGATATGGGGTCGATATTCTTACGTCGCCAATATATGGCAGCATTATTATATAGAGTACGATGAGTGCACGATACTTATTAGGGTTTTTTTAATTCCTTTTCATCAAGAGTCCACTACTGAACAAAAGTTAACACATATATTGCCAATACCATAGTTGCCATGCAATTTGGCTACAACCGATTGCATTTAGCTCAAATTAAGTGCATTCAAGACATCTTCACAATATTTCACATTAATACAAATGAGTACATATTTTGATGGGTTGTCGAATAACACTGAAACAAAAATCAAAATATAAGCCTTTTTATAACTAGATAATTAAATATGCTTCGGTCAATTCAACCAAAATTATGCTATCAATCTATCAGTTGCTAAAAAGCAGTGATTCGTACACCGATGTCTAGAGATCTTTTCAATTGCCCTATATTTTACACAATTCACCTCGTGTAAGTCGATAGAGAGGAAGAAAAAAATAGCGCGACACAAGCGTTTGATACTGTCACATTATAACTATGGTCGCTTTGTCAAGAGCGCAACAAAAGTGTGCAAGAAAAAATATTTTCTAAACTAGAACTTTATTTTCTTTAAAACTTAAAATTCCCAAATGTCTATTCTAATATAACATCACTCAAATGTTCTGAATTATTTTTTTAAGAAGTAACTATGGGAAAAGCCGGAAAGATCCCATGGTTTTTAAACAGTTCGCGATATGACCAACTCATTACCAGGCTAAACGTAAAATATTCAGACCGGTGACAGGTACCACCGTCAAAAGAGGCCATTCAGTGCAAGCGTGGCGATTATGGTGAATTTTCAATATAACTATAACTATAAATATAAGAAGCCTCTCGTTAAGCAGAGACTTTTTCGGGGTGAAAAAAAAATAGAACTGTTAAACCAAACCTGAGACTGTTGGTTGTCTTACTCATTTTTCATCACTTTAAAATTGTATGATTAAGAATTTATTCCTTAAAGCGTTTTACGTTAACGCTTTATAAAAATTGAATTATTTTTATTAAAGGAAAATTTTTAAATCACGTCAATTTATGCAATTAACTTAATGAAGGATGCTTAAATTTTAAAGGTATTTGCTAAAATACTGTTCTGAAATGTCAATTTATTTATCTTTAGTAAAATTTAAAAGTAGATTTTTTTTGACTGTACAAATGACTATATATTTTTGTCTATCTTGTCTACTATTTTTTTATTTTATTTTGACAAAGTAGTGTTGTCATTACATTACAATATTATTTATTTGTGCTAATAAACATCATTTTGTTTGTCTAGACACTGCACGGTTTCCTCTTATAATTAGATATGTGTACAATAGTGGTTCCTTTTATCCTCCATTCTTCCATTATTTTTCTAGCAATTATTGTGCTTTTTATTAAAAGCTTATATTTAACTTGCAATGGTAAGGTCAAATATTGCAACTGATTTTTAAAGCAGCGATTGAGATTAAATTTTGCACACAACATGTTTTTATTGGATGACAATGCATGCTTAGTTAAGTAACGTCATACTAAATCCAATATGGCAGATTATTCAAGAAGGTGGTCTAGTTATTTTCTATGAACACCCATGATATGGGTATCAAATGAAAGGATTTGCCGAGAAGATTACGAAAGTAAAAAGACGTTAGTCTAAATCCAATATGATTGATTTCCAAAGATGGTGGACTATGTTTTTTTTTTTAAATTAACCCCCATGATATGCATATCAAAAGAAAGGGTAAGGGATAAGGTTGCTGAGAAAAATACGAATAAAATTACATCTCCGTTCAGCTCTTCGAAGAGATGGTGTACTACTACCCGGATAAACGGTAAGACTTAGCGGGGTCGCGTCTTAACTAATATCGTGTACACAGGCAAATTCTAGCGGTGGTGAAAAAAATTCAAAATGGCGGAAAAATGGCCGCCATACCAATTTTAAAGAGTTATACCTGGGTTAAGGTTAGGGATAGTTTGATGATGCACTAATAAATGTTGTAGGGACCGATAAGGATCCACTAATGGCGATAAAAAAAATTCAAGATGGTGGATCTAAAATGGCGATCAAAATCAACACTGACGCATTAAATTAAATTAACAGACTTAAAACCATGTCAAGCAATAACTAAAACATGAAAATATGAATAATAAAAAAAAAACATTTAAAAAAGCTTTTTTTGAAATGCTCTAAAAAGAAGAAAATAAAATTTAAATTAAATCAAAACCATCAATTTATTACATTACGCAATCTATATGATATAAACCTTGTCGCAAGATTTACCTGTGTACATAAACAAGTATACAATATGTAAATTAATATGTAGATAATTCTAAGAACAAAAATGCTTTTATAAAGCACATAAATTTCGCGTCAAGCTTTTATATCACTTATACTGTGTAATATAAAAAATTGAGAGATTTGATTTAATTTAGAGATTATTTTCTTCTTTTTAGAGCATTTTAATAAAAGCTTGTTTTTTAAAATGTCTTTTTACTATTAACTTATTTGTTATAACGACCATGATTTCAAAAAAAAATTATAATTAGTTACATGAAAATAAAAGACAAAACTAAAAAAAAATAATTGCTATCGTCTTTGAATTCTAGAATTCTAAATGTTAAGAAACGCCGTAACAATGTTAAAGTTAGGTAAAGTAATTGTTACTCTGAAATTAACTAACTGTAAGATATAATCGAATAAATAAAATCAAACACCTTGAAGCAGTTAATTATAATGATAATAAGTTATATTTATTTGAATAATTTAAGTAAATGTAGCTTTGAACCTAAAATTTTGACAAAGGATATTTGTTTGACAAAATTTTAAATATAATATTTTTTATTTTGAGGCTTTAATATTAAAAAATTTTTTTGGAAAATCCAATTGTGCATTAAGCGCATTAAAAAATACGTATAATATGATGACCTATATTTAAAGGATTTTAAATACACACAAGTTTTTACTAATAATCTTATTACTATACTTCAAATATTCCGATCATTTTATGTCAAACTTCAATTAAAAAAAATATTGGAAAATTCAAAAGTTAAGTCACGCTCGACGCAAAATGCTCATATGATAGTGAAAAAATTAAAAAAAATGTAATTTGTAGTTCTATTCATCAAAAAGTTCCAGTAGCAGTCACCGAAGTACACCTTCAAGTCATTCCGTCAAGTTCGGAGGTAAGGTCTATTCATAACTAACAAAACGATCCCAAATTCGGCGCATCTAGTTGTCCTCGCCGAGGAGTTCCAGTAGCAGTCATCAAAGTCCATATTCAAGTCACTCTATCAAGGTAAAGTTTCGTCATAACTAACAAAACGAGCCCAAAATCGGTACACCTATTACTACTCGTCAAGGAGTTCCAGTAGCAGTCATCGAAGTATACTTTTAGATCACTCTTTCAGGTCCGGAGGTAAGGTCTCATCTTAACCAACAAAGCGAGGCCAAATTCAGCACATCTAACTAGGCGTGCTGAGTTCGGCTTAGTACTAAAACTACTAGAAGTTTACTCTTCGAGGAGTTCCAGTAGCATTCATCGAACTACACTTTCAGGTCACTCTATCAAGTCCGAAGACAGAGGCAGATTAAATGTCGACTGCGCCCTAGGCTAGCCTAGCACCTCATCGGCACCCCTCTAGGAGCCATTATATCTATTATAAATAAAATGTACTCATTGTGCAAATAAAGTATATTATAATTTAAGAACATAGTTTAATAATTGCAAAATAATTAGGAGTAATAAAATACGATGATATTTTTTTCGTTTAAAAATTTTCGCACGCGCCTTTTTAACTTTGCATCCATAGGCACGTCCCTAGATTGCCTTAAGGATAATCCGCTACTATTCAGAGGTAAGGTCTCATCATAACTAACAAAACGAGCTATAACTCAGCACATCTATTACTATTACTACTCTTCGAGAAGTTCCAGTAGCAGATATCGAAGTATACTTTCAGGTCTCCATAAAGTCCAAGATGTATAACTAATCCTGCTAGTACATACTTTCAGCGAAACAAAATATTGTACTAAAAATCTGTGATTATAAAAATAATAATGATATCTTACCTTGGTCAGGTATGTATCAAATATTTGGTTCTAAACCGATCGATATTTTTCAGCACTAACAAACGACCACTCACGATGGCAGCTGAACCTGGAGTAAAAAGTACTCTGTGACCCGGAGTAAGGCAAAGTGTATTTACTAAAATACATTAATACAAGGCTGCTCAAAACACCGAAAATTTCGCTATTTCTCAACCAAAAAAAAAAAATTATAACTAAACAAAACAAAATTAAACTGCCATTTACATTCTTTAGTTTCTCACAAGATAGATGAAGAGTTTAAAATATATATGAAGTTGAACAATTGATATTTTTAAAAGTTATTGTGTTTACACCTCCATTCGGACATGATAAATTTACGCCTTATGCCACTAAAACCGCTTTTTTATGTAGAAAAAGCAATTTATCGATTTAAAAGAAGTAATAAGTTCAACAATAATTTATCTATATTTTTCCGAAAAACTTAAAGACACTAATATTAGCTTACTGTACTCGTGGAAACACAAATGACTTCGTTAACATGACTGCTAATGTAAGATGTGTGAAACTATCACATAGCTTACGGTAGAATCGTGATTAAAAATGCCTATGTCGCACTAACATGGTACTGCTAAGTAAATGCAAATTGTCCCCTTTGTCTAAGGCTATTGATCGTAATTGAACTTACTCGTTTAGATCTTACGTAAGATGTTTTCGACTCCAGTTATTGCTTTTATGGTACGTTTT
The DNA here is from genome assembly GCA_963668995.1 of Parnassius mnemosyne. Lineage (NCBI taxonomy): Eukaryota > Metazoa > Arthropoda > Insecta > Lepidoptera > Papilionidae > Parnassius > Parnassius mnemosyne. The sequence goes on along the minus strand of CAVLGL010000035.1, from coordinate 13,273,161 downwards.
GAAGAAGAGTATAGCTCTTATTTAACATATGTACCCGTAAGTAGAAATAACCATTTTCGCTGTTGTATTTAGCTTTGAAAGATAAATAGTGTCAGTATAACTTAATATAAAGGTCATTATAGCCCATCTCTTAGAAGTAATAACGGAATCTGTTTCCTTCTTCGAAATTGTTGTATTTGTGAAACCCTTGCATTTGAATTGTCTATGGATTTGAGTGACGACTTACCATTAGCTCATGTTTGTCATTCAGCGTTACTTTATAAATTTATATATATATATATATATATATATATATATATATATATGTATATGTATATATATAAATTATCATAACATTAATATATATATATTAATGTTATGATAGTTGGTGCATGATTAATAATGAGTCGTGGTGTTTTAGCCCAATCTGTATCTAACAGTCTGGCACTCCCCTAAATCCTCTGGCCGAACGGTGTGCCCTTAATTGATTGATTTGATAATTTGACATTTAAGTTTAAAAATCAAGAAAGTATCATCAGCAAATAATACTATATCATGATTATCCTCTACAAGGGAAGGTAAGTCATTAATATACACTAGAAATTGGAATGGGCCGAGAATCGAGCTCTGAGGGTCACATATTACGACAGGTATATATAATAATTAGTCCAGTATATATAATAACAATGAAAAATTACTATAATAATAATTAAAGATCCAGAAACTATATAGCTATACGTCTAGGATGTACGACAAAGTCTTAATGTCAGCTTTATATTAAAACTTAAATAAATCGAAGAAATATGAAAGAAAAGAGAAGGAGACGTCTCCATACATTCTTGGGCCCAAGTGTTAATAATATGAAAGTAGGACCATTTGAAAGCGTATATATAAACAATTCATTGCTACGTGAAACAGGAGATCAGGTAGCAGCATCTTCCCTTTAACAACTCAAAATAATTAAAAAAAAACTGCTGTTGCCAACCGTCCTACTAAGCATCATACCTAATCTAGATTCTAATTTAATTCAAAAGCATTACATTTTGTTAGAACAATTTTCTTAAACCCAAAACAAAAACGGTTAAAATATTAGACTCGCCCTGTTGCCTTTATTCACGACGAAACTACATGCCATGTGTGCCCACATCGTTACTGAAGATTGCATATTATATCATGTGCACAAAAAAATTTGTCAAAAACGTTTATTATGTAAATTGAAGCCATTTGTATGCAGTACAAATGAAAACAGCACTTAGTTTAAAGATTATTCTTTGCGAGAATAGTTTTTTTTCTGAACACCTTTTATCTAAACTAAACTATAAAGGGACTGAGTTATATAAATGTTATTTCGAATTAAACATAAGGTGCCACATTTATGATATAAACTTGTATATCTCTTTTATTTTGTTAAAAATATACATTTAAACGATTGTTTAAAATTTGTTTATCTTTATTTGCTTAATTTCAAGTTCAGTAATAAAATAATAATATACATTAAAAATAATTAAACAAATATTTGCTTTGGCTATATAGTGATTAACAGCAACTATATATAAATCGAAGACGAGGCAGCATGCTCCACCTGTATTTGAGCAAGCAAAACACCAATGTAAACCGTATATAAAAATAACTAATAAGCTCGGTAAGTAAACAATGGAACAGTCATAATCTTACGAGTATAACTTCAGTGGTACTTGAAATTTGACAAACTTTACAAACCTTAAATGTTTAAGTGATATTAAAAGTATTTTATAAAGTACTATTGATATTATACGGAATCACGGTAAATAATATAATATCATGTTAATCACCAACGTCGTAAAAAGTAGTTGGTAGTACTACACTGTCGCTGGTACTGAGCTGAAATCCTATTTGAGGTTAAAATTGTAATAAGGCTTTTTTCTGCCTAAAGTGTCGTCTTCGATTCAGAACCAATTCACAATCTGTCCAAGATAATATTATAGTGCCCAAGTGTATGCGCAAACACAGGTGCACTATCTATTCTCTCACTCGTAGTCCGATGGGATCGTAATCCGACAAGATCGGAGAGAGATAAGGCGCAGGACCAACGGCTTTATGTTTTACGAGGTACGGGGGTGAAATACTGCCAAATTTCTGACACCGGGCTGATACATATATTTCTTGACAGAAAAACTCATTAACTGATTTTGACCCAGCCCGGGATTCGAACCCGAGACCTCGCAATCAGCAGTCATGCTTATGACAAACTGCCGAGGCAGTCAGAGGCAATGAAACATTTCATCTCAGTCCTCAGGATGATGATAGTGTTCCCAACAACTACCGGCATAGGTGTGACATGGACATTAAACATGATCTTTGTTTTGTCCATGTTCATCTAAAGACCTATCCGATGGGAAACACTATTGAGGTCATTGAGCATAGAGCTTAGGTCCTCCAGCGATTCTGCCATAAGGACTATATCGTCGGCAAATCGAAGGTGAGTGATGTACTCGCCATTGATGTTGATACCGTATCCTTTCCAGTCCAGAAGCTTGAAAACATCTTCCAATGCAGCGATTAAGAGTTTCGGGGATATGACGTCACCCTGTCTTACACCTCTCTGCAATTGGATAGGTTTCGTACTCTGGTTCTGTACTCGGATAGCCATCGTAGCCCTACTGTACAAGCACTTCAACACTTCGATATACCGATAGTCAACTTGGCACCGCTGAAGGGACTGCAGCACCGCCCAAATTTCGACGGAATCAAAGGCTTTCTCATAGTCCATATACGCCAGATATAGTGGCAAATTAAACTCTTCGGACTTCTGTACAATTTGCCGAAGGGTATGTATGTGGTCTATGGTGCTAAAGCCCTTTCGGAAACCGGCTTGTTCGGGAGGCTGGAAGTCGTCAAATCTGCGCGCGAGACGATTCGTAATGACTCTCGAAAACAGCACGTAGACGCGGCTCAGAAGGGAAATCGGTCTGTAGTTCTTCAAGAGAGCGTTGTCACTTTTCTTGAAGAACAAGACCACCGCACTTCTGCTCCACGCCTCCGGTGTAATGCCACTATGGAGGACGGAATTAAAGAGCTTCTGAAGGACTTCAAGTACCGGTCTTCCACCCGCTTTCAGAAGCTCCGCTGTAATTCCATCCTCGCCTGGGGCCTTACCGTTTTTAAGGTGCTGGAGAGCCATTCTAATCTCGCTCAGACTGACGTCCAAGATATCTTCGGAATAGTGTCGGATGAGACTCGTTCTTGGATCGTTACTCACACTTGCGTGTGGCTCCAACAATGACGTGTACAGCTGCCCATAGAACCTCTCAATCTCACTCAAAATCTCAGGTGTCCCGGAAACGATGCTGCCACATTCTGTCTCCAGCTTCGACAGGTGGCTCTTTCTTGCAGACAGATATCTGGCAAAGACTTTGGAGCCTTGGTTCCGCTCGATCGCTTCTTCAATACGAGCTGTATTGAAGTTGCGTAAGTCCCGCCGCATGCATTTGGAGATCTGTCTGTTCAGACGCCTGTATGCTATCAAGTCTGTTGAAGAATGTAGCTTCATCTCCCGTCTAACAGCCATGAGATTAAGAGTGTGATCGGAGAGTTTTTGTGTTCTTCTGCGGCGGGTCTTGCAGAACTTAGCTCCGACCGCATGGACAGTTTCCACAAGCTTGTCATTCATATCGTCCACTTCATTGCAGTCTTCTAGGCACTGAAAACGGTTTTGTAACTCAAGCTGAAAGGTTTCAGGACTTTGGAACAGAGCACGAGGGGGACGGAGCGTTGACTTCATTAGACGAGACCTCTCCCACTTAACGTTTAGGTTCAGTGTGCCTCTAACCATTCGGTGATCGCTACCAGTTTTCACCCTCGCGATCACGGAGACATCACTGAACAGTTGTCGCCTGGTCGTCATAATGAAGTCAATCTCATTTTTTGTCGAACCGTCGGGGCTCGACCAGGTCCACTTCCTGTGGAGCCGCTTCTGGAAGAAAGAGTTCATCATAAAGAGTCCCTCTTTCTTCATGAAGTCGGCCAGCTGCTGGCCCCTTGGGTTCCGTTGCCCCATTCCAAATTTCCCTACTTTCAGCTCACCGTTCTCTCTTGTACCGTATATTGGGTTTTGGAGGAATGCATGGCTCTAGAGATATCCTCATACATTTCCTCCACCTCCTCATCGGGGTGTGCCGAGGTTGGTGCGTAAACCTGTATGACCTTCAGCGAATACCGTTTGGTGATTCTGAGTATAAGGTACGCAACCCTCGTCGACACACTCCCGATCTTTACAACGTTGTTAACGAGAGACTTGTGGACGATAAATCCGACACCTCCTTGGGACAGATGGTCGCCCTCCCGGTGATAGAGCAAGTTGCCGGATTCGAGGATTACCGTGTCCTCCCCCTCTCTTCGGACTTCGGATAATCCTATAATATGTCAGCGCAACTTGTCTATCTCTTCTTCCAGCTCCACGATCTTCTCGTCAGTCCTCAGGGTGCGTGCGTTGTACGTTGCCAGGTCGAGTCGTCTAAGGTAGCAACGCAACCGAATCTCCACCGGAGATTCTTAGCACCCCCAGCCCCGCCGTTACCATGGTCGCCACCGTAGCCAGGAATAGCGGGGCCGCCGGGAACTGGGGGCCGTCTCTTTGTTACATTCATAGGGGGTATTTGCTATAGTTGCCACGCTTGGCGAGCGGGTTGGCAACCGCAGTTTTTTTATTGTAATTTTGGCTATTATCAGGAAGATGCTGCTGCCCATCTCCTGCCTGTTTCCCTTTGTCGCCTTTTACGACACCCACGGGAGGATATGGGGTAGTGGATATTCTTGACCGCCACTACACGGCTGTATGAAGCTGAAATTTATAAATGTGGCTGAATTCAGCCTCTTAATATGGACATACCTCGGGATTCAGAGATTTTAAAAGTTTTTATGCGTAGATTCAATAGAAGACATAATATTATATTGTCGTGTGAGGCAACATTTATACATATATACATATTCTGATCATATTTTTATGGTTGGTTAAAAAAATTATATCTACATGCAAACTTTCACAGCGTAATTATATTTTCCTATTTTTACCCAGCAAGTAGTAGAGCAACTACAATCCAACCGGTAAGTGGTTATGTCGCCTAAGATGGTGAGTTACACTGACTTAACAAAAACCTATTCGCTCTTGCCTAATAGTAGTAGGTAAGTATTATTTGCGACATATTTGTGTGTGTGTTTTTTTTTATAAGAGAGGGGGCAAACGAGCATGCGGCTCACCTGATGGTAAGTGACTACCGCCGCCCATAAACAACTACAACACCAGGGAGGGAATTGCAGATGCGTTGCCGGCCTTTTAAAAAGGAGTACGCTCTTTTCTTGAAGGTCTCTAAGTCGTATCGGTCCGGAAAAATTGCTGATAGTAATCGATTCCACAAGGAAGTCGTGCGAGGAAGAAAACATCTTCTAAATCGCACAGTGGTGGACCGCCAATCATCCAGATGGTGTGGATGGTATCGGAAGTTCTGCCGCGATGTGCGTTTGTGAAATTTGGCGGCTGGGATTAATCCGAACAATTCCTCAAAGCACTCCCCATGGTAGATGCGAAAGAAAATGCAAAGGGATGCAACATCTCTTCGCAGTGCCAATGAATCGCGCCGATCGGAAAGGGCTCGAGCCGCTCTGCGCTGGATGCGGTCAAGTGGAAGGAGCTGGCACTGGGGAGCTCCTGCCCAGAGATGGGAACAGTATTACATGTGAGGCCGAACCTGCGCCTTGTAAAGTTGCAGGCGGTGTGCCGGCATTAAACACTGTCCCGCTCTGCTGAGTACGCCAAGCTTTTTAGAGGCCAATTTGGCCTTCTCTTCCAAGTGACCACGAAACTGCACGTCACTCGATATGTCGACTCCGAGGATACCAATACTGGCTGAGGCAAGAAGGGGAGTGCCTTGAAACTGAGGAGATACAACAAAGGGGTTCTTTTTAGCGGTAAACGCGCAAACTTGTTTCTTCTGAGGATTAAACTGGACTAGATTTAGTCGCCCCCAATCCGAGACTTTGTTCAGCAAAAACTCGACTTCAGACACAAGTTTGTTCCGGTACTCGGCGACGTTTTCCCGAGAAATATTGGCACGGCCGGTGTATAGAGCATCACCAGTGCTGTCATCCGCATAGCAATGAATGTTACCAGTTAGTAACATATCATTGATATGCAGAAGAAACAGCGTTGGTGATAGCACACAGCCTTGTGGAACACCAGCGTTAATAGGCTTGTAGTCAGAACATGCACCGTCTACAACGACCTTGATGCTCTGATCTGCAAGGTAGCTGGTGATCCAATTGCACGATTTCTCGGGAAGCCCATAGGAACGGAGCTTCGAAAGAAGCGCTTTGTGCCAAACCCGATCGAAGGCCTTCGCAATGTCCAGACTAACGGCCAACGCCACCCCCTTGGACTCTACTGCCTCCGCTCATCTATGGGTCAGGTAGACCAGAAGATCACCAGCTGATCAACCCCGACGAAAACCGTATTGGCGGTCACTAATCAGCTGGTGATCCTCAAGGTACCGGATGAGCTGGCAGTTAATAATGGATTCCATTATTTTGGAGAACAAGGAGGTGATCGCGATAGGCCTATAGTTGGACGGGTCTGAGCGGTCGCCTTTTTTAGGGATCAAGTGGACAAAAGCTGTCTTCCATGAATTCGAGACTACGCCTTGGGAGTAGGAGTACCGGAAAAGATGCGTTAGAACCGGTGCCAACTCCGGAGCACACGTCCTCAGCACAATTGGGGGGATTCCGTCAGGCCCACTCGACTTCTGGATATCCAGGGAGAGAAGTGCTTTGCGAACCAAGCGCTGTGAGAACAGCACATCCGGCATGGAGCACTCACACCGCGGGATGGTCGGCGGTGTTTTCCCCCCGTCATCAAGAGTCGAGTTGGACGCAAAAAGGGAGCCTAAACGGTCGGCTTTGTCTTTGTATGTGTGTGTGTGTTCGCGTGCATGATGCGTGTGTGTGTTTCAGTGTGTGTGTGTGTGTGTGTGTGTGTGTGTGTGTGTGTGTGTGTGTGTGTGTGTGTGTGTGTGTGTGTGTGTGTGTGTGTGTGTGTGTGTGTGTGTGTGTGTGTGTGTGTGTGTTGGGTTGTACTTCGCTTACCTGTACGAGGTTGCCACTCGAGGACCTTTCTTCCTATTTTTATCTGTTTTACAAGTTATATACCTAGCCCATTGACATTTCACTGTAATATTCCGTTGGGCTATGTCAGTTACTCTGGTTCTAAAGCAAATATCTTCATTTCTAACTTTATCACGTAGAGAAACCCCTCTGCAATTTAAAATTTTTACATTTTTAGGTGATAGTTTGTCTAACATTAAAAAAACCATAAACCCAAGAATGTCTTTATATATGTATTTATACTTAGGGAAGCACCATTTTTTATTTATTAAAATTGTTTGATTTAATTTGATAACATTATACCTAAATAAAAGTATCTATATCTATAGTTTCCTCCCCAATAATATTTTATTAGAGTAATACTCATAAAAACAGCGTTTTATTGTAATACATAATTGTAAAATTCAGTATCAACTAATTAATAAAAATATGCAACAATTAAACTACATAGGTATTAAAACTATCGAAATCTAAGTAACGAGAGCATGTTGGTCGTTCCACAGTTCCACATCTAAATTATTAAAAATGCGTTTTTCAATTTCACTTTACAACGTCGCCGCGTAAATTTGTTCTTCTTTGGGCACTTTAAAAATTTATTTATTTAGAAAACAATATTTACAGTTACCAATGTACAGATATTAACTAAATTAAGTATTTCCAGTCATAAAAATATTTATAATTGAATATAAACTTTTAAAAAACTAAAATATATTTGAACGAACTCGCTCCAACACCAACGCGCGGTCCACCCTAGACGATGTCCGAAAACGGACTGCGACAGGACTGGCGGGTGATTACAGGACGACGGAGCATGCACGCTCGCGCAAATATATTCAATTTCAGGGAAAAATTATAATTTCTCTTATAAAACGGGGAATAAAAATAAAACTCTCAATTAAAAATATTAATATTTTTAAGACCTTTTTTTTAGTGCAATTACTTAAAGTAAAGTATTTAAAAAGCTTGTGCCGTTTTGGAGAAATTTTGCAAAATATGACAATAGGTAGTCTTTGGGGATTTTTTTCCTAATAAGGGGTTGACAAAAATACAATTTTTTTCAATTAGAAACATTTAAAATATCCTCTTCTGTTAACTCTTTTTTTTTCCTTGTGGATTGAATGAACAGTAATTGTGATTTTCTTACTTAAATATCCAAGAATTTAGGCATTTCAACCGCAGTTAAGGCGTTAAAAGAAAAAGAGAGATTTTGGATTCGATTTCAAACGAGCGCAATATAATCGATTCTCGATTAAATTAAGCATTTAATATCTATTTTCGATTATTTTTCTATGTTAACTAGGGAGATAAAAAATAGCCTACATATCTACAAACAAGTAGAATAATTATTTGTAGATATGTAGGCAATTTATGTCGTATGATTAGTATCTAGAAACAATTCAAGTAGTTCACTTTGTTGTTGTTGTTTTAACCTTCGTTAATCGTTTCACCATTTCTTGTCATTATTAACCACAGCTTTTTTATACTGATCCTGTTTTTATACCTTTAAGTAATTTTAGTGAAAAATAGCCTGTTACAGTGTAATAATAGTGAAAAATAGCCTGTTACAGTTGTAAATAACAGCCTAAATTTAAGACGTTATGAATGTGAATGCCTTTTAAAATCTATGTAGTTATTTAAGTTTTAGTCACGTAAGTTAACAATTACGTACGTAAGCTTATTAATGTTTTATTGCCCTTTATTTGAAAAATTGTTTTATGTCTTTATAGTGTTTGTCGTATACTTATTAATTATTGTTTGTATGCCTATTAATAATTGTTGTATGTCGATAAATTGTGTGACAAATGTATAATTATAAAATAAATGATAAATCACACTCAACACACACCCCGCACTCTTCCCCCCCATATCCGCCTCTGACATTACCAGCTCATTACTCGTTACTCTCTCATCATTTTTATACATGGTAGAGCCATGCTGCATCTATATTATGGTTGTAGCACGAATGGGTCGGCTCAACCGGGGAAGGACCACGCTCTCACAGAATACCAGCGTAAAATAGCAGCTTAACGCTGTTGTGTTTCGTATGGTGAGTGTAGAGAACCGGAGACCCTTTTTACTGGAAACGAGGCATTCCATCTTAGTCCTCACGGGTGACAACGCATCTGGATTTTGACTCTTAATCGAAGATAGATGTAAATGTCTATGGGCCACAGCGACCACTTACCATCAGGTGGACTGTGTGCACGTTTGTCACCCTTATCCTATAAAAAAAAAAATCACTCGCTCTGTCAACAGTCATCTCCACGCTTCCCTACAAGCTACACTCTACAAAGCAGCTCTTGTTTCTTATACAAAGTATGATTTTATTTAACATCACATAACACCTATGGTCAAGAAAAAGTCTACGTCTGAACGATACGAAGCCCTGCATAAAGCTCCCACTTCGTTTAGTGGTCCTTCGAGTTTCGAATCTCACTTCGTTTAGTGGTCCTTCGAGTTCCGGATCCCTGCAACAAGCCTGCAGTCACTTGACTACTTACTGGAAACTACTTAGTTTCCAGTTCTCAAGAGTCAAGAAAGCAAGAATCAAGAAAGCAAGAAAGAAACAAGAACGCGCGAGTGTTAGTTGTTGGTCATACTTTTCCACTGCTAATTACTTGGAAGCAATCATCACAAGTACGTGGCCGCCTTGCGGTGGTAAACGACCATCAAGAACGTACTCTCAGGTAATACAGACCCCGCCGGCAAGGTGCGGTTACGTTCTAGGGCCACAGATTGGCACGCAACGATAAGTGTGGTATATTCCCACCACACTTTGATGCACCTGTGAGCGCCTGTGCCCTTTACCGGGAGCTATCCACCTTCCTTTCCTCATTAGTTTCCATCCCTGGTCCGGCATCACCACGGTAGGAGTCCGGCCAGACCCGTTAGATAGGTAGGGTGGAAACAATATAGGATAAAGTAAACAAAGTGTTAATTTTAAGTAATTGGTAGGATTAGGGACCCTCGTGCGCAATGGAAAACATAAGGGACCCTATTACGTTCAGGCAAATCCACGCCTACCACAGACGCCATACCGGCATCAGGGCAGACGAGTTCAACAGAAACAAATACGTGGAGTAAGGGCACCGGCACAGAGCATACAAACGGTGATAGTGGCACGCGTAGTAACGGTAGCGCGACGGGAGCGGTAATCGAAAATAGGTCCGTACAAGTCGATGAGTTAAATACGCAAGATAGGAGTACGCCGGGCACAGTAGTTAATATTCCCGAGGACAGGGCGTATAGTCGATTATCTATTTTTGAAGCCGAATTAGAGTTACATAATTCCACATTAGCACAGGCTAGGGCGGCAGCCGCAGCAGCCTTAAGTCGTATGGAAATAGCCAGAATAGAGCTAGAAAACTCCAACGACACGGATCCGCCATTCAGAGTAGAAGAGTCGCGTGTTGAAGATTGTATTTCGGAGCAGTATGTAAACGATAGACCGGCAATACTAGGTAAAGCACGATTCTCGGGGCCAAACGCACGGCCACCTAACACAAACAACCACGAATCGCGCATTGGTAAAGACGTGACGTATACAAAAAGTATAATAGTAGCGACATAGCGATGCTGGCCAACGAGATTGTTCAAGCAGTAAATTCAAGCAAATCGGGCTCTATGGCACCGAAATACATTCACGAGCTACCTTATTTCGACGGGGCGATTTCAGAGTGGATGGCTTTGAAATCCGTCTTTAACGACACGGTAAGCATGTTTACTGACGTACAAAATGTAGCCAGGTTACGAAAAGCGTTGAGAGGCGCGGCTCGCGAAATGGTTAGAGCGTTATTATTCACAGTATCAGATCCATATGAAGTCATGGATACGTTAGAAAGGCGGTACGGAAAACTGGAATTATTAATACTTTCCGAATTAGAAAATATAAAACGCATGCCTCGCATGACTGCAGACGGGCACAATATAGGTAGTTTCGCGAGAAAAATATCCAATACACAACAATCGCAATATCTCTACTCGCCTGAGATATTAAGCCGAGTTGTAGAAAAGCTAAGTATTATTTTAAAATATAAATGGTACGAATTTAAATCGAGATGCACCGAAGCGCCTCTTTTAATGCCCCGGCCCAGCTCCAACTCTCAACATAAAAATATAAAAGTTGGGGACATCGTAATAATTTGTGGTGGCACAATGCCTAGAGGAATGTGGCCTAGAGGCGAAGTGACGGAAGTCCACCCAGGCCCAGATGGGCGCGTCCGAATAACTGAAGTAAGAACAGCAACGGGTTTGATTCGCCACCCGGCCTCTCGCCTCATCCCAATTACAACGACGGACTAAAATGGTTGCATGAGGGAGAGATTGTAAATAACAGCCTAGATTTAAGAAGTTATTAATGTGAATTTGCCTTTTAATAAAATCTATGTAGTTATTTAAGTTTTAGTCACGTAAGTTTACAATTGCCTAGTACGTAAACTTATTAATGTTTTATTGCCCTTTATTTGAAGAATTTTGTATGTCTTTATAGTGTTTGTCGTATTATTATGTTTAATTATTGTTTGTATGCCTATAAAAAATTGTTGTATGTCGATAAATTATGTGACAAATGTATGATTATAAAATAAATGATAAATCACACTCAACACACACTCCGCACTCTTCCCCCCCTCCCCCCTTATTCGCTCATTGGTCGAATAGAGCATGTGTGCCTCACATACGCGCACATCAGTTGTGCAACTAAAAATACAAAATAAGAGACATGCTTTAATCGACCTCTGACATTACCAGCTCATTACTCGTTACTCGCTCATGACTCGCTCTGTAAACAGTCATCTCCACGCTGCCCTACAAGCTGCACTCTACAAAGCAGCTCTTGTTTCTTATACAAAGAATAGTTTGTTTAACTTCACATAACACATAGGTGTATTCTTGACCATAGAGTCTAGAAGAAGTCTACGTCTGAACGATACTCTTGTTAACAATTGGGCCCAAGAATGTATGGAGACGTCTCCTTCTCTTTTCTTGCATATTTTTTCGCTAAAGCTGACATTAAGACTTTGTCGTACATCCTAGACGTATAGCTATATAGTTTCTGGATCTTTAATTATTATTATAGTAATTTTTCATTGTTATTATATATACTGGACTAATTATTATATATACCTGTCCTAGTAGATGACCCTCAGAGCTCGATTCTCGGCCCATTCCTATTTCTAGTGTATATTAATGACTTACCTTCCCTTGTAGAGCATAATCATGATATAGTATTATTTGCTGATGATAATTTCTTGATTTTTAAACTTAAACGTCAAATTATCAAATCAATCAATTAAAGGCACACCGTTCGGCCAGAGGATTTAGGGGAGTACCAGACTGTTAGATACAGATTGGGCTGAAACACCACGACTCATTATTAATCATGCACCAACTATCATAAAATTAATATATATATATATATATATATATATATATATATATATATATATATATATATATATATATATATATCTATGTATATATATATATTAGACAATTCAAATGCAAGGGTTACTATATATAATACAACAATTTCGAAGAAGGAAACAGATTCCGTTATTACTTCTAAGAGATGGGCTATAATGACCTTTATATTAAGTTATACTGACACTATTTATATTTCAAAGCTAAATACAACAGCTAAAAAGGTTATTTCTACTTACGGGTACATATGTTAAATAAGAGCTATACTCTTCTTCAAAACGTACCATAAAAGCAATAACTGGAGTCGAAAACATCTTACGTAAGATCTAAACGAGTAAGTTCAATTACGATCAATAGCCTTAGACAAAGGGGACAATATGCATTTACTTAGCAGTTCCATGTTAGTGCGACATAGGCATTTGTAATTTGTAATCATGATTCTACCGTAAACTATGTGATAGTTTCACACATCTTACATTAGCAGTCAAGTTAACGAAGTCATTTGAGTTTCCACGAGTACAGTAAGCTAATATTAGTGTCTTTAAGTTTTTCGGAAAAATATAGATAAATTATTGTTGAACTTATTACTTTTTTTAAATCGATCAACTGCTTTTTTACATAAAAAAGCGGTTTTAGTGGCATAAGGCGTAAATTTATCATGTCCGAATGGAGGTGTAAACACAATAACTTTTTAAAATATCAATTGTTCAACTTAATATATTTTTTAAACTCTTCATATATCTTGTGGGAAGCCATAGAATGTAAATGGCAGTTTAATTTTGATTTGTTTAGTTATAATTTTTTTTTTGGTTGAGAAATAGCGAAATTTTCGGTGTTTTGAGCAGCCTTGTATTAATGTATTTTAGTAAATACACTTTGCCTTACTCCGGGTCACAGAGTACTTTTTACTCCAGGTTCAGCTGCCATCGTGAGTGGTCGTTTGTTAGTGCTGAAAAATATCGATCGGTTTAGAACCAAATATTTGATACATACTTGACCAAGGTAAGATATTATTATTATTTTTATAATCACAGATTTTTATTACAATATTTTGTTTCGCTGAAAGTATGTACTAGCAGGATTTATATATAAATATAGTTATACATCTTGGACTTTATGGAGAGCTGAAAGTATACTTCGATATCTGCTACTGGAACTCCTCGAAGAGTAGTAATAGTAATAGGTGTGCTGAGTTAGAGCTCGTTTTGTTAGTTATGATGAGACCTTACCTCTGAATAGTGGCGGATTATCCTTAAGGCAATCTAGGGACGTGCCTAGGGATGCAAAGTTAAAAAGGCGCGTGTGAAAATTTTTAAACGAAAAATATATCATCGTATTTTATTACTCCTAATGATTTTGCAATTATTGAACTATGTTATTAAATTATAATATACTTTATTTGCATAATGAGTACATTTTATTTATAATAGATATAATGGCTCCTAGAAAGGTGCCGATGAGGTGCTAGGGTAGCCTAGGGCGCAGTCGACATTTAATCCGCCTCTGTCTTCGGACTTGATAGAGTGACCTGAAAGTGTAGTTCGATGAATGCTACTGGAACTCCTCGAAGAGTACAGTTCTAGTAGTTCTAGTACTAGGCCGAACTCGGCACGCCTAGTTAGATGTGCTGAATTTGGCCTCGCTTTGTTGGTTAAGATGAGACCTTACCTCCGGACCTGAAAGAGTTATCTAAAGGTGTACTTCGATGACTGCTACTGGAACTCCTTGACGAGTAGTAATAGGTGTACCGATTTTGGGCTCGTTTTGTTAGTTATGACGAAACTTTGCCTTGATAGAGTGACTTGAATATGGACTTTGATAACTGCTACTGGAACTCCTCGACGAGGAAAACTAGATGCGCCGAATTTGGGCTCGTTTTGTTAGTTATGAATAGACCTTACCTCCGAACTTGACGGAATGACTTGAAGGTGTACTTCGGTGACTCCTACTGGAACTTTTTGATGAATAGAACTACAATTTACATTTTTTTTAATTTTTTCACTATCATATGAGCATTTTGCGTCGAGCGTGACCTAACTTTTGAATTTTCCAATATTTTTTTAATTGAAATTTGACATAAAATTATCGGAATATTTGAAGTACAGAAACAGAAACAGAAACTTTTTTATTCAATATAGATTATAAATAATACTTATTGAAAGTCACTCTTTTGTTAAATTACCACTGGTTCGGAAAAAACCTCTGTCCTGGGAAGAACCAGCAAGAAACCCAGCGGGACTTTTTTTAAATAACAGCTTACAATCATAATGTTACACAAATTAACAACACAACAAATTAGAAATAGCTTGGTAGCGATCACCTCATTTCCAGGGGTTATTATCATCCATAAATTCCTTAATATTATAATAACCCTTTTTATACAAACTTAGTTTAATAAAGTTTTTGAACTTTGAACAGGTCAAACTTTGTATATTTTCTGGAATTTTGTTGTAAAAGCGTATACATCGCCCCAAGAATGAATTACTGACTCGATGGAGTCGAGTAACTGGTACTACTAGCTTTTGTCTGTTCCTAGTATTTACAGAATGAATATCACTTATTTTTGTAAAACTACTTTTATTTTTGTGTACGTACATTACATTTTCATAAATGTATTGAGAGGCCAAAGTTAATATATTAATTTCCTTAAATTTTTGTCGCAGCGACTCTTTAGGCTTTAAATCATAAATTGCTCTTATGGCCCTCTTCTGTAAAACAAATATAATTTCAGTGTCAGCTGCGTGTCCCCATAGCAAAATACCATACGACATTATGCTATGGAAATAGCTAAAGTAAACTAGTCTAGCTGTTTATGGAAATAGCTAAAGTAAACAGACTAGTTTACTAGCTGTTTCGTAATAAATATAGTAATAAGATTATAAGTAAAAACTTGTGTGTATTTAAAATCCTTTAAAAATAGGTCATCATATTATACGTATTTTTTAATGCGCTTAAGGCATGCAAAATTGGATTTTCCAAAATTTTTTTTTAATTAAATAAAAGCCTCAAAATAAAAAATATTATATTTAAAATTTTGTCAAACAAATATCTTTTGTCAAAATTTTAGGTTCAAAGCTACATTTACTTAAATTATTCAAATAAATATAACTTATTATCATTATAATTAACTGCTTCAAGGTGTTTGATTTTATCTTTCGCATAATTCGATTATATCTTACAGTTAGTTAATTTCAGAATAACAATTACTTTACCTAACTTTAACATTGTTACGGTGTTTCTTAACATTTAGAATTCTAGAATTCAAAGACGATAGCAATTATTTTTTTAGTTTTGTCTTTTATTTTCATGTAACATATTATAATTTTTTTTTAAGTCATGGTCGTTATTCATTCTTTTTTTTTTATTCTTTTAAAAAACGTTACCCCCACACTAGGATTTTCTCCTGTATCGTGGAGGCAGTTTACAAACACAAATTTCACAAGGACAAACATCCAGACCCGGAACAATCATTTGTAGGCCGTACAAATACTTGTTCCGTGCGGGATTCGAACCCGCGCCCCCCAGCGCAGCAACTCATTGCTAAGCCACTGCGCCACGGAGCCGTCAATAATTATAACAAATAAGTTAATAGTAAAAAAAAACATTTTAACAAACATTAGTGGATCCTTGTCGGTCCCTACATTTATTAGTGCATCATCAAACTATCCCTAACCTTAACCCAGGTATAACTCTTTAAAATTAGTTTGGCGGCCATTTTTCCGCTATTTTGAATTTTTTTCACCACCGCTAGAATTTGCCTGTGTACACGATATTAGTTAAGACGCGACCCCGCTAAGTCTTACCGTTTATCCGGGTAGTAGTACACCATCTCTTCGAAGAGCTGAACGGAGATGTAATTTTATTCGTATTTTTCTCAGCAACCTTATCCCTTACCCTTTCATTTAATATGGGGTTAATTTAAAAAAAAAAACATAGTCCACCATCTTTGGAAATCAATCATATTGGATTTAGACTAACGTCTTTTTACTTTCGTAATCTTCTCGGCAAATACTTTCATTTGATACCCATATCATGGGTGTTCATAGAAAATAACTAGACCGCCATCTTGAATAATCTGCCATATTGGATTTAGTATGACGTTACTTAACTAAGCATGCATTGTCATCCAATAAAAACATGTTGTGTGCAAAATTTAATCTCAATCGGTTGAGGATAGCTGCTTTAAAAATCAGTTGCAATATTTGTCCTTACCATTGCAAGTTAATTATAAGTTTTTAATAAAAAGCACAAGAAATGCTAGAAAAATAATGGAAGAATGGAGGATAAAAGGAACCACTATTGTACACATATCTAATTATAAGAGGAAACCGTGCAGTGTCTAGACAAACAAAATGATGTTTATTAGCACAAATAAATAATATTGTAATGTAATGACAACACTACTTTGTCAAAATAAAATAAAAAAATAGTAGACAAGATAGACAAAAATATATAGTCATTTGTACAGTAAAAAAAAATCTACTTTTAAATTTTACTAAAGATAAATATATTGACATTTCAGAACAGTATTTTAGCAAATTCCTTTAAAATTTAAGCATCCTTCATTAAGTTAATTGCATAAATTGACGTGATTCGAAAATTTTCCTTTAATAAAAATAATTCAATTTTTATAAAGCGTTAACGTAAAACGCTTTAAGGAATAAATTCTTAATCATACAATTTTAACAATTTAACAGTGGTAGAGATAAGCGGTAGCTTTTGCTGTCGCACGGATGGGCCAGCTCGAACCGGGGTGGTACCACGACCTCACAGAATACCAGCGTGAAGTAGAGGTTTACATCTGCGTTGCGCTTGGTGAGTGCAGGTGGTCTCGGGATTTAAACACCAGCGCACTTAAAAAGAAGTATAATTCCGCCTCCAGGTCCTTCAAAAGCGTCATTGCCAAGGCAAGGTCTGAGCACATCGGCAGAATTGGCGAGAAGCTAGTTCGCCTTCCTTCGGGAACCCGTGCATTCTGGTCTCTGGCCAAGGCTGTCCAAGGGAACTTCTGTCAGCCATCCCTTCCATCTCTGCACAGAGAGGACGACTCACTGGCCCATGCCGCAAAAGAGAAAGCCGATCTGTTGTGCTCTCTTTTTGCGTCTAACTCGACTCTAGATGACGGGGGGAACACACCGCCGACCATCCCGCGATGTGAGTGCTCCATGCCGGATGTGCGATTTACACAGCGCTCGGTTCACAAAGCACTCTTCTCCCTGGACGTCAGCAAGTCGAGTGGGCCCGATGGAGTCCCTCCCATTGTGCTGAAGACGTGTGCTCCGGAGTTGGCACCGGTTTTAACGCGTCTTTTCCGGTACTCCTACTCCCAAGGCGTAGTCCCGAATTCATGGAAGACAGCTTTGGTCCACCCGATCCCTAAAAAAGGCGACCGCTCAGACCCGTCCAACTACAGGCCTATCGCTATCACCTCCTTGTTCTCCAAAATAATGGAATCCATTATAAACTGCCAGCTCATGAGGTACCTTGAAGATCACCAGCTGATCAGTGACCGTCAGTACGATTTTCGTCGGGGTCGATCAGCGGGTGATCTTCTAGTTTACTTAACTCATAGATGGGCGGAGGCAGTAGAGTCCAAGGGGGAGGCATTGGCCGTTAGTTTGGACATAGCGAAGGCCTTCGATCGGGTCTGGCACAAGGCGCTTCTTTCGAAGCTTCCTTCCTATGGGCTTCCCGCGAAATTGTGCAAATGGATCACCAGTTTCCTTGCTGATCGGAGCATCAAGGTCGTAGTAGACGGTGCATGCTCTGATTACAAGCCTATCAACGCTGGTGATCCACAAGGCTGCGTGCTATCACCAACGCTGTTTCTCCTGCATATCAATGATATGTTGCTAACTGGTAGCATTCATTGCTATGCAGACGACAGCACTGGTGATGCCTTATATACCGGCCGTGCCAATATTTCTCGGGAAAACGTCGCCGAGTACCGGGACAAACTTGTGTCTGAAGTCGAGTCTTTGCTTAACAAAGTCTCGGATTGGGGCCGACTAAATCTAGTCCAGTTCAATCCCCAGAAGACACAAGTTTGCGCGTTTACCGCCAAAAAGAACCCCTTTGTCGTATCTCCTCAGTTTCAAGGCACTCCGCTTGCTGCCTCAGCCAGTATCGGAATCCTTGGCGTCGACATATCGAATAGCGTGCAGTTTCGTGGTCACTTGGAAGGGAAGGCCAAATTGGCCTCTAAAAAGCTTGGCGTGCTCAGCAGAGCGAGACAGTATTTCATGCCGGCACATCGCTTGCAACTTTACAAAGCGCAAGTTCGGCCCCACATGGAATACTGTTCTCATCTCTGGGCCGGGGCACCCCAGTGCCAGCTCCTTCCACTTGACCGCATCCAGCGCAGAGCGATTCGAATCGTCGACGACCGAGTTCTTTCCGATCAGCTCGATACACTGGCACTGCGTAGAGATGTTGCATCTCTTTGCGTATTTTATCGCATCTATCACGGGGAGTGCTCTGAGGAATTGTTCGGACTAATTCCAGCCGCTCAATTTCACCATCGCACGTCGCGACAAAGCTCGCGTTACCATCCGTACCATCTGGATGATTGGCGGTCCACCACTGTGCGATTTAGAAGAAGTTTTCTCCCTCGCACAACTTCTTTGTGGAATCAATTACCACTAGCGAATTTTCCGAACCGATACGACTTAGGAACCTTCAAGAAAAGAGCTTACACCTTTCTAAAAGGCCGGCAACACATCTGCAATTCCCCTGGTGTTGCGGTTGTTCATGGGCGGCGGTAGTCACTTACCATCAGGTGAGCCGCAAGCTCGTTTGCCCCCTATTCTATAAAAAAAAAAGTGATGAAAAATGAGTAAGACAACCAACAGTCTCAGGTTTGGTTTAACAGTTCCATTTTTCTTCACCCCGAAAAAGTATCTGCTTAACGAGAGGCTTCTTATATTTATAGTTATAGTTATATTGAAAATTCACCATAATCGCCACGCTTGCACTGAATGGCTTCTTTTGACGGTGGTACCTGTCACCGGTCTGAATATTTTACGTTTAGCCTGGTAACGAGTTGGTCATATCGCGAACTGTTTAAAAACCATGGGATCTTTCCGGCTTTTCCCATAGTTACTTCTTAAAAAAATTATTCAGAACATTTGAGTGATGTAATATTAGAATGGACATTTGGGAATTTTAAGTTTTAAAGAAAATAAAGTTTTAGTTTAGAAAATATTTTTTCTTGCACACTTTTGTTGACAGTATCAAACGCTTGTGTCGCGCCATTTTTTTCTTACTCTCTATCGACGTACACGAGGTGAATTGTGTAAAATATAGGACAATTGAAAAGATCTCTAGACATCGGTGTACGGGTCACTGCTTTTTAGCAACTGATAGATTGATAGCGTAATTTTGGTTGAATTGACCAAAGCATATTTAATTATCTAGTTATAAAAAGATTTATATTTTGATTTTTGTTTCAGAGTTATTCAACAACCCATCAAAATATGTACTCATTTGTATTAATGTGAAATATTGTGAAGATGTCTTGAATGCACTTAATTTGAGCTAAATGCAATGGGTTGCACAAAGTTGTAGCCAAATTGCATGACAACTAATGGCAGTGGCAATATATGGGGTAACTTTTGTTCAGTAGTGGACTCTTGATGAAAAGTAATTAAAATAACTCTAATAAGTATCGTGCACTCATCGTACTCTATATAATAATGCTGCCATATATTGGCGACGTAAGAATATCGACCCCATATCATTAACCCCACTAATCTGCCCTATACTACCCCATATCATTCCTTAGGTATCATAAGAGGCGATAAAAGGAAAGAGAAAAAATGGATAAACAGCATTTTCTAGACAAAAACTCAATAATAATAAAGAAACTGGAATTGTGAACTAACTTGCCAAGCGTGGCATACTATAGCAAGTAACCTTCCTACTGGACAATGTATGGGTAGACTTATGTTCAACAGTGGACTTTTAAAGGCTGTAATGAAGAAGTTAATTAATGTACAATCCTAATAGGGGGATAAATTAAACAAAATGATACGTCCTTTCACGTGGTCATTGGTCACTTTTGATAGTAAATATGACAATTGAAATTAACAATTTCAGACAGCCTTTCTCTGACTTTTTTCTGAGTAAGGCGGTGCGAAATCATCTGTAACATTAATTTATCAAAGTATGCTCTTGTCTCTATGTGCTAATTGCTTAAACATTGAGGTTTCTTCACGATTATTTGCTTCACCTTTCAGCACATGGTAAATCAGCACTTAAAAATTTGCTGTGAGTTCCTGGTTTCGATTCCTGCCAACACCAATAAAATTAAAAAGATAATATTTAGTTTTAATTGGAAGGGTGTAAAAAATTGAAATTGCTTCTCTTGAATTTTTCTTCATTTTTATTGAGTACGTAACGCTTTTAGTGAGCTTCGCATTCCTTCTTCGTCTCTAGTGAAGCCCTCGAATCGGGTATTTTATATAAATATTCTGAGCCTTAGCCTGAACACCGAGTGTGGCAGCGCTATTTCCGGGACACCAGAGGTTTAGAATGGGATTAAGAAGTTCTATGGTCGGCTATACACATCATCGCTGGAGCCATATGCAAGCTCTTTAATTCTGTCCTTCATGGTGGCACTACACCAGAGGCATGGATCAGATGTGCGGTGTTTTTGTTTTTTGAGAAAGGCGGCCAGCTCTCTTGAAGAACTACAGACCGATTTCCCTTCAGAGCCGCGTTCAGATACGTGCTGTTTTAGAGAGTCATTACAAATCGTCACGCAGGCAAACTACGACATCCAGCGTCCCGAACAAGCTGGTTTCCAAAAAGGCTTACGCACTTTAGACATACCCTTCGGAAAATAGTACAGAAGACCGAAGAGTACGATCTGCCACTATGTCTGGCGTATATAGACTATGAGAAAGCCTTTGATTCCGTCGAAATTTGGGCGGTGCTACAGCCCCGCCAGCGGTGGCAAGTTGACTGTCGGTATATCAAAGTACTGAAGTATTTGTACAGTAAAGCTACGATGGCTCTCCGAGTATATAACCAGAGTACGAAACCTAGCCGACTGCAGAATGGTGACGTTATATGGACATATAACATGGATAAAACAAAGATCATGTGTAACGTCCATGTTACACCTATGCCGGTATTTGTTAGGAGCACTAAGCTCGAAGTTGTTAACGAGTATGTTTACCTGGGACAAATAGTCCGACTAGGTAAGTCCAACTTCGATCGAGAGGTCAATCGACAGATTCAACTCGGCTGGGCAGTGTTCGGGAAATTACGGCACATCTTCTCGTCAGGTATACCTCAAAACTTGAAAACGTGACTGTACAACCAGTGCGTGTTGCCAGTGAAGACCTAAGGAACTGAGACGTGGTCGTTCACTGCTGGCCTTATGTGGAAGCTCATGGTTTCTCAGCGAGCTATGGAGAGGTGTATGCTCAGGGTTTCTCTGCGTGATAAACATAGAAATGAGGATATCCGCAGTAGAACCGGAGTGACCGACCTATCCCAACGGATAAGTAAACTGAAGTGGCAATGGGCCAGCCATGTAGTTCTAAGAACCGACAACCGATGGCGAAAAAAGGTTCTCGATTGGCGGCCTGGTACCGGCGGACGAAGTGTAGGGCTTCTCTCCACTAGACTACATATCTTCTCGTCAAGTATACCTCAAAACTTGATAACGAGATTATACAACCAGTTCGTGTTGCAAGTGATTACTTATGGATCTGAGACGTAGTCCTTCACTGCTGGCCGTATGAGAAAGCTCAAGGAGAATATGTGCTCGCCTTAAAATATGACTCTAGCAATCTGTTCGTTCCGTACAGGTACCAATGAGATAATTAATTTAAATTTTTAGTGCTGCTTCACCAGCAGTGCCTAAGAAAAACATGATAAGGTACATGCGTATCTATAATTCTTCTTCCTTTTCAACATCATCAGACAGTAAAAGTTAAAACCTAGACATGGGCCTTTCTTATTGTAGGGAGTATTTCCCTTCATCACGCTTGGAAGGCGAGAGGTGAACACCTTTGATACTGCTTTTCGTCACAGATCTGGGTATTTTAACCCCAGGCCATTCACAATCGTCTCGGAAAGCGAAATCGACTCGGATTCAATAACTTCTCGCACCGAAATCAATAAACGCTATTCACATTTAACGTTCGGATAAAGGTCACTTAGATACATCCCATAACTATTATATCGTCATTTAGTTACATGCATTTACGAATTTTGTAGATAAATAAGCATTTTTTTTTTTAGAGTAACGTCTGAACAAAAACGTAAGGCAATATTTTGGTGTTAGCCATTGATATCGAATATAAAAAATATATAATTTAACTATATAATAAATAACAAAAAAACTGAGGTATATCTCGTTTCTGTCGGGTCTTGGTTTTTTTTCTATGGGGCGTGACCGTGGGACTTCTTTGACGTTTGTTTTCGATAATTGTGACAGTTTGCATCGGAAACTCCACGAGTGCTCTGAGGCTGGCGAAAACTTGAATATTGATGATTAGAAGAGATAAATAAACCCTTTTAATTATAAGGTAGGCAACAAAAATTAATTACAATTATCTATAGGACGTATTTTCATATAACATACATAGACATATCTCAGTTTTTTGTTATTTATTATATAGTTAAATTATATATTTTTTATATTCGATACCAATGGCTAACACCAAAATATTGCCTTATGTTTTTGTTCAGGCGTTACTCTAAAAAAATACAAAATGCCTATTTATCTACAAAATTCGTAAATGCATGTAACTAAATGACGATACAATAGTTATGGGATGTAACTAAGTGACCTTTATCCGACCCTTAAATGTGAATAGCGTTTATTGGTTTCGGTGCGAGAAGTTATCGAATCTGAGTCGATTTCGCTTTCCGAGACGATTGTGAATAGCCCGGCTGGCGTAATCGTGATAGCTATGCCTCCATCTATCGGAAGCTATGTATATGATGTTTCTGTTATTTTCCATAGTCATCACTTACAACAATCACAGGACTACATGTTGTGATGGATTCATAATCTGCTACATGACGACATACCTATAACAAAATAATATTTCGCGAATATGTTCGCCAAAATGTATTAGGACTGACCCTGTCCCTGACCTATAATCTTTTAAGTATGAGTAGAGGCACAATCCAACAGTAAGACGTAGGTTTCTCGTTTCACTTTTTGAAACTCTGACCAAAACCTTAGAAATGCAATATTAACATAATATATAAGTGTATAAAATTCGATATAAATTAAATATATATTTCGTAGTCAAAACTATTGTCACAGCAACGTATGTTGTACTGATTAAAGGGGAAAAATATGAAGTTAAGCCGTGTTAATTAATTTTACAAAGTTTTGAGTTCATTAGAGTTATAATTGGCGAGCAAAAATGTAGTTTCCTACATTTGCTTCATTTTTCACATTTCATTTACTAAGCCGTACTATAAAAGGCATTTTTAATTTAAAATTCGAGTGAAGAACAAACTTAAATTCCACCTGACTGGTGTAGATGACTGCTGCAGCTTAATGCTGCTATGTTTCATATAGTGTAGAGTGTAGAGAACCGGAAATCCTTTTTACTGGAAACGAGGTATTCCATCTCAGTCCTCAGTGGTGACAGTAAGGATAAATGTAGGTGTCTATGGATCACAGCAATCACTTACCATCAGGTGGTCGGTGTGCTTCGTTCTTACCCTTATACTAGAAAAGCCAATGGACCCCACTAAGAATGCCTTAGACTATAATTATATTGACTCTCTATATCAGTCAAACTGTTTACTATAATACTACTTCAAGACATTATACCTCATCCCCCCCCCCCCCCCCCCCCCGACTATGTGTGCTGTGAAGCACCCGACACGACGTGAATTAAAAATTTAAAATCCGTAAATTTTAACTTTTTTTTACGTTGAATCCGTAAATTAAACGCGATAGAATCGCGTGTATTGTCCGTGTAAATATGAGTAATCATTAGCCAAGATGGTTTTATAGTCCATCGATCTTATAAAGAGGGAAACCGTAAATTTTAACTTTTTTTTTACATTGAATCCGTAAATTAAACGCGATAGAATCGCGTGTATTGTCCGTGTGAATATAAGTAATCATTAGCCAAGATGGTTTTATAGTCGATCTTATAAAGAGGGAAACTGATGATGCAACTAATGACGAATGATAATGATGATCAGTACGTGTCTGAACATCAAAACATTTTTAGATATTTGCCAGATGCGTACCTCAACTTTGACAACTTAACTCGTATTCGAGTACTTCATGCCGGCACATCGCTTTATTTATTTATTTATTTATTTAGAAAACCAACAGCGTATATAGAAAATATTAACATTAATGTAACAAACTAAAAGTATGGCCAATAACAGGTTTCCCTTATATTGTTTGATGGTAGGTGTATTGTTGTTAGAAGAAAAGGAAAAAGAACAATCTAATAGATAAATTATAAGCAAAATTATAAGCAATTCAATGTAATGAAGGTGGTCATAAGTTTACAGATCAGGAGAGATAGTCAGGTAGAATGATATATTACATTACCTTTATATATATATAAATATATATATATATATAAACATATAAGATATATATATATATATATATATATATATACATATATATTTACTTATGTATATATACATATTAAATGTTTAAATATATAAACATAATACAAATAATTAATTATAATATATATTAAATAAAATAACTTAAGTACTTATATTTATATTAGTAGCCTCAAAAATGCATATAGAAGAAATAGATGAGAGTATATATGATTGTATGTGATTTTAACTTCAACTGCTCTATTTCGTAATAGTTTTCTTGATGTAATCTTTAAACGTAAGTTTAGATTTCGCAAAGAGGTCAATGTGTCCAAATTGTTCATTATATGTACGAGCAAGCCGCGAAAGAACAGTGTTTCGACAGTAGTTTGAATGATGCCAGGGAGTTTGTAACAATGTAGTATTGCGGGTACGGAATTTTGGAGTACGAAAGGTGATTCTTGAGACAAGATATGGACAGTCAATATTACTGTTTATTATATCATATAACAAAGCCATGTCAAGCAAAATGCGCCTGTGTTCCAGAGATAAGAGATCGTGCTCAGTGCAACTGTCTGTGTAAGTATCGATTTTATTCCGACAGCGAAAGTTAAGGTGATTAACAAATATTTTTTGAATACGCTCAAGGCGGCTTTTGTAGACATTGTACTGTGGAGACCATATTGAACTAGCATATTCCAAAACACTTCTGACATATGCAAAATAAACCATTTTAATTGTATTAATATTCGAGAATGGTTTACAGATGCGAAGAACAAAACCAAGATTTTTATAGGCTTTACTGATAACGTAATCAATGTGTTCGGATAGTATCATTTTATGATCAAAAATTACGCCTAAATCCCTAACACTTACTTTTCGGCTGATTTCTAATCCGTCAAAGTGATATTTATTTAGAATTGGCTTAGATTTCCGTGTAAAACTAATACATTCGCACTTGCTTGCATTGACAGTTATATTATTTATTTTGTAATATTCAAATAAACGGTCCAGGTCTTTTTGTATCAATAGGCAGTCATGTATGGTGTTAATTTTACAAAAAATCTTCTTATCATCTGCATACATGAGGTAATTTGTGTGTATAATGCACGAACCAATGTCATATAGGTAGGCATTGTAAAAAAGTGGACCTAAGTGAGAGCCCTGAGGAACACCTGTAGGTATGTTTATGTAGCTCGAACGGAAACCACCTATCACGACTGCTTGTGAGCGGTTTGTGAGATATGATTCAGTCCATCGGAGCAAGTCACCGTGAATCCCTAATATTTGTAATTTGTTGAGCAGGATCATGTGATTGATGATGATTCAACTTTACAAAGGGCAAATCCGGCCTCACATGGAATACTGTTCTCATCTCTGGGCCGGGGCACCCCAGTGCCAGCTCCTTCCACTTGACCGCATCCAGCGCAGAACGGTTCGAATATTCGACGATCGAGTTATGATCGGCTCTATACACTGGCACTGCGTAGGGATATTGCATCCCTTTGCATTTTCTATCAAATTTACCACGGGGAGTGCTCTGAGGAATTGTTCGGATAGTTCGGCGGCGGTAGTCACTTACCATCAGGTGAGCCGCATGCTCGTTTGCCCCCTCTTCTATAAAAAAATTGCTCAATGTGAGCACGTTACAAGTCAAGTATTCGGCATGTCAGTACAACGAGCCAAGCAGCTCGATAACGCGCACCAATCACCCGAGCGCACGCCACCCGACGAACTCGTTGCTCTATTTGTGTCGTGGTATTTATGCGTTTGGTAAAATGCAGTGGATTCAAGAAAAAATAACTTTTGTTCAATCATTCAATAAATGATAAGAGGCGACAGAGGGAACCAAAACCAGGAGATGTGCAGCAACGACTTCCCAATAACAACCTAAACGCCAAGCGTGGCAACTATGGAAAAGATCGTGGCAAATATGGTACAATCTACGGGGGAAGCCTATGATCGGCAGTGGACTTTTAATAGGCTGTAACGGTAACGGTAAATAAGATCATTTTATCGCCATCAGTTGGACGTCATAAGAACTTTTCTACCATTTCCCATACTCGCATACACGTACCACCCACGAGATGACATAGGGTGATTGATTCTCTTGCGACGTCATCGTATGACAACCCTGCCTACTTTACTATATTATTTTTAAAGCGGAGAAACAAGTATACGCCTATTACACTCATTAATAATTGAGTCCCATAAGTACCATTGCTGCAAACACACCTTCGTTAATACATTTGGCCGGAAAATTTTTGTGTTTTACTTCTATTTTTACTGTAACTTTAAATATTTGGATGTGCTCCGTAAATATTATATGGATTCGTAACCCGATCTATCTTTCTCTTGTTTCTATCCAAATGAACAAACACATTAATAAATTCTATATTTTTATATTTTTGTCTCATCCATTTTGCTTTATTTGCTTATTTTAAGCGTCGAACATTAAAATTAATCGTGTTTGAGAGCAAGCTACGTTCTAACTTTGTTAATTTCCTTTCCGTTCTTTTTCCACATAAATTAACAACAACTCAAAATTCTCTGCGTTCACATGTTTTCATTTTATTTAGCTGTGAAGTAATTAAAGTTACTCGTGAATGTGGTATTAAATTGGAAAATTAATCATAATATTTCAGCAGTTAATCTTCAAGTACTTTTGATGTGAATTACAAACCTGCGTAACGTAGCGAGTAGTAATGAGATTTTTGTAACATATGGGGTATTTTGTAAAAAAGAAAATACTAAACGCATTTCAAAACCACGAAATTGGTTTTCTGTCATACCAGAATATACCTTTATCCATTTTTTAAATGATTTAGAAGTTTAAATGATTACGAAAATATTGTTCGGCATAAAATAATGCTTCTACGTGAAACAGGAGATCAGGTAGCAGCATCTTCCCTTTAACAACTCAAAATAATTAAAAAAAAACTGCTGTTGCCAACCGTCCTACTAAGCATCATACCTAATCTAGATTCTAATTTAATTCAAAAGCATTACATTTTGTTAGAACAATTTTCTTAAACCCAAAACAAAAACGGTTAAAATATTAGACTCGCCCTGTTGCCTTTATTCACGACGAAACTACATGCCATGTGTGCCCACATCGTTACTGAAGATTGCATATTATATCATGTGCACAAAAAAATTTGTCAAAAACGTTTATTATGTAAATTGAAGCCATTTGTATGCAGTACAAATGAAAACAGCACTTAGTTTAAAGATTATTCTTTGCGAGAATAGTTTTTTTTCTGAACACCTTTTATCTAAACTAAACTATAAAGGGACTGAGTTATATAAATGTTATTTCGAATTAAACATAAGGTGCCACATTTATGATATAAACTTGTATATCTCTTTTATTTTGTTAAAAATATACATTTAAACGATTGTTTAAAATTTGTTTATCTTTATTTGCTTAATTTCAAGTTCAGTAATAAAATAATAATATACATTAAAAATAATTAAACAAATATTTGCTTTGGCTATATAGTGATTAACAGCAACTATATATAAATCGAAGACGAGGCAGCATGCTCCACCTGTATTTGAGCAAGCAAAACACCAATGTAAACCGTATATAAAAATAACTAATAAGCTCGGTAAGTAAACAATGGAACAGTCATAATCTTACGAGTATAACTTCAGTGGTACTTGAAATTTGACAAACTTTACAAACCTTAAATGTTTAAGTGATATTAAAAGTATTTTATAAAGTACTATTGATATTATACGGAATCACGGTAAATAATATAATATCATGTTAATCACCAACGTCGTAAAAAGTAGTTGGTAGTACTACACTGTCGCTGGTACTGAGCTGAAATCCTATTTGAGGTTAAAATTGTAATAAGGCTTTTTTCTGCCTAAAGTGTCGTCTTCGATTCAGAACCAATTCACAATCTGTCCAAGATAATATTATAGTGCCCAAGTGTATGCGCAAACACAGGTGCACTATCTATTCTCTCACTCGTAGTCCGATGGGATCGTAATCCGACAAGATCGGAGAGAGATAAGGCGCAGGACCAACGGCTTTATGTTTTACGAGGTACGGGGGTGAAATACTGCCAAATTTCTGACACCGGGCTGATACATATATTTCTTGACAGAAAAACTCATTAACTGATTTTGACCCAGCCCGGGATTCGAACCCGAGACCTCGCAATCAGCAGTCATGCTTATGACAAACTGCCGAGGCAGTCAGAGGCAATGAAACATTTCATTTCAGTCCTCAGGATGATTTTACGTGCATACATACATATATATATATATATATATATATATATATATATTTATTTATTTATTTCGTTAAGCTTTTCCCAAAAGAACCCTTTACAATGTAAGTTATAAATTACCTTTACGGCCCTCTTTTGCAAAGCAAAATACAGTTTTAATGTCAGTCGCGTTTTCCAATAGTAAAAAGCTGTTTCAAAATTGGTGAGACTTCTAATATTTCTTACAGCATAATATGTGTTGCATAACTAAGATTGCTTGCTTATATAAATAGAAGGGAGCCCCATTGGAGCTACGCTTCAATAGTAATCCTAAGAATAACAATGGAATCCACACGTCTATAAGTCTATAAGTCCAAAATATTTTTTTCGACTAATAAAACTTCTTTTTAAAATAAAACCCCAACTCAGTGTAATCAACTGTTTGCAATGAGACTACCTGCCTTAGGGAAGTGTTCAAAGCCGCAAGTTTTCACTTATAATTACAACTCTGTCTTTAACATCTGTGGTCAAAGTCAAAAACAAAGTAATTCAAAATTAAAATTAAAAGTTTTCCAATAATGGAGTTGCTTTTCTCCGCCCGAAACACTGTTTTTATTTATGACTTACAATAGCAAAAAAATTGGATAAGGCACCCAATTTTTTCGCTATTGTATATCGTAAATGTGTGTCGTAAAGGCGGTGAATGTACTTGACTGCATGCACAGATGAATTTTTATTGAATTTGATTACCAACCGAATTCAATAACTGTGCAATGTGCATTTATAGGGTTTTTTATTTTCCGAAGTCGGCCCGACACCCACGGTATAAAAACAGAGTGAATTTTCTTATGCTGCTACGCCAGAGTTTCAAAATAAAAGACTGACGGAGGACAGCGGCGTAAAAATTGCGAAACTCATAGTACTATGATTGTCAGTTAAGTGTGACGATTAAGACAAATCCTCCGTGCAACAGAAGAGGCTTATTTTCGACAGTGGACCTTTTTTATCCAACGAAGAGGAACATTAAATAAGATAAGATACATTTTATCCTACGTACAAGGCGTGACATCAATCGACGGATTCAACTCGGCTGGGCAGAGTTCGGGAAGATACGACACATTTTCTCGTCAGACATACCTCAAAACCTTAAAACGAAATTGTACAACCAGTGCGCGTTGCCAGTGATGACTTACGGAACTGAGACGTGGTCCTTCACAGCTGGCTGTATGAGGAAGCTCAAGGTCGCTCAGCGAGCTATGTAGAGGGCTATGCTCGGAGTTTGTCTGCGTGATAAACTTAGAAATGAGGATATCCGCAGTAGAACTAGAGTAACCGACATAGCCCAACGGGTTAGTAAGCTGAAGTGGCAGTGGGCCGGCCATATAGCTCGAAGAACCGACAACCGATGGGGAAGAAAGGTTCTCGAGTGGCAGCCTCGTACCGGTAGGCGAAGTGTAGGGCGACCCCCCACGAGATGGAGTGGCGACCTGGTAAGGCATGCAGGAAGTCGATGGATGCAGGTGGCTCAGGACCGTGCTTTGTGGCATTCCTTGGGGGAGGCCTATGTTCAGCAGTGGACTTATGAAAGGCTGTAATGATGATGATGATGACAAGCCGTCACGATTATGGCAAATTCATTTGTCACGTCTGATAGGTGAATTGATGATTCCTAAAACAGTGCAAACTTATGTCCAGAAATGCACTTTTAGGGGTCGATAACAATGCATTTGCATCTCGTGATTTCGAAGCTCGTGGTATATTATCTTTATCCCATTGTCGATGAAATTGCATCGGAATTAGACCAGATTTTTCCATATAATCTCCATTGGACATAGAATCATAAAAAGAAGCAATAAGTATCGACAATAATTGTTACTGGGTGGCAATTAGATTATCATATTAAATAGCACAGCGGTAAATACAAGTTCATATATTATGTCTGTTAAAATAATAAAATAAACAAATATAACAAAAATTAAAAATGCATTTTTAAGCAATATAAATGGCGTAGAACTTGGCACGAAATAAATCACCCTAATAATATTAGTTTACTGACCTGAAGTGACCTGTAAAAGAGGCAAAGGTGCGGCAGGTGCCCAGTGCGATTCATATTTCCATTCATAGGTAATTAAATAAAGTAAAAAACTAAAAAAAGGGCTACTGTACAATATGGTACAAAGAAATTAAACTTCGAAGGAGTCTCAGTAATCTAATTTAATGTACTATTTAACTCGTATACAATTATAAGAGTTAATATTATAAAGAGCAATGGCAGAAAAATAGTTGACAAAAATTATAGCGTCTAGAAATAAGTTATATATAAAATGAGTTTTATTATTTTTCTATGATTTTTCAAATAAAAATGTATTTTAATTAAAGCCACAGAAAAAAACAAACATTTTTGGGAATATCAAATGACTTAAATCATTTTATTCTGTTCAAATGTTGCCATTTAGTATATTCATACTATTTTCGTATACACTTTGTAAGACTACCAACACAACACACAAAATATTTTTATATAAAGTTTTTATTAGTAATAACTGTACTATCAGTAATAATAAAAATAAAAGTGATATGACTGAGAATAAGTCTCTTACAAAGAATTTCCTACAATAATACATTATCTCAATCATAGTACTATGTAACAATTTCATTTAATGTTATGGCAACACTAGCTAAAATAAAATGTAACTGTTTTTTACTGGCTTTACGGCTCTGGATTCTAGCCCTTCTGAGAATGTTACTATGATACAAAGGCCCTGGAGCCATGCCAGAAATATACATTTATAGTATGCAAATATAAAATATAGATACAATAATCTAAAAACTCTCAATTATGTATTATATATTAAGCTAACATCGAACAACCACAGGACGTGCTAACAGTTTGAGGGTCAAAAAGGTAAAGGTACATTGAATAATTCAATTGAACAGTCGTTGACTAGTGCCAGTACTACATATTATGTAAACGTAACGATATGCTATTGGTAAAAGTACAAATACTTTTTTTAAGATAGAAATATACGGTGAAACTTAGTACTATTACTTAGCCTAACAAATCAAACGTAATAAAGACATAATAACACAAGTTAGTCCGACTAGGTAAGTCCAACTTCGACCGAGAGGTCAATCGACGGATTCAACTCGGCTGGGCAGCGTTCGGGAAGCTACGACACATCTTCTCGTCAGACATATCTCAAAACCTCAAAACGAAATTGTACAACCAGTGCGTGTTGCCAGTGATGACTTACGGAACTGAGACGTGGTCCTTCACTGCTGGCCGTATGAGGAAGCTCAAGGTCGCTCAGCGAGCTATGGAGAGGGCTATGCTCGGAGTTTCTCTGCGTGATAAACTTAGGAATGAGGATATCCGCAGTAGAACCAGAGTAACCGACATAGCCCAACGGATTAGTAAGCTGAAGTGGCAGTGGGCCGGCCATATAGCTCGAAGAACCGACAACCGATGGGGAAGAAAGGTTCTCGAGTGGCAGCCTCGTACCGGTAGGCGAAGTGTAGGGCGTCCCCCCACGAGATGGAGTGACGACCTGGTAAGACATGCAGGAAGTCGATGGATGCAGGTGGCTCAGGACCGTGCTTTGTGGCATTCTTTGGGGGAGGCCTATGTTCAGCGGTGGACTTGTGAAGGGCTGTAATGATGATGAACACAAGTTACATTACATCTACTTAAAACGCTAAGATGAAGCAGCGTGAACAGCTACCGCGACTAGAATGTTAATTTTTATATATTTTTTTAGTTGTGTATTTTCAAAGAACACTATGTAGGATAAGTCTTTTCATTTAATGTGATAACTTTATCGCCACTTCGTAAACATGGGACCATAACAACTTAATGTGTACGCGGTCACTTCAGGACTTTTGATACTCTTATGTAGTCTGATACTAAATTTTTCTAGTGGCTTCGTTCATGTGTTTTTTTAATTATTAAAGAAAATCAACAGCCTTATTTATACATTAACAAAACAAACACTTTCAAAATATTCAAGAATAAGGGTAACGAACGAGCATAATGTCCACCCAATGCACTGACCTCCATATAAATTAGTACGATGGACTGGTTATACCCCACAAAACCTTTGTACCGATTTGAAGCACTGCCATTGAGTGTACCGGGAACTAAATTTGACATAATTTGTAAATAACCATTTAGTCCAGGTGGAATCGGCGCATGAGTACCGAAAACTATTCCACCTCAAATTTTTATGCCCTTCCCTTCAAATTGTTCTTGTGATGATACAAATGAATATTGCCACGGGGCAACTCGGAGCTATATTGTTTGAGCTGATTTTTTTAATTACAAGGAATTATTATTTTCAAACGAGGTATTTTTTTATATTTTTACATTAGGACATTAGGAAGGCACCAAATAAGATATCCTACAAAATATTGGTCCGGGAACATCTTTATCCAGACATATTATGTATGTATATATATATATATATATATATTTATGTATGTATATGTTTTAAAGATAACTGTTACATACGGATTTATATGTATTTGTTTGTATTCATATGCATTAGTGTAATTTACAAGCCTTATTTTAATGTGTGTTATATCTGTATAAATTTATTAGATTTAGTTATGTAAGTCACCTGCCACTAATTTCTCACCACGGCATGAGTTGACTAGCAGATAATGCTAACTGGCATTAAGTCCACCCTTTATAACCTTTATGGTTAGATCAATAAAGCTTTTAAATAAATAAAAATAAATAAAATAAATATTGTAGAAATAGGCGTTATTTTGGCAGCGTATTGATTTTCTCTATTATGAGGACTAAATGAATGGTTAACAATAAATTATTTACAAAATTATATTTATTTTATTTTGTAGTTACCTACTCTAGTTTTTTCTACTCATTGGAACTTTTCTAGTCTGTTACAGGTGATGGTGAATGGTAAAACCACCATAACCTAAAGCAAAACCTGTTCTATAGTTGCGAAGAAAAACGTAGATGGACTAACGCAGCGTCAATTTTTGTTATGCAGTGAGGTATAACGCTTGTATCTTAGACATAAGTATTAATTAATACATTTATTTATTGTTTGACAATAAATTAAAATGATACATAATAGTAATCGATGTATCGCATAGGCCTGGGTATAGATTTTATTTTGTCATACTGTCCTATCTCTATTATTGGTTCCATGGACGCTCACTACTGCCATCAGCGCAAAAATGGCGAAAATCAAATCACCTTATTGTGTCACGGTGTTGCCAGTTCAGCGTACTTGCATAATAGAGGTCAGTGTCCTGATGGCAAGTGGATACAGTGGCTATATCATCAATTGAGAATCAACATGTAGATGCATTGTCACCCCTAAGGTCTAAGATAAAATGCCTAAAAGAGTATATAATCACTTAGTTACCAGTAAAAAGTCTCCGGTTCTCTACACTCATCACACAAAATACAGTAGCATAAGCTGTAAATTTATACTGTAAGTTGTATTTTTATTGTTAGTTGTGACTGCAATTGAAATTGTAATACGGCTTTAAAAATACCCAGAAATTTTGCCGGTTTTCCTCTTAAATAAAAGGCCTTGTTTTTGTGAACCCTTTATGTACTTCAGAATCTACACGGGTAAACGAGCTTAATTTGTTAATAAATAATTAGTTAAGTGTACTACAAAGGTGAAAGAAAAGAAATGTGTTTTTGTTATTCACTATCGCATTTCCGCAAAAAGCTGTGTAGGCTCAATAAGCAAATGTGAAAATGTTTTATTTAGGTTTATATTTAGAGGTGCCCTTGATAGAACAAAGTTTTGAAAATAATTATAATTTTTAACAAAAAGTAAAATCCGACTTCAAATTGTAAATTTTTTTCTTCGAAATTTAATGGGACCACAAAACAAGAATCATTAAAATCGGTTCACAATCTGCGATGATATCACGACACATACATACAAAAAAAACGAAAAAAAAGTACACTTGAATTGAAAACCTCCTCTTTTATGAAGTTGGTTAAAGTCCGAAACATTTCAATGCTCATTAAAACAAAACTTTATAAAAAAATTTGAAATTGTAATCCTGTACACATCGAATCATTAGTAAGCGTCAATTTTCGTAGTTCAACCTTTCAATCTCAAATATATATGTACACTAGCTGGCCAGGCAGACGTTGTTCTGCCCTCTCCGACGACCCTTCCTATGAAAAAATCCTTAAATTAGCAATAAAAAATATTGAAGGTCACTAATCGGAATATAAAGTATCCTATCTCGCAAGTTGGACCAAACTGCACACAGTGTGCAAAATTTCATTGAAATCAGTTGAATAGTTTAGGAATTCATCGCGGACTAACAATATGACACGTAATTTTTATATATAAAAATAATAATCTATGTTCCAGTCGCTAGTAAGCGTTTTGAACATACAAAATATAATTTAAGTAAATTGTAGGGAGTTATATACATCTAAATGAGAATAGAGGAATGTGGCCTAGAGGCGAAGTGACGGAAGTCCACCCAGGCCCAGATGGGCGCGTCCGAATAACTGAAGTAAGAACAGCAACGGGTTTGATTCGCCACCCGGCCCCTCGCTTCATCGCAATTACAACGACGGACTAAAATGGTTGCAGGAGGGTGAGATTGTAAATAACAGCCTAGATTTAAGAAGTTATTAATAAGAATGTGCCTTTTAATAAAATCTATGTAGTAATTTAAGATTTAGTCACATAAGTTTACAATTGCCTAGTACGTAAGCTTATTAATGTTTTATTGCCCTTTATTTGAAGAATATTGTATGTTTGTCATATGATTATGATTAATTATTGTTTGTATGCCTATAAAAAATTGTTGTATGTCGATAAATTGTGTGACAAATGTATGATTATAAAATAAATGATAAATCACACTCAACACAAACCCCGCACTCTTCTCCCCCCCCCCCTGTCCGCTCATTGGTCGAATAGAGCATGTGTGCCTGACATACGCCCACAGGAGTTGTGCAACTAAAAACACAAAATAAAAGACATGCTGTAATCGACCTCTGACATTACCAGCTCATTACTCGTTACTCGCTCATGACTCGCTCTGTAAACAGTCATCTCCACGCTGCCCTACAAGCTACACTCTACAAAGCAGCTCTTGTTTCTTATACAAAGAACAGTTTGTTTAACTTTACATAACACATAGGTGTATTCTCGACCATAGGGTCTAGAAGAAGTCTACGTCTGGACGATACGGAGCCCTGCATAAAGATCCCACGTCGTTTAACAGTATAATAACAGTGAAAAATCACCTGTTACAGTGTGGGTAGAAGGAAATCTCCCTTTTACTTATTCTACAATAACTTAGCAACTAGATTGACAATTTTTTCAGATTTTCAGCAATGAATTGTTTATATATACGCTTTCAAATGGTCCTACTTTCATATTATTAACACTTGGGCCCAAGAATGTATGGAGACGTCTCCTTCTCTTTTCTTTCATATTTCTTCGATTTATTTAAGTTTTAATATAAAGCTGACATTAAGACTTTGTCGTACATCCTAGACGTATAGCTATATAGTTTCTGGATCTTTAATTATTATTATAGTAATTTTTCATTGTTATTATATATACTGGACTAATTATTATATATACCTGTCGTAATATGTGACCCTCAGAGCTCGATTCTCGGCCCATTCAAAAATTATAATTGATTGATTTGATAATTTGACATTTAAGTTTAAAAATCAAGAAAGTATCATCAGCAAATAATACTATATCATGATTATCCTCTACAAGGGAAGGTAAGTCATTAATATACACTAGAAATAGGAATGGGATCTTTATGCAGGGCTCCGTATCGTCCAGACGTAGACTTCTTCTAGACCCTATGGTCAAGAATACACCTATGTGTTATGTAAAGTTAAACAAACTGTTCTTTGTATAAGAAACAAGAGCTGCTTTGTAGAGTGTAGCTTGTAGGGCAGCGTGGAGATGACTGTTTACAGAGCGAGTCATGAGCGAGTAACGAGTAATGAGCTGGTAATGTCAGAGGTCGATTACAGCATGTCTTTTATTTTGTGTTTTTAGTTGCACAACTCCTGTGGGCGTATGTCAGGCACACATGCTCTATTCGACCAATGAGCGGACAGGGGGGGGGGGGAGAAGAGTGCGGGGTTTGTGTTGAGTGTGATTTATCATTTATTTTATAATCATACATTTGTCACACAATTTATCGACATACAACAATTTTTTATAGGCATACAAACAATAATTAATCATAATCATATGACAAACATACAATATTCTTCAAATAAAGGGCAATAAAACATTAATAAGCTTACGTACTAGGCAATTGTAAACTTACGTGACAAAAACTTAAATTACTACATAGATTTTATTAAAAGGCACATTCTTATTAATAACTTCTTAAATCTAGGCTGTTATTTACAATCTCACCCTCCTGCAACCATTTTTACCGTCGTTGTAATTGCAATGAAGCGAGGGGCCGGGTGGCGAATCAAACCCGTTGCTGTTCTTACTTCAGTTATTCGGACGCGCCCATCTGGGCCTGGGTGGACTTCCGTCACTTCGCCTCTAGGCCACATTCCTCTATTCTCATTTAGATGTATATAACTCCCTACAATTTACTTAAATTATATTTTGTATGTTCAAAACGCTTACTAGCGACTGGAACATAGATTATTATTTTTATATATAAAAATTACGTGTCATATTGTTAGTCCGCGATGAATTCCTAAACTATTCAACTGATTTCAATGAAATTTTGCACACTGTGTGCAGTTTGGTCCAACTTGCGAGATAGGATACTTTATATTCCGATTAGTGACCTTCAATATTTTTTATTGCTAATTTAAGGATTTTTTCATAGGAAGGGTCGTCGGAGAGGGCAGAACAACGTCTGCCTGGCCAGCTAGTGTACATATATATTTGAGATTGAAAGGTTGAACTACGAAAATTGACGCTTACTAATGATTCGATGTGTACAGGATTACAATTTCAAATTTTTTTATAAATTTTTGTTTTAATGAGCATTGAAATGTTTCGGACTTTAACCAACTTCATAAAAGAGGAGGTTTTCAATTCAAGTGTACTTTTTTTTCGTTTTTTTTGTATGTATGTGTCGTGATATCATCGCAGATTGTGAACCGATTTTAATGATTCTTGTTTTGTGGTCCCATTAAATTTCGAAGAAAAAAATTTACAATTTGAAGTCGGATTTTACTTTTTGTTAAAAATTATAATTATTTTCAAAACTTTGTTCTATCAGGGGCACCTCTAAATATAAACCTAAATATAATATTTTCACATTTGCTTATTGAGCCTACACAGCTTTTTGCGGAAATGCGATAGTGAATAACAAAAACACATTTTTTTCTTTCACCTTTCTAGTGCACATAACTAATTGTTTATTAACAAATTAAGCTCGTTTACCCGTGTAGATTTTGAAGTACATAATGGGTTCACAAAAACAAGGCCTTTTAGGAAAACCGGCAAAATTTCTGGGTATTTTTAGAGCCGTATTACAATTTCAGTTGCATTTACAACTAACAATAAAAATACAACTTACAGTATAAATTTACAGCTTATGCTACTGTATTTTGTGTGATGAGTGTAGAGAACCGGAGACTTTTTACTGGTAACTAAGTGTTTATATACTCTTTGCTGGTAACGAGGCATTTTATCTTAGACCTTAGGGGTGACAATGCATCTACATGTTGATTCTTAATTGATGATATAGCCACTGTATCCACTTACCAACAGGACACTGACCTCTATTATGCAAGTACGCTGAACTGGCAACACCGTGACACAATGAGGTGATTTGATTTTCACCATTTTTGCGCTGATAGCAGTAGTGAGCGTCCATGGAACTAATAATAGGTATAGGACAGTATGACAAAATAAAATCTATACCCAGGCCTATGCGATACATCAATTCCTATTATGTATCATTTTAATTTATTGCCATACAATAAATAAATGTATTAATTAATACTTATGTCTTAGATACAAGCGTTATACCTCACTGCATAACAAAAATTGACGCTGCGTTAGTCCATCTACGTTTTTCTTCGTAACTATAGAACGGGTTTTGTTTTAGGTGATGGTGGTTTTACCATTCACCATCACCTGTAACAGACTAGAAAAGTTCCAATGAGTAGAAAAAACTGGAGTAGGTAACTACAAAATAAAATAAATATAATTTTGTAAATAATTTATTGTTAACCATTCATTTAGTCCTCATAATAGAGAAAATCAATACGCTGCCAAAATAACGCCTATTTCAACAATATTTATTTTATTTATTTTTATTTATTTAAAAGCTTTATTGATCTAACTATAAAGGTTATAAAGGGTGGACTTAATGCCAGTTAGCATTCTCTGCTAGTCAACCCATGCCGTGGAGAGAAATTAGTGGCAGGTGACTTACATTACTAAATATAATAAATTTATACAGATATAACACACATTAAAATAAGGCTTGTAAATTACACTAATGCATATGAATACAAACAAATACATATAAATCCGTATGTAACAGTTATCTTTAAAACATATACATATATAAATACATATATACATACATACATAATATGTCTGGATGAAGATGTTCCCGGACCAATATTTTGTAGGCTATATTATTTGGTTCTTTCCTAATGTAAAAATATAAAAAACCCCGTTTGAAAATAATAAATCCTTGTAATTAAAAAAATAAGCTTAAACAATATAGCTCCGAGTTGCCCCGTGGCAACATTCATTTGTATCATCAGAAGAACAATTTGAAGGTAAGGGTATAAAAAATTGATGTGGAATAGTTTTTGGTACTCATGCGCCGATTCCACCTGGACTAAATGGTTATTTGCAAATTATGTCAAATTTAGTTCCCGGTACACTCAATGGCAGTGCTTCAAATCGGTACAAAGGTTTTGTGGGGTATAACCAGTCTATCGTACTAATTTATATGGATTGTATTGGGTGGACATTATGCTCGTTCGTTACCCTTATTCTTGAATAATTTTGAAAGTGTTTGTATTGTTATAAATAAGGCTGTTGATTTTCTTTAATAATTAAAAAAACACATGAACGAAGCCACTAGAAAAATTTAGTAACAGACTACATAAGAGTATCAAAAGTCCTGAAGTGACCGCGTACACATTAAGTTGTTATGGTCCCATGTTTACGAAGTGGCGATAAAGTTATCACATTAAATGAAAAGACTTATCCTACATAGTGTTCTTTGAACATACACAACTAAAAAAATATATAAAAATTAACATTCTAGTTGCGGTAGTTGTTCGCGCTGCTTCGTCTTAGCGTTTTAATTATTTATTATTTAAGTAGATGTAATGTAACTTGTATTTTTTAACTTTATTTTTGTAATTTTATTACGTTTGATTTGTTAGGCTAAGTAATAGTACTAAGTTTAACCGTAAGTTGGACCTTAAACGTTAACAACGTTTTACGTTCATATTTCTATCTTTAAAAAAGTATTTGTACTTTTACCAATAGCATATCGTTACGTTTACATAATATGTAGTACTGGCAATAGTCAACGACTGTTCAATTGAATTATTCAATGTACCTTTACCTTTTTGACCCTCAAACTGTTAGCACGTCCTCAAATTTATAATATTAACTCTTATAATTGCATACGAGTTAAATAGTACATTGAATTAGATTACTGAGACTCCTTCGAAGTTTCATTTCTTTGTACCATATTGTACAGTAGCCCTTTTTTAGTTTTTTGCCTAATT
The DNA here is from genome assembly GCA_963668995.1 of Parnassius mnemosyne. NCBI lineage: Eukaryota > Metazoa > Arthropoda > Insecta > Lepidoptera > Papilionidae > Parnassius > Parnassius mnemosyne. The sequence continues at coordinate 13,232,127 of CAVLGL010000035.1, read as the reverse complement.
ACCTATGAATGGAAATATGAATCGCACTGGGCACCTGCCGCACCTTTGCCTCTTTTATAGGTCACTTCAGGTCAGTAAACTAATATTATATCAAGGTGATTTATTTCGTGTCAAGTTTTACGCCATTTATATTGCTTAAAAATACATTTTTTATTTTTGGTATATTTGTTTATTTTATTATTTTAACAGACATAATATATGACTGTTATTTACCGCTCTGCAATTTAATATGATAACCTAATTGGCACCCAGTAACAATTATTATCGATACTTATTGCTCCTTTTTATGATTCTATGTCCAATGGAGATTATATGGAATAATCCGGTCGAAATCCGATGCAATTTCATCGACAATGGGATATAGATAATACCACGAGTTTCGAAATCACGAGATACAAATGCATTGTTATCGACCCCTAAAATTTCATTTCTGGACATAAGTTTGCACCGTTTTAGGAATCATCAATTCACCTATCAGACGTGACAAATGAATTTGCCATAATCGTCACGCCTTGTACGTAGGATAAAATGTATCGTATCTTATTAAATGTTCCTCTTCGTTGTATAAAAAAAGGTCCACTGTCGAAAATAAGCCTCTTCTGTTGCAGGGAGGATTTGTCTTAATCGTCACACTTGACTGACAATCATAGTACTATGAGTTTCGCAATTTTTACGCCGCTGTCCTCCGCCAGTCTTTTATTTTGAAACTCTGGCGTAGCAGCATAAGAAAATTCACTCTGTTTTTATACCGTGGGTGTCAGGCTGACTTCGGAAAATAAAAAAACCCTATAAATGCACATTGCAAAGTTATTAAATTCGGCTGGTAATCAAATTCAAAAAAGTTCATCTGTGCATGCAGTCAAGTACATTCACCGCCTTTACGACACACATTTACGACATACAATAGCGAAAAAATTGGGTGCCTTATCCAATTGTTTCGCTATTGTATGTCATAAATAAAAACAGTGTTTCGGGCGGAGAAAAACAACTCCATTATTGGAAAACTTTTTATTTTAATTTTGAATTACTTTGTTTTTGACTTTGAGCACAGATGTTAAAGACAGAGTTGTAATTATAAGTGAAAACTTGCGGCTTTGAACTCTTCCCTAAGGCAGGTAGTCTCATTGCAAATAGTTGTTTACACTGAGTTGCGGTTTTATTTTAAAAAGAAGTTTTATTAGTCGAAAAAATATTTTGAACTTATATACTTATAGACGTGTGGATTCCATTGTTATTCTTAGAATTACTATTGAAGCGTAGCTTCAATGGGGCTCCCTTCTATTTATATAAGCAAGCAATCTTAGTTCTGCAACACATATTATGCTGTAAGAAATATTAGAAGTCTCACCAATTTTGAAACAGCTTTTTACTATGGGAAAACGCGACTGACATTAAAACTGTATTTTGCTTTGCAAAAGAGGGCCGTAAAGGTAATTTATAACTTACATTGTAAAGGGTTCTTTTGGGAAAAGCTTAACGGAATATATATATATAATATATATATATGTATGCACGTAAAATCACCCTGAGGACTGAGATGAAATGTTTCATTGCCTCTGACTGCCTCGGCAGTTTGTCATAAGCATGACTGCTGATTGCGAGGTCTCGGGTTCGAATCCCGGGCTGGGTCAAAATCAGTTAATGAGTTTTTCTGTCAAGAAATATATGTATCAGCCCGGTGTCAGAAATTTGGCAGTATTTCACCCCCGTACCTCGTAAAACATAAAGCCGTTGGTCCTGCGCCTTATCTCTCTCCGATCTTGTCGGATTACGATCCCATCTGACTACGAGTGAGAGAATAGATAGTGCACCTGTGTTTGCGCATACACTTGGGCACTATAATATTATCTTGGACAGATTATGAATTGGTTCTGAATCGAAGACAACACTTTAGGCAGAAAAAAGCCTTATACAATTTTAACCTCAAATAGGATTTGAGCACAGTACCCGCGACAGTGTAGTACTACCAACTACTTTTTACGACGTTGGTGATTAACATGATATTATATTATTTACGGTGATTCCGTATAATATCAATAGTACTTTATAAAATACTTTTAACATCACTTAAACATTTAAGGTTTGTAAAGTTTGTCAAATTTCAAGTACCACTGAAGTTATACTCGTAAGATTATGACTGTTCCATTGTTTACTTACCGAGCTTATTAGTTATTTTTATATACGGTTTACATTGGTGTTTTGCTTGCTCAAATACAGGTGGAGCATGCTGCCTCGTCTTCGATTTATATATAGTTGCTGTTAATCACTATATAGCCAAAGCAAATACTTGTTTAATTATTTTTTAATGTATATTATTATTTTATTACTGAACTTGAAATTAAGCAAATAAAGACAAATTTTACACAATCGTTTAAATGTATATTTTTAACAAAATAAAAGAGATATACAAGTTTATATCATAAATGTGGCACCTTATGTTTAATTCGAAATAACATTTATATAACTCAGTCCCTTTATAGTTTAGTTTAGATAAAAGGTGTTCAGAAAAAAAAAACTGTTCTCGCAAAGAATAATCTTTAAACTAAGTGCTGTTTTCATTTGTACTGCATACAAATGGCTTCAATTTACATAATAAACGTTTTTGACAAATTTGCTTGTGCACATGATATAATATGCAATCTTCAGTAACGATGTGGGCACACATGGCATGTAGTTTCGTCGTGAATATAGGCAACAGGGCGAGTCTAATATTTTAACCGTTTTTGTTTTGGGTTTAAGAAAATTGTTCTGACAAAATGTAATGCTTTTGAATTACATTAGAATCTAGATTAGCTATAATGCTTAGTAGGACCGTTGGAAACAGCAGTTTTTTTTATTATTTTGATTTGTTATAGGGAAGATGCTGCTGCCTGATGTCCTGTTTCATTTCGCCCTGTTGCTTCTTACGATGTCCAATAGATGATATGGGATGATGGATTGTACCATATCACTATTACAAGCAGAGGGATCACTACGCGGTGGTGTAAGAGAATTATACTAAAGAGAGCAAGAACACACTTCCTCATATTATGCCTTTACTGTGATCCTAACCCTAATAAATCCACTGGCAGGCCATGCATACTTGGAAGAAGTTGTCGATACTCATGATGATGGCTGTGCTGTCACATACATAGCTTTTTAATAGACCTTCAGATTATTAAAGTTCATGCAATCGGCAAGATGCTAAATTCATATTAAGAAATAGAAGTGGTAGCACACCCTCTGTGATATGCGTGAATATGTTTAACCCTTTCGCTGTCCCGTGCACTACATATAGGTCACTGCTAATGTGTTACAATTGTGTCTTGAAATCGGACAGTGAAAGTGTTAAGTTTATTTTTATTTTTTATTTTGTAATAAAAATGCCATTTTAAACTAAGAATTAAAAGATGGATTAAACAACCGATTTGCAATTATCAGATTTTTTTAAAGGATAGATTAATTGTATATTTAGATTTGTATGTTACAAATCTAAATATACAATTGTATAATAAAAGCTAAATTTTTTACTTTTATATTAATTTGTTGAAACCTTTTAATGACCTTTTATAAAAATTGACCTTTGAAAACTTTTAACTTGATGATTGACAAATCAGACCTAAAGATAAAAAAAAAACATCATGATGTTTTGGGTGTTGCGTATAAATTTTAGTTAATAGGTCTGGAATTTCATTAAATTAAATAGATAGTAATATCCTTGACGATAGTAGAAATTGTTTTGTTTAGTGTAATAATTAAGCATTATTTTATGCCGAACAATATTTTCGTAATCATTTAAACTTCTAAATCATTTAAAATAATGGATAAAGGTATATTCTGGTATGACAGAAAACCAATTTCTTGGTTTTGAAATGCGTTTAGTATTTTTTTTTTTTACAAAATACCCCATATATTACAAAAATCTCATTACTACTCGCTTCGTTACGCAGGTTTGTAACTCACATCAAAAGTAATGGAAGATTAACTGCTGAGATGTTATGATTAATTTTCGATTTTAATACCACATTCACGAGTAACTTTAATTACTTCACAGTCAAATAAAATGAAAACATGTGAACGCAGAGAATTTTGAGTTGTTGTTAATTTATGTGGAAAAAGAACGGAAAGGAAATTAACAAAGTTAGAACGTAGCTTGCTCTCAAACACGATTAATTTTAATGTTCGACGCTTAAAATAAGCAAATAAAGCAAAATGGATCAGACAAAAATACAAAAATATAGAATTTATTAATGTGTTTGTACAGTTGGATGGAAAGAAGAGAAAGATAGATACTCGTAGGGTTGCAAATCCATATAATATTTACGGAGCCCATCCAAATATTCAGGTTACAGTAAAAATAGAAGTAAAACACAAAAATTTTCCGGCCAAATCTATTAACGAAGGTGTGTTTGCAGCAATGGTACTTATGGGACGCAGTTATTAATGAGTGTGATAGGCGTATACTTGTTTCTCCGCTTTAAAAATAATATAGTAAAGTGGGCAGGGTTGTCATACGATGACGTCGCAAGAGAATCCATCACCCTATGTCATCTCGTGGGTGGTACGTGTATGCGAGTATGGGAAATGGTAGAAAAGTTCTTATGACGTCGAACTGATGGCAATAAAATGATCTTATTTACCGTTACCGTTACAGCCTATTAAAATTCCACTGCTGATCATAGGCTTCCCCCAATAGATTGCACCATATTTGCCGCGTACTTTTCCATAGTTGCCACGCTTGGCGTTTAGGTTGTTATTGGGAAGACGTTGCTGCACATCTCCTGGTTTTGGTTCCCTCTGTTGCCTCTTATCATTTATTGAATGATTGAATAAAAATTATTTTTTCTTGAATCCACTGCATTTTACCAGACGCATAAATAACACGACACAAATAGCAACGAGTGCGCCGGGTGGCCCACGCTCGAGTGATCGGCGCGTGTCATCGAGCTGCTTGGCTCGCTGTACTGACATGCCGAATATTTGACTTGTAACGTGCTCACATTGAGCAAATACTCATATCAGTTGCCATCTTTAGTTATCAGGTGTGATAAAGGATCTTAATATTGATTTTCAATTAAGGAAACATGTAAGTATCTATGGGCCACAGCAACCACTCATCATTAGGTGGAATGTGTGCTCGTTCATCACACGTATTTCTTTATAAAAATCATACATAATCGTGTATAACATTTATCATACATAGAATCGCATGACCTTATCTCTTACAGCCCAAATGGCATACATACGAGTTAAGTTGTCAAAGACGGGGTAAATATCTAAAAATGTTTTGATGTTCAGACACCTACTGATTATCATTATCATTCGTCATTAGTTGCATCATCAGTTTCCCTCTTTATAAGATCGATGGACTATAAAACCCTCTTGGCTAATGATTTCTTATATTCACGCGAACACTGCACGCGATTCTATCGCGTTTAATTAACGGATTTAAACGTAAAAGAAAACGTAAAATTTACGAAATCTATCACGCTTAACTAAAATTTTTAATTCACGACGTTTCGGGTGATTTACAGCACACATATTCGGGAGGGAGGGAGGATGAGGTATAGTATCTTAAAGTATTGCAGTAGTATTATAGTAGTACTCCTACTCCCAAAGTGTAGTCCCGAATTCATGGAAGACAGCTTTGTTCCACCCGATCCCTAAAAAAGGCGACCGCTCAGACCTGTCCAACAACAGGCCTACCGTTATCTCCTCCTTATTCTCCAAAATAATTGAATCCATTATTAACTGCCAGCACATGCGGTACCTTGAGGATCACCAGCTGATTAGTGACCGCCAATACGGTTTTTGTCGGGGTAGATCAGCTGGTGATCTTCTGGTCTACCTGACCCATAGATGGGCGGAGGCAGTAGAGTTTAAGGGGGAGGCGTTGGCCGTTAGTTTGGACATAGCGAAGGCCATCGATAGGGTTGGGCACAAAGCGCTTTTTACGAAGCTTCCTTCCAATGGGCTTCCCGAGAAATTGTGCAAATGGATCACCAGTTGCCTTGCTGATCGGAGCATCAAGGTTGTAGTAGACGGTGCATGCTCTGATTTCAAGCCTATCAACGTTGGTGTTTCACAAGGCTGAGTGCTATCACCAACGGTGTTTTTCCTGCATATCAATGATATGTTGCAAACTGGTAACATTCATTGCTATGCAGGCGACAGCACTGGTGATGTCTTACATACCGGCTGTGCCAATATTTCTCGGGAAAACGTCACCGAGTACCGGGACAAACTTGTGTCTGAAGTCGAGTCTTTACTGGACAAATTCTCGGATTGGGGGCGACTAAATCTAATCCATTTCAATCCCCATAAGACCCAAATTTGCGCTTTTACCACTAAAAAGATCCCCTTTGTCGTATCTCCTTAGTTTCAAGGCACTCTCCTTGCTGCCTCAGATAGCATCGGAATCCTCTGCGTCGACATATCGAGTGACGTGCAGTTTCGTAGTTAGTCACTTGGAAGGGAAGGCCAAATTGGTCTTTAAAAATCTTGGCGTGCTCAGCAGAGCGAGACAGTATTTCATGCCGGCACATCGCGTACAACTTTATAAGGCGCAAGGTCAGCCTCACATGGAATACTGTTCTCATTTCTGGGCACGGCACCCCAGTGCCAGCTCCTTCCACTTGACCGCATCCAGCGCAGAGCGGTTCAAATCGTTGACCACCGAGTTCTTTCTAATCGACACGATACACTGGTACTGCGTAGGAATGTTGCATCCCTTTGCAGTTGCTATCGAATCTACCGCGGGGAGTGCTCTGAGGAATTGTTCGGATTAATTCCAGCCGCTAAATTTCACGAACGCACATCACGTCGAAATTCACGATACCATCTTTACCATCTGGATGATTGGCGGTCCACGAATGTGCGTTTTAGTAGGAGTTTTCTTCCTCGTACAACTTCTCTGTGAAATTAATTCCACCGGTGATTGTTCCGGACCGATACGACTTAGGAACCTTCAAAAAAAAGCTTACACTTTTCTAAAAGGCCGGCAACGCATCTGCAATTCCCCTGGTGTTGCGTTTGTTCCTGGGCGGCGGTAGTCACTTACCATCAGGTGAGCCGCATGCTCGTTTGCCCCCTCTTCTATAAAAAAAGACAGTTTGACTGATATAAAGCGTCAATATAATTATAGTCTGTAAGTCATCTTAGTGGGGTCCATTGGCTTTTTTAGAATAAGGGTAACAAACGAGGGTAGCAGAATATCGATGACAAACGAGCTCACAGACTACCTGATGGTAAGTGGGAGCTGTGGCCCATATACATCTACATTTATCCTTAATTAAGAATCCAATTACAGGTGCGAAGTCACCACTTAGGAATGAAATGGAATGCCTCGTTTCCAGTAAAAAGGATCTCCGGTTCTCTACACTCACCATACGTAACACAAAAGCATTAAGCTGCAGTAGTCATCTACACCAGTCAGGTGGACTGTAAGTTTGTTGTTCACTTGTATTTAAAATTAAAAAATGCCTTTTCTACGGCTTCTACGGCTTAGTAAATGAAATGTGAAAAATGAAGCAAATGTAGGAAACTACATTTTTGCTCGCCAATTATAACTCAAAACTTTGGAAAATTAATTAACACGGCTTAACTTCATATTTTTCCCCTTTAATCAGCACAAGACGCGTTGCTGTGACAATAGTTTTGACTACGAAATATGTATTTAAATTATATAGAATTTTATACACTTATGTTATATATTATGTTAATATTGCATTTCTAAGGTTTTGGCCAGAGTTTCAAAAAGTAAAACGAGAAACCTACTTTTCACAGTTGGGTTGTGCCTCTATTCATACTAAAAGGATTATAGGTCGGGGACAGGGCCAGTCCTAATGAATTTTAGCGAACATATTCGCGAAATATTATTTTGTTATGTGTTGTAAAGCGTCTCCCACACAGGAGCGGATTGCGGTGGCGGTCAGTTGTATTCGCTTGCAATGTAAGTGAGTCTGCAAACCCGTGCGGCCATGTCGCGATCTGCGAGCGGCTGGCCGCGGCCGCATGCTCCGCCTCTTATGCCAACGCGTGTGTGTTAGCGAGTACGCGGTCAGTTGCAAATTTTTACAACAGGCCGCGTGTACCGCGTGAAAAATGGTGCTAAATTCAGAGATTTTAATAGAAACAGCGCAAAATTAGTCAGTACTTTATGATAATTCGCATCGTGATTACAAAATCATTAGGACTAAAAACAAAATATATAATAATATTGCAGAATATAATAAGACTTAGTCACGGTTAGTCATGTTACTGACGTCCAATCGTAGCACAGACACCTCAGCGAATGGCACTTCAGGCCGCCGCTGCGACCGCGGTGGTGTGTTGTTGCAGCGGCTGGAGCCGCGGCTCGCGGTTAGCCGCCACCGCAAGCCGCTTGTGTGTGGGAGACGCTTGATGTAGCAGATTATGAATTTTGGATTTGACGGCTCCGTGGCGCAGTGGATTAGCAATGAGTAGATGCGCTGGGGGCCGCGGGTTCGAATCCCGCACGGTACAAGTATTTGTATGGCCTACAAATAATTGTTCCGGGTCTGGATCTTTTTCCTCGTGAAATCTATGTTCGTTAACTGTCTCCACAATACAGGAGAAAATTCTAGTGTAGGGGTAACATTTAAAAAAAAAAGAAAAAAAAAAGAATCCATCACAACATTTAGTCCTGTGGGTGTCGTAAGTGGTGACTATGGAAAATACCAGAAACATCATACACATAGCTTCCGATAGATGCAGGCATATCAATCACGTTTACGTCAGGTAAAGTACCCAGACTCGTGACGACAAGCAGTATCAAAGGTGTTCACTTCTTGCCTTCCACGCGTAACGAAGGCAAAACTCGCTACAATGGGAGAGGCCTAGGTTCTCTATCTAGGTTTCAACTTTTACTATCTGATGATGTTAAAAAGGAAGAAGAATTTTAGATATTATGCATGTCGTTTTTCGTTTTTCTTAGCCACTGCTCTTGGTGAAGCAGCACTAAAAATTTAAATTAATTATTTCATTGGTACCGGTACGGATCGAACAGTTTGCTTGAGTACTATAATATGTTTCAAGGAGAGCACTTATTCTCCTTGAGCTTCCTCATCCGGCCAGCAGTGAAGGACCACGTCTCAGTTCCATAGGTCATCACTGGCAACACGCACAGTCAGTACAGTCTGGTTTTTAAGTTTTGCGGTATACTTGACGAGAAGATATGCCGTAATTTCCCGAACGCTCCCCAGCCGAGGTGAATCCGTCGATTGACCTCTCGGTCGAAGTTGGACTTACCTAGTTGGACTATTTGTCCTAGGTAAACATACTCGTCAACAACTTTGAGCTTAGTGCTCCTAACAAATACCGGCATAGTTGTGATATGGACATTATACATGATTTTTGTTTTGTCCATGTTCATCTTAAGATCTATCCGGTGGAAGGCACTATTGAGGTTATTGAGCATAGTGCTTATGTGCTCCAGAGATCCTACCATAAGGACTATATCGTTGACAAATCGAAGGTATCCTTTCCAGTCCAGTAGCTTGAAAACATCTTCCAATGCAGCGGTGAAGAGTTTCGGGGATATAACCTTACCTTTCTGGAGTTGGATAGAATAGAATAGAATAGAATAGAATGATTTTTATTCAATATGGATTATTACATAATACTTATTGAAAGTCATTATTTTATTTACCACTGGTTCGGAAAATACCTCTGTCCTGGGAAGAACCAGCAAGAAACCTAGCGGATCTTTTTTTTAAACATAATTTCACTTAACAATAATTTTGTTTATACAATTTTAAATGAATTTTCATAGAACCAGCATGGTGGCGATCACCTTATTCCCAGGGGTTATTTTCATTCATGTATTCCTTGATATTATAATAACCCTTTTTGTACAGTTTTTCTTTAATAAAACTTTTAAACTTGTTTATTGAAAAACTTTGAACATGTTCTGGGATTTTGTTGTAAAAGCGTATACATTGCCTCATAAATGAATTACTAATTCTGTGGAGTGCAAGTGGAATTACAAGCTTATGTTTGTTCCTAGTGTTTAAGGTATGAACATCCTTATTCTTATTAAAGCTATTTATGTTTTTATGTACATACATTACATTTTTATAAATATATTGCGATGCCAAAGTTAATATGTTTATTTCTTTAAATTTTTCTCTGAGGGACTCTTTACAATTTAGATTATAAATCGCCCGTACGGCTCTCTTTTGCAAAACAAATATAGCTTCAATATCAGTCGCATTACCCCATAGCAAAATTCTTTAAGACGCTGTGAATGTAACTAAAATACACTAACCTAGCTTTCTCAACATCTGTGAGACTTCTAATCTTTCTTATAGCATATGCTGCAGAACTAAGTCTGCTTGCTAATTTAGATATATGGGGGCCCCATTGAAGTTTCGCGTCAATAGTAATACCGAGAAAAACAGTGGTATCCACAAGACTCAACTCCTCCCCATTTAAGAGCACATTGGTCTTCGAATGTTTTACATTAGGTACTGTAAATTTAATACATTTTGTCTAATTGCCGTTTAAGAGCAAATTGTTGGCGTTAAACCAATGTACTAGTTTCGATAGAGCATTATTTACATCGTCATATTTAATTGACTGCCGTTTCAGTTTGAAAATTAAAGATGTATCGTCAGCAAATAATACTATATCGTGATTGTCCCCAAGATAAGGTAAGTCATTAATATAGATTAAGAACAGGAATGGGCCAAGAATCGAGCCCTGAGGAACGCCCATTGATACTACCGATCCGGAGGAACATTTACCATTAATGACGACTTTTTGAGTTCTGTTACTTAAATATGAAGTAATAAGTCTAAGCGCCAAATTTTTTACACCGTAATGTTGTAGTTAAAGTATCATGATGAACACAATCGAAAGCCTTGGAAAGGTCACAGAAAATACCTAAGGCATCTTGTGAATTCTCCCAGGCAATATATTTCATAAGCTCAACACCGGCGTCAGACGTCGAGCGATCCCTTGTAAAACCAAATTGATTTTTATGAAGTAATTTATTTGTATTAAAAAAATTAACAACAGATCCAAAATTATTTTTTAAAAAATTTTACTGATAGGTTTTGATGATAGGTTTCGTACTCTGGTTATAAACTCGGATAGCCATCGTAGCTTAACTGTACAAACACTTCAGCACTTCAATATATTGACAGTCAACTTGGCACCGCTGAAGGGACTCTAGCACCGCCCAAATTTCGACGGAATTAAAGGCTTTCTCATAGTCCACATATGCCAGACATAGTGGCAGAGTGTACTTCTCGGTCTTCTGTACAATTTTCTGAAGGATATGTATGTGGTCTAAAGTGCTAAAGTCTTTTTGGAAACCGGCTTGTTCCGGAAGTTGGAAATCGTCGAGTCTGCGTGCTCGACGATTCGTAATAAGCAAAACAGCACGTATAGACGCGGTTCTGAAAGGAAATCGTACTGTAATTCTTCAAGAGAGCGATGTAACCTTTCTCGAAAACCAAGAACACCGCACATCTGATCCATGCCTCCGCTTAAGTGCCACCATGAAGGATGGAATTAAAGAGCCTCTCTTTCAGAGGTTCAGGCTAAGGCTCACAATGTTTATATAAAAATACCCGATAAAAGAGCTTCGCCAGAGACGAAGAAGGAGAGCGAAGCCCACTAAAAGCGTTACCGAGAAGCAATTAAATTTATTTACACACCTTCAATTAAATTTAAATATTTTGTTTTTCATTTTATTGATGTTGGCAGGGATCGAAACCAGGATACTCGCGTACTGTGACATTCAAAGCGAGCGCATAATCCCTGAACACCACGGTACATTTTTAAGTGATGATTTACCAACCTTAATGTTTAAGCACTTGATATGAGAGACAGGGGCATACTTTGATAAGTTAATGTTACAGACGATGATACACCGCCTTATTTAGAAGAAAGGCAGAGAAAGGCTGACTGAAATTGTAAATTTCAATTGTCATATTTATTATCAAAAGTGACCAATAACCACGTGAAAGGACGTATCATTTTGTTTAATTTATCTCCCTATTAGGACTGTACATTAATTAGTTCATTTATTACAGCCTTTAAAAGTCCACTATTGAACATAAGCCTACCCATACATTGTCCAGTAAGAAGGATACTTACTATAGTATGCCACGCTTTGTAAGCGAGTCACAATTCTAGTTTATTTATTATTATTGAGTTTTAGTCTATAAAATGGTGTTTATCCATTTCTTATTTCTATTTCCTTTTATCGCTTCTTACGATACTCAATGAATAATATGGGGTAGTATAGGGTAGATTAGTGGGGTTAATGATATGGGGTCGATATTCTTACGTCGCCAATATATAGCAGCATTATTATGTAGAGTACAATAAGTGCTACTAGGGAGTGCTACTAGACTATACTTATTAGGGTTTTTTTATTCCTTTTCATCAAGAGTCAACTACTGAACAAAAGTTACTATATATTGCCACTACCATAGTTGCCATGCAATTTGGCTACAACTTGGTACAACCGATTGCATTTAGCTCAAATTAAGTGCATTCAAGACATCTTCACAATATTTCACATTAATACAAATGAGTACATATTTTGATGGGTTGTCGAATAACTCTGAAACAAAAATCAAAATATAAGCCTTTTTATAACTAGATAATTAAATATGCTTCGGTCAATTCAACCAAAATTACTAATTAATTACTAACAGTTGCTAAAAAGCAGTGACCCGTACACCGATGTCTAGAGATCTTTTCAATTGCCCTATATTTTACACAATTCACCTCGTGTACGTCGATAGAGAGGAAGAAAAAAATGGCGCGACACAAGCATTTGATACTGTCACATTATAACTATGGTCGCTTTGTCAAGAGCACAACAAAAGTGTGCAAGAAAAAATAATTTCTAAACTAAAACTTTATTTTCTTTAAAACTTAAAATTCCCAAATATCCATTCTAATATTACATCACTCAAATGTTTTGAATTATTTAAATAAATATTGTATTTTATATATTTCCTTACTTTATAATTTTGCCATGTGGTGACGGCCTAAGAGATAAGATTACCTCATTTCGTCTCGTGGGTGTCGTATGAAGTACAACTATGGGAAAAGCCGGAAAGATCGTATGGTTTATAAACAGTTCGCGATATGACCATCTCGTTAAAGCTAAATTTAAAATATTCAGACCGGTGACAGGTACCACCGTCAAAAGAGACCATTCAGTGCAAGCGTGGTGATTATGGTGAATCTTCAATATAACGAGAAGCCTCATGTTAGGCAGAGACTTTTTCGGGGTGATGAAAAATGGAACTGTTAAACCAAACCTGAGACTGTTGGTTGTCTTACTCATTTTTCATCACTTTAAAAATTGTATGATTAAGAATTTATTCCTTAAAGCGTTTAACGTTAGCGCTTTATAAAAATTGAATTATTTTTATTAAAGGAAAATTTTCAAATCACGTCAATTTATGCAATTAACTTAATGAAGGATGCTTAAATTTTAAAGGTATTTGCTAAAATACTGTTCTGAAATGTCAATATATTTATCTTTAGTAAAATTTAAAAGTAGATTTTTTTGACTTTACAAATAACTATATATTTTTGTCTATCTTGTCTACTATTTTTTTATTTTATTTTGACAAAGTATGGTTGTCATTACATTACAATATTATTTATTTGTGCTAATAAACATCATTTTGTTTGTCTAGGCACTGCAAGGTTTCCTCTTATAATTTGATATGTTACACACATACGTGTACAATAGTGGTTCCTTTTATCCTCCATTCTTCCATTATTTTTCTAGCAATTATTGTGCTTCTTATTAAAAGCTTATAATTAACTTGCAATGGTAAGGTCAAATATTGCAACTGATTTTTAAAGCAGCTATCCTCAACCGATTGAGATTAAATTTTGCACACAACATGTTTTTATTGGATGACAATGCATTCTTAGTTAAGTAACGTCATACTAAATCCAATATGGCAGATTATTCAAGATGGCGGTCTAGTTATTTTCTATGAACACCCATGATATGGGTATCAAATGAAAGGATTTGCTGAGAAGATTACGAAAGTAAAAAGACGTTAGTCTAAATCCAATATGGTTGATTTCCAAAGATGGTGGACTATGTTTTTTTTTTTTAAATTAACCCCCATGATATGCATATCAAACGAAAGGGTAAGGGATAAGGTTGCTGAGAAAAATACGAATAAAATTACATCTGCGTTCAGCTCTTCGAGGAGATGGTGTACTACTACCCGGATAAACGGTAAGACTTAGCGGGGTCGCGTCTTAACTAATATCGTGTACACAGGCAAATTCTAGCGGTGGTGAAAAAAATTCAAAATGGCGGAAAAATTGCCGCCAAACTAATTTTAAAGAGTTATACCTGGGTTAAGGTTAGGGATAGTTTGATGATGCACTAATAAATGTTGTAGGGACCGACAAGGATCCACTAATGGCGATTAAAAAATTCAAGATGGTGGATCTAAAATGGCGATCAAAATCAACACTGACGCATTAAATTAAATTAACAGACTTAAAACCATGTCAAGCAATAACTAAAACATGAAAATAAATGAATAATAAAAAAAAAACATAAAAGCTTTAATTGAAATGCTCTAAAAAGAAGAAAATAAAATTTAAATTAAATCAAAACCATCAATTTATTACATTACGCAATCTATATGATATAAACCTTGTCGCAAGATTTACCTGTGTACATAAACAAGTATACAATATGTAAATTAATATGTAGGTAATTCTAAGAACAAAAATGCTTTTATAAAGCACATAAATCTCGCGTCAAGCTTTTATATCACTTATACTGTGTAATATAAAAAATTGATAGATTTGATTTAATTTAGAGATTATTTTCTTCTTTTTAGAGCATCTTAATAAAAGCTTGTTTTTTAAAATGTTTTTTTACTATTAACTTATTTGTTATAACGACCATGACTTCAAAAAAAATTATAATAAGTTACATGAAAATAAAAGATAAAACTAAAAAAAATAATTGCTATCGTCTTTGAATTCTAGAATTCTAAATGTTAAGAAACGCCGTAACAATGTTAAAGTTAGGTAAAGTAATTGTTATTCTGAAATTAACTAACTGTAAGATATAATCGAATTATGCGAAAGTTAAAATCAAACATCTTGAAGCAGTTAATTATAATGATAATAAGTTATATTTATTTGAATAATTTAAGTAAATGTAGCTTTGAACCTAAAATTTTGACAAAGGATATTTGTTTAACAAAATTTTAAATATAATATTTTTTATTTTGAGGCTTTAATATTAAAAAAAATTTTTGCAAAATCCATTTGTGCATGCCTTAAGCGCATTAAAAAATACGTATAATACGATGACCTATTTTTAAAGGATTTTAAATACAATCAAGTTTTTACTAATAATCTTATTACTATACTTCAAATATTCCGATAATTTTATGTCAAACTTCAAGTAAAAAAATATTGGAAATTTCAAAAGTTAAGTCACACTCGACGCAAAATGCTCATATGATAGTGAAAAAATTAAAAAAAAATGTAAATTGTAGTTGTATTCATCAAAAAGTTCCAGTAGCAGTCACCGAAGTACACCTTCAAGTCATTCCGTCAAGTTCGGAGGTAAGGTCTATTCATAACTAACAAAACCGGCCCAAATTCGGCGCATCTAGTTGTCCTCGTCGAGGAGTTCCAGTAGTAGTCATCAAAGTCCATATTCAAGTCACTCTATCAAGGTAAAGTTTCGTCATAACTAACAAAACGAGCCCAAAATCGGTACACCTATTACTACTCGTCAAGGAGTTCCAGTAGCAGTCATCGAAGTACACCTTTAGATCACTCTTTCAGGTCCGGAGGTAAGGTCTCATCTTAACCAACAAAGCGAGGCCAAATTCAGCACATCTAACTAGGCGTGCCGAGTTCGGCCTAGTACTAGAACTACTAGAACTGTACTCTTCGAGGAGTTCCAGTAGCATTCATCGAACTACACTTTCAAGTCACTCTATCAAGTCCGAAGACAGAGGCGGATTAAATGTCGACTGCGCCCTAAGCTAGCCTAGCACCTCATCGGCACCCCTCTAAGAGCCATTATATCTATTATAAATAAAATGTACTCATTGTGCAAATAAAATATATTTTAATTTAAGAATATAGTTTAATAAGCAAAATAATTAGGAGTAATAAAATACGATGATATTTTTTCGTTTAAAAATTTTCGCACGCGCCTTTTTAACTTTGCATCCCTAGGCACGTCCCTAGATTGCCTTAAGGATATTCCGCCACTATTCAGAGGTAAGGTCTCATCATAACTAACAAAACGAGCTCTAACTCAGCACTCCTATTACTATTACTACTCTTCGAGGAGTTCCAATAGCAGATATCGAAGTATACTTTCAGGTCTCCATAAAGTCCAAGATGTATAACTATATTTATATATAAATACTGCTAGTACATACTTTCAGCGAAACAAAATATTGTAATAAAAATCTGTGATTATAAAAATAATAATAATATCTTACCTTGGTCAAGTATGTATCAAATATTTGGTTCTAAACCGATCGATATTTTTCAGCACTAACAAACGACCACTCACGACGGCAGCTGAACCTGGAGTAAAAAGTACTCTGGGACCCGGAGTAAGGCAAAGTGTATTTACTAAAATACATTAATACAAGGCTGCTCAAAACACCGAAAATTTCGCTATTTCTCTACCAAAAAAAAAATATAACTAAACAAATCAAAATTAAACTGCCATTTACATTCTATGGCTTCCCACAAGATAGATGAAGAGTTTAAAAAATATATTAAGTTGAACAATTGATATTTTTAAAAGTTATTGTGTTTACACCTCCATTCGGACATGATAAATTTACACCTTATGCCACTAAAACCGCTTTTTTATGTAAAAAAAGCAATTGATCGATTTAAAAGAACTAATAAGTTCAACAATAATTTATCTATATTTTTCTGAAAAACTTAAAGACACTAGTATTAGCTTACTGTACTCGTGGAAACTCAAATGACTTCGTTAACATGACTGCTAATGTAAGATGTGTGAAACTATCACATAGCTTACGGTAGAATCATGATTACAAATGCCTATGTCGCACTAACATGGAACTGCTAAGTAAATGCAAATTGTCCCCTTTGTCTAAGGCTATTGATCGTAATTGAACATACTCGTTTAGATCTTACGTAAGATGTTTTCGACTCCAGTTATTGCTTTTATGGTACGTTTTGAAGAAGAGTATAGCTCTTATTTAACATATGTACCCGTAAGTAGAAATAACCTTTTTCACTGTTCTATTTAGCTTTGAAATATGAATAGTGTCAGTATAACTTAATATAAAGGTCATTATAGCCCATCTCTTAGAAGTAATAACGGAATCTGTTTCCTTCTTCGAAATTGTTGTATTTGTGAAACCCTTGCATTTGAATTTTCTATGGATTTGAGTGACTACTTACCATTAGCTCATGTTTGTCATTTAGCGTTACTTTATATATATATATATATATTAATTTTATGACAGTTGGTGCATGATTAATAATGAGTCGTGGTGTTTCAGCCCAATCTGTCTCTAACAGTCTGGTACTCCCCTAAATCCTCTGGCCGAACGGTGTGCCCTTAATTGATTGATTTGATAATTTGACGTTTAAGTTTAAAAATCAAGAAATTATCATCAGCAAATAATACTATATCATGATTATGCTCTACAAGGGAAGGTAAGTCATTAATATACACTAGAAATAGGAATGGGCCGAGAATCGAGCTCTGAGGGTTATCTACTAGGACAGGTATATATAATAATTAGTCCAGTATATATAATAACAATGAAAAATTACTATAATAATAATTAAAGATCCAGAAACTATATAGCTATACGTCTAGGATATACGACAAAGTATTAATGTCAGCTTTAGCGAAGAAATATGCAAGAAAAGAGAAGGAGACGTCTCCATACATTCTTGGGCCCAAGTGTTAACAATATGAAAGTAGGACCATTTGAAAGCGTATATATAAACAATTCATCGCTGAAAATCTGAAAAAATTGTCAATCTAGGAGCTAAGTTATTGTAGAATAAGTAAAAGGGAGATTTCCTACTACCCACACTGTAACAGGTGATTTTTCACTGTTATTATACTGTTAAACGACGTGGGATCTGTATGCAGGGCTCCGTATCGTTCAGACGTAGACTTCTTCTAGACTCTATGGTCAAGAATACACCTATGTGTTATGTGAAGTTAAACAAACTATTCTTTGTATAAGAAACAAGAGCTGCTTTGTAGAGTGCAGCTTGTAGGGCAGCGTGGAGATGACTGTTTACAGAGCGAGTCATGAGCGAGTAACGAGTAATGAGCTGGTAATGTCAGAGGTCGATTACAGCATGTCTCTTATTTTGTATTTTTAGTTGCAGAACTCGTGTGCGCGTATGTGAGGCACACATGCTCTATTCGACCAATGAGCGAATAGGGGGGGGGGGGGGGAAGAGTGCGGAGTGTGTGTTGAGTGTGATTTATCATTTATTTTATAATCATACATTCGGCACATAATTTATCGACATACAACAATTTTTTATAGGCATACAAACAATAATTAAACATAATAATACGACAAACACTATAAAGACATACAAAATTCTTCAAATAAAGGGCAATAAAACATTAATAAGTTTACGTACTAGGCAATTGTAAACTTACGTGACTAAAACTTAAATAACTACATAGATTTTATTAAAAGGCAAATTCACATTAATAACTTCTTAAATCTAGGCTGTTATTTACAATCTCTCCCTCATGCAACCATTTTAGTCCGTCGTTGTAATTGGGATGAGGCGAGAGGCCGGGTGGCGAATCAAACCCGTTGCTGTTCTTACTTCAGTTATTCGGACGCGCCCATCTGGGCCTGGGTGGACTTCCGTCACTTCACCTCTAGGCCACATTCCTCTAGGCATTGTGCCACCACAAATTATTACGATGTCCCCAACTTTTATATTTTTATGTTGAGAGTTGGAGCTGGGCCGGGGCATTAAAAGAGGCGCTTCGGTGCATCTCGATTTAAATTCGTACCATTTCTATTTTAAAATAATACTTAGCTTTTCTACAACTCGGCTTAATATCTGAGGCGAGTAGAGATATTGCGGTTGATAGAGTGATTTTATTGCCGCTACTGTATTGGACATTTTGCTCGCGAAACTACGAGTACCTATATTGGACCCGTCTTCAGTCATGCGAGGCATGCGTTTTATATTTTCTAATTCGGAAAGTATTAATAATTCCAGTTTTCCGTACCGCCTTTCTAACGTATCCATGACTTCATATGGGTCTGATACTGTGAATAATAATGCTCTAACCATTTCGCGAGCTGCGCCTCTCAACGCTTTTCGTAACCTGGCTACATTTTGTACGTCAGTAAACATGCTTACCGTGTCGTTAAAGACGGATTTCAAAGCCATCCACTCTGAAATCGCCCCGTTGAAATAAGGTAGCTCGTGAATGTATTTCGGTGCCGTAGAGTCCGATTTGCTTGAATTTACCGCTTGAACAATCGCGTTGGCCAGCATCGCCATATCGCTACTATTATTATTTGTATACGTCAGGTCTTTACTAATGCACGATTCGTGGTTGTTTGTGTTAGGTGGCCGTGCGTTTGGCCCCGAGGATCGTGCTTTATCTAGTATTTTCGGTCTATCGTTTACATACTGCTCCGAAATACAATCTTCAACACGCGACTCTTCTAGTCTGGATGGCGGTTCCGCGTCGTTGGAGTTTTCTAGCTCTATTCTGGCTATTTCCATACGACTTAAGGCAGCTGCGGCTGCCGCCCTAGCCTGTGCTAAAGTGGAATTATGTAACTCTAATTCGGCTTTAAAAATAGATAATCGACTATACGCCCTGTCCTCGGGAACATTAACTACTGTGCCCGGCGTACTCCTATCCTGCATATTTAACTCATCGACTTTTACGGACCTATTTTCGATTACCGCTCCCGTCACGCTACCGTTACTACGCGTGCCAATATCACCGTTTGTATGCTCTGTGCCGGTGCCCTTACTCCACGTATTTGTTTCTTTTGAACTCGTCTGCCCTGATGCCGGTATGGCGTCTGTGGTAGGCGTGGATTTGCCTGAACGTAATAGGGTCCCTATGTTTTCCATTGCGTACGAGGGTTCCTAATCCTACCAATTACTTAAAATTAACCCTTTGTTTACTTTATCATATATTGTTTCTACCCTACCTACCTAACGGGTCTGGCCGGACTCCTACCGTGGTGATGCCGGACCAGGGATGGAAACTAATAAGGAAAGGAAGGTGGATAGCTCCCGGTAAAGGGCACAGGTGCTCACAGGTGCATCAAAGTGTGGTGGGAATATACCACACTTATCATTGCGTGCCAACCTGTGGCCCTAGAACGTAACCGCACCTTGCCGGCGGGGTCTGTATTACCTGAAAGTACGTTCTTGATGGTCGTTTAACACCGCAAAGCGGCCACGTACTTGTGATGATTGCTTCCAAGTAATTAGCAGTGGATAAGTATGACCAACAACTAACACTCGCGCGTTCTTGTTTCTTTCTTGCTTTCTTGATTCTTGCTTTCTTGACTCTTGAGAACTGGAAACTACTTGACTGCAGGCTTGTTGCAGGGATCCGGAACTCGAAGGACCACTAAACGAAGTGAGATTCGAAACTCGAAGGACCACTAAACAAAGTGGGAGCTTTATGCAGGGCTTCCTATCGTTCGGACGTAGACTTTTTCTTGACCATAGGTGTTATGTGATGTTAAATAAAACTATTCTTTGTATAAGAAACAAGAGCTGCTTTGTAGATTGTAGCTTGTAGGGAAGCGTTGAGATGACTGTTGACAGAGCGAGTTATGAGAGAGTAATGAGTAATGAGCTGGTAATGTCAGAGGGGGGAAGTGTGCGGGGTGTGTGTTGAGTGTGATTTATCATTTATTTTATAATTATACATTTGTCACACAATTTATCGACATACAACAATTCTTTATAGGCATACAAACAATAATTAATAAGTATACGACAAACACCATAAATACATACAACAATTCTTCAAATAAAGGGCAATAAAACAATAATAAGCTTACGTACGTAATTGTAAACTTATGTGACTAAAACTTAAATAACTAAATAGATTTTAAAAGGCATTCACATTCATAACGTCTTAAATTTAGGCTGTTATTTACAACTGTAACAGGCTATTTTTCATTATTATTACACTGTAACAGACTATTTTTCACTAAAATTACTTAAAGGTATAAAAAATAGATATTAAATGCTTAATTTAATCGAGAATCGATTATATTGCGCTCGTTTGAAATCGAATCCAAAATCTCTCTTTTTCTTTTAAGGCCTTAAGGCCTTAACAGTGGTTGAAATGCCTAAATCTAGGATATTTAAGTAAAAAAATCTCAATAACTGTTCATTTAATCCACAAAGAAAAAATACAGAGTAACAGAAGAAGATTTGGTAAATGTTTTTAATTTAACAAAATTGTATTTTTGTCAACCCCTTATTAGAAAAAAAATCCCCAAAGAGTACCTATCTTTGTCATATTTTGCAAAATTTCTCCAAAACGGCACAAGCTTTTTAAATAGTTCTTACACTAAAAAAAAGGTCTTAAAAATATTGATATTTTTAATTGAGAGTTTTATTTTTATTACCCGTTTTATAAGAGAATATATCATTTTTCCCTGAAATTGAATATATTTACGCGAGCGCGCATGCTCCGTCGCCATTTAAGCTCTGTCACAGTCCGTCAAAGAGTATAATAAGTATATACAGGAAAAGAGAGCCCTCTGACGATATTTTATTGCAGACAAAATTGAACTACTAGCGTCTCCTACAAATTGAATCCGAACTAATTCGCTATATATAGCTATATTATGTACATCATATTAATTTAACTATTATGTTCTTTAATTCGCATACTTACTGAAACAATTTCTACTTTTTTGTAATAATAATTTATACTTTTAATATTAAAAGTAGGTAAATAGTTTCAATAAGTACACTTGTATTTGTAAGATAATAATATATAAAAAGGGTATTTGCAATGTTACAGGAATGACAATTTAATATGACAATTATTCCATTTTTTTTTATTATAAAATGCTGGTTGCCAGTATCATAATTGTCATATTTATCGATTGATTCCATAATTATTACATGTTTTTATGTTAAAATGATAATTTTTTATCAATAAAATCACCAATAATTTTTTGGTGCACTTATTTTTATTTTGTAAGTAAATTTCATTTTATTTTTCCAAAGTAGCGACATCTGTGAAGCCATAAGACCAACTATAAACAAATTATTTTTGGAAACAAATTATGGATGGCGCCACCATCCATTAAATTTTTGTGGTTCAAGGCAACTGTCCTACGCCTGCAGTCCGTTTTCGGACATCGTCGAGGGTGGACCGTACGTCGGTGTTAGAGCGACTTCGTTCAATTATATAATAGTTTTTTAAAAGTTTATACTCAATTATAAATATTTTTATGACTAGAAATACTTAATTTAGTTAATATCTGTACACTGGTAACTGTAAATATTATTTTCTAAATAAATGAATTTTTAAAGTGCCCAAAGAAGAAGAAATTTTTGCGGCGACGTTGATTAATGAAATTGAAAAATGCATTTTTATATAATTTAGATGTGGAACGACGAACATGCTCTCGTTACTTAGATTGCGATAGTTTTTAATACCTATGTAATTTTATTGTTGCATATTTTTATTAATTAGTTGATAATGAATTTTATAATTATGTATTACAAAAAAACGCTGTTTTTATATGTATGACTATAAAATATTATTGGGAAAAGAAATAAAGATACAGATACTTACATTTAGGTACACTGTTATCAAATTAAATCAAACAATTTAAATGAATAAAAAAATGGTGCTTACCTAAGTATAAATAACTATATAAAGACATTCTTGGGTTTATGGTTTTTTTTGTTAGACAAACTATCATCTAAAAAATGTAAAAATTTTAAATTGGAGAGGGGTTTCTCTACGTGATAAAGTTAGAAATGAAGGTATTTGCATTAGAACCAGAGTAACTGACATAGCTCAACGGAATATTACAGTGAAATGGCAATGGGCTAGCTATATAACTTGGAAAACATATAAACAATTGGAAGAAAGGTCCTCGAGTGGCAACCTCGTACAGGTAAGCGAATTAGTACTTAACCTTTATTCCTCTTCACGTATTCTCATACGCTTTTCTTCACACATACACACACACACACACACACACACACACGCACACGCGCGCAAGCACGCACGTACACACACACAAATAGGTCGCAAATAATACTTACCTAGTACTATTAGGCAAGAGTGAATAGGTTTTTGTTAAGTCAGTGCAATTCACCATCTTATACTACATAACCACTTACCGATGGGATTGTAGTTGCTTTACTACTTGCTGGGTAAAAATAGTAAAAAAAAATTTACCCTGTGAAAGTTTGCATTTAGATATAATTTTTCTAACCAACCATAAAAATATGATGAGAATATGTATATAAGTATAAAGGTTGCCTCACATGGGACAGTAATAATATAATATTATATATTCCATTATCTCTGAAATCCGAGGTACGTTCATATTAAGAGGCTGAATAGAGCAACATTGAAATGCATGGGGATGGTTTTGTAATTTCACGTCATTATCGAAAAAAAATTGTACGTATTTCAGATGGCGGTTTGCAAAACACGATTCCAAAAAATTAACTCAATAGAAAATAATTGCAAAGTTGCTTCTAAAAATACTTAAATTTTCAACGTCATTTTTTTTTACGTGGTAGAGCCATGCTACAGCTATATTTATTAGGTATAGTTGTAGCACGAATGGGTCGGCTCGACCGGGGAAGGGCCACGCTCTCACGGAATAACGTAAAATAGCAGTTTAACCCTGCTGTGTTTCGTATGGTGAGTGTAGAGAACCGGAGGACCTTTTTACTGGAAACGAGACATTACATCTTAGTCCTCACGGGTGACAACGCATCTACATTTTGATACGTAATCGAGAATAAATGTAGATGTGTATGGGCCGTAGCAACCACTTACCATCAGGTGGACAGTGTGCTCGTTTGTCACCCTTATTCTATTTAAAAAAAAACTTTCTGAGATTGCAGTAAAATAATGTTAAGTATTGTAAGCACTCGTACAATTATGTCTCATGTTAATAAAGCTGTTGGGCTATTTTGATTTGTAATAAAGTGATTTTACTTTATAGGTTAAATAATTTATTTACCTTTTTATATAAAGAACCGTTTTTCTGTCACTCCTATTGAATTTGACAGTGCTTGCTGAAATTTAGCATTTTTAGATGGATCAGAATCGCCCGCTGATCCGGCTGTTGGATATTGCAAAAATAATCGAAAGTATTTATTTTTACTTTCATGCCCAAGACTACCTTGTTTTATTTTATTACGGTCAAATAATATTTATTAGGTTATAAAGCAAGTATTTTTGTAAATGTTTTGTATGTAAATGTAAATGTTTTCATTATTTTGTTATTCTATTGTTTACAGTTATTATCACCTCTTAGCTTTACACCAAGAATTACATTAGAAATTCTTGATGGGATGCGATATAACGCGCATACATTATTTTCATCAAGAACTATAATATTTTTTTATAATATTTTTTTTTACCACTAGAGTTTCAACAAAATCTTAAAAAAGTTCAATGGATTAAAAAAATGCCAATAATTATATAATTTCAAGTCAGTGTTTTACATTTAAAGATCAGTTATAAAGAGCCAATGTTATTATTTTCATTTTGATTAATTTAATTCGAGACTAAAATAAATGTGAAAGGGCTTTTATCTGCAATAATAATTTTCATTAAAAATAACATAGACTTATAAAAGTCATATACACGGTCAATCATACTGAAGATTATCAATTGTACTACAAAATATTTAAAAGACTATTTCCAGTATAATGACCCGAATATCATCATTAATGTTTGACTGGCACACTTAAAAGTTTTATCACATGGCTAAATGATTGACTTTTATATTATGATAAAGTCATGCTTTTCTATAAAAAGTTGCATGAAATTTTAATTCCCGGCCCTATTGGTTTGTTTTACTTTTTACTTAATTAGTGAAAAACAAAATGGACTGATCTAAAAGTTTACTTTCTTGTGTAAAAAGTGCTATTTAGAATTTTATGCAAATGATAATTAAAGTTTTTATGTAAATAAGTGTAATATAGCGGAAATTATATTCAATAGTAGCGGCTATCCGTATTTGCAAAGCCAGCATCATTTTCTGTACAGAAACCGGCAAAGTGTTGCTCAAGGCACTATAAACAAAGCAGCTGATAAAATGTTACACTCATAACTGTTAACAAAAACTGTTTTCGCAAATGGTCTTATAGATAATAATAACTATTCCGCCGTGTTAGGTGCAGAAGCTATTATTAGAAGGAGAAGAGGTAAAATTTTGTTTTAGAAATGCGCAATCAATAATGTTTTGTCTGCAATTGAGCATAAAATAAAAAATAACTTCAGCCAAAGAGCATAACTGGCATAATACTCAGGCCCATCAATTGGTATGGAAAAAAATAATTTTACCAGGTTTCAAAAAATCAATCAAAATTCAAAAAACATAAATATTAAAATCAAAAAATGTATATATGTATGTCTATACATACATATAATGATTTATGGCCGCTTAGTAACTGACGGTGACTCACTATAACATCCTACAGTCACGCCGAAACTAAGAGGAGAGAATCACTGTAGAAAAGGTAATAATTTATTGCGGAAATTTTGTGATTAAAATTAAAAATTTAATAAAAATTAAAAAAAATACAAACTTATTCAAGTTAATCTAACTTAGTCTAACTTATCCTTATGTGTACAAAAAAAACAAATAATAAAATAGTGAGATGGCGTCAGTTTGTAAGAAGATATAACAAAAATAAACAAAAAAATAAATTTCAATAAAGTTCAGTATTTAATTGATTATATACCGCTGACACTTAATCACGCTTTTCGAAACCACGCCAGTTGTAAACAATACTTGTGTGAAAAGACAAAATCTTCTTTTCAAATTTCCGCCGAGTTGTAAGTAGAAGGCCAAATAGGTCACGTGTCAATTTTAATTAAATAATATATTTTATATGAAGTGATCTTGACTACGTTTCATCAATTAACCATTGGTAAAAATTAAAACAGTAATTTTACATTTGTGTTTACAAAAAACATTATTAGTTGAACCTTGCAGCTTGTTCATTATTTTTATTATAAATACCTATAAATGTGTATATTATTAATAAATAGTTCCCACAATATATTAAATTATTTATTATTTTGCCCTATCTGCAATGTTCTACGCTCTATAGAAAATGTGGCGTATGACGTGACTGACAATCTTTCGAACGTTTTATCTAGATACAAAGATGTTTTACGTTTTCGTGGCCTCCACATGATATTTTTGTTAGCATAAGGTACCCTTCTGTATCTGAAACGAATATAAATATTGCTACAAAGTAAAGTAATAGGCTATACAAGTCTCTCTACTGGGCACAGGACTCTTTTTTTATTTCTGAGAGGGTTTTAGGGCAAGGACATGCCCGCCGTGCTTCCCCAATGCGTGTTGACGAAAATTGCAATTACAAATTTCATTCGTGCTGTCGGGGATCAAACCCGGGAAAATTTACAGCGAACGTTTTGACGAAATATTTTTAATACGACACAAATAAATACGATTTAACATATATAATTAAAATTCTTACGTACTTGAAACTTGAACACTTGATAGTTCGTGATGCCTACCCGACAAAGCTACAGCACCACACCGTGCAATGTAATTGAAGATGCGTAACCGCTACATAATTCTCAGTGATGCGCAAGCATAACAGGCAGTATGTAACTTATATAATTGTCATCTCTGCAGTCTATTAATCTTTGCACTTTTATAAGTAATACAGAACGTAGTTGCTAGACGGTGTTGACATCGGCTAAAATCTCTGCGATCGCCGTTTAGTCAAGGTCATTCAGGCTAGTTAAAGCCTTAACTGCGGATGAAATGCCTAAATTCTTGGATATTTAAGTAAGAAAATCCACAATAACTGTTCATTTAATCCACAAAGAAAAAATACGGGGTAACAGAAGAGGATTTTCTAAATGTTTTTGATTTAAAAAAAAATGTATTTTTGTCAACTCCTTATTAGGAAAAATTTCTCCAAAACGGCACAAGCTTTTTAAATAGTTCTTACACTAAAAAAAAAGGTCTTAAAAATATTAATATTTTTAATTGAGAGTTTTATTTTTATTCTCCGTTTTATAAGAGAAAATATAATTTTTCCCTGAAATTGAATATATTTGCGCGAGCGTGCATGCTCCGTCGCCCTGTAATCACCCGCCAGCCCTGTCGCAGTCCGTTTTCGGATATTTTTCGTCGTATGTCGTGTATTGATCGTCGAGGGTGGACCGCGCGTCGGTGTTGGAGCGAGTTCGTTCAAATATATTTTAGTTTTTTAAAAGTTTATACTCAATTATAAGTATTTTTATGACTAAAAATATGTCGGAAGTATAGTGGGTATAGTACAGAGACTGATTTTGTGGTTAGGAATAATAATTAATTCGTTTACACGAATTAATTATCCAATGAGTCGAGGATAAACTAGTAACGGAATACGACAAGTGTACCGTTCCACGTCGGAGCCAAGACTGTCTTAACGACGGCCGCTCCGTCCGTTTTATACAAGCAGGACGGGTGGCAGCAACGCAGGTGCAATGCCGCAGGTGTGCGGTACACGTGTCGTTTACAAGAATTCTGTCTAGCCAGACCGACGCCACCGCACCTACAACGGTGCAGGTGCCGTCACGGCCATACTGACATGCGTGCGTCCTCGCACGCGCTCCATTACAATTTTAGTTATCTGTAGACAAAAAAACATCGTTCGACTATCCTGACATAACAGCGTCTGGTCCGGTCTATATTGACCCTTCAGACTTGGGTAACAGTCTGTTTTGTTCCGGCAGTAAGCCCTACAAAACTTTAATCATCTTTATGTTTGATCGGAATGATTAGTCTGTAGCTGTTTCTATTTATCTTTTTTTTTTCAAGTACTGTTTTCGCTAGTCCGGAATCACTATTCCCTATAGCTATATCACTGGACCGGCAAAAAGCCCTGCAATGATTGTAAGAACTATTCTTTTTTCTTAACCTCTTTTTTTTCAGTACTATTTATGCTAGTCCGGAATCACTATTCCCTGTAGCTATATCATTGGACCGGCAAACGCCCTGCAATGATAGTAAGAACCACATTTTTTTTCTTACTCTCTTTTTTTTCAATTCAGTATAGAACAGTTACAGACCAACCATACCGCAAACATGTCCCCGTCACAATCATACAAAAGTGTATCGTGAGGGACGTAGTGACACGATAACACCTAAGTATGTAAACCAACAGCAACCCTACACATATCCCAGTGCAGCACAGACCAGCCTCCCTGCAATTTCATGTTCCTGTCCTGCTCTAGAATAATTGCTTCGTTAGAGTGTTGCAATGTCTCTAGTATTTTCTAGATGCACAGACACGGCTACCTCTGACTGTCGCACGTCCTCGTGCGGTTGACAGTGAACAGCATACGGTCTATCAGTTATCACCACCTGCTAACAGATATTAACTCTTGTTAAATATTACAACGGTCGACCATCCCAGACTTCATTTAAGCCATGGACGCGCCGATATGGCTACCTCCAGGCAAACGCACTCCAACTTTCCGTTCTGCTGCGTTCGTACCACATTCGCGCTAGCGAGCCGTCGTGCCGTACTGGCGCTAGCGAATCGTCGCACTGCTTTGCAAAATTAAAAATTAAGAGAAATGGAGATAAATGTATTGCGAACCATGGAATTCCGAGATTCTCTTAAGAAACGGCAACTGTATGCCATTTGAAAACATTGCAAAAAAGGGAAACTATGTGTAGAGACAAATACTACAACATATTTCAAAGGGAAGGAGGCAACCGCGCAAAATCTACGAAAGCCGTCCAAGCCTCAGACGTCCATTTACAGCGCCAAAGCACCATTTGTTCGGTGGCCGCTTGAATTGCCTTGCCGTAAGATCAGCCGATAAGTTACCGACTGTAGCGGTGTAGGCTCAATTTTACTAGCGCTCGGCTGTTCCTGACCATGTTCAATTAGCTGTCACAACAACTTCGTCAATGATCATTGTTGTAGAGACTTCTACAAATTTCTCGACATCAAACCCCAATCTTGTCAACCACACAGTATTCGGAGCAAACTGCAACACTGATCAACACATTGGAACACAAAAATGTCACTTATTATTTTCAATTTCTTGCATGTTAAAGTTAATCCTTTATCTTGGTACATCGCTTAAACGTTTTGAATTTCAAAATATAACAGATGATAATCATGTTTCGCATGAACTATCAAATTACAACAAAACTTGAACAAGTTAATTTTTCATTCAATGCAAACTACGAGTATGACTTGTCGAGAAAGCCTCAGACATTTCTTTCATTTGTTAACATATTTAGGTACGTCAGAAATAATGAAAATACTTGAGGGTACTTTTAATACAAATCGAACAAAAGGATTTATCTTTTGGCTTAAATAATTTCACTTTATCTTTTCTCTACACTTTAATGATACGACAATAACGTAAGTAGGACAGCAAATTTTATTACGGTATTTAACGTAAAAAGAGATCCATCAATGCGAAATGCATTATAGCCTTTACAAATGTAATAATTCTCATACTATTCGAAGATTATATGTGGGCAATAAGGGGGACTTTATCCCACTTCTGATGTCGGAAGTATAGTGGGTATAGTACAGAGACTGATTTTGTGGTTAGGAATAATAATTAATTCGTTTACACGAATTAATTATCCAATGAGTCGAGGATAAACTTGTAACGGAATACGACAAGTGTACCGTTCCACGTCGGAGCCAAGACTGTCTTAACGACGGCCGCTCCGTCCGTTTTATACAAGCAGGACGGGTGGCAGCAACGCAGGTGCAATGCCGCAGGTGTGCGGTACACGTGTCGTTTACAAGAATTCTGTCTAGCCAGACCGACGCCACCGCACCTACAACGGTGCAGGTGCCGTCAAATACTTAAATTAGTTAATATCTATACACTAGTAACTGTAAATATTGTTTTCTAAATAAATTAATTTTTAAAGTGCCCAAAGAAGAACAAATTTACGCGGCGACGTTGATTAGTGAAATTGAAAAACGCATTTTTAATAATTTAGATGTGGAACTGTGGAACGACCAACATGCTCTCGTTACTTAGATTTCGATAGTTGTAATTTCTATGTAGTTTTATTGTTGCATATTTTTATTAATTAGTTGATACTGAATTTTACAATTATGTATTACAATAAAACGCTGTTTTTAAGAGTATTACTCTAATAAAATATTATTGGGGAGGAAAATATAGATAAAGATACTTTTAGTTAGGTATACTGTTGTCAAATTAAATCAAATAGTTTTAATAAATAAAAAATGGTGCTTCCCTAAAAAGACATTCTTGGGTTTATGGTTTTTTAATGTTAGACAAACTATCACCTAAAAATATAAAAATTTTTAATTGGAGAGGGGTTTCTCTACGTGATAAAGTTAAAAATGAAGATATTCGCAGTAGAACCAGAGTAACTGACATAGCCCTACAGAATAATAAAGTGAAATGGCAAGGAGCTGGCTATATAACTTGGAAAACCGATGAAAAAATAGAAAGAAAGGTTCTCGAGTGGCAACCTCGTACCGGTAAGCTAAGTAGTACTCAACCTTTATTCCTCTTCACGTATTCTCATACGCTTTTCTTCACACACACGCACACACACACACACAAACACACACACAAACAATTATGTCGCAAATAATACTTACCTACTACTATTAGGCAAGAGCGAATATGTTTTTGTTAAGTCAGTGCAACTCTCCATCTTAGGCGACATAACCACTTACCGGTGGGATTGTAGTTGCTTTACTACTTGCTGGGTAAAAATAGAAAAATAAAATTACGCTGTGAAAGTTTGCATGTAGATATAATTTTTCTAACCAACCATAAAAATATGATCAGAATATGTATATAAGTATAAATGTTGCCTCACACGGGACAGTAACAATATAATATTATATCTTCCATTATCTACGCATGAAAACTTTTAAAATCTCTGAATCCCGAGGTATTTCCATATTAAGAGGCTGAATTCAGCCACATTTATATGCATGGGGATCGTTTTGTAACTTCTTGTCGTTATCGAAAAAATTGTACGTATTTCAGGTGGCGGTTTGCAAAACACGGTTCCACAAAAATTCACTCAATAGAAAATAATTGCAAAGTTGCTTCTGAAAATACTTAAATTTTTAACGTCAATTTTTTCTTACGTGGTAGAGCCATGCTGCAGCTATATTAGTAGCAGTTATAGTTGTAGAACGAATGGGTTGGCTCGACCGGGGAAGGATCACGCTCTCACAGAATACCATTGTAAAATAGCAGTTTAACCCTGCTGTGTTTCGTATGGTGAGTGCAGAGAACCGGATAACCTTTTTACTAGAAACGAGGCATTACATCTTAGTTCTCACGGGTGACAACGCATCTACATTTTGATATGTAATCGAGAAAAGATGCAGATGACGAATAGATGCAGATGCAGACGAGAGTGTGTGCTCGTTTTTCACCCTTATTCTATTAAAAAAAAAAACTTTCAGAGATTTCAGTAAAATAATGTTAAGCATTGTAAATACTCGTATGATTATGTGTCTCATGTTAATAAAGCTATTGGGCTATTTTGATGTTTAATATAGTGATTTTACTTTATAGGTTTATAGGTTAAATAATTTATTTGCCCTTCTATATCAAGAAGCGTTTTTCTGTCACTCCTGTTGAATTTGACAGTGCTTGGTGAAATTTAGCATCTTTAGATGGATCTGAATCGCGCGCTGATCCAGCTGTTAGATATTGCAAAAATAATCGAAAATATTTATTTTTACTTTCATGCCGAAGACTACCTTGATTTATTTTATTACGGTCAAATAATACTTATTAGATTGTAAAGCGAGTATTTACAAATATTTTTATTATTTTGTTATTCTATTGTTTACATTTATTATCACATCTTAGATGTAGATGTCTATGGGCCGCAGCAACCACATACCATCAGGTGGACTGTGTGCTCGTTCGTCACCCTACTAAAAAAAAGACTATTTCCAGTATAATGACCCGAAGATCATCATTAATGTTTGACTGGAAAACTTAAAAGTTTTATCAGATGGCTAAATTATTGACTATTATATTATGATAAGGTCATGCTTTTCTATAAAAAGCTGCAAGAAATTTTAAATCACGGACCTATTGGTTTGTTTTACTATACACTTAATTAGTGAAAAACAAGATGGACGGATCTAAAAGTTTCTTGTGTATAAAAGTGCTATTTAGAATTTTATGCAAATGATAATTAAAGTTTCTATGTCAATAAGTAACATAGCGGGTATTATATTTAATGGTAGTGGCCATCCATATTTGCAAAGCCAGCAAAGCCAGCATCATATTCTGTACAGAAACCGGCAAAGTGTTGCTCAAGGCACTATAAACAAAGCAGCTGATAAAAATGTTACACTTATGACTGTTAACACAAACTGTTTCTGCAAATGGTCTTATAGATAATAACTATTATTAGAAGGAGAAGAGGTAAAATTTTGTTTTAGACATGCGTTATAAAATAATTTGTCTGTAATTGAGCGTAAAATAAACTGGCATTATACTCAGGCCCATCAATTGGTATGGAAAAAAATAATTTTAACAGGTTTCAAAAAATCAATCAAAATTCAAAAAGAAAACATATTAAAATCAAAAAATGTATATTTGTATGTCTATACATACATAAAATGATTTATGGCCGCTTAGTAACTGGCGGTGACTCAGTATAACATCCTACAGTCACGTCGAAACTAAGTGGAGAGAATCACTGTAGAAAAGGTAATATAATTTATTGCGGAAATTTTGTGATAAAATTAAAAAAAATACAAACTTATCCAAGATACTCTATGCGTTACAAAAAAAACAAATAATAAAATAATGAGATGGCGTCAGTTTTTAAGAAGATATAAAAAAAAAACAAAAAAATAAATTTCAAAAAGTTCAGTATCTAATTGACAATATACCGCTGACACTTAATCACGCTTTTCGAAACCACGCCAGTTGTAAACAATACTTCTGTGAAAAATGGTGTACACAAGATAATTAAGAACAGACAAACTAAGACAGAACAAACGGACAGAAAGACTTCTTTTCAAATTTCCGCCGAGTTGTAAGTAGAAGGCCAAATAGGTTGTGTGTCAATTTTAATTAAATATATTTTATATGAAGTAAACTTTACTACGTTTCATCAATTAACCATTGGTAAAAATCAAAACAGGAATTTTTTTACAAGAAACATTATTAGTTGAACCTTGTGGCTTGTTCATTAGTTTTATTATAAATACCTTTAAATGTATATATTATTAATAAATAATTCCCATAAGAAGGTGAAGGTCATACAGGTTTACGCACCAACCTCGGCACACCACGATCAGGAGGTGGACGAAATGTATGAGGATATCTCTAGAGCCATGCATTCCTCCAAAACCCAATATACGGTGTTAATAGGAGACTTCAATGCAAAACTAGGCACAAGAGAGAACGGTGAGCTGAAAGTAGGGAAATTTGGAATAGGGCAACGGAGCCCAAGGGGCCAGCATCTGGCCGAATTCATGCAGAAAGAGGGACTCTTTATGATGAACTCTTTCTTCCAGAAGCGGCCCCACAGGAAGTGGACTTGGTCGAGCCCCGACGGTTCGACAAAAAATGAGATTGACTTCATTATGACGACCAGACGACAACTGTTCAGTGATGTCTCAGTGATCGCGAGGGTGAAAACCGGCAGCGATCACCGAATGGTTAGAGGCACACTGAACCTAAACGTTAAGTTGGAGAGGTTTCGTCTAATGAAGTCAACGCTCCGTCCCCCTCGTGCTCTAATCCAAAGTCCCGAAACCTTTCAGCTTGAGTTACAAAACCGTGTTCAGTGCATAGCAGACTGCAATGAAGTGGACGATTTGAATGACAAGCTCGTGGAAACTGTCCATGCGGTCGGAGCTAAGTTCTGCAAGACCCGCCGCAGAAGAACACAAAAACTCTCCGATCACACTTTTAATCTCATGGCTGTTAGACGGGAGATGAAGCTACATTCTTCAACAGATTTGACAGCATACGGCGGGACTTACGCAACTTCAATACAGCTCGTATTGAAGAAGCGATCAAGCGGAACCAAGGCTCCAAAGTCTTTGCCAGAGATCTGTCTGCCAGAAAGAGCCAACTGTCAAAGCTGAAGACCGAATGTGGCAGCATCGTTTCCGGGGCACCTGAGATTTTGAGTGAGATTGAGAGGTTCTATGGGCAGCTGTACATGTCATTGTTGGAGCCGCACGCCAGTG
The DNA here is from genome assembly GCA_963668995.1 of Parnassius mnemosyne. Classification (NCBI taxonomy): domain Eukaryota; kingdom Metazoa; phylum Arthropoda; class Insecta; order Lepidoptera; family Papilionidae; genus Parnassius; species Parnassius mnemosyne. Next base: position 13,197,663 of record CAVLGL010000035.1, on the reverse strand, counting down.
TGAGTAACGATCCAAGAGCGAGTCTTATCCGACATTATTCCGATGATATCCCGGACGTCAGTCTGAGCGAGATTAGAATGGCTCTCCAGCACCTTAAAAAGTGAGGTGGTCTTGTTCTTCAAGAATTTCTTGAAGAACTACAGACCGATTTCCCTTCTGAGCCGCGTCTACGTGCTGTTTTCGAGAGTCATTACGAATCGTCTCGCGCGCAGACTTGACGACTTCCAGCCTCCCGAACAAGCCAGTCTCCGAAAAGGCTTTAGCACCATAGACCACATACATACCCTTCGGCAAATGGTACAGAAGTCCGAGGAGTACAATTTGCCACTATGTCTGGCGTATGTGGACTATGAGAAAGCCTTTGATTCTGTCGAAATTTGGGCGGTGCTGCGGTCCCTTCAGCGATGCCAAGTTGACTGTCGGTATATCGAAGTGTTGAAGTGCTTGTACAGTAGGGCTACGATGGTTATCCGAGTACAGAACCAGAGAACGAAACCAATCCAATTGCAGAGAGGTGTAAAACAGGGTGACGTCATATCCCCGAAACTCTTTACCGCTGCATTGGAAAATGTTTTCAAGCTTCTGGACTGGAAAGGATACGGTATCAACATCAATGGCGAGTACATCACTCACCTTCGATTTGCCGACGATATAGTCCTTATGGCAGAATCGCTGAAGGACCTAAGCACTATGCTCAATGATCTCAATAGTGTTCCCCAACGGATAGGTCTTAAGATGAACATGGACAAAACAAAGATCATGTTTAATGTCCATGTCACACCTATGCCGGTAGTTGTTGGGAACACTAAGCTCGAAGTTGTTGACGAGTATGTTTACCTGGGACAAATAGTCCGACTAGGTAAGACCAACTTCGACCGAGAGGTCAATCGACGGATTCAACTCGGTTGGGCAGCGTTCGGGAAATTACGGCACATCTTCTCGTCAGGTATACCTCAAAACTTGAAAACGAGACTGTACTCCCAGTGCGTGTTGCCAGTGATGAGATACGGAACTAAGACGTGGTCCTTCACTGCTGGCCGGATGAGGAAGCTCAAGGTCGCTCAGCGAGCTATGGAGAGGGCTATGCTCGGAGTTTCTCTGCGTGATAAACTCAGAAATGAGGATATCCGCAGTAGAACTAGAGTGACCGACATAGTCCAACGGATTAGTAAGCTGAAGTGGCAATGGGCCGGCCATATAGCTCGAAGAACCGACAACCGATGGGGAAGAAAGGTCCTCGAGTGGCAGCCTCGTACCGGCAGGCGAAATGTAGGGCGTCCTCCCACTAGATGGAGTGACGACCTGGTAAGATATGCAGGAAGTAGATGGATGCAGGTGGCTCAGGAACGTGCTTTGTGGCATTCTTTGGGGGAGGCCTATGTTCAGCAGTGGACTTGTGATGGGCTGTAATGAAGATGACTGATGATGATTCCCATAATATTTTGTATTATTTTTTATTTTGCCTTATCTGCAACGTTCTACACTCTATAGAAAATGTGGCGTATGACATGACTGACAATCTCTCGAACATTTTTTTTAGGTACAAAGATGTTTTACGTTTTCGTCGCCACCACATGATATTTTTGTCAGCTTCTGTATCTGAAACGAATATGAATCTTGCTACAAAGTAAAGTAATAGGCAATACAAGTCCCTCTACTGAGTATAGGACTCTTTTTATTTCTGAGAGGGTTTTAGGGCAAGGAAATGCCCGCCGGCAGCGCACCGGCGCGCAGGAAAAAATTTACAGCGAACGCTTTGACCCAGAGCTACTAATACGACACAAATAAATACGATTTAACATATATAATAAAAACTCTTACGTCCTTGAAACTTGAACACTTGATAGTTCGTGATGCCTACCAGACAAAGCTACAGCACCACACCGTGCAATGTAATTGAAGATGCGTAACCGCGACATAATTCTCAGTGAAGCGCAAGCATAACAGGCAGTATGTCACTTATATAATTGTCACCTCTGCATTCTATTAATCTTTGCACCTTTATAAGTAATACAGAACGAAGTCGCTAGACGAAGTTAACGTCGGCTTAAATCTCTGCGATCGCCGTTTCGTCAAGGTCATTCAGGCTAGTTAAAGCCTCAAGTAAATACTTTGAAGTTTGAACTGTCAAGTCAAGTTTCAAAATGAGAGTCTTCTATTCGAAAATAATGTTCAGAAACGAGAATTTCACTGGTGTATTTTTTATGATAATCGATTTATTGCCATAAATAATACATTACAATCGATTTTTTAACTTATTTCTTATTTGATTGTTTTTTCGAAATCTAGATTGTAAAAAGAGCTACTTTGTTGTACTTTAATTAAGAAAAATATGGCCAATTTTTTAAAGTATAAACCAATTTGTTAACTTCAGGCTCAAAAATCCCATTCTCCATTTTATTTATTAGAATATTCAATTTCTTTCTATTGACTTACAACAGCTAGCCCAATTTAGCTTTATATGGGTTCAATCGATGGAACCTCAATAAAATGTTTTGTTTGAACTGCATTCCGTGAAACGTTAACATTTTAAAAAGAATTCAAAATCTAAAAATAATTTCATGAGTAAAATAATCATTGTGAATTCGGAAAACTTTGTTATTTTAATATTATCTTAAACCAGGCAGAGTCGTAAATAAACAACGTTGTAGATTTCAATCTCAGTTACCTTTTCTTACGTGATAGAACTATGCAACAGCTATATTATAGTTGTAGCAGAAATAAGGTCGGCTCGACTGGGAAAGGACCACGTTTTCGAATAATACCAGAGTAAAACAGCAGCGTTATGTTGCATATTCAGCACGTTGCATACACTCGTGTGGTGAATGTAGAGAGGCGAGCACCCTTTTAACTTGAAACGAGATATTACATCTTAGTCCTCAAAGGTGATAACGTATCTGCCTTTAGATTCTTAATCAAGGATAGGTGTAGATGTCTCTTACCATCGGGTGGAATGTGTGCTTACTTGTCAATTTTATTCTATATACAAAATCCTTTATGAATCAGAATCCTGTGTAAATGCTTATTGCTATTTCCGCGAGAGTTAAAGAGCTAAAATTTGCCTCGCTTCAGTGAAGGCTTCATCATTCACAAGATGACGAATATATAGACACTGATGCTGTGAACGCTGTGAGGTCAACTGATACATTTCAAAGATATTGTAAATGTATATACCTCTTGTATATATTTCTGTTAATAAAACCATATTTGAACAATAAAATACAAAATAAATACTTATAAAATGTATACAAACGACGTATATACGAGTTTTACACAGGAAAACATTTGCTGTGAAACATCCACGTTCTGACGTTCCGGACTTTATGCCATTTCTTATTTTTGATGATTAAACTACATTTTTTATTTATAAGGGTGAACAATTTAACTGTGGTGATGAATTAAAATTTTAAATTACTATTAATATTATATAAGGCGAACAAAAGTTAAGCAGAAGATAAAAGATTTAAAATGTAAACTTAGTTCAGTGGTGACTTTAGTTGATGGCGTAAAATGTATTGTTGGAGCATAACAGTACCTGGGCAACGCGTATTTTCCCGGTATTAGAAATATAATATATAATCTAAATAAACTTGGAAAAAAAAACATTATTTTTATTATATATATTAGTAATTGAAAATTATTAAATAAACATTTTATAACGTTGTTATAGCGCTCCTGAATTTAATTTCCATCGACTATAAGAAATTTTGTGTAAAAAAATAATGTTTTACTTTCCAAGTTTATTTAGATTTCCTGAGAACATTAAATGTTTTTTTCTAATACCGAGGAAATACGCGTTGCCCAGGTACTATTATGCTCCAACAATACATTTTACGCCAGCAACCAAAGTCACCACTGAACTAAGTTTACATTTTAAATCTATTATTTTCTGCTTAACTTTTGTTTGCCTTATATAATATTAATAGTAATTTAAAAATTTTAATTCATCACCACAGTTAAATTGTTCACCCTAATAAATAAAAAATGTAGTTTAATCATCAAAAATAAGTAATGGCATAAAGTCCGGAACGTCAGAACGTGGATGTTTCACAGCAAATGTTTTCCTGTGTAATACTCGTATATACGTCGTTTGTATACTTTTATAAGTGTTTATTTTGTATTTTATTGTTCAAATATGGTTTTATTAACAGAAATATATCCAAGAGACTCGTACCTGTGACGAACGCAGAATATGAGTAGTAAGGCGTCCGGTACTGTCTCGCTTATCTGTATTCATCTGAACTTTGATGGTGATTGGTGACAATAGCTTTGGTGACAATAGCTCACATCAGCTAATACATTTACAATATTTTTTAAATGTATCAGTTGACCTCACAGCGTTTACAGCATCAAAGTCTATATATTCGTCATCTTGTGAATGATGAAGCCTTCACTGAAGCGAGGCAAATTTTAGCTCTTTAACTCTCGCGGAAATAGCAATAAGCATTTACACAGGATTCTGATTCATAAAGGATTTTGTATATAGAATAAAATTGACAAGTAAGCACACATTCCACCCGATGGTAAGAGACATCTACACCTATCCTTGATTAAGAATCTAAAGGCAGATACGTTATCACCTTTGAGGACTAAGATGTAATATCTCGTTTCAAGTTAAAAGGGTGCTCGCCTCTCTACATTCACCACACGAGTGTATGCAACGTGCTGAATATGCAACATAACGCTGCTGTTTTACTCTGGTATTATTCGAAAACGTGGTCCTTTCCCAGTCGAGCCGACCTTATTTCTGCTACAACTATAATATAGCTGTTGCATAGTTCTATCACGTAAGAAAATGTAACTGAGATTGAAATCTACAACGTTGTTTATTTACGACTCTGCCTGGTTTAAGATAATAGTAAAATAACAAAGTTTTCCGAATTCACAATGATTATTTTACACGTGAAATTATTTTTAGATTTTGAATTCTTTTTAAAATGTTAACGCTTCACGGAATGCAGTTCAAACAAAATATTTTATTGAGGTTCTATCGATTGAACCCATATAAAGCTAAATTGGGATAGCTATTGTAAGTCAATAGAAAGAAATTGAATATTCTAATAAATAAAATGGAGAATGGGATTTTTGAGCCTGAAGGTAACTAATTGGTTTATACTTTAAAAAATTGACCATATTTTTCTTAATTAAAGTACAACAAAGTAGCTCTTGTTACAATCTAGATTTCGAAAAAACAATGAAACAAGAAACAAGTTAAAAAATCGATTGTAGTGTATTATTTATGACAATAAATCGATTACCATAAACAATACACCAGTGAAATTCTCGTTTCTGAACTTTATTTTCGAATAGAAGACTCTCATTTTGAAAGTTGACTTGACAGTTCAAACTTCAAAGTATATACTTGAATCTTTAACTAGCCTGAATGACCAAGACGAAACGGCGATCGCAGAGATTTTAACCGACGTTAACACCGTCTAGCAACTTCGTTCTGTATTACTTATAAAGGTGCAAAGAGTAATAGAATGCAGAGGTGACAATTATATAAGTGACATACTGCCTGTTATGCTTACACATCACTGAGAATTATGTCGCGGTTACGCATCTTCAATTACATTGCACGGTGTGGTGCTGTAGCTTTGTCTGGTAGGCATCACGAACTATCAAGTGTTCAAATTTCAAGGACGTAAGAGTTTTATTATATATGTTAAATCGTATTTATTTGTGTCGTATTAGTAGCTCTGGGTCAAAGCGTTCGCTGTAAATTTTTCCATGCGCGCCGCCGCGCTGCCGGCGGGCATTTCCTTGCCCTAAAACCCTCTCAGAAATAAAAAGAGTCCTATGCCCAGTAGAGGGACTTGTATAGCCTATTACTTTACTTTGTAGCAATATTCATATGTGTTTCCGATACAGAAGGGTACCTTGTGCTGACAAAAATATCATGTGGTGGCGACGAAAACGTAAAACATCTTCGTACCTAAATAAAATGTTCGAGAGATTGTCAGTCATGTCATACGCCACATTTTCTATAGAGCTAGAACGTTGCAGATAAGGCAAATTAAAAAATAATACGAAAATATTATGGGAATTATTTATTAATAATATATACATTTATAGGTATTTATAATAAAACTAATGAACAAGCAGCAAGGTTCAACTAATAATGTTTCTTGTGGCTAGGTGGAGACAAGCACAGTGGCAAAATAGTAGGTTAAGTAGATGAGTCAGGTATTTAGACAAGTGTTGTAAATTATTAGGTATTGTGGTACCATCACTAGCTGCGGGCCGCGCGAATTCGGCGTCCTGGTGTACATTGACCTTGTCAGCTGATTGTAATTCCACTGCTGGTTTTATGTTTAAGTATTTTCATGATTTTTTTTATGAAATTATCGTTTCATTTAGCTGTACTAACATGATGGAGCGTCAATAAACCTAATAAAATGTTGTGAAAAGATGTTTTTTTTCCTCAGGATCGATTATATTTCTCACCTATCACCAAAGGTATAGTCTGTCTACGTTTTCGTGAGCGTTTCACAAACACTCGATGTATATATATATATATATATATATATATATATATATATATATATATATATATATATATATATTACCGACGTTTCGAGTACTTTACAGCACCCATGGTCTCGGATGGACTGAGGTGTTTGACATCCCAATGTCATAGGTAACATTTAAAAATTCATAAATCCAAAAGTATTAATTTTATCGTAAAAAGTTATTGGAATTTTTTATTTATATATTATTAAAGAATATAATAAAATAAACCGTTTGTAAATAGCCATTCCTTGTAACAAAAAAAAAACCGGTATAAACAATATAACACCGAATTGCCCAATTGCGCTATGCATACCATATATCATCTATAGGACAATTTGAAGAGAATCGCATAAAAAATTTGAATTGAGTTTTCAATACATATGCGCCGATTCCTCTTGGACTGATAGTCTTGCTCAAAACGTCTTTAAGAGCATTTTAGAAAGTTTAAACGAGAAAAAAGTGTATGTTGTGTAGTACGGTTATGTTTCATGTTAGTAATATAATAAAAAGTATTTTTAATAACAATGATAGTGTGCGTGATTTTTAAAACTCGTTACCAGAAGAAAAGTGTGGTAACATTCCGCAAGTAAGGGGATTTAGAGTTTATATTAAAAAACATATATATATTATATAAAACATATAACAAACATATATATATACATAGATATTTTTTAATAATGAAAATCGCTGACGCAAGATATTTAACTAATATTTATTAATTAACAGGTTTTCAACTGACTCTATACAGAAACTTGTGACTAAAAAGCATAAAACTTGTGAATTGCCGTCCGAGGCAAATTGATATAGACGTCAATAATTTGTGATATAGTATTCTGCAATGTAATTAAAAGTTTATAAAATTCTAATTTTACCTATAGACATGTATTGTTTAAATAGGTATTATTTTGGCATCGTATTGATTTTTTCTATTACGAGGACTAAATGAATGGTTAACAATAAATTATTTATAAAATTATATTTATTTTACTTTAGAGTTACCTACTCCAGTTTTTCCTACTCATTGGAACTTTTCTGGAGATGGTGAATGGTAAAACCACCATCACCTGAAACAATACCCGTTCTATAGCTACGAAGAAAAACGTAGATGGACTAAAGCAGCGTCGATTTTTGTTTTATAGTGAGATATAAAGCTTGTGTCTAAGACATAAGTATTACTTGATACATTTGCTTATCGTATGGCATTATATTAAAGTGATATATCATAGGAATATACGTAACAGATAGACCTAGGTATAGATTTTATTATCGATATATTTTGTCATACTGTCATATTTATATAATGTCATATAATCTACGTGGTAGAGCCATACTACAGCTATATTATGGTTGTAGCACGAATGGGTCGGCTCGACCGGGGAAGGACCACGCTCTCACAGAAAACCAGCGTAAAATAGCAGCTTAACGCTGCTGTGTTTCGTATGGTGAGTGTAGAGAACCGGAGACCCTTTTTACTGGCAAAGAGGCATTCCATCTTAGTCCTCACGGCTGACAACGCATCTGCATCTTGAGTCTTTATTGAGGATAGATGTAGATGTCTATGGGTCACAGTAACCACTTACCATCAGGTGGACTGTGTGCTCGTTTGTCACCCGATCCTATAAAAAAAAATTCTATTATTAATTCCGTGGTTTTTTTTTCAAATAGCTATCTGAAAACTTGGGTTTTTAAGACGAATATAACGATATCTTAACTGTCGAAATCCATCCAGCCGTTTGGAAGATACGAGGTAATAAAGAAATTTACAAACATACATATGTACATACAAGATACGCGCGAAAAACATAACTCTTCCTTGGCAATCGGGTAATAAAACATTCATTGTTTACGGTCATACTGCCAATGTCATTTGTCAAATACGATACAGTCTATGTTCAAACAACAATGAAATTCATAGAATAAAGGTTGTCGCCAAAGAGTTTAATTGACTGAATGAGTTGTGAATCTCGTGTGCTTTCCAATGTTCTCTTTTTAATATTACATACTACATTAATGCATAAGCGACTATTTTCTCTTATTCTTGCCATAAACTGAATACAATTCAAAGATGAAATTATATTTCAATACAAGGATTAAATAAAAAAAAAGAATAGTTTTCGTTTTATTTATTTTCATCATGACGACAGGTTCTTTGCACTAAAACCTTTTCAGCAATGGGAGGAGGCCTATGCCCAGGAGTGAAAGATATATATGTCTTGGAATTACTATTTTTTTATTACTCAGACATGCAGGCCTCCTCACGATGTTTTCATTCATCGTCGAGCATATTGGTAAGTCAGCACTTAAAACTGTAATCAACGATTTCATTGGCCCGAGTGTTTTGTTTCTTTATATTATACCTAACTTATATATTTTCTGTCTTTAAAATTAAACTGTTTGCAACTTAATCTTAAAACAAAATATTTCCTTCCGCGAAAAGCACCCGACATCAACAACAAAAAAAAAACGGGATGGTTTGCATATTCATCAAAAAACTTTTTTCAAGGTAAATATTATTCTTAAGACAAAACTGTGATGAAATAAATTTTCCTTATTTAAAATAATTTTACGGTCTCTGTAAAATCATTCATTTTCATTCATTCATTTATCTCTTCAAAAAGAATAAAGAATATTATATTCTTAGTGGTCATATTTCACTATACTGTTTTAAAATTTTAAGTTCCCCACGTAGTAGAGGCGGTGTAAAATAATCCAGTGGATTTTCTTTACAAAATTCGTTTTTAAGAAAATTCACTTCGCTTTATCATTCTGTGGGTATTGTAAAAAGTGACAAAAGGATACGGAAATAGGAAATGGGCAGCAAAATGCTCTAAATTTTAAATGATGGATTTCAAATAGCTTCCAATATATATTACTTCTAATTTTAGATCCATAAAAGTTATTCCATTTTTGAATTAAATTAATTTTACAGATTTCATCCCGTTACCTTAAGCCACACTGTGTATAAAAAAGACCCATACACATAGATATTTATATGGTGATTCCCATCACCATCCTTCACAGTTAGCTACCGTGGGTAAATATTTGTTTCAGAGAGCACGAGGGATCTGTGACAGCAAACACCTGGCCGCCGAGCCCCAACACGCCAGGCAAGTTTTGCACGACAACAAGCTTGAGGTTCCGCACCTACGTCACAGTGAACGAGTGAAGCTACGGTGCCGCGTACAGACACACATAGTGGTTCATCATATAACACCCATCTTTTTGCGTCGGGAGTTAAAATAAAATTCAAACCGAAGCTTACCATTCAAAGAGTTCAATGATATGAGATATGCTCGTTCTGTGTAGATCAGACCAAAAATTAATGGCGGGATGTTGACCCGTTATAACTATGACATCAGGTCGTTAAACATCTTAGTCCCCCGTGAACATTGTGTGACGACGCATTATTTTTAACACTAAATAATAATTAATTTCGATATGAAGTTGTCTAAAAATATCTTATAAGTAATAATTTGAACAATAAAAATGCATAGATAAGCATAAAGTTAAAATACATTCATTTCGAACCATTAAGTATTATAGTAATGTAAAGGCTTAATATAGTGTTTAAAAAATCATTATATTATGTAAACTTTGCCTAAGATATTCAAAATGTATTAAATAATATAAATACAAGTCTATTTTTGGAGCGTGTTTATATAATGATTGCTTTATAAGAGAGTTGTAGGAGACAAATAAATGCAGTCATACATATATATGTGGTGGTCAGGCGGTAGACTACTAAAGTACTATTGCACAATGTATAGTTCTATATTAAGGGCTAATGATAGTAAAATCTATGATACTAAAGCAATAACATAGAAAATCTTTAATATGAATAAGCTTAATAGCAGAGTTGTGACTTAAAGTTCCACAAATAAGACTTATGATATCAATACAGAGTATATACAATAAAGCAAATATGTGTAAGGGACTTCAAAAGGATTATTATAGTGACGTGTAGACTGCTCATAGTGTCCGATACCGAGGTAAACTTGAACTCGCTAACCGATATATCCTAGACGTAATATCTTATTGCCGGTGGTGAGCGGGTTTGTTGTAGTACTATGTCTTGCCCGACCGAGGATATCGCACACCACCTACCGATTGTGGGCGCCAAGTTAGCGCATTGCTTTATGATACGTCGGTTGTCTTTTAAATTAGGCGGAGTGTGTTGGTATCACTTTTATGTGCAACAAGAATACTCAACTCCATGTCTTAGTGCAATAGCTCTATTATGCGTAGATTTTTGGCTACTGGCGTATTAGTAGCATGTTTCTGTGATACTTGGCGGTGCACTAATAACAACATTACCAATTTTGAAACCAAAATCGATGAATCATGTGGGTGTGTAGTGCGGTTGTGCCATCCGTATGATAGTTGCATTGGTGCTTACTGCTACTTGCGGTATTGCGTCTTGTGATGGATGTGCGGGTGAGCTGCGCCAGATTTCTGACATTTTGTGGTTCTGGTCGATGGAGGTATGTGGGTGGTGATGTCTGCTGGGATCTTAAGTGGGACCTTGAGATGATGTATGCTCGACGTTAGTCGTATTGATGCTTGTTGCGTTCTGCAGCATTGCGTCTCTGAGATGGTTGTTTGGCGGGTCGCTATTCTCAATGACGCTCTCTCCGTCTTAGTTTGACTCACATCTAAATAGCATTGCCCAAGTCGGGTAAGCGAACCGACTTGGGCATTACGGGGATGCAGCCTGTCTGACCTCCATGAAGTTTTATTTTATTTTATTTTTATTTTATTTTATTTTATTCGGAAAACTTACAGCAATTTCTTATAATTAAATAAAATATATAATAATATACTATTAAGCCATTTACAAGTTTCCACTTTTAGAATTAAAAATAAAAAGTATAAACAAAAGACAATTCAAAGATATATTAACTAGTTGACAATAGGTACCTTAAAGTTAAAAAGCTATGTGTATTATGAATATTTTAAGACTAAATATAAAAATTTAAGCAAAATATTCACTGGTTAAGGCACTCTTGGCCACACTCGGGGTAGTATAAAATGGATCAATATCAAAATTAAGCGAGTTTATAAATTTAGCAGTTCTAATCATGAAAGAATTACGTCTATAGTTCGTATGAGCTCTGTTTATGTAAAGAAGTTTGCGTTTCCTCTTATTTGCTAATGGAACATTTAAAGTAACATCAGATAATAATTCCGGGGAGTAAATTGAACCATTGCCAATTTTTAGATAAAAACATACGTCATTAATATTACGCCGAACAGATAAAGGAAGAAAGTGATATCGTTTGCACCTCTCTTCATAGTTCTGAGAATCTGTATGCGCTCTATAATCAAGATACTTTAGAAACCTTTTCTGGATACCCTCAATACGAGACTTATAAACCTCATATTGTGGGTTCCAGACCTGTGATGCATATTCAAGAATAGGACGTACAAATGAACAGTAGAGAATTTTTATCGTCTTTAGGCTGTTGAAGGCACAAGAACAGCGGATGACAAATCCCATGGCTTTATATGCCCTAGTTATAATGCTAGATATATGCTTGTCGTAGATAAGTTTAGAATCTTGAATTATTCCAAGATCACAAGCTTCATATACCCTAGCCAAAGAGGTACCCTTCAATTGATAGCCGCCATTGATTGTATCGCTTTTCCTTGTAAAGGACACAAAAAAACATTTAGATACATTTAAATCTAGTTTATTTATATTGCAGTATGTTTCAAATCTTTCCAAGTCTGATTGCAATAATATAGTATCATCTGTGCTAGAGATGAATTTAAGTATTTTCATATCATCAGCATATAAGAGTACTTTGGAGTACAAGAAACACTTCTCTATATCGTTCACAAAGATAATAAATAGTAGGGGGCCCAACAGAGAGCCTTGAGGTACGCCTGAAGGAACCGGTAGCCAAGTGGACATAAACCCATTAAGCACTACTGCTTGTGACCTATTTTCAATATAAGAGGAGAACCATCGCAGAAGATCTCCATGTATACCTGACATCGCCAATTTTTTTAAAAGGATTTGATGATCTATTCGATCGAAACATTTACTGTAGTCAGTATAAACACAGTCAACTTGGAGTCCAATGTCCATACCTTTTGAAATGTAATTATTTGTAAGGATCAGATTAGTAACAGTTGATCTTTTTATAAGAAATCCATGTTGGGAATTGCTAAGTATAGGGGAAATAGAATTGTACACTTGTTGATATACTACCTTTTCAAATACTTTAGCAAATAAACATAGTTTTGATATAGGCCGGTAATTTTCTATTTTTGTGGTGTTCCCTTTTTTATGAACAGGTGTGATGTATGCCTGCTTCCAAATTTTGGGAACAACACCTTCAGCTATCGATCGTTTAAAGAGAATGAACAGAGGCTCCGAAAGCTCTTTGCAACAATTAACTATAAAAATATGTGGTATAAGATCCGGCCCACCCGATTTGTTGAGATCCAATGACTCAAGTAATTTATTGATTTCAGTTTTATTAATACATATGGTATTCAAACTAACTGAGTTCGGAATGTTTAACTCTTTAATAGTCATATGACCAGCATGAAAATTACCGTACGGAGAGGAAAATGTGGAATGAAAGTATTTTGCAAATAAGTCACTTATTTGTTGTCCATTCACAGCTGTTTCATTTTGCAGTGACATATTGCTAGGAAATGACTGATTATATAACAATATAATAAAATATCTCTACAAATTTTCCACTTTGAATGATTTAAGGCAACTTGTTGGTGGGTTAGACAAACATGATCGAAAAATGCAAATACTCAACGTCATTTACACACATCTTTTCTGGGGGCGAATTATTATTATTATCCTATAACTTTTGGCTATATCTATCGTTGTATTGGTTGGTGGTGCATATGCGTCGACCTCATGCGGTTGGTAGTTGGAGAAAAGACCCTCTCAAGGCTGCGGCCGAAAGCCGGTCAACGTGGGACCCCATTCCCTTTACGTGAGCAGTAGAATCATGATATGCTCTAGGGCTAGAAGCCGTGCTGACCATGCAATTGGTGGTGATGCCTTACACTTACATCACGTCTGCAGGAGCTTCGGTCTGGCAGGTGTTGGCTCTCACTTAGGGCTTTTTATGATTAGTGTGCCTATTATTTCGACGTGTGCTGTACATACACTGTGGCTGAATTTGATCGTATTATGTATGGCATTTACACGTATTGACATTCGCGACTTCTGTAGATGTTTGTGCTTACGCACTACCAAGGGACCAAGCCCTCTTTTTACTAGTTCGCCAGTTATTTTTCTGTGGACTACGGTCCAATTCCTAACCTCTCGTCCCTCTTCGGGGAGAGTGCGTCGGTTGGTTGGCGCTCAACGCACACGGCGTGTATAGTGTATAGAGCCGTGTGCCTCCCCTACATTTAAAAAACAAACTTGGTCTTTTCCAAGCGGGAAGGGATTAATCAATAAGGAATCGATCGTTGTGAACATGATATAAGTGTAATAGGGATGACTTAACGTTTTTAACCTTTTTGAGCTCTTTCTTCGTGAAAGAGGTTCTAAAGATTAAAATCATTATAAGGCACTGCCAACGGCTTTTGATTACTCTGGTAAATATTAATTCTTCCAAGAGATACCTAAAATAACTAAGATACTAACCAAACACAACGGTATGAAGGGTACTAACTAAGACGATCACGCCATAAATTAATTAGGATAGTGTCAGTAGCCTAATGGCAGGGCGCGGACCGCGAACTCGAAAGGTCGTGGGTTCGAACCCGCCATTTGACTACTGTCGTGAACCACTTCTAACACAAGCGTTTTAAGCTTACCAGAAGTGGTTAAAGGGAATATTAGTAATGTTTAATAGCAGTACTAGTATTATTAAAAAAAATACCAACGGCCTATAACCAAACCTTAAGAAATATCCTTGAAAAAGATCAATATATTTGTTTACCTGGTCACATATATTTTTAATATTTTAACAAACTGAAATTTATTAATCATAAAGAGGGGCATTATACTCGTAATAGGTGTTGTAAAGCATCCGAAACATCGGGAATTAAAAATAAGTAAAAATAAACGCGATGAAATTCCTAAAATTTGTTTTATTCAATGTATATGTAGTACTCGTAATAGAAGAAATCACTATTCATTTCTATTAATTGTAACAAGGCAAGCGTAACAACTCCGACTAATACCCGTATGAGGCGATCTATAGGTTTTGCAGTGCACTTTTGTAGAATGTAATAATGATAATGAATATTTTAAGCGAATAGTTCTTGTACAGTGTGAATACATTACATTAAGTAATTGATTTTTACGAAACGGCTCCAACGATATGGAGGAATTTATATATAAGATAATATCTTTTACTTCCCAAGTTTATCTAAATAGGTTTTATCTCTGAGAAAATAATTTAAATTATATTTTCTAACGTCGAGCGAAGCTTGGTTGGCCAGATATTTAAATATATATATTAAATGAAATGAAACATATTTATTTCTTCGAAGTAAGAAAATAAATTTCTTTAATCTAAAGTATTTTTAAACCTTCTAAATCTACTAACGTTTCAAAATGATATATACATATATCAAAATACAAATATATAATAATAAAAAAAGTTCATATAAAAGTTATCTATATGGTGGCTTCGAACAGAGTCCTCACGGGTGACAACGCATCTGCATCTTGAGTCTTTATTGAGGATAGATGTCTATGGGGTATATATGATATATATATATATATATATATATATGAGATCTATGGGCCACAGCAACCACTTACCATCAGGTGGACTGTGTGCTCGTTTGTCACCATATCCTATAAAAAAAACCTCGTTTACTTTAGACGTTAAATACCCAGACTGGCGACGGGGAGTAGAGTCAAAGTTTATAAAGTAATGTGGTGATAGATTATCCGCAGAATTGTGAAATAGTGAAGTTTTATGAATTGTCCAGGCATATCACGATCTCCCAATTCAACAATCGGACTTCGACATATGTATTACGAAAGAGGGAAGAATGTGTACTAAGCGAAAACTTTATACATACTAAATAATTACAATTTATACATAAAATATTTTTATTGTTTCGCGAAGCAATCAGCACATCATAAATGAAATGAAATGAAATGAACATTTATTTGCTTTGAAAAAGGGGTACATTTAGGTGGTTATTATAAAGAGTAGTTCAGCTTTTCCAGCCATCTATAATAGCATGCAAATACATTTATATTATTAAATTTATTACATTACAATATAAAATTCAATTAAAATATTTAACGTCATGTCATTGTCTACAAATTAGCAATACCAATACATAGAAATTTAAATATAATTAAGATTAAAATTTAATTAAAAATATATACTCGTAATTACTGTTGTGTCACATCATGTCAAATTTAGATAGTCATTAACATTATAAAAACAATTTTCATTTAGCCATCTGTTAAAGGCGCCTTTAAATCTATTAAGGGGTCTTTTATAATTTGGGGTATTTTATTAAATATAAGAATACACATCCAGTAGCAGTTTTTTTTTTAATCGAGCGCTCTTGGGTATAATTTCAGCAGCTGTATTTTAGCTGTGTTGTAACACGAATGGGTCGGCTTGACCGGGGAAGGACCACGCTCTCACAGAATACCAGCGTAAAATAGCAGCTTAATGCTACTGTGTTTCGTATGGTGAGTGTAGAGAACCGGAGACCCTTTTTACTGGAAACGAGGCATTCCATCTTAGTCCTCACGGGTGACAACGCATCTGCATTTTGATTCGTAATCGAGGATAAATGTAGATGTCTATGGGCCACAGCAACTACTTATCATCAGGTGGACTGTGTGCTCGTTTGTCACCGTTATCATATAAAAAAAAAATATTTACCCCTCTGAAACCCATACTGACTGGGATTCAAGACATGATACTTGTTAAAGAAAGATGTGAGTTTAGTATATATAATTTTTAATATACTTTTGACAATATTGGTACGAGCGCAATAGGACGGTAACTGTCCAAAATTGATTTTTTGTCTTTTTTGAATAAAGGCTTAATCAAAGAGAATTTAAGTTTATCAGGGAAGATACCAGAGACCATTGATAAGTTTATTAAAAATGCCAAGACGCTGCATATTTCTTTATTGCAGGCCTTAATTACTTTGGTACAAATGCCGTCATACCCTTCTGAGTTACTATTATTCAAGGTCATAATTACTTTATTTATATCATATTCGAAATAGAATTATTTAGGATTTGATCGGATTTATTATTTGATATATTATTTTGGATATCTTTATTTGTCAATTCAATGAAGAAATTATTAAAAATATTTGCGATTTGTGTAGGAAAAGTAATAACTTCGTTGTCGTATTCAATAAAATCAATGTGATTATTATATTGCGGCTTGGTATCTATTTAATCCTGTATGACCTTCCAAGTAGCTTTGCAGGTATTTTTGCTGTTTAACACCTATTTATTATTAGTTGTTTTTTTAGAACATAGTATGCATTTTTAAGTAGTTTTGAGTAGGTTTTATATTTTTGTTTGTTTTGAGAAGTTTTTCTCCGATAGTAATTTTTTCTTAGGACTCTGTTTTTCTCAGCTATTCCTAATTCCCTTAGATATCCATTTTGTAGACAGTTTAACTTTTTTATAAGGGAAGCAGAGTTTATAAAGAAGGCATAGCCAATCATGAAATTTGTTAAACGCAGCGTTAGTTTCAGTTTCGCTGTAAACATCGGAAAAGGAAAGGCTCACCAAATATCTTTTAAACTTCTCTATATTTTTAGATGAGTAGTCCCTCCTATAGGTGTATAAGGTTTTTGGGGGAGTAACCTTTGATTTAATACTAAAACTAAGAATTTGCGCAGTATCATGGTCAGATAAACAGAGAGGGAGGGTAAGTCCAGTTGCATCTTTAACATTACTGAATATATGGTCAATACATGATAGGTCTCTAGTGGGTTCCGAGATAACTGAGTGAGTTTATAATTTTAGAGAATATCTAGTAAGTTGTTGGTCACATTATTTTTTATTAAAGTGTTTATGTTGATATCTCCCACAATCACAATTTTTTGCTTCGAGTGCTTAAGCAAATATTTACTAAGCACAAGCTCTAGTTTATCGAAAAAGCATTCAAAACGCCTTTGTTTTGTAGGAATTGAAGAACGGTATACGCAGACAATAATTATGTTGTAATAAGGTATTTTTATTGAAAATTTGAGACATTCAAAATGAAAGTTGGCTGAAGCCTCGTCAAAAATGGTTATTTGTTTGAATGCTATACCTTTTTTAACCATAATACAGGTTCCACCCCTTATATTGTTTCGTGAGTAGTGGGCCGCAATTTCGTAATTGTGTATATTGATATTTTTTTCCTCACCACACTTTATGAAAGTCTCTGAAAAACAAAGCACATCCGGGGACAAGTAATTCTTTAGTTCCGAGAGAGTCACTTCAATAAGTTCTTTTTTTGAAGATAAACCCTCTATATTTTGATTTATTTTTATATATTTTTACGAATTTAATTTTATTATTTTTAGGAACGAAAAAATTCAGGAATTTTGTTTTCAGGTGTATGTGTTGTTTTATTTGGTATTTCTTTTGCTTTAACAGGGAAGTAATATGGTATTGTGCCTTTTTTAGATACTTGCATATTCACGCAATTTTTTGAAATGTAATTGATCTTATTTGAATCTTTTTTTAATTTTTCCGATTTTTAATATAATCGTGCTCATATTTTAGGTAATCTATTTCTATATTCAATTTAGTAAATATTTTATTTTTAGGCGATGTCATGTTTACGGTATTGTAGTTATTCAATAATTTGTTTATGTCAATAAAAGTACAATTTTTATAGGTTTTTACAAAGAGTTTGATTTCAGCATTAAATTTATGAACGTTTATATAGTTATTTTGTTGTACGCTTAGCAAAAATATTTTACAATGCTTTAAGTTACATAAGGTATTACATAGGTCAGTTAAAACAAGTAAGGGTTTTTGTCATTACAGCCTACAGATAATATCAGTATATCATTACTGTTTAGAGAATCTTGTAAATAATTGCAGCTTCTTAGTACTTTCGAGCTCGATGCGAATGGTTTTACCGTACCAGAGACGTTGTAGCAATCACCGGAACGTCATGATTTTAATTTCGCTGCCAGACCTTTAACCTGTTGATCCCATATATTTTCGTTTAAATCTCATATCTCATTTAACGATTATTTCACGCTCCTTAATTATAATACCGTTATCTTACATCTTATACGGTAATCGCTATTAAATAAAATCATTTGCGGGCATCATATCATATTCATGTTAATAATTTATATTTCACACCCTTTAAGACTTAAGTGAGGAGTATAATAAGCATCCCCAAGGTCTAATGTTGCCTCAATTTATATAAAAGCTTCTCATAAAAGTAGGGCATTAGCATCGTTACATTAAAACGAATATTAGTATAATTTGACTGAAATTAAAACATATAAAGATAAATTAGGAGCGACAGTAGCCTAATACTTAATTGTACGGACCAGGAAATAACAATTTGTTACTTTGAATCCGCCATTTGATTACTATCATAATACGTTTCTCACGCAATTGTAACACATTTGGTCACCCTAAATTATATTTACAATTAATGACAATATTAGTTACGTTAATCTATAAATTTTTTCTGTATAATGATGGGGTTTTACTTACATAAATAATTTTATTACATACATCTGTAAACATGCAGCCTCGAATGGTTATTTATAGGCTACACAATAGTCCGCCGTATAGTAGCGGCAATAGAAAATCAGAAAAGTTAATTATTTAAATTCTGTGGGTGTCGTAAGGAGTGACAGAAGTAGACTGAAAACTCCTGGAAGACGATTTTGCCAGTTTTTCAAGGTTGTCGATTGTAGTGTGCTGTGAATATCTGAAAATATGAAAGCATGGCACAAATGTGAACTGAGGAAGCAAACGAAGGGCAGACTACATTTATGTTCTCTAGGCTGAATTTCGGGTACAGCGGCAAGTCTCAATAGAGACTAACTAGACTCTCGGAGAGTATGTGATTATGTATGAGTGTTTATATTAAGACTTGTCGCCCGCACCACATGATACGGCCTCTATCAATAATCTGCTTTTTTAATTTTTCAAACACACAAGTAATATAAAATATTTAAAAAAAATGTTTAGTGGTATATTATATCTTATAGTATGTTACGATTATACATAAAAACATAATAATATATACTTATTACTCACTTATGATCACCTCATTAAGATTATGGTTACATTTGCATTCAGTGTTCCGTTATACGTAATAGGGACGAGTAATGGGCGTTTGTTACCTTGTTGACATAATAAATATATTAAAATAAAAATATTGGAAGATTTTTTTTTGAATATAGTACAAAATTAAATTATTTCAGTTTTATTGAAAACCGAAATTGATTATTAAAATAGTTCAGATCGGAATTGACTGTCCCTTTATTTATAATTTACACTCATGCACTGTGTTTCTTTCGTATTGTCACAGCAGACATGAAAAGTTGAGGACTGATATAACATTGCAAATAAATTGCGCTGACCTTTTCCGACCTTTGTTTTAGCTTTCTATTTCTTAATGTATATTTACTGTTAGTTTCCAAACAGTTCAACTATTTTTTTCTAATATGTTTTGTTTGAATAATCGTCACTAGCTTTTTTATCATGCTAAGTGTAAGTTTCCCCATATTAATTTTTTTAATTACTTTATGTACATAACATTATATACAATATATTATTACATACAATATTAAAAACTTTACTAAAAGAAAAAAAACTAAAACTAGTTACTTAATTATCATACAGTCCTATTCCCCGCGGTATCGTGCCAAAAACGCTGGCTGCGTTTCCTCGCTGAATGGCTATACTTAGCCTTTGAGCGAGATAAGAACCAGCCCTCTTATCATCAGTAGCAACGACCAGTCGCGGATGGAGTACCTTTATTAACTTCACCGCACGTGGACCCCACGGATGGATAGTCTCTACAGCAAATGGCACAAATATGTAGTCATATCTCAGAGACTCATATTTGCGCCACTTACTTAGTTCAGCTGCCTCTGATGCCGCCCCGGCTCTAAGCGCCGGCGCCCTTGAGATGAGAGGCCGCCAAAGTGTCTACGCAAGTAGCATCCCACACTGGGGCTTTACTTATCTCCCAAGGAACCGATGTTATACCGTCGGGTCTCCTGCCATCATCTCTAAATATTCCACAAGGCTCTAAAACCGAGGGAACAGTTATAAAGACAAGATTTCTTCGGATGACATTGTTCAAAGAACCGTGCCGTGAAAACCTACCAGCACTTTTCATACATGAAAGTCCGTGGCGCCCAAAATTGTAGACGCTGCTACCACAGTGGCACTGATGGGGTTAACAAATCACTCCTACTAGTCGCATTCCTATGGCAATGCGCAAGCTTTCCCCATCAAGTAATGTACCCAGATTACTTGATGGTAAAACATGTAACCAGTGGCTAGATTTCTTAGTTGAAAAAGCTGGAATGTGTGCCTGATCTTGGTCACTATAGAAATTATGAAACAAATCTGTCTGCAAGCTCTGTACCAACGGAATATCCCACTGTTTTTGTTGGTTCACTTGCAATGGAACACTTTCGCCGGGACAGAGCTTTCGCTATGTCTGCCTTGCCTCCGTAGCAAAGCACAGGTTTACTTTATTATTTAAAATTATGTTACATAAGTCACTGACACTATGCATGGAAGCAAGGAAAGCAGAAAATGCAACGCTAGAAAGATTTCTCACACCAATACCACCTAATTTTATATGTAAAGTAGCTTGAGTCCAGGCTGTTGTATTTAAAGTTAAATTTAGAATTTTTTCTATAGCTGTTTTAAGATTATTATCAATATCGTTTAAAATGTCCGAACATTTCCAGACTGGACTCGAGCGGGGTAAGTATGTAAATCTAGGATATGGAGACAATATTTTAAAATAGTAAGAGCAATGTGGGGGTTTCATTTATACAATTTATCAACGTGGTTAAAAACTGATCAAATTTTGTTTCTAGAACAGGTTTAATACTATCGATAAACAACGGGGCACCTGGCAGTTATAGCGATTCCATACTGACAGTTTTTATTCCTGGAGAAGTATGATTGAAATTTTTAATTGAAGTATCCCTTGTAGAACTAGATAAATTATTGGAAAAAAATATTTCACGTTTATTGCTATTTAGTAAGACTAAAACTGTATGAATTTCGAAAAATATAAGTAAGATCACTAAGGACGTCGTCTGCTCTACCTCCCAGTGTACCGTCGTCCAGGTACCAGATATTCAGCTTGAATTTCAAATTTGAAATAATGGGTTGAATTCCCAAACTGAAAAGTGCTGGACCTAGTGGGTCACCCTGCTGAACACCGACAGCAGATTATATTAAATAATATTAAATTAAACGACTCATATTAAATTCTATAACAAAAATGTAAATGGTTAGTTTTACGACAAAAATAACCAGTTTACCGGTATTTTATAGGATACATTTCACCATTAGAAAATCCGACTCTGGGTCCGTCTTCAATCGTCGATATATCGGCTTGATTGTTGTGACTTGTATCGGCGTTAATGCAAAAAGAAGAGTGCAATAATTTGTCACCATCAGTATGTTTTTCCACCTACAATGTATATTTAAGGCCAGAGCTTAGTCAGTGCTAAGCTGTGTTAAGCTAAGTCAGTGCGCTTTACAATATTCGACCTCATCACCCTTCATCGGCATACAAAACCTCGTGAAGATTCTTCACAATTTTACATTCGAACTTTTCCTGATAACAACTCCAAAAAAAAACTGCAGTTGCCGAACGCTTGCCAAACGTGGCAACTGTGCGAAAATCCCTACTATGAGGCAATCTATGATCCCTCAGGTCTATCTTTAGCAGTAGACTTTTATAGAATGTAATTGAATGGAATGAATGGTTGAACTACTAATAATTTAAAATTAAAGATTTTGTATAGCCGACTTCAATATAAGTTATTAAGAATAACTCAAAAACTATTGTTCTAACCTTGATCAAATTATCATATAGACAATTATCATATATACAAATAAAAAAAGAATCATCGAAATCA
The DNA here is from genome assembly GCA_963668995.1 of Parnassius mnemosyne. Classification (NCBI taxonomy): domain Eukaryota; kingdom Metazoa; phylum Arthropoda; class Insecta; order Lepidoptera; family Papilionidae; genus Parnassius; species Parnassius mnemosyne. The sequence continues at coordinate 13,175,076 of CAVLGL010000035.1, read as the reverse complement.
GTTCACCCAGTAAACATTTATAAGGTAACACACATAAAAAAACATATAGTCGAATTGAGTACCGTCTCCTTTCTGGAAGTCGGCAGAAAAATTGTAAAGATGACGGAATTACACGATAAATAAAGCGAACGGTGTCGCGTAGCATCGCTATGTAGAATTGCGTAGCCTATGCTACGAGAATTGCGTAGCATATTATGCTGTTATACCCACGTGATATCGCGTACCTAAAGCTACATATCTTCAGTGATTTAATCTTTATTTGTGCTGGAAATTACTATTATTTAAATTCGATTAAAATAATACAATTCACTGCACCCAATTCTCGTAAAGTGCCAACATATTCTCTAGTTTTGCTCTATGCCGTACCCAAAAGCTCTTTCTTCAACAAAAGCGACACAAAATATATTTATTTCTATCATCATCATCGCATCATCTTCTCTTGATATAAATGTGTAAGCTTTTTGATTGACACTATTCTTATCCTGATATTAATTTAACCCCGAAGTTAATTCCGAAGTTTTAAATGTTTTGCGTAATTGATGTTGTAAAGCATAGGAAACAACCGGAGTTAAAATAAAATAAAATAAATACGATAAATTCCATAAAAGTAGATATAGCCAATGTGTTGATTTCACGTAATATAGTAAAAACATTTTATAAGTATTTATCAAAGTGCTCTCAGCGCAAAGCGACTTGCTGTCATGTTTAGCGATAACAGCTTATGAATTAAGGAGAAGAAAGTAATTTCGCGTAGAAGTTGTTTGATGTTTAGAAATCATCAAATACTTTTGACATATGTATAAAAATTTATCGGTTTTTTGTATATCCCGTATGCGATTTATACCATACATCCATTAGGATAAATTGGTAAGTAGTAGTCCGCGCGCACACGAATATTTCTTACAAAAAAGGCAATGCAACATACCGGATGTAGCTAATTTTCATTAAAATTGCGAAATACATAGAAAATGAAAATTATAGTATATATAAAAACACTATATTACAACATTATAAAACTATGATTTATAATGAACACAAAAAAGAAATATACCGTACGTTATTTAATACCAATCATTTGCTATTAACCCCTAATACTTAAATAAATAAAATGTACGGATAAATGGTGAACATAAAAAGTGAGATCATTCTAATGCAATTAACAGCGAAACGTCGATCAATACGGGCTTACTGGTATTGAAGCAATTGTGTGGGTAGGTTAATAGGCAATCTATTTTTAGGTTATTCAAGCTGCCCGTGAAGCATAAACTATTCAAGTTGACGTAGCGTAGTAACTGTGGTTATCGAACCGAGTTAGGGATAAAACGTTCAGACGGTTACGGTGTTTTGCTTTAATTAGTTTTATAATTAAAAGAAGGCTATATAAGTGTGACGAAATAGATTTTTAGTTCGTATTTTTTAGTAATGTAGAGATGGAGGTACAGTCTTTGGTAAGTATTATTTTCGGTATTATTGGTCTTATTGATAAATTTATAGGATAAATTAAAATTTACAACAATAGTTGCAAATACGTGAGGAAGTAGCCCTTCATTCTATTAAGGAGTTCGTAAGTGTAAGTACAACCTGCTAACCTTATTCTGTCGGTTGAATAGTTATGATGAGTCATATAATTACACGTTGAAATCTAAAGTAGTTATTCATGGTAGATATCAATAACCTTCATTTGCTACTTACCATCAGTTGAACTGTAAAGTCTTTTGTCATTTCAATGATAGAAACAGAATATTTATTTTTAAATTGATGTATTTAATGTATATTACATTAAATACATCCAGCTATAATTTTATCATCTTGATGGGGATCCAATAAGAAGTTTGTATGAATTGTGATAGTTTTTTTTTTACCCAAGCGTGTATGTGACGACGATGTGCGAATTTCTTCATGGTGTATTCTCCTCGTTTCTGATATTGCGAGAGGGATTTCTTAATTTTCTGCCGACTTCCAAAAAGGAGACTGTACTCAATTCGACTGTTTGTTTTTTTTATGTGTGTTACCTCATAACTTTGTACTGGGTGAACTGATTTCGATGATTCTTTTTTTATATGAAAGTTGATAGTTCTCGTGTGGTTCCATATATTAATTTGATCAAGGTCAGACCAATAGTTTTTGAGTTATTCTTAAATAACTTATATTGAAGTCGGCTGTACAAAATTTTTAATTTTAAATTATCTAAAGTAAATTTCTAACTTTGAAATCTTTTACAGAGTTTTTATTGTGTACTAATCGTTGGCAAGTAGATAGACGTTAACAAGCCGGGTTCACTGTCTGCGAGAATTTTAAGTCAAGTAATTAAGTTTACACTGAATTTTGCTTTAAGTTCTACCATTGAGCTTATTGAAATAAAAAGATTTAAATTTTAATAATTCGCTTCATACAAGATGTAATTAACCTATGATATTTAAAAATTTAAAGAAAAAAATTTGTCTTCAAATTATGCCAAGATGACGTCTTAATACGGCTCCAACACAGTCGGTATAGTTGAAATTAGAGTCCATTTCCCTAAATATTTTAATTAAGGGGCTACTCCATGCGAACGACCTTGAGCATTTGGTGTGCCGCGCCGACTTGCTACAATATATTGCATAAGAAATACGTAAGACGCCACCTACTGTACGAACGTAGTATTTTTTCAACATCAATAAACTATTTTATGGAAATACACACAGCGTACAACGATAAATGTATTTTAATATTTTTATTCGGTATATTAGTTGCATTATATTAGAATTATGTATTCTCATATATTATCTAATTATGAAAATTTATAATTAATTATATACCTATTAAAAATGAAGCATTGAAAATTGTGAGTTTAAAAGATACGTACTCACTATAGGTAAATAGATAGCTCGCCATTTGTACAAATATTTGGTGCAATAAAGAATAAATAAATAAATAGGATGTTTCGCAGAGTGAGAGTAATATAGAATGAGAGTCGTGGAGGCAGTTTACAAACATAAATTGCACAAGGACAAACATCCAGACCCGGAACAATTATTTGTAGGCCTTACAAATACTTGTTCCGTGCGGGATTCGAACCCGCGGCTCCCAGCGCAACAACTGATTGCTAAGCCACTGCGCCACGTAGCCGTCGCCGGGTCATAGGTAAATTGACCATACGTCCCGTTTTGAACGGGACTGTCCCTTTTCTCGGTCACCTGTCCCATTCTCCCCAAACAAAGCTCCGGGACACAAAATTGTCCCGTAACTCGTTGGATGGAAGTATTCAAAGCCAACAATCTTCAACATAATTTTTTATCGAATATATTTTATGTCTACCTGGTACAAATGCTCCAGTAGAAAGAGTATTTTTCTATTTTGAATAAATTGTGGACGTCTGAAAAAAACACTTACGGCTCCAATTCTAAAGGCGATGTTCTTAACAAAGGTAACAATAAAAATAAACTTGCCCAGAATTTTATTCTTATTTAAAATCATCACCAACTTTATTAAAGCAAATTTAATCCACTAAAAAATGTAATTAATAATTAAAAAATGTTGCATTTAATAATTACCGTCTATACCGAATATAATTTTATAGTGAACACTAACTGTATAAAGTTATAGTTTTAAGAGTATAAATAAACCCATATCCCGTTTTGAGTTAAAAAATAAATGGTCAGTTTAGTTAGATAGTCGAGTAATAACCCGCAATGCCGCAGATAGGCCAACTTAGACGCCCAGGCCGAATTAGTCGCCTATAGGCCGACTTACCCGATTGGGCCTTATTAGACGACCATAGACCAAATTAAACGCCCAATTCAAACCAAACCTTACATGCTAATGGTGCTTAATTTTTATATTTGCATTTACTTCAAAAAGCTTCATCGCGCAGTAAAAACACAACAAATATATGTATAACTAATACGAAAAATTATACCCAAAACAAACAAATAATACTACCTATAAATAACCTAATAAGTAATAATATTATCGACTGATAAGATGACGTGAGCGTGTGCGCTGGCCGACGCTCTGACTAACGACACGGGTTTCACGTTCAAGAGCTCAGCGCTCACTGACTCCAACAAGCCCGTGGGCAGTGAATACGCCCAAATTTTAAAATAATTTCTTAATAAAATCAAATTTTGGTCTTTTGAAAAAAAAAATTATAATAGAAATGTTCATTAATAAATTGCCTATCCATTGGTGTAAATCGCAAAATAAAATAATACTTATTCTACGAGGAGATGCATGTTATTAATAATTATTTCACATTTATGTGGTTTCGTTGTATTATGTTAATATTTATTCCTTTAAAAAATTGGATATAGCTCTTATGGAATCAAGATTATGTAGAAATATAATGTGTTTTTTTATTTGTTGATATATCTTTCAAATAAAAAGTAGATAGCTCCTAAAAACCGCCCAAATAACAACTAGCGCGACATTTTGCTCAACCTGCGCCTTAAAACTGCCACCTTAGTGTCCTAATTACAGTCGATAGAGAAGAAAGTTATTATAAAAAAAACAACAGATGTTTAAAGTAAAAAATATCTTGAAATAATAAAAGAGCATTTCCAAGTTCACTGCAGCTTTTCCAAAAATGCGCCAGGTGTTATTGGAATGAATGTATAATTACCATATAATAATTTGGTTTTCAACTAACTTAATTGATAGTTTTGAGTCATTGTACTTTTATTATTTTATGTCTATTAATCATTTAATTTTACAATACTGCACAGAATAATACTTTTCGAGTGTACTTGTGTATGAATTCCTTCAACTCTTTAACTTCACCATTTTACTGTTAATAAGGCATTCCATCTTAGTCTTATGGAGTTACAACGAATCCATACTTGATTCCCAATCGAGGATAAGTGTAGGTGTCTATAAGTCACAGCATTCACTTACTTCATTTTGGGTTGTGTGCCCGTTGTCACCCATATTTCTTTAATAATAAATACTCTCACTTCGTGATTATACCTACTTATATAAGAGTGGAAAATTATTCCATAAGTTCGGCTCAGGATCGTAGTATGTAACATGCCGAATCAGACAAAATTTGTGAAGACAACATAAGGTTTAACATGTAGAAAACAACAAATGAATAAAATGTATAATATAATTTTTTTACATGTAGAAAGGGTACTTGTCACTCTCCTAACGAAACACAACAGCATTATAATAATATTCCGTATGACTTCCCCGGTTGAACGGACCCATTCTGCAACCATAGCACAGAAGAGTGACCCTACCTCATTAATTAAAATTCTTTACTGTCTCGTTAATTACTATTCATAAGCGTAACTACTTAGCCCGGAGTTAGAAATCTAACTTTGTTTCCACCCCGCGCCTGCGCCAAGCACGAATAGCCGTTGGTCCTGCGGTTGATCTATTTCTGGTCGTGTCGAATTGCCGTCACGTCGGATAATGGGGTATAGCACTCTGCATTGCAAATTCTTTTATTTTTATTTTTATAAGCCAGTGCTTGACCACAATTCTACTTGGTGGTAAGATTATATTCGAACGGAAAGATAGACGTCGGCAAATTGTTCCATTCTTTTGCTGTACGCATTATAAAAGACGAAGCAAACTGTTAGCTTCTTAGGCGTGGAATATCGACAATAAAGGGATGAAGCCTCGTCAACCGCCTGATTGTCCGTTAGTGGAAAGGAGAGGGAGGAATTAAAGCGTGTGATTCCTGCGCACACTTACCGAAACACATCCTATAGAATTTCGAGAGACTGGCTACTCTGCGCCTGGGCTCGAGGCTGACAACTTTGGTTTCAGCCAAATCAAGGTCACCAATGAGCCTCTTAGCACGTCTCTCCACTGAGTCCAATGGCATTTTGCAGCACCAGCCCACAAGTGACAGCGGTAATCCATGCACGACCGGACTTGCGCTTTATATAAGATAAGAAGCTGCCCCGGCGTGAAGTACCGCCGCACCCTTGCAAACACACCAAGTTTCCTTGCGGCTGCATTGGCTGTGGACTCAATGAACCGCCCATAGTTTAGGTTCGGAGAAAATTCGACCCCTAAAAAATGAAGGCGGCCAGTGGCTGGCAATGATAAATAAGGACACTTTGACAGATGAAATAAATCCTTGCCTGCAGCCGTCACCATAACGGATAAAAAGTACTCTTCTAAAAGTATAAGATAGCATCTCAATAAATACTTGTTGGCGAAGCGTCTATAAATAATATTTCAATTTATTTGTTTACCAATTACGGATAGCTTCTAAAGATTAATTATCAAGGAATAATTATCCTATAAGAAAACGCTTAGTAAAATTTTAAAGAAATATCAAATTAATATCCTAAGGTTCCGGGTTCGATTCCCAGGTCGAATTACTTTTGTCCTTTTCTTAGCAATATTTTTCTTAGTAAATTCATAGAGGGAATTTTCAAGACAATAATCTAAGGTCCTGGGTTCAATTACTTTGACCCGGTTGAATTACTTTTGTTGTTTTCTTAACAAAATTTAAGAGAAATTTCAAGATAATGTTCTAGGACCACGGGTTCAATCTCCGGTCGGAACGATCATTTTTGTCTTTTGAGATTAATTTAGAGTTGTGTATTACATAATAATTATTTGTGTAATGTAAAAGCAAATTTTGTAAAAATAAATAGTTATTTTCGAAAATAATATTGTTTCTGTTACAGATAAGAAACATTATGACTGATAAGGAGAGTGTTTGTGAACCTTGGTGTTTCATAATGAACAGAGATAAGTGCTATCTGGGCAAGGATTTCACTAGCCTCCTATTGAGGTGACGAGAGTCGTGTAGAATTTGGTTGCCCATATAGTGCGGGCTAAAAACCGTGGGTATTGACCTCGCAATTAGGAGGCTGATAAATGAATTTTTAATTATTTGAAAAATTTTTCAGGATGACTGTGTAAGCAAAAAGGTGAATTCTGTGTTGTTTTATATATAAATTTTGCCTAAAATAGTGTAATAATGATAGCTTTGTATAAGAAATTCAAAAGTGTTTTAAAGGTAAACATATGTGTAAATATGTGAATTAAACTATTGTATTAGTTAAGATATTTGTATTTTAAAATAAAGAATATTGTTGTAACCTTATATGTTTGATATTTAAGAATTCTAACTTAGTACATATGTTGTCAAATAGGCATATTTTGTTAAATAAATAAAAAGTTTTTTATGTGATTGAAATGGAATGTATGTCATAATATTAAGGTTTTGTTGTACCATCATGATACATAAATTGTATAAATGTATGTCTTATACAAATAAATATATTGAGCACACCGTAAGAGCGCAATGGTACAGATTTAACGTAATTATATTGTGAAATCACATATGGGGCGCGGCTCTCTTTCGAGTATAGCTTCGAAGTACCTTATTAGACTGGTTTTCATGTAATTCGCCTCAGATTCCGCCTGTGGCACCGCTCTCGAGCGGTTGCGGCCAAGTAGTCCGCCCCCTCGTCCCCGTACGGTAGTACTCTCTCGCTCTTGCGTCCTCGCTGTCCTGCTCGCGCTGTACTGCGCTGTCGTCTTGGTGAGTCCTTTACGCTAACAGTTCTTGCCCCCTTGTCTTCGGGCGGGGAGTTTTGACTGAACTCCGCCTGTTACTGTTATTTTTATTTTTTATTATTGATTTTTGTTAATTCTTTTGTTATTTATTTTGTTTTTCTTTTATTGCTATACGTGTATATTGTCTCGTAGTACGTCTCGTGTTCAAGTACCTGTTCTTCTGAGAACAGGGACCCGTCGCGTCATTACTGTTTCTTAGAACAGACACTGATCCCCTCAACATGTCTACAATAAAACAATTTAAGTCTTTCGTTGCCGCCCTAAACCAAACGCTTGGTCTGGGCCTAAAGCTCGATGAGACGGCCCTCGCCGCCATCGCCGCCCATATTACTCCCCCTGCCCCTCAGACACTCCAACCGCCGCCCGTACTCGCGGCCTACCTAGAGACCAAGAACTCTTTCGCCCTATTAGATATGGAGTACGCATGCTCCGAGTCCGAGTCCTCTGCGTCGGCCTCCCGGAAGAGGCCCGCCACCAATTCTGGTACCGGTTCATCGGAGTCCTGTGACTCCGACGGAACCGGGGATTCTTCGTTCACCACGGTGAACTCCAAGCGCAGTGGTAAACGCGCCGCGATAAACCGCACCCTCTCTGTCTCAGCGGCCCCAGCCGCTTCTTCAACCTCCGCAGCTCCCGCTGCCGTCTCTGCTCCCGCAGCCCCCGCCGCTGCATCGGCCTTACTTATGTCAGTAGACATTCCCGCTCCGACCAAGCCAGCGTCTCGCTGTGCTCCAGTACTTGCCAAGAAGCAAGTCCCGCCCCCTGTCTTCCTAAGAGACAAGGCGAAATTCACAGAACTGTCCAAAACCTGCTACAACGCAGGCATAAAATACGATCACGCCGTCAATCTCGGGGAGGCTATTAAGATCATTCCCCAATCAATCGACGACTTCTGTCGTCTCACCAGGCTATTCACAACCGAACGTGTTTCTTACCATACGTACGCTCTTTCGGAAGAGCGCAAAGTCAGGGCCGTCATCCGCGGCGTCCCTTTCGAATTCTCTAACGAGGAAATCCTCGAGGACCTTAAGTCCCAAAGATTCCCCATAGAAGCCGTGCACAAAATGCACAGCAGAACGGGCCAGAGGTTCTCGCTTGCCCTTGCCATCCTTTCCACCGTGCCGGAAGCAAAAGCCATCTTCCGGCAGGTACGCACAGTATGCGGCCTGTTGAGAGTGAGGGTTGAGCCCCCACATAGGCGCGGGTTCCCTGCGCAGTGCCACCGCTGCCAGCTATATGGTCATGCGGCGGCCAACTGCTCCGCTCCACCCAGGTGCGTTAAGTGCGTTGAACCCCACAACACTAAAGAGTGTCCTCGGCCCAAAGACGCCAAATCCCCACCCGCGTGCGTCCTGTGTAAACAAACAGGCCACCCGGCAAATTACAGAGGCTGCCCTTGCGCACCTCATTCTCGCCCCATTAGGCAAGCTCCACCGCCGGTTAATGACCGATCATTCCCGGCTCTCTATCCTAGAATGCCCCGTCAGGGCTTTTCTCAGCCCCTCCAGGGCTTCTCTCAGCCCCTTCAGGGTCCCTCTCGACGCTCTCAGGGTCCCCCTAGGCACCCTCAGGGACCTCTTCGGCCCCCTCCGGGCTTCTCTCAGCCTATGCAGCCTCCAGTCTTTCCCTGGGGTCCCAAAAAGGCAGACCCACCGCGAACAACCTCCGCCCTCAAACAATCTCACCCGTCGATGGTCGATGACCTTAATACGGTTTACGCCGCTATAGGGAACATCGACATCAGGGAGATCGCGATTTTAGCACGCAAATTGCGTGCTGCTAGGTCCCCTCAGGACCGTCTCCTCGCTCTTGTAGAGCATAACAATCTTTTGAGCTCATTGTAAGTTAGCAGTCTGCTCTACCAAAGTCTCACGGTCGTATCAAACCTAAGGGTTTATCCCTTGTATCCTTTAATATTCGCGGTTTGCAAAATAACGTCCCAGAGCTTAAGCTATTTCTTCGAAGTCGAGAAGCCGATTTCCTCCTCCTACAGGAAACTAATCTCAAAACTAAGGACACTAAAGGCCTTTCCATTAAAAACTTTTCTCTTCTTCGTAATGACAGACCCGACCGCCGAGGCGGCGGTGCTCGCCCATTTCCTAATCCGCAGCTTACCAAAATGGAAGCCACGGTATGCAGGCTAGCTATGACTGGACATCAGTCCATCCTCATAGCATCCTGTTACATCCCTTCAGGAACCCATCCCCTCAAAAAGATTTTGAGGCTATTTTATCTTTAGGCAATTCAGTCATTATGTTTGGAGATTTTAACTCCAAGCATACTGAATGGACATGCCGTACTACCTCCCCTAGTGGCAAGATACTGCTCGATATCACGCAGTCTCTTGATCTTAACGTCCACAGTCTCCTCGGTGTTACTCACTTTCCCGATAACACCGACCACGCCCCCGAAGTACTAGATTTTGCGTTACTCAAAGGAGTTTCTCTCAATCTCAGGGCAATCGAGACACTAGACGATCTAGGATCCGATCACCGACCGGTCTCCCTCAGTCTTGGCCATCAGCCACCTCCCCCAACATACACGAAAACCTTTACTAATTGGAAAGGATTCAAGGAGTCCCTAGCTAAAGCTCTGGACTCACAGGACTCTACCGTCTCCCTATCGTCGGCCTTAGACAGTCCCGAAAAAATCGACACCGCGGTCGATTCACCCTCCACCCTTATTAAATCCTCCCTTAAGGAGAACGAAAGGGTCGTCCCGGTTGCTAACAATAGTGAGCTTCCCCTACATATTAGCAACCTGTTAAAAGCCAAGAAAGCTGCTTTCCGGAGAGCAGCAAAATATCCCACCCCGAATATAGGCGCACGGCCAATCGTCTTCAACGAGAACTCCGTTTCCGCTTCTCTGAATTTCGAGACCTCGAAAAGAGTAAACTCATGGAGAATATCTCTCCATCTCATACAGCGTACTATCAGATGGCTAGAGCCCTCCGCATAGACGCTATCACCCACACTCCCCCTCTCTCCCGTCCCGACGGTACGGTTGCCTTCGAGAACGAGGAAAAGGCTGAGTGCTTTGCAGACAGCATTGCCGCTCAATGCTCTCCTAGCTCTCAACCCGTCGACCCCTCACACGTCCAGGCAGTGGAAGATGAGGTCCGCCGCCGGAACTCACCCCCTACAGCCTCTGAACCTATCTCTGTGTCCAATGATGAAATTTCATCCCTCATCAAAAGACTTAAGCCTATAAAAGCTCCGGGCGCGGATGGCATCTGCAACCAAGCCCTAAAACACTTTCCTGAGCAGGTGCTAACTCTTCTATCTATTACCTTCAACGCCTGCTTCAACCTTAGTTACTTTCCCACTACGTGGAAAGAGGCAACTGTGATTGGTATTCACAAGCCAGGCAAGCCTCTCAATCTCCCCTCCAGTCATCGCCTCATTAGCCTCCTCAAGGCCATGGGCAAGCTCTTCGAAAGAGTCATCCAAACTCATCCAAAAATGAGGCGCCATCTGTTTCCCACAGACGGTGACCCTCTTATCATTCCCCCCCAATTCGGTTTCCGAGCGAAACATTCCTGTCCCCAAAAAGTTCACCGTATTGTGGAATATATCCTCAGCGGTTATTATCCTCGTCGTCATAAGACCATCGCGGTCTTTTTCGACATAGCTAAAGCCTTTGATAGAGTCTGGCATACAGGCCTTATCTACAACCTATACAAAATAGGTCTCCCCGATCATCTAGTACGTCTCGTGGCCTCTTATCTAAAGCATCGTACCTTTCGTTTTAGACACGAAGGCACGCTATCTTCACAGCGCCTCATCAAAGCTGGTGTCCCTCAGGGCTTAGTACTTGCTCCTCTGCTGTACATCCTGTTTACCTACGACATTCCCATCCCGTCGAAAGGTGTTCAGCTCTCCCTCTTCGCAGACGACACTGCACTCTACTGTAAAGGTATCTCGCTACCTTTCATACGGAACAAGGTCCAAATGTCAGTTGATGACCTAGGAGCTTGGGTCAAAAAATGGCGCATCGATGTGAACCCGGAGAAGAGCTCCGCCGTTCACTTCGATTATAAACGACGCCGTCTCAAAAACACTCCAACAATACGTATGCTAGGGACCCCTGTCCCCTGGCATACGTCTGCCAAATATTTAGGTGTCACCCTAAACACAAGGGTCACTTTCAGGCCCCACGTCAAAAGAGTAACCCGTCACGCACGTTTTTACCTGAGTAGGCTCAACAGTATGTTGGGCCGACACAGTAAAATGTCCCTCAGAAACAAGCGTACCCTTTATAAGGTCTGTATACGACCAGTCATCCTACGTGGGCCCCATTTTTGCCCACGCTGACCCTAAAATTATTAATGAACTCCAAATAGTTCAAAACCTTTTCTGTCGTCGAGCTGCTAACGCACCTTGGTACGTCCGTAATACCGACCTTCATCGGGACCTACAGCTCCCTACAATTCAACAATTTCTTAAAAAACTCTCTGAGAACTTCTTCAAAGCCCACCCCCATCTCGCTATCGAGTCCGCAGGCCGAGAAACTCTCTCTCGGACCCACCAAATAAAATTTCAACCGACCTGAACTGCCTCTTGGCGGCTCAGGCAGATTCTTCTTAAATTTGCCTAAGTAGGCTCTTCCTCAATGGCTCTTTGTAGCCGTCTGCGCCCTCTTCTCCCAAAAGAGGGTCGCTTCCGATCCGACGAAGCGGTTCAATCAACCAACCGTCAGTCCCACAGGCGGTTTTAGTGGGTATCACTTAGGCTCCCGGTTAGGTTAGATACAGTGAGTCCCACATAACCACGACAGACCGGCTGTCGTGGTATGCATAAAGCATTTACCGCCTCCTCGCCTTATCGAGGTAGCCCTTTTCCAACTGCTTCTAAACAAGAAACAAGAAAGAAAAACATATAGGGAAGTGATGGGGAAAGTATATATATCCTCATAACTTTTTCTGGGTGAACCGATTTCAATGATTTTTTTTTATTTCAAAGCTGGTACTTCTCATGTGATCCCATATAAATTTGATCAAGATCTGTCCAATAGTTTTTGAGTTATTCTTAATATAATGATTTCTTATATTTACGCTACACATTAAATGAAACCAATTTTTACGGATTTTATCTATTTTATTTATTTTGGTGTTTGAAGTCCCGATGTCATAATTAGACCGGCTACCTTCAGTTTTTGAATATAAATTTTTGGTCCGATCTACGCAGAATGAACTTACAGTATCTTGAAATCTTTTAGAAATCTATTATTAAGACGTTATTCTTCATAATTTATATTGAAGTCGGTTGTACAAAATTATTTTTTTTAAATTATATCGAGCTCAAAAGGTTAATTTCATGCTATTTAGGCATAAATTTGTAAAATTTTTGTCTGTCTGTCTGTCTGGTAGGGCTAATTATCGGAATGGCTGGACCGACTTTAATAAAACTTTACAAACAGATAGAAAGCAATGCCAACAGTGATCTAGTTTATATTTGATAACCATATACCGAATTCTGTAAAAATCCTAGAAAACCCTGCGAAATTTAATAAACAATTAAAATATTTCTTAGTAATAAATGTTATTATACTTTGAATACATTTTTTGACGATAAATAATGACAAAGTATTGTGTTTCTGATTTAAGTAATTTATATTGAATAATATTGAATGTTGATGATATGATATTTTATAATATATGTTTAAACATTAGAAAATCAAAAATAGTCAGTCCTCTCGTGTTGCCATTGCAGGGTGTCACATGTATATCTATCAAATGTAACATTTTAAATTTGGAATGCGACATGCAATAAACAATTTGAATTTCTTTTAAAATTCAAATTGAATTAAATTAAGAATTAAATAAAAATAATCACTGCTTTTCTTATCGTATCTATCAAAACAACACCCCATTATTACAAGATATCTGGGCGATGCCAGGGCGGGTTGCTAGTTATAAATAAAACTCCAAACGGATTCTCCAAACAATTCGGAGATAAAACTAATTACTATAAAATGGGAAGAAATTTCAATTAGTTATTACATCCACTTCTTAAAATATAAATTATTTTATGTGGGTGTACTAAAGTTAAGTTAAAGTTAAATTTACAGCCTACATACGTCCCACTGCTGGGCAAAGGCCTTCCCTTATTTCTGACAGGGTTTTAGGGCAAGAAAATGTTCGCCGCGCTGCTCCAATGCGTATTAGTAAACCTCACATGTCTTTGAATTTTTTTTCTTATTTCTCAGACATGCATGTTTCCCCACGATACTTTTCATCACCGCCGAGCACGTTGTTAATTAGAACTTAAAATTGCAATTAACAATTTTATTGGTGCCGGAACTTCTGCGAAGAAGACAAGTGTACTCAGGTAATTGTAAAAAGGTCGTCGATACGTCGTAATGATGTTTACTGTGTATAGAGTAATATGAGAAAACAATCTACTACCCCGTATAGGTCCCGGGTGTGTCATATGAGGTGACCGAGAGAAATGGAATGGGAGATGGGCAGCGGCATCTTCTTGGTAACGTCTCAAAATAACAAAAAGTTTCAATGTAACTAATTTTTACGGATTACATTGCGCTATATAATCCGTAAAAAATTGTTTCATTTGATGTGTAGTCTTCGCGTACAAATAAGAAATTATTATAACAAAAACTGTCGCAAATCTCTTGCCAAGCCTAGCAACTATGTAAAATGGGGGAACCCTATGAGACAATCTATGGTGACCTATTTGAAAGGGACGAAGAGAGAACGAAGTGTGAAATATGGGTAAATCAGGAATGTCTAGAACAGGTAAATGAAATTGTATACTTGGGGAGTGCTTTTAGCCGGGATGGAAGATGTGATTTAGATGTGGACAGGCGTGTCGCTGCCGGGAACAAAGTCAATGGTGCCCTGACTGCGTTAGTCAAAAGGCAAGGCGTAGCGAAGAGTGCACGCCTTGCAATACATAACGCAGTGTTGGTACCGACTTTGTTATATGGCAGCGAAACCTGGGTATGCCAGAAGAAGCATAAAAGTAAGTTGAATGCAGTGGAGATGCGATCTCTTCGTAAAATGTGCGGCGTTACCATGGCCGACCGAAAGCGAAACGAAGAGATTCGCAATATGGCAGGTTTGAAAGATGACCTTATCACAAAAATTGATAAGGGCGTGCTTCGATGGTTTGGGCACGTTGAGCGAATGAGTGAAGACCGAATGGTGAAGAAAATATATAGCGCGAAAGTTAATATTAAAAGGTAGACCGAGACTAACTTTCGAAGACCATGTGAGCAAATTGCTCGAAGAGGGTAGGGTCAAAAGTACTCCGATACCTAGACGTGCATGCATGAAGAAGATAATGAATCTGAAAGAAGCGAAAGAGGTCTATAAGGATCGTGACACTTGGCGATCTGTTCTCTCTGGCTACCCCGTCAGGGATTGTGCGTGAAGATAAGTAAGTAAGTAAGTATGGTTGACCTCTATATGCAGTGGAATTTTACTAGGCCACAATGAATAAAAATATATATAAACGGTTATTTTGAAATTTATATCAATGTGCACAATACTTGTTCATACGTTATACAGTTAAAATATGTTTGTGTTTTACACAGAATGTTTTTATTTGAACTTATTCAAACCCACAGATTTTTATTAATTTTTTCGGAAAGCGTAAACGCGATAAAAACATGGTTCTGTATTTATTTAAATTAATAAGGACATAAAGCTTTTCAACTATTCCAGAAGGGTTTTTCAGAAAACTAATATGTTGAAGGATATGCCAAGCTTATGGGGGAGATCTCCGGCAGTGAACTTGTGCCGGGATGTAATGTTAAATGCTCGTCGTAAAATGTATGTTACAATTTTAAATAATCAGCACGTACTTGGCGGTGATAAAAATGTCGTAAAGGAACCTGCATGTCTGGCAAATAAAAATAAATAAAAATATTTCGAAAACACGTAAAGTTCACCAGCAAGCTTTGGAGCTACGCGGTGGACAATTTAATTATATCTCAACAAAAAGATAAAGTGAAAGCGGAGAGAAATTCTATACAAAAGACGTTCGGGTTGACAAAATAATTGATTTCAAACGGGAGCCTAGCTCCATGGCAAGTACTTAGACCATAGCTACTTCTATAGGCTTGTACAATGTTCTTCAATTTATTTAAAGTAAAATTGTTACGTTCTATGAAATTAAGCTTTTATCTTGGAAAGTAATTAGTCAATAAATAATTACGTTTAAGATTGTGTAAAAGTTTGGCGAGTTTAGAATTAAGTAACACCATTGTTTCATAAATACATTAATAAATAAATTAAATATTAAAAAAAATATAAATGAACAAGCTAAAAACTTTACTTTTCAGTTATACTGTTACATACTACAATTTAGTTGAATATAAAACTTGCCAGGTTACATACTTAATAATGGAGACCTAACTTTATAATGTTCCTTATTATACATTTCGGAGAGAGTGCACATTTGCTTACTTAATTTCCTCCTCTCTTCCTTAATCTCAAAATCTGACTGCAATCCGACACAAAATGATCAGGCGAAGGACCTACATACAGCTTTACGTGCTTTCAAAGACGCATAGTGATGCACCGAAAACTTTCTAACTCAGGGCTGATACTTGTTCTCATGAATGTCTTACAAATTTTGTGAGAAAAATACGTAATAACTGGCTACTGGCCCGACCTGGGATTTGAACCCAAGACCACATAATTAGCAACCACGTTTATGAACACTATACTATGGAGACTAAAATAATAATCGATGTACTCGTAGCATTTGGAAATAAATGCTTGATTCGTCGTTCGTAATGCCTACAGCAAAAGGAGTGCAATAACTTTCCAGTATCTGTCTTCAAAGTAGCAGTAGTCAAGGTGAAATTTCAAAATTAAATAACTTCGGTTCGAAGAGCACTCCTCTCCCTTGACATCCACAAGTCGAGTAGGCCTGACGGAATCCCCCCAATTGTGCTGAGGACGTGTGCTCCGGAGTTGGCACCGGTTCTAACGCGTCTTTTCCGGTACTCCTACTCCCTAGGCGTAGTCCCGAAATCATGGAAGAAAGCTTTTGTCCACCCGATCCCTAAAAAAGGCGACCGCTCAGACCCGTCCAACTACAGGGCTATCGTCACCACCCCCTTGTCCTCCAAAATAATGGAATCCGTTATAAACTGCCACCTCATGCGGTACCTTGAGGATCACCAGCTGATTAATGACCACCAGTACGGTTTTAGTCGGGGTCAATCAGCTGGTGATCTTCTGGTCTACTTAACTCATAGATGGGCGGAGGCAGTAGAGTCCAAGGGGGAGGCATTGGCCGTTAGTTTGGACATTGCGAAGGCCTTCGATCGGGTTTGGCACAAAGCGCTTCTTTCGAAGCTCCCTTCCTATGGACTTCCCGAGAAATTATGCAATTGGATCACCAGCTTTCTTGCAGATCGGAGCATCAAGGTCGTTGTAGACGGTGCATGCTCCGACTACAAGCCTATTAACGCTGGTGTTCCACAAGGCTGCGTGCTATCACCAACGCTGTTTCTGCTGCATATCAATGATATGTTGCAAGCCGGTAGCATTCATTGCTATGCGGATGGCAGCACTGGTGATGCTCTATACACCGGTCGTGCCAATATTTCTCGGGAAAACGTCACCGAGTACCGAAACAAACTTGTGTCTGAAGTCGAGTCTTTGCTGGACAAAGTCTCGGATTGGGGGCGACTAAATCTAGTCCAGTTTAACCCTCAGAAGATGCAAGTTTGCGCGTTTACCGCTAAAAAAAACCCCTTTGTCGTATCTCCTCAGTTTCAAGGTACTCCCCTTGTTGCCTCAGCCAGTATCGGAATCCTCGGCGTCGAGATATCGAGTAACGTGCAGTTTCGTGGTCGCTTGAAAGAGAAGGCCAAATTGGCCTCTAAAAAGCTTGGCGTGCTCAGCAGAGCGGGACAGTATTTCATGCCAGCTCAACGCCTGCAACTTTACAAGGCGCAGGTTTGGCCTCACATGGAATACTGTTCCCATCTCTGGGCAGGGGCTCCCCAGTGCCAGCTCCTTCCACTTGACCGCATCCAGCGCAGAGCGGCTCGAATCGTCGACGACCGAGTCCTTTCCGATCGGCTCGACTCATTGGCACTGCGAAGAGATGTTGAATCTCTTTGCATTTTCTTTCGCATTTACCATGGGGAGTGCTCTGAGGAATTGTTCGGATTAATCCCAGCCGTGTAGTGGCGGTTAAGAATATCCACTACCCCATATCTTCCCGTGGGTGTCGTAAAAGGCGACAAAGGGAAACAGGCAGGAGATGGGCAGCAGCATCTTCCTGATAATAGCCAAAATAACAATAAAAAAACTGCGGTTGCCAACCCGCTCGCCAAGCGTGGCAACTATGGCAATATACCCCCCATGAGCAATGACAATAATAAACGGCCCCCAGTCCCCGGCGGCCCCGCTATTCCTGGCTACGGTGGCGACCATGGTAACGGCGGGGCAGGGGGTGCTAAGAATCTCCGGTGGAGGTTCGGTTGCCACCTACGACGACTCGACCTGGCAACATACAACGCACGCACCCTGAGGACTGACGAGAAGATTGTGGAGCTGGAAGAAGAGATAG
Source organism: Parnassius mnemosyne (assembly GCA_963668995.1). Lineage (NCBI taxonomy): Eukaryota > Metazoa > Arthropoda > Insecta > Lepidoptera > Papilionidae > Parnassius > Parnassius mnemosyne. The sequence continues at coordinate 13,156,999 of CAVLGL010000035.1, read as the reverse complement.
ACAAGTTACGCTGGCATATTATAGGATTATCCGAAGTCCGAAGAGAGGGGGAGGTCACGGTAATCCTCGAATCCGGCAACTTGCTCTATTACCGGGAGGGCGACCATCTGTCCCAAGGAGGTGTCGGATTTATCGTCCACAAGTCTCTCGTTAACAACGTTGTAAAGATTGAGAGTGTGTCGACGAGGGTTGCGTACCTTATACTCAGAATCACCAAATGGTATTCGCTGAAGGTCATACAGGTTTACACACCAACCTCGGCACACCCCGATCAGGAGGTAGAGGAAATGTATGAGGATATCTCTAGAGCCATGCATTCCTCCAAAACCCAATATACGGTGTTAATGGGAGACTTCAATGCAAAACTAGGCACAAGAGAGAACGGTGAGCTGAATGTAGGGAAATTTGGAATAGGGCAACGGAACCCAAGGGGCCAGCAGCTGGCCGACTTCATGGAGAAAGAGGGACTCTTTATGATGAACTCTTTCTTCCAGAAGCCCCACAGGAAGTGGACGTGGTCGAGCCCCGACGGACGACAAAAAATGAGATTGACTTCATTATTTATTTATTTATTTATTTATTTATTTCATTTCATCTTACAAGCTAACAGATGACACATCCAAAACGCTTATAAGATTAACAATTCGGTATTACACATCCTCGTCATTATATAGATAATAGCAAAATTATTTTACAATATCCTAATTAACAATACATCAATAATATCATAGAAAAGAAATCATAAAAAATACAATCTGAGTCCATAAATACATTAATATTAAAATAAAATAGCAATAATAATAATAAAAAAAATAAAAAAATAAGAACAGCAATTATAATAATTAATTATGAAAACAATATACGTAAGTTTAATGGCTAGAATTTATTTAAAATTATTTGAAATTTTTTATACAAATGTCCTAATCCATCGGCAAATAAGTCTAGCTCGTTGTGCTGTGCAAGTATGTCCCCAATAATGCGGAGTGCGCGGTTGGTGGGCGCTTGACGAGCGCGCTCGGTACGTGCGCGGGGGGGCTCCAGCAGTCGCGGGCGGCGCCGCGGTGCCACCTGTCCCTGCGAGTTTGCTGACACGTTCCCAGGGACCAAGATGCGGACACGCTCTAGTATTTGGGGACTATCAATCCTATTATGAATTATGGACAGATATTGCATGACTTGAGACACTGCCCTTCTAAGTTTCAAAGTTTCAATGTCCACCATACCAGACACGAATAAGGAAGGGTATAAGTAGGGATAGTATCCGTACTGTTTCTTATATATCCATCGAGCAAATTTACGTTGTATTTTTTCAATCATTAGAACGTATTTCTCTTCGTAAGGATTCCAGATAACAGCTCCGTACTCTAGTTTACTGCGCACATAAGCATTATATAATACTTTTGCGACCCGTGTATTATCAAACTGTGACGCAGTCCTTATGACAAACCCTAACATTTTATGCGCTGACTTACAAATTTTGTTGATATGCGTGTGAAAATCTAATTTGCAATCTAATAGTAATCCTAAGTCCCTAATCTCTTTAACTCTTTCCAAAGGATCGTCAGTCAACTTATAATTAAAAATAATGGGCTGTGATTTTCTCGTGAAAGTTATTATTTTACATTTGAGATTATTGAACGGAAGGTGGTTTTCTTGACTCCATATATACACCGCATCAATATCTCTTTGTAATGTCACGGCATCAGCCTCAGTTTCAATACCCAGAGTTAGTTTCAGGTCATCCGCAAATAGGAGACACTCTGCAGTCAAAACAACATCTGGCAAATCGTTGATAAATATCACGAATAGCAAAGGTCCTAACGTACTACCTTGACTTACTCCTGACCTAGTAAAGTAGTCTCCAGAGTTATATCCACTGAGCCTCACATATTGCCGTCGATTATTAAGGTAACAAGAAAAAAAATTGAGGAGCTTTGGTTCGAATCCAACAATCGCCAACTTTTTCAATAGTACATCGTTATCCACAAGGTCGAAGGCTTTCTGGAAGTCAAAGTAAGCCGCATCAACTTGCCTTCGCTTATCCATTTGTGAGCAGATATAGTCTACATGCGCGACCAAGTTGGTGACGGTGGAGCGAGCTGTACGAAACCCATGTTGACCATTATGCAACTGTTGACCGATTTGGCATTTGATGGAATCACTTAGAATTGCTTCAAAGATCTTACCAAAAACGGATAGGACAGCTATAGGTCTGAATGAAGTAACATTTGTGCCTCCGTCTCCTTTAGGAACAGGAGTGACTCGAGATAGCTTCCAGCTCTCAGGATATCTTGACTGGGTCAATGAAAGATTATATAAATACAGAAGAGGCCGCCCAAGGACTGATATACAGTCCTTAACTAAGAAGACAGGAATGCCATCCGGCCCACCAGCCGATCGTGGCTTAAGGCGTCTCACTACCTTCTTCAGATCGTTTTCATCAACTGTCGTGATGGAAACTGAGGTCACATCTCGATATATATGTGCATATGCAGCTTTTGCAGCAGTATCCGGGTTTAGCACGGGTTTCTCTGCATGAAAAACGGACGCAAAATATTTAGCAAAGGCATCGGCTGCGGCTTGATCTGTCACTGCAGTATTTTCATATATATATGTATCTATGTACCTTCTATTGTTTTTCTTCTCCTTTACATATTTCCAGAATTGCACAGGATCGTCAATGATATTTTTTTGTAGTACAGTCATATATTTCCGGTATTCGCAGTCAATCAATTTCTTAACTTTTTCTCTATAATATATAAACATAGCCTTATTAAATTCTTTGCCCTCTTTTTTGAATTGCTTATGATGAAAGTGTTTGTTTTTTATATTTTTTATTATTTCTACGTTGTACCAGTTTGGATATATGTATCGCTGATTGTTTGATAATTGTTTTTTAATAGGCACAAACAGATTTATAATTTCGTATAGCTTATCATAGAACAGCTGTACAGCACAGTTAATATCGCTTATTGTTAATAAATCAGACCAGTCTATTTCAATCAAAGTCCTATATAGACCCTGAAAATCTGCCTTACGCCAGTTCCAATCTGTATTGGTATTCGAGCGAGGTGTCACTTGCTGCAAAGATGACACGTTCGATGCTATCCAAAAGCCCGGAAATGTTAATTATGACGACCAGACGACAACTGTTCAGTGATGTCTCAGTGATCGCGAGGGTGAAAACCGGCAGCGATCACCGAATGGTTAGAGGCACTCTGATCCTAAACGTTAAGTTGGAGTGGTCTCGTCTAATGAAGTCAACGCTCCGTCCCCCTCGTGCTCTAATCCAAAGTCCCGAAACCTTTCAGCTCGAGTTACAAAACCGTTTTCAGTGCCTAGAAGACTGCAATGAAGTGGGCGATTTGAATGACAAGCTCGTGGAAACTGTCCATGCGGTCGGAGCTAAGTTCTGCAAGACCCGCCGCAGAAGAACACAAAAACTCTCCGATCACACTCTTAATCTCATGGCTGTTAGACGGGAGATGAAGCTACATTCTTCAACAGATTTAACAGCATACAGGCAACTGAACAGACAGATCTCCAAATGCATGCGGCGGGACTTACGCAAATTCAATACAGCTCGTATTGAAGAAGCGATCGAGCGGAACCGAGGCTCCAAAGTCTTTGCCAGAGATCTGTCTGCCAGAAAGCGCCAACTGTCAAAGCTGAAGACAGAATGTGGCAGCATCGTTTCCGGGGCACCTGAGATTTTGAGTGAGATTGAGAGGTTCTATGGGCAGCTGTACACGTCATCGTTGGAGCCGCACGTAAGTGTGAGTAACGATCCAAGAGCGAGTCTTATCCGACATTATTCCGATGATATCTCGGACGTCAGTCTGAGCGAGATTAGAATGGCTCTCCAGCACCTTAAAAACGGCAAGGCCCCAGGCGTGGATGGAATTACAGCGGAGCTTCTGAAAGCGGGTGGAAAACCGGTACTTGAAGTCCTTCAGAAGCTCTTTAATTCCGTCCTCCATGGTGGCATTACACCGGAGGCGTGGAGCAGAAGTGCGGTGGTATTGTTCTTCAAGAAAGGCGACAACGCTCTCTTGAAGAACTACAGACCGATTTCCCTTCTGAGCCGCGTCTACGTGCTGTTTTCGAGTGTCATTACGAATCGTCTCGCGCGCAGACTTGACGACTTCCAGCCTCCCGAACAAGCTGGTTTCCGAAAAGGCTTTAGCACCATAGACCACATACATACCCTTCAGCAAATTGTACAGAAGTCCGAGGAGTACAATTTGCCACTATGTCTGGCGTATGTGGACTATGAGAAAGCCTTTGATTCCGTCGAAATTTGGGCGGTGCTGCAGTCCCTTCAGCGATGCCAAGTTGACTGTCGGTATATCGAAATGTTGAAGTGCTTGTACAGTAGGGCTACGATGGCTATCCGAGTACAGAACCAGAGTACGAAACCTATCCAATTGCAGAGAGGTGTAAGACAGGGTGACGTCATATCCCCGAAACTCTTTACCGCTGCATTGGAAGATGTTTTCAAGCTTCTGGACTGGAAAGGATACGGTATCAACATCAATGGCGAGTACATCACTCACCTTCGATTTGCCGACGATATAGTCCTTATGGCAGAATCGCTGGAGGACCTAAGCACTATGCTCAATGACCTCAATAGTGTTTCCCAACGGATAGGTCTTAAGATGAACATGGACAAAACAAAGATCATGTTTAATGTCCATGTCACACCTATGCCGGTAGTTGTTGGGAACACTAAGCTCGAAGTTGTTGACGAGTATGTTTACCTGGGACAAATAGTCCGACTAGGTAAGTCCAACTTCGACCGAGAGGTCAATCGACGGATTCAACTCGGTTGGGCAGCGTTCGGGAAATTACGGCACATCTTCTCGTCAGGTATACCTCAAAACTTGAAAACGAGACTGTACACCCAGTGCGTGTTGCCAGTGATGACATACGGAACTGAGACGTGGTCCTTCACTGCTGGCCGGATGAGGAAGCTCAAGGTCGCTCAGCGAGCTATGGAGAGGGCTATGCTCGGAGTTTCTCTGCGTGATAAACTCAGGAATGAGGGTATCCGCAGTAGAACCAGAGTAACCGACATAGCCCAACGGATTAGTAAGCTGAAGTGGCAATGGGCCGGCCATATAGCTCGAAGAACCGACAACCGATGGGGAAGAAAGGTTCTCGAGTGGCAGCCTCGTACCGGCAGGCGAAGTGTAGGGCGTCCCCCCACTAGATGGAGTGACGACCTGGTAAGATATGCAGGAAGTCGATGGATGCAGGTGGCTCAGGACCGTGCTTTGTGGCATTCTTTGGGGGAGGCCTATGTTCAGCAGTGGACTTGTGAAGGGCTGTTATGGTGATGATGAATCCCAGCCGTCAAATTTCACGAACGCATATCGCGGCAGAACTCCCGATACCATCCACACCATCTGGATGATTGGCGGTCCACCACTGTGCGATTTAGAAGATGTTTTCTTCCTCGCACAACTTCCTTGTGGAATAGTTTACCATCAGCGATTTTTCCGGACCGATACGACTTAGGGACCTTCAAGAAATGAGCCTACTCCTTTTTAAAAGGCCGGCAACGCATCTGCAATTTCCCTGGTGTTGCGGTCGTTCATGGGCGGCGGTAGTCACTTACCATCAGGTGAGCCGCATGCTCGGTTGCCCCCTTTCCAATATAAAAAAAAACTTCGTCTTCAAAAAACAATTAGAAAAAACCCTTGAAACTAATTTAAATTTAAATTTTGCTATGAAACGGTGTATAGAGATTTAAAGCCCCTTTGGAAGTTTTTGTGTGAAACTTATTAAATTCTAATTAGTTCTTTGTGGTAGGCTTTTATTTAACTTTTATTAATAGTTTAATTTTTTGACCTTCTTTAATCGACTAAAGAATAAACAACTTAAATGTTGTCTCAATATCATAAATGCAATCGTTATAAACTTCATCCTTTTTTTGCCCTTAATAGCAAAACAATAGGGGATTCAGTTAATTATATTTTTCTTAAGGGTAGAATATATGCTCAAAATGTATATTGAAAAAATAAAATATAGAATATATAGAAATAAAAATTTAATCATATAGATTTACAAAAATTTGTTTGTAATTGACAAAAATGTCGCGTACAACATGTATAAAAAAGAACAAGCAGTCTAATTAAGAACCTCTTTCTTTTTTCAATTCGCCAAAAAAGAGTGTTGAAAATGGAATTTTAAATGCAGTAAGAACACGACAGAGTTGAATTAAAACTTTATACTTAGTAAAGTATTTTCGCTTTACATCTTGTGATTTTGTTCATGTCAATATTTGCTATTTAATTTACTGTGTTTGCGGACTGTTGAAATGAATGTCCATTTAAATAATTTATTCAAGTAATAAATAAAATCTACCTGTTCTGACTTCAATAAACTTTTAACTTGATGGTACGGTGATAAAATATCCAAAAACAGTGTTTTTTCCACAAATTCTTACGTTTGTGTTATTTTAAAAGGTTTAAATATTGATATTAAATTTGTTGTATTAAAATAATAATTACGTACACATGCACGCAAACAATGATACCCTTCGTTTCTTTTCGTTTTATTCTGTTTCTAGTTTGTGTATTTTTTAAGTGTGCAAATTTCTTTTAGGTCAGTATATTAATAAAAATCAATAATTTCTTGAGCTGACGCTATTTTAAATATATTTCAGTGTACTAACGTGTGTTTTTGTTAACTTCTGGCAGTGTATTTCTCTAGATTCTTTCCATCTACATACAAAGAAATGTATTTTAGGAAGTTTTGAATGTAAACAATAAAAAAATTAGCTAACTTGATCATTTTAATAATATGAAAATTTCCTCATATAATATTTATGATTTGAATGTTTCGATAGGTTCTTCACTGAAATATAAATTATCAATACTTAGATATCTATTTTTATTTTGTGTTGATTTTAATATTCATTTTCACAAACTCGCACAAGCTGTCAAACTTTCATTTCGCGATTATTTATAGAGACGCATGTCCATATTTCAATACGCCATAAATGATAAACTAGCTGTGAACGGTAAAAGTACCAACATGTGGTGCATAATTTTTTGGAAGTTTTTTAGCGTATGAAATTCGATCTACATTCTACACAGGTATATAATTAAATTATAGTTGATAAAACTTTTACCTGCCAAAATATTTCTTTATCTTCTCTGGTCTTACTGCGAGATGCTGTTTATTAAGTGATATTAAGTCCAATGTACATTCATTTTGGGAAGTTTTGTAAGTAAATAATTCGAAATAATTTTTTGGCAATGTGGGTATTAATTGGATTCTACCATTTTAATAAGTGAATCTGTGAAAAGGCTTTTAAAATTTAAAATAAATGTTTTTTTTTTAATTAAAAAATAGACTTATGAAATAAAATTTATTACCTTGTGAAACAAAAACAGAAACAGAAACTTTTTTATTTAATATAGATAATAAATCATACTTTTTTAAAGTCACTGTTTTGTTAAATCACTGATTCGGAAAAAACACTTCCGTCTTGGGAAGAACCAGAAAGAAAACGTGTATATATAAAAGTGAGTATATTTTTTAAATCATCATCATCAACATTACAGCCCTTCACAAGTCCACTGCTGAACATAGGCCTCCCCAAGGAATGCCACAAAGCACGGTCCTGAGCCACCTGCATCCATCGACTTCCTCACCAGGTCGTCACTCCATCTAGTGGGGGGGGGGGATCGCCCTATACTTCACCTACCGGTACAAGTCTGCGAACTCGAGAACCTTTCTTCCCCATCGGTTGTCGGTTCTTCGAGCTATATGGCCGGCCCACTGCCACTTCAGCTTACTAATTGGTTGGGCTATGAGAGACACCCCGAGCATAGCACTCTCTATAGCTCGCTGAGCGACATTGAGCTTCCTCATACGACCAGCAGTGAAGGACCACGTCTCAGATCCGTAAGTCATCACTGGCAACACGCACTGGTTGTACAATTTCGTTTTCAGGTTTTGAGGTAAGTCTAACGAGAAGATGTGTCGTAGTTTCCCGAACGCTGCCCAGCCGAGTTGAATCCGTCGATTGACCTCTCGGTCGAAGTTGGACTTACCTAGTCGGACTATGTGTCCCAGGTAAACATACTCGTCAACAACTTCGAGCTTAGTGCTCCCAACAACTACCGGCATAGGTGTGACATGGACGTTAAACATGATTTTTGTTTTGTCCATGTTCATCTTAAGACCTATCCGTTGGGAGACACCATTGAGGTCATTGAGCATAGTGCTCAGGTCCTCCAGCGATTCTGCCATAAGGACTATATCGTCGGCAAATCGAAGGTGAGTGATGTACTCGCCATTGATGTTAATACCGTATCCTTTCCAGTCGAGTAGCTTGAAAACGTCTTCCAATGCAGCGGTGAAGAGTTTCGGGGATATAACGTCACCCTGTCTTACACCTCTCTGCAGTTGGATAGGTTTCGTACTCTGATTCTGTACTCGGATAGCCATCGTAGCTCTACTGTACAAATACTTCAGCACTTCGATATACCGACAGTCAACTTGGCACCGCTGAAGGGACTGCAGCACCGCCCAAATTTCGGCGGAATCAAAGGCTTTCTCATAGTCCACATACGCAAAGAAAAGTGGCAAATTATATTCCTCTGTCTTATGTGAAATCTGCCGCAAGGTATGTATGTGGTCCATGGTACTAAAGCCTTTTCGGAAACCGGCTTGTTCGGGAGGCTGGAAGTCGTCAAGTCTTCGTGCGAGACTCGTAATGACTCTCGAAAACAGCACGTAGACGCGGCTCAGAAGGGAAATCGGTATGTAGTTCTTCAAGAAAGCGTTGTCACCTTTCTTGAAGAACAAAACCACCGCACTTCTGCTCCACGCCTTCGGAGTAGTGTCACCATGGAGGACGGAATGAAAGAGCTTCTAAAGGACTTCAAGTACCGGTTTTCCACCCGCTTTCAAAAGCTCCGCTGTAATTTCATCCTCGTCCGGGGACTTGCCGTTTTTAAGGTTCTGGAGAGCCATTCTAATCTCGCTCAGACTGACGTCTAGGATATCTTCGGAATAGTGTCGGATAAGACTCGCTCTTGGATCGTTACTCACACTTGCGTTTGGCTCCAACGATGACGTGTACAGCTGCCCATAGAACCTCTTAATCTCACTCAAAATCTCAGGTGTCCCGGAAACGATGCTGCCACACTCGGTCTTCATCTTTGACAGTTGGCTCTTTCTGGCAGACAGATCTCTGGCAAAGACTTTGCAGCCTAGGTTCCGCCCGATCGCTTCTTCAATACAAGCTGAATTGAAGTTGCGTAAGTCTCGCCGAATGCATTTGGAGATCTGTCTGTTCAGTTGTCTGTATGCTGTTAAATCTGATGAAGAGTGTAGCTTCATCTCCCGTCTAACAGCCATGAGATTAAGAGTGTGATCGGAGAGTTTTTGTATTCTTCTGCGGCGGGTATTGCAGAACTTAGCTCCGACAGCATGGACAGTTTCCACGAGCTTGTCATTCATATCGTTCCACTTCATAGCAGTCTTCCAGGGCTTGAAAACGGTTTTGTAACTCGAACTGAAAGGTTTGGGGACTTTTGAACAGAGCACGAGGGGGACGGAGCGTTGACTTCATTAGACGAGACCTCTCCAACTTAACGTTTAGGTTCAGTGTGCCTCTAACCATTCGGTGATCGTTACCAGTTTTCACCCTCGCGATCACGGAGACATCACTGAACAGTTGTCATCTGGTCGTCATAATGAAGTCACTCTCATTTTATATCGAACCGTCGGGGCTCGACCAGGTCCACTTCCTGTGGGGCCGCTTCTGGAAGAAAGAGTTCATCATAAAGAATCCCTCTTTCTCCATGAAGTCGGCCAGCTGCTGGCCCCTTGGGTTCCGTTGCCCTATTCCAAATGTCCCTACTTTCAGCTCACCGTTCTCTCTTGTGCCTAGTTTTGCATTGAAGTCTCCCATTAACACCATATAGTGGGTTTTGGAGGAATTCATGGCTCTAGAGATATCCTCATAAATTTCCTCCACCTCCTCATCGGGATGTGCCGCGGTTGGTGCGTAAACCTGTATGACCTTCAGCGAATACCGTTTGGTGATTCTGAGTATAAGGTACACAACCCTCTTCGATACACTCTCAATCTTTACAACATTGTTAACGAGAGACTTGTTGACGATAAATCCGACACCTCCTTGGGACAGATGGTCGCCCTCCCGGTGATATAGCAAGTTGCCGGATTCGAGGATTAGCGTGACCTCCCCCTCTCTTCGGACCTCGGATAATCCTATAATATGCCAGCGTAAATTATCTTTCTCTTCTTCCAGCTCCACGATCTTCTCGTCAGTCCTCAATTATTTTTTAAATAACAGCATACAATCATATATGTTACATAATTAACAACATAAACGCGATCACCTCATTTGAAATGGTTATTATCATTCATAAATTCCTTAATATTATAATAACTCTTTTTATACAATACTTTTAATAAAGTTTTTGAACTTTGATTAGGTCATTTTTTGTATTTTGTCGAAATTCATTTCCCCGACTCGTATACATTGCCCCAAGAATGAATTAATGACTCGATGGAGTCTAGTAAATGTTGCTATAAGCATGTGTCTGTTCCTAGTATAAGGAGAGGCCAAAGTTGATATATTGATTTCATTAAAATTTTTGTCTGAACGACTCTTTAAGTATTAAATCATAGATTGTTTCTATGGTCCTCTTCTGTAGAACAAATGTAATTTCAGTGTCAGTCGCGTATGCTCATAGCAAAATACCACATGACATTATGCTATGAAAATAGCTAAAGTAAACTGGTCTAGCTGTTTCAACACTGGTAAGATTTATAATCTTTTTACAGCATATGCTGCAAAACTAAGTTTGCTTGCTAGTTTCGATATATGCGGGTCCCATTGAAGCATCGCGTCTAATGTAATTCCCAGAAAAATGGTGATTTCGGCAAGACTCAGCTACTCTCAATTTAAAATTACATTAAAATTACATTAGTAGTTAGATGTTTGACATTTCGGGTTATGAATTTCATAATTTAGCTTTTGTGACAATGAAATGCAAATTATTAACACTTAAACAATTTACTAATTTAGATATAGCATTATTTATTTCGTAATATTTTAATAATTGTCGTTTTAATTTAATAATTAATGAAATACCCCCCAATGATGAGAGCAACAAAAAAAACGGCCCCCAGTCCCCGGCGGCCCCGCTATTCCTGGCTACGGTGGCGACCATGGTAACGGCGGGGCAGGGGGTGCTAAGAATCTCCGGTGGAGGTTCGGTTGCCACCTTAGACGACTCGACCTGGCAACGTACAACGCACGCACCCTGAGGACTGACGAGAAGATCGTGGAGCTGGAAGAAGAGATAGACAAGTTGCGCTGGCATATTATAGGATTATCTGAAGTCCGAAGAGAGGTGGAGGACACGGTAATCCTCGAATCCGGCAACTTGCTCTATCACCGGGAGGGCGACCATCTGTCCCAAGGAGGTGTCGGATTTATCGTCCACAAGTCTCTCGTTAACAACGTTGTAAAAATCGGGAGTGTGTCGACGAGGGTTGCGTACCTTATACTCAGAATCACCAAACGGTATTCGCTGAAGGTCATACAGGTTTACGCACCAACCTCGGCACACCCCGATGAGGAGGTGGAGGAAATGTATGAGGATAGCTCTAGAGCCATGCATTCCTCCAAAACCCAATATACGGTGTTAATGGGAGACTTCAATGCAAAACTAGGCACAAGAGAGAACGGTGAGCTGAAAGTAGGGAAATTTGGAATAGGGCAACGGAACCCAAGGGGCCAGCAGCTGGCCGACTTCATGGAGAAAGAGGGACTCTTTATGATGAACTCTTTCTTCCAGAAGCGGCCCCACAGGAAGTGGACCTGGTCGAGCCCCGACGGTTCCACAAAAAATGAGATTGACTTCATTATGACGACCAGACAACAACTGTTCAGTGATGTCTCCGTGATCGCGAGGGTAAAAACTGGTAGCGATCACCGAATGGTTAGAGGCACACTGAACCTAAACGTTAAGTTGGAGAGGTCTCGTCTAATGAAGTCAACGCTCCGTCCCCCTCGTGCTCTGTTTCAAAGTCCCGAAACCTTTCAGCTCGAGTTACAAAACCGTTTTCAGTGCCTAGAAGACTGCAATGAAGTGGACGATATGAATGACAAGCTCGTGGAAACTGTCCATGCGGTTGGAGCTAAGTTCTGCAAGACCCGCCGCAGAAGAACACAAAAACTCTCCGATCACACTCTTAATCTCATGGCTGTTAGACGGGAGATGAAGCTACATTCTTCAACAGACTTGACAGCATACAGGCATCTGAACAGACAGATCTCCAAATGCATGCGGCGGGACTTACTCAACTTCAATACAGCTCGTATTGAAGAAGCGATCGAGCGGAACCAAGGCTCCAAAGTCTTTGCCAGAGATCTGTCTGCCAGAAAGAGCCAACTGTCAAAGCTGAAGACAGAATGTGGCAGCATCGTTTCCGGGACACCTGAGATTTTGAGTGAGATTGAGAGGTTCTATGGGCAGCTGTACACATCATCGTTGGAGCCACACGCAAGTGTGAGTAACGATCCAAGGGCGAGTCTCATCCGACACTATTCCGAAGATATCCCGGATGTCAGTCTGAGCGAGATTAGGATGGCTCTCCAGCACCTTAAAAACGGTAAGGCCCCAGGCGAGGATGGAATTACAGCGGAGCTTCTGAAAGCGGGTGGAAGACCGGTACTTGAAGTCCTTCAGAAGCTCTTTAATTCCGTCCTCCATGGTGGCATTACACCGGAGGCGTGGAGCAGAAGTGCGGTGGTCTTGTTCTTCAAGAAAGGTGACAACGCTCTCTTGAAGAACTACAGACCGATTTCCCTTCTGAGCCGCGTCTACGTGCTGTTTTCGAGAGTCATTACAAATCGTCTCGCGCGCAGACTTGACGACTTCCAGCCTCCCGAACAAGCCGGTTTCCGAAAGGGCTTTAGCACCATAGACCACATACATACCCTTCGGCAAGTTGTACAGAAGTCCGAAGAGTACAATTTGCCACTATGTCTGGCGTATGTGGACTATGAGAAAGCCTTTGATTCCGTCGAAATTTGGGCGGTGCTGCAGTCCCTTCAGCGGTGCCAAGTTGACTGTCGGTATATCGAAGTGTTGAAGTGCTTGTACAGTAGGGCTACGATGGCTATCCGAGTACAGAACCAGAGTACGAAACCTATCCAATTGCAGAGAGGTGTAAGACAGGGTGACGTCATATCCCCGAAACTCTTCACCGCTGCATTGGAAGACGTTTTCAAGCTTCTGGACTGGAAAGGATACGGTATCAACATCAATGGCGAGTACATCACTCACCTTCGATTTGCCGACGATATAGTCCTTATGGCAGAATCGCTGGAGGACCTAAGCACTATGCTCAATGACCTCAATAGTGTTACCCAACGGATAGGTCTTAAGATGAACATGGACAAAACTAAGATCATGTTTAATGTCCATGTCACACCTATGCCGATAGTTGTTGGGAACACTAAGCTCGAAGTTGTTGACGAGTATGTTTACCTGGGACAAATAGTCCGACTGGGTAAGTCCAACTTCGACCGAGAGGTCAATCGACGGATTCAACTCGGCTGGGCAGCGTTCGGGAAGCTACGACACATCTTCTCGTCAGACATACCTCAAAACCTTAAAACGAAATTGTACAACCAGTGCGTGTTGCCAGTGATGACTTACGGAACTGAGACGTGGTCCTTCACTGCTGGCCGTATGAGGAAGCTCAAGGTCGCTCAGCGAGCTATGGAGAGGGCTATGCTCGGAGTTTCTCTGCGTGATAAACTTAGGAATGAGGATATCCGCAGTAGAACCAGAGTGACCGACATAGCCCAACGGATTAGTAAGCTGAAGTGGCAGTGGGCCGGCCATATAGCTCGAAGAACCGACAACCGATGGGGAAGAAAGGTTCTCGAGTGGCAGCCTCGTACCGGTAGGCGAAGTGTAGGGCGTCCCCCCACGAGATGGAGTGACGACCTGGTAAGACATGCAGGAAGTCGATGGATGCAGGTGGCTTAGGACCGTGTTTTGTGGCATTCTTTGGGGGAGGCCTATGTTCAGCAGTGGACTTGTGAAGGGCTGTAATGAATGATGAATGAATGAAAATGAAATTAATGAAATATTATCATTGAATAAAACTACTTTTACGGATTTTAACGCGTTTAATTTGCTTCACTTTAATACCCACGTCCAATAGTGAGTCAGATTGATTAGTCAACATTCAGATTTGCTCAATACTTAGCAAAAATACTATAACCACTCAGAGGACTAACAAGAGCAGATATTCAGGATTCATACCATTTTGTCAGTGAGATAAAAGACCTGCATCTTACTGACAATGAAACCATGGTCAGTTTTGATGTTCAGGCTCTATTTACATGTCTACCTGTTGAAGACTGCATCTCAATTGTTAGTAGGAAACCAGAGGAAATGAACATGCCAGCAGAATATGCAGTTTTCCTCAAACATTGCCTTAGATCTAACAATCTATTGTGGAAGGAAGAGTGTCGTTCGGCTACTCGTGTTACTTGAACATTGCCTTAATCAAACATTGCCTTAAATGTGACTATCTATTGCAGAAGGAATAGTTAAGTGGAAGGAAGGAAGAGTGTCGTTCGGGTACTTGTGTTACTCGAACATTGACTTACTCAAACACTGCTTTAAATATGACTATCTATTGTGGAAGGAAGAGTTAAGTGGAATGAAGGAAGAGTGCCGTTCGGGTACTTGTGTTACTAGAACATTGACTTACTCAAACACTGCCTTAAATCTGACTATCCATTGTGGAAGGAAGAGTGCCGTTCGGGTAGTTAAACAATATAGACATGTTTTTATTTTCTTCGTTAAGTAATAAATAATACAGTGGTAAAGTTTTGTGAGTAAATCTTAATTTCTGCATACACATACAGTTAAATAAGTGTCCTAACTTATAGTATAAATGATTAACTTTAATCTTAAAAGTATTCAAAGTTATTAAACAAATTAATTTAGAAATTTAGTCGAATAACGATTGACTGTATACATCGCTTCGAGTTACCGCGGCCCGCTGCTGTGTGTGACTCATAAAATATCATATTGCTTTGCGCTGCGTTCAAATGAATAAGTTTAATTGCTTTTGTGCTGAATTGGGTTTTATATGACGATTAAAACGAAGTATACTGATTTTAGTTTTTAGAAATTTGGATGTTGCGAAAGACATACGTTAACACCCTATACATTAAGCTGTAACTCCTGTAAAATTAAATATCATCTAAAAACTGTGTCAATATAAAAAAAATCATTAAAAGACTTACCGGAGGAATTCAAATCTAAATGGACTTGTCCATGATGCCGTAGTAAGATATCAAAATTTGACAATACTGACACATCAATTAAAGCAACTACAAGTCAACCTGAGTCGGACAGTGAGGAGTTCGCAACAAATGTAAACTTAAGAAGGGGTACAGATGTCGGAAGTATCCACCGAAAACATACGACAAATTGTTAGAGAAGAACTAGAAAGTATTTTCAAAAGTTTCAAATCCAACATAATTAAACAGTTAGAGTTAAAATCTGAATTTATGTTCAAAGTTGAAAGTCAGCTAGAACATAATCAAAACGAAGTGCAAGCCAATTGTAAGAAAATTAATTTATTAGAATCTGAAAATACAACATTGCGAAGTACAATCATCAACCTTAACTACAGACTTACTCGACTTGAACAACACTTCAGGGCTAGCAATTTCGAAATAAAAAATATTCCTAAGTCTGAAAAATTAATCACAATAGTTAAGGGGCTACTCCATGCGAACTACCTTGAGCATTCGGTCCGCCGACTACTCGCTACAATATATCGCGTAAGAAATATGCAAGACGCCACCTACTGTACGAACGTAGTACTATTTTTTCAACATCAATAAACTATTTTATGGAAATACACACAGCGTACAACGATAAATGTATTTTGATTTTTTTATTCGGTATATTAGTTCCATTATATTAGAATTATGTATTCTCATATATTATCTAATTATGAAATTTTGTAATTAAATTTATATTAAAAATGAAGCATTGAAAATTGTAAGTTTAAAAGATACCTACTCATTATAGGTAAATAGATAGATAGCTCGCCTTTTTTACAAATATTTGGTGCAATAAAGAATAAATAAATAAAGAGGATGTTTCGCAGATGTGTTTTTGATTATTGTTAATTTTTACGTGTCACGTATTGAAAAGTAAATACCTACCTACTAATTTTTGAACTGAGCACCTTGTAACTTAGCCTGCTTATTACTTATATTGGCTGACATTATCCTCACCCCAACGATTGATGAGGATAAAAAAAAACAACATGTTTGTTTTAATTTTTATTCAATTTTATTTCTACATACGTAATTATATTTATTTATACATAAGGGTAACTTTAATAAAGGTAATACAAAAATCAACAAGAGGTATAAGGGTTATAGGTAAAGTGACCATACGTCCTGTTTTGAACGGGACTGTCCCTTTTCTCGGTCACCTGTCCCATTAACTTTCCCATTAATAAGGGTAACTATAAAGCTATAAATACTTATCTAGAATCTGTGTCGTAAGAGGATAAATTTAGTTCCTTTAATAATCCTAATGAAATGGTAAAAAAAATTATGAACTGCTAGATTATGTTATTGAAAATCATATTTCTGTGACTAAATTAGTCCATGGTCCTTATCCTGTGTAGTACTCTTCTCATTTAATCAATCTTTTAAGACAAAAATATAAGATACCATAAAAAATTAAAACGTATAAAAATCCACTAGATCAAATAGAATTTAAATATTTAAGAGCAAACTGTAATAAGCTAATGAAGACGTACAAATACAATAGAAACAGATATTAAAACCAACCACAAACAATTTTGGACACATCAAAAATCTACGAAAGTACTGCTACTGTTACTGCTACTGGAAATTCAATTTGGACCAGAGGATATTAAAAATAAACTGCAAAAGCTGGATGTCACCAAAAGGGTAAGCCCAGGTAATACAAAACCACTACTTTTAATAAACTGTGCAGATGCGTTGACTTTTCCACTAACTTTTCTACACAATCAATCTCTCAAAATGGGCATATTCCCTGATGGATGGAAACTAGTTAGACTAGTATCTACATTTTAGAATGGAGCAAAAGAATTAGTAGTTAACTACCGTCCAATATCTATCTTGTCAGCAGTATTGAAAGTATTTGAGCCATTAGTTCACTCTGTAATTTATCGGCATACTCAAATACAAAAATACATAATCGAAAATCAGCATGGTTTTATGTCAAGAACGTCGACAAACACTAACGTTATTCTCTTCACTTCTGATATAAAAGAAAAAGTAAATCAAAGTTTACAAGTTGACGCCATCTGTACAGATTTTTCAAAAGCCTTTGGCAAAGTGAACCATAGCAGTCTAATTCATAAATTATATTCATTTGGAATTACAGATAACCTACTATATTAATGTAAATCTCACCCTTTAAATCGCTTTTCTAAGGTGGTAATTGATGGTGAATAATCGAGGCTATTTCAAGTATTTTCAGGAGTAACCTAGGGCTCGATTTTAGGACCGTTATTCTTTAACATCTTTGTCAACGACATAACACGTGTGATTAACCACTGCGATGAATATATTTTTGCTGACGACTTTAAAGTCACGAAAACGGTATCAACATCTTCAGATGCCCAACATCTCCAGGAAGACATTAATAACCTTCAGGAATGGTGTAACAATAATAAAATGTTCCTAAATACTACGAAATTCTATCACATTAACTACAACAGAAAACGTTATAAATTTTAGTCGAAATACATGCAAGTACCATGATGGAAGAAGTGACTATTATTCGAGATCTTGGCGTCATGATCGAAAGCCATTTGAAGTTTTCGGATCATGTTGAAAAGATAGTGGGGGAAGCAAATAGGTCGGTAGGCTTTATATTGAGAAATTCAAGATATTTTTAAAAAACCAGCAACTGTCATTCAGCTTTACAAAAGTCTCGTAAGGTGCAAGCTCGAGTATTGCAGCACAGTATGGTGCCCAACTTATAAAAGACAGGATCAAAAAAGATCAGAAGAAAATATTAAATTTCATTTTGATTTAAATTTTATTTTATAGATCGGATGTTTTCGAAGTAACTTTTTAAAAGCTTTAATATAATGGATTTCCGCAAAGTAACGCCTGATTCTATTAATTATAGAGCCCCTTTCCTTACGCTGAAATCACTTAGACATGTCACTCCTACATAAAATTTTAAATAATCGCATAGACTCCATCCCTTTGTTGTCCAAATTCAAATTTAACTTACAATTCAGAATACCAAGATATCCGAGTATATTTTGTAGGACAAACTTTGTTCGTGACTCCCCAGTGACCCGTATATCTCGTACAATAAGCTCACCAAAAATATATCCAACCTTGACATTTACCATGATACATGCATGTTGATGTACGTTAAACTGCGTTTGTACAAATCAGTTTTGTTTATTTCTTTTTATTTTTAATGAACATAATTTTATTAAAGTTCTTTAACTTTCTTGATCATTTAAAATGTATAAACCTGTAATGTAACAGTACCTTAATTGCTGCTTCTTATGTTGACAATCCAAATAAATTAAAAAAAAAGAGTTTTACAAGCAATTAGATGGTGTTGCGATGGGATCATTTGTATCTCTCATTGTTGCTGATATGTTCATAGAGGATTTTGAGGAGAAAGCCTTTTAGATGCCAATTTGGCCTTCTCTTTTAAGTGACCACAAAAGTGAACGTCACTCGATATGTTGACACCGAGGATACCGATACTAGCTGAGGCAACAAGTGGAGCGCCTTGAAACTGAGGATATACGACAAAGGGGTTTTCTTTAGCGGCAAAACTGAACAAGATTTAGTAGCCCCCAGTCTGATGCTTTGTTCAACAAAATCTTGACTTCAGACACAAGTTTGTTCTAGTACTCAGCGACGTTATCCCGAGAAATATTGGCACGGCCGGTATATAAAGCATCACCAGTGCTGTCGTCTGCAATGCAATTTATGTTCATGGCTTGTAATCGGAGCATGCACCGTCCACTATGACCTTGATGCTCCAGAAGAAAACTGGTGATCCGATTGCACAATTTCTCGGGAAGTCCATAGGAAGGGATTTTTTTATAGGAGAGGGGGCAAACGAGCGTGCAGCTCACATGATGCGAAGTGACTACCGCCGCCCATGAACAACAGCAAACACCAGGGCAACCAGGGGAATTGCAGATGCGTTGCCGGCCGGAAGAAAACATCTTCTAAATCGCACAGTGGTGGACCGCCAATCATCCAAATGGTGTGGATGGTATCGGGAGTTCTGCCGCGATGTGTGTTCGTGAAATTTGGCGGCTGGGATTAATCCGAACAATTCCTCAGAGCACTCCTCGTGGTAAATGCAAAAGAAAATGCAAAGAGATGCAACATCTCTTTGCAGCGCCAATGAATCGAGCCGATCGGAAAGGACTCGGTCGTCGACGATTCGAACCGCTCTGCGCTGGATGCGGTTAAGTGGAAGGAGCTCGCCCTAGGGAGCCCCTGCCCAGAGATGAGAACAGTATTCCATGTGAGGCCGAACCTGCGCCTTGTAAAGTTGCAGGCGGTATACCGGCATGAAATACTGTCCCGCTCTGCTGAGCACGCCAAGCTTTTTAGAGACCAATTTGGCCTTCTCTTCCAAGTGACCTCGAAACTGCACGTCACTCGATATGTCGACGCCGAGTATTCCGATACTGGCTGAGGCAACAAGGGGAGTGCCTTAAAACTGAGGAGATACGACAAAGGGGTTCTTTTTAGCGGTAAACGTGCAAACTTGTATCTTCTGAGGATTAAACTGGACTAGATTTAGTCGCCTCCAATCCAAGACTTTGTTCAGCAAAGACTCGACTTCAGACATAAGTTTGTTACCGGAAAACGTTAGTTCCAGTACTCAGCGACGTTTTCCCGAGAAATATTGGCACGGCCGGTGTATAGAGCATCACCAGTGCTGTCATCCACATAGCAATGAATGCTACCGGTTTGCAACATATCATTGATATGCAGAAGAAACAGCGTTGGTAACACGCAGCCTTTTGGAACATCAGCGTTAATAGGCCAGGACTCTTTCCTTGACTTACTTAACAATAACAAGGAAAGAGTCGTTACATGAATTTCAAATTTATCGAAAGCCAACTCATACCGACACGGTCGTTCCTGCGTCATCATGTCATCCGTGGCAACATAAATTAGCCGCTTTTTATTGTTTTATTAATCGTTTGTTTACTGTACCATTAAGTAAAGAAAATAATTTAAAAGAGATTAATGTGATTTACCAAATTGCGGTCTCTAACGGTTATTCAAAGAATATTGTTACGAGCTTCGGGTTCGAGACAATTAAAAACTGCCGACTGAATTACTAAAATTGACACTTTAATTACACAACACTAACTACAATAAAAAATCACACTAATAATAAAACACAGTTCGCCGTTATTTCGCTTCGAAGTATTCTCTTGTATCGCCAATTCAATACTGCCCCGGTCGTGGTCTATACCGGTCTTATATAGGGCCTCAGATAGTTTCCAGAACCTTCTACTGTAGCGACATCTAGAATGTTCGAGTATATATCGGTCCCGAAATTTCTGGAAGGATCTCGACTCTCCTAGTTCTGCTACTCGACACTAGAGGGCGCTAGTGTGACTAGTGTTGCCATGTACAAGACATTAATAGTGGCGCGCAATACTTTCATTTACTCGACACTAGGGGGCGCTAGTGTAACTAGTGTTGCCATGTACAAGACATTAATAGTGGCGCGTAACACTGCCCCCTCCTAAGACATGCTCGTCCCGAGCATTATTGGCCCCATAATAACGCGCCAGTCGATCCACATGGACAATCTTAGGAGTACCTCTGGCACCTTTCTGTATCCGGTAGGTTACATCATTGATCCTTGTCACAATCCGGTACGGTCCGTCCCATTTAGCTTGAAGCTTAGGAGATTTCCCTTTGCTGCGAACTGGATTGTGTAACCACACTAGTGAACCTTCATCAAAGCCCTTGTTGTTCATTTTGCGGTCATACCGTGTTTTCATCTTCTCAGACGTTTGCTGGCCCGTCTGTCTGACGTGCTCATAAATGTCATTCATTTTGTTCCGCAAGTCATTTGCATAATCGGTTATACTGCGTGGGGCATCAGGTGGTATTCCGGTGATCAGGTCTGCAGGCAGCCGCAATTCTCTCCCAAAGTTTGCGAAAGCTGGTGTCACTGATGTACTTTCGTGAACAGCGCTTCGATATGACAACAAAAACGGTTGTATGTGCCTGTCCCAGTCTCGTTGCCGTTTTTCCACAACTTTTGCTAGGTACCTCTCCAATGTCTGATTAAATCTTTCTACCATTCCATCAGATTGTGGGTGGTAAGAAGTTGTTCGTGTTTTCTGAGTACCCATAACTCGGCAAGTTTCCTGGAATATTTGAGACTCAATATTCCTTCCTTGATCGCTGTGAATCTCTAAAGGTACTCCAAAACGACAGAAGACTTCATGAACTAGTTTATCTGCAACTGTTGAAGCTTCTTGATTTGGAATGGCGAAGACTTCTGGCCACTTAGTGAAGTAATCCATCACTACCATGAAATACTTGTTACCACTTTCAGTTTCTGGAAACGGCCCCGCAACGTCAATGGCTATCCTCTCCCATGGTGCACCAACATTGTACAATTTCAATGCGCCTCTACTACGAATTTGAGGTCCCTTTACAGCCGCACAACTTGTACATTTGCGGCACCAGTCCTCGACATCGTCACGACAGTGGACCCAGTAAAACCGTTCTCGGATCTTCAGGAGAGTTCGTTTAACTCCCAGGTGGCCTCCTGAACAACCACTATGGTACAGCTGTAGAATATCCGGCACTTTAGCCTTAGGGACAACCATTTGCAAATGACACCTGTCTCCCCGACCATTTTCCCATTTACGGCACAGGACTCCATCCTGAATCAGCAAGCTGTCCCATTGGGCCCAATAGCTTTTCGTGGTCGAACTCATTGCTGAGACGTCGCTCCACTTGGGCTTAGGAGCACTGGCCTTCATCCATTCCAGAATCGGCTTAATGTCCGAATCTTCCTGCTGTGCATGTTGTAGGCTGTCCTTCCACTCATTGCTGAGCTGGTCTGTCCTGAGCATTCTCACAGATACCACTTCCTTACCCTCTTGCCTAGTACAATGCTTGCAATCTTCAGGGCAAGGTCTTCTTGACAATGCATCTGCATTGCCATGAGATTTCCCGCTGCGATGTTCGATCACAAAGTCGTATTCCTGCAGTAGTTCTATCCATCTCGCAACTTGTCCTTCCGGATTTTTGAACTGCAATAGCCATTTCAGTGCAGCATGGTCAGTTCGTAAGTGGAATTTCCGCCCTAGAAGATATTTGCTAAAATGCTGCAAGGACTTTACCACAGCAAGCAATTCCCGTCTTGTGACACAATAGTTCCTTTCCGGCTTTGACAACGACTTGCTGAAGTACGCTATCACAATCTCTTGATCACCATTCCGTTGAGACAACACACCGCCAAGTCCTATATCACTTGCGTCTGTGTCAACTATGAATTCCTTGCCCGCGTCAGGGTACCCCAAAATAGGTGTTTTGCACAGGCGTTTCTTGAGCTCCTGGAATGCAATATCGCAACTTTCATCCCAGCAGAATCGTCGCTTCTCCTCGGTTAGCTTGTGCAGAGGTTTGGCTATATCTGCAAAGTTCTTCACAAATCGCCGATAATAAGAGCACAAACCCAAAAATGCTCTAACCTGTGTCTTGTCTTTTGGGACCGGCCACTCCTTGACAGCAGCAATTTTCTCTGGATCCGTGCGGATACCTTCTTCCGACACTACATACCCCAAAAAACTAACTTGCCGTTTGAATAGTGAGCACTTCTTTGGAATCAACTTGAGGTTGGCACTCTGGATCTTCATGAGCACGCGTTCCAGGTTTTGAAGGTGCTCCTCAAACGTACGGCCTACGATGATGATGTCATCCAAATAGACGAGACAGGCATCTCCAATTAGCCCGGTAAGTACAAGCTCCATCAACCTTTCAAACGTTGCTGGAGCATTGCACAATCCAAACGGCATGACTTTAAATTGCCACAGACCCTTTCCTGTGGAAAATGCAGTTTTCTCCTTGTCCTTAGGGTCAATTTCAACCTGCCAGTAGCCACTTTTCAGGTCCAGCGTACTAAACCACTTTACGCCTGTGAGCATGTCCAGCGTGTCATCACTTCTAGGCAAGGGATAGCTGTCCTTCTTCGTAACGTCGTTCAGGCGGCGGTAGTCAACACAAAACCGCATGCTGCCGTCCTTCTTCTTTACCAGCACCACAGGTGAACACCATGGACTAGATGAAGGTTCAATAACACCATCCTTCACCATTCCCTCAATCATGGTTTCCACTTCCTTTTCACGTGCTACAGGCAATCTTCTTGGCCGCTGACGAATAGGAAATTCTTGTCCTGTGTTTATTTTGTGTTGAACTAAGCCAGTCTTTCCTATGTCAGCTTCGTTTGACGAGAAAACATTGGCGTACTTGAGTAACAACTTCTTCGCCTTGACCATTTCATTCGGGGAGAGAACGCTGCGACAGTCTTCTAAAAGTGTGGTCACTCTCGTTTGTCCATCCTTGCTAGGGGTCCCGGTCGATAGATATTCGCACCGACGCAACCAATCCACTTCCTCACTAGTACCAACCAATGTGCCTTTTTCTATAATCTGTTCCTGATCACAAAGGTTCAACACACGTACTCCTGAGATGTCGGTGGTTCTGACCAAGGTTCGAGCCACTTTCCATGGAAGGTCATTGTCTACCCTTTCCACGAGTACACAACGATGAGCTTGCCCAGGACTCCGAGGAAGACTAACCGGCACAATCGTTTCCGATCTCGGCGGAAGAACAATCTTCTTAAGGCTGTACACATTCCCTGGTAACGCCCCTTCCATGAAAAGTTCTTCTTATCCACATTTCAAAACACCTTGCTTAACGTCGATCTCACAACAATTCTTCCTCATAAAGTCTAGGCCCAGGATGCAGTCGTCCATTATATCAGCCACGATGACATTATGCAGGTAGATCATGTTGCCTAGCTTCAACTCCATCTCCTTCTCTCCACGGACGGGTATGCGCTGACCGGTGGCTGTCACCAAATTAATGCGTTCTCGGTTGTATGCGGAGTCCCCAAGAAACCGACTTATAAGTTGGGAACTGACAACCGTGCGAGAGGCTCCAGTGTCTATGGTCAGTTTGCACGGCGTTCCGTTCACTTCGCCCTTGATGATTAGGCTGTTCCCATCATGGGTTTGTGAGATCGAAATCCTTGAGGCTCTTTTAACATCAGCCAGCACTCGCCCCGCAGTCCTGGCTTTTACTCGTTTCCCTGCTGCTGCTGGGCGGTGCTATTATCCGCACTACCCTCTCGAGATCGATCACCTTCCTTTCTACAGTTCGTTTAGGGCAGCTGGATCGAAGATGGCCCCTTTCCCCACAGCCGTAGCACCTAGGGTTATAGCCCTTATTGCGGTCCTGAACTGTAGCTGCTGCAACCTCCCTGACGCGGTGGGAACTATGATCCTGCCGCACGGCTTCCACCTCCAGTGCATGGGTCAGGCCGTCCTTAAGCGTCTGGTGGTGCCCGAGCCTCACAGCAGCTCTGACTTCAAGGTCGCGGATGCCGTCGATGAAAGTCTGCACCAGGTTCCCTACAATGAGCACAGGTACAGACTGGTACGCTTTTCGAACCAGCTTCTCCACCTCAAGGGCCCACTGCTGCAGGTTTTCGTTACTGCGTTGCACGCGATCTTTGAGCTGCGCACGAAAGACGTGTTCCAGGTGAGCATCGCCATATCTCGCCTCCAATGCCTCAAGGAGCTGCTCGTAAGTCACTTCCTTACCGAGCGCTTCCAAAACAGTTAAGGCCTGGTCGCGTAGGCCTAGGGTGAGAGCAGTCATGGCCTGACTTTTATTCCAGCCGTTCGCTTTCATGACAGCCTCGAACTGGATTTTGTAGGCCGACCAGGAAGAACTCCCGTCGAACGGCGGCACTTTGAATCCACGTAGCGAAGGTGTTGTAGCTACCACGGGAGCTGTGATTCCATCCCCAAGTTTGAGGTCGTCCAGCGTTTTCTTCACATCAGCCATCACGTTGTCAACCCGATTGTTCACTTGGTCGATTCGGGTTTCAGCTTCCGACAGGCGGTTGTCATGTTGAGCAACCCTATCCTTCACCTCCTTTATCTCTTTCCCGAAGGTAGCGTGAAGGTCCTTCCTAAGGAGCATCTGTTCTTCCATACCGCGCTGCAGCTGCTCTTCCAGCCGACGGGTCTGTTCCTCCTGTCGGTGGGCCTGTTCCTCCTGTCGGCGGGCCTGTTCCTCCTGTCGGCGAGCCTGATCCTGCAACATCATCATCAGAGCACCCAAGTCAGGTGCTGCAGATGCAGGAGCTGCTGACGGGCCAGCCTCCGTGGTTAGCAACTGGCCCTCCGACGTTTGCGGCGTTGCATTACCAAATCGTCTCTGGTCCGTCTCCTGTTGGCGTTGACTTCGGGTACGGATACCCTCCGTGTCGTCTTTAGGTAAAATCGGCATATTTGATCCCACTTCTGACACCAATTGTTACGAGCTTCGGGTTCGAGACAATTAAAAACTGCCGACTGAATTACCAAAATTGACACTTTAATTACACAACACTAACTACAATCAAAAATCACACTAATAATAAAACACAGTTCGCCGTTATTTCGCTTCGAAGTATTCTCTTGTATCGCCAATTCAATACTGCCCCGGTCGTGGTCTATACCGGTCTTATATAGGGCCTCAGATAGTTTCCAGAACCTTCTACTGTAGCGACATCTAGAATGTTCGAGTACATATCGGTCCCGAAATTTCTGGAAGGATCTCGACTCTCCTAGTTCTGCTACTCGACACTAGAGGGCGCTAGTGTGACTAGTGTTGCCATGTACAAGACATTAATAGTGGCGCGCAATACTTTCATTTACTCGACACTAGGGGGCGCTAGTGTAACTAGTGTTGCCATGTACAAGACATTAATAGTGGCGCGTAACAATATCATTGACAATGTAATAAAAAAGATACATAAACTTGTCGTACGTAATTCTCTGTACGCGGTTAAACCTCAAAGTGATCGTCGATATGTTGGCAGTTTGACCTACTTAGGTTCTATATCTGAAAAAATAGCTAATACTTTTCGACAGAGTGGCGTGTACGTGGTGCTGGAACAGTTAAAGATATTAAAAAATAATAACGGTAATGTTGTACTGCTGAATGAACAAACAAATGTTTCCAACTCGCCTCTCTTAAACATGTTTAAGCCTGCTCCTTGATGATATATAGCATCGTTTGTCACCCTCACGGTGCGGTGGTCAGCGTTTGGTTGCATGGTTGTAGGGTAGGCGGACGTTTCGCAGTAGTTTGTTGTTAATTTCACAGCAAATATCGGCGTACGTCAGGCGGTGATTGACGTAATCCCTCGCTACGTAATTGAAGCGCGGTTGCGTCAGCAAGTAGTATAAATAGCAGTAGTTTCGACTCGCCGCTCACTTAGCGGCCAGCCTCCGCAGAGTCTACTTCACCTGAGAATGCCTCGTGTAGAGGCGAAACACGTGTCGTATTTTTGAGAGTGGTGTGTCGAGCCTAGTGTGCTGGTGCGGGGGGTGGTAGTGCTGGGATTAACGGCGACGGGTATAGTGCGCGCGATTGAGGGAGGGAGGGATGTCCCCTTAAAACTGAGCAGACACATCATTTTCTTTCTTTACGCGGAATTAAGCAAATTAGTTTATAACAACCCCATTAAATATGGCAAATATTACCCTTATACCCCCCAAGTTTTCTCCCTCGCACAACTTCCTTGTGGAATCGATTACAACCAACGATTTTTCCAGACCGATATTACTTATGCAGTCTTGCAGTTGTTCATGGGCGGCGGTAGTCACTTACCATCAGGTGAGCCGCATGCTCGTTTGCCCCCTCTCCTATAAAATATTTAGATTTGCCACGCTCGGCAGGTGGTTTGGCAACTGCAGTTCCTTTCATATATTATATTCTCACTGTTAGATTTTAATTGTTTCTTGAAGAACATAATTTCTTGTAAGGAATTTGATTATAAAGATAATCGGTAATCAACAAATTATGATGTTAATTTCTATTTACTGCTCCTCTGTGATGTTCGTGGATTATGGTTAAAAAGAAAAAATCAGCACTAAGTTTAATTTATCGCAAAAATGTTCTTAAACTCTTTCAGACCACAACACAATGTTCAAAAGCACCTCGATCAAAGAATTACTTAATGAAATGCTCAAGGTAAGGCGCAGGGAAATGACAACCTATTTTCTTGTAGAAACATAAAGGAAATTTAGAAAATACGTTATTTAAAATTAAATTTGATCTTTTTTCGTTCGTTGTGCATATCAAAAAGTTATTAATTGCGATAGAAGACGAAAAAGGAAGCTTGGAGAGCACGCGAGAAAAAAATCAAAAATTAGGTGTGGGTGTTGGAGAATGACCTGACGAAATAGGAATGATTAATGATCTTATGTAATGTTACGAAGGGAATTTTCTTATGTCTCATAAATTTAGTTTTGACTTTTTTTAAACAAACTAAGTAGAATGCTATATTTTATGTCATAAAATTTATAAGTAAAAATCGGCTTCAATGGACTAAAAATTAAATAAAAAAAATTCCACTAAATAGTTTTCAGACTTGCGGTGCTTGACATGGTATATAGAAGTATTAAGTCTTAAGTATTAAAAACTTCAGATGATAAATAAAAAAATGTTCTTAAATAAAAAACAAAATATCAATTAAATCTCGTTTTATTTAATGTTATATTAAAGAGCAATTCTTGAAGTTTATTTATGAAAAGCAACCGTTTGCAAATGCGCACCATTCATTTGTTCACACTCATTTAACCTGGAGCTAAAATTTTCAATAACGCGCTGGAGCATCGCTCTTGGAATAGAGTTGATTTCTTCAGTGATTTTTTGCTTCAAAACATTCAGGTTGGGTGGCAATGGACTGTAAACTTTGCTTTTTAGGTAGCCCCAGAGGAAGAAATCAGCAGGCGTTAAATCAGGGCTCCTCGATGACCAATTGATGTCTCCTCGGCGACTTATCACTCTTCCAGGGAATAAATCGTAAAGACCAGCTAATGAGTCATTTGTAACATGAGAAGTGGCTCCATCTTGCTAAAAAAATGTGTTGCGGTTGTAGCACTTCTGGTTTTGCATTGCTGTAGCCAAAAAAGTTCGGATCGAATGGCAATATCGGTCAGAATTAACGGTCTGAGTTCGACCTCGGTCATCCTCAAAAAATAAGGACCGATAATTCTTGAACTTGATATGGCAGCCCAAACAACAATTATTGGCGAGTGCAAGGGCTTCTGATGCAGTTCTAACGGATTCTTGGAAGCCCAGTATCTGCAATTTTGTCTATTCACATAACCGTTGATGTGAAAATTCGATTCTTCGGAGAACCAGATGTTATTGAAACTCCTAAAATGGTTTTTCATTGTCCTGCAGAATTCGACTCGTTTATCAGGATCATCAGGCTTCATTTCTTGAACAATAACAATTTTATAGGGGTAAAAATGTAAATCTTTAGAAATAATGTGATGAATCGTTGATTTGTTCAAATTAAGAGAAGCTGCGCGCAATCTCAATGACTGTCGTGGGTCGTCCATAACAGACTCTCGAACGCGATCGACGTTCATGCTCGTTCTTGATGTCCTTTTACGCCCAGACGACTTGTCCGGCATTGTATTCCCAGTCTCTTCAAACTTGCACACCCAATGCTTAATTTAATTGGCACTTGGCACATGTCTTACACTTTTTAAATTAAAATGTGTCATGTAGAGACAACGAACAACAGTGTAGGAATCGTTGTTTTTATAAAACGCTCTCACGCAAAACGCGCGCTGTAATCCCGTAAAACGATTCATGGCTACTAAACTTAAAAAGACGGCATCAAGCGTTTGAGTCCACTTCCCTCCCCCTGCTACCTGCGGTTGGCGCGTATTGGTTAATTCAAAAACGAAAATCATTCTGAGACACCCGTTATTAAGTGATAATTATTTAATTATTTTTAGTTCTTTGAAGCCAGGTTTCAATTTTTATCGTAGTTATCGATGTCGTAGTCGTATTCGAGACTGCTCATTCGATCCTATGTCAACTAACGCCGGAGTTCTTCTGGGGTCCGTTCTCTTCGCAATTCTCTTTCTACTGCATATTAATGATCTGATTATGCCTGGTATCTATGCAGATGACAGCATAGTTGTGGAGAGATACCAACCAGACTCTTGGCCAGTTTGCAACCTTTCGTTGTCGACTTCCGACGCATTCAAACCAAACGGTTTGCTAAATCTTTCGTCATGCGCATAGTAGTGAAATAAGTTGCCAGCATCTGTTCTACCATCCAATGAAAATGTGAGTGTCTTTAAGGCAAGAGTGAATAGGCTTTTGTTTAATAGAGCTTCACCATCTTCTGCTACATCTTTACTTATGTAGTTGAGCGCTGGCTTAGAATAGCAAAATAAAAAGATATCGCGTAACATACAAACAGAAAAATAATACATACTCAAATTGGGAAACTCCTCGTATTTTTTAAATAGGCTAAAAGCATAAAATTAATACATGGTTTTACACTAAATGTTCATTAGGTGAAAAGTAATGCGATTATTAATAGGGAAAAGTTTTGACTTGCTAATAACAATTTATTACTGTTGATGCGAAGCTTCTGTGTCTGGCAAGCAGACTTAGCTCAGCAGCATATTATTAAGAATTAGAACGTTCGATAATGTTGAAAATATTAGTATATTTTACTTATTATCGTTGCATAAAACCGTTTTGATTTCTGGTATGGAGAAACGCTAATGAAAGTAAACTATATTATTAATTTTTATATTTTGAGTTTTTCAGTGTTTTAAAATCAATTTATAAACTAAATTCTTTATACGTCTCAGAGAAAAAATAAGGAAATGACTATATTTAATTGGTCTCTCAATATAGTATTTTCGTAAATTGTATATTTATATACAAAGCAAAAACGGTTTTTATGTAAACAAAAATATATACGTTTTGTAAATACTAGGAAAAGCACAAGTCTACTAAAACTAGTAACTACAGACGTGGTGAGTTTGTATACTATTTCCTACAGATACAGAGGATTCTTCGATTTTAGCGTCATGATCTTCAATTGTATGTGTTTCTATGTATATATATATTTGTCTATTTCTTTCGTACGCTCTCTAGCCTAAGCGGCTTCATGGGTTTTAAAATAGTTTGAAAATCCAAAAGCATCATGAGCGTTTCATTTAATTTTAATGAAAAACTAAATTGTATTCCTGACTTTTAAATTATATTATTTACTTATTTAAGTTTAGCGCTCTATTATTTTAATAGGTAGTATCGCCTACAGGGAAAAAATAATAATGTTTACCAAAATATATCGATTACACAAAGTATAAAATTAATGTAGGCTGTATGGTACATTTGTCCTTTGTCGCCTTTAAATTTTCAATAGCAAAAAAGCTTAAAAAATTTTAAAATCATTTTTCATTAAACTATGTGTACTATTACTTAATACGTAAATTTTCTCCAAACAGTTTTTTTTTTCTAAGTAGAAATTAAATGATTTATTAGAAAATATAAAATTGATAAATTAAAGTGTTTTCTTGATATATCTTGATAGTTATGATAAAGGCATTTTAAGAACACAAAATTGCTTGAGTTTGACGTGTCGAGAGTAAAGCACTACCTAATAATACTTCGCATTATGAGGCGTGAAAAATGAGGTGTCATTAAATTAGTCTTAGTTGTATAAGAGACAAAGTATCATATTTGAATTCTTCTCTTTTTAGTTAACTTTTACGCAATCAGGATTTTTAAATTACTGTTTTAACCATTTGAATTGTTATATGTAACTGGATACTATCTTAGTAGCGGCCAAAAAGAATCCATCATCCCATTTCGTTCCATCTGACTGTGGTATATTATAAAAAACTCTTATAGCTTTTGATTCATGACGGTATTACCATCTCGTTTAGGTATCGAATTCACTAGTTGGCTGGTACTTCGATCGTCAATGCGGCATGGATAAGGATATGGTTAATCCTTTTTACAAGGAGAATCCCACGTTCAAACTTTTAAGGGCTGATGGTGATAATGATATGAAGAAAAACGGATGTTTCTTAGTTAGTGTTGCCATAAAGATCTATGTATGAATTAGAAATTCCAATACGCCATACGAAAAACAAAACATTAACGCGGTAAAACTAACAACCCGAAGAGATGAGATGCAAAAGGAAGAAACTAATTTAACTCGTTTGTTACGTAGCAGACAGTAAACTATGCTGCTGTATTTAAGGCTATGTTTATAGTGGTTGCTTGTTTACTTACATATGTAAGTACACAAACAATTTACCGGGTCTGTATAATTTAAATAAATAGTTAGGCGTTAATATTTGCATAAAAAGGGATTCAGTTGTTTCAACTTGGGGTATATTTCGGTGTAATTCATTCCTTCATTGCAGCCTACAAAAAGTCCACTACTGAACATCGTGCCCCACCACAGATTGCCTCATAGAAATTTGCCTTAGTTGTCACGCTTAGCAGACAGGTTGGCAACCGCAGATTTTAATCTTTTTCGGCTGTTATCAGGAAGATGCTGCTGACCATATTCTGTTTAAGTTTTTCTTAATCGCCTCTTACGATAAAAACGGGATGTTGTGAGTGGGTATTCTAACGCTACACAAAATAATACACAGAAATCAATTTTCCAGTGAATGCCTAATACAAAATATATATATATATGGGAAGCGGGTTGGCAAATGCGCTTTTTTATTAGTTTTCGTTATTATGTTTTGTTGGAAGATGCTGGTGCCCATTTCCTGTTTCAGTTTCCATTCGTCGCCTCTTACGATACAAAAGGGATAATATGGGTAAGTGAATATTCTAACGGCGCCACTACACAGAAATCAATTTTCCGGTGTATGCCTAATCCAATATATATATATCGGAAATGACAAAATGAGATCCCAATTTTGATCTCGGAAATACATCAGGATAGCGTTAATTGTTAAAAATAATAAAAGTGTGAGAGCGTATGTTCCACTTGCTCACAATCACACACCAGTGTAAAGTGAGGTACGTAATTACATGATAACACCAAAATATGTACAGCAACAGCAACACTACTTATCTCAATGTAACACAGGGCAGCCTCTCAGCAACACCCATCCTTTTTGCCTGCACTAGAATAATTACAACAACGAACAGAACCACGACACTATCTTAGCACTAGTAGAATGACCACACCCGTTGAATGACTTAAGCCGAATCTCCCGCGCATGGCACTTACAGTGAACTTTATACTACAGACACAAGAGGGGGTTTCTCGATATACCCTCCATTCCCCCTCGATCCAACCGGGTATTTTATAGACGCTTCGACATGGCCATCCTGACGTACGACCGTGTATTTTCATGCATTCCTGTAACAAACACTATTTAGTCACCAAATCGTCCGCTCGTCCGTCCTCACACGAGCAGGTACATATTATTAGTTCGCAAAACTAAATGTTACATGGCGCTGCTTGTTGCGTTATGGCGCCATCAAGCCATGATACGGCCATCCCTGACTAGCATCCGTCCTCGGTTGCAGTGCCTGTAGACGAAATATGCTCAGAGATTAATCTAGCTCGGCCATTCTGCCAATAGAAACAAGGTCGATTTCAAATGGTACTTTACTTCTCCTAAGTCTAAGTACAATACTCTACTGTCATAATTGACAATGACCTGTTATTAAGGCTTCGTACACAGTGCTTTCAGCACAACATGATTTATTGTGAAAGGTCCGATCAACAAGTTCCAACACAGTAATTTTAACAATTTTGTTACTCTTTACAATGCATAAGCAATGCATATTCAACTCGTGAAACTTTCATTAAAATCTGTGCACCAACACAGACCAGAATCGAACCAACGATTCTTTACAATCTGCCGTCACATATGCCAGAATCGCACCAACGATTCTCCACATATCTACAGCCACATATGCTACAATACACGAGGGGCTCTGTGCACCAACACAGACCAGAATCGACCTAACGATTCTTTACAATCTGCCGTCACATATGCCAGAATCGCACCAACGATGCTCCACATATCTACAGCCACATATGCTACAACACACGTGGGGCTCTGTGCACCAACACAAGCCAAAATCGCACCAACGATTCTTTACATATCTGCCGTCACATATGCCAGAATCGCACCAACGATTCTCCACATATCCGCCGCCAAATATGCTACAACACATGAGGAGCTCTGTGCACCAACACAGACTAGAATCGCACCAACGATTCTCTACATATCTGCCGCCACATATGCCAGAATCGCACCAACGATTCTCTACATATCTGCCGCCAAACATGCTACAACACATGAGGGGCTCTGTGCACGAAAACATACAAGAATCGCACCAACGACTCTCAACAGACCCATCGCCACATGTTACTCATTAGGTGCGGTCTAAAGTTTTGAGTATGAGTATACAAGCCATTCTTTATCAGATTTGATCTCACTACAGCTGTCATCTACAATGACGTCTTATTCTCGAGGAACTTGGTGATCGGGGATCTTCCTCACATGATCATGGGGTATTTGGTACTTTGCACACTAAACTTTAACCAATTTCGGTTAAACTTATATATACTTATAATATTACTTATACTCTTGCCACTAAACTTTGCCGCAACACAATCTTTGATGAGAGAGCATTCGGCACCAGAATCATAATAAAATGGCTACGACTCACTAGTATTCATCAGCACACCGCTAGGATTGCTCACATAACAAATGTCAAGACGTCGCTCACTGCTCGCCTTTGCGGAAGGCATAAGGTAAGCGCACGTGGCTGTTAAAACAAACCAGCACACGCCATAGTTAGCTGCCATGAAGCAAGCGCACGTGGCTAAAAGAACAGCACAGGGCGTGCCGCACTCGCACTGCAAGCTGTCGCGCCACACCAGCGCTAGCGAAGCGGTGCGCCGCGTCACGCACTCGAAGCGTCAACGCGAGCAGCAGGAGCACCTGAGGGTTCATAGGCATCGTCGGGGTTGTCGTCATCATGATCTGCGTGAAAAAAAAGTTGTTAATTATCAGGACAACATACACAGTTGCCTATCCTCCCATCCATCGCGCATACGAATCCCTCAAACAGAAATACGCTCTCATACAGACGCAGACTATGATCAAGCACTTTGCTTTCACCAGTATGGATACATCTCCATACGAAGTATCTCACACATACTCTTACTTGAACGACGTGAATCCAGGGCAGCGCATGCCAGAACAGAGCCCGATGCATGTTCAGAGAACACGACTTCCGCGCATACAGAGTATTACACTTCCGCGCACAAATAGTGTACGACTTCCGCGCACACATAGTGTAAGACTTCCGAAGCACCGCCATGCATACGCGCGCTCCGGGACGGCGCCCACCACGCGTGCAGCATACGCGTTTGCCGAATCCAGGCCAAGCTACAACTGGACCCAGCAGTCCGTTCCGACTAGCAAGGAACACCCTCGCCTCATGGTCGCGCACATGTAATCACATCACACGTACTACTGTAACACATAAAAGAAAACATTAAAAAGATTCAGTCGGAAATTTACTTCAAGAAATGCAGCACTACTCTTGGGACACCATTCGCTTTTCTACGGCACCATATACTGAGCTGCGGCTACACTACAACCTCTAGTATGATGCGATCCTCATGTAAACTTAAATACTGTCTTAAATGTCAGAACTAATTTGCTCTACTTCAATTTCGTCAGTTATACTTTGGTTTTCCGGCATTTTTCTCAACTAATTAACCTTTAGATAAATTTACTTTCCTCGTTTATCAAATGGTGATCAGTAACAGCGGCAAATAACGTATCCGCGGCGTCATAAGCCGACAGCATACTTCCACTCAAGAGCGAGTGCTGCAGCACCACGCCTTCCACTAAACCCTCAACATTAAATCCCAATTTTGTCGAACACATAACACATTAGAATACAAAAATAATACCTAGTGTTTGTTATTTATCGCATGTTAAAGTAAACATGTTCTTTTTCTCGTTAATCATTTAAACATTTAGAAATTTAAAACTAGCCCACATAAATCACAGCTCGTGTATCAAATTATAACATAGCTTGAGCAAGTTAAATTTCCACTGAATGCAAACTATAACTCATTTAGAATACCTCCAACATTTCTTTTGCCATTTGTTTTCATATTTGGGTACGTTAAGAAATAATGAAAGTACTTGCGGGTACTTTTTATTATAAATCGAACAAAAAGATTTAACTTTCGGCTTAAAACATTTCACTTCAAACTTTTACTCTACCATTAAGGTATGTCAAAGTCGTAAATAGGACAAAAAAAACTTCATTAAGACATTTAACATCAAAACATAACGCGAGGCGCATCTTAGTCTTTCACCAACGTTTCGCACGCATTCGAAGGTTATATGTGGACGATAACAGGGACTTTATCCCACTTTTGATATCGGAAACGACAACAGGAGATCCCACTTCTGTTATCGGAAATGACAACAGGAGATCCTAATTTTGATCTCGGAAATACATCAGGATAGCGTTAATTGTTATAAATAATAAAAGTGTAAGAGCGGATGTTCAACTTGCTCTCTTGCTTAAGCAGTTTAATCATTATCAGTAATAAGACAACGTAACGCACTATACATTCAGTATAGTGAAGTTACAGTTCGACCACACCGTAACACGTCTCCGCCACAATCACACACCAGTGTAAAGTGAGGTACGTAATTAAATGATAACACCGAAATATGTACAGCAACAGCAACACTACTTATCTCAATGTAACACAGGGCAGCCTCTCAGCAACACCCATCTTTCTTGCCTGCACTAGAATAATTACAACAATGAACAGAACCACGACACTATCTTAGCACTAGTAGAATGACTACACCCGTTGAATGACTTAAGCGGAATCTCCCGCGCACGGCACCTACAGTGAACTTTATACTACAGACACAAGAGGCGGTTTCTCAATATACCCTCCATTCTACCTCGATCCAACCGGGTATTTTATAGACGCTCCGACATATATATATCGGAAATGACAACAGGAGATCCCACTTCTGGTGTCAGAAGTTACAACAGAGTATTCCACTTGTGATCTTGGAAATACATCAGGATAGCGTTAACTGTTAAAAATAATAAAAGTGTGAGAGCGGATGTTCAACTTGCTCTCTTGCTTACGCAGTTTAATCATTATCAGTAATAAGACAACGTAACGCACTATACATTCAGTATAGTGAAATTACAGTTCGACCACACCGTAACACGTCTCCGCTACAATCACACACCATTGTAACGTGAGGTACGTAATTACATGATAACACCAAAATATGTAAACCAACAGCAACACTACTATCTCAATGTAACACAGGGCAGCCTCTCAACAACACCAATCCTCTTTGCCTGCACTAGAAGTATTACAACAACGAACAGAACCACGACACTATCTTAGCACTAGTAGAATGACCACACTCGTTGAATGACTTAGGCGGAATCTCCCGCGCACGGCACCTTTTTTTTTACATGGGGAAATTCCTACACATATCCGGCTCGCGGGGGCAAGGACGGATTATGTCGGACTTGCACCGACTAAAAACCCCATGGTGTTCCACCCTCGTCGCATATTGGCAGGGCCACGGGAACGCTTTCGCACAAATCCGTGGCCCCACCTGCGCTGTGCGCTGGCCTCTCCTCGGGAGAGGACTACTCCTCTCCCATCTCCTTCTCAGGTAAGGCGCACCAGAACACATGGCACGCCCTCCTCCTCGGGCTCCAACTTAACATGTGCAACGGACGGCCCCGTGTCCGATGCGCGAAGGCCAAGGGGCCAGGAAAAGCTTGCACTCAAAAGCACCAGCCTTCCTGACCCCAGCGGCGGATCTGGTCTATGGCTCCGCCGCCAACCAAGATTCGGCTGCGGAGGATAGGGAGAGCGGCGCCTCGCAATACCGAAACTCCTCTCCCCCCGCAGCCCCCCCACCATCGCATCATTCAACGGTGCGGCCCCGTCAGAGTCGCGGAGGATAGAGCGAGTGGCGCATTGCCATACCAACACTCCTCTTCCACCGCGACTCCACCTCGGCTGCAGCGTGAGGGGGGAGGCCACCCCTTTCGCAGCACCCCACCGACACACATCCGAAGTGGGCTCGCCAAGCCCACTCGGAGTGGCCACCTCGGGCCGGCCATACACGCCGGGCCAGCCAAGGGGTTCCTCTTTGTTCACCGTGGGTGACCAAGCCACGGCTACTAAGCCCCCCCGCCACGACAAGGCGGGAACCCGTTCGGGGGGGCTGCGCACGGCACCTACAGTGAACTTTATACTACAGACACAAGAGCGGGTTTCTCGATATACCTTCCCTTCTACCTCGATCCAACCGGGGTATTTTATAGACGCTACGACACGGCCGTCCTGACGACCTTCTCCTCCGACCGTCCTCGGGCGTGTATTTTCATGCATTCCTGTAACAAACACCAATTCGTCCGCTCGTCCATCCTGACATGAGTGGGTACATATTATTAGTTCGCAAAACTAAATTGTTAGATGGCGCTGCTTTTTGTACTGTGGCACCATCAATCCACGACACGGCCATCTCTGACTAGCATCCGTTCTCGGTTGCAGTGCCTGTAGACAAAATATACTCCGAGATTAATCTAGCTCGGCTATTCTGCCAATAGAAACAAGGTCGATTTCAAATGGTACTTTACTTCTCCTAAGTCTAAATACAATAGTCAACTGTCATAATTGACAATGCCTTGTCATTAAGGCTTTATACACAGTGATTCCTGCACAACATGATTTATTATGAAAGGTCCGATCAACAAGTACCAACACAGTAATTTTAACAATTTTTTACTCTTTACAATTCATAAGCAATGCATATTCAACTCGTGAAACTTTCATTGAAATCTATACACCAACACAAACCAGAATCGCATCAACGATTCTTTACATATCCGCCGTCACATATGCCAGAATCGCACCGACGATTCTCTACATATCTGCCGCCAAATATGCTACAATACATTAGGGGCTCAGTGCATCAACACAGGCTAGAATCGCACCAACGATTTCCTACAGACCCATCGTCACATGTTACTCATGAGGTGCGGTCTAAGGTTTTGAGTATGAGTATACAAGCCATTCTTAATCAAATTTGGTCTCACTACCAATGTCATCAACTATGACATCTAATTCTCGATGAACTTGGGGATCGGAAATCTTCCTCACCTGATCATGGGGGTATTTGTTACTTTGCACACTAAACTTTGACAGATTTCGGTTAAATTTACAAAATTACTTACACTTTTGCCACAACACAATCTTTGATGATAGGGCATTCGGCCCAGAATCATAATAAAATGGGTACGACTCACCAGTATTCATCAGCACACCGCTGGGGTTACTCACATAGTAAACATCAACACGTCGCTCACTGCTCGCCTCTGCGGCAGGCGTAAGGCAAGCGCACGTGGCTGTTAAAACAAATCAGCACACGCCATAGTTAGCTGCCATGAAGCAAGCTCACGTGGTCAAAACAACAGCACAGGGCGTGCCGCACTCGCACAGCGAGCCGTCGCATCTCACTAGCGCCAGAGAGACGCTGCACCGTACCACGCACTCCAAAGCGTCAACGGGAACAGCAGTAGCACCTGAGGGTTCACAGGCATCTTCGAGGTTGCAGTCATCGTGATCTGCGTGAAAAACAAGTTGTTAATTATCAGGACAACATACACAGTTGCCTATTCTCTCATCCATCACACGTACGAGGCCCTCAAACAGAAATACGCTCTCATACCGTGAACTATAATAAAGCACTTCGCTTTCACAAGTATGCATACATCTCCATACGAAGTATCTCACACATACTCGTACTTGATCTTGCGAGATCCCACGTTAACCACGTGAACCACGTTAAAAACGTGAACCAGGATAGTGCCTGCCAGGACAGACCCTGACGCATGTTCAGAGAACACGACTTCCGCGCATACAGAGTATAAGACTTCCGCGCACACAGTGTACGACTTCGGCACATACATAGTGTAAGACTTCCGAGGCACGGCCGGGACGGCGCCTGTGTATACGCGTCTGCCGAAACCAGGTCATGTGATAGCTGGACCCGTCAGTCCGTTCCGACAAGTAAGGCACACACACTCACCTCAAACTCGCGCACATGTAATCACATCACACGTGCTACGATAACACAAAAGAAAACATTAAAAAGATTCAGTAGGAACTTTTCAAAAAAAAATGCAGCAGTACTCTCAGGACACTATTCATCTTTCCAGGGCACCATATACTGAGTTGCAGCTACACGACAACCTCTGGTACGGTCCGATCCGCATGTAAACTTAAATACTAACTTCAATGTCAGAACTAATTTGCTCTACTTCAATTTCGTCTGTTATACTTTGGTTTTCTGGCATTTCGTGTATCAAATTATAGCATAACTTGAGCAAGTTAAACTTACACTGAATGCAAACTATAACTCATTTAGAATACCTCCATTTTGGGTACGTTAAGAAATAATGAAAGTACTTGCGGGTACTTTTTATTATAAATCGAACAAAATGATTTAACTTTTGGCTTAAAATATTTCACTGTAAACTTTCACTCTACACTTTAATGATTCGTCAGTGTAGTAAATACGACAACAAACTTGATTTAAGAAATTGAACACAAAAACAAAACGCGAGGCACATCATAGTATTTCACCAACGTTATAACCCTCACACTATTCAAAGGTTATAACAGGTGGGCAGTAACAGGGACTTTATCCCACTTCTGATATCGGAAATGACAACAGGAGATCCCACTTCTGGTGTCGGGGATTACAACAGAGTATTCCACTTGTGATCTTGGAAATACATCAGGATAGCGTTAACTGTTAAAAATAATAAAAGCGTGAGAGCGGATGTTCAACTTGCTCTCTTGCTTACGCAGTTTACTTCGTCGTTAGTATCAAAGTGATCATTAGAAAGGTCTTGCGAAAAACGTAACCTTTTGATGGGTTTGTCTTCTGTACCAAATTTGGCATATAGGTTGCCATTTCAATACACTTCAAATACAAATGGATATATTTGACCAGCTGAGATTAACTCGCAGAAACCGACATATGTAGAGTGTTGTAACATATATAATGTATACTCTTCTTTTGTTCCATGATTGTTGTCACGACGGTCATAAGACAAAAGAGCAAATTCATCCCAATTGTTCGTCACATGACGCACAATATCTTTACGAATATCCATTGAGTGTTCTTGTGTACCGTACAACAAATAAGAAAGCGTACGGAAAATCAACTGTCAAAACATAACGACTACAAACAATTTCTTATCAATATGGAATAAATCCAGGGAAGTAATGTGATAATATTTTATTTATAGAGTAAAGTGCTTTTATTTAGGCCGTAAATGATTGTTTCAGGGAAAGATGCGGGGTACAGCAGCAATCAAATATAAAGTTATGTAATATAAAGACTTTTGAGTGCTGTAGAGATTTGTTTAGATTTTTTAATGAATATCTCTGCTCCGCTATATTAACAGCCGGATTTCCTACAGTGTCAAAATTGTGCGGACGGTAGGCTGTTTAAAGGTAAAAGGGGTTTAAATATACATATTAAACGATGCCATAGTAAAAGTATTTCAGCTTCATAGCCTACCGTAGAAATTCATAACTCCACAACACCAATCCTCTTTGCCTGCACTAGAAGAATTACAACAACGAACAGAACCACGACACTATCTTAGCACTAGTAGAATGACCACACCCGTTGAGCGGAATCTCCCGCGCACGTCACCTACAGTGAAATTTATACTACAGACACAAGATGGGGTTTCTCGATATACCCTCCATTCTACCTCGATCCAACTGGGTATTTTATAGACGCTCCGACATATATATATCTTATAATACGTAACTAACTACCTTCAGCAGGCAACATTCTGTACTCTTCGGTAGGTGATTTTAATAATTTTATTACAGCAGCGCTACTTATAGAATCTTATCATAGCACAACATATTATATCCCTCGTTCGTCCGAGATTTTCAAGAATTTGAGGTTTAAGTTTTTTTAATAACTACGCATCGCAATTGCAATTTCTTATTTCATTTAATATTCAGAAGTAAAGTTTATTAATATGCTATGCTAATTAGCAAACCCGATTATTTACACGTTGTCAAACAATATTTGAGCTAGCTGCATCAAATTTAAAGATGAGTGGGCGTAATTATTTGCAATCGATGAGCGTGGTTGTCATTTGCGATTTTAAGTTATATCTAAATTAAAATGTGATTATGATAGGGCTTGAATTTTAATGGAACTTGTTTTCGGCAGATGACAAATGCCGTAAATTAGCAAAGATAATATTAATTTGTGTACAACAGGCACGTATAACAATGTAAGTACGAAAATTAGATTCATAAATTATAGGTAAAGCCGGGTCCATATTTGATCGTCTCGATGTATTATATCGAGTAATTGTATTATAAGTATGAACTTCCGTTTCTACCAAATTGTATCGCTAGTTGTTTCACGTTAAGAATACATGTCCACACTTAACCATATCGTTGCATGTCAGCGTATCGGCACAATTACGTTCTTCATATGGACGTTAATAGACGCTTCAAATTTTGAAAATTGCGATATGATGGGAAGTAAAGAAAAACCGACAAGAAATATTACGCCGCGTATCAGGTATTGCATTACATCATCATGTGGCAATACAGTATCAAAATAAGTTAATACTACCTATCACAATACGTGTATTGTGATAGGTGTTCGAGCGGAACCAAGGCTCCAAAGTCTTTGCCAGAGATCTGTCTGCCAGAAAGTGCCAACTTTCAAAGCTGAAGACCGAGTGTGGCAGCATCGTTTCCGGGGCACCTGAGATTTTGAGTGAGATTGAGAGGTTCTATGGGCAGCTGAACACGTCGTCGTTGGAGCCACACGCAAGTGTGAGTAGCGATCCAAGAGCGAGTCTTATCTGACACTATTCCGAAGTTATCCCGGACGTCAGTCTGAGCGAGATTAGAATGGCTCTCCAGCACCTTAAAAACTGCAAGGCCCCAGGCGAGGATGGAATTACAGCGGAGCTTCTGAAAGCGGGTGGAAAACCGGTACTTGAAGTCCTTCAAAAGCTCTTTAATTCCGTTCTCCATTATGTCGAATAAGACAAGGCTTTCCTACGACGGGAGTTGCCATGTCCACTGTTGTGCTGACGAAGAAGAAGCACCCGTTCTTGCTCTATTCTTTTGCTTTGGGAACTGAGTTCTATAAAGGTCATACATATTACACAGTTTAGTTTTTTCTACCGAAATTCCTTTTGAATTCTATCGAAATTCCGCAGTTTAGTTTTTTCTACCGAAATTCCTTTTGAATTCTATCGAAATTCCGTTTGATGTGTGATGAATCGGAAGCCTTTTTGATGAAAGTATTTAAGCCGCCAAACAATGTCATCGTTCAATTTTGGACGAAAAATGAACAGTGTAAACATGAACTAACAATAAATAAATTCAAATTATTTTGTATCCTAATCAAGAACTAAATATTTATTTCGAATTATACACACGATTTGTTATTGAGGTGGAAATCTTTCCAATTTGGAGCGTCTATGTTATGTTTTTCATATTTTTAATATTTTTTAAATTGATTAGTTCCCGTACGGTGGATTCATCGCCCCATTTCATCACGTGGGCGACGTATGAGGCGAGATTATGGGCGATGCCAGAAAAATCTTATGGCTTTCGTATACATCAGGCGTAAAATATCCATTACGAGTGTCGATTAAGGCAAATACTCCCTATAATATAACGGGAAAGAAGAGAGAAAAAGAGAGAGAGAGAACGGAAGACACGAGCTACCATGTTTATTAGTGGAATTCTATGGGTCGATAAAGAAGAAGAACAGAAATTAAATGAAGAAAAAAATGTTATGTCTGTAAACACATAATCTTTTCCCCACTAACTTATTCAATACCCGCAATTGCATGTCTAGGCTATCGAATTATTTATGAAGTAAAGTACCTCTATTGATTTTATGATGCGGGTACTTAACACTATATTGTTATCAATATCAGACTTATTTGTTATTGTAGAAATAATTGATTAATTTGAGATTGCGAAATAATTATTATTTAGAACAAAACTTATATAATGACTTATATTTATTTATATTGTTTATGATAATATATCAAATTGTTTAAAGTCCGTACGGTGAGAGTTGATAAAAAAGCAGGGTTCCTAAACTCATTACAATTTGCGGCCCGCTAATTATTTTTACTGCAAATATATTGATACCCCTGAGGACACTGACATCGAACGCCTCTTTTCCAGTAAAAATGGTCTTCAGTTATTTACGCTACCATATTACGAACAAAATAGCTGTAAGCTGCTATTTTACGCTAGAATTTTATGAGAGCGTGGTCTTTCCTCGGTCGAGCTGACCTATTTGTGGTACAACTATAATTAAATTGAATGGGTTGTTACGTGTGATTTATGAATTATTTTTATTAATTCAAATACAACACATAATTTCGGAGATTAAAGAAATTAATCACACATTCTATTTTAATACTATAATCTATATTATACATTTGTAAATAGATTGGGTATCATATATTTGAATAAACTATTTAAACAATAAAATAAAAGTAAATTGAGTATA
Organism: Parnassius mnemosyne; assembly: GCA_963668995.1. Lineage (NCBI taxonomy): Eukaryota > Metazoa > Arthropoda > Insecta > Lepidoptera > Papilionidae > Parnassius > Parnassius mnemosyne. Next base: position 13,113,145 of record CAVLGL010000035.1, on the reverse strand, counting down.
TAAGCCTCACGGAGTCTATAATGAGCCCACTGAGGTTCAGACTATTTTCCATCTTAAGATATTTGAATTAACGATAATATAAATCAATAGTTTTCAGCTGCAGAAAACTCTAAATAGAAACTTTAATATTCCTAAAGTATTTTGAATAAATGTTTTGTATGCTGTGAATATATATTTTATATGACAATAAAAAATAATGCTATGAACCGTATGTTTGTCAACATTTTTAAACGATTTATTTTTTAATATCTATACTAGTAATATAATAAAGCGGAAGAGTTTTTTGTTTTTTTTTTTGTTTGTTTTAACGCGCTAATCTCTGGAACTACCAGTCCGATTTGAAAAATCCTTTTTGTATATTATAGCCAGATTCATGTAGAATAGTATAGGCTATCCAGCTGTTTAGGCCAAACAATTAACTTTTGAAATTTGCATTCGCACTCGTTCCGCCCGCTGACTTGTAAAGGTCACCTTGGCCCCACTTCCGTGCGTCGTCGAGTAGAAGGGCGCGAGGTCAGAACGTGAGTGCAAAAGAGTTGCTATAATACAGTGCTATCGAGAGCACGTTTTAAAGTCGCCCGGGAAACCTCCATTTCTGGAGTCGCTTTTGTTAGCTGATGTTGCCACGACGAAGGTTTCTTTGTTAAGTCTAGAATTCGACGCCGGGCTGACAAATTGTTAGGAAGTTAACCTTGACTGAGATCAAAGTCTGAATTGCGTGTTATGCGCGCCTAATTTACCGCGAATTTGGTTATTCTAATTTGCTAGCATATAAGTGCATTTGGCATGTGCATGGCAGTGGGCCGACCATATAGCTCGAAGAACCGACAACCGATGGGGAAGAAAGGTTCTCGAGTGGCAGCCTCGTACCGGTAGGCGAAGTGTAGGGCGTCCCCCCACGAGATGGAGTGACGACCTGGTAAGACATGCAGGAAGTCGATGGATGCAGGTGGCTCAGGACCGTGTTTTGTGGCATTCTTTGGGGGAGGCCTATGTTCAGCAGTGGACTTGTGAAGGGCTGTAATGATGATGATGATGATGAAGTGCATTTGAAAATATTAATTTGCTCGAGTGGCCTTTGATATAGTTCGGATACGTTTTCGGTATTAGAGGTTTGTTACGCTTTAGTTTGGTGTTAGTGGCGTCTGGAAGTATAGTTAATAGACTGTCCTAGTGAAGAAGGAAGAAAGTGACGATGGGTGACGCCGCGCAAGATTACCACAATTTGGAGCGGCGCCGAAGTCCAGGCTGTTGCCGACTTCGAAGGTCCTGGCAGGTCTATCACCACTAACACCACAAACCACCACTACACTTAACACATACACACCTACGGCCTGACCGAGCCCTGAGACAGTAGTCGCCTCACATACAGGTAAGTAATATCTATTTGATTAGCCTCCCCTTTAATTGTAGTAGGATACAACATTTTCCATATAGTTTATTGTGATAGAACATTTCCACGCGGCCATATTGAGGCCCGACCTACGTCTGCTCGTGAAGTCTTCTTCTGAATGGGCCCCGGAGGATTTGACCTTTGTAGGAGCAGCCGTAGGCCGTAACACCAGCATTAAGCTATATCACTCAGTTAGCCTTAAATATGGATATTTTTTAAGCAAGTCAGAAGAAAAAGCACTCCCGAAATGATTTATCCGCGTACGCTGATGTTATCGTTAGGGATACGTAAATACAATGTTCGAAAAAAATATAGATCTTTACTCCGGCTCAAAAACAGTACGCGATACCATATATCTATTTCTTATACATAAGCAATAATTAGATATTTTGTGACAAAAAAATTGAAAATTTAAAAGTGATTTATGAGTGTTATTATTAGGCATGGCTTATTTATCCTTACGAACGAAAGTTACTTCATCATCAAGACAATTTTATGAAGATAAACTTTGTTATTTATACCATGTTATTTGGACGCATATTTTAAAAGATAATGTAAAATTAAAATAATTCAATACTTGGCTGGGCGCGCGAACTACACATAAACCCTAGTCGCCCGGTGAGAACTGCGAGAAGCCAGTACAGAAAGCTTCTAAGAGCGAGGTTAGTTCAATCATTACAGCTAAAATAAATTCAAAATTAATTGAGTACTTTTATGACAATGATTATTTACATCTTTATTTCTGACATCTTTTATTTCACGTTGCTATGGCATTTTAAAAATTTTATTGATTAATAAATATGAGAGTTTGATAGCTCAAGAATCATTTCATGCTTACACACTTTTCTTGTATTGTGTACGGTTTTTACGGGCACTTTCTGTAACGTGGGGGGGGGGAGGACGCTCAACCGGGAGGGGGAGGGAAAGTGGATAAAACTTAACTTCGCTCTAGGGTGAGTTGGGGGAAGATGAAAAACGGGGTAAGACAAAAAAGCATCAGTAAAAACAGATTTTGTGTAATTTATCCAATGCGGGTAACATCCATACTCGTAAGACCGCCATTTTGTTACGTACCATACCTAAGTCGGCACTTGTCGTTTTGAGGGATCGGTTGTGTGTTATAAGGGAATATCTACGCTGTGAATTTTACGCGAGCAAGTCCGGTGTTTTAATCTTACCCCGTGTCGTGTAACTTGATTTACGAGGTAGGTACGAGTTTTTTTATTTGTATACATACTTCTTATTTTTAATTGGTAGTTATGTTGCTATGTCTAAATATCGCTACTTTTTGAATTTTAGAATTTATTGTAACATTCCGTCTTTACCCGCCAATATAAATGTAAGATAAACATATAAAAGTTTCCATCTTGCCCCGTTTTCAAAAGTCATACAAATGGTCTCATGTTCTCAAACTGTACCTGAAAAAATGTTTTGTTTTGTTACAGCCATTATATAAATTGTCAGCGGCACAATTTCAGCTAATATTATCTAAAGGTATTTATTTTAATTTTTGTATATTATAAGAGAGGCAAAAAGAGCAAGCGGGTCACCTGATGGCTAAGTGATTTCACCGCTGCCCATAGACACAAGAAACAACAGGAGTGTTACTTGTGCGTTGCCTTCTCATAAGGTATAGGAACAGGATTCGTAGGAACTTAAAGAAAGGGGAAAGACCACCAGACACTCGTTAGTAAATGCAACATCACAGCTCCTAGAACAATGCAACGTCACATCGGTTTATCTAGCAAACGTCAACATTCGAGTGGCCTTAAGAAAAGGGGAAAAGGAACGGGCACCTGGAACTCTCACTCACTAGACGAAATATGGCAGCCACTAAGAAGCTCACCACTTCACGCTGATTTTCTGTAAGAGGGTTGTATAGCACCGGTCGACCCTGCTCATGTGTTACAGTGAACTGTAGACGTGGATCTACTACCAATTTTTTTTTATTAATGTTTAGATATAATTTTTTTAAGTTTTTCTATGTGGTCTATATTTTTAGTTGTGACATTTTTCTAAGATCTTATTAATTCGTTAGCTGTTTAATTTTGAAATATTTAATTTTTTACGTTTTTTGCTACATATTTTGTTGACCAAAATGATAAAAGGTACATGTACGTAATTGTGTTTAAAATTATCATGGCATTAACAATAAAAAAAATATATGATTGATATCTTTCATTTTCTGTATAATCTTATCCAAGTAAAGTGAAAAGTTTGAGAAACTCTAGTTCAATCTTTCCCTGGCGGGGCAAGATTGAAATATAAAAAAGAAATAATTTGTGTTATCTGTGTTATTTGAAGGTATTTTGATATTATAGACAGATCTGAAGTGTCAGGACAATTAAAATTGTAGTCTACTGACCGTCAATATCGTCTGACATTAATTTGAACAATTTTAGAAACTACTTCGATCTTACCCCACCACCCTTTCATCTTTCCCCCTGTTTTTTTTTCTTTCGATAAAAACATTGTAATTATTTTTTTTTCCTTTCGAATAAATATAACAGGGATTTATCGATATGACATAAAAATATGCTCTTTGTACTTTATTCACTATAGATATAATTTTCTATATATATAATATATGTTCTACAAGATGTCAAACACAACACCGCTCATCTCATCAAAAAACCGTTCGATCTTCCCCCAACTCACCCTACATCATACATAATACGCCGACAGATAAAAGTACTCCATTAATTATGCCAATTTTTCCATGCATTGCTATCAAATAAAATATTTAATTGCAATTATAAAATGCTTGAACTAGGTCATGTCGCGCACAGCTAGTTAATAGATAAAAAGCCTTATTGTTAAACGCTTGAAATGTTAAGTATGTTCTTATCAGTGCCGATTCATGTATATATATGATCATTTTAAAAGTAAACCCCCATAAGTGTAGTCGAACACACTGCGATACTATTGAATTAAATATGAAGTTTTTGTTTTTATTTGCCTTTTATACGATTGTGTATTTTGGATTTGTAAGTGGAGTAGATAGTGGGTACAGAACTTATGAGAATTATAAATATATTAAAGTTCAAGGAGATAGAACGGGAATAGAAATATTAAAATTAGCACTGCAAGACAAAGATGTAGGCATTTTTTTCATTTTTATATGCAATGTGCAAGATAGAATTTAAAACTTATAATTTGAATTTATTTTTAGGACTCATTGGTCTATAGTGACACTCGAGATGGAGCCGAAATTGTTGTGGCACCAGATTCAGAAATACTTTTTAATAAAATAATTGCTACAGAGAATTTGAATGCTACAGTCTTATATAATGACATTTCAGAGTAAGTTTTTGAGTAGAATTTTAAGGAATTACCAAGAATTGTTTGGTCAGATATCATTTCACAATATGTTTAGTTAAGTAATTATTTTCGAAGATTAATAAATAAACAACAAATGTTGTACGTGTGCGTGTTGAGAATTTAATGAATGAGACTATATTTTATACGTTAAGTTCCCCACTTTATTTAAAAAAGACAATATTATTTAAATTTTGATTTTGTAGGATAATTCTTATGGAAAAGTCGATGCGCCGACGTAATCGCAAATTTTCATGGACTGCATATTTCGACATTGATGATGTAAGTAATTTGATGTTTAACGTTATATTTCTTCATAAGCCCATTAATATCCGCAGATAAACGTGGGCCCATTTTCCATTTAAGAAAGGATTTGCTATAACGTAACGCCACGTTTGACAGATGGACTGTTGATCGCAGTATAAGACTTGTACGTGTGACATTGCTCCATTAACAAGTCTGGGTATTATTGAATATGTTTAAAGAAAGAATTTCTCAAATATAACAAACATATAATACGGGTTAGTAAGGCTCGTGTTAAATTTTTAATCAAAACCTAGATTAGAACTCTTTGGTTGTCGTATGAATGGGTCGGCTCGACCAGGGTATGACCACGTTCTCACAGAATACCAGCGTAAAATAACAGCTTGATGGAGCTGTGTTTCGTATGTGAGTGCAGAGACCCGGATACCTTATTTATTGTCACAAGGCATTCTATCTTAGGCCTCACTTTGCATTTTCGTAATTATTATGTCCACTAATAATTTTTCTGGAAAAATGCAAAAATATATTTAAAATATGTCCACAAACTTTCTATTATGATGCCTTCGAATTTTTATCAGAAGTTCTAAAGTGCTGATTTTGATGTCGGAATTTTTTTCCCTTGTGTATCAGTTATTAGGTCTGAATCCCTGGATATAAATTTATGAAGGAATAAGTGGTGGAAAAATATTTCTCCTTAAAATTACTAATAGTTACTTTTAATTTTAAATAATTTACTAATAGCCATTTTTATTTTTAACAACAAAGCAAATGATACAGCTGTTTTCTACAATATGAACGAATTTTTAATTTGTTAGCAACCCTAATCAGTCTTTTATATCGCTTACAAAATTGTTTAGCTTGTTTATTTTTATGTTTCATTTAAGTAAAATATGATTAGTTTTTTTTTCATGAAAACATTAAGTTTCTTCGGTTTAGTGCTAAGAATAACTTATCAAAGTCAGAGTGAACAGCCGGAGACTTTAAATATAGGTTATCTTAGCTGCGAGCACATAAGTTTTAAAAATATGTTAATACGAATAAAGAAGTCTTTTTTTTATAGAATAAGGGTGACAAACGAGCACACAGTCCACCTGATGGTAAGTGGTTGCTGTGGCCCATAGTCATCTTCATCTATCCTCAATAAAGACTCAAGATGCAGATGCGTTGTCACCCGTGAGGACTAAGATGGACTGCCTCTTTTCCAGTAAAATGGCTCTCCGGTTCTCTACACTCACCATACGAAACACATCAGCATTAAGCTGCTTTTTTACGCTGGTATTCTGTGAGAGCGTGGTCCTTCCCTGGTCGAGCCGACCCATTCGTGCTACACCTATATTATTAATATAGCTGCAGCATGGCTCTACCACGTACTAAGTCTTAACTAAGTTAGACTAACTTTCTTATAGTAGTTATTACAATCGTCATCTTCTTAATTAGCCTCTTGAATACATGGTTGGAATATAGGTATTAGAGAGAGACATAGGTATGAGAGATTAGAACTAGCTGTTCGTGGGAGCAGGTACGAACATTCTTCTTTTTCTACCACTAGGCGTGCGTCCACTGCTGTGAGAGCCAGTATAATTACATGTTGTAAGGCATTATATCTTACTTCTTAAAGTTCTGTATCTTTCTTTGTATGAAGTTGATCGCTGGTGTCCATGGGCTGCTGTAGCCAACTACAGCCACACTAGCTTACCATCAGGGCTGTAAGTGCGTTTGTCACTTCATTATTATAAAAAAGGTGCACTACCTATTAGGCCACATTTACTTATTTTCACCTATTTTGCGTCATGCTTTGCGCTCCCAGCTGGGCGCGATTTGTTAAGCGCAGGGACGATATTTTGCCGATGATTGATTATTCTGCTTTCAACCAATTGTCTGTATGGCTTATGTTTGTACGTGTACGTGAGATTAGTAATTGATAATAAAGATAAGATATTTAATGATAAAGTTCGCAAAGTCTCTCGGATGAATAAGTATTCATAGTAAACGACTAAAACTTTCCGGTATTTCATCACTATATCGTCATTGGAAAGTCTAAAAGATTCAACAATAATGAGGACATAAAATAACTGTCACAATTTGGGTTTAATCTAGTCAAATAATTTTCGTATATAAATTATGAAATTTTTTTAAATTATGGATCTCCTACGATTTAAATTTCGTTTTTGTACAAAAACTGTCAACTTTTTGTCTAGTTAATTAATTTACATTTGTTAAGGGTAAAAAATATATTATATTTTTATCAATAAAGTGAAATTTACATATTATTGTGTATTAAACCTGTATACACTTCGTAAAGAATAATTTAAAATTAAAAATTTTGTACAGCCGACTTCAATATAAGTTATTTAAGAATAACTTAAAAACTATTGGTCTGACCTTGATCAAATTCATATGGAACCACACGAGAAGTACCAGCTTTCAAATAAAAAAAGAATCATCGAAATCGGTTCACCCAGAAAAAAGTTCTGAGGTAACACACATAAAAAAAAACGAAAAAAAAAACATACACCGGCTCCTTTTTGGAAGTCGGTAGAAAAGTGGATATCGTTATAAAAAAGACGAAGTAAGAAGTTGAATGACTTTAATATTAATTTCACTTAAATACATTACAATAAGTCTAAAGACTTTAAAATAAAATTATATATTGCATTTTGTTGTTATACTATGTTTATGACAATTAAAACAAATATAGTTATTGGGGACTCCAGTAAAATAAGAATGTTCGAATTGATAAATTTATATTTTCTTAAATTATTAACGTGATACGACATATAAATTGAACTATATATTTCTACGTAGTGTTTAAAGTAACTGCCACATTTAATGAATAAATTCTCGCACACATTAACGTAACACCATGCAATGCGTGTGTGACTATCTTGCGCTCACAATTTAATACATTTATATTTTTCTTTCAGATTTATGGCTTCTTGAGGAACATGAGTGAAACGTATTCGGAATGGTCGGAACTTATCGTGGGCGGCCAGAGCTATCAGGGCCGCTCGATACTAGGACTGCGGATCAATACGCCCGGGAGCAAGGATTCACCTAAGCCGGTCGTCTTTATTGAATCCGGTATCATCTATACATAATGTTCTTTTTATTAAATGAATTTTCGTACAGAAAAGTAGTTGAATAATATGTCGCCATGTGTTTTTCCATCCGATTACAATAGGTGTTTGTTAACTTAAGCAATGCGTTTTGCCATCTTCGGCTGTACCACCATTTACTAGCAAGTGGTATAATCGTCATTGTCATTCATATCATAGTAATTTATTTATCTCTTTGACTGTGTCCTCATTTGTCACCGTATTCTATAAAACAAGGAGGTACGGAATCACTAACATCCGGCCAACTTTTACACCTATTTAAAGAATAGTTAGATCACTTCCTTCAGGTTTTTTTTTAAATAAGATTTACTCGAATCTTGTTTATTTTCTTTTGTCAGGAATTCATGCCAGAGAATGGATTGCTCCAGCAACAACAACGTACTTTATAAACGAACTTCTAACGAGCAATGACCCAAACATAACAGCATTGAGGGATCAATTTGACTGGCGCATCTTTCCATCCGTAAATCCTGATGGCTACCACTACAGTTATACCGTGGTAAATAATATTGGAAAATTTATGTTATTTTTGTTTCTAGGTACAGTTGTGGGTAATATACGGTTTCATTTACAATGAAAGATAATTTTTAGTCAATTTGTGCTATATTTCTTAAAAACCACCATGGACGAGCCGTGGTACACAAGTACGGGAGTAACCCAGGTTCGATCACTGCCAGCACCAAAATATTTCAAAGGGATGTGAAGTCCGCCAAATGATTGCAGCGTGTCGGACACTTCCGCAAAAATGAAAGAGTGCTTGTGTCCAGCAGTGGGACGTATATATAGGCTGTGACTTTACTTTTACTTTAATTTTTTCTTTGAAATTAGTTTTATTCAGTTTGTAGTATTCGCTTAAAATAAGCATTCTTAAATGTAATAAAAAAGTCTCAAAGACTTTAAGTTGGTAATAAAATAGCAGTAGCACAGTGCTGGTGAGGGCTATAAAGTTTCTCTGTGAATTCCTCTGCGTGATATAATCCGTTACTGATGATGAAATTTGCGGTACCAGAGTAATCGACTTAGCCTCATGGATCTGTAAGCTAAAATGTCAAAAACTAACAAGTAATAGGGAAGAAAGGTTCCAGAATGGCATCGTCGTACCAGTTAGTGGAGTGAACTTAATCAAAATATGCTTCCCTCCGATTATAAAATGCCTCCTCACATGATCGCTAATGACAATTCTTTTAATTGCAATAAAAAAGGTATATTTTTAAATTTAGTATTTTGAGTTTATAAGTTTGACTTATTTGTTGTAATCATCATAATAATCTAGGGTAATCATATTATGACGTATAAATATTAGTGGACTGTCATAATGATATAGTATACATATATAGTAGTTTACAAAATACTTTTCTCGTTTTTAGGATCGTTTTTGGAGGAAAACTGTGTCGGGATTCGGCAGCAGTTGTTTTGGTGCAGATCCGAACAGAAACTGGAATTATAATTGGGGACGTAAGTTTAATTTAAATGTAAATACTTTTAATTGGTATATATGTTCATTCTCCCTACAAAGTTGAGATGGAGTCATTAAGAATCCATGTCCCTATCATCTCGTCACGTGATGTCTTAAGAGACAACTTAGGGAATTTCAAGAAAACCTTCATAGCCTCCAATAGATGACGGTATAAGTTATATCCGATGTAAAACACCGAGACAGGGAGCAGTGTCAATCAAAACATGAAAAAATGTAGTCAGAAATCTACTTGTCAAGCATAGTAATTACGACAAGGAATCTAGCAACAGACTCCAGGAGTGGACTTTTTAGGGATTGATGTGTAGGATTGAGAGTGATTTCTCTTACATTCCTCACTCAGAATCCAATACCCCATATCGTCCTGCGGGTGCTTGTGGAGCAGGAGATGGGCAGCAACATCTTCCTAATAACATGTTTGGGTTTTTCGTGGGTGGGTGATAAATAAGTGCATACGTGTTCGTCCCATTTTAATTACTATTTAATTAATAAACAAATAACTTACATTTAATTTAGGGACATCATCACTTATTAAAACACGTAAATTATTTTAAAGTAAAAGTACAATTTGGTTATGCAAAAGATCTTTTTTTCCATTGCACCGCACTGCTGGAGCACAATTTTTCTCCAATCACTTTGTGAAATTTTAAGAACACTATGGCCACAATTGCTGACATTGCCGAAACTTAGAGGTCCCTGGAAGTGTTAATCACTCGTCGGATGGAAGAGTTTGAGAAGTTCTCAGTTCAGTTCAGTTCTACCAAAGCTGTTGCCGCTGAGAAGGTTGATCAGGATTTTGCTTCGTTTCGAGACTTTGTTCAAGATACGTTCAACCTGCTTACCTAAATGGAGTTAAGTCGGTCAGTTGACACAATTGAGACAAGACACCATAGAAAACATCTCTTCTTAAGAGGTGTTCCAGAAAAAGCAGATGAAGATGTGCCCAATGTTGTTGTAAGCATCCTTCAGAAACACTTGATTATGACGAAACTCTCATCATCTATCCGGATGGCTCATAGACTCGGTATGGCTAAGACGGATCACAACTGACCGATACTTTTCCGTTCTACTGATTTCTCAATGCTTTCTACCTCCTGGTATAAAAATACTATGGGACCACCGTTTACGTTATTCGAGTTTCTCACAAAATACAGGCAGAATTTGTTCATGCAAGCTCGAAGACAATTTGGTATGAAAAAGGTCTGGTCTTCAAATGGCTTCATCAGAGTCAGGTTGCCCGATGGTTCCCGCCAGAGTATTCAATCCAATGAAGACTTCAACCGGCTGATAGGTCAATATAGCAAGTTAGGATGTGACGAGGAATCTCAACTGGTGATGAAAGAAACAAGGGCTTAGAGGAGCCTGGAAATACGCGCAGTGAAGTACCATGAACTAGGAGTACGGTTAAAAGCACTGATATTAGATAATTGTTACGATAATTTGTTTGATGATTATACATACACGGTCGTGTTGGTACTAGTTGTTCAACTTAATAGCGTTAGCGCAGGTCTCGTTTTTTTCTATACAGTGAATGCAATCCGCATTTTTCTCATTCGCTAGGCGGTCAAAGTTGGTAAACAACTAGTTAAAGTAATTATCAACCATATCTTTTTTTTTAAATTACGTTACCCCCACAGTAGGATTTTCTCCTGTATCGTGGTGGAAGTTTACACACATAAATTGCAAAGGACAAACATCCAGACCCGGAACAATTATTTGGCCATACAAATACTTGTTCCGTGCGGGATTCGAACCCGCGGCACCCAGCGTAGCAGCTCATTGCTAAGCCACTGCGCTACGGAGCCGTGTATGAAAAAATGTGGCATCAAATAGGTCTCCATATATATATGTGTATGTCTAGGGCTACGAACTAACATTATGAAATATTTTATTAGTGGTGTTTCAATATCTTATATTTTAATAAATCAGGTGCATAAGAACAACTATTGAAGTGTTTATGTTTAATGTTTTCTGATAGTTTTATTCACCTAATTCTAATTATTTATATGAATTTAAAGAGGCACTTCTTTCAATTTGATCACATTTTAATTGATTTTAATACGAATCTTCACAGTGAAAATCCCAAATCATGTGGATTTCGTTCAACTATTGAGTTGGCAAACCCATCAAAATCTTACTACTGATGATACATTGTTAGATTTGATATGTCTCCTCAGGAAAACGTGTTGCCTGCCACGGACAGCTGCCCTGCTCCAAGTTTCTCGCGACATGACTTGCTATTCATTTCCTATAATATTAAACCTCCTAAAGCAAAGCCAGTAATAGCCCGTCTGCGTAATTTTGCTTAGCTAAAAGTCGAAGGGCTCCTACATGATGCTTCACTTTTAGACTATAGCGATACATTTAACGCAGAGAGTATTGATGACAAGATTACGACATTTAATTGTAGTATTCATAAGCTGTTTGACAAACACGCACCTATTTGTGACGTTAGGTCAAAACTTTTGCCTGCGCCATGTGTTACTGAAAATATCCATAAATCCATGTCTAAGCACGATCAGATGTTTAGGAATTTCAAGCAGAATCGTTGTGAACTCAACTGGACAAAACTCAAAGCTGTGAGAAATCGATGTAATCAGATGGTACGAACCGGTTAACGCCGCTATATTCACGATAATATCATGAACTCTTCTATGGATGATACATGGAAATTTCTCCGGACGATCGGAGTCGGAACTACATGTAACGTGGACCCTGAAATCATTTCTATAAGTGATCTCAGTTTACATTTTTCTTCAACTACCTAAATCCAGGCTTCTGTTTAATCACTTGGGATTTTCCTACACTTTGAAGAATAGCATTTGTTATTCCGCTGTCCAAAACAAATAACCCCAGTTCTTTCTCTCACTTTCGCCCAATATCCGTTCTCCCTTTTTTATCTAAAGTTCTTGAAGCCATAGTCCACAAACAAATTTTTAGCTACATTTACAAAAATAACTTTCTTAGAACACATCAATCTGGTATTAGGCCTGGGCACAGTAATACTAGAGCTCTTTTGAAAGATACGGAATGTTTTGGTACTGGAATGGAGAACTCAAAATTGACTGTGCTAGTCTTAATAGATTTCTATAATGCTTTAACGCTGTCGATAATGATATTATCCTAGCTATACTTCGTCACCTGGGTTTCTCTTAGTCAACGCGGGACGGGTGCTCGTTGCCTGCTGGCGTTCCTCAAGGCGGAATTCTCTCTCCTCTCTGTTCTTCTGTTTGGGATGTAATGAGATTTATAAAGACTGTTCTCAGTCTTTATAAATCTCATTACATCCCAAATTCGCTGTTCGTACTATCTGTATGCTGATTACTTACAAATTTATGCTCAAGCTGAGATGGCATGTATCGGCGATGTGATTAAGAAGCTCAACTGTGATCTCAATTGTATTTCTAATTGGTCAAACAGATTTGGTTTGAAGGTTAATTCATCAAAATGTCAGGCTATTGTGGTTGATAGTTCTCTTAGACTAAGTAAATTTGATATGAAGACGATACCTCCCATAATCTATTGTTAATAATAATGTTATTGTTCCTTACTCAACAACTGTTAAAGATCTTGGCTTAATTATAGACAACACCCTCAGTTGGCGACCGCATATATATGAAGTAAGTAATAAAGTCACTAAAACTCTGCCTTATCTGTAATCGTTTAGGGCAATGCTAATACAAACTCTAGTGCTGCCGATTTTAGATTATGCAGATGTTTGCTATACTTATGCCTCGCAAGAACTTCTAAACAAACTGGATCGACTTCTATAAATATTATATATGCTTCATAATTAATTGTATATGCTTCATTTTCAGTATATGTAAATACGACCACATTTCCTCTTATTGTTCTCAGCTTAAATGGCTACCTCTCCATTATCGCAGGGATTCCAGAATGCTGTGTTATTTTCACTTTAACACGATCTGTTTGTCCCTGAATATCTGAAATGCAAACTTCAGTATCGGGGTGATTGTCATAAATGTTGTCTCCATTCTATGGAAAAATCTAACATCCATGTTCTCCTCTGTGACACTAGCTTTTTACACAAATTTTTTATTCCGCATCATTCAAACGCTTGCTCTGAAATCACTATCACTATGATATCTGCTTCTAATTTTTATATATGGCGATAGGTGGCGTCCCATTTTTGAGTAGTGCGTATATAGGGGAGGCGGGAGGATAGAAAATACTTAGAAAAGGATATTATATCGGGACTGTTCTAAAGCCACAACAAATATATTTTTGTAATTATGTTTATAATATGTATCTTAATATGTAGTAATAGTTATAGTAATATTATGTAGACATAGATATTTTTTACTTAGCTGTTTGCACTTTGCACCCACAATATCTTCTCTGCTTAGGCTGGAGGTAGACTGGTAGTGAATGCCCTGTTGCTTTAAGTTACCCTTTTTGTACTTGGTATGCAAATAACGCATAAATAAATAAATAAAAATTCAAAATAATAAATAATAATGCGCTGGCTATTCCGCCTGCTAAGCGTGACATCTACGAGTATGGCAAATATAGAGAAATATAGGCAATCTATGGGAGAGATCTACACTGAGTAGGGTACTTTTGATAAGATGTATCTAATAAATAAAAGAATGATGAAATCGATGAGTAGGAAAAAGTAGTGGTCGGATATGGGTTCACGTTTGTGTTTATTTTGTATGTAAACGTTAACATTACTGAATGTGATGTTATTCCTAATGATTAAAATTTTTCAAGAATTTCGAAGGTTAGTTTAAACACACTACATAATTGTTTAATGCAATGCTTTCAAAGTAAAAGTCAGTCCTGAAAATTAATAATTATCATGTCGCCTTAACGTTTTGGTTAACAAACAAAATCATGCTCCATAATTCAGTATTCGAGTAATTTTAGCCAAGCTGTTGCTTCCGGTACATGGCAATATTACGATCTCGATTCCGCTAAATGGCAGATGTAGCACCAATAGTTTAAAACTCATATTATATTAATCAATTCATCAAATTTCAATTAAAGAGTGACTTGTAATCTATAAAGTTGAATTACGTATAATATTATATCTATTCATATCCAGCTGTTCAACTTTTATAAGTTAAAGGAAAATAAGACGCCACTTCGCCATTATAGTAAAAAAACAACGTTACCTTAAAGTTGTATGAATCTTTTACGCTATACAAATTTTTTTTTCAGAATTTTCGTCATCGAATAATCCTTGTGACTACCAAATATACGCTGGATCGCAACCATTTTCTGAAATAGAGACCCGTACTTTATCGTCATATATTGAGAATATAAGCAACTTATTGGCCTATATCAGTTTCCATTCTAAAGCGGCGATGTTATTAGTCCCCTATTCAGACTCCACTAAACGTATTGATAATTACGACGATTTGGTAAGTTTTGGTACTTTTTACGCAACTGCTCCAGTAGTATGATAATGTATTTCGAGTGTATGCATGTCTATTTGTTTGACATCCCTTGTAGCCTAAATGGCTTGATTTATTGTAATATATGGGGTGTTGTAAGATTTAATTTAATTATAGAAGTGACATAGGGTATATAATATTTAAATTTTTAACATAAATTAAATTTAGTTAAGACCATAAAGAAGTACCTACGGCCTGGTTACCTTTTTTATAGGATAAGGGTGACAAACGAGCACACAGTCCAACTGATGTAAAGTGGTTGTTACGGCCGATAAACATCTACATCTATCCTCGATTACGTATCAAAATGTAGATGCGTTGTAAAATTTCAAACTTTAAAGAGGCTGTATTTTTTTTAATTTATAAAAATGAGTTTATTTGTTTCGTTATAATTTATAATTCTATAAACCTTAAAACGTTTGTTACAATTGTTTAGTTTAATTTTGTTGATTTAGTTTAATTTAGTTATTTAGTAGCAAGTTAAAAAAATGATCTCCAAAGTAACTCGAGACTTAAAATGTTATGTGTAAATACGCTTACATATTTTATAAACGTGTAAAGGCGGGTAAGAATACTCACTATCCCATATCTTCCCGTGGGTGTCGGGCGACAGAGGGAACCTGAGACAGAAGTTGGGCAGCAGCATCTTTCAGATAACAGCAAAACAACAATAAAAAAACTGCGGTTGCCAACCCGCTCACCAAGCGTGGCAACTATGGCAATATACCCCCCCCCCCGCCATGAAAGTAACGAAGAGACGGCCCCCAGTCCCCGGCGGTGGATTAGAGCACGAGGGGGATGGAGCGTTGACTTCATTAGACGAGACCTCTCCAACTTAACGTTTAGGTTCAGTGTGCCTCTAACCATTCGGTGATCGCTGCCGGTTTTCACCCTCGCAATCACGGAGACATCACTGAACAGTTGTCGTCTGGTCGTCATAATGAAGTCTATCTCATTTTTGTCGAACCGTCGGGGCTCGACCAGGTCCACTTCCTGTGGGGCCGCTTCTGGAAGAAAGAGTTCATCATAAAGAGTCCCTCTTTCTCCATGAAGTCGGCCAGCTGCTGGCCCCTTGGGTTCCGTTACCCTATTCCGAAATTCCCTACTTTCAGCTCACCGTGCTCTCTTGTGTGGAAAACCGGTACTTGAAGTCCTTCAGAAGCTCTTTAATTCCGTCTTCCATGGCGGCACTACACCGGAGGCGTAGAGCAGAAGTGCGGTGGTCTTATTCTTCAAGAAAGGTGACAACACTCTCTTGAAGAACTACAGACCGATTTCCCTTCTGAGCCGCGTCTACGTGCTGTTTTCGAGAGTCATTACGAATCGTATCGCGCGCAGACTTGACGACTTCCAGCCTCCCGAACAAGCCGGTTTCCGAAAAGGCTTTAGGACCATAGACCACATACATACCCTTCGGTAAATTGTACAGAAGTCCGAGGAGTACAATTTGCAACTATGTCTGGCGTATGTGGACTATGAGAAAGCCTTTGATTCTGTCGAAATTTGGGCGGTGCTGCAGTCCCTTCAGCGATGCCAAGTTGACTGTCGGTATATCGAAGTGCTGAAGTGCTTGTACAGTAGGGCTACGATGGCTATCCGAGTACAGAACCAGAGTACGAAACCTATCCAATTGCAGAGAGGTGTAAGACAGGGTGACGTGATATCCCCGAAACTCTTCACCGCTGCATTGAAAGACGTTTTCAAGCTTCTGGAGTGGAAAGGATAAGGTATCAACATCAATGGCGAGTACATCACTCATCTTTGATTTGCCGACGATATAGTCCTTATGGGAGAATCGCAGGAGGACCTAAGCACTATGCTCAATGACCTCAATAGTTTTTCCCAAGGGATAGGTCTTAAGATGAACATGGACAAAACAAAGATCATGTTTAACGTCCATGTCACACCTATGCTGGTAGTTGTTGGGAGCACTAAGCTCGAAGTTGTTGATGAGTATGTTTACCTGGGACAAATAATCCAGTTAGGTACGTCCAACTTCGACCGAGAGGTCAATCGACGGATTCAAATCGGCTGGGCAGCGTTCGGGAAATTACGGCACATCTTCTCGTCAGGTATACCTCAAAACTTGAAAATAAGACTGTACAACCAGTGCGTGTTGCTAGTGATGACCTATGGTACTGAGACGTGGTCCTTCACTCTTGGCTGGATAAGGAAGCTCATAGTCGCTCAGCGAGCTATGGAGAGGGCTATGCTCGGAGTTTCTCTGCGTGATAAACTTAGAAATGAGGATATCCGCAGTAGAACCAGAGTGACCAACGTAGCCCAACGGATTAGTAAGCTGAAGTGGCAATGGGCCGGCCATATAGCTCGAATAACGTACAACCGTTGGGGAAAAAAGGTTCTCGAGTGGCGGCCTCGTACCGGCGGACGAAGTGTAGGGCGTCCCCTCACTAGATGGAGTGACGACCTGGTAAGATATGCAGGAAGTCGATGGATGCAGGTGGCTCAGGACCGTGCTTTGTGGCATTCCTTGGAGGAGGCCTATGTTCAGCAGTGGACTTGTGAAGGGCTGTAATTATGATGATGAATGATTTTATAAGCAGCTGGGTATTTTATTTTGCTAATATAATAATACAATACAATAATACAAACACTCACGCCTGTCATCCAGAGGGGTAGGCAGAGACTACGGACTTCCATTTGGCGCGATCCTGACACACCTCTCTCGCCTTCTTTACATCCATGTATCTACGCATACACGCTCGTCAGTTAAGGGTTCTCCTAATCTGGCCCATTTTCAATGTATCGCCGATTTGTTCGATAAACCTTCGTCTAGGCCGTCCTTTCCCGACCCTGCCATTCATTAATATAATAATGTAATATATTATCATAATTTTAGAAAATATTACGAAACTAATATACCACATATCTACATGACGTGAAGAATAAGATATGCAATTACAGAAATAAGTAAATTAACTGTTCTTAACAATTTTAATCTTGTGTTTTATCTTAAACTTTGAGCGCAGTAAAGTTTTTCTATTAGGAGGATCGCGTATTTTAAAAAAAAAAAGAAAAAAGAAAAAAAAAAGACATTGCACTCATCTTCCCTACGTATAGCCGTTGAACCTGCATCTGATCACTTTCCGGTCATGTC
Source organism: Parnassius mnemosyne (assembly GCA_963668995.1). Lineage (NCBI taxonomy): Eukaryota > Metazoa > Arthropoda > Insecta > Lepidoptera > Papilionidae > Parnassius > Parnassius mnemosyne. Next base: position 13,095,042 of record CAVLGL010000035.1, on the reverse strand, counting down.
GGTCTGCCGTTCGAACGGCCCGTTCCATTGGACAATGAGAGTGAGCGAATAGAGTGTGCACATGACCTTTGTGCACACACTCCTGCGCTATAATCCTGTTCTGTGCAGACTCCTAGTAGCTGCCATGATCAAAATCGGTGAGGACGATGAAATTAAAATTTCATTTTTTTACAGATTCAAGTAGGTAAAACTTCTCTTGATTATGGATATGAAGTCAATAAAAAAGAAAGATATGGAGGTCCCGGTACCGCTGCTGAAATATTGTGTAAGAAAGAAATAAGTTTATTTTAAAAACCTGAAAAACTCTGACGACACTGTTTGGTATGGCAGCATTGTCAATCAGATAACCAATTATTGATTCTCTATAGAGAAAAACTTTGTGATGACAATGCATGGGATGCCACCGCCTGGAGCCGTAAGAGTTTAGCTCTAACTTAATAACTTATACTCGTCTCTAAACTTGACACGTGGAACAGTGAATGTAACTGTGTTTAATAAATACAACAAACATTGTATAACAAAAAACTTCACCTCAGTCCCGGCTAACGACATCTGGTGAACATGAGGTAACATTCCCTCATGGACATGAGTTTTCTTTCCTAAACGCTGTTCTTTATATGTATAATGTTTTTTTTTAAATAAAATTCTTGTTAATATATAATTTAAATGTATGCTACATTTCGCACTATTGCAAGTTATATGTAAGTATATAAAGCGTTCCACGCATCCTATGGAATTCAAGGTTACCTACCTTGGTCTACCACATATTTTCTCATTTCCTTCATTCTTCACTCATATGGGTTGAGTGAGAAGCTCGATTTGGGCCTTTCCCATCTCAAGGAGGATTTGTCTTAGTCGTCACACCAGGCAGGTGGTTTATCATCTCAGTACTATAAATCTTACAACTTTGAAGCTGCTGACCGCCAGTCTGTTAATTGTACGCCTGGTGTAAAGGAGAGAGTTATACCTCTATGTATCGATATACACAAGATCTTTTTACAATTTTCTATATAGCATAATATATTTTCTGACCCTGCCACCACACTGCTGTTCATGAGAATGTTCTCTCATTGTTCTATATTTTTCACAGACAAAGCTTCAGGCGGTAGTATGGACTGGGTCCGTTACACATTGGCCACTCCTCTAGTGTACACGTACGAGTTGCGTGGCAACTCCTTCCATTGGCCTCCATCCAGAATATACGAGCAAGGGGATGAAGTTACGCAAATGATGTTAGGACTAGCTACAGAAGCTCAGAAATTAGGATATTATTGAAAACTATTATAAGAATCCAATGATAATTAAATATTATTTTTACTTTGTAAATAATAAAAGAGTTTATACATAATGTGATATTGGTTTGGAACGACGATCATCCCAAATTATTTTCCCCCAGAACGATTCCGGTCACTCTTGAAATTTGATAAAAATATTTTTTTCTAAATGTTTAAAGTAAGAATGATTTTATTATGATGATAAAAATATAATGTAGTCAAGTTATGTAAATGTAGTCATTATCAACACTGAGAAAATTGACAGTTTTTACAAGACGTATACATACATAAAGACGTTATTCATCCATAACATAAATTATTATATAAAATATGTGTACAGAGTTGTCATTCTTTAACTCCAACCCGATTAATTTTTATATGATACGCTTTTATAAGTTTTTCTGTACACCATATCTTCTTATTTGTGTTTTTCAGTATTAAATAAGAAAAATAAAATATTTGGAAAATTCAAATGTGCAAGCCCCATGAGCGTTTCATTTAATTTTGATGAATAAAATAAATTACCAAAATAAATCGATTACACGAATTATAAAATCGATGTAGGTATCTGCATTTCTGTATGGTGCATTGCTGTTTATCAAGGGCTAAAAATTAATACAAATGGAAATTATTAGGTAGAAATTACATTTATTAAAGAAATATTAACATTTATTAACAAACTACGCGTACTAGGCTATTGATATGAAATAGTGAACCAGTTCATGTAATTCTGAAGTTAATAAAAAAACCCGGTTTAGATACGTCAATTTTTTCGGAGCTTATCGTGACCACATACAAACTCAACGTACAGACATCGGGACGTCCACGTAAAATATTCGGTCCCAAAACAACAGTATTATCACTATCGTACGTTATGTTACTATCATAACTCAGTTCAGAAAAGGATTAAAATTCCAAGGATCAACTCGCTGTCCTACATGATTTCGTTAATGTCGTTACTGTGATACTCTGTACACTTCAAGGTGTTTGCGCCGATATTTCCTTGCAGCCTGCTTATGTACTCCAGAGTGTTCCCGCTGATAATCAACGAAAGCCTGCCTGTGAACTTTAGGGTGTTTTTTCTGATATAATTAGCTTCATGTTTACGATGATTAGAAGAAGAATTTATGGACAGTGGTAGAGCCACGCGGCAGCTTTTGCTGTCGCATGGATGGGCCGGATCGAACCGGGGTGGTACCACGACCTCACAGAATACCAGCGTAAAGTAGAGGTATACCTTTGCGTTTCGCTTGGTGCGTGCAGGTGGCCGGAGGCCCTTTTTACTGGAAATGAGGCATTCCATCTTAGTCCTCGCGGGTGACAACGCATCTGCATTTTGATTCGCAAACGAGGATAGATGTAGATGTCTATGGGCCGCAGCAACCACTTACCATCAGGTGGACTGTGTGCTCGTTTGTCATCCTTATCCTATAAAAAAAATAAAAAAAGAAGAAGAAGTTCATTTTGATTACATTTGTTTCTTTCTTTCTTAAGTTACAATTTTCTGACCACATTGGTAACCCTAGCCCAGCGTTTTTTCGCCTCATTTTTTTGTGATTTATTTGTTAAACATATTTCATTTTTAACTGACTCTTGGGTAGTGAATGTTGGACATTTTATGAAATAATTCGTGGACAAAGAAGAAATTAAATCTGACTCACATTCAGATTCAATAATTGTATATTTAGATGAATAAAAGTCTAGCACAACATTAGAAGTTGGCGAAGGTTGAGTAAACGTCGGAGATACAGCCATTTCAATGCGTCGTTTTTTGGCTATTGGACGCTCATCATTTATATTATCTCCATCGGCATCAGCGAAGGCATCAAAGGAACCATTAGAAAGATCTTGCGAAAGACAAACCCATCAAGGGTTTGTCTTCTGTACCAGATTTGGCATTTAGGTTGCCATTTCGATATACTTCAAATAGAAATGGATATATTTGACCAGCTGAGATTAACTCGCAGAAACCGACATATGTAGAGTATTGTAACATATATAATGTATACTCTTCTTTTGTTCCATGATTGTTGTCACGACGGTTATAATACAAAAGAGCAAATTCAACCCAATTGTTCGTCATATGACGCACAAAATCTTTACTTCCATTGAGCGTTACTTATATCCATTGAGCGTTCTTGTTTGCCGTACAACAAATAAGAAAGCGTACGGAAAAGTCATGCGGCATCCCCCACTATTAGTAAAATAGTAAGGTTTGTTAATTTCCCATTGATCTTAACCAACTCTACTCTCATTTTTCAAAATAGACACAGACAAATTTATAAATATCAGAAAATTGCGAAAAACAGTACACACTAAATTAAACTTCCAAGACAAACTACTACGTACTTAAATATCTATATTAAAACAAAAAAAGAACTATATTATTACAAACAACAAATCAAACACAAATATTTTTAAAATTAAAACTAAAAACTTATACATTTGTTGTTATAATAATTGAATAAGATTCAATTATTATAATAACAAATGAAAAAAGAAATAAAATAACTACACTCAAAATATTCTAATGAAATAGTGAAAATGAACTTCAAAACAAATTATATAGCAATCGCAAATATTCGCTAAGTAATATTCGGTAAGTTAAGAGATTTCCAAGGAATTTTCGAAGGAAAATCAAGGTATAAAGTAAATTTTTCATTCAAATATTCCAAGAACAAATAAAATAAAATTTAGAATTCGCATGCGATTTTTTTTTACAAAAGATCTGTCAAAAATGTTCACTGTCAAAAGCTACGTATATTTAACTTATTTTATTTTGTTATTTAGAGGCCTATTCTGGCTTATAAATTTCAATAAAAAGATCAGTAAATATATAAGAGAGTTAGAAACAATTTTTTATCAATATGGAATAAATGCAGGGAAGTAATGTGATAATATTTTATTTATAGAGTAAAGTGCTTATATTTAGGCCGTAAATGATTGTTTCAGAGAAAGATGCGGGGTACAGCAGCAATCAAATATGAAGTCATGTAATATAAAGACTTTTGAGTGCTGTAGAGATTTGTTTAGATTTTTTAATGAATATCTCTGCTCCGCTATATTCACAGCTGGATTTCCTACAGTGTCAAAATTGTGCCGACGGTAGGCTGTTTAAAGGTAAAAGGGATTTAAATATACATATTAAACGATGCCATAGTAAAAGTATTTCGGCTTCACAGCCTACCGTAGAAATTCATAACTCTATTAACAATTCAACTAATGACACAAATTTTTCCCTTTTTTCGGAGCAAATTTACAATTATCATCGTAATGTACCAGTGGTTAAAAGAATTCCTAGAGATGCGAGGAGGCAGCTTGCTAAAGCATTGTCATGCACTATTCAAAATAGTTTCACAAAAAATAGTTGGCAAAAATTATTTACTTTCGCATATTCCTATTTTCATTTTGATAAAACAATAAATAAATCAATTACTTGGTCTGTCATTAAATCTATCTCAGGACGTAATAATATAAATAATTACGCTGATAATCTAATTAGGGAAAATCCTACGGTTTCAGTTGAGAGAGCGAATCATTATTTTTCTAATCTAGGTAAAAAATTAGTAGATAAAATAATTGAAAATCGTGGTCAACGTACAGTTACAAGTTCGACCCACAGATCTCTTAACTCATTTGTGCTCTATCCACCTGACGAGACGGAGGTAGAATCTACTTTGTTAAGTCTTAAAAATGATTGTGCTGTTGGGTGGGGTTCTATCTCTGCCGTTTTTCTTAAAATGATAAAAGATATAATTATATTACCGCTTACCAATCTCTTTAAAATTTGTTTTGAACAAGGATGCTTTCCAAAGGTGTTCAAAAGGTCTCTCATCACTCCTGTATACAAGAGTGGAGCTCGAGACAGTGTCGAAAACTACAGACCTATCTCTGTGCTGCCAGCTCTTTCGAAAATATTGGAAAGGCTGTTGAATAACCGTTTGGTAAAATTCCTGACCAAATACAATATTCTATCAAGCACGCAATTCGGTTTCAGAACGGGTAATAGCACAGAAGATGCGGTAAAAGGCTTGACAGAATTTGTAACCAATAAATTGGACAAACAAAAAAAATGTTTGGGTGTTTTTCTTGATTTAGCAAAGGCTTTCGACACCGTCTCGATTCCCATTCTTGTACACAAATTGGAAAATATCGGAATTAGAAATTCGGCCCTTTATATTTTTAAAAGCTTCTTAAGTCACCGAGTGCAGAGAGTTAAGATTAAAAATTTCATCAGTTCTGATACTAGTGTCACTTTTGGTGTCCCTCAAGGAAGTATCCTAGGGCCAAGTCTCTTTTTAATTTATATTAATGACTTTTGTCGTATGCCATTAATACATGGCAAATTATTCACTTATGCCGATGATACGGCTATAATATTTTATGGAGAGACTTGGGCTGACGTTCAGGTGATTGCTGAAAGGGGTCTCCAATGTGTGGGACAATGGCTTGAGGACAATTTACTAACACTAAACGTATCTAAATCAACGTATTTACAGTTCCGTATTACCAATACTCCAGCTGTTGAGGATATTGAACTGAAAGTACATTTTTGTGATCTAAAGTCAACAGACAAATGCTCTTGCCTTAATATAACTAGATGTAAAACTGTAAAATACCTCGGCGTGTTGTTAGACGAAAAACTTAGCTGGCTCCCACACATTGATCTTATTTCATCCCGGACTCGTATACTTATTTGGACATTTAAAAAGCTAAGACACATTGCTGATTTTGATTTATTGCGCACAGTATACTTTATTTTAGCACAATCAATTATAGGCTATTGCATAAGTGTCTGGGGAGGATCGTGCAAAAGTTTTTTAATTAAGCTCGAAAGAGCACAAAGATGTTTACTAAAAACTATGACTTTCAAACCTTATAGGTACTCAACAAAATTATTATACAGCGAATGCAAGTTGCTGTCTGTCAGGCAATTATACGTTCAAAATTTGATCACCAAGCAACACGATCGCACTCCCTACGACCCTAAGATCTGTCGTAATAAACGTAGAATACCCAACGTACTGGCACCGTTTAGATGCCGCACTGTTTTTGCTAGACGACAAAGCGCATATCTCTCTATAGTACTCTATAACAAACTTAACAAAATTCTAAATTTCTATCCTCTTTCAAAACACGAGTGTAAAATTAAAGTTCGTGATTGGTTGTTGTCATTAGATTACAATAAAACAGAAAATTTATTAATTTGATTTGATTTAATTTAATTTATTAATTTAATTTATAGTTTCAAAATAAATAAATAAACAAAAACAGGGAAGTGATTAATGTGTGGACAATTAATATTAACGTTTCGTTTATGTTTATGCATAATTTATATATGAACTTTAATATTTATATATATATATATATATATATATATATATATATATTTGATAAGTATATATACACATATATATGTGTGTGCTCGTCTTGTATATATGTTTATTAAATATATGTATAGTATAGATGTTTAGTATTAAATATAACACATATAGAATACTTTATTATATTACAACTTTTATTATTTTTTGATTTCATTTTGTAAATTTGTTAAATTTGTAAAGTTGTTTACTTTTCTTTTGTTTCAACAATGAAAACATGCATAGTTCTTTTAGTATTACCCGTTCTTTTAGCACAACTCTGGGAGAGGCCGCTGATTCCTAAGATACAGACTCGTCTAGTTTAGGAGTCAGAGACTTCATAAAATTTCTTGTGATTTATTTTTGACAATAAAAGAATTATTATTATTATTATTATTAATTACGTCTCAACTAAAAGAGACATCTTTTCAAAATTTAGATTACCCAATTAATACTCATTTATCTCGACCACGGCCTAAATTTGATTTAAAAAAAGTAGTTGAGTCGAAAGTAATGGATGGCGACTTAAAAAATGCATCCCGTATTTTATTCTCAGACGACATCCTGGCTCCTCGTAATGTCGAAACTCTTGAAAGCCTTCGTCAGAAGCATCCTTCGGAGAAGGTTTTCTCAGGGTTTACCGCTGCCTCCCAAGACTTCTATGCAACCTTTACAAATTTCTGAAAAAGACACTTTAGAAGCAATTATGTCATTTTCGAATGGCTCTGCTGGCGGCATTGACGGAATTACGCCTCAAGATCTTTAAGATCTTGTAAGCGCTTCTGCCGGAGACGCCGGCGGAGTACTTTTTAAAGACATTACAAAATTATGTAACTTTATGCTTTCTGGTAATGTTAATCCAAATTTTATTCCATTCTTATATGGGGCAAGATTATGTGCCTTCAAAAAAAAGGATAACGGTATTCGTCCTATTGCCGTTGGTTCTACATTTCGACGCTTAACTTCAAAATTAGCTTGTAGGCACATAATCTCTAACCTTAAGACCAAATTTCAGCCTACTCAACTAGGCTTTGGCACTAGAGGTGGCTGTGAGGCGGCGGTACATTCAGTGCGTACATTTTTAATAAACTATGATGCAGATGTTCTTGTGAAGGTTCTGCTGTCGGTGTTCAGCAGGGTGACCCACTAGGTCCAGCACTTTTCAGTTTGGGAATTCAACCCATTATTTCAAATTTGAAGTCCAAGCTGAATGTCTGGTACCTGGACGACGGTAAACTGGGAGGTAGAGCAGATGACGTCCTCAGTGATCTTACTCATATTTTACGAAATTTTAAAAATATTGGTCTTGAACTAAATAGCAATAAATGTGAAATATTTTTTCCAATAATTTATCTATTTTTCATAGAGACAGTTTAATTCAAAATTTCAATCATGTTTCTCCAGGACTAAAAACTGTCAGTACGGAATCTATATACATGCTAGGTGCCCCGTTGTTTTTCGATAGTATTAAACCTGTTTTAAAAACAAAATTTGATCACTTTTTAAACCACGTTGATAAATTATATAAATTAAACCCTCACATAGCTCTTACTACCCGAGAGTATGACATTGGTCCCTTGGGAGAGAGGTAAAGCCCTAGTGTGGAATACTACTTGCGTAGACACTCTGGCGGCCTCTCATCTCAGGGGTACCTCGATTAGAGCCCGGGCGGCATCAGAGGCAGCTGAACTGAGTAAGTGGCGCAAAAATCTCTAAGAGATAACTACATATTTGTGCCATTTGCTGTAGACACTATCGGTCCGTGGGGTCCACGTGCGGTGAAGTTCTTAAAGGAACTCCATCCGCGGCTGATCGTTGCTGCTGGTGATAAGAGGGCTGGTTCTTTTCTCGCTCAAAGGCTAAGTATAGCCATTCAGCGGGGAAACACGGCCAGCGTTCTTGGCACGATACCGCGGGGAATAGGACTATATGATAATTAAGTTTCGAGTTTTAGTTTTTTTAACTATTATAGGTTTTAATATTGTATATAATTTGAATGTAAAGGAGAAGGGGACGTCTCCATACATTCTTGGGCCCAAGTATTAACAAGATGAAAGTAAGACCATTTGAAAGCATATATATAAACAATTCGAAGCTGAAAATCTGGCAAGATTTGTCAATCAAGGAGCTGAGTCATTGTAGAATAAGTAAAAGTGGGATTATCTATTACCTACACTGTAACAGGTGATTTTTCACTGTAACAGGCTATCTTTCACTATAAATACTTAAAGATATAAAAGCAGGATAAGTATAAAATCACCAAAAAAGCTGTGGTTAATATTGAAACGAAATGGTGAAACGATTAACGAAAATTAAAACAGTAACAACTAAGTGAAGTGAATATTAGGTATCGATCTGAGATCGATTACTTGAATTGTTGTTGTAACTGTTACTTATTAGAATTTTGATATTTTGTATTTTTTATTATTATTTATGTAGATATGTACCCAATTTTTTTATCTTCCTAGTTAACACAGAAAAATAATCGAAAATTGATATTAAAATGCTCAATTTAATGGAGAATCGATAATATTGCGCTCGTTTGAAATCGAATCGAAAATCTGTCTTTTTCATTTAAGTAAATAGTATGAAGTTTGAGCTGTCAAGTCAACTTTCAAAATGAGAAGTCCTCTATTGGAAGATAACGTTCAGAAATGAGAATTTCACTAGTGTATTCTTTATGGTAGTCGATTTATTGTCGTAAATAAAATATTATAATCGATTTTTTAATTTATTTCTTATTTAATTGTTTTCTCGAAATCTAGATTGTAAAAAGAGCTACTTTTTTTGTTTTTTACTTAAGAAAAATATGGCCAATTTTTTAAAGTATAAACCAATTCGTTAACTTCAGGCCCAAAAATCCCATTCTCCTTTAAATATTCTTTTATATTTGACATTCCAATTTTAAAAACTATTGCATTGCACCAAGCTTTTATGTGAGTTCAATGTTTTGAGTTTTCAAACATGTGTCAAATTAAAATTTAATTGAAATCAAAATCACTAAGGAGTATTGGTATCAACTTCGATGCAAATCACCCCCAAAATTAATTTTCTACCCCTTTTTAACCCCGTTAGGCGATATGAGTTTCAATAAAATACGAAACAAGTCTTCTATCAATTCTGTTAAAGAATGTTTATGCAAAATTTTAAGTAGATTAAACTAAGGAATCACATTTTCCCATACAAACTTTGCCCCCGTAGAGATAGAATTTCGAAAAATCCTTTCTTATCGGACCGACGTCATACAAAGAACACATCCTCCAAGTTTCAGGTCTCTACGATCGCCAGTTTAGGCTGTGCGTTGGTCCGTCTGTCAGTCATTTAGGACAAAGCATTTTAAATGTATAGGTAGAGTATAATTTATATAATAAATAATAGGTACTTATTGAAAGATGTTTTTAAGGTTATTTAAGCAGTGATTCGTAAAATATCTTTGTCTTGAAAAAAAAGTTAAACCCATTAAGACTTTTTTGAAAAAGAAGAAATACTTACGTAAACGTTGTTCTAAAATTACTTATTATATACATTTCTCAATACTCTATAGACAAACTTTGTATATTTTCAGAGATTTTTTTGGGATATATTATATTTGCCACTAATATATTTAATGAAATACTGAAATATTTCAAGAAAATCCCACTGCAAGATATAATACTCGTATGTGTTATGGCTTAAATAGAATTAGTAATTTAGGAGTCTTAGCCCATGAAAAGAAAAAAACGCGCTTATTTACGTTACAGTGCGTATTACACACGTGGTAGTGCGACGCAGTGGCGAACAAATTAGGCGGCAGACCGCGGATAGACTACGTTCTCTAGAGAACCGGAGACCCTTTTTACTGGTAATGAGGCATTCCATCTCAGTCCCCAGCGGTGACAACGCATCTGCATTTTGATTCTTAATTGAAAATAGATGATGATGTCTATGGGCAAAAGCGTCCATTTACCATCAGGTCATTTGTCACCCTTATCTCTAAATATACTTTTATATAACAGTGCATAGAGTAATTTTTTCCAAAGCAGGTTTTGATAAACCTGCGTTTCAATATTGGATATCACCGGATAAATCCTTAGAGAAATCGGTTTTTCGGCTTCGTCAAATTTCCAATATTTCTCCTAAAAGGAATGGGAAATATAAATGTTACCAAAATGCATCTATCACGTTCCTCGTGTCTCTCGGTATTGCTACCATATAGGTAAATGAAAAATGAATAACATTTTTACTATTACGTTACATTTCGTAATGGTTTTTTTTAATATTGCTCGAGGGCTATCCTTTTAAATTTAGTTTTCTGTTCATATCTAAATAATTAAATAAAAATATAAAATTTTCATTTGTTCAACTTCATAAATCTTTACACGGATGCTTTGAAATGTTGACACAACGTTTCATGAGAATAGGCGCGTGTTTTTATATAATATTCATACTTTTTGAATCACTAGCCAGCTAGTATGAAATAAAGTCCTTGAAACTTTTATTTTCTGATGTAAAAAAAAGATAGCTCAGTAACACACTGGGGTAATAATGATTTCTTATATTTACGCGAACACTTATTTTATATTGGAGGCTATAGATATAGATGGAAGTAGCCGTGGTTAACTATGACATCGGGACGTCATACACCTCAGTCCCCCGTGACCATGGGTGCTGTAAAGTGCTCGAAACGTCGGGAACATAAAACACTGGCGTAACATTTGGTTGCAGCGCTGGGAGCCGCGAGCTTGAATCCTACACGAAATTAGTATTTGTATGGCCTGAATATAATTATTCCTTATCTGGATGTTTGCTGATGCTCATGTACATGCAAATTACGTATTTAAAAAGCGTTAATAAAACAGGGGAAATTTCTATATTGAGAAAAAATTATAATAATCAGAGTTAGAATAGCTTGATGTTATATGCTTATAATCCACTACCCCCTATAATGCCGTTGGTGTCATAAGAGGCGAGAGGGGGAGATCAAACAAGATGAGTAGAAGCATCTTCCTGTTACCAACTCAATATCCTTTAAGGTCGTAATTCTGTGAGGCCTATAGATTTTTGATAGACTTTTTATTATAGGCTAGGGTGACAAACGAGCACACAGTCCGCCTGATGGTAAGTGGTTGCTGTGGCCCATAGACATCTAGATGTAGATCCTCGTTTGCGAATCAAAATGCAAATGCGTTGTCACCCGTGAGGACTAAGATAGTACGCCTCTTTTCCAGTAAACAGAGTCTCCGGTTCTCTACACTCACCATACGAAATACAGCAGCGTTAAGCTGCTATTTTACGCTGGTATTCTGTGAGAGCGTGGTACTTCTCCGGTCGAGCCAACCCTTTCGTGCTACAACTATACTACTAATATAGCTAACGCCTGATTCTATTAATTATATTAAAAAGGCTAGCACGGCCGATCAGGCAAGACTCTATGTCAAATTAACAAAACTCCATCGTATTGCTGCCCAAAATGTTTGGTTCAATCAGCAGTGCAAACAACTTCATGTTATTCCCAATTATATTCAAATACGTTCCGGTACAAATAGTCGAGCGGCCAGTATTGCTATTTCTAAAGCTCAGAACATGTATGGACATAGTATGGCTCTAACAAAATCAAATGTTCAGCCACGCATAGCATGCATAGCATCGACGTCGTCTATTTGACCATTATTTATTATTTAATTATTTTAGTAGTAACTAGTACAGTACTTTTTATATATTTAAAAGTATTAAATTACTGAAAGATTGAAATAATTTTCAGTGTTGTATTTTTTTTATATAATTAGGGTCACAAACGAGCACACAGTTCACCTGATGGTACAAGTAAGTGGTGTATGTGGCCCATAGACGGTTACATACATTAAATTATCTTCGTTTGCGAATTAAAATGCAGATGCGTTGTTCGCCGTGAGGACTAAGATAGAATGTCTCTTTTCCAGTAAAATAGTTTTCCGGTTCTCTACACTCACCATATGAAACACAGCAGCATTAAGCTGCTATTTTACACTGGTATTTTGTGAGAGCGTGGTCCTTCCCCGGTTGAGCCGACCCATTAGTGCTACAACTACACTATTAATATAGCTGCAGCATGACTCTACCACGTATGGAAATAATTAAAAAACAAAATGATAAATGTGATGAAAAAAAAAGTGTTGAGGTTTCTTTACACATTAAAAATATGAAGTTAAAAATTTGTTGAGGTTATATTGACATCTGATCGGAGAATACACTCACGCATACACGGCTACACACATATACATATGTTGAATGTGTACTTGGCGCGAGACACTACAGTGTCTCCGGATTGTCTTGTGCCTTAATACAAATAAAGGCAAAAAACCTCTGTCCTGGGAAGAAACAGCAAAAAACTCAGCGGGACTTTTTTTATAAAAAGCACTATTTACAATATAATATTTTATACAATTCTTATGAAAACATTTAGAAATAGCATGGTAGCGATCACCTCATTCCCATTCCCACTCTCCCCATTCATGTACTCTTTAGTAGTATAATAGCCCTTACTAGACAATTTTGCTTAATAAATAATTTTAACATTTTGATAGAAAAGGTCTATAAATAAAAATATTTAAAAATTGTTTCAATTATTACAAATTACAAATATTGAAAAATTTCAACTTAAACATGTATTAAATACAGAATTTCAATAAATAATTTAAAAAAATATAATAGTAAAAACAACATGAACAATCTCAAATTAATATAGTTTTATATAGAATTAAAACTCACATAAGTGCGAAGTTACCTCTTAATTTCTTCTTTGTCCTTTCCGGCTCAATTTTCTCATTTCCTGGAATCTGGCTAGAATACAAGTGCTTCTTTTTTTTTTCAACTAATCTGCCAGTTTTAATTATTCAGTCAGCATCTTAAAAATAATATTGTGGTCTCTTCTCGTTATATCATACGATTATTATAGGTTTCTAGTTCCATCCGCTATTGCGTCCATTGCGATATTATAATATATACACATATTTTAATAATATACATATCAATCCATGATGATGATTATGTTTTTGTAAAAAAAAAAAACTCTTTTTGTAGGCCCGGTCTTCTGCCAGGATTTCCATGTAATGTCGGAAGGTATTAAAATTAAAGGCGAATACTGGAGCAGTCTTATTATACCTTAACACTAATATATATTGTCGTGGGGGCTGTACTATTGTATGTTTTTTTTTTTAGGATAAGGATAACAATCGAGCACAGAGTCAACCTAATGGTAAGTGGTTGCTGTGGTCCAAAAACATCTACATCTATCATCAATCACGAATTTGCAGTAAACAGAGTCTCCGGTTCTCTACACTCACCATACGAAATACAGCAGCGTTAAGCTGCTATTTTACGCTGGTATTCTGTGAGAGCGTGGTCCTTCCCCGGTCGACAAATCGTGCTATAACTATACCAGTAATATAGCTGCAGCATGGATTTACCACTTAAAATATGTATGTATGTATGTTTGTGTGTATGTATTTATGTATGTATTTAGCAATATTTCTTTGGAACTCTCTGTGGCCTAAACGGCTTGATGAATTTTAACATTATGGGGTGTCCATGTTGCATATATATAAATCGTATAGTAAGTGTAACACAAATAGGTCGCCTCGACCGGGGAAAGGCCACGCTCTCACAGAATACCAGCGTAAAATAGCAGCGTAATGCTGATGTGTTTCGTATGGTGAGTGTAGACCTTTTCCTGGAAAAGAGGCATTTCATCTTAGTCCTGACTGGTAACAACGCATCTGCATTTTGATTCGCAGACGAGGATAGATGTAGATGTCTATGGGCCGCAGTAGCCACTTACCATCAGGTGGACTGTGTGCGCTCTTTTCATACTTATCCTAAAATAAAAGATTAGTTTTAGATGTGAATGTAACATGGGTTATAATTTTTTTCTCTTTTCAGTTCAACTTAATTACGCACTAGGTTTTTTTTAAAATTTTAACTAAACTATTGATCTTGTTAATTCTTACTCAAACGTAAGCGTGTTTCACTGTTTATTAACAAACATAATCGAATTCCCTTTACAGTCTTGAATTGGCGGCACAGCTTATTAAGCTCGGCACTTTGCAACAGGAAGTTAAATTAGTTTGTACCCTTCGTATCTTTTTTTACTCAATTTTGAACGTGCATACGTTATTAATTGATGGGTCATGAATAGGTACTTTAAAAGAAAATGTGTAATTTATGTATTTTGTATGATTGTGATCTTTAGGGTTAACCGACATGCCCACCGAATTAGGATACTGAAGTCGTGATAGGCTGGCCATATAGCCTGAAGATTCAACAATCTATGGGTAAGAAAGGTACTTGAGTGACAATTTTGCACCGATCAACGGAATATAGGGTGACCACTGAACTATTGGCCGAATTTTGTGGCATTCCTTGAATGGGAGTTTATGTTCAACGGAGGTTTTGTGAAGAGTTTTTTTAAGCTTTCGAACACGATGATCTTTTTTGCAGAAAAACTCTTTCAATCCACCTAAACTCGATGTTACGCTTGTGCGATGACATAGGAGATAGGCAAAGGCACGCAAAGGTAAGAGGAAGTTGTGTTATCAATATTACATGAGTTAATTTACACAATCAGAATCCAAGTACTGTAACGTTGAAGCTCGCTTTTTTGTTCTCATTTGATTACTGTTTTTTAAATTGTTATTCTTAGAACAATTATGTTTCGTCATACAAACTCTTCTCCTCGATTCGGACCAGCGGCCCCGAAGTGTTGCGGCCAAACGCTGAGCGACTACGCTAATAAGATGTGTATCGCATTGTAATTTAACGTACAACAGTAACATAAGCGTTTTTATTTAATATAGATTATAAGTAATACTTATTGAAAGCTACTCATATGTTTAATTTACCACTGGTTCGGAAAATATTTTTGTCTTGGGAAGAACCATCAAGAAACCCAGCGGTACTTTTTTTTTTCGAAAAAATAACAATTTATAACATTTAGTTATTCAATTTTAAAATGAAAATTCTCTCAAATATGTATTAGTAAATACACATCTCAGCCACTAAATAATTTTTTTAGGTACATGTTATATACATAATATGTCGCATGTGTTGACAGGGATGACGGTATCATTAAAACTATAGGAAGTGTTTCCATATTATTATATTATGTTATAGGTACCTTTGCAAATTCAATGCACATGTAAAATTCATTATAGTGAAATAAGGTTATCATAAATTAAAAGATTATCTATCTGAACAGAAAACTAACATTACAATAAAATATATACAGTACGTTAAAAACCTAATAGATTAGGTAATTTTATTAAAAAAAAAATAATACGATTTGAATAAAATAGAATAGACTCGAGTAGAATATTTTTATTCAATATTGATAATTATAAAATAACTATTGAAAGGACTTTTCTTACACTAACAATATTTGCAAGAAAAGCCAAGATATCAAAAATGTACAATGATTAGGAATACAAAAAATGTAAAAACTTTAAGAGCAGTTGAATAAATGTTTCTTTAAAGTAATTTAGTACGCCAAAAGACTTAGAGATATCATAAAATTACCCAATTATTTAGTTTCCAACTCCTTGCTAAAATAGACCAAGGAAGTTATGAAAACTTATTTTTTTCGAATTTCAAATGATACTTTTCTTTACAAATCTCAAACTTTTGTAATAACAGAAAATGCATTAAATATTTACATTTGATATGCTTTCAGGAGGTATATTCGACAGCTGCTCATTAAAATTTGTTAAGGAACTAGTAGTGCCCGCAACTTTGTTTTAGCTTATGTGTGTAATAATTGATAATTACGGATTATTTGAAATCGACAGGTTATATTTTTAGGAAGTACATGGGTGACCTGCTGGCAAACAGTCCACAGCACTCAGGTGGTTTTTTGGACGTGCAAAATAATGACATCATTAACACATCTGTCTGTCCGTCTACCTATCTGTCCGGGCTAATCTTCGGTATGGATATGTCGGCGATTATGGGAGATACAGGTGAGCCCATCGCCACACCATGTAATTGCTTGTAGAACTCCTCCTTCCACAATTGATAGCCAGATATAACGCAGTGTTTGAGTAATACTGCATATTCTGTAGGCATGTTGTATTCTTCTAGCTTCCTGGTTACAATTGAGATGCAGTCTTTGATAGGTAAGCATGTAAATAGTGTCTGAATATCAAAACTGACCATAGTTTAATTGTCAGCGGGGTGTAGGTCTTTTATCTCACTAACAAAATGGTACAAATTCTTTGTATGTGCTCTGGTCTGTCCTCAAGTTGGTGAATCCATCTGACTCACTATGGGTCGTAGCGGAGCGTTTGGTTTGTATATATTTGGTAACCCACCATACAACCTCGGTGGTTTGGTATTAGCGAATATACGTCGATATTTAATTTTTTGGAGTAATTCTTTATTAGATCGTTAGTTAATTTAAGCACATTGGTTGTTGTAGGGTCTGTCTTGACCTTTTTGTACGTACTTTCGTCCGATAAAAGTTGTTGAATTTAGAAATTATAATCTGACGTATCAATTACTGCCGTAGCATTTCCTTTATCTGCACGGACAATCGTGAGCTATGGTCTGTTGCGTAAGTTGTACAACGCTTTAATCTTGTCTCTGGGGAGATTTAGTTTCGGCGGTGAACTTCGACGTAATAAGGACGAAATATCTTGATGTATGGCCTCTAAATATTACTTTCCCACATAGTTTTTACCCAGACAATCTTCAATGTTACAGATAATTTACTCGTACGGGACTTCGCGGTGTTATTCCAAAATTGTAACTCCAAGATTCTACAAGCGGTATTCATAATGGAGTTAGAGTCAAACAATTCATTAGCTTTCTTAGATGTTTTGGTCATTCAAAATCCTGATAACACTATTGGTCATGCTATTGGTACACAAATACTCGCAAAAGAACACCGATTTCGATGAACATCCTAATTTAAATAGAGAAGTTGGATGGGTACTGCCATCTGCTTGAGATCCTATAATTAACAAAATTAAATCATAACCTAAGCATACTTCAAGATACTGTAAGCACATTCTGCGTAGATCAAACCAAAAATTAAACTGAAGGTTTGAACTTTGAGAAGATACCTTGACGTTTGCTTTTTCGGATCGTCGATTTTTTGCAATGACATTATTTCCGGTGAAATTGTCCCGAACATATGAGTTTGAATATTGAAAAAGAGTACAATTCCAATTTGCCGATAAATTGGGTTTCTATGTTAATAAAAATTATATATTATTTTAATAATACGGTATAAAAGTATAAAGAAGAAATATAGAAAGAAGGAATGAGGAAAGACTGACAAAGCAAATTTATGAAGTAGACGGCAGAGTCGGGAAGGGACGCCCTAGGCCCTAAGTTTATCGACCAAATTGGCGATATATTGAAAATGGGTCAAATTAAGAGTACCCTTACCTGCGAACATGTATGCGTAGGTATATGGATGTGAAGGAGGCGAGAGAAGTGTGTCAGGGTCGTGCCAAATGGAAGTCCATAGTCTCTGCCTACCCCTCTGGGTGATAGGCGTAATGGTTATGCATGTATATTCTTAGTTAATAAAATATATATTAATGGTTTTACTTTAAATTAAAGTAATAGGTCCGTGTATAAAAGGCCGGTGATCACAAATCTGTGTATAAATATTAGGCGATGGGGCTCTATTTCTGCCCAGGTGTTCATCTGAGTAGGTACCACTTACCTATTTCTGCCGCCAAGCAGCAGTTAAAGCTTTTAAGTCAAGTTAAGCTTGTTTAACCGGTGTAGATTTTGATGTTCACAACGGTTTGCAAAAACAAGACCTTTTAAGAGAAAAACCGGCTAGAAATGCTGGGTATTTTTAAAGCCATAATGTAACGACTTCAGTAACATAAAAATATATATGGAATACTGTGTATATTTATTGTAATATAATATAACCATAGAAATACAGCAGATAAATTCTGCTATGTTTCGTGCATCAGGTGGACATTATGCTCGTTCTTTACCCTTATTCTAAAAATAATACAATGTCAAAGATCAATGAATATTTTTAAAATGTCAGTCTTGACAAAGTAATTTCGGTAACCAAAGAACTTACAGAGTAATAACAAAGGAGAAAGTTATTCCCACACATCATTTTCCTCAATATTGATCTATTTTATAAAAGGCTTTGTAACAGAATTTCCAAACAAACTATTTGAAAAGTTTTTGAATTTTGTGTCTGATTGTTGAACTACATTTTTAGGAATTTTATTGTAAAATCAAATAGATTTACTCAAAAAAGGAATATCTTAATGGACTTACCGGATTTACTTATTTTGGTTTATCTAAATTTAGAAGACTTAAGCGAAATACCGAATACCCACTCTACAGATTTATAGATATTTAATAAATTTATATTTTGGAAGGGATTTTTATAGGCAGTCAGTATAATTACAGTTTTGGAGGCATTCAATATCAGACCTCAGTGGTGACAACTAATTTGTAGCCTTCTTTGTTTAAAGTTGATTGCAGGTGTGCATTGGCTCCACTGACACTGTAACATCTGGATGAATGTTCCCTATATCAACATCGAGGAACATTATTGGGATTTTGCAATATAATAACAAGACAAGGCAAACTATCCGTTGGGAGACACTATTGAGGTCATTGAGTATGGTGTTTAGGTCCGCCAGCGATTCTGCCATAAGGACTATATGGTCGGCAAATCGAAGGTGAGTGATGTACTCGCTATTGATGTTAATACCGTATCCTTTCCAGTCCAGAAGCTTGAAAATGTCTTCCAATGCAGCGGTGAAGAGTTTCGGGGATATAACGTCACCCTGTCTTACACCTCTCTGCAATTGGATAGGTTTCGTACTCTGGTTCTGTACTCGGATAGCCATCGTAGCCCTACTGTACAAGCACTTCAGAACTTCGATATACTGACAGTCAACTTGACACCGCTGAAGGGACTGCAGCACCGCCCGAATTTCGGCGGAATCAAAGGCTTTCTCATAGTCCATATACGTCAGACATAGTGGCAAATTGTACTCCTCGGACGTCTATAAAACTTGCCGAAGGGTATGTATGTGGTCTATGGTGCTAAAGCCCTTTCGGAAACCGGCTTGTTCGGGAGGCTGGAAGTCGTCAAGTCTGCGCGCGAGACGATTCGTAATGACTCTCGAAAACAGCATGTTGATGCGGCTTAGAAGGGAAATCGGTCTTTAGTTCTTCAAGAGAACGTTATCACCTTTCTCGAATAACAATACCACCGCACTTCGGCTCCACGCCTCCAGTGTAATGCCACCATGGAGGATAAAGAAGCTTCTGAAGGAATTCAAGTACCGGTTTTCCACCCGCTTTCAGAAGCACTGCTGTAATTACATCCTCGCCTGGGGCCTTGCCGTTTTTAAGGTGCTGGAGAGCCATTCTAATCTCATTCAGACTGACGTCCAGGATATCTTCGGAATAGTGTCGGATAAGACTCGCTCTTGGATCGTTACTCATACTTACGTGTGGCTCCAACGATGACGTGTAAAGATGCCCATAGAACCTCTCAATCTCACTCGAAATCTCAGATTTTCCGGAATCCCATGAGATTGAGAGTGTGATCGGAGAGTTTTTGTGTTCTTCTGCGGCGGGTCTTATAGAACTTAGCTCCGACCGCATGGACAGTTTCCACGAGCTTGTCATTCATATTGTCCACTTCATTGCAGTCTTCTAGGCACTGAAAACGGTTTTGTAACTCGAGCTGAAAGGTTTCGGGACTTTGGATTAGAGCACGAGGGGGACGGAGCGTTGACTTCATTAGACGAGACCTCTCCAACTTAAAGTTTAGGTTCAGTGTGCCTCTAACCATTCGGTGATCGCTACCAGTTTTCACCCTCCCAATCACGGAGACATCACTGAACAGTTGTCGTCTGGTCTTCATAATGAAGTCAATCTCATTTTTGTCGAACCGTCGGGGCTCGACCAGGTCCACTTGCTGTGGGGCCGCTTCTGGAAGAAAGAGTTCATCATAAAGAGTCCCTCTTTCTCCATGAAGTCGGCCAGCTGCTGGCCCCAATGGGTTCCGTTGCCCTATTCCAAATTTCCCTACTTTCAGCTCACCGTTCTCTCTTGTGCCTAGTTTTGCGTTGAAGTCTTCCATTAACACCGTATAGTGGGTTTTGGAGGAATGCATGGCTCTAGAGATATCCTCATACATTTCCTCCACCTCCTCATCGGGGTGTGCCGAGGTTGGTGCGTAAACCTGTATGATCTTCAGCGAATACCGTTTGGTGATTCTGAGTATAAGGTACGCAACCCTCGTCGACACACTCTCAATCTTTACAACGTTGTTAACGAGAGACTTAAAGACGATAAATACGACAAATCCTTGGGACAGATCGTCGCCCTCCCGGTGATAGAGCAAGTTGCCGGATTCGAGGATTACCGTGTCCTTCTCCTCTCTACGGACTTCGGATAATGCTACAATATGCCAGCGTAACTTGTCTATCTCTTCTTCCAGCTCCACGATCTTCTCATCAATCCTCAGGTTGCGTGCGTTGTTTGTTGCCAGGTCGAGTCGTCTTAGGTGGCAACCGAACATACACCGGAGATTCTTAGCACCCCCTGCCCCGCCGTTACCATGGTCGCCACCGTAGCCAGGAATAGCGGGGCCGCCGGGGCCGTCTCTTTGTTACTTTTATCAACCAAGCTCACCCGCTCACCAAGCGTGGCCATAGTTGCCACGCTTGGTGAGCGGGTTGGCAACTGCAGTTTTTTTATTGTAATTTTGCTATTATCAGGAAGATGCTGCTGCCCATCTCCTGCCTGTTTCCCTTTATCGCCTTTTACGACACCCACGGGAAGATATGGGACAGTGGATATTCTTAACCGCCACTACGCGGCTAGTGTAGTGGCGGTCTAGTACATATTATAATAGAATAATTTATTTCTTTCTATTTTTAACTACTCTGTTGTGTGATCCAAACATTTGCAAAGGCCAGTTTTTTTTTGGTTGCACACCTTTGATGTACTGGTATTTGGTTCTTAAAAATAATGTTGTTTAATGGACGACTATTTGTTGCTTAAACTAGTGAAATACGCTAAACCTAGACGCTTTAATAGAGTGTGCTAAATAAATAGTAAAAGTCTTATTTTTGTATCAATAAAGATTAAAAAAGTAAAGATTTCTGGAAAATCATAGATGTGAAGAAATCTATATCGAAACTTATCAAAAATATTTTAATAATATTAAGTACACCTTAGGTGTAAATATATACTTATATGATTCAAAATCGATTTCAGCACTATATCTAATTATGTGAGTAAATTGTTAATGTATTAGGCTGTTGATTTTCTTTAATAAGTAAAAAAAGCAGATGAATGAAGCCACTAGAAAAATCTAGTAACAGACTACATAAGAGTATCAAAAGTTCTAAAGTGACCACCTACACATTAAGTTGTTATGGTCCCATATGTATATACTAGATATACATATGGGACCATAACAATTTTTGTTTGGTTTTTCAAATTGATACTTGCTCCTTTTTATGATTACATGTCCGATGTAATTATATGGAAAAATCTCGTCAAAGTCTGATTTAATTTCATCGACATTGGGATAAAGACAATACTACGAGATTCGAAATCATGCATCACGAGATGCAAATGCATTGTTATCGGCCCGTAAATGTACATTTATGGACATGGGTTTCTTTCGTTTTAGAAATCATCAATTCAATCAAGGTAGGATAGATGTATCTGATGGTCTGAAACACAGGTACTCAGCTTAGTTCAGGCAGGTAGCTAATATGTACATATAAACTTGACTTTTCAATTTTTCTTTTGTAGGTTCTACATTATTAAGCTGCACATAGTTTTAATTTTATTATAGCATGCTATTTTTTAGACTTATTGTTACTTTATTTAACTGTATGTAAACACGTGTAATTGGAAATGAAAAAAAAAATATTTTATATTATTTATGTTATCTTATGCTTCTCTTAATTTGATTAAAAAGGTCGACTACTAGAAATAAGCCTCTTCCGTTGCAGGGAGGATTTGTCTTAATCCTAACGCTTGGCAGGCGGACTGACGACCGTAGCACTAGAAGTTTCGCAATTTTTACGCCTCTGTCCTCCGTCAGTCTTGTATTTTGATACTCTGGCGTAGCAGCGTAAGAAAATTCACCATGTCTTTATCCCGTAAGTGTCGTTAGGCGCGACTTTGGGAATAAAAAAACCTTATAAATGCATATTGTACAGATATTGAATTCGGCTGGTAATCAAATTCAAAGATTTTTATATTCACCGATAAGACATCCAATTTTTTTCACTATTATATGTCGTAAATAAAAACAGTGTTTTGGGTAGAGAAAAGCAATTCCATTATTGAAAAACTTTTAATTTTATTTTTGACTTTGAGCACAGATTTAAAAACAGAGTTGTAATTGTGAGTGAAAATTTGCGGCTTTAAACTCTTCCCTAAGGTCGCATTCCAAACAGTTGTTTACACTGAGTTGCGGTTTTATTTGAATAATAAGTTTTATTAGTCGAAAACAAAAATATTTTGGCAGACTTTTGGATTTCATTGCTTTTATTTGAATTACTATTGAAGCGTAGCTCTAATAGTGCTCCCATATATTTTCATAAGCAAGCAAATTTAGTTATATTATATTGTGTTGTAAGAAAGATTAGAAGTCTCACCAATTTTGAAACTGCTTTCTGCTATGGGGAATCGAGATTGATATTGAAACTGTATTAGCTTTGCAAAAGAGAGCCGTAAAGGCAATTTATAACTTAAATTGCAAAGGGTTCCTTAGAGAAATGTTTAAAGAAATAAATATATTAACTTTATTTTGGTAGAGCCATGCTGCAGCTATATTAGTAGTATAGTTATAGTACGAATGGGTCGGCTCGATCGGGGAAGGACCACGCTCTCACAGAAAACCAGCGTAAAATAGCAGCTTAACGCTGCTGTGTTTCGTATGGTGAGTGTAGAGAACCGGAGACCCCTTTTACTGGCAAAGAGGCATTCCATCTTAGTCCTCACGGGTCACAACGCATCTGCATCTTGAGTTTTTATTGAGGATAGATGTAGATGTCTATGGGTCACAGTAACCACTTACCATCAGGTGGACTGTGTGCTCGTTTGTCACCCTATCCTATAAAAAAAACTCTTGAAATATACTTTGACAATGTAATATAGACACATAAAATCATAAATGACTTTGAAAATATTATATTATATTCTATTGTTATCCCCTGATGACTGAGATGAAATGTTTCATTGCTTGTGACTGCCTCGTTAGTCTAGTGGTCATAAGCACGACTGGTGATTACGAGGTCTCGGGCTTGAATCGCGGGTTGGATCAAAATCAGGTAATGAGTTTTTCTGTCAAGAAATTTCAGTATAAGCTTGGTGTCAGAAATGACGGTATTTCACCCCTGTGCTTCGGGAAGAACGTAAAGCCATTGGTCCTATGACTTACCTCTCTCCGATCGTGTCGTGTAGCCGTCTCATTGGACTATAAAAGTGAGGAAATAGAAAGTGCACCTGTCTTTGTGCATACACTTGGGCACTATAATCCTGTCCTGCACAGATTACAAATTGGTTCTGAACCGCAGACGAAACTTTAGGCAAAAGCCTTATACAATTAAGAACCTCGGATAGGATTTGAACTCAGATAGTGTAGCACTACCAACTACTTTTTACGACTATGCTGATAAGAATGATATTATATTATTAACGGTGATTCCGTATGATATAAATAGTATTTAACAAAATATTTTTAACATCAAAAAAACATTTACGATTTATAGTTTGTCAAATTTCAAATGCCTCTGAAGTAATAAGATTATGATTTTTCAATTGCTAGTCTAACTGGTTTGTTACTTATTTTTATATACGGTTTACATTGGTGTTTTGCTTGCTCAAATACTGGTGGAGTATGCTGACTCTTCTTACATTTATATATAGTTTGTGTTAGTCACTTTTGCGGTTGGCCAAAGCGAATATTTGTTTACTTTAGTTTATTTGACGAAAGTTATATTTAATTACTGATTATTAACACTTTCACGGACACTGGACACTGCACCAAGTTTGAAATATGACACTAAAAAATTCCATACAAAGTACTACCACGCCTATATACTTCCTGACACATAGCAATATATTTGTACAATTGTGGTGAGACAGTACGCTTCTGTACGTGGCCCGAAATAATCGTGCTGTCATATCGTAGTCAAAGTTATAGTCTTCTAATGACAGTACGCTTATGTACGTGGCACGAAATAGTCGTGCTGCCACGTCGTAATTTAAATTATGGTCTTCTAATGACAGTACGCTTATTTACGTGGCACGAAATAGTCGTGCTGTCACATCGTAATTAAAATTATGGCGTTCATATGACAGTACGCTTCGCTACGTGCCACGAAATAGTCGTGTTGTCGCATCGTGATTGATATCATCGTGTGCATATGACAGTAAGTCTCTGTACGCATCGCGAATAGGCGTACTGCCATGTTGCTATCAAGATTATGTGTATAAATAAGTGTAGTATGACAGTACGTCAGTTTACGTCCCTACCATAGGAATCATGATGATAATAATCAAAACTTTGTGAAACAAAAAAAAAATGTTTTATTGAATAAATCAAAACTATGGAAAATCATATTTTTATACCAAACTAAAAAAAAAAAACAAAATAACAATCTTATATTTAAACAAAAATATTTTCTTAACTTAAACTTGGTTAATAATTAACAAAACAAAATAATTATCAGATACGTCTTTTCTCTCGATTAACATATAATTATTATTTTTCTAGGTTGTTGTGCATGACGTGTATGTGGCCTATTTGTTTTGGTAAGAGCAGCTCCATAGGAATTTGTTCGTTCAACCAAATACTCTATCATCTCTGTGGTAAATAAATGGTCAAATACTTCCTCGCATGTGGTATTTTCATGAGCTTCAAATGTCGGGCCTTTCTCTGGAGATCTAAAGTCAATAGAAGCAATATTTGAGACAGTATCTTCCCAAATTGTGTCATTTGGTGGAGGAGTCCCTCGACGTACTGTATTTACTGAACTTCTTCTTCTGCTCGGTCCAGCCTCATTTAAATTTGCCTGAGATTGTGCTTGATTTTGTGGAGATTGATCTTGAACCACCTCATTCAGCTCCTCTCTCATTCTAGCTGTAAGTTTTTCTTCTCCTCTTCTATCCTGAGAAGGCTCCTGAATTTTTGGAAATTGAACACCAATCACCTCATTAATCTCCAGACTCATTCTTATTTCTTCTTCGACTTGTTGATTTCTATATTCCGGTAGCTCATAATTTTGTTGTAAGTGAATATCATTGTTATCTTTATGATTTCTAACAGCATTGTTCTCTTGACTTTCATACCTTTGAACGCTGCTTTCTTTCTCATTCCCTGCTACTTGAATTTGATGGTGATCGAAAATACTACAATCGCTTATGTCGGAATCACGTTCGGTTTCATCAAAGTTTCTTTCATTAACAGAATTCTGGTCTAACTGCTCGCCATTATCGCTTTGATCGCCAGCAGAACCATGATACGACTTCTCGCTTTCAGACCCAATTCTTTGTCTATTCCGTTCAAAGCGACTTCTATGAACATCGAAAATTTCACTGTAGTCACTGCTGCTATCTTCATCTTCATCAGCGGGCTCGTAATTGTGGTCTGAACCATATTCACCATCATCGTCAGAATATGGATCGTGGTTAGATTCATCATCTCGAAACAAAGATTTTGGCTTGCCTCTGCTCAATTTGTTTCTTTTTGAGGCCATCTGAAGACAATTGAAAGAGAATTAGACGCACAACAAAAGAAAAAATCGATACTTACCTACAAAATAATATGAAGTTTATTCCATTATATTTTTAAATTTATCGTGCTTTTTATGCTAACGGTTTTTTGATACAATAAGTATTAACCATTTTTGAAAGACTGGTTACTATTCGGTTATCTTTATACAGACAATAACATATTATAACACTAAATTACTTACCAGGAAAAACACGTAAGTATTCAACGAACGACGACGAACGATTTGACGCAAGCGAGCGTGTCCTCTCCTCCCGGTGACACTACGCGACTGGTTCGTTTGACTCACGACGCGAACGCAACGGCTACATTCGTGGTGCCACAACATATGTACTATAGCAAAATTTGCATGTATGTGTAGATAGCACACATTTACTATCATAAAATTTTATGTTGTGACAGTACAATCTTGATACTGTTTGGGTTATGACAGTAAAAGTAGATCTTCATATTAACCGTAAACGAATACCGCGCTTATTTACGTAGTGGCAAATAAGGAAAAAAATATTTTATCGTAAATAGGCGTTGTGTCGTAATATAAATTCAGAATGTCACGAAAATGGCGGTACTGTCCGTGAATGTGTTAATGAACTTGAAATTAAGCAAATAAAGACGAACAATTCTTCAATACTCGTTTAAATGTACATTTTTAGCTAAATAATACAAATACAGAACTTCATATCACAAACGTGGCACCTAGTGTATAATTCGACGTAAAATTTATTTAACTCACTTCCTTTTAATGTCTAGTTTAGCTAAAGAGTTATAAGAAAAGAATAACCGGCGAAGTGCGAGTCGGACGCGCAGCATGAAACATCCGTACCATCGTAATACACGTTTCTAGTAGAGGAGTCCCTTTTAATTTTCAATTTATTTTAATTTTTATTATTTGTTGTTATAGCGGCAATAGAAATACATATTCTGTGAAAATTTCTACTGTCTAACTATTACGGATCATGACATACAGCACGCCGACAGACATGGAGTCTTATTAATAGGGTCATGTACTAGCCTACCTAGTTAGCTTACTTTTTAGGGTTTGTTACCCTTTGGGTATGATTCCCCTGATTATTATTTTCATCTGTACTACATACAAATGGCTTCAATTTATATAATAAATATTTTTGACAATTTTGCTTGTGCACATGATATAATATGCAATCTTCAGTAACGATGTGGGCACACATGGCATGTAGTCTCGTCGTGAATAAAAGCAACAGGGCGAGTCTAATATTTTCACGGGTTTTGAAATGGTTAAAGAAAATTGTTCTAGCACAATGTGATGCTCTTAAATTAAATTAGAATTCTAAATTAGGTAATAGGGTCTATGCTTAGTTGACTGGTTAGTATCAGCAGTTTTTTTTTAATTATTTTGGGTTGTTATAGAGAAGATGTTGCTATCTGATACTCTGTTTCACGTCTCCCTGTTGCTTCTTACGATGATGATGATGATATGGAATAATGGATTGTAATATATCACCACCACCACCAGGATACTATGCGGCGTACGAGAATTAAACTAAAGAGAGTAAAAATCCAATACTACCCCTAACCTGTTTCTAGCCCTTATCAATATAGTGGCTGTAGTAGGTCATGCAGACTTGAAAAAAATTGTTGATGCTAATCACGATAAGTGTGCTGTCATATGCTTTTTGATAGTTTTTCAAATTATTAAAGTTCATGCAATCCGCATGATGCTAAATTCATATTACCAAATATAAGTGGCGGCACACTCACTGTGATGTGCGTGAATATGCTTAATTTTACTTTTTTATTTTGTAATAAAAATGCCAATGTAAAGTAAGAATTGAGAAAAGGATTAAGGGCCGATTTGCAATTATCGGATAATCGAATAGTGTGCAGTTTCGTGGTCACTTGGAAGGGAAGGCCAAATTGGCCTCTAAAAAGCTTGGCGTGCTTAGCAGAGCAAGACAGTATTTCATGCCGGCACATCGCTTGCAACTTTACAGAGCGCAAATTCGGCCCCACATGGAATACTGTTCTCATCTCTGGGCCGGGACACCCCAGTGCCAGCTCCTTCCACTTGACCGCATCCAGCGCAGAGCGGTTCGAATCGTTGACGACCGAGTTCTTTCTGATCGGCTCGATACACTGGCACTGCGAAGAGATGTTGCATCTCTTTGCGTATTTTATCGCATCTATCACGGGGAGTGCTCTGAGGAATTGTTTGGACTAATTCCAGCCGCTCAATATCACCATCGCACATCGCGACAAAACTCGCGTTACCATCCATATATATATATATATATATACGGGTCAAGGTGAAGCCATTTCTATAATTTCATTAAACGACAACTGGCACTTTAAAAATCTCTCAATCTGTTCAGGCTATAGGAAATCACATAGAAACGACAAACAGACATATATACATTAAAATGTTTATATTATATAGATATTATGTACATAAAAATGACAAGCCAACCCCATTTTCTGAAGTAGTACCGCGTAAAATATATACAATTTATAAAAATGTGAGCGTGTAACCTTTACGCGAGATATAAGTTTTATTGATATTAATATTTGTGTTTGTTTTGTCATTGAATTCATTTAATATTACGGCGTTTTTTTTTCACATTTATTTTTATTGATATTATAATTTGTATTTTTATTGATTTAATTTTTTTTACTTACGAATAAATTATAAAATATTTGTTATTAAAATACTAATTGTAACTAGTTTTCAACTACATAAAAATATAATGAATTATGTAGAATTTACGATTACAGGCACACAATGAAGTTATTCGTTGCCTTTACTGAATGGAAACTATGTACGTAAACAGACTATAGACTTTACTGAACGTTATTTTCGTCCGAAAAAGATTCGAGTTACCCTCAAGTAACGCCAAAAGAAGTTTATACTCCAAAATTGTTCTATAGATTTACAGAGGCCAATACGAATTGATTTTATTCAGGGTCAAAAGGTGAAACCTTAAGAATGTTATAACTTTATTTTCTTCAAAGAGAACCAAAACAAGAAGTGAGTTTTATCTAAAATCGTAATTAATTTAAAATATTTTTCCTTGTTTTCCCTACTACAAATAAATCGTTGTTATTGAAGCTATGTTCTTCAACAACAATTAGAATTATTTCAATTATTGAGCATTTCAATAAGGCTTCACATAATATATTTACGTTAGTAACATAATATGAAAATTATTATTTGACATCTGACAAAAATTTATTATCTTTAAGTCATGTGATATCTCAGGTATTTATATCACAAAGAAAGGACTCAAAAAGCTTAAATTATTGATAGGTTTTCGCGCGCTCAGACGACCTATCAATAATCTAAGCCAAAATGGTAAGGAACTTCAAATCGTCCTTATCTCACTTGTATCAGGTTTACATCAGTCAATTCCTTATTAATTGATTATTTTTATTATTTATTATTCATTATCAATTGCCTACTTGGAAAAGCCTCACAATATTTATATAAAAATACTACATTAAAAGCGTTACCTACTCGATAAATAGAAGAAAAATTCAAAAGAAGCTATTTAAATTTTTTTCACACTTTCAATTAAAACTTTACATTTTGTTTTTAATTTTTTAGTTTTTAGTGTTGGCAGGGATTGAAACCGGGTTACTCGCGTACTCTGAAACTTACAGCAATCGCTTAATCCCTGAGCACCCATGGTACGTTTTTAAGTGCTGATTTACCATGTGCCGGAAGGTGAAGCAAAAAATCGTGAGGAAAAGGCAGAGAAAGGCTGACTGGAATTGTTAATTTCAATCATCATATCTATTGTTGAAAGTGACCAATGACCACGTAAACGGACATATCGTATTGTTTTTTATTTATCCCCCTATTAGGATTGTACATTAATTAATTGATCCATTACAGTCTCTAAAAGTCCACTGTTGAACAAAAGCCTAACCATACATTGACCCGTAGCAGGGATACTTGCCATAGTATGCCACACTTGGCCAGCGAGTCAACAATCCCAGTTTCTTTATAATTGTCGAGTTTTTGTCTGGAAATTGCTGTTTTCCAATTTATTGTTTCTATTTACTTTTATCGCCTCTTACGATACCCACGGAATGATATCGGATAGTGCAGGGTAAGTTAGTGGGCTAGATGATATATGGGGCAGATATGCATACTCCACCACTATGGCAGCATTGTAGTGCACGATATTTATTTGGCTTTTTTTGTTATTTTTAATTAATTTCAATGATTAAATATTGACGGATTATAAAATAAAGCTAAAAAAATCATCATGCTTTGGAATCTCGACAACTTAGACCTCGTTAAGTCATAAGGTTCAGTAAACCGAAAAAAACTGCCATTCTCTTCCGCTGGACCTCTATATACGCGGTATCTCGAATTATTTCGACATTTAGTAACTCAAACAAAATGTTATTTCCCTGCAAGGTATTGATAATACCGGCGAGAAGGGGAAGCTCTGCTTCTGCGTTTCGTGTGGTGAGTACAGGTGGCCGGAGGCAATTCCCCCCCCCCCAACACGGTAGCGGAATTAAATCAAAAACTACCCCAGGAGGACCCAAGCACCCCTGGAGAATCCCTCGCTGAGCAACCACGACAATGCTACTCCACTCCTGAGCGTGGGTACTCAGGCTGCCCGGTGTATTCTGGAGGGGGGGGGGGGGATTCCACTCCAAACAACAACTGCTCGGGGCAGATTGAGTAACAATACCAAAGCGACCCCTGCCACACTATCCGTGAATTTCTGCAACATCAGAGAACTTCACTCGAACTTAAACGCCATCCACTTCCATCTCAAGATGGCGATGCCGTCTTTGTTCGTTCTGACCGAGACGCAGGTGTCCTCTCCGGCTGATATTTCGTATCTCTTCTACCCGGGGCACAAATTGGAGCACTTCTTTGTGCCTCGGAGAGGAAATCTGTTCTCGACGCCTCGGCAGTCTTGAAAGTTCGGACCTGTCCATCCTTTGGCTATGCTTAGACAGCGACGACAATCCGCGCGTCTACGGGTGCCTCTATAGGTCCCATAGCGGTAATGCCGAAACAGACCGACTCATCGACCACGTACAAATGGCTACAGATTCTTTGTTTTTCATTTGTCGGAACTCTTTGCAATGACAGGCTTTCCGCACTCGTAATGAAATAAATATACTATTATAGAACAAGGGTAACAAACGAGCACAAATTTCACCTAAGAGTAAGTGGATACTTTGGCCCACAAACATATACATTTATCCTCAATTAATAATCAAAATGTAGATGCGTTTGCACCTCCGAAGACTAAGATAGAATGCCTTATTTTCAGTAAAAAGGGTCTCCGGTTCTCTACATTCACCGTACGAAACAGAGCAGCATTGAGGTGATATTTTACACTGGTATCTTGTGAGAGCCGGGTCGAGCCGAGCCATTCATGCCAAAATAATAATATAGCTGCAGCGTGGATCTACCACGTACAAAAACAGTAGTCATTAGACTACTGTTAAAGTTAAGGGTACGGAAACTAGAAGGACTTAGGTTCGAATCCGCCATTTGACTATTTACTTGATCCACTTCTAACACAATCATTATAGTAGTAATTAGATGTTTAACGGGAATAGTTGTATTAGTAGCACTATGGACACAGTAGTGTTAGTAGGCTAGATGTCTTATTAAAAAAAATGTTTTGAATTCCTCAGAGTCCGTTTTTGTTGTTTTTAATAGGCGGTTTGTGTACATTCATACGTTCGTAAACACTATCTTTACTCGTATCTCGATTAAAAATACTATATCGACTCAAAACCATTTAAACGGAGAATAATTTTATTATTCAATGATTAATTAATTAAGGTATCATTAAATTTATTTTATAGCTGTTTAAAAAAACGTTTATTGGTCATCAATAGAAAATTGTCAGTCTTAACCATACCTCCGACCGGACCTCAGAACTGCCGGTGGCCTGTGGTGCGCTATGGTTAAACATATATAAATAAGCATATTATGGCAAACCATTAGCTTCCGAACTTGATTAGGAGTTAATGATCGTGCAGTTCATAAGAACTACAGTACACCTAAACACAGGACCTCATAATATACGTGTATGTTCTAATCTATTGTTCGTTACGTTTATATATTAAGGTAAACTTTAGATGTTTAAATACGATAGAGCCACGCTGCAGCTTTATTATGATTGTAGCATGAATGGTATGGCCTAGAAATAATTTTTCTGTGTCTGAATGTTTGTCCTTATGAAATTTATGTATGTAAACTGCCTTCACGATACAAAAGAAAACATATCCTAGTGTAAAAGTAACGTTTTTAACAGAAAAAAAAGGAGGTATAATTAAACAAAAATCTAAACAAATGAAATTACTTCTTTATTATATTATATCATTCAATTTATACCTTGAACCTCTCAACATCACAATAACAGAGGGTTTTATTATGAAGGTAATCGTACATCTAGAACACTCTTTTATTATAATTTAAACCTTTCTTATATTCTATAAAGCATTCTCCGTTACAGAATAAATGTGTGGGGCAACATTAGAAAATCGATTTTCCCATATCACGGTTGTCATTTCAGAACACTAGTGTAAATATCGGTACATAGTGTTGAATATGTCGTGTTTCCTTTGGGTTGAAAAAAAGAATCATCACTTTACCTAATACTGTTTATTCCGTATGAGTTGATGCAAATAAATATTAGTAGGTAAGTTATTGCAGACACCAATAGATGGTAGTTTAACAATTTAATATAGGCTAGGTTTACAATATTCAAACCAGACCAGACATTCGATAGGTCTCTCTTACATCATCGAACAATCAAACGCTCGTCCAGTCTACTCCCCTTTGTTGTTGTCAAACCGCACATTCT
Organism: Parnassius mnemosyne; assembly: GCA_963668995.1. Classification (NCBI taxonomy): domain Eukaryota; kingdom Metazoa; phylum Arthropoda; class Insecta; order Lepidoptera; family Papilionidae; genus Parnassius; species Parnassius mnemosyne. The sequence goes on along the minus strand of CAVLGL010000035.1, from coordinate 13,061,807 downwards.
AAACAAACGTTTTGCTTTGTTGTTCGGAATGCGTACAACAAGAGAATGAAATAATTTGCCAAACTTAATTTAATTACTGTGTTGGAACTGTTACCTTGGAACTCTGTTAGCCTAGTGTAGTGGTGTTGGAAGTAGCGGTGCTGGGATTAGTGGTGACGGGGATAGTGCACGCGATTGAGGGAGGGCGGGAGGTGCTTCTTCATACTAGGTAAGACACATCATTTTATTTTATAACGCGGATATTTGCGAAGTAAAATTTTTGTAAAAGCTTTTATACAATGGATTTCCGCAAAGTAACGCCTGATTCTATTAATTATATAGTATTTCAATAAAAGTCATTTTTTAAAAATGTTTTATTTTACTATTAATTAATTTGATAGTATAATAAAAAACGGAAATAATAGACAAAAAGCACAATTCTAATTGCCTTTGAAATCTAGAATTCTAAATTTATGAATTTATTATGCCGTGACAATGTTAAAGTTAATTAAAGTAATTGTTATGCTCTAATTAACTAACTGTAAGATATAGTCGAATTATGAGAAAGCTAAAAAAGACAGCTTGAAGCGTTAAATGATTATGAAAATCTAATATATAAAAATAAATGTTTGTTTGTTCGTAATTTATGCGCTGACATACCGTTCATCAGATTGCGCTAAAACTTTGTCAACTTAATGCTTTCACTTGCGCGAAGGTTATAGGCAAATTAACAATTAATTTGGCGCGCGTGTCGTACTGACATATTTATTTGAAAATCATAATATGTCATTCAATTTCGATGAATTTATTATCATTCCTAATTAAACAATATAACCTTTCCAAGTTAACAGAGTTCCAAGGTAACAGTTCCAACACAGTAATTAAATTAAGTTTGGCAAATTATTTCATTCTCTTGTTGTACGCATTCCGAACAACAAAGCAAAACGTTTGTTTGGAATGTGCGGTTTGACAACAACAAAGGGGAGTAGACTGGACGAGCGTTTAATTGTTCGATGATGTAAGAGAGACCTATCGAATGTCTGGTCTGGTTTGAATATTGTAAACCTAGCCTATATTAAATTGTTAAACTACCATCTATTGGTGTCTGCAATAACTTACCTACTAATATTTATTTGCATCAACTCATACGGAATAAACAGTATTAGGTAAAGTGATGATTCTTTTTTTCAACCCAAAGGAAACACGACATATTCAATACTATGTACCGATATTTACACTAGTGTTCTGAAATGACAACCGTGATATGGGAAAATCGATTTTCTAATGTTGCCCCACACAGTTATTCTGTAACGGAGAATGCTTTATAGAATATAAGAAAGGTTTAAATTATAATAAAAGAGTGTTCTAGATGTACGATTACCTTCATAATAAAACCCTCTGTTATTGTGATGTTGAGAGGTTCAAGGTATAAATTGAATGATATAATATAATAAAGAAGTAATTTCATTTGTTTAGATTTTTGTTTAATTATACCTCCTTTTTTTCTGTTAAAAACGTTACTTTTACACTAGGATATGTTTTCTTTTGTATCGTGAAGGCAGTTTACATACATAAATTTCATAAGGACAAACATTCAGACACAGAAAAATTATTTCTAGGCCATACCATTCATGCTACAATCATAATAAAGCTGCAGCGTGGCTCTATCGTATTTAAACATCTAAAGTTTACCTTAATATATAAACGTAACGAACAATAGATTAGAACATACACGTATATTATGAGGTCCTGTGTTTAGGTGTACTGTAGTTCTTATGAACTGCACGATCATTAACTCCTAATCAAGTTCGGAAGCTAATGGTTTGCCATAATATGCTTATTTATATATGTTTAACCATAGCGCACCACAGGCCACCGGCAGTTCTGAGGTCCGGTCGGAGGTATGGTTAAGACTGACAATTTTCTATTGATGACCAATAAACGTTTTTTTAAACAGCTATAAAATAAATTTAATGATACCTTAATTAATTAATCATTGAATAATAAAATTATTCTCCGTTTAAATGGTTTTGAGTCGATATAGTATTTTTAATCGAGATACGAGTAAAGATAGTGTTTACGAACGTATGAATGTACACAAACCGCCTATTAAAAACAACAAAAACGGACTCTGAGGAATTCAAAACATTTTTTTTAATAAGACATCTAGCCTACTAACACTACTGTGTCCATAGTGCTACTAATACAACTATTCCCGTTAAACATCTAATTACTACTATAATGATTGTGTTAGAAGTGGATCAAGTAAATAGTCAAATGGCGGATTCGAACCTAAGTCCTTCTAGTTTCCGTACCCTTAACTTTAACAGTAGTCTAATGACTACTGTTTTTGTACGTGGTAGATCCACGCTGCAGCTATATTATTATTTTGGCATGAATGGCTCGGCTCGACCCGGCTCTCACAAGATACCAGTGTAAAATATCACCTCAATGCTGCTCTGTTTCGTACGGTGAATGTAGAGAACCGGAGACCCTTTTTACTGAAAATAAGGCATTCTATCTTAGTCTTCGGAGGTGCAAACGCATCTACATTTTGATTATTAATTGAGGATAAATGTATATGTTTGTGGGCCAAAGTATCCACTTACTCTTAGGTGAAATTTGTGCTCGTTTGTTACCCTTGTTCTATAATAGTATATTTATTTCATTACGAGTGCGGAAAGCCTGTCATTGCAAAGAGTTCCGACAAATGTCTACCCGAGCCGAGGCGCAGCCGAAGGTGAGGGTTGACAGTCGGAACAAGTTGCAATGACGGTTCCGCACGTGTACTGAACAAATATTTTAATACAGTTGCTAAAGAATGAAGCAATTTAATAAAGAACATTTTTGGAAAATGGCGCCAACCGTAAAAGAATATAAGCAGAGATTTTTTTGTTTTCTTCACCCATTCTGGGTAAGCAAAGGGAACTATGCACATACAGCCAAGTCTTCAGTAGAATTTTTTATTGATATGAAATGAAAATGAAACTTAATGAGATGAAATGAAATTAAACCTAATCTAACTCACTGACAGTTGGGAAAGAGAACGCACGAGTTCGGAAAAGGTAAAGAAAAAACACGAGTATGTAATAGCCCATATCCCGAACGCTATACGTCCCTGCAATACGCCACTTTTTGAGCAATGTATTAAAAAAAAATACTGTCTTTACCTGCCTCTACATTTATTTCTACATTATATCTTTTATTCTTTTACATTAATATTCTCTAATAATCACTGTCTCTATATTAACAGTACATCCATTTTAAGCGCGCAACATCACCGGAATTGAGTTCAGGTGACTTATAGAGGTGATTTATAGAGTCTCTTCTGATCACTCTGGAAGAGACATTTCTGGTTGAACCGTGTTGACCTCTCGGTATATCGCCGAATCCGCTTCCCCCAAGCAGCGATTCTCTGCTTCAGGTCGTTATTGCGCTCCGCCAGTTTTTGCGTTATATCCGGCTGTGACAAACTGATATTTGTCCCAGCAAACGCCATCCTGACAGTGCGCACAATTCTCGGCCTATTATTTCCCGACCTGAAGCTTATCAGTCTATCAATGAGGGCCCTTGCCTTTGCGATACGGTCCTCAATTCTTCTCCTCCAGTCTGAGATAGCGCTACTTTGTCCAGTAGTATGCCCAGACGTGGGAAGTTTGGCACCAACAATGCGGCAAACTGCCAAAGCGGCACCAAAAATATTAAATATTGAGTCCGTATCGCAAATGTCTCGGCTGGCTTCCAAGTCGGTTGCCCGCAGTGCGTTTAGGGCCGTCACGACATCCTGATTCTACTTGCTTAGAGTTATGCACGGGAGTCGCGGTCGATTTTCGAGAACCGTGCTGCGCGTTTCCACAATCGCCTCCTCCAATTTACTCCTCATCTGCACTAGTTCTTGGGTGACCATTCCATCATCGCCTGAATCAACCAGAGCTGGAAGATCCATGGCGGCCTCTACATGTGGCTGCTAGTCTGTGGCTTGAGGGGCCCCATCCCCAGCTATTATTCATTCGATGAAGGACTAGCCTCACATCGTATTCGTTCGAGTTCGGCATCATCAAATATTTTCGAGTGCATGATGTACCGAACTTGGTCTGCCAGGTTTTGCTCTGTGGAGGGAACAGACGGCTCCAGCTCAGCAAAAAAGCGATGCATCCGAGCCCGATACGCTATCCCTCCAGTTTCTTCCCCTTTCGTTCTATAGTACACCCGCAATGTGTTTGTGTTCATGGTTTTATTCCAACGCATGCGGCGTTCTCCACCAGCGGTGGGAACCCCGTGCCGAGTGTGAGAGGACCCTGCCGACACCAAGCCACCTGGTGGGAATGATGGATGTGAGGGGCTGCTAGGTGGTCGTGCAGCACCTCGCGCACGGCTGGCGGCCCCCATGCTGTCGCGTCCAGCACTAGCTCCAGACGCGCCCCGGCGACCCCCAGGCAGCGGCCCTATGCGCATTTCTCTTTGTGCCATCATCCATTTTATGGGCGTCAGTTAACGGGAGACACCCAGACCCGGCGTCGTTTCATAATAGACCCATATGCACAAACGGGCCTTTGCACCCTCAATTTTGCCGAGGCACGGCGCTAACACCGCTTGGCAAGGCGCTGACTGACTGCGCCGATGTAGCAGTTTTGTCACTTAACTGTTATGTCAGCGGGCGATTGGGTCGTCACTTCCCTACGCCAATTTATATTATTATTATTATATCTTAGTTATAAGCAACCCGTTTAGATTATATCTGCAATTTAAATTCAGTGCCCTCATTAAGCGAAAGGCAATACAAATATATCCTATATTTTAAGTAAGCAAATCTGGTATAATATGTAACTGGTATATTTTGGTGTCTCGAAAGCGTTTCTAACGTGTTTGCCATCAAATTTTGTATAACAACAAGTTTTACTGATAACAGTTTTACTTTCCAATAATTTAGATAGATCCCAAAGAATATGTTAATCATGAAAATATCGATTGCTCTGATACTATTATGCACCAAAAATTAAATTTCTGATTTTGGTTGGTTACCAAAGTTTACATTTCAAATATTTTATTATATTCTTTACCTGTGTTCACTCAATATTAAAAAAAACCTGTCAAAATTTTTCACTGTCAAAAGCTACGTATATTTAAATTATTTTATTTTGTTATTTAGAGGCCTATTCTGGCTTATAAATTTCAATAAAATGATCAGTAAATATATAAGAGAGTTGTTATAATAATAATTTTTTAATTTCAGACATAATTCTCATTTATAAAGGAAAATATTTCTGCTGCGTCGTTGTCAACTGTCAAAACATAACGACTACAAACAATTTCTTATCAATATGGAATAAATCCAGGGAAGTAATGTGATAATATTTTTTTATAGAGTAAAGTGCTTTTATTTAGGCCGCAAATGATTGTTTCAGGGAAAGATGCGGGGTACAGCAGCAATTAAATATGAAGTTATGTAATATAAAGACTTTTGAGTGCCGTAGAAATTTGTTTAGATTTTTTAATGAATATCTCTGCTCCGCTATATTCACAGCCGGATTTCCTACAGTGTCAAAATTGTGCCGACGGTAGGCTGTTTAAAGGTAAAAGGGGTTTAAATATACATATTAAACGATGCTATAGTAAAAGTATTTCGGCTTCACAGCCTACCGTAGAAATTCATAACTATATTAACAATTCAACTAATGACACATATTTTTCCCTATTTTCGGAGCAAATTTACAATTATCATCATAATGTACCAGTGGTTAAAAGAATTCCTAGAGGTGCGAGGATGCAGCTTGCTAAAGCATTGTCATGCACTATTAAAAATTGTTTCACAAATAGTGAAACTAGTTGGCAAAAATTATTTACTTTCGCATATTCCCATTTTCATTTTGATAAAACAATAAATAAATCAATTACGTCTCAACTAAAAGAGACATCTTTTCAAAATTTAGATTACCCAATTAATACTCATTTATCTCGACCACGGCCTAAATTTGATTTAAAAAAAGTAGTTGAGTCGAAAGTAATGGATGGCGACTTAAAAAATGCATCCCGTTTTTTATTCTCAGACGACATCCTAGCTCCTCGTAATGTCGAAACTCTTGAAAGCCTTCGTCAGAAGTATCCTTTCGGACAAACCTTCCCAGGGTTTACCGCTGCCTCCCAAGACTTCTATGCAACCTTTACAAATTTCTGAAAAAGACACTTTAGAAGCAATTATGTCATTTTCGAATGGCTCTGCTGGCGGCATTGACGGAATTACGCCTCAATATCTTAAAGATCTTGTAAGCGCTTCTGCCGGTGACGCCGGCGGAGTACTTCTTAAAGACATTACAAAATTATGTAACTTTATGCTTTCTGGTAATGTTAATCTAAATTTTATTCCATTCTTATATGGGGCAAGATTATGTGCCTTCAAAAAAAAGGATAACGGTATATCGTCCTAAAGCCGTTGGTTCCACATTTCGACGCTTAACTTCAAAATTAGCTTGCAGGCACGTAATCTCTAACCTTAAGACCAAATTTCAGCCTACTCAACTAGGCTTTGGCACTAGAGGTGGCTGTGAGGCGGCGGTACATTCAGTGCGTACATTTTTAACAAACTCTGATGCAGATGTTCTTGTGAAGGTTGACCTAAGGAATGATTTTAACTCTATCGATAGGGTAACCTTGCTGAAAGAAGTGGCTAAAAATACCCCCGAAATTTATCATTACATTTGGCAATGTTATAGTCAAAATACTAACTTGTTTTACGAAAACCATGTTTTCGATTCTGCTGTCGGTGTTCAGCAGGGTGACCCACTAGGTCCAGCATTTTTCAGTTAGGGAATTCAACCCATTATTTCAAATTTGAAATTCAAGCTGAATGTCTGGTAACTGGACGACGGTACACTGGGAGGTAGAGCAGATGACGTCCTCAGTGATCTTACTCATATTTATCGAAATATTAAAAAAATGGGTCTTGAAGCAAAGAGCAATAAATGTGAAATATTTTTTCCAATAATTTATCTACTTCTCATAGAGACAGTCAAAATTTCAATCATGTTTCTCCAGGAATAAAAACTGTCAGTACGGAATCTCTATATCTGCTAGGTGCCCCGTTGTTTTTCGATAGTATTAAACCTGTTTTAAAAACTAATTTTGATCAGTTTTTAAACTACGTTGATAAATTATATAAATTAAACCCTCACATAGCTCTTACTATTTCAAAATATTGTCTCCTTGTACCTAGATTTACAAACTTACTTCGCTCGAGTCCAGTCTGGAAATGTTCGGATATTTTAAAAGATATCGATAATAATCTTAAAATAGCTACAGAAAAAATTCTAAAATTAACTTTAAATACGTACAACAGTCTGGACTCAAGCTACTTTACCTATAAAATTTGGTGGCATTGGTGTGGGAAATCTTTCTAGCGTTGCATTGCTTGCTTTCCTTGCTTCCGTGCATAGTGTCAGTGACTTATGTAACATAATTTTAAATAATAAAGTAGACCTATGCTTTGCTACGGAGGCAGGGCAGACATGGCAAACGCTCTGTCCCGGTGAAAATGTTCCACTGGAAGTTAACCAACAAAAACAGTGGGATATTCCGTTGGTACGGGGCGTGCAGAAAGATTTGTTTGATAAGTTCCATAGTGACCAAGATAAGGCACGTCTTCTAGCTGTTTCGACTAAGGAATCTAGTCACTGGTTACACGCTTTACCATCAAGTAATCTCGGCACATTACTTGATGGGGAAAGCTTGCGTATTGTCGTAGGAATCCGACTAGGAGCGGCGCTTTGTCAACCCCATGAATGCCCTTGTGGTAGCAGCGTCGACAAGTTTGGGCTCCACGGACTTTCATGTAAGAAAAGCGCTGGTAGGTTTTCACGACACAGTTCTTTAAACGATGTCATCCGAAGGGCTCTTGTCTCTATAAATGTTCCCTCGGTATTAGAGCCTTGTGGAATATTTGAGACGATCGCAGGAGACCCGACGGTATGACATTGGTCCCTTGGGAGAGAGGTAAAGCCTTAGTATGGGATGCTACTTACGTAGACACTCTGGTGGCCTCTCATCTTAGGGGTACCTCGATTAGAGCCGGGGCGGCATCAAAGGCAGCTGAACTGAGTAAGTGGCGCAAATATCAGTCTCTGAGAGATGATTACATATTTGTGCCATTTGCTGTAGAGACTATCGGTCCGTGGGGTCCACGTGCGGTGAAGTTCTTAAAGAAACTCCATCCGCGGCTGGTCGTTGCTGCTGGTGATAAGACGACTGGTTCTTTTCTCGCTCAAAGGCTAAGTATAGCCATTCAGCGGGGAAACGCGGCCAGCGTTCTTGGCACGATACCGCGGGGAGTAGGACTATATGATAATTAAGTTTCTAGTTTTGGTTTTTTTTATTATTATAGTTTTTAATATTGTATATAATTTGAATATAAATTTAAATATTCTTTTATATTTGACATTCCAATTTTAAAAACTATTGCATTGCACCAAGCTTTTATGTGAGTTCAACGTTTTGAGTTTTCAAACATGTGTCAAAATAAAATTTAATTAAAATCAAAATCTCTAAGGAGTATTGTTATCAACTTCGATGCAAATCACCCCCAAAATTAATTTTCTACCCCTTTTTAACCCCGTTGGGGGATGAGTTTCAATAAAATACGAAACAAGTCTTCCATCAATTCTGTTAAAGAATGTTTATGCAAAATTTTAAGTAGATTAAACTAAGGAATCACATTGTCCCATACAAACTTTGCCCCCGTAGGGATAGAATTTCGAAAAATCCTTTCTTATCGGACCTACGGCATACAAAGAACACACCCTCCAAGTTTCAGGTCTCCACGATCGCCAGTTTAGGCTGTGCGTTGGTCCGTCAGTCAGTCATTTAGGACAAAGCATTTTAAATGTATAGGTAGAGTATAATTTCTAAAATAAATAATAGGTACTTATTGAATGATGTTTTTAAGGTTATTTGAGCAGTGATTCGTAAAATATATTTGTCTTGAAAAAAAGTTAAACCCATTAAGACTTTTTTGAAAACGAAGAAATACATACGTAAATGTTGTTCTAAAATTACTTATTATATACATTTCTCAATACTCTATAGACAAACTTTGTATATTTTTAGAGATTTTTTTGGGATATATTATATTTGCCACTAATATATTTAATGAAATACTGAAATATTTAAAGAAAATCCCACTGCAAGATATAATACTCGTATGTGTTATGGCTTAAATAGAATTAGTAATTTATGAGTCTTAGCCCATGAAAAAAAAACGCGCTTATTTACGTTACAGTACGTATTACACACGTGGTAGTGCGACGCTGCGGCGTACAAATTAGGCAACCGACCGCGGAAAGACTACGTTCTCTAGAGAACCGGAGACCCTTTTTACTGGTAATTAGGCATTCCATCTCAGTCCTCAGCGGTGACAACGCATCTGCATTTTGATTCTTAATTGAAAATAGATGATGATGTCTATGGGCAAAAGCGTCCATTTACCATCAGGTCATTTGTCACCCTTATCTCTGAATATACTTTTATATAACAGTGCATAGAGTAATTTTATCCAAAGCAAGTTTTGATAAACCTGCGTTTCAATATTGGATATCACCGGATAAATCCTTAGAGAAATCGGTTTTTCGGCTTCGTCAAATTTCCAATATTTCTCCTAAAAGGAATGGGAAATATAAATGTTACCAAAATGCATCTATCACGTTCCTCGTGTCTCTCGGTATTGCTACCATATAGGTAAATGAAAAATGAATAACATTTTTACTATTACGTTACATTTCGTAATGGTTTTTTTTTAATATTGCTCGAGGGCGATCCTTTTAAATTTAGTTTTCTGTTCATATCTAAATAATTAAATAAAAATATAAAATTTTCATTTGTTCAACTTCATAAATCTCTACATGGATGCTTTGAAATGTTGACACAACGTTTCATTAGAATATGCGCGTGTTTTTATATAATATTCATACTTTTTGAATCACTAGCCAGCTAGTATGAAATAAAGTCCTTGAAACTTTTATTTTCTGAAGTAAAAAAAAAGATAGCTCAGTAACACACTGGGGTAATAATGATTTCTTATATTTACGCGAACACTTATTTTATATTGGAGGCTATAGATATAGATGGAAGTAGCCGTGGTTAACTATGACATCGGGACGTCATACACCTCAGTCCCCCGTGACCATGGGTGCTGTAAAGTGCTCGAAACGTCGGGAACATAAAACACTGGCGTAACATTTGGTTGCAGCGCTGGGAGCCGCGAGCTTGAATCCTACACGAAATTAGTATTTGTATGGCCTGAATATAATTATTCCTTATCTGGATGTTTGCTGATGCTGATGTACATGCAAATTACGTATGTAAAAAGCGTTAATAAAACAGGGGAACTTTCTATATTGAAAAATAATAATAATCAGAGTTAGAATAGCTTGATGTTATAGGCTTATAATCCACTACCCCCTATAATGCCGTTGGTGTCGTAAGAGGCGAGAGGGGGAAATGAAACAAGATGAGTAGAAGCATCTTCCTGTTACCAACTCAATATCCTTTGAGGTCGTAATCCTGTGAGGTCTGTAGATTTTTGATAGACTTTTTATTATAGGCTAGGGTGACAAACGAGCACACAGTCCGCCTGATGGTAAGTGGTTGCTGTGGCCCATAGACATCTAGATGTAGATCCTCGTTTGCGAATCAAAATGCAAATGCGTTGTCACCCGTGAGGACTAAGATAGAATGCCTCTTTTCCAGTAAAAAGGGTCTCCGATTCTCTACACTCATCATACGAAACACAGCAGTGTTAGGCTGCTATTTTACGCTGGTATTCTGTGAGAGCGTGGTACTTCCTCGGTCGAGCCAACCCATTCGTGCTACAACTATACTACTAATATAGCTACAGTATGGCTCTAACAAAATCAAATGTTCAGCCACGCATAGCATGCATAGCATCGACGTCGTCTATTTGACCATTATTTATTATTTAATTATTTTATTAGTAACTAGTACAGTAGTTTTTAGATATTGAAAAGTATTAAATTACTGAAAGATTGAAATAATTTTCAGTGTTGTATTTTTTTTATATAATTAGGGTGACAAACGAGCACACAGTCCACCTGATGGTACAAGTAAGTGGTTGATGTGGCCCATAGACGGTTACATACATTACATTATCTTCGTTTGCGAATTAAAATGCAGATACGTTGTTCGCCGTGAGGACTAAGATAGAATGTCTCTTTTCCAGTAAAATAGTTTTCCGGTTCTCTACACTCACCATATGAAACACAGCAGCATTAAGCTGCTATTTTACGCTGGTATTTTGTGAGAGCGTGGTCCTTCCCCGGTTGAGCCGACCCATTAGTGCTATAACAATACTATTAATATAGCTGCAGCATGACTCTACCACGTATGGAAATAATTACCAAACAAAATTATAAATGACTGTATAAAGTGTTGAGGTTTCTTTACACATTAAAAATATGAAGTTAAAAATTTGTTGAGGTTATATTGACATCTGATCGGAGAATACACTCACGCATACACGGTTACACACATATGCATATGTTGAACGTGTACTTGGCGCGAGACACTACAGTGTCTCCGGATTGTCTTGTACCTTAATACAAATGCCACATAAGTGCTTAAATGAACTTAATTTTTAACATTGTTTTATGATTGGGTTTTAAGAAATAGTAATATAATAGAATAGAATCATTTTTATTCATATTTAATCATTATTATAGAAGAAGATTTATGAAGATTACAATACATAATACATCAAAGTCGTTTTTTACTTTTGCGAACCACTGGTTTGCAAAAAAACCTCTGTCCTGAAAAGGACCAACAAGAAACTCAGCGGGACTTATTTTTATAAAAAGCACTATTTACAATATAATATTTTACACAATTGTTATGAAAATATTTAGAAACAGCATGGTAGCAATCACCTCATTCCCATTCCCTGGGGTTATTATCAGTCATGTACTCTTTAGTAGTATAATAACCCTTACTAGACAATTTTGCTTAATAAATAATTTTAACATTTTGATAGAAAAGGTCTATAAATAAAAATATATAAAAATTGTTTCAATTATTACAAATTACAAATATTGAAAAATTTCAACTTAAACATGTATTAAATACAGAATTTCAATAAATACTTAAAAAAATATAATAGTAAAAACAACATGAACAATCTCAAATTAATAAAGTTTTATATGGAATTAAAAATCGCACAAGTGCGAAGTTACCTCTTAATTTCTTCTTTGTCTTTTCCGGCTCAATTTTCTCATTTTCTGGAATCTGGCTAGAATACAAGTGCTTCTTTCTATTTTCAATTAATCTGCCAGTTTTAATTATTCAGTCGGCATCTTAAAAATAATATCGTGGCCTCTTCTCGTTATATCATACGATTATTATAGGTTTCTAGTTCCATCCGCTATTGCGTCCATTGCGATATTATAATATATACACATATTTTAATAATATACATATCAATCCATGATGATGATTATGTTTTTGTAAAAAAAAACTCTTTTTGTAGGCCCGGTCTTCGGCCAGGATTTCCATGTAATGTCGGAAGGTATTAAATAAAAAGGTGAATACTGGAGCAGTCTTATTATACCTTAACACTAATATATATTGTCGTGGGGGTTGTACTACTGTATGTTTTTTTTTATAGGACAAGGGTAACAAACGAGCACAGAGTCCACCTTATGGTAAGTGGTTGCTGTGGTCCAAAAACATCTACATCTATCCTCGATCACGAATTTGCAGTAAACAGAGTCACCGGTTCTCTACACTCACCATACGAAACACAGCAGCGTTAAGCTGCTATTTTACGCTGGTATTCTGTGAGAGCGTGGTCCTTCCCCGGTCGACACATCGTGCTAGAACTATACCAGTAATATAGCTGCAGCATGGATTTACCACTTAAAATATGTATGTTTGTGAGTTTGTATTTATGTATGTATTTAGCAATATTTCTTTGGCACTCTCTGTGGCCTAAACGGCGTGATGAATTTTAACATTATAGGTTGTCCATGTTGCAGCTATATAAATTGTATAGTTGTAACACAAATAGGTCGCCTCGACCGGGGAAGGACCATGCTCTCACAGAATACCAGCGTAAAATAGCAGCGTAATGCTGCTGTGTTTCGTATGGTGAGTGTAGACTTTTTCCTGGAAAAGAGGCATTCCATCTTAGTCCTGACTGGTAACAACGCATCTGCATTTTGATTCGTAGACGACGATAGATGTAGATGTCTATGGGCCGCAGTAGCCACTTACCATCAGGTGGACTGTGTGCGCTCTTTTCATACTTATCCTATAATAAAAGATTAGTTTTAGATGTGAATTTAACATGGGTTATAATTTTTTTCTCTTTTCAGTTCAACTTAATTACGCACTAGGTTTTTTTTTAATTTTAACTGAACTATTGATCTTGTTAATTCTTACTCAAACGTAAGCGTGATTCACTGTTTATTATCAAACATAATCGAATTCCCTTTACAGTCTTGAATTGGTGGCACAGCTTATTAAGCTCGGCACTTTGCAACAGGAAGTTAAATTAGTTTGTACCCTTCGTATCTTTTTTACTCAATTTTGAACGTGCGTACGTTATTAATTGATGGGTCATGAATACTTTAAAAGAAATTATGTATTTTGAATGATTGTGATCTTTAGGGTTAACCGACAAGCCCACAGAATTAGGATACTGAAGTGGTGATAGGCTGGCCATATAGCCTGAAGATTCGACAACCTATGGGTAAGAAAGGAACTTGAGTGAAAACTTTGCACCGATAAACGGAGTATAGGGGGACCACTGACCTAGATGTAATGACGCACTGGTAAGTCATGCGGGTAGTCCATTGATGCAGATGGTTCTTGGCCGAATTTTGTGGCATTCCTTGAATGGGAGTTTATGTTAACGGAGGTTTTGTGGAGAGCATTTTTTAAGTTTTCGAACACGATGATCTTTTTTGCAGAAAAACTCTTTCAAGCCACCTAAATTCGATGTTACGCTTGTGCGATGACATAGGAGTTAGGCAAAGGCACGCAAAGGTAAGAGGAAGTTGTGTTTTCAATATTACATGAGTTAATTTACACAATTAGAATCCAAGTACTGTAGCGTTGAAGCTCGCTTTTTTGTTCTAATTTGATTACTCTTTTTTAAATTGTTATTCTTAGAACAATTATGTTTGGTCATACAAACTCTTTTCCTCGATTTGGACCAGTGGCCCCGAAGTGTTGCGGCCAAACGCTGAGCGACTACGCTAATAAGATGTGTATCGCATTGTAATTTAACGTACAATAGTAACATAAGCTTTTTCATTTAATATAGATTATAAGTAATACTTATTGAAAGCTAATCATATGTTTAATTTACCACTGGTTCGGAAAATATCTCTGTCTTGGGAAGAACCATCAAGAAACCCAGCGGTACTTTTTTTTTTCGAAAAAATAACAATTTATAACACTTAGTTATTCAATTTTAAAATAAAAATTCTCTCAAATATGTATTTGTAAATACACATCTCAGCCACTAAATAATTTTTTTTGTTACATGGTATATGTATAATATGTCGCATGTGTTGACAGGGATGACGGTATCATTAAAACTATAGGAAGTGTTTCCATATTATTATATTATGTTATAGGTACCTTTGCAAATTCAATGCACATGTAAAATTCATTTTAGTGAAATAAGGTTATCATAAATTAAAAGATTATCTATCTGAACAGAAAACTAACATTACAATAAAATATATACAGTATGTTAAAAACCTAATAAATTAGGTAATTTTATTAAAAAAATAATATGATTTGAATAAAACAGAATAGATTCGAGTAGAATATTTTTATTCAATATTGATAATTATAAAATAACTATTGAAAGGATTTTTCTTACACTAACAATATTTGCAAGAAAAGCCAAGCTATCAAAAATGTACAATGATTATGAATACAAAAAATGTAAAAACTTTGAGAGCAGTTGAATAAATCTTTCTTTAAAGTAATTTAGTACGCCAAAAGACTTAGAGATATCATAAAATTATCCAATTATTTAGTTTCCAACTCCTTGCTAAAATAGATCAAGGAAGTTATGAAAACTTATTTTTTTCGAATTTCAAATTATACTTTTCTTTACAAATCTCAAAATTTTTGTAATAACAGAAAATGCATTAAATATTTACATTTGATATGCTTTCAGGAGGTATATTCGACAGCTGCTCATTAAAATTTGTTAAGGAACTAGTAGTGCCCGCAACTTTGTCTTAGCTTGTGTGTGTAATAATTGATAATTACGGATTATTTGAAATCGACAGGTTATATTTTTAGGAAGTACATGGATAACCTGTTGGCAAACAGGCCACAGCACTTAGGTGGTTTTTTGTACGTACAAAATAATTATTATTATTTATTTATTTGGTCTACCAACGACTGTTACATTACAGAAACTTAAATTAGTTACATTGTAATAAACTATTATGAGCTAAATGCACAATCAGTTACAGGTAAACACAGCGTGCTATTTTAACATGTGACATAAGTACCTTTTACATTGATATAAGGTTAATTTTAAACTAGTTATTACAGATATAAGATAGGTATAATTAATCTGGGATTTTTTTTAACAAATGTACACGAAACTGGTTAAGTTTAAGAGAGAAAACATCCTTGGGATCATTAATAAACCACGTATTTAATGCGTTACACAGACGAGGAACTGGTGAATGTTTTCCTAAAACAGTCCTGCGGAATGGCGGATAAAATAGAGAAACGGGTTTCCTTGGAGCCCTGAGCGGGATCCTGAAATTAAAAAGGTTTAGGAGCTGAGGGCAGTCGATTTGATTATTAAAAATTTTATAAGTGAATATTAGGTCCAAAAGGGTCCTTCTTTTATTCAACGAGGACATTTTAAAGTGTTTGAGGTTTTCATGATAGGATAACTTTTTCTTTGAAACTTTGGAGATGTGAGATAAATGCCATAAAAAGCGTTTTTGGACCCGTTCTATTCTTAATATGTGCGTGGCATAGTGTGGCCTCCATACAACAGGGCAGTATTCAAGAAGACTGCGCACTAGTGCTTTGTACAAAGTGATACGTATCTGTAAGTTTTTGAACACTTTACTGTTTCTAATAATAAAACCCAGCATATTAGATGAGCGCCTAACAATGCTTTCAATATGTGGTACGAAAGTTAATTTGTTATCTAGAATTATTCCCAGGTCCTTAATTCTATCAACTTCTTTTAATGGTTTACCATCAATATAATATTTGGATTTAGTTTTACTATGTTTGCGTGTAAATTTAATAAAAAAGCATTTATCTATATTTAATTCCATCCCATTTGTACAGCACCAATTGTATAACCTATTTAAATCATGTTGTAACATAAGAACATCAGCTTGGGACTTAATAGTTCTGGCAATTTTCAAATCATCTGCGAATAGATAGGGCGTTGAATAAAGGAAACTATTGGGCATATCGTTGATATATACGTTAAAAAGAATTGGCCCTAAATGGGATCCTTGAGAAATTCCTGAGGTTATCTTGTGAACTTCAGACTTATAGCCTTTAGCAACAACGAAGAAACGTCTATTCGTTAGATATGAATTAATCCAGTTGGAAAAAATTCCTGTAAAGCCATAGGCAGCAAGTTTGTCTATAAGAGGTAAGTGGGGTATTTTGTCGAAGGCCTTGCTGAAGTCTGTGTACACAACGTCTACTTCCTCCTGTTTATCTAGAGCTTCAGCAATTCCTTCGACAAATGTGACTAAGTTTGTGCAAGTGGATTTCGATTTTAAAAAACCATGCTGATGTACGCTGACGTATTGCTGAAAATGGCTTTGTATTGAGGGGCAAACAACAGATTCAAAAACTTTTGCCATTGTCGACAAAATTGAGATTGGTCGATCATTCGATACTAAGTTCTTGTCGCCAGATTTATGTATTGGAACTACTTTGGCTATTTTCCAAACGCTTGGAAAGGCACCTGTCAATAAGGAGTAATTAAAAATGTATTTTAAAGGTACAGCCAGTGTTATAGCACAGTTTTTGATAAAAATAGGTGGGATTTCATCTGGGCCTGCGCCTTTATTTGTATCGAGTGATTGTAGTTTTTTTAGTATTGACTTCCGAGATATCGAAATAGTCCCAAGGCTGAAGCTATTTTGTGCTATATAGTTGAGATAAGTAGAAGTTGGACTGGCTACATTCTGAGTTCCTGAGTCTGTTATAGCGAATGATTTCGAAAATGATTCAAGAAATAAGTTGCATATAGCTGTTCCGTCGGATTCATAAATAACCCCATCTGTCATAATATTCGGATAAGAATTACTTCCCTCTTTTCGCGATTTTATAAATGACCAAAAGTGTTTGGGATTTTTTTGAGCGTCTTTTCAGTCAGTTCAATATAATTATTATATAGGTTTTGTTCCAGTTTTTCGCATCGTTTGCTAAGTAATTTAAATTCTACCTCATCTAAAGGATTGTTATATATTTTATACCTGCGATGTAATTTGTTCTTTTCTCGAAGCAGTCGTAGGAGTGATTTATTAACCCACGGAGGATATTTGTTCTGCTTAAACTCAGTACACGGTACATGAGTCTTAATAATATTATTTAGTACGGTGTAGAACTTATCCATAATTTCATCTATAGTGAGGCATTTGGAAAACAATTCCTCCCAGTTTATTTCCGCAAGACAGTTATTTATAGCATCATAATTAGCTTTATAGTAATTATTTTTCTTATTATTAATATTGTTACTAAGTACGTGGTTCGTATTAAGCACAATTTCAGTTTCTAATGGAGGATGTTGTGGATCAACAACGGAGAGATTACTTAAAGCTAATGTGACATTACATACTGGTAAATCAGTTAATACAAGATCGAGAATTCTTTGGTTACTGTTACGTATTAAGTTATATTGAATAAAATTTGAAGTATAACAAAAGTCTACTAGAGTTGTATTTATTTTTGAAGTTTGGTTTTGTACTGTACCCGAGTTTATTGCATTCCAATCAATAGTGCCCAAATTAAAATCACCAATCAAACAAATTTTACCTTCAAATTTATCAAGAATAGAGTTACAGTTTTCTATGTACTGTTCTAGCATAAATTGTTGTACTGGAGGAGGGAGATAAACAGCACAAATTGCTATGTGTTTTGAAGAATCTAAGTATGGTACCTTTACCAATACCCAAAGATCTTCACATTGACTTTCCCAATTAATCATTCGAGTTGCTGAAAATTTCTTAGAAACAGCAATAAGCACTCCCCCTCCATCCTTTTGAAAATGGAACCCAGATGATTGCCTATCCCTTCTAAAGACTTCGTAGCGGTTATCACATAGTTCGGAGCTTAATACACTTTCATTCAACCATGTTTCGCTTAATACAATGATATCATATTTTGTTAATAATAATTTACTATAAAACATATGAGTTTTGGTCCTTAGACCTCTGGTATTTTGATAGTAGACAGATAAACTATCCATTAAGCGTACTAAGTCCACTGAAACATGCTTATGAAGCTTTATTTTAAGTTAGAAAGAACACTATCGTCTTTAATGTATATGTACCTTGAAACGTCACTTTTACGCATGAATATACGTCCGCCTCGCACCCACACGTATTTATAATCCTTTTCTTTAGCAATCTGCCTGGCAGCAGCATGTAGTGATTTGTTAACAGGGGATAAGTGTTCCATGACGAAAATTGCTGAAGTGGGGCCCGAATAGCCAAGGTGAGTACTATTCAGCTCGTCACTCTTGTTACTCTTCAGCCTGTTGAATTTTATGACCGCAGACAGAAAAGAGTCCCGGACCCTTGTATTACTTAGTTCTACTATTATGGAACGTGGCCGTTTACTCTCAGGATTGACTTTGGCTGTCCTTGTAACATGGATAATGTTTTCGTCTTGAAGGTCAAGCCCCACTACGTTGCTAAGTTGCTTTACGATGCCTATTAAGTTCTCTGATTTTTTCTCCGGAACGCATTGTATTTCAATATTCTTGCTACGAGTATTTTGTTCTAGCTGGTTTATGCGAGCAGTGAGATTTTTAATACTCGATTGCATTTCACCTTCGCGTTTTTGCAGCGTTTTGATTAGACCATGATATAATGACATCCTTCCACAATAGATAGCCAGATGTAAGGCAGTGTTTGAGTAATACTGCATATTCTGTAGGCATGTTGTATTCTTCTAGTTTCCTGGTTACAATTGAGATGCAGTCTTTGATAGGTAAGCATGAAAATAGTGTTTGAATATCAAAACTGACCATAGTTTAATTGTCAGCGGGGTGTAGGTCTTTTATATCACTAACAAAATGGTACAAATTCTTTGTATGTGCTCTGGTCTGTTCTCAAGTTGGTGAATCGATCTGGTTCACTATGGGTCGTAGCGGAGCGTTTGGTTTTTATATTTTTGGTAACCCACCATACAACCTTGATGGTTTGGTATTAGCGAATATACGTCGATATTTAATTTTTTGGAGTAATTCTTTATTAGATGGTTAGTTGATTTAAGCACATTGGTTGATGTAGGCTCTGTTTTGACCTTTTTGTACGTACTTTCGTCCGATAAAAGTTGTTGAATTTAGAAATTATAATCTGACGAAGGAAATACTACGGTAGTAATTGACTACCGTAGCATTTCCTTTATCTTCACGGACAATCGTGAGCACTGGTCTGTTGCGTAAGTTGTACAACGCTTTAATCTCGTCTCTGGGGAGATTTAGTTTCGGCGCTGAACTTCGACGTAACAAGGACGAAATGTCTTGATGTATGGCCTCTAAATATTCCTTTCCCACATAGTTTTTACCCAGACAATCTTCAATGTTACAGATAATTAACTCGTACGGGATTCTTCGCGGTGTTATTCCAAAATTGTAACTCCAAGATTCTACAAGCGGCATTCATAATGGAGTCAAATTCTTTAGCTTTCTTAGATCTTTTGGTCATCCAAAATCCTGATAACACTATTGGTCGCGCTATTGGTATACAAATCCTTGCAAAAGAACAGCGATTCCGACGAACATCATAATTTAAATAGAGAAGTTGGATGGGTGCTGCCATCTGCTTGGGATCCTATAATTAACAAAATTAAATCATAACCTAAGCATACCACTGCAAGATTTCAAGACACTGTAAGCGCATTCTGCGTAGATCAAACCAAAAATTAATATTCATAAACGGAAGGTTTGAACTTTGAGAAGATACCTTGACGTTTGCTTTTTCGGATCGTCGATTTTTTGCAATAACATTATTTCCAGTGAAATTGTCCCGAACATATGAGTTTGAATATTGAAAAAGAGTACAATTCAAATTTGCCGATAAATTGGGTTTGCATGTTAATAGAAATTATATATTATTTTAATAATACGGTATAAAAGTATAAAGAAGAAATATAGAAAGAAGGAATGAGGAAAGACTGACAAAGCAAATTTATGAAGTGGACGGCAGAGTCGGGAAGGGACGCCCTAGGCCCCAAGTTTATCGACCAAATTGGCGATATATTGAAAATGGGTCAAATTAAGAGTACCCTTACCTGCGAACATGTATGCGTACGTATATGAATGTGAAGGAGGCGAGAGAGGTGTGTCAGGGTCGTGCCAAATGGAAGTTCATAGTCTCTGCCTACCCCTCTGGGTGACAGGCGTAATGTTTATGCATGTTTATGCTTAGTTAATAAAATATATATTAATGGTTTTACTTTAAGTTAAAGTAATAGGTCCGTGTATTAAAGGCCGGTGATCACAAATCCGTGTATAAATATTAGGAGATGGGGCTCTACTTCTGCCCAAGTGTTCATCTGAGTAGGTACCACTTACCTATTTCTGCCGCCAAGCAGCAGTTAAAGCTTTTAAGTCAAGTTAAGCCTGTTTAACCGGTGTGGATTTTGATGTTCACAACGGTTCGCAAAAACAAGACCTTTTAAGAGAAAAACCGGCAAGAAATGCTGGGTATTTTTTAAAGCCATAATATAACGATTTCATTAACATAAAAATACATATGGAATACTGTGTATTTTTATTGTAATATAATATTACCATACGAAATACAGCAGATTAATGCTGCTATGTTTCGTGCATCAGGTGGACGTTATGCTTGTTCTTTACCCTTATTCTAAAAATAATACAATGTCAAAGATCAATGAATATTTTTAAAATGTCAGTCTTGAAAAAGTAATTTCGGTAACCAAAGAACTTACAGAGTAAGCACAAAGGAGAAAGAGTTATTCCCACACATCATTGTCCTCAATATATTGATCTATTTTATAAAAGGCTTTGTAACAGAATTTCCAAACAAACTATTTGAAAAGAATTTTGTGTCTGATTGTTGCACTACATTTTTAGGAATTTTATTGTAAAATCAAATAGATTTACTCAAAAAAAGATTATCTTAATGGACTTAACGGTTTACTTATTTTGGTTTATCTAAATTTAGAAGCCTCAAGCGAAATACCGAATACCCACTCTACAGATTTATAGATATTTAATAAATTTATATTTTGGAAGGGATTTACATTTATAGGCAGTCAGTATAATTACAATTTTGGAGGCATCCAATATCAGACCTCAGTGATGACAACTAACTTGTGGCCTTCTTTGTTTAAATTTGATTGCAGGTGTGCATTGGCCCCAGTGACCATGTAACATCTGGATGAATGTTCCCTATATCAACATCGAGGAACATTATTGGGATTTTGCAATATAATAACAAGACAAGGCAAACTATCCGTTGGGAGACACAATTAAAGTCATTGAGCATGGTGTTTAGGTCCTCCAGCGATTCTGCCATAAGGACTATATCGTCGGCAAATCGAAGGTGAGTGATGTACTCGCTATTGATGTTAATACCGTATCCTTTCCAGTCCAGAAGCTTGAAAATGTCTTCCAATGCAGCGGTGAAGAGTTTCGGGGATATAACGTCACCCTGTCTTACACCTCTCTGCAATTGGATAGGTTTCATACTCTGGTTTTGTACTCGGATAGCCATCGTAGCTCTACTGTACAAGCACTTCAGCACTTCGATATACCGACAGTCAACTTGGCACCGCTGAAGGGACTGCAGCACCGCTCAAATTTCGGCGGAATCAAAGGCTTTCTCATAGTCCACATACGCCAGACATAGTGGCAAATTGTACTCCTCGGACGTCTATAAAACTTGCCGAAGGGTATGTATGTGGTCTATGGTGCTAAAGCCCTTTCGGAAACCGGCTTGTTCGGGAGGCTGGAAGTCGTCAAGTCAAGAGCGTTATCACCTTTCTTGAAGAACAATACCACCGCACTTCTGCTCCACGCCTCCAGTGTAATGCCACCATGGAGGACGGAATTAAGGAGCTTCTGAAGGACTTCAAGTACCGGTTTTCCACCCGCTTTCAGAAGGTCTGCTGTAATTCCATCCTCGCCTGGGGCCTTGCCGTCTTTTAGGTGCTGGAGAGCCATTCTAATCGCAATCAGACTGACGTCTGGGATATATTCGGAATAGTGTCGGATAAGACTGGCTCTTGGATCGTTACTCATACTTACGTGTGGCTCCAACGATGACGTGTAAAGCTGCCCATAGAACCTCTCAATCTCAATCAAAATCTCAGGTGTCCCGGAAACGATGCTGCCACACTCGGTCTTCAGCTTTCACAGTTGGCTCTTTCTGGCAGACCGATTTCTGGCAAAGACTTTGGGGCCTTGTTTCCGCTCGATCGCTTCTTCAATACAAGCTGTATTGAAGTTGCGTAAGTCCCACCGCAAGCATTTGGAGATCTGTCTGTTCAGTTGCCTGTATGCTGTCAAATCTGTTGCAGAATGTAGCTTCATCTTCCGTCTAATAGCCATGAGACTAAGAGTGTGATCGGAGAGTTTTTGTGTTCTTCTGCGGCGGGTCTTGTAGAACTTAGCTCCGACCGCATGGACAGTTTCCACGAGCTTGTCATTCATATTGTCCACTTCATTGCAGTCTTTTAGGCACTGAAAACGGTTTTGTAACTCATGCTAAAAGGTTTCGGGATTTTGGATTAGAGCACGAGAGGGACGGAGCGTTGACTTCATTAGACGAGACCTCTCCAACTTAACGTTTAGGTTCAGTGTGCCTCTAACCATTCGGTGATTGCTACCAGTTTTTACCCTCGCGATCACGGAGACATCACTGAACAGTTGTCGTCTGGTCGTCATAATGAAGTCAATCTCATTTTTGTCGAACCGTCGGGGCTCGACCAGGTCCACTTCCTGTGGGTCCGCTTCTGGAAGAAAGAGTTCATCATAAAGAGTCCCTCTTTCTCCATGAAGTCGGCCAGCTGCTGGCCCCATGGGTTCCGTTGCCCTATTCCAAATTTCCCTACTTTCAGCTCACCGTTCTCTCTTGTGCCTAGTTTTGCGTTGAAGTCTCCCATTACCACCGTATAGTGGGTTTTGGAGGAATGCATGGCTCTAGAGAAATCCTCATACATTTCCTCCACCTCCGGGGTGCATCATCGGGGTGTGCCGAAGTTGGTGCGTCAACCTGTATGACCTTCAGCGAATACCGTTTGGTGATTCTGAGTATAGGGTACGCAACCCTCGTCGATACACTCTCAACCTTTACAACGTTGTTAACGAGAGACTTATAGACGATAAATCCGACACCTCCTTGGGACAGATTGTCGCCCTCCCGGTGATAGAGCAAGTTGCCGGATTCGAGGATTACCGTGTCCTTCTCCTCTTTTCGGAAACAGAAACAGAAACAGAAACAGAAACAGAAACTTTTTTATTCAATATAGATTATAAATAATACTTATTGAAAGTCATTCTTTTGTTTGATTACCACTGGTTCGGAAAAAACCTCTGTCCTGGGAAGAACCAGCAAGAAACCCAGCGGGACTTTTTTTTAAAATAACAGCTTACAATCATGAAGTTACACAAATTAACAACACAACAAATTAGAAATAGCTTGGTAGCGATCACCTCATTTCCAGGGGTTATTATCATCCATAAATTCCTTAATATTATAATAACCCTTTTTATACAAACTTAGTTTAATAAAGTTTTTGAACTTGGAACAGGCCAAACTTTGTATATTTTCTGGAATTTTGTTGTAAAAGCGTATACATCGCCCCAAGAATGAATTACTGACTCGATGGAGTCGAGTAACTGGTACTACTAGCTTGTGTCTGTTCCTAGTATTTACAGAATGAATATCACTTATTTTTATAAAACTACTTTTATTTTTGTGTACGTACATTAAATTTTCATAAATGTATTGAGAGGCCAAAGTTAATATATTAATTTCCTTAAATTTTTGTCGCAGCGACTCTTTAGGCTTTAAATCATAAATTGCTCTTATGGCCCTCTTCTGCAAAACAAATATAATTTCTGTGTCAGCTGCGTGTCCCCATAGCAAAATACCATACGACATTATGCTATGGAAGTAGCTGAAGTAAACTAGTCTAGCTGTTTCAACACTGGTTAGACTTCTAATCTTTTTTACAGCATATGCTGCAGAACTAAGTCTGCTTGCTAGTTTTGATATATGGGGGCTCCATTGAAGCTTCGCGTCTAGTGTGATTCCAAGAAAAATGGTGGTATCTACAAGACTCAGTTTCTCCCCATTTAAAATTACATTAGTATTTAATTGTTTGACATTTGGAGTCACGAATTTCATACATTTTGTTTTAGTGCCATTTAAATGCAAATTATTAACATCGAACCAATTTACTAATTTAGATATAGCATTATTTACTTCGTCATATTTTAGTAACTGTCGACTTAATTTGAAAATTAAAGAAGTGTCATCTGCAAATAATACTATATCATGGTTATCCCCTACTATGTAAGGTAAGTCATTAATGTATACAAGAAACAGAAAGGGGCCGAGAATTGAGCCTTGAGGCACGCCCATTTGTACCATCGATCCGGAAGAGCTCATATTTTTAATGACAACTTTTTGCGTTCTCTTACTTAAATATGAAATAATTAATTTAAGGGCATCACTTCTTACACCGTAGTGTTGAAGTTTCCTGATTAATGTTTCATGGTGAACACAATCGAAGGCCTTGGATAGGTCACAAAATATACCCAAAGCATCCTGTGAATTCTCCCATGCATTAAAGATATATTTAATCAGCTCAACACCGGCATCAGTTGTCGAGCGACCCCTTGTGAAACCAAATTGATTTTTATGAAGTAAATTATTTATATTAAAAAAATTTAACATTTGATCAAGAACAATTTTTTCAAAAATCTTACTAAGTGTTGGTAGTACAGAAATAGGTCTAAAATTGGCGGGGTCTAATGTACTACCAGATTTAAATAAAGGTATTACTTTACTATGCTTCATTAAATCAGGAAACACACCAGATTCGATACTAGTATTAAAAATAATAGCTAAATGAGGCGCGATTGTATCTATTATAGACGCAATAACTTTAACGGAAATCCCCCACAGATCCGCAGTTTTCTTAACATCAATAGTTTTAAAATATTTTACAATATCTTTTGATGTCACTTTATGAAATGTAAAATTCTTTGTACACACATTTACATTATGTTTAAGTAATGATTCGGCGACGGCAGGAGAAGAATTTAGTGACTTAGTGGTCAAGATCGGAATATCAGTAAAATATTTCTCAAAAACCATTGCTACGTCCTGATCTGATACAGTTAATTTGTTGTTAACACTTAACTGGTAATTTGAATTGCGAGAGTTGATCTTACCAGTTTCGCTATTAATTATACTCCATGTCATTTTAATTTTATTGGAAGCCGTCTTAATTTTGTTGCTCAAATGCAAAGACTTGGCTATGGAGCACACTCTTTTAAATATTTTTGAATATTTTTTTACATATTCCCTAAATTCGACGCTATGATTATATGACCTTTCATGGTAAAGATCATATAACCTATGCCTGCTCTTATGGACTCCTACTGTCGCCCATTCATTGAATGACTTCCGACTGTTCAAGGAGAATGTTTTAGAAGTAAAAGTATTATTAAATTCATTGCAAATAAGCTTAAATAATGTTCCATACAAAAAATTAGGATCATTTTGGTATGAAAGTGATGGAAGTTTTTTCACTATGTTACTTCTAAATTTCTCCAAGCGACGTGCATTTACTGGAACAGACACAACTTTCTCATCTACTTGCTTTTTGTGAACATAAGGTAACGAAACTACTTGTCCACAGTGATCAGAACTTAATTTTTGAATTATACATTTATGCAACGGCTTCACATTTGTAAAAATGTTATCTATACATGTTGCACTAGATTGAGAAATACGCGTTGGCTCTATAAATAAATTAAAAAGACCATATGATTTAAACAATGATCTAAATTTAATATTGATGGAGGAAGCTTCTAGGAGATTGATATTAAAATCTCCACATATTACAACAGATTTATTCTGTTTATTAAGCTTAGCAAAAACTTCCTCCATAATGTTTTCAAAAGTATCATATGTACAACATGGGGGTCTGTAGACGCTCACAACAATGAGGTGCTCAAACTCAACACATGCCATTTCTACAGTTCGCTCAACAGAGAGGCTCACAATGTCTTTACGTTCTTTACATGATAATAATTTACTAGCTAATATTAAGGAGCCACCTCTTAAAACCGATTCTCTATTGAAAGAACTGACCACCTGGTGATTACTGAAGTTAAACATTAAATTATAAGATTTTAACCAATGTTCAGTAATACATAAGATATGAATATTGTTGCTATTTAAGAACAACTCAATTTCTAGCTCTTTGCCTATCATGCCTTGTATATTTTGATGCACCAGGTGTAAACAATTTTCATTATCTTTCTGTGGAGTCATACAATTAAAGATTTGTAAGCCACATTCTAAATTATTTAAGTTATTATAACTGCTAGAGATTACCTCTATTGTCTCATTTTCTAATTTAAATTACTTGGAACTGATTCCAAATTGCATATTAAGTCATTACACTGCTCAAAAGAAGCAGATGTCTGTGTAGCCAAGTCCTTGGCTGAGTTAATATATAAATAATAAGATAGCACATTTGCTATCTGTCTTAAATTATATTTTGATAGGTAATACCTATCTCTAGTCAAAAATTTCTTAATTAAATTATTTATATCTATTAAATTAATTCTATCATTATAATTGTAACAATTAAATGTCAAGTTTAAATTATTATTACATGAAAAGTTATTCATTAATAAATTTAAATCATATCTTATTTTATTTTCCTGCGGCCAACCCTGTATGTAAGGCAATGTAAACAAGATAATTTTATGTACATTTAAAGTATTTAGATTATCAATATATTTTAATAATTGATTTTTGTTTACATTGCCTCTTCTCCCAACAAGAATAATTAATGTGCTATTAGGACAAAATTTACTAGCTAAAACTTTATTCATTATATGACTAAAGGATGCTCCAGGCATGCAATAATTAGTGATCATATGTCCTTTTAAACAGTTATTTAACATCATGCCCAAATTTTTGCCTATGTCATCACAATACATAATAACTTTATTTTTTTTAATATTTACATTACTTTTTAAGTTTATATCCTTTGTCATAGCACTGTCATAGAGTGTAGATGAAAATAATGAGGTCTTACTGTTAACTTTGTTATTTACACATATTGTCCCCGATGAACCTGGTATGGAGCGCTGATACTCACTCTGATTTTTTATTAAGGAGTCAAAGCGCTCCTCATTATATTTACATGATTTTACCAGAATTTACATGATTTTACCAGAATTTCGGATTATCCTATAGTATGCCAGCGTAACTTGTCTATCTCTTCTTCCAGCTCCACGATCTTCTCGTCAGTCCTCAGGGTGCGTGCGTTGTATGTTGCCAGGTCGCCACCGTAGCCAGGAATAGCGGGGCTGCCGGGGACTGGGGGCCGTCTCTTTGTTACTCTTGTCATAGGGGGTATGTGCCATAGTTGCCACGCTTGGCGAGCGGGTTGGCAACCGCAGTTTTTTTATTGTAATTTTGCTATTACCAGGAAGATGCTGCTGCCCATCTCCTGCCTGTTACCCTTTGTCGCCTTTTACGACACCCACGGGAATATATGGGATAGTGGATATTCTTAACCGCCACTACGCAGCTAGTGTAGTGGCGGTCTAGTACATATTATAATAGAATAATTTATTTCTTTCTATTTTTAACTACTCTGTTGTGTGATCCAAACATTTGCAAAAGCCAGTTTTTTTTTGGTTTCACACCTTTGATGTACTGGGATTTGGTTCTTAAAAATAATATTGTTTAATGGACGACTATTTGTTGCTTAAACTAGTGAAATACGCTAAACCTAGACGC
The DNA here is from genome assembly GCA_963668995.1 of Parnassius mnemosyne. Taxonomy (NCBI): domain Eukaryota; kingdom Metazoa; phylum Arthropoda; class Insecta; order Lepidoptera; family Papilionidae; genus Parnassius; species Parnassius mnemosyne. The sequence goes on along the minus strand of CAVLGL010000035.1, from coordinate 13,033,560 downwards.
TTAAATAGACTATGCTAAATAAAAAGTAAAAGTCTTATTTTTGTATCAATAAAAATTAAATAAGTAAAGATTTCGGGAAAATCATAGATGTGAAGAAAGCTATGTGGAAACTTATCGAAAATATTTGAATAATATTAAGTACACCCTAGATGTAAATAGATGCTTATATTATTCAAAATCGATTTCAGCACTATATCTAATTATGTGAGTAAATTGTTAATGTATTAGGGTTTTCTTTAATAAATAAAGAAGCAGATTTATTTATTTATTTCATTTCATCTTACAAGCTAACAGATGACACATCCAAAACGCTTATAAGATTAACAATTCGGAATTACACATCCTCGTCATTATATAGGTAATAACAAAATTATTTTACAATATCCTAATTAACAATACATCAATAATATCATAGAAAAGAAATCATAAAAAAACAATCTGAGTCCATAAATACATTAATATTAAAATAAAATAGCAATAATAATAATTAAAAAAAATAAGAAAAACCATACGCAACCAGCAATTATAATATTTAATTATGAAAACAATATATGTAAGTTTGATGGCTAGAATTTATTTAAAATTATTTGAATTTCTTTATACAAATGTCCTAATCCATCGGCAAATAAGTCTAGCTCGTTGTGCTGTGCAAGTATGTCCCCAATAATGCGGAGTGCGCGGTTGGTGGGCGCTTGACTAGCGCGCTCGGTACGTGCGCGGGGGGGGGGGGGGGCTCCAGCAGTCGTGGGCGGCGCCGCGGTGCCACCTGTCCCTGCGAGTTTGCTGACACGTTCCCAGGGACCAAGATGCGGACATGTTCTAGTATTTGGGGACTATCAATCCTATTATGAATTATGGACAGATATTGCATGACTTGAGACATTGCCCTTCTAAATTTCAACGTTTCAATATCCACCATACCAGACACGAATAAGGAAGGGTATAAGTAGGGATAGTATCCGTACTGTTTTTTATATATCCATCGAGCAAATTTACGTTGTATTTTTTTAATCATTAGAACGTATTTCTCTTCGTAAGGATTCCAGATAACAGCACCGTACTCGAGTTTACTGCGCACATAAGCATTATATAATACTTTTGCGACCCGTGTATTATCAAACTGTGACGCAGTCCTTATGACAAACCCTAACATTTTATGCACTGACTTACAAATTTTGTTGATGTGCGTGTGAAAATCTAATTTGCAATCTAATAGTAATCCTAAGTCCCTAATATCTTTAACTCTTTCCAAAGGAGCGTCGGTCAACTTATAATTTAAAAATAATGGGCTGTGATTTTCGCGTGAAAGTTATTATTTTACATTTGAGATTATTGAACGGAAGGTGGTTTTCTTGACTCCATATAGACACAGCATCAATATCTCTTTGTATTGTCACGGCATCAGCCTCAGTTTCAACACCCAGAGTTAGTTTCAGGTCATCCGCAAATTGGAGACACTCTGCAGTCAAAACAACATCTGGCAAATCGTTGATAAATATCACGAATAGCAAAGGTCCTAAAGTACTACCTTGAATCACTCCTGATCTAGTAAAGTAGTCTCCAGAGTTATATCCACTGAGCCTCACATATTGACGTTGATTATTAAGGCAACAAGAAAAAAAATTGAGGAGCTTTGGTTCGAATCCAACAATTGCCAACCTTTTCAATAGTACATCGCTATCCACAAAGTCGAAGGCTTTCTGGAAGTCAAAGTAAGCCGCATCAACTTGCCTTCGCTTATCCATTTGTGAGCAGATATAGTCTACATGCGTGACCAAGTTGGTGACGGTGGAGCGAGCTGTACGAAACCCATGTTGACCATTATGCAGCTGTTGACCGATTTGGCATTTGATGGAATCACTTAGAATTGCTTCAAAGATCTTACCAAAAACGGATAGGACAGCTATAGGTCTGAAAGAAGTAACATTTGTGCCTTCATCTCCTTTAGGAACAGGAGTGACTCGAGATAGCTTTCAGCTCTCAGGATATCTTGACTGGGTCAATGAAAGATTATACAAATACAGAAGAGGCCGCCCAAGAACTGATATACAGTCCTTAACTAAGAAGACAGGAATGCCATCTGGCCCACCAGCCGATCGTGGCTTAAGGCGTCTCACTGCCTTCTTCAGATCGTTTTCATCAACTGTCATGATGGAAACTGAGGTCACATCTCGATGTATATGTGCATATGCAGCTTTTGCAGCAGTATCCGGGTTTAGCACGGGGTTCTCTGCATGAAAAACGGACGCAAAATATTTGGCAAAGGCATCGGCTGCGGCTTGATCTGTCACTGCAGTATTTTCATATATATATGTATCTATGTACCTCCTATTGTTTTTCTTCTCCTTTACATATTTCCAGAATTGCACAGGATCGTCAATGATATTTTTTGTAGTACAGTCATATATTTCCGGTATTCGCAGTCAATCAATTTCTTAAATTTTTCTCTATAATATATAAACATAGCCTTATTAAATTCTTTGCCCTCTTTTTTGAATTGCTTGTGATGAAAGTGTTTGTTTTTTATATTTTTTATTATTTCTACGTTGTACCAGTTTGGATATATGTATCGCTGATTGTTTGATAATTGTTTTTTAATAGGCACAAACAGATTTATAATTTCGTATAGCTTATCGTAGAACAGCTGTACAGCACAGTTAATATCGCTTATTGTTAACAAATCAGACCAGTCTATTTCAATCAAAGTCCTATATAGACCCTGAAAATCTGCCTAACGCCAGTTCCGATCTGTATTGGTATTCGAGCGAGGTGTCACTTGCTGCAAAGATGACTCGCTCGATGCTATCCAAAAGCCCGGAAATGTAATATTTATATCAGATGAACGAAGCCACTAGAAAAATCTAGTAACAGACTTCATAAGAGTATCAAAATTTCTAAAGTGACCACGTACACATTAAGTTGTTATGGTCCCATATAGATACTAGATATACATATGGGACCATAACAATTTTGTTTGGTTTTTCAAATTGATACTTGCTCCTTTTTATGATTACATGTCCGATGTAATTATATAGAAAAAGCTCGTCAAAGTCTGATTAAATTTCATCGACATTGGGATAAAGACAATACCACGAGATTCGAAATCATGCATCACGAGATGCAAATGCATTGTTATCGGCCCGTAAATGTACATTTATGGACATGGGTTTCTTTCGTTTTAGAAATCATCAATCCAATCAAGGTAGGATAAATGTATCTGATGGTCTGAAACACAGGTACTCAGCTTAGTTCAGGCAGGTAGCTAATATATACATATAAACTTGACTTTTCAATCTTTCTTTTGTAGGTTCTACATTATTAATCTGCATATAGTTTTGATTTTATTATAGCATGCTATTTTTTTTAGACTTATTGTTACTTTATTTAACTGTAATCGCATTTGTTCCTGTATGTAAACATGTGTAATTGGAAATGAAAAAAAAAATATTTTATATTATTTATGTTATCTTATATTATGCTCCTCTTAATTTGATTAAAAAGGTCGACTACTAGAAATAAGCCTCTTCCGTTGCAGGAAGGATTTGTCTTAATCCTAAGGCTTGGCAGGCGGACTGACGACCGTAGCACTAGAAGTTTCGCAATTTTTACGCCTCTGTCCTCCGCCAGTCTTGTATTTTGATACTCTGGCGTAGCAGCGTAAGAAAATTCACCATGTTTTTATCCCGTAAGTGTTGTTAGGGGCGACTTTGGGAATTAAAAAAACCTTATAAATGCATATTGCACAGTTATTGAATCCAGCTGGTAATCAAATTCAAAGATTTTTATATTCACCTCTAAGACATCCAATTTTTTTCGCTATTGTATGTCGTAAATAAAAACAGTGTTTTGGGTGGAGAAAAGCAATTCCATTATTGAAAAACTTTTAATTTTATTTTTGACTTTGAGCACAGATGTTAAAAACAGAGTTGTAATTGTAAGTGAAAATTTGCGGCTTTAAACTCTTCCCTAAGGTCGCATTTCAAACAGTTGTTTACACTGAGTTGCGGTTTTATTTGAATAATAAGTTTTATTAGTCGAAAACAAAAAATATTTTGGCAGACTTGTGGATTTCATTGCTTTTCTTTGAATTACTATTGAAGCGTAGCTCTAATAGTGCTCCCATATATTTTCATAAGCAAGCAAACTTAGTTATATTATATTGTGTTGTAAGAAAGATTAGAAGTCTCACTAATTTTGAAACTGCTTTCTGCTATGGGGAATCGCGACTGATATTGAAACTATATTTGCTTTGCAAAACAAGGACCGTAAAGACAATTTATAACTTAAATTGCAAAGGGTTCCTTAGAGAAATGTTTAAATAAATAAATATATTAACTTTACTCTACTTTGGTAGAGCCATGCTGCAGCTATATTAGTAGTATAGTTGTAGCACTAATAGGTCGGCTCGACCGGGGAGAGACCACGCTTTCACAGAAAACCAGCGTAAAATAGCTGCTTAACTTAGCTTAGCTTTCGTATGGTGAGTGTAGAGAACCGGAGACCCCTTTTACTGGCAAAGAGGCATTCCATCTTAGTCCTCACGGGTGAGAACGCATCTGCATCTTGAGTCTTTATTGAGGATGGATGTAGATGTCTATGGGTCACAGTAACCATTTACCATCAGGTGGACTGTGTGCTCATTTGTCACCCTATCCTATAAAAAAAAAAACTCTCAAAATATACTTTGACAATGAAATATAGACACATAAAATCATAAATGACTTTGAAAATATTATATTATATTATATTGTTATTCCCTGACGACTGAGATGAAATGTTTTATTGCTTGTGACTGTCTCGTTAGTCTAGTGGTCATAAGTACGACTGGTGATTACGAGGTCTCGGGCTTGGATCCCGGGTTGGATCAAAATCAGGTAATGCGTTTTTCTGTCAAGAAATTTCAGTATAAGCCTGGTGTCAGAAAAATGACGGTATTTCACCCCTGTGCTTCGGGAAGAACGTAAAGCCATTGGTCCTGTGACTTACCTCTCTCCGATCGTGTCGTATAGCCGTCTCATCGGACTATAAAAGTGAGGAAATAGAAAGTGCACCTGTCTTTGTGCATACACTTGGGCACTATAATCCTGTCCTGCTCAGATTACAAATTAGTTCTGAACCGCAGACGAAACTTTAGGCAAAAGCCTTATACAATTATGAACCTCGGATAGGATTTGTCCTCAGATAGTGTAGCATACATCATCATCATCATTACAGCCCTTCACAAGTCCACTGCTGAACATAGGCCTCCCCCAAAGAATGCCACAAAGCACGGTCCTGAGCCACCTGCATCCATCGACTTCCTGCATATCTTACCAGGTCGTCACTCCATCTAGTGGGGGGACGCCCTACACTTCGCCTGCCGGTACGAGGCTGCCACTCGAGAACCTTTCTTCCCCATCGGTTGTCGGTTCTTCGAGCTATATGGCCGGCCCATTGCCACTTCAGCTTACTAATCCGTTGGGCTATGTCGGTCACTCTAGTTCTACTGCGGATATCCTCATTTCTGAGTTTATCACGCAGAGAAACTCCGAGCATAGCCCTCTCCATAGCTCGCTGAGCGACCTTGAGCTTCCTCATCCGGCCAGCAGTGAAGGACCACGTCTCAGTTCCGTATGTCATCACTGGCAACACGCACTGGGTGTACAGTCTCGTTTTCAAGTTTTGAGGTATACCTGACGAGAAGATGTGCCGTAATTTCCCGAACGCTGCCCAACCGAGTTGAATCCGTCGATTGACCTCTCGGTCGAAGTTTGACTTACCAAGTCGGACTATTTGTCCCAGGTAAACATACTCGTCAACAACTTCGAGCTTAGTGTTCCCAACAACTACCGGCATAGGTGTGACATGGACATTAAACATGATCTTTGTTTTGTCCATGTTCATCTTAAGACCTATCCGTTGGGAAACACTATTGAGGTCATTGAGCATAGTGCTTAGGTCCTCCAGCGATTCTGCCATAAGGACTATATCGTCAGCAAATCGAAGGTGAGTGATGTACTCGCCATTGATGTTGATACCGTATCCTTTCCAGTCCAGAAGCTTGAAAACATCTTCCAATGCAGCGGTAAAGAGTTTCGGGGATATGACGTCACCCTGTCTTACACCTCTCTGCAATTGGATAGGTTTAGTACTCTGGTTCTGTACTCAGATAGCCATCCTAGCCCTACTGTACAAGCACTTCAACACTTCGATATACCGACAGTCAACTTGGCATCGCTGAAGGGACTGCAGCACCGCCCAAATTTCGACGGAATCAAAGGCTTTCTCATAGTCCACATACGCCAGACATAGTGGCAAATTGTACTCCTCGGACTTCTGTACAATTTGCCGAAGGGTATGTATGTGGTCTATGGTGCTAAAGCCTTTTCGGAAACCGGCTTGTTCGGGAGGCTGGAAGTCGTCAAGTCTGCGCGCGAGACGATTCGTAATGACTCTCGAAAACAGCACGTAGACGCGGCTCAGAAGGGAAATCGGTCTGTAGTTCTTCAAGAAAACGTTGTCGCCTTTCTTGAAGAACAAGACCACCGCACTTCTGCTCCACGCCTCCGGTGTAATGCCACCATGGAGGACGGAATTAAAGAGCTTCTGAAGGACTTCAAGTACCGGTTTTCCACCCGCTTTCAGAAGCTCCGCTGTAACTCCATCCTCGCCTGGGGCCTTGCCGTTTTTAAGGTGCTGGAGAGCCATTCTAATCTCGCTCAGACTGACGTCCGGGATATCATCGGAATAATGTCGGATAAGACTCGCTCTTGGATCGTTACTCACACTTGCTTGCGGCTCCAACGATGACGTGTACAGCTGCCCATAGAACCTCTCAATCTCACTCAAAATCTCAGGTGCCCCGGAAACGATGCTGCCACATTCTGTCTTCAGATTTGACAGTTGGCGCTTTCTGGCAGACAGATCTCTGGCAAAGACTTTGGAGCCTTGGTTCCGCTCGATCGCTTCTTCAATACGAGCTGTATTGAAGTTGCGTAAGTCCCGCCGCATGCATTTGGAGATCTGTCTGTTCAGTTGCCTGTATGCTGTTCAATCTGTTGAAGAATGTAGCTTCATCTCCCGTCTAACAGCCATGAGATTAAGAGTGTGATCGGAGAGTTTTTGTGTTCTTCTGCGGCGGGTCTTGCAGAACTTAGCTCCGACCGCATGGACAGTTTCCACGAGCTTGTCATTCAAATCGTCCACTTCATTGCAGTCTTCTAGGCACTGAAAACGGTTTTGTAACTCGAGCTGAAAGGTTTCGGGACTTTGGATTAGAGCACGAGGGGGACGGAGCGTTGACTTCATTAGACGAGACCTCTCCAACTTAACGTTTAGGTTCAGTGTGCCTCTAACCATTCGGTGATCGCTGCCGGTTTTCACCCTCGCGATCACTGAGACATCACTGAACAGTTGTCGTCTGGTCGTCATAATGAAGTCAATCTCATTTTTTGTCGAACCGTTGGGGCTCGACCAGGTCCACTTCCTGTGGGGCCGCTTCTGGAAGAAAGAGTTCATCATAAAGAGTCTCTCTTTCTCCATGAAGTCAGCCAACTGCTGGCCCCTTGGGTTCCGTTGCCCTATTCCAAATTTCCCTACTTTCAGCTCACCGTTCTCTCTTGTGCCTAGTTTTGCATTGAAGTCTCCCATTAACACCGTATATTGGGTTTTGGAGGAATGCATGGCTCTAGAGATATCCTCATACATTTCCTCCACCTCCTGATCGGGGTGTGCCGAGGTTGGTGCGTAAACCTGTATGACCTTCAGCGAATACCGTTTGGTGATTCTGAGTATAAGGTACACAACCCTCGTCGACACACTCCCGATCTTTACAACGTTGTTAACGAGAGACTTGTGGACGATAAATCCGACACCTCCTTGGGACAGATGGTCGCCCTCCCGGTGATAGAGCAAGTTGCCGGATTCGAGGATTACCGTGTCCTCCCCCTCTCTTCGGACTTCGGATAATCCTATAATATGCCAGCGCAACTTGTCTATCTCTTCTTACAGCTCCACAATCTTCTCGTCAGTCCTCAGGGAGCGTGCGTTGTATGTTGCCAGGTCGAGTCGTCGTAGGTGGCAACCGAACCTCCACCGGAGATTCTTAGCACCCCCTGCCCCGCCGTTACCATGGTCGCCACCGTAGCCAGGAATAGCGGGGCCGCCGGGGACTGGGGGCCGTTTATTATTGTCATTGCTCATGGGGGGTATATTGCCATAGTTTTTTTTATTGTTATTTTGACTAATATCAGGAAGATGCTGCTGCCCATCTCCTGCCTGTTTCCCTTTGTCGCCTTTTACGACACCCACGGGAAGATATGGGGTAGTGGATATTCTTAACCGCCAATACACGGTCAAGTGTAGCATTACCAACTACTTTTTACGACTATGCTGATAAAAATGATATTATATTATTAACGGTGATTCCGTTTGATATAAATAGTATTTAACAAAATATTTTTAACATCACAAAAACATTTAAGGTGTATAGTTTGTCAAATTTCAAATGCCTCTGAAGTAATCAGATTATGATTTTTCAATTGCTAGTCTACCTGGTTTGTTACTTATTGTTATATACGGTTTACATTGGTGTTTTGCTTGCTCAAATGCTGGTGGAGTATGCTGACTCTTCTTACATTTATATATAGTTTGTGTTAGTCACTTTTCGGTTGGCCAAAGTGAATATTTGTTTACTTTAGTTTATTTGATGAAAGTTATATTTAATTACTGATTATTACTGAACTTGAAATTAAGCAAATAAAGACGAACAATTCTTCAATACTCGTTTAAATGTACATTTTTAGCTAAATAATACAAATACAGAACTTCATATCACAAACGTGGCACCTAGTGTATAATAATTCGACGTAACATTTATTTAACTCACTTCCTTTTAATATCTAGTTTAGCTAAAGAGTTATAAGAAAAGAATAACCGGCGAAGTGCGAGTCGGACGCGCGCATTAAACATCCGTACCATCGTAATACACGTTTCTAGTAGAATTTCTACTGTCTACCTATTACGGATCATGACATACAGCACGCCGACAGACATGGAGGCTTATTAATAGGGTCCTGTACTAGCCTACCTAGTTAGCTTACTTTTTAAGGTTTGATACCCCTTGGGTATAATTCCAGTGATTATTATTTTCATCTGTACTGCATACAAATGGCTTCAATTTATATAATAAATATTTTTGACAATTTTGCTTGTGCACATGATATAATATGCAATCCTCAGTAACGATGTGGGCACACATGGCATGTAGTTTCATCGTGAATAACGGCAACAGGGCGATTCTAATATTTTCACGGGTTTTGTTATGGTTAAAGAAAATTGTTCTAGCACAATGTGATGCTCATAAATTAAATTAAAATTCTAAATTAGGTACTAGGGTCTATGCTTAGTTGAGCGGTTAGTATCAGCAGTTTTTTATTATTTTGGGTTGTTATAGAGAAGATGCTGCTGTCTCACGTCTTCCTGTTGATTCTTACGATGATGATGATGATGATATGGAATAATGGATTGTAATATATCACCACCACCACCAGGATACTATGCGGCGGCGTACGAGAATTAAACTAAAGAGAGCAAAAATCCAATACTACCCCTAACCTTTTTCTAGCCCTAATCAATATAGTGGCTGTAGTAGGTCATGCAGACTTGAAAAAAATTGTTGATACTCATCACGATAAGTGTGCTGTCATATGCTTTTTGATAAATTTTCAGATTATTAAAGTTCATGCAATCCGCATGATGCTAAATTCATATTACCAAATATAAGTGGCGACACACTCACTGTGATGTGCGTGAATATGCTTAATTTTACTTTTTTTATTTTGTAATAAAAATGCCAATGTAAATTAAGAATTGAGAAAAGGATTAAGGGCCGATTTGCAATTATCGGATAATCGAATAGTGTGCAGTTTCGTGGTCACTTGGAAGGGAGGGCCAAATTGGCCTCTAAAAAGCTTGGCGTACTTATCAGAGCGAGACAGTATTTCATGCCGGCACACCGCTTGTAACTTTACAAAGCCCAAGTTCGGCCCCATATGGAATACTGTTCTTATCTCTGGGCCGGGACACCCCAGTGCCAGCTCCTTCCACTTGACCGCATCCAGCGCAGAGCAGTTCGAATCGTTGACGACCGAGTTTTTTCTTATTGACTAGATACACTGGCACTGCGAAGAGATGTTGCATCTCTTTGCGTATTTTATCGCATCTATCACGGGGAGTGCTCTGAGGAATTGTTCTGACTAATTCCAGCCGCTCAATTTCACCATCGCACATCGCGACAAAACTCGCGTTACCATCCATATATATATAATTGCTAGTTTATTAGTACGGGTCAAGGTGAAGCCATTTCTATAATTTCATTAAATGACAACTGGCACTTTTAAAATCTCTCAATCTGTTCAGGCTACAGGAAATCACATAGAAACGACAAACAGACATATATACATTAAAATGTTTATATTATATAGATATTACGTACATAAAACTGACAAGCCAACCCCTTTTTCTGAAGTAGTACCGCGTAAAATATATACAATTTATAAAAATGTGAGCGTGTAACCTTTACGCGAGATATAAGTTTTATTGATATTAATTTTTGTGTTTGTTTTGTCATTGAATTCAATTAATATTACGGCGTTAGTTTCACATTTATTTTTATTGATATTATAATTTGTATTTTTATTGATTGAAAATTTTTTACTTACGAATAAATTATATATTATTTGTTATTAAAATACTAATTGTAGCTAGTTTTCAACTACATAAAAATATAATGTGCTATGTAGAATTTACGATTACAGGCACACAATGAAGTTATTCGCTGTCTTTACTGAATGGAAACTATGTACGTAAACAGACTATAGACTTTACTGAACGTTATTTTCGTCCGAAAAAGATTCGAGTTACCCTCAAGTCACGCCAAAAGAAGTTTATACTCCAAAATTGTTCTATAGATTTACAGAGGCCAATACGAATTGATTTTATTCAGGATCAAAAGGTGAAACCTTGAGAATGTTATAACTTTATTTTCTTCAAAGAGAACCAAAACAAGAACTGAGTTTTATCTAAAATCGTCATTGATTTTTAAATATTTTTCCTTGTTTTACCTACTACATATAAATCGTTGTTATTGAAGCTATGTTCTTCAACAACAATTAGAATTATTTCAATTATTGAGCATTTCAATAAGGCGTCACATATTATATTTACGTTAGTAACACAATATGAAAATTATTATTTGACATCTGACAAAAATTTATTATCTTTAAGTCATGTGACATCTCAAATATTTATATCACAAAGAAAGGACTCAAAAAGCTTAAATTATTGATAGGTTTTCGCGCGCTCAGACGACCTATCAATAATCTAAGCCAAAATGGTAAGGAACTTCAAATCGTCCTTATCTCACTTGTATCAGGTTTACATCAGTCAATTCCTTATTAATTGATTATTTTTATTTTCATCATCAATTGCCTACTTGGAAAAACCTCACAATATTTATATAAAAATACTACACTAAAAGCGTTACCTACTCGATAAAAAGAAGAAAAATTCAAAAGTAGCTATTTAAATTTTTTACACACTTTCAATTAAAACTAAACTTTTTTTAAATTTTTTAGTTTTTAGTGTTGGCAGGGATTGAAACCGGGTTACTCGCGTGCTCTCAAACTTACAGCAAACGCATAATCCCTGAGCACCCATGGTACGTTTTTAAGTGCTGATTTACCATGTGCCGGAAGGTGAAGCAAAAAATTGTGAGGAAAAGTCAGAGAAAGGCTGACTCAAATTGTTAATTTCAATCGTCATATCTATTGTTGAAAGTGACCAATGACCACGTAAACGGACGTATCGTTTTGTTTTTTATTTATTCCCTTATTAGGATTGTACATTAATTAATTGACTCATTACAGTCTTTAAAAGTCCACTGTTGAACATAAGCCTAACCATACATTTTCCCGTAGCAGTGATACTTGCTATAGTATGCCACACTTGGCAAGCGAGTTCACAATCCCAGTTTCTTTATAATTGTCGATTTTTTGTCTGGAAATTGCTGTTTTCATATTTCTTGTTTCTATTTTTTATATAGTTATTACTTTTATCGCCTCTTACGATACCCACGGAATGATATCGGGTAGTACGGGGTAAGTTAGTGGGCTAGATGATATATGGGGCAGATATGCATACTCCACCACTATGGCAGCATTGTAGTGCACGATATTTATTTGGCTTTTTTTTGTTATTTTTAATTAATTTCAATTATTAAATATTGATTGATTATCAAATAAAGCTAAAAAAATCATCATGCTTTGGAATCTCGACAACTTAAACCTCGTTAAGTCGTAAGGCTCAGTCAGCCGAAAAAAACTACCATTCCCTTCCGCTGGACCTCTATATACGCAGTATTAGTTTTATTTTTATTATTATTACATTTAGTAACTCGAAACAAATGGTATTTCCCTGCAAGGTATTAATAATACCGGCGTGAAGTGGAAGGTCTGCTTCTGCGTTTCGTGTGGTGAGTGCAGGTGGCCGGAGGCCCAATTCCCCCCCCCCCCCCCCGCCCCATACATGGTAGCGGAATTAAATCAAAAACTACCCTAGGAGGGTACAAGCACCCCTGGAGAATTCCTAGATGAGCATCGACGACCATGCTACTCCGCTCCTGAGCGTGGGTACTCAGGCTGCCCAGCGTATTCTGGAGGGGGGGGGGGGGCGGATGTGCGGTTCTCACAGCGCTCGGTTCGCAAAGCACTTCTCTCCCTGATCATCCACAAGTCGAGTGGGCCTGACGGAATCTCCCCAGTTGTGTTGAGGACGTGAGCTCCAGAGTTGGCACCGGTTCCGGTAGTCCCAAAATCATGGAAGACAACTTTTGTCCACCCGATGCCTAAAAAAAGGCGACCACTCAGACCTGTCCAACTACAAGCCTGTCGCCATCACCTCCTTGTTTTCCAAAATAAAGGAATCCATTCTAAACTGCCAGCTCATGCGGTACTTAGAGGATCACCAGCTGATTAGTTACCGCCAATACGGTTTTCTCCGGGGTTGATCAGCTGGTGATCTTCTGGTCTACCTGACTCATAGATGTGTGGAGGCATTAGAGTCCAAGGGGGAGGCATTGGCCGTTAGTTTGGACATAGCGAAGGCCTTCGATCGGGTTTGGCACAAAGCGCTTTTTTCGAAGCTGCCTTTTATGGGCTTCCCGGAAAATTGTGCAATTGCATCACCAGCTTTCTTGCAGATAGCAGCATCAAGGTCGTTGTAGACTTACCACAAAAATTGGAATTCGCCGAAATCGTAGCAATAAAATCCAAAAGGGATGCTTCTTGCTTCTATTCTGTTGTGTGTACTTTGTACACGCGCAATGAATGAATACATTCATTTAATTTTCTAAGTAAAATATCTGTGTACCTTATGTTTGTTTATGTTTAAAAAATAAATTTCAAAATTCTGGTCGAAGAAGTCGAGAATTCACTTACTCAAAGTTTTTAGCATTTCCCTTGAAATTCGAATTATCAAGATTCCATTGCCTTTTTATACCTAGATAAGTAGATATGCTTCGGTAAATTCAACCAAAATTACGTTATCAATCTATCAGTTTCTAAAAAGCAGCGACCCGCACGCACCGATGTCTAGGGATCATTTCAATTGCCCTATATTTTACACAATTAATCTTGTGTACGTCGATAGAGAGGGAGAAAGAAATGGCGCGACGCAAACCTTTGATACTGTCACATTACGACTACGGTCGCTTTGTCAAAAGCGCACTGAAATTAAAGAAGAAAAAATATTTTCGAAACTAAGGCTTTACTTTCTTTAGTATAAACTTAAAATTGCCAAAATGTCGTATCTCATACCGTCTGCATACTCAGCAATATTGCAATGAAATTTAATATTATTTGGATTCAATATTACGTCGCTGAACTGTTCAATTCCGTGTCAACGATTATTTAAATAAATTGTGTAGTTTTATATCCCATTACATTATATTTTCGCCATGTGGTGGCGGCGTAAGAAATTAGATTTCGTCTCGTGTAGGTCGTAAGAAGTAACTATGGCAAAAACCAGAAAGATCCCATGGCATTCAACAGATGGCGATATAACCATCTCTTTCAAGCTAAACGTAAAATATTCAGACCGGCGTTAGGTACCATCGTCAAACGAGGCCAATCAAATGCAAGCGTGGCGATTATGGAGAATCCCCAATATGACGAGAAGACTTCATGTTCAGCAGTGACTTTTTCGGGCTAATGAAAAAAAAAAGAACTGTTAAACCAAACCTGAGACTGTTGGTTGCCTTACTCACTTTTCTGTTTCTTTTTATGAATGAGACTATGTACTTATAACTTTAATATTGTATGATTAATAAGTTATTCCTTAAAGCGTTTTATGTTAGCGCTTTATAAAATTTGAATTATTTTTATTAAAGGAAAATTTTCAAAGCACGTCAATTTATGTAATTAACATAATGAAGGATGCTGAAGGATGCTTAAATTTTAAAGGTATTTTCTAAAACACCGTTCTGAAATTTCGATATATTTATCTTTAGAAAAATTTAAAAGATTCTTCTTTTCGACTGTACAAATGACGATATATTTTTTCTATCTTGTCTACTGTTTTTTTTAACAAAGTGTAGTTTTCATTACAATATAATTTCTTCGTTATAATAAACATCAATTTATTTGATATGACATTGCACGGTTTGATCTTATATAATATATTACACACACACATGAACACTAGTGGTTCCGTTTATCATCCATTCTTCCATTATTTTTCTAACAATTTTGTGCTTTTTTAATGCTTTTATAAGTAAAAGCTTTAAGAAGCACAATATTTAACAAACTATATAATAAATAAATAACAAACATACATTGCAAGTTTAAAAAATGCAATGTATGTTTGTTAGGGTCATATCAATCTCAATCTCGCGACAAGCTTTTATATCATAATGTAAATTGTGTAATGTTATAAATTTATGGGTTTGAATTAATTTAATGTATATTTTCTTTTTTATAGTATTTCAAAAAATGTCAGTTTTTAAAAATTATTTATTTTACTATTAATTAATTTGATAGTAAAATAAAAAACGGAAATAAGAGACAAAAAGCACAATTTTAATTGCCTTTGAAATCTAGAATTCTAAATTTATGAATTTATTATGCCGTGACAATGTTGAAGTTAATTAAAGTAAATGTTATGCTGTAATTAACTAACTGTGAGATATAATCGAATTATGAGAAAGCTAAAAAAGACAGCTTGAAGCGTTAAATGGTTATGATAATCTTATATATAAAAATTAATGTTTGTTTGTTCGTATTTAATACAATGCCATACCTTTTGTCAGATTGCGCTAAAATTTTGTCAACTTATTGCTTTCACTTGCCCGAAGATTATAGGCAAATTAACAATTAATTTACAGGAGGTGGCGCGCGTGTCGTACTGACATATTTATTTGAAAATCATAATATGTCATTCAATTTCGATGAATTTATTATCATTGCTAATTAAACAATATAACCCTTCCAAATTTAAAACGATATTTCCACAAATATTTTTTTCTGCGGGAGCAACACGCCGTGTAGCAGCTAGTAAGTTATATTTATTCGATTAATTTAAGTAAATGTAGCACTGACCCGAAATTATTTTGACAAAATTAAAAAAATAAACATATATATTTGCAAGCTTTAATATTAAAAATACATATTTTATATAAATATATGTGTGTACGTGAAGGTGCGGTGCAAGAAATCTCCTCTTCGATATCGTCCTGTGGGTATTGTAAGAGGCGGCAAAGAAATTGAAACAGGTGATGGAAACAAATTAGGAGATGGGCTGCAGAATCTTCCTGATAACAAGTCAAAATGATAATAAAACTGCTGTTGCCAACCCGCCTGCCAAGCGTGGCAAATATGGCAAATCCCCCCTTGAGGCAATCTGTGGGGTAGGCCTATGTTCAGCAATAAACTTTCAAAGAATGTAATGGATGTATATGACAATCTTAGATAGTTTACAGAAACGAACTAAGTTTACAAAATTGTTCTTCTTGTTCACTATTGCTAGTATCACTACAGTCCATTACATGTACATCACTGTGTGAAACACTGCCCATTTCCTGTTTCTGGGCTGCTTCTGAAAATTTCTTGGCAGAAAAACTCAAAATCTTATTTTCACCGTACACATTAAGCAGTCGTTTAGTACGTGGTAGAGCCAAGCTGGAGCTATATTTATAATATAGTTATAGCACGAATGGGTCGGCTCGACCGGGGAAGGACCACGCTGTCACAGATTACCAGCGTAAAATAGCAGCTTAATGCTGCTGTGTTTCGTATCGTGAGTGTAGAGAACCGGAGACCCTTTTTACTGGAAAAGAGGCAGTCCATCTTAGTCCTTAAGGCTGAAAACGCATCTGCATTTTGATTCGCAAACGAAGATTGATGTAGATGTCTATGGGCCACAGCAACCACTTACAATCAGGTGGATTGTGTGCTCGTTTGTCACCATATTTCTATAAAAAAAAAGTCGTGTTTACGAACACTACCAATAGAGTAGTCCCAAAATACACCTACAAAGTAATTAAATTAAATTTGGCAAATTATTTCATTCTCTTGTACGCATTCCGAACAACAAAACAAAACGTTTGGTTAGAATGTGCGGTTTGACAACAACAAAGGGGAGTAGACTGGACGAGCGTTTGATTGTTCGATGATGTAAGAGAGACCTATCGAATGTCTGGTCTGGTTTGAATATTGTAAACGTAGCCTATATTAAATTGTTAAACTACAATCTATTGGTGTCTTCAATAACTTACCTACTAATATTTATTTACATCAACTCATACAGAATAAACAGAAGTATGCTAAGTGATGATTCTTTTTTTCAACCCAAAGAAAACACCACATGTTTAACACTATTTACCGATATTTACACTAGTTTTCTGAAATGACAATCGTGATATAATAATATGGGGAAATCGATTTTCTAATGTTGCCCAACACAGTTATTCTCTAAAGGATAATGCTTTATAGAATATAAGAAAGATGTAAATTATAATAAACGAGTGGTATAGGCGTACGATTACCTTCAAAATTAGTTATTGCGGTGTTAATGAGAGGATCAAGATATGTTGAATGAGCATAAATGAGAATATATTCAATGAAGTTAGTGTAAAGCTGAATACTGATGCCGCCTCGGCTCTAAACGAGATACTCCCGAGACGAGAGGCTGCCAAATTGTCTACACAAAAAGTATCCCACAATATATTTAGATGTTTAATAAAAATTTATTAACCAGTTATTTAGTGTTAGCTTCAGCTAAAAGAGATAATCAAGCTCTTTGCTACAAAAGCGCTTAATTATAATATATCAAGAACAATAACCGTGTCAAGTAAACAATATTTTTGCTCACCCCGAAAACGGAATTTGTTCACATTATAACGGCTTATAATAATTCATCTTTGTTCAAATTATGCATGAGATAAGTTATCTTCCTTAACGTTAGCACTCAGGACATATTGTTTCATTTGGAAATATGTACCTTATATAAATATTAAAATAAAGAAAGAAAGTAACACTTATTTCACCAACATAACGTTGAGAATCGTGGAAATTCGTACAAATTACAAATTCGTAACTATGCAGTTGTTTGATGTCAAAAAGGATCACGACAGCACTGGTTTTCAGTCAGGATCTTAATTAATCCACTAACAACCGTACATTGATGTAACAAATACTTAAACTAATAATAAAACAATAATAAGGGAAAGTTTAAATAATAATAATAAATGAACCAGAAACTATATTTATTTATTTATTTATTCTTTATTGCATTCCTTAATCTAAAAGAATATATAATCTTGTTATACGTCAAGGATGTACTACTTAATTACAGTTTTATTTTAAAGTTAAACGAAACGAAGCCATATGAAATAAATTTTTATTGAATGGAAATCCACTCTAAGTTATCATATAGGTCTGCAATATGTTCAGATGAAATATCGATAAGCACACGACAAGCAACTAGAGGTTTTATCCACATAGCATGCGGTGATTTTATATCTGTGGTCTTCTTTATTTAAGGAATCTCAATAGGTCATTGGCTGCATTATATAGTGAATTTACTCGTCTTATGCACAATCCATAAAGCGGACTGTTAGTTCGATTGCCACTTTAATATTATAAAAATATATAATATTTTATAACAGTACTTTTATCAATTGCCAGGCACTCCTTAGAAACCCGAATTCGATCCTCGGTAGCAGACACTCGACACAGCATGTGACTATACATCATTGATCATGGATCATGCTTGGAGATGATCGCGATACCAAAGACGGGCCTCTTTGAGGCTGCTATCCATCGCAGGTCTATCCAACATAAGCCATAAGTTTTTTTAGCCATAATCGCAAATATTATTTGTAGCGACGACCTGATATGCAGTAAAATTGATGGCCTGGCAAGACATGCAGGAAGTCAATGGATGCAGGTGGCTTAGAATCGTGCTTTGTGGCATCCTTTGGGGGAGGTCTATGTTCAGCAGTGGACTTAAAGGTCTGTAATGATGATGATGATGCGTCGCTTTATAATTCGTAGTTCCATATGGCTAAATGAAATCTAGAGTAATTTAATTCATGTTTTGTCTTTAAAATTAGTAAACGAAATTTATATTTTGCATTTCTGAATTTAATTTTCATCGACTATAAAGTCGGCAGCTGAAGCTATTAAAATAATCATATATGATCATACTATAGAAGCTTGTAAATAGGTGACTAATTAAGTACCTAGAAAATAACAACTTTCTTGCTGATAATCAATATGGCTTTAGAGCAAATCGTTCAACCGAAGAGGTGGTTTTTCATTTGACCACTAAAATAACACAATATTTAGGTGAAGGTAAAAAGTGTTTAGAAGTTTTCCTAGAACCCATCTTCAGGATTTCAGTATTCGAAGATTAGCATTGGACTGGTTTAAAGATTATCTCTCCAACAGAAACCAAAAAGTATGCATTGATGACTGCCTCAGTGACACTGCTATCTGCTCCTATGGAATTCCGCAAGGCACTACATTGGGATCAACTCTCTTTTTGGCATACATTAACGACTTGTGACTTAAATATTCGTGCCGCAGAACTTTTCATGTTTGCAGACGATGCACTCTTACTCTTTCATGGTCCGAGTTGGAATGCTGTTAAAAAATCCACTGAGGAAGGACTTTGTAAGATTAATAGTTGGCTGAAAGATAACCTAATTACATTAAAAACCACTATAACAAAATTTCTATGTTTTTCAAAAACCGCTGCTTGCAATCCACGAAATGAATTTAAAATAATATTTCACATGCATCCTTGTAATAGAAATTATAACATTCATACAACATGTGAGTATCCCATTTTAAGTAAAGCTGACAAAATTAGTTTTAAGGTATAATAATTGGTGATAAGCTTTATTGGGGTCAACATATTCCTTTTATTTCTAATAAAATCAGAAAGTTTATTTATGTTTTTAAGAATTTAAAAACAGTTGCAAACAGAAAACTATTACTACAACCGTACAAAGCGCTATGCCAGAGTGTATTTCAATTATTGCATATGTTCCTGGGGATGAACTGCTAAAACAGATCTTATAGAATTAAAGCGAGCCTAAAGGGCTGTGCTAAAAGTAATACATTCTCTTCCTTAAGTGTTTGCAAATTATTCATATATCAATGTCTTCGACGTTATCATAGATGTAGTGTTCCGCAATTAGAAAATTCAAAAAGAACTGCCCGTATAATTATCTCCAAATTAAAATCCATATTTGGCAAAAGGAATTATAATTACCTAGCTCCCAAGTTATAAACGAGTAATATACAAATAAAAACAGTGTCCACAAGAAAGGCTTCAATCCATTCATTCAAAAGTATTTTTTTATAGGAGAGGGAGCAAATGAGCATGTGGCTCACTCAATGGTAAGGGACTACCGCCGCCCATGAACAACTGCAACACCGGGAAACCAGGGGAATTACAGATGCATTGCCGGCCTTTTAAAAAGGAGTAAGATCTTTTCTTGAAGGTCCCTAAGTCGTATCGGTCCGGAAAAACCGCAGATGATAATCGATTCTACAAGAAAGTTATGCGAGGAAGAAAACATCTTCTAAATCGCACAGTGGTGGACCGCCAATCATTCAGATGGTGTGGATGGTATCGGGAGTTCTGCCGCGATGTGCGTTCGTGAAATTTGGCGGCTGGGATTAATCTGAACAAATATCTCCGAGCAATCCACGTGGTAAATGCAAAAGAAAATGCAAAGGGATGCAACATCTCTTCGCAGCGGCAATGAATCAAGCCGATCTGAAAGGACTCGGTCGTCGATGATTCGAGCCGCTCTGCGCTGGATGCGGTCAAGTGGAAGGAGCTGGCAATGGGGAGCCCCAGCCCAGAGATGGGAACAGTATTCCATGTAAGGCTAAACCTGCGCCTTGTAAAGTTACAGGCGTTGTGCCGGTATGAAATACTGTCCCGCTCTGCTGAGCACGCCAAGCTTTTTAGAGGCCAATTTGGTCTTCTGTTCCAAATGATCACGAAACTTTACGTCACTCGATATGTCGATATGTCGACGCCGAGGATTCCGATACTGGCTGAGGCAACAAGGTGAATGCCTTGAAACTGAGGAGATACAACAAAGGGGTTCTTTTTAGCAGTAAACGCGCAAACTTGTGTCTTCTGAGGATTAAACTGGACTAGATTTAGTCATCCCCAATCCGAGACTGTTCAGCAAAGACTCGACTTCAGACACAAGTTTGTTCCGGTACTCGGCGACGTTTTCCCGAGAAATATTGGCACGGCCAGTGTATAGAGCAACACCAGTGCTGTCATCCGCATAGCAATGAATATTACCGGTTTGCAACATTTCACTGATATGCAGAAGAAATAGCGTTGGTGATAGCACGCAGCCTTGTGGAACATCAGCATCAATAGGCTTGTAGTCGGAGCATGCACCGTCAATAACGACCTTGATGCTCCGATCTGCAAGAAAGCTGGTGATCCTATTAAACAATTTCTTGGGAAACCCATTGAAAGGGAGCTTCGAAAGAAGCGCTTTGTGATAAACCCAATCGAAGGCCTTTGCAATGTCCAAACTAAAGGCCAATGCCTACCCCTTGGACTCTACTGCCTCCGTCTACTGTCTTCTAGGACTACGCCTAGGGAGTAGGAGTAACGCAAAAAATGCATTAGAACCGGTGCCAACTCCGGAGCACACGTCCTCACCACAATTGGTGGGATAGCGTCAGGCCCACTCGACTTGTGGATGTTCAGGGAGAGGAGTGCTTCGCGAACCGAGCGCTGTGAGAACCCACACATCCGGCATGGAGCACTCATACCGCAGGATGTTCGGCGGTGTATTCCCCCGTCATCAAGAGTCGAGTTGGACGCAAACAGGGAGCCTAATAGATCGGCTTTCTCTTTTGCGGCGTGGGCCAGTGAGTCGTCCTCACTGTGCAGAGATGGTAGTGATAGCTTACAGAAATTCCCTTGGATAGCCTTGGCGAGGGACCAAAATGCACAAGTTCCCGAAGGTAGGCGGTTAGTTTCTCGCCAATTGTGCCTATGGGATCTGACTGTATGTTGTATAATTTGCTTAAAGAATATGACTAAAATCAATACGATAATTTAATATCTCCATACGAACAACTATTTGTGCAGTGCAACTATCACGCTACACATACACACACACACACACACACACACACACACACACACACACACACACACACGCGCGCGCGCGCTCGCACGCACACGCACACGCACACGCACCCTCACACGCACACGCACACGCACACGCACACGCACACGCACACGCACACGCACACGCACACGCACACGCTCATGCACACGCACACGAACACGCACACGCACACGCACACGCACACGCACACGCACACGCACACGCACACGCACACGCACACGCACACGCACACGCACACGCACACGCACACGCACACGCACACGCACACGCACACGCACACGCACTCGCACACGCACACGCACACGCACACGCACACGCACACGCACACGCACACGCACACGCACACGCACACGCACACGCACACGCACACGCACACGCACACGCACACGCACACGCACACGCACACGCACACGCACACGCACACGCACACGCACACGCACACGCACACGCACACGCACACGCACACGCACACGCACACGCACACGCACACGAACACGTACGCGCAC
This sequence comes from Parnassius mnemosyne, assembly GCA_963668995.1. NCBI lineage: Eukaryota > Metazoa > Arthropoda > Insecta > Lepidoptera > Papilionidae > Parnassius > Parnassius mnemosyne. The sequence goes on along the minus strand of CAVLGL010000035.1, from coordinate 13,011,336 downwards.
GCGCACACGCACACGCACACGCACACGCACTCGCACACGCACACGCACACGCTCACGCACACGCACACGCACACGCACACGCACACGCGCACGCTCGTATTTGTAGTTTTTTTTATTTTATTTTTGTTTCCAATTACATACACTGTATAATGTTAAGTGGAAGAGCGGAGTCACCTAAGACAAGCATTTCTTTGCTTAAAAGGTGATCTCCAAACACCGTATCTTAAAGCTTTAAGTAATTGAAATAAACATTTTTATTTTTATTTTATTTTTAAATAAAAACCCAACCAGATGGAAGCCTTTGGCAGGGGAGACCAAACGGCCGGGGGTAAGGGGGAAAAGAAAAGAAACTGGCGGACGATGCGGGCGGTATCGAGGAGCACTGTCTTCTGCATTTAAGCTTGGAGCGGTCCGTCACGGAGTCCCAGTAACCTCAGATGACCCGAGAGGCTCACTGGGATTAACCCGTTCGCAGAAACGATCACAGGTATAATTTCGGTCGGCAATCCACACCACATGTCAGTCACCTCGCGAGCCAGGTTCAGATATTTTGTTCGCTTATCTGTTCCGGATTTCACGAGGTTCTCGTCATACGGAACGGTAATGTCGACTAAAAATATCCTTGACTGTGTCCGATCCATCAGCACAATATCAGGTTTATTCGCAAGAATGTTCCTGTCTATGATGATAGCCCGGTCCCAGTAGAACCCAGCGCGGTCATTTTCGAGCATGGCTTCCGGCATTTATTTATAATAAAGTATTTTCCGATCCACGAGATGGTATTTCAGAGCGAGCTCCTGAAGTAGAATCCTGGCTACTAGGTTGTGCCTATGCAAGTACTCAGAGTTAGAAAGCGCCGAACAACTAGAGATGACATGACTAAGTGATTCACCGGGATACCGACAAGTTCGACAAATGTCGACAGTGCTATCCCTTAGGATGTATACCTATTTTCTGTGACATACCCAGGTATCGGTATGTTTCAGCCTCGGATAGCCTCTTTATGTTGATGGACATAGATATTTCTATGTCCTCAGTGTAAGCAACTCAACCCTTTTCGACATGGAATACCGCACACTTATTCGTCCCCAACCCCATTCTAATAAAATTGCTAAAATCACAAGTGATGTTTAGCAATTCCATAAGATAAGGGCGGCTGGAGGCGAATAACTTGAGATGATCCATATAGAAAAGGTGGGCCACTTTTGTACCTCCATTTCAAAGCTGAAATCCTTAATAATAAAAGGGTTCAGAAAGAGGCATTACCAGATTGGATTCAAACATTCGCTCTGGAAGATACCCCTTCTTATCCTTATGTGGTTCTCCGCAGCCGTCATCCGCTCGCCTAGATGACAAAGGATCGTACTCCACTGCTCCATACACTGCCCGAGGAAGTCTCGAACTATACAGTCTACGTTGTAAAACTCGAGGACCCTCTTCAGCCATACATGGCTGAAGAGGGCACCAAGTCGAATGCTTTTTTGTAGTCTATCCAGGCAGGGGAGAGGTTCCGACGGTTTAATTTAATCACCACGGCAATAAAGAGTGGTTCCTTGGTTCCACGACCATCGCCCTGACATCCATTTTGAGCGCGCGACATCACCTGAATTGAGTTCAGGTGACGAGTGATTCTCGCGTTCATTAGTTGGTTATGGGGCGTTATGGGGCGGTATTTGTTCGAGTCTGTGGAATCCCGGTCTTTAGGAACCAAATGACTGATCCCAGTAGTAAAGAGGCTCGGGAGTGAATTTTGGTCGAGTGCCTCTTGAAATTGTCGGGCGAGCACAGCGTGACAAACCACGAAACCTTTCAGACAGTATTGATGCAGTCCGTCGAGTCCCAGACTTTTCCAGTTCGGGGCCCTACAGACCGCCTCAGCTATGTCATCCGCTGTTATGATGACGGGGTCCATGGGCATTCGTACACTGACTCGCCACAACTTCTGTCCAAGGGCCCTTGCTGTGGTTTACGGGCTCTGACCACAGGCCACGCCAGAATACGACAGTGTCGGCCTGATACGGTGCTGGGCCCATTCAACGTACCATTGGCCGCTTCAATGATTTATAGAGCCTCTTCTAATCACACTGGGAGAGATAATTCTGGTTGAATCGTGTCAACCTCTCGGAATATCGCCGAATCTGCTTCCCCCAAGCAGCGATTCTCTGCTTCAGGTCATCTATGCGCTCCGTCAGTTCTTTCGTTATATCCGGCTGGGACAAACTGATGTTTGTCCCAGCAAACGCCATCCTGACGGTGCACACAATTCTCGGCCTATTTTTCCCGACCTGAAGCTTATCGGTCTGCCGATGAGGGCTCTTGCCCTTGCGATACGGTCCTCAATTCTTCTTTATCATGATGGGATAGTGCTATTTTGTCCAGTAGCACGTCCAGACGTGAAAAGTTTGGCACCAACAATGCGGCAACTGCCAAAGCAACTAAAAACGCATGCGGCGTTCTCCACCAATGACCGGTGCCTCATGCCAAGTGTGAGAGGACCCTGCCGACACCAAGCCATCTGGTAGGGATGATGGATGCGAGGGGCTGCTAGGTGGTCGTGCAGCACCTCGCGCACGGCTGTCGGCTCGTATGCTGTCGCGTCCAGCGCCAGCTCCAGACGCGCCCCGGCGACCCCCAGGCAGCTGCCCTATGCGCATTTCTCTTTGTGCCATCATCCATTTTATGGGCGTCAGTTAACAGGAGACACCCAGACCCGGCGCCGTTTCATGATGAGGCCATATGCACAAACGGCCCTTTACACCCTCAATTTTGCCGAGGCACGGCGCTAACACCGCTTGGCAAGGCGCTGACTGACTGCGTCAACGTAGCAGTTTTGTCACTTAACTGTTACGTCAGCGGGCGTTTGGCTCGTTACTTCCAAACGCCAATTTATATTATTGTTATTATATCTTAGTTATAAGCAACCCGTTTAGATTATATTTGCAATTTAAATTCAGTGCCCTCATTAAGCGAAAGACAATACAAATATATCCTATATTTTAAGTAAGCAAATCTAGTATATGTAACTGGTATATATTGGTTTCTCGAAAGTGTTTCTAACGTGTTTTCCCATCAAATTTTGTATAACAACAAGTTTTACTGATTACAGTTTTACTCTCCAAGAATTTAGATAGATCCCAAAGAAGATGTTAATTTTATTCTGATACCGAGCAAATATCGGTTACTCTGATACTATTATGCACCAAAAATAAATTTTCTTATTTTGGTTGGTTACCAAAGCTTACATTTCAAATATTTTATTATATCCTTTACTTGTGTTAACTCAATATTACTTTAAAAGTAATTTAAAAATCTCAACATTGTCTACCGTAATAAAAAAGTTCTTGGCACTATACCACGTCAAGTAGGTCTATACGATAACTTACGTTTTTATTTTTTTATATTACAGTAATATTATATTTAATCACCGAAATAAAGAAATAAAATAAAATTCGAAATGTCAGAACATGGATAACATGGATGTTTTACAGCAAATATGCTTGTAAATTACAAAGAAATGAAATAAGTTAAAAGGTTGTTGGTTCGTTATTTACGAGACCCTATATTGTTTTCCCTGTATAGTACTCATAAATACGTCGTTGGTATAAATTTTTCTAGCGTTTGAAAACTTTATAGATACCTCAAAATAATAATAATATAGATAACCCACATAATAATAATAAATATATTTATTTGATACTTCTATTTCATACACCATTGAGCCCTGACTCCCAAACTAGGATACCCTGTATTTCAGGAGTCAGTTCCTTCCCATTCAGTAACTTTTGTATCAAAAGTACATTAGAAAATGTTGATATATACTTAATACTCAGTTTTAACACTATATACGAGTGTGTGCACGTATACATATCAAATAATAATTCTATTCACATTTGCAATATTTTTGAAATGTATCGTTGAGTGTTCCCGTTGTGATTACGCTTTGCCGACCGATTGACGTTTACAGTATTGTAGTCTATAGATTCTTGTGTATAATGGAGTGGAAACTTTAGCTCTATACCGCTCTCAATAATGGCATATGCTTAGCATTCCGACTTATTAAGAATTTTTTATATAAAATAAGGGTGACAAACGAGCACATAGCCCACCCGATGGTAAGTGACATCTACACCTATTCCTGATTAAGAATCTAAATGCAGATGCGTTTTCACCTCCGAGGACTAAGATGTAATATCCCGTTCCAGTTAATAGGGTCCGGTTCTCTATGCTCACCACACGATACTCAGCAACATTACGCTGCTGTTTAACGCTGGTATTGTTTAAGATCGTAGTCCTTCCCCCGTTGGGCTGACCTATTCGTATTACAACTATAATATAGCTGTAGCATGGCTCTACTAAAGAAAATGTACTTGAGATTAAAGTCTAAAACATCTTTAATCTACCCCGCCTTAAGATAAAAATAAAAAGAAATAATTTTCCAAATTAACAATATTATTTTACTCATGAAATTATTTTTAAATTTCTAATTATTTTTTAAATGTTAACGTTTCACGGAATACAAACCAAACAAAACATTTTATTGAGGTTTCATCGATTGAACCCATATAAATCTAAATTGGGCCAGCTGTTGCAAGTCTATGGAAAGAAATTTAATCTTCTCGATTTTGTTTATTTTCCATTAACCTGATGATTCCTTGAGTATTTCAGTAAAATAAAAGGTAGGTAAATAACACTTACTTTGCATTTTATTTTATATATCCTTAAGAAAGTTACTACGTTAGGATTTTTTATCTGTATGTAACGTGGATTTGTTTTACATATTTATTATTCTTTTTTTTCATCATCATTCCTTAAAAGTCCACGACTGGACACTGTAACTGGACAGTGTAACGTTACTATTTTTTTATTCCAAATATTTGAAATTCTATCATCATTGTGTCACACCATTCGGCCAGAGGATTTAGGGGAGTACCAGACTGGAAGGTAAAAGCAGATTAGGTTAAAACACTACAACTCTGATTCAACTCATGATCGATCATGCACCAACTATTATAATATTAATATAAATTATGTATTTCTAAAGTAACGTTGAATGATAATTATATGTGCTAATGGTAAGTTGTCACTGAAATCCATGGGCAACTACAAGGGTTTAACTCGAAGAAGGAAACAGATTATGTTATCACTTCTGAACACACCGTGTCCGGTGAGGACCTGCGTCAGGCGGAAGGTGAGGACGCCGTGGCGTCTCTCAAGCCACTCCTCAAAGAGGGGTCTTATCGCCGCTATAGTGGCGTGCCCAGCACGGGGTTGCGACAGTCGCTGTCTCCATGTCGCCATGAGATCATGCCGGAAGTCTGTCCGCTGCACGACAACTTGCCACGGTAGCGGGGTTTCCCCCGACATAGTGCCTCCGCGCGCCATTCGTGCAGGCGCGCGAGGACTATCGCCTCCAGATCCCACAGCGGTAATCCGGCAAGGAGGCACGCTGCCTCGCGAGAGATCGTGCGGTAGCCGCGAACCATTCTCACGGCAACCACCTTTTGGGGCGCGTTCAGGTGGTGGACGGCAAGCCGCGTCAAACCACGCGCCCACACCGGGGCCCCGTAGAGGGCCATGGACCGCAAAATCCCCGCGTAGAGCCTCCGGCAGGAGGCGTTTGGCCCCCCCAGGTTCGGCAGGAGCCGCCTGAAGGCAGCCCCGGTCCGTTCCAGTTTGGGAGCCAAACGTCGGAAGTGCTCAACGAAGTTCCATCGGCCGTCGAGGACGAGTCCTAGGTACTTCAACGTCGACTCGACGCCGATGGATACCCCTCCTACCATCGCTGAGGATCCCGGTGGTGGCCTGTTCCGAGGACCATGGAAGTGCATGGCCTCGGACTTGTGCAGAGCCACCTCAAGACCCAGCTGCCGGATCCTCTCAACGACTATCGCAACCCCGCGTGTCATGGTTTCCGCCGCCGCCTCGTACGACCCCCCCTGTGCCAGTACCAGCGTGTCGTCAGCGTAGCAAACTACGTTGACGCCGGTAGGGAGGTCGGCGCGCAGCACCCAGTCGTAACCGATGTTCCACAGGGGCGGCCCCAGAACCGAACCCTGTGGGACACCACACGTCATCTCTCGCCGGTTCCACCCACCGTTGCGACCGGGGTAGATGACGGCCCTATCCGTCAGATAGTCCCCGACTATACGACGGAGATAGGTCGGCACCCGGTGATACCGGAGTGCCTCCCTAATACAGCTCCAGGGCATGGAGTTGAAGGCGTTGGCGATGTCGAGAGACACTGCCGAAACAACCCCCCCCCCTGGCCACTGCATCCCCCGTCGTGAGGGCTCTCACGCGCATGATGGCGTCCACCGTAGAGCGCCTCTTGCGGAAACCAAACTGGTGTTCCGCAAGATCCGGCCCCGTCCCCGCAAGGTGCTCGGCGAGGCGGTTTGCAATGACTCTTTCAAAGAGCTTGCCCACCTCGTCGAGCAGCACCACGGGCCGGTATGCGAACGGAGAGTCCGCAGGGCGCCCCGGCTTCCGAATGAGGACCAGCTTCCCCGTCTTCCAACGAAGCGGGAATTGGCCTCTCTCCAAGCATGCGCTTAGGAGCCCCTCCAGTCGGGGCCCGAGAGCCTCCGAGGCCAGGACCCAGGCTTTGCCAGGCAAGCCATCGGGTCCTGGGGCGGTATTCCTGGCCTTGAGCCTACGTACCGCCACTCTCAGGTCTACCCCGGTCCCTTCCGGGATGCCGTCGTCGTCGTCCTGGTGGTCCGCTTCCGGCACCGCAGGTGGCGGAGCCATAGGCGGGGGCGGGTTCCCCTAGCGCAGGAAACAGAGCGCTCACCACGTCCTCCAAGAGCTGAGGCCGGAGACTCTGCGTCAGCGGGGGGCCCAGGTGCGGAGTTTATCCCGCACCATCTTGTAAGGGCGCCCCCACGGATCTCTGTCGAGAGTCTCCAGCATCTCCTCACGGGCCCGATCCCGGGCCCGCATGACAGCCTCCCGGAGGGCGGTCTTCGCAGCTCTGTATCCCTCGTACAGCTCCGCCTCAATGGCTGCCGCATTCGGTGGACGAATGCGGAGCCTGCGATGCCTGGCGTATATGTGCCGCGCGGCGACACACGCCTCGCGCAGAGACGTCAGCTCACGCGACCACCAATACACCTGACGCCGGGCGCTTCCTGGCCGGACGCGGGGCATGGCCACGTCACATATCTCGGACATGGCCTCCTGGAACCACCCTGCCTCATCATTGACGTCGGCAGGCCTATCCGGTGATGACACCCAGGCCTGCACGATCGAGGCTTCCAGGAGGAGCTCCCGGTCCAGCTGCTTCAGCGCCCAACGCGGACCACTCGGGGCCTGTTGGACTGGCGCGCTCAAGGACAGGGTGAAGACGTCAAACCGGATGTACCGGTGGTCGGAGTAGGTCTCCACCCCCTCCATGACTCGCCAGTCAATGGCACGCGGCGACAGAGCGGGGCTAGCGAACGAAATGTCCACCACCGACTCGCCCCGCATCCGCACACACGTGGGGACAGAACCCCGATTTAGGACGACCAGGCCTGTCTCCAGAGCCCAGTCTTCCACCATCCTACCCCGCACATCTGTACGACGAGAACCCCAAGCCAAGTTCTTGGCATTAAAGTCCCCGAGGACAAGCACGGGGAGGGGATAGCTTCCGATGACGACTGCTCTCAGCTCTGCAAGAGAGTTGTGGAGCTCGGCGAGAGATCGGTTCGGGGAGAAGTACACCCCCACAACGACGAACTCCCCGAACCGTGCTGCTACGCACCCCTGATCCCTCCTGACACCTTCAAGGGTCGGGGTACCGGCGGCGGCCGAAGAAATGATTGCCACTGAGCCGTTAAGGTCCGCCACCCAGTCCTTCCTAGTCGAGCGACCCCTTGTGAAACCAAATTGATTTTTATGAAGTAAATTATTTATATAAAAAAAAATTAACATTTGATCAAGAACAATTTTTTCAAAAATCTTACTAAATGTTGGTTTGTGGCAGACGATCCTTTCTTGTGACATATATTGGGGAAGATGTATATTCAACCATGATCCTATAAGGAATTGATGATGATAGTATTTTATTTTTACTGTTTATTTCGTAAACATTAATATTTTTTGACATTAGAGTGATAGTAGAATTAGCAACTCGTTTTAGGTTAGATAATATAAGACAGTCATTTTTTGAATAGTGAACATCTAGGTAGTACCAATCTCGACGAATCCTGAGAGAGCCTTATGGTGCCTTAATAACCAGCAATCATTATAACATAAGCAGTTCGCTGCTAGCAAGAAGCCTCTCTAAGTTGAGAGTTTTTCTTGAAAATTTTTTTTTCTTGACACACACATTTTGTCATAATGTCGTGGTGTGATATAAGTTGTGTTTGAATTTGTTACTTTACCGTAATTTGAAGTAAAAATGGACAAAATCCTATCATGGCAGCAGGTTTTCTATTTCCAGTAATGATCAGTTTATACTCTTACAAGGGGCACACTGAAATGATCGGGAATAGAATATTTCGGATTAAGTTACAATAAAACCTATTGTAGAATTTGAATACTGGCCTCTTAGATTCTTAATGACATTCAAAAAATTAAAAGAAATGTTTAAAAACAAAAACTATGTTGGTTTAAAGTTGACACGTCGTTAACAGAAATGGAGCTCACGCGTGAACAATTCCTTTATAGGAACGTAGAACGGTTACCGCTGAGTGGTATATCACGGTTTGTTTGCAAGAAATGATAGCCGAACTCCGAAAAAATAACCCGAAACGTCGCATCATCTTACATCACGATTAGGCGAGCTCCCATACGGCTCAGAAGACAAATGATTTTTGAAGCAGGAAAACGTTGAGCTGATGAGCCATCCTCCGTACAGTCCTGACCTGAGCCCAAGCGATTTCTTTACATTCCCTGAAATGAAAGATTTATTACGCGGTCAACGGTTTGAAGACCCCGAAGCCATTTTGTCGACATCAACTTCAGACTGGAATTACTGTCTTAATAATTTGTTTGCACGAATGGAAAAGTGCATTAAGTTGAACGGAGAAAACTTCGAAAAACCATAAAATGCAATTTAGCTATACCGTGCATGTGGTTTTTCTTATTCCCGATAATTTTAGTGTGCCCCTCGTATTTGTTTTATGTGAAATTTCCATTATAACGAGAGCAAAACACATTTATTTTAAACTATTAGACTTGTTTGTGTTCAAAAGTTGGTACCAAAAACTGATTCAAATGTTTAAAGTATTGTCGGGAATACAAAGAATAAAATATCTTTTCTGCCGACTTCCAAAAAGGAGACAGTACCTAGTCAATTCGACTGTATGTTTTTTTATGTGTGTTACCTCATAACTTTTTACTGGGTGAACCTATATCGATGATTCTTTTTTATTTGAAAGCTGAATCCAGCTCCCATATGAATTTAATCAAGGTCAGACCAATAGTTTTTGAGTTATTCTTAATAACTTATATTGAAGTCTGCTGTACAAAATGTTTAATTATAAATTATTGTCGAACATAAATTAGTTCACTGGTGACAATCAGTTTGGGTATTTCACTATGAACACAACAAATTATATGCCAGTTATTAAATAGATGACTATGAGATTTTCCTGAAGTTTCATAATTCATAGGTCAGATGGGCTCTCCAATTATCTTACGCTGTCGCTAAATGGTAAATTTAAATACTCTCATCATTTAACAGCACCTCACAAGTCTACTGCTGAACGTAGGCCTCCCCCAAAGAATGCCACAAAACACGGTTCTGAGCCACCTGCATCCATCGACTACCATATCTTCCCACGAGTGTCGTAAAAGGCGACAGAGAGAAACTGAAGCAAAAGATGGGCAGCAGCATCTTTCTGATAACAGTAAAACAACAATAAAAAATTGCGGTTGCCAACCCGCTCGCCAAGCGTGGCAACTATGGCAATATACCCCCCATGAGCAACGACACAAATAAACGGCCCCCAATCTCCGGCAGGCCCGCTATTCCTGGCTACAGTGGCGACCATGGTAACGGTGGGGCAGGAAGTGCCAAGAATTTTCGGTGGAGGTTCAGTTGCCACCTAAGACGACTCAACCTGGCAATATACAACGCACGCTCTCAGAAGACTGATGAGAAGATCCTGGAGCTGGAAGAAGAGATAGATATGTTGCGCTGGAATATTATAGGATTATCTGAAAACGAAACGATGAAATCATCTTCTAAAAACCTTTAAGGTAGGATCTATAGGTTAAAACATCCACTAGTCATAGTCTATTTGGCGTTTTATTTGAAGCAATCTACATCTCAAAATCATCAGAAAGTTCTTTTATAATTATAATTTAAATTTTATTTTCAACTTGGTACTTCGATAACAATCATGTTCTTGTTATTTTCAGTAAAATTTTTACCTTGTTTTACCTATATGTAACCGTGTTTTAATATATACTAATATAATAAACATTATATTAATAAAAAAACTAAAACTAGAAACTTAATTATCACATAGTCCTACTCCCCGCGGTATCGTGCCAAGAACGCTGGCTGCGTTTCCCCGTTAATGGCATTTGAGTGAGAAAAGAACCAGCCCTCTTATCACCAGCAGCAACGACCAGCCACGGATAGAGTTCCTTTAGGAACTTCACCGCACGTGGATGCCACGGACTGATAGTCTCTACAGCAAATAGCACAAATATGTAGTCATCTTTCAGAGACTAATATTTGCGCTACTTACTCAGTTCAGCTGCCTCTGATGCCGCCCCGGCTCTAAACGAGGTACCACTGAGATATAATAAAATGAAAGAGTTTTTTGTTTTTCGTTTTTTTTGTTTGTTTAAACACGCTAATCTCAGGAACTACCAGTCCGATTTGAAAAGTTCTTTATATATTATAGCCAGATTCATGAGGAATAGTATAGGCTATCTAGCATAAGGCTACATGTCTTAGCTAGCCTTAAATATTGATTTTCATTGGCAGAATCAGAAGAAAATGCGCTCCCGAAATGATTTATCCACATGCGCTGCTGCAATGGTTAGAGATACGTAGATACAATATTTTAAAACAGTAGATCTGTACTCCATTTAAAAAAAAGTCTGGGTTACCATATGGCTATATATAAATAAGCCACAATACTGTATTTTGTGACAAATTCTCTTTTTAAAAAGTAATTTTAGAAAGATAATTTTTCGTTTTAGAATGTTATTTGGACGCATAGTTTAAGAGATAATGTAAAATTAAAATAATTCAGCACTTAGTTGACGCACGAACGACGCATAAACCCTAGCCGCTCGATGAGAACCGAGAGAAACCATATGAATTGTTCTGTGAGCAAGATGAGCTCAATCATTATGGCTAATAAATTGTCAAAATTAATGCAATACTTTTATCTATCGGCATATGTACGTTATAGAGCGAGGTTTCGTTTTATCCACTCTCCCTTCCCCTCTTGGTTGAGCGTCACCCTCGCGCGCCCCAAAAAGTATCCCGAAGCGTGTTTTTTTTTTAAAACCGTACACGATAAATGTACGTGTATAAGTGCGAAAGGACATTGTTTTGCGTCCATACATAAAACATAAACATAAACACTCACGCCTGTCACCCAGAGGGGTAGGCAGAGATTATGGACTTCCATTTGGCACGATCCTGACACACCTCTCTCGCTTCCTCCACATCCATATACCTATGCATACACGCTCGTCGGTTAAAGGTACTCTTGATTTGGCCCATTTTTAATATATCGCCAATTTGGTCGATAAACTTTCGCCTAAGGCGACCCTTCCCGACTATGCCGTTCACCTCTGCAACATAAATTTGCTTTGTCACTCTTTCCTCATTCATTCTTTCTACATGGCCAAACCACCGAAGCATTCCTTTCTTAATCCTAGTCACAACATCATCTTGTAAACCACACTCTTCTCTTATTAAACAATTTCTCACTCTGTCATTCAGCTTTATCCCTAACATACTCCTTAATGACTGCATTTCTACAGCATTTATTCTACTATCATGCTTCTTCTGCCACACCCAACTTTCACTACCATACATTAAAGTAGGTACTAACACAGCATTGTGAATTGCCATACGTGCCTTTTTGGACACATTCTGACTTTTCACAATAGAGTGTAGAGCCCCATTCACTCTATTTCCTGCATTCACTCGTCGTTCTATATCCTTATCATATCTACCATCCCTGCTAAACACACATCCCAAATATACAAACTCATATACTTGTTCTACTAACTCACCTTCTATTCTTATTACACATATCGTTTTACTTTCTTCTCTTTCAAAAACCATAACTTTCGTCTTGCGTTCACTTTCATTCCCTTTTCTTTTAATGTCCTGTTCATTAATGTAACCATCATTTGCAACTCGGCTGCCGACGATGCAAGTATGACTTGATCATCGGCGTACAAAAGGCATTTGACGGTTAACTCACCCATTCTTAACCCGCATTCTTCTACTTTCAAATTTTCCAAACAACTGTCCATAAATAGGTTGAACAACCACGGGGAAGCCACACAGCCCTGTCTGACACCTTTATGGATGCCAAACCAGTCCGAGTAGGCCCCGTTGATCCTGACACAAGCACTAGAGTAGCTATATAGAGACTTCAATGCCTGTATCAGTCCAGCGTTCAACCCAAATGAGTTGTGTTTGCCATAACACATCCCTGTCCACTCTCTCATAAGCCTTCTCCAAGTCTATGAACGCACAAAAAACTTTTTGGTTTTTGGCCAAAACCTTCTCCGCGATCATGCGCATGGAAAAGACCTGATCCGTACATCCCATTCCCTTTCTAAATCCCGCTTGCACATCCCAAATTTTTCCATCAGTTTCTTTCATAACTCTTTCAATTAGTACCTTAGCATACAGTTTTCCCACAATGCTAAGAAGGCTGACACCACAGTAGTTTTTACAGTCCTGCTGTGATCCTTTTCCCTTATATATTGGGACTATTACGGCTTTGCACCAGTCTCCCGGTACCCGCTTAAGTTCCCAACATAAATTAAACAAGGTGTACAGCAGGTCTGCCACCACTCCTTCTCCAGCCCTTAGCATTTCGAGAGATACTCTATCATAACCGGCTGCCTTACCTGCTTTCATACTTTTCATTGCTTTCATTATTTCATCTATACTTATATCTCTATCTATTTCCTCTTCTTTCGGAATTTCTATTTCATTTAATTCAAACGTCTCATCACTCATAAACACGCTTTCAAAGTATTCCTTCCATCTCCTTAAACTCAAAACTTCATCATTCAGAATACAGCCATTCTAGTCTCGTATAGCATTCATTCTAGGCTGTTGTGAATGTCCCCTGGTAGTTCTTACGAGTTTCCAGAACATTTTAATGTTTGCCTGGAAGTTATCCGATATTCTTCTATCATTCTTATCCGTTCTTTCTTGCTTTTTCCTTTCAACTACTTCTTTTACTCTCTTATTTAGGTGTCTAAAAACTGCCTTTTTCCTTTCAATATCATCATTCATACTGCTAGAATTACTAGCCTTGGTTGCTAGTAAATCTAGCCATGCTTTCTTCTTTGATTCAACTTCCATTCGTACCTCATCATCCCACCATAACGTGTTATTTTTCCTTTCATTCGTTCTCTTACTTACACGACATACTTCGGTAGCTACATCCACTAAACCTTTCTTGACATTATACCATACAGTCTCCAATTCTAAATCATTCATACACAATTCAGCCATACCACTTATATTTTCTCTCAATCTACATTTGAACTTCTCTTTCACACCTTCATCTTGTAACCTCTCTGTTTTTATACGCTGTAACGCAGTGGTAGACACAGATGTCCGATGCCTCCAACGTCTGAAAAGACCATTAATTCGGCATAAGACCAAGTAATGATCCGTCCCTACGTTAGAGCCCCGATAAACCCTTGTATCTACCACCGCGCTCCTCATTCTTTCATCAACAATTATGAAATCTATCATACTTCTATAATCACCTCTTTCCCATGTATACGTGTGAATCTTCTTATGACGAAAGAAAGTGTTCGTCACAACAAGATACTTTTCCACGCATACGGCAAGAAGGCTTTCACCATTCTCATTTATATTTTCATCACCAAACGTTCCCAATATCCTTTCATAACCAAGCCTCCTCACCCCAACCCTTCCATTAAAATCGCCTAATATCACAATATTTTCATTAACCTTGCATTTCATTAGCAACATCCTTACCAACTCCCAAAACTGCTCTCGGATATAAGTGGGCTTAGACATGTCTGGGGCGTAGACCCCTAAAACAAACAACTTCTTTAAGCCCACTTTCATTCGTATCCATAGCAGTCTCGGGCTTACACATTCATACTCTATCACACAATGACCCATTCTTTCTGAAAGGATGATACCGACTCCCTGGCATGCCCGCTCGGTCTCGTCTACACCAGACCAGCACGCGGTATACATGCCATGTGTAGTGGCATCCTTTCCCTTCCGTTTCATCTCATTTACACATAACACGTCTATTCCTCTATCATACATCATATCGCTTACTTCATCCATCTTATCATTCATTCCTCCACCTACATTCAATGTAGCCAGACGGGCTTCCGCAATCCACTTTTCGCTCCTCCCGGGGACAGAACGTGACAGGTGGCGAACCTCGTCGCCGGTTTTCCTCCCGGAGATTCTTCGCACCCCTATACAATGTTCGCCTAAGAAACAACAATGAAAAAAATACCCTTTTCAAGTCCGAAATTACACATAATTGTATGTAAGAACAATAACTCCTGTTGGACACTTCTGAAAACTTATATATATATATATATGTATTAGCAGACAAAAAATTTGAAAATGGTTATATTTTAATGTCATATAAATAACCTCCTCAGCTCAATATAAGGCAGTTGTTTCGATATAACAGACATACACTTCAATTTTATTTATACTTAAAGTAGTTATTTTCGCACACCGTTCTTTACAACTTTGGATTTATAAAAAGCAAATAATATAAAAAATGCTAAGTTTCGGTAAACAATTATTTTTTTCTTATTCAACTACGAGTAAAACACGCTCGTATAGAGTTCATTTAGCTCGCCATTTAACACACAACAAGTTAAATTAGTTTGTTCTCCTCTATATTGCTTGTTCAATTTCAAATGCTGGCCTATTTTTAACTAGTATTCAACAAATGAAGCTTTTTTCCTGCCGTTATTAATTTGCTTGGCTTTATTTAAAAGGAAGATAGAAAGACTTGTTTCAGTAATTCAAAAAATCAATTCAGTCTATCTCAAGTCCACTACTCAACATAGGCCTATCCCAAGGAATGTCATATAACACGGTTCTGAGCCACTTGTATCTATCGACTTCCTGCATCTCTTACCAGAATATTTGTGAGGATCACTTCGAAAAATCCTGTATTAAATTTAAAAAAGGACCGTAAAATATTTATTTGGAAATGCTTTTCCAACGCTCAACTTGCAAACAAATGACGATGCTTGTTCGAGTTCCAGTCAATAAGAATGTATCTGAAATAAATGTATGAATCGCTTGAGCAAAAATTTCGCGAATATTTTCATCTCGAAAGAAACATTTTCAATATTGGTAATGAAATATTAAAACGTGTGCGAGATTGTATATTTGTTACAAGTCCACGACTGGACACTGTAACTGGACAGTGTAACGTTACTATTTTTTTATTCCAAATATTTGAAATTCTATCATCATTGTGTCACACCATTCGGCCAGAGGATTTAGGGGAGTACCAGACTGGAAGGTAAAAGCAGATTAGGTTAAAACACTACAACTCTGATTCAACTCATGATCGATCATGCACCAACTATTATAATATTAATATAAATTATGTATTTCTAAAGTAACGTTGAATGATAATTATATGTGCTAATGGTAAGTTGTCACTGAAATCCATGGGCAACTACAAGGGTTTAACTCGAAGAAGGAAACAGATTATGTTATCACTTCTGATATATATATATATATATATATATATATAGAGTTATACTGACACTATTTATCCTTCAAAGCAAAAAACAACATTCGCTGTTGTAGCTCGGAAGGTTCTTTCTACTTACATATAATAAATAGGAGCTTTATTTTTCTTTAAAACGTACCATAAAAGCAATGAGTGAAGTCGAAAGCATCTTACGTAACAGCTAAACGCCTAAGTTCAATTACGACTAACAGGCTCAGAAAACGGGGACAATTTGCATTTACTTAGCAGTGCCATGTTAGTGCGTTATGTCATAGGCATTTGTAATCATAATTCTAACGTAAGCTATGTAATTAGTTTCATATATATTACATTAGCAATCATGTTAACGAAATCATTTGAGTTTCCGTGGGTAGAATAAGCCACTATTATTGTACCATTTATGGTTTAAATTAAACCTATAATATATACACTAGGAAGAGTTTTCGACTTCTTGTTATGGCATATTATAAGTGAAATTCGCATTATAAAGATTATTTCTTTTTTATAAGATTACGTCGACAAACGAACACACAGTCCACCTGATGTTAAGTGACATCTAAACCTATCCTTTATATTAATTAAGAAATAAAATTCAGACGCTTTGTCACTCCTAAAGACAGACGGGACGTCTCGTTTCTAGTAAAAAGCGACTCTCGACACGAAATACTTTTTTTGTTTTTTTATAGGATAGGGTGACAAATGAGCACACAGTCCACCTGATGGTAAGTGGTTGCTGTGGCCCATAGACATCTACATTTATCCTCGTTTGCGAATCAAAATGCAGATGCGTTCTCACCCGTAAGGACTAAGATGGAACGCCTCTTTTCCAGTAAAAAGAGTATCCGGTTCTCTACACTTACCATACGAAACACAGCAGTGTTAAGCTGCTATTTTACGCTGGTATTCTGTGAGAGCGTGGTCCTTCCCCAGTCGAGCCGACCCATTCGTGCTACAACTATACTACTAATATAGCTGCAGAAAATTTACTGAACAGCAAATTCAAAGGAAGATACGACGACGTGTTTTAATTTAATATAGAATTAATAATGGCCATTTTGCGAAGGATGTTTATTAACAGGACCACGTAGTCGTAAATGAATATGTTAATCGAATTTATTGTTTATCGTCTGGCAAAATACTTCAATTTTGAGAGAGAAATAGGAGTGAGTAATTTTTGTTTTGTAAATTATTTATATTCAGTTTGATTTGAACTTAAGGTGATTAGTTAATTACTCTGAAACTGAAAATAGCACACAATTGAATGACCAAATTTGAATTAAATTCGATCAAGTTGACATCATGAACAAACTAATATATTTTATATACGCGGTAGAAGCACGTAAGTAAAGAAACTGTACAGAGACAAAGCTTCTAAGCAGCTGTCAAGATTTTAAAATATTTTTGTAGGGTTGGCACAGGAGGATAAAATTAATAACAAAACGTTTATCAGCTTTTATTATAATACTTAATGTATTATATTTTTTGCATACGATTTTATTCTAAATATTTATTTTTATAATTTATGTTCTTCAAAAATTTGTTGCGCCTTTAAATTAAATGGTAAATTCTATATCGAATGTCGTTTTTTTTTTAATTAACTATTGGAAAACACTCACATCACTCACTCGCTTGCAACTTTACAAAGCGCAAGTTCGGCCTCACATGGAATACTGTTCTCATCTCTAGGCCGGGGCACCTCAGTGCTAGCTCCTTCCACTTGACCGCAACCAGCGCAGAACGGTTCGAATCGTCGACGACCTAGTCCTTTCTGATCGGTTCGATACACTGGCACTGCGTAGGCATGTTGCATCACTTTGCATTTTCTATCGAATTTACCACGGGGAGTGCTCAGAGGAATTGCTCGGATTAATTCCAGCCGCCAAATTTCATGAACGCACATCGCGTCAAAATTCACGATACGATCCCTGGTGTTGCGGTTGTTACTTGGCGGCGGTAGTCACTTACCATCAGGTGAGACGCATGCTCGTTTGCTCCCTCTTCTTTAAAAAAAAAAAACATGTAACAAATATACAATCTCGCACACGTTTTAATATTTCATTACCAATATTGAAAATGTTTCTTTCGAGATGAAAATATTCGCGAAATTTTTGCTCAAGCGATTCATACATTTATTTCAGATACATTCTTATTGACTGGAACTCGAACAAGCATCGTCATTTGTTTGCAAGTTGAGCGTTGGAAAAGCATTTCCAAATAAATATTTTACGGTCCTTTTTTAAATTTAATACAGGATTTTTCGAAGTGATCCTCACAAATATTCTGGTAAGAGATGCAGGAAGTCGATAGATACAAGTGGCTCAGAACCGTGTTATATGACATTCCTTGGGATAGGCCTATGTTGAGTAGTGGACTTGAGATAGACTGAATTGATTTTTTGAATTACTGAAACAAGTCTTTCTATCTTCCTTTTAAATAAAGCCAAGCAAATTAATAACGGCAGGAAAAAAGCTTCATTTGTTGAATACTAGTTAAAAATAGGCCAGCATTTGAAATTGAACAAGCAATATAGAGGAGAACAAACTAATTTAACTTGTTGTGTGTTAAATGGCGAGCTAAATGAACTCTATACGAGCGTGTTTTACTCGTAGTTGAATAAGAAAAAAATAATTGTTTACCGAAACTTAGCATTTTTTATATTATTTGCTTTTTATAAATCCAAAGTTGTAAAGAACGGTGTGCGAAAATAACTACTTTAAGTATAAATAAAATTGAAGTGTATGTCTGTTATATCGAAACAACTGCCTTATATTGAGCTGAGGAGGTTATTTATATGACATTAAAATATAACCATTTTCAAATTTTTTGTCTGCTAATACATATATATATATGTATGCAAATTTTTTGTCTGCTAATACATATATATATATGTATATATATATATATATATATATATGTATTAGCAGACAAAAAATTTGAAAATGGTTATATTTTAATGTCATATAAATAACCTCCTCAGCTCAATATAAGGCAGTTGTTTCGATATAACAGACATACACTTCAATTTTATTTATACTTAAAGTAGTTATTTTCGCACACCGTTCTTTACAACTTTGGATTTATAAAAAGCAAATAATATAAAAAATGCTAAGTTTCGGTAAACAATTATTTTTTTCTTATTCAACTACGAGTAAAACACGCTCGTATAGAGTTCATTTAGCTCGCCATTTAACACACAACAAGTTAAATTAGTTTGTTCTCCTCTATATTGCTTGTTCAATTTCAAATGCTGGCCTATTTTTAACTAGTATTCAACAAATGAAGCTTTTTTCCTGCCGTTATTAATTTGCTTGGCTTTATTTAAAAGGAAGATAGAAGGACTTGTTTCAGTAATTCAAAAAATCAATTCAGTCTATCTCAAGTCCACTACTCAACATAGGCCTATCCCAAGGAATGTCATATAACACGGTTCTGAGCCACTTGTATCTATCGACTTCCTGCATCTCTTACCAGAATATTTGTGAGGATCACTTCGAAAAATCCTGTATTAAATTTAAAAAAGGACCGTAAAATATTTATTTGGAAATGCTTTTCCAACGCTCAACTTGCAAACAAATGACGATGCTTGTTCGAGTTCCAGTCAATAAGAATGTATCTGAAATAAATGTATGAATCGCTTGAGCAAAAATTTCGCGAATATTTTCATCTCGAAAGAAACATTTTCAATATTGGTAATGAAATATTAAAACGTGTGCGAGATTGTATATTTGTTACATGTTTTTTTTTTTTTAAAGAAGAGGGAGCAAACGATCATGCGTCTCACCTGATGGTAAGTGACTACCGCCGCCAAGTAACAACCGCAACACCAGGGATCGTATCGTGAATTTTGACGCGATGTGCGTTCATGAAATTTGGCGGCTGGAATTAATCCGAGCAATTCCTCTGAGCACTCCCCGTGGTAAATTCGATAGAAAATGCAAAGTGATGCAACATGCCTACGCAGTGCCAGTGTATCGAACCGATCAGAAAGGACTAGGTCGTCGACGATTCGAACCGTTCTGCGCTGGTTGCGGTCAAGTGGAAGGAGCTAGCACTGAGGTGCCCCGGCCTAGAGATGAGAACAGTATTCCATGTGAGGCCGAACTTGCGCTTTGTAAAGTTGCAAGCGAGTGAGTGATGTGAGTGTTTTCCAATAGTTAATTAAAAAAAAAACGACATTCGATATAGAATTTACCATTTAATTTAAAGGCGCAACAAATTTTTGAAGAACATAAATTATAAAAATAAATATTTAGAATAAAATCGTATGCAAAAAATATAATACATTAAGTATTATAATAAAAGCTGATAAACGTTTTGTTATTAATTTTATCCTCCTGTGCCAACCCTACAAAAATATTTTAAAATCTTGACAGCTGCTTAGAAGCTTTGTCTCTGTACAGTTTCTTTACTTACGTGCTTCTACCGCGTATATAAAATATATTAGTTTGTTCATGATGTCAACTTGATCGAATTTAATTCAAATTTGGTCATTCAATTGTGTGCTATTTTCAGTTTCAGAGTAATTAACTAATCACCTTAAGTTCAAATCAAACTGAATATAAATAATTTACAAAACAAAAATTACTCACTCCTATTTCTCTCTCAAAATTGAAGTATTTTGCCAGACGATAAACAATAAATTCGATTAACATATTCATTTACGACTACGTGGTCCTGTTAATAAACATCCTTCGCAAAATGGCCATTATTAATTCTATATTAAATTAAAACACGTCGTCGTATCTTCCTTTGAATTTGCTGTTCAGTAAATTTTCTGCAGCTATATTAGTAGTATAGTTGTAGCACGAATGGGTCGGCTCGACTGGGGAAGGACCACGCTCTCACAGAATACCAGCGTAAAATAGCAGCTTAACACTGCTGTGTTTCGTATGGTAAGTGTAGAGAACCGGATACTCTTTTTACTGGAAAAGAGGCGTTCCATCTTAGTCCTTACGGGTGAGAACGCATCTGCATTTTGATTCGCAAACGAGGATAAATGTAGATGTCTATGGGCCACAGCAACCACTTACCATCAGGTGGACTGTGTGCTCATTTGTCACCCTATCCTATAAAAAAACAAAAAAAGTATTTCGTGTCGAGAGTCGCTTTTTACTAGAAACGAGACGTCCCGTCTGTCTTTAGGAGTGACAAAGCGTCTGAATTTTATTTCTTAATTAATATAAAGGATAGGTTTAGATGTCACTTAACATCAGGTGGACTGTGTGTTCGTTTGTCGACGTAATCTTATAAAAAAGAAATAATCTTTATAATGCGAATTTCACTTATAATATGCCATAACAAGAAGTCGAAAACTCTTCCTAGTGTATATATTATAGGTTTAATTTAAACCATAAATGGTACAATAATAGTGGCTTATTCTACCCACGGAAACTCAAATGATTTCGTTAACATGATTGCTAATGTAATATATATGAAACTAATTACATAGCTTACGTTAGAATTATGATTACAAATGCCTATGACATAACGCACTAACATGGCACTGCTAAGTAAATGCAAATTGTCCCCGTTTTCTGAGCCTGTTAGTCGTAATTGAACTTAGGCGTTTAGCTGTTACGTAAGATGCTTTCGACTTCACTCATTGCTTTTATGGTACGTTTTAAAGAAAAATAAAGCTCCTATTTATTATATGTAAGTAGAAAGAACCTTCCGAGCTACAACAGCGAATGTTGTTTTTTGCTTTGAAGGATAAATAGTGTCAGTATAACTCTATATATATATATATATATATATATATATCAGAAGTGATAACATAATCTGTTTCCTTCTTCGAGTTAAACCCTTGTAGTTGCCCATGGATTTCAGTGACAACTTACCATTAGCACATATAATTATCATTCAACGTTACTTTAGAAATACATAATTTATATTAATATTATAATAGTTGGTGCATGATCGATCATGAGTTGAATCAGAGTTGTAGTGTTTTAACCTAATCTGCTTTTACCTTCCAGTCTGGTACTCCCCTAAATCCTCTGGCCGAATGGTGTGACACAATGATGATAGAATTTCAAATATTTGGAATAAAAAAATAGTAACGTTACACTGTCCAGTTACAGTGTCCAGTCGTGGACTTGTAACAAATATACAATCTCGCACACGTTTTAATATTTCATTACCAATATTGAAAATGTTTCTTTCGAGATGAAAATATTCGCGAAATTTTTGCTCAAGCGATTCATACATTTATTTCAGATACATTCTTATTGACTGGAACTCGAACAAGCATCGTCATTTGTTTGCAAGTTGAGCGTTGGAAAAGCATTTCCAAATAAATATTTTACGGTCCTTTTTTAAATTTAATACAGGATTTTTCGAAGTGATCCTCACAAATATTCTGGTAAGAGATGCAGGAAGTCGATAGATACAAGTGGCTCAGAACCGTGTTATATGACATTCCTTGGGATAGGCCTATGTTGAGTAGTGGACTTGAGATAGACTGAATTGATTTTTTGAATTACTGAAACAAGTCTTTCTATCTTCCTTTTAAATAAAGCCAAGCAAATTAATAACGGCAGGAAAAAAGCTTCATTTGTTGAATACTAGTTAAAAATAGGCCAGCATTTGAAATTGAACAAGCAATATAGAGGAGAACAAACTAATTTAACTTGTTGTGTGTTAAATGGCGAGCTAAATGAACTCTATACGAGCGTGTTTTACTCGTAGTTGAATAAGAAAAAAATAATTGTTTACCGAAACTTAGCATTTTTTATATTATTTGCTTTTTATAAATCCAAAGTTGTAAAGAACGGTGTGCGAAAATAACTACTTTAAGTATAAATAAATTGAAGTGTATGTCTGTTATATCGAAACAACTGCCTTATATTGAGCTGAGGAGGTTATTTATATGACATTAAAATATAACCATTTTCAAATTTTTTGTCTGCTAATACATATATATATATATATATATATATATATATATATATATATATATATATATATATATATATATATATATAAGTTTTCAGAAGTGTCCAACAGGAGTTATTGTTCTTACATACAATTATGTGTAATTTCGGACTTGAAAAGGGTATTTTTTTCATTGTTGTTTCTTAGGCGAACATTGTATAGGGGTGCGAAGAATCTCCGGGAGGAAAACCGGCGACGAGGTTCGCCACCTGTCACGTTCTGTCCCCGGGAGGAGCGAAAAGTGGATTGCGGAAGCCCGTCTGGCTACATTGAATGTAGGTGGAGGAATGAATGATAAGATGGATGAAGTAAGCGATATGATGTATGATAGAGGAATAGACGTGTTATGTGTAAATGAGATGAAACGGAAGGGAAAGGATGCCACTACACATGGCATGTATACCGCGTGCTGGTCTGGTGTAGACGAGACCGAGCGGGCATGCCAGGGAGTCGGTATCATCCTTTCAGAAAGAATGGGTCATTGTGTGATAGAGTATGAATGTGTAAGCCCGAGACTGCTATGGATACGAATGAAAGTGGGCTTAAAGAAGTTGTTTGTTTTAGGGGTCTACGCCCCAGACATGTCTAAGCCCACTTATATCCGAGAGCAGTTTTGGGAGTTGGTAAGGATGTTGCTAATGAAATGCAAGGTTAATGAAAATATTGTGATATTAGGCGATTTTAATGGAAGGGTTGGGGTGAGGAGGCTTGGTTATGAAAGGATATTGGGAACGTTTGGTGATGAAAATATAAATGAGAATGGTGAAAGCCTTCTTGCCGTATGCGTGGAAAAGTATCTTGTTGTGACGAACACTTTCTTTCGTCATAAGAAGATTCACACGTATACATGGGAAAGAGGTGATTATAGAAGTATGATAGATTTCATAATTGTTGATGAAAGAATGAGGAGCGCGGTGGTAGATACAAGGGTTTATCGGGGCTCTAACGTAGGGACGGATCATTACTTGGTCTTATGCCGAATTAATGGTCTTTTCAGACGTTGGAGGCATCGGACATCTGTGTCTACCACTGCGTTACAGCGTATAAAAACAGAGAGGTTACAAGATGAAGGTGTGAAAGAGAAGTTCAAATGTAGATTGAGAGAAAATATAAGTGGTATGGCTGAATTGTGTATGAATGATTTAGAATTGGAGACTGTATGGTATAATGTCAAGAAAGGTTTAGTGGATGTAGCTACCGAAGTATGTCGTGTAAGTAAGAGAACGAATGAAAGGAAAAATAACACGTTATGGTGGGATGATGAGGTACGAATGGAAGTTGAATCAAAGAAGAAAGCATGGCTAGATTTACTAGCAACCAAGGCTAGTAATTCTAGCAGTATGAATGATGATATTGAAAGGAAAAAGGCAGTTTTTAGACACCTAAATAAGAGAGTAAAAGAAGTAGTTGAAAGGAAAAAGCAAGAAAGAACGGATAAGAATGATAGAAGAATATCGGATAACTTCCAGGCAAACATTAAAATGTTCTGGAAACTCGTAAGAACTACCAGGGGACATTCACAACAGCCTAGAATGAATGCTATACGAGACTAGAATGGCTGTATTCTGAATGATGAAGTTTTGAGTTTAAGGAGATGGAAGGAATACTTTGAAAGCGTGTTTATGAGTGATGAGACGTTTGAATTAAATGAAATAGAAATTCCGAAAGAAGAGGAAATAGATAGAGATATAAGTATAGATGAAATAATGAAAGCAATGAAAAGTATGAAAGCAGGTAAGGCAGCCGGTTATGATAGAGTATCTCTCGAAATGCTAAGGGCTGGAGAAGGAGTGGTGGCAGACCTGCTGTACACCTTGTTTAATTTATGTTGGGAACTTAAGCGGGTACCGGGAGACTGGTGCAAAGCCGTAATAGTCCCAATATATAAGGGAAAAGGATCACAGCAGGACTGTAAAAACTACTGTGGTGTCAGCCTTCTTAGCATTGTGGGAAAACTGTATGCTAAGGTACTAATTGAAAGAGTTATGAAAGAAACTGATGGAAAAATTTGGGATGTGCAAGCGGGATTTAGAAAGGGAATGGGATGTACGGATCAGGTCTTTTCCATGCGCATGATCGCGGAGAAGGTTTTGGCCAAAAACCAAAAAGTTTTTTGTGCGTTCATAGACTTGGAGAAGGCTTATGAGAGAGTGGACAGGGATGTGTTATGGCAAACACAACTCATTTGGGTTGAACGCTGGACTGATACAGGCATTGAAGTCTCTATATAGCTACTCTAGTGCTTGTGTCAGGATCAACGGGGCCTACTCGGACTGGTTTGGCATCCATAAAGGTGTCAGACAGGGCTGTGTGGCTTCCCCGTGGTTGTTCAACCTATTTATGGACAGTTGTTTGGAAAATTTGAAAGTAGAAGAATGCGGGTTAAGAATGGGTGAGTTAACCGTCAAATGCCTTTTGTACGCCGATGATCAAGTCATACTTGCATCGTCGGCAGCCGAGTTGCAAATGATGGTTACATTAATGAACAGGACATTAAAGAAAAGGGAATGAAAGTGAACGCAAGACGAAAGTTATGGTTTTTGAAAGAGAAGAAAGTAAAACGATATGTGTAATAAGAATAGAAGGTGAGTTGGTAGAACAAGTATATGAGTTTGTATATTTGGGATGTGTGTTTAGCAGGGATGGTAGATATGATAAGGATATAGAACGACGAGTGAATGCAGGAAATAGAGTGAATGGGGCTCTACACTCTATTGTGAAAAGTCAGAATGTGTCCAAAAAGGCACGTATGGCAATTCACAATGCTGTGTTAGTACCTACTTTAATGTATGGTAGTGAAAGTTGGGTGTGGCAGAAGAAGCATGATAGTAGAATAAATGCTGTAGAAATGCAGTCATTAAGGAGTATGTTAGGGATAAAGCTGAATGACAGAGTGAGAAATTGTTTAATAAGAGAAGAGTGTGGTTTACAAGATGATGTTGTGACTAGGATTAAGAAAGGAATGCTTCGGTGGTTTGGCCATGTAGAAAGAATGAATGAGGAAAGAGTGACAAAGCAAATTTATGTTGCAGAGGTGAACGGCATAGTCGGGAAGGGTCGCCTTAGGCGAAAGTTTATCGACCAAATTGGCGATATATTAAAAATGGGCCAAATCAAGAGTACCTTTAACCGACGAGCGTGTATGCATAGGTATATGGATGTGGAGGAAGCGAGAGAGGTGTGTCAGGATCGTGCCAAATGGAAGTCCATAATCTCTGCCTACCCCTCTGGGTGACAGGCGTGAGTGTTTATGTTTATGTTTTATGTATGGACGCAAAACAATGTCCTTTCGCACTTATACACGTACATTTATCGTGTACGGTTTTAAAAAAAAAACACGCTTCGGGATACTTTTTGGGGCGCGCGAGGGTGACGCTCAACCAAGAGGGGAAGGGAGAGTGGATAAAACGAAACCTCGCTCTATAACGTACATATGCCGATAGATAAAAGTATTGCATTAATTTTGACAATTTATTAGCCATAATGATTGAGCTCATCTTGCTCACAGAACAATTCATATGGTTTCTCTCGGTTCTCATCGAGCGGCTAGGGTTTATGCGTCGTTCGTGCGTCAACTAAGTGCTGAATTATTTTAATTTTACATTATCTCTTAAACTATGCGTCCAAATAACATTCTAAAACGAAAAATTATCTTTCTAAAATTACTTTTTAAAAAGAGAATTTGTCACAAAATACAGTATTGTGGCTTATTTATATATAGCCATATGGTAACCCAGACTTTTTTTTAAATGGAGTACAGATCTACTGTTTTAAAATATTGTATCTACGTATCTCTAACCATTGCAGCAGCGCATGTGGATAAATCATTTCGGGAGCGCATTTTCTTCTGATTCTGCCAATGAAAATCAATATTTAAGGCTAGCTAAGACATGTAGCCTTATGCTAGATAGCCTATACTATTCCTCATGAATCTGGCTATAATATATAAAGAACTTTTCAAATCGGACTGGTAGTTCCTGAGATTAGCGTGTTTAAACAAACAAAAAAAACGAAAAACAAAAAACTCTTTCATTTTATTATATCTCAGTGGTACCTCGTTTAGAGCCGGGGCGGCATCAGAGGCAGCTGAACTGAGTAAGTAGCGCAAATATTAGTCTCTGAAAGATGACTACATATTTGTGCTATTTGCTGTAGAGACTATCAGTCCGTGGCATCCACGTGCGGTGAAGTTCCTAAAGGAACTCTATCCGTGGCTGGTCGTTGCTGCTGGTGATAAGAGGGCTGGTTCTTTTCTCACTCAAATGCCATTAACGGGGAAACGCAGCCAGCGTTCTTGGCACGATACCGCGGGGAGTAGGACTATGTGATAATTAAGTTTCTAGTTTTAGTTTTTTTATTAATATAATGTTTATTATATTAGTATATATTAAAACACGGTTACATATAGGTAAAACAAGGTAAAAATTTTACTGAAAATAACAAGAACATGATTGTTATCGAAGTACCAAGTTGAAAATAAAATTTAAATTATAATTATAAAAGAACTTTCTGATGATTTTGAGATGTAGATTGCTTCAAATAAAACGCCAAATAGACTATGACTAGTGGATGTTTTAACCTATAGATCCTACCTTAAAGGTTTTTAGAAGATGATTTCATCGTTTCGTTTTCAGATAATCCTATAATATTCCAGCGCAACATATCTATCTCTTCTTCCAGCTCCAGGATCTTCTCATCAGTCTTCTGAGAGCGTGCGTTGTATATTGCCAGGTTGAGTCGTCTTAGGTGGCAACTGAACCTCCACCGAAAATTCTTGGCACTTCCTGCCCCACCGTTACCATGGTCGCCACTGTAGCCAGGAATAGCGGGCCTGCCGGAGATTGGGGGCCGTTTATTTGTGTCGTTGCTCATGGGGGGTATATTGCCATAGTTGCCACGCTTGGCGAGCGGGTTGGCAACCGCAATTTTTTATTGTTGTTTTACT
This sequence comes from Parnassius mnemosyne, assembly GCA_963668995.1. Taxonomy (NCBI): domain Eukaryota; kingdom Metazoa; phylum Arthropoda; class Insecta; order Lepidoptera; family Papilionidae; genus Parnassius; species Parnassius mnemosyne. Next base: position 12,983,547 of record CAVLGL010000035.1, on the reverse strand, counting down.
GTTATCAGAAAGATGCTGCTGCCCATCTTTTGCTTCAGTTTCTCTCTGTCGCCTTTTACGACACTCGTGGGAAGATATGGTAGTCGATGGATGCAGGTGGCTCAGAACCGTGTTTTGTGGCATTCTTTGGGGGAGGCCTACGTTCAGCAGTAGACTTGTGAGGTGCTGTTAAATGATGAGAGTATTTAAATTTACCATTTAGCGACAGCGTAAGATAATTGGAGAGCCCATCTGACCTATGAATTATGAAACTTCAGGAAAATCTCATAGTCATCTATTTAATAACTGGCATATAATTTGTTGTGTTCATAGTGAAATACCCAAACTGATTGTCACCAGTGAACTAATTTATGTTCGACAATAATTTATAATTAAACATTTTGTACAGCAGACTTCAATATAAGTTATTAAGAATAACTCAAAAACTATTGGTCTGACCTTGATTAAATTCATATGGGAGCTGGATTCAGCTTTCAAATAAAAAAGAATCATCGATATAGGTTCACCCAGTAAAAAGTTATGAGGTAACACACATAAAAAAACATACAGTCGAATTGACTAGGTACTGTCTCCTTTTTGGAAGTCGGCAGAAAATATATTTTATTCTTTGTATTCCCGACAATACTTTAAACATTTGAATCAGTTTTTGGTACCAACTTTTGAACACAAACAAGTCTAATAGTTTAAAATAAATGTGTTTTGCTCTCGTTATAATGGAAATTTCACATAAAACAAATACGAGGGGCACACTAAAATTATCGGGAATAAGAAAAACCACATGCACGGTATAGCTAAATTGCATTTTATGGTTTTTCGAAGTTTTCTCCGTTCAACTTAATGCACTTTTCCATTCGTGCAAACAAATTATTAAGACAGTAATTCCAGTCTGAAGTTGATGTCGACAAAATGGCTTCGGGGTCTTCAAACCGTTGACCGCGTAATAAATCTTTCATTTCAGGGAATGTAAAGAAATCGCTTGGGCTCAGGTCAGGACTGTACGGAGGATGGCTCATCAGCTCAACGTTTTCCTGCTTCAAAAATCATTTGTCTTCTGAGCCGTATGGGAGCTCGCCTAATCGTGATGTAAGATGATGCGACGTTTCGGGTTATTTTTTCGGAGTTCGGCTATCATTTCTTGCAAACAAACCGTGATATACCACTCAGCGGTAACCGTTCTACGTTCCTATAAAGGAATTGTTCACGCGTGAGCTCCATTTCTGTTAACGACGTGTCAACTTTAAACCAACATAGTTTTTGTTTTTAAACATTTCTTTTAATTTTTTGAATGTCATTAAGAATCTAAGAGGCCAGTATTCAAATTCTACAATAGGTTTTATTGTAACTTAATCCGAAATATTCTATTCCCGATCATTTCAGTGTGCCCCTTGTAAGAGTATAAACTGATCATTACTGGAAATAGAAAACCTGCTGCCATGATAGGATTTTGTCCATTTTTACTTCAAATTACGGTAAAGTAACAAATTCAAACACAACTTATATCACACCACGACATTATGACAAAATGTGTGTGTCAAGAAAAAAAAAATTTCAAGAAAAACTCTCAACTTAGAGAGGCTTCTTGCTAGCAGCGAACTGCTTATGTTATAATGATTGCTGGTTATTAAGGCACCATAAGGCTCTCTCAGGATTCGTCGAGATTGGTACTACCTAGATGTTCACTATTCAAAAAATGACTGTCTTATATTATCTAACCTAAAACGAGTTGCTAATTCTACTATCACTCTAATGTCAAAAAATATTAATGTTTACGAAATAAACAGTAAAAATAAAATACTATCATCATCAATTCCTTATAGGATCATGGTTGAATATACATCTTCCCCAATATATGTCACAAGAAAGGATCGTCTGCCACAAACCAACATTTAGTAAGATTTTTGAAAAAATTGTTCTTGATCAAATGTTAATTTTTTTTAATATAAATAATTTACTTCATAAAAATCAATTTGGTTTCACAAGGGGTCGCTCGACTAGGAAGGACTGGGTGGCGGACCTTAACGGCTCAGTGGCAATCATTTCTTCGGCCGCCGCCGGTACCCCGACCCTTGAAGGTGTCAGGAGGGATCAGGGGTGCGTAGCAGCACGGTTCGGGGAGTTCGTCGTTGTGGGGGTGTACTTCTCCCCGAACCGATCTCTCGCCGAGCTCCACAATTCTCTTGCAGAGCTGAGAGCAGTCGTCATCGGAAGCTATCCCCTCCCCGTGCTTGTCCTCGGGGACTTTAATGCCAAGAACTTGGCTTGGGGTTCTCGTCGTACAGATGTGCGGGGTAGGATGGTGGAAGACTGGGCTCTGGAGACAGGCCTGGTCGTCCTAAATCGGGGTTCTGTCCCCACGTGTGTGCGGATGCGGGGCGAGTCGGTGGTGGACATTTCGTTCGCTAGCCCCGCTCTGTCGCCGCGTGCCATTGACTGGCGAGTCATGGAGGGGGTGGAGACCTACTCCGACCACCGGTACATCCGGTTTGACGTCTTCACCCTGTCCTTGAGCGCGCCAGTCCAACAGGCCCCGAGTGGTCCGCGTTGGGCGCTGAAGCAGCTGGACCGGGAGCTCCTCCTGGAAGCCTCGATCGTGCAGGCCTGGGTGTCATCACCGGATAGGCCTGCCGACGTCAATGATGAGGCAGGGTGGTTCCAGGAGGCCATGTCCGAGATATGTGACGTGGCCATGCCCCGCGTCCGGCCAGGAAGCGCCCGGCGTCAGGTGTATTGGTGGTCGCGTGAGCTGACGTCTCTGCGCGAGGCGTGTGTCGCCGCGCGGCACATGTACGCCAGGCATCGCAGGCTCCGCATTCGTCCACCGAATGCGGCAGCCATTGAGGCGGAGCTGTACGAGGGATACAGAGCTGCGAAGACCGCCCTCCGGGAGGCTGTCATGCGGGCCCGGGATCGGGCCCGTGAGGAGATGCTGGAGACTCTCGACAGAGATCCGTGGGGGCGCCCTTACAAGATGGTGCGGGATAAACTCCGCACCTGGGCCCCCCGCTGACGCAGAGTCTCCGGCCTCAGCTCTTGGAGGACGTGGTGAGCGCTCTGTTTCCTGCGCTAGGGGAACCCGCCCCCGCCTATGGCTCCGCCACCTGCGGTGCCGGAAGCGGACCACCAGGACGACGACGACGGCATCCCGGAAGGGACCGGGGTAGACCTGAGAGTGGCGGTACGTAGGCTCAAGGCCAGGAATACCGCCCCAGGACCCGATGGCTTGCCTGGCAAAGCCTGGGTCCTGGCCTCGGAGGCTCTCGGGCCCCGACTGGAGGGGCTCCTAAGCGCATGCTTGGAGAGAGGCCAATTCCCGCTTCGTTGGAAGACGGGGAAGCTGGTCCTCATTCGGAAGCCGGGGCGCCCTGCGGACTCTCCGTTCGCATACCGGCCCGTGGTGCTGCTCGACGAGGTGGGCAAGCTCTTTGAAAGAGTCATTGCAAACCGCCTCGCCGAGCACCTTGCGGGGACGGGGCCGGATCTTGCGGAACACCAGTTTGGTTTCCGCAAGAGGCGCTCTACGGTGGACGCCATCATGCGCGTGAGAGCCCTCACGACGGGGGATGCAGTGGCCAGGGGGGGGGGGGGGTTGTTTCGGCAGTGTCTCTCGACATCGCCAACGCCTTCAACTCCATGCCCTGGAGCTGTATTAGGGAGGCACTCCGGTATCACCGGGTGCCGACCTATCTCCGTCGTATAGTCGGGGACTATCTGACGGATAGGGCCGTCATCTACCCCGGTCGCAACGGTGGGTGGAACCGGCGAGAGATGACGTGTGGTGTCCCACAGGGTTCGGTTCTGGGGCCGCCCCTGTGGAACATCGGTTACGACTGGGTGCTGCGCGCCGACCTCCCTACCGGCGTCAACGTAGTTTGCTACGCTGACGACACGCTGGTACTGGCACAGGGGGGGTCGTACGAGGCGGCGGCGGAAACCATGACACGCGGGGTTGCGATAGTCGTTGAGAGGATCCGGCAGCTGGGTCTTGAGGTGGCTCTGCACAAGTCCGAGGCCATGCACTTCCATGGTCCTCGGAACAGGCCACCACCGGGATCCTCAGCGATGGTAGGAGGGGTATCCATCGGCGTCGAGTCGACGTTGAAGTACCTAGGACTCGTCCTCGACGGCCGATGGAACTTCGTTGAGCACTTCCGACGTTTGGCTCCCAAACTGGAACGGACCGGGGCTGCCTTCAGGCGGCTCCTGCCGAACCTGGGGGGGCCAAACGCCTCCTGCCGGAGGCTCTACGCGGGGATTTTGCGGTCCATGGCCCTCTACGGGGCCCCGGTGTGGGCGCGTGGTTTGACGCGGCTTGCCGTCCACCACCTGAACGCGCCCCAAAAGGTGGTTGCCGTGAGAATGGTTCGCGGCTACCGCACGATCTCTCGCGAGGCAGCGTGCCTCCTTGCCGGATTACCGCTGTGGGATCTGGAGGCGATAGTCCTCGCGCGCCTGCACGAATGGCGCGCGGAGGCACTATGTCGGGGGAAACCCCGCTACCGTGGCAAGTTGTCGTGCAGCGGACAGACTTCCGGCATGATCTCATGGCGACATGGAGACAGCGACTGTCGCAACCCCGTGCTGGGCACGCCACTATAGCGGCGATAAGACCCCTCTTTGAGGAGTGGCTTGAGAGACGCCACGGCGTCCTCACCTTCCGCCTGACGCAGGTCCTCACCGGACACGGTGTGTTCAGGAGGTTCCTGCACCGAATCGGGCGGGAGGAAACGCCCGGGTGCTCCCACTGCGAGGATCGACCGGAGGACACGGTGGTGCACACCGTGGAGGTGTGCCCTGCCTGGGCGGAGCACCGCCGTGTCCTCGTAGCGGCGATAGGCGGCGGCGACCTCTCGCGAAATCCGGCCCTGGTCGAAGCCATGGTCCGGAGCGAGACGGAATGGGAAGCCGTCACCACCTTCTGCGAAGCAGTGATGCTAGCGAAGGAGGTGGCGGAGCGGGAGAAGGAGAGAGCAGCAGCTTTTCTTCCCGGCCGCCGCGGGAGACGACCGGGGCGTCGGGGGCTACGTCGTGGCCCCCGGCCACCGTAGGCGCGGTCCTGTGGACGACGAGCAATGGGTAGCTCGCCGTCCGTCCGTCTAACGACGACAGGCAGTGTCGACGGCGCGTTTTGTTCCACGCGCGCCTCAAAGAGCTGTCAGCAGCGTGAAGGGGCCCGCAAGGGCCGACGCCTGCCGGGGCTGCGGGCTGTTAGAAAGAGATACCGCGGCTCCGGAACGTAAGGGCACTGAAGGAACACGGATGGTTTTTAGTCAGTAAAAGTCTGACACTCCCTTCCGCTCCATCCAGAGCGAAAGGCGTCATTTGATGATTTTCCATCCGCAAAAAAAAAGGGGTCGCTCGACAACTGATGCCGGTGTTGAGCTGATTAAATATATCTTTAATGCATGGGAGAATTCACAGGATGCTTTGGGTATATTTTGTGACCTATCCAATGCCTTCGATTGTGTTCACCATGAAACATTAATCAGGAAACTTCAACACTACGGTGTAAGAAGTGATGCCCTTAAATTAATTATTTCATATTTAAGTAAGAGAACGCAAAAAGTTGTCATTAACAATATGAGCTCTTCCGGATCGATGGTACAAATGGGCGTGCCTCAAGGCTCAATTCTCGGCCCCTTTCTGTTTCTTGTATACATTAATGACTTACCTTACATAGTAGAGGATAACCATGATATAGTATTATTTGCAGATGACACTTCTTTAATTTTCAAATTAAGTCGACAGTTACTAAAATATGACGAAGTAAATAATGCTATATCTAAATTAGTAAATTGGTTCGATGTTAATAATTTGCATTTAAATGGCAAAAAACAAAATGTATGAAATTCGTGACTCCAAATGTCAAACAATTAAATACTAATGTAATTTTAAATGGGGAGAAACTGAGTCTTGTAGATACCACCATTTTTCTTGGAATCACTCTAGACGCAAAGCTTCAATGGAGCCCCAATATATCAAAACTAGCAAGCAGACTTAGTTCTGCAGCATATGCTGTAAAAAAGATTAGAAGTCTAAACAGTGTTGAAACAGCTAGACTAGTTTACTTCAGCTACTTCCATGGCATAATGTCGTATGGTATTTTGCTATGGGGACACGCAGCTGACACTGAAATTATATTTGTTTTGCAGAAGAGGGCCAAAAGAGCAATTTATGATTTAAAGCCTAAAGAGTCGCTGCGACAAAAATTTAAGGAAATTAATATATTAACTTTGGCCTCTCTAGCTATGTCTAATTTGTTGTGTTGTTAATTTGTGTAACATCATGATTGCAAGCTGTTATTTAAAAAAAAGTCCCGCTGGGTTTCTTGTTGGTTCTTCCCAGGACAGAGGTTTTTTCCGAACCAGTGGTAATCAAACAAAAGAGTGACTTTCAATAAGTATTATTTATAATCTATATTGAATAAAAAAGTTTCTGTTTCTGTTTCTGTTCCTGCATCTACTGACTTATAACAACTCACTTACCACTGGTTACAGACCTCCTTTCTTTTATATAACAGGATTATATAGATGATGTACATGGTCATGTATACGAAACTCATGGAATTTTCCCACGATTTTTTTCAGTACTTGCCAAAATCGTTATAAATCAGTATAAAGTAATTGTGATTAATCATTTTATAAGTACTGACGTAAGTCGAACTCAAGATATTATATTCTTCGGATAAGACAAATGTAAAGCCCAATTTTGAAAATTTATTAAATTAAAATGTGAATCTATGCTTGTTTGTTAAAATTTTGTTAAAAAACAATATTGATTTATAATAGTTATGCGAAGACTACACATAAATGCAACTAATTTTGACGGATTTTGTCGCATTTAATTTAAAGCGCGATAAAATCCGTTAAAATTAGTTTCATCATATTTGATACTAGTAGGGTACTGATAGAAAAGTAACATAGTTCATGTGATGGTAAAAATAGATGTGGTGGCCCAAAACCATTACAAATCAAAATACAGATGCGTTGTGACCCAATTTTTTAAGAAACTAAAGTGACAAGCAAACTTACAGTCCATTTGATGATAAGGGGCTACTACAGTCCATGGACACCCACAGCAACTTCAGACAAAGAAGGCTACAGATGCGTTGTCACCTCCAATAACCAAGATGGAATGCCTCACAGCCTGTATTATACTGGCCCCCCTTTTTTTTTTTTACATGGGGAAATGCCTACGCATACCCGCCTCGCGGGGGCAAGGACGGGTTATGTCGGACTCGCACCGACTAAAACCCCATGGTGTTCCACCCTCGTCGCATATTGGCAGGGCCACGGGAACGCTTTCGCACACATCCGCGGCCCCACCTGCGCTGGCCGCCCCATGGCGGCCCCTCCTCGGGAGAGGACTACTCCTCCCCCATCTCCCTCTCAGGTAAGGCGCACCAGAACACATGGCGCGCCCTCCTCCTCGGCCTCCAACTTAACATGCGCAACGGACGCCCCCGTGTCCGATGCGCGAAGGCCATGGGGCCAGGAAAAACTAGCACTCAGAAGCACTGGCCCTCCTGGCCCCAGCGGCGGATCTGGTCTATGGCTCCGCCGCCAACCAAGATTCGGCTGCGGAGGGTAGGGAGAGCGGCGCCTCGCAATACCGACACTCCTCTCCCACCGCAGCCCCACCACCACCGCATCAATCGACGGTGCGGCCCCGCCTGAGTCGCGGTGGATAGGGCGAGTGGCGCATCGCCATACCAACACTCCTCTTCCTCCGCGACACCACCTCGGCTGCAGCGGTAGAGGGTGCGGACTCCCCTCTCACCGCAGCCCCCCGACACACATCCGAAGTGGGCTCGCCAAGCCCACTCGGAGTGGCCACCTCGGGCCGGCCCTACACCACGGGCCAGCCAAGGGGTTCCTCTTTGTTCACCGTGGGTGACCAAGCCACGGCTACTAAGCCCCCCCGCCACGACAAGGCGGGAACCCGTTCGGGGGGGATACTGGCCCCCTATACTCTGCAAATTTGAACACAGCAGTGCAAGCGCTGCTATTGGGTGGCAGAAATAGCTAAGACACACGCATCTAGACAGATTCCATCCTAAGCCTAAAACAGTCCTACCACAAATTCACTCTATTACGGTTTATTTCATTCATTTTTATAATAATCGTCAGTAGCCTAATGACAGGGCGCGGAACGCGAACTCGAAAGGTCGTGGGTTCGAATCCGCCAGTCGACTTCTGTCGTGAACCACATCTAACACAAACATTTAAGCTTACCAGAAGTGGTTAAAGGGAATATTAGTAATGTTTAATAGCATTACTAGTATTTAAAAAAAATACTCCCAACGTATACGTTTAAAATCTAAAACGTTCTCATTCATAAGTTTGAGCATTTTGTGAAAAGATACGGCAGCGAAAATAAGCGAAAAGTTTTCCAACACATTATATTTTACTGTATGTTGGGAAAACACTTTATGATTGCATACGTCACTGGAAACCGTATACTAATATTTTTTGTTAAGCCATAATGTGTAAACCCACTGTTAAATTGTATGAAAACCCTTTAATGAAATAAGTAATATCAGTTTATTGCATATGAATTAAAACATTTTTGATTTTATCATATAATACATTATAGGTAATATATAACTTTTTCCTTGGAAGTATCATCCTATACTAGCGATCAGCGTCACCTACCGGGTTTAATTTTAAATTTAAACCATCCAGGGACTCACTCCAACACACACAAAAAATCATTAATATCATCACGTTGAAGTCCGGTCCACTGAACTCCTCCAAAAGTGGTTTCGGAGCATTTCATTGACAGATAATATATAAAAAGATTTCGAAGTATCCGGACTACCAACAATTATTTGCGGTGGTAGGAATCCCTTTCTGTCGGGGAATGCGTCTGGGTAGGTACTACTCTCTTACCTATTTCTGTCACCAAACAGCACTGCTGCATTGCTGTGTCCGTGTCTGAAAGGTATAGATAGTCTGTCCATATACAGACTGCAATCCATCTAACATGACAAAGTATCTGTAGCTTTAATTGCGTTAAGTTGGCTGCAGGTGTCCTTGAACTGTAGAACCACTTATCATCAAGTGAACTGTAAGTTTGTTTTTTACTCCGATTTTATAAAAGAAAGTCCAGGCAACTGTTTTATATGGGATAGCTCAGTTGTGTCCTTGAATCTACTCAACCAATTGAAATAAAACTTGGATATTGTTATGTTCGCGGATACGGAGCGCAGGGGACTAGTTAAACACTCAACGGCTGTCGATGTACTGCTTTAATTGCATACATTATTATTGGGTGCGGACGCAGCCGTGCACAGGTATAATACACAACATTCCTCCCCCTATAGTGAGGGTTTTATAATATGTAATACCTTATATAAAAAAACTAACATATTAAATATATTTAAAACATACTAAAAAAACTTTTTATAGTCAACCTTAGGGCGATTTCGTTTTAATGGCGCTTGATACTCTTGTGCCCGTGATACCTCTTCTTCATCATCCGACGACTTTGGACGCCGAACTCCTTGCGTTACTGTTATATGTGAGGGTGATCGTGATTGGCGGCAAGAGTCATTAGAATTCGTCAAGTTCTCATTAGAAGTCTCAGCTGCAGGCATAGGTGTTAATATTCTGTCCTCGTGTCCATCCCCCTCTCCCAGCTCGCGAACTTTGTCATGACATTGCAAATCTGGCGGTAATATAGGTACGCATGACGCCGGTGTCGATACTGAACTACCTGGGGTATCAGGGCTGAGAATATCTAGCTCCCAAGGTCTACTTGCATTAATAGTGCCTTTATATAAAATTATTTGATTTACATGTTTTTTTACAACAGTATTTAACAAGGAGTCTCGTATTAAGTATATGATTTTACCAAGTTTTTGTATAATTACGCCTTTACACCAATTGAACTTATTTTTATTCGAATATTTTTTATATAAAACATATTGTCCGGGTAAAAACATTTTTTCTTTCCCACCATGCGACTTAACCTGTGAACACTGTTTTGATCGGACTGTTTTAGCGAGTGAGGAAGACAGGGGCGGCGATGGTGCTGGCTTTAATATATCTAACCGCGATCTCAATTTACGACCAAAAACTATTTGCGCGGGAGATAAACCCGTCGTGGAATGGACCGAATTGCGGTAGTCGAAAATGTACTTTAAGAGATTTAAATTACATTCTCTAACATTATTGCTGCTCAACAAACTAGACTTAATACCCCTTTTTATTACCTTCACGTAGCTTTCAGCTTGTCCATTACTTGCCGGGTGGTAGGCAGGTGACGTGATATGCGTAATGCCGTTAAGATGACAAAAGTCTAAGAACTCCCGGGAGCAAAACGATGTTCCATTATCAGTCACTATAGTCTCTGGAAGACCGAACCTTGACATGAATTCATATAATTTATCTATAACTGCGATGGAAGCACAAGTAGTATTCATGCGGCAGACTTCGACCCATTTGGAGTACGCATCAACGATCACCAAATACATATGTCCGTTGATGGGGCCGAGAAAATCGAGGTGTATTCTTCGGAAAGGGTCAGCAGGATATTTCCACGGGGAAATATGTACGCGCGGTGGTGCTGCTCGTAGTTGCATGCATATTTCACAAGAGCCAATCATACGCTCAAGGACGCCGTCAATACCTGGAAACCAAAACCGAGAGCGAGCTTCGGCTTTAGTTTTAACAATACCCATATGTGATGTATGTAGCTCCGATATCACTCTATCACGTAACGATCCAGGGATAACTATTTTATGACCACGCATAAGGCAACCATTTTCATATGATAGTTCTAATTTGCATAAACTATAGGGTTTTATCTCTGGATCATTAACTTTTTTTGGCCATCCCTCTAAAACATAATGTATGACCTTTTTCATAATGCGATCTTTATTTATTGCATCACGTAACGCCTGTAGGGTTATTGGTATCGCGCCCTTAACAACGAAATTAACGTACGCTGCGCGGTCGTCGATATCGGCGGTTTCCGTGTAGCCCGCGTTTGAATCCCCGCCCGTGCCGCCACTGCTCGCATCGGCGTCCGGGAGGCTGAAACGCGACAAGTAGTCTGCTCTGTTATCCGAACTCTTAACATATTCTATCGTGTAATTATATCCGCTTAGAAATAAAGCATATCTCTGCAAACGGTTGGCCGATACCTCTGGAATTCCTTTGTATGGCCCAAAAATTGATAATAACGGTTTGTGATCCGTACGTAGAATAAAAGGCGTAGACCTACCATATAAATATTGGTGGAACCTCCGTACTCCAAATACGATAGCAGTAGCTTCTTTTTGTATTTGAGAATACCTTTTCTCGGCATTATTTAACGTCCGTGATGCAAACGAGAGTGGCTTTTCAATACCTGCACTATTTTTTTGCGATAATATCGCACCTAACCCGTTAGGTGACGCATCCACGGTTAGTATAATTGTTTCATTTGGATTAAAATGTGTTAAAACCTGTTCCGAGGATAATATTTTTCTTATATTGTCGAACGCTTCGTTTTCTACTTTAGACCATTTCCATTTTATTCCCTTTTTTAATAATTGGTAGAGGGGGGATAAAATAGATGATGCGTTTGGAACAAAACCCCGGTAATAATTGACGAGGCCTAAAAACGATTGTAATTGGTTAACATTTGTGGGGATTGGCGCTTCTAATATAGCTTTAACCTTTTCCGGTGACTTCTTTAAACCGTTTCTATTTATGACGTATCCCAGGTAACTTATTTCGTCTTTAAAAAAACTGCACTTATTTTTTTGCAACGTTAAGCCCGCGTCTTGTAATCTTTGTAGCACCTGGTGTAGCCTGTCTAGGTGCTCGGCATCGTCTTTGCCTGTTATCAGAATATCATCCAGTAAAAAATGTACTCCATTTAATCCTGCTAGTACATATTCCATTGCACGCTGGAAAATAGCCGGCGCACTAGCTAAGCCGAAAACTAAACGTGTATAAGAAAATAAACCCCGATGGGTATTGATACAGGTTAGCTTTTGAGATTCTTCATTTAGGCAAAATTGATTATACGCCATTGAGAGGTCAAGCTTAGTAAAGTATTGGCCCCCATGTAACTTAGAAAAAAGTTCATTAACTGTCGGCAATGGATATTGGTCTATAACTAACTGTTTGTTTAAGCTAACAGAATAATCTGCACATATTCTGACAGAGCCATCGCGTTTTAATACGGGTACGATTGGGGATGCGTATTCAGAATAACTAACCGGACGAAGTACCCCTAGATCGACCAACCTCTTTAGTTCGCTATCTATTTTATCCCTCAAGGCGAAAGCAATAGGACGCGCCTTAAAAAACAATGGCTTAACGTTCTCTTTCAAGGTTAACTTAATTTCATATTTATTGAAACACCCAAGTTCTCCCGAAAATACCTGAGGATAACGTATGTGTAGCGTTTCAATTTCATTCTGTATTTGCTTACAATAATGTATTGGCGTCAGTTGAAGTTCGAAACGTGCAATAAAATCCCTACCGAGCAGTGGCGGGCCGCCATTACGAACTACATAAACGTCCAGCATACACGTTTTGCCCCGCCACTGAAGCGACATCTGTACACGGCCGGCACAACCTAAAACTTCACCGGTATAACTCACTAATTTCTTTTTAGTGAACGATAATGGTATATCGTGGAAATGCAATTTATATGTTCTTTCCGATATCACAGTCACCGCCGATCCGCTATCGATTTGAAATTCTAAATCTATGCCATTGACAGTAACGGTTTCTACTAAAGGCTCGCCCCTAACTGATCGTATATTAAATATCTTACCGTCATCGCTGTCCTCGCCCACCTCACTCGTATTTACGTAATTCACCTTTTTGCACATTCTACGCAAGTGTCCTTTCATATTACACTTTTTACATCTGTAATTAGCGAAACGACACTCCGACGCACTGTGACTCGTATAACCGCATACCGCGCACTTTTGACGAGAACGCGCGCACTTCGAATCCTGACCAATTTTGTATAGCTGATCCGTGGTGGCATCGGTGACGACGGTGGTGGTGGCAGCGGCGCTGGCGGCAATCGCCCGCGCGCTTCGTACGTTCTCCGCTAGCTCAACAGCTTTTGATAATGTTATACCCGAAATATCTTGCGTATATAACTTTTCTTTTTCCACTCCTGGCAGCATACCCATAATAAACCGGTCCCTCAGTGCCTCCTCCACATTGGAAAATTGGCAGTGAACGGTTAGGCCGCGCAGTCTAGCGGCCCACTGCGATGGTGACTCGGTGGGCTGTTGGGTAGCGGCATAAAAATTGTGGCGCTCGCTAAATCCAACCTGCTTCGGTGTGAAATGAGTATCCAAGATGGTTAGGATATCCTCAAACGGAATTTGCTGGAGATCCTTTGGTACAGCGAGATCTGAGGCAAGCTTAAACGTACCATCGGCGAATGCGCTGAGCAGAATTGCTCGCCTTTTAACTCCTGCAGCATCATTTGACGCATTTATGTCGTTTGCAATAAACCATTGCGTAATTCTGGTTTTAAATATCTTCCACGATTGCAATTCATGGTTAAAAATTGGTAAGGGACCACAGCTTAACGACATTTTATTTTTGTAAAACGCGGGTAAGAATTCGTCGCCAATGTTATGTTCGCGGATACGGAGCGCAGGGGACTAGTTAAACACTCAACGGCTGTCGATGTACTGCTTTAATTGCATACATTATTATTGGGTGCGGACGCAGCCGTGCACAGGTATAATACACAACAGATATGTTTTGACTAACGCAAAAATTATGAAAGCTATAAAATAAATACAATTTTACTAAAATCGCAAAACGACGTTTGCGAAATGTACTCATGTGCTTGCTTGCATAGACATTAAAACAGTTGAATATAAAAGTGTGCCATCTTTTATGTTAAAATTTTAACGTAGGCGTTTCACGTGTTTTAAGTCATGATACAATTATATTTCGGGTGAATTTATTTAGTTCTTAGTTTTCTCCGGCTTCTCTCTATATTAATAAATCATTCATTCGAAATATATGAAAGTTTTAAGGTATACTTCGTAAAAATATTGTCAAGAATTTTCTAAAATAAGAAGTTTCGACATTTTTTTTTTACTTAATTGTGATGGAACTCGAAAAAAGGGTGATATTTTTGACTGGTGGCTCCATTTTTATGTCCGTTTGATCTGCTTATTATATCTTAATAGATTTTTCGTAAGCACATAATTGATTTGAATTTCACATAAAATAAATATGACGGACAGGAACCTTCGAAAACTTTAAGCTTAAAAACATTTATATGCAAATATATTATGTTTGGTATCACAAGAAAGGTAGCAAGCGTATTCCAAATATATAAAATTCGTATTTGAAATATATCTTTTATTAATTCGATTAGTAAACTGAAGTGACAATCGGCTGACCATATAGTTGGAAGAACCGACAACCGATGGGAAAGATAGGTTCTCGAGTGACTGCTTTGTTCCGATATGCGGAATGTAGATTATTGCCTCACGAGATTGAATGAACATCTGGTACGACAAGCACGCTAAGGACTATGTTTTGTAGCGTTCCTTAGGAGAGGCCCAGCAGTGGATTTGTCAAGAGCTGCAATGATGGTGATGAGAGGTATGTCATACATTTTATTGTTAAAAAAATTAATAAAAATAGTTTTAAAAGGGTTTTTATAATATTAAAGAATACGTTAATGATAAGAACCTGGAAATTAAGTGATCGCTACCATGTTGGTTCTATTATACACAAACACTCACGCTTGTCACCCAGAGGGGTAGGCAGAGACTACTGACTTCCATTTGGCGCGATCCTTACGCACCTCTCTCGCCTCCTTTACATCCATATATCTACGCATACACGCTCGTCGGTTAAGGGTACTCCTAATCTGGCCCATTTTTAATGTATCGCCGATTTGGTCGATAGACCTTCGTCTAGGTCGTCCCTTCCCGACCCTGCCGTTCACTTCTGCAAATTTTTGCATAGAAATAAATAAATAAATAATAGAGCAAATTTTTGGGTTCTATTATAATTCATACAAATAGTTGTTGAAAATAATTGTAAAATGTTGCTTAAAAACAATCTAGCTTGGTTTCTTGCTGGTTCCCAGGATTTTTGTTTGACTTTCAGTAATTATGATGCAATAATCTATATTGAATAAAATATTTTATTGGACCAATTGGGTGTAAGGACACATAGATTAGAATGGAACCTTCTGTACCAGTTTTGTACGTGGAAGAGCCATGCTGCAGCTATATTAGCAGTATAGTTGTTGCACGAATGGGTTGGCTCGACCCAGGAAGGATAACGCTCTCACAGAATATCAGCGTAAAATAGCAGCTTAACGCTGCTTTTTTTCGTATGGTAATTGTAGAGAACCGGAAACCCTTTTTACGGGAAATGAGGCATTCCATTTTAGTCCTCACGGGTGAAAGCGCATCTGCATTTTGATTCATAATCGAGGATAGATCTAGATATCTATGGCCCACAGCAATCACTTACCATCAGGTGGACTGTGTGCTCGTTTGTCACCCATATCCTATTAATAAAAATGTAATTTCTATTAGTCAACTGTCTCATTAGCCTATATATATTTTGACCTTATTACAAAATGTAGTATGTATTATGTATATTAGTCTCAAGTTTATACTAGAATCTGTTAACCGTGGAAATATGCGAACTAAAATATTAAGTTAACACGCGCAATTCCGGACCGATACGACTTAGGGACCTTCAAGAAAAGAGCCTACTCCTTTTTAAAAGGCCGGCAACGCATCTGCAATTCCCCTGGTGTTGCAGTTGTTTATGGGCGGCGGTAGTCACTTACCATCAGGTGAGCCGCATGTTCGTTTGCCCCCTCTCATATAAAAAAAAATCAAAACTTGCTGTTCCAAAGTACAGACACCATAAAACTAGTAGCAAATTTTTATAAACTATTTACAAAATTCCGTGTAATGTTACTGATTTGAAACGATATAATAAGCTTACTTAGACTTGATTTTGCATGTAAATATATTTTATAAGATTATATTGTTACTGTTGTAAAGAAAAAAGTGTGAGTTGCTTGCCGCTTCTTCTGAAAATGTCCACGCAGCAGAGACTTGTTGAAGCGATGGCATAGCGTTTGAATTTCAACAAATGCTTTGTTAAAGCAATTTGAATAAAAGTATTTGACTTTACTTTGAAGTATCGAATTCAATAGCAAGCAAATGTAAAATTTTGCGCTATGGTACCGCAGTTTAGGCACAGTACAGGGAAATAAGGATAGCAATGTCCCCAGCTATGGGACATATGGTCTGTTACTTTATTTTATTTACAATTAACTTTAATACTATAACGCATAATTAACACGAAAATAACCTTCAAAGAACGATTTAATAAAACCATATAAATAAATGGCTCCGACTTGTGATGTTTGATAATAAGGCTAGATTATACAAAATAACCCTCGAGCAGGAAAATTGTTTCCGCCTCTTAGTGATAAGTGGCTTACATTTACATAATAAACAGATTTAAACTGATAAAACATAAATAGATTTCAGAGTAAAGACCTGTATTCAAATGTTAAACAGGAGCATTTTTTAAAAAAAGTGACAAACTTACACTCCACCTGATCATAAGTGGTGGATGTTTGAAGTTTGCTGTCAGAGAGTGATTCTTCTGTTTTTGTACTATTATTTATTATGTGGTAATAGTATGATTTTAGGAATCATCAAATACTTTTGTTCGATAAAAAATATTGATTCTTTGTATATCTTATTGCAACACATGCCGAGTATAGCCAGACTATTAAAATTGAGATATTTACTAAAAATAAATCTATATAGCAGTTTTGATAAAAGAAAATAAAAATTGAATTATATATAAAACATTTTAAAATATTATGCCTTACTTATAAAGCCGTTCGTTATTTAATACCAATCACTTGTTATTAATCCTTATTATGAAAATAAATACATTTTGAATAATAGAAATCAATGATGAACATTAAAAGTGTGATCATTCTAATACAACTTACAGCGAAGCGTCGATCAATACGGGCGTGTTGAAGCAACTGGGTGGGTAGGTTTATAAGCAATCCACTTTTAGGGCATTCAAGCTGCCCGTGAATCATAAACTATTCAAGTTGATGAAGCGTAGTAACTGTCGTAATCGAACCGAGTTAGGGATTAAACACGTTGAGACGGTTACGGTGCTTTGCTTTAATTAGCTTCCAATTTAAAAAGGCTACTATAAATGCGATGAAGTAGGTTTTTAGTTCGTATTGTTTAGTAATATACTAGAGATGGAAATACAGTTTTTGGTTTGTGTTATATTTGGCATTGATTCGGTTCGGTAGACAACCACTGCTCTCAACCTCTTAAACCTCTAAAAGCGTACGCGAGCAGCCTGGGTTCGATCCCCGCCGTCGCGTTTTTACTATAAGAGCTGATTGTAATGTAAAGTGCTGACTTAGCAAGTGCTTGTCTGTAGAGTAAAACATCGTAAGATAACCTGTTTGTATAAGAAATTATTGATTCACGCATTGGTAGATTGATGATTGGAGTAGCGAGGAGGACTTAATGCTTCATAGCCCTCTCAATAAATGAGAGGAGGCCTCTTTCCCTAGTCAACTACAGTTTACTTTTGTATTTTATTATTTCTATGAACAAAAATAAACGAAATAAATAATCACGTACGTAATATATGATGGGGTGACAAGAACAAGTTTGCATATATGTGGATATTTTTTTGATAGTTAAAATGTTATGTTTTACTCTATGTAGGTGTTATTGAGTTCGAACATTTCATTCCGAACATTCATTGTGTATTCCTCTCCTTTCTGATATTTTAGCCTAAATTCTATTTCCTAAACTAAATTTCTAACTTTCAAATTATTATAGTTAGTATTTAGTTTAGTTTTTACATATTTTTCTTGTGTGCTAAGCGTTGGAATATAGATAGACAATCACCGGTTAACAAGCCGGGTTAATTGTATGGGAGAATTTTAAATCCTCCCATACAAAGCCTTAAGTTTTACGATTGAGATTTAAATAAAAAGATTTTATCTTTTAATAATTCGCTTCATACAAGATGTATCTAACATATAATATTTAAAATTTTAAAGAAAAAAATTATCCACAAATTCAATATAACGTACAGATATGGAACTGTCTAGAAATTAAGCCAAGTTAACGTCTTAATGTGGCTCCGACACAGTCAATATAATTTAAATTAGATTTCCGTGCCCTAAATAATTTTAATTAAAACTGTCTCCTCAGATTTCCTATAACAGTTGAAAGAAAATAAATTTATTATGAATATAGAAAACAGAATTTTAAATAAAAAATATTCGAATAATGAAATAGTATTTCCATGTTCACTGCAGCCTTTCTAAAAAAAGTGCCAGCTGTTAATTGAATAAATGTACAACTACCGTATACCGAGCTGCTAGCCTGCAGCCGTCACCATAACGGGAATGTATTAAAAATACTTTTCTTAAAGTGTAAGACCTACTATTTACTATGATATTACATTGTTGAGCATTTGTTAGTAAACGGTGCTATACATGTTGACTTGGTTTCCTTATACCTATTTGAGGTTTTTAAATGTTTTAGAATTCTCAGAAGGGTCCTTAAACAGAAAATATTGACAGGAACAAAATAATTTTTAATTCAATATAACTGCTTTATTTTCTTACTGCATTTAAAATTCCATTTTTCTTTAAAACTACTTCAATACTCTTTTTTGCCGACTTAAAAAAAGAAGTAGTTACGCGATATTATTGAAAATTTTGTGATCAAATTTTTATAAATACTTTATACTCAGAAAAATATGATATTAAAGGCAGAAAAAAGGGAATGAAGTACATAATGATTGAATTTATAATAACTAGACAACATTTAAGTTGTATATTGTTTAGTCAATTAAAAAAGGGAAAAATATTAACTTTTACTAAAAAGTGAATAAAAACCCACTACAAAGAAATAAATATAATTAAATAAGTTTCACATAAAAGCTTCTGAGGGGGCTTTAAATCTACTCTATACACCGTTTCTTAGCAAAATTTAAGTTTAAATTATTTTTAAGGGTTTTCTGATTGTTTTTTGAAGACGAAGCTGTTTAATTTTAATGTTTGACCTTGACTACCATTACTTTGAAGACATATACTGGAAAATTATGCGACTTCTTGTTAATTAATTATTAAGCCTTTTGGTCCGAATGCTACGTCGATTTCTTTTTACTATGGAGTAAAGTGTTCATAAACGCGGCAGCTGATCATGTAGTCCCGGGTTCAAATCCCATGTGGGGCCAAAAACCCTCGTAAGAACAAATAGCAGCCCTGAATTAGAAAACGCATCTGCATTTTGATTCACAAACGAGGATAGATGTAGATGTCTATGGGCCTCAGCAACCACTTACCATCAGGTGGACTGTGTGCTCGTTTATCACCCTTATTCTATTAAAAAAATTAAACTATAATTACTAATAATCTAACGTATAAATAGTAATAAAATTAATTAGTAGTTGAGATATAATTATTTTTAATACATTCCCGTTTTGGTGACTGCTGTGGACTAGCATTTATTTCGTCCGTCTGTGTCGTTTTTTTGTTTATCAAAACTTAACGTTGACTTTGTTTTACTAAGATTTTATTGTTTCAAACGTTATAAATAACTAGGCCGTATGTCGTAGTTAATGTGGACTATTAAGCTGTAAATTATGTTCACATTAGCCGTGCCGTGATGCTTGAATACGCGACGCTTTTGAAATTAGCACAACTAAATGTTACTGCAATGCCTGAAGTGACTATAAAATCCATTAACATATTAACAAACTTATGTGAGACTAATAATTTATCTAACATCACTATAGTCTATCGGAGTTTATGAAGATTTTCCTATGATTATCTTATCTTTTCCATCAAGTTCAGTCCAAGTTGTAATCTTCTTTCAAATCACACATCAAATCAACTGTTTTCATTTTAACTGATTTCTCTAGCACTGGTCTGCTGCTGTTCTGTTGAACTTATGTGAGACTTAGGCAACAGGGCTTGGAAATGAATTTCGGCACGATGAGTCGATGATTATATTATATTATATATAATTTGTAATAATAATAATGTTATCTATACAGCCTTTCGGCCACACCGGCTAGTCTCAAAGAATTGCCCAGTACATGATTTAAGTGCATGAAAATTTGCGTAGGCACAGAGGCACTCTCTAAATCCTCACTCTCATTATCTTATGTGACGGCAATCCGATATGACCAGAAATATATCAACCGGAGGACCAACACTTATACGTGTTTTCTGAGGCACGGTGTGGAAAAATCGCCAGCTTCTTGGCTCCGGGCTGCTTTTGAAAATGTTTTGATAGAAAAACCCAATAACTGAGTTTGGTCAGATTCGAGATTCGAACCCCTGACTAGGCAAAGAATTTTAATTAATAAGGTTCTGTATTATGTTTGCAGAATGGGTCTGCTCAACCGGGGAAGTCATACGAAATAGTATCATAATGCTGCTTTGTTTCGTAAGATGAGTAACAAGTACCATTTCTACATGTAACAAAATTATATCATACATTTTATTAGTTTGTATTACCTCATGTTGTCATTACAAATTTTGTCTAATTCGGCATGCTACATACATGTAAAGATCCTGAGCCGATCTTGGGGAATAATTTTCCATTCTTATGTAAGTATATTTACTTCTAATAACGAAGCGAGAGTATTGGCACGAAGTTCCTTATCAGATATACGAATTTGGCGGATGGGCGCTAGGCGAGAAAAGTGTAAAATTTTTCCGTCACGACCCCTTCTGACGTAGGGTAGACGACCTTGGCGTCTATAAGGAAGCGAGATGTAATAATATCCACCTCCCTAGCACTTATTCTTATCTTGCCGTGAAAGAAATATTATTTTATTTTAAATGACACTTCATTTTTATAGACGCTAGTAATTCATTTATTTGCATTTGTTAATCAATAACGTAAAACGTTTATCAATAATAACATACTACGAATGAAACTTCGTTCCAACCAAGTGTTCCACGACGCTCACACATGTATTATTATTATTAAAAAAGTATGTTTGACAACGAGCACACAACAGTAGTGCATTAAGTGAATGTTATGACCATAAGTTTTACGTAACCTTTCGTTTCGTTCAATCAAGGATGGGGAATCAAGTATAGATTCAATCGATTGTCACTCCAGAAGATTAAGATATGGGGAAGTTAAAGGGTTGAAGGAATCAATAAATACTCAAGTACACTCAAAAATAATATCCTCATTCTGGGCAGTACTGTTAAAATAATTGATTAATAAACATAAAATGCAAGTACCATAAATCAAAATTAACAAATAAGTTACTTGGAAAGTAAATTTTTACACGGTAGTTTTACATTAATTCAATAAACAGCTGGCGCATTTTTGAAAGGCTGCAGTGAACATGGAAATGCTTTTTCATTATTTGAATATATTTTTTGAATTCCGTTTTCTTTTTTTTATAATAACTTTTTTTCCTTTCAACTATGATAAGAAAACTGGGGAGCAAGTTTTAATTAAATTTTTTTAGGGAAATGGAATTTAATTTAAATTTTGCTGTCAAAGCCACATTAAGATGTCACCTTGACATAATTTGCACAGAGTTCCATATCTGTACGCTATATTGAATTTGCGGATAATATTTTTTCTTTAAAATTTTAAATATTGTAAGTTAATTATATTTTGTATGTAGCGAATTGTTAAAAAAAGTTAATATCTTTTTACTTTAATAAGCTCAATCGTAGAACTTAAAGCTAAGTTCTGTGAAAACTTAATTATAATCACTTTATTTAAAATTCTCGCAGCCAGTGAAGCCGGCTTGTTAACCGGCGTTCATTTATCTATTGCCAACAGTTAATTCACTATAAAAATGTATCTGTGAAAGATTTCAAAGTTAGAAAGTTAGTTTAGAAAATTAAAATATCTCTCCGGAAATATCAGAATCGATGAGAATAAGAAAATAAATAATTCATAATATAAACTTCTTGGAGCCCCATCAAGATGATAAAATATGGCTGGATGTATTGCTGCGTATTCTGGAGGGGGGGGGGGAGCATAATTCTGCTCGCGACTAATACTGCTCGGGGCAAGCGGAGCAATAAGACCAAGGCGATCCATTTCCTGCTATCCGTGAATTTTTGCAATATCAGGGGACTTCATTCCAACCTTAACGCTGCTGAAAATTTCCATACCCTGATATCGTACTTCAAGGTATGAAACTGGTTATTCCATCCTCTGTGGTGCCCATCGGAGACAGATCCCAGCCATGATTTGGTCGCTCCTGTAAAATTGCATCGCGCTATAAGCAGGAGTGCTACCAGGCCTGGGCTGACGCATCAACGTCCCGGGATATAAACACCAGCGCTCGTAAAAAGAAGTATAATTCCGCCTCCAGGTTCTTCAAAAGTGTCATTGCCAAGGCAAAGTCAGAGCACATCGGCAGAATTGGCGAGAAACTAGTTCGCCTCCCTTCGGGAACACGTGCATTATGGTTTCTCGCCGAAGCTGTCCATGGGAACATCTGTCAGCCATCTCTGCCATTTCTGCACAGGGTGGACGACTCACTGGCCCATGACGCAAAGGAGAAAGCCGATCTGCTAGGCACTCTTTTTGCTTCCAACTCGACTCTAGATGACGAGGGGAACACACCGCCGACCATCTCGCGGTGTGAGTGCTCCATGCGGGAAGTACTGTTTACACAGCGCTTGGTGCGTAAAGCAGTCTTCTCTTTGGACCTCAACAAGTCGAGTGGGCGTGATGGAGTCCCGCCTATTGTGCTGAAGACGTGTGCTCCGGAGTTGGCACCGGTTTTAACGCGTCTTTTTCGGTACTCCTACTTCCTAGGCGTAGTCCCGAATTCATGGAAGACAGCTTTGATGCACCCGATCCCTAAAAAAGGCGACCACTCAGATCCTTCCAACTACAGGCATATCGCTATCACCTCCTTGTTCTCCAAAGTAATGGAAACCATTATTAACAGCCAGCTCATGCGGTACCTTGAGGATCAACAGCTGATTAGTGATCGCCAGTACGGTTTCCGTCGAGGTTGCTTAGCTGGTGATTTTTTAGGTTACCTAACTCATAGATGGGTGGAGGCAGTGGAGTCCAAGGGGGAGGCGTTGGCCGTTAGTTTGGACATAGCGAAGGCTTTCGATCGGGTTTGGAACAAAGCACTTCATTCGAAGCTGCCTTCCTGTGGGCTTAAAAATTGTGCAAATGGGTCACCAGTTTTCTTGCAGATCAAAGCATTAAGGTCGTAGTAGACGGTGCATGCTCCGATTACAAGCCCATTAACGCTGGTGTTCCACAAGGCTGCGTGCTATCACCAACGCTGTTTCTTCTGCATATCAATGATATGTTGCAAACCAGTAACATTCATTGCTATGCGGACGACAGCACTGGTAATGCTTTATACACCGGCCGTGTCAATATTTCTCGGGAAAACGTCGCCGAGTACCGGAACAAACTTGTGTCTGAAGTCGAGACTTTGTTGAACAAAGTCTCATACTGGGGGCGATTAAATTTACTCCAGTTCAATCTCCAGAAGACACAAGTTTGCGCGTTTACCGCTAAAAAGAACCCCTTTGTCGTATCTCCTCAGTTTCAAGGCACTTCTCTTGTTGCCTCAGCCAGAATCGGTATTCTCAGTGTCGACATATCGAGTGACGTGCAGTTTCGTGGTAATTTGGAAGAGAAGGCCAAATTGGCCTCTAAAAAGCTTGGCGTGCTCAGCAGAGCGGGGCAGTATTTCATGCGGGCACACCGCTTGCAACTTTACAAGGCGCAGGTTCGGCCTCACATGGAATACTGTACCCATCTCTGGGCAGGGGCTTCCCAGTGCCAGCTTCTTCCACTTGACCGCATCCAGCTCAGAGCGGTACGAATCGTCGACGACCGAGTTCTTTCCGATCGCAATGACTCACTGGCACTGCGTAGAGATGCTGCATCTCTTTGCGTATTTTATCGCATCTATCACGGGGAGTGCTCAGAGGAATTGTTCGGACTAAATCCAGCCGCTCAATTTCACCATCGCACATCGCGACAAAACTCGCGATACCATCCATATCATCTGGATGATTGGCGGTCCACCACTGTGCGACTTAAAAGAAGTTTTCTCCCTCGCACAACTTCCTTGTGAAATCGATTACCAGCAGCGATTTTTCTGGACCGATACGACTTAGAAACCTTCAAGAAAAGAGCCTAATCCTTTTTAAAAGGCTGGCAACGAATCTACGATTCCCCTGGTATTGCAGTTGTTCATGGGCGGCAGTAGTCACTTACCATCAGGTGAGCCGCATGCTTGTTTGCCCCCTCTCATATAAAAAAAGCACATCATTACTATTCAACCGACAGAATAAGGTTATCAGGTGGTACTTACACTTACGAACTCCTTGATAGTAAGAAGGGCTATGTACTTCCCCGCGTTTTTGCAAATACAGTTATAAATATTAAGTTATTCTTTATGGTAATCAATATGATCAGGCGTTTGTTTGTTCGATATGAGGTAACTTAATTAATTACTTCAAAATTTTCCCCAGCAAATTTTTCTTTTCTATAGAAATAAGTACACTCATGTACAAATTTACAGGAACGCAAAAAGGGCATAACTTCTCCTGTTGTAATTATCGTGTGTACGGGCATAAACATTCTCACCGGCACGGAAACTTGGCCACTCGTGAATTTGCTGATTATTTGCACTGAAACGTTTTTTTGACAGTAAATTAAGGGTAGATGCATTCAATAAGTGTCTCTAATGGTTTTAGAACGTAGAAATTTAATGTTTACTTCACCGAAATTTTTCTTTTCAAGATAACATGTTTTCACTAAAATTAACATCTTTCCATTGTCACTTTAAAAACACTACAAAGTTAAAAATTAAGTCTGTTTCTTTATTGTCTATCAGTTTTAATATCGGGTGTTTCCTCCCCTAGCCCTGATGACCGCTTGCATTCGATCTGGCATGCTTTGAATGATGTTTCTGACATCAACTTGCGGTATGCTGTCCCAAGCGGCCAGCGCTGCATTCCGGAGCTCATTTAGAGTTTGTGGCGGTTTGGAGCTGGACTTTATCTTTCTTTTGAACATACCCCATACATGCTCAATTGGATTTAAGTCCGGGCTACGAGCTGGCCATTGTAATTTTTGTATTCCAACCTCTTCCAGATATTCCTCTACACAATGTGCGACGTGCGTGCGTGCATTATCGTGCATGAGGAGGAATTGGTCGTGTCCAATGAATCCCGAATAAGGAATTACGTGCTCCTGAAGAACTTCCTCGATGTATCGAGTAGCTGTAAGCCGATTATCGACGATGACCAACTCTGTACGTGCGTCGGAACTTACACCTCCCCATACCATTATTGAGCCTCCATGGAAACTCACAGTTTGGGTGGTGGTAATGGGTAGAAACCTCTCTCCTCTTTTTCTCCACACTCGTTCTCGACCGTCTGGAGCACGTAAAGCTATTCGACACTCATCTGTGAACAATACTCTAGCCCATTGCTCGTGGGTCCAATTGACATGTTCTCTTGCGAACTGAAGTCGGGCTACTCGGTGCTGTCTGAGAAGTTCTGGACCTCGTGCTGGTCTACGAGCTTTTAAATTCACTTCCTCCATTCGTCTTCTCACCGTACGCTCACTAACATTAACGCCTCTTGCGATTTGGAGCCGCTGGCGTATCTCAACAGCGGTCAGGTAGCGGTTTCTCAAAATCTCCATAACAATAAAACGATCGTCCCGGGCCGATGTGCACCTTACGCCCCCACTGCCTGGCCTGCGGGTGTAGCGTCCTGTCTCCTGGTATCGTTTCAGTGAATACTGCATTGAGGACCGTGGTACGTTAAGCACAATAGCAACTTCACGCTGTGTCAGCCCTTGGTCAATTAATGCTACTGCTTGTGCAACTTGTGCTGGTGTTAATGGCATTTTTATTGGCTTTAAAGCACCTTTAGTTATTGAATTAAGACACAAGATCACAATAATTGAATAACCTTACAGTAAACTTTTCACAACACACAAATTTAAAATGTGAACTTAGTCGCTCAAATGACCCGATTCAACTAAAAATTAAAAAATTCGTCATGGTGCACTTAAACATAATGAATTACCCTCTTGAACTTGAGAGCAAACATTTTTTGACATACCTGCATAACAAACATTCATCAGAAACACTTAAAGCTTTTGCTATCGCGAGATAACCGCTTGGCCAAGATTCCGTGCCGCTGAGTACTTTAAAAAAGTTTTGGAAAGGTTTTTTTTTAAATTTAATTTGCTTTTATGTAATTATAGCGTGATATTGTGACACTTCATACTGTGAAAATTTTTGCCAACTTTGGAATTAGAAGCAAAATTAAGCTATTGTTTAAATTTTTGCTTTAACTGCCTCGTTTATCGTGTTAAGTGTGAATTCTTAGTGCAAATAAATTGAGAATGCCAGATCAAAACGCTACGCAAGTTGCTAGGGCTGTTACGTTAATTGAAACTGGGTACACCTACAAACATGTGGTCCAAACATTACGAGTATCAAAATCTGTGGTACACCAAGTTGTCAAGTGTATGGCAGACTGAACAGTATACGAGATTTATATGGATTTTGTTGATGTTAACAATTAATCAACAAAATCCAAAAGAATAAACTTAATCGTCACAAATATTCATGATTTATTCGTGAAAGAGCCATGCTGCAGCTATATTACTGGTATAATTGAAGTAAAAGTGGTTCAGCTCGACCTAAGAAGTACCACGCTCTCAAAGAATACCAGCGTAAAATAGCAGCTTAACATTGCTGTGTTTCGTATAATGAGTTTAGAGAACCGGAGTCCCATTTTACCGGAAACGAGGCATTCCATCTTAGTCCTCACGGGTGAAAACACATCTGCATTTTGATTCGTAATCGAGGATAGATGTAGATATCTCTGGGCCACAGCGACCACTTAACATCAGATGGACTTCGTGCACGCTTGTCACTCTTATCCTATAAAAACAGACTAAGGTTAAAAAAATATCGTTACATTTACGTTGTGCATATAATTCTTTTTTACGTTCCTCTTAATTTGTCCAGGAGTATATTAGAAAAGAGCATACTGAATAGGAAAATGATCTCTTTTTAATAGTAAAATGCTGTAATTTGCTCAATCGACCTTTACTTGATCTCTAAATTTTACAACGACGACAGGTACAACATTTTTTAAACATACCTACACAGCTTACGGACTAATATTGGCATGAGAACTGCTAATATAATTTGACAGGCGCTTCAACATGCCCCCCGGCGTTGAAAGTCTACCTTTCAACCAGATTCTTCAGGTTCAGGAAGCGGACAAATTTTGCTAAATGATCGGCGAACTATACCAGTCGATGTTTTGATATCCGCCACCCTTGATACGCCGTCCGAGCCTGGATGGACTGCGACGATGCGACCCATCTTCCACTTTAATGGCGGTGAATTCTCCTCTTTTAGGAGTACCAGTGAATTTAACTTCAAAGAGCCTTTACAGGAACGCCATTTCATCCGCAGTTGAAGCTCTGATATATATTCCTTGCTCCATCTAGCCCAAAAATGTTGACGTAATTGTTCTATTCGTTGAAATCGGGTTAAAGAGCTTACGGAATGATCTTTATAGTCTGGTGTCGGCAAGGAAGTCAAGGGGCGTCCAACCAAAAAATGACCGGGCGTTAGTGGTAGCAAGTCTTCAGGATTCGTTGACAAAGGTGTGAGTGGTCTGGAGTTAAGTATAGCCTCAATTTGTATTAATGTGGTATTTAGTTCCTCGTAAGTCACATTACAATTGCCCAGCACTCTAACTAAATGATATTTAATGCATTTGACACCAGCCTCCGCAAGCCCAGCAAAATGGGGAGAATAAGGCGAGCAAAGGCGAGCTCCAACAAGTGCACCACAAAGTTCCAGTCTTGGGATTGTTATAGGTTTAAGCGGCGCGACACGACTTTTCGCCATCAATAATTGAATCAAAACCTCACCCTGATCATTAACACTACGCACATATAAACAGGCGCCATATGCTCGCTCAGAAGCGTCCGAGAAAATATGAAATTCAAACCAACTAGGCGAGTCACAAATAACACGACGTTTAATACGTAGAGTATTTAATTTAGGTAAATCGACTATTATCTCAGCCCACATCTTGCTGATTTCTGGCGTCAACTGCTCATCCCATGACAGCTTGAGCAGCCACAACTGTTGAAGAAGCATTTTCATCTTAATTACACAGGGAGATAGAAGTCCTAGTGGATCAAAAATCTGAGAAATCACAGATAACATATCACGCTTTGTTCTACCTGAGAATAGCCCTCCTATAGGGAAACAAAGTTGGTCAGTATGTGATTGCCAACCAAGGCCTAAAGTTTTAGTCGGTTCAAAGCCACCAATATTCAAATCAAGCGGAGAAATATCATTTTCACTAACTAGTTGAGATTCATTCGACTTCCACTTTCGCAAAACCATATGAGCTGATGCAAGTGTGGAAGTCACTTTACGGCGCAAATCTGTAACCTCGTTAATATCATCCCCTCCCGTTAGCAAGTCATCAACGTAAAAATCGTGAATGATCACTTGAGCAACCTTGTCATCGGTACACTCTAAGCCTAATTGTTGGAGGCACCTAGTTGCCAAAAAGGGAGCACTAGAAGTGCCGTAAGTCACGGTTTAAGTTGATAAGCTTGAAGCTGTTCTGAAGGGTTATCACGCCAGACAATTTGTTGCAAATAGCGGTCATCGGGATGAATGACTATTTGCCGGTACATTTTCTCAACATCAGCTGTGAGAACGTATTTGTGTAGCCGAAAGCGTAAAAGAATGGACAAAAGGTCGTCCTGTACCACGGGACCTACCATCTGTATATTATTCAAGGAAACACCCGAAGAAGTCGGACTGCTAGCATTGAAAACGACTCTTAATTTAGTAGTAGTACTACTTTCCCGAAGCACACCGTGATGTGGTATAAAATGCATCTTACGTGGTAAATTATCATTCTCACATTTCTCCATATGACCCAGACTTTCATACTCTGACATAAATTCTTTATACATTTCATAGACCTGAGATTGACCTGCTAACCTGCGCTCTAGCGATAGTAAACACTTTTTAGCTCGTGGCCAAGAATCACCTAATACGTCAGGATTATGTTTTAAGGGTATCCTCACGCAAAATCGACCATTTGCCAGTCGCGTGGTGTTTTTTAAAAAGTGTTCTTCGCATAATTTTTCTTCGTTTGAATAAAGAGACGCAGGGCTTACCTCTTCGAGGTGCCAGAAGCGTACTAATTGTTTTTGTATATCTTCATCTAAATCTTTACTAGCCTCATCTTGAAATATTCTTGTAAAATTACATTTAATAAAGTTAACCCCTTTCTTTACATATCTATAATCTATCGGACCTGATACTAACCATCCTAAGCTAGTTTCACAAAGAATCGGCTGACCGTCCCCTAATTTTAATCTCTGCGTTCCTATTAAGTCCCAAAAGACATCAGCACCTATAAGCATGTCAACGGGAGCAGGTGAGTGAAAATTAGGATCTGCCAGAGAAATATTAGATGGAATTTTTAAGTTTGACAAATTAACATATCTAGTAGGTACATTTTGGGTTATTGATGGTAGGACAAAACAATGAAGATTACTAGAGAAGTTATCATTCAATGATTTTATCGATACCTTACAAATCTTCTTGATGTGTGCCGAAGCATTATTAATACCGACTACCGACTGATTTACATTTTGAGCGGGCAAACCTAGCCTTTGATATAACTCTTCAGTTATTAAACAAGCGTTACTGCCACTATCAAGAATAGCACGAGCAATATATGGACAACCATTCTTACCTATAACTTTAATTAATGCCGTCGATAACAATACGTCGCCTTGTTCACTACACGATGCAGTGCCTACCTTTGCGGATAATGACAGATGTGCGTTAGAATTGGATGACAACTGTGAGCCTGTCGAACTGTTTGTTTGTTCGAAATGACCTTGCATGACGGGCTTATTATTACCACTACTCGTGTTAGATGTATTAATATCTGTAATTGGTTTTGACTGGTAATCTGCGACGTGCACGAGAGTGTTATGCTTTCGGTGGCATATTTTGCATCCTGGCTTTTTGCAGTGATTTGCATAATGTCCTGAATTAAGACAATTGAAACATACTTTATACTCTGGCAGTAACTGTAGACGCACATCGTTACTTAATCCAAGAAACTGAGGACAACTGCTTAACTTATGGTCACCCTTACATTTAGGACACAGTTTGGCGGAAAAGGCCGAACCGTTTTTATTACCGGTATCCCGCACTGAAACCATTGCCTTAACTTTTGGAGCATATTTTATAGAAGAATTTAAACGGTTAGTAGCACCAGAATTAGACATTTCTAGTGTTTCGATTAAATCGGCTCGATTTTTTAAAAACATCAAAAATATATCGAACGTAATAGGTGTATCTTTCTCCAAACGACCTTTAGACTCTTCCCATTCACGATATGTCTTAGCATCTAATTTTTGAGTAATAATATGAATGAGAAGTGTGTCCCATTGTTTAGTTGGCTCACCGAGAGATTCTAGTGCACGTAAATTTTTATTTATTTGGTCAATAAGACGTTTTAAGTTGACAGACAATTCTTTATTAATTGGTGCTATATTAAATAAGGCTGTCACGTGATTTTGAATTAGTAGTCTTTTATTATCATATCTATCACATAATATAGTCCATGCGACGGTGTAATTAGCTGCCGAGAATTCGATTGACTGTATTACCACAGCAGCGGGCCCTTCCAACGACGCTCTCAGATAGTGAAACTTATTTATGTCATCTATCTCGTCATTTGAATGTATGAGGCTCATGAACGTGTCATGAAACTCTAACCAATTATCATAAGAACCATTAAATTTAGGTAGTTGAATAGTGGGCAGTTTAACAAATTTATGATTGCCGGAATGAGAGCCACCGTCACTGCTTACGTCATCTGACTTAATGCAATCTGCTAAGATCCTTTTTGCAAGAGAAAGCGATTTAAAATACAGGGATTCAAAATCAGTTCGTTCTGATATCTGGGCGTCTATATTATCAGTATTACACTCGATGGATAATTGTACCTCATCATATCGTTCATACATTGACTCAATCCTACTAATACGTAATTGCAACTCATTTACCTCAGTAGCAGCCAATGAAGATACCTTCAGTGAATTCAAATAATTTGAAAAAGCTGTTATTTGTCCCTTGTAACTAGCTCGTTTCCTAATTTGCTCCTTATCTTCTGGCATGCTGGCTGGTATTGGGAGACTAGTGCAAATGCCTGAAATTTATACAAACAAGAAGTTTATATTTTATAAAATATAATTCATAAGTAGTTTTATACAATTTTGCTTACAGTTGTAAAGAAATGAAAACTAATTCCCTTACTTATTTTTCAAACTCTTAAATAATTAAACAAAATGGTACATGTACTACCTTGATATTTAACTTTATAATTAACAACAATTAAGGGTAACAAATACAATTCAGACCATCAAACAGCTTCACAGGTATGCCTTAGTATGTAATAAATAATATTATGCAATTTTTTCAATTATACACTCTCTTGACTTATTTTTTTTTTTAAAAAACAGTTTAAACCAATAAAGAGAAAAAAAAATTATAATATCGTCAATATAATTTAACTAAGCTTTATAATTTGATTTAATCATGATTTGACGGTTATTAGAAACTATATAAAACAATATTAAATGAATTTTAGCCGATTAAATACTTTAAGTTATACGTAATTATTTTATAGGTAATTTGGTACTAACCTGATAAATTAGCAGTCGATTTACACAAAATACTACCTGATAATGAGTGCTGGGTTAAATAAATTAAATAATAGTCCAATATCTAAGGGGCTAAGACTCCAGATTTCTTGGTTAAATATCTTCACTCCCTCGGTGGTATTTCCACAACGAATATTTAAGACTTCCCAAGCGTATTCCACTAAATAATATCTTGTCCAATTACGTTTTTTCAAATCCGGCTTCGATTTAGGACCATGAATAGGAAAATGATCTCTTTTTAATAGTAAAATGCTGTAATTTGCTCAATCGACCTTTACTTGATCTCTAAATTTTACAACGACGACAGGTACAACATTTTTTAAACATACCTACACAGCTTACGGACTAATATTGGCATGAGAACTGCTAATATAATTTGACAGGCGCTTCAACACATACAGTCCATCTGATGTTAAGTTGATACTGTGACTCATAGATAAATATACCTGTCTTCAGTAAGATCCCCTGAAGACTAAGACGGAATGTCTCGTTACGATTTGAAAGGGCTTTCGGTTTTTGTCACTAATCGTATGAGGCGCAGAATTATCATGTTGCTATTTTGCGCTGGAAATCTGTAAGAGCATGCTTTTACCTCGTTCAACTGTGTTTATATATCAAAATCTTGCATATTCTTAATAAAGTTAAAATTACAGCCTATATACGTCCCAATGTTGGGCACAGGCCTATATTTATTTCTGATTGGGTTTTCGGGCAAAGAAACGTTAGCCACGCTACACCAAGCTGGCGAACTTCACACGATTTCAACATTTTATTCTTATTTCTCAAACATGCACAGCACTGAATATTGTAATTAATAATTTCATTGGTGTTGGCGGGGATCGAACCCGGGTTGCTCGCGTACTGTGAAATTTACAGCGAGCGTTTAGCCCCTGAACTACCACGGTTCTTTATACCGGCATTTTCTAAGCTTACAATAATTTGCACTGCTTAGTAAAATAAACTCAACTATGAAACCACCCAAAGAAAATGTAGTCAACTAGAGGAATAGGTATTCTCTCATTTATGTGAGGGTTATGGAGCAATATGTGCGCTTCGCTGCTACAATGCGTATTGACAAACTTCACGTATCCTTGAAATATTTAATGTCTTATACAAACAGGTTTTCCTTTAAAGACTAGCAAGGGCTAAATTATCACTTGTTACTATTGAAATTGACATTACAATCAGCACTTATTACTATTCGCCCCGGCAGGGATCGAACCAGGTTGCTCGAGTACTGTGAAATTTATAGCGAGTGCTAAGCTTTTAGTTCCTTGAGAGGTTGGGAGCCGTGGTTGTCTACCGAACCGAAATAACACCGAAAATTATATTTACCGAAAACTGTATTTCCATCTCCATATTAGTAAATTATACGAACTAAAATCTATTTCATCACACTTATAGTAGCTTTTTATGATTGGAAAAGTAAAGGATCGTAACCATCTCAACGTGTTTAATCCCAAACTCGGTTCGATTACGACAGTTAATACGCTTCATCAACTTGAATAGTTTATGCTTCACGGGCAGCTTGAATAAATTAAAATTAGATTGCCTATTAACCTACCCACCCAATTGTTTCAATACCAGTAAGCCCGTATTGATCTACGTTTCGCTGTTAATTGCATTAGAACGATCACACTTTTTATGTTCACCATTTATACGTATTTTAAAAAAAAATATTTATTTTCGTAATAAGTGTTGATAGCAAATGGTTTGTATTAAATAATGTACCCCATATTTCTTGTTTTGTGTTCATTATAAATCATAGTATTATAAAATTGTAGTATAATGTTTTATATACACTTCAATTTTCATTTTTATGGTGCAAAATTGACAAATAGATTTATTTCTTACTACATGATTATGAATATCGCAATTTTAATTAAATTTAGCTATACCCGGCTAGTTGAATTGCATTGTTTGTTAGAAATATTTGTTGTGATGATTAGTGTAATACACATACGAGAGATACAAAAAACACGGAATTACTTTATTCTCCTTAATTCATAAGCCGTTATCGCTAAACCTGAAAACAAGTCGCTTTGCTCTTAGATCACTTTGACAAATACTTATAAAATGTTTTACTATATTACGCGAACACAACACTTTCGATATATCTACTTTTACGGATTTTATCGTGTTTAGTTTATTTTATTTTACTTACTGATATTTCCTGTGCTTAACAGCATCAATTACAATAATAATGTATATATAAGCGTGTGTGTATATAAGCTCGGGTTTAACTATGATATCGGGATAAGAATAGTCTCAATGAAAAAGTTTACAAATTTATATTAAATGAAGATGGTGCGTATATAGAAATAAATATACTTTGTGTGGCTGTTGTTGAAGAAAGAGTTTTTTTTGCTAAAGCATAGAGCAAAACGAGAGATTATGACGCTACTTTATAGGGTGAAGTGAATTGTATATTTATAATCGAATTTACATAATAGTAATTTCCAGCTCAAATAAAGGTAATATAAAATACTTAGCTTTAGGTACGTGATATCACATGGGTATAACAGCATATGCTACGCAATTCTCGTAGCGTACGCTACGCAATTCCACGTAGCGATGCTACGCGGAAACATTCGCTTTACTTATGGTGAAATTCAGTCTTGCTTACAATTTTTAGTAGTTCAATAATTCATTTCATTCCATTACAACCTATAAAAGTCCACTGCTAAATATAGGCCTCCCTCATGGAGGGATTTTGCCATAGTTTCCACGTTTGGCAAGCGTTGGACAACTGCAGTTTTTTATTATTTGGAGTCGTTATCAGGAAGATAGTAAAGCCCTCTGACTTAGCATAACAAACGCTAAAGAGGTACAGATTTGACCTTAAAGATACATTGTAGTTGGAAAGACAGACTGATGGTGACAAATTATTCACACTCTTCTTTTTGCATTACGAACGACGAAGCAAGCAGTTTGGTTCGAATAAGTGGAATATCTACGATAATAGATTGAAGACTGACAGGTAGTCTGGTTTTCGTGTGGTTAGAAGCGAGCACACATTCCAAGTGATGGTAAGTAACCATTTTTGTTGTGGCCCATAGACATCTACATCCTCGAATCAAATTGCAGGTGCGTTGTCAACTGTGAGGACCAAGATGGAATGCCTCTTTCCCAGTAAAAAGGGTCTCCGGTTCTCTACACACACCATACGAAACAGCAATGTTACGCTGGTATTCAGTGAGAGCTTGTTTCTTCCCCGGTGAAATGTATCCTATAAATTACCGGTAGACTCGCTATTTTTATCGTAAACTAACCAGTTTCATTTTTGTTATCGAATTTAATACAGGGAAGTTTACATTTACCATGATAAAATAAGCTGGTTAAGTTATTCAAACAAAACATATAACAAAAGAACTTGTTAAAGTGCTTGTAAGCAAACAGTAAATAAATATGAAGAAATGGAAAGCTATAACAAATGTCGCAAAAGTCAGCGCAGTTTATTTGCATTGTTATACTAGTCCTCGACATCTCATGTCAGCTGTAATATAAGTGACAATACGGAAGAAGGGATATTTCATCCTAAAATACACAGTGCATGAGTCACACTTCGTGTAAATATTTTGTTTTATGTAAATTGAGGGAAATTCAAAACCGATCTGAACAATTTTAATAACCAATTTCGATTTTCATTAAAAACGTTATAATTTAATTTTGTTCTATGTTCAAAACAAATAGACATGTCTAAAGTTTATCTTACAATATATTTAGGTTTCTATTATGCCAACACGGTAATGAACGCCTATTACTCAACGCTATTACGTATAATGGAACACTGAATTTAAATGTAACCATAATCTTAATGACGTGATCATAAGGTAACATACAATAAGATAATAATATACCATTAAACAATTTTGAAAATGTTTTATGTTACATAATGTATATTTGAAAATTTAAAAAAGCAGATTATTGAGTGGTGCGGGCGACAAGTTATATTACTTATGTGGAATTCAAAACGAGAATGATATGTAGTTCACCGTATGTTTACAATTTAACATTTTTTTAATCAATATAAATTCAAAATAACATTGTTGCACGTCTCATCTTAACTCATCGATAGAGAATGCACTTGTGTTTGCACATACACTTTTACATAATCACACATAATCCTCTTCTGCGCAGATGGCTAGTCTCTATGGAGACTTGCCGCTGTGCCCGAAAATCAGTCTGCCCTTTTTTTGTTTTCTTAGCTCACATTTGTAACATGCTCTCATATTTTCGGATATTCACAATACACTACCATCGACAACCAAGTGAGAGAAAGTATAGCTCGGACTGATTATACTCATGAAAAACTGACGAATTCGAAAAACGAACGAATCAATAATATTTTTTTTAGTTTTCAGTTTCCTTCTGTCGCTTCTTACGACACCCACAGAGTTTAAATAAATTAATTTCTGAACAAATAATTTTCTGAGTAATATACACTAGATTTTCTATTATCGCCTACTACACGGCGAACTATTGTAGTCTATAAATAACTCTTCGGGTCTGCATGTTTATAGATGTATGTAATAATATTACTAATATAGTAATATAGTTTATTGACTCATATTAACATTAATTTTGAATGTAATTTGGAGTAGTCAAAATTTGACCACTTCGAATTAAATCAAATCAAATTTCATATTTAATACGAATTATGATTGCGTGAGAAACGTATTGTGATAGTAAACGAATGGTGGATTCAAAGTAACAAATTGTTTTCCCGTACCATTAACTATTAGGCTACTGTCGCTTCTAATTTATCTTCTTATGTCTTAATTTCAGTAAAAGTATACTAATAATTCAATATAACGACGCTAATACCCTAGTTTTATGAGAGCTTTTATATTTGCACTTTTTTTTATATTGAACATTTAAATTGCGACAACATTAGACCTTGGGATGCTTATTATACGCCTCACTTATTAAATTAAAGAGTGCGAAATATAAATTACCATAAATATGATACGATGCCCACAAATGATTATATTTAATGAACATTACCGTATAAGATGTAAGATAACAGTATTATAATTAAACAGCGCGTAGTAAACGTTAACTGAGATATGAGATTTAAACGAAAATATATTATGTGCTAAGTGCCTCACGAAATAGTAAAAATATTTTGTGTATAAACTGTAATTATTTATTATGTTTACAGTTTTCGCTTTGTACACATTCTTCTCTCTTTCGTAATATATACATATGTCGCAATTCGATTGTTGAATTGGGCGATCGTGATATGCCTGGAAAATTTATAAAACGCCACTATTTAACAATGGCGGATAATCTATTCGCCATATTACTTTATAAACTATCCTCCATAGATTGCATCATACGGGTATTTTCAGTAGTTGTAACGCTTGCCTTTTTATAAGAAATAGAACTGAATAATGATTTCTTCTATTACGAGTACTACACACATATTGAATAAAAGTAATTTTAGCGATTTTTTCGCGTTTATTTTTACTTATATTTAATTACCGATGTTTCGGGTGCTTTACTCCATTTCACCGCTCCCCTTTTATTTTTATAAATAAATGGCTGTTTGTACAAATATTAAAAATGTATGTGTCCATGTAAGCGAATACATTGATATTTCCCAAGGATCTTTCTTAAGGTTTAGTTATAGGCCGTATCTAATATTTACGGTGTGATCGTCTTAGTTAGGATCCTTAATGACCTTGTGTTTGGTTATAACTTAGTTCTTTTAGGTGTCTCTTGGAAAAATTAATATTCTCCAGAGCAATCGAAAGCTGTTGATACTGCTTTATAATTATTTTAGTCTATGTAACCTCGTTTGCGAAGAAAGAACGTTAATTCGTTCCTATTCAGCTTGCTTTAGGTTCACAAAAATCAATTCGCAGAATCAGGCGCAGCACAATCGCAAATCCATCACAAGATTCAATACCGTAAGTAGCAATAAGCATCAATGTAACTATCATACGGATGGCACCCTCACAACACACCTACATGATTCCTATCGATTTTGACAATAAAATTGGTACTGTAGTTAACTAAAAATAGCAGCAACGTACCATACTAACACGCTACTAAGATGCCAGTAGCCAAAAATCCACGTATTATGCAGCTTTTGCACTAAAACACGGAGTTGAGTATGTTTGTTGCACTAAAACATGGAGTTGAGTATGCTTGTTGTACTTAATAGTGCTACCATAGACATTTTCCCCAATACGAAAATAGCCGACGTATCATAACGCTATGCGATAAGATGCCGCCCGCAATCGGTAGGGGTGTGCGATGTCCACGGGCAAGTGTTATTGTTACAACAAACCCTCTTACCACCAGCACTAAGATGATGCCTAGTGCATAATATTAGTTAACAAGTCCAAGTTTGCTTCGATTTCATACAATACGAAGCAGTCTACACGCCACTATAAAAACCCTGTTCAATTCCCATTTCTATCAATATAATGCTTTTAAATCTTTCACATATTTGTTTTATTTCACAGACCTTTCTATCATATTATGTCTTTATTAGAGACTTTAAGTCACAGCTCTGCTATTATAATGCTCATTCATCTTATAGACCTATATTATTGCTTTTGTATTATAAACCCTACTATCATAAGTCCTTAGTATAGGACTATACATTGTGCAACAGTATGTTGGAATTCAACCTCCTGATCACCACATATGTTCTCGTATGTATGACTGCAGGTACGAGTATGTATTACCAGTAACTCTCTTATGAAAGTAACTATTACATGAACACGCTCCAGCAATAGATCAACACGCTCCAGCAATACAAGAACATGCTCCAGCATTACAAGAATACGCTAAGTGACTTAGAAAATTTTTGACCCATTTCCAAATTATAATATAACACTTATGTTGTTTTTCTTTATTATCTACATATAATAAATCTGTAGAAAACTCGTGTCAGTGATTCTAAAATTTTCTGGAAAGAACAAATCAAGGGGACTAAATAAAGCACTGAAGACAAATTAGTACTTTTTAGAATATTTGTCGGTCTGTCTGTCTGTGTATTGACGATTCACGCAAAAATGATTGAACAGGTTTCTATGAGACTTTGTGTTTAGGTAGTTATAGACTAATTTTTATGCGATTACAGAACTTCAAAAAAAGGAGCATTAAGTATTTTCCTTCCTTTAGATGGTCATTTCTATTTTATAAGATTTTCGAACCGATCAAAACGTAAATTTCATAGTACGTAAGCAACCCAAATTCGATTCGCGCCGACACCACTTATATTTTAAATGCAATTTGAGATTTCGATTTACCACGTTCTCGGTGGTGAAGGAAAACATCGCGAGGAAACCTGCTGAGAACATAAAAAATCTTTCGAAAATCATTTTAGGTATCCTAATATGAAGTCGGTCAAATCGCGATGGAGTCAACTCAATCAACTCTTTTTTGCCCCAATATTCGTTGCGGCCTGTGTCTAGTATGTATGCAAGTGTGTAGGCTGCTACTTTTTTACTTTTAATAAGGCTTTCCACTGCTGATCATAGGCTTCTCCCATTGTTTGTCAAATAGGCCGGATATTTGCAGTAGTA
Source organism: Parnassius mnemosyne (assembly GCA_963668995.1). NCBI lineage: Eukaryota > Metazoa > Arthropoda > Insecta > Lepidoptera > Papilionidae > Parnassius > Parnassius mnemosyne. Next base: position 12,944,184 of record CAVLGL010000035.1, on the reverse strand, counting down.
ATCATGCTTGGCAAGCGGGTTGGCAACGGCAACATTTTATTACTTTGCGATTTTAGCAGGAAGATGCTGCCACACATCTTCTGTTTCAGTTTTCCTCTATCGCCTTTAATGACACCCACGAGACGAAATGCGGTAGTGGTGTCTTTTTCGCTACTTATACATGGCTAATATATTTCTACTCCCGTTCTGCAATTGGATTCCCCCCATAGATTGCCAAATAAGTTCAATATAGATCAGGGGCTAAGCGCTCGCTGTAAATTTCACAGTACGCGAGCAACCCGGGTTCGATCCCCGCCAGCACCATTGTTAATTGCAATTTTAAGTGTTGATTTTAAGTGTGTGTGTGCGCGTGCGTGCGTGCGTGCGTGCGTGCGTACGTGCGTACGTGTGTGTGTGTGTGTGTGTGTGTGTGTGTGTGTGTGTGTGTGTGTGTGTGTGTGTATGTGTGTGTATGTGTGTACACCGTGTGTATGTGGCACAAATCACGATACAATAAACAAGAAGCGATTGACATAGGGCCAGTATACCATATTTATTATGTATTTAGAAGCTATTCTCATTAAATTTTAAATATGTATATGAGTTTTCCGACACAACCAGTAAGTTGTGCAACATAAGTACTCCAGTTTAGATTACTGTTAATGTGGATACACAAAAACTTTATGTTATCTACTCTTTCTATTAATTATACATATAGTTCTCAGCTATGAAGATCACATCATATCGAGACTTTAAATTTGTTCCATCCCTCTGAAAAGGAAATCACAAAATCAAACTGACATTTTACACCTTTGTCAACTGATAAAATAAACGATATTAGCAAAACATACTATACCTGTTTCGAAGTAACTCGAAATTCGCAATTATTTTTGAAATAAAAGATGACTGTATAGGTGTTTTTGTCAAGGTCTTAACCTGAAACTTGCTTGGCTGCCAAGTCATAGTGGCATACGTGACAACGATATTGTCGATTCCTTAGCAAGGCAAGCATCTACTTCTGGTACCCTCATGTATCATATAACATATACTCATGACCTTATTTCTCTTGCGAAAATCCATCAGATGTCAGATTGGAACTCTCTTTGGAAAAAAACTCAGAAGTTTATCGGTAAATATTATCCAGAACTCCAACCTCACAGCCCCTCCAAACTATGGTTGTTTAAATTTAGAAATGGCTCCAAACATAGTACATCTGTCATATGTAGAATTAGATTGGGACACACTTGTTCACCTGTATTTTTGGCAAAACTTAAGATTAAAGATAGCTCAGTTTGTGAGTGTGGATTAGACGAAGGTACGATCGATCATAAATTTTTAACTGCCCTAACCTCTCCGTTTCATTATACGATTTTCTTCCTACTCGTAATAACACCCCTCGTCCTGTCTTTGTTAAATTAATTTACACTCCTTTCGTACAAGCTTTATTAGACTTCGTATCCATTAATAACATTAAACTATAGTACTTTTGCCACTTACCTATAACCATATTATTATATTAGCAATAATTTTGTAAAACTAATATAATGTTAATTCATTCGAAAATAACTACATAAGTAAGTTCGTAACATAAAGCTAAGTAAGCGCATTTACGGATACGGAAACTAGTCAATACTCTGTGTGACTCTCATGAAATATTTGACGCTGGCAGAACCCATTGGAAATTGCCAAACTAGGAAAAAAACTATGTTATATGCTTAGATTATTGATAGGTGATAGGAAAACCTATTAATAATCTAAGTATGTATGTCTAATAATCTAGGTGTATGTCTATGTCTTGCGCGGAAATAAAATCAATTTGCATAAATGCTCAATTAATGCCTGTTGGGTAGGTACTGTTCTTCTGGACATTTTTTATGTGCCAAGGTACCTATCTCAGAGCGGGGTATTAATGCACTATAATCAATAAAGTAAGTTTTATTTGTATACATAGACTTATTAAAATAACTTGACATATCTTAGGCTACAATGATGTTCGTACTGTGTACGCTTACACTGTTACAAAATCTTCATAGAAATACATTTTCGGAAACAATAATAGTCGTAATGATATACTTAGAATAATTTTGTTATTGTCACAAGATGCTTTTTATTTTTTAAATTTTATTTTTATATCATTTGAAGAAAAAAACTTGACACAGGCCCAATCTTAACGACGTCCGGTTGGACACTAAGGTTACTAAGCGCGTCACGCCGTGAGCCGTTTTACTATTTTAATTTTTATTTGTTAACAAAACTACTGATTTTCAAAAAAAAATATCCGTTAAAATCACTTTACAAATGGATTAATTTTGAGTACGTACAATTTAAATATAATTTCGTGCTGTAATTACGATGTAAAACGAAAAATTGTTTTAAAATCTACACTGTTTTGGATTTTTCTTAGTTCGAGCAAAGTACAATGTATCGTGTCTTCAACCTTTAATACCCACTCAATAAAGGATGCACCTATGATATATATATATACATTGTTTTTCTGGCCTAAAATATAGGAATTTGACTATTTAAAGTAAGTTTTACAACAGCTAATATTAGGATAACCTGCCGTTAATTTTGGCACGGAATAGTATTAATAATGTTTCTAAATTGAAGTCCACGCGAACGAAGCCGCGGGTAAAAAGGTAGTTGAAATAAAATCGTGATATTGACTTGTGGTTTTATTTAATACATTTTGAATATTTAAGCAGTTTTAATAAATTTAATAAATTTTTAAAGAAAATATTAAACCTTTACTTTACGATGATACTTAATGTTCAAAATAAACTTTATGCTAATTTATGCATTTTAATTGCTCAATTTATTATTTGTACGATATTTAAGAAGACTTTATACAGAAATTAATTATTATTTATATAATAATATATATAATAATGCGTTGTCACGCTATGTTCACGAGGGACTTCGGTGTTCAACGACCTGATATCATAGTTATTCCGGGTCAACTTCCGACATTAAGTTTTGATCTGATCTACACAGAACGGGAATAACTCTATGTATGTTGAAATCTAAAATATGTGTCTTAAAGCCTTGCAGTCATATGCTTCGGTTAGAATTTTATTTTATTAGCTATAGAATGGGATCCAAAACAAATGGTACCACTATGGGTGCTGTGAATCCCCCGAATTGACGGGAATTGAAATATAAGTCAAATTAAAAGGAATGAAATCCGTAAAATTAATTTAATTCAAGAATAGAATAAATTTCATGGATGTTAAATTACAAGTAATACTTATTGAAAGCCATTTAAAATTTGGATGATGCTGCTGCCCATCTTGTATTTCAGTTTCCTTGTCACTTTTACAATACTCACGGAAGGCTTTATCCGTAGTGGATTTTGTGAAGAACAAATTTTGTAAAGAAAATCTACTAGATTTTCTTACGCCGTCCCTACGCGGCGAATTTAAAATTTCAAAGTATAGTGAAAATTTGACCACTAATAATATAATATTCCTTATTCTCTTTGAAGATCTAAATGAATAAATGAAAATGAATGATTTTACAAAAACCGAAAAAAAATAAGGAAAATTTATTTCATCACAGTTTTGTGTTAAGAATAATATTTACCTTGAAAGAACTTTTTTAATGAATATGCAAGCCACCCTGGTTTCTTTTGCCATTGTTTTGAAGAAAATATTTTGTGTTTATAGATTAAGGTGCAAACGTTTTGATTTTAAGGATAAAAAAATATTAAAGTCAAGTATCAAGAAACGTTAAAAATATAAACAAACAAGACAAAGACTCCTGGTTGTTCGGAGGCTTACCGCTCACCATAAATATCATTGTACACGAAAAACCTGGGTTCTACCCCACCGAAACCAATGAAATCGTTAATTGCAGTGTTCAGTGCTGATTTACCAATGTACTCAACGGTAAAGGAATACATCGTGAGGAAACCCGCATGTTTGAGCAGACATATATACGTCATACTCTTGGGCATATATCTCATTTTATTTGTGTTTTAGTGTAAATTAACCTGTCATCATGATGAAAATAAATAAAATGAAAACTATTGTTTTTATTTAACCCTTCTATTGAAATATAATTTAATCTTTGAATTGTAATCAGTTTACGGCAAGAATAAACCTAGCAAGCTAACATCATAGCAAAGTGGCGAAGCAATCAGTTTTGTAGCGGTTTCTAACGGTTGCCGTTGATCAATCAGTTTCAAAATAGGAGGTTCAGATGCCTGGGTGATCAGTAATCGATTGCTGAAAACAGAATTTGAAAATTCGAAACCGTTCTCGAGATAATCGTGGGACAGACGGACAGACGGACAGACGGACAGACGGACAGACGGACAGACGGAAAGACAGACGAACAGACGGACAGACATCGTGCAATCAATAAACCTAGCCAGCTAACATCATAGCAAAGTGGCAAAGCAATCAGCTTTGTAGCGGTTTCTAACGGTTGCCGTTGAGCAATCAGTTTCAAAATAGGAGGTTCAGATGCCTGGGTGATCAGTAATCGATTGCTGAAAACAGAATTTGAAAATTCGAAACCGTTCTCGAGATAATCGTGGGACAGACGGACAAACGGACAGACGGACAGACATCGTGAAATCAATAAGTGTCTTCGCAAGCTTCGCCACTTAATAAGAGAAGGACAGATAGGTCGCTTAATTTTTTTTTTATTTATTTATTTATTTAGACTTACCAACTAAGTACATATGAAAACATTTCGGCTACATTTTGTATAACATTATATATGTACTTAAATTATAGGTGAGTACAACACTTTAACATTAACGCAATTACTTTATTTAAAACAATACTAAAAATTATGTGTGAGATTTAAGTTAAGATTTAAGAAAAGGCATATTTTTTAAGTAAAATATAGAATAAAGTTACATTAAGTATGGCTATTTAATTTTATTATCATTTAGGATGAAAGTTTATATCGAGTTACTCGATGTGCTTTTCAACATTCACTAGAAATTGGCTAACACTGTCTGAAAAAATATCTATATCTATGCTTGCCTTTCTAAAAAGTCGATTATATCTGGATAAAACAAGTGATATGGGGCTATTCTTTCCATAATTGTTCCTTCTTCTAGGCACAAATAATGGGGCATAGGTGTGCAGCCGAGTCGATGGTCTGGGGATTCTTATTCCAACTAGGGAAAGTAATTCAGGGCAGTCAATGGCACCATTAAGGAGCTTGTAAAGGAAAACCAGTCTGAGTTTGTCTGCATGCTGATGTAATGATTTTAGGGAGAAATAATCGAGCTTTTTCTCATAACCTCTTATAGTGCGATGCACTCCAGCAACGTATGAGAGTCTGCGAATGAACTTCTTTTGAACATTTTCCAATCGTTGAATATTGTTTTGATAAGTGGGATACCATACATTACAACAATATTCTATGTTACAGCGAACCAATGAAAAATAAAGAGTCTTTAATGCAATGACTGATTTAAATTCTCTGGTGTTTCGCAATATGAATGAAATCATCCTCAGGCTTTTATTTACAACTGCATCAATGTGTTCTCCGAAATTCATTTTTGAATCGATAAGGACGCCCAGATCACGAACCACGTCGACCTTTTTAAGTGGTTGTTTTGCAATGTTATAGCTAGTTTGGAATTTATGGTATTTTCGGGAGAATTTGATATGAAAACATTTTTTCATATTCAGCTCCATTCTATTATGTTGGCACCAATCGTAAAATTTGTCGATATCATCTTGTAAAGCTCTTTGCTCTTGCTCAGTTTTGACAATCTTTGATATTTTTAGGTCATCTGCATAAAATTCGAATTCAGAGTTTTTTATTATATATTTAATATCGTTTATAAAAATAATAAAGAGAACGGGGCCAAGGATAGATCCCTGTGGAACACCAGATGTCGGAGTGAAAGTGTTTGAAATAAAACCGTTTACTATTACTTTAATAGTCCTCTTTGAGAGGTATGAGTGAAACCATTTTAGAAGTGAGCCTTCTATGCCAAACTGTGTTTTTAACTTATGCTCGAGGATTAAATGGTTAACTTTGTCAAAGGCTTTACTAAAGTCACTGTATATTACATCAACTTCATCACCGTTGCTCATGCTTGTAATCGTTCATTCAACAAATGCAGTTAGATTAGTTGCAGTTGAACGTTGTTTGAAAAAACCGTGTTGTCGATCAGTGATGTGTTGTTTTATATGCCAGTTTAAGGTAGGACATATGAGTGACTCAAAGACCTTAGCCAGTACTGGAAGAATGCTGATTGGTCGATAATTTTTAATATCGCATCGATCACCGGATTTAGGTATAGGCACAACAAGAGCTTCTTTCCATTGAGTTGGAAAATATCCTTCAGAAAGTGACTTATTGTATATGATATATAAGGGTCTAGAGAACTGATTTGCACAATTTTTGAGGAATATAGGAGGTATACTATCACTGCCTGCACTCTTTTTAACGTCCAGGTTTTTTAAGGTTGTCTTAATTTTTTCTTGTGATATATAAATATTATTTAATGACTGAGTGCAAGATGGTATTGTGCTATTAAATTGATGTGAATTTGCAGGAAGAGTGTAGTCACTAGCAAATTTTTTAGCAAATAAGTTTGCAATACTGGCTCCATCATTTACTTTAATATTGTCGAGTTTCATGTTTTGTGGTATATTATTGGAGTTTTGACGTTTTTGTTTTAGGTAAGACCAGAACACTTTTGGATTCTTTATTAGATTATCCTGAACATCATTAATATATTTATTGTACAATTTTTTTTATAAGCATATTAGTTCTTTTTTTTAATATATCATATTCAAATTTGTCTAGATGGTTTTTAAATATTTTCCATTTTTGTCGACACTTTTCCTTTTCCTTTAAAATTTTTATAAGATTGATACTGAACCAAGGTGGGTACTTATGTTTTTGTGAGTGTTGTAACGGTATTTTGTCCTTTATTATTTTATTAGTAATTTCATATAGTTTATTTACTGATTCGTTCGTGGTAGAGCATATATTCAGTTCATCGTCCCAATTGATAGAATTCAAGCTTTTTCTAACATCATTATAATCTGCTTTGTAGAATTTATATACACGGTTGTCTTTATACTTGAGAGGAGAATGTTTCTTAAATGGAATATCGATCTCTAATGGTGGATGATACCCATCTACAACTGAGAGGGCGTCGTCCGACTCAGATACATGAATAGGCAACTTGATGTTTGACAAGACTAAATCTAAAATCTTATGTTGTTTATTTTTGATGAGATTATATTGCTGTAAATCATTTAATGACATGAAGTCCACGAACATTTGACTTAATGTCCCCTTAAAATTACTCGGGATTATATTATCTGTGGATTCTTTTGCCCATTCTAAGTTACCAAAATTAAAGTCGCTGACTAAAAGTACTGGTTCTGTCACAATGTTAATGACATTGCTTACTTTCTCCGTAAACTGAAGAAGATAGTCTCTGCAAACGGGTGGAGGCATATAACAAACGCAAATATGTAATTTTTGAAAACGATTAACGTTTTTCTTATTCGGGGAATTCATATCTAATGTGATCCAGAGATCTTCGCAGCAGGTTTCAAAAGAATAATTTCTATACGAACATATTGATTTGTCTACTGCCACAAGTACACCGCCTCCATCTTTTCCGCTGTAAAAAGTGTTTGAGAATCTATCTCTTCTATATATTTGGTATCTACTGTCGAATAACTCCGTATCTAATATGTGATCATTAAGCCACGTTTCGGTGAGTATAACCACTTGATAGTTACTAGAGAGAATGTTATTATTAATTTCATCTAGCTTTGTTCTCATTCCTCTAATATTCTGATAATAAATATTAAGGTTATTAAAACAGGTTAAAACACACATAACGAACTATAAATATACAATGTTAACAAAATATTAAAAATAGGAAAGAAACGAATTACACTTACAAATCCTTAAACAAAAAGAAAATATTATATTATATACCTATGTTATCTTATTCAGGTTATCTATATGTGCGATACCAATAGCTGGTGTGTCTACATCCTTCCTCACAAATATTCTTCCATTACGGACCCAGACAAACTTATATTTCTTTTCTTTAGCCTAGAGTTTGACGGTGGCATGTAGTTGTTTATTCACTTTTGTAAGGTGCTCGCTGATATATACCGGTGACCCATTGTCACCATAGCCAAGCAATTTAGTATTTAATTTTTCCTTTGGGTTCGACTTGTTGTATCTATATACGGCAGCAAGCAGGTTGTCTCTTTTAATTTTGTTTGATAATTTACAGATGACAGCTCTTGGTTTATTTGACGTAGGCTTCATCTTCTGAACTCTGGTGCAGGATAAAATATAATTTTCCGATAGAGGGCAGGATACAACTTTGCCTAACTGTATAACGGTTTTGAATAGATTCTCGCTTCTATGTTCGGGCAAACAGTTAATTTCAATGTTAGTTTGGCGACCTTCTTGCTCGAGTTGCGACAATCTTGTCTCCACGTCTTTAAGTTTGTCCTTAAGAAGAATATTTTCACCTCGAAGTTGTTTATTTTCTTCTGCGTATGACTTTACGGTATTTGCCAGTTCTTCATATTGACCGCATGTAAATTTTATGATTTCTTCAAATGATGCGAGTTGTTGTTTCAAGTGTGAAAAATCCTGGTCCATTTTCTCTTGAAAGGCAGCCCGAAGTTCACTGCGAATCAAATTCCGTAATTCTGACTGTTGAGCGTGGATTTCTTTACGTATAGCATTTTGCAATTCCGAACGAGGAATGTAATCCTCCCTTATAGACTCAGTAAGCTCCTCCGTAGATCGCGGGCGCCTGTGTGTAATGTTACAGCAATCCTCTGTGGTAGCTTCATTTGCTTGTGCTATGTTAGATTTAGCAGGCGTATTGTCGTTTGTTCATTGAGCATAGTGCTTAGGTCCTCCAGCGATTCTGCCATAAGGACTATATCGTCGGCAAATCGAAGGTGAGTGATGTACTCGCCATTGATGTTTATTCCGTATCCGTTCCAGTCCAGAAGCTTGAAAACGTCTTCCAATGCAGCGGTGAAGAGTTTCGGGGATATGACGTCACCCTGTCTTACACCTCTCTGCAATTGGATAGGTTTCGTACTCTGGTTCTGTAAAAAAAATGAGGTCAAACGATACTTTTACTAAGCAAGGATACGAATTTTATGACATAATCATAACTAGAATAATTTTTTGCGATTAATCTTTACGGAGCACGTAACGAAGTGCGCGCTAACGCGGGTAGTTTTCGCGCGCACTATACCCGTCGCCGTTAATCCCAGCACTACCTGTTGTAACACGCGAAACACGTGTCGTATTTTCGAGAGTGGTGCATCGCGCCTAGTGTGCTGGTGCTGGGGGTGGTAGTGCTGGAATTAACGGCGACGGGTATAGTGCGCGCGATTGAGGGAGGGTGGGAGGTCCCCTCAGGACACATCATTTTCTTTCTTTACGCGGAATTAAGCAAATTAGTTTATAACAACCCCATTATAATGGATTTTCGCAAAGTAACGCATGATTCTATCAATTATACATGACTCTAATGAAAAATACCTATTTAAAACTAAATATTTTGCAAACGGGCACCTGAATCGAAAAGATGTTCTTCCATACCCACGGTGTTTTTGAAAGACCATTTCAACGATACCCCATACGATAGAATAGACTTGTAAAAAAAATTTACTTCCATTTACCTTTATGGGAGGTATCCAAAATAAACATATTTTTTTTATTAAGATTTTATTTGACAGTTTTGTAGGCATAATTAATATCTCTAACTATGCCAAATTACAGATTTGTAGCATCTAGGGTCTCTGAGTAAAATCGCAGACGGACGGACGGACGGACATGGCGAAACTATTAGGGTTCCTTGTTGTTTAACCACGGAACCATAAAAACAAACATTGGTAAGCACACGAGATGCACAGATCATTCAGTCAATCTGTCAGTAATTATTTTGTTAGCAACATTTTAAAATTCTTTGGCGACAACCATTATTCCAACATAGTCTATACATATTTGACAAATGACATTGGCAACATGACAGTAAACAATAATAATAATAATAATAATAAACGTTTATTTCGGACATCATGATCCATATGGGTTAGTAACAATTGAGCTTATAACTAAAGTTAGTAATTTAACAATTCAACATAAAACACAGACACAGACAAACAGTCAAGACACTTTGTTGACACACACACACACAAGACACGTTGACACACACACACACACACACACACACACACACACACACACACACACACACACACACACACACAAGACACAATGTTTTATTTTATTTCATTAAATTTTATCTTACTGCTCTACTCTACTCTCCATATACTTGTAAACTTTAACTATGCCAAACTTCAGACTCCTTGGGCGCGCAATATGCTTTAAAAGGAATACAAAGATTTCTCTCCACGAATAATTATATAGAGACCTACTTTATTGAAATCGTAAGTATTTTATCTTGGTAAAACAAGATACGAGTACGTACTTTGTAACTAACTGAAATATTTTCCATGTTCGCTTTGAACGGAATTGAGAAGTAAATTTTTAACTTACTTCGAACTTAAAACTCCTGTATAAATTTCATTAATCCTCTTCAAACATTATTGTTTTGCATGACTAAGTTTTGTTTCATCTTTCATGTCCTGTTTCAAAAGGCAGTGATGCTACAAGACTTTAAAACTTCTCAATCAAAAGTTGTTGTAATGGTTCCAAAATTTGAAAGTCTACATTTTAATATATTTCAGAATTTTAAGATACGATTCGAAATTTATAGGCATAAGTGCGTGTTTATGTGCGTTAGTGTGTGGAGCGTTAGTGAAGTAATACTTTATTAGTACTATTATTTATTCTGTGGTTACGGTGACGTAACTTGTTACTTATATGTGACACATTTTACGTTACTGAATCGCATATCTCTACGAAAATTGTAATATTAAATTAATCGCATAATATTGAGTTGTTTTTAAAATCGATACTATAGCTTTTGTAAAACTTACTATTATCACCAAATGGCAATAATAATGAAAACAGAATGTAATTCACCCGCAAAATGTCATCATCATCATCATCATTCCTTCACAAGTCCAGTGCTGAACATAGGCCCACCCCAAAGAATGCCACAAAGCACGGTCCTGAGCCATCTGCATCCATCGACTTCCAGCATGTCTTACCAGGTCGTTCTCCATCTAGTGGGGGGTCGCCCTACACTTCGGCTACCGGTACGAAGCCATTAAAAAACCTTTTTCCCCATCGGTTGTCGGTTCTTCGAATGATATGGCTGGCCCATTGTCATTTCAGCTTACTAATCTGTTGGGCTATGTCGGTCACTCTGGTTCTACTGCGGATATCATCATTTCTAAGTTTATCATGCAGCGAAAACTCTGAGAATAGCATTCTCCATAGCTCGCTGGGTGACCTTGAGCATCCTCATACGGCCAGCAGTGAAGCACCACGTATAATTTTGAATGTGTACGCTGTTGGCCCTGCGGCCTTGACAGCTCCATCTAATTAGGCTCGTAAGTGAGCACTTACGAACTTGCCGGCGGCGAAGCGGCGCAAAGTGCCGTTTCGCCGACTGCGAGTCCCGAGGCACCCCGACCCCTGCTTTCGGAGTGAGGCTCCTCGAGCTGGGGGGGGGGGGGCTCGATGCGATTCAATTCCTCCTCAGTAGGAGGTACGAGTCTCGGCTTGAATCACTATCGCAAATTTTTATTGCGGGTCGCAAGGTTAGAAACGCCCCGTATCACGGCTGTTGAACCTCGTGTATGGGGTGTGTATGTGAAGACGCGTTCGCCGGCGAACGCGGTGTGCCCTAGTGTTCTGTACTAGAGTGGTGTCTGAGTGTGTGTGTGTGTGTGTGTGTGTGTGTGTGTGTGTGTGTGTGTGTGTGTGTGTGTGTGTGTGTTTATGTTAACTAAGCTAATTCCCACACCCGTGGAGGGGGATCGACCTATTTATAGAAGTGATCTCGTCGTCGGAATCAAGAAGAACGTTCTTGGGACGTCTCCTGTGGGGGGCAACATCCCTATCTGGGGTGTACGAGCCCGCCTCATTCACCAACGGATTTTTGTGTTCCTTAATCGAATCGAAGTATCTTAAGGATAATTTCTTAAGATACGACTGGATAGTGGGTATGTCGAGGTCGCGGTGAAGATCCGCGTTCCTTACATAATAAGGAGCTCCTGTGATCTGACGCAGGATTTTAATTTGAACGTTTTGAAGTTTTTGTAAACTTCTTTTGGAAACATGAGCAAAGGACACACCCGCGTATGTCATGATAGGACGTACGCAGGTTCTTAGGGACAGCTTACTTCTTTTGTTGACTAAGGCGTAAAGTCGATACACTACGAATTTTGCCTTATTCCTAACTGTTCTAATGTGCTGAGAGAAGCTCATTGTACAATCTAAGGTCACCTCCAGGTATTTCACCTCTCGGATCCATGGGCTTGGGTTGTCGTAGAGGGAGATCGTACCGTTTTTATATTTTTTAATTTTTGCCATTAATCTGTTATAAGCAAACAGAATAGAATAGAATAGAATAGAATAGAATAATTTTTTATTCAATATCGATTATTACATAATTCTTATTAAAAGTAATTTTTATCTACCACTGGTTCGGGAAATACCTCTGTCCTGGGAAGAACCAGCAAGAAACCCAGCGGGACTTTTTTTCAAAACCTTCTGTTAAAACAGATGGCTTTGCTCTTGTCAGGGTTCAGCTCGATTCTCTCACGAGCCTCCCCATAGTAAGATAGATAGAGTAAGAATATCCCATATCATACGTACTCCCTGGAGGAGGACAAACGTCTCCGCGTAGTAATACGCGGTATCCTCAAGGAATTCGACATGGCCTTCGTTAAGGAAGACCTTCTGAGCCAAGGCCTGACGGTGCAAGAGGTGCACCGCATGGCAAACAAGACGACCAACAACCCTTACAATCTGGTGTTGGTCACTTATTTATTTATTTGTTTATTCTTTATTGCACCAAATATTTGTACAAAAGGCGAGCTTAATGCTATATGGCTTTCTCTACCAGCTAACCTTGGGTAGAACAGAGAGTGAGTTTGGGCAGTTAAGTTGTCATGATATAATACAGTTCAAATATATACATGCAACACATACATAAAATATAAACATATAATATATAAATAAATACACACATTAATGCATATATATCTCATTGTATATATTTTATATATTGTCATTCTTGACCTCTCAGTCTTCTGAGAAGTCAAGAAGAAGATATTCGACGTACGTACAGTATGTCACCTCTCGGGGGTAACAATAGAACCCCCGCACAAGAAAAAGGTGCCTGGGCAGTGCCATAGATGTCAGCTCTATGGACACTCGGCCCGTAGCTGTTTCGCCCGTCCCAGGTGCGTAAAGTGCACAGGGGACCACGGCACAAAGGAGTGCACCCGCGGCGCTTCGTCCCCCCTGAGCTGTGTGTTATGCGGGGCGGTAGGGCATACTGCGAATTTCCGTAGATGCCCAAAAGCCCCCAAAGCACAAAAGCCGAGGGGAAGAAACGCTGGGGGTCGCGAACAGCCCCCTAAGCAGAAGGGAGCACAGGGCCCTCCAAAAAAGGATGGCCTCTCTCCCCCTGCCGTCGTTCCGGCTCCGGCCCCCAAGCAAAGTGCTTGGGCTAAGCCGCTGAGCTTGGCCAGTGGAACACCAAAGAGTGTGCCCACCTTACACCCGGCTCCAACTCCCGCGCGCGCACCGGCACCTTCAGTCGCCCGCGCTCCGCGAAAGGAGCCCCTATCTAAATCTAGCCGAGGATTTTAATCTGGTCTGCGACTTTTTTTTTTTTTTTTTTTTATAGGAGAGGGGGCAAACGAGCATGCGGCTCACCTGATGGTAAGTGACTACCGCCGCCCATGAACAACCGCAACACCAGGAGAATTGCAGATGCGCTGCCGGCCTTTTAAAAAGGAGTAGGCTCTTTTCTTGAAGGTCCCTAAGTCGTATCGGTCCGGAAAAATCGCTGGTGGTAAACAATTCCACAAGGAAGTTGTGCGAGGAAGAAAACATCTTCTAAATCGCACAGTGGTGGACCGCCAATCATCCAGATGGTGTGGATGGTATCGGGAGTTCTGCCGCGATGTGCGTTCGTGAAATTTGGCGGCTGGGATTAATCCGAACAATTCCTCAGAGCACTCCCCATGGTAAATGCGAAAGAAAATGCTAAGAGATGCAACATCTCTTCGCAGTGCCAATGAGTCGAGCCGATCGGAAAGGACTCGGTCGTCGACGATTCGAGCCGCTCTGCGCTGGATGCGGTCAAGTGGAAGAAGCTGGCACTGGGGAGCCCCAGCCCAGAGATGGGAACAGTATTTCATGTGAGGCCGAACCTGCGCCTTGTAAAGTTGCAGGCGTTGAGCCGGCATGAAATACTGTCCCGCTCTGCTGAGCACGCCAAGCTTTTTAGAGGCCAATTTGGCCTTCTCTTCCAAGTGACCACGAAACTGCACGCTACTCGATATGTCGACGCCAAGGATTCCGATACTGGCTGAGGCAACAAGGGGAGTACCTTGAAACTGAGGAGATACGACAAAGGGGTTCTTTTTAGCGGTAAACGCGCAAACTTGTGTCTTCTGAGGATTAAACTGGACTAGATTTAGTCGCCCCCAATCCGAGACTTTGTCCAGCAAAGACTCGACTTCAGACACAAGTTTGTTCCGGTACCCGGTGACGTTTTCCCGAGAAATATTGGCACGGCCTGTGTATAGAGCATCACCAGTGCTGTCATCCGCATAGCAATGAATGCTACCAGCTTGCAACATATCATTGATATGCAGAAGAAACATCGTTGGTGATAGCACGCAGCCTTGTGGAACACCAGCGTTAATAGGCTTGTAGTCGGAGCATGCACCGTCTACAACGACCTTGATGCTCCGATCTGCAAGAAAGCTGGTGATCCAATTGCATAATTTCTCGGGAAGCCCATAGGAAGGGAGCTTCGAAAGAAGCGCTTTGTGCCAAACCCGATCGAAGGCCTTCGCAATGTCCAAACTAACGGCCAATGCCTCCCCCTTGGACTCTACTGCCAACGCCCATCTATGAGTTAAGTAGACCAGAAGATCACCAGCTGATCGACCCCGACGAAAACCGTACTGGCGATCACTAATCAGCTGGTGATCCTCAAGGTACCGCATGAGGTGGCAGTTTACAACGGATTCCATTATTTTGGAGAACAAGGGGGTGATGGCGATAGGCCTGTAGTTGGACGGATCTGAGCGGTCGCCTTTTTTAGGGATCGGGTGGACAAAAGCTGTCTTCCATGATTTCGGGACTACGCCTAGGGAGTAGGAGTACCGGAAAAGACGCGTTAGAACCGGTGCCAACTCCGGAGCACACGTCCTCAGCACAATTGGGGGGATTCCGTCAGGCCCACTCGACTTGTGGATGTCAAGGGAGAGGAGTGCTCTGCGAACCGAGCGCTGTGAGAATCGCACATCCGGCATGGAGCACTCACACCGCGGGATGGTCGGCGGTGTGTTCCCCCCGTCATCAACAGTCGAGTTGGACGCAAAAAGGGAGCCTAAAAGGTCGGCCTTCTCTTTTGGGTCGTGGGCCAGTGAGTCGTCCTCCCTGTGCAGAGATGGTAGTGATGGCTTACAGAAATTCCCTTGGACAGCCTTGGCGAGAGACCAGAATGCACGGGTTCCCGAAGGAAGGCGAACTAGTTTCTCGCCAATTCTGCCTATGTGCTCTGACTTTGCCTTGGCAATAACTCTTTTGAAGGACCTGGAGGCGAAGTTATACTTCTTTTTGAGTGTGCTGGTGTTTACATCCCGAGTCACCGAAGCCGCAGCCCAGGCTTGATAACACTCCTGCTTACTGCGTAATGCAGTCTTACAGGAGCGACCAAACCAAGGCTGAGATCTGCCTCCGATGGGTACCACAGATGATGGAATAAATAGTTCCATTCCCTGTAGCACTACATCAGTGACAGAGTCAGCAACAGCGCTGGGATCATCCGGCGAGAAGCAAACCCGCGCCCATGGGTAGGAAGCAAAGAAAGACCGCATTCCGTCCCAATCCGCCGACCTGTAATGCCAAACACGGCGGCAACCTGCAGAACGCAACCGCGAAGGGAGCGTGAGTGGCACCACACTCCGGATCAGACAATGGTCCGAAGAGCCAAGAGGGGCATCGACGGAAACCTGATATCCGTCCGGATGAGAGGTCAGCAGAAGGTCCAACAGGGAAGGTGTATGATCCTCAACATCTGGAATCCGCGTAGGCGATGTAACCAGTTGTGTCAGACCATATGCCAAGGCAAAGTCATAAACAGATCTCCCCGCATGATCGGTTAAACGTGAACCGAGCCATTCGGCGTGGTGGGCGTTAAAATCGCCAAGGATCACGATCTCTGCGGATGGGACCTGTTGTAGCAAGGAATCTGTAACCATTTGGACGTGGTCGATGAGTCGGTCTGTTTCGGCATTACCGCTATGGGACCTATAGAGGCACACGTAGACGCGCGGATGGTCGTCGCTGTCTACGCGTAGCCAAAGGATGGACAGGTCCGAACCTTCAAGACTGCCGAGGCGTCGAGAACAGATGTCCTCTCTGACATACACGCAAACTCCAGCCCGAGGCACAAAGGAGTGCTCCAATTTGTACCCCGGGTAGGAGAGATACGAAGTATCAGCCGGAGAGGACACCTGCGTCTCGGTCAGAAAGAGCAAGGCCGGCTTCGCCGTCTCAAGATGGTAGTGGACGGCGTTTAGGTTCGAGTGAAGTCCCCTGATATTGCAGAAATTCACGGATAGCGTGGCAGGGGTCGCCTTGGTCTTGTTGCTCAGTTTGCCCCGAGCAGTTATTGTGTTGAGCGGAATTTTGCCCCCCCCAGAATACGCGGGGCAGCCTGAGCACCCACGCTCAGGAGTGGAATAGCATGGTCGTGGATGCTCAGCGAGGGATTCTCCAGGGGTACTGGTACCCTCCTGGGGTAGTTTTTGACGTAATTCCGCTACCATGTTGATGGGGGGGGGGGGGGGAATTGGGCATCCGGTCACCTGCACTCACCAGACGAAACGCGGAAGCAGAGCTTCCACTTCACGCCGGTATTCTGTGAGGTCGTGGTACTAACCCGGCTCGAGCCGGCCCATACGTGCAACAGCAAAAGCTGCTGCAAGGCTCTACCACCGTTAAACGACTTCGTAGACAGCTTTGACGTTAACGAGTTGCGCACTTTAGCGGACAAAATTAGGACGGCACGCTCTGCTAAAGAGCGCCTCCAGGTCTCCCTGGATCACATGTAGGTGATCGAGGCAATCAAGAACTTCAGGGCCAATTAGGCACGAAGTGTTTGTTTACTGTTAACTTGGCTCTGTTTTATTCTATTTATTATATTTTAATGTAAAATTAAAATATCATAACAACAGCTAGTATAAAACCTAGGTCGATAGCTGTTGCCTTCTACAATGCGCACGGCCTTAAAAATCAAATTGACGAAGTCCGGACCTTCCTCACTCATCATCAGATCATCATCATGCAAGAGACTTTTCTTAAGCCTAGCCTTAGAGACCCAAAAATAGCCAATTATAGACTTATAAGGAACGATCGCATAGGAACTAGGTTAGGAGGGACCCTTATTTATTATAGGTCGTCCCTACATGTAGTCCCCATAGACACGCCTCAATTAACTGATCTAGAGGCCTCCGTTTGCAGAGTAGCCATGACCGGTCATCAACCGATCACGGTAGCCTCTGTTTATCTTTCAGCAAATAAAAAGATAATTAAAAGCGATTTCGAAGCGCTATTCAACCTTAGTAATTCAGTAATACTAACCGACGACTTAAATAGCAAACACCAAGTCTGGTCCAATAACCTTAGGAAAAAAGCAAAAGGCGATCACATATTAAAGCTCAGTGACTGCCTGAATTTCGATATAATAGCTCCTCCGGAGAACACTAGATATTCCACAAATCTAAATCGTTGTTCGACCAAAATCGACTTAGCACTCTTCAGGAACGTAACCTTAACGTTACGCTCCATAGAAGTGGTGCACGAGTTAACATCGGACCATCGCTCGGTTATAATGTCGTTAGGACAGTCCAGCAATGAGGTTCTTCTAACCAAAACTGTTACGGACTGGCATAGGTTCGAGGCTAACCTTGAAACTATGAACCACGTATCAGATCCATAAGTGTGATGACTTACAACAACAACGCACCACGCACCACGTGACAGTGGCAACACGCACTGGTTGTACAGTCTCGTTTTTAAGATTTGAAGTATACCTGACGAGAAGATATGCCGTAATTTCCCGAACGCTGCCCAGCCGAGTTGAATCCGTCGATTGACCTCTCGATCGAAGTTGGACTTATCTAGTCGGACTATTTGTCCTAGGTAAACATACTCGTCAACAACTTCGAGCTTAGTAGTAGGATAGAATTGGAACTTCTGTGTCACTTGCTCTTGCTTTGTTCGAGCTGCGTGCCGCTGAAGGCCCCGATTCTCTCCATGAGATGTCCAAATTTTTAGTCTAATCAAATTTGTGACACGCTCGCAAGTTTCTACATTATAACAAATTATTTAACCAATGGTGTCGATCGCAATGGTCTAAGTGGTCGATTTAATTGGTTAGTATTACTAGCGGACTACAAAGCCTGATGATTGCGGTTCGATTCCCCCACAGTACAAAAATTAGTTTGCATGAACACGTTTGTTTTTATTGTTGGAGGCCTTTTCTATGTGTAACTAGCGAACGCCAGTAGCTTCGCCCGCACGGTTTACTCTTTTTTCTATCCCGCGGGAAAAAGTGTACTTCCACTACCAGTTGAGTTATTGAGCATTAAATTCAGAGCGTTTGTAAGATACTTCTGGTATTGTTGCATCTATATGATTAATTTCTAATGATACGACTGGTTTTGAATAACTTCATTATGGTCAGTGCTTATAAAACAATGTTGTTTTTTTTTTATAATTATACCTATTATAGCACAACCTGCTATTACTTGCACGAGTACAATTATCATTACCTTATTAGCAAAATCTATCGTGTCAATATAACACCTCTACAGTTTCTTCTATTTATAGCCAGGTATTCCAACATGTGTAGGAACCAAATTAAAAAGTGTGCGTAACTGAGCTTATGCTAATGTTTCATTTTTTTAAAGGATAAGGTGACAAACGAACACACAGTCCACCTGATGGTAAGTGGTTGCTGCGGCCCATAGACATCTACATCTATCCTCGTTCGCGAATCAAAATGCAGATGCGTTGTCACCCGTGAGGACTAAGATAGAATGCCTCTTTTCAAGTAAAAATAGTCTCCGGTTCTCTATACTCACCATACAAAACACAGCAGTGTTAAGCTGCTATTTTACGCCGGTATTTTGTGAGAGCATGGTCCTTTCCCGGTCGAGCCGACCCATTCGTGCTACTACTATTCCATTAATATAGCTCCAGTATGGCTCTACCACGTAAAAAGTATTTCATTATTGTTTTACTCTCATAGCGAGTGTACGTTGACTACAACGTTCGTCAAATATCTATATTGGTAAGTTTAATCAGTTTTACTATTCAGAAATTCAGTCGCCATTAATTTTTATTTGTTTTTTTTATTTTTATTTTGACTTCATACTTGTTTTGTTAATTATAGAACATGGTGAACACTGAAGAAAACATTGATTCTAATCCTATCACTAATCTGTATTACTATGCTCAGGATGTGGATAAATTTATACCAAATTATTACAACCAAGAGGAGCTGCTTCATGATTTAACACCAAATGAAATAGCTATAAACGAAGAGCAGCAATCGAAACCAAAAAAAATATTCCAGGAAGAGAAACCGTTCTCAAGAGTCATCATGATCATCATACATTATCCACAAAAATAAAGATAAAAGAGGTCGTCGTCTAATTAAAATGGAATCAACTATCTTAATGCTAATATTGGTGTTAAAAATGTCGGGGATTCAATGAATGATGAAGTGTTAGATGCTACAAATTGTCTTATAAAAAAAAAATGGTGAAAAATTATGTGGGAACTAGTAATTTAAGTAACGTATCTTGTAAAATAGAATAAAAGTTATTATAAATTGAATTTCTATAGATTTCTTTATATGATTTATTATAGAAGCAGCCTGGTGGCAATCACCTTATTATCAGTCTCAGTCTCAGTCATTAATGTATTCTTTAATATTATAACAACCTTCTTGTAAACAGTTTTTGTTAAAAATAATTTTCATCGCCATCTTTTCAGGCATTCACAAGTCCACTGCTGGACCTCTCCTAAGGAACGCTACAAGACATAGTCCTTAGCCACTAAAATCCATCGACGTCCTGCTTGTCGTACCAGATCTTCATTCAATCTCATGAGGCAATAATCTACATTCCGCATATCGGAACAAAACTGTCACTCGAAAACCTTTCTTTCCCATTGGTTGTCGTCATAATATGGTCAGTTGATGCTGCTGGGTCATAGCAGGTCAAACTGAAGTGGCATTCGCAATTCAGTTCACTAAACGAATTAATAAAAGATTTATTTTATTTACGAATTCTATATATTTGAAATACACTTGCTTCATTTTTTGTGATACTAATCATAATTTATTTAATTATAAATATTTTTTAGCTTACAGTTTTCGACAGTTCCCGTCCGCCAAATTTATTTAATGTTTACTTCATAATATATGTGTGTACTGACGAAAAATCGATTAAAATATAATTCGTCAAAATCCAACGACCAGTTTAGCAGATACAGACGTACATAAAAACAGAGTCGCCCGTCTAAATATTACCCTTCGTTCGAGTTACATCAAAGTGAATTAAAAAAAAATACCAAAACTTCTTGTTTTAGAAAGTTCTTGACAATATTTTAACGAAGTATAACTTAAAACTTTAAAATCTTTCGAACGAATGATTTATTAATATGGAAAGAAACCGGTGACAACTAAAATAAATGTGCATAAATTTAACCGAAATATAATCGCATCACGACTTAAAACGCGTGAAACACCTACGTTAAAATTTTAACATAAAAGATGGCACACTTTTATATTCAAATCTGTTTTAATGTTAAGCAAGCACATGTGAACATTTCGCAAACATCGTTTTACGATTTCAGTGAAATTGTGTATTGTATAGCTTTCATGCTTTTTGCGTTTCTTAAAACATAGCCAAGTTTTTTTTCAATTGGTTGAGTATATTGAGCTGTTCTTAACCCTCAGGTATTCGCGTTGTTTTTGGTAACATACGCGTTGGGTTTAGAAGTATCCCCAACGAAAGTTAGGTAGGTTTATAAATAGTTATTGGAAATAACTTACATATTCATAACTAACGCAACACAAGACAATACATTTGTTATTTATACCGTTTATTGTGTGTTTAATCAGTCTTAATAATAAGTTTTATGTCTTTAAAAAAAACATGTCTTTTTGGTTTTTGTTTATAAGGCGCTGATGAAATGCCATTAAAATCAACTTAAAATTTAATTTTAATTTAAAAAAAAATTTTTTTTCTACAAAATAGAATAAATTATGAAGTAAATATAAAACTAATAAAAAACAAAAAAACTATAAATAATAAAAAAGTACAGAATTTAAACATAGGTAATATGTGCTTACAAATTTTTTCGTTTTCTCTGGGTTCACAGGACAAACAATAATTTATTGGCTTTAAATGAGGTTCACAAATAGTTTTTGCAAGTATTACATAATTTCTCCCGGCTTTTCTTCTTCGCTAGGAGAAGAGTCTCCGCTTTGCTCAATCTTCGAATCGTGTTTACTGTTCTTGATCGCCATTGTCACAAATTTCTTCTTCCGGGTTATTTCTTTTTACGTCTTCACATTCTGAGTCAGAACTGTCTTGTATAAGTCGTGAAATATCATCATCACGGATATAGTGTACCAAACGGACTCCCAGGTAGAAAAGAAGTCCTACAATCAGCGTATAGTTGTTGGTAGTTCGGATACTTCGAAATCTTTTTATAAATAATTCTTCTGTACGTGGGTTTGTCACTGAAATCCTCCAAAACAGCTTCTTATTTTTGTGTGTGTTTGAGTGGATGGTTCCTTGGTTGGTTTAGATTCAAGATTAAGCCCGGTAGGTGGCACTGTTGTCAATATCCAGAAATCACCCGTGTCAGAAATCCAGCTAGGATCGCTAGTATAGTATGAAACTACCAAGGAAAAAGTGTATTTATAACACGATTGAATCAACAAGGTTTCAATTATTCATGTGCTAGTTGCACATAAATTGAAATATTGTTATTACTAATATTACTTATTTCATTAAAGGATTCTCCCATTTAAAAAAGAGGTGTCAAAAATACATTTAATTTAAACTGAATGTTTTAATTTAATTTTAACGGCTTGTACTTATTTTTCATCATCATAAAATCGGATTACCTTTGTAGCCTTCAAACAGTGGAGTATTTAATTAAGGTTGCTTCTTTGCAACAGAATGTTAAATTATTTTGTGCCTATCGTATGTTTAAAAAAATTTGTAATTGATTACCCGTGACTTACATATGAAAAGAATTTTAAAGAATTTAGTAATTTGCTAAATAGTGGAGCCACACTGCATCTGTATTATGGTTACAGTAAGAATGAGTTGCCTTAACTGGGAAAGGACTACGCTCTTGTAGAATGTCAGGGTAAAGTAATGAGAAAAGTAGAACGTTTTTAATGGTAACGTGACATACAATCTAACAGTGGGTTCACACATTCTGCCACAATAAAAAAGTCTAGTATACGGTTTCCAGTAACATACGCAAACATAGAGTGTTTTCCCCACTATACGGTAAAGCATAATTTGCTAGAAACGTTTTCATAAAATGCTCAAAACTTATGAATACGAACGCTTTAGATTTTTAACGTATACAATTATGTACGTTAGGGCTATTATAAAACGAATAAAATAAATCGTATTTAGTATAAATTTGTGGTAGGACTTTTTTTCGGCTTAGGAATCTGTGTAGGTGGGTGACACTCTCTTATATATTTTTGATTTGAAGAGTACAGAGATACAGTATAATTCAGGCTGTGAGGCATTCTATCTTAGCCTTCAGCTTGGAGGTGACATCATCATCATCATTACAGCCCTTCACAAGTCCACTGCTGAACATAGGCCTCCCCCAAAGAATGCCACAAAGCACGGTCCTGAGCCGAGGTGACAATGCATTTGTATTTGTATTTGTTTGAAATTAGCTCTGGGTGTCCATGGTCTGTAGTAGCCACTTGTCGTCAAGTGGATTTTAAGTTTGCTTTTCACTTTTGTTTCATAAAAAATAGGGTCACAACCCATCTGTATTTTGATTTGTAATTATTATAGGCCTATACATCTAATTTTACCATCACGTGGCCTTGTCTATCAACCTTATTAAGGTTGATAGACAAGGCCACGGGATTTGATAGTATCAAAGAATATTGTTCCTTAATACAATTTTAACAAAAAGCATAGATGCACATATTATTATAATTTAAGAACTTTTCACAACTGGGCCTTACATTTGCATTATCCGAGCAACTTGAGTTCGACTTACGTCAGTACTAATAAAATATTTATTCACAAGTACTTAATACTGATTTACAACGAATTTGGCAAGTACTGATAAACATCGTAGGAGAACGCCATGAGTTTCGTGTACAAGATCATGTACATCATCTATATGATCCTGTTATATAAAAGAAAGGTCTATAACCAGTGGTGAGTGAGTATTATAAGTCAGAGGATGCAGGTGGCACGGAACCCTTTCTTGTGACATATATTGGGGGAGACCTATGTTCAACATAGACATATGAGAGGTTGATGATGAGAGTTTTTTATTTTTACTGTCCATTTTGTAAACATTAATATATTTTTATGATATAAGATTGATAGTGGAATAAACAACCCATATTAGTTTAGGTAATATAAGACAAGGTAGTACATTACAGTCATTTTATGAAAACAGAAGCGTTGTCATCCCTAAAAGATAGAATTAATGACCCACGTCTGAAACGCAGCAATGAGTCGGCTGCTACTTGCTGCGACAGAAATGTATAAGTAGTTGGTACTAACCTGGTACTATCCTGAAATGGAGCCATATCAACCAGAAATCATCATAACATTAGCAGTTCACTGCTAGAGCGAAAAGCCTCTCTAATTCGAGAGGTTTTGTTGAAATTATTTTCCTTGACACAAAGTTTATCAAAATAATTGTGGTGTGATATAAGTTGTGTTTGAATATGCTACTTCGCCGTATTTTGAAGAAAGAAATAACTAAATCCAATCATGGCAGCAGGTTTTCTATTTCCAGTAATGATCCAATTATACTCAGATTTGTTACATAATATATTTCTCTTATAACGAGAGCAACAAACATTGTTGTTTTTAAATCTGAATACACTATGAGACTCGTCTATGTTTGCAAGTTGGTACCGTTATAGTATTGCCGAGAATGGAAATAAAATAACAACTTCCATTTTGTCAAGCACTAAATAGTTCACTAGTGCCTTAAACAGCTTTTTTATTTCTCTATGAATACATCATGCAAGACGGTTATGACGTCTATATCCATAAGATTTTCCTGAAATTTCTTAAATTATTCGTATCTACGAGATTCATAGGTCAAATGGGGTATTGGGAATATCTAACGCTATCGTCAAATAGAAAAAAATATTTTCCCTGTAGAATAAAATTAACTTATTAGAAACGCGTGTTACACTCCTGAATCTCAACGTTCCCTCCCCTCCCCCTTAGCAGTGCAGTAGTTTCGGTAGTTAACAGTTAAAGACGTAAAAGTGAAAATTCCGTACGCGTGCACTTACGTACGCGTTTACATAATGTATTTATTAAATAGGTGACAAACGAGCACACAATCCACCTGATGGTACGTTTTAAGTATTAATAAGTGATGTGGCCCATAGACACCTACATGTAACCGCGGTTAAGAATCAAAAGGTAGATGCGTTGTCGCGTATGCGGGCTAAAATAGTATACCTCGCTACCAGCACAAACGGTCTCTGTTTCTTTACACTCACTATACGAAACAAAGCTGCATCATTCTACTGTTTCACACTCGTATTCTGAAACCACTCTACATATAGTACACACTTGAGAAACATTGTATACCTTGTGAGTATATAATTGATAATGCACTCTTATAGAGTGTATTATAAATTATGTAAGTTTAGAACTTTTAAAAGGAAACAAAAACAAAATCAATTCGTAAATATATTGCATTGTGAAGTTAAAAATATAATACGATTAAAATATATTCGGCTAACAATTAAATTTGTCAAAGACGTAAATATAATTTGAAAGGTAAAAAAGTATTTTACCTTCCAAATTATATTTTTTTATTTATGCTTATCAAAAGTCTACTACTGAACCTACGCCTCGCCTATAGATTTTCTTATAGGAAGGATATTTGCCATGTTTGCCAAGCTTGGCAGGCGGGTTAGCATCCGTAGTTTTGTTAAATTATTTTTATTTTTAATCAGGCAGATGCTGCTCCCAAAATTTTTTATATGATATATGTATACTATTTTAGCCCGCATACGGGACAACGCATCTACCTTATATGAGAGAGTAATTCTTGAGACTGTCCATTTGTAATAATTCTATGTTTACCAGTTATATTAAATAGTTCCATAAGAAGGGTAGCTAGGAGATGTTTGCCCGTAAGGGATACTTAAGGGTCAAAGTACCGTCAGGATCGGGACTTTTCCTTTTGCAAATAGTTCCTTATAATGATGTCATATTCCCAAAATGAAATAGGATATTTTTGTAAGAAGTAAATATCTCTTGAGAACATTTTCCGAGCTTACATCAAAATATGCTTCAATAATCAATAGAGAATCGATGGAGTTATCTTCTAAATACCGTTAAAACAAAGGTAATGATGTTTGGCTGTGTGGCCACCCCGGTGACAAGTAGTTAAATAATGTTCTCAAATAGTTTTGTAAAAATAAATATTGTAATTGATAATTTCAACATCAAATTTAAGTTATAGTTATTAATTACGAAACAAATTGTATTATGTAGTAAATAAAAGTGGTAAATATTTAAATAAATAAATGTTTAGTGTCTCAACTTAATGTGACAGCACGTAACGAACATTGTTTAAACTCAACTGAACAAAGTTACTGTAATTCTTGTTATTCTTTTTAATATTTACTACTACTATTTTTAAAGTGTTGTTATTGTTTGCGGATTTCATTTTAAATAGTTTTTTGATAATTTAATTTGAGATCTGTAATTAGAATCTTACAATTAAATATTTACTTACTCTGCTTCCTTGATTTTCCATCTTTGCAACGCCAAGACACGCTAGATGAGAACCAACTTAATCTTGCGCTCGAAGAACTCAAGGTGTCCAGCGAGCAGTGTGAGATGTTACTTACAGAAAGGGATGACAATGAAAAGGAAATAATAATAAAATTTCGAAAAACACACAAATAAACTGATATGGTAAAGTTACATAGAGACTATACAGATATTTTAAAGAAAAGTAAAGGGATCAGCCCCAAGGGACACTAAGCTCGAAGTTGGCGACAAGTATGTTTACCTGGGACAAATAGTTCGACTGGACAAGTCCAACTTCGATCATTCAACCGACCTGTCAATCGACGGATTCAACTCGACTTGGCAGTGTTCGGGAGGTTACGACGGCATACCTCAAAACAAGATTATTGAACCAGTACGTATTGCTAGTGATGACTTATGAATCTGATACGCAGTCCTTCACTGCTAGTCGTATGAGGAAGCTCAAGATCGCTGAGCAAGCTATGGAGAGGACTTTTCTCGGATTTTCTCTGCGTGATAGTCTTAAAAACGAGGATATCCGCAGTAGAACCAGAGTAACCGACATAGCCCAACAGATTAGTAAGCTGAAGTGAAGGTCTATTAATGTTGCGTCATTTATATATATATTTAAGATAATCATCAAAGGTTATTTATTATATTAAATTTTTCGATATCTCAAAAAATCTCCAAGTTTTACGGAAAAAATATAACTGGCATTTCTCTCTATATTTCGTGAAGTTTCATCATCATCATCATTACAGCATTTCACAAGTCCACTGCTGAAAATAGGCCTCCTCAAAGGCATGCCACAAAGCACGTTCCTGAGCCACCTGCATCCATCGACTTCTGCATGAAGTTTAAATACAACCAATGCTGCCATTACGAAGATTAGCCCAGACAGATAGAGAGACAGACGGAAAGACAGACAAAATTTAGAAAATGTTTTTTTTTAAATAGAATATGGATAACAAACGAGCGCAGTCCACCTGATGGGAAGTGTATGCTGTGGCCCATATTTACATTTATCTTCGGTTAGGAATCAAAATACAGATACATTGTCACCCTTGATAACTAAGATGATAAAGATAAGAATGCCTCATTTCTAGTAGTAAGAAAAAAAGAAAGAAAGAAAACTTTATTTGACATCACAAAGAAAAAAAAAAATAAAACAACACGAGATATAAAAAACAGGATTTTTGTAAAGTCAAAATTAAATAAGGTTCCTATTTCAGCTAACAGCTGCAGAACTAAGTGACAGCAGCGCTGATTTTCAAATAGAGCCTAATATTGTCTTCGCGGACGGTCATACATTACCTAAAGCTAAAACTTAAAGAAAAATATTCAGTGTGGAGACAAAATCAGCATTATAAGAGTTTTGGAAATAATAATACATTGTTTTAAGAATCATAAACATAAACTTACATATGTACCCATATATATATATATATATATATATATATATATATCTATACATCCATACACACTTATATATTTACTTATATGTTTACATACATGATAAAGTGCTCAAGAGCTCAACAACGTGAAGTATATCCTCTAATCTTAATAAAATAAACTAAACATTTGAATTTAATTGAAGACCAAGAAGATTTAACCACACCATCAACGAAAAGAAACAAAACAGTAAGTGATCTGAAAAATAGTGTGGAGATAGAAAGATAAATAAAAACATTGAGTCTTACAGTCACCATATCTTTTTAGCATTAAATGGAGGCCCTTTAAATGGTGCACGTAAAAAAAAAGTAAATTTTTAAAATTACGAGGGATTAAGGTTTGTTTTAGAATTAATATCATTTTTTAAAATATTCCTATAGTTTTAGAGCACGCATTGGTGGCAGCAGATCGTTCCAGCAACGAGAAGCTGCGTACCTGAAGGACCCTCTAAATGCCATTGTTCTATGTTTCGAAATAACAAAGACTTTAGTACATTTTTACGTTTAGGATATTTTGATTGTTAGCTAACCGACACTAATTTGTCATATAAGTACCGAGGAGTTTTCGATGCAAATATTCCAAATAATAGAGTAGCAAGGTGTAATTTTCGACGCGATGACATTTTTAATAAGCCTGCATTATTTAGAAAAGAAGTAACATGCGTACGAGGTGGTATGGGGAAGCAGAACATCACAAATACATTCTACACACGCTGTATGAGCCTCTGAGTTCTATTCATTAGACAAGGTCCAAATACCACGTCGCAGTAATTTAATTTGGACAAAATTAAAGACTCACATAGTCTTATCCTCATTTACTCTGTTAAGTATGGTCTGATTTTATATAAGATTTTTAATCTATAAAAACAGTTTCGTACACTTTCTCTGACATGTGCTTCAAAACGCAGGTGGTTGTCAAGCTTAAGCTTAAAGCTTCTAGCCTCGGAGATTTGATCAATTGAACTGTTTCCAATTTTTAAATCTATTGGGACATTTACAAGTTTAGCAATCAAATTTTTTGATCCTATTAAGAACTTTCATTTGCCCGGGTTAAGAACCAATGAATTTAACTTTGACCAAGCAGAAATAATCTCTACATCGTAATTTATTTTATTAATAGCTTCAAGAAGACCCGATGGCGATTGTATGAAGGAAAGCTACATTTGCAGGTCATCAGTATAGGTGGTAATGTCAGTGTTTAATTTTCTTAACGATATCAGTAGCGTGAAAAGAACAGGCCCAAGTATTGAGCCCTGTGGAACACCTCGTGTAACAATCTGGGGGACTGATCGAATCCTAGTACCGTCACTTTTAATACGTTGTTGCCTTCCATTGAGATAACTGTCAAACCATTTGACCTCATTAGCATCAAAACCATAGAATGACAACTTAACCATAAGTAATGACTTATCGATTAAATCAAACGCTCGGGAGAAGTCAAAGAGCACCAGAATTGAGCACATACCTCTATCTTGAGCTGCTAGTAGATTATCGATTACCTCAAGCAAAGCCGTAATAGCGCTGTGGCCCTTGCAAACTCCAGATTGCATAACAGGCAGTACGCCATTGATTTCAAGGTATTCTGTCATCTGCTTGCAAACTACCTTTTCTAGTATTTTGGAAATACAGGGCTACATACTAATAGGTCACAGGTCTTTAATCAAAAAAGGGTTGATCTTCTTTGATAAAGGTTTGACAATTGCGAGTTTTCATAAATCTGGAAAAACCGTACTCTGGATCGATTTATTTATAATAGCAGTAATTGTCATTAATGATTGGGATAGAGTCATTAAAACATCTGTAGGGAGATATTTTCGGTACCAACGGCATTGGATTTAAGTTCTTTAATAGTATTTAATATTAATTCTTCTGCTACTGTAGACAAAGTAAGATTATCAGAATTGTGCCTATTGTGTTTAAAGTAAGAAGTATGAGTAATTGGTACCGGGTCAACCCCTGGTATATTTAGGAAATGTCTATTTATCAAATCAGGGTCATTAAACTGATGGGGAAGTTCCTCAGTCTTAGTCGTGGTGGGCCCATTCTCCATAAAAAAATACATTGTCTCCTTTGAGCCATCATTCAATTGCGCACTAGCTACGGTTTCAGGTGTGTGTAAATTACCTTGAGTTCAATTAAAACTGAATATAAATATTTTGTAAAACAAATATTTCATAAGCTTCTTTCTCTCTCAAAATTGAGGTATTTTCCCGATGAAAAACATTACGATGATTGCAATGGCGATTTGTATATTAATTTACGACAACGTGGCCATGTTAATAAATATCTCTTGAAAAATAGGTAATATTAATTCTGGGTGTATTTAAAAAAAACAACGTATTTTCCTTTTTCCAACGTTGTATCTACGTTATGATAAAGTACGAATGGGTCTTCTCGGCCGGGGAAGAGACTGCGCTCCCACCTAATACCAGCGTAAAATAGTAGCCTAATGCTCCTGTGTTTCATGTGGTAAGTGTAGAGGTTTGGAGACGCTTTTTACTAGAAACTTTAGATTGAATGTCCAATCTTAATCTGCATCTGAATTTTATTTCTTAACCATGAATAAATAGATGTTACTCACCATCAGCCTTATCCTATAAAAAAATAAATATTCTATATTTTACATATTTTCACTATGTAATAATTTTCCATAATAAGAAGTCAAATCTATTCCTAGTGTATAAAGAGTAAATAAAGTATATTTTAAAAACTGTATGTAAAGTAGATATTTACATAAACAATTATTAAATTATAGGTTGAAGTTAAGCCACAAGTTGGTTACTGTACCAGTGGAAACTCAAATGACTACGTTAACACGACATGGTTAATGTAAGATATATGAAACTAATTACATAATTTACCTAAGAATACTGATTACAAATGCCTACGATATGACACACTAACATGGAACTGCTATGTAAATACAAATTATCTCCGTTGTCTGAGGCTTGTGATCGTAATTGAACTTAGGTGTTAAGATGTACGTTTTGAAGAAAAGTAAAGCTCCTTTTTAACATACTATATACTTACATAGTATTTCTACTTGCAAGAACCTTCTCCGCTGTTGTATTTTGTTTTGAAGGATAAATAGTGTCAGTGTAACTCTATATACAAGTTACTAGCTAATGCCCATGCTAAATTCTAATGCTAAATGCATTAGCATTTAGCATTAGAAATTTAGTCATATCGAAAAAAAAATTGATATTCTACTAAGAGATAAGAAGATAAGAATATCAATTTTTTTTTGATATGACTATCGTAAAATCCGTTCTTAAGGAGCGTCTACATGGGTATGGGTACGAAGATGACGATGATCATGATGATGACGTTGATCATGACGATGACGATATTCATGACAATGAAGATGATCATGACGATGACGATGATCATGATCATGACGATGAAGATGATCATGACGATGACGATGATCATGACGATGACGATGATCATGACGATGACGATGATCATGACGATGACGATGATCATGACGATGAAGATGATCATAACGATGACACACTTACTAAATTTCAAGTCAAGGTGTTTTAGAGATCTCGATGAGTCAGTCGCATTTCGCTTATATAAAAAGCAATATATATGTAGATTACCTCAGAAGTGATAACGGAATCTTACAACTTCTTAACTTCTTAACGGAAGCTTACGGAAGAGTTACAACTTATATTTGTCATTCAACGTTAATTTCTCAATAATGTATATATTACAATATATATGTTATAATATTTGTTGCATGATTGATAAGAGTATTTGATCCTAATCTGCTTCCTCTACCAGTCGGGTACTCCCCTGAATCCTCTAGCTGAATGGTATGCTACAATGATGACATAATTTCAAATATTACCGGAATAAAAAATAGTAACGTTATATTGTCCAGCTGTGAACTTTTAGACAACGATGATGAAAAAGAAGAATAATACACATGTAAAACGACTCCACGTCACATACAAAATAAAATTCTTAACGTGGTAATTTTCCTACTACCTTTAATTTCACTGAAATTGTCGAGGAATCAATAGGATAGTGGAAAATAAACAAAATCGATAAGATCAAATGTTTTTCCATTGACTTACAATAGCCGGCCCAATTTAGCTTTATATAGGTTCAATCGATGAAACCTCAATAAAGTGTTTTGTTTAAACTCTATTTCAGGGAAGTATAAAAGTTGTTGAAAAAATAAGTAAAATAATCGTTGAGAATTTGGAAAAATTTATCGTATTCCACTTTTATCTTAAAACAGGCAGAGTTGTAAATAAATTATGTTGTAGATTCATTCAGAAGAAATACGCTCGCTAAGAATACCAGTGTAAAATAGCAGCGTTATGTTGCTCTGTATCGTGGTTAGTGTAGAGAACCGGATACTACTTTTACTGGAAACGAAGCATCCCATCTTAGTCCTCAGAGGTCACAATACATCTGCATTTTGATTCTTAATCGAGGATAGATGTAGCTGTCTATGGGCCACAGTAACCACGTACCATCAAGTGGACTGTATGCTTGTTTGTCACCCTTACTCTATATGAAAATCCCTTATAAATCAGAACGCTGGGCACAGACCTATTGCCATTTCCAAGAATTGTATAGAGCTAAAATTGCCTTACTAGTTCAGTACGCCGCTCCTATGAGCGCGCCGCGCCTATGGGGGAGGCCTATGTTCAGCAGTGGGCTTTAATAGGTTGTAACGTATATAGCTATGTGAATAAAACCATTTATTCACAATGAAATTCAAAAGAAACCATTACCAAATATATGTATACTAACAATGTATATACGAGTACTACGCAGGAAAGCAATATAGGTTGTCGTTAGTAACGAACCAACATTCTTTTAACATATATTTGCGTTTCTTTGTAATTTACAAGTATATTTACTGTGAAACATCCACATTCTGACGTTCCGGACTTTATGTCGTCAATTTATTTTGATGATTAAATTACATTTCTGTCTATTCCGGTAAACAATGAAATTGTAAAGATGTATTAATATTTTTAAATTACTGTTAATATTGGGCGAGCAAATAATGTAAAAGAGAAAATAAAAGATTCAAAATATAAACTTCGTTCAGTAACGGGATTGTTACCGTTTGCTAACTGTGATGGCATAAAATTTATTTATGGTACATAATAGTACCTGGTCGAGTGATATTTGCTCAGCATTAGATAAAACAAATCTATGTTAATAAACTTGGTAAGTAAAACATTATTGGTTTAATAAAAAATTTAATACAATAATACCTTAGAGCATCTTCCAAGAAACTAAAATATACCAATTATATATTATACAAGATGAGCTCACTTCAAACATAGGTTATACTTGTTTGTTTTCGCTTAATAAGGACACAAAATTTAAATTGCAAATACAATCTAAACGAGTTGATTATAACAATGATATGAGTATTTTAATAGCCTCAGCTGCCGACTTTATATTCAATGGAAATTTTATTCAGGAATGCTATAATAACGGCTTTAAATTTATTAATACAACAATACAATACAAACACTCACGCCTGTCACCCAGAGGGGTAGGCAGAGATACATACTTCCTTTTGGCGCGATCCTGACACACCTCTCTCGCCTCCTTTACATCCATATATTTACGCATACACGCTCGTCGGTTAAGGGTACTCCTAATCTGGCCCATTTTCAATATATCGCCGATTTGGTCGATAAATCTTCGTCTAGGGCGTCCATTCCCGACTTTGCCGTTCACTTCTGAAACATAAATTTGCTTTGTCACTCTTTCCTCGTTTATTCTTTCTACGTGACCAAACCACCGAAGCATTCCTTTTTTAATCCTGGTCACAACGTCATCTTGCAAACCACACTTTTCTCTTATCAAACTATTTCTCACCCTGTCATTCAGATTCAGCCCTAGCATACTCCTTAATGACCGCATTTCTACAGCCTTTATTCTACTCTCATGCTTCTTCTGTCATACCCAACTTTCACTAACATACATTAAAGTAGGGACTAACACAGCATTATGAATTGCCAGACGTGCTTCCTTTGACACATTCTGACTCTTCATAATAGCGTGTAGAGTCCCAATAACTCTATTTCCTGCGTTCAATCGTCGTTATATATCCTTATCATATCTACCATTCCTGCTAAATACACATCCCAAATATACAAACTCATCCACTTGCTCAATCAACTCCCCTTCTATTCTTATTTCACACAACGTTTTACTTTCTTTTATTTCAAAAACCATCACTTTCATCTTACTTGCTTTCACTTTCATACCCCTTTCTTTTAATGAAAAGTTCATTAAATTAACCATCATTTGCAACTCGGCCGCCGACGATGCAAATATGACTTGATAATCGGCGTACAAAAGGTAATTGACGGTTAACTCACCCATTCTCAACCCACATTCTTCAACTTTCAAAGTTTGCAAACAACTGTCCATAAATAGGTTAAACAGGCACGGAGAAGCTACACAGCCCTGTTTGACATCTTTTTAAATGCCAAACTAGTCCGAGTAGGTCCCGTTGATCCTGACACTAGCACTAGAGTCCCTATAAAGATACTTTAATGCCTGTATCAGATCAGCGCTCAACCCAAATGAGGTCAGTGTTTGCCATAACACGTTCCTGTCCACTCTGTCATAAGCATTTTCCAAGTCCATGAACGTACAAAAAACTTTCTGGTTTTTGGCCGAAAATTTCTCCGCAATCATGCGCATGGAAAATACTTGATCCGTACACCCCATCCCCTTTCTAAATTCAGCTTGCACATCCCAAATTTTTCCATCAGTTTCTTCCATAACTCTTTCAATTAACACCTTAGCACACAGTTTACCCACAAAGCTAAGCAAGCTGATACCACGGTAATATTTACAGTCCTGCTGCGACCCCTTTCCCTTATATATTGGGACTATAACGGCTTTGCACCAGTCTTCCGGTACCCGCTTCAGTTCCAAACATAAATTAAACAAGATGTACAACAGGCCTGCAACCACACCCTCTCCAGTCCTTAGAATTACGAGTGATACTCTATCATATCCGGCTGCCTTATCTGCTTTCATGCTTTTCATTGCTTTCATTATTTCATCTACACTTATCTCCCTAGCTCTCCACTTCTTCCGGAATTTCTATTTCACTTACTTCAGGCGACTCTTGACTCTTAAACTCGCTTTCAAAGTATTCCTTCCATCTCTTTAAATTCGAAACTTCATCATTCAGCATGCAGCCATTCTCGTTTCGTATAGTATTTATTCTAGGTTGTTTTAAATTTCCCCTGGCAGTCCTACGAGCTTCCAGAACATTTTAATATTTGCCTGGAAATTATCAGATATTCTTCTATCATTCTTTTCTATCCTTTCTTTCTTTTTCCTTTCAAAAATTATAAATAATAATAAATCTAGCCATGCTCTCTTCTTTGCTTCAACTTTCATCCCACCACAACGTATTACTTCTCCTTTCATTCGTTCTCTTACTTACACCACATACTTCGGTGGCTGTATCAACCAAAACTTTCTTAACTTTATTCCATACATTCTTCAAGTCTATATCATTCATACATAATTCATTCAACACACTTATATTTTCCCTCAGTCTGCATTTATACTTCTCTTTCACACCTTCATCTTGTAACCTCTCTATTCTTATACGCTGTAACGCAGTGGTAGACACAAAAGTCCGATGCTGCCAACGCTTCAATAGACCATTAATTCGGCATAAGACCTAGTAATGATCCGTCCCTACGTTGGACCCACGGTAAACCCTTGTATCTACCACTGCGTTCCTCATTTTTTCATCCACAATTATGAAATCTATCATGCTTCTATCATCCCCTCTTTCCCAAATATACATGTGAATCCTCCATGTGAATCCTGTGGGGTATCAATGGATAGGTCTTCAAAAATGATATTGAGGTTCTTTATATAATTCTTTTCTAAACTGAATAGTTTGCGCGAGAGACACTTCCAAAGTGGTAAAATGTGTGCCCCCCCCCCCCGTAACTTCTAAAATAAGAGAATGATAAAACTAAAAAAAAATTATGATGTACATTACCATGTAAACTTTCACCGAAAATTGGTTTGAACGAGATCTAGTAAGTAGTTTTTTTTTAATACGTCATAAATCGTAAACCGCAAGTTACCTTTCATTCAATCAACTCAAATATAAAAATAAAAAAAAAACATTTCATTTCATAGACATAAACTTTATGCACAAACTGTGAACCATTATTTACTAATAATAAATTTGTAAAAGGTAAAGTAAATTATAACTATAATTCGCGCGGGGAGTGGTTTGATCGGTAGCGGGTACACAGCGCGCGGGGGCAGGTTCCCGACTGGAGCGGGCAGACACGTGAGGGCAGACACGTGGGGGCAGACGTAGTTGACACTCGTGCGCACGGAGCTAATTTTTCGATACATTTGCGATTGCTAAATATTGTACGTTTACATTTTGATAATGTTTTCGTTGGATAAAATTAATTTCAATTACTTACATAGAAATTATCTTGCTGCTACGGAACCCTTCATGGGCCAACCCGACCCGCATTTTGCTGCTTTTTTTGTTAAATAAATAAAATCACACATGGGAAATCACCATATACCACAGAATGTAACTAAAATTGTATAATCCAATTATGTCCGATATTTTACAATCGAAGTAAGTTAATAAGTATTAATCACAATTTTATATAGATTGACAATTTTATATTGATTAATTATATGTTTTCAGATATTTGAAAGCAATTCCTACGTATGTAAGACTTTAAAGGAGTGATGGACCCACGTAAACGGCGTGGCATTCGTCACAAACAAGTTTCAGTTCAGACTGGTCGCAATTTCGAGACACGTTATAAAAAGCATTTAGCCATGTACAGGAATTGCAATCCCGATAAATCCCATTTTGCCAAACATCTTTTGGACACTGGACACAACCTAGCCAACGACCACTCCTTTAAAGTCTTACCATATGTGTAATAAAGGGCTGCGGCTGTGTGTGCTGGAACAGTTAGAGATATTAAAAAGTAATAATAGTACCGTTGCATTGCTGAATGAACAAACAAATGTTACTAACTCACCTCTCTTAAATATCTTTAAGCCTGCTCTCTAATAATAGAAAGCCTCGCAATATGGTCGTTTGTCACCCTCACGGTGATCGGCGATTGGTTGCGTGATTGGAGGGTGGGCGTTGCGCGGCGGTTGGTTTTTAATTTTACAAACGGCTGCGTAAGTCGGTGATTGGTCGCATGTTTTATCGCATGACGCAGTCGCTCGCTCCTTAAGTAGAGAGCGGTGGCGTCATCGGTCTGTATAAAAGGCACTTGTTTTGGCTCGCCGCTCACTTAGCGGTTAGCCACCGTAGAGTCTATATCACCTGAGGATGCCTCGTGTAGAGGCGAAACACGTGTCGTATTATCGTCAGTGGTGTGTCTTGCCTAGTGTAGTGGTGTTGGGAGTAGCGGTGCTGGGACTAGTGGTGACGGGGATAGTGCACGCAAATAAGGGAGGGCGGGAGGTGCCCTTCATACTAGGTAAGACACATCATTTTATTTTATAATGCGAATATTTGTGAAGTAAATTTTTCTAAAAGCTTTTATAAAAAAATTCTAAAAGCTTTCCTATAATAAAAATAAATTGAAATTAAGACTGATCGTGCATCCTAAACGTATAACAATATCTTTCCGGGTCTTTTATTCTTATTATTATAATTTTTATTTATGGGGTGTCTATATAGTATTCTCATTTGGTTGGACTGTATAAATATATAATTTTAAATGAAAATGATAAATATACATAAATATCAATAAAATAAAATAAATACATAAAAATGCATGTATAAATCAAAACCCAACCAGATGGAAGCCGGGGAAACTTAAGTTAGTTGTAGGGGAGACCAAACGGCCTAGGGTTAGGGGGAAAAGGAAAGAAACCTGCGGACACCGCCTTCTGTATTTGAGCCCGGAGCGGTCCGTCACGGAGTCCAAGTCGCCTCAGATGACCTGAGAGGCTGACCTGGTTTAGCCCGTTCGCGGAAACAACCACAGGAATAATTTCGGTCGGCAGACCATCCCACATGTCGGTCACCTTATGAGCCAGGTCCAGATATTTCGTTCGCTTATCTGTTTCGGCTTTCACGAGGTTCTCGTCATAAGGAATGGTAATTTCGACCAAAAATATCCATGACTGTGTCCGATCCATCAGCACAATATCAGGTTATTCGCAAGAATAGTCCTGTCTGTGATGATGTGCCGACCCAGTAGAGCCTGGCGAGGTCGAGCAGGGATTACAGCAAGTACTATATATACTATATAAGTATAATATGGCAGTTTACAATCCACGAGACCGTATTTCAAAGCAAGCTCCTGGTGTAGAGTCCTGGCCACTAGGTTGTGTCTGTGCAAATACTCAAAGTTAGCAAGCGCCGAACAACCAGAGACGACATGCCTAAGTAACTCACCGGGATGGCGGCAAGCTCGACAGATTTCGACGGTGCCATCCCTTAGCATGTATCTCCGATAGTTGTTGGTCTTAATAACCTGATCCTGTATTGCACAGACAAAACCCTCGTTTTCCCCGAAGAGTTCACTAAAACGTAGCTAGGGAAGGGAGACAACTGTGTCTACGAAAGGCTCATGTAGAGCCTTGTAGAACCTACCGTGGTGCTCCTCCTTCCATACGGTTTCCCGGTCGGAAATGCACTGTTGGGTCTTGCCATTGCTTGTTGGCTAAGGATAGAGGAGTATTTTTTTAGTTATCTTTATCATACGAAATGACGTCCCTGTAGAATGGATCATCCGATCTCGCCAGGAAATAATCATGGAGGCTGCACATTTCGCGATTAAGCATGGTGAGAGCGCTCAAAAGCCGCGCCCACCACGTTTCCGCGGCAATTTTTATTATTATTGTTATTAATTAAGTTTTTTAAGTTTAAAAGTTTTTTAGTAAGTGCTTTTTTACATCAGTGTTCGGTTATTCGTGAGTCAATTAATTTTCCGAATAAAAATCAGTGCTGTGGTACACCAGCGGCGGGATCCTTTTTGACATCACACAACTGCATAGTTACCAATTTGTAATTTGTGCAGATTTCTATATTTCTCAATGTTATGTTTAGTCTAATAAGTGTTTTTTTTTCTTTACTTCTTTTAATATTTTTAAAAGGTACATATTTCCAAATGAAACAATATGTCCTGAGTGCTAACGTTAAAGAAGATAATATCTCATGCATAATTTGAACAAAGATGAATTATTAAAAGCGCTTATAACGTGAACAAAAGCCGTTTTCAGGGAGAGTAAAAATAATGTTTATTTGACACAGTTATTGTTCTTGTTATATTATAATAAAGCGCTTTTGTAGCAAAGAGAAAACTTTCTTGATTATCTCTTTGTGATTTATGTGCTGAAGCTAACACTAAGTAACCGGTGAATACGATTTTTACTAACCAAAAGTCTATTGAGGGAACCGTGTATCTGCGACTGGTCGTCGCTGCTGGTGATAAGAGGGCTGGTTCTTTTCTCGCTCAAAGGCTAAGTACAGTATTTCAGCGAGGAAACGCTTCCACCGTTCTTGGTATGATACCGCGGAGAGTAGGATTGTATGATAATTTAAGTTTTTAGTTTTAATTTTTTTATCACAGTTTTTTTATATTGTATATATTTCAATGTTATATAAATAATGATGTAAATAAACAAAAATCTAATCAAATGAAATTTACTTCTTTATTATCACGATTTTAATTAGTAATCAGCTATATTACTAAATTTAAAGTCACAGAATTAAACCCATTCCATTTAACATATATCTTGTACCACTGAAAAACACAATAACTAAGGGTTTTATTTTAAAGGTAATTATATATCTATATTACCACGCTCTTATTATATTTACACCATTTATTTCTATTTGAGGTGGAGCCACAAAGAACTGTATAATTTTAATTCCGCGTGCTCAAAGGGCAATACTCAAAGGAAGCACTTTTAATAAGTTTCGATATCCAACTTCCGATTTATACAAATCATGTGAAGTTTTGACAGTGAGACAACTTTTTATACAACACACATTATAAAACTGCATGCTAATGTAGTGAAGTAAAAGATCAACAGTCAAATCATCAGCAACGAAAAATATTACTCGGTCGGTGGTCTGTGTACCTAAAAACTTTATTTGGCCAACATTTTTATCAGTTTCTTGGACCTCTTTTGTATAACAAATAGTTTACTTAATATAAAAATAAAAGTAAATATGAATGTAAACAAAATATTATTTAGTGGCTACAAAGTCTTGATTATAACACAACGGAATCTAAGCTGAAGCCTATAAGTTGTATATTGTCCATATATATAATATTACACACACACACACACACACACACACACACACACACACACACACACACAGAGAGAGACAGAGAGACACACACACATACAAAACGGGATATATCTTGTTTTGCTTAAAAATGATAAAAAAAATATTTTCTGTTTACCTTACGCCTTTCATGAGCTTAATTGTTATTATTGTGTAATTTTGTATATTGTGGCACCGGAAAAATACTGACGTTTACAACTCAGGTTTTTCCTATTGTAATCGTCAGCTGAAATACTGCTGTGTAGAATAAGTAAACATTTTGTATTTATTGTTTAAGGACTTTGTATGGTGTGCAAATAAATATATTATTGTAATTATATTCTTTTAAGAATTCTCCATTACAAAATAACCGTGTGAGGCTTCATTAGAAAATCAAGTTCCCTATATTATAGTATCACGGTTGTCATTTCAGAAGACTAATTTAAATATCAGTATATTGTGTTAAATATCACGTGTTTTCATTGTGTTGAAAAACAAGTTATCACTTTACCTACTACAGTTTATTCCGTATGGACTGTATAATAAACACTAGTAGGAAAGACATCAATATACGAGTATGTTAGCTTTACAATATTCAAACCGGACCAAACATTCGATAAGTCTCTCTTACATCATCAGACAATCAGACGCTCGGCCAGTCTACTCCCCCTTGTTCAAACGGCACAATCTAACCAAACGTTTTACTTGGTTGTTCGGAATGAGAAGAGAGTGAAATAATTTGCCAAACTTAATTTGATTACTATGTGAGTATCTTAAAGGCCTGCTTTGTTGGTAGTGTTCTTAAGCGCGACTGCTTCATGTGTCACGGGTTTGAATCCTCGGTCGAGATAAAATAAGTTTTTGTGTGTTTCTTTCAAGAAATTATCAGAAGCAGCCCGGAACCACGAAGTGGGCAGTGTTTCACCAACGTGCCTCGGAAAGCAAGTAAAGCGGTTGAGCCTACGCCTGATTTCTTTTCGGTCGCGTCGGATTGCGATCCCATTGGATTATGAGAGGAGACAGAGACTGGTGCTTGTGCACAAGTCGAAAGGAGTGAATGGGCTTTGAGTAAACTCAATCAGTGTGATTTACTATCCCACTATTATGGCTTATTATGGTTATGTCACCATCATCAGGTGGAATAGTAGTGAAGCAAATCTACCTATCAAAAGTGGTAACTACGGCAATTTTCCTTGGTGTTAAAAGAGACTAGGTCCAGAACTGCTGGGAAAAATGTACAGCAGTGAACTCGTAATGGGCTATATTCATACTAGCAATAGTGACAAAAGAAGAAAAAATTTATAAACTGTTTGTTTCTGAAAACTATTTATTTATTTATTTATTTAACTTTTTTGAACCTTATAAAATATATAAGTACAAAAGGCGGACATAATGCTTAAAGCATTCTCTGCCTGTCAACCTTGAGGAGTGGAAAAACATCGAAGGCGGTTATTATAATACATAACAGTAAAGAATAAGAAATATAATGAATTTAGAAATTATAGCATATAAACATAAAGGTAAAAAAAAAATACATATACCATACATACATACATATATATATATATATATATACAAACCACATACACACATATATATATACACAAATTCACATATAAATACATATATACACACAAACATACATATATACGTAAAAAAACATATTATGATGAAATTAGCTATTAACACAGATTAACTAAGATGATGACGCCAACTTAGGAGTTCTTTACGACTTTCAGAAAATGTTCTTTAACATACTTTTTAAATGTTACTTTGTTGGAGCGTTGTCTCAAAGTTTCAGGCAGTGCATTCCAAAGTCGCGCAGCTCGTACAGCAAACGAGAAGAAGAGAAACCGGAACAATTAAGTGGAATGGAGAGCGTAAGAGTCTCCGAAGAACGTAAAGGTCTATTATGCGTATCAGATAGAAATTGAAACTTACGTTTCAAATAGTCGGGACAACGATTGTCGAATAAAATAGAAAAAAGTGTGAGAAGTGTCCTGACTTGCCTCCGCTGGCGAATGGGAAGCCAATTTAGCTGAAATCTAAAGGAGGAAACATGGTCAAACTTGCGAAGACAGAAGATGAATCGGACACAGTTATTTACGAGACGATCCAGCTTGTCTAGAAGGTTCTCATTAAGATCAGTACAACACACATCAGCATAATCAATAATGGGCAAAATAAGAGACTGCACCAGAGTTATCTTTACCTTGACCGGAAGGAAGTTTCTAAGGCGATTTAGGGCACCCAACTTAGCAGTAACTGAAGCACTTATTGTTTGAATGTGAGTGGACCAATTGAGAGTTGAGTCCATACAGAGGCCTAGGTTTTTCACAGTGCTGGAATAAGGGATGCATGATCCATCGAACATGACAGGAGCGACAG
Source organism: Parnassius mnemosyne (assembly GCA_963668995.1). NCBI lineage: Eukaryota > Metazoa > Arthropoda > Insecta > Lepidoptera > Papilionidae > Parnassius > Parnassius mnemosyne. The sequence goes on along the minus strand of CAVLGL010000035.1, from coordinate 12,901,810 downwards.
AACAAATATCAAGTTTAGATAACTGACGAGCACTTCCTATCAAAATTGCTTGGCATTTGTTAGGATTCACTAGAATGCCAAATTTGCTAGCCCAATTGCTTAAATTTAATAAATCTGTATTAATATTGATAACAGCATTATTAATGTGATCCACATCAGTCTGAGTATAAATTTGCAAATCGTCGGCGTAGAAATAGTAAGAGCAGCAAAGTTGAGAGGAAAGGAAGTTAATAAAAATAGAGAACAATAAAGGAGATAATATTCCACCCTGTGGCACCCCAGATACAAGCTGACACCAGTCAGACAAATGATTACCAACTCGAACAGCTTGTTGGCGACCACAAAGGTAGGAAGAGAACCAATTTAAAGCAATGGAGGAGAAGTTTAGATTACCGAGCATAGCGAGGAGAATATCATGGTCAACCATGTTGAAGGCATTAGAAAAGTCCACGAGAACAAGCACAGTGACCTTTCTACTCTCCAAGCCATCCCGAAAGTCCTCTGTAACTTTAAGAAGTGCAGTGGTGGTGCTATGTCCGGGACGAAAGCCCGACTGAAATTGAGTGAGCAAGTTATTATTATATATAAAACCTGATACTTGCCGGTGAACTATAGATTCCAGGATCTTTGATAAGAATGGAAGAATAGAGATAGGTCTATAATTATTGAGTTGCAAGGGGTTTGAAATTTTAGGAAGCGGAATTATATAGGCTTTACACCACAAAGAAGGAAATACCCCTGACAACAGAGAAAAATTAATGATGTGAGTAATGACTGGAAGAAAGAGTTCGAGAACTAAAGAGATCATAGCACGACTCACATTATCACAACCCACTGCTTTTGATTTAATAGAAGCAAATGTTTTACGAACATCGTTAACAGAGACAAGCGAGAATAAGAAGGGTATTTGTAAAGGTTTGGCCTTGGAATTAATTTCTAAAATTGACTGGGACTTAATAACTGAAGAGAGTGAGGAACCTGTAGAAAAATAGGAATTTATGTCATTTAGAGGGAATGGGATGTTATGTTTCATAGTGGAGGATTTACATAGACCAAGAGAATTAAGAAATTTCCAAGTATCCGCCGAAGAAGCACTAGATATATTGTCAAAGAAGTAACGACGCTTTGCCGCCCTTACCATTTGGTTGCAACGATTGCGAGCAATTTTGTACAAGTCCCAATTCTCATTGCTCCTGTCACGCTTAAACCTTCTGAAAGCTCGGTTGCGTCGAGTCATCGCCATGCGCACACCCTTCGTTATCCACGGAGCTGGTGGCCGCTTAGCCCTAATAGATTTCACCGGTGCATGCGCATCAAACAGTTTCAGTGTTAATTTAGTGAAAATAGATACTTTATCGTCAACTGATGACGCACAATACACAGGCGAGAAGTCGATGGCCTTTGCATCAATCAGAAGCTTCGTTGGGTTAACTTTATTGTAACAGCGAACCAAAAGTATCTCGGGTTCAACTTTTGCAAACTTCAACCTATATGCAAGGTAAAGTAAATCATGACGCGAAAAGCCGGAAGCTGACAACTGACCATATTTATTGACTAGATTAGGACAGGACGTGATTATTAGATCTAGCCAGGTATCCGGGGAGTCAAGGTTATGGTGAGTAGGAGAGCAGGGAAGGATGGATAAATTTACTGAAGACAAGATATTTATGAGCTTACTTGATTGCAAAGAAGTTTTGAGGAGGTCAGTATTGAAGTCGCCCATGATAATGTGACGTGTATAGTCTGCACATACAGAATCTAAGACCACTTCTAGGCTGGAGAAATAATCAACAGAAGGAGGACAGTAAACAACCCCAAGTGCTAATTTGGAACGCCCCACCTGAATTTCCAAGAATAAATATTCAGCCGAAGCAGAGTATTGTGAAGGTGAGGATGCAATTACAGAATAACGTAAGTCGGACCGTAGATAAATTGCAACACCTCCCCCACCCTTACCTAATCTATCATTTCTAATCAAGACAAAGCCTGGTAAGCTGTAAGAAACATTTGAAAGAGAGGGCTTCAGCCAGCTTTCAGAAATTAGAATGGCCTGCACATTTGAAGAGGCAGAAGTGAAAGTATCTAAAAGGTCAGAGTAATGAGAGGGTATGCTCTGTGCATTCAAATGGCAGACTTTAAAAGAAGAGGGGAGATGTTCTAAAGATTTATCAAGCACGTTGCGGAGAGTTTCCGGCTCATCGAAAGAGTCAAGGCTTGTTGAAGAATCGTTAGCAGAATAGAATGATTCATCATCGGACATTATAAACAAATATACATAAATAAGTACAATATAAAATATAAGTAAATATCAAAATAACACGTATATATTATAATAAAATAAAAAGGCAATATTATGTCTACTACCAATCCCGCCGGTTAACCATAACAGAATATTTAAACAGCATTATTTTATTTTCAATTAGTGCAAAAAGAAAAAAAAAAGAAATCTGGACATCATTGATCACAAATAACAAATCAATAACATAAGTATTAAAAACTAAGATAATGACATCAAGCAAGCGATTATTACAAATAAGTAATTATTTAGTGAAACTTTAGTACGATATCCTAAACATAAATAACTTATTACTTACTAAATAAAAACTTAGGAGAAACACATTAAAACAAAATTCGAAAACAAACTAAAAATAAAATTTAAAAGAAAATTAACAAAAAAAAATGGCCAGAAAATTATTGATATGGCTAAGACAAAATCCAATGCAATAACTGAATTACAGTGAGGAATAAGCTAACTAAACTAGTACAATAAAAAAAAAGCTGTATGGTCGTGTGATCTTTGCCTATCTCTGACAACTTACATATCATGACACTGACAATATGTCAGTGTCAGATATGCGCCGATGAATATTGTTGACATTAATAACATACTTCACTATGTTAGCAAAAGTAACATTTTTAAATAAAAACATTCAAGAAAATGAAAAAGGTACCCACCACAGAAAGAAATTCACATACCTATAGATCCACAAACAAAAGTACCTATAAGGAAATATGTAATGAACAGTGACAATATGAAGTGCGAATTGTTGGAAGTGAATAAAAACTACATAGAAAGTATGCAAACAACAATGAGTATTATTTTTTATGTCTAGCGGATCTCTTAGCCTTCGACAGCTGGTCAGATGAGGCCGCAGCTACGGAGGAAGCAGATGGACACTTCTCGCCTCTGACAGCATCATTATATTCATTGTCTGAAGCACCAACAACAGCCGAAAGGTCTTCCTCAGTAGTAATGCAATGGCGTAACCCATTATGAGTCTTTATAATAATATTTCCGTCAACAGTCTAGCAGCTGCGGATGCCCAGACGCTTTCGAGCAAGCATGAACAGAGATTGTCGATGACGTGTGAGGAACTCTGACACTACAATTGATGTGCCCTTAAGTCCAGCCTTCTTTTTCCACACCGTTGACCTCACAGCTGAATCTGAGAAGCGGACCAAGACTGGTCTGCATTTGCCGTCAACTAATTTACCTAAACGATGGCACAAACTCAGAGCATTGGAATTAAAGTCCTGAATTTTAAATTTATCAGAGAACACATTACCAATATAGCTTGACAAGTCGCCTGTGGTATCTTCTGGAATACCATGAAACAAAAGATACTTCCTTCTGTGTCTCATTTCAATTATGTCCATGGACTTTGAGCACTCTGAAATTTGTTGACGAAGGAGACCCATTATACTCCAGACTTGGGCCTTAAATTCCTGGAACTCTTCTTGAAGACGTGTCAATGTTGTTTGTGATGCAGCTGGTTTTAACTGAGATTCAAATTCAGATAGTTTTTTCATTATATTTGACTCAATAGTCAGCTGTTTTTCAACTATGAGATCATATGAAGCCATTTTGAAGTGCAGTGAAAATGTGTTTAGAGGTTAGCCGGTGGATAGGTAGGACAAAAAAAATTATTTGAACATAAAACTCTACACCTTTTATGTCACTGAATGTATATGTAAGTAATCTACAACTGAATGTAAAAATAATGAGTAATTACTCCATAAAAGAAATTTTAATTTATAATAAATAAGGAGCACACTGTCTACTTTTTTAACACCTACCGCCGAAAAAAAAATTTTTTTTTTGAATACAAAGGATTAATTAAAACGGTTATTTTTTGTTTTTATTTACTTTACTTCGAGTGAGAGGCGGAGAATAATTTTCATTAACTTCAATATTTAACATTGTCGGTTCATATTCATCGTTCGAAGAATATTCCTCATTTTCACTACTCGTAAAAGTAGTTTTTGTTGTCATTGAATTATGTTCTTTATTCTCATGTACTATTTGTGCTGACGTTCTATTTTCTTGTGTTTTATCTTTTATTAAATGTCTGCGATTGCGGCGATACACCATTCCTCTTTTAGTTTTAATAAAATATGAGCGGGAAGTCGCCGCTTTTGCAATGATATGGCCTGGAATTTTAGATTTATTTTTTTCTATCATAGTCACCTTATCGCCAACATCCAATACAGGTAAAGGCTTGGCACGTAAATCATAATACATTTTGTATTTATTTTGTTTATCTAGCATAACTTTGTGTTGACTCTCATTATTTACATGTCCTAATTTTAAAAGGTCTGGGTGCACAGGTAGCCTGCATTTTAACCTACGACCCATCAACAGCTGTGCGGGAGAATTCAAATTATCGCGAGGCGTATTTCGATAACTTAGCAAATTTAAATAAAAGTCACTTCCACTATCTATGGATTTTTTAATATCTTTTTTATTGTTTGCACGGCTCTTTCACTCTTACCATTTGATTGTGCGTAATTGGGTGATGACGTTATGTGTTCAAATCCCCACTCCACCGCAAAGTTTTTAAATTCCCGACTTGAAAATTGTGGACCATTATCGCTTATTGCAATGTCTGGTATCCCATACCTAGCAAAATTTTCTCTCAGTACGTTTATGACGCTTTTAGAAGTAGTTTCATGTAACAATGCTACTTCCGTAAAACATGAATAATAGTCCACAATAATCAGATATGATTTTTTACCATCCTGAAATATGTCTGTCCCGATTTTACTCCATGGTAAATTTGGAATAGAAACAGCAATCATCGGTTCCTTACTCGAGTTATTTGAATTCTCTCGACACACTACACACCTATTTACATATCTCTCTATATCATAAGAAATCCCTGGCCAGAATAGCACTTCACGTGCGCGCCTTTTACAGCGGTCTATCCCTAAATGTCCATCATGTATAATTTTTAACATTTCGGTTCTTAAGGAACTGGGAATTAATATTTGTTTGTTTTTAAATATAACGCCATCTACACAAAATAAATCTCCTCTCATTGACCAATAATATTTTAAATTATCTTCAATGTCTCTTTTATATTCCGGCCAACCCTGATTTATATATCTCATTAAAAGTTTTAAGTTATTATCTTTCAAAGTCTCATTTTTAATTACACTTAATTTTTTATGTGAAACGGGCATGTTAGAAACTATCATATGCACTTGACATAATACATTATCACTCACTTTATCATTATATAGTTCTGGAATAGGAGCACGTGACAATGTAGCGGCCAAGTACATATATTTTCCAGGCTTATATGTAACTATCAAATCATAACATTGTAATCGTAAAATCATTCGCTGTAAGCGTGCTGGTATCGAATCTAAGGGCTTTTTAAAAATACTTTCTAACGGTTTATGATCTGTTTCAATTAAAACATCACTTTTACCGTAAATATATTGGTGGAACTTTTCACACGCAAAGAGAATAGCTAGCATTTCTTTTTCTATCTGCGCATATCGTGTCTGTGTGTCGGTGAGTGTACATGAAGTATATTCAATAGGTCGGCCGCCCTGCAACAGCACGGCTCCTAGCGCTACATTGCTCGCGTCCACCGAAACTACAGCCGGTTGCGATACGTCATATAAAGCCAACACGGGTGATTTGCTTATTAAATATTTTAATAAATCAAACGCATTCTGTTGTTCACTCTCCCAACACCATTCTGTGTCCTTTTTCAATAATCGAGTAAGCGGAAAAATACGCTCAGAATACTTAGGTATAAACTTAGATAAATAATTTACGGCTCCTAAAAATCGTTCTAATGATTTTCGTTCTTTTGGAGTTGGCATATTTTTTATTGGTTTTACGTTTTCTAAATCTGGTTTCATCCCGTTTTTGTTAAATATATGACCCAAGTAAGTCACTTCCTCAACGCATATACGACATTTATCTTTATTAAATTTTAAATTAATTTCACGAGCCCTATTTAATAATGCATTTAAACGCCTATCATGTTCGTCTTTATTTCGTCCCCAGCATATTATATCGTCTATAAAAGAATCTACTCCATCTAAATCCTCTATTAATTGCTTAATCTTAGCATGAAACACCTCTGAAGCGCAGTTTAACCCATAAGGTAATCTTAAATACTGATAGCGCCCAAACGGTGTACTAAAGGTGCATAAGTCTGAACTCTGATCATCAAGTTTTATTGCCCAAAAACCTGAATTTGCGTCTAATACTGAAAAAAAACTAGCTCCGTGAATTTTAGTGGCAAGTTCCTTAATGGTTGGCAGTTGGAAATGTGCACGCTGTATAGCATTATTAAGAGGTCTCGGGTCTAAGCAAATTCGCAATGTTCCGTTCTTTTTTGCTGCAATTACTATTGAATTAACCCATTGTGTTGGGTGAGTGACCTTTCTAATGACTCCTAAGTCAGTCATCCTGTTTAATTCTTCTAATAATTTATCACGTAATCCTAGAGGTACTTTTCGCGGAGCACAAACTACAGGTTTAACTGATTCATCAATAACTATATGGTACTCACCAGGTAAGCATCCTAAGCCTTCAAAAAGATCCGAATTTTCTACCAAATTAATGCCGTAACCCCGTTGAATTAACCCTAGTTCCGAACACGCTTGTCGACCCAGCACACTTTCAATTAATATTTGCTATTGCGAATTTTAAAACATACATTTTACTTTTATGCCACCATTTAAGATGACAAACTCCTCTTATCGGAATAACATCCCCGCTAAACGGCTGTAATTTCATTTTATTATTACTGCATATCATTTCCGTGTCAAACCCTAGCGTTAAAAATCTCTTATAACATAACACATTAATGTCGGCACCGGTATCTAGCTTAAAACGTTCAAAGCCACACTCACCTCTTAATACCTCGTACCAGTCATCGCCGCCGATTTTGTTCTGCGTTTTGTCCATTAACACAGATACATAAAACGACTCACAATCATCATTATTAGATTTTTCTGTATTCACTTCTATTTCATACATTTTTTAACACTATTTTTACATTTGCACATCCTAGCGTAATGGCCGTAGTTACCGCACACATAGCATTTCACCGAAATAGCTGGACATGAAACTACATCAGTACACTGAGCACCACAACGCGGACAAGGCGACGTCGCGGTCCCGCCGTGCGCAGCTCGCGCGCCGCGCCGGCCGTCGCGCCCGCCGCTGCGTCCGCCACCGCGCCGCTCGCCACCGCGCATCGCCAGCGCCTCAACGCGCACGGGCCCGCAGCTCGCCGAACTGCCGAAGCTACCTGTTTCCATCACACGCTTGCTGCCTGTTGACATTTCATCAGCTTGACATATTTTAATTGCTTTCTCCAGAGTCAATTCATCTGTCCGTAACAACCGGTCCCTTACAATTGTGCTCCTTATGCCGCACACAATACGGTCGCGAATCAACTCTTGCTCAAAATTTTTAAATTCACAGTTTTTACTGAGTAACTTTAACGCTGTTACATATTGATCAATAGATTCTCCAGTTTCTTGATACCTCGTAAAAAAATTATATCTCAGTAATGTTATATTAGATTGAACACCGAAATACTCGTCAAATTTTTTCATCAATATTTCGATGTCCTCACGTTGCTCTTCTGAATCGAATGTAAAAGTCTCATAAACAAATATCAAATCCATCTGATCCAATCAGATTAATGAGCAAACTCGCCTGTATGCTTCCCTCTTCTTTGTGCACCCCCGATGCTTTAAGAAAAAGATTGAATTGTGCCTTCCACCGCTTCCATGCGTCAGCCCGGCCGACGGGGCTGCCATCTAAACTCAATTCGGTTGGCGGTCTTGCATGCTCCATCCTTTACACTTAATTTAGAATACAAATTAAAGTTATTCAAACGTAAAATCCAAAACTATTTAGGTATTTTAACCGCTGCCACCATGTAGTGACAATGAAACAACAGAGTTCAGATGACAACTGTCTTTATTAATAAAGGCGATTTCCTAATATATAATATTTTTAGACTACCCACAACAAGCTGTGCGACGTGCAGATGGTCTCCTGCAACGACGCCGCGCTCAGGAAAGGTGTCAAACTGAAACAACTGTGCAACAACGGTACTTGTGAGGACATCGGTAACTCACACCGCTGCCACTGTCTGGACGGCTACACCGGGTCCTACTGCCAGAAGGAGAGCTAGTTTTTTTTCAGTATTAGACGCAAATTCAGGTTTTTGGGCAATAAAACTTGATGATCAGAGTTCAGACTTATGCACCTTTAGTACACCGTTTGGGCGCTATCAGTATTTAAGATTACCTTATGGGTTAAACTGCGCTTCAGAGGTGTTTCATGCTAAGATTAAGCAATTAATAGAGGATTTAGATGGAGTAGATTCTTTTATAGACGATATAATATGCTGGGGACGAAATAAAGACGAACATGATAGGCGTTTAAATGCATTATTAAATAGGGCTCGTGAAATTAATTTAAAATTTAATAAAGATAAATGTCGTATATGCGTTGAGGAAGTGACTTACTTGGGTCATATATTTAACAAAAACGGGATGAAACCAGATTTAGAAAACGTAAAAGCAATAAAAAATATGCCAACTCCAAAAGAACGAAAATCATTAGAACGACTTTTAGGAGCCGTAAATTATTTATCTAAGTTTATACCTAAGTATTCTGAGCGTATTTTTCCGCTTACTCGATTATTGAAAAAGGACACAGAATGGTGTTGGGAGAGTGAACAACAGAATGCGTTTGATTTATTAAAATATTTAATAAGCAAATCACCAGTGTTGGCTTTATATGACGTATCGCAACCGGCTGTAGTTTCGGTGGACGCGAGCAATGTAGCGCTAGGAGCCGTGCTGTTGCAGGGCGGCCGACCTATTGAATATACTTCATGTACACTCACCGACACACAGACACGATATGCGCAGATAGAAAAAGAAATGCTAGCTATTCTCTTTGCGTGTGAAAAGTTCCACCAATATATTTACGGTAAAAGTGATGTTTTAATTGAAACAGATCATAAACCGTTAGAAAGTATTTTTAAAAAGCCCTTAGATTCGATACCAGCACGCTTACAGCGAATGATTTTACGATTACAATGTTATGATTTGATAGTTACATATAAGCCTGGAAAATATATGTACTTGGCCGCTACATTGTCACGTGCTCCTATTCCAGAACTATATAATGATAAAGTGAGTGATAATGTATTATGTCAAGTGCATATGATAGTTTCTAACATGCCCGTTTCACATAAAAAATTAAGTGTAATTAAAAATGAGACTTTGAAAGATAATAACTTAAAACTTTTAATGAGATATATAAATCAGGGTTGGCCGGAATATAAAAGAGACATTGAAGATAATTTAAAATATTATTGGTCAATGAGAGGAGATTTATTTTGTGTAGATGGCGTTATATTTAAAAACAAACAAATATTAATTCCCAGTTCCTTAAGAACCGAAATGTTAAAAATTATACATGATGGACATTTAGGGATAGACCGCTGTAAAAGGCGCGCACGTGAAGTGCTATTCTGGCCAGGGATTTCTTATGATATAGAGAGATATGTAAATAGGTGTGTAGTGTGTCGAGAGAATTCAAATAACTCGAGTAAGGAACCGATGATTGCTGTTTCTATTCCAAATTTACCATGGAGTAAAATCGGGACAGACATATTTCAGTATGGTAAAAAATCATATCTGATTATTGTGGACTATTATTCATGTTTTACGGAAGTAGCATTGTTACATGAAACTACTTCTAAAAGCGTCATAAACGTACTGAGAGAAAATTTTGCTAGGTATGGGATACCAGACATTGCAATAAGCGATAATGGTCCACAATTTTCAAGTCGGGAATTTAAAAACTTTGCGGTGGAGTGGGGATTTGAACACATAACGTCATCACCCAATTACGCACAATCAAATGGTAAGAGTGAAAGAGCCGTGCAAACAATAAAAAAGATATTAAAAAAATCCATAGATAGTGGAAGTGACTTTTATTTAAATTTGCTAAGTTATCGAAATACGCCTCGCGATAATTTGAATTCTCCCGCACAGCTGTTGATGGGTCGTTGATGGGCGTGGTTAAAATGCAGGCTACCTGTGCACCCAGACCTTTTAAAAATAGGACATGTAAATAATGAGAGTCAACACAAAGTTATGCTAGATAAACAAAATAAATACAAAATGTATTATGATTTACGTGCCAAGCCTTTACCTGTATTGGATGTTGGCGATAAGGTGACTATGATAGAAAAAAATAATTCTAAAATTCAAGGCCATATCATTGCAAAAGCGGCGACTCCCCGCTCATATTTTATTAAAACTAAAAGAGGAATGGTGTATCGCCGCAATCGCAGACATTTAATAAAAGATAAAACACAAGAAAATAGAACGTCATCACAAATAGTACATGAAAATAAAGAACATAATTCAATGACAACAAAAACTACTTTTACGAGTAGTGAAAATGAGGAATATTCTTCGAACGATGAATATGAACCGACAATGTTAAATATTGAAGTTAATGAAAATTATTCTCCGCCTCTCACTCGAAGTAAAGTAAATAAAAACAAAAAATAACCGGTTTAATTAATCCTTTGTATTCAAAAAAAAAATGTACTTAAGTAAGTTTTTTATTCATGTCTTTCTTGGTAAGATTATTTAAAAATAGATCACTTTTGTTAAAAACTTATTCTTTAAGGGGAGGGTGTTGTGGGTAGTCTAAAAATATTATATATTAGGAAACCGCCTTTATTAATAAAGACAGTTGTCATCTGAACTCTGTTGTTTCATTGTTACTACATGGTAGGAGCACGTGACAATGTATCGGCCCAGTACATATATTTTCCAGGCTTATATGTAACTATCAAATCATAACATTGTAATCGTAAAATCATTCGCTGTAAGCGTGCTGGTATCGAATCTAAGGGCTTTTTAAAAATGCTTTCTAACGGTTTATGATCTGTTTCATTTATATTTATTTATTTATTTAGAAAACCAACAGCGTATATAGAAAATATTAACAATAATGTAACAAACTAAAAGTATGGCCAATAACAGGTTTCCCTTATATTGTTTGATGGTAGGTGTTCAGTTTACACCGAACACATTATGTACGCGTAGGCATTACGACAAAGAAGAAACACGGCTATCACTTCAAGTATTAGCCTCGATAACATAACCACGGAAGGTCTAAGCTCCGCTCCTGTGGCTGCGCTGGCCGCCCCGAGAGCGCAGCGCGCCGCTGCAGTGCCCGCCCCGAGAACGCAACCCGTCGCTGCCAGCACCGAGCGTGCGTCCTCACCCGCGGTCCCGAACGCGTTCAACACTCAAGACCGAGCAACATCTCCTATATTGCGAACTCTCATTCTTAAACGCGATGAAGAATAATTTTAAACCTAACTTTTCTCAAAAAATTTTACTTTTTTATGTATTTTTAGTTTATCTCCCTTGTTGTGCGGGAAGATGTTCAGTTTACACCGAACACATTATGTACGCGTAGGCATTTTACTTTAAAGTTTTTATTTAAGTCAGTACATGTACGGACGCCAACATTGTCTCGTGTGTGCTCACATACATAACATTTATAAACATATAACATTTATAAACATTGTAACAATAATATTATAACAATATAATAAACATTTTGTGCATAAACAGTATTTTAAGTAACATTTACATCAAAGGGTGTTGAATACCACAACATCTTTTTGGTCCTTCGAGAGTGAAGTGTGATTGTGATTTTTTCGGTGATAGCGAATCGGTTTGTCTGGCCTCCCAGAAGCGGGTCTCACCAGGCAGATTGAGAAGGCGCATAATATATCGCTGGAAGTTCATCGTCACACGGACCGCAAACAGGAAGCGATCAGTTCACTTAACACTTAGCGAATACCTATCAACAACAACATCATGGAAGATTTACAAGCAAATCAACAACAGATGGTTTCTGGTATGGAGCAGCTGCTCAGCAACTTCAAAAAGGACGGCGCCGACCGTAGGACTGCTGCTCATATCAAAAAAACGACTGGAGACTTTGGATACTTACTGGCAGGAATTTCACAACCTTCACCTCCAGGTACGTGAGTTGTGTGATGAAAACCATTCCTACATTGTACAGAATCAATACGGACAAGTTCTTGATTTTTATACAAAAACAAAAGACTACATACAAAGTTTCTTACCAACTGAAGACAAATCAAGACCCTCTACTCCGATCATAAAACCATCAAATTTCAACCCCCCGCCATCAACGTCGTCAGCAACACCGCGACAGGTGGACCGCAGTATTAACAGCAAGCTGGATGAGATGTTGCGTAAGCAAAGTAGCAATTTTAGAGCTTTAAAGCGAACGTTAGCAAACATTGACTTGGATTTGTTAACCGATAACTGGGAATTAGAAGATGCTCTGAAGACCTTGAGTGTTAGATGGAACCGTATCGACTCCCTTCATTGGGAGCTCGACAGCGAGCTGGAGGGTACTAACGTAGCATACGAACAAGAATTTTCCGTCCATGAGAGAAGCTTTAGTGACATAAAGAAGGCAATCAACAAGAAAATATGGTCAACAGCTCATCAGGAACAATTTACACCAAAGCTTGATATTCCTATCTTCAACGGGAATTATCACCAATGGGTTCCGTTCAAAGATCTATTTACGGAATGCATTCATAACAATCGCTCCCTTTCCAGTGCTCAAAAAATGCAGTTTTTAAAGAGCAAGGTCAGGGGAGAGGCGGAGCGGCTGATACAACACCTACAGATCAGCTCGGATAATTATATTATCTGTTGGGACATTTTAAACAACCGATACAATAACCCGAAACTTATATTCACTTCTCACATGAACATATTAATGAGTTTGCCAGTTCCCCATCAAGCATCAGTGACCAACATCAAGAAAATTCACGACACCGCTGACGTCAATCGCGCGCCGCCATGAACGAACTTCTTAACTGAACTTACGAAAATGGAGATCGAATTCCACTTCAACGCTCCTTCTTGGCCATCAGCGGGAGGACTCTGGGAGGCTGCGGTCAAGAGCCTGAAATATCACATCAAACGTGTTATCGGAGAGCAAAAATTAAGATTCGAAGAGTACTCAACGATACTTACTCAGCTAGAAGCGTGCCTTAATACTAGGCCGCTGTGTGCATTAACTGAGGATGTGGAGGACCTGGACTTCTTAACGCCTTCGCATTTCTTAACTGGAACAAACATTTACGTCGATGGAGTCTGGACGTAGAAAACAAGACAACACTCATCAAAAATCACACATTCCAAGTAATCAAAATCAGTATCCGAAAACTTCGAAATCGAATTATTTCAAACAATCATACGCCAGTAATCGAGTAACAACCCAGCATCCATCCAACATCTCGTCGAGGAGTTCTGCGTCACCTAACTTACAAGCTGTTAAAAACAAGAATTTCATAACATATACATGCCCACTCTACAGTAAGGATCATGGACTATTCTTTTGTCAAGAATTTTTGGACATGTCTCCACAAACAAGACGTAAAACAGTAACAAAATTAAATGTTTGCCAAAACTGTCTTTTTAATCATCAAGGTAAAGCATGCCTTTCAGAGAAGCGGTGTCGTGAATGCAACGAAAATCATAACACTATGTTACATGACGCCTTCCGGTCATATTCAAACAAGCCGCAAAACAATGCGAATGTGAAAAACAAGTCGTCGATGTCGTCAGAAGTGGAAAATAATCGTGTCAGCATAAGTAACTCCAACGTTACTCAACAAAACAACGATATGACAGAAATTTTATTAGCGACAGCGATGCTCAAGGTGCGGGCCGCAGATGGTACTTATAAAATAATGCGCACACTTATTGATCAGGCTTCGCAAGTCTCAATAATATCTGAGAATGCGGCCCAGCGACTAGCACTTCCTAGACGAAACTGCAAAGGTAGTATTTATGGGGTTGGTGTTAAACCTAATAGCTGTAAAGGAGTACTTCACTTAACATGCTCATCAATGGACGACAACTACGTTTTTGACACGTCGGTATTTATCATGCAAAATCTTATCAAACAATTACCAAATTCAACATTTGCTAAACCTTCGTGGTCATTCTTGAACAATATACAACTAGCTGACCCAGACTTCAACATCAGCAGACCGGTGGATCTTCTTCTGGGTGCTGACATATATTCGAACATTATATTACCTGGAATATGCAGAGAAGAAGATCAATCTGTGCCGATTGCCCAACAGACTCGGCTCGGCTGGATTTTGTGTGGAAATACAAAAACATACCAATGCAATGTAATTTTGAACAACATCGAACAAATCGAAAAATTTTGGGAAACAGAGGACATTACTGAGCATTTCGACTTATCAGAAGAAGACCTTCGATGTATTCAATACTATGAAGAAACAACAAAACGACTGAGTGATGGTAGATACGAGGTCAGACTCCCACTCAAACCAGGATATGAAAAACAATTGGGTTCGTCCAAAAATAAGGCAATCGCACATTTTTTAAGCATGGAAAGAAAGTTTAGAAAAAACAACAGTTTTGAGCAAAATTACAAAGCCTTCATTCATGAGTACCTAGCGCTTGGACATATGAAACCCGCTGATTCAATGGGTCGACTCGAATGTTATATACCTCACCACGGCGTACAACGACCGGAATCGACAACTACGGCCTTGCGAGTAGTGTTCAATGGCTCATGCAAGACTTCAACAGGTTCGAGTCTCAATGATGTTATGTATGCAGGTCCAAACTTACAGCAAGACCTTCAGGAACTGTTGATCAAGTGGCGACAGTTTGAGATAGTATTTACGGCTGACATTGAAAAGATGTTTCGCCAAATATGGATTCATCAAGATGACCAGCTTGTCCAAAAAATAATATGGAGAGATTGTCCAAGTTCTGCATTGCAAGACTTACAACTATGCACAGTCACCTATGGCACAAAAGCTGCCCCATTTTTAGCCATGATGACGCTTAAACGATAAGCAAACGATGAACGAAGAAATGATTACTCCACCACTGCAATCCAGGCCCTGGAAAAAGCAATGTACATGGACGACCTGCTGTATGGAGCCCATTCTATGACGTCAGCATTGGAATTACAACAAGAGCTTATTCGCCTGCTTCAGTCTGGAGGATTCAACTTAAGAAAATGGAATTCCAACAAAGAGGAACTACTTAACATCAACAACAACCAAGACAACAAAAATTTTAATTTTAAACATGCACATTCATCGAAAACACTTGGACTCAGCTGGATTTCTAAACAAGATATTTTCACATTCCAAACCAAAATTACTGACTCTGAGAAGAAATGTACAAAGCGAAGTCTTTTGTCAGAAATTTCGAAACAGTTCGATCCAATCGGCTTGATTGCTCCTATAACACTGAGACTAAAACTTCTCTTCCAAAAAGTATGGCAGCTGAATCTTCAGTGGGATGATGACTACCCGACGAAATCCAAGTAGAATGGATAAACATGAAACATGGCATCAAAATGATTGATCAACTACAAATACCTAGATGGTTGGGAACAAAAGAAAATAGCTTAGTCGAATTGCATGGTTTCTGCGATTCGTCGAAGAGAGCATTCGGCTGCGCCATATATTGCAGAACAAGCAAAAATCATCATTCAATGGTGGTGTTAGTTGCCGCCAAAACCCGACTAGTACCCATCAAAAAGCCTATCACTATACCAAGGCTCGAATTAAATGCCGCAGTTTCATTATCAAAATTGATGAACAAGGTTGTCAACTGCCTTAGTACGTACAACATACAGATCTTTGGTTGGTGTGACTCCACCGCTGTTCTAGGCTGGTTGCACGGAGACGCTGCACGATGGAAGCCTTTCGTGGCGAACAGGGTCAAACAAGTGATCACAAATATGCCCCCCGCCTGCTGGCGCTATGTGAAGTCGGAGGAAAATCCAGCAGATTGCGCCAGCAGGGGCTTAACAGCAGGACAACTAAAAGACCACCCGCTTTGGTGGCAAGGGCCCTCTTGGCTACTAACATATAAACAAGATGTAGAAAACAACCCTATGTATACAACCAACGAAGAGGAAAAGCAAGTTTTAGTAGCTCAGAAAGCAAAAGAAGAAGAAAAAAGCTACATTTTACCGCAACTTATAGAAAAACAAAGCTCATTTACACGCTTAGTAAGAATATTAGCATGGATTCTACGAGTCAAAAAAGATAAAACTAAACAGAGGCAGCCCTACCTAACAATATCAGAGTTACAAACAGCTACTAATTTATTAATAAAACATGTGCAATCAGCCGAATTCAAAGACGATATCAATAACATTACGCAAAATAAACAAGTACCGAAAAAGAGCCCATTATCAAAGTTGAATCCGTTCATAGATAAAAATGGCATCTTAAGAGTAGATGGCAGATTAGAACTCGCAAATATCACATATAATATGAAACATCCAATAATTTTGCCGAACAGAAGCCGTTTTACACAATTACTGATTGATAGCGCGCATAAGATCACATTTCATGGCGGCGCGCGATTGACGTCAGCGTTCATTCGACAAAAGTACTGGATTGTTGGCGGAAATCGAACAATTAAAAGGTTAATAAGAACCTGTATAACCTGTCGACGTCACGCTCCCAGCATACAACCCCAGATCATGGGTGATTTGCCTGAAGCCAGGACAAACCCCTCCCGTCCTTTTTATCATACAGGAGTTGACTACACGGGTTACGTGGACGTCAAGGCAAGCAAGGGTCGAGGCATAAAAACAAACAAGGGTTATGTGGCTGTATTCGTGTGCATGGCAACAAAGGCCGTGCACCTCGAACTCGTGTCCGACCTCACGTCGTCAGCATTTTTGGCCGCACTGCGTCGTATGGCAGCTCGTCGAGGCGCGCCGCGTCACATATATTGCGACAACGGCACTAACTTCGTCGGTGCTAGCCGTGTTCTAGAACAAAACATAAAGGAGCTTAAAGAAAATATTTCTGATCCAGAATTCTTAACTGAACTTACAACTTACCGTTCGAAACAAATGGAAGCAGTCGACATCTAACATTCAAGTCGGTCAATTGGTGACAATTCAAGAAGATAACTTACCTGCTGGAAAATGGTTGACAGGTCGAGTTATACATTTACACCCAGGAAAAGATGGTTTCGTTCGAGTTGTCTCCTTGAAAACAAAAAACGGAATTTTAAAACGGCCAGTTACCAAATTATCCATACTGCCACTGCGAGGAAACCAGGAACCTGAACTCAGAAAACACCAGATAACAGCTAAAACAAGTCTGCTGTCAATTTGTGCTGCATTGCTATTTTTCTTGAGTATAATCATACCTACGCAGGGTGCTTATACTATTCAGCAACTTAATCAATCTTTGTATTTCGACGCTATTTCCAACATCCAACTTATTCGAGACAACTGGAAGCTCATAATTTACTACATCATGCAACCATTTTGGGAAGGCTCCGAAGCACTTGACAAATATCAAAAACACATGGAAAACATATGTAAAACAATGAAGGGTGACGGTCATTGTGATGCGATGCTATTGCAGTTACGTCATAGTACCAGTGAACTCGAGTACTACAACCGCATGTTGCTAGGTAAACAAACCGGGCACGACAGACAGAAACGAGGGCTTATCAATGGTGTCGGGTATATCGCGAATAGTCTCTTCGGAGTACTCGACGACCATTTCGCAGAAAAGTATGAGCGAGATATCACACTCGTCAGACAGAATGAACATCATTTGGCTTCCCTGTTCAAGAATCAAACGTCTATTATCGAAGCGGAATACAACATGATGAAAAGAATGGAAGAAGTTATGAGAAAACAACACAAGATTATCAACAAACAGATTAGTGCTTTAGACAACAACATAAACAAAGTAAAAACAGAATTGGAAAAACTTTATAACATCAACCAATTTTTGGCTATGTCTGTCATAGCGAACAATTTACTGCTGAACTTGAAAAGCATACAAAACATGATGACAGACGCTATCACCGATATATATCATGGAAGGTTCGATGTTCATCTCATAAGCCCTACTCAGTTGAGAAATGAACTGAACACAATATCTGGACAAATACCTAAAGACTTGACTCTACCTATATCAAACATACAATCAGATTTTCAAAAAATATATCAGTTTCTTCAAGTGAAAACAAAGATGACTAATAAGTACTTGATTTTTGAAATCAGATTACCATTGGTCAGCCGAGATAATTACAACCTATACAGAGTTATACCGATTCCTCATAAACGGACCAACAATTTTGTGAACATTAAACCGATTGCAGATTACATTGCAATTAATTTAGAAAAGGATATCTACATCCCAATGACATCTATCGATTTACAAGAGTGTATTATGTACGATTTTTCAGCACATTTATGCCACCTCAAACACCCCATATACCAAAGAAATTCAGATGAAGATCTGTGTTTGAAGAATAATTACACAAATCAGTGCCAAATAAACATCGCCGGGTGCAGTAACATGTTTATTCAATTAAATAAAGCGAACAATTACTTATTTACAACGTGCGACAAATGCAACGTAAGAATTTTTTGCGGTAATCAAGTTACCGTGGAACGGCTGAGAGACGCCGGGGTCATTGCGCTGGAACCCGGTTGCTCAATCAAAAGTGAAGAATTATCAATCTATACGCACAAAATATTTACGAGTGAATTGAAAACCGGACCTGAAATTTATACGCCTGAAATCGCTGCTATTAACCAAATTATCAAGCTCTCTATCCCAGAAACAGGAGAGTTGGAAAAAGACGCTGACAGTTTCCAAGCCAACCTAACCACCTTGAACGAAAACATAAAACACCTAAAATCCCAAAATGTGATCGCTGAAAACATAACATTCCATGACATACATCATTACGTCGCGATTTACATCCTGGTGGGAGTGGCTGTGATAGCTGCTATATGCCTTGCCTGCAAACGACTACGACAAAGAAGAAACACGGCTATCACTTCAAGTATTAGCCTCGATAACATAACCACGGAAGGTCTAAGCTCCGCTCCTGTGGCTGCGCTGGCCGCCCCGAGAGCGCAGCGCGCCGCTGCAGTGCCCGCCCCGAGAACGCAACCCGTCGCCGCCAGCACCGAGCGTGCGTCCTCACCCGCGGTCCCGAACGCGTTCAACACTCAAGACCGAGCAACATCTCCTACATTGCGAACTCTCATTCTTAAACGCGATGAAGAATAATTTTAAACCTAACTTTTCTCAAATAATTTTACTTTTTTATGTATTTTTAGTTTATCTCCCTTGTTGTGCGGGAAGATGTTCAGTTTACACCGAACACATTATGTACGCGTAGGCATTTTACTTTAAAGTTTTTATTTAAGTCAGTACATGTACGGACGCCAACATTGTCTCGTGTGTGCTCACATACATAACATTTATAAACATATAACATTTATAAACATTGTAACAATAATATTATAACAATATAATAAACATTTTGTGCATAAACAGTATTTTAAGTAACATTTACATCAAAGGGTGTTGAATACCACAACAGTAGGTGTATTGTTGTTAGAAGAAAAGGAAAAAGAACAATCTTATAGATAAATTATAAGCAAAATTATAAGCAATTCAATGTAATGAAGGTGGTCATAAGTTTACAGATCAGGAGAGATAGTCAGGTAGAATGATATATTAGATTACCTTTATATATATATATATATATATATATATATATATATATATATATATATATATATATATATATATAAACATATAAGATATATATATATATACATACATATATATTTACTTATGTATATATACATATTAAATGTTTAAATATATAAACATAATACAAATAATTAATTATAATATATATTAAATAAAATAACTTAAGTACTTATATTTATATTAGTAGCCTCAAAAATACATATAGAAGAAATAGATGAGAGAATATATGATTGTATGTGAATTTAACTTCAACTGCTCTATTTCGTAATAGTTTTCTTGATGTAATCTTTAAACGTAAGTTTAGATTTCGCAAAGAGGTCAATGTGTCCAAATTGTTCATTATATGTACGAGCAAGCCGCGAAAGAACAGTGTTTGAATGATGCCAGGGAGTCTGTAACAATGTAGTATTGCTGGTACGGAATTTTGGAGTACGAAAGGTGATTCTTGAGACAAGATATGGACAGTCACTATTACTGTTTATTATATCATATAACAAAGCCATGTCAAGCAAAATGCGCCTGTATTCCAGAGATAAGAGATCGTGCTCAGTGCAACTGTCTGTGTAAGTATCGATTTTATTCCGACAGCGAAAGTTAAGGTGATTAACAAATATTTTTTGAATACGCTCAAGGCGGCTTTTGTAGACATTGTACTGTGGAGACCATATTGAACTAGCATATTCCAAAACACTTCTGACATATGCAAAATAAACCATTTTAATTGTATTAATATTCGAGAATGGTTTACAGATGCGAAGAATAAAACCAAGATTTTTATAGGCTTTACTGATAACGTAATCAATGTGTTCGGATAGTATCATTTTATGATCAAAAATTACGCCTAAATCCCTAACACTTACTTTCAATTAAAACATCACTTTTACCGTAAATATATTGGTGGAACTTTTCACACGCAAAGAGAATAGCTAGCATTTCTTTTTCTATCTGCGCATATCGTGTCTGTGTGTCGGTGAGTGTACATGAAGTATATTCAATAGGTCGGCCGCCCTGCAACAGCACGGCTCCTAGCGCTACACTGCTCGCGTCTACCGAAACTACAGCCGGTTGCGATACGTCATATAAAGCCAACACGGGTGATTTGCTTATTAAATATTTTAATAAATCAAACGCATTCTGTTGTTCACTCTCCCAACACCATTCTGTGTCCTTTTTCAATAATCGAGTAAGCGGAAAAATACGCTCAGAATACTTAGGTATAAACTTAGATAAATAATTTACGGCTCCTAAAAATCGTTCTAATGATTTTCGTTCTTTTGGAGTTAGCATATTTTTTATTGCTTTTACTTTTTCTAAATCTGGTTTCATCCCGTTTTTGTTAAATATATGACCCAAGTAAGTCACTTCCTCAACGCATATACGACATTTATCTTTATTAAATTTATGCCACCATTTAAGATGACAAACTCCTCTTATCGGAATAACATCCCCGCTAAACGGCTGTAATTTCATTTTATTATTATTGCATATCATTTCCGTGTCAAACCCTAGCGTTAAAAATCTCTTATAACATAACACATTAATGTCGGCACCGGTATCCAGCTTAAAACGTTCAAAGCCACACTCACCTCTTAATACCTCGTACCAGTCATCGCCGCCGATTTTGTTCTGCGTTTTGTCCATTAACACAGATACATAAAACGACTCACAATCATCATTATTAGATTTTTCTGTATTCACTTCTATTTCATACATTTTTTTAACACTATTTTTACATTTGCACATCCTAGCGTAATGGCCGTAGTTACCGCACACATAGCATTTCACCGAAATAGCTGGACATGAATCTACATCAGTACACTGAGCACCACAACGCGGACAAGGCGACGTCGCGGTCCCGCCGTGCGCAGCTCGCGCGCCGCGCCGGCCGCCGCGCCCGCCGCTGCGTCCGCCACCGCGCCGCTCGCCACCGCGCATCGCCAGCGCCTCAACGCGCACGGGCCCGCAGCTCGCCGAACTGCCGAAGCTACCTGTTTCCATCACACGCTTGCTGCCTGTTGACATTTCATCAGCTTGACATATTTTAATTGCTTTCTCCAGAGTCAATTCATCTGTCCGTAACAACCGGTCCCTTACAATTGTGCTCCTTATGCCGCACACAATACGGTCGCGAATCAACTCTTGCTCAAAATTTTTAAATTCACAGTTTTTACTGAGTAACTTTAACGCTGTTACATATTGATCAATAGATTCTCCAGTTTCTTGATACCTCGTAAAAAAATTATATCTCAGTAATGTTATATTAGATTGAACACCGAAATACTCGTCAAATTTTTTCATCAATATTTCGATGTCCTCACGTTGCTCTTCTGAATCGAATGTAAAAGTCTCATAAACAAATATCAAATCCATCTGATCCAATCAGATTAATGAGCAAACTCGCCTGTATGCTTCCCTCTTCTTTGTGCACCCCCGATGCTTTAAGAAAAAGATTGAATTGTGCCTTCCACCGCTTCCATGCGTCAGCCCGGCCGACGGGGCTGCCATCTAAACTCAATTCGGTTGGCGGTCTTGCATGCTCCATCCTTTACACTTAATTTAGAATACAAATTAAAGTTATTCAAACGTAAAATCCAAAACTATTTAGGTATTTTAACCGCTGCCACCATGTAGTGACAATGAAACAACAGAGTTCAGATGACAACTGTCTTTATTAATAAAGGCGGTTTCCTTTAGACTACCCACAACAAGCTGTGCGACGTGCAGATGGTCTCCTGCAACGACGCCGCGCTCAGGAAAGGTGTCAAACTGAAACAACTGTGCAACAACGGTACTTGTGAGGACATCGGTAACTCACACCGCTGCCACTGTCTGGACGGCTACACCGGGTCCTACTGCCAGAAGGAGATCAACGAGTGTGACTCCGCGCCTTGTCAGAATGGAGCCCTGTGCAAGGACCTCGTAGCAACTTACCAGTGTCAATGCGCCAAGGGATTCCAAGGACAGAACTGCGAGCTGAACGTCAACGACTGCCTCCCTAACCCGTGCCAGAACGGAGGAACCTGTCACGATCTGATCAACAACTTCTCCTGCTCCTGCCCCTTTGGAACTCTCGGGAAGATCTGTGAGATAAACGTAAATGACTGCAAACAGGACGCGTGTCACAACAACGGCACGTGTATAGACAAAGTCGGCGGGTTCGAGTGCAAATGCCCCCCAGGTTTCGTCGGACCGAGATGCAAGGGCGATATCAACGAATGCCTCTCCAACCCGTGCTCGAACCCCGGCACGCAGGATTGCGTCCAATTAGTCAACGGTTACCACTGTAATTGTAAACCCGGACAGTCGTTCGAGTGGACAGTCGGCAACAACACACAATGTACACGATATGTATAACAACACTCGCACTCCCGCAAAGTTAGTAACAATAGCGCAGCTCACTGCAAACTCTTAAGGTGTTTTGCTTTGGCTTCTAGCGTGTCTTTGCTGTAGCGTATGGTCTCCTGGTAACCCTTCTTCAGCCTGGACGCGACGGGGCACTCGTAGCTCTCGCTAATATTCAGTTTCAACAGCTGCTGCTCAATGTTCGATTCGTATTCGAAGTGTGGCCACGAGTCCAAGTGGTCCGACATGAACACTAGAAGGTCGATAATTTCTTGATTCAATTCGTTGAGTAAGTGGGAGGTTTCGAGTTCATCCTGCGACTGGTTGGGTTTCTTCTTTGCTTTCTTGGAGTTGGCAGGCGTGACCACCTCGTGGCACACGCCCATTATGTACGTCACTACACCCACGAACTCTAGGAAGTTGGCGAGGTGCTCGAGGGAGTCGCGCAGCTGCCAGGCGGTCGCGGGCGCGCCGGTCGCCAGCGCGCCCCGCGCGTCCCGCAGCTCCCGCCGCAGCGCCTGCACCACTTGGCTCACCGCGCCGCTGCCCGCGCCGCCCGCCGCCCCGCTGCCCGCCCCGCGTGCACACGGTGCGCGCCACGCGCAGCGCAGCCGCGTACAGCGCGCCGTACGGCACCGCGCTGCCCACCAGCGCAAATAACCTAGATGGCAGAGGCGTTGATATAGAAATCTTCTCTCTCTTGCTGTACTCGTGCCTGCAGCGCTGCATCGCTTCGCTGAACGTTTGTATGCAAGTGTCTAGGCGCAGCAGCAGCTGTGGCAGCTGGCCGCGACTGGCGGTGGCAGCCTCGCCGCAGAGCGCTTTGGCGCGCAGCAGCGCATCCTTGAGCCGCACGTACGCAACTTCCTGCGAGAACGTGCGCGACCGCACCTCCGCATCCACGCTCTGCGGCGGATCCCAACTCACTATCGCCCTCAGGTTGCGGTTGTCAGTGAGGTGCTCGGGCAGGTCCGGCAGCAGGGCGGGGGGTGCGGGGGGCGCGGACAGCTGCAGCGCCAGCAGCGCGCGCTCGCGCGGCAGCAGCGCCGCCCAGGCGCAGCCCGCGAGCCGCGCGTGCCACGCACCCAGCTCCACCAGCTTCTCGAACGTGCCGTACTTGTACGCGTACGTCACGTGCTCCGCGCTGTCGTTGGCGTGGTGCGTGTAGATGGCGTGCGCCTGCGCCAGGCGGTGGTGCGCGAGGCGCGGCGCGGCGGCGGGCAGGCGCGCGGCGTGCAGCCAGCCCAGCGACGCCAGCTGCACGTGCTTCGCCTCCAGCCGCGACCACGCTGCCTCGGCGCCGTTGCACCCGCCGAGTATGTGGTATAGGCTGATGAGCAGAAGCTTCACATGGAAGTTGGCAGGCGAGTTGTGCAGCGTGAACTCCAGCAGACTCAAAGCTTCTACGATGAGTGACGCGTCTTCTTCTTCAACCGCTGCGCAGAAGTAGTGGTGCGCGGCGAGCGTGGCGTAGCCGTCGGCGGCGCAGAACTCGGTGGCGGAGGCGGCGGCGAGCCCCGCGCGCAGGCAGCGCAGGTAGTGCGCGCGCAGGCGGCGCGCCAGCAGCCTATTGTTATGTTTGTTTTCGAATTTTGTTTTAATGTGTTTCTCCTAAGTTTTTATTTAGTAAGTAATAAGTTATTTATGTATAGGATATCGTACTAAAGTTTCACTAAATAATTACTAATTTGTAATAATCGCTTGCTTGATGTCATTATCTTAGTTTTTAATACTTATGTTATTGATTTGTTATTTGTGATCAATGATGTCCAGATTTTTTTTTTCTTTTTGCACTAATTGAAAATAAAATAATGCTGTTTAAATATTCTGTTATGGTTAACCGGCGGGATTGGTAGTAGACATAATATTGCCTTTTTATTTTATTATAATATATACGTGTTATTTTGATATTTACTTATATTTTATATTGTACTTATTTATGTATATTTGTTTATAATGTCCGATGATGAATCATTCTATTCTGCTAACGATTCTTCAACAAGCCTTGACTCTTTCGATGAGCCGGAAATTCTCCGCAACGTGCATGATAAATCTTTAGAACATCTCCCCTCTTCTTTTAAAGTCTGCCATTTGAATGCACAGAGCATACCCTCTCATTACTCTGACCTTTTAGATACTTTCACTTCTGCCTCTTCAAATGTGCAGGCCATTCTAATTTCTGAAAGCTGGCTGAAGCCCTCTCTTTCAAATGTTTCTTACAGCTTACCAGGCTTTGTCTTGATTAGAAATGATAGATTAGGTAAGGGTGGGGGAGGTGTTGCAATTTATCTACGGTCCGACTTACGTTATTCTGTAATTGCATCCTCACCTTCACAATACTCTGCTTCGGCTGAATATTTATTCTTGGAAATTCAGGTGGGGCGTTCCAAATTAGCACTTGGGGTTGTTTACTGTCCTCCTTCTGTTGATTATTTTTCCAGCCTAGAAGTGGTCTTAGATTCTGTATGTGCAGACTATACACATCACATTATCATGGGCGACTTCAATACTGACCTCCTCAAAACTTCTTTGCAATCAAGTAAGCTCATAAATATCTTGTCTTCAGTAAATTTATCCATCCTTCCCTGCTCTCCTACTCACCATAACCTTGACTCCCCGGATACCTGGCTAGATCTAATAATCACGTCCTGTCCTAATCTAGTCAATAAATATGGTCAGTTGTCAGCTTCCGGCTTTTCGCGTCATGATTTACTTTACCTTGCATATAGGTTGAAGTTTGCAAAAGTTGAACCCGAGATACTTTTGGTTCGCTGTTACAATAAAGTTAACCCAACGAAGCTTCTGATTGATGCAAAGGCCATCGACTTCTCGCCTGTGTATTGTGCGTCATCAGTTGACGATAAAGTATCTATTTTCACTAAATTAACACTGAAACTGTTTGATGCGCATGCACCGGTGAAATCTATTAGGGCTAAGCGGCCACCAGCTCCGTGGATAACGAAGGGTGTGCGCATGGCGATGACTCGACGCAACCGAGCTTTCAGAAGGTTTAAGCGTGACAGGAGCAATGAGAATTGGGACTTGTACAAAATTGCTCGCAATCGTTGCAACCAAATGGTAAGGGCGGCAAAGCGTCGTTACTTCTTTGACAATATATCTAGTGCTTCTTCGGCGGATACTTGGAAATTTCTTAATTCTCTTGGTCTATGTAAATCCTCCACTATGAAACATAACATCCCATTCCCTCTAAATGACATAAATTCCTATTTTTCTACAGGTTCCTCACTCTCTTCAGTTATTAAGTCCCAGTCAATTTTAGAAATTAATTCCAAGGCCAAACCTTTACAAATACCCTTCTTATTCTCGCTTGTCTCTGTTAACGATGTTCGTAAAACATTTGCTTCTATTAAATCAAAAGCAGTGGGTTGTGATAATGTGAGTCGTGCTATGATCTCTTTAGTTCTCGAACTCTTTCTTCCAGTCATTACTCACATCATTAATTTTTCTCTGTTGTCAGGGGTATTTCCTTCTTTGTGGTGTAAAGCCTATATAATTCCGCTTCCTAAAATTTCAAACCCCTTGCAACTCAATAATTATAGACCTATCTCTATTCTTCCATTCTTATCAAAGATCCTGGAATCTATAGTTCACCGGCAAGTATCAGGTTTTATATATAATAATAACTTGCTCACTCAATTTCAGTCGGGCTTTCGTCCCGGACATAGCACCACCACTGCACTTCTTAAAGTTACAGAGGACTTTCGGGATGGCTTGGAGAGTAGAAAGGTCACTGTGCTTGTTCTCGTGGACTTTTCTAATGCCTTCAACATGGTTGACCATGATATTCTCCTCGCTATGCTCGGTAATCTAAACTTCTCCTCCATTGCTTTAAATTGGTTCTCTTCCTACCTTTGTGGTCGCCAACAAGCTGTTCGAGTTGGTAATCATTTGTCTGACTGGTGTCAGCTTGTATCTGGGGTGCCACAGGGTGGAATATTATCTCCTTTATTGTTCTCTATTTTTATTAACTTCCTTTCCTCTCAACTTTGCTGCTCTTACTATTTCTACGCCGACGATTTGCAAATTTATACTCAGACTGATGTGGATCACATTAATAATGCTGTTATCAATATTAATACAGATTTATTAAATTTAAGCAATTGGGCTAGCAAATTTGGCATTCTAGTGAATCCTAACAAATGCCAAGCAATTTTGATAGGAAGTGCTCGTCAGTTATCTAAACTTGATATTTGTTCTGTCGCTCCTGTCATGTTTGATGGATCATGCATCCCTTATTCCAGCACTGTGAAAAACCTAGGCCTCTGTATGGACTCAACTCTCAATTGGTCCTCTCACATTCAAACAATAAGTGCTTCAGTTACTGCTA
Organism: Parnassius mnemosyne; assembly: GCA_963668995.1. Classification (NCBI taxonomy): domain Eukaryota; kingdom Metazoa; phylum Arthropoda; class Insecta; order Lepidoptera; family Papilionidae; genus Parnassius; species Parnassius mnemosyne. Next base: position 12,874,144 of record CAVLGL010000035.1, on the reverse strand, counting down.
AGTTGGGTGCCCTAAATCGCCTTAGAAACTTCCTTCCGGTCAAGGTAAAGATAACTCTGGTGCAGTCTCTTATTTTGCCCATTATTGATTATGCTGATGTGTGTTGTACTGATCTTAATGAGAATCTTCTAGACAAGCTGGATCGTCTCGTAAATAACTGTGTCCGATTCATCTTCTGTCTTCGCAAGTTTGACCATGTTTCCTCCTTTAGATTTCAGCTAAATTGGCTTCCCATTCGCCAACGGAGGCAAGTCAGGACACTTCTCACACTTTTTTCTATTTTATTCGACAATCGTTGTCCCGACTATTTGAAACGTAAGTTTCAATTTCTATCTGATACGCATAATAGACCTTTACGTTCTTCGGAGACTCTTACGCTCTCCATTCCACTTAATTGTTCCGGTTTCTCTTCTTCCTCGTTTGCTGTACGAGCTGCGCGACTTTGGAATGCACTGCCTGAAACTTTGAGACAACGCTCCAACAAAGTAACATTTAAAAATTATGTTAAAGAACATTTTCTGAAAGTCGTAAAGAACTCCTAAGTTGGCGTCATCATCTTAGTTAATCTGTGTTAATAGCTAATTTCATCATAATATGTTTTTTTACGTATATATGTATGTTTGTGTGTATATATGTATTTATATGTGAATTTGTGTATATATATATGTGTGTATGTGGTTTGTATATATATATATATATATATATATATATATATATATATATATATATATATATATATATATATGTGGGATCGTCGAAGAAAAGAATGGTCGAATTAAACACAAAATCTTTAATAAAACTGCTTAGCTCTTTTACAATGTTTTTCCTCCTAACCACAGACTCTTTCCGCCTGTCATGACATGACTTCAAAAAATACATAAACACAGATTAAAAATAAACTTTCACCCACACGGCCGTCCTGATCATTCATCTGACTCAGATGAATATTCATCTACGTCTTCATCAACCCATGGCTTCATGAGATCAGCCGAGGTTGTTGTGTTGATGGGCCCTTCGCATTCACCAACTTTTCTTACAGCGTACCTTTCATGATGCTTTTTGGCTGTCACTGCGTAAGGTCCTAGATACTTAGGATACAATTTACTTCCTTGAGTAAATTGTGTTCGTTTAATAGCAACTAAATCATCAACTTTGTATTCGGTAGCCTTTTTTCTTCTTCTATTATAATTTTTAACATTCTCTTCTTGCATCTTTTGTATTGACTCTTTTGCCTTTAATCTTAGTTCATTCCTTTGCTTATTATAGTTCTTAACTTCTTCTTCTTCTATTAATTTCATAATTTTTTCATTCTCATCTTTCATTTTGGTTCCAAAAAGTAACTCGAATGGAGTCATTCCAATACTTCTTTGCCATGTACTATTCAGACAGCGTTGCACTTTGGAAACTTGTTTATACCACTTCGTCGGATCATCAGCGCTCAATTTACTTATAACACTTATTATGATTTGGTGGATTCTTTCTACTTGCCCGTTTCCGCGGGGTTGTCCTGTAGTAATTGTATAATGAGTTATGCCTTCTTGTTCACAATAGTCTTGAAAGTCTTTTGAAGTAAATGCGGCGTTACGATCGGAAATAATCCTTTGAGGGGAACCAAAGGTTTGTTGTTGCACTCTCAGTTTGTCCAACGTTTCATCTGTGGACAAAGATTTTGTAGGATAGATCCAAGTAAATTTGGTAAAGCCATCAACTACCGTAAAAATGTACTTATAATTTTTATTAGTAGACGTCAATGGACCAAGATGATCAATATGATACGTCGACAACGGGACATCACCTTTGTCTAGTGGATGTAAGAATCCTTCTTTCTTTCCCTTTTTCTGTTCAGTCAGAATACATTCTACACAATTATCTATAACTTTTCTAATCTTCTCCTTCAGATTCTCAACATAATACTCTCGACTCACAAGCTCTTCTGTTTTTCTAACTCCAAAATGTCCATAATCATGCTTCTTCCTTATTATTTCGTTCTGCATTTTCTTTGGAACTACAATCAGTCTCGTACCATCTTTCTCTTTGCATAATATTCCTCTTTCCATAATATAGTCTTGATAGGGTTCTCTTTCTAACATTTTCTTTAACAGACTGATATGAGGGTCGTCGTCTTGAGCTCTCTTCAAACGGGCAGCAGCTTCGGTAAGTATCAAGCAGACAGGGTTTCGGCTTAGTGCGTCAGCATGTTTAAGTCTTGATCCTGACCTGTGTTCTATCTCATAATTATACTCTTCTAGGAGCAGAGCCCATCGAGCAACACGTGGAGGTAAGTCTTTCTTCTGTAATGTTTTAGTAAGAGCAGAGCAATCTGTTACGATTTTAAAACGAATTCCTAGTAGATAGACACGGAATTTCTTGACAGCTTCAACAATCGCCAGTATTTCCAAGTAATAGCTGTGATACTTTCTTTCAGCGGGTGTCGTTTTTTTGCTCATGTAGTAGACTGGATGCATTTGATTATCTGTAGGACTTTTCTGTAACAGAACGGCGCCATAACCTTCTGCGCTAGCATCTGTGTGTAGTTCTGTTGTTAGGTCTGGATCGTAAATCCGTAACACAGGTGAACTACACAATATTCTTTTCAATTCATTGAAAGCCATTTCGCACTCTTCTTCAAAATTGAATTCAACGTTTTTCTTCAATAAATTGGTAAGTGGTTTTGCAATTATAGAATAATTTTTGATGAACTTTCTAAAATAACCAGACAGTCCTAAAAAAGACTGTAAAGACTTGATGTTATGAGGGGTTTTAAATCTTGATACGGCTGAAATCTTTTCTTTTGACGGGCGTAATTCATTATTCCGTATTATATAGCCTAAATATTCTATCTCCCTCTTCATGAAGTGGCATTTCTTCCAGTTAAATAAAAGACCGTACTCTTCAGCTCTTTGGAACACTTTTACCAGCTTCTCCAATCCTTCTTCTTCTGACTCCGAGGGTAAAATCAAATCATCCAAGTAGGCAAGGACAGTACCGTCAGAAATAAGATCTTGAAAGACATGGTTGACATACCTTTGGAATACTGACGGCGCCGTGCAAAGACCGAACGGCATTTTCATGAATTCATACTGCCCTTGCGGAGTTACAAAGGCCGTAAACTTCCTGCTTTCTTCATGTACATTCACATGCATAAATCCGTTCTTCAAATCTAAAGTCGTGAAAACTTTTGCACCCTTCAATCTGTCAATCTGATCTTCTATAAGAGGTAATGGGAATCGGTCTTTCACTATTCTTTTATTCAACTTTCTATAATCTATACAAAGTCTGTATGTTCCATCTTTCTTTTTAGCTAGAACTACAGGGCTTGCAAAATCTGATTTGCTGGGTCGTATAATCTTTTGGTCTAGCCATTCTTTTATTTGTTCATCAACAACTTTCATTTCCAGTGGTGACAATCGACGTGGACTTTGATATATCGGGTCTTCTTCGGTAAGTATTATCTTCATCTCAACGTTACTTTCCTTCTTTTTAGCATTAGTTTTATATTCTTTAATTAGTTTTGTAACCTTATCTGCAATTTCTTTATTTTCAGGGTAATGTTCATCACAAATAGTGTTCTTCTCTTCTGCCAGTAGTGTAAGGTAAGAAATCTTTTCAAGGAAAATACCATCACGAGTAAAATTGATTTCAAAATCTTTGAGGATAGGATTTCCAAGTATGACACTGACTGGTATAGCATAATCTTGTACTACGTGAAATTCCAAGTCAGCATAATAATCATCAATCAAAACCTTAACTTTCAGAAGTCCTTTAGTATTTAGTTCTTTTCCAGCAATTCCAGTTAGGTGTATTGATTTTTCTTTGTCATAGATAACTTTTTCTGTCATAAATTTTTCAACTTCAGATAACTTTATCAAATTCACGTCACTCCCAGTGTCAATTAATGCTGTAATTTCGACATCATTTATCTTTATCTTCTTATATGGAGTTTCTAATTCTTTATCTTCTTTAGCAGTCTTAATTTTCGAGTCAGTCTTTTGAATATTTAAAGTCTTTTTACCTTTGTTATTACACTGAGTTCCCTTATGTCCAAATTCATTGCATCGGAAGCACTTAATACCCTTCGTGCAGGTCGGGGCTTGATGATCTAGGTCCCCGCAATTAAAACATCGCTTTATTTTATTATTCTTTGCAAATGGAGTAGATACACTGGGTCGAGTCTGGGTCTTTTCTTTAATACTTTTGTAAATATCTAATTTCTTTCTAAATTCTTTAAGGTTTGACGCTCCGTACAAAATAGATTTATTAGATTCGCTGTCTTGGATACCATCAATAACGTACTCCATAAGTGCTGCATCTTCGATGTTTCCATGTAATGCACATTCTTTCATATGGAGAAAATACTGCTGGTAAGTTTCATCTTTCTTCATTTTTCTTGAGCTTAGTTTTTTATGTATGGCGGCACTATTCAATTTAGATCCAAATTCATCTTCGAGTTCTTGTTTTAATTTTTTATAATCTTTTACACCTCCGAGCGATCGTAGAAATAGTTTTGCAGTTCCACTTAGGAGTCTTTTCGCGTAAATCAGTTTTTCTACTTCAGTCCAGCTCATCAACAGTGCCGTGTCTTCAAATTCTTCAAACCATGTTGAAATCGGATAAGAATCATCACCACTAAATGACGTCATCGACTTCTCCACATCTGCAAACGAGATATAGGATGTGGTGTCACGTGATTCTCGTTCTTCTCCATCTTTAATATCTTTTTTCGGCGGCATCTTGAAATGTTATTCTTCAAATATAAAAATCTTCACAAGTCTTCAATAGTCGTAAAATCTTCTTTAAATCATTATTTTTGTAACAATAATCTTCAATCGTAAAATCCGTAAATCGTAAATCCAGTCGTGAAACTCATCTTTATCTTCTTTACATTTCGTAAAAAATAAAAAATATATTGACGTCACGAACAACGTCCCGCAGCATTACGCTCACGCGTAGTCGGTAATGTAGTCCGATGGTAGCAACGTCCCGAAGCATTCGATGCAACTCGTTTTCAAAACTTCCCGCGCGCCATCTTGGTTAGCGTTGGTAAAACAGTTCACTCCTCACTATAACTCGCCGGTATTTTGCTGATGATTTCTTCGTAAATGTTGTTAATTCTTCCACACTGATACTTCTCTGGATCCCGGACGAGCCCCCAAAATAGTTGTGGGATCGTCGAAGAAAAGAATGGTCGAATTAAACACAAAATCTTTAATAAAACTGCTTAGCTCTTTTACAATGTTTTTCCTCCTAACCACAGACTCTTTCCGCCTGTCATGACATGACTTCAAAAAATACATAAACACAGATTAAAAATAAACTTTCTCCCACATATATATATATGTATGTATGGTATATGTATTTTTTTTTACCTTTATGTTTATATGCTATAATTTCTAAATTCATTATATTTCTTATTCTTTACTGTTATGTATTATAATAACCGCCTTCTACTAATCAATAGATTACCATCTAGCTGCTTTTTTGCCGGAAATCTTTAGTTTTCCAGATATCGATAACTATAGTTTTTAGGTTATATCCATTTTAAATGATACGAAAACGAAATAACAATATAATTATTAGAGAGTCTGTCACTGTGGGGAGGTCAAGGGCGCTTACCTCAAGCGCCCCCATGTAATTTTAGTTGCCGGAGCTGCGTCGAAATATTTAAAATTATTTTCTAAATATATTCCTAAATCACTAATTAATACCTGAAACTGAACTTTTGACATTGACAGTCACAGATAAACTCGACCAAAGAGAATATAATCACTCCGTTTTACGTTTATTTAGCTCGGGACTTGGGGCACCCCTCCATTCCCTTCCTGGTTATTTTTTTATAAACCATCTAGAAATAGGAGCCCCGCAAGGCGGGGCTCCATTGACCGAGCTTCCCTCGCCTGCACCACGTTGTGTATCGTTGGGCTACCCTCCCCCAACTCTCTCCCCTCACAAATCAGGTTTATATTGTCAAAAACATTACGAAAACATAACCTCAAAATAAGATTTTTAAAAATGTATAAAAAAAAACTAAGCACGTTCGGCAGGACCTCAATTCAGCTGCCTCTTAACACCTTGTATGTACCCTATGTACCCCAGAGATGAAAGTTCGCCAAAGTACCTACGCAAGTAACATGTGGAATATTACGAGGGCTCTGCCTGTCTCCCAAGGGAAATTTAATCTTTAAGTTACTTTTATAATTTATTTATGTTTGCTTGTAAATGCTGATCTGCTCGAGTTTGTAATATTAAGTCCTTACATATGAAATTAGCGTTTTGTCGTACTGACCACTTTGATCTGAAATATCTCCTCTTTGGTTGAGAATTCCAAATTCAAATTTATAAATTCATTTATCTGATACGTTTCGGGTGCTTTACATCACCTCTGGTCACGTGGGGAGCACGGGTGCTGTAAAGCACCCGAAACGAAACGAAACGATAAAATCCGTAAATATTAGTTTCATTTAATGTTTTATCTACATTTAACGCAGTTTCGTAAACGTTATTTAATGCCTCTGTTGCCCCCTACAATCTAACATTTGTGACGAAACAATCCTCAAGTAAGTCGATGACCGCCGTGAAATGTCATGTTATGTGCGTGATCTATTAGAAGATCCATCAATTTACTTTTATTAGGTATTATTATAGGGTGCTTCATATCGTGACGGACGTGAGCGTTTTTTAATCTTCCTCCAATTCAAAGTATTCCCTCACTTAAAACCCGATTCAAAATCCGTAATTTGCTACTCGTATGCACTATGTTGTATTAATATATATTCTATGTCCATCTGAAAAATACTAACATATTTTGCATGCCTCCGTTCCCATAACGTAAGTTAGTTTGGCCATTGTTTACCTATCTGCTTAGGTGTCAAAAAACGTATTATCCATGCTACAATAAGAGTTATTTTTGTAAATGAACTGAATTAATTAATTAATGTATACATATATATATATATATATATATATATATATATATATATATATATATATATATATATATATATATATAATATTGTTATGTATGTCCTTCTGTATAAACTTGGTTTGTTTTAATCGAATTTCTTCTTTTGTTTGATAAAGGTGTTTTTCATTAGGTCGGTATGAAAATTTTTGTAGCCATGTTGTTCCGTGCCACCATAAGTGGTTGTTTTTAAGATGTGATACGTATAACCCCGCCACGTGTAGCATCCGCGGAGTTTTCTTTAGACTTAACGTAACTCCAATGCCTTGCAACTATAACTGTAGTAATATATTTAACTTTCTTCGCAACGAAAGCTTTCCTGCGACTTGGACCCCTATTTAGCCAACCTTAAACAACCATGGAGCCCGTCCATCCATATACCTCGATTTTAGGTTGACACATGCATTGTTTTATTTTAATTAGCTATTTATATAATACATGAGCAGCATTTATTTCTAACCAAGACAGTGATGCCACTGTTTATTTGGTATGTGTCGTGTTTTGGCCGCTAAAAGTATTGTTTCAGGTTGATTTTTTCTCCTTGCGTAGACGACGCAAGCAAAGGTATGTTCCGATGCGTCACTCAACCCGTGTTATCCGACTACTTCTTTGTCATAACACCCTTTCCATCAAGGGATCTCAAATTGTTGTCGGCGCACGTCATCGCGCCTCGGCCAAAATGGAGGACGCGTGGGGGCACGGACCTGTCGCTAGCCCTGCGACAGCGTGGGCGCTCCTGTTCCTCACTCAGCTGCGAGACGCAGTAGCAGACGGGCACTCCATTATTCAATTTATATTATGTTTATTTAGAGGTTTTACGGCATTAAACCTATTGTCAATACAGTCCACTTATTTTATTTTGTAAAGGCCCGATAAGACATTGTTAAATATCATTAATATCGCTCCTAATTTTCAGCCATTCTTGTTTTATGTCGGAAATTAAAAAGTTAAATTAAACACGGTGAAATCCGTAAAATTAGTTTCATTTAATGTGTAGTCTTCGCGTAAATATAAGAAATAATTATATAGATAAAACAGTCCCTCTACACAGCATCAATTAATGGCTAATTTACCAGAGTCAAGGGTTAATCCAGCACCACCCTTCCATCACACAGGTATTGATTATACTGCTTTCAATTAATTTTCGCATTTTCTTATTAAGTCTGAGAAATAATAATACACATAGAGATATAAGATGTTATACATGTACACTTTTTTAATATTATAAAGAGGAAAGATTGGTTTCTTTGTTTGTTTGTTTGAATTGAATAGGTTACGAAACTATTGGACCGATTTGAAAAATTCTTACACCATTAGAATTCTTCATTATCTGTAATTAACATAAGTAATAGAATATTTTCAAAAAAACTTAGGAATCCGTATGGAAACTTCGTTAATCTAACCCAAGGTGTGAAAAAAATACCAAAAAGAATACTTATATCGCGTACGCTGCGGAAACTATTAACAATAGAGCAAAGTAATGTACTACAGTTATATACAAAACATTAATATCTACTAAAAAGTTTGCAATATTATATAATGTCTACCTATTACAGTTATGTCAGAACAACTACTATTCCATGTTAAAATATGCAATAGTAACGCCGGTACAAACTAGGCCATATTATTCGTACCTTGCTATTAGTCCTTATATCCAAATAAATCACTTCGTATTCAAGGATATTTCAGTACATGTACCATGCATAACCACCAATTACGTTAACCATCTAATTTAAGTAACATTTCTCACTTTTTAAATCTTTGTTAATTCAGCAACCGTCCGTCGTGATGTCTCTCTCGAGTGAGTTCGCATGTCACGAGGCGCACACGCGTGATATGCGCGGGTGAAACCGCGGGTCACAGCTAGTTAAAGAATATAATAAAAAGCTCTTTTATTTTTTTGCCCAATGGAATTATTCATAAAGCCCGGTGAATTTCTATTCTGCGGTAATAAGCGACGCCAAAGAAAAAAATAATGAGGTAAAAAACAAATGAATGACTGTTTCCAAAATTCAAATGTATCAGCTAATGAATTTATAAATTTGAATTTAGAATTCTCAACCAAAGAGTAGATATTTCAGATCAAAGTGGTCAGTACGACAAAACGCTAATTTCATATGTAAGGACTTAATATTACAAACTCGAGCAGATCAGCATTGACAAGCAAACATAAATAAATTATAAAAGTAAATTAAAGATTAAATTTCCCTTGGGAGACAGGCAGAGCCCTCGTAATATTCCATATGTTACTTGCGTAGGTACTTTGGCGAACTTCCATCCCTGAGGTACATAGGGTGCATACAAGGTGTTAAGAGGAAGCTGAATTGAGTAAATGGCGCAAATATGAGTCTCTGAGAGATGACCACATATTTGTGTCATTTGCTGCAGAGACTATCGGTCCGTGCGGTTCACATGCTGTGAAGTTAAAAAAGGAACTGTATCCGCGACTTGGCGTCGCCGCTGGTGGCAAGCAGCTTTCTTGGTAATATACCACGGACAGTAGGACCGTATAATAATATTAGATTTAAGTTATAGTATCTTTGTTATTATAACAAATATTTTATATTTTTATGTTAAGAAAAAAAGGAGCAAATTCAATAAATTTTGGGATTAATTGGGTGGAATATGGGCCATTTGAGAAGATACCTTGTCGTTACCTTTTCGGGTCGTCGATTTTAAGCAGTAATATTATTCTCGGTGAAATTGTCCCAAACATATGAGTTTGAATATAGAAAAAGGTAAAATTCAAATTCGACGATAAATTGGAATTTTATGTCAATGGAAATTATATATTATTTTTATAATACAGTTTTAAAATATAACTTTTATTAAATAAATTAGGTATTAATGGCTTTACTAAAAGTTATAGTAATAGGTCCTAATAGTCGGCCGAGGATAACAAGATCCTGTATAAATATTAAGTGATAGGACACCATTTCTGCCCAGGGGTCCATTTGGGTAGGTTAGGGTGTAGTGAAAATTTATGAAGATTTATTTTTTCATTAATTTTTTTATAGCATACTGATAAAACGCTACCTGATAAGAGAACGGAGTATGTTAAATATATTTTAAGTATTATTATTATTTAAGATGCCTCAGCACGAAAGAATTAAAAAAAAAAGTATAATTTCGTTAATTTTTTATAGTCTCATTCAGATTTATATAACTCACAACAGTTAATTTGATTTATATTTTGTATATTTAAAACACTTTTTAGCGACTAATACAGATTATTATATACATAATAGGTCGGGGATAACGTTTTTTCGTATTTTGTTTGTATAAAATTGAAAAAATCTCTTTGGTTGTAGTGTTTTTATCTGGCCGGTTTTAATACCAATGCATATACAACGTGTCCCAAAATTCAACGATAAGCCAACACCGGAGGATAGACCTGCCCCGGACTAATCGGGTAAAAAAAGAAAAAAAAATATATCCCAATTATATTTTAAGTTATATAAAAAAAATGAAATTCTTCAGAAATTGAGACCGTTTATGATATTTTTCACTACCATGACCACAATTTTTTAAATATTTTTTTCTTTTTTTTTTATAGGCAACCTGAATAGTACTGCTATCTACCACAATTCTTAAAAACTCCAGAATAACTCTTGTTTTATCACGAAAATTAATGAAACTTATTTTATTCCCTAAATTTTTTGAAGACTTTTACTTTTAACCAAATTTAACTTATCGTGGTGTAAAAAAAAAGTATGAACACTAGTATGGCAAGTTTTTTTAAAATTGACGCAACTAACCAATATTCCAAAATGGTATAATACTCTAGGAAAACAAGTTATAAAAAAATATGGGCCTATTATTTCTTAACAGGGGCCAAATTCCTTAAATTGTTATTGTCAGTAATCACTTTTACTACATGCCCAAAATGGGTTCCTGTTACAATTTCTAGGAATTCGAATGGGGCATTAATACCTTAGATGTTAGAGAGAGATAGATAGATAGAGATATTTACGTTAAAAAGAGACAACAACAGGGCAGGTAGAGAAGCTGTTATTATTCTCAGCAAGTCGGTTCAGTACGCTCTGCTCCTTTGTTTACTGCGCACCGTACCCAATTCAACTTACGTGGCCCTCGTACATACTATCGACTTTTGGCTTGGCTTTTTGGACTGGAATCGACCTGCAAACTTAACTGACCTGGCATTATTTGGACTGGAAGTGATCTGCAAACTGAACTGACCTGGCATTATCTTGGACTACGATTGTGTGTTTTGTGATTTAGAGTTCTGGCGCATTTTGGACTGTTTGGCGTTTAACATGCCGCAAGCGTACACACCACAGGAATACGCTAATATGCATTTAATCTATGGAGAATGCCGATGTAATGCTAACGCTGCTAGCAGACTGTATCCAGAAAGATACCCAAATGCTCAAAGATATCCTGATTATCGAGTGTTTATTAATGTGCATCAAGCGTTTTCGGAGGGTCGTATGCCATCCAATAGGAGCAGCGCTGGAAGACCTAGATTGGATCGTGATGAAGAAGTTATCAAGGAGATAGAAAATGACTCGACTACTTCGGTACGTGCCATAGAAGAAGCTACAGGAATCCCGAAAAGTTCTGCACATCGAATATTAAAACGTCACAAGCTTCACCCATATCACTACAGGCGTGTGCAGACGTTATTACCGCGGGACTATCCGCTACGGGTCACATTTTGCCGTGTAATGCTGCAAAGGCACAGTGAAGATCCCCACTTCCTAGACAAAATTCTATGGTTGGATGAAACAACGTGCAAGAAAGATGGGTATTTAAATCTTCACAATCTACATAGTTGGAGTAATGAAAATCCACACTTGATGAGACAAGACAAATCCCAATATCAATTCAAGGTTAACCTATGGACCGGCATATTAAATGGAAAAGTAATTGGGCCCTTTGAGTTACAAGGAAACTTAGATGGCAATAGTTATTTAAACTTTTTACAAAATGACTTGCAAGAATTATTAAACGACGTGCCCTTAAGTGATCTTCAAAACATGTGGTTCCAAAATGATGGTTGCCCAGCACATTATGCCCGTCCTGTGCGAGAATATTTAAATCAAGAGTATCCAGGGCGTTGGATCGGGCGACTTGGTCCTATCTTATGGCCACCCCGTTCACCCGATTTGAACCCCCTGGACTTCTTCTATTAGGGTTGTCTTAAAAACAGGGTCTACTCAAAACCCATTGTGACATTGGACGAGCTTCGTCGAAATATCACTCAGGCTGCTGATTACATTAATAGCAGAAGATATGCAAGACAAATAAAACAATCATTTTTAAGGCGATGTCGTGCATGTATTAATGCTGGTGGCAAACAGTTCGAACATTTGCTATAATGTTAATAACTTAATAAATTACACGTGAAACTGTTTGTACCATTTGTTTTGAAATATTAAACATTTTTCAAGAAATAATACTTTTATTACACCCGACCGTCATTTGGCCCCTGTTAAGAAATAATAGGCCCATATTTTTTTATAACTTGTTTTCCTAGAGTATTATACCATTTTGGAATATTGGTTAGTTGCGTCAATTTTTAAAAAAACTTGCCATACTAGTGTTCATACTTTTTTTTTACACCACGATAAGTTAAATTTGGTTAAAAGTAAAAGTCTTCAAAAAATTTAGGGAATAAAATAAGTTTCATTAATTTTCGTGATAAAACAAGAGTTATTCTGGAGTTTTTAAGAATTGTGGTAGATAGCAGTACTATTCAGGTTGCCTATAAAAAAAAAAGAAAAGAATATTTAAAAAATTGTGGTCATGGTAGTGAAAAATATCATAAACGGTCTCAATTTCTGAAGAATTTCATTTTTTTTTATATAACTTAAAATATAATTGGGATATATTTTTTTTTCTTTTTTTACCCGATTAGTCCGGGGCAGGTCTATCCTCCGGTGTTGGCTTATCGTTGAATTTTGGGACACGTTGTATAACATTAAGGAAAATTAAATATAAAGGAAAAAAGCTCTTTCCCGCCGCTTTCAATTGTTTTTCTGTCCGTCAAAATGAGTGAATCTAACGAAGAAATTCGATACATTCTGAACTTTTATTACAAAAAAGAGAAAAATGCGACAAAAAAATCGTGTCGCTTATGAACCTAATACAGAAATGTTTAAGGGTAGTACAAAGTTTCTTCAAGCGTTTTCAGTCCGGGAATTTTGATGTCAAAGATGCAGCTCGTTCTGGTCGCCCTCATACGGATAAAGTCGATGCCATTTTTGAAAATGTGGAGCAAGGTCAGCATATTAGTAGTTACGACATAGCCGAAGAATTGAGAATTAACTACAAAGCAGCTTTGACCTATTTGAAAAAGTCAGGTATACAAAAAATCTCAACGAGCTCAATGAAAGAAACCTAATGAATCGTGTACTCATTTGCAATTCTCTATTGAAACGTAATGAAACCGCACCATTATTGACAAGATTGCCCACTGGTGATGAAAATTGGATAACCTTCGACAAGAACGTCTGAAAAAGATCATGTTAACAGGGTGGACAAGCTCCACAGACTGTAGCGTAACCCGGATTAACACGCAATAAGGTATTTGTGGGATTAGAAGAGCATCGTTTATTATGAGCTGTTACCTGCCGGCCAAAACCATTGATTCGGATCTTTACTGCTAACAACTAATGAGACTCAAGCAAGAATACATAATACATAAACACTCCCGCCTGTCACCCAGAGGGGTAGGCAGAGACTACGGACTTCCATTTGGCGCGATCCTGACAGACCTCTCTCGCCTCTTTTACATCCATATATCTACGCATATACGGTCGTCGGTTAAGGGTACTCCTAATCTGACCCATTTTTAATGTATCGCCGATTTGGTCGATAAACCTTCGTCTAGGGCGTCCCTTCCCGACCCTGCCGTTCACTTCTGCAACATAAATTTGCTTAGTCACTCTTTCCTCGTTCATTCTTTCTACATGACCAAACCACCGAAGCATTCCTTTCTTAATCCTTGTCACAACGTCATCTTGCAAAACACACTTTTCTCTTATCACACTATTTTTCACCCTGTCATTCAGATTCAGCCCTAGCATACTCCTTAAGGAACGCATTTCTACAGCATTTATTCTACTCTCATGCTTCTTCTGCCAGATCCAACATTACAACATTACAATACATTAAAGTAGGGACTAACACAACTTTATGAATTGCCATACGTGCCTTAGTTGACACATTTTGACTCCTCATAATAGCGTGTAGAGCCCCATTCACTCTATTTCAAGCAAGAAATTGAGAAAAAATGGTCGGAATTGATCAACAAAAAAAGAGTAGTCTTTCATCAAGATAATACACATTTTTGGCCGCTCAGCAAAAATTTGGAGAGCTTGGTTCCCCTCCCTCCCCACCCTCTGATTTTTCACCCGTTTGGTTCTCTTCAGAATTCTTTGGGCAGTGTTAGGTTAACATCAAAAGGGGACTGTCAAAACTACTTGTTGTATTTTATGGATCAAAAATCCCAAGATATCTACAGTATTAAGACGTCATACACCTCCGTCCCCCCCCGTGACCATGGGTGCTGTAAAGTGCTTGAAACGTCGGGAAAGTAAAATAAGTTAATATACGCGGTAAAATCCGTAAAATTAGTTTTATTTAAATGTGTAGTGTTCGCGTAAATATAAGAAATCATTATAAAAACATTTATTTCCTCCACCCAGTAGGTATCACTTACCTATTTCTGCCCCCAAGCAGCAGTTAAAGCTTTTATTACAAATTATGAGGTGGTAGAGCCTTGCAGCAGCTTTTGCTGTTGCACGTATGGGCCGGCTCGAGCCGGGTTAGTACCACGACCTCACAGAATACCGGCGTGAAGTGGAAGCTCTGCTTTCGCGTTTCGTCTGGTGAGTGCAGGTGACCGGAGGCCCCATTCCCCCCCCCATCAACATGGTAGCGGAATTACGTCATAAACTACCCCAGGAGGGTACCAGTACCCCTGGAGAATCCCTCGCTGAGCATCCACGACCATGCTATTCCACTCCTGAGCGTGGGTGATCAGGCTGCCCCGCGTATTCTGGGGGGGGCAAAATTCCGCTCAACACAATAACTGCTCGGGGCAAACTGAGCAACAAGACCAAGGTGACCCCTGCCACGCTATCCGTGAATTTCTGCAACATCAGGGGAATTCACTCGAACCTAAACGCCGTCCACTACCATCTTGAGACGGCGAAGCCGGCCTTGCTCTTTCTGACCGAGACGCAGGTGTCCTCTCCGGCTGATACTTCGTATCTCTCCTACCCGGGGTACAAATTGGAGCACTCCTTTGTGCCTCGGGCTGGAGTTTGCGTGTATGTCAGAGAGGACATCTGTTCTCGACGCCTCGGCAGTCTTGAAGGTTCGGACCTGTCCATCCTTTGGCTACGCGTAGACAGCGACAACCATCCGCGCGTCTACGTGTGCCTCTATAGGTCCCATAGCGGTAATGCCGAAACAGACCGACTCATCGACCACGTCCAAATGGCTACAGATTCCTTGCTACAACAGGTCCCATCCGCAGAGATCGTGATCCTTGGCGATTTTAACGCCCACCACGCCGAATGGCTCGGTTCACGTTTAACCGATCATGCGGGGAGATCTGTTTATGACTTTGCCTTGGCATATGGTCTGACACAACTGGTTACATCGCCTACGCGGATTCCAGATGTTGAGGATCATACACCTTCCCTGTTGGACCTTGTGCTGACCTCTCATCCGGACGGATATCAGGTTTCCGTCGATGCCCCTCTTGGCTCTTCAGACCATTGTCTGATCCGGAGTGTGGTGCCACTCACGCTCCCCTCGCGGTTGCGTTCTGCAGGTTGCCGCCGTGTTTGGCATTACAGGTCGGCGGATTGGGACGGAATGCGGTCTTTCTTTGCTTCCTACCCATGGTTTGCTTCTTGCCGGACGATCCCAGCGCTGTTGCTGACTCTGTCACTGATGTGGTGCTACAGGGAATGGAACTATTTATTCCATCATCTGTGGTACCCATCGGAGGCAGATCTCAGCTTGGTTTGGTCGCTCCTGTAAGACTGCATTACGCAGTAAGCAGGAGTGTTGTCAAGCCTGGGCTGCGGCTTCGGTGACTCGGGATGTAAACACCAGCACGCTCAAAAAGAAGTATAACTTCGCCTCCAGGTCCTTCAAAAGAGTTATTGCCAAGGCAAAGTCAGAGCACATAGGCAGAATTGGCGAGAAACTAGTACGCCTTCCTTCGGGAACCCGTGCATTCTGGTCTCTCGCCAAGGCTGTCCAAGGGAATTTCTGTAAGCCATCACTACCATCTCTGCACAGGGAGGACGACTCACTGGCCCACGACGCAAAAGAGAAGGCCGACCTTTTAGGCTCCCTTTTTGCGTCCAACTCGACTGTTGATGACGGGGGGAACACACCGCCGACCATCCCGCGGTGTGAGTGCTCCATGCCGGATGTGCGGTTCTCACAGCGCTCGGTTCGCAGAGCACTCCTCTCCCTTGACATCCACAAGTCGAGTGGGCCTGACGGAATCCCCCCAATTGTGCTGAGGACGTGTGCTCCGGAGTTGGCACCGGTTCTAACGCGTCTTTTCCGGTACTCCTACTCCCTAGGCGTAGTCCCGAAATCATGGAAGACAGCTTTTGTCCACCCGATCCCTAAAAAAGGCGACCGCTCAGACCCGTCCAACTACAGGCCTATCGCCATCACCCCCTTGTTCTCCAAAATAATGGAATCCGTTGTAAACTGCCACCTCATGCGGTACCTTGAGGATCAATATCTGATTAGTGACCGCCAGTACGGTTTTCGTCGGGGTCGATCAGCTGGTGATCTTCTGGTCTACTTAACCCATAGATGGGCGTTGGCAATAGAGTCCAAGGGGGAGGCATTGGCCGTTAGTTTGGACATTGCGAAGGCCTTCGATCGGGTTTGGCACAAAGCGCTTCTTTCGAAGCTCCCTTCCTATGGGCTTCACGAGAAATTATGCAATTGGATCACCAGCTTTTGGAGCATCAAGGTCGTTGTAGACGGTGCATGCTCCGACTACAAGCCTATTAACGCTGGTGTTCCACAAGGCTGCGTGCTATCACCAACGCTGTTTCTTCTGCATATCAATGATATGTTGCAAGCCGGTAGCATTCATTGCTATGCGGATGACAGCACTGGTGATGCTCTCTACACCGGCCGTGCCAATATTTCTCGGGAAAACGTCACCGAGTACCGGAACAAACTTGTGTCTGAAGTCGAGTCTTTGCTGGACAAAGTCTCGGATTGGGGGCGACTAAATCTAGTCCAGTTTAATCCTCAGAAGACACAAGTTTGCGCGTTTACCGCTAAAAAGAACCCCTTTGTCGTATCTCCTCAGTTTCAAGGTACTCCCCTAGTTGCCTCAGCCAGTATCGGAATCCTTGGCGTCGACATATCGAGTAGCGTGCGGTTTCGTGGTCACTTGGAAGAAAAGGCCAAATTGGCCTCTAAAAAGCTTGGCGTGCTCAGCAGAGCGGGACAGTATTTCATGCCGGCTCAACGCCTGCAACTTTACAAGGCGCAGGTTCGGCCTCACATGGAATACTGTTCCCATCTCTGGGCTGGGGCTCCCCAGTGCCAGCTTCTTCCGCTTGACCGCATCCAGCGCAGAGCGGCTCGAATCGTCGACGACCGAGTCCTTTCCGATCGGCTCAACTCATTGGCACTGCGAAGAGATGTTGCATCTCTTAGCATTTTCTTTCGCATTTACCATGGGGGGTGCTCTGAAGAATTGTTCGGATTAGCCGCCAAAATTTCACGAACGCACATCGCGGCAGAACTCCCGATACCATCCACACCATCTGGATGATTGGCGGTCTAACACTGTGCGATTTAGAAGATGTTTTCTTCCTCGCACAACTTCCTTGTGGAATAGTTTACCACCAGCGATTTTTCCGGACCGATACGACTTAGGGACCTTCAAGAAAAGAGCCTACTCCTTTTAAAAGGCCGGCAACGCATCTGCAATTCCCCTGGTGTTGCGATTGTTCATGGGCGGCGGTAGTCACTTACCATCAGGTGAGCCGCATGCTCGTTTGCCCCCTCTCCTATAAAAAAAAAATTATTAATTAAGCTTGTTTAACCGGTGTAGATTTTGACGTACATAAGTGTTTAGGAGCTGACTCCATATGCGTCTCTACGGGTGACCATAATGAAAGATTGCATAACTTTATGACATATTTATTGTAGAGGAGCGTGTAATACAGTTGACGGGCCACTAGATACTGTCTGACTGAATGGAAATCTTAGTACTAAGTAGAAAGGTACAATATTATTAAGTATACATATATATGGTAGCTAGGTACAACATTACTAATTATACATGTGTGTGCGCAGCACACCTACATTACTTCCCCCTTTACAAAAAGAATACAAAAACTTAAAACTATATAAACACTTGTTATTGCGCTGAAGCGCAGGGCTTTACGGTGATCCCCACGAAGGGAGCAGCTGCCGCGGCAGGCGCGGGCATGTGCTGCAGACTGGTGCTAGAGGCGCCTATCATCTAACCCATATTCTGGCCCGACATTGGAACGCTGGCCATGAACACTTGATGGCGAAGCCAGTTTTTGAACTTCTTATTAAACTTCATCCAAATAGTATACAATATTATTGCTCCCATAAAACTGGCTATCACATATAACCATATTTGAAAATTATCCACTTTATTGTCTACAGTATTCTGAGCCTGAGAAACAATAATGGTTTTTCTTGATAATTAACCATAGTAAAAATCGTAAAACTTTTAGCACTAATGCTTCTGCAAGGAAATATTTCAAATGAATCGAAATACATTATAACTAAACTAACTACCTAAACATAACTGAAACTGCAGTATACGCAAAATACAAAACACAATGCATCTAAAATTACATTCAATTTGTATTTGTAATGTAACTTGAATATTCTTTAAACATGTAATTATATTGCATATATAATACATTTTATGTTAACACTAACTTATATTAAATCGTGAAGGTAACTTAACAATGCGACCACTCCGCGTTGTTTTCACGCTTATCGGGTTGCTAGGGCCGGGCGACGACGATGTCACCGGCGTGGACGGCGGTAACGCGAACCGTACATGCGCAGGCACCACATCCGCTGCGTTGTTAGCGTTACTGCTGCTTGGCGTTGTTATGTTACCATCGCATTCCTTTAACACATATTTTACACACACAGGCTTTAATCTGTCAATAGAAATATGTACCTGCCTATCGGGTAATTGAATTAGGTAAACTTTTGAAGCCCTTTTTATCACGCGATATGGACCGTCGTAGGGTGGTTTCAAAGGTTTACGTATTGAATCGTCCTGAACAAAGACATATTCACAGTTACGTAAGTCTTTGTGCACAAAAAACTTTGACAGTTACGTGAATTGTCAGATGTAGGCTTATAACTACGAATAGTATCTCTAATTTTATCTACTAAACAATAATCGTTGACATTACAGTTGTTCGAAGAGTTGTCATAAAAGTCTCCTGGTAGACGTAAGTTTCGTCCGAAAGTTAACTCGGCGGCGCTAACCCCTGAGTCGCTGCGGCCGGCCGCGCGAAGCCCCAGTAATACCGTGGGTAGCTCTTCCACCCAAGATCCATGTGACAGGCGAGTCGAAAGTGCTGTCTTTAAAGAACGATGCCAACGTTCGACTGCGCCATTGCTTTGCGGGTGATAAGGAGTAGTTCGAATTCTATTAACCCCCACCATTTTTAACAGCTGGTTAAAAAGACTACTCTCAAACTGGCGACCTTGGTCGCTAGTTAACTTCATCGGGCAACCGTAACGACAAATCCAACCCTCATGTAAATGTTTGGCAACAGTTTCTGCCGTAATGTCGCGTAACGGAAATGCTTCGGCCCACCTAGTTCTCCTATCAGTTATCGTGAGTAAGTATCTATAACGATCTGGTGAAATCTCGAGAGGGCCAACGATATCGATGTGCACATGCTCAAAACGGTCTACTACCGAAAACTTAGTCAATTTCGATACCGTATGTCTGTTAACTTTAGAACGTTGACATAGTATGCACGTTTTTGCCCATAAAGAAACATCACGGTTCATACTCGGCCAGAAATACTTTTTAGCTAACATCTTCCGTGTAGACCGAATTCCAGGATGGCTCAAATTATGCAAACTATCAAAAGCTAGGCGTCGAAACTTTTCCGGTAGGTACGGAGAGCTATATTAGTAGACATTTCACAAAAAATAGGCTTGTCTAACATAGGTATAACTAGTTCTTTCAACAAAATATTATCGGTATTAAAACCAGATATAAAATTCGTAATATAACTATCGCTACGCTGTTCATTTGCAATGTCATCGAAATTCAACGCAGTTGGCATAATCACGGCTTCGACGCGTGATAAGGTGTCGGCTACAATATTATTCTTACCGGTTATATGTTTTATATTTGTAGTGGACTCGCTTATGAAAGCTAAATGTCTCGTTCTCCGAGGCGTTTCGCTTTCATCGCGTCCTACCTTTTGAAATGCAAAAGTTAAAGGTTTATGGTCCGTATACACGGTTATTTCTTGACCTTCAAATAATTTCCGAAAATGTTTTATAGCTAAGTATATAGCGAGCAACTCGCGAACGTAGGTGCTATATCGCTGTTGGGTGGTGGTCAATTTTTTTGAGAAATAACCCAATGGTTTCCAGATATCTCCTTCCTTTTGTTGCAAGACTGCTCCCACGCATGTATTAGATGCGTCAGTCATTATAGCAAGTGCGGAATCCACTCTAGGGTACGTCAATGTAGCGGCTCATTCCAGACGATAAGAGTTTTATCATTTTTCTTTGAGCTTTTAAGATATTTATTTAATTCTGTTAGATATAAAGTAGCATTGGGGAGATGAGATCGATAAAAATTAACCATGCCGAGAAAACGTCTTAGCTCTGAAATAGTTTTCGGCTTCGGAAATTCCACAATTGCCTGAACCTTATCTTGCAACGGCCTGACACCTTCAGTACTAATTTCGTCTCCCAAAAATTCTAGTATTATTTGTCCGAAACAACATTTTGCCAAATTAATTGAAATTCCATATTCATTAAACTTTTTAAAAATTATTTCTAAATGTTGCCTGTGTTGAACTTCGTTGTCACTAACGATAAGTAAATCGTCTAAATAACAAAAGACAAAATCAAGCCCTTGTAAAATGGAATCCATAAAGCGCTGGAAGGTTTGCGCTGCACCCCTTAAACCGAAGGTCATTCGGGGAAACTCGAAAAGCCCAAATGGTGTTATGATAGCGATTTTCTCCACCTCACCTAGCGTGACAGGTATAAAATGATAACTTCCATTAATATCTAATTTCGAAAATATAATTTTATCCGGGAGAATAAAAGTAAAGTCATTCAAGCGAGGAATCGGGTATCTATCGGGCTTTGTTATCGCATTCAGCTGGCGATAGTCCCCACAAGGTCTTATATACCCATTTTTCTTAGGAACTACATGGAGTGGACTAGCCCACGCGCTTTTCGAAGGATGACAGATGCCCAGTTCCTGCATGATGCGAAATTCTTCTTTGACTTTTTTATACCTGTCAGGTGGCAACGGGCGCGCTTTCGCGTGCACGGGGGACCAGAGGTCTCGATGTGGTGGGCGACATCGTGTTTCGCAGTTTCTCGGAATGACGCCGGTTTAGTAATGTCCAGGTACTTTAACAATAAATCCTGATACGGATGATTCAAATCAATAGTTTTAACACTAGGTTGGGATACCTTGACAACAGATGCCGAAACTTTCAATTCTGTGGTTTTATCTATTAATTTACGAGCGTTTAAATCAACTAGTAACCTGTGATACGCTAAAAAATCTGCGCCCAAAATTGGTTTTTGACATCAGCTACCACGAATTCCCAACGATAAGGTCGACGTAAGTTTAAATTTAACACTAGTGTCTTGGTACCATAAGTTACTATTTCACTACCGTTAGCTGCGTATAATTTATATTCACTGCACTGGTTTGCACGGTCTTTTCTCACAGCTGGTAAAACAGACACATTGGCACCTGTGTCGACTAAAAATCTAAGCCCAGAGTTAATATCTGACACACACAAACGATTAAATGGAATAATGGTACAGACCTCAAGATCATCGGACTGTACCTCGCCGCTCAGTTTTCCGGCAGCTTATGTTTCCACGTGCACGGCTCCGTACACTTGTTGGCTTTTTCCCTGAATCGGTAGTGGTAGAAGAACAAGTAGTTCTCCTTCTTGGGACGGCGGAAACCGCTACGGCGCCGGGACTGCGAACGATGACGGGTGCGATCAGGGGCACGAGACCGCGACCTCCGCTGATCGATCTGGTTCACGGTAGCCTTTATTTTAGCCACCTCAGCCCTTAACAGGGCCAAGTCAAGGGCAGCAGAAGATGCCGGCGCTGGCGCAGCGTAGGTAGTGGCGGCGGCATAGGAAGGCCGCACAGCCTCCATGACGTTATCTGCGACTGCTGCTAGGTTGTCTAAGTCCTTGGAGTCAGACACGGTGAGCACGGCTCGCACCTGTGTCGGAAGACGATTCTGCCACAGCACGCGAAGAGTTTCATGAGGAACCTTATCAGTAGCGAGCTCGCGCATCCGACGGAGCAGCTGGGATGTTTTCTGCTCGCCCAGCTCTAGCTCGCTCATAAGCTTCTCGATCTGCCTCGACATTGACTCCTCATAGATGTGGAGCAATCGAGCTTTAAGTGCGTCGTACTTGTGGGTAGGAGGTGGATTTAGTAATATGTCTGTCACTTGCACGATGACCTCCTTACTCAGCTTGGACACGACCAGGTCAAACTTCGCCTCATCGCTCATCCTCTGCGGTGTGAGGATAGCTTCTGTACGTACGAACCACACGTGCGGCTGATCCGTCCAAAAGTCCGAGAGCCGGGACTGTAGAGACACTGAATCTACACCTGGCGCCATAATGGGCGGTGGCGCGGGCGGCTGGATGTCCTGGACGAGTGGCACGTTTTGTGGCGGTGGCGGAAGCGGCACACTCATGTTACTATTATGAATTGTCCGTCCGATCACAACACACGCGAAAATTGCCCACTAATGTGTTAATATCACGTCGGGGTCACCAATCTAGGAGCAGACTCCATATGCGTCTCTACGGGTGACCATAATGAAAGATTGCATAACTTTATGACATATTTATTGTAGAGGAGCGTGTAATACAGTTGACGGGCAACTAGCTACTGTCTGACTGAATGGAAATCTTAGTACTAAGTAGAGAGGTACAATATTATTAAGTATACATATATATGGTAGCTAGGTACAACATTACTAATTATACATGTGTGTGCGCAGCACACCTACAAGTGTTCGCAAAAACAAAACCTTTTATAATAAAATCCGGCAAGAAATCCCGGGTCTTTTTAATCCTTTTATTTCATTGTAATAACAACTAACAATAAAAATACACACTCTTAGAATACAATACCACCTTACGAAATACAGCAAATTAATGCTGCTATGTTTCGTGCATCAGGTGGACACTATGCTTGTTCGTTACCCTTATTTAAAAAAAATTCAATGAATATTTTTAAAATGGGGGTCTTGACAAAGTAATGTCAATAGCGAAAACTTACAGAGTAAGAACAAAGGAGTAACAAATATTTCCACACATCATTCCTCAATATATTGATCAATTTAATAATATTTTTTACAAAATTTCATAACAAATTTTTAGAAAAGTTTTTGAATTTTAAATCCGATTGTTGCAATACATTTTTAGGGATTTTAGTGTAAAATCGACGTGTAAAGACGGCTCCGTGGCGCAGTGGCTTAGCAATCAGTTGTTGTGCGGGGGGCCGCGGGTTCGAATCCCACACGGAACAAGTATTTGTATGGCCTACAAATAATTATTCCGGGTCTGGATGTTTGTCCTTGTGAAAATTATGTTTGTAAACTGCCTCCACGACACAGGAGAAAATCCTAGTGTGGGGGTAACGTTTTTAAAAAAAAATCAAATAGATTTACTGAAAAAAGGATTAACTCAATTGATTTAATGGGTTTACTTATTTTAGCTTATGTAAATTAAGAAGCCTCAAGCGAAATACCGTGACCCATTTTACAAAAAAGAGATTTATTAAATAAATGTTATATTTTTGAAAGGATTTATATTTTATAGGGAGTCAGTATAATTACAGTTATGGAGGCATTCCATATCAGTACTCAGTGGTGACAACTAATATTTAGCCTTGTTTTTTTAAAGTTGGTTGCATGTGTGCATTGGCTCCAGTGGCCCTTTGCCATCTGGATGAATGTTCGAAATATCAACATTGAGGAACATTATTAGGATTTTGCAATATAATATCAGAAAAGGCAAAACTTGGATACTGTGTGATGTAGCTATTATTCATCGGCATGGTAATAAGTTCATGAACATAGATATTGTACGAATTTTATATAATGTTATATGTAGTGTGCTAACTAATCTATACAAATAAATAAAATTGAATTGTTGCAGGGATGATTCGTATTAATCGTCACTAAAAGTTTTGCAATTTTTACGCCGCTCTTGTATTTTCATGTTCTGGCGTAGCGGCGTAAGAAAATTTACCATGTTTTTATACCGTGGGTATCGTTAGGGGCGACTTTGTAAAATAAAAAAGACCCTATAAATGCATATTGCACGGTTATTGCATTCGGCTGGCAATTAAATTCAAAAATATCATCTGTGCATGCAGTCATATACATTCAACGCTAATGCATCCAATATTTTCGGAATTGTATGTCGTAAATAAAACAGTGTTTTGTGTGCAAAAAAGCAACTCCATTATTGGAAAACTTTTGATTTTCATTTTGTGTTACTTTGTTTTTGACTTTGAGCACAAATGTTAAAAACAAAGTTGTAATTATAAGTGAAAAGTTGTGGCTTTGAACTCTCCCCTAAGGCAGGTAGTCGCATTGTGAACAATTATTTACTCTGAGTCACGGTTTTATTTCCAAAAGAAATTTTATTAGTCGAAAACAAAAAATATTTTGGCAGACTTGTGGATTCCACTGTTTTTCTTAGAATTAGTATTGAAGCGTAGCTCTAATGGGGCTGCCATATATTTACATAAGCAAGCAAACTTAGTTCTTCAACACATATTATGCTGTAAGAAAGATTAGAAGTCTCACCAATTTTGAAACAGCTTTTTAGTATGGGAAAATGCGAATGACATTGAAACTATATTTTGCTTTGCAAAAGAGAGCCGTAAAGGCAATTTACAACTTAGATTGTAAAGGGTCCCTTAGAAAAAGTTTAACGAAATAATTATATTAACTTTACTCTTGAATATATATTTTGACAATGTAATGTATGCACATAAAATCATCCTGAGGACTGAGATGAAATGTTTCATAGCCTCTGACTGCCACGTTAGTCTAGCTGTCATAAGCCTGACTGCTGACTGCGAGGTCTCGGGTTCGAATCCCAGGTTGGACTATAATCAGTTAATGAGTTTTTCTTTCAAGAAATTTCAGTATCAGCCCGAGGTCAGAAATTTGGCAGAATTTCACCCCCGTGCCTCGTAAAAAATGTAAAGCCGTTGGTCCTGCGCCTTACCACACTCCGATCATGTCGGATTACCAGCCTATCGGACTATAAGTGAAGGAAATAGATATTTCAACTGTGCTTGCACTTATATTTGGGCACTATAATACTGTCCTGCACAGATTATAACTTGGTTCTGATTTGAAGATGCAATTTTAGGCAGAAAAAAGCCTTATACAATTTTGACCTTCGATAGGATTTGAACTCAGAACCCACGACAGTGTAGCACTACCAACTACTTTTTACGACTATGGTTATTAAAATGGTATGATATTATTACGGTGATTCCGTATAATATCAATAGTGCTTTATAAGATACTTTCAACATCACTAAAACATTTACGGTTTGTAGAGTTTGATTGAAAAATCAGAAATAAAGATAAAAAAAAACATCATGATGGTTTACGTGTTACGTATAAAATTTATTTAATGGGTCTGGAGTTTCACTAAATTAAAAAGATAGTAATATCCTTGACGAAAGTGGAAATAATGTTTTGTTTAATGTAATAATTAAAATTATTTTACGCCAAACAATATTTTCGTAATAATTTAAAGCTCAATCCCTTAAAAAATGATAAAACTATATTTTTGTATGACAGATAACCAATTTCATGATTACTACTCACTACGTTACTCAGGGTTGTAATTCACATCAAAAGTATTTAAAGATTAACTGCTTAAATGTTATGATTAATTTTCCATTTTAATACCACATTCATGATTAACTTTAATTACTTCACAGCCAAATGAAACGAAAACATGTGAACGCAGAGAACTTTGAGTTGTTGTTAATTTACGTGGAAAAAGAACGGAAAGGAAATTAACAAAGTTGAACGTAGCTTGCTCTCAAATACGATTAACGATAACGAACGATAACACTCGAGGCTTAAAATGAGCAAATAAAGCAAAGTGGATCAGACAGAAATACAAAATTAGAAAATACAAAAATATAGAATTTATTAATGTATTTGTTCATTTGGATAGAAAGAAGAAAAAGATAGATGATTGTGAATTCAAATAATATTTACGGAGCACATCCAAGTATTCAAGGTTACGGTAAAATAGAAGTAAAACCAGGCCTGTCTCACTCCACGTTTTAGGCATGAACATATACTTAAGCTGCGCGGCCAGGTATGCGGGGCAATTTCCGTGAGGTTGTCACTCGCGCGCTCAAGCCGACGCGTGCCTTACGTTAACATAAAAATCATTTTTCTCTAATATGTATTTAGGCACTTTTGATATTTGATTTTGAGTTTTTATTCAAGTATGGCCTCTCATAAAGCCAAAAGGTACTGCATAGTATACTGGTGCTTAAATAACAATAGAAATGTCTCAGTACTAGTGACTGCATACTAATGCAAGACCAGCATATACTGGTTAATTGTTTAACACTTGGTCGATAAAAGAAAGAGATTGATAGTAGCATCATTTCTCATTGCCACTCTTTCATTAATAATTAAGTAGCGTGTCGCATGTTTTTAAATACCAAAAAATGTGAAACAGACAAGTGACGGCTCCGTGTCGCAGTGGTTTAGTAATGAGTTGCAGCGCTAAGGGCCGAGGGTTGGAATCCCGGACGGAACAATTATTTATAAGGCTTACAAATAATTGTTCTGGGTCTGTTGTATGTATGTAATCTGTCCTTGCAGGAGAAAATCCTAGTGAGGTGGTAACATTTTTTAAAAAGAGAGGTAAAGATATAACTAAAATCAAAATGTTGTACAACCGACTTCAATATTAATACGCATTATTAAGGATAAACCCAAAACTACTGATCAGATCTTGGTCACATTTATATGGGATGTATAAATTATAAGCACCAGCTTTTAAATAAAAATAGAATCATCAAAATCGATTCACATAGAAAAAAGTTCTAGGGCAACACACATAAAGAAAACAGTCGAATTGAGTACATCCTCCTTTTTTTGAAGTCGGTTAAAAATAGTAAGCAGGTAAATTATCTAAATTTCAAAGACTATTTTTATGGGATAGGGTGATAAACGAGCACACAGTCCACCTGATGGTAAGTGGTTGCTGTGACCCATAGATATCTACATCTATCCTCAGTAAATCAAAATGCAGATGCGTTGTCATCCGTAAGGAATGATTGAATGCCTCTTTTCCAGTTAAAAGGGTCTCCGGTTCTCTACACTCACGATACGAAACACAGCAATGTGAAGCTCCTATTTTACGCTGGTATTCTGTGAGAGCGTGGTCCTTCCCTGGTCGAGCCAACCCATTCATGCTACAACTATACTACTAATATAGCTGCAGCACGTATAAAATATTTATTATTTGCTTTGAACTAAGTATATAAATGTATTATGTAGAATTTACGAATTACAGACACAGAATGAAGTCACGCTGCCTTTATAAAACAGACACTACGTATAAATTCTTTAGATTTTACTGAATGTTATTTTCGTCCGCAAAAAATCGAATCACTCTCAAGTAACGCCTAAAGAAGTTTTTACTCCAAAATTGTTCAATAGATTTACAGAAGCCAGCATGATTTGTTTTTATTCAGGGTTTGAGTACGTGAAGCCTTAAGATTGTCAAATCTTTATTTTATTATAAGGAAATCAAAACAAGAATAAAGTCTTAAGATTGTCGTTATTACCGTTACCGTTACAGCTTATTAAAGTCCACTTCTGAACATTTTCCTCCACCACAGATTGAATCATATCTGATTTGTTTCCCTCTGTTACCTTTTACGACACCTATGGGATGATATGTGGTAGTGGATATTCTTACACCGCCACTACATAGTACGTCGTCATCGTTATTAATTTTTAAACATTTTTCCTTGTTTTACCTCCTTGATGTGAATCGTTGTTATTGAAGCTATTTTTCAACAACACTTATAATTATTTCAATGAGGCGTCACATGTTATAGTAACGTTATTAAAATTATAATATGTATATTATTACTTGACAACTGACACAAAATTATTGAACTTTAAGTCATGTGATATGTCAGGCATTGATATAACAAAATATTTCATTTTAATTAGAATACGATGTGTATATGATAGATGAGTAGGTATATAAATAAATTAATTGAGTTGAAATAGGAGTTTTTGAATTTGAATTGATAATATATTAATTGAAGTACCTAAATGTACATAATGTATTCTGCAATTAAACACTTAACTGTAAATATCAAAGATTTTTTTTGAACAATAAAAAATGAATATAATGACTTCAATATATGTATTTCCTTTTATATCGTAATTTAATTTTAACTTACTTCAAATCTATATTTAATTTCAGATTTTCTCAAAAGAATTATAGATAAATGATGGAAGACAGCATCTTTAAAGTATATGTATTATGAAAAATTATCAATAATAAAAATGTTAAATCGAATGAAAAATACTGAATTGAACATTTTTGAAAGGTGCATTAAACAAATAAAAAAAAACACTACTACTACCAACAATAATAGGAAAAATATTGTTTCTCTCAATTATGTAATGTTCAAGTAAGTTAATTTAAATTTTTTCAACCTTAATGTAATTTAATAAAACTTTATAACGTCTGCATTTTGATTACTACAATTAATATGTGTACCAAATATCAATTACATCTGATACCTGGAACACTTAGAAAAAAACCACAATCTATCAGAAAACGTGATTGTTAAAATTTAAATTAGACAAAAAACTTTAATACCAGTGTATTTAATTTTGGCAAAATAATGTCTTATTTTTGGTAAGTTAACTACGTTTAAATAAAAGTTGTCAAGGGCATTAAAGGTACTTTATTACGATATCGCACTATAATATTAATTATTTTTAACATATATATATATATATATATATATATATATATATATATAAACACCCACGTCTGTCACCCAGAGAGGAGAGACTATGGACTTCCATTTGGCACGATCCTGACACACCTCTCTCGCTTCCTCCACATCCATACATCTACGCATACACGCTCGTCGGTTAAAGGTACTTTTAATTTGGCCCATTTTCAATATATCGCCAATTTGATCGATAAACTTTCGCCTAGGGCGTCCCTTCCCGACTCTGCCGTTCACAACTGCAAGATAAATTTGCTTTGTCACTCTTTTTAATTATTTTTTCCAAAAGATACTGCATAGTATACTGGTGCTTAAATAACAATAGAAATGTCTCAGTACTAGTGACTGCATACTAATGCAAGACCAGCATATACTGGTTAATTGTTTAACACTTGGTCGATAAAAGAAAGAGATTGAAAGTAGCAGCATTTCTCATTGCCACTCTTTCATTAATAATTAAGTAGCATGTAGCATGTTTTTAAATACCAAAAAAATGTGAAACAGACAAGTGACGGCTCCGTGGCGCAGTGGTTTAGTAATGAGTTGCAGCGCTAAGGGCCGCGGGTTCGAATCCCGGACGGAACAAGTATTTGTATTGCTTACAAATAATTGTTCTAGGTCTGTTGTATGTATGTAAACTGTCCCTGCAGGTGAAAATCCTAGTGAGGTGGTAACGCTTTTTAAAAAGAGAGGTAGAGATACAACTAAATTCAAAATTTTGTACAACCAACTTCAATATTAATACGCATTATTAAGGATAAATCCAAATCTACTGATCAAATCTTGATCACATTTATAAGGGATGTATAAATTATAAGCACCAGCTTTCAAATCAAAATAGAATCATCAAAATCGATTCACATAGAAAAAAGTTCTAGGGCAATACACATAAAGAAAACAGTCGAATTGAGTACTTCCTCCTTTTTTTGAAATCGGTTAAAAATACTAAGCAGATAAAGTATCTAAATTTCAAAGACTATTTTTATAGGATAGGGTGATAAACGAGCACACAGTCCACCTGATGGTAAGTGGTTGCTGTGACCTATAGATATCTGCATCTATCCTCAGTAAATAATCAAAATGCAGATGCGTTGTCACCCGTAAGGAATAAGATGGAATGCCTCTTTTCCAGCTAAAACGTCTCCAGTTCTCTACACTCACGATACGAAACACAGCAATGTGAAGCTACTATTTTACGCTGGTATTTTGTGAGAGCGTGGTCCTTTGGTGGTCGAGCCAACCCATTCATGCTACAACTATACTACTAATATAGCTGCAGCATGGCTCTACCACGTATAAAATATTTATTATTTGCTTTGAACTAAGTATATAAATATATTATGTAGAATTTACGAACTACAGACACAGAATAAAGTCACGCTGCCTTTATAAAACGGACACTACGTATAAATTCTATAGATTTTACTGAACGTTATTTTCATCCGCAAAAAATCGAATCACCCTCAAGTAACGCCTAAAGAAGTTTTTACTCCAAAATTGTTCAATAGATTTACAGAAGCCAGCATGATTTGTTTTTATTCAGGGTTTGAGTACGTGAAGCCTTAAGATTGTCAAAACTTAGTTTGGTCGATAAACTTTCGCCTAGGGCGTCCCTTCCCGACTCTGCTGTTCACAACTGCAAGATAAATTTGCTTTGTCACTCTTTTTAATTATTTTTTAATTAGTTAAAACGCATTGATCGAGTCTCGATATGATGATCACTCAGGAGATAATGGGAACTGCAATTAACTATATCGTTACTAATAGAATAAAAATTCTATACAATCCATTTGATATCGCATTTTAATAGCATTGTTTTATATCGGTATTTTATGGTGCATTTAGGATTTATATGTTCGACACGGCAATTGAAATTGAGCAATATATTTTTGGAAGAATTATTAATGCATGTTATATATCATTTTGGGTTTAATTTTATTTGTTATTTTTGTTTCAATCAAACAACAGTTGCTGGAATTCGAATTTGATATATTACAAAAATATAAATCATTTAAAAAAATATTGACACATATAAGGCTATATGTATAGCGACAAGGTGGTAGGACTCCTTTTCTGCCTCGGAGTCCGTCTGGGTGCTTGTGTGTTGCTATTGTATCGATCCCCCTCTCATTTTATGAAAATGGCCGTCTGTTATAAAATATAACAATTATATAATACAAATTACGTAACTATGCTTGCTTACTAAATATAGATCTTTCCCAAGGATCTTTCTTAAGGTTTACGAGGGACACACTGAAATGATCAGGAACAAGAAAAACCACATACAGGGCATAGCTAAATTGTATTTTATTGTTTTTCGAAGTATTCTCCGTTCAATTTAATGTACTTTTCCATTCGTGCAAACCAATCATTAAAACAGTAATTCCGTCTGAAGTTGATGTTGACAAAATGGCTGATTTGTACGCTTCCACAGCTGCTTCTGAGTCTTCAAACCGTTGACCGCGTAATAAATCTTTCATTCTAGGGAATGTAAAGTAATTTTTTGGGCTCAGATCAGGACTTTACGGAGGATTGCTCATCATCTCAACGTTTTCCTGCTTCAAAATATAATTTGTCTTCCGAGCCTTATGGGAGCTCGCATTATCTTGATGTTAGATGATGCGACGTTTCGGGTTATTTTTTCTGAGTTCGGCAATCATTTCTGGCAAACAAATTGTGATATACCACTCAGCGGTAACCGTTGTGCGTTCCTAAAAAGGAGTTGTAGCAACGTACCCCTTTTTCGAGACAAACGTAGCGACCATTTTCTTTGACACGCTGCGGGAGCGAACCACTTTCGTTGGTTTGACCTCGTCTTCAAAGACCCAAACTGCTGACTGATGTTTTCTTTCAGGTTCGTATGAATAAATCCATGATTCGGATATTCGGATAATATGGGGTAGATATTCTTACGCCGCCACTATATAGCATTATTTTATAGTGTATGATGTGTGCACGATTAGGGTTTTTTTATTCCATTTCATTCATTTCAACCTATCAAGAGTCCACTACTGAACATAGGCTACCCCTATTTGCCATAATTGCCATGCAGTTCAGCAACTACAATAAGTATAGGTTCAATACATATACAATATATATAAGTATAGGTTTTCATAGGTTGTCAAATACAGTTAAAACAAAAATCAAATTATAAGCTTTCTTTACAACTACATAAGTAGATATATGCTTCGGACAATTCCACCAAAATTACGCTATCAATCTATCACTTGCTAAAAAGCAGTGACCCGTACACACTGATGTCTAGAGATCTATTCAATTGCCCTATATTTTACACAATTAATCTTGTGTACGTCAAAAGAGAGGGAGAAAGAAATGGTGCGAGGCAAGCGTTTGATACTGTCACATTACGATTCTGGCGATTTGTCGAGAGCGCAACGAAAGAAAAATATTTTCAAATCTAAAAGTTTTTATTTAGCATAAGCTTTAAACTACCAAATGTCGTATGTCATACCGTTTGCGTACTCAGCAATATTTTAACGAAATTTAATATTATTTGGATTTCAATATTGCGTCGCTGATCTGTTCATTTCCGTGTTAACGATTATTTAAATAAATTATGCATTTTTTATATTTCCTTACTTTATATTTTTGCCATGTAGTGGCGGCGTACGAGATTAAATTACCTCTTTTCGTTCTGTCTGTGTCGTAAGAAGTAATTATGGGAAAAGCCAGAAAGATCCCATGGTAATGATGGCGATATAACCACCTCGTTTAAGCTATACGTAAAATGTTCAGACCGTCAAACGAGGCCAATTAAATGGAATCGTGGCGATTATGGCCAATCTTCAATATAACGAGAAAGCTCATTCAGGTTCAGCAGTGATCTTTTCGGGCTGATGAAAAAAAATAACAGTTAAACCGAACCTGAGACTGTTGGTGGCCTTACTCATTTAACTGTTTCCTTTCATGAATGCGACTGTTTAGGTACTTATCACTTTAATATTATATTATTAAGAAGTTATTACTTAAAGCGTTTTATGTTAGCGCTCCATAAAAACTGGAATTATTTTTATCAAAGAAACATTTTCAAAGGACGTCAATTTATGTAATTAACATAATGAATGATGCTTAAACCTTAAACATATTTTCTAAAATTATGTTCAAAAATTTCGATATATTTAAATAAAAAAAAATGTAGAGATTTTATTGGCTGTAGAAATGACGATATATTTTTTTCTATCTTGTGTCTATTGTTCTTTATTTTAATTTTAACAGAGTACAGTTTTCATTACAATATAATTTATTTGTGCTTATAAACATCATTCTGTTTGTATTGGCACTGCACATTTCTCTTATACAGAGTTAGTTTTCAAAGAGAAGCCAAATTTTAACATTAAGTTCAAATATACAAATATTGACATACCGTTACTGCAGTTCTTCAAAAAACGAGTAAATGAGGCTTTTATTTATATTTGAAACTATCTCAAATTGAATGTTATTTAGAGGCATCAACTACGCGTACGCGCGCTCCTCTGTTTGCAATTCAATTCACAACCTTTTTGCCGACCGATCACTCCTTACGAATATGTGCGTGCGTAGTAAAATAGATATTTATGAATGACAATCAGTTAAAATAATGCATTAACACGAATTCTGGATTTAAGAGATAAAAAGGACAGAATGTTTGAGATTTTTTTAAATTAATTTTTCTTCTCCGTTTGCCTATATTATTTATTCTGAACCTTCTCAGCTAATTTGGCCGGTTATTGCAAAATAACCCTGTATAATATTATATGTTACTAGCTGTTCCCCGCGACTTCGCCCGCGTAGAATTTATTACGATTGGATTTTATGCGTTTTAATTTTTTTGCGTGGAACTCTAATTATTTTTCTAAAACAAAAGTAGCTTAAGTTACTCCTTAGAACATCAGCTATCATCAGTGAAAATCGGTCCAGCCCTTTCGGAGATTAGCCGGAACAAACAGACAGACATACAGACAAAAATTTTAAAAATTGTTTTTTTATTATAAGTACCGTATATGCATTCATATGCATTTAGTAAAAAGCTGTTATTTTAACATTACAAACAGACACTTCAATTATTTATATTTGTATAGATACACTAGTGGTTTCGTTTAGATCCTCCATTCTTCTAGTATTTTTCTAGCAATTATTAAGTTTTTTAAAAGCTTTTACATAACTTGCAATGAATGTTTGTGAGGGTCAAATCTTACAACTGAATTTTGAAGCGGTTATCCTCAACCGATTGCGCCGGAATTTTGTACACATGTTTAATTTGGATGACAATGCATGGTTAGCTAAGTAACGTCATACCAAATCCATTATGACGGACGGCTCTAGATGGCGGTCTAGTTATTTTCTATGGACTCCCATCATATGGATATCAAATGAAAGGATTTGCTGAGAAGAATACAAAAATAAAATGACGTCACTCTAAATACAATATGGTGAATGATGAATGAAAATGAATACGAATAAAATGACGTCCGCGTTCAGTTCTTAGAGGAGATTGTGAACTACTACCCGACTAAACGGTAAGACTTAGCGGGGTCGCATCTTAATTAATATCGGCCTACACCCTGGCAAATTCTAGCTGTCGTGAAAAAAATTTAAAATGACTTAAAAGAAGATGGCCGCATTTTTAAAGAGTTACACCACGGTAAAGGTTAGTGATAGTTTGGTGGTGCTCAAACAAATGTTGTAGGTACCGACAAGTCTACCAACAATGACGCATTAAAAGACTTAAAACAGTCCAGCAATAATTAAAAAATTAAAATAAAGTTAGAGTATAAAAAACATTATGTAATATATTTTAATATATTCTTAAAAGAAGAAAATAAACTTTAATTTCAATCAAACCCATCAACTCATTACATTAAATAATTTACATGATATAAAAGCTTGTCGTGAGATTTGCCTACGTACATAAATAAGTATACAATATGTAACTTCATATTGAGATAAGTAGGTAATTCATAGAAAAAATTATGATTTTATAAAACACATAAATCTCGCGACAAGCTTATACATCATATAAATTGTTAATAAAGAAATGAAAATCAAATGCTCTAAACGACATTTACGAGTAAATATTGTTTAGACCATTTCAATAAAACCTTGTTTATAAAAATATTTTTTTCTACTGGTTTATTTGTTATAACAAAATAATCATAATAAGTTACATGAAAATAAAAGACAAAAAGCACAAATTTAATTTTTTTGTATTTGAATTCTAGAATTCTAAATTTACAAAGGTAAAGCAACGCCGTGAAAATATTAAAGGTAATTAAAGTAATTGTTATTCTGAAATTAAATATCTGTAAGATATAATCTAATTATGCGAAAGTTAAAATCACAGCTTGAAGCGGTAAATCATTATGATAATAAATTATATTTATTCGATTTATTTAAGTCATTGTAGCACTGACCCAAAAGTTAGGCAAAGCAAAGGAATTTTGCAGACAAAATTTTTAAAATAAACTTTTATATTTTCAGGCTTAATTATTAAAAATATTTATTTTATATAAATATATGAGTATGTCGTAAGAGGCGACAGAGGGAAATTTAAACAGGTCATGGGCAGCAGCATCTTCCTGATAACAATTCAAGATAATAATAAAACTGCGGTTGTCCCGCCTGCCAAGCGTGGCAACTATGGCAAAATCGCCATGTCATGGGGGAGGCCCTTGTTCAGCAGTAGACTTTAATAGGCTGTAACGGTAACGGTAATTTTTTTTAAATATATTTTTAGACAACTTTATGTAGAAAATAATTATTATTTATTGTTAATATTAATGCATCGTTACACTATGCTCACTAAAGTGTTTATCGACCTGATATCATAGTTATCGCGGGTAAACTCATTATTTTTGGGTCTGATCTACACAGAACGAGCATATCTGTATCTCGAAGTTTTGCAGCGGTATTTACTTATTATTAATTTTAGGAGAGAATCCACCCATGGTGGTACTAACATAAGGGTAATATGGGTGCTTTAAAACACCCGAATCATCGGGAGTTTAAATATAAGTCAAAATAAACGGAATGTAATTCCGTGAAATTAATTTCATTCAAAAATAAAATAACTTTTATGGATTCTTAAGTTGGAAGTAATACTTATTAAAAGCTATTTAAAATTCATGATTTAAAATTTGGAGGATGTTGCTGCCCATCTCCTATTTCAGGCTTTACAGTATGTAATGGATGTGTATGACGATCTTAGGTAGCTTACAGAAACAAACAGTTTACAAAATTTTTCTTCTTCTTTTATCACTACAGCCCATTACAAGTCTACTGCTGAACATAGTCACCTCCCCACCCCCCATTGATTGCAACAAAGTACGATCTTGAGCCAGGTGGCTCATCATGCAGGTGCATTCATCGACTATCTATCGAACTCTCCACTAGAAATTTTTGACTTTTAACGCTCCTGTTTCATATAGAAATGGTATTCGCTCGTTCGATAGATCGAAACCTACAATAACTGGAACAAGAAATGGCATTTTCTATGGTTGCTTCAATATGATCACAAAACGAAATGGGATGTTAGATTCTATTTCTTAAAAAGAATTTTGTCCCAGCACTGGACGTAGTCTCTTTTAACACACAAAAATACACTATAATAAAAAACTCAAATTATTATACAATCCTATTCTGTGTTTCCTTGCTGAATGGCTATTCTAGAGAAAAGAACCAGCCCAGTCTATCACTATCACTAACGGCCAGTCGCGGATACAGTTCCATTAGTTTACAGTTTAACTTAACCGCACGTGGATTCCATGGACCGATAGTCTCTACAACATATGTTAAAAGAAAACGTGAGACCAGTATTATGTCTCCTCTCTTCTGCTTAAAGGAGAGAGGCCGCATCTGTGTTGTTGCCTCACAGAATGATGCATACGAATAGTAGGTTGTTATTGCCGTTTGTATGTTGCTAGTTTCTTTTTTAATTTCGCATAATGTAATATACACGTCTAGCCATCTATCGAAACCCCTACAAGAACTTTATGGAATTTCTCTCAGTTGCTTTAATATGATACTCAAGAATTTTGTCTCAGCACTGCTGAACATCACATTTAACACCAAAGAACATTTTCCGTAGTTACCACATTTGATAGGTGAATTTGTTACACTACTACTCCACGTAAAGGTGTTGATTTTTTTTATAACAGAGGGGGCAAACGAGCATGAGGCTCACCTAATGGTAAGTGACTACCGCCGCCCAAGAACAACCGCAACACCAGGGGAATTACAGATGTGTTGCCAGCCTTTTATAAAGGTAATGGCTCTTTTCTTGAAGGTCCCTAAGTCGTATCGGTTCGGAAAAATCGCTGATCGTAATAATAAATCTAAGTACTACTAGATCTAATCCAGTTTGGACTAGATTTAGTCGCCCCCAATCCGAGACTTTGTTCAGCAAAGACTCGACTTCAGACACAAGTTTGTTCCGGTACTCGGCGACGTTTTCCCGAGAAATATTGGCACAGCCGGTGTATAGAGCATCACCAGCGCTGTCATCCGCATAGCAATGAATTTTACCAGTTAGCAACACATCATTGATATGCAGAAGAAACAGCGTTGGTGATAACACACAGCCTTGTGGAACACCAGCGTTAATAGGCTTGTAGTCGAAGCATGCACCGTCTACAACGACCTTGATGCTCCGATCTGCAAGGAAGCTGGTGATTCATTCACACAATTTATCGGGAAGCCCATAGGAAGGGAGCTTCCTAAAGAAGCGCTTTGTGCCAAACCCGATCGAAGGCCTTCGCAATGTCCAAACTAACGGCCAATGCCTCCCCCTTGGACTCTACTGCCTCCGCCCATTTATGATTCAGGTAGACCAGAAGATCACCAGCTGATCGACCCCGACGCAAACCGTATTGGCGGTCACTAATCAGCTGGTGATCCTCAAGGTACCGCATGAGCTGGCAGTTAATAATGGATTACATTATTTTGGAGACCAAGGAGGTGATGGCGATAGGCCTG
Source organism: Parnassius mnemosyne (assembly GCA_963668995.1). Taxonomy (NCBI): domain Eukaryota; kingdom Metazoa; phylum Arthropoda; class Insecta; order Lepidoptera; family Papilionidae; genus Parnassius; species Parnassius mnemosyne. Next base: position 12,835,881 of record CAVLGL010000035.1, on the reverse strand, counting down.
TAGTTGGACGGGTCTAAGCGGTCGGCTTTTTAGGGATCGGGTAGACATAAGCTGTCTTTCATTATTTCGGGACTACGCCTAGGGAGTAGGAGCGCCGGGAAAGACGCGTTAGAACTGGTGCCAACTCCGGAGCACACGTCCCCAGCACAATTGGGAGAATTCCGTCAGGCCCACTCGACTTGTGGATGTCCAGGGAGAGGAGTGCTTTGCAAACCGAGCGCTGTGAGAACCGCACATCCAGTATGGGGTACTCACACCGCGGGATGGTCGGCGGTGTGTTCCCCCCGTCACCAAGAGTCGAGTTGGATGCAAAAAGGGAGCCTAAACGGTCGGCTATCTCTTTTGCTGCATGGGCCAGTGATTCGACCACCCTGTGCAGAGATGGTAATAATAGCTTACAGAAATTCCTTTGGACAACCTTGGCGAGAGACCGGGATGCACGGGTTCCCGAAGAAAGGCAAACTATTTTCTCGCCAATTCTGCCTATGTGATCTGACTTTTCCTTGGCAATAACTCTTTTGAAGGACCTGGTGGCGAAGTTATACTTCTTTTTTAGCATGCTGGTTTTACATCCTGAGTGGCTGAAGCCACATCTCAGGCTTAATAACACTCCTGCTTACTGCGTAATGCAGTCTTACAGGAGCGACTAAACTAAGGCTGAGATCTGCCTCCGATGGGTACGACATATGATGAAATAAATAGTTCAATTCCCTGTAGCACCACATCAGTGACAGAGTCAGCACGATGCTGGGATCATCTAGCGAGAAGCAAAGCCGCCCCCTTGGGTAGGATGCAAAGAAAGACCGCATTTCGTCCCAATCCGCTGACCTGTAATGGCAAAGACGGCGGCAACCTGCAGAACGCAACCGCGAGGGGAGCGTGAGTGGCACCACACTCCGGATCAGACAATGGTCCGAAGAGGCGAGAGGGGCATCGACGTAAACCTGATATCCGTCTGGATGAGAGGTCAGCAGAAGTCCGCGTAGGCGAAGTAACCAGTTATGTCAAACCATAGCAAAGGCAAAGTCATAAACAGATCTCCCCGCATGATCGATTAAACGCAAACCGAGCCATTTGGCGTGATGGGCGTTAAAATCGCAAAGGATCACGATCTCTACGGATGGGACCTGTTGTATCAAGGAATCTGTAGCTATTTTGACGTGTTCGATGAGTTGGTCTATTTCGGCATTACCGCTATGGGACCTATAGAGGCACCTGTAGACGCGCGGATGGTCGTCGCTGTCTACGCGTAGCCAAATGATGCACAGGTTCAAGACTGCCGAGGCGTCGAGAACAGATGTCCTCTCTCACGTATACGCAAACTCCAGCCCGAGGCACAATGGAGTACTCCAATTTGTACCCCGGGTAGGAAAGGTACGGAGTATCAGCCGGAGAGGACACCTGCGGACTGCGTTTAGGTTCGAGTGAAGACCCCTGATGTTGCAGAAATTCACGGAGAGCGTAGCAGGGGCGCCTTGGTATTGTTGCTCAGTTTGCCCCGAGCAGTTATATTTTTGAGCGGAATTTTGCCCTCCCCCCCGAAATACGCGGGGCAGCCTGAGTATCCCCGCTCAGGAGTGGAATAACATGGTCGTGGATGCTCAGCGAGGGATTGTCCAGGGGTGCTGGTATCTGGCTGGGGGGCAATTGGGCTTCCGGCCACCTGCACTCACCAGACGAAACGCAGAAGCAGAGCTTCTACTTCGCGCCGGTATTCTGTGAGGTTATGGTACCAACCCGTCTCGAGCCGGCCCTTACGTGCAACAGCAAAAACTGCCGCGTGGCTCTAGTAGCCATGGTAAGATAGTAAAGCGCAATGATTGAGTTTATAAAAAGACTATTTATTCTTTTCGATTATGTGCGTAAGCACATGTCTCTATTCCCTCATTCTCATAATCTGATGGGACGACAATCCGACACGAACGAAAATAGATCAAGCGCAGGATCAACGACTTTACTTGCTTACCAAGGCACGGCGGTGAAACACTGCCCACTTCCTGATTCCAGGCTACTTCTGAAAAACCCAAAAACATTTTTTTAGCTCGACCCAGGATTCACACACAGGACTACCAATAAAGCAGTCCTTAAAACACCCACATAGTATTCAAATTAAATTTAGCAAATTATTTCACTCTCTTGTTCTACACATTCTGAACAACGAAGCGAAACGTTTGGTTAGAATGTGCGGTTTAACAGCATCAAAGAGGAGGAGACTAGCCGAGCGTCTGTTTATCCGATGATGTAAGAGACACCTATCAAATGTCTGGCCCGGTTTGAATATTGTAAAGCCAGCATATATTAAATTGATCATTTACCATCTATTTGTGTCCACAATATCTTACTAGTATTTTTTTGGATCAGCTCATACGAAATAAAAGGTAGTAGGTAAAGCGATGATTCTTTTTTTTGACACAAAGAAAAGATGAGATTTTTATTTTATTTCGATGAGATATTTATTTCGTACGCAGTAGAGCCAAGCTGCAGCTATATTTATAATATAGTTGTAGCACGAATGGGTCGGCTCGACCGGGGAAGGACCACGCTCTCACAGAATACCAGCGTTAAATAGCAGCTTAATGCTGCTGAGTTTCGTATGGTGAGTGTAGAGAACCGGAGACCCTTTTTACTGGAAAAGAGGCATTTCATCTTAGTCCTCAAGGCTGACAACGCATCTGCATTTTGATTCGTAAACGAGGATAGATGTAGATGTCTATGGGCCACAGCAACCACTTACCATCAGGTGGACTGTGTGCTCGTTTGTCACCCTATTTCTATAAAAAAAATTCTTACTACGTACTGATATTTACACTAGTCTTTTGAAATGACAACCATGACACAATAATATGTGAAAATCGATTTTCTAATATCGGCCCACACGTTTATTTTATATATAATATATAATAAGAGAGTGGTATTGGTATACGATTACCTTCAAAATAAAACCCTTAGTTATTGCGGTGTTCAGACGTTCAAGATATAATTTGAATATACTTAATTCAATAAAGTTAATGTTAAAGCTGAATACTAATTAATGTGGAGCTAATAAAGTAGTAATTTTATTTCTTTGAATTTTTGATTAACTATATCATAATGGCTATACTTACATAAAAAAAACCGGTTATTAAGGCCTACTAAATTTCACCATAGACCTTATTATACTCCTTTTACTTATGTAGTTTTTTTGTTTTATTATGAATGTTATATCATTTTTAAAATGTTATAAATGCAAATAAATCGTACGTTTTTATTATTAAACTAATATCGTAGTCAGAAAAGAGACTAGTTTCCGCTGTCCAAACAGTGCAAAGATAAAGTGTGTCGAAGAATTAAACCTTTGACATTAGAAACTATTAAATTATGTGTAAGTTATTGGTCCTGCGCCTAAGCTCTCTAGGACCGTGTTGGATTGCGGTTTGATAATTGTAAGGGAATAGAGAGTGCACCTGTACTTGCGCGTACTATAATTCTGATACTATTTAATATCTAATGATTCGGATACTATAATTCTGTACTGTGCTGATGAGCTAGTCTTCGTTGACACTGGCCGCTGTGACAGAAATTTAGTTAGGAGGACATTCAACCCAACAATAAACCTAATTCTCAACTCAAGCTAATACTCAACTCAACCCGAGACACAACCGACGCACTGATGATATTACGAGCAGTGATTATCACCATGTTAGTCAGTTTGTTCATAACTACACTAATAACTTTAAATACTGTTATACGAGGCAATTTATATAATTTTTTAGAATTATAAGTCTTAATTGCTGCATTCATGTGATTATTGGCCACAAGTATTAAATATATTATGTATAAGTTGATTGTTTAAGTTCTTTAAAGCAGTAGGCCTTATATACCCTACCATAGTAAAGTAAGGCCTATTAGCAAGGTTTTACGAAATGTTTAATTTCGTCTTTCTTTCTTGCAAATGTGACAATTATTCGTTCATACTTTATAGAAACTGTACTAAACTAATGATTTTTATTGAAATCTGTAGACCACGTTAGATATTTCTGATTTTATTTTCGATTTTCCCTTAGCTAGGCCTTATTACTCGCAGGTACCTTGGTCAACTTTCAGAAACTCATATTTGCGCCACTTACTTAGTTCAGCTGCCACTGATGCCGCCCAGGCTCCAAACGAGGTATCCCTGAGATGAGAGGCTACCAAAGTGTCTACACAAGTAGCATCCCACAAATATACGTTTGTTTAATAAAAACCGTATTCACCAGTTACTTAGTGTTAGCACATAAATCAAAAAGAGATAATCAAGAAAGTTTACTCTTTGCTACAAAAGCGCTTCATTATAATATATCAAGAACAATAACCGTGTCAAGTAAACATTATTTTTGCTCTCCGCGAAAACGGCTTTTGTTCACATTATATAACCGCTCTTAATAATTCTTCTTTGTTCAAATTATGCATGAGATAAGTTATCTTCCTTAGCGTTAGCACTCAGGACATAATGTTTCATTTGAAAATATATACTTTGCATAAATATTAAAAGAAGCGAAGAAAAAAAAACATTTATTTGACCAACGCACAACATTGAGGAACATAGAAATTCGTTCAAATTGCAAATTGGTAATTATGCAGTTGTGAGATCAAAAAGGATCCCGCCGCAGTTATAATCTGTGGGGTATGACAGCACTGGTTTTCAATCTGGACCTTAATTGACCCACGGACAATCGTACATTGATGTAAAAAAGCACTTAACTAATAAAAACAAAATAATAACAAGGAAAAGTTTAAATAATAATAAATGACCCAGAAACTATATTGTTATACGCCTAGGATGACCTACTTATTTACAGTTTTAATTTAAAGTTAAAACAAAACGAAGCCACATGTAAGGCTTTTTATTTAATGCAAATCCACTCTAAGTCATCATATGGGTCTGCAGGATGTTTAGATGAAATATCGATAAGCGTATTTATGTGGACAAACACTCTAGTTTGAAATGAAATTGACAGGAAATCTCTCATCAGCATGGAAGAAATTACTTTCAAATATCTGAATATATTATTAACCTAAGTATATATAAAATTGTGATTAATATTTATTTACTAACTTTGATTGTTAACTATGAAATAAAATTGTATTCTATAATTTTATTTACATACTGTAGCATTCGGTGATTTTTCTTCTTTATTTAAGGAATCTCAATAGTTCATTGGCTGTATTATATAATGAACTAGCTGTTTCCCGCGACTTCGCCCGCGTGTTATTTGGGGTTTTAATTTTTTTCCGCGGAACCCTAATTCTTTTTCTAAAATAAAAGTAGCCTAAGTTAGTCCTTGTGACATCAGCTATCTGCCAGTGAAAATTCCATCAAAATCGGTCAAGCCGTTTCGGAGATTAGCCGGAACAAACAGACGGACAGACAGACAGACAGACAAAAACTTAAAAATTGTATTTTTGTTATTAGTACCGTATATAATTTCATATGCATTTAGTAAAAACCTGTAATTTTGACATTATAAACAGACACTTCAATTTTATTTATTTGTATAGATTTACTCTTATTATGCTCGAACCATAAAGCGGACTGTTATTTATTTATTTAGGAACACAAAACAGAATAACATCAAAACATGAACAATTGAACATAATAAATGCAAAATTATAATCTTGATAGTAATTTTACATTTATTATGTACAATTTTGAAAACTTAATTCTTTATTAAAATATTGTCTTACTCGTATTTACAAAGTATATCTAATACAGATTTTTTGAAATTGTTTACTTTGCTATTAAATACGTTGATATATTTAATGGCAAAGTAAACAATTTCAAAAAAAATGTTTACTTTTCTTATTAACTTGGCTTATTAACTTGAGATATTTCGATTTTTACACTAATATTATAAAAATATATGTCATATTTTATAAGAGCCGCTTTATTAACTGCCAGGCACTCATTAGAAACCCGATATCGATCCTCGGTAGCAGACCCTCGGACAGCATGTGACTATTCATCATTGATTATTGATCACGATCGTAATACGCTTCTTTGAGGCTGCTATCCATTGCAGATCTGGGTTCTTTAAGTCATGAGTTGTCACTCTAATATGAGTGACGACCTAGTAAGATATGCAGTAAGTCGATGGATGCAGGTGGCTCAGTTGCTTTGTGGCATTCTTTGGGAGAGGCTAATGTTCAGCAGTGGACTTAAAGGGCTGTAATGATGATGATGTTGATGAGTTACCTCATAGCTCGTAGCTACATGTGGCGGAATGAACTCTAGGGTAATCTAATTCATATGTCTTATCTTTAAAATTAGTAATTGAAATGATTAAATAAATATTTTATACTGTTATTATAGCATTCCTGAATTTAATTTTCATTGACTATAAAGTCGGCAGCTGAGGCTATTAAAATACTCATATCTTAGCTATAAGCAACTCGTTTAGATTATATTTGCAATTTAAATTCAGTGCCCTCATTAAGCGAAAGGCGGTACAAGCATATGCTATATTTTAAATGAGCAAATCTTGGATATATAATTGGTATATTTTGGTTCGTCGAAAGCGTCTCTAACGTATTTTTGTATGAAATTTAGTATAACAACAATAATGTTTTACTTTCCAAGTTTATTTAGGTAGATCCCGAAGATTTTAATTTTTTGCTAATTCTGAGCAAATCTCGGTTGCTGTGATACTATAATGCACCAAAAATGAATTTTTTGTTTTCCCTTGGTTACCAAAGTTTACATTTTAAATATTTTATTTTATCCTTTACCTTTGTTCACTCAATATACATAACTTTGAAAGTAATTTAAAATTTTCAACAACTATGTAATAAAAAGTTCTTGGCACTATACCACTTAAAAAGTCTATGACAATTTAATTTTTGTTATGTTTTTTACGGTAAAATACAAATGTAATTTAATCACCGAAATAAAGAAATAACATAAAATCCGGAATGTCATGACATAGATGTTTCACAGCAAATATACTTGTAAGCAAAGAAACGTTAAAAATGTTAAAATAATGTTGGTTCGTTATTTATGAGACCCCATATTGCTTTCCCTATAGTACTCGTATATACGTCGTATATGTACATATTGCAAGCATTTCTTTTGTATGTTATAGTTGAAATATTTAATACACAAATTCAGGACATATTTTTTTTGAAAGTTTTATTTCAATTTAATAATAACATGCCATTTTTTCTATGACTTGTTGCTTATCTTGTAAGTAGTGACATAATATCCCGTTGCTGTAGAAATCTTTTGATTTTTGATCAAAAAAAAATGCGCGAAGTAATTTTGACAGTCCTCTCTTGATGTTAACCTAACACTACCCAAATTATTCTGAAGAGACCGAAACAGGTGAAAATCTGAGGGTGCAAGGTCAGGACTAGTGGATGCATTAACACTTCCCAACTAAGCTCTCTCATTTTTTTCTGAGTGGCCAGACATGCGTGTGGTCTGGCGATATCATGATAAATGACCACTCCTTTTATGTTGATCAATTCCTGCCGTTTTTTTCTCAATCTTTGTTACCAACAATTAATGAGATGAGTCTCATTAGTTGTTGGTAACAGAGATCCGAATCGATAGTTTTGCCCGACTTACCTGGCGGTAAAAGCTCAATAAACGATGCCCTTTCAATTCCACCATACACACAGTATCACCTTATTGCATATTAATCCGGGCTTCACTACAGTCTGCGGAGATTGACTACCATGATCTTTTGCGCACGTTCTTGTCATAGGTGATTCCCTTTTTGTCACCAGTGATCAATCGTTTCAAAAATGGTTCGATTTCATTAAGTTTCAATAGAGAAACGCAAATCAGTACATGATTCATTAAGTTTCTTTCAGTGAGCTCGTGTGGTACCTAAATTTACCACATGAGTAAGTTTTTGTATAGCCAGACTTTTTCAAATATGTAAAAATATTTTGTGGTCAATCCTCAATTTCTCGGCTATGTCGTAACTACTAATATGCCAATCTTGCTGTACTTTTTCAAAAATGGTATCAACTTTATCCATATGAGTGCAACCAGTGCAAGTTGTAACTTTGCCATAAAAATTCCCGGAATGTAAACGCTTGAACTAACTTTGTGCTGCTCTTACAACTGCATTAGGTCCATAAACGTCACAAATTTTAATCGCGGCTAGAGCCGCATTTTTCCTTTTTTTTTTTGATATAACACTTATATTAACTAATTTTGGCGGCCAGAAAAAAATTGAAAAATGACAGGGAAAGTGTTTTTTTTTTCTAATTGTCCTATACGTATTGATATTAAAATCAGCCAGATACAAGCAGTACAATCATAGAGAATTTGCTTAAATTTTATACAAACAAAATACGAAGAAACGTTTTCACTAACCTATTGAATAATGCTATTTACATTTGAAATATTTTTGAAACGTATCATTGAGTATTCCCGTTGTAATTCCACTTTGCCGACCGATTGACGTTTACAGTAGATTCGTTATCTTGTGTATGATGGAGCGGCGTACTGAAAGTATTGAGGCGAACTTTAGCTCTATACCAATCTCAAAAATGGCAATAGACATGTACCCAGCATTCTGACTTATAAATGATTTTTATATAGAACAAGGGTGACAAACGATCATATAGCCCACCCGATGGTAAGTGACATCTACACCTATTCTTGATTAAGAATCCAAATTCAGATGCGTTGTCACCTCTGAGGACCAAGATGTAATATCACGTTTCCAGTTAAAAGAGTGTCCGGTTCTCTACACTTACCACACCGATACTCAGCAACATAACGCTGCTGTTTTACGCTCGTATTCTTTGAGATCGTGGTCCTTCCCTCATCGAGCTGACCTATTCGTGTTACAACTATAATATAGCTGTAGCATGGTTCTACTACGTAAGAAAATGTACTTGAGATTGAAATTTACATCATTTAGTCTCGACCCTATCTGTTTTAAGATAAAAGTAAAAGGAATTATTGTTTCCAAATTCACAATGATTATTTTACTCGTGAAATAATTTTTAGGTTTCTAAATATTTTTTAAATGTTAACGTTTCACGGAATAAAAATCCAAGATTTAATTGAGTTTTCATTGAATAAACCCATATAAATCTAAATTGGGCCGGCTATTGTAAGTCAATGAAAAATATGATCTTTTCGATTTTGATTATTTTCCATTAACCTGATGATTCCTTGAGTATTTCAGTGAAATCAAATGCAGATGGTTAATACTTATTCTGCGTTTTATTTTGTATCTCCTTAAGAAAGTTAGCACGTAAGGAATTTTTTTCTGTATGTAACGTAAACTCGTTTTATATCTACATGTTATTTTATTCTTCTTTTTCATAATCATTCCGTAAAAGTCCACGGCTGGTCACTTTAATTAGACAGTGCGATGTTTATATTTTTTTATACAAATAAATTAATTATGTTGCAATTTTTCATTTTCGGCTTGTTAGTAGAATTCATGTTGCAAGAAAGCTCAAAGTAAGAGAGTGTAGAACTGGCATGGTCTAATCTTGTTTAACTCTGAAGTTATTAAAAGTTGCTAGTGAATATAGAATTAGGATTTAGTAATTAGGTCTGGAAAATTCTTCACAAGATTTTCAAACTTCAACTACACTTCAGCTTTGATACCGTCTAGTATAACATAACAACGAGCATGTGTCTACTTACCATCAAACGGACCCCGTTATTCTAAATAAAAAATATCCCTGAAGATGGAATGTAACAGTCATCACACGAAATACAGCAGCGTTCTGCTGCTTTGATAGTTGGCTCCTATTTTATGCTGGTATTTTTCGGTGTCTTTCCCCAGGCAGGACAAACTATATGTGCTGCATCAATGCATACTGTAGCATGACTTTAGTATGTGGAATCTAAAATAAGTCAGCATATTTGACTGTATATCAATTATTCCTAAATATGAAGTTTTCAAGAAAAAATTATATTGTAGGCAAATATAAGATATCTTGTAACACGACGAAAAACATTGAGTATTTTCACTCAGTAAAATAAACTTGACCATCGGATTGCAGTATATTGAAATGCCGTTACTGTACCAACAGTAAAAGTGAATGTATGTCTACACAGTATAAAAAGTCACTTCCCGCCGTCTGTACGCTTAGAACTTTTAAACTACGTAACAGATTTTGATGTTGTTTTCATCAGTGGACTGAACAGTTATAGGGAAAAGTTTATATGTATAATTATGTATATAAACATAATTCTTTTGTTCGTGTGTGTGTAACTGATAAGCACCTAAACCGCTGGACCGATTTTGATTAAATTTTGTTTCGAGAATTATGTTGATTCGAGAATAGTTTAGATTCACAATTGGACCCGATAGCTGGCATTGTTGATGAGATCTAGAAATTACCAGTGCAAAGCTGGGGCGGATTGCTAGTTGTATATAAATCTGACAGAAAATATTGAAATATTAACGATGGTACCTATAAAGAAGTATGTAAAAACAATCAAAAAATATTAAAGTACCAAAATTATTCATAAATAATAGAGTATGCAGAGTACCCGACATAGCGAAACGGATCGGATATAATAACGGAGGATCAATAAGCTAAATTATCAATGTACTGGCCATTCGACTCGAAGAACAGATTACCATTCGGGAAGAAAGATTTTCGAGTGGCAGCCTCGTACTGGTAACTAAATTGTTGCGGCTCCCACTAGATGGAGTGACGACATGGTAAGAAATACAGGAAGTCCATGGATGCACGGGGCTCAGGACCGTACTTTGTGGCATTTCTTGGGATAGTCCTATGTTTAGTAGTGAACTTGAGATGGGATGTAATGGTGAAGGTTGGTATAGATATATGATTATAATTACTGAAACAAATCTTTCTTTTACTCTTTCGGATAAAGCAAAGCAAATTTATGATGGCAGAAAAAAACTTCATCTGTTCAACACTAGTTAAAAGTAGGCCAACATTCAAAATTGAACAAGCAATATAGAGGAGAAGTAACTAATATAACTTGTTCTGTGTTAAGTGGCGAGCTAAATGACCTCTATGCGAGCGTGTTTTAGTTGAATAAAAATAAAATAATTGTTTACCGAAACTTAGCTTATTTTATTACTAGCCTTTTGTAAATCCGTAGTAGTAAGCGGTGTGCGAAAATTACTAATCTAAGTTTACATTATATAAATAGAATTAAAGTGTGTGTGTTATATCGAAATAACTACCTTATATTGAGCTGAGGGGGGTTATTTGTACACTATTAAGATATAACCATTTTCAAAATTTTGTCTGTTCGTCTGTCTGTCTGTCCGGGCTAATCTTTGGAATGGCTGAAATGATTGTAAAAACTTGGCTATGTTTTGGGTAAGACAAACAGTATGAAAGTTATACAATAAAGACAATTTCACTGAAATTGTAAAACAATGTTTGCGAAATGTTCACATGTGCTAGCTTGCAGAGACATTAAAACAGATTTGAATATAAAAGTGTGCCATCTTTTATGTTTAAATTTTAACGTAGGCGTTTCACACGTTTTTAGTCATGACACGATTACATTTTGGGGTAAATTTATGCGCATTTATTTTAGTTGTCTCCTGTTCGTCTCCATATTTATAAATCATTCATTCGAAATATTTTGAATTTTTAAGGTATACTTCGTAAAAATATTGTCTAGAATTTACTAAAACAAGAAGTTTGGACATTTTTTTTTACTTAACTGTGATGGAACTCGAAAGGAGGGTAATATTTTTGACTGTTGGCTCCGTTTTTATGTCCGCCTGTACTCGTATCTGCTAAACCAGTCGTTGGATTTTGACGAATTATATCTTAATCGATTTTTGTGAATACACATAATATATAATATGAAGTCGAAAGCTTTCAGCTTAAAAATGTTAATATGCAAATATATCGTGTCTGGTTTCACAAGAAAGGTGTACAAGTGGATTTCAAATATGTAAAATATAATGATAAATTTAATATATATAATCTAATCAAACATAATGCCCCTCGTTATCGCTACAAACTCATTGAAAACAAAATCTGTGACGGAGATCTCAAAGGTGCCGCTCGCCTTTTGTTCTCCAATGACGTGCTATCACCAGATACCCCTGACATCCTTCAGACCTTACGGACAAAACATCCTCTAGCTCCAGTAAATCCATATTTTCTCGACCGACCAAAAGCAGGACAAGCATGCCTTCAAATTCAAAACAAAGATGTTACGGATGCCATTTTATCTTTTAAACCAGGTTCGGCTGCAGGTTTGGATGGAATTTCACCCCAACATTTGAAAGACTTAATTCTGTGGGTGATGCAGGCGAGCAACTTGTAAATTCGATCACTAAATTAATCAACTTTATGTATTCCGGTAATGTCAATCCAGAAATTGTTCCCATTTCTTTCGGCGCGAACCTCATTGCCCTCACCAAAAAGGACGGAGGGGTGAGACCAATTGCTGTTAGATCAACACTACGGTGTCTGGCATCCAAAATTGCTGTTCGACATATTTTACAAAAATTATATTCGGATTTTGAACCCGTACAGTTATTTTCGGTGTAAAAGGAGGGTGTGAGGCAGCCGTCCATGCCCTACGCTCTTTCCTAACTTATGGACATCCTGACGTGTTGCTCTAAATTGATGTCAAAAATGCATTCAATTCGGTAAATAGGGATACCCTGCTAACGGAAATAAAACAACATATACCGGAAATATACAATTATCTTCTTCTAAGCTACGCTAACCCAACAAAAATGTTATATCGTTCTAATGAACTGTCCTCGGAAGTAGGTTGTCAACAGGGTGATCCCCTTGGGCCTGCAATTTTTAGTTTGGCTATAAATCCGATAACCAAAATTTTAAATTCTAAATTCAACGTTTGGTATTTGGACGATGGAACCCTAGGAAGTGATGTGGATACTGTGTTTTCGGACCTTTTATTAATCAAAAATAAATTTGAAGCCTTTGGTTGGGAGCTTAATTTTAGCAAATGCAAACTTTTTATAAATAACTGCGACTTAAATTGAAATGACATAAAACAAAAATTAATATTTTGGCTCTAAATATTGAAATAGTTAACAGAAATTCCTTTTACCTTTTAGGTTCTCCAATTTTTGATGAATCTATTTCGGAATACATTAATAATTCAATGACTAAATTTCAAAATTTTGCTGAGCGTCTCCTTGAAATTAGTCCACATTACGCACTTTACTTCTTAAAATTCTGTCTTTTCGCCCCAAAATTTACGTATGTGCTCCGTTGCTGCTCCTTTTGGAATCACCCACTTCTTTTAAAACAAGTAGATGGCTTAATCAAAATTAGCTTAGAATCGATTCTTAATATGCAGCTGAATGAGCAATCATGGACCCAAGCATCCCTACCCATCCGTTATTGTGGTTTAGGAATTCGCAAAGTTTCCAGTGTATCTTTACCAGCCTTCCTATATTCTGTCCATAGTTCAGCAAATCTCATAAGTAAAATTTTAAGGGCATCCCCTTTAAACTTTGAGATTGCTGGCTTGGAAGAAGATAGAAACGCTTTCTTATTTGCATGCCCAGGTCAAAATTTTCAAGTTACTCCAAATTCACAGAGGAGCTGTGACGACATAAACTGCAAACCAACTTATGACAGTCTTTTGAGCTGTAGTACAGCTTCGGCGCGTGCTAGGCTTTTGGCCGTGGGTACGCATGAGGCCGACTACTGGCTTCACGCGTACCCTTTGTCAAATACAGGAACATTTCTTGACCCTGACACGCTCCGGATCGCAACCTGTATACGGCTTGGGGTTCCGGTCTGCGCTCCTCATAAATTTCCCTGTGGCAGTGATGTCGACAAGCAAGGACATCACGGACTGTCATGCCAAAAAAGTGCAGGCCGCTTCTCGAGACATGCCGCACTTAACGATATCATACGCCGGTCCCTTGCCACCGTCAACGTGCCAAGTCTACTTGAGCCGTCTGATATTGCAAGAGACGATGGCAAGAGACCGGAAGGTATGAGTTTGATTCCATGGAAGATGGGCCGGGTGCTGGTATGGGATGCAACCTGTTCAGATACGCTGGCCCCTTCCCATCTACATGAAACCAACAACAGAGCTGGTGCGGCTTGTGGAGCGGCTGAAAAAGCTAAAGCATTTAAATACAGGGGTCTAGGCTCCGAATATGATTTTGTCCCATTTGGTGTCGAGACCCTTGGTCCGTGGGATCCTAGCGCTATAAGGCTTTTTAAGGAAATAACAAAAAGGTTAGTCGACATCACAGGAGATCGAAGAGCTGGCAGCTACCTCGGACAAAGAATTAGTCTAGCTATTCAAAGGGGGAACGCTGCCAGTATCTTCGGAACCTTGCCTAAAGGGACTCCTTTTTAGTAATATATTTTAGTTATTATATTATATTTTTAAGGTTTTTAATTTTAGGTTCATTGTTCTATTATATATTTTATTTTATACATTACATGTTAATTAGTATAAATATATACTCGTACATAGACAAATTCGTAAATGAAATGTAGCTTTTATTAATTCGATTAGTAAACTGAAGGAACATGATGATCGGCTGACCATATTGAAGAACCGACAACCGACGGGAAAAAAGGTTCTCGAGTGTCAGCTTTGTTCGGATATGCGGAGTATAGATTATCGCCTCACGAGATTCCAATGAAGATCTGGTACGAGAAGCAGGAAGTCAATGGATTTTGGTGGCTAAGGACTTTGTTTTGTAGCGTTCCTTAGCGCTCCTAAGGAGCCTAATAGTGGAATTGTGAAGGGCTGCAATGATAGTGATGAGAGGTTTGCCATGTATGTTATTGTTAAAAAAATATTTGACAATAACTGTTTACAAAAAGGTTATTATATTAAAGGTATAATAATAAATAGCAATGAATATGTTTATAAAAAACCTGGGAACAAGGTGTTCCCTACCAATGCTAGTTCTATTATAATTCACATAAGTAGTTGTTCAAAATAATTGTAAAATTTAAAAAAAATCTCGCTAGGTTTCTTGCTGGTCCTCGCCAGGACTTGTTTGACTTTCAATAAGTATGATGCAATAATCCACATTGAATAAAATATTTTATTAGATCAATTGGGTGTAAGGACACAGATTTGAATGGGACCTGTCCCATTCTAATCTGAGTTAATCAACTGTCTCATCAGCCTGTCTTATTCTTATTTTTCTAGACCTTATTACAAAATGTAGTTTGAAATTAGTCTCGAGTTTAAACTAGAATCTGTTTCATAAAAGAAGTCCCGCAAAAATATGCGACCTAAAATTTTAGGTTAATATGCGCAATACAAAACTTGCTGTTCCAAAGTACAGACTATAAAACTTGCAGCTCATTTTTGGGTAGATGTATAACTTTTTATAACAATATTTATGTTAGAAGCATTTTATAGAGAAAGGATATTATGTAATGCGTGAACATAATGAACTTCCTTAGACTTTATTTTACATGTATATATTTTCTAAGGTTGAACTTTAACTATTGTAAGCAATAAGTGTAGTGTGAGTTTCTTGCGACTTCTTCTCACAAGATCTCCGCACAGTAGGAACTTGTTGAAGCGATAGTGTAGCATTTTGCTTCAAAAGGTGTTTATAGTGGCCTAAAAAAATGACGTTGACTTTGAAGTAGGGAATTTGCGAGCAAATTTTAAATTTCACAAAGTCTACGTTCGCGGCTAAGGGACTTCTTTAGTTTACCATTTTGTAATAAAATGGTGTGTGTTTTTTTGTGGAAACCTCGGTGACAAATTGTAAAATAATTGCTCCCAACTTAAATATAATAATATTATCCCAAATTAAATATTGTAAATTGATAAAACCCATCTCAATTTCGCTAAACGAGCGAAAAAGCCGAAAGCTCCCTTAATTCGCACCATGAGTCAACAATTAAAGGAAATGGCCCCGAGTTTCCGGCGCCCCTTTAATGGGGCAGGGGTGCGAAGAATCTCCGAGAGAAAACCGGCGACGAGGTTCGCCACCCGTCACGTCCTGTCTCCCGGAGGGGCGAAAAGTGGATTGCGGAGGCAAGTCTGGATACGCTGAATGTATGTGGAGCAATGAATGATAAGATGGATGAAGTATGCGAAATGATGAATGACAGAGGAATAGATGTGTTATGTGTAAATGAGACAAAACGAAAGGGAAGAGATGTCACTGCACATGGCATGTATACCGCTTACTGGTCTGGTATAGACGAGACCGAGCGGGCATGCCAGGAAGTTGGTGTCATCCTTTCAGAAAGAATGGGTCAATGTGTAAGCCCAAGGCTGCTGTGGATACGAATGACAGTGGGCTTAAAGAAGTTGTTCGTGCTTGGGGTGTACGCCCCAGATATGTCTAAGCCCACTTATATCCGAAAGCAGTTTTGGGACATGGTAAGGTTGGTGTTGATGAAATATAAGGAAAATGAAAATATTATTATGTTAGGAGATTTTAATGGACGGGTTGGGGTGAAAGTGATAGTGAAAGTCTGGTTATGAAAGGATATTAGGAACGTTTGGCGATAAAAGAATAAATGAGAATGGTGAAGACCTCCTCACCGTATGTGTGGAAAAGAATATTTTTGTGGCGAACACTTTCTTTCGCCATAAGAGGATTCACATATATACATGGAAAAGAGGGGATGATAGAAGCATGATAGATTTCATAATTGTGGATGAAAGAATGAGGAGCGTGGTGGTAGATACAAGGGTTTACCGGGGGTCCAACGTAGGGACGGATTATTACTTGGTCTTATGCCGAATTAATGGTCTATTCAGGCGTTGGCGGCATCGGACATCTGTGTCTACCACTGCGTTACAGCGTGGGATTGAAGCGGGTACGGGAAGACTGGTGCAAAGCCGTTATAGTCCCAATATATAAGGGAAAGGGGTCAAAGCAGGACTGTAAAAACTACCGAGGTATCAGCTTGCTTAGCATTGTGGGTAAACTGTATACTAAGGTGTTAATTGAAAGGGTTATGGAAGAAACTGATGGAAAAATTTGCAAGCTGGCTTTAAGGTCTCTTTATAGGGACTCTAGTGTCAGGATCAACGGGGTCTACTCGGACTGGTTTGGCATCCAAAAAGGTGTTAGATAGGGCTGTGTAGCTTCACCATGGCTGTTTAACCTATTTATGGACAGTTGTTTGCAAACTTTGAAAGTTGAATAATGTGGGTTGAGAATGGGTGAGTTAACCGTCAAATGCCTTTTGTACGCCGATGATCAAGTCATATTTGCATCGTCGGCGGCCGAGTTGCAAATGATGGTTACTTTAATGAACTGGTCATTAAAAGAAAGGGGTAAGAAAGTGAACGCAAGTAAGACGAAAGTGATGGTTTTTGAAAGAAAAGAAAGTAAAACGTTATGTGAAATAAAATAAATTAAGGGAGTTAATTGAGCAAGTGGATGAGTTTGTATATTTGGGATGTTTATTTAGCAGGGATGGTAGATATGATGAGGATATAGAACGACGAATGAACGCAGGAAGTAGAGTGAATGGGGCTCTGCACGCTATTATGAAGAGTCAGAATGTGTCAAAGAAGGCAAGTATGGCAATTCATAATACTGTGTTAGTCCCCACTTTAATGTATGGTAGTAAAAGTTAGGTCTGGCAGAAGAAGCATGAGAGAGAGAGAAAATAAATGCTGTAGAAATGCGGTCATTAAGGAGTATACTAGGGCTGAATCTGAATGACAGGGTGAGAAATAGTGTGATAAGAGAAAAGTGTGGTTTGCAAGATACGTTATGACCAGGATTCAAAAAGAAATGCTTCAATGGTTTGGTCATATAGAAAGAATGGACGAGGAAAAAGTGACAAAGCAAATTAATGTTTCAGAAGTGAACGGCAGACTCGGGAAGGGACGCCCTAGACGAAGAATTATCGACCAAATTGGCGATACGTTGAAAATCCAGATTAGGAGTATACTTAACCAACGAGCGTGTATGCGTAGATATATGGACGTAGAGGAAGCGAGAGAGGTGTCTCGGGATCGGGCCAAATGGAAGTCCGTAGTCTCTGCCTACCCCTCTGGGTGACAGGCGTGAGTGTTTTGTAACGTTTTGTTAAATATGAATTATTTGTATTTGTGTATTTATGACCACCAAATTAACCAGATCAGATGTCGAGTGCATTGTTGGGGACATGTGGGCTAAAGTGTAGAGTGACGAAGGGAGGCTAGTGACAGCAGAGCTCAGTGACACTGGTGTCGGACGCTTTATGTACAGAGAAATTATAAATTGTACAGGATAAGTTTTGCAAATGACAAGGTGAGTCCCTTGATTGATGCACTTAGACAATCACTTTCCGGAGGTTCTTGTCAATACTTACATTATACACATTGATATTTAACTTCTAGTAGTTGTTGGGGATACTAAACTCAAAGTTGTTGATGATTATGTTTACCTAGGACAAATAGTCCGACTAGGTATGTCCTACTCCTACCGAGAGGTCAATCGACGGATTCAACTGGGCTGGGCAGCGTTCAGGAAATTACGGCATATCTTCTCGTCAGGTATACCTCAAAACTTAAAAACTAGACCGTACAACCAGTGCGTGTTGCCAGTGATGATCTATGCAACTGTAAAACGTGATCCTTCACTGCTGGCCGTATGAGGAAGCTCAAAGTCGCTAAACGAGCTATGCTCGGGGTTTCTCTGCGTGATACACTTAGAATTGAGGATATCCGCAGTAGAGCTAGAGTTACCGACATAGCCCAAAGGATTAGTAAGCTGAAGTGGCAATGTGCCGGCCATATATAGGCAGCCTCATACCGGAAGGCGAAGTGTAGGGTGTCCCCCTAGATGCAGGTGGCTCGAGACCGTGCTTTGTGGCATTCCTTGGGGGAGGCCTATGTTCAGCAGTGGACTTGTGATGATAATGATGATGGAGACTTAGTTTACAGAAAATGAACATGTGACTTTACTACTCTGCCACTCCGTGTGGTACAAAGAACAAACTTATTATCAACTTCACTTTTTGTGTTCGCATTCTAACTTTCATTATTATTTGTACACAAATCATTAGTTTCTGACTTCACTGTATATGCTGGTTTCAACCTTTCAATTGAAATATTGACTTAACTGTTAGGGAGTTGTACCTTAAATACCTTATTATTTCTACTTAGGACGCTGTAGGGGCAATCGTAAGTAGGTGTCAAAGGTTTTTTTAACCGCATCATTTCTTATGAAAACATGGCTGCAATTACGCAAGTCCTTATTTGTCTAAATTATTTCCGCGAATCACTTTCGCTTCGTGGCTGTGGACGGAGATTATTTATAACTTCTCGCAATCGTTCGACGTACGTGTAATCGTCCCCGTTGTACTTTGGACTCGTCTTAGGTAAAATCACCTGGTAAGCGTAATGATTTTCTGTGAACTAACTCACCTGCACTAAAGCCTGTGTCACACCGACTGGCCGCTCGTAATCCGAAAAAAACTGTGGATAATTCATCATCCCATGATTTATTTTCTGATAGCCTGCTTGTCAAAGCGACTTTTAAACAACGGTGCCATCGCTCTATCAAACAGTTACTCTGAGGTTAGTAAGGTGTGGTTCGAATCCTTTAAACTCCTAGTAACTTTAATAAATTTGCAAAAAGAGTGCTTTCAAACTGCCTACCTTGATCGCTAAACTGATGATGAACCCGAAATCTACATACCCAGTTCTCATAAATAACCTTAGCTACGGTCTCGGCGGTGTTATTTTCAACGGGTATTGCTCCAGCCAGTGTGTACAACGGTCTATAATTGTGATGCAATACTTATTACTATGGCGCGTTGTAGCCGTCCTGTATCATCTGCGAAATTTGAACGTCGGTTTTCTGCGCTCTCGCTAATTCCTCGTAATCTATGACAGTTAGATAAACAATAGTTTCAATACACGATAGTGCATCCAGTGCGATTGTTACCAATGACATGTTGTATACTGCTGGTTTACTCGCTAATATATAACAATTGTCTAATTCGTCGAGGAGTCCCTTTACTGGAATTTAACTTTGTGAGTACGTATGTCAAAGGCTTGTGGTATGTGTACACGGTCATTTCCCGTCCTTTTATCATGTTTTTAAAATGCATGATGGACATGTACACAGCCAACAATTCTCTGTCATACGTACTGTATTTTGGTTGAACATCTGATACTTTTTTGATAAAATACCAAAGCGGCTTCCAAATGTCGTTGACCTTTTGTTGCAGTACTGCGCCTCACATGTGTTCGAGGCATCGGTCATCAATGATGATTGTACGTCCGGCACAGGATGTGATAATATTACGGCGTTTAGTAAGTCTAACTTACACTTACCGAACGCGTTGTCGGCTTCAAGGTCCCGTTCAATTTTTATCTTGTCTTTCTTTTTTGAGTTATGTAAAAATTTGTTTAGATTTGTATGACATGCAGCTGCTTTGGATAAGTGTGACCTGGAGAAATTTACCATGCCTAAAAACGTCTTAACCCGTCAACTCTCTGTGGCTTTTGATAGTTTAGAATAGCCTTGAACTTGTCGGGCAAAGGGCTTATTCCTGACTGAGTAACCTTGTATCCTAAAAAATCAACTTCGCTCACTCCAAACAAACTCTTACTTAGATTTATTGTCATTCCCATACTGTGGAATCACTCGAATACTTTTCTGACATGTTCTCGGTGGATGACATTATCAATGTGACATAAAAGTGACGCCTTGTATTCATTACCGATTTGAACAAAGTTTTTGATTCCATGCAGAACCGTGTTGTCCGTAAATCTCTGGAAGGTTTGAGCTGCATTTCTAAGATCGAACATCATCCGTGGAAACTCATACAAACGAAAAGGGTGGCGATGGTTGTTTTTCGATGTCCTCTGGTGTAACCTCAATAAATTGGTAAGCTCTATTGATATCAAGGCGTGTGTATATTTCCTTAACTGACACCCCAAAAATAAAGTCCTGGAGCCTCGGCACCGGATACCGATCCGGTTTTGTCACTACATTAAACCTACGATAATCTCCGCAGGGCCGCATCTGACCGTCTTTCTTTTGTACGACGTGGCTAGCCTACTGGCTCCTGGATGGTCTATAAGTACCTAACTCCTGCATATAATGAAATTTGTTTTAAACGTTTTGGCACATTTCCGGCGGTAAAGGTCACTGGCTGGCATAGACCGACGGTCCTGTGGTCTCACTATGTGATGCCTCACTTTGTGTGTCGGCGGCGTTTTTTTAAATGGGACAGGCTTTTTTAATTCCTCCAACGAATTACGAAATGGATGCGATTCCTAAACGCTATTTATCGTTGGCTTACTATAGATTACTATGGTTGCTATACCGCACAAATCATTTACATAATCTACTAATTTCATGTTATGTAAGTCTACTAAAAAATCGGTGCTTTTTAAAAAATCCGCGCCAATTATTGGTTCAATTACTTCACAAATAATGAATAGCTATTTAAAACTGCGTCGTATTCCAAAATGTAGTTCTTTTTTTATAGGAGAGGAGAAACGAGCATGCGGCTCACCTGATAGTAAGTGACTATCGCCGCCCATGAACAACTGCAACACCAGGGGTATTGCAGATACGTTTTCGGCCTTAGTTCTAATGTTACGAAACCGTACGTATTTATTTTCGTGCAATTTGCAGCAAATAATTTATAGTTACTTTTGACCTGATAACGATAATTTGGGTTAGTTTTAGTCACTGGTATGACCGACATATTGGCACCAGTATCAATAAGAAAATTTATATCATTTTTAGTGTCCGTGATGCATAAGCGATGGTTTTCTGTGAAGTTGATGCATGCTACCACCGCATCAGGCTGCACCCTCTTCAGTTTTCCGATTTGTTGGTGTTGTTAGTCTTCTTCCGATTGCAGGGAGACTCGGATCGTTGTGACGCCTCGCGTTACTAGAAGTGGTACCAGTGCAGCCAGTCTTCACTGTGTGGCATCCGTTTCGGTGAACGGAACTTGGGACGTGAACTAAAGCGATTAGGCATCCATCGCCTACCACCATTACTATGGCGGCGGTTGTTGATGGTGTTTACCTCACTGCGCAGTGTCTAGAGCTCCAGTGCCATCTGGGTCAGCAGCTCAACGTTCACCTCTGCCATGGTTGGGGCCGACGACGAGCTGCGGGCCGAGCCAGCGTCCAAGGCCAACAGATCTCCGCTGTGCAGATTTTCCATCACCTTATCTGCCATCTCGGCGACGTCATCAAGTTTCGTGTCTGCTTTGTTGGTGGCCAAGATCGCGCGGACCCATGCCGGCAATCACGCTAGCAACAAATTCTTGAGCGTGCCGCCTTCAGCGCCAGAGTTTTTCGAGAGCTCAGTCACCTTGGCCAGCAGCTGAGATGGTCGCTGCTGCCCCAATTCCATCTCCGACACGAGCTTGTTAAACTGGGCCTCCGCACTGGCTTGAAAGACTCTGAGGAGCCTGGTCTTCAGTACAGTGTAGTGACCTTGGTCAAATGGTATCCGGCAGTATGAGGTCGCTAACTTGGCTCAGCTTCTGCTTGCCCAGCTTACTCACCACCATGTCGTACTTGACCTGCTCCCCCTGGTGTTGTGGTTCCATCACTGACTCGAAACGTAGGAACTACATTTTGGGCATGTCGGTCCAATATGGTATAGGATACGTGATGCTAGGCCGATGGTTGCTATTTTGTCCAGCGGGACTGACAGTGGGGGGCGGCGGCGGGATTGGAGCAGGTTAAGCCATCGTAGCGTGGTGTATTGCGGGATTCGCAGCACGCCGTGTGTCACTTCCGCCCCTACACAAGGCCTAATACGGGGTACAAGGTTCACATTTTACACCCAAAAGGAACTGAACTCTCACTTACAGATTGCCGTGCCGCCGGTGGCGTTCGTTATCATATTTCACAAGAATAATACACACATTGACACGAGAGATGCACATGTGTGCTGTGTCAGCAGCGCCAACAGTCTTAACTGTACTGTGTGCTCGTTTTTCACACACAAGTGTGACAACCGAGCACATAGTCCACCTGATGGTAAGTGGTTGCTGTGGCCCATAGACATTAATATCTTTATTCGATTAAGAATCAAAATGCAGGTGCGTTGTTATACCCGGGGAATAAAATGGAATGCCTCTTTACCAGTAAAAGAGTCACCGGTTCTCTACCACTACATGAACTTACTATATGAAGCGAAGCAACTATTTTACGCTGGTATTCTATGACAGCGTGGTCCTTCCCCGGTCGAGCTAACTCATTTGTGTTATAGCCATAATTTAGCTGCAGCGTGGCTCTTCTACGTATAAAACATTCATCAAACATGCAGTGCATCAATTAAGCATCAATAAGTAGTGAAAAAATTGTGCGGTAGCCTTGTATTCTGCTCTCATCACAAACCCTCCTAGAAATGAGAGGAGGCCGGTGCCCAGAAGTGGGTTGTGTATAGGCCATAACTTTAACTTTAACTTTTGTTGATAGTAGTAAATTTTATAAAAGATTTTAAAAAGAACTCAATATTCGGTCATTTGTTTAGATGCGATATTT
Organism: Parnassius mnemosyne; assembly: GCA_963668995.1. Lineage (NCBI taxonomy): Eukaryota > Metazoa > Arthropoda > Insecta > Lepidoptera > Papilionidae > Parnassius > Parnassius mnemosyne. The sequence goes on along the minus strand of CAVLGL010000035.1, from coordinate 12,812,483 downwards.
AAAATTCTGAGATATATTAAAATATGGACTTTCAAATCTTGAAACAATTAAAACAACTTTTAAATGAGAAGTTTTAAAGCCTTTTAGCATACACAGCCTTTTGAAGTAGGACGTGAAAGACTAAACAAAACTTAGCCATTCGAAACAATAATGTTTGAAAAGGATTCATGAAATTTAGTTAGAAGTATTAAGTTTGAAGTAAGTTAAAAATTTACTTCTCAATTTTGTTCAAAGCAAACAAGGAAAATATTTCATTTACTTACAAAGTACTTACTCGGTATCTTAATTTATCTAGGTAAAATATAAACAATTTCAATAAAGCCGTACACACTTATATAATTTATATATTAATTATATGAATTCGTGAAGAAAAAACTTTTTACCTCTTTTAAAGCAGATTGCGCGCCCGAGGGTTGTGAAATTTGTGATAGTTAAAGTTTATATGGAAAAGGAGTGCAGAAAGGTAAAATTTATAAAATGTGTAACAAATACAAACAATTAAAATGACTTTGAATAAGAATTACACATGTAATATATATTGAATTTAAAAAAAAATTAAATGAAATAAAATAATACATCCATTGTTAACGGTCATACTGCCAATGTCAATTGTCAAATACGTAATAGTCTATATTCAAATACTCGTAGTTGCATATAGTAAAGGTTGTCGTGAAAGTCTTTTAAAATATTGCTTATAAAATAACTACTGACAGATTGAATGAATGAGCTGTAAATCTCGTGTGCTTCTCAATGTTTATTTTTTAATATTATATACTACATTACTGCATAATATCAGTGCATAAGCAGGTCGCTTATTTTGTCTTATCTTTGCAATAAACTGATTACAATTCAAAGATGAAATTATATTACAAGTATTAAATAAAAACCATTATTATTGTTTATTTTCATCATGAAGACCGGTTCTTTGCACTAAAACCCTTTCAGAAATGAGAGGCAGCTATGTCTAGGAGCGAGACGTATAAGTCTTCGAATTATTATTTTTTCATTACTCAGACATGCAGATTTTCCCGCGATGTTTTTCTTCGGCGTCAAGCACATTGGTAAGTCAGCACTTAAGGACGTATACGAGTATACGTTCCAAGCACTGATTAGCTCAAAACAGTACTTTTAAAACCTGCTACTTGCGTCTTGTGATGGATCTGCCGGTATGCTCCGCATGATTTGCCGCATCTTGTGGTTCTGGTCAATGCAAGTGGTGATGTCTTCTAGGAATGTATGAAGGATCTTGGGTTGGTGTAAGGTGACGATAGTAGTATTGATGCTTGTTGCGTTCTGCAGCATTGCGTCTTTGCCATGGTTGTTTGGTGGATCGCTATTCTCAATGACGCTTTTGCTCTGCGTCTTGGTTTGACTCACGCTTAAGTAGCTTTGCCCTAGTCGGGTCCCTACATTACGGGGCTGTAGACTATCTGACCTCCATGATGTTTTATATTACAACATAATAATATATCTCTCTAAATTTTCAACCTTTGAATGATTGAAGGCAACTTGTTGGTGGGGGAGATAAACATGATCGAAAAATGCATATACTCAATGTCAGTGACACAAACCCTTTCTGATGGCGAATTATTACTATTACCTTATAACTATAATTTATGGAATCAGGCGTAACTTTGCGGAAATCCATTATATAAAAGCTTTTAAATAAGTCACCACTACACTAGAAAAGACACACCACTGGCTATATCTGCCATTACTTCTTCGTAGTACTCGTAGTAGTATTAGGTCACAAACGAACGAAAAACACAGACTCACAACTCGCGATAGATTATAATAACAGAGGAAAATTGTAAATTGTTGTTATATATCGTACACAAATTGATATTACGTTTGATAATACATAGGTGGCGGTACTACGTTGTCTTCTTCTGCGCGCATTCTGCGCTGCAGGTGCAGGCCTCGGGGAATCTCTCCATTGCCTGAGTGTTGTTCTCTTGGTAATAGTCGCCCGTCCGGAGGGCGGGCGTGCAGCGGCGCGAAGTTGTTGAGGTTTGGGTGTGGCCCGTTGTCAGCGCGGTTGAACATACCGCGCGCCAACCGGACCACAAATTATTCTAAGTTTTCTATCTTCAGGTCGGCCGCTATCACGTCGTTCCGGACGTAGCGACCAGCAACGACAATGGTCCTTAATGTCAAATTCTGTTGGGCTTGCAGTCGCTGCTTCTGCCGGTTGCTCAGGAGCGCATACCAGGCTGGAGCAGCGTATGTTAATATTGGTCTTATATACATTTTATATATTTTCAGCTTCGTCTTGATTGGTAACTTGGTTGCCAGTACGGGACGCAGCGCCGCCCGCGCACCTCTCGCATTGCGGACGACGAGATCGACGTGCGCGGTCATGCGCAGAATTCTGTCCAAGATACGTCACGGCCTTCTGGTATGCGATTTCCTGTCCTCTGAGCGTCAATGGTGGTGGTGGTTTCTTGTAGCGGCAAGTGAGCAAAGCGGCCGTCTTACCAACATTGACAGCCATTCTCCACTCATCCAGCCATGCTGGCAGCAAGTCCAACAGCCTTTGCATTCTGGCAACTGCGATGTGGGTTCTTCTGGACAAGGTGAAGTAGGCGCTATCGTCCGCGTATAGCGCCAGTTCAACGTCGTCCTCCCACTCGCGCAGGTGTCCTTCCATTGTTGGGATATCGTTGGTGTAAGCCGCGTACAGGACTGGTGACAGACAGCTGCCCTGTGGTACGCCGGCTCTGATGGTCTTCATTGCGGACATGGCGTCCTCTACACAGACGTAGAACTTCCTGTCAGCCAGGAATGACGCCACTAGCCGCAACATAGCAGTAGGGATACTGATTTGATCTTCTAATTTGTAGAGTAATCCAGAGTGCCACACTCTGTCGAACACCTTCTATATATCGAGAAGGACGCCCAACGATATGCGGCCGAAGTTGTGCTCAGCCGCAACGTAGTGCAGCACCCTGGTCAGCTGTGTTGCTGTTGAGTGATCCCTCCTGAATCCGTGCTGCTCCGCCCGAAGTTGAATGCACGGGCGGAGGCGTCTTAGCATCAGTTTTTCTAGCAGTTTAGCTATGTGCGGTAGTAGCGTAATCGGCCTGTAGCTGGCAGCCCTACGCCTGTCCTTCCCGGGCTTCGGTAACACAATTACCTTCCCTATCTTCCAATCCTCCGGGAAGTGGGTTGTCCGCAATATTCCATTGTAGAGTCGTCCGATCTCTACTAATGTCCTATTGGGCAGCTGTCGAAGCGCAGCGTTGGTGATCCCGTCGTTCCCCGGCGCCTTCCTGGGTTGCAGGCGGGCTACTGTCCTCCGCAGTTCAGCGGGGGAGATGTACCACTCTCCTGCAAGCGGGGGCGCGGACGATGACAGGAACTCCTGTACGCGGCTCTCCTTCCGGGCATGAAGATCCAAGAACTCCGCATTTGCTGGGTTCGGCATAAATTGCTCCTCGAAGTGCTCTACTAGGATATCCGCTCTACCCTCGGCATCATATCGCCGTTCGCCCGCACTTTTGGTCAGCGGGCATACGGCAGGACGTTTTTTAGTCAACTGCCGGTTCAATTTGTAGAGCGACGCATCTTGCTCGTCTGTCTTCACGATGCGCTGCTCCCATGCCTCTCCTCTGTGGGCCTGGATTGCAACCGACAGTTCATCTGAAATCCGGTTTAACTGGGTATTCAGTCTTGGGCAGCGAGTGCTCGCCCAGAGCTTCCTAAGCGCTCTTTTGCGTTTAATCTGCTCGCATATATTACGCGGCAGGACGTCCCTTCTGGATGTTAGCGGGGCGACCGTAGAGGCCGCGTCGAGGGCTTCTTTGATAGTGTTGGTTATTCTTGTTGCAGTGGCCTCTACGTCGTCCGCTGTATTGATTGGTGTAAAGACTGGAGGTCACTCCTGCAGATGTTGATGGTGGAGCCCCCAGTCTACTCTAGTCTTGAATGCTCTGGGTGGCGTAGTCACTGCCCTGAGGCCAAGGGTAATTAGTATCGCGAGGTGCTGCGTATCCATGTCCTACAGCACCTCTACCACTATCGGGTAGTTGACGTTCCTAGAGAGCACGATGTCCAGTACGTCCGGACTTCTTCGTGTGTCTGTAGGGACGTGTGATGGTTCCTCGGGACCTAAAACGTCGTAGTTGTTTTCTTCGTATAGTGCACGACCCGGCGGGTTGATCAATCTTGACCCCCACGCCGGGTGTTTGGCGTTTAGGTCCCCGGCGATGATGGTGAGCGTTGTGCCTTCCATTACCGTCCGGACGTCTGAGGAGTGAAGTAAAGTCCCTGGCGGGCGGTATGCTGCGTAAATCCTTAGTTCCTTGCCTGCCGCCTCCATTTGTATGCCGATGGAGCGCATTGATCTGTAATCTGGTAGGTCTAGCTCTTGGTGGACTTCTCACAAGGACCGCCGTGCCTCTATAGGCGGACCCATGAAGATTGACCTCGTCCCTCCTGTAGATGTGGTAGTTCGGCAGCTTCAAATGCGTTGATGGTCTGAGTTTCGTCTCCCCCAGCAAGATCACTTGTATGTCCTGTTGTTGAGCGACTGTGCGGAGTTCTTGCATCTTCTGCTGTATCCCATCCGGGTTCCAGTAGAGGAGGCGCAGGTTACTGTTACTCTCCTCCGTAATGCCGGGCCAGTAAGGTTGCAAGTGCCTTCATCACGGCGGTAATGAGGTCAGCCCCGGCTCTTATGTCTGCCAGGACTTGTGTGCCGACCTCGATAGCTATGCCTACCAGTCTTTGGATGGCATTAGCTGTCTCGAAGTCGGCTGATGGTGCTGGAACTGTTAATCTTTTTCTTGGTACTGGCCTCGGGACGTTGGGTTTCATACTTGATTCGACTCGTTGGATAGATCGCGCTCTATGTGTAGAGTTGGCTCTACATTCCGGTAGAGCCCTTTCCGGCGCTCTACCCTCGCTGGTTTCTCTCTTAGTAACCTGCGCCTTTGCGGCTGTTGATACTTGCGGTGTCGGGGTAGAGGTCACAGCCTTAGGAGGTAAGGGCTGCTCCTTAGTTTTCCTTTTCCTCACCCGCTTCCTTTTCTTGGAGGACTGACGCTCTATTGCGTCATTAGCGGGGGGTTGTAGAGTCGCCCCGGTGGTTGCCTTCACTTCGGTAGGTTCCACCGTTTTCATTGGTATTGCGGGTGGGGGGGGAGGGGCTGATTGCCTTCCCTTTCCTGTCACAGTGGTCCACCCGTCTTCTTGTATTGTTACTGCTCTTGGGCGACTCTGGGTACTCTTCTTCAGGTCCTCCAGGAGTAGTCCCGGCAGGGTAATCCCCTGCCTCCTGGCAACCCTCCTAAGGACTGGACAGCGTCGATCATTCGCGGTATGGTTTTGTGCGCAATTTGCGCACGTCGGCTCTTCCTCTCTACCCCGAGGGCAAAGGGCCGCAATGTGCTCCCCGGCACAGCGAACACACTTCACTGGCCTGAAGCAGTTGGCAGAACTGTGCCCGAAAGCCTGGCAACGATGGCATTGTGCTGGTCCTGTCCTTTTCTGCCAGGTTTCGATGACTACTCCTCTCATATAGAGGAGCTCGTCGATGTGGTGTAGTGAATTCAGACTCTCCAGGCTCAGGTGATCCAATTGGGCGAAGTAGAGGCATCCCGGTCTGCCTCTACGCGGTGGAATAGCCTTAACAAATTAAATTGGGAAGCCCTTTGCCCTAACAGCCTCCTCTATGGATTTGGTGTCCGTTCCCACTGGCAGCCCCCTGATGCCCACCTTTGTGGGCTTCTCCTCCTCTGGGGTGAAGCAGTACCAGGACAAGTCTGGTGTTTCTTCGGAGAGTTCCTTCATGTATCTCTGTATGATACGGAACTCAGGACTCTGGGGCGTGAATCGTACCCCCTTCCCGAATGGGCGGGCATTGGGGGCGTGGCCTAATTTTTCATTGAGAATTTTGAAATGCCCCGTCCAATTCGGGAGGCATTCAACGATGATAGGCGGGTACCTTGCCTTCTCGGCTTCTTTAGCCGGTGTTGGCTCCTCCGCCACCTTCGCCCTTGGTACTGCGGGTGCTGCTGCCAGCTGGGCATAGCTGGTTGATGGCCTCTGCCCATCATCCTGTGGCAGTCCCGATGGATTGGAATGAGGCACGGGTGATGAACGTCCGGCAGATGCAGCTAGGGTCGCATACGTAGTGGACACCCAGCTGTATGATTCTTCGCCTCCCTGCTCCTCATGGGCCGAGTCCATTTGGCTCCTTCGGTCCGGTGATGTGTAAGTGGCTGGTTGGGGTGGCGATGGAGACTTCGGAGGAGTCCTCTTCTTCTTCTTCCCTTTCGCGGTTGGTGGTTCCTGTTCCTCATCCGAAGATGAAGAGTATGATGATGAGGATGATGAAGATGACGGCAGCGGTGATCCTATGCATTGCCTCTTCTCTTTCAGGGAGCTCTAGGTTTCCGGTGGGGTGTGCCTTCTCGCCGACTTCATCTGCCGCTGGGGCTTGGGCGTCGCTTCCAACCCACTCGTATGCTCAGATACGATGGGTTTGACCGTGCAGCCTCCTTGCTCGGCGAAATTGGCTTCGGGTTCCTCTTTGGGATGTGGCTGAGGGACTCCACTATCCTGGAACGCTCCGGGTTAGATAGATCCTTCCTATCTAAAGGAGAAGTTTAATTTTGTGGGGCTTCCGGGGGAACATTTACGCTCTTCTAGAAAATTCATTTTAAGTGTGCCAACTCACAATACATCATTTTTCAATAAATCTTTTACTGTCCAGTCTATTAAGCTCTGGAATGCCCTACCTTTGCATATACGTGAGTCACAAACTATTGTTATCTTTAAGCGATTACTTAAAGTTTTTGTGGCCAATTTATTAAAGTAATACTTAATAATACTTATAGATTATTCGCCATTTTGTGAAATAGAAGCGTTCACACTACATCATCCTACATCGGCAGAAGATAGATAGATAGATAGATAAAGCATTTATTTGTTTCTCCAATCACACACGTAAATTCAGTAACTAAACTAAGTATAAAGTAACATATTACGAAAAAAATTATTTACAAAAACTTAAAATCTAAATGTACATGTGTGTTGCAGTTTGACAAATGGGTCCTAGCTCAGCGATTAATATTGCTCAGAGAGCAAACACTGATTTTCAGCTATTACCCTCGAGATGACGAGAAGAAAATGAGCACAATAGTTAATCAGTGTAAATATGTATATTTGAAAGATGTGTCCTTTTAGCCCTACGATTTGCATCCTGGGTTTAATTTAGTCAAAATTACTGAAGGGGCGTGTAAGTGTGTAAGTTTGCGTACAAATTAAAAGTAGTACCAAAAAGGCTTAGACAGCTATGATGAGTTAGTAGGAACAAAAAAAAATACCGTGGTTTATAGCTGGCAAACAAAGTGTTTGGGAATACCTTGTTTTTGTTTATGTAGAAGATATGTTTTGAATTTATTTTTGAAATTGTAATTGGTGTTAAGATTTCTTATTGGTGGTGGGATGTTATTCCAACACTTCGTTGCCATATATCGGAAACTACCAGTAAATGCCGCTGTTTTATGGCTGTGATACAGGAGTGCTGATCTTATGGACCTCAATTGTTTTCCGGAATTTTGCTTAGCAAATTTTATCTTTACATGCAGGTACTCTGGTTTTTTAAACTTAATGACATTAAAAACAAGCCCTCCTAAATGTAGCTCTCTACGTGAGTCCATGTTGAGCATGGAAGCAGTGTTCAAGAAAGGAGTAATGTGACTTCTGGGGGGGACATCAAAACAGAACCGACAACATGCATTTTGCACGCGCTGTATTAGTCGTTTTGTTTTGCTGAAAATTCGAGGTCCATAAACAACATCTCCGTAGTTAAGCCGAGATAAAATTAATGACTCGCAAAGAGTAATGCGCGACGGTACAGATAGTTGGTCACGGATATGGTATAATACCTTTAGACGATAAAAACAGTTTTTTACCATATTAAGGACATGATTTTCAAATCTAAGATTACTGTCGAAGGTTATACCAAGGTTTTTGGCTTCATCCACGCGCAATATATGTGTACCTTTAATCTTAACGTCTAGCTCACCACAAATTCTACTTATTTGCGCCTTTGTGCCCATGACTATATATTTTGACTTTGAGGGGTTTAAAACAAGAGCATTCCGCATGGACCAGTCAGCAATCCTGTCCAGATCATCATTAAGCCGTGTCACAGCTTGTGGTAACTTATCTGGTGAGGCTGACACGTATACTTGCACATCGTCAGCGTAACAGTGGTACATAGAATATTTTATAACTTTAACAAGGTCAGCACAGTAAATTATAAAAAGAAGTGGACCAAGTATGGAACCCTGGGAACACCACGATTAACAAGCCTAGGGTGAGAACGTATAGTAGACCCATCACTCTTTACCAATTTTACTGACTGGCACCGATTAATCAAGTAACTACTGAACCACTTGACCGAATTTTTGTCTAAACCATAATATGACAGCTTAGCAAGCAGCAGGGGAATATTTAGACAGTCGAAAGCGCGGGAATAGTCCAATAGCGTTAAAATCGTACTGTGACCGGAATCTTGTTCAGCTAATATGTTGTCTGTGACATCGACTAAAGCAGTCGCTGTGCCACATCCTTTGCGAAACCCAGATTGTAACTGAGGCAAGATGTTAGTCGCTTCAACAAATTTAGTTAACTGTTCGCAAATAGCTTTCTCCAGCAGTTTAGCAAGGAATGGCAAAATGCTGATGGGCCTGAGATCTTTTAACTCGACTGGGTTTTCATTTTTGGGTATAGGGGTCACTAGTGCCTCCTTCCACTTATTAGGAACTATACCAGTCACAATTGACTTATTAATTATAGCCGTGATTGCATCCAGAGTGCAAGGAAGAGAGAGTAAGATCATATCTCTGTTAATTCCATCGTGTCCAACAGCGTTCGATTTTATGGACATTATATATTTAGAAATATCTGTTGCACCTACGGGAGCTAATTTAAATACCTCTGTATTGAATTTATTATGTTCAAAAAATAACATGTCTGCATTGGAGACTACGTTGTCTCCCGGAATATTCAAAAAGTGATCATTAATTTTGTTTGGGTCATTGAAATGGGGAGGCAAGGATTTGTCTTTCGAGGGGTCAACCAAAATTTTTTCCTTCAAATTTTTCCAAAACGTTTTGCTATTTTTAGCTTGAGAATTAACTAAGCTATTGAAGTAGGCCCGTTTTTCTTGTGAAATACTTTTTAAAACTAGACTTTTAAGCTCCTTGTAATATTTTTTATGTTCGTCTGATCCGGATTTTCGATAGACATCGTGAGCCATATTACGCTCATCGATCATCATTTTGCAGACATCGGTTACCCACGGCAGTGAATAATTGTTTTTTAGAGTTACTGTTTTCACTGCTGCATGTTTATCAAAGAGAGAGAGAATCATTGAATTAAACTTTTCCACCATCATATCTACTGAAGGTAACTCAGTTACATCGTCCCAATTGATTGCATATAAATCATTATTAAATGCATTTAAATTTATTTTATTAATGGGCCTGAAACTAAAAGTTCTAGTTGGGATTATAACCTTTTTTAATGACAGAGTAACATTAACCATTGCGTGTCCATTGGAACCAATTATATTATTAACAGTGACATCGCGAACTGGTGCGTTAGTACATACAAGATCTATCAGAGTCTCAGTATACGAAGTGTAATGAGTCGGCTCACTGACAAGTTGACGGAGGTTCATGTAGTCAAGGAATTGAGTCAGTTTGACAGTACTACTATTACTTCCCGCAAGCATGTTAATGTTAAAATCTCCCAACAATACAATAAAATCATACTTTGAAAAATAATTAATGGAATCCGTTATGGCATCTATAAATACATCTATATTGATCCATTGTGGTCTGTACGCAGTCCCTATAGCAACACAATAACCATTGACACGAGTCGATAACCACATCTGCTCAATTAGCTCATTAGGCCTGGTCAAATATCTCACGTTGACGTCGCGTTTAATATAAAAAGCGAGTCCACCCCCCCGGCCGCCGCGCATATGTAGCGGGCGTGGGGTGACTCTGAGTCGGTAGCCGGGCACGGCCGGCGCACGCGCCTCTTGTCCACTTTGAATCCATGATTCGTTAATCGCAACTATATCTGGGCTATAACGATTCATAGCAATAAGAAAATTATCATGTCCCGTATTGAGTGATCCCGCATTGTAAAGACCCAACTTAAATAACTTTGATTGCGATTTTATTATAACTTAAAAAACAAAATAAATTATTTTTAAAAGAACACCGACGACTAAATAAACTAGACTGCAGGATAAGTGTGATGAAAATGTTTTGAGATTGACATGTCATATTGCGCTGCATTTTTTCTCGATATCGGTTAACTGTTGTCGCTGCAACAGCGCCCACACAATACCCATACAATACTAATAAACAAAACACATATATTAATACATAATTATGATAAAAGAAGGTTGAAAATGTATCACGAATTCCATCATAACATTTAAACAAGTCATTTAACAAAGTATAAGTTACATTACATTGCCTTTTATTTATATTTTGTGATTCTAGTGCGGTAAGATACAAAAATGATGAAAATGCATTGACTAAAATTTTGAGACAATTAAAAAATAACCAGTAGAAGATACAGCTAACAAATAACATAACATAACAACAGTAGGTACTATATAAATGATATTGTTTAACCCATGATAATAGCTTGATCCAACAAATGTATATTAAAGTAATACCATATAAATAATAAAAAATACAGCTGCAATTAATAATTTTTGATAAGAGATCCACTAACAGCATCAGTCCCAAAAACCCGGCTCAAGTCCCTCTCCGTACGAATACGCTGACGCGGGGACTCAGCTCCCTGGTGCCGGCGCGCGTATATCCTACCGTCCCTTGTCCAAATGAACCGCCAGCCCAGTCTACTTCCGAGTTCACGAGCTTGCCAAAAAAGCCGCCGGTTGAATTTCGTTAGTCTCTCATTGACGTAGAATCGGCGGTGCGGAGCAGATAACCCGGTGCCCTCGGTGGTGATGCCGCGACGAACGCGAGTCGCCGTCAGCACCTGATCCTTAAGAGCACGTCTGCCGAGCTTCACGACTATAGGCCTCGGGCGCGGTTCCGGCACAGATTCAGAGGACATATATACCCTTCCCACCCGTGTGGCGCTGACTAAATCGTTCTCAGAAAGGTTGACACCCAACTTCACGGCCAGAGTGGTGACAATGTGTATTAAGTTTTCACCCCTCTCTTCAGGGATGCTTGTAATCTCTATATCATTACACAATAGTTCCTGATCACGCTCATTGAGATCACACTTTAGTTGCTCAATTGTATCCAGCAAAGAACCTACATCGGTCGACGTACTACTATCAGCAAGACGACCTTCCAGGATGCCCACACAGGCTTCTAGCTTTTCAATTTTTCCATCGGATTCATCAATTCTAAGCACTAAACCAGCCAAAGTGCCATTCAGTAATTCCATTTGGAGACGTGTGGCTCTCATTTCCTCTTTGAATTGTCGTACCTCCATCATAAGCAATTGTAGGTCTTTTGCTGGTATAGTTTCACTCTGCGCTCTGTCGTCGTCTTGTGAGTCCTGCGGACTCACTGCTGCTGCACCTCTATTTCTATTGACCCCTTCTACACCCACACGTACCGGGGTATCTGTATTATCGGTTTTCGGCTGTTTACTAATACATAACACACATTTCCATTTAGCCTTTTGATCCCCTGTCATGCTATTAAAAAGACTCAATTTAATGTTGGCGCACTGGAGGTCGTAGGGCTGCTGGCACATACTGCATTGAAGATGTTTCTTTGCCACAATTGGGTTTCGGCAACCAACACAATCAATTTTATTCGGCATTATGATTATACTTATATTAAGAACAAACAAGAAAAAAGAACAAAAAAAAGAGAAAAAATCAAATATCAATTAATAAGCAAACTGCAACAAAAAAAAAAAGCGCAAAAAGCTACTGAGATCTGGGGATTTGATCCACCGTTTATGGTTAAAATCACTACGTTGAAACGCTATACCAAGCGACCGATAGCAATTGCAGCGAAAATAGCCAATAAAAGCAAAATGGTGTCGTCACACACTGGTCAGTTATTGGGCGGGTGACCGGTTTAACTTTCAAGGTGATACGGCACGGATCTAATGTTAAAACACAAAAACACAGTTGTATGAGTTATTAAACGTTTATTTACGCACTATCACTTGAAATTCCGAACTGACACATACACAAAACGATAGATAATTTTGTAAGGATTACACTGATAAATAGTTACTGCATAAACACTGGTTTTACTGCATGATATGATTTTTAAACTTAATTTTAAGTATACAGACGTGCGGTCAGTAACTCGTTCAACTCGTCTCTCAGAACTCCATGTCCAGCAGTATACTTTTAAGGATTAATGAATATTTAAATTTTAGTATTAAGATCGCAAGTCTTACTGGCATGAGTACCTACCTATATAGTAATAACGTATACTCGTAGTTTCGAAACCCATCCGAAACCAATAATTTTGCAACGCAAATTGTTAGTATTCAGTCTATCATCTTTTCAAATAGGATTGGTTTGTTTCTAATATATTTTTTTTTATAGGAGAGGGGGCAAACGAGCATGCGGCTCACCTGATGGTAAGTGACGACCACCGCCCATGAACAGCTGGGAGGGAATCACAGATGCGTTGCTGGCCTTTAAAATTAAATTCCATCAAATGGACAATATTTACAACAATAATTTGTATTAAATGATAATATTTACCGACAATTTATATCCTCGACAGTGCGATTAGGAATTTCGGAAAGTCAACAAACTTTGTCAAAGTACGAAAGCGCCTGTCGAGCAATATCATGGTCAGTATTTTATGTTGTAGTTTGGGGTGGTTCACGGATATTTGTATAATATATTAGTTAGGCATAAAGAGATATGGCGAATAGATTATCCACCAAATTGTGAAATAGTGGTATTTTATGGATTACCCAGGCATATCACGATATCCCAATTCAACAATCGGACTACGACATATATATTACGAAGAGAGAAAGAGAGAACAATGTGTACAAAGAAAAAACTTTATACACAATAAATAATTACAATTTATAAAATATTTTTACTATTTCGCGAAGCACTTAGCAGATAATATATTTTCCTTTAAATCGCAGATCTCAGTTAACGATTACTGCGCACTCTTTAATTATAAGGGTGCGTACAGATTAAGTAACATGTTGTGTAATATTTGTTTTATAACACGTCCACATTATGTAACATTGTTTTTCAACATTGTAACATATAACAATACTGTACACATTAGAATAACAATGCAATATAACAATGTTATATGACATTGTCGTTTGTCTTTATGCCGATCATGTTATATAACATGTTTTATAACATTCAGCCTCCACATTACTGAAACATGTTATATAACGTTTTATAACATGTTATGTTATATAATACCGTTCACCGTAATACCGTTATCTTACATCTTATACGGTAATCGTCATTGAATATAATCATTTGCAGGTATCATATCATATTTATGGTAATAATTTATATTTCGCATCCTTTAAGACTTAAGTGAGGTATATAATAAGCATTCCAAGGTCTAATGTTGTGGCAATTTATATAAAAGCTCTCATAAAACTAGGGCATTAGCGTCGTTACATTAAGACATTAGTATAATTTTACTGAAATTAAGACATAAGAATATAAATTCGAAGCGACAATAGACTAATAGTTAATGGTACGGACCAAGAAATATCAATTCGTTAGTTTAGATTCCATATTCGATTACTATCGTAATACGCGACTTACGTAATCATAATAAGCTTATTTGGCCACTCCAAGTGATATTTACAATTAATGACAATATTAGTTGCGTTAATAGAGGAATCTCTCCTCTATTTAATATTATTACATAAATGTATTAATATTCAGCACAGGAAGAGTAATTTACAAGCTATACAAAAGTCCACCGTGTAGAGGCGGCAATAGAAAACCTAGTGGATAGAAAATTCTTTGTTTTAAAAATCCACTACCTTCAATTCTATGGGTAGTGTAAGAAGCCACAGAGGAACACTGAAACAGGAGATGGGCAGAAGCATCTTCAAAATTTCAAGTATTACTTGTAATCTATGTTCATCATCATCATCATCATTACAGCCCAGCAAAGCACGGTCACACTCTATCTATTAGGTGGCCGCCCTTCATTTTACCCACCGGTATCCGAAAGGTTCTCGAGTGGCAGCCTCATACCTGTAATCTATGTCGTATAAAAACAATTTTAGTCTTGAATAAAACTATTTTTATGGATTCCACTACCCCATATCATCCCGGGTTTCGTAAGTGGAGATAGAGGAGAATTAAACATGAGATCAGCAGCACAATTTTTCTGATAAGTACTCATAATAAAAACTAGGATTGTCAACTTGCCAGCCAAGCTTGGCAGCTATGGCAAATTATGAAATATTTGGGAGAGGCATACATATTTTCAATAGTGGACTTTTGAAAGGATATACATATAGATAGATAGATAAAGCATTTATTTAAAGAAAGGCTGTAATTATGAATGATCATATTTTACTAACTGATTGAACTCTTTTTTTAAAGGATAGGGTGACAAACGAGCACACAGTCCACCTGATGGTAAGTGGTTGCTGTGGCTCATAGCATCTACATTTATCCTCGATTACGAATCAAAATGCAGATCCGTTGTCACCCGTGAGGACTAAAATGGAATGCCTCTTTCTCCAGTAAAAAGGGTCTCCGGTTCTTTACACCATACGAAACACAGCAGTGTTAAGCTGCTATTTAACGCTGGTATTCTGTAAGAGCGTGGTCCTTCCCCGTTCGGGCTGAACCATTCGTGCTACAACTATACTACTAATATAGCTGCAGCATGGCTCTACCACACATGAATTTGTTTGCCTAGGAGCTCGTCTGGGCAGCTGTAACCCTCTTGCTTATTTCTGCCGCCAAATAGCACTGCTATGTTACGGTGTATAGGGTATATTTTAGTATATTTACAGACTGTGACGCATTTCATCTTAGTCCTCAGAGATGACAAAGCTTCTGCAGCCTGTTTCTATTTCGTTTCTAAGTCGGCTGCAAGGGCTATGGGCTGCAATAGCCACTTACCATCAGTAAAATATAAAGTCATAAACACAATCCTCCTTATGTTAAACAAAAAAAAACATAATTGCTTATGGAGAAGAGGAATACGAGATGATAGTGATGATGATTTCGCCAATTTTTCATGAGTTTAATCAGTCCCTGCTGCACTTGTTGTCGAATAGTTGTGTAACGGAATGCAAGACTGTATACTAGTGTGTTGTGACTATCCAAATATGTGAGAGAATGTTAAAAATGTGAACTGAGAAAGCGAAAACGAAGAGCAGACAACATTAATGTCCTCTAGGCTGAGTTTTGGGCACAGCGGCCAGTCAATAGAGACTAATCAACTGCGCAGGAGAGGATCATAATGAACGATTGTGTGCGTAAACACAGGTGCATTCTTTATCGACGAGTCAAGGCGAGACGTACGACTCATGTTATTTTGCCTATTTAACTTTTCAAATATATATGTAAGTAATTTAAAATATTTTCAAAAATATTTTTAGTATAATATTTTTTATAGTGTTACGATTATACACACAAACATAATAATATGTACTTATTACTCACTTATGATCAATTAATAAAGATTATTGTTACATTTGCATTCAGTGTTCGTACGTAATAGGGTCGAGTAAAGGGCGTTTGTTACCTTGTTGACATAATCGAAGCCTAAATATATAGTAAGACAAAAGTAAAACATCTCTACTTCTTTTGAATGTAGAACAAAATTAAATTATATCACTTTTATTGAAAATCAAAATTGATTATTAAAATTTTATAAAATAAATTCAGATCGAGTTTGACTTTCACGCAATCCAGACGGTAACAAAATTTATAAAACACAAAATATTTACACGATGTGTGACTCATGCACAGTGTATTTCAGGATAAAAATATCCTTCCTTCCGTATTTTCTCTTATGTAACAGCAGATATGAGAAGTCTAGGACTAGTATAACAAGTCCACATTATGTAACATTGTTTTTCAACATTGTAACATATAACAATACTGTACACATTAGAATAACAATGCAATATAACAATGTTATATGACATTGCCGTTTGCCTTTGTGCCGATCGTGTTATATAACATGTTTTATAACATTCAACATCCACATTACTGAAACATGTTATATAACGTTTTATAACATGTTATGTTATATAATACCGTTCACCGTAATACCGTTATCTTACATCCTTTACGGTAATCGTCATTGAATATAATCATTTGCAGGTATCATATCATATTTATGGTAATAATTTATATTTCGCATCCTTTAAGACTTAAGTGAGGTATATAATAAGCAAAATTAAATTATTTCACTTTTATTGAAAATCAAAATTAATTATTAAAATTTTATAAAATAAATTCAGATCGAGTTTGACTTTCACGCAATCTAGACGGTAACAAAATTTATATAACACAAAATATTTACACGATGTGTGACTCATGCACAGTGTATTTCAGGAAAAAAATATCCTTCCTTCCGTATTTTCTCTTATGTAACAGCAGATATGAGAAGTCGAGGACTAGTATAACAATGCAAATAAATTGTGCTGACCTTTTCCGACCTTTGTTATAGCTTTCTATTTCTTCACATTTATTTCCTAGTTTTTTTTTCTAATATTAGTAAAAAACTAGTAACGTTTTGTTGGCAAAACTAAACTGGCTTTTTATCATGTTAAATGGAAACTTTCCCATATTGAATTCAATAAAAAAAAAAAACTGGTTAGTTTTATTATAAAAATAGCCAGTCTATCAGTATTGTGTAGGATACATTTCACCATCAGAATACGAGACTTTCAGTCCGTCGTCTTCAATATATTATCATCGATATTCCACCTATTCGAACCAAATGGCTTGCTTAGTCATTTGTATTGCAAATGGCAATTGAGTGGAATCATTTGTCAGTATCAGTCTTTCTTTTTAAAAAATAGGGTGACAAACGAGCACACAGTCCACCTGACGGTAAGTGGTTGCTGTGGCCCATTGATATCAATATCTATCCTCGTTTGCAAATCAAAATTCAGAAGCGTTGTCATCCTTGGGGACTAAGATGTAATGCCTCTTTTTCAGTAAAAAGGGTCTCCAGTTCTCTACACTCACCATACGAAACACAGCAGCATTAAGCTGCTATTTTACGCTGGTACTCTGTGGGAGCGTGCTCCTTGCCCGGCCTAACCGACCCATTCATGATTAACTAATTATGAATATATATGCAGCTTGACTCTACTACGTACCTTTTGTCCAACTACAATGTGTCCTTTAGGCTAAGGCTATTTACTTTTGTCTGTTTGACATTTGTTAAGCTAAGTCAGTGCGTTTTACCATCTTCGACATCATCACTTGTCTCTGGCATACGATAAGTCGTAAGAATTTCAATTAACATCGGAAATACAATAATTTATATTCTGATTTTCTATACTTTTACTTTGCCTACATGTAAAAAAAACGAATTCAAAGCGAAGACGGCCCATTATAGTCACAAATTTTATTTTTAATTACTATTATGTAAATTTGATTAAATCGGCGATACACTGAAAATGGGCCAGATTAGGAGTACCCTTAACGTGCGTGTATGCGTAGATATATGGATGTAAAGGAGACGAGAGAGGTGTGTCAGGATCGCGCCAAATGGAAGTCCGTAGTCTCTGCCTACCCCTCTGGATGACAGGCGTGAGTGTTTGTGTTATGTTGTTGATTAAAATACAATTTATTATCAATAGAGTTTTTATCAGCATTCACTGCACTCTATAAAGTAGCATCATAATCTCATGTTTTGCTCTATGATGTACCCAAAAACCTCTGCCTTCAACAAAGCCACACAATATATATTTGTTCCTATATACGCGTGATCTTCTCTTGATATAAATTTGTAGAAATTTTTATTTGCTAAATCAAAAAAAAATTAAAATATTTATTTCATTAGCTTAAAAATAAAAGTTAGTGTGTTTGTGTGTGTGTGTGTGTGTGTGTGTGTGTGCGTGAGTGCGTGCGTGCGTGTGTGCGTGCGTGCGTGCGTGCGTGCGTGCGTGGGTGCGTGCGTGCGTGCGTGCGTGCGTGCGTGGGTGCGTGCGTGCGAGCGTGCGTGCGTGCGTGCGTGCGTGCGTGTGTGCGTGCGTGCGTGCGTGCGAGAGTGCGTGTGTGTGAGTGCGTGCGTGCGTGTGTGCGTGCGTGTTATAATAGGACATCATTCGCAGAATGTAGAATAATTAATCAGGATTTTAAAAATATTGCGATTTTTAAAATCATGATTAATTATCTGGTGCGTCTTGTAATTAGGTCAGTATAGGCGTAAATATAAATCTATTTAGCGATTTTGAACCAAAAAAGGAAATATGCCGTACGTTACTCAGACAAGAAGACAGAGCTCAAAAATGTTAAGAACAATAAATTGTCCCTATTCCACTTGTATCTGGTTCACAACAGTCAATTCCTTATTAATTAATCCCTTCCCGCTTGGAAAAGGCTCACAATATTTATATCAAATACCAGTTACAAGGGCTTCGCTCTCCCACATTTTAAAAAAAATGTGGAGGAGGTACACGGCCCCACACACGCCGCGCACGGTGAGCGCCAACCATTTTAATGCGCTCCCCCCGGAAGGGTACGCAAAGTTGGGAACTGGACCGTAGTCCACAGCAAAATAACTGGCGAACCAGTAAAAGAGGACTTGGCCCCTTGATAGTGCGTAAGCACAAACATCGACCGAAGTCGCGCATGTCAATGCGTGTAAACGCCATACAGAATACGATCAAATCCAGCCACAGTGAAATGTACGTCACACGGGTTAGGCAACAATCGGCACACTGACCATAAAAAGCCCTCCGTGAGCGCCACCACCTGCCAGACCGCCGTTTCTGCAGACGTGATGTAAGTGTAAGGCATCACCACCAATTGCATGGTCAGCACGGCCAATTGGCCGCAGAGCATGTCATGAGTCTACCGCTCACCTCAAGGGAATGGGGTCCCACGTTGCGCGGCTTTCGGCCGCAGCCTTGAGAGCCTCCTCAGATTCTCCCTCCAGCTACCACCCGCATGAGGTCGACACATATGCTCCACCAACCAATACAATGGCAGATATAGCCAATAGGCAGTTATAAGATAATATTAATAATTCGCCATCAGAAAGGGTTTGTGTCACTGACGTTGAGTATATGCATTTTTCGATCATGTTTGTCTCACCCACCAACAAGTTGCCTTCAATCTCTCATAGGTGGGAACTTTATAGAGATATATTATTAAGTTGTTATATAAAACATCATGGAGGGCAGACAGTCTGCAGCCCCGCAATGAAGGGACCCGACTTGGGCAAAGCTACTTAGGTTGTGAGTCAAACCAAGACGCAGGGAGCGCCATTGAGAATAGCGAACCGCCAAACAACCATCGTAGAGACGCAATGCTACAGAATGCAACAAGCATCAATACGACTATCGTCGGGCTTACACCATCCCAAGGTCCCCCATACAGTCCCAGCAGACATCACCACCCGCATACCTCCATCGACCAGAACCACAGGATGCATCGAATCAGGTGCAGCACACCCGCAGATCCATCACAAGACACAATACTGCAAGTAGCAGTAAGCATCAATGCAACTATCATACGGATGGCGCCCCCTCACAACACACCCACATGATCCCTATCGACTTTGGTAACAAAATTTGATAATGTTGTTAACTAAAAATACCACCAACGTATCATAGTAGCACGGTACTAAGACGTCAGTAGCCAATACTCCACGTATCATAGCGCTATTGCACTAAGACATGAAGTTGAGTATGCTTGCTGCACTTAAAAGTACTACCAAACACACTCACCCTAATCCGAAAGATAGCCGACGTATCATAACGCTTTGCGCTAAGACGCCGCCCATAACCGGTAGGGGTGTGCGATGTCCACGGGCAAGTCGTATTGCTACAACAAACCCGCTTACCACCGACACTAAGATGATATTTCTAGGACACATCGGTTAGTGAGTCCAAGTTTACCTCGGTCTCAGAGGCTGCGAAGCAACCTACACGCCACTATAATAATCCTTTTCAAGTCCCATTTCTTTCAATATAATGCTTTTACATATTTGAGACCTTCCACATATTTGCTTTATTTCATAGACCATACTACTGTATGTCTTATTCATATGGGACTTCAAGTCATAACTCTGCTATCATAATGCTTATGCATCATAGAGACCTTCTATATTAATGCTTTGGTTCGTTAGACCTTACTATGATAAGTCCCTAATATAGGACTAGTCATTGTGCAACCTTAGTACTAGCAGGCGGTCAGCCGACCACCCCATATATATGTACAACCTTGGGTATGTGTCTCCGACAACGCCCCAATATAAGGGGAACATTACAAGAACACGTTTATTAACTTAGAAATTTTCCAATTATTACACGAACACCTTCATCAACTTAGAAAATTTTAATCCATTTTTTCTATTATATTACAAATGTTATTTATCTTTGTTATTGCAATAAAATCGCCTTGTATTTATATGATTTGATATATTTTGAACATTTTAAGCAGGTTTTCAATAAATTTAGAGATTTTTAGAGACATTTTATGCGTTTACTAATATTATAATATTCAATATTCCAAATGGATATTTTTGAACTTTATGCTTATTATTTGCATTTTATTGTTTAAATTATAATTTCTAAGACATTTTTAAATGTCTGTATAATGAATTTAATTATTATTTATTAATAATAATTATGAGGCGTCACACTATCAACCCTTAAATTTTGAATAATAAGAATCAATGATGAACATAAAAAGTGTGATCATTCTAATAAAATTTACAGCGAAACGTCGAGGAATACGTATTGCGATTGCCTTAAAATTTTTTCTGGGTGGTTTCGTAGTTAAGTTTATTTTACTAAAGAGCTTAGAATACGCCGATAAAAATTCCGTATACATGTGAAGTTCGCCAACACGCATTGGGGTAGCGGGGCGAACATTTCCTTGCCCTAAACCCTCTCAGAAATGAGAGAAGGCCTGTGCCCAGGTGTGATACGTATATAGGCTATAACTTTAACATTAATTTTATTTTAGAATATGCAAGATTTTGACATGTAGTCAAAGACACGCCAAAGCTGAGTGCAAAAGAGATTTCCATCGCAAAATTGCCGCATGATATTCTGTGCTTCATACGATTAGTGACTAAACACGAAAGACCTTTCGAATGGTAACGAGAAATTCCATCTTAGTCTTTAGAGGACCTTACTGAAGACAGATGATAAACAGGGTTATTTTGCAATCTCCGGGAAAAGGGTTCAGAATAAGTGCATGCTTTCGACACGCTACAACATCAACTCTTAATCAATAAACTGGATGACTGTGGTATCCGGGGTTATTTGCTCAATTGGTGTATAAATTACCTCCAAAATCATACATTTACGGTTAAATTAAATAACTCGTTCAGCGACTCTAAGATTGTGACAGAAGGCACTGAACAAGGATCAGTCATTGGCCCGTTGCATTTTTTATCTTATGTCAACGAGATGGGTAACTGTCTGAAACACAGTTCCTGTTACCAATTTGCTGACGTTACGTGTCTTCTCGTATCGGATAAGGATATCTCAAATGCATGTAATGCTCTTCAGGCCGATTTGAATACGTTGATACGATGGTGCCATGACGTTGGCCTAGTGTTAAATGCCGATAAAACCAAAGTCATGATTATCAAATCCCCATATATGAGGTATCCTACTCCAAACCCATTAATAGTTCATAATCACGACTGCCTACATCAAATAGGAACTTGCCAATGTCCTACAATCGAAGTTGTGACCACACAAAAATACCTCGGTCTTATAATTGACTTAAAATTTAACTGGAGCTACCACATTGAACATGTGTGTAATAAGTTGCGTCAGTTTCTAGCCGATATAAAAATCTTAAAAAATCGCATACCATTCAAAGTAAGACTGATGCTTTACAACTCTCTGGCTGAATCCTATATTCAATATGGCTTGTCAAGCTATGGTCAGACGTACAAATCATATTTAACACAGATCTATGATCTTCAACTTAGAATTCTTAAAAATATTGTATCCCCAAATATGCGTGTCCTAGTTGATGATGGTGAAAATGAGATTTTTAAACATTTTAAAATCTTACCAGTTTATGACCAAATTAAATTCATGTTATCAAAGCAATATTTCTTTTGCGATAGTATAAAGTCATACATAGAACAAGCTGTACGTACGCGAGCTATGACACAAAAGCGGCTCCGGTACATCACTGCTAATAATGTGCACGAGCAGCGGACGGCCACTTATCAGGTACCGCATTTAATTAATAACTTACCTTTCGATTTATGCCAATAAATTTCACAAGAAAACATTAAAACTAAAACCAAAAGCTTTTTCAATTCTAAATTATAATTGCCTACTATATCTACTTACTTAACAATAACATACCTACCTGCCTAGGTCTTACTTTTACCTTGCTACTACTGACTTTAACTAAGTTGTTAACTTACCTTCTTAGTCTTTATATTCTTACTATATCCACTACCTACATACCTAACTACTTACTTAGACTGTGTCTTGCACATAATATGCTGACTCAAACTTAATTATTTAGCATCAAGTCAAATCTCCGTGGTTTTTAGATGTTAATTAGACCTATATATGTATTCTCTTCTTTTGATCTGATAAATAAATTAAAAAAAAGTAATATAGGCAAATGGTGAAGAAAAATATTATAGGATAGGGTGACAAACGAGCACACAGTCCACCTAATGGTAAGTGCTTGCTATGGCCCATAAACATCTACATCTACCTATCCTATGCTCGTGCGAATCAAAAAACGTTTCGAGAAGAAGTTTGTATGAAGGAAGTTAATGTATTTATTTATATTTTTGTTAGTTAAAATGTTATGTTTCACTCTAGACGTTATTATGTGCGAACTTTTTCATTATTTACTCGTATTTTCTTCGTTTCTGATATTGCGAGAGAGATTTCTTAACATTCTAAACTAAATTTCTAACTTGCACACTATCTGAGTAAAGTATTTTCGATTACATCTTGTGGTTTCGTTCCTGTCAATATTTTCTATTTAATTTACTCATTTTCACAAACTCAAACTGTCAGACGCCAACATTCAAACTGTTATATTGTAATTTTATATAGAGTCACTATGTACATTTGTCGTAACGTCATAAATGATAATAAACTAGATGTGAACAGTAAAAGTACCAACCAAAGAAAATATAAATATAACTACGTTTAGTATCAACATGTGGCGCATAATTGTTTGTTGTGTAAACTATAATTTCGTGATTTTTGTTACAGAATAGAATAGAATAATTTTTTATTCAATATACATTACATGTGTAATTGTCATTGAAAGTCATTTTTTACTTTACCACTGGTTCGAAAAAAAACCCTCTGTCCTGGGAAGAACCAGCAAGAAACCCAGCGGGACTTTTTTTTAAATAAATTTTACAGTATAAATGATTACGAACTATTTACAAAATTTATTTTAGAAACTGCTTGGAAGCGACCACCTCATTCCCAGGGGTTTTTATCAACCATGTATTCATTTATGTTAACTGATGTATGTAAACTGTAATTTAGTGATTTTTGTTATAGAGACGCTATGTCTATTTTCCAATACTTCATAAATGATAATAAACTATCTGTGAAGGGTAATAGTAACCAACATGTGGTTAATAATTGTTTGGACGTTTTCTACCACCTGAAATTCGATCAAGTTTTACGTGCCAACATATTTCTTTATCTCCTCCAGTCTTACCGCCAGATGTTGTTTATTATGTTAAGTGATATTAAATCCAATGTACCTTCATTTTGGGATGTTTTGTAAATAAATAATTTGTAAAAATTCTTCGGTAATTCGGGTATTAAAGTGATTTTACTATATTAATAAGTGAAATCTAAAAAAACGCTTTTAAAATATTAAATATTTTTTTATCCCATAAAATAAAAGTAGTCTTTTGAAATAAAATTTATTATCTCTTGAAACAGAAACAGAAACAAAATCTTTTTATTCCATTTAGATTATAAATAAAACTTTTTGAAAGTCACTCTTTTGTTTAATTTACCACTGATTCGGAAAAAAAAACTTCTGCCTTGGGAAGAACCAGCTAGGAACCTAGCGGGACTTTAAAAAACATAACAGCCCACAGGCAAGAACGCGGATTGATGCGATAAGTAATCAGCTCAATTTGATACCGGTAATATTGCGAGAATGTATGTGTAGTCTTCGTATTCTTTTTAAATCTGAAATAAAAAATCATTTTTACATAGCAAGATATTTTTAAATCGCACAGTTAATAATGTCTAAATTAACTTCTAGAAGTCAGTATTTTAAGGTGTAATATTAAAAAAATATGCTTGTATATTATATATATATAAATAGTAATGATATTTATTTATTCATTATTATTCTTTTTTTATAGAATAAGGGTGACAAATGAGCACACAGTCCACCTGATGGTAAGTGAATGCCTCGTTTCCAGGAAAAAGAGTCTCCGGTTCTCTACACTTACCATACGAAACAGCACCGTTAAGCTGCTATATTACGCTGGTATTCTGTGGGGGCGTGGTCCTTTCGTGCTACAAATATACAAATTTAGCTTTAGCATGGCTGTAACAAGTAAAATTATTCACGTAAACATATTCAGGTAATTACACTCATTATGTTAGTACACTTAAAACTGTGGGTTATTAAGTTTACAGAATACAAAAATTATTATACATTACCAAAATTATCATTTATTATTAAACATACTGGGCCTGGAACCCATATGCACTGTGTTCCAGTGCCTCATCGCAGGGCAATCTTGACTTCCATACATGGAAGTTAGCAGGCTGTTGGTGCTGTCTCGCACGTGACTCATTAAGGAGTCTATTGTTTTCCGTAATATTGTTGCTCAGTGAGCTCAACAGTATAGTACAGGTTGAAGAGTTGAAGGGAGCTAAGGCCGCCCTGCCTCAATCGGCACTCCAACCTGTATATCGAACGCGTATCATCACGAATCAAAGGGTGCTCTTGAAAATACGAATTAAACATTAAATACTTATCTTCGAATTCAAACCAATAACAATGCGAGAGAATGGAGCACCTAGTTTCCGTGTTGGAGCTTTACTTACAATACTACTGTACATACATCAACAAAATCTACATCGTACGAACTGGTTTTCGGTAAATCCTGTAAACTACCCAGTAATTTAACTCGGCAATTAGACCCTTTTTACAACTGTGATGATTATCCTATGACTAAAATACAGACTACAAAAAACGAATGAACAAGCTAGGTAAACATTTGAATTGTCAAAAGGAAACAGAATATCAAATTGTGATAAAAATATTAATTCGATTGTGTATAAACTTAATGATATGTTATTGTTAAAAAATGAGAATTGTAATAATTTTCAGAATGTTAACAATGGTCAGTTTAAAGTAGTGGAGGATATCTCACCAAATCTTCGTATAGTGAAAAAAAAAATTGAGACTGTACACAAAAGTAAAACAAAGCTGTTTAAAACATAAATTTCAATTTTATTGTTATTTTCTAATTAAACATGTCATTATTTAAGATTTATTAACACTATGTATAATTAAAAAATCATAACATTAGATTTTTTACTCCAAAATAATTGAGGTGTAGTGTAGCAGTACATCTCTATATATAATAGATTAACATACACAACATACATTTAACCGAATTAGTATTTAAGCATGAATATTATTGTATTTAGTAGCAGATTACATCGGAGTATGATACGATTAACATCTTTTGTTTCGTCTCCACGCGCCCCTCCTCACAACAGTGCCCACAGAAAGGTTTAAAGGACGAGAGTTATATTTTAATTACGTTACTATATTAATATATATATATATATATATATATATATATATATATATATATATATATAATTATATTATATTATATTATTATAATTACTATACTAATTTAAATAATAGTTTACCACCAGCGATTTTTCCGGACCGATACGACTTAGGGACCTTCAAGAAAAGAGCCTAGTCCTTTTTAAAAGGCCGGCAACGCATCTGCAATTCCCCTGATAATGCGGTTGTTCGTGGGCGGCGGTAGTCACTTACCATCAAGTGAGCCGCATACTCGTTTGCCCCCTCTCCTATAAAAAAAAATATAATTTATTGCGCTATTAAGTTTCTTGCTGTTACCGGAACGTGGCACTAATGTCAAGATAAATCCGAATATTTTTTTTACCAAAAATTAAGTTTGCAGTTTGTAGTTAGAAAGTTACTATATTTTAAGTCAATAAACCGAAAATGGCTTATTTAAACATTTAATAAGTAAAAAGAAACAAGTGAAACCACAGTCAATAAACAGCACTACTTACTGAATTAAACTAGTTTTCCGGATTTTATTGCGTTTAAAAAAATTAAAATAGTTAAAAAATATTAAACTCGACAAAATCAGTAAAATTAGTTTTACCATGAAACGATTTTTCCTTTTTTTATTTAATTAAATCGTCGTATTTATACGCTTAATGATAAATGTTTTAAGAACTATTCAGCTATTGATAAAAACATTAGCGTAATTCCATTTTCAACTTATCTACTTTAAAGTTCTTTAAAAGTATGCGCAAGTTCGGAACAGAAAAGATCGGAACAATTTTAAGTAGATAATTAAAAAATAGGTCTACATTACTATTAATAATATATTATTTTAAAAGCTTTCTGATTAAAAAATTATTATAAAAGTAACGAATTGTGTTTTAAACTCTTTATTCTTTTTTAATGGTTTGCACGAAATATTGTTACAAATATTGTTACGGTACAAAAAGTAGTAACAAAGAGTCAGAAAAGTCATGAATTGTGAGGAGAGGGTTTAATTATTTAATTATTAATAATTTTTTATAAAGCTGATATTTTCAAAATAAAAATATTCTAGTGCAAACAATTACACAGACCTCTTAATGTGTGACTCTCAATAAGTGAGTGATAGTCTTACGGAATATCAATTTTACTAATTTACCTTGAATGCTTTCATAATTTTTATTTAATTTAAAATTAAAAGCATAAATTGCAACAACAGCGTAAAAGTCTGGCACTGCGATCATCAGTGTCCCTGCCAAGCTTAATGATTAAGGCAAACCTTCGCTACAACTACTGCTAAAACGGGAAGGACCAATATCAGGTAAGAACCAATAATGAAACAAAGAATATAACTATAAAATTACTGGAAGGAAATACTTTTCAAAACAAAATAAACAAAATGTTGAAAACTATTCTATCACTATCATAATCAGATTGCGGCATTCCACTGCTGGACATAAGCCTTTTAAGGCCCTACTTAATTCGATCTTGGGCTTTACGCATACTGTTGATGCCAGCCGCAATGCGTAGTTTGTCACGTCATTAATATTAATAAAAGAAATTAGTCATTAGTTTTCCTTTTAAGATGCTGTGCTTTATATCCGAAAAGTTGAGGAACATTTGTGAAGTTAGGGCACGTAATATTAATTTCGCAAAGTTTTTAGCGAGCTTTGCAGTTGAAATAGAATTTTAGACAGTCCGCATGAAACTTTTCACTTTTTAATTTTGCCATAAGTCTTTTAAATTTAGATAAAAATTACCTGTGGAATATTAACTCATTCTTTACTGGAATGTTTTAAGAACAAATTTTAAATTATGCGAAAATATTTAAGCGGCTTTCATATCATTATGAATTTTTTTTCCGATTATTATTTTGTTTACGAATAAAATGATAATCTAAGGTGCAAGTAAAGCATGTCATTCCAAGGGGTTCTAAAATTGGCACCTCATTCAAAGGTATTTAGAAAACTGCGTTTACGGGTAATTTGCAAGCTCTTTTCTACCGATTTAAAAAAGGCGACGGTACTCAATTCGATTGTTAGTTTTTTTTATGTGTGTTACCTCATGAATTTCTCTGGATAAAACCGATCTCGATGATTCTTTTTTTATTTGAAAGCTGGTGCTTTTCATGCGGTCCCATATAAATTTAATTAATCGAGATCAAGGTCTAATCAATATTTTTTGAGTAATTTTTAATATTAAATGAAACCAATTTTTACGGAATCTATCACGTTTAATTTAAGTTTTTAATTCCCGACGTTTCGGGTACTTTACAGCATCCATGGTCACGGAGGGGGGACTAAGATATTTAACGTCCCGATGTCAAAGTTAGCCCGGCTACCTTCAGTTTTTTAATACCAATTTTTGGTCCGATCTACGCAGAATGAGCTTTCTGAGCAGATGGCAGCACCTGTCTATCTTCTCTATTGAAATTAGAATATTTTTTTTAAATTTCAATAGCCACGCGAAACATCCTTGGTTGGAATCGGTGTTTTTTTGCAATGATTTGTGGTTTATCAAACCTAATGTAATATCGGGAATGATCTTGAACATGTTCACAAGCTGCGGACTTTCCGGAACGACGGTGCTTCATGTCAGCTATATGTTCTTTTACGCGGGTTTTTATAGATCCTTTTGTTTGTCCTATCCAAGGATGACCACATTCACAATCCAGCTTGTACACTTCTACATCTTGTAGAGGGATATAACACTTGACGTATGGTAAAATTGACTAATCTTCTTCGACGGCTTAAAGTATGTTTTAATGGAAGCTCGCTTCAAGATGTAGCCAACCTTGTCTGTGACTCCTCTGACATATGGTAGTACAGATGGCACAAGCTCGATTGTGGTTTGCTGCACTCGGTCACTGTGACGTAGGCGAGACTTGCTCGACTCGATTTAAATATCGGTTGGTATTGGTATTTTTTCCTATGTGACCAATAGTGTTATCAGGATTTCGGATGACTAAAGCAGTTACATTGTCAGATGGTAAAATTGGGAAAGTATCGTCTACGTTTAGCTTCTAGAATCTTGAATTTACAGGAACAGTAAGAAGGGCTTTTTCCTCAAAGTCCTCCATGAATATGCCGGCAACTACGGGAGATACAAGTGAGCCCATCGCCACATCGTCTACTTGCTTGTAGAACTCTTCCTTTCACAATATGTGTTGATCCAATTTATAAGTTGTTTAATCGGTCTCGCTCACTACGGGACGTAGTAGAGCATTTGCTTTGTGTATTTTCGGTAACCCATACAACCTCGGTGGTTTGGCATAATATGATGATATTTTCGAATTCATGTAAAGATTTAATTTTTGGGAGAATTAAATCGGTAGTTGTTTTAAAGTATATTACTTGTTGGGTCTATTTTGACCTTTGTGTATGTACTTACATCCAATAAAAGTTGTTGTATTTTGGAATTATACTCTAACGTATCCATTATTACATTACATTTCCTTTATCCGTGCGGAGAATCGTGAACTATGGTCTGTTGCGTAAGTTGTACAACGTTTTAAAATCGACTTTGGGAAGATTTAGTTTCGGGGCTGAAGTTCGACGTAACAAGGTCGAAATGTCTTGACGTATGACCTCTAAACGTCGTCATTCGTCGTATTCGAGCTCTGAAGGCACTAAGGGTTCTTGTGTCCTTCGACAGATGACGAGTTTACCATAGACACGGAAAAATATTGTATAAAAAGAGCTATTATAATTGTTACGAGCTTGGGGTCCGAGACAATTAAAAACTGTCTATTGAATTACCAAATTTGACATTTTAATTACAGAACACTAATTACAACTTATAACCACACTAATGATAAAACACAATTGTACTACTGATCACTTTAGTTCGCAGTTTTTTCATAGGATAGGGTGACAAACGAGCACATAGTCCTCCTGATGGTAAGTGGTTGCTGTGACCCATAGACATCCACATCCATCCTCAATAAAGAATCAAAATGCAGATGCTTTGTCACCCGTGAGGACTAAGATGGAATGCCTCTTTTCCAGTAAAAAGAGTCTCCGGTTCTCTACACTCACCATACGAAACACAGCAGTATTAAGCTCCTATTTTACGCTGGTATTCTATGAGAGCACGGTCCTTCCCCGGTCGAACCGACCCATTCGTGCTACAACTATACTACTAATTTAGCTACAGCATGGCTCTACCACGTACAAAGTTGTATCGCTTCGAAGTATTCGCTTGTATCGCCAATTCAGTACTGTCTCGGTCGCGGTCTATACCGGTTTTATATAGGGCCTCAGGTAGTTTCCAGAACCTTCTACAATAAAAACTTCTAGAATGTTCAAGCACACATCGGTCCCGATTGACTTGGTGTCAATAGTTGTAGAAAGTTCTCCAATGAAATTCCTAGATTGTTCTTGACTCTTCTAGTTCTGCTACTCGATACTAGAGGGCGCTAGTGGTAACTATCGTCGCCATGTACCATATATTAATCGTGGCGCGCAACATAATATTAAGGATGATAATATCCCCTGGGAATAAGGTGATCGTAATCAAGCTATTTCTAAATTATTTGTGACATTAATTGTACAATATAATACATATGGAGTCTCTGAACATGCTGTCGGCGGACTGTATGATTATAATAATAGCCTATCCTTATCTATTCGTATAAGAATGGGAAGCACATATAGGTAAACTATGCTGTGGCGCAGGCCTCCCCTCATTTCATGTAAGGAAGTGTTTGCGTTCCCCAAAATACATATTGGCGGACTTCACATGATTTCGATTTTTTTATTTCTATGTTTTCCTTCACCGCCGATCATTTGGTATATCAACACTTAAAATAGCATTTAAAAATTATTCTTTGATTTATACTAACCGTGTAATGACAGTGTAAGCATAACTACTACCACCTATTTCGTCACTTGGGTGTCGTAAGAGGGAACAGCTGGAAACAGACCAGGAGATGGGCAGCAGCGTCTTCCTAATAACAAATGAAAATAAAAATTTCGCTTGCCATACCCGCCTGACAAACGAGGCAACTATGGTGAATATATATCTCCCTTATGAGGTAATTTTTGGGGAAGGCTATGTTCAGCAGTGGACATTTAATAGGTTGTAGCGGTAAAGGTACCGCCGGGGAAAGAACTCAGATTATGTGTATCCCAAACGGGAGCCTAGCTTCATGACAGTTCCTTAAATTATAGCTATTCCTATAGGCTTGTATAATGTTCTTTAAATTAGTTAAAAGTTAGTAAAATTGTTACGTTCTATGATATTGAACTTTTAACTTAAAAGTAAGTAGTCAATAAATAATTACGTTTAACGTTGTGATATTTAAAACAAGCTTCAAATTTTATGTCTGTCCAGCAGTAAACTTTATCGGGCTTTTGTCAAGTATAAACGAATTTGACGTTAAAAACGCTAATATTTTCTCTTACTTTGCTTATGAGTACTTATGAGTAATTTTATTACAATAAATATCTATTGTTAATACACAAGGTATTGCTCTCTATCTGTACGTGAAGTTCAGCCATTCCTAAGATTAGCGCGGACAGACAGACATACAGATATAAAAAACATAAAAAAATGTTTTTTCATGTACTAAGTGCTGTCTGATCAATAAGAAAAGAAATGTTTTAAAGACGTGTGAAGTTTACCAACACGCATTGGAGCAGTGCGGTGGACATTTCCTTGCCCTCAAACCTTCTCAGAAATGAGAAGACGGCTGTGCCCAGCACTTCGACATATATAGGCTGTAATTATAACTTTAATGGCAAGCAAAAAACCTCTTAACGTAAAAAGAAGGCAAATTTTTCGTTATTAAAGTGCGACACTTCAATTATATTTATATTATGTATAGATAATGAGTTAACATAAATTATAATATTATATCTTCAGAAATTTGTGAAAATTTGTGAGGATAATGAGTTTACAATAATTAGTAATGCTAACAATGTTATAGACTAAAATGAATTGAAGCATAGGAATGATTTGAAAAAGGAAAGGAGGAGAAAAACGCGGCTTTTTAAGGACACGCATTTAGGAGTAAATGACGTCGTCCTATAATACCACGTCTTTAACAACCCGACACACACCGTTTCGCCGAGTGATTATCGTTTTAATACAGACCCATACAAAAAGGATTACTTTTTAACTACGTTTAGCTTTGTGAGCAAATTGTGTTATTGTCGTAGTCCGATGTATATGTGTAATGAGGTGATCGCTACCAAGCTATTTCTAATTAGTTTTGTGTTTTTTATTGTGTAATCCATGTTTGTAAACTGTTTTTTGTCAAAGAAAGTTCCGCTGGGTATTTTGCTGGTTCTTCCCATGACATAGGTATTTTCCGAATCATTAGTAAACTAAAAATAAGAGTGACTCTCAATAATTATTACTAATAATCTACATTGTATAAAAAAGTTTATGTTTCTGTTTGTGTTATAATATCGCAGATAGCGACTTACTTGGACTTTTCATGATACGCCGTATAAATTTGACTTCTGCAACATTGTTAAAAATAAGGAAAGAACTTATCTTATAATATCAGATATAGTAGTTTAAAGTGCTGCTTCCGAAAAATGCCATAAAGTGACATGGGTAATAGATTATCGACCAAAACATGAAATAGTGGCGTGTCGTAGTTTTAAGATCGTACTGCGACATTTGTACAGACTGCGGGTGTAATCACTTTTTGGTAAGCCACGGTTTGCTTGCTTGCTTAGCGTAAATCATACGGTGTCAATACGTGGGTGAAGTATGAATGGTGCACAGTTCGCGAGTGGTTTGCAAGAGATTCATCCTATGTCCTCGCACCACGGACATCATGAAACGGGACAAGTATTAGTGAAGGATGTTGACATACTAAAATATTGGTAATAAGTATTCTGCAGCTCGTGGTCACGCGACGTCCATTTGTTGATCGCTTGTTATTACAGCGAGAATGCAACGCCATTGCCAAGTTAACCATCAGTTGACAGCGGTTGCGTTCGAAGCGGTGAGGTGGAGTAAATCAGGTCCTGTGTTTTTGAGTGTGTGAATACAGACGTGAAACAGAAACAGAAACAGAAATTTTTTTATTCAATATAGATTATAAATAATACTTATTGAAACTCACTCTTTTGTTTGATTACCACTGGTTCGGAAAAAACCTCTGTCCTGGGAAGAACCAGCAAGAAACCCAGCGGGACTTTTTTTTAAAATAACAGCTTACAGTCATGATGTTACACAAATTAACAACACAACAAATTAGAAATAGTTTGGTAGCGATCACCTCATTTCCAGGGGTTATTATCATACATAAATTCTTTAATATTATAATAACCCTTTTTATACAAACTTAGTTTAATAAAGTTTTTGAACTTTGAGCAGGTCAAACTTTGTATATTTTCTGGAATTTTGTTGTAAAAGCGTATACATCGCCCCAATAATGAATTACTGACTCGATGGAGTCGAGTAACTGGTACTACTAGCTTGTGTCTGTTCCTAGTATTTACGGAATGAATATCACTTATTTTTGTAAAACTACTTTTATTTTTGTGTACGGACATTACATTTTCATAAATGTATTGAGAGGCCAAAGTTAATATATTAATTTCTTTAAATTTTTGTCGCAGCGACTCTTTAGGCTTTAAATCATAAATTGCTCTTATGGCCCTCTTCTGTAAAACAAATATAATTTCAGTGTCAGCTACGTGTCCGCATAGCAAAATATCATACGACATACGGAAATAGCTAAAGTAAACTAGTCTAGCTGTTTCAACACTGGTTAGACTTCTAATCTTTTTACAGCATATGCTGCAGAACTAAGTCTGCTTGCTAGTTTTATATATATGGGCGCTCCATTGAAGCTTAGCGTCTAGTGTAATTCCAAGAAAAATGGTGGTATCTACAAGACTCAGTTTCTCCACATTTAAAATTACATTAGTATTTAATTGTTTGACATTTGGAGTCATGAATTTCATACATTTCGTTTTAGTGCCATTTAAATGCAAATTATTAACATTAAACCAATTTACTAATTTAGATATAGCATTATTTACTTCGTCATATTTTAGTAATTGTCGATTTAATTTGAAAATTAAAGAAGTGTCATCTGCAAATAATACTATATCATGGTTATCCCCTACTATGTAAGGTAAGTCATTAATGTATACAAGAAACAGAAAGGGGCCGAGAATTGAGCCTTGAGGCACGCCCATTTGTGCCATCGATCCGGAAGAGCTCATATTGTTAATGATAACTTTTTGCGTGGTCTTACTTTAATATGAAATAATTAATTTAAGAGCATCACTTCTTACACCGTAGTGTTGAGGTTTCCTGATTAATGTTTCATGGTGAACACAATCTAAGGCCTTGGATAGGTTACAAAATATACCCAAAGCATCCTGTGAATTCTCCCATGCATTAAAGATATATTTAATCAGCTCAACACCGGCATCAGTTGTCGAGCGACTCCTTGTAAAACCAAATTGATTTTTATGAAGTAAATTATTTATTTAAAAAAAAATTTAACTCAAATGTTAAAGAACTACAAGAACAAGAACAATTTTTTCAAACATCTTACTGAGTGTTGGTAGTACAGAAATAGGTCTAAAATTGGCGGGGTCTAATGTACTACCAGATTTAAATAAAGGCATTACTTTACTATGCTTCATTAAATCAGGAAACACACCAGATTCGATACTAATATTAAAAATAATTGCTAAATCAGGCGCGATTGTATATATTATAGACGCAATAACTTTAACGGAAATCCCCCACAGATCCGCAGTTTTCTTAACATCAATAGTTTTAAAATATTTTACAATATTTTACAATATGTGAAAATTTGTATTGAAATTTTACTAAAGTAATAGCTTTTATTTTCACTTTTCAACTTATTAACGTTATAACAGATTTCAATACCCCATATAATTACGTGGTGAGTGGTGAAATAGGGTAACTGAAACAGAAATTGGGCAGCAATATCTACCTGATAACAATTCTAAATAATAAAAAACTGCATTTGCCAACCCACCTGCCAAGCGTGTCAAATATGGCAAATATTTCCTTTATACCCCATAGATTGCTTCAGATTCGCCACGTTAGGCAGGCGGATTAGCAACCGGAGTACCTTTATTTTGACATTTTAAAGCAAACGAAGTATAACGCTATATCTTATATCATTAAATTAGATTACATTATTATTAATATTTTATATTATACATATATAAATATTTAAAGAACTAAAAATAAATAGAATAATTTCCACTGATAGCTTTCAATAGTGTAGTGCTAAACAGAGTGTATCATTAAAGCCTTGGCTGCTAAGAACTTCAGAAGCGATTAATAAAAATTCAAAAACGAAAAAAAGAATGAAATGATTTCATTCTTTTTAGTTCTTTGAAGTCAGCTTTCGATTTTTATTAAAAGTCTAACTTATTAACTCTTTTGAGTGGACTTGGAGTCAGTAGCTCGAATGTCGTCAGATTTTCGTCTACATAGTTGTACATTAAGTACTTCATCGCCAAATTTTCATCCATTATGGTTGTAATTTTTCTTAGTAAAGTAAAAAGTAAAAGTCCGTGTAGTGGCGGGTAAGAACCTACTACCCCATATCTTCCCGTGCGTGTCGTAAGAGGCGACAGAGTGAAACTGAGGTAGAAGATGGGCAGCAGCATCTTTCTAATAAAAGCAAAAAGCAATAAAAACTGCGGTTGTCAACCCGCTCACCAAGCGTGGCAACTATGGTAATATACCGACCATGACTAAAGTTATGAAGCTCCCAGTTCACGGTGGCCCCGCTATTCCTGGCTACGGTGGCGACCATGGTTACGGCGGTGCAGGGGGTGCTAAGAATCTCTGTGGAGGTTTGTTTGCTACATAAGACGACTCGACCTGGCAACATATAACGCAAGCACCCTGGGAACTGACGAGAAGATCCTGGAGCTGGAAGAAGAGACAGAACACGTTGCGCTGGAATATTACAGGATTATCTGAGGTCCGAAGAGAGGGGAAGAACATGGTAATCCTCGAATCCGGCAACTTTTTCTATTATCAATAGGGCGATCATCCGTCCCAAGGAGGTGTCGGATTTATCGTCCACAAGTCTCTCGTAAACAACGTTGTAAAGATTGAGTGTATCGACGAGGGTTGCGTATCTTATACTCAGAATCACCAAACGGTAATCGCTGAAAGTCATAGAGATTTACACACCACCCTAGGCACATCCCGATGAGGAGGTGGAGGAAATGTATGAGAATATATCTAGAGCCATGCATTACTCCAAATCCCACTATACTGTGTTGATGGGAGACTTCAACGCAAAACCTGGTACAAGAGAGAATGGTGAGCTGAAAGTAGGGAAAAAAAAAACAGGGCAACGGAACCCAAGCTGGCCGACTTCATAGAGAACGAGGGACTCTTTGAAATGAACTCTTTCTTCCAGAAGCGGCCCCACAAGAAGTGGGGCATTCGACAAAAAATGAGATTGACTTCATTATAATGACCAGGCGACAACTGTTCAGTGATGTCTCAGTGATCGCGAGAGTGAAAACTGGTAACGATCACGAATGGTTGGAGATACACTGAACCTAAACGTTAAGTTGGAGATGTCTCGTCTAATGAAGTCAACTCTCCGTCCTCCTCGTGCTCTAATCCAGAGTCCTGAAACCTTTCAGCTCGAGTTACAAAACCGTTTTCAGTGTCTAGAAGACTGCAATGAAGTGAAAGATATGAATGACAAGCACGTGGAAACTGTCAATGCGGTCGGAGCTAAGTTTTTTTTTTCATAGGATAGGGTGACAAACGAGCACACAGTCCACCTGATAGTGTTTACTCTGGCCCATAGACATCTACATCTATCCTCGATTAAGAATTAAATGCAGATGCGTTGTCACTTGTGAGAACTAAGATGAAATGCCTCTTTTCCAGTAAAAAGGGTCTCTGGTTCTCTACACTCACCACATAAAACACAGCAGTGTTATTATATAATATGCTATATGCTATTTTACGCTGGTATTCTGTGAGAGCGTGGTCTCTCCCCGGTTGAGCCGACCCATTCGTGCTAGAACTATATTACTAATATAGCTGCAGAATGGCTTTACCACGTATGAGTATTGCAAGACCCGCCGCGGAAGAATACAAAAAATCTCCGATCACACTCTTAATCAGCTACATTTTCCGTCTAACAGCCATGAAGCTGTTAGACAAAAAATGTAGCTGCAGTACTCAATAGATTTGACAGCATACATGTTATCATTATCATCATTACAGCCCTTCACAAGTCCACTGCTGAACATAGGCCTCCCCCAAAGAATGCCACAAAGCACGGTCCTGAGCCACCTGCATCCAACGACTTCCTGCTTATCTTACCAGGTCGTAACTCCATCTAGTGGGGGGACGCCCTACACTTCGCCTGCCAGTACGAGGCTGCCACTCGAGAACCTTTCTTCCCCATCGGTTGTCGGTTCTTCGAGCTATATGACCGGCCCATTGCCACTTCAGCTTACTAATCCGTTGGGCTATGTCGGTTACTCTAGTTCTACTGCGGATATCCTCATTTCTGAGTTTATCACGCAGAGAAACTCCGAGCATAGCCCTCTCCATAGCTCGCTGAGCGACCTTGAGCTTCCTCTTCCGGCCAGCAGTGAAGGACCACGTCACGCCACGAGGACCACCATCAGTTCCGTATGTCATCACTGGCAACACGCACTGGGTGTACAGTCTCGTTTTCAAGTTTTGAGGTATACCTGACGAGAAGATGTGCCGTAATTTCCCGAACGCTGCCCAACCGAGTTGAATCCGTCGATTGACCTCTCGGTCGAAGTTGGACTTACCTAGTCGGACTATTTGTCCCAGGTAAACATACTCGTCAACAACTTCGAGCTTAGTGTTCCCAACAACTACCGGCATAGGTGTGACATGGACATTAAACATGATCTTTGTTTTGTCTATGTTCATCTTAAGACCTATCCGTTGGGAAACACTATTGAGGTCATTGAACATAGTGCTTAGGTCCTCCAGCGATTCTGCCATAAGGACTATATCGTCGGCAAATCGAAGGTGAGTGATGTACTCGCCATTGATGTTGATACCGTATCCTTTCCAGTCCAGAAGCTTGAAAACATCTTCCAATGCAGCGGTAAAGAGTTTCGGAGATATGACGTCACCCTGTCTTACACCTCTCTGCAATTGTATAGGTTTCGTACTCTGGTTCTGTACTCGGATAGCCATCGTTGCCCTACTGTACAAGCACTTCAACATTTCGATATACCGACAGTCAACTTGGCATCGCTGAAGGGACTGCAGCACCGCCCAAATTTCGACGGAATCAAAGGCATTCTCATAGTCCACATACGCCAGACATAGTGGCAAATTGTACTCCTCGGACTTCTGTACAATTTGCCGAAGGGTGTGTATGTGGTCTATGGTGCTAAAGCCTTTTCGGAAACCGGCTTGTTCGGGAGGCTGGAAGTCGTCAAGTCTGCGCGTTAGACGATTCGTAATGACTCTCGAAAACAGCACGTAGACGCGGCTCAGAAGGGAAATCGGTCTGTAGTTCTTCAAGAAAGCGTTGTCGCCTTTCTTGAAGAACAAGACCACCGCACTTCTGCTCCACGCCTCCGGTGTAATGCCACCATGGAGGACGGAATTAAAGAGCTTCTGAAGGACTTCAAGTACCGGTTTTCCACCCGCTTTCAGAAGCTCCGCTGTAATTTCATCCTCGCCTGGGGCCTTGCCGTTTTTAAGGTGCTGGAGAGCCA
The DNA here is from genome assembly GCA_963668995.1 of Parnassius mnemosyne. NCBI lineage: Eukaryota > Metazoa > Arthropoda > Insecta > Lepidoptera > Papilionidae > Parnassius > Parnassius mnemosyne. Next base: position 12,773,816 of record CAVLGL010000035.1, on the reverse strand, counting down.
TTCTAATCTCGCTCAGACTGACGTCCGGGATATCATCGGAATAATGTCGGATAAGACTCGCTCTTGGATCGTTACTCACACTTGCGTGCGGCTCCAACGATGACGTGTACAGCTGCCCATAGAACCTCTCAATCTCACTCAAAATCTCAGGTGCCCCGGAAACGATGCTGCCACATTCTGTCTTCAGCTTTGACAGTTGGCGCTTTCTGGCAGACAGATCTCTGGCAAAGACTTTGGAGCCTTGGTTCCGCTCGATCGCTTCTTCAATACGAGCTGTATTGAAGTTGCATAAGTCCCGCCGCATGCATTTGGAGATCTGTCTGTTCAGTTGCCTGTAAGCTGTTAAATCTGTTGAAGAATGTAGCTTCATCTCCCGTCTAACAGCCATGAGATTAAGAGTGTGATCGGAGAGTTTTTGTGTTCTTCTGCGGCGGGTCTTGCAGAACTTAGCTCCGACCGCATGGACAGTTTCCACGAGCTTGTCATTCAAATCGTCCACTTCATTGCAGTCTTCTAGGCACTGAAAACGGTTTTGTAACTCGAGCTGAAAGGTTTCGGGACTTTGGATTAGAGCACGAGGGGGTCGGAGCGTTGACTTCATTAGACGAGACCTCTCCAACTTAACGTTTAGGTTCAGTGTGCCTCTAACCATTCGGTGATCGCTGCCGGTTTTCACCCTCGCGATCACTGAGACATCACTGAACAGTTGTCGTCTGGTCGTCATAATGAAGTCAATCTCATTTTTTGTCGAACCGTCGGGGCTCGACCAGGTCCACTTCCTGTGGGGCCGCTTCTGGAAGAAAGAGTTCATCATAAAGAGTCCCTCTTTCTCCATGAAGTCAGCCAACTGCTGGCCCCTTGGGTTCCGTTGCCCTATTCCAAATTTCCCTACTTTCAGCTCACCGTTCTCTCTTGTGCCTAGTTTTGCATTGAAGTCTCCCATTAACACCGTATATTGGGTTTTGGAGGAATGCATGGCTCTAGAGATATCATCATACATTTCCTCCACCTCCTGATCGGGGTGTGCCGAGGTTGGTGCGTAAACCTGTATGACCTTCAGCGAATACCATTTGGTGATTCTGAGTATAAGGTACACAACCCTCGTCGACACACTCTCAATCTTTACAACGTTGTTAACGAGAGACTTGTGGACGATAAATCCGACACCTCCTTGGGACAGATGGTCGCCCTCCCGGTAATAGAGCAAGTTGCCGGATTCGAGGATTACCGTGTCCTCCCCCTCTCTTCGGACTTCGGATAATCCTATAATATGCCAGCGTAACTTGTCTATCTCTTCTTCCAGCTCCACAATCTTCTCGTCAGTCCTCAGGGTGCGTGCGTTGTATGTTGCCAGGTCGAGTCGTCGTAGGTGGCAACCGAACCTCCACCGGAGATTCTTAGCACCCCCTGCCCCGCCGTTACCATGGTCGCCACCGTAGCCAGGAATAGCGGGGCCGCCGGGGACTGGGGGCCGTTTATTATTGTCATTGATCATGGGGGGTATATTGCCATAGTTGCCACGCTTGGCGAGCGGGTTGGCAACCGCAGTTTTTTTATTGTTATTTTGACTAATATCAGGAAGATGCTGCTGCCCATCTCCTGCCTGTTTCCCTTTGTCGCCTTTTACGACACCCACGGGAAGATATGGGGTAGTGGATATTCTTAACCGCCACTACACGGCAAGCATACATGTAACTGAACAAATTTCCAAATGCTCTTCACCGCTGTATTGGAAGACATTTTCAAGCTGCTGGACTGGAAAGGATACGGTATTAACGTCAAAGGCGCGTAAATCATTCACCTTTAATTTTCCGACAATATAGTTCTTACGGCAGAATCGCTGGAAGATCTAAGCACTATGCTCAATGACCTCAATAGTGTCTACCAACGGATAGATCTTAAGATGAAGATGAACAAAACAAAGATCATGTATAACGTCAATGTCACGACTATGCCAGTGGTTGTTGGGAGCACTAAGCTCGAAATTGTTGACGAGTATGTTTACCTGGGACGAATAGTCCGACTAGGTAAGTCCTACTTTGACCGAGAGATCAATCGACGGATTCAACTCGGCTGTGCAGCATTCGGGAAATAACGGCACATCTTCTCGTCAGGTATACCACAAAACTTGAAAACGAGACTGTACAACCAGTGCGTGTTGCCAGTGATGACCTATGGAACTGAGACGTGGTCCTTCACTGCTGGCCGAATTAAGAAGTTCAAGGTTGCTCAGTGAGCTATGAAGAGGGCTATGTTCGGAGTTTCTCTGCGTGATAAAGTTGGAAATGAGGATATCAAAAGTAGAACCAGAGTGACCGACATAGCCCAACGTATTAGTAAGCTGAAGTGGCAATAGGCCGGCCATATAGCTCGAATATACGACAACCGATGGGGAAAGAAGGTTCTCTATTGGTAGCCTCGTACCGGCGTAAGTGTAGGGCGACTCCCCACTAGATGGAGTGACGACCTGGTAAGACATGCAGAAACTCGATGGATGCAGGTGGCTCAAGATCTTATTTTTAGCATTGTTTGGAGGAAGCCTACGTTCGGCAGTGGACTTATGAAGGGCTGTAATGATGATGATGATGATATAGTTTGATATGCAAAAGGTAGTGATAAGTAGTTGTCATCATCTGTCTTTCCATTCAATCGCAATGTGAGTGTCTTTAAGGCAAGAGTGAGCTTTTGTTAAGTCATAGCTCTTCACCATCTTCGGCTCCATTAACACTTACTATCAGATGAGATAGTAGTCAATCGCTGGCTAAGAATGGTAAAATAAAAAGATATCGTGTAAAATAGAAACAGAAAAATAACATACACCCGAATTAAGAATCCTCTTTTTTTGAAATGGCTAGAAGCTTCAAAATTAATACATGGTTAAATACTAAATGTTCATTATGTGAAAAGTAATGTACATAGTTATCAATGGGGAAAAGTTTTGCTTTGCTAATTCTGATGTATTACTTTTGACGCGAAGCTTCCGTGTAAGGAAAGCACACTTAGCTTTGCGGCATATATTGTATTAAGGATTACAACATTCGCTAATGTTGAAAAGATTAGCATATCTTAATCACTTTTCGTTGCATAACCTTGTTTTGATTTTTGGTATGGAGAAACGCGACTGAGAGTAACATTATACTGTACTGTGGAAGGTAAACTACGTTATTTGCTTTTGTTTTCAGCAGAGTGTTTTAAAATCAATTTGAAACAAAAAGATATACGCACTGTAAATACCAGGAAAACACAAGTCTAGTAATGCCAGTAACTACAGATGTAGTGGTATTGTATACTTTTTACAACAAATACAGAGGATTCTACGATTTTAGTACTTGGCTTTTTTGTCACGAGTGCCAGAGCTCATATATGGTAAATGGACAAACTTTTACTCTTATTTCTACTCAGACGAAGCCGCGAACAAACCATAATAAAACGTTATAAGTAAATACGTTATAATAAGTAAAAGGGCGCTTGTCGTTAAATACATAAAATCCCTTCAAATGTCTGAAGGTTATGTTTTTCACGTGTATGTATGAATGTATGTATGTCTATTTCTTTGGCACGTTCTGTAGCCTAAACGGATTGATGGATTTTAACAAATGAAATGTCATTAAATTCGTCTTACTTATGCAAGAGACATAAAATCACTGTTTTAAGCATTTGGCTTGTAATATATAAAGGGATTCCCTTAGTAGTGGCAAAATAGAATCCATCATCTTATTTCGTTCCATCTAACTGTGAGATATTATAGAAAGCTCTTTAGGCTTTAGATTTATAGCGGCATTACCACTTTGTTTACGTATCGAAGTTGCTATTCGTCTAGAACTGCGATTTTCAATGCGCCTGTCAAGTGATACGGATATTGCAAATCCTTCTTATGAGGGGAGGCCCACGTTTAGCAATCTTTTAAGGGCTGATGATAAAAACGAATGTTTCTAATTAGTGTTGCCATAAAGTACTATGTAAGAATTAGAAATTCAAAAAGGCTATACAAAAAGCAAAACATTAAACACGTACGCGGTAAAACTAACAACCCGAAGAGATGAGATGCAAAAGGAACAAACCAATTTAACTCTTTGTTTGTAAAGTAGCAGACAGTCAACTATGCTGCTGTATTTAAGGCTTTGTCTATTGTGGTTGCTTGTTTACTTACATAATATGTAAGTACACACAACATACCGGATCTATATAATTTAAATAATGGTTAGGTGTTAATATTTGCGCAAATAAGGATTCATTTGTTTTAACTTGGGATATTTCCCGATTTATTTCATTCATTAATTCATTACAGCCTATAAAAAATCCACTGCTGAACATCGTCCTCGACCACAGATTGCCTCATAAGATTTTGCCTTAGGGTCAGCTCACACCGAGATGCGTAGCGACTTGGCGCGCACTTTTTAAGATAGTGTTATAAAATATAACTTCATTTACTAGATAAAAAGATACATATTTTATTGAGATAATTCTAAAATACTTCGCGTTGTCGCGCTATGCCGCACTGCGCCTCTTGATGTCTGGCGGTGTAGCGCGATGCATCACGACGCAGCGGTGCTTCGTCGCGAAGTCGCGATGCGTATAGCGGCGGTGCGCTGCGCGGTGCAAAACCACTGGCCTCTTCAAGCTTCTTCGCATCGCCTCGCGTCTCGGTGTGAACTGACCCTTAGTTGCCACGCTTAGCAAGTAGGTTGGCAACCGCAGATTTTCATTATTTTGTGTTGTTATCAGGAAAATAATCTTCTGTTCCAGTTTTTCTTCGCCTCTTACGATACAATCAGGATAATATTATGTGTGAGTGGATATTCTAACGCCGCCACTACACACAAATCAATTTTTCGGTGTATGCCTAATCCAAAATATATATGGCAGGTGGGTTGGAAAATGCATTTTTTTTTATTATTTTTAGTTATTGTTTTGTTGGAAGATGCTGCTGCCCATCTCCTGTTTCAGTTTTTCTTTGTTGCCTCTTACGATACAAACGGTGTTCACGCGCACGGCACGTGATCTGCACCAGAGACGGGGCGCGGGCGGCGCGGTGCCGGGAACGAAACTACGACGGACAGAGCTACAGCGGTCGCACGGCGTGCGACACGTCTCTCAAAAAATATATTTTATTTAAATACACATTTTATTGTCCAGCTTGTTTGATTGCTGCAATTCCATATCAGCCAAATCAGCTCCCGGACAAAAAAAAGTCCATGGATGATATGGGTTAGTGGATATTCTAACGGCGCCACTACACAGAAATAAAATTTCCGGTGTATGCCTAATCCAAAATATATTTATGTTATTATACATAACTATCTAGCTTCAGCAGACAACATTCTGTACTTTCCAGTGGGTCACGCAAAGCTTTTTATTACGAATTCTCTTCGGGATTTTTACCGAATAAAATATAAAACTTGACTTAAATGCCACCTAAAGACCAACATAATAAATTCTGAGTTGAATAGAATTTGTTAGTAATTTCACTACAGCATTACCTATCGATTCGCATAGCATATCATCATCATCATCATTACAGCCCTTCACAAGTCCACTGCTGAACATAGGCCTCCCCCAAAGAATGCCACAAAGCACGGTCCTGAGCCACCTGCATCCATCGACTTCCTGCATATCTTACCAGGTCGTCACTCCATCTAGTGGGGGGACGCCCTACACTTCGCCTGCCAGTACGAGGCTGCCACTCGAGAACCTTTCTTCCCCATCAGTTGTCGGTTCTTCGAGCTATATGGCCCGCCCATTGCCACTTCAGCTTACTAATCCGTTGGGCTATGTCGGTCACTCTGGTTCTACTGCGGATATCCTCATTTCTGAGTTTATCACGCAGAGAAACTCCGAGCATAGCCCTCTCCATAGCTCGCTGAGCGACCTTGAGCTTCCTCATCCGGCCAGCAGTGAAGGACCACGTCTCAGTTCCGTATGTCATCACTGGCAAAACGCACTGGGTGTACAGTCTCGTTTTCAAGTTTTGAGGTATACCTAACGAGAATATGTGCCGTAATTTCCCGAACGCTGCCCAACCAAGTTGAATCCGTCGATTGACCTCTCGGTCGAAGTTGGACTTACCTAGTCGGACTATTTGTCCCAGGTAAACATACTCGTCAACAACTTCGGGCTTAGTATTCAAACAACTACCGGCATAGGTGTGACATGGACATTAAACATGATCTTATATAATAATATATTATTATATCCCTTGTTAGTCCGACATTTTCAAGAATGTAATGTCAAATGTAAAATGTAGTAGAAAATAAGTTTAATTGAATAATTGCGCATCGCAATTGTAATTTCCCATTTAATTTATTAATTCAGAAATTAGGTGTATTAATATGCTAATCTTACTATAAAACCCGATTATTTACAAGTTATCAAATAATATTTGAGCTAGTTGAATCAAATTTAAAGATGAGTAGGCGTCATTATTTGCAATCCGATCAGCGTAGGTGTCATTTGAGATTTTAAATTTACCTAAATTAAATGTAATTATGATAGGGCCTGACTTTCAATAGAACTTGTTTTCAATGGATGACGAATGCCGTAAATTAACAAAGATAATATTAATTTCGGTACAATAGGTACGTACAACAATGTAAGTACGGAAATTAGATTCATAAATTATAGACAAGACCGGGTCCACATTTATTTTGATCGTCTTAATGTATGGTATCGAGTAATTTTATTATAAGAATGGACTTCAGTTTCTACTAAATTGTGTCGCTAGTTGTTTCGTGTAAAGAAAACACGTCCACACTTAATCATATCGTATCATATCAGCATATCAGAATAACGTTCTTCATATGTACAATGGACGTTAATTGACGCTACAAACTTATAAAAACTGCGATGTGGCGTGAAGTATATCCTCTTTAATAATCAAATGGTTTTACGTGGTAGAACCATGCTGCAGCTATATTACTGGTGTAGTTGTAGCACGAATGGGTTGGCTTGACCGGGAAAGAACCACGCTCTCACATAATATCAGCATAAAATAGCAGCTTAATGCTGCTGTGTTTCGTATGGTGAGTGTAGAGAACCGGAGACCCTTTTTACTGACAAAGAGGCATTCCATCTTAGTCCTCACGGGAGACAACGCATCTGCATTTTAATTCGTAATCGAGGATAGATGCAGATGTCTATGGGCCACAGCAAACACTTACCATCAGGTGGACTGTGTGCTCGTTTGTCACCCTTATCCTATAAAAAAAAACTGACAAGAGATGGTACCCGCATTGGGTATTGTGCTATATCGTCATGTTGGGCAATACAGTATCAAAATAAGTTGATACTACCTATCACGATACGTGTATCTAAATCAAGGCACGCCAGATACGAGGTTTTATGCGTATCAGATACAGTATCACAACGTCATATCACTTGTACGTGTGTAATTTGGCATTCAAACTCGGGTAGATGCAACGCGACGAAGATATGATATGCCAAGTTGGTCAAATATGGACCCAGACAAAGGTTAGCAGCAAAAATGCTGTAACGAAAATGTCAGCCGGATTAAAGGCACACTTAACTTTGTAGTTTAAAAATAATTCTTACATAGTCCCATATCCCAGTCTACATGACGGTCCATGATCTAATTATAAATGTTAGTTTATAAACACCAAAAATTTGATTTAGCCGTAAATTAACAATTTTTGCATTATTGTAATTTTAGGTCAATAAGGAGTACCGGTTTGTAGTAGGAGTAGGAAGGTTTTGATGAGTAAGTTTCATTACATCCTATCAAATTCTACTGCTGAATATAAACATCCCTATAAAATGTCTTATAAGGATGGAATTTGTCATATTTGTCACGCTTGGCAGGCGAGTTGGCAACCACAGTTTTGTTTTCTAGCTAGAAAACTTTGCTGTCCATTACCTGGTTTGTTTTCCTCTGTCACCTCTTACGGCACCCACGGGACGATATCGGGTAAAGGATATTCTTACACCACCGCTACCCGGTGAACACCGCTACTATACGTAAAATAAATGTCGGTACTTATCTTTTGATTTCGTTGACTTAGAACCTTGAATTTTTACATCTCCATCTAATATTAAATACTTATAATTTATTTTTATAGTTCCTGTTCTGTATCCAATATCATAGTTCCATATAAGTTTTTAATATTATAAGTATTTAATATTATTGTTGAATATAATGTCAAATTTTCTTTAGAGATGTATAAAGCATAATATGATAAAGTATGGATGTTTTCTAGGTTTGTCTATAGTCTACTTCCTTTCTTGGAAAAAATCGTTAAAAGTATAAAGTCTAAGTGCTTAAAGGTTAAATTAGTAGTAATGTCAGTTCATAAGAATAATAATAAAGAGCAATATTTATTAACCTACTGCGTTTTTAACTTAGTGAAATCCAGAAACCTTAACAATTATTTAAATTATTTGATACGTTTATCCGTTTCTAAAAAAGAGTATTTTTTTAGGATGGACGGATCAACGGTCGAACGGATGGACGGACAACAAAGTTTTCCCTTAATGGATTCCATTTTTCCTTTTGAAACCCTAAAATGGAAATGAAAAAACGGCTTAAAAACTTAGAATTAAACTACAAAGTAAGAGCTTTACAAAATAAATGCTCTATCTGCACTGTTTTCACGCGAACAATTTCTGAATTTATTGTAAATCCTGATCCATTAAAGATATTACCTTAAAGAAAGACTTATTTGGTCTGTGGATTATGGTTATCCTTTTTAAAGGTGGCGCTTTGTTTTGGTGCTTATAATTCAGCGTATAAGCTACATCAATATAATAAAATAAGACTCCTCTTGTATAGTTAGTAAAAAAAATCAACGCTACACGTTACGGCGCGATGTGATACAGTATAAAAATATCAAATCAATCTATACTATAATGAAACACTAAATAAGTAATTGACTTTCACTATAGTGTTTATTTATTTCTTTAAACTTTCATGCACAGTTGTACTTAATGCCATAGGGCAATCTCTCCTAGTCAACCATTAGGCTAAAAAGAGATAGATAAATAAGAAAATTATATATATATTTAAAAAGAAAATAATATATAATAATAATAAGAAAATAAAGAAAGACTGAGATAAATAACCAGTACGGTGTAAAGGAGTGAGCAACTTAAGATTAGCCGAGGAAAGGAGAGAACAATTATGAGTTAAAGTATTGAAATTTGGATTTCAGATACTCGGAAATACATGGATCGTCCAGAATTGTGAAAAGGATGCAAAGTATTCTTACATATCTGCGCTGATGGATAGGCAGCCAATTTAGCTGAGTACGAAATGAAGGTACATGGTCGTAAATGTATCTGATGCAGTTTTTTTTTAATAGGATAGGGTGACAAAAGAGCACACAGTCCACCTGATGGTTACTGTGACTCATAGACATCTACATCTATCCTCAATAAAGACTCAAGATGCAGATGCGTTGTCACCCGCGAGGACTAAGATGAAATGCCTCTTTGCCAGTAAAAAGGGTCTCCGGTTCTCTACACTCACCACACGAAACACAGCAGCGTTAAGCTGCTATTTTACGCTGGTTTTCTGTCAGAGCGTGGTCCTTCTGCAGTCGAGCCGACACATTCCTGATACAACTATACTACTAATATAGCTGCAGCATGGCTCTACCACGTACAAAGTTGTTAAGCAAACGATCCAATGTATAAAGATGATGTTGAGACAGGTCTGAGCAATACACACCGACATAATCAATTGTAATAGTGGTGTATGGTGTCCACTATTAACAGACTCCGAGTGGTCTAGCAGCGGAGAAATAAAACTATCTTTCTGATATGAGTTACTATGTGCAGGCGAATGGAGTATGGAGTATATTTTATTAAGCTAACCCTGCCTATATTTATATTTCCGGCTACGTCCTTAGTTTACCAATAGTAAAATATTTTATTTACTTAGCCAATTACAATTCTTACATTTTTACCAATAAAGATTAATAAAAATATTATGTACAACTATTATGTGTCGCGCTCCATTTGCCGGCGTTAGACTCGTGGATCACTTCTCGTAGCTGCGTTGCTGGACGGAGCTATAAAAGTGATGCAGACCGAACCCGTTGACCCTTCCCACGTCCAGGCAGTGGAGGATGAGGTCCGCTGCCTTAACTCACCCCCTACAGCCTCCGAACCTATCTCTGTATCCAATGATGAGATTTCATCCCCCATCAAAGGACTTAAGCCCAAAAAGGCCCCGGGCGCGGATGGCATCTCCAACCAAGCCCTTTAACACTTTCCTGAGCAGGTATTAACCCTTTTAACTATTATCTTCAACGCCTGATTCAACCTTAGTTATTTTTCCACTACGTGGAAAGAGGCAACTGTGATTGGTATCCCCAAGCCAGGAAAGCCTCTCAACCTCCCCTCCAGTCATCGTCCCATTAGCCAACCTAAGAACAACAGCAAGAAGAAGCGAAGCTGCGACGTTGAAGAAACGGCTCGAAAATGGTCGACGGATGCGTGAAGATAGCCGGCGTGTGAAGACGATGCGGTGCTGATTATATTTGCAGCTGTTTCTTGTTTCTATATTAGAACGTTAAATATATATATAAATTATCTCGCATCGATATACAGCCCGCAATGTCTCAGTAGCCGGGGTAATTAGGAAATAAATGTTTTGTTCAGACCTTCACCTTTTTCGTTACGGTAGCAGCAGGGTAACATTATTTATAACGGTTTAGAGTTGATTAGCCTGCTACACAATAATCAGTAGAATAAGTGACCGGACAGGTAAAATCTTAAAAACAGTGGCAGCTTTTGGTGTCGGACGGATGGACCGGCTCGAACCGGGGTGGTACCACGACCTCACAGAATACCAGCGTGAAGTATAGGTTTACCTCTGCGTTTCACTTGGTGAGTGCAGGTGGCCGGAGGCCCATTTTACTGGAAATGAGGCATTCCATCCTAGTCCTCACGGCGGAAAAACCCATCATTTTTTTTAAACGTTACCCCCACACTAGGATTTTCTCCTGTGTCGTGGAGGCAGTTTACATAATTTACATAAATTGCACAAGGACAAACATCCAGACCCGGAACAATTATTTGTAGGCCATACAAATACTTGCTCCATGCGGGATTTGAACCCGCGGCCCTCAGCGCAACAACTGTATCTGCATTTTGATTTGTAATAGAGGATAGATGTAGATGTCTATGGGCCGCAGCAATCACTTAACATCAGGTGGACTATGTGCTTGTTTGTCACCCTTATCATATAAAAAAATCTTAGTATTGGTGAAAAAAAAGTTTTTTAATCGATACAGAGATCGTAAAGTTCTAGTAGTTTTGTGACTCATCTCCTATATATGTATGTTTGTTCCATGTTAAGCAACCATAATCATACAGACCTAAGTTTTTTACATGGGGAGAGAATGGTATGGCATTATTTTTAAACATAATTGATGGTAGGTTAAAATTGTCGTTTGGCATTTAGATGGGTTCACGTTTATGCCATACACAGTGGACCATTCGGAGATGTATTTCATGTCATCATTTAATCATAAGATAGCATTAGAGATATTTGAGGGTGAAAAAGGAACGAGGGAAGGTTTTGGTCACGGCTCGTTCAACAGCGGATTCCGTAACCTCCTATGACACCTACGTTGGGTTCGAGAACAACGCATATGAACCCCGCAACGGAGTAAAACACAAGGATTACGGGTCTTCCGAGGTCGTCCCGGTCCCAGCGCCTTAACTCTTCAATATGTGGACCAGATGGACTGTAGTTGTTTTTAAAGGTGAAGGATCCCTTGGGTATAAAACAGCAATTATCTTCAAACCGCTCCGTGAGAGAGTAATTACTTTCCCTATCACTTCCCTATACGTTTTTCTTTCTTGATTATATAACATACTAGTAGCTGGTCCCGAACGATTTGTATATATGGTGGTTCTTCTCCTTGTGGAGGTTTTACATGTGTCGAGGAGACCCTCTTTACATTGGCGGCATCTCAGGAGGACACGACCCTCCGGTCCTGGGTGCTGCGTTGGCAGCTTTTACGTTGGTGTATTGCGCACCTCGCACCATCAAGTCAGGTGTCGGAACGCTCACTCACCCCCGGCGTCCCCTGTGCCGGGCGGTGAGCGTAGAAGTTCACGTGGGAGTGGTCACCCGTCAGGTGGGCGGGCATGGAGAGGAGCTAAGTTCTGAAGATGGGGATGTGGCCCGTTATCTGCACGGTCGAACAACCGTCTCGCAGAACGGACCACAAAGTCTTGGATTGATTCGACCTTGAGGTCGCATGTGATGACATCATTCCTGACGTAGCGACCGGCTCCCACGATCACCCGAAGTGCAAGATTTTGCTGGGCCTGCAACCTCTTGCGCTGAGTGGCCGAGGTCAACGCGTACCAGGCTGGTGCTGCGTAGGTCAGCAGCGAGTGGACGTAGGTCTTGTAGATACCTATTTTCGTTTTTGTTGGGAGTTTGGATGCCAGTATTGGATAGAGTTTCGCTCGCGCAGCTCTGGCCTGTCTCACGACGTGATTGACCATCGGGGTCATGCGCAGCGAGCGATCTATCTGGCATCCTAGGTATGTGATGGTACTACTCCAACCCACATCCTGCCCGCGGAGTTGCAAAGTTGGAGGTGTTCTGGCCAGCCTGGTCATGAAGGCGACGGTCTTCCCGACGTTGACCGCCAGCCTCCATTTGTCCAGCCACTCAGGCAAAAGGTCGAGTACCCGCTGCAACCTCTTGGCAGCTATGTCCACCCGACGTGATGACGCGAAGTACGCACTATCTTCGGCGTATAAAGCAAAAACTACGTCATCTTCCCATTCCTCCAGATGGCCTTGAAGGGTGGGGATGTCGTTGCGGTGATAGGCAGCTGCCCTGTGGCACTCCGGCCAAAATCGGTCGTGCCGCCGAGACAGCCCCTTCTCGGCGACATGGAAGCTCCGCCCCTCCAGGAACGACGCTATTAGCCGCACAAGCATTGGCGGCAAGGTGGTTTGATTGATTAGTTTGTAGACTAACCCAGCGTGCCACACCCTGTTGAAGGCCTTCTCCATGTCGAGAAGGACCCCCACACAGATGCGGCCGAAGTTATCGGTTAAGTTATCGGCCGCAAGATACTGAAGCACGCGGACCAGCTGTGAAGTTGTGGAATGCCCCCTGCGGAAGCCAAATTTCTCCTCTCGCAGGGTGACATGTGGAAGAACCCTACTCAGGGTCAATTTTTCGAAGAGTTTTGCTATGTGCGGCAATAGCGTTATGGGGCGGTAGCTGGCCGGGAACCTCCTGTCTTTTCCCGGCTTCGACAGCACGATGATTTTGCCTTGCTTCAAGATGGTCGGGAAGTGGCCAGTCCTTAGGATGCCGTTGTATAGCCTGGTGAGTGCCACTATTACCCTTCTGGGCAGCTGCTTGATGGCTGTAGTGGTGTTGCCGTCGTGTCCCGGCGCTTTACGGGTGGGTTGGCGCATGATGGTGCGCCTTACCTCCGCTGGTGATATAAAGTCGTCGCCCCGCAAGGGCGGCGCCGGGTTGGATAGGTATTTCTGTACGCGGTCAACTATACTTTGTACGTGGTCTGCGTACCCCTCTGCTACGTTATTGGGTATGAACTGCTGTTTGAGGAGCTGTGCCATCAACTCCGCCCTCTTTTGGGCGTCGTAAATTCTGCTCCCCGTGCTGTCCACCAGTGGGCAGACAGAGGGTTGGTGTCTTTGTGAGCTGCCGGTTGAGGAGATGCAGGGAGGCGGGTGTCTCCGAGGCTTCGTCGACTCGCCTCTCCCATGCCTCTCCCCTGTACGCTCTCATTGCTTCCGACAGCTCTTCCGTCATGGAGTTGAGTTTTGTTTTGAGCCGTGGGCATCGTGTCCGTGTCCAAAGCCTCTTCATCTTCCGCTTCTCGGACAGAAGGGTTAGTAGTTTGCGTGGGAGTTCCTCCTTTCCGCGCCCCGTGGAGACAGGGTGAGAGTGGAGTTGAAGTTGGTCTTTTTTTTTGTTTTATAGGATCGGGTGACAAACGAGCACACAGTCCACCTGATGGTAAGTGGTTGCTGTGACCCATAGACATCTACATCTATCCTCAATAAAGAATCAAAATGCAGTTGCGTTGTCTCCCGTTAGGACTAAGATGAAATGCCTCATTTCCAGTAAAAATGGTCTCCGGTTCTCTACACTCACCATACAAAACATAGCACCATTAAGTTGCTATTTTACGCTGGTATTCTGTGAGAGCGTGGTTCTTCCCCGGTCGAGCCGACCCATTCGTGCTACAACTATACTACTAATATAGCTGAAGCTTATCTCTACCACGTACAAATATAATAGCAATAATTTTATAATACGTTTTTTTTTTAATGTAAAATGACAAACTATTTTTGAGCGCGTTGCCAACAATACCAATATCGTTGTTACAGATAATTACGCGAAAAAACTTGCGAGAAAGTGCACAAAAAAACAGGTGACAAATTTTGCAGTAACACACACTAGCGATCACAATACTATAAATTGTCGTAACTTCAATAATGACAGAAAAAAAGAAAAACTACTTTTCAGTTTACCTGACACTTGATGGTAAGTAGATATTGTAACCCATATATCGTCGTCACTCCATCTAGTGGGCGTCCCACCACTAGATGGAGTGACGACCTGGTAACATATGCAGGAAGTCGATGGATGCAGGTGGCTCAGGACCGTGCTTTGTGGCATTCCTTGGGGGAGGCCTATGTTCAGCAGTGGACTTGTGAAGGGCTGTAATGATGATGATGATGATGATGATATCCTATTCAATAGCCACTAAGAAAAAAGTGCACTTATATTATCACCCTTAAACATTGAGACAGAATGCCGCGTTACCGGTAATAAGGGTTTCCGGTTCTTGTCACTTACGCATTCGGAACATACCACTGCAAGCAGCATTGTGCTGCAATTTTACCTTGATGTTCTGTAAGAACGTGACAACGTGAAATTACATAAACTAAACCCATTAATTTCTTATCATAAAAATTAGGTCCTATCTTATATCATAAAAATGTTCTACTTAATTGTATAGACAGTGTAACAAGCCCTTACAGTATTCTCGGTAAGTCCAATCCTTTAGCTAAACTTTCCTGACCTTTGTAAATAATGTTTACCAACGGTTTTATGGACCATACAAAGTGAGTAAATAAAATATCTCGAGTGTGTTTTACTACCTTTTCCTTATTTTGAAACAGGAAGCTTTAATTAAAGGTAATGCGATGGAAACAACCTTTCTATATTTAACATAAAATTTTATTGATTTTATATTTGGTATTAAACTATTTTACTGGTAACGAGGCATTCTGACTTAGTCCTTAGGGGTGACAACGCAACTGCATTTTAATTCTTAATCGATAACAGATGTTATGAGCCACAGAATTGACTTACCGTCACGTGGACTGTATGCCCATTCGTCACCCTTATTCTTTGAAAAAAAAAATGGGTAAATACACTAACGCACATTTACAAATCCCTACCTATATTATAAATGCCAAAGTGTATATCCCGGTTTGTTCTTTTTTCATGCAGCAAGGGGCAACGAATCAATGAGAATTTTTGCATAGAGACGCTTTATAGACCGGACTTATGCTTCTTTTATCGCAGAAAATTCACGGTTCCATTGATCACAATATCTATCAAGATCTGGAGCGTTACTCTGCTTTTTATGATGTTTTAGGTTTTGGAAAAACATATCAGCTGTGATTTTTCACAATTATGTCGTTTTCCTCCACTAACTAATAATAATAGGTAAAACAGTAATATAGTATGAAAACTTAATCATGTAGAGTAAGTTATTCGTTGCTGGCACAACAAAAATCGTCACCGATCAATCGTCCACATACGCCAGACATAGAGGCAATAGAAGGATTTCTGCAATACCTATTGCAGAATCTATTGCAGAATTTTTACGTGCGCGGTGATGGAAGAGGAGGGGTAGGTTATTAATCATCATGCTTGAGCATAGCCTTGCGCAGTTTTAGTTGCAGATTTAGGACGTGTAGGAAAGTTTGTTTTTTCAAACAAAACCCGACCTAGTTCTCGCGAGGATATACTTACGTACTTCCCTATGAAAAAGATAATTCATATAAGTAAGATAGTAAGATTCATAGCACCGTTATTTCTTTCATATTTCTGAAAGTTAAGCCTTTCTTTGTGCGATGAACTTATACTCGGCGGCTGGATCTCAATTAAGGGAAAATTTTGCGAAGCCATAGCGTATAGAAGAATTAAGGTATCGACTAATAAGAATTTTTTTTTATATTATTATTTTATTTATATTATTTTTTTTATTTATATTATTTATTTTATGTTGATGTGTTTCGTATGGTGAGTGTAGTGTTACCGGAGACCCTTTTTACTGGGTATGAGGCATTCCATCTAAGTCTTCAGGATTGGCAACACATCTGCATTTTGATTCTTGACCAAGGATAAACGTTGATGTCTATGGGCTACAGCATATACTTACTATTAGGTGGACTGTGTGTCCGTTTGTCACACTTATTCTATAAAAAAAGAATGACGTTATTACAAACTCAACGCAACAGTTTAAATGTCGTCTAATTAGTAACATTACAACTTTATTTCAATATTTAACCGCTGTTATAGATATGGTACCACACCTGAAGAAGTGCTTAGTAGAAAAAGAATCAGTAACATTAGTTCACGATTGCCGAAGATATCGCGTATAAATACAAAAAAAAATATTATTAAGTCAAATTGAAAACTTCCTTCTCTTTTGAAGTCAACAAAATGGAAGCGTAACTTGTACTATATAACATCGTTGGTCTAGTGGTCGTCTCAGGTTCAGATCCTAGAACGGGCTAGAAAATCAGTTATTGGGTATTTTCTGTTAAGAAATTCTCAGTATCGCCCGGATTCAGGTAGTTGGTGATGTTAAACCCCCATGCCTCGGAAAGTACGTAAAGCTGTTGGGCCTGAACATTCTCCGGTAGTGTTGGATTACCGCCCCATCAGACTATGAGAGTGAGAGAATAGAGAATGCACCAATGCTTGCGTATATAATTGAGCACTATAATCCTGTCCTGCGCAGATGGCTCGTCTCCGTTGAGATTGCCGGCCGTGACCGAAATTCGGTCTGAAAGACATTATGTTATTTAGGTGAAACTAATTTCCTATATTTATTGCATCCTTAATAAAAACTGTACTTAAAATAATTTTTAGAACGTTTATTGCCTCCTAATAGGTTTCAAACATAACACAACTTTCGTAGTATAATAAGATCTTTTTACTCATTCAGCGTGCGAGGTATTTTCGTAATAAAGTAATAAATTGAAATAAGACGTCTTAATCGATACGTAAATATCTACTGCATTTGTTGCAGGGAGGATCTGCTGTATACACCACTCTTGGCAAGCAGTGTATACCTTTCTTTTTATAGGGGAGAGAACAAACGAGCATACGGCTCACCTGATGGTAAGTGACTACCGCCGCCCATGAACAACTGCAACACCAAGGGAATTTCAGGTGCGTTGCCGGCCTTTTAAAAAGGAGTAAGCTATTTTCGGAAGGTCCCTAAGTCGTATCTCTAAGCAATAATCATCACTATTATCATCATCATCACAAGTTTTTTGCTGAAAAAATACCTCGCCATGCTTTAAAAACACGTTCCTGAGTAATTTGTATCCATTTACTTCCTGCATATGTTACATGGTTATCACCTAATATGACTGGCCCAATGCAACTACAACTTCTTACTGATCGTTAGGCAGTAGATCCAACCGGATATCTTTATCTCAATTCGTTCGTTACGCGTAACTCTCTCCGTAGCTGGCAATAGTAATAAATTTTAATTTTAAACCCACCAACAATAAGAAAATAGGCCCGGATGTTTTTACAGTACCAATTATTTATTTAAATGACCACATGTCTACACACTCATTGAATATATTGCTTCTGCCGTAACATTTTAGTACCTCATCGATTCAATTGAAACGTCAATTCGTTAATCCTGATGGATAGGCAGCTACAGTCATTAATCGGCGCCTGTTTAGTGTACTTAATTAATGCTGCAGACTAATATTAAGAAATAAATTATTATTTTTAATTATTTATTAGTTTCGTTTATCATTATTCATCTGAAATTTAAATGAAATTGTGTATAAAATCGTGTTTTTCTTTTTATACGAAATGTGGGGGCGGATTCTCTTTCGCCAGAAAGTGCTTATTACTTCAAGAGAAGTTGATGTATGAAGGTAGCTCAGGACCGTGTTTTGTGGCATTCCGTGGGAGTCCTATGTTCAGCAGTGGACTTGTGAATTGATGGAGGACATTACAGAGTAAACGTGACGAATGAGGCAAATCTTCCTTACGAACAAAGTGTCCCATGTCCAGCCATAGTTTAAAACTATTTTACAAGCTTATCACTATAGGCGAATGTGGAAATTCCCAGAGAGATCTCATGGCTTTTGATTAATAAGTATTATTCAAGTAATTAATAATTCTACGCTCCGTAGCGCAAGTGAAACTGTCCCCACATTACCTTGTCTGTCGTAAGAGGCGACTGTGAAACACTGAAAAATTCCTAATAGAGGACTAAGATTACCTCGTTATCGGTAAAAGGAGTATCCAATTTTCTGCGCTCACTATACGAAATACGGCACTAATTTATTTTTATTAATTATGCTGCTATTTTACGCTGATATAATTTGAGCGAAAAGGTTTGTTTGCAGGTATATAGCTAACGTCCGTCTGTAATTTTACTTGCTAACTATTTTTTTGAAGGCTACTGTTGAACATAAACCTTCCCAAAGATTGTCTCATAAGGTATTTACAATAGTTGCCACTTCGCCACGAAATTTTTAAATTTATAATTAATGTTATGATGGGCAGCAGCGACTACGTGTCCCACGTTTGTTTCCACCTGCCACCTATAACGACGCCCACTTTAAGGAGTAGTGGATTATTTTTACACCACAAGTACTTAGTGTAAGAATATCCGCTACCCCTTAGGTTGTTTATGAGTAATCGCATTTAATAGAAGCAGGATTCGTAGCAAGCCCTACATATTTAAATAGTTCAACAAATTAAGTTCAAGGATTTTTCATTTCGTGAACGATAGCAATATTTATTTATTAATTCTTCACACAATTTATACCCTCACGCCAGCAATCTCCGAGGGTGTAGTTAGAGTCCAAAGGGCAGCGTACTACTCGTACCATGTTAAACCAAAAAGTATGGGTATAGAAGGGCACTTTTGAAGTAAGTGAGATGTCACAGCCCATCGCTTACGCAATAACAAACATGATATCCTATTAATCACCTTTTATGATAAGCTAAGCAAGTGACACTATTAGCACATTCCTTTTTGTTATACATTTTTGTTATATATTTTTATTATATTCATACACTCACACGAGGCTTATAAGTTTTTTTTGTTATAGGTCCTTCATAAATAAATATATAACAAATCCTAAATAAAAAGCGTCAGTAGCCTAATGGCAGGGCATGAGCCGCGAACTCGAAAGGTCGTGGGTTCGAATCCGCCATTCGACTACTGTCGTGAACCAATTCTAACACAAGCATTTTAAGCTTAACAGAAGTAATTAAATGAAATATTAGTAATGTTTGAAAGCATTACTAGTATTTTTATTAAAAAAAAGCAAAAAAAATTAATAAATCAAACCATCACGGGACAAACGGGATAGAAATCGGTATCCTAGTAACACTGTAAACCCTCATAAGGTATTTTATCTTCTCGTATGTGAAAAAATTAATATGCCTTACATATTGTGAGTCCTTTTCTGTCGGTTTTTCCGCTGTGTAATGATGGCGTAAGAGAATCCATCACCTCCCGTGGGTGTTGTAAAAGGCGACAAAAGAAACCGCAGAAGGATCTTACGGCGTTTTCTCTTATCTTCTTCAGACTTAGGTGGGAGTAGCCTCAAAAGTACCAGACGTTTGGTACTAAATAGCGACGTGCCCCAGCTTCGCCTTGATAGGATCTATGAATGAAGCTTTATTTCATCATCATCATTCATCATTACAGCCCTTCACAAGTCCACTGCTAAACATAGGCCTCCCCCAAGGAATGCCACAAAGCACGGTCCTAAGCCACCTGCATCCATCGACTTCCTGCATATCTTACCAGGTCGTCACTCCATCTAGTGGGGGGACGCCCAACACTTCGCCTGCCGGTACGAGGCTGCCACTCGAGAACCTTTTTTCCCCATCAGTTGTCGGTTCTTCGAGCTATATGGCCGGGCCATTGCCACTTCAGCTTACTAATCCGTTGGGCTATGTCGGCCACTCTGGTTCTACTGCGGATATCCTCATTTCTGAGTTTATCACGCAGAGAAACTCCGAGCATAGCCTTCTCCATAGCTGAGCGACCTTGAGCTTCCTCATACGGCCAGCAGTGAAGGACCACGTCTCAGTTCCGTATATCATCAATGGCAACACGCACTGGTTGTACAGTCTCGTTTTCATGTTTTGAGGTATACCTGACGAGAAGATGTGCCGTAATTTCCCGAACGCTGCCCAACTGAGTTGAATCCGTCGATTGACCTCTCGGTCGAAGTTGGACTTACCTAGTCGGACTATTTGTCCCAGGTAAACATATTTGTCAATAACTTCGAGCTTAGTGCTCCCAACAACTAACGGCACAGGTGTGACATGTACATTAAACATGATCTTTGTTTTGTCCATTTTCATTTTAAGACCCATCCGTTGGGAAGAACTATTGAGGTCATTCAGCATAGTGCTTAGGTCCTCCAGCGATTCTGCAATAGGGACTATATCGTCGGCAAGTCAAAGGTGAGTGATGTACACGCCATTGATATTGATACCGTATCCTTTCCAGTTCAGAAGCTTGAAAACGTCTTCCAATGCAGCGGTGAAGTGTTTCGGGGATATGGAGTCACCCTATCTTACATCTCTCTGCAATTGGATAGGTTTTGTACTCTGGTTCTGTACTCGGATAGCCATCGTAGCCCTACTGTACAAACACTTCAGCACTTCGATATACCGACAGTCAACTTGGCAACGCAGAAGGAACTGCAGCACCGCCCAAATGTCGACGGAATCAAAGGCTTTCTCATAGTCCACATACGCCAGGCATAGTGGCAAATTGTACTCCTCTGACTTCTGTACAATTTGTCGAAGGGTATATATGTGATCTATAATGCTAAAGCCTTTTCGGAAACCGGCTTGTTCGGGAGGCTGTAAGTCGTCAAGTCTGTACGCGAGACGTTTGGTAATGACTCTCAAAAACAGCACGTAGACGCGGCTCAGAAGGGAAATCGGTCTGTAGTTGTTCAAGAGAGCGTTGTCGCCTTTCTTGAAGAACAAGACCACCGCACTTCTGCTCCACCTTTCCGGTGTAATGCCACCATGGAGGACGGAATTAAAGACCTTCTGAAGGACTTCAAGTACTGGTTTTACACCCGCTTTCAGAAGCTCTGCTGTAATTCCATCCTCGCCTGGGGCCTTGCTGTTTTTAAGGTGCTGGATAGTCATTCTAATCTCGCTCAAACTGACGTCCAGGATATCATCGGAATAATGTCGGATAAGACTCGCTCTTGGATCGTTACTCACACCTGCGTGTGGCTCCAAGGATGACGTGTACAGCTGCCCATAGAACCTCTCAATCTCACTCAAAATCTCAGGTGCCCCGTAAACGATGCTGCCACATTCCGTCTTCAGCTTTGACAGTTGGCTCTTTCTGGCAGACAGATCTCTGGCAAAGACTTTGGAGCCTTGGTTCCGCTCGATCGCTTTTTCAATACGAGCTGTATTGAAGTTGCGTAAGTCCCGCCGCATGCATTTGGAGATCTGTCTGTTCAGTTGCCTGTATGCTGTCAAATCTGTTGAAGAATGTAGCTTCGTCTCTCGTCTAGGAGAGTTTTTGTGTTCTTCTGCGGCGGGTCTTGCAGAACCGAGCTCTGACCGCATGGACAGTTTCCACGAGCTTGTCATTCATATCGTCCACTTCATTGCAGTCTTCTAGGCACTGAAAACGGTTTTGTAACTCGAGCTGAAAGGTTTCGGGACTTTGGAATAGAGCACGAGGGGGACGGAGCGTTGACTTCATTAGACGAGACCTCTCCAACTTAACGTTTAGGTTCAGTGTGCCTCTAACCATTCGGTGATCGCTGCCGGTTTTCACCCACGCGATCATCATCTCATTTTTTGTCGAACCGTCGGGGCTCGACCAGGTCCACTTCCTGTGGGGTCGCTTCTGGAAGAAAGAGTTCATCATAAAGAGTCCCTCTTTCTCCATGAAGTCGGCCAGCTGCTGGCCCTTTGGGTTCCGTTGCCCTTTTTTTTCTACCAAATTTGTCTACTTTCAGCTCACCGTTCTCTATTGTGCCTAGTTTTGCATTGAAGTCTCCCATTAATACCGTATATTGGGTTTTAGAGGAATGCATGGCTCTAGAGATATCCTCATATATTTCTTCCACCTCCTCATCGGGGTGTGCCGAGGTTGGTGCGTTGTATGACCTTCAGCTAATACCGTTTGATGATTCTGAGTATTAGGTACGCAACCCTCGTCGACACACTCTCAATCTTTACAACGTTGTTAACGAGAGACTTGTAGACGATAAATCGACACCTCCTTGGGACAGATGGTCGCCCTCCCGGTGATAGAGCAAGTTCCGGATTCGAGGATTACCGTTTCCTCCCCCTCTCTTCGGACTTCGAATAATCCTATAATATGCCAGCGTAACTTGTCTATCTCTTCTTCCAGCTCCACAATCTTTTCGCCAGTCCTCAGGGTGCGTGCGTTGTATGTTGCCAGGTCGAGTCGTCGTAGGTGGCAAACGAACCTCCACCGGAGATTCTTAGCACCCCCTGACCCGCCGTAACCATGGTCGCCACCGTAGCCAGTAATAGCGAGGCCGCCGGAGACTGGGGGCCGTCTCTTTGTTACATTCATAGGGGGGTATTTGCCATAGTTGCTACGCTTGGCGAGCGGGTTGGCAACCGCAGTTTTTATTGTAATTTTGCTGTTATCAGGAAGATGCTGCTGCCCATGTCCTGCTTGTTTCCCTTTGTCGCCTTTTACGACACCCACGGGAAGATATGAGGTAGTGGATATTCGTAACCGCCACTACACGGGACGGCAAGCTTTATTTAGTTTTAGATAATCAATGACTTCTTTCAACATCTCCTTCATCAATCAAAGATTAATTTTATCAATTTTTTTTAAAAAGCCAAGTTATCGTGATAAAATATAGCCTATATAGATTACTCCTGGCCATGCTCTCTATCTGTTCGTAAAGTTTCATTACAATCGAATCAGCCATTTCAACGATTAATCCGGGCAGACAGACAGAAAAAAAATTTAAAATGGTTTTTCATGTTTTTTTTTTATAGGATAAGGGTGACAAACGAGCACACA
Source organism: Parnassius mnemosyne (assembly GCA_963668995.1). Lineage (NCBI taxonomy): Eukaryota > Metazoa > Arthropoda > Insecta > Lepidoptera > Papilionidae > Parnassius > Parnassius mnemosyne. The sequence goes on along the minus strand of CAVLGL010000035.1, from coordinate 12,750,501 downwards.
GTCCACCTGATGGTAAGTGGTTGCTGCGGCCCATAGACATCTACATTTATCCTCTGTTACAAATCAATATGTAGATGCGTTGTCACCCGTGAGGACTAAGATGGAATGCCTCATTTCCAGTAAAAAGGGCCTCCGGCCACCTGCACTCACCAAGCGAAACGCAGAGGTAAACCTCTACTTCACGCTGGTTTTCTGTGAGGTCGTGGTACCACCCCGGTTCGAGCCGGCCCATCCGTGCGACAGCAAAAGCTGCCGCGTGGCTCTACCGCTGTTATAAAGGCATGCAAATAACTCCCTTAGCTTAATATAATGTGATTTATAAACTTTATTTTAATATATGTTTTATCTATGTAAATTAGTTATATTTGGTTACTTAAATCACCTGCCACTAATTTCTCACCACGCCATGGGTTGACTGGCAGAGAATGCAAACTAGCATTAAGTTCGCCCTTTGTAACCCGTTTATTGGTTAGAACAATAAATTTTTTAAATAAAATAAATAAATATAAGGCAGTTACTTAGATACAGACAAACACTAAAATTCTATTTAAATGTAATGATCTATAGATGCCTAATAAGACAAAACATTTCTACGACGTGAGTTTCCTTGTCCAACAGTAAGCTTTAACGTGCTGACGAAGAAGAAGAGCCCGATCTTGCTCTGTTCTTTTGCCACGGGAACTGGGATTTATAAAGGTCATACACATTACATGGTTTATTTTTACCATTTGCATTCTATGAAAATTCCGTTTGATGTATGAAAAATAGGGGGCCTTTTCGATGAAAGTATTTAAGCTGTTGTCATCGTTCAATTTTGGACAAACAATGGAGAGTGTTAACTTGAATTAACAATAAAATATTCGGATTATAGTTTTTTTCTTAACAAGAACTTAATATTTTCGCATTATACATACGTATTATTGACTTGCAAATCTTTCCAATTTTTATAGAGATCGTGGGAAATGCCAGAAAAATGTTATGGCTTAACTATTTCGCATACGTAAGGTGTAAAATATCTATTATGAGTGTCGACTGAGGCAAATACTCCATGCAACGGGAAAGACAGAGAAAATGTGAGAGAGGAAGAGAACGGGAGAGAAGAGCAACCATGTGCATTTTTTTTATAGGATAGTGTGACAAACGAGCACGCAGTCCACCTGATGGTAAGTGGTTGCAGTGACCCATAGACATTTACATGCATCATCAATAAAGAATCAAAATGCTGATGCGTCGACACCCGTGAGGACTAAGACGGAATGCCTCTATTCTAGTAAAAAAGGGTCGCCGGTTCTCTACACTCACCATACGAAACACAGCAGTGTTAAGCTGCTATTTAACGCTGGTATTCTGTGAGAGCGTGGTCCTTCCCCGGTCGAGCCAACCCATTCGTGCTACAACTATTCTATCAATATAGCTGCAGCATGGCTCTACCACGCATGTCTAGCATATCGAGTTATTTATGAAGTACACCTCTATTGATTATATGACGCGGGTACTATCCTTACAATTTTTTGTTATCGGTATCAGATTTATTTGTCACTAGCTGTTCCCGCGACTTCACCCGCGTGTAATTTAGGTGTTATTCTTTATTGCGACGGACCCTAATTCTTTTTCTTAAATACAAGTAGCTTTAGTTACTCCTTATAACATCAGCTATCTGCCAATGAAAGTTCTATTAAAATCGGTCCAGCCGTTTCGGAAATTAGTTCGAAAAAACAGATAGACATATAGACAGACAGACAAAAGTTTTAAAAATTGTGTTTTCGTTATAAGTACCGTCGATACTTTCATATACATTAATAAAAAATTTTAACATTACAAACACACACTACAATTTTATTTATTTGAATAGATAGATAATGTATTTATATTGCTAGCTGTTCCCCGCGACTTCGCCCGCGTGTAATTTAGGGTTTTAATTTTGTTGCGCGGAACCCTAACCTTTTTTTTAAATATAAGTAGCCTGAGTTACTACTTATAACATAAGCTATCTGCTATTTAAAGTCCAGTCAAAATCGGTCCAGACGTTTCGGAGATTAGCCGGAACAGACAGACAGACAGACAAAAATTTTAAAAAGTATGTTTTTGTTATAAGTACCGTATATACTTTTTTATAGGAGAGGGGGCAAACGAGCATGCAGCTCACCTGATGGTAAGTGACTACCGCCGCCCATGAACAACTGCAGCACCAGGGGAATTGCAGATGCGTTGCCGGCCTTTTAAAAAGGAGTAGGCTCTTTTCTTGAAGGTCCCTAAGTCGTGATACTTTCATATATTTAGTAAAAATCTGTTATTTTGACATTACAAACGGACACTTCAATTTTATTTATTTGTATAGATTGTAGAATTAATTGATTAATTTGAGATTGAGAAATGCGATCAATTGTTATTGAGAGCAAGACATGAAATGACTTATATTTATTTATATTGTATATTATATATGTAGTCGATTAAAGTCTCTACGGTGAGAGTTGATAAAAAGCAGGATTACTAAACTCATAAATATTTTCGGCCCGCGAATTATTTTTGCTGATATATTATATCAAAAATATCGCCGCTTCGCCGCTAAGGATTAAAATGCAGTTACGTTGATATCCGAAAGGACACTAACACGGAATGCCTCGTTTCCAGTAAAAATGGTCTCCAGATCTCTACACTCACCATGAGAACACAGTAGCTTTAAGCTGCTATTTTACGCTGGTATTTTGTGAGACCCTGATCTTCCCTCGGTCAAGCTGATCTATTTGGGGTACAACTATAATTAAGCTTTTGTTTTGTTTTTAAATTTTGTCACGTGTGATTAATGAATTATTTTTAATAACTCAAATACAACGCACATTTTCGGTGATTGAAGAAACTAATCACATATTCTAATTTACTATTACAGGTTTTATTCCAAGTATAAAGCAATCTTTTTCGGCTACAGAAAATTCCATATAAAAATTTAGTGTTCGTAAAGACTTTCTTTTAAATAAATGCTGTTAATGATCACAATGTAATTAATGGTAGCAAAAAATGTTGCTGGACGTACCAGTTGCTCGTACAAATATCTTAAAGTACGCACCGGTTGTTCGTGCAGCTAGAATGCTTAACATCGTAGCACAACGATTAGACATATTTAATTGTACATTGGAGGAAATCGAGAGGGTGAGATTAAACTATTTGTCTTTGTTACATTAGTGGCCACATTGTTGCATTAGGCTCCACTCCTGTAATAACAATTGTGAGTCAGTAAATAAATAAATAAACATCAAAAAAAAATTAGGCTATGAAACGTATGTTTGCCTACATTTTTAAACGATATATTCTTTATTATTAATAAATGAAAGAGCCTTTTTATATGCTTGAAATTTTAAAAATTCTGTTTTTTTTAGGATAAGGGTGACAAACGTGCACACAGTCCACCTGATGGTAAGTGATTGCTGCGGCCTATAGACATATATGTCTACCCTCTTTATTCTATTACAAATCAAAATGCAGATGCGTTGTCACCCGTGAGGACTAAGATGGAATGCCTCATTTACAGTAAAAAGGGTCTCCGGTTAGTGAGTGTAGAGACACTCACCATACGAAACACAGCAGCGTTAAACTGCTATTTTACGCTGGTATTCTGTGAGAGCGTGGTCCTTCCCCGGTCGATCCGACCCATTCGTACTACAACCATAATATAGCTGCAGCGTGGTCATGTATAGAAATTATCGTTTTAAAAGTAACCCCTCATAAGTCGGAATCAAATACACTGTAATATTATTGGCACTAAATACGAAGTTTTTGTTTTTATTTTCCTTTTATACGGTTGTGTTGTTTTGGATTCGTAAGTGGAGTAGAATGTGGGTACAGAAATTATGAGAATCATAAATATATTAAATTTTAAGGACACAGGATGGGAATAGAAAAAATAAAATTAGCACTACAAGAAAAAGATGTAGGTTCTTTATTCACGCATATTTTCGTTTTTATATACATTGTAAAAAGTAGAATTTAAAACTTATAATTTGAATATATTTTTAGAACTCAATGTTCTATAGTGACACTCGAGATAGAGCCGAAATTATTGTGGTACCTGATTCAGAAATATTTTTAAATAAAATAATTGCTACCGAGAATTAGAATGCTACAGTCTTATATAACGATATTTCAGAGTAAGTTTTTAAATCGAATTTTAGGGAATTACTAAGAATTATTTGGTTGTACCAGTGGATGGTACACATTTAATTTATACTATTTTTTGCGCTGCCTTGTTATTTATAAAAGATCATAATATTACAATTTTAATTTTATAGGATAATTCTTATGGAAAAGTCGATGCGCGGATGTAATCGCTAATTTTCATGGACTGCTTATTACGATATTGATGATGTAAGTAACTTTATGTTTATAGTTCTACTTCTTCATAAGCCCATTAATCTCCGTAGCTTAACATGGGCAGCTTCCGTCAAATAAAGGATTTGCTGTAATCGCCACGTTTAGCAGGTGGATTGGCGATCGCTGTATCAGACTTGTACGTGCGACTCTGCTCCCTTCACATGCCTTTGTATTATTGAATATGTTTAAAGATAGAATAACTCAAATAAAACACACATAATTATAGGTAAGTGAGGGCCGTGTTTGTAGGGTTGTGATTTTCAATCAAAACCCAGCTTAGAACTCTTTAGTTGCCCTACTAATGGGTCAGCTCGACCGGGGAACGACCACGCTTTCACAGAATACCAGCCTAAAATAACACCTTAATGCCACTGTGTTTCGTATGGTTAGTGTAGAGAAACGGAGACCATTTTTACTGGAAACGAGGTACTTGTGTATTCCAACGTGACAACGTATCTGCATTTTGATTCGTAATCAAGGATAGATGTAGATGTCTATGGGCCACGGCAAACACTTACCATCAGGTGTGCTCGTTTGTTACCCTTATCCTATAAAAAATAAAATTATATCAGAAGTTCTAAAGTGCTATCCTATGTCTGAATATTTTTAACTTCCGTATCAGTTATTAGGTCTGAAGCCCTGTGCATACATTTATGAAGGAGTAAATGGTGGAAAAATATATTTCTCCTTAAAATTACAAATATCTATTGTTAACAAATGAAACACCTGCTTTCTACAATATGAACGCAGTTTGAATTTATTAGCAACATTAGTCAAAGTATTTTATATCGCTCACAAAATACATTAAGGTGTTTATTTTTAATAACTGTTTAATTCAAGTAAAAAAATATTATTAGAGTTTTTTACTTACAGCAACTAGATCCTTTTATATTTTAATTATTACATATTAACGAATAAAAACGGTTTGGTGAACTTGATTCTAAGAAATCTTTGTTCATGTAAGCATTAAGTTTCTGAGGTTTAATGCTAAGAACAACTTATTAAAGTCAGAGTAAATCCGTATAAATTGAACAGTCGGTAACTTTAAATATCGTTAAGCTTAGTTGCGAGCACATACGTTTAACAAATATGCTAAGACGAATATAGAAGTCTTATCTAAGTTACACTAACTTCTAATACTAGTTATTACAATCTTCATTTTCTTAATTAGTCTCTCATCCACGGTTGGAATATAGTAAAGTAAAGTTACAGCCTATATACGTCCCACTGCTGCGCACAGGCCTCCTCTTTTTTGAGAGGGTTTTAGGGCAAGGTAATGTCCGCTGCGCTGCCCCGATATGTGTTGGCGAACTTCACATGTTTTTTAAATTTTTTTTCTTATTTCTCAGATATACAGGTTTTCTCACGATGTTTTCCTTAATCGCCGAGCACGTGGTAAATCAACACTTAAAATTTCAATTAACAATTTCATTGGTGCCGGCGAGAATCGAACCCTAGCTCTCTTTATCCTTCAGATTGGAATGTCAGTAGTGGACGCACACTTGGCAGCAGAAAAGATGAAGGTTGGTACCTGCTCAGATAAAAACCTAGACAGGACATAAAATCGTACACCTAGTATCTGTTTTAAAGAATCATTTGATGTATTTTGAAAATACTTATGTTCCATGTTCTAAGCGCTCGCTGTAAATTTCACAGTACGCCACCGTTTCTTTTTTGTACAGAAACTGTCACAACTTTTTAAGTCAATCAATTTAGATACATAATACTATTATATTTTTATCAAAAGAATGAAATTGACATATTATTGACGCCTGTATTTTTAGATATAGCTGTCGCTTTAGTATAAATGCTGTCTACACTTCGTAAAGAAAAAGTACTTATATTTGTAAAAAAAAAAAAACCAAACAACAGTAACTTGAAACACTAACAGCTACTATATTTTTGATTTAACGGAGGAGAAAATATTGCGAGATGAAGAATTTTTATAGTAATATAATTTATACCTTATAATAAGTTTAAAATAAAACCTAAAATAAAATGACGTATAGAATTTTGTTGTTATATTGTATTTATGACAAGTTAATTAATAGCAAAAAAACATTTTTATAAAACAACCTTCTATTTAAGTGCTCTAACAAACTTGAAATTAAATCAAACCCATCAATTTATTACATTACACAATTTATATAAAAAGCTTGGCACGTAATTTGTATCAATATTTTCAAGGCAAACTCTGTTTAGTTATTGGAAAGTCCAGTTGTACGTTCAAACTAAAAATGTTCTATGTGATAGATATATATTTTTAACGTATTACGATAGGACATGTTTATTGAACTACATATTTTTGTCGATACTAGAACTGCGGATCAATACGCCCGGGCGAAAGGACTCTCCTAAGCCTTTGTATTATATGGATTTGCGTACAGCAAAGGAGTAAAATAATTTGCCGGCATCTGTCTTTCATTCTGATACAATAGGCTTTTGTTAACGCCAGTGCACTTTGCTATCTTTGGCTGCATCACTAGTTATCAACAGGTGGGATAGTAGTAAAGCTAGTTTGTACCGTTATACGTGGTATAGGCACGCTGCAGCTATCTTATGGCTGTAGCACGTACGGGTCGGCTTGATCGGGGTACTGTTTCGTATGGTGAGTGCAGAGGAGATCTTTTTACTGAAAACGAGACATTCAATCTTAGTCCTCAGGGGTAACAACACATTTTGATTGATAATCAAGGATAAATGTGGATGTCTATGGGCCACAGTATCCACTAACTATCAGGTGGACTGTGTGTTCGTCGAATAAGGGTGACATTATAATTAAAAAAAAAACACAGTCATATAATAGTTAATTAATTGTGTATATAAGGTTGTAGAAACTATATTTTAACTCTTTTAAAGAAAACAAGAATTTATTTATCTTTAGTTACATTGTCGCTTGATTTTATAATAACTAGTAAAGCATTTTCGAGAAAAGATTAACATGGATTTTTATAAAATATCAGACTCACTATTCCCTTGCCTGCAAAGTCCATCGGAACAGCAAACCAACACGACAAGAGAGAGATCAGGCGCAGGATCAACGGCTTTACATGATTTCTGAGGCACGGGGAGTGAAACACGGCCAAGTTTCTGACTCCGGGCTACTACTGAGTATTCCATGACAGCAAAACTCAATAACTAATGTTTTTTTGGTCCAGCTTAGGATTCGAACCCTCATGAGTATAACACATGAAGTTACATGATCACTAACAGCCGCACAACGTTTATACCTTTAAAAAGATTAGTAAGATCTTTGCGTTTGTGTTTATTTTTTGATAAGATTTAACTTGTTTATTTTTTTGTCATGAGTTCATGCCAGATAATGGATTGCTCCAGCTACAACAACGTACTTTATAAACGAACTTCTAACGAGCAATTACCCAAACATAACGGTATTGAGGGATCTGGAGTATCTTTCCACCCGTAAATCCTGATGGCTACCACTACAGTTATACCGTAGTAAATTATCTTGGAAAATTTATGTTATTTTTGTTACTAAGTACAATATTGTTCGCGACGGTTTTAAAGACTTTAAGCAAAAGTGATGAAAAAATATTAAATTGTTTAAAAAGTGAAACTAATAACAAAATCGAGCGAATTGTGTATTAATATAGGTTTACAATGTGTTTACAATTCTCAATATACTTGAATAGCATGTCGTTTTTAATAATAGTTAATATAAACAACTTTAATCACTTAATAAAATTTCGACCAATCACAGCGCAACATATCGTGGAACTTTCTAGAAGTTAATTAACTGCGCAATAGTTTATATGAAAATAATAAGAATATTTTGTGTTCTGAAAGAATTGTAAATATGATATTTAGTTAGCATATGGTGTATAGATGGCAATAGTAAAGAGATAATTTATGTAAATAAACGCGTTTGATAAATATAGTAAAATTAAAGATTTAATGTGCACTTTTGTTATGTAAATTTGGTACATTTTGATTAATAACTTTTTAAATGTAAATATATTAAGTAACCCTTATCACATAATGATAAAGGACCAAAATGCCTATTTTATAGTGTATAGCGTGTTAGTGTAAAAATTAGCATTATATAGAAAAATTGCGATTTGTGCAAATTACATAAGGAAAATGTTTGATAATAAAAAGGCAAAACCGGAAATTGGCAAGCGGCTCTCTATAGAGTATAGCCGAAGTCTACCTTATGGGGGCAAATCACAGTAACATTGTAGTAGGAAGAACTACCAGTAACAAGCAGTAGTATCCGGTAGTAGCTGAAGTGACTAGTATCAGAACACAGTGAAAAGTTATAGTGAAATAGAAAAAGTTTAGCTAGCCGAAAAAGGTCGTAACTGAAAATCGCAGTTACACATAGTCGAAAAAAGTGGCAACTGAAAATTCTCAGTTGCATATAGTAAAATAGTGTTAGCTATCTGAAAAAAGTGGTAACTGAAAATTCGCAGTTACATATAGTGAAAAAGTGTTAGCTAGCTGAAAAAAGTGGTAACGGAAATTTCGCCGTTACATATAGTGAAAAGTGTTAGCTAGACGGAAAAAGTGGTAACTGATATTCGCAGTTACAAAAGTATTAAATTCAACTAAATTTAGTTGATTAATAGCTGCTAGTCAGTAGTGTTAAAAAACCAGCTACTACCAATAGATATTTTTGATACTACCAATAGAAATTTGTTACTTCCAATAGATATTCGAAATTACCAATAGATATATTAGAAAATACCAATAGAAACTTGTTACTGCCAATAGAAATTTGATATTACCAACAGATATTTTAAAACTACGAATAGAAATTTTATAAACCAATAGAAAATTTTAATATTACCGTGTGATTTAATTAAATCTGTTTTTGAAATATATAGTGAACAATCATAGTTGAACAACAGTGTTAAATAAATAAATAGTTATAATATTTCGCAACTAATTAATCAGTCGAACCGCTGGCCACTCCCTTGTGCATTTTTAATTCTGAACCTCAGTCCACAGTTCTCCAACAGCATACACAAAGGCGGTAGTGAATGTATCCTCCAGAACCTATAGGTGTAGGACGTGAGCGGCTCGCGGAGTATCTTCGACAACATTTACTCCGGAGAGTTACGCCCGTCCGGCACATTCGTTGGTCCTTCGAGCCGGATCCTTCCGGTTATACTTCGAGCCGAGTCCAGCATTCGCTGGTTGTACGAGCTGAATCCCTCATCCGTTTGTATTTCGGAACCGGATACATAAACACTACCGTATTAAAGTCAGCAGAATTTTCAGAATCAAGATGCCGATCACTCGTTCGCAAGGAAGGGGAGCCATGGCGTGGACCGTCGGTCTGGAAGGAGGCCCGTCGGACAATAACGACGCCGTCCGCCACCAGATGCCACCACGCTCACCATCGACCACAGAGGGCGCTGAGGCGCCACCTTGCCCCCGCGATGGAGGGGTACTCCTGCCTGGGCCGGCCGCTACAACCGGTACACCGAAGCAGATGAAACATATAAAGGGCAACGATGACATTCGATGTGCATCACCGCCAACAGTCCGGGAAGACTCCCGCACCGAAGAGCCACCCAGGGGCCACCGAGATAAAAGTATAAAGTCAAAGAGGACTATTCGGCCCAATAAAAAGGTTTTGAAGGCTCGTGAAGAAGTGCTGAGAATTAAATTGGAACTCGCACAAATTTCCTTGCAAATGGCCGAGGAAGAAGATGATTCGGACGACTATGATGAAGATGGTCACTCTAAAAGCGAGTACGTCCGATCTTGGCTCGAAAATTCCGTAGCCAAGCAAAAGCCAACTCATGGCGTCGCCACCGGAGGGGAGGCCCCACTAAATAAAACCGTCACAAGGCCACCCCCGGAGGTTGTCGACCTCAGTGAGCCGCAAAAGAATCTCACAAACCATGGTTCGAAGGTTGATGAAGAAAGGGGGCTCCTACCAATCGTATCAGAGCCCTCCTACCAGGATCACGATCCGGAAGAAGTACCCAAGAATCCTGTGCCACTAAAAATTAGCCAGGAATCGAAGGTTGATGAAGACAGGGAGCTCCTACCAGCTGTATCAGAGCTCACCTACCAGGATCCCTATCCGGCAGATGTAACGAAGAATCCCCTGCCAACGAAGCCTAACCAGGCATCTGTCATAAATGAAGACAGAGGGCTCCGACCATTTATATCGGAGCTCACATCCGCTATAGCCGCACTCGCTGACAAACCAAAACCAGAGAGTGCATCGTCGCATACTTTTGCAGCGTCGAAAGCTATAATGACACTGCCGTGCTTTAGCGGAGCACATACCGAATGGCTATCGTTCCGTGCCATTTATGAAACAACCCGAGGCTACTTCAACGATATCGAAAATACTGCAAGACTACGAAGAAGTCTACAGGGAAGAGCCTTGGAGACAGTTAGTTCAGAACTTATCGGGCATGCTAAGCCGGATGAGATCATGCGAGAACTGGAGCTACAATTTGGGCGTCCAGACTCAATTGCACAAGCTGAAACCGAAAAGTTACGAGGATTGCCACGCTGCACAGAAGCGCCTAGGGATATTTGCACATTTGCAAGCAAAGTGAGGGGAAGCGTCGTCACTCTACGGGCACTCAAACGAGACCATTATCTCATCAACGCAGAGCTGCTACGACACCTTACAGACAAATTGCCCAATTCTATACGGGCACAGTGGTATAAAGTTTATACCGAAAAATACGACTCTAGGCCAGACCTCGGTTCTTTCAGCGAGTTTATCACCGAACAAGCTCGCTTCTGTAGTGCATTTGCGCCTCCCGAAATCATAAACGGGGCGCAGAACAATCTTTCAACACACAGAACGCACACGGCAACAACTAAGCCGTCTCCAAAATGCAGCGTGTGCCAAAAGAAGGGTCATTACGGATCCGACTGCAGAAAATTTAAAGAAGCAGATATCGATAAAAAATGGGAAATTGCAAAACAAAGCAATTTATGTTTCCGCTGCTTACGATACAGAAATCAAACACATAAATGTAAAATCAATAAGTGTGGTAGAAAAGGATGCACCGCGACACATAATAGGCTTCTCCACCGCAATAAAAAGGAGAAAACGGAGGTCACGCAAATAGAACCTCAGGAAACAGTTGCAAATTCATTCGCCGTGTCAAAGCATCACGCCTATTTAAAAATAATACCAGTCCGAGTAATTGGACCGGCGGGAGCTGTAAATACACACGCCCTGCTGGATGATGGGTCAACAGTCTCATTAATGGATGAGAAAATTGCCAAACAAATTGGAGCAACAGGGCGGTTGGACCCCTTTAAGATCACCGCCATTGGGAACAATACCCTCGATTCGCCGAACTCCCGACGAGTCAAAGTTTCGCTCAAGAGTCTCCACGGGAAAAGGGTGCAATTCAGAGCACGCACGGTCGCCAGCCTAAACTTGGGGCCACAGACTGTGTGTGCAGCAGATATAGAAAAGTGTAGACATTCAAAAGACCTGAAGGAGCAATTAATATATGACTCCGGCAACCCAAAGATCTTAAAAGGACAAGATAATTAGAGACTCCTGATAGCCACTAAAATTCGCAGAGGTCCGCCGCACCAACCAATCGCCTCGCTCACAGAATTAGGATGGGTGCTACACGGGGCACACACTAAAGCCCCGTATCAGCGCGTCCACACGGCCAATGAGCTGCACACGAGCGAGGAGTCCATAAATGATCAACTCCGCGACTATTTCGCGCTGGAGTCTCTCGTAATCAATCCGAGAAAACCAGACTCCGATCCAGAGAAGAAAGCTGAAGATATACTAAAAAACAGCACCCGTCAGTTGGAAGACGGGCACATAGAGACGGCGCTTCTCTGGAAAAAGAAAGATGCCGAAATGCCTAGCAATTATGAAACAGCTATAAAAAGGCTCGTTTCAATCGAGAAAAAATTAGATCGAGACGAAAATCTAAAACAGAAATATAATGAACACACGAACCACGAGTGGTACAACGGCCCATCGTTTCTTTACAAAGAACCGTCAGCATGGCCGACCGAAAGACCCACGTCATCCGAACCCACCGGTGAGGAAAAATGCTTCACCATTACAGAATCACATAGAGCTCCGGTAATAAGAGAAGCTATCCCAAATCCAGCAAAATTTTCGAAATGGGAACGCTTATTGCGAGCGACGGCCAGATTGCTACAATTTATTACACTCTGCCGTAAAACAACAGACAGGACCTTCTACAAAAGGACTAGAAGTAATGAAGAAAAAGATCCCGACTGGAGGAAAGCGAAAAACAATCCGCAACACCGCATACAGTCCTCCAGTCTAAGAAAAACCGCAGATGTCAAAAGGCACATCACACTCGAGGCCGAATTCATCAGAGAGGCCGAAAAGCTCTTAATACGTGTCATACAAGGGGACTCCTTCAGACAAGAAATAGCTGATCTCCGTAACGATAAAAAGGTCGCCCATGATAGCCACCTAAGACCGCTACAGATAGAATTAAAAGACGGGATCATCGCGCTGCGAAGTCGCATAGCCGCCGCGAAGGGAGACTCAAAAGATATGAATGGTCCGGCTATATTGGATGGTGATCATTACATCACCCAATTGTACATAGACTGGACACATCGAAGCCTACATCATTGCGGAACCGAACCTACAATTAACGAGGTTCGACAACATTACTTGGTTATAAGACTTAGACCCACAACGAAACAAATAGTGAGCCAATGCGTACCATGTCGCATCAGAAAAGCGCAACCATCTGTGCCAGCCACCGGTGATCATCCCAGCACACGTCTCGCTCATCACCAGAGACCGTTTACTTTCACCGGTCTGGACTATTTTGGGCCACTCTCCGTCACAGTGGGACGGCAACATCAGAAAAGATACGTGGCTCTATTCACCTGCCTCACATCTAGAGCTGTCCATTTGGAAATTGTTGCAAATCTCAGCGCAGACTCCGCAATATTAGCTTTGAGAAGATTTGCAGCGCGCCGAGGGTGCCCCACCAAAATTCATTCAGATAACGGCACCAACATGCACGGCGCAGATAAGGACCTTCGGGAGGCTTTTAAAGAAGAAGCCAGCCGACGAGGCATAGTGTGGCGTTTTATAACCCCCTCCGCGCCTTTCATGGGAGGGGTATGGGAACGTCTCATACGATGCGTGAAGACGGCACTATACACCGTCCTTCACAAAAGACATCCACATGAAGAAGTCTTAGCCACGCTGCTCTGCGAGGTGGCGTATACAGTAAACAGTAGACACTAACTCACATCTCCGTGGACAGCAACGACAACGAATCCATCACTCCAAACCACTTCCTCTTGGGAGGATCTGCGAGACTGCCGTCACCTGGAGTATTTAATGAAAAGGACATAAATAGCAAAAAGCACTGGCGACGCTCCCAGATACTCGCTGATATGTTCTGGCAGCGTTGGGTCAGAGAATATCTACCGGAACTTCAAAACCGGCGGGAGGCCCATGGTCGAGGCCCCGATCTCCAGGTGGGCGATCCAGTCCTCATTGCTGACGGCCAGTTACCTCGTAACACCTAGCCACGAGGAAGAATTGAAACTGTATACCTCGGTGCGGACGGACAGATCCGCACTGCACCATAAACGGCCTAATCAAGAGGCCAACCAGGAAACTCGTGCCGCTACCGAAGTAGAAAGCAACGTCGCTCACCGAAATGGATGCAGCGCCACTACGATGAGATCTTCGCGACGCTGCACGGCGGGAGAGATGTTCGCGACGGTTTTAAAGACTTTAAGCAAAAGTGATGAAAAAATATTAAATTGTTTAAAAAGTGAAATTAATAACAAAATTGAGCGAATTGTGTATTAATATAGGTTTACAATGTGTTTACAATTCTCAATATACTTGAATAGCATGCCGTTTTTAATAATAGTTAATATAAACAACTTTAATCACTTAATAAAATTTCGACCAATCACAGCGCAGCATATCGTGGAATTTTCTAGAAGTTAATTAACTGCGCAATAGTTTATATGAAAATAATAAGAATATTTTGTGTTCTGAAAGAATTGTAAATATGATATTTAGTTAGCATATGGTGTATAGATGGCAATAGTAAAGAGATAATTTATGTAAATAAACGCGTTTGATAAATATAGTAAAATTAAAGATTTAATGTGCACTTTTGTTATGTAAATTTGGTACATTTTGATTAATAACTTTTTTAAATGTAAATATATTAAGTAACCCTTATCACATAATGATAAAGGACCAAAATGCCTATTTTATAGTGTATAGCGTATTAGTGTAAAAATTAGCATTATATAGAAAAATTGCGATTTGTGCAAATTACATAAGGAAAATGTTTGATAATAAAAAGGCAAAACCGGAAATTGGCAAGCGGCTCTCTATAGAGTATAGCCGAAGTCTACCTTATGGGGGCAAATCACAGTAACATTGTAGTAGGAAGAACTACCAGTAACAAGCAGTAGTATCCGGTAGTAGCTGAAGTGACTAGTAGCAGAACACAGTGAAAAGTTATAGTGAAATAGAAAAAGTTTAGCTAGCCGAAAAAGGTCGTAACTGAAAATCGCAGTTACACATAGTCGAAAAAAGTGGCAACTGAAAATTCTCAGTTGCATAAACTAAAGTAGTGTTAGCTAGCTGAAAAAAGTGGTAACTGAAAATTCGCAGTTACATATAGTGAAAAAGTGTTAGCTAGCTGAAAAAAGTGGTAACGGAAATTTCGCCGTTACATATAGTGAAAAGTGTTAGCTAGACGGAAAAAGTGGTAACTGATATTCGCAGTTACAAAAGTGTTAAATTCAACTAAATTTAGTTGATTAATAGCTGCTAGTCAGTAGTGTTAAAAAACCAGCTACTACCAATAGATATTTTTGATACTACCAATAGAAATTTGTTACTTCCAATAGATATTCGAAATTACCAATAGATATATTAGAAAATACCAATAGAAACTTGTTACTGCCAATAGAAATTTGATATTACCAACAGATATTTTAAAACTACGAATAGAAATTTTATAAACCAATAGAAATTTTAATATTACCGTGTGTTTTAATTAAATCTGTTTTTGAAATATATAGTGAACAATCATAGTTGAACAACAGTGTTAAATAAATAAATAGTTATAATATTTCGCAACTAATTAATCAGTCGAATCGCTGGCCACTCCCTTGTGCATTTTTAATTCTGAACCTCAGTCCACAGTTCTCCAACAGCATACACAAAGGCGGTAGTGAAAGTATCCTCCAGAACCTATAGGTGTAGGACGTGAGCGGCTCGCGGAGTATCTTCGACAACATTTACTCCGGAGAGTTACGCCCGTCCGGCACAAATATAGTTGTGGGTAATATACAATTGTGAGTATAATACAGTTTCGTTTTTATTGTAAGATAATTTTAGTCAATTTGCGATATATATCTTTAGACTCAAACATGGCCGAGCCATGGTATACGTCACAACAAAATATTTCAAAGAGATATGAAGTCCGCCAACATGCATGATAGCAGCGTATCGGACACTTCCTTGGTCTAAAACCCTCTCAGAAATGAGAGTATGCTTGGGTCTAGCAGTGGGACGCATAATATATAGGCTGTAACTTTTCTTTTATTTTTTTTTTCTTTAAAATTATTTTTATTCAGTTTGTAGTATTCGCGTTACAATAAGCAGTCTTAAATATTAATGTAAAAGTCTCGAAATAGCAGCACAGTGCTGGTGAGGCCTATAGAGTTTTTTTGTGAATCTCTATCTCTACGTGATATAATCTATAATGATGATATCCGCAATATCAGTGTAAACGACATAGCCTCTCGGATCTGTAAGCTGAGGTGGTAAAAACTAACAAATGATAGGGAAAAATGTTCTAGAATAGCATCCTCGTACCGGAATACCGTAAGTGGAGTGTAGGACGTCCCTCAACGAGATGAAATGACTGCCTGGCAAGATATGTAGAGAGTGGAATGCATGTGGCATTACTTGGGAGGGGCCTAAATTCAGAAATAGACTTATAATGGTGATGATGATAATAATGTTAGTGCTACTATGTTTTATATGGTTCGTGACCGGTATCGATCAATAAGGCATACTGACTCTTAATCGAGAGTAAATATGTAATTGTTTATGAGCCACAGCATCATTGTATTTTATTATCCTTATATATTTTATGTCGTTTTAATGTTGCTCATATTTAATATAAATACGAGAGGAGCATCACACAGGGGCGTGGCTGATGTACTGCGTCGTCGCAGTGCTATAATTCTGTTGCAATGAGAGCCATACGGTCACACAGGTGTCACAATGAAACGTAAATTACTATGACGACGCAACGCGAAATTAGCTTAATAACAGGGTGCGGACCGCGAACTAAAAATATTGTGAATTCGAATCCACCTACTGTTGTTAATAACTCCTAACACAAGCATTTTAAGCATACCAGGAGTGGCTAAAAGGAATATTAGTAATGTAAAGAGCATTGTCTATATTTTTTTTAGAAAAATGAAAAAAAAATGTAGAGACGCTGTTGACAAACGTTTGCGCACTGAACAAACAAACGCATTGGCGCTCCAGCGATGAATCGCATCACGCTTCCCGCTTCTTCTTTCTGCGTCCCTAGTCTGTTACGCGTAAATTTGCTTAGCATAGTAAACAAGATGGCGTCAATTACGATCGACGAACTCATCGACTTTTCAGTTGAGCTTGCCTCGACATTTGGGCTGTGTCTCTTGCATAGCGCTATGCTATGTCCCGCGTCCGAGCCCACGCCCGAGTCCGCGCCCGAGCTCGCGCCTTTAGCCGGCTCTTCTAGCCCGCGTGTCTGGCCCCTTACCAATCGTGCGGATCGACGACCCTATATTGCTGAACTCCGGACCCACTACCCCCGTGTCTACGACGCCGCGTCCCCCGCGCCTTCCTTATCAGACTCCGACATGGAGACCGACACGCGTGTCCCTTCCAAGTCCGAAGATGAAGGCTTCTTTTATATTATTCTAAGCCAGCGCTTAACTGCGATCCCACCTGATGGAAAGCGGTGATGTATTCTAAGATGGTAAAGCGCACTGACTTAATAAAAGCCTATTCACTCTTGCCTTGAAGACACCCACATTATATTCGGATGGAAACAGATGCTGGCAACTTACTCCACTCCTTTGCTGTACGCATGATGAACGATGTAGCAAACCGTTTGATTCAAATACGTGGTAAGTCAACAACTAAGGGGTGGAGACTGGCCGAACGTCTGGTGGTCCGATGGTGGAAGGGAGAGGTAGGAATTAAATTATGCAATTCCTGCGCACACTCTCCAAAATGCGTCCTGTAGAAGACCGAAAGGCTGGCTAGTTCTGTTCTGTGTGGCTGTTCGAGACTGGTATGATTGGTTTTAACCAAATTCGGGTCACCAATAAGCCTCTTAGCACGTCTTTTCATTGAGTCCAAAGCTGCTAGGTGGCATTTTGCAGCACCAGCCCTTACATGATAGCAATACTCCATGCACGACTGGACTTGCGCTTTATATAAAGTAAGCAACTATTCTGGGGTGAAGTATTGCCGCACCTTTACAAGGACTCCTAACTTTCTTGCAGCTGCTTTGGCCTTGGACTCAATGAACCGCCCGAAGTTTATATGTGAGGATATCTTAACCCCCAACAACTGAAGGCCGTCGGTGTACTCCAGTGATACATTTCGAAAAAAAGAAGCCATTATGAGCTGGCTCCTTTTTGCAGCAATTTCACAAGATTGGCATCGCCTCATTCGGAAACTGCCTGTAGTGTGAGCCTGAATGACCCAAGGACTAGGTTGGTATCTTTCCACAACTGTGCTATCGTCTGCATAACCATAGATACCGGGCATTAGTAGATCATTAATATGCAGCAGGAAGAGAGTTGCGGAGAGTATGGACCCCTAAGAAACACCGGCGTTAGTCGCAACAGGATCGGATGAGCATCCATCGACGACGACCCGGAGAGACCGTTCACTCAGAAAGGCTTCACTCACTTTTTACGTGGTAGAGCCATGCTGCAGCTATATTAGTAGTATAGTTGCAGCACGAATGGGTCGGCTCAACCGGCGAAGGACCACGCTCTCACAGAATACTAGCGTGAAATAGCAGCTTAACGCTGCTGTGTTTCGTATGGTGAGAGTAGAGAACCGGAGACCCTTATTACTGGAAAAGAGGCATTCCATTTTAGTCCTTACGGGTGATAACGCATCTGCATTTTGATTCGCAAACGAGGATAAATGTAGATGTCTATAAGCCACACCAACCACTTACCATCAGATGGACTGTGTGTTCGTTTGTCACCCTATCCTATAAAAAAAACTTTACGGCCACTCGGTCAGAAACTGTTACGCCAGGCCTAAGTGCGTCAAGTGCCTAGGTGACCGCGGCACCACTGACTACTTCCGCATACCTGAGAAGGTTAAACCTCCGAGCTGCATCAATTATCGCAAAGAGGGGCACCCAGCTAACTATCGCGGAAGACCCAAAACGCAGCGAAAGAAGAAACGCGGATATAAAAGTCGTCCTGGATGCGCGGGCCAAGCTAGTGTGTCTCTCTCTCGGCTGTCAGATCCCAAATTTGCACCAACTTCGGTGTCCACTCCCTTGCCTAAATCGCCACCAAGCCCACCTATGTCGCTGGGGTCTCCGTGCCAGGTGCTAGCCTTCCCGCGCAAGGTGCTAGCCCTCCCACACCTTCTGTGATGAAACTCAAACCTGGAGGCTTTACCCAAGCATTGGGTTTGGCTGTGAGGCAAAAAGTGCTGGAGCACTTGTTGTCTCGCGGTCGTAGTTCCGCCTCTCCAGGCCTCCAAACCGAATACCGTCCTATAAAGTTTGTCTTCCTTCGCCACTGACTTTTCTCTAGTCTGCGGCTTTATCAGCAACATTAAAGTTGCTCTTTGGCCTGCAAAATTCTTGGAGCCACCACACCTCAGGACAAGCTCAACGCTACGAATGAGCATATAGGACTTATCGATGCAATCAGGTCTTTCCAGTGCGCCTAATTAACTTACTAAGTATCAGAATGGCAGTACAATAGTTAGGTAGAACTAAACCACGCTCTCTGTCTGTCGCCTTCTTTTACGCGAACGGCCTCAAAACAAAAAAAGACGAGACCTTTCTGCGAAATCATGATGTAGATGTTATGCTAGTGCAAGAGACCTTTTTGAAACCGAGCCATCGCGATCGCAAACTATATCTTAGCTTGAAATGATAGGTTGACCAGCCGTAGAGGTGGCACCTTGATCTACTACAAATGTTTTTTTTATTTTAGGATAAGGGTGAAAAACGAGCACACAGTCCACCTGATAGTGATTGCTGCGGCCCATAGACATATACATCTACCCTCTATTACAAATCAAAATGCAGATGCGTTGTCACCCGTGAGGACTAAGATGGAATGCCTCATTTACAGTAAAAGGGATCTCTGGTTAGTGAGTGTAGAGACACTCACCATACGAAACACAGCAGCGTTAAGCTGCTATTTTACGCTGGTATTCTGTGAGAGCGTGGTCCTTCCCCGGTCGATCCGACCCATTCCTGCTACAACTATACTACTAATCTTATTTAGATTATTCCAATAAGTATTCATCATCATTATCATCATCACAAATCCTTGTAATGTAAACCGATAGACGCTCCGCCCCTAATAAACATTGAAGTGTGATTTTGTAGGATAGCTTTTTTATAGTATAGGGTGACAAACGAGCACACAGTCCACCTGATGGTAAATGGTTACTGTGACCCATAGACATCTACATCTATCCTCAATAAAGACTCAAGATGCAGATGCGTTGTCACCCGTGAGGACTAAGAAAGAATGCCTCTTTGCCAGAAAAAGGGTCTCCGGTTCTCTACACTCACCATACGAAACACAGCAGCGTTAAGCTGCTCTTTTACGCTGGTTTTCTGTGAGAGCGTGGTCCTTCCCCGGTCGAGCCGACCCATTCGTGCTACAACTATATTACTCATATAGCTGCAGCATGGCTCTACCAGCTCTATCTGGCCATCCACCACTTACTATTGTTTCAGCGTACATACCACCGCGTAAACAAATATTAGAATCCGATACCTTAGATTTATTAAATCTATAAGTCCAAGTGTTATAATAGCTGGAGACCTAAACAGTAAGCACTCCTCCTGGAAATCACTTACTAATAACATGAATGGAACAACTTTGTTCGATCTCTCGGAGCAACTAAACTACGATGTGAACGCTCCTGAGACTCCAATTTGCTACGCATTCTCCACCAGACATCGGCCGGACATCCTCGATGAAGATGCACGAGGGTGATACTTAAAGTTCTTAGAAAATCAAAAACTGAACAAACTAGCAAGTTATTACTTTTATTACATCTTTTCAAAATAGTGTCCATTTACATCATATATTGCTGCGTCCGATGGAACTACTGAGAAAAGCACTTGCCCACTCGTCCTTAGGGCTCCCTTCGACGGCATTTTTAAAACGCAGCCACTGCTTGCTCGGCGTCCATAAATCGTTTTCTTTGAAGTTTTTCTTTTATTTTCGGAAATAAATAAGAATCACAAGGTGCGAGGTTGGGGCTATATAGTGGTTGACCCAGAAATCCCACGTCTGACGTCACCACGTAGTCGATTGTTTGCTTGGCGGTGTGTGATGAGGCGATGTCGTGGTGAGGTTGGATCATATTGCGAGGTCGTTCCTTCCGAACTTTTTCCAAGACAAGTAGCAAACAATTGTTAGTGTACCACTGTACACGAGTTGTTGAGTAATGACCTGTCCTTCATATATATCATAACAATAAATCTAGCTTTCGTCACCCGTAAGTATGTCGAACACAGCATTTGAGTGACCTCCGTTAAATCTTTGAACCATTTCATGACACCAATCAACACGACAGAGTTTTTGGACCCCTGACAAATTATGAGGAATCCACCGGGCACAAAGCTTCCTAACCGTTAAATGTTCATGGAAGATTTTTAGCACTTGACTCAAACCGATGCCTAAGCTGTCCAAATCTGCTGATAAGTCCTTCTTTTGTCAGTCTCTATCATACGCCACACAACACTGATGTTATCTTTAGTCGTCGCCGTGGAAGGTTGTCCCTTACGAAGATTATCGGTGAGTTTGGTGCGACCACATTTAAACTCATTAAACTAGTTGTAAACCTAATCCCAAGACAAATCGAAGTCTATCATAACTTTCTTGTTAGCTTGAATGACATCGAAAGTCATAAAAAATCACTGTACGAAAATTTTCTCGCGTTAAATTCATGCTGACGTGACACAGACAATTTTCAATTTACCGATAAATCGTAAACAAATAACAAATTAATAAAATACATACACAGTAATATTGGCAAAGAGTTCCTTTTTAAAAATTTGAACTTATTTTTTTATTATATCGATTACAAGTGGCCAATTTTAAAAACACTCTGTGTCGTCCTCGTGATGCTGTCGATATCATCGATCGAGACTATCTTAGAGCGAGCCTCGGACCACAGTACGGTCTTGCTGCAGCTGGGCTAGCCTACTGGTGAGGTCCTTCTTACCAAAACCATCGTAGACTGGCGTAAGCTCGAGGTCAAACTCGAGTCTACGACCTTACCAGCACTTAGATAAAATCCCCGATAAAAAAGACTCTAGAGATAGCCAATAAGGCGATTGGCCCACCTTTACTCAGCGGTCTAACATTGTCCTCATAAGGTTCGGATGTCGAGAAATCAACACACGAAGTTTCCGAGACACATACGGCAGATTATGAGAGCAAAAAATACGGCCCTAAAACACTACGATAATTATCGCACTATAGATAACAAATTTTGACTTCACAATCTCCAAAACGAGGTAAATTAGCGCATAACCGAGTTTAGGCATGACAATTGGGAGAACCTGCTACAGTTCAGTTCGGCTGTAGAGCAGTTCGGCTTCAGTCCTGGACCCTCGTGCACCATCGCCTTACAGAGTACATTCTGAAAGGTTTCAATCTCCCAAAAAGAAGCAATAGGACCACTAGAACGAACAGCGCACTATTCTTCGATGTCGCAAATGCGTTTTACAAAATTTAGCACGACGGCTTACTTTACAAGCTGTATAAACTCATCATGCCTGATAGGATCACTCACATTCTCAGAACCTTCCTTGCCAACCGCTACTTTTACTATCGAATAGAGTGCACACGATCCTCGGAATACCTCTTCAAGGCTGGAGTCATTCAGGCCTCAATCTTCTCCCTACTCCTCTTTACAATCTTCACAAGTGACATTCCTAAGAACCCAGTAGTTAATACTGCTCTTTTCGTCTTTGACTTGGCACTTTTCGTAAAAGAATGCTCGCCCAGATTCTCCAAATAGCCGTCAACTGCTTTGGCGATCGGTTCCGCTTATGGAAAATCGAAGTGAATCCTGAGAAAAGTGTGGCAATATGCTTTCAAAGGAACCCCACTTTTAAGCGACAATTAAATCTAAAAACATCGTTAAACACGATCACCCTATATGGCTGCCGGATCCCCTGGCAATCAACGGCCAAATACCTAGGTGTCTCATTCGACCACAGCATGACCTTCGCGAAACACATTCGCAATGTCCGCAACCGTACCAAATTCATTGCTAGTCGCCTCCACCCGCTAGTTAATAGCAAGAGCAAACTGTTGTTTGACAGTGGTAGAGCCACGCGGCAGCTTTTGCTGTCGCACGGATGGGCCGGCTCGAACCGGGGTAGTACCACGACCTCACAGAAAACCAGCGTGAAGTAGAGGTTTACCTCTGCGTTTCGCTTGGTGTGTGCAGGTGGCCGGAGGCCCTAATTACTGGAAATGAGGCATTCCATCTTAGTCCTCACGGGTGACAACGTATCTACATTTTGATTTGTAACAGAGGATAGATGTAGATGTCTATGGGCCGCAGCAACCACTTACCATCAGGTGGACTGTGTGCTCGTTTGTCACCCTTATCCTATAAAAAAAAAAACTGTCCTAAAGATACAAGCTCCATCTATACAAAACACGCATAAGACCTGTCATGTCATACTCTAAAGTAGCTTTCGCCCACTCCCACATTTACTCACATAATCTCTCCATTTTATAGCCTATAACCTGAATTCTATAAAGCTGTAAGAGCCGCATAGGCTAACAGCGTTAACATCACAGAAACTAGAGAATCATATAACGACGTTGCATCTCACCGTGTGGCATCTCATTAAGATTTGTATGTAGAACGACACAACGTCACTGCTTAGACGCAATGCACTGCCACCGTATCGTGTAGTCTAGCTCTAAATTGTGTTATTGCGTATTAAGACTACTCCATTCTTATGATTTTTTATTCGTGCTCATAAATAATTAAAGGATGCTTCCCTCAGATTATAAAATGATTAACACGATCGCTAATAACAATTCTCTTTATTGCAATAAAAAGGGAATATCTTTAAATTTCGTGTTTTGGGTTTACAAGTTTGACGTACGAGTATTTAATGTTATCATCGTAATAATCTAGGATAATCGTATTATGATGTATTAACATTAATGGACTATCATAATAATTTTGTAGTTCACCAAACATTTTTCTCATTTTAAGGATCGTTTTTGGAGGAAAGCTGCGGGCTGTTAGTCTACTTTGAAAGTAAATACTCTTATTTGGTATATATTTTCATTTTTCTTATAATACAAAGTTGAGATGGAGGCATATAAGAATATATGCCCCCATCATCTCGTCACGCGATATCTTAAGAAATAACGTAGGAATTTTCTAGGAAAACTTCATGGCCTCCGACAAATGGCGATATGTATTCATATCCGATGTAAAATACCGACACGGGAAGTTGTGTCAAAAGTGCGAAACGTGACAAAATACGGTCGGAAATCCGCCTGTAAAACATAGTAATTATGACAAAAAATTTAGCAGCAGACTCCAGCGGTAGACTTTTTAGGGATTGATGTGTAGAAGAAATAGTTTGTCTTACATACTCCACTCAGTATCCAATACCTCATATCATCTCGTGAGTTCTTATGGAGCAGGATATGTGTAGCAGAATCTTCCTGATATCAAAACAAAACAATAAAAAAACTGCGCCTGTTAAGCGTGCCGTAATCTAGTGAAAATGATCCCTCTATAGGCAATCTATGGAAAAGATTTATATTGAGTAGTGTACTTTTGATAGGCTGTAATGAATTATTGAATGATAAATTTTACATGAATAGAGTTTCCAAGAACAGTGAGATAAACAATGAGATAAGAAAAGATATACAATTTTGTTTATCTTTGGACGCCAAATTAGAATACTCATGTATCTTGGGTTCCGAGAAATGATGAAGTGAATGAGTAGGAAGATATGGATTCGAACTTGTGTTTTTGATGTATGTAAACCTTAAAAATACTGAACGTAACGTTGTTCTTATTGATATAAAAATTTCAAGAACATCGAAGGTAGACTTAAACGCAGTTGTTGAAGGCAATTCATACAAAATACAAGTCAGTCCTTAAATAATAATTATCATGTCACCTTAATAGGGATTTTGGTTAACAAACGAAATCAAGTTCCATAATTCAGTATTCGAGTAATTTAAGCCAAGCTGCGGCTTCCGATACATAGCGATATTACGATCTCGATTCCGCTAGACGACGGGTGTAGCGCCAATAGTGCAAAACTCATAATATATTAATCAATAATCGGTACTTGTTATCTATATATTAAGATATAAATAGAATAAGATAACATATTACATCTACTCTTGTCCAGCTGTCCAACATTATAATCTGTAGAAAAAGAAGACGCCATACCGCCATAATAATAAAAAAAAAACAACTTTACCTTAAAGTTTTATCAAACTTTTTTGTGTTATACAAAATATTTTTTCACAATATTCGTCATCGGATAATCCTTGTGACTATCAAACATACGCCAGAACGCAACCATATTTTGAAATAGAGACCCGTACTTTATCGTCATACATTGAGAATATAAGCAACTTACTGGCCTATATCAGTTTCCATCTCTCTTCTTGTTTATTTTTACTTTACTGCTCTAGTAGCACAATAATAATTTCGAGTGTGTGTATGTCTATTTTTTTTTACACACTTTATAACCTGAACCGTTTTATTTATTTTAACAAATGGGATGCCGTAAGATTTAATTTAGTTATAGAAATGACATAGGGTATAATACTTAATTTCTTAACATAAATTTAATTTAGTATTGACCATAAAAAAGTACCTATGGCCTGGCTGTACAGCTTGACGGACCACAGAAAATGGGGAATAAAGGTTTTCTAGATATAGCTTCATACTAATAAGCAATAGGGAGATAAGAGTACACGGCGGTCACTGAACTCCACTTACTGATAAAATAAAGTATCTTTGAGGCTATTACTTTTTAATATAGTAGATGACGAAAATATAGAAAGCGTTTATGTAAGTTTGTTGCTGTTACTCCATTTATTGAAAGTATGTTCACTGACCTGGTAAGGCATAGAAAGGCAAAACATGTAGGTGGCTCTGGACCATGTTTTAAGTTATTCCTCCAGGGAACGCTTATGTTCTGCAGTGATCACTCTAACAAGTCCATAGTTAGAGTCTGTCGTGATAGAAAGTGATTATGAAAAATATCAAAAAGATGTCATGGCTTTCATTAGATAAAAATGTCTACATGAAAAAAAATGTCTACCCGTATTCCCATTTCATTTTTTTTTGTTTTTATAAACAAATGACCAACGAACGTACAGTGATGTTTGGTGGCCTCTGCAGCCCATGGACACCTGCAGCCAACTTCGAACCAAAAAGGCGACAGATGCGTTGCCACTTTTAAGGACTGACATTTAATGATTCACAGCATGTACTGGCTTTCTATACCTTTTAAGTACAGTAGTGTAAGCACTGCAATTTGGCGGCAGAAATAGGTAATAAAATGGAAACAGCTACAATAGCTCATCAATCGTCCCATCTTTTGGCAGAGATTTAAATTTTAATTCCAATTATATAAAACATCGTGAGTATATTAAAGGGTAAAAAAGATTTTCTGTCTTTTTACTGTCCCTGTGCCTTTGCGATTACATCTATCCCTTTTATTTTCATGAACTTATCGCAAAGGCGGGTACGGACACATAAAATCCAATGCGAAAAAATCTAGTATGGTTAGATAAAATAGTCCAACGACTCTGATTTTGTGCAATGCTTTCATTGCAATAAATTTATTATTAAGACATTTTTTTCTGACAAAGACACGTTCAAAGTTGATATAAAGCGACGTGACAACGAGATAAACTCTAAAATTAAATACCATAAAAGGTAAAAAGCAGTATAATTGCAGGCTCTGACGCATTCTATCTTAGTATCAATACATGACACTGTATTTGTCTATCATTCTTCGTGTATATGGATTACAGTAGCCACTTAGTATATAAAGTTTTATTTTTAAAAAAAAGTAACAACTCACATAATGTCTATTGCTAGGGAAAGCTCTTATGTAAAATTTACGCAAAGTTATATGTCGTGTTTACGTGAATTTAATTGAGAATTAAAATACAGATGCTACATCACCCATGAGGACTTGATGAAATGCCCCGTTGTCAGAAAAAAGGGCTCCAGTTCTCATCACTCATTATATGAAAGACAGCATCTTTATGCTGTTATTTCCTTGTTTGTATTCAGCTGCATTTAGGAATGGAGTAGGCTCTTTTCTTGATTATTCGTATCGGGCAACCGTTAAAAATTACTGTAGTAGTAGCATCACTTATTGAGTGTTTTTTTTCACTTTAGTCCCGGCTAGCGACATCTGGTGAATGAAAGATTATTAGCCCTCATTGACATGACTTTTCTTTCCCAAAACGCTATTATTTATGTATGTCATTCATCATCATCATCATTACAGCCCTTCACAAGTCCACTGCTGAACATACGCCTCCCCCAAGAAATACCACTAAACACGGTCCCGAGCCACCTGCATCCAGTGACTTTCTGCATAACTTACCAGGTCGTCACTCCATCTAGTGGGGGGATGCCCTGGTAAGTTATGCAGGAAGTTCGTCCGCCTGTACGAGGCTGCCACTCGAGAAACTTTTTTCCCCATCGGTTGTCGGTTCTTCGAGCTATATAGCCGGTCCATTGCCACTTCAGCATATTAATTATTTGGGCTATGTCGGTTACTCTGGTTCTACTGCTAATGTCCTCGTTTTTAAGTCACGCAAAGAAACGCCGTGCATATGGGATATCCCTCTTCATAGCTAGCTGAGCGACTTTGAGATTCTTCATGTGGCCAGCAATGAAGGATCACGTAACACAAATATTTTATAACATTACCACAATATGCCGAGTATACGGGACAAGGAGACCAGACCTGTCATGATGGTAACATTTTTAGATCACTTGGCTCACGGGTCGATGAAGAACGTAGTTAACTGCGTGTCATAGTGTGAACTGCAGGAGATATTTAAACATCAAAATTTTGAACGCACATTGCGGCCCGTGGACAAATATCTAGGACCACTCCTGTCTGAGGGCCGGTTGTTAAAAAACATTAACCAAATCGTTCGTAGTGAGTAATTAACGAACGCCGAACATTTGACGTGTGTTGTGTTGCCAGTGATGAGCTATAGATCTGAGGACCTATAAGTCATGGCAACACGCACTGGTTGTATAATCTAGTTTTAAGATTTTGAGGTATGTTTGATGAGAAGATGTATCGTAATCTCCCGAACGCTGCCCAGCCGAATTGAAACTATCGATTGAACTCTCGCTCGTAGTTGTACATACCTAGTCGGACTATTTGTCCCAGGTAAACATAGTAGTCAACATCTTCGAGCTTAGTATTTTCAACAACTACCGGCATAGGTGTGACATGGGCGTTAGACATGATCTTTTTTTTCCAAGTTGATCTTAAGACTTATTCGTTGGGAGGCACTATTGAGTACATTGAGCATAGTACTTAGGTCCTCCAGCGATTCTGCCATAAGGACTATATCGTCGGCAAATCCAAGGTCAGTGAGCTAGGCTTTTTCATAGTCCACATACGCAAGACAAAGTGGCAAGATTGTACTCATCGGTCTTCTGTACAATTTGCTGAAGGGTATGTATGTGGTCTATGGTGCTAAAGCCTTTTCGGAAACCGGCTTGTTCGGGAGGCTGGAAGTCGTCAGGTCTGCGTGCGTAACCATTCGTAATGACTTTCAATAATAACACGACAGCAGCAGCATAGACACGGTTCAGAAGGGAATTTGGCCTGTAGTTCTTCAAGAGAGCGTTGTCGCCTTTCTTCAATAACAAGACTACCGTACGTATGCTCCATTTCTCTGGAGTAGTGCCACCATGGAGGCCGAAAAGAAAGAGCTTTTGAAGGACTTTAAGTATCGGTTTTCCACCCGCTTTCAGAAGGTCTTCTGTAATTCCATCATCGCCTAAGGTCTTGCCGTTTTTAAGGTGCTAGAGAGCCATTCTAATCTCGATCAGACTGACGTCCAGGAAATCATCGGAATAGAGTCGGATAAGACTTGCTCTTGGACCGTTATTCACACTTGCGTATGGCTCCAACGCTGATGTGTACAGCTGACCATAGAACCTCTCAATCTCACAATTTCAGGTGTCTCGAAAACGATACTATCTCATTCGGTCTTCAGCTTCGACAGTTGGCTCTTTCTGACAGACAAATCTCTGGCAAAGACTTAAGAACCCTGGTTCTGCTCGATCGCTTCTTCAATTCGAGCCGTATTAAAGTTGCGTAAAAGATCTGACTGTTCAGTGTATTTCATCAAATCTACTGAAGACTGCAGCTTCATTTCCAGTCTAACAGCCATGAGATTAAAAGTGTGATTGGAGAGTTTTTGTGTTCTTCTGAGGCGGGTCTTAGAAAATTTAGCTCCGACCGCATGGACAGTTTCTATGTGCTTGTCATTCATATTGTTCACTACATTGAAAGCTTCTAGGCACTGAAAACGGTTTTGTAACTAAAGCTTTGACTTCATTAGACGATACCTCTCCAACTTAACGTTTAGGTTTAGTATGCATCTAACCATTTGGTGATCGCTACCAGTTTTCACCCTCGCAATCACTGAGAAATCACGCAACAGTTGCCGTCTAGTCGTCATAATGAAGTCAATCTCATTTTTTGTCGAACCGTTGGGGTTCAACCAGGTCTATTTCCTGTGGGAAAGAAAGAGTTCATCCCAGGGTCCCCCTTTCTCTATGAAGTCGGCCAGCTGTTGGCCCCTTGGGTTCCGTTGCCCTACCCAAAATGTTCCTACTTTCAGCTCACCGTTCTCTCGTGTGCCTAGTTTTGCACTGAAGTCTCCCATTAACACCGTATAGTGGGATTTGGAGGAATGCATGGCTCTAGAGATATCCTCATATATTTACTCCACCTCCTCACCGGGATGCGCCGAGGTTGATGCGTAAACCTCTATAACCTACAGCGAATATCGTTTGGTGATTCTGAGTATAAGGGGTGAGATTAACTTGTGTACGATAAATCCGACACCTCCTTGGGACTCGGTGATAGAACAACTTGCTGGATTCGAGGATTACCGTCTCCTCCTCCACTCTTCAAACCTCGGATAATCCTGTAATATGCCAGCGTAACTTGTCTACCTCTTCTTCCAGCTCCAGGATCTTTTCGTCAGTCCTCAGGGTGCATGCGTTATATGTTGCCAGGTTGAGTCGTCTTAGGTGGCAACCGAACCTCCACCGGATATTATTAGCAGCCCCCGCTCCGCGTTACCATGGTCGCCACCGTAGCCAGGAATAACGGGGCCGCCGGAGACTGGGGGCCGTATATTATTGTCGTTGCTCATGGGCATATTTTACCATAGTTGCCACGCTTGGCGAACGGGTTGGCAACCGCAGATTTTATTGCTTTTTACTTTTATCAGAAAGATGCTACTGCCTATCTTCTGCCTCAGTTTCCTTCTGTCGCCTCTTACGACACCCACGGGAAGATATGGGGTAGTGGGTTTTCTTACCCGCCTCTACACGGGTATTGTTATTGTTCTTTAGGTATATACTTTTTCATAGTGTTATTTAAATGTATATTACATTTCGTACTGTTGGAATTTATATGTGATCCGGTAATCGAGTAAGTCTATATTCATATAGCGTTGCGCGCATTTTTGGAAGTCAAGGTATAGCCTTGCTTTTGTTCTACCACAGATTTTCTTATATCCTTCATTCTTTACTCATATAGGTTAGTCAACAGCTCAACATGAGCTTATTTCGTCTCAAGGAGGATTTGCCTTAGTCGTCACACATGGCAGGCGGTTTATCACAGATATCTCACACCTTGGAAACTGCTGCCCGCCTGTGTGGTAATTATACGCCTAATGTAAAGAATACATTTATACCTCTATCTATCGGTGTATACAAGATCTATTTACTATTACCTTACCTTGCCACCACACGGCGGTTTTTAAAACTGTTATCTCATTGTTCTATATTTTTCACAGACAATGCTTTAGGCGGTAGTATGAAGTATAAGGTGCGTGGCAACTCCTTTCGTTGGCCTCCATCCAGAATATACGAGCAAGGGAATGAAGTTACGCAAATGATATTCAAACTAGCTAAAGAAGCTTAGAAATTAGGATATTAGTGAAAACTGTTATATGAATTCAATGATAATTAAATATTATATTTTAATTTAGAAACACACAAACACTCACGACTATCACCCAGAAGGGTAGGCACAGACTACGGACTTCCATTTGGCGCGATCCTGACACACCTCTCTTGCCTCCTTTACATCCATATATCTATGCATACACGCTAATCGTTTAAGGGTACCCCTAAACCTTCATCTAGGGCGTCCCTTCCCAACCCTGCCGTTCACTTCTGCAACATAAATTTGCTTTGTCACTCTTTCCTCGTTCATTCTTTCTACGTGACCAAACTACCGAAGCATTCCTTTCTTAATCCTGGTCACAACGTCATCTTGCAAAGAACACTGTTCTCTTATCACACTATTTCTCATCCTGTCATTCAGATTCAACCCTAGCATACTCCTTAATGACCGCATTTTTACAGCATTTATTCTACTCTCATGCTTCTTCTGCCAGACCCAACTTTCACTACCATTCAATAAAGTAGGGACTAACACAGCATTATGAATTACCATACGTGCATTATTTGACACATTCTGACTCCTCATAATAGCGTGTAGAGCCCCATTCTCTCTATTTCCTGCGTTCACTCGTCGTTCTATATCCTTATCATATCTTCCATCCCTGCTTAATAAACCTGCCAAATATACAAACTCATCCACTTGCCTAATCAACTCCCCTTCTATTCTTATTTTGCATAACGTTTTACTTTCTTCTCTTTCAAATACCATCACTTAAGATCATCAAGTAAGAACTTGCATTAACTTTCATACCCTTTTCTTTTAATAACCAGTTCATTAAAGTAACCATCTGTTAGTAGTTGGTTGTTCCATCTGTTGGAGGCTGAAACCAACTACTAACAACATATTTCCTTATTACACATCTGTACGAGCCAAGTGGCTTTTTCTTGTGGTCCCACTCGTTTCGAACAGATGGCGCTTTACTGACAACTGTAATGTAAGTACCTAGTTTAACTTGTTGCCACTAGAGGGCATCTATTATTGTATTATAGAGAGAACAGTGTTCTAGAACTTACTTGTATTCGTCTATGGACAGCAGAATAAACGATACCAAAATCGAAGCAAGGAGTTTCCCTGCTCATCCTCAACACTTTTTACATTGGTGACCCATTCTCCCGTCCGAGGATTAATCAAACACAGAAGAAATTGAGTGCAAACACGAAACTGAACCGGCCATTTGAAAAATCAAGAGCGCAACGGAGATATTTTTTCATCGGAAGACGTGGCGCACGACTAGGGGCCAGAGATAGCCTGGGCCCTGCTGTCCTTCTGTGGATCTTCGGAACAAACCCATATTTGTTGAAGACGAGGCAAACAGGGAAAGGAAAACTACGAAAAACGGCATTTACCAAGAACTTCGTCTGTGTCGATGTCGATCGACATAACCTACAAATAGGCCACGCGGTGGCCACAAACAACCAACATTCACCAGTGACATCGAAGAATAAGATAAGTAGCCTTGCCTATCTAAATAGTGAGCTTTTTTTCTACCTGTATAGTACTGATTATCTCAAAACCAAGGTTCTTTTGTACTACAATGGATGAGCCAGTAGTCGATTTGAAGGAATTAGTTAAAAAACGGGGGATTATCAAGGGAAAATTGACCCTTTTTGTTAAATATCTTAATGCGCTTGAGGGCCCTCTTTCTGCTGAAAAATACCTCGACTTACAGTTACGATATTCTAAGATAACTAAAATACTTGTTGATTATGAAAATATCCAAGATTTAATAGAAACTGCTTGCACGGATTATGAAGTGCAACTTCAGGAGAGAGAGGCCTTTGAGAACAACTATTATACCAATGTTTCTTTGTGTAAAAAACTTATGCAAGAATTTGAAAATAGCAAACCACAGACAGCGCCACCCTCGTCCAATAGTAGTGACAAACCACACTCTAATTCTGTAAAATTACCTGAAATTAAGTTACCAACTTTTGATGGAAACGCTACCAATTGGTTGGAATTTAGGGACCAATTTGATGCCGTTGTTAATGACAGTAACCTAAAACCTATATTAAAATTAAAATACCTACGAGGATGTCTGACCGGTTCTGCTCTTAACGTAATAGCTTCGTTGGACTATTGTGAAGAAAGCTATGCCATCGCTTGGCGATTACTCTGTGAGCGTTACAATAATCCCAAGGTACTAGTCACTAATCACTTGCGAGAACTCTTAAATATTGAAACAATTCAATCAACACCATCAGCTTTGAGAACATTAGTTGATAACCTGTCGAAGCATCTCAGAACTTTAAACAAGTTGTCGGTTAACACAGAAAACTGGGATGTTATATTGATTTTCCTCTTGAGTTCTAAACTTGATAAATTCTTACACCGTAAATGGGAAGAAAAAACCAACTCACGTGGATTGCCTAATTTACAGGATTTCAAGTCTTTTCTGCGCGCTCAGGCTGACCTGCTGGAATCCCTGGGTTCTGACAGGCC
This sequence comes from Parnassius mnemosyne, assembly GCA_963668995.1. Taxonomy (NCBI): domain Eukaryota; kingdom Metazoa; phylum Arthropoda; class Insecta; order Lepidoptera; family Papilionidae; genus Parnassius; species Parnassius mnemosyne. Next base: position 12,717,175 of record CAVLGL010000035.1, on the reverse strand, counting down.
GGATGAGCAACCGGAAGCGAATGGAACAAGGAAGGCCTTGGTGATCGCGTCCTCCCCGGGTCATGGTACAGTTCCAAAACCATCCCCTAAACCTAAGATATTTAGCAATCAATGCCCTTATTGTAAAGAGTCTCACTACATTCAATACTGCCCGAAGTTCTTGGCCCTAAATGTGACGTCACGCCTTCGCGCAGTCCGAAAAATAGGCCTTTGCATTAATTGTTTGGGAGCGAACCACATCGTAGCAAACTGCCGGGCGAGTCTTTGCCGAACCTGTAAAGGTAAACATCATACACTTTTACATATAGGAAATTCCCATCATGCTAATAACCAATCAAACAACCAAGGTCAACAGCAACCACTAACTACATTATACACTAACCCACAGCCCGCCACAAATACAACTCCAACATCACGTATTGAGACCCCAAAACAATCGGTTAATTTGCATACCAGCCGTAATATGGATTTAACACAGCCATACCTACAACAAACTGTTTTCTTATCTACAGCATTGATTGATGTACTCGACGTCAATAATCACCAGCACACTTTGCGTGCACTTCTCGATTCGGGCTCGCAATCTAACTTTATAACGGAGTCGGCCTTTAAAAGGTTGAATTTACCTAGAAATAGTGTAAATATGGAGGTTTTAGGGTTTAACGAAAGCGTGACCCAGATTAATCACAGTTGTCAGCTGACAATCCAATCAAAATGTGAAGCATTTTCTACCAATTTGTCCTTCTTCATTGTGCCTATGATTTGCAAACTGCCTTCTTATGTCGAAAGTGTAAAACAACTTAATATCCCACATAATTTTCGAATGGCAGACAAAACCTTTTATCAAGGCGGTGATATCGATATGATATTAGGTCTCGAGATATTTTATGATCTTTTGTCTAATAACCAGTATAGATTAGGCGTAGGGTTGCCAACTTTACAAAAAACACGATTGGGCTGGATCGTGTCCGGAACGGCCTATGTACCTTCTAGCCGTAGGGCTGTTAGATGCAATTTTGTTCAAACCTGTAACCCAAACTTTGGTGAATTTAGTAGTACAACAGAGTTTCCAGATGATGATATTGCTCAATGTGAAAGGATATTTGAGACCCATTCACGCACACCTGATGGAAACTTTGTGGTAACCATTCCGTTAAGGGAACCCATTTCTTTGTTAGGTCATTCCAAACCCGCTGTATTTAAACGTTTCAAATCGTTAGAATCCAAATTTTCTCGCGACCAAGGTTATAAGGAAAAATATGTCAGGTTTATGCAAGAATTTGAACAATCAGGGCATATGATTAAACGAGACTCAAATGAGCCCTGTAACTACCTACCTCACCATGCTGTGGTTAACCCGGAAAAAGAAACCACACCCCTTAGAGTCGTAATAGATGCATCCCATAAAACCAGCTCAGGGAGATCCCTTAACGACATACAATATAAAGGTGCAATGAACCAGGACGAATTAATTAATATAATGTTGAGATTTCGAAAACATAAATTTGTTATTTGCGCGGATATCGAAAAAATGTATCGTATGATTTTTGTCAACCCTAACCAACACAACCTGCAATGTATCTTATGGCGCGAAGACCCTACTCACCCGCTGCACACCTACACACTAACTACACTCAGTTTCGGTTTGAAGTGCGCACCGTACCTTGCCACTCGATGTCTACAACAACTCGTGCATGAATTTCGGGAACAGTACCCGGAAGCGGCGACTGCAATATTAACCAATTTCTATATTGACGATTTAGTTCATAGTGGAGATGACGCTCAGAAGGTTGCCGAAACGGCTATTCAAATCGACAGAATATTACGGACCGCGAACTTCAAACTTAGAAAGTGGAAATCGAATTCGGAGGCCATTATAAAGATTGTTAATAAAACCGACGACACACACACTAGTTCACAAACATATGACTCGCAACACACTAGTACAAAACTACACACAGAAAACCCACATAAGGTTTTAGGCCTACAGTGGTGTAACCAAAGCGACTTTATAACGTATTTGTTTATTGACAAACTGACTAATCATTCGTTAACCAAAAGGAAGGTACTATCTGTTGCCTCTGCAATATTTGATCCACTGGGTTTAATCGCACCAATTTTAATAACCGCGAAATGTTTCATAAAAAAATTATGGCAAAATAACATCGGCTGGGATGAGAAACTACCTCTTTCTCAAGAGGAAGAATGGCGTAATTTCTATAATAGCCTGTTTATAGTAAACTCTTTAATGATACCTAGACACGTTATCATCCCTGAATCTGTTTTGATAGAACTGCACGGCTTTGCGGACAGTTCAATGACCGCGTACGGGGCAGCTATGTACCTACGGTCTATAGATGCCAACGGTAACGTATTAGTGCGTTTATTATGCGCGCAAACGAGAATCGCTCGTGAAGAAACTATACCTAGATTAGAGTTGAGAGCAGCTCATTTATTAGCCAACTTAATGCACAAGGTTCGTCATGTTTTGGATATTCAATCGTCCAAAATGTTTTTATGGTCCGATTCAAACATTGTATTGGCATGGATAAAGACAAATACGCCTTCCAAATTGATACCATTTGTAAAAAATCGAGTAATCGAAATTCTAAATTACACCAAATCGGACGACTGGCATTGGGTTCCGTCCGCTGATAACCCAGCTGATCTTTTATCTAGGGGTGTTCCAGCGGCTAAGTTAGCACAAACAACCATGTGGTGGCAAGGCCCTACGTGGTTGTCACAACCTAATATTGATAACTGGCCGCCTCAGAATGAATGTAATTACCAACATAAGGTAGATATTATTTCTTGTGTTACTACGGAACCCCAATCACCTTCATTCATGGAAAAATTGTTTAAAAAATACTCAAGATATGAAAGGTTGTTACGAGTTTTTACCTATGTACTTAGATTCTTAAATAATGTAAAAAACAAGGACAAATGTTTAGGTGTCCTCTCGGTTGAGGAGTTGAAACAATCTCACGATAAACTTATCATGTTAGCTCAGATCGAATCCTTTCCAAATGAATATCTCACATTAAAGAAAGACAAACCACTGCCACAGACGTCAAATATATTATGCCTAAAACCTTATATGGAAAATGGTCTACTACGAGTGGGTGGACGCATTGAAAATTCTCCATATTCTCACGATAAGAAACATCCTATATTGTTACATAACCGACACATACTTACCAAGCTTATAGTTCAGTCATACCACATAAAGCTCATGCATGCTGGGCCGCAGTTACTTCTGGCATCGATTCGCGAACGCTACTGGCCTATCCATGGTAAGAGTTTAGTAAATAAGGTGACACGCGAATGCGTCACGTGCTTTAGGGCCAAGCCCAGGCCTAGCGCCCCAATTATGGGTGAACTGCCCGCATCTCGCGTTACCCCCTCCCTTCCGTTTTCAACAACAGGGGTAGATTATGCAGGGCCATTTAATTTGAAGACCTGGAGAGGACGTGGGGCCAGGACTTACAAGGCGTATGTCGCATTGTTTGTTTGTTTTGCTACCAAGGCAATTCATATTGAGTTGGTTACAGGTCTTGACACCCAGTCGTTTTTAGCTGCCTTCCGAAGGTTCGTCTCCCGTAGAGGTAAACCACAGCAAATGGTAAGTGACAATGGTACCACATTCCAGGGCGCTAGCAACCAGATAAATGAAATCTACCAATTTTTAAGAGACAGTTCAGACGAAATTATGACCTCACTTAGTAACGACGGCATCAAATGGAGCTTTTTACCGGTCTACACACCGCACATGGGCGGGATATACGAAGCTGCTGTAAAAAGTTGTAAATATTTTCTAAAAAGAGTTTTGGCTGCAGCACTTCTGACTTATGAAGAATTTGTAACAGTACTTATACAGGTGGAAGGAATTTTAAATTCACGACCATTGTGTCCCTTGTCTAATACAGATATTAATGATTTTTCCGCATTAACACCAGCTCACTTCTTGATAGGTAGGGCTATAACCACCGTTCCCGACTATGAGTACAAGGATGTTCCCGCCCACAGGCTCACGCTGTTCCAGCAGCTACAGCAGCTTCAACAGGACTTCTGGCGAAGATGGTCTCGCGACTACATCGGGATCCTACAACAACGTACCAAGTGGCGGAGCTCGAAGGGCGCAGCTCTCTCCGTGGGCACGATGGTGGTGGTGAAGGATGACCGTCTCCCTCCCTGCCAGTGGAAGCTGGGACGAATCATACAAACCCATGACGGACGTGATAGTGTTGCTAGAGTCGCGACAGTGTTAACTTCCAAAGGCGAAATAAAAAGATCATATGTACATCTATGTCCACTACCAATTAATATAGATTAAGTATAATGTTAATAAAAAGATACCTAGTACTTCAGATAGGCATTTAACTTGAGTTGAATTTGATGTTAAGTAAATTAATTAGCCTAACTACCTAGCGTTTTAGATTTCTGTATTTTTTAATTGTTTTGTTCTGTTCAATCTAAGCTTAACCCATTAGCAGTCGCATTACATTTTGTTAAATTTAATCAATAATGTAGCTTTGGCAAACGTTTACCTATCTGGTTTCTTTTCCTTATTTATTTCTGCTCTGGTTTGATTCGCGGTTCAAGTCCGCGATTGTTGTTTATAGTTTTGGGGCTGGCCTCTAATGGGTTAAAGTTAGTTTACCTTTTAGCCTAACATGCTGCCATTTAGCTTGTTCATAATGTATCAGCTTACTTGAGTTAGATTTATGCTGGCTGGCAGAATGTTAGTAGTTGGTTGTTCCATCTGTTGGAGGCTGAAACCAACTACTAACAACATATTTCCTTATTACACATCTGTACGAGCCAAGTGGCTTTTTCTTGTGGTCCCACTCGTTTCGAACAGATGGCGCTTTACTGACAACTGTAATGTAAGTACCTAGTTTAACTTGTTGCCACTAGAGGGCATCTATTATTGTATTATAGAGAGAACAGTGTTCTAGAACTTACTTGTATTCGTCTATGGACAGCAGAATAAACGATACCAAAATCGAAGCAAGGAGTTTCCCTGCTCATCCTCAACACTTTTTACACCATCGTTTGCAATTCAGCCGAGGACGATGCAAATATGACTTGATCATCGGCTTACAAAAGGTATTTGACGGTTAACTCACTCATTCTCAACCCTCATTCTTCAAATTTCAAAGTTTGTAAACAACTGACCATAAATAGGTTAAACAGCCACGAGGAAGCTACACAGCCCTGTCTAACACCTTTAAATACCAAACCGGTCCAAGTAGATCCCATTGATCCTGACACAAGCACTAGAGTCCCTATAAAGAGACCTTAATGCCTGTTAAAATTGACAAAATATGACTTTGCGTACTTCCGCTAGATAAAATAAAATGATGTGTCTTATCTAGTTTTACGAGCACCTCCCGCCCTCCCTTAATTGCGTGCATTATCCCCGTCACCACTAATCCCAGCAGCACTACTCCCAACACCAATACACTAGGAAAGACATACCACTGACGACAATACGATACGTGTTTCGCCTCTACACGAGGCATCCTCAGGTGATATAGACTCTACGGTGGCTAACCGGTGGTGAGCGGCGAGACAAAACAACTGCCTTTTATACAGACCACTGACGCAACCACTCCCTGCTTAAGAAGCAAGCAACTGCGTCATGCGATAAAACATACGACCAATCACCGCCGGACTTACGCAGCCGTTTGTATAATTAAAAACAAACCGCCGCGCAACGCCCGATACTCTCCAACCACGCAACCAATCGCCGATCATGTTTAGCAAAATGGTTTCTTTTGGACACTGGACACAACCTAGCCAACGACCACTCCTTTAAAGTCTTACATACGTGTAATAAAGGGCTGCCAATGTGTGTGCTGGAACAGTTAGACATATTAAAAATTAATAACAGTAACTGTTACGGCCTACGGCTGCTCCCTTAAAGGTCAAATCATCAGGGGCCCATTCAGCTGAGTTTCGACGAGCAGACTTAGGTCGGGCCTCCTCCAGGCCAAAGTGGAAAATCTCTAATTACAATAAACAATATGGGAGGACGCTAGAAACCCATAGTACTTACCATTATCCGAAGCTAACTTCGCACCAAGGCTTGGGCCGGCCGTGAGTGTGTGTAATAGTGGATGGCGAGTAGTGTACAGTGAGGTGTGAATGTGTGGGGCCTTGTCAAGCATAGGAGACCAGCCGCGGTCGAGTTCCAGGCTGCTCCAAAATGCTGCACCGCTTCAGACTGCTTCGGCGCCGGACCACAGTCAGTTTCCTCGTTCGTCACGATGACAGTCAATTAACTCTATCTTACGATTAACTAACTTACAGAAGCCACTAACTCTCGTTTGTTATAAAGCCTAACACACAAAATGAACAGGGAGTATCCGGATCAAAGGTCACTACCGTTTCGCGTAGCAACAGTTAATTCTAGAATATCAAAGGCCGCACTAGCTAATATCGTCGAATGCACTTATACAGATTTTGAGTCGGATCCAATAAGTCCCTGGGAAGCTCTCCAGCTAGGAATACGCGTCACAAATCCTAGACCGTTTATTTACGGGCCGCGCCTAATTATTCCGAGTTCCCTAACAAAAATTGACAGCGTGCAGACATTAGCACAGCTAGCAGACGACTCCTATTTGCCCTCGCGCGTTCTACGCATGACCGAACGTCAAACCGGTATCGCCGAGCCGCGCGCCCTCTAACGTCAATCCCGAAATCAGCGTTCGGGCGTAAACAAACCCCCGTCCCGGACATAAGGATTTAGGTCCGCGAGCAAACCGGTCAGCGGGACATGGTCGCGACGGCAAGTTGCAAGACCGAATCTACAACCAAACTAGGCTACCTTAGGTACCCCATCTGATTTTGCAACAGACGACCTCTTTCAAACACCTATCTGTGCCCCTACGATTAGTTCCGCAATCCGACCGGATCGGGTCTGCAAACAGCGACGCGACACGAAGCGGCCCAGAGCGGCCTCCTAAGCTTCAGTGCAGAGAGCACCCACAAATTCTACATGAACATCGTCTGTGGAGAGCCGAACGAAACGCACAGATAGTCCCTAGTATGAATTTTCAACAAATAAGCCTAGCCAGGCCACCCACCATATTATCATTTACTAAAATAGTACGGCAGCTGATTTCAATCTGACAATCTCCAAAACTAGCTAGCCTGTTAGACAAGCAGTCCTATGCTCAGATTTCAACAAAGTTTTCAAAGCATCAATGTTCAACTACAGAATCAATTCAACCAAATTACTCACCGATGCACATAGGTCAACTTAACAATTAAACAAAACAATAAACGCAAGAGACAGCCCTATTTCTCATTTCAAATAAGTATCTTAGACAGTGCCTACAAATGCGAAAACCAACGGAGGAACGACTTATTCCTTTCGGCACAAATAGGGTTATCTAATTTCAGCCTTCATTTTCACAAAGCAAGATGACTAAACACTATCACAAAACATATACACAATTTTCCAAATAGCGCGACATTCAATTTCAAATGAATTCAAACTTTCCTTTCAGCAAACAGACGCAACAATCAAATACAGTGATTAACCCTCGGTTGGTCGCGCTTTTAAACTTACGCGGTTGGTCGCGTGGGGTCTTTAAGGACACCACAATTTAACAGCGTAGAAAACATCTTACAATTATTATTTTCTTATTTATTTTATCATATAATTGTTTATATATATTACTTGAATAAAAAGACTATAATTTATTAGAAAATAAATGTTTATTAACTCCTTGAAACTTAAAATTAGAAAATAGGAACAAAATTTTTAGTGTTTTACATGACTTAGAGAAAAAAAAATTATTTCTTGTAATAAAAAAAACAATCGTGTTAACCTTTTTTTTTGGTATTTTAAGGCATTATTTAACAATATAAAAAGAAATGTAAGTAGATCCAACAAAAAAAAATATACTTTTGCGTTTCAAATTCACACTAATTTTCCGTTTGAACACAGTCAGTACATACTGATTTTGAATGTATTGGACATATATTTCCCTTACAAAAGTGGCAGATAGTTTTAAATTTTCTATCTGTTCCCCTGGTGCAGTCGTTTCCTCGTAGGTACGAAACCAGTATCTTCGTGAGGAACATCCACGGGACGAGGTACGAATCGCAGAATAAGCTGTTTCAATTCGCGTGGCAAAGTTGATATAGTGGCCCGCGATTCCAACTGAGGACGACATAGTTCGAATGCTAGCGTTTTCAAGAATAACTTGCGACCTATTCGGTTGTTAGGATTTACGGTATTCAATATTATGTGGGCATTTACCGCTCCAACATCGAGCATTGTAAAGAACAACCTCAACGGCCATCGGTAGCAAACGCGTGCAACAGTGTAAGTTCCGATAAGTTTGTCCACCACGTCCACTCCACCTTTCGTTTTATTATAAAAAATTATGATTTCTGGAATCTTTTTCTCGGATGTCTCATCTATTATACCCTCATTGTGCATAGTTGAAAGTAGTAACACTGTTTTATCCTTTTTTGGGCAGTATGAGAGCAAAGTCTCTGTCGGTTTATATCCAAACGCTGTGGAATGTACTTGCAAGCCTTTTCGCTTGAATTCACTTGGAATTTCTGGTTTATTTTTTCTCAATGTACCCACTACTGTCAAATTATGATTTGTCAATAGGTCCTCAGCTAATGGAACACTAGTAAACCAGTTATCCATAGTCACATTTCGTCCTGTACCTGATATTGGTTCAATCATTCGTTTGACAAGAGCTTTTGTTGAAGTATCTTGAAAGTAGGGACCTTCTGGCTGTTTTCCGACATATATTTCTAAGTTTTTTGTGTAGAATGTCATGGCATCCACTAGAGAAAACAACTTTATGCCATATTTAGCTGGTTTGCTTGGCATATATTGGCGAAATCCACACGAGCCTCTAAAGCTCTCCAACATTTCATCTATAGTAACATATTCAGTGTTCTTGTAATTTATCTGGCAATTTTTTACAAATTGCTCAAATATCTCTCTTATTGGCGCCAGTTTGTCAACGGCTTTGCGTTGTTCCCGTGTATGAATATTATCGAATCGGAGGACTCTTAATAAAAAACGAAAACGTTGCTTGGACATACTAGCACGGCATTTATCTAACCCCGTACCATCAGCCATCCAAATATCATCAATCAAAGCATGTGACGATTTATGAATACCAATTAGATACATAATACCAATCAACGCTTTTAGCTCAATGATATTGGTCTCCTCACAGTCACGCTGCCTCTCGTAATTTGTCTGCATAGATGCTATCTTTATATTCGTGCACTCCACAATATGCTGCAACATATCAACGTCCAAAAACAAAAGCCAAGATTCAAAGGGGTTACTCACCGCCCGAGCTGTACCCTGTGGGCCTGGTTGCTCTGTAACTATATTCTGTCTCCTTGTTCTGATACCCTGTGTATACGGTGTCTTCCTCCATTTGCAAATTGTTTTATAGTGGCCACTTTTATCTTTTTTTTGACAAAATAAAAGTTATGTGATGACATGTGGATCAATGGCTCATTATCATCACTATCCGAACTATCTACATCCATTTGTTGGTCTTCGGACGATTCTGACACATGATCCTGGGTTTCTGGATCACCATCATCACATTCTTGCTCTGAATCCGTGTTGTGTTCGCTTGTTTCGTCCGGGTATATATGATTTCCATCTTCATCATACTCTCCACCAAGAATCTCCTCTTCCTCCTCCTCCAACCAGTGCAATATGCGTTCTTGTTGTCGACCGTCCATTATAGTAACTAAAACGCCTAAAACAACACAAAAATCATCAAAACATCATGTGCTACAAGTAAATAAAAAAATAAGTTCCAATCACTTTTTACTTACGCGGTTAGTCGCGTGGGGTTTTTCAAAGCCTACGCACAAAATAACCTTCCGTATCTCACGACGCCTGCGCGGGTACTGAACTTAGCAGCGATTAGCGGAAACTATAATCAAACTTAGGAGTGTACCTGGAATTTCAAGTTTCTATGATAGTTGTTCGCGCCAAACACTTTCAAGGATTGACGCGAGATGTCACTCGGCTCGGCGCGATACCGGTTTGACTTTCGGTCGTGCGAAAAACGCCCAAGGGCAGTCAGTCGTCGGTCAGGTGTGCTAACAATTGGCACGCTGCCAATTAAGCGCGGGAACTCGGAATAATTAAGCGCGGACAGTAAAAATACGGTCTAGGAATTTTGTGGCGCGTATCCCTACTGGAGAGCTTCCCCAGGACTTATTGAGTCCGACTCAGAATCTGTATAGTGCATTCGACAATATTAGTTAGTGCGGCCTCTGTATTCTAGAATTAACTATTGCTACGCGAAACGGTAGTGACCTTTGACCCAGAAACTCCGGGCGTGTTTTGTGCGGTAACCTTATACCCCGCGATAGTTAGTGGCTTCTGTAAGCTAGTTAATAGTACGATAGAGTTAAGTGACTGTCATCGTGGTGAACCAGAAAGTGACTGTGGATAACCTCGAAAGGCCCCCTCAAGTTGGAGCGGTGTCGACGCTCGGGCTGCTGCCGACGGCTAAGGTCTAGGTTCAATCACCATCAGTCACACCCAGATACACAACCACATGTGACCTGACCGACTCCGGAGGGACCAGTCGCCTTGGATAGAGGTAAGTGAACTCCGCCAAATTTCTTCCGGTCGACTGGCCGTAGTATAACGCTCCCCCATATATTTAATGTAATTAGGAATTTCCACGTGGCCTTAGGAGGCCCGACCTACGTCTGTTCGGAAGGTCTTCAGCTCATGGGCCCCTGAAGATTGGATCCTTTAAGGGAGCAGCCGTAGGCCGTAACAAACTGGTAGCAGAGCGCGGTTCCGGGTTCGATTCCCGGTCGATCCCGACCATAGTGTTTGATAAACATTAAACAATTCTGGTGGCAGGGAGCGTTGGTTTGATTGGTTTAATTTGTATCTACAATCACGCCCGTCCGTAATACGTAAAAATATTTTTTTGTGCGTAATAATAGAATTATTTCCCTTTGTTCTTTGTTGCTTGCCTTTTTTTTTGGTTAGCGGGTAGATTTGAAAAGCCGCGCCCTAGGTTGCGCAAGCGGGAGTTTTCTAGAGATATACGTCATGTAGGTAGATGGTTATTTTTACGTAATCGGTTAATTATCGTTGTCGGATAGTTGTAGTGGATTACTTATCGAAGGGTCGATTTCCGAGCTAGGCATTTTTTGTTGATCGACCGTGATGTGTATCTTCGTTTATACTGTAAGTTGTATTTGAACTAAAGTGTAGTAATTGTATTTGCGCCATTTGAATTTAACTTGATTTGATCGCACTAGTATTTGTTATTTGTTAATTTGATTTGTGTCTTTTCTTTTGTGCTAACTTGTATTTGGTTGATACGTAGTAATTCGTATTTGTGTAATTCCTATTCAACGCGATTTGATAGGAACTGCATTTATTAACTGTTAATTTTTGTTGTATTTTTTGTTTGTTATCTTTGTAATCCGTGCTCAAGCCGTGTCGTAATTGGCATTTAATAGTGATGACATCGCCCAAGCTACTGATCCGTTGTTTGCGGACTGAGCTACGCTGGGCCACAAGCGCCCATGCTTTGATAGGTCGACCGGATAGGGTCCATAACTTGATGAAGCGGTTCGAGCAGGTGGATGCTCGAAGGGCCGTAGTGGAGGAGGCTTACGCTGAGCTCGAGGATTCGGATGTGGAGAAGGGAGTCCTGGACTCCTGCTTCGCGGACTATGAGCAGTTCTTGTGGCTCACGGACGAGTTGATCGAGGCTGAAGGCAGGTATGCCGAGGAGGCGCGTGAAGCTCGGATGAGTAACCTATCCAAGTCCTCTTTGAAGCAGCTTCAGCCGGAGCTGTTGGGACGACTCCCAACTCTGGACCTGCCAAAGTTCTCCGGGGTCCATTCCGAATGGCTGACCTTCGTTGGTCTTTTCGACAGCCTAGTGGACGCCCGGAGTGACCTGACCCCGAGCCTAAAGATGGCGTACCTCCTGGCCTCACTGGAGGGGGAGGCCCTGGGCGTCGTCGGCCACTTGAGATTGTCGGACGACGCCTACCAGACTGCTCGGGACCTCCTAGCCAGAAGATACGCCAACGTCCGGCGAATTGCAGACGAGCATGTTAAGCAGCTTCTAAGCCTCCCGCTGCTTAGTGACCGGGCCAGACTGCGTCCGGACCTGTTGGATCCAGTCTTGGTGGCCTGTAATACATTGAGGCGGCTGGGTTTACCAGTGGGCGAATGGGCTTTTTTGTTGCTCCGCATCGTGCTGTCCCGTCTACCTCTCGACCTGCGAATCCATTTTGAGGAGAGGTACGGCGGGGACGAGGCCTCCTATATTCCGCCCTTCTATGACCTGCTGCGGTTTTTGGAGGAGCAGTGCCGGCAGATCGAGAACGCGGCGGGCACCGTTGACGACTTGCGAGACGTGCCCAGTGAGAGGCTGAATCCTCCAGGCAAGTCGTCGTCAACCCCCCCCTGCTCTTATTGTCGAGCATCTGATCATCGGGTAACGTCGTGCCCGAAATTATTAGGTAAGCCGGTTCCAGCGAGGCGAACTATCGCCAAGGAGCGCCGCTGGTGCTGGTCATATCTGGGAGGGCACCTCCAGCGAGACTGTCCGCATCGACGGCCCTGTCTGCATTGCCAGGGCAATCATCATGCCGTTTTGTGCCTGAGTGCGAACGGCGTCTCCTCTCGGGGCTCTGCCAGGCCCTCGACCCCCACGGGCGGGGGCGCTCAGCCACGCCCTCTGCCGGGCGACTCTCGGCGCCCGCCGGCCAGCCATCAGGCCCCTAAGTTTGAAAGGGGCCCCTCCCCCGACCAGTCGGGGGGTAATTCCCCCAGGGGCGGGGGTGTCATCACCCCCCCTCAGCGTGTGGAGAGGAACTTCACGGCCACTCATCGGTCCGCTGGACCCTTCTCACTCCCGTTAGCTGAGTGGCCACGACTGGTGTACCACTGTTCCCCATTTGATGGAGGCGGCCCTGTCTAGCTGCCGCCTTAGCTCCCACCACGGCTGCCTCCACTGAGCCTTAATCCGTCAACAGTCCACTTGTCAAAATGTTCTGTTGCCGACGGCCTCAGTGAAGGCGTACAACCCGAGTGGCGATTGTTAGCGATCTCGGGTTCACGCCATGTGGCCTCCCCTTGGTGGTGGGAAGATTAGGGCCCATCTGGAGCGTTGAATCACGCTGTCAAGGGGTATTAGATTTGGTTTGGTCGAGCACTTAGTCAAAAAATACTTGAATTAAAATTAAAAAATGGTTTGGGCTTTCCGCGAAATTTTCCTATTTGTAGCGGTTTAAATTAAAAGAATTGAATTTAATCTACTCCTTTAAATGCTACTGCATGTGTTTTGTAAATATATTTAATCACTGTATTTGATTGTTGCGTCTGTTTGCTGAAAGGAAAATTTGAATTCATCTGAAATGGAATGGCGCACTATTTGAAAAATTATGTTTATGTTTATGATAGTGTTTAATCATTTTGCTTTGCGAAGAAGTAGGGCTGTCCCTTACGTTATTGTTTTGTTTAATTTGCAAGTTGACCTATGCGCATCGGTGATTAATTTGGTTGAATTAATTCTGTAGTTGCACATTGATGCTTTTGAAAAATTAGTTGAAATATGAGCATAGGGCTTCTTCTTCTTCTTCATAGGATTGAAATCAGCTGCCGCACTATTTTAGTAAATGATAATAGGGTGGGTGGCCTGGCTAGGCCTACTTGTTGAAAATTCATACTAGGGACTATCTGTGCGTTTCGTTCGGCTCTCCACAGACGACGTTCATGTGGAATTTGTGGGTGCTCTCTGCACTGAAGCTTAGGAGGCCGCTCGAGGCCGCTTCGTGTCGCGTCACTGTTTGCAGAGCTGATCCGGTCGGATTGCGGAACTAATCATAGGGGCACAGATAGGTGTTTGAAAGAGGTCGTCGGACTTCTGTCCAGTACAGGACTTGTTAAAGTGCTGCAATGCCCAGGAGGGGCATCCAGTGGAGACTGACCCACCGGCTTGCCACATTAGGGCTATTTTTTGAGGCGCTGGTTAGGGTTGCAAGATCTGATGGGATGCCTAAGGTGGCCTAGTTTGGTTGTAGATTCGGTCTTGCAACTTGCCTTCGCGACCTTGTCCCGCTGACCGGTTTGCTCGCGGACCTAAATCCTTATGTCCGGGACGGGGGTTTGTTCGCGCCAAACACTTTCAAGGATTGACGCGAGATGTCACTCGGCTCGGCGCGATACCGGTTTGACTTTCGGTCGTGCGAAAAACGCCCAAGGGCAGTCAGTCGTCTGTCAGGTGTGCTAACAATTGGCACGCTGCCAATTAAGCGCGGGAACTTGGAATAGTTAAGCGCGGACAGTAAAAATACGGTCTAGGAATTTTGTGGCGCGTATCCCTACTGGAGAGCTTCCCCAGGACTTATTGAGTCTGACTCAGAATCTGTATAGTGCATTCGACAATATTAGTTAGTGCGGCCTCTGTATTCTAGAATTAACTATTGCTACGCGAAACGGTAGTGACCTTTGACCCAGAAACTCCGGGCGTGTTTTGTGCGGTAACCTTATACCCCGCGATAGTTAGTGGCTTCTGTAAGCTAGTTAATAGTACGATAGAGTTAAGTGACTGTCATCGTGGTGAACCAGAAAGTGACTGTGGATAACCTCGAAAGGCCCCCTCAAGTTGCAGCGGTGTCGACGCTCGGGCTGCTGCCGACGGCTAAGGTCTAGGTTCAATCACCATCAGTCACACCCAGATACACACCACATCACCATTCTTTCCCTTGCACTACACAACCACATGTGACCTGACCGACTCCGGAGGGACCAGTCGCCTTGGATAGAGGTAAGTGAACTCCGCCAAATTTCTTCCGGTCGACTGGCCGTAGTATAACGCTCCCCCATATATTTAATGTAATTAGGAATTTCCACGTGGCCTTAGGAGGCCCGACCTACGTCTGTTCGGAAGGTCTTCAGCTCATGGGCCCCTGAAGATTGGATCCTTTAAGGGAGCAGCCGTAGGCCGTAACAATAGTATTAACAATAAAATATTTGCATTTTAAAAATACCTAGGCTTTTAAAGACCCCACGCGACCAACCGAGGGTTAAATATATTTACAAAACATATGCAGCAGCATTAAAGGGAGTAGATTAAATTCAATTCTTTAATCTCAACCGCTACAAATATGAAAATTTCGCGGAAAACCCAAAAGCATTTTTTAATTTTAATTTAAAGAATTTTTAACTAAGTGCTCGACCAAACCAAATCTAATACCCCTTGACAGCGTGATTCATCGCTCCAGGGGGGCCCTAATCTTCCCACCACCAAGTGGAGGTGATTCACCACGGCGTGAATCCGAGACCAATAGAGCGCAACCGCTAACAGTCGCCACTCGGGTTGTACGCCTTCACTGAGGCCGTCAGCAACAGAACATTTTGACAAGTGGACTGTTGACGGCTTCAGGCTCAGTGGAGGCGGCCGTGGTGGGAGCTAAGGCGGCAGCTAGCCAGGGCCGCCTCCATCAAATGGGGAACAGTGGTACACCAGCCGCGGCCACTCAGCTTACGGGAGTGAGAAGGGTCCAGCGGACCGATGAGTGGCCACTCAGTTGTGAGACTCACACACACACACTCAGAGTGAAGTTCCTCTCCA
Source organism: Parnassius mnemosyne (assembly GCA_963668995.1). Taxonomy (NCBI): domain Eukaryota; kingdom Metazoa; phylum Arthropoda; class Insecta; order Lepidoptera; family Papilionidae; genus Parnassius; species Parnassius mnemosyne. The sequence goes on along the minus strand of CAVLGL010000035.1, from coordinate 12,701,537 downwards.
CACGCTGAGGGGGGGTGATGACACCCCCGCCCCTGGGGGAATTACCCCCCGACTGGTCGGGGTAGGGACCCCTTCCAAACCTAGGGGCCCGGTGGCTAGCCGGCGGGCGCCGAGAGTCGCCCGGCAGAGGGCGTGGCTGAGCGCCCCCGCCCGTGGGGGTCAAGGGCCTGGCAGAGCCCCGAGAGGAGACGCCGTTCGCACCCAGGCACAAAACTGCATGATGATTGCCCTGGCAATGCAGACAGGGCCGCCGATGCGGACAGTCTCGCTGGAGGTGCCCTTCCAAACATGAGCAGCACCAGCGGCGCTGCGTAATAATTACGGGCACGACGTTACCCGGTGGGTAGATGCTCGACAATAGGAGCAGGGGGGGTTGACGACGACTTGCCTGGCGGATTCAGCCTCTCAGTGGGCACGGTTCGTAAGTCGTCAACGGTGCCCGTCGCGTTCTCGATCTGCCGGCACTGCTCCTCCAAAAACCGCAGCAGGTCATAGAAGAGCAGAATATAGGAGGCCTCGTCGCCGCCGTACCTCTCCTCAAAATTGATTCAAAAGTCGAGAGGTAGACGGGACAGCACGATGCGGAGCAACAAAAATCCCATTCGTCCACTGGTAAATTTAAGAGAACTATTGAGGTCATTCAGCATAGTGCTTAGGTCCTCCAGCGATTCTGCAATAGGGACTATATCGTCGGCAAGTCAAAGGTGAGTGATGTACTAGCCATTGATATTGATACCGTATCCTTTCCAGTCCAGAAGCTTGAAAACGTCTTCCAATGCAGCGGTGAAGTGTTTCGGGGATATGAAGTCACCCTATCTTACATCTCTCTGCAATTGGATAGGTTTCGTATTCTGGTTCTGTACTCGGATAGCCATCGTAGCCCTACTGTACAAACACTTCAGCACTTCGATATACCGACAGTCAACTTGGCAACGCAGAAGGAACTGCTACACCGCCCAAATGTCGACGGAATCAAAGGCTTTCTCATAGTCCACATACGCCAGGCATAGTGGCAAATTGTACTCCTCTGACTTCTGTACAATTTGTCGAAGGGTATGTATGTGGTCTATAGTGCTAAAGCCTTTTCGGAAACCGGCTTGTTCGGGAGGCTGTAAGTCGTCAAGTCTGTACGCGAGACGTTTGGTAATGACTCTCAAAAACAGCACGTAGACGCGGCTCAGAAGGGAAATCGGTCTGTAGTTCTTCAAGAGAGCGTTGTCGCCTTTCTTGAAGAACAAGACCACCGCACTTCTGCTCCACCTTTCCGGTGTAATGCCACCATGGAGGACGGAATTAAAGACCTTCTGAAGGACTTCAAGTACTGGTTTTACACCCGCTTTCAGAAGCTCTGCTGTAATTCCATCCTCGCCTGGGGCCTTGCTGTTTTTAAGGTGCTGGATAGTCATTCTAATCTCGCTCAAACTGACGTCCAGGATATCATCGGAATAATGTCGGATAAGACTCGCTCTTGGATCGTTACTCACACCTGCGTGTGGCTCCAAGGATGACGTGTACAGCTGCCCATAGAACCTCTCAATCTCACTCAAAATCTCAGGTGCCCCGTAAACGATGCTGCCACATTCCGTCTTCAGCTTTGACAGTTGGCTCTTTCTGGCAGACAGATCTCTGGCAAAGACTTTGGAGCCTTGGTTCCGCTCGATCGCTTTTTCAATACGAGCTGTATTGCAGTTGCGTAAGTCCCGCCGCATGCATTTGGAGATCTGTCTGTTCAGTTGCCTGTATGCTGTCAAATCTGTTGAAGAATGTAGCTTCATCTTTCGTCTAGGAGAGTTTTTGTGTTCTTCTGCGGCGGGTCTTGTAGAACTTAGCTCTGACCGCATGGACAGTTTCCACGAGCTTGTCATTCATATCGTCCACTTCATTGCAGTCTTCTAGGCACTGAAAACGGTTTTGTAACTCGAGCTGAAAGGTTTCGGGACTTTGGAATAGAGCACGAGGGGGACGGAGCGTTGACTTCATTAGACGAGACCTCTCCAACTTAACGTTTAGGTTCAGTGTGCCTCTAACCATTCGGTGATCGCTGCCGGTTTTCACCCACGCGATCATCATCTCATTTTTTGTCGAACCGTCGGGGCTCGACCAGGTCCACTTCCTGTGGGGTCGCTTCTGGAAGAAAGAGTTCATCATAAAGAGTCCCTCTTTCTCCATGAAGTCGGCCAGCTGCTGGCCCCTTGGGTTCGTTGCCCTTTTCCAAATTTCCCTACTTTCAGCTCACCGTTCTCTATTGTGCCTAGTTTTGCATTGAAGTCTCCCATTAACACCGTATAATATTGGGTTTTAGAGGAATGCATGGCTCTAGAGATATCCTCATATATTTCCTCCACCTCTTCATCGGGGTGTGCCGAGGTTGGTGCGTTGTATGACCTTCAGCGAATACTGTTTGGTGATTCTGAGTATTAGGTACGCAACCCTCGTCGACACACTCTCAATCTTTACAACGTTGTTAACGAGAGACTTGTAGACGATAAATCGACACCTCCTTGGGACAGATGGTCGCCCTCCCGGTGATAGAGCAAGTTCCGGATTCGAGGATTACCGTTTCCTCCCCCTCTCTTCGGACTTCGAATAATCCTATAATATGCTAGCGTAACTTGTCTATCTCTTCTTCCAGCTCCACAATCTTCTCGCCAGTCCTCAGGGTACGTGCGTTGTATGTTGCCAGGTCGAGTCGTCGTAGGTGGCAAACGAACCTCCACCGGAGATTCTTAGCACCCCCTGCCCCGCCGTAACCATGGTCTCCACCGTAGCCAGGAATAGCGAGGCCGCCGGAGACTGGGGGCCGTCTCTTTGTTACATTCATAGGGGGGTATTTGCCATAGTTGCCACGCTTGGCGAGCGGGTTGGCAACCGCAGTTTTTATTGTATTTTTGCTGTTATCAGGAAGATGCTGCTGCCCATCTCCTGCCTGTTTCCCTTTGTCGCCTTTTACAACACCCACGGGAAGATATGAGGTAGTGGATATTCTTAACCGCCACTACACGGCACGGCAAGCTTTATTTAGTTTTAGATAATCAATGACTTCTTTCAACATCTCCTTCATCAATCAAAGATTAATTTTATCAATTTTTTTTTAAAAAGCCAAGTTATCGTGATAAAATATAGCCTATATAGATTACTCCTGGCCATGCTCTCTATCTGTTCGTAAAGTTTCATTACAATCGAATCAGCCATTTCAACGATTAATCCGGGCAGACAGACAGACAAAAAATTTAAAATGGTTTTTCATGTTTTTTTTTTATAGGATAAGGGTGACAAACGAGCACACAGTCCACCTGATGGTAAGTGGTTGCTGCGGCCCATAGACATCTACATTTATCCTCTGTTACAAATCAAAATGTAGATGCGTTGTCACCCGTGAGGACTAAGATGGAATGCCTCATTTCCAGTAAAAAGGGCCTCCGGCCACCTGCACTCACCAAGCGAAACGCAGAGGTAAACCTCTACTTCACGCTGGTTTTCTGTGAGGTCGTGGTACCACCCCGGTTCGAGCCGGCCCATCCGTGCGACAGCAAAAGCTGCCGCGTGGCTCTACCGCTGTTATAAAGGCATGCAAATAACTCCCTTAGCTTAATATAATGTAATTTATAAACTTTATTTTAATATATGTTTTATCTATGTAAATTAGTTATATTTGATTACTTAAATCACCTGCCACTAATTTCTCACCACGCCATGGGTTGACTGGCAGAGAATGCAAACTAGCATTAAGTTCGCCCTTTGTAACCTGTTTATTAGTTAGAACAATAAAGTTTTTAAATAAAATAAATAAATATAAGGCAATTACTTCAATACAGACAAAAGCTAAAATTCTATTTAAATGTAATGATCTATAGATGCCTAATAAGACAAAACATTTCTACGACGAGAGTTTCCTTGTCCAACAGTAAGCTTTAACGTGCTGACGAAGAAGAAGAGCCCGATCTTGCTCTGTTCTTTTGCCACGGGAACTGGGATTTATAAAGGTCATACACATTACATGGTTTATTTTTACCATTTGCATTCTATGAAAATTCCGTTTGATGTATGAAAAATAGGGGGCCCTTTCGATGAAAGTATTTAAGCTGTTGTCATCGTTCAATTTTGGACAAACAATGAAGAGTGTTAACATGAATTAACAATAAAATATTCAGATTATAGTTTTTTTCTTATCTAGAACTTAATATTTTCGCATTATACACACGTATTATTGACTTGCAAATCTTTTCAATTTTTATAGAGATCGTGGGAAATGCCAGAAAAATGTTATGGCTTCCTATAGATGATTTAACTATTTCGTATACGTCAGGTGTAAAATATCTATTATGGGAGTCGACTGAGCCAAATACTCCATGCAACGGGAAAGAGAGAGAAAATGTGAGAGAGGAAGAGAACGGGAGAGAAGAGCAACTGTGCATTTTTTTTATAGGATAGGGTGACAAACGAGCACACAGTCCACCTGATGGTAAGTGGTTGCAGTGGCCCATAGACATCTACATCTATCCTCGTTTGCTAACCAAAATGCAAATGTGTTGTCACTCGTGAGGACTAAGACGGAATGCCTCTTTTCCAGTAAAAAAGAGTCGCCGGTTCTCTACACTCACCATACGAAACACAGCAGTGTTAAGCTGCTATTTTACGCTGGTATTCTGTGAGAGTGTGGTCCTTCCCCGGTCGAGCCAACCCATTTGTGCTACAACTATACTATTAATATAGCTGCAGCATGGCTCTACCACGCATGTCTAGCATATCGAGTTATTTATGAAGTACACCTCTATTAATTATATGACGCGGGTACTTTACTTACAATTTTTTGTTATCGGTATCAGATTTATTTGTCACTAGCTGTTCCCGCGACTTCACCCGCGTGTAATTTAGGTTTTATTCTTTTTTGCGACGGACCCTAATTCTTTTTCTTAAATACAAGTCGCTTAAGTTACTCCTTATAACATCAGCTGTCTGCCAATGAAAGTTCCATTAAAATCGGTCCAGCCGTTTCGGAAATTAGTCGGAAAAAACAGATAGACATATAGACAGACAGACAAAAGTTTTAAAAATTGTGTTTTCGTTATAAGTACCGTAGATACTTTCATATACATTAATAAAAAGCTGTTATTTTAACATTACAAACACACACTACAATTTTATTTGTTTGAATAGATAGATAATGTATTTATATTACTAGCTGTTCCCCGCGACTTCGCCCGCGTGTAATTTAGGGTTTTAATTTTGTTGCGCGGAACCCTAAACTTTTTTAAAAATATAAGTAGCCTGAGTTACTACTTATAACATAAGCTATCTGCTATTTAAAGTCCAGTCAAAATCGGTCCAGACGTTTCGGAGATTAGCCGGAACAGACAGACAGATAGACAAAAAATTTAAAAAGTATGTTTCTGTTATAAGTACCGTATATATTTTTTTATAGGAGAGGGGGCAAACGAGCATGCAGCTCACCTGATGGTAAGTGACTACTGCCGCCCATGAACAACTGCAGCACCAGTGGAGTTGCAGATGCATTGCCGGCCTTTTAAAAAGGAGTAGGCTCTTTTCTTGAAGGTCCCTAAGTCGTGACACTTTCATATGCATTTCGTAAAAAGCTGTTATTTTGACATTACAAACGGACACTTCAATTTTATTTATTTGTATAGATTGTAGAAATAATTGATTAATTTCAGATTGAGAAATACGATCAATTGTTATTGAGAGCAAGACATGAAATGACTTATATTTATTTATATTGTATATTATATATGTAGTCGATTAAAGTCTCTACGGTGAGAGTTGACAAAAAGCAGGATTATAACTCATAAAAATTTTCGGCCCGCGAATTATTTTTGCTGATATATTATATCAGCAAAAATAATTTTGGTAGAGCCACGCAGCAGTTTTTGCTGTTGCATGTATGGGCCGGCTCGAGCCGGGTTGGTACCACGACCTCACAGAATACCGGCGTGAAGTAGAAGCTTTGCTTCTGCGTTTCGTCTGGTGAGTGCAGGTGGCCGGAGGCCCAATTCCCCCCCCCCCCCATCAACATGGTAGCGGAATTACACGAAGAACTACCCCAGGAGGGTAACAGCACCCCTGGAGAATCCCTCGCTGAGCATCCACGACCATGTTATTCCGATCCTGAGCGTGGGTGCTCAGGCTGCCCCGCGTATTCTGAGGGGGGCAAAATTCCGCTCAAAAGCATTACTGCTAGGGGCAAACTGAGCAAGAACACCAAGGCGACCCCTGCCACGCTATCCGTGAATTTCTGCAACATCAGGGGACTTCACTCTAACCTAAACGCCGTCCACTACCATCTCGAGACGGCGAAGCCGGCCTTGCTCTTTCTGACCGAGACGTAGGTTTCCTCTCCGGCTGATATTTCGTATCTCTCCTACCCGGGGTACAAATTGGAGCATTCCTTTGTGCCTCGGGCTGGAGTTTGCGTGTATGTCAGAGAGGACATCTGTTCTCGACGCCTCGGCAGTCTTGAAGGTTCGGACCTGTCCATCCTTTGGCTACGCGTAGACAGCGACGACCATCCGCGCGTCTACGGGTGCCTCTATAGGTCCCATAGCGGTAATGCCGAAACAGACCGACTCATCGACCACGTCCAAATGGCTACAGATTTCTTGCTACAACAGGTCCCATCCGCAGAGATCGTGATCCTTGGCGATTTTAATGCCCACCATGCCGAATGGCTCGGTTCACGTCTAACCGATCATGCGGGGAGATCTGCTTATGACTTTGCCTTGGCATATGGTCTGACACAACTGGTTACTTCGCCTACGCGGATTCCAGATGTGGAGGATCATACACCTTCCCTGTTGGACCTTCTGCTAACCTCTCATACGGACGGATATCAGGTTTCCATCGATGCCCCTCTCGGCTCTTCGGACCATTGTCTGATCCGGAGTGTGGTGCCACTCACGCTCCCTTCGCGGTTGCGTTCTGCAGGTTGCCGCCGTGTTTGGCATTACAGGTCGGCGGATTGGGACGGAATGCGGTCCTTCTTTGCATCCTACCCATGGGGGCGGGTTTGCTTCTCGCCGGATGATCCCAGCGCTGTTGCTGACTCTGTCACTGATGTGGTGCTACAGGGAATGGAACTATTTATTCCATCATCTGTGGTACCCATCGGAGGCAGATCTCAGCCTTGGTTTGGTCGCTCCTGTAAGACTGCATTACGCAGTAAGCAGGAGTGTTATCAAGCCTGGGCTGCGGCTTCGGCGGCTCGGGATGTAAATACCAGCACACTTAAAAAGAAGTATAACTTCGCCTCCAGGTCCTTCAAAAGAGTTATTGCCAAGGCAAAGTCAGAGCACATAAGAAGAATTGGCGAGAAACTAGTTCGCCGTCCTTCGGGAACCCGTGCATTCTGGTCTCTCGCCAAGGATGTCCAAGGGAATTTCTGTAAGCCATCACTACCATCTCTGCACAGGGAGGATGACTCACTGGCCCATGACGCAAAAGACAAAGCCGACCTTTTAGGCTCCCTTTTTGCGTCCAACTCGACTCTTGATGACGGGGGGAAAACACCGCCGACCATCCCGCGGTGTGAGTGCTCCATGCCGGATGTGCTGTTCTCACAGCGCTCGGTTCGCAAAGCACTGCTCTCCCTGGACATCCAGAAGTCGAGTGGGCCTGACGGAATCCCCCCAATTGTGCTGAGGACGTGTGCTCCGGAGTTGGCACCGGTCCTAACGCGTCTTTTCCGGTACTCCTACTCCCAAGGCGTAGTCCCGAATTCATGGAAGACAGCTTTTGTCCACCCGATCCCTAAAAAAGGCGACCGCTCAGACCCATCCAACTATAGGCCTATCGCGAACACCTCCTTGTTCTCCAATATAATGGAATCCATTATTAACTGCCAGCTCATCCGGTACCTTAAGGATCGCCAGCTGATTAGTGACCGCCAATACGGTTTTCGTCGGGGTCGATCAGCTGGTGATCTTCTGGTCTACCTGACCCATAGATGGGCGGAGGCAGTAGAGTCCAAGGGGGAGGAGTTGGCCGTTAGTCTGGACATTGCGAAGGCCTTCGATCGGGTTTGGCACAAAGCGCTCCTTTCGAAGCTCCCTTCCTATGGGCTTCCCGAGAAATTGTGCAATTGGATCACCAGCTTCCTTGCAGATCGGAGCATCAAGGTCGTTGTAGACGGTGCATGCTCTGACTACAAGCCTATTAACGCTGGTGTTCCACAAGGCTGTGTGCTATCACCAACGCTGTTTCTTCTGCATATCAATGATATGTTGCTAACTGGTAACATTCATTGCTATGCGGATGACAGCACTGGTGATGCTCTATACACCGGCCGTGCCAATATTTCTCGGGAAAACGTCGCTGAGTACCGGAACAAACTTGTGTCTGAAGTCGAGTCTTTGCTGAACAAAGTCTCGGATTGGGGGCGACTAAATCTAGTCCAATTTAATCCTCAGAAGACACAAGTTTGCGCGTTTACCGCTAAAAAGAACCCCTTTGTCGTATCTCCTCAGTTTCAAGACACTCCCCTTCTTGCCTCAGCCAGTATCGGTATCCTCGGAGTCGACATATCGAGTGACGTGCAGTTTCGTGGTCATTTGGAAGAAAAGGCCAAATTGGCCTCTAAAAAGCTTGGCGTGCTCAGCAGAGCGGGACAGTATTTCATGCCGGCACACCGCCTGCTACTTTACAAGGCGCAAGTTCGGCCTCACATGGAATACTGTTCCCATCTCTGGGCAGGCGCTCCCCAGTGCCAGCTCCTTCCACTTGACCGCATCCAACGCAGAGCGGCTCGAATTGTCGACGACCGAGCCCTTTCCGATCGGCTCGATTCATTGGCACTGCGAAGAGATGTTGCATCCCTTTGCATTTTCTTTCGCATCTACCATGGGGAGTGCTCTGAGGAATTGTTCGGATTAATCCCAGCCGCCAAATTTCAGAACAGCGGCAGAACTCCCGATACCATCCACACCATCTGGATGATTGGCGGTCCACCACTGTGCGATTTAGAAGATGTTTTCTTCCTCGCACGACCTCCTTGTGGAATCGATTACCATCAGCGATTTTTCCGGACCGATACGACTTAGGGACCTTCAAGAAAAGAGCGTACTCCTTTTTAAAAGGCCGGCAACGCATCTGCGATTCCCCTGGTGTTGCAGTTGTTCATGGGCGGCGGTAGTCACTTACCATCAGGTGAGCCGCATGCTCGTTTGCCCCCTCTCCTATAAAAAAAAATATCAAAAATATCGCCGCTTCGCCGCTAAGGATTAAAATGCAGTTACGTTGATATCCGAAAGAACACTAACACAGAATGCCTCGTTTCCAGTAAAAATGGTCTCCAGATCTCTACACTCACCATGAGAACACAGTAGCTTTAAGCTGCTATTTTATGCTGGTATTTTGTGAGACCCTGATCTTCCCTCGGTCAAGCTGATCTATTTGGGGTACAACTATAATTAAGCTTTTGTTTTGTTTTTAACTTTTGTCACTTGTGATTAATGAATTATTTTTAATAACTCAAATACAACGCACATTTTCGGTGATTGAAGAAACTAATCACATATTCTAATTTACTATTAAAGGTTTTGTAAATATATTCCAAGTATAAGGCAATCTTTTTCGGCTACAGAAAATTCCATATAAAAATTTAGTGTTCGTAAAGACTTTCTTTTAAATAAATACTGTTAATGATCACAATGTAATAAATGATAGCAAAAAATGTTGCTGGACGTACCAGTTGCTCGTATAAATATCTTCAAGTACGCACCGGATGTTCGTGCAGCTAGAATGCTTAACATCGTATTAGACATATATATTTGTACATTGGAGGAATTCGAGAGGGTGACATTAAACTATTTGTCTTTGTTACATTAGTGTCCACATTGTTGCATTAGGCTCCACTCCTGTAATAACAATTGTGAGTCAGTAAATAAATAAATAAAAATCAAAAAAAAATTAGGCTATGAAACGTATGTTTGCCTACATTTTTAAACGATATATTCTTTATTATTAATAAATGAAAGAGCCTTTTTATATGCTTGAAATTTTAAAAATTCTTTTTTTTTTAGGATAAGGGTGACAAACGTGCACACAGTCCACCTGATGGTAAGTGATTGCTGCGGCCTATAGACATATATATCTACCCTCTTTATTCTATTACAAATCAAAATGCAGATGCGTTGTCACCCGTGAGGACTAAGATGGAATGCCTCATTTACAGTAAAAAGGGTCTCCGGTTAGTGAGTGTAGAGACACTCACCATACGAAACACAGCAGCGTTAAGCTGCTATTTTACGCTGGTATTCTGTGAGAGCGTGGTCCTTCCCCGGTCGAGCCGACCCATTCGTACTACAACCATAATATAGCTGCAGCGTGGTCGTGTATAGAAATTATCCTTTTAAAAGTAACCCCTCATAAGTCGGAATCAAATACACTGTAATATTATTGGCACTAAATACGAAGTTTTTGTTTTTATTTTCCTTTTATACGGTTGTGTTGTTTTGTAACTTTCGTAAGTGGAGTAGAATGTGGGTACAGAAATTATGAGAATCATAAATATATTAAATTTTAAGGACACAGGATGGGAATAGAAAAAATAAAATTAGCACTACAAGAAAAAGATGTAGGTTCTTTATTCACGCATATTTTCGTTTTTATATACATTGTAAAAAGTAGAATTTAAAACTTATAATTTGAATATATTTTTAGAACTCAATGTTCTATAGTGACATTCGAGATAGAGCCGAAATTATTGTGGTACCTGATTCAGAAATATTTTTAAATAAAATAATTGCTACAGAGAATTAGAATGCTACAGTCTTATATAACGATATTTCAGAGTAAGTTTTTAAATCGAATTTTAGGGAATTACTAAGAATTATTTGGTTGTACCAGTGGATGGTACACATTTAATTTATACTATTTTTTGCGCTGCCTTGTTATTTATAAAAGATCTTATATTACAATTTTAATTTTATAGGATAATTCTTATGGAAAAGTCGATGCGCGGATGTAATCGCTTATTTTCATGGACTGCTTATTACGATATTGATGATGTAAGTAACTTTATGTTTATAGTTCTACTTCTTCACAAGCCCATTAATCTCCGTAGCTTAACATGGGCAGCTTCCGTCAAATAAAGGATTTGCTGTAATCGCCACGTTTAGCAGGTGGATTGGCGATCGCTGTATCAGACTTGTACGTGCGACTCTGCTCCCTTCACATGCCTTTGTATTATTGAATATGTTTAAAGATAGAATAACTCAAATAAAACACACATAATTATAGGTAAGTGAGGGCCGTGTTTGTAGGGTTGTGATTTTCAATGAAAACCCAGCTTAGAACTCTTTAGTTGCCCTACTAATGGGTCAGCTCGACCGGGGAACGACCACGCTTTCACAGAATACCAGCCTAAAATAACACCTTAATGCCACTGTGTTTCGTATGGTTAGTGTAGAGAAACGGAGACCATTTTTACTGGAAACGAGGTACTTGTGTATTCCAACGTGACAACGTATCTGCATTTTGATTCGTAATCAAGGATAGATGTAGATGTCTATGGGCCACGGCAAACACTTACCATCAGGTGTGCTCGTTTGTTACCCTTATCCTATAAAAAATAAAATTATATCAGAAGTTCTAAAGTGCTATCCTATGTCTGAATATTTTTAACTTCCGTATCAGTTATTTGGTCTGAAGCCCTGTGCATACATTTATGAAGGAGTAAACGGTGGAAAAATATATTTCTCCTTAAAATTACAAATATCTATTGTTAACAAATTAAACACCTGCTTTCTACAATATGAACGCAGTTTGAATTTATTAGCAACATTAGTCAAAGTATTTTATATCGCTCACAAAATACATTAAGGTGTTTATTTTTAATAACTGTTTAATTCAAGTAAAAAAATATTATTAGAGTTTTTTACTTACAGCAACTAGATCCTTTTATATTTTAATTATTACATATTAACGAATAAAAACGGTTTGGTGAACTTGATTCTAAGAAATCTTTGTTCATGTAAGCATTAAGTTTCTGAGGTTTAATGCTAAGAACAACTTATTAAAGTCAGAGTAAATCCGTATAAATTGAACAGTCGGTAACTTTAAATATCGTTAAGCTTAGTTGCGAGCACATACGTTTAACAAATATGCTAAGACGAATATAGAAGTCTTATCTAAGTTACACTAACTTCTAATACTAGTTATTACAATCTTCATTTTCTTAATTAGTCTCTCATCCACGGTTGGAATATAGTAAAGTAAAGTTACAGCCTATATACGTCCCACTGCTGCGCACAGGCCTCCTCTTTTTTGAGAGGGTTTTAGGGCAAGGTAATGTCCGCTGCGCTGCCCCGATATGTGTTGGCGAACTTCACATGTTTTTTAAATTTTTTTTCTTATTTCTCAGATATACAGGTTTTCTCACGATGTTTTCCTTAATCGCCGAGCACGTGGTAAATCAACACTTGAAATTTCAATTAACAATTTCATTGGTGCCGGCGAGAATCGAACCCTAGCTCTCTTTATCCTTCAGATCGGAATGTCAGTAGTGGACGCATACTTGGCAGCAGAAAAGATGAAGGTTGGTACCTGCTCAGATAAAAACCTAGACAGGACATAAAATCGTACACCTAGTATCTGTTTTAAAGAATCATTTGATGTATTTTGAAAATACTTATGTTCCATGTTCTAAGCGCTCGCTGTAAATTTCACAGTACGCCACCGTTTCTTTTTTGTACAAAAACTGTCACAACTTTTTAAGTCAATCAATTTAGATACATAATACTATTATATTTTTATCAAAAGAATGAAATTGACATATTATTGACGCCTGTATTTTTAGATATAGCTGTCGCTTTAGTATAAATGCTGTCTACACTTCGTAAAGAAAAAGTACTTATCTTTGTAAAAAAAAAAAACCAAACAACAGTAACTTGAAACACTAACAGCTACTATATTTTTGATTTAACGGAGGAGAAAATATTGCGAGCTGAAGAATTTTTATAGTAATATCATTTATACCTTATAATAAGTTTAAAATAAAACCTAAAATAAAATGACGTATAGAATTTTGTTGTTATATTGTATTTATGACAAGTTAATTAATAGCAAAAAAACATTTTTATAAAACAACCTTTTATTTAAGTGCTCTAACAAACTTGAAATTAAATCAAACCCATCAATTTATTACATTACACAATTTATATAAAAAGCTTGGCACGTAATTTGTATCAATATTTTCAAGGCAAACTCTGTTTAGTTATTGGAAAGTCCAGTTGTACGTTCAAACTAAAAATGTTCTATGTGATAGATATATATTTTTAACGTATTACGATAGGACATGTTTATTGAACTACATATTTTTGTCGATACTAGAACTGCGGATCAATACGCCCGGGCGAAAGGACTCTCCTAAGCCTTTGTATTATATGGATTTGCGTACAGCAAAGGAGTAAAATAATTTGCCGGCATCTGTCTTTCATTCTGATACAATAGGCTTTTGTTAACGCCAGTGCACTTTGCTATCTTTGGCTGCATCACTAGTTATCAACAGGTGGGATAGTACTAAAGCTAGTTTGTACCGTTATACGTGGTATAGGCACGCTGCAGCTATCTTATGGCTGTAGCACGTACGGGTCGGCTTGATCGGGGTACTGTTTCGTATGGTGAGTGCAGAGGAGATCTTTTTACTGAAAACGAGACATTCAATCTTAGTCCTCAGGGGTAACAATACATCTGCATTTTGATTGATAATCAAGGATAAATGTGGATGTCTATGGGCCACAGTATCCACTAACTATCAGGTGGACTGTGTGTTCGTCGAATAAGGGTGACATTATAATTAAAAAAAAAGCACAGTCATATAACAGTTAATTAATTGTGTATATAAGGTTGTAGAAACTATATTTTAACTCTTTTAAAGAAAACAAGGATTTATTTATCTTTAGTTACATTGTCGCTTGATTTTATAATAACTAGTAAAGCATTTTCGAGAAAAGATTAACATGGATTTTTATAAAATATCAGACTCACTATTCCCTTGCCCGCAAAGTCCATCGGAACAGCAAACCAACACGACAAGAGAGAGATCAGGCGCAGGATCAACGGCTTTACATGATTTCTGAGGCACGGGGAGTGAAACACGGCCAAGTTTCTGACTCCGGGCTACTACTGAGTATTCCATGACAGCAAAACTCAATAACTGTTTTTTTGGTCCGACTTAGGATTCGAACCCAGAACCTCATGAGTATAACACATGAAGTTACATGATCACTAACAGCCGCACAACGTTTATACCTTTAAAAAGATTAGTTAGATCTTTGCGTTTGTGTTTATTTTTTGATAAGATTTAACTTGTTTATTTTTTGTCATGAGTTCATGCCAGATAATGGATTGCTCCAGCTACAACAACGTACTTTATAAACGAACTTCTAACGAGCAATTACCCAAACATAACGGTATTGAGGGATCTGGAGTATCTTTCCACCCGTAAATCCTGATGGCTACCACTACAGTTATACCGTAGTAAATTATTTTGGAAAATTTATGTTATTTTTGTTACTAAGTACAATATTGTTCGCGACGGTTTTAAAGACTTTAAGCAAAAGTGATGAAAAAATATTAAATTGTTTAAAAAGTGAAACTAATAACAAAATCGAGCGAATTCTGTATTAATATAGGTTTACAATGTGTTTACAATTCTCAATATACTTGAATAGCATGTCGTTTTTAATAATAGTTAATATAAACAACTTTAATCACTTAATAAAATTTCGACCAATCACAGCGCAGCATATCGTGGAACTTTCTAGAAGTTAATTAACTGCGCAATAGTTTATATGAAAATAATAAGAATATTTTGTGTTCTGAAAGAATTGTAAATATGATATTTAGTTAGCATATGGTGTATAGATGGCAATAGTAAAGAGATAATTTATGTAAATAAACGCGTTTGATAAATATAGTAAAATTAAAGATTTAATGTGCACTTTTGTTATGTAAATTTGGTACATTTTGATTAATAACTTTTTTAAATGTAAATATATTAAGTAACCCTTATCACATAATGATAAAGGACCAAAATGCCTATTTTATAGTGTATAGCGTGTTAGTGTAAAAATTAGCATTATATAGAAAAATTGCGATTTGTGCAAATTACATAAGGAAAATGTTTGATAATAAAAAGGCAAAACCGGAAATTGGCAAGCGGCTCTCTATAGAGTATAGCCGAAGTCTACCTTATGGGGGCAAATCACAGTAACATTGTAGTAGGAAGAACTACCAGTAACAAGCAGTAGTATCCGGTAGTAGCTGAAGTGACTAGTATCAGAACACAGTGAAAAGTTATAGTGAAATAGAAAAAGTTTAGCTAGCCGAAAAAGGTCGTAACTGAAAATCGCAGTTACACATAGTCGAAAAAAGTGGCAACTGAAAATTCTCAGTTGCATATAGTAAAATAGTGTTAGCTATCTGAAAAAAGTGGTAACTGAAAATTCGCCGTTACATATAGTGAAAAGTGTTAGCTAGACGGAAAAAGTGGTAACTGATATTCGCAGTTACAAAAGTATTAAATTCAACTAAATTTAGTTGATTAATAGCTGCTAGTCAGTAGTGTTAAAAAACCAGCTACTACCAATAGATATTTTTGATACTACCAATAGAAATTTGTTACTTCCAATAGATATTCGAAATTACCAATAGATATATTAGAAAATACCAATAGAAACTTGTTACTGCCAATAGAAATTTGATATTACCAACAGATATTTTGAAAATACGAATAGAAATTTTAAAAACCAATAGAAATTTTAATATTACCGTGTGTTTTAATTAAATCTGTTTTTGAAATATATAGTGAACAATCATAGTTGAACAACAGTGTTAAATAAATAAATAGTTATAATATTTCGCAACTAATTAATCAGTCGAACCGCTGGCCACTCCCTTGCTATTTTAATTTATAAATCGTGCATTTTTAATTCTGAACCTCAGTCCACAGTTCTCCAACAGCATACACAAAGGCGGTAGTGAAAGTATCCTCCAGAACCTATAGGTGTAGGACGTGAGCGGCTCGCGGAGTATCTTCGACAACATTTACTCCGGAGAGTTACGCCCGTCCGGCACATTCGTTGGTCCTTCGAGCCGGATCCTTCCGGTTATACTTCGAGCCGAGTCCAGCATTCGCTGGTCGTACGAGCTGAATCCCTCATCCGTTTGTATTTCGGAACCGGATACATAGACACTACCGTATTAAAGTCAGCAGAATTTTCAGAATCAAGATGCCGATCACTCGTTCGCAAGGAAGGGGAGCCATGGCGTGGACCGTCGGTCTGGAAGGAGGCCCGTCGGACAATACCGACGCCGTCCGCCACCAGATGCCACCACGCTCACCATCGACCACAGAGGGCGCTGAGGCGCCACCTTGCCCCCGCGATGGGGGGTACTCCTGCCCGGGCCGGCCGCTACAACCGGTACACCGAAGCAGATGAAACATATAAAGGGCAACGATGACATTCGATGTGCATCACCGCCAACAGTCCGGGAAGACTCCCGCACCGAAGAGCCACCCAGGGGCCACCGAGATAAAAGTATAAAGTCAAAGAGGACTATTCGGCCCAATAAAAAGGTTTTGAAGGCTCGTGAAGAAGTGCTGAGAATTAAATTGGAACTCGCACAAATTTCCTTGCAAATGGCCGAGGAAGAAGATGATTCGGACGACTATGATGAAGATGGTCACTCTAAAAGCGAGTACGTCCGATCTTGGCTCGAAAATTCTGTAGCCAAGCAAAAGCCAACTCATGGCGTCGCCACCGGAGGGGAGGCCCCACTAAACAAAACCTTCACAAGGCCACCCCCGGAGGTTGTCGACCTCAGTGAGCCGCAAAAGAAGCTCACAAACCATGGTTCGAAGGTTGATGAAGAAAGGGGGCTCCTACCAATCGTATCAGAGCCCTCCTACCAGGATCACGATCCGGAAGAAGTACCCAAGAATCCTGTGCCACTAAAAATTAGCCAGGAATCGAAGGTTGATGAAGACAGGGAGCTCCTACCAGCTGTATCAGAGCTCACCTACCAGGATCCCTATCCGGCAGATGTAACGAAGAATCCCCTGCCAACGAAGCCTAACCAGGCATCTGTCATAAATGAAGACAGAGTGCTCCGACCATTTATATCGGAGCTCACATCCGCTATAGCCGCACTCGCTGACAAACCAAAACCAGAGAGTGCATCGTCGCATACTTTCGCAGCGTCGAAAGCTATAATGACACTGCCGTGCTTTAGCGGAGCACATACCGAATGGCTATCGTTCCGTGCCATTTATGAAACAACCCGAGGCTACTTCAACGATATCGAAAATACTGCAAGACTACGAAGAAGTCTACAGGGAAGAGCCTTGGAGACAGTTAGTTCAGAACTTATCGGGCATGCTAAGCCGGATGAGATCATGCGAGAACTGGAGCTACAATTTGGGCGTCCAGACTCAATTGCACAAGCTGAAACCGAGAAGTTACGAGGATTGCCACGCTGCACAGAAGCGCCTAGAGATATTTGCACATTTGCAAGCAAAGTGAGGGGAAGCGTCGTCACTCTACGGGCACTCAAACGAGACCATTATCTCATCAACGCAGAGCTGCTACGACACCTTACAGACAAATTGCCCAATTCTATACGGGCACAGTGGTATAAAGTTTATACCGAAAAATACGACTCTAGGCCAGACCTCGGTTCTTTCAGCGAGTTTATCACCGAACAAGCTCGCTTCTGTAGTGCATTTGCGCCTCCCGAAATCATAAACGGGGCGCAGAACAATCGTTCAACACACAGAACGCACAAGGCAACAACTAAGCCGTCTCCAAAATGCAGCGTGTGCCAAAAGGAGGGTCATTACGGATCCGACTGCAGAAAATTTAAAGAAGCAGATATCGATAAAAAATGGGAAATTGCAAAACAAAACAATTTATGTTTCCGCTGCTTACGATACAGAAATCAAACACATAAATGTAAAATCAATAAGTGTGGTATAAAAGGATGCACCGCGACACATAATAGACTTCTCCACCGCAATAAAAAGGAGAAAACGGAGGTCACGCAAATAGAACCTCAGGAAACAGTTGCAAATTCATTCGCCGTGTCAAAGCATCACGCCTATTTAAAAATAATACCAGTCCGAGTAATTGGACCGGCGGGAGCTGTAAATACACACGCCCTGCTGGATGATGGGTCAACAGTCTCATTAATGGATGAGAAAATTGCCAAACAAATTCAAGCAACAGGGCGGTTGGACCCCTTTAAGATCACCGCCATCGGGAACAATACCCTCGATTCGCCGAACTCCCGACGAGTCAAAGTTTCGCTCAAGAGTCTCCACAGGAATAGGGTGCAATTCAGAGCACGCACGGTCGCCAGCCTAAACTTGGGGCCACAGACTGTGTGTGCAGCAGATATAGAAAAGTGTAGACATTTAAAAGACCTGGAGGAGCAATTAATATATGACTCCGGCAACCCAAAGATCTTAATAGGACAAGATAATTGGAGACTCCTGATAGCCACTAAAATTCGCAGAGGTCCGCCGCACCAACCAATCGCC
Organism: Parnassius mnemosyne; assembly: GCA_963668995.1. Lineage (NCBI taxonomy): Eukaryota > Metazoa > Arthropoda > Insecta > Lepidoptera > Papilionidae > Parnassius > Parnassius mnemosyne. The sequence goes on along the minus strand of CAVLGL010000035.1, from coordinate 12,682,984 downwards.
TCGCTCACAGAATTAGGATGGGTGCTACACGGGGCACACACTAAAGCCCCGTATCAGCGCGTCCACACGGCCAATGAGCTGCACACGAGCGAGGAGTCCATAAATGATCAACTCCGCGACTATTTCGCGCTGGAGTCTCTCGTAATCAATCCGAGAAAACCAGACTCCGATCCAGAGAAGAAAGCTGAAGATATACTAAAAAACAGCACCCGTCAGTTGGAAGACGGGCACATAGAGACGGCGCTTCTCTGGAAAAAGAAAGATGCCGAAATGCCTAGCAATTATGAAACAGCTATAAAAAGGCTCGTTTCAATCGAGAAAAAATTAGATCGAGACGAAAATCTAAAACAGAAATATAATGAACACACGAACCACGAGTGGTACAACGGCCCATCGTTTCTTTACAAAGAACCGTCAGCATGGCCCACCAAAAGACCCACGTCATCCGAACCCACCGGTGAGGAAAAATGCCTCATCATTACAGAATCACATAGAGCTCCGGTAATAAGAGAAGCTATCCCAAATCCAGCAAAATTTTCGAAATGGGAACGCTTATTGCGAGCGACGGCCAGAGTGCTACAATTTATTACACTCTGCCGTAAAACAACAGACAGGACCTTCTACAAAAGGACTAGAAGTAATGAAGAAAAAGATCCCGACTGGAGGAAAGCGAAAAACAATCCGCAACACCGCATACAGTCCTCCAGTCTAAGAAAAACCGCAGATGTCAAAAGGCACATCACACTCGAGGCCGAATTCATCAGAGAGGCCGAAAAGCTCTTAATACGTGTCATACAAGGGGACTCCTTCAGACAAGAAATAGCTGATCTCCGTAACGATAAAAAGGTCGCCCATGATAGCCGCCTAAGACCGCTACAGATAGAATTAAAAGACGGGATCATCGCGCTGCGAAGTCGCATAGCCGCCGCGAAGGGAGTCTCAAAAGATATGATAGGTCCGGCTATATTGGATGGTGATCATTACATCACCCAATTGTACATAGACTGGACACATCGAAGCCTACATCATCAGCGGAACCGAACCTACAATTAACGAGGTTCGACAACATTACTTGGTTATAAGACTTAGACCCACAACGAAACAAATAGTGAGCCAATGCGTACCATGTCGCATCAGAAAAGCGCAACCATCTGTGCCAGCCACCGGTGATCATCCCAGCACACGTCTCGCTCATCACCAGAGACCGTTTACTTTTACCGGTCTGGACTATTTTGGGCCACTCTCCGTCACAGTGGGACGGCAACATCAGAAAAGATACGTGGCTCTATTCACCTGCCTCACATCTAGAGCTGTCCATTTGGAAATTGTTGCAAATCTCAGCGCAGACTCCGCAATATTAGCTTTGAGAAGATTTGCAGCGCGCCGAGGGTGCCCCACCAAAATTCATTCAGATAACGGCACCAACATGCACGGCGCAGATAAGGAACTTCGGGAGGCTTTTAAAGAAGAAGCCAGCCGACGAGGCATAGTGTGGCGTTTTATAACCCCCTCCGCGCCTTTCATGGGAGGGGTATGGGAACGTCTCGTACGATGCGTGAAGACGGCACTATACACCGTCCTTCACGAAAGACATCCACATGAAGAAGTCTTAGCCACGCTGCTCTGCGAGGTGGAGTATACAGTAAACAGTAGACACTAACTCACATCTCCGTGGACAGCAACGACAACGAATCCATCACTCCTAACCACTTCCTCTTGGGAGGATCTGCGAGACTGCCGTCACCTGGAGTATTTAATGAAAAGGACATAAATAGCAAAAAGCACTGGCGACGCTCCCAGATACTCGCTGATATGTTCTGGCAGCGTTGGGTCAGAGAATATCTACCGGAACTTCAAAACCGGCGGGAGGCCCATGGTGGAGGCCCCGATCTCCAGGTGGGCGATCCAATCCTCATTGCTGACGGCCAGTTACCTCGTAACACCTGGCCACGAGGAAGAATTGAAACTGTATACCCCGGTGCGGACAGACAGATCCGCACTGTGGAGGTACGCACCATAAACGGCCTAATCAAGAGGCCAACCAGGAAACTCGTGCCGCTACCGAAGTAGAAAGCAACGTCGCTCACCGAAATGGATACAGCGCCACTACGATGAGATCTTCGCGACGCTGCACGGCGGGAGAGATGTTCGCGACGGTTTTAAAGACTTTAAGCAAAAGTGATGAAAAAATATTAAATTGTTTAAAAAGTGAAATTAATAACAAAATTGAGCGAATTCTGTATTAATATAGGTTTACAATGTGTTTACAATTCTCAATATACTTGAATAGCATGTCGTTTTTAATAATAGTTAATATAAACAACTTTAATCACTTAATAAAATTTCGACCAATCACAGCGCAGCATATCGTGGAACTTTCTAGAAGTTAATTAACTGCGCAATAGTTTATATGAAAATAATAAGAATATTTTGTGTTCTGAAAGAATTGTAAATATGATATTTAGTTAGCATATGGTGTATAGATGGCAATAGTAAAGAGATAATTTATGTAAATAAACGCGTTTGATAAATATAGTAAAATTAAAGATTTAATGTGCACTTTTGTTATGTAAATTTGGTACATTTTGATTAATAACTTTTTTAAATGTAAATATATTAAGTAACCTTTATCACATAATGATAAAGGACCAAAATGCCTATTTTATAGTGTATAGCGTGTTAGTGTAAAAATTAGCATTATATAGAAAAATTGCGATTTGTGCAAATTACATAAGGAAAATGTTTGATAATAAAAAGGCAAAACCGGAAATTGGCAAGCGGCTCTCTATAGAGTATAGCCGAAGTCTACCTTATGGGGGCAAATCACAGTAACATTGTAGTAGGAAGAACTACCAGTAACAAGCAGTAGTATCCGGTAGTAGCTGAAGTGACTAGTAGCAGAACACAGTGAAAAGTTATAGTGAAATAGAAAAAGTTTAGCTAGCCGAAAAAGGTCGTAACTGAAAATCGCAGTTACACATAGTCGAAAAAAGTGGCAACTGAAAATTCTCAGTTGCATATAGTGAAAAAGTGTTAGCTAGCTGAAAAAAGTGGTAACGGAAATTTCGCCGTTACATATAGTGAAAAGTGTTAGCTAGACGGAAAAAGTGGTAACTGATATTCGCAGTTACAAAAGTGTTAAATTCAACTAAATTTAGTTGATTAATAGCTGCTAGTCAGTAGTGTTAAAAAACCAGCTACTTCCAATAGATATTTTTGATACTACCAATGGAAATTTGTTACTTCCAATAGATATTCGAAATTACCAATAGATATATTAGAAAATACCAATAGAAACTTGTTACTGCCAATAGAAATTTGATATTACCAACAGATATTTTAAAACTACGAATAGAAATTTTATAAACCAATAGAAATTTTAATATTACCGTGTGTTTTAATTAAATCTGTTTTTGAAATATATAGTGAACAATCATAGTTGAACAACAGTGTTAAATAAATAAATAGTTATAATATTTTGCAACTAATTAATCAGTCGAACCGCTGGCCACTCCCTTGCTATTTTAATTTATAAATCGTGCATTTTTAATTCTGAACCTCAGTCCACAGTTCTCCAACAGCATACACAAAGGCGGTAGTGAAAGCATCCTCCAGAACCTATAGGTGTAGGACGTGAGCGGCTCGCGGAGTATCTTCGACAACATTTACTCCAGAGAGTTACGCCCGTCCGGCACAAATATAGTTGTGGGTAATATACAATTGTGAGTATAATACAGTTTCGTTTTTATTGTAAGATAATTTTAGTCAATTTGCGATATATATCTTTTGACTCAAATATGGCCGAGCCATGGTATACGTCACAACAAAATATTTCAAAGAGATATGAAGTCCGCGAACATGCATGATAGCAGCGTATCGGACACTTCCTTGGTCTAAAACCCTCTCAGAAATGAGAGTATGCTTGGGTCTAGCAGTGGGTCGCATAATATATAGGCTGTAACTTTTCTTTTATTTTTTTTTTCTTTAAAATTATTTTTATTCAGTTTGTAGTATTCGCGTTACAATAAGCAGTCTTAATATTAATGTAAAAGTCTCGAAATAGCAACACAGTGCTGGTGAGGCCTATAGAGTTTTTTTGTGAATCTCTATCTCTACGTGATATAATCTATAATGATGATATCCGCAATACCAGTGTAAACGACAAAGCCTCTCGGATCTGTAAGCTGAGGTGGTAAAAACTAACAAATGATAGGGAAAAATGTTCTAGAATAGCATCCTCGTACCGGAATACCGTAAGTGGAGTGTAGGACGTCCCTCAACGAGATGAAATGACTGCCTGGCAAGATATGTAGAGAGTGGAATGCATGTGGCATTACTTGGGAGGGGCCTAAATTCAGAAATAGACTTATAATGGTGATGATGATAATAATGTTAGTGCTACTATGTTTTATATGGTTCGTGACCGGTATCGATCAATAAGGCATACTGACTCTTAATCGAGAGTAAATATGTAATTGTTTATGAGCCACAGCATCATTGTATTTTATTATCCTTATAAATTTTATGTCGTTTTAATGTTGCTCATATTTAATATAAATACGAGAGGAGCATCACACAGGGGCGTGGCTGATGCACTGCGTCGTTGTGCTATAATTTTGTTGCAATGAGAGCCATACGATCACACAGGTGTCACAATGAAACGTAAATTACTATGACGACGCAACGCGAAATTAGCTTAATAACAGGGTGCGGACCGCGAACTAAAAATATTGTGGATTCGAATCCGCCTACTGTTGTTAATAACTCCTAACACAAGCATTTTAAGCATACCAGGAGTGGCTAAAAGGAATATTAGTAATGTAAAGAGCATTGTCTATATTTTTTTTAGAAAAATGAAAAAAAAAATGCAGAGACGCTGTTGACAAACGTTTGCGCACTGAACAAACATACGCATTGGCGCTCCAGCGATGAATCGCATCACGCTTCCCGCTTCTTCTTTCTGCTTCCCTAGTCTGTTACGCGTAAATTTGCTTAGCATAGTAAACAAGATGGCGTCAATTACGATCGACGAACTCATCGACTTTTTCAGTTGAGCTTGCCTCGACATTTGGGCTGTGTCTCTTGCATAGCGCTATGCTATGTCCCGCGTCCGAGCCCACGCCCGAGTCCGCGCCCGAGCTCGCGCCTTTAGCCGGCTCTTCTAGCCCGCGTGTCTGGCCCCTTACCAATCGTGCGGATCGACGACCCTATATCGCCGAACTCCGGACCCACTACCCCCGTGTCTACGACGCCGCGTCCCCCGCGCCTTCCTTATCAGACTCCGACATGGAGACCGACACGCGTGTCCCTTCCAAGTCCGAAGATGAAGGCTTCTTTTATATTATTCTAAGCCAGCGCTTAACTGCGATCCCACCTGATGGAAAGCGGTGATGTATTCTAAGATGGTAAAGCGCACTGACTTAATAAAAGCCTATTCACTCTTGCCTTGAAGACAACCACATTATATTCGGATGGAAACATGATAGCAATACTCCATGCACGACTGGACTTGCGCTTTATATAAAGTAAGCAACTATTCTGGGGTGAAGTATTGTCGTACCTTTACAAGGACTCCTAACTTTCTTGCAGATGCTTTGGCCTTGGACTCAATGAACCGCCCGAAGTTTATATGTGAGGATATCTTAACCCCCAACAACTGAAGGCCGTCGGTGTACTCCAGTGATACATTTCGAAAAAAAGAAGCCATTATGAGCTGGCTCCTTTTTGCAGCAATTTCACAAGATTGGCATTGCCTCATTCGGAAACTGCCTGTAGTGTGAGCCTGAATGACCCAAGGACTAGGTTGGTATCTTTCCACAACTGTGCTATCGTCTGCATAACCATAGATACCGGGCATTAGCAGATCATTAATATGCAGCAGGAAGAGAGTTGCGGAGAGTACGGACCCCTAAGAAACACCGGCGTTAGTCGCAACAGGATCGGATGAGCATCCATCGACGACGATCCGGAGAGACCGTTCACTCAGAAAGGCTTCACTCACTTTTTACGTGGTAGAGCCATGCTGCAGCTATATTAGTAGTATAGTTGCAGCACGAATGGGTCGGCTCAACCGGCGAAGGACCACGCTCTCACAGAATACTAGCGTGAAATAGCAGCTTAACGCTGCTGTGTTTCGTATGGTGAGAGTAGAGAACCGGAGACCCTTATTACTGGAAAAGAGGCATTCCATTTTAGTCCTCACGGGTGATAAAACATCTGCATTTTGATTCGCAAACGAGGATAAATGTAGATGTCTATAAGCCACACCAGCCACTTACCATCAGATGGACTGTGTGTTCGTTTGTCAACCTATCCTATAAAAAAAAACTTTACGGCCACTCGGTCAGAAACTGTTACGCCAGGCCTAAGTGCGTCAAGTGCCTAGGTGACCGCGGCACCACTGACTACTTCCGCATACCTGAGAAGGTTAAACCTCCGAGCTGCATCAATTATCGCAAAGAGGGGCACCCAGCTAACTATCGCGGAAGACCCAAAACGCAGCGAAAGAAGAAACGCGGATATAAAAGTCGTCCTGGATGCGCGGGCCAAGCTAGTGTGTCTCTCTCTCGGCTGTCAGATCCCAAATTTGCACCAACTTCGGTGTCCACTCCCTTGCCTAAATCGCCACCAAGCCCACCTATGCCGCTGGGGTCTCCGTGCCAGGTGCTAGCCCTCCCGCGCAAGGTGCTAGCCCTCCCACGCCTTCTGTGATGAAACTCAAACCTGCAGGCTTTACCAAGCATTGGGTTTGGCTGTGAGGCAAAAAGTGCTGGAGCACTTGTTGTCTCGCGGTCGTAGTTCCGCCTCTCCAGGCCTCCAAACCGAATACCGTCCTATAAAGTTTGTCTTCCTTCGCCACTGACTTTTCTCTAGTCTGCGGCTTTATCAGCAACATTAACGTTGCTCTTTGGCCTGCAAAATTCTTGGAGCCACCACACCTCAGGACAAGCTCAACGCTACGAATGAGCATATAGGACTTATCGATGCAATCAGGTCTTTCCAGTGCGCCTAATTAACTTACTAAGTATCAGAATGGCAGTACAATAGTTAGGTAGAACTAAACCACGCTCTCTGTCTGTCGCCTTCTTTAACGCGAACGGCCTCAAAACAAAAAAAGACGAGACCTTTCTGCGAAATCATGATGTAGATGTTATGCTAGTGCAAGAGACCTTTTTGAAACCGAGCCATCGCGATCGCAAACTATATCTTAGCTTGAAATGATAGGTTGACCAGCCGTAGAGGTGGCACCTTGATCTACTACAAATGTTTTTTTTTATTTTAGGGTAAGGGTGAAAAACGAGCACACAGTCCACCTGATAGTGATTGCTGCGGCCCATAGACATATACATCTACCGTCTATTACAAATCAAAATGCAGATGCGTTGTCACCCGTGAGGACTAAGATGGAATGCCTCATTTACAGTAAAAGGGATCTCTGGTTAGTGAGTGTAGAGACACTCACCATACGAAACACAGCAGCGTTAAGCTGCTATTTTACGCTGGTATTCTGTGAGAGCGTGGTCCTTCCCCGGTCGATCCGACCCATTCCTGCTACAACTATACTACTAATCTTATTTAGATTATTCCAATAAGTATTCATCATCAATATCATCATCACAAATCCTTGCAATGTATACCGATAGACGCTCCGCCCCTAATAAACATTGAAGTGTGATTTTGTAGGATAGCTTTTTTTATAGGATAGGGTGACAAACGAGCACACAGTCTACCTGATGGTAAATGGTTACTGTGACCCATAGACATCTACATCTATCCTCAATAAAGACTCAAGATGCAGATGCGTTGTCACCCGTGAGGACTAAGAAAGAATGCCTCTTTGCCAGAAAAAGGGTCTCCGGTTCTCTACACTCACCATACGAAACACAGCAGCGTTAAGCTGCTATTTTACGCTGGTTTTCTGTGAGAGCGTGGTCCTTCCCCGGTCGAGCCGACCCATTCGTGCTACAACTATATTACTAATATAGCTGCAGCATGGCTCTACCAGCTCTATCTGGCCATCCACCACTAACCATTGTTTCAGCGTACATACCACCGCGTAAACAAGTATTAGAATCCGATACCTTAGATTTATTAAATCTATAAGTCCAAGTGAAATATATAATAGCTGGAGACCTAAACAGTAAGCACTCCTCCTGGAAATCACTTACCAATAACATGAATGGAACAACTTTGTTCGATTTCTCGGAGCAACTAAACTACGATGTGAACGCTCCTGAGACTCCAATTTGCTACGCATTCTCCACCAGACATCGACCGGACATCCTCGATGAAGATGCACGAGGGTGATACTTAAAGTTCTTAGAAAATCAAAAACTGAACAAACTAGCAAGTTATTAATTTTATTACATCTTTTCAAAATAGTGTCCATTTACATCATATATTGCTGCATCCGATGGAACTACTGAGAAAAGCACTTGCCCACTCGTCCTTAGGGCTCCCTTCGACGGCATTTTTAAAACGCAGCCACTGCTTGCTCGGCGTCCATAAAACGTTTTCCTTGAAGTTTTTTTTTTATTTTCGGAAATAAATAAAAATCACAAGGTGCGAGGTTGGGGCTATATAGTGGTTGACCCAGAAATCCCACGTCTGGCGTCACCACGTAGTCGATTGTTTGCTTGGCGGTGTGTGATGAGGCGATGTCGTGGTGAAGTTGGATCATATTGCGAGGTCGTTCCTTCCGAACTTTTTCCAAGACAAGTAGCAAACAATTGTTAGTGTACCACTGTACACGAGTTGTTGAGTAATGACCTGTCCTTCATATATATCATAACAATAAATCTAGCTTTCGTCACCCGTAAGTATGTCGAACACAGCATTTGAGTGACCTCCGTTAAATCTTTGAACCATTTCATGACACCAATCAACACGACAGAGTTTTTGGACCCCTGACAAATTATGAGGAATCCACCGGGCACAAAGCTTCCTAACCGTTAAATGTTCATGGAAGATTTTTATTTATTTTTTATTTATTAACCGATGCCTAAGCTGTCCAAATCTGCTGATAAGTCCTTCTTTTGTCAGTCTCTATCATACGCCACACAACACTGATGTTATCTTTAGTCGTCGCCGTGGAAGGTTGTCCCTTACGAAGATTATCGGAGAGATTGGTGCGACCACGTTTAAACTCATTAAACTAGTTGTAAACCTAATCCCAAGACAAATCGAAGTCTATCATAACTTTCTTGTTAGCTTGAATGACATCGAAAGTCATAAAAAATCACTGTACGAAAATTTTCTCGCGTTAAATTCATGCTGACGTGACACAGACAATTTTCAATTTACCGATAAATCGTAAACAAATAACAAATTAATAAAATACATACACAGTAATATTGGCAAAGAGTTCCTTTTTAAAAATTTGAACTTATTTTTTTATTATATCGATTACAAGTGGCCAATTCTAAAAACACTCTGTGTCGTCCTCGTGATGCTGTCGATATCATCGATCGAGACTATCTTAGAGCGAGTCTCGGACCACAGTACGGTCTTGCTGCAGCTGGGCTAGCCTACTGGTGAGGTCCTTCTTACCAAAACCATCGTAGACTGGCGTAAGCTCGAGGTCAAACCCGAGTCTACGACCTTACCAGCACTTAGATAAAATCCCCGATAAAAAAGACTCTAGAGATAGCCAATTAGGCGATTGGCCCACCTTTACTCAGCGGTCTAACATTGTCCTCATAAGGTTCGGATGTCGAGAAATCATTACACGAAGTTTCGGAGACACATACGGCAGATCATGAGAGCAAAAAATACGGTCCTAAAACACTACGACCATTATCGCATAATAGATAACAAATTTTGACTTCACAATCTCCAAAACGAGGTAAATTAGCGCATAACCGAGTTTAGGCATGACAATTGGGAGAACCTGCTACAGTTCAGTTCGGCTGTAGAGCAGTTCGGCTTCAGTCCCGGACCCTCGTGCACCATCGCCTTACAGAGTACATTCTGAAAGGTTTCAATCTCCCAAAAAGAAGCAATAGGACCACTAGAACGAACAGCGCACTATTCTTCGATGTCGCAAATGCGTTTTACAAAATTTAGCACGACGGCTTACTTTACAAGCTGTATAAACTCATCATGCCTGATAGGATCACTCACATTCTCAGAACCTTCCTTGCCAACCGCTACTTTTACTATCGAATAGAGTGCACTCGATCCTCGGAATACCTCCTCAAGGCTGGAGTCATTCAGGCCTCAATCTTCTCCCTACTCCTCTTTAGAATCTTCACAAGTGACATTTCGAAGAACCCAGTAGTTAATACTGCTCTTTTCGTCTTTGACTTGGCACTTTTCGTAAAAGAATGCTCGCCCAGATTCTCCAAATAGCCGTCAACTGCTTTGGCGATTGGTTCCGCTTATGGAAAATCGAAGTGAATCCTGAGAAAAGTGTGGTAATATACTTTCAAAGGAACCCCACTTTTAACCGACAATTAAATCTAAAAACATCGTTAAACACGATCACCCTATATGGCTGCCGGATCCCCTGGCAATCAACGGCCAAATACCTAGGGGTCTCATTCGACCACAGCATGACCTTCGCGAAACACATTCGCAATGTCCGCAACCGTACCAAATTCATTGCTAGTATTAATAGCAAGAGCAAACTGTCCTAAAGATACAAGCTCCATCTATACAAAACACGCATAAGACCTGTCATGTCATACTCTAAAGTAGCTTTCGCCCACTCCCACATTTACTCACATAATCTCTCCATTTTATAGCCTATAACCTGAATTCTATAAAGCTGTAAGAGCCGCATAGGCTAACAGCGTTAACATCACAGAAACTAGAGAATCATATAACGACGTTGCATCTCACCGTGTGGCATCTCATTAAGATTTGTATGTAGAACGACACAACGTCACTGCTTAGACGCAATGCACTGCCACCGTATCGTGTAGTCTAGCTCTAAATTGTGTTATTGCGTATTAAGACTACTCCATTCTTATGATTTTTTATTCGTGTTCATAAATAATTAAAGGATGCTTCCCTCAGATTATAAAATGATTAACACGATCGCTAATAACAATTCTCTTTATTGCAATAAAAAGGGAATATCTTTAAATTTCGTGTTTTGGGTTTACAAGTTTGACGTACGAGTATTTATTGTTATCATCGTAATAATCTAGGATAATCGTATTATGATGTATTAACATTAATGGACTATCATAATAATTTTGTAGTTCACCAAACATTTTTCTTATTTTAAGGATCGTTTTTGGAGGAAAGCTGCGGGACGTTAGTCTACTTTAAAAGTAAATACTCTTATTTGGTTGGTATTTTCATTTTTCTTATAATACAAAGTTGAGATGGAGGCATATAAGAATATATGCCCCCATCATCTCGTCACGTGATATCTTAAGAAATAACGTAGGAATTTTCTAGGAAAACTTCATGGCCTCCGACAAATGGCGATATGTATTCATATCCGATGTAAAATACCGACACGGGAAGGTGTGTCAAAAGTGCGAAACGTGACAAAATACGGTCGGAAATCCGCCTGTAAAACATAGTAATTATGACAAAAAATTTAGCAGCAGACTCCAGCAGTAGACTTTTTAGGGATTGATGTGTAGAAGAAATAGTTTGTCTTACATTCTCCACTCAGTATCCAATACCTCATATCATCTCGTGAGTTCTTATGGAGCAGGATATGTGTAGCAGAATCTTCCTGATATCAAAACAAAACAATAAAAAAACTGCGCCTGTTAAGCGTGCCGTAATCTAGTGAAAATTATCCCTCTATAGGCAATCTATGGGAAATATTTATATTGAGTAGTGTACTTTTGATAGGCTGTAATGAATTATTGAATGATAAATTTTACATGAGTAGAGTTTCCAAGAACAGTGAGATAAACAATGTTCAAGAAAAGATATACAATTTTGTTTTCCTTTGGACGCCAAATTAGAATACTCATGTATCTTGGGTTCCGAGAAATGATGAAGTGAATGAGTAGGAAGATATGGATTCGAACTTGTGTTTTTGATGTATGTAAACCTTAAAAATACTGAACGTAACGTTGTTCTTATTGATATAAAAATTTCAAGAACATCGAAGATAGATTTAAACGCAGTTGTTGAAGGCAATTCATACAAAATACAAGTCAGTCCTGAAATAATAATTATCATGTCACCTTAATAGGGATTTTGGTTAACAAACGAAATCAAGTTCCATTATTCAGTGTTCGAGTAATTTAAGCCAAGCTGCGGCTTCCGATGCGTAGCGATATTACGATCTCGATTCCGCTAGATGACGGGTTTAGCGCCAATAGCGCAAAACTCATAATATATTAATCAATAATCGGTAGTTGTAATCTATATATTAAGATATAAATAGAATAGGATAACATATTACATCTACTCTTGTCCAGCTGTCCGAATTTATAAGCAATAGGAAAAGAAGACGCCATACTGCCATTATAATAAAAAAAAAGCAACTTTACCTTAAAGTTTTGTTTTTTGTTATACAAAATATTTTTTTAGAATACTCGTCATCGGATAATCCTTGTGACTATCAAACATACGCCAGATCGCAACCATTTTCTGAAATAGAGACCCGTTCTTTATCGTCATACATTGAGAGTATAAGCAACTTACTGGCCTATATATCAGTTTCCATTCTAACGCGGTGATGTTATTGGTCCCCTATTCAGACTCCACTGAACATATTGATAATTCATTAATAAGTCTTGTTTCTTTTTACTTCACTGCTCTAGTAGCACGATAATAATTTCGAGTGTGTGTATGTCTATTTTTTTTACACACTTTATAACCTGAACCGTTTTATGTATTTTAACAAATGGGATACCGTAAGATTTAATTTATAAAAGCTTTTACAAAAATTTTTTTTTTTTTTTACTTCGCAAATATCCGCGTTATAAAATAAAATGATGTGTCTTACCTAGTATGAAGAAGCACCTCCCGCCCTCCCTCAATTGCGTGCACTAACCCCGTCACCACTAATCCCAGCACCGCTACTTCCAACACCACTACACTAGGCAAGACACACCACTGACGATAATACGACACGTGTTTCGCCTCTACACGAGGCATCCTCAGGTGATATAGACTCTACGGTGGCTAACCGCTAAGTGAGCGGCGAGCCAAAACAAGTGCCTTTTATACAAACCGATGATGCAACCGCTCTCTACCTAACGAGCGAGCGATTGCGTCATGCGATAAAACATGCGACCAATCACCGCTGGACTTACGCAGCCGTTTGTAAAATTAAAAACAAACCGCCGCGCAACGCCCACATTATTAGTGAGCAGGCTTGAAGATATTTAAGAGAGGTGAGTTAGTAACATTTGTTTGTTCATTCAGCAATGCAACGGTATTATTATTACTTTTTAATATCTCTAACTGTTCCAGCACACACAGACGCAGCCCTTTATTACACGTATGTAAGACTTTAAAGGAGTGGTCGTTGGCTAGGTTGTGTCCAGTGTCCAAAAGATGTTTGGCAAAATGGGATTTATCGGGATTGCAATTCCTGTACGCGGCTAAATGCTCTTTATAACGTGTCTCGAAATTGCGACCAGTCTGACCCACGTAAACGGCGTGGCATTCGTCACAAACAAGTTTGTAAACACCTGACTTTTGACGAATATCTAACTTATCTTTACTATTACAGATATTTCTAAGAGAATTGTTTGTTTTGAACGCCACATGAACGCCGTTTTGTCGAAGAGTATTAGCTACTTTTTCAGATATGGGGCCTAAGTAGGTCAAACTGCTCACATATCGATGAACACTTTGAGGTTGAACCGCGTACAGAGAGTTGCGAATAACATGCTTTTGTTTCTTTTTAATTAAATTGTTAATGAGATTTTTTGAAAAACCGTTAGAGACCGCTATTTGATAAATTATATTAAGTTCTTTTAAATAATTTTCTTTACTTAATGGGACAGTGAACAAACGGTTAATGTAACAATAAAAAGCGGCTACTTTATGTTGCCATGGATGACATGATGACGCGGGGATGACCGTGTCGGTGTGAGTTGGCTTTCGATAAATTTGGAAAACATGTGACGATTCTTTTCTTGTTATTGTTAAGTCAAGAAAATTAAGGGAACAATCTTGTTCCAATTCAAGTTTAAATTTAATTTTGTCATGGACTCTATTTATTTTATTGAGGAAAACATCCAGTTGTCTCCTTGTGCCAGTCCAGCAAATAATTATGTCGTCTACATATCGATAGTAATATAAGATATTTTGATTGACAACTATATGTTGTTTTTCGAAATTATCCATGAAAATGTCCGCCATAAGGGGACTTAGAGGGGACCCCATAGCTAACCCTTCTTTTTGTAGATAGAAACGGTTATTAAACCGGAAATAGTTTTGTTTCATACAGAGAGAGGTTAAGTTAAGAAGATCATTTGTTTCCCCGGGATGTAGACGACGTTTTTCAAAGAGATCTGCGAGTATACGCAAACAGTCAGGGGATGGGACATTTGTGAAAAGACTATCAACGTCTAAAGATAACAATATGGATTTAGGAGGAATACGAATATCTTTAATTTTGGAAATGAGATCTAAGCCATTTTTTAGGCTGTAAGTGGGGTTAAATCCAGATTTCTCTCGAAGGAGGAAGTTTAATTTTTTAGCAAGGAAATAAGCTGGTGCACCAATATATGAGACAACTGGACGAATAGGAACATGTTCTTTATGTATTTTTGGTAACCCATATAAAATGGGTGCTTGAGGATTCATTGGAACAAGATTGCTCCGAGACAAGTTGTGATCGGGAAAAACATATGATGACTGTTGTATACATAACTTAATATCCGAAGTAAACTTTTTGGTTGGGTCAGACTCCAATAGCTCAAAGTCATCACCTTGGATAACATCGTTAACTTTCTGGCTGTACCCACTACTCTCCATAATAACAACAGTATTGCCTTTATCGGCTTTAGTAACAATAAGGTCGTTTTCCCTTATTCTCTGCTTTAGAGACTTAAAAACAGGGAACTCAGGATTGAAATGGGAAGACGTGGGCACAGCCCGAATTTCATTAGCTACCAAACTTTTAACGATGTTATCTTTCTTCCCGATCACAACAGCCACCTCCGCGTCAACAGCCATAGTCTCTAACGATTTTTGGGAGACCGAAGGTGTTAAATTATACTTTAGGCCTTTATGTAAAAGGGACAACTCATCTGTTGGAAACTGGACATCGGAAAGATTTTTAACTCGGGGATAAAATTGGTGATATTCTGTATGTATGTCGTTATTACGATTACGGGATGAAGAGGATACAAGTCGTTGTAATTTACGGGACTGAATTTGATATTTCTCATAAACAGCCATTGAAGCAAGTTCTCTGGCTTTCCCATCCAAAATATCAAATTCAATATTATGTAATTTATATGAAAGTTCAGAGTATAATACTTTAAGGTGGATTTTTAAATTATCTCTATTGGAAAACCAACGACGACACTCCTCATTAAGCCAGATGTTCTGAGCTTTAGAAATAGCAATACTGGCCGCTCGACTATTTGTGCTGGAACGTATTTGAATATAATTGGGAATAACATGAAGTTGTTTGCACTGCTGATTGAACCAAACATTTTGGGCAGCAATACGATGGAGTTTTGTTAATTTGACATAGAGTCTTGCCTGGTCGGCCGTGCTAGCCTTTTTAATATAATTAATAGAATCAGGCGTTACTTTGCGGAAATCCATTATATAAAAGCTTTTACAAAAATTTTTACTTCGCAAATATCCGCGTTATAAAATAAAATGATGTGTCTTACCTAGTATGAAGAAGCACCTCCCGCCCTCCCTCAATTGCGTGCACTAACCCCGTCACCACTAATCCCAGCACCGCTACTTCCAACACCACTACACTAGGCAAGACACACCACTGACGATAATACGACACGTGTTTCGCCTCTACACGAGGCATCCTCAGGTGATATAGACTCTACGGTGGCTAACCGCTAAGTGAGCGGCGAGCCAAAACAAGTGCCTTTTATACAAACCGATGATGCAACCGCTCTCTACCTAACGAGCGAGCGATTGCGTCATGCGATAAAACATGCGACCAATCACCGCTGGACTTACGCAGCCGTTTGTAAAATTAAAAACAAACCGCCGCGCAACGCCCACATTATTAGTGAGCAGGCTTGAAGATATTTAAGAGAGGTGAGTTAGTAACATTTGTTTGTTCATTCAGCAATGCAACGGTATTATTATTACTTTTTAATATCTCTAACTGTTCCAGCACACACAGACGCAGCCCTTTATTACACGTATGTAAGACTTTAAAGGAGTGGTCGTTGGCTAGGTTGTGTCCAGTGTCCAAAAGATGTTTGGCAAAATGGGATTTATCGGGATTGCAATTCCTGTACGCGGCTAAATGCTCTTTATAACGTGTCTCGAAATTGCGACCAGTCTGACCCACGTAAACGGCGTGGCATTCGTCACAAACAAGTTTGTAAACACCTGACTTTTGACGAATATCTAACTTATCTTTACTATTACAGATATTTCTAAGAGAATTGTTTGTTTTGAACGCCACATGAACGCCGTTTTGTCGAAGAGTATTAGCTACTTTTTCAGATATGGGGCCTAAGTAGGTCAAACTGCTCACATATCGATGAACACTTTGAGGTTGAAACCGCGTACAGAGAGTTGCGAATAACATGCTTTTGTTTCTTTTTAATTAAATTGTTAATGAGATTTTTTGAAAAACCGTTAGAGACCGCTATTTGATAAATTATATTAAGTTCTTTTAAATAATTTTCTTTACTTAATGGGACAGTGAACAAACGGTTAATGTAACAATAAAAAGCGGCTACTTTATGTTGCCATGGATGACATGATGACGCGGGGATGACCGTGTCGGTGTGAGTTGGCTTTCGATAAATTTGGAAAACATGTGACGATTCTTTTCTTGTTATTGTTAAGTCAAGAAAATTAAGGGAACAATCTTGTTCCAATTCAAGTTTAAATTTAATTTTGTCATGGACTCTATTTATTTTATTGAGGAAAACATCCAGTTGTCTCCTTGTGCCAGTCCAGCAAATAATTATGTCGTCTACATATCGATAGTAATATAAGATATTTTGATTGACAACTATATGTTGTTTTTCGAAATTATCCATGAAAATGTCCGCCATAAGGGGACTTAGAGGGGACCCCATAGCTAACCCTTCTTTTTGTAGATAGAAACGGTTATTAAACCGGAAATAGTTTTGTTTCATACAGAGAGAGGTTAAGTTAAGAAGATCATTTGTTTCCCCGGGATGTAGACGACGTTTTTCAAAGAGATCTGCGAGTATACGCAAACAGTCAGGGGATGGGACATTTGTGAAAAGACTATCAACGTCTAAAGATAACAATATGGATTTAGGAGGAATACGAATATCTTTAATTTTGGAAATGAGATCTAAGCCATTTTTTAGGCTGTAAGTGGGGTTAAATCCAGATTTCTCTCGAAGGAGGAAGTTTAATTTTTTAGCAAGGAAATAAGCTGGTGCACCAATATATGAGACAACTGGACGAATAGGAACATGTTCTTTATGTATTTTTGGTAACCCATATAAAATGGGTGCTTGAGGATTCATTGGAACAAGATTGCTCCGAGACAAGTTGTGATCGGGAAAAACATATGATGACTGTTGTATACATAACTTAATATCCGAAGTAAACTTTTTGGTTGGGTCAGACTCCAATAGCTCAAAGTCATCACCTTGGATAACATCGTTAACTTTCTGGCTGTACCCACTACTCTCCATAATAACAACAGTATTGCCTTTATCGGCTTTAGTAACAATAAGGTCGTTTTCCCTTATTCTCTGCTTTAGAGACTTAAAAACAGGGAACTCAGGATTGAAATGGGAAGACGTGGGCACAGCCCGAATTTCATTAGCTACCAAACTTTTAACGATGTTATCTTTCTTCCCGATCACAACAGCCACCTCCGCGTCAACAGCCATAGTCTCTAACGATTTTTGGGAGACCGAAGGTGTTAAATTATACTTTAGGCCTTTATGTAAAAGGGACAACTCATCTGTTGGAAACTGGACATCGGAAAGATTTTTAACTCGGGGATAAAATTGGTGATATTCTGTATGTATGTCGTTATTACGATTACGGGATGAAGAGGATACAAGTCGTTGTAATTTACGGGACTGAATTTGATATTTCTCATAAACAGCCATTGAAGCAAGTTCTCTGGCTTTCCCATCCAAAATATCAAATTCAATATTATGTAATTTATATGAAAGTTCAGAGTATAATACTTTAAGGTGGATTTTTAAATTATCTCTATTGGAAAACCAACGACGACACTCCTCATTAAGCCAGATGTTCTGAGCTTTAGAAATAGCAATACTGGCCGCTCGACTATTTGTGCTGGAACGTATTGCTATTTCTAAAGCTCAGAACATCTGGCTTAATGAGGAGTGTCGTCGTTGGTTTTCCAATAGAGATAATTTAAAAATCCACCTTAAAGTATTATACTCTGAACTTTCATATAAATTACATAATATTGAATTTGATATTTTGGATGGGAAAGCCAGAGAACTTGCTTCAATGGCTGTTTATGAGAAATATCAAATTCAGTCCCGTAAATTACAACGACTTGTATCCTCTTCATCCCGTAATCGTAATAACGACATACATACAGAATATCACCAATTTTATCCCCGAGTTAAAAATCTTTCCGATGTCCAGTTTCCAACAGATGAGTTGTCCCTTTTACATAAAGGCCTAAAGTATAATTTAACACCTTCGGTCTCCCAAAAATCGTTAGAGACTATGGCTGTTGACGCGGAGGTGGCTGTTGTGATCGGGAAGAAAGATAACATCGTTAAAAGTTTGGTAGCTAATGAAATTCGGGCTGTGCCCACGTCTTCCCATTTCAATCCTGAGTTCCCTGTTTTTAAGTCTCTAAAGCAGAGAATAAGGGAAAACGACCTTATTGTTACTAAAGCCGATAAAGGCAATACTGTTGTTATTATGGAGAGTAGTGGGTACAGCCAGAAAGTTAACGATGTTATCCAAGGTGATGACTTTGAGCTATTGGAGTCTGACCCAACCAAAAAGTTTACTTCGGATATTAAGTTATGTATACAACAGTCATCATATGTTTTTCCCGATCACAACTTGTCTCGGAGCAATCTTGTTCCAATGAATCCTCAAGCACCCATTTTATATGGGTTACCAAAAATACATAAAGAACATGTTCCTATTCGTCCAGTTGTCTCATATATTGGTGCACCAGCTTATTTCCTTGCTAAAAAATTAAACTTCCTCCTTCGAGAGAAATCTGGATTTAACCCCACTTACAGCCTAAAAAATGGCTTAGATCTCATTTCCAAAATTAAAGATATTCGTATTCCTCCTAAATCCATATTGTTATCTTTAGACGTTGATAGTCTTTTCACAAATGTCCCATCCCCTGACTGTTTGCGTATACTCGCAGATCTCTTTGAAAAACGTCGTCTACATCCCGGGGAAACAAATGATCTTCTTAACTTAACCTCTCTCTGTATGAAACAAAACTATTTCCGGTTTAATAACCGTTTCTATCTACAAAAAGAAGGGTTAGCTATGGGGTCCCCTCTAAGTCCCCTTATGGCGGACATTTTCATGGATAATTTCGAAAAACAACATATAGTTGTCAATCAAAATATCTTATATTACTATCGATATGTAGACGACATAATTATTTGCTGGACTGGCACAAGGAGACAACTGGATGTTTTCCTCAATAAAATAAATAGAGTCCATGACAAAATTAAATTTAAACTTGAATTGGAACAAGATTGTTCCCTTAATTTTCTTGACTTAACAATAACAAGAAAAGAATCGTCACATGTTTTCCAAATTTATCGAAAGCCAACTCACACCGACACGGTCATCCCCGCGTCATCATGTCATCCATGGCAACATAAAGTAGCCGCTTTTTATTGTTACATTAACCGTTTGTTCACTGTCCCATTAAGTAAAGAAAATTATTTAAAAGAACTTAATATAATTTATCAAATAGCGGTCTTTAACGGTTTTTCAAAAAATCTCATTAACAATTTAATTAAAAAGAAACAAAAGCATGTTATTCGCAACTCTCTGTACGCGGTTCAACCTCAAAGTGTTCATCGATATGTGAGCAGTTTGACCTACTTAGGCCCCATATCTGAAAAAGTAGCTAATACTCTTCGACAAAACGGCGTTCATGTGGCGTTCAAAACAAACAATTCTCTTAGAAATATCTGTAATAGTAAAGATAAGTTAGATATTCGTCAAAAGTCAGGTGTTTACAAACTTGTTTGTGACGAATGCCACGCCGTTTACGTGGGTCAGACTGGTCGCAATTTCGAGACACGTTATAAAGAGCATTTAGCCGCGTACAGGAATTGCAATCCCGATAAATCCCATTTTGCCAAACATCTTTTGGACACTGGACACAACCTAGCCAACGACCACTCCTTTAAAGTCTTACATACGTGTAATAAAGGGCTGCGTCTGTGTGTGCTGGAACAGTTAGAGATATTAAAAAGTAATAATAATACCGTTGCATTGCTGAATGAACAAACAAATGTTACTAACTCACCTCTCTTAAATATCTTCAAGCCTGCTCACTAATAATGTGGGCGTTGCGCGGCGGTTTGTTTTTAATTTTACAAACGGCTGCGTAAGTCCAGCGGTGATTGGTCGCATGTTTTATCGCATGACGCAATCGCTCGCTCGTTAGGTAGAGAGCGGTTGCATCATCGGTTTGTATAAAAGGCACTTGTTTTGGCTCGCCGCTCACTTAGCGGTTAGCCACCGTAGAGTCTATATCACCTGAGGATGCCTCGTGTAGAGGCGAAACACGTGTCGTATTATCGTCAGTGGTGTGTCTTGCCTAGTGTAGTGGTGTTGGAAGTAGCGGTGCTGGGATTAGTGGTGACGGGGTTAGTGCACGCAATTGAGGGAGGGCGGGAGGTGCTTCTTCATACTAGGTAAGACACATCATTTTATTTTATAACGCGGATATTTGCGAAGTAAAAATTTTTGTAAAAGCTTTTATATAATGGATTTCCGCAAAGTAACGCCTGATTCTATTAATTATATTAAAAAGGCTAGCACGGCCGACCAGGCAAGACTCTATGTCAAATTAACAAAACTCCATCGTATTGCTGCCCAAAATGTTTGGTTCAATCAGCAGTGCAAACAACTTCATGTTATTCCCAATTATATTCAAATACGTTCCAGCACAAATAGTCGAGCGGCCAGTATTGCTATTTCTAAAGCTCAGAACATCTGGCTTAATGAGGAGTGTCGTCGTTGGTTTTCCAATAGAGATAATTTAAAAATCCACCTTAAAGTATTATACTCTGAACTTTCATATAAATTACATAATATTGAATTTGATATTTTGGATGGGAAAGCCAGAGAACTTGCTTCAATGGCTGTTTATGAGAAATATCAAATTCAGTCCCGTAAATTACAACGACTTGTATCCTCTTCATCCCGTAATCGTAATAACGACATACATACAGAATATCACCAATTTTATCCCCGAGTTAAAAATCTTTCCGATGTCCAGTTTCCAACAGATGAGTTGTCCCTTTTACATAAAGGCCTAAAGTATAATTTAACACCTTCGGTCTCCCAAAAATCGTTAGAGACTATGGCTGTTGACGCGGAGGTGGCTGTTGTGATCGGGAAGAAAGATAACATCGTTAAAAGTTTGGTAGCTAATGAAATTCGGGCTGTGCCCACGTCTTCCCATTTCAATCCTGAGTTCCCTGTTTATAAGTCTCTAAAGCAGAGAATAAGGGAAAACGACCTTATTGTTACTAAAGCCGATAAAGGCAATACTGTTGTTATTATGGAGAGTAGTGGGTACAGCCAGAAAGTTAACGATGTTATCCAAGGTGATGACTTTGAGCTATTGGAGTCTGACCCAACCAAAAAGTTTATTTCGGATATTAAGTTATGTATACAACAGTCATCATATGTTTTTCCCGATCACAACTTGTCTCGGAGCAATCTTGTTCCAATGAATCCTCAAGCACCCATTTTATATGGGTTACCAAAAATACATAAAGAACATGTTCCTATTCGTCCAGTTGTCTCATATATTGGTGCACCAGCTTATTTCCTTGCTAAAAAATTAAACTTCCTCCTTCGAGAGAAATCTGGATTTAACCCCACTTACAGCCTAAAAAATGGCTTAGATCTCATTTCCAAAATTAAAGATATTCGTATTCCTCCTAAATCCATATTGTTATCTTTAGACGTTGATAGTCTTTTCACAAATGTCCCATCCCCTGACTGTTTGCGTATACTCGCAGATCTCTTTGAAAAACGTCGTCTACATCCCGGGGAAACAAATGATCTTCTTAACTTAACCTCTCTCTGTATGAAACAAAACTATTTCCGGTTTAATAACCGTTTCTATCTACAAAAAGAAGGGTTAGCTATGGGGTCCCCTCTAAGTCCCCTTATGGCGGACATTTTCATGGATAATTTCGAAAAACAACATATAGTTGTCAATCAAAATATCTTATATTACTATCGATATGTAGACGACATAATTATTTGCTGGACTGGCACAAGGAGACAACTGGATGTTTTCCTCAATAAAATAAATAGAGTCCATGACAAAATTAAATTTAAACTTGAATTGGAACAAGATTGTTCCCTTAATTTTCTTGACTTAACAATAACAAGAAAAGAATCGTCACATGTTTTCCAAATTTATCGAAAGCCAACTCACACCGACACGGTCATCCCCGCGTCATCATGTCATCCATGGCAACATAAAGTAGCCGCTTTTTATTGTTACATTAACCGTTTGTTCACTGTCCCATTAAGTAAAGAAAATTATTTAAAAGAACTTAATATAATTTATCAAATAGCGGTCTCTAACGGTTTTTCAAAAAATCTCATTAACAATTTAATTAAAAAGAAACAAAAGCATGTTATTCGCAACTCTCTGTACGCGGTTCAACCTCAAAGTGTTCATCGATATGTGAGCAGTTTGACCTACTTAGGCCCCATATCTGAAAAAGTAGCTAATACTCTTCGACAAAACGGCGTTCATGTGGCGTTCAAAACAAACAATTCTCTTAGAAATATCTGTAATAGTAAAGATAAGTTAGATATTCGTCAAAAGTCAGGTGTTTACAAACTTGTTTGTGACGAATGCCACGCCGTTTACGTGGGTCAGACTGGTCGCAATTTCGAGACACGTTATAAAGAGCATTTAGCCGCGTACAGGAATTGCAATCCCGATAAATCCCATTTTGCCAAACATCTTTTGGACACTGGACACAACCTAGCCAACGACCACTCCTTTAAAGTCTTACATACGTGTAATAAAGGGCTGCGTCTGTGTGTGCTGGAACAGTTAGAGATATTAAAAAGTAATAATAATACCGTTGCATTGCTGAATGAACAAACAAATGTTACTAACTCACCTCTCTTAAATATCTTCAAGCCTGCTCACTAATAATGTGGGCGTTGCGCGGCGGTTTGTTTTTAATTTTACAAACGGCTGCGTAAGTCCAGCGGTGATTGGTCGCATGTTTTATCGCATGACGCAATCGCTCGCTCGTTAGGTAGAGAGCGGTTGCATCATCGGTTTGTATAAAAGGCACTTGTTTTGGCTCGCCGCTCACTTAGCGGTTAGCCACCGTAGAGTCTATATCACCTGAGGATGCCTCGTGTAGAGGCGAAACACGTGTCGTATTATCGTCAGTGGTGTGTCTTGCCTAGTGTAGTGGTGTTGGAAGTAGCGGTGCTGGGATTAGTGGTGACGGGGTTAGTGCACGCAATTGAGGGAGGGCGGGAGGTGCTTCTTCATACTAGGTAAGACACATCATTTTATTTTATAACGCGGATATTTGCGAAGTAAAAATTTTTGTAAAAGCTTTTATATAATGGATTTCCGCAAAGTAACGCCTGATTCTATTAATTATATTAAAAAGGCTAGCACGGCCGACCAGGCAAGACTCTATGTCAAATTAACAAAACTCCATCGTATTGCTGCCCAAAATGTTTGGTTCAATCAGCAGTGCAAACAACTTCATGTTATTCCCAATTATATTCAAATACGTTCCAGCACAAATAGTCGAGCGGCCAGTATTGCTATTTCTAAAGCTCAGAACATCTGGCTTAATGAGGAGTGTCGTCGTTGGTTTTCCAATAGAGATAATTTAAAAATCCACCTTAAAGTATTATACTCTGAACTTTCATATAAATTACATAATATTGAATTTGATATTTTGGATGGGAAAGCCAGAGAACTTGCTTCAATGGCTGTTTATGAGAAATATCAAATTCAGTCCCGTAAATTACAACGACTTGTATCCTCTTCATCCCGTAATCGTAATAACGACATACATACAGAATATCACCAATTTTATCCCCGAGTTAAAAATCTTTCCGATGTCCAGTTTCCAACAGATGAGTTGTCCCTTTTACATAAAGGCCTAAAGTATAATTTAACACCTTCGGTCTCCCAAAAATCGTTAGAGACTATGGCTGTTGACGCGGAGGTGGCTGTTGTGATCGGGAAGAAAGATAACATCGTTAAAAGTTTGGTAGCTAATGAAATTCGGGCTGTGCCCACGTCTTCCCATTTCAATCCTGAGTTCCCTGTTTTTAAGTCTCTAAAGCAGAGAATAAGGGAAAACGACCTTATTGTTACTAAAGCCGATAAAGGCAATACTGTTGTTATTATGGAGAGTAGTGGGTACAGCCAGAAAGTTAACGATGTTATCCAAGGTGATGACTTTGAGCTATTGGAGTCTGACCCAACCAAAAAGTTTACTTCGGATATTAAGTTATGTATACAACAGTCATCATATGTTTTTCCCGATCACAACTTGTCTCGGAGCAATCTTGTTCCAATGAATCCTCAAGCACCCATTTTATATGGGTTACCAAAAATACATAAAGAACATGTTCCTATTCGTCCAGTTGTCTCATATATTGGTGCACCAGCTTATTTCCTTGCTAAAAAATTAAACTTCCTCCTTCGAGAGAAATCTGGATTTAACCCCACTTACAGCCTAAAAAATGGCTTAGATCTCATTTCCAAAATTAAAGATATTCGTATTCCTCCTAAATCCATATTGTTATCTTTAGACGTTGATAGTCTTTTCACAAATGTCCCATCCCCTGACTGTTTGCGTATACTCGCAGATCTCTTTGAAAAACGTCGTCTACATCCCGGGGAAACAAATGATCTTCTTAACTTAACCTCTCTCTGTATGAAACAAAACTATTTCCGGTTTAATAACCGTTTCTATCTACAAAAAGAAGGGTTAGCTATGGGGTCCCCTCTAAGTCCCCTTATGGCGGACATTTTCATGGATAATTTCGAAAAACAACATATAGTTGTCAATCAAAATATCTTATATTACTATCGATATGTAGACGACATAATTATTTGCTGGACTGGCACAAGGAGACAACTGGATGTTTTCCTCAATAAAATAAATAGAGTCCATGACAAAATTAAATTTAAACTTGAATTGGAACAAGATTGTTCCCTTAATTTTCTTGACTTAACAATAACAAGAAAAGAATCGTCACATGTTTTCCAAATTTATCGAAAGCCAACTCACACCGACACGGTCATCCCCGCGTCATCATGTCATCCATGGCAACATAAAGTAGCCGCTTTTTATTGTTACATTAACCGTTTGTTCACTGTCCCATTAAGTAAAGAAAATTATTTAAAAGAACTTAATATAATTTATCAAATAGCGGTCTCTAACGGTTTTTCAAAAAATCTCATTAACAATTTAATTAAAAAGAAACAAAAGCATGTTATTCGCAACTCTCTGTACGCGGTTCAACCTCAAAGTGTTCATCGATATGTGAGCAGTTTGACCTACTTAGGCCCCATATCTGAAAAAGTAGCTAATACTCTTCGACAAAACGGCGTTCATGTGGCGTTCAAAACAAACAATTCTCTTAGAAATATCTGTAATAGTAAAGATAAGTTAGATATTCGTCAAAAGTCAGGTGTTTACAAACTTGTTTGTGACGAATGCCACGCCGTTTACGTGGGTCAGACTGGTCGCAATTTCGAGACACGTTATAAAGAGCATTTAGCCGCGTACAGGAATTGCAATCCCGATAAATCCCATTTTGCCAAACATCTTTTGGACACTGGACACAACCTAGCCAACGACCACTCCTTTAAAGTCTTACATACGTGTAATAAAGGGCTGCGTCTGTGTGTGCTGGAACAGTTAGAGATATTAAAAAGTAATAATAATACCGTTGCATTGCTGAATGAACAAACAAATGTTACTAACTCACCTCTCTTAAATATCTTCAAGCCTGCTCACTAATAATGTGGGCGTTGCGCGGCGGTTTGTTTTTAATTTTACAAACGGCTGCGTAAGTCCAGCGGTGATTGGTCGCATGTTTTATCGCATGACGCAATCGCTCGCTCGTTAGGTAGAGAGCGGTTGCATCATCGGTTTGTATAAAAGGCACTTGTTTTGGCTCGCCGCTCACTTAGCGGTTAGCCACCGTAGAGTCTATATCACCTGAGGATGCCTCGTGTAGAGGCGAAACACGTGTCGTATTATCGTCAGTGGTGTGTCTTGCCTAGTGTAGTGGTGTTGGAAGTAGCGGTGCTGGGATTAGTGGTGACGGGGTTAGTGCACGCAATTGAGGGAGGGCGGGAGGTGCTTCTTCATACTAGGTAAGACACATCATTTTATTTTATAACGCGGATATTTGCGAAGTAAAAATTTTTGTAAAAGCTTTTATATAATGGATTTCCGCAAAGTAACGCCTGATTCTATTAATTAGATTTAATTTAGTTATAGAAATGACATAGTGTACAGTACTTAATTTC
Source organism: Parnassius mnemosyne (assembly GCA_963668995.1). Classification (NCBI taxonomy): domain Eukaryota; kingdom Metazoa; phylum Arthropoda; class Insecta; order Lepidoptera; family Papilionidae; genus Parnassius; species Parnassius mnemosyne. The sequence continues at coordinate 12,656,136 of CAVLGL010000035.1, read as the reverse complement.
TTAACATAAATTTAATTTAGTATTGACCATAAAAAAGTATTTATGGCCTGGCTGTACAGCTTGACGGACCACAGACAATGGGGAATAAAGGTTTCTAGATATAGCTTCATACTGGTAAGCAATAGGGAGATAAGAGTACACGGCGGTCACTGGTACAATACTTAATTTCTTAACATAAATTTAATTTAGTATTGACCATAAGAAAGTATCTATGGTCTGGCTGTACAGCTTGACGGACCACAGACAATGGGGAATAAAGGTTTCTAGATATAGTTTCATACTGGTAAGCAATAGGGAGATAAGAGTACACGGCGGTCACTGAACTCCACTTGCTGATAACATAAAGTATCTTTGAGGCTATTACTTTTTAATATAGTAGATGACGAAAATATAGAAAGCGTTTACGTAAGTTTATTGCCGTCACTCCATTTATTGAAAGTATGTTCACTGACCTGGTAAGGCATGTAGAAAGGCAAAACATGCAGGTGGCTCTGGACCATGTTTTATGGTATTGCTCCAGGGAACGCTTATGTTCTGCAGTGGACTAGTTAGAGTCTGTCATGATAGAAAGTGATTATGAAAAATATCAAAAAGATGTCATGGCTTTCATTAGATAAAAATGTCTACATGAAAAAAAATGTCTACCTGTCTTCCCATTTAATTTTTTTTGTTTTTATAAACAAATGACCAACGAACGTACAGTGATGTTTGGTGGCCTCTGCAGCCCATGGAGACCTGCAGCCAACTTCGAACAAAAAAGGCGACAGATGCGTTGCCACTTTTAAGGACTGACATTTAATGATTCACAGCATGTACTGGCTTTCTATACCTTTTAAGTACAGTAGTGTAAGCATTGCAGTTTGGCGGCAGAAATAGTTAATAAAATGGTAACAGCTACAATAGCTCATCAATCGTCAATTATATAAAACATCGTGAGTATATTAAAGGGTAAAAAAGATTTTCCGTCTTTTTACTGTCCCTGTGCCTTTGAGATTACATCTATCCCTTTTATTTTCATGAACTTATCGCAAAGGCGGGTACGGACACATAAAAGCCAATGTGAAAAAATCTAGTATGGGTAGATAAAATAGTCCAACGCCTCTGTTTTTGTGCAATCCTTTCATTGCAATAAATTTATTAAGACATTTTTTTCTGACAAAGACACGTTCAAAGTCGATATTGATATAAAGCGACGTGACAACGAGATAAACTCTAAAATTAAATACCCTAAAAGGTAAAAAGCAGTATAATTGCAGGCTCTGACGCATTCTATCTTACACTGTATCTGTCTATCATTCTTCGTGTATATGGATTACAGTAGCCACTTAGTATATAAAGTTTTATTTTAAAAAAAGTAACAACTCACATAATGTCTATTGCTAGGGAAAGCTCTTATGTAAAATTTACGCAGTTATAGGTCGTGTTTACGTGAATTTAATTGAGAATTAAAATACAGATGCTACATCACCCCTGAGGACTTGATGAAATGCCCCGTTGCCAGAAAAAAGGGCTCCAGTTCTAATCACTCATTATATGAAAGACAACATTTTTATGCTGTTATTTCCTTGTTTGTATTCAGCTGCATTTAGGAATGGAGTAGGCTCTTTTCTTGATTAGTCGTATCGGGCAACCGTTAAAAATTACTTTAGTAGTAGCATCACATTTTGAGTTTTTTTTTCACTTCAGTCCGGCTAACGACATCTGGTGAATGTAAGATTATTAGCCCTCATTAACATGACTTTTTTTTCCCAAAACGCCATTCTTTATGTATACCATTCATCATCATCATCATTACAGCCCTTCACAAGTCCACTGCTGTACATATGCCTCCCCCAAGAAATGCCACAAAACACGATCCCGAGCCACCTGCATCCATTGACTTCCTGCATGACTTACCAGGTCGTCACTCCATCTAGTGGGGGGACGCCCTACACTTCGTCTGTACGAGGCTGCCACTCGAGAAACTTTTTCCCATCGGTTGTCGGTTCTTCGAGCTATATAGCCAGTCCATTGCCACTTCAGCATAGTAATTATTTAGGCTATGTCGGTTACTCTGTTTCTACTGCTAATATACTTGTTTTTAAGTCTATCACACAGAGAAAAGCCGAGCATATCCCTATCCATAGCTAGCTGAGCGACTTTGAGATTCTTCATGCGGCCAGCAGTGAAGGATCACGTAACACAATATTTTATAACATTACCACAATATGCCGAGGATACGGAACAAGGAGACCAGATCTGTAACGTTGGTAACATTTTTAGTTATCAAAGGTGGATCACTTGGCTCGCGGGTCGATGAAGAACGTAGTTAACTGAGTGTCATAGTGTGAACTGCAGGAGATATTTAAACATCGAAATTTTGAACGCACATTGCGGCCCGTGGACAAATATCCAGGACCACTCCTGTCTGAGGGCCGGCTGCTAAAAAACATTAACCACATTGTTGGTAGTGAGTATTTAATGAGCGCCGAACAATTGACGTGTGTTCAGTGTTGCCAGTGATGACCTATAGATCTGAGGATCTATAAGTCAAGGCAACACGCACTGGTTGTATAGTCTAGTTTAAAGATTTTGAGGTATATTTGATGAGAAGATGTATCGTAAACTCCCGGACGCTGCCCAGCCGAGTTGAACTATCGATTGAACTCTCGGTCGTAGTTGTACTTACCTAGTCGGACTATTTGTCCCAGGTAAACATATTAGTCAACATCTTCGAGCTTAGTACTTTCAACAACTACCGGCAAAGGTGTGACATGGGCGTTAGACATTATCTTTTTTTTCCAAGTTCATCTTAAGACCTATCCGTTGGGAGGCACTATAGAGTACATTGAGCATAGTGCTTAGGTCCTCCAGCGATTCTGCCATAAGGACTATATCGTCAGCAAATCCAAGGTCAGTGAGCTTGGCTTTTTCATAGTCCACACACGCAAGACAAAGTGGCAGATTGTACTCATCGGTCTTCTGTACAATTTGCTGAAGGGTATGTATGTTGTCTATGGCGCTAAAGCCTTTTCGGAAACCGGCTTGTTCGGGTGGCTGGAAGTCGTCAGGTCTGCGTGCGAGACTATTCGTAATGACTTTCGAAAACAGCACGACAGCAGCAACATAGACACGGTTCAGAAGGGAATTTGGCCTGTAGTTCTTCAAGAGAACGTTGTCGCCTTTCTTCAATAACAAGACTACCGTACGTATGCTCCATGTCTCTGGATTAGTGCCAAAATGGAGGCCGAAAAGACAGAGCTTTTGAAGGACTTTAAGTATCGGTTTTCCACCCGCTATCAGAAGGTCTTCTGTAATTCCATCGTCGCCTAAGGCCTTGCCGTTTTTAAGGTGCTAGAGAGCCATTCTAATCTCGATCAGACTGACGTCCGGGAAATCATCGGAATAGAGTCGGATAAGACTTGCTCTTGGATCGTTATTCACACTTGCGTGTGCCTCCAACGCTGATGTGTACAGATGCCCATAGAACCTCTCAATCTCACAATTTCAGGTGTCTCGAAAACGATACTATCTCATTCGGTCTTCAGCTTCGACAGTTGGCTCTTTCTGACAGACAAATCTCTGGCAAAGACTTAAGAACCCTGGTTCTGCTCGATCGCTTCTTCAATTCGAGCCGTATTAAAGTTGCGTAAAAGATCTGACTGTTCAGTGTATTCCATCAAATCTACTGAAGACTGCAGTTTCATTTCCAGTCTAACAGCCATGAGATTAAAAGTGTGATTGGAGAGTTTTTGTGTTCTTCTGAGGCGGGTCTTACAAAATTTAGCTCCTACCGCATGGACAGTTTCTATGTGCTTGTCATTCATATTGTTCACTACATTGAAAGCTTCTAGGCACCGAAAACGGTTTTGTAACTAGAGCTTTGACTTCATTAGACTACACCTCTCCAACTTAACGTTTAGGTTTAGTATGAAGTATAAGAATATAACCATTCGGTGATCGCTACCAGTTTTCACCCTCGCAATCACTGAGAAATCACTCAACAGTTGCCGTCTAGTCGACATAATGAAGTCAATCTCATTTTTTGTCGAACCGTTGAGGCTCAACCAGGTCTATTTCCTGTGGGAAAGAAAGAGTTCATCCCAGGGTCGCAGGGTCCCCCTTTCTCCATGAAGTCGGCCAGCTGCTGACCCCTTGGGTTCCGTTGCCCTATCCAAAATGTTCCTACTTTCAGCTCACCGTTCTCTCGTGTGCCTAGTTTTGCATTGAAGTCTCCCATTAACACCGTATAGTGGGAATTGGACGAATGCATGGCTCTAGAGATATCCTTATATATTTACTCCACCTCCTCATCGGGATGTGCCGCGGTTGATGCGTAAACCTGTATAACCTACAGCGAATATCGTTTGGTGATTCTGAGTATAAAGTGTGAGATTAACTTGTGTACGATAAATCCGACACCTCCTTGGGACTCGGTGATAGAACAACTTGCTGGATTCGAGGATTACCGTTTCCTCCCCCACTCTTCAGACCTCGGATAATCCTGTAATATGCCAGCGTAACTTGTCTATCTCTTCTTCCAGCTCCAGAATCTTCTCGTCAGTCCTCAGGGTGCATGCGTTTTATGTTGCCAGGTTGAGTCGTCTTAGGTGGCAACCGAACCTCCACCGGATATTATTAGCACCCCCTGCTCCGCGTTACCATGGTCGCCACAGCCAGGAATAACGTAGCCGCCGGAGACAGGGGCCCGTTTATTATTGTCGTTGCTCATGGGCGTATATTACCATAGTTGCCACGCTGGGCGAACGGGTTGGCAACCGCAGTTTTTATTGCTTTTTACTTTTATCAGAAAGATGCTGCTGCCCATTTTCTACCTCAGTTTCCTTCTGTCGCCTCTTACGAGACCCACGGGAAGATATGGGGTAGTGGGTTTTCTTACCCGCCTCTACACGGGTATTGTTATTGTTCTTTAGGTATATACTTTTTGTCACTGTTATTTAAATGTATATTACATTTCGCACTGTTGGAATTTATATGTGATCCGGTAATCGAGTAAGTCTATTTTCATATAGCGTTGCGCGCTTTTTTTTAAGTCAAGGTATAAGCCTTGCTTTTGTTATACCACAGATTTTCTTATATCCTTCATTCTTCACTCAGGTCATAAATTCTGTCACATGTTTAATATAAAATAATTGAAACAAGTTTATTCATTATGTAATCATTTATATACCAAAATGGACTTAACAAAACATAGATTCATATGACACTAAAGTTTATTCAAAATAACCTCCGTGATTTTGAATACAGGCCTTCAATCTGCGCGGCCAGTCGTCTATCGCAGCAAGAACGAGGTCCATGTCAATATCGGCGGCTGCCTTAATCAAGGATGGCTTGAGTGACTCCAAATTGGGATGAGGCTTTGAGCACGCCTTTTTCTCCAAGTGTTGCAATATCTTGTAATCTAACGGATTCAAATCTGGACTGGAGGAGGGCCAGTCTTCGTGCCGGATGAAGTCGATTTCACGCGCCGCCAGCCAGTCTTGTGTGCTCTTCGCTCAATGACCTGGCGCCGAATCTTGTTGGAATACCCAGTGCCTGTTATTGAACATGATATGAGAAACAGGTTCCACAAGGTTCGTCAGAACTGTATTTTGATACACAACTGCATTCGTTTTTACACCTTTCTCACATAAATGTACCTCTGTTAAGCCCCAATAAGAAACTCCCAACCATACCATGAGCGAGGATGGAAAATGACCTCGTTGGACACGCGGAATACGGTTGTTCGCTTCTTCACTACTGTGTGCGTACACCTTATCATTTTGTTTGTTGTAGCTCTCTTCTACGGTAAAATTTTTTTCATCCGATAAAAGAATTTTCCGATATATTTTTCCCGCGTACCGCTTCAACAATGCGCGGCATCTCTTCAGTCTCAGGTCCATTAGACGAGCATTCAAACGATGTCCTGTTTTTCTCCGATATGCCCGAAGCCCTAAGTCTTCATTTAACACCCCATCATTTAACCCCATGTGAAGGGCCAGTAGTTTCTGCTTACGTTTGGGATTTCTTTGAATTCGCGCCTTCACAGCTTTTATCACGGCTGGAGTCCTAACAGACCGAGGGCAACCACTTCTTGACCTGTCATCTACACTAGAGTCTTCATTGCATCGTTTGATGGTACGATAAACGAATCTTTTGGTTATATTCAAATTTTTCAGTATGTCAAAAATTTTAATTGGCGCGTAACCGCAACGATGCAACGCAATAACTGCAACACGGTCTTCTTTAAGCATCCACTCCATATTTATAAATGAGTAAAATTCTAAAAAGTATACAGTTTTATTTTCATGAACAATTCGAAATTCGAATTCAATAAACTTTTTTGTGGCCAGAAAGAAAGAAAAGTTTTTACTGTGTGACAATACTTACGATCTGACTAGGTATAAGGTTATTCAACAGCTCAGCATGAGCTTTTTTCGTCTCAAGGAGGATTTGCCTTAGTCGTCATACATGGCAGGCGGTTTATCATCTCAATACCAGATACCTCACACCGTGGAAACTGCTGCCCGCCAGTCTGGTAATTATACGCCTAACGTAAAGGATACATTTATACCTCTATCTATCGATGTATACAAGATCTTTTTACTATTTCCTATATAGCATGATGTATTTTCTGCCCTAGCCACCACACGGCGGTTTTTTAAACTGTTATCTCATTGTTCTATATTTTTCACAGACAAAGCTTTAGGCGGTAGTTTGAAGTACAAGGTGCATGGCAACTCCTTTCGTTGGCCTCCATCCAGAATATACGAGCAAGGGAATGAAGTTACGCAAATGATATTCAGACTAGCTAAAGAAGCTTAGAAATTAGAATATTAGTGAAAACTGTTATATGAATTCAATGAAAATAAAATATTATATTTTAATTTAGAAACACACAAACACTCACGCCTGTCACCTAGAAGGGTAGGCAGAGACTACGGACTTCCATTTGGTGCGATCCTGACACACCTCTCTTGCCTCCTTTACATCCATATATCTACGCATATACGCTCGTCGGTTAAGGGTACTCCTAAACCTTCGTCTAGGGCGTCCCTTCCCGACCCTGCCGTTCACTTTTACAACATAAATTTGCTTTGTCACTCTTTCCTCGTTCATTCTTTCTACGTGACCAAACTACCGAAGCATTCGTTTCTTAATCCTGGTCACAACGTCATCTTGCAAACCACACTGTTCTCTTATCACACTATTTCTCACCCTGTTATTCAGATTCAGCCCTAGCATACACCTTAATGACCGCATTTTTACAGCATTTATTCTACTCTCATGCTTCTCCTGCCAGACCCAACTTTCACCACCATTCATTAAAGTAGGGACTAACACAGCATTATGAATTACCATACGTGCATTATTTGACACATTCTGACTTCTCATAATAGCGTGTAGAGCCCCATTCTCTCTATTTCCTGCGTTCACTCGTCGTTCTATATCCTTATCATATCTTCCATCCCTGCTTAATAAACCTGCCAAATATACAAACTCATCCACTTGCCCAATCAACTCCCCTTCTATTCTTATTTCGCATATCGTTTTACTTTCTTCTCTTTCAAAAACCATCACTTTCGTCTTACTTGCATTCACTTTCATACCCCTTTCTTTTAATAACTAGTTCATTAAAGTAACCATCGTTTGCAATTCAGCCGCCGACGATGCAAATATGACTTGATCATCGGCTTACAAAAGGTATTTCACTGTTAACTCACCCATTCTCAACCCTCATTCTTCAAATTTCAAAGTTTGTAAACAACTGTCCAAAAATAGGTTAAACAGCCACGATAAAGCTACACAGCCCTTTCTGACACCTTTAAATATCAAACCAGTCCAAGTAGACCCCATTGATCCTGACACAAGCACTAGAGTCCCTATTAAGAGACCTTAATGCCTGTTAAATTTGACAAAAAATGACTTTGCGTACTTCCGCTAGATATAATAAAATGATGTGTCTTACCTAGTTTGAAGAGCACCTCCCGCCCTCGCTCAATTGCGTGCACTATCCCCGTCACCACTAATCCCAGCACCACTACTCCCAAAACCACTACACTAGGAAAAACACACCACTGACGACAATACGACACGTGTTTCGCCTGTACAGGAGGCATCCTCAGGTTATATAGACTCTACGGTGGCTAACCGCTAAGTGAGTGCCGAGCCAAAACAACTGCCTTTTACACAGACCGCTGACGGAACCGCTCCCTGCTTAAGGAGCGAGCGACTGCGTCATGCGATTAAACATGCGACCAATCACCGCCGGACTTACGCAGCCGTTTGTAAAATTAAAAAGAAACCGCCGCGCAACGCCCGCTACTCTCCAACCACGCAACCAATCGCCGATTATGTTAGCAAAATGGTTTCTTTTGGACACTGGACATAACCTAGCCAACGACCACTCCTTTAAAGTCTTACATACGTGTAATAAAGGGCTGCGACTGTGTGTGCTGGAACAGTTAGAGATATTAAAAAGTAATAACAGGAACATTGCACTGCTGGATAAACAAACAAATGTTTCTAACTCACCTCTCTTAAATATCTTTAAGCCTGCTCTCTAATAGCAGACAGCCTCGCAATATTATCGTTTGTCTCCCTCACGGTGATCGGCTATTGGTTGCGTGGTTGGAGGGTAGCGGGCGTTGCGCGGACGTTTGTTTTTATTTTACAAACGGCTGCGTAAGTCCGGCGGTGATTGGTTGCATGTTTTATCGCATGACGCAGTCGCTCGCTCTTTAAGCAGGGAGCGGTTGCGTCAGCGGTTTGTATAAAAGGCAGTTGTTTTGGCTCGCCGCTCACTTAGCGGTTAGCCACCGTAAAGTCTATATCACCTGAGGATGCCTCGTGTAGAGGCAAAACACGTGTCGTATTGTCATCAGTGGTGTGTTTTTCCTAGTGTAGTGGTGTTGGGAGTAGTGGTGTTGGGATTAGTGGTGACGGGGATAGTGCACGCAATTGAGGGAGGGCGGTATGTGCTATTCAAACTAGGTAAGACACATCATTTTATTTTATCTAGCGGAAATACGCAAAGTAATTTTTTGTCAAATTTAATATAATGGACTTCCGCAAAGTAACGCCTGATTCTATTAATTGTCTTAATGCCTGTATCAAACCAGCGCTCAACCCAAATAAGTTCAGTGTTAACCATAACGCAATCCTGTCCACTCTGTCATAATCCTTTTCCAAGTCCAGGAACGCACAAAAAACTTTCTGGTTTTCGGCCGAAAACTTCTCCGCAATCATGCGCATTGAAAGACTTGATCCGTACACCCCATCCCCTTTCTATATCCAGCTTGCACATCCCAAGTTTTTCAATCAGTTTCTTCCAGAACTCTTTCAATTAGCACCTTAGCATACAGTTTACCCACAATGCTAAGCAAGCTGATACCACGGTAGTTTTTAGTGTCCTGCTGTGACCCCTTTCCCATATATATTGGGACTATACCGGCTTGGCACCAGTCTTCCGGTACCCGCTTCAGTTCCCAACATAAATTAAATAAGGTGTACAGCAGGCCTGCAACCATACCCTCTCCAGCCCTTAGCATTTTGAGTGATACTCTATTATATCCGGCTGCCTTACCTGCTGTCACGATTTTCATTGCTTTCATTATTTCATTTACACTTATTTCCCTACCTCTGGCCATTTCGTTCGGAATTTCTATTTCATTTAATTCAGACGACTCTTCACTCTTAAACACGCTTTCAAAGTATTCCTTCCATCTCTTTAAATTCGAAACTTCATCATTCAGCATGCAGCCATTCTCGTCTCGTGTAGCATTCATTCTAGGTTGTTTTTAAGTTCCCTGACAGTTCTTACGAATTTCCAGAACATTTCAATATTTGCCTGGAATTTATCAGGTATCCTTCTATCATTCTTTTGCAACCTTTCTTGCTTTTTCCTTTCAACAACTTCTTTTACTCTCTTACTCGTATTTATAAGTCTAAAGTCGGACTTCCTTCTTTCTATCTCATCATTCAGTCCGCCAGAATTACAAGATTTGGTTGTTAGTGAACCTAGCTATGCTCTCTTCTTTGATTAAACTTCCATCCATACCTTATCATCCCACCACAACGTATTACTTTTTATTTCATTCGTTCTATGACTTACACCACGTACTTCGGTGGCTGCATCCACCAAAACTTTCGTAACATTATTCCAAATAGTCTTCAAGTCTAAATCATTCATACATAATTTATTCAAACCACTTATATTTTCCCTCATTCTACATTTATACTTCTCATTCACACCTTCATCTTGTAACCTCTCTATTCTTATACGCTCTAACACAGTGGTAGACACAGATGTCTAATGCCGCCAACGCCTGAATAGATCATTAATTCGGCATAAGCCTAAGTAATAATCTGTCCCTACGTTGGATCCCCGGTAAACCCTTGTATCTACCACTGCGCTCATCATTCTTTCATCCACAATTATGAAATCTATCATGCTTCTATCATCCCCTCTTTCTCATGTATACATGTGACCTCTTATGGCGAAATAAAGAATTCGTCAGAAAAAGATTCTTTTCCACACATGCGGTGAGGAGGTCTTCACCGTTCTCATTTATACTTTCTTCGCCAAAAGTTCCGAATATCCTTTCATAAACAGACCTCCTCACCCGAACCCTTCCATTAAAATCTCCTAACATAATTATATTTTCATATTCCTTACATTTCATCAACACCAGCCTTACCATGTCCTAAAACTGCTCTCGGATATAAGTGGGCTTAGACATATCTTGGGCGTACACCCCTAGCACAAACAATTTTTTTAAGCCCACTTTCATTCCTATCCACAGCAGCCTTGGTCTTACACATTCATACTCTTTCACTCATTGATCCATTCTTTCTGAAAGGATGACACCGACTCCCTGGCATGCCCGCTCGGTTTCGTCTACACCAGACCAGTAAGCGGTATACATGCCATGTGCAGTGACATCTCTTCCCTTTCGTTTCGTCTCATTTACACATTACACATCTATTCCCCTATCGTTCATCATTTCGCATACTTCATCCATCACACACACAAGTAATAGAATTAATATAGAATTTAAGTAATATATAACATTAATATGAATATAGAATATGTTTATCCATACTGCCTTGTAACATGGATATAGTAATGGTAGGGCGGACCCTCCAAACACAGGCATTATTTGCTTAAATGGAGGTTCCAATCTACTAGTTTTTAAGGCATTTACTTTTTAAAAACGAAATAAAATTTATTATTTATTTATTATTATTATTATACATTGCAATCGACTTTTCGCCACTCCGGGAGACAGGACGAGACGGGTGGCGACCCTCGTCACCGGTTTTTCTCCTGGAGATACTTCGCACCTCTGCCCCATTAAAGGGGCGCCGGAAACTCTGGGCCATTTCTTTTACTTGTTGGCTCATGGTGCGAACTAAGGAGTGTTAGACTTTACTCCGCTGCCATACGGCGAGGAGCCGAGTCTATCCTATTGGCTTTGTCGCTCGTTTAGCACCATCCGTGGGACACGTGTAGGGTGGGCCTAGGATTAGGTGGTCGAAGCCTACTGACGCGAGCGGCTCATCCTCTATTTTAATTTGTAAATAATAAAAGGATTTATACATAATATGATACTGGTTTTGAACAAAGGTCCCAAATTATTTCCCCCAGAACGATTCCGGTCACTCTTGAAATGTGATAATACTCATAACATAAATTATTATATAAAATATTTGTACAGAGTATAAAATATTTGTACAGAGTATAAAATATTCGCAAAAAAATAAAAATTATAAAAAAATAAAAAATAATAAGAATTATCATTATATTTTATTTTTTGAATATTTTTATTATTTTTATTTATTTATTTCATCAAATATATGATCAGTAATCGAAGTCACCAAGTAAGCGAAATAATGCCTGTAACAGGTGACTTCGCTCTTCCATAGCTGATAATTAAAATAACACTAACGAAAGAAATGCAAATGAAATAAATAAAATTATTCACAACCTAAATCCCAATAGTAGTAGTGGAATAGACAAAATCACCACAAAAGTCCTAAAATGTTTACAAGATCTAATCTCTGAAGGCCTGGCACATTCAATAAACAAATTTATGACGGACGGCGAATTTCCCGACACTTTGAAGGTTGCAAAAGTAACACCAATTTACAAATCCGGGCCCACAACTGACCCAGGAAACTATCGCCCTATTTCTGTACTACCAGTATTATCGAAAATCCTAGAAAAAGTAATACATAACCGTTTATCAAGTTACCTTGATTCCTTTAACTTTATATCTCCACGTCAGTACGGTTTTCGGTCAAAAAGCAATACAACTGCGGCAATAGTAGATTTAACAGCTAAAATAAAAGATAACCTGGATAAAAAAGGATTGTTCTAGGCATTTACATCGACCTGGAAAAAGCCTTTGATACCGTAAGCCACCAGTTACTTTTAAAAAAGATAGAGCACATTGGTATCAAAGGTGGTCCCCTTAAAATGTTTGAGTAGTACCTTACAAATAGATAGTCAAAATAGATAATAACCAAAGCAATACCCAACCCATTACATATGGTGTACCACAAGGGTCCATATTGGGGCCGCTTCTTTTCCTTATCTATGTTAACAATATAACGGATTTAAGACTACACGGCCATTTAACTTTGTACGCGGACGATACATGCCTATTCTATTTCGGTACTAATAAGGATGAAATCATCTCAAAAGCTCAGAAGATCTTAACATATTATTTGAATGGTTTCAGTCCAACCTGTTAACAATCAACATCTCAAAAACATGCTATATTATCTCCAAGTCGAAAAATAAAATAATTCCCTCGCATGCTCCTTTAACAATTGACAATATTCCACTGGAACAAAAAACTTGTGAAAAATATCTTGATCTGAGAATGGATAGTAGTTTAACATGGAACAAAGAGATAGATTATATAAAAAGCAAATTATCGTCGCTAACAGGTTCACTTCGCAACATAAACCAATGTATATCTAGGAAACTACATTTCAATATCTACAATTCACTTATCAAATCTCATAATATATTATACTTAATAGAAATATGGGGCAGTGCCGCCAAAACAAAATTGCAGGAACTACAAAGAGCTCAAAATAAAGCAATAAAAATACTTTTCTCCTACCCATACTTAACATCGACTCGTATAATTTTTGATGACACAAAAATAATGAACATTCGACAACTTTATTTATATAGCACTTGCATTCTAATTAGGAAGATCATGAGAAAAAAACATCTAAACTAGTTTGTCCTTTACCAAAAAGTCACAAATATCCAAACGCAGTCTTCGTCGACTTAGCTTGCTCGTATTGCCAAAGACACGTACCAAATTAGGGGAAAAAATATTACCTTTGAGGGAGCACACTTTTATAACAGCCTTCCTTCTTATATTAAAAAATATAGATTCCTTTAACAAATTCAAGTCTCAATTGCACAACTACATTCTTGAAAGCTACTGACTTGTAATTTCGGAGTGTCACGATGGAACTGTGAAGACGGTGACCGTTAACTAGATTAAGTTTATATTATTGTTCTCATGTAAGTGCATTTTGTAATCTTTTTGTAAGAATAAATTCTTTAAACCTAAACCTAAACCTAAATAAAATAATGAATGAATGAATGAAAATACTTTATTGTACACCACAAACTAATAAACAAATTACATAACAATAGACAGGTTAAATGTACAATTTGGCGGCCTTATCGCTACATAGCGATCTCTTCCAGGCAACCAATGGTATAAAGGAATAAACAATGAATACTGGGTAGGTGGTGCAATATAATTATACAAAATATAATATCAAATAATGCGATATATAGACAATAAATGCAATAAAATAACATATAAATAACTAATAAATAACTACATAATAAAAGATAAAGTAAAGCATATAATACATACATAAACATACATATATAAGAGTATATAAACAACCTTACATATCTACCCAAAAATACATAAATAAATTACAAATTTCCTCAAACAATAATATAAAGCTGATAAATACAATAAATACATAATCACATAATTATCCTAACGGTCTCCGGACGATTGAGACAAGTAATGTTCTTTAAGTAGTCTCTTAAAGATTACAATAGATTGTGCTTCACGTATGTGTAAAGGTAGGGCATTCCAGAGCTTAATAGACTCGACAGTGAACGATTTATTAAAAAACGATGTTTTGTGAGTTGGTACCCTTAAAACTAATTTTCTAGAAGAGCGTAGAGGTTCCCCCGGAAGCCCCACAAAATTAAACTTCTCTTTTAGATAGGGAGGAGCAGAAGGATGAAATAATACATAGTAGAGAATAGAAAGAATATGCATGTTCCGGCGAAGTCGGATAGGTAACCACTTGAGACGTGAGCGAAATTGGGAAATATGGTCATATTTGCGCAATCCAAATATGAACCGAATACTAGTATTTTGAAGTCTCTCAAGCTTATTTAGCTGGTCCTTAGTTATGTCTACATAGCTTGCGTCAGCATAGTCGAGGATCGGAAGGAGAAGAGACTGTGCTAGCATAATTTTTGTGGGAATGGGAAGAAATGATCGAAGGCGACGCAGTGAACAAAGAGCGACAAAGGTTTTCTTACTTACCTCATTCAGATGGCGTATCCAATTTAAGGAATTATCAATATAAATACCAAGGTTTTTGACATTGTCACAGTAAGCGATTACAACTCCATCGAATACTATAGGTGGTACGGTGAACCAGTCAACTCTTGAGATAAAACTCTGGCTACCAATAATGATAGCCTGAGATTTTTTAGGATTCACATTTAGGCCATATGATTTACTCCAATCATGAATAATATTTAGATCGTTATTCAATGTAGCGATTGCATTCGGCAAATTCTCAAGAGTTGACTGTGTGTAAATCTAGACATCATCCACATACATGTGGTAGAGAGAAGATATTTTATGAGTAATTGAATAAATGAAAATGGAAAAGAGTAAAGGTGACAACACGCCACCCTGCGGCACGCCTGCAGTAATATCACACCAAGATGAGTGAGTTTCATCGAAACGAATACACTGCCGACGGCCACAGAGATAACTTTGAAACCAGTTAATTACTGATGGAGATATGTTAAGGGAACACAACAGACTCAACAGTATATCATAGTCAACAGTATTGAACGCATTACTGAAATCCAGCAAGGTCATGACTGTGAGTAGTTTATTATCCATACCCCATCGTATGTCATCAGTAACTTTGATTAAGTCAGTAGCCGTACTATGACCAGGACGGAAACCGGATTGTAAAGAATTTAATAAATTGTGCTCATTGAGGAAAAGGGTCAGCTGTTGGCAAATAAGTTTTTCAAGGACTTTAGAAAGGAAAGGTAAGATCGAGATGGGACGAAAATCAGAGTGGTTGACGGGATTAGATCTCTTCGGAAGGTGTATAACATGAGCACTCTTCCAGGCTTGAGGGAATTTAGAGGAAGAGACAGATGCATTAAGTAAATGAGTGATAATGGGAGTGATAACATCAAGGAGAGGAATAATCATATTACGGCTAATGTTGTCGCTACCGACAGCATTTGAGGAGATGGATAATATGATCTTCTTAACATCACATACATAAATATCTTAAACTTACAACGAAAAGTAAAAAAAAAATTATCAATTTCTTAAATTCCTTATTTGTTTGCTGTAAATCTCTAGTAATTTGTTTAATTCTTTATGTATCAATTGCAGTTTTAGTTTTTTTTTATAGGATCGGGTTACAAACGAGCACACAGTCCACCTGATGGTAAGTGGTTACTGTAACCCATAGACATCTACATCTATCTATACTAATATAATAAAGCGGAAGAGTTTTTTTGTTTGTTTAAACGCGCTAATCTCTGGAACTACCAGTCCGATTTGAAAAATTCTTTTTGTATATTATAGCCAGATTCATGTGAAATAGTATAAGCTATCTATCATTAAGCTATATCACTCAGCTAGCCTTAAATATGGATATTTGTTAAGCAGGTCAGAAGAAAAAGCACCCCCGAAATTATTTGTCCGCGTACGCTGGTGTTATCGTTACGGATACGTAAATACAATGTTCTAAAAAATATAGATCTGTACTCCGTCTAAAAAAAATTCTACGATACCATATGTCTGTTTCTTATATATAAGCCATAATTAGGTATTTTATGACAAAAAAATATTGAAAATTTGATTTAATTATTATATAATAATTTAAAAAAAGTGATTTATGAGCGTTATTATTAGGCATGGCCTATTTATCCTTACGAACGAAAGCTACTTCATCATCAAGACAATTTATGAAGATAAACTTTGCTCTTTATACCATGTTACTTGGACGCATAGTTTAAGAGATAATGTAAAATTAAAATAATTCAATACTTGGCTGGGTGAGCGAACGATACATAAACCCTAGCCGCCCGATGAGAACTGCGAGAACTGCTCAACCGGGTGGGGGAGGGAAAGTGGATAAAACTTAACTTCGCTCTACATCATACATAATATGCCGACAGATAAAAGTACTCCATTAATTATGCCAACTTTTCCATCCATTGCTATTAAATAAAATATTTAATTGCAATTATAAAATGCTTGAACTAGGTCATGTCGCGCACCTCCGACACGATGAGGCGGGTGAAACCGCGGGGCACAGCTAGTCCTCAATAAAGACTCAAGATGCAGATGCGTTGTCACCCGTGAGGACTAAGATGGAATGCCTCTTTGAAAATATTTAATGCAACAATAGCTTTTCTCCTTTTTTGTTTTATACTGTAATCGTAGGTTAAAGTTTTATGTTTTTTTAATACAGTGACTAGTATCAATCAGCTTTCTCACTGATAGGACTTTACTAATGGAGTAAAGTTTATCAGTTGGAAACCTTCTTTTTTTTTAAGTGCATTGCTTTTAAGAGAGCACGTTGCCGGGTGAAACTAAAACAACATTTTAGTTTCACCCGTCTCTCCACAGATTGGGATGCAAGAGGTTAGTAGAGCCTGTGTTAACACCATTTAGAATTCCTTGAGTATCAAAAATAAAAAAAATCTTTATTTCATTAACTTAAGTCTACAAATACGAGTTTGCTATGTTTGGAGATTCCTTTTAAGCTAAATAAATTGCTTGTCCTAGGAAACGCCGCTCTTCCAAAAACAACACTTTTACAACATAAATTTATTTTAGACTACTATCTTAATGAACTGAGAGACTACATACTAATAACTTAAATAAGGTATGCATGCAATTATTACTCTTGTGTGATTGAATAGGAAAATTTAATTTAATTTTGTGTGTGTGTGTGTGTGTGTGTGTGTGTGTGTGTGCGTGCGTGCGGCCGTCGTGCGTGCGTTCGTGCGTGCGTGCGTGCGTGCGTGCTTGCGTGCGTGCGTGCGTGCGGGCGTGCGTGCGTGCGTGCGTGCGTGCGTGCGTGCGTGCGTGAGTGCGTGAGTGCGTGCGTGCGTGCGTGCTTGCGTGAGTGCGTGCGTGCGTGCGTGCGTGCGTGCGTGCGTACGTACGTGATATAACGCCATCCTGTCTAACAACTTTTTGCAGTTGGATGGATTTAGTACTCTAAACTAGTCATACTCTACACCAAAGTACGAAAAAAATATAGGAAACTTCCCGTACTGGTAAGCAAAGTCTAGGACGATTTTCTGATATACGGAGTGTGGCGGATTGGGATTATTTTATTAGATATAGTGGACTGTATTGAGATTTTAAATCCCCTGAAGCGTTCAGTTACCGCAGTCACAAAATCACACTAAAAACAGCAACAAACTACTCACGGTCTTACTAGCCAGCCTCCCAAGATCAGCAAACGTTGACAGCTCCTGGTAGCTTCTTCTACACGGTAGAATACACTAGCAATTAGATTGTACACGGTACACTCTGGAGTAGTCCCCTTTTAAAGTTTTTGGAGAGATGTTCACATCACGAACACAAAGAGAATGTGTATGGCCTGTCTCGCCTCCTACCCTCCTCTTTTCTTTTTAACTCCATAGATTATTACAACGCATATTACGTCGCAATGTTGCCACTAGGTGTAACTGGCGCTCCGATCGCAGCAGATCATTGTGCCTCGGTATAAATTTTGTGAGTTGCGGTTTATTACTGAACACACCCCCCACCGAAACCATCTTGATGGTTTCTCCTAACTATATGAAAAAGATATTAGAGAAAAATTATAACTTAAGCTACGGAACATGCAAAATAACGCTGAGACACAGAAAGTCCTCAACGAGAAAAAAAATATTAATACACGTAAAAACTAATTTGAATAAGGTAGAGGACTCAGTTTATTAACTGGTCGCTGTAGAGTACTCTTTTGAGTGCGAAGCGTAACACAACGAACAATCCCATCTGGACCGGGGTGAAGAGCCTCAATTCTACCCAAAGGCCAATTGCACGGCGGTACATTATCAGTTTTTATGATTACGAGATCACCTATTTTTATATTAGATCTATCCGAATGCCACTTTGCTTTCTGTTGCAGCGTATTTAGATATTCGTGACTCCATCTACGCCAAAACATTTGTGAACATTTTTGAATATATTGCCAACGTGATAATCGATTTATTGTTATATCCTCTACATTATACTCAGGTACTGCTGTTAACCCTTTTCCAATTAGAAAGTGTCCCGCAGTTAAAACGTTGAACTCATCAGGATTATCACTAACTGGTAACGGACAAAGCGGCCGCGAGTTGAGAATCGCTTCTACTTTACAAAATACTGTTGTGAGTTCCTCAAACGTCAAACTTTTTTCTCCTACGGCTCGCGTTAATAGATACTTGGCAGATTTAATTCCAGCTTCCCAGAGCCCACCCATATGTGGTGCACCAGGGGGATTAAATCTCCATATAATTTGTCGTTTTGAGCAACCCTATCGGTTAAATGCTTACTAGCAGCTATGAAATTAGTTCCGCAATCCGAATAAAGGAAGGAGCACACACCGCGTCGCGCTACAAATCTGTCTAAATACGCGAGGAAACAGTCCGATGACAACGACGATAAGACTTCAAGGTGTACAGCTTATACAAGACTACAGCTGTCGAATAACAAATAAATAATGCTAAATATGACCGTTCAACCCTAGCATTTCGTCGTAAACTTTCTTTTGTAAAGAACGGACCACCGAGGTCCACCCCTACATGCTCAAAAACATTACAAGGTATCAATCGGGCTGCTGGCAAAGGTGCCATCTCAGGCTGTAAGGGCACTGGGTTGTGTTTAAAACAAATTTTGCATTTGGACAAAACTGACCGAATAATGCGACGGGATGCTAAAATCCAAAAATTTTGATTAATAATGTTTTGTAAGGTGCGTGGACCTACGTGTAAATATTTTTTATGTAAATATTCAATAAGTAAAAAAGTAAATCTACTATTTTTAGGTAATAAACGAGGATGCTTCGCGTTATAAGGTAACGCTGAATAATTTATTCGACCCCCCACCCTGAGGTATCCGCGTTCGTCAATAAATGGAGATAATTTTCTCAACGACGGAACGTACTTTGTGCCCTTTGACAATCTATTTATTTCATTTGCGAAGTATGCACTTTGTACTAATTTAATTAAAACATCTTGGGCAGTATTTAATTCGTTAGTCGTCAGTATTGATTGCTTCGAGTGACCGGATTTGAGTCGGAACCATCTCAATATTCGATCAAACGTACGTTGCAGTTTATAATAAGAAGAGAAATTGGAAAAGATTCGGTCACAGAACTCTAACTTAGTATCCTCTATCGAATTATTTTCATTTGTGATTAAATTGAAGGAGCCTAATGTATGATTTCATTTCATTTCGGGTGTATTACTTTCATGTTGGTTGATAAATGTTCTCACTGGCCACTGCGAATAGTCGTCGTACAACCAAGATGGGCCCTTCAACCACTGCTCACTGCACTCCACGAGCTGTGACGGAGACGCTCCGCGCGAGCATATGTCTGCCATATTGCACTCACTACTCACGTGACGCCAACAGTGTGGAGGTAACACTTCACATACCTGAGTAACACGGTTACTAACAAAAGGCTTTAATTTGTAAGCTTCTGTCTGAAGCCACGTCAACACGATAGTCGAATCGGTTAACGCAGTAATACGAGTAATTTTTACACGAGTTAAAATGTCACGGACATATTTAATTAATTTGCTTAACAAAACTGACGCCATTAATTCCAACCTAGGGATAGTTAATGGTTTGACGGGGGCTACTTTAGATTTTTCTGTCACCAGGCGTACTTTAGTTTGACCTGTATCGTTACGACTGATCACATACACACAACTAGCATAACCGCGAGAGCTTGCATCGCAAAAGGCGACCAATTTACATTCGGTCTGTTCTGGTAGCAGCATATGTCTATCTATCTTGATTGCCGTTAGTCGCGGGAGGTCATCAACGTAATTAAGCCAGCGCTTAGTTACGTCGGTTGGCAGCTGCTCATCCCATCCTATGCCCAGCTTCCATAAATCTTGCATTATTTCTTTCGCGATGAAAATGCACGGTGAAATAAAACCCACGGGGTCGTAAATAGAAGCTAATAATTTCAAAACAGAACGTTTAGTTGTTACTTTATCAGTCTTATCTACTGTGAAATAAAAACAGTCAGTCAAAGGGAACCATTTCAGACCTAGCACTTTGACCGAATATTCGTTACCATCTTTCATAAATGTAACAGGACACTCTCGGTTTTCTAACGGAACGCGTTGTAAAACTTTTGCACTATTACTCGCCCACCTTTTGAGTATAAAGCCACCGGAATTAAACATCTCTAAAAGTTCATCTTGTAACCGAGATATCTGTGACAATGAACTGCAAGAATATAGAATGTCATCCATGTACACGCCCTCGCGCACAACCTTTGCAGCGAGTGGGAAACGTTCTTCCTCGTCATAGGCTAACTGTAAGAGGGTGCGGATAGCTAAGAACGGTGAGCAACTTAAGCCGTAAGTGACAGTTTTTAATTCATAAACGTCAATGGCATCGTTAGGCGAATGACGATACAAAATATGTTGATAACATCTATCTGACTGATTCAGATTAATTGCCCGATACATTTTGCATACGTCACAAATCAAACAATATTCAAACAACCTAAAATTCAATATTATAGCCCCAATATCTCGATACAGATTAGGCCCGGTCAATAGAATATCATTAAGCGAAACGTTCGTGGACGTTTTAGCCGAGGCATCGAATACCACACGCAAAGGAGTAGTGGAACTACTGGGCTTAAGTATACTGTGATGAGGTATCACATATTTGCTCGGGGTGTCCCCCGAATAAAGCTCCATGTGCCCTAGATTTTCATATTCGCACATGAACTCTGAATAGGCTTGTCGTAATACAGGTGAACGATTCAACTTGCGCTCGGTGAACAAGAGTCGCCGCTCGGCTGCCGCTCGTGACGCGTCCAACGGAGGCGGGTCTGGTATGAATGGTAACGGCACTGAATAGGTACCATCCTCAGTACGACTATAACGAGCCACGAAAATGTCTTCCGCTAATTGTTCCAAAGGATTAATCGAGGGTTTGCTTGGCAATTCTTCGATTTCCCAAAACTTACGCAACGTTTGATCTAAAGACTCTTGTTCATCAAATGAGACTGATAAATTATAATTTTTTAAATTGTCCTCATCATTGCTATAAAGTTTATCACTTACAACAAACCCGAAAGCGATATCGATCACGCTTGGTATATCCGATGAAATAATATAAGGTTTATCCTTAATAAGTTCCGAAACTATATCATTGCCCAATAGTATATCGATACGCGAACGCTTATAAAATAATGGATCAGCTAAATTAAAATTCTTATATTTATTAATAACGTCCGAGTGGAATCGAACGTTAGGCATATCAGCAGATACCTTAGTCACTACGACCATGTTCAGTGTAAAACTAGGTAGGTCAGTGTGTAGGGACCTTAATGTGCATGTAATCATGCCGTGATTTTTTACAGCCTCTCCACCGAGACCATAAATATTAAACGAACACTTCTTTCGAGGTAAGCCCAAACGTTGAGCACACTCAGTTGTAATAAATGAGCTCTGAGCTCCAGAGTCAATAACTGCACGGCAGTATTGAAGCTGGCCGCTACTATCAATTACTAACACGCGAGCCGTTCCCAATACAACACCGTAACCCGAGTGAACGTTATTGGAATGAAGCGTATCTATCGTATAACGCTCTGAGTCACTCATAGCCTGAGACGAGACGAGTGCTTGTTGCACTTGCGAGTCTGAGCACAATGGACGGGTGGATGTTGGCACGAGCGTGTCGCTCACTGGCTCCCTATGCAATAGATAATGATGTAGTGACGCACATATACTACAAGACATCTCACTTTTACAAGTTGAGGTATCATGATTTCCTTTTAGGCAATTATGACACAATTTTAAGGTATTGACACGGTCAATCCTTTTATCTACGGTCAATTTACGAAATTGATCGCACCTATAAATCATGTGATTTTGATTGCAATGCGCGCAAATTATTTTTTTGTTTTTATTATAATTCGACACATTAGTATTTAAAACTGTCTTTGAATAACTTTTGTAGTGGTTATTATTGTTGCCTTTGTAATTGTTACATATAGACTTATTTCTTGATTGTAACGACATCGTACTATTCGATGAATGTTCGAGTACTTTAACTTGTTTATTTACAAAACTAATTAATTCCGAAAAAGATGGAAGTGAATTTTGATCCCGATTTTCTTCAAAAAGCCTCCTAGTATGCGCATCCAACCCACGTAAGGCTAAATGACAAAATAAATAGTCATGTAAATTTTTAATTTTTAATGCCTCGATGGCTTTAAAAGAGTGATCGAATGTTTCGATAAATAAAGTAAGATTTGCGGTAGTATCTTTATTTAACGGCGTAAAGTTTATCATTTTGTCGATGTACCTACCCACGAGTATTCGATCATCTTGATATTTATTACATAAACTTTGCCATACGACAGTATAATTAGCGGCTGTTATGGGCAATTTTTTAACAATGTTTAATGCCGAACCTTTAACACATGAAAGCAAATAGTGAAACTTATCTATTTCGTCGAAATCTCGATTGTGGACAAGTGATACAAATGTATCGTAGAATGTGGTCCACTTCTCAATATCACCATCAAATTCAAATAAACGTAATTTAGGTAATGACGGCCTTACATCACTCCTATCTTTCCTACTGAGGGATGCCTTCTCGTCCGGTTTTAATCTTAAATATTGCAACCTACATGCCTTATAAAGTTCATCAAATGTATCTAATTCTCGCGTTGACAATCTTGTCTCCGGTTTTAATGATATATCTATTTCAATAATATTTAACACTGTTTCTTCAAACTTTGAGCGGACACTTTCCAATTCGGAATAATCGGCTAAGAAATTCTGAATTTGTGTGGGATCATTTATTTGGGATCTCGCGATATCGAAAACCTTTTGTAATTTAGCAAATAGGTATTCCTTTTTAAAAATGTTTGCCTTTTTATTTGTAATTTATCCGGCATTATGAACAAATTACAAAATTAATACTTTATAAAACGCACCGCGAGCAATGGACATCCAGGTAAAAAAGAGGCAAATTAAATAAGGGATATTAAATTAATTAAATGCGTAGTTTTACTCAAATATATGACGTCCTCGGGACGCGAATTAAGGGTAGAAAATTATTATTCGAAGATCACTAATTCGAATATATGCGGCTCGAAGGCCAGAAATGTGGCGGATTGGGATTATTTTATTAGATATAGTGGACTGTATTGAGATTCTAAATCCCCTGAAACGTTCAGTTACCGCAGTCACAAAATCACACCAAAAACAGCAACAAACTACTCACGGTCTTACTAGCCAGCCTCCAAAGATCAGCAAACGTTGACAGCTCCTGGTAGCTTCTTCTACACGGTAGAATACACTAGCAATTAGATTGTACACGGTACACTCTGGAGTAGTCCCCTTTTAAAGTTTTTGGAGAGATGTTCACATCATGAACACAAAGAGTATGTGTATGGCCTGTCTCGCCTCCTACCCTCCTCTTTTCTTTTTAACTCCATAGATTATTACAACGCATATTACGTCGCAATGTTGCCACTAGGTGTAACCGGCGCTCTGATCGCAGCAGATCATTGTGCCTCGGTATAAATTTTGTGAGTTGCGGTTTATTACTGAACACGGAGTGACGACCTGATAAGAGATACAGGAAGTCGATGGTTGCAGGTGTCTCAAGGCTGTGCTTTGTGGCAATCCATAGGGGGAGGCGTATGTTCAGCAGTGGACTTGTGATTGGCTGCAATGATGATAATGATGATGAATTTTTATTGGAATAATCTAAATAATATTAGTAGTATAGTTGTAGCACGAATGGGTTGGCTCGACATGGCAAGGACTACGCTCTCACAGAATACCAGCGTAAAATAGCAGCTTAACACTGCTGTGTTTTGTATGGTGAGTGTAGAGAACTGGAGACCCTTTTTACTGGAAAAGATGCATTCCGTCTTAGTTCTCCCGGGTGGCAACGAATCTGTATTTTAATTCGTATACGAGGATAAACGTAGATGTCTATGGGCCACAGCAATCGCTTACTATCAGGTGGACTGTGTGCGCGTTTGTCACCCTATCCTATAAAAGAAATCTGTTCTATTCTATTATACACTTTTTATTGTATTCCAAAGAGATTTAAATATATTGTTTTCGTACCGTGATATGACTACAACACTTCAAAACAAAAACACTACATCACTAAAACATTTAAAAATATTTTGATGATGTACATCATCATCAAAATATTTTATTTAATTATGTCAATCATAAAATATCAAATATTATGAGAATATTAAGCCGAATACCCTTTAACTGAAGTAGGACATTAATGAGCGGAATTTATGTATAAAAATTTACTAATTTGTTTCTTTCAATCTCAAAGGAAAGTATTTCCGGGAATAAGCAACCTAACAATAATAAAAAGGCCTTGGGAGATATTCATATTCATTATGTTATTGCAATACACTACAATACAAGATAAATATTATGTCCCGGAGTTTTACACCGTGCTAAAAAAAAGAAGATTAATATTTGTATTTAAATAAGTTATAATTGACATAATTTACAGGAAATCCCATGACAAAATATATATATATATATATATATATATATATATATATATATATATATATATATATAAATTTTTTTAACTTTACATTTTCTTTTATGTGTCGTATAGATGCGGCGGAAAGAGTAACCTTGTAGAGGTGGTGTAAGAATATCCACTACCCCATATCATCCCGTGGGAGGCCTAAGAGGCGAAAAACTGAACCAGGTGATGGCCAGTAGCATCTTTCTGATAACAGCTGAATAATCAAATTCAAATTGTTTGCAATGCCGTGTTCCAACCTAAAACAAAAGCCTTAAATCTAGTGAGACTTTTTTGAAAAAAGAACAGTTTATGACGTAAACTGTGTTCTAAAATTACTTATTATATACGTTTCATATTAGAAATTGTTTGGTAGCAATGACCTCATTCCCACCTATTATCCTTGTATTACTTACACTTTTTATACAATCTTCTATAGACAAATTTGTATATTGTCAGAGAAATATTTTTTTCTGGGAAATATTAAGTAAGTCATTAATATATTAATTTGCTTTTTCCTCTCTTCCAAAACAGAATGTGACTAACCACTCTTAGCTGACATATGGTTATGGAAAGCAGAGGGACATAAATAGGCAATTACTTTAAACTTTTCTTATTATATCGCGTATTCGCACAATAACAGAAAGAATAACTGGATTGTATATGTATATAACTTGTTGTCGCCTTCCTATTTGATATATAAAAAATAATTTTTGTTTGTTAGTATTATATTTGTGCCATACCACATTTGTGCACAGACAGGCACTATATTTTACCAAAACTATTGAATTATAATTATTGAACAGTGCACTATATTGACTTATAATACTGGTGAAAACTAATGGACGATCGCTTTTAGTTTGTTTTTAGTTTATAGTAGCATTCAAATTTTATTTGCTAATTTCTCAGTACTCCGTTTAGATATAGTAAAACTAATGTTATTATAATAATCTATAGATTATAAGAAATAAATCGACATGCATTTCAAGGGTAGCTAATATTTGTGGTAATAACTTGTTGTCGCCTTCCTATTTGATATATATAATATCAGAAAAAAAATACACATATATATATATATATATATATATATATATATATATATAATATATATAGCTTGTTGTCGCCTTCCTATTTGATATATAAAAAAATATTTTTGTTTGTTAGTATTTTATGCGCTGCCATACCGTTCATCAGATTGCGCTGAAACTTTGTCAACTCATTGCTTGCACTTCCGCGAAGGTTATAGGTATAGTACAATTAACTTACAGTAGTAGTGTGTAGTAGGTGCTGCGCGTGTCGTACCGACAAAGGAGAGTTTTTTTTGTATGGGGAATGGGCCCACCACAAATTTTAGCTACCCTTAATGAAATGCATGTTGATTTATTTTCTATAATCTATAGATTACAATAGTAATATTAGTTTTACCATATCTAAACGGTGTACTGAGAAATTAGCAAATAAAATATGAATCATACTATAACCTAAAAAGAAACTAAAAGCGGTAGTCCATTAGTTTTCACCGATATTATAAGTGAATATAGTGCACTGTTCAATAATTATTAGTAAAAAACAAAGTTGTAGGTACATTCAGCATTTTTAGGTACTTTAAGATCGATGGAAATTCCTTTTCGTCATCATTACAGCCCTTCACAAGTCCACTGCTGAACATAGGCCTCCCCCAAAGAATGCCACAAAGCACGGTCCTGAGCCACCTGCATCCATCGACTTCCTGCATGTCTTACCAGGTCGTCACTCCATCTCGTGGGGGGACGCCCTACACTTCGCCTACCGGTACGAGGCTGCCACTTGAGAACCTTTCTTCCCCATCGGTTGTCGGTTCTTCGAGCTATATGGCCGGCCCACTGCCACTTCAGCTTACTAATCCGTTGGGCTATGTCGGTTACTCTGGTTCTACTGCGGATATCCTCATTCCTAAGTTTATTACGCAGAGAAACTCCGAGCATAGCCCTCTCCATAGCTCGCTGAGCGACCTTGAGCTTCCTCATACGGCCAGCAGTGAAGGACCACGTCTCAGTTCCGTAAGTCATCACTGGCAACACGCACTGGTTGTACAATTTAGTTTTCAGGTTTTGAGGTATGTCTGACGAGAAGATGTGTCGTAGCTTCCCGAACGCTGCCCAGCCGAGTTGAATCCGTCGATTGACCTCTCGGTCGAAGTTGGACTTACCTAGTCGGACTATTTGTCCCAGGTAAACATACTCGTCAACAACTTCTAGCTTAGTGCTCCCAACAACTACCGGCATAGGTGTGACATGGACATTGAACATGATCTTTGTTTTGTCCATGTTCATCTTAAGACCTATCCGTTGGGAAACACTATCGAGGTCATTGAGCATAGTGCTTAGGTCCTCCAGCGATTCTGCCATAAGGACTATATCATCGGCAAATCGGAGGTGAGTGATGTACTCGCCATTGATGTTGATACCGTATCCTTTCCAGTCCAGAAACTTGAAAACGTCTTCCAATGCAGCGGTGAAGAGTTTCGGGGATATGACGTCACCCTGTCTTACACCTCTCTGCAATTGGATAGGTTTCGTACTCTGATTCTGTACTCGGATAGCCATCGTAGCCCTACTGTACAAGCACTTCAACACTTCGATATACCGACAGTCAACTTGGCACCACTAAAGGGACTGCAGCACCGCCCAAATTTCGACGAAATCAAAGGCTTTCTCATAGTCCACATACGCCAGACATTGTGGCAAATTGTACTCTTCGGACTTCTGTACAATTTGCCGAAGGGTATGTATGTGGTCTATTGTGCTAAAGCCATTTCAGAAACCGGCTTGTTCGGGAGGCTGAAAGTCGTCAAGTCTGCTCGCGAGACGATTCGTAATGACTCTCGAAAACAGCACGTAGACGCGGCTCAGAAGGGAAATCGGTCTGTAGTTCTTCAAGAGAGCGTTGTCACCTTTCTTGAAGAACAAGACCACCGCAATTCTGCTCCACGCCTCCGGTGTAATGCCACCATGGAGGACGGTCTAAGATGGCAACCGAACCTCCACCGGAGATTCTTAGCACCCCCTACCCCGCCGTTACCATGGTCGCCACCGTAGCCAGGAATAGCGGGGCCGCCTGGGACTGGGGGCCGTCTCTTTGTTACATTCATAGGGGGGTATTTGCCATAGTTGCCACGCTTGGCGAGCGGGTTGGCAACCGCAGTTTTTTTATTGTAATTTTGGCTATTATCAGGAAGATGTTGCTGCCCATCTCCTGCCTGTTTCCCTTTGTCGCCTTTTACGACACCCACGGGAGGATATGGGGTAGTGGATATTCTTGACCGCCACTACACGGCTAGTCCTTTTCGTAGTTTCGGCAAAATATAGTGCCTCTCTGTGCACAAATGTGGTATGTATACTATTTTTTACATGTATTGATTAATTGTGTGTATACAACCCAAATACCATTTAAGTAATATGATGAAAGCAAAGATGACTCAGGGATAGTATTTATATTTATAATATTACTTACACATGCTATATAGTAAGAAAGATGTATTGAACTGGTTGTGTAAGGAGTAAAACACAAATTATATGCATCTACATTAATTATAGTAAATCATAATTTCCAAAGTAGTCTATTAATAGTAGAACAGATAGACAGACAGGCACGGTGTCAAAACTTTGTTTGAAAATATATTAACTGATTAGTTATCATACTTCAAATACTATTAAAGCCAAAATGACTAGGTAATGTCATTTTTATCTGTTATTACACACTGATAAATAGTGAGGAAGTAGGATGTTTTAAATTGTTTATGGAAGTATAATAAAACACATGTATAATTTAATTGTATTTAGTATTGCCAATCATTATTTTAAAAGAATTTTTGTAAATAACTTGAGAATAAAAATATATAATTTTTGATCACAAAATAATATTCCTCTCTGCAGAATTTACAGCACAGCAGTCTAAGCATAATAGAAGAAACTGATTCCGTCGCAGTACATGGTCCAAAACATCAATGATATAACCCATTACACAATTAAAATGGCTTAACTAAGTCACAATACTTATGCAAACTGTATATTTGCTTCTAGTACAAGTATTATACTTTTTATACATAAATATATGTACCATACATACTATCTATCTACTATGGCTGACATGAATTCAAGATACATGTCTGGACTACCAAATAAGCCATTTGGTATTGTCAAGTTATATGGAGCAACTTGCTGAATATATAACGTATTTGCACCTAAATGCAGTTTAATGAATTGCTCTTTAAGGCCCATGAAGTTACATTAAATAGAGAAGCTTCCTTAAATCCCTCGAA
Source organism: Parnassius mnemosyne (assembly GCA_963668995.1). Classification (NCBI taxonomy): domain Eukaryota; kingdom Metazoa; phylum Arthropoda; class Insecta; order Lepidoptera; family Papilionidae; genus Parnassius; species Parnassius mnemosyne. The sequence continues at coordinate 12,626,742 of CAVLGL010000035.1, read as the reverse complement.
ATAGATTCTAATTTTCTTTTATATACACAGAAAATTATTTTGTGTTTTTATTCTATCTAATATTTAATTTAGATTTTACTTATAACATAAAACTTAAATATATTGTCACTTTTAACATACTAATAAGGTTCTCAGACCTGTGTTTGTCATTTGATTTAGGTAAGTCAACACAAAATATAGATTTTCTAAAATTCTAGGTGGAAAATTAAATTCTTGTAATATGTACATATATAGAAGAGAAACACATAATCTATACATATAATAAAACTGTAAATAGCAGATGTCTGTACATTTTATATTTTTGTAATAAAAGTGATTGAGGGGTACTAAAAATAAGTAATTAAATACATTTCTACCATTTTTAGAATTTTCTGTCTGTCTGTCTGTCTGTCTGTCTGTTTGTTTGTTAACGTATCACGTATAAAGTACTAATTTATATCATAAGAATTGTTAAGGAAATTATAAAGTGTATCTTTGGGTTACATTTAGTCTTTATTTCATTAAAATCAGTTCATTCCATCAAAAGTTATGATAAATATTCTGAAGTATGGGTAGGGAAGTATAGGTACGAATTTGCTCAACGGTGGCTTTGTTTGAGTCATCAGGTGCATTTTAAACTAATATCATATCATAAATCATAGTTAAATTATGTAAAATAATGATATAATTATGTGTATCTAAAACGCAGTAAACAAAAGTGTTAAAAAACGTATTAAATATATTATACAAAAATATATTAACCTTATTAACTAAATCTGAAGCACAATAGTTTTCCCATTTCTTCGATAGATGGTGGTGTTGTGAAAATGTAATGCAATTGCAATGTTTTTTTTTCCTGTAGATGAGTTTTCATATTTACTGCTAATCTTTATTATATTACTCGCTGCCCTACTGCGTGTTGATAAACTCAATTTATTCTTTACCGCCGAGTACTCTATATATCTACTCTATGTGTATATATCTCTCTCTCCACAACTATGCTATCGTCAACATATTTATAGGTACCGGGAATGAGCATATCATTTATGCATATAAATGTAACTTCGAAACTTGTCCTGTTGCATAACACGACAGTCCTTCTCTCAGTCTATCAGACGAGGGGATAAGCTGTACGCTAAAAGCTTGCCCAATAGGCTAGAGTACCAAATCCTGTCGAAGGCCTTCGAAACATCAAGGGAAACGGTAAGTGCTTCACCACTGTCCTCGAGGGCTTAACCCCATATGTGAGTGACATACGCTGCAAGGTCCGCAGTTGATCGATTTTGGTGAAACCCGTACTAATGGTCACTTAGGAGATCATTCTGCTCTAGGTATGCCATGAGGTGGGCGTTCAATATACGCTCCATAATCTTGCAGAGTATGAAGGCTATTGAAATTGGCCGATGGTTGGCGGAATCGGTAAGGCTTCCGTTTTTAGGCACATGCTACACATTGGCTAGCTTCGAAGATTTGGGCACTATTCCAGTCCTGAATGAAAGGAGGAACAAGCGCGTCAACACAGGAGACAATTCAGGTGCACATACCTTTAGAACTATAGCTGGTATAAAATCAGGTCCACTAGTTTGAAATATTAACATTTGGTAAACCTTCATGATATTGTCCATATTACGATACGAATATAATTTATACCCATATATTCCATGTATCCATACACCTGTGCATCGATGAGACGATATTTTAGTGTCTTGCAACGTAAACAAACAAGTTATTTTTTTTAATTTTGCTACCAAAAAAGTATAATAACCATTAATCACAACTTTATTCTTACACTAGTGATAAAGCTCGAACTCTGTTTTCACTCGAGTGAATCGAGTGAATTTGTTTGATCGATTGAAAATAAATTTTACTCGAGCCCGCTTGCACTAGAGTTACCGAGTCAACTCGACGCACCGTGTACATTCGGAGAGCAATAGATATATGTTACTTCACTGATTCACTTGTAGTTTATATTGTCGGGGGCGACGTCTTAGGTTACATCCAATTTCAAACTTGCATCTGGCATGTAAACAAATATGAACTTGGTTTGATTTATAATATCGTGGTTGTGCTATTATTGTTGTTCGCATAAATGGTGATTGAAATATAGTTGCTTGTTTAAAGTATGAGTAATAAAAATGGAACAACAACACAAAAATAGTCAGTGTGGCTTTATTTTGGAAAAATTAATATCGTGAAGAAAGCGGTTAGTAAGATGTGTAAAAATCAGTTTATAGATTTTGAAATACTACAGACATGAAAATAAAACATGAAAATTTTACAAATAAAGAAAAACATGTATTTTTATTACATATTGTCACATATCACTTAATAAAGTTGCCTATTTGAAAATGCTTTAACTAAATTAATCGCTACTCTCAACTTGAGTGATAAAATTTTACCCGATGCAGGGAACTCAAAAACTCGACTACAATTAGAGTGACATGATAAATTAATCCGAGTGACTCGAGTCACAAAATTCTACTCAGGTCGCATCTTTATCTTACGGTTAATGCAGTGTCCGTCTACAATTTAGTTATGAACTGGACTTACTAATTCGAGCCACTTATTGATATATTACGTAACATTAATTATTCTTTATTCTATTCTATTCATTAATACCTACCTCATAAAGTACGCACATACGCAAACCAAAAATATACAAAAATATAAATATATACCTATCAAGTTTAGTAATAATATTTAAGTTGGATGGAAGAACAAATATAAAAATAAATTGTAAGAAATTGACACAGCTTCCTCCCACCAATACGAGTTGCTTAACTCGAGTTTAATTCGAGTTACGTGAATTTCAACTCGAGTTAACTCGAGTTGAGTTTCTACCAAGTTGGCACATCTCTGCTATAATTTTTTTTTAATATTACATTACCAGAACCAATGACTTGTACACGAATATCGAAACAACCCTTTTTTTCAGATTTTTTGATTCCGTTTAGATTTTCATAAAATCTTTAGGCTATTTACAATAATAAATTGTTATCAATTTTTTTTTGTATTTTACACATTGAGTGTCGTTAAAATTTCTAGTTGGCCCAAAAACGATTGACCCCTTTATTTGCACGTTATTATATATCTTTCAACTTCAATGAATGTATTATCTTTCCTAATTAAACAATATTATTATTATTAGTAATTATTTCTATTATGTGATAAAATATCTAACCTAATTGACTAACACACGGTATTTATAAAATATTTTACTACTTATTAGTTCAATGCACATATTATAACAAATACTTTAAGACATGCTGCCACCTTACGACGAAGATTAAAAAAAAAAACAATTGCTGGATCTTGCCCTAACAAAACATATTAATTCCTTCAATCTAAGAAAATATTGACAAAGAGAAATCAAAACCCCGACGTCGCCCTACTTTTCTATCGACTTCAAAAAAGAGGAGGTACTCAATTCGACTGTATGTTTTTTTACGTGTGTTACCTCATAACTTTTTCTACGTGAACCGATTTTGATGATTTTTTTTATTTGAAAGCTGGTGCGTCTCATGTGGTCCCATATAAATTTGATCAAGGTCTGACCAGTAGTTTTTGAGTTATTAATATGTTTAATGAAATAAAGAAATATTTAAACAAAATCCCGATGCAAGATAAATTATGTGTTATGGCTCTAATGAAATTAGTAATTTAGAACTCTTAGCAGATGAATAGAAAAAAAACGCGCGTATTTATGTAACAGTACAGTACGTTAAGTAGAACACACGTGGTAGAGCGATGCTGTGGCGTAAAGTGACTGGCACAAATGAGGCGGCTCGACCGGGGAAAGACCACGCTCTCCAGAGACCCTTTCTAATGGTAAAGAGGCATTTCATCTTAGCCCTCGGCGGTGATAGCGCGTCTGCATTTTATTCTTAATTGAAGATAAATGATGATGACTATGAGCAACAGCGTGCATTTACCATCAAGTGGACTGCGTGTTGGTTTGTCACCCTTATCAATAAAAATGCCGTGTAGTGGCGGTCAAGAATATCCACTACCCCATATCCTCCCGTGGGTGTCGTAAAAGGCGACAAAGGGAAACAGCCAGGAGATGGGCAGCAGCATCTTCCTGATAATAGCCAAATTACAATAAAAAAACTGCGGTTGCCAACCCGCTCGCCAAGCGTGGCAACTATGGCAAATACCCCCCAATGATGAGAGCAACAAAAGAACGGCCCCCAGTCCCCGGTGGCCCCGCTATTCCTGGCTACGGTGGCGACCATGGTAACGGCGGGGCAGGGGGTGCTAAGAATCTCCGGTGGAGGTTCGGTTGCCACCTTAGACGACTCGACCTGGCAACGTACAACGCACGCACCCTGAGGACTGACGAGAAGATCGTGGAGCTGGAAGAAGAGATAGACAAGTTGCGCTGGCATATTATAGGATTATCCGAAGTCCGAAGAGAGGGGGAGGACACGGTAATTCTCGAATCCGGCAACTTGCTCTATCACCGGGAGGGCGACCATCTGTCCCAAGGAGGTATCGGATTTATCGTCCACAAGTCTCTCGTTAACAACGTTGTAAAAATCGGGAGTGTGTCGACGAGGGTTGCGTACCTTATACTCAGAATCACCAAACGGTATTCGCTGAAGGTCATACAGGTTTACGCACCAACCTCGGCACACCCCGATGAGGAGGTGGAGGAAATGTATGAGGATATCTCTAGAGCCATGCATTCCTCCAAAACCCAATATACGGTGTTAATGGGAGACTTCAATGCAAAACTAGGCACAAGAGAGAACGGTGAGCTGAAAGTAGGGAAATTTGGAATAGGGCAACGGAACCCAAGGGGCCAGCAGCTGGCCGACTTCATGGAGAAAGAGGGACTCTTTATGATGAACTCTTTCTTCCAGAAGCGGCCCCACAGGAAGTGGACCTGGTCGAGCCCCGACGGTTCGACAAAAAATGAGATTGACTTCATTATGACGACCAGACGACAACTGTTCAGTGATGTCTCCGTGATCGCGAGGGTGAAAACTGGTAGCGATCACCGAATGGTTAGAGGCACACTGAACCTAAACGTTAAGTTGGAGAGGTCTCGTCTAATGAAGTCAACGCTCCGTCCCCCTCGTGCTCTGTTCCAAAGTCCCGAAACCTTTCAGCTCGAGTTACAAAACCGTTTTCAGTGCCTGGAAGACTGCAATGAAGTGGACGATATGAATGACAAGCTCGTGGAAACTGTCCATGCGGTTGGAGCTAAGTTCTGCAAGACCCGCCGCAGAAGAACACAAAAACTCTCCGATCACACTCTTAATCTCATGGCTGTTAGACGGGAGATGAAGCTACATTCTTCAACAGACTTGACAGCATACAGGCATCTGAACAGACAGATCTCCAAATGCATGCGGTGGGACTTACGCAACTTCAATACAGCTCGTATTGAAGAAGCGATCGAGCGGAACCAAGGCTCCAAAGTCTTTGCCAGAGATCTGTCTGCCAGAAAGAGCCAACTGTCAAAGCTGAAGACAGAATGTGGCAGCATCGTTTCCGGGACACCTGAGATTTTGAGTGAGATTGAGAGGTTCTATGGGCAGCTGTACACATCATCGTTGGAGCCACACGCAAGTGTGAGTAACGATCCAAGAGCGAGTCTCATCCGACACTATTCCGAAGATATCCCGGATGTCAGTCTGAGCGAGATTAGGATGGCTCTCCAGCATCTTAAAAACGGTAAGGCCCCAGGCGAGGATGGAATTACAGCGGAGCTTCTGAAAGCGGGTGGAAGACCGGTACTTGAAGTCCTTCAGAAGCTCTTTAATTCCGTCCTCCATGGTGGCATTACACCGGAGGCGTGGAGCAGAAGTGCGGTGGTCTTGTTCTTCAAGAAAGGTGACAACGCTCTCTTGAAGAACTACAGACCGATTTCCCTTCTGAGCCGCGTCTACGTGCTGTTTTCGAGAGTCATTACGAATCGTCTCGCGCGCAGACTTGACGACTTCCAGCCTCCCGAACAAGCCGGTTTCCGAAAGGGCTTTAGCACCATAGACCACATACATACCCTTCGGCAAGTTGTACAGAAGTCCGAAGAGTACAATTTGCCACTATGTCTGGCGTATGTGGACTATGAGAAAGCCTTTGATTCCGTCGAAATTTGGGCGGTGCTGCAGTCCCTTCAGCGGTGCCAAGTTGACTGTCGGTATATCGAAGTGTTGAAGTGCTTGTACAGTAGGGCTACGATGGCTATCCGAGTACAGAACCAGAGTACGAAACCTATCCAATTGCAGAGAGGTGTAAGACAGGGTGACGTCATATCCCCGAAACTCTTCACCGCTGCATTGGAAGACGTTTTCAAGCTTCTGGACTGGAAAGGATACGGTATCAACATCAATGGCGAGTACATCACTCACCTTCGATTTGCCGACGATATAGTCCTTATGGCAGAATCGCTGGAGGACCTAAGCACTATGCTCAATGACCTCAATAGTGTTTCCCAACGGATAGGTCTTAAGATGAACATGGACAAAACTAAGATCATGTTTAATGTCCATGTCACACCTATGCCGGTAGTTGTTGGGAACACTAAGCTCGAAGTTGTTGACGAGTATGTTTACCTGGGACAAATAGTCCGACTGGGTAAGTCCAACTTCGACCGAGAGGTCAATCGACGGATTCAACTCGGCTGGGCAGCGTTCGGGAAGCTACGACACATCTTCTCGTCAGACATACCTCAAAACCTTAAAACGAAATTGTACAACCAGTGCGTGTTGCCAGTGATGACTTACGGAACTGAGACGTGGTCCTTCACTGCTGGCCGTATGAGGAAGCTCAAGGTCGCTCAGCGAGCTATGGAGAGGGCTATGCTCGGAGTTTCTCTGCGTGATAAACTTAGGAATGAGGATATCCGCAGTAGAACCAGAGTGACCGACATAGCCCAACGGATTAGTAAGCTGAAGTGGCAGTGGGCCGGCCATATAGCTCGAAGAACCGACAACCGATGGGGAAGAAAGGTTCTCGAGTGGCAGCCTCGTACCGGTAGGCGAAGTGTAGGGCGTCCCCCCACGAGATGGAGTGACGACCTGGTAAGACATGCAGGAAGTCGATGGATGCAGGTGGCTCAGGACCGTGTTTTGTGGCATTCTTTGGGGGAGGCCTATGTTCAGCAGTGGACTTGTGAAGGGCTGTAATGATGATGATGAATGATGATCAATAAAAATAAATTTCTAACAGTGCTTGGAATATTTTTTTCCAAAGCTATTTTTGATGAACCTGCGTTTCAATATTCGACATCACCGGACAACTCCTTAGGGAAATAATTTTTTCGGCTTTGTCAAATATCCAATATTTCTCCTAAAAGGAATGAGAAATATAAATGTTACCAAAACGCATCTGTCATGTTCCTTGTATCCCTCGGTGTTGCCACCAGACAGGTAAATGAAAAATAAAATACTAAACTACTAAAAAATGAGATACTTTTAAATTTTGTTTTCTGTTCTTATCTAAAGAAATAAAAATATGAAATTCTGATTTTTTTCAAATTTATAAATCTTTACACGGATTCTTTGGAATGTTGACACAACCTTGTATTAGAATAGGCGCGTGTTTCTATATAATTAGGGTTTGGGTCCCGGGACGTCTCGTGTCTCGAAGTCCCGGGACTTTTCGTAATTTTAGTTGTCTCGTATCCCGGGACTTTCGGGTCGAGACTCGAGACGAGACAAGATCGTCGAAATTGTCATGTAATCATTTTTATTTTCAAATATTTGAAGGAGCATCGCGCCATGTGATAGTTTAATGAATAATTACTTGGTCTACTACATAACTACTGAGCAACACAAGAAATGAAACAAATATGTGCTTATGAGAATTAACAATGAGATTATGAACTATGATTAAATACTAGAATTACTAGATATTAGTAAAGTTATTAAGAATTAGTATGATTTTTAACTAAGATCGTTTCATAACTATAAGATTTAAATGTTTAGAAGTGCATCTGTGTGTGACTAAAAGAAATAAACAAAGCGATTATTAAGACTGAAATTAACGTTTAAATTATTAAATTTTCTGTTTAATTGTTTATAAATGTTGATTTTTACAAAAAATTGCCTCTTTTTAATACGTTTCACAAGAAATTAACTCAACTAAAATTCATCAAAAGAGGCCTACTCATCTTAAAAAAACAAAAAAGCTTTTTCTTAAAATTAAAAGTTAAATAATTTTGACCTTTTGGGTGGACTAAGGACAAAGTTTGCACAAAAAATTATATATTTGGAGCTGTTTAATAAAAAAAAACTTAATTAGTCAGTAGTATTAGAGTTGTATATTATATAATTTACAAACACCTGATAGTTAGGCAAAATGTTTTGAACGTTAGCTTCATGTAAAAACAAATTTGACCAAAGCATAAAATTACATCTATTACACAGTTAAAAACTCTACTTTTTAAACATAATTTAAAACTTTTACGAGCCATGAATTGATTGTAGTTTTTTATTAGAATAGAAATAGAGATGGTAGCCCCTTCAGAACTGTTCAATACAATTGTACGGCTGATACAACAATCGATTTAAAACGGAATCGTTTTAAATTTAATTATATAAACCGCACAATTGGAGGGCCAGTTACGATGCGGCAAATATATTCTTATTTTCGGTATCGTGATTGGCCCTCCATCGTACGATTGTGTATAATAATATACTTTTATATATTACTTTTGCCTTGCACTTAAATTTTGCGCAGTGATCAATAAGCGAGCAGGAACGGACCTGTTAAACGGTCTGTATTTTCGTGACCTCATCTATGGGATGGTAATAAAATATTCGTATTTTTGTAAATTAATGTGTAATCAATGTTAGCAATACATTTGTAGTGAGTTTTTTAGGTGTTACCTATTATTTGTATATGCAATTTATCGAATAAAGACATCGAGGGGTCTGTAAATAAGGGTAGGGATGATGAGGAGGACTTCTTATAATGATACCGATGAAAATATTCCACGATGTAACTTACGTTGTAAAAAGAAAAAAATCCGCACAGCAAAGACCTAGCGATTGAACCTTCCTTAATAGATGTAAACTAAATGCGGCGTTGTGCTTAATATTTTGAGCAGTATTTCACCAGGGATATATATATATATATATATATATATATATATATATATATATATATATATATATATCCCTGGTATATATATATATATATATATATATATTTATATATATATATATATATATATATATATATATATATATATATATATATATATATATAAAGAGCTCACACTAGCTACAAATCAATACTACATGACTAAAAGTGGTGGTACAGAATTAAAGTTTTTTTTTTATATCTACCGCATCATAGGGTCTTTATCGTATGCAAGACAGAAATTATTCTGAAATCAGGATCCCATAGAAATTGATTTTTTTTCTTATTAGAAAATTCAAAATAGTATACTTATATATATATATATATATAGAGTTTATGTAAAACAACAAACCAATAAATTTAAGCAAAATTATGTTAATTAATAAATAATTATAATATTTTTAAAACGAAGTTGAGAGGCTGTCATTATCAGTTCTCTGTTAATTAAAAATTAAAAAGTAACAAGCATCCTAATTAGTAAGTCTTGTGTAAATAATTTAATGGTAGGTAATTTATATTACAGAATATTTTTATAAGCACTGTCGTATCGTCACAAGTCGTCGAGTCTGCATGCGAGACAATTCGTAACGACTCTCGAAAACAACGGCATAGAAGGGAATTCGGTCTATAGTTCTTCAAGACAGCGTTGTTGCCTTTCTTGAAGAACAAGACCGCCGCACGTCTGCTTCAAGCCTGTGGTGTAGTGCCGGCATGGAGGACGGAATTAAAGAGATTCTGAAGGACTTCAATAAAACAAAGAAGGACAGTAACTCCATCCTCGCCTCAAAATCTCAGTTGTCCCGGAAACAACGCTGCCACACTCGATCTTCAGCTTCGACAGTTGGTTCTTTCTGGCCGACAGATCTCTAGACTTTGGAAACCTGGTTCTGCTCGATCGCTTCTTCAATACTAGGTGTATTGAAGTTACGTCAGTCCTGCCGCATGCATTTGGATATCTGTCTGTTCAGTTCCCTGAACGCTGTCAAATCTTCTGAAGACTGCAGCATTCTTTCCGTCTAACAACCATGAGATTAAGAGTGTGACCGGTGAGTTTTTGTGATGTTCTGCGGCGGAACATAGCTAATTAAAACTACTTAAAGACACGATTTTCAAGCTATTCTTAAAAAACAGAGGCAAAAATAATCTTGAATAAATAAATTCGAGATGAAAACCTACAATTCGGTCAACTTCTTCGGACATAAGAAATCGACATCCATATAAGTACCTTGCCGTGTATTGGCAGTTAAAAATATATCCACTACCTCATCTCCCCGTGGGTGTCGTAAAAGGTGACAGTGGGAAACAGGCAGGAGATGGGCAGCAGCATCTTCCTGATAACAGCAAAATTACAATAAAAAACTGCGGTTTTCAACCCGCTCGCCAAGCGTGGCAACTATGGCAAATATCCCTCAATGATGAGAGTAACAAAGATATGGCCCCCAGTCCCCGGCGGCCCTGCTATTCCTGGCTACGGTGGTGACCATGGTAATGGCGGGGCAGGGGGTGCTCAGAATCTCCGGTGGAGGTTCATTTGCCACATTAAACGACTCGACCTGGCAACGTACAACGCACGCACCCTGAGGACTGACGAAAAGATCGTTGAGCTGGAAGAAGAGATAGACAAGTAACGTTGGCATATTATGGGATTATCCGAGGTCCGAAGAGAGGGGGAGGACACAGTAATCCTCGAAACCGGCAACTTCACCAGCTCTATCACCGGGAGGGCGACTATCTGTCCCAAGGATGTGTCGGATTTATCGTCCACAAGTCTCTCGTTAACAACGTCGTAAAGATTGAGAGTATGTCGACGAGGGTTGCGTACCTTATACTCAGAATCAACAAACGATATTTGCTGAAGGTCATACAGGTTTACACACCAACCTCGGCACATCCCGAAGAAGGTGGAAGAAATGTATGAGGATATCTCTAGAGCAATGCACTTCTCCAAAACCCACTACACGGTGTTAATGGGAGATTTCAATGCAAAACAAGGCAAAAGAGAGGACCTGGTAAAATTGTGCCATTATAATCGTATTTTAAAGTGAATGAAGTTTTTTGATGGGGATGAAATGTTGATATTTTACTTTTAGAAAAATTTATTTTAAGATAATGATCACTTAACCGGTCTGAAGTTTCGGTATTAAGTAAATGAGTTTTTCATGAATATCAGTATCGTTATGGCATAAAGTTAATAACGATGTATCATCGGCAATCAAGACAGACGTTTCTTCTACAGCTTTAGGAAGATCATAGATGTAAATCAAAAATAAAAGACACCCAACGACGACAACGAATTTCTTGACGTATTGATGCATTTGTTACCTTGCTATCGGAGCGCACGTATGAAATTTTACGTGGTAGAGCCACGCGGCAGCTTTTGCTGTCGCACGGATGGGCCGGCTCGAACCGGGGTAGTACCACGACCTCACAGAAAACCAGCGTGAAGTAGAGGTTTACCTCTGCGTTTCGCTTGGTGAGTGCAGGTGGCCGGAGGCCCTTTTTACTGGAAATGAGGCATTCCATCTTAGTCCTCACAGGTGACAACGCATCTACATTTTGATTTGTAACAGAGGATAGATGTAGATGTCTATGGGCCGCAGCAGCCACTTACCATCAGGTGGACTGTGTGCTCGTTTGTCACCCTTATCTTATAAAAAAAAAAAATTTTTGGTAGTGTTATTGAAGCGTTCGATCTCAACGAATTGCTGCCTGTCCTTTAAGTAGGAATCAAACCATTTATGATTGGAGCCATAAATACCTAACCCGTATAGTTAATTTAATAGTATATTATGTTCCACCCTATCAATTGCCTTCGTCATATCTAAGAGAATACCTACATCGTATTGTTTACTATCTAAAATTTTGACAACTTCATTTTTATACTTGTAATCTGCTAAAACTGTGGAGCAGTTTTTTTCGATAGCCGTTCTGGCAATCGTAAAATATCTGGTATTTTTCACAAAATCTAGTAACGCGGTAACAAATGGCCTTCTCAAAAATATTTGATGCAGTTGGCAAAAGGGTAATAATTACTTGGATCAGTTTTTTCATCTTTTTTTAAGAACAGGTTTCATAATTGTCTTCTTTAGTTGTAATGGAAAGGTGCCTTCGTTAAAGGATTGATTTATTAATATTTTCAAGGGTATGATTAATTCGCCTGCACATGCTTTGATTAAATGAGGTGAAAGTTCATCTATGCCGTGGTTTTCTTTATTCTTCAAGCTTTTAATAATTTTATACACCTCGGGACAGTCGACTGGGCTCAGATACATGGGTTTTTTGTGTCGGCGTTGTTTTGCAAGATGACGTTGTGACTAGGATTAAAAAAAGAATTCTTCGGTGGTTTGGTCACGTAGAAAGAATGAACGAGGAAAGAGTGACAAAGCAAATTTATGTTTCAAAAGTGAACGGCCAATCGAGGAACATATCGTAATTTTCATTTATGTTTTTGTGTTCGTCTATTATTTCGTTCCAATCTGTTAACTGTAATTATGTTTTAAACTGTGTTATTGCACTTTTGTTATAAATATGTTTTTCCGTGTACCATTCTAGTTGTTTAATTTGTCGGGGTATTATCAGCTGTATAATTGTCGCCGAGTGAAAAGAAAACCCTAGCAGTCTTATTCCAAAAAAATGTTTTAGTACTGGGTTAAGTTTAGGAGTAAGAAGTCCAGGTTTGTTACAATATTCTAGTTAATACCAGCACTAAAACGTGTGCTTATTACAAAACGCAGACTACCCGAGGACCAGTTAATACCAACGTTAGTATTATATTAAATATCATTCACAGATAAAAAACAAAAAATGACACTCTATCATTCGTTCATACAGGTTTCATTCAATGCAACGTTCGGTTTCATAAAATATTAATATTATTTTCACATTTAATTATGCTTAAATAATTATCCATCAATACAAAAACATATCATACATTGTTATTTGTTTACGTTAAAATCTATTGAACAAGCACGACATATACTTTTGACGCGCTTTTGATTATATCAAGTTGTTTTCAGTTTAACAACTCTAGCGTGAAATGTAGTGAATTACAGAGGTAACGCGAGCGCGGGATTTGAGACGTTCAAAATAGTTTATATTGCAGCCTTATAATAAGTAAATTAAATTATTAATAATTAATTAAGTACTTGCTATTACAGTTATATTTATATAATAATGGAACAAAAGAAAAAACGGGGTGAAAATTGGAGTTCTGAAGAAAAAGTTAGTGAAATATCGAAATTTGTCAGTACGTAGCAATACTCTTATCCTCCTATTATCCTTATTTCAACTAAAAGGAATGTTCTTATTATTATAGGAAATATTACGTACACTTATTTCACAATCAGCACATATAATAGAGAATAAGTCGACAAAAACATCGGTAAATATTCAAAAAATAAAAGAGTGGAAGAATATAACTAATAAGTAAGTACTTATCGCATTTGTTATGTGTACAAATAGGTATGGTATTGTTTACGTGATTTCGTATTTTTTTTTAGATTTAATGAGATAACAGGTAAACGCCGATCAGATGGTGAATTGAAATTATCTTGGAAAAGAACGAAGTTGTGTGCTAAATCAAACTTATACACATATAGGAGGAAACAATCAAAGACCGGGGGTGGCGGAAAACCTCCATCACCTTCTCTTGAGGACTTGGAAATAATGTCCATTGCCCCTCACGACTTTATCGTTGAAGTAAATAATTATGATAGTGATGCAGTGGTAAATAAAATTACTTACATGTCTTACAAATTTAATTAAAATTAAAGAACTTTATTTTCCATTACTTTAGTACCTAAGTAGTGCTCTGAAATCTACTCTTAAAGCATACAATTTACAATCCAAAATTATTTTCCGAATATTCAAAATTTAATATACTTAGTAACAATTTAACATAAATTTCTTTATAATTAATTATATTCAAAATTGAAATGTCACAAATTCATATATAGTGGTCTATATAATATCATAACACACATTTTACTAGATTATCTACACAGTCCGATTATAATTTTCTATTTTTGTCTATTAGGTATTATAATTAATAATTTATTAAATTACCTTTTGTCTTGGATCATAATAATATTTCTACAACATAGAAAATACCTGATTCAATAAAGGGCAAAATAGAGATGACAGGTGACAGGAAAACATGTTAATAAATGTTTTAATGATTTATTTTAGGATCCAGTGACTGTGGCTACAACATCAAAAGAAGTTGCTGACCCTAAGCCTCGCCTTAATTTTGAAAAAACAGACACAGCTATAGTTAAAAATGTAGAAAATCCAGAACCCAATGTTGTATATGTGCAAGGTAAATAATACTGATTGAATATTTATTAAAAAGCAAAATATATTATTATTATAGTTACAATCATATGCATACAAGTTTGTAAATATTATAAATGTTAATTTTCTAAAACTGTTATATTTATATTAATTTTTAGAGATAGATCCAACTACAGATACAGAAGAAAGTGCCAAAATGGTGAAAATAACCAACAATAAAGATATTATTACTAGGGGTATAACAAAAATTAAAAACAGGAAAAATAGCTTGCAAAATAGGTATGTTGAAAAAATTACATAGTCTGATACATTACATACTTTTTAAAATGTGAAAATTAGTATTTAAACACTGAAAATTGTTTCATGTTTTCAAATATTAAAAGCAAAGTTTAATATGAATTGATTTAAAAATAATTAAAAAATATTTCTTTAATTGGTGTACAAGGTTAAGTGCACTTTTATTACTCTAGAATACTTTGTAAATTTCTAAAATAACTACAAAACTTACATTAAGTATTCCATTTCATTTTACAGAAGAGAAGATGTACACCAAACAATTGTAAAAAGTAACACAGATTTTAAAAAAAGACAACTGGAAATGATGGAAGAGGAACATAAATACAATATTAAAATAGCTAACCTAAAAATTAGAAAATTAGAGTTACAAATATTTTTATTAGAAAGTCAGAAAAACACAAGTTAAATAGCAACTTAATGCTGCTGTGTTTATTATGGTGAGTTTATAGAATGAGAATAGAATAGAATGATTTTTATTAAATATAGATTATTACAGAATACTTATTGAAAGACTAAATACTAGTAAGAAACCCAGCGGGACTTTTTTATAAACATATTTCTCTTAACAATAATTTTATTTGTACAATTTTTAAATGAATTTTAATAGAACCACCATGGTGGCGATCACCTCAATTCCAGTATTTCCAATATTCTCATTTATGTATTCTTTGATATTATAATAACCTTTTTATAAAATTTTTCTTTAATAAAACATTTAAACTTGTTTATTGACAAATTTTCGATAAATTTTTGTACAAAGTTTGTATGAGAGAGACCTCTTTTACAGGAAACGAGGCATTCCATCTTACTCCACACGGGTGACAACGCATCTGCATTTTGATTTGTAGTCGAGGATAGATGTGGACGTCTATGCACCACAGCAGTTACTTAACATCAGATGGACTGTGTGTGTGTATGTGTGTGTGTGGTAGACTGTGTTTATCACCATTATCCTATAAAAAAAACTAAATATTTGAGACTATATCAGATACATGTTTGTAAATATCCTCATATATGAAACAATTATTTTCAGGTACTAAATTGCTGCAAATATTTGTACATCTTTTATTAATAATTAAAATAAATAATTATAATTAATATGCATTTTATTTACATAACAATGAAATATAATATACAATAGTAAAAAACTATAATAAAAAAAACTAAACCTAATTACTTAGTCATCATACAGTCCTACTCCCCGTGGACCCTTGCACCTCTGGAAAGGAAATCTGGCTGTGAATGTAGAGGAGGGACGATATTTATTAAAAAATCTAAACATATCTCTAAAGCACTTAAATCTTTATATAATATAGCTTCATATTGATGTGGAATGTGCTGTACCCCGCATCTTTCCCTGAAACACAATCATTTATAGCCTAAATAAAAGCATTTTGCTCAATAAATGAAATATTATCACAATACTCCCCTGAATTTATTTCATATTGGTGAATATGTAGTCGTTATTCTTTGACAGCTGACAACGGCTCTGCAGAAATATTTTCCTTTATAAATGGGTATTATCTCTGAAATCAAAAAGAAATATTATTATAATTGTCTTATACATTTATTGATCCTTAATGTAATTTTATAGCCAAAATTGGCCTCTGAATAACAAAATAAAATAAATTATATATACATAGCTTTAGACAATTGAAAAAAAATTGACAATTTTATAAATATAATTATTAATTTTAATTATAAATAGCTATATAAATATGTAAAAAAAAATGTTTACCTACTGAAAATGAGTTTCAATAAACTGTCTTCTTCTAATATTTCCCCTTATTGATGGTGCAATATATCTTTGTACTATAGGTTCAGATGAATATTGTTCAATGCTATCTCTCTCACCAGAAAACACATCTTCTCTCATGTCGATGGCCATATTGTGTAGTACAGCACATGCAACAATTGTTTTTTTTGCTGTTTCAATATCTCCAAACATACCTCTTAATAGGCAACGAAACCGTTGCTTCCACAAACCAAAACATCTTTCCACTGTGTTCCTGGTACGGATATGGCTCCTATTATATCTTTCTTCTTGTGGTGTTGTGGGGTTCAGCAGCGGTGTAAATAGGTAAGGGGTACAAGGATAGCCACTGTCACCAAGTAATATTCCAGAGAATGCACCAGCCTCAAACCTCTGTTTTAGTCTACATTCTCGGAATATTCTGGAGTCATGTACACTACCACGCCACCTGGTAACAATGTCCATGATTTTCAGGTCAGCGTCACAAACCACCTGTAAAATAAGAGCTCATTAGTACTTTATGTTTTTCTGGTTTATTTTAATATATATTTATTACCATAAGATAGTCAAACAAATTATTTTCTATTATGATAAAGTAAAGTTATTAAGAGACAATCACAGCTATTTAAAATATTTGTATATTACCTGTACATTAATTGAAGAAAATCCTTTTCTATTAATATATAACTGACCCCCATCAGCATTCACTTTCTTTACTCGTATGTGAGTACAGTCAATTGCGCCAATTACTGTAGGAAAATTAGCAATACTGCGAAATTTCCTAATGGTTTCCTGCTGTTCATTTAAAGTAGTAGGCATTTTAATAAATTCTCGGGACTTCCGTGACAAAATTTCCGCTACTTTTTTACATGTCCTACTTACTACTGGTTGAGACACACCATGTAAATCAGCTGTATCGTCTTGAATCTACGAATAAAACAATAATATGTATTATCTGGCTTTTTATCTAGCGTAATGTTAGGTACATTGACCCCACCAAGATTATAAACAGCACTTACTTCATGGCGAGCCCAGTTGCGTAATGCACAAACCACTTGAATTTCAGGACTCAATGGGCATCCTCGAGGGTCGTGCACTAAATCCTCACGTAAGATACCCACTATTTTTTCTCCGAAACGTTTTGAGAACCTATACTTATACCTAAAATCTTCGTCACTCAATTCAAACGGATTCACACGATGTCGATGTCTATCAGGTCGCCGAGTAGTGTCTAGCATGTCCAAATCTTCTAGATCCATCAAGTCAATCATGTTAATATCCATTTTTAACGATTTTAATAACACCAAATGAAAACAACGCTCACCTCAAATTAAGAAGTACCGAAATTGAGGTTAGTATAGAGTAGAGTACCACAAACTATATAGAAAGGTTAGTACCATAGCTAAACTAGGGGTCTCGAAAGATTAACTTTAATACCATAGATAATCCTTGAACCAGAGATAATCTTCGTTTTGTAATAACGTTTTTCTTAGTTTATGGTTTAAATATATTACTAACTCCAGTACTATATTAAGTCCGTGTTTTGGAATAAGGCGGTAGTTCTTCTACAGTAGTATTTATATGTAATAAATATTTAAAGTTAATAAATATTAAAGTTCTAGAGGTCTAGACACGTAGATGTGGTTCCCGTTGTATAAGTTGGTGTTTTGATATGTTGGTTGAATTTGTTTTCTGGCATTAAGTTAAGGAAACCAGAGACTTTATTGTTAGGTTTTAATATATCTATGTTGAAATGCCCGCCTATGACAATATTGTATTTATTATTTAAGTATTTTAAAATTTGTTGTAATTGGCACAAAAGCACATCGTCCTTCCTTCTACCTTACTACAACACATACATTATTTTCTT
The DNA here is from genome assembly GCA_963668995.1 of Parnassius mnemosyne. Taxonomy (NCBI): domain Eukaryota; kingdom Metazoa; phylum Arthropoda; class Insecta; order Lepidoptera; family Papilionidae; genus Parnassius; species Parnassius mnemosyne. The sequence goes on along the minus strand of CAVLGL010000035.1, from coordinate 12,608,455 downwards.
TCACAACATATTTTCTTTACATATTTCTACCGCAGTTATTTGTAATATATATTTTAGGATATGCTTGTAACATCTTTCTTCTCTACGAATTCTATATGCTATTGTAAAAGTATGCAAACATCTCCTGCAATCCGGGTTTTCCTCCAAAATGAATTGTTAAATTGTGAAAAAGTTAAATTGTATTAAATTTTACTTTACGTCAACCATTTTTCATATATGCACACAGATTCATATAAGGGATTACCGCGTGAAAATGTTTCTATTGTATGTTGTTTGTTGAATATTGGTAAAGTATATTAAATTGATATTGCATTTTTCCGAAAGGAATGACCATGGACATTATTATGCATATTCTGTTGATTCTTTCCAGGTTTTAGTTTCTCTTTTTCTGTATTATTCAGTAGGACCAATGCATCGCTAGGGTCAGGGTATTCATTGAAATTGATTATTTTTCCTTCAATGTATAATTGGTTGTTCCGTAGTACTGCATGAAGGCCATTGTTCCGAGCCAAAAATATTTTCTCACATAAGGCTTTTCTTTTCAGTCGTGAAGGCCTATCTAAGAATTCTGAAATTGATAGGCCAGTTTTATACAGGTAACTACTTTTGTCAATTAAGTCCTTTAACATTCTCTTGCTAATCAATTCCACAACCAAAGCCCTGTTTTCATTTCTATTGTATCGGCCTATTACATATGTATCTTCAATGTATCCACGCAGATCCACTTGCATCAAGTTCCAGAACAGTCCATGTATTCAATTCTTTGTAATATTCTTCTAGGGCAAATAAAACGATTTTTGCAATAATTTTCATTGTTCCTGTTATCACTGAAAGATATCGGATATTGTGCTTTAAAACTCTTCATATCTTTTTTCAGTAATCTCGAATTTGTCTCCTTTGGTATTTCATCAATTCTTTTACTAAGCTGTTATATTTCTATTATTCTGTTTTAATTTTGTTCGTTCAAAATACATATATCTTGTTAAAATTCTGCTCTTAATAATTGTATGGCCTTCTGTACTTCTGTTTATACTGTGTTATGTAGCTGCGCCATAATCTTTTTGTTATTCTCTTGAAGGCTTCGGGTTATCACGTTGGTTACACTTTGCAGAGTCAATTCAGTTTGCTCGTGAGATTTCCAGCGTTTTCTATACTCAGAGGTCATTATGTTATAAAAACGCTTACTGGATACGTTGCCACTTTCCAGGTCATATGTATTAATACAGTGTAAGCAGGTAAGGAATTCTCTTTTTGGAAGCTTCTTGTGGTATCCAGCGCATAATAGAATTGGAGGCATTGTTTCCTGAATTGTAGTATATAAATAAAAGTATGGAATATTCCAAATAACGAACTCCAGTGGTCAGTAGGCAAAACACCTAATATGGTTCTTACTTTTCTACATATGCAATCGTTGATAGCTTTTCCACTCCCTCCTAGATGACGCTAGGTGTATGTTAATTGAACAAAATAACAATTGTGTATAGTTATTCTACTCCGACTTAGAAATCATTAGGTGCAAGTAAATTTTGTAATTAAAACTATTCAGCTCATGTTTGAATTTTAGCAGTTTTTCACAATATATTTTTCACTTTGAAGGATTGATGTAAGAGTTCAAAGCTATTGTGGCTATATTATGTACTATTAGTTTTAATTATTGTCACTATTTTTTAGTTTATCACAGCGGTTTTATTTTAGTTTTTCACAGCGGTTTTTTTTTAGTTTAACTTGAAATTGAACGATATTAACACTTCCAAAAATATCTCACTTTGTTACTTATTTAATCTTTTGATCTAAAAGATAACACTAATGCACATGAGTTGTTGTTCTCTTAATAATTTGCTCTAGTATTTTCACTAAAATTAATGGATTTTATATTTTTATGGATAAAACTTACACGGAGTAGTTGTTTACGTCGCGCGTGGCGCCCTCTCCAACTCATTCAATTTACTCAGCTTGCTCTTACAAGACTACCCCTTTCGAGCCTTTTATCTATCGGTTATAAATTTAAAAAACATTTTGATCTATTGTCGTTGCATGATTGGGTTTGGATTAATTTTTTTTTAATTTTGGGACTCCAAGCCGTACCTAGCTATTTTCTGTAACACTAACATTTGGATGTATATTTTTAAAATTTTAGAAGCTTTCACAAATCTTTGTTTGCAAGTGTTGATGTTGATTTTGTGAGGATTTATGGTTTATCTTATCTGTGTAATGGCAGAAAATTCACAAACTGCTTTCTTCCTGGAGCGTCGGTGAGTAGTTAAGATGTACCATTTCTGGCTCACTAAGTCAGAAATGGTACAACTCACCATTCTCAGCTCTCATCGGCCGTAGTTTTGCTATTCAAGTACGTGTTCTGTACACGTTTGCCACACTGATCTCTTCCTTCTGCTCTTGTCTTCTTCTCAGCAGCACAAGACGCCAACTCATTGAATCTAACTAGTACACAGAAGTAATTTAAGTAATCAGAATCACATTCACTACTGATCAGCTAATGACTTATAATTGATCTTCACAACTCCGGAACCGCGTATCCTACGCAAAAACGGATCGCACATTCGTGATCAGAGCGTGCTAAAACTGTGTTTATTTATTTTTTTAGGATCCGTGGACCCACCGTCACTCTATGAGGGCTGAGGATGGTGAGTTGTACCAGTTCTGACTCAGTGTGCCAGGAACGGTACATCTTAACTACTTCGGTGTTTCACCTCAGCTATATGTGCTATCACATTTTTTTTTGGTGACGCATTGGTCACAAGTCAAACATGTACAATCCAGTATATTGTAGGGTTATATTGTACATGACAGACAGTTCTCACTTCAGGTTTGATTGAACGTGAAGTATTAGCGTATAGCGTAAATATAAGAGCTCTTAGCCTTAAGATGTTGTTGCTCACGTTTGATGTAATTAAAATAGCATTTTACTCGACTGCCCCAGAAGAAGGGTAACGTTTTCAACACATACATACATACACTTGGTTTGTATACATGTATTTATGTATGTGTATGTATGTATATTTCTTTGGCGCTCTCTGTAACCTAAACGGATGATGAATTGTAACATTACGGGGTGTCGTTAGATTCGTATTAGTTGTGGAAGTGCCAAAAGGTTTATGCATTTTTTATCTTTTAAATAAACTTTTTTACGCACTAGGTTTTTTTATAATAAAACTGTTTTTACTGTTTTAAATATTGATCTTGATAAATCTTAATCAAATACAAGCGCGTCTCACTGTATATTAACAAACATAATCGAATTCCCTTTACAGTCTTGAATTGGCAGCACAGCTTATTAAGGCCTTAACAGTGGTTGAAATGCCTAAATCTAGGATATTTAAGTAAAAAAATCTCAATAACTGTTCATTTAATCCACAAAGAAAAAATACAAGGTAAGAGAAGAAGATTTGGTAAATGTTTTTAATTTAACAAAATTGTATTTTTGTCAACCCCTTATTAGAAAAAAAATCCCCAAAGAGTACCTATCTTTGTCATATTTTGCAAAATTTCTCCAAAACGGCACAAGCTTTTTAAATAGTTCTTACACTAAAAAAAAGGTCTTAAAAATATTAATATTTTTAATTGAGAGTTTTATTTTTATTACCCGTTTTATAAGAGAATATATCATTTTTCCCTGAAATTGGATATATTTACGCAAGCGCGCATGCTCCGTCGCCATGTAAGCTCTGTCACAGTCCGTTTTCGGACATCGTCGAGGGTGGACCGCACGTCGGTGTTGGAGCGACTTCGTTCAAATATATATTAGTTTTTTAAAAGTTTATACTCAATTATAAATATTTTTATGACTAGAAATACCTAATTTAGTTAATATCTGTACACTGGTAACTGTAAATATTATTTTCTAAATAAATGAATTTTTAAAGTGCCCAAAGAAGAAGAAATTTTTGCGGCGACGTTGATTAGTGAAATTGAAAAATGCATTTTTATATAATTTAGATGTGGAACGATGAACATGCTCTCGTTACTTAAATTTCGATCGTTTTTAATACCTATGTAATTTTATTGTCGCATATTTTTATTAATTAGTTGATAATGAATTTTATAATTATGTATTACCATAAAACGCTGTTTTTATAAGTATGACTTTATAAAATATTATTGGGGAGAGAAATAAAGATACAGATACTTACATTTAGGTACACAAATCAAACAATTTAAATAAATAAAAGAATGGTGCTTACCTAAGTATAAATAACTATATAAAGACATTCTTGGGTTTATGGTTTTTTTATGTTAGACAAACTATCATCTAAAAAATGTAAAAATTTTAAATTGGAGAGGGGTTTCTCTACGTGATAAAGTTAGAAATGAAGGTATTTGCATTAGAATCAGAGTAACTGACATAGCTCAACGGAATATTACAGTGAAATGGCAATGGGCTAGCTATATAACTTGGAAAACATATAAAAAATAGGAAGAAAGGTCCTCGAGTGGCAACCTCGTACAGGTAAGCGAATTAGTACTCAACCTTTATTCCTCTTCACGTATTCTCATACACTTTTCTTCACACATACACACACACACACACACACACACACACGCACACGCACACGCACACGCGCGCATGCACGCACGCGCGCACACACACACACACACACACACAAATAGGTCGCAAATAATACTTACCTAGTACTATTAGGCAAGAGTGAATAGGTTTTTGTTAAGTCAGTGCATTTCACCATCTTAGACTACATAACAACTTACCGATGGGATTGTAGTTGCTTTACTACTTGCTGGGTAAAAATAGTAAAAAAAAAAAATTGACCCTGTGAAAGTTTGCATTTAGATATAATTTTTCTAACCAACCATAAAAATATGATGAGAATATGTATATAAGTATAAATGTTGCCTCACACGGAACATTAATAATATAATATTATATCTTCCATTATCTCTGAAATCCGAGGTATGTTCATATTAAGAGGCTAAATAGAGCCACATTGAAATGCATGGGGATCGTTTTGTAATTTCACGTCATTATCGAAAAAAAAATTGTACGTATTTTAGGTGGCGGTTTGCAAAACACGATTCCACAAAAATTAACTCAATAGAAAATAATTGCAAAGTTGCTTCTAAAAATACTTCAATTTTCAACGTCAATTTTTTTTTACGTGGTAGAGCCATGCTACAGCTATATTTATTAGGTATAGTTGTAGCACGAATGGGTTGGCTCGACCGGAGAAGGGCCACGCTCTCACGGAATAACATGTAAAATAGCAGTTTAACCCTGCTGTGTTTCGTATGGTGAGTGTAGAGAACCGGAGAACCTTTTTACTGGAAACGAGGCATTACATCTTAGTCCTCACGGGTGACAACGCATCTACATTTTGATACGTAATCGAGAATAGATGTAGATGTGTATGGGCCGTAGCAACCACTTACCATCAGGTGGACTGTGTGCTCATTTGTCCCCCTTATTCTATTTAAAAAAAACTTTCTGAGATTTCAGTAAAATAATGTTAAGCACTCGTACAATTATGTCTCATGTTAATAAAGCTATTGGGCTATTTTGATTTGTAATAAAGTGAGTTTACTTTATAGGTTAAATAATTTATTTACCTTTCTATATCAAGAACCGCTTTTCTGTCACTCCTATTGAATTTGACAGTGCTTGCTGAAATTTAGCATCTTTAGATGGATCAGAATCGCCCGCTGATCCGGCTGTTAGATATTGCAAAAATAATCGAAAATATTTATTTTTACTTTCATGCCCAAGACTACTTTGTTTTATTTTATTACGGTCAAATAATATTTATTAGGTTATAAAGCAAGTATTATTGTAAATGTTTTGTATGTAAATGTATATGTTTTCATTATTTTGTTATTCTATTGTTTACAGTTATTATCACGTCTTAGCTTTACATCAAGAATTACATTAGAAATTCTTGATGGGATGCGATGTAACGCGCATACATTATTTTCATCAAGAACTATAATATATATATATATATATATATTATTATTATATTTGTTTTTTTTTTATAATATATATATTTGTTTTTTTTTACCAGTAGAGTTTCAACAAAATCTTAAAAAAGTTCAATGAATTAAAAAAAATGCTAATAATTATATAATTTGAAGTCAGTGTTTTACATTTAAAGATCAGTTATAAAGAGCCAATGTTATTATTTTCATTTTGATTAATTTAATTCGAGACTAAAATAAATGTGAAAGGGCTTTTATCTGCAATAATAATTTTCATCAAAAATAACATAGACTTATAAAAGTCATATACACGGTCAATCATACTGAAGTTATTATCAATTGTACTACAAAATATTTAAAAGACTATTTCCAGTATAATGACCCGAATATCATCATTAATGTTTGACTGGCACACTTAAAAGTTTTATCACATGGCTAAATGATTTACTTTTATATTATGAGAAGGTCATGCTTTTCTATAAAAAATTGCAAGAAATTTTAATTCCCGGCCCTATTGGTTTGTTTTACTTTTTACTTAATTAGTGAAAAACAAAATGGACTGATCTAAAAGTTTACTTTCTTGTGTAAAAAGTGCTATTTAGAATTTTATGCAAATGGTAATTAAAGTTTCTATGTAAATAAGTGTAACATAGCGGGTATTATATTCAATGGCAGCGGCCATCCGTATTGGCAAAGCCAGCATCATTTTCTGTACAGAAACCGGCAAAGTGTTGCTCAAGGCACTATAAACAAAGCCGCTGATAAAATGTTACACTCATAACTGTTAACAAAAACTGTTTCTGCAAATGGTCTTATAGATAATAATAACTATTCCGCCGTGGTAGGTGCAGGAGCTATTATAAGAAGGAGAAGAGGTAAAATTTTATTTTAGAAATGCGCAATCAATATTGTTTTGTCTGCAATTGAGCATAAAATAAAAAATAACTTCAGCCAAAGAGCATAACTGGCATTATACTCAGGCCCATCAATTGGTATGGAAAAAAATAATTTTACCAGGTCTAAAAAATCAATCACAATTCAAAAAACATAAATATTAAAATCAAAAAATGTATATATGTATGTCTATACATACATATAATAATTTATAGCCGCTTAGTAACTGACGGTGACTCACTATAACATCCTACAGTCACGCCGAAGCTAAGAGGAGAGAATCACTGTAGAAAAGGTAATAATTGATTGCGGAAATTTTGTGATAAATTTAAAAAAAATATAAACTTGTCCAAGTTAATCTAACTTAGTCTAACTTATCCTTATGCGTACAAAAAAAAACAAATAATAAAATAGTGAGATGGCATCAGTTTTTAAGAAGAAGTTTTTAACAAAAATAAACAAAAAAATAAATTTCAATAAAGTTCAGTGTTTAATTGTTTATATACCGCTGACACTTAATCACGCTTTTCGAAAACACGCCAGTTGTAAACAATACTTGTGTGAAAAGACAAAATCTTTTTTTCAAATTTCCGCCGAGTTGTAAGTAGAAGGCCAAATAGGTCACGTGTCAATTTTAATTAAATATAGTGATCTGTACTACGTTTCATCAATTAACCATTGGTAAAAATTAAAACAGGAATTTTACGATTGTGTTTACAAAAAACATTATTAGTTGAACCTTGCAGCTTGTTCATTATTTTTATTATAAATACCTATACATGTATATATTATTAATAAATAGTTCCCATAATATATTGGATTATTTTTTATTTTGCCCTATCTGCAATGTTCTACGCTCTATAGGAAATGTGGCGTATGACATGACTGACAATCTTTCGAACGTTTTATCTAGGTACAAAGATGTTTTACGTTTTCGTCGCCTCCACATGATATTTTTGTCAGCATAAGGTACCCTTCTATATCTGAAACGAATATAAATATTGCTACAAAGTAAAGTAATAGACTATACAAGTCCCTTTACTGGGCACAGGACTCTTTTTTTATTTCTGAGAGGGTTTTAGGGCAAGGAAATGCCCGCCGTACTTCCCCAATGCGTGTTGACGAAAATTGCAATTACAAATTTCATTCGTGCTGTCGGGGATCAAACCCGGGAAAATATTTACAGCGAACGCTTTGACCCAGATCTACTAATACGATACAAATAAATACGATGTAACATATATAATAAAAATTCTTACGTACTTGAAACTTGAACACTTGACAGCTCGTGATGCCGACCGGACAAAGCTACAGCACCACACCGTGCAATGTAATTTAAGATGCGTAACCGCGACATAATTCTCAGTGATGCGCAAGCATAACAGGCAGTATGTCACTTATATAATTGTCATCTCTGCAGTCTATTAATCTTTGCACTTTTATAAGTAATACAGAACGTAGTTGCTAGACGGTGTTGACATCGGCTAAAATCTCTGCGATCGCCGTTTCGTCAAGGTCATTCAGGCTAGTTAAAGCCTTAAACTCGGCACTTTGCAATAGGAAGTTAAATTAGTTTGCACCCTCCGTATCTTGTTTACTCAATTTTGAACGTGCATTCTTTATTAATTGATGAGAGATGAATGCTTTCAAAGGATACATATATATATACATATACATAAACACTCACGCCTGTCACCCAGAGGGGTAGGCAGAGACTACGGACTTCCATTTGGCGCGATCCTGACACACCTCTCTCGCCTCTTTTGCATCCATATATCTACGCATACAAGCTCGTCGGTTAAGGGTACTCCTAATCTGGCCCATTTTTAATGTATCGCCGATTTGGTCAATAAACCTTCGTCTAGGGCGTCCCTTCCCGACCCTGCCGTTCACTTCTGCAACATAAATTTACTTTGTCACTCTTTCCTCGTTCATTCTTTCTACATGACCAAACCACCGAAGCATTCCTTTCTTAATCCTTGTCACAACGTCTACTTCGTCGTCAACTTTCACTACCATACATTAAAGTAGGGACTAACACAGCATTATGAATTGCCATACGTGTCTTAGTTGACACATTATGACTCCTCATAATAGCGTGTAGAGCCCCATTCACTCTATTTCCCGCATTCACTCGTCGTTATATATCCGTCGTGTCATATGTACCATCCCTGCTAAATAAACATCCCAAATATACAAATTCATCCACTTGCTCAATCAACTCCCCTTCTATTCTTATTTCACATAAAGTTTTACTTTCTTCTCTTTCAAAAACCATCACTTTCGTCTTACTTACGTTCACTTTCATACCCCTTTTTTTCAATGACCAATTCATTAAAGTAACCATCATTTGCAACTCGGCCGCCGACGATGCAAATATGACTTGATCATCGGCGTACAAAAGGCATTTGACGGTTGACTCACCCATTCTTAACCCACATTCTTCAACTTTCAAAGTTTGCAAACAACTGTCCATAAATAGGTTAAACAGCCACGGGGAAGCCAAACATCCCTGTCTGACACCTTTATGAATGCCTAACCAGTCCGAGTAGACCCCGTTGATCCTGACACAAGCACTGGAGTCCCTATAAAGAGACCTTAATGCCTGTATCAAGCCAGCGTTCAACCCAAATGAGTTCAGTGTTTGCCATAACACATTCCTGTCCACTCTGTCATAAGCCTTTTCCAAGTCCATGAACGCACAAAAAACTTTCTGGTTTCTGACCAAAAACTGCTCCGCTATCATGCGCATGGAAAATACTTGATCCGTACACCCCATCCCCTTTCTAAATCCAGCTTGCACATCCCAAATTTATCCATCAGTTTCTTCTATAACTCTTTCAATTAACACCTTAGCATACAGTTTACCCACAATGCTAAGCAAGCTGATACCACGGTAGTATTTACATTCCTGCTGCGACCCTTTTCCCTTATATATTGGGACTATAACGGCTTTGCACCAGTCTTCCGGTACCCGCTTCAGTTCCCAACACAAATTAAATAAGGTGTGCAGCAGGACTGCAACCACTCCCTCACCAGCCCTTAGCATTTCGAGTGATACTCTATCATATCCGGCTGCCTTACCTGCTTTCATGCTTTTCATTGCTTTCATTATTTCATCTACACATCCATCTCTTTAAATTCGAAACTTCATCTTTCAACATGCAGCCATTCTCGTCTCGTATAGCATTCATTCTAGGCTGTTTTGAATTTCCTCTGGCAGTTCTTACGAGCTTCCAGAACATTTTAATTTTTTCCTGAAAGTTATCAGATATCCTTCTATCATTTTTATCTATCCTTTCTTGCTTTTTCCTTTCAACAACTTCTTTTACTCTCTTATTTATACGTCTAAAGTCTGCCTTTTTTCTTTCAATCTCATCATTCATACCGCCAGAATTACCAGCTTTAGTTGCTAGTAAATCTAGCCATGCTCTCTTTTTTGCTTCAACTTCCATCCGTACCTCATCATCCCACCACAACGTATTACTTTTCCTTTCATTCGTTCTCTTACTTACACCACATACTTCGGTGGCTGCATCCACCAAAACTATCTTAATATTATTCCATACATTCTTCAATTCTAAATCATTCATACATAATTCATAATTTTTATATACTTTCAAAGGATATACGTTATTTATGTATTTATATGATTAACCAACATAGCTCACTGAATTAGGAAGCTGAAGTGGTGATAGGCTGGCCCGATACATCTGAAGAATCGACAACCGATGGTAAAGAAAAGTTGCATCTTTGCATCGATAAGCGGAGTATAGGGCAACCCCTGACCTAGATGGAGTGAAGACCTGAAGTCATGCGGATAGTCGATGGATGCAGGTGACTCTGAACCGAATTTTGTGCCATTCTTTGATGATGCATTATGTTCAACGGCCTTGTGAAGAGCTTTAATAATGATAATGATAATTTTTTTAATAGGAGAGGGGGCAAACGAGCATGCGGCTCACCTGATGGTAAGTTTACTACCGCTGCCCATGAACAACTGCAACACCAGGGAGGGAATTGTAGCTGCGTTGCCGGCCTTTTAAAAAGGAGTACGCTCTTTTCTCAAAGGTCCCTAAGTTGTATCGGTCCGGAAAAATCGCTGATGGTAATCGATTCCACAAGGAAGTCGTGCGATGAAGAAAACATATTCTAAATCGCACAATGGTTAACCGCCAATCATCCAGATGCTGTGGATGGTATCGGGAGTCCTGCCACGATGTGCGGTCGTGAAATTTGGCGGCTGGGGTTATTCCGAACATTTTCTCAGAGCACTCCCCATGGTAGATGCGAAAGAAAATGCAAAGGGATGCAACATCTCTTCGCAGTGCCAATGAATCGAGCCGATCGGAAAGGGCTCGGTCATCGACGATTCGAGCCGCTCTGCGCAGGATGCGGTCAAGTAGAAGGAGCTGGCACTGGGGAGCCCCTGAACAGAGATGGGAACAGTATTCCATGTGGGGCCGAACATGCGCCTTGAAAAGTTTCAGGCGGTGTGCCGGCATGAAATACTGTCCCGCTCTGCTGAGCACGCCAAGCTTTTTTGCCAGGCCAATTTTGCCTTCTCTTCCAAGTGACCACGAAACTGCACGTCACTCGATATGTCGACTACGAGGATACCGATACTGGCTGAGGCAAGAAGGGGAGTGCCTTGAAACTGAGGAGATAAGACAAAGGGGTTCTTTTTAGCGGTAAACGCGCAAACTTGTGTCTTCTGAGGATTAAACTGAACTAGATTTAGTCGCCCCCAATCCGAGACTTTGTTCAGCAAAGACTCGACTTCAGACACAAATTTGTTCCGGTACTCGGCGACGTTTTCCCGAGAAATATTGGCACGGCCGGTGTATATAGCATCACCAGTGCTGTCATCCGCATAGCAATGAATGTTACCAGTTAGCAACATATCATTGATATGCAGAAGAAACAGCGTATGGTGATAGCACACAGCCTTGTGGAACACCAGCGTTAATAGGCTTGTAGTTAGAACATGCACCGTCTACATCGACCTTGTTCCGAGCTGCAAGGAAGCTGGTGATCCAATTGCACAATTTCTCGGGAAGCCCATAGGCCCTTCCTATGGGCTTCGAAAGAAGCGCTTTGTGCCAAACTCGATCGAAGGCCTTCGCAATGTCCAGACTAACGGCCAACGCCTCCCCCTTGGACTCTACTGCCTCCGCCCATCAATGGGTCAGGTAGACAAGAAGATCACCAGCTGATCGACCCCGACGAAAACCGTATTGGCGGTCACTAATCAGCTGGTGATCCTCAAGGTACCGGATGAGCTGGCAGTTAATAATGGATTCCATTATTTTGGAGAACAAGGAGGTGATCGCGATAGGCCTATATTTGGACGGGTCTGAGCGGTTGCCTTTTTTAGGGATCGGGTGGACAAAAGCTGTCTTCCATAAATTCGGGACTACGCCTTGGGAGTAGGAGTACCGGAAAAGATGCGTTAGGACCGGTGCCAACTCCGGAGCACACGTCCTCAGCACAATTGGGGGGATTCCATCAGGCCCACTCGACTTCTGGATGTCCAGGGAGAGAACCGAGCGCTGTGAGAACAACACATCCGGCATCGAGCACTTACAACGCGGGATGGTCGGCGGTGTTTTCCCCCCGTCATCAAGAGTCGAGTTGGCCGCAAAAAGGGAGCCTAAAAGGTCAGCTTTGTCTTTTGCGTCTTGGGCCAGTGAGTCGTCCTCCCTGTGCAGAGATAGTAGTGATGGCTTACAGAAATTCCCTTGGAAAGCCTTGGCAAGAGACCAGAATGCACGGGTTCCCGAAGGAAGGCGAAATAGTTTCTCGCCAATTCTACCCATGTGCTCTGACTTTGCCTTGGCAATAACTCTTTTGAAGGACCTGGAGGCGAAGTTATACTTCTTTTTAAGTGTGCTGGTGTTTACATCCCGAGTTGCCGAAGCCGCAGCCCAGACTTGATAACACTCCTGCTTACTGCGTTATGCAGTCTTACAGGAGCGACCAAACCAAGGCTGAGATCTGCCTCCAATGGGTACCACAGATGATGGAATAAATAGTTCCATTCCCTGTAGCACCACATCAGTGACAGAGTCAGCAACAGCGCTGGGATCATCCGGCGAGAAGCAAACCCACCCCCTTGGGTAGGATGCAAAGAAAGACCGCATTCTGTCCCAATCCGCCGACCTGTAATGCCAAACAGGGCGGCAACCTGCAGAACGCAACCGCGAAGGGAGCGTGAGTGGCACCACACTCCGGATCCGACAATGGTCCGAAGAGCCGAGAGGGGCATCGACGGAAACCTGATATCCGTCCGGATGAGAGGTCAGCAGAAGGTCAACAGGGAAGGTGTATGATCCTCCACATCTGCAATCCGCGTAGGCGAAGTAACCAGTTGTGTCAGACCATAGCAAAGGCAAAGTCATAAACAGATCTCCCCGCATGATCGGTTAAACGTGAACCGAGCCATTCGGCATGGTGGGCGTTAAAATCGCCAAGGATCACGATCTCTGCGGATGGCAAGTTGTTGTAGTAAGGAATCTGTAGCCATTTGGACGTGGTCGATGAGTCGGTCTGTTTCGGCATTACCGCTATGGGACCTATAGAGGCACCCGTAGACGCGCGGATGGTCGTCGCTGTCTACGCGTAGCCAAAGGATGGACAGGTCCGAACCTTCAAGACTGCCGAGGCGTCGAGAACAGATGTCCTCTCTGACATACACGCAAACTCTAGCCCGAGGCACAAAGGAGTGCTCCAATTTGTACCCTGGGCAGGAGAGATACGAAATATCAGCCGGAGAGGAATACTGCGTCTCGGTCAGAAAGAGCAAGGCCGGCTTCGCCGTCTCGAGATGGTAGTGGACGGCGTTTAGGTTAGAGTGAAGTCCCCTGATGTTGCAGAAATTCACGGATAGCGTGGCAGGGGTCGCCTTGGTATTGTTGCTCAGTTTGCCCCGAGCAGTTATTGTGTTGCGCGGAATTTTGCCCCCCCCCCCCCCCCCCCAGAATACGCGGGGCAGCCAGAGCACCCACGCTCAGGATTGGAATAACATGGTCGTGGATGCTCAGCGAGGGATTCTCCAGGGGTACTGGTACCCTCCTGGGGTAGTCTGTCGTGTAATTCCGTTACCATGTTGATGGGGGGGAATTGGGCCTCCGGCCACCTGCACTCACCAGACGAAACGCAGAAGCAGAGCCTCTACTTCACGCCGATATTCTGTGAGGTCGTGGTACCAACCCGACTCGAGCCGGCCCATACGTGCAACAGCAAAAACTGCTGCGTGGCTCTACCACCGTAAATTTAACTTTAAGTTTTCGAATACGATGCTTTTTTTGCAAAAAAAATCTCTTTCAATCCACCTTAGCTCGATGTTACGTTTGCGCAATAACATAGGAGGTAGGCAAAGACACGCAAAGATAAGAAGAAGTTGTGTTTTTATACGAGTTTTTATATTAAACGAGTTCATTTATACAATTAGAATTCAGGTACTGTATCGCTGTAGCTCGCTTTTTTGTTCCAATTTGATTGTTATTTTTTAAATTATTCTTCTAAAAAAAATGTTTTGGGCATAAAAACTCTTCCCCTCGATTCGGAGCCCGCGGCCCCAAAGTGATGCGGCCAAACGCTTAGCGATTACGCTAACAGGATTTATGTATGCTATCGCATTGTAAGATAACGTAAAACAGAAATACAAACTTTTTTATTCAATATAAATTTTAAATAATACTTATAAAAGTCAGTCACCACTTACCACTGGTTTGGAAAACACCTCTGTCCTAAGAAGATCCAACAAGAACTCTGCGGTACTTTTGTTTAAAAAAAAAACAGTATATAATCATATCTAAATGTTACATAAGTATATTGAAAATTCTTTCAAATTCACCTCTTAGCCTCTAAATTAGTTTTGGTTTACTTACTTACTTATCTTCACGCACAATCCCTGACGGGGTAGCCAGAGAGAACAGATCGCCAAGTGTTACGATCCTTACAAACCTCTTTCGCTTCTTTCAGATTCATTATCTTCTTCATGCATGCACGTCTAGGTATCCGAGTACTCTTGACCCTACCCTCTTCGAGCAATTTGCTCACATGGTCTTCGAAAGTTAGTCTCGGTCTACCTCGATACCTTTTAATATTAACTTTCGCGCTATATATTTTCTTCACCATTCGGTCTTCACTCATTCGCTCAACGTGCCCAAACCACCGAAGCACGCCCTTATCAATTTTTGTGATAAGGTCATCTTTCAAACCTGCCATATTGCGAATCTCTTCGTTTCGCTTTCGGTCGGCCATAGTAACGCCGCACATTTTACGAAGAGATCGCATCTCCACTGCATTCAACTTGCTTTTATGCTTCTTCTGGCATACCCAGGTTTCGCTGCCATATAACAAAGTCGGTACCAACACTGCGTTATATATTGCAAGGCGTGCACTCTTCGCTACGCCTTGCCTTTTGACTAACGCAGTCAGGGCACCATTGACTTTGTTCCCGGCAGCGACACGCCTGTCCACATCTAAATCACATCTTCCATCCCGGCTGAAAGCACTCCCCAAGTATACAATTTCATTTACCTGTTCTAGACATTCCTGATTTACCCATATTTCACACTTCGTTCTCTCTTCGTCCCTTTCAAATACCAGAACCTTAGTTTTATTAGCATTCAAACGGAGACATTTAATTTCACATTCCTCTTTCATACACGTGACTAATGCCTGCAGTTCTGCCTCTGATTGTGCAATAAGCACTGCATCATCAGCATACAGTATGTCACCCAATTTCACACCCAAACAGCTATTTTTCATCTTCTGTAAACAGCTGTCGAGATACAGTATGAACAGCCAGGAAGACATGACACAACTCTGCTTTACGCCCGTTTGGACGTTAAACATGGGTGACAGGTCATGCCCTACCCGCACACAGGCTTTACAGTCACAGTAAAGAGACTGCACAGCCCTTAGCAATCGACCATCCACACCATACCCCGGCAACAGTTCCCACATTTTCTTCCTTACAACCTTATCAAATGCTTTCTCAAGATCCACAAAAGCACAGAAAAGCTTCTGGTTAGCAGCCAGAAGCTTTTCCGTGATCATGCGGAGAGAAAACATTTGATCCGTGCATCCTCTTCCAGGTCTAAATCCGCATTGTGCCTCCCATAGAAATCTTTCCGATTTCTCTTGCATCCTACGTGTCAAAACCTTCGAGTAAACTTTACTTGCTAAGCTGGTCAAGCTGATCGCCCGATAGCACCCACAGTCAAAATGTGAACCTTTACCTTTATATAAAGGCACAATGACTGCGGATCGCCAATCATCCGTGACATCCCCCGTCCGCCAGCACAAATTGCACAGCAGATGGAAGCTGTCCCAGACGCGAGGCCCACCATACTTGACCATTTCAGCAGTAACTCTGTCTAGTCCCGCAGCCTTACCACATTTCAAACTTCGAATTGCACGTTCAATCTATTTCATACTGATGACCTCAGTGTCATCGAGGTCCGGGTCTGGCGTACCAGTCACGGCGTCATCCCCGGATCCCTCACTAAGATCATCATACGCATACATTTCTCTATAAAATTCGCTCCATCGCTGCATGACGTCCGATTTTTTTGAGAGGACGTCATTAGTTCTTGAAAGCACTTTGTTCATTCTTAAGGCCGTCGCACCACTCCGGGTCCTTCCAACCTCTTTCCAGAAGAGTTTGGAGTTCTCCTTAAAGTTGTGCGACAACCTTTCGTCCGCTTCCATTCTACACCTTTTACGCACTTTCTCAATCAGTGCTTTCGTGTGAACTTTCTGCAGCCTATATCTTTCTTTCATCTTCTCTCTCATATTCTTATCATTACTAGAGGCCAAGTAGTCTAACCATGCTTTCTTCTTCTTCTTTACAGCTTCTTTCACTTCATCATTCCACCATGCATCTCTTCTTTTACTACTGCCTCTTTTTATTGTTCCACACACTTCTTCCGCTGCACTTACCATTCCATCCCTAAGGTTCTGCCATGTTCTGTAGTTTTGGTTTAAATTAAGATATATTAATAATCATTGAGTTATATATACTACGTACTAGAGAAGCCATTCCGAACATTGACTATGTTCAACTGAACTGTAGTGCAATCCATACAAACTAAATTTTGCGTAAAATGAAGATTTGTGAATTCCATAAAATAATTGTTATAACATTTTATTGAATCAAATCATTAAATCTGATATTGAAACAAATTAGTAGCTTCTTTTTAGAAATATTTGCATGAATCATAAAAACTTCGTGGTTGGTTTTTTCTTTTCAATAGACATTATTTTGACAGTTGGGAAAGTGAACGCACGAGTTCGGAAAAGGTAAAGAAAAAGCACGAGTATGTAATAGCCCACATCCCGAACGCTATACGTCCCTGAAATACGCCACTTTTTGAGCAACTGTATTAAAAAATTAATTTTATTTTATGTGTAGTGTTCGCATAACTACAAAAAATCATTATTATAAAATAACTTGGGAAAGAAAGTTTTTTATTTACCAATACACTAATAATATTTTCAATAAAAGCCAAGATATTGAAAACGTTCAATGTTGATGAATACGAAAAATGAATAAAACGAAGAGCAGTTTAATAAATCTCTTTCTAAAGTAATTTAGTACGGCAGACAGCTTAACAAAATGGCTCAGAGATATTATAAAGTTACCCAATTATTTAATTTCCAACTCCTTGCAAAAATAAACCAAAGAAGTTGTGAAAAGATTTTTTTCAAAACTCAAATAATTCATACTTTTCTTTATAAATGGCTAAATTTTTATAGTAGTGGCAAACGCATTAAATATTCACATTTGATACATAAATACTTTGAGGATGTATTTCCGATAGCTGCTGATTAAAATTTGGTAAGAAACTAGCAGAGACCGCAACTTTGTCTGTGTATTGATGGTTACGAATTATTTTAAATCAATATATTATATTTTTAGGAAGTAAAAGTGATCAGCCAGTCCAATGGATGCCTGTAGGCTTTTACATCTATACTCGATTAAGGATCAAGATGCACATGCGTACACAACAGTCATGTATATAGGTGTGTATTTTATGTGCATTGTATTAATATATGTAATACTTTTGTATTTAAGTAGATTAGGCATTATTAGTTTAACTGTTTTTCTTTTTAAGTTTAATTTTTTCCTTAATTTGCATCTACCAACATTTTTCTTTTCCATCTTTCCCAGGGTTGTACGGTAGACAAAGCCATAGGGAATTAAGTTTGCCTTTTGTTAATACTAGCTGAAGGTGTGTTGCAATTAAGAATAAATAAATGAAAAAATGCATTGTGATGCATTTAATAATAGTATAAAAAAGGATTCTCCGGTTGTCGTCACTCATCATACGAAGCACAGTAATATTACGCTTCTTTGTAAAGCTAATATGCTGCGCGAGCGTGGTCCTTCTCCGGTCTGTCGACATTTTATATATCACATCATAATATAATAATATACTGCAGAATGTTTCAACCACCTGTACACTATAGTCTTAATATTATTTTTCTTAGGATTTTCAAGAGATGTGCAGCAGCATCCTCAAAATATTTAAAAAATTACGGTTGCCAACCCATCTCTAAGACTATGGCAAATTTTCACCATAAGTTACAATTTATGGGTACTATTACTATAGCCAACCATCTAACAAATGTTTTAAATAAACACTGACTTTAATATCAAGCCGAATGATAATTAGGTATAATATAACCACGTACGTAATAATTTTGAAAAATTCGGCAATAACAATTATTCACTAAGTATATTTGATAAGAATTTGTGTTATCAAAAACATTTAAATCAAGTAATAATTGCATTAGAGCCCTCTCACTAAACATGCATCAAAAATTATGTGATCAAGCAATTAAATAAAGCAGAAACAGCGTCATAAGTACATACACACCATAGTAATATCTGAAAATATTAAGTAGTATAAAATTATTTATTATATGTATGATAAAATAAATTTAAATTTAAATTTTAAAATGCACTGGCAATAAAATAGAAGAAATAGATGCAACTGAGTATATTTAAGTGTAATTAAGCTCAATGTTTTTTTTATACATGTCCTTAAAGCCAATACAGCTATCAGTTTCTGTAAACTTAGAATTGTATAAGTTCTAAATATTCTAGCAAAACCGCATTTTGACCATAGTTGGGGTAAAAGGGAACATGGAATAAAGAAGTATATGCGTAATTTCCGTCTTAAAATTAGTTTTCGATAGGCAAATTATAACATTTAGAAACTGAAAAAAAAATATTTTAGATACATTCTTTCTCCTTACGATGTACCCATTTTCTTGATAGGAAAAAAATACCGAACTACGTTCGATTTACAGTTTTTTTTACAAGTCGAATTTCATTTTAAATATATTAATACTCCTTTTTTGCTATAAATAATATCAATTTATACGTAATTCATCTACCGACTTCAAAAAGGAGACGGTATTCACATCGACCGTATGTTGTTTTTTATTTTTTTTATGTGTTTTTACCTCATAACTTTTTTCTGGGTAAACCGATTTCGATGATTCTTTTTCTATGATGATTCTTTTTCTTCTTTTCGATGATGATTTTATTTGAAAGCTGATGCTTCTCATGTAGTTTCATATAAATTTTATCAAAATCTGACCAATAGTTTTTGAGTTATTGTTTATAAGAGATCGTACTACAAGGATACAAAATATTGCGTTGTGATCGAACGGACGGTCGAAAGCAGGGCGGTGCACTTCTCGTGGCCACACACCGGTTCGAGATACGGCATGTACATTTGAAATGGTTAGTGCGACAGTTCATTTAAATAATAGATCTTTGTTTATGTGCTGTGTGATTTATATACCACCGGGCAGTTCAGAAAATAATTAAGTGACTTTGTTTAGATTAATAGAAAATTTGTGTGATAGATACAAGCAGGTTATTGTAATAGGAGATTTTAATTTGTACTCAATTTCTGTAAATATTATTATAAATTATTTTGAGTGCTTCATGTCCTATTGCGAGTTCACTCAGTATAATAAAATACCTAACTGTTTAGATCGTCAGTTGGACTTGGTACTGGGCACGGGCTTTAATGGGTAGGGGTCGGTGTTGGTGGAGGCGGCGGACAAGGAACTCCTGCTAGTGGACCCTTACCATCCGCCGCTCGCAGTCAGTGTGCACGTCGGGCCCGCGACCCCTCCACTGCCCACGTACGGGTGTGTACACACCCGTCGAGGTGAATGTTTCCAATATTAGACCGAAGTGGATTTTTTATAAAGCTGACTATCCATCACTATATTCAATGCTAACTTCCAATGATTGGAGTAAGATATATGAAATGAGTGACGTAGAAGACATTATAAATTACTTTTATGATACACTTAATAATATGTTATAAAAATGTATACCTAGAAAAATACAAATAAAAAACAATCACAGTGTGTATACTTAGTATGGTATACGCGCGAAATTATTATTGAAATCAAAAATAAAGCAATACATCACAAAAATTTAAAAACACAAAGCTTGACAGTGATTACAGTAAATTCGCTAAGTATAGAAAACGTATTAAAATCTATAGAAACTGCACATAAAGAATACAAAAATAAATTGAACTCCAATTTGCAAAAGACACAAAATCGTTTTGGCAATATTTTAAATCTAAAAAAAGTAATTTAGATAAACAGAGCATCATAAAAGATGGTGAATACTTAAGAGATGATGAAGCTGCTAAGGAATTTGCAGATTTTTTTGAATCGGTATACAGCAAGGATCCGCCGTGATTGGACATACGTGCGGCGGCGGGGGTAGCTGATACCACCTCGGCGACTGTCCACATAGATACTCTGAGTCTTCAGGAGGTAAGATAGGCGCTCGTTCATCTGAAGCCAAAACGCTCGCCGGATGGTATACCAGCTTTTCTTTTTAGGGATTGCAACAGAATCTTGGCAGAACCGCTACATCATACTTTTAATATGTGCTTAAAATATGCAACATGCCCGGCGAGATGGAAGATCACGAGATTCATTCCGGTTAAGTCAGGTACTGATGTGAGCAGTTATAGACCTGTGGCTGTACTGTCGACGGTATCGAAATTTTTCGAGTCAGCTATCCGACGCGCAGCACGGGTTTAGGCCGGACCGCAGTACAGTCACCAATATGCAGAACTTTATGGCGCAGGTAATACCGGCGGTTGATGCTCGAGTACAAGTAGATATAGCCTACTTTGATTTTAAAAAGGCGATCGATACGGTGGATCATGATATTTTGTCTTTATTGTCTTTATTCTTTATTGTACACACTAAGTTGGTAACAATTATTAAATATTCACATAAAATGTACAAAGGCGAGCTTAACCCTAGTAAGAGTTTTCTTCCAGCAAACCTATTGGGAAAGCGAAATAGTTTTACATATAAAGCAAGTAGGTAGCAGCGTGCGTACTTAATATTTAACTTAACACTACTTAATAGAAATTGGATAAAGTTACAGTTGACAATTAACATATAAGTGTATAAAATATAAGTATAATTTATTTTCTTATTTCTATTGATTTACATACATATATACTAATAAAGATAATAAACACATACACATATACACATACACACACACACACATACATATATATATACACATACATACACATATACATACATGTACACAAATATAAATACATATATATATACAATTATACATATAAATACATAACATATATAAATATTTGTAATTCTAAGTTGATAGATAATATTTCTTTACTCTGCTCCGAAATGTATCAAGAGAAGAGCTAGCACGTATGTCATGTGGAAGTGAGTTCCATAGCTTAACCGCCCTTACAGTAAAGGATCCACCACATCGGCTTGTGAAATGAGAAGGAGTTCTGAGAAGCAGCTGTTTAGTGGTCCGGCACTGAGTTTCACGAGGTACAAGATACTCAAAACGCTCGCGGAGATATGGAGGTGCAAGAGGATTAAAGAGTAGAAAGTAAAGAAATGATAACACATGTAAGTCTCGACGTCTACGGATAGGAAGCCATTTTAATTGAGCCCTGTACTCAGAAACATGATCAAACTTACGAAGACCAAAAATAAAACGTATACACAAATTTTGAACACGTTCCAGTTTGTTCAACAGCTCCTCTGAAGCATCCAAAAAACTAACATCAGCGTAGTCAATGAGAGGAAGAAGAAGTGCTTGAGCTAAGGTTATCTTAGTTTTTACCGGTAAAAACATCTGGAGGCGCTTGAGAGATTGAAAAGAATAGTTCACTTTTCTGCTAATCATATTAATATGAGCAACCCAAGACAAATTATTATCAAAAATAACACCTAAGTTCTTAGCAGTCTCTGTATATGGAATTTGAGTATTATCATACGTTACTGTAGGGATCTTCGAACGATCTAATAAATTAAGCATATATGAGCTGCCGATAATCATTACTTGGGATTTAGCAGGATTAACAAGAAGACCAAACGATTTCGCCCAATTGCTTATGCTACTTAAGTCAGCATTCAGCTTATTAATAGCCTCATCTATATCTTGGACTTTGAAATGACGGTATAATTGCAAGTCGTCAGCATAGAGATGATAATGAGAGGTGAGAACAGTAGTGAGAGCGTTGATAAAAATAGAGAAGAGAAGTGGGGAAAGAACACCACCCTGAGGAACACCCGCCGTAAGATCACACCACTCGGAGAAATCCTCCTCATGGCGTACACACTGCGAGCGACCCCTAAGGTAAGAATTAAACCAAGAGATTACTGATGGTGAAATGTTTAAGGACGAAAGAATACCAAGAAGTATGTCATAATCAACGGAATTAAATGCACTGCTGAAGTCCAATAATGTTAGTACAGTGAGAAATTTTTTGTCCATGGCCCAGCGAATGTCATCAGACACTTTAATCAGAGCGCTGACTGTGCTATGGCCTGGACGAAAACCAGATTGAAAAGGGCACAGCAGGCTGTGAACAGTTAGGAAATGAGATAGTTGCCTCTGAACTATATTTTCTAGTACTTTAGATAAGATCGGAAGAATAGAAATAGGGCGAAATTGGGATAAAGATGTAGGATTAGAAGTTTTTGGAAGGGGAATGATGAATGCCTTTTTCCAGCAAGTTGGAAAGGAGCTCGTCTCAAGCGACGAAGAGATAATGTGAGTAATAATAGGGACAAGTTCATTAGTGATAGGTTTAACCATTTGTATACAAAGATTGTCATAGCCAATAGCTTTTGTGGAAATAGATAAAAGGCATTTTTTTATTTCACCATCAGTAACTTTACTGAAATTAAAAGGAGAACACAGCGGCTTAGGAATATTGGAGAGAAGATTAAGGGTCACAGACTTAATAGAGTCATCAATAGAAATCGGAGGCTCAGAAAAGTGCCGGTTGAGTGCAGTCAAATCAAACGAGATATTAGGATCATTATATGATTTGCCTATACCCAGAGTTCTAAGAAATTTCCACATCTGAGCGGAATGAGAATTTTCAACCTCATCATAGATATGTCTCCTCTTAGCATCACGACACATCTTACTACAGCGATTACGTAGTTTTTTATAAGTGAATAAATTTTCATTAGTAGGGTGCTTCTTATATCGCCTCTTAGCTTTATCTCTTTTGGACATTATTGCTTTTATAGAATCTGAAAGCCAGGGGGCTGGAAAGTGTTTAACCCTGACTCGCTTAAGTGGTGCATGTGTATCGAAGAGTTTTAAAATGAGGTGATTAAAAGCATAAACCTTATCATTAACATTTTCGGAATTTAGAACAGGGGACCAGTCAATATTATTTACATCATCTCTCAAACGCTCCAGGTTAATTGATTTAAAGCTTCTTAGGAATAAGAATTTCGATTTGCGCCTAGGACGTTGAATTTTATAGGAGAGGAAGATAAGATCGTGGTAAGAGAAAGACGCAGATAGTTGACCATGCGAAGCAACCCGGTCAGCATCAGATACAAGAATAAGGTCTAAAAGAGAAGGGGTACTATTAGGCGAATGGTGAGTAGCAGAAAGAGGAAGAATATGTAAATTAAAAGATGATACCAGGGAGAGCAATTTTTTGCTACGAAAATCATTCTTTAACAGGCATGTGTTAAAGTCACCTAAAATAATGGTATTATCATAAAGCGGAGTAAGATTCACAAGTTTTTCTTCTAGAGAAGAAAAATAATTTATATTGCGAGAGCAAGCAAAGTCCTAGAATGATTAACAGTAATTTCAATAAATAAATGTTCAGCAAAATTTGAGTAAATATTGGGTGAATGATCAACTATTTTATAGGGAATGTCAGCTCTCAAATAGATTGCCACTCCACCATAACCTTTGCCGACCCTGTCAATAAAAAAATATAGAAAAAGGACAGTCTTACCATCAATAATAAAACAGACAAATATTATTTATGGATCCTGTCTGGCAAAAAGCCTGGTAGTATATGCAATCGAATGACACCATGACAGCTATTACTAGATGTCATTATGATTTATTTAATCGCTAATGTCATCATTCTGTCACTTAATAAACAAAATTATGAAGGTAAACTATAATAATATTAGAGAAAACTACGAACTACGATGTTACAGTTAAAGCACAAATTTGAAGGGATGCAATACTATGCAAATGGAGACTGCACAAAAATACAAATAAATTGTAGTAATTAAACACTAAGTTAACGCGAAGACACTATTTCTTGCCTGCGGTGCCAGTACGTCGACTTTTGGAAGCTCCAGCTGGTTCCCTGACCGCGGTCGTTGTCTTCGACTTCGACACAGGAGGCTCAACGATTTTATCGAGTTCGATCACAGAGCTAATGCGATGTCGAATGCCACCGCTACCCAGTACAAAAACAAAGCCTTCACGGGTCCAGCAATTCGATATTCCATATTTCCGTCGAGCTGCCATAAAGGCTTCATGTCGAGTCTTAGTTAAAAATTCCGACAAAGTGATACCAGTCCCCTTCAAACACGTCTTAGCTTGCCAGATCTTGTTCTTCACCTCTAACTCATACAACTTAATCAAGATTGGTCTTGGTTTGTCAGAAGAAGAAGTATGGCCCATGCGATGGCAGCGAGATATATCTTTGTGCGAGAAACCAGACAACTTGAAACGGTCAACAAAAGTCTTCACTATTACCTGTACAGTGTCCTCGTTCTTTTCCTCCGGAAGCCCATGAAGTAATAGAATCTTCCGCCTGCTCCGCATCTCTATATTATCCACCTGGTGCATCAACAGGCCTACCTGGTCTTGAAGATTGCGTAGGGCTGTCATGATAAATAATCTGAATGAGGAGAACTCGGATGTCAAATTGGCAGTGGAGGCTGAAGGTGCTGCAGCATGAAGCTCACTTTGATAGATATCCATGCGCTGAGTAAACATCTTCTGGAGTTGTGTTATTGACTCTTGAATGGCATCCATTTTGAAAAAATCTTGTGTAGTGATAATGCAGGAAAATTGTGAGACTGATTTTTATTGACTAAATAAGTTTGTAAACAGCAAGGATTTTACTGCCTGGCAGGTATAATGGTTAGTACATTAGTTTCCCATATAGTAACAACACTATTGTAATGTTTTATATATTAAAAATTTAATTAAATTGGGAGACTTTACTAAAGCAATCTACTTATTACACCTACCCACACGCGAAAAAAAAAATATTATAAAAAAAAATATATATTATGATATTTTATTAAAAAAGTTGGCTCAACTCGGATGTACTTCGCATATGCTCCAGTTTTTCGTCAGCTTCATGAAGGATCGACAGCAGTACGTGGATTACAATGGGTATGAATCAGGACTATACTATACACGATCCGGTGTGAGCCAGGGCAGCAATTTGGGGCCTCTTGATTTTTAATAATGATAAATGACTTACCAGAAATCGTCAGAGATAGATAACTTGTTTGCAGATTATGATATTTGCAGATGACCGGATTAAATTGATGCTTCCGGCTAGGGTAATATCTGATTGTGAATGTCTACAGGAGTATATAAACAGAGTAGTGAAGTGAAGCCACGAAAATAAGTAGTATTTTAATGTCTCCAAATGTTCGGTGTTGTCTTTCACCCGTGCGCATAAGCTGATGCACTTCGAATATAAGATGGAAGCGACACCGATGACGCGTGTGTCTCAGTTACGAGATCTCAGAATCCATCTCACCTCCGATCTAACGTTTTGCGAGTATATTGTTAAAACTTGTCAAAAGGCGTATAGAAACCTGGGTTTTGTCCTGAGACAGTCACGAGATATTACAAATATTACCACACTGAAAATGCTATACGATGCTCTGGTCAGGAGTCACTTGGAGTACGGTGCTGTTATATGTGCTCCGCACGAAGAAAAGTACAGCCTAATGCTAGAACGTGTCCAAAACAAATTTATGAGGCACATCTACTTCAAACTCTATGGGCACACGTAGTGAAGTTGCTCCGTGGCACCACGTGCAACCCGGGGGTGCTGCGCCACTTGCAGCTGTGCGCACCGGACCGGTACGTGTGGAGGCGACGCCACCTGTCGCTGCTCGCGCTGCCCGTGGTCAGGATCAATTTGTTTAGTAACTCACCTATAGTCCGAACAATCCTCGTAGTGAATAAAGTTCACGAGAGGATTGACATATTTTCGAGTAATCTGAGTGAACTCGCTAAGGTCCTTTTATACATAGCTAGTTATGTAAGTTAGTTGTAATACATAGTATATTTAAGTCGATTAGCGACACTACGATTAGCGTGTGTGTGTGTGTGTGTGTGTGTGTGTGTGTGTGTGTGTGTGTGTGTGTGTGTGTGTGTGTGTGTGTGTGTGTGTGTGCGTGCGTGCGTGCGTGCGTGCGTGCGTGCGTGCGTGCGTGCGTGCGTGCGTGCGTGCGTGCGTGCGTGCGTGCGTGCGTGCGTGCGTGCGTGCGTGTGTGTGTGTGTGTGTGTGTGTGTGTGTAAATAAATAAATAAATAATTTCTATTGAAGTCTGTTGTACAAAATTTTAAATTTTAAATTATTTTGGAATCGATTCTACCCTATCCTTTTTTTTTTCATTAAATTTATTTAAAAATTTATCGATTATTCAGGTAATTTTTGATCCGCGCGTCACTTGCCAGGTTGCCAGTGTCCCGCAGGACGTTGCCGAGCTACAACTTGTGCCAAGTTTTTGCGCGCGCGCTTTTCATCTGCTATATAAATAATATTTAGGAAATAAAATAAATTGTAACCAACTATATTTTTATGGAACTTATATAGACTAAAGTTAAGCTTTGATTTGTGTGTTTATTTCTCATTGTGTGAATATTTATTTATAACTTTAAAACAATATTTTTGTGATTATTTGTAAAAATTACGATCATATGCGCAGCCCTACTCGATCTTTGAGACGTTCGCCTGTAAATACTTATTGAGCTTGGATCACGCGGCCTTAAGCTCTGTGTACATTTAAAAAGTTGTTTAGTATTTAGGTAAGATGTAAAGAGTATTTTATTGTCAAGTCAAACTCCCACGTCACACTCAACACTGACTCTCTCAACTAAAATTTTGTTGTAATTATACGCGTATGTAATTGGATTATTTTTTCGTGTTAAACTAATGCCTTGGTATTTTACTATGCTGATTGTAATCTTATTTCTTACATAGTAATAAAATAAGTTATCTAAATCATGCTGTGGGTGTTCACAGTCAGCAATAGAACGTACTTGTACTTGCATATATTTTTTTTGTCGTCAGTATATAACAACGTCATATATATACTAAAATACTACCCAATACAACACCCTGAGAGCGATTTGTAAGATAGGAGCTGATTTATCTTATTAAATCCCCACGAATCTCCAGGACACAATGTTTATTTAAAAGAATGACGTGCCCTGCACCGTCGAAAGCTTCTTCAAAATCCGTGTAGACCACATCTACTTGACCTCCGTTCTCCATATAATTAATGACAAAATAGGAAAATAAATATAAATTAGATACGGTCACAGTCCTCTTAAGAAAATATGGTATTCCACGTTCTTCATCATTACAGCCCTTCACAAGTCCACTGCTGAACATAGGCCTCCCCCAAAGAATGCCACAAAGTACGGTCCTGAGCCACCTGCATCCATCGACTTCCTGCATGTCTTACCAGGTCGTCACTCCATCTCGTGGGGGGACGCCCTACACTTTGCCTACCGGTACGAGGCTGCCACTCGAGAACCTTTCTTCCCCATCGGTTGTCGGTTCTTCGAGCTATATGGCCGGCCCACTGCCACTTCAGCTTACTAATCCGTTGGGCTATGTCGGTTACTCTGGTTCTACTGCGGATATCCTCATTCCTAAGTTTATCACGCAGAGAAACTCCGAGCATAGCCCTCTCCATAGCTCGCTGAGCGACCTTGAGCTTCCTCATACGGCCAGCAGTGAAGGACCACGTCTCAGTTCCGTAAGTCACCACTGGCAACACGCACTGGTTGTACAATTTCGTTTTCAGGTTTTGAGGTATGTTTGACGAGAAGATGTGTCGTAGCTTCCCGAACGCTGCCCAGCCGAGTTGGATCCGTCGATTGACCTCTCGGTCGAAGTTGGACTTACCTAGTCGGATTATTTGTCCCAGGTAAACATACTCGTCAACAACTTCGAGCTTAGTGCTCCCAACAACTACCGGCATAGATGTGACATGGACATTGAACATGATCTTTGTTTTGTCCATGTTCATCTTAAGACCTATCCGTTGGGAAACACTATCGAGGTCATGCATAGTGCTTAGGTCCTCCAGCGATTCTGCCATAAGGACTATATCGTCGGCAAATCGAAGGTGAGTGATGTACTCGCCATTGATGTTGATACCGTATCCTTTCCAGTCCAGAAGCTTGAAAACGTCTTCCAATGCAGCGGTGAAGAGTTTCGGGGATATGACGTCACCCTGTCTTACACCTCTCTGCAATTGGATAGGTTTCGTACTCTGATTCTGTACTCGGATAGCCATCGTAGCCCTACTGTACAAGCACTTCAACACTTCGATATACCGACAGTCAACTTGGCACCGCTGAAGGGACTGCAGCACCGCCCAAATTTCGACGGAATCAAAGGCTTTCTCATAGTCCACATACGCCAGACATAGTGGCAAATTGTACTCTTCGGACTTCTGTACAATTTGCCGAAGGGTATGTATGTGGTCTATGGTGCTAAAGCCCTTTCGGAAACCGGCTTGTTCGGGAGGCTGGAAGTCGTCAAGTCTGCGCGCGAGACGATTCGTAATGACTCTCGAAAACAGCACGTAGACGCGGCTCAGAAAGGAAATCGGTCTGTAGTTCTTCAAGAGAGCGTTGTCACCTTTCTTGAAGAACAAGACCACCGCATTTCTGCTCCATGCCTCCGGTGTAATGCCACCATGGAGGACGGAATTAAAGAGCTTCTGAAGGACTTCAAGTACCGGTCTTCCACCCGCTTTCAGAAGCTCCGCTGTAATTCCATCCTCGCCTGGGGCCTTACCGTTTTTAAGGTGCTGGAGAGCTATTCTAATCTCGCTCAGACTGACGTCCGGGATATCTTCGGAATAGTGTCGGATGAAACTCGCTCTTGGATCGTTACTCACACTTGCGTGTGGCTCCAACGATGACGTGTACAGCTGCCCATAGAACCTCTCAATCTCACTCAAAATCTCAGGTGTCCCGGAAACGATGCTGCCGCATTCTGTCTTCAGCTTTGACAGTTGGCTCTTTCTGGCAGACAGATCTCTGGCAAAGACTTTGGAGCCTTGGTTCCGCTCGATCGCTTCTTCAATACGAGCTGTATTGAAGTTGCGTAAGTCCCGCCGCATGCATTTGGAGATCTGTCTGTTCAGATGCCTGTATGCTGTCAAGTCTGTTGAAGAATGTAGCCTCATCTCCCGTCTAACAGCCATGAGATTAAGAGTGTGATCGGAGAGTTTTTGTGTTCTTCTGCGGCGGGTCTTGCAGAACTTAGCTCCGACCGCATGGACAGTTTCCACAAGCTTGTCATTCATATCGCCCACTTCATTGCAGTCTTCTAGGCACTGAAAACGGTTTTGTAACTCGAGCTGAAAGGTTTCGGGACTTTGGAATAGAGCACGAGGGGGACGGAGCGTTGACTTCATTAGACGAGACCTCTCCAACTTAACGTTTAGGTTCAGTGTGCCTCTAACCATTCGGTGATCGCTACCAGTTTTCACCCTCGCGATCACGGAGACATCACTGAACAGTTGTCGTCTGGTCGTCATAATGAAGTCAATCTCATTTTTTGTCGAACCGTCGGGGCTCGAACAGGTCCACTTCCTGTGGGGCCGCTTCTGGAAGAAAGAGTTCATCATAAAGAGTCCCTCTTTCTCCATGAAGTCGGCCAGCTGCTGGCCCCTTGGGTTCCGTTGCCCTATTCCAAATTTCCCTACTTTCAGCTCACCGTTCTCTCTTGTGCCTAGTTTTGCATTGAAGTCTCCCATTAACACCGTATATTGGGTTTTGGAGGAATGCATGGCTCTAGAGATATCCTCATACATTTCCTCCACCTCCTCATCGGGGTGTGCCGAGGTTGGTGCGTAAACGTGTATGACCTTCAGCGAATACCGTTTGGTGATTCTGAGTATAAGGTACGCAACCCTCGTCGACACACTCCCGATATTTACAACGTTGTTAACGAGAGACTTGTGGACGATAAATCCGACACCTCCTTGAGACAGATGGTCGCCCTCCCGGTGATAGAACAAGTTGCCGGATTCGAGGATTACCGTGTCCTCCCCCTCTCTTCGGACTTCGGATAACCCTATAATATGCCAGCGCAACTTGTCTATCTCTTCTTCCAGCTCCACGATCTTCTCGTCAGTCCTCAGGGTGCGTGCGTTGTACGTTGCCAGGTCAAGTCGTCTAAGGTGGCAACCGAACCTCCACCGGAGATTCTTAGCACCCCCTGCCCCGCCGTTACCATGGTCGCCACCGTAGCCAGGAATAGCGGGGCCGCCGGGGACTGGGGGCCGTCTCTTTGTTACACTCATAGAGGGGGTATTTGCCATAGTTGCCACGCTTGGCGAGCGGGTTGGCAACCGCAGTTTTTTTATTATAATTTTGGCTATTATCAGGAAGATGCTGCTGCCCATCTCCTGCCTGTTTCCCTTTGTCGCCTTTTACGACACCCACGGGAGGATATGGGGTAGTGGATATTCTTGACCGCCACTACACTACACTACACGGTGGTTCCACGTTCTATGAGAGAATAAATAGCTTCACAAACAATATTTTCCAGTAGTTTACTGATTGCGTTCAAGATTGAGATATGATGGTAATTGTTAATGGAGGAATTAGACCCCTTTTGGTGTACTAGTAAGATATTGGCTTTATTCCATAATATTGGAAATAACGCATTCCCTCCGATATTAACGAAATATAAGTGAAATAACTAACGCTAAACTTTCTTAACAGGCTGATGTAAATATTGAAAGTACGCAATCATATCTGGGTCCATTAGATGTAACTAACGGTATTTTCTGAAATTGTGGATCATTGTGGGTCGTGAAGTGGTAGTTAAGTATATCCACTACCCCTTATCTTCCCGTGGGTGTCATAAGAGGCAACAGAGAGAAACAGGCAGAATATAGGCAGCAGGATCTTCCTGATAACAGCAACAGTACAATAGAAAACTGCGTTTTCCAATCCACTTGAAAAGCGTGGCAAATATTCCCCAATTAATGAGAGTTACGAAGAAATGGCCCCTAGTCCCCAGCGGCCCTGCTATTCCTGGCTACAGAGGCGACCATGGTAACGGCTGGGCAGGGAGTGCTAAGAATCTCAAGTTGAGGTTCAGTTGCCACTTAAGATGACCCGACCTGGCAACATACAACGCACGCACCCTAAGTACTGACGAGAAGATCCTGGAGCTGGAAGAAGTGATATGCAAGTTGTGTTGGGATATTATAGGTTTATCTGAGGTCCGACGAGAGAGGGAGAACATGGCAATCATCGAATCCGGCAACTTGTTCTATCATCGGGAGAGCGATCTTCTGTCCCAAAGAGGTGTCGGATTTATCGTCTACAAGTCTCTCGTTAACAACGTTGTAAAAATTGTGAGTGTGTTGACGAGAGTTGCGTACCTTATATTCAGAATAACCAAACGGTATTAGTCGAAGGTTATACGTACCGACCTCAGCACATCCCAACGAGGAGGTGGAGGAAATGTGTGAGGACATCTCTAAAGCCATGCATTTGTCCAAAATCAACTATACAGTGTTAATGGGAGACTTCAATGCAAAACTAGGCACAAGAGAGAACAGTGAGCTAAAGGTAGGCAACAATGATCGCGAAGGTGAAAACTGGCAGCGATCTGTAGTCACGCTGAACTTAAATGTTAAGTTGGAGAGTTCTCGTCTAATGGCATCAACGCACCGTCGCCCAAATGCCGCGCTTGGATTAGACCAAAGTCCCGAAATCTTTCAGCTCAAGTTAAAAACCATTTTCAGTACCTAGAAGACTGTAATGCAGTGGACGATATGAATGATATGCTCTCGGAAAGTGTCCATGCGGTCGGAGCTAAGTTCTGCTAAACCCGCCGCAGGAGAATACAAAAACTCTCCGATCACTTTCTTAATCGCATGGCTGTTAGACGGGAAATGAATCTGCAGTCTTCAGCAGATTTGACAGCGTACAGGCAACTGAGCAGACAGATTTCGAAATGCATGAGGCGGGACTTACGCAACTTCAATACAGCTCTCTGTTTTTGTCTGCCAGAAAAAGCTAACTGTCGAAACTGAAGACCGAATGTGGGAGCATCGTTTTCGGGACACCTAAGATTTTGACTGAGATTGAGAGGTTCTATAGGCAGCTATACACGTCTACTGAATCTCATAAAGATACTGATGGCTTCTCTTAATTTAGTAACAAATTGAAATTTAATACGAGCGAACTTTGTTAATTTGTTTTATTATCTTAATTAACTGTTAAATTGAAAACAAAAACGGACGGACGACCTTAAATTTAAGCTAAAATTACTTATTTTAACATGGATAAATTAAAATTAAATAACATTAATCCTCAATTTAATGAAAGTTTAAATGAGTTGGAATTACAGATGGGTCGGAATACAGTCAAAATTTCACTAACACAAGTTACACACAGATGATACTGTGACAGCTCATAATTATTATTAATAAATAATAATTAAATTCAATATAAACACATTTAAAAATATCATAGACATTATATTTTAAAGAATTAAAATGCATTAATAAGTATAAAGTTCAAATGTAATCATTTCGAATATTGAATATTATAGTACCTGTAGTAAACGCATAATATTGTCTTTAAAAATCTCTGAAATTAACAAAAACTCTGCTTAAAATATTCAAAATGTATTAAATAATACAAGTACAAGTCGATTATACTGCAATAATAAAGATAAATAACATTTTTAATATAATTGAAAAAATGGGTCAAAAATTTTCAAATGGGTCAAAAAGTTAATAACGGTGTACTTATATTACTGGAGTTTGTTCATTAAATGATTGAAGGGCGTTGCTAGAGACACATACCCATAGATGTACATATATATAGGGTAGTCGGCTGAGCGAGTGCTAATAGTACTGTTGCACGATGTATAGTCCTATATTAGGGAATATGTGGAAGATCTCAAATATGTAAAAGCATTATATTAAAAGAAGTGGGACATATATGGGGTGGTCGGGTAACCGACTGCTAATAGTATTGTTGCACAACGACTAGTCCTATATTAGGGACTTATGATAGTAAGGTCTATGGAACGAAAGCATTAATATATAAGGTCTCTATGATGCATAAGTATTATGTGATATCAGAGTTATGATCCTATATGTATAAGACATATAATAGTATGGTCTATGAAATAAAGGAAATATGTGGAAATTCATAAATATGTAAAAGCATTATATTGAAAGAAATGGGACTTGAAAAGGATAATTATAGTGGCGTGTAGATTGCTTCACAGCGTCCGAGACCGAAGTAAACTTGGACTCGCTAACCGATGTGTCCTTAACATATCATCTTAGTGCCAGTGGTAATCGGGATTGTTGTAGCAATACGACTTGACCCTCGCACACTCCTACCGTCTGTGGGCGGCGTCTTAGCGCAGAGCGTTATGATACGTCGGCTATCTTTCGGATTACGATGAGTGTGTTTGGTAATACTTTTAAGTGCAGCAAGCATACTCAACTCCTTGTCTTAGTGCAACAGCGTTATGATACGTGGAGTTTTGGCTACCGGCGTCTTAGTAGCAGGCTACTATGATACGTTGGTGGTATTTTTAGTTAACAATAATACCAATTTTTTTACCAAAGTCGATAGGGATTATGTGGGTGGGCTGTGAGTGGGCGCCATCCGTTAGTGCTTACTGCTACTTGCAGTATTGCGTCTTGTGATGGATCTGCGGATGTGCAGCGCCTGATTCGACACATCTTGTGATTCTGGTCGATGGAGGTATGCGGGTGTTGATGTCTGCTGGGATTGTATGGGGGACCTTGGGATGGTGAAAGTCCGGCGATAGTTTTATTGATGAGGTCATCGACGTAAAAGTTCGTCTTGACTCTACCTGCAGCAAATAGATAAATAGTCCTTCATCTATAGCAACTTTTTTTTATTGGATAGGGTGATAAACGAGCACATAGTCCACCTGATGGTAAGTGGTTTCTGTAGCCTATAGACATCTACATTTATCCTCGTTTGCAAATCAAAATGCAGATGCGTTGTCACCCGTAAGGACTTAGACGGAATGCCTCTTTTCCAGTAAAAAGGGTCTCTGGTTCTCTACACCCACCATACGAAAGACAGCAGTTTTAATCTGCTATTTTACGCTTGTATTGTGTGAGAGCGTAGTCCTTCTCCGGTATAGCCGACCCATTCGTGTTACAACTGTACTACTAATATAGCTGCAGAGGATGGTCGTTGTCATACATACGCCAAAGCTTTTTTTTTATGTTTAGTTTAGGAAGCAAGCACATACTTTTTATATTTTTGGACCTGAAATAGTGGCTTTTTTTTTGCTTTAAATGACTCTGTAAAGGCTTGTACCGCTTTTATTTTCTCTTCAAACTTCTGGCTTTTTCGATCTCCACCACTACGCTCTTTTGCTATCTCCACTTTTCATAAAATCTTCGCATGATTCCCAGTTTACGGTCTTTCCTTACACACAATATCTTAGTAAATATTTTTTGACAAACAGGGATCATTTTTCCGCTCTTGTTACGAATAAAATATTTTAACGAATAATTAATAAATTTCGCTTGCTACCAAATTTTGTAGTTTTAAGCGTTGTGATAGTACAGAGTTTTATTATAAAATTGCCTTGCAAAATCTTTGTCGGATGTTTGTAAGTAAAATAATTGGTAGAATTTTCTTATTTCTCTGCATGCTAAAGTCGCGCACTGAAATGCCATGCGACTGTGTCCACATGATGGGAATGCCGGAAGCGTATTTGGCTTATATCTACAACAAAAATAAGTCGGATTCGAATTTTCGCTGTTAGTACAGATTTTATCATCAGTATAAAAAATACTTATGTTTAATAAAACACTACGATAGCTGACCAAGAACTTTGTACCACTTGACGTACCTACACTACCTCCCTACCCTTCCCTACCATAACCCCATCTATGTCCTTTTCCAGGTAATGGATCATATCTGGTGTAACTGCCATTGCATAATTTGTGTTAAGTTGCTCCTAAAATAAGAGTATCATTTAGAGACACACCATTGGCGCTACGGTCTGATGCATTAAACACAACTCTAGTTTTTGTTGTTCTTCTGTCTAATCTAACTCTCTATCTCTTACAACGTAGTGTGGGAACCATACTTTCCCCTTGGCTGTAACAAATCTATTTCTATTTCTTCCATGTGACCAAGCGTCACGAATTCTATCAGTGTTTCTGCATTAACTTTTCCTTTTTCTGGACGTCTCGATAATCGTTTTTCTAAACATAAATAAAATTAACTGCAATTTTCCTTGTATCTCCATATTTATCTATAATATTAAAATTCTAATTCTACAATGCAGCTACCATACTGGCCTCTACTTGCTGTAGCAGCAAAATTATCCTCACATTGTTGCTCTTCAAGAGTCAATGTTTAAATGTGTTTTAATTTAGGCTCTGATTCTAGTATCCAAAACCGTTTAAGTATAGTTTGTTATCTTCATCTTTTTTTGCATGCATATTTAAAATTATATTTTTTGATATGATTAGGTGACAAACGAGTACACAGTCCACCTGATGGTAAGTGGTTGCTGTGACCCATAGACATCCACATCTATCCTCAACAAGGAATCAAAATGCAGTTGCATTGTCACCCGTAAGGACTAAGATAGAATGCCTCTTTTCCAGTAAAAAGGGTCGCCGGTTCTCTACACTCACCACTCGATACACAGCCACGTTAAGCTGCTATTTTACGCTGATATTCTGTGAGAGCGTGGTCCTTCTCCGGTCGAACCGACCTATTCGTGCTACAACTATAGTATTAATATAGCTGCAGCATGACTCTACCACGTACAAAAACCATACAAAAATGATGCTCTTTTGGCTTCCAACTTCTGTATTATTACTGCTTACCTGGCCCGACAACACCAATTCGATTTGAGTATCATGCTCAATTGTACAACCACAGGGATGTTCTATTAACCTACTTTTCAGGATCTTGAAATAATTCTCAATGCCTAATAAGATGGCTTTCTTAAAAGGTGAATTGTATTGTGGGTCTGCGATGCATCCGTGCCTTAAGCAATACTCGTATTTGGTATTTAGATAGTTGTACACCTTATTTAAAAAATATAATATTCTTCCATTACCTTGTTTATATATCAAAGAAGCCTGTCTTTTTGTCAAATCATTCCCTAAGTATTTTAAAACCCTCCAAGATACTACAACAAGCCGTTTAAGAAGTAAATATGCAGACCTAATATATCAACCACCCTGTCATAAAAATATGTATAAGAGAAATGTATATAACATGAGCATATTATTATATAACACATTACCTAAGAGTTTAAAAGAAAAAGAAGGAGTCTCTTTTAAAAATAATTTAGCAAAATGGCTACTGGAACATTGTTCCTAAAAGAATATTAATTAAAGTTAGTTCAATGATTTATGTGATCCACTTACAGATAGTTTTTTTTTTGTATTATGCACCTAAATATTTGCACGTCTACGAGAAGACTAAACACATGTACATTATAAATATTTAACTAAAGACTCTGTCAACTGTATTTCTTGCAAATAAAGAATTAGTATTTGTATTTGAGTGATCCGCCAAAAATCTTTCCAATACGGTGGGGAAATTTTCTTTTTTGGCAAGAACGACGTCTCTTTATTTAAAACGAGAGCATCTACCTGCATTTTAAATGAAGGATCACTAAATGACAGCATGTTAACTTTGAACCATATACTTTGAAATTGAGCCACTTCGACCTCCACCCAAACCTGATATGCAACTTCTTGCATTAATTTTATCAAGGCGTTAAAATTGCATAGCAGTTTCGGATATGAAATGTGCTTGCGATCCTTGGTCAAGCAGAGCTCTAAATATCTGATGCTTCCCATCTTTAGATTCAACCTCTATCTGTGGCCAATAAGGCTTGGCCATAGCCATGTGTTGTCGGTTCTTTTAACTACATGGTCGGCTCATTGCCACTTCAGCTTACTAATCCTTTGAGCTATGTCAGTAACTCTGGTTCTTCTGCGGATATCGTCATTTCTAAGTTTATAACACAGAGAAACCCAGAGCATATCTCTCTCCATAGCTCGTTGAGTGACATTGAGCTTCCTCATACGGCCAACAGTGAAGGACCACGTCTCAGATACATAAGACTGGCAACACTCACTGGTTGCACAATCTCATTTTCAAGTTTTGAGGTATACCTGACGAGAAGATGTGTCGTAATTTCCCGTACGCTGCCCAGCCAAGTTCATTGAACTCTCGGTTGAAGTTGGACTTACCTGTACCTTATTTGTCCCAGGTAAGCATACTCGTTAACAACTTCGAGCTTAGTGCTCCCAACAACTCCATACTCCATACTCCATATTCCAGATCCACTAGATGGAGTGAAGCTACCTAGTAAACATGTAGGAATTCAATGGATGAAGGTGGCTCGGGACCGTGCCTTTTGCAATTCCTTTGGGGAGAACGATATTTAGCAGTGGACTTCTGAAGGGCTGTAATGAGGATCATGATTATGATGACTAGAATTAAAAATTTACGCAATCCATTTTGATATCGCATTCTTAATAGCATTCAATTGTTTTAATTTATATCTTGTGCTTTATTTCAGAGTTTTATTGCTTTTTTTGTTTTCAGTTATATTGCTAGCGCCAATAATGTCACTGTGTTCAGTGTTGATTTATATGTTCGACATGGCAATCACAATTGGTTATACTTTTTTTTAGATTTATCTTTAATATAAAAACATATACTGGAAATCGAATTTGATATACTATAACATTATACTACGACTATATTTATTTGTTAAGTCAAAAATCATCATCATCATCATCATTACAGCCCTTCACAAGTCCACTGCTGAACATAGGCCTCCCCCAAAGAATGCCACAAAGCACGGTCCTGAGCCACCTGCATCCATCGACTTCCTGCATATCTTACCAGGTCGTCACTCCATCTAGTGGGGGGACGCCCTACACTTCGCCTGCCGGTACGAGGCTGCCACTCGAGAACCTTTCTTCCCCATCGGTTGTCGGTTCTTCGAGCTATATGGCCGGCCCATTGCCACTTCAGCTTACTAATCCGTTGGGCTATGTCGGTCACTCTAGTTCTACTGCGGATATCCTCATTTCTGAGTTTATCACGCAGAGAAACTCCGAGCATAGCCCTCTCCATAGCTCGCTGAGCGACCTTGAGCTTCCTCATCCGGCCAGCAGTGAAGGACCACGTCTCAGTTCCGTATGTCATCACTGGCAACACGCACTGGGTGTACAGTCTCGTTTTCAAGTTTTGAGGTATACCTGACGAGAAGATGTGCCGTAATTTCCCGAACCAAAGTTCGGGAAAGTCAAAAATATCTGAATAAAATTAGGATGACATGCTTAATTTTTTATTTGTTTATACTTTCATGCACAAATTGTACATATGGCGGACTTAATGCCATAGGACATTCTCTGCTGTTAGGCTAAACAGATATAGATATACAAGAGGCTGTGTAGCAGTATTTTTTTAAAGAACGTTACCTCCACACTACGATTTTCTCCTGTGTCGTGGAGGCAGTTTACAAACATAAATTGCACGAGGACAAACATCCAGACCCGGAATAATAATTGTAGGCCATACAAATACTTGTTCCTTGCGGGATTCGAACCCGCGACCCCCAGCGCAACAACTCATTGCCAAGCCACTACGCCACGGAGCCGTCGTTTGAAGTAGAAACGGTAAAAAAATATTATATATAATAATGCATTAAATAATTTAAATAACATTGATTTTGATGCTTTATGTTAATTTCATTAATAATAATTATGTCAGCAAATTGCTTAAGAATTTTACAACTATTTATTGTTATTGTATTTTTATATAAAAATTAAGCAATATTCTTATTTTTCAATTTTAATTTTCCATATCAAGTGAGTCATTTGTCAGATCCTTTAAAATAATAATCTGACACATTGTTAAATTATAGCGATATCGATAGTAGATAGTAATTATTACCAAGTTAAGATAGTTCTATCCAAAAATCGCTGAATATCTGAGCAGTCAGCAAGTTAGCATTCTTTGATAAGTCAATGACTCACCAACTTACTCAGGAGAAAGGCAGAGAAAGGCTGGCTGAAATTGTTAATTTCAGTTGTTTTTAAAAGCTGATTAATTATGTTATTTATCGAAAGTGACCAACAACTACGTAAATGGACGTATAATTTTATTTTATTTATCCCTCAATTAGGATTTTTCATTCATTTCTTCATTAATGTATTTAAAATGCCACTGTTGAACATACGTTGGCTGGTACTTGCCTTAGTTGTCGTGCTTTCCTTTTTCTATTTCCTTCTATCATATAGGATACTATACAAGATATCCAAAATAGAAGGCGGATTAAGAATACCTACGAGGTATTACACTATAATACGCATCATGGCAGTATTATAGTGCACGTTACTTATTAGAGTTTTTTTTTTCATTTCATTCATTTATTTCAGCCCATCAGCGATCCATTACTGCACATAGGCTACCCCCATATGTTGCCACACAAGGGGGATATTTACCATAGTTGCCATGCAGATTAGCACCGCAGATATTTTGTTACATGGCCGGATACAACTTGGTGTAACTGATTACGTTAGGCTCAACTAAAGTGCATTTCCCTGTACATCTTTACAAAACTATTCATGTATACATATAAGCAGCGATATTGATGGATTTTCAAATAAATTTAAAACAAAAATCATAATATAAGCCTTTTATAACTAGGAAAGTGGATATATTTCGGTCCAAAATTACACTATTAATCTATCAGTTGCTAAAAAGCAGTGACCCGCACACATCGATGTCTAGATAGAAATGTCGCGAGGCAAGCGTTTGATACTGTAACATTAGTATTACGGCCGCTTTGTCAAGAGCGCAACGAAAGTGTACAAGGAAATATATTTTTAAAACGAACATGTTTATTTATAAAATATAAATAATCGTTTAAACTTTAAACGATTCTGTATATTTTGTTATTTTATAATTTTGACGTGAAATTCCTTTACGCCATTTTGACCCATGGGTATCGTAAAAAGTGACTAGGGGAAAAGCCAGATCTTACGGTTTTCAACAAATGGCGAGATAACCATCTCATTTAAGCTAGACGTAAAATATTCAGACTGGCGATAGGGAGCACCGTCAAACGTGGCCAATTCAATGCCAGGATGGCCATTATGGCGAATCTTTTCGGGCTGATGAAAAAGAAGAAATGTTAAACCAAACCTGAGACTTTTGTTTGCCTTACATACTCACTTTTCTGTTTCCTTTTATAAATGAGACTATTTACTTATGACTTACTTCGATTTTGTGTAGTTAAGAAGTTATTCCTTAAAGCGTTTTATGTTAGCGCTTTATAAATTTGAATTATTTATTCATTTATTTACTTAAAATAATTAAGGCTGCTTAAATTTTAAAGTTATTTTCTATTAGACTGTTCTAAAATATCGATATATTTATGTTTAGTAAAATTAAAATTATTTTTTTGACTGTACAAATAATGATATTTTTTTTCCTTTCATGTTTGCTGTTTTTAAGGTTCCGTACCTCAAAAGGAAAAAGCAGAAGCCTTATAGGATCACTTTGTTGTCGGCCTGTCTGTCTGTCTGTCAAGACCCTTTTTCTCAGGAACGTGTGGAGGTATCTGAAATTCATATCAAATAATCAAGTCTACTGTCCCTTGGAGCTGTGAAAAAATCGGACTTCTAAGCCAACGCAATTAAAAGATACAGCCGTTTATGCCGCAAATTTTCGAAATTCGCAAGGGAATCAAAACCTACAAGGTACTTCCTGTGAAGTCAGAATCTTAAAATTTGGTACGAAGCAACTTATTATAGCACAGATAAAGGGAAAATTGCGAAAAACATAAAAAATGTTTAGTTACATCATATAATAAAAATAATTTTAATAATTCTAAACTTATATACCTACGGATTTGTTCGGAACCCTCGGTGCGCGAGTCCGACTCGCACTTGGCCGGTTTATTTTTTATTTCAACAAAGTATAGTTTTAATTATAATATAATTTCTTCGTACCAATAAATTTGTTTATCATATTATATAGCACTGCACAGTTTGTTCTCATATATAATTTGTTCCGTTTATAGTTTTGGTTCCGTTTATCCTCCATTGTTGCATTATTTTTTCTATCAATTATTATGCTATTTGTTATAGCAACAATGACTTTAAATTAATAACGATAAGTTACAAGACAATAAGCACAAATATAATTGTTTTCCTCTTTGGATTCTTAATTTAAATAAGTTAAGAAACGCCGTGACAATATTAAAGTTAATTAAAGTAATTGTTATTCTAAAATTAACTAACTGTAAGATGTAATCGAATTATGTGAACGCTAAAACCAGACAGCTTGAAGCGGTAAATTATAAAAAGTTATATTTATTCAATTAATTTAAGTAAATGTAGCACTGAACCGAAACTTTAGGCAAACGAATTTTCGAATTTTATTTAAGTAAACTCATAAATTGTCATCATTATTTTTGTAAATTAATTTAATTACTAACACCATAATTTAATTTATATTTCAGTTCAATTTTACTAACATTCTTGTATGGGTCCTCTGTTGCCCGAAATAAAGATATTTTATTATTTATTATTATTAATATTAAAAATATTTATTTTATACATATAAATATATGTATAAAATAAATATATGTGTACATATAGTGGCGATGTAATAAATCGTCTCCTCCATATCGTCCCGTGGGTATCGTAAGGACCACAGAGGGAAACTGACACAGTTAATAGTCAGCAGCATCTTCCTGATCACAACTCAATAATAAAACTGCGGTTGTCGATCACCTTGCCGAGCAAAGCAACTATGGCAAAATCCCCCCTATGAGGCAATCTATGGGGGAGGCCTTTGTTCAGCAATGGACTTTTATAGGGTGTAATGGATGTGTATGACGATCTTAGATAGTTTTCAGAAACAAACAGTTTATAAATTTTTTCTTCTTTTGTCACTATTGCTAGTATGTATATAGCCCATTACAAGTTCACTGCTGAACATTTTTCCCAGCAGTTCTGGACATAGTATCTTTTAACACCAAGGAAAATTGCCGTAGTTACCACATTTGATAGGTAGATTTGCTTCACTACTATTCCATCTGATGATGGCGACATAGCCATCATAGTGGGATAGTAAATCGCACTGATTGAGTTTACCCAAAACCCATTCACTCTTTTCGATTGTGTGCACAAGCACAAGTCTCTATCTCCTCTCATAATCCAATGGGATCGCAATCCGACGCAACTGAAAAGAGATCAGGCGCAGGCTCAACGGCTTTACTTGCTTTCCGAAGCACGTTAGTGAAACACTGCCCACTTCCTGGTTCCGGGCTGCTACTGATAATTTCTTGAAAGAAACACACAAAAAATTATTTTATCTCGACCGAGGATTCAAACCCGGGACACATGAAGCAGTCGCGCTTAAGAACACTACCAACAAAGAAGGCCTTTAAGACACTCACATAGTAATCAAATTAAGTTTGGCAAAATATTTCACTCTCTTCTTGTACGCATTCCGAACAACCAAGTAAAACGTTTGGTTAGATTGTGCCGTTTGATGACAACAAGGGGGAGGAGACTGGCCGAGCGTCTGATTGTCTGATGATGTAAGAGAGACTTATCGAATGTTTGGTCCGGTTTGAATATTGTAAAGCTAACATATATTGATGTCTTCCCTACTAGTGTTTATTATACAGTCCATACGGAATAAACTGTAGTAGGTAATGTGATAACTTTTTTTCAACACAATGAAAACACAAGATATTTAACACAATATACTGATATTTAAATTAGTCTTCTGAAATGACAACCGTGATACTATAATATAGGGAAATTGATTTTCTAATGAAACCTCACACGGTTATTTTGTAATAGAGAATTCTGAAAAGAATATAATTACAATAATATATTTATTTGCACACCATACAAAGTCCTTAAACAGTAAATAAAAAATGTTTACTTATTCTACACAGCAGTATTTCAGCTGACGATTACAATAGGAAAAACCTGAGTTGTAAACGTTAGTACTTTTTCAGTGCCACAATATACAAAATTACACAATAATAACAATTAAGCTCATGAAAGGCGTAAAGTAAACAGCAAATATTTTATTTATCATTTTTAAGCAAAGCTTGTATGTACCGCTTTGTATGTGTATGTGTGTGTGTCTCTGTCTCTCTCTCTCTCTCTCTCTCTCTCTCTCTCTCTCTCTCTCTCTCTCTCTCTCTCTCTCTGTGTGTGTGTGTGTGTGTGTGTGTGTGTGTGTGTGTGTGTAATATTATATATATGGACAATATACAACTAATGGGCTTCAGCGTAGATTCCGTTGTGTTATAATCAAGACGTTGTAGCCACTAAATAATATTTTGCTTACATTCATATTTACTTTTATTTTGATATTAAGTAAACTATTTGTTATACAAAAAAGGTCCAAGAAACTGATAAAAATGTTGGCCAAATGAAGTTTTAAGGTGCACAGACCACCGACCGAGTAATATTTTTCGTTGCTGATGATTTGACTGTTGACCTTTTACTTCACTACATTAGCATGCCGTTTTATAATGTGTGTAGTATAAAAAGTTGTCTCACTGTCAAAACTTCACATGATTTGTATAAATCGGAAGTTGAATATCGAAACTTAACAAAAGTGCTTCCTTTGAGTACTGCCCTTTGAGCACGCGCAATTAAAATTATACAGCTCTTTGTGGCTCCACCCCAAATAGAAATAAATGGTGTAAATATAATATAAGAGCGTGGTTATATAGATATATAATTACCTTTAAAATAAAACCCTTAGTTATTGTGTTGTTCAGTGGTACAAGATATAAGTTAAATGGAATGGGTTTAATTCTGTGACTTTAAATTTAGTAATATAGCTGATTACTAATTAAAATCGTGATAATAAAGTAGGAAAT
The DNA here is from genome assembly GCA_963668995.1 of Parnassius mnemosyne. Taxonomy (NCBI): domain Eukaryota; kingdom Metazoa; phylum Arthropoda; class Insecta; order Lepidoptera; family Papilionidae; genus Parnassius; species Parnassius mnemosyne. The sequence goes on along the minus strand of CAVLGL010000035.1, from coordinate 12,564,053 downwards.
TTCATTTGATTTGATTTTTGTTTATTTACATCATTATTTATATAACATTGAAATATATACAATGTAAAAAAAACTGTGATAAAAAAAATTAAAACTAAAAACTTAAATTATCATACAATCCTACTCTCCGCGGTATCGTACCAAGAACGGTGGCTGCGTTTCCTCGCTGAAATACTGTACTTAGCCTTTGAGCGAGAAAAGAACCAACCCTCTTATCACCAGAAGCGACGACCAGTCGCAGATACACGGTTCCTTCAATAGATGTTTGTTTACTAAAAATCGTATTCACCAGTTACTTAGTGTTATCTTCAGCACATAAATCACGAAGAGTTTCAATCAAGAAAGTTATCTCTTTGCTACAAAAGCGCTTTATTATAATATATCAAGAACAATAACCGTGTCAAATAAACATTATTTTTACTCTCCCTGAAAACGGCTTTTGTTCACGTTATAACCGCTTTTAATAATTCATCTTTGTTCAAATTATGCATGAGATAAGTTATCTTCTTTAACTTTAGCACTCAGGACATATTGTTTCATTTGGAAATATGTACCTTTTATAAATATTAAAAGAAGTAAAGAAAAAAAACACTTATTAGACTAAACATAACATTGAGAAATATAGAAATCTGCACAAATTACAAATTGGTAACTATGCAGTTGTGTGATGTCAAAAAGGATCCCGCCGCTGGTGTACCACAGCACTGATTTTTATTCAGAAAATTAATTGACTCACGAATAACCGAACACTGATGTAAAAAAGCACTTACTAAAAAACTTTTAAACTTAAAAAAAACTTAATTAAAAACAATAATAATAAAAATTGCCGCGGAAACGTGGTGAACGCGGCATTTTGAGCGCTCTCACCATGCTTAATCGCGAAATGTGCAGCCTCCGTAATTACTTCCTGGCGAGATCGGATGATCCATTCTACAGGGACGTCATTTCGTATGATAAAGATAACTAAAAAGATACTCCTCTATCCTTAGCCAACAAGCAATGGCAAGACCCAGCAGTACAGTGCATTTCCGACCGGGAATCCGTATGGAAGGAGGAGCACCACGGGAGGTTCTACAAGGCTCTACATGAGCCTTTCGTAAACACAGTTGCCTCCCTTCCCTAGCTACGTTTTGGTGAACTCTTCGGGGAAACCGAGGGTTTTGTCTATGCAATACAGGATCAGGTTATTAAGACCAACAACTATCGGATATACATGCTAAGGGATGGCACCGTCGAAATCTGTCGAGCTTGCCGCCATCCCGGTGAGTCACTTAGGCATGTCATCTCTGGTTGTTCGGCGCTTGCTAACTTTGAGTATTTGCACAGACACAACCTAGTAGCCAGGACTCTACACCAGGAGCTTCCTTTGAAATACGGTCTCCTGGATCGTAAACTGCCATATTATACTTATATATTATATAAAGTACTTGCTGGAATCCCTACTCGACCCCGCCAGGCTCTACTGGGTCGGCACATCATCACAGACAGGGACTATTCTTGCAAATAACCTGATATTGTGCTGATGGACCGGACACAGTCATGGATATTTTTGGTCGAAATTACCATTCCTTATGACGAGAACCTCGTGAAAGCCGAAACAGATAAGCGAACGAAATATCTGGACCTGGCTCATAAGGTGACCGACATGTGGGATGGTCTGCCGACCGAAATTATTCCTGTGGTTGTTTCCGCGAACGGGCTAAACCCGGTCAACCTCTCAGGTCATCTGAGGCGACTTGGACTCCGTGACGGACCGCTCCGGGCTTCAAATACAGAAGTTAAGTAAGCATAAGGAAGCATAATGCTCCTGTGTTTCATGTGGTAAGTGTAGAGGTTTGGAGACGCTTTTTACTAGAAACGGGACATTCAATCTTAATCTGCATCTGAATTTTATTTCTTAACCATGAATAAATACTCACTCACTCAATCACTCACCGTCAGCCTTAGCCTATAAAAAAATAAATATTCAATATTTTACATATTTTCACTATGTAATAATTTTCCATAGTAAGAAGTCAAATCTATTCCTAGTGTATAAAGAGTAAATAAAGTATATTTTAAAAACTGTACGTAAAGTAGATAAACAATTATTAAATTATAGGTTGAATTTAAGCCACAAGTTGGTTAATGTACCTACTGGAAACTCAAATGACTACGTTAACACGACATGGTTAATGTAAGATATATGAAACTAATTACATAATTTACCCAAGAATACTGGAATAACATGGAACTGCTAAGTAAATACAAATTGTCTCCGTTGTCTGAGGCTTGTGATCGTAATTGACCTAAGTGTTAAGATGTACGTTTGAACTTAGGTTGAAGAAAAGTAAAGCTCCTTTTTAACATACTATGTACTTACATAGTATTTCTACTTGAAAGAACCTTCTCCGCTGTTGTATTTTGTTTTGAAGGATAAATAGTGTCAGTGTAACTCTATATACAAGTTACTAAATGCCCATGCTAAATTCTAATGGGGAATATCAATTTTTTTTTCGATTGGACTATCGTGAAATCCGTTCTTAATGAGCGTCTACATGGGTACGAAGATGACGATGATCATGACGATGATCATGACGATGATCATGACGATGACGATGATCATGACGATGACGCTGATCATGACGATGACGATGATCATGACGACGACGATGATCATGACGATGACGATGATCATGACGATGATGATGATCATGACGATGACGATGATCATGACGATGACGATGACGATGATCATGACGATGATGATGATCATGACGATGATCATGACGATGACGATGATCATGACGATGACGATAATCATGACGATGACGATGACGATGACGATGATCATGACTATGATCATGACGATGACAATGATCATGACGATGACGATGATCATGACGATGACGATGATCATGACGATGACGATGATCATGACGATGACGATGATCATGACGATGACGATGATCATGACGATGACGATGATCATGACGATGACGATGATCATGACGATGACGATGATCATGACGATGACGATGATCATGACGATGACGATGATCATAACGATGACGATGATCATGACGATGACGATGATCATGACGATGATCATGACGATGATCATGACGATGACGATGATCATGACGATGACGCTGATCATGCCGATGACGATGATCATGACGATGACGATGATCATGACGATGATGATCATGACGATGATGATCATGACGATGACGATGATCATGACGATGACGCTGATCATGACGATGACGATGATCATGACGATGATCATAACGATGATCATGACGATGACGATGATCATGACGATGATCATGACGATGACGATGATCATGACGATGATCATGACGATGACAATGATCATGACGATGACGATGATCATGACGATGACGATGATCATGACGATGACGATGATCATGACGATGATCATGACTATGATCATGACGATGACGATGATCATGACGATGATCATGACTATGATCATGACGATGACGATGATCATGACGATGATCATGACGATGATCATGACGATGATCATGACGATGACGATGATTATGACGATGAATATGACGATGATCATGACGATGATCATGACGATGATCATGACGATGATCATGACGATGATCATGACGATGATTATGACGATGATCATGACGATGATCATGACGATGACGATGATCATGACGATGACGATGATCATGACGATGACGATAATCATGACGATGACGATGACGATGACGATGACGATGATCATGACTATGATCATGACGATGACAATGATCATGACGATGACGATGATCATGACGATGACGATGATCATGACGATGACGATGACAATGATCATGACGATGACGATGATCATGACGATGACGATGATCATGACGATGACGATGATCATGACGATGATCATGACTATGATCATGACGATGACGATGATCATGACGATGATCATGACTATGATCATGACGATGACGATGATCATGACGATGATCATGACGATGATCATGACGATGATCATGACGATGACGATGATCATGACGATGATTATGACGATGATCATGACGATGATTATGACGATGATCATGACGATGATCATGACGATGATCATGACGATGATCATGACGATGATCATGACGATGACGATGATCATGACGATGATTATGACGATGATCATGACGATGATCATGACGATGACGATGATCATGACGATGACGATGATCATGACGATGACGTATCATGACGATGACGATGATCATAACGATGACGATGATCATAACGATGACGATGATCATGACGAGGTCAAGTCAAGGTGATCTCGATGTCAGTCAGTGGTATTTCGCTTATATACATATAAAAGCTCAGAAGTGATAACGGAATTTTACAACTTCTTAACTTCTTAACGGAATCTTACGGAAGAGTTACCATACCAACTTACCATTAGCTTATGTTTGTCATTCAACGTTAATTTCTCAATAATGTATATGTTATAATATATATGTTATAATAATATATATTTATAATATTTGTTGCATGACTGATAAGAGTCGAGTATTTGATCCTAATCTGCTTCCTCTAACAGTCGGGTACTCCCCTGAATCCTCTAGCTGAATGGTATTCTACAATGATGACATCATTTTAAATATTACCGGAATAAAAATAGTAACGTTATATTGTCCAGCTGTGAACTTTTAGACAACGATGATGAAAAAGAAGAATAATACACATGTAAAACGACTCCACGTCACATACAAAACAAAATTCTTAACGTGGTAATTTTCTCAGGGATATATTATGTAGTGTATATGCCTCCAACCTACTAGTAGTGTAAGAAATACATGTACTCTTAAGTTTATTGAACAGTATAATTAAAGAATTAGTCTCAGCAACACGTCTTCTCTTTCATTAACACCTGCCGACATCAAATGGCGACCCTGCCAGGCGGTGCGCTGCGACAATGCATGCGCACCGCCGGGGCCTACTACATAAAAAAAAGATAAATAAAAATATTATAAGAAATTTAAATTAAATAATGAAGTGAAATGACAGATAAAAGAAATATTATAACGGAATGGACGCAATACCGGATGTGACAAAAAATTAATAAATATGAATACAAGAAGAGGCCACAATAATAATTGACTAAAAAATTAAAAACTATAACGTATATGAAGTAATATAATATATTTATCTTTAATATAACTATGAAGGCAACTAAGAAAGAATGAGGAGAATAAAAAGTGATTTCTTAAATAATGACCAAATACCAAAATTCAAGAAACGGAAAATTAATTTAACAAGGAATGGAGCAGTTGTACCTACTTTAGCGAGCTTTGTCCAGTAAGATATGAAAATTAAACCGAAAAGGAAAAAGAAGATATAAGAGGTAACATCGCATCAGCGTAATTTTTTAACATTTAATTTTAATTATTTTTATTATGTTTTATATTAAATAAATAAGTAATGCATTAAATATTAAATGCACGGTATTTGCAAATAACTTGAAAATATTTGTCATATTTAACATTTTATAATATTTATAATATTTTAGTAGGTATTGTATTAAAAAAAAAAAACAATATATTAAGTTATATTTTACAATGACAAGATTCGTATTAAAGTAAATACATTTTTAAATTCAGCCAAATTATTTTCCGTGATAAATTTTATTTAAATGTAAGTATACAATTTTGAAAAGGGTTTTATAAAAAAAATCGCTATTATTATAAGTCATAATTACTTTTCTTCTTTTCTAAACGCATGAAAACCTTAAAGTAACTATATAAATAAATAGATAACCTTTAATAAATGACCTAAAAGTTAATATAACCTGCTTAAAAATCAAAAATTGAAAATAACTTAATGTTTTGTTTAATATAAATTTAACTGTGATTACAAATTATTTTCTGGAGGTTATACGGTTTCTTAAATTTCTAGCAATCCTAAATTTTTATATGTAAATTAAATGTATAACTAATGTTAATATATTTTTCGATTCGAAAAAAAAAAGTCCCGCTGGGTTTCTTGCTGGTTCTTCCCAGGGCAGAGGTATTTTCCGAACCAGTGGTAGATAAAAAATGACTTACAATAAGAATTATGTAATAATCGATATTGAATAGAAAAATATTCTATTCTATTCTATTCTATTCGATATAAGTAAAAGTAATATAACTATAAACGATGCGATGTAATTATACTATAAACTTTTGTGTCAGTTAGAAAATACTTAAAACGATCATTTTAATGTGATAAGGAAAACAATAGAGGTTTTAATAGTAATGTTTCTTAACAAAGTTAAACACGGACATGAAAAGTTGACATATATAACCTCATTTTTTGTACAATATTAAAAAGTATATATTTAAAAGGCGCGAGGAATGAGAGAAGGAATCTTCAAATGTGTGGATACGAATGATTGAATTGCTAAGTTTCATCAATATTGGACTGATCACCCAAATATTTGATGATGCTTAAAATCCTGGTATTAAAACCATTATGAGCGAGAATTATGAAAGTTAGTAAGGGAAATGGAGTATGAAAGTATATAAAAGTTACCGATACAGTCAAGTAGATAACAGCAGGTACTATAAAGATAAAGATCGAAGAATCAAAATAAAATAAAAGATGACCTTGATAAATAAATCATGGAGAGATACGGGAACGTCCATCACTGGTAAAGCATATAGTCCTCGAGCAGGGTATGTTTCCATGATTGGATGATAAAATCGGAAGTAACGGGTAGGTACTAGGGAACAATACCTTCAGTACAAGTGAGATGTGAACGAGTTTACTCATATTAGTACTGTTGGGGACCAGAGAAGTCTTAAATTTGTTACCCTTAATAATGGTACATAGAGGTCACATCCTTCATTGGATCATAGTGTGAACTTAGTTTTCCTCCGTGACAATTGTTGGAGTCCTTTTATAATGACTTAAACGTAGACCTCAAGGTTGTGCGCACAACCCAAGGTACAGTTCTACCTTGTGATAAAAAAGTTAATGTACCAATAAAATTAAATGAATGTTATGAAAAAGAAATATAATACCCAAGTAAATGGGGGGCCCATATTTATAAAGTACCCGCGTGATAAATATCACGAAATAAAATGTAAATGAAGTGAATTAATACTCCGATTCCCGATATCTAATAAATAATTAAATATTTAAGGAAAAAGAATACCAAAAGAAATAAAGCTAGCTAAAAGTCAAAAATATAAGAAAGAAATAAAGTACGTACAACAATTATGAAAAAAAAAAAAGTCCTGACAATCAAAAGGGAATGTAATGAGATGTGTTAGTATGAAAATAATTAACATGCAGGGACATGATAACAATTAAAATGAGATAATAAGGGGGATGTGATGTCGGCAGGTGTTAATGAAAGAGAAGACGTGTTGCTGGATTGACTCGATAATATTATGTATAACCTGACCTGATCATGATCATGAGATTATAATCTTTTTTTAATGAATTAATTTTATATTTTGTTTAAGTGCTTTATTTTACTCAATTGAGGAATTATATAAATTTAATGGTTAAGTAACATTGTATTTCATTTTAATTTTCAATATTAAATTTATTATTATGTAATAAGATTCAGGGTTCATATAATATTATAATTAAATATTACATGTAATCATTAATCATTTTTATTATATCTGTCAAGAAAATAACATGTAAAACAAAAAGTAAATAGAACACTTTTCTTTTTTTTCTTAAATATCGGGGGAGGTGTAGTGTATATGCCTCCACCCTACTAGTAGTGTAAGAAATACATGTACTCTTAAGTTTATTGAACAGTATAATTAAAGAATTAGTCTCAGCAACACGTCTTCTCTTTCATTAACACCTGCCGACATCACAATTAAATAAAATGCAAAATAAGTGTTAACCACCTACCTTTGATTTCACTGAAATTGTCGAGGAATCAGTAGGATAGTGGAATATAAACAAAATCGATAAGATCAAATGATTTTCCATTGACTTACAACAGCCGGCCCAATTTAGCTTTATATAGGTTCAATCGATGAAACCTCAATAAAGTGTTTTGTTTGAACTCTATTTCAGGGAAGTATAAAAGTTGTAAAAAAAATTCGGATACTTCAAAGAATTTTATAGGTAAACTAATCGTTGAGAATTTGGAAAAATTTATCGTTTTCCACTTTTATCTTAAAACAGGCAGAGTTGTAAATAAATTATGTTGTCATTCAGAAGAAACACGCTCGCTAAGAATACCAGTGTAAGCTGCTATTTTACACTGGTATTCTTAGCGAGCGTGTTTCTTTTTGTTGTTGTTATGTTGCTCTGTATCGTGGTTAGTGTAGAGAACCGGATACTACTTTTACTGGAAACGAAGCATTCCATCTTAGTCCTCAGGGGTCACAATACATCTGCATTTTGATTCTTAATCGAGGATAGATGTAGCTGTCTATGGGCCACAGTAACCACGTACCATCAAGTGGACTGTATGCTTGTTTGTCACCCTTACTCTATATAAAAATCCCTTATAAGTCAGAACGCTGGGCCTATGGCCATTTACGAGAATAGTATAGAGCTAAAATTGCCTTACTAGTTCAGTACGCCGCTCCTATGCGCGCGCCGCGCCTATGGGAGAGGCCTATGTTCAGCAGTGGGCTTTAATAGGTTGTAACGTATATAGCTATGTGAATAAAACTATTTATTCACAATGAAATTCAAAAGAAACCATTACCAAATATATGTATACTAACAATGTATATAGTACTTTGCAGGAAAGCAATATAGGTTGTCAAAACTTGGTACCTACCTCACTTTGCAGTAGTCAACCCAATGAAACCGGAGAAATTACGGGTGGTACACGATGCCGCAGCCAAGACCAAAGGGGTGGCACTTAATGACATGCTACTCAAAGGGCCCGACCTACTACAGTCGCTACCAGGTGTCGTCATGCGCTTCCGACAACACATGATCGCGGTTACGGCGGAAATCAAAGAGATGTTCATGCAAGTCAAGTTGCGAGAACAAGACAGGGACGCACTGCGGTACCTATGGCGTGGGGATCGACGAGACAACCAACCTCCGGAAGAGTACAGAATGACATCATTAATTTTCGGAGCATCGAGTTCGCCTTCAACAGCAATATACGTCAAGAACCTAAACGCCAAACAGCACGGGGAAACTCACCCAGAAGCCGCAGCGGCCATCATAATGAAGCATTACGTCGACGACTACTTGGACAGCTTCAGAACCCTCGAAGATGCCAAACGCATCACGAAGAGTGTACGAGCCGTGCACATGAAAGCCAGCTTCGAGTTGAAACAGTGGAAATCAAACTCAGCATCGCTCCTAGAAACACTTGGAGAAGACAGCCAGACAGAAGACATGGAACTCTACAAAACAGAAGAAAAGATGGAACGAGTTCTGGGTGTTGTTTGGAAGATCCACTCGGACGAACTCACCTTCAACCTCAACTTAGCCAGAATACCCTCAACACTCCTAGAAGGGAAGCAGCCGACGAAAAGGGAAGCACTGAGAATAGTGATGTCGCTCTTCGACCCGCTCGGATTCGCCTCGCCTATCACCATCAGGGCAAAACAACTCCTCCAGGAAGTCTGGCGTAGAGGAACAGCATGGGACGACAAGATCGACGAAGACCTGGCAGAGCAGTGGAAAATGTGGATGGAGCATCTGGAAGACCTCCACGAAATAGCAATCCCGCGACAATATCTTCACTACAGTGACGCGGCCTCCCTAGAACTCCACGTCTTCAGCGATGCCAGCGAGTCAGCTTATTCTTCGGTCCTCTTTTGGAGAGCTGTAACAGCAGTAGGCGAGGTCCACCTATCCCTTATTGTGGCGAAAGCAAAGGTGGCACCGTTAAAACTGACGTCCATCCCAAGATTGGAGCTACAGGCAGCAGTCATGGGCACCAGGCTCGCAGAAACAGTAGTCGAAGAACACGAGAGGAAACCTGACCGCAAAGTATTCTGGACAGACAGCAAGACAGTACTAACCTGGATAAGGACAGGGTCACGTTCATATAAGCCCTACGTGGCTCACCGTCTAGCAGCAATAGAAGAGAGTTCCAAAGTTAACGACTGGCGCTGGGTTCCGACAAAGCTGAACGTGGCGGACGACGCCACACGAGACGTACCAGCAGCATTTAATAAAGAACATCGATGGTTCAAAGGGCCTGACTTCTTATACCTAACAGAAGACTTCTGGCCGACAGAAACCACAAGAGCAACAGCGGAAGAACCTTCCGACGAAGAAAGGACACATTACGTGAGCAACAAAAGAAGATTGAGGCTTGCCGAAGGTCTACCTGATCCAGCGAAGTTCTCCAACTGGGACCGACTCCGATACTCAACCGCACGTGTTCTACAGTTCATTCAACTCTGCAGAAACACCAAACAGAGAGTCAACTACAAACGAACAAAGAAGAATAAAGAGGCTGATCCCACTTGGAAAAAGAACAAAGCTACAGTGAAATATCAGGCGCACATGACGACAAAGAAGCGGTCGCCAGAAGACATAAAGCCGCTAATGGTCTCAGCCGAGCTGCTTAAGACAGCTGAAGAGCTTCTGATGCGATCCTCCTAAGAAGAATCCTTTGCGGAAGAAATAGACAGCCTAAACAGCGGGAAGCCGATCAATAAGGAGAGCCGCCTTCGCCAGCTCAGCGTCGAGTCAATAAACGGCACACTACGACTTAGAAGTCGTATTCGAGCAGTCTGCGACATGGAGGAAAAATTCAAGAACCCGTTGATAATTGACGGTGATCATCACACAGTCAAGCTCTGGGTGCAGGCTATACATTGGCAACTCCATCACGCCGGTGTAGAAGCCACAGTTAACGAGTGCCGGCAGCAGTATTGGGTACTGAGACTGCGCCCTATCGTACGCACAATACTACGAAAATGCCTATTCTGCAGAATGAAGACGCAAGTACCGCCGCATCCGAGAACCGGGGACCTGCCAACGTGTCGCTTAGCTCACCACAAGCGCCCCTTCACCTACACCGGGGTGGACTATTTCGGACCTCTTTCGGTGACCGTCGGACGAACTCGACAAAAGAGATATGTGGCCATTTTTACATGTCTCACTACGCGAGCCATACATCTAGAAGTTGCCGGCTCACTTAGCGCTGACTCCGCGGTAATGGCCATAAGGCGGATGATCGCACGGCGAGGCTGCCCGACAGGAATATGGTCAGACAACGGCACCAACCTGAAGGCAGCCGATAAGGAACTACGACAGGCGGTCGACGCAGCGACCGCAGAAGAAGCAGCAAAAAGGACTATCTCCTGGCGCTACATCCCGCCTGGAGCTCCATTTATGGGCGGAGCCTGGGAGCGAATGGTTCGCTCCGTCAAGACCGCTCTTATCGCGACGTTACACGAACGTCATCCGACGGAGGGAGTCCTCACAACACTACTGGTAGAAGTGGAATACACCGTCAACAGCCGACCGCTGACTCACGTCTCAGTCAGTCCAGAGGATCCCGAAGCTCTCACTCCTAACCACTTCTTGTTGGGAGGACCGGGACGAGTACCACAGCTAGGCACTTTCACCGAACGAGACGCCCTCTCACGGTCAAGTTGGCGAGCTGCGCAGAGGCTAGCCGACACCTTCTGGTTACGCTGGGTGAAGGAGTACCTCCCTGAGCTTCAACACCGGCGGGAGCCCCACGGACGAGGCCAAGCAGCACGCGTCGACGACCTCGTACAGATCGTCGATCCCAACCTGCCTCGCAACGTGTGGATACGAGGAAGAGTCATCGCTACATATCCGGGTCCCGACAACGTCGTGCGGACTGTGGACGTGCTAACTAAGGGAGGTGTCCTACGCCGGCCAGTAAGGAAGCTTGTGATCCTGCCTCTATCTACGGACGTCGAGCCCGCACCGGAAGCTGATGCGACGCGGTCGCACGGCGGGAGTGATGTGCGGGACAAGAGAAAAACAAATAGTGATACATAAATAAGACAAAAACATTTATATTAATGGAATAAATATTATAGTTAGTTTGTACTTAGATAGGATAAACATTTATATTAATAGAGATTATAGTTTAGATAGGATATAAGCATTTTATGTTAAGAAAATAATAGTGTAGAGCTTATATTTGTGTAATAAAATTAGTTGGTCGCTTTGTATAATAGAACTAGCTTAAGGTAAACAATGTAAACAATGACTCAGTAAGATATAGAACTAGCTTAAGACAAACAATATAACGGGACTCAGCATCGTCACTTGCTCTGTCACGCCTCGCGCTGATTGGTCGACGCCATTTGTACGATGCGTCGGCCGTATCAATTGACCCAGCCCGAGGCGGTATAAAAGAGGGGCGATTTTCGTCGTTCGACACAGTCGGCGGCCAGCTACCTCAAGGAAAACACCAAATATAGAAGAAAGAAAAATATCGCAGCGGTTTTATTCTCCACCAATCCAGCACACAAATGTGCCTGTAGGGCACAGTTTCGTTAAATCTAGGTCCACGAGTACTAACTTGGTACATATTACGGAAACACTAATTGAAGCGCTTGATGCGGGAAAACAAGTCGACGTAATATATACCGATTTTAGCAAAGCGTTTGATCGGGTCCCACATGATATTGATTCGAAAGTTTACCGGTAGTTTGTTGAATTGGCTAAAATCATGTTTAAATGACCGAGCGTTTTTTTGTAGTAGTGAATGGATATCAGTCAGGCTTGAAAAACATTCATTCTGATGTGCCGCAAGGGTCACATCTCGGACCGATTCTGGTTGGAGTGTTCGTTAATGAAATTCCAGAATTGATGAAAAGTTCTTGTGCGTACTTGTATGCGGATGACTTAAAAATTTGCAAGATGATAACGGAAGAGAATGATTCAGTGAAGCTACAAAATGATTTGGATCAATTGGTGGAATGGTGCAAAGTAAATCGAATGGACTTAAACATTAGTAAATGTTTTTATGTGCAATACGCGAGAAAAAGTAATACCATCGATTATAGCTATCACATTGGAGATAATAATATACAGCAGTTAGACCAAATTAGAGACCTAGGGGTTGTTTTCGATAGAGGAGAGGAGGAACGATGCGGGGACAGAGTCCGACGCCGCATCGAGCAGCGTGGGAGGCTCAGAGAGCTCCCGACGCGTGGAGCCTGGGACCGCGGAGACCAGTAAGTTCTTCCGCAAGCGGTCCAGGCGGGATGGCGACCAGGGGTCGTCAGCCGGAGAAGAGGAGACTTCGGCCCGGAAAATCCCCACCAACAGGCGGGGCGGGCTGAGAGGCAAGGGGAGGGGGCCCTCTGACAATCAGAGGGCCGAACAAGCGGCAAAGCATGCCGAGGAGGGGCGCCACCCGGGCGATACGGCTCGGGTATCAGGCGAAGAGACGGATGCGACTGGCGGCTCCGAGGTGGAGCGTAAGGCCAGATTCGTAAAGGAGGTGGAGGCCGCGATCAAGGTCGTGGCCCACAAGCAAAAGGCCTCCTCAAAGTTAAAGGCCATTCCCGCGGCCTCCGCCTCCATCATGGCGGCTGCGGAGGCCAACTTTGTTGGGGCCGAGCTTAATGTAAACGAGGTAGCGGAGCTGCGGGCGGAAGTGGCCCGCCTGACGTCCGCCATGGAGACTCTCCAGAAGGAGAACGAGAAGCTCCGCGCAGACCTGGCCAGTCTACGTGAGCCTGCCTCTCGCGCGGCGCCCCAGACGCAGCGCCCAAGCCAGCCCGTGCCGGTGGAGAACCAGGTTCTGAACCTGGTCCGGCAGGAGCTGGCTGCCTTCCAGCACCGGTTCTCCGTGCTGGAGGGCATCGTCCTGCGCCCCCCCCCTAGGGGCAAACAAGACGGCGGCGAGGCCGGCAACGGTCTCGTACGCGGCGGCCACAGCTGCCGCATCCAGGCCGGGGCCGTCCAGCCAGCCTTCGGGCGGGGCTGCAGTTGCCCCTCCTCCCCCTGAAAAGCCGGCTCCGGCAAAACCGGTACCGGCTGAACCGGCTCCGGCTAAGCCGGCAACGGGAAAGAGAGGCAAGGCGAAGACAAAAAAGGGCAAAGCGGCAGCACAGGTGGTGGCTGCGCCAGCCCCAGTGCCTGCGGCGAATGTGCCAGCGCCAGCGGCAAGCCAGCTGCCGCCGCCGCCACCGCCCCCGCAGCTCCCTACACCTCCCACGGCTGAAGCCGGTTGGCAGGTGGTCGGGGACAAAAATAAGGGGAAGAAGGCAGCCAAAAAGGCCAAAGAGCAGGAGCGGCAGCGCCAGTTCAGGGCGCGCAAGATGGCGGCTAGGCTCCGCGCCCCGAAGACCGCAGCTGTAGTGATTACACTACAGCCGGACGCGGAAAAGAAGGGCGTTACCTACCGCGATCTGCTCGCGAAGGCGAAAGAGGCGGTGGATCTCGGGGAGCTCGGGATCACCGGGGGCCTCCGGCTCAAAGTCACCCAGACGGGGGCCCGTATGCTGGAGATCCCCGGGGAATCCAGTGGCGCGACCGCGGACGCTCTGGCTGCGAAGCTCAGAGCGTCCCTGGACGCGGACGAGGCCCGAGTGTCCAGGCCCGTCAGATGCGCAGACCTGCGCATCATGGGTCTGGACGACTCGGTATCGGAGAAGGAGTTAGTGGCCGCCGTCGCCAGGTCCGGGGGGTGCACTACTGACCAGGTCAGGTCAGGCGCCATACGCCCGGACCAACAGGGTATGCATGCCGCCACGGTGTGCTGCCCTGTTACGGCGGCCAAAACCATAGTGGAGGGCCGAAGGCTTCTGGTGGGCTGGGTCTCAGCGCAGGTTAAGCTGCTGCAGCCCAGACCTCTGAGGTGCTACCGCTGTCTCGTGGGGCACCACGTATCTGTGAAATGCGCCTCGGAGGTTGACCGCAGTGGCCTTTGCTTCCGCTGCTGTCAGCCCGGACACATATCGGCGACCTGCTGCGCCACGCCGCACTGTGATGCATGTGCGGCGACCGGCAAGCCAGCCGATCACCGGGCCGGAAGCAAGGCCTGCGTGCCACCCGCCAAGGCCAAGGCCGCGGGTAGGGGAAGGCCCTCCGGCGCCACCGCCTCTGTGGCCACCGCCGCAGTCGCGACTGCCGCCGCCGCCGCCGCCGCTGTCACTGTCGCTGCCGCCGCCGCCGCGACACCGACGCCCGCAGAGAGGCGCCCCGTGGAGGAAGCTGAAATGGAATGCCTATAACGGCCCCATTAAGCTTCCTCCAGGCGAATATCAACCACTGCGCCTGCGCTCAGGATCTGTTGCTCCAGAGCATGGCGCAGTGGTCGATCAACATCGCTGTGGTCGCTGAGCCGTATTTTGTCTGGCCTAGGGAGGACTGGGTGGCGGACCTTAACGGCTCAGTGGCCATCATTTCTTCAGCCGCCGCCGGTACCCCGACCCTTGAAGGTGTCAGGAGGGGTCAGGGGTGCGTAGCAGCACGGTTCGGGGAGTTCGTCGTTGTGGGGGTGTACTTCTCCCCGAACCGATCTCTCGCCGAGTTTCACAACTCTCTTGCAGAGCTGAGAGCAGTCGTCGTCGGAAGTAATCCCCTCCCCGTACTTGTCCTCGGGGACTTCAATGCCAAGAACTTGGCTTGGGGTTCTCGTCGTACAGATGTGCGGGGTAGGATGGTGGAAGACTGGGCTCTGGAGACAGGCCAGCAGGGCTATTCACAATCGTCTCGGAAAGCGAAATCGACTCGGATTCGATAACTTCTCGCACCGAAACCAATAAAAGCTATTAACATTAAACGTTCGGATAAAGGTCACTTAGATACATCCTATAAATATTGTATCGTCATTTAGTTACATGCATTTACGAATTTTGTAGATAAATAGGCTTTTGTATTTTTTTAGAGTAACGCCTGAACAAAAACATAATGCAATATTTTGGAGTTAGCCATTGATATCGAATATAAAAAATATATAAATTAACTATATAATAAATAACAAAAAAACTGAGATATGTCTCGTTTCTGTCGGGTCTGGGTGTTATTCTATGGGGCGTGACCGTACTTCTTTGACGTTTGTTTTCGATAATTGTGACAGTTTGCATCGGAAACTTTACGAGAGCTCTGAGGCTGGCGAAAACTTTTCGAATATTGATGATTAGAAGAGATAAATAAACCCTTTTAATTATAAGGTAGGTAACAAAAATTAATAACAATTATCTATAAGACGTATTTTCATATAATTACTTCAATATTTGCACTTAATCGTAAAGCTGAATTTTTGTGAAAGGTGTGTTTTTATAAGTTTTCTATCACAAAGCAGCATATATATATATATATGCTGCTTTGTTAAACGAGACATATCTCAGTTTTTTTGTTATTTATTATATATTTTTTATATTCGATATCAATGGCTAACACCAAAATATTGCATTATGTTTTTGTTTAGGCGTTACTCTAAAAAAAATACAAAAGCCTATTTATCTACAAAATTCGTAAATGCATGTAACTAAATGACGAAACAATAGTTATGGGATGTATCTAAGTGACCTTTATCCAAACGTTAAATGTGAATAGCGTTTATTGGTTTCGGTGCGAGAAGTTATCGAATCCGAGTCGAATTCGCTTTCCGAGACGATTGTGAATAGCCCGGCTGGTCGTCCTAAATCGGGGTTCTGTCCCCACGTGTATGCGGATGCGGGGCGAGTCGGTGGTGGACATTTCGTTCGCTAGCCCCGCTCTGTCGCCGCGTGCCATTGACTGGCGTGTCATGGAGGGGGTGGAGACCTACTCCGACCACCGGTACATCCGGTTTGACGTCTCCACCCAGCCCTCGAGCGCGCCAGTCCAACAGGCCCCGAGTGGTCCGCGTTGGGCGCTGAAGCAGCTGGACCGGGAGCTCCTCCTGGAAGCCTCGATCGTGCAGGCCTGGGTGTCATCACCGGACAGGCCTGCTGACGTCAATGATGAGGCAGGGTGGTTCCAGGAGGCCATGTCCGAGATATGTGACGTGGCAATGCCCCGCGTCCGGCCAGGAAGCGCCCGGCGTCAGGTGTATTGGTGGTCGCGTGAGCTGACGTCTCTGCGCGAGGCGTGTGTCGCCGCGCGGCACCTGTACGCCAGGCATCGCAGGCTCCGCATTCGTCCACCGAATGCGGCAGCCATTGAGGCGGAGCTGTACGAGGGATACAGAGCGGCAAAGACCGCCCTCCGGGAGGCTGTCCTGCGGGCCCGGGATCGGGCCCGTGAGGAGATGCTGGAGACTCTCGATAGAGATCCGTGGGGGCGCCCTTACAAGATCGTGCGGGATAAACTCCGCACCTGGGCCCCCCCGCTGACGCAGAGTCTCCGGCCTCAGCTCGTGGAGGATGTGGTGAGCGCTCTGTTCCCTGCGCGCGGGGAACATCCGCCCCCGCCTATGGCTCCGCCACCTGCGGTGCCGGAAGCGGACCACCAGGACGACGACGACGACATCCCGGAAGGGACCGGGGTAGACCTGAGAGTGGCGGTACGTAGGCTCAAGGCCAGGAATACCGCCCCAGGACCCGATGGCTTGCCTGGCAAAGCCTGGGTCCTGGCCTCGGAGGCTCTCGGGCCCCGACTGGAGGGGCTCCTAAGCGCATGCTTGGAGAGAGGCCAATTCCCGCTTCGTTGGAAGACGGGGAAGCTGGTCCTCATTCGGAAGCCGGGGCGCCCTGCGGACTCTCCGTCCGCATACCGGCCCGTGGTGCTGCTCGACGAGGTGGGCAAGCTCTTTGAAAGAGTAATTGCAAACCGCCTCGCCGAGCACCTTGCGGGGACGGGGCCGGATCTTGCGGAACACCAGTTTGGTTTCCGCAAGAGGCGCTCTACGGTGGACGCCATCATGCGCGTGAGAGCCCTCACGACGGGGGATGCAGTGGCCAGGGGGGGGGTTGTCTTGGCGGTGTCTCTCGACATCGCCAACGCCTTCAACTCCATGCCCTGGAGCTGCATTAGGGAGGCACTCCGGTATCACCGGGTGCCGACCTATCTCCGTCGTATAGTCGGGGACTATCTGACGGACAGGGCCGTCATCTACCCCGGTCGAAACGGAGAGTGGAACCGGCGAGAGATGTCGTGCGGTGTCCCACAGGGTTCGGTTCTGGGGCCGCCCCTGTGGAACATCGGTTACGACTGGGTGCTGCGCGCCGACCTCCCTACCGGCGTCAGCGTAGTTTGCTACGCTGACGACACGCTGGTACTGGCACAAGGGGGGTCGTACGAGGCGGCGGCGGAAACTATGACACGCGGGGTTGCGATAGTCGTTGAGAGGATCCGGCAACTGGGTCTCGAGGTGGCTCTGCACAAGTCCGAGGCCATGCACTTCCATGGTCCTCGGAACAGGCCACCACCGGGATCCTCAG
Source organism: Parnassius mnemosyne (assembly GCA_963668995.1). NCBI lineage: Eukaryota > Metazoa > Arthropoda > Insecta > Lepidoptera > Papilionidae > Parnassius > Parnassius mnemosyne. The sequence continues at coordinate 12,545,772 of CAVLGL010000035.1, read as the reverse complement.
TGATGGTAGGAGGGGTATCCATCGGCGTCGAGTCGACGTTGAAGTACCTAGGACTCGTCCTCGACGGCCGATGGAACTTCGTTGAGCACTTCCGACGTTTGGCTCCCAAACTGGAACTGACCGGGGCTGCCTTCAGGCGGCTCCTGCCGAACCTGGGGGGGCCAAACGCCTCCTGCCGGAGGCTCTACGCGGGGATCGTGAGGTCCATGGCCCTTTACGGGGCCCCGGTGTGGGCGCGTGGTTTGGCGCGGCTTGCCGTCCACCACCTAAACGCGCCCCAAAGGGTGGTTGCCGTAAAGATGGTTCGCGGCTACCGCACGATCTCCCGCGAGGCGGCAAGCCTCCTTGCCGGATTGCCGCCATGGGATCTGGAGGCGATAGTCCTCGCGCGCCTGCACGAATGGCGCGCGGCAGCACTATGCCGGGGGGAAACCCCGCTGCCGCGGCAAGTTGTCGCGCAGCGGACAGACTTCCGGCATGATCTCATGGCGACATGGAGAGAGCGACTGTCGCAACCCCGTGCTGGGCACGCCACTATAGCGGCGATAAGACCCCTCTTTGAGGAGTGGCTTGAGAGACGCCACGGCGTCCTCACCTTCCGCCTGACGCAGGTCCTCACCGGACACGGTGTGTTCGGGAGGTTCCTGCACCGAATCGGGCGGGAGGAAACGCCCGGGTGCTCCCACTGCGAGGATCGACCGGAGGACACGGTGGAGCACACCGTGGAGGTGTGCTCTGCTTGGGCGGAGCACCGCCGTGTCCTCGTAGCGGCGATAGGCGGCGGCGACCTCTCGCGTCCGGCTCTGGTCGAAGCCATGGTCCGGAGCGAGACGAAATGGGATGCCGTCACCACCTTCTGCGAAGCAGTGATGCTAGCGAAGGAGGTGGCGGAGCGGGAGAAGGAAAGAGCAACAGCTTTCCTTCCCGGCCGCCGCGGGAGACGCCCCGGGCGTCGGGGGCTACGTCGTGGCCCCCGACCACCGTAGGCGCGGGCCTGTGGACGGCGAGCAATGGGTAGCTCGCCGTCCGTCCGTCTAACGACGACAGGCCGTGTCGACGGCGCGTTTTGTTCCACGCGCGCCTCAAAGAGCTGTCAGCAGCGTGAAGGGGCCCGCAAGGGCCGACGCCTGCCGGGGCTGCGGGCTGTTCGAAAGAGATACCGCGGCTCCGGAACGTAAGGGCACTGAAGGAACACGGATGGTTTTTAGTCAGTAAAAGTCTGACACTCCCTTCCGCTCCACCCACAGCGAAAGGCGTCATTAGATGATTTTCCATCCGCAAAAAAAAAAAAAAAAAGGGGTTGTTTTCGATAAAAAATTAACTTTTGTGCCTCACATTGAAAACATTACTAAGCGTGCATCTAGGATGATGGGTTTTGTAATAAGAAATATCAAAGTCTTTCGAAGCTCTAAAATTAAAATTCTATTGTTTAACAGTTTGGTAAGAAGTATATTAGAATAATGTGCTGTAGTCTGGAGACCTCATTATGCTACACATTCACTGAGAATCGAGCGGATCCAAAAAAGATTCATAAGACATTTGTCTTACGCGCGTGGGTTTAGAAGTTATAAGAAGCGTGTATCATATGAAAATAACTTGGTCTATTTCAAAATGATTTCTCTAGAAAACCGCAGGGATATTATTGATTTAATTTTTTTGCTTCGAAAATTATTAGTGGTGTTGACTGTCCCGAAATTTTAAGTAAATTTAATTTGTGCGTTTCCTATCGCTATCCGCGTTTTGCTCTTAAGATTACACCGTTGAATAGACCTCATCGTAGAACAGTGTTTGGCTCCAATTCTCCAATTGCTAGAATGAGTAAAATTGTTAAAAAATTTAGCGAAACAATCGATATATTTTTCGACCCTCCTAACAAGCTCCGTCGCACATTAAGAGACCATTTCTTGTAATATTCTATAAAACATTTTCTTTTCTTTTCGCTCTATGTATTTTTATTACTGTATATCATTATTTTTTTTTACCCTAGAAATAAAGTTACAGTGCTGAGATAGTTATTAGCATGTGGTATCCGCCTGTAATTAAGTATTTGTACATTTTAGTTCTTATTGGTTCATTGTATTTAAATAGCATGTAAGGAATGATACAAATGTCGGTGGATCAATATATAAAAAAAAAAACTTCCATCCGTACCTCATCATCCCACCACAACGTATTACTTCTCCTTTCATTCGTTCTCTTACTTACACCACATACTTCGGTGGCTGTATCAACCAAAACTTTCTTAACTTTATTCTATACATTCTTCAAGTCTAAATCATTCATACATAATTCATTCATCACACTTATATTCCCTCGATCTGCATGTATACTTCTCTTTCACACCTTATTCTTGTAACCTCTCTATTCTTATACGCTGTAACGCAGTGGTAGACACAGAAATCCGATGCCGCCAACGCTTGAATAGACCATTAATTTGGCATAAGGCAAAGTAATGGTCCGTCCCTACGTTGGACTCACGGTAAACCCTTGTATCTACCACTGCGTTCCTCATTTTTTCATCCACAATTATGAAATCTATCATTCTTCAACATATTCTTTTCCACACATATGGTGAGGAGGTCCTCACCATTCTCATTTATTCTTTCATCGGCAAACGCTCCTAATATCCTTTCATAACCAGACCTCTTCAACCCAACCCTTCCATTAAAATCTCCTAACATAATAACATTTTTATTTTCCTTACATTTCGTCAACACCAGCCTTACCATGTCCCAAAACTGCTCTCGGATATAAGTGGGCTTAGACATATCTGGGGCGTACACCCAAGCGCGAACAACTTCTTTAAGCCCACTTTCATTCATATCCACAGCAGCCTTGAGCTTACACATTCATACTCTTTCACACATTGACCCATTCTTTCTGAAAGGATGACACCAACTCCCTGGCATGCCCGCTCGGTCTCGTCTACACCAGACTAGTCAGCGGTATACATGCCATGTGCAGTGACATCTCTTCCCTTTCGTTTCGTCTCATTTACACATAACACATCTATTCGTCTATCATTCATCATTTCGCATATTATGCGAGATGCAAATATGCGAGGTGTATATATGCGAGGCTGAATCTGAATGACAGGGTGAGAAATAGTGTGATAAGAGAAAAGTGTGGTTTGCAAGATGACGTTGTGACCAGGATTAAAAAGGGAATGCTTCGGTGGTTTGGTCACGTAGAAAGAATGAACGAGGAAAGAGTGACAAAGCAAACTTGTGTTTCAGAAGTGAACGGCAAAGTCGGCAAGGGACGCCCTAGACGAAGATTTATCGACCAAATTGGCGATACATTGAAAATGGGCCAGATTAGGAGTACCCTTAACCGACGAGCGTGTATGCGTAAATATATGGGTGTAAAGGAGGCGAAAGAGGTGTGTCAGGATCGCGCCAAAAGGAAGTCCGTAGTCTCTGCCTACCCCTTGGTGACAGGCGTGAGTGTTTGTATTGTGTGGTTGTATTAATAAATTTAAAGCCGTTATTATAGCATTACTGAATAAAATTTCCATTGAATATAAAGTCGGCAGCTGAAGCTATTAAAATATTCATATCATTGTTATAATCAACTCGTTTAGATTGTATTTGCAATATAAATTTTGTGTCGTTATTAAGCGAAAACAAACAAGTATAACCTATTCTGACGCCTCATAATTATTATTAATAAATAATAATTAAATTCATTATACAGACATTTAAAAATGTCATAGAAATTATAATTTAAACAATAAAATGCAAATAATAAGCATAGAGTTCAAAAATATCCATTTGGAATATTGAATATTATATATATTAGTAAACACATAAAATGTCTCTAAAAATCTCTAAATTTATTAAAAACCTGCTTAAAATGTTAAAAATGTATCAAATCATATAAATACAAGGCGATTATATTGCAATAACAAAGATAAATAACATTTGTAATATAATAGAAAAAAGTAAAGTAACATTTGTAATATAAGTTGATGAAGGTGTTCTTGTAATAAATGGAAAATTTCTAAGTTGATGAACGTGTTCTTGTAATGTTCCCTTATATTGGGGCGTTGTCGGAGACACATACCCAAGGTTGTACATATATATGGGGTGGTCGGCTGACCGACTGCTAGTACTAAGGTTGCACAATGACTAGTTCTATATTAGGGACTTAACATAGTAAGGTCTGACGAACCAAAGCATTAATATAGAAGGTCTCTATGATGCATAAGCATTATGATAGCAGAGTTATGACTTGAAGTCCCATATGAATAAGACATACAGTAAGTAGTATGGTCTATGAAATAAAGCAAATATGTGGAAGGTCTAAAATATGTAAAAGCATTATATTGAAAGAAATGGGACTTGAAAAGGATTATTATAGTGGCGTGTAGGTTGCTTCGCAGCCTTTGAGACCGAGGTAAACTTGGACTCACTAACCGATGTGTCCTAGACATATCATCTTAGTGCCGGTGGTAAGCGGGTTTGTTGTAGCAATACGACTTGCCCGTGGACATCGCACACCCCTACCGGTTGTGGGCGGCGTCTTAGCGCATAGCGTTATGATACGTCGGCTGTCTTTCGAATTAGGGTGAGTGTGTTTGGTAGTACTTTTAAGTGCAGCAAGCATACTCAACTTCATGTCTTAGTGCAATAGCGCTATGATACGTGGAGTTTTGGCTACTGACGTCTTAGTACCGTACTACTATGATACGTTGGTGGTATTTTTAGTTAACAACATTATCAAATTTTGTTACCAAAGTCGATAGGGATCATGTGGGTGTGTTGTGAGGGGGCGCCATCCGTATGATAGTTGCATTGATGCTTACTGCTACTTGCAGTATTGTGTCTTGTGATGGATCTGCGGGTGTGCTGCACCTGATGCATCTTGTGGTTCTGGTCGATGGAGGTATGCGGGTGGTGATGTCTGCTGGGACTGTATGGGGGACCTTGGGATGGTGTAAGCCCGACGATAGTCGTATTGATGCTTGTTGCATTCTGTAGCATTGCGTCTCTAGGATGGTTGTTTGGCGGGTCGCTATTCTCAATGGCGCTCTCTGCGTCTTGGTTTGACTCACAACCTAAGTAGCTTTGCCCAAGTCGGGTCCCTTCATTGCAGGGCTGCAGACTGTCTGTCCTCCATGATGTTTTATATAACAACTTAATAATATATCTCTATAAAGTTCCCACTTTTGAGAAATTGAAGGCAACTTGTTGGTGGGTGAGACAAACATGATCAAAAAATGCATATACTCAACATCAGTGACACCAAACCCTTTCTGATGGCGAATTATTAATATTATCTTATAACTGCCTATTGGCTATATCTGCCATTGTATTGGTTGGTGGAGCATATGTGTTGACCTCATGCGGGTGGTAGCTGGAGGGAGAATCTGAGGAGGCTCTCAAGGCTGCGGCCGAAACCCGCGCAACGTGGGACCCCATTCCCTTGAGGTGAGCGGTAGACTCATGACACGCTCTGCGGCCAATTGGCCGTGCTGACCATGCAATTGGTGGTGATGCCTTACACTTACATCACGTCTGCAGAAACGGCGGTCTGGCAGGTGGTGGCGCTCACGGAGGGCTTTTTATGGTCAGTGTGCCGATTGTTGCCTAACCCGTGTGACGTACATTTCACTGTGGCTGGATTTGATCGTATTCTGTATGGCGTTTACACGCATTGACATGCGCGACTTCGGTCGATGTTTGTGCTTACGCACTATCAAGGGGCCAAGTCCTCTTTTACTGGTTCGCCAGTTATTTTGCTGTGGACTACGGTCCAGTTCCCAACTTTGCGTACCCTTCGGGGGGAGCGCATTAAAATGGTTGGCGCTCACCGTGCGCGGCGCGTGTGGGGCCTTGTACCTCCTCCATATTTTTTTTAAATGTGGGAGAGCAAAGCCCTTGTAACTGGTATTTGATATAAATATTGTGAGCCTCTTCCAAGCAGGAAGGGATTAATTAATAAGGAATTGACTGTTGTGAACCAGATACAAGTGGAATAGGGACAATTTATTGTTCTTAACCTTTTTGAGCTCTGTCTTCGTGAACGGGGTTCTTTAACTTATAAGACTCTACCAACAGCTTTCGATTGCTCTCGTGAATATTCATTCTTTCAAGATACACCTAAAAGAACTAAGTTACTATACAAACACAACGTAAAAAAGGGTCCTAACTAAGACGATCACGTCATAAATTTATTAAACGGCCTATATTTAAACCTTTAGAAAGATCAAGTTATACTGGTCACGTAAATTAGATATATTTATATATTTTACAGATATTGATTCTAAAGATATACAAGTATAAGTGGATATATAGTAGAAAAGAAAAAAGATGGGGGGGGGGTTCGTTACACTATGTTTGAAGTGAGCACATCTTGTATAATATATAATTGGTATATTTTAGTTTCTTGGAAGATGCTCTAAGGTATTATTGTATTAAATTTTATATTAAACCAATAATGTTTTACTTACCAAGTTTATTAACATAGATTTGTTTTATCTAATGCTGAGCAAATATCACTCGACCAGATACTACTATGCACCAAAAATAAATTTTATGCCATCACAGTTAGCATAATATTGTCTTTAAAAATCTCTGAAATTAATGAAAACTCTGCTTAAAATATTCAAAATATATATAATTCATAATACAAGTACAAGTCGAGTATATTGCAAAAATAAAGATAAATAAAATTTGTAATATAATTGAAAAAATGGATCAAAAATTTTCAAATGGGTCAAAAAGTTAATAAAGGCTGTACTTATATTACTGGAGTTTGTTCATTTAATGATTGCTTATATAAAGAACGTTGCCAGAGACACATACCCATGGGTGTACATGTATATGGGGTAGTCGGCTGACCGACTGCTAATAGTACTGCTGCACAATGTATAGTCCTCTATTAGGGACTTATGATAGTAAGGTCTATGGAACAAAAGTATTAATATAGAAGGTCTCTATGATCCATAAGCATTATGATAGCAGAGTTATGTCTTGAAGTCTCATATTATGTATAAGACATATAATAGTATGGGCTATGAAATAAACCAAATATGTGGAAGGTCTGAAATATGTAAATGCATTATATTAAAAGAAGTGGGACATATATGGGGTGGTCGGGTCACAGACCAATAATAGTATTGTTGCACAATGACTAGTCCTATATTAGGGACTTATGATAGTAAGATCTATGGAACCAAAGTATTAATATAGAAGGACTCTATGATGCATAAGTATTATGTGATATCAGAGTTATGACTTGAAGTCCTATATGTATAAGACATATAATAGTATGATCTATGAAATAAAGGAAATATGTGGAAATTCATAAATATGTGAAAGCATTATACTGAAAGAAATGGGACTTGAAAATGATAATTATAGTGGCGTGTAGATTGCTTCACAGCGTCCGAGACCGAAGTAAACTTGGACTCGCTAACCGAAGTGTCCTAGACATATCATCTTAGTGCCAGTGTTAATCGGGTTTGTTGTAGCAATACGACTTGACCCCTCGCACACTCCTAACGTTTGTGGGCGGCGTCTTAGCGCGAAGCGTTATGATACGTCGGCTATCTTTCGGATTACGATGAGTGTGTTTAGTAATACTTTTAAGTGTAGCAAGCATACTCAACTCCTTGTCTTAGTGCAACAGCGTTATGATACGTGGAGTTTTGGTTACTGGCGTCTTAGTAGCAGGTTACTATGATACGTTGGTGGTATTTTTATTTAACATTAATACCAATTTGAATGCCGTGTAGTGGCGGTCAAGAATATCCACTACCCCATATCCTCCCGTGGGTGTCGTAAAAGGCGACAAAGGGAAACAGGCAGGAGATGGGCAGCAGCATCTTGTTGATAACAACAAACTAACAATAAAAAAAACTGCGGGTGCCAACCCGCTCGCCAAGCGTGGCAACTATGGCAAAACCCTCCTATGAATGACAGTAACAAAGAAACGGCCCCCAGTCCCCGGCGGCCCCGCTATCCTGGCTACGGTGGCGACCATGGTAACGGCGGGGCAGGGAGTGCTAAGAATCTCCGGTGGAGGTTCGGTTGCCACCTTAGACGACTCGACCTGGCAACGTACAACGCACGAACCCTGAGGACTGACGAGAAGATCGTGCAGCTGGACGAAGAGATGGACAAGTTGCGCTGGCATATTATAGGATTATCCGAAGTCCGAAGAGAGGGGGAGGACACGGTAATCCTCGAATCCGGCAACTTGGTCTATCACCGGGAGGGCGACCATCTGTGCCAAGGAGGTGTCGGATTTATCGTCCACAAGTCTCTCGTTAACAACGTTGTAATGATCGGGAGTGTGTCGACGAGGGTTGCGTACCTTATACTCAGAATCACCAAACGGTATTCGCTGAAGGTCATACAGGTTTACGCACCAACCTCGGCACACCCCGATGAGGAGGTGGAGGAAATGTATGAGGATATCTCTAGAGCCATGCATTCCTCCAAAACCCAATATACGGTGTTAATGGGAGACTTTAATGCAAAACTAGGCACAAGAGAGAACGGTGAGCTGAAAGTAGGGAAATTTGGAATAGGGCAACGGAACCCAAGGGGCCAGCAGCTGGCCGACTTCATGGAGAAAGAGGGACTCTTTATGATGAACTCTTTCTTCCAGAAGCGGCCCCACAGGAAGTGGACCTGGTCGAGCCCCGACGGTTCGACAAAAAATGAGATTGACTTCATTATGCCGACCAGACGACAACTGTTCAGTGATGTGTCCGTGATCGCGAGGGTGAAAACTGGTAGCGATCACCGAATGGTTAGAGGCACACTGAACCTAAACGTTAAGTTGGAGAGGTCTCGTCTAATGAAGTCAACGCTCCGTCCCCCTCGTGCTCTGTTCCAAAGTCCCGAAACCTTTCAGCTCGAGTTACAAAACCGTTTTCAGTGCCTAGAAGACTGCAATGAAGTGGACGATATGAATGACAAGCTCGTGGAAACTGTCCATGCGGAGCTAAGTTCTGCAAGACCCGCCGCAGAAGAACACAAAAACTCTCCGATCACACTCTTAATCTCATGGCTGTTAGACGGGAGATGAAGCTACATTCTTCAACAGACTTGACAGCATACAGGCATCTGAACAGACAGATCTCCAAATGCATGCGGCGGGACTTACGCAACTTCAATACAGCTCGTATTGAAGAAGCGATCGAGCGGAACCAAGGCTCCAAAGTCTTTGCCAGAGATCTGTCTGCCAGAAAGAGCCAACTGTCAAATTTGAAAACAGAATGTGGCAGCATCGTTTCCGGGACACCTGAGATTTTGAGTGAGATTGAGAGGTTCTATGGGCAGCTGTACACGTCATCGTTGGAGCCACACGCAAGTGTGAGTAACGATCCAAGAGCGAGTCTCATCCGACACTATTCCGAAGATATCCCGGACGTCAGTCTGAGCGAGATTAGAAATGGCTCTCCAGCACCTTAAAAACGGTAAGGCCCCAGGCGAGGATGGAATTACAGCGGAGCTTCTGAAAGCGGGTGCGAAACCAGTACTTGAAGTCCTTCAGAGGCTCTTTAATTCCGTCCTCCATGGTGCCATTACACCGGAGGCGTGGAGCAGAAGTGCGGTGGTCTTGTTCTTCAAGAAAGGTGACAACGCTCTCTTGAAGAACTACAGACCGATTTCCCTTCTGAGCCGCGTCTACGTGCTGTTTTCGAGAGTCATTACGAATCGTCTTGCGCGCAGACTTGACGACTTCCAGCCTCCCGAACAAGCCGGTTTCCGAAAGGGCTTTAGCACCATAGACCATATACATATCCTTCGGCAAATTGTACAGAAGTCCGAAGAGTACAATTTGCCACTATGTTTGGCGTATGTGGACTATGAGAAAGCCTTTGATTCCGTCGAAATTTGGGCGGTGCTGCAGTCCCTTCAGCGGTGCCAAGTTGACTGTTGACAAATAGTCCGACTAGGTAAGTCCAACTTCGACCGAGAGGTCAATCGACGGATTCAACTCGGTTGGGCAGCGTTCGGGAAATTACGGCACATCTTCTCGTCAGGTATACCTCAAACCTTGAAAACGAGACTGTACACCCAGTGCGTGTTGCCAGTGATGACATACGGAACTGAGACGTGGTCCTTCACTGCTGGCCGGATGAGGAAGCTCAAGGTCGCTCAGCGAGCTATGGAGAGGGTCTATGCTCGGAGTTTCTCTGCGTGATAAACTTAGGAATGAGGATATCCGCAGTAGAACCAGAGTAACCGACATAGCCCAACAGATTAGTAAGCTGAAGTGGCAATGGGCCGGCCATATAGCTCGAAGAACCGACAACCGATGGGGAAGAAAGGTTCTCGAGTGGCAGCCTCGTACCGGTAGGCGAAGTGTAGGGCGTCCCCCCACGAGATGGAGTGACGACCTGGTAAGACATGCAGGAAGTCGATGGATGCAGGTGGCTCAGGACCGTGCTTTGTGGCATTCTTTGGGGGAGGCCTATGTTTAGCAGTGGACTTGTGAAGGGCTGTAATGATGATGACGATGACCAATTTGTTTACCAAAGTCGATAGGGATTGTGTGGGTGTACTGTGAGTGGGCGCCATCCGTTGGTGCTTACTGCTACTTGCAGTATTGCGTCTTGTGATGGATCTGCGGATGTGCAGCGCCTGATTCGACACATCTTGTAGTTCTGGTCGATGGAGGTATGCGGGTGTTGATGTCTGCTGGGATTGTATGGGGGACCTTGGGATGGTGAAAGTCCGGCGATAGTTTTATTGATGAGGTCATCGACGTAAAAGTCCGTCTTGACTCTACCTTCAGCAAATAGATAAATATGCCCTTCATCTATAGCAACTTTTTTTTATTGGATAAGGTGACAAACGAGCACACAGTCCACCTGATGGTAAGTGGTTGCTGTAGCCTGTACATTTATCCTCGTTTGCAAACAAAAATGCAGATGCGTTGTCACCCGTAAGGATTTAGACGGAATGCCTCTTTTCCAGTAAAAAGGGTCTCTGGTTCTCTACACCCACCATACGAAAGACAGCGGTTTTAATCTGCTATTTTAAGCTGGTATTGTGTGAGAGCGTAGTCCTTCTCCGGTATAGCCGACCCATTCGTGCTACAACTATACTACTAATATAGCTGCAGAGGATGGTCGTTGTCATACATACGCCAAATTTTTTTTCTTATGTTTAGTTTAGGAAGCAAGCACATACTTTTTATATTTTTGGACCTGCAGTAGTAGCTTTTTTTGCTTTAAATGACTCTGTAAAGGCTTGTAACGCTTTTCTTTTCTCTTCAAACTTCTGACTTTTTCGATCTTCACCACTACGCTCTTTTGCCATTTCCTACTTTTCATAAAATCTTCGCATGATTCTCAGTATATGGTATTTCCTTACACACAATATCTTAGTAAATATTTTTTGACAAACAGGGATCATTTTTCCGCTCTTGTTACGAATAAAATATTTTAACGAATAATTTAGCTTGCTACCAATTTTTGTAGTTTTAGGCGTTTTGATAGTACAGTGTTTTATTATAAAATTGTCTTGCAAAATCTTTGTTGGATGTTTCTAAAATAATTGGTAGAATTTTCTCATTTTTCTGCATGCTAAAGTCGCGCACTGAAATGCCATGCGACTGTGTCCACGTGATGGGAATGCCGGAAGCGTATTTGGCTTGTATCTACAACAAAAATAAGTCGGATTTGAATTTTGACTGTTAGTACAAATTTTATCATCAGTATAAAAAATACTTATATTTAATAAAACACTACGAGAGCTGACCAAGAACTTTGTACCACTTGACGTACCTACACTACCTCTCTACCCTTCCCTACCATAACCCCATCTATGTCCTTTTCCAGGTAATGGATCATACCTGGTGTAACTGCCATTGCATAATTTACATAAAGTGGGTCCTAAAATATATTCATTTAGAGACACACCATTGGCGCTACGGTCTGATGCAATACACACAACTCTAGTTTTTGTTGTTCTTCTGTCTAATCTAACTCTATCTCTTACAACGTAGTGTGGGAACCATACTTTCCCCTTGGCTGTAACAAATCTATTTCTATTTCTTCCATGTGACCAAGCGTCACGAATTCCATCAGTGTTTCTGCATTAACTTTTCCTTTTTCTGGGCATCTCGATAATCGTTTTTCTAAACATAAATAAAATTAACTGCAATTTTCCTTGTATCTCCATATTTATCTATAATATTAAAATTCTAATTCTACAATGCAGCTACCATACTGGCCTCTACTTGCTGTAGCAGCAAAATTATCCTCACATTGTTGCTCTTCAAGAGTCAATGTTTAAATGTGTTTTAATTTAGGCTCTGATTCTAGTATCCAAAACCGTTTAAGTATAGTTTGTTATCGTCATCTTTTTTACATGCATATTCAAAATTATATTTTTTTATAGGATAGGGTGACAAACGAGCACACAGTCCACCTGATGGTAAGTGCTTGCTGTGACCCATAGACATCAACATCTATCCTCAACAAGGAATCAAAATGCAGTTGCATTGTCACCCGTGAGGACTAAGATAGTATACCTCTTTTCCAGTAAAAAGAGTCGCCGGTTCTCTACACTCAACACTCGAAACACAGCAGCGTTAGTTAAGCTGCTATTTTACGCTGGTATTTTGTGAGAGCGTGGTCCTTCTCCGGTCGAACCGACCTATTCGTGCTACAACTATACTATTAATATAGCTGCAGCATGGCTGTACCACGTACAAAAACCGCACAAAAATGATGCTCTTTTGGCTTCCAACTTCTCTATTATTACTGCTTACCTTGCCCGACAACACCAATTTGATAAAAGTATCATACGCAATTGTACAACCACAGGGATGTTTTATTAACCTACTTTTCAGGATCTTGAAATAATTCTCAGTGCCTAATAAGATGGCTTTCTTAAAAGGTGTGATTGTGGGTCTGCGATGCATCCCGTGCCTTAAGCAACATTTGGTATTTAGATAGTTGTAAAACTTATTTTAAAAAATATAATATTCTTCCATTACCTTGTTTATGTATCAAAGAAGCCTGTCTTTTTGTCAAATCATTCCCTAAGTATTTTAAAACCCTCCAAGATACTACAACAAGGCGTTTAAGAATTAAATATGCAGACCTAATATATCAACCTCCCTGTTATAAAAATATGTATAAGAGAAATGTATATAACATGAGCACATTTACCTAAGAGTTTAAAAGAAAAAGAAGGAGTCTCTTTTAAAACTAATTTAACAAAATGGCTACTGGAACATTGTTTATATGCCTAAAAGAATATTTAAAATGGAAAAATTAGTTCAATAATTTATGTGATCCACTTACAGACAGTTTTTTTTTGTATTATGCACCTTAATATTTACACGTCTGCGAGCAGACTAAACACATGTACATTATAAATGTTTAACTAAAGACCCTGTCAACTGTGTTTCTTGCAAATAAAGAATTTGTATGATCCGCCAAAAATCTTTCCAATACGGTGGGGAAATTTTCTTTTTTTGGCAAGGACGAAGTCACTTTATTTAAAACGTGAGCATCTACCTGCATTTTAAATGAAGGATCACTAAATGACAGCATGTTAACTTTGAACCATATACTTTGAAATTGAGCCGCTTCGACCTCCACCCAAACCTGATATGCAACTTCTTGCATTAATTTTATCAAGGCGTTAAAATTGCATAGCAGTTTCGCATATGAAAGGTACTTGCGATTCTTGGTTAAGCTGAGCTCTAAATATCTGATGATTCCCATCTTTAGATTCAACCTCTATCTGTGGCCAATAAGGCTTGGCCATGTCCATGTGTTGTCGGTTCTTTTAGCTACATGGTCAGCTCATTGCCACTTCAGCTTACTAATCCTTTGAGCTATGTCAGTAACTCTGGTTCTACTGCGGATATCGTCATTTCTAAGTTTATAACACAGAGAAAACCAGAGCATATCTCTCTCCATAGCTCGTTGAGTGACCTTGAGCTTCCTCATACGGCCAACAGTGAAGGACCACGTCTCAGATACATAAGACATCACTGGCAACACGCACTGTTTGTACAATCTCATTTTCAAGTTTTGAGGTATACCTGACGAGAAGATGTGTCGTAATTTCCCGTACGCTGCCCAGCCGAGTTCATTGACCTCTCGGTTGAATACCTGTACCTTCTTTGTCCCAGGTAAGCATACTCGTTAACAACTTCGAGCTTAGTGCTCCCAACAACTCCATACTCCATGCTCCATATTCCAGATCCACTAGATGGAGTGAAGCTACCTAGTAGACATGTAGGAATTCAATGGATGAAGGTGGCTCGGGACCGTGCCTTTTGGAATTCCTTTGGGGAGAACGATATTCGGCAGTGGACTTCTGAAGTGCTGTAATGAGGATGATGATTATGATGACTAGAATTAAAAATTTACGCAATCCATTTTGATATCGCATTCTTAATAGCATTCACTTGTTTTTATTTATATCTTGTGCTTTATTTCAGAGTTTTATGATGCATGTTTTCAGTTATATTGCTAGCGCCAATAATGTCACTGTGTTCAGTGTTGATTTATATATTCGACATGGCAATCGCAATTGGGTAATATATTTTTGGGTATACTTTTTTTAGATTTATCTTTAATTAAAAAAACATATACTGGAAATCGAATTTGATATACTATTACATTATACTACGAGTATATTTATTTGTTAAGTCAAAAATATCTGAATAAAATTAGGATATCATGCTTAATTTTTTTTTTTATTTATACTTTCATGCACAAGTTGTACATATAGCGGACTTAATGCCATGGGACATTCTCTGCTATTAGGCTAAACAGAGATAGATATACAAGAGGCGGTGTAGCAGTATTTTTTTTAAAGAACGTTACCCCCACACTAGGATTTTCTCCTGTGTCGTGGAGGCAGTTTACAAACATAAATTGCACGAGGACAAACATCCAAAGCCGGAACAATAATTGTAAGCCATACAAATACTTGATCCGTGCGGGATTCGAACCCGCGACCCCCAGCGCAACTACTCATTGATAAGCCACTGCGCCGCGGAGCCGTCGTTTGAAGTAGAAACAGTAAAAAATATTATATATAATAATGCATTAAATAATTTAAATAACATTGATTTTGATGCTTTATGTTTATTTCATTAATAATAATTTTACAACTATTTATTGTTATTGTATTTTTTTATATAAAATTAAGCAATATTCTTATTTTTCAAATTTAATTTTCCATATCAAGTGGGTCATTGTCAGATCCTTTAAAATAATAATCTGACACATTGGTAAATTATAGCGATACCGATAGTAGATAGTAATCATTACCAAGTTAACATAGTTCTATCCAAAAATCGCTGAATATCTGAGCAGTCAGCAAGTTAGCATTCTTTGACAAGTCAATGACTCACCACCTTACTCAGGAGAAAGGCAGAGAAAGGCTGGCTGAAATTGTTAATTTCAGTTGTTTTTAAAAGCTGATGAATTATGTTATTTATCGAAATTGACCAACAACTACGTAAATGGACGTATAATTTTATTTTATTTATCCCTCAATTAGGATTTTTCATACATTTCTTCATTAATGTCTTTAAAATACCACTGTTGAACATACGCTGGCTGGTACTTGCCTTAGTTGTCGAGCTTTTCAGGTGGGTTTACAATTCCAATCTCTTTATTATTATTGAATTTTAATCTGGAAAATGCTGTTGCACATCTTCTTTTTCTATTTCCTTCTATCACCGTTTTCAATACCCGTTGCATAATAATATGTATTTTACATATATACTATATAGGATACTCTATAAGATATCCAATATAGAAGGCGTCTTAAGAATACCTACGAGGTATTACACTATAATACACATCTACATGGCAGTATTATAGTGCAAGTTACTTATTAGTTTTTTTTTTTCATTTCATTCATTTATTTCAGCCCATCAACGATCCATTACAGCACATAGGCTACCCCCATATGTTGCCACACAGGGGGGATATTTACCATAGTTGCCATGCAGATTAGCACCGCAGATGTTTTGTTACATGGCCGGATACAACTTGGTGTAACTGATTGCGTTAGGCTCAACTAAATTGCATTTCTCTGTACATCTTTACAAAACTATTCATGTATACATATAAGCAACGATATTGATGGATTTTCAAATAAATTTAAAACAAAAATCATAAGATATATTTCGGTCCAAAATTACATTATTAATCTATCAGTTGCTAAAAAGCAGTGACCCGCACACATCGATGTCTAGATAGAAATGTCGCGAGGCAAACGTTTGATACTGTAACATTAGTATTACGGCCGCTTTGTCAAGAGCGCAACGAAAGTGTACAAGAAAATATATTTTTAAAACTAACATGTTTATTTATAAAATATAAATAATCGTTTAAACTTTAAACGATTATATATATTTTGTTATTTTATAATTTTGACGTGAAATTCCTTTACGCCATTTTGACCCATGGGTATCATAAAAAGTGACTAGGGGAAAAGCCAGATCTTATGGTTTTCAACAAATGGCGAGATAACCATCTCATTTAAGCTAGACGTAAAATATTCAGACTGGCGATAGGGAGCACCGTCAAACGTGGCCATTTCAATGCCAGGATAGCCATTATGGCGAATCTTTTCGGGTAGATGAAAAAGAAGAACAGTTAAACCAAACCTGAGACTTTTGTTTGCCTTACATACTCATTTTTCTGTTTCCTTTTATAAATGAGACTATTTACTTATGACTTACTTCGATTTTGTGTAGTTAAGAAGTTATTCCTAAAAGCGTTTTATGTTAACTAAGTCTACTGTACCTTGGAGCTGTGAAAAATCGAACTTCTAAGCCACCACAATTAAAAGATACAGCCGTAAATGCCGCAAATTTTCGACATTCGCAAGGAAATCAAAACCTACAAGGTACTTCCTGCGAACTCAGAATCTTAAAATTTGGTACGAAGCAACGTATTATAGCACAGATAAAGGAAAAATTACGAAAAACATAAATGTTTAGTTACATCATATAATAAAAATAATTTTAATAATTCTAAACTTATATACCTACGGATTTGTTCGGAACCCTCGGTGCGCGAGTCCGACTCGCACTTGGCCGGTTTTTTTTTATCACAACAAAGTATAGTTTTAATTATAATATAATTTCTTCGTACCAATAAATATCAGTTTGTTTATCATATTATATAGCACTGCACAGTTTTTTCTCATACCTATATAATTTGTTCCGTTTATACTTTTGGTTCCGTTTATCCTCCATTGTTGCATTATTTTTTCTATCAATTATTATGCTATTTGTTATAGCAACAATGACTTTAAATTAATAATGATAAGTTACAAGAAAATAAAAGACAATAAGCACAAATATAATTGTTTTCCTCTTTGAATTCTAAATTTAAAAAAGTTAAGAAACGCCGTGACAATATTAAAGTTAATTAAAGTAATTGTTATTCTGAAATTAACTAACTGTAAGATGTAATCGAATTATGTGAAAACTAAAATCAGACAGCTTGAAGCGGTAAATTATTATGATAGTAAGTTATATTTCTTCAATTAATTTAAGTAAATGTAGCACTGAACCGAATCTTTCGGCAAACGAATTTTCAAATTTTTTTTTTAATTAAACTCATAAATTGTCATATTATTTTTGTAAATTAATTTAATTACTCACACTATAATTTAATTTATATTTCAGTTCAATTTTACTAACATTCAAGTGTGGATCCTCTGTTGCCCGAAATAAAGATATTTTATTATTTATTATTATTAATATTAAAAATATTTATTTTATACATATAAATATATGTGTGTACATATAGTGGCGATGTAAGAAATCGTCTCCTCCATATCGTCCCGTGGGTATCGTAAGGACCACAGAGGGAAATTGACCCAAGTAATAGGCAGCAGCATCTTCCTGATCGCAACTCAATAATAAAACTGCGGTTGCCGATCATCTTGCCGAGCAAGGCAACTATGGCAAAATCCCCCCTATGAGGCAATCTATGGGGGAGGCCTATGTTCAGCAATGGACTTTTATAGGGTGTAATGGATGTGTATGATGATCTTAGATAGTTAGTAATTCTCGTAAATTAAAAAAATGGATATATTTTTGATTGTTTTGTTGGATTTTAGTTTATATAGCTATAAATCAAATGACGCAGTAAGTTTAAAAATAGTTGTTTAATTAATTTAAAAATCTAATAAAATTTTTTCTAGAGAATGTTACAATCATTGGCACTTTAGCGTAGTGAATGGCTCTGTAAATTAAGTATGAAGAAGGAAGACTTAAAAAGTTATACCCAGATCTTTCTAAGCTCGATCTTATTGTTATAAGACCTATTTTTAAGAAACGTTATTTGGTTGGTCTACCTACCTTGTTTCATTATTTCGTCAGATACATTTTTGATCTGCCTTTTTTAGTAAAATCTCTCGTGTTTTCTTGATATTTTGTAGAAAAAGACCTTTATTTCAGGTTTTCCTGTTCCGTTATGTGTTGGTAATCTATTTTCTTTATAAATTCTTGGGTTTTAGTAAAACATTCTGTGGATATTTTTATAAAGGCTTCAGTCTTTTTTCACTTTGAATTTTTCTGCTTCGGTAATTCTTTCAACTTTTTCTAAATTTGTGGTATTGACTGGTTATATTAAACATTTAGAGAGTATTATAATGTCAGTTTTTGCTTTGTTCATCTTGTTTTGTTTGTAAGTTTGTTTCTATATTTGACTGACTAATTCAATTTTGCTTTTTCTATTTGTGCCCAAGTTTTCATTGTTTTATAGCGCGCATCTTCCCAATTTTTATTTGCTAGCACAAATTAACGGTATTGTTTACCTGCTTTTTGCTTTTTGATGGGTATTGGCAAAAATTGGCAATGCCAAAAATTATATATATTTTCGGGGCTTTCTAAAAGATTTTTGTTTGCTTCGACATCCACAATCACCTCCGACAAATTCTAAATTTGTTGCCTAGTCGATGAAATACATAATGGTTATTTTTCTTTCTGATACTCAAAAATAATCTCTGCAGCTTGTTTATACCCTGAGGCAAATTTGATACAGGTATTTTTGATTTAGTCATTATTAGTCATTATTCTTATACACATAATTCATATGCACGGAACGGTGATCATCTAAAATGGCATCAGACACTGTATGTAATCCACTTTGTCTGGACTAAACGGGCACAATCTACATATATCTAAACCATTTCATAGCGTAGATTTATTTAAATTTGTTAAAAGTATTGTTAATGTAGGCCTATATCTGTTTTAGTAACCTTTTTGTCAAATTGTTTGTCCGCCATTTGACGACAGCTTTATGCCACATATCTTTGATGGGCCGAAATGCAGTGATATCAGCTCGTTGTAATAGTCGCGTTGCATTCAGGTTGAGGGCTATGAGTATTATGCCGAGACTTGGGCAAAGTTGTATAATGTTGAGTTTTTATTCCAAAACCCCACACCATTGAGATTTTTACGACATCGAAAACTGTGTCAGGACCAAGTTGGCTTTTCAGCTTCTTAGTTTTTTTGACTTTAATTATTTAGCGGGGAATGTAAATTCGCACATGGAATGTCAAATATTTTTCCATACCATTTGCATAGCTTCCAAAGCGCCCGCTCTTAACTATCGGTATTCGTCATCAATTTAATATATGAAAAAGGTTAGTCATAATCATTGGCACTACTCAAAGGTATATTCATTGGCAGTGTCAAGAACATATTTTGGACAAATGAAAAAAATTAAAGTGATTGACATAGATATATGCTAATCATTATGTTGTCAAACAAATTAAACTATGTTCATTGGCGCAATGAAAAAAGCTGATGCTTCTTTTTCACAATGATAAAATATTGTTTAATATATTTAATGACGTAAAATGATAAAAATACATAGGATTTTGCATATAAACTTACTTAAATATCACTTTTTTGTCTCAAAATCTAGCCACAAATCCTTAACTTTGTATTAAATTTTAACAGACTTTAACACACATTTTCAACACGGCGTTATAGGAAGATAGTTGATGTAATTAATATAATTAATATAATCAGGCGTTACTTTGCGGAAGTCCATTATATTAAATTTGCCAAAAAATTACTTTGCGTACATCCGCTAGATAAAATAAAATGATGTGTCTTACCTAGTTAGAAGAGCACCTCCCGCCCTCCCTCAATTGCGTGCACTATCCCTGTCACCACTTATCCCAGCACCACTACTCCCAACACCACTACACTATGTAAGACACACTACTGACGATAAGTGTTTCGCCTCTACACGAGGCATCCTCAGGTGATATAGACTCTACCGTGGCTAACCGCTAAGTGAGAGGCGAGCCAAAACAACTGCCTTTTATACAGACCGCTGACGCAACTGCTCCCTGCTTAAGGAGCGAGCGCCTGCGTCATGTGATAAAACATGCGACCAATCAGCGCCGGACTTACGCAGCCGTTTGTAAAATTAAAAATAAACCGCCGCGCAGCGCCCACATACCCTCCAACCACGCAACCAATCGCCGATCACCGTGAACGTGACAAACGATCATATTGTGAGGCTGTCTGCTCTTAGAGAGCAGGTTTAAAGATATTTAGGAGAGATGAGTTAGAAACATTTGTTTGTTCATTCAGCAGTGCAACGTTACTGTTATTACTTTTTAATATCTCTAACTGTTCCAGCACACACAGTCGCAGCTCTTTATTACACGTATGTAAGACTTTAATCGAGTGGTCGTTAGCTAGGTTGTGTCCAGTGTCCAAAAGATGTTTAGCAAAATGGGATTTATCGGGATTGAAATTCCTGTACGTGGCTAAATGCTCTTTATAACGTGTTTCGAAGTTGCGACCAGTCTGACCACGAATCGGCGTGGCATTTGTCGCAAACAAGTTTGTAAACACCTGAATTTTGACGAATATCCAACTTATCTTTATTATTACAAATATTTCTAAGAGAACTGTTTGTTTCGAACGTCACATAAACGCCGTTTTGTCGAAGAATTTTAGCTACTTTTTCAGATATGGGGCCTAAGTAGGTCAAACTGCTCACATATCGATGAACACTTTGAGGTTGAATTGCGTACAGAGAGTTGCGAACAACATGCTTTTGTTTGTTTTTAATTAAATTGTTAATTAGATTTATTGAAAAACCGTTAAAGACCGCTATTTGATAAATTATAATATTACCCGAACAAACGGTTAAGTTAACAATAAAAAGCGGTTGTGTGTACTTTATGTTGCCATGGATGACACGATGACGTGGGGATGACCGTGTCGGTATGAGTTGGCTTTCGATAATTTTGGAAAAAATGTGACGATTCTTTTCTTGTTATTGTTAAGTCGAGAAAATTAAGGGAACAATCTTGTTCCAATTCAAGTTTAAATTTAATTTTGCCATGGACTCTATTTATTTTATTGAGGAATACATCTAGTTGTCTCCTTGTGCCAGTTCATCAAATAATTATGCCATCTACATATCGATAATAATATAAGATATTTTTATTGACAACTATATGTTGTTTTTCGAAATTATCCATGAAAATGTCTGCCATAACTACTTACGCCTAACTTAGAGGGGACCCCATAGCTAACCCTTATTTTTGTAGATAGAAACGGTTATTAAACCGGAAATAGTTTTGTTTCATACAGAGAGAGGTTAAGTTAAGAAGATCATTTGTTTCCCCGGGATGTAGACGACGTTTATCAAAGAGATCTGCGAGTATAAAACAGTCAGGGGATGGGACATTTGTGAAAAGACTATCAACGTCAAAAGATAACAATTTGGATTTAGGAGCAATAGGAATATCTTTAATTTTGGAAATGAGATCTAAGCCATTTTTAGGCTGTAAGTGGGGTTGAATCCAGATTTCTCTCGAAGATAGAAGTTTAATTTTTTAGCAAGAAAATAAGCTGGTGCACCAATATATGAGACAACTAGACGAATAGGAACATGTTCTTTATGTATTTTTGATAACCCATATAAAATGGGTGCTTGAGGATTCATTGGAACAAGAGTGCTCCGAGACAAGTTGTGATCGGGAAAACATATGATGACTGTGGTATACATAACTTAATATCCGAAGTAAACTTTTTGGTTGGGTCAGACTCCAATAGCAGTACCGGCCGACACCCTTGACGGGTTACGCATAGGCTTATCCGGGCACAGGAGGCACTGCTCGGATGGACTGCTATTTCCTCCACACTCGTGGGAAAAAACATGGAAATATATAAAAACATTAAAAACGTAGAGGTAGAAAATCAGGCAGGATCTGATACTGGAAGCGGCGGAAATCGATCGCGTGGGACGTCTTCCGCTAGGAAACGTCCAGTGTGCCGATTGTCAGACGAGGAAGGTCTGCCGGCCCCCAAGTTGCCGACTTCGGGGAGGGGTCGGCAGGCATCTAGAGGGGCGAGTGCTTCGCAGCCGCGGAGGGATAAGCACGGACGGTTCGTGTGCTCCAATACCTCGGCGGCTAGTGAAGCAGATAGTGACATGGGGTTCACTACGGAGGACCCTGGCGATGGCGGTGAAAGCTGTGCCTCGCTGGGGAGCTCAAAGGCGGAGCTCAATGCCGCCAAGAGGGAGCAGCGCAAAGCCGTCGCGGCCGACGAAGTGTCGGAAATGGCCCGACGTGCTCGCGAGCGACGAGCTGCTCTTGCGGCGGAAGGGGGTGAGCCATCTGCGGTGGCCTTAAGCCAGCTGGCTCTGGATGGGGTGGACTTAGTCCTGAAGGTTGCCACCAAGTCCGGCAGCCTGAAGGGCACGTTCACCCGTGGCTTAAAGGAGGCTGCCGCGGATATCAGGAAGGCGGTTGGCATCCTCCTCAACAGGACGGCCTCTGACGAGGTCGCAAAGTTACAGGAGGAAAACAGCCGCCTCAGAAATGACTTGGAGGACCTCCGGCGGCAAGTTGCTGCGCTGAGCGAGCAGCAGCAGCAACGCACGTCCAGCGATGCCGCACCTGTAGTGGACCCGACTCCCGCACTGCGACCGGCAAGCCCTCGTACCGACGAAGAGGTCGAGCGCATTGTCCGGCTCTGCATGCTCCAGTGCGGGAGCATGGTTAACGCTCGGCTGGAGGCAATTTCTCGGCGTCTCCCGGTGGAAATCCTCCGTCCGCCTTTAGCGGCTGACATGCGGAGGACTGAGGAGCCGCCGAGACTTGCGCCTCAAAAGGGGAAGCCCGCGGAGGGTAACAAAAAGCCCGCGGAGGGAGCTCCTCCGAGCAACCAGCCCACGACTGCCGGGTCTAAGGGTGAGACCTGGGCGAAAGTCGTGGGCCGCAAGAAGGCCCGCAAAGCCGCCAAGAAGGCCGCAGCAGCCGCATGTGCCCCAGGTGGAACCGCAAAGACGGCTCCTAAACCTGCACAGCGGACTGCCAAAGGCGGTCGCAAGAGACCGGCTGTACATGTTCCGCGGTCCAACGCCGTGACAATAACGTTGCAGCCTGGAGCTGTGGAGCGTGGCGTGACGTACCAGTCGGTCATCGCCGAGGCCAAGGCCAAGATCAAATTATCTGATCTTGGCCTTCAGTCGGTCACCCTCAGGCAGGCTGCCACGGGTGCACGACTGTTCGAGGTGGCTGGCACTGTGAGCGGCAGTGCCGAAAAGGCGCACGCACTTGCCGCCAAGATGAGGGAGGTCCTCAACCCAGAGGACGTCCGGGTCTCCAGGCCAATGAAAACCGCAGAGGTGCGGATTGCTGGCCTGGACGACTCCGTGACCTCAGAGGAGGTGGTGGCGGCCGTTGCCAGAAGCGGAGAGTGTCCGCCGGACAAGGTGCGGGCTGGCGATATACGCACCGACGCCACCGGACTCGGCGCGGTCTGGGTTCGGTGCCCTGTAGCGTCGGCAAAGAAGATCGCCGATAGCGGCAGATTGCTGGTAGGCTGGGTGGCGGCAAGGACCAAGCTCTTACAGCCCCGGGCTTTGCAGTGCTTTCGGTGCCTGGAAAAAGGGCACGTCCGGGCGAAGTGCACCGCCGAGGTTGACCGTAGTGACCTCTGTTATCGCTGCGGCCAGCCTGGCCTGTGCTCCGCGGCGCTCAACTGCAGCCTTTGTTCTGCTGCGGGAAGGCCAGCGGAGCACAGAGTAGGCGGAAGGGCTTGTGGGGCGCCTGCCAGCAAGAAAAAGAATAAGGAAAAGAAGAGGAGCACTAAGCCTGCCGGGTTAACCTCGCTGCCCTCGCAGGCTAGCAGCTCCGCGGCCGACTCCCGGCCCAGGACCGTTGCCGAGGGGATGGAATGTCAATAATGGCACGATTCCATTCTCTCCATTTCCTCCAGGGCAACATCAACCACTGTGCCAGAGCTCAGGATCTCCTACTCCAGAGCATGGCAGAGTGGTCGATTCACGTGGCTGTGGTCGCCGAACCGTACTTCATTCCCGCCCGTGACAACTGGTTGGGATGCGCTGACGGTTTGGTGGCCATTATTGGCGAGACTCTGATCGACCCGTCTCGGGGCCGCGGCTGGGTTGCTGCGGTCTCGGGCGGCATCGTTATTGTAGGGGCGTATTTCTCCCCCAACAAGAGTCTCGCCGACTTTGAGGGTTTCCTTGTCGAGTTGGGCGCCGTCGTAGGCCGCTATCACCCTCGTCCCGTTCTGGTGCTCGGGGATCTCAACGCCAAGTCATCGGCGTGGGGATCTCCGGTCACTGATCCTCGGGGCGAGGTGTTAGAAGAGTGGACGGTGACGACTGGTCTGGTCGTCCTGAATCGGGGTTCGGAATACACGTGCGTGCGGCAGCGGGGTGGGTCGATAGTGGACGTCTCGTTTGCTAGCCCCTCTGTCGCCAGCCGAGTCCGCGACTGGCGTGTCGCCGCAGAGGTGGAGACGCTGTCGGACCATCGGTATATCCGGTTCGACGTCTCTGCCCAGACTGCGAGCGGCCGCCATCCAACAACCCCGATTAACGACGGCCCGCGTTGGGCGCTTAAGCGCATCGACAGGGAACTACTCGAAGAAGCTGCCCTAGTCCAGTCCTGGATTCGGGAGTCGACGACGGACGGCCCCGTCGACGTCGAAGCGGTGGCGCTATGGTTTCGCGGGGCGATGACGCAGATCTGCGACGCGTCCATGCCCCGTGTCCACCAACGGTCCGCAAGGCGCCAGGTGTACTGGTGGACCGCCGAGATCGCGCAATTGCGCATAGCGTGCGTTGCGGCACGTCGCCGGTACACCCGATACCGGAGGCGGCGTCGACGGGATCCCGCCGAGGAGGACGCGCTGTATGAGGTGTACCGCGCGTCTAAGGAGACTCTGTGGCTGGCCATCGGCGACTCAAAGTTGCGTGCCAGGGAAGAGCTGCTGAGATCCCTAGATCGGGATCCGTGGGGGCGCCCCTACCGTTGGGTACGGGGCAAGTTGCGTCCCTGGGCGCCTCCACTAACACAAACGATGCAACCCCAGTTGCTAGAGGCGGTGGTATCGGCTCTCTTCCCTGAGCGAGTGGGACACGTTCCCCCGGCGATGGCTTCGCCCTCAGCCACAGACTCTCCAGAAGAGGAGAGCACCGATGTCCCCGAGGTGACGCAAACAGAGACGAGAGCGGCCGTGTCGCGACTCCGGGCTAAGAACACAGCGCCCGGACCCGACGGAGTTCCTGGTCGAGCTCTCGTCCTGGCTCTGAAGGAGCTAGAGCCCCAGCTGAGAGGGCTCTTCACGGCATGTCTCGAGCAGGGTCAGTTTCCCAGTGTGTGGAAGGAGGGGAGGCTGGTCCTGCTCAGGAAGGAGGGGCGCCCCGCGGACTCACCGTCCGCGTACCGGCCCATAGTACTGCTCGACGAGGCGGGCAAACTTCTTGAGCGCATCATCGCAGATCGCCTCGTCAGCCACTTGTGCAGAGACGGGCCGGACCTGGACGAGAACCAGTTTGGTTTTCGTCGCGGGCGCTCCACCATAGACGCGATTACGCGCGTGAGGGCCCTGGCGGAGGAGACAGTATCCCGGGGTGGGGTGGTGCTGGCGGTGTCCTTAGACATCTCCAACGCCTTCAACACCCTACCCTGGAGTTGTATTCGGGAGGCGCTGAATTACCATCGCGTGCCTCCCTACCTCCGCCGCACAATAGGGGCTTACCTTGAGGAGAGATGCGTTACCTATTGGGGATGTGACGGCGCTGGTCGGCGCGTCATGTCGTGCGGTGTTCCGCAGGGCTCAGTCTTGGGACCGCTCCTGCGGAACATCGGCTACGACTGGGTGCTGAGGGGTGAACTCCCGTCGGGCGCCGACTTGACGTGTTATGCGGACGACACGCTCGTCACTGCCCGGGGGAGTTCACACAGGGAAGCAGCGTTGGTTGCCACGGCTGCGGTGTCACAAGTGGTGAACCGCATCCGGCGCCTGGGCCTGGAGGTGGCCCTAAGTAAGTTGGAGGCCATGGTGTTCCATGGCCCTCGACGCGCGCCGCCGCCGGGCTCACACATCGTGGCCAGCGGGGCCCGGATAGCTGTCGAGTCCACCATGAAGTATCTGGGATTGGTGCTCGACAGCCGATGGGAATTCGGACCCCACTTCCGGCGGCTGGCGCCCAAGCTGATGGGTGCAGCAGGCGCGCTATCAACGTTGCTTCCCAACTTGGGGGGCCCGAGCGCCGCCTGTAGGCGGTTGTACGTGGGAATCGTGTGGTCCATTACCCTGTATGGGGCCCCTGTGTGGGCGATGGACATGACGGCCAGCACTCTCGCCATTCTGCGTAAACCGCAGAGGGCGATGGCCGTCAGAGTCGCCCGCGGGTATCGTACGATTTCCTACGAGGCGGCTTGCGTCCTGGCCGGATCCCCGCCCTGGGACCTAGAGGCGAAAGTACTCGCGTCATTATATCGATGGCGCGAGGAAGAGCGGGCACGGGGCTCGAGGCCGGTGCAGCGGCAGATCGCGCTGCGCCGAGAGGAGCTCCGTCAGGTCTTGGTGGCGGAATGGCGGCAAAGGCTTCTGCGCCCTACCGCAGGCCTCGCTACCGTCGAGGCGATCCGGCCAGTACTCGACGACTGGCTCGGGAGAAGGCACGGCTCCCTGTCGTTTAGGGTGACGCAGGTGCTGTCGGGGCATGGCTGCTTCGGCAAGTACCTGCGCCGCATAGACAGGGAGCCGGACGCTCGGTGCCACCACTGCGTCCATTGCGGGGAGGACACGGCGCAACACACGCTCGCCGAGTGTGTAGCTTGGGAGGAGCAGCGCCGTGTCCTCACAAATAAAGTAGGAGGCGATCTGTCGCTGCCGGCCTTAGTGCAGAAGATGGTCGGTAGCGCAGAGTCGTGGGATGCAGTGGTGTCCTTCTGCGAGGACGTGATGTCGCAGAAGGAAACTGCGGAACGGGAAAGGGAGATCTCGACTCCCTTCCCCGGCCGCAGAAGGCGCACCGGGCGCAGAAGAAGGGCGGACAACGCCCTTTTCCGCCCCCCATAAATGGGTCCAGGGGCGAGGGACTTGGGGAAGCCCCCGCCACCCCTACTCGATGGACCCGAGGCGGAGGCGCGCGCGGGTGCCGGCGCGCGCCCCTGAGGCGATACACGGGGTAGTTTAACACCTCACTACCCCGTGCAGGAGACGAGGCCTAGACGGACCGGGCCAGCACTAGTGTGGGGCTGCGGAAGAATTTGGATTCCCGCGGCCCCACGCGCACGTGTGAGGAGACACCGGGGTGGTTTTAGCCGGTAAGAGTCCGGCACGCCCCTCCGCCTTTCCCCAGGCGGAGGTAGTCCATGAGGATTTCCCCCCGTAAAAAAAAAAAAAAAAAAAAAAGACTCCAATAGCTCAAAGTCATCACCTTGGATAACATTGTTAACTTTCTGGCTGTACCCACTACTCTCCATAATAACAACAGTATTGCCTTTATCGGCTTTAGTAACAATAAGGTCGTTTTCCCTTATTCTCTGCTTTAGGGACTTAAAAACAGGGAACTCAGGATTGAAATGTAAAAACGCGAGCACTGCCCGAATTTTATTAGCTCCCAAACTTTTCAGATAGTTGATGGTTTAAATACAAATATATGTTGTTAGTATAAGAAATTATATATCCTAACAATATCTGTGTAGCTGTGTTATAGAAAAAAGAAAATATTCTTAATATTTAGACTAAAATAGCAAAGTGCCAATCATTGGGGGAGTGCCAACATTAGTACTGTTTACTCTATATGGTTGTCGATTATCTCCGAGAAAGTCAATCAAGTTGTCATATTTTTATCGAAAATCAATTATTTTTCCTTTGATTGGAAGTAAATTTCGAAAAGAGTGTGGGGGTGTTTCGAACTTTAGGGAAGCTTGTCGTGTAGGCGATGTTATGGGGTTCATGGTTGAATAGGAGCAAAAAGTTATCATTACACTCCTAGGGGGTCAAAATGGCCAAAAACGTAAGAAATAAAAATTCTTATTTAGGCTATAACTCCGCCTTCTTCGTAGGTTCTTACACAGTGTTTTTCCCCCATCCCACTAGTTAAAACATACGATTTTAAAGATAACGTAAAAATTGTTTCTATAAATAGGTACTCCGTTTGTTCCGTATTCAGTTGTTCAATTTAAAGAAGAATGTAAAAATATTTATGAAAATATTCTGTTATATAAATTAACATGCCAATTTACTAATTAGGTCGCTAATATCTTTCTAATGTTTAATTAATACGGAAACGATTACAACGGCCTCTCAACTCCGTTTTAAAAATAACATAATTATTTTGATTAACATTACCTAATGATTTTACTTAAATACTTTGGTATTTTGTTTAACATAAGCTTAAGATCCTTTTCTTTCAAATATTCACCTTTAAAATTTTTCTTTTTGAATTTTGTAACGAATAAAAATAAAATAAAATTTTACTGTTTCACTTACCGCATTGAGTTGACTATGATCTTTGTAGTTCTATCAGTCCGTGTGGTGACAGCCTAAGAATATCTATTACTCCATTTCACCCCGTCGGTGTCAACTACTACGTCGTACGTACGTACTCTTATATTCTGTTTTACAACGCAGTAAAATCTTAGTAAGAATTTATTTAATCTACAGTATTTTCCGTCATATAACCTTAGTCAGTAATTGCATTGTTCTTTATCTATATTAATTTTAATTCCATTTTAATAATCAGTTACATTCAGAGCCCCGGGTAGATCGGACATAGATTCCCGACACGTATTAAAGTTCGAAAGTCAGGAACAATATCAATTTTGGGTGTGAACTTTTTGCTAATAAACCTTTAGGGTTACTTAGTCATTCTTTGAAAGTGAAACATGATCAGACTCCTAACAAATTGGTCTCAGAATGGGGATGCCAAACAGAAGGTTATGAAAGACATTAGCATTCGAATTCGAGGTCCCCGAAATCACCAAGGTTGACAATAAGCCTTAGCTGTGCCTAAGCCTGCACCTACCACTACTTTGGACGACGATTAGCTTCCAATCTCCACTCACACCTGGTCCTGAAATCATCCGTCTGGCCAACGATCAGCCTCCACTTGGAGCTCGCACTAGCTGGGTCTTACTCATAAAAAAAATTAAATCTTTCTTCATGCTTTTATATAAATCTAGTAGTACATTAGACCCCGCCAATTTTAGACCAATTTCTGTACTACCAACATTAAGTAAAATTTTTGAAAAAAATATTTTAGTTCAAATGTTAAGTTTTTTTTTTTAATATAAATAAATTGCTTCATTACCTTGCTTTTACCGACGCGGGAGTTTAGCTTTTTATACATATTTATGTGCATGGGAGAATTCAGAGGATGCTTTGGGTGTATTTTGTGACCTTTCCAAGGTCTTCGACTGTGTTCACCATGAGACATTAATCAGGAAGCTACAGTACTATGGTGTCAAGAACACAGCGCTTAAACTTATTATCTCATATTTAAGTAATAGAATGCAAAAAGTTATTGTCAATGGTAAAAGTTCTTCCGCTCATCCCTAAAAAGGAGTGTCCCTCAAGGCTCGATTCTTGGCCCATTCCTATTTTTAGTGTATATTAATTACTTACCTTCCCGAGTATTAGCCCTTTACGCTGCTCTCATCTCAACGACGAAGAAAAGAAAGCACTTTTCAATCGCTGTTCAGATTATACGGATTTCTTTCACGTCGAAGGTGAAATCCTCTCATTTATAAATAACATCCGACATTCCGTAGGTAACGCTGCCCCAGTTCACGTAAAATTATATCGCTTCGGTGAGTGTCATAAGGAAGAAGTCGATACTCAAATTCCCAAAATGCTAAATCGGAACATAATTCATCCCTCTGTTTCGGCTCGGGGCACCCTTGTGTGGGTAGTTCCGAAAAACGAATTAAAGTCACCTATTATTAGATGGGTATGCGCTCTAATATTGTAGATTATATAAAGAAATGACAATTACGTCAAGTCAATAAACCATTGAGAATGTCCAATAAGACTCTAATGGAGATAACTTCTACTTTTACTAGACCGTTTGAACAATTAGCTTTGGACATCGTTGGTCCTTTACCTGGCTTTACTAAGATGATTTAACTGGTCATAGCTACCAGTGAAGAAATAGCCAGAAATCTTGTATATTTTATGTCTTCTTTCGGTTTCCCTAAAATAATCTTAACGGATTTTATTACGTGTTTCACGTCTGATTTATTTAGAGAACTGACTCAAATAAGAGTCAAATCCGTATTTACTCCTCTTTATCATTCACAGACAAATGGAGCTCTAGAAGGCTCACATGCTACTTTAAAAGAAAAATTAAAATAATTTGTTAATGAAAACCAAAACGACTGGCGTTGTTGTTTATTTACCGCATTATTAGCTTATAATATGGTGCACCACTGATTTCACACCTCATAAATTATTATATAATTAGAAACCTTAGACTCCTTATTCTCTATATGAAACAAATAATAATACTACTTATAATGAATAGAGCTTTAAAATATCGAATACGTTTTAGTAGAGAGAAAAGACTATTCAAAATATAAATAATAGTAAAGAAAAATCTAAACACAACAATACAATATTATGATACTAATTAACGCGAAATTTCTTATAAAATTGGTGACTTAGTGTATACAAAACACCATTACCGGCTCTATTACATATATGGAAAGGTCTATATAAAATTAAAAAATACATAATAAGCATAACGTAACTTTACAAGTAGGTCGTAAACATGTTAAGAATCATACAAACGAGATTAAGCCTGCTATTTACACTCCTTAAAGTTAACTCATTTTGTATATTTTTCAGAGCTTTATGCTATGGAAGCCAAAGCCACGCTAAATCGAGGATCCTACCTATATCACATAGTCCTGGAATGTACTTTGAACCTTTTACGTATATTAATTTTTAAAACAATTATTTGAAAGTTATAACACATATACCAATATCTTTAGATCCTTAGCTAAATAAAATTGAAAATGTATTATATGATACCTTAAGCCTTTGTTCCAAAATAAATACTGACATATTTTCCCAATGTATATATTTTGCAAATGCAATAGAGATTTCAATAAAATAAAATTTCATCAAATTGCAATCCCTATCACATATAACAAGTAATAATCGATCACCAAATAAAGTTAAAGATCTCTAGAATTCGGAGGCGAAATTCGTAAATGTTTCTATTCAAGTCGCAGATGATGCACGAAAATATGACGGCGCGATAAAATCCTGTCAGAAAAGTGAAACAGAACTATTTAATTTATTCTCAGATAATATTCACATAATTAATTCCACCATAAGTAATTTCAATACCCCTATTTATAAATTAAACCACAATGAATTAAGATTAAATTCGCAAATTAATAAAATGAATGAAATTCTTTCGCAAATTACAAAAACTCATAATCTACTTCTTCATATCTCTGGGATAAATAATTTACTAAACATAATTGAAAGCTCCTTACTTGCTATGCTATGCTTCTATTTTCCAAGGTAAATGTTTTGCATACTAGCGTGATGAGCTCTTTAAGTGTTTATAAATAATTAACCAAATATATTAAGCAAATAAATAAACATTAAATTTTCCATAATTCTAATATTATAAGGTCAACTGAGATGATTGATATATCAACACCTGAAGAAAATAATAATTCGCCAAAATCTTTACCAAATTGCACTAATTATAAACCTTAAGAACTGTACACAAGATTCACTCTTCTTCTGGAAGAAATCTTAATTTCAATTTCTTTTATTCTATTTTAGTTTAAAAAAATGTTCGCATTAACACGTATAATTACTTTTGATATCATATACAATTGACAGTGTAGCAATGTGAAATTTAAATCAGTGCGAATAAAAATATATTTACATGAAACAAATTTTATTTCACCCTTCTGGACTTGCTTTGTTAACTCGATTGAAACAGTACTTTAATGTGCTTTAATTACGTTTTCAAAATATGAAGATAGCTCTTCATATTTTGAAAGGGTAATGCCCTGTAAAGCTCTACAGGCAATTTTACTTTTTGCTGAAATTGAATTTAAAGGATGATTTGTGGTAAGTGGATGCTGTGGCCCATAGACATCTACATTACCTCATATCCAGTAAAAAGGTTCTCCGTTTCTCACCATACGAAACATAGCAGCATTTAGCTGCTATTTTATGCTATTATGTGAGGGCTTATTCCTTCCCCGATCTGTTCGAGCTACTACTATAATATAGAGATTTTGTTTTACTACTTAATTCTAATGAATGTATTATTATGAAGTTAATGTTGCAGCTTATATAATTTCCACTGCTCGGCACAGGCCTCTGCTCATATCTAAAAGGGTTTTTAGAGCAAGTAAATGTACACTGTGCTGCCCCAGAGCGTGCTAACGGATTTCACATGACACATGTAAGTTTCCACACGATGTTTTCTTTCAACGCCTTATAAGTGACAAAAAAGCACTTAAAATTGCAATTAATAATTTGATGCCAGAGGAAATAGAACCCGAGCTGCTTGAAAACTGTTTTTTTTTACTAGGTGATACCTAGGACTCCTTTTTTGCCTAGAAGTCCGCCTGGGAAGAGATGACCTATTACTATTATTGCCATCAAACAGCAGTGCTTGAACTGCTGTGTGCCGGCCTGAAAGGCAAGGAGAGCCAGTATCATACCAGGGTGTGAGGCAGCCTAACTAAAACGAAGTTATTGTAGTAGAGCGAGACCTCTTGCTACAAGAACTCATTTAGTTACTCGAAAGTCTCCATATTGCTCTATAGATGAAATTAGTAAACATATATTACATTTATTGAGCACCTATCGTTAAAGGGAGGATTTGCCACCATCCTCTTAATCCCATCCCCTGTGGACTTTTGAGAAGTGATAAAGGAAAAGAAGACCCATAGATCATCTCTTACGAAATCCACGGAATAGAATGAAGTAATGGACTCTCTTATGGCACAACACAGCACAAATTACATTCATTTTTATTTTTATTTAATGAGTGTAGCCTATTAATTTTTATACGTGTTAGAGCCATGCTGCATCTGTATTAGTAGAATAGTAGTAGCCCGAATGGGTCGGCTCGGCCGGGGAAGGACCACGCTCTCACAGAATACCAGCGTAAAATGGCAGCTTCACAGTGCTGTGTTTCATATGGTGAGCGTATTGAACCGGAGATCCGTTTTACTGGAAATGAGGCATTCCATCTAAGTCCTCACGGGTGACGACGCATCTGCATTTTAATTCTTTATTGAGGATAAATGTAAATGTCTATGGGTCACAGCAACCACTTACCATCAGGTGGACATTGTGCTCGTTTGTCACCCTATCCTATGAAAAAATTAAAAGTCTAAAGTCCCCATATTTGCTACGGTTGCACCCCTGAGAAGGCGGGTTGTCAAACGCAGTTTTATTTTATACCATCTTCTACATCATTTCCTTCATTCAAATCTTACGACACCAACGGCGTGATATGGGTTAGTGGATTATAAGCTTATTACATTAAGCTATTCTTATTCTACTTGTTAAAAAAAGTTTTCTCAAAATAAAAAATCCCCTATTTTTTTAACGCTTTTTACATAGGTAATTTGTATGTAAATGAGCATGAACAAACATTCAGATCAGGAGTAATTATTTACAGACCATACAAATACTAGTTTCGTGTAGGATTCGAACTCGCGGCTCCCAGTGGCGCACAGTGGAATAATGGAAACAATTCCAGCCACGCGTCATTTTATGAGGTAGGGTCACAATTTTTGTTAATCTCTTTAAAATGTCATATATTAAAAAATTATGAAGTTTATCAGTGTTTTTTTAGTAATCCAGAAAAACATCATACGTCTAAGCTAATTTACAACCTTAAACCCGCCTAACCCAGGGTACAGCGAGCTAGCTCGGTATTTCTCTTCAAATAATTAAATTTTATACTACATGTAGCCAAAAGCTGCCAACCACCAACCCCTTAACCCACTTAACCCCTAAAGGTCACCCCAACCAAACCACAAGTAGGCTAACCCACCTAACCCTGGAAACATCGAGTTCAGTCGCATATTTCTTTTCAAATGACTGAAGTACACACCATAAGCATATTGACCCATCTAACCACCACCAACCAAAAACAGGCTAACCCACCTAACCAGTCATAAATATTAAATTTTTTTAATATAAAAATTCTTAAATTCGAAATAAAAATTTAAATAACAACAAAAAAGCCATAAAAGAAGACGAAAAAAAAAATAAAAACAATTAAAAATTTAATAAAAAACAAGAAAAAACAAAAAAGAACAAAAACAAAAAACCTCTTTAAAGACTGTTACCTTAACGTGGTAAAGGGGTTTGAATCTAACTGTATCAGTAAAGATAACTAAAAGCATTTCAAACGATTATTATTTATAGTATAGTATTATACTAGCCATATAGTATATCTATATGGCTAGTTAAATTCTGCCGTGACTTCCAGATTTCGTGTCAGTAGCTTGAAAAACATCTTCCCAACCGAAAAATAATTCAGGTTTAGGCAAAAAGGGTATAGCCGTGTAGTGGCGGTTAAGAATATCCACTACCCCATATCTTCCCGTGGGTGTCGTAAAAGGCGACAAAGGGAAACAGGAAGGAGATGGGCAGCAGCATCTTCCTGATAACAACAAACTTACAATAAAAAAACTGCGGTTGCCAACCCGCTCGCCAAGCGTGGCAACTATGGCAAATACCCCCCCCCCCCCCCCATGATGAGAGTAACAAAGAAACGGTTCCCAGTCACCGGCGGCCCCGCTATTCCTGGCTACGGTGGCGACCATGGTAACGGCGGGGCAGGGGGTGCTAAGAATCTCCGGTGAAGGTTCGGTTGCCACCTAAGACTACTCTACCTGGCAATATACAACGCACGCACCCTGAGGACTGACGAGAAGATCGTGAAGCTGGAAGAAGAGATAGACAAGTTACGCTGGCATATTATAGGATTATCCGAAGTCCGAAGAGAGGGGGAGGACACGGTAATCCTCGAATCCGGCAACTTGCTTTATCACCGGGAGGGTGACCATCTGTCCCAAGGAGGTGTCGGATTTATCGTCCACAAGTTTCTCGTTAACAACGTTGTATAGATTGCGAGTGTATCGACGAGGGTTGCGTACCTTATACTCAGAATCACATAAAACGGTATTCGCTGAAGGTCATACAGGTTTACACACCAACCTCGGCACACCCCGATGAGGAGGTGGAGGAAATGTATGAGGATATCTCTAGAGCCATGCATTCCTCCAAAACCCACTATACGGTGTGAATTGGAGATTTCAATGCAAAACTAGGCACAAGATAGAACGGCGAGCTGAAAGTAGGGAAATTTGTAATAGGGCAACGAAACCCAAGGGGCCAGCAGCTGGCCGACTTCATGGAGAAAGAGGAACTCTTTATGATGAACTCTATATTCCAGAAGCGGCCCCACAGGGAGTGGATCTGGTCGAGCCCCGACGGTTCCACAAAAAATGAGATTGACTTCATGAACTTTCATACATGAGGAAACTACGACACATCTTCTCGTCAGACATATCTCAAAACCTTAAAACAAAATTGTACAACCAGTGCGTGTTGCCAGTGATGACTTACGGATCTGAGACGTGGTCCTTCACTGCTGGCCATATGAGGAAGCTCAAGGTCGCTCAGCGAGCTATGGAGAGTGCTATGCTCAGGGTTTCTCTGCGTGATAAACTTAGAAATGATTATATCCGCAGTAGAACCAGAGTAACCGACATAGCCCAACGGATTAGTAAGCAGAAGTGGCAGTGGGCCGGCCATATAGCTCGAAGAACCGATAACCGATGGGGAAGAAAGGTTCTTGAGTGGCAGCCTCGTACCGGTAGGCGAAGTGTAGGGTGACCCCCCACGAGATGGAGTGACGACCTGGTAAGACATGCAGGAAGTCGGTGGATGCAGGTGGCTCAGGACCGTGCTTTGTGGAATTCCTTGGGGGAGGCCTATGTTCAGCAGTGGACTTATGAAAGGCTGTAATGATGATGATGATGAGGTTAAATGGGTGTATTTCATAGCCCAAATATACATACCAAGAGTCAAGACTGATCCGATTCATTTTTAATAATGATTTGAAAACCACCCAAAGTTGGTAGGACCTGTAGCTTTAAATATATGAAATTTTAAAGAGATTAACAAAAAATTGTGACCCTACCTCATAAAATTATGCGTGGCTGGAATTGTTTCCATTATTTTCCACTGTGTGGCGGTGTGCTACTGAGCCATCATTTTCTTGACATCAAAAGAAAACTTTTAAATACGTTATTTCACACTAGCTATATGTGCCCAGCTACGTTTCCTTGTGGCACGCTTTCTAATACAACGTTGTGCCAACTTTTCAAAGCATCCGTGTAAAGATTTAAGATTTTGAACAAATGGGAATATTTTATTTATTTATATAGATATTAACAGAAAACAACATTAAAAAGGATCTTCCTCGTGCAATATTAAAAAAAATAATTGTGGAATGTAATAATATTTTTCATTTTTCATTTACCTGTGTCAATATCGAGGGACACGAGGAACATGATAGATGCGTTTTGGTAACATTTATATTTCCCGTTCCTTTTAGGAGAAATATTTGAAATTTGACGAAGCCGAAAAAACGATTCCTCTAAGGAGATATCCGGTGATACCGAATATTGTAACGCAAATTTATTAAAAATTGCTTCGGAAAATATTACACCAAACACTGTTATAAATTTATTTTTATAGATAATGGTGATAAACGAACACGCAGACCACCTGACATCATCATGTATCTTCAATTAAGAATCAACATGCAGATGTGTTGTCATCTCTGAGGACTAATATGGAATGCCTGATTACCAGTAAAAAAAGTCGCCGGTTCTCTAGAGAGCGTGGTATTTCCCCGCTCGAGCCGCCTCATTTGTGCCAGCCATTGTACGCCACAGCGTCGCTCTACCACGTGTGTACTATATAACGTACTGTTACATAAATACGTGCGTTTTTTTCTTTTCTTCGGCTAATAGTATTAAATTACTAATTTAATTTTTAGCCCTAACACATATTATATCTTGCAACATGATTTTCTTTAAAAGTTTGAGTATTTCATTAAATGTATTAATGACATTAATCGGGACGTCAATCAGCTCAGGCCTCCCGTGACATGCAAAACACCCGCAACATCGGAAAATAAAAAAATAAATAAAATTGTATGTAGTGACTTGTTGTCGCCTTCCTATATGTGATAAAATGTCTAGAAAACTTTAAGGTAAATTCAATTACATTCATTACTGAGTAAGTGGCGCAAATATGAGTATCTGAGAGATGACTACATATTTGTGCCATTTGCTGTAGAGACTACTGGTCCGTGGGGTCCACGTGCGGTGAAGTTCTTAAAGGAACTCCATCCGCGGATAGTCGTTGCTGCTTGTGATAAGAGGGCTGGTTCTTTTCTCGCTCAAAGGCTAAGTATAGCCATTCAGTGGGGAAACACAGCCAGCGTTCTTGGCACGATACCGCGGGGAGTAGGACTACATGATAATTAAGTTTCTAGTTTTTATTATAGTTTATAATTAAAATAAAAGTAATACATTAAAAAAATTAAAATATATGAAAATATTATAAACTTTTTATTACATTCATTTTTTTTACAACATTTTTATTACATTCAAATATAAATAGAATTGCTGGATCTATCTCTAACAAAACACATTATTTCCTTTCATCAAATGTTTTATTAAAACAAATCCATCAATCTAAGAAAATATTGACAAAGAGAAATCAAAAACCCCGATGTCGCCCTACTTTTTGTTTATCTTTGTGCAGATGGTAGTCCATGTATTTTTAGGTGATACAGCTTATATTGTTCAGTATTCGCACAATAACAGATAGAACAACTTACTTAGCTCCCGCTATTAATCATAAAAAGATTTGATAGACCACGAATTCTCACTAAAGAACATCAATTTGTACCAAGTATGATACGTAAGGCTATAGAAATTAAAAAAAAAACATCTTAAATTAATAGCTATTGTGCGTTAATCGAAACAAAATTAATAATTAAAAAGCTGAAGGTACTTTAATATCGGAACTTCAACCTCAGCTCTCCCGTGACCATGCAGAAAAGAACCTGAATAAAAAAATAAGTAAAATTAAACCCGATAAAATCCGTAAAATAGCTTTTCAAATATGTAGTAACTTATTGTCGACTTCTTATATGTAATAAAATGTCTAGAAAACTTTAAGGTCATTTCAATTACATTCACATATAAAATATAATTTCAGACACGCTGCCACCTTACGATGAAGAATATAATTTCTGGATCTAGCTGTAATAAAACATATTATTTCCTTTCATCAAATGTTTTATTAAAAAATCCATCAATTTAAGAAAATATTGACAAAGAAAAATTAAAAATTCATATGTCCTAATGTCGCCCTACTTCTTATTTATCATTGTACAGAAGGTAATCAATGTATTTTTTTATAGCAAAAGGGTGACAAACGAGCACACAGTCCACCTGACGGTAAGTGGTTGCTGCGGCCCATAGACATCTACATCTATCCTCTATTACAAATCAAAATGCAGATGCGTTGTCACCCGTGAGGACTTAGATGGAATGCCTCTTTTCCAGTAAAAAGGGCCTCCGGCCACTTGCACTCACTGAGCGAAACGCAGAGGTAAACCTCTACTCCACGCTGGTATTCTGTGAGGTCGTGGTACCACCCCGGTTCGAGTCGGCCCATCCGTGCGACAGCAGAAACTGCCACGTGGCTCTACCTCTGTTAATTCTGCTTCTAATTTTAATAAAATACAGTGTAGCTGTAGCTGTATTTATATTATGGCTACACCATGAATGGGTTAACTCGACCGGAAAAAAAAACAACTCTCTCAAAGAAGAACTGGGGACCATCGTACAAGGTAGTCCCATTTTACACCCACGACAACGTATCTGCATTTTGATTCTTAAACGATGTCAGCTGAAGGTTTCTCACAGCATCCATTTACCTACTGTATATTATATATCATCATACTTTCAAAAATAAAGTTCTTAATAAGACCAGAAGTAATATAATTAAAAGTTTTAAGAAAACAAAATAAGTTTAAGAACGGGTCACAATCAGTCATGGTCTAAAATAAAGTACTTATTTCCAAATTACCTAATTAAATTGCTATTTTTCTTTATAAAATACTAGCAATAGTATCAATATTACTAATATTCCCTTTGATCATTCCTGGTAAGGTTAAAATACTTGTGTTAGGAGTGATTCATGACAGTAGTCGAATGGTGGATTCGAACCCACGAACTTTTGAGTTCGCGCACACTACCATTAGAATACTATCGTTTAAATTTTAAATGAAGTGAAATTACGCAATCTTGCAAAGGCCCATAGCCTGCAAAGGACCAAAAAGAGTGAGTTGTGATTCCAGGACGACGTTACTTTACGTTATGTTTGAAGTTTCGTTTCAAACTTAACCAAAGTAGTTATGTTTTACAAAACAACTATAAAACAACTGACAAACTAACTGACAGTCCACTTGATGATGAGAGGTTACTACAGCCCACCACCAGCCTTTTTTAATGGGGAGATGCCTACACATACCCACTTCGCGGGGGCAAGAACGAGTTATGTCGGACTCGCACCGACTAAAACCCCATGGTGTTCCAATTTCGCTGCATATTGGCAGGGCCACAGGAACGGTTTCACACAAATCCGCGGCACCACCAGCGCAGGCCGCCCCTTAGCAGTTCCTTCTCGGAGAGGAATGAATTCTCCTCCCCCTTTTTCTTCTCAGGTGGGCGCAACAGGAACACAAGGAGACACCTTGTGTTCCTGAAAACACCACGGGCCAGCCAAGGTTCCTTTTTGTTCACCGCGTGTGACCAAGGGGGGACCCATGGCTACCTGCAGCCAACTTTAACCAAAGAAGAATGAGGAGATACTACAGATGCATTGTCTCATCTGAGGATTAGAGTTAGGAATGCCACAGCCTGTAATTAAGACGGCTCTCTATATCCTTCAGACCGGAACACAACAGTAAAAGCACTGCTATTTGGTATTAGAAATAGATAAGAGTTTGGTACCTGCCCATAAAAAGGGACAAAAAAGGAATCTTGTCACCTATTTTATGAAATTACATAGTTATTTTAGAGGTATGTCTTATAAATAATTTAAAATTAAACATTTTATACAACCGACTTCGATATAAAATATTAAGAATAACTCAAAAACTAGGTCAGACCTTGATCAAATTTATATGGGACCACATGTGAAGCACAAGCTTTCAATTAAAAAAAATCATTGAAATTGGTTTACTCAGTAAAACGTTATGAAGTAACAAATATAAAAAATAAAAACATACAGTCGAATTGAGTACCGTCTCCTTTTTGAAGTATGTAGGAAAGGAATTCATTGATACTTTTCTTTCCATTACAGCTTATTAAAAGTCCACTGCTGAACATAGGCATCTCTTCATAGATTTCCTGATAGGAGTAACAAAGAAAAGTTCTACCGCCCATCTCATCGTCTCCTGGTTCACTTTCCTTCTTTCACCTCTTACGACACACACGGGATAATATAACCCATAGTGGATATTCTTACGAGTATACCGATACTACACGGCTAATATGTATATCTACATTCTACATGGAAAGTTGAAAACATATTTTTCATCCCTTTTGATACAAAAACTGTTTACTTAAGGGAGTCTAAAAATACATTTGAGATGAGAGCTTTATTACAGGAACATATGTTTGATCTGAATTGAATTTATGCAGTAACTTATTCGGTTTAAACTCTAGAATTCGTGGTCCTTCAACACAGCAGAGACTAACGAGAATGATAATATAACTTTATAAGAGTTCCTTGTATGAAAGTGGAATCCTAACAAGGCAAATTTGTCGCTAAATTACATCACAAATTTTAGGCTACGATGGACAGAGTTCACCACAGTTGGTTTAATTTTCCCAGCAAATTCAGTAACATTACCGCGTTTAACTGTTGCGAGAAAAGCAATTTAGAAATACTGACCAACTATTTATCTTTGTTAATTTGCTTGGCTTATTTATGACATTAATGCAAAATTAAAAAATAAAATTTAACTATATTTAGTCACAGACATATTTATTCATTACGATATCATCTAATTGAAAACGAGATTTCGTCATATTTACCGTAATGATCATAAAACCTAAATATGCGCACCATTTCTATTGTGTTTAAGTAGATTTTAGTAGATTTACTATATTTGACATGATGAAATCTAACAAATATGAAAGGGTGGCGCGAGCAATTTAACTCTATAATATAAATAAGTATGCAGAAAATATGATTCTTTTATTAATTACAGTTTGCCAAAAGTCCACGGGCCTCCCACATAGATTGCCTCCACATATTTGCCACAGTTACTACGCATGGCAAACGAGTGGGTAACCGCAGTTTTTTAACAGTTATTTTGTTCTTAGGAAGGAGCTCATATTCTGATTCATTTCCCCCTGTCGCCTCTTACTACACCCACGCGATGATATGGGGTAGTTTCTAGAGTTCGTTGGAAAAAGTTGATTCTATCATACCGCCCGTATACTACTACACGAAGAAGAAAAAGAGAGGAAATTAAAAAAATATTTTTATTTTCTCATGAAATTCCTTGTAAATTATGTCAATCATAACTTATTTCAATATTAAAATTAATTTACTTTCTTTTGCACGACGTGAAACTCAGTGACATAATATTTATCTTGAGAGAGATAACATAATGAATATGAATATCTCCCAAGTTGCTTTTCCCGAAAATATTTTCCTTTGAACGTGAACAAAAATTAGACAATATATTTTTGATACACATAAATTCCTCTCGTTAATATCCTACTTAAGTAGGAAATGTACGAAATCTATCCAACTGCAAAAACGTGTTAGACAGGGTGATATAGGAAGCTAAGGTCTTGAACTGGAAATAATACGGTATCAACATCAATGGTGAGATGTTATGGCAGAATCGCTGGAGGACCTTAGCACTATGATGCTCAATGACCTAAATAGTACTTCGCAACGGATAGGTCTTAAAATGAACAAGGCAAGACTAAGGTCATGTGTAACATCTATATCATACCCTTAAGGGAAGTAATTGTCAGGAGGATTGGAGGTCAATCGACGTTTCGATTCGACTGTGCGACGTTCGGGAGATTGTGAAAAATGATCTCGTCAAAATAAACAATTTGGATTTTTTGTATTCAATCCGGTTATGAGCACACGGTTTATCAGGTTTCTTTTAGTGAGCTCGTGTGGTACACAAATATCGAGCTTTTTTGTATGGCCAGACTTTTTCAAATGAGTCAAAACTGTTTTACCGATCAAAACTAATATGCCGATCTTGCTCCACTTTTCAAAAATGGCATCGACTTTATCTTGTGCTAGTATTACTGACACTGCATTAGGTCCATATACGTCACAAATTTTGTTTCGCAGCTTAGTTGCATTTTTCCTTTATTTTGTAATAAAGTTTCAGAGTACATCGAATTTCTTCGTTAGATTCACTTATTTTGGAGGACAGAAAAACAATTGAAAAATGGCGAGAAAGTATATTTTACTTTCCTTTTTCTTTTTATTAATGTCGTTCAAGTATTGATATTAAAACCAGCCAGATACAAACAATATAATCAAAGAGATTTTTCTTTAATTTTATGCAAACAAAATATGAAGAAACTGTTTCCCCGATCTATTATTTTTGTTTTTTATTTTCCTTACTTAATACTGAAAATCGTATAAGCAAATATGATGTACAGGAAAGTTTATAAAAGGATATCATGTAACAATGTATCGGGTTGGAGTTAAAGAATGATAACTTTGTACAAATATTTTATATACTAATTTATGTTATGAATAAATAACGTGTTTATGTATATAGGTGTTGTAAAAACTGTCAACTCCCACTGTGTTGATAATGACTACATTTAAATAACTTGACTTCATTATATTCATATCATCATAATAAAATAATTCTTACTTTGAGTATTTAGAAAAAAATATTTTTATTACATTCTGGGGAAAAATAATTTGGGATCTTCGTTCCTAACCAATATTGTTGTATCATTGAATTCTTATAATAGTTTTCAATAATATCCTAACTTGCGAGGCTCTGTAGCTAATCCTAATATCATTTGCGTAACTTCATCCACTTGCTCTTATATTCTGGATGGGGGCCTTGGTCTGTGAAGAATTATTTTATTATGATGATATGAATATAATGAAGTCAAGTTATTTAAATGTAGTCATTATCAACACAGTGGGAGTTGACAGTTTTTACAACACCTATATACATAAACACGTTATTTATTCATAACATAAATTAGTATATAAAATATTTGTACAAAGTTATCATTCTTTAACTCCAACCCGATACATTGTTACATGATATCCTTTTATAAACTTTCCTGTACATCATATTTGCTTATACGATTTTCAGTATTAAGTAAGGAAAATAAAAAACAAAAATAATAGATCGGGGAAACAGTTTCTTCATATTTTGTTTGCATAAAATTAAAGAAAAATCTCTTTGATTATATTGTTTGTATCTGGCTGGTTTTAATATCAATACTTGAACGACATTAATAAAAAGAAAAAGGAAAGTAAAATATACTTTCTCGCCATTTTTCAATTGTTTTTCTGTCCTCCAAAATAAGTGAATCTAACGAAGAAATTCGATGTACTCTGAAACTTTATTACAAAATAAAGGAAAAATGCAACTAAGCTGCGAAACAAAATTTGTGA
Source organism: Parnassius mnemosyne (assembly GCA_963668995.1). Taxonomy (NCBI): domain Eukaryota; kingdom Metazoa; phylum Arthropoda; class Insecta; order Lepidoptera; family Papilionidae; genus Parnassius; species Parnassius mnemosyne. The sequence continues at coordinate 12,501,708 of CAVLGL010000035.1, read as the reverse complement.
CGTATATGGACCTAATGCAGTGTCAGTAATACTAGCACAAGATAAAGTCGATGCCATTTTTGAAAAGTGGAGCAAGATCGGCATATTAGTTTTGATCGGTAAAACAGTTTTGACTCATTTGAAAAAGTCTGGCCATACAAAAAAGCTCGATATTTGTGTACCACACGAGCTCACTAAAAGAAACCTGATAAACCGTGTGCTCATAACCGGATTGAATACAAAAAATCCAAATTGTTTATTTTGACGAGATCATTTTTCACAATCTCCCGAACGTCGCACAGTCGAATCGAAACGTCGATTGACCTCCAATCCTCCTGACAATTACTTCCCTTAAGGGTATGATATAGATGTTACACATGACCTTAGTCTTGCCTTGTTCATTTTAAGACCTATCCGTTGCGAAGTACTATTTAGGTCATTGGGCATCATAGTGCTAAGGTCCTCCAGCGATTCTGCCATAACATCTCACCATTGATGTTGATACCGTATTATTTCCAGTTCAAGACCTTAGCTTCCTATATCACCCTGTCTAACACGTTTTTGCAGTTGGATAGATTTCGTACATTTCCTACTTAAGTAGGATATTAACGAGAGGAATTTATGTGTATCAAAAATATATTGTCTAATTTTTGTTCACGTTCAAAGGAAAATATTTTCGGGAAAAGCAACTTGGGAGATATTCATATTCATTATGTTATCTCTCTCAAGATAAATATTATGTCACTGAGTTTCACGTCGTGCAAAAGAAAGTAAATTAATTTTAATATTGAAATAAGTTATGATTGACATAATTTACAAGGAATTTCATGAGAAAATAAAAATATTTTTTTAATTTCCTCTCTTTTTCTTCTTCGTGTAGTAGTATACGGGCGGTATGATAGAATCAACTTTTTCCAACGAACTCTAGAAACTACCCCATATCATCGCGTGGGTGTAGTAAGAGGCGACAGGGGGAAATGAATCAGAATATGAGCTCCTTCCTAAGAACAAAATAACTGTTAAAAAACTGCGGTTACCCACTCGTTTGCCATGCGTAGTAACTGTGGCAAATATGTGGAGGCAATCTATGTGGGAGGCCCGTGGACTTTTGGCAAACTGTAATTAATAAAAGAATCATATTTTCTGCATACTTATTTATATTATAGAGTTAAATTGCTCGCGCCACCCTTTCATATTTGTTAGATTTCATCATGTCAAATATAGTAAATCTACTAAAATCTACTTAAACACAATAGAAATGGTGCGCATATTTAGGTTTTATGATCATTACGGTAAATATGACGAAATCTCGTTTTCAATTAGATGATATCGTAATGAATAAATATGTCTGTGACTAAATATAGTTAAATTTTATTTTTTAATTTTGCATTAATGTCATAAATAAGCCAAGCAAATTAACAAAGATAAATAGTTGGTCAGTATTTCTAAATTGCTTTTCTCGCAACAGTTAAACGCGGTAATGTTACTGAATTTGCTGGGAAAATTAAACCAACTGTGGTGAACTCTGTCCATCGTAGCCTAAAATTTGTGATGTAATTTAGCGACAAATTTGCCTTGTTAGGATTCCACTTTCATACAAGGAACTCTTATAAAGTTATATTATCATTCTCGTTAGTCTCTGCTGTGTTGAAGGACCACGAATTCTAGAGTTTAAACCGAATAAGTTACTGCATAAATTCAATTCAGATCAAACATATGTTCCTGTAATAAAGCTCTCATCTCAAATGTATTTTTAGACTCCCTTAAGTAAACAGTTTTTGTATCAAAAGGGATGAAAAATATGTTTTCAACTTTCCATGTAGAATGTAGATATACATATTAGCCGTGTAGTATCGGTATACTCATAAGAATATCCACTATGGGTTATATTATCCCGTGTGTGTCGTAAGAGGTGAAAGAAGGAAAGTGAACCAGGAGACGATGAGATGGGCGGTAGAACTTTTCTTTATTACTCCTATCAGGAAATCTATGAAGAGATGCCTATGTTCAGCAGTGGACTTTTAACAAGCTGTAATGGAAAGAAAAGTATCAATGAATTCCTTTCCTACATACTTCAAAAAGGAGACGGTACTCAATTCGACTGTATGTTTTTTTTTAAATATTTGTTACTTCATAACGTTTTACTGAGTGAACCAATTTCAATGATTTTTTTAAATTGAAAGCTGGTGCATCTCATGTGGTCCCATATAAATTTGATCAAGGTCTGACCAATAGTTTTTAAGTTATTCTTAATATTTTATATCGAAGTCGGTTGTACAAAATGTTTAATTTTAAATTATTTATAAGACATACTTTTAAAATAACTATGTTATTTCATAAAATAGGTGAAAATATTCCTTTTATGTCCCTTTTTATGGCCAAGTACCAAACTCTTATCTATTTCTATTACCAAATAGCAGTGCTTGTACTGTTGTGTTCCGGTCTGAAGAATACAGAGAGCAGTCTTAATTACAGGCTGTGAGGCATTCCTAACTCTAATCCTCAGATGAGACAATGCATCTGTAGTCTCTCCTCATTCTTCTTTGGTTAAAGTTGGCTGCAGGTAGCCATGGGTCCCCCCTTAGTCACATGCGGTGAACAAAAAGGAACCTTGGCTGGCCCGTTGTGTTTTCAAGAACACAAGGTGACACCTTGTGTTCCTGTTGCGCCTACCTGAGCAGAAAAAGGGGGAGGAGAATTCATTCCTCTCCGAGGAGGAACTGCTAAGGGGCGGCCTGCGCTGGTGGTGCCGCGGATTTGTGTGAAACCGTTCCTGTGGCCCTGCCAATATACAGCGAAATTGGAACACCATTGGGTTTTAGTCGGTGCGAGTCCGACATAACTGGTTCATGCCCCCGCGAGGTCGGTATGTGTAGGCATCTCCCCATTAAAAAAGGCTGGTCGTGGGCTGCAGTAACCTCTCATCATCAGGTGGACTGTAAGTTAGTTTGTCAGTTTAGTTTTATAGTTGTTTTGTAAAACATAACTACTTTGGTTAAGTTTGAAACGAAACTTCAAACATAACGTAAAGTAACGTCGTCCTGGAATCACAACTCACTCTTTTTGGTCCTTTGCTGGCTATGGGCCTTTGCAAGATTGCGTAATTTCATTTCATTTAAAATTTAAACGATAGTATTCTAATGGCAGTGTGCGCGAACTCAAAAGTTCGAATCCACCATTCAAACGACTGTCATGAATCACTCCTAACACAAGAATTTTAGTACCTTTAATCTACCTTGCCAGGAATGATTAAAGGGAATATTAGTAATATTGATACTATTGCTAGTAAAGAAAAATAGCAATTTAATTAGGTTATTTTGGAAATAGGTACTTTATTTTAGACCATGACTGACTGTGACCCGTTCTTAAACTTATTTTGTTTTCTTAAAACTTTTAATTATATTGCTTCTGGTCTTATTAAGAACTTTACTTTTGAAAGTATGATGAAATATAATATACAGTAGGTAATTGGATGCTGTGAGATAACTTCAGCTGACATCGTTTAAGAATAAAAATGCAGATACGTTGTCGTCTTTGAGAAAAATGGGATTACCTTGAGCGATGGTCCCCAGTCCTTCTTTGAGAGCGTTGTTTTTTTTTCGGTCGAGTTAACCCATTCATGGTGTAGCCATAAATACACCTACAGCTAGACTGTATTTTATTAAAATTAGAAGCAGAATTAACAGTGGTTGAGCCACGTGGCAGTTTTTGCTGTCGCACGGATGGGCCGACTCGAACCGGGGTGGTACCACGACCTCACAGAATACCAGCGTGAAGTAGAGGTTTACCTCTGCGTTTCACTCGGTGAGTGCAGGTGGCCGGAGGCCCTTTTTACTGGAAAAGAGGCATTCCATCTTAGTCCTCACGGGTGACAACGCATCTGCATTTTGATTTGTAATAGAGGATAGATGTAGATGTCTATGCCGCAGCAACCTCTGTGTGCTCGTTTGTCACCCTTTTGCTATAAAAAAAATACATTGATTACCTTCTGTTAAATGATAAATAAGAAGTAGGGCGACATTAGGATATATTAATTTTTAATTTTTCTGTGTCAATATTTTCTTAAATTGATGGATTAAACATTTGATGAAAGGAAATAATATGTTTTATTACAGCTAGATCCAGAAATTATATTCTTCATCGTAAGGTTGCAGCGTGTCTGAAATTATGTTTTATATGTGAATGTAATTGAAATGACCTTAAAGTTTTCTAGACATTTTATCACATATAGGAAGTCGACAATAAGTTACTACATATTTGAATAAAGTTATTTTACAGATTTTATCGGCTTTAATTTAACTTATTTTTTAATTCAGGTGCTTTTCTGCATGGTCACGGGGGAGCTGAGGTGATTGACGTTCCGATATTAAAGTACCTTCAGCTTTTTAATTATTAATTTTGGTTCGATTAACGCACAATAGCTACTAATTTAAGATGTTTTTTTTTTTTCAATTTCAATAGCCTTACGTATCATACTTGGTACAAATTGATGTTCTTTAGTGAGAAGTCTTGGTCTATCAAATCTTTTTATGATTAATCTTTTAAGGGCTAAGTAAGTTGTTATATCTGTTATTGTGCGAATACTGAACAATATAAGCTGTATCACCTAAAAATACATGGACTACCATCTGCACAAAGATAAACAAAAAGTAGGGCGACATCGGAGTTTTTGATTTCTCTTTGTCAATATTTTCTTAGATTGATGGATTTGTTATAATAAAACATTTGATGAAAGGAAATAATGTGTTTTGTTAGAGATAGATCCAGCAATTCTATTTATATTTCATATATGAATGTAATAAAAAGTTTATAATATTTTCATATATTTTAATTTTTTTAATGTATTACTTTTATTTTAATTATAAACGATATTAAAAACTATAATAATAAAAAAAACTAAAACTAGAAACTTAATTATCATGTAGTCCTACTCCCCGCGGTATCGTGCCAAGAACGCTGGCTGTGTTTCCCCACTGAATGGCTATACTTAGCCTTTGAGCGAGAAAAGAACCAGCCCTCTTATCACAAGCAGCAACGACTATCCGCGGATGGAGTTCCTTTAAGAACTTCACCGCACGTGGACCCCACGGACCAGTAGTCTCTACAGCAAATGGCACAAATATGTAGTCATCTCTCAGAGACTCATATTTGCGCCACTTAGTAATGAATGTAATTGAATTTACCTTAAAGTTTTCTAGACATTTTATCACATATAGGAAGGCGACAACAAGTCACTACATCCAATTTTATTTATTTTTTATTTTCCGATGTTGCGGGTGTTTTGCATGTCACGGGAGGCCTGAGCTGATTGACGTCCCGATTAATGTCATTAATACATTTAATGAAATACTTACTCAAACTTTTAAAGAAAATCATGTTGCAAGATATAATATGTGTTAAGGCTAAAAATTAAATTAGTAATTTAATACTATTAGCCGAAGAAAAGAAAAAAACGCACGTATTTATGTAACAGTACGTTATATAGTACACACGTGGTAGAGCGACGCTGTGGCGTACAATGGCTGGCACAAATGAGGCGGCTCGAGCGGGGAAATACCACGCTCTCTAGAGAACCGGAGACTTTTTTTTACTGGTAATAAGGCATTCCATATTAGTCCTCAGGGATGACAACACATCTGCATGTTGATTCTTAATTGAAGATACATGATGATGTCAGGTGGTCTGCGTGCTCGTTTATCACCATTATCTATAAAAATAAATTTATAACAGTGTTTGGTGTAATATTTTCCGAAGCAATTTTTAATAAACCTGCGTTACAATATTCGGTATCACCGGATAACTCCTTAGAGGAATCATTTTTTCGGCTTCGTCAAATTTCAAATATTTCTCCTAAAAGGAATGGGAAATATAAATGTTACCAAAACGCATCTATCATGTTCCTCGTGTCCCTCGATATTGACACAGGTAAATGAAAAATGAAAAATATTTTTACATTCCACAATTCTATTACACGAGAAAGATCCTTTTTAATGTTGTTTTCTGTTATTATCTATATAAATAAATAAAAGATTCTCATTCGTTCAAAATCTTAAATCTTTACACGGATGCTTTGAAAAGTTGGCAAAACGTTGTATTGAAAGCGTGCCACAACAAAACGTAGCTAGGTACATATAGCTAGTGTAAAATAACGTATTTAAAAGCTTTGTTTTCTGATGTCAAAAAAATGATGACTCAGTAGCACACCGCCACACAGTGGAAAATAATGGAAACAATTCCAGCCACGCGTCATTTTATGAGGTAGGGTCACAATTTTTTGTTAATCTCTTTAAAATGTCATATATTTAAATCTACAGGTGCGGAAATTATGAAGCTTATCACTGTTTTTCTAGTAATCCAGAAAAACATCATACGTCTAAGCTAATTTACAACCCTCAACCAAAATAACCCTGGGTACAGCGAGCTAGCTCGGTATGTTTCTTCAAATAACTAAATTTTATACTACATGTAGGCTAAAGCAGCCAACCAACAACTCCCTAACCCACTTAACGCCTAAAGGTCACCCCTACCAAACCAAAACCTAACTAACCCACCTAACCCTGGGAACTGCGGGTTTACTCGCCTATTTCTTTTTATAAAATTGGATTCCACACCTCAAGCGAGGTGTGGAATCCAATTTTATCATCCACCTATCCACCCAACCCCTAACACACTAAGCCCCTAGAAAGCACCCCTGCCAAACCACAAACAGGTAAACCGAACAAACCAACTATCCCCAACCAACCTAATCCCTAGAAACCTATCCTACCAAACCACCTCCAGGTTAACCTACCTAACCCTGGGAACTTTGGGTGGTTTTCAGAGGAAATCGTTATTAAAAATGAATCGGATCAGTCTTTACTCTTGGTATGTATATTTGGGCTATGAAATACACCCTTTTAACCACATCATCATCATCATTACAGCCTTTCATAAGTCTACTGCTAAACATAGGCCTCCCCCAAGGAGTGCCACAAAGCACGGTCCTGAGCCACCTGCATCCACCGACTTCCTGCATGTCTTACCAGGTCGTCACTTCATCTCGTGGGGGGGGGGGGGTCACCCTAACTTCGCCTACCGGTACGAGGCTGTCACTCAAGAACCATTCTTCCCCATCGGTTGTCGGTTCTTCGAGCTATATGACCGGCCCACTGCCACTTCAGCTTATTAATCCGTTGGGCTATGTCGGTCACTCTGGTTCTACTGCGGTTATACTCATTTCTAAGTTTATCACGCAGAGAAACCCCGAGCATAGCCCTCTCCATAGCTCGCTGAGCGACCTTGACCTTCCTCATACGGCCAGCAGTGAAGGACCACGTCTCAGATCCGTAAGTCATCACTGGCAACACGCACTGGTTGTACAATTTCGTTTTAAGGTTTTGAGGTGTGTCTGACGAGAGGATATGTTGTAGTTTCCCGAACGCTGCCCAGCCGAGTTGAATCCGTCGATTGACCTCTCGGTCGAAGTTGGACTTACCTAGTCGGAATATTTGTCCCAGGTAAACATACTCGTCAACAACTTTGAGCTTAGTACTCCCAACGACTACCGGCATAGGTGTGACATGGACATTAAACATGATCTTTGTTTTGTCCATGTTTATCCTAAGACCTATTCGATGAGAGACACTATTGAGGTCATTGAGCATGGTGATTAGGTCCTCCAGCGTTTCTGCCATAAGGACTATATCGTCGGCAAATGGAAGATGAGTGATATACTCGCCATTGATGTTAATACCGTATCCTTTCCAGTCCAGAAGCTTAAAAAGGTTTTCCAATGCAGCGGTGAAGAGTTTCGGGGATATAACGTCACCCTGTCTTACACCTCTCTGCAATTGGATAGGTTTCGTACTCTGGTTCTCTACTCGGATAGCCATCGTAGCCCGACTGTACAAGCACCTCGATATATCGACAGTCAACTTGGCACCGCTGAAGGGACTGCAGCACCGCCTAAATTTCGACGGAATCAAAGGCTTTCTCATAGTCCACATAAGCCAGGCATAGTGGCAAATTGTACTCCTCGGACTTCTGTACAACTTGCCAAAGGGTATGTATGTGGTCTATGGTGCTAAAGCCCTTTCGAAAACCGGCTTGTTTGGGAGGCTGGAAGTCGTCAAGTCTGCGCGCCAGGCGATTCGTAATGACTCTTGAAAACAGTACGTAGACGCGGCTCAGAAGGGAAATCGGTCGGTGTAGTTCTCTCAGATCAGATCTCTGGCAAAGACTTTGGAGCCTTGGTTCCGCTCGCTCGCTTCTTCAATACAAGCTGTATTGAAGTTGCGTAAGTCCCGCCGCATGCATTTGGAGATATGTCTGTTCAGTAGCCTGTATGCTGTCAAATCTGTTGAAGAATGTAGCTTCATCTCCCGTCTAACAGCCATGAGATTGAGAGTGTGATCGGAGAGTTTTTGTGTTCGTCTGCGGCGGGTCTTGCAGAACTTAGCTCCGACCGCATGGACAGTCTCCACGAGCTTGTCATTCATATCGTCCACTTCACTACAGTCTTCTAGGCACTGAAAACGGTTTTGTAACTCGAGCTGAAAGGTTTTGGGACGTTGGAACAGAGCACGAGGGGGGCGGAGCGTTGACTTCATTAGACGAGACCTCTCCAACTTAACGATTAGCTTCAGTGTGCCTCTAACCATTCGGTGATCGCTACAAGTTTTCACCCTCGCGATCACGGAGACGTCACTGAACAGTTGTCGCCTGGTCGTCATAATGAAATCAATCTCATTTTTTGTGGAACCGTCGGGGCTCGACCAGGTCAACTCCCTGTGAGACCGCTTCTGGAATAAAGAGTTCATCATAAAGAGTTCCTTTTTCTCCATTAAGTCGGGCAGCTGCTGGCCCCTTGGGTTCTGTTGCCCTATTACAAATTTCCCTACTTTCAGCTCGCCGTTCTCTCTTGTGTCTAGTTTTGCATTAAAGTCTCAAATTCACACCGTATAGCTGGTTTTGGAGGAATGCATGACTCTAGAGATATCCTCATACATTTCCTCCACCTCCTCATCGGGGTGTGCCGAGTTTGGTGCGTAAACCTGTATGACCTTCAACGAATACCGTTTGGCGATTCTGAGTATAAGGTACGCAACCCTCGTCGACACACTCTCAATATATACAACGTTGTTAACGTGAGACTTGTGGACGATAAATCCGACACCTCCTTGGGACAGATGGTCGCCCTCCCGGTGATAAAGCAAGTTGCCGGATTCGAGGATTACCGTGTCCTCCCCTTCTCTTCGGACTTTGGATAATCCTATAATATGCCAGCGTAACTTGTCTATCTCTTCTTCCAGCTCCACGATCTTCTCGTCAGTCCTCAGGGTGCGTGCGTTGTATATTGCCAGGTAGAGTAGTCTTAGGTGGCAACCGAACCTTCACCGGAGATTCTTAGCACCCCCTGCCCCACCGTTACCATGGTCGACACCGTAGCCAGGAATAGCGGGACCGCCGGGGACTGGGGGCCGTTTCTTTGTTACTCTCATCATGTTTGCCATAGTTGCCAGGCTTGGCGAGCGGGTTGGCAACCGCAGTTTTTTTTTTTTTTTTTTTATTGTAAGTTTGTTGTTATCAGGAAGATGCTGCTGCCCATCTCCTACCTGTTTCCCTTTGTCGCCTTTTACGACACCCACGGAATATGGGGTAGTGGATATTCTTAACCGCCACTACACGGCTATACCCTTTTTACCTAAACCCGAATTATTTTTCGGTTGGGAAGATGTTTTTCAAGCTACGGACACGAAATCTGGAAGTTACGGCAGAATTTAACTAGCCATATAGATATACTATATGGCTAGTATAATACTATACTATAAATAATAATCATTTGAAATGCTTTTAGTTATCTCTACTGATACAGTTAGGTTCAAGCCCCTTTACCACGTCAAGGTAACAGTCTTTAAAGAGATTTTTTTGGTTTTGTTTTTTTTTTAAATTGTTTTCATTTTTTTATTTTTTTTCGTCTTCATTTATGGCTTATTGTTATTATTTAAATTTTTATTTCGAGTTTAATATTTAAGAATGGTTAGGTGGGTTAGCCTGCTTTTAGTTAAGGGGTGACTTTTAGGGGTTAAGTGGGTTAGGGGTTGGGTGGTTAGATGGATCAATCTGCTTATGGTGTGTACTTCAGTCATTTGAAAAGAAATATGCGACTGAACTCTATGTTTCCAGGGTTAGGTGGGTTAGCCTACTTGTGGTTTGGTCGGGGTGACCTTTAGGGGTTAAGTGGGTTAGGGTGGTTGGCAGCTTTAGCCTAAATGTAGTATAAAATTTAATTATTTGAAGAAAAATACCGAGCTAGCTCGCTGTACCCAGGGTTAGGTGGGTTGAGGGTTGTAAATTAGCTTAGCCGTATGATGTTTTTCTGGATTACTAAAAAACCAGTGATAAACTTCATAATTTCCGCACCTGTAGCTTTAAATATATGACATTTTAAAGAGGTATCATTCTGATGCTATGTCTGAGCAAATTTTTGGGCAAATACATTTTTTGGAATTTTTTCAACATTATAGCATTGCCACTCGACTAACTTTCTGTCCCATTTTGATTTGAATGATTTAAATACAGCAACATCAAGTGGCTCTAGCAAATGCATTGTATGAGACGGGAGTTTCAATATCGTCATCATCATCATTACAGCCCTTCACAAGTCCAACCTGGTCCGATCTTGAAACTCCCGTCTCATACAATGCATTTGCTAGAGGCTAGGGAAATACCCTGAGTGGACAGCATTTAGAGATTTGTATAATGCGCTTATTCATTCGAATCAAGATTTAAGTAAGGTTCAAAAGTTACATTATTTAAAAAGTTATTTGACGGGTGAGGCAGAACAATATTTGAGGCATATTCCTATTGCGAACGAAAATTACGATAGATGTTGGAAATTACTCGAGGACAGATATAATAACAAAAAATATATTTGTCATTTAACATTGAAAAGAATGTTTAGCCAGAAAAACATACTAAACGAATCAGCCAGTGGTCTCAAGGATTTAATCGATACCACTAATGATTGTCTCGCTTCTTTGACCAATATAGGAGTTGACGTAGGAAGTTGGGACGTTATTATTATACACATTTTAACTCTTAAGTTGGACCCGGAAACTAAAAGACAGTGGGAATTTCAAGCAATAACAGCTCGGCAGATGAATTGCCAACATATGCCAATTTCAAAGAGTTTTTAACAAATAGATATCGCGCTATGGAATTTTTGGATTCCGGATCCAACTCAGTCAAAAAAAGTCAGGCTCAAAGTAGTCCTCATGTAAATAAAATGAAAACCTTACATGTAACTAATGTTAAATGTTTGTATTGTTCGGAAGCACACGCACTTGCATTTTGTAAAGAGTTTTCTAAGGAAACTGTGGACGCGCGTAGAAAATTCGTAGAAAGTAATAAAGCATGCTTTAATTGTTTGGGTAGCAATCATTCTGCCAAGTTTTGCCGTACCAACGTAAGGTGTCGCGTTTGCAAAAGGAAACACCATTCACTTTTGCACCCTAGTGGGAAAGCTATTTCTAAGACCATCGAGGATAGGGAACAGGGCGTGTCAGAAGAAGCAATTGCAGCTTCTTCGCAACAAGTAGGTGATTCAAAGTTGAAACTTTCAGAAACGTCAGTCTCTTGTTTTTCTTCAGGCAGAGTTTACAATCAGGCTCTTCTAGCAACTGCACTTGTAAGAGTCAAGTCGAAAACAAGTAGCAACACAGTGCGAGCTCTACTTGATCAGGGCTCGCAATGTTCTTTCATAACGGAGTCAACCGTACAGCGCTTGGGATTGAGAAAAACTCAGATTTTAGGATAAATATCCGGATTGGGCGAACACGAGACAACTTCCAAGGCTATGGTTATTATGGAACTTCAATCACGAGTTGACTCTAACTTTAGAATTAAAGTAGAAGCCTTTGTTTTGAAGACAATAACGGCTCCGTTACCAACATGCAAGATCGACCCGTCAAGTTGGATTGAACTTGAAGGCCTAGTCTTGGCTGATCCAGAGTATCATACTCCAAGTCATATCGATATGTTACTAGGAGTAGGTATTTACAATCAGATACTTCTGGAAGGAATAAAAAGGAGTCCAGAGGGAGAGCTATTAGCTCAGGCTACGTCGTTAGGTTGGATACTCTCTGGACAAATTACCATGACTGCACAGTCAGCACACAAAATAAAGGTCTTGCATTGTTGTTCAAATGATAATGATCTTCTCAAAAGGTTTTGGGAACTGGAGGCAGAACCTGAAATAAAAAAGGAGAAAATGTTCACTGATGAAGAGAAACGTTGTGAAGAAATATTCAATAAAACAACTACGAGAGATGATGAAGGCAGGTATATAGTCCGACTTCCTTTGAAGAACGATCCTCCGCAGGTAGACGGCTCCAAGGAGATATCTGAAAGGAGATTTTATACATTAGAAAATAAATTTAATAAAAATAAAAACCTAAAGGACAAATATACAGAAGTAATGAAAGAGTACATAGATCTGAATCACATGGAGTTAGTACAGAAGGAACATTTGGATAATCCGTTGGCAATCTACTTGCCTCATCACGCGGTAATACGAGAGGACAAAGACACGACGAAAGTCAGAGTAGTATATGATGCTTCTTGTAAAGGAAAAAATAACATGTCTCTCAATGATAATCTCCTTATAGGACCTACCTTACAGCCAGAACTGCGACATTTGGTCATGCGATGGCGTATTCCGCCCATCTGTCTCACTGCTGATATTGGAAAAATGTATCGGCAAGTGAAGATTTCCGATTTAGATGTGGATTTTCAGAGGATTATCTGGAGAGATAATGTTGAAACGGAAATGAAACATTATAGAATGCTGAGGGTGACATTTGGAACTGCCTCTGCGCCTTACCTGGCAGTTAAAGCGTTGCAGCAGTTGGCTCTCGATGAAGGTGATAGTTATCCTATGGCAGCTAAACGAGTTTTAACAGATTATTACATGGATGACTTATTAACAGGATGCCAAACTAAGGAAGAAGGATTGAGGATATTTCATGAAATGAATGAATTATTAAGTAAAGGAGGATTTGAGTTAATGAAATGGACAAGTAATTGCGAGGAATTAGTAGAATCTATGAAAGGGGAAAAAGGAAAAGGGGATGTTCAGGAAGGATTAAAAATTAAATCAGATGAAACTTTGAAAATAGTTGGACTCACCTGGGACCGTAGTGAAGACTCCTTTCGCTACGCTGTCAATCTCCCGAAGCTGGAACAACCTGTAACTAAAAGAAAAATAATTAGTGACATTTCACGCTTTTATGACCCACTGGGCTGGGTAGGGCCCAGTATCATAAAATCAAAAGTAATAATTCAAAGGCTGTGGTTAGCAGGGATTGAATGGGATGAAGCGGTACCAAAAAGTATACTGGATGAGTGGCTTGCTTACCGAGAAGAGCTGAAACTGTTAGAGACGATAAACATACCAAGATGGGTTCACACTAATGCTGACGATTCAGTTGAATTGCACGGCTTTTGCGATGCCTCTAATAGTGCATACGCAGCGGTTATTTACATCCGTGTGATCGACTCCAGTGGGGCGATTAACGTATCTCTGTTAACTGCAAAAACAAAGGTCGCACCGGTGAAACAAGTCTCTATCCCTAGGTTAGAGCTTTGTGGGGCTGTATTATTATCACGACTCATATTGGAAACAGCAAGAGTGCTAGGCATTGAAAAACGTAACATACGAGCATGGACAGATTCTACAGTGGTTCTCGCGTGGATTAATAACCATCCAAGTAGATGGAAAGTTTTTGTCGCAAATCGTGTATCAGAGATTCAGTCTAATTTGGATTCTCATAATTGGTCGCATATTAGCTCTAAAGAAAATGCTGCTGATGCTGCATCTAGAGGACTATCTCCTCAAGAATTGGTAAAAAATAGCATATGGTTCAACGGTCCTGACTTTTTGAGAAACAGTACTATCAATTATGAGAAGCCCAAAGAAGTAACTACAAATTTGGAAAAGGTTAAATCGCATTGTGCTGTTGTAGGAGATGGTATATGGGAGAGGTTTTCATCTTTGACGAGGATGAAAAGAGTAATAGCCTACTGTAAACGTTTTATAAATAATTTAAGTTCAGAACCTAACAAGAGAAAGAGAGGCTATCTGACCACGCAAGAACTAACTGAAGCACAAAATGTATGCATTAAGCAGTATCAAGCAATTCATTTTAAAGAAGAGATCTTGTTGGTAAAACAAAAGAGTAACTTACCTAAAGGTAGTAAACTCCGTTCGTTGAACCCAGTGATGGATGCTGATGAAATCCTAAGAGTAGGTGGGAGATTGGAGCTTTCTGGCTTGAGTCGCAACCAGAAACATCCTATCCTAATACCCAAGAAGTGCCATTTAACCAACTTAATTATTGCGGATGCCCACAAGAATACACTTCATGGAGGTCCCCAGTTGATGATCTGCTATATCCAGGTAAAATACTGGATCTTGGGAGCAAAACAGTCGGTCAGGTCTTATTTCCGAAAATGTTTGACATGCGCCAAAAATTCCCCCAATACTCAGACGCAACTAATGGGCCAGTTACCAGCAGCGAGAGTGACTCCAATACGTCCCTTCAAATGTAGTGGTGTGGATTATGCGGGTCCTATCCAGATACGGACAGCAAAAGGACGAGGACATAAATCTCACAAGGGGTATATATGCCTCTTTGTTTGCATGGCAACCAAGGCCATACACCTTGAAGTAGTCACTGATCTCAGTTCTCAAGGGTTCTTGCAGGCGTTTAAGCGATTCGTCTCCAGACGTGGTCATTGCTCTGATTTATGGAGTGACAACGCAACTAATTTCACTGGAGCAGCCAACGAGCTAAAACGACTTTTCCTAACCGAAAACGGATCGATGCTACAGGAAGTAGCTGAATCAGTGGCTAATAACGACTGCAACTGGCATTTCATCCCTGCCCGGTCACCTAATTTTGGTGGTTTATGGGAGGCGGGGGTGAAATCAGTCAAGTACCACTTAAAACGTGTAATAGGACAATCAACTTTGACATTTGAGGAGATGTCAACTGTTCTAGCACAAGTGGAGGCCTGTCTTAATTCCAGACCGCTGTCAGTTATCCGAGGTGACTCCGACGATATCATGGTCTTAACTCCGGGTCATTTCCTAGTGGGAGAGCCTATTGTGACTCCGCCAGACCAAAATTACGAATCTCACACTGTTAGTTCCTTAAGAAGGTGGCAGTTCACCCAAAGAATGTTGCAGGACTTTTGGAAAAAATGGTCTCAGGAATACCTTACCAAGTTTTTGCACCGTTATAAGTGGTCATCAGTGCAACCTCAGCCCAAGGTGGGCGACGTTGTTTTAGTAAAAGAGGACGGATTACCACCCTGCCGATGGCTATATGGCAGAGTGATTGAAACTCATCCTGGAAAAGACAATTTGGTCAGAGTAATAACGTTAAAAACAAAAAATGGAACATTTAAACGTCCGATTTCCAAAGTGTGTCTGCTTCCGATTGCGACTGAATAATGTTAAATAATATTATAAGGGTTTAACTAGATTAGAATATAGATTTAGAATACGTTGTTAAGTTTAAAATTGATCCTCAACTTGTATTGTGAAAAGATTTTATGTGAAGTTATAGATTAATAGAAAAGCCATTAGTGTTGTTGTTAAAGGACAAATATCATATTTGTCCTTGGTGGGCGATTATGTTAAGATTGTTAAGATTAAGTCAGATGACAACTTATAGATGGCGTTGTACTGTTTTAAATCGCGGTATGGTTGTAGTGTTCAAGCCTACATGTAAGAACATGGTTTCGATAAAATAAATAACCTTAGCATATCTACTTGTATTTACTTGGATTTATTTCAATACCTATACCTCGAGTGTGTGTGTGTACCATAAGGGAGTGATCAAAGTTTATTCAGTTGAAAAAATTCCAAAAAATGTATTTGCCCAAAAATTTGCTCAGACATAGCATCAGAATGATACTGAAATTATTCAAAATAGGTTCAAAAGTCTGGAATTTATCCATTAAACCCAAATGTCGTTCTAAAAGATAAGTATGATCCAGTCATGAAAAAAATTAAACCCTAGGAAGATATATAGTACTGAGATAATAAACCGCCTGCCAGGTGTGACGACTAGGGGTGCGAAGTCAGGGGGGTGCGAAGTCAGAAGTCCTCCACGTGTGCCTGGTAGTTGCGGGTCCCTCTCGATACGTCTGGAGGGAAGAGCAGCTACTGGGCCGGTGCACCCTGGGCGCGGCAGTAATCTTCCTCGAGAAATGAGAAGAAATTCTTACTCCTTGGGGAAGGTTACTGCCACGGCTAATTATTCTGACATGGGTGGGGTCCGTCCCGGACCAACGGCGCGTTCCACTGCGTGACCCTCTGATCAGCAGAGGGCATAGCAGAGGAGTGAGGGCGGGCTCGGTGTGCACTTACCCTGCCTCCGGGCAGACAGTGAAGGATTCATCCTTTGCTGTCACCGCCGGTCTCGTAATCCCAGTATCGAAGTGTCGTGGATCATGTCTCGCGGCTTTGATTGGGACCGAGGGTCTTGGCTTAACCGCCCGGACCGCGAGGGAGAAAACCTCTATAAAAAGTTACCCCGAATCTCAAGCGGCGACGCACCGCGAGGGGATGGATGGCTGACGGGGTTCTATGAACAAATCAGTCGATAGTGCGCTCCTCGCCAGGGTACCTGCAGACCCCCTGGCGAGTAATAAATCCTCTAAATCTGCTTACCTTGGTAAGGGGTCACTGCCAAGGTGGACATTTAATTACTCCCATACTCGTGGGTACAAATATGGAAAATAAACAACAAAAAACCAAAACCGCCGGCAACGGCAACGTAGAGGAGAGGAGGAACGATGCGGGGACAGAGTCCGACGCCGCATCGAGCAGCGTGGGAGGCTCAAAGAGCTCCCGACGCGTGGAGCCTGGGACCGCGGAGACCAGTAAGTTTTTCCGCAAGCGGTCCAGGCGGGATGGCGACCAGGGGTCGTCAGCCGGAGAAGAGGAGACTTCGGCCCGGAAAATCCCCACCAACAGGCGGGGCGGGCTGAGAGGCAAGGGGAGGGGGCCCTCTGACAATCAGAGGGCCGAACAAGCGGCAAAGCATGCCGAGGAGGGGCGCCACCCGGGCGATACGGCTCGGGTATCAGGCGAAGAGACGGATGCGACTGGCGGCTCCGAGGTGGAGCGTAAGGCCAGATTCGTAAAGGAGGTGGAGGCCGCGATCAAGGTCGTGGCCCACAAGCAAAAGGCCTCCTCAAAGTTAAAGGCCATTCCCGCGGCCTCCGCCTCCATCATGGCGGCTGCGGAGGCCAACTTTGTTGGGGCCGAGCTTAATGTCAACGAGGTAGCGGAGCTGCGGGCGGAAGTGGCCCGCCTGACGTCCGCCATGGAGACTCTCCAGAAGGAGAACGAGAAGCTCCGCGCAGACCTGGCCAGTCTACGTGAGCCTGCCTCTCGCGCGGCGCCCCAGACGCAGCGCCCAAGCCAGCCCGTGCCGGTGGAGAACCAGGTTCTGAACCTGGTCCAGCAGGAGCTGGCTGCCTTCCAGCACCGGTTCTCCGTGCTGGAGGGCATCGTCCTGCGCCCCCCCCTAGGGGCAAACAAGACGGCGGCGAGGCCGGCAACGGTCTCGTACGCGGCGGCTACAGCTGCCGCATCCAGGCCGGGGCCGTCCAGCCAGCCTTCGGGCGGGGCTGCAGTTGCCCCTCCTCCCCCTGAAAAGCCGGCTCCGGCAAAACCGGTACCGGCTGAACCGGCTCCGGCTAAGCCGGCAACGGGAAAGAGAGGCAAGGAGAAGACAAAAAAGGGCAAAGCGGCAGCACAGGTGGTGGCTGCGCCAGCCCCAGTGCCTGCGGCGAATGTGCCAGCGCCAGCGGCAAGCCAGCTGCCGCCGCCGCCACCGCCCCCGCAGCTCCCTACACCTCCCACGGCTGAAGCCGGTTGGCAGGTGGTCGGGGACAAAAATAAGGGGAAGAAGGCAGCCAAAAAGGCCAAAGAGCAGGAGCGGCAGCGCCAGTTCAGGGCGCGCAAGATGGCGGCTAGGCTCCGCGCCCCGAAGACCGCAGCTGTAGTGATTACACTACAGCCGGACGCGGAAAAGAAGGGCGTTACCTACCGCGATCTGCTCGCGAAGGCGAAAGAGGCGGTGGATCTCGGGGAGCTCGGGATCACCGGGGGCCTCCGGCTCAAAGTCACCCAGACGGGGGCCCGTATGCTGGAGATCCCCGGGGAATCCAGTGGCGCGACCGCGGACGCTCTGGCTGCGAAGCTCAGAGCGTCCCTGGACGCGGACGAGGCCCGAGTGTCCAGGCCCGTCAGATGCGCAGACCTGCGCATCATGGGTCTGGACGACTCGGTATCGGAGAAGGAGTTAGTGGCCGCCGTCGCCAGGTCCGGGGGGTGCACTACTGACCAGGTCAGGTCAGGCGCCATACGCCCGGACCAACAGGGTATGCATGCCGCCACGGTGTGCTGCCCTGTTACGGCGGCCAAAACCATAGTGGAGGGCCGAAGGCTTCTGGTGGGCTGGGTCTCAGCGCAGGTTAAGCTGCTGGAGCCCAGACCTCTGAGGTGCTACCGCTGTCTCGTGGGGCACCACGTATCTGTGAAATGCGCCTCGGAGGTTGACCGCAGTGGCCTTTGCTTCCGCTGCTGTCAGCCCGGACACATATCGGCGACCTGCTGCGCCACGCCGCACTGTGATGCATGTGCGGCGACCGGCAAGCCAGCCGATCACCGGGCCGGAAGCAAGGCCTGCGTGCCACCCGCCAAGGCCAAGGCCGCGGGTAGGGGAGGGCCCTCCGCCGCCACCGCCTCTGTGGCCACCGCCGCAGTCGCGACTGCCGCCGCCGCCGCCGCCGCTGTGACTGTCGCTGCCGCCGCCGCCGCGACACCGACGCCCGCAGAGAGGCGCCCCGTGGAGGAAGCTGAAATGGAATGCCTATAACGGCCCCATTAAGCTTCCTCCAGGCGAATATCAACCACTGCGCCTGCGCTCAGGATCTGTTGCTCCAGAGCATGGCGCAGTGGTCGATCAACATCGCTGTGGTCGCTGAGCCGTATTTTGTCTGGCCTAGGGAGGACTGGGTGGCGGACCTTAACGGCTCAGTGGCCATCATTTCTTCAGCCGCCGCCGGTACCCCGACCCTTGAAGGTGTCAGGAGGGGTCAGGGGTGCGTAGCAGCACGGTTCGGGGAGTTCGTCGTTGTGGGGGTGTACTTCTCCCCGAACCGATCTCTCGCCGAGTTTCACAACTCTCTTGCAGAGCTGAGAGCAGTCGTCGTCGGAAGCAATCCCCTCCCCGTACTTGTCCTCGGGGACTTCAATGCCAAGAACTTGGCTTGGGGTTCTCGTCGTACAGATGTGCGGGGTAGGATGGTGGAAGACTGGGCTCTGGAGACAGGCCTGGTCGTCCTAAATCGGGGTTCTGTCCCCACGTGTGTGCGGATGCGGGGCGAGTCGGTGGTGGACATTTCGTTCGCTAGCCCCGCTCTGTCGCCGCGTGCCATTGACTGGCGTGTCATGGAGGGGGTGGAGACCTACTCCGACCACCGGTACATCCGGTTTGACGTCTCCACCCAGCCCTCGAGCGCGCCAGTCCAACAGGCCCCGAGTGGTCCGCGTTGGGCGCTGAAGCAGCTGGACCGGGAGCTCCTCCTGGAAGCCTCGATCGTGCAGGCCTGGGTGTCATCACCGGACAGGCCTGCCGACGTCAATGATGAGGCAGGGTGGTTCCAGGAGGCCATGTCCGAGATATGTGACGTGGCAATGCCCCGCGTCCGGCCAGGAAGCGCCCGGCGTCAGGTGTATTGGTGGTCGCGTGAGCTGACGTCTCTGCGCGAGGCGTGTGTCGCCGCGCGGCACCTGTACGCCAGGCACCGCAGGCTCCGCATTCGTCCACCGAATGCGGCAGCCATTGAGGCGGAGCTGTACGAGGGATACAGAGCGGCAAAGACCGCCCTCCGGGAGGCTGTCCTGCGGGCCCGGGATCGGGCCCGTGAGGAGATGCTGGAGACTCTCGATAGAGATCCGTGGGGGCGCCCTTACAAGATCGTGTGGGATAAACTCCGCACCTGGGCCCCCCCGCTGACGCAGAGTCTCCGGCCTCAGCTCGTGGAGGATGTGGTGAGCGCTCTGTTCCCTGCGCGCGGGGAACATCCGCCCCCGCCTATGGCTCCGCCACCTGCGGTGCCGGAAGCGGACCACCAGGACGACGACGACGACATCCCGGAAGGGACCGGGGTAGACCTGAGAGTGGCGGTACGTAGGCTCAAGGCCAGGAATACCGCCCCAGGACCCGATGGCTTGCCTGGCAAAGCCTGGGTCCTGGCCTCGGAGGCTCTCGGGCCCCGACTGGAGGGGCTCCTAAGCGCATGCTTGGAGAGAGGCCAATTCCCGCTTCGTTGGAAGACGGGGAAGCTGGTCCTCATTCGGAAGCCGGGGCGCCCTGCGGACTCTCCGTCCGCATACCGGCCCGTGGTGCTGCTCGACGAGGTGGGCAAGCTCTTTGAAAGAGTAATTGCAAACCGCCTCGCCGAGCACCTTGCGGGGACGGGGCCGGATCTTGCGGAACACCAGTTTGGTTTCCGCAAGAGGCGCTCTACGGTGGACGCCATCATGCGCGTGAGAGCCCTCACGACGGGGGATGCAGTGGCCAGGGGGGGGGGGGGGTTGTCTTGGCGGTGTCTCTCGACATCGCCAACGCCTTCAACTCCATGCCCTGGAGCTGCATTAGGGAGGCACTCCGGTATCATCGGGTGCCGACCTATCTCCGTCGTATAGTCGGGGACTATCTGACGGACAGGGCCGTCATCTACCCCGGTCGAAACGGAGAGTGGAACCGGCGAGAGATGTCGTACGGTGTCCCACAGGGTTCGGTTCTGGGGCCGCCCCTGTGGAACATCGGTTACGACTAGGTGCTGCGCGCCGACCTCCCTACCGGCGTCAGCGTAGTTTGCTACGCTGACGACACGCTGGTACTGGCACAAGGGGGGTCGTACGAGGCGGCGGCGGAAACTATGACACGCGGGGTTGCGATAGTCGTTGAGAGGATCCGGCAACTGGGTCTCGAGGTGGCTCTGCACAAGTCCGAGGCCATGCACTTCCATGGTCCTCGGAACAGGCCACCACCGGGATCCTCAGTGATGGTAGGAGGGGTATCCATCGGCGTCGAGTCGACGTTGAAGTACCTAGGACTCGTCCTCGACGGCCGATGGAACTTCGTTGAGCACTTCCTACGTTTGGCTCCCAAACTGGAACGGACCGGGGCTGCCTTCAGGCGGCTCCTGCCGAACCTGGGGGGGCCAAACGCCTCCTGCCGGAGGCTCTACGCGGGGATCGTGAGGTCCATGGCCCTTTACGGGGCCCCGGTGTGGGCGCGTGGTTTGGCGCGGCTTGCCGTCCACCACCTAAACGCGCCCCAAAGGGTGGTTGCCGTAAAGATGGTTCGCGGCTACCGCACGATCTCCCGCGAGGCGGCGAGCCTCCTTGCCGGATTGCCGCCATGGGATCTGGAGGCGATAGTCCTCGCGCGCCTGCACGAATGGCGCGCGGCAGCACTATGCCGGGGGGAAACCCCGCTGCCGCGGCAAGTTGTCGCGCAGCGGACAGACTTCCGGCATGATCTCATGGCGACATGGAGAGAGCGACTGTCGCAACCCCGTGCTGGGCACGCCACTATAGCGGCGATAAGACCCCTCTTTGAGGAGTGGCTTGAGAGACGCCACGGCGTCCTCACCTTCCGCCTGACGCAGGTCCTCACCGGACACGGTGTGTTCGGGAGGTTCCTGCACCGAATCGGGCGGGAGGAAACGCCCGGGTGCTCCCACTGCGAGGATCGACCGGAGGACACGGTGGAGCACACCGTGGAGGTGTGCTCTGCTTGGGCGGAGCACCGCCGTGTCCTCGTAGCGGCGATAGGCGGCGGCGACCTCTCGCGTCCGGCTCTGGTCGAAGCCATGGTCCGGAGCGAGACGGAATGGGATGCCGTCACCACCTTCTGCGAAGCAGTGATGCTAGCGAAGGAGGTGGCGGAGCGGGAGAGGGAAAGAGCAACAGCTTTCCTTCCCGGCCGCCGCGGGAGACGCCCCGGGCGTCGGGGGCTACGTCGTGGCCCCCGACCACCGTAGGCGCGGGCCTGTGGACGGCGAGCAATGGGTAGCTCGCCGTCCGTCCGTCTAACGACGACAGGCCGTGTCGACGGCGCGTTTTGTTCCACGCGCGCCTCAAAGAGCTGTCAGCAGCGTGAAGGGGCCCGCAAGGGCCGACGCCTGCCGGGGCTGCGGGCTGTTCGAAAGAGATACCGCGGCTCCGGAACGTAAGGGCACTGAAGGAACACGGATGGTTTTTAGTCAGTAAAAGTCTGACACTCCCTTCCGCTCCACCCACAGCGAAAGGCGTCATTAGATGATTTTCCATCCGCAAAAAAAAAAAAAAAAAAAAAAAAAGGTGTGACGACTAAGAGAAAACCTCCTTGAGACGGGAAAGGCCCATGTCGAGCTGTTGACTCGACCCATATGAGTGAAGAATGAAGGAAATAAGAAAATCTGTGGTAGAACAAGGGCAGGGCGGTAGCTTTTAATTCCATAGAATACGCGTAACGCTTTATGAATGTAGGCTTACTCGATTACCAGCTTACACATCAATTCTAACGGTGCGAAATGTAATATACATTTAAATTATGTTTAAAAAACTTTACAAATAAATAAAATTGTAGTGTCTGTTTGTAATTTCAAAACAACAGCTTTTTACTAAATGCATATGAATGTATATACGGTACTTATAACAAAAACAATATTTTTAAAATTTTTGTCTGTCTGTCTATTTGATTCAGCTAATCGCCGAAATGGCTGGACCGATTTTGATGAGACTTTCACTGGTAAATAGCTGATGTTACAAGAAGTAATTTCGCTCCTTTAATGTAGAAAAAAAATTTGGATTCCGCGCAAAAAAAAATTAAACCCTAAATTACACGCGTGCTAAGTTATATATATACATTAAAAAGCGTTTTGGGAAAGAAAAGTCATTTTAATGAGGGCTAATAATCTTCCATTCCCCAGATGTCGTTAGTCGGGATTGAGGTGAAGTTTATTTGTTCAACAGTATCATTTATTAAATACAGTAACATTGACTGTTCCTCTTGCCAAGGGTAGAGGTGAGTATAAGTTATTAAGTTAGAGCATTTTGACTCTAACGGCTCCATTCGGTGGCATCCTATGGATGGTCACCACAGAACTGTGCTCTATAGACAATCAATGATTGGTTGTCTGATTGACAACGCTGCCATAACAAACGGTGTCGTCAGGGTTTTTCAGGTTTTAAGTATAAAAGTATTTATTTCTTACACAATATTTCTGCAGCGGTACCGGGATCTTCATAACTTTCTTCTTTATTGACTTCATATCCATAATCTAGAGAAGTTTTACCTACTTGATTCTGTTAAAAATAATTATTTCTAATATTTACGCGAACACTACAAATTTAAATAAAACTAATTTTACGGATTTTATCGCGTATATTAACTTATTTTTTATATTCCTGACGTTTGGGGTGCTTACCAGCACCCGTGGTCACGGGGGACTGAAGTGTTTGACGTCCTGCTGTCATAGTTAGCCCGACTACCTTCAGTTTTTTAATACTAATTTTTGGTTCGATTTACGCAGAATGAGCTTACAGTATCTTGAAGTCTAGCAGTGGTATACTTGGGTTTGGATCTGATTTTATTAATTATGTGATCTCAAACAGATGGCAGCACCCATCCATCTTCTCTATTGAAATTAGGATGTTATTTAATTTCAATAGCCTCGCGAATCATCCTTGGGAGGAATCGGTGTTCTTTTGCGAGGATTTGTGGTCTATCAAATCTAATATAATGGCGGGGGCGATCTTGAACATGTTCACAAACTGCAGACTTCCTGATACGTCGGTGCTTCACGTCAGCTATATGTTCTTTAACGCGGGTTTTTATAGATCTTTTTGTTTGTCCTGTGTACGAGAGACCACATTCACAATCCAGCTTGTACACTCCTGCATCTTGTAGAGGGATATGACACTTGACGGATGGTAAAAATTGACCAATCTTCTTCAGCGGCTTGAAGTATGTTTTAATGGAAGCTCGCTTCAAGATGTAGCCAACCTTGTCTGTGACTCCTCTGACATATGGTAGTACAGCAGGCACACGCTCGACTGTGGCTGGCTTCACTCGGTCACTGTGACGTAGGTGCGGGACCCGAAGCTTGTTGTCTTGCAGTACTTGCTCGAAGTGCTGAAGCTCGGCGGCTAGATGTTTTCTGTTACAGATCCCTCGTGCTCTCTGAAACAAAGATTTTCCCAGGGTAGCTAACTGTGAAGGATGATGGTGCGATTCACCATTTAAATATCGGTCGGTATGGTTATTTTTTCTGTACAGAGTATGACCAATAGTGTTATCAGGATTCTGGATGACTAAAACATCTAGGTAAAGCTAAAGTATTGTTTGCTTCTAACTACATTGTGAATTGCATTTTAGGGTTTATGGAATTAAGGTGGTTTAAAAATATAGTTACAGATGTCAGATGGTAAAATTGTGAAAGTATCATCTACGTACCGCTTGTAGAATCTTGGATTTACAGTAGCAGTAAGAAAGGCTTTCTCCTCAAAGTCCTCCATGAATATGTCGGCGACTACGGGAGATACAGGTGAGCCCATTGCCACTTCGTCTACTTGCATGTAGAACTCTTCTTTCCACAATAAATAGCCAGATGTGAGGCCAGAGGTGTTTGAGTAATACTGCATATTCTGTGGGCATGTTGTTATCTTCTAGCTTTCTAGTAACAATTGAGATGCAGTCTTCAATAGGTAGGCATGTTAATAGTGACTGAACATCAAAACTGACCATAGTTTCATTGTCAGCGAGATGTAGGTCTTTTATTTCACTAACAAAATGGTATGAATCCTTTGTTTGTGCTCTGGTATGTCCTCTTAGTGGTGACAGTTTTATGTATTTATTTTGTTACCACTTATTGATACAGAAACCCTATGGTTCCCGTTAAGTACGTTATCAGGATCATTATTCAAACGTATAGAACTAACTTTTTTTTAAAAAACTTGAACAATAATTATTTTTATTTTATTTAAAAAAATAATTGTATGCAAATTTTATGTGGTTTCATTACCTCTGCATTGTCTGGGGAGTAAGAGGATTGTCAAATACCCCGCTTTACTTAGCTTTAGCATCGGCTAGTGTCAGTAAGAGGTAATAAAACCACATAAAATAAAAAATAAACAATTCTTTTTGATAAAATAAAAAAAATATGGTCGTGTTTTAAAAAAAAAGGTATTTCTATAGGTTTGAATACTGATCCTGATAATGTACTTAACGGGAACCACAGGGTTTTTGTTACATGTTGTATATAGAATAGAGTGACAAATGAGCACACAGTCCACTTGATGGTAAGTGAGTAGCCCATAGACATTTATCCACAAATAAGAACCAAAGTGCAGATACGTTGTCACCCCTGGGGACTAAGAAGAAATGCCTCGTTTCCAGTAAAAAGGTCTCCGTAAATACTCACCATATGAAACACAGCAGAATTAAACTGCTATTTCATGTTGGTATTCTGCGAGACGTGGATCTTTCCCGATCGAGCCGACCCATTCGTGCTACAACCATAAAATAACTGCAGCTCTACCACGTAAAAGTAACTCTTACTGCCTCGTTAGTCTTGTGGTCGTAAACTTAACTGCTGATCATGAGGTCTCGAGTTCGAATCTTGGATCGGGTTATTCTTGATTTATTGACTCATTGAGTTTTGTTATCAAAAAATTTTCAGTAGAAGCCCGGAATCAGGAAGTTAGTGGTGTATCACCACCTTGCCTCAGAAATCACGTAAAGCCGTTAGTCCTGCGCCTGATATCTCTCTTGTCGTGTCGGTTTGCCGTCCCGTCTGAATATAAGAGCGAGAGAATAGAGAATTAGGGTATATGGTACTATAATTTTGTCCTATGCAGACGAATAGCGTTCGTTGAGACTGGCCACCGTGCCGTGATCTAAATTTGGTTTGCAGGACATTATTATTATAAACTTCTAAAGGCTTAACCAATTGAGGTCTTTATCACATACTATTTGTTTTGACGATGGTTCGTATCTGTGCAGAAATCCGATAGGTGGTGCTGTAGTTAATGTAATAGTATTTGCGGCCGTAAAGTATTTAAGTGATAAATTTCAATGCAGTTTTACATATAAAAAAGTAAGATTGCTATAATAGAAAAAATGTATAACATTTGTTATAAATTACTACTGTAATAGGTATTTACTTTTTAACATTTATTAAACAATTGATATTAAAGTGCTTATGAATTCGGTCTTTCATCGCTCATGTTTCGTTATTTATCTTAATTATATCGGGAAAGGAATAGGTACTTCTGTAAAAAGATGAATTTATTCTTTTTCTTAAGTTTGTTTTAGAAACAAGACTAAATGTTAAACAAGCCGTTGTAAATGACTAACAAGTTCTGTTAACTTTTTCGCTTTCAATCGGTAGCAGGGTAATTTTATGATCTGCCACTTTCCTTGGTACTTTAATAAAAGCCTTCATTATTTTTCATGGGCCTTTAATTCTTGTCTGTCCTGTGGCAATAAATAATTTCTTATTTCTGATGTTTTTTGAATCCTTTCTCAAGGAAATATACTTTACTATTTATTAGAAAATTAAACGAAAATTGAAAGAAAGACAAATAAATTATTTGTTTTCATTAAGAGCTATAAATAAAGTTGCTAAAACCTTAATATACCTACGTAACATTTTTTTAACTATTATTAGCCATTGCCACTGACTACTATATGAATGACAATGACTACTTTACCACTTGACGGTAAGTGGTGAAGATGGTAAAGCCCATTGACTTAAGTGGACAAAAGCCATTGTAGTTAAGTATTGTAATCGGATGGAAAACAGATGCCGACAAATTATTCAACTACTTTTCTGTACTAAAATTAATTTAACACAAAGAACATGATGTATACCGGATTCAATAAAGAGCCGGACCTCTTTATTGAATCCGGTATACTTAGGTGAATCCTTTTGCCTGGGCGTATTGATACGCAGTCCTAGTATCGAGCGGCGCTGATAGGTCTGGCCGCCCACGATAAGTTCCGACCTTTCCGAATGCCTTTCACCCATGTTCCTCAAGAAGTCATAAATCTGAAAAAAATAATTTATAGATACTTCGTTGCTGCATCCCAGGAGATTTAATAACTATGTAGTCCGTTTTAAGTCGTACTACATCATCACACGAATTTTAAATTTTATTTTTAAAAATTAAATAATAACTAATAAAAATATATTCTATTGACTTTTGCACGCCACTGTTACTGCCGTGCCGGCCGGGCGTTTCAATCATTCGTTTTCTGCATAGATAATACACTAGTTTTCTGTGTGTTGCATCATCCGCGTGTGCGCCGCAACAAATAAGTTTAGTTTAGTTATATTTATGTGAGAATGAATAAAAGAACAAGTGAGAATACTGCTGATGAAATTAGAATTAAAATAAAGCGTTTGAAAAAGGGGTTTAAGTTTTGACGAAAAACCCCGCCACATGTTCCCGTAATAAAGGTTACTTTTGAAATATTTTTAAATAATAATTAATATTATCATTCTTATTTATGGTGCCTTTAACATGTGACATAAAGATAATCTTTTAGTACGTATAGTCTGCCAAAAAACAGTACCTACATAAATAAAGTTAATGCGTGATTTTGTATCTAAGTACCTACATAATAATTAATAAAATTCAAGTTATTTTATTTCCTCGGTGGTGGCACTCGATGTCATCCGGAAATAATTTACTTGCTTTCTTAATACGGTTACACATGACGTGATGTTACCCAGAAAGTGAAGAGCTTATAATCAGGTTTGTTTCGTTTATTATTGTCTTGTGCCCCCTTACGTTGTAAGAGTCATAAATTAATAGCGTATTTTGAACACAGCAGACGACCATAGCTCGTGCTTAAATTCAATAATAGAAGTTATTCTTATATCAGGTTTGTGATAAATTGGGATAAAAGTGTCTTATTCCTAGTAAAACTTTCTTGGACGTCTACTGAATTCATAGCATACGACTTTGGAATTTACATCAGAAAAATGTTGTAAAATTGACACAATTAAAATTGAAATGATTACGAATTTGTCTTCCAAATCGGAAGTCGAAATAGCAGAGGTCGCTCAATTTCAAGGTACACTAACAGCTGCTTGTTACATGTCCAACCGTAGCTTATGTCTTGATATATATATTCTAAGCGCATTGAAAAATATCTTGCTCTACTAGAACAGGTAATTTTCAACTAGAATTTTTCTCCGATTCCTTACTTTTAGTGCGAAGAATATTCTGCAACAAAGAAACAGTAAGTGGTTACTTTTCTTGACAGAATATGGAATTCGGTTGGTTTAAACATTGACAGATCCCAGACCGTTTTAAGAATTGATAGCACCATTACCATATCTTACATTAATTGACATGATGGGTAGAGATACGATTTCCACACTTAAACAATATAACTCGAGCATTATGACAGTGGTGCGAACGAAGAAAGATTTTCTATTTGCGTAATATATAAAGTCACGGGACTATATTGAAGCTGACAAAGCCTCCAGATAATCAAATATTGATACGGAGTTAGAATTGCACAATTTTTATTTCTGAAAAACAAGTGATTAAACTTGGTCAGCCAGAAATAGATATATTTCTCGTTCGAATTTATGAAAATTGATTAAAATTTGTATCGTTTAAACGAGATCTAAATTATTTAAACATTTTAAATATACTGAAGAGCATTGGAAAAATTATTAATTATGTGGCGACATATATAGCACCTTATTGGCTAAGTGCTATATATGTCGCCACATCATTAATATCCATTTCTAAGTTAATATATTTTGGTCTTGAAAAAAACATTTTGCACTCTCCCTCCAGGACAGTGAAACCTTTGTGGCCCAGCCTTACCCTGGTGTGCGCAACTTTATCTTCAAATCGTTTGTCAGACAGCCATTTGATAATGCTAGTTTAACATAATGATTCAATCGTTATCCAATATTTTATTTTATATATTTATAAAAATTCTTACAACTTAGACTTTAAAAATAGGTGATAAATATAGCACGTTAAATTATTTTCGATCAGCTAGTACAATCATATTACGTACAGAAACTTGTGTTAATGTTATAGTCAGAAGATTTTTATAAAGTGTTTTGAGGACATGACCTAAATTAACTTATCATCATCATTACAGCCCCTCACAAGTTCACTGCTGAATATAGACCTCCTTCACGGAATGCCACAAAGCACGGTCCTGAGCCACCTGCATCCATCGATTTCCTGCATGTCTTACCAGATCGTCACTCCATCTAGTAAGGGGACGCACTACACTTCGTCTGTCGGTACGAGGCAGCTACTCGAGAACCATTTTCCCCATCGGTTGTCGGTTCTTCGAGCTATATGGCCCATTGCCATTTCAGTTTACTAATCTGTTGGGCTATGTCGGTCACTCTGGTTCTACTATCGACATTTCTGTGGTTATCACTCAGAGAAACCCCGAGCATAGCCCTCTCCATAGCTCGCTGAGCGACCTTGAGGGTCCTTATACGGCCAGCACTGAAGGACCACGTCATAGATCCATAAGTCATCACTGTCAACACACACTGCTTGTAATCTAATTTTTAGGTTTTGAGGTATAACTGACGAGAACATGTGTCGTATTTCCCGAACGGTGCCCAGCCGAGTTGAAACCGTCGACTGACCTCTCGGTCGAAGTCGGACTTACATACTTAGGCGGACTATTTGTCCCAGGTAAACATACTCGTCAACAACTTCACTCTCTTCACTTCACTTCAGTTCACTCCCGTCACTCCACTCTCTTAGCTCATGCGCACACATTATTTTAATACATCACGCCTCCAGTATGCTTGGTGCCCTCTCCGTGGTGCGCGAAGCACACTGTCCCGGGTGATAGCAGTCTCATAGTGAAGGGTAGTAAACGCTTGTTGTGGTGTGTTTCTTCCTGGCTTCCTGGTATCAGTAACTGTAAGTAGAGTGAAAGAGACCTGCCGCCTCAGAGGCGGCCATCGTTTTTTATTTTCGTGTTGCTTGTTGAATTAGGCAACAGTTAAGTACACACCCTAGCGTACCAACGTGCCAACCTTGGTACTCATCTATGCTTTTGCTAGCATTAGCATAGCATTTTATTAGCATAGCAGTTTTTATTAAGGATGCAATAAATGTAGGAAATTAGTATCAGCTAGATAACATAATGTCCTCCAGAACAAATTTCGGTCGCGGCGGGCAGTCTCAACGGAAAAGTACCATCTGTGCAGGACATGGTTTCAGTACTCAATTATATTCACAGCATCGGTGCATTCTCTATTCCCTCACTCTCGTAGTCTGATTGGACGGTAATCTGACACGAGCGGAGAATGTTCGGCCGCAACGCCTTTCTGAGGCATGAGAGTGAAACACTGCCAAATTCCTGACTCCGGGCGACACTGAGAATTTCTTGACAGAAAACACAACTTATTTTTTGGTCCGCCCGGGGTTCGCACCTGAGACGCTTTTACGACCACTAGAACAACGATGCCATATAACAAGTTACGCTTCCATTTTCTGACTTCTAAAAAGGAGGAAACTTTCAATTCCACTTAAAAATATTTTTGTATGTATATGTATATGCATATGTATTTATATGCGATATCTTCTTCAATTTCAATTTTAATAATTATTATTCTGTTAAGTAGTTTATACTTCAGGTGTGGTACCATATCTATAACAAAGTTAAATACTGGAAGAAAGTTATAATGTAACTATATAAACAACATTATAATTGCTGCATTGAGCTTGTAATATCGTAATTATTTGTTTATAGAATAAGTGTGACAAACGAGCACTCAGTCCACCTGATGGTAAGTAGATTCTATGGCTCGTAGACATCTTTGATTAGGAATCAAAATGCAGATACGTTGTCACCCCTGAGGACTAAGATGGAATGCCTCGTATTCAGTAAAAAGGGTCTCAGGTACTACTGCTATCATACGAAACACAGCAACATTAAGCTACTATTTTACGTTGGTATTATGTAAGAGTGTGGTCCTTCCCCAGTTGAGCCGACCTTTGCGACCTTTGATATTATTATAGTTGCAGCATAGCTCAACCACGTATAAAATATATTCGTCTTTAGTGCACTCAAAATGGTCAGCCGCCTTGTATAAACTTAAGACACAAAGAAAGGAAAACTTTCAGAAATATGTAAGGAAAAACGGTGATATGTTACGGTGATCTTTTTTCACAGGGAAGTGCCTACGCATACCCTCCTCGCGGGAATGGGGTCGGGTTATGTCTGAGAAACCGAACTTTCGTCCACGGCCTAAATCTGCAACTAAAACTGCGCAACTCTATGCACAAACATGATGATTTATAACCTCCTCCTCCTTCTCCTCCACCACCACCACCACCACTACCACCACCAACACCACCACCAAGCACGTAGTATTCCGCAACAGATTCTGCAATAGATATTTTCAAAAAGAAGATTTTGCAAAAGAAGATTTTCTTCTATTGCCTCCGTGCTCGGTGACGATTTCTGTTGTGCCAGCACCGGAAAACTTACTCACGTAGTATGCATACTATATTAGATACTGTTTTACCTATTATTAATAGGTGGTGGAGGAAAACGACATAATTGTGAAAAATCGCAGCTGAGGTGTTATTCCGAAAAAGCATCATAAAAAGCAGAATTACGCTCCAGATCTACCCCAATGGAATCGTGAATTTTTTGCGATAAAAGAAGCCTATGCGAATGTCCGGTCCACAAACAGTCTGTATGCAAAAATTCCCATAGATTAGTTGCTCCTTGCTGAAAAAGAACGTGAAAAAGAACAAGCCGAGAAATACATTTTGGCATTTATAATAATAGTAGAGATTTGTAAATATGCGTTAATGTATTAAAGTGTTAATTTTTTTTATAGAATGAGTGTGATGAACGAACATACAGTCCACGTGACAGTAAGTGAGTGCTGTGACCCATAACATCTGTTATCGATTGAGAATCAAAATGCAGATGCGTCGACACCCTTAATAAATAAGATGGAATGCCTCGTGACCAGTAAAAAGAGTTTTAATTCCAAATAGAAAATCAATACAATTTATGTTAAATATAGAGAGTTTCTTTCCATCGCATTATCATTTATTGAAGCTTCCTATTTCAAAATAAGGAAAAGGTAGCAAAAACACACTCAAGATATTTTATTTACTTACATTGTATGGTTCATAAAACCATTGGTAAACATTATTTACAATCTCTGGGCCGGGGCACCCCAGTGCCAGCTCCTTCCACTTGACCGCATCCAGCGCAGAGTGGTTCGAATCGTTGACGACCGAGTTCTTTCTGATCGGCTCGATACACTAGCACTGCGTAGAGATGTTACATCTCTTTGCGTATTTTATCGCATCTATCACGGGGACTCTTCTGAGGAATTGTTCGGACTAATTCCAGCCGCTCAATTTCACCATCGCACATTGCGACAAAACTCGAGTTACCATCCATACAATCTGGAGGATTGGCGGTCCACCACTGTGAGATTTAGAAGAAGATTTCTCCCTCGCACAACTTCCTTGTGGAATCAATTACCACCATCAAATTTTCCGGACCGAAACGACTTAGGAACCTTCAAGAAAAGAGCTTACACCTTTCTAAAAGGCCGGCAACGCATCTGCAAATCCCCTGGTGTTGCGGTTGTTCATGGGCGGCGGTAGTCACTTACCATCAGGTGAGCCGCATGCTCGTTTGCCCCCTATTCTATAAAAAAAACAAAGGTAAGGATTGTTTAGCTAAAGAATTGAGCTTAGCGAGAATACTGAGAGTACTGTACTTGTTTTTTTTCCTTTTTCAGTCAATATAGAAGTTACCACAATTTAAAGTATTGTGAGCGCTAGTGTGACAGTAAGTACAAAATTTTTCGCCTGTAATATTTTGTCTACTTTCTCGCAATGTGTTTGCGCGTGATCATCTGTAACAACGATCATCATCATCATCATTACAGTCCTTCACAAGTTCACTGCTGAACATAGGCGTCCCCCAAGGAAAGCCACAAAGCACGGTCCTGAGCCACCTGTATCCATCCACTTCCTGCATGTCTTACCAGGTCGTCACTCTATCTAGTGGAAAGACGCCCTACACTTCATCCACCGGTACGAGGCAACCACTCGAGAACCTTTCTTCCTCATCGGTTGTCGGTTCTTCGAGCTATATGGCCGGCCTATTGCAACTTCAGCATACAAATTTTTGAGCTATGTCGGTTATTCTGTTCCTAATATAGATATCCTCATTTCTAAGTTTATCACGCAGAAAAACTCCGAGCATATCCCTCTCTATAGCTCGCTGAGTGACCTTGAGCTTCCTCATTTGTCCAGCAGTGAAGGACCACGTCTCAGTTCCATAGGTCATCATTGGCAACACGCACTGGTTATACAGTCTCGTTTTCAATTTTTGAGGTACACCTGACGAGAAGATGTGCCATAATTTCCCGAATGCTGCCCAGCCGAGTTGAATCCATCGATTGACCTCTCGGTCGAAGTTGGACTTACCTAGTCGAACTATTTGTCCCAGGTAAACATACTCGTTGATGCTATATGTGCTTTTACGAAACCAGTATATGTAACTGTTAAAGAACTCAGGAGATTCTTGGGAATGGACAACTTGTATAATGCTGTAGAGCATTGGGCAAATGTAAACGTAGCTAAATAAAGTATCAAATGTAGCTAAATATTTTTTTAAAAATTCTAAGAAGAAAGACAAGACCAAAATTAATTGGGATGAGACCTCATACGAAGCATTTATTCAATGTAAAAGAAAGTTGCAACACGCAGTAAGCTACTCTTTTCCGAAACCCGATACCCCGCTTGCACTTATTACGGATACATCGAATTCAAGCGTGGGAGCGGTATTGCAACAGCAAGTAGATAATTCATAGTCACCCCTAAGAAAAAATCAATAGCGACAATGATTTACCTAGACGCGTGAGACAAATACTTTTTATTAACTAGTTCATAACGAACATTAAACACATTGAAGGTGTTAAGAATGTAGTAGTGGACGCGTTATCAAGGATAGAGACCGTAGCTTGTCCAACCGTATTAGATTATGCAGCAGTCAGTAGTGCACGAAGTAATAACGAGCAGCTAGTTAGTTTACGCAATTCTAATAAGAGGAATTTTAAACTGATATTTATATACCGACTTCAAAAAGGAGCCGATACTTAATTCGACTGTATTTTTTATGTGTGCTACCTCATAACTTGTTACTAGGTGAACCGATTTCGATGATTCTTTTTTATTTGAAAGATGGTGCTTTACATGTGGTCCCATATAAATTTGATCAAGGTCTAATTAATAGTTTTTGAGTTATTCTTTATAATTTATGTTCAAGTCGATTGTACAAATTTTTAAATTTTTAATTATTATTCCTGGCAGCGACTTTCCTGTTGGGTGTGAAATGACTACCAATCGGGCGAAGCAATATTTACCGGAACAATTTAGGCGCTTAGCTCTCGACTCTATTCATAATAACAGATATTTTATGGGTTAATATGAATAAGAACGTAGGTAAAGGTTGTGCATTGCATGTCAAGCTGGCAAAGTTTATAGGCATAATACATCGAAACTGAAAAAATTTCCCACCATTTCCTTGCAAGACTATAGGTATCTCGTCACAATAATTGATCGACAGATCAGTTGGCCAGAGGCGTTTCCAGTAAGGATATATCCGCAGAAACGGTTTCTAGGGTAATTTTAGAAGACTGGATTTCGCGTTTTGCAGTCCCGTTCAGCTTACTAGCGACCAGGGCAGACAGTTTAAAGCAATGGTGATGAATAGAATAGAATAGAATAGAATAGAATAGAATGATTTTTATTCAATATGGATTATTACATAATACTTATTGAAAGTCATTATTTTATTTACCATTGGTTCGGAAAATACCTCTGTCCTGGGAAGAACCAGCGAGAAACCCAGCGGGACTTTTTTGATGAAGGAGACAATAATGCAATCATAATATATTGGTTAGACTATGATCGTGTATTTTTTCTGCCGTTACTGGACAGCCCAGGTTAAAAATTGGGTGCGAAAGCAAATGGGATTCGTGCAAGAACAAACCTTGCAAATGACTCAAGTTGACAGAGCCAGCTTCCGAAGAGGTCACGATGTGCCCAAATCGCTGACTAAACTTGAAATTTGTTAACGGGTTGCGTTAACAGTGTTTGGCGATATCAGACGTACTATTTGGTTTGTCTAGCTTGTAAGTAGTGTTCAAGCAAATTCAAAATTTGATGTACTACTTTTGGCAATTAAATTTATTTTAACTATAGCGAATTAAAATGTGTAATATACCTACGTTTTAATTATTTGCATTTGCAACTCGTTGTTAATGTTAATTGCATGTGGGTCGTGCGTCGATGAATGCTGATGCTTCAAATGTAATTCCCACTGTTGAAACATATAAGATACCAAATGTTTGTGCATAACAAGTGATAAGTATTACGTTGTCACCCGGTTATGCCTATATCTAATTGTTTGATTATTCAAAATTTATTGTATTTGTATCTTAAAAAATAAAAATATTTCAGGGAGGAAGTGATGTAACTACACTTAGCATATATACCTATAGTACCTATGTAATTGGATGGTGTGAGGCAATAGTAATATGACCGGCACTGTTGTAACACGTGTGTTTATAATAAACTGTTATTTCTTACAAGGACTTTATCTCATTTATATCACACTACGCGGACATTAGTTAAACATCCATCCTAAAAATACTCTTTTTTACGAATAAATCTGATAAAGGTATTAAATATTTTAAATGATTGTTAAGGTATAAAGATTTTGCTAAGTCAAAAACTCACACACTCTTTAACCTTTAAACCTTTAAGCTTTTTACGATACACCAGTTGACTCACATATTTTCAAGAAAGAAAGTAGACAATAGACAAACCTAGAATACTGCTTTAACACACATAATTACCTATAAAGACAATTATCCATTATACTTAACAAACAATACTAAACACTTCTAATATTAAATACCGAGGTCTTGAGGAGATGTGCAGCTACGTCTTCTTAATAGCAGCAGCTGTTTTTTTAGTCAGAAATCAAAACCACAATTGCCAACCCACCTGTCAAGCTTTACAACTATGATATATTTCCTCTTTATGAAGCATTCTGTGGGGAGACCTACGAGTATGTGCACCAGTGGACTTTCATAGTGTGACGCTTCATAATTATTATTAATAAATAATAATGAAATTCATTATATAGACATTTAAAAATGTCATAGAAATTATATTTTAAACAATTAAAATGCAAATAATAAGCATAAAGTTCAAATATATTCATTTGGAATATTGAATATTATAGTAAACAATTTTTTTTTTATAGGAGAGGGGGCAAACGAGCATGCGGCTCACCTGATGGTAAGTGACTACCGCCGCCCATGAACAACTGCAACACCAGGGGAATCGCAGATGCGTTGCCGGCCTTTTAAAAAGGAGTACGCTCTTTTCTTAAAAAAATTATAAATTCTCTCTAAAAATCTCTAAATTTATTAAAATTCTGCTTAAAATATTCAAAATGTATTAAATCATATAAATACAAGTCGATTGTTTTGCAATAATAAAGATAAATAACATGTGTAATATAATAGAAAAAATGGATCAACATTTTTTATGTTGAGAAAGGTGTTCTTGTAATAATCGGAAAATTTCTAAGTTGATGAACGTGTTCTTGTAATGTTCCCTTATATGGGGGCGTTGCCGGAGACGCACACCCAAGGTTGTACATATATATGGGGGGGGGGGGGGGGGGTATTAAGGTTGCACAATGCCTAGTCCTATATTAGGGACTTATAAGTCTAACGAACCAAAGCATTAATATAGAAGGTCTCAGATAGCAGAGTTATGACTTGAAGTCCTTAGACATACAATAATATGGTCTATGAAATAAAGCAAATATGTGGAAGGTCTCAACTATGTAAAAGCATTATATTGAAAGAAATGGGACTTGAAAAGGATTATTATAGTGGCGTGTAGGTTGCTTCGCAGCCTCCGAGACCGAGGTAAACTTGGACTCGCTAACCGATGTGTCCTAGACATATCATCTTAGTGTCGGTGGTAAGCGGGTTTATTGTAGAAAAGAAACAGAAACAGAAACAGAAACTTTTTTTATTCAATATAGATTATAAATAATACTGATTGAAAGTCACTCTTTTGTTTGATTACCACTGGTTCGGAAAAAACCTCTGTCCTGGGAAGAACCAGCAAGAAACTCAGCGGGACTTTTTTTTAAATAACAGCTAGCAATACGACTTGCCCGTGGACATCGCACACCTCTACCGTTTGTGGGTGGTGTCTTAGCGCATAGCGTTATGATACGTTGGCTATCTTTCGGATTAGGGTGAGTGTGTTTGGTAGTACTTTTAAGTACAGCAAGCATACTGAACTCCATGTCTTAGTGCAATAGCGGTATGATACGTGGAGTTTTGGCTACTGATATCTTAGTACCGTGCTACTATGATACGTTGTTGGTATTTTTAGTTAACAACATTATTAATTTTGTAACCAAAGTCGATAGGGATCATGTGGGTGTGTTGTGAGGGGGCGCCGTCCGTATGATAGTTGCATTGATGCTTACTGCTACTTGCAGTATTGTGTCTTGTGATGGATCTGCGGGTGTGCTGCACCTAATTCGACACATCTTTTGGTTCTGTTCGATGGAGGTATGCGAGTGGTGATGTCGGCTGGGACTGTATGGGGACCTTGGGATGCTTGTTGCGTTTTGCAGCATTGCGTCTCTGCGATGGTTGTTTGGCGGGTCGCTATTCTCAGTGGCGCTCCCTGCGTCTTGGTTTGACTCACAACCTATGTAGCTTTGCCCAAGTCGGGTCCCTTCATTGCGGCGTTGCAGACTATCTGTCCTCCATGATGTTTTATATGACAACCTAATATCGCTATAAAGTTACCACCTTTGAAAGATTAAAGGCAACTTGTTGGTGGGTGAGAAAAACATGATCGAAAAATGCATATACTCAACGTCAGTGACACAAACCCTTTCTGATGGCGAATTATTACTATTATCTTATAACTGCCTATTGGCTATATCTGCCGTTGTATTGGTTGGTGGAGCATATGTGTCGACCTCATGCGGGTGGTAGCTGGAGGGAGAATCTGAGGAGGCTCTCAAGGCTGCGGCCGAAAGCTGCCCAACGTGGGACCCCATTCCCTTGAGGTGAGCGGTAGACTCATGACACGCTCTGCGGCCAATTGGCCGTGCTGACCATGCAATTGGTGGTGATGCCTTACACTTACATCACGTCTGCAGGAACGGCGGTCTGGCAAGTGGTGGCGCTCACGG
Source organism: Parnassius mnemosyne (assembly GCA_963668995.1). Lineage (NCBI taxonomy): Eukaryota > Metazoa > Arthropoda > Insecta > Lepidoptera > Papilionidae > Parnassius > Parnassius mnemosyne. The sequence continues at coordinate 12,463,312 of CAVLGL010000035.1, read as the reverse complement.
AAGGCTTTTTATGGCCAGTGTGCCGATTGTTGCCTAACCCGTGTGACGTACATTTCACTGTGGCTGGATTTGATCGTATTCTGTATGGCGTTTACACGCATTGACATGCGCGACTTCGGTCGATGTTTGTGCTTACGCACTATCAAGGGGCCAAGTCCTCTTTTACTGGTTCGCCAGTTATTTTGCTGTGGACTACGGTCCAGTTCCCAACTTAGCGTACCCTTCGGGCGGAGCGCATTAAAATGGTTGGCGCTCACCGTGCGCGGCGTGTGCGGAGCCGAGTACCTCCTCCACATTTTTTTTAAATATTTGAGAGCGAAGCCCTTGTAGCTGGTATTTGATATAAATATTATGAGCCTTTTCGAAGCGGGAAGGAATGAATTAATAAGGAATTGACTGTTGTGAATCTGATACAAGTGGAATAGGGACAAATTATTGTTCTTAACTTTTTTGAGCTCTGTCTTCGTGAACGGGGTTCTTTAGCTTATAAGATGCTACCAACAGCTTTCGATTGCTCTCGTGAATATTCATTATTCCAAGATACACCTAAAATAACTAAGTTACTATGCAAACACAACGTAAATAAGGGTCCTAACTAAGATGATTACGCCGTAAATTTATTAAACGGCCTATATTTGAACCTTTAGAAAGATCAATGTATGATTAATATACTGGTCACGTAAATTAGATGATATTATACATCTAATAGATATAGATTCTAAAGAAATACAGGTATAACTATATTAAGTATAGTATAGATAGAGTAAGGGGGGGGGGGGGGGGGTTGTTACAATAGGCTGTAATGAAACTTACTCATCAAAACCTATTAGTTAACTCCAACATCATCATTACAGCCCTTCACAAGTCCACTGCCGAACATAGGAATCCCCAAGGAATGCCTCAAAGCGCGGTTCTGAGCTACCTGCATCCAACGACTTCCTGCACATCTTACCAGGTCGTCACTCCATCTAATGGGGGTACGCCCTACACTTCGTCCGCAAGTACGAGGCCGCCACTCGAGAACCTTTCTTCCCCATCGGTTGACGGTTCTTCGAGCTATATGGCCGGCCCATTGCCACTTCAGCTTACAAATCCGTTGGGCTATGTCGGTCACTCTGGTTCTACTGCGGATATCCTCATTTCTAAGTTCATCACGCAGACAAACTCCGAGCATAGCCCTCTCCATAGCTCGCTAAGCGAACTTGAGCTTCCTCATCCGGCCAGCAGTGATGGACCACGTCTCAGTTCAATAGAGCATCACTGGCAATACGCACTGGTTGTACAGTCTCTTTTTCAAGTTTTGAGGTATACCTGAGTTAACTCCATGTTCACCTAAAATGACAAAATTTGACAAAAAGCAAGTCCTCACAGCACATGGGGAAAAATGCAAAATATCATAAAATTTGCAAATCACATTTTTTTTATGATTATGAACTTACAATATAGTTAAAGCTTCGACCGTAACATAGAGCTATGGGACGATGGGAGAATATATTTTTAAGTAGTAAAGTTAAATTTGTCCTTTAATCCAACTTACATTTTCGTTATGGCAATGTTCGGTACTAACCTTAGGCCGGGTCCACATTTGATAAAATTGGAGTATCATGTCTTCGCCCCATTGCACCGACGTGTATCACGATCACCAGTTTGAACGCAAAATTATACACGATCATAAGATACTCCGTTGTGATTCCGTATCTGATAGGTTTATTCAGTTTAAAACCTTGTATCTGGAGCACGTCACATCAGATATACGTATCGTGATAGGTAGTATAATAATTTAAGCGCCACGTCCCCTATCTTTTCGGTATTTTCTTGATTATACCGCATCATAGTTTTCTTAAGTTTGCTGCGTCAATTAACGTCGATACTGTATGGTTAAGTGTGGATGTGTTTTCTTAACACAAAAGATCTAGCGATACAATTTGGTAGAAATGGAAGTCCATGCTCTACATTTAATACTCAATACGATACATCAATATCAAATGTGGACCCAGCCTTACCTGTAATTTACACTGTTATGCGTACCTAACTTGAATAGAAATTAATATTATTGTTGTTAATTGACGGTATTCATCGTCCATCGAAAGTTAGTTCTATTCGAAGTTAAGTTCTATCATAATAACATTTCATTTTAGGTAAAACTTAAAATATCAAAGGACGTCAACGCTCATCGGATCGCAAATAATCACGCCCTCTCATCTTTTTCAGCTAGCTCAAATATTGTTGGTAACGTGTCAATAATTGGGTTAGCTAGTTAGAATATCATATTAATATACCTAACTACTGAGCAAAAAAGTAAACGAGAAATTGCAAAAGATATTCACAATTAGTCAAAAAACTTAAACCTAAAACATCCTAGAAAATTACCAACGAGGGAGTGTTTATTATATTCTCTAGGACTCTAATGCCTCCGCCCATCTATGAGTCAGGTAGACCAGAAGATCACTAGCTGATCAAACCCGACGAAAACCGTATTGGCGGTCACTAATAAGCTGGGAATGCTCAAGGTACCTCATGAGCTGGCAGTTTAGAATAAAATAAAATATGGTATAAAATATAGCATAATACTTCGTTTGCTTAAAAAAAAAGTCAAAATAAAATTTATGAGATTGAAGAAAATCCCCATCGTAACATTTTTATCAATGTCATGAATGTTAATTCATAACATTTCATCATAATCCTAAATATTCTGAGGGATTTCCTCAGTTGGCATTTGCATGTATCAGAAATAAAAAAAAAATATTTCGAAGACACGTGAAGTTCGCCAACACGCAATGGGGTAGCGCGGCGAAAATTTCCCTTCCCTAAAACCCTGTCTGAAACGAGAGGAGGCCAGTGCCCAGCAGTGGTACATAATATATAGGCTGTAATTATATATGTAATTTAATTATCTATACTATAAATAAAATTGAAGTGTCAGTCTTTAGTATCGAAATAGCTGCCTTCTATTAAACTTAAGGGGTTATTTGCTCGCTATTAAAATATGAAAAATCATTTTTGAAAATTTTGTCTGTTTATTTCTATAGGCTAATATATCTAAACCGATTGTGACTAAACTTCACGAACAGATAGAGAGCAATACCATGTGTAATCTAAGCTATATCTTAAGCCGAAAATCTTAGCGATTTTTGTGTGAAATCGAAGAATTGATAAAATTACTGGGCACCGCCCAGAAAAAGCCGGGGCGAGTAAATAAGTGTTAGCGCGTAGTACAATATGTTTATTTCATGCAGAGTATCGCTTTACTAACAATTTACGAAATAAAAAAACTTTTCTTGGTGACAAATTACCAAAGTGTTTCTCTGTAATGGCTTCAACACATACGTTATACTCATATTTCACGTTAAGTGTATTCACAAAAAGAGCGACGTGCCTTGTGTATTGTTTATTTTTACATAAATATGACTTACAATACTCATTCGATTCTATACGACTTATTCCTATGTATACATTGGCGTATTTTTTACCTATACCTACCGAAATACATTTTGTAATATCGTTATCATTATTATAACACACGTCGGAATTCAGATTTTTTTTTTGAGAAAACGTTACCCATACACTTGTATTTTCTTCTGATGATAAATTTCACAACGACAAACCAGTTCTAGTGCGGAATAATTATTTGTAAGCCATACAAAAATTTTTTCTGTGTAATTCAAAACCACGATCCTCACCGCCGCAAATCATTGCACCACGGAGCCGCTAAAGCTAGATTACTATGTAAATATACAGGTTGTCCCAAAAGTCGACTTCCAGCCGGAATGGGGTAATAGGACAAATCATAATAGTTACCGGAAAAATATAAAAAAATCTTAGTCATGTATTTTTTAAATTAAAGTAATTTTTTTTTTGAAAAATGTACATTCTGTGATAATTTTTTAGCTCCTTTAGATAGAAATCTTTTTTTTTTCGATTTTTTTGTAATCTTGGGTAGTACTTGTGTAAACTGCTGTTGTGTAAATTGCTGTTTTTAATACTTAGCTAACTTTTTTTTGTCGGGGAAATCCTCATGGACTGCCTCCACCTGGGGAAAGCGGAGGGGCGTGCCGGACTCTTACCGGCTAAAACACCACCGCGTCCCACGATTCTGCGCTACCGACCATCCTTCGCACTAAGGCCGTCAGCGACAGATCGCCTCCTACTTCATTTGTGAGGACACGGCGCTGCTCCTCCCAAGAATACTTAGTTAACTGCTCCAACTTAGAAGAAAATGTCATATTTATCCGAACCAAGAATGAAAAATTAATACTTCGCCCAACTTTAACTGACTGTACTGAAAAACAATGTACTACGCCAGTTTAGCAAGTAGTCTTAAAAGTTGACGCATTTAATAAGGATTTTAAATGGTATAGCACTTGCTACATTATTTCTTAGATTACAGAAAAAAAAATGTTTTCTTCAAAAATCCCACTTTTGATAAAATTCTTCTTAACTACTAAAAATGATTTTAGTGTAACCAAAGCTTGCCATGAGAGTAACTAAGATTCTAGTTTGAGTGAGAGGAAGAATCAATCCATGAAGTGTGAGTTAGACAGATATTGATGCATTCGAGACATACTTTTCTTAAATTTAACATAAATTTTCCTTAACTTTAAAATTAAACAACAATCATTTGGATGCTGAGATTTTTTTACAAAAGGTGTTCAAATTGCTGTCCTTCAGATGCAATACAAGCTCGACATCTTCTTAAAAAAGACCGGGTTATCAGACGGGCAAATCTTCCGTTGTTGACATATTGAGCTGCTTCCGTAATTCTTTGCCGAAGCTCAGCTAAATTTTCAATTGGCTTTCAATAAACTTTCTCTTTCACTACTCCCCAGTAAAAAAAATCTAACGGATTTAGATTTGGGGAACGGGCTGGCCACGAGATCCTTCCAGACCACCCTATACATCTGCCCGGATATTCTTCATTGAGACATTGTGTCACGGAGCAGGCATAGTGAGCTGGGCAGCCATCTTGCTGATACCATGTCTCTCTGTAAATACTTAGTAGCACGTCTTCAAGTAAATTAGGTAAATGGTATTGTAAAAAATCTAAATAAATTTCAGCATTCAAGACCTCTGGCAACTCGAAAGGTCCTATGACTCTTCCTTTTAAAATTCCAGTCCACATGTTTATTTGAAAACTATATTGAGATCTGTCTTGTCTCAATAAATTCGGATTCCCTAAGTGCCACTCGGTTTTTCTTTCAATATAATCAGTTAAAGTTGGGCGAAGTATTAACTTTTCATTCTTGGTTCGGATTAAATGCGACATTTTCTTCTAAGTTGGAGCAGTTAGCTAAGAATTTCCGCCAACGGTCCGCAAAGCGCCAGGTGTACTGGTGGACCGCCGAGATCGCGCAATTGCGCATAGCGTGCGTTGCGGCTCGTCGCCGGTACACCCAATACCGGAGGCGGCGTCGACGGGATTCCGCCGAGGAGGACGCGCTGTATGAGGTGTACCGCGCGTCTAAGGAGACTCTGTGGCTGGCCATCGGCGACTCAAAGTCGCGTGCCAGGAAGGAGCTGCTGGGGTCCCTAGATCGGGATCCGTGGGGGCGCCCCTACCGTTGGATTCGGGGCAAGTTGCGTCCCTGGGCGCCTCCACTAACACAAAGGATGCAACCCCAGTTGCTAGAGTCGGTGTTATCGACTCTCTTCCCTGAGCGAGTGGGACACGTTCCCCCGGCGATGGCTTCGCCCTCAGCCACAGACTCTCCAGAAGAGGAGAGCACCGATGTACCCGAGGTGACGCAAGCAGAGACGAGAGTGGCCGTGTCGCGACTCCGGGCTAAGAACACAGCGCCCGGACCCGACGGAGTTCCTGGTCGAGCTCTCGTCCTGGCTCTGAAGGAGCTAGAGCCCCAGCTGAGAGGGCTCTTCACGGCATGTCTCTAGCAGGGTCAGTTTCCCAGTGTGTGGAAGGAGGGGAGGCTGGTCCTGCTCAGGAAGGAGGGGCGCCCCATGGACTCACCGTCCGCGTACCGGCCCATAGTGCTGCTCGACGAGGCGGGCAAACTTTTTGAGCGTATCATCGCAGATCGCCTCGTCAGCCACTTGTGCAGAGAGGGGCCGGACCTGGATGACAACCAGTTTGGTTTTCGTCGCGGGCGCTCCACCATAGACGCTATTACGCGCGTGAGGGCCCTGGCGGAGGAGACAGTATCCCGGGGTGGGGTGGTGCTGGCGGTGTCCTTAGACATCTCCAACGCTTTCAACACCCTACCCTGGAGTTGCATTCGGGAGGCGCTGAATTACCATCGCGTGCCTCCCTACCTTCGCCGCACAATAGGGGCTTACCTTGAGGAGAGATGCGTTACCTATTGGGGACGTGACGGCGCTGGTCGGCGCGTCATGTCGTGCGGTGTTCCGCAGGGATCGGTCTTGGGACCGCTCCTGTGGAACATCGGCTACGACTGGGTGCTGAGAGGTGAACTCCCGTCGGGCGCCGACTTGACGTGTTATGCGGACGACACGCTCGTCACTGCCCGGGGGAGTTCGTACAGGGAAGCAGCGTTGGTTGCCACGGCTGCGGTGTCACAAGTGGTGAACCGCATCCAGTGCCTGGGCCTGGAGGTGGCCCTAAGTAAGTCGGAGGCCATGGTGTTCCATGGCTCTCGACGCGCGCCGCCGCCGGGTTCACACATCGTGGTCAGCGGGGCCCGGATAGCTGTCGAGTCCACCATGAAGTATCTGGGATTGGTGCTCGACAGTCGATGGGAATTCGGACCCCACTTCCGGCGGCTGGCGCCCAAGCTGATGGGTGCAGCGGGCGCGCTATGAACGTTGCTTCCCAACTTGGGGGGCCCGAGCGCCGCCTGTAGGCGGTTGTACGTGGGAATCGTGCGGTCCATGGCCCTGTATGGGGCCCCTGTGTGGGCGATGGACATGACGGCCAGCACTCTCGCCATTCTGCGTAAACCGCAGAGGGCGATGGCCGTCAGAGTCGTCCGCGGGTATCGCACGATTTCCTACGAGGCGGCTTGCGTCCTGGCCGGATCCCCGCCCTGGGACCTAGAGGCGAAAGTACTCGCGTCATTATATCGATGGCGCGAGGAAGAGCGGGCACGGGGCTCGAGGCCGGTGCAGTGGCAGATCGCGCTGCGCCGAGAGGAGCTCCGTCAGGTCTTGGTGGCGGAATGGCGGCAAAGGCTTCTGCGCCCTACCGCCGGCCTCGCTACCGTCGAGGCGATCCGGCCAGTACTCGACGACTGGCTCGGGAGAAGGCACGGCTCCCTGTCGTTTAGGGTGACGCAAGTGCTGTCGGGGCATGGCTGCTTCGGCAAGTACCTGCGCCGCATAGACAGGGAGCCGGACGCTCGGTGCCACCACTGCGTCCATTGCGGGGAGGACACGGCGCAACACACGCTCGCCGAGTGTGTAGCTTGGGAGGAGCAGCGCCGTGTCCTCACAAATAAAGTAGGAGGCGATCTGTCGCTGCCGGCCTTAGTGCGGAAGATGGTCGGTAGCGCAGAGTCGTGGGATGCGGTGGTGTCCTTCTGCGAGGACGTGATGTCGCAGAAGGAAACTGCGGAACGGGAAAGGGAGATCTCGACTCCTTTCCCTGGCCGCAGAAGGCGCACCGGGCGCAGGAGAAGGGCGGACAACGCCCTTTTCCGGCCCCCATAAATGGGTCCAGGGGCGAGGGACTTGGGGAAGCCCCCGCCACCCCTACTCGATGGACCCGATGCGGATGCGCGCGCGGGTGTCGGCGCGCGCCCCTGAGGCGATACACGGGGTAGTTGAACACCTCACTACCCCGTGCAGGAGACGAGGCCTGGACAGACCGGGCCAGCACTAGTGTGGGGCTGCGGAAGAATTTGGATTCCCGCGGCCCCATGCGCACGTGTGAGGAGACACCGGGGTGGTTTTAGCCGGTAAGAGTCCGGCACGCCCCTCCGCCTTTCCCCAGGCGGAGGTAGTCCATGAGGATTTCCCCCCGTAAAAAAAAAAGTTAGCTAAGAATTAAAAACAACAAGTTAAACAAGCACTACCCAAGATTACACAAAAAAACCAAAAAGTAAATACTTGTAGCTAAAAGAGCTAAAAAACCATCACAGAATGTACATTTTTCAAAAAAAAAAAAGAAATTACTTTAATTTAAAAAATACATGACTAACATTTTTTTTATATTTTTCTGGTAACTAACTGATTTGTCCTATCACCCGATTCCGGCTTGACGTCGACTTTTGGGACAACCCTGTATAATAGATATCATAGCGGTGCACAACACCTGCTTTCATCGACTCTGCATGTATCAGGTCAGATTCATTTTATTTATTTATTTATTTAAAACTTAAACACTTTAAAGCTAAGAATAGGGCGGACTTAAAGCATTATGGCATTCTCTGGCAGTCAACCTTGGGTGCCCACGACAAATGTTGACAGGTTGGCATAATTTGGTATAGTAATTTCAACAAAATGATTTCTTCTTTAAATTTTTAATTTAGTTTTTTTAATTTAAATTTGTTACAAATGTTTTAATAAAAATGGGAATATATAAGTACCATTTTTATTAAATAAATAAGGCATATTATAGATATTTAATTCAAATTGGGCATCTCATATGCTGCGTTGGTATACAACCTAAGATCAGTTACGAACAACGCATTAATATTTCGGTAGCAATTTGCATTCAGAATCCTTTTATGCATAAGTAGTTCATGTAGTAAGGCTCCGTAATAAGCCCTCATAACGGGAGATATCTATGGACATTCATTTTATCATAACATTAGCATTATTTAAACGTATGTTGTAATATAATGTAAGTATAAGTGACATACTATATTTCTAAACGGGCCAATCAGTGTACCTGTAGCAAATTTTGTGCTGAGAGCATGAGACCTTTCTTACTGGTAACGAGGCATTCCTTTTAGTGAGCGACTCACTTTACTTTGATTCTTAATTGTGGAGGGATGTGGATGTCTACGGTCCACAGCATCCACTTACAGGTATACTGTGTGTTCACGTGTCATCCTAATTCTATAAAAACATTTATATTCTAGGTGATATGTGTTATACATATTATTATTCATATAATACATAAATTATGTTGCTTTTTTAATGAAAAATAAAATAAAACATAACAATTTAAAGAACTTTTCTACGTTGTAACAAATATTTATATTTTTACAAATGACACTAAATTAAATAAACAATATTGTGATATAAATACAATTTATATACTTGAAGTAAAGTTTAAGCTATGCAAATTTAGCTGCGGTTTTAAACAAATATGGGAACCGACAACGAGTGGTTGTTTCTAAACAACCGCAGTTATCAGTGACTTTTATACTGTTTACATTTACGTTTCTCTAGAATATTCTTGAATATTCTACCCTAAAATCTATGATATTTTATCCGCAAAAAAGTCACCCAAACAATAACTATTTCTTTTTTATTAGTCGTAAGTCGTTGTTGTCACATATTGTTGTCAAATCTGTTAACAAAAAAGTCACATATTACCTTAATTTACTTATCTACTCGTATTCCGATTTGGCCTGTGGTAAGATAACTAATCCGCACACTGACGTGCGAGTAATTAAACCCATACCGGAGACATAGCGTTTAGATACGAATAGTGATGTAATCATCCTACATCATCATCATCATCAATCCCCCAATCAAATGTAAAAAAAACTCAATCAAATGTAGATATAGTAGTATTTAAGTAGTAATCGTTTTTGTTGAGACAGTCTCGCGCGGTCGTAAAAAAAGAGAAACATTTAATGCGACCAATCGCGCGGCGTTGACGGTTGAGAGATTAAACCAATGAAGCAGTAAAACCTTCTTTCTAGTGAACAGCGTAAACATAGAAACAAAGAAGTCGTAAGCCATCTAATAGTAGATTATCCAAAGTCCATTGCAGTCAAAAATTAAGATTAAATTAGAAAAAGAAGGTACAGAAAAGTAAGCTGTAGCTCTCTATCGGAATCTAATAAAAAGGTATATTAATATATTATTGGGTTAACAAATAAATTTCCGCCGTTATGTATCATAAATTGGGTATTTATTGTGAAATAACTGAACATTATTTTCTATTAGAGGCATTGTCCATCGCTAGCCACTACTTTTTCGCATCTTTCTGGCAGCATACGGATACCCCGTCGGAAGAATGCTTTATCTTTTGAAGCTATTCATGAATCGACCCAATTTTTGGCTTCTTCATTAGAACGGAAGTGCTACTCAGACAGGCTATCCGTCATCGATCGAAACAAGTGGATATCAGAAGGAGCAACGTCTGGTGAATATGGGAGGTGGGGTAAAACTTCCCAATTGAGTGTTACAAAAGCTTTACGGGCGACGCAACAGGTGGACGTGCATTATCATGTAGGAGAATAACTTTGTCGTGTCTGGGGTAGTAGTGGGCGCGCTTTTCCTTGAGTGCTTGACTCAATCTCATTAATTGTGTTCAGTAGACAGCCCCAGTAATGGTTTTGTTCGGTTTGAGCAACTTATAATACGCAGCACAAAGTTGATCCCACTAAATACACAATAAGAGTTTTATTTTCATGAATATTTGGCTTAGCTGTAGATGTTGAAGCATGACCAGATTTTCATCATCATCATCTTTACATCCCTTTACAAGTCCATTACTGAACATAGGCCTCCCCCAAGGAATACTACAAAACACGGTCCTGAGCCACCTGCATCCATCATTTTGCTGCATGTCTTACCAGGTCGTCTCTCCATCTAGTGGGGGGTCGGCCTACATTTCGCCTACCGGTACGATGCTGCTACTCTATACAGCCGACCCATTGCCACTTCAGCTTACTAATCCGTTGAGCTATGTCGGTTACTCTGGTTCTACTGTGGATATCCTCATTTCTAAAGTTATCACGCAGAGAAACCCCGAGCATACTCGTAGCCCTCTCCATGGCTCGCTGAGCGACATTGAGCGTCCTCATACGACTAACAGTAAAGGACCACGTCTCACATCTATAAGTCATCACTGGCAACACGCAACTGTCAACTTTCTCGGCGTCAGTTGATATGGAACACAATTCGTTTGTTTTTTAATTATTCCCGATGATTTCAAGCGATGTATAATAGATTGTTGAATCACTCGCAAAGATTTTGCAAATTTTTCTTGCGTTTGGAACAAATCTCTTCTTCGATGACACATTCACCGTTCTTAAACTTTTGAAACAACTCACGACAACTACGCGCCTCAGCTGCACATTTGTTCAAATTAAAGAAGTAAATCAAAAGTTCCCGCAAATGACGCTTATTCGGCTCAAAACTCGGCATTTTCGCACACAAAAGAATATATTATACTGATAATAATTCACAAATATTTCAAGGTTATGTTGGTGACAGATGTCAAACCGTACGATAATGATGTTTTTTCATCTGGCAATTTTAATGATATCTTGCTGGTAATGCCAACTTTTGTCAAACGGTGGAAAATTATTTATACACCTCATATAACTTATTTATACAATTTTTTTTTCTTAATTTATTTTGGCAACAAACAGTCGTATACAAAAGAAAATGCAATACAAACAACTTATCTCTTAAAAATTGACCTACAGTGCCGAAAAGTTAAACACAATTTAAAAGAAAGTTACATGGTAACACTACATAGCTATTATTTACATAACAAAACGACTAAGTACAGAAGCATTAATAGAATAGATAGGTATATAAACATATAAAAAAAAATTGCAACTCACTTGCAAACCTTACTTAAATTGGTTTTTAATGTTTGTTTTAAGGTATTGAGAGATGTGTTAAAAAGGTCGATATTAGTAAATTGTTTATTATATAAGTCAGTGGAACGGTATACGAATGCGTTACGAGTATATCTTTTATGTAACCGCGGAGGAACAAAAAGTGGCATTTTACGTGAGGATCGCACTGGAAGACGAGCACGAGCAATAAATGATACCTTTGAGAGAAGTAGAGAAGAGTCAATTAAATTATTCAAAATTTTATATAGAAATATTACATCAAATAATTTTCGTCTATTACAAAGGGATAACAATTTATACCTAAGCAAAGATTCATCATATGATTCGTTAGTAATGTTATTACGATAGTTAAGAGACCTTAGGAATATCTTTTGTACTCTTTTCAACGGTTTTTCAACGGTATACCTGATAACGATTGACAAAGTATTCTGAGTCATAAAAGTTATCATTAAGCCAAGTTTCGGTTAAACATATCGCATCGTAATTGTTGCACAATATTGCATTAAGAAAGTTATGTGATTTAGTGCGTAAACCCCTCACATTTTGATAATAAATGACAAAGTTTGTATTATCGTATTTTAAAAATTAAAGTTAACATCGTTCCACCAACATGTAAGAATATAAATATGTAATATTGTTCGCGCCAAACACTTTCAAGGAACGAACGCGAGAGGGCGTGCGGCTCAGTGTCATACCGGTTTGACATTCGGTCGTGCGTAAAACGCCCAAGGGCAGTCGTCCATAAGTGGTGCTAACGATTGGCACGCTGTATTCTGTTAGGGAACTCGGAATAATTCGGCGCGGCCAGTAAATATATGGTCTATCATTGTGACGCGCATTCCTGCTGGAGAGCTTCCCAGGGACTCATTGTGTTTGACTCAGAATCTGCATAAGTGCATTAGGCAATATTAGCTAGTGCGGCCTCTAATATTCTAGAATTAACTGTTGCGACGCGAAATGGTAGTGACCTTTAATAAACTGTAAACTCCGTGTGCGTTTTGTGTGTTAACCTTATAACCAGCGATAGTTAGTGGCTTCTGTAAGTTAGTAAATCGTACGATAGAGTTAATTGACTGTCAACGTGACGAAAGAAGAAAGTGACTGTGGATAACCTCGAAAGGCCCCCTCAAGTTGGAGCGGTGTCGACGCTCGGGCTGCTGCCGACGGCCAAGGTCTAGGTTCAATCACCATCAGTCACACCCAGATACACACCACATCACCATTCTTTCCCTTGCACTACACAACCACATGCGACCTGACCGACTCCGGAGGGACCAGTCTCCTTGGATAGGTAAGTAAGCTTCATCCAAATTCCTTCCGGTCGACTGGCCGTAGTATAACGCTCCCCCATATATTTTAATGTAATTAGGAATTTCCACGTGGCCACATTGAGGCTCGACCTACGTCTGCTCGGGAAGTCTTCAGCTCATGGGCCCCTGATGATTTGATCCTCTAAGGGAGCAGCCGTAGGCCGTAACAAATATAAACTTCGTATCTTAAACCAAATTAACAGAGACCTTATTCTAATGAGATTAAAAGTAAAACTTGATATATATAAATAGTTACATGAAATATTTGAATGGTTTACATGAAATATACAAAATAAAAATAGTCACTTAATTCTAGTAAGGTCAACTTCACTAGTTACCAGTAATGCTTTGGACTCGTCATTTTTACGTACAAATATCTTGCAATCAGACAACCAAACATATTTATAACTTTTTTCTTTAGCTATTAGACGCACTTGCTTATATAATAATTTATTATGTGGCGATAAATGATCACTAATAAAAATAGGCTTAGGCACACCAGCGTCCACTGTTGTCAACCCACGTCGGGCACGCACAGCTGCAAGCATATCTGATTTCCGATTTCTTTGTGTAAACCTAACGATTATATTAGGAATCTGGGATAGGTTATGAGATCTGCCATCAGCAATATTTGTATTATCGCTACTTTTTGTGTTAAAACGTCGAACACGGTGGATGTAATCAATATCCGATGACGCCAATGGGAAACCAATCTTCGTTGCAATGTTTTGAACAATAGTTAGTAAATTTTCACCCTTAGTAAAAGGTAATCCTGATATTTCTATATTATTGACCCTTCCTTGTTGTTCCCTCGCTTGTTGCTGTTCTGATAGGATATTGACGGTGGATTGTAAGGTACGCATATCCTTTGAGATTGATTCAAACTTAAGGTTATTTTGCTCCATAGAAGATTTCAATAAGCAAATATAATTTTTTAGGGTAGTTTGTTCATCTGATAATTTCTCGGTGGTGAGCTTCATATCATGCAATTGCAGTTTAAACTCACTTAAATCGTCACGAAGAGCATCCAAAGAAGACTTTATGTTGTTATTATGCCTCTCAAGCACATTATTTATAGAAGTAGTAATTTTATTTTGAAAATCAATCATCATCCCTTGAAAATCACATTGGCAATCCGGTAATTTTCTCTTCTTTTGTATGAAATGAACATCTTCGCTGAGCTTTGATACATCAGGGTATGATCCCGATCCTTTTGGCGGGCTTCTACGAACACTCATTTTTAGTTAAAATTATTTCGTAAACAGATGTATTCGAAGGTAGCAGTGTTATCGCGATAGTTAATTGCAATTTACGTAGGATATAAGCGCTCAATACGGCGGTATAAGCAAGGTGAAGCGAAACCAAGCGAAGCACAGGTTGGCTATCCTTTACTCGCAAACTAGTAATTAATGAGTCTGAGCACCACCGAATCTCTAGCCTTCCTCTACGCGCTCGATCGTTGTCGCTGATAAAATTTATAGTAAACACACCCGAAATGCACTGTTGATTAAAAACAAAATGCTATGGGTTAGCTGAACACAACAGAGGAACAATTTTATACACGTGCAACCATGTAGAAATACGAAACAAGACTGAATATGTAAGATGACAATAGTAATTATAAAATTAATAAAACTCTGTGATAGTAAATCTCGTTGCAGTGAAATAACACAGACAAAACATAAATAGCAAGAGCAAGAAATAAGAAGAGTAGGGGAAAACAGACAAAATGAGCAGAAAATAAGAAAAGTGACTCCTTTTCTGGCTAGAAGTCCGTCAGGGTATGAACTATGAGTGTAAATTTTTTTTACGTACCTTAAAACTTGCAAGGATCGTCGTGGGTAGCTTGGTCGGCTGTCAAGTGCTTGTGTCCCGTATTAAAAATTATTTTAAATATAAAACAGCATTTTTAATAAGTAAACAAGTATATTTAAGAACAATTTTAGTAGTGTTATAAGATACATTAGTAGAATAAAGTGAAAACAGTGGTCGTTGGTTGTTACAGTGCAAAATAGTGATCAGCTGTTCGTAACAAGATCAACTGTTTGTCATTAAACCGTATTGCAAATTGCTGCTGTAAACATTTAAGTTATTTAACAAACCTTAAATAGTTAAATGTAAACAAGGTAAATAGTATATAGTAAATCGCTAATTATTAAAGACTCTTATAGTTATACATATCAAATTACATAATCAATACAAACTTCGTACAGCGACATCTATTGGTCTAACTTTCATCTAAATAAAGTACTTGTCAATAAAAATGGCAAATAAGTGCGGCGCCTGTGGTCGTTTTGCTTCTACAATAGACTCGACAAAATGCTCAAGTTGCACTCATTTATTTCATCGCAAATGTGCTAGTATTCCTATTGACGGCCGAATATCAAATAAATGGCAATGCAGCGGTTGTAAGGCAAAAAATGTATGTGCGAGTGGGGTGAACACAATTGCTACGCCTAGTTCGTGTAGCTCGGGCGGCACGGACACAGAGTTCGGCGATGCACAGCTTGGATCCGACGATAGAGGGCGCTGTGAAACTAATGTCGACTTAGCAAACGAGCTAAAATTAATACGCGAGCAGTTGACTACTATTGCCCGCGAAATGGTATCTTTTCGCCAGGAAATCACTAACATTAATTCTAATGTTAGTGAAATAAGTAACAGGGTTAGCGACGTCGAGAAAAGGATCGCATGTCTTGAGGAGCAGGCAACTAACTTGACGAGTCAACCTGGAGGGTCCAAGGTCGAAGATAGCGTAGCGGAGTTAAAGTGTCGACTTAACGAGCGTGATCAAGAATTACTTTTAAACGATTTGGAAATATCTGGTGTAATAGAACAGAAGGGCGAAAACCCCTTGCACCTCGTCACTATGCTTGCGGCTAAAATTGGCACTGAATTGGATGAGCGCGATGTTGTAAGTGCAAGGCGTATAGGCATGCGCCGTGAGGAAATACCAGGCAGCGGTGACAAGCGGAGGCCGCGTCCGTTAGTTGTCCGTCTCGCTCGTCGAGTGATTCGAGATAAACTAATTCACGAAGCGCGCGTTCGGCGGGGGGCGGATACTGCCGATTTGAACTTAGGTGGCGAGCCGCGCCGATTTTATGTTAATGAGCGGCTCACCTCAATCAATAGGCAATTATTTTATAAAGTACGGGAAGAAGGGCGCCGCAAAGGCTGGAGATATATGTGGACGCGGGAAGGATGCATTTTTGCGCGTCGTGATTCTGGCTCACCCCGTTATAGAATTCGAACAGAAATAGATATAAACAAAATTTTTGGGGATTGAATAGTTTGAAACGAATTTTAATCTTGTTCTTTATGTTACTTCTTGCACGATATCAATTTGGCTGTCGTCTGGATTATAATTATTTCTCAATGATTGTTTCCCCTACGCATCTACGTAGCTGCTATTACGAGAACATTTTATTTTTATTTAGACTACATTTTATTTACATTTTATTATTAGGTTACATTTTATTTTTGTTAAGTTGCTTTACATACGTTTATGGAGTATGGAGTAAATTTTTTGACTGTTATTTTGTAGTTACACTTTTAATATTATCACATTTATTTTTTGTCTCTTGTTATAGTGAATATGGTGACAGGTTTAATGTTTGCTTTCTAACGTGTAGCAGCATAACGGGAAATGACGACAGGATATTGTCGGATAATATATTCGCCAATCAATTATGTTTATTTATAACTTATAACTGTGGCCCATATATAGAAATGTATTTGACAGTACATAAGCAGTGGTATCATAGTCTCCTCTATTATGGTTTTGTTTGGGTTATTATTAATTTTATAACGTTTTCGTATTATTATAAATTCTTTGAAAATGACTAAATTAAATAAGTTGAAAATTGGCTTCTTGAACCCCGGGTCTCTTGGTACTAGGCACGACGAATTCCTAGCTGCTATGGCGCATCACTCTGTAGACATAATGGCTATCAATGAAACATGGCTTCGGACAGGGGAGGAAGGCCGGGTGCCTTCTGTTCCAGGGTATCGACTGCTTCACGTACCCCGACCTCCCGAAGTTCGTGCGCGTGGCGGCGGTGTCGGTTTTTATTTGAGACGGGGCTTGCCGTCAAAAATTATTCAACATCCTATTTGTCCCGCGGTGGAGCAGATGTGGTTAAATATTAAAATTAACGGCAAGTCCCTTGTCTTCGGTACTGCTTATCGTCCCCCATGGTTGAGCGTGACATTATTTCTGGACGCGCTGAGCGAGTCCTTAGGTTCTTTTGTAGGCTACGATCAAACAGTGCTGCTTGGGGATTTTAATATCGACATTTTGAATAAAAATTGTGTTAGTACCAAAATGCTTTCGGACTTCCTAACATGCAATAACCTCGTGCAATATGTTGAGGAACCAACACACTTTACTGAATATAGTGAGACACTGTTAGATGTTATATGTTCAGATGCATCGGTGTCATATATAAGTGTGGACTATATTAGTGACCTCAGTAGCCATGCCTTTATTGTATGTGAACTTGACATTCCCAAGCCTAAGTTTCAGCCTGAAAGCGTCACGTATAGATCTTTAAGGGATATAGACATAAACCTTTTCAACCAAGATTTAAAACAAATTAACTGGCACTGTGCATCGTCAGATAACATAAACGATATGATTGATTCTTTTAACAAAAAATTATTAAATATCTTTAATTTTCACGCCCCTCCTAAAACTGTCTATATAAAAAAAAAGTATTATCCATGGATAACGCATAACATAAGATGTATGATGAGGACACGCAACGAGGCTCAAGTGAGAGCCCGGAAAACAAAACTTGCTCCACATAAGGATTATTATAGGGAACTAAAATCAATAGTTAATAAAGCGATAGTTTCAGAAAAGATTGCCTACTTCAAATTTTATATTAATTCAAAACTAAATCAACCTAAAATAATGTGGAAGCACATTAAACACCAAGTTCAAATAAAAAGTAAGGATACTTCTTTGCTATCCCATTTCAGTGACCCTGATGCTTTAAACAATCATTTTCTTAATATTCCTGGTAAAAATGAAGTCTCATTGTCTCTTCTAACTTTCTTTGAATTTAATGGCACTAGTGATAACTCTTTTTATTTCAAAGAAGCCTCGGAGGATGAGGTTGTTAAAGTTATAAACTCTTTGCAGTCTAATGCAGTGGGGTGCGATGGCATTTCTCTTGATATGTTAAAGTTATTACCTAAAGATGTTATTACAGAAATAACATACATAATTAATAAATCTTTTGCGACAAATACCTATCCGGATGTCTGGAAAAAGGCCATCGTTAAACCTATACCAAAAACTAGTAACCCTGTTTCTATGTCGGATCTCAGGCCAATTAGTATTCTACCATGCCTTTCTAAAATAATAGAAAAGCTTGCATGTAATCAGCTAACAAAGTACCTTGAAGCAAATAACATCCTTCCTGAGCTGCAGTCTGGCTTTAGAAAGAAGCACAGCACTACCACAGCGCTTATAGAGGTCGTGGATGATATACTGACTGCACAAGCCAGTGGTGAGGGTACTATTTTAACATTACTTGATTTCTCGCGCGCCTTTGAAACCCTCAATATCCCATTACTTCTTTCAAAATTATATTTTTATGGTTTAAGCAGAAACGCAACCCAATGGTTTGCCAGTTACTTTAAAAATAGGTCACAGCAAGTTGAAATACAATTAAATGGAAAAGGTAAAACTATTTCTGGGGAGCGACCTGTGAACCGAGGAGTACCGCAAGGATCCATTTTAGGTCCCTTACTTTTTATAATATATAGTGCAGACATTATTAAAAATATAGAGTATTGTAAGTACCACATGTACGCTGACGACTTACAGATATATATATCGTTTAAGCCTTGTGATGTTCAAGTAGCAGTGACAAAATTGAACTTGGATTTGGGTCGGATATCTTTGTGGTCAGAGCGTAACGCATTGGTTCTCAATCCAAAAAAGTCGCAGTACCTTATTCTAAGATCGCCAAATCAAATAAAAAAGATCACACTAAGCCACCCTGCCATTATTGTAAACAACGAACCTATTGTGAGAGTCTCTGAAGTCAGAAATTTGGGGGTAATAATGGACGACAAACTTCGTTTTGAGAAACATGTAATGGATATTGCACGTAACTGCTTTTATAGGTTGAAAGTACTTTATCGTATTCGTGAGTACCTAAGTGTCACCTTACGTATACATCTCTGCGAGTCTATCGTGCTTTCAAAATTCAATTACGCGGATTCTCTCATAGGCCCACGACTATTATCTCGAACACGGCAAATAATACAGCGGGTACAGAATGCCTGTGCACGATTTTGTTTCAATGTACCACCACGTGCACATGTTGTAACCCCTTTCATTAATAACGCTAATATTTTAAAAATGGACTGTCGCAGGCGTCTACACTTTGCATCACTTTTGTTTGGAATTATTAAAAATAAAGAACCTTTATATTTATATAATAAATTGATTTGGTCTAAAGATCAAAATAAGCAGTATAATACCAGATCATCCAATTACAAGTTAGTATATCCTTTCTACCGGTCGGCCGCTTTCAGAGGTAGTTTTAAATATAATGCCACTAAATGTTGGAATAACCTCCCGCCTCCACTGCGTGACCTGAAAACAATTAGTGGGTTTAAAATCAAATACAGGTTACACTTACTTTCGGAACAAAAAAATACCGATCTATAAAAAAACTGGTAGGAGGTTAAGTTCTTTCAACACGTCAGTAATCTCAGTCCCATAAATTATGTAGATATTTTAATTTTCACTTTATATAATATATAAAACTATTTTATTTAAATATTTGTATAATAAATTTATTTTTTGTGACAATCATTTTCTTACCTTTATTCTTTAGCCAACGTTTATTCCGCATCCTTAATAAATAAAATTGATATATTTAGAAGGAAAACGTTAATTCTATTGTGTACTTACCTTCATTAGACTAATGATGTCCACTATTCATGTGAATAAAGATTTAAAAACACATATTTTTTTATGTATTCCGCGTCGCATTATAGCATTTGCACTGAGGCAGCCGTCCGAGTTACCTCGGAGTGCGGGCCGGACTGAAAACCAGTGTCGGGATCAGAGCAATTCATGTTTCTGTATCTCGATTTATACTGAGTCCTGTCCATTTCACGGTCTTATGCTGCTACACAGACTCATTTTATATTATTTTTACATTTTTGTTAATTTAGGGAAATATTGTTTTACTTTCTGTTTAATTCCATTTTTTTGCTTTGTTTTGTATCTATTGTGATTAGACCGTGAATAAATGTTTTTTTCTTTCTTTCTTTCTAAATGTATGTTGTAGGTATGTTACAGTCTCAAGAGCACAGAGTCAGTATAATTAAAAGCAGTGAGTCATTTCATCTTAATCATTAGAAGTAAAAACGCATCTGTAGTCTTCTTTATTTAATAATGGCTCCAGGTATCGATTGCCTAAAATAGCCACGTACTATAATATGGACTAAAATTTTATTTGTCACTTATATTTTTATATTTTTAGTTAAAATAAAAGTAGTCAGTCGTATTCATATAGTAAAAGAATCTAGATATAAGGGCCACCGCGAAATTGAAATTAGTGTACACATTGAACCAGTATGTAGGAGTAAAACCATAAAAGTGGGCTTTTATAAATGTTTACATATGCAATAAAATAAAAAAATTAAAAATTAAAAAAAAAAAACAAAAAAAAGCACAAACGTGATGCATCAAGCCAGTACGGATTTCAAGCGGGCAAAAGTACTACGGACCTTCTATGTAAGTTTACAGATGAGGTAAACAAGCATTTGAACCATAAAAAATGTGTACTAGCCTTGTTTATTGATTTTTCTCGTGCTTTCGACACGCTACAAAATCAAGTCTTAATCAATAAACTAGATGATTGTGGTATCCGGGGTCCTTTGCTAAATTGGTGTAGAAATTACCTCCTAATTCGTACATTTACGGTTAAATTAAATAACTCGTTCAGCGACCCTAAGATTTTGACAGAAGGCACGGCCCAAGGATCGGTCCTTGGCCCGTTGCACTTCTTATCTTATGTCAACGAGTCTGAAACACAGTTCCTGTTACCAATTCGCAGACGATACGTGTCTTCTCGTATCGGGTAAGAATATATCAAATGCGTGTAATGCTCTTCAAGCCGATTTGGATACGTTGATACGATGGTGCCATGAAGTTGGCCTATTATTAAATGCCGATAAAACCAAAATCATGATTATCAAATCCCCATACATGAGATTTCCTAATCCAAACCCATTAATTGTTCATAATCACGACTGCCTACATCAACTAGGAACTTGCCAATGTCCTACAATCGAAGTTGTGACCACACAAAAATACATCGATCTTATAATTGACCCAAAGTTTAACTGGAGCTTCCACATTGAACATGTGTGTAATGAATTGGGTCAGTTTCTAGCCAAAATAAAAATCTTAAAAAATCGCATACCATTCAAAGTAAAACTGATGCTTTACAACTCTCTGGCTAAATCCTATATTCAATATTGTTTGTCAAGTTACGGTCGGACATACAAATCATATTTAAAACAGATCTATGATCTTCAACTTAGAATTCTTAAAAATATTGTATCCCCAAATATGCGTGTCCTAATTGATGATGATGAAAATGAGATTTTTAAACATTGTAAAATCTTACCAATTTATGACCAAATTAAATTCATGTTATTAAAGCAATATTTCTTTTGCGATAACATAAAGTCATACATAGATCAACCTGTACGTACGCGCGCTATAACTAGCTTGCTACATATATATTTATCTATGGCTATAACACAAAACCGGCTCCGGTACATCACTGCTAATAATGTCTACAGGCAGCGGACGGCCGCTTATCAGGTACCGCATTTAATAAATAATTTACCTTTCGATTTACGCGAAAAAATTTCACAAAAAACATTAAAACTAAACTCAAAAGCTTTTTCACATCTAAATTATAATTGCCTACTATATCTACTTACTTAACAATAACATACCTACCTGCCTAGTTCTTACTTTTACCTTGCTACTACTGACTTTAACTAAGTTGTTAACTTACCTTCTTAGTCTTTATATTCTTCCTATATCCACACCTACTCACATACCTAACTACTTACTTAGACTGTGTCTTGCACATAATATGCTGACTCAAACTTAATTATTTAGCATCAAGTCAAACCTCCGTGGTTTTTAGATGTTAATTAGACCTATACATGTATTTTTTTCTTTCGATCTGATAAATAAACTAAAAAAAAAAATTCAGGCTGCCACGACTTGCAAGTGTGAGTGTTTAATGTTTATTTAAAAAGTAATAATATATAGAAAAACCAAACTAATCCAAAATTATTCCGTACTCAAACTTGCACCTAGACGTAACTTTTTGAATTTAGAGAGGCTATTTGAAAAAATGTCTACGTCCGTTTTTTTTTCTGGAGCTCATTGTGTTGTCGTTGCAGCCCGTTCATGATCGCGTGATGGCTGAGATTGCGTTTGGATCCCTTGGTAGAAAATGGTGTGTATTTCCGTTTTCACGAGATTTTACAGGGTGTATTAAGCTGAAGCTGTCAACAGTCCAGGACAGTCCAAACCACCTCTTACAATTTTATATAAAAATAAATGGTCTAATACAAGCCTCCTATGTTTTAAGCTTTTCATTTTGAATTTTGAATTTTGAAAATCTATCGACGTACGAAGGCAACTGCTTAGCTAGATTGGATTTAAATGAGACATGCCATAAAAATAGTTTTCTAAACACGTTCTAGTCGCTTAACATACACTTCGTAGTGTGGTGACCAAACCGGGCTGCAATACTCCAAAATCGAACGAACGTATGCGTTATATAATAAAATTTTAGTGACTAGTTTTCGTTCCTTACAGTAACAAATTACAAATCCTAGCATTTTGGAGGCCCTACATGTTATGTAGGGCCTTCAAAATGCTAGGAATATATACCATGTCCTCAATGTGTTTGTGTAGGCGAAGTTTTTTACAAACACATTTGTTTGTAAAAACTATATTGGTCGCGTAAAAGTAAGAAATCATAATGACTTATGCACGTGTCAATGAAACAACGCAGATATATAAAATCTATCTGCGTAATAGACTCTCACCAATGCCATCCAACTATATTCACCTGTCTTAACCCTACCTTAGATATAAGGCTATCGAAGTGCGTACACACGTGAAATCGTTTGCCCCGTACCCAATACCCACGTCCCAATTAAAGTGCATGCTATGAATAATAAGTCTTCCGTGCCATCGGAATACCAAAATTATATTATATATAATATTTACGATTTTATATATATATATATATATATATATATATATATATATATATATATATATATATATATATATATATATATATATATATATATATAATAATGAAATTCAAAATATAAAGTAGTATAAAAAGTGTTTTGCAGTTTTTAAAAATACGCTTAATAAAAAGAGTTTTTGAAAATACCCGTAATTGGTGATTTTTGGGATTTTTGTGTACTGACTCGTACAATCCGCGAGCCCTAAGCCACATGAGTATATAGTAGTACAGACTGTAAGAGAGTACAGAGGCAAAGGTTCTACAGAGGTGTCAAAATGTTTACCTATTTTGGTAGGGTTGACATAGGAGGATAAAACTAAATAAACAAAACGTTTATCAGCATTTTAATAGATACTTAAGATAATATTTTTTAAAACGTCGTATTCTAAATGATTTACTTATATAATTATTGTCCTTCAATGATTAGTTATGGCTTTAAATTAAATAAAAAATTCTAATTTTAATATAATTTTTTTTAAATTATCTATTGGGAATCCCGCATTTCATAACAAATATAAATTTTTGAACACGTTTTAATATTTCACTACGGTTACGGCCTACGGCTGCTCCCATAAAGGTCAAATCCCAGTCAGGTCCGGCCCATTCAGCTGAGTTTCGACGAGCAGACGTAGGTCGGGCCTTCAAAGGCCAAAGTGGAAAATCTCTAGTTACACTAAACAATAAGGGGGAGCGTTCTGTGGTGCGGCCATTCAACAGGGAGAATATTAGACGGAGCTTACTTACCTATATCCAAGGCGACTGGTCCCTCCGGAGTCGGTCAGGTCGCATGTGGTTGTGTAGTGTAAGGAAAATAAGGTGCTGTGATGTGTATCTGGGTGTGACTGATGGTGATTGACCTTAGTAGACCTTGGCCGTCGGCAGCAGCCCGGGCGTCAGCACCGCTCCAAATTGAGGTAATCTTCCGCGGCGCCGTCCACAGTCACTTTCTTCGTTCGTCACGATGACAGTTCATTAACTCTATCGTACTATGAACTAACTTACAGAAGCCACTAACTCTCGGTTGTTATAAAGCTTGACACACAAAAACGAACAGGTAGTGTCCGGATCAAAGGTCACTACCGCTTCGCGTAGCAACAGTTATTTCTAGAATATCAAAGGCCGCTTTAGCTAATATTGTCGACCGCACTTATACAGATTCTGAGTCAGACACAATGAGTCCCTGGGAAGCTCTCCAGCAAGGAATGCACATCACAAATCCTAGACAGTATATTTACTAACCACGCCTAATTATTCCGAGTTCCCGAACAAAAATTGACAGCGTGCGGACGTTAGCACAGCTGGCAGACGACTGCTGTCCACCCACCGGACCCACGACCGAATGTCAAACCGGTATGGCACCGAGCCGCGCGCCCTCTGACGTCGATTCCGAAACAGCGTTTGGCGCGAACAACTATCAATATTTACAATTTTTCTTTCGACGTTAAAATACTCGCGAAATTTTTGCTCCAGAAATTCAACAAACGCGATAAAATTGTCAGGAAGTATTATTAAAAAACCCGATTGAACACCATTAAATTCCTTGCAGTGGTTTAAAATATAATCTTTTCCCATATTTTTAGGTTGTGCAGATCCATTAAGGTATTTTTATTTTCTAACATTTGTGGTGCTCGAGACAACATTTTCTAAACAAATATTCCGACACATGAACTAAGCCATTTTTTCCGGTTAGTCAAATAAATAATCATTTGTTCCTACTATTAAAACAGGAGCAGTCACATTATCAGGTTACGGTGATGGTGTATCGTCGTGTTCAATGTGTTACTTATGTAACCAGAAAATCGTCTGTTTTCATAAGTAACATATTAAAATCGTATTCATAATTTACCACCCGCCTGTCTGATTTTTCTAAAGATACTTTCGAACAATCTTGATTGAGACTAAATATAAGCTTATTTATTTTCTTATGATTTTAATTCTTCATAAAGTTTTATTAAAGATTTTATAGACACTTGAAATCCATGAATGAAATTCATGCTATTTGTAACGTCTTCAGAGAGTCGTTGACAGAAAGTTCTTCATTTTGACTTCTTATTGATTTTAAGTTCCTGAAAAAAGTTAAAAGCTCAATTTGATAACTATCCTATCGAAAAGCTCTTTTGTATTTATTAGGAGATTGCAGTGTTCTTGAGTTTAAGAAATGAAACAAATTATTAATTTAATTAACAAAATCAGCGGTAAGAGTTTAAGAAATGAAACAAATTATTAATTTAATTAACAAAATCAGCGGTAAGAGTTTAAGAAATGAAACAAATTATTAATTTAATTAACAAAATCAGCGGTATCGCTTGCGGCAACCTCTATAAGATTTAAATCTACGTAAGCCATATTTACACTTTTTTATATTTCATTTAATACGAATTATTCTTTAAAAAACAAAATTTGACACTTAATGTTTTTTACACAACCCTGAGCTTGAGCACTGGCCGAGCCGGTTTAAAGCAGTTTCTCTCTGTATGTTACATAGTAGTGTACCTATCACAGCGCGGTTGTATAAAAATTTGCCTATGTACGGTACGATTTCTTTATTTATGTGCCTAAGCTGAGCTTTGCATTTGTGTGAGTACACATATATAGTGTTAGTGTGACGTCGGCCTTTGCTTTGTTTAAACCGGCTTATACTGGTTTATGGCAATCGGCCAGAGGCGCGGTGCGTCCCTCGCGCGAAACAACTCCGCCGCGCACCTTCCACACTTCACCTCTTGTACTAGCAGCAGCGTGACGTGTTTTATTCTTAATATTTGGTTTTTGAGTTTGATTTATACGAAAAATACGAAAACCTACAAATATCCAAGTAAAAGAAATTTTGTGTAATTCAAATAGTTATTTTAAAAACATGAACGATAAAGAGATGTCATGTGTCACCACATCAGCCCAATCAGTAGCGACATCGAAGGGAATTCCACTGTCCATTGTCAAAAGTCCAAACTATTCACAACTTTCACTTTACTGATAAAAAATGTGCCAACTATGAAGCAAATACATGAAAATTTTAAGGCAGAAATAAACCATCCAGGTTCAATTAAAGTTAACAAAAAATTACTTTGTGTACATCGGCGCGATAAAATAAAATGATGTGTCTTACTTAGTTTGAAGAGCACATCCCGCCCTCCCTCAATTGCGTGCACTATCCCCGTCACCACTAATCCCAGCACCACTACTCACAACACCACTATACTAGGAAAGACACACCACTGACGCCAATACGACACGTGTTTTGCCTCTACACGAGGCATCCTCATGTGATATAGACTCTACGGTGGCTAACCGCTAAGTGAGCGGTGAGCCAAGTACATTAGTACAGAGGTTTATCTTTATAAAAATAACGCACAACAATTATTAATATTTTTCAGGACAGTCTTCTAATAAAATATAAAACTTACTTACAAATGTATTTTTGTGAAGAGATTTGTAAAATGTCTAGATAATGTGACGTGATTTGCATATTACTTCATTTCTCTAGCTTCATTTAATTATGAAGCGACTTACTTAATTAAACGTTTAAAGTTGTGAAAGCTGTCAGTCAATATTTTAATTACTATTTAGGCATTTTTATTTGTATTTTTCTTTAATACTAAATAATTTAAATTTATGTGGTGGTGCGTTGGACTAGGCGATAGGACTTCTTTCCTGCCTAGGAGTCTGTTTAGGTAGTAGGTACCAGCTTCTTACCTGTTTTAGCTGCCAAATAGCAGTACTTTCACTGCTATATTCCGGTCTTAAAATTATAGAGAGCTAGTGTAATTACAGACTGTGAGATATTCCCTTTTGGTTCTCTTTTTTTTATAGGATAACGGTGACAAACGAGCACAGTCCACCTGATGGTAAGTGGTTGCTGTGGCCCATAGACATCTACATCTATCCCCGATTACGAATAAAAATGCATATGCGTTGTCACCCGTGAGGACTAACATGGAATGTTCTCTTTTGCAGTAAAAAGGGTCTCCGGTTCTCTACACTCACCATAAGAAACACATCAACGTTATGCTGCTGTTTTACGCTTGTATTCTGTGAGAGCGTGGGCCTTCCCTGGTCGAGCCGACCCGTGCTACAACTATACCAGTAACATAGCTGCAGCATGGCTCTACCACGTAAAACGAGGTGACAACGCATCCGGGCCTTCTTTATTTAAAATTGGCATGAAGTATCCATGACCATGACTGTGTAATGGCGGTGTGTGAATATCCACTACCCCATATCATACCGTGGGTGTTGTAATAGGCGACGAAGGGAAACAAATCACGAGATGGGCAGCAGCATCTTTCTAATAATTACTAAAAATAAAAAATAAACTGCGGTTGCCAACCCACTTGCCAAATGTGGCAACTATGGAAAATATGCCCTTATGAGGCAATCTATGGGGGAGGCCTATGTCCAGCGGTGGACTTTAAGGTAGTGTAACATAACCATGCTGAACTTATTGTAAGAACACGCACTCACATCTTCTTGTACACAACATATTATACATCTAAAATCATTTGAAACCAAGAACATGGCTTTAGGTACATTTGTGGGTAGTAGTAGACTTTTACAAGCTATTAAATAAATAATATATATATTTAATAGCTTAATAATAGATACGAATGAAAGTGGGCTTAAAGAAGTTGTTTGTTTTAGGGGTCTACGCCCCAGACATGTCTAAGCCCACTTATATCCGAGAGCAGTTTTGGGAGTTGGTAAGGATGGTGCTAATGAAATAAAGGTTAATGAAAATATTGTGATATTAGGCGATTTTAATGGAAGGGTTGGGGTAAGGAGACTTGGTTATGAAAGGATATTGGGAACGTTTGGTGATGAAAGTATAAATGAGAATGGTGAAAGCCTTCTCGCCGTATGCGTGGAAAAGAATCTTGTTGTGACGAACACTTTCTTTCGTCATAATAAGATTCACACGTATACATGGGAAAGAGGTGATGATAGAAGTATGATAGATTTCATAATTGTTGATGAAAGAATGAGGAGCGCGGTGGTAGATACAAGGGTTTACCGGGGCTCTAACGTAGGGACGGATCATTACTTGGTTTTACGCCGAATTAATGGTCTTTTCAGACGTTGGAGGCATCGGACATCTGTGTCTACCACAGCGTTACAGCGTATAAGAACAGAGAGGTTACAAGATGAAGGTGTGAAAGAGAAGTTCAAATGTAGATTGAGAGAAAATATAAGTGGTATTGCTGAATTATGTATGAATGATTTAGACTTAGAGACTGTGTGGTATAATGTCAAGAAAGGTTTAGTGGATGCAGCTACCGAAGTATGTGGTGTAAATAAGAGAACGAATGAAAGGAAAAATAACACGTTATGGTGGGATGATGAGATACGGATGGAAGTTGAAGCAAAGAAGAAAGCATGGCTAGATTTACTAGCAACCAAGGCTAGTAATTCTAGCAGTATGAATGATGATATTGAAAGGAAAAAGGCAGTTTTTAGACACCTAAATAAGAGAGTAAAAGAAGTAGTTGAAAGGAAAAAGCAAGAAAGAACGGATAAGAATGATAGAAGAATATCGGATAACTTCCAGGCAAATATTAAAATGTTCTGGAAACTCGTAAGAACTACCAGGGGACATTCACAACAGCCTAGAATGAATGCTATACGAGAACAGAATGGCTGTATTCTGAATGACGAAGTTTTGAGTTTAAGGAGATGGAAGGAATACTTTGAAAGCGTGTTTATGAGTGATGAGACGTTTGAATTAAATGAAATAGAAATCCCGAAAGAAGAGGAAATAGATAGAGATATAAGTATAGATGAAATAATGAAAGCAATGAAAAGTATGAAAGCAGGTAAGGCAGCTGGTTATGATAGAGTATCTCTCGAAATGCTAAGGGCTGGAGAAGGAGTGGTGGCAGACCTGCTGTACACCTTGTTTAATTTATGTTGGGAACTTAAGTGGGTACCGGGAGACTGGTGCAAAGCCGTGATAGTCTCAATATATAAGGGAAAAGGATCACAGCAGGACTGTAAAAACTACCGTGGTATCAGCCTTCTTAGCATTGTGGGATAACTGTATGCTAAGGTACTAATTGAAAGAGTTATGAAAGAAACTGACGGAAAAATTTGGGATGTGCAAGCGGGATTTAGAAAGGGAATGGGATGTACGGATCAGGTCTTTTCCATGCGCATGATCGCCGAGAAGTTTTTGGCCAAAACCCAAAAAGTTTTTTGTGCGTTCATGGACTTGGAGAAGGCTTATGACAGAGTGGACAGGGATGTGTTATGGCAAACACTGAACTCATTTGGGTTGAGCGCTGGTCTGATACAGGCATTGAAGTCTCTATATAGGGACTCTAGTGCTTGTGTCAGGATCAACGGGGCCTACTCGGACTAGTTTGACATCCATAAAGGTGTCAGACAGGGCTTTGTGGCTTCCCCGTGGTTGTTCAACCTATTTATGGACAGTTGTTTGGAAAATTTGAAAGTAGAAGAATGCGGGTTAAGAATGGGTGAGTTAACCGTCAAATGCCTTTTGTACGCCGATGATCAAGTCATACTTGCGTCGTCGGCAGCCGAGCTGCAAATGATGGTTACATTAATGAACAAGACATTAAAAGAAAAGGGAATGAAAATGAACGCAAGTAAGATGAAAGTTATGGTTTTTGAAAGAGAAGAAAGTAAAACGATATGTGAAATAAGAATAGAAGGGGAGTTGGTACAGCAAGTAGATGAGTTTGTATATTTGGGATGTGCATTTAGCAGGGACGGTAGATATGATAAGGATATAGAACGACGAGTGAATGCAGGAAATAGAGTGAATGGGGCTCTACACTCTATTGTGAAAAGTCAGAATGTGTCCAAAAAGGCACGTATGGCAATTCACAATGCTGTGTTAGTACCTACTTTAATGTATGGTAGTGAAAGTTGGGTGTAGCAGAAGAAGCATAAGAGTAGAATAAATGCTGTAGAAATGCGGTCATTAAGGAGTATGTTAGGGATGAAGCTGAATGACAGAGTGAGAAATTGTTTAATAAGAGAAAAGTGTGGTTTGCAAGATGATATTGTGACCAGGATTAAGAAAGGAATGCTTCGGTGGTTTGGCCATGTAGAAAGAATGAATGAGGAAAGAGTGACAAAGCAAATTTATGTTGCAGAGGTGAACGGCATAGTCGGGAAGGGTCGCCCTAGGCGAAAGTTTATCGACCAAATTGGCGATATATTAAAAATGGGCCAAATCAAGAGTACCTTTAACCGACGAGCGTGTATGCATAGGTATATGGATGTGGAGGAAGCGAGAGAGGTGTGTCAGGATCGTGCCAAATGGAAGTCCATAATCTCTGCCTACCCCTCTGGGTGACAGGCGTGAGTGTTTATGTTATGTTATGTTATGTAAATAAATAATTAAGAAATAGTGCGTGTGTGCGAACGAAGAAGTTGAGCATGGATTCGGCGTCACTTGAAATGTACGTGGTGTACTTTTGTTATAAAACTGAAGTGACAAACGAAATAACAGTACAACTGATATGAAGTGGCTACTGCAGTCCAAGGACATCTTTACCCAACTTTCAACAAGGAAGGCTACAGTTGCTTTGTCACCTCTGAGGCCTAAGATTGTATGCATCATAGCCTGTAATTATACTGTATCTTTGTACAATTCAGCCCGTAACATCTGCGTGATACCTAGTCAGCCGGATTCTTCGGAGAAAAGAAGTCCTACCACCATTTATATAATTTTGTCTATATCTCTTTATTGGTTTAAGAATACACAGAAGTGAAGATGACAAACGAGCGCACAGTCAACCGGATAATAAGGGAATGATATGGCCCTACATAAATCCCAATAATAGTCTTAAGTCTAGACTTATCTTGACAATCAAAGTAACTTTACAATCTCAGACGCACAGACAGGTCCGTTTGTTGCGAGCACTGGCGATAGAATATCTTCGCTCCCACGGCCGTGACTAAGCCTGACTCGGTATGACGTCACACTTGCGTTTGGTTGTGGTTTATCGGGCGAGAACCAGTTTTGCCGCCCTGTGATCATAGATGGCGCTACTGATTCTCCGACATATATAACATTAGGACGTTAAACATGTTACCATTGACGCTGTAAAGTACTCAAAACCTCAGCAATTTAAATAAAAATAAAATAAATTCAGTAAGATTTATTTTATTCAAATACGCTGTTAGGCAAGCTGTGATGAAAGTAATAATTTTACTCAAAATTTGCGCTAATCTATCGTTATGATAGCTGCTAAATTTATAAATGAGTTTGTTTTTGAATAACAAATTTTGCTTAATGGCCATTAAACCATTGAACAGGAATGAGTCGTCGTCGTTTCAAAGTTACCTTAAAAAAGTAAATTCTTCGAAACGATGTGCTATTGTCAGTGATAGCCGCGAAAGGAAGTGATTCATTCATAATTTATTTGAATTAAATATTTAAGACTTTAAAAATGTTTCTTACATAAATAACATTTTCGTAACTAAAATATCATAATTTTGATTCTGATAAACTTATCATCAATTTGTATTACTATCACATATCAGCTTTACAAAGTTAGCAGTGAAAAATCAGCAGAAACCTTAAAATTGTACACACAAATTTATAGCTAATTTGTTGTTAATTAGTTGTCAAAATCGCGATTTTATTTCTTCAACCGGTTTCGAGAAAATTTAATTAGTGCTATCTTTACATTAAGGTAGCAGTAAAAACTGTAAATCAACCCCGTCGTGGCGGATAAAATAGGAAAATTTGTTTCTAATTTGTTGCTGTAGTATAGTGTAAAAAGAATATAAAAATATGAAAAATTAAAAAAAAAATACAAGAAATCAAGTTATATTTTAACTCTGGTTCTGAAGTTCCAACTAAACGAGTATTTTGCTACTGGTCAAAAATAGATAAATAACTCCTAGAGAGCCTACAACAACATAAAATCTGTCGACAAGCTGCACCAAGTAATAAGTTAGAAATAAAATGTGTACATGCTAACTATACAGATGGTTTAAAAAAAGAGAGCTGACACTTTTTATTGGTTAGAAATGGAACCAGAAGGCCATAAAGGGCCTTAAATAATTATATCGATCGATAAGCTGTACCAAGTAATTAGTTACTAAATATATGTTGTGTACATGCTATTTTACAGGAGAATTTTAGAAAAAAATAAACACGACAAAGTCATAAAGAGCCAGCAACAAAAACAAATCGGTCAAAAGAGTGCACCAAGAAACTAATTAAAAATTATATCTGTACATGATATTTTTATTTGAGCATTTTAGAAAAAAAAGCTAACAAATATTTTTTTGCTGGTCAGTAATGGAAATAGCAAGTTATAAAGAACCAGCAACAAAATGAAATCGATTGATAAGCTGCACCAAGTAAAAATTGCTTACTTTAAATTGATATATTTGACAGATGTTGTTATGAAGTGTTGCTACCCTACAAAACAAGTTCTAGTGTGGTTAGCACTAAACTACGAAAGTTACTGTGTAACACATTACTCGTAACGCACTAGAGAATTATGAGGTACACTTTTTTGTGGTATTTAAATTTGTGGTTCTGCAAGAAGTTGTAATATTTTGAGAGAATTTCAGACAAAATATTATAAGTTAATTCCTATTCTAACATTTAATATTAAAAGAAATAAATTTAATTAAAACGTTGTCGGCGGACAGCCTTGGGACATTTACTCGTAAGTTTTGTATGGAGCAAAAAAAGGTTTAAAAACTAAAATATTGTGTAAAGTTGAGATTTAGAATGCCATTTGCAACCATCTTTTGCTTATGTCTTCATTTTAATGCAACAAATAAAATTCTATAAAAAAAAACTTTTAATAAAATATCTATCTATAATCTTATCGGTTAGCCACCGTAGAGTCTATATCACCTGAGGACGCGTCATGTAGAGGCGAAACACGTGTCGTATTGTGGTCAGTGGTGTGTCTTTCCTAGTGTAGAGGTGTTGGGAGTAGCGGTACTGGGATTAGTGGTGACGGGGATAGTGCACGCAATTGAGGGAGGGTGGGAGGTGCTCTTCAAACTAGGTAAGACACATCATTTTATTTTATCTAGCAGATGTACGCAAAGTAATTTTTGTCTAATTTAATAAAATACCTAATGGTGAGGCGTGGTTCAAAATTGGAATAAAGTGGACTGTAATAGGTAGTTGGAATTGGATTTCGTTGAAATTTGCAACCGACACATAAAACTGAAGGTACGCACCTGGAGAACGCCGTCAGCTTCTTTTCTTACTTGAGGTTGACACTCGCGTGGTACACTCCTAGTTTTCTTGCGCGATTTACACTTATTTTATACAATTCACGGCCGTGATTTTAGGCGTATAATAATTAAACAGATATGCGAGTCGCGAGCGTGACACAATATGCTATCCGCGTGCGGGCGTGTTCTTACTTAGACTTCTCCTTCTACCCGATTGTCGGTCGCAAGAAGGAATTAGTGGAATAAATGAAGGTATTATAGAGGAAATCTGATTCGTCGATAAGATTGACCAAAACGCGGAATATTTTAATTTGAGAAATGGCGGTAACATTTCCCCCGCCCTTAAAGGGTCGCCTTTAAAAGAAAATAATAATAAGATGCGATAAATACAATTAATACTTACTAAAACTAAGCGAATACAAATATATATATATATATATATATATATATATATATATATATATATATATATAATATTATATTACATAGTTGTAAAGATGTAAGATGTGAGCGATGTAGAGTTTATTATTGTGTAGGTAACGGACACAAGCGCACCACTGGTCGCACGAGTGTACCCCTTGCCGTTTTTACTGTAGCGACACGAACTATACCGTCCTTAGACGGGTGAACCTTTACGATCACTCCCAAAGGCCAGGAGAGGGTCGGTGAATTATCATTTATAATTATGACAACTGTGCCCACCTTTACGGGGACCGAGCATTGAGTCCATATACGCCGCGCCTGCAGTTGATGCAGATATTCAGTTCTCCAACGACGCCAAAAGGATTGGACTAATTTATCTAAGAGTGTATGTCGTTGAAGTAAATTAATTGGCGAAGATTCCACATCAGGTGCAGGTAGAGAGCGCAATGGTAACGTATTCAAAAAGTGTGCGGGTGTTAAAGCCGTCGGTTCAGCTGGATCGGAGCTAAGCACAGTGAGAGGACGAGAGTTTAGTAGACATTCTATTTGAGCGAGGATTGTGATTAACTCCTCATACGCAAGGATCTGCTGTCCAATAACCTTAAAAAGATGGTTCTTTACACATTTCACCATACTCTCCCAACAACCACCGAAATGTGGGGCGGCAGGCGCTATGAACTTGAATTCAATGCGACTTTCGGCCAATTCTTCTTCTAAACGCGGGCGGTATTCCTTTGTGACAAAATTATATAAATCTCGTAGATAAGATCGAGTGCCTATAAAATTTGTTCCACGATCAGAGTAAAGACATTTCAAGGGACCCCGTCGCGATAGGAAGCGCTTTAAAGCTGCGATAAAACTCACAGTGGAAAGATCCGTGGCTACTTCGATGTGGAGTGCGCGCGTAGTAAGACAAGTAAATATGCATAGGTAAGCCTTGCGAGTTTTAACACCTCGAGCTCGTATGGGCGTATACAATATAGGGCCGCAATAATCACCGCCAGTATGAGCGAAAGCTTTCTCCGCTTGCGTGACTCTATGTCCCGGCAGAGCAGACATTAAAGGAAATCGCGGGCGCGGTTTTAATTTAAAGCAAGTGTTACACTTATTAATTCTAGACCGAATAATTCGTCTAGCGGACAAGATCCAAAATCGTTGTCTTAACAAAGACATGAGCAGCTCTGGGCCGGCATGTAAATATTTCTTGTGATAGTAGTCGATCAAAGACTCTACAAGAGCGTCATGACGCGGTAAAATAATCGGAAATTTGTATTCTGAACTTTCAGCGGAGTTGGTAAGGCAACCACAAACGTGGATGAGGCCATCGCATAAAAATGGCTTAAGCTTCATTAGCACGGGCGAGCAATTACTACCGGCTCCCAGCTGTCTAATGTCGAATGCAAAATGTCTTTTTTGAATATCGCCTATTATCATATGCTCTGCGGCGCTTATATCGAACGCGATAACTGCTATCGAACCGGAACGGGGTATTTTGTTTATAAATCTGCAGACATAAACAAGGATACGCGTGAGTCTACTCCAGGAGGAGATGCGTTTATTAAGATCTTGAACTAAGGACGTTTCTGGTTCTGACGTAGTAATGGGGTGTGCGGTTATTTTCTCTTCCGGTACGTTGTCTAGCGCTATAGTATTATGGTCTGTATTAGTGATAGGCCACAGTGAGAGGTCTTGCGCGAGCCAGGACGGACCTTGTGACCATAATGGATGAGATATTAGCCTTTCGGGTGTAAGACCTCTCGATAAACAATCAGCTGGATTATCTATTCCCGCAACGTGATGAAAATTAGCGGCTGGTAAATTGTCAATAATCTTGACGACGCGGTTAGCGACAAAAGTTTGCCAGCGGTGCGGAAAAGAGTTTATCCAACAAAGTGTGATCATTGAGTCTGTGAACGCGTACATATTACTAATATGATAGCGTGAATCGTAGGTGTCATGCACGCGTTTAATTAGTCTTGCCAGTAATTCGGCAGCACAGAGTTCGAGACGTGCAATAGACAAAGGCTTCATTGGTGAGACCTTTGACTTGGCGCAGACGAGTCGCGTCGTAACCTGGCTTGCTTGAGTAATATGGGCGTATACTACTGCTCCATAAGCACGCTCACTAGCATCAGAAAAGCCGACCAGTCGTACAACGCAATGTTCGAAGACCCCCAAATGTCGCGGTATTTTGACGTCATTGAGTAGCGGTAACTCTATACAAAACCTTTTCCAGGTTTCGACTATTTGCTGGGGCGGACAATCGTCCCAATCAAGTTTCAATAGCCACAAATCCTTTATGAGAAGTTTAGCGAAGAGAACAACAGGCGCTACGAAGCCCATTATGTCCCAAATTCTAGCTACAGTGGCTAAAATGATTCGTTTTGAACACCTTTCGTCAAGCTTGGTTACTTTAAATTCAAAACAATCGCGAGATTTATCCCAACTCAAGCCCAAAATTTTAAATTGAGCGGTTTTATCAAATTCAAGAGGTTCAGAAATCTTATATGACGAAGGCAGAGCGCTTAAGACCGAGTCGGAATTACATGTCCATTTTACTAAATCGAACTGCGCACGTTTAAATAACTCAATCAGCTCATTAGCAGCTGATGCAGCTTCCTCCTCCGACATAACACTAAAAACGATATCGTCCATATAGTAATAGCGAGAAGCAATTATCTTTGCTAACCGAAATGAATCTCCATCATCCGCAATGAGTTGCTGAATGACACGGAGCGCGTGATACGGGCTGGACCTAAGTCCAAAACAAACCCTATTAAATTCATATTCGGTAAGTTCTTCTTGCGGGTGAAAACGATATAACATGCGTTGAAAGCGACGATCGCGCTTATTCATTATAATTTGAAGGAACATCTGTTTACAATCAGCGGAAAGCGCGGTAGCGAAAAGACGAAAATTTAAAATAATTGCAAACAGATCAACTTGTAAATTGGGACCACTATGGAGAATATCGTTCAGTGAGCGGCCTGAACTCGATTTATGACTCGCGTCGAGAACCATGCGAAGTTTAGTAGTGGTCTTATCTGTACGCAAAACACCGTGGTGTGGTATGACGTAATCGGGATAGCAGTTATCACTGTCAACAAGCGGCGCGGGTGACAGATAGCCCTTTTCTAAATATTCGTGGATAACTGAGTCACACGCGGCCTTAAACTCAGGAGCGGCTTCAAACTTCCTCTCCCACATTAGAAAACGTTTCCGAGCGGTTTCATAAGTATCACCAAGCGAAAATATATCATCTCGGAAAGGCAACGATACTATGTATCTGCCCGTTTCTTTGTCACGTTCAGAGGTTGCGCGAAAGAAATGCTCACACTCTATCTCAGCCGGGGACTGAGTGGGCGGAGTTCTCAAAGGAGATTCATCTATTTGACAAAACCGTTTTACCAACGTATCTAGCGGGTCTTCCTCGGCGTGTGCGGGTAATGTACTACAACACGTCAAGGTTACGTTTTCGCGCGCGGGAAGAGCGGACACAGTGCCCATAATTACGTAACCAAGCGTTGTTTGTATAGCTGGCGGTACAGCAGAGTTATCCATTACTATACCGGGCAATAAAAGTTGCGAAAATAAAGAAGCACCGATCAGAACATCGATCTGTGATGGCTCAAATAATTTTTCATCGGCCAACGGCAAATCTTGTAAGAAAGGCATAGCGGATGCGTTGACAGGCATAGACGGTAAGTCATCTGTTATTCTATCGACGACGAGCGACGAAATATTATATCTTATGTTAGGGTTAAAACGAGAAGTGAACTGGAATGCTACAACTCCCTTTGCGTATTTTTCTGAACCCCCTATACCCTTTACCTTTATGTTGTCTTTATTTACTAATAAACCTAATCTATCACAACATTCCGACGTTATAAAATTGCTCTGTGATGCACTATCTAATAAGCAACGCACACTACGGCTCGTGCCATACGCGTCGGGTACCATAACCGCTGCAGTGGATAGCAGAACCGTAGTGTATACATTGCGTGTAAATAAATCTTCGGATACGCAAGATTGCGTTGATAGCGGTGCGGCAATGGACGTTGTGCACAACGAAACGCTCTTTCTACGCGCATTGGTCGACGACGCGGGAGCAGCTGTTGTCGGTACGATCGCGCGCGTTGTACCCGATGACTCGGCGGCGGTGGTCACAACGCGAGCGTTAGCAGGTTTGAAAGCGTCAAAGTGAAGTAAACTATGATGTTTGCCTTATGTATAACACTCAAACAATTTACGCAAGCGTGTCGTTCCTTAGCATATTTATAACGGTCGTTCGCTGTCATTTTACAAAACGCCGGACACTTGTATAAATGATCATGCACAATATCCCTGCACAAACATTTGTATGTATCGACTATAGGTAGTTGGAATTGGATTTCGTTGAAATTTGCAACCGACACATAAAACTGAAGGTACGCACCTGGAGAACGCCGTCAGCTTCTTTTCTTACTTGAGGTTGACACTCGCGTGGTACACTCCTAGTTTTCTTGCGCGATTTACACTTATTTTATACAATTCACGGCCGTGATTTTAGGCGTATAATAATTAAACAGATATGCGAGTCGCGAGCGTGACACAATATGCTTCCGCGTGCGGGCGTGTTCTTACTTAGACTTCTCCTTCTACCCGATTGTTGTTCGCAAGAAGGAATTAGTGGAATAAATGAAGGTATTATAGAGGAAATCTGATTCGTCGATAAGATTGACCAAAACGCGGAATATTTTAATTTGAGAAATGGCGGTAACACCTAAATTTAGGGGTAAAAAGATGGCCGCGATTTTTTTTCAAAAGGTAATTTTTTTGAGCCCCACCCATGTGTTAATAATATAGTGACCACTAATAATATAATATTCCTTATTCCCTTTGAAGTGCTAAATGAAGGAATGCGAATGAAATATTTAAGAGATCGTGAAAAATAATTATTTAAAATATGGAAATTTTATTTCATCACAGTTTCGTCTTTTTAATAATATTTACCTTGAAAAAACTTTTTAATGAATATGCAAGCCACCCCGATTTGTTTTGTTATTGTTTTCGGTTACTTTTCGTGGAAAGGATATACTGTGTTTGGAGATTAGGGTGAAAAAAGTTTTGATTTGAAAGACAAAGAATTAAGTTAGGTATCAATAAACGTTAAGAATATAAAAAAATTAGACAAATACTCGTAGTAATATAATTATACGCGAAAGATCCTTTCCCGCCGGAGTCAATTAAATCGTTAATTGTAATTTTAAGTGGTGACTTACCAATGTGTTCGACGGCGAAGGAAAACATCGTGTCGAAGTAATTAAAAAATAATAATTCGAAGACATATATATGTGTCACTCCTGGGCATAGGCCTCATTTTATTTCTGAAAGGGTTTTAGTGCAAAGAAACAATTAAATACTAATGTAATTTTAAATGGGGAGAAACTAAGTCTTGTAGATATCAGCATTTTTCTTGGAATCATACTAGACGCGAAGCTTCAGTGGAGCCCCATATATCAAAACTAGCAAGCAGACTTAGTTCTGCACCATATGCTGTAAAAAAGATTAGAAGTCTTATCAGTGTTGAAACAGCTAGACTGGTTTACTTTAGCTATTTCCATAGCATAATGTCGTATGGTATTTTGCTATGGGGACACGCAGCTGACACTGAAATTATATTTGTTTTACAGAAGAGGGCCATAAGAGCAATTTATGATTTAAAGCCTAAAAATCTGCTGTGAGAATAATTTAAGGAAATTAATATATTAACTTTGGCCTTTCAATACGTTTATGAAAATGTAATGTACGTACAAAATATAAATGTAGTTTTACAAAAATAAGTGATATTCATTCTGTAAATACTAGGAACAGACACAAGCTTGTAGTACCAGTTACTCGACTCCGTCGAATCTGTAACTCATTCTTCGGGCGATGTATACGCTTTTACAACAAAATTCCAGAAAATATACAAAATTTGACCTGCACAAAGTTCAAAAACTTTATTAAACTAAGTTTGTATAAAAAGGGTTATTATAATATTAAAGAATTTATGGATGATAATAACCCCTGGAAATGAGGTGATCGCTACCAAGCTATGTCTAAGTTGTTGTGTTTTTAATTTGTGTAACATACATGATTGTAAGCTGTTAATTAAAAAAAAAAGTCCCGCTGGGTTTCTTGCTGGTTCCCCTCTTCCCAGGACAGAGGTTTTTTTTTCAAACCAGTGGTAATTAAACAAAAGAGTGACTTTCAATAAGTATTATTTACAATCTATATTGAATAAAAAAGTTTCTGTTTTTGTTTCAAACCTGTCGTCATTATGAAAATACGTAAAACGAAAACTATTGTTTTTTATTTAATTCTTGTATTGAAAAATAATTTCATTTTTGAATTGTGTAATCAGTTTATGGCAAGAATAATAGAAAATAAGTTGCTTATGCACTGATATTATGCAGTAATGTAGTATTTACTATTATAAAAGGAACATTGGACAGCACACGAGATTCACAGCGTATTTAGTCTGTCAGTAATTATTATGTAAGCAACAATTTAAAATTCTTTGGCGACAACCATTATTCTATGCAACTGTTTGATCATAGACTATTACGTATTTGACAATTGAAATTGCTAGTATGACTCTAAACAAGGAATGTTTTATTTTATTTCATTTAATATATTTGTTACACATATTATAAAGTTTAGCTTTCTGCACTCCTTCTTCATATAAACTTTAACTATGCTAAATTTAACACTTGTCGGGTGCACAATATGCTTTAAAGGGGTACAAAGTTTTCTCTTCATGAACTATTATATATAGATATGTACCTGCTTTATTCAAATTTTACCTAGGTAAAACAACGAGTACATACTTTGTAAGTAACTGAAATATTTACCTTGTTAACTTTGAACGTGTAACAAGCATTGCCCATTAGAGTAGTTGTTTACATCACTCCATTAATACTAAAGAGTCTATGGTCAATTCGTATTATACCTGTGAGAATAATCGATTACGTTAAAGTGACGTCAAATATTGTCTGTGGATTAAAAGTTAGATCTTAACAGTCGAGATCATTCAGAGACGAGCCGCCGGAGTGACAAGAAGGTTTGTGATGATATATTATGTTATTTTGTTATACTTTAGCTTTGATTTAGTTTACTAGAAATAAATATTGTTATTGTATTGATTAATTCCTTTTATTTAGAATTCTATGATTCACTTTTAAGATAATGTTACAAACGGAATTGAGTAGTAAATTTTTAACTTACTTCAAATTTAAAACTTCTGTATAAATTTCATTAATCCTCTCCAAACATTATTGTTTCGAATAGCTAAGTTTTGTTTCATCTTTCACGTCCTGCTTCAAAAGGCTGTGATGCTACAAGACTTTTAAAGTTCTCATTTAAAAGTTGTTGTAATGGTTGCAAAATATGAAAGTTTGTATTTCAATATATCTCAGAATTTTAAGATACAATTTTACGAAATTTATAGGTATAAAGTGCGTGCTTGTATGTGTGTGTGTTAGTGAACTAATACGATATACGATACGGTAACGTAACGTGTAACCTATACGTTATACGTTTTACGTTACAGAATCGCATATCTGGAGGAAAATTATAATATCGCATTTAAACAAATCGACGAATATTGAGTTATTTTTAAAATCTATACTAAAGCTTTTATAAAACTTACTATTATCACCAAATGGCAATGTAATAATGAGAGCAGAATGCAATGCACTCGCACAATTTTTATAACTTATTGCTACTTATTGTGTTATATCTTTTAAATGTTTGATAATATATTTCATATGTGGTAGAGCCACGCTTCAGCTACGTTAAGGCTATAGCACGAATGGGTCGGACTCGACCGGGGAAGGATCACGCTCTCATAGAATGCCAGCGTAAAATAGCAGTTTAATGTTGCTTGCTTCATATATTAAGTGTAGAGAACAGGAAACTCTTTTTACTGGTAAGTAGGCATTCCATTTTAGTCCTAGGGGCATAACAAAGTAACTACATTTTGATTCTTAATCGAAGAAATATGTAAATGTCTATGGGCCACAGACACCACTTATCATTAGGTGGACTGCGGTTTGTGTGTTGTGTAAAAATCGTTGCGGGTAAATATAGATTCTGAATTTTTCTCTAAGTAAGGTACGTTATTCTAAATGGACTTACAGTTGAAGTTTTTTTTTTAGGATAAGGTCAAAAATATATAATACTCGTAATAAATCGTGTAATAATAATAAATAATAAATCGTGACAAATTACACCAAAAATGTAAAAAATATCCTGATGATGACGTAATCATAACTACATACAAACGTTACCGTAATTACCGTAATGAACTACTTAAAAACTTGAAAAAGGAATATGAAAAATAAGAATTAACAGCAGCAGTTAATATAAGGAATAAAAAACTTTGGGACACAATTATTAAACAAATCTGACCCCAAAACTTCAGTTAATTATGTTAATTCATTTTTTGTAAATATGGGTAAATCTTTGGCAGGAAAACACCACATTAATAACAACACTTCTAGCATTTTTCCTATAAACACATATCAGCATTCCATAGTACTTCTTGACACGAACGAACATGAATAAGAGACAATTATTTTAAATATGAAAACTGATTGTAGCGTAAGTAGAGATAATATTTCCACTGTCCTTCTAAAAAGGTACATAAATTTACTAGTCCCTCCCATTACATATATATGTAACCTTTCCCTTAAAACTGGTAAATTCCCCAAGTGTTTTAAACTAGCTGAAATTCACCCTTTACGAGAGCCCCCAATTTACGAGAGCGGTGATGCGGGCTGTGTCAATAACTATAGATCCATTTCCATTCTTCCCACTCTGTCAAAAATACTAGAAAAAGTAATCAACAAGCGCTTGACTAATTACTTAAAGAAATATAATCTGTTATCACATTGCCAATATGGATTTAGACCAAAACGTTCTACACATGATGCAGTTCATGAACTAACTGATTTCATTGTTACAAACCTTTACAGTAAAAAGAAAGTAGATGTTATATTCCTTGATCTAGCTAAACCATTTGATACCGTCTTCGTTCCGCTTTTGTTGAATAGGCTAGAAGATCTTGGAATAAGAAATACACAGCTGAATTTGTTCTCTGACTATTTAAAGGGTCGATATCAGAGGGTAAGGATTGGTGGTTGCTGCAGTGATGATCTTCCCGTATCATATGGTGTACCACAGGGTTGTGTACTTGGTCCAACGCTATTTCTTACATATATTAATACCCTATGTAATGTAAAAATTCACAATGGGAGGATTATTGCTTTTGCGGATGACATGGCTCTTCTTTTCCAGGCAGATACATGGTCTGAGGTATTTAACCTCGCACAAAATGGGTTTGATTTAGTAAATAAGTAGCTAAAAGAATATAAACTTACACTAAATGTCGATAAAACAAAATACATAGCATTTACTACAAAAACATCAATGTACCTGAATTACAATACTTCCACATTACAGCTCACTGTTGCTCCCAAATTGATAGCTCGTGCTCCTATCCTACACTCTCCAGAACGGATTGCATAAAATATCTCGACGTTATGATAGATAATACCCTTAGCTTTCACTTTCATATTGGCCTATTAAGTACAAGGATACGTAAGTTAATTTATATTTTTAAAAATCTACGTCATATTGCAGATCTTAATGTAATAAAAATGGTATATTTTGCACTGCGTCAATCACTGTTGACATATTGATTTACCATCTGGGGAGGTGCACCTAAAAGTAAGCAATTCTCCACCATTCCTTTTCCCTACAACTGACGTTTATCAACAGTGTAGTGTCTTATCTGTTCGCAAATTGTTTATACTACACACTGCGCTACTACAACATTCTATGATACAGTATGAGTCCTCCAATAATGACAAAAGAAGGAAATATGTAGTTTGTCCCATTAAATGTCTAAAGACCCAATTTTCACATAGTTTTTTTTGTTTCCTAGGAGGTTAACTTTATAATAAATTGAGTAAACGTTTATTAATTTACTCTTTAACAAAAATTACAGAAATTGTTGCTAAATATCGATTATAAGGCTGCTGAAAATTTACTGACAGTATTATCCTAAAAACACATACCTAATACAAACACTCACACACACACACACACACACACAGATACACACACGCACACACACACACAAACACACACACGCGCACTATTTTTATTAATATAGAAATAACTTTAAAATCCATATAGAATCATTCCTTGTAGTATAATTGAAAATGTAAATATTATGTGCAATTCGTTAGGGTGAGGGCCTGGTGATCTTTAACACAGGGATTACCCCAGTATGGACACCAGTCTCTCACATAGGTTACAAATTGTCTGCAACCTTATTATTTATCTAAGTAATAATCTGAAATTTTATACCTTTGTGAAGAGGAAATAAAAATGATTTATTATTATTATTATTAAATGTGAAGCTGACCGAGTTGAGCCGAATGATCCGCGAGAAAAAATGGATAAATGCGTAGCGAAAGAATGCGATTCAAGGTCACAAACACATAATTAATCAAACGGAATCACTTCCACACGTAAGTTTTAGTTTATGTTTTCACATTAACGTAACAAATTACAATATAATACAACACAATATATAATTTGCTTCCTTTGATATTTCAAGTACTTTTTCACAAGAGCCTGTTCATTTACTTACTTGAGCTATGAAACCACGCCGGTCACAAAAATTTTAATAGGTTTGTCTGAAAATATGAAAGTTATATTAAAAATTACAAACTGTTATGAAAGTCTCATTAAAAGTGAAAAAACTAAAGAAGCAGCTTACAACTTACC
Organism: Parnassius mnemosyne; assembly: GCA_963668995.1. Taxonomy (NCBI): domain Eukaryota; kingdom Metazoa; phylum Arthropoda; class Insecta; order Lepidoptera; family Papilionidae; genus Parnassius; species Parnassius mnemosyne. The sequence goes on along the minus strand of CAVLGL010000035.1, from coordinate 12,418,579 downwards.
TCTTACCACTACGTACAAGGCTTTACATGTTTTCACATGTCCACGAATTTTTAATTAAACTAGGCGTACATCAAGCTTATCCCACGATGTTATTTTTAACCACTTTACTGAGCACGTAGAAAATAAGCAAATAAAATTTTCTTACCAGTTTCATTGTTAATCGCGGGAATCGTATACTTTTTGTTTCTGTGCTATGAAAACTTAGTTTGTGCTGTCATCAGGCAGATGCTGCCACCAGTTTACTGTGTCAGTGTCCATTCTGTCGCCTCTTACGACACCCACGAGACGAAGTCGGGTGGTGGTTTGTTTTTCGTCGCCTCTACATGCCTAATATATTTCTACTTCCGTTCATCAATTAGATTCCCGCCATAGAATGCCAATTAAGTTAGACATATGCCGCAGTTGCCACGCTTGGTATGCGAGTTGCAAACTTCATATTTTTATTATTTTGAGCTGTGATCAGGAAGACTGTGCTGCCCATTTCCTGCATATTTCTACTTCCGTTCATGAATATAGTTCTTCTCACACGTTCACCGTGAATAGAACTACATTCATGAAATCTAGAAGTCTACTTGAACGTAAAAAAATACTGGCATGTATTTTATGGTGCTAATCAATATCCAGTGGGGCCAATAATTTGAACCAAATAACGAAATGTGGTTTGTACATGGTAGAGCCATGCTGCAACTATCTTAGTTGTATAGTTGTAGCACGAATGGGCCGGTTCGACCGGGAAAGGACCACGCTCACACAGAATACCAGCGTAAGATTGCAGCTTAATGCTGCTGTGTTTCGTATAGTGAGTGTAGAACCGGAGACCCTTTTTACTGAAAACGAGGCGTTCTATTATAGCCCTCACAGATGACAACGCATCTGCATTTTGATTCATAATCGAGGATAGATGTAAATGTCTATGAGCCACAGCAACCACTTACCATCAGGTGAACTGTGTACTTGTCACCTTTATTCTATAAAAAGGAAAATAAACAAGCTAGCTAAAAATCTAGTTAAGCTACAAGCTAAAAAGATAATTAAGGCTTTAAGAAGCCTGAATGATCTTGACGAAACGGTGACCTCTGAGATTTTAGCCGATGTTAACACCATCTAGGAACTACGTTCTGTATTACTTATAAAAGTGCAAAGATTAGTAGACTGCGAGGTAACAAGAATACCCAAGCAGCATGCAAGCTGTATACGAACTGTATTGGAGTTTCTTTTTATACTAGAGCTAGAGCTTTTTATACTACTGCATTTACTGGATGTACAAAGGCTGTATAAGCGCTTATACAGCTCTTATAAGTAAAAACTTGGCACAAATTATACAGCTTTATGCGTTAGTAGCGCTATACAGTAGCTTTACAAGCTTAAAAGGGGCTGTATACTAGCTGTATTATAGCTGTTATTTGGTGTACAAGTAAACTATTACACTACAAATACTATCTTATAAATATCTTTTAAAGATAAACGTTCTAAATTGGTGTTTGAACGGTATCACAAATGAATTTATGACAAACATAACTTAATATATTTATTTATATACTTTCTTGAACGACGGCGACACTTAGTGAGTGAAAAATTATATTACATAATAATATTACTTGGATTGGAGTTGAGTTTTGACGGCGATAACTGGTGAATAGAAAGTGCAATATTAGATTTACGGTAAACTTATATATGATTTCTATCAAAAATTGCTGCGCTAGCAATTAACGAAATAATATAAGGACAGAATACTAAATACGGTAAGTAAATATTGATTATGTAGGGTAGAATAAGAAAATAATTAATTTAGTGAATATGAATGCACATTGGGGCAGAGTGATCATTAGTCAAATATATATATTCCAAAATTAACAGTTTAAATTTTGTTTTTATAGGTTCTAAAATGGCGACAATTTGCTAAACAGCCTAAACGATAATTCGAGGGTTTTATAGTCTTAGCAGCTGTACTATGTATGTTATGGATTATATTATACATCATCATCATCATCATCATTACAGCCCTTCACAAGTCCACTGCTGAACATAGGCCTCCCCCAAAGAATGCCACAAAGCACGGTCCCGAGCCACCTGCATCCATCGACTTCCTGCATGTCTTACCAGGTCATCACTCCATCTCGTGGGGGGACGCCCTACACTTCGCCTACCGGTACGAGGCTGCCACTCGAGAACCTTTCTTGCCCATCGGTTGTCGGTTCTTCGAGCTATATGGCCGGCCCACTGCCACTTCAGCTTACTAATCCGTTGGGCTATGTCGGTTACTCTGGTTCTACTGCGGATATCCTCATTCCTAAGTTTATCACGCAGAGAAACTCCGAGCATAGCCCTCTCCATAGCTCGCTGAGCGACCTTGAGCTTCCTCATACGGCCAGCAGTGAAGGACCACGTCTCAGTTCCGTAAGTCACCACTGGCAACACGCACTGGTTGTACAATTTCGTTTTCAGGTTTTGAGGTATGTTTGACGAGAAGATGTGTCGTAGCTTCCCGAACGCTGCCCAGCCGAGTTGAATCCGTCGATTGACCTCTCGGTCGAAGTTGGACTTACCTAGTCGGACTATTTGTCCCAGGTAAACATACTCGTCAACAACTTCGAGCTTAGTGCTCCCAACAACTACCGGCATAGGTGTGACATGGACATTGAACATGATCTTTGTTTTGTCCATGTTCATCTTAAGACCTATCCGTTGGGAAACACTATCGAGGTCATTGAGCATAGTGCTTAGGTCCTCCATCGATTCTGCCATAAGGACTATATCGTCGGCAAATCGAAGGTGAGTGATGTACTCGCCATTGATGTTGATACCGTATCCTTTCCAGTCCAGAAGCTTGAAAACGTCTTCCAATGCAGCGGTGAAGAGTTTCGGGGATATGACGTCACCCTGTCTTACACCTCTCTGCAATTGGATAGGTTTCGTACTCTGATTCTGTACTCGGATAGCCATCGTAGCCCTACTGTACAAGCACTTCAACACTTCGATATACCGACAGTCAACTTGGCACCGCTGAAGGGACTGCAGCACCGCCCAAATTTCGACGGAATCAAAGGCTTTCTCATAGTCCACATACGCCAGACATAGTGGCAAATTGTACTCTTCGGACTTCTGTACAATTTGCCGAAGGGTATGTATGTGGTCTATGGTGCTAAAGCCCTTTCGGAAACCGGCTTGTTCGGGGGGCTGGAAGTCGTCAAGTCTGCGCGCGAGACGATTCGTAATGACTCTCGAAAACAGCACGTAGACGCGGCTCAGAAGGGAAATCGGTCTGTAGTTCTTCAAAAGAGCGTTGTCACCTTTCTTGAAGAACAAGACCACCGCACTTCTGCTCCACGCCTCCGGTGTAATGCCACCATGGAGGACGGAATTAAAGAGCTTCTGAAGGACTTCAAGTACCGGTCTTCCACCCGCTTTCAGAAGCTCCGCTGTAATTCCATCCTCGCCTGGGGCCTTACCGTTTTTAAGGTGCTGGAGAGCCATTCTAATCTCGCTCAGACTGACGTCCGGGATATCTTCGGAATAGTGTCGTATGAGACTCGCTCTTGGATCGTTACTCACACTTGCGTGTGGCTCCAACGATGACGTGTACAGCTGCCCATAGAACCTCTCAATCTCACTCAAAATCTCAGGTGTCCCGGAAACGATGCTGCCGCACTCTGTCTTCAGCTTTGACAGTTGGCTCTTTCTGGCAGACAGATCTCTGGCAAAGACTTTGGAGCCTTGGTTCCGCTCGATCGCTTCTTCAATACGAGCTGTATTGAAGTTGCGTAAGTCACGCCGCATGCATTTGGAGATCTGTCTGTTCAGATGCCTGTATGCTGTCAAGTCTGTTGAAGAATGTAGCCTCATCTCCCGTCTAACAGCCATGAGATTAAGAGTGTGATCGGAGAGTTTTTGTGTTCTTCTGCGGCGGGTCTTGCAGAACTTAGCTCCGACCGCATGGACAGTTTCCACGAGCTTGTCATTCATATCGTCCACTTCATTGCAGTCTTCTAGGCACTGAAAACGGTTTTGTAACTCGAGCTGAAAGGTTTCGGGACTCTGGAACAGAGCACGAGGGGGACGGAGCGTTGACTTCATTAGACGAGACCTCTCCAACTTAACGTTTAGGTTCAGTGTGCCTCTAACCATTCGGTGATCGCTACCAGTTTTCACCCTCGCGATCACGGAGACATCACTGAACAGTTGTCGTCTGGTCGTCATAATGAAGTCAATCTCATTTTTTGTCGAACCGTCGGGGCTCGACCAGGTCCACTTCCTGTGGGGCCGCTTCTATTATACAGCCATTAGTTTTTAATCAGTTGTATAATAGAATATTTTTAATACTAACGCTGTATAGTAGTTTTTTAAAACATTACATTTGTTTTTAGAGATACGCATAAAAGATGAAATTCCTTTGTCTTAGGGCCAACACTTTTATCCCTTCTTAACTTCATCTCATTTAAATAATAATATTTTAAGACGTAACCGTGTTTTAATAATTTTGATAATTTATTTTATGGGCAAGGAAAAAAAGTGTTTACTTCTTTCACTTCTTTTAACACAAAGACAAAGTTAATAATCATTTTTGTGCCAACCTAAATCCATCGATTTAATCGAAATTATTGTATTTATTGGCAATAAATTACTACCCCTTTAATTCAGTTAAATTCACATACCAAACCAAAAATATGACTACCTTTAGCAAATAAAGATTACCTATTCATCTTTTCTTTTTAATGTAAAAAAGTGGAGTAAAGAATTAAAGCTATCTCTTTCTTTGGCAAACAATATTGAGGAAGATACATTTTATGACAGAATATTTTATCTCGCTCAGCAGTACGGTACCAGTACGAGCATGCTGTTTATTTTGTTATTGTGTTTAGCTGTTTAGTTGATAGGTAACTCCTGGCAAGCGCATCCGCCTGTCGTTTTCTAGTCATTCGCTCGCGTCGTCATACTCTTAAGTCACGTATGTACGACAAAACCAAAAGAGTTAGCTATTTTGTTTGATACCAGAGTTAACTAATTGTGAAGTAATTTTACTGTGTTGTGTATCTTATACTGGTTTTATTTTACTTTTAGGAAAATATGTCGTTTAAAATTGTGTAAAATCATAGAGAAAAGGAAAAATTGCCTTTTCACTGTACCAAGTTTTTAGGAATCAAAAGGCGTTTTAAGATGGCCAAAAAAGCGATTAGATGCTAATATATCTAGCTAATAAAATCTACGATTTACAATTGTAGCTAAATTATTTAAAGCTACTTGAGATATATTTCTTTCTGAGGCCCAATTATTTATTTCCTGGCGAAATAATCGATTTTTTGAAAATTCTCTGTTATCATCATTTGAACTACTTGTGCTGCTGCATAATAAATCATCATAATCAGGTGCCTAAAACTAAGTTACATTTAACATAACTGTGATCATGATTAACACTGATTAATGTTGTTGTTACGGATCTCTTTTGTTAGCTGTCGATGGGATTGAGGCTTGACTGTAGCTTGTCTGATTTATTAAAGTATTTCTATATTCTTCAGTATCACTATTATTTCGTTGATAATTTGTAATATGTAAATTATCAACGAAATAATAGAAGAAGGATTAAAAGGGAATATTTGTAATATTTAAATATTTATTCCCTTTTAGTCCTTCTTCTAACTGCACCAAATCTTTTTCTTTTTTTACACATATTGATAACAAATTAATTTGTTCAAAATGGCGATATTCTATCACTTATACAAATTTAATCTGTACTATAGCTGTTATTTTTTTTTAGTTTTATATCACTCTCATAGACATAAGTTATAAAACTATTGTATTTACAAGAGTGTACAATTATGCCATAAGAATAAGTTTTAGAAGGGAGTTCACATACACCATTTGTTGAAGCGCCTGTCAAATTATATTAGCAGTTCTCATGCCAATATTAGTCCGTAAGCTGTGTAGGTATGTTTAAAAAAATGTTGTACCTGTCGTCGTTGTAAAATTTAGAGATCAAGTAAAGGTCGATTGAGCAAATTACTGCATTTTACTATTAAAAAGAGATCAAATTCCTATTCATGGTCCTTCGAGCCGGATTTAAAAAAACGTAATTGGACAAGATATTATTTAGTGGAATACGCTTGGGAAGTCTTAAATATTCGTTGTGGAAATACCACCGAGGGAGTGAAGATATTTAACCAAGAAATCTGGAGTCTTAGCCCCTTAGATATTGGACTATTATTTAATTTATTTAACCCAGCACTCATTATCAGGTAGTATTTTGTGTAAATCGACTGCTAATTTATCAGGTTAGTACCAAATTACCTATAAAATAATTACGTATAACTTAAAGTATTTAATCGGCTAAAATTCATTTAATATTGTTTTATATAGTTTCTAATAACCGTCAAATCATGATTAAATCAAATTATAAAGCTTAGTTAAATTATATTGACGATATTATATTTTTTTTTCTCTTTATTGGTTTAAACTGTTTTTTAAAAAAATAAGTCAAGAGAGTGTATAATTGAAAAAATTGCATAATATTATTTATTACATACTAAGGCATACCTGTGAAGCTGTTTGATGGTCTGAATTGTATTTGTTACCCTTAATTGTTGTTAATTATAAAGTTAAATATCAAGGTAGTACATGTACCATTTTGTTTAATTATTTAAGAGTTTGAAAAATAAGTAAGGGAATTAGTTTTCATTTCTTTACAACTGTAAGCAAAATTGTATAAAACTACTTATGAATTATATTTTATAAAATATAAACTTCTAGTTTGTATAAATTTCAGGCATTTGCACTAGTCTCCCAATACCAGCCAGCATGCCAGAAGATAAGGAGCAAATTAGGAAACGAGCTAGTTACAAGGGACAAATAACAGCTTTTTCAAATTATTTAAATTCACTGAAGGTATCTTCATTGGCTGCTACTGAGGTAAATGAGTTGCAATTACGTATTAGTAGGATTGAGTCAATGTATGAACGATATGATGAGGTACAATTATCCATCGAGTGTAATACTGATAATATAGACGCCCAGATATCAGAACGAACTGATTTTGAATCCCTGTATTTTAAATCGCTTTCTCATTCATATTACACTTCTCATTCATATTATTACTCAAAAATTAGATGCTAAGACATATCGTGAATGGGAAGAGTCTAAAGGTCGTTTGGAGAAAGATACACCTATTACGTTCGATATATTTTTGATGTTTTTAAAAAATCGAGCCGATTTAATCGAAACACTAGAAATGTCTAATTCTGGTGCTACTAACCGTTTAAATTCTTCTATAAAATATGCTCCAAAAGTTAAGGCAATGGTTTCAGTGCGGGATACCGGTAATAAAAACGGTTCGGCCTTTTCCGCCAAACTGTGTCCTAAATGTAAGGGTGACCATAAGTTAAGCAGTTGTCCTCAGTTTCTTGGATTAAGTAACGATGTGCGTCTACAGTTACTGCCAGAGTATAAAGTATGTTTCAATTGTCTTAATTCAGGACATTATGCAAATCACTGCAAAAAGCCAGGATGCAAAATATGCCACCGAAAGCATAACACTCTCGTGCACGTCGCAGATTACCAGTCAAAACCAATTACAGATATTAATACATCTAACACGAGTAGTGGTAATAATAAGCCCGTTATGCAAGGTCATTTCGAACAAACAAACAGTTCGACAGGCTCACAGTTGTCATCCAATTCTAACGCACATCTGTCATTATCCGCAAAGGTAGGCACTGTATCGTGTAGTGAACAAGGCGACGTATTGTTATCGACGGCATTAATTAAAGTTATAGGTAAGAATGGTTGTCCATATATTGCTCGTGCTATTCTTGATAGTGGCAGTAACGCTTGTTTAATAACTGAAGAGTTATATCAAAGGCTAGGTTTGCCCGCTCAAAATGTAAATCAGTCGGTAGTCGGTATTAATAATGCTTCGGCACACATCAAGAAGATTTGTAAGGTATCGATAAAATCATTGAATGATAACTTCTCTAGTAATCTTCATTGTTTTGTCCTACCATCAATAACCCAAAATGTACCTACTAGATATGTTAATTTGTCAAACTTAAAAATTCCATCTAATATTTCTCTGGTAGATCCTAATTTTCACTCACCTGCTCCCGTTGACATGCTTATAGGTGCTGATGTCTTTTGGGACTTAATAGGAACGCAGAGATTAAAATTAGGGGACGGTCAGCCGATTCTTTGTGAAACTAGCTTAGGATGGTTAGTATCAGGTCCGATAGATTATACATATGTAAAGAAAGGGGTTAACTTTATTAAATGTAATTTTACAAGAATATTTCAAGATGAGGCTAGTAAAGATTTAGATGAAGATATACAAAAACAATTAGTACGCTTCTGGCACCTCGAAGAGGTAAGCCCTGCGTCTCTTTATTCAAACGAAGAAAAATTATGCGAAGAACACTTTTTAAAAAACACCACGCGACTGGCAAATGGTCGATTTTGCGTGAGGATACCCTTAAAACATAATCCTGACGTATTAGGTGATTCTTGGCCACGAGCTAAAAAGTGTTTACTATCGCTAGAGCGCAGGTTAGCAGGTCAATCTCAGGTCTATGAAATGTATAAAGAATTTATGTCAGAGTATGAAAGTCTGGGTCATATGGAGAAATGTGAGAATGATAATTTACCACGTAAGATGCATTTTATACCACATCACGGTGTGCTTCGGGAAAGTAGTACTACTACTAAATTAAGAGTCGTTTTCAATGCTAGCAGTCCGACTTCTTCGGGTGTTTCCTTGAATAATATACAGATGGTAGGTCCCGTGGTACAGGACGACCTTTTGTCCATTCTTTTACGCTTTCGGCTACACAAATACGTTCTCACAGCTGATGTTGAGAAAATGTACCGGCAAATAGTCATTCATCCCGATGACCGCTATTTGCAACAAATTGTCTGGCGTGATAACCCTTCAGAACAGCTTCAAGCTTATCAACTTAACACCGTGACTTACGGCACCTCTAGTGCTCCCTTTTTGGCAACTAGGTGCCTCCAACAATTAGGCTTAGAGTGTACCGATGACAAGGTTGCTCAAGTGATCATTGACGATTTTTACGTTGATGACTTGCTAACGGGAGGGGATGATATTAACGAGGTTACAGATTTGCGCCGTAAAGTGACTTCCACACTTGCATCAGCTCATATGGTTTTGCGAAAGTGGAAGTCGAATGAATCTCAACTGGTTAGTGAAAATGATATTTCTCCGCTTGATTTGAATATTGGTGGCTTTCAACCGACTAAAACTTTAGGCCTTGGTTGGCAATCACATACTGACCAACTTTGTATCCCTATAGGAGGGCTATTCTCAGGTAGAACAAAGCGTGATATGTTATCTGTGATTTCTCAGATTTTTGATCCACTAGGACTTCTATCTCCCTGTGTAATTAAGATGAAAATGCTTCTTCAACAGTTGTGGCTGCTCAAGCTGTCATGGGATGAGCAGTTGACGCCAGAAATCAGCAAGATGTGGGCTGAGATAATAGTCGATTTACCTAAATTAAATACTCTACGTATTCCACGTCGTGTTATTTGTGACTCGCCTAGTTTGTTTGAATTTCATATTTTCTCGGACGCTTCTGAGCGAGCATATGGCGCCTGTTTATATGTGCGTAGTGTTAATGATCAGGGTGAGGTTTTAATTCAATTATTGATGGCGAAAAGTCGTGTCGCGCCGCTTAAACCTATAACAATCCCAAGACTGGAACTTTGTGGTGCACTTGTTGGAGCTCGCCTTTACCAAAAGGTTGTAGCATCGCTGAGACAACAGGCTAAGCGCACTTTCTTTTGGACAGATTCGTCCATCGTGTTAGGATGGTTAAAGGTGTTACCTAGCAAGCTACAACCCTTTGTCAGAAATAGGGTTGCTGAAATATTAGAGAAGACTGGAAATTGCGAGTGGAGGCATGTCCCAACAGAGTGTAATCCGGCCGATCATATTTCTCGCGGTGTGAGTTGTAAGGATATTTCATCCATGAGTAAGTGGTGGTCAGGACCTGAATTTTTAAAGAAAGAGGTCTCTCACTGGCCTGCAAATTTCTTAAGTATTAATCACGAGTTGCCTGAGATTAAATCGTCAAATGTTATCCTCCACGGAATACTTCATTCTAGCAACAATGAAGATTTAGGTGGGAATAAATTAATTGAATTTAAACGCTTTTCTAAATATACTAGATTAAATCGGACCGTTGCTTATGTGCTGCGTTTTATTAATAATTGTAGAAAGCAATCCGTTCACGGTCCTCTAAGCAATCAAGAGTTGCAAACCGCACTCAATGTTATTATAAGAATATCCCAGAGTGAATCATTTGAGGAATACACCATGTTAATTAAAAATAAAAGTTTACCCACTAAAAGTCCGTTGCATAAATTTAATGTATTTCTCGATGATAATAAAATAATGCGTGTTGGAGGGCGTCTTGAAAATTCCGATTACTGTTATGAGAAAAAACATCCCATACTTATACAGTCCACTCATTATTTTACCAAATTGCTCTTCAATTATGAGCACATAAGGTTAATGCACGCGGGACCACAGCTAATGTTGGCCACTATAAGAGAGATGTACTGGCCGATTAGAGGTCGTAATTTGGCCAGATCTTGTTATCGACAATGTGTAAGATGTAATAGAATGAAAGGAAAAACCATCTCTCCAATAATGGGCAACCTACCACACCAACGCATCCTTTCTGGTTTTCCATTTCAAAATATTGGACTAGACTATGCGGGACCAATTCAATCTGTTTCTCGCCATGGCCGTGGTTGTAAAATTGTAAAGGTGTATATAGCTATTTTTATTTGCTTCGCGACTAAGTCAATTCATCTTGAATTAGTGGGTGATTTAACTAGCAATACCTTCATATTAGCTTTGCGCAGATTTATGTCTAGAAGAGGGAAACCTCTTAATATTTATTCGGATAATGGTACCTCCTTTGTAGGCGCATACAATGACATTTCAAAATTTATTAGGACGTATTGTAATTCTTTATCTGAGGTAATGGCAAATGAAGGAATTAATTTCCATTTCATACCGCCTTATTCTCCCCATTTTGTTGGGCTTGCGGAGGCTGGTGTCAAATGCATTAAATATCATTTAGTTAGAGTGCTGGGCAATTGTAATGTGACTTACGAGGAACTAAATACCACATTAATACAAATTGAGGCTATACTTAACTCCAGACCACTCACACCTTTGTCAACGAATCCTGAAGACTTGCTACCACTAACGCCCGGTCATTTTTTGATTGGACGCCCCTTGACTTCCTTGCCGACACCAGACTATAAAGATCATTCCGTAAGCTCTTTAACCCGATTTCAACGAATAGAACAATTACGTCAACATTTTTGGGCTAGATGGAGCAAGGAATATATATCAGAGCTTCAACTGCGGATGAAATGGCGTTCCTGTAAAGGCTCTTTGAAGTTAAATTCACTGGTACTCCTAAAAGAGGAGAATTCACCGCCATTAAAGTGGAAGATGGGTCGCATCGTCGCAGTCCATCCAGGCTCGGACGGCGTATCAAGGGTGGCGGATATCAAAACATCGACCGGTATAGTTCGCCGATCATTTAGCAAAATTTGTCCGCTTCCTGAACCTGAAGAATCTGGTTGAAAGGTAGACTTTCAACGCCGGGGGGCATGTTGAAGCGCCTGTCAAATTATATTAGCAGTTCTCATGCCAATATTAGTCCGTAAGCTGTGTAGGTATGTTTAAAAAAATGTTGTACCTGTCGTCGTTGTAAAATTTAGAGATCAAGTAAAGGTCGATTGAGCAAATTACTGCATTTTACTATTAAAAAGAGATCAAATTCCTATTCACCATTGTATAGAAATAATATTTGATTATACTATAATAACACTTAGAGCTGTAATAAGCAAGTGGCAGCATGCAAAAAACAGCTTCTATACAGATTTAATGATAAAATCAGAAGTGTTACAAAATACTGAAAGCTGTATAGTAGAGTTTTCATATTCTGATTAAGAACCCCAATCTTACTTAGATCCCGTACTACAGACTTTATACAGCTTGAGCTGTATAATAACTCATAAACCACTCTTATAAGGGTACAATCTGTTTTCGACACTCTTATACGCTCCTAAAATAACTCTAAGTTCTATATAGGCTGGTATATTGACGTTCATAACACTTGTGTGCTGCTTGGGTATAAGTATATAAGTGATATACTGCCTATTATGCTTGCGTATCACTGAGAGCTATGTCGCGGTTAAACATCTTCAATTACATTGCACGGTGTAGTGCTGAAGCTTCGTCCGGTAGGCATCACAAGTTATCATATATTGAAGTTTTAAGTACGTAAGAGTTTTTATTATAGTTTGTTGAATCGTATTTATTTGTGTCGTATTAGTAGCTCTGGGACTAAGAGCTGTAAATTTCACCTGGGTTTGATCCCCGGAGTACCATTTAAATTTTTAATGGCAATTTTAAGTGCTGATTTAGCACGTGCTCGTCGGTGAAGGTAAACATCATGAGAAAACCTGCATGTCTGAAAAATAAGAAAAAAAATTTGAAGAGATGTGAAGTTCGCTAACATGCATTGGGGCAGCGCGGCGGACATTTCCTTGCCCTAAAACAAACTCAGAATTTTTTTTATAGGTTAGTGTGATAAACGAGCATTGTCATATCTTTGCGTTATTATATCGTGTAACCTTTTTTAAAAAAACTGATGCAAACTCGCATTAAATTATTACGTTTTCTACAGTTATTCTCTCCTCCTAATTTCGGCGTGACTGTAAGATGTTATATAGGTACTTAGTTACCGTTAGTTAATGCAGATCGTTTTAATGCCGAATGTAAGTAAAATAATTTAATTCAAAATAAATATGCCACAAAGGTTTCGTTTAAGCTATTGAAATGCCCCGGAAATTGCATTTGGACGCACCACCAAACTCAGAATTGAAAAGGAAAAGCCATTTTTATTTCAAACTTCTTATTTGTGGGTCGTAAAAGGTACTTATTTCTTTTTTCTTGAGAAAAAATCTCAGTCATATCTTTATTAAAATATGATTTTTCAACGCCTACGTACATTTGCTAACGTAATCCCGCTGTTAAAGTTCGTCGTGTAAATAATATTTCAGTTTAAAAAAAACTTAAATAACACGCATTGATTATGAGCTGTGATGATTCTAGTGAAGAAACTAGGTCATAGTCATGAAATAATTGTATTATGGTGATCGTTGTTATGTTATCAAATATTGTTATCGTTTCTTATTCGTATACACAATTTCAGATTATTCACATTGGTGGAAGTGAATGAAAAATAAAATGCATAAATAATTACATGTAGGTGACGGCTAACATATAGCGAGTTATAAATAGGACTTCACTGATTAACTAAAGTACGAGAAATCCCCACAAGATACACTAATAATGTTGATTTTTCCTAGTTTTTGAAAGATTGGCATACTTGTAGAAATAAATTTATCTAGAGTTAATTTACGATTGAACGTACTTACCTTTAAAATTAATAAAATGTTAAATTTTTACACTAGTTGCTTGGTTCACCAGGAGGTCTGACTTACCTGCTGCCTAAGAGCCCGTCTGGGTATGTACCACCTACCTACTTCTGCCGCCACAGTGTTTTAGAGAACCAGTATAATAACATGTTGTGAGGCATTTTATCTGAGTCCTCAGAGGTGCCAACTCGTCTGTATCCTTCTTTACTTACACTTTCTTACAACAATTTTCCCGCTCGAGGATTATTTTCTATAATCTATCCTTATTATCAAACATTATTTATTTATATGTACGGTTTCATTAAATTGTTCTTTGGAGCTTATTTCCATGTTGATTATGCGTAAAACTATTAACGTTAAGAGTAGATAAAGTAACAACCCATAATATGTTCTATAGCTTGGCACATTGCTACCCTCACTTCTGAGAGGTTTTTGGTTATAAATAACTGTTTTTTTTTATTAATAACTTAAAAATCGGTTTAAATAAGATTGGAACATAAACCGTCTTATTACAAAATCTAGTTTATCAATAGTCTCGTATTTCAACTATGGCTTAAGAAAAATTTTTCCAACAAAAAAGTCCCTAAGCTGTAGTTCCACAGCGCAAAATTTAACATTTGCTTCCTATCAAAGGATATTTGCCATATTTGCCACGCTTGGCACGCGGGCTGGCATTCGCAGTTTTTAATTATTTTTAGTTGTTATCGTGATTATGGTGTTCCCATCATTTTTTATACCAGTGAATAATTATTGAGACTGTCCATTTTTAGTAAGTCTATTTTTTCTAATATTCTATTAAATATTTCCATAAGAAGCGTAGCTTGGAGATATTTGTTCGTAAGGAATTCGTAAGGGTCAAAGTACCGCCAGGATCGGAACTTCATTCATTTTTCAGATAGTCTCATTCTAATGATTTCATATTTCGGAAATGAAGTAGGATATTTTTGTAAAAATCGAATATATTTTAAGAATATTTTTCCGATTTCACATTAAAATACGCTTCAATAGTCAACGAAATGAAATGAAACGATGAAATTATTTTCCTTTCAAAAACTCTACAATAAAGTTGATGGTGTTTGGTAAGAGAGAATTGAAGTTCGACGAGGAATAAATTATATTAAATAATTTATTTATATAAGCACCAAGACTTAAGCTTTACAAATTGTAATAAAAAATGTATCATTGTATTGCAGATGTGAATGGCAGAGTCGGGAAGGGACGCCCTAGACGAAAGTTTATCGACCAAATTAGCGATACATTAAAAATTAGCCAGATTTGGAGTACCCTTAACCGATGAGCGTGTATGCATTGATATATGCATGTAAAGAAGGTGGCAGAAATGTGTCAGGATCGTGCCAAAATAAAGTCCGTAGTCTCTGCCTACCCCTGTGGGTGACAGGCGTAAGTGTTTATGTATGTATGTACATCTACCGCGTGTAAAGTCCACACATGTTTTGTTTTTGTAATAGGTTCTGCAAAACTAAACTAGCTTTTTATCATGCTAAATGTAAACTTCCCCGTTCTAAATTCAATAAAAATACTAAAACTATTATTATGGTATTCTATAGGATACATTTCGCCATCATAAAACCAGACTATTATCGTCGATATTCCAACTATTCGAACTATTCGTAATGCAAACAGCAATGGAGTGGAATAATTTGTCAGCACCTGTCTCTTTGTTCAACTACAATGTCTCTTTAAGGCCAAAGCTATTTTGCTTTTGCCTGTTTGGCTTTTCTTAAGCTAAGTCAGTGCGCTTTACCATCTTCGACCTCATCACTTTTCTCTGACATATAAAATGTAATAATTTTTAATTTACATCAGAAATGCAATAAGTTATAGTCTGACTTTAAATACATTAACTTTGAATACATGTAAAAAAACGGTTCCAAAGTCAAGGTGGCCTACTAAAGTCACACATTTTTCACTCATATATCTACGGTCTACACTGCACAACGCAAATGTAACGATTATTAACAGTCTGGTGAAATACTCAAAATTGTAAACACGGCGGAACTACGAGTATGAAACACAGAATGATTCTACACGATAACTAAAGCGAATGGTGTACGCAGACAATCGCTACGTCGAATTACGTAGCCTATGCTACTGTAATTGCGTACCTTATGCTGTAATACCCACTCTCTATGTGATTGTGTATCTCCAGTGATTCTACCATTATTTGTCTTCAGGAAATTAATGTTATGTAAATTCGATTAAAATAGTAGGTACAAAACATTATGAACAGACTTTTATCAACATTCTTTCAACAACAGCCCACAACATAATATATTACATTCTATATACGCCATTCACATACAACAACATATATTTATTTCTATATATGCGTGATCTCCCCTAGATATCATATTTATTAGTATGATATAATATGTAAATGTTTTGATTAAGACTACTTAAAAGTATATCAGGATAAATCCCGATTAAATGTTAACCACGAGCTTATAAATATTAGCGTTATTGGTGCGGTAAATTACAGGAAACATCAGGAGGTAAATAAAATAAACTAAACACGATAAGAAGATAGAGTTAGTTATACGAAAATGAAGTAAAAGTATTTTCTAAATGTTTATCAAAATGAGTTCAGAGCAAAGCGACTTGTTTTCAGGTTAAGCGAGATAACAGCTTATATATTAAGGAGAAGAAAGTAATTTCGTGTCATCATCATTACAGCCCTTCAAAAGTCCACTGCTGAACATAGGCCTCCCCCAAGAAATGCCACAAAGCAGAGGCTGCCACTCGAGAACCTATCTTCCCTATCGGTTGTCGGTTCTTCGAGCTATATGTCCGGCCCACTGCCACTTCAGCTTACTAATCCGTTGGACTATGTCGGTCGCTCTGGTCCTACGGCGGATATCCTCATTTCTATGTTTATCACGTAGAGAAATCCCGAGCACAGCCCTCTCCATAGCTCGTTGAGCGACCCTGAGCTTCCTCATATGGCCAGCAGTGAAGGACCACGTCTCAGATCCGTAAGTCATCAATGGAAACACGCACTGGTTGTACAATTTCGCTTTCAGGTTTTGAGGTATGTCTAACAAGAAGATGTGCCGTAGTTTCCCGAACGCTGCCCAGCCGAGTTGAATCTGTCGATTAACCTCTCGGCCGAAGTTGGACTTACCTAGTCGTACTATTTGTCCCAGGTAAACATACTCGTCAACAACTTTGAGCTCAGTGCTTCCAACAACTACCGGCATAGGTGTAACATGGACGTTAACCATGATATTTGTTTTATCCATGTTCATCTTGAGACCTATCCGTTTTAAGACAATATTGAGGTCATTGAGAATAGTTCATAGGTCCTTCAGCGATTCAGTCATAAGACTATATCGTCGGCTGGAAGTCGTCAAGTCTGCGTGCGAGAAGATTCGTAATGAATCTCGAAAACAGCACGTAGACGCGGCTTAGAAAGGAAATCGGTCTGTATTTCTTCAAGAGAGCGTTGGTGCCTTCCTTGAAGAACAAGACCATCGCACTTCTGTTCTACGCCTCTGGAGAAGTGCCACCATGGAGGACGAAATTAAAGGGCTTCTGAAGGACTTCAAGTACCGGTTTTCTACCCGCTTTCAAAAGCTCAGCTGTAACTCCATCCTCACCTGGGGCCCTGCCGTTTTTAAGATGCTGGAGGGCCATTCTAATCTCGCTCAGACTGATATCCGGGATATCTTCGGAATAGTGTCACATAAGACTCGCTCTTGGATCGTTACTCACACTTGCGTGTGGCCCCAACGATAACGTGTACAGCTGCCTATAGAACCTCTCAATCTCACTCACAATCTCAGGTGTCCCGGAAACGATGCTGTCACACGCGGTCTTCAGCTTTGATAGTTGGCTCTTTCTGGCGGACAGATGTCTGGAAAAGCCTTTGGTGCATTGGTTTCGCTCGATCGCTTCTTCAATACAAACTGTATTGAAGTTGCGTAAGTCCCGCCGCATGCATTTGGAGATCTGTCTGTTTAGTTGCATGTATGCTGTAAAATCTGAAGAAGACTGTAGCTTCATCTCCCATCTAACAGCCATTAGATTAAGAGTATGATCGGAGAGTTTTTGTGTTCTTCTGCGGCGGGTCTTGCAGAACTTAGCTCTGACCGCATGGACAGTTTCCACGAGCTTGTCATTCATATCGTCCACTGCATTGCAGTCTTCTAGGCACTGAAAACGGTTTTGTAACTCGAGCTGAAAGGTTTCGGGACTTTGGAATAGAGCACGAGGGGGAAGGAGCGATGACTTTTTTAGACGAGACCTCTCCAATTTAACGTTTAGGTTCAGTGTGCCTCTCACCATTCGGTGATCGCTGCCGGTTTTCATCGTCGCGATCACTCTGTCGTGTCTGTGTCACACAGTCTGGTCGTGATAATGAATTCAATCTCATTTTTTGTCGAACCGTCGGGGCTCGACCAGGTCCACTTCATGTGGGGCCGCTTCTGGAAGAAAGAGTTCATCATAAAGAGTCCCTCATTCTCCATGAAGTCGGCCAGGTGCTGGCCCCTTCGATTCCGTTGCACTTTTTTTTAAATTTCCCTTCTTTCAGCTCTCCGTTCTCTCTTGTGCTTAGTTTTGCGTTGAAGTCTCCCATTAACGCCGTATAGTGGATTTTGGAGGAATACATGGCTCTAGAGAAATCCTCATACATTTCTTCCACCTCCTCATCGGGGTGTGCCGAGGTTGCTGCATAAACCTGTATGACCTTCAACGAATACCGTTTGGTGATTCTGAGTATAAGGTACGCAGCGCAACCCTCGTCGATACACTCTCAATCTTTACAACGTTGTTAACGAGAGACTTGTAAACGATTAATCTGACACATCCTTTGAACAGATGATCGCCCTTCCGGTGATAGAACAAGTTGCCAGATTCGAGGATAACCGTGTCCTCCCCCTCCCTTAATCCCATAATATGCTAGCGTACTTGTCTTATCTTCCTGCTCCAGGATCTGCCCGATAGTCCTCAGGGTGTGTGCGTTGTATGTTGCCCGATCGAGTCGTCTTAGGTGGCAACCGAACCTCCATCGGAGATTGTTAGCACCCGCTATCGCTCCGTTACAATGGTCGCCGCCGTAGCCATGAATAGTGGGCCGCCGGGGACTGGGGACCGTCTTTTTGTAACTTTCATCCTGGGGTGAAAATTTGCCATAGTTGCCACGCTTGGTAAGCGGGTTGGAAACCGCAGTTTTTTTTATTGTAATATTGCTTTTTTTTATAGGAGAGGGGGCAAACGAGCATGCGGCTCACCTGATGGTAAGTGACTACCGCCGCCCATGAACAACTGCGACACCAGGAAAGGAATTGCAGATGCGTTGCCGGCCTTTTAAAAAGGAGTACGCTCTTTTCTTGAAGGCCCTAAGTCGTATCGGTCCGGAAAAATCGCTGATGGTAATCGATTCCACAAGGAAGTCGTGCGAGGAAGAAAACATCTTCTAAATCGCACAGTGGTAGACCGCCAATCATCCAGATGGTGTGGATGGTATCGGGAGTTCTGCTACGATGTGCGTTCGTGAAATTTGGCGGCTGGGATTAATCCGAACAATTCCTCAGAGCACTCCCCATGGTAGATGCGAAAGAAAATGCAAAGGGATGCAACATCTCTTCGCAGTGCCAATGAATCGAGCCGATCGGAAAGGGCTCGGTCGTCGACGATTCGAGCCGCTCTGCACTGGATGCGGTCAAGTAGAAGGAGCTGGCACTGGGGAGCCATGTGAGGCCGAACCTGCGCCTTGTAAAATTGCAGGCGGTGTGCTGGCATGAAATACTGTCCCGCTCAAATCCTGCTTTCTTGTAATATCAGGATGATGCTGCTGCCCATCTCCTGCCTGTTTCCCATTGTCGCCTATTACGACACCCACGGGAAGATATTGGGTAGTGGATATTCTTAACCGCCACTGCACGGTATACCATACCCACAGCATCACCTTATTGCGTATTAATCCGGGTTACGCTACAGTCTGTGGAGCTTGACTACCCTTTGTATATGATCTTTTTCACACGTTCTTGTCCTAGGTTATCCACTTTTCATCACCAGTGATCAATCTTTTCAATAATGGTTCAGTTTTATTACGCTTCAATAGAGAATCGCAAATGATTAATTAGGTTTCTTTCAGTGAGCTAGTGAGTTACCCAAATGTCGAGCTTTTTTGTATAACCAGACTTTTTCAAATGGGTCGAAACTTGTTTGTGGTCAATCCTCAGTTTCTTGGCTATGTTGTAACTACTAATATGCCAATCGTGCCCCACTTTTTCAAAAATGGCATTGACTTTATCCTTATGAGGGTTACCAGAGCGGGCTGCATTAATGACATCAAAATTTCCGGACTGAAAACGCTTGAACAAACTTTGTACTACTCTTACTGACACTGCCTTAGTCTCATAAGCTTCACAATTTTTTTTGCGGCCTGCAACGCATTTTTCCCTATTTTGTAATAAAGCTGCAGAATGTATCAAATTTCATCGTTGGATTCACTCATTTTGGCGGAGAGAAAACAATTGAAAAATGGCGGGAAAGTGTTTTTTACTTTTTATTTTTCTTTTTTACATATTATCTATTGAATTTTTCCTATATGTTTTGATATTAAAACCAGTCAGATACAATTAGTACAACCAAAGAGCTTATTCTTCAATTTTATGCAAACCAATACGAAGAAACTTTTTCACCACCTATTATAGAAAAACATTATAATAAAATTCTAAAATATTACGCTTTACTTATAATGCCGTACGTAATTTCATACCAATCAATTGCTATAAACCCTTATTAAGAAAATAAATAAATTAAAAAAAAATACGAATCAGTTATAAACATAAAAAGTAAGTAAGTAATTGGCATACACTTTAATTTTAAATAGTAGATATTTTATGTTTAAATTTAATATTAAATTTTCGATCCTTAAATTTTTTTAAAGTTAATTATAAATTGACTAATAGCAACTTCGGATTCTACTGGAGCATTTAAGGAGCAATTAATTGGCATTCAGTTTAATTTTAAAAAGTAGATATTTTATGTTTTATAGCAAAATTAAATTTTCGATGATTAATTTTTTTTAAATTATTTATAAATTAACTAAAAGCAATAGAGGTGGAGCGATTTCGGGTTCTACTGGAGCATTTAAGGTGAAATTAATTGGCACACAGTTTAATTAAATTAAATAATGTTCTACGCTAACTTCCTTTTGGTTAAAAAGTATGATTAGAACACAATTTACAGCAAATCGTCGATCAATACGGGCGTATTGAAGCAACTGGGTTGGTAGGTTAATAGTCAATGTACTTTTATGGTTTGTTAACGTGGTAGAGCCATGCTGCAGCTATATTAATAGTATAGTTGTAGCACGAATGGGTCGGCTGGACCGAGGAAGGACTACGCTCTCACAGAATACCAGCGTAAAATAGCAGCTTAATGCTGCTGTGTTTCGTATGGTGAGCGTAGAGAACCGGAGACTTATTTTACTGGAAAAGGGGCATTCTATCTTAGTCCTTACGGCTGACAACGCATCTGAATTTTAAATGAAGATAGATGTAGATGTCTATGGGCCACAGTAAACACCATCAGGTGGACTGTGTGCTAAATTGTCACCTTTATTCTATAAAAAAATGGTATTCAAGCTAACTGTGATGCATAAACTATTCAAGTTACGTGCCATAGCAACTGTCAAAATTGAACCGTTGAGACGATTACGGTGATTTTCTTTAATTAGCTTCCAATTTAAAAAGGCTACTATAAGTGCGACGAAGTTGACTTTTAGTTTGTATTGTTTAGTAATATAGAGATTTTTTTTTTATTCTTTTTTATTTAAGGGACTTTCGTTATTATTAACATGTCAGTCCCATTGTACCTTATAACTAAATAGCACAAAAATATTTAATTACTTATACATTACTTAATAAATGATAAACCATTTGGGCAGCATCTGACAGTGGTTCAGAGAGTATACTTTGATATTCCCCTATGTTGTACATTTTAATGTCAGTTTTGGCGACCAGTAGTTTCCTTTCGTGATGGTTTTTAGAACATTCCGCGAGTAGGTGTTGTATGTCTTCGATTGTGTTGCATGTTTCGCAATTTGGAGATTGTTTTTTTTTTCATCATGAAAGCAAACTTGTTGCACGGAATGTGTCCGGAGCGAAGTCGCATTGCTAATACAACAGATTTTCTGTTCAATAGACATTGATTGAACCAAGGCACTTTCGGAGGCTGACTCTGGATAGTTTTGTACCAAATCCCTTTTTCTTGCGACCTTTTGTCAAAATATTCTTTCCAAAGTGCATAACATTTCTCTTTGTATTTAATTAAAATTTCTGTATAGTCTGGATCAATATTACATTCTCTTCCTTGTGTAATTGCCAATTTAGCCAGTTTGTCAGCCTCCTCATTGCCTTGTAAACCGATGTGTGATGGTACCCACTGCAATACTAAATTACGGTTTTTACATTGAAGTTTAAATATTTCATTTAATATATGGTATGCTATCGATACACCTCTGAAACCAGAGGCGCATCGAGCAATATGTTGAAGAGCACTCTTGCTATCAGTTAATATGACTGTTTTTTGAAAATTTGTTGTACCATCATATACTAGGGCATCATTTATAGCAATTAATTCAGCTGACATTATTGTCAAATTATTAGGGATTTTAATCTTACATTTATTACCCAGTAATGAATCTACATAAGCGGCACCTACCCCACATTTATCCTTAGATCCATAACAAAAAAGCTTGTGCCTTCCAAAATATTTAACATTCAATTCATTGATCACATTCGACTTTAAAGAATTTATCTCCTGACATCTTGTAGCACTCTTGATACAATCTAAGTCTTCCTTAATTACGGTTTTAATATTAATACTTGATACCCAAGTATTTAAAGAGAACATATCTAGTGGATCCGAAGAATACAAATTACTATTATTAACTTGTTCTAATGTCATAGCTAGAAGCGGTTTCTTTTTATTTTGCCAGTACCTATCTTTACAGAATAAGCTGAGTTCTGTTAGTAGCTTAATAGTTGTATTATTAGATCTAGATTTACTTTTCAGACAATATTTATATGCTAGAAATTTTCTTCTTAAAAACAGGGGCGTTATATTTAATTCACTTTCCATAACGTGTATTGGCGTGGTTTTGATAAACCCCCCTATAATACGTAGTGCTTGATTTTGGATTTTATCTAATTTGCAAACGTGTCTATTAGCACTCATATCATATAAAAAGCAGCCGAAATCCATTCTGCTTCTTATAAGCGATAGGTATAACCTACGTAAATGCTGCGGATGTATGCCCCAACCATGCCCTGTTAATACCTTTAATATGTTTACAAATTTTGTTATCTTCTGGCTAATTTCATTAATATGTTTAGCCCATCTTAATGATCTGTCCAGCCACATACCCAAATATTGTATATTATCTGTCCCAAGTATACTTTTGCCGTATAGTTCTAATTTAATTTCCTGACGTCTAAAACCTCTACTAAAAATCATAAGCTTAGTCTTGTCGATAGAAATATCTAAGCCTATTTTATTAAGTGAATTTACTATAGAGTTTAAAGCATTCTGAATGTTGTACTCACAATCGCTAAGATTTTTTGAGCTCGAATAGATTACAAAATCATCTGCATATTGAGCGATAGACACATTTTGTATTTGACTACATATATCATGAGTAATAATGTTAAATAGCAAAGGAGACAAAGGGTCACCCTGCGCTAAACCCTTATTGGCCCATCTTTTTAATCCCTCCTTACGCGGTTCCCTTTCTATAACAAGACGTCTTTCACTAAAACATGACCAAATGTATTTGCATAATTTTGAACCAACTTGAAGTCTGTCAAGAACACTCACTAATATATCAATTGGGACATTATTATAAGCGTTCTCTATGTCAATAAAGCAGGCGACAGTGGGTATATTTTTTGAGAAGCCTAGCTGAATATGTGTTACTAAACATACTAAACAATCCAAGCACGATTGAGATCTGCGAAAACCACTGGTGTATGGGGATAGTATCTTGTTGTGCTCTATGTACCATTCTAATCTTTTAGTTATAAGATTGTGAAATATCTTACAAATACAAGACATTAGTGATATTGGCCTTAATTTGTCCTTATTACTTAATTTAGGTATAGGAATAATTTTAACATTTCGCCATTGCATGGGTATGTACCCCGTTGAAAAAATTACATTAAATATATATAATAAATACTGTTTAGCAATATCAGGTAGATTGTAAATCATAGAATAGGATATGTCATCGTATCCCGGGGACGTATCCTTCTTTTTTAAACAATTTTCAAATTCTTGAATAGTAAAGTTAGTTTCCAATTGTTCATTTATTGACATAATTTCTGGCATTAAAGGCTGTACCGAGTCCGGAGCAAGATTGCTTAATAGGTCTTTTAGTTTTTCTTCAGTAGGATAAAATTTGTTGAACCTGAGTCCTTTTACCCAGCGCATTTTATTCCATAAAATAGACGTATTTGTAGTTTCATTAATACTATTGCAGAAATTTTTCCAATTATTATACTTGGCTTCTCTAATCATTTTTCGACTTTCTGCTACTTTTTCTTGTAATTTAGTAAAATTTAAAGGTGTTGGATTTTTTCTAAAAAATTTTAAGGCTAGCCTGCGTTGCGCAACTATTTTTGATAAAAATGGGTTCCAATACACTTTTGTTTTAAAATGTTTTTCTGGGTCACTATAGATTTTATTTACAGGAATGTGTTCATTTGCTGCTTTATTAATCTCTTTTTCAAAGTAGTTATACATACTTTGCACATCGTCTGACCATACAGGGTTTTGAAATGATGACACAAGATATCTTTTATAAGAAGACCAATCAGCTGATGAGTATTTTCTTTTTCGAATAAAATGTTGGATATCTTTGAATTTAATGTAAGTTTTAATAATCAAATGATCACTACCAAGATTTTCATTAGTCATGTTCCATTTAAAGTATATAGCAATATCTGAAGACACAAATGTTATATCAGGTGAAGATTTTTGCAATCGACCATTTACAAGTTTAATTCTAGTAGCTTCTCCATTATTTATTGACATGAAACCGAAATCCAAGGAACTGTCTAATAATTGTGTCCCTCTGGTGTCAATTTTATTGGACCAATTTGTATGATGCCCATTAAAATCTCCTCCAATCACACATTTGCGTGGGCAAAGTGCAAATATGTTATTCCAGTCAGCTGAAGATGTTCTAACAGAAGATGGGCAGTAAATAGATAATACATTTTCAAGATACTTACAGTTGAAGATTTTGACATAAACCACTTCTAAACCTATATTGCTTGTATTTATTGAATATTGTTGCGCTTTAATTGATTTATGTGTTATTATCGCCACACCACCATAATATAGAGATGGAAATACATTTTTCAGTCTGTGTTATATTCGGCATTGATTCGGTTCGGTAGACAACTACTCCTCTCAAACTTATAAGCCTCTAAGGGCTTAGCGCACGTTGTAAATTTCAAAGTATGCGAGCAGCCCGGGTTCGATCCCCGCCGTCGTGATTAGTAATAAGAGCTGGTTGTAATATTAAGTGGTGACTTAGCACCTGCTTGTCTGTAAAGGAAAACATCGTGAGAGAACCTGTTTTAATAAGAAATTACGAGTAAATATTTCGAAAATATGTTGTGTAGTCCGTCATCATGCATTAATAGAGCGATGATTGGGGTAGCGAGGCACAACCCTCGTAGAAATGAGAGGAGGCCTTTTCCCCTAGTTGACTACAATTTACTTATATATTTTTATCTTACTAATCAATATTATAAGTTTAGTTGTAGGGTGTCAATTATTGTAAGTTTAGAATATGCAAGGTTTTATACATGTCAGACACACGCTGCATCAAAACGCGGTAAAAGCACTTTCTTACAAATTTCTAACCTAAGCCTATAACACTTAGGTGCATCATATGGTTAGTGACAAAAAACGAAAGCCCTTTCAAATGGTAACCAGACATTCCTTAATGGTCCTTATTGGAGACAGATATAGGTATCTATGAGCCGCGGTATCCACTTAATATCATATGGACTGTGTATGCTCGTTTCTACTACTCATTTATATAAAAACGAAATAAATAATAACGTACGTAATTTCATGTTAATTAAAAAATACGTTATGCCGTTATTTTTATTATCGTGATGGGATTACAGAAAGAAGTAGGTATATATAAATATAATAGATGTGGAGTTCTTTAATTTATATTTTTGATAGTTAAAATATTACGTTTTACTCTAGGTGTTTTTAATTGTGTATTTCTCTCGTTTTCAATACTATAGCATGTGAGATTTTTTAATTACCTAAACTAAATTTCTTACTCTGAAATCTTTCACAAATACATTTTTATTGTAAACTAACTGTTGGCAAGTAGATATACGATCGCCGGTTAACAAGCTGGGCTCACTGGCGGCGAGAATTTTAAATCAAGTGGTTATAATTCAGTTTTCACTGAATTAAGCTTTAAGTTCTACGACAGAGCTTATTTAAATATAAAGATTTTATCTTTTAATAATTTGCTTCATACAAGATGTAATTAGCACATAATATAATATATTTCAAAGAAAAAAATATCCGCAAGTTAAATGTAACGTACAGATATAGAACTGTTTACAAATAATGCCAAGTTGACGTCTTAATGTGGCTTCGACACAGTCAGTATAATTTAAATTAGAACCAGTTTCCCAAATAATTTTATTTATGAAAATTATTGTAAAAAATAAAACAATATTTTAAAATAATGAGAGCATTTATCTCTAATTCTAATGTTACATTACCGTATAATAATTTGGTTTACAAGTAACTTACACTTTGGTTTACAAGTACTTTTAACAGTGGTAGAACTAAGCGGTAGCTTTTGCTGTCGCACGGATGGGCCAGCTCGAACCGGGGTGGTACCACGACTTCACAGAATACCAGCGTGAAGTAGAGGTTTACCTCTGCGTTGCGCTTGGTGAGTACAGGTGGCCGGAGGCCCAATTCCCCCCCCCCCCCCCCCCCCCCATCAACATGGTAGTGGAATTAAATAAAAGACTACCGCAGAAGGGTACTCGCACCCCTGGAGAATCCCTCGCTGAGCATCCACGACCAAACTACTTCACTCCTGAGCGTGGGAGCTCAGGCTGCCCCACGTATTCTGGGGGGGGGGGGGGGGGGGGGCAAAATTTCGCTCGCGACTAATGCTGCTCGGGGCAAGCGGAGCAATACAACCAAGGCGACCTCTGTCACGCTATATCCGTGAATTTTTGCAACATTAGGGGACTTCATTCCAACCTTAACGCTGTTCATTACCATCTAGAGACGGCGAAGTCGGCCTTGCTCTGTTTAACCGAGACTCAGGTGTCCTCTCCGGCCGATACTTCATATCTCTCCTACCCGGGGTACAAATTGGAACACTCCTTTATGCCCCGGGCTGGAGTTTGCGTATACGTCAGAGAGGACATCTGTTTTCGACGCCTCGGCAGTCTTGAAAGTACGGACCTGCCCATCCTATTGCTGCGCGTAGACAGCGACGACCATCCCGGCATCTACGGGTGCCTCTATAGGTCCCATAGCGGTAATGCCGACACAGACCGACTCATCGACCACGTCCAAATGGCTCCAGACTCCGTGCTACAACAGGTCCCATCCGCAGAGATCGTGATACTCGGTGATTTTAACGCCCACCACGCTGAATGGCTTGGTTCTAGTTTAACCGATCATGCGGGTAGATCTGTCTATGTGTTTGCTTTGGCATATGGTCTAACACAACTGGTTACTTCGCCTACGCGGATCCCAGATGTGGAAGACCATGTACCTTCCCTGTTGGACCTTCTGCTGACCTCTCATCCGGACGGATATCAGGTCTCCGTCGATGCCCCTCTGGGCTCTTCGGACCATTGTCTGATCCGGAGTATGGTGCCACTCACGCTCCAATCGCAGTTGCGATCTGCAGCTTGCCGCCGTGTTGGGCGCTATAGGTCAGCTGATTGTGACAGGATGCAGTCTTTTTTTGCATCCTACCCTTGGGGGCGGGTTTGCTTCTCGCCGGAAAATCCCAGCGTTGTTGCCGATTCTGTTGCTGATGTGGTACTTCAGGGTATGAAACTTTTTATTCCATCCTCTATGATGCCCATCGGTGGCAGATCCCAGCCATGGTTTGGTCGCTCCTGCAAAATAGCATCACGCTATAAGCAGGAGTGCTACCGGGCCTGGGCTGACGCATCAACGTCTTGGGATGTAAACACCAGCGCACTTAAAAAGAAGTATAACTCCGCCTCCAGATCCTTCAAAAGCGTCATTGCCAAGGCAAGGTCTGAGCACATCGGCAGAATTGGCGAGAAGCTAGTTCGCCTTCTTTCGGGAACCCGTGCATTCTGGTCTCTCGCCAAGGCTGTCCAAGGGAACTTCTGTCAGCCATCTCTTCCATCTCTGCACAGAGAGGACGGCTCACTGGCTCATGCCGCAAAGGAGAAAGCCGATCTGTTGAGCTCTCTTTTTGCGTCCAACTCGACTCTAGATGACGGGGGGAACACAGCGCCGACCATCTCGCGATGTGAGTGCTCCATGCCGGATGTGCGGTTTACACAGCGCTCGGTTCTCAAAGCACTCTTCTCCCTGGACGTCAGCAAGTCAAGTGGGCCCGATGGAGTCCCTCCCATTGTGTTAAAGACGCGTGCTCCGGAGTTGGCACCAGTTTTAACGCATCTTTTCCGGTACTCCTACTCCCAAGGCGTAGTCCCGAATTCATGGAAGACAGCTTTGATCCACCCGATCCCTAAAAAGGCGACCGCTCAGACCCATACAACTACAGGCCTATTGCCATCACCTCCTTGTTCTCCAAAATAATGGAATCCATTATAAACTGCCAGCTCATGAGGTACCTTGAGGATCACCAGCTGATTAGTGACCGCCAGTACGGTTTTCGTCGAGGTCGATTAGCTGGTGATCTTATAGTCTATCTGACTCATAGATGGGTGGAGGCAGTAGAGTCCAAGGGGGAGGTTTTGGCCGTTAGATTGGACATAGCGAAGGCCACCGATCGGGTCTAGCACAAAGCGCTTCTTTCGAAGCTTCCTTCCGATGGGCTTCCCGATAAATTGTGCAAATGGATCACCTGTTTCCTTGCTGATCGGAGCATCAAGGTCGTATTAGATGAAGCATGCTCTGATTTCAAGCCTATCGGCACTGGTGTTCCACAAGGCTGCGTGCTATCACCAACGATGTTTCTCCTGCATATAAATGATATGTTGCTAACTGGTAGCATTCATTGCTATGCAGACGACAGCACTGGTGATGCCTTATATACCGACCGTGCCAATATTTCTCGGGAAAACGTCACTGAGTACCGGGATAAACTTGTGTCTGAAGTCGAGTCTTTGCTTAACAAAGTCTCGGATTGGGGCCGACTAAATCTACTCCAGTTCAATCCCCAGAAGACACAAGTTTGCGCGTTTACCGCTAAAAAGCAGTTTCAAGGCACTCCCCTTGCTGCCTCAGCTAGTATCGGAATCCTTAGCGTCGACATATCGAATAGTGTGCAGTTTCGTGGTCACTTGGAAGGGAAGGCCAAATTGGCCTCTAAAAAGCTTGACGTGCTCAGCAAAGCGAGACAGTATTTCATGCCGGCACATCGCTTGCAACTTTACAAAGCGCAAGTTCGGCCCCACATGGAATACTGTTCTCATCTCTGGGCCGGGGCACCCCAGTACCAGCTCTTTCTACTGGACCGCATCCAGCGCAGAGCGGTTCGAATCGTCGACGACCAAATTCTTTTCAATTGACACTGGCACTGCGTAGAGATGTTGCATCTCTTTGCGTAATTTATCGCATCTATCACGGGGAGTGCTCTGAGGAATTGTTCGGACTAATTCCAGCCGCTCAATTTCACCATCGCACATCGCGACAAAACTCGCGTTTCCATCCATACCATCTGGATGATTGGCGGTCCACCACTGTGCGATTTAGAAGAAGTTTTCTCCCTCGCACAACTTCCTTGTGGAATCGATTACCAACAGCGAATTTTCCGGACCGATACGACTTAGGAGCCTTCAAGTAAAGAGCTTACACCTTTCTAAAAGGCCGGCAGCGCATCTGCAATTCCCCTGGTGCTGCGGTTCTTCATGGGCGGCGGTAGTCACTTACTATCAGGTGAGCCGCATGCTCGTTTGCCCCCTCTTCTATAAAATAAAAAAAAACTTAATTGATAATTTTGATTCATTGTACTCCTATTTGATCTTTATTAATCAATTATTTTAACAACATTGCCCAGAATGAGGTAATATTTTTCGAGTGTACTTATGTGTGGACTCCTTCAACCCTTTAACTTGACCATTTTACTGTTAACGAGGCATTCCATCTTAATCTTCTGGAGAGACAACGAATCGATAATTCATTCCCAATCGAGAATAAACGTAGGCGTTTATAGGTCATACAATCACTTATTAAGTACAATGCGTTGTGTTCTCTGTGTCCCCCCTACTTCTTTAACAATAACTATTATTTCGTGTCCACAGGAAGTGGACCTCGTCGAGCACCGACGGTTTGACAAAAAATGAGATTGACTTCATTATCACGACCAGACCACGACTGTTCAGTGATGTCTCCGTGATCGCGAGGCTGAAAACTGGTAGCGATCACCGAATAGTTAGAGGCACACTGAACCTAAACGTTAAGTTGGAGAGGTCTCGTTTAATGAAGTCAATGCTCCGTCCCCCTCGTGCTCTGTTCCATAGTCCCGAAACCTTTCAGCTCGAGATACAAAACCGTTTTCAGCGCCAAGAAGACTGCAATGAAGTGGACGATATGAATGACAAGTTCGTGGAAACTGTCCATGTGGTCGGAGCTAAGTTCTGCAAAACGCGCCGCAGAAGAACACAAAACCTCTCCGATCACACTCTTAAGATGAAACTACACCTGAGATTTTGAGTGAGATTGAGAGGTTCAATGGGCAGCTGTACACGTTATCGTTGGAGCCACACGCAAGTGTGAGTAACGATCCAAGAGCGAGTCTTATCCGATACCATTCCGAAGATATCCCAGACGTCAATCTGAGCGAGTATAGATTGGCTCTCCAGCACCTTGAAAACGGCAAGTCCCTGGGCGAGGATGGAATTACAGCGGAGCTTTTGAAGGTGGGTGGAAAACCGGTATTTGAAGTCCTGCAGAAGCTTTTTAATTCCGTCCGGAGGCGTGGAGCAGAAGTGCGGTGGTCTTGTTCTTCAAGAAAGGCAACAACGCTCTCTTGAAGAACTACAGACCGATTTCCCTTCTGAGCCGGGCCTACGTGCTGTTTTCGAGAGTCATTACAAATCATCTCGCACGCAGACTTGACGACTTCCAGCCTCCCGAACAAGCCGGATTCCGAAAAGGCTTTAGTACTATGGACCACATACATACCCTGCGGCAGATTGTACAGAAGACAGAGTTCAGAGGAGTATTATGTGCCACTTTTCCTTGCGTATGTTGACTATGAGAAAGCCTTTGATTTCGTCGAAATTTGGGCGGTGCTGCAGTTCTTTCAGCGGTGCCAAGTTGACTGTCGGTATATTGAAGTGCTAAAGTGTTTGTACAGTAGGGCTACGATGGCTATCCGAGTACAGAATCAGAGTATGAAACCTATCCAACTGCAGAGAGGTGTAACACATGGTGACGTTATATCCCCGAAACTCTTCACCGCTGATTTGGAAGACGTTTTCAAGTTACTGGACTGGAAAGGATGCGGTATTAACATCAATGGCGAATACATCACTCACCTTCGATTTGCCGACGATATAGTCCTTGTGCCAGAATCGCTTGAAGGACTTAAGCACTATGCTCAATGACCTCAATAGTGTCTCCCATCGGATAGGTCTTAAGATGAAAATGGAGAAAACAAAAATCATGTTTAACGTCCATGTCACACCTATGCCGGTAGTTGTTGGAAGCATTAAGCTCGAAGTTGTTGACGAGTATGTTTACCTGGGACAAAAAAGTCCGACAAGGTAAATTCAACTTCGACCGAGAGGTCAATCGACAGATTCAACTCAGCTGGGCAGCGTTTGGGAAACTACGCCTCATTTTCTCGTTAGACACACTTCAAAGCCTGAAAAAGAAATCGTACAACCAGTGCGTGTTGCCAGTAATGACTAACGGGTCTGAGACGTGGTCCTTCACTGTTGGCCGTATGAGGAAGCTCAGGGTCGCTCAACAAGCTATGGAGAGGGCTATGTTCGGGATTTCTCTGCGTGATAAACATAAAAATGAGAATATCCGCCGTAGGACCAGAGCGACCGACATAGCCCAACGGATTAGTAAGCTGAAGTGGTAGTGGTCCGGCCATATAGCTCGAAGAACCGACAACCGATGGGGAAGAAAGGTTCTCGAGTGGCAGCCTCTTACCAGTAGGCGAAGTGTAGGGCGACCCCCCACTAGATGGATCGAAGACCTGGTAAGACATGCAGGAAGTGGATGGATGTAGGTGGTGCTTTGTGGCATTCCTTGTGGGAGGCCTATGTTCAGGTGTGGACTTATGAAAGGCTGTAATGATGATGATGATGATGATTTCGTGATTAAAATTATATACTTATATAAGAATGGAAAATTATTCCCCATGATAGGCTTAGAATCCTGGTACGTAGCATGTTGAATCAGACCAAATTTCTAATGCCAAAATGAGGTAATAAAAACTAATAATATTCTTAATATAATTTTGTTGCTTGTAGATAGGGTACTCGTCACTCAGCTAACAACAACATTATGATAATATTTCGTATGTCTTCCCCGGTTGAGCCGACGCATTCTGCAACCATAATACAAAAGCATGGCTCTACCACATTAATTAAAATTCTTTCCTGTCTCGTTAGTTAGTGTTCATAAGCGTGACTACTAATCACGGGTTCGAATCCCGGGTCTGATCAAACTCAGTAATTGAGTTTTTCTATCAAGAAATTTTCAATAGCAGCCCGGAGTAAAAAAACTAGCGGTGTTTCCACCCCGCGCCTCAAAAGCACCTTTAGGCGTTGGTCTTGATTTATCTCTGCTCTCTAGTGGGAATCGAGAGTGCATTGAAAATTCTCGTGCACTTTAATCATTTACTGAGCAGTTACTTAGAATGGCTGTTGTGACCTAAATTCAGTATCATCATCATCATCATCATTACAGCCTTTCACAAGTCCACTGCTGAACATAGGCCTCCCCCCAAGGAATGCCACAAAGCACGATCCTGAGCCACCTGCATCCATCGACTTCCTGCATATCTGACCAGGTCGTTACTCCATCTAGTGGGGGGACGCTCTACACTTCGCCTGCCGGTACGAGGCTGCCACTCGAGAACCTTTTTTTCCCATCGGTCGTCGGTTCTTCGAGCTATATGGACGGCCCATTGCCACTTCAGCTTACTAATCCGTTGGGCTATGTCGGTCACTCTGGTTCTACTGCGGATTTTTTTTTATAGGATAAGGGTGACAAACGAGCACACAGTCCATCTGATGGTAAGTGGTTGCTGCGGCCCATAGACATCTACATCTATCCTCTGTTACAAATTAAAATGTAGATGCCTTGTCACCCGTGAGGTCTAAGATGGAATGCCTCATTTCCCAATTCACCAAGCGAAACGCAGAGGTAAACCTCTACTTTACGCTAGTTTTCTGTGAGGTCGTGGTACTACCCCGGTTCGAGCCGGCCCATCCGTGCGACAGCAAAAGCTGCCGCGTGGCTCTACCACTGTAATCCTCATTTCTAAGTTTATCACGCAGAGAAACTCCGAGCATGGCCCTCTCCATAGCTCGCTGAGCGACCTTAAGCTTCCTTATCTGGCCAGCAGTGAAGGACCACGTCTCAGTTCCATATGTCATCACTGGCAACACTGGCACTGGTTGTACAGTCTCGTTTTCAAGTTTTGAGGTATACCTGACGAGAAGATGTGCCGTAATTTTCCGAACGCTGCCCAACCTAGTTGAATCCGTCGATTGACCTCTCGGTCGAAGTTGGACTTACCTAGTCGGACTATTTGTCCCAGGTATCATCATCATTACAGCCTTTCATAAGTCCACACCTGAACATAGGCCTCCCACAAGGAATGCCACAAAGCACCACCTACATCCATCCACTTCCTGCATGTCTCACCAGGTCTTCACTCCATCTAGTGGGGGGTCACCCTACACTTTGCCTACTGGTAAGAGGCTGCTCCTCGAGAACCTTTCTACCCCATCGGTTGTCGGGTCTTCGAGTCGGACCACTACCACTTCAGCTTACTAATCCGTTGGGCTATGTCGGTCGCTCTGGTCCTACGGCGGATATCCTCATTTTTATGTTTATCACGCAAAGAAATCCCGAACATAGCCCTCTCCATAGCTTGTTGAGCGACCCTGAGCTTCCTCATACGGCCAACAGTGAAGGACCACGTCTCAGACCCGTTAGTCATTACTGGCAACACGCACTGGTTGTACGATTTCTTTTTCAGGTTTTGAAGTGTGTCTAACGAGAAGATGAGGCGTAGTTTCCCGAACGCTGCCCAGCTGAGTTGAATCCGTCGATTGACCTCTCGGTCGAAGTTGGATTTACCTTGTCGGACTATTTTGTCCCAGGTAAACAAACTCGTCAACAAGTTCAAGCTTAGTGCTCCCAACAACTACCGGCATAGGTGTGACATGGACGTTAAACATGATTTTTGTTTTCTCCATGTTCATCTTAAGACCTATCCGTTGGTAGACACTATTGAGGTCATTGAGCATAGTGCTTAAGTCCTTCAAGCGATTCTGGCACAAGGACTACATCTTCGGCAAATCGAAGGTGAGTGATGTATTCGCCATTGATGTTAATATCGCATCCTTTCCATGTCAGTAGCTTGAAAACGTCTTCCAATGCAGCGGTGAAGAGTTTCGGGGATATAACGTCACCCTGTCTTACACCTCTCTGCAGTTGGATAGGTTTCGTACTCTGGTTTTGTACTCGGATAGCCATCGTAGCCCTACAGTACAAGCACTTCAACACTTTGATATACCGACAGTCAACTTGGCACCGCTAAAGGGACTGCAGCACCGCCCAAATTTCGACGGAATCAAAGGCTTTCTCATAGTCTACATACACTAAACATAGTGACAAATTGTACTCCTCGGACTTCTGTACAATTTGCCGAAGGGGATGTATGGTCTATGGTTCTAAAGCCTTTTCGTAAACCGGCTTGTTCGGGTGGCTGGAAGTCGTCAAGTCTGCGCTTGAGACGATTCGTAATGACTCTCGAAAACAGCACGTATACGCGTCTCAGAAGGGAAATCGATCTGTAGTTCTTCAAGAGAGCGTTGTCGCCTTTCTTAAAGAACAAGACCACCGCACTTCTGCTCCATGCCTCCGGTGTAATGCCACCATGTAGGACGAAATTAAAGAGCTTCTGAAGGACGTCAAGTACCGGTCTTCCACCCGCTTTCAGAAGCTCCGCTGTAATTACATCCTCGCCTGGGGCCTTGTCGTTTTGAAGGTGCCGGAGAGATATTCTAATCTCGCTCAGACTGACGTCCGGGATATCATCGGATAAGACTCGCTCTTGGATCGTTACTCACACTTGCGTGTGGCTCCAACGATGATGTGTACATCTGCCCATAGAACCTCTCAATCTCACTCAAAATCTCGGGTTTCCCGGAAATGACGCTGCCACACTTATTCTTCAGGTTCGACCGTTGGCTCTTTCTGGCAGACAAATCTCTAGCAAAGACTTTGGAGCCCTGGTTCCGCTCGATCGCTTCTTCAATACGAGCAGTATTAAAGTTGCGTAAGTCCCGCCGCATGCATTTGGAAATCTTTCTGTTCAGTTGCCTGTATGCTGTCAAATCTACTGAAGACTGCAGCTTCATATCCCGTCTAACAGCCATGAGAATAAGCGTGTGATCGGAGAGTTTTTGTGTTCTTCTGCGGTGGGTCTTGCAAAACTTAGCTCCGACCGCATGGACAGTTTCCGCGAGCTTGTCATTCATATCGTCCACTGCATTGCAATCTTCTAGGCACTGAAAACGGTTTCGTAGCTCGAGCTGAAAGGTTTCGGGAGTTTGGATTAGAGCACGAGGGGGACGGAGCGTTGACTACATTAGACGTGACCTCTTGAACTTAACGTTTAGGTTCAGTGTGCCTCTCACCATTCGGTGATCGCTGCCGATTTTCACCCTGCGATCACGGAGACATCACTGAACAGTTGTCGTCTGGTCGTCATAATAAAGTCAATCTCATTTTTTGTCGAACCGTCGGGGCTCGACCAAGTCCACTTCCTGTGGGGCTGCTTCTGGAAGAAAGAGTTCATCATAAAGAGTCCTTCTTTCTCCATGAAGTCGGCCAGCTGCTGGCCCCTTGGGTTTCGTTGCCCTATTCCGAACTTCCCTACTTTCAGCTCACCGTTCTCTCTTGTGCTTAGTTTTGCGTTGAAGTCTCCCATTTACACCGTATAGTGGGTTTTGGAGGAATGCATGGCTTTAGAGAAATCCTCATTCATTTCCTCCACCTCCTCATCGGGGTGTGCCGAGGTTGGTGCGTAAACATGTATAACCTTCAGCGAATACCGTTTGGTGATTCTGAGTATAAGGTACGCATCCCTCGTCGACACACTCCCAATCTTTACAACGTTGTTAACGAGTGACTTGTGGACGATAAATCCGACACCTCCTTGGGTCAGATGGAAGCCCTCCCGGTGATAGAACAAGTTGCCGGATTCGAGTACTACCGTGTCCTCCCCCTCTCTTCGGACCTCGGATAATCCTATGATATTCCAGCGCAACTTGTCTATCTCTTTTTCCAGCTCCAGGATCTTCTCGTCAGTCCTCAGGGTGCGTGCGTTATAAGTTGCCAGGTCGAGTCGTCGTAGGTGGCAACCGAACCTCCACCGGAGATTCTTAGCACCCCCGGCTCCGCCGTTACCATGGTCGCCACCGTAGCCAGGAATAGCGGGGCTCCGGGGATTGGGGGCTATCTCTTTGTTACCCTCATTTTTGGGGGGGTTTGCTATAGTTGCCACGCTTGGCAAGCGGGTTGGCAACCGCAGTTTTTTTATTGTAATTTGTTGTTATCAGGAGATGCTGCTGCCCATCCCCTGCCTGTTTCCCTTTGCGCCTTTTACGACACCCACGGGATGATATGGGGTAGTGAATATTCTTAACCGCCACTACAAGATAGTCTATACAAATCTAAATAATACTATACAAATATATATATAAAAGCAGTTGATTTAATGTATGTTGTGAAAGAATAAAATTGATGGAAAAGATAAGATTTTTATTGCAAAATCTTTATAAACTCCGATAGACTGTAGTGACGTTAGATAAATTATTAATGTCACATAGTTTTGTTACTTAATATGTTAATACATTTAATGGTCATTTCAGGCATTGCAGCTACTTTTAGTTGTACTAATTTTGAAAGCGTCGCGCATTCACGCAGCACGGCACGGTAAATGTGAACATAATTTACAGCTTAAGACCACATTAACCATGACATAATAAAGTCTAGTTATTTATAATATGTGAAATAATAAAATTTTGGTAAAAATTTCAATCTTGATAAAATCTGCCAGCTATTAATAAGGACACTTTTACAGATGAAATAAATGCTACTCCACAACCGTCCCCATAAGGTGAATGTGAATTTTTTGTCTGTCTGTCTGTCAGGCTTGGCAAATCTTTAGAATGTCTGAACCGACTGTAATGAAACTTCAGAAACAGATAGAGATTAATGCCAGGAGTGATATAAATTATATTTTATAAGAAACAATACGAGTATGGATAAGTAAATAAAAATATCCTAAAAATGCTCTCTGATGATCTTAAATCTAATTAACACCACATTATAGAATAGAATAGAATAGAATAATTTTAATTCAATATATTACACAATACTTATTGAAAGTCATTTTTTTATTTACCACCGGTTCGGAAAATACCTCTGTCCTGGAAAGAACCAGCAAGAAACCCAGCGAGACTTTTTTTTAAACATATTTCACTTTACAATAATTTTGTTTGTACAAATTTCAAATGAGTTTTAATCGAACCAGTATGGTGGCGATCACCTAGTTCGCAGTGTTTTTTTTTCATTGACAGTATTCTTTGATATTATAATAACCATTTTTGTACAATATTTCTTTAATAACACATTTAAACTTGTTTATTGACAAATTTTGTAGATTTTCTGGGATTTTTTGTAAAAGCCCACACATTGCCCCATAATGAATTACTATTCCGTGGAGTCTAGTTACTGGTATTACAAGCTTATGTTTGTTCCTAGTGTTTAAAGTATAAACATCTTTATTCTTATTAAAGCTATTTATTTTTTATGCACATACATTACATTTTCATAAATATATTACGATGCCGAGGTTAATATATTTATTTCTTTAATTTTGTCTCTCTCGGGACTCAATGGAGTCCTCCAGGCACCTGCACTTACCAAACGAAATACAGAAGTAAACTTTTACTTCACGCTGGTATTCTATGAGGTTGTGGTACAACCCTGGATGGAGCCGGATCATCCGTGCGACAGCAAAAGCTGCCGAGTAGCTCTACCACTGTTAAAAGTGAAAGACAATTTTTGAAATAGTATGTACCTTATTGGCCAAAGAGAACTTCAAATTTGCCGTGTTGTGGCGTAGCAAATTTATTTTCATTCCCTGGGATTCGTAATAGTCGATAATAGGAAACGCAAGAAAAATATCATGGCTTCCGTTAGATTGTAGTTAACTATCTCGTTTACGACATACGTAAAATAGCCACGTAACATACCACTGACGGAAATCAACGGTAAGCATGGCGATTATGGTAAATTTTGCTTACACTGGGCATTTTCATGGAATTTTCATGTTTATTAGTGATTTGTAACAAGCTATTTATGGTATAGCCAAGGTGCAGCTATGTTATGCTTGTAGCACAAATGGGTCGGCTTCGGGTAGGAACCGCACCCTCACATAATATCACCGTAAATTAGCGGCTTGATTGTGATGTTTCGTGTTGTGAGTATAGAAAAAGAGAATCTTTTCGTGCAAACGAGACACCTTAATTCTTAGTGTGACAATGCAATCGAGGCTAGATGTAGATATCTATTGGCCACAGCATCCACTTACCAACAGGTAGACTACGTGCCCGTTTGTCACATTTTTAATAGGATTGGGTTACAAACACAGTCCACCTGATGGTAGTGGTTGCTGTGGCCCATAGACATCTACATTTATCTTCGTTTGCGAATCAAAATGCAGATGCGTTGTCACCCGTGAGGACTAAGTTGGAATGCCTATTTTCCAGTAAAAGGGTCTCCGATTCTCTACACTCACCATACAATACACAGCAGTGTTAAGCTGCTATTTTACGCTGGTATTCTGTGAGAGCGTGGTCCTTCCCCGGTCAAGCCGACCCATTCGTGCTATAACTATACTACTTATATAGCTGCAGCATGGCTCTACCACGTACAAAACATTTATACTTCTAAAAAAAACATTACGAATTACCATGTTTATTAGTGGATACTAGCTGATAAATACAAAGGAAGAAAATCCCTTAAAAATAGCGTCGACAAAAAATACGGAATTCATATCGCAACCAACATAATCTTTGTACGAAGGATTATGTTGGTTGTCGGGAAATGTAACATATTTAATACTGATACTTTATCTAGGCCGTTAATTACGGCCTATCTTGACCTTCTAACGATGACTGTGGGTGAACTTTTATCAGAGTCTTTACGTGCGAGCAAACGGGATTATTTTGTACAAATTGTGTACGTACACGGTATAAAAAAGTTGAATCATTTTTATTTTTATATCATTATTTTATGGAATAAAAAAATATATCAAATACAGCCTGTATTGGATATAAATAAAAGTCCACTGCTGAATAAAGGCATCTCCCATGGATTGTCTCACAAGGGATTTTGCCTTAGTTGGCTCGCTTGACAACTTTTTATTATTTTGCATTGTTATCAGAAAGGTGCTGCCGCCCATCCCCTGGTTAAGTTTCCCTCCGTCCTCTTATGACACTCACGGGACGATATGGGATTGTAGATATACTTAGACCGCCGCTACACGGTTAAAAAACTCTTATATGTATGTTATATACTATGTAACTCAATATTTTATCTGTAATTTTTCAGTGGTAGTTAATTTGTACAAACACGTATTTGTTGTCTACTTCAACTCTCACTTATAAGCAGTGGTCTTTACTGCAAGGTAACATGTGTCTTTCTAAAGAAAAAGACCAGTTGTACATTTACATTTTTCATTTCTTTCTTTTCATTTTTTCATTTTCATTTCATTACAGTTCTTGTCGAAAGAGTACTGAGATTCTGCCTATACTCAACACCTTGCACTAGTCAAATTGCTTGATATCACCATGTTGAAATTTGTAGAAATTTGTGGCATTTTTAAATGGGTATCAGTCGTCAATCAGCAGTTAGAGCGACACCTCCTGGCGTAAATACGCAGAGGGTAACCTCTCTTAGGCACAAACTTTTATTTTTCTTTCTCCCACACACAGATTATTCTATACACAAATACGTACTTTATCTCTTTTAACAAACACCCCTTACGGATTGTCGTTGCATTTCGATTTTCCTCTTCACCAGTCCGTTAAAATCGACTGATGGATAAACACGGCACCCTAGACAGGATTTGCAATCGCATATTCCAACGTCTCGCACCTATGACGCTGCTCCCCATCATGGGTCTTTATATTTTTTGTATTATCATAAACAAGATGGTTATATAAAAGTTGGTAAAAAATGACTTCGCGTACATCCGCTCGATAAAATAAAATGATGTGTCTTACCTAGTTTGAAGAGCACCTCCCGCCCTCCCTCAATTGCGTGCACTATCATCTCTAAATTTGACATTCTAGCAGACTCTCAATTTGGCTTTAGAAAGGGATGCTCTACGGAAGATGCAGTTGCTGCGTTGAGCTCTCAAATTGTTAATACCTTAGATAACGGTAAAAAATGTCTTGCTGTCTTCCTGGATTTAGAAAAAGCCTTTGATACTGTATCAATCCCTATACTTATCAATAAATTAGAATGGATTGGAATCAGAGGTATACCTCTAAAACTATTAAAGGACTATCTCTCTGACAGGATGCAGACGGTAAGAGTAGGTCAATACTCTAGTAGTTATATCAATGTAAATTATGGAGTACCGCAGGGAAGCGTCTTGGGCCCTACGCTATTCTTAGTATATATAAATAATCTATGTAGTATGAGTATGAACAGGGGGAGAGTTTTCTCATACGCAGATGACACTGCGATGTTGTTTTGGGGAGACACGTGGGAAGAAGTGCAAGCGGAAAAACAATTAGCTAAGGTTGCTCGTTGGCTTGACAACAACTTACTCACTTTGAATGTTAGTAAAACTCAATTCATATGTTTTTCTATGACTAGTCGATCACAGCCAAAGGATGATTTTAGAATCAAAATACATAAATGTAACAATCCTGCCAGAGGTAGTAACTGTACGTGTACACCTATTGGAAAAGTTTCATATACAAAGTATCTGGGCGTTATGGTGGATCAGCGACTTTCTTGGTACAGACATGTTGAGTTAGTATCTAGTAGAATTCGAAAGCTCACTTGGATATTTAAAACTTTAAGACATGTTGCCACTTTACATCTTTTGAATCAAATATATGTAGCGCTTGCTCAGTCCATTATAATATATTGTATACCAATTTGGGGAGGTACTTACAAAAGTAAATTTATTGAAATTGAGAGAGCTCAGAGATGTCTACTAAAGGTTATGCATTTTAAACCGTACAGGTACTCCACTAGCATTTTGTATTCATCATGTGGGCTGATTTCGGTGAGGCAGTTGTACATATTACACACTTTATTGAAAAAACATAAGTCTTCGACCTTTGATCCTATTTACAGTAGTAAAAGAAGAAATTATAGCGTAGCTCCTATTTGGAGAACGAAAACCACCTTTGCGAAACATCAATATGACAAACAATCAGAACACTTATACAATCAGATTAATAAAATATTGCAAATATATCCATTAAAGACATAC
The DNA here is from genome assembly GCA_963668995.1 of Parnassius mnemosyne. Classification (NCBI taxonomy): domain Eukaryota; kingdom Metazoa; phylum Arthropoda; class Insecta; order Lepidoptera; family Papilionidae; genus Parnassius; species Parnassius mnemosyne. Next base: position 12,377,121 of record CAVLGL010000035.1, on the reverse strand, counting down.
GACTGTAAGAAAAAAATAATGCAGTGGCTTAAGACACTTAATTACGATCAAACTGAAGCTTTATTACAATTTATCTTATAACACATTCACTCACTGTCTTTTTTAACACATGCACACATGCACACACAAGCACTCGCACGCACACACAAACACACACACACACACACACACACACACACGCGCGCGCGCGCGCGCGCACACACACACATACAGACAGACAGACACACACATACCCTGTTTCTTTTTTGTTGAATGTATTTAGTTAAGGGAGGGCGAGGACCTTCTACCACAAGTATCTTTATACTTAAAAGAAGTCCTCAAACTTGTACTAATTTAAGAATATGTTGGAAACAATAAACTTTCATTTCATTCATTTCATCACCGTCACCACTAATACCAGCACCACTACTCCCTACATCACTACACTAGAAAAGACACACCACTGATGACAATATGACACGTGTTTCACCTTTACACGAGGCATCTTCAGGTAATCTAGACTCTAACCTGACCGCTAAGTGAGCGGCGAGCCAAAACAACTCCTATTTGTACAGACCGGTAACGCCTGATTCTATTAATTAATTAAGATGGTTATACCTAACGTGACCATTTAACCCACTTTTAAATTATGTATCCTGCTGTCCCCGAAATACATAAAATCACCCATGCCATTATTTTTGGTTCACACCGCGCGTACGAGTTTTACCAGCATAAATTGACGAAAAGTTATGTTAACTAGCCCAAAAAGTTACATTTAAATTAAAAGTTCCGAAGTGTTAATTTCATAATTTTAAAAGGGAAAAAATAAATAGAAATATTATCATCAATCAAAAGCCTCATACGAGACCCACGGGACGAAATAGAGCGATAGATTATTTTACGCCACTACAACTACGCAAGATTTGCATATTTTGCATACGATACAAGAATTTAATAATTTCTAGAACCATAAACAAAACCATACCATACATCAATATCACTCCCTCAATATCGAAAAAAATATATTACCCAATTTCGTCTGCCATTTTTGAAAATATAAATCAACACTCCCGTGATTTCTTTGGTTCCGAATGATTGGTGGCATATTAAATCGAAAACCTTTGTAGCCGTAAATTTCAGGTCAGAATAAGATAAAAAAGAAAATTATACTTTTATAGGGAAAACATTCCAATAACATTGGATATTATTATTTATGTTCAGGTTTTTCATTTGCTACTGAAAATAGGTCCTTCCATGGATTGTTTCATAGGCGGGATATTGCCATAGTTGCCACGACTGGCAGGCGAGTTGGCAACAAGAGTTTTTTATTATTATTAAATTGTGATTAGGAGATACTACTGTCCATCGCCTGTTTCTCTCTGTAGCCTCTAAGGCCCGTATTAATAAACATATCTCAAGATGCGGCTTAGGTTTACAATATCAACTTCGTGACGCACTGATTAATAAACGAAACTCACCTCTCAAGTGTATGTACTTGAGATGCTAAAATCTAAGTGCAGGCAGTACATGACTTGAGATCGTGATTGTTGACATGGTGATTATCTATCACAACGAAATTTAGTGCGATAACGATATTTTCGGTTACCAAAAAATGTATACCTATATGGCATGTTCCGATCTATTTAAGATACCAAATGAAAATTTTAAAAAACGATACAGATTTGGTCAAAAGTCAGTAATATATATTGTACCATTAATAAAAGACTCATTGGTGAAATATAGCAACAAAGGTTTTCTGATTTCCCCAGAAATAGCTATTGTATTGACTTAAAGCTTTTAGCCACAGCATCATTTCAGATATCTATGTACATATTGTATATTTATTAAATTATTTAAATTAATATAATACATTAAATTTAAAAGTAGGTAAAGTCGTGAATGCTCATCCACGACTTTTTAAGACACCAGGGTGGCGCCACTTAAAAATGAGGTGTAATATTTGACAGATATCATAGCGGGGAAGTAAATTTGTTCATAAATTGTAAAAGTGAATGTTTCTTTGTGTACTATTAGTTAAATTTTATATTTTTTGGATTAAGTATAAATAAACAAAACCACAGATATTCATGAAAGTAAAATATTCAAAATGTGCAAACAATTAAAGAGCAAACCATTACGGCATTGTTTGGTGTATTATTATAAATACTCTAAAACTGATAAAATTTTATTTAAAACTAACTTCTCTATTTTTTCTCAATCGGAGTAAATTCATTTCCATTATTGTATAAATAAAATTTTCCGCGTAATCAAAGATGTTTTAAGTGCCTTATCAAGTTCTTGTTTTCCAGTGTCAAAAATTATACTTAAGTTTTATATTTGACACTGACGCTGTAGTCGCTTAAATGCGTTAGGTTATTTGTACATGTTTAATTAAATAGTATACATTTAGTTCGTATTTAGAAATACATACACAACAATTTTAACAATATAAGATTTTCGTAAGTAGAAAACAACTTTTAAACGTGATACAGCTTTTTTCATAGAATTAGGGTGACAAACGAGGACACAGTCCGCTTGATGGTAAGTGGTTGCTGTGGCTCATATACATCTACATCTATCTTTGGTTACGAATCAAAATGCAGATGCGTTGTCACCCTTGAAGACTAAGATGGAATGCCTCGTTTCCCGTAAAAAAGGGTATCTGGTCTCTACACTCACCATACGAAACATAGCAGCGTTATGCTGCTATTTTATGCTGGTATTATGTGAGAGCGTGGTCCTTCCCTGGACGAGCCGACCCATTTGTGCTACAACTATACCAGTAATATAGCTGCAGCATGGCTCTAATAAAAACTCTATTTATTTACGTTTTATCAAAATAAATTTATTAAATAAATCTCACGATGTAGCAAAAACAAAATGCGATGAATGACATTCTAAACTTCAGTCTATATGACGGAATCGTTCACGAGATCAAGCCTTCAAGTCACAGAACGGCAATCCTACGTACAGCGTCTTGAGGTGCTAATCTTGGTAACTGAGATACTGTTTTTATGTATTTGTTATTTAGCATCGATCTTGAAATGCTGATATTGTAATGAGGGCATTACAAGGGCAATAACGCAGAGTACGCCTTTCATAACTATATCATAATCATAAATCATTTATATGCCTGAAATATGCTTGGTACACACCATATTTCAGGCAAATAAATGATTTTAAATTAAGTTAAAGAACAGCACATATTTCACCCTCATTACATGCATGCATTTGTAGTAAATTTAAAATAATTATTTGAATAAAATTACAATTATTAGAACTACTTGAATAACAATTTATAAGAACTATTTGAATTACAATTATTAAAATCTTTTAATTTTCAATTATTTGAATTACAGTGATTACAATTACATAAATTATTTAATTATTATAATAGACTACAGTCACAAGAAATAAAAGGAAGAGCCGATATCTTATTAGGTACCAAAGTGCTTTTATTCAAAAATTTTTAAAAGTATAGAAACTATCCTGGATTAACCATTCTCGCAAGGCACAACAGAACCTTTTATATCAGTCATTCCTTTGGGCAAAGAGTTATATATTAGAGGTGACATATAAGCACAGATTTTTTTAAACAGAACTGTTTAAGCTTCTATCTTCTAAGCTTAGGTTTAGGCATATTTAAGGGCCCGTGGTTAATTTTACGTTTAAATGTATTGTCGTTAGCGGTGAAAAGATGACTGTGGTATTTAACAAATTTAGCTGTTTCGTAGATGTATATGCAGGGACCAGTTAGTAGATTCTTAGATTTAAAGGTTGATTCACATGGTTTAGACCAATCCATGCCTTACAGTGTCCGAATGCATTTTTTCTGTGCTATAAACACCCTCGTGATGTCACAGGAATTTTGCCCAGACAACTATGCGATACCGTATAATGGAGCAAATGTAAGCGTGATATACCATAATAGAGGTATGTCTGCTTGTCACGTCTTTTACATTTCGAAGTGCAAAACAAACTTGTTTATTTTTATGTACAAATTATTAATATGTTCTTTCCATGAAAGATGTGTATCAAGAATAATGCCTAAGAATTTTGCGGTGTTTATATGTTTTATAACTGAATTATTAGTTTCGTTTTCTCAATGTTGTATCTTAGCGTTTTTTTGGTTCTGCAACTAATATTAAGGCCTTTCGTTATCCGAGAAATTCCGCCGGCTCTAAAACAATTTTTCCGTCTTTGTATGGGAAAGCAAAGTTTAAAGAATAATGTTAATTCTTCGTTAAATTCATTAAAAGCCACATTTTTATCTAATCTATTGAATATTTTAGGAAAAGTTATACTGCTAATGCACTCTACAAATTTACTAAGGTTATTTTAGCTGTAGTCACGTGTAGTTGTACAGTAATGTTTAGATTTTTTTTTAATTTTTTGGTTTCAAATTCAATTGTTTGAGCTTTGTCGTGATCCGAGAGACAGAAGTTGTGCATTCTACTTACCGCTGTTGAAATATTACTAAGGATGTTGTCGATACATTAATCAATTCGTGTTGTATCCTGGATAAGATGCTGGAGTCCGAAATTGGATATATTAAAAACACCGCAAATAATTAATTTACGTTGTTTGTGTTTGTGGCGTAGTTTCTATAGCGCTTTATTCATTTTGTCAAAAATTACATTTATATTAGAATTAGGAGTTATATAAATACATATAATAATTAGTTATATTTGAGGAGTTTCTAGGTCACAAATTTCGTAATGTTTTTCAATACATAGGTTATTAATATCATGCAATTCCACGCCTTTGAAGTCATTTCGTAATAAAATACAAGAACCCCCTCTTCGTTCCAATTGCCTAGAAAAAATGGTTGACAGATGAAAATTGTTTAGTGATAAAAATTGCTCCTCACCATTAATTATAAAATGTTCAGTGAGAAATACGGCGATAACAGGCTTGTTTGATTCATGTAGTTCATTAAGGCCTAATACTAGATCGTCCATTTTAGTGTGCTTTATTTTTACAGTGCTTTAAAGTATTAAACATGTTTTTCATACCATGTCTATTTAGTATTTCACTTTGCTTATAAAACATTGTGTTGTTGTACTTTAGATTTTAATTGGAATCTAATAATATTGCATAGTATTTACATATATCTTGGTATACATAGGCTGCACTAAAAGTATGCACTATAAATTTGGAATAGGGCAACGGAACCCAAGGGGCCAGCAGTTGGCTGACTTCATGGAGAAAGAGGGACTCTTTATGATGAACTCTTTCTTCCAGAAGCGGCCCCACAGGAAGTGGACCTGGTCGAGCCCCGACGGTTCGACAAAAAATGAAATTGACTTCATTATGACGACCAGACGACAACTGTTCAGTGATGTCTCAGTGATCGCGAGGGTGAAAACCGGCAGCGATCACCGAATGGTTAGAGGCACACTGAACCTAAACGTTAAGTTGGAGAGGTCTCGTCTAATGAAGTCAACGCTCCGTCCCCCTCGTGCTCTAATCCAAAGTCCCGAAACCTTTCAGCTCGAGTTACAAAACCGTTTTCAGTGCCTAGAAGACTGCAATGAAGTGGACGATTTGAATGACAAGCTCGTGGAAACTGTCCATGCGGTCGGAGCTAAGTTCTGCAAGACCCGCCGCAGAAGAACACAAAAACTCTCCGATCACACTCTTAATCTCATGGCTGTTAGACGAAAGTTGAAGCTACATTCTTCAACAGATTTGACAGCATACAGGCAACTGAACAGACAGATCTCCAAATGCATGCGGCGGGACTTACGCAACTTCAATACAGCTCGTATTGAAGAAGCGATTGAGCGGAACCAAGGCTCCAAAGTCTTTGCCAGAGATCTGTCTGCCAGAAAGCGCCAACTGTCAAAGCTGAAGACAGAATGTGGCAGCATCGTTTCCGGGGCACCTGAGATTTTGAGTGAGATTGAGAGGTTCTATGGGCAGCTGTACACGTCATCGTTGGAGCCGCACGCAAGTGTGAGTAACGATCCAAGAGCGAGTCTTATCCGACATTATTCCGATGATATCCCGGACGTCAGTCTGAGCGAGATTAGAATGGCTCTCCAGCACCTTAAAAACGGCAAGGCCCCAGGCGAGAATGGAATTACAGCGGAGCTTCTGAAAGCGGGTGGAAAACCGGTACTTGAAGTCCTTCAGAAGCTCTTTAATTCCGTCCTCCATGGTGGCATTACACCGGAGGCGTGGAGCAGAAGTGCGGTGGTCTTGTTCTTCAAGAAAGGCGACAACGCTCTCTTGAAGAACTACAGACCGATTTCCCTTCTGAGCCGCGTCTACGTGCTGTTTACGAGAGTCATTACGAATCGTCTCGCGCGCAGACTTGACGACTTCCAGCCTCCCGAACAAGCCGGTTTCCGAAAAGGCTTTAGCACCATAGACCACATACATACCCTTCGGCAAATTGTACAGAAGTCCGAGGAGTACAATTTGCCACTATGTCTGGCGTATGTGGACTATGAGAAAGCCTTTGATTCCGTCGAAATTTGGGCGGTTCTGCAGTCCCTTCAGCGATGCCAAGTTGACTGTCGGTATATCGAAGTATTGAAGTGCTTGTACAGTAGGGCTACGATGGCTATCCGAGTACAGAACCAGAGTACGAAACTGCACAACTCTTTACCGCTGCATTGGAAGATGTTTTCAAGCTTCTGGACTGGAAAGGATACGGTATCAACATCAATGGCGAGTACATCACTCACCTTCGATTTGCCGACGATATAGTCCTTATGGCAGAATCGCTGGAGGACCTAAGCACTATGCTCAATGACCTCAATAGTGTTTCCCAACGGATAGGTCTTAAGATGAACATGGACAAAACAAAGATCATGTTTAATGTCCATGTTACACCTATGCCGGTAGTTGTTGGGAACACTAAGCTCGAAGTTGTTGACGAGTATGTTTACCTGGGACAAATAGTCCGACTAGGTAAGTCCAACTTCGACCGAGAGGTCAATCGACGGATTCAACTCGGTTGGGCAGCGTTCGGGAAATTACGGCACATCTTCTCGTCAGGTATACCTCAAAACTTGAAAACGAGACTGTACACCCAGTGCGTGTTGCCAGTGATGACATACGGAACTGAGACGTGGTCCTTCACTGCTGGCCGGATGAGGAAGCTCAAGGTCGCTCAGCGAGCTATGGAGAGGGCTATGCTCGGAGTTTCTCTGCGTGATAAACTCAGAAATGAGGATATCCGCAGTAGAACTAGAGTGACCGACATAGCCCAACGGATTAGTAAGCTGAAGTGGCAATGGGCCGGCCATATAGCTCGAAGAACCGACAACCGATGGAGAAGAAAGGTTCTCGAGTGGCAGCCTCGTACCGGCAGGCGAAGAGTAGGGCGTCCCCCCACTAGATGGAGTGACGACCTGGTAAGATATGCAGGAAGTCGATGGATGCAGGTGGCTCAGGACCGTGCTTTGTGGCATTCTTTGGGGGAGGCCTATGTTCAGCAGTGGACTTGTGAAGGGCTGTAATGATGATGATGATGATGACTAAAAGTATCGGGAATGGAATATTTCCACTGTTACTGTCATATTAAAATATTTTTAATTGAAAAGTCCTTGGTTTTTTAAAATTGAATACCATTTATTTATTTAAAAAAAGATTCTCGGTCTTGTCACAAGGTTTTGTCAAACTTGTTTAGTCGTTGAGAAAATGGAATTGACTCGAGAAAATTCAAGAGCGATGATTGATTATGACTTTCGAAGTGGTTTTATACAAAAACAGTGTGTTGACCGGATGATTTCTTTATTTGGTGATGAAGCCCCATCCAAAACCACAATTTATCGCTGGTTTGCTCAATTTCAACGTGGACGTGTCAAGCTCAGTGATGATCCCCGTCAAGGTCGTCCAAAAACTGCAGTCACCCAAGAAAACTTTGATGCTGTGCGTAAGCTGATTAAGGAAGATCGACATGTGACATACCGCGAAATTCAGGCAACTTTAGGCATTGGCATGAGTTAAATACAAATAATATTGCATGAACAATTAGGTGTAAAAAAGTTGTTTTCCCGATGTATACCGCATACGCTCTGTGAAGAGCAAAAAGCGGCTCGCATTACTTGGTGCATCAGAACTCTCGAAAAATTCCACGCAGGATCCTCAAATGCTGTATACAACATCGTATCAGGTGACGACTCCTGGATATATGCGTACGAACCCGAAACAAAAAACCAGTCACGAGTTTGGGTATTCGAAAATGAGTTAAAGCCAACAAAAATTGTTCGTTCACGGAGTGTTGCAAAAAAATGGTGGCCACGTTTGTCTCCAAAACCGGCCATGTTACGACTATTCCTCTTGAGGGACAAAGAACGGTTAATACAAAATGGTATGCTAGCATTTGTTTGCCACAGGTCGTTTCTAAACTCCGTAAAGAGAACTGCAACCGCCGCATTATCCTCCATCACGACAATGCGAGTTCTCAGACCGCACACAGAACAAAAGAGTTTTTAGAGCAAGAAAACATAGAATTATTAGACCATCCGACGTACAGCCCCGACCTAAGCCCTAATGATTTCTATACTTTCCCTAAAATAAAGAATAAATTGCGTGGACAGAGATTTTCATCACCTGAAGAAGCTGTGGACGCCTACAAAACGGCCATTTTGGAGACCCCAACTTCCGAATGGAATGGTTGCTTCAATAATTGGTTCCATCGTATGGAATAATGTGTCAAGTTTCGCGGAGAGTACTTCGACAAGCAATAAATACATTTTTAAATAGTAATATTGTGTCACTTCCTTGATTCCCAAAATTTTCAGTGCCGCCCCTCGTATAGCAAGGTATTAAAAGTCTCAACTCTTGAGTTAAAAATGTTGTTATAACCATTAAATTTACAGGTAGGCAAACACAATACTAGGTTAGTTACTTAGATAGTTAGTTAGTTAAATATATCATAATAATGTACAGTTGTCTCAAAGTCATGTTCTCCTATAAAAATCAAACAGCAGACCTGTTAATTGAAGTTGTTAATATTATCGAGTAGCTGTTTAATTTCACAGTTTGTGGAAATATAATGCCATACATCATAATACGGAAACGTATTTAGCGCCAAGGTGAGAATATTATTTACTTTGTTACTACTTACTATAACGGACTAGTAAGCTGAAGTGGCAATGGGCCAGCCATATAGCTCGAAGAACCGACCACCGATGGGGAAGAAATGTTCTCGAGTGGCAGCCTCGTACCGGCAGGTGAAGTGAAGGGCGTCCTCTCGCTAGATAGAGTGACGACCTGGTAAGACATGCAGGAAGTCGATGGATGCAGGTGGCTCAGGACCGTGATTTGTGACATTCTTTGGGGGAGGCCAATATTCAAGAGTGGACTTGTGAAGGGCTGTAATGATGATGATGATACTAACTATACAAAGATTTTGACTTGGATGATTAACTGCTATCTGACCGGGATTAAATGGGGAGTGCCAGGGTACCACCGTTTGTAGAATTTTGCTTACCACTTCGGGCTTTATATATGAAGATGTGCCACAATTTCCATTCTCCCGTAAAGTATCGGTTGATGGACTGGTGGCGCCATCTATTGGCGGGTCGTTGGTTAACGTATACCGCCTAAGATCGATCAAACTCGTATTTTCTTCGTCATCCAATGTCAGCCTCAAGCTTCTTGACATCCTCTTCCTCGGCATTATCGCTCTCGTCCTGGGTTCTGAACAAATTCTATGATATATCTCTGATTTAAGTTTTTGTTTACTTAGAGTTTTTTTAACGACAAGTTCTCTTCGCTAAATTTTAAGTCCAGTTCCCAGTTGTTTTGCGAAACGTTTGAAATTGCTACATGCAGTAACACTTCGACGTCTGCAATTTTAAAAGTGCTGTTTTGGTGGCAACTTTATTATTCGCTTGAGCCTATACCAACTCAATTAGGTTATATTGGCAATGGTAAGGCGGTAAGCGAAGCACTTCGTGTCCTAACTCCAAAGCTAACTGATCCAATATGTATATTTTTTCAGGTCGGTTCCGTTGCACCTGTTAAATTTTGTTTGTATATTCAACTAAATACTTAAATGAAAACAAATGTATTGCAAACTTTAAATACTAAAATCTGATATACCTTTTGTAATTGTTCCGGCTTGAGCTCACTATCACTAAACTCAATCCCGTGTTGGCGGAGTCACTCCTGAATTTCACTCTTTTTGTTAGCTGATGTCGGTGCCCGATTTATTTGCTGCGAATGGTAGAGTGCGTTGCCCATTATGATGACTGACGGTTCTTCAAGACTCTGCAGCAGCTTTGTAAACCAGTCTGTGAAGCCTTCGGCAATCATTTCTGAATGGTAGTACGTTCTGAGACTTCACAGCACGGAATACCCATCTGACTTCGGGTATAAAGCCATATTTTGCGCAGCCTGCATGGCAAACTGAAACAGCATAATTAAATGAATATCATATTTTGTATAAAATTATTATTAAGTCGTATTTCTTACATAAAAGATGAAAGAATATTTACTAATTAGTCTGCCCGCTTTCCTGTTTTAGTGTTTATGCTGCCTTGTCCATCCTTGTCTAGCCAAATTCGTTTGCGGCTGTGATTTTGGTTCACCCATGTCTCATCTAAATAAATTCTTTGTTGGGTGTCTTCACTATCTCTCAGGGTCTTGAGTTTTCTCAGTAATTGTAGGCGCGCACAAACGATGTCAGTCCTTTCCATCAATTGCTCACGACCATCTGGAGCTTGTGTATACTCGTACCCAAATTCTATGAGTATTTTACGCATAGACTCGTCAATTCTTTCTTTTGCTGTACTTAAAGTTTTAGCCGTTGAAGGATATTTACCGTCGCGATAAAACGATGACACTAATTGATTAATTACAATTTTTTCAAAGTCGTCTAACGCAGTTACTGTACAAGGCCGATAGACGCTTTCTCACAGAGAGCCAAGTTTTCCTTTTATACACTCTTTTTTAATTTTGTCGACCGCTCTAACACTCACACCACATATCGCCGCAGCAAGTTCACGGGAACGGCAGAAATTAACACTTTGTAACTTTTCGAGATCTATTTTCATTTCAGCGAAAAATGTTAAAACATTGTTGATAACAACACGTGCTTGTGCTGGTATATTGATGCCAACAGGCAAAATATTATTTTGAATAAACTCTGCCGTTTTGGTACAAAACAAAGGAGTAGCCATTGTGTCACTAAAAAAATTCAGAGAGTGAACGCGCAAAAACAAATTTCTCTTCGATATACGTACTAAATTATCATTGAACTAATTTGCAGGTATTAGGCGAGGGTAATAATGGAAAACAAATGACTCATAACATAACAATGTCGCACCTGCCTTTGTTTACCGCATCGCGGCCGTGTACCTGCCTTCGATGATTCATTTGTTGTTATCGATAATAACGTCATGTTTACCTCCACAGAACATCGAACTAAAACAGACTATATAGTAGTTCTATATTAACTAACAATGTAATTGTTTCAGCTGAAGAATGTAAGAATAAATGGCGTAATTTACGCGACAATTATAGAAAAAATCAGAATAAGAAGAAAACCTGAAGTGCGTCTTCCGTTTCAAAGTATGACGACGAAAGACTTAAATTCATAAATGACAGCTTTGAAGAGAGAGAGTCTATTTTTAATTTAAATCCCGGAAATGTTCTTGAGGTTGATGAAGAAAACAATTTGCCAGTAGAGATATGTTCAGGTAAACCAAGTTGTTCTACGTCGAGTTCAACGCCGAATTCACCATGTGAATCTATTTTACAACAACCATCGCAAGAAGGACATTTAATAACACCAAACAAAACTCAAGGTACATCACAAGTGAAAAAGAAAAAAAGAGACAGCCTTGTCGAAGAGTTTAGAAAGAATAGAAAAGAAAGAACAAACATGTTGAGACAAATTACAGAAAAAGGCAATACTCCAGTACACATATTCTTTAGAAGTATGGCCGACGTAGTTTGTCAATTTCCTCCGGACAAAATAGCTCAAATCAGATCACAAGTTTGTAACATCGTTACTGAAATGGAATTATTGGTCTTGGCGCAACGAGAGACACCATCCCCACAGCAATCATTCAACATACCACAGCAACCAATCCACGCATAAACTTGCAACGAGAGACACCATCCCCTCAGCAATCATTCAACACAACACAGCAACCAATCCACGCATACAACTCGCAACGAGAGACACCATCCCCACAGCAATCATTCAACACACCACAGCAACCAATCCACGCATAGGACTCGCAACGAGAGACACCATCCCCACAGCAATCATTCAACACACCACAGCAACCAATCCACGCATACAACTCGCAACGAGAAACACCATCCCCACAGCAATCATTCAACATGCCATAGCAACCAATCCACGCATACAACTCGCAACGAGAGACACCATCCCCACAGCAACCATTCAACATACTTTGATCTTATACCGAGTTACTGTTTTCGATTTTTTATTTCGATTTGCTCGTCGATTTATTATTTTTAATGTAGTGGCGGCGTTAGTTCCACGGCCTTATTTTGTTACTTAAACAAAGTCAATATTGCCAGTAAACAAAATAATATGATTATGAATTGTTTTATTTAATTACCGAAATAAATTCATTTAACTTACCTTAACGTTAAGAATCTTTTTTCTTGTGCCGTAATAGCAAAATTCCGTTTTCTGGTTCTAGGCTGTGTGTCACTAATATCATCTTTTATGGCCATTAAAATCTTGTTAAAGATCTCTCTTGAAACCCGAAAGTAACCCATGAATTTTTCTTCACAATCAATTAAATGCCTTTTTATTAAGGTTTCGTAACAACCTTCACTCCTCCGTTGTAAAAACATGTTCCTCGGACAGTCTCTTTGTCTATTCAGAAGCAGTAAAAATTCTTCTTCTTTCTCCTCTTCTAGCAAAGCACAAATTACAGAAAAATTGTTCATGTTCACGTCTAACTTGGTAGCTGCGGCAAAATCAACTGACCACCTCTCCGCAGGGACGGTAAATGCTGCGTCGTGACGCTGCGTTGGGGCGCATACCGCAACGTTGTGCGTTATGATCACCAAACCAAAGATTAAGATCGAAGGTTCTCGTAATAGGCGTCCACACAGAACGCGCGCTGTTCTCCCGTATAGCGACTCATGGTTACTAAAATTAAAATAGCCGCGCTACGCACTGATACCTCCCCGCACCCCTCCTTCATAATGTTTAGAAATAAGGGCAGTTTAAAAATTAATTTCTTTCTGGGCCACTATGCACTATTTTAAAGACGTATTTGATATTGGTCACTCAAATTATAAATTATTTTTAGTTTTGTTTATGTTTTTTTATATAGGAGAGGGAGCAAACGAGCATGCGGCTAACCTGATGGTAAGTGACTACCGTTGCCCATGAACATCTGCAACACCAGAGGAATTGCAGATGCGTTACCGGCCTTTTAAAAAGGAGTAGGCTCTACTTAAAGGTTCTCAGTGTCTTTAGGCACTGAGTTAATAAAACGTTGTAAAGTCACTTCTTCTTGATATTTAGCTTAGACAGCACTTTTAAATCCGAATTGGCCCTTAACTTCCTATTTTACTATAAATTACGAGTTAATACGAAAGAAAACTATTTATAATTAGTTTTAATGTGTGGAGCACTTGTTTACGTGGCTAGTAGCGCCATCTCCTCCTGAATTAATCGATGAGTAACGTTTATTAATACGGGCCTAAGAACACCGACGTCACGGGTGATATGGGATGGTGGGTTCTCTTACACCGCTTCTATAGGTCCCGTCACGTAAAAAGAACGCTGGCCTTGTACCTGCGCACTGAGCGATTTATCGATCAAATTGGTGGTACGAATGGGGCGCGACGGGGAATGCTCGCCATTATTACTGTGCGCCCACGCTATTGGTTCGTCATATTTCCAGCGCTTTGTTCGCTCCAAAAATAGATGCTCGACGATGGTTTTAAAAAGGAGGGAAAGAAAATATTTATATCTATTGTTTATGACTAAGCTAGTGAACGAAAAGTTAAATATTATGGGAGAAGGTGAATGGAGAAAATTGTGCAGAAAAGTTAAAAGTATTGAGGAAGAATACCGAAAAAATTACCATGTGGTCAATCTGATGACGGAAACATTTATCATTCGCATTGATGATGATGATTCTGATGATGGAAGCTCGAGCGAAGATGAAACTGATGATGAAGCAGCACCCAGTAACACCAACACACCATCGCCATCTGGCTTCCATGTGACCCAAGACGATATAATGGACGGCGAGTCACCCTTAGCTTAAATTTTCTTGTTACAAACTACTTTATATTTTACGACAGTTATATATGATAATTAAGTTTCTAGTTTAAGTTTTTTTGTTATTATAGTTTTTAATATTATATGTAATAAAATATTCAAACCTCTTCCAAAGTTCTAGTAGCTAGTAAAGTACCTATTATGATTCTACAATAAAACAATCAATTACTATTATATTAGAAAACAATAGCCTAGTACCATGTAGTACTTTAAAACGCGACTGTACCCATGCGCAGACACACCCCCTCTACTGTCGCTTAGCGTTCTTTTTACGTGATGGGACCTGTACATGACAATTCAGATTAATTAAAATTAATTATTCATAATTTTTATACATTCTTAATAGACTTCGAAATCTCCTATTCTTCTTCAGTATCAGCTCGTAACTGTCTGGTACCCAAGTTCGACCCTATATGAATCACATATTGTTGGTGTAGTAAATTATTAGTAATTACGGCTTTATGTAATATAGTGAACCCCTTTTCGTATACCGAACTATAGCTTACCAATCACATTACAGTGGGCCCAGAAAAGGTTGGTTAGACGAGAGTAATATTTTTACTTACGTTAACCTTTTAATGTGTGATTATATTTCTTGATTTTACCGGTAGGTGGCGCTATTTTAGAGATAAATCCGAAGAATGTTTTTATCAAAAACATAAGTTCTTAAGTTTGTAGTTAGAAAGAAAGTCACGCTTTTTATAAAGTTAATAAACCAAAAATAGAACCATTAAATGCCATTAAATCATTAAAAAAGTAATAATAAACAAGTGAAACAATCTGTAGATAGACTCTAGATCACTGCATTGACGAAAACTAATTTTACTCATTTTATCGTTTTTTCAAAAATTAAAAGTGCTAAAAAATATGATTAATTTTTTAGCACTTTTAATTTTTCCAGAGAACATCAGTAAAACTTGTTTAATCGTGACACGTTTTTGCTCTAAAGATACTGGGATTACGGGTGTAGAAGTTGGGTTTGTAACTTTTTTTTAAATTAAATTAAACTTGTTGTAGAATAAACGCTTAGTTATAAATGCTTAAATAACTATTCTACTATTAATAAAAACATTAGCGTCATTCCGTTTTCAACTTTTCTAAATTAAAGTTCTTTTTAAGTATGCGCAAGTTCAGGAACGGAACAATTTTAATTGCTGCGAAGCTGCTTTAATAAAATAGATCTAGATTACTATCAATGAAATATCTTTTTAAAAGCATTCTGATTTAATTACTATTATAAAAATCATGCATTGCGTTTGAAACTTTACTCTTTTTTAATTATTTGCGAATTATACAAAAAGTGTTTCAAAAATCACTTAAAATGTGAAAAGGGTTTAATTATTTTAATTACATATTAATTGTTTTTTATAAAGCTGCATATTTTAAAATTAAAATATGCATTTTTTTCTAGTACAATTGCAGTTTCTAATTTATTTCTAAATTAAAATTATATATATATATATATATATATATATATATATATATATATATATATATATATATATATATACATACATACAAACATATATATAATATTAATGACACAGACCTATAAATTGTTGAATGATAATCATACAGAAGAAAATTTTGCTAATTTATCTTGCTCTTGAAATAATATTCTAATATTTTTCTTATTTAATTTTAAAATTAAAAGCATACACTTGCAACTGCTGCATCAGTGTCTGATACTGCGATTTTCAATGTGCTTGCTAAGCGTAATGTTCAACATCGCCGTATAAAACAACTATAGCTAAAAAGGGAAAGGCCAATGTTCAGCAGTAGTCGTATAAGAATCAATAAAGAAACATAAAAATCTTATCTGTAAAATAACTGGTTAGGAAATACATTACAAAACAAAAAAAGAAACAAAATGTTAAAATTATTTTATCACTATCATCATCAGCTTGCGGCAGTCTACTGCTGGGCATAGGCCTATTCCTTTTGTCGCTCCAATTAGCCACGTCATTAATATTAATTAAAATTTCCATTACTTTTCCTTTTTGCATGCTGTACTTTATATCCGAAAAATTGGACAAACATTTGTGAATTTAGGGCACGTAATATTAATTTCGCAAACTTTCTAGCGAGCTTTGCAGTTGGAATAGAATTTTAGTCGCTACGTATGAAACTTTTCACTTTATAATTTTGCCATTATGTTTTTAAATTTGGACAAAAATAACTTGTGGAATATCAATTCATTCCTTACCGGAATGTTTTAAGAACCAAATTTAAATTATGCCAAAATGTTTAAGCGGTTTCCATATCATTATGAACTTTTTCTGATTATTATTTCAGTAATAATGGATAAAGTGATAATCTATTCACATACCAAAATGTATATTTCTATTGAAACTAGACAAAGACATAATGTTAAAATAATAATGTTAAAATCATCAACGTCATCATCATCATTATCATCATTACAGCCAGCAACAAGGTCGCACATGTATGAAACAACTGAAGTTAACAACTTTCCTAAACAGCAGTTGTCATCGAAATATTCGAGCTTAGGAAGCACTACGAAGTTCTTGTGTCCTTCGACAGATGGCGAGTTTACCACAGATAGAGAAGGACATTGTATAAAAAGAGCTATTATAATATCAAGGATGATAATAAACCCTGGGAATTAAGTCATCACTACCAAGCTATTTCTTAATTATTTGTGAGATGAATTGTACAATATAATATATTGTACAATTCATCTCACATAAGGAAGCTTTGTGTAATAATTATAGTAATAGTCTATCCTATCCACGAGTAGATTACTCATATAAGAATGGTAAGCAGATATAGATAAACTATATTATCACTGCTCACGGCTGTGGCGCAGATATCCCTTAATTTCTCAGAGAGTTTTAGGGTAAATAAGTGTCCGCGTTGCCCCATTACATATTGGCGGACTTTACATGTCTTCGTTTTTTTTTTATTTCTCTGAAATAAAAGTTTCTTTCATCGCCGAGCACGTGGTAAATCAAAATTGCATTTAACAATTTCGTTATTGCTAGCCGTATAGTGACGGTGTAATAATAATCATTTCCCGCTATTTAGTAATGTGGGTGTCGTAGCAGGCGATAGAGGGAAAAAGATCAGGAGATGGACAGCAGCGTCTTAATAATAATAACTAAAAATAAAAATTGCGGTTGCGAACCCGCCTGCTATATATACGACGAAACTATGACGAATATGTATCTCCCTTATGAGGTTATCTTTGGGGAAGCCTATGTTCAGCAGTGTTATAGAATTAGGGTGACAAACGAGCACACAGTCCACCTGATGGTAAGTGGTTGCTGTGGCCCATAGACATCTGCATCTATCTTCATTTGCGAATTAAAATGCAGATGTGTTGTCAGCCGTGAGGACTAAGATAGAATACCTCTTTTCCAGTAAAATGGGTCTCCGGTTCTCTACACTCACCATACGAAACACAGCAGCATGAAGCTGCTATTTTACGCTGGTATTCCGTGACAGCGTGGTCCTTCCCCGGTCGAGCCGATCCATTTATGCTACAACTATACTATTAATATAGTTGCAGCATGGCTCTACCACGAAAAAAACGACACATGCCAAGGCGGACGAGATGCGGCACGTGCCAAGGCGGTGCGACACAAAAACGACCGTATCTAAGCGAACATACTATAAATTTTTTTGTCTATCTGTCGCTTATCGTTTGATCTGTACTATATCTTTTCACCGAATCTTAAGTATAAGGAGTTGGAAAGGGATGATTAATTTTATATAATTATATAGTGATATGATTGGTGTACTCATTTAAATTCATATATAACAAAAAATACAGAAACAGGTATCATATTTAGAGAGTAAAGTTGACAGTAATCTGAATCATATTATGACCCTGCGGGCATAGTTTCATACTCTCACAGAAGTGCTTTATAACAATAACTTTAATATATTGTTACGTATTTTTTTCAACAAATATTTAAACAATTATATTATTTACTTTCTCTTGAGAAAGCATTTGATAAGGTTGTAAGGAAGAAAATGTGGGAACTGTTGCCGGGGTATGGTGTGGATGGCCGATTGCTAAGGGCTGTGCAGTCTCTTTACTGTGACTGTAAAGCCTGTGTGCGGGTAGGACATGACCTGTTACCCATGTTTAGCGTCCAAACTGGCGTAAAACAGGGTTGCATCATGTCTTCCTGGCTGTTCATACTGTATCTCGACAGCTGTTTACAGAAGCTGAAAGATAGCTATTTGGGTGTGAAATTGGGTGACATTAAAGTAAATTGTCTACTGTATGCTGATGATGCAGTGCTTATTGCACCATTAGAGGCAGAACTGCAGGCATTATTCACATGTATGAATGAGGAATGTGAAATTAAAGGTCTCCGTTTGAATGCTAATAAAACTATGGTTCTGGTATTTGAAAGGGACGAAGAGAGAACGAAGTGTGAAATATGGGTAAATCAGGAATGTCTAGAACAGGTAAATGAAATTTTATACTTGGGGAGTGCTTTTAGCCGGGATGGAAGATGTGATTTAGATGTGGACAGGCGTGTCGCTGCCGGGAACAAAGTCAATGGTGCCCTGACTGCGTTAGTCAAAAGGCAAGGCGTAGTGAAGAGTGCACGCCTTGCAATACATAACGTAGTGTTGGTACCGACTTTGTTATATGGTAGCGAAACCTGGGTATGCCAGAAGAAACATAAAAGCAAGTTGAATGCAGTGCAGATGCGATCTCTTCGTAAAATGTGCGGCGTTACCATGGCCGACCGAAAGCGAAACGAAGAGGTTCGCAATATGGCAGGTATGAAAGATGACCTTATCACAAAAATTGATAAGGGCGTGCTTCGATGGTTTGGGCACGTTGAGCCAATGAGTGAAGACCGAATGGTGAAGAAAATATATAGCGCGAAAGTTAATATTAAAAGGTGTCGAGGTAAACCGAGACTAACTTTCGAAGACCATGTGAGCAAATTGCCCGAAGAGGGGAGGGTCAAGACTACTCGGATACCTAGACGTGCATGAATGAAGAAGATAATGAATCTGAAAGAAGCGAAAGAGGTATAAGGATAATAGAGGTGTAAGGATCGTGACACTTGGCGATCTGTTCTCTCTGGCTACCCCGTCAGGGATTGTGCGTGGAGATAAGTAAGTAAGTATATTATTTACACACTATTTGGAAGGAAGATATTATATATAATGTTATATTATAATGATTGTAAGCATACAAGCGTGTGCAATTACGATCAACGCGTTAAGATAATGGTGACAATTTGTATTTAGTGTGCTGTTACACGTAAATGTGTCACGTTAAAGACATTTGTAACCATAACGCCGCCGTAATCCATATAACGGGTTTCATATGCCTTAGATATTAGCAAGCATTGCCTTAATACAATTTCGTGTATACTAGGTGCAAAGTATCAATAGTTATTTTATTTCGATCTATAATTATCAATTCATAAACTTTTCTTCTGCTTCCGTTACATACTCCAACAAAAATTAAAATAAAATGTATCTTCTTATTTCCGAAAAAAAATCACAGTACGCGATCAACCTGGTTTTGATGGCACTAATGAAATTAGTAAATTGCAATTGCTGATTTATCACGTGCTTGGCAATGAAGGAAAACATCGTGAGAAAATCTGCAAGTCAGAGAAATAAAAAAAATATTCTGAAGACGTGAAATTTATAAACAAGCATTGGGTTGGTGCGGCGGATGTTTCCTTGCCCTAAAACCCTTACAGAAATAAGAGGAGGTCTTTTCAGATGTCCTCAGGGTTGTGTCGTATTAGAGACAGTAGCTTTACTTTACTACCGAAAGACCTCTTTAATAAAACCATACTAAATAGTAGCTAGAGAAAGTTATTTTTCCAATACAGATTTGGAGATACAATATTTGAACTACGTAGATAACGCCAGCTGGTACAGCTTCGTCAATAGGTGTCAGTACACACTGTAGTAAGAAACACCGCAGCTGCCGTCGGCTAAAAACCAAATCAACTTCTGTGAGATTTCTTATAATGGTATTGAAATGTACTCTTTATATCGTTTTACCATTTTTAGTGTTTCGTACCTCGAAAAGTAAAAAAAAAACAATAAGATCACTTCATCGTCTGTCCCTCTGTCTGTCAATCTGTCAAGACTTTTTTCTCAAGCACGGGTAGAGGTATAAAGTTGAAATTAATATCAAATAGTGAGTTCTACGGGTTGTTTTATTTATTTTTATTTATTTATTCTTTATTGCATTCCTTAAAACAAAAGAATACAAAGGGCGGACTTAATGCCTTGAGGCATTCTCTACCAGTCAACCCATGGAGTGGTGAGAATTTGACGTAGGTGCGACAATATAGAATAAAATAACAGTACACAAAATAATAATTAACTACATAATACATACAATTTACTAATAAATAAACTATACATACTTAAATGACGTATACAAACATATATACAAATATATACATACAAATATACATACAAATATACATACAAATATACATATTTAAATACATATTTAAATACATAATATATAATTAGTACATACAAATACCTATGAATATATGCGTCTGTTTAGCAATACATATCAAATGGATGAATCAAGTAAAATGCTTTGTCTTCAATAGATGGTTACGGACCAATTTTTTAAAAACATACTTGTTGGATGTTTTTCTGATGTCATCGGGCAAGGAGTTCCAAAGGCGTGTAGCCTGAACTGTGAAGGAGTTGCCATAGAACTCGGTGAAGTGAACAGGAATACAGATTTTGTTGTTAGAAGAAGAACGTAGGACCCTATCATGAGATGAGGAGAGATAGTGAAATTTACTCTTAAGATAAGAAGGCGAAGATGGGTCATTTAAAATGGAAAAAAGAACAAGCAATATTCTGGAATTGCGCCTCTGACGGATTGTAAGCCAATTTAGCTTAGATCTATATTGCGAAATATGGTCATACTTACGAAGCCCGAAAATAAATCGTATACAGTTGTTAAGAAGGCGTTCCAGTTTGTTCAGAAGATCTTGGGACAGATCTGGGTAACAAACATCTGCATAATCAATTATGGGTAATATGAGCGAATGGACAAGCATGATTTTAGTTTTTGTGGGAAGAAAATGTTTTAGACGATACAGAGAGCATAAGGTGGCAATGACTTTACGACTCACTTCTGAAACCTGGGTTCTCCAATTCAACGTGCTGTCGATATGTAGGCCAAGATTTTTAACAGAATTACTGAACGGAATTATAATACTATCATAATAAATTGGAGGTAAATCTGCCAGATTAATCTTGGCTAGCATTCTTGAGCTACCCACTAGTATAGCTTGGCATTTCAAAGGATTGACCAAAACTCCATAACGAGTAGACCAATCTTTGATAGCTGATAAGTTGTCGTTAAGTTTTTTGATCCCATTATGTATATCCTCAAATTCAGTTGTTATAAGTTTAAAAATTCTAGGTCCCAAGTTATGTTACATATTTTGATACACTGCAAAGTTAAGTTTGCTTTTCTATATGATTTATCTTTTAGTTTGAAAAAGTTAAGTGATTACCTTACCACCGGGATACCAGGGGTGGTTTTTTGATAATCGAATATTTTTACAATGGAAAAAATAATCGAACATTTTTTCCATTTGAGATGCCTTGTTATAATATATAAGAAACATGTTTGATCCATGAAGAGATGAGGATTCTGTTCATGAAATCCTATTCAGAGAATAAACAAAAAATACATCGCATAAAATAAAATTCTAAATATTCAATTCTAGCTTTACCATCAATCGTAGTATCCTTCTACGAGACGCAAGTGTGTACAATCTTGATTGTGAATGTGGACTATCTCATATTATATAGGCAAAGCAAAAAAATCGAAAACTCATTTAAGCTGACGTTAAGCATCGACACTCCAGGATGTCTGGTTATCAGAAGTTAAAATAAAAACAATAAATTTACGATCATAGTTTTATTCAATGCTGATTGCTAATTGATCGTCCTTATTTTAATGAAAATTAAAATAAACCGTATAATACGTAATAATAAAACATATTTGGGTAGATGTATGTATAAATAAATTAAAGTATTGACTTGAAACCGAGTAATTTGTAGAGCGATAACCTAAATGAAAATAAAAATAAAACTTTGTGTAAAATTAAATGGAAACAAGACTAGGGAATCGTTATAAATCAAGTTTCCTTCTCACAATTTATAAGATAGTGTTATTGTCATCAAAGAGATCGTTCCGTTTTAATAACGGTTTCAGTAGAATCGTCCGATGAGACGTGCTTTTGAATTTAAATCGTTTCGTGTCAAAGAAGTTTTTTTACTATAATTTATAACTCGAACGAAAAGACTCGTTAAAAATAAATTCACCTAAAATGGCGTTATTTTTTTACCACACTGTTACTCTGTAAGATTTTACGTGATAGATTTGTATTATATCTGAAAGAGAAGCAATTATTTTAACTGAATATGTTTTTTGCAGTATTAGACGAATCATCAGCACAAAGAAGACAGCATATTACAACAGTTTACTTGATTGTAAGTTGATATGATTACTGATATATACGAGTAACTGTATCAAATCTTTATTAAAAGTTTAATGTATAGCTGTCACCTATGAGGTCTAAGCTGGAGAGCCATGTTACCATTTAAAAGGTTTCCGGTTCTCATCACTTACCTAAAAAAAAAACTCATCACTTACAAAACAAAAAGAATATGCTCACAAAATCGAGTTCCGGTCTCTGATGCTGTTGTCGCGTTTTTTTAGTACGTCTCAACTGCTTACGGATGCTAGAATAAATAGCCCCGATGCAATAACACGAGAGAGAATAGCAGCCCAAATGCTTGAAGTGTGAAGCAGGTTCAATTCTTATGTACAAGTAATTGCTAGATGCCTCAGTTATGGCTGTTTTTTCATGTAATATTGGACAAAAACCCTCCTCTATGTCTATACATAATAATTAAATTGAAGAGTCTGTCTGTAATATCGAAATAACTGGATTTTATTGAGCTAAGAGTGTTATTTGTAGGCCATTAAGACATGAATAATCATTAAAAAAAATGATCTGTCCGTCCGTCTGTACGAGCTAATCTTCAGGGAAAATAGAAAACGTGAGGTCGCGGTATATTCGACAATGTAAGTAATGTATTTGATTTGATGCAGGTATGTTTTTTATTTACCTTATTATTATTTATATTTATATTATTGGCGGGGTCAAAGTCGGGTTATGTCGTACTCGCACTGACTAAAATCCAATGGTGTTCCACGTTCGCAGCACATTAGCAGGGCCACGAGAACGCTTAGGCACACATTCGTAGCCCCAACAGCGCCGGCCGCCCCATGGCAGCCTCTCCGAGTGGGCACTTCTCCTCCTCCTTTTCCTTCTCAGGTAAGGCGCACCAGGAACACAAGGCCCTTCGCGGCATCAAACTTCACCTGCATAACCCCACCCCCGAATCCGAAACGCGGGGGCCATGGAGCCAGGAAAATCTAACACTCGGAAGCACTAGCTTTCCTGACCTCAGCGGCGGATCTGGTACGGGTCAGGTAGGAAGTGCGGCGCATGATACCAACACTCCTTTCCCTCCGCGGCCCCACCACCACTGCATCAACGGTGCGCCCCCGCCAGAGTCGCGGAGGATAGATAGGGCGAGTAGCATATCGCTATTCCAATACTCCTTTCTCCCGCGAGGGAGAGTACACCCCTCTCGGCGCAGCCCACGAACACTCATCGGAACTGGGCTCGCCACGCACACTCGGAGTGGCCACCTCAGGCCGGCCCTACGCCTTGTGCCAGCCAAGTGGGTTCCTTTTTGTTCACCACGGGTGACCAAGCCACGGCTACAGTAAGGAAGAGACCAAAATCAGCAGTTTTTTGCAGCAAGAATCATTTTTATTGAGGCAGGCGTTGAAATCTCTCATAAGAATAATATGACCGTCAACAGGACTAAAATCAAAAAGGATTTTGTCAAGCGTATCGCAATATTATATGTGCAATGTGCATGTTAGAACTGTAAAAGACCACCGGCAACATTTTTACATGATAAAGATATTTCGATAAAAATAGTAAATAGAAGAGAATCTTTTATATTTATAAATTTAAATCGCATTAAAAATTTAAAATATTTTATATGTCTACCTGTACTCGTATCAATAGAACCTCTAAAACAATGTCCATTTTACTAAACATTATTTACACAGGTTTTAAATGCTGGAGGTGGCAGAACCACGCTGCACGCTCACGCGATGAGGCATACAATGGTTGCAGCATGTATGGTTCATCTCGATTGAAGAAAGATCACGCCTGCACAGAATATCAACGTAACAGTGGCGTAGCAAGAGGGCCCAGAAAGGCCATGGCCTCAGACGGCGGAAATTAGAAGGCGGCATTTTCGGTTTGGTTGTCGCTTCTTCAAGCTATATAACCCGCTTATTGCCACTTCAGTTTACTAAGCCATTGGTAAACTTAGAAATGAGGATATCGGTTGTAGAACCAGAGTAACCGACATATCCCAACGGGAACCATATACAAAACAAATATTTAATACAAATAGTATCACCATGGAAGGATAAATTGTGGTTAAAATTGTTTCAGACAGTCCTTTTAAATTTATATTTCAGCTGCACCTTTGCAGCTCCATTAAAGTTGTAAACGTATAATGTACTTTTTCGCGAAGTTTTTCATTCTAGTTTAACTTCTTAAAAATATATTCAGTCTTTAAATAGTTGACTTTACATAAATATAATGTAGCCGTAAAAATACGAATAAGAAATTTTTATCCAAACATTTGTTATCCTTTCTACGAGTTCATAATTTTATTTGAAAAAAAAGCAAATATCGAGTAATCTTTTCACATAACACACCAGTAAATGGAATTGTGTTTGAATATGGATGTATGAGACAAAGTCGTAGCCTGTCTATCTATTTATATATTTAAGCACGGCGTATGTCAAACGGCAGGGCTGATTTTCATTTAAATCGATTCAGTTTATTCAAGGATACCGTTTCAGCTAACCGTGCTACGTCGTTCAATACAGAGTAAAGATCACGATTGCTACTTGTTAGAAGAAGGAAAAGAAAGAAAGAAACGTTAATTGCAACAAACAACAGTGCTATCACTTACTGCATATAACTTTTAAGGGTTTATGTGATCATTAATTCATTCATTACATTCTTTTTAAAGCCCATGCTCAAAATAGGCCTCCCCCATAGATTGCCTCAGGGAGTATCAGTAGCGCCACTGCCTAAAGGTGTGTGTCGGTTCAATTATTGCACAGTAAAATGATTATTGTTTTGTTTTTAATTAAAAAAAATTAAAAAAGAGATGATGTATGATGATGCACATACTTTAGTGCTATTAAAAAATTTCATGATTTAAAATCGTCTTAATTATATGTGGTGCCGATTTCCTTACTCTCTACAACCAAATTTTGGTTGGCTGAATCATACATCATGCACGCACCTGTGGTCTGAAAAATCTAGTGCTTTTGCCTGTTCTCGAAGAAATTGTCCCGTACTGAGTAGTGCTAGAATGCTACCGATGGTGAAGCTGCCGATATGTTCTTCCGTGGTCGAATCATTATAGAGTAGGAATGAGACGTATTTATTGTAAAAGAAAAAAACAATGAGTTTTCAAATTACCAAATTGGAACTCATGTGTCTAAACCCGAACAATTACATAATAAATAACAGTAAGCTTAGTAGGCGAACAGTGTTCAAAAATGTGTTTGAAAAAGCTTGAAACAAGGATTTTGATTATGAAAAGAGATGGTTCCTGTAACATCTGTTCTCGTTTAATCCCGATAAAACAAATGTTCTGGTAATCGAACCTTATCTCTGCATGGCAAAATTTAAACAAATTTATAAAAGTAATGAATAATGTAATATATATTTATGCTACGACAAGATATTATCATAGAGATAGATAGAATGAGTATGAGAAAGAGATAGAAAAGTGTATGCTTTAGACATTTACCCATTATAAAGTATAAAGTAGGTTACTTTTTGATTCAAATGATTCAAATTTATATTGAAATTTTAGTCGGCAAATCCTACAGAATTCTAATCAAAAGGGTCTTTCTTAAAAAAATCTGACGTTACGAAATGAGATCGCGTTGCTTTTATAATGCTTTTCATAAAACTTTCGACAGTACGTGCCTTTGAATTTAAATCGTGTTGTGGTTGAGAATGATCCTATTATTGTAATTTTAATCTGAACACGGTGAATAAATTAATGTTATTAATATTCAATTTCATTTAAAATATTCAGCAGTATATATATTATATTCTTTCTATATAACAATATATAAAGTGGTCAGATCATTATTTGTTAACTGAAAAAATATTGAAAAGTTATTTGTTATACGTGTTATAAAACATTATTTTGTCACAGCTTTTATTATGTAACAGCAACCAGCTCCGTCTTCGGCTGGATGGGACCTATATGATAATCAAGGAACATTTTTATTGTCAACTCTCGTTTTTTTATACAAAAAGCTCTTTAGTTTTTCAGATAAATAATAGCCTATAAAGCAACGTTAGGAGTAACCTGGCGTTGCTTTCTGGCATTCTTGGTTAGTTGCATTCGTTTTGGCAGTTTTAGCCACTCTGAAGATTAACCTAAAATTAGCGTATGTCTTAATTACATGCAATTAACCCCGGAGTTATATAGAAGCCAATTATTTCAATATTACAGACATACATTTCCATATTATTTATATGTTTTGATAAATGGTATTATGGAATTGACATTTCTGCTGACTCGTTATCGTGCATAGAGCAACACTAGCCACTGGTGGACCAGAGGATAGTCAGTCAAGAAATCAATCAAGTTGCTTATACCTTTGCTGGCAGGAGAACTGACAAAACTGTTGGCACACGAGAAATCTCGTATTTGGAGAACCAGAAATATTAATTTCTTCGATGATCGATATATATACGTTTTTGATTGTTTTTAAATCCCTCGACGAGAAATCCCATAAACAAGGATGCAGTTTATACAGTTGTATATACTTTACTATGGTATCAAAACCACATTTCACAGATATTTTTTCATTTTTGAATTTCTTCTAAAATATATTCGAAGGATTCAACTCGGCTGGGCAGCGTTCGGGAAACTGCGACACATCTTCTCGTCAGACTTACCTCAAAACCTTAAAACGAAATTGTACAACCAGTGCGTGTTAAAAGGTTCTAGATCTGATTGACGATATACAGCTGATACTTACTCCCCATGAGCAACGACACTAATAAACGGTCCCAAGTCCCGGTGGCCCCACTATTCCTCGCTACGGTGGCGACCATGGTAACGGCGGGGCAGGGGGTGCTAAGAATCTCCGGTGGAGGTTCGGTTGTCACCTACTAATACTCCACCTGGCAACTCATACTGCACACACCCTAAGGACTAACGAGCAGATCCTGGAGCTGAAAAAAGAGATAAACTGGCATATTATAGGATTACCCGAGGTCCGAAGAGAGGGGGAGGACACGGTAGTCCTAGAATCCCGCAACTTGTTCTATCACTGGGAGGGCGAACATCTGTCCCAAGGCGGTGTCGAATTTATCGTCCCCAAGTCTCTCGTTAACAACGTTGTAAAGATTGGGAGTATGTCGATGAGAGTTGCGTACCTTATACTCAGAATCACAAAACGGTATTCACTGAAGATCATACAGGCTTACGCACCAACATCTGCACATCCGGATGAGGAGTTGGAAGAAATGTATGAGGATATCTCTAGAGCAATGCATTTCTAAAAAACCCAATATACAGTGTTAATGGGAGACTTCAAAGTAAAACTAGGTACAAGAGAAAACGGTGAGCTGAAAGTAGGGAAATTCGAAGTAGGGCAACGGAACCAAAGGGGCCAGCAGTTAGCCGAATTCATGGAGAAAGAGGGACTGTTTATGATAAACTTTTTCTTCCATTCGACAAAAAAGGAGAATGACTTCATTATGACGACTAGATGGCAATTGTTCAGTGATGTCTCAGTGATCGCGAGGGCGAAAACTGGTAGCCATCACCGAATGGTTAGAGGCACACTGAACCTAAACGTTAGGTTGGAGAGGTGTCATCTAATGAAGTCATCGCTCCGTCCCCTTGTGCTCTAATCCAAAGTCCCAAAACTTTTCAGCTTGAGTTACAAAACCGTTTTCAGTGCTTAGAAGATTGCAATGCAGGTAAGTGGTTGATGTGGCCCATAGACATCTACATCTATCATCGTTTGCGAATTAAAATGCGTTATCAGCCGTGAGTACTAAGAAAGAATGTCTCTGTTCTAGTAAAAAGGGGTCTCCGGTTCTCTACACTCACCATACGAAACATAGCAGCATTAAGCTGCTATTTTACGCTGGTATTCTGTGAGAGCGTGGTCTTTTCCCGGTCGAGCCGATCCATTCGTGCTATACTATACTATTAATATAACTGCAGCCTGGCTCTACCAGTGATACATTATATTATATATAGTTATATTTTTGAAATCTGGTAAATTTATTTCTTTTACCATACCAATTGACGGGCCTGAGTATAATGGCAGGTGTGTTCTTTGGCTGAAGTTATTTTTTATTTTATGAACAATTGCAGACAAAACAATATTGACTGGGCATCTCTAAAACAAAACTTTACCTCTTCTCCTTCTAATAATATCTCCTGCACCTGACACAGCAGAATAGTTTTTTATATGAGATCGTTTTTTTTTATAGGAGAGGGGGCAAACGAGCATGCTGATTGGCTGAGAGATAACCTATTTACATTAAACACCACTATAACAAAATTTTTATGATTTTCCAAAAACGCTCCTTGCAATCCACGAAACGAATTTAAAATAATATTTCACACGCATCCTTGTAATAGAAATTAAAACATTCATACAACATGTGAGTATCCCATTTTAAGTAAAGCTGACAAAATTAGATATCTCGGTATAATAATTGGTGATAAGCTTTATTGGGGTCCACATATTTCTTTTATTTCTAATAAAATCAGAAAGTTTATTTAAAGTTTATTTATGTTTTTAAGAATTTAAAAACAGTTGTAAACAGAAAACTATTACGACCTACAACCTTACAAAGCGCTATGCCAGAGTGTATTTCAATTATTGCATATGTTCCTGGGGATGCGCTGCTAAAACACATCTTAAGAATTAAAGCGAGCCGAAAGGGCTGTTCTAAAC
This sequence comes from Parnassius mnemosyne, assembly GCA_963668995.1. Taxonomy (NCBI): domain Eukaryota; kingdom Metazoa; phylum Arthropoda; class Insecta; order Lepidoptera; family Papilionidae; genus Parnassius; species Parnassius mnemosyne. The sequence goes on along the minus strand of CAVLGL010000035.1, from coordinate 12,347,767 downwards.
GTAATGGACTCTCTTCCTTAAGTGTTTGCAAATTATTCATATATCAATGTCTTAAACGCTATCATAGATGTAGTATTCTGCAATTACAAAATTCAAAAAGAACTGTCCGTATGAGTATCTCCAAATTAAAATTCATATTCGGCAAAAGGAATTATAATTACCTAGCTCCCAAGTTATATACGAGTAAGATACTAATAAAAACAGTGTCCACAAAAAAGGCTTCAAATCATTCATTCAAAAGTTTTTTTTATTGGAGAGTGGGCAAACGAGCATGCGGCTCACCTGATGGTAAGTGACTACCGCCGCCCATGAACTACTCCAACACCAGGGGAATTGCAGATGCGTTGCCGGCCTTTTAAAAAGGAGCAGACTCTTTTTTTTGAAGGTACCTAAGTCGTATCAGTCCGGAAAGATCTCTTAAGGTAATCAATTCCACAAGGAAGTTGTGCGAGGGATAAAACTTCTTCTAAATCTAACAGTAGTGGACCGCCAATCATCCAGATGGTATTGATAGTATCGCGAGGTTTTGTCGCGATGTGCGATGGTGAAATTGAGCGGCTGGATTTAGTCCGAACAATTCCTCAGAGCACTTCCCGTGATAGATGCGATAAAATACGCAAAGAGATGCAACATCTCTACGTAGTGCCAGTGAGTCAAGCCGATCGGAAAGAACTCGGTCGTTGACGATTCGAACCGCTCTGCGCTGGATGCGGTCAAGTTGAAGGAGCTGGTACTGGGGAGCCCCTGCCCAGAGATGGGAACAGTATTCCATGTGAGGCCGAACCTGCGCCTTGTAAAGTTGCAAGCGGTGAATCGGCATGAAATACTGTCTCGCTCTGCTGAGATCGCCAAGCTTTTTAGAGGCCAATTTGGCCTTCTCTTCCAAGAGACCACGAAACTGCACGTCACTCGATATGTCGACACCGAGGATTCCGATACTGGCTCAAGGCAACAAGAGGAGTGCCTTGAAACTGAGGAGATACGACAAAGGTGTTCTTTTTAGCGGTAAACGCACAAACTTGTGTGTTCTGGGGATTGAACTGAACTAGATTTAGGACCCCAGTCTGAGACTTTGTTCAACAAAGTCTCAACTTCATATACAAGTTTGTTCCAGTACTCGGCGACGTTTTACCGAGAAATTTTGGCACGGCCGGTATATACGAGTAAAGCATGACGAGCGCTGTCGTCCGCATAGCAATGAATGTTACTGGTTTGCAACATATCATTGATATGCAGAAGAAACAGCGTTGGTGATAGCACGCAACGTTGTGGAACACCAGCGTTAATGGGCTTGTAATTGGAGCATGCACCGTCTAATACGACCTTGATGCTCCGATCTGCAAGAAAACTGGTGATTAAATTGCACAATTTCTCGGGAAGGCAGCTTCGAAAGTAGTGCTTTGTGCCAAACCCGATCGAAGGCCTTCGCTATGTCCAAACTAACGGCCAACGCCTCCCACTTGGACTGCACTGCCTCCGCCCATCTAAGAGTTGGGTAACCTAAAAGATCACCAGCTGAGCGACCTTGACGGAAACCGTGTTGGCGATCACTAATCATCATGCGATCCTCAAGGTACTGCATGAGCTAGCTGTTAATAATGATTTCCATTACTTTGGAGAACAAGGAGGTGATAGCGATGGGCCTGTAGTTGAACGGATCTGAACGGTCGCCTTTTTTAGGGATCGGGTGTACCAAAGCTGTCTTCCATGAGTTTGGAACTACGCCTAGGGAGGGGTACTACCGGAAAAGACGCATTAAAACCAGTGCCAACTCCGGAGCACACGTCTTCAGCACAATAGGTGGGACTCTATCAGGCCCACTCAACTTGTTGTCCTGGGAGAGGAATGCTTTACGCACTGAGCGCTGTGTAAACAGCACTTCCTGCATGGAGCACTCACACTGCGGGATGTTCGGCGGTGTGTTCCCCCCGTCATCTAGAGTCGAGTCGTCTACCCTGTGCAGAGATGGCAGAGATGACTGATAGAAGTTTCCTTGGACAGCCTTGGCCAGAGACCAGAGTGCACGTGTTCCCGAAGGGAGGCGAACTAGTTTCTCGTCAATTCTGCCGATGTGCTCTGACTTTGCCTTGGCAATGACACTTTTGAAGGACCTGGAGGCGGAATTGCACTTCTTTATAAGAGCGCTGGTATTTAAATCCCAGGATGTTTATGCGTCAGCCCAGATTCGGTAGCACTCCTGCTTATAGCGTGATGCAGTTTTACAGAAGTGACCAAACCATGTCTGATTTCTGCCTCCAATAGGTACCACAGATGGAATAAATAATACCATTCCCTGAAGTACCACATCAGCGACAGAATTAGCAATAACGCCCAGAGGAGTATCGACGGAGACCTGATATCCGTCCGGATGAGAGGTCAGCAGAAGGTTCAACAGGGAAAGTAAATGATCCTCCACATCTGGGATCCACGTAGGTGAAGTAACCAAATGTGTTAGACCATATGCCAAGGCAAAGTCATAGACAGATCTACCCGCATGATCGGTTAAACGGGAACCAAACCATTCAGCGTGGTGGGCGTTAAAATCACCGAGTATCACGATCTCTGCGGATGGGACCTATTGTAGCACGGAGTCTGCAGTCATTTGGATGTAGTCGATGAGTTGGTCTGTTGCGGCATTACCGCTATGGGATACCGTTTGCAGTAATAATTTACGTTAACAGTAATGAGTGTAACATTTTTATCAGCTGCTTTATTTATAGAGTCTTGAGCAAAATTTTGCCGGGTTCTGTACAGAAAATGATGTTGGCTTTGGTATTTCTTATTTGAAATAATTCGTAGGTATAGTACTGCAGAATACTTTTCCAGATATGGATGGGCGCTACCAATTAATATAATATACCTACTATATTACACCTATTTACATAGAACTTTTTTACACGTGGTAGAGCCATGCTGCAGCTATATTTCTGGTATAGCTGTAGCACGAATGGGTCGGCTCGACCTGGGAAGGACCACGCTCTCACAGAATACCAGCGTAAAATAGCAGCTTAATGTTGCTATGTTTCGTATGGTGAGTGTAGAGAACCGGAGACCCTTTTTACTGGAAATGACCCATCCCATCTTAGTCCTCACGGGTGACAACGCATCTGCATTTTGATTCGTAATCGAGGATAGATGTAGATGTCTGTGGGCCGCAGCAACCACTTACCATCAGGTGGACTGTGTGCTCGTTTGTCACCCTTATCCTATAAAAAAAAATAGAAACTTTAATTATCATGTGTTAGTTTTTTGCTAATTAAGTAAATAGTAAAACAAACCAAGAGGTCCGTGATTTAAAATTTCTTGCAGCTTTTTTATAGAAAAGCATGACCTTATCACAAAACGATAGTTAATGATTTAGCCATCTGATAAAACTTGAAGTGTTCCAGTCATACATTATTAATGATAATTATTGGCTCATTATACCTGAAAGCTGAAAGAGTCTATTAAATATTTTATAATATAATTGATCATATTCAGTAAGATTGATCGTGTACATGAATTTCATAGGTCTATGTTATTTTTGATGAAAATTATTATTGCAGATAAAATACTTTTTACATTTATTTTAGTCTCGCAATAAATAAAACAAAATAAACTAAACATAAAAATGAAAAACCTTTACAAATAAATATAAAATATTCAGCAAAAGACTACTTAATACATTCTTTTTCTCAGTTTGGTTCGAAATTTTGTCAATGTTCTTTATTGATTTTAATAATTCTAGCAAATCATTAGAAATATATGTTTATGTTTGTTTATTCAATATTCAGTATAGTATTTGACAAAACAACTCTTTAGCGGTGGTATTTTTGTGTTCTTTTTTTTTCGTCATATTCTAGAAGATCTGACTACTTAAAATACACGATGTATTATAAAAGAAACTCTCTAACAAGTTAGGCCTAATAGGGGACCACAAAGAATATTTGAAGTGGATAATTAAGGCCAAAAAATGCTTTGAACTCACATCTGTTGTAAAGATATAATTTTGCTTTCACAACTTCGCTTTCAAATTTTTTCTTTGACTAATTTTATGAGAAAAGGATGAGTTTAATCTTTACGTTAATAAAAATAAATAAGTTATATACTACGCATTTCATTATCATCATTACTGCCTTTCATAAGTCCACTGCTGAACATAGGCCTAACCTGCATCCATCGACTTCCTGCATGTCTTACCAGGTCGTGACTCCATCTCGTGGGGGGTCGCCCTATACTTCGCCTACCAGTACGAGGCTGCCACTCAAGAACCTTTCTTCCCCATCGGTTGTCGGTTCTTCGAGCTATATGGCCGGCCCACTGCCACTTCAGCTCACTAATCCGTTGGGCTATGTCGGTCACTCTGGTTCTACTGCGGATACCCTCATTTCTAAGTTTATCACGCACATGCTATCAGAACTAGTTAATTTTATATACATAATACAGCAAGTTCCATGTAGATTCTAAATATATGAATATTGATTAGTGTTCATGTATTAATTTACGTCAAAATCAGCATTTAAACGCTGACCGCCAAATTCATTCGTACGCTAAAAATGGCCTTCGTGCTTGCATTTATGTATAAGTATTCTAGCAATTTTCTTTTCATAAGTAAGATTTAAGGAATTAAATGATATTACATGTAAATGTCGCAGACTACTAGCTTAATTAGGCCTTTAGTTAACAGCCTAGTCTTTTAGAAGGCGCCGTTTAACTCAAAGACCAGCAACCGACTCGTTGAATGTAATTAATAGGGCGACCATGCCTTATAATGCCGCTGTGTGCTATATTACATAAATATACGCGGATTTAGGGTGGCCTAAGAGCCACCCCAGCCGCACGTCATTATACAAGCGCTGATATTATAAGATAGGTGCAATGTTGTATCAGACGCATAAGCTGAATTTCATTCAGGCCGCTACTTGAACCGTTTTACCTAGACTAGCCTTTTATCTAAAAGGCTAGTCTGTTGAAAGAGAATGGCATCGGTATACGGCAAAGCTGTATAGCTTATGTTTATACTGTAAAATATCAATTTAAACATTGTAAGATTATTACCAAATAAATATTTTAAAAAATAAGCTAGTTGGCTGAGGACATATACATCTATAGACTTAGAATATTACGCCAGTATATTTAAAGTCTATGAATACATTAATGACATAATATGGGTCCATGAATTGTTCAAATATTCTTTCGAATAAAGAATAATAGATAAATCTCGTACGCGCCTACAGTCGTGCCGTATATAATGGCTTATCTATTAATTTATTATTGACGTGCATCTTCATCGTTACAATTTATTTGTAATATCCCATGTTAGGTATAGCAAATTATAATCCTAAAGATATAAGACAGATATACTCCTCGATAACAAATTACTCTGAACTGATTTTTGTTAAAGTCGAGTGTACTTTTACGGTGCGTCAATCTCGCGTCACGTAGCGGCGCTCATTTATTTGTATGAAACAATTCTACCCGTGAGACCATGTGCAGATAGCCGTCAAGCGAACGAGACGCATGCGCTGTGTGTAGCATGCAGCCCGCACGAAGCAGCGGTGCTCTTTAATTTTGAAGAAATTTTCAAACCTATTTCGCGATCCAGTATATCAGGCATACCCTAAAACTTTTTGGTGGAGTGTGTTCGTATCGAGGCTGAAAGAGTAAATTTTTGCAGTAAATAATGTAAATAAATATGTTATAATGTTTATAATGTAAATAAATTAGATATCGGATTTTGTAACAGTATTCTGGCATCGCCTTTGTCTGAGGAAGCCAGAATCTTGTACAAAATGGTCCAAGTTGGACTTAAAAGAAGATTTAAAAAAATATAAATACAATGAGGGTGGCATTATCATATTTTTATAAAATCCTCTTTAAAAAATAAAAGATAAAAAAAGTAAAAAGATATGTCTAAATACGTTTCACTTCCAGGCATAGCAATAGTGTTCACGTGTCGTGAGCATGCAATTCACAAATATTTGTTGAGTATTTATTTAACTCACACGTTATTATAAATAGTAATGTCATATTTGGATAAAGTCTTTTTGGATTCGGACATCAACATTCTTGTTACAACTATACTATTAATATAGCTGCAGCATGGCTCTACGACGTATAAAATATATAATTACAAAATAAAAATAAATGCGATGAAATTTCTTTAAATATGAAACGATTTTACTTAAACAATTTTGTTAAAAACGTACTTTAACAAGCACCCAAATTGTTTCCTTATCGTAAGAAAAGCTTTTAAAATATTTAACAGTTAATGCCTACTTATTACCGATAAACAACTTCTCAAATGGATATACCATTAAAGGAGTTTCTGGGGTAAGAAAAACATGTTTTCTTTGACACGTGTTAAATAATTAATAATGTTTAAAAATAATGTTATGATTTATAATGCCATGTTATTCTAATTTATTATGTATCATACTGTAGTTTTAAATTTAAATGCTTATACAGATATCTATGTATTTAAGAACAGCCGAACCGCTCTTTGCACAAATTGGCCTACAATATTTCAAAGTTCTATATTTAAATGTACCTATATCATGTATTTAATTCGCACTAACTGGCATGTTGCCAGTGAAACTGGAACTTTAATGCTACTAATATGAGGAGGCTCAAGCCTGTTCCCGAGTGTTGTTATTTCTCGTACTAGCAAGCGCTGTGTTGGACGATTCCCCTTTAGATGTAGTGATGACCTAATAAAAAATGTACAGGGTTGATGGATGCAGGTTGATTATTTTTTTTTTACAATCTATGAGGGAGGCTTATGTTTATTTGTGGACTTGTGTCGACTGTAATGATAATAATGGTAATGGACGTAATATTACCAACATATACTAGTGAAATAAATCCAGCTTAACATTTTTTGTGAGTCGGGCAAACTCATATCAATTTAGATTGATAAAAAACAGAAAGCGGTTTGGCAGATTCTCTCATCATCCCATGGATGTCGTAAGAGGCAACAAAGGGTAACTGAAGCTGGGGACGGGTACAGTATAAAAGGCTACGGTTTCCAACCTCACGCTAAGCATGGCAACCATGATAAATATCTCCTCTCTTAGGAAAATGCCACCAAAATGGACTCCTAAGCATAAAAAGACTGTACTCACCCTAAAAAAAACAATTTGTAAGAAATAATAAAAGTTACACAAATGAAACGCGCAAAATTATGAACAGTTTACTGATATTATTTTACTTAATATTAATCGTGTAAAATGGCACATAGTGCTAACGTAAAAATAATTATTTTAGATATACGCAAACTTGATCCTTTCCCTTGGTGCAGTTCCGCCAAGCTTTCACCTATAACAAAAAAAAACTTAATTTAATTTTAATTGCCTTTCTGCACGAATATATTTTTTTTTACCTTAGGACCTACGGATTGCAAATCATATACTCGCATAAGAAGACTATTTTAACATATCTGTTTGGGATAAAAGTTCCAAAATAAATAAAGAGCAAAAAAAAAGAAGAAATTTAATCTAAATTTTATGTGCTTCGAAAGGACGAGTGAAAATCCGTGCCATTTTTACTGTTATCAAGGTATTCCACCTTGTCCGCAAAAGTGTCAACACATCATTTTGCTACTTAATTAATGACAAATATACATACATTTCCCTTTTCTGACGTAAAGCTAACTTAGAAATAAGAGTATGCACTCAGCAGTGAAGGGCATGCAGACTGTTACTTTGCTTCACTTCATGTTCTTCTTCATCAGCCTTTCTTAATGATAATCGGTTATTGCAGCCCATGGACCTGTGGATTATGGATTGACACTTCCAACCAACTTCAAACAAAGGTTGCCACAGATGTGTTATCACTCGTCAAGTCTTGACTTGAATACCTCCCAGTCTGTTATTATACTGAATCCCTTACTCTTCAAACTGGAGCAAAGCTACCAGCAGAACTGCGATGGCGGTTTAACCCAGACCAATCCTTCAAAAGGAAAAGAGCCCATTGATCTGTTTTTTTTTCTTCTTATGAGTGATAAGGTATAAAGTTCCAATTGCTGTGTAGTGTAAGTAACGTGAAGTAAACCAACAATAAAATGAAATGTAAACAAGGAACGCAACGCTAGAGATGAGGTGTTCACCTCTGAGGAGAAATATATAAATATAATCCGGGATGGTATCTATCCAAACAAAGAGGACTCCCAAATAATGATTTAGATGAATTGCTGTCACCGCCGAGCACAGTAATAATAGTTATTTTATTTACTTTTACCTTTTATAACGTGTAAGATGACATGTGCTGGAGAAGGCGCTGGTGGCGGTGCGCGTGCGACGCTGCATGTGTAGCGGCCAGCGTCGTCTGCTTTCACTCGGGCCACACGTAGCACCGAATTGGCACCATTCGCACCGAATTCAGTACGGACACTGTGCAAATATGAATACATTTATAACAGAAGCCGTACGATGGCGATGTAAGAAAATGCATTAATCCCATCGTTCCGTGTATTCGTAAAAAGTGAAAATGGAATATGCCACAAAATCTTGTAACTTCCGAAAGATGGCGGTATAACCAACTCGTTTATCAAGGCTTTAAATACATATACCGGCGACGAAGGCAAAACACGATTCATTGACTATTTGCTTGTCTTAGCTGATAATGGTAATGATATAATAATCCAACTACATCGCCAAACTTACATTAAATTAATTAAAATTGTTACTGTATTGTTTAAAGCAGTAACTGCGACAGTCGAAATAACAAAAATGAAAGAAACTATAAAAGTCCTCTGCTGAACACAGGTCTCTTCTGTTGCAGGGATGTTTTCCCTTTATCTTTACGCTTGGTAAAAGGATTAACGGTCAAAGTACCAGACGTCTCGTTTTTTTGGCGCCTACCCGTCGCCGGTCTAAGTATAACGTCAACAAGATGGTTTTACCGTTATATCTATCGAAAGTTAAGATTTTTTGACATTTACCATAATTTACCATAATCGCCTCTAGTAACACCAACGGAACGCAACGAGGTGATGAATTCGGTAACGCGGCCACCACATGGCAGTACAGTAAATTTCTGTATAGCTTATATCGGATAATATACCACGGGGATTGGTCAGAGGAATTATTCGGCTTAATTCAAACACAGATGAATTCCACCCCAAACACTGCGACAGCATTTGATATATATTATTTTGTATGCTAGGCGGTCCTCAACGACCAATCATACAACACGTGTATAAATTTACAAGAATTAAAGTAATTAATTCAAAAATACAACATATAATTTTGGTTTACACACAATATTCACTGTGTTATAGTGGTGTAAGGGAAGTCATTACCCATATTATCGACTTAGTAAGAAGCGACTGAGGGAAACTGAAACAGTAGATGGGCAACAAAATGTTAACAATTTTATCAGGGATAAAAACTCTATAATAAAAATAAATACTGCGTTTATCAAACCCTCAAATATGGTAACTATGCTAAATATGTCCTTGAAGCAATCTTAGGGCAAATTTATTTTCAGTTGGGTAAGTAGCAGACTGTAATGGCGATATGATGGTGATGATAAAATATACAAAATTATCGTGATTTAAATAATCGTTTAACTTTTAAGCCCACAGCTGGACAAAAACCTTTCCAAGAATGTATCAGCAGGCACGCATAGATTGCAAAAGGTGATCATTGTCACCACGGTTGACTTATGTTTAACGACGAAGAAAACCACATAACATACATAGCATTTGTATGTTATGTGGTTTTCTTCGTAAGGTTTAACATAAGAATTATGCAATATGTTTTTAATTTTGGGATGACGTATCTATTCGACATCTTAAACTGCATTAAGTTTTCTCCTATTAAAAATAATTTACTACTTTTTCTTCACTTATTATAAGCCAGTGCATAAATATTCATGCACTGGATCGTAGTATGCAACCTGAAAACGATGATGAAGCTGTAGATTGTAAATCACACTTAAAAAGTTTCTTCAATATTGTCGTCAAGAAACCAAGATTAAAATCGGACGGAAAGATAGATGCTGGCAAATCATTCCACTCTTTTACTGCACGCATTACGACCATCAAAGCAAACGGTTTGGTTCGAAAACAAAGTGGTATATACCCACCAAGATGAGTTGTTCGATGATTGGAAGCGAAGGGAGAAATTAAGTCATGTATCTCCTGCGCACAATCTACGGAATGTATCCCTAAAAAAACCGAGAAACTACAATTATGCTTAAGGCTGAGAAGATTGGTTTCAACTTAATCAAGGTCATTGATAAGCATGTTAGTATGCTTTTCAACTGAGTTCAATATTGTTGGGTCACATTATGCAGCACTAACACTATACTACTTGATGGTAAACAGTGGTGTAGCCGTCGATGATAAAGTGCACTGGCTTAAATTTTCATATAACTGAGATGTTTAACGTATTTTACGTTTAATGTACTTTAAAAGTATAAATAAAGTTATTACAAACCTTATACCGCCTCTTGTAGTATCATCATTGAGTAAATATTCTCTGCGATACCACAGAAGTGACGGACCTCCTTCCATTCTAAGACCTCTTACTTCACATCGAAGAGCAACTGTACTGCCGATCTCGCAGACTTGCTCCGATACTAATGCACCGGCTCCATCAACGATGCGTACTGATACCTCTATACAGAAATAAAGGCAAAGCTTTTTCACAGAAAATCCGTGTAAAATAGCAGCAAAATGCTGCTTGTGTAATTAAAAACGCATAACTTTTAAAAAATATCATAAAATGTCTTTTTGTTCTCTGGGTGGTGCAACACCTTTCTTGCTGAAAGGTCCGACTTGGTAAGTACCTCCCTCTTGCCTATATCTGTCGCCAAACATAAGTATATGTTCCGGTCGGAAGAGTATAGAAATCCAGTATAAATACAGGTTTCCATATTAGTCTTCAGAGTCATCTCGCATCGCATCTGTAGTCTTTCTTATTTAAGTTTGTTGCGGTTGTCCATGGGCTGTAGTAGCCACTTGCCATCAGGTGGACTAGTTTACGTTCAAGTTTATCACTTCAATTTTACAAAAAACTTTACCCTCACATTAGGATTTGAACACCATATAAATCGCCAATACTTGTTCCGTTTCGAGATTCAAACTCGTAGCCATCAGCTCTGAGCCAAAGACTTAGCAGATGCGCTACTGGTTGCCTTTTGACAGACACATAAAATTTAAATTATTTTACACTAGCTTTTACTTGCGATTTGGCCCACAATCGGTTCAGCCATTCCGGAAATTAGCCCAGCCGAATTTGGCAGACACACAAAGAAATTTAACATAGTCGTTCATGTCTAAATAGCATGCAAATGAGGTGAAACTGGTGTTCGTCGATATAACAGACAGCCACTTTAGTTTCATTAATGTGTATAGACTAGCTGACACGGCAAACGTTGTTTTGCCATTTTCGTTATTTCTAGGAAATATTATTTAGTTTTAAAAATCGCGATTAAAAAAACAGGGGTTGATCATAGAAGAGTGAAAATTTGAAGTATTATGTATTTTTCAAGGCAACATCAATATTTAATATTTAACAATATATAAAATATAAAAACAATATATAAAATAATTATAAAAAATATATTTAGGGGTGGGTCACCCTTATTATTTAGGGGTTTTAAAAATAGATGTTGGTTGATTCTCAGACCTACCCAATATACACACAAAAGTTCATACAAATCGGTTCAGCCGTTTCGGAGGAGTTTGGTAACAAACACCGCGAGACGAGAATTTTGTATATTAGAATTTAAAATGTGGAGTAATGGCGACGTTAGAGAATTAACTGCCTCATGTCAATCCGTGTATGTCGTGTGGAATAGAATAGGAGGAGTGGAATAGGACATGCAATGGGCAGCAACATATTCCTGATAACAAGTCATAATAATATAAAACTGCAGTTGCTCACCCTCATACCAGTGCAACTATGGCAAATATTTTCCTATCATGGCTTTTGTTCAGCAGGTGACTTTTGATGATGTAATGAATTAGTGTATAAGTTGTCTTAATTGAAATTAATATAGCTTACCTGGTACTAACAACGTCACCCGTGCAGTTCGAGGTGGGTGAGCGGATAATTGACAATCGTAGTGAGCAGCATCCGATGGCCGTACTTCTTTAACCTCAAGCCGCCAAATATCAGGTGGAATGAAACGCGCAGAATATCTAACAAGTTAAATCGTTTTTAAATATCCTCTTCACGTTCATCAGGTGCACATGGCTTATTTTTAGAATCAAAGTCATATTAAAAAATTTATAATTACTTTAAGCTTCTTTGAAGCTACTGAAGATCAAAATATATGTAATTTTTCAGAATAATGATCTAACATTCCTTAATCTCAATAACTACGAATAAGTGTTGTATAATTATATTACAGTCAATTTGTTTTTACTAGATCCTCGAAAATACAAGTCTATAAATATTATTTTATCCATTCAAAGGAATATTCTAGAAGACCTTTTATTTGCTCAAATAAATTTACTAACTGCACAATATTATTATGAGCCAGGTAGAACTGGAAGCACAAATACTAAAACTGCAGTACATGCACGCTCCTTTTTAATATGAGCATTCGCACGACATGGGAGACTATTTTAAAATAACGTTGATAAGTTGTTAAATGGAAACGTTGGTCAAAGTGGAAACTTTTTTCTAAATAAATGCTAACTATGATAAACAGTAATTTTCTTTAGATCCTTAATTGTGACGAGCTACAACACATGACAAGATTTGAACCACATTTTTGTCGATCGATTTCGCGCAAAGTACAAACTTGTCTAATCTTCCAGATTTTTGGGCGATCAGGTTGCTGTTTTGATGCAATTCTAAAAACTCAAAGACAGGCCTTCTAATGCATGAATTTATTGTTCTAGTTTATTGAATTTTATTTTTTACAAAAAAGACTCTTATCTTGAAAATCTCTGAGTTACTAACCACTGGTAACAAACTAATCTATTGTAAAGTTGAAATATACAAGTAACAGAAGTGATCGTTATTTAAATAACTATCAATAAAATATTGTTCATGAATAATCTGTTAAAATATTTCTTGTAAACATGTTACTGTTAATTACCAGCGTTAACTTTTTAAGTCGTTCGTAAATATAAAATTATCATTATTTGCTTGAAGGGACGGCAATACGACAATTCTGGAAAGAAATCAGGCGAACAATTAACGCCAAGTTATGTGAGTCCAAGGCACGGGGGTGAATCACCGTCAACTTCCTGACTCAAGGCTGCTACAGGAAATTTTTTAACAGAAAAACACAATAACTATTATACTACTAGACCACGAGACTGTCGTATTACAATAAAAACATATAAATATAAATATATACATTGTAACTAACCTTTTGTCTGCTGTATACTGTTGAGTACCAGTTGTAAGCAATTCCATTGGCTCTTCATCGTTTTTTCGACGTACCCAAGATACCTAAAATGTGTTGTTTTTAGAGTCGCATATCAAGTATACGATACTAATCTAATCATGTTTTAAGCCGGGTAGTGCCGGCGTAGGAGAATCTTCTTGCCTATTTCATCCCAAGCATATCATGTCGTAAGGGTCGTTAGGGGAAAGCAGCTCAAATTAATAAAAAAATTGCGGTTGTCAACGAGCCTACCTACAGTGGCAACTATGGCAAATATGCTTATATACATAATATAACCAACAAGCTAATCTTTAGGGGAAGCCTATATTTAACAGTGTTTTTGATTGACTGTAATGAATAAACGACTTAAATGGAAATTATGTTACAATCTAAAAATATATGTACATTGCCCAAACTTAACTTCAACTTCAAGAGCTATCACAGTATACTGTACCGTAAATTCTCTTATTCTGTTTAAAATTTTAAACACTTCTTCCTCAAGTACCTATTCATTCTTATATCGCAAATGAATTTGACCTAGATTCCGCTCGGTAGATTAATTTACATTTTGTATGCAATGCAGCGACTTAGTGTCTATAAATCGACTTGATAATTGCACTGCAATTTATAACTGCATGTTGGTCAGACATTTATTAAACGACAATATATTCGTATCTAAGTTTTATGCTCTGATCGTGTAGTAGCGATGTAGACTTTGTGATGGCTTTGTAAAAATATCCACTACCCTATATCGTCCCGTAGGTGTCGTAAGAGACGACAGAGGGAAACAAACCAGGAGATGGGCAGCAGCATCTTACTAATAACAACGAAAAATAAAAACTGGAGTTGCCAACTCGTATTCGAAGCGTGGCAGCTATTGCAAAAATAAGTGCACGTTGTTACTGATAACAAATGGATCTGAGATGTGGTCCGTCACTGATGGCTTTATGAGGAATCATAAGGGCGCTCAGCGAGCTATGAAAATAGCTAAGCTCGGATTTTAACTGTGTGATAGACTTAGAAATGAATAGAATAAGGGTCACAAACGAGCACACAGTCCACCTTATGGTATGTGGATGCAGTGGCCCATAGACATCTACATTTATCTTCAATTAAGAATCAAAATGCAGATGCATTGTCACCCTTGGGGTTTAAGATGAAATGCCTAGTTTCCAGTAAAAAGGGTCTTCGATTCTCTACACTCACCTTACGAAACACAGCAGCATTAAGCTGCTATTTTACGCTGGTATTCTGTGAGAGCGTGCCCCTACCCCATAGTAAGCTGAAGTGGTAATGGGCTGGCTATATAACTCAAAGAATCTACAATGAATTTGGAAGAAAGGTTCTCGAGTGGCAGCCTCGTACCGTTACGCAAAGTATAAAAGCGTTTAAAATGTTTCAAACAACCCCTACTAGATGACGTGACGATTTACTAAGAGATGCAGGAAGACGATGGATGCAGGTGGCTTAGGGGCGTGCTTTATGGCATTCCTTGGGGGAGGCCTATGTTCAGCGGTAGACTTGTGGAGAGCTGTAATGATGACTTTGATGATGAACAGATAGTTTTATGCTCATTCAATTTTTTCGTAAAAAATTTAACTTTCAAATAAATCATTTAATAATTATCTCATCATTGCTTATAATTGCCCATTACAAATCCGTCGTCATTTAAAACGTTACCAAGCATTATGTTAAGAAACAGTTGACAACTTTCATAAAGACTACCAGTAGATTATCTTACTAGATAATAACTTCATTGTGGAGGACGGTCCTAAATTAAGTTTATCCGGCACGAGGCATATTTGTTGTCGGTCGAACATATTTCAACTTTATTATAAAACTTATCAAGTAACAGCCTGTATAGAAAGTCCTATGACTGAGCCCACGGTTCTTGCTATTTTCAAGAGGATTATGAAACAAAAAAGACTCCGCCAAGCTATTTCAATACTAGTTTGCAGACTTGATATCCGAAAACATTTTTAATTTTTCCGGAGTGGTTTCATACGACTGACTTACATACTATGAATATATTTTGAAAACATTAGAGAAACAAATCTTACTCATTACCAATTTATCGTGTAAGGCGTCTACTTTGCAATCTAGGTGAGCTGTAGATCCAACTAATGCCTCGATTTCCGGAGCAGCCGCCGCATAGATACTGTTACCATTTCCTGGCCTGAAATAGTGATTTGGTGACAATACGAATTATTTAATAATGGGAAATGCAACAACGTTATGAAAATCATTGTTTACAATTTTACAATCCACTTAAATTTTTTTTTTAATAAAATATGGGGCTTTGTACCTTGCTATGAAAATGAGGTTAGCTCTAGTTAATGGAAAGTCCAGATTTCGATTTCAGTATAAATCATGGATCCGAATTTTCGTAGTTAAAAAATAAAAAATAATAGCAATAAAAACATTTAATAATTTATTATATTTTATTAGTTTTATAGATTTATTTTGAGTGTTTTAAAATTAAATTAATATTTTCACGTACTTACTTTCCGTTTTATTTCAAATCTTAATGAAAACAAATTTAATATTAATATATTATACCAATTTGAAATCACAAAACTCGACTTTCAGTTGTTGTTTTAGTCAATGTAAAATCGAAAAATCAAACAATGTTATATATGAATACGAATTACGATGTAGGTCAAACGAGACACAAACGTGGCGTAACGTCAATCCTGTTTTAGGAGAGGATGCGACAAATGGACGTACTGTTCGATTAGTCGCTGTTATATTGCAAAATGTTGATTTGTAATAAACCACGGTGAACAATTGGGTCGAAATCGAGAAATGTCGAGTTATAATAGAAATACTTACTGTCTTGCTTATGCCAATGTCAGCATATCTATAATATCCCCATTTGCGCCGTATTGGCGATATATGATCTTTTTTTTTTTTAAAGGAGAGGGGGCAAACGAGCATGCGGCTCACCTGATGGTAAGTGACTACCGCCGCCCATGAACAACTGCAACGCCAGGGGAATCGCAGACGCGTTGCCGGCCTTTTAAAAAGGAGTACGCTCTTTTCTTGAAGGTCCCTAAGTCGTATCGGTCCGGAAAAATCGCTGATGGTAATCGATTCCACAAGGAGATAAGTTTATTCATCTGATGATGAATAAACTTATCGGCAGAAAGAAACGCTAGTAAAAGGTTGCACTTTATTGGAATATCATCGTATCGAAATTAATCGGTTTAGAGTAATAATGAAAGCACGTGTAATTAAAATGAGGGTTTTTTTACGATAGTCGAAAACGAATACTGCAATGACTAAATTTTAAAACTTGATTAATACTACACATAATATATTATATAGTCATACTAGCTGACCAGGCAGACGTTGTTCTGCCATTTTCGACGACCCTTCATATAAAATACTCCTTAAATTCGTAATTAAAGATATTGAGTGTCACTTATCAGGATAATAACTATCCTATTTCTCAAGTTGGACCAAACTGCACAGAGTGTGCAAAATTTCATTGAAATCAGTTCAGTAGTTTAGGAGTTCAACGCGGACAAACAATGTGACACGTTTTTATATATAAAGATATATATTAATTTACGAGTTTTGTGATTTAAGCCTGGTTTTTCTATCAACTTCAGAAAGGAGACGGTACTCAATTCGACTGTATGTTTTTTATGTGTGTTACCTCATAACGTTTTTCTGGGTGAACCGGTATCGATCATTATTTGTTTTTTTAAAAAGCTGCTTTATTTTTCTGGTGCTACTCATGTATAAATTATCCAGGTTTGATCAATAGTTTTTGAGTTATTCTTAATAATTTATATTGAAGTCCGTTGTACAACTTTTTTTTATTTTAAATTAAATATTTACCAGATGTTTCGTTACCTAAACGAACTTTTTACAGTGTAACACAAACTCAATAGAAAAATTATATATAAATGAAACACTTATTAAGCAACTCATGGCAACTTTGTTTTATATTAAGAGGTTGTTAGTTAGTGAATGAATATTTTTACAAAATATTCAACATAAAACAATGCATATTATAATAAAACTAACTAGACTGGTAGACATTCTGCCGGTAAATGGCGCAAAAAGTTTCAGTCTGAATCGAATCCTAACTTTTTACAATAATTAGTAACTCAACCACAGTACTGCCTATTAGGTCCAGATATTGTGATTTTCTTTTTTGACATTAAACACACTTACTATATTCTAAATATAGAGTAATGTTCGTCCATAAATACAGATCATTTTTAATAACATGACGATAACGGCACCTATCGGATACTAGCAGAAATATGAACTATCCTCGCGATAAAATAAGTTCAGAAGTTGCACAATGACATTCTTTATTTTATTGCATTTGATCTTACCTTTCATTTCTATGCTGGTGAGTGTTTGAATATGTATCAAATATATAGTTTAGTAGTGGTGCATTAGACCCAACTTCCCCAATTTTTCGTCTTCTTTCAGGTAATGAATGTGGTGTGCTTAGAAAAGGAAACGTTGTTAATTCAAAAAAATTCCCAAATGAAATATCGCTATCCGTTCTTGTGACATTTACAATTCTCCTTTTTCTAAACCTTTTACGATCTTTGTCAAAATCATTCACCTTATTTACTAAAAACCCAGTACCTTCTTTCTTTGTTGTCACTTCGTATAAAATCGTATCATTAAGACAACAGTTAACCTGACTCCCGTCGCTTGGTGTAGAATATTTAAGTTGGTTATGGGACTTAAAAGTTTGCGCTATATTAAGAGTAGAATAGTTTAAGTTAGCAAGAAGTTTAGTTTCATTATGTGAGTCTGAGCTACGGTACAACATTTGATAAAGTTGGTTTATAGTTGGCTGCGACCCTCCTTCGCGTGTTTCGTTCAAAATTGTTGAAGTGGCGTCGGCGTCGGTTCCTATAAAAGATAATGAGGTTTGAGTACTACTTTAAGGTTGTACGAATAAAGTATAAAGTAGGAATTTAATAATTTTGATTTGAATGTTGTTTTTTTTTTTTACAAAATACTCTAACAAGTTACATTCCAGTATCATTATACGATTTTAACACTGGCAATAGCATAAAATGCCGTGGTCGAAATTGATCATTCAAATCGTTACAACATATAGTTATGCAGATACATGGTGGCTATGTCGCAAAATATAAACATATCTTGTTAATAACGAAACAATTACCTTGACTAGGTAGAACAGCAAGCGCGCCCAATAAAAGAGCCGCGGTGGCTGACGCACACATTTCTTCTACATTCTTACTGACACTGTAAAAAAATTATTAAATTATGTAAGGTAATAAATACAGCACTTAAGACGACGGGATGATATAAGCGTATACATCAGGAGATACAATGCTTTAACGTAATTAAAGAGTAATTTGAGGAGGGTCTATCATCGTTTTACAGGTAAGGAATGGAAATTGTTTCAAGCTCTTCCAGCGATGCGCGGGTATATATGATACTAATGAAATTATTCGATAATTCCATTAATTTGAAGTGTACAAATAATTATCAAAATTTTATTGCTAATCGAAGGCAAATACAAATACTAAGTAGTAGGTACCTATTAATTCCATAATACATTTTCTAAAAATAAATAAGTATCTTTCCTTAAGACAGAAAAGCATGCGTGACTTACTCAATACGAGAGAAAAAAAGACTGATCACAACATAAGATAAAAGTAAATCATAAGATAAAATACAACACAAACAAATTAAATTTACAGTTGTATAAACATAATAGTTCGATTGTCTAACTTTTTTATTCAGCCAGGTTATAATTTATTAAATGACTTTTACATGACTATTGAAAAATCAGCCCTTATAGATATTTCAATCGACTTTCGAGTTTATTACTAATTAGTAATATAATAGCTGAAATTAATATAATGCTAGTGAGCAATTCAATAATTGAAAGTAGCATCAGTGGTTCTTAGAATACTGAAATCAAAGAAAATCGCGTATCGCTGAATTCTATAAATACATGGGTATGATGACGACATTCTTACAATCTCATTTTGACTATAATGATTATTTCCCCATCTTCTTCATTCACTGTGTGTATGCCTATTATTTATTTTATTTATGCTAATATTTATGTTATTAAAATTAAAAAAATATGTAATTCAAAGTTATGTTGTCTTGTAATGGTTTGATTTTTAAGCTATCGAAATCAGATTAATTGTGATATGCAGTGTACGTTAAATACGCACGCCCTATATACCCTAACATAAAGACCGTAAGTGCAAATTTATACGGGATGGGGAAAAGCGGAGTTAACTCGCCAAGTAAAGGTACTATATCGATGCTTTGCGTAATTGGTGCCATGCTTATCTAAATGTGAAGTGCCTTCTTTCCAGAAATATCCAAATATTGTAGGATCGGGGCATAAAAGTGACGAGTACGCAACTGAACACCTGTTTCTATCCTAACGGCGCGTATTGAATATCAGCGATTTTTCCCATCGCATATTGTATACACTTTTGTTTCCATGGTGTTATTACCCGTCAGATTATCTATCTACACACTGAGAAGATTATATATTCAATTAAAGATAAATCAAATGAGAAAATCAAAAAAAAAATATGTTAAACATATTTCTCGTACAAGGAATTCTACAAAACACGGTCCTGAGTCACCTGCATCCATGACCTTTCTGCATATTCTACCAGTTTGTCCTTCATGTAATCCATCTACTAGGGTAGTAACCATACCTACACTCCGCATACCGGTACGAGGCTGCGACTTGAAAACTTTCTTCTCTATCGATCGTCGTCGACGTACGAAAGTCTAAAATATTAGACTACATGTATCAAGTTATGTATGTTATACATAAAAAATATAGTATAACGATGTAACTATATTTCTAATGGTAAACGTGTTTAAGTATATTTTAACGACTAAGCGTTATAAAACGCAAACGATAATTAATATGTTCAACAAAAATGAGTAAAATTAAATCTTTATTCATTTTATGTCTGTATAATAGAATAAAACATTTAATATGTCCGTGCAACTTAAGAAATTTGGGCAATTAAGGAAAGGAAGGGGTGTGTATAATGCCTTGTAATTAATAGCATTATTGCTAATTTAATATTAAATGAAGAATTTCATTTGCATATTATATAAATATGCATATTAGTAGCAACTTGGATTATGAATATTACATCATCATCATCATTACCACCCGGAAGTTCACTGCTGAAAAAAGACCTACCTCAATGCATGCCACAAAGAATGTCTCAATGAATGAGATATTTAATAAGTACTTTGAATGTAAGCAATTTATAGTATCACATAATCCTTACATATCATTATAAGCTGAATTTGGAATAAATTGCTACGCGTGTTCATAAATTGTTCATTGAAATTTTTCCTTACATTACCCTAATATAATAGACTAGAACAAAATATTAAATATTCACAAATTATTATACAAAATAATATGTACATATATTTCCACACAATAAAATTACCTTTCTCTGCGTTATTCGAAGCTTCAAAGGACATAATAACTTTTTATAGTCTATTTAATTTTCCGTGTTTGAGATAATTTACTCTTTTTATTCCACGGCATCAAAACAAAGGTTCTGATTAAAATGTTCCTACGGATATAGCCGCGTCGCTCGATCAGTGGTTAAGTAAATTAAACTGGATCAATTACGTTATAGGAAAATGTCAGAAACAGATCATTGCAAAGTGAATAAAATAATAAAGCATATAAATTGCATGCAATAAATTTGTTTAAACTGACTAGTGACACCTTTTTTTTTCAATAAAGTTTTCTATAAGGTCTGCAACTTGTGCTTAATTTTCAGAGACTTAGTTACTGTTTTTATAAGTTTTGTGATAATATGGGTAAAGAGAAACACGATGGTTTCTCCCATTTGTCCTCTTTCGCCTTTAGTGTAGCTTCAGGAGGGATTGTGGGAAATGCCAGAAAAATACACAAGTACAGAGTATTTCAGAAACTTTGATAGCGTAGTAGCCACCACCCCTGACTAGAGATGTTCAGACTGGAGTTCGGTGGTGCAGTCCAGTTGCCGATGCATTCTTAATGCCGGTAGGTAATGTATGCTGTGTACACAAGAGCAAGTGATGCCAGTGTGATATTAAGCCGTGTGCTGAAAATTATGACCCGGAGCAGGTGTCAGAAGTCTGCCTTATAAATCTGCGATGAGTCGAAATTAAGACTTTTTTTACGTTTTAGAGCCATGCTGCAGCTATATTAGTAGTACAGTTGTAGCATTGGTCGGTTCGTCCGGGGTAGGACTACGCTCTCACAGAATACCAGCATAAAATAACAACTTAACCCTGCTGTGTTTCGTATGGTGAGTGTAAAGAACCGGAGACCGTTTTTACTGGAAATGAGGCATTCCCTCTTAGTCCTCATGGGTGACAACGCATCTGCATTTTGATTTGTAATCGAGGATAGATGTAGATGTCTATGAGCTGCAGCAACCACTTACCATCAGGTAGACTGTGAGCTCGTTTGTCACCCTTATCCTAAAAGGAAAGACTAGGTGAAGGGAGTTTCTGGAGCTGAAGACTACAGAAGATGGGTATCGAGGGCGAATAGCAGGAGGTTTTTTTAAAAATAACGAAGAAAAGTTTAAAGTTAACAAGTAGAGTAGCAGGTTACGTGTTCACATTACCACTTTCACTTCACATTGGGGGTCATGACTTTGGCTATGGAAGGAAAAGCGGTGAACGGCAAACATTCTAAGTGGTGGTATGAAACATATTCTATACAACATGTAACAAAAACCCTGTGGTTCCCGTTAAGTACGTTATCAGGATCAGTATTCAAACCTATAGAAATAACTTATTTTAAAAAACTCGACCATAATTGTTTTTTATTTTATAAAAAAAAAATTATGTGGTTTTATTACCTCTTTCTGACACTAGCCGATGCTAAAGCTAAGTAAAGCGGGGTCTTTGACTTACTTACTCCCCAGACAATGCAGAGATAATAAAACCACACACAATTAGCATAAAATTGTTTTTTTAAATAAAATAAAAAAAATATTGTTCGAGTTTAAAAAAAAGTTATTTCTATAGGTTTGAATAATGATCATGCTAACGTACTTAACGGGAACCACAGGGTTTTTGTTACATATTGTATAATATATACAGAGTAACAACTAAAATATAAAAATTGCGGTTGCGATCCCACCTGCCAAGCGTGGAAACTATGGAAAATAGGGAATATTCCTAAGACGCAGTCTGGGGGGGGGGGGGGTGATATATTTATAGTGTGACTTAGGCTTCGGTTCTTTATTGTATAAGTAAATATATTGAATTAAAGAGGGAAAACAAATGCCTTTTGTGGGAACTTCTTAGTTGGGGTTTGCTCTAAGTACATTTATGATTTGTGATAATGATATAATGATTTGTAGTTTTATCTATTTAAAATTACTTCCACTAAAAATAAAAGTGGCAAAATTATTGAAATAATATCTATATGTATTTAGCTTCCGTAGCAAGCTGGCGCACATAGAATTAATTATACGTAGCCTCGTTGGTCTTCCGTCCCCTTGGGGACAGTTGACGTGACGAATTTCCACCATTAGCCAGTCGTCGCATTTACTAGAGAGGTTGAGTATTTTGCATTTAAACTTTACATTTCACAATACAAGTTAAGTGACATAGCATACATATACACACATTAGTTACTACATTGTATGTTTAGTAATAACATGTAATAAAACTCCATCAATGTCAAAGTCAAGGACATTTTTAAAATAATTAGTAATAGTATGTATAATATTATCTCTTTAAAACACTTTTATATCTAAGGTACCTCAACGAGGATGAAAAACAAAACTAATTGTTAATGTTGTTTGACCGAATTTAGCATTTTTGAACCACGTTTAGGAAATGAATCCAAACATTATTCTTTTCTTTTTATCCAAACATTATTTTTTTCTTCAAAAATAACCGGAATCACGATATCGAAGAAAATATTTTCATACGGTCTATTGAATAAAGATTGATTTATGAAAAGTGAACGATATGCTATAGTCCATATGCTCGGTATTATGTTGATGTATTTATGCGATTGATTGGCAGTAAACATTGTGTTCGGCCTGAATATCGAGAAGGCGTTTGTTGCACGATGACGCACCTTCTCTTCGACCTCAATTGCTAATGATATTAATTTTTAATTTTTCATCATACCTGAAACTACTCTTTTTTTCACAAGTAGGTGTTCATAAAAAGAAACTGTTTAGCATCAATTGGAGACATTTAACGATTAACGCTAAACATTCTCTAAACTATTGATATGATCGACATTGAAAATTCTACTTAAACGTAGGTACAAAAAATTGTAAATATTTAAATAAGTGGAATGATTTTTATATTTTTATACCTATATATTTTTTTCGTTTTCATACACCTATTCAGGTTATTTTTGGGACAGAGTGTATGTGCTTGCTCAAAGGATGTCTTAACTTTTCAAGCAGGTTATTCCAGAGGCAAACGGCTCGAACAAAGCAATAAAAATGAATAAAGATAGAAAAAGTCTCCGGTGAACGAAGCTAGCTGTCATGAGTATCATGTATTTCAGTCTAGGGAGTCCACTGATAAAAATGAAAAATCTGTTCTTAAAAAGGTATCTTAAAATGTCTTCGCTTAAGAATAAATTGGCTCCCTAATTTAGCAGAGAGCGGAATGAGGAAAATAATCAAACTTGCGAAGCCGAAAGGTAAAACGGATACAATTACAAACAAGATGATCTAACTTGAAGACCTCATTAAGATAACGATAACACATATCAGCATAGTCAGTTACTTTTACCAGTTACTTTTACCTAGACCAGAAGAAAGTTTCTAAGACGATTCAAAGCCCTCAACTTAGCAATAACATACCTACTAACATTCTTAATTGTTGCAATAAAAAAGTAATGAAAAAGAAGGGAAAGAAAAATTACCCCTGATTGCGGCGTTACGCTAAAGAGGCGTTTTAATTGGTCTATAACTCCTTATGTGAACTTTTTACAACCACACATCTCATAAATATTATGGCATTCATGCGGTATTAGTTACTTACGACATCAGTTTCTTTATAACGTGTAGTTGATTAGTTTACAAATAAGAACAAAACGTGTTTGAAATCGGAACCTGTAATTTCTTATTAAAATTTACTATTCATACGTAACATAAGCGTTGTTTATGTTACGTATGAATAGTATGAAGGCACAGTAACTAATGCTTTGTACTTGACTTGTTGGGTAATTTCCTTAGTGAAAAGTGAGAAGTTTTCGTAAGTTAGGCTTACTCCTTTTTCAAAGACCCGCAACGCACTTTTAATTCTCCTGGTGCTGCAGTTGTTCTTGTGCGGAGGTCGACACTTACGATCAATTGAGCGGTATTCTAGGTGGCTTGCTCTTTTATAAACAAAAATAGAGAAATAAAACAAATGACAAGACATCCGGTCAAAATGGAACACCACAGGTGAAGGCTTATTTTCAGCAGTGGTTTCATACACTATTCAAATATCATTTAACACCGACACACGACAAAAATATTTCACTTTTCAACAGTGGTAGAGCCACGCGGCAGCTTTTGCTGTCGCGCGGATGGGGCGGCTCGAACCGGGGTGGTACCACGACCTCACAGAAAACCAGCGTGAAGTAGAGGTTTACCTCTGCGTTTCGCTTGGTGAGTGCAGGTGGCCGGAGGCCCTTTTTACTGGAAATGAGGCATTCAATCCTCTATTACAAATCAAAATGTAGATGCGTTGTCACCCGTGAGGACTAAGATGAAATGCCTCTTTGCCAGTAAAAAGGGTCTCCGGTTCTCTACACTCACCATACGAAACACGGCAGCGTTAAGCTGCTATTTTACGCTGGTTTTCTGTGAGAGCGTGGTCCTTCCCCGGTCGAGCCGACCCATTCGTGCTACAACCATAATATAGCTGCAGCATGGCTCTACTACGTAGAAACGTTTCTTGTATACTGAATTTCTCGTGTGCTTATTTTGTAATTTTGCCCTTTTTAGTTCAATTTCTTTTATAGAATAAGGGAGACAAACGAGCACACTGTCCACCTGATGGTAAGTGGTTGCTGTGGCACATATACATCTACATCTATCTTCGTTTACGAATTAAAATGCAGATGCGTTGTCAGCCGTGAGGACTAAGATAGAATGCCTCTTTACCAGTAAAAAGGGTCTCCGGTTCTCTACACTCACCATACGAAACACAGCAGCATGAAGCTGCTATTTCACAATGGTATTCTGTGTAAGCGTGGTCCTTCCCCGGTCGAGCCGACCCATTCGTGTTACAACTATTATATTAATATAGCTGCAGCATGGCTCTACCACGTATGAAATTTTTATTTTTAATACCTATATCCATAGAATCTAATTTCCTGTACGGTTTCAAATTAGAATTTTGAATGGTTTCAAAATTCCTGCTTCGCACTGCCATAATCACAAAATAAACTTAGTAAATATCATAGTGCTTTACTCGTCGTTTTTATTTATTACTAAACACTTGCCGTGGATATTTACATGACTCGGCCATCGAAAACTGCTAAGTAAATTGTGGTGGGATAGTCGGCTTGTCGTTTAGTAAATAGGGACAGTTTGTATTGACTAGCACAAATAGACATGGGCTATTTTCAATAATCGGCTACGGCCATGTTACTGAAAAACTAGTTTCGCGTCCAAGGGCAAACTAGTGATTTTTGGAATTAAGTGATTTTTCATTAGTAGTTACATTGCAATGAAAAGAGAGAAAAGAAACAAAAGTTATGTAATGAGGGCAATGCACTCATTACATAACTTAAAAAAAAAACAAAAATAGAAAACATAACTAATATGGTAAAAATATTTCAATATTGTACTATTTATATTTATATGTAATTGTATTGATATATAACACAAATAAGAAATATAAATATATATAAAAAAGAAAAATTAACTTGTAGTTATATATTTTAAATATTATAATGACAATCTAACGAACTCAATGAGCACGCATTACTTTTCATTATAATTATTTGATGTATGTTGTGAATTTTATTATAAACTCAGTCCTAAGTTAGTATTATGTTTTCAGTTATATCATACTGCTGAACTACGAAAACGAAAGGCTTGTGGTGAGTATGTTATATTTTTGTTATGTAAAAAACCAAAACACTTCGGTAGAATCTCCTTTTTTAGAAATTGTCAAAGTATTTAAAAAACTACTTACTAAAAACATAAGATGTTAAAATTAGTTTCATTAATACTAAGTATTAACTTAACGTTACTGTTTAATAATCGGGTTTCGCCTTCAAAGCGTGATGTATGGGGGGAGGCCTACGTTCGGCAGTGGATTTTGACAGGCTGTTACATTTGCGGAATAAACGGGTTTTAGTAAATTGTCATGGCAATTCTCCTTTTAAAACAGGTTGTCAATTTTTAATTTTTTTACGTAATTCCTTTAACTTTTTGGTCGTTAAAATCTTTCTCCTTGGAAAAACTATCAAGTAAACCAGTGAAACTTTTTTTAAAACAACTCGTTGGTCCAATTGATTGCGGTTGGTTAAACTTAAGTGTATATGCGATTTATTTGTAGTTAAAGTTAGGGGTAACCAGTTGCTCTCGGCTAAGCTTAAGTCTAGAAAAGACTGAATAATAATTAAACTAACTAGGTTAACTTTTTTAAAATTTATCAAGTAATATTTTTAATTTACCCAAAAGCCATGGGTATATTTAAACAAAACTAGGTAAGCCATTATTTTTTAAAGAATAGGGGTGACAAACGACCACAATGATATCTACATCTTTTATTTAACTTATTATAAGCCAGTAATTGACCACAATCCCACCTGGTGGTAAGTGGTTATGTAGCCCTAGATGGTAAAACGCAATATGTTTGCATAACAAAAGCCTATTCACTCTTGCATTGAAGAAGATTGTATTTTGACGGAAAGATAGACGCCGGTAAATTATCCAACTGCTTTGCTGTACGCATTAGAAAAGACGAAGCAAATACGTGGAATATCGACAACAAAGGGGTGATGACCCGCCGACCGCCTGGTTGTCCGATGGCGGAAAGAAGAGGAAGAAATGAAAGCATGTTATTCCTGCGCACACACACCAAAATCATCCACCACCATCTTATAGAATACTGAGTGACTGGCAACTCTGCGCCTGTGCTCGAGCCGGACAAGATTGGTTTCAATTAAATCAAGGTTACCAATGAGCCTCTTAGCATGACTATCCACTGAGCGCAACGCTGCTAGGTGGCATTTTGCAGCACCAGCCCATATGTGACAGCAGAACTTCATGCACAACCGGCTTTGAGCTTTATTTAAGGTAAGAAGCTGCCCTGGCGTGAGGTACCGCCGCACCCTTGCAAGGATACCTGTATCCTTGCAACGGCTTTGGCCCTGTACTTAATGAACCGCCCATAGTTGAGGTTCGAAGAAAATTCAATCGCTAACAACTGAAGGCGGTCAGTGTAATCCAAGGGTACATTCTTTATTTATTATTATATCTTTTTTTGATTAGACTCAAAATGCTGATGAGTTGTCACCCCAGAAGGCTAAGGTGGAATATCTTATTTCCAGTATAAGGGATATCTAGTTCTCCTTCTATGGTTTTCTAGAAATTCAATACACCGAAGTTGAGTCAGTCGCAACTGGCTGCAGCTTACAATAACCGGCTAAACCGAGGTGTATCCTTACTTCGGCTTTTAGTCTTATAATCGTGTATATCATATTCATAAATATTATAATAACACTTTTTATACAGTTTTACCTAATAAAATAAAAATATTTAGAGCTTGGTGAAAATCAGACCTTATACAAACGCTGTCTGATCCAAAGTAGGTACCGTAATGACATTACTAAAACTTAAAATATCTTATTATTAATGAATATAAAAATGTTATTCTTTGCTAAATATTTAGGGAACATTTGAAATCTGGCAGCACCATATTTATCCACGGTATCTTTGAACGTCTGGCGACAGTGTCAACCGATGGCCGCACGCGCCTCATGTAATGCCATGTAAAGTTCCCCATTTATTTTATTTTATTTTTTATGGGGTATTTTTTATTTTTTCTCTGAAAAAGATTACATGGACATTATAGTGGTGCTTTATAACCTATATTACAATAAATGTTATAAAGCACAACGAATTAGACAGAGTTTCTTTTTCACATTGTATATTTTCTGGGACTGTTGTAATCCATTTACATAGCCCCAATGACTCTCATGACATGAAACTGGCGATGAATAACTATGTTAATGTAATTTAAAAAAAAAACAGTAAACTTTATGCTAGGAATGGAATTTGTCATCAAATATCTTTCTCGAACTGTGGCGCCGTGGCTAAGAGACTTCATTCGTGACAAAGACTCTTATAATTTTATTCCCAACTGCGGACGGTAATGTATTTATCAGCCTATATGTGTTTTCATGCACATATATATATATGTTTGTTCCTTTGTGACGCTCTAGAATACAAACGCGTGAGTCGATTTTGATGATTCTTACCTCAATCGATTTTTCTTAATCTTGTGAGTATCACTAAATATACGAAAGTAATGAAAATTCAATGTGAAAACAACCACACGCCATATTGTTTAAAGGAAAAAAATTAAAGTCGACGGACTATGTCAAGTGGGGTACCATTGATTAGGTCTTAGAAAATCATATTTAGGTTTCTATGGTCATTTTGAATTACCACTTTGTATCTATAACGATTTAAAGTTGGTTAGTGACCATTCTCGCTTAATTTTTCAAAATTTATAAAGCTATAATGAAACTCTTATATAATCGTATAATGGATAACTAAAATGGTAACTAAATAATGGGTGGTTACTCAGTCGGGTTTTTTTAAACCGTATTATCCTTGCTTGCCTTAAGTCAACTTGCTACTATCGGTCTTATATTTATATTCTCGGGTAAAACTTACAATAATCTTGTTTTTAAACGTCACTAAACCATACTTTAAACCACAATGAAGACAGATAATATAAATTATACTATATAGCTATCAAAATTGCTAGTAAAGTTTTTATCCCGCGATTGTATGTAGTTACTGACTGACTGTAACTAAGTTACTGACTTGTTGTTTTATTAAACATTTAACTTTTTGCACTGTTAAACTTTAAATCACAGACTATTGCTCGGCTTGAAATTATAGGATTAGGTACATTTTACCACGAAAAAATAAAAATTAAAGCATATGAATGAAAATGAAATAATTTTTGACTCCACGCCTGCGGAGTTACAAGTAGAAGCAAATAAACTCAGAAAGCATCATGAACAAGACCCAAAATAAATCGTAAACTTTCTTATGAAAAATATATAAGACGAAAACCAAGGAACTTGTACAATCCTCATACTATAACCAGATTAAGAACAAACAGGCCTAGATAATGACCAAATACTCAGTCCCTAGGGTATCAGAACCCGGATAAAAAGGTTATCCTAATCAAATTGTATCCGAACGAATGTAAGGGTTTCAAACAGATTTTTTTTCAAACATGCTCAACTTTTGTTCTTTATTTTTTGTTTTATAGAAGAGGGGGTAAATGAGCATGCGGCTCACTTGATGATAAGTGTCGGCCGCCACCCACGGACTACTGCAATACAAGGGAATTGCAGGTGCAATGCTGGCCTTTTAAAAATGAGTAAGCTCGTTTCTTGAAGGTCCCTAAGTCGTATCGGTCCAGAAAAATCGAAGATGGTAAACGATTCCACAAAGTAGTCGTGCGGGGAAGAAAAATCCTAGTAAATCGCACAGTAGTGGACCGCCAAGGATCCAGATGATGTGGATGATAGCGTAAGATTTGTCGCATTGTGCGTTGGTGATATTTGACGGATGGAATTAACCCGAATTAATCCATATAATTTTATATATGTTTCCTTCGAAATTATAAATAAATTTTAAAAATAAAACTTGTTCCACTGTGGTCACTCTAACTGCAACGTATTTGTGTAGTGGTAATTATGAAATATTCATTATAAGGTCTATTTTAATATTTAGAAAACACTGTCTGAAATAATTTATTTTAAGATGATTGAATAACTTTATAAATATACTTTTTAAATTGCACATGTTTATTTTTAATAAAAGTACTGTAGCATTTATTACTTCGTATTATTCCTCACTCTTGTAAAAATAATTAAAAAAATTGTTTTATTAGACTTTGGCTTACCGCTATTGAATATTTATTCCATCACAAAATCACTCGTGACACAGAATTATTTTTTAAAACCAAAACTTCGTAGGTACAATATTCCCCGACAACTTTTGTTGCGTCAGGCTCTTTACGGCAGCGAGTAGTCAACTCCACTGCCTAGCTCATACTGCCGTTATCGTTATGCCATGAGAGTCGCTCTGCTCGCTAACTGCAGATCGGCTTGATTCTACTAGGCTAGGTATATAGGTAATAAGTACTTGACTCGACACAGCAATAGTGAAGCAAACAAAGCTGTATTTATACTATTAACAATTACTGGAAATAAATGACTTACAAATAGAATGTAACTTATTTACTTTATTTTTCTTTACCTTTAAAAAATAAACTATTTTATTTAAATCAATACATTCTATTTGTAAGTCATTTATTTCCAGTAATTGTTAATAGTATAAATACAGCTTTGTTTGCTTCACTATTGCTGTTGTGGCTACTTAGAGAGGTACCATTTTTTTGTGTTTTTTAAGACCTTAAAAAATAAGGGTAAATTTTCATAAATATGGCATATAGTAACAGCAACGTTTCGTCGTCTGGTACGATTTGACCAACTTTCTTTATCGCGTTTGTAAAACAGACATTAGGCTTCTATCTCGATGTTTTTTATTTGATAGCTGGTGCTTCTCATGTAGTCCATATAAATTTGATCAAAGTCTGACCAATAGTTTTTGAGTCATTCTTAATAATTTATATTGAAGTCGGTTATACAAAATTTTTAATTATTATTTAGTTCTTTGAAGTATGCTTGTACTTTTTAGTAAAAGTTATTTTTTTACCTTTTGGGTGGACTAAGAAATATCGCAATCTCAATATCGTTTAAATAGCTACAATAAAGTCTTCTTCCCCTATTTACCACCCGAAGTGGTAGAATATTTTTTAATGTACCTGAACCCTGAATAACCCTGAATCATAACCTATTAAATAAACAAAGAATTATTTCTTAATTATCAGTCCCCAATTGACGAAAATATCGCATAACGTACATACCAAAAAACTATTCAATCGAATTGTAAACTTCTCTTTTTCTGAAGATGGCTAAAAACCATCTAACAGAACAATTTAATGCTAGCGTAGTAATAAGGCTGTCAAAGTAATAAGGCTAAGTAGCGAACTAATAAACGGTGAAGCAATATACTTTCCAAAAGTGCTTTGCAAAGTAAAAATGTAAAAATATTTAACTTTGACTTTGAAAAAGTGCAAAGCTGTTAGTGTAATAATAAAACTATAATAAAGTAAATAACAATGTCACACCAAATGTATGATAATAAGTAACTATACAAATTTATTTATAATATTATTCTAGAGTTCTGTTTTACAAACGCGATAAAGAAAGTTGGTCAAATCGTACCAGACGACGAAACGTTGCTGTTACTATATGCCATATTTATGAAAATTTACCCTTATTTTTTAAGGTCTTAAAAAACACAAAAAAATGGTACCTCTCTAAGTAGCCACAAAAATTATCCATTTATGTTTGTTTTTGTAACTGTTCTGAAATTATTTAAAATAATGTTTTTAGAACGCACTGGAACGCACGTAACGACGATTCATTTTGCGTACGAAAGGACTTTGTATTCAAACACTATAATTATTTACGTTTTTCTGAATAGTTATTAATTGTAATTCAATTTAATTAGTATGTAGGCATCAAATCAACTACTATACTGATTTATTATGTACTGGATTCATGTCATAAAAATAATTCTGTAGCTACATAGTAAGCTAAGGGTTTTGTTCAAATACGTACAACGGAACGTCATTTGTCATCGACAAGTTGTATAATCTATGGTCATCGGTCGACGCTATTGATTATCACCCGGCCATAATTCACATCATCTTATTTGCTTCACTCGTTGTTGAGGATTGTGATACTGATGATAATGATCTGAAAGAAATCGAAATAAATGGAAACGAGATTGCTTATTACCCTCTTCGATTATCGCTTATTACACTTTTAGGCTACGTAGCAGTCGGATGAAGGGTAGTTGTTTATTCTGACCCCAAAAGTATTTTTGACGTTATAATAAAAAATTGTGGCTATTTAGACTATATGAATTTAAAACGGGGTGGTGTTTACATCATAAAAACAAACTAATCTAGCTATAGTTTGTTTTGGGACATGAAAAATAAAAGTCAATTCGAGCTCCTATAGAAATTTGGTCATCGTTCTTTGACATAACAATAAGTTGTGTCGAATTGATTGAGATGATTTCTAAAACTGAAGCAGTATTAAATCGAGCCGATCAATTACTGTCGAACTTTCACATGAAAATGCATTTTAAAATGTAGATTCGAACTTAGCTTACCTTGACTAGCTCATGACAAGGGATATATAATAGTAGTGAAATATATAGCGAAGAATTTAACATTGTTTATTGGCAAGGAGGCGATAGATTGATTCGAATTATTGGTCAAATGCAACACTATATAAGAAGTATCGAATCGAGAGAACTGAAGAGGAAATCGCTTATGCGCATTGCACCACGCATGGTCATTGTGCAGTTACAAACATTAAGGCAAATTATTTATTTTAAGATATACGGATACAATGTGTAATTCCTGCGGATTTTACCCGGTGGTGGACTTTCAGCAATTATTGGATGCAGCGCTGCGAGTCGCGAGCTTGATACACACGGGACAAATGATTCTATGGCCTACAGTAATAATCGTTCCGGATCAGGGCGTTCAATGCAATTTATGTTTGTAATAGTTTTATAGACTCCAGAATACAAGTTAGTATATTAAATAAAAAGTGAAAAGGAAATTATTTGTTGTTGTATTTAATTGATGGGGATTTTAAATACAATTAAAGGAAATAAATATAGTTCATATATTTATATATAGTGGCAGTGTAAGAATATCCACTAACCCATACTATCCCGAGGGTGTCCTAACAGGCGACAAGAGAAAAACAAATCTACTGAGATGGGCAGCGGCGTCTTCCTAATACCAACTAAAAATAAAAAACCGCGGTTACTAACCCGCTTGCAAAGCGTGGAAACTATGGCAAATCTATGAGGCAATCTGTAGCCTATAAGCCTCCCTTATGTTCAGCAGTGGACTTTAATAGGCTGTGACGATAACGGTCACAAAAAATAACGTGTAACGGAAATAGAAACATGTATGTATTTGTTCATCATGCACAAATTCATGT
Organism: Parnassius mnemosyne; assembly: GCA_963668995.1. Classification (NCBI taxonomy): domain Eukaryota; kingdom Metazoa; phylum Arthropoda; class Insecta; order Lepidoptera; family Papilionidae; genus Parnassius; species Parnassius mnemosyne. The sequence goes on along the minus strand of CAVLGL010000035.1, from coordinate 12,314,097 downwards.
CACGGTCGAATAAAGCAGAGCTTTTTATTTGAAAATATAATCGTAATTTATGGCTAATGCGAAAACACTCCTCACTGAGCTGTATTGCGTGTAAGATAAGGTTTGTTTTAGTATATTAAATATCTACGTAATCATGCGTAGCTACACAGCATTAAGCCGAGATACTTCTAAACCATTAACTTTCGAAGTGCCCACGTTCGCAACGTTTTTATTTCTAATGCGAAATCTTACGTATACATATCTTAAAAGCTGGCCGAATACATGTAGCCTAATACTAAAAAAAAATTACGTATAGTTTTTAAACTGAAATCATTAAACAAACTTTTGGCAAACTAAAATTCTGCGGCTTAAGCAGCGTTTGAACGCGGCGAAATTCTCGACAATCCTAAAGTTAGACAACATATCTTGTGGTCAGCGCTGGTATGAATTGCTGCTTTCCCTGTTTATATTATCGAACAGATCTACCTTTATTAAAATAATTATAAAACTTCCTGTTTCTCCACTAGAGCAGTGCAATGTGGTTAGATTGGCTATGATATTAATCTTGTTATTCATTCACTTAATGTATATAATATTAGAATACCTATTTTATTTAAATGGGACGGAGAAAGAAATTGATAATGTGTACCCATATTTATGATAATTCAAAAAACAAATATGAATTAAGTGGAATTGGCAAGTATTGTAGCAAAAACAAAGTCTTATATTATAGTGGCCTAAAGAAACATCAAACACATCTAATCCGACGATGAAAACAAAAAAAGCATCCAGAAAGTCGATGGGTGCAGGTAGCTCAGGACCGTGTCTTGTAGCATTCCTTGGCGACAATGATTAGCAGGAATTGATGATGACGATGATGATGATAATGACAACGATGATGATGAAGATGAACGTTGTTTTTTCCGGTTGCTTAAACTTAACATATCTGAACTGCCAATGAAAAAGTTTCCGGTGTAAGCATCTAGAAGCTTAAAAGTTTTTCGGTTGGTAAGAATGGGGTGCATCCAGAAGTCCAAAATTGATGGAACCTGTGTATGCCCCAGACTATGCTAATAGAATAGAATAGAATAAAATAATTTTTATTCAATATTGTTAACAAGTAATTCTTATTGAAAGTCTTTTTTTACATTACCACTGGTTCGAAAAAATCCTCTGTCCTGGGAAGAACCTGCAATAAGCCCAGCGGGACTTTTTAAAAAAAAATTACAATATAAATGATTACAAACTATTTACAAAATTTATTTTAGTAACAGCTTGGAAGCGACTACCTCATTCCCAGGGGTTATTATCAACCATGTATTCATTTATATTATATTTACCCTTTCAATACAGTTTTTGTTTATTTAAATATTTAAACTGGGTAATAGAGAGACCTCGTATATTTTCTCAGACTTTGTTGTAATTGCATATACAATGAATGAATTTATGACTCTGTGGAGTCGAGAAACTGGTATCAGTAGCATGTGCTTGTTCCTAGTGTTTACAGAGTTGTATATCACTTTTTTTACTAAAACTATCTTTGTTTTTGTGAACATACATTAAATTTTCGTAAATATACTAAGAGGCCAAAGTTAATATATTTATTACTTAAAATTTTCTCTAAGAGACTCTCTCGGCTTAAGGTTGAAAATAGCTCTTATGGCCCTCTTTTGCAACATAAAAATAGTTTCTAAATCAGCTGCATTTCCCCATAGCAAAATCCCATAAGGCATTATGCTATGGAAATAACTGAAATAAACTAATCTAGTAGTCTCGACACTAGTGAGATCTCTAATCTTTTTTACAGCATAAGCTGCAGAGGTTAGTCTGCTTGATAGTTTGGATATATGGGGTCCCCACTGAAGCTTTGCGTCGTGAGTGATGCCAAGAAAAACAGAGGATTCAACAGAGTTCAGTTCTTTCCCATTTAAAAACACATTGGTATTCAGATTTTTAATATTCGTTGTTGTAATTTTAACACATTTAGTTTTATTGCCGTTTAAATGCAGATTATTAACGTTAAACCAATGCACTAATTTTGATATGGCGTTATAATATAATGTGGTGGCATTATAATGTGGTTGATTAGTATGTAAGTAGTGATGCCAACTACATCTCCGTCATATATATTCAGCACAACAAGGAAAATATGTGTTTCTTCATTGATATCCATTTTGACTATGCTGGAACACTTACAAATACATGCACCAAACTGTTAGCAGTGATCAGAATTAGAAATAGCAACGGGCCAATGGTGAAGAAAGAGGGAGTGTACCCTCGTGCCAGTAAACGGAGCAGCGACGCCCTAAGAGATGAGGTAGTTACCAGGGAAGACATGCAAGAAGTCAATAAGCGCAGGTGTCTCAAAGGTAGGTAACAATTTTATCATTGATCATTCGATTAACATATATATATATATATTCGAAGTATATATATATATATATAAATTACAATCGACGGATTCAACTCGACTGAGCAGCGTTCGGGAGATTACGACACATCTTCTCGTAAGGCATACTTCAAAACCTCAAAACTAGATTGTACACCCAGTGCGTATTGCCAGTGATGACCTATAGATCTGAGAGGTGGTGCTTCAATGCTGGCCGTATGAGGAATCTCAAAGTCGCTCAGCGAGCTATGGAGAGGGCTGTGCTGCCTGGGGGTTTCTCTGTGTGTGACTTAAAAACGATCATATCCAGATTAGTAAGCTGAAGTGGCAATGGGCCGGCCATATAGCTCGAAGAACCGACAACCGATGAAAAGAAAGGTTCTCGAGTGCAGCCTCGTACCGACAGGCTAAGTGTAGGGCGTAACCCATTAGACGGAGTGACGACCTGGTAAGACATGCAGGAAGTCAATGGACCGTGCTTTGTGGCGTTTCCTGGGGGAGGCCTATGGTCAGCAGTGGACTTGTGAAGGGCTGTAGTGATGACGATAGTGATGATATATTTATACAAATATATAAAATTGAAGTATTTGTTTGTAATGTCGAAATAACTGCTTTTTACTATATGCACATGAAAGTATATACGGTACTAACAAAAACACGATTTATATATATATATATATATATATATATACTTCCATTATATATAAATATATATCAATTTGCACGTGGTAGAGCCATGCTGCAGCTATATTAGTAGTATAGTTGTAGCACGAATGGGTCGGCTCGACCGGGGAAGGACCACGCTCTCACAGAATACCAGCGTAAAATAGCAGCTTAACACTGCTGTGTTTCGTATGGTGAGTGTGAGAACCGGAGACCCTTTTTACTGGAAAAGGGGCATTCCATCTTAGTCCTCACTGGTAACAACGCATCTGCATTCTGATTCTTTATTGAGGATAGATGTAGATGTCTATGGGTCACAACAACCACTTACCATCAGGTGGACTGTATGCTTGTTTGTCACCCTATCCTATAAAAAAGCAATATGAAGATATGTATATAAACATACTATAAATAATAAATATATATAAGAAAAAAAAATCAAAGAATGTGCCTCTTTAACTTATGAATTTGATGAAAACGTGAAATGCTTCTTCCGTGTTATTGAAAATTCCGAAATTAGTATTCCACTCTCGTCACGCGTGTGGTCAAAAATGTAATGAAATGGGTAAATGTTTCTATTTTGCCTTAATGTCATCCTAATGGTATCCTAACGACTTTTTGTTTACATGACTTGAATAATGTCCCGACTTGGTCAGCCACTGATTTATTTTTATTTGTTTTGACTATATCGAAAGAAATGTTTACGTATTTCGTGCGTAAAAATATAGACTTGATACTATTTGTCAAATGTTGTAATATTGGGAGGAGAATGTTCATACATGTAAACTCGACAACAAACTTCGTAGTATAGTAAAATTACTATCAGACTCAAGTTTCATGATAAGGCTTTATCAAACAAGACATATAAATTTAAACTAGAACTATGGGCGTAATAGTAGAAATCAAAAGATACCGTTATCATTCTGAATTCATCATCCAATATGTTTGGTGTTGTGATGATTTTATGTATTGTGATATTATTATATGTTGTGTTAAGATTTGATAGGTTGATATATTGTGATATCACCATTTTCAAATCAATACACAAGTAGGTACAAGTGTAAGGAAATAGAAAAAAACTGCGGTTGCTAACTAACTGTGGCACACAGGTCAACTGTGGCCTGTGTGCCACAGTTGGCTCAAGGGCTCAACTAAGGCAAAATTCCGCCTATGGGGTATTCTAAGGGAGGCTTAAGTTCAGCAACGAACTTTTGTTAGGCTGTATTGAATGATGATTAATGAAAATTGCAACAAGGGATTCGTCACCAATATTTAGCACCAAGTGAGATTGCATCTAAGATCTGGTTTAAAATAAAGTACAATATATTTAAATTAATAATATTTAATTATCTTCTTTGCTAAATAAAAAAGTCCATTTCCACTGTTGGACTATGGGGAACAATTAAGAATTCCTTTTTATTCATAATTACTTTTAATGATACCCAATTTCCCAGCGGGCCCAAAACAAAACCTGCCTGACAATAACAAGCAACATAATTAATTTTACCTTGTATTTGGGTCCATTGTGTTATACATAAGCCCCAATTTAACTTTACTCTGCTTTTATTAAGGTTATTTTAAGGCATTAATTAATTCAGAAAACGAGGATTTAATTGCTATAAAAATAGTAAGGGCTGTCAGCACTGACGATTGAGAAGAATTTAAAATGCCAAAATTTGATAACTAAGATATACGTGAACAATTATAAAAAAGTGTCTTACGTGTATTATTTTGAAGATCACCTCCCTCAATTCCGCGTACTATCACCATCACCACTTATTCCAACACCACCACCCCCAACACTACTACACTAGAAAATATACACACACCAACACCGATAATATAACATGTGTTTTCTTACTGCAAACTAGGTGTGACACACCATCTTAATTTTCACATAGATCATAACTTAATATCTTTAATTTTATATTGGATTTTGGCAATCCCATATAAAATATTATATAAATTACCTGAGAAAAATTACCTTAGACTTATTACTGTACCGTCTCTTTAATCCTTTCAACCAGAACACAACAGTGAAAGTGAAAAGGTACATTAGTGGTACTAATAAGTAGGGTCAGTGAGGTTGGGTGGGCAGTTAAGTAAGTTTAAATTTTAAACTCATATTTAATTACAGCATTAATGACCAGAAAAATAATTATTTAAATAAGTAATTCTTAAAAATATTATATTATATTTTATTATTATTATATTCTTCCTGACACTCTGTGAGATGTTCTAGTTTTCCGAAATGTGGTGAGTTTGATGATAAAATTAGTACAATTAATGAACTTTATATAAATGGAATAAATATGGTAACTCTGACATTTTAGCAAAGGAAATATTCCAACAAACGGGTTGTCGCTAACTAAGAAACTTTATAACTAAGATATACGAGTATGAAGTAGTTATTATTTTTTAAGTGGTAGCGCCATGCTGCAGCTACATTATAGTTGTAGCACGAATGGGTTGCCTCGACCGCAGAAGGACCACGCTCTTACAGAGTACCATCGTAAAATAGCAGCTTAACGCTGCTATGTTTCGTATGGTGAGTGTAGAGAACCAGAGACCCTTTTTACTGGAAACGAGGCATTCCATCTTAGTCTTCACGTGTGAAAACGCATCTGCATTTTGATTCTTAATCGAGGATAGATGTGGATGTCTATGGGCTACGCTTGCCATCAAGTGACTGTGTGCTTGTTTGTCACCCTTCTTCTATAAAAAAATTGTTACATTTGTTAAATAAGAAGAAGAATTAAGACAAATCTATTTAATTCAAGCTTTTATCGGCATTGCTAGGGCCAGCATGCAGGTACATAATCAGATCAACTTTATGGTAACAATTATATTATTGCGTTGTCATCGAATTACCACAAATATACATCTCAATCAGATCTCAACAAGCATTTCAAAATTAATTACAAATTTTGAACCAGAAAAACATACGATTGAAGAAACAAAAAAATAACAATATGCTTATCTTCTGCGTAATTCTAGATAGGAATCTAGTAAGGATTAGCACGCCCTAATTTATGATTCTATCTCAAAGGAAAACATTTGGAATTAAATTATTTTACTGTATAAAATCAGGATTAAAAAAAAAGAAAATACTGAGTTTGGTTTTTCCCTTATCATCCAAACCCTAGTGTATAAAACAAACGAAAACTTTAAATTAAAAGTCGCAACTATAATGATTATAAAATGTTTAAGTTTAAAAAAACGAATCAAATTAGTATGGTATGTTATAAAGTATGTATATTTTCTTAAACCTTTTTTACAGAATGAGAAGCGAGTACACAGTCCACCCGATGGTAAGTTGATGTTGGGGTCCTAGACACCAACATCTAACGTCAGTTAAGAAGCTAAACATGGATGCGTTGACTAAGATGGAAATGCTTCTTTTCCAGGAAAATGGGTATCCGGTTCGCTACACTCGCCATACGAAATAATCAGCATTAAGCTGCTATTTTACGCTGGTATTCTGTGAGAGCGTCGTCTTTCTCCAATTGAGCCAACCCATTGGTGCTACAACCATAATATGGCTGCAGCATGGCCCTACCACGTATACAATATATTTAATTTGGGGCTCAAAACTAATATAACATGAGTATAAAAATACCTTCCAAATGTTACAAGTCCTATAATACAAGATTTACAGCCAAGAAATATCTTTAATCTAATTTCATGTTTCGCTAATGTTATGGCTATAAACAATAAAAATAAACAGGGAAAGTGCGATAAAATTTGCGTAAATATATCTGTGATACAACTGCACAGAGAAGGCTATATACTGTGTACACTGTCATTTCTGAGGACGTAGATTGAACGTCTCATAGCCAGTAATTATATGGCTCTCTACAGCTTTTAGACCGGAACACAGTTGTGCACGCACTGCTATTTCGCGGTAGAAATAAGAAGTAAGAGGGTAGTACCTACCCAAACTACAGGGCAGAAAAGAATTCCTACCATCTACATTTTAATACAAAAATATAGAAATCTATGGGTCATAGCGTTCAACTATCATGTGGAATGTGTGCTCGTTTATTAATAATTCTATGAAAAAGTCCATTCTATGATATTAAAATTGAACGACAATTATCACTATAAAATAAATTTTAATTTCAAAAAGTAAAAACTGAATTAAAGGATTATATCTAACAGTTAATTTACAAAGTTTCACTGAGCATAGTAGATAAAGCGATTTCACAGTCGTTAGCACTTACTGTGGTATTTAAAAAAGGTGAAAATTGCACTGTTGTATCACAAAACATTTATTGCTATAAGGACAACAAAATCTGTGAAATACGGTTATACAATATACATGTAACAATGAAGAGGTGAACATGTTTTTAATAAAACTGTAATAACAATCGATGTAACATTCCATCGGATGGTAAGTGGTATCTGCAGTTCATGAACAAATGCAGTCCATGAAATACTGCAGTTCACGAACATCTCACTATATGTCATGAACTTTTGTAGGTTGTAGAATTTATTTTCTATCGACTTCAAAAAGGAGACGGTACTCAATTCGACTTAACATAACTTTTTATTGGGTGAACAGATTTCGACGATTCTTTATATATTATCTATATTTCATTTGTAAGCTGGTGCATTACATGTGGCCCCATATAAATTTGATCAAGATCTGACCAATAGTTCATGAGTTATTCCTAATAATTTATATTAGAGTCAGTTGTACAAAATTTTAAATTTTAAATTATCAAATATATATTTGAATAGGTACCATCCTCTTTTTTCTGTTGTTAAACAGCAGTGCGTGATATTGATAATACAGTTAAATTCACTGCTGTGTTGCGATCTGTGATAATCACAAGCTGTGAGGCATTCCATCTTAATGCTCAGAGGTGACAATGCATCAGTAGCCTTCTTTGTTTGAAGTTGACTGCAGGAGTCCAAGGATCACAGTAGTCACTTACCATCTGGTGCACTGTAAGTTCGTATGTCACGCCAGTTTAAAAAAAGGTAATAATAGTAATGGTAATGCAATGATATCGGTATTGGTGATACAATTAGCAAAAAAATTGTTGATTGCAATTTTAAGTGTTACAACCACGTTCTCGGTTGTGAAGGAAAACATCGTGAGAAAACCTGCATGTAAAAATAATAAGACTTTACAAAATAAAACTATTTCTAAAACGTGTAATGTCCGCCAACGCATTGGAGCAGCGCGGCAGACAATCCTTTTCCCTTTAACACTCTAAGAAATGCCCGTTCTGTTTTGGCATTTCAAGCTTTGTGCCAAGTTGGGAGATAAATAGGCTGTTATTTAATTTTTTACTTTTACTATTATTAAACCCGTGTAGTGGCGGATAAGAATACCCACTACCCCATATCTTCCCGTGGGTGTCGTAAAAGGCTACAGAGGGAGTCTGAGACAGAAGATGGACAGAAGCATCTTACTAATAACAGTACATTACAATAAAAAAACTGCGGTTGCCAACCCGCTCGCCAGGTGTAGCACATATGGCAATATACCCCCCTTGACAAAAGTAACAAAAAGAAGGCCCCCAGTCCCAGGGTCGCTACGGTGGCGACCATGGTAGCGGCGGAGCAGGGGGGGCTAAGAATCTTCAGTGGAGGAACGGTTGCGACCTAAGACAACTCAACCAGGCAACATGAAACGCTCGCACCCTGAGAACCGGCGAGAAGATTGTGGAGCGATAAGAAGGTATAGACAAGTTGCGCTGGACTATTATAGGATTATCTGAGGTCCGAAGGGGGGGGGAGTAATCCTTGAATCCGGTAACTCCGAAGGGGGGGCAGGGTAATCTTTGAATCCGGTAACTTGTTCTATCACCGGGAGAGCGACAATCTGTACCAAGGAGGTGTCGGATTTATCGTCCACAAGTCTCTCGTTAACAACATAGTAAAGATTGCGAGTGTGTCGACGTGGGTTGCGTACCTTATAGTCAGAATCACCAAACGGTATTCGTTGAAGCTCATACACCTGCATCATACCCGCCGCAGAAGAACACAAAAACTCTCCGATTAAACTCTTAATCTCAGTTAGACGCTGTTAGACGGGAAATGATGCTGCAGTCTTCAGTAGATTTGACAGCATAAAAGCAACTAAACAGACAGGCCTCCAAATGCATGCGGCAGGACTTGCCCAACTTTAATATTGCTTGTATTGAAGAAGCGATCGAGCGGAACCAGGGCTCCTAATGCCGGAGATCTATCTGCCAGAAAGAGCCAACTATCAAAGCTGAAGATCGAATGTGGCAGAATCGTTTCCGGGACATCTGAAATTATGAGTTACATTGGGAGGTTCTATGGACAGCTGAACGCAACATCGTTGGGGCCTCACGCAAGTGAAAGTAACGATCCAAGAGAAAGTCTTATCCAACACTATTCTGATGATATCACGGACGTCAGTCTGAGCGACATCAGAATGGCTCTTCAGCACCTTAAAAACGGCAAGTCCCCGGGCGCGGATGGAATTACAGCCGATCTTCGTAAAGCGGGTTGAAAACCGGTACTTAAAGTCCTTCAGAAGCTCTTCTCCATGGTGGCACTACTCCGGAGGCGTGGAGCGGAAGTTAGGTGGTCTTGTTCTTCAAAAAAGGTGACAACGCTCTCTTGAAGAAAAACAGACTGGTTTCCCTTCGAGCCGCGTCTTCGTGTTGTTTTCGAGAGTCTTTACGAATCAAAATCGAAGAGTCCAGTTTCCCAAATAAACCGGTTTTCGAAAAGGCTTTTACACCATAAACCACATACATACCCTTCGGTAAATTGTATAGAAGACCGAGGAGTAAATATTGCCACAATGTCATGCGTATGTATACTATGAGAAAGCCTTTGATTTCGTCGAAATTTGGGTGGTGCTGCAGTCCCTTCAGTGGTGCCTAGTTGACTGTCGTTATATCAAAGTGCTGAAATACAGTAGGGCTACGCTGGCTATCCGAGCACAGAACCAGAGTACGAAACCTATCCAACTGCAGAGATGTGTAAGACAGGGTGACGTTATGTCCCCGAAACTCTACACCGCTACATTGGAAGACGTTTTCAAGCTACTGGACTGGAAAGGATACGGTATTAAAGTCAATGGTGAGTACATCACTCACCTTCGATTTGCCGACGATATAAACCTTTTGGCAGAATCACTGCCAAAAGATCTATATCGTCCAATCTATACATCCAACTAGGTAAGTCCAACTTCGACCGAGAGGTCAATCAACGGATTCAACTCTGCTGGACAGCGTTCGGGAAATTAAGACACCTCTTCTTGTCAGGTGTACCTAAAAACTTGAAAACGAAATTGTACAACCAGTGCGTGTTGCCAGTGATAACTTATGGAACTGAGACGTGGTTCTTCACTGCTGGCCATATGAGGAAGCTCAAGGTTACTCAGCGAGCTATGGAAAGGGCTATGCTCGAGGATTCTCTGCGTGATAATCTTAGAAATGAGGATATCCGCAGTAGAATAAAAGTGACCGACATATCTCCACTGATCAGTAAGCTGAAGTGGTAATGGGCCGGCCATATAGCTCGAAGAACAGACAACCGATGGGTACGAAAAGTTCTCGAGTGGTGCCTTGTACCGTTAGGCGAAGTGTAGAGAGACCCCCCTTAGATGGAGTGATGACCTGGTAAGACATGTAGGAAGTCGACGAAGGCAGGTGGCTCAGGACCGTGCTTTGTGGCATTCCTTGGGGGAGGCCTATGTTCAGCAGTGGACTTGTGAAGGGCTGTATTATTATGATGATTATTAAACCAGGTTTAATGTGACCAAACTTATATAAATTCAAAATCATACAAAATCATAAACCTAATCTTCCTGTAATATAAAAGGTTTCGTGTTTCCCTTGCTGAAACAAATTTCTCGTTTGTATGCTGGTCACGCTCTTAGCCCGCAAGATGTCAAAGGCATTGGAAACACTTTATTGCTTTTGCACCCTAATGCGTCAATCATAACGTTAAAGCATTAACTTTAAAAATTCAAATAAACGCTCTCCTTAAGTGATTAAATCAACGGGGGTATTCTGCATCTATAATTTTGTTGTAGCATATAGCATGTAGCCCAAAATAGCAGTTTAGTGCTGTTGTGTTTAGTTGTGTCACACCTATGCCGGTAGTTGTTGGGAACACTAAGCTCGAAGTTGTTGACGAGTATGTTTAGCTGGGACAAATAGTCCGACTAGGTAAGTCCAACTTCGACCAAAAGGTCAATCGACGGATTCAACTCAGTTGGGCAGCGTTCGGGAAATTACGGCACATCTTCTCGTCAGGTATACCTCAAAACTTGAAAACGAGACTGTACACCCAGTGCATGTTGCCAGTGATGACATACGGAACTGAGACGTGGTCCTTCACTGCTGGCCGGATGAGGAAGCTCAAGGTCGCTCAGCGAGCTATGGAGAGGGCTATGCTTGGAGTTTCTCTGCGTGATAAACTCAGAAATGAGGATATCCGCAGTAGAACCAGAGTGACCGACATAGCCCAACGGATTAGTAAGCTGAAGTGGCAATGGGCCGGCCATATAACTCGAAGAACCGACAATCGATGGGGAAGAAAGGTTCTCGAGTGGCAGCCTCGTACCGGCAGGCGAAGTGTAGGGCGTCCCTCCACTAGATGGTGTGACGACCTGGTAAGATATGCAGGAAGTCGATGGATGCAGGTGGCTCAGGATCGTGCTTAGTGGCATTCCTTGAGGGAGGCCTATGTTCAGCAGTAGACTTGTGAAGGGCTGTAATGATGATGATGATGATGTGTTTAGTATGGTAAGTGTAGAGAACGGATGACCATTTTTATTGGAAATGAGTCATTCCATTATAGTCCTTAAGGAGTTTTGTTTCTTAATCGAGGATCGATATAGTTCATCAATTTACTATCGAGTGCCCTATGTGCTCGTTTGTAAATCATATTCTATAAAAAAGTCTGAGATATAAAAAATATTTCGAAAGCATTTGTAGTCCACTCCGAAGCACTATGGCGGACTACCCGTACTTCTTACATGTGTACATACGCTTCTTATTTAATTTTCTTTTAAACCAAAATTAAATATTAACATATATTAAATCGTTTCGGTGACCCTTAGGTTCTAATGGCTAAAGCAATGAAAAGGATGAATGTAGCAAAGTATTACCCCAAGTAACGATTCAAAATTTAGCAGAGAGTTAGAGTGTCCCATTTAAGGACCTAAAGCGTTAAACAAAATACTAATTACAAGTGGCTTTTGCAAGGCGTATTGCCTTGAATTGCCTTGAATAACCGGATAATGTTTCTTTAAAATAATCTTAGTAGATCCTTTTAATAGAACGTTCATTTTACGTCACTTAAAAACATATGATTTTTTTCTCTGAAAGGAATTCCACAAGAAGAATCGCACAGTAGTGGACCGTCAACCATCCAGATGGTACGGATGGTATCCCGAGTTCGGTCGCGCTGTGCGATGGTAAAATTGAGCGGCTGAAATCAGTCCGAACAATTCCTCTGAGCACTCCTCGTGGTAGAAACGACAGAATACGCAAAAAGATGCAACATATCTACGCGGCACTAGTGAGTCGTCGACGATTCGAACCGCTCTGCGTTGGATTCGATCAAATGGAAGGAGCTGGCACTGAAAAGCCCTAGCCCAGAGATGGAAACAGAATTGCATGAGAGGCCGAACCTGCGCCTTATGAACTTGCAGGCAGTGTGCCAGCATGAAATGATGTCTCGTTTTGCTGAGCACGCCAAGCTTTTTATAGACCAGTTTGGCCTTCTCCTTCAAGTGAGCACGATACTGCACGTCATTCGATATGTCGACGCTGAGGATTCCGATACTGGCTGAGGCAACAAAGGGAGTGTTCTGAAACTGAGGAGATACGAAAAAGGGGTTCTTTTTTACGGTAAATGTGCAAATTTGTCTCTTCATTTAGTCGACCCCAATCCGAGACTTTGTTCAACAAAATCTCGACTTCAGACACAAGTTTGTTCCGGTACTCGGCGACGTTTTTCATCACATCAGAGCTGTCGTCTGCATTACAATGAATGTTACCGGTCGCATCATATCATTGATATGCAGAAGAAACAGTGTCGGTGATAGCACGCAGCCTTGTGGAACACCAGCGTTAATAGGCTTGTAATCGGAGCATGCACCATCTACTACGACCTTGATGCTCCGATTAGGCAGAAAACTGGTGATCTAATTGCCCATAGGAAGGAAGCTTATATATTTGCAAATGACTTGATGGTAAGTGTCAACTGACGCTCATGAACAACTGCAACACCAGAGAAATTGCAGGTGCGTTGCAATGCAATGAAATATATAGAGGAAAATCTTATTGAAGTATAGAACTTATAGTCAGCATCTGATTTATTTATACAGGCATTTTTAAATATTACATTTATAGGTTTTGTTCTCAAAATAATCTTCAAAAAAACATATATAATAAAATTTACAAAGAAGTGAAGATTGAATCAAAAGTCTTGGGAATAAAAACTGTCAATGGTCTAGTTTAGACTACTGACTGAGAATACACAATGTGCTAACATAGCTAAGCATAGCTAAGCATAGCGTGATTTGAATGTACTACACTAAAAAAAAATGTACTTTATACGTGGTAGAGCCATGCTGTAGCTGTATTAATAGTATAGTACTCGTAGCACGAATGGGTCGGCTCGACCGGGGAAGGACCACGCTCTCACAGAATACCAACGTAAAATAGCATCTTAATTCTGCTGTGTTTTGTATGGTGAGTGTAGAGAAAAGAGGAAAAGAGGTATTCTATCGTAGTCCTCACGGCTTACAAAGCATCTGCATTTTATTTTACAAAGATAGATGTAGATGTCTATGGGCCACAGCAACCACTTACCATTAGGTGGACTCGTTTGTCACCCTTATTCCATAAAAATATATATATATATATATATATATATATATATAATATATATACTCATATACTAGAATATAGTATATTAGTATATATATATATATATATATATATATATATATATATATATATATATATACTAATATATCGTCGCGCTACAAGCAAAACGAACCGAAGCCTAAACCACGCTATCAAAGTTCTCAAGTACTGCAGTATACATATACACCTCGAACTCCGTACTACCACATGGAGCGTAAGCCACTCCCTGGGCTGATCATCTTGCCCGGCGGGAGATCTACTCTTTTCTTTCCACGGCCAAAATATATTTTTGTTGTATTACCAGGGGTAACATATGAGCAAAGTGTTAACCTGATGAACCTATCGCATTGAAAAATAAAAAATAGGTCAGTAATTACTTTAAGGTGGGAGACAGAATAACTTCTTACCATAACATAGTCTCGTCGAGAGCGTAGTCGGTTAGCAAAGTCGTGTAGTGGCGGCGTAACAGAATCTACTAACTTATATCATTCCGATGGTGTCGTTAAAGGCCCAGGAAACAGAAGTTAGAGTTGTTTAACAGCATATTTTCCTTATAGCAACTAAAAATAATAACGAAGTACGGTTGCATGGGTCAAACTGTGTGTGAGGCCTATGTTCAGCACTGGACTGAATGATCAGTTCGTTTGGTCTTATTTGGTTTTCACGTCTCTCAAGACGTGACATAGTGGCAATATGCTGTTTTTGTACCGATATTATTTAAGGGTATAACTTAAAAGCCTGAGAATATCTTTAATAAAAATATATCTTCCTTTAAACAAATGTCAGTTAATAAATTAAACTGTCGTAGAATTTTAACGCAGTAGTAAAGTGATAAAGGCATAATACTATAACAATTACCGATGAACACTTGGCCATTTTGTCCTTGTTCTAAAATGAAATTGCTCGAAGGCAGTGGAGTATTTGACGGCCATCAGGCGCGGTCAGTGCCCATTACACCAGCTTTATTAAACTTGCCTTGCATGCTTCCGTTCTACATTCCACCTTCACGTTTAAATAGCGAGTCATAATATAAGAAATCGAAAAATATTTCGTATTTTATAAATAGAAATAAATAAAAAGAAAAACACTTTATAGTACACTTAATTACTCTAATAATTTACACTTAACTACTGTTATTAGTAGTAATTATAATTACACTATATTGCTGTAATTTAATTGTACCTATTTTATGGATGTGAGCGTTTCTCAAAAACGGCTGAATTTATTTAAATCACACTTTTGAATTAAATATGCTTAGGGGTGGGATTCATATAGCTGTGAAGAAAAATAATTTTAATAGAAAGTACCAACAAACCAAATGGAAAACAAACAAAAAATGAGTCTGAAGGCGGGGCTTCAATTCCTCGACACACTTTGTCTTAGCATCAACTTCAGCAGCTTTTTTTTAGAAATTATCTTATTTGTCGTTTTGAGGTCAGTTCGTATATTTAATTTTTAAGTTTAATTGCTACTAATTTACCTGAGGAATATACGAGTATTATGTTTATCAAACATAATTTTTGGAGTCAACCAAAAACTTTGTTTGGATTTGTCACAGCACAATAATTTACATTTTTTGTTGATTTTATAATTTATATTTGAAATGATGCGAAATTATTATTTAAAGTACAGCAAAACTATTTGATTAACTAGAATGTAAAAATTATCTTCGAATTTCTAATTTCGACATACCTTTTAAAATATTATGACTTTCTTTAAATATACAACAAATAAATAAGGTCTTAGTAGACGGTACATGCTCGATTACAAGCCCATTAACGCTGGTGTTCCACAAGTAGTGTTGCCCAAAATCAGTCTTGGTCTTGCAGTCTTGGTCTTGTTTTTGCATTTTTGCAAGACCAAGACCAAGAACAAGACCGCCTATTTTTAGCAAGACCGAGACCAAGACTGACCGTGCAGGATTTGCGCAAGAACAAGACTAAGCTTGCGAGACTCTTGCGTCTTGCAGTTAGGACTGAGTGTCGTTTCAGGGAGTATAGGAGTTCGGGTATGCACTTAGGGACTCTATGAGACGCAAAAAAAATGGAAAATTGGACTTTACGAACTATACCATAAAGTAAATAATTTCGATTGAAATTATAAAAAAACACAGTAGCGTTTCAAATGTAGGTATTATTTTTATGTCTTAGAGCCATGCTGCAGCTATATTAGTAGTATAGTTCTAGCACGAATGGATTGGCTCGAACTGGGAAGGACTACGCTCTCACAGAATACCAGCGCAAAATAGCAGCTTAACGCTGCTGTGTTTCGTATGGTGAGTGTAGAGAACCGGAGACCATTTTTACTGGAAATGAGGCACTTCATCTTAGTCCTCACGGGTGACGACACATCTGCATTTTGATTTGTAATAGAGAATAGATGCAAATGTCTATGAGCCGCAGCAACCACTTACCATCAGAAGGACTGTGTGCTCGTTTGTCACCCTTATACTATAAAAAAAAACCTCCACACTACGATTTTCTCCTGTATCGTGGGGGTTTACAAAGTGCCCGCGATTTTTCCTTCGATCGACATTGCTAAGTAAATTGGTAATTTACAAAGATTTAAGTATTATTACAGACATGTGGGAACTTTCTCGTACATTATACATTTTTTAACGAATTTGTTCGTGGCTTTAGTTTTTCAATATAGTGAAGTTTCATTTTGTGTAGTTGTATTCTCTTTAAAAATAAATTGTATTTGTTGTATATCTGTATCATAATAAAATACAATTTTTGTACTTGTATTTTTGTGATATGTTCATTACTTTATTTGTTTGTAAAGCTTATCCGTCCGTATACGATATTCAAAATGAAACAGAACTATCAATAATTTATTTTGAGCAGTTTTTAGTATTGCTAGATTAGTTTCGGCTGCATTGTCCTAAATATTTCTTCTAAATGATCGATTATTCTATATGAATAATTTTATTGTTATAATTTTTTGAGTATTTTAATTTTAGTACATACATACAAAATAAGACATTTATTCGTGTTATTCGGAATAAAAATGTTCAATTAAACTATATTTAGATTGAATTCCCCAACACTATTTCGTTTCTTGTAAACATTTTCACCTCTTAAGGCTTGAAAAGCATCGAATATTATACGACATGACGCATGCGTAGCCTTTGTGTTGGGCACATCAACTGTCTGGACTTGGTATCCTAAATGTTGGTTTTACTTGTTTAAACTGTCCTAGAACTAGAACATGATAAACAAAGCTTTTTACGATAGCACATGCAAAAGCAAATCTAAAAAAGAAATTTATTAGTCTCTCGGATATATCGATAACATGTGTATGTTTTCTACAGAAGAGGATTTAAATTTATTATATAAAAATAAAAGCAGAAAGGAGCCTGTGTTCAGCAGTAGGACGTAAATAGGTATAAACTTTTTTTAAGTAACGTAGAAATGAAAATACGAATTGTCAATTCGGTTGCCAAGCGTGACGGTTATGAACATCATCAAAAGCTTATCAAAAATTTCTCCCCTGCAACTAGGGTATGAAGTTTTAAATTTAACTATTTCGATGTCATTGAGATTGTGGTTCCTTAGTCCGGGTGTATGGCAACTAAGGTATATATTTTTCACTGACCTGTCGAGGGCATCTGATCTGGTATAATTTAATATACTGTGAAAAAAATAAGAGTTCATTAAATTATCAAGTCAATTGATAGAGATTTTAAAATATTGGTATGGGGTACAGGTCAACTGCGTTAGATGGGCTTGTAATACTTTGTCTGAACCATACCGGTTAGAGTGCGGGGTGAGACAGGGTGGATTAAGTTCACCTAGTCTCTTTAATCTCTATGTAACTGGACTTATTGAGGCGCTTAGCAGCATAGATGTCAGATGTCACTTAGATGTAATATGTGTAGATAACTTGAGTTATGCTGACGAGATGACATGGTACTGCCGAGTGCAACATTATGTGGATTAATAAATTGCTTAGTGCTTTTGCGACATTCGCGGCGGAATATGGGCTAAAGTACAATGTACTTGTAAGTCAGTATATGATCTTCGGAGCCGGACGGGACCGTACGAGTAATGTGCCTCCTATTTAATGGTACACCATTAACTGGGTTTTTTTTATAGAATCGAGTGACAAACGAGCACACAGTCCACCTGATGGTAAGTGGTTGCTGTGGCCCATAGACATCTACATTTATCCTCGTTTGCGAATCAAAACGCAGATGCGTTGTCATCCGTGAGGACTAAGATGGAATGCCTCTTTTCCAGTAAAAAGGGTCTCCGGTTATCTACACTCACCATACGAAACACAGCAGTGATAAGCTGCTATTTGACGCTGGTATTCTGTGAGAGCGTGGTCCTTCCCCGGTCGAGCCGACCCATTCGTGCTACAACTATACTCCTAATATAGCTGCAGCATGGGTCTACCACGTAAAAACGTGGGGTGGACTCTTTTAAATATTTGGGTGATATGGTTACTTACGTCCGACCTCAAGGATAATAGGGAATGTAGGGCTCTGTCGGTTCGAGCAAATATGATTGATCGCAGGTTCGCGTGATGTTCAAGGGAGCTTAAATTCACTCTATTTAGAGCGTTTTGGACGTCTTTTTATACGTGCGACCTGTGGAGGAACTACAGTCAACGGGCCTATGGAACCCTTCGGATCCAGTATAACAAAGCGTCCCGGGTACTGATGGGGCTGTCTTGTCGTTGCAGCGCATCAGCGATGTTTGCTCAACTCATGTAGATTGTTTTTACTCAACTATGCGTAAAAGAGTTGCATTTCTGGTGCACAGGGTTAGGACCAACCACCATACAAAAAATTATAGGTGTCAGAGGAACTGTCCCTATCTGCAACACTGATGTAGAATGCATATGACCAATAGCTAATCGACTGCATATTATGCATTATATATCACTTATTAAATATTAGCTAATAATTTAATATGCATGTATCCAATCTTAAGATGATAATAGAGTATTATTTTTATAATAATTATAATTAAAAAAGTAATTTAATAAGGCGTCCTAATAATAATAAAATATATATTCCCTCTATGAAAATTATAAATAATTCTTGATACATTTATTCTGAGTGCACACGTATATTGTTTTACAAATTTTGTAATAAATCGTTTTATATTGAAAATAGTATTTTTATATGTAATAAGTACTATTTTATACGTAATTTAATTTACAATACTTAAAATTCAGTTTTGTTCAAGCGAAGAAATGATGAATCCATGCCCCATTGTTGAGTTGGAGCGAATTTTTCGAAACAAAGACGAATAATTACCGCTATTAAAATTTCATCATCATCATCATTACAGCCCTTCACAAGTCCACTGCTGAACATAGGCCTCCCCCAAAGAATGCCACAAAACACGGTCCTGAGCCACCTGCATCCATCGACTTCCTGCATGTCTTACCAGGTCATCACTCCATCTCGTGGGGGGACGCCCTACACTTCGCCTACCGGTACGAGGCTGCCACTCGAGAACCTTTCTTCCCCATCGGTTGTCGGTTCTTCGAGCTATATGGCCGGCCCACTGCCACTTCAGCTTACTAATCCGTTGGGCTATGTCGGTCACTCTGGTTCTACTGCGGATATCCTCATTCCTAAGTTTATCACGCAGAGAAACTCCGAGCATAGCCCTCTCCATAGCTCGCTGAGCGACCTTGAGCTTCCTCATACGGCCAGCAGTGAAGGACCACGTCTCAGTTCCGTAAGTCATCACTGGCAACACGCACTGGTTGTACAATTTCGTTTTAAGGTTTTGAGGTATGTCTGACGAGAAGATGTGTCGTAGCTTCCCGAACGCTGCCCAGCCGAGTTGAATCCGTCGATTGACCTCTCGGTCGAAGTTGGACTTACCCAGTCGGACTATTTGTCCCAGGTAAACATACTCGTCAACAACTTCGAGCTTAGTGTTCCCAACAACTATCGGCATAGGTGTGACATGGACATTAAACATGATCTTAGTTTTGTCCATGTTCATCTTAAGACCTATCCGTTGGGAAACACTATTGAGGTCATTGAGCATAGTGCTTAGGTCCTCCAGCGATTCTGCCATAAGGACTATATCGTCGGCAAATCGAAGGTGAGTGATGTACTCGCCATTGATGTTGATACCGTATCCTTTCCAGTCCAGAAGCTTGAAAACGTCTTCCAATGCAGCGGTGAAGAGTTTCGGGGATATGACGTCACCCTGTCTTACACCTCTCTGCAATTGGATAGGTTTCGTACTCTGGTTCTGTACTCGGATAGCCATCGTAGCCCTACTGTACAAGCACTTCAACACTTCGATATACCGACAGTCAACTTGGCACCGCTGAAGGGACTGCAGCACCGCCCAAATTTCGACGGAATCAAAGGCTTTCTCATAGTCCACATACGCCAGACATAGTGGCAAATTGTACTCTTCGGACTTCTGTACAACTTGCCGAAGGGTATGTATGTGGTCTATGGTGCTAAAGCCTTTTCGGAAACCGGCTTGTTCGGGAGGCTGGAAGTCGTCAAGTCTGCGCGCGAGACGATTCGTAATGACTCTCGAAAACAGCACGTAGACGCGGCTCAGAAACGAAATCGGTCTGTAGTTCTTCAAGAGAGCGTTGTCACCTTTCTTGAAGAACAAGACCACCGCACTTCTGCTCCACGCCTCCGGTGTAATGCCACCATGGAGGACGGAATTAAAGAGCTTCTGAAGGACTTCAAGTACCGGTCTTCCACCCGCTTTCAGAAGCTCCGCTGTAATTCCATCCTCGCCTGGGGCCTTACCGTTTTTAAGGTGCTGGAGAGCCATCCTAATCTCGCTCAGACTGACATCCGGGATATCTTCGGAATAGTGTCGGATGAGACTCGCTCTTGGATCGTTACTCACACTTGCGTGTGGCTCCAACGATGATGTGTACAGCTGCCCATAGAACCTCTCAATCTCACTCAAAATCTCAGGTGTCCCGGAAACGATGCTGCCACATTCTGTCTTCAGCTTTGACAGTTGGCTCTTTCTGGCAGACAGATCTCTGGCAAAGACTTTGGAGCCTTGGTTCCGCTCGATCGCTTCTTCAATACGAGCTGTATTGAAGTTGCGTAAGTCCCGCCGCATGCATTTGGAGATCTGTCTGTTCAGATGCCTGTATGCTGTCAAGTCTGTTGAAGAATGTAGCTTCATCTCCCGTCTAACAGCCATTAGATTAAGAGTGTGATCGGAGAGTTTTTGTGTTCTTCTGCGGCGGGTCTTGCAGAACTTAGCTCCAACCGCATGGACAGTTTCTACGAGCTTGTCATTCATATCGTCCACTTCATTGCAGTCTTCTAGGCACTGAAAACGGTTTTGTAACTCGAGCTGAAAGGTTTCGGGACTTTGGAACAGAGCACGAGGGGGACGGAGCGTTGACTTCATTAGACGAGACCTCTCCAACTTAACGTTTAGGTTCAGTGTGCCTCAACCATTCGGTGATCGCTACCAGTTTTCACCCTCGCGATCACGGAGACATCACTGAACAGTTGTCGTCTGGTCGTCATAATGAAGTCAATCTCATTTTTTGTGGAACCGTCGGGGCTCGACCAGGTCTACTTCCTGTGGGGCCGCTTCTGGAAGAAAGAGTTCATCATAAAGAGTCCCTCTTTCTCCATGAAGTCGGCCAGCTGCTGGCCCCTTGGGTTCCGTTGCCCTATTCCAAATTTCCCTACTTTCAGCTCACCGTTCTCTCTTGTGCCTAGTTTTGCATTGAAGTCTCCCATTAACACCGTATATTGGGTTTTGGAGGAATGCATGGCTCTAGAGATATCCTCATACATTTCCTCCACCTCCTCATCGGGGTGTGCCGAGGTTGGTGCGTAAACCTGTATGACCTTCAGCGAATACCGTTTGGTGATTCTGAGTATAAGGTACGCAACCCTCGTCGACACACTCCCGATTTTTACAACGTTGTTAACGAGAGACTTGTGGACGATAAATCCGACACCTCCTTGGGACAGATGGTCGCCCTCCCGGTGATAGAGCAAGTTGCCGGATTCGAGGATTACCGTGTCCTCCCCCTCTCTTCGGACTTCAGATAATCCTATAGTATGCCAGCGCAACTTGTCTATCTCTTCTTCCAGCTCCACGATCTTCTCGTCAGTCCTCAGGGTGCGTGCGTTGTACGTTGCCAAGTCGAGTCGTCTAAGGTGGCAACCGAACCTCCACCGGAGATTCTTAGCACCCCCTGCCCCGCCGTTACTATGGTCGCCACCGTAGCCAGGAATAGCGGGGCCGCCGGGGACTGGGGGCCGTCTCTTTGTTACTCTCTTCATAGGGGGGTATTTGCCATAGTTGCCACGCTTGGCGAGCGGGTTGGCAACCGCAGTTTTTTTATTGTCATTTGGCTATTATCAGGAAGATGCTGCTGCCCATCTCCTGGCTGTTTCCCTTTGTCGCCTTTTACGACACCCACGGGAGGATATGGGGTAGTGGATATTCTTGACCGCCACTACACGGCAAAAAATTAAAATTTAATTGAATTGAAAAACGTTCAATTCATCATAGCTGTAGTTTAATTTAAAGGAATTAAATTGTCTCATTGTGCTTTGGCATAGTAAACCTTGTTTATTGTTAAAAAATACCTATTTCGATATAGTTTTAAAGATATTAAGAAAATCATACCGTTACAATTTACAGTTATAGCCTACGAATAGTCCACTGCTGAACTTAGTCCTGGCCCATAGATTGCCTCATACGGAAGATACTTGGCACATACACGCTAGACAGGCGGGCATAATTTTCATTTCGGTAATCATCACATTTTTATTGAAACCACGTATAACGTAACGTATTGAACCCATAGGATGGACAAACATCCGGACCTGGAACACACAGGCAATACAAGTAATTGTTCCGTTTGGGATTCAAACGCGGTTCTCAGCGCTATAACTCATCGCTAAGCCACTGCGCCACGGAGCCGTCTAAGTGTTAAATAAGCTAATCAAAACGGACTTGTTAGTGAGCCTGATGGCACCATCACTACACTGAAACAGAAATATTAGGGTTACTATAGTCAACCTATTTCCCCGAGTCGAAAAGAAAGATGTCCATCTCAAATATTAAGTCCTGCATAGCTGCTCGCGAAAACAAAGGTGTAAAGAATGGAACAGACTACTATCAACGAGGACTGTCTACATTTAAATTGTCCAACTATGTGTTTATATTCAAAATGTAATGGATATTATAACAGATCCCTCAAAACACGTGGTAAAGCCACGCAGCAGCTATATTCTTTCTACCACAAATAAGTCAGCTCGACCGGGGAAAGAACACAGCGTAAGTAGCTGCATAATGCATTTGTGTTTTACTTGATGATTGTAGAGAACTGGAGACTTCTTTTTACTGAATTCGGATATAGATGCATTCCATCTTAATCCTCAGAAGTGACAACTCATCTACCCTCCATTTTGATTTTTGATCGAGAATGGATGAACATCTACATCTACATATAACGGCCACTTACATTCAGGTGGACTGTATGCTAGTTTGTCATACTTATATAAAAATTAAATCAGAGTGTTTAGGCCCAAACATGGGAAGTTGAAACGCCATCCAATCACGTTTGACTAAGCGAATCGCCCGATGGTGTGAGGTTACGTGCAGTCGCCGGAGGGGGGGGGGGGCAGCGGTATGCAGCTTCTCGGCGTTCGGCTTTCGTGGGAGAGCGACCAGTAGCTTGATAGCAGCGGCGCGGTAGATTAACGTATTTTGTGGTGACCGCTGCAGCGGTTTCGTGCCACCAAATTTGGTTTTGTGGTCTAGATTTTAAGTATTTGTGCGCGTTTAATTCGCTATTGAACTTAGGGTTTCGTGGAGACCGCCTCGAGTAAGTTTGTCTGAGTTGTACGTTCGTGACAAGAGGCTTGTATTGAATTTGAGTGATTGGAGTAATTTCGTTGCAATTGTTCCGTCGCGTTAAGAGCCTTTTGTGTGTTGACTCTGTAGTTAGTTTGCGTGTCAGCTAGGCAGATTTTGAATTCTTATTGCGGCGTAGTATTTAACATCGTACGAAGGAATTTAGTTTGTTGTTTGTAACGCAGGACTTTGTGACACTAGAGAGAGTCGCGTTCGGTTCTAGAAATAATTTTTTGCTGAGTGAAAACGGAAGTGAACTTTGATCCACCGTTCATTAGTCGTGCCATGTGTTACGTTTATGATTACGATTAAGTTTGAAGTTAATAAAATGTACAATAAAGTTGATAGACTGAAATAGTGAAATGAAGAAAGAAGTTGTCAATTGGTGACGTCCGCTGGAGTGATACAACATGGTGGGGCAGCATCGGATCAGGCCGCTGCCCGGTCACCTCAGCTAGGTTAGGTCACATATATAAACACTACTACACACCACTTACATGCACCTACACCTACCTACCGCCTGACCGAGCCTTGGGGCAGTCTTAGCTTCGGAACCAGGTACGTACTATTTGTTTACCTAGCCTTAGATCTATTGTGTAGAATGATAAGTCTCCATAGGCCGTTGGGCCCCGTCCTCTGCTGCCCGTCGATTGGGCTACTGATGGGCCCTAGTCCAGTCTACCTTTGTTGCGGCAGCTCAGGGCGTGTACACAGAGAGTCGCTGGTTAAGTCACACGGTAAATAACTAAATGATTCGTAACTATGTATTCCTTCTTAGCTCGCAGGGATAATAACGCAATCTGTGGTGGATAAAGGCATGAAATATATAATCGTTTATCAATGTTACTAAAAATATTTTTTATGTCTTTTTGAAAATAAGCAGGCCCAATTTTTATCCGTATGTGCTATTTTGTTCATTTATTAAAAAGTCATCTGATTTCAAGGAAAATTACTGAACATACGTAAGTTTTTCCGTACGATATTAAAAATGGTGCCTCTGTTTTGTTTTAACACACTTTGTTGAGCTACTTTTGTAGACAAGCCTTGCAAAAAGTTTGGATAAAAAAGTTTTTTATGCCAGGAACGTTGCGCCGCAGTGCGGTGAAGCGGCACATCTGTAGCAACACCGCATTGCTTGGGTTCCGTAACAAAATTAAGCACGTGCTGCTTTAATACGGACACAACAATAAAATACCCCTTTCTACAACTTGAGTGTAACGTTCATTTATTCGTTTTCATTAAAAATTAAAAAAAGGAACAAAAACAAAAACAAAATAAATGTTTTTTTTTTAACTTTACAAATACCTTCAGTAATGAATATTTGCAACATACACACAGCTGTTAAATAGCGACGATAAGAATATGTTTATACTTTTAAATAATTTTTATGATTCCCTATATACTAAAAAAAAAAATTCTTTTAAATTTTTATTTTGAACGATGATTTAATTTACGTTGTTTTATTATAAATATCTATAATATATTAAAGCTGTGTAGCGGCGTAAAAAAATCCGTCATACAAATTCTTCCATGATTTTTAAAAACACGATAATGGAAAATGTCAGAGAGATCTCAGGACTTCCGATGGATGGCGCAATAACCATCTCGTTTACGCCAGAAGTAAAATAAGCCGACCGGCAACCGTGACGATAATGGTGATAAAGGAACATACAGTCGTCTGATGATAACTGTATGTTGTGGCTCTAGACACAACCTATATACATCTATTCTATATTAACAATCTAAACAAAATGTGCTGTCATCCCTGAGGACTTACTCTGTCTCTAAAGTTAAATTTCAAGACGTGATCCTTGAGTCTGATGGAGCTGTAAAAGCCAACTGGGTTACAATACTAGCATCACAGAATATAAAATCTAAAGTAAGGAACGTAAATAAAAGACAAGCATTATTTGAATATCTAAATTTATAATAGGAAAATACAAAAAACCTTTTACAATAAAGTGTGGCTTAGAATAACCATACTTGATTAAATTAATTCAAAAATAAGTGAAAGTAGTAAGTAAGTAATAAAGATCTTCCCTGCCTATCCCGCAAATTAAAAAGTAAAGCTATAGTAGTAATGCACATTATTAGTTATTTTCTTCATAAAATGTTTATTTTGAACAGTTTACAATAACATTAAAAAGTAATAATAATAGTTGTAGCGATATTTTTACTAATCCAAATGCGTTTTATAAGTCGGTCGACTATATTCGTTAACTTGATAATTCTAGCTAGCTGTGATAGTTTTCCTTTTAACTTCATTATATATACTACTGTCGGGTATACTTTTTACATTTCCAAAAAGAGCGTTTTAGTTGGTAGAGGGGGGGGGGGGGGACAGATAAATCTAATGAAAAATACCACTTTTAAGAAAAATATTTCGCAAACAGACCCTGAATCGTAAAGATGTTGTTCCACACCCCCAGTATTTTTAAAAGACCTATCCAA
The DNA here is from genome assembly GCA_963668995.1 of Parnassius mnemosyne. NCBI lineage: Eukaryota > Metazoa > Arthropoda > Insecta > Lepidoptera > Papilionidae > Parnassius > Parnassius mnemosyne. The sequence goes on along the minus strand of CAVLGL010000035.1, from coordinate 12,287,887 downwards.
CGATACCCCACATGATGGAACAAAAACAATCATCCTACATTTACTTGTAAGGGAAATACCCAAAATAAAAATGTTTTTAAAGATTTTATTTCACAGTTTTCTAGGCGTGCTTAATATCTATAACTATGCCAAATTACAAATTTGTAGCCCTTAGGTGAAATTAGTTATATACAATTCTTAAAATATCAAGTTATATTTTTATTAATTTCCGTCCATTCACGATAAAAAAACGTTATATTATACAGTATCATAATCTATACATATAATAAATCTGTAGAAAAGTCGTGTCTGTAATTCTAATATATTCTTGAAAAAATAAGTCCAGGGGACTAAATGAAGGGTTCTGAAGCTAAATTAGTGGTTTTTAGAATTTTTGTCTGTCTGTCTTTCTGTCTGTCTGTCTGTCTGTCTGTGTATTCCGGATTCACGCAAAAACTACTGAACCGATTAACATGAAATTTTGTATATAGGTAGCGAGTAACCCGGGGCAACTTATAGGGTACTTTTTACCCGATTACGGAACTTAAAAAAAGGAAGGTTATGTATTCTATTTCCTTTAGATGTTAATTTAGCTATTATATCTTAGTTATAGGCGGGATGACGGGTGTTTTTCAAATAAAAACCATATTTGTAAATAAAGTTTAACATATAGTTATAATCTTTGTAAAATAATTTAAAACTACACCGATTTGGTATTCAAAACAGCGCCATCTATCATCAAATGGAAAAAATAGTATATTTTGCTTTCAGTTACTAATAAATGAAATAATATAAATAACTTACATTTATATGATTAAAAGTTTAGATTTTTAAAATTATTAACGTTTAGTTTTTTAGTATTTTTGTTATTTTATTTTAAACGTGTAATTTCAATAGATAATGGTGACGTATATCAAAAATATGAAAATTGATAAGGTATTTATTTCAATTACTAATATATATGTAAAGTGATTAAAACCGGTCTGTCTGCAATTGTTGCAAAATTTTCATTATCATTATAGTTTTATTAAACAGATTTTTATGTATGTCGTGGCCAGATCGTAGAATTGATCATATATCATAAAGTAGTCTATCATTTCGTGAAATGGTGTGGTAATTTCATGATATTTAACACTGTTTGTTGACACTATAGCTTGACTAAATCAATGAATAGAAATCGTTTGAAGATATTAATAACTAAACACAATGTTGCTATTTCATAATATGGGCATATGACGATATCATTAAATCGTTTTTCACCGCTACCGGCGCTGATAGCGCATTTTTTAACAGAAATTTTAAGAGAATTGACATCACTTTATTCCTTATTGATATAATAAATAAATGTTCGCTTCTATTGCTGATATTACTAGATGGTATAGTTTTGGCTTTCATTATTTCATCTAATATTAGTGCCATCTACTTACTTCTAAATAAACTAAAATGGGAAGTCATTGATAAAATGAAATAATACAATGTTACTGAATAAACGATGTAAATAATTGAATCATTTACATTACATTCATCCCGCGTTGGAATCAGCGCAGCGAACACTTTTTTGGCCAAAAACTCTGCGGCCTGTGCCCAGTAGTAGCATGTATGTAAGCTGCTGCTTTTTTACTTTTCATGGGGCAATATATGCAGTTTTTATTTCATTCGTGTTTTAGGGCATGTTAATTTTTGTTTTCACTCTTCCGTAAATATTAAGGCTTGCAAAGATGAGTAGAACTCATTATCGTCAGCCTATCAAAAGTCCACTGAAATTAATATAGGCCTCCCCCATTAATTGTCAAGTAGCTGGATATTTGCTAAAGTTGCCACGCTTGGCAGGCGGGTTGGCAACCGCAGCTATTATTATTTTGATCTGTTATCAAGAAGATGATGCAGCCCATCCCATCTTCAGTTTGTTTTCATATGTCACCTCTTACGACGGGACGATATGAGGTGGTGGATTTTATTTCACCGCCACAACAGGGCGAACATTTTTCTACTCCTGTTCATGGGTGTAGTGCTCCTCACGTTCACTGTGAATAAAATGTATATAAGGAATGAAACTAATTTTAAGGAATTTATTGCGTTTAATTTTAACTTTTCAAATTCCCGATGTTTTTGGGCACTTTACAGCAACCATGGTTCCGGGAGGGACTGGAGAACTGAGGTGTTTGACGACCTGATGTCATCGTTAAAATAGAATAGAATAAATGCAGCAGTAGTTTGAATTTAATTTTATTAATTATGGGGTCCTTAGCAGATGGTAGCACGCAACCATCTTCCCTAATAAAATTAGGATATTTTTAATTTCAATAGCCTCGCGAATCATCATTGGTAGGTTTCGGTGTTCTATTGCAAGGATTTGTTGTCTATCAGATCCGATATAATGGTTGGGACGATACTAAACATATTGACATACTTTAGACTTCCCGGAGCTTCGGTGCTTCACATCAACGATATGTTCTTGTACTCGGAACTTTCATCCAAGATGCGTAAAAAAACCCGTAACATTAGTTTTAATCCATGTGCAGTATTCATTATTATAGAACTGTATTTATGATGTTTTCAAGTCTATTCCAAGTAAAAAAAATCTACATCTATTTTATGGTGCCAATCAATATTAAATAGGACCAATGATATGAATGTCTCAAATAAATAATATATTACTTTGTTAAAACTAAATTAAAGTTAATTAGTTAGTTAGTTTAAAAAACTATGAATAATTTGTAAAGAGTAAAATATAAATAATAATAATACATTTTGATTTCAAGACTATTTACCTTTCTTATAGATACATCGGAATTGGAAGACACGCCCGATATAAAAAATTGTAGGTGTTTCTAGACATATATATATATTCACGTGTTTCTGTAGCATGTTACCAATCATATACGTCTCATATTTTAGAATGAAAAAAAATCTTTGACAGACATAGAGACATAGACATCGAGGTGACTAAAAGTGATCGAATTTTTCTAAATTTGGCACGGAACAGCATTTAATGATGTTCCTAATTCAAGCACACGCGAGCGAAGCTGCGGGTAAAAAGCTAGTATATTATAATATATGTTTTATAGATACAAACTCTTCCTTAAGAACGAAAGCCATGATTGATGTTTTAGTATACTAACTTAATAAAGTGCTGCCACGAGCTTTGACGTCTTGCGAACGAGCGCGTGCCTGGCGTTTTAAACTCTCAATTATGCCTTCCCTCTAATGCTTAGGATACACGACAAAACTAGATACCAAACGATGAAGTCTATAGATCGAGTGTCGTAGGGTTAACACTGTCACGGCTACGAGTCGCGCCACATTTGTGGTTTCGTTGTCGTACATCGTCCAGTTTATGTGATGTTAATTCTGTTAGCCATTTGCTTTTTGCAGCATCGGAATTTCGTTGATACCAAATAATCGGTAATGGATAATCGAAAACAGCATCAGAAGCTTATTAGCTCGATATAGTAATGGGAATGCATCGCAAAAAACTTCGTAAATTCGAATTCGCTATCCACTAATATATGAACCACGCATTGACACGCATTTTAAGGATTGGACATGATAAGGATATTTTGGAAGAGATAAAGGAATGTTATTGAAGTAATAGAATATTTAGTATTTTTAATCTAATATATAAAATTGAATATTAGTTTGGTTTGTGTCGAGTATCAATTTTATCGTGTACCCTAGATATTGGAAAAAAAAAACAAAATTGTTCGTTACTTTTATATCTCCCTGGTATTCTCGAGGGGATCCGGTCTTCTATAACAGTTAGATTAGAAATTGAAAAAATCCATCATATAACTTCGCATCACATATCATATAACATCGCAACAGCCTTTTTAAATTTTATTAAATTGCCTCCGCGACACAAAAAAATCCTAGTGCCCTAAAACTTTTTTTTTTCAATTAAAAAGTTCTTTTTAGCATAGACTTTCCAAGAATGCAGCCAGCAAATATTACCTAATCGATAGATTTGCACGTAATCGTCATGGTGGGTGGCTGAGTTCCGAAGTAACACGATTTTGTTATACGCTTGACCTATTATTATCTATGTATATGTAAATTTGTACTAGAATTTCGTAATGTTTTAGTTTTTAACCACTTCTAGAAGTCTAAATAATCTGTTTTGCAGATGTATAAAGAAATGATGACAATACAATAATTTAATTACCTTTAATTAACAAGGATCATCACAGCAATGCATCGGCAATGCATGGTGTAGTCTACGTTTTTTTTTTAAAATATGTTATTGTTTTTTAGTATTGCGGTAAGTATTATTTTAAAATCTTTTGTTTGTCTTGCATTGTTTTTATGTTTGTTAGGGTCAAATCTTGCAGCTGAATTTTAAAGCAATTACCTCAACCGATGAGCTGAAAATTTTCATACAGCCTTTGTTTGGATGACAATACCTGGTTAGCTGAGTGACGTCATTCTAAATCTAATGTGGCGGACCACCCAAGACGGTGGACAAGTTATTTTCTATGCACTCCCTTGATATGCATATCAAATGAAAAGGTCTGGTAAGAAAAATACAAAAATAAAATGACGTCACTCTAAATCCAATATGGTGGACACTCAAAGATGGTGGACCATGTTTTTATGCACTCCCATGATATATATATATATATATATATATATATATGTATATATATATATATATATGAAAAGGTTTGCTGACAAGAATACGAACAAAATGCCTTCCGCGTTCAGCTCTTTGAGGAGAGAGTGTACTACTCTCCCGCTAAACGGTAAGACTTAGCGGGGTCGTGTCTTAAGTAATACAGACCTACACCTTATCCAAATTCTCGCGGTGGTGAAAAAAATTCAAAATTGCAGAAAACAAAATGGACGCCATACCTATTTTAAAGACTTATAACTCGGCAAAGGTTAGTTAGTTTGGTGGTGCTTGAATAAATGTTTTAGGGACCGACAAGGGTCAACTGCTGGCAGTAATAAATTTTCAAGATGGTGGATCTAAGCTGGCGATCAAAAATCAACAATGACGCATTTAATGATATGAACAGATTCAGCGATCACTAAAAAAATAAAAATAAATTAAGTGTAAAGAAAAACAATCACATTAGACAATTTATATGATATAAAAACTTATCGCATAATATTTACCTGTGTACATAACAATATGTAGCTTGATATTCACATTAGTAGGTAATTATAAAAGAAAAATAATAATTTTTCATAAAATAGGTAAATCTTGCAACAAGCTGTTATAATATCATATTATAAATTATTGGGTAATGTAATAAATTGATGGGTTTGATTTCATTTTAGGTTTCCTTTTTCTTTTTGAAGTATTTAAATACATTTTAAATAGGTTTTTTACTATTAATTTATTTATTATATCATCATAGTGACGTAGCAATCTTATGGTTCACCTAATAGTCAATTCTACTAGTAGTTAATGCAGTCCATAGACACCTACAACCAACTTCAAACGAAGTAGACTAAATAATGATTTATTGTCACCCCCGAAGTTCTAGATGAAATGTCTCACAGCCTGTTGGTAACTAAACTGACTATCTGACCCCCAAAGCGAAACACAGTAGCAGGTGTACTGCTTGTGTTGCTTAGCGGCAGGAGAAGGTAAGTAGGGTAGGAATAAAATGTGTAAACCTTTCACTTTTTTATTAGAATTTCTTTGTTTTGCGTTTCCAATGGTTTAATTAATTTATTAGTTGTGTATTCATATACAGAGACTTTTAATCATTATTTTATATTCATTAAAATAATTTTTTGCGTAAATATGCTTGTAAAGTGGTATAATCGGCATCAATATTACTATTTAAACTTACTGAAACGTCAATTAATATTAAAATCGAATACTGAATGAATCTCATTTCCAAAGCGAGCCGTCCCGTGACAAAATTAATTGAAATTGTACTATTTGATTTTTCATATATATACATATATGTACTTTATGACGAGAATATTATTATTTGTTATTACTACATCACACTTTAGAATAAGATGGAAACCCGTTTTGTTATTACAATGCGTCTCTATTGTCAACCCTTAACGGATGAAGTTTTTGTTAATAGGTTATTTTTATTTGTTATTTCTATTTACTATTATTAAATTAAAATCAAATAAAAGCGTATTTATTAATATACACATAGCAAAACTGAACGCACAATATTCTAATACTTTTTTTATTAACCACACATACAACCTCAGAGTTGGGTAAAATGTTAATCTTCTGTAATACTTGAACTTGTAACTCGGCCGCCGAGAGCTTATTGTATCAGTCTATTATGCCGTTGATTTATGGCCACTAAATTTCCATTCGACAGAAAGGGTATTGAACCACACGTAATGAAACATATAGTCTATACATATATGTAGACGTAGAGGTATATACGTAGAGGTTTCGTTAAGAATTAGCATCTAAAACCTTTATTGATGTTTACGTGGTAGAGCCGGTCGGCTCGGCTGGGGAGGGACCACGCTCTCACAGAATACCAGCGTGAAATAGCAGCTTAATACTGCTGTGTGAGTGTAGAGAACCGGATATTCTTTTTATCATCTTACATATTATTAGTTCTCAAGTAGGGCAACGCATCTAAATTTTGATTCTTAATCGACGATGGGTGTAGATATCTATGGACTCACAATCAGGTAGACTGTGGGCTCGTTGGAAGCCCTTATGCTTAAAAAAATACATCTGTTTCCTCCTCCAAAACATGACCGATGTTTTTTTTCAAGAATTATATAATACGAAGGATTGACTATGTCTTAATTTTTCGGTTTTATTTTTTGTGTTCGCTGAATGACTGATTACGGTGATATAAAATAGCAATTTTAGTTATATACTGCTTTTTTATAGTAAATAGGTCAAACGAGCCTGATAGTAACTGTCAACCGCCGCGCTGCCCATTAACAACAGCATCACCAAGGGCATCGCAGGCCTTTTAAAAAAGTGTTGGCTCTTTCCGCGAAAATCCCTAAATCGTATCGGTTCCAAAAAGTCACAAATTTGCCTTATAATATTTATAACGTTCCTAGATTTCAAAAATTTATAAAAAAATAAACTAAAGGACCATATCAGTGCTAAATTTAGATTATATAGTAAAATATTTGCTCAAGTGTTAATATCCAAGGAAGAAACATAGGAATAAGTTTTTATGGACGACGCGCAGCTTAGATATCCTCTTAAGTCCGAGGATTATAGCTAAATCCCGCTTTATGGATGGAGGCCTAAGTCCTGAAATGGACGTTTATATACTGATGAATTTTGAGATGATTGACGAGGGAAAACAGCTTGAAGCTGATTTTCTTATGTATTGTGAAGGGTGCTTATTACTACAAATTATTAATTTAAAAAATTATCACGATTGCAAAACCAAACAAACAAAAAAGAATAATAATTTAACTTGGTAAAGAAGAGTGGCTGTAATTAATTCACTTGCAGTAAGAACACTGGTTAGAATGGCAAAAGGGTAGTGAAAACGCTAAAGTTTGGATCATAGTTAATTAATCCAGGTATTGACTGATTAAACTTAAAATTGTTAACAAAACAATAGGACGGACGAAATCCAGTCGTACCTGCAATTATGAAGGGGAATGCTTTTGCATCCATGTAAACCTACCTCTTCAGGTACCACAAAAGCATAGGTTATGGTCACTCACGGTTATTCAATTCAAAATGATATACGAGTATAATAGCACCGAAACACCCATGCCAGGTAATCATCTATGTAAATCTGTAGGTGAGTCTCCCTACTCGTCAGGCTTCGAACACCAGCAGGCTTACTCCAACTGACTCGTTTGCGTTTATAGCGTTTCCAGTTGAGTACGCCATGTCACCAAAGCGTTTTTTCGTTCCTGTCGTTTAATTTATTCGAACGCCTCTTCTGGTTCACTGCCACCACTCTGGTGGAGGACACGGATCCGATCGTACACCCTCACGTTCAAGTCCGTCAGTATATTTAGAGGTGAAATGCGATCCAGGATTGTCACCGCCTCAAAGGATATAGTGCGAGGGTATCGTACGAACCGCATGGCCATCCTTCGCTGGACACTGACTTTAGTTCTACAGCGACGGATGGGCTGCCGACATATACATGGAGAAATACCTACGCATACACACTTCGCGGGGGCAAGGACGGGTTATGACCGACTTGTAACGACCAAAACTATGGAGTTTGGGGTGATTAACCTTCGCCTCATATTGGCAGGGCCACGGGAACGCTTTCGCACACATGCGCGCCCCACCATCACTAGCCGCCCAACGGCAGCCTCTGCTCTGAAGAGTACTTCTCCTCTTCCTTCTACCTCCCAGGTAGGGCGCACCAGGAACACTAGACGAGCGTTCGTCCTTTGCTTCTAGCTCAATCAATTTACCTTTTTTTTATAGGATAGGGTGAGAAACGAGCACACAGTCCACCTGATGGTAAGTGGTTACTGTGACAAACAGACATCTATATGTATCCTCATTAAAGACTCAAAATGCAGATACGTTGTCACCCGTGAGGACTAAGATGGAATACCTCTTTGCCAGTAAAAAGGATCGCCGGTTCTCTACACTCACCATACGAAACACAGCAGCGTTAAGCTGCTATTTTACGCTGGTTTTCTGTGAGAGCGTGGTCCTTCCCCGGTCGAGCCGACCCATTCGTGCTACAACTTTACTACTAATATAGTTGCAGCATGGCTCTACCACGTAAAAACCTATCTCAATTAATCTTTAAAATCAAATATATTTTTCTTCAAGTGAAATTAAAACATACTGTCAAAAAATAAAACGATGCTTTTTATGAATCCTACAACAATCAACATTGGTTATAATGCTACATTTTTTTTAAATTATTTTTTATAGGATAAAATTACTCGTTGTCATTTACCACAAAAGTTTCACTATGAAAATTATTTTAAAATTATTCATCATCATCATCATCATCATTACAGCCTTTCATAAGTCCACTGCTGAACATAGGCCTCCCCCAAGGAATGCCAAAAAGCACGGTCCTGAGCCACCTGCATCCATTGATTTCCTGCATTTCTTACCAGGTCGTCACTCCATCTAGTGGGGGGTCGCCCTACACTTCACCTACCGATACGAGGCTGCCACTCGAGAACCTTTCTTACCCATCGGTTGTCGGTTCTTCGAGCTATATCACCGACCCACTGCCACTTCAGCTTACTAATCCGTTGGGCAATGTCGGTTATTCTGGTTCTACTGCGGATATCCTCATTTCTAGGTTTATCACGCAGAGAAACCCCGAGCATAGCCCTCTCCCTATGGAGCTCTAGCTATCTAGCTGATCGACCTTGAGCTTCTTCATACGGCCAGCGGTAAAGAACCACGTCTCAGATCCGTAAGTCATCACTGGCAACACGCACTGGTTGTACAATTTCGTTTTCAGGTTTTGAGGTATGTCTAACGAGCCCAGCCGAGTTGAATCCGTCGACTAACCTCTCGGTCGAAGTTGGACTTACCTAGTCGGACTATTTGTCCCAGGTACATGTCCTGTCCGTGTCCCAACATACTCGTCAACAACATCGACCTTAGTGCTCCCAACAACTACCGGCATAGATATGACATGGCCGTTAGACATGATTTTTATTTTGTCCATGTTCATCTTAAGACCTACCCGTTGGGAGACACTTAGGTGTGCTTAGGTCCTCCAGTGATTCTGCCATAAGGACTATATCGTCAATAAATCGAAGGTGAGTCATGTACTCGCCATTGATGTTAATACCGCATCATTTCCAGTCCAGTAGCTTGAAAACATCTTCCAATGCAGCAGTGAAGAGTTTCGGGGATATAACGTCACCCTGTGTTACACCTCTCTGCAGTTAGATAGGTTTCGTACTCTGATTGTGTACTCGGATAGCCATCTGCCCTACTGTACAAACACTTCAGCACTTCGATATACCGATAGTCAACTTCGCAACGCTGAAGGGACTACAGCACCGCCCAAATTTCGACGGAATCAAAGGCTTTCTCATAGTCCACATACGCAAGGCAAAGTGGCAGATTATACTTCTCTGTCTTCTGTACAATTTGCCGAAGTGTGTGCATGTAGTGTATGGTACTAAAGCCTTTTCGGAAACCAGCTTGTTCGTGAGGCTAGAAGTCGTCAAGTCTGCGTGCGAGATGATTCGTAATCACTCTTGAAAACAGCATATAGACGCGGCTTAGAAGGGAAATCGGTCTATAGTTCTTCAAGAGAGCGTTGTCGCTTTTCTTGAAGAACAAGGCCACCGCACTTCTGCTCCACGCCTCTGGAGTAGTGCCACCATGGAGAACGGAATTAAAAAGCTTCTGAAGGACTTCAAGTACCGGTTTTCCACACGCTTTCAAATGTTTCGCTGTAATTCCATCCTCGCCCTGGGGCTTTCCGTTTTTACGGTGCTAGAGAGCCATTCTAATCTCGCTCAGACTGAAGTCCGTGTTATCTTCGGAGTAGTGTCGGATAAGACTCGCTCTTATATCGTTACTCACACTTGCGTGTGGCTCCAACGATGACGTGTACAGCTGCCCATAGAACCTCTCAATCTCACTCAAAATCTCAGGTGTCCCGGAAACGATGTTGCAACACTCGGTTTTCAGCTTTGACAGTTGGCTCTTTCTGGCAGACAGATCTCTGGCAAAGACTTTGGAGCCTTGGTTCCGCTCGATCGCTTCTTCAGTACAAGTTGTCTTGAAGTTGCGTAAGTCCCGCCGCATGCATTTGGAGATATGTCAGTTTAGTTGCCTGTATGCTCTCAAATCAGTTGAAGAATGTAGCTTCAATTCCTGTCTAACAGCCATGAGATTAAGAGTGTGATCGGAGAGTTTTTATGTTCTTCCGCGGCGGTTCTTACAGAAGTTAGCTCCGACTGCATAAAAAGTTTCCACAAGCTTGTTATTCATATCGTCCACTACATTGCAATCTTCTAGGCAATGAAAATGGTTTTGTAACTCGAGCTGAAAGTTTTCGGGACTTTAGAACAGAGCACGATCCCCCTCGTGCTCTGTTCTAAAGTCCCGAAAACTTTAGGAGACGTTGCGGAGCGTTGACTTCATTAGACGAGACCTCTCCAACTTAACGTTTAGGTTCAGTGTGCCTCTAACCATTCGGTGATCGCTACCAGTTTTCTCCCTCGCGATCAAGGAGACATCACTGAACAGTTGTCGTCTGGTCATCATAATGAAGTCAATCTCATTTTTTGTCGAACCGTCGGGGCTCGACCAGGTCCACTTCCTGTGGGGCCGCTTCTAGAAAAAAGAGTTCATCATAAAGAGTCCCTCTTTCTCCATGAAGTCAGCCAGCTGCTGGCCCCTTGGGTTCCGTTGCCCTATTCCAAATTTCCCTACTTTCAGCTCACCGGTCTCTCTTGTTTCCTAGTTTGGCATTGAAATTTTCCATAAACACCGTATAGTGGGTTTTGGAGGAATGCATGGCTCTAGAGATATCCTCATATATTTCCTCCACCTCCTCATCGGGGTGTGCCGAGGTTGGTGCGTAAACCTGTATGACCTTCAGCGAATGCCGTTTGGTGATTATGAGTATAAGGTACGCAACCCTCTTCGACACACTCTTAATCTTTACAACGTTGTTAATGAGAGACTTGTGGGCGATAAATCCGACACCTCCTTGGGACAGATGGTCGCCCTCCCGGTGATAGAGCAAGTTGCCGGTTTCAAGGATTACCGTGTCCTCCCTCTCTCTTCTGACCTCGGATAATCCTATAATATGCCAGCGTAACTTGTCCATCTCTTCTTCCAGGTCCACGATCTTCTCGTCAGTTCTCAGGGTGCGTGCGTTGTATTTTGCCAGTTCGAATCGTCTTAGATGGCAACCGAACCTTCACCGGAGATTCTTAGCTCCCCCTTAAATTTAATTTAATTTAAAATTAATGTTTTGCAAAAAATTATCAAAATTAAATAAATACAACAGTATATACAATAACAACAATAAATACAACAGGTTTACGCACCAACCTCGGCACACCCCGATGAGGAGGTGGAGGTCTAATGTAGATAGAATTACAATTTTTACTACAATATAACTAATATTGTCGACTAAAGCATCGTCGACCTCTCTGCAACTTGACTACTCTATGACACCAACGTGTTCTTATACGTTTGACATATACTTTAACTACACAATGACAATCTTGTAGCAAGAAGTGTGTGCAAAGAGCGGTAAACAGTTTTGCCCACATACCTAAGGTCGTTGGTGTGTGGACAAGCCTTAAAGGAAGCATGATAGGCTGTAACATAAGAAGAGTAAATTGCTACAAAATGAGGCATAAAAGCATCGTTTCCTTTATCACTTCCTGGCAACGAGTGATTTAAAGCATTTTACAGTTTAATCCGAATTGGGGTTGCTTTATAGTCAGTCAGTTAAAAATAATTTAAAAAGAAATGAGAGAACAAATCATTATGAAATCCTAAAAATAAGACAATAATTTTATCAATAAGAGAAATTCTGAAACACTGAAGAGACCATCGATACTTCATGCTTTTGCTTCATTAGTTGTTGTTAATGAAAAATTCTTCCTAATATTTTACGGTCTGTGATAATAATCCTTGAAACGGTCGTCTTAGAATTGCGATGAGTTTTATTTTCTTAGGTAAAAGTGTTTCATTTTTTGGTTAGAAACTAAAATTAAGAACATGAATCATATTGTAGGTTTTATGTAAGCGTACATAAGACATTTTATTGTAATAAAAGTGTATTTTATAAAAACGTTGTCTGTATACACATAAATTATATTTAATTATTATAATTCAAAGATATAATATGTTCTATTTTGCTCTATGGGTCAATTATCAACTATTCACTGATAAACAGTTAAATGCTATTAAGTCCACGGATAACGTAAAATAGCAACATTTTAGCAATAATATTCAGCTGTATATAATTTTAACCATTTTGTTTTTAAATAAAAACTTTTTATCATAATCATCATACTCTTTAAATCCCTTCACAAGTCCACTGGTGAACATAGGCCTCTCGCAAAGATTCCTACAAAACATGGTCCTGAACAACTCACAACTATCGACTTCCTGCATGTCTTACAAGTAGTCACTGCATGGATTATGGGGTCACTCTACACTTTTTTTATACGTGGTAGAGTAATGTTGCAGCTTTATTAGTTTTATAGTTGTAGCACGAATGGGTCGGCTAGACTGGGGAAGGACCACGCTCGTAAGAAAAAGAAGACGTAAACGAAGCGTAAAATAGCAGCTTAACACTGCTCTGTTACGTATGGTGAGTGTAGAGAACCGGAGACTTTTTACTGAAAACGTGGTATTCCATCTTAGTTCTCACGAGTGACAACGCATCTGCATTTTGATTCGCAAACAAGGATAGATGTAGATGTCTATGGGACACAGCAACCACTTACCTTCAGGTGGACTGTGTGCTCGTTTGTCACCCTATCCTATAAAAAAAAAAACTTGGCTTAGTGATACGAGGCGACTATTGGAAAACATTACATCCGCATTAATTGAGCATTCTTTTAACTACATGGCTAACCAAATGCAACTTCAACTTACTGATCTATTTTCTGTGTCGGTTAGCCTCGTTCTCCTACTCCAATTTTTTTTTATAGGAGAGGTGGCAAACGATCATGCCACAGGGAAGTTGTGCGAGGAAGAAAACATATTATTTTAAATCGCACAGTGGTGGACCGGCAATCATCCAGATGGTGTAGATGGTATCGAGAGTTTTGCCGCGATGTGCATTTGTGAAATTTGGCACCTGGGATTATTTCGAATTTCTCAGAGCACTCCTCGTGGTAAATGCGAAAACATCTCTTCGCAGCGCCAATGTATCGAACTGGTCGTAAAGGACTCGGTCGTCGACAATTCGAGCCGCTCTGCGTTGGATGCTGTCAAGTGGAAGGAGCTGGCACTGGGGAGCCCCAGCCCAGAGACGGGAACAGTATTCCATGTGAGGCCAAACCTGCACTTTGTAAAGTTGCAGGTGTTGTACCGGCATGAAATACTTTCCCGCACTGCTGAGCACGCCAAGCTTTTCAGAGGCCTATTTGGCCTTCTCTTTCAAATTACCACGAAACTGCACGTCAAGCGATATGTCGTCGCCGAGGATTCCGATACTGGCTGAGGTAACAAGGGGAGTTTTTTTTTACAGGAGAGGGGCAAACGAGCATGCGGCTTACCTGATGGTAAGTGACTACCGCCGACCATGAGCAACTGCAACACCAGGGAGGGAATTGCAGATGCGTTGCCGGCGTTTTAAAAAGGAGTACGCTCTTTTCTTGAAGGTCCCTAATTTGTATCGGTCCGGAAAAATCGCTGATGGTAATCTATTCCACAGGGAAGTCGTGCGAGGAAGAAAACATCTTCTAAATCGCACAGTGGTGGACCGCCAATCATCCAGATGGTGTGGATGGTATCGGGAGTTCTGCCGCCATGTGCGTTCGTGAAATTTGGCGGCTGGGATTAATCCGAACAATTCCTCAGAGCACTCCCCATGGTAGATGCGAAAGAAAATGCAAAGGGATGCAACATCTCTTCGCAGTACCAATGAATCGAGCCGATCGGAATGGGCTCGGTCGTCGACAATTCGAGCCGCTCTGCGTTGGATGCGGTCAAGTGGAAGGAGCTGGCACTGGGGAGCCCCTGCTCAGAGATGGGAACAGTATTCCATGTGAGGCCGAACCTGCGCCTTGTAAAGTTGCAGGCGGTGTGCCGGCATGAAATACTGTCCCGCTCTGCTGAGCATGCCAAGCTTTTTAGGGGCCTTCTCTTCCAAGTGACCACGAAACAGCACGTCACTCGATATGTCGACTCCGAGGATACCGATGCTGGCTGTGGCAAAAAGGGGACTACCTTGAAACTGAGGAGATACGACAAAGGGGTTCTTTTTAGCGATAAACGCGCAAACTTGTGTCTTCTGAGGATTAAACTGGACTAGATTTAGTCGCCCCCAATCCGAGACTTTGTTCAGCAAAGACTAGACTTCAGACACAAGTTTGTTCCGGTACTCAGCGACGTTTTCCCGATTAATATTGGCACGGCCGGTGTATAGAGCATCACCAGTGCTGTCATCCGCATAGCAATGAATGTTACCAGTTAGCAACATATAATTGATATGCAGAAGAAACAGCGTTGGTGATAGCACACAACCTTGTGGAACACCAGCGTTAATTGGCTTGTGACTTGCACCGTCTACAACGACCTTGATGCTCCGATCTGCAAGGAAGCTGGTGATCCAATTGCACAATTTCTCGGGAAGCCCATAGGATGGGAGCTTCGAAAGAAGCGCTTTATGCCAAACCCGATCGAAGGTCTTCGCAATATCCAGACTAACGGCCAACGCCTCCCCCTTGGATATAGTGCCTTGAAACTTAGGAGATACGACAAAGGGATTCTTTATTTTTTAATTTTTCAATTCTATCACATAGAGAAACTCCGAGCGAAATCCTCTTCATAGCTCGCTGAGGCTTAACCTTGAGATCACACGACCAGTAATAAAAGATCACATCTCATATCTAAAATTAAAACACATATTTTGTTATTGGAGTTCACTGGTTAAGAAGCTGTGGGACCATTTTGGATTAATTATGTATTTACAATTTAGTGTTATTTGTTATTTAGTTCATAACAAAATAACGAATTACATTTCTGTTGATTGTGTTATTAGTTTAAGTCGTAGAATAGAAATCATTCAACTGTTGGAACTATCGCATATTATTATAACAATATCAACTTTGTATCTTTGTGTTTAAATAAAAAAATAATAAATGTTTGGAAACGTTACAACCATCAGTAAATTTTTATAAAATAACCTTAAACTATTAAATAAATTTAACAATTATCGCCATCTTTACACGCGTTCAGTTTAGGACACGGGAACGTCTTGGGCGGACGAGCAAATTATCGCCTACACTTCTTGTGAACTTATCAACTACAATTTTTTTAACTTGATTTTGCTTTTCATCAAATTTGTGTAGTCACCGCAAGCTATTATGAAAATCGATTCTTAAAGAGTAAACTCCAAACATTTGGCATAAAATATAATATAGTGTATTGACTCAACTCACTAATTAAATTTACTATCACGTTCTAAGTGGTTTACATCGTATTCGTGAGAAACACTCGCATAAACTATTTATAATGATTTCTTATATTTACGCGAAAACTACACACTAAATGAAACTAATCTTTACAGATTTTATCGCGTTTAATTTAACTTTTTAATTCCCGACGTTTCGGGTGTTTTGCAGCACCCCCCCACCCCCCCCACCCCCACCCCCGTGGCAACGGGTGCTGTTAATCACCCGAAACGTCGGGAATAAAAAAATTAAATAAAACGCGATAAAATCCGTAAAGATTAGTTTCATTTAATAAACTATTTATGACAAAAATAGGTCGTAATAAAGATGCCTTCATTCCCCATTCAGACTCATAGTGAAATCATATAATGACTATTTTAGCAATATTGATATTTTTACTGCTTCGCATTTGTGCTTTAGAAAATATCATCATTATCATCATCATCATCATTACAGCCCTTCATAAGTCCACTGCTGAACATAGGCCTCCCCAAGGAATGCCACAAAGCACGGTCCTGAGCTACTGCATCCATCGAAATTCCTGCATGTCTTACCAGGTCGTCACACCATCTAGTGGAGGGACGCCCTACACTTCGCCTGCCGGTACGAGGCTGCCACTCGAGAACCTTTCTTCCCCATCGATTGTCGGTTCTTCGAGTTATATGGCCGGCCCATTGCCACTTCAGCTTACTAATCCGTTGGGCTATGTCGGTTACTCTTGTTCTACTGCGGATATACTCATTTCTAAGTTTATCACGCAGAGAAACCCCGAACATAGCCCTCTCCATAGCTCGCTGAGCGACCTTGAGCTTCCTCATACGGCCAGCAGTGAAGGACCACGTCTCAGATCCGTAAGTCATCACTGGCAACACGCACTGGTTGTACAATTTCGTTTTAAGGTTTTGAGGTATGGCTGACGAGAAGATGTGTCGTAGTTTCCCGAACGCTGCCCAGCCGATTTGAATCCGTCGATTGACCTCTCGGTCGAAGTTGGACTTACCTAGTTGGACTATTTGTCCCAGGTAAACATACTCGTCAACAACTTCGAGCTTAGTGCTCCCAACAACTACCGCCATAGGTGTGATATGGACATTAAACATGATCTTTGTTTTGTCCATGTTTATCTTAAGACCTATCGGTTGGGAGACACTATTTAGGTCATTGAGCATGGTGCTTAGGTCCTCCAGCGATTCTACCATAAGGACTATGTCGTCGGCAAATCGTAGGTGAGTGATGTACTCGCCATTGATGTTAATACCGTATCCTTTCCAGTACAGAAGCTTGAAAACGTCTTCCAATGCAGCGGTGAAGAGTTTCGGGGATATAACATCACCCTCTCTTACACCTGTCTGCAATTGGATAGGTTTCGTACTCTGGTTCTGTACTCGGATAGCCATTGTAGCTCTACTGTACAAACACTTCAGCACTTCGATATACCGACAGTCAACTTGGCACCGCTGAAGGGACTGCAGCACCGCCCAAATTTCGACGGAATCAAAGGCTTTCTCATAGTCCACATACGCCAGACATGGTGGCAAATTGTACTCTTTGGACTTCTGTACAATTTGCCGAAGGGTATGTATGTGGTCTATGGTGCTAAAGCCCTTTCGGAAACCGGCTTGTTCGGGAGGGTGGAAGTCGTCTAGTCTGCGCGCGAGACGATTCGTAATGACTCTCGAAAACAGCATGTACAGCAGCAGCTGAGAAGGGAAATCGGTCTATAGTTCTTCAAGAGAGCGTTGTCACCTTTCTTGAAGAACAAGACCACCGCACTTCTGCTCCACGCCTCCGGTGTAATGCCACCATGGAGGAAGGAATTAAAGAGCTTCTGAAGGACTTCAAGTACCGGTTTTCTACCCGCTTTCAGAAGCTCCGCTGTAATTCCATCCTCGCTTGGGGCCTTGCCGTTTTTAAGATGCTGGAAAGCCATTCTAATTTCGCTCAGACTGACATCGGGGATAACTTCGGAATAGTGTCGGATTAGAAAATATATTAAAAATAAATTACAATTATTACAAATTTAATATTTAATTCGTGTAAGATTTGTTTATACTGTTCAACAGTTTTTTTTTTGTGATAGTTACTCTTTTACTTACACTCATTACTTATTGTTTATACTAATATTTGGTATACGGTGTTGAATGTACATATACTTTACTCTTTATTGATAATAATTTCATAAATACCCTTATGTTTGTCAATATTTTCTCCATAATGTTTTATCATTGTGTTATTACAAGGTTTTGGCACCAACTAATCCTGAAAAGACATTGTCTGTTACTTTTTCACTTTAACTTAAAAGGGAATCTATCTTTGTTCGGTTGCCGAAAAAGGGTTGGATGGCCAGGCTTTTCTGGGCCCAAATTATATACTGCAACTTTGGAATTAATTTGGTGCACTTCAGACTTAAGCAACATTTCTAACTAAATATTGAGAATTTAAGATTCCTTTTGAAATGTCCTGAAGTGTAAAGAACATAAATTTTTATGAAATTCTGACAAAAATACATTCATTTGATAAATTTTTATTTTCACCCTATATGGTTTTTACCTTAGAAATTTGTTGAAACTCTTTTAGAAGATTGTGATTTTCTTACAAAATAATTGTGAACTGAAAGTCCACCTGATGGTAAGCGCTACTACAGCTCATGAACGCCTCCCTTTAACGAGAGAATGTTACAGAAATGTGGTTTCACCCCTGAAGACTAAAATGAATCGCCCCCAATCCTACTATTTTAATAAATATATTTAAAAAAACCTTAATTGTGTCAAAATTGTTACTTGTTTTACCCTCAATTGTACTTTGTTTGTGAGATATAAGACTTGAAATGAGTGGATTATGTGCAGTTTAAAAGACCATTCTGAGTAATATTTGAATTGGATGTTTAAATTACAAAAAAACCCAACTAACCGATATATAAACGGTGAATCTCACCATCATCCTTCATAGTTAGCTACCGTGTGCAAATATTTATTAAAGAAAGCACGAGATATCTGTGACAGTAAACACCTGTGCACTGAGCTTCAGCACGTCAAGCAGATTTTGCTTTGCATGACAACAAGCTTCCCGCAACAACAAAGAGTCCGGCGCTATCGTCATAGTGACCGAGTAAAGCCGGCCACAGTCGGGCGTGTGCCTGCTGTACTTCCACATGTTAGAGGTGTCACAGACAAGATTGACTACATCTTGAAGAGAGCTTCTATTGGAAAATTCCACAAACCATCGAAGAAGACTAATCAGTTCTTATCACCCGTCAAGTGTAATATCGCTCTACTGGCTGCAAGTGTGTACAAGCTTGATTTGTAATGTGTTCTGTCGTACATAGTGCAAACAAAGAGATCTATGAAAACCCGCGTAAAAGAATACATAGCTGACGTGAAACACCAACGCATTGGGAAGTCTAAAGTCTATCAGATTTGATAGACCACAAATGGTCGCGAAAGAACATCGATTGCTGCCAAGGATGATACGTGAGGCTATTGAAATTAAAAAAAAAACATCCTAATATCAATAGACAAGGTATCTTGGTATCCAGTAATTAATAAAATTAAAACTAAACTCGAGCATACAATAATATATGTCTTAAAGACACAATAAGTTTATTCTACGTATATCGGACCAAAACTACTAATTAAAAAGCTGACGTTGGAGTACCGGAACGTCGGGAATTAAAAAAAAAAGTATAATTAAACGCGAAAAAATCCACAGAAGTAGTTAATATTCAATGTGTGGTGTTCGTGTAAATATTATAAGAAATCATGATCAAATAAATCTTATTTTAAACACGTTATTCCTTTTTCAAAATCAGATATTCATTTTATTTCTTTACGTTTTATTTTTCTTGCATTATCGTTTGAAAGAAAATTCGTATTACTTTGAATATGAGTTCCGACTTGGAAGCAATACGTCACAATCGGAACGCAATATCGATAACATAAAAAGGATCTAGCACAACTAACGGACCAAGTGAGTGTTATTGGTTCAATCACTTTCTTTCGAGAAATTTTGATCGCAAAAAGGAACATCGTGTTTGCCCGGAGATGAAGGTTGATAATGACGAACTGAAGGCGACAGTGGAAGTGCATCCATTTCAAACTACGGATGACCTAATATAAACTTTGATGTAAGTGTCAAAACACCTTTTGTGGTAATTCGGCAAATAGAGAAACTTGACAAATGGGTACCTCAAAAACCGAGGACGCTCAGTGAGAGGTCTAGCTTGCATCTTATATATAAAAAAGCAAAATTTAAGTTATATTTTTACCTACGATAAGAATTTCATGCTATAAGGCAATCGCAAGCGTTCATTACTGTAGTTAGATCCAGGAGCTTAAGCCAAACAGAGCTCGAAATGGAAGTTTAGCTAGAAAAAATGACGGTTTGGACTATTTTTGCTGCTGCGTACTTCCTGTTTCAGTGTCCTTTATCACATTTTGCAACGCCCATGGGACAATACGGGGTAGTGTATATTCTTACATCACCACTAAACGGTTAAGGTTGTTATTACTATTTCAACAACTGGAATTCACTCATAAGTAGTGACCCGAAAGTTTTAATATCATTGTTCTATATTAACACAAGTCAACTTAGTAACATTAGGAAAAGAAACTTAATTGTGTCCGTCAGCCATAATATTCAGGATCTTGAGTGCCACTATTAAACGTTGAGAATTTAAAATATTTTACACCACTTCAAATTTAACACCTCGCCTATTAGTCGGCTATCGATGAACAAGGTTGCGTAATAAGGTGTTTTTTTTAGTTAGTGAAAATCAAAAGTAATTGTTACTAAAGATATACATTCTACGCCTGATAACTACAATTGTTTTAATATTAGATGAGTATTTAATTCATGAAATTAAAAATCGCAGAATTTCACTAGGTAAAATATTTTTTATCAAATAAATTATAAATAATGCTTATTAAAGTCACTTTTTTCCAGTGGTTCGGAAAATCACTTAGGATGATCAGCAAGAAATCTAGAGGGATTTTCTTTGCAAGTTAATAGTTTATTAATTTTAATATGTATATGAAATTGAAGTGACAAACGAAGTTACAGTCCACCTGATAGTAGCTTTTGTAGTCCATGGACACCTGCAACTAACTTCAAATAAAAAATCTACAAATGCGTTGTCATATGTCTCATCATATGCTTTTATGTTAAAATAAGGTGTTATACTAAATTAATAAAAATCATTTAGAAACATCTTGGCGGCGATAAACTAATTCTTAGGGTTAATACCAATAATAATATTCTTTAATGATACTGTCTTTGTTTAATAAAAAAATTAACTTGGTAATGGACAAGTAATAATATTTGTGGGACTTTGTTCTAAATGCGATATAAAGATAATTTAAGCTAATTACGAAACGTGAATTGCCGATATAATATGTCTGTTTAACCCGAATAATGTTCGAGAAGCTTTACCAAAATTTTATGGTTATTCCTGTACAGGGGCGCTTTTATTGCTACGATACTATTTTATGATCCCTAGATAATTCTCAATTTTATGACATTCTGCGTGCATTGTATACAATTGTGATGTGAAATAAGCATTATGTAAATACGTGGCCCTACTAACATGAATATGTTATCACAAAGTGCGTTAAAGAGTGTGCAAATTTATATGCACACTCTTTAACGCACTATTACTATTAATACTAACACAATATTTACACGCCATTTATCTACTTATTTATTTAAATTGAAGTATAATGTACATACGTTCTAGAAAAGCTATTTTGTATTTGTCACAACTGCGCATGCGTGTCGAGACACTCTTTTCTTGCGCAGTTAGTTTTTGTCATCAATAAATATAGATAGAATAATCAGTATGTTCTTGTTTATTTAAATTGCATTATTAATTATAACAAGAACAATTAAAATATATGTTTGAGTATTTTGAGTAATTTGAAATGATATTAAAAATATTAAGTCACGATTAAAAAACTAAAATACACAAAAAAACTAAAACTAATAACTTAAATAACATACAGTCCTACTTCCCATGGTATCGTTCCAAGAACACTCGCTGCGTTTCCTCGCTATTCAGGCTATCCTAGACCTTCGGCTATACTTAGCCTTTGAGCGAGAAAAGAACCAGCCCTCTTAGCAGCAATGACCAGTCGAGGATAGAGTTCCTTTAGGAACTTCACCGCACGTGGACCCCACTGTGGACTCATATTAGTCACAATTATATTTTAATAACTGACAGACTGAGGTGTATGACGTCCCAATGTCATAGTTAACCACGGCTAACTCCACATTAAAAAATTATTAATTTTTGTTCCGATCTACGTACAGTATGAACTTACAGAATCTTGAAGTCTTGCAGTTGTATGCTTGGGTTGGGATTTAATTTTATTAATTATGGGATCCCAAGCAGATGGTTTGGCAAACGTAGGTAATATACATTTTACGTTCAGATTTATCAATATTAAATGAAGGGCCGGTTTCACCACCAGTTATTAAAGTCCCGAATAGCCTATTTGTCAAATAAGAACTGTCAAACTCATACAACGACTGTCAAAAAACTGAAAATTTAATTGACGAGTAGGCTAACCGGAGATGGTGAAATTGGCACTGAAACTATTTTACTATTTGCCTTAAGGAACAAAAAGCAAGTACACTTTTTAGCAAGGTGTATTCAATATTAATATTTTTTTACATTTGTTTACTTTATAAAACAGATAGATACTGACGTAGTAAATTCACACGTGTGCTTCAATATTTATATGATTCATCTGCCCCACTAAAAATAACGTCACTTTAAAATTTAAGAACTTGTAGAATTAGCATATATTTCACATAAATAGAGAAAACATTTTAATTCTGTATCACTTATTAACCGCTACATTATTCACGAACATGACGAAAATTTGTCTCTTGGGCAGAACATTTTTACTAGGAGTCTTCTAAATAAGTAATAGAAAAATAGTACAATATTTTGCTTATATATGATATTTAAGGGATTCCCCTAAAATGTCGCGTTGTACGAATATTTGAGGGAAATCCCGTTGATAAAATATTAAAATATTAAACCAAACATTATCTTATCAGAACTGTAATCAAAGCGTAAATAAAACATTTAGTTGACAAAACTGTGTCTAATATGCACGAAGTTTCAAGCCAATATTAATTCAACTCAACGAGACATATGTTAGAGTGGTCTCCATTAGTTAGACCCTACATGATGTTGGAGTGTCCCTCTTAATTGAATTCCCTTTTCTCTACTATTATAGCTTTATCCGTGATTAGAACGTGACTTGATTATAAAACGACATAGACTTAGGCATAACAATAACGTATAAAATAAGGACATTGCGATCGATTTACTTCTAGGTTAGAAATAGGATTCAGTACATTTTTATTATAGAAATAAGGGTGTCAAAAGATAACAGTCTAAGTGATGATAAGTGAATGCTATGCCCCATATCCACATTTCCCCTTGATTAAGGAGGATTAAAATGGATAGCTTCATTTCTAGTGCAAACGGTCTCCGGTTCTCACACTCACCATATAAACGCAACAACAATACGCTGCTATATGTTGATGTGTCCTATGTATGGGCCAAAGTAACAAATTGGGCATTTTCACTTTTTAGTGTAAAATGCTTCCTTTTATTATAATTAATAAGGTGCACAAAAAAAAAACTACACATTTATAGGCTAATAAAAATACACATTTAGAAGCACTGTTTTTTTGTTGCAGTACCTAAAAGTGCTTGAGTAACACACTTTTAATCTATTAAATCCCACCGGTCCACATCGGTCTCCACCTTGATAATTTTGTAGACCCCGCCAAAGAGTATATAATCACTACGTTTACTCAGAAAAATAGATAAGAGTGCTCAGAACAATTTTTTTACGCGTTATTTATAAGTTTAATAATTTACAAATTTAGTTGAATTAGTTTCGTTTTTATTAAATTTTATTAGAATTAGTTTCGTTAAAAAAAGTTATTGTATTGTATAAGATTCGTTACTAAATGATGACGAGTTTGCGTCTTTACCGTCCCGTTTACTTCTTATACATAAGTCTATTTGCGTCGCCGCGTGAGTGCAAGAGTCAACTTCAGTTTTAAAAAATTAAGTAGTTACAAAGGAAAGTTTGTTGATTAGTTTTTGAAGTGAAAGGTAAATAACTACACTGTTGTTAAAAGTTCTTTGCTTATATTATGTCTCGTACCAATTTCATGTTTTTGGTTCACGTATGAAATAAAGTAGTCAGTAGGAACTGAAAATGAAATATAAAGTGTAAGTTATTTTATTTATTTATTTATACACTGAATTGTACTAAAGGTACAAACGGATTTAATGCCATATGGCATTTTCTACCAGTCAACCGGAAAGTTAGCTAGAGATGTATGTACTGCAGTGGGCTAGGATGAAAACCTAAAATTGATAAAATTCACACATTCTCATACACACACATACATGCACACACCCACACACACATACACATACATGTAGATAAAACTAATATAAATATCTATAGGGATATAACAGATTACATGTTATAGATATTTATGTGTCAGAAAGAAGAGCCCTTTACTTTTGTTTTAAAAATCCCCTAGTTAGGGGATTTTTTTAATGCTAAGGGAAGCGTATTCCAGAGTCGTACAGCTGTAACAGCGACAGAGTTCGAGAGGAAACCAGTACGGTGAGAGGGAATTTGCAGTACGAGATTGTTATGAGAGCGAACATTGCAATCATGGGAAGAACCCAGGGTATTGAAACTTACATTTCAAATACTCTGGGGCCAATGTATCGTTAAGGATAGTGAAAAGAGTGCTAAGAATTCTAAGGTTTCTGCGTTGTGGGATATTTAACCATTTAAGTGGAGAGCGGTAAAAAGAGATGTGGTCATACCTTCGAAGACCATAAATGAAACGGATACTGTTGTTGAGAAGTCGATCCAATTGATTGACCAAGTAATTGTCTGCATCTAAGTAACACACATCGGCATAATCAAACAAAGGAAGAATAAGGAATTGAATTAGAAGTTTCTTCGTACAAGGCGGTAATATATTTTTAAATCGGTACAATTGTCTAAAAGTAGTACAAATTTTACGGCTAACTTCCTCGACATGACTGCACGAAGTAAGAGAACAATCCAAGGTTAACCCTAACATGAGAGCTGTACGGAATTACCTCGATATTATAAATCAGTGGATCTAATGATGTATGATTAAGTTTACCTAATTGACGTGCGCTGCCTAAGACTATAACTTTGCATTTGCTGGGATAAACAGTTACCCCGTACCTACTTGACCAATTAAAAATCCAATTAAGATCGGAGTTAATCGTGATTATAGAAACAGAAACAGAAACAGAAACTTTTTTATTCAATATAGATTATAAATAATACTTATTGAAAGTCATTCTTTTGTTTGATTACCACTGGTTCGGAAAAAACCTCTGTCCTGGGAAGAACCAGCAAGAAACCCAGCGGGACTTTTTTTTAAAATAACAGCTTACAATCATGATGTTACACAAATTAACAACACAACAAATTAGAAATAGCTTGGTAGCGATCACCTCATTTCCAGGGGTTATTATCATCCATAAATTCCTTAATATTATAATAACCCTTTTTATACAAACTTAGTTTAATAAAGTTTTTGAACTTGGAACAGGCCAAACTTTGTATATTTTCTGGAATTTTGTTGTAAAAGCGTATACATCGCCCCAAGAATGAATTACTGACTCGATGGAGTCGAGTAACTGGTACTACTAGCTTGTGTCTGTTCCTAGTATTTACAGAATGAATATCACTTATTTTTATAAAACTACTTTTATTTTTGTGTACGTACATTAAATTTTCATAAATGTATTGAGAGGCCAAAGTTAATATATTAATTTCCTTAAATTTTTGTCGCAGCGACTCTTTAGGCTTTAAATCATAAATTGCTCTTATGGCCCTCTTCTGCAAAACAAATATAATTTCTGTGTCAGCTGCGTGTCCCCATAGCAAAATACCATACGACATTATGCTATGGAAGTAGCTGAAGTAAACTAGTCTAGCTGTTTCAACACTGGTTAGACTTCTAATCTTTTTTACAGCATATGCTGCAGAACTAAGTCTGCTTGCTAGTTTTGATATATGGGGGCTCCATTGAAGCTTCGCGTCTAATGTGATTCCAAGAAAAATGGTGGTATCTACAAGACTCAGTTTCTCCCCATTTAAAATTACATTAGTATATAATTGTTTGACATTTGGAGTCACGAATTTCATACATTTTGTTTTAGTGCCATTTAAATGCAAATTATTAACATCGAACCAATTTACTAATTTAGATATAGCATTATTTACTTCGTCATATTTTAGTAACTGTCGACTTAATTTGAAAATTAAAGAAGTGTCATCTGCAAATAATACTATATCATGGTTATCCCCTACTATGTAAGGTAAGTCATTAATGTATACAAGAAACAGAAAGGGGCCGAGAATTGAGCCTTGAGGCACGCCCATTTGTACCATCGATCCGGAAGAGCTCATATTTTTAATGACAACTTTTTGCGTTCTCTTACTTAAATATGAAATAATTAATTTAAGGGCATCACTTCTTACACCGTAGTGTTGAAGTTTCCTGATTAATGTTTCATGGTGAACACAATCGAAGGCCTTGGATAGGTCACAAAATATACCCAAAGCATCCTGTGAATTCTCCCATGCATTAAAGATATATTTAATCAGCTCAACACCGGCATCAGTTGTCGAGCGACCCCTTGTGAAACCAAATTGATTTTTATGAAGTAAATTATTTATATTAAAAAAATTTAACATTTGATCAAGAACAATTTTTTCAAAAATCTTACTAAGTGTTGGTAGTACAGAAATAGGTCTGAAATTGGCGGGGTCTAATGTACTACCAGATTTAAATAAAGGTATTACTTTACTATGCTTCATTAAATCAGGAAACACACCAGATTCGATACTAGTATTAAAAATAATAGCTAAATGAGGCGCGATTGTATCTATTATAGACGCAATAACTTTAACGGAAATCCCCCACAGATCCGCAGTTTTCTTAACATCAATAGTTTTAAAATATTTTACAATATCTTTTGATGTCACTTTATGAAATGTAAAATTCTTTGTACACACATTTACATTATGTTTAAGTAATGATTCGGCGACGGCAGGAGAAGAATTTAGTGACTTAGTGGTCAAGATCGGAATATCAGTAAAATATTTCTCAAAAACCATTGCTACGTCCTGATCTGATACAGTTAATTTGTTGTTAACACTTAACTGGTAATTTGAATTGCGAGAGTTGATCTTACCAGTTTCGCTATTAATTATACTCCATGTCATTTTAATTTTATTGGAAGCCGTCTTAATTTTGTTGCTCAAATGCAAAGACTTGGCTATGGAGCACACTCTTTTAAATATTTTTGAATATTTTTTTACATATTCCCTAAATTCGACGCTATGATTATATGACCTTTCATGGTAAAGATCATATAACCTATGCCTGCTCTTATGGACTCCTACTGTCGCTCATTCATTGAATGACTTCCGACTGTTCAAGGAGAATGTTTTAGAAGTAAAAGTATTATTAAATTCATTGCAAATAAGCTTAAATAATGTTCCATACAAAAAATTAGGATCATTTTGGTATGAAAGTGATGGAAGTTTTTTCACTATGTTACTTCTAAATTTCTCCAAGCGACGTGCATTTACTGGAACAGACACAACTTTCTCATCTACTTGCTTTTTGTGAACATAAGGTAACGAAACTACTTGTCCACAGTGATCAGAACTTAATTTTTGAATTATACATTTATGCAACGGCTTCACATTTGTAAAAATGTTATCTATACATGTTGCACTAGATTGAGAAATACGCGTTGGCTCTATAAATAAATTAAAAAGACCATATGATTTAAACAATGATCTAAATTTAATATTGATGGAGGAAGCTTCTAGGAGATTGATATTAAAATCTCCACATATTACAACAGATTTATTCTGTTTATTAAGCTTAGCAAAAACTTCCTCCATAATGTTTTCAAAAGTATCATATGTACAACATGGGGGTCTGTAGACGCTCACAACAATGAGGTGCTCAAACTCAACACATGCCATTTCTACAGTTCGCTCAACAGAGAGGCTCACAATGTCTTTACGTTCTTTACATGATAATAATTTACTAGCTAATATTAAGGAGCCACCTCTTAAAACCGATTCTCTATTGAAAGAACTGACCACCTGGTGATTACTGAAGTTAAACATTAAATTATAAGATTTTAACCAATGTTCAGTAATACATAAGATATGAATATTGTTGCTATTTAAGAACAACTCAATTTCTAGCTCTTTGCCTATCATGCCTTGTATATTTTGATGCACCAGGTGTAAACAATTTTCATTATCTTTCTGTGGAGTCATACAATTAAAGATTTGTAAAACACATTCTAAATGATTTAAGTTATTATAACTGCTAGAGATTACCTCTATTGTCTCATTTTCTAATTTAAATTACTTGGAACTGATTCCAAATTGCATATTAAGTCATTACACTGCTCAAAAGAAGCAGATGTCTGTGTAGCCAAGTCCTTGGCTGAGTTAATATATAAATAATAAGATAGCACATTTGCTATCTGTCTTAAATTATATTTTGATAGGTAATACCTATCTCTAGTCAAAAATTTCTTAATTAAATTATTTATATCTATTAAATTAATTCTATCATTATAATTGTAACAATTAAATGTCAAGTTTAAATTATTATTACATGAAAAGTTATTCATTAATAAATTTAAATCATATCTTATTTTATTTTCCTGCGGCCAACCCTGTATGTAAGGCAATGTAAACAAGATAATTTTATGTACATTTAAAGTATTTAGATTATCAATATATTTTAATAATTGATTTTTGTTTACATTGCCTCTTCTCCCAACAAGAATAATTAATGTGCTATTAGGACAAAATTTACTAGCTAAAACTTTATTCATTATATGACTAAAGGATGCTCCAGGCATGCAATAATTAGTGATCATATGTCCTTTTAAACAGTTATTTAACATCATGCCCAAATTTTTGCCTATGTCATCACAATACATAATAACTTTATTTTTTTTAATATTTACATTACTTTTTAAGTTTATATCCTTTGTCATAGCACTGTCATAGAGTGTAGATGAAAATAATGAGGTCTTACTGTTAACTTTGTTATTTACACATATTGTCCCCGATGAACCTGGTATGGAGCGCTGATACTCACTCTGATTTTTTATTAAGGAGTCAAAGCGCTCCTCATTATATTTACATGATTTTACCAGATCATTCATGGCCAATATGTGTTCTTTTATCTCATCTTGAGCCGATGCATATTTATTTGATACAATTTCTAGAGAGCTTTTAAGTGATAAAATTGTTGAATGTAGACACTCTATATCAGTCTCATAACAGTGATTCATATTTTCCACCTCAATTGAATATATTTTAAGTTTATTAATTAGTTCTTGCTTTTCTTTGCATACATTTATATAATTTTTAACATTAATTTTAGTTTTAATTAATTTTTGTAGTTTTCTAATATATTTATTAATTTTTATATATTTCTTTAATTTTCTTCTACTGCAGGTAGTTCTTGCTGCTGTTCTTGACATGACATAATCATCACCAGTCAAATCGATTGTTGTGGAGGGTTGCAATGCTTTAGATTTAGTAGATTCACATATATATACATATATAGCATTATTTATGTTAGTAGCATCGGCATGAGCATACAGTTGCAAGTCGTCGGAATACATATGGTAAGAGGCACGAAAGTTGCAAGTATTCATATTATTAATATAGAGAATAGTAAAAAAAATGAAGACGTAATAAAGTAAATACCTATGATTGAATTTTTATTTATTTACGCAAATATCGCTCACCTCAGCAACGCTTCTCTAAGCACCGCACAGAACACCCGCGTTCCGCCGAGATAAAAAAAGTTCCGTCTTTTTTTTTCCTACTATTACATTTATTTTATTACTATTACAACAAACACTTACCGTTACAGCCTATTTTAAGCCCACTGCTAAACATACGCCTTCCCCATATATTGCCTCACGTAGGGGGTATAATTGCAACAGCTTCCCTTATGTAACAAATCGATCTAAAATCGTATGAAATCGATTTATTGTCGCAAAAAGATCGATTTTTAAATCGATATTTAGCAGTGAATCGATATTTCACTTTAGAAATCAAGATTGGATTTTTTTTCTGTTTTGATAAATACCATAAAATTATTTACAATTAGCTGCGTGTACCCAAACACGTAAAAAGAATTACAGTTTTTCACTTCATTATTTTTGGGGGACGAAGCTGCTCGCGTCCGTAGGAATTACTTGAACCCTGATTCCCTACACGTATCCGCTAGGTTGTGCTAAACGAGCAGTACTACAAACTGATAGTAGGTTGGTCCTCTACTAGTGAAAGGCCCAGCCAAGGGTTAGTTACCATCCACCTGGCAGAAGACATACCGCCAAATGATGCAAATCGTGTTCCAGTATGATGTTTAGTGAAACCTATTTCTTAGGGAGAATGGGTCTGGATAGTTGCGTTGCCCATACGAACCGGCTGCGACGCGGCCCTTTCTTAGTGTCAGGTGCCTGGTTATGGAGATTAGCGGGATCCGAAGCACGGTTGCACCGCCGGCCGATCGTAGATAGTTGGAGGCCCAATATATGAGCCTGCCACTCATGAAAGACTGCCCCGCCATCTTACTAAAAATCCTGGGATGGCTCCACCATGCTGGTTGGCGACCGGAGGAGAGGGTATGGTGGCAATTTCCAGGGGGGTTCGGGCGTCCCCGCGATCTTCATGCTAGGTACCATCGATGCTGTGACTCTGTTTGCGTCCCTAGGTTATATGTGTGACGCCTCGTCCAACTGCCATTCTCTCAAGCTACTTACTCCTACCATTAATGGAAAAAAGGAAAAAGGAGAGTAAGTCTGTGCAGCTCCCTCACCATCAAAGTGCACCTCACAAACATCCAAGACCTGCGCTTTAATCTCAATGCAGTCCATTACCACCTTGCGACTGACAAATCGCACTTACTTTTCTTGGCTGAGACGCAGACCAGATGTCCTCTAGATGCGGCTTACCTTGACTACCCTGGGTACACATTGGAGCATAATTTCCATCAGTGCACAAGAGTCTGTGTTCATGTCCGCAACGACATCTGCTGTAAGCGTCTCCGTCACCTTGAAGACCCCTATTTCTCTACGATCTGGGTATTGATAGACACAGGAATGGATAAAATTATTTATTCTTGTTTCTACCGATCGCACAGTTGGTTTTTCTGGGGGACTTTAATGCCTGTCATCAGGACTGGCTGTTCCCATACCAAAAGACCGACCACGCTGAGAAAGAGGAGTGGAATTTTGCTTTGTCGTTGGGGCTCTCCCAGCTGGTATAACAGGCAACTGAGGTACCTGATGTGGATGTGCACACAGCCAATTGCCTCAACCTTCTGCTGACGACCGATCCAGATAGGTACGATGTTCAGGTTACCTCACCCTTGGGAACTTCTGACCACTGTCTGGTGAAATCTGTGTCACAATATTCCCCACCTAACTACGATTTCCACGGGGTACGACGAATGTGGCGATACAAGTCAGCAGATTTTTTTTTGCATCTTATCCTTGGCGGCAGGTCTGCTTCTCCTCTGAAGACCCGTCAAGCCATAAACAATGTGATACGTCAAGCGATGGAGTATTTCATCCCCTTTGCTGACATGCCCATTGGTGGTAAAGCTAACCCATGGTTTAACGCCGAGTGCGCTCGTGCTGAAAAGCACACACATATGGCGTACTTATCCTGGGTTGATGCTCGAGACCGTAAAGCTCCGGATATTAGCCTTAAGCAGAGAGCCTTTAACCAAGCCGACAAGTCCTGCAAAAAGGTATTACGCCAAGCCAGTTTCGACCGCATTAAACGTATCGACACAAAGCTCTCTGTAAAACCATCTGGTAGTAGAGCTTTTTTATCTCTCGCCAAAGCGGTCAAGACAAACTTCTGTCGGTCTACACTGCCTCCGCTGGTAAAATCAGATGGCTCACTGGCGCATGCACCTAAGGAGAAAGCGGACTAATTTGCTTTTCTTTTTGCTTGCAACTCGCGTCTGGACAGTAGCAACATCGTACCATCTCAATTACCTCACAGCGGTACCTCTATGACAAAGGTCTTTATCACCAACAAGGAGGTTCTTAAAACCTTGCAAAGTCTAGTCGGGAACAAAGCTAGTAGAACTGATGAAGGAAATAAAAAGTCGTTAATTAAATCAAAACTGAATACTGAGGCGTGGTAGCTCAGATGTTTAGCGCTCGCTGTAAATTTCACAGTACGGGAGGAAGCCGGGTTCGATAGGCGGCAGAGACCACTTCTTTCCACTTGCTACGATCCTTACATACTTGTTTTGCTTCGTCCACTTTCATTATTCCCTTCATACATGCTCTACGGTTTAGGGTACTCTTGAATAAAAGTGGTAAAAAAAAAATAGTTTTTCGACTAAGTGGCCAAATATAAAAATAGATTAGATCAAAATGGCTGTCTGAAATTCATCCAAACCAGTGTGAGCTGTTTCTTAGAAGTGATTATTTTGTAAGCCAATCGATGGCCCTATTTGTGTTCTACGTAAAACATCAGGAGAAATTAAGCTAAATAAAAGTTTTAGCAGTCATTTAACTATCCAAATTAAAAATAAGTCAAAATAAAACCATTGGATTTTTTTTGTTTTTTTCTTTTATAGAATAAAGGTGACAAACGAGCACACAGTACACCTGATGGTAAGTGGTTGCTGTAGCCCATAGACATCTACACCTATCTTCGTTTGCGAATTAAAATGCATATGCGTTCTCAGCCGTGAGGACTAAGATGGAATTCCTCTTTTCCAGTAAAATGCGTCTCCGGTTGTCTACACTCACCATACGAAACACAGCAGCATTAAGCTGCTATTTTACGCTGGTATTCTGTGAGAGCGTGGTCCTTCCCCGGTCGAGCCGACCCATTTGTGCTACAACTATACTATTAATCGCCCTGCAGCATGGCTCTACCACGTATAATTGTCATGATTTACTTCAAATACTTTTTTAAATACATGAGATATTTTAAATTATATATTGAAAAGTACTCGAACTTCAACACGGTAGCAAGTGACGACTTTAATGACGTTAACAAATTCCTTACAAGAATAAAAGTCTCTTTTGTTTTCGTTATTTTTTACTCTAAATTTACCACCTAGAACAAAATTCACTTTGAACTTCTTTAATTTATTTATCAGTTACGCAATATTACCATCATCGTCATCGTCACAATTCTGCTGCTAAATTTAGACCTCCCCGGAAGAATGACATAAAACACAGTTCTGAGCTGTCATCCATTGATATTCCGCATGTTTTACCAGGTCGTCACACCATCTAGAAGGAGGCTGCCACTCAAGGAACTTCCTTTATAATTTATAAAATACATCGTATAAGGTAATGAATAATTTGCTCTTAATTGTTTTCTAATCCATTCTGCATACTCATGTCCATTTCACAACTTTAAGGAACTGTTTAGAATATCAAATGCAGACTTGAAATGAAAAGGAAAAGTAAGAAGTAAGATAAGTAGTTTTTATCATATACAGCCTTATTCCTTCCGAAATGCAGTGTTCTGATGTATGTTATAAAGAAAAACGTTCAATCGTTACAAGCAGTGCATACTCGTAGTGTATACTGCTGAGTAACAGGAACGTAAAACTGTCTTTCCATCCTATTAAATAGGCTTATGTTATTCAGTGCGCATTACCATCTACGAATAAATTACCGCTTACAATCAGTTGAAAGTATCAAGCACTGGCTTTTAATTTAGAAAATAAAAGCCAAGGAATCGTATCTATTGTTTACTATTACCCACTCTACGCATATTTAATAAAGTATTACAATTAAATTAAAATTTGAAAAGTGATTGATTTACAATTTGATTGATTATGATTTGATTTTGATTTTGATTCTCAAATATTCCAAATTCAAGTCAAACAATATAACAAGTGTACTCATGATCATAACGGAATAAATTATTATATAAATTAAATTGTCTTCTTTTTCTACTCCTTCATAAAAGTTTCCTTTTCGTAACAGAAACGGAAACAGAAACAGAAACAGAAACTTTTTTATTCAATATAGATTATAAATAATACTCTTTTGTATGATTACCACTGGTTCGAAAAAAAAAAACCTCTGTCCTGGGAAGAACCAGCAAGAAACCCAGCAGGACTTTTTTTTTAAATAACAGCTTACAATCTTGTATGTTACACAAATTAACAACACAACAAATTAGAAATAGCTTGGTAGCGATCACCTCATTTTCAGGGGTTATTATCATGTATAAATTCATTAATATTATAATAACCCTTTTTATACAAATTGAGTTTAATAAAGTTTTTGATCTTTGAGCAGGTCAAATATTGTATATTTTCTGGAATTTTGTTGTAAAAGCGTATACATCGCCTCAAGAATGATTCGATGAAGTCGAGTAACTGGTACTACTAGCTTGTGTCTATTCCTGGTATTTACAGAATGAATATCATTTATTTTTGTAAAACTACTTTTATTTTTGTGTACGTACATTACATTTTCATAAATCTATTGAGAGGCCAAAGTTAATATATTAGTAAAAATCAGTCTTTCCTGTTCCATTAGAATTAGGTCTCACAATTGAAAGGTGAATTGACGATCGCAGTCTCTTTATTGTCCCCTTTTTCGTAGTCGTATAAAACGATTATACTGTTATGATTTTATAACTTCCAAACTATTTCAAAATGAAAGTAAAATGGTAGCAGTATTCTTAAAAAAATACAAAGTTTTTGACACCTCGTAAATATACAATTACAGTTGACTAAATCGAGTCTAAAGATATGAGGAAAATCCCGAAGCGTCTTTCCATTCTTTTACAATAATGGTGTCTTCAAGGCAAGAGTGAATAGGCTTTTATTTACGTAAACTATTTAGTAATCTGGGCTTTTATTAAGTCAGTGTGCTCCACCATCTTAGGTTACATCACCACTTACTATCCAGTGGGATTGTAGTTAAGCGCTAGCTTTGAATAGTAATAAAAAGAGTCATATTTTTAAAATAATAGACTTGCAGACAATGCTGTATTAATAATAACGTCATTGACAAATGGTCTCAGAACACCAAGACAGCTGTATCGGGGTCAAGATTTAAATTATTAGAAAGCGCTAGTGGTTGATGAAAAACAATACAATTATATATAAAATATTTATCACAAGGGCTGCATAACATAAGTTCGGTAAGTGTAGAGTTTATTTAATTTTAGTTTTAATTTTTAATAACAAAATCAAAATATCCTGCCGTAAATATAATAACTTATAAAAAATAAGTAATATATACAACAAGCAATTTTACATTTTTATACATATTATATAATAAAGAAGGCTCCACTTACGACTATGTTAACAATAGTTAGGATAGGATAGACCTACGTTCATTTTGCTCATTACACTGAAACGTGACCTGGAAAGTCTACGGTATACCTATCTGTACAATTAGCAACTTATTATACCCATTTCAATATTACAATAAGTAGTTATTAAATAAAAGGTTTTTTTTTATAATATAAGGGTGACAAACGAGCACACAGTCCACCTGATGGTAAGTGGTTGCTGCGGCCCATAGACATCTACGTCTATCTTCTATTACAAATCAAAATGTAGCTGCGTTGTCACCCGTGAGGACTAAGATGGAATGCCTCATTTCCAGTAAAAAGGGCCTCCGGCCACCTGCACTCACCAAGCGAAACGCAGAGGTAAACCTCTACTTCACGTTGGTTTTCTGTGAGGTCGTGTTACCACCCCGTTTCGAGCCGGCCTATCCGTGCGACAGCAAAAGCTGCCGCGTGGCTCTACCACTGTTAAAAAAAGAACATCGCATGAAAAATATATTCGTAATGAATAACCTACTGCCAAAAGCTGCAGGCATATCAAGTCTACAAGAATCTTTCCAAAAAATGTGTATTACAACAGCATAAATGTCGGTGTATTGGAAAATCTGTCTTGAAGACTAAACTGCTACTATTTACGCATATTAGAAACCGTGAAATAATAGATTCTTAAAAATCACCAAATTATATTATGTGACCTGAACCAAAAAAAGTTAATGCCCTAATTAGGGTTCATCTTTTTGTGGATTTGTAAGTCGTCTAAAACTTAATCGCATGTTGTTTTTGTGTTAAAGAAGTAGTAGTAAAGAATTAGTTGATGAATTTGAGCGTAGTCAGCACAAAAAATAGTACATTTTTTATCCGTATTCCGTTTTATATAGTTCGCGAGCTATCTGCTCGCGCTTGGCTTCACTTATAAATTTGCCGATAAATTAAAAAGTTAATTATGTAAGTAGTTTGAAAATTGTAATTACCCATATTTCAGCATAAAAGTAAATAAACCAAATGAATGCTTATTACCGTTTTACAACATAAACATAAAGAATGGTACAAAGTTCTGAAATAAATTTCGAACGAAATTTTTAAAATTTATGGTCGTTTCCAAAGAAGTCACATAATTTTGTGTAATAATTTACCGAGTGAAAAACAAAACATAAAAGTAGGTGCGACCCGGGGGTAAAAACTACAAACTTACCTGTGGGAAGTGACAAAAATAGAAATGAATACGAAATAGAAAAACTGCACTATTAAATGTTAATTATACTTAAATTTATAATTGTAGATATTTACAAACTCGAACAACCCAGATTTGTGAACTGCTCTTCGTCATTGCTTCTTTATGACAAGGATCGGCGTCATAGTGCTCAATATACGTTAGTAAAACCTGCAGAGCTATAGTTAGAGACACTTCCTCATCCACCATAATCTTAACAAATTGCCCCAATAGACTTCATATTTCTCAGACAGATTTCTATTCTCTCTTCTTTTCTTTTTTTCCGTAGCCTAAATAACGTTTTGATAAACAATAATTATAATTTTTACAAACAGTAAAAACCGAATTCAAATTTCTAAAAACGAAGTTATTTATATTCTAGCTATCACACACAAGGGAACACCCTTGAAATATAACATATTTAATTAAAAAAGTATAATTAAAATCGCTCCTCAATCTGCGAAGATATCATATGAAATTTCTTATGCAATATTCCAATATGAAACTTTTTCCACTATTTTTCACCCTTGAAGTTAAAGCCTCTTTAATAAAAAAACAATCATTAAAATCGGTTCACATTCTGCGAAGATATCTCGTAACATACATACAAAAATATAAAAAAAACACACTCGAATTGAGTACCTCCTCCTTTTTTCAAATCGCTTAAAAGCAAATTCCAAAGTAGCAAACAACTTTCAAAAAGAGTTCATCAACTCTCTTGCGTTTTAGACTATACGTTCTACATGCAAGCATATAGCAGACTTCATATTAACCTGTATATCGTATTCTATTTATTATATTAAAATATATAGCAAAGGCATGAACTGCTCATAAATTGGCAAAATTGGCAGAATGTGTAATAGTCCAGGCAAATATTTTTATGAATCCGGTTATCTTTTTGTAAAAAAAATATTTTAGTTGAAACGGCAATTTTAGTGGTAATGATTTAATTCATTTAGATTAATTTATTATTGCCTAGTAGTATTGCGTGCATTGCTTTGTTCCGGTCTTAAGGGTAATAGAGAACCACTATAATTACAGGCCGAGCCTTACGATATTCTGGACTGTTTGTTCCATTTGGTATAGAAAAAGACCAATATTGTATAAAGTTAAATTTTGTTTTTAAGCTATTTAGAAAGTAAGTTTAGAAAAAAAAGGAATATTTTAATTATCAAGGCACTTATCTCCACACTGTCAATGAATATATATATATATATATATATATATATATATATATATAGATATATAGTTTCACACAATTGAATTTGTTCCACACTGAAACTTATGATTTTACTTCCTTTGTATGTATTTGGTATTTTCCTCTTATAATAGGTTACAATTGGTTTTAATATCTTTATATCATTAGGTAGCTTAAAACCTACATATAATATATTCAAAACGTATAGGTACTATAGTAAATTTGTTTAGAAAATTGCAACTTACAATTTCTGTAATGCCGATTATGCGATCGATCTCATTGCTCGTGGTCACTGAAAATTAAGTGCGCTCAGCCACAAAACTACACAACCCTAGGCATAGTTTAATGAAACATTGGCTTAGTTTATATATGTAATATATTAATTAAACTGATTATACAAAAATAGATTAACCATTTTTTTAAACTATCAAGTGTAAGAAGAGTTCACACTTAGCTTACATAACATACATAACAACGATAAAAATTATCTTGACGATTTTGACCTTCTTCGATGGAATTGACATAGGCACTTACCTAAAACTTTTAAACTCTCGTCCGTTGAATTTTGTGAATAATTTTCTTTAAGTCCGTTTAATTACTGATTTATTATATTACGAACTCTACAAAAATATGTTAATTGCGTTATTACCATTTACTTAGCCAGGCTAACAGTAATCAGAACTTTATCGTTCACAAATAGATGAAAAATAGACGGTGCGATGCACACATTTCAATTGATGCCAAAACCATGCTCAACTTATTGTAAGTACACGCATTCACGCACACATACCCATGATATAAAATAATTTGACACCAAAATTCTGTTTTTGGTACATATGTGTGCGTCCAGCGCCGGTTCTTTCAACGGCTATTAAAGAAAGGAAGAAGTGTCAAGAAGGTAAGTTTCACAGTTTCAAGTTAAGGCGTGGTTTCGACTTCACTAGAAATCTGAGTATTAAAGCTCTAAAGATATAATATATGATAATGTTATCATATCTTTAATGTGTTCATTTCGCAAAACGACTTCATAACTGTCTAACACCCAATTTAATAAAATTTTGTTGGAAATACAGTGTTCAGTGTCGTAGCTCTGAGTTTCGTCACGTACATGATGTTACGCCATAATCACTTTAATGCTCATGATTATGGCGTGTTAGTAGTCATCGAAATATCGATTATTGCCTTTTTATCGATTATTGCGAAAATCAAGTATTGCCTTGATGAAACTAATATGCTAACAATTCAGCTGTTATTGGGATAAGAGCCTAATTTGCTAAAACTTTATAAATATGTTGAAGGGTAAAAAAGATATTTTAAAGAATGGATAAATTAGACATCATGCTGTCTTGTGACTACGAAATTTAATTCCTGGGACAACTAGGAGACAACTATCGTCACAATTGCTGGTTACGTATTAGGGCGTCAGAACACATCCTTCCAAAATTTGTCAGAAAAATGTTAAAGATAGTCTGCAGTAAATTAAAAGAGATAAACAGATGTAAGCCAGTGAGTGAACATAACCATTATTAAAATTTTTAAAGTAAATTAAAGTGGCAGCTTACCTATATACGAGCGTCCTAATGATTGTCACAAGCCTTCTCTCACTATTAAGAGAATTATTAAACAAGAAGATTTGATTGCTCCAGTATGCGTTAGAGGACTTCACATTTTCTCGAAATAGCTAATTTCTGAAAGAAACAGATTTCATCGAGATTTTAATAGCTCAGCGGTAACATTTACCACGTAAATCCGCACTTTATTGTAAATAACAATTTTATTGGTTCGATTTTGGGTTGCTCGTGTAAAATTTAATTTAATTGGAGCGCTTAGATTTCGAGGAAAAATGGTCTTACAATTGACTTTGACATTCAAAACGTTAAAAAAGTAATTAATTTAACTTGACATTATTTTAACAGGATAAGTAAACGATATCGTGATATATGAGTACACAATTATATTCAAATATTTTATAACAATATTTAGGATTTTTTAGGACTGAAGTTATTGTGCTATCATCATTTAGACCGAGTTTTTGTCATTTTGGTCAGTCTCAACAGAGACTAGCCACCTACACAGGACATGATAATATTGCACGAATGTGTATGCTAGTAAAAGTGCCTTCTCTATTCTCCCACTCGGAGAGTTCAATGTGACGGCAATCCGACACGATTGAAGAAAAATCAGGTGCAGGTACATCAGCTTTACGTGCTTTCTAAGACTCAGTGGTGAAACACCGTCAACTTCTTCACTCTGAACTGTTACTGAGAATTTTTTGACGGAAAAACCCAATAACTGATTTTGCCTTGAACCGGGATTTGTACTCGGCACCACTTGAATAGCAGTCGCGCTTACGACAACTGGACCAATGAGGCAGTCAAATGATAAGTAATATGTGTTATGATAATATGTGTATGATATTGCGATATTTGAATATGCAATACGCAAAAATATTTTTATAAAATTTAGCGTTTCTTATATTTAAGTGCCTTGGGATATAACTCATTATGTTAATAGGCGAGTGTAGAAGCTATAAATATTTTTTGCGTTGGAAACATATGTAAATACCTTTATGGTGACAACAATAATATACCATCGCTCTACTAAGCTGCGAGCTATTTACATTACGTCATTTATTACCCATTACGAAACGTTAATGCTTTGACGACAAACATTAATTTAGAGTTTTAAATGTACACTATATGTATCCTTGTAGTGTTAATATAAATCATTTAACATGTAAGTTCTAATTTAATACAGGTGCAATTTTTAGTTTTCATAAATTCTTTTGAAAATATGATTTAGCAAAAAACACGATCTCTTTGGAGATATGCCAGTACGATAGTTCCCTATTTAAGATTCTCAATCTAAGGATTTGTGACTAAAATTCATAAAAAGTCCTAGCAATAATGTAGTTTGGATAGTATAGTTTGGACCAGGCCTATGTAGTTGTGGTTTAATTTTTGATTCCTCGTGAGCGAGTAGTTTTACTTAATTTTACACTATAATCATCCTTCATAGCCTCCTACCAATCAATACTCTGGGG
The DNA here is from genome assembly GCA_963668995.1 of Parnassius mnemosyne. NCBI lineage: Eukaryota > Metazoa > Arthropoda > Insecta > Lepidoptera > Papilionidae > Parnassius > Parnassius mnemosyne. The sequence goes on along the minus strand of CAVLGL010000035.1, from coordinate 12,246,986 downwards.
AGGATCGATGAATGCTCGTGGCTTAGGCCCATGTTACCATCTGAGCTACCACGGCTTAGAGCTCATAAGATGAATAGTATATTTGATTTAAAATTAATATTTAAATTAATACCATTTATTTTTTAGAAAAGAAACCTCAGAACGCGCCTTCGCAGAATCTCCATTGAATATGTTTGTATTATGTTTAAATTTGTCTCGGAAATTTAATCATATTTATCACCGTCAGTCAGTTTTTGACATGGAAGAAAGTTTCAAAATTTTTGGGTAACTACGACGCTCCGATACCTTTGTGACAGAAATTGCCCTTAAGCAACAAGGGGTTTTGTATTTACTCGTCTGATTGAAAGCTGAATTTCAAAAGCGATGATATGATGAATTCTAAAGTGGCATCTGTAAGCCTTTTATATTAAAACACGCTTTTATGTTTTCTCAGTGGTATTAAATTAAGTATGAAATAGGTTAGTATTTTTACAGTGGTGACGTCTATTTGGGATACATTAATACCTGTAAAAAAACCTATAATACACTATGAATATAATTATGTACAAATCGCCAATCCGCCTGCAATGTAGGCTGCTTAAAATTTTGGAGACAAGGATAAAAATAATAAAACTTTTGAAAAAGAAAAAGTAAAACCGACTTCTCAGTACTAAAAATTCATTTTTAATAAACGTAAAAGTAACCTTCTAAGAACTTATAAAATTATAATAACTTCATGTTTTGAAATCGTTGCTAAGATATAGTGTATAAAAAATCAAATTCTCGGCTTCAGAGTGTGAATGAATTTTATTCTTTTTAGCCAGCTTAAAAAACAGGAGAAAATTTCTCTGTTTGTTTTTTGTATGTATGTTATTACAATATCTTTGTTAATTGTTGTGGACCCATATTGATGATTTGTTTTTGTACTAAAAAGGTTATACTTCACGAGTAGTTCCATAAATAGTAAAGAAAATTCCATCCCTAAGGGTGGCATAATAGGGAATGAAATTATCAATGTAACTATAGAAACGACTTTGAGATTGCAATATTCCTTAGTCTATCCAAAAGGGTAAAAGTAATTAACTCTTAATAAAATCAAAGTAAAAGCCGACTTCAAGATAGATATTCTATATTGATATGAAACATAGACGAAAGATTCTGATATTCTGTGGTATTCCGGACACAGCAGAGGCTGATGCAGAGAAAGAGGTCCTGTGTCTTTTACACAACACACTAGATATTCCAAATGTGACAAATGCTTGTATTAAGCGGTGCCATCGGATCGGAGTTAAAAAAGATGGTCACACACGGCCAATTCTCATCCAATTCAAAGACTATCACACAAAACAAGAGGTTTGGAATGCCAAGACCAAATTAAAAGGGTCTCCTGTTACAGTTTCTGAGTTTCTTACAAGAACAAGGCAATCCATACATAAGAAAGACCGTAAGCACTTTGGTATAAAGAACGTGTGGACACTTGATGGGATAATTTATGTCAAACTGCACAGTAATGAAAGGGCGAAGATCTCCTCGGATGAAGAGTTGGATATTCTTGTTGAAAAATTTCTTGCAATTAGCTCTCCGGCTACTTCTGGCTTGGTTTCTGCAGATATTGACACTAGACCCGTTTGTGTGGTATCCAAACTGACCCCATAAAGCCCTTCTGTAATGAATCGTCAAGTTGAAGCTGCTCTGCACAAACAGGTAGGGGCAACAGTGCAAAATGTTGAATCTAAGAGGCCCCGTCGCTTCAATGTAAAGAAGTAAGCTACTAAATATATTTTATTGAATGACCGAAAAGGTTACATTAGGTAGTGTGGTTTACAACATATTTTTGTTAAATTTGTATGCTGATTTCCTATTTAAATTCAATATTAATTTCCGTTTTTGTAGTGATCAATGGTTATACTTTTTGGTTCTTAGTCCTAGTATAAGTTTATTATTATTTAAATAAAATAATTTTGGTTGAGTACATAGATTTAATGTTGTTGTGTATATAAATTTAGTTATAACATCAGTTCACAGACATTAATATTGTATTCATTAAGTACTTAAGTAAACGTTATATTGTATACTTCTGTATTGTGTAAACACTGTAATTAAGTATTTTTATTAAGAAGTTCATTACATAATAAGAATAAGCATCGTAATAATCGGTGTGAGTTATTCTAAAAGTAATTTTGTCCAATATGTTCATCGGTCGTTGTTAATTGTTTTCTATATTGACAACTTTATTTTTCAGACAGTAACTATACAATGGTTCAATCACCGTACAGCCTAGTATAATGTTTTAACATGGACCTAGAAAAAAAGGTTTTATCTAGGTCCATGTGTTTTAATATGTCAGTAGTCGACTGCTTTAATCTTGTATTTTTGCCTTTTGTTATTTCTTTCTTTTTTTTCTGAAATAGATTTCTCTTTTTATTCAAATACATATTATTAACTTTTAAATTTAATTAAAATTTGAATGGAGGTTTTAATGTTTTGTAAACAGTTCACTAATGGGATGGTGTTGTTTGCATTGGAATGACAAATTTTACATAGTGTTTTTTTATATAAGGTTATTATACTAAATTATTGTTAATTTTTTTTAAATATTTTATATCATCATCATCATTACAGCCCTTCACAAGTCCACTGCTGAACATAGGCCTCCCCCAAAGAATGCCACAAAGCACGGTCCTGAGCCACCTGCATCCATCGACTTCCTGCATGTCTTACCAGGTCGTCACTCCATCTCGTGGGGGGACGCCCTACACTTCGCCTACCGGTACGAGGCTGCCACTCGAGAACCTTTCTTCCCCATCGGTTGTCGGTTCTCCGAGCTATATGGCCGGCCCACTGCCACTTCAGCTTACTAATCCGTTGGGCTATGTCGGTCACTCTGGTTCTACTGCGGATATCCTCATTCCTAAGTTTATCACGCAGAGAAACACCGAGCATAGCCCTCTCCATAGCTCGCTGAGCGAACTTGAGCTTCCTTGAGCAAATATTTTATATATAGATATTTTATTTGTATTTATTTATAATTTTAGTAAATTTTGCTATTTTTGTCTAATGTACAATCTTTTTATTCTGCAGATGATTCATTTCTTTCTTTTAATTCTTGTAATGATTATTTTACTGACAGCGGGTCTAATCTACATGATCTACTGGAAGGGGTATTTTCAACTTGTGATAATTTTTTAACATATGTCACATTAACGCTCAAAGCATCCTTTGCCACGACTCCGAACTCGAATTGTCTTTCTCTTCTAATTACGTTCATGCAATTCTAGTGTCAGAGACCTGGCTAAAGCCATCTTTGCATTCAACCTTATATCCCTTGCCAGGTTATGTGCTTATAAGAAACGATCGCACTGATAAAGGAGGCGGTGGGGTGGCTATCTATTTGCGTGCTTCGGTTCCGCATAAAATAGTATTAGTCTCTTCATCTTGCTACTCAGGCTCAGCGGAGTATTTGTTTTTGGAGCTTGACGTCAAAGGTGCAAGGATGCTTCTAGGAGTTGTGTATAGCCCGCCCGCCTCTGATTTCTTCGCCACTTTAGAAACGGCTCTTGATGACGTTTGATCTGAGTACACACATTGTATAATCATGGGCGATTTTAATACCAATTTGTTGAAGATTTCTCTTCGTTCTCAAAAACTTCAATCAATCATGGAGTGAGTCAATCTTAACTTTCTCCCACTACTCATCATAATGTCGATAGCGATGACTCCTCAATTGATCTTATTCTTGCTGCTTCTCCTAAGCATGTTGTGTCACACGGACAGTTGCCTGCTTTGGGTTTTTCGCGTCACGACCTTTTATACGCTTCTTATAAGCTCAAACACCCAAAGCGCTCTTGTCCCTTACTGCCTGTACGCAATTTCTCTAAAATTAACTACGATAAGCTAATGAGTGACGCTCGAAACAAGTTAAACTGAGATAGTTTAACTTGTGTGGTAGTAGAACCTACAATTGACGGTAAAGTCTCTTTTCTTAATGATAAAGTTCTCAGGTTGTTTGATGCTCATGCTCCTGTCCATAACGTCTGGTTGAAGCGTCCTCCCGCCCCTTGGATGACTGAGGGCGTAAGAATGGCAATGGTAAGACGGAATCGAGCCTTTCTTAAATTCATGAGGGAACGATCTGAAGAAAACTGATCAATCTTTAAATCTGTCAGGAATAGGTGTAATCAGATGGTACGTGCTGCTAAACGCCGATATTTTCATAACTGTATAAATGATTCATCTCCTACCGAAGTGTGGAAATTCGTCAGAACTGTGGGTATTGGCAGGCCATTCACGCTGGACTGTGGTCTTTCGATATCTCTCGATGAGATTAATCAAGATTTCGCTTCCTTCAAAGCAATGGATCCTTTAGTCTGAACTAACACTTTAAATGCTATTGCATCAATGCAATCTCCTCACATTCCAGCATTCATGTTCTCTCCTGTCGATGAGGACGAAATCAAAAAGTTTACTTTAGCAATCAAGTTTAAAGCTCTGGGCTGCGATGAAATAAGCAGACAAATGGTCATCACTATCATAGATCCTCTTCTCCCGGCAATAACTCACATTATAAATTTTTCCCTTGACTCGGGACAATATCCTAGTCATTGGAAAAAGGCTTATGTTAAGCCCCTTCCTAAGATACCTGCTCCTATCCTTCCCAGCCATTTTCGTCCTATATCAATTCTGCCGTTCCTGTCCAAAGTTTTAGAAGCCTGTGTTCATAAGCAAGTCACTACGTTCATCTTGAAACATAATCTACTGAGTCCATTTCAGTCCGAGTTTCGTTCAGGTCACAGCACTACCACTGCTTTAATAAAAGTCACTGAAGACATTAGAAAGGGTATGGGTGAAAAAAAGATAGCAGTGCTAGTTCTAGTAGACTTTTCTAATGCTTTTAACACAGTTGATCATGATATCATTCTTTCCATGCTATCCCATCTTACTTTTAAGCCCACTATCTTAGATTGGTTTGCATCATATCTTCGCGGCCGTCAGCAGTCAGTTCACGTAGGTCATATGACCTCAGCTTGCGCTGAAGTTGAATGTGGCCAAGGCGGTACTCTATCTCCTATCATTTACTCAGTTTTTATAAACTTGATCACTCATAATCTTGATTGCTCGTATCATCTGTACGCCGATGATCTGCAGCTATATGTGCATTGTGGCGTAGAAAAACTACATAATGGCATTCACAAATTGAACCAGAATTTAAATACAATTAAAGATTGGTCCTCGCGCTACGGAGTCTGTGTGAATCCAGTAAAATGCCAAGTGATTTTAGTGGGAAGTAAAAAGATGCTGGCTAGGGTTAATCAAGCAGACTTACTTCCTGTTTGTTATGATAATATCATTATTACATTTAGTGAGTCTGTTAAAAACCTTAGCCTGTATATTGATAGCTCTCTGAACTGGAAAGTGCAGGTTATCGATTTAAGTCGGAAAGTCATTGCCACCTTAATTTCCCTTTATCGTCTCAAATACTTCCTTCCTATTAAGTCTAAGCTCATGCTTGTCCAAAGTCTTATTTTACCTATCTTTGATTATGCAGATGTGTGCTACCCAGACCTGTCCCAAGAACTTCTTAACAAACTGGAGCGCCTGCTTAACAACTGTATTAGATTTATTTTTGGTCTGCGTAAGTATGACCATATTTTTCAATATAGATCTCAGCTTAAGTGGCTTACCATAAAGCAAAGGCGCAACTCCAGAATATTACTTGTTCTTTTCTCAATTCTTAATGATCCATATTCACCTTCTTACCTCAAAGAACGATTTCAATATCTTTCTTCTTGTCATGATAGGGTTCTTCGATCTTCCTCTAATAAAAAGATTTATATTCCTACTCATCTCACCGGGTTCTATGGTAACTCCTTCACTGTACAGGCTGCACGTCTTTGGAATTCCTTGCCTGATGATATCAGAAAAGCACCTAACAAATACTCCTTTAAAAAGAAGGTACGCGAGCATTTACTGAATAATCATTAGAATTACAAAATTGTTAATTAATCATTTTTATATGTATGTATTAACTTTGTATTTATGTATATTTATATCCATATAAACAGAAACAGAAACAGAAACTTTTTTATTCAATATAGATTATAATATACATGTATTTATGTATGTTTATATTTGTTTATTGGCTTATAAATATATTTATATTATGGATATGTGTTAATATATGTAAATATGCAAATATATATTTATAAATATATGCATTTACTTATAATATTATATTATAATCTCTTGTTACATATAATGTGTATTAATTTCAGTTTGACTGTTTTTTTCTTTTTTATTGCTACGCCTACGACAAACTCTCACCACTCCATGGGTTGACTGGTAGAGAATGCCTTGAGGCATTATGTCCGCCCTTTGTATCCTTTTTTTCTAAAGGGACGCAATAAAGTTTTTAAATAAATAAATAAATAAATATCACGGACGTCAGTCTGAGCGAGATCAGAATGGCTCTCCAGCACCTTAAAAACGGCAAATCCCCGGGCGCGGATGGAATTACAGCCGATCTTCGTAAAGCGGGTTGAAAACCGGTACTTAAAGTCCTTCAGAAGCTCTTCTCCATGGTGGCACTACTCCGGAGGCGTGGAGCGGAAGTTCGGTGGTCTTGTTCTTCAAAAAAGGCGACAACGCTCTCTTGAAGAACTACAGACCGGTTTCCCTTCGAGCTGCGTCTTCGTGTTGTTTTCGAGAGTCTTTACGAATCAAAATCGAAGAGTTCCAGTTTCCCGAATAAACCGGTTTTCGAAAAGGTTTTTACACCATAGATCACATACATACCCTTTGGTAAATTGTATAGAAGACCGAGGAGTTAATATTGCCACAATATCATGCGTATGTGTACTATGAGAAAGCTTTTGATTTCGTCGAAATTTGGGTGGTGCTGCAGTCCCTTCAGCGGTGCCAAGTTGACTGTCGGTATATCAAAGTGCTGAAGTACAGTAGGGCTACGCTGGCTATCCGAGCACAGAACCAGAGTACGAAACCTATCCAACTGCAGAGAGGTGTAAGATAGGGTGACGTTATGTCCCTTAAACTCTACAGCGCTGCATTGGAAGACGTATTCAAGCTACTGGACTGGAAAGGATACGGTATTAAAGTCAATGGTGAGTACATCACTCACCTTCGATTTGCCGACGACATAGACCTTTTGGTAGAATCACTGCAGGACCGAAGTACTATGATCAATGATCTCATTAGGAGGCATTATTGAGGTCATTGAGTAAAGTGCTAAGTCCAACTTCGACCGAGAGGTCAATCGACGGATTCAACTCTGCTGGACAGCGTTCGGGAAATTAAGAGACATTTTCTCGTCAGGTATACCTCAAAACTTGAAAACGAAATTGTACAACCAGTGCGTGTTGCCAGTGATGACTTATGGAACTGAGACGTGATTCACTGCTGGCCATATGAGGAAGCTCAAGGTTACTCAGCGAGCTATGGAAAGGGCTATGCTCGAGATTTCTCTGCGTGATAATCTTAGAAATGAGGATATCCGCAGTAGAATCAAAGTGACCGACATATCTCAACTGATCAGTAAACTGAAGTGGTAATGGGCCGGCCATATAGCTCGAAGAACCGACAACCGATGGGGACGAAAAGTTCTCGAGTCCCCCCACTAGATGGAGTGATGACCTGGTAAGACATGTAGGAAGTCGATGAAGGCAGGTGGCTCAGGACCGTGCTTTGTGGCATTCCTTGGGGGAGGCCTATGTTCAGCAGTGGACTTGTGAAGGGCTGTATTGTTATGATGATTATTAAACCAGGTTTAATGTGACCAAACTTATATAAATTCAAAATCATACAAAATCATAAACCTAATCTTCCTGTTATATAAAAGGTTTCGTGTTTCCCTTGCTGAAACAAATTTCTCGTTTGTATGCTGGTCACGCTCTTAGCCCGCAAGATGTCAAAGGCATTGGAAACACTTTATTGCTTTTGTACCCTAATGCATCAATCATAACGTTTAAGCATTAATTTTAAAATTTCGAATAAAAGCTCTCTTAAGAGATTAAATCAGCGGGGGTATTCTGCATCTATAATTTTGTTGTAGCATATAGCATGTAGCCCAAAATAGCAGTTTAGTGCTGTTGTGTTCAGTATGGTAAGTGTAGAGAACGGAAGACCATTTTTACTGGAAATGAGTAATTCCATCATAGTCCTTAAGGAGTTTTGTTTCTTAATCGAGGATCGATATAGTCCATGGGTCACAGCATCAATTTACTATCGGGTGCCCTATGTGCTCGTTTGTAAACCATATTCTGTAAAAAAGCCTGAGAAATAAAAAATATTTCGAAAGCATTTGTAGTCCACTCCAAAGCACTACGGCGGAGTACCTGTACTTCTTACATGTGTAAATACGCTTCTTATTTAATTTTCTTTTAAACCAAAATTTACATTTATTAAATCGTTTCGGTGACCTTCGGTTCTAATGCCTAAAGTAATGATAAGGACGAATGCAGCAAAATATTACCCCAAGTAACGATTCAAAATTTAGCAGAGAGTTAGAGTGTCCCATTTAAAGACCTAAAGCGTTAAACAAAATACTAATTACAAGTGGCTTATGCTAGGCTTATTGCCTTGAATTGCCTTGAATAACCGGATAATGTTTCTTAAAAATAATGTTAGTAGATCCTTTTAATAGAACGTTCAATTTACGTCACTTAAAAACATATGATTTTTTTCTCTGAAAGGAATTCCACAAGAGGAATCGCACAGTAGTGGATCGTCAACCATCCAGATGGTACGGATGGTATTCCGAGTTTGGTCGCGCTGTGCGATGGTAAAATTGAGCGGCTGGAATTAGTCCGAACAATTCCTCTGAGCACTCCTCGTGGTAGAAACGACAGATTACGCAAAAAGATGCAACATCTCTTCGCAGCGCTAGTGAGTCGCCGACGATTCGAACCGCTCTGCGCTGGATTCGATCAAATGGAAGGAGCTGGCACTGAAGAGCCCTAGCCCAGAGATGGAAACAGAATTGCATGAGAGGCCGAACCTGCGCCTTGTGAACTTGCAGGCGGTGTGCCAGCATGAAATACTGTCTCGCTTTGCTGAGCACGCCAAGCTTTTTATAGACCAGTTTGGCCTTCTCTTTCAAGTGACCACGATACTGCATGTCATTCGATATGTCGACGCTAAGGATTCCGATACTGGCTGAGGCAACAAAAGGAGTGTTCTGAAACTGAGGAGATACGAAAAAGGGGTTATTTTTTACGGTAAATGCGCAAATTTGTCTCTTCATTTAGTCGACTCCAATCCGAGACTTTGTAGAATAAAATCTCGACTTCAGACACAAGTTTGTTCCGGTACTCGGCGACGTTTTTCATCACATCAGAGCTCTCGTCTGCATTACAATGAATGTTACCGGTTGCATCATATCATTAATATGCAGAAGAAATCATCTTGCCCGGCGGGAGATCAACTCTTTTCTTTCCACGGCCAAAATATATTTTTGTTATATTACCAGGGGTAACATATGAGCAAAGTGTTAACCTGATGAACCTATCGCATTGAAAAATAAAAAATAGGGCAGTAATTACTTTAAGGTGGGAGACAGAATAACTTCTTACCATAACATAGTCTCGTCGAGAGCGTAGTCGGTTAGCAAAGTCGTGTAGTGGCGGCGTAACAGAATCTACTAACTTATATCATTCCGATGGTGTCGTTAAAGGCGAATGAAACAGAAGATAGAATTGTTCAAGAGCATATTTTCCTTATAGCAACTAAAAATAATAACGAAGTACGATTGCATGGGTCAAACTGTGTGTGAGGCCTATGTTCAGCACTGGACTGAACGATCAGTTCGTTTGGTCTTATTCGGTTTTCACGTATCTCAAGACGTGACATAGTGGCAATATGCTGTTTTGTACCGATATTATTTAAGGGTATAACTTAAAAGCCTGAGAATATCTTTAATAATAATATTTTCCTTTAAACAAATGACAGTTAATAAATTAAACTGTCGTATAATTTTAACGCAGTAGTAAAGTGATAAAGGCATAATACTATAACAATTACCGATGAACACTTGGTCATTTTGTCCTTGTTCTAAAATGAAATTACTCGAAGGCACTGGAGTATTTGACGGCCATCAGGCGCGGTCAGTGCCCATTACACCAGCTTTATTAAACTTGCCTTGCATGCTTTCGTCCTACATTCCACCTTCACGTTTAAATAGCGAGTCATAATATAAGAAATCGAACAATATTTCGTATTTTATAAATAGAAATAAATAAAGAGAAAAAACACTTTATAGTACACTAAATTACTGTAATAATTTACACTTAACTACTGTTATTAGTAGTAATTATAATTACACTATATTACTGTAATTTAATTGTACCTATTTTATGGATGTGAGCGTTTCTCAAAAACGGCTGAATTTATTTAAATCACACTTTTGAATTAAATATGCTTAGGGGTGGGATTCATATAGCTGTGAAGAAAAATAATTTTAATCGAAAGTACCTACAAACCAAATGGAAAACTAAAAAAAATGAGTCTGAAGGCTTCAATTCCTCGACACACTTTGTCTTAGCATCAACTTCAGCAGCTTGTTTTTAGAAATTATCTTATTTTTCGTTTTGGGGCCAGTTCGTATATTTAATTTTTAATTAAAAGTTTAATTGTTACTACTTTATCTGAGGAATATACAAGTTTTACGTTTATCAAACATAATTTTTGGAGTCTTGCTGCCCAACCCTATGAGGGTTGGGCAGCAGCAACTTGTTTGGATTTGTTTGCCCTAATTAGTCACAGCACAATAATTTACATTTTTTGTTGATTTTATAATTTATATTTGAAATGTTGCGAATTTATTATTTAAAGTATAGCAAAATTATTTGAATAACTAGGATGTAAAAATTATCTTCGAATTTCTAAATTCGATATACCTTTTAAAATATTATGACTTTCTTTAAATATACAACAAATAAATAAGGTCTTAGTAGACGGTACATGCTCGATTACAAGCCCATTAACGCTGGTGTTCCACAAGTAGTGTTGCCCAAAGTCAGTCTTGGTCTTGCAGTCTTGGTCTTGTTTTTGCAAGACCAAGACCAAGAACAAGACCGCCTATTTTAGCAAGACCGAGACCAAGACTGACCGTGCAGGATTTGCGCAAGAACAAGACTAAGCTTGCGAGATTCTTGCGTCTTGTAGTTAGGACTGAGTGTCGTTTCAGGGAGTATAGGAGTTCGGGTATACGCTTAGGGACTCTATGAGACGCAAAAAAATGGAAAATCGGACTTATGAGCATTACGAATAATACCATAAACATACATTGCGAATGAAAATATCCATTAAAAGAAAAAAGAGTGCATCCCTAGTTTTGACCATCGGCTCTTTGATAGTGCGCGGCGTCTTGTTGTCGGCATCATCAAAGGTCGGATACTGACCTATCAAAGAAATTGTGCAGCTATTCGATAGTACAAGGTCAAGATACACGTGCCGGCGGTTACTATTGATATCGCATACAATCGTCGCCGCCGCGCCGCACGCACTACATTTGGCACTGTTTCATTGCCGCCACAGATTATATGTTCCAAAGAATAAAATAAGTTTCCGGGTGCTCAGAATAGACACGAATACATTATGCTGATCTCGCAAGGATAATATAATGGTAAGGATATTGGTAAGGATAGGTAGATATCATAATAACTTATTCTAGTAAGTAATTATTATAACATTAACTATATGGGTTTATAATAATTACTGACTATTATTATTACTTAATAGATAAACATGTTCAATAAGTTCAGTGCAAATCTCGACTTTTGGAAGTGTGTGTTTATAAAACACAAAGTGCTCGAATATATCGTCACCCGTTTGATAAGTATTGTAGAAACTTTTAAAACACTTGAAATGTGTAAAATGGATATAGATCTTGTCTTCAAGGCTTAGTTATTAACGAGTTGGAGGAGAGCCTAAGTAAACCCAGAGCCGCCAGCTCGGAAGACATTTTAGAGTGGTGGAGGACGCATGAGACAAAATATCCGATTTTATCGAAGATGGTCCATGATTTTCTTTCAATACCTGCAACTTCAGTACCTGCTGAGAAATTATTTTCTAAAGCATCATTAGTAATTACAAAACATAGAAATAGGTTAAGTGATGAGTCAGCCAGATGGTTACTTTGTATTAATGCTTGGTCAAAAGAATTAATATAAAGTAACAGTAAAGTCAAAGCTATTGTGTACTGTGAAGTAATTTAATTCGTTTCGTATTTTATTTTTTATTTAAATGAATGGTATATTGTATAACTCTTTTATTCCATTTCATATAATATGGTGAGGGTCCATCAATCTCTTTCTAGACAGATAATGTTCTTCAAAATACAGTGAAGTTATTGCCATTAATTTGTTTTTATGTTTAACCGTGTTTTAGCACATATACGCTTATTAAATGTAAACGTTTATTACGAAACAGACAGCTCAGTTGGTTAGAGCATCAGCACGGATCGCTTAGGTCGTGGGTTCAAACCCCACCCGGTGTCAGTTGATTTTCCGAATTTCTCATTAAATGTTTAGACATTTATTAATTTGGTTGGTCTTTACTATGGCTATGTTAATTCAAGTTGTTCGAAGATCTAAAGTAACGTTTAATAAATAGTAATAGGCTAATAGGTAATTGCGAGACTTGCGAGACTCTTGCTGCAAGACCAAGACCAAGACCAAGACTGAAAGCGCAATACCAAGGCCAAGACCAGGTGTAATGGCACAAGACCAAGACCACGACTTGCTAAGTGCTAAGGCTCGAACCGGGGTGGTACCACGACCTCACAAAATACCAGCGTGAAGTAGAGGTTTACCTCTGCGTTTTGCTTGGTGAGTGCAGGTGGCCGGAGGCCCTTTTTACTGGAAATGAGGCATTCCATATTAGTCCTCACGGGTGATAACGCATCTGCATTTTGATTTGTAATAGAGTATAGATGTAGATGTCTATGGGCCGCAGCAACCACTTACCATTAGGTGGACTGTGTGCTCGTTTGTCACCCTTATCCTATAAAAAAAGTCTCGTCTTGTTCTTGCTCGCTTATACTATAAAAAAAACCTCCACACTACGATTTTCTTCTGTATCGTGGGGATTTACAAAGTGCCCGCGATTTTTTCTTCGATCGACAAAGCTAAGTAAATTGGTAATTTACAAAGATTTAAGTATTATTACAGACATGTGGGAACTTTCTCGTACATTATACATTTTTTATCGAATTTGTTCGTGGCTTTAGTTTTTCAATATAGTGAAGTTTCATTTTGTATAGTTGTATTCTCTTTAAAAATAAATTGTATTTGTTGTATATCTGTATCATAATAATATACAATTTTTGTACTTGTATTTTTGTGATATGTTCATTACTCTATTTGTATGTAAAGCTTATCCGTCGGTATACGATATTCAAAATGAAACAGAACTATCAATAATTTATTTTAAGCAGTTTTTAGTATTGCTAGATTAGTTTCGGCTGCATTGTCCTAAATATTTCTACTAAATGATCGATTATTCTATATGAATAATTTTATTGTTATAATATTTGAGTATTTTAATTTTAGTACATACATACAAAATATGACATTTATTCGTGTTATTCGGAATAAAATTGTTCAATCAATCTATATGTACATTGAATTCCCCAACACTATTTTGTTTCTTGTAAACATTTTTACCTCTTAAGGCTTGAAAAGCATCGAATATTATACGACATGACGCATGCGTAGCCTTTGTGTTGGGCACATCGACTGTCCGGGCTTGGTATCCGAAATGTTGGTTTTACTTGTTTAAACTGTCCTAGAACTAGAACATGATAAACAAAGCTTTTTACGATAGCACATGCAAAAGCAAATCTAAAAAAGAAATTTATTAGTCTCTCGGATATATCGATTACATGTGTATGTTTTCTACAGAAGAGGATTTTAATTTTAATATATAAAAATTAAAGCAGAAAGGAGCCTGTGTTCAGCAGTAGGACGTAAATAGGTATAAACTTTTTTAAGTAACGTAGATATGCACTATGAAAATACGAATCGTCAATTCGGTTGCCAAGCGTGACGGTTATGAACATCATCAAAAGCTTATCAAAAATTTATCCCCTGCAAATAGGGTATGGAGTTTTAAAAAATAACTATTTAAACGTCATTGAGATTGTGGTTCCTTGGTCCGGGTGTATTGCAACTAAGGTATATATTTTTCACTGACCTGTCCAGGGCATCTGATCTGGTATCATTTAATATACTGTGGAAAAAATTAGAGGACATTAAATTATCAGGTCAATTGATAGAGATTTTAAAATATTGGTATGGGGGACAGACAGGTTAACTGCGTTAGATGGGCTTGTAATACTTTGCCTGAACCTTACCGGTTAGAGTGCGGGGTGAGACAGGGTGGATTAAGTTCACCTAGTCACTTGAATCTCTATGTAAATGGACTTATTGAGGTGCTTAGCAGCATAGATGTTAGATGTCACTTAGATATAATATGTGTAGACAACTTGAGTTATGCTGACGAGACGACATGGTACTGCCGAGTGCAACAGTATGTGGATTAATAAATTGCTTAGTGCTTTTGAGACATTCGCGGCCGAACATGAGCTAAAGTACAATGTACTTATAAGTCAGTATATGATCTTCGGGGCCAGACGGGACCATACGAGTAATGTGTCTCCTATTTAATGGTACACCATTAACTGGGTTTTTTTTATAGGATCGAGTGACAAACGAGCACACAGTCCACCTGATGGTAAGTGGTTGCTGTGGCCCATAGAAATCTACATTTATACATTTATCCTCGTTTGTGAATCAAAACGCAGATGCGTTGTCACCCGTGAGGACTAAGATGGAATGCCTCTTTTCCAGTAAAAAGGGTCTCCGGTTCTCTACACTCACCATACGAAACACAGCAGTGTTAAGCTGCTATTTGACGCTGGTATTCTGTGAGAGCGTGGTCCTTCCCCGGTCGAGCCGACTCATTCGTGCTACAACTATACTCCTAATATATCTGCAGCATGGCTCTACCACGTTAAAACGTGGGGTGGACTCTTTTAAATATTTGGGTTATGTGGTTACTTACGTCCGACCTCAAGGATAGTAGGGAATGTAGGGCTCTGTCGGTTCGAGCATATATGATTAATCGCAGGTTCACGTGATGTTCAAGGGAGGTTAAATTTACTCTATTTAGAGCGTTTTGCACGTCTTTTTACAAATGCGACCTGTGGAAGAACTACAGTCAACGGGCCTATGGAACCCTTCGGATCCAGTATAACAAAGCGTCCCGGGTACTGATGGGGCTGTCTTGTCGTTGCAGCGCATAAGCGATGTTTGCTCAACTCGTGTAGACTGTTTTTACTCAACTATGCGTAAAAGAGTTGCATCTCTGGTGCACAGGGTTAGGACCAACCACCAACGTTATACTTAAAATTATAGGTGTCAGAGTGAACTGTCCCTATCTGTAACACTGATGTAGAATGCATGTGCCCAATAGCTAATAGACTGCATATAATGTATTATATATCATTTATTAAATATTATCTAATAATTTAATATGCATGTATTCAATCTTAAGATGATAATAGAGTATTAATTATTTTTATAATAATTATAATTAAAAAATAATAATAGATAATAATAATAAAATATATATTCCCTCTATGAAAATTATAAATAATTCTTGATACATTTATTCTGAGTGCACACGTATATCGTTTTACAAATGTATAAATCGTAATTATAATGTAATAAATCGTTTTATATTGAAAATAGTATTTTTATATGTAATTAGTACTATTTTATACATAATTTAATTTACAATACTTAAATTTCAGTTTTGTTCAAGCGAATAAATGATGAATCCATGCCCCATTGTTGAGTTGGAGCGAATTTTTCGAAACAAAGACGAATAATTACCGCTATTAAAATTTAATTGAATTGAAAAACGTTCAATTCATCATAGCTGTAGTTCAATTTAAAGGAATTAAATTGTCTCATTGTGCTTTGGCATAGTAAATCTTGTTTATTGTTAAAAAATACCTATTTCGATATAGTTCGAAAGATATTAAGAAAATCATACCGTTACAATTTACACTTATAGCCTACGAACAGTCCTCTGCTGAACTTAGTCCTGGCCCATAGATTGCCTCATACGGAAGATACTTGGCATATACACGCTAGACAGGCGGGCATAATTTTCATTTCGGTAATCATCACATTTTTATTGAAACCACGTATAACTTAACGTATTGAACCCATAGGATGGACAAACATCCGGACCTGGAACACACAGGCAATACAAATACTTGTTCCGTTTGGAATTCGAACGCGGCTCTCAACGCTATAACTTATCGCTAAGCCACTGCGCCACGGAGCCGTCTAAGCGTTAAATAAGCTAATCAAAACGGACTTGTTAGTGAGCCTAATGGCACCATCACTACACTGAAACAGAAATATTGGGGTTACTATAGTCAACCCCTTTCCCCGATTCGAAAAGAAAGATGTCCATCTCAAATATTAAGTCCTGCATAGCTGCTCGCGAAAACAAAGGTGTAAACAATAGAACAGACTATTATCAACGAGGACTGTTTACATTTGAATTGTCCAACAATGTGTTTGTATTCAAAATGTAATGGATATAATAACAGATCCCTCAAAACACGTGGTAAAGCCGCGCAGCAGCTATATTATTTCTACCACGAATAAGTCAGCTCGACCGGGGAAAGAACACAGCGTAAGTATCTGCATAATGCCTTGAAGTGACAACTCATCTACCCTCCATTTTGATCCTTTATCGAGAATGGAGGAACATCTACATCTACATATAACGGCCACTTACATTCAGGTGGACTGTATGCTAGTTTGTCATACTTATATAAAAATTAAATCAGAGTGTTTAGGCCCAAACATGGGAATTTGAAATGCCATCCAATCACGTTTGACTAAGCGAATCGCCCGAAGGTGTGAGGTGACGTGCGGTCGCCGGGGGGGGGGGGGGGGCAGCTTCCCGGCGTTCGGTTCTCGTGGGCGAGCGACCAGTAGCTTAATAGCAGCGGCGCGGTAGATTTTGTGGTGACCGCTGCAGCGGTTTCGCGCGACCAGTTTTGGTTTTGTGGTATAGATTTTAAGTATTTGTGCGCGATTAATTCGCTATTGAATTTGGGGTTTCGTGGAGACCACCTCGAGTAAGATTGTCTGAGTTGTACGTTCGTGACAAGAGGCTTGTATTGAATTTGAGTGATTGGAGTAATTTCGTTGCAATTGTACCGTCGCGTTAAGAGCCTTTTGTGTGTTGACTCTGTAGTTAGTTTGCTTGTCAGCTAGGAGGATTTTGAATTCTTATTGCGGCGTAGTATTTAACATCGTACGAAAGAATTTAGCTTGTTGTTTGTAACGCGGAACTTTGTGACACTAGAGAAGGTCACGTTCGGTTCTAAAAATAATTTGTTGCTGAGTGAAAACGAAAGTGAACTTTGATCCACCGTTCATTAGTCGTGCCGTGTGTTACGTTTTTGATTACGATTAACGGGGATTTAGTTGAGTTTGAAGTTAATAAAATTTACAATATAGTTGATGGATTGAAATAGTGTACAATAAAGTTGATAGACTGAAATAGTCAAATGAAGAAAGAAGTTGTCCGTCCGCTGGAGTTATACAACATGGCGGGGCAGCATCGGACTAGGCCGCTGCGCGGTGACCTTAGCTAGGTCAGGTCACATATATAAACACTACTACACACCACTTATATGCACCTACACCTACCTACCGCCTGACCGAGCCTTGGGGAAGTCTTAGCTTCGGAACCAGGTACGTACTATTTGTTTACCTAGCCTTAGATCTATTGTGTAGAATGATAAGTCTCCATAGGCCGTAGGGCCCTGTCCTCTGCTGCCCGTCGATTGCAATACTGATGGGCCCTAGTCCAGTCAAGCTTTGTTGGGGCAGCTCAGGGCGTGTACACAGAGAGTCGCTGGTTAAGCCACACGGTAAATAACTAAATGATTCGTAACTATGTATTCCGTCTTAGCTCGCAGGGATAATAACGCAATCTGTCGTGGATAAAGGCATGGAATATATAACCGTTTATCAATGTTACTAAAAATAATTGTTTTATGTCTTTTTGAAAATAAGCAGGCCCAGTTTTTATCAGTATGTGCTATGTTGTTCATTTATTAAAAAGTCATCTGATTTCAAGTAAAATTACTGAACATACGTAAGTTTTTCCGTACGATATTAAAAATGGTGCCTCTGTTTTGTTTTAACACACTTTGTTGAGCTACTTTTGTAGGCAGGCCTTGCAAAAAGTTTGGATAAAAAAGTTTTTTATGTCAGGAACGTTGCGCCGCAGTGCGGTGAAGCGGCACATCTGTAGCAACACCGCATTGCTTGGGTTCCGTAACAAAATTACGCACGTGCTGTTTTAATACGGATACAACAATAAAATACCCCTTTGTACAACTTGAGTGTAACGTTCATTTATTCGTTTTCATTAAAAATTAAAAAAGAAACAAAAACAAAAACAAAATAAATGTTTTATTTATCTTTACAAATACATTCAGTAATGAATATTTGCAACATACACACAGCTGTTAAATAGCGACGATAAGAAAATGTTTATATTTTTAAATTATTTTTATGATTCTCTTTATACTAAAAGAAATTTCTTTTAAATTTTTATTTTGAACGAAGAATTAATTTACGTTGTTTTAATATAAACATCTATAATATATTAAAGCTGTACAGTGGCGTAAAAAATCCGTCATACAAATTCTTCCATGAGTTTTAAAAAAGATGATAATGGAAAATGTCAGAGAGATCTCAGGACTTCCGATGGCTGGCGCAATAACCTTCTCGTTTACGCCAGAAATAAAATAAGGCGACCGGCAACGGTGATGATAATGGTGATAAAGGAACATACAGTCGTCTGATGATAAGTGTACGTTGTGGCTCTAGCCAAAACCTATATACATCTATTCTATATTGACAATCGAAATGAAAATGTGCTGTCACCCCTGAGGACTTACTCTGTCTCGAAAGTTAAATTTCAAGACGTGAGCCTTGAGTCTGATGGAGCTGTAAAAGCCAACTGGATTTCAATACTAGCATCACAGAATATAAAATCTAAAGTAAGGAACGTAAATAAAAGACAAGCATTATTTGAATATCTAAATTTATAATAGGAAAATACAAAAAACCTTTTATAATAAAGTGTGGCTTAGAATAACCATACTTGATTAAATTAATTCAATGGAATAATTGGTATGGAATATAGATCGATCAGGAAAAAATGGCCAAGTGCGTGTCGGGCCACGCACAATGTATAGGTAGGTTTCCGTAGTTGCTCGTCACAATACTTAGGCTTTCTTGATAATGAGCATAATAGTTGAGTTCTGGTTTCGACAGCTATAATGACTAAAATGGGCCAAAATAGGAAGATCGTAACTGTAGGACTCATTTTCAAATACGACGTATAAGAGTGGTATTCAAAGGAGATTAAAATAATATTTCAATTTTGAAAATATTACCATTTACATAGAATCATCCACATGCCAATATACAAAGATGATCATAGTTGACTATCTATTTATATAATATCCCCGGCAGTGCAACCCACCACAACCACCACTACCCTAAATTTACCTAAGGTCACCCGCGTAAACCAAGAGTGTGACGAATGAAACTCTGTGAGGCTATATGATTGTATGAATACTGTGAATGAGGCCTACAATAACTACCAATTAAAAAATAGGTTAAAGTAGTAAGTAAGTAATAAATATCTTCCCTGCCAATCCCGCAAATTAAAAAGTAAAGCTATAGTAGTAATGCACATTATTAGTCATTTTCTTCATAAAATGTTTATTTTTAACAATTTACTTTTTATTTTTAACAATAACATTAAAAAGTAATAATGCATATACTTTTAGGTCATTTTCTTTTGAGTTGTAACGATATTTTTACTAATCCAAATGCGTTTTATAAGTCGGTCGACTATTACTCGTTAACTTGATAATTCTAGCTAGCTGTGATAGTTATCCTTTTAACTTCATTATATATACTACTGTCGGGTATACTTTTTACATTTCCAAAAAGAGCTTTTTTGTTGGTAGAGGGGGGGGGGGGACAAATAAATAAAATGAAAAATACCACTTTAAAGAAAAATATTTCGCAAACAGACCCTGAATCGAAAAGATGTTGTTCCACATCCCCAGTGTTTTTAAAAGACCTATCCAACGATACCCCACATGATGGAACAAAAACAATCATCCTCCATTTACTTGTACGGGGAGTACCCAAAAAAAAAATGTTTTTAAAGGTTTTATTTTCCAGTTTTCTAGGCGTGCTTAATATCTATAACTTTGCCAAATTACAAATTAGTAGCCCTTAGGTGAAATTAGTTATATACAATTCTTAAAATATCAAGTTTTTTTTTCGTTCATTAAAGATAAAAAAAGGATATATTATACAGTATCATAATATATTATAATATATGTATTATAGATACAAACTCTTCCTTAAGAACGAAAGCCATGATTGATGTTTTAGTATACTAACTTAATAAAGTGCTGCGACGAGCTTTGACGTCTTGCAAACGAGCGCGTGCCTGGCGTTTTAAACTCTCAATTATGCCTTCCCTCTAATGCTTAGGATACACGACAAAACTAGATACCAAACGATGAAGTCTATAGATCGAGTGTCGTAGGGTTAACACTGTCACGGCTACGAGTCGCGCCACATTTGTGGTTTCGTTGTCGTACATCGTCCAGTTTATGTGATGTTAATTCTGTTAGCCATTTGCTTTTTGCAGCATCGGAATTTCGTTGATACCAAATAATCGGTAATGGATAATCGAAAACAGCATCAGAAGCTTATTAGCTCGATATAGTAATGGGAATGCATCGCAAAACACTTCGTAAATTCGAATTCGCTATCCACTAATATCATGAACCACTCCTATGACAAGCATTTTAAGGACTGGACATGATAAAGATATTTTGGAAGAGATAAAGGAATATTATTGAAGTAATAGAATATTTAGTATTTTTAATCTAATATATAAAATTGAATATTAGTTTGGTTTGTGTCGAGTATCAATTTTATCGTGTACCCTAGATATTGGGAAAAAAAACAAAATTGTTCGTTACTTTTATATCTCCCTGGTACTCTCGAGGGGATCCGGCCTTCTATAGCCTAAGATTAGAAATTGAAAAAATCGATCATATAACTTCGCATCACATATCATATAACATCGCAACAGCCTTTTTAAATTTTATTAAATTGCCTCCGCGACACAAAAAAATCCTAGTGCCCTAAAACTGTTTTTTTTTTCAATAAAAAAGTTCTTTTTAGCATAGACTTTCCAAGAATGCAGCCAGCAAACATTACCTAATCGATAGATGTGCACGTAATCAATCGTCATGGTGGGTGGCTGAGTTCCGAAGTAACACGATTTTATTACACGCTTGACCTATTATTATCTATGTATATGTAAATTTGTACTAGAATTTCGTAATATTTTAGTTTTTAACCACTTCTAGAGGTCCGAATAATCTGTTTTGCAGATGTGTAAATAAATGATGACAATACAATAATTTAATTACCTTTAATTAACAAGGATCATCACAGAAATGCATCAGCAATGCATGGTGTAGTCTACGTTTTTTTTTAAATATGTTATTGTATTTTAGTATTGCGGTTTGTATTATTTTAATAGCTTTTATTTGTCTTGCATTGTTTTTATGTTTGTTAGGGTCAAATCTTGCAGCTGAATTTTAAAGCAATCACCTCAACCGATAAGCTGAAAATTTTCATATAGCCTTTGTTTGGATGACAATACCTGGTTAGCTGAGTGACGTCATTCCAAATCTAATGTGGCGGACCACCCAAGACAGTGGACAAGGTATTTTCTATGCACTCCCTTGATATGGATATCAAATGAAAAGGTCTGGTAAAGAAAATACAAAAATAAAATGACGTCACTCTAAATCCAATATGGTGGACACTCAAAGATGGTGGACTATGTTTTTATGCACCCCCATGATATATATATGTGAAAGGGTTTGCTGACAAGAATACGAACAAAATGACTTCCGCGTTCAGCTCTTTGAGGAGAGAGTGTACTACTCTCCCGCTAAACGGTAAGACTTAGCGGGGTCGTGTCTAAGTAATACAGACCTACACATTATCCAAACTCTCGCGGTGGTGAAAAAAATTCAAAATGGCAGAAAACAAAATGGACGCCATACCTATTTTAAAGAATTATAACTCGGCAAAGGTTAGTGATAGTTTGGTGGTGCTTGAATAAATGTTTTAGGGACCGACAAGGGTCAACTGCTGGCAGTAATAAATTTTCAAGATGGTGGATCTAAGCTGGCGATCAAAAACCAACAATGACGCATTTAATGAAATGAACAGATCCAGCGATCACTAAAAAAATAAAAATAAATTAAGTGTAAAGAAAAACAATCACATTAGACAATTTATATGATATAAAAGCTTATCGCATATTATTTACCTGTGTACATAACAATATGTAGCTTGATATTCACATTAGTAGGTAATTATAAAAGAAAAATAATAATTTTTAATAAAATAGGTAAATCTTGTAACAAGCTGTTATAATATCATATTATAAATTATTGGGTAATGTAATAAATTGATGGGTTTGATTTAATTTTAGGTTTCCTTTTTCTTTTTGAAGAATTTAAATACATTTTAAATAGGTTTTTTACCATTAATTTATTTATTATACCATCATAATGACGTAGCAATCTTATGGTTCACCTAATAGTCAATTCTACTAGTAGTTAATGCAGTCCATAGACACCTACAACCAACTTCAAACGAAGTAGACTCAATAATGATTTATTGTCACCCCCGAAGTTCTAGATGAAATGTCTAACAGCCTGTTGGTAACTAAACTGACTCTCTGACCCCCAAAGCGAAACACAGTAGCAGGTGTACTGCTTGTGTTGCTTAGCGGCAGGAGAAGGTAAGTAGGGTTGGAATAAAATGTGTAAACCTTTCACTTTTTTATTAGACTTTCTTTGTTTTGCGTTTCCAATGGTTTAATTAATTTATTAGTTGTGTATTCATTCATATACAGAGACTTTTTATCATTATTTTATATTCATGAAAATAATCTTTTTGCGTAAATGTGCTTGTAAAGTGGTATAATCGGCATCAATATTACTATTTAAACTTACTGAAACGTCAATTAATATAAATATCGAATACTGAATTAATCTCATTTCCAAAGCGAGCCGTCCTTTGACGAAATTAATTGAAATTGTACTATTTGATTTTTCATATGTATACACATATGTACTTTAAGACGAGAAAATTACTACATCACAGTTTAGAATAAGATGGAAACCCGTTTTGTTATTACAATGCGTCTCTATTGTCAACCCTTAACGCATGAAGTTTTTGTTAATAGGTTATTTTTATTTGTTATTTTTATTTACTATTATTAAATTAAAATCAAATAAATGAGTATTTATTAATATACACATAGCAAAACTGAACGCACAATATTCTAATATTTTTTTTATTAACCACACATACAACGTCAGAGTTGGGTAAAATGTTAATCTTCTGTAATACTTGAACTTGTAACTCGGCCGCCGAGAGCTTATTGTATCAGTCTATTATGCCGTTGATTTATGGCCACTAAATTTCCATTCGACAGAAAGGGTATTGAACTACACGTAATGAAACACATAGTCTATACATATATGTAGACGTAGAGGTATATACGTAGAGGTTTCGTTAAGAATTAGCATCTAAAACCTTTATTGATGTTTACGTGGTAGAGCCGGTCGGCTCGGCTGGGGAGGGACCACACTCTCACAGAATACCAGCATGAAATAGCAGCTTAATACTCGTGTGTGAGTGTAGAGAACCGGATATTCTTTTTATCATCTTACATATTATTAGTTGTCAAGTAGGGCAACGCATCTAAATTTTGATTCTTAATCGACGATGAGTGTAGATATCTATGGGCTCACAATCAGGTAGACTGTGGGCTCGTTGGAAGCCTTTATGCTTAAAAAAATACATCTGTTTCCTCCTCCAAAACATGACCGATGTTTTTTTTCAAGAATTATATTATACGAAGGATTGACTATGTCTTAATTTTTCGGTTTTAATTTTTGTTTTCACTGAATGACTGGTAACGGTGGTATAAAATAGCATTTTTAGTTATATACAGCTTTTTTATAGAAAAGAGGTCAAACGAGCCTGATGGTAAGTGTCAACCGCCGCGCTGCCCATTAAAAACAGCATCACCAAGGGCATCGCAGGCCTTTTAAAAAAGTGTTGCCTTTTTTCCCGCGAAAATCCCTAAATCGTATCGGTCCCAAAAAGTCACAAATTTGCCTTATAATATTTAGAACGTTCCTAGATTTCAAAAATTTATGAAAAAATAAACTAAAGGACCATATCAGTGCTAAATTTAGATTATATAGTAAAATATTTGCTCAAGTGCTAATATCCAAGCAAGAAACATAAGAATACGTTTTTATGGACGAGGCGCAGCTTAGATATCCTCTTAAGTCCGAGGATTATAGCTAAATCCTGCTTTATGGATGGAGGCCTAAGTCCTGAAATGGACGTTTATATACTGATGAATTTTGAAATGATTGACGAGGGAAAACAGCTTGAAGCTGATTTTCTTATGTATTGTGAAGGGTGCTTATAACTACAAATTATCAATTTAAAAAATTATCACGATTGCAAAACCAAACAAACAAAAAAGTATAATAATTTAACTTGGTAAAGAAAAGTGGCTGTAATTAAATTAACTTGCAGTAAGAACACTGGTTAGAATGGCAAAATGGTAAAGAAGACGCTAAAGTTTGGATCATAGTTAATTAATCCAGGTATTGACTGATTAAACTTAAGATTTTTAACAAAACAATAGGACGGACGAAAACCAGTCGTACCTGCAATTATGAAGGGGAATGCTTTTGCATCCATAAAAACCTACCTCTTCAGGTTTCACAAAAGCATAGGTTATGGTCACTCACGGTTATTCAATTCAAAATGATATACGAGTATAATAGCACCGAAACACCCATGCCAGGTAATCATCTATGTATCTCTGTAGGTGAGTCTCCCTACTCGTCAGGCTTCGAACACCAGCAGGCTTGCTCCAACTGACTCGTTTGAGTTTATAGCGCTTCCAGTTGAGTACGTCATGTCACCAAAGCGTTTTTTCGTTCCTGCCGTTTAATTGATTCGAACGCCTCTTCTGGTTCACTACCACCGCTCTGGTGGAGGACACGGATCCGATCGTACACCCTCACGTTCAAGTCCGTCAGTATATTTAGAGGTGAAATGCGAGCCAGGATTGTCACCGCCTCAAAGGATATAGTGCGAGGGTAACGTACGATCCGCATGGCCATCCTTCGCTGGACACTGACTTTAGTTCTACAGCGTCGGATGGCCTGCCGACATATACATGGAGAAATACTTACGCATACACACTTCGCAGGGGCAAGGACGGGTTATGACCGACTTCTAACGACCAAAACTATGGAATTTGGGGTGATTCACCTTCGCCTCATATTGGCAGGGCCACGGGAACGCTTTCGTACATATCCGCGGCCCAACCAGCACTAGCCGCCAAACGGCAGCCTCTGCTCTGAAGAGTACTTATCCTCTCCCTTCTTCCTCCCAGGTAGGGTGCATCAGGAACACTAGACAAGCGTTCTTCCTTTGCTTCTAGCTCAATCAACCTACATTTTTTTATAGGATAGGGTGACAAACGAGCACACAGTCCACCTGATGGTAAGTGGTTACTGTGATCCACAGACATATATATGTATCCTCAATAAAGACTCAAGATGCAGATGCGTTATCACCCGTGAGGATTAAGATGGAATGCCTCTTTGGCAGTAAAAAGGATCGCCAGTTCTCTACACTCACCATATGAAACGCAGCAGCGTTAAGCTGCTATTTTACGCTGGTTTTCTGTGAGAGCGTGGTCCTTCCCCGGTCGAGCCGACCCATTCGTGCTACAACTATATACTACTAATATAGTTGCAGCATGACTCTACCACGTAAAAACCTATCTCAATTAATCTTTAAAAACAAATATATTTTTCTCCAAGTGAAATTGAAACATACTGTCAATAAATAAATAGATGCACTTTATGAATCCTACAACAACTACCATTGGTTATAATGCTACATTTTTTTTAATTATTTTTTATAGGATAGGGTAATTACTTATCAGGGATGGACTCCAATAAAATTACTCGTTGTCCTTTACCACAAAAGTTTATTCATCATCATCATCATCATTACAGCCTTTCATAAGTCCACTGCTGAACATAGGCCTCCCCCAAGGAATGCCAAAAAGCACGGTCCTGAGCCACCTGCATCCATCGATTTCCTGCATGTCTTACCAAGTCATCACTCCATCTAGTGGGGGTTGCCCTACACTTCGCCTACCGGTACGAGGCTGCCACTCGATAACCATCCTTCCCCATCGGTTGTCGGTTCTTCGAGCGATATAGCCGACCCACTGCCACTTTAGCTTACTAATCCGTTGGGCAATGTTGGTTATTCTGGTTCTACTGCGGATATCCTCATTTCTAGGTTTATCACGCAGAGAAACCCCGAGCATAACCCTCTCCATAGCTAGCTGAGCGACCTTGAGCTTCCTCATACGGCCAGCGGTAAAGGACCACGTCTCAGATCCGTAAGTCATCACTGGCAACACGCACTGGTTGTACAATTTCGTTTTCAGGTTTTGAGGTATGTCTAACGAGCCCAGCCGAGTTGAATCCATCGACTAACATCTCGGTCGAAGTTGGACTTACCTAGTCGGACTATTTGTCCCAGGTACATGTCCTGTCCATGTCCCAACATACTCGACAACAACTTCGAGCTTAGTGCTCCCAACAACTACCGGCATAGGTATGACAGGGACGTTAAACATGATTTTTATTTTGTCCATGTTCATCTTAAGACCTATCCGTTGGGAGACACTTAGGTGTGCTTAGGTCCTCCAGCGATTCTGCCATTAGGACTATATCGTCATTAAATCAAAGGTGAGTAATGTACTCGCCATTGTTGTTAATACCGCATCATTTCCAGTCCAGTAGCTTGAAAACATCTTCCAATGCAACGGTGAAGAGTTTCGGGGATATAACGTCACCCTGTCTTACACCTCTCTGCAGTTAGATAGGTTTCGTACTCTAATTCTATACTCGGATAGCCATCATAGCCCTACTGTACAAACACTTCAGCACTTTGATATACCGATAGTCAACTTGGCAAAGCTGAAGGGACTACAGCACCGCCCAAATTTCGACGGAATCAAAGGCTTTCTCATAGTACACATACGCAAGGCAAAGTGGCAGATTATACTCCTCTGTCTTCTGTACAATTTGCCGAAGTATGTTTATGTAGTCTATGGTACTAAAGCCTTTTCGAAAACCAGCTTGTTCGGGAAGAAGTCTGCGTGCGAGATGATTCGTAATGATTCTCGAAAACAGCACGTAGACGTGGCTTAGAAGGGAAATCGGTCTGTAGTACTTCAAGAGCGTTGTCGCCTTTCTGGAAGAACAAGACTACCGTACTTCTGCTCCACGCCCCTGGAGTAGTGCCACCATGGATAACGGAATAAAAAGCTTCTGAAGGACTTCAAGTACCCGTTTTCCACACGCTTTCAAAAGTTTCGCTGTAATTCCATCTTCGTCCCGGGGCTTTCCGTTATTACGGTGCTGGAGAGCCATTCTAATCTCGCTCAGACTGACGTCCGTGTTATCTTCGGAATAGTGTCGGATAAGACTCGCTCTTAAATCGTTACTCACACTTGCGTGTGGATCCACCGATGACGTGTACAGCTGCTCATAGAAACTCTCAATCTCACTCAAAATCTCAGATGTCCCGGAAACGATGCTGTTACACTCGGTCGTCAGCTTTGACAGCTGGCACTTTCTGGCAGACAGATCTCTGGCAAAGACTTTGGAGCCTTGGTTCCGCTCGATCGTTTCTTCAGTACAAGCTGTATTGAAGTTGCATAAGTACCGCCGCATGAATTTGGAGATATGTCTGTTTAGTAATGTAGTTTCATCTCCTGTCTAACAGACATGAGATTAAGAGTGTGATCGGAGAGTTTTTATGTTCTTCTGCGGCGGTTCTTGCAGAAGTTAGCTCCGACCGCATAAAAACTTTCCACAAGCTTGTTATTCATATCGTCCACTTCATTGCAATCTTCTAGGTAATGAAAATGGTTTTGTAACTCGAGCTGAAAAGGTTTCGGGACTTTGGAACAGAGCACGAGTGGGACGGAGCGTTGACTTCATTAGACGAGACCTCTCCAACTTAACGTTTAGGTTTAGTGCGCCTCTAACCATTCGGTGATCGCTACCAGGTTTCTCCCTCGTGATCACGGAGACATCACTGAACAGTTGTCGTCTGGTCATCATAATGAAGTCAATCTCATTTTTCTCGAACCGTCGGGGCTCGACCAGGTCCACTTCTTGTGGGGCCGCTTCTAGAAGAAAGAGTTCATCATAAAGAGTCCCTCTTTCTGCACGAAGTCAGCCAGCTGCTGGCCTCTTGGGTTCCGTTGCCCTATTCCAAATTTCCCTACTTTCAGCTCACCGGTCTCTCTTGTTTCCTAGTTTTGAATTGAAATTTCCCATTAACACCGTATAGTGGGTTTTGGAGGAATGCATGGCTCTAGAGATATCCTCATACATTTCCTTCACCTCCTCATCGGGGTGTGTCGAGGTTGGTGCGTAAACCTGTATGACCTTCAGCGAATACCGTTTGGTGGTTATGAGTATAAGGTACGCAACCCTCGTCGACACACTCTCAATCTTTACAACATTGTTAATGAGAGACTTGTGGACGATAAATCCAACACCTCCTTGGGACAGATGGTCGCCCTCCCGGTGATAGAGCAAGTTGCCGGATTCGAGGATTACCGTGTCTTCCCCCTCTCTTCTGACCTCGGATAATCCTATAATATGCCAGCGTAACTTGTCCATCTCTTCTTCCAGCTCCACGATCTTCTCGTCAGTCCTCAGGGTGCGTGCGTTGTATGTTGCCAGTTCGAATCGTCTTAGATGGCAACCGAACCTCCACCGGAGATTCTTAGCTCCCCCTTAATTTTATTTTAATTTAAAATTAATGTATTGCAAAAAATTATTAAAATTAAATACATACAACAAACATAGGTCTAATGTCATTACATTAGACCTATGTTTGTTGTATGTATTTAATAAATATAAAATAAAATTAATAATAGAATTACAATTTTTACTACAATATAACTAATATTGTCGACTAAAGCATCGTCGACCTCTCTGCAACTTTACTACTCTATGACACCAACGAGTCCTTATACGGTTAACATATACTTTAACTAAACAATGACAATCTTGTAGCAAGAAAGAGCGCGCGATCTTTAGGTGCGGGTGGTGCGAAGAGCGGTAAACAGTTCTGCCCACATACCTAAGGTCGTTGGCGTGTAGACAAGCCTTAAAAGAAGCATGATAGGCTATAACATAAGAAGAGTAAATTGGTACAAAATGAGGCATAAAAGCATCGTTTCCTTTATCACTTCCTGGCAACGAGAGATTTAAAGCATTTTACAGTTTAATCCGATTTGGGGTTGCTTTATAGTCAGTCAGTTAGAAATAATTTAAAAAGAAATGAGAGAACAAATCATTTTGAAATCCTAAATATAAGACAATAATTTTATCAGAAAGAGAATTTCTGAAACACTGAAGAGACCATCGATACTTCATGCTTTTGCTTCATTAGTTTTTGTTAATGAAAAATTCTTCCTAATATTTTACGTTCTGTGATAATAATCATTGAAACGGTCTTCTTAGAATTGCGATGAGTTTTATTTTCTTAGGTAAAAGTGTTTTATATTTTCCTTAGAAACTAAAATTAAGAACATGAATGATATTGTAGGTTTTATGTAAGCGTACATAAGACATTTTATTAAAATATAAGTGTATTTTATAAAATGTTGTCTATATACACATAAATTATATTTAGTTATTATTAATCAAAAATGTAATATGTTATATTTTGCGCTATGTGTCGATTA
Organism: Parnassius mnemosyne; assembly: GCA_963668995.1. Taxonomy (NCBI): domain Eukaryota; kingdom Metazoa; phylum Arthropoda; class Insecta; order Lepidoptera; family Papilionidae; genus Parnassius; species Parnassius mnemosyne. The sequence goes on along the minus strand of CAVLGL010000035.1, from coordinate 12,216,935 downwards.
TCAACTAAACACTGATAAACAGTTAAATGCTATTAAGTCCACGGATAACGTTAAATAAATGACCCATTTTAGCAATAAAATTCAGCTGTATATGATTTTCACCATTTTGTTTTTAAATAAAAACTTTTTATCATAATCATCAAACTCTTTAAATACCTTTACAAGTCCACTGCTGAACATAGGCCTCTCCCAAAGATTCCTACAAAACATGGTCCTGAACCACTTCCAACTATCGACTTCCTGCATGTCTTACATGTAGTCACTGCATTTATTATGGGGTCACTCTACACTTTTTTATACGTGGTAGAGTAATGCTGCAGCTTTATCAGTTTTATAGTTGTAGCACGAATGGGTCGGCTAGACTGGGGAAGGACCACGCTCTCGCAGAATACTAGCGTAAAATAGCAGCTTAACAATGCTCTGTTACGTATGGTGAGTGTAGAGAACCGGAGACTTTTTACTGCAAACGTGGCATTCCATCTTAGTTCTCACGAGTGACAACGCATGTCTATTTTGATTCACATACAGATTTCTATGGGACACAGCAACCACTTACCTTCAGGTGGACTGTGTGCTCGTTTGTCACCCTATCCTATAAAAAAAAACTTGGCTTATTGATACGAGGCAACTGTTGGAAAACATTACATTACCGCATTAATTGAGCGTTCTTTTAACTACATGGCTAACCAAATGCAACTTCAACTTACTGATCTATTTTCTGTGTCGGTTAGCCTCGTTCTCCTACTCCGATTTTTTTTATAGGAGAGGTGGCAAACGAGCATGCCACAGGGAAGTTGTGCGAGGAAGAAAACATATTCTAAATCGCACAGTGGTGGACCGGCAATGAACCAGATGGTGTAGATGGTATCGAGAGTTCTGCCGCGATGTGCATTTGTGAAATTTGGCACCTGGGATTAATTCGAATTTCTCAGAGCACTCCTCTTGGTAAATGCGAAAGAACATCTCTTCGCAGCGCCAATGTATCGAACCGATCGTACAGGACTCGGTCGTCGACAATTCGAGCCGCTCTGCGTTGGATGCGGTCAAATGGAAGGAGCTGACACTGGGGAGCCCCAGCCCAGAGAGGGGAACAATATTCCATGTGAGGCCAAACCTGTACTTAGTAAAGTTGCAGGCGTTGTGCCGGCATGAAATACTTTCCCGCACTGCTGAGCACGCCAAGCTTTTCAGAGGCCTATTTGGCCTTCTCCTTCAAGTGACCACGAAATTGCACATCAAGCGATATGTCGACGCCGAGGATTCCGATACTGGCTAAGGCAACAAGGGGAGTGCCTTGAAACTGAGGAGATACGACAAAGGGATTCTTTAATTTGTAATTTTTCAATTCTATCACATAGAGAAACTCCGAGCGATTCATAGCTCGCTGAGGCTTAACCTTGAGATCACACGACCAGTAATAAAAGATCACATCTCATATCTAAAATCAAAACACATATTTTGTTATTGGAGTTCACTGCTTTACTGTGGGATCATTTTGAATTAATTATGTATTCACAATTTAGTGTTGTTTGTTATTTAGTTCATAACAAAATAACGAATTACATTTCTGTTGATTGTGTTATTAGTTTAAGTCGTAGAAAAGAAATCATTGAACTGTTGGAACTATCGCATATTATATAACAATATCAACTATGTATCTTTGTGTTTAAATAAAAAAAAAATGTTTTAAACGTTACAACCATCAGTAATTTTTTATAAAATAACCTTAAACTATTAAATAAATTCAACAATTATCGCCATCTTTACGAGTACACGCTTTTAGTTTAGGACGCGCGAACGTCTTGGGCGGACGAGCAACTTATCGCCTACACTTCTTGTGAACTTATTAACTACAATTTTTTTTAACTTGATTTTGCTCTTCACCAAATTTGTGTAGGCACCGCAAGCTATTATGAAAATCGATTCTTAAAGAGTAAACTCCAAACATTTGGCATAAAAATATAATATAGTGTATTGACTCAACTCACTAATTAAATTTACTATCACGTTCTAAGTGGTTTACATCGTATTCGTGAGAAACACTCGCATAAACTATTTATAATGATTTCTTATATTTACGAGAAAACTACACACTAAATGAAACTAATCTTTACAGATTTTATCGCGTTTAATTTAACTTTTTAATTCCCGACATTTCGGGTGCTTTACAGCTGCCTTCATTCCCCATTCAGACTCATAGTGCAATCATATAATGACTATTTTAGCAATATTGATATTTTTACTGCCTCGCATTTGTGCTTTAGAAAATATCATCATCATCATCATCATCATCATTACAGCCCTTCATAAGTCCACTGCTGAACATAGGCCTCCCCCAAGGAATACCACAAAGCACGGTCCTGAGCCACTGCATCCATCTAAATTCCTGCAAGTCTTACCAGGTCGTCACTCCATCTCGTGAGGGGTCACCCTACACTTCACCTACCGGTACGAGGCTGCCACTCAAGAACCTTTCTTCCCCATCGGTTGTCGGTTCTTCGAGCTATATGGCCGGCCCACTGCCACTTCAGCTTACTAATCCGTTGGGCTATGTCGGTTACTCTGGTTCTACTGCGGATATACTCATTTCTAAGTTTATCACGCAGAGAAACCCGAGCATAGCCCTCTCCATAGCTCGCTGAGCGACCTTGAGCTTCCTCATACGGCCAGCAGTGAAGGACCACGTCTCAAATCCGTAAGTCATCACTGGCAACACGCACTGGCTGTACAATTTTGTTTTAAGGTTTTGAGGTATGTCTGACGAGAAGATGTGTCGTAGTTTCCCGAACGCTGCCCAGCCGATTTGAATCCGTCGATTGACCTCTCGGTCGAAGTTGGACTTACCTAACCGGACTATTTGTCCCAGATATACATACTCGTCAACAACTTCAAGCTTAGTGCTCCCAACAACTACCGGCATGGACATGGACATTAAACATGATCTTTGTTTTGTCCATGTTCATCTTAAGACCTATCCGTTGGGAAACACTATTAAGGTCATTGAGCATAGTGCTTAGGTCCTCCAGCGATTCTGCCATAAGGACTATATCGTCGGCAAATCAAAGGTGAGTGATGTACTCGCGTACAACATCAATGATGTTGATACCGTATCCTTTCCAGTCCAGAAGCTTGAAAACGTCTTCCAATGCAGCGGTGAAGAGTTTCGGTGATATAAAATCACCTTGTCTTACACCTCTCTGCAATTGGATAGGTTTCGTACTCTGGTTCTGTACTCGGATAGCCATCGTAGCTCTACTGTACAAACACTTCAGCACTTCGATACACCGACAGTCAACTCGGCACCGCTGAAGGGATTGCAGCACCGCCCAAATTTCGACGGAATCAAAGGCTTTCTCATAGTCCACATACGCCAGACATAGTGGCAAATTGTACTCTTCGGACTTCTGTACAATTTGCCGAAGGGTATGTATGTGGTCTATGGTGCTATAGCCCTTTCGGAAACCGGCTTGTACGGGAGGCTGGAAGTCGTCAAGTCTGCGCGCAAGACGATTCGTAATGACTCTCGAAAACAGCACATAGACGCGGCTCAGAAGGGAAATCGGTCTGTAGTTCTTCAAGAGAGCGTTGTCACCTTTCTTGAAGAACAAGACCACCGCACTTCTGCTCCACGCCTCGGGTGTAATGCCACCATTGAGGACGGAATTAAATAGCTTCTGAAGGACTTCAAGTACCGGTTTTCTACCCGCTTTGAGAAGCTCCGCTGTAATTCCATCCTCGCTTGGGGCCTTGCCGTTTTTAAGGTGCTGGAGAGCCATTCTAATTTCGCTCAGACTGACGTCCGGGATATCTTCGGAATAGTGTCGGATTAGAAAATATATTAAAAATAAATTACAATTATTACAAATTTAATATTTTTTTCGTGCAAGATTTGTTTATACTGTTCAATAGTTTTTTTTTTGTGATAATAACTCTTTTACTTACACTTATTACTTATTGTTTATACTAATATTTGGTATACGGTGTTGAATGTACATATACTTTACTCTTTATTAATAATAATTTTATAAATACCCTTATGTTTGTCTGTATTATCTCTATAATATTTTATCATTGTGTTATTACAATGTTTTTGGCACCAACTATTCCTGAAAAGACATTGTCTGTTACTTATTCACTTTAACTTAAAAGGGAATCTATCTTTGTTCGGTTGCCGAAAAAGGGTTGGATGGCCAGGCTTTTCTGGGCCCAAATTATATACTGCAAGTTTGGAATTTATTTGGTGCACCTCAGACTTAAGCAGCATTTCTACTAAGTATTGAGAATTTAAGATTCCTTTTGAAATGTTCTGAAGTGTAAAGAACATAAAATTTTATGAAATTCTGACAAAAATACATTCATTTGAGAAATTTTTATATTCACCTTATATGGTTTTTACCTTAGAAATTTGTTGAAACTCTTTTAGAAGATTGTGATTTTCTTACAAAATAATTGTGAACTGAAAGTCCATCTGATGGTAAGCGATACTACAGCTCATGAACGCCTCCTTTTAAAGAGAGAATGTTACAGAAATGTGTTTTCACCCCTGAAGACTAAAATGAATCGCCCCAAAACCTACTATTTTAATAAATATATTTAAAAAAACTTTAATTGTGTCAAAATTGTTATTTATTTTACCTTCAATTGTACTTTGTTTTTGAGATATAACACTTGAAATGAGTGGATTATGTGCAGTTTAAAAGACCATTCTGAGTAAGATTTGAATTGAATGTTTAAATTACAAAAAGACCCAACTAACCGATATATAAACGGTAAATCTCACCATCATCCTTCATAGATAGCTACCGTGTGCAAATATTTATTAAAGAAAGCAAGAGATATCTGTGACAGCAAACACCTGTGCACTGAGCTTCAGCACGTCAAGCAGATTTTGCTTTGCACGACAACAAGCTTCCCGCAACAACAAAGAGTCCGGCGCTATCGTCATAGTGACCGAGTGAAGCCGGCTACAGTCGGGCGTGTGCCTGCTGTACTTCCATATGTTAGAGGTGTCACAGACTGTAGTGTTATGCTACTTACATATCATTTTACATTATTTTAAATTCATTTTTCCATTCTGTTTCGATTTTCTGCATTCACCTTAAAACTGGATATTTTACATCACCTTTATTTCCATAGGATCCTGTAACGATTTTAAACCATAAGAACACAATAACAAATCATTTCTACTTCGTATTTTCACATTATCAGCACTTTTAAATTGGTGTCAATGGAGTCTACCTTTTTTCGATCTTTTAGCTAGTTTTCCGTAATTCTACAATCTCGGGCTTTGTGTGGGCAGCTGCGCTACCTTTTTTCCTATATCAATAATATCTCATTTTCCACTTAAATCTTACCGTTTTCTTATTATAAACCTAAAACCAAAATTTGACATGTTTTGATATTGTTATTTATTTCGTTGCTATAGTAATTATATTCAAATTTGCTACCGATCTGTTGTTCCTATTTCGATAATTCCACATAAATACTTTTTTCTCTTGACCATTTACAAAAAATTTGCGTTTAATTTAAATAATTTTTCCGTTCTCTCTAGAAAGGTATAAAAGCCGAACAATCGGTGAAGAAAGGCAGTCTCGCTTCAGTTCGCGAATTGGAAGTATCTCCTAAAGGCCTTATCCCGGGGCCGCACTGCCCCGGGATCCTGCAAGCCTCCACCTACACGTGAAGTCTTCGGCGAAGCCTTCTTCAAACGCGGAGCCGCACCACTCCGGATTCCTACAAGCCTCCATCTACCTCGGAAGTCGCTTCGAGACTACTACAAGCGCGGGAGCCACACTACTCCGGGCGCTACGACTACTTACTCCAGGCGCCGAGTGCACCTACCGCCGGCGCTACCTTTGGGCGCTGCAACTGCTGGCTCTAAGCGTTGAGCGCACCTACTCCAGGCGCTACGTGCGCCGGCTCCGGACGCTGCGTGTGCTGGCTCCAGGCGTTGCGTGCCGTCGCTACTAAGAAACTTACCTCTACAAGCGCAACCGGCGTGTGCTGGCTTCAGGCGCTGCGTGTCGTCGCTGCTAAGAAACCTACCTCTACAATCGCAACGTGTGTCGCTTCGACTTTTAGGCCCCACTACATCTCTTTATTCCCCTATTCTCCTACCTTTATATTTTTTTTTGTAATCTAATTGTACTCTCACTTCATTCATCATCATCCTCATTTCATTTTTTTTTTATAAAATTGTAAATATCTTTGAATTTTGAATATATTTCTGTTTTAGTTGTATTTTTGTTGTTTTGTTGTTCTTAGGTTCTATTTTTTTTAATTGTCGCTTCAGGACATTTGGCGCCCAACGTAAAAGTCCTCTTTCTCTCTTAATTCTTCAACTTTACTGCGCCTTGTCCATTCCCTTTTGATTTAATTGCTCTCCCTTTCGTTCTTAACTCTTTATTTATTCATCCTTTTCATACCTTCCAAATTCTAAAACAACACTTCATCTAGTGTTTCAACTTATCTGGTTTATATTTAGACCTACATTTCACACAACACTTACATTCATCACTTTAATATTTTTATTGTAGATAACATTCCAAATTCTAAAACAACACTTCATCTAGTGTTTCAACTTATCTGGATTATATTTAGACCTACATTTCTCACAACACTTACATTCATCACTTTAATATTTTTATTGTAGATAACCTTCCAAATTCTAAAACAACACTTCATCTAGTGTTTCAACTTATCTGGATTATATTTAGACCTACATTTCACACAACACTTACATTCATCACTTTAATATTTTTATTCTAGGTAACTTAAAGAGGTATAACTTTTCAATTAAATCTTTATTTCTTAAACTTAACTATAAACTTTACACTTTATATAAAATTGTTTTTCAAAGCTGAAGCGAGACGATTCATAACTTTTCTAAGCATTTACTAACTGTTAATTTGTATATATGTATAAATATCTAAACATTTATTAACTGTTAATTTGTATATATGTATAAATATCACCATCATTCTCACCTTATTATTTTTATTTCTTTTAATTTGTTTGTTTGTTTGATGATCCAGTGTTCTTCAACACATCTTGCTTTAGGACCTCGAACTTTCGTTGGTTAATCTTCACTTTTTATTTCAGACACATCTCGCTAGTGATGTTGCTGATCTCTGGCTTTGAGCCCTACCGCTCTGGCCGTTCTTAATCTTTACTTAAGTCATAGCGACTAAAGCTTGCTTAAGATTGATTTCTTTATCTTTATCTTCACTTGGGAGCGGCTGACTACTCCCTTAATAATTTTTTTATCTTCACGCAGGAGCGGATGACAACTCCTTAAATAAGCCTGAATGTCCTTTCGAAAACACACTTTTAAGAGTGGTGTTTCTTCGACTAATTTATTTTTTTTTCCACGCAGGAGCGGATGACTACTCCTTAAATAAGCCTTAATGTCGTTTTGAAAACACACTTTTAGAGTGGTAGTCATTGAATGTGAACTCCACCCTTACCTGAATGGCAGATGATGAATGTAAGAGATGGTATATCTGATTTTGCCTGGTGATGTCTGTTTCTGCAAAGCTGTGTTTTTATGGTTTATTTTAGAATGTATATATCAAAATTTTTGCTGAGTTAAAAATTTTCCAGGGTCGGGGGGAAAATGTAGTGTTATGCTACTTACATATCATTTTACATTATTTTAAATTCATTTTTCCATTCTGTTTCGATTTTCTGCATTCACCTCAAAACTGGATATTTTACATCACCTTTATTTCCATAGGATCCTGTAACGATTTTAAACCATAAGAACACAATAACAAATCATTTCTACTTCGTATTTTCACATTATCAGCACTTTTAAATTGGTGTCAATGGAGTCTACCTTTTTTCGATCTTTTAGCTAGTTTTCCGTAATTCTACAATCTCGGGCTTTGTGTGGGCAGCTGCGCTACCTTTTTTCCTATATCAATAATATCTCATTTTCCACTTAAATCTTACCGTTTTCTTATTATAAACCTAAAACCAAAATTTGACATGTTTTGATATTGTTATTTATTTCGTTGCTATAGTAATTATATTCAAATTTGCTACCGATCTGTTGTTCCTATTTCGATAATTCCACATAAATACTTTTTTCTCTTGACCATTTACAAAAAATTTGCGTTTAATTTAAATAATTTTTCCGTTCTCTCTAGAAAGGTATAAAAGCCGAACAATCGGTGAAGAAAGGCAGTCTCGCTTCAGTTCGCGAATTGGAAGTATCTCCTAAAGGCCTTATCCCGGGGCCGCACTGCCCCGGGATCCTGCAAGCCTCCACCTACACGTGAAGTCTTCGGCGAAGCCTTCTTCAAACGCGGAGCCGCACCACTCCGGATTCCTACAAGCCTCCATCTACCTCGGAAGTCGCTTCGAGACTACTACAAGCGCGGGAGCCACACTACTCCGGGCGCTACGACTACTTACTCCAGGCGCCGAGTGCACCTACCGCCGGCGCTACCTTTGGGCGCTGCAACTGCTGGCTCTAAGCGTTGAGCGCACCTACTCCAGGCGCTACGTGCGCCGGCTCCGGACGCTGCGTGTGCTGGCTCCAGGCGTTGCGTGCCGTTGCTACTAAGAAACTTACCTCTACAAGCGCAACCGGCGTGTGCTGGCTTCAGGCGCTGCGTGTCGTCGCTGCTAAGAAACCTACCTCTACAATCGCAACGTGTGTCGCTTCGACTTTTAGGCCCCACTACATCTCTTTATTCCCCTATTCTCCTACCTTTATATTTTTTTTTGTAATCTAATTGTACTCTCACTTCATTCATCATCATCCTCATTTCATTTTTTTTTTATAAAATTGTAAATATCTTTGAATTTTGAATATATTTCTGTTTTTGTTGTATTTTTGTTGTTTTGTTGTTCTTAGGTTCTATTTTTTTTAATTGTCGCTTCACGACAAGACAAGATTGACTACATCTTAAAGAGAGCTTCTATTGGAAAATTCTACAAACCATCGAAGAAGACTAATCAGTTCTTATCACCCGTCAAGTGTAAAATCGCTCTACTGGCTGCAAGTGTGTACAAGCTTGATTTGTAATGTGTTCTGTCTTACATAGGGCAAACAAAGAGATCTATGAAAACCCGCGTAAAAGAATACATAGATGACGTGAAACACCAACGCATTGGGAAGTCTAAAGTTTATCAGATTTGATAGACCACAAATGGTCGCGAAAGAACATCGATTATTGACAAGGATGATATGTGAAGCTATTGAAATAAAAAAAAAAACATCCTAATATCAATAGAGAAGGTAGGCAAGATAATATCATCTGCTTGGTATCCAGTAATTAATAAAATTAAAACTAAACTCAAGCATACCATAATATATGTCTTAAAGACACAATAAGTTTATTCTACGTATATCGGACCAAAACTACTAACTAAAAAGCTGACGTTGGAGTACCGGAACGTCTGGAATTAAAAAAAAAGTAGAATTAAACGCGAAAAAATCCACAGAAGTAGTTAATATTCAATGTGTGGTGTTCGTGTAAATATTATAAGAAATTATGATCAAATAAATCTTATTTTAAACACGTTATTCCTTCAAAATCAGATATTCATTTTATTTCTTAAGTTTTATTTTTCTTGCATTATCGTTTAAAAGAAAATTCGTATTTATTTTGAATATGAGTTCTGACTCCGAAGCAATACGTCTCAATCGGAACACAATATCGATAACATAAAAAGGATCTAGCACAACTAACAACTGAGTGTTATTGGTTCAATCACTTTATTTCGAGAAATTTTGATCGCAAAAATAAACATCGTGTTTGCCCGGAGATGAAGGTTGATAATGACGAAATGAAGGCGACAGTGGAAGTGCATCCGTTTCAAACTACGGATGACCTAACATAAACTTTTGATGTAAGTGTCAAAACACCTTTTGTGGCAATTCGGCAAATAGGGAAGCTTGACAAATGGGTACCTCAAAAACCGAGGACGCTCAGTGAGAGGTCTAGCTTGCATCTTGTATATAAAAAATCAAACTTTATGTTATATTTTTACCTACGATAAGAATTTCATGCTATAAGGCAATCGCAAGCGTTCATTACTGTAGTTAGATCCAGGAGCTCAAGCCAAACAGAGCTCGAAATGGAAGTTTAGCTAGAAAAAATAACGATTTGGACTATTTTTGCTGCTGCCTACTTCCTGTTTCAGTGTCCCATTTTGCAACACCCATGGAACAATACGGGGTAGTGTATATTCTTACATCGTCACTAAACGGTTAAGGTTGTTATTACTATTTCAACAACTGGAATTCACTCATAAGTAGTGACCCGATAGTTTTAATATCATTGTTCTATATTAACACAAGTCAACTTAGTAACATTAGGAAAAGAAACTTAATTGTGTCCTTCAGCCATAATATTCAGGATCTTGAGTGCCACTATTAAACGTTGAGAATTTAAAATATTTAACACCACTTCAAATTTAACACCTCGCCTATTAGTCGGCTATCGATGAACAACGTTGCGTAATAAGGTGGTTTTTTTAGTTAGTGAAAATCAAAAGTAATTGTTACTAAAGGTATACATATAATTTATGAAATTAAAAATCGCAGAATTTCACTAGGTAAAATATTTTTTATCAAATAGATTGACGAAAATTCGTCATATTCGTGAACATTTTTACTAGGAGTCTTCTAAATAAGTAATGGAAAAATAGTACAATCTTTTGGTTATATATGATATTTAAGGGATTCCCCTAAAATGTCGCGTTGTACGAATGTTTGAGGGAAATCCCGTTGATAAAATATTAAAATATTAAACCAAACATTATCTTATCAGAACTGTAATCAAAGCGTAAATAAAACATTTAGTTAACAAAACTGTGTCTAATATGCAAGAAGTTTCAAGCCAATATTAATTCAACTCAACGAGACCTATGTTAGACCGGTCTCCATTAGTTAGTCCCTACATGATTTTGGAGTGTCCCTCTTAATTGAATTCCCTTTTCTCTAATATTATAGCTTTATCCGTGATTAGAACGTGACTTGAGTATAAAACGACATAGACTTAGGCATAAAATAAGGACATTGCGATCGATTTACTTCTAGGTTAGAAATAGGATTCAGTAAATTTTTATTATAGAAATAAGGGTGTCAAAAGATAACAGTCCAAGTGATGATAAGTGGATGCTATGCTCTATATCCACATTTCCCCTTGATTAAGGAGGATTAAAATGGATAGCTTCATTTCTAGTGAAAACGGTCTCCGGTTCTCACACTCACCATATGAAACGCAGCAACAATTATACGCTGCTATATATTGATGTGTCCTATGTATGAGCCAAAGTAACAAATTGGGAATTTTCACTTTTTAGTGTAAAATGCTTTCTTTTATTATAATTAATAACGTGCACAAAAAACATTTATAGGCTAATAAAAATACACATTTAGAAACACTGTTTTTTTGTTGCAGTACCTAAAAGGGCTTGAGTAACACACTTTTAATCTATTAAATCCCACCGGTCCACATCGGTCTCCCCCGTGATAATTTTGTAGACCCCGCCAAAGAGTATATAATCACTACATTTACTCAGAAAAATAGATAAGAGTGCTCAGAACAATTTTTTTACGCGTTAATTATAAGAATTATGAAACTAAAATTTAAAATTTTATTTAGTATTAGTTGAATTAGTTTCGTTTTTATTAAATTTTATTAGAATTAGTTTCGTTAAAAAAGTTATTGTATTGTATAAGATTCGTTACTAAATTACTGATGATGAATGATGACGAGTTTGCGTCTTTACCGTCCCGTTTACTTCTTATACATAAGTCTATTTGCGTCGCCGCGTGAGTGCAAGAGTCAACTTCAATATTAAAAAATTAAGTAGGTACAAAGGAAAGTTTGTTGATTAGTTTTTGAAATGAAAGGTAAATAATTACACTGTTATTAAAAGTTCTTTGCTTGTATTATGTCTATATAGAGAAAAGTAATGGAGAGAGAATTCCATCTTGTTATCATGTAAAAAAACAAATTTTTATATTCCACAAAGTCAAATGTGCGAAAATTACGTTTTATGTTATAATTTAGATATATCGTAAAAATTTTGGCGGAGTTGTTTTCAATAAAATGGCGTTGGTCAAAGATGAAGACGTAATAAAGTAAATACCTATGATTGAATTTTTATTTATTTACGCTAATAGCGCTCACCTCAGCAACGCTTACCTAAACATCGCACAGAACACCCGCGTTCCGCCGAGATAAAAAAGTTCCATCTTTTTTCCTTCCTACATTTATTTTATTACTATTACAACAAACACTTACCGTTACAGCCTATTTTAAGCCCACTGCTAAACATAGGCCTTCCCCATATATTGCCTCGTAGGGGGTATATTTGCAACAGCTTCCCTTATGTAACAAATAGATCTAAAATCGTATGAAATCGATTTCTTGTCGCAAAAAGATCGATTTTTAAATCGATAAGCAGTGAAACGATATTTCACTTTAGAAATCGAGATTGGATTTTTTCTGTTTTGATAAGTACCATAAAATTATTGACAATTAGCTGAGTGTACCCAAACACTTAAAAAAAATTACAATTTTTCACTTCATTATTTTTGGGGGACGAAGCTGCTCGCGTCCGTAGGAATTACTTGAATCCTGATTCCCTACACGTATCCCCTAGGTAGTGCTAAACGAGCAGTACTACAAACTGATAGTAGGTTGGTCCTCTACTAGTACGAGGCCCGGCCGAGGGTTAGTTACCATCCACCTGGCAGAAGACATACCGCCAAATCATGCAAATCATGTGATGCAATGATGTTTGGTGAAACCCATTTCTTAGGGAGAATGGGTCTGGATAGTTGCGTTGCGCATACGAACCGGCTGCGACGCGGCCGTTTCTTAGTGTCAGGTGCCTGGTTACGGAGGTTAGCGGGATCCGAAGCACGGTTGCACCGCTGGCCGACCGTAGATAGTTAGGGGCCCAATTTATGATCCAGCCACTCATGGAACCGCTATTCTCTCAACCTATTCACTCCTACCATTAATGGAAAAAAAGGAAAAAGGAGAGTAAATCTGTGCACTTCCCTCTCCATCAAAGTGCACCTCACAAACATCCGAGACCTGTACTGTAATCTCAGTGCAGTCCATTACAACCTTGCGACTGACAAGTCGCACTTACTTTTCTTGACTGAGACGCAGACCAGATGTCCTCTAGATGCGGCTTACCTTGACTACCCTGGGTACACATTGGAGCATTATTTCCACCAGTGCGCTAGAGTCTGTTTTTACGTCCGCAACGACATCTGCTGTAAGCGTCTCCGTCACCTTGAAGACCCCTCTTTCTCTACGATCTGGGTATTGATAGACATAGGAATGGATAAAATTATTTATTCTTGTGTCTACCGATCGTACAGCGGTGACCAGGAGACAACTAGGTTGTTTGAACACCTCAGTGAAACCTCTGATGTGGCTCTAAATCGGTACCCTAATGCACAGTTGGTTTTTCTGGGGGACTTTAATGCCTGTCATCACTACTGGCTGTTCCCATACCAAAAGACCGACCACGGTGGGAAAGAGGCGTGGAATTTTGCCTTGTCGTTGGGGTTCTCAGCTGGTACAACAAGCAACTAGGGTACCTGATGTGGATGTGTACACAGCCAATTGCCTCGACCTTCTACTGACGACCGATACAGATAGGTACGATGTTCAGGTTACCTCACCCTTTGGAACTTTTGACCACTGTCTGGTTAAATCTGTGTGGCTATATTCCCCACCTAACTACGACTTCCAAGGGGTGCGACGTATGTGGCGATACAAGTCATCAGATTGGGACGAGATGCGACATTTTTTGCATCATATCCTTGGCGGCAGGTCTGCTTCTCCTCTGAAGACCCGTCAAGCCTTAACCAATGTAAGTCAAGCGATGGAGTATTTCGTCCCCTTTGCTGACGTGCCCATTGGTGGTAAAACACGCCCATGGTTTAACGCCGAGTGCGCTCGTGCTGAAAAGCACAAACATATGGCGTACTTATCCTGGGTTGATGCTCGAGACCGTAAAGCTCCGAATGTTAGCCTTAAGCAGAGAGCCTTTAACCAAGCCGCCAAGTCCTGCAAAAAGGTATTACGCCAAGCCAGTTTCGACCGCATTAAACGTATCGACACAAAGCTCTCTGTAAAACCATCTAGTAGTAGTGCTTTTTGATCTCTCACCAAAGTGGTCGAAACAAACTTCTGTCGGTCTACACTGCCTCCGCTGGTAAATCAGATCAGATTTCTCACTGGCGCATGCACCTAAGGAAAAAGCGGACTAATTTGCTTCTCTTTTTGCTTGCAACTCGCGTCTGGACAGTAGCAACATCGTACCATCTCAATTACCTCACAGCGGTACCTCTATGACAGAGGTCCGTATCACCAACAAGGAGGTTCTTAAAACCTTGCAAAGTCTAGTCGTGAACAAAGCTAGTGGACCTGATGGTATACCAGCTATAGTTATAAAGGCTTGTGCACCTGATTTGTTTCTTATGTTGACACGCTTGTTTCGCCTCTCATTCAGAACTTCAATAGTGCCCAAATCTTGGAAGCTGGCCAATGTGCGGCCTGTGCCTTAAAAAGGTAGCCGTACCGACCCCGCCAACTATCGGCCAATTTCAATTACCTCCATACTCTGCAAGATTATGGAGCGTATATTAAACGCCCAACTCATGGCATACCTAGAGCAAAATAATCTCCTCAGTGATCGTCAGTACGGGTTTCGCCGAAATCGATCTACTGGGGACCTTCTAGCGTATGCCACTCACATATGGGGCGAAGCCGTCGAGAACAGTGGCGAAGCACTTGCTGTTTCCCTCGATATTTCGAATGCCTTTGACAGGGTTTGGCACGCTAGTCTATTGGGCAAGCTTTCAGCGTACGGCTTATTCCCTGGCCTGATTGCCTGGGTGAAGGACTTTTTGAATGAACGATCTCTTTGGGTCGTCGTCGATGGCTGCTCAACCGGTACTGTGGCGACTAACGCCGGTCTCCGCAACTCTCTTCCTGTTGCATAAAAATGATCCGCTCATTCCCGGCATCTATGCGTATGCAGACGACAGCACAGTTTTGGAGAGATTCCAACCAAGTACCCGGGACAATTGCGATCAAATCCAGTCAGAAAGAGAGGTTATGGTTGAGCGTGTGAGTCTCACACTACAAGCAGTCTCTGAATGGGGTGATGCCGATCGATCGATCTCGTGAGATTTAACGCCTCCAAAACACAAGCGTGTCTTCTTAACGCTAAAAGGAGCCCGCTCACCTTGGCTCCTACTTTCCGGAATGTATCCTTGGAGAACACTGACCGCCTTCAGTTGTTGGGGATTGAATTTTCTGCGAACCTAAACTATGGGCGGTTTATTGAGTCCAGAACCAAAGTAACCGCAAGGAAACTTGGTGTTCTTGCAAGGGTGCGGCGGTAATTCACGCCGGGGCAGCTTTTTATCTTATATAAAGCGCAAGTCCGGCCGTTCATGGAGTACTGCTGTCACATATGGGGGGCTGTTGCTGCAAAATACCACCTGACAGCATTGAACTCAGTGGAGAGACGTGCTAAGAGGCTCATTGGTGACCTTGATTTGGTTGAAACCAGTCTTGTCAGCCTCGAGCACAGGCGCAGAGTAACTAGTCTCTCGGTGTTCTATAGGATACATTTCGGTGTGTGCGTACGCTTTAATTCCTCCCTTTTCTTTGCACCATCAGACAACCAATCGGTCGGCGGGTCCTTATCCCTTTGTTCTCGATAATCCACGCATTAGAACCAATTGGTTTGCTTCGTCTTTTGTAATGCGTACAGCAAAGGAGTGGAATAATTTGCCGGCGTCCATCTTTCCGTCCGAATACAATCTGGGCGTCTTCAAGGCAAGAGTGAATAGGCTTTTGTTACGAAAAGACAGTGCGATTTACCATCTAAGGCTACATCACCGCTTACCACCAGGTAGTATTGTGGTCAAACACAGGCTTATAATAAGTAAATAAAAACTCGCGAAATGATCGTGTGCTGTTTCTTTCAGCTCTTTATGCATTAAAGAATAAAAAAGAAGTTACGTTTGTTATTGATTTGTTATATTTTGTTGGTAGTGTAAATACAAACTAAAGTAAATCAAAGAAGATTAATTATAATCGATCTTTTAAAACTCGATTTATTTGAGAGTCAGATTTCGATTCAAATCCATTTGAAAATCGATCTTTATTAGAAAAACCGCCATCCTGACCGACTAATCGGCTAGGTTAGGTGAAATTCGTATATTTCTACGTGGTAGAGCCATGCTGCAGCTATATTATGGTTGTAGCACGAATAAAAGTATCTATTGTTTTCGTTATTTTTTACTCTAAATTCACCACCTAGAACAGAACTCACTTTGAATTTTTTAATTTATTTATCAGTTACGGAATATTACTATCATCGTCATCATCACAAGTCTGCTGCTAAATATAGGCCTCCCCAGAAGAATGACATAAAACACAGTTCTGAGCTGTCATCGAAGGAAGGGATATCGATCCCGCATGTTTTACCAGGTCGACACTCCATCTAGTAGAAGGCTGCCACTCAAGGAACTTTCTTTATAATTAATAAAATATAAAGTAATTAATAATTTGCTCTTAATTGTTTTCTAATCCATCCTGCATACTCATATTCATTTCTCAACTTTTAGGAACCGTTTAGAATAAAAATGCAGACTTGAAATGAAACGGAAAAGTTTTTATCATATGCAGCCTTCTTTCTTCCGAAATGCAGTGTTTTGATGTATGTTATAAACAAAAACGTTCAAATGTTACAAGCAGTGCATACTCGTAGTGTATACTGCTGAGTAACAGGAACGTAAAACTGTATTTCCATCCTATTAAATAGGCTTATGTTATTCAGTGCGCATTACCATCTACGAATAAATTACCGCTTACAATCAGTTGGAAGTATCAAGCACTGGCTTTAAATAGTTTAAAAAGACAACTATAACCATTTTTAATAAGTGTTTACTAGCTTCGCGTGTATCTATTCTATACATCAATGTAACGGAATCTTTCAGTATAATTTTCATGAACTTGTAGATTGATGGCCGATTGACTCTAAATTTTTCAAATATGCTAATCAGGATTACCAGGATAAAATAAATGTAACTATCAGGAGATCATCACAGCTCATGATCAAAGCGTAATGTTTAAGTTTTTATTTACATTTATATTATGATAGTATCCGGTGTGGCACAGTCTTAATCATTTTATTATCATTTTATTATTTATTTTATTTCATTGAACATACAAACAGTAATATATCATTTTATTATTTAAAAGATGTGAAATATGAGCTTTCGTTGCTCTTCAAACCATAGAAAAGTAATTAGATCTTAGCTAATTAATTTTTTTAAATCTTTAATATAATGCATTTTCTCATTGCCTTGCGTTTATGAAATTAGTTTAGCGTTTTTAGCGTAATTAGCGTTTGCGAAGTAGACTTCGCCGTACGAATTTAAACGAAACGTAGACTTGTGAGGGGCTGTAACGATGATAATGATGATGAATACCTGCTTTTTCTGTAGAATAAGGGTGGCAAACGAGCTCACAGCCCATCTGATGGTAAATGGATGCTGTTGTACATAAACATTTACATGCATCCTGGATTAAGATAAAAATGTAGATGTGTTGTCACCCCTGAGGACTGAGATGGAATGCCTCGTTTCAAGTAAAAATGGTCTCAGGTTCTCTGCACTCACCGTAAGAAACACAGCAACATTAAGCTACTATTTTACGCTGGTATTCTGTAAGAGCGTGGTCCTACCTCAGTCGAGTCCACCCACTCAAGCTGGAGCGTGGCTCCACCACGTAAAAAGGTAGGTATGACACATCATTTTTATTTTTTCACTGATCCTAGCTAATTAATTTTTAACATCTTTATAATATGACGTATTTTCTCATGGCCTTGCGTTTGTGGCATTCGTACGGGGAAGCCTATGCCTAGCAGTGGACTTGTGAGGGTCAGTAACGATGATGATGATGATGACGAATACCTGATTCTATTTATTATAAAATATTATAACAAATTTAAAACTTAAATATCATTTAAGAGTTTTCGCATAACTTGTTTACATACACTGTACTTGTGAAAGACAATAACAACACTAAAGTTTTCTAGATTATGTTTAACTCAGCTTAGATAATAAAAGTCAAGGAATCGTATCTATTCTTTACTATTACCCACTCTACGCATATTTAATAAAGTATTACAATTAAATTAAAATTTGAAAAGTGATTGATTTAAAATTTTATTGATTATGATTTGATTTTGATTTTGATTCTCAAATATTCCATATTCAAGTCAAACAATATAACGAGTGTACTCATGATCATAACGGAATAAATTATTATATAAATTAAATTGTCTTCTTTTTCTACTCCTTCGTAAAAGTTTCCTTTTCGGAAAAGTCAGTCTTTCCTGTTCCATTAGAATTAGGTCTCACGATTGATAGGTGAATTGACGATCGCAATCCCTTTATTGTCCCCTTTTTTCGTAGTCGTATAAAACGATTATACTGTTACGGTTTTATAACTTCCAAACTATTTCAAAATGAAAGTAAAAGGTAGCAGTATTCTTAAAGAAAATACAAAGTTTTTGACACCTCGTATATATACAATTACAGTTGACTAACTACGTGCAGGAGCAGTTAAATCGAGTCTAAAGATATGAGGAGAATTCCGAAGCGTCTTTCCATCCTTTTGCAATAATGGTGTTTTCAAGGCGAGGGTGAATAGGCTTTTATTTACGTAAACTAATTAGTAATCTGGGCTTTTATTAAGTCAGTGTGCTCCACCATCTTAGGCTACATCACCACTTACTATCAAGTGGGATTGTATTTAAGCGCTAGCTTTGAATAGTAATAAAAAAGAGTCATACTTTTAAAATAATAGACTTGCATAAAAATGCTGTATTAATAATAACGTCTTTGACAAATGGTCTCAGAAAACCAAGACCGCTGTATCGGGTTCAAGATTTAAATTATTAGAAAGCGCTAGTGGTTGATGAAAAACAATACAATTATATATAAAATATTTATCACAAGGGCTGCATGACATAAGTTCGGTAAGTGTAGAGTTTATTCAATTTTAGTTTTAATTTTTAATAACTAAATCAAAATATCCTGTCGTAAATATAATAACTTATAAAAAATACGACAAGCAATTTTAAATTTTTATACATATTATATAATAAAGAAGGCTTCACTTAAGACTACGTTAACAATAGTTAGGATAGGATAGACCTACATTCATTTTGCTCGTTACACTGAAACGTGACCTGGAAAGTCTACGCTATACCTATCTGCACAATTACCAACTTATTATACCCATTTCAATATTACAATAAGTAGTTATTAAAGTGAAGGTAAAAAAAAGAAAATCTCATGAAAAATATATTCGTAACGAATAACCTACTGCCAAAAGCTGCAGGCATCTACAAGAATCTTTTAATCTAACTCAATTTAATGATGGTATCTTAGTACCCAAACTCAATTTAATGATGGTATCTTAGTACCCAACTCAATTTAATGATGGTATCTTTGTACCCAAACTCAATTTAATAATGGTATCTTAGTACCCAACACCAATTTAATGGTTGGTATCTTGGTACCCAAACTCAATTTCATGATAATAATATGTTCCATAACACTCGCCATTCTCTTTCGGTTTATTTGTTATACCGACTACTTCCATTGCTGTGCCATTTAGGCTTTGGGTGAATTCAATACCTATATTGCGCATTTACAGTATTACATATGTAACAGTATTACCTACTTTGCAATGTACAGAAGTCGTGAAGTGTCTACGATTTTTTGTAAGACTTATATATGCTATGAAAGCAGTAAAATAGTATTTTCATTAAAGGCGATATATATCACACCTACATGTAAAATGCCACTAAAATTTAGCACGCACTTTAACTAAACACGTCCACTCTCGTCCGAGGCTCTCGTGTAACTGACGTGGTGCGCTCGAGACCAGGCTGGCGCAACTTCCATAGTAAAAATGATATGTACTACAGGGGTCAAATTTTAATGACGGTTACTCTTCTTTATGCTTTTCGTGATATGTCTATTAACGACATTGTCAAATGAAATAGGTTCAAATGTCAAATCAAACAATTATATTTGTATATATTTTATTAATTAAGATTGCTTTTAATTTTGCTATAGGAGCCGTTGTTCATTTACAGAATTGTTAAGAAATTAAATATGCATTATAAAACTTTTCAATTAAATGGTGCAAGAAGCGGAAAAAATGATAACAAGAAAAGGCTATTCGTAACAATATTTCCCTTAGATGATGAAAGGTACGTGGTGATTTCAACTTTAATAGTAATATGATATTCAACGCGAGTATATTTTTGGACTAGCCATCTATGTAGGACATGTTTTTATATTGTACGATTGTGTGCACAAATACAAACACACTATTTCCTAAATCTGATAGTTCGATGGTTTGGCAATCCGAAACGAACTATACTTAGAAACTACAAGTCAATTCTGACTGCTAACATTCTATTTGTTCTATAATAATGTGATTTTATTTATATTATTTTTTCAGATGCAAACAATGGGTGAAATAGCTGGCACATGCACCAATTCACATGTGAAAGAAAAGATTCACATGTTAAGACATATTTGTGACAAACATTTCATATGAACCCAACTAAAACGAACTGTTATTTCTTTAGTGGACTTACTTTAAACTTCCACAATTTATGTGTATGTTAATTAGGTTTCATTTACATGTAGCAAAAGATAATATCCCTCTAAAGTCACATTTTGGCAAGAATTTGATTATATAACTAAATCATTATTTTATTCATCAATAAACATTAGCAATAATGAGCACTTAGTTTGAAAGCGACAATTATTAAACGATCTCTGCGAATAGTATGTACATAGGTGCCTCTGTGAAGAAGCCTAGCGATTTGTACATAGTATTTGTTACACATAAAAGCAATTTAATCCAATCAGTATTAAAAACCCAATATTTTTACCCTTAAAAAAACTAACGTTGAAAACAAGCATCCAGACGCAGACTATTTATTTTACAGCATAGCAACAATTGTTCAGTGCGGAAAGGAAGCCTCGGTCCTGAAATGCCGCAGCCAAGCGCTTAGCCACTGCGCTACGGATTCGTCATTTATATTTTACTTAATTACTAGTATAAAAGTGCGTTTTTTATTTTATATTTTCTTTATACATACTTTTGTACCTAATTGTAGAGATATAAATACAAATTGCTGTGTGTAAAATACATTGATTTCTTATCCTCATCGGCATTTTTACTCAATCCACACGTAAAAAAATTTATTTCCCATAAATCAGTATAGAGATCTAACTTTTCTTATGTAAAAATATCGATAAACAATATATCGATAAAGGTTATATCGATAAAATTATTCGAGGATGGACATTTACAGCACTATTGTAATTCGTCAATGTTGTCAGCACTGTTACTCAAAACTAAATGTCATATCTTGATGTTGGTAGAGTAACTTGGCGTAATTTCATGCAATTATTTTTACTATGGAAGTCCCGTTAAACGTAGTGATTATATTATCTTTGCTCGAGACAGTGACTTATATATAAATGTATGTTTGTGTATTTGTGCATGGTAAATTATTAGTAAATAAAACAAATAACAATATTTACTATATACTAAATATATGCAAACACTACAGAGCCTACTTCTTTTCAAAAGGCTGGCAAGACATCTGCGATTCCCCTGATGTTGCAGTTGTTCATGGGTGGCGAAAGTCACTTACCATTAGGTGAACCGTGTGCTCGTTGGCCCCCTCACCTATAAAAAAAATAAAAAATAAATAAACACAAAAGTAGTAAATAATTTCGATTAAAATTATAAAAAACACAGTAACGTTTCAAATTTAGGTATTATTTTTACGTCTTAGAGCCATGCTGTAGCTATATTAGTAGTATAGTTGTAGCACGAATGGATCGGCTCGACCTGGGAAGGACCACGCTCTCACAGAATACCAGCGCAAAATAGCAGCTTAACGCTGCTGTGTTTCGTATGGTGAGTGTAGAGAACCGGAGACCCTTTTTACTGGAAATGAGGCACTCCATCTTAGTCCTCACGGGTGACGACACATCTGCATTTTGATTTGTAATAGAGAATAGATGCAGATGTCTATGAGCCGCAGCAACCACTTACCATCAGGTGGACTGTGTGCTCGTTTGTCACCCTTATACTATAAAAAAAACCTCCACATTACGATTTTCTCCTGTATCGTGGGGGTTTACAAAGTGCCCGCGATTTTTTCTTCGATCGACAAAGCTAAGTAAATTGGTAATTTACAAAGATTTAAGTATTATTTTATTTTATTTTATTCGTATGGTTTACTAACAGTCAACTAACACAATAAAATCTTAAATAACAGAAAAGTTTCTTAAGCTAAGTGTTGTGACTACTTACTAGTAAACACAGCATGCAATATAACAATAACTTAAGTGGGTTTTGATTTTACTAAATAAAGTTAACAATTTTAAAAGGAAAAAAAAAACATTGTTTATCCGTACGGTAAAAGAGAACACAAGCTGGTTGCACGAAATTAAGTACTAGTCATACTATCGACAATCTTTTTACGGAAATTCTTCGATCGACAAAGCTAAGTAAATTGGTAATTTACAAAGATTTAAGTATTATTACAGACATGTGGGAACTTTCTCGTACATTATACATTTTTTAACGAATTTGTTCGTGGCTTTAGTTTTTCAATATCGTGAAGTTTCATTTTGTATAGTTGTATTCTCTTTAAAAATAAATTGTATTTGTTGTATATCTGTATCATAATAATATACAATTTTTTATTTTTTACTTGTATTTTTGTGATATGTTAATTACTTTATTTGTTTGTAAAGCTTATCCGTCGGTATACGATATTCAAAATGAAACAGAACTATCAATAATTTATTTTGAGCAGTTTTTATTATTGCTAGATTAGTTTCGGCTGCATTGTCCTAAATATTTCTACTAAATGATCGATTATTCTATATAAATAATTTTATTGTTATAATTTTTTGAGTATTTTAATTTTAGTACATACATAGAAAATATGACATTTATTCGTGTTATTCGGAATAAAATTGTTCAATTAAACTATATTTACATTGAATTCCCCAACACTATTTCGTTTCTTGTAAACATTTTTACCTCTTAAGGCTTGAAAAGCATCGAATATTATACGACATGACGCATGCGTAGCCTTTGTATTGAGCACATCGACTGTCCGGACTTGGTATCCGAAATGTTGGTTTTACTTGTTTAAACTGTCCTAGAACTAGAACACGATAAACAAAGCTTTTTACGATAGCACATGCAAAAGCAAATCTAAAAAAGAAATTTATTAGTCTCTCGGATATATCGATAACATGTGTATGTTTTCTACAGAAGAGGATTTAAATTTAATATATAAAAATTAAAGCAGAAAGGAGCCTGTGTTCAGCAGTGGGACGTAAATAGGTATAAACTTTTTTTAAGTAGCGTAGATATGCACTATGAAAATACGAATCGTCAATTCGGTTGCCAAGCGTGACGGTTATGAACATCATCAAAAGCTTATCAAAAATTTCTCCCCTGCAACTAGGGTATGAAGTTTTAATAATAACTATTTAGACGTCATTGAGATTGTGGTTCCTTAGTCCGGATGTATGGCAACTAAGGTATATATTTTTCACTGACCTGTCGAGGGCATCTAATCTGGTATCAATTAATATACTGTGGAAAAAATTTGACGACATTAATGTAATGTAGGGTAAGCTTATTGTTAGCATAAGGAAGGTAGTTTGTGACCTCTCCCTCTCTCGCAATAAATGGTAGAACTGTACGGACGTGTTTTCCTTTGTCTCACTGGCGACGAGGATTTTAATGGTGAAAATTGGCGAAAAATACGTGAAAATATAAAATACGGAAAATTTAGACTGCGAACAATCAGCGTGCAAAAATGTCGGTCGGAAAGTTTAGTGAGTTTGACGTGAAAACCGGTAACTGGACTGCTTACGTGGAGCGGCTAGAAATGTATTTTGTGGCAAATTCAGTGAAGGACGAAATTAAATTGCCTACCTTGATCGCGGCTATGGGTGAAAGTGCGTATGAACTGTTATCCACCCTCGCGAGTCCTAAAAAACCCGCGGAACTTACGTATTTGGATGCAGATGTACTATTACGTAATCATTTGCAACTGAATCCATCTCCGATGGCGGAACGTTATCTTTTTAGGCAAAGAAGACAAGCAGACAGTGAATCGATCAGTGATTACGTGGCGGCATTAAAGAAACTATCTAGACATTGTGAATTCGGTGCAGTCCTACAGGACAATTTACGGGATCTTGGTTGGTTTGCGGACTTCGAAGTGACGTCATACGGCAGAAATTATTCGCGGAAGAAAAATTATTGTCCTATGACAAGGCAGTGATTTTAGCGGGATCGCTGGAGGCAGCGGAGCGGGACGCGGCGCTCGTGGAGTCGGGCGCAGCGGTGATGTCATCGCAGGCCGCGGGTCAGCTGCGCGGCAAGGGCGGCGGCGGACCAACGGGGGGCTGAACGCCATGCGCGTCGGCAAGCGAGCCCGCCATACCCGGCACAGCGCAGTGGCGGGAGGCGGTGGCGGCGGCGTCGGCGCAGGCCGCGCGGATGTGCGCGGTTCGCTATGCGGAGCTTGCGAAGGTGTTGACCATGTTGCCAGCGAGTGCAAGTTCAGAACCTACATATGCAGCAAGTGTGGCGTGATGGGCCACCTACGACGCGTGTGTTTCACAAATAACCAGTCGGTGGCGCCGGGCGCCTACAACGGAAACGCGGCGAATGTACAGGGCTTTGGAAAGAAAAGCCGGAACAGCGGTCGCGGAGGACATAATCAGAGACCGAAAACAAATTATGTCAATGCAGACGATGGGGCGGCATTGAGTAAATACCACGAGGCACCCGAGGAAGAACCGGTGATGCAAATGTCGCTGTCACAGTATAAGCCGGTGAGTTTGTGTTTATTAGTGAGTGGACATAACTTAAACATGGAAATAGACACTGGCTCGGCGTTGTCGTGTATTAGTAAAACCACGTATGAAGATACATTTAATCATTTACCATTATTACCATGTGATTTAGCACTAACCTTTTATGATGGAACAAAAATAAAGCCATTAGGTTACTGCGAGGTTGATGTGACATATGGGCGGTCTAGCAAAGTTTTAGACTTATATGTTATTAATAACGGTACTACTACTTCATTAGGCAGATAGTGGTTGTCAGAACTTGATATCAGCGTTCCAAAAATTTAATGTAAACAGGTTAAACGAATCAGCCATGAATGTATCTTATGCCGTAAATGAATTGTTTTCCAGCTATGCTGAGTTGTTCGACGGCGGGCTGGGGCGCTTCACGGGTGGGCAGGCTCGGCTGCCGGGGCGCTTCACGGGTGGGCGGGCTCGGCTGCCGGTGCGCGCGGGCGCGTCCCCGGTGTTCTGCCGCGCGCGGCCGCTGCCCTACGCGCTGCGGGAGCGCGTGGACGCCGAGCTGGACGCCATGCTGCGCGCGGGCGTCATTGAGCCCGTCGAGTGCTCGGACTGGGCGACTCCTCTCGTTATTGTCAATAAATCGGATGGAGCTATTCGAATATACGCGGATTACAAGGTAACCCTCAATCGTGTCTTATCTGTCGACAAGTATCCAGTACCTAAAATTGACGACTTATTGTCGCAATTAGGGGGAAGTAAATTTTTCAGCAAAATAGACTTATCACAGGCATACAATCAGATCGAGCTTGACGATACCAAAAAGTACACAGTAATTAACACCCATCGCGGTTTGTTTATGTACAACAGACTTGTTTTCGGCTTAGCATTCAGTCCGGGAATTTTTCAAAGAATAATGGTTAACTTGTTAAAAGATATCGAGGGGGTCGTAGTATTTTTGGATGACGTTTTGATCGCTTCGGACACTATCGAAAACCATATATATACTTACGTAAAGTGCTAGATAAATTGAAAGAGTACGGTCTTAAATTAAAAAGGGAAAAATGTGAATTTTTTGTAGAAAAAATTAAATATTTGGGTTATGTAATGAATAAAGAGGGAATCCACCCCGATCCTGACAAGATAGAATCGATTCTGTTGATGTCACCACGCAAAGATATTTCGGAACTTCGGTCATTTTTAGGAATGGTCAATTTTTTTAGCCGTTTCGTGACCAATTTGAGTACCATTTTACAGTCACTTTACGAACTACTTAAAAAAGACTCGACATGGAAATGGGGTAGATTAGAACAGCAGGCTTTCACTGTAGTTAAGAGACGTTTGAGTGACGCGGTCGCGCTGAGCCACTACGAGCCGGGCGCGCCGTTAGTGGTGACGTGTGAAGCCAGCGCGCGCGGGCTCGGCGCCGTGCTGGCGCAGCGCGACGCGGCCGGCTGCGAGCGCCCCGTCATGTGTGTGTCGCGCGCGCTCACCGCCGCGGAATGCAACTATACACACCGGCACGGAAACTTGGCCACTCGTGAATTTGCTGATTATTTGCACTGAAACGTTTTTTTAACAGTAAATTAAGGGTAGATGCATTCAATAAGTGTCTCTAATGGTTTTAGAACGTAGAAATTTAATGTTTCCTTCACCGAAATTTTTCTTTTCAAGATAACATGTTTTCACTAAAATTAACATCTTTCCATTGTCACTTTAAAAACACTACAAAGTTAAAAATTAAGTCTGTTTCTTTATTGTCTATCAGTTTTAATATCGGGTGTTTCCTCCCCTAGCCCTGATAACCGCTTGCATTCGATCTGGCATGCTTTGAATGATGTTTCTGACATCAACTTGCGGTATGCTGTCCCAAGCGGCCAGCGCTGCATTTCGGAGCTCATTTAGAGTTTGTGGCGGTTTGGAGCTGGACTTTATCTTTCTTTTGAACATACCCCATACATGCTCAATTGGATTTAAGTCCGGGCTACGAGCTGGCCACTGTAATTTTTGTATTCCAACCTCTTCCAGATATTCCTCTACACAATGTGCGACGTGCGGGCGTGCATTATCGTGCATGAGGAGGAATTGGTCGTGTCCAATGAATCCCGAATAAGGTATTACGTGCTCCTGAAGAACTTCCTCGATGTATCGAGTAGCTGTAAGCCAATTATCGACGATGACCAACTCTGTACGTGCGTCGGAACTTACACCTCCCCATACCATTATTGAGCCTCCATGGAAACTCACAGTTTGGGTGGTGGTAATGGGTAGAAACCTCTCTCCTCTTTTTCTCCACACTCGTTCTCGACCGTCTGGAGCACGTAAAGCTATTCGACACTCATCTGTGAACAACACTCTAGCCCATTGCTCGTGGGTCCAATTGACATGTTCTCTTGCGAACTGAAGTCGGGCTACTCGGTGCTGTCTGAGAAGTTCTGGACCTCGTGCTGGTCTACGAGCTTTTAAATTCACTTCCTCCATTCGTCTTCTCACCGTACGCTCACTAACATTAACGCCTCTTGCGATTTGGAGCCGCTGGCGTATCTCAACAGCGGTCAGGTAGCGGTTTCTCAAAATCTCCATAACAATAAAACGATCGTCCCGGGCCGATGTGTACCTTACGCCCCCACTGCCTGGCCTGCGGGTGTAGCGTCCTGTCTCCTGGTATCGTTTCAGTGAATACTGCATTGAGGACCGTGGTACGTTAAGCACAATAGCAACTTCACGCTGTGTCAGCCCTTGGTCAATTAATGCTACTGCTTGTGCAACTTGTGCTGGTGTTAATGGCATTTTTATTGGCTTTAAAGCACCTTTAGTTATTGAATTAAGACACAAGATCACAATAATTGAATAACCTTACAGTAAACTTTTCACAACACACAAATTTAAAATGTGAACTTAGTCGCTCAAATGACCCGATTCAACTTAAAATTTAAAGAATTCGTCATGGTGCACTTAAACATAATGAATTACCCTCTTGAACTAGAGAACAAACATTTTTTGACATACCTGCATAACAAACATTCATCAGAAACACTTAAAGCTTTTGCTATCGCGAGATAACCGCTTGGCCAAGATTCCGTGCCGCTGAGTGTACAATCAGATACAAAAACAGGCGTTAGCTATTGTATTTGCTGTGAAAAAGTTTCACCAGTATATTTACGGGCGACGGTTTACATTGCGGACGGATCATAAACCGTTAGTCACAATATTCGGTCCACACCAAGGTATTCCTAGCATGACGGACAGTAGATTACAGAGATGGGCTTTAATATTAACAGCTTACGATTTCAATATCGAATACGTCTCAACTAATGATAATGTGGCGGATGCATTGTCGCGAATGATTTCTACCCATAAAGAGAGTAGGTCGGAGGAAAATCGAGAATTTCCGGAACAAACTTATTTACATTTCGCGTCAGAGGCCTTATTAATAGACAATAATAGTTTAAAGCGGGAAACCGCGAGGGACGCGATACTAGGGCGGGTCCTCGGTTATATACGGGACGGCTGGCCGCAAGATATCGAAATAAAAGATATCAAACCATACTTTCACAGACAGAAAGAGTTATACGAGGAACTGGGGTGCGCCATGTGGGGTCACAGAGTAGTGGAACCTTCTAGTTGCAGGGAGAAAGTTCTCGCGGAGTTACATGAGGCTCATATGGGCACCAAGACAAAACAGTTCGCTCGCAGCTACGTGTGGTGGCCTGGGATCGACGAGGCGATGGAGGCCGTGTGCCGCGCCTGCTCGGAGTGCGCGCGCGTGGCGGACGCGCCGGAGCGACACGAGCCGCGCCCGTGGCTGTGGCCAGAGCGCCCGTGGTCGCGACTGCATCTCGATTTTTTAGGGCCGATAAGGGGCGCTACTTACTTAGTCACCGTGGACGCTCATTCTAAATGGGTCGAAGTCACTGCTATGACTTCCATTTCGGCCAAAAAATTAAGGGAAATGTGGGCTAGATTCGGTCTGCCAAGACAGATAGTGAGTGACAACGGTCCGCCATTTACTAGTCAGGAATTTCAGTTATTTCTTAAGGATAACGGTATAGAACACATATTTTCAGCACCCTATCACCCGGCTTCGAATGGCGCAGCTGAGAATGCGGTTAGAATGAGCAAGCGGGTTATAAAGAAGGCAATGGTACAGGGTGTGAATATCGATATCGCGCTTAATAGGTTTCTACTCGTATATCGTAACACCGAACACTGTACTACCGGTGTGAGCCCCGCGAAATTATTACAAGGTCGTCCACTGCGCACACGCCTCGACTGTCTGAAGCCGGAGCTGGGGCCCCGCGTGCGGCGCGAGCAGGCGCGGCAGGCGCGCGCCGCGGGCGGCAGTCGCCGGCATTTCGCGCCGGGAGACCGCGTATGGTACCGCAATTATCGTAACTCGGTTGTAAAATGGTTAAAAGGAGAAGTACACTCCAGACTAGGAGAAACGGACTATAATATTCTAGAGGCTGATAAAGTCTTTATTCATAGACATGTCGACCAGATAAGACCACGATCGGGGGAGCGGGTAGGGAAGGGGAAGACCGGGATGTTTCAGAAGGAGGAAGAGGTTCATTATCACGTTCCTATCTAGTGTATCCTAATGGCTCCTCTCCAGTGGTCGAGGAAGAGGCCAGTTCGAGTGGCAGAGAAGGCCGCCGCCGAGTCCGCGCCCGCCGCGACGTCCCCGCGCCCCCCGCCCGCCCCGCAGCTGGCACCCGCGGCTCCGAGCCCGGCGAGGGAGCGCCCCAACCCGCCTAGAACTCGTAGGGCCCCGCGACGTTATGGATTTGATTTTGATTAGTTGTAAGTTAGTTTAGTGATATGTGCTTTATTTTATATTAGTTTAAGTACGTTTAGAATAAGGGTGGAGGTGTAATGTAGGGTAAGCTTATTGTTAGCATAAGGAAGGTAGTTTGTGACCTCTCCCTCTCTCGCAATAAATGGTAGAACTGTACGGACGTGTTTTCCTTTGTCTCAATTAAATTATCAGGTCAATTGATAGAGATTTTAAAATATTGGTATGGGGGACAGGTCAACTACGTTAGATGGGCTTGTAATACTTTTTCTGAACCATACCGGTTAGAGTGCGGGGTGAGACAGGGTGGATTAAGTTCACCTAGTCTCTTTAATCTCTATGTAAATGAACTTATTGAGGCGCTTAGCAGCATAGATGTCAGATGTCACTTAGATGTAATATGTGCAGACAACTTGAGTTATGCTGACGAGACGACATGGTACTGCCGAGTGCAACTGTATGTGGATTAATAAATTGCTTAGTGCTTTTGCGACATTCGCGGCCGAACATGGGCTAAAGTACAATGTACTTTTAAGTCAGTATATGATCTTCGGGGCCGGACGGGACCGTACGAGTAATGTGCCTCCTATTTAATGGTACACCATTAACTGGGTTATTTTTTATAGGATCGAGTTACAAACGAGCACACAGTCCACCTGATGGTAAGTTGTTGCTGTGGCCCATAGACATCTACATTTATCCTCGTTTGCGAATCAAAACGCAGATGCGTTGTCACCCGTGAGGACTAAGATGGAATGCCTCTTTTCCAGTAAAAAGGGTCTCCGGTTCTCTACACTCACCATACGAAACACAGCAGTGTTAAGCTGCTATTTGACGCTGGTATTCTGTGAGAGCGTGGTCCTTCCCCGGTCGAGCCGACCCATTCGTGCTACAACTATACTCCTAATATAGCTGCAGCATGGCTCTACCACGTAAAAACGTGGGGTGGACTCTTTTAAATATTTGGGTGATATGATTACTTACGTCCGACCTCAAGGATAATAAGAAATGTAGGGCTCTGTCGGTTCGAGCAAATGTGATTGATCGCAGGTTCGCGTGATGTTCAAGGGAGGTTAAATTCACTCTATTAAGAGCGTTTTGCACGTTTTTTTACACGTGCGACCTGTGGAGGAACTACAGTCAACGGGCCTATGGAACCCTTCGGATCCATTATAACAAAGCGTCCCGGGTACTGATGGGGCTGTCTTGTCGTTGCAGCGCATCAGCGATGTTTGCTCAACTCGTGTAGATTGTTTTTACTCAACTCTGCGTAAAAGAGTTGCATCTCTGTTGCACAGGGTTAGGACCAACCACCAACGTTATACTTAAAATTATAGGTGTCAGAGTGAACTGTTCCTATCTGCAACACTGATATAGAATGCATATGCCCAATAGCTAATCGACTGAATATTATGCATTATATATCATTTATTAAATATTATTTAATAATTTTAAATTTCACACACACCTCTCTCGCCTCATTAAATAATAATTTAATGAGGCGAGAGAGGTGTGTCAGGATCGCGCCAAATGGAAGTCCGTAGTCTCTGCCTACCCCTCTGGGTGACAGGCGTTAGTGTTTATGTATTATAATTTAATTTGCATGTATCCAATCTTAAGATAATAATAGAGTACTAATTATTTTTATAATAGTTATAATTACAAAAGTAATATAATAAGGCGTCCTAATAATAATAAAATATATTTTCCCTCTATGAAAATTAAAAATAATTCTTGATACATTTATTCTGAGTGCACACGTATATCGTTTTACAAATTTTGTAATAAATCGTTTTATATTGAAAATAGTACTTTTATATGTAATAAGTACTATTTTATACGTAATTTAATTTACAATACTTAAAATTCAGTTTTGTTCAAGCGAAGAAATGATGAATCCATGCCCCATTGTTGAGTTGGAACGCATTTTTCGAAACAAAGACGAATAATTACCGCTATTAAAATTTAATTGAATTGAAAAACGTTCAATTCATCATAGCTGTAGTTCAATTTAAAGGAATATAATTGTCTCATGGTGCTTTGTCATAGTAAAACTTGTTTATTGTTAAAAATACCTATTTCGATACAGTTTGAAAGATATTTAGAAAATCATACCGTTACAATTTACAGTTATAGCCTACGAATAATCCAATGCTGAACTTAGTCCTGGCCCATAGATTGCCTCATACGAAAGATACTTGGCATATACACGCTAGACAGGCGGGCATAATTTTCATTTCGGTAATCATCACATTTTTATTGAAACCACGTATAACGTAACGTATTGAACCCATATGACGGAAAAACATCCGGACCTGGAACACACAGGCAATAAAAATACTTGTTCCGTTTGGGATTCGAACGCGGCTCTCAGCGCTATAACTCATCGCTAAGCCACTGCGCCATGGAGCCGTCTAAGCGTTAAATAAGCTAATCAGCTAAGCTAAGCTTGTTAGTGTGCCTGATGGCACCATCACTACACTGAAACAGAAATATTGGGGTTACTATAGTCAACCCATTTCCACGAGTCGAAAAGAAAGATGTCCATCTCAAATATTAAGTCCTGCATAGCTGCTCGAGAAAACAAAGGTGTAAGCAATAGAACAGACTATTATCAACGACGACTGTCTACATTTGAATTGTTCAACTATGTGTTTATATTCAAAATATAATGGATATAATAACAGATCCCACAAAAAACACGTGGTAAAGCCACGCAACAGCTATATTATTTCTACCACGAATAATCAGCTCGACCGGGGAAAGAACACAGCGTAAGTAGCTGCATAATGCCTTTGTGTTTTACTTGATGATTGTAGAGAACTGGAGACTTCTTTTTACTGAATTCGGATATAGATGCATTCCATCTCAATCCTCAGAAGTGACAACTCATCTACCCTCCATTTTGATCCTTGATCGAGAATGGATGAACATCTACAACTACATATAACGGCTATTCAGGTGGACTGTATGCTAGTTTGTCATAATTATAAAAAAATTAAATCAGAGTGTTTAGGCCCAAACATGGGCATTTGCAACGCCATCCAATCGCGTTTGACTAAGCGAATCGCCCGAAGGTGACATGCGGTCGCCGGGGGGAGGGGGGGGGGGGGCAGCGGTATGCAGCTTCCCGGCGTTCGGCTCTCGAGGGCGAGCAACCAGTAGCTTGATAGCATCGGCGCGGTCGATTAACGTATATTGTGGTGACAGCTGCACCGGTTTCGTGCGACCAAATTTGGTTTTGTGGTCTAGATTTTAAGTATTTGTGCGCGTTTAATTCGCTATTTAATTTGGGGTTTCGTGGAGACCATCTCGAGTAAGTTTGTCTGAGTTGTACGTTCGTGACAAGAGGCTTGTATTGAATTTGAGTGATTAGAGTAATTTCGTTGCAATTGTACAGTCGCGTTAAGAGCTTTTTGTGTGTTGACTCTGTAGTTAGTTTGCGTGTCAGCTAGGCGGATTTTGAATTCTTATTACGGCGTAGTTTTTAACATCGTACGAAGGAATTTAGTTTGTTGTTTGTAACGCGTTTGAACTTTGTGACACTAGAGAAGGTCGCGTTCGGTTCTAGAAATAATTTGTAGCTGAGTGAAAACGGAAGTGAGCTTTGATCCACCGTTCATTAGTCGTGCAGTGTGTTACGTTTTTGATTACGATTAACGGGGATTTAGTTGAGTTTGAAGTTAATAAAATGTACAATATATTTGATGGATTGAAATAGTGTACAATAAAGTTGATAGACTGAAATAGTAAAATGAAGAAAGAAGTTGTCAATTGGTGACGTCCGCTGGAGTGATACAACATGGTGGGGCAGCATCGGACCAGGCCGCTGCCCGGTCACCTCAGCTAGGTCAGGTCACATATATAAACACTACTAAACTCCACTTACATGCACCTACACCTACCTACCGCCTGACCGAGCCTTGGGGCAGTCTTAGCTTCGGAACCAGGTACGTACTATTTGTTTACCTAGCCTTAGATCTATTGTGTAGAATGATAAGTCTCCATATGCTGTTGGGCCCCGTCCTCTGCTGCCCGTCGATTGGGATACTGATGGGCCTTAGTCCAGTTACCTTTGTTGGGGCAGCTCAGGGCGTGTACACAGAGAGTCGCTGGTTAAGCCACACGGTAAATAACTAAATGATTTGTAACAATGTATTCCGTCTTAGCTCGCAGGGAAAATAACGCAATCTGTGGTGGATAAGGGCATGGAATATATAATCGTTTATCAATGTTACTAAAAATAATTTTTTATGTCTTTTTAAAAATAAGCAGGCCCAGTTTTTATCCGCATTTGCTATGTTGTTCATTTATTAAAAAGTCATCAGATTTCAAGGAAAATTACTGAACATACGTAAGTTTTTCCGTACGATATTAAAAATGGTGCTTCTGTTTTGTTTTAACACACTTTGTTGAGCTACTTTTGTAGGTAGGCCTTGCGAAAAGTTTGGATAAAAAAGTTTTTTATGCCAGGAACGTTGCGCCGCAGTGCGGTGAAGCGGCACATCTGTAGCAACACCGCATTGCTTGGGTTCTGTAACAAAATTACGCACGTGCTGTTTTAATACGGATACAACAATAAAATACCCCTTTCTACAACTTGAGTGTAGCGTTCATTTATTCGTTTTCATTAAAAATTAAAAAAGAAACAAAAACAAAAACAAAATAAATGTTTTATTTATCTTTACAAATACCTTCAGTAATGAATATTTGCATCATACATACAGCTGTTAAATAGCGACGATAAGAAAATGTTTATACTTTTAAATTATTTTTATGATTCTCTTCTTTATGATCTCTTTTAGTATAATAAAAGAAATTTCTTTTAAATTTTTATTTTGAACGACGAATTAATTTACGTTGTTTTATTATAAACATCTATAATATATTAAAGCTGTGTAGCGGCGTAAAATATCCGTCATACAAATTCTTCCATGAGTTTTAAAAAGACGATAATGAAAAATTTCAGAGAGATCTCAGGACTTCCGATGGATGGCGCAATAACCATCTCGTTTAAGCCAGAAATAAAATAAGCCGACCGGCAACGGTGACGATAATGTTGATAAAGGTACAAACAGTCGTCTGATGATAAGTGTATGTTGTGGCTCTAGACACAACCTATATACATCTATTCTATATTAACAATCGAAATGAAAATGTGCTGTCATCCCTGAGGACTTACTCTGTCTCTAAAGTTAAATTTCAAGACGTGATCCTTGAGTCTGATGGAGCTGTAAAAGCCAACTGGGTTACAATACTAGCATCACAGAATATAAAATCTAAAGTAAGGAACGTAAATAAAAGACAAGCATTATTTGAATACCTAAATTTATAATAGAAAATTCAAAAAACCTTTTATAATAAAGTGTGGCTTAGAATAACCATACTTGATTAAATTAATTCAATGGTAGAATAAAATTGGTATGGTATATAGATCGATCAAGAAAAAATGGCCAAGTGCGTTTCGGGCCACGCACAATGTATAGGTAGGGTTCCGTAGTTGCTCATCACAATACGTAGGCTTTCTTGATAATGAGCATAATAGGTGAGTTCTGGGTTCGACAGCTATAACGACTAAAATGGGCCAAAATAGGAAGATCGTAACTGAAGGACTTATTTTCAAATCAGAAGTATAAGAGTGGTATTCAAAGGAGATTAAAACAATATTTCAATTTTGAAAATATTACCATTTACATAGAATCATTCACATGCCAAGATACAAAGATGATCATAGTTGACTAAAAGCTTTTAGAAATTTTTTTTAGAAAATTTACTTCGCAAATATCCGCGTTATAAAATAAAATGATGTGTCTTACCTAGTATGAAGAGCACCTCCCGCTCTCCCTCAATTGCGTGCACTATCCCCGTCACCACTAATCCTAGCACCGCTACTCCCAATACCACTACACTAGGCAAGATACACCACTGACGATAATACGACACGTGTTTCGCCTCTATACGAGGCATCCTCATGTGATATAGACTCTACGGTGGCTAACCGCTAAGTGAGCTAAAACAAGTGCCTTTTATACAGTAATAAAGATCCCCCTGCCTATCCCGTAAATTAAAAAGTATAGCTATAGTAGTAATGCACATTATTAGTTATTTTCTTCATAAAATGTTTATTTTTAACAGTTTACAATAACATTAAAAAGTTATAATGCATATACTTTTAGGTCATTTTCTATTGAGTTGTAACGATATTTTTACTAATCCAAATGCGTTTTATAAGTCGGTCGATTATATTCGTTAAATTGATAATTCTAGCTAGCTGTGATACATGTAGTTTTCCTTTTAACTTCATTATATATACTACTGTCGGTTATACTTTTTACATTTCCAAATAGAGCGTTTTAGTTGGTATTCATATTTCGCAAACAGACCCTGAATCGAAAAGATGTTGTTCCACACCCACAGTGTTTTTTAAGATTTTATTTCATAGTTTTATAGGTGTGATTAATATCTATAATTATGCCAAATTACAAATTTGTAGCCCTTAGGTGAGGTGGTTCAATTCTTAAAATATCAAGTTTTTTTTTTTTCAAATTTCGTTCATTCACGATAAAAAAGGTTATATTATACAGTATCATAATATATTATAATATATGTATTATAGATACAAACTCTTCCTTAAGAACGAAAGCCATGATTGATGTTTTAGTATACTAACTTAATAAAGTGCTGCCACGAGCTTTGACGTCTTGCGAACGAGCGCGTGCCTGGCGTTTTAAACTCTCAATTATGCCTTCCCTCTAATGCTTAGGATACACGACAAAACTAGATACCAAACGATGAAGTCTATAGATCGAGTGTCGTAGGGTTGACACTGTCACGGCTACGAGTCGCACCACATTTGTGGTTTCGTTGTCGTACATCGTCCAGTTTATGTGATGTTAATTCTGTTAGCCAGTTGGCTTTTCCAGCATCGGAATTTCGTTGATACCAGATAATCGGTATTGGATAATCGAAAAAAGCATCAGACTCTTATTAGTTTGATAGAGTAATGGGAATGTATCGCAAAAAACTTCGTAAATTCGAGTTCACTATTCACTAATATCAAGGACCACTCCTACCACAAGCATTTTAAGGCTTGTATATGATAAGATTAATTTGGAAGAGATAAAGGAATATTATTGAAGTAATAGAATATTTAGTATTTTTAATCTAATATATAAATCGATTTTATTACACGCTTGACCTATTATTATCTATGTATATGTAAATTTGTACTAGAATTTCGTAATGTTTTAGTTTTTAACCACTTCTAGAAGTCCGAATAATCTGTTTTGCAGATGTATAAAGAAATGGTGACAATACAATAATTAAATTACCTTTAATTAACAAGGATCATCACAGCAATGCATTAGCAATGCATGGTGTAGTATACGTTTTTTTTTTAAATATGTTATTGGTTTTTAGTATTGCAGTTAGTATTATTTTAAAATCTTTTATTTGTCTTGCATTGTTTTTATGTTTGTTAGCGTCAAATCTTGCAGCTGAATTTTAAAGCAATTACCTCAACCGATAAGCTGAAAATTTTCATACAGCCTTTGTTTGGATGACAATACCTGGTTAGCAGAGTGACGTCATTCTAAAACTAATGTGGCGGACCACCCAAGACGGTGGACAAGTTATTTTCTATACACTCCCTTGATATGGATATCAAATGAAAAGGTTTGGTAAGAAAATACAAAAATAAAATGACTTCACTCTAAATCCAATATGGTGGACACTCAAAGATGGTGGACTATGTTTTATGCACCCCCATGATATGTATATGTGAAAGGGTTTGCTGACAAGAATACGAACAAAATGACTTCCGCGTTGAGCTCTTTAAGGAGAGAGTGTACTACTCTCCCGCTAAACGGTAAGACTTAGCGGGGTCGTGTCTTAAGTAATACAGACCTACATCTTATCCAAATTCTCGTTGTGGTGAAAAAAATTCAAAATGGCAGAAAACAAAATGGACACCATACCTATTTTAAAGACTTATAACTCGGCAAAGGTTAGTGATAGCTTGGTGGTGCTTGAATAAATGTTTTAGGGACCGACAAGGGTCAACTGCTGGCAGTAATAAATTTTCAAGATGGTGGATCTAAGCTGGCGATCAAAAACTAACAATGACGCATTTAATGAAATGAACTGCGATAGCTTAGAATATGTAGCTTGATATTCAAACAGTAATTATAAAAGAAAAATAATAATTTTTAATAAAATAGGTAAATCTTGCAACAAGCTGTTATAATATCATATTATAAATTATTGGGTAATGTAATAAATTGATGGGTTTGATTTAATTTTAGGTTTCCTTTTTCTTTTTGAAGTATTTAAATACATTTTAAATAGGTTTTTTACTATTAATTTATTTAATATATCATCATAGTGACAAAACTTAACACACAATATTCTAATACTTTTTTTATTACCACACATACAACGTCAGAGTTGGGTAAAATGTTAATCTTCTGTAATACTTGAACTTGTAACTAGGCCGCCGAGAGCTTATTGTATCAGGCTATTATGCCGTTGATTTATGGCCACTAAATTTCCATTTGACAGAAAGGGTATTGAACCACACGTAATGAAACATATAGTCTATACATATATGTAGACATAGACGTATAAACGTAGAGGTTTCTTTAAGAATTAGCATCTAACACCTTTATTGATGTTTACGTGGTAGAGCCGGTCGGCTCGGCTGGGGAGGGACCACTCTCTCACAGAATACCGCTTAATACTGCTTAATAAAATAGCAGCTTAATACTGCTGTGTGAGTGTAGAGAACCGGATATTCTTCTTATCATCTTATTTATTATTAGTTCTCAAGTAGGGCAACGCATCTAAATTTTGATTCTTAATCGACTATGGGTGTAGATATCTATAGGCTCACAATCAGGTAGACTGTGGGCTCGTTGGAAGCCCTTATGCTTAAAAAAATTCATCTGATTCCTCCTCCAAAACATGACCGATGTTTTTTTTTTCAAGAATTATATTATACGAAGGATTGACTATGCCTTAATTTATCGGTTTTATTTTTTGTGTTCGCTGAATGACTGATAACGGTGGTATAAAATAGCAATTTTAGTTATATACAGCTTTTCTATAGAAAAGAGGTCAAACGAGCCTGATGGTAAGTATCGACCGCCGCGCTGCCCATTAACAACATCATCACCAAGGGCATCGCAGGTGCGTTGCCGGCCTTTTAAAATAGTGTTGGCTTTTTCCGCGAAAATCCCTAAATCGCATCGGTCCCAAAAAGTCGCAAATTTTCCTTATAATATTTAGGACTATAAGTATATATAATAAGTATATATTTAGGACTATAGGTCTATAAGTATCCTCAATAAAGACTCAAGATGCAGATGCGTTGTAACCCGTGAAAACTAAGATGGAATGCCTCTTTGCCAGTAAAAAGGATCGCCGGTTCTCTACACTCACCATACGAAACACAGCAGCGTTAAGCTGCTATTTTATGCTGGTTTTCTGTGAGGGCGTGGTCCTTCCCCGGTCGAGCTGACCCATTCGTGCTACAACTATACTACTAATATAGTTGCAGCATGGCTCTACCACGTAAAAACCTATCTCAATTAATCTTTAAAAACAAATATATTTTTCTCCAAGTGAAATTGAAACATACTGTCAAAAATAAAACGATGCACTTTATGAATCCTACAACAATCACCATTGGTTATACTGCTACATTTTTTTAAATTATTTTTTATAGGATAGGGTAATTCCTTATAAGGGATGGACTCCAATAAAATTACTCGTTGTCCTTTACCACAAAAGATTATTCATCATCATCATCATCATTACAGCCTTTCATAAGTCCACTGCTGAACATAGGCCTCCCCCAAGGAATGCCAAAAAGCACGGTCCTGAGCCACCTGCATCCATCGATTTCCTGCATGTATTACAAGATCATCACTCCATCTAGTGGGGGGGTCGCCCTACACTTCGCCTACCGGTACGAGGCTGCCACTCGAAAACCTTTCTTCCCCATCGGTTGTCGGTTCTTCGAGCTATATGGCCGACCCATTGCCACTTCAGCTTACTAATCCGTCTGGCAATGTCGGTTATTCTGGTTCTACTGCGGATATCCTCATATCAAGGTTTATCACGCAGAGAAACCCCGAGCATAGCCCTCTCCATAGCTAGCTGAGCGACCTTGAACTTTCTCATATGGCCAGCGGTAAAGGACCACGTCTCAGATCCGTAAGTCATCACTGGCAACACGCACTGGTTGTACAATTTCGTTTTCAGGTTTTGAGGTATGTCTAACGAGCCCAGCCGAGTTGAATCCGTCGACTAACATCTCGGTCGAAGTTGGACTTACCTAGTCGGACTATTTGTCCCAGGTACATGTCCTGTCCATGTCCCAACATTCTTGTCAACAACGTCGAGCTTAGTGCTCCCAACAACTACCGGCATAGGTATGACATGGACGTTAAACATGATTTTTATTTTGTCCATGTTCATCTTAAGACCTATCCATTGGGAAACACTTAGGTGTGCTTAGGTCCTACAGCGATTCTGCCATAAGGACTATATCGTCATTAAATCGAAGGTGAGTCATGTACTCGCCATTGATGTTAATACCGCATCATTTCCAGTCCAGTAGCTTGAAAACATCTTCCAATGCAGCGGTGAAGAGTTTCGGGGATATAACGTCACCCTGTCTTACACCTCTCTGCAGTTAGGTAAGTTTCGAACTCTGATTCTGTACTCGGATAGCCATCATAGCCCTACTGTACAAACACTTTAGCACTTCGATATACCGATAGTCAACTTGGCAACGCTGAAGGGACTACAGCACCGCCCAAATTTTGACTGAATCAAAGGCTTTCTCATAGTCCACATACGCAAGGCAAAGTGGCAGATTATACTTCTCTGTCTTCTGTACAATTTGCCGAAGTGTATGTATGTAGTCTATGGTCCTAAATCCTTTTCGGAAACCAGCTTGTTCGGGAGGCTAGAAGTCGTCAAGTCTGCGTGCGAGATGATTCGTAATCACTCTCGAAAACAGCACGTAGGCGCGGCTTAGAAGGGAAATCGGTCTGTAGTTCTTCAAGGGAGCGTTATCGCCTTTCTTGAAGAACAAGGCCACCGCACTTCTTCTCCACGCCTCCGGAGTAGTGCCACCATGGATAACGGAATAAAAAGCTTCTGAAGGACTTCAAGTACCCGTTTTCCACACGCTTTCAAAAGTTTCGCTGTAATTCCATCTTCGTCCCGGGGCTTTCCGTTTTTACGGTGCTAGAGAGCCATTCTAATCTCGCTCAAACTGAGGCCGTGTTATCTTCGGAATAGTGTCGGATAAGACTCACTCTTAGATCGTTACTCACACTTGTGTGTGGCTCCAACGACGACGTGTACAGCTGCCCTTAGAAACTCTCAATTTCACTCAAAATCTCAGGTGTCCCGGAAACGATGTTGCTACACTCGGTCTTCAGCTTTGACAGATGGCTCTTTCTGGCAGACAGATCTCTGGCAAAGACTTTGGAGCCTTGGTTCCGCTCGATCGCTTCTTCAATACAAGCTGTATTGAAGTTGCGTAAGTCCCGCCGCATGCATTTGGAGATATCTCTGTTTAGTTGCCTTTATGCTGTCAAATCTGTTAAAGAATGTAGCTTCATCTCCTCTCTAACATCCATGAGAAAGAGACCTTAAGTAGAGCTATCAACGACAATGACGGTCGAATCCATTTCCTAAAGTTTGCTGAAGATTTTGTTAGAAAGGCGCTTAAGGAGAATGGATCAAAAATTAATTAGTAAACAGTATATATATATATATATATATATATATATGTATGTATATATATATATATGTATGTATGTGTATATATATATATATGTATGTGTGTCTGTGTATGTATGTTTATTTTATATTTTAATTAAGGTCATTATATATATAAAAAAAAAACGAGAAAAAAAAATATTTAGCGCCATAGCTCCAATTATATAAGTATAGTTTTATTGAGAATTATAGTTACAGTAATTAGCATACCTCACAGTAGATAAAACAGCATAAGCGTCAATAATATTATAGATAAGAAATTAAATAAGTATAGATTAACAGATATGTGTAAGGTAGGAAATGCCTTGAAATTATATAAATAACACAGAAGTCTAAATTCTCATGTAGAATGATATAATATATATGTATATAAGATTAAAAAGATTAAAGGGCGGAATAAAGCCATGCAGAGAATTAGATTAACTTAGTTAGTTTAGTTAAATACATAGTTAAGCATTAAACAAATTATATTATATGTAAGGCATATAAAAAAAAAAACATTAAAAAAAAAATTATAAAAAAAAAAAACCTAGAGCGAACTACTACAAGATTGACCACTAAAAAAGAATAAAGGGTGCTGTAAAATAAAAAACAGCAGATGATACAAGTAATATAAAAAAAAAAAAAAAAAAAAAAAAAACATCCATGAGATTAAGAGTGTGATCGGAGAGTTTTTATGTTCTTCCGCGGCGGTTCTTGCAGAAGTTAGCTCCGACCGCATAAAAAGTTTCCACAAGCTTGTTATTCATATCGTTAACTTCATTGCAATCTTCTAGGCAATGAAAATGGTTTTGTAACTCAAGCTGAAAGGTTTCGGGACTTTAGAACAGAGCACGAGGGGGGCGGAGCGTTGACTTCATTAGACGAGACCTCTCCAACTTAACGTTTAGGTTCAGTGTGCCTCTAACCATTCGGTGATCGCTACCAGTTTTCTCCCTCGCGATCACGGAGACATCACTGAACAGTTGTCGTCTGGTCATCATAATGAAGTCAATCTCATTTTTTGTCGAACCATCGGGGCTCGACCAGGTCCACTTCCTGTGGGGCCGCTTCTAGAAGAAAGAGTTCATCATAAAGATTCCCTCTTTCTCCATGAAGTCAGCCAGCTGCTGGCCCCTTGGGTTCCGTTGCCCTATTCCAAATTTCCCTACTTTCAGCTCACCGGTCTCTCTTGTTTCCTAGTTTGGCATTGAAATTTCCCATTAACACCGTAAAGTGGGTTTTAAAGGAATGCATGTCTCTAGAGATATTCTCATACATTTCCTTCACCTCCTCATCGGGGTGTGCCGAGGTTGGTGCGTTAACCTGTATGACCTTCAGCGAATACCGTGTGGTGATTATGAGTATAAGATACGCAACCCTCGTCGACACACTCTCAATCTTTACAACGTTGTTAATGAGAGACTTGTGGACGATAAATCCGACACCTCCTTGGGACAGATGGTCGCCCTCCCGGTGATAGAGCAAGTTGCCGGATTCGAAGATTACCGTGTCCTCCCCCTCTCTTCTGACCTCGGATAATCCTATAATATGCCAGCGTAACTTGTCTATCTCTTCTTCCAGCTCCACGGTGTTCTCGTCAGTCCTCAGGGTGCGTGCGTTGTATGTTGCCAGTTCGAATCGTCTTAGATGGCAACCGAACCTCCACCGGAGATTCTTAGCTCCCCCTTAAATTTATTTTAATTTAAAATTAATGTTTTGAAAAAAAATATCAAATTAAATAAATACAACAAACATAGGCCTAATGTAGAGAGAATTACAATTTTTACTACAATATAACTAATATTGTCGACTAAA
Organism: Parnassius mnemosyne; assembly: GCA_963668995.1. Classification (NCBI taxonomy): domain Eukaryota; kingdom Metazoa; phylum Arthropoda; class Insecta; order Lepidoptera; family Papilionidae; genus Parnassius; species Parnassius mnemosyne. The sequence continues at coordinate 12,173,586 of CAVLGL010000035.1, read as the reverse complement.
GCATCGTCGACCTCTCTGCAACTTTACTACTCTATGATACCAACGATTCCTTATACGGTTAAAATATACTTTAACTAAACAATGACATTCTTGTAGCAAGAAAGTGCGCGCGATCTTTAGGTGCGGGTAGTGCGAAGAGCGGTAAACAGTTCTGCCCACATACCTAAGTTCGTTGGCGTGTGGACAAGCGTGTGTGGAAGCATGATAGGCTGTAACATAAGAAGAGTAAATTGCTACAAAATGAGGCATAAAATCATCGTTTCCTTTATCACATCCTGGCAACGAGTGATTTAAAGCATTTTACAGTTTAATCCGATTTGGGGTTGCTTTATAGTCAGTCAGTTAGAAATAATTTAAAAAGAAATGAGAGAAAAAATCATTATGAAATCCCAAAAATAAGACAATAATTTTATCAGAAAGAGAAATTCTGAAACACTGAAGAGACCATCGATACTTCATGCTTTTGCTTCATTAGTTTTTGTTAATGAAAAATTCTTCCTAATATTTTACGGTCTGTGATAATAATCCTTGAAGCGGTCTTCTTAGAATTGCGATGAGTTTTATTTTCTTAGGTAAAAGTGTTTTTTGCTTTTTTGCTTAGAAACTAAAATTAATAACATGAACGATATTGTAGGTTTTATGTAAGCATACATAAGACATTTTATTGTAATATAAGTGTATTTTATAAAAACGTTGCCTATAACACATAAATTATATTTAATTATTATTAATCAAAAATATAATATGTTCTATTTTGCTCTATGGGTCGATTATAAACTATTCACTGATAAACAGTTAAATGCTATTAAGTCCACGGATAACGTTAAATAAATGACCCATTTTAGCAATAAAATTCAGCTGTATATAATTTTAACCATTTTGTTTTTAAATAAAAACATTTTATCATAATCATTATACTCTTTAAATCCCTTTACAAGTCCACTGCTGAACATAGGCCTCTCCCAAAGATTCCTACAAAACATGGTCCTGAACCATTTACAACTATCGACTTCCTGCATGTCTTACAAGTAGTCACTGCATTTATTATTGGGTCACTCTACACTTTTTATACGTGGTAGAGTAATGCTGCAGCTTTATTAGATTTTATAGTTGTAGCACGAATGGGTCGGCTAGACTGGGGAAGGACCACGCTCTCGCAGAATACTAGCGTAAAATAGCAGCTTAACAATGCTCTGTTACGTATGGTGAGTGTAGAAAACCGGAGACTTTTTACTGCAAACGTGGCATTCCATCTTAGTTCTCACGAGTGACAACGCATCTGCATTTTGATTTGCAAACAAGGATAATTATAGATGTCTATGGGACACAGCAACCACTTACCTTCAGGTGGACTGTGTGCTCGTTTGTCACCCTATCCTATAAAAAAAACTTGGCTTACTGATACGAGGCAACTATTGGAAAACATTACATCCGCATTAATTGAGCGTTCTTTTAACTATATGGCTTACCAAATGCAACTTTAACTTACTGATCTATTTTCTGTGTCGGTTAGCCTCGTTGTCCTACTCCGATTTTTTTTTATAGTAGAGGTGGCAAACGAGCATGCCACAGGGAAGTTGTGCGAGGAAGAAAACATATTCTAAATCGCACAGTGGTGGACCGGCAATCATCCAGATGGTGTAGATGGTATCGAGAGTTCTGCCGCGATGTGCATTTGTGAAATATGGCACCTGGGATTAATTCGAATTTCTCTGAGCATTCCTCGTGGTAAATGCGAAAGAACATCTCTTCGCAGCGCCAATGTATCGAACTGATCGTAAAGGACTCGGTCGTCGACAATCGAGCGGCTCTGCGTTGGACGAGGTCAAGTGGTAGGAGCTGGCACTGGGGAGCCCCTGCCCAGAGACGGGAACAGTATTCCATGTGAGGCCAAACCTGCACTTTGTAAAGTTGCAGGCGTTGTGCCGGCATGAAATACTTTCCCGCACTGCTGAGCACGCTAAGCTTTTCAGAGGCCTATTTGGCCTTCTCTTTCAAGTGACCACGAAACTACACGTCAAGCGATATGTCGACGCCGAGGATTCCAATACTGGCTGAGGCAACAAGGGGAGTGCCTTGAAACTGAGGAGATACGACAAAGGGATTCTTTAATTTTTAATTTTTCAATTCTATCACATAGAGAAACTCCGAGCGAAATCCTCTTGATAGCTCGCTGAGGCTTAACCTTGAGATCACACGACCAGTAATAAAAGATCACATCTCATATCTAAAATTAAAACACATATTTTGTTATTGGAGTTCACTGCTTAAAAAGCTGTGGGATCATTTTGGATTAATTATGTATTCACAATTTAGTGTTGTTTGTGTATTTAGTTCATAACAAAATTACGAATTACATTTCTCTTAATTGTGTTATTAGTTTAAGTCGTAGAAAAGAAATCATTCAACTGTTGGAACTATCGCATATATAACAATATCAACTTTGTATCTCTGTGTTTAAATAAAAAAATAATAAATGTTTTTAAACGTTACAACCATCAGTAAATTTTTATAAAATAACCTTGAACTATTAAATAAATTTAACAATTATCGCCATCTTTACACGCGTTCAGTTTAGGACGCGCGAACGTCTTGGGCGGACGAGCAACTTATCGCCTACACTTCTTGTGAACTTATCAACTACAATTTTTTTTAACTTGATTTTGCCCTTCATCAAATTTGTGTAGACAACGCAAGCTATTATGAAAATCGATTCTTAAAGAGTAAACTCCAAACATTTGGCATAAATATATAATATAGTGTGTTGACTCAACTCACTAATTAAATTTACTATCACGTTCTAAGTGGTTTACACCGTATTCCTGAGAAACACTCGCATAAACTATTTATAATGATTTCTTATATTTACGCGAAAACTACACACTAAATGAAACTAATCTTTACAGATTTTATCGCGTTTAATTTAACTTATTAATTCCCGACGTTTCGGGTGCTTTACAGCATCCCCCCACCCCCACCCCCGTGGCAACGAGTGCTGTTAATCACCCGAAACGTCGGGAATTAAAAAATTAAATAAAACGCGATAAAATCCGTAAAGATTAGTTTCATTTAATAAACTATTTATGACAAAAATAGGTCGTCATAAAGATGCCTTCATTCCCCATTCAGACTCATAGTGAAATCATATAATGACTATTTTAGCAATATTGATATTTTTACTGCTTCGCATTTGTGCTTTAGAAAATATCATCATTATCATCATCATCATCATTACAGCCCTTCATAAGTCCACTGCTGAACATAGGCCTCCCCCAAGGAATGCCACAAAGCACGGTCCTGAGCCACCTGCATCCATCGAAATTCCTGCATGTCTTACCAGGTCGTCACTCCATCTCGTGGGGGGTCGCCCTACACTTCACCTACCGGTACGAGGCTGCCACTTAAGAACCTTTCTTCCCCATCGGTTGTCGGTTCTTCAGCTATATGGCCGGCCCACTGCCACTTCAGCTTATTAATCAGTTGGGTTATGTCTGTTACTCTGATTCTACTGCGGATATACTCATTTCTAAGTTTATCACACAGAGAAACCCCGAGCATAGCCCTCTCCATAGCTCGCTGAGCGACCTTGAGCTTTCCTCATACGGCCAGCAGTGAAGGCCCACGTCTCAGATCGGTAAGTCATCACTGGCAACACGCACTGATTGTACAATTTAGTTTTTAGGTTTTGAGGTATGTCTGACGAGAAGATGTGTCGTAGTTTCCCGAACGCTGCCCAGCCGATTTGAATCCGTCGATTGACCTCTCGGTCGAAGTTGGACTTACCTAGTTGGACTATTTGTCCCAGGTAAACATACTCGTCAAAAACTTCGAGCTTAGTGCTCCCAACAACTACCGGCATAGGTGATATGGACATTAAAATTGATCTTTGTTTTGTCCATGTTCATCCTAAGACCTATTCGTTGGGAGACACTATTCAGGTCATTGAGCATGGTGCTTAGGTCCTCCAGCGATTTTGCCATAAGGACTATATCGTCGGCAAATCGAAGATGTACTCGCCATTGATTTTAATACCGTATCCCTTCCAGTCCAGAAGCTTGAAAACATCTTCCAATGCAGCGGTGAAGAGTTTCGGGGATATAACATCACCCTGTCTTACTACTCTCTGCAATTGGATAGGTTTCGTACTCTGGTTCTGTACTCGGATAGCCATCGTAGCTCTACTGTACAAACACTTCAGCACATCTATATATCGACAGTCAACTTGGCACCGCTGAAGAGACTGCAGCACCGCCCAAATTTCGACGGAATCAAAGGCTTTCTCATAGTCCACATACGCCAGACATAGTGGCAAATTGTACTCTTCGGACTTCTGCATAATTTGCCTAAGGGTTGAGTACTAAAGCCCTTTCGGAAACCGGCTTGTTCGGGAGGGTGGAAGTCGTCAAGTCTGCGCGCGAGACGATTCGTAATGACTCTCGAAAACAGCATGTAGACGCGGTTTAGAAGGGAAATCGGTCTGTAGTTCTTCAAGAGAGCGTTGTCACCTTTCTTGAAGAACAAGACCACCGCACTTCTGCTCCACGCCTCCGGTGTAATGCCACCATGGAGGACGGAATTAAAGAGCTTCTGAAGGACTTCTAGTACCGGTCTTCCACCCGCTTTCAGAAGCTCCGCTGTAATTCTATCCTCGCCTGGGGCCTTGCCGTTTTTAAGGTGCTGGAGAGCCAATCTAATCTCGCTCAGACTGACGTCCGGGATATCTTCGGAATTGTGCCGGATTAGAAAATATATTAAAAATAAATAACAATTATTAGAAATTTAATATTTTATTCGTGCAATATTTGTTTATACTGTTCAACAGTTTTTTTTTGTGACTCTTTTACTTACACTCTATTGTTTATACTAATATTTGGTATACGGTGTTGAATGTACATATACTTTACTCTTTATTGATAATAATTTCATAAATACCCATATGTTTGTCTATATTATCTGTATAATGTTTTATCATTGTGTTATTACAAGGTTTTGGCACCAACTAATCCTGAAAAGACATTGTCTGTTACTTTTTCACTTTACCTTAAAAGGGAATCTATCTTTGTTCGGTTGCCGAAAAAGGGTTGGATGGCCAGGCTTTTCTGGGCCCAAATTATATACTGCAACTTTGGAATTTATGTGGTGCACTTCAAACTTAAGCAGAATTTCTACTAAGTATTGAGAATTTAAGATTCCTTTTGAAATGTTCTGAAGTGTAAAGAACATAAAATTTTAAGAAATTTTGACAAAAATACATTAATTTGATAAATTTTTATTTTCACCCTATATGGTTTTTACCTTAGAAATTTGTTGAAACTCTTTTAGAAGATTGTGATTTTCTTACAAAATAATTGTGAACTGAAAGTCCATCTGATGGTAAGCGCTACTACAGCTCATGAACGCCTCCCTTTAAAGAGAGAATGTTACAGAAATGTGTTTTCACCCCTGAAGACTAAAATGTATCGCCCCAAAACCTACTATTTTAATAAATATATTTAAAAAAAAACTTTAATTGTGTCAAAATTGTTACTTGTTTTACCTACAATTGTACTTTGTTTGTGAGATATAAGACTTGAAATAAGTGGATTATGTGCAGTTTAAAAGACCATTCTGAGTAAGATTTCAATTGGATGTTTAAATTACAAAAAGACCCAACTAACCGATACTTGAACGGTGAATCTCACCATCATCCTTCGTAGTTAGCTACCGTGTGCAAATATTTATTAAAGAAAGCACGAGATATCTGTGACAGCAAACACCTGTGCACTGATCTTCAGCACGTCAAGCAGATTTTGCTTTGCATGACAACAAGCTTCCCGCAACAACAAAGAGTCCGGCGCTATCGTCATAGTGACCGAGTGAAGCCGGCTACAGTCGGGCGTATGCCTGCTGTACTTCCATATGTTAGAGGTGTCACAGACAAGATTGACTAAATCTTAAAGAGAGCTTCTATTGTAAAATTCCACAAACCATCGAAGAAGACTAATCAGTTCTTATCACCCGTCAAGTGTAATATCGCTCTACTGGCTGCAAGTGTGCACAAGCTTGATTTGTAATGTGTTCTGTCTTACATAGGGCGAACAAAGAGATCTATGAAAACCCGCGCAAAAGAATACATTGAGCATGGTGCTTAGGTCCTCCAGCGATTTTGCCATAAGGACTATATCGTCGGCAAATCGAAGATGTACTCGCCATTGATTTTAATACCGTATCCCTTCCAGTCCAGAAGCTTGAAAACATCTTCCAATGCAGCGGTGAAGAGTTTCGGGGATATAACATCACCCTGTCTTACTACTCTCTGCAATTGGATAGGTTTCGTACTCTGGTTCTGTACTCGGATAGCCATCATAGCTCTACTGTACAAGCACTTCAGCACATCTATATATCGACAGTCAACTTGGCACCGCTGAAGAGACTGCAGCACCGCCCAAATTTCGACGGAATCAAAGGCTTTCTCATAGTCCACATACGCCAGACATAGTGGCAAATTGTACTCTTCGGACTTCTGCATAATTTGCCTAAGGGTTGAGTACTAAAGCCCTTTCGGAAACCGGCTTGTTCGGGAGGGTGGAAGTCGTCAAGTCTGCGCGCGAGACGATTCGTAATGACTCTCGAAAACAGCATGTAGACGCGGTTTAGAAGGGAAATCGGTCTGTAGTTCTTCAAGAGAGCGTTGTCACCTTTCTTGAAGAACAAGACCACCGCACTTCTGCTCCACGCCTCCGGTGTAATGCCACCATGGAGGACGGAATTAAAGAGCTTCTGAAGGACTTCTAGTACCGGTCTTCCACCCGCTTTCAGAAGCTCCGCTGTAATTCTATCCTCGCCTGGGGCCTTGCCGTTTTTAAGGTGCTGGAGAGCCAATCTAATCTCGCTCAGACTGACGTCCGGGATATCTTCGGAATTGTGCCGGATTAGAAAATATATTAAAAATAAATAACAATTATTAGAAATTTAATATTTTATTCGTGCAATATTTGTTTATACTGTTCAACAGTTTTTTTTTGTGACTCTTTTACTTACACTCTATTGTTTATACTAATATTTGGTATACGGTGTTGAATGTACATATACTTTACTCTTTATTGATAATAATTTCATAAATACCCATATGTTTGTCTATATTATCTGTATAATGTTTTATCATTGTGTTATTACAAGGTTTTGGCACCAACTAATCCTGAAAAGACATTGTCTGTTACTTTTTCACTTTACCTTAAAAGGGAATCTATCTTTGTTCGGTTGCCGAAAAAGGGTTGGATGGCCAGGCTTTTCTGGGCCCAAATTATATACTGCAACTTTGGAATTTATTTGGTGCACTTCAAACTTAAGCAGAATTTCTACTAAGTATTGAGAATTTAAGATTCCTTTTGAAATGTTCTGAAGTGTAAAGAACATAAAATTTTAAGAAATTTTGACAAAAATACATTAATTTGATAAATTTTTATTTTCACCCTATATGGTTTTTACCTTAGAAATTTGTTGAAACTCTTTTAGAAGATTGTGATTTTCTTACAAAATAATTGTGAACTGAAAGTCCATCTGATGGTAAGCGCTACTACAGCTCATGAACGCCTCCCTTTAAAGAGAGAATGTTACAGAAATGTGTTTTCACCCCTGAAGACAAAAATGTATCGCCCCAAAACCTACTATTTTAATAAATATATTTAAAAAAAAACTTTAATTGTGTCAAAATTGTTACTTGTTTTACCTACAATTGTACTTTGTTTGTGAGATATAAGACTTGAAATAAGTGGATTATGTGCAGTTTAAAAGACCATTCTGAGTAAGATTTCAATTGGATGTTTAAATTACAAAAAGACCCAACTAACCGATACTTGAACGGTGAATCTCACCATCATCCTTCGTAGTTAGCTACCGTGTGCAAATATTTATTAAAGAAAGCACGAGATATCTGTGACAGCAAACACCTGTGCACTGATCTTCAGCACGTCAAGCAGATTTTGCTTTGCATGACAACAAGCTTCCCGCAACAACAAAGAGTCCGGCGCTATCGTCATAGTGACCGAGTGAAGCCGGCTACAGTCGGGCGTATGCCTGCTGTACTTCCATATGTTAGAGGTGTCACAGACAAGATTGACTAAATCTTAAAGAGAGCTTCTATTGTAAAATTCCACAAACCATCGAAGAAGACTAATCAGTTCTTATCACCCGTCAAGTGTAATATCGCTCTACTGGCTGCAAGTGTGCACAAGCTTGATTTGTAATGTGTTCTGTCTTACATAGGGCGAACAAAGAGATCTATGAAAACCCGCGCAAAAGAATACATAGCTGACTTGAAACACCAACGCATTGGGAACTCTAAAGTCTATCAGATTTGATAGACCACAAATGGTCGCGAAAGAACATCGATTGCTGCCAAGGATGTTACGTGAGGCTATTGAAATTAAAAAAAAACACCCTAATATCAATAGAGAAGGTAGGCAAAATAATATCAACTGCTTGGTATCCAGTAATTAATAAAATTAAAACTAAACTCAAGCATACCATAATATATCTCTTAAAGACACAATAAGTTTATTCTACGTATATCGGTCCAAAACTACTAATTAAAAAGCTGACGTTGGAGTACCGGAACCTCGGGAATTAAAAAAAAAGTAGAGTTAAACGCGAAATTATCCACAGAAGTAGTTAATATTCAATGTGTGGTGTTCGTGTGAATATTATAAGAAATCATGATCAAATAAATCTTATTTTAAACACGTTATTCCTTTTTCAAATTCAGATATTAATTTTATTTCTTTAGGTTTTATTTTTCTTGCATTATCGTTTGAAAGAAAATTCGTATTTATTTTGAATATGAGTTCCGACTTGGAAGCAATACGTCTCAATCGGAACGCAATATCGATAACATAAAAAGAATCTAGCACAACTAACGGACCAACTGAGTGTTATTGGTTCAATCACTTTCCTTCGAGAAATTTTGATCGCAAAAATGAACATCGTGTTTGCCCGGAGATGAAGGTTGATAATACTGAAGGCGACCAGTGTAAGTGCATCCGTTTCAAACTACGGATGACCTAACATAAACTTTTTGATGTAAGTGTCAAAACACCTTTTGTTGCAATTCGGCAAATAGAGAAGCTTGACAAATTGGTACCTCAAAAACCGAGCATGCTCAGTGAGAGGTCTAGCTTGCATCTTATATATAAAAAAGCAAACTTTAAGTTATATTTTTACCTACGATAAGAATTTCATGCTATAAGGCAATCGCAAGCGTTCATTACTGTAGTTAGATCCAGGAGCTCAAGCCAAACAAGCCACGTAACATCCTTGGCAGCAATCGATGTTCTTTCGCGACCATTTGTGGTCTTCCGGATCGATGGTACAAATGGGCGTGCCTCAAGGCTCAATTCTCGGCCCCTTTCTGTTTCTTGTATACATTAATGACTTACCTTACATAGTAGGGGATAACCATGATATAGTATTATTTGCAGATGACACTTCTTTAATTTTCAAATTAAGTCGACAGTTACTAAAATATGACGAAGTAAATAATGCTATATCTAAATTAGTAAATTGGTTCGATGTTAATAATTTGCATTTAAATGGCACTAAAACAAAATGTATGAAATTCGTGACTCCAAATGTCAAACAATTAAATACTAATGTAATTTTAAATGGGGAGAAACTGAGTCTTGTAGATACCACCATTTTTCTTGGAATCACACTAGACGCGAAGCTTCAATGGAGCCCCCATATATCAAAACTAGCAAGCAGACTTAGTTCTGCAGCATATGCTGTAAAAAAGATTAGAAGTCTAACCAGTGTTGAAACAGCTAGACTAGTTTACTTCAGCTACTTCCATAGCATAATGTCGTATGGTATTTTGCTATGGGGACACGCAGCTGACACAGAAATTATATTTGTTTTGCAGAAGAGGGCCATAAGAGCAATTTATGATTTAAAGCCTAAAGAGTCGCTGCGACAAAAATTTAAGGAAATTAATATATTAACTTTGGCCTCTCAATACATTTATGAAAAGGAGACGGTCCATTTCTGGCCCAGTCTATGTACAGTATACCGTAAAATAGAGAAAAATTCAGGGATTTTGTTAAAAATAAAATGAGAGAATAAATCAAACTAAATAACTTGCAAAAAATAAAAATGCAATCCCAAGTTTTTAATGGTTTTACAAGATGGTGCCCTTCCAGTCATAAAAAAGCAAAAAAGACACGGTTATTTGTCAAATGTCATTTCTGTCAAATGATATTTTTATTTAATCCGAACTTGTTCTGAACTCGTGAATGTATTTAATTGTGGATTTCTTTGGAGATTTGGACTTTGGATTACGACTTCTTGACTCTGCTTTTGTTTTATGGACTTAATTATTTACGTGAGAACTCGATTTCGTTGATATCGGACATCTGTATTCTGTAGAATCACATTTTGAATCAGTAAGCAGGTATGTATTAAAAAAAGATGTTTCCTTAAGCTATTAAACGCATTTTAATGACATGCTTCTATCTGTAGTCTGTTAATAATTATTAATTTCTACATAAGTTCATAATGGCTGCAAAATCTTAATATCATTGAGTTATATGTACTACGTACTAGAGAAGCCATTCCGAACATTGACTATGTTCAACTGAACTGTAGTGCAATCCATACAAACTAAATATTGCGTAAATTGAAGATTTGTGAATTCCATAAAATAATTATTATTACATTTTATTTAGAAATATGTTTGTTTAGATTAAATTAAGATATTTTATATTAAATTCTTATATTTATTTTATATTAATACCTTATTTTATATTAAATTAAAGTCTTCGCGCATGCGCGACTACTACTCCCGCGCATGCGCGAAGACATAGAGTAGGGCACAATTTTTGTTTGGGATGGCTTCTCTAGTACGTAGTACATATAACTCAATGCTTAATATGATGTAATTATCTTTCAGTTCACCTGTTAAAACATGTTGCACTGTCTAAAATGCGCTTCTGCAATATAGATAGTTTATTAATAAAAATTGTTTTGTTCTAGATGGATGAAAATGCACCAATATGTTCACAATGTTTTGCAAACGTATTACGAGAATTATCTGTCGGCACAAATCATGAAAATGAACTTCAGCGCCCTAATGCCAATATTATGAGTATATTGTATATTGGTGTCAACGAAGACGGGGTAGCAGATAAGTTGTAACCCGATTAATATCACCCCAACTATACTCTGTTTTAATAAGCGGCCGTATAAAATCTCACCATCACTCGGACAGAGCTTATTATACATATATACTGTTGGCGAGACAAGGGACAAGTTGGGATGAGATGATTGCAGGTTATTATTGCAGTTGCACTTCTGGATAACAGACAGTGGGTTGCTGTGCCCACATAATGACCGCTGCCTGGTATTTGTGTTGGGCTCGGTATCAAAATTCCATAACCGCACCGGCCTCAATTCTGGATGGCATTTTATTAAGAGAGAATTTCGAAGTAGGATAAATAAATAAAAAAATTTAAAAATTAAGCTGTTTTATTTATATTACCTTAAGTATCCAAAACATGATTGACCTAATGTTTCACTTTCTATAACTTATAGGACTGTTCACCTTTGTTATGACATTATCCAGACTTTAAATGTCTGTCAAGGCTCAAGGCATACTCCGACACGCTGAGGACCTGTTATATGAAAATATTTGTACGCCGGAAACGTATTTAGGATGCGAATTCTTTTGTAACAACTGTAATGTACCATATTATAACAAATATATTATCTATGATTGTACTCTAGCACTTCAGCAGCTCAGATAGACACATATACCTGAACAGAAATTAGTATTCAAGATTATTCTGTTTATCCACCTTAAAACAGCCACTCTAAAGTAAAATGAGTTAAATATATTCTTAATTATTAGTGCAATAAAGTAGTATCTCAGGGTGAATTTTTTAGGGTAGAGAAACGGAGTTACCCGCTATTCACATATAATCTCGGCTTTGACCTATCTGGCACATAATTTTTGTAAAAGCTAACAAAACACTTAGGCTCCATTTCCCCATGTAAAACAAAAATGTCCTGGATGCCCCTGGCACTGAAGTGTGCATTAGTACACACTAATGAATGCAATGATATAATTTTGTGTGTAGACACCGTTGATTTATCTCAACAATCTTCTTGTCTGGAATTAGGTAGTACTTTTACATTTGCGCTCTGACCGCGCGATGTCTTATCATTAATCTATGGCTAAAGGTGATATCAGAGATGACAGCTAACGTCAAATCAAAACGACTTCAATTCGCCATTAGTGTTGCAGTTTTTGGTGAGAATAAATATTAATTGCACTGAAATTAAGGCAAATTCGTGAATTTGAATGATCAAAAGTGGTTTAATATTTCATTTTAACTTATTTCCATACTAGTACATAAACTAGGCCTACGCTTCATACAATTTTGGACCGTCTCCTTTAATGTACGTACACAAAAATAAAAGTAGTTTTATAAAAATAAGTGATATTCATTCTGTAAATACTAGGAACAGACACAAGCTAGTAGTACCAGTTACTCGACTCCATCGAGTCAGTAATTCATTCTTGGGGCGATGTATACGCTTTTACAACAAAATTCCAGAAAATATACAAAGTTTGGCCTGTTCCAAGTTCAAAAACTTTATTAAACTAAGTTTGTATAAAAAGGGTTATTATAATATTAAGGAATTTATGGATGATAATAACCCCTGGAAATGAGGTGATCGCTACCAAGCTATTTCTAATTTGTTGTGTTGTTAATTTGTGTAACATCATGATTGTAAGCTGTTATTTTAAAAAAAAAAGTCCCGCTGGGTTTCTTGCTGGTTCTTCCCAGGACAGAGGTTTTTTCCGAACCAGTGGTAATCAAACAAAAGAATGACTTTCAATAAGTATTATTTATAATCTATATTGAATAAAAAAGTTTCTGTTTCTGTTTCTGTTTCAAACAGAGCTCGAAATTAAAGTTTAGCTAGAAAAAATGACGGTTTGGACTATTTTTGCTGCTGCCTACTTCCTGTTTCAGTGTCCTTTATCCCATTCTGCAACACCCATGGGACAATACGGGGTAGTGTATATTCTTACATCGCCACTAAACGTTATTACTATTTCAACAACTGGTATTCACTCATAAGTACTGACCCGAAAGTTTTAATATCATTGTTCTATATTCACACAAGACAACTTTGTAACATTAGGAAAATAAACTTAATTGTGTCCTTCAGCCATAATATTCAGGATATTGAGTGCCACTATTAAACGTGGAGCATTTAAAATATTTTACACCACTTCAAATTTAACACCTCGCCTATTAGTCGGCTATCGATGAACAACGTTGCGTAATAAGGTGGTTTTTTTTAGTTAGTGAAAATCAAAAGTAATTGTTACTAAAGGTATACATGCTACGCCTAATAACTACAATTGTGTTAATATTAGATGAGTATTTAATTTATGAAATTAAAAATCGCAGAATTTCACTAGGTAAAATATTTTTTATCAAATAGATTATAAATAATGCTTATTTAAAGTCACTTATTTCCAGGGGTTCGTAAAATCACTTAGGATGATCAGCAAGAAGTCTAGAGGGATTTTCTTTGCAAGTTAATAGTTTATTAATTTTAATATGTATATGAAATTGAAGTGACAAACGAAGTTACAGTCCACCTGATAGTAGCTTTTGTAGTCCATGGACACCTGCAACTAACTTCAAATAAAAAATCTACAAATGCGTTGTCATATGTCTCATCATACGCTTTTATGTTAAAATAAGGTGTTATACTCAATTAATAAAAATCTTTTAGAAACATCTTGGTGGCGATAAACTAATTCCTAGGGTTAATAACAATAATAATATTCTTTAATGATACTGTCTTTGTTTAATAAAAAAATTAACTTGGTAATGGAAAAGTAATAATATTTTTGGGACTTTGTTCTAAATGCGATATAAAGATAATTTAAGCCAATTACGAAACGTGAATTGCCGATATAATATGTCTGTTTAACCCGAATAATGTTCGAGAAGCTTTACCAAAATTTTATGGTTATTCCTGTACAGGGGCGCATTTATTGCTACGATACTATTTTATGATCCCTAGATAATTCTCAATTTTATGATATTCTGCGTGCATTGTATACAATTGTGATGTAGAATAAGCATGTGAAATAAGCAAATACGTGACCCTACTAACATGAATATGTTATCACAAAGTGCGTTAAAAAGTGTGCAAATTTATATGCGTGTAACATTTACACGCCATTTATCTACTTATTTATTTAAATTGAAGTATAATGTACATACGTCCAGAACAGCTATTTGAGACAAAAAATTTGCACTACTCTCTTGTCAATAAATATTGATAGAATTATCAGTATGTTATTGTTTATTTAAATTGCATTATTAATTATAACAAGAACAATTAAAAATATATGTTTGAGTGTTTTAAAATGATATTAAAAATATTAAGTCACGATTAAAAAACTAAAATACAAAAAATCTAAACCCGTGGTATCGTTCCAAGAACACTCGCTGCGTTTCCTCGCTATTCAGGCTATCCTAGCCCTTCCGCTATACTTAGCCTTTGAGCGGGAAAAGAACCAGCCCTCTTATCACCAGCAGCAATGACTGAGTTCCTTTAAGAACTTCACCGGACGTGGAACCCACTGTGGACTCATATTAGTCACAATTATATTTTAATAACTGACAGACTGAGGTGTATGACGTCCCAATGTCATAGTTAACCACGGTTACCTCCAGATTAAAAATTATTAATTTTTATTCCGATCTACGTCTGTACGTACGTCTTACAGAATCTTGAAGTCTTGCAGTTGTACGCTTGGGTTGGAATTAAATTTTATTAATTATGGGATCCCAAGCAGATGGTTTGGCACACGTAGGTATTATCCATTTTACGTCCAGATTTAATTTTTCGGTGTGTTTCTTTATGAGGTCACTAGTTGCTTTAAGCATGTTATTTGTTGGGTCGTTTTAAACGAAACGACTGCACTGCCTTACATAGGGCTACCTATTGTGGAAGGAAGAGTTCTACAAGCAAGTAGATGGTTTGGTGATAGGCTCACTTGTATTCCCTGCTTGCTTTTGTCGCCCTGCATCTTTTTCAAGTCTTCGTTTTTTATATTGGTGTCCCGACAAGAGTGATCTACCGTCAGCCGTTCTGTACGGTAAAAAATAAAGATATGAAATAAATTTAAATAAATGTAATAACATTGCGAATGTTAAATATTCGAAAGTCATTCTGTTTCTCTGACTGCTAAGTTTTTTCGATTAAACCAATGAATCAATTTGGATAAATTTTGGTATGTAGATATAAATTGAAGTTTGGAAAAGGACATTGATATAGGCTCCTTTTTACCTCAGAAAAGTTACTCATTCCCAGCCCAAACCGTGGGTGACTGCTAGTGAGCAGTCACAGATTAGAAATAACAAGCCGAAAGAGGAGCAATGTTAATTTTCACACGATTAACATATCACTTAAAACATTTATCACATGCGTTGCGGTCAATATTAAATTAAGGGCCGGTTTCACCACCAGTTATTAAAGTCCCGAATAGCCTATTTTTCAAATAAGAACTGTCAAACTCATACAACGACTGTCAAAAAACTGAAAATTTAATTGACGAGTAGGCTAACCGGAGATGGTGAAATTGGCACTGAAACTATTTTACTATTTGCCTTAAGAAACAATAAGCAAGTACACTTTTTAGCAAGGTGTATTCAATATTAATATTTTTTTACATTTGTTTACTTTATAAAACAGACAAATACTGACGTAGTAAATTCACACGTGTGCTTCAATATTTATATGATTCATCTGCCCCACTAAAAATCACGTCACTTTAAAATTTAAGAACTTGTAGAATTAGCATATATTTCACATAAATAGAGAAAACATTTTAATTCTGTACCAATTATTAACAGCTACATTATTCACGAACATGATGAAAATTTGTCTCTAGGGCAGAACATCTTTACTAGGAGTCTTCTAAATAAGTAATAGAAAAATAGTACAATCTTTTGCTTATATATGATATTTAAGGGATTCCCCTAACATGTCGCGTTGTACGAATGTTTGAGGGAAATCCCGTTGATAAAATATTAAAATATTAAACCAAACATTATCATATCAGAACTGTAATCAAAGCGTAAATAAAACATTTAGTTGACAAAACTGTGTCTAATATGCACGAAGTTTCAAGCCAATATTAATTCAACTCAACGAGACATATGTTAGACCGGTCTCCATTAGTTAGACCCTACATGATGTTGGAGTGTCCCTCTTAATTGAATTCCCTTTTCTCTACTATTATAGCTTTATCCGTGATTAGAACGTGACTTGAGTATAAAACGACATAGACTTAGGCAAAACAATAACGTATAAAATAAGGACATTGCGATCAATTTACTTCTAGGTTAAAAACAGGATATAGTAAATTTTTATAATAGAACTAAGCGTGACAAAAGATAACAATCCAAGTGATGATAAGTGGATGCTATGCCCCATATCTACATCTCCCCTTGATTCAGGAGGATTAAAATGGAATGCTTCATTTCTAATGAAAATGGTCTCCGGTTCTCACACTCACCATACGAAACGCAGCAACAATACGCTGCTATATGTTGATGTGTCCTATGTATGAGCCGAAGTAACAAATTGGGCATTTTCACTTTTTAGTGTAAAATGCTTCCTTTTATTATTGTTTAGGCTCAAAAAAGGTCATTTAAGACGGTACCCAATAACGTTCGACTTAGCGAATCACCCGATGGTACCAGGTGTCACGCGTATCGCGGGGAGGGGGCAGCGGTATGCAGCTTGCGGGCGTTTGGCGCTTGTGGGCGAGAGACAGTAGCTCGCGGAGAGCGGTGCATTCAATTAGCGTATTTCGGTGACCGCTGGAGATGTTTCGCGCGACCGGTTTTTGTGTTATGGTCTAGATTTTTAGAATTTGTGCGCGTTAATTCGCTACTGGATTGTGGTTTCGTGAAAACCGCCTCGGTTTAGTTTGTCTAAGTTATAAGTTCGTGACAAGAGGCTTGTATTTTATTTGGCTGATTAGAGTAATTTCGTTGCAATTGTACCGTCGCGTTAAGAGCCGTTTTTGTATTGACTCTTTAGTTGCTTTGCGTGTCAGCTAGGTTGATTTTGAATTCTTATTGCGGCGTAGTATTTAATAAAGTACGAAGGAATTTAGTTGTTGTTTGTAACGCTGAACTTTGTGACTCGTGAAGAAATCGCGTTAGTTCCCTATTTGTAATTTGGTGATAAATGAATTCGGAACCTTGAATATTGAACTTTGAACTACAGTTCGTTACTTGTGTCGGGTATCACGTGTTTGATTCTACGATGAACGTTGGATTAGTTGAGTGAAATTAGTTAAATGTACAATAAAGTTGATAGACTGAAATAGTGACATGAAGAAAGAAATTGTCCATTGGTGACGCCTGCTGGAGTGATGCAGCATTGTGGGGCAGCATGGAAACCGGCCGCTGCCCCGTCACCTCAGCTGGGCCAGGTCACCTACATATACACACACCACTAAACACCACTTTACATGCACCTACCCTACCTACGGCCTGACCGAGCCTTGGGGCGGTCTTAGATTCGGATCCAGGTACGTTCTATTTATTTTCCTGGCCTTCTCTCTATTGTGTAGTATGATATGTCATTCCTCTATAAAGCCATTTGGGCTCAAACTCTCGCTGCCTGTCGAGGAGGCTACTATGGGCCCTAGCCAAGGCAACCTTTGCAGGGGCAGCTGTGGACGGTAACAATTATAATTAATAACGGGCACAAAAAATACACATTTATCGGCTAATAAAAATACACATTTAGAAGCACTGTTTTTTTGTTGCAGTTCCTAAAAGGGCTTGAGTAACACACTTTTAATCTATTAAATCCCACCGGTCCACATCGGTCCCCCCGTGATAATTTTGTAGACCTCGCCAAAGAGTATATAATCACTACGTTTACTCAGAAAAATAGATAAGAGTGCTCAGAACAATTTCTTTTACGTGTTATTTATAAGAATTATGAAACTAAAATGTCTAGTTTTATTTAGAATGTTAGTTGAATTAGTTTCGATTTTACTAGAATTAATTTTTGTTAAAAAAAAGTTATTGTATTGTATTAGATTCGTTACTAAATAAAGAGAATGATGACGAGTTTGCGGCTTTACCGTCCCGTTTACTTCTTATACATAAGTCTATTTCTGTCGCCGCGTGAGTGCAAGGGACATTTTCAATTTTAAAAAAATTAGTAGGTGCAAAAGAAAGTTTGTTGATTAGTTTTGATATGAAAGGTAAATAATTACACTGTTATTAAAAGTTCTTTGTCTCGTAACAATTTCATTTTTTTCGTTCACGTATGAAATAAAGTAGTCAGAAGGAACTGAAAATGAAATATAAAGTGTAAGTTATTTTATTTATTTATTTATTTATACACTGTATTGTACTAAAGGTACAAACGGCGGATTTAATGCCATATGACATTTTCTACCAGTCAACTGGAAAGTTAGCGAGAGATGTATGTACTGCAGTGGGCTAGAATGAAAACCTAAAATTGATTAAATTCACGAATACACATACACACACATACATGCACAAACCCACACACTCATACACATACATGTAGATAAAACTATTATATAAATATCTATAGGGATATAGCAGATTATATGTTATAGATATTTATGTGTCAGAAGAGCCCAAGTAATAATCCTTTACTTTTGTTTTAAAAATCTACTTGTTAGGGAATTTTCTTAATGCTAAGGGAAGCGTATACCAGAGTCGTACAGCTGTAACAGCGAAAGAGTTCGAAAGGAAACCAGTACGGTGAGAGGAAATTTGCAGTACGAGATTGTTATGAGAGCGAAGATTGCAATCATGGGAAGAACCCAGGTATTGAAGCTTACATTTCAAATACTCTGGGGCCAATGGATCATTAAGAATAGTGAAAATAGTGCTAAGAAGTCTAAGGTTCCTGCGTTGTGGGATATTTAACCATTTAAGTAGAAAGCGATAAAAAGAGATGTGGTCATACTTTCGAAGACCATAAATGAAAAGGATACTGTTGTTGAGAAGTTGATCCAATTTATTGACCAAGTAATTGTCTGCATCTAAGTAACACACATCGGCATAATCAAACAAAGGAAGAATAAGGAATTGAATTAGAAGTTTCTTCGTACAAGGCGGTAATATATTTTTAAATCGGTACAATTGTCTAAAAGTAGTACAAATTTTACGGCTAACTTCCTCGACATGACTGCACCAAGTAAGAGAACAATCCAAGGTTAACCCTAAGTCCCTAACATGAGAGCTGTACGGAATTACCTCGCTATTATAAATCAGTGGATCTAATGATGTATGATTAAGTTTACCTAATTGAAGTGCGCTGCCTAAGACTATAACTTTGCATTTGCTGGGATAAACAGTGACCCCGTACCTACTTGACCAATTAAAAATCCAATTAAGGTCGGAGTTAATCGTGATTATAGCATTATTTATGTTAGTAGCATCGGCATGAGCATACAGTTGCGAGTCGTCGGTATACATATGGTAAGAGACACGTAAGTTGCAAGTATTCATATTAATAAATATTGAGAAAAGTAATGGAGAGAGAATTCCATCTTGTTATCATAAAAAAACAAATTTTTATATTCCACAAAGTCAAATGTGCGAAAATTACGTTTTATGTTATAATTTCGATATATCGTAAAAATTATGGCGAAGTTGTTTTCAATAAGAATGGCGTTGGTCAAAGATGAAGACGTAATAAAATAAATACCTATGATTGAATTTTTATTTATTTACGCAAATATCGCTCACCTCAGCAACTCTTCCCTAAACATCGCACAGAACACCCGCGTTCTTTCCGGAATGTATTCTTGGAGTACACTGACCGCCTTCAGTTGTTGGGGATTGAATTTTCTGCAAACCTAAACTATGGGCGGTTCGTTGAGTCCAGAGCCAAAGTAACCGCAAGGAAACTTGGTGTTCTTGCAAGGGTGCGGCGGTAATTCATGCCGGGGCAGCTTCTTAACCTTATATAAAGCGCAAATCCGGTCGTTCATGGAGTACTGCTGTCACACATGGGGGGCTGTTGCTGCAAAATACCACCTGGCAGCATTGGACTCAGTGGAGAGACGTGCTAAGAGGCTCATTGGTGACCTTGATTTGGTTGAAACCAGTCTTGTCAGCCTCGAGCACAGGCGCAGAGTAGCTAGCCTCTCGGTATTCTATAGGATGCATTTCGGTGTGTACGCAGGAATTACACGCTTTAATTCCTCCCTCTCCTTTGCACCATCGGACAACCAATCGGTCGGCGGGTCTTTGTCCCTTTGTTGTCGATATTCCACGCATTAGAATCAATTGGTTTGCTTCGTCTTTTGTAATGCGTACAGCAAAGGAGTGGAATAATTTGCCGGCGTCCATCTTTCCGTCCGAAAACAATCTGGGCGTCTTCAAGGCAAGAGTGAATAGGCTTTTGTTACGATAAGACAGCGCAATTTACCATCTAAGGCTACATCACCACTTACCACCAGGTAAGATTGTGGTCAAGCACTGGCTTATAATAAGTAAAAAAAACTCGCGAAATGATTGTGTGCTGTTTCTTTCACCTCTTTATGTATTAAAGAATAAAAAAGAAGTTACGTTTGTTATTGCTTTGTTATATTTTGTTGGTAGTATAAATACAAACTAAAGTAAATCAAAGAAGATTAATTATAATCGATTTTTTAAAACTCGATTTCTTTGAGAGTCAGATTTCGATTCAAATCCATTTGAAAATCGATCATTATTAGAAAAACCACCATCCTGACCGACTAATCGGCTAGGTTAGGTGAAATTCGTATATATCAAAAAAAATAGTAAGGAAGGACAAAAAAAGTCGACAATTAAATCAAAACTGAATACTGAGGCGTGGTAGCTCAGATGGTAAATTTCACAGTACGGGAAGAAGCCGGGTTCGATACCCGCCGGCACCAATGTTAATTGCAATTTTAAGTGCTGATTTACCACGTGCTCGGCGGTGAAGGAAAACGTCGTGGGGAAACCGGCATGTCTGAGATATAAGAAAAAAAATTTCGAAGACACGTAAGTTCAATTCAAAGTATATCATTATTTACAGTGAAAATGTAAGTGTCAAAAGCTGATTATACAGTTACTGATAAAAGTGGTAAAAAATCAGTTTTTCGACTAAGTGGCCAAATATAAAAATAGATTAGATCAAAATGGGTGTCTGAAATTCATCCAAACCAGTTTGAGCTGTTTCTTAGAAGTGATTATTTTGTAAGCCAATCGAGAGCCCTATTTGTTTTTTACGTAAAACATCAGGAGAAATTAAGCTAAATAAAAGTTTTAGCAGTCATTTAACTATCCAAATTAAAAATAAGTCAAAATAAAACCATTGGATTTGTTTTTTTTTATAGAATATAGGTGACAAACGAGCACACAGTACACCTGATGCTAAGTGGTTGCTGTGGCCCATAGACATCTACATTTATCTTCGTTTGCGAATTAAAATGCAGATGCGTTCTCAGCCGTGAGGACTAAGATAGAATTCCTCTTTTCCAGTAAAATGGGTCTCCGGTTCTTTACACTCACCATACGAAACACAGCAGCATTAAGCTGCTATTTTAAGCTGGTATTCTGTGAGAGCGTGGTCCTTCCCCGGTCGAGCCGACCCATTCGTGCTACAACTATACTATTAATCGACCTGCAGCATGGCTCTACCACGTATAATTGTCATGATTTACTTCAAATACTTTTTTTTAATACGTGAGATATTTTAAATTATATATTGAAAAGTACTCGAACTTCAACATGGTAGCAAGTGATGACTTTAATGACGTTAAAAAATTCCTTACAAGAATAAAAGTATCTTTTGTATTCGTTATTTTTTACTCTAAATTCACCATCTAGAACAAAACTCACTTTGAATTTTTTTAATTTATTTATCTGCTGCTAGCTAAATTTAGGCCTCCCCGGAAGAATGACATAAAACGCAGTTCTGAGCTGTCATCGAAGGAAGGGATATCGATCCCGCATGTTTTACCAGGTCGTCACTCCATCTAGTAGAAGGCTGCCACTCAAGGAACTTTCTTTATAATTAATAAAATATAAGGTAATGAATAATTTGCTCTTAATTGTTTTCTAATCCATCCTGCATACTCATATCCATTTATCAACTTTTAGGAACTGTTTAGAATATCAAATGCAGACTTGAAATGAAAAGGAAAAGTTTTTAACATATACAGCCTTCTTCCTTCCGAAATGCAGTGTTTTGATGTATGTAATAAAGAAAAACGTTCAACTGTTACAAGAAGTGCATACTCGTAGTGTATACTGCTGAGTAACAGGAACGTAAAACTGTCTTTCCATCCTATTAAATAGGCTTATGTTATTCAGTGCGCATTACCATCTACGAATAAATTACCGCTTACAATCAGTTGGAAGTATCAAGCACTGGCTTTTAATAGTTTAAAAAGACAACTACAACCATTTTTAATACACTTTTACTAGCTTCGCGTGTATCTATTCTATATATCAATGTAACGGAATCTTTCAGTATAACTTTCATGAACTTGTAGATTGATGGCCGATTGACTCTAAATTTTTCAAATATGCTAATCAGGATCACCAGGATAAAATAAATGTAACGATCAGGAGATCATCACAGCTCATGATCAAAGCGTAATGTTTAAGGATTTATTTACTTTTATATTATGATAGTATCCGGTGTGGCACAGTCTTAATCATTTTATTATTTATTTTATTTCATTGAACATACAAACAGTAATATATCATTTTATTATTATATAAAAGATGTTAAATATGAGCTTTCGTTGCTATTCAAACCATAAAAAAGTAATTTGATCTTAGCTAATTAATTTTTTAAAATCTTCAATATAATGTATTTTCTCATTGCCTTGCGTTTATGAAATTCGTACGGCGAAGTCTATGTTTAGCATTGGACTTGTGAGGGGCTGTAACGATGATAATGATGATTAATGCCTGCTTTTTCTATAGAATAAGGGTGGCAAACGAGCTCACAGCCCATCTGATGGTAAATGGATGCTGTTGTACATAAACATTTACATTCATCCTGGATTAAGATAAAAATGCAGATGTGTTGTCACCCCTGAGGACTGAGATGGAATGCCTCGTTGCAAGTAAAAAGGGTCTCAGGTTCTCTACACTCATCTTAAGAAACACAGCAACATTAAGCTACTATTTAACGCTGGTATTCTGTAAGAGCGTGGTCCTACCTCGGTCGAGTCCACCCACTCAAGCTGGAGCGTGGCTCCACTAGTATGACACATCATTTTAATTTTTACACTGAGCCTAGCTAATTAATTTTTAACATCTTTAACATGACGTATTTCCTCATTGCCTTGCGTTTGTGGCATTCGTCCGGGAAGCCTATGCCTAGCAGTGGACTTGTGAGGGTTAGTAACGATGATGATAATGATGACTATATACGCACCTAGTTGCCCAGACTGAGGTCGATCATACAGGGGCCCATACAGCTGTTAGACTCGACGGACAACTAAGGACGGGGCCCAAATGGCCTTATGGAAAATGTTCTATCATACGACACAATAGGGAGAAGGCTAGGTAAATAAATAAGACGTACTTGGTTCTGAGGCGAAGACTGTCCTAAGGCTCGGTCAGGCCGTAGGTGTGTAGATGCATGTATAGTGGTGTTTAGTGGTGTGTATTGTGGTTGACCTGACTGGACCGTTGAAGTCGGCACCAACCCTGACTTCGGCACAGCCCCAAGGTGTGGTATTCTCCAGCGGTGTCACCCATGGTCAATTTCTTTCTTCAATCCACTATGTCAGTCTATCAACTTTATTGTACATTTAACTAACTTGAAAACGCAACTAAATCCCGTTACTTATAATCAAAAACGTAACACGGCACGAATAACGAACGGGCGGATCAAAGGTCATTTCCGTTTCACGTGGCGACAAATTATTTCTAGAACCGAACACGACCTTCTCTAGAGTCAAAAGTTCAGCGTTTAACCGACAAGGGAACATGTTTCCGAGCTATATCAAATGCCACACGAGCAACTACTCGACGCAAAGTATTACTGTCAAGCACTTCAACTGATAATCACTATACAATTTACGTAAATTATTTGCCAACAAATTTAGGTTAATCAAAGGTCATTTCCGTTTCACGTGGCGACAAATTATTTCTAGAACCGAACACGACCTTCTCTAGAGTCAAAAGTTCAGCGTTTAACCGACAAGGGAACATGTTTCCGAACTATATCAAATGCCACACGAGCAACTACTCGACGCAAAGTATTACTGTCAAGCACTTCAACTGATAATCACTATACAATTTACGTAAATTATTTGCCAACAAATTTAGGTTAATCAATCGTCATCGCGTGAACGCACTAGATAACCAAACTAGAAGCAAAAAACTCCAATAGTAAATTCCACACGCATCAAAAACCGGACGTGGGTCGCAATCAATATTAAATTCCAAATAATTAATCAAAGCGACGTCTATTTGTCTAGGCTCAACAAAAACCTCGTCGTTACATAAATTTTGCTAACAAAACCGACTCTAAAAATAGAGGTTATACCGGACGACCTCACGCCGTGCTAGCGACCGCACTGCATTCAAGCTACTGTCAGGCATTCGCGTTCTGCGCCCACACCCTCTGCCGAGCGACGCACACGGGAGTGGGGCAATGGTGACCTTTACAAAGTCAGCGGGCGGACACGAGTGTTGAATGCAAATTTCAAATGTTAATTGTTTGGCCTAAACAATGACGAATGCCTGATTCTATTAATTATAAAATATTATAACAAATTTAAATCTTAAACATCATTTAAGAGTTTTCGCATAACTTGTTTACATACACTGTACTTGTGAAAGACAATAACAACACTAAAGTTTTCTAGATTATGTTTAACTAAGCTTAGAAAATAAAAGTCAAGGAATCGTATCTATTCTTTACTATTACCTACTCTACGCATATTTAATAAAGTATTACAATTAAATTAAAATTTGAAAAGTGATTGATTTACAATTTGATTAATTATGATTTGATTTTGATTTTGATTCTCAAATATTCCAAATTCAAGTCAAACAATATAACAAGTTTACTCATGATCATAACGGAATAAATTATTATATGAATTAAATTGTCTTCTTTTTCTAGTCCTTCATAAAAGTTTCCTTTTCGTAAAAGTCAGTCTTTCCTGTTCCATTAGAATTAGGTCTCACGATTGATAGGTGAATTGACGATCGCAGTCCCTTTATTGTCCCCTTTTTCGTAGTCGTATAAAACGATTATACTGTTATGATTTTATAACTTCCAAACTATTTCAAAATGAAAGTAAAAGGTAGCAGTATTCTTAAAAAAATACAAAATTTTTGGACACCTCGTAAATATAAAATTACAGTTTACTAACTACGTGCCGGAGCAGTTAAATCGAGTCTAAAGATATGAGGAAACTTCCGAAGCGTCTTTCCATCCTTTTACAATAATGGTGTCTTCAAGGCAAGAGTGAATAGGCTTTTATTTACGTAAACTATTTAGTAATCTGGGCTTTTATTAAGTCAGTGTGCTTCACCATCTTAGGCTACATCACCACTTACTATCCAGTGGGATTGAAGTTAAGCGCTAGCTTTGAATAGTAATAAAAAAGTCATACTTTTAAAATAATAGACTTGCATAAAAATGCTGTATCAATAATAACGTCATTGACAAATGGTCTCAGAAAACCAAAACTGCTGTATCGGGTTCTAGATTTAAATTATTAGAAAGCACTAGTGGTAGATGAAAAACAATACAATTATATATAAAATATTTATCACAAGGGCTGCATGACATAAGTTCGGTAAGTGTAGAGTTTATTTAATTTCAGTTTTAATTTTTAATAACTAAATCAAAATATCCTGCCGTAAATATGAGAAATATTATAACTTATAAAAAATAAGTAGTATATACAACAAGCAATTTTACATTTTTATACATATTATATAATAAAGAAGGCTTCACTTACGACTACGTTAACAATAGTTAGGATAGGATAGACCTACGTTCATTTTGCTCATTACACTGAAACGTGACCTGGAAAGTCTACGCTATACCTATCTGCACAATTACCAACTTATTATACCCATTTCAATATTACATTAAGTAGTTATTAAAGTGAAGGTAAAAAAAAGAAAATCTCATGAAAAATATCTTCGTAACGAATAACCTACTGCCAAAAGCTGCAGGCATATCAAGTCTACAAGAATCTTTCCAAAAAATTTGTACTACAACAGCATAAATGTCGGTGTATTGGAAAATCTGTCTTGGAGACTACACTGCTACTATTTATAACGCATATTAGAAACCGTGAAATAATAGCTTCTTAAAAATCACCAAATTATATTATGTACCCTTTTTTTTTTTTTTTTTTGCGGATGGAAAATCATGAAATGACGCCTTTTGCTCTGGGTGGAGCGGAAGGGAGTGTCAGACTTTTACTGACCAAAAACCATCCGTGTTCCTTCAGTGCCCTTACGTTCCGGAGCCGCGCTATCTCTTTCGAACAGCCCGCAGCCCCGGCAGGCGTCGGCCCTTGCGGGCCCCTTCACGCTGCTGACAGCTCTTTGAGGCGCGCGTGGAACAAAACGCGCCGTCGACACGGCCTGTCGTCGTTAGACGGACGGACGGCGAGCTACCCATTGCTCGCCGTCCACAGGCCCGCGCCTACGGTGGCCGGGGGCCACGACGTAGCCCCCGACGCCCGGGGCGTCAAAAAAAGCAAAAAATATAGTACATTTTTTATCCGTATTCCGTTTTATATAGTTCGCGAGCTATCTGCTCGCGCTTGGCTTCACTTATAAATTTGCCGATAAATTAAATTTCAGCATAAAAGTAAATTAATCAAATGAATGTTTACTACCGTTTTACAACATTTTTTTTTATAGGAGAGGGGGCAAACGAGCATGCGGCTCACCTGATGGTAAGTGACTACCGCCGCCCATGAACAACCGCAACACCAGGGGAATTGCAGATGCGTTGCCGGCCTTTTAAAACGGAGTAGGCTCTTTTCTTGAAGGTCCCTAAGTCGTATCGGTCCGGAAAAATCGCTGGTGGTAAACTATTCCACACGGAAGTTGTGCGAGGAAGAAAACATCTTCTAAATCGCACAGTGGTGGACCGCCAATCATCCAGATGGTGTGGATGGTATTGGGAGTTCTTCCGCGATGTGCGTTCGTGAAATTTGGCGGCTGGGATTAATCCGAACAATTCCTCAGAGCACTCCCCATGGTAAATGCGAAAGAAAATGCTAAGAGATGCAACATCTCTTCGCAGTGCCAATGAGTCGAGCCGATCGGAAAGGACTCGGTCGTCGACGATTCGAGCCGCTCTGCGCTGAATGCGGTCAAGTGGAAGAAGCTGGCACTGGGGAGCCCCAGCCCAGAGATGGGAACAGTATTCCATGTGAGGCCGAACCTGCGCCTTGTAAAGTTGCAGGCGTTGAGCCGGCATGAAATACTGTCCCGCTCTGCTGAGCACGCCAAGCTTTTTAGAGGCCAATTTGGCCTTCTCTTCCAAGTGACCACGAAACTGCACGCTACTCGATATGTCGACGCCGAGGATTCCGATACAACATAAACATAAAGTATGGTACAAAGTTCTAAAATAAATTTCGAACGAAGTTTTTAAAATTTATGGTCGTTTCCAAAGAAGTCACATAATATTGTGTAATGATTTACTGAGTGAAAAACAAAACATAAATTAGGTGCGACCCGGGGGTACAAATTACAAACTTACCTGTGGGAAGTGACAAAAATAGAAATGAATACGAAATAGAAAAATAGGACTATTAAATGTTAATTAT
This sequence comes from Parnassius mnemosyne, assembly GCA_963668995.1. Classification (NCBI taxonomy): domain Eukaryota; kingdom Metazoa; phylum Arthropoda; class Insecta; order Lepidoptera; family Papilionidae; genus Parnassius; species Parnassius mnemosyne. Next base: position 12,145,721 of record CAVLGL010000035.1, on the reverse strand, counting down.
ACTTAAATTTATAATTGTAGATATTTACAAACTCGAACAACCCAGATTTGTGAACTGCTCTTCGTCATTGCTTCTTTATGACAACGCTCGGCCTCATACTGCTCAATATACGTTAGTAAAACCTGCAGAGCTATAGTTAGAGACACTTCCTCATCCATCATAATCTTAACAAATCGCCCCAATAGACTTCACATTTCTGAGACAGATTTCTATTCTATCTCTTCTTTTCTTTTTTTCCGTAGCTTAAATAACGTTTTGATAAACAATAATTATAGTTTTTGCAAATAAATTTTTTTTATAATTTTATAATTATAATTTTTAAAAACCGAATTCAAATTTCTTAAAAAGAAGTAATTTAAATTCTAGCTGTCAAACACAAGCGTCACACCCTTGAAATATAACATATTTAATTAAAAAAGTATAATTAAAATCGCTCCTCAATCTGCGAAGATATCATATGAAATTCCTTATGCAATATTCCAATATGAAACTTTTTCCCCTATTTTTCACCCTTGAGGTAAAGCCTCTTTAATAAAAAAACAATCATTAAAATCGGTACACATTCTGCGAAGATATCGCGTAACACAGATACAAAAAAATATTAATAATAATAATTACTAATAAAATATAATAAAAATAATAATTACACTCGAATTGACTACCTCCTCCTTTTTCAAATCGGTTAAAAGTCAATTCCAAAGTAGCAAAAATAATTTTCAAAAAGAGTTCATCAACTCTCTTGCGTCTTAGACTATACATTCTACATGCAAGCATATAGCAGACTTCATATTAACCTGTATATCGTATTCTATTTATTATATCAAAATATATAGCAAAGGCATGAACTGCTCATAAATAGGCAAAATTTTCAGAATGTGTAATAGTCCAGGCAAATATTTTTATGAATCCGGTTTTCTTTTTGTAAAAAACATATCATAGTTAAAACGGCAATTTCATCGGTAAAGAATTAATCTATTTAGATGAATTTATTATTGCCTAGCAGTATTGCGTGCATTGCCGTGTTCCGGTCGTAAGGGTAATAGAGAACCACTATAATTACAGGCCGAGCCTTACCATATGGTGGACTGTTTGTTCAATTTGGTATAGAAAAAGACCAAATACTATATAAAAGACCAATAAATTTTGTTCTATAAGAAATAGTTGATAAAAAATATGTAATCTAAAAAAACGCCCAACTTAATACATACACTGAAACTTTTTATTTTACTTCCTTTGTATGTATTTGGTATTTTCCTCTTACAATAGGTTACAATTGGTTTTAATATCTTTATATCATTAGGTAGCTTAAAACCTACATATAATATATTCAAAACTTATGGGTACTATAGTAAATTTTTTAAGAAAATTGTAAGTAACAATTTCTGGAATGCCGATTTTGTGATCGACCTCATTGCTCGTGGTCACTGAAAATTAAGTGCGCTCAGCCACAAAACTACACTGACAGGCTTAGTTTAATGAAACATTGGCTTAGTTTATATATGTAATGTATTAATTAAACTGGTTATACAAAAATAGATTGACCTTTTTTTAAACCATGAAGTGGAGGAATAGTTCACTCTTAGCTTATACAGGGTTATAACAACGATAAAAAAATTACCTTGATGATTTTGACCTTCTTCGATGGAATCGACATAGGCACTTACCTAAAACATTTAAACTCTCGTCCGTTGAATTTTGTGAATAATTTTCTTTAAGTTCGATTAATTACTAATTTATTAACTTACGTACTCTACAAAAATATGTTAATTGCGTTATTACCATTTATTTAGCCAGGCTAACAGTAATCAGAACTTAATCGTTCACAAATAGATGAAAAATAGACGGTGCGATTCACACATTTCAATTGATGCCAAAACCATGCTCAACTTATTGTAAGTACACGCATTCACGCACACATACCCATGATATAAAATAATTTGACACCAAAATTCTGTTTTTGGTACATATGTGTGCGTCCAGCGCCGGTTCTTTCAACGGCTATTAAAGAAAGGAAGAAGTGTCAAGAAGGTAAGTTTCACAGTTTCAAGTTAAGGCGTGGTTTCGACTTCACTAGAAATCTGAGTATTAAAGCTCTAAAGATATAATATATGATAATGTCATCATATCTTTAATGTGTTCATTTCGCAAAACGACTTCATAACTGTCTAACACCCAATTTAATAAAATTTTGTTGGAAATACAGTGCTCAGTGCCGTAGCTTTGAGTTTCGTCACGTACATGATGTTACGCCATAATCACTTTAATGCTCATGATTATGGCGTGTTAGTAGTCATCGAAATATCGATTATTGCCTTTTTATCGATTATTGCGAAAATCGAGTATTGCCTTGATGAAACTAATAGGCTAACAATTCAGCTGTTATTGAGATAAGAGCCTAATTCGCTAAAACTTTATAAATATGTTGAAGGGTAAAAAAGATATTTTAAAGGATGGATAAATTAGATATCATGCTGTCTTGTGACTACGAAATTTAATTCCTGGGACAACTAGGAGACAACTATCGTCACAATTGCTGGTTACGTACTAGGGCGTCAGAACACATCCTTCCTAAATTTGTCAGAAAAATGTTAAAGATAGTCTGCAGTAAATAAAAAGAGATAAACAGATGTAAGCCAGTGAGTGAACATAACCATTATTTAAATTTTTAAAGTAAATTAAAGTGGCAGCTTACCTATATACGAGCGTCCTAATGATTGTTACAAGCCTTCTCTCACTATTAAGAGAAATATTAAACAAGAAGATTTGATTGCTCCAGTATGCATTAGAGGACTTCACATTTTCTCGAAATAGTTCATTTCTGAAACAAGCAGATTTCATGGAGATTTTAATAGCTCAGCGGTAACATTTACCACGTAAATCCGCACTTTATTGTAAATAACAATTTCATTGGTTCGATTTTGGGTTGATCGTGTAATATTTAATTTAATTGGAGCGCTTAGATTTCGAGGTAAAATGGTCTTACAATTGACTTTGAGATTCAAAACGTTAAAAAAGTTGTTTTTTTTTTTAAATTAATTTAACTTGACATTATTTTAATAGGATAAGTAAACGATATCGTGATATATGAGTACCTACACAATTATATTCAAATATTTTATAACAATATTTAGGATTTTTTAGGACCGAAGTTATTGTGCTAACATAATTTAGACCGAGTTTTTGTCATTTTGGTCAGTCTCAACAGAGACTAGCCACCTACACAGGACATGATTATATTGTACGAATGTGTATGCTAGTAAAAGTGCCTTCTTTATTCTCTCACTCGGAGAGTTCAATGTGACGGCAATCCGACACGATTGAAGAAAAATTAGGCGCAGGTACATCGGCTTTACGTGCTTTCTAAGACTCGGTGGTGAAACACCGTCAACTTCTTCACTCTGGACTGCTACTGAGAATTTCTTGACAGAAAAACCAAATAACTGATTTTGCCTTGACCCGGGATTTGTACTCGGCACCACTTCAATAGCAGTCGCGCTTACGACAACTAGACCAATGAGGCAGTCAAATGATAAGTAATATGTGTTGTGATAATATGTGTATGATATCGCAATATTTGAATATGCAATACGCAAAAATATTTTAATAAGATTTAGCGTTTCTTATATTTAAGTGCCTTGGAATATAACTCATTATGTTAATAAGCGAGTGTAGAAGCTATAAATATTTTTTGCGTTAGCCACATATGTAAATACCTTTATGGTGACAACAATAATATACCATCGCTCTACTAAGCTACGAGCTATTTACATTACGTCATTTATTACCCTTTACGAAACGTTAACGCTTTGACGACAAACATTAATTTAGAGTTTTAAATGTACACTATATGTATCCTTGTAGTGTTAATATAAATAATTTAACATGTAAGTTCTAATTTAATACAGGCGCAATTTTTAGTTTTCATAAATTCTTTTGAAAATATGATTTAGCAAAAAACACGATCTCTTTGGAGATATGCCAGTACGATCGTTCCCTATTTAAGATTCTCACATGTAAGGTATTTGTGACTAAAACTCATAAAAAGTCCTAGTAATAATGCAGTTTGGATAGTGTAGTTTGGACCAGGCCTATGTAGTTGTGGTTTAATTTTTGTTTCCTCGTGAGCGAGTAGTTTTACTTAATTTTACACTGTAATCATCCTTCATAGCCTCCTACCAATCAATACTCTGGGGAGGATAAATGAATGCACGTGGCTAAGGCCCATGTTACCATCTGACCTACCACGGCTTAGAGCCGTGGTAGCTCAGATGGTTAGCGTTTGCTGTAAGTTTCACAGTACGCGAGAAACCCGGGTTCGATGCCCGCCTGTACCTATGAAATTGTTAATTGCAATTTTAAGTGCTGATTTACCACGTGCTCGGCAGTGAGGGAAAACATCGTGAGGAAACCTGCATGTCTGACAAATAAGAAAAAATTAATATTTCGACGACATGTGAAGTTCGCCAACACGCATTGGGCCAGCGCGGCGGACCTTTCCTTGCCCTAAAACCGTCTCAGAAATGAGAGGAGGCCTGTACCCAGCAGTGGGACGTGTATATAGGCTGTAACTTTAGGCCTTTGTTGGCCGCGACGGGCAGCAATACTTACTTATCTTCACGCACAATCCCTGACGGGGTAGCCAGAGAGAACAGATCGCCAAGTGTCACGATCCTTACATATCTCTTTCGCTTCTTTCAGATTCATTATCTTCTTCATACATGCACGTCTAGGTATCCGAGTACTCTTGACCCTACCCTCTTCGAGCAATTTGCTCACATGGTCTTCGAAAGTTAGTCTCGGTCTACCTCGACACCTTTTAATATTAACTTTCGCGCTATATATTTTCTTCACCATTCGGTCTTCACTCATTCGCTCAACGTGCCCAAACCACCGAAGCACGCCCTTATCAATTTTTGTGATAAGGTCATCTTTCAAACCTGCCATATTGCGAATCTCTTCGTTTCGCTTTCGGTCGGCCATAGTAACGCCGCACATTTTACGAAGAGATCGCATCTCCACTGCATTCAACTTACTTCTATGCTTCTTCTGGCATACCCAGGTTTCGCTGCCATAAAACAAAGTCGGTACCAACACTGCGTTATGTATTGCAAGGCGTGCACCCTTCGCTACGCCTTGCCTTTTGACTAACGCAGTCAGGGCACCATTGACTTTGTTCTTAGCAGCGACACGCCTGTCCACATCTAAATCACATCTTCCATCCCGGCTAAAAGCACTCCCCAAGTATACAATTTCATTTACCTGTTCTAGACATTCCTGATTTACCCATATTTCACACTTCGTTCTCTCTTCGCCCCTTTCAAATACCAGAACCTTAGTTTTATTAGCATTCAAACGGAGACCTTTAATTTCACATTCCTCTTTCATACACGTGACTAATGCCTGCAGTTCTGCCTCTGATGGTGCAATAAGCACTGCATCATCAGCATACAGCAGACAATTTACTTTAATGTCACTCAATTTCACACCCATACGGCTATCTTTCAGCTTCTGTAAACAGCTGTCGAGATACAGTATGAACAGCCAGGAAGACATGACAAAACCCTGTTTTACGCCCGTTTGGACGCTAAACATGGGTGATAGGTCATGCCCTACCCGCACACAGACTTTACAGTCACAGTAAAGTGACTGCACAGCCCTTAGCAATCTACCATCCACACCATACCCCGGCAACAGTTCCCACATTTTCTTCCTTACGACCTTATCAAATGCTTTCTCAAGATCCACAAAAGCACAGAAAATCTTCTGGTTAACAGCCAGAAGCTTTTCCGTGATCATACGGAGAGAAAACATTTGATCCGTGCATCCTCTTCCAGGTCTAAATCCGCATTGTGCCTCCCATAGAAATCTTTCCGATTTCTCTTGCATCCTACGTGTCAAAACCTTCGAGTAAACTTTACTTGCTAAACTGGTCAAGCTGATCGCCCGATAGCACCCGCAGTCAAAATGTGAACCTTTACCTTTATATAAAGGCACAATGACTGCGGATCGCCAATCATCCGGGACATCCCCCGTCCGCCAGCACAAATTGCACAGCAGATGAAAGCCGTCCCAGACGCGAGGCCCACCATACTTGACCATTTCAGCAGTAACTCTGTCTAGTCCCGCAGCCTTACCACATTTCAAACTTCGAATCGCATGTTCAATCTCTTTCATACTGATGACCTCAGTGTCATCGAGGTCCGGGTCTGGCGTGCCAGTCACGGCGTCATCCCCGGATCCCTCACTAAGATCATCACACGCATACATTTCTCTATATAATTCGCTCCATCGCTGCATGACGTTCGATTTTTCTGAGAGGACGTCATTAGTTCTCGAAAGCACTTTGTTCATTCTTAAGGCCGTCGCACCACTTCGGGTCCTTCCAACCTCTTTCCAGAAGAGTTTGGAGTTCTCCTTAAAGTTGTGCGACAACCTTTCATCCGCTTCCATTCTACACCTTTCACGCACTTCCTCAATCAATGCTTTCGTGTGAACTTTCTGCAGCTTATATCTTTCTTTCATCTTCTCTCTCATATCCTTATCATTACTAGAGGCCAAGTAGTCTAACCATGCTTTCTTCTTCTTCTTTACAGCTTCTTTCACTTCATCATTCCACCATGCATCTCTTCTTTTACTACTGCCTCTTTTTATTGTTCCACACACTTCTTCCGCTGCACTTACCATTCCATCTCTAAGGTTCTGCCATGTTCTTTCTACACATTCGTTTCTGCCATCGATGGTGTCAAGCTTTTCGGCTATCCTCGCATGATATTTGTCCCTAGTATCCGCTTCCTGAAGCTTCCAGCTTCGGATGCGACAGACCGACTGTGGTTCTGTCACTGTCGTCCGGTAGCGCCAACCCGCGAACAGACCCCTAAATCTAGTAATCACTAGATAGTGATCCGTTCCCAGGTCAGCACCCCTGAACACTCGCGTATCCATAACCTGTTTTCGCAGTCGGTCATCCACCAGGAACAAATCGATCATACTTCTCTCATTCTTTCTTTCTCTAGTATACATATGGATTTTCTTGTGATTAAACATAGTGTTTGTCACAAGAAGACCCTTTTCCTTGCATACCGCCAGTATAAGCTTGCCAGCATCATTAACCCTTTTATCGCCAAACTTTCCAAGTACCGACTCGTACCCTGGTCGAGCGGTACCAACCCATCCATTCAAATCACCACATACAACAATCCTTTCGTTTCCCTTAGCCAAATCTAGAACTTCTCTTACATTCTCCCAAAACTCTTCTAGCTCAGCCCTGGACGACGAAGCCACCGGCGCATAAACAGCCAAAAGGAATAACTTCGTCAGTCCCAATTTAAAGCGAACCCAGAGAAGTCTTGAGTTCACAAACTTATATACAGTCATAACATCGACCAACCGAGAAGACAGCAGCACCCCCACTCCCTGGCAGGCGTTCTCGCTCTCCGGGACTCCGGACCATAGAGCAAACGCCCCGCCAGGGAGCTCTTCAGTACCACTGCCCTTCCGTTTGGTCTCCGACATACACATGACATCTAATTCTCTTTCTTTCATTATTTCGATCAACTCATTCGTCTTATCTCTCATGCCTCCTCTAACATTCCACGTGCCAACTCTGCACTCCGTCCTCCACCTTCCGCCATGTCGGGCTGTGCGTGACGGGTGGCGGTCCCCATCGCCGCTTTGCGCGCTGCATTCCACACCAACGGGGACGAGCTGGTGTGCGTCGCCTTGGGGGGACGCCCTAACCCTCGTTGACATGGGTGCGCAGCTGAGTAGAATTGCAGCCCTGAAAAGGGCTGGCAGGGGTCGCGACGAGCACGCTTCTACAATGACTGCAATTATAATAATTATGTACCTCCCATCCTCCTAAAGGTTTTGATGATCCTAAAACTTATGATATAACAACCAATGAGGGAAATTATAGGTTATGTCTGACTCACACAGACTAAAACCCCATCGTGTTTCATTAAAAACCAAGAAACGGGTAGGTGGAGAAGAAACTCCTCACGTCTTAGTTTAAGATCACGCATCCGAAGTCTCCTTGGAGTGACTTTCTCATTTTTGGTTAACACTGGTGACATAGTCAAGGTGATATAAATATAAAAAAAATATATTTTTTATTTTGAAAACAAGTAAACTCTAAAAGTAGAGCAGCCCGACTTCCCTTAGATGGGTACAGATTTTTCACATTTTAAAAGCGATATGGGACAGGAAAAAGTCCACGTGTTGCTCCAGTTTGGATTTGCGGATTTTACACTCTTATTTTTGTCAAATTGTTTCTCGCAGTTCCAACCAAGAACTAAAATAAGTATATTATTAAAATGCTCATAAGATGAATAGTATATTTAATTTAAAATTAATATTTAAATTAATGCCATTTCTTTTTTGGAAAAAGAAACCTCAGAACGCGCCTTCGCAGAATCTCCATTGAATATGTTTGTATTATGTTTAAATTTGTCACGGAAATTTAATCATATTTATCACCATCAGTCAGTTTTTGACATGGAAGAAAGTTTCAAAGTTTTTGGGTAACTACGACGCTTCGCTACCTTTGTGACAGAAATTGCCCTTAAGCAAAAAGGGGCTTTGTATTTACTCGTCTGATTGAAAGCTGAATTTCAAAATCCATGATGTGACGAATTCTAAAGTGGCATCTATAAGCCTTTTATATTATAACACGCTTTTATGTTTTCTCAGTGGTATTAAAGTAAGTATGAAATAGGTTAGTATTTTTACAGTGGTGACGTCTATTTGGGATACATTAATACCTGTAAAAAAACCTATAATACACTATGAATATAATTATGTACAAGTCGCCAATCCGCCTGCAATGCGGGGTGCTTAAAATTTTGAAGGCAAGGATAAAAATAATAAAACTTTAAAAAAAAAAACCGACTTCTCAGTACTAAAAATTAATTTTTAATAAAAGTAAAAGTAACCTTCTAAGAACTTATAAAATTATAATAATTTCATGTTTTGAAATCATTGCTAAGATATAGTGCATAAAAAATCAAATTCTCGGCTTCAGAGTGAGAATTAATTTTTGTCTTTTTAGCCAGCTTAAAAAACAGGAGAAAATTTCTCTCTTTGTTTTTTGTATCTACATATGTTATTACAATATCTTCGTTAATAGTTGTGGACCCATTTTGATAATTTCTTTTTGTACTAAAAAGGTTATACTTCACGAGTAGTTCCATAAATAGTATAGAAAATTCCATCCCTAAGGGTGGCATAATAGGGAATGAAATTATCAATGTAACTATAGAAACGACTTTGAGATTGCAGTATTCCTTAGTCTATTCAAAAGGGTAAAAGTAATTAACTCTTAAAAAACCAAAGTAAAAGACGACTTCAAGATAGATATTCTATATGCACCCAAAAATATTTTATTCAAAAATATTTTATTTTGTCGAGACGATTGTACATAGTTATGCTAGAATCCGATAAGTCGCACTATAGTCAAGTTGTCATTTAGAAAGAAAGAAAAAAAAAGAGTTTAAGTCCTTAGGACTTAAATGACCCATAATAACTATTTATTATGTTGGCTTAGTACCAAAACAGACACAGGTCTGCGGTTGTGGTCGAGCTTTTATTAATTTTATATTTACACTGTAAAACGTCCGGAGTGAATCCGGAGTAAAACTCATCGCGCCACTTACCGGAATAGGCAGAACAATTTCTGCATGGCCAGCTAGTATATTTTATATTACTGAAAGAGAAATATACTGCTCATATATAATTGAATGTGTTATATCGGTTAGATTCGCACGGGATTTCCTTATGTTTTGCATTACCGCAGGCTAAAGCACGACTGTTCGTTGCTTTGCTGTTTCGCTTTGTACTTAACTTCCTTTGTACGAGCTAAGTACCACTAAGTATGGCATTAGGATGTGTAAACTCTTGTCTTAACTTTATAATAGCTTATATACTTTAAAATTTTAAAAGTGCTTAGTAATGTAAAAATTAAATCTGAAATGAAAAAAAATATTTTTTAAATTTCTTTAAAAATAAAGAGTCGTCCAATTTATTTTCACTCATTATTATATATTATGTACATACATCTAGATAAATATATTTGAGTTATGTTATCATTGGTCCCAGTTTTTAAACCAGATCTATTGATAATTGAAGTCGCAGTCAGTTAATCATTCACTAACTCATTAAAGTGCAGACCAAACCATTTGGCCTAGAAAGTTGAAATTTTGCAAAGAGGTTCCCCTTACTATGTACACAAGGATTAAATTATTATTTTTTTTATTTAGAAAATGGCCAAATTTCACGTCTCTAATATATATATAGTTACGAAAAAAAAAGGCAACTTTAAAGCGAAATATGAATCCTCTTATTTCCCTGTCAAAATAGTTATTAGTGAATATAGTTATCTACTTACATGGTCAATTTGTAGTCTCTAAAGTTGCGAAAATCCGGCAATTTTAAAGCGAAAAGGCGGTGTTCCTGTTTATTCAATATCCTATGGGAATTTCGAAAATCCTTCCTTATTCCTTGTTTACATTGTAAAGAAAACCTCTGTGCATGTTAGTGTTGCTTACTACACTACACATCTTAATGTGATTATTTGAAATGACCCGACCAATACGCAGACGAGCGATGAAAAGCAGCAACGGCGCGGAACATTGTATAGTGCTATTGACATTTCGCCTGTCAAGCATGACGAATAAGGCGAATCTTCTCTTCAACGGGATAGTCCAAAGTCCAGAAATAACTTTTAAAACCTGACGACGATGAAGAGAAGTAAGACTTGTGCCTTAAAATGATCGATCCGTATTCCGTTTTAACAAATTAAACTCGATTTTTATTGTTTTAAAAATATACTATTACGAGCACATAGTTTACCTAACGTTAAATGGATGCTGTTCATTTGCTGATATTCCCTTACACTTTTAGGGAAAATTTTCTGATATTAATCTGGTTTAAGCATATCCCAGACAAAACTGTCATTCAAAGTATTATTTTGGGGCCGCACATCAAAATTATGTACCAAGCTAAGCAAAGGAGGGATACAATAATGACTCTCCGGGTCAACCTTTGTTCAGCCTTTCTCTTCAGAAAATGTTTACAAAATTGTCGTAAGAGACGTTAGTGACATTATGCTGCGTCACACGTAATAGAAATTTAATTATAATGTAATGTCAAATTATGTTGTAAAGAATTATTTAATATAATTACATACTAGCCGTATTTAGTAACAAATTAGTGAATAAATATTGCATTTTAAGTTCCAATCTCTTAGCTCTGTTAAAAACTTTATTATTTACTTTTTACTAACACGCTTTTATTATCTCGACCTACATGTATGTATGTAAGTGCGAATTAATGTAATAGAGTTTTATAATTCATTTGTCACTTATTTCCGTCGTATTAAGAACGATGAAAGTATAAAAATTTCATGACTTTTGTCTTCAAGGCTCTAAGATATTGCTTTTAGGGTTTCATCACCACTGTGATTAATATTTTGTTTGGATTTAAGTTTTGTAGTTAAGCACTGGCTTATTTTAAAAGTTTTTATTTAACTTGCAATGTTTTTACGTTTGTTAGGGTATTATCTTATAATTTTTTATACTAATAAGTAAGTATATTATTTCTTGTGACAATGTCACGTATACTCGACTTTGTTACCTGGAGTACATTTTAAACATTACCTTTTAAAATCTGTATCACATTGAAGACTTCAAATCGCAGACAGGATTTACCATAATATTCACTCTTGGTGGTCGCACTAGCGATCGCAGTGCCAGAAAGAAACTTGTAATTTTTAAAATAACAAGTTTCTGATAAAGGTATTTTAAATATGGCGTAAATAAGATGGTTATCAGAAGAAAGCCACATTACCAGCGGAAAAAAACAGTACGTTGTCGTAAATTTAAGAAATATGTATAACGTCCGAAAATTGTAATATTTTTTTTTTATAGGATAAGGGTGACAAACGAGCACACAGTCCACCTGATGGTAAGTGGTTGCTGCGGCTCATAGACATCTATCCTCTATTACAAATCAAAATGTAGATGCGTTGTCACCCGTAAGGACTAAGATGGAATGCCTCATTTCCAGTAAAAAGGGCCTCCGGCCACCTGCACTCACCAAGCGCAACGCAGAGGTAAACCTCTATTTCACGCTGGTTTTCTGTGAGGTCGTGGTACCACCCCGGTTCGAGCCGGCCCATCCATGCGACAGTAAAACTGCCGCGTGGCTCTACCACTGTTAAAATAAATATGTAATATGTAAAGAACACATTAATTTGGTACTCATAAAATTCAATATAATAAATTAATAATGTGAGTAATTGCGGATTTGAATTGAGCATTTAGTGAGCAATTATGTGCACCTATTCATTAATCTGAGCAGTCATACTTCCAAGCCAACTTATTTGTGCTTATTCGGCCGGGGAGGGACCATGCGTCACAGAACATCAGCGTAAACCTACTGAGGTACGTAAAGTCGCTAAAAACCTGAGATTTTTTTACCGATAACGAGTTACTACTTTATAGTCCTCGAAAGTAACAACGAATATGCTTTTTCAAACAACTTCAAAAAAAGTAGGAGGTTAAAATTCTACTGTATGTATTGAGCGCGATATGTTCGTCAAAAGTTAACCGATTCTTATTATAATTATAATTTTGAACAGGTTATATTCAGAGGTGGTCCCGTAAAAATTTTAAAAAAAAATTCCGCCCCCAAGGGCGATTGATACAGGCGATGAAGATTTTAATGGAACTATTTATACAACATTGAGATTGTGATATTCCTCAGTGCGTTCAAAAGGCTAAAAATATTTTGATGAAGAGTAAATGTAAAAAAATATAATTTCACATGCTTATTCGGGGCTTTATCTATCTTTTTATACTGTAATAGCGGTGTATTGGGTCCACTATAAACAGACTCCGAGTGGTTTAGTGGCGAATAATTAAAACTATCTTTCAGCCCGCAGTACACTTCGCCTACTGGTACAAGGCTGTCACTCGAGAACCATTCTTCCCCATCGGTTGTTGGTTCTTCGAGCTATATGGCCGGCCCGCTGCCACTTCAGCTTACTAATCCGTTGGGCTTTGTCGGTTAGTCTAGTTCTACTGCGGATATCCTCATTTCTAAGTTTATCACGCAAAGAAACCCCGACCATAGCCCTCTCCATAGCTCGCTGAGCGACCTTGAGCTTCCTCATACAGCAGCAACCAGCAGTGAAGGATCTCTCAGATCCTTCACTGCTGGCCACGTTTCAGATCCGTAAATTATCACTGGCAACACGCACTGGTTGTACAATTTCGTTTTCAGGTTTTGAGGTATGTCTAACGAGAAGATGTGCCGTAGTTTCCCGAACGCTGCCCAGCCGAGTTGAATCCGTCAATTGACCTCTCGGTCGAAGTTGGACTTACCTAGTCGGACTATTTGTCCCAGGTAAACATACTCGTCAACAACTTCGAGCTTAGTGTTCCCAACAACTACCGGCATAGGTGTGAGATGGATGTTAAACATGATTTTTGTTTTGTCCATGTTCATCTTAAGACCTATCCTTTGGGAGACACTATTGAGGTCATTGAGCATAGTGCTTAGGTCCTCCAGCGATTCTGCCATAAGGACTATATCGTCGGCAAATCGAAGGTGAGTGATGTACTCGCCATTGATGTTAATATCGCATCCTTTTCAATCCAGTAGCTTTAAAACGTCTCTCAGTAGCCGGGGATAATTAGGAAATAAATGTTTTCTTCAGACCTTTGCCTTCTGCGTTATGGTAGCAGCAGGGTATACATTATTTATTGCTGTTTAGGGTTGATTAGCCTGGCTGCTACAATAGGATAGGGTGACAAACGAGCACATAGTCCAAGTGGTGCTGTGGCCCATAGACATCTACATACAGTTGTTGGAAGTCGGCTTTAATTTTTTATTAAAGGTAAATTTTAATTCCTACTCAAGAATAGGTGCAGATGTCTGGACCGCAGCATCTACTTAGAAAGGTTATTATATAAACGCCGTAAGTTTCTCAGTGCGTGAGCTACCCGGGTTTGATCCCCGCCGGCACCAATGAAATTGGGATATGCATATTTAAGTGCTGATTTACCACGTGCTCGGCGGTGAAGGAAAACATCATGAGGAGTTTATTAAATACATTTAGATTTAAATTTTTCCGGTGATCTAAACGTGTCAACCAATGTTGTCGAAAGAAAATAACTAGATTGAATGTGCACTGTTACCGCGATATCTAAAACATAATCCAATCAAACTATCTGCTAAAAATAAAAAAAAAAACATTTTAAAGATCCCAGAGTCCCAGAATGCCTGGCCGTATAATTCATAGAACTTTTCGGTTGTATTGTTGCGCACCACTCTTAATGTCTTGTACATGGCAACACTAGTTACCACTAGCGCCCTCTAGTATCGAGTAGCAGAACTAGGAGAGTCAAGATCCTTCTAGAAATTTAGGGTCCGATATGTACTCGAACATACTGGATGTTTCTACAGTTGAAGGTTCTGGAAACTATCTGAGTCCCTATATAAGGCCGGTATAGACCACAAACGGCAGTTTTTAATTGTCTAGACATATGTCATCCATCTCCAATTAAAAAATTTCACACTCCATGCAAAGTTCGTTCGCTCAGATATAATATTGCTTACATTAAATTGTAACTCTTGGGAAAGTTTTTTTTTTCTCTCTTACTTTTTTTACTCACCTGATGGTAAGTGACTACCGCCGCCCACGAACAACCGCAACATCAGGGGAATTGCAGAAGCGTTGCCGGCCTTTTAAAAAGGAGTAGGCTCTTTTCTTGAAGGTCCCTAAGTGTATCGGTCCGGAAAAATCGCTGGTGGAAGTTGTGCGAGGAAGAAAACATCTTCTTAATCGCACAGTGGTGGACCGCCAATCATCCGAATGGTGTGGATGGTATCAGGAGTTCTGCCGCGATGTGCGTTCGTGAAATTTGGCAGGTGGGATTAAACCGAACAATTCCTCAGAGCACTCCCCGTGGTAAATGCGAAAGAAAATGCAAAGAGATGCAACATCTCTTCGCAGCGCCAATGAGTCGAGCCGATCGGAAAGGACTCGGTCGTCGACGATTCGAACCGCTCTGCGCTGGATTCGGTCAAGTGGAAGGAGCTGGCACTGGGGAGCCCCAGCCCAGAGATGGGAACAGTATTCCATGTGAGGCAACCTGCGCCTTGTAAAGTTGCAGGCGTTGAGCCGGCATGAAATACTGTCCCGCTCTGCTGAGCACACCAAGCTTTTTAGAGGCCAATTTGGTCTTTTCTTCCAAGTGACCACGAAACTGCACGTCATTCGATATGTCGACGCCGAGGATTCCGATACTGGCTGCGGCAACAAGGGGAGTACCTTGAAACTGAGGAGATACGACAAAGGGGTTCTTTTTAGCGGTAAACGCGTAAACAAGTATCGACAATGACTATTACTTGTGAGTTTCTTGCCTCTTCTTCTCGCAAGTTCTCCTGCAGTAGCAACTGATCTTGCGATGGTGTAACTATCTTGACTTTCGAAAGTATTTTAAGAGGCCAATTTTGAATTAAATTATTTTGTCAGTGACTTTGTCTTTCACTACTAGAAACACGCGGGTGCTCCCTGAGGATTGCCCGTAATCGGCACACGTGGCATAATATGAATTGGCTTATTACCATGCTGGCCGGATGAGGAAGCTCAAGATCACTCAGCGAGCTATGGAGAGGGCTATGCTTGAAGTTTCTAGTGATAAACTTAGAAATGAGGATATACGTAGTAGAACCAGAGCGACCGACATAGCCCAACGAAAATAGTAAGCTGAAGTGGCAATGGGCCAGCCATATAGCTCGAAGAACCGACAGCCGATGGGGAAAAAAGGTTCTCGAGTGGTGGCCTCGTACCGGCGGACGAAGTGTTGGGCGTCCCCCCACTAGATGGAGTGACGACCTGGTAAGATATGCAGGAAGTCGATGGATGCAGGTGGCTCAGGACCGTGCTTTGTGGCATTCCTTGGGGAAGGCCTATGTTCAGCAATGGACTTGTGAAGGGCTGTAATGATGATGATGATGATATTACCATACTCCTCGCTGTTTATTAAAACCTGAATATTTCAAGGTTTGGAATAAACCTTTTCAAATGCTACAGAATTTAATATATAATTCATTTATCAAATTTTCGATATCGACGAAGAAAATATTTGATATCAGTATTATTTTAAATATACTACTTCATTATTAGCTATTTAAAACCCGAAATTACGCACTCAAATATCGTAGTGGCTGTCATCGACTGAGAATATTAAGTACAAATTTTCCCTTATGAAATATTGAAAGAATTTAATGGTATAAAGAAACTCGGGAAAGAAGAAACTTTTTTTTCTGTCGAATTACAATCCACTTATCCCTACCAAAAGGTGAATCTCCGTAGTGAAACTTTGCTAAGGTTCTATATTTTATTACTATTCTCTTGAATAAAGTTATAGGCAAATATTTTGACAGCTTTATTGCTATAGCTTAATGTCTCGAGTAATTTTTTAAGAAACATTTGCACTTATATTCGTATAAACCATTTTTATAACATATGAAAGCACTTGTCTTTTCTTTCGGGCTACATTTTTCGTAACAATGCAACAACATAAACAATGAAGTTCGTGTTGATTTTTGTTTCATAGTTTTTTAAACATTTCGTTTGTTCATTTATTAATATCAAATGTCCACTTCTAAACAGAAACCTTCCACATAGGGGGAATACTTGCCATAGATGCTTTGGCAGATGAGTTGACAACCCATGGGATGATATGGGGTAGTGGATTTTATATTATGCCGTTACTACACACAGTTACTATTAATTTATATATTTCTCATACATTGGTTAAATAACTATACCACTGTATATAATAATAAAAATATCTGTGGCTGTCAATTCACATTCCAAGCATGGCAACAATAGCATATTGCTCCTATGAGACAATATCAGGGAGGCCTTAATTCATCCGTGAACTTATGATAGGCTACAAGGAACGAAAACAATACTTCTCTATTATTCGGATAGATTCACTCGTCTTCAAAATTTTGAATCTAATATTTTACTTGGTGGTAGAAAACTTTTTCTGCCTAGGAGTCTGTTGTCAACGTGGAACAATGTTCCCTAAAATGAATAGTCAGTTTCAACTTACAGTCATGCATTGCGTAGTAAAAGTATAAATATAATATCATACAAGTAAAATGAATTAAATGTAATGATTGCTTGTTTTAATTTAGAATAATGTGTTACGTCTGTATGATCATACGGCACATGATAACGATAAATTAAAACAGATTGCTATAAATGCTAGAAAAAGTAGTAATATATACTAGACAAAGATAGCTATAAGTGTTAGAAAGGGATACGAACGGATTCATTTTTTTTTGCATCCAGAAGCACTTGAAAAGGGCTATCCTCCGTAAAGCGAGCAAGGGAGGTGTTGAATGCTCTAAGCATACCACGACAGCCGGCTGTCGTGGTTATGTGAGACTCACTGCGACTAACCTAACCTAACCTAAGTGCCTACCCACTAAACACCACCTGTGAGACTGGTATTGGCATATGAGGCCTTTCTGCCGAATCGGAAGCTTTAGAATCTTTAGAGAAAAGGGGGCGCAGGCGCCGACGAACCGCTGAGGGGGAGCCTAACTAATGCAAATTATGAAGAGTCGGCCTGAGGCAGGCGGTAGTTCAGGTCAGTCGAAAGTTTGTTTGGCGGGTCCGAGAGAGAGTTTCTCGGTCTTCGGACTCTATAGCGAGAGGGGAGTGGGGCTGTATAGGAAACTGCCTCACGAATGAAGTGATTAGAGTGAGACTCTGAGGATTTTAAAAAGTTCTCAGAGAGTGTTTTTAGAAATTGTCGAATTGTAGGGACCTCTAAGTCTCGATGGAGGTCGGCGTTACGAACAGAAGTAGTTTTGAACTAATTGGAGTTCGTTAATGATTTTGGGATTAGCGTGGGCAAATATGGGGCCCGCGTAAGTCATGATTGGTCGTATACAGATCTTATAAAGGGTTCGCTTGTTGCGGAGGGACATTTTACCGTGTCGGCCTAGCATATTGTTGAGCCTACTCAGATAGAAAAGTGCGTTGCGGGTTACACTTTTGACATGAGGCCTGAAGGTGAACCTCGTGTCAAGGGTGACACCTAAATATTTGGCGGTCGTATGCCAGGAAACAGGGGTTCCTAGCATACGGATTGGCGGAATGTTATAGAGGCGGCGTCGTTTATGATCGAAGTGAACGGTTGAGGTCTTCTCCGGGTTTACATCGATGCGCCATTTTTGGAACTAAGCTCCTAAGTCATCAACTGAGATTTGGATCTTGTTCCGTATGAAAGGTAGTGAGATACCTTTACGAAAGTGGGCAGTGTCTTCTGCGAAAAGGGAGAGCTGAACACCTTACTACGGGATGGGAATGTCGTTGGTGAACAGGATATATAGGAGAGGGGCAAGCACTGAGACTTGAGGGACACCAGCTTTGATGGGGCGCTGTGAGAGCGTGCCTTCGTGTCTAAAATGAAAAGTACGATTCTTTACGTAGGAGGCCCCGAGACGAACAAGACGATCAGTGAGGCCTATTCTGTAAAGTTTGTAGATAAGGCCTTCGTGCCACACTCTATCAAACGCTTTTGCAATGTTGAAAAAGACCGCAATGGTCTTATGACGACGAGGATAGAAACCGCCGAGGATATATTCGACAATACGGTGAACTTGTTGGGGTCAAAAATGTTTCGGTCGGAAACCAAATTGGTGGGAATGACAAGAGGGTCACCGTCTGTGAGAAACAGATGGAGCTTCATGCTAGTAAGGATGACTCGTTCGAAGAGAAGAGAAGACAGAGACTTATGGGACGATGACTGGATGGGAGTTTGAGAGGGTTTCCTGACTTGGGGATAACAATGACAGTTGCCTCTTTCCACGTAGTGGGAAAGTAACTGAGATAGAAGCAGGCGTTGAAGATAATAGCTAAAAAGGTTAACACCTGCTCAGGGAAATATTTAAGGGCTTGGTTGTAGATGCCAACCGCGCCCGGAGCCTGTTTGGGCTTCAGTCCTTTGATGAGGGATGCAATCTCATCATTGGATACAGTGATAGGGTCAGAGGCTGTGGGGGGTGAGTTCCGGCGGCGGACCTCATCTTCCACTGTCTGGATGTGGGAGGAGTCGGAGAGCATTGTGCGGCAATACTGTCTGCAAAGCACTCAGCCTTTTCCTCGTCCTCGAAGGCAACCATACTGTCGGGACAGGAGAGAGGGGGAGTTTGGGTGATAGCGTCTATGCGGAGGGCTCTCGCCATCTGATAGGTCACTGTATGAGAGGGAGAGATATTCTCCATGAGCTTACTCTTTCGAGGTCTCGAAGTTCGGAGAGGCGAAAATGGACTTCTCGTTGAAGACGATTGGCCGTACGCCTATAGTAGGGGGTGGGATAGATTGTTGCTCTCCGAAAAGCAGATCTCTTGGCTTTCATTAGGTTGCTAATATGTAGGGTAAGACCATCATTATTAGCAACCGGAACCGACCCTTTCATTCTCCTTAAGGGAGGATTTTATAAGGGTGGAGAAAGAATCGACCGCGGTGTCGATTTTAGCGGGACTGTCGAAGTCCGACGAGAGGGAGATGGAAGAGTCCTGTGAGTCCATAGATTTAGCTAGGAACTCCTTGTAGCCCTTCCAGTTAGTGAAGGTTTTCGTGGAGGGGGTTGAGGGAGGTGGCTGATGGCCAAAAATGAGGGAGACCGGTCGGTGATCGGATCCTAGATCGTCTAGAGTCTCGATTGCCCTGAGCTTGAGGGGAAACTCCTTTAACTAGCGCAAAGTCTAGCACGTCGAGAGCGTGGTCGGTGTTGTCGGGATAATAAGTGACACTGTTTCTTGCCACTCTGTGAAGTAGAAAGGCAGGTCCATTCAGTATGCTTGGAGTAAAAATCTTCAAACAAATAATGACTGAGTTGCCTAAAGATAAGATAGCCTCAAAATATTTTTTGAGCGGGAAGGTTCCACTGGGGATATAGCAGGAGGCTATGACGATGGATTGATGTCAGTCATGGCTAGACTGCATACCATGGCTTCCATGTTGGTAAGCTGCGGAGTAGGGATGTGAGAGCAATGAAGTCTCTTCTTTTAGTAAATGGCAGTACCGCCGCTAGAGCATCCGCGGAGGGTCGACCTTTTTGGGGCCCAGGGGAAAACTGGTGGCTGTGTAGGTATGGAGAAGCCTGGAGAGAGCCGAAGAGGACTCTGAGGGGGCCTTCGGGGTCCCTGAGAGGGTCGAGAGGGGCCCTGAAGGGGCTGGGAAAGGCCCTGACGGGGCATTCTTGAAGGGAGGGCCGGGAATGACCTGTCATTGACCGGCGGTGGGTTTGTCTGCTGGGACGAGGGTGAGGTGCGCAACAGCAGCCTCTATAACTAGCCCGGTGGCCTGAATGCTGGCACAGGATGCACGCGGGTGGGGATTCGTCGTTTTGTGGCCGAGGTCACTCTTTCGAGTTATGCGGATCTAGGCACTTAACGCATCTGGGTGGAGCAGAGCAGTTGGCCGCCGCATGCCCATAAAGTTGGCAGAGGTGGCACTGCGCCGGGAAACTGCGTTTGTGTGGGGGCTCAACCCTTACTCTCGATAGGCCGCACACTGTGCGTACCTGCCGGAAGATGACTATAGCCTCCGGCACGTTAGTGAGGATTACAAGGGTAAGCGGTAACCTCTTGCCTTTGTTGCTGTACATTTTGTGCACGGCTTCAACTGGGAATCCTTGGAACTTAAGGTCCTCAAGGACATCTCGTTGACAGTCTCGATTTTACGCTCTTCAGGAAGAGCGTACGTGTGGTAGGACACACGCTCGGCTGTGAAAAGCCTGGTAAGGAGGCAAAAGTCGTCAATCGACTGAGGGATGATCTTAATGGCCTCACCGAGGCTGGTGGTCTGATCGTACTTGATGCCTTTGTCGTAGCAGGTTTTGGAGAGGCGGGTGAATGACGCCTTGTCTCTGAGAAAGACAGGGGGCAGGACCTGTATTTTGGCCAGGGTGGGAGCGCAGCGTGAGGCTGGCTTGGTCGGCGGGGGGATGTCTAGTGACATTAGGGGGACGTCGGCAGCGGCAAGGGCTGCGAGGCTGGAAACGGCAGCGGGAGCTGCGGGGACACAGGCAGCTGCGGGGGCAGCGGGGTTTGAGGGAGCGGAAGAGGCCGCTGAAACTGGAGGGGTGCGATTTTTAGCGGCGCGTTTACCGCCGAACCTTGAATTCACTTTCCTGAAGGTGTTTTCCTTCACTGTTCCGTCGGAATCCGCGGAGCAGCTACCGAATGAATGGTCTGTGTGGGTTGCTGTCCTCTTCCGGGAGGACGAGGTTACGGACGCGGAATCCAAGCACTCCATGGAGTTGGATTTGGGGAACGAGGTTGAGTCGGTCTGCGGGGCAGCCGAAGGGGCCGCCGAGCAGGACACGACGGGGGCCGGTGGGGGACATGCCTGAGGGGCAAGGGAGGCGAGAATAGCGGCGAGAGCCGTCTCGTCCAGATTTGGGCCCAGACCAAGAGATTGATTTAGGGCGGCGACGAATGTACTGAATAGGTTCAGTGTGAACATGTTGGGAGGGCGGGGGACGTTCTAAGACTGTTAAAAATTTATTTAATTTTTACGATGATAGTTCTAAACTAATTAAAAATATTCATATAACATGTGTAGCCGGTGGAAGAAAAAGGGGAGATCTCCCGCCGGGCAAGTTGTTTTTGCCCGGGGAGCGGCCAACGCTCCGAGTGGTAGTTTGGAGCTATTCTATATATACTTCTTTAATTTCGGAACTTTGTTAGCGCGATTTAGGCTTCCATGTGTTTCGCTTGTGGCGCGACGACAGCGCTGCCACACATGTTTCTGTGAATAAGGTGAACCTACCTGCCTTATACTGGATTTTAATTCAAATGTAAAAAATGGTGATTCTTTCAATGAACTTAAAAAAAATAAACTCCCCAAGAATTAGATCGGAAAGTTGTATTTTCGAGTTATCTTTGGAGAAAAATATTTATTGCTATGGACAGTTTCCCCCGGAATTTCTTTTTTAACATGTTCTTAATATAAATAGGTAGATACTTCACTAAGTATATACCTATTTATATTTTATATATTATATAAAATATTTGATGCGGAAATAAAAAACGGGATCAGAAAGTATATAATGGCTGATTTATTGTTCATATAAGTATTACTTTTGACAATTACAAACATTAATTTAATAATTAAATACATTATAAAATTTTATTTTAAAATTCGACTTAAATATGAATGTAAACATAATACTTTAATTAAGTAAACTTGGACGAATCAGTTAAATAATATTGCTCTGTTTAAAGGTCAATATTGTTACGAGCTTGGAGTTCGAGACAATTATAAACTGCCGATTGAATTACCAAAATTGATACTAGTTACAGAACACTAATTACAACTTAAAACCACACTAATAATAAAACACAATTGTACTACTGATCACTTTAGTTCGCTGTTGTATCCATTCGAAGTATTCGCTTGTATCGCCAATTCAATACTGACTCGGTCGCGGTCTATACCGGCCTTATATAGGGCCTCAGGTAGTTTGCAGAACCTTCTACTATAGAAATTTCTAGAATGTTCGAGTACATATCGGTCCCGATCGACTAGTTGTCGATAGTTCTAGAAAATTCTTTCATGGAAATTTCTAGAATGTTCTTGACTCTCCTAGTTCTACCACTAGATACTAGAGGGCGCTAGTGGTAACTACTGTCGCCATGTACCATGTATTAATTGTGGCGCGCAAATGTTTATGAGGCTTCATCATGCTTCATGTTTATATTCTTTCATCTATCCCTGAAAAGTATAAAGTTATAATAAGCTTATTATAATTTTAGCTGCATGAATTTTAAAAACATAATGATATTAAAAGAGTAAAGTGTACCAAGTGTCTGAGGATACAGATGCACGCTCTATTCTCTCAATCTCGGTATATTAGGAAAATGGTCACTCATTCATGGACTGACCGCGGCAAGTGCAACTTAATCTCGCAGATCTATTGATCCGCGCAGCTATTACTTTACCACGAGTACTTCTCTATGACTAACGCTGTAGACGATGAATCACGCTATTTAAACCCTCGGCACAATGTCGTCGGCCATCAAGCGTGAATCTGGCATCAAGCGTTGTGAGTATCAAATACTATGGAATTTATACTATTCTGGCACATTGAACTGCGCTTCTTATGCGCGGGCGTGTAGTGGTGCTACAAGAGCTTTACTAAATATATTATATCTAACTACGCTAAAAGTTTTATCATTGTGATTTGGGAATATAATCCGAAGCTTGGCACAAAACATTGAGGAAATTAGCGTGATGCTATGAATATTGCACTATTGTGACCGTGAGGTCATGTCTGACTCCTTTTATGTCTGTATTTTGTAGTACCTAAACAATGTCAGAATAAATCTTCAAAGAAAATGCCTAAATAACGCATTTTTACACTTGATACAGTATCAAACATTGTGTTGAAATCATTAAACATAATTAAATGAGCAAATGACATTTAAAAAAAATCACAAATATTAAAATTTATAATAAGTAAGTATGACCGCCGGGCCGGTCGACGCCCGCACTCAGCTGATTGCGTTGCAGTGCCTACTAAACCATTCATCACTGTGGCTATTGCACCAAGGCGCCACTTTAAATGACTTTACATTAACTTTTCATATACTTCTTTATTTTGCATAAAACCATTTGATGAACTATTTGATACTGTATCAAGTGTAAAAATGCCTTATTTAGGCATTTTCTTTGAAGATTTATTCTGACATTATTTAGGTACTACAAAATACAGACATAAAAGGAGTCAGACATGACCTCACGGTCACAATAGTGCAATATTCATTAGCATCACGCTAATTTCCCCAATGTTTTCTGCTGAGCTTCGGATTATATTCCCAAGTCACAATGATAAAACTTTTAGCGTAGTTAGATATAATATATTTAGTAAAGCTCTTGTAGCACCACTACACGCACGCCCATAAGAAGCACAGTTCAATTTGCCATAATAGTATAAATTCCATAGTATTTGATACTCACAACGCTTGATGCCAGATTCATGCTTGATGGCCGACGACATTGTGCCGAGGGTTTAAATAGCGTGATTCATCCTATACAGCGTTAGTCATAGAGAAGTACTCGTGGTAAAGTAATAGCTGCGCGGATCAATAGATCTGCGAGATTAAGTTGCACTTGCCGCGGTCAGTCCATGAATGAGTGACCATTTTCTTAATATACCGAGATTGAGAGAATAGAGAGTGCATCTGTATCCTCAGACACTTGGTACACTTTACTCTTTTAATATCATTATGTTTTTAAAATTCATGCAGCTAAAATTATAATAAGCTTATTATAACTTTATACTTTTCAGGGATAGATGAAAGAATATAAACATGAAGCATGATGAAGCCTTATAAACATTTGCGCGCCACAATTAATACATGGTACATGGCGACAGTAGTTACCACTAGCGCCCTCTAGTATCTAGTGGTAGAACTAGGAGAGTCAAGAACATTCTAGAAATTTCCATGGAAGAATTTTCTAGAACTATCGACAACTAGTCGATCGGGACCGATATGTACTCAAACATTCTAGAAATTTCTATACTAGAAGGTTCTGCAAACTACCTGAGGCCCTATATAAGGCCGGTATAGACCGCGACCGAGTCAGTATTGAATTGGCGATACAAGCGAATACTTCGAAGGGATACAACAGCGAACTAAAGTGATCAGTAGTACAATTGTATTTTATTATTAGTGTGGTTTTAAGTTGTAATTAGTGTTCTGTAACTAGTATCAATTTTGGTAATTCAATCGGCAGTTTATAATTGTCTCGAACTCCAAGCTCGTAACAATATTGACCTTTAAACAGAGCAATATTATTTAACTGATTCGTCCAAGTTTACTTAATTAAGGTATTATGTTTACATTCATATTTAAGTCGAATTTTAAAATAAAATTTTATAATGTATTTAATTATTAAATTAATGTTTGTAATTGTCAAAAGTAATACTTATATGAACAATAAATCAGCCATTATATACTTTCTGATCCCGTTTTTTATTTCCCCATCAAATATTTTATATAATATATAAAATATAAATAGGTATATACTTAGTGAAGTATCTACCTATTTATATTAAGAACATGTTAAAAAAGAAATTCCGGGGGAAACTGTCCATAGCAATAAATATTTTTCTCCAAAGATAACTCGAAAATACAACTTTCCGATCTAATTCTTGGGGAGTTTATTTTTTTTAAGTTCATTGAAAGAATCACCATTTTTTACATTTGAATTAAAATCCAGTTTAAGGCAGGTAGGTTCAGCTTATTTCCAGAAACATGTGTGGCGGCGCTGGATCTAAATTACCTCCCTGCGGTACCTCTATGTCAGAGTTCCAACGTATCATCAACAAGGAGGTTCCTAAAACCTTGCGAAGTCTAGACGTGAACAAAGCTAGTTGACCTGATGGTGTATCAGCTATAGTTCTAAAGGTTTGTGCACCTGATTTGTCTCCTGTGTTGGCACGCTTGTTCCGCCTCTCATTCAGGACTGGAATAGTGCCCGAATCTTGGAAGCTGGTAAATGTGCAGCCTGTATCTAAAAAAAGAACCAACCAGGCCAACTATCAGCCAATTTCAACTACCTCCATACTCTGCAAGATTATGGAGCGCATATTAAACTCCCAACTCATGGCATACCTAGAGCGTGTGAGTCTCACACTATGATGCCAATCTCGTGAGATTTAACGCCTCCAAAACACAAGCATTTTTTTAACTGCTAAGAGGAGCCCGTTCACCTTAGCTCCTACTTTCCGGAATGTATCCTTGGAGTACACTGACCACCTTCAGTTGGTAGGGATTGAATTTTCTCCGAACCTAAACTATGGGCGGTTCATTGAGTGCAGAACCAAAGCAGCCACAAGGAAACTTGGTGTCCTGGCAAGGGTGCGGCGGTACTTCACGCTGGGGCAGCTTCTTACCTTATATAAAGCGCATGTCCGGTCGTGCATGGAGTAATGCTGTCACATATGGGTTGGTGCTGCAAAGTGCCACCTGGCAGCATTAAACTCAGTGGAGAGATGTGCTAAGAGTCTCATTGGTGACCTTGATTTGATTGAAACCAATATTGCCAACTACAAGCACAGGCGCAGAGTAGCCAGTCTCTTGGTATTATATAGAATGCATTTCGGTGAGTGTGCGCAGGAATTACACGCTTTAATTCCTCCCTCACCTTTCCACCATAGGACAAACAGACGGTCGGTGGGTCTTCTTCCCTTTGTTGTCGATATTCCACGCATTAGAACCAAAACGGTTTGCTTCGTCTTTTGTAATGGGAACAGCAAAGGAGTGGAATAATTTGCCGGCGTCTATCTTTCCGTCCGAATAAAATCTGGGCGTCTTCGAGGCAAGAGTAAATAGGGTTTTGTTACGATAAGACAGTGCGATTTACCATCTAAGGCTGCATCACCACTTACCACCAGGTGGGATTGTGGTCAAGCAATGGCTTATAATATGTAAAAAAACAAAGATTACTTATTCTGAACCTTCTCTGCATATATGGCTGGATATTGCAAAATAACCCTGTATACTGAAAGTAATAAAAAACTCGTTTTTCAAGTCTTCTCCCAAGCGTAGTAACTACGGCAAAATCCTCGCCATGAGGCAATTATGGTAGTGACGGTGTAAGAATATCCACTACCCCATATCATCCCATAGATGTGCGACAGAGGCAAACTGAACCAGGAGATAGATGGGCAACAACATCTTCCTAATAACAGCGGATTAAAATAAAGAACTGCGGTTGGCAGCCTGCTTGCCCAACATGGCAACCATGGTAAAATCGTCAATTTGAATCAAAATATGGGGAAGGCATAGTGTTCAACTGTAGACTTTGATAGACTATAGTAATGAAATAATATTGATTATTATTATAATTATTTTAGATCAAGAACTATATTTACAAGTCCAAGTCCATTGGACTAGTGAAGGGCTGTAATGAAGATGCTGGAGATTCATTTTATGTTAGTAAATAGCAGACTATAATATTATACACTTTGACAAGTATACTTATAAACTACGTATTGTGTGTTTAGATATTTACTACAATAATTAATAAAGATTTGAAATAAATTAAAATGTGTTATAATATCAAACAAATAAGTACCTTCTATTCAAATAATATATACAATATTTATATATGTATTAACATATTATTAGTACTTTCTTCTTTTCCAATATCCAATCGCTTTTCGTGATTTCTTTTGCTCAGATGTCTTTACGGACTGAATTACCTAGACATCAATTAGGCTGGAAAGTTCTCACGTACATCTCATTTCCGTTTGTCGGACATAGGCTCGTTAAAGGCATAGTCACCTTGCTATATTTCAGTCAATGGTATGGTTACATAACGAACAAAATGAAATTTTTACTGGTTTATTTGAAAGAAAAAAGTAATAAACGATTTGTTTGGCAAACATATCACCGAAATAAGAAAAAGTGCTTACACAAGATATTTAATAGTCGTGCCATGTCAAAAAGGATGCCTGCACGGTTCCACAGTATTAGGTTTCATATGTACCATAAATTACTTCACGAATAGTTATTCGCTATAGACACAAACTGATACATCAACTATGAATAAAATATCAATATTTTTAATAAAACAAGTATCAATTATAATTAATCAATACTTATGATAACCATACTTTGAAGTGAGTTTTTAAAATCACCGTCATTGGTCATTACAGCCCTTCACAAGTCCATTGCTAACCCAAGCCGCCCCAAAGGAATGCCACAAAGCACGGTACTGAGCTACTTGCATCCATTGACTTCCTGAATGTCTTACCAGGTCGTCACTGCATCTAGTGAGGGGCCGCCTCACACTTCGTCCACCGGTACGAGGTTGCTACTCGAGAACCTTTCTTCCCCATCGGTTGTCGGTTCTTTGAGCTATATGGCCGGTCCACTGCTTACTAATCCGTCTGGCTATTTCAGTTACTCTGGTTTTACTACGGATATCCTCATTTCTAGTTTATAACGCAGAGAAACCCCGAGAATAGCCCTTTCCATAGCTCCTATACCTAGCTCATAGACTTTGAGCTTCCTCATACGGCCAGCAGTGAAGGACCACGTTTGAGATCCATAAGTCATCTTGTAGTTTATGTCTGTTGTGGCAACACGCAACATCTGCGTGTTGCCACAACAGACATAAACTTCAAGTAGCATATGCCAAATATTTTTAAGAATCAAAATATAGGCGCATTGCCACCCTCGAGGCCTAATATAAAATACCTTGTTAGCAGTGAAAAGGGTCTCCAGTTCTCTACATTCAGCATAATAAGAAACACAGCAGCATAATACTGTTATTTTACGCTGGTATTTTGTGAGAGCGTGCTCCTTCCCTGGTCAATCGGATCCCAAAATTTAGTACTAGAATGGCTCTGCCATGTTAGATTATAGCATAAACTGTAGTTGTGTCATAAAAGAATAATACTAATCTCATTAAATATACCAGGGCGGCTGAAAAAATCGCGGCCTAGGGTTTTTAACAATGAGTGACTTAACTAGAGCTTGTTACTCATGTCACTAGTTGCAACACTCAATAGTATTAATAGAGCAATCACTTATTAAGTTTGCACTCATAGTTCAACTATTTATTGAACAAAAATAATCACCATGTCAGCCGAATCTGGTAATTTTTATAAAGAAGGGAACTACACCAAAAGACATTTTTGAAGAGATGTCATCAAATCTTCAGGATTTTGCGGCTTCATATACGACGGTGAAAAAATGGGCCCGCATATTTTAAAAAGGATGAGAGAGCTGTGAAGACGACCCTCGCCCGGGCCGCCCTATCACGGTACTAACCGAAGAAAACGTCCGAAAAGTCGAAAAAATAGTTCTGGCCGACCGAAGAATTAAATTGTGGCAGATTGCTGATGAACTGCAGATTAGAAAAGAATAAGTGGGAGAAATTTTACATGAACGATTTATTATGGGAAAAATTAGCGCGCGCTGGGTACCGAAAATGCTCACACCACTCAACAAGCAACGTCGACTCGCAAGTTGCAAATATTTTTTGGAGCTAGTCGGCGATAACAAGGAAGACATTTGGCAACGGATAGTCGATAAAACATGGTTCCGCCAATATGACCTGGAGTCAAAACAAGAGTACATGCAATGGATAAAAAAGGAGAAAGACCGCCGAAGAAATTCGGCGACCAAGCTAATGGCGACTTTTTTGTGGGATAACGAGGGATTTTGCTTATCGACTACCTACCCAGGGAAACTACGATGAATGAACAATATTACGCCAATTTATTGACTCAGGTCCGCGAGGCAACTGTACAGAAACGACGTGGGGAAACTGACGCGCGCAGTGCTCCTTCTGCAAGACAACGCGCCCGTTCACACCGCTCATGTTGCGTTGCAAGCCCTGAAAGACACGGCGTTCTCAGAGATTGAACACCCTTCGTATAGCCTAGACCTAGCAAATTTTTCCTGTTTTCCAATTTAAAAATGGATTTACGGGGCTGGAGATTTACAGATGACAACAAAATGAAAGCTGCGGTTGATCGTCATTTTGAAGAGAAAGATACAGAATATTTTTGGGGGGGTTAAAGGCATTGTATACGAGATGTTAGAAGTATTTCACTTGAGGGGAGATCATATTGAAAAATAAAAAAAACAAACTATATATTTTCTTTCATTAAGTACCTAAGGCCGTGGAGCCGCCCTTGGCAGCTGTTACTTCTTCTTACACCCTAAAATATGATAAGAATATTATAATAAATTACGTTTATTGCTAATGGATTTCACAAGCATCTGCTATCACAAATGCTCAAAAGCAAATTGAGTAATAAATTGACCACTGAAGTAGTTTTAGTTTGAAAATGACTTTTATATTGTCATTTGGGATACTGGTCCGTAATTAAAAAGTCGATTTAGGCCAAACTTATTTATTTTAAGCCACTATTACCCCTTCACATCCGAAGGGATTTTGTATAAAATAAAAATGACAAACGATCATTTATAGACTATAGCCCTGTGGAAATATTGGCTTATAATCTATTTTCGATTGAACAATCAATATAAAATGCATCCTATAGTGCTAAGGTAGAATTCCTCTTTATATTTAATCAACCTTTTAATTAGATAATATAGAAATTTATTTTGCCCTTAACGCATGATGATCTGAAACAAAATGTGGTTTTGAATCGGCTAGACTGGGGAAGAACCATGCTCTCACAGAATACCAGCGTAAAAGACCAGTTTAATCCTGCTCTATTTCATATGGTGAGTGCAAAGAACCGTAGTCCCCTTTTACTAAAAATGGATCTCCGGTTCTAACTACCTCAAAAAAGTCATTATAAAACCTCTTAGCAAGCGGAATGATAAAACAGATATTAAAAATTACAGACCAATTGACAAAATTCCGATATTTTCAAAAATTATAGAGAAACAAATATATAACGCTATGTAAAACTACTTTGAAAAACATAAGTTGTTTTCCATTGAACTAAAAGGGTTTCCAAAGAATACTAAAGTCAATATGGCAAGTTTTCTGATCATCATAGAAAAATAGCATTTGACGCGGTAAACAATTTGAGCCATCCGAGTGTACGCACTACAAGAAAGTTAGTTTGTCAAAAAATATTTTGGCCAGGGATGAACAAAGATATTAATTTAATTAAAGAAGGATGGTTAGCCCGTTTAGGATGCCCAGTTAAAATATCTAGTGATCAGAATAGACAATTCGAAAGCAATTTGTTTGCAAGCTTATTAAAGATTTTCGGTGTAGAGAGACAAAGAACTACTGCATACAACCTGCAAAGTAATGGTATGGTAGAGCGCTAGCATCGTTCGTTGAAAGCTTCACTTACAGCCAGGTTAAATAATTCGTCATAGGTTGATGACTTGCCCACGATAATGTTAGGACTTCGTACTGCACTGAGAAGCGATAAAGCATCAACGCAGCTGAAATGACTTTTGGACATACATTACGGTTACCAGGTGATTTTTATGACGTCACACATTCAGAGGTAAGTAACGATAAAGTTTTCGTAAACAAAATACGTCATTCAATATCTAAATTGAAGCCTATTTTGAAATGTCATAGTAATTTACGATCATTTTTGTCCATGCTGATTTAAAGTCATTTACTCGTTTCGTTTCGTTAGGGATAACATTATCAAACGACCCCTGACACCTCCTTATGATGGTCCATTTAGAATGATTAAACGCTTTGATAAGATGTTTTTAGTATAGTTACAAGATCTTAAAGCTATATATAGTAAGATATTTCGATCGATCGTTTAGAGCCTGCGTATCTGCTGAATGATAATGATGTAACTCCCGTTGTCAACACTAAAGCTATAACGGTAGAGCCAGTAAAACCTTGTAAAGAACCTAGTTGAGAACCCGTTAAAGAAAAAAAAGTCTGTTGTATAGTTAAGCCGCCTGTCAGATTTGTAAATTAAACTACCCGTAGGCCAGTAAGTTTTCTGATCTGTTTGAGTTGCCAAGAAAAATGTATACGTTAAACACTTTTCATAGGACACTTGTAGTTTTTTGTTTGTAATCATGTTAAATGTATAACCAAGCACTGTAGTTTGTGTTGTTGTTCTAAATGTATGTATTTATTGCAGTACCATAATGGTTTAATTGCAGACTCGTACCTTTGATGTAAAGTAATAGTATTTTTATGGAAATTTTTAATGAATATATAGTAATTCTGTGTCAATTTTTTACGTGGCGTTCACTGTGCCGTCATGTCGCCGAGTCAGTGACTGTTTATATTTATTGCAGGGCATGCTTCACAGTGGACTACCTAGGTATATGATATTTTTATTTTGTTCTTTACTGAGACAAAGACAAGCCTAACAATAGGTTTTCACAATTTTTATGTATATATTTATGTTTTCATACGCAACGTTGAAACTTCGCCTTAACAATTATAAAAATAGATTTATATGTATTCGCATTTAATAGTTAATACTAAACGTAAGCGTTTAGTGAAGCTGTGTCATTCGTTTGTATCTATGGCACAGAAAATAAATTGTAGAGGTACGAAAATTGAATAGTAAAAATGACGTATCATTAATTTTTATTTGGTCCAAATATAAGCATAAAAGTAAAATCATTTACAGATTATATTCATTTGCATGTTGTTTTTGAAATTAGAAAAGTCTCATTTTGATTTATAATTATAGCTTGAGGACAAAGCAAAGTGGAAAAATCTAGAAGTCGCCCAAGCCCAAGTGATTAATAGCAATAATAGAATTGTGGAGTCAAAATTGAACCACTTAGCATCATAGCATTAATCGCAGTCATATTGTTAGGGTGCATAGTGTATTAAAACGGCAGTGCCTAAAGTCTACAAGGACATGGCTAAGGAAGCAACTTGTGGTTAGTGGAGGACTGGAACACGCGGTCGTAAAGGTACAATCCGTTCCTCAGCGGTCAACAGTGCAACAATCAAGTATATAATTATTGAGAACGGCTGCGTTATGTTAATAATTTTTAAAGGAAACTAAATTTTTTGTTTTCACCAAACTTGTATTTCTATTTCCGTACGTAAAAAGTATGTTATGTAATAGTAATAATTTGGAATATTTTATGTATCAGAAAGATATATCTTTAAATAGGTACTATCATATATTTACAATGATTTGGAATATGTATTTAATAATTTATATATAGATGTTAAGATTAATTTTATCGTTGCTATGGTTCCTAATTTATGTAATATTGAGTTGATATTCAGTTTGTAATAAATACCAGTTGTCATTGTTAAACAGTATGACGCAATGTATGTATCAACGTTTTAACGAGTACTACTGATATAACAATCCCAAGTATAGAATTTCGTATGTGAGCGTAATGATTTGACTTAGTAGTTTTATCATTTCATACAGGGTATTTTTAATGAAACAAAATTAACACATGGGTTAAGCCTTCGGCAATCGTAAGCGCGGCTGCCTCAGCCAGGACAGCACCCTCTTTCCAGGCTCTGGTGTATTGAAGTGCTGAAGTGTTTGTACAATAAGGGTTACGATGGCTCTCCGAGTAAAGAACCAGAGAACAGGGTGACATTATTTATACGAAACTCTTCACCGCTTTATTGGAAGCCGTTTTCAAGCTATGGACTGAAAAGGATCGGTATTAACGCCAATGGCGAGTACATCACTCACCTTCGATTTGCCGACGATAGAGCCTTATGGCAGAATCGCTGGAGGACCTAAGCACTATGCTCAATGACCTCAAAAGTGTCTCCCAACGGATAGGTCTTAAGATGAACATGGACAAAACAAAGATCATTTGTAATGGTCCATGTCACACCTATGCCGATAGTTATTGGGAGCACTAAGCTCAAAGTTGTTGACGAGTATGTTTACCTGGGACAAATAGTCCAACTAGGTAAGTCCAACTTCAACCGAGAGGTCAATCAACGAATTCAATTTGGCTGGGCAGCGTTCGGGAAATACGACACGTGTCCTCGTCAGTTATACCTCAAAACCTGAAAACTAAACTGTACAACCAGTGCGTGTTGCCAGTGATGACCTATAGAACTGTAAAGTGGTCCTTGACTGTTGTCCATAAAAGCAAGCTCAAGGTCGCTCAGCGGGCTTTTGAGGGGGCTATGGTCGGGTTTTCTCTGCGTGATAAATTTAAAAATGAGGATATCCGCAGTAGAACCAAATTTACCGACATAGCCCAAAGGATCAGTAAGCTGTAGTGGCAATGGGCCGACCATATACCTCGAAGAACCGACAACCGATGGGGAAAAAACTCATACCGGCGGATGAAGTTTAGGGCGTCATCCCAATAGATGGAGTGATGACCTGGTAAAACATGCAGGAAGTCGATGGATGCATTTGGTACGGTCCTGCGCTTTGTGGCATACCTTGGGGAAGGCCTATGTTCAGCAGTGGACTTGTGAATGATATGATGATGATGATGATGATAAGAATTAAAGGCTGATGCTATTTAGCGTATATTATATTTATAATGAATCTGGCAAATAAAAAATACAAAAATAATTTTTCAAATCGGAATGGTAGTTCCAGAGATTAGCGCGTTTTAACAAACAATAAAACTTTTCCGCTTTATTATATTAGTATAAACGTAAAAAAAAAAAACGAAACTCTGTTATAATCCAATTCCTTGTGATCAATTTCCCATTAGTATTTCAATGTTAAAATGTGCTGGAAACGAGTTCTCTTGTGTAAGGGTATCCCGGCGTATAGAATATCACTGAGTAATATTTATCTAAATATTGCAAAGACAAATAATATAGTCGCTTGGGATTTCGAAGATGATAATTTATTTTTTCTATAGTAGCAATCTGGCTGCTAGTTTTGTCATAATAGTAATTTCATTAATGAAAGCTTTTAGCCCACCTCACAATAAGATTCTACCCTATAGACTGCCTTTTATGGAGGAAATTTGCAATAGTTGTCACGCTTGACATGCGGTTTGACAGCCGCAGTTTATTTTATTCAGCTGTGATCGGAAATGCTGTTATCGTTCACCTGGTTCAGTTTCTATCAGTCGGGATAGTATGGGTATTCACCACTACTTCACGGTTATTTACATTCATTTATTTTTATTGCAATCGATAGTTATAGCATATAGATAAAATTTTAAGCTAAAATATATTATGCCTTTTATAGGATCTGTATATATGTCAAGTTATACTTAATTTTTTCAGAAAAAATATAAAGTCTTTACACTGTCCCTTACACTCCTACCCTTACCCATTTATACATTAAAATATTTTACTGAAGACTGTTCAACACCTAAATAGAATATAAAATTTCAATTTAGAACTGAGTCTTATTTAATTTTCTTCGTAGTGAACGAGCAAATTGTCTGTAACAGCAATTCAAATCCCAGTAATTTATTTTCTCTCCTAGATGAAGTAGAAAATCCATTGATGTTACTGATAAATATTTATAGCAACGTTTTGAAAATATTTAATCAGGTACCAAAAGATATTTCTACATAAATTCGAACAATGAAAATAGTATTATTAACAATAAATGTGAATATAACAAGAAATTAAAACGTATTAAGTACATAGACCCCATCTATTAAGCAATCTATGAAGGGATCCTATGTTCAGCAGTCGACTTTTGATAAGTTGTAATGGTAAAATATTAAGGGTAAATGAATAAATAAGACAACAGGAATGTAAATTAAAAAACTATACACGAATTTATATATTATGTATTATTTCTTAATTTAAGTTAATTCAAATCATTATTTTTACAATGTTACTTTTTGATATATTGTGTAAATAAATTGTGTGAAGCATCAGTTCATTAAGCACGTTATTAGTGGCAGTTAACAATATTTTATTCATTATCATCATCATCATTACAGTCCTTCAAAAGTCCACTGCTGAACATAGGCCTTCCCAAAGGAATGCCACAAAGCACGGTCCTGAGCCACCTGCATCCATCGATTCCTGCATGTCTTACCAGGTCGTTACTGTCGTCACGTCATTATGACTGCAAATGTAGTATTTGTATTTTTTTTATTAATATGAAAATTATTTCTTTCTTTAAACAACTTAATTTAGATCAGACAAATATTGAATTATTTATATCTTCTTATTTATGCTATACTTTTATGTCTTCATGATTAACTCACGCGGCTGTCGATTTTACTGCCAACCCCTTTTTTATTATTACTGAGTATGCAAGTTACGTTACAACGTTATACACCGCCGCTGAGCACGTGATTATAAGCGTATGAAATTGCAATTAAACATTTTTGCTAGCATACCTTTTTTGAAATTACGTGGAACGGTATCTTGAAAGAAAATTGTCAATCATATTATTGTTACGAACTTGGGGCTCGAGACAATTAAAAACTGTCGAATGAATTACCAAAATTGACACTTTAATTACAGAACACTATTTAAAACTTAAAACCACACTAATAAAAAAACACAATTGTACTACTGATTACTTTAGCTCGCAATTGTATCGCTTCGAAGTATTTGCTTGTACCGCTAATTCAACACTGACTCAGGTCGTGGTCTATACCAGCCTTATATAAGACCTCATATAATTCCAGAACCTTCTACTGTAGAAACATCTAGAATGTTAGATTACATACCGGTGTCGATAGTTCTAGAAAGTTTTTCCATTGAAATTTCTAAATAGGATCTTGACTCTCCTAGTTCTACTACTCGATACTAGAAAGCGCTAGCGGTAACTAGTGTTGCCATGTACGAGGCATTAATTGTGGCGCGTAACACTGGCCTCTCCTAATACATGCTCGTCCTGAGTATTATCGGCCCCATTATAATGCACCAGTCAATCCACATGGACGATCTAGGAGTACTTCTTGCATTTTTCTGTAAAGGTAGGTTACGGTTATACTGTGTAGGGAATCAGGTGGTATTCCGCTGATCAGGTCTGCAGGCAGCCGTAATTCTTTTCCAAAGTTTAATAAAGCTGGTCTTCCCTGGGTATCCTCCCAGATACCACCTTATTACCCTCTTGCCATGCTTACGATCTTCAGAAAAAGGTTTTCTTGACAATACATCTGCATTGCCATGAGATTTTCCGCTGTGATGTTCGATCAGATAGTCGTATTCCTGCAGTAGTTCAAACTATTTTACAACTTGTACTTCTGGATTTTTGAAATGCAATAGTCATTTCAATGCAGCATGGCAGTTTGTAAGTGAAATTTCTACCCCAGAAGATATTTACTAAACTGTTTTTATATAGGACATGGTGACAAACGAGCACACTAGAAAAGAGGAATTCCATCTTGCTCCTCATGGGTGACAACGCATCTGCTTCTTGAGTCTTTATTGAGGATAGATGTATATATCTATGGGTCACAGTAACCACTTACCATCAGGTGGACTGTGTGCTCGTTTGTCACGATATCCTATAAAAAAAAAAGAAAAAAAAATATCATGTTGCCAAACTTCAACTCCATCTCCTTCTCTCCACGGATAGTTATGCGCTGACCGTTGGCTGTCACCAAATTAATACGTTCTCCATTGTATTACTGTTTATTAGTTTTTAGTTAGTTCATTAGTTACGTCATATTATAGCGTAAGTGACAACTTCATCCGCTGTCTATCGGAAGCTATAAGATATATCCTCTTACGAAACTAACGTAGCATAAACGGTACGATATGGATGATGAATTTTCTTATATAGCTGTGATAAAGTGCATTTTGCTCTGTTTATCATCGTCTCTTTCTTCTTGTTCACCAGCATAATCATCATCATTAACACCACCAGCACCATCGTTATCACTATCATCATTATCACCATCATCATTAACCCATACAAGAGAAAATTTGCCTTATAAGTCACGTGGATTGATCATCGCAGTACTAAACAACTTAGACGATTACTAAACACAATTAAGACGCTGCTGACCGTCATATTTCTGAGTATTTTACGTCTGATGTAAGCGAGATATAAATCCGCCATCTTTAAAAATCATAATTTGTCCCATTGACTTGATAGATATTTTTTTAAATTAAGCTACACATTACAAAATTAACATAGGACTTATTTCTTTTCTGCAATTCAATTTCATGTTCTTAAATAGCTAATTAATGTTACAAGGTTTCATTTTGATAAATGAAATACAAACTCTTTTAAATTACTTAAAAATCTATCCAATCAACTGTTAGCACTCTCATGCATAGAACAAGTTTAAAAGACGAAGGTTTTAAAATTTTACACGAGCGCATAGAAGTTGTAGACACTTATATGCGCTCGAACAATCGTTGTACAATGATGGCGTAGATTGGCTGCGGATGAGTAAATAGTTAAGTCGTTGGTTAATAGGTTGCAACGTATAAGGACAATGTTAACATTTTTCGAAATACTAATCTCAATTGCTCATGGTTCATTAAACTGTTTTACAAAAGATATTCAAACAACCGAATGACGACGAAATTCAATCTAAAGAGGACAAATCTAAATTTCGAAGACTGGTGACGGAAAGCATTAAACTAATGCGAGAGTGACAACCAATTCCTCTGCAGCGTGGTGAGTATTATTAGTAAGTTATTTTCTTGAAAAGACCTGTGTTAAAAGAAGCGGTTGTTCTATGATAGAAATTATTTAAATCTATGATACTAAAACATTTTCACATTTATAACAGTGAAGTTAGAAGTTACGAAACTAAGTGGTCTATTAAGCTTTTTGGGAGTCAGTTTTCACTTTTTATGTGTGTTATTGTAGGACCCTCTTGTGTGGACTAAACAATATTAGAAGTTCGAACTCAATGTCTCTCACAAAATCAATTATAAACTTCAATATTTGTCTTCTCTAAGGGCGGAATTTCTTTTTCAAATCTAAATGAGACCATCTTAGAAATGTGCTTCAGCCTATTAAATAAAAAAAAGATAGTTTAAATTGGTTTACAGTTGGTGAAGATATCGCGTAACATATTATACAAATAAAATATCATAGTATAAATCTCTTTTTGAAGTACAATGTTTGATAATACAATAAAAATTGTAGAGTTATGGTCATAAAACAACTGTAGAAGTAGTAAATAATTACACAAAGCACAATATTTTAATTTTGTTTTTCAAATAAGATATTTTTACAAGTCGTGATATAAATTAAATAATCGGGTATAAAAGAAGATTCTATAGATATAGATAAGATAATATATATTATTAATATATAATTGTTTTATTGATTAAACACATTTATAAATTAACAATATCATAAGCTTAAATACGCATAATACTTAAAAACTTACAGCAATGTTGTTATCACGTATAATTGTGTTTTATTATTGCATTATTTTTATTGACATAAATTTATTTGAATTTGTATTTTTTATCAGACATAGTACTTCTAACTGTAGCATATTGTGTCGGTAGATAATAATAACGGTTTCTACGGCTACCCTGTATTGTAAAAATAAAATGATCGTTTACGGGTTCAGTGTGTTTAAATAAACGTTCCCCGTATTCCTTGAATAGCAAGGACATTACAGTGGCGACGAGTTTATTTTGTGTATTAATAATCGATTAACCAACAGTAGAAGTCACGCGTTAAAATGTCTATCTATGGGAAAGTGCCAGTTTTCGATTGCAAAACAGATGAGTGGGTGGTACACGTAGCACAACTAAACAACTTCTTTATTGCAAATGGAATCGACGATATCACAGATGCTCAAAGAGTGAGAAGACGGGCAATTTTATTGAATAGCATGTCACAAGACTCATATCGCCTTACTCGTGATTTATTGTATCCAAATACGCCTGAATCAACCGATTACAAGGCGATTATTGCTGCGCTTGACGGCCACTTCGACCCAAAAAAGTGTATATACGCTGAAAGACAAAAGTTTTATTCGGCTAAAAAGGACCCTCACGAGTCGATGGTGGAGTATGCTGCTCGTCTTCGTGGACTAGCATCGGCATGTTGTTTTGGTACAGCTCTAGAGATGTGTTTGACGGACCGTTTTGTACTTGGTCTTGACACTGCGTCGGCCCGCGAAAAATTATTTAGAGAAGATCCCAATCAGCTAAAACTAAATAAGGCACTTGAAGTAGCTTGTGCAGTTGAAAGTGCGCAGCGTATTGTTTCCGCTGGCGATTCGGCGGAGTTAATTAAGTCTGAACCTGTGCTATATACGGACTCGCGGCGAAAAGCTACTGCAAGCGGCGGTACACGAGGCGGTCGCGCCCGTGGTGGCGGCGACGGCGGAGCCCCCAGGTGTAGTGTGTGTGGTGCGAGGTCACACGATACCTCCGTATGTGGCTATCGTCATCTGTCGTGCAATTTGTGTGGTGCAAAAGGGCATTTAAAAAGAATGTGTTCTAAGAGATACTACGTACATAACGAGATTACAACCAAAAAGGACAAAATTGTGAAAAAGCAGCATAATGGTATGCAGAATAATTACATTTTGGAAGGTAGTGATAGGGACGAATGTAATGATTTTTCACCAATTAATAATGTTAGAGATATAAATAATGAATCACGTATTAATACTATTTTATGTAAGGAAGAAAAACCGATATCTCTTGAAGTTATAGTGCGAGGTGTTACTCTTAGTATGGAGGTTGATTCCGGTAGTGGGGTATCAGCGCTGCCGGCGCGCATATGGTATATGTATTTCTCGCGAAACTTGTCACTCGGTGAGTCCAATAAAACTTTATATACATACAGTGGTTCTGCTTTAAGGCTATTGGGCATGTGTTACTTACCAGTCACATATAATAATGTAACGCATAATATAAAATTTTATGTTGTTGAAAATGGCCCGGTTCCCTTGCTCGGTAGGGACTTTATGACAAAATTTAATTTCGCTTTTATCTCATTAAATTATTGTTCAGTAGATAAAGAAAAATTTATTTTGTCGAAATATAAAACATTATTTTCTGGTGGGTTGGGCACGTTCAATAAGTATAAGTTAACGCTACACTTAAAAGAAGGTGTCACACCAAAATTTTTTAAAGCTAGGCCGGTGCCTTTTGCGCTCAAAAATAAGGTAAGCGCAGAGTTGGACCGATTAGTGCGCGCTGGCATACTCAAACCGGTTTCTTATTCTAATTACGCGTCACCGATTGTTGCAGTATTAAAGAAAAATAATGACGTACGTATTTTCGGCGATTATTCTATGACGATCAATAAGGCCCTAATAATTGACTCTTATCCATTGCCCAAAATAAGTGAGTTATGTGCATCGTTACACGATTGTCGTTACTTTAGTAGGCTTGATTTATCAAATAGTTATAATCAGTTCCTTCTAGATGATGAGTCACAAAAGTATACATGTATCAATACGCATAAAGGTCTTTTTGTGTATACAAGATTAGTGTTCGGTTTGTCAAATGCGCCAGCTTTGTTTCAGCGTGCTATGGTGCAACTGCTGCAGGGCATAGATGGCGTGGAGTGTTTCCTCGACGACTTGTTAATCGCGGCTCCGACCGCCGAATTACATTGGGAACGTGTCGATTTGGTACTAAGTCGTCTAAGAGACGCCGGGCTAATGCTCCAGCGCTCGAAATGTTCATTCTTCCAAAATAAAATAGAATATTTGGGTTTTGTTATTGATCGTTTTGGCCTTCATAAAAATCCGGATAAAATAAAGGCTATTACACAAGCAAGGGTGCCAGGAAACGTCTGACAATTAAAATCATTTTTGGGGTTAGTTAACTTTTACCGTAGCTTTATACCGCAAGCGGCGGTCATTCTTGAACCATTACATAATTTACTGCGAAAAAATATGAAATGGGAATGGACGGC
Organism: Parnassius mnemosyne; assembly: GCA_963668995.1. Classification (NCBI taxonomy): domain Eukaryota; kingdom Metazoa; phylum Arthropoda; class Insecta; order Lepidoptera; family Papilionidae; genus Parnassius; species Parnassius mnemosyne. Next base: position 12,104,445 of record CAVLGL010000035.1, on the reverse strand, counting down.
GGAACATCAGAAATCGTTCGATGCTATCAAAGACGAGTTATGTTCAAGTCGCGTACTGGCGCACTTTGACCCGCGGCAGCAGCTGGTTCTGACAGTGGATGCGGCCCCCGGCGGGCTAGGCGCGGTGCTCGCGGTGCGCTACCCCGCGGGTGCCGAGCGCCCGATCAGTTACGCTTCACGTGCTCTCACTAAAAGTGAGCGTGGCTATAGTCAAATTATGAAAGAAGCGACTGCCATTATTTATGGAATCAAAAAATTCCATCAATATCTTTATGGCCGCCAGCAACCATTTATTTTGAGAACAGACCACAAGCCCCTCCTTTCTATTTTCTCCCCCGATAAAGGAGTTCCTCATATGTCCGAAGCGAGACTGCAACGGTATGCTTTATTTCTTGCTGCCTATAATTATAAAATTGAGTTCATTAATAGTGAATCTAATGTAGCTGATTATTTGAGTCGGTTTCCCATTGATTGTGATTCGTCGCGGGATACGGCGCACGTAGATGACGTCACCCGTTATGTTAACGCGCTAGCGGCTGCTGGCGCGCCACTGCCCGCTTCATTAGACGAGCTGCGGGCCGCTTTTCATAAAGATAAAGTTCTGTCACTTGTCATGCAATATGTGACCAAATCGTGGCCACGGAAAGTGTCATCAGAACTTTTGCCATATAATAGATGCCAGCATGAATTATATGTTGATAGCGGAGTCCTCATGAGAGGTCACAGAATTGTAGTGCCTACTGTTTATAGGGCTGCTGTGCTACAAGAACTGCATGCTGCGCACTTAGGAGTAATTAAAATGAAAATGATTGCTAGAGAACGCTGTTGGTACCCGGGTATCGACAGTGACATAGAAAACATGGTTTCTAACTGTGGTCGTTGCATATCCTTGCGACCATCTCCTGCGAAAGCGCGCTTGGAGTCGTGGGGGTGGCCTGACTCTGTTTTCGGAAGAATCCATTTAGATTACCTCGGCCCAATTCATGGGAAGATTTTTCTTGTACTAGTCGATGCGCATAGTAAATGGATTGAATGCGAATTAATGTCAAATTTTTTATCAAAAGAACTTATCAATAAATTAAAAAAAAATTTTTCACGTTTCGGCATTCCAAATAAAATAGTCACAGACAATGCCAAAACCTTTGTTTCGTCTGAATTTTCTAAGTACTGTACTGATAATGGCATAACTCACATTTTATCTCCTGCGTACTCGCCACAGAGTAATGGACTCGCCGAGAACGCAGTAAAGACTTGTAAGCGGTTTATTGTGAATGCTATCAAGGATTGTGGTTTTAAAGACTTCGCTAATCACTTAGATAACTATTTGTTTCACTATCGGAATACACCGCATTGTACGACGGGAGTATCACCTGCATCGCTTATATTCGGTCGGAATTTACGTTGTAAACTTGATTTAGTCGCTGTTAAGCGTTCAAATTTAGATCGAAAACCTCTAATACATAAAAATGTGTTAGTGAATCAAAATCGTCAAAAATTGTATTTTGGTGGTAAAATTAAAGCATTTTCGATTGGGGAGAAAGTTTGGGTACGAGACTATCGAGCCAATCCCAAAAGACCAACATGGATCCTTGGCCAGGTCGTTGCACGCTTAGGTAAAGTTCTATATGATGTGGCGATACAGAGATCCGATATCATTTGGAGACGTCATGTGAATCAGTTAATGTCAGCCAAATCACATAACAGCAGTCGTGGTGAAGCGGCGTGGACGTTTGAGGATATGGGCGTTGGGAGCACGGCAGGTCCCAGTGCCTCTCATGATACACCTGCATCATTACCTCTCAATAGCCCAGGTGGTGCGCTAGCCGCACAACCACCGGGACCTGACGGCGGTGAGGCGGCACCGGTGCTGACTCACGCGGAGTCTGACATGGGAGACGTGTCCCCACCGCCTCAAACCTCCACGACCATGCGCACTCGATCTGGCCGCGCTATTAAACCACCTAAACGCTTAGTTTTATAATATTTATACTTACTAAATCTAATGTAAACATTTGTTTTGTTATAATTGTTTTTTTGTGTATTCTTAATAAACGTAGAGGAGAGGTGTTAAAGTCGAGTGATTAATGTCATTTTTTATTATACATAAATCAATGTATGTATTGTAGTATATGTGTTTTTGATTTTTTTTATGCTAAAATTGTGTAAACGCAACATGTCCATCAATTATACATAAAGCATAGTTGGTTGCTTCCCAAATAAAAATGTGGTACTTAATCATTAATTAGGTATAATGCTTATATATTGTATATTACGTTGTAATCTAAGTGTGGAGGGATGTAGCATATTGTGTCGGTAGATAATAATAACGGTTTCTACGGCTACCCTGTATTGTAAAAATAAAATGATCGTTTACGGGTTCAGTGTGTTTAAATAAACGTTCCCCGTATTCCTTGAATAGCAAGGACATTACACTAACTAAAACTGGCAATTTCGTTAACTTTTTGCTTGAGTTGCAGCGCCGAGGGCCGCGGGTTCGAATCTCACACGGAACAAGTGTTTGTATGGCCTACAAATAATTGTTCATTGTCTGAATATTTTTCCTTGTGCGATTATTGAATGTAAACTGTCTACACGATGCAGAAGAAAATTCTAGTAACGTTAAAAAAAGAAAAGAAAAAGAAAGAAGAACTCCACAAAACTACTAAAGTATTTTATACTTTTCGTAATTATAAGTTGCTCCAAAGCTTAAATTCGGTATGCAGACATGACAAAGATATAAGCAATACACTGTTACGAGCTTGGGGTTCGAGACAATTAAAAACTGCCGATTGAATTACCAAAATTGACACTTTAATTACGGAATACTAATTACAACTTAAAAACACACTAATAATAAAACACAATTGTGCTACTTATCACTTTAGTTCGCAGTTATATCACTTCGAAGTATTCGCTTATATCGGCAATTCAATACTGACCCGGTCGTGGTCTACACCGGGCTTATATAGGGCCTCAGATAGTTTCCAAAACCTTCTACTGTAGAAACATCTAGTATGTTCGAGTACATATTGGTCCCGCAATTTCTATAAGGATTATGACTCTCCTAGTTCTGCTACTCGATACTAGAGGGTGCTAGTGGTAACTAGTGTTTCCATGTACAAGACATTAATAGTGGCGCGCAACAACACCAAGCACCATACAAGCTGTATACGAGCTGTATTAGAGTTCATTTTTGTACTCGATAATGTATTTCCTTGCTATGTAAAGGCTGTATAAGCGCTTAAACAGTTCTTATAAGTAAAAAATTACGCAAATTATACAGCTTTATGCGTTAATAGCGTTGTACGGTAACTGTACAAGCATAAAAAAGCTGTATTACAGATTTTATTTGGTGTGCAATGAAACTGTTAAACTGTTACACTACATATATTGTCTTGATTAAAATGAATATAAATCAAAAATAATCTTCATTTTCGATGATTAGATTATATTTTGACTCTTTATTGAACGATGGCAACATTTAATGTCAGAGTTAAACATATGTAATTTAAGACATTAATATTATACTCGGATTTGAGTTCAGTTTTGCCGGTGATAATCGGTGAATTGAAAGTGCAAAATTAGTTTTACGGTAAACGTGTATATGTTTTCTATCAAAAAAATTTCGCGACAGCAAAATAACCAAATAATAATATAAGGACAAAATACTAAATATTCATCATCATCATCATCATCATTAAAGCCCTTCACAAGTCCACTGCTGAACAGTAGCCTCCCCCAAGGAATGCCACAAAGCGCGGTCATAAGTCACGGGTGACAATGCATCTGCATCAGTCTTTATTGAGGATAGATGTAGATGTCTATGGGTCACAGTAACCACTTACCATCAGGTGGACTGTGTGCTCCTTTGTCACCCTATCTTATAAAAAAACCTGCATCCATTGCACTTCCTGCATGTCTTATCAGGTCATCGTTCCATCTATTGGCGGGTTGCCCTTCACTTTGCCTACCGGTACGAGGCTGCCACTCGAGAACTTTTTTCCCCATCGGTTGTCGGTTCTTCGGGCTACATAGCCGGCCCATTGTCACTTCAGCTTACACTGGCCAGTAGAACCAGAGTGGCCGACACGTTGGGCTGTGTCGGCCACTCTGGTTCTACTGCGGATATCCTCATTTCTAAGTTTATTACGCAGAGAAACTCCAAGCATAGCCCTCTCCATAGCTCGCTGAGCAAACTTGAGCTTTCTCATCCGGCCATCAGTGAAGGACCACGTCTCAGTACCATAAATCATCACTGGCAACGCACTGGTTGTACATTACACAGTAGGCTGTGGCCCATTTCATCTTTAATTTACTAATCCATAATTGCTAGTGTTAGTTCCTAAAGTTAGGAAAGGGGATGCACAAACGAAGATACAGGCACCACAGGCCGGATAACCACAACATAATAAACAACAACAAGCTAACATTCTCCCATCACAGTTGGTCCCCGCAAGAGTACCAGACCACTAATCTCCAACTAAAAGATGTGAGGTACTTTACATCGCAACACTAAATACTGGAACCCTTAGAACTCACGAAAGTTTGCTAGAACCAGAAAAATCATTAGAAAACATAAAATACGACATAATAGGTATAAGTGAAATGCGAAGACTGGGACAAAAAATAGAAAACCACGACAGCAACATACTGTACCATAAAGGAGAAACTGCTGGTTGTAGAGGAGTTTGTTTTTTAATAAACTAATAATAATATTTATTTATTTCTCCCACTTTTTACACAGTTACATTTCTTACATAAATAGTTTAAGAGTTTTAAGTTCTTGTGGGAGACAGGAGCCCAAATTAGGTTACACTATACTATGGATCTCCTGGCTCCCCCTCTTGGCTTTTTTACAATTCGATTAATATATACCTAGACATGAAGTGAGCGTTGCCTGTGAAGATCGAATAAAAGATTTCTAAAGTGTAAATAACAATAAAAGGCATATTGAATATATATAGTATGCAATATGTGTTGCATTAAAGTATATAAGCAAAATGATATATAAAAGCATATATATATGCAGATGCGTTGCCACCCATGAGGACTAAGATGGAATATCTCGTTTCCAGTAAAAAAGGGTATCCGGTCCTCTACACTCACCATACAAAACACAGCAGTGTTAAGCTGCTATTTGACGCTGGTATTCTGTGAGAGCGTGGTCCTTTCCCGGTCGAGCCGAGCCATTCGTGCTACAACTATACTACTGATATAGCTGCAGCATGGCTCTGCCACGTATAATATATATATAAAATATATAAATATACGCGCGCGCGCGCGCGTGCGTGTGTGTGTGTGTGTGTGTGTGTGTGTGTGTGTGTGTGTGTGTGTGTGTGTGTGTGTGTGCGTGCGTGCGTGCATGCGTACGTGCGTGCGTACGTGTGTGCGTGCGTGCGTACATGCGTGCGTGCGTGCGTGCGTGCGTGCGTGCGTGCGTGTGTGCGTGCGTGCGTGCGTGCGTGCGTACGTGCTTGCGTGCATACGTGCGTGCGTGCGTACGTGCGTGCGTGCGCGCGTGCATGCGTGCGTGCGTGCGTGCGTGCGTGCGTGCTTGCGTGCGTGCGTGCGTGCGTACGTGCGAGCGTGCGCGCGTGCAGGCGTGCGTGCGTGCGTGCGTGCGTGCGTGCATGCGCGCGTGCTTGCGTGCGTGCGTGCGTGCGTGCCTGCGCGCGTGCTTGCGTGCGTGCGTGCGTGCGTGCCTGCGCGCGTGCTTGCGTGCGTGCGTGCGTGCGTGCGTGCGTGCGTGCTTGCGTGCGTGCGTGCGTGCGTGCGTGCGTGCATGCGTGCGTGCGTGCGTCCCTTCGTGCGTGCGTGCGTGCGTGCGTGCGTACGTGCTTGCGTGCGTGCGTGCGTGCGTGCGTGCGTGCGTGCGTGCATGCGTGCGTGCGTGCGTGCGTGCTTGCGTGCGTGCGTGCGCGCGCGCGCGCGTGTGTCTGTGTGTGTGTGTGTGTGTGAGTGTGTGTGTTTCTATCTCACTATTTCGCTATTTCAGTAAATTTTCTGTTTCATCGTAATCAAATTAAGCCAAGTAATTTCATAAGCCAATCTGTAATCTTTTTTTACATTTATATTTTGTTAGTTGAAAAACTGAGTGTTGTCTATTAATTTTATTATATAACCTGCCTATTCTGTACCCATAAAACTTTTGGGCGAACGTAGATTTTGCTTGTATCCTTTCTCATACCTCATAATTTCTTCTCCTGGTTTATATTAAATATGGTGTGAACCCACTGCAAGTGTGTGTTTTTAAAATTGTAGACAATATATATAATTTCCGTACTGTAAGCACTTTAGCTTCCCTGAATAAAGTGGTAGTTGGGAAAAATTTTGGCTTATAAAGTGCAACTTTTAGAATCATTCGTTGAGCTCTTTCCAATTCAAGCATGTGTGTTTTACTGGCACCTCCCCAAAACAGTAATACCGTAGGTCAATATAGATTGACACAAAGATATACAAACAGTTTTTAACAAAGTCCAATTTGTAACATGTCTTAAGTTTTTAAAAATGTAAGTTAGTTTTCTGACTTTTTGTTAAATATCTTATATGTGCTTTGAATTTAAGATTATTTTCTGTTGTTATACCTAAGTATTTAATTTCTTGTGTATTTATTATATTAAAGCAGTTGGAGTTTGAAGTAGGAAGTTGATAACATGAATGAGCTATAATTTTATAATTGTTAATATATTTTGATAATTTGAATCGAAAACGTAATATATTTGGTTTTATCAACATTAAGTGAACGTGAATTTATGGCTAGCCACTGACAGACAGTATTAAAACCTTCTTGTGCAATATTTACAACTTCTTCCCATGAATCCCCATAAAAAGTTAGTGTAGTATCATCGGCATACGATATTATTTTACAATTTTTTATATTTAATATACAAAGTTCATTAATGTCGCATAAAAACAGCGTTGGGCTAAGTAAACTGCCTTGTAGGATGCCGTTACTAATTGGTTGTTCATCGCTTACAATGTTACCTATCCTAACACGCTTGTTCGATTATGTAAATAATCCATAAGAAGCCAGGGATAGCGGGGCCGCCGTGGACTGTGGGTCGTTTCTTTTCTTATTGTAATATTGATGTTGTCATAAAGATACCAACCTCCTGTCTGCAATACAATAATCGTAACAGCAGTGCAATCATGATAAGCGTCCCTCTCACTGCGAATTTCTATTACTTATTACTGCTTATCCCTTATGCCTATCATTTTTAGTTTTTCAGTAAACTTAGCGAAAGAGACTGTATCAAAAGTTTTTTGAAGGTCAATAAAAATGGATAGACATTTTTTTATTATCCATTTTCTTAACAATAAAACTTGTTAAGGCGTGTACAGCATCAGTTGTTGACTTTCCCTTTCTAAAACCGTATTGAGCATTCGAAATTATTTCATTTGCTTCTAGATATTTAACAAACCTTTATACAGTTAATGATCTTTTCGAAGATCTTAGGGAGGGTAGGTAATATTGAAATAGGACAATAATTTGAAATACAGCTTCTTTCGCCATGACTATAGATTTCTTTAGTAAAGGAGGAAAGATTGACCTTTTGATATACATAAATAAAAAAAAACTATTGATAAATCCAATTGAGCATGCCTTCGCATTAAAAAAATTACGTATAACATGATTATACGGATTTTTTAAAGTAGTTTAACTACACACACATACCTATGCGCGTTGCGCTCGGCATGCAATATGTGTAAGGGGGCGTACAATTAAGTCTTTGAGAAGCTTTAATACTCTAGCAGAGATCCCATCCCATCCTGCACCTCTGTCTGACGTAAGGTCTAAAATGTGCCTTTCATTTCTTCTTCACTTGTGTTCAGGAGAACAAATGAGTTACACCTTGATGTTTTTTTTTATTTATTTTTAGAGGAAGTAAGGGAATATTTAGAGGAATTTTATTTGCTAATTCAGCACCTATTTTGGCAAAGTATTCATTCACTGCGTTTACAGATTTAACACTAAGAACTAAGAGACAATTTGTAGTTAGTAGATTATTTTATTTTTAGTTTTAATGTTAAATATCATTAGATCGGAATAAAGGGCTTTATTATTATAACATTTATTAATTATTATTATCATAATTATTGTTATATAATTTCCAGTGATGACTTATGTATAATTAGTAGTACTGCACTGCTGGCCGTATGAGGAAGCTCAAGGTTGTTCAGCGAGCTATAGAAAGGGCTATTCTCAGGGTTTCTCTGCGTGATAGACTTAAAAATTAGGATATCCGCAGTAGAACTAGATTGACCGACATAGCCCAATGGATTAGTAAATACTAATTACTGTTACTAAATATCGGTTGTAAGTATAGGTTAGAAAAAAAATGATATGAAGGCATATTGGGGCACAGTTATCATCAGTCCTAACGTGTTATATTCCTAAATTTGTATTTTAAAATTTGTTTTAATGTCTCCTAAAATGGCAAAAATTTGCTAAATAGCCTAAACGGTATTTAGGCTGCAATACTAAGACTAGTTAGTAATCTAGATAGTCTTATTATCTGTATTATGTATATTATGGATTCTATCATGCAGTCATTCTTTTTTAATCTGTTGTATAATAGAATATTTTTATTACTTACGCTGTATATAATTTTTTTCAAGATAACATACAATTCTCTTTAAAGATACATATGAAAGATGACAAACCTTGTCATGGGATCAGTGTTGGTTAATCTTTGTCTTTTTTCACATATTGTTAACAAATTAAGTCTTTTCACTAGCACAATATAAAACGCAACGCCTACAAAATGGCGATATTATATCACTCACATTAAATCAGTTTCAAGTGCTACAAAATATTTAAAGTTTTATATTAGAGTTTTCAAATTCTGATTAAGAACCGTAAGCTTACTTAGGTCCCATAATACAGACTTTATACAGCTTGAGCTGTATAATAACTCGTAAATCACTTTTATAAGGATACAACCTCTTTTCTACACTCTTACGCGCTTCTAAAAGCAGTCTAAGTTCTATGTGGGCTAGTATATTAATGTTTATAACGCTTGTGTGCTGCTTGGGATGTAATTTGTAATCTGTCGCCTGAATACAGCCATCTTCCCTCTTATTAACACTGAAGCCTGAAAATCATCAGCTGTGCAGGACATAAAATAGGTACACGCTGACATACTAAAGGCTCGCTCTCATATACTTCCGAGTTAAACTTATGCGATATATTTTAGGAAAGCTAAAATATAATGTCGGAGATGGACATTGACACGGATTGTGACAATTACGACCAGCAGTCTTATTATGTAGGAATCACTTCGCAATTGTTTAGTTAATGGTTATGTTTTATAATGATAATATTTGTTACCTAAAATAAGATATGTACATTAAAGAGACGTGGAAATTCAATTGATACTTATAATATTTACAAAATACAAAGAAAACAAACGTCAAATGTCAAAACGAAGCCCACCACGATTCCCACCAGAGTTACTCCAGTTCCGCCTAATTATGTCAATTTTCAGTTTCTCTTATATATTTATGCTGTCAAATATAGGTGTTTGCATGATGCTTTGTTCTGGTTTGAAGGTTGTTAATAGAAAGCCGTAAAATTAAAGGCTATGAGGAATTCTATATTAGGCCTAAGAGGTGACAACGTATCTGTAGCCGTGTTTATTTGAAGTTGATTGCAGGTCTCCATGTGCTGCAGTAGCGACTTACCATCAGGTGGATTGTCAGTTCGTTTTTCATTTCAGTTTTATAGAAAAAATATCATATTAACACTATAACGCTACTAACCTGAAATATTGTGTATATGTTTTTGCTTTGCATAAATTTTACTCCAAATTGGTTCGAACCGAGGAATGAGGTACTTTAAGAACTAATCCACTCGGCTATCAAGATTAAGTTATAAATGTTCTATTGCTGTTTTCATTACCTCGTGTACGTATATTACACTAAATCACACTATGTACTAAATATAAAGTCGTAAAAACAAGGCAAAGATATTTGAGCAATAAAATGGCCGAGCGGACTGCTAGCCTGAGGTCAGGTAGGCCGGCTTTGAATATAAACGATGCATGTGGCATAGTTTTTGTTATTTTGAACTGATGGAAGTTATTATGATAATTTATATTAACATAATATTTCGTTCGTCACTTGGAAAAATATAAAGGTATACAGACATTTGCGTCGATCTTAATTAATATTCGTGCATTACCGTAACAACAGCTGAATATATACGGTATTTTTCCATTTGCTCGCCTTAATAGAGAGTCCATCACCACCATTTTACATATATCAATTACAGGAAGTGGTCGCAAATATACAAGATGTCTAATACTGCGTTCATCAATCCGCCTATCAAGCGAGACGCTGAAGATACATTTTTCCTGGAAGGCGGGAAGCTCATGAACAGGGGTAATTTTCTAAACACTAATGAAGAAAATCAACAAAAAGAAATGATAGCTATCAGTAATATACTGCCTATATAATGTTATGCCGGTATTCTAATAAAAAGTTATGATAAAGAACTAAGTATAAAAGACAAATTACACAACTCCTACACTTGATACGGTATGCAGGTAGTCGTTGAATGCTTAGCGCCTTACCACGATCCGTAATCTACATGTGAAATATGATATAAGAAGTTCATGTACAGCAGAGGAATTGCGATGGGTTATATCATATTATGATATAACCCATCGCAACATCTTGCATGCTACATGAAATTCTTCTTTGAAGCTTCATATCGTTGATCTGGGTATTTGTTATTCGGACGTCTGTCCTAGGCCACAAGATTTTATTGGACTTAATGTTAGGTTAATTTTACAATATACAAGGGAATTCATGAGACTTTGGTATAATATACATTACGTCAAATTAGAAGTCAAGAAACGTCAAAGACGGAAAAACGAAGGGACAACAGATCTGCGAAATGTCTGGTAAACCTCAATTTCTTTGTTGAAATATTTATGACAATTACAAAAATTTCATGCATTTTCTGTAGTAATCATTATATCATTACAGCCTTTCAAAAGTTGACTGCTGAATATAGGTCTCCCCCAAGGAATGCCACAAAGCATGTTCCTAAGCCACCTGCAGCCATCGACTTTCTGCATCTCTTACTAGGTCGTCTTCGCCTTCGCCTACTGGTACGAGGATGCCACTCGAGAACCTTTCTTCCCCATTGGTTGTTCGTTCTATGAGCTATATGTACGGCCTGTTGTCACTTCAGTTTACTGATCCGTTGGGCTACGTCGGTTACTCTGGTTCTTCTGCAGATATCCTTATTTCTATGTTTATCACGCATAGAAACCCCGAGCATAAAAAGAGCAGAGAAAACCCTTCCATAGCTTGCTGACCGAACTTGACTTCTTTATACGACCAGCGGTGAAGGACCACGTCATTGATTCATAACACTTCTTTATACGACCAACGGTAAAGGACCACGTCCTTGATTCATAAGGTTGTACAATGTTCTTTTAAAGGGTTAATGTACTGAGGGTATAGTTGACGAGAAAATGCGTCGATCTCCCGAACGCGTATAAAAAGAAATAAGCTATATTTAGATTACTCCAAGCTTCTCAGGGCTACTTGTTCACTCGAAGATTGAAAACAAGCTTTCTTATTGAAACCATGGAAACCAAGTATTAAGATTTTTTTATGTAATAGTAGGATCGAATCGCATACCCGCCTCGCGGAGTCAAGGACGAGTTATGTCGGACTTCTAACGACCAAAACCCCATGGTGTTTCACCTTCGCCTCATATTGGCAGGGACATGGGAACGCTTTCGCAGACATCCGTGGCCCCACCAGCACTGGCCACCCAACGGCAGCCTCTGCTCTGAAGAGGACTTCTCCTTTTCCTTCTCGCTCCCAGGTAAGGCGCACCAGGAACAATAGATGCGCCTTCGTCCCTGGCCTCTAGCTAACAAAACATACCTATCTCAATCAATCTTTAAAAGTAAATATATGTTTTCTCCAAGTGAATTTAAAACATGTTGATTAAAAATAAAACAATACACTTATCGAATCCCACAACAGCCACCATTGGTAAAAATACTACAACATTATTTACTTTTTAGGAAAGGACTCCAATAAGATTATTCGTGTCTTTACCACAAAAGTTTCACCATGAAAATTATTTTTTTAAATTATAGTTTTACAAAAAATAATCAAAATTGATTAAAAAGAACAAACATGGATGTAATGTAGATAGAATTACAATTTTTACTACAATCTAACCTATATTGTCGACTAAATCATTGTCGACCTATCTTCAACCTTACTACTCCATGACACCAGCGTGTCGTTATAAGGCAAACATATTATACTTAAACCACATGAGTAAAGAAATCGTATCGTACAGTATCTTTACTCATGTGCTTTAACTACACAATGACAAGCTTGTAGCAAGAAAGTACGCGCGATTTTTAGGTGCGGGTCGTTGGCGTGGGGACAAGCTTTAATGAATGATACGCTGTAACATAAGAAGAGTAAATTGCTACAATATGAGGCATAAAAGCATCGTTTGCTTTATCAATTCCTGGCAGCGAGTAATTTAAAGATTTTTACAGTGTAATTCGTTTTGTGGCATTTTTATAGTCAATTCTGAAAGTATTCTGGAAAAACGAAGTACTTATTTAAAGGAAAATGTATCGCAGAAATTATTTAAAAAAAATAAGAGACCAACAAATAACTATGAAAGCCCTCAAATTAAACAATAATTTTATCAGAAAGAGAAATTCTGAAACACTGAAGAGACCTTCGATACTTCATGCTTTTGTTTCATTAGTTTTTGTTAAGGAAAAATTCTTCGTAATATTTTACGGTCTGTGATAATAATCCTTGAAACGGTTTTATTTTCTTGGGTAAAAGTGTTTTCTTTCTTGCTTAGAAACTAGAATTAAGAACATAAATAATATAATAGATTTTATGTAAGCGTATTTAAGAAATTTTATTGTAATATAAATGTATTTTATAAAACTAACTATATACAAATAATTTATAGGATAGGGTGACAAACAGTCAGTCCGCCTGATGGTAAGTGGTTGCTGTTACCCATAGGTATCTAAATTTATCCTCAATAAAGAATCAAAATGCAGATGCGTCGTCACCCGTGAGGACTAAGATGGAATGCCTCTTTTCCAGTAAAGTTCCGGTTCTCTACACTCACCATACGAAACACAGCAGTGTGAAGCTGCCATTTTATGCTGGTGTTCTGTGAGAGCATGTCAAGCCGACCCATTCGTTCTTGTAACTATACAACTAATACAGCTGTAGCATAGCTCTACCGCGTAAGAAAATACTATTAAATAAATTCGACAATTATCGCCATCTTTACACGCGTTCAGTTTAGGACTCACGAACGTCTTCTGCGGAGGAGCAACTTATCGACTACACTTCTTGTGAATTTATCAACTGCAATTTTTGTTAACACTCGATTTCGCTCCCCATCTAATTATTGTACCGCTAGCTATTTTGAAAATCGATTTTTAAAGAGTAAACTCCAAACATTTGGCATAAATATACCATAGTGTATTAACTGAATTCAACTCAATAATTAAATATTCTATCACGTTCTAAGTAGTTCACAACTACTATATTCTTTTTTGACAATACTTTTATAAATACCTTTGTACATTTGTTTGTTTAATCTCTATTATGTTTTATATTTGTGTTATTACAAAGTTTTGGCCCCAACCGGTCCTGAAAAGACATTGTCTGTTACTTTTTCTTTGTTATTGTGTTATATACGAATACTCGTAGATCCATTACCTATCTTAAAAGGAAATCTAATTTTGTTCGGTTGCCGAAAAATGGTTGGATGCCCAGCCTTTTCCTGGGTCCAAATTATATACTGCAACTTTGGAATTCATTTGGTGCACTTCAGACTTAAGTAGCATTTCCCATTAGAAGATAGTGATTTTCTTACAAAATAACTGTGAACTGAAAGTCTTGCTTTTAAAGAGAGAATGTCACAGAAATGCGTTTTCACCCCTAAGGACTAAAATTAATCTCCCCAAAAACTGTTATTTTAATCAATATATTAAAAAAAGACTTTAATCGTATCAAAATAGTTACTTCTTTTACCTTTAATTGTACTTTATTTGTGAGATATATTACTTGAAATGAGTGGATTATGTGTAGATTAAAAGACCACGCTGAGCAAGATTTGAATTGGATGTCTAAATTACAAAAACACCCATACTAACCGATATATAAACGGTGAATCTCACCATTATCCTTCAAAGTTTGATAGAGCACGAGGTATCTGTGACAGCAAACACTCGGGCACTGAGCTTCAGCACGTCAAGCAGGTTTTTCTCTGCACGACAACAAGCTTCCCGCAACAACAAGAGTCCCGCGACTTCGTCATAGTGACCGAGTGAAGCCGGCCACAGTCGGGCGTGTGTATGCTGTACTACCTTATGTCAGATGTATCACAGACAAGATTGACTACATCATGCAGCGAGCTTCTATCGGAACATTCCACAAACCACTGAAGAAGACTAATCAGTTCTTACCACCCGTCAAGTGTAATACCGCTCTACTGGATGCAAGAATATACAAGCTTGATTGTGAATATGGTCTCTCTTATATAGGGCAAACAAAAAGATCTATAAAAATCCCGCGTAAAAGTATGTATAGCTGACGTGAAACACCAACGCAACGGAAAGTCTAAAGTCTATCAGATTTGATAGACCAAAAATGGTCGCGATTGTACATCAATTCCTACCAAGGATGATACGTGAGACTATTGAAATTAAAAAAATCATCCTAATTTCAATAGAGAAGGTAGGCTAGATACTATTACCTGCTTGGGATCCTGTAATTAATAGAATTAAAACTAAACCCAAGCATACCATAACATAGATCTTCAAGACACAGTAAGTTTATTCTGCGTAGATCGGACCAAAACTACTAATTAAAAAGCTGAAGGTAATCCCGATATTTCGGGAATTAAAAATAAGTAGAATTAAACGCGATAAAATCCGCAGAAGTAGTTTTATTTAATGTGTGGTATTCGTGTGAATATTATAGGAAATTAAGATCAAATCACAGACTAATTAGTAGATAAATAAATCTCATTTCAAAGACGTCATTACTTATTCAAAAACAGATATTCATTTCATTTCTTTGGGTTTTATTTTTCCTGCATTATTGCTTGAAAAAAAATTCGTATTTATTTTGAATATAAGTTCCCACTTGGAAGCAATAAGTTTTAAACGGAATGCAATATCGATAACATAAAACGGATCTAGCACAACTAACAGACGAACTGTGTGTTATTGGTTCAATCACTTTCGTCCGAGAAATTTTGATCGCAAAAATGAACACCTTGTTTGCCCAGAGATGAAGGTTGATAATAATAAACTGAAGGCGATAGTGGAAGTGCATCCATTTCAAACTACAGCTAACCTAACATAAGCTTTTGATGTAGGAGTCAAAACAATATTAGACCATTTGCGGCAAATCGACAAAATAGAGAAGCTTGACAAATCGTCGCCTCAGTGCTTGTTTGGGCAACAGATCAATTTAGATGAAAATTACCTTTGAATGTAATATGCTTAAGAATCAATTTTCACACAGTCTAAACCAAGAATGACTCGTGTAACTATACCAATAAACTAGTAAAAGACGATGTTATAAAACCAATATCCACAGTTACAATTTTAATGTTCGTGCTTGTATGGCTTACCACCACAAATGAACCAACAAATTCTCTTGTTTGCCGTATATCCTCAAATCAACCAATCACAGGCCCGCTCGCTCATAACGTCACACCTCGCTGATCCGGCATATTGTTTAGTTACAATCTATTGCCACGCGAAACGGTGTTAGAACTGCGAGATTTATTAAGTTTTTCGCTGAATTTGCAAGTAAAACGAGGTGGAAAGTGAATCTATAATTTTGAAAATTATGTCCTAAACCAGTTGTGATAAACGGAATATCCGCAGTACTGCATACTACGAAATTTAAGTTGATTTTAATCAATGTGGTATTATTTTAGGTTATTTTATTTGTTATACAGAATGGTTTAGAACCATACTTTTCTGCCGACTTCCAAAAAGGAGACGGTACTCAATACGACTGTATGTTTTTTTTATGTGTGTTACCTCATAACTTTTTACTGGATGAACCGATTCCGATGATTCTTTTTTTATATGAAAGCTGATACTTTTCGTATGAATTTGATCAAGGTCAGACAAATAGTTTTTTAATTATTCTTAATAACTTATATTGAAGTCGGTTGTACAAAATTTTAAATTTTAAAATATATCATACTGTCATACTCACAACGCTGAAGAGTTTGTACGTTTTTTCTCAAACGAGCGAATTTCTGGACAGGCTGGACCGATTTAGACGGGATTTTCACTTAAAGATAAAGGAAAAGATGGAAAGACTGGAAAATCAGAAAAGATAAAATAAACGCTAGGGACAAGCTCAACTATCACAAAGGTATTATAAAAGTGTAATCTTTTTTTTTTTTTACTTTCTTCAATGTAAACCTAACATGTAAACAACGATTTAAATATAAACTTAACATGTTATTTTATTTTTGAATAAATAATTTTCAGTACAATTATTTGTGTTATTTTTTATAATTACATACCTACAACTTTATTTAATTACTTTGCGTCAGCAGTTTTCATATTTACAATCTTTATTTATTATTTTAAAATTTCTCACAAAAACTACGCATTCGTTTGTTTGTTCGGTTTGGATAAGGTTAGGTTTGTAAGTATTTAAGAGGTTAGTAGCGGTTTGTTGGGGGTTTTTAGAAATTTATAAGGGTTTGTTTGGCTTCTTGAGCGGTTTATAGGGGTTAGAAGGGGTTTTAGGGATTTGTAGGGTTTAGTCTGGTTTATTTGATTGGTTTGATTGTTATGATTTCGTTAAAATTATACGCGAGTGAAACCACAGGGCTCCGGTAGTATATCTATAAATTCAACATTTAATTTTAATTCAGGCCTGTTAGACAATGTCTGAAGTGCATTTATAAATTTTATTATAACATATAATAATGATTCGCAGTAGATTTGTTTAATTTCACAACCTGTATTGTGAAGCGAGGCTGTAGGGCAAACAAGCACAAAATACTTTTGATTGCTATTTGGCTAACATCCCAAGGAGTGTAGTGTATATCCATTAACGTAATTATAGTTTCTTTTTTGTCCAATATCCATTTTGAAACCTGTTTTACACAATGTTAAGGGCAAAGTTTTTTATTTTTTATGGATTATTAGAAGCCCAAATGTGCCATAGTTTTGGAAACTACCGAACATTACGGCTTTATTTGAGTCATAACATAGAGAAACAAAAAAAAAAACATCGCTTCTGTAAAATTACCCAAATGGTCTGGTAGCCTAACAAGCACTGAGGCGACGAAATGGGTACCTCAAAAACTGAGTGACGCTCAGTGAGAGGTCTAGCTAGCATCTTATATATAAAAGAGCAAATTTTAAGTCAAATTTTTACCTTCGATAAGAATTTGATGCTCTAAGGCAGGGGTCGGCAACCTGCGGCTCGAGAGCCACATGCGGCTCTTTGGATGTGTAGCTGCGGCTCTTTAATTTCATACGCAAATATTATTTTTTTAATAAAAAAAACATATTAAAATTGATCCACACTAGGCCATTTGGAGTTGATTTTGGATCTCTAGAAATTCAATTGATCGATTTAAGAAGTAAAGCTTTGTGGAGTTGAAAATTTACTGGGTCGAAAAACAAGTTGAAAGAGTTGGAGGTCGAGAAATGTATGCACATAACGCAACAAAAATGAACAGCTTTGAAAGAAATGCCGCGAGTTGAGGCACTTATATTCGACGCATGGAATAGTCTTCCAGATTGCTACAGTGAGGTGAGAAGTTGGCATTTGGTGTGCTGACTATCTTCGGATCGACATATTCGTGCGAGCAAGCGTTCTCTTGCATGAATATAATTAAAAGTAAAGTAAGAAGTCAACTAACAAATGAAAATTCAGAGTCGTGTTTGAAACTAAAAACAACAAGTTATGAGCCAAATTTAACCAAACTTTCTATAACCATGCAAAACCAACGCTCCCATTGAATTTGTTTGCTTAATTGTATGTTATTGTTTTCTTATTTTAAGTAAAAGCAACATTGTTTAGTAAATTTTAAATTTTCTACTTGAATAACCGTACAAAGAGCTCCCATTGAGTTTGTTTGCTGAATTGTTTGTTATTAAAGTACAAGTTAGTGTTGTAAGACTTACAATGTAAATAAATGTTTAATTGTTTTAATTTTTTACTTAAATTATAATTTATTGTGAAAAACACTACTTATATATGAATAAATATATATTTTTCTTATGAATAAATAGATTGTTTTTTATCAAAAAGCTTTATTTATGCAAGTTGGCAAGAAAAAAATTTGTGGCAAAAAAAATTTTGTAAATTGTAATTTTTGACTCTTTCGACTCAAAAGGTTGCCGAACCCTGCTCTAAGGCAATCGCAAGCGTTCATTACTGAAGTTAGATTCAGGTGCCCAAGCCAGGGCTCGAAACGGAAGATTAGCTTGAAGAAATGACGGTTTGGACTGTTCTTGCTGCTGCCCACTTCCTGTTTCAGTTTCCCTTTATCCGTTTTTGCAATACCCGTGGGACAATAATGGGTAGTGTATATTCTTACACTTCACTAAACGGTTAAGGTTGTCATTACCATTTCAAAAACTGGAATTCAGTCATAATATGTAATAGCAAACCAGCCGCTAATGTAGTGACCCGAAAGTTTAAATATCATTGTTCTACATTAACACAAGTGAACTTAGTAGCATTAGGAAAAGAAACTTAATTGTGCCCTTCAGCTATAGTATTCAGGAACTTGAGTGCCAATATTATTAGCATTTAAAATAATTTACACCACTTCAAATTTAACACCTCATCTCTCCAAATATTTGGCTATCGATGAACAACGTTGCGCAATAAGATGGTTTTTACGTAAGTGAAAATCAAAAGTATTTGTTACCAAAGGTAAACATTGTACGCCTGATAACTATAATTGCGTTAATATTCGTTGACTATTTAATTTATGAAATTAAAAATCGCAGAAATTCACTAGGTAAAATATTTTTTATCAAATAGATTATAAATAATACTTTAGTCACTACTGTTTCCACTGGTTCGGAAAAGCATTTAGGAGAATCAGGTTTCTTACCTAGAGGCATTTTCTTTGTAAGTTAATAGTTTATTTTTAGTATATGAAATTGAAGTGACCAATGAACTTACAGTCCACCTGGTAGTAGCATCTGTAGTCCATGGACACCTGCAACTGACTTCGTATCGAATTTATATGTCTCAATAAAAAAAAATTAGAAACAGTTTGTATATTGCTTAAAAATCTTTGTTTATTAAAGAAAAAATGTAATTGCTAATGGACAGGTATTAACATTTTTGGAATTTGTTCTAAAAAGCGATATAAAGATAATTTAAGCCAATTACGAAACATGAATTACCGATATAATATGACTGTTCAACCCGAATAATGTTGATGAAAAGCTTTACACCAAAATTTTATGGTTATTCCAGTACAGGGGCGCTTTTATTGCTACGATACTATTTTATGATCCCTAGATAGTTCTCAATTTTATGACATTCTGCGTGCATTGTAAACAATTGTAATGTTTCCACATTAAGCATTATGTAAATACGTAGCCCTACTAACATGAATGAATATGTTATCACAAAATGCATTAAAGAGTATGCAAATTTATATGCGTGTATATGCGCGCCATTTACTAACTTATTTATTAAAATTGAAGTATAATGTACATACGTACTAGAACAGCTATTTCAGACAACAAAAAATGTGCACTACTCACTCTCTTGTCTCGACACGCATGCGTAGTTATTTTTTATCATCATAAAATAAACTTAGGTAAAATTGATCAGTAAGTTATTGTTTAATTAGATTGTACTATTAATATATATTTATATTTATTTTATTTATATTTATTTACATATATATAATATTTATATACAAGAACAATTTAAAATAATATTAAATAATATTATGCCATAATTATATTTTAATAATATTTAATTTGAATATTTTAAATGGAAACTATGTTAAATATTTAAAATTTTATTTACAATCAAATCTACACAAAGTTAAGACTTTTTTTATAATGTGCCTATAAATTACTGTAAGAAAAAAGTAAAATAACAGATTGCTTAATTGATTATTTTACAGGAATTATACGACCAGCGAATTATACTTTTTGCTGTGTACAGGAAAAATGTAAGGATACTTAATGTATCAGTTCAATATATATAATATAATAGAGCCACGCTACAGCTATACTATGGTTGCAACACAAATGACTCGGCTCGACCGGGGAAGGACCACGCTCTCACCAAATAACAGCTTAATGGTGCTGTCTTTCGTATGATGAGTGTAGAGAATCGGAGAACCTATTTACTGGAAACGAGACATTTCATCGTAGTCCTCAGACATGACATCGCATCTGCATTTTGATTCTTAATCGGAGATAAATATAAATTTCTACGAGCCACAGCATCCACTTACCATCAGTTGCTGACAGGGCAGGACTATGTGTTAGTTTGTCAACCCCATTCCATAAAACAAATATATTTATGATTGTATTTGTAATTTCTATGTCTGATTTTTATTTTATATCACAACTTTTACTAAAAAGTAATTAATATATTATTTTTGTCATCAAGTCAACTCGCGTCGAGTTTCTTCCGTATTAGCAAATCTCTACTACACTTTTTTTATAATATAACATTCGTAGAACCAATGACCTGAACACAAATATCAAAACAATTCTTTTTTTCTGATTTCTTGATTCCCTTTAGATTTTCATATAACCATTATGCTATTTACAATAATAAATTGGTATCTTCTTTGTATATTGATACCATTGAGGGTCGCGAAAATTTCTAGTGGGCCCAAAAACGATTGATTCCTTTAAACATAATACAAACATATTCAATGGAGATTCTGCTAAGGCGCGCTCTGAGGTTTCTTTTTTCAAAAAATAAAAGGCACTAATTTAAATATTAATTTTAAGGTAATTAATAGAATCAGGCGTTATTTGCGGAAGTCCATTATAATGAGGTTATTATAAACTAATTTGCTTAATTCCGTGTAAAGAAAGAAAATGATATGTCCTGCCTACTTTTAAGGGGACCTCCCACCTTCCCTCAATCGCGCGCACTACACTCGTCGCCGTCAATACCCAGCACTACCATCCCCAGCACCACCACACTAGGCATGACACACCACTCTCGAAAATACGACACTTGTTTCGCCTCTACACGAGACATCCTAAGGCGAAGTAGACTCTGCGGAGGCTGGCCGCTAAGAACACTTAACGGCCAGCCTCCGCTGAGTCTACTTCGCCTGGAGGTCCTTCGTGGGAGGATGGGAGGTTCCCTTAAATCTGGGCAGGACACATTATTTTCTTTATTTACACGGCATTAAGCAAATTAGTCTATAACAACCCCATTATTAATTTTAAATTAAATATACTATTCATCGTATGAGCATTTTAATAATTTAGATTATTTTGTTCTTGGTTGGACCTGTGAGAGTTATTTTGACAAAAATAAGAATGTAAAATCCACAAATCCCAACTGGAGCAACACGTGGACTTTTTCCTGTACCATATCGCTTTTAAAATGTGAAAAGTCTGTGCCCATCTAAGAAAAGTCGGGCTACTCTACTTTTTGAGTTTACTTGTTTTCATAATAAAAAAAATATTTTTTTTATATTTATGTCACCGTGGCTTTGTTACCAGTGGAAAACAAAAATTAGGAAGCCACTCCAAGGAGACTTAAGATGCGTGATGATAAACTAAGACGTGAGGAGTTTCTTCTCCACTTACCCGCTTCTTGGGATTTTAATCAAAGACGATGGAGTTTTAGTCAGTGTGAGTTTGACATAATCTATCATTGCCCTCATTGGTTGTTGTATCATAAATTTTACAGCAAAACGTTTAGGAGGATGAAAGGGACATAATTATTATAATTGCCGCCCGTCCTGACAAATACGGACCTAAGCCACGTGCATTCATTGATTTTCCCCAGGGTATTTGTTGGTATGAGGCTATAAGAGATGAGTATAGTGTAAAATTAAGTAAAACTACTCGCTCACGAGGAAACAAAACTTAAACCACAACTACATGGGCCTGGTCCAAACTATATTATTGCTAGAATTTCTAATGACTTTTAGTCACAAATCCTTAGATGTGAGCATCTTAAATAGGGAATGATGGGACTGGCATATCTCCAAAGAGATCGTGTTTTTTGCTAAATCATATTTTCAAAAGAATTTCCGAAAAGTAAGAATTGCACCTGGATTAAATTGGAACTTACATGTAAAATGATTTATATTAACACTACATGGATACATATAGTGTACATTTAAAACTCTAAATTAATGTTTGTTGTCAAAGTGTTAACGTTTCGTAAAGGGTAATAAATGACGTCATTTAAACAGCTCGTAGCTTAGTAGAGCGATGGTTTACTATTGTTGTCACCATAAAGGTAGGTATATATGTGTCTAACGCAAAAAATATTGATAGCTTCTACACTCGCCTATTAACATAATGAGTTATATCCTAAGACACTTAAATATAAGAAACGCTAAATTTTATTAAAAATATTTTTAGGTATTGCATATTCAAATATCGCGATATCATACACATATTATCATAACACATATTACTTATCATCTGCCTCATCAGTCTAATTGTCGTAAGCGCGACTGCCATTCAAGTGGTGCCGGTTCAACTCCCGGGTCAAGGCAAAATCAGTTATTGGGTTTTTCGGTCAAGAAATTCTCCTTAGCAGCTCAGAATGAGGAAGTTGACGGTGTTTCACTACCGAGTCTTAGAAAGCATGTGAAGCTAGTGGACCTGTGCCTGATTTTTCTTCAATCGTGTCGGAATGCCATCACACCAAACTCTCCGAGTGAGAGAATAGAGAAAACACTTTGCTATCATACACATTCGTGCACTATAGTTATGTCCTGTGCAGGTGGCTTATCTCTGTTGAGACTGACCAAAATGACAAAAACTCGGTCTACATGATGTTAACATAATAATTTCAGTCCTGAAAAATCCTAAATATTGTTATAAAATATTTAATATAATTGTGTATTCATATATCAAGATATCATTTACTTATCCTATTAAAACAATATCTAGTTAAATTAATTAAAAGATTAAAACAAACGACTTTTTTAACGTTTTGAACGCCAACGTCAATTATAAGACCATTTGACCTCGAAAACTAAGTGCTCCAATCAAATTAAATATTACATGAGCAAAACTAAATCGAACCAATGAAATTGTTATCTATACATATAATAAAACTGTAAATAGCAGATGTCTGTACATTTTATATTTTTGTAATAAAAGTGATTGAGGGGTACTAAAAATAAGTAATTAAATACATTTCTACCATTTTTAGAATTTTCTGTCTGTCTGTCTGTCTATCTGTCTGTCTGTTTGTTTGTTAACGTATCACGTATAAAGTACTAATTTATATCATAAGAATTGTTAAGGAAATTATAAAGTGTATCTTCCGGTTACATTTAGTCTTTATTTCATTAAAATCAGTTCATTCAATCAAAAGTTATGATAAATATTCTGAAGTATGGGTAGGGAAGTATAGGTACGAATTTGCTCAACGGTGGCTTTGTTTGAGTCATCAAGTGCATTTTAAACTAATATCATATCATAAATCATAGTTAAATTATGTAAAATAATGATATAATTATGTATATCTAAAACGCAGTAAACAAAAGTATTAAAGAACGTATTAAATATATTAACCCATTTCTTCGATAGATGGTGGTGTTGTGAAAATGTAATGCAATTGCAATGTGGTTTTTTCCTCTAGATGAGTTTTCATATTTACTAGCAGTAATCTTTATTATATTACTCGCTGCCCTACTGCGTGTTGACAAACTCAATTTATTCTTTACCGCCGAGTACTCTATGTGGTAAATCAAATTTTAAAAGAGCTATTAACAATTGCGTTGGTTTTGGCGAGAGTCAAACTTTATTTTTTGCTTACTGTGCAGGCACTGATTTATAAGTTCTCTTGCGTTTTATATAATGTATCAATCGCGTCAATTAATCTCTTTTATTTTTAGAATTGATGTTAGCAGCGCCATCTCTCTTTAAATATATACATATAATAAAAATGATGATAACATGTTGTGTCTCTTTCTGTACATTGTATATATATTTTGGTGGTTAAAATCATTATAGGGAACTGAAAATAATTAAATAAGAACATTTTATAATTTTTAGAATTGTCTGTCTGTCTATTTGTCTGTTATTATATGAACGCGTCACGTCTAAAGTAAACATCTTTTATTTTCAAAGAAATCGTTAAGAAAATCATAAAGCGTATCTTCGAGTTACATTTAATCTTTGTTTTATTAAAATTGGTTAATTCTATCGAAAGTAATGATTATTATTTTGAAATGTAGGTTCGAATCTGTTCAATGGCGCCATAAAATCTCAGAAATAGTAATAAAAAGATTTGTGTGTAAAAATAACGTTCCATAATAATTAATATATTTATACTTAAAACACAAAAAGAGATTTAAAAAGGATGTTTTCTCACACAAAGGACGTAATAGATGCAGTTGTACAAATTACAAACTTTTCTGAATTGCTGTGTTGAGATTTTTCGCCGATGAATCGTAATGAGACTTACTGAAGAAATTTATATCCATCGAAGCTATACAACGGAACCCGACCAAAAATTGAAATTTTGCAACGAAATGTCGTGATATTGTATTTATAATATACGCAAAATCAGTACTGCCATTTTAGCGCTTTGGGAACTAGATTTAGCGCTTTTTTGGAATGTATAGCGCGCATTTCGAAATTTTAGCACCTAGCTTAATCCAGCGCTTTTTGGTGTATTTAGCACACATTTCATTATTTTAGCGACTAGCGGGTTATTAACTCTTTTATAGCAGCACTGTTAGTCCACATTACCGATAATAATAATAATGACCTTTATTATTTTTTCCCACAAATAGTACATTGCAGTTTATCTTTTTCAAACATATTCTTTCCACAAAACAAAGAGCATGGGAGACGAGTCCAAACTAGGATACCCTGTGCTATGGATCTCCTGGCTTCCCCGTTAGGATGATCAACTTGATTTTTTTACCGACGACTATAAGCGGGGAAATCCCCTTTATTAAAGTTTTCGTTCATGGTTTTGGCAACGCATTTATTTTGCTTTATTCAGTTTCAGTCAGTTGCTTAGAGCACAGCTAAGTTAAAAGTTACTTAAAAGTTATAACACAAAGAAACTGTGTAGCAACCGCAATCAGATGCTGACATCTGAAACTAAGTTGCGAAATACATTGCACTTTAAAACAATTAATGACATTTTTATTGTTCGTACAGTACTAACTACTGTTGACAGCAATTGCCATAATTATAAGTCGATGTTCTGCGAAGTATTGATACATCAAAAAAATATTGCCAGAAAAAGTTGTTTTCTTTATTATGATTATATAAAAAAACACAAACTTTGTTTGTAGTTAATTTAGCGCGAAATCTAGGGCTTTTTTAAAGCGCTGTTTTCATGAAATCTAGCGCTTTTTGTGTTGTCCTAGAGCTGAATGAGTTTTTTTTTATCTGGCAGCACTGCCCAAAAACCCTCTATTAAGAAGTAACTTTCCTTTCAGTTTTAAGCGCGTTCAGTTCCCAGTTATAGTGAGCGTGTGTTATGCGATGACCGTAAATAAAGCGCAAGGTCAAACTTTACGCGTTGTAGGAGTGTACCGCAGTACTGACTGTTTTGCACATGGCCAACTCTATGTTGCTTTTTCCCGCGTTAGTAGCCCCCGTAACCTTTTTGTGTACACCTCGGCTAAGTCTACTTCTAACGTCATTTACACAGAAGCTCTATCATAAACGACTTAGAACTTTGATGATAATGATTTATTTAGTTACCACTTATTGATACAGTAATGAAATAAATCGTTTAATATTCTCTTACCTAAACGACAAATTCTTTATGTAAAACCTGTATACGCGAGCTACGCCGCGGGCACAGCTAGTTTACAAATAAGTGCGGATTTACGTGGTAAATGTTACCGCTAAGCTGTTAATATCTCGAGGGAATCTGTTTGTTTCAGAAATGAACTATTTCGAGAAAATGTGAAGTCCTCTAATGCGTACTGGAACAATTAAATCTTCTTGTTTAATAAATATCTTAATAGTGAAAGAATGCTTGTGAGAATCATTGGGACGCTCGTACATACGCTGCTACTGTTATTTACTTCAAGATTTTTAATAACGGTTATGTTCACTCTCTCGCTTACTTCCGTTTATCTCATTTTATTTACTGTAGACAATCTTTAACATTTTCGTGACATATTTTTGAAGGATGTGTTCCGACAACCCAGTTGACATCAAAACATAACCAGCATTGCGGCAATAGTTGTCTATCCTTTGTTGTCTATATTACCGTATCCCAGGAATATAATTACGTCGTCACAAGACAGCATGATATCTAATTTATCCATTCTTGAAAATCTCTTTTTAACTCTTCAACATAGTATTTATAAAGTTTTAGCAAATTAGGCTCCTATCTCAATAACATCTGACTTTTTTAAATAAAACTAATTTTACGGATTTTATCGCGTATATTAACTTATTTTTACATTCCCGAAGTTTCGGGTGCTTTCCAGCACCCGTGGTCACGGGGGACTATAAAATCCGTAAAATTAGTTTTATTTAAAAATGTGTAGTGTTCGCGTAAATATAAGAAATCATAACATCTGACTTGTTAGTCTATTAGTTTCAGCAAGTCTATACACTCTAATTTAATCGACATTTTGATGAATACTAACACGCTTTAATCATGAGCATTAAAGTGGTTATGGTGTAACATCATGTACGTGACGAAACTCAAAGCTACGACACTGAACACTGTAGATAAGCAGTGCTTATTTCCGTATTTGCATCATTTCCAACAAAATTTTATTACATTAGGTGTTAGATAGTTATGAAGTTGTTTTGCGAAATGAACACATTAAAGATATGATGACATTATCGTATATTATATGTTTAGAGCTTTATACTCAGATTTCTAGTGAAGTCAAAACTACGCCTTAATTTGAAATTGTGAGACTTATCTTCTTTACACTTCTTCCTTTTTTTAATAGCCGGTGAAATAACCGGCGCTGGACGCACACATATGCACTGAAAACAGAATTTTGGTGTCAAATTATTTTAGATCATGGGGGTATGTGTGCGTGAGTGCTTGTACTTACAATAAGTTGTTTCTATCTTTCGTCTATTTTTTGTCTATTTGTGAACGATAAAGTTCTGATTACTGTTGGTCTGGATAAGTAAATGGTAATAACGCAATTAAACTATTTTTGTAAAGTTCGTAACTTAATAAATCAGTAATTAGTCAGACTTAAAGAACACAAGAACAAAATTCGACGGACGAGAGTTTAAGGCTTTTAAAAGTTTTGTATGTGCCTATTTCGATTCCATCGAAGAGATTCAAAATCACCAAGAGATTTTTTATCGTTGTTATAACCCTATATCAGCTAAGTGTTGAACTATTCTCCTTTTAACCTTAATCGTACATTATATCGTTATTTAAAAAAAATATAATACTTACAAAGCTCGGTGTGTACATTTTCGTGGTTTTTACAACTTTTCACTTGGACTGTTTTCTTTTGTCACCTTTATTTCTATAATAAAAAAAAATACTGAATCCTAATTCTAACCTAGCCCTAAATCGATCGCTATGTCCTTATATTACATGTTATCGTTATGCCTAAGACTATGTCGTTTTATACCCCCGTCGCGTTCTAATCACGGATAAAGCTATAAAAGAAGAGAAAAGGGAATTTAATTAAGGGGGACACACGAACATCTTGTAGGGACTAACTAATGGAGACCGGTATAACAAACGTCTCGTTGAGTTGAATTTATATTGGCTTCAAACTTCATGCATTTTAGACACAGTTTTGCTAACTAAATGTTTTATTTGCACTTTGATTACAGTTCTGATAAAATAATGTTTGATTTAATATTATATTAATTTTTATGCTTACAACTCAAGTTTATTTTTAAGTGGAGGTTATTTATTTATTTATTTATTTATTTATTCTTTATTGCATTCCTTAATCTAAAAGAATACAAAGGGCAGCCTAAATGCCTTGAAGCATTCTCAGCCAGTCAATTGATGGAGTGGTGAGAATTTGACGTAGGTGTAGCGATATAGCAATGAAATATCCCAAATTGAATGTGATTTTTGGGCAACAAATTTTTTGCCTATCCTGAACGACCCTTACGAATGTGTGCGTGGGCAGTAAAATCAGTTAAAATAATGCATTACCACGCATTTTGGATATAAAAGATAAAAAGGACAGAATGTTTGTGGTATTTTTAATTTACTTTTCTTCACCGTTTGCCTATATTACTTATTCTGCACTTCTCTGGAAATTTGGCTGGTTATTGCAAAATAACCCTGTAGACTGTATTATGGTAGTGGCGGAATATCCAAGTGGAGTAGTCCCCATATCATCCCGTAGGTGTGTGACAGAGAGAAACGGAACCAGTACATAGATGGGCAGCAACATCTTCCTGATAACAGCGGAATTAAAATAAAGAACTTCGGTTGGAAACCTGCTTACCCAACGTGGCAATCATGGTAAAATCGTCAATTTGAAGTTATATATGAAGAAGCCTTGTGTTCAACAGTGGACTTCGATAGACTGTAGTGATGAAATAATATTGACTATTATTATAATTATTTTAGAAGAAGATTTTAGAAGCTATATATTCACAAGTCCAAGTCCATTGGACTAGTGAATGCTGGAGATTTATTTTATGTTAATAAATAGAAGACTATTATATTATACTCTTTGACAAGTATATTTATAAACTGCGTAATGTGTGTTTAGATATTTTACTTTAATAATTAGTAAAGCTTTAAAATAAAAGAAAATGTGTTTGAATATCAAAACAATAGGTTCCTTATATTCAAATAATATATGTTATATTTATATATATTTACAAATAATTTAGTAGTTTTTTTTTAATATCCAATCGCTTTTCGTGATTTTTTTTTTGCTCTGATATCTTTACTGACTGGCTACAAGGCTGGAAAGTTCTCACGTACATCTCATTTCCGCTTGTCAGACGTAGGCTCGTTATAGGCGTAGCCTCTTTGCTATATTTCAGTGAATTGTATGGTTACATAACGAACCAAATGAAATTTATACTTGTTTTTTAAAAAGAAAAAATTAATAAACGATTTGTTTGACAATTACATTACCTAAATAAGAAAAAGTGCCAGCTCCTTCCACTTGACCGCATCCAGCGCAGAGCGATTCGAATCGTCGACGACCGAGTTCTTTCCGATCAGCTCGATACACTGGCACTGCGTAGAGATGTTGCATCTCTTTGCGTATTTTATCGCATCTATCACGGGGAGTGCGCTGAGGAATTGTTCGGACTAATTCCAGCCGCTCAATTTCACCATCGCACGTCGCGACAAAACTCGCGTTACCATCCGTACCATCTGGATGATTGGCGGTCCACCACTGTGCGATTTAGAAGAAGTTTTCTCCCTCGCACAACTTCTTTGTGGAATCAATTACTACCAGCGAATTTTCCGAACCGATACGACTTAGGAACCTTCAAGAAAAGAGCTTACATCTTTCTAAAAGGCCGGCAACGCATCTGCAATTCCCCTGGTGTTGCGGTTGTTCATGGGCGGCGGTAGTCACTTACCATCAGGTGAGCCGCAAGCTCGTTTGCCCCCTATTCTATAAAAAAAAAATAACAAAAGATATTTAACGGTTGTACCATGTCAAAAAGGATCTCACCTGCGCGGTTCGACAGCATTAGGTTTAATGGAGACTATAAATTACTTCTCGAATAACTGGATAAAGACACAAACTGAAACATCAACAATGACAATTTTTTTTTAATAAAACACGTAAACGTCACTTAATGAATACTTAGGATGACCATACACTGGAGTGAGTTTTTAATATCATCATCATTTGATTATTACAGCCCTTCACATGTCCACTGTTACACATAGGTCTCCCCAAAGGAATGCCACAAAGAAAAGCACGGTGAGCCAACTGCATCCATTCACTTCCTGCATGCTTTACCAGGTCATCACTCCATCTAGTGAGAGGCTACCTCACACTTTGTACACCGATATGAGATTGCCACTCAAGAACCTTTTTTCCAATCGATTGTCGGTTCTTCGAGCTATATGGCCGGTACATTGCTAACTAATCCATTTAGCTATTTATGTTACTCTGATTTTACTGCGGATATCCTCATTTCTAAATTTATGACGTTGATAAACCCCGAGCATAGCCCTATCTATAGCTCCTATACTTATCTCATAGACCTTGAGCTCCCTCATACAGCCAGCAATAAACCACCAAGTTTTAAATCCATAGGTCATTACTGGCGATACGTACTCCGTGGGAGCATATACCATCCCAGGTCAAGCCGACCCCGAAATGTAGCAATAGAATAGCTCTGCCATGTTAAATTATAGCTTTAATTGTAGTTGTGTCACAAAATTGTATAATAATACGAATCTGATTCCTTTTGTAGTGGCGAGTAATAATATCCACTACCCAATATCTTCCTGTGGGTGTCGTAAGAGGCGATAGAGAGAAACTGAGGCAAAAGATGAGCAGTAGCATCTTTCTGATAAAAACAAAAAGCAATAAAAACCTCCGGCTTCCAACCCGCTCACCAAGCGTGGCAATTATGGCAGTATACCAACAGTACAATGAGCAATTGCACTAATAAATGGCCCCCAGTCCCCAGCGGCCACGCTATTCCTGGCTACGGTGGCGACCAGGGTGACGGCGGGGCAGGGGGTGCTAAGAATCTCCATTGGAAGTTTGATTGCCACCTAAGAAGACTCGACCTGACAACTTATAACGCACGCATCCTGAGGACTGACAAGAAGATCCTGGAGCTGGAAGAAAAGATAAACAAGTTGCACTGGCATATTATAGGATTATCCGAGGTCCAAAGGGAGAGGGAGGATACGGTAATCTTCGAAATCGGCAAATTGTTCTATCACCAGGAGGGTGACTATCTGTCCAAGTAGGTGTCGGATTTATTGCCACGAGTCTCTCGTTAACAATAATGTAACGATTAGGACTGTGTCGACGAGGGTTGTGTACCTTATACTCATAATCACCAAAAGGTACCTTATACTCATAATCACCAAAAGGTATTACAGGTTTACGCACCAACCTCGGAACATCCCGATGAGAAGGTGGAAGAAATATATGAGGATATCTCTAGAGCCATGCATTCCTCCAAAACTCACTATACGGTGTTAATGGGAGACTTCAACGCAAAACTAGGCACAAGAAAGAACGGTGAGCTGAAAGTAGGGAAATTCGGAATAGGGCAAAGGAACCCAAGGGGCCAGCAGCTGGCCGACTTCATGGAAAAAGAGGGACTCTTTATGATGAACTCTTTCTTCCAGAAGCGGAATTTCAACGCAAAACTAGGCACAAGAGAGAACGGTGACCTGAAAGTAGGGAAATTCGGATTAGGCAACGGAATCCAAGAGGCCAACAGCTAGCCGACTTCATAGAGAAAGAGGGACCCTTTATGGTAGAGCCATGCTGCAGCTATATTAATAGTGTAGTTGTAGCACGACTCGGTCGGCTTGATAGGGTAAGGACCACGTTCTCACAGAATACCAGCGTAAAATAGCGGATCAATGCTGCTGTGTTTCGTATGTTGAGTGCAGAGAACTGGAGACCCTTTTTACAGGAAAGAGGCATTCTATTTAAGTCCTCACGAGTGAAAACGCATCTTCATTTTGATTCGGAAACGAAGATAGATGTAGATGTCTATGGGCCACAGCAACCACTTACCATCTGGTAAACTGCGTGATTTTTGTCACCCTATTTCTATAAAAAAATGAACTGGAAGTCGACTTGGTCGAGCACTGACGGTTCGACAAGAATTGAATTTCTTATGACGACTAGACACGGCAACTCTTCAGTGATGTCTCAGTGATCGCGAGGGTGAAAACTGGTAGCAATCACTGAATGGTTAGAGGCACACTTAACCTTATGTTGGAGAGGTATCGTCTTATGAAGTTAACGCTCCGTCCCCCTCGTATTCTAATCCAAAGTCCTGAAACATTTGAGCTATAATTACAAAACCATTTTCAGTGCATAGCAGAGTGCAATTCAGTGGACGACATTAATGACAAGCTCGTGGAAACTGTCCATGCGGTCGGAGCAAAATTTTTCAAAACCCACCGTAAAAGAACACAAAAACTCTCCAATCACACTCTTAATCTTATAACTGTTAGACGGGAAATGAAGCTGCAGTCTTCAGTAGATTTGATAGCATACAGGCAACTGAACAGACATATCTCCAAATGCATGCGGCGGGACTTGTATTGAAGAAGCGATCGAGCGGAACTATTAGCCAACTTTCGAAGCTTTTCGAACTTGAAGAATGAATGTGGCAGCATCGTTTCCACGACACCTAAGATGTTGAGTGAGATTGAGAGGTTCTACAGGCAGCTGTACACGTCATCGTTGAAGCCACACGCAAGTGTGAGTAACGATCCAAGAGCAAGTCTTATCCGACACTATTCCGATTATATCCCGGGTTTCAGTCTGAGCGAGATTAGATGGTTCTCCAGCACCTTAAAATCCTCCCAGGGCGAGGACGGCATTACAGTGGAGCTTCTGAAAGCGGGTGGAAAACTGTAATTGGAAGTCGTTCGGAAGCTCTTTAATTCCGTTCTCCATGGTGGCATTACTCCGGAGGCGTGAAGCAGAAGTGCGGTGGTTTTGTTATTCAAAAAAGGCAACGACGAGCTCTTGAAGAACTACAGACCGACTTCCCTTCTGAGCCGCTTGGCTGTTTTCGAGAGTGAATATTACTCGTCTCGCATGCAGACTCGACGACTTCCAGCCACCCGAACAAGCCAGTTTCCGAAATGGCTTTAGCACCATAGACCACATTTATATCCTTCGGCAAATTATACTGAAGACCAAAGAGTACAATCTGCCACTTTGTCTTGCGTATGGGGACTATGAGAAAGACTTTGATTTCCCATAGTCCCCATACGCAAGTCCTTTCACCATAGTCCTTACAGCGATGCCAAGAGGACTGTCGGTATTTCGAAATGCTGAAGTGTTTGTACAGTAGGGCTACAATGGCTATCCGAGTACAGAACCAGAGTACAAAACCTATTCTACTGCAAGGAATTGTAAGACAGGGTAACGTTGTATCCCCGAAACTTGTCACCGCTGCACTGAACAGGAGAGGATACGGTATTAACTTCAATGGCGAGTACATCACTCACCTTCGATTTGCCGACGATATAGTCCACATGGCAGAATAACTGGAAGACCTAAGCAATATGCTCATTGACCTCATTTGTGTCTCTCAACGGAACATGGACAAAACAAAAATCGTGTTTGAAGTCCATGCCATTCACGTGGTAGAGCCATACTGCAGCTATATTTTTCACGTGGTAGAGCCATGCTGCAGCTATATTAGTAGTATAGTTGTAGCACGAATGGGTCGGTTCGACCGGGGAAGGACCAAGCTCTCACAGAATACCAGCGTCAAATAGCAGCTTCATGCTGCTGTGTTTCGTATGGTAAGTGTAGAGAACCGGAGACCCTTTTTACTGGAAAAGAGGCATTCTATCTTAGTCCTCACGGGTGACAACGCATCTGCATTTTGATTCGCAAACGAGAATAAATGTAGATGTCTATGGGCCACAGCAACCACTTACCATCAGGTGGACTGTGTGCTCGTTTGTCACACTATCCTATAAAAAAAAAGAAAAAAAATGTCACACAGCCTATGCCGGTAGTTGTTGGGAGCACTAAGCTCAAAGTTGTTGACGAATATGTTTACCTGGTAAAAATAGTTTGATTAGGTAAGTCCAACTTCGACCGAGAGGTCAATTGACGGATTCAACTCGGCTGGGCAGCGTTCGGGAAACTACGACACATCTTTTCGTTAGACATACCTCAAAACCTGAAAACGAGATTGTACAACCAGTGAGTGTTGCCAGTGATGACCTATGGACTGAGACGTGGTCTTTCACTGCTGACAATATGAGGAAGCTCATAGTCGCTCAACGTGCTATAGAGAGGGCTATGCTCGGCGCTTCTCTGCGAGATAGATTTAAAAACTAGGATATCCGTAGTAGAACCAAAGTAACCTACATAGCTCAAAGAATTAATATGCTGAAGTGGCAATGGGCCGGCCATATAGCTCGAAGAACCGACAACCGATGGGGAAGAAAGGTTCTTGAGTGGCAGCCTCGTACCGGTAGGCGAAGTGTAGGGCGACCAACCACGAGATGGAGTGACGACCTGGTAAGATATCCAGGAAGTCGATGGATGCAGGTGGCTCAGGACCGTGCTTTGTGGCATTCCTTGGGGGAGGCCTATGTTCAGCAGTGGACTTATGAAAGGCTCTAATGATGAATGATGATAACGGAAAGATGTGTCATAGTTTCCCGAGCGCTTCCTAGCAGAGTTGAATCCGTCGAATGACCTCTCTGTCGAAGTTGGATTTACCTAGTCGGACTATTTGTCCCAGGTCAACATACTCGTCAACAACTTCGAGCTTAGTGCTCCCAACAACTACCGGCATAGTTGTGACATGGACGTTAAACATGATTTTTGTTTTGTCCATGTTCATCTCAAGACCTATCCGTTGGGAGACACTATTGAGGTCATTGAGCATAGTGCTTAGGTCCTCCAGCGATTCTGCCATAA
This sequence comes from Parnassius mnemosyne, assembly GCA_963668995.1. Classification (NCBI taxonomy): domain Eukaryota; kingdom Metazoa; phylum Arthropoda; class Insecta; order Lepidoptera; family Papilionidae; genus Parnassius; species Parnassius mnemosyne. Next base: position 12,069,662 of record CAVLGL010000035.1, on the reverse strand, counting down.
GGACTATATCGTCGGCAAGTCGAAGGTGAGTGATGTACTCGCCATTGATGTTAATACCGTATCCTTTCCAGTCCAGAAGCTTGAAATCGTCTTCCAATGCAGCGGTGAAGAGTTTCGGGGATATGACGTCACCCTGTCTTACACCTCTCTGCAATTGGATAGGTTTCGTACTCTGGTTATGTACTCGGATAGCCATCGTAGCCCTACTTGTACAGCACTTTAGCACTTCGATATACCGACATTCAACTTAGCACCGCAGAAGGGACTGCAGTACCGCCCAAATTTCGACGGAATATCAAAGGCTTTCTCATAGTCCACATAAGCCAGACATAGTGTTCTCAGTGAACAATTATTTATTTGCGCTGGGCTTAATCTACGTTCCACTAAGATAGCTGCGATATTACTAATCATTAAATATGATGCAGCAATTTCTAATTTTGATTATTAAACACGTGTTTTTTAATGTAACTTAGTTAAAAGTACTTTTATTTGTATTTTTACTCAATATTTTATTAATAAATAAAAATAATATAAAAAATATCAACTGACATTTAATTATTCTCCTAAATAGTAGCTTTTCCTAAAAACTTGAACTCCACGTCCGCATCAGCGGCTTTGAGCCTCTAAAAAGCCGCATCTACATCCGCGTCCGCGGTCCTCAAAAATTCTGCACCCGCACACACAACCTTGATATAAAATATAGTGTTCCTCAAGGTAGTGTGTTGGGACCGTTATTATTTTTAATATACATTAACGATCTCCCAAAAGTGATAACACACAAAATAGTTATCTTTTCTTTTACTCTATGTGAAATCATAAAATGGCTTGACAATAAAAATGTGATAATAAATCAAAACAAAACTAAAATAATGCATTTACATCAGCGTCGTGCACTATTACTACTATTATAACTATTTATGTTACACATATTAAATTTTTGATAGAAGAGATTACCGGTAGTAAATTTCTAGGTATAATTATAGACAATAACCTCACTTGGAAATCCCACGTAGAAAATATATGTAAGAACATGAGTAAATTTGCATACGCATTTTTTCAATTACCAAAAAAAGTTAATATTGATTCATTAATGATAGTGCCTCATTGCTAAGTAGGTTCGATTCTTCGATATGGTGTTATTTTTTGGAACAACTAACTTACAGAGAGACTATAGTCAGGTTGCAAAAACGCTGCATTAGATCAATGTGTGGTCTAAAACCGACATACAGTTGTGTACCTTACTTTAAGTCATTAAAACTGTTAACTTTCACGGCATTGTACATTTTCGAAACTGTACTTTTTGTTTAGAGAAACCCAAACTTAGTTACTAAATTGTCAGCAGTCCAGAAAACTCTAATGCGTGCTCAATACATGAATCAATTATAAATATAATACTGCCTTAATGCTCAAAAGCTTTTTCGGACTTGCTCCTGAAATATACAACAAAATTCCTAATGTCATTCAAATAACGCCACTATAAAATTTTTAAATAGCACTATAAAAACTTCTTGACAAAAATGTTATTATACAATAGATAGAAGAAGAAACCCAGCGGCACTTTTTTTTTTAAAATAACAGCTTAAAATCATGTATGTTACACAAATTACCAACACAACAAATTAGAAATAGCTTGGTAGCGATCACCTCATTTCCAGGGGTTATTATCATCCATAAATTCTTTAATATTATAATAACCCTTTTTGTACAATCTTAGTTTAATAAAGTTTCTCAACTTTGAGCTGGTCAAATTTTGTATATATTCTGGAACTTTGTTGTAAAAGCATATACGTATAATGAACGCTATCTGTCTGTTCATCAGAGGATTAAGAATCAGCCCTAAGTGCACCTATTTAACATTGAGCCTTATAAAGCATAGAATAAGTCAACATAAATTGTAAATATATATACACATAATTGTAAAGCAATTTGCGTTGTATAAAATCCGCGGTCAATGCGTTTTTTTTGAACATGTATTACTTTAAATTAACAAAAACTCGCATGGGAGCTAATTAATAAGTCTCAGCGCTAACGTAATGAAGGCAAAATGAGCTGCGCTAATTGAATATTCTGTTGTGAACAATAATATAAAATTAGCTTTTACCTTAAAATGTACTAATAGTAAGGTTTTTAAAAAGTAAATCTTACATTTCGCACTGCAAAAGTGACAATCAGCTTATTAAAAAAATTAAACAATTAAATATAGTGGTGTAAAACCATAATTTATGCATTTATAAAATAAAATTTAAAAAGTAAATCGTAAAATAGGGTTTTTATTTCTCATGTCATTTACACAGCGTTCACGAACTGGTCAAAAATAATCTCTTTTTATTGAAATTGTATCGGAATAAACCCAAAAATAGCGTAACCGTTTTCAACTTTTATCACGGATTGCTAACAATAACCAAAAAAAAATTGTTGGAAGATAAGTCCCCATCCATCCATCCATTGCAACATATAAAACTTCACTGCTGAACATAGGGGTCCCTTATAGATTGTATTGCAGAAATTTTGCCATAGTTGCCATGCTAACATGCAGGCAAGCGGGTTGGCAACAGCAGTTTTTTTTGTAAATTATTTTGTGTTGTTAACAGGAAGATGCTGCTACCCATCTCCTGTTTTAATTTACCTCCGTCGTCTCTTATGACAACCTCGGGACGATATGGGTTAGTAGATATTCTTATACCGCCACTACGCGGTTAAAGATAAGTTAAGATACTTTCAAATATATAACAAAATGTAATATTATATTCCGTTACATTTCAAATCTTGAACTCTTTTGTTAGTTCCATGCCTAATTTAGGTAAATACTTTCGTCTTTTCTGTATAACCGCTTTTTTGCCTTTAATAATACGATGGAATTTATTCCAGCAACTTCCAGAAGAAGAAAGGAAAGTAACAATGGCCAGCTAGTATTCCTCCTTGACGTCGAATACATCTCCACTTTTTGTCGACTTCATCGACACCGCTTTTCGTTTTTAGGGTTCCGTGCCCGAAGGCTAATCAACTGGACTCTATTATTAAGCCTCCGCTGTCAGTCTGTCCGTCGGTCCTTCTGTCTGTCAGCGGGCAGTATCTCATGATCCGTAATATTTAGAGTTGAAATTTTCACAGAATGTGTATTTCTGTTGCTGCTATAAAAAATTAATAAAAATAAAAATAAATTAAAAATTAAGGGGACCCCCTATACTAAAACGTGTATTACGATGGTATGGCACCCTTCATGGGCGAATCTATCGCGCTTTTGGCCGGTTATTGATTTATTATTCACTATTTTTGTTATTCACTCTCCTCATCTTTTCATTACATTTGCACTGCTGTGTGTATTTCAAAAATAAAATTATTACAACCATAATTCGATGACATTTATTGAAGTTCCAAAAAAATTTCTCGGGTTGAGCGTCGCGCGTAGCCTTTCACTGACAGGCGCGTGGTGTACTTTCGTGGTCTGTGTAGTGTTATGCTACTTACATAACATTTTACACTATTTTAAATTCATTTTTCCATTCTGTTTTGATTTTCTGCATTCACCTCAAAACTGGATATTTTGTATCACCTTTATTTGCATAGGATCCTGTAACGTTTTTAAACCATAAGAACACAATAACAAATCATTTTCACTTTGTATTTTCACGCTATCAGCACTTTTTAAATCCGTGTCGATGGAGTCTACCTTTTTCGATCTTTATTTCTCCGTAACTCTGCAATTTCGGGCTTCGTGCGCGCTGGTGCGCTACCTTTTTCCTATATCAATAATATCTCATTTTTCACTTAAATCTTGCCGTTTCTCTATTACGAGCCTGAAACCAAAATTCGACATGTTTTGACATCGTTGTTTATCTGGTTGTCATGGCAATTTTTATTAAAATTCGTTACCGGTCTGATGTTTTTACTTCAATACTTCCACAAAAATACTCTTTTCCTCTTGGCCATTTACACAAATTTGCTTTAAATTTAAATAATTTTTCGTTCTTATCCCAGATCCGCCGTCGAGCGCGGAGCTCTCTAAAAAGGTATAAAAGCCGAACAATCGGCCAATAAACTGAGTCTCGCTTCAGCTTTCAAACTTGAAGCATCTCCTAAAGGCCTTATCCCGGGGCCGCCCTGCCCCGGGATCCTGCAAGCCTCTGCCTTCACCTGAAGTCGTCGCCTAGCCACGCCCACGCCTCCACCTACTAGTGCCCGCGCTATCTTTAGCCGCTGTGCGTGTTTGCTCCAGGCGTTGCGAGCGCTTACTCCAGACGCTGAGAGCGCCTACTCAAAGCGCTGTGTGTTCCTACTTCAGGCGCAGCGTGTGCCTACTCCGGGCACTGCGTGTGCCTACTCCAAGCGCTGAGTTTGCCTACTCCAGGCGCTGCGTGTGTCTAGACCAGGCGCTGTGCGCCTACCACAGACACAGCCTGTGCATACTCCGTGAGCGGTGAGCACCACCACCAAGCGCGGTGTGCCACTTTGGTCTTCGGGCTCCGCTTCCATACTCATCTATCTTTATTATTATTTTTTTAAATAATTGTAATTCACGTCACCCATCATCATCATCATACTTCATTTTTTATATAAAACTGTAAATATCTTTTTAAATTTTAAATAAATTATTCTTTTTTGTTCTATTTTTGTTGTTTTGTTGTTGTTAGGTTAGGTTCTTTTGTTTTTAATTGTCGCTTTACGACAATTTTGGCGCCCAACGTAAAAGTGCTCTTTCTCTCTTAATTTTTTTTTCTCTTTTCTTCACCTTTACTGCGCCTTGTCCATTTCCTTTTGATTTAATTGCTTTCTCTTTCGTTCTTTACCCTTTATTTATTCATCCTTTTCATATCTTCCAAATTCTAAAACAAAACTTCATCTAGTTTTTCAACTTATCTGGATTATATTTAGACCTACATTTAACACTTCACTTACATTCATCACTTTAATATTTTTATTCTAGATAACTTAAAGAGGTATAATTTTTTAATTAAATTTTTATTTCTTAAACTTAACTTTGCACTTAATTATAACAATGAAAAGGGTTATTAAGTACGAATTGCTTAACAAGGCCGAGCTCGAATACGAAGTGAAGATTAGATGTGAGGAACCAGCTAATACTGTTTTGCTTCTAAAAAAACAGGTTTTGCGTTTAGTTGCGAATTCTCACCCTGAAGATATTCTGACTTCTCCAATTCCGATCGAGGACTCCAAACTTTCTAGTCTTTGGTAGGGAAATAATTCCTTGTATACTCCAACTCAGAACCTCGAGGAATTGATATTTATGCCTTGTGATATTTACGCGTCTAATGCTGGTCTCCTCTCATCTATCTTTCACAAAGTTCAAACTAAACTTCACTTAGCTCACGCTAAAAATAGCGCTCGCTATGATCTTCGCCGGTCTTTTAAAGAATTTAATGTGGGAGATACTGTTTGGCGTAAAAACCATGTTTTAAGCAATGCCGGCGCATACTTTAATGCTAAACTTGCCCCTAAGTTTATCAAGTGCAAAGTGATAGCTAAACTGTCACCACTAGTCTATGTGCTTGAAGACCCTAATGGAGTTAGAGGCAAGTGGCACATCAAAGATGTAAAATCATAAATTTTCTTAACTTTTATTAACTGTTAATTTGTATATATGTATAAATATCACCATCATTTTCACCTTATTATTTTTATTTCTTTTAATTTGTTTGTTTGGTTGGTGATCCAGTGTTCTTCAACACATCTTGCTTTAGGACCTCGAATTTTCGTTGGTTAATCTTCACTTTTTATTATTATTTCAGACACATCTCGATAGTGATGTTGCTGATCTCTGGCTTTGAGCTCTACCGCTCTGGCCGTTATTAATCTTTACTTAAGTCATAGCGCATAAGCTTACTTAAGATTAATTTCTTTATCTTTATCTTCACTTGGGAGCGGCTGACTACTCCCTTAATAATTTTTTTTTCCACGCAGGAGCGGATGACAACTCCTTAAGTAAGCCTGAATGTCCTTTCGAAATCACACTTTTAGAGTGGTAGTCATTGAATGTGAACTCCACCCTTACCTGAATGCAGATGATGAATGTAAGAGATAGTATATCTGATTTTGCCTGGTGATGTCTGTTTCTGCAAAGCTGTGTTTTTATGGTTTAGTTTAGAATGTACATATAAAAATTTTTGCTGAGTCAAAAATTTTCCAGGGTCGGGGGGAAAATGTAGTGTTATGCTACTTACATAACATTTTACACTATTTTAAATTCATTTTTCCATTCTGTTTTGATTTTCTGCATTAATTTAAATTTTTGTAAATGACCAAGAGGAAAAGAGTATTTTTGTGGAAGTATTGAAGTAAAAACATCAGACCGGTAACGAATTTGAATAAAAATTGCCATGACAACCAGATAAGCAACGATGTCAAAACATGTCGAATTTTGGTTTCAGGCTTGTAATAGAGAAACGGCAAGATTTAAGTGAAAAATGAGATATTATTGATATAGGAAAAAGGTAGCGCACCAGCGCGCACGAAGCCCGAAATTGCAGAGTTACGGAGAAATAAAGATCGAAAAAGGTAGACTCCATCGACACCGATTTAAAAAGTGCTGATAGCGTGAAAATACAAAGTGAAAATGATTTGTTATTGTGTTCTTATGGTTTAAAAACGTTACAGGATCCTATGCAAATAAAGGTGATACAAAATATCCAGTTTTGAGGTGAATGCAGAAAATCAAAATAGAATAGAAAAATGAATTTAAAATAGTGTAAAATGTTATGTAAGTAGCATAACACTACATCTGGCAAACAGTTGTGTCAAGAATAAGGGTGCCAGACTCGAATTTTCATTTTTTACTGACCAAACTCTATCAAATCAAAAACAATTACGCTTAAGTTTTGTATATCGATTTTGCAAAAAAAAAAACAAGTTGCTAACCACAAGTCCGCTACGCTGGTTTATTATTTAACAATACACAGCAAATAAACAAAGTATATTTTTGTCCTTATTCCGAATCACCAACCTTTTTCGACTGTCACCGCTTGGACTATTTATTCATTTATTTATTTAATATTCTTTATTGCACATCATACATAAATTACAGAAATTATATATATAAAAGAAGTATGCAATGGGTGGTCTTATTGCTGATAGCAATTTCTTCCAGACAACCAATGAATGGACAGGATTGCACGAATATGACAAGGGCAAATTGGTGTGTTAGAGAAAAAAAGAGATAAAAAAGAATAAACACATATACATATTATACATACACATACTACAAACATATTATATACATATAAATATATATATATATATATATATACATATTGAATTATTTAATTAATGAGATGAAATTGATATGATACATATAATATTTTATTTAATGGCTAGTGAGGAAGTGAAGTTAGAATTTAACGTGCGGGGTACTGATTCTTAACTAGTTTTTTTAAATACCGGTAGGGATGGTACCCGTTTTACTGACAATGGGAGTTCATTCCATAAATGAACAGCCTGTACAGTAAAAGACTTCTAGTGTATAGTGGCAAATTCAACTTCAAACTCTCTGCTGATCTCAAGTTACCCGAATGGGAATTATGAAGAAACTCAAAACGATTTTTGAGGTAAGAAGAGTAAGAAGGATTAAAGAGAACACTATAGAGAAGATGAAGTATGTAAGCATTCCGATGAAGTCGTATTGGCAACCACTCGAGCTTAGTACGGAAAAGAGATACATGGTCATATTTGCGCAATCCAAATATAAACCTTATGCAAAAATTCTGAATTCGCTCAAGTTTATCGAGGTGAGCTTCGGCGAGATCTAGATAGCTGACGTCTGCGTAGTCAAAAATAGGGAAGAGAAGGGACTTAGCAAGCATAATTTTGGTGTAAATGGGAAGAAAATTACGTAATCTACGCAAGGAGGCTGCCGAGGCATAAACTTTGTGATTAATTTCTTTGATGTGCTGTCCCCACGACAGATTCTTATCTATGTGGATACCTAAGTTCTTTACTGAATCTGCGTTAGGAATAATAGTTTTACCAAATACTAGAGGCAGGTCTTCTAGGCTCGACTTAGCCAACATTTGCACGCTGGCCATGATAATGGCTTGCGATTTTGCTGGGTTAACGTGAAGGCCGTATGCATTACTCCACTCAAGAGTTCGATCGAGATCTGCATTAACGACATTGATAGCATTGGGGAGATTGTTGGGACAAGCTTTTGTATATATTTGTAGATCATCTGCATAAAGGTGGTAGGAAGAAGTTAAATTATTGGATATTGAGTTTATAAAAACTGCAAAAAATAAATGAGATAAAACGCCTCCCTGCGGTACACCAACACGTACGTTACACCAAGATAATAATGTATCGTCGATACGTATACGTTGCTGGCGACCAGACAGGTAAATCTGAAACCAATCAATCGCTGTTGGAGATACGTTAAGAGAGCGCATTATGCCGAGTAGGACATCATGGTCAACCGTATTAAAAGCATTACTGAAATCTAATAAACAAAGAACAGTCACTTCACCGTTTTCCATTCCTAATCGGATATCATCGGTGATGTTCATCAATTCTGTGGTAGTACTGTGTCCAGGTCGAAATCCTGACTGTAAAGGATTAAGAAGAGCATTCACACAAAGAAAACTGTTGAACTGGGTGTAAACAAGGCGTTCAAGGACTTTAGATAAGAAGGGCAGTAAAGAGATAGGACGATATTCAGAAAAGAATGTAGGATTACTTTTCTTTGAAATAGGAACAATTTCAGCATTATTCCAAGATAATGGGAAACTACTTGTAGAAGTTAAGGATATGACAAATAATAGAAAGAATAATATCGAGAATGATGAATGAAGAATCATGTTACGACTGACAGAGTTACTTCCCACTGCATTGGAAGTAATAGATAGAATGCTCTTCTTAACGTCACAAAGATATGTTAGTGTATTAGCCTTAGTAGTGTTATCTAAACAGGACGAAGAAGAGAAATGTTTATTTAAACCATTAACGTTTAAATCTTTTGTCGTTGGACTATTCTTAGATTTCCCAACACCCAATGATTTAAGAAATTTCTAGACCTTTGCCGTATCACAATTTTAGACTGACTTATGAATATGAAGGCGTTGAGCATCCCTACACACCTTATTGTAGTGATTGCGAATGTTAATATATTTTTCCCTATTAAACGCATTCGGCTTACGTTTAAACTTAGCCTTAGCTATCGCTTTTTTATTAATTATAGATTTAATATCATCAGTAAGCCAAGGTAATGGACGATGTTTAATTTTGACTACGCGTGCAGGTGCATGCACATCAAATATTTTTATAAGGGCAGAAGTAAAGATTTAGACCTTATTATCCAGATTATCTGCGCTATAAAGATTTGACTAGTCCCAAAGCAACGCATACTAACGAAGACTGTCTATATCCTTGCGACCAAAATTACGCTGCAGTAACATTTTTGGTTTAAATTTGGGAGATCGAGTTTAGAAGATAGAAAGATTAGGTCATGAAATGAAAATGCATCGGCCGTATATTGACCGTGCTTCGTGACAAAGTTACAAGAGGAAACAAAAATAAGGTCAATGAGAGAGGGCGTCGAGTTTGGAAAATGATGCGAGGCATTTAACGGTAAAATAGAGAGATTACTAGAATATAAAATTGACTGAAGAGAAGAAGCCCTGGCATCCTGTTTAAGTAGGCAAGTGTTAAAGTCGCCCATTATAATCGTATGTGAATAGGAGGGAGTAAGTTTATCTAAGATATTTTGGAATGAGTTGAAGAAGTCAATACGCATAGAAGGGCAGTAATGAACACCAAGAAGAACTTTAGAGTGAGATAGTGTGACTTTAATAAAAAGATGCTCACCGGCATCAGGCGGCGGTGTGTGAACGTAGAAAAATGGCGACATCTCCACCGCCACCTACCGAGCGATCGTTTTTATTAATTTGAAGCCAGGAAGATTGTAACAGGTAGAGGGAAGACAGAACTTCAGCCACGATTCAGAAATAAGAACAGCATGTATATTTTTACAAGTAAAAGTTGTCAGCATATCGGGGAAGTGGGCCGGAATGCTCTGTGCATGTGCATGAACAACGTTGAAGTTGTTAGGGACATCAGAAAACTGCGAAACAAGAAACTGCGAGAGGAGTGGAAATAGAACTTCCACTATCACTTACCATAGAACAAAAACTGTCATCATCAGCAGTGAACAACATCTCACTATCGCCACTTATATCATAAATAGCCATTACAATATATACTTATAATATATTTAAATTAAAAATCTAAATTATTAAAATAAAATTAACTACTAAATGAAATGTACTTCTTACAACAAGGCAATCATGCCCACCCACCAGTCGAGTGTTATTACAAATTATAACAGAACTAAAAAACCAAAAAAAAAAAACAAGATTTCAAAATAACAAAATGAAGAAAAAAAATACAATTTAGGTAATATCGCTACACAAATACACTATTTGCAAACTATTTTAATATTATATATGACTATTTTAATAAATCTACGTTGACAATGTTTAAAATATTAAAGTTGTCAGTATACTACAATTTTTGGCTGAAAGACTTGTAGCCGATGCGACACTAACTAAAACTAACGAAATAAAGAATAAAAGTTAAAAATAGCTGCTACATGTTTAATAATCTGTGGAAAAATAGAAACAACATCCAGCACGAGGAGTTTTGGCGGGAAATTGACCGGCGGCGGTTTGCTGCTCCTGTATTATTGTTTAAATAATGGTTTGAAGTGGACTTTGATATGTAAAAGTGTTGCGATTTTGTGTATTAAGTGTCTACGCATGTGAACTATTAGTGGAAACAGTGAAACAAGTGCTCTGATGGTGATGGATTCTCAAGATAAGCTGTTTGTTTGCATAGGCACCTTTAGATACCATCGCCAACTATCAGCTGTCTGCTGGATCAAGTTGCCGCCAAAATCTCCCAAGAACTGCACAATGTGACGCATCAACATATTGTGAAGCAGTATACTATGAAGGAGTGGGGAAATTACAATAAACCGAATAAAAATACTTAAGACTTGGCCTAAAGGTCTAGATACCAGGCCATAAACTCCAAAAAAATAAAACATCCAGCACGAGTTTATATACAGTAAGCTATGGGTGAACATAAAATGTATTAATATTGTCAAAAAATTAATTCACTTTTACCCGCACAAGATTAAAAGCGTAGCAACTAATAAACAAAATAATAATATATATGAAACAATTGCTACACGTAATCGGGTCAAAGTAAATGTCAATTAATAACGTGCTAATCAGAATAAAATTGCCTAGCTTAAAATAGTGTAAATTAATTGCACCGAGACTTATTTAAATTAAAGTTTAGAATAAAAATTGCATATACTACATTAAAAAAGGGATAAAGTAATAAATCACAATCACAATCATTTCTTAACTGTGGCCCCTCTCTTTGTCTTTGTTGATGCTGGTTTCTTTTCAATCACTTTAGCTGAGGCATCTTGGCATTGGTCAGTCTTATGAACTTTGCTCACTGTAAGGACCCGAAGACGAGAACCATAAGGCATGAGAATATAAACAGATCCATCCTTAGTCTAGCAATTCGAAATTCCAAACTTATCTCGAGCAGCCATGAATGCATCGTGTCTTGATTTAATAAGAAAGTCAGAGACTGTGATACCTGATCCCCTAAGCTGAGTCTTGGAGTACTATATTTTATCACGTAATATCAGGTTTTGAAACTTTACAAGTATAGGTCGTAGTCTGTTTGGGGTAGCTTGACGACCCATCCGATGGCACCTTCGTATATCAGTGGTTGAGCAGTCACGTATCTTCAGCTGATCATTAAGAACTCTTGTGATAACCAGTGCAGTATCTTCTTTTGAGTTCTCTGGTACACCATGAAATAAAAGCATTTTCCTGCGACTCCTTACTTCCAACTGATCAACAGTATGAGCCAGGAGCTCCATTTGCTGCTGCAGACTGCTCAGTGCTTGAACCACAAACGCCTTGAATGAGGTGAACTCCGCAGCAAGTGATGCCGTGTTGGATATTGAATGGGGAGATTGACGTAACTGTTTTTCAAAGTCATTCTCTTATGGAATACCTCCATTAGTTCGGCCATGCTATCCTTGATTGAAGACTCCATTTACGTTATAAATTGACACTGATGAAGAGAAAATAAAAGATTTTGCCAGTTATGATATATATTATTATGTACAAGTATATGAACTTGGAGAAACGCTCATGAGGTGGGTGGTACTAATTATTCATTATACTTGTAATTTATCAAGAAAATGACACAAATATAACTAATATACTATACTAGTAATGTCACCGAAACATGAAATTTAGGTGAGTTTTTGAACTTTGTCCTTTACAACGGGTCTTTATATTATGTTTATTTTTTAATTATATATTTTTCATGCCTACTACCTGGTCTACAGAAAGCCATTTGGTACGATCCTGATACACACTTACTACAAGTAGTGAGAGATTTCTTTCACATCTGCATACGTTCGTCGGTTAAAGGTACCCTTAATTTGGCTTAATCTTAAATATTATTTCGAAATTTGGTCAATAAACATCTTTATAGGCCGTTCAAAGATACAAAGCGTGAAAACATTATCTTTATTTTCGGTCTATTTGGTAACACCTTTTAACAATATGAATCGAGATAAGACTATTGTTTGAAGTGTAGATACTCAAAGTTTGTTATCTTTTCTCGTTTGTATATTTTTATTCTGACATTACAGTGTTAATTTCAAAAGAAAGCTTTCTCTTTTATTTTTCCAAATGAGAGCATGTATACACGTTATATGTATACAAGACTAGGATATAATATGGTGTACATTAGCTATGGCTGTCATTTTCGTCAGAAACATCAAATTCAATCATCATAATTGAATGAAACACAGACAACAAATAAGTAAATTAATATAATTAATAAAATCAGGCGTTACTTTGCGGAAATCCATTACATTAAAGATATTGAATAAAACTATTTTTACGGATTTTATCGCGTTTAATTAACTTATTGTATATTCCCGACGTTTCGGTTGCTTTCCAGCAACCGTGGTCACGGGGGACTGAGATGATTGACGTCCCGATGTCAAAGTTAACCCGGAGTACCTTCAGCTTTTTAATTATTAATTTTGGTCCGATCTACGCAGAATGAACTAACTGTGTCTTGAAGTCTTGCAGTGGTATGCTTGGGTTTAGTTTTAATTTTATGAATTACAGGATCCCAAGCAGGTGGTAGTACCCAGCCTCCCTCTCTATTGAAATTAGGATGTTTTTTAATTTCAATAGCCTCACGTATCATCCTTGGCAGGAATCGATGTTCTTTCGCGAGGACTTGTGGTTTATCAAATCTAATGTAATGGCGGGGGCCGTCTAGGATATGATCACAAACTGCAGACTTCCCGGAACGTTGGTGCTTCACGTCAGCTATGTGTTCTTTTACGCGGGTTTTTATTGATCGTTTTGTTTGCCCTATATATGAGAGACCACACTCACAATCAAGCCTGTATACTCCTGCATCTTGTAGAGGAATATTGTACTTGACGGATGGTAAGAACTGACTAATCTTCCTCGGCGGCTTGAAGAATGTTCTAATAGAAGCTCGCTTCAAGTTGTAGCCAATCCTGTCTGTGACACCTCTGACATAAATGGTAGTACAGCAGGCACACGCTCGACTGTAGCCGGCTTCACTCGGTCACTGTGACGTAGGCGCGGAACCCGAAGCTTGTTGTCGTGCAGAACCTGCTTGACGTGCTGAAGCTCGGCGGCCAGGTGTTTGCTGTCACAGATCCCTCGTGCTCTCTGCAACAAAGATTTGCCCACGGTAGCTAACTGTGAAGGGTGATGGTGGGATTCACTGTTTAAGTATCGGTTTGTATGGGTCTTTTTTCTATACACAGTGTGACCTACGGTGTTATTAGGATTTCAAATGACTAACACATCTAGGAAAGCTAAAGAATTATTTGCCTCTAACTCCATAGTAAATTGAATTTTAGAGTTTATGGAATTAAGATGTTCTAAAAATGCAGTTACTTTGTCTGATGGTAAAATTGTGAAAGTATCGTCTACATACCGCTTGTAGAAACTTGGAGTTACTGGTGCAGTAAGCAGGGCTTTCTCCTCAAAGTCCTCCATGAAAATATCGGCGACAATGGGAGATACCGGTGAGCCCATCGCAACACCATCTACTTGCTTGTAAAACTGTTCCTTCCACAATAGGTAGCCAGATGTAAGGCAATGTCTGAGTAATACTGCATATTCTGCTGGCATGTTGTTTTCCTCTAGTTTCCTAGTTATAATTGAGATGCAGTCTTCAACAGGTAGGCATGTAAATAGAGACTGAACATCAAAACTGATCATAGTTTCATTGTCAGTAAGACATAGGTCTTTTATCTCACTGACAAAATGGTATGAATCCTTAGTGTGTGCTCTTGTATGTCCTCTGAGTGGTGATAGTACTTTTGCTAAGTGTTGAGCCAATCTGTAAGTTGGCGAATCGATCTAACTCACTATTGGACGTAATGGAGCGTTCGGTTTGTGTATTTTTGGTAACCCATACAACTTCGGCGGTTTGGCACACGTAGGTATTATCGAATTTACGTCTAGATTCAGTTTCTCGGAGTATTTCTTTATTAGATCGCTAGTTGTATTAAGCGTATTAGTTGTAGGGTCTGTTTTGACCTTTACGTACGTACTTTCATCCGATAAAAGTTGTTGTATTTTAAAATTGTAATCCGACGTATCCATTATAACCGTAGCATTACCTTTATCTACGCGGAGAATCGTAAGATCTGGTCTGTTGCGTAAGTTTTTCAATGCAGTAAATTCATCTTTGGGAAGATTTAATTTCGGCGCTGAGCTTCGACGTAACAAGGACGAAATGTCTTGACGTATAGCCTCTAAATCTTCTTTACCAATATTATTTTTATACAGACAGTCCTCAACACTACAGATAATGTTTTCATACGGAATTTTTTGCGGTGTTATAGCGAAATTCATACCTTTGGCCAAAACTTTTATAGTCGCGTCGTCCAGAGATTGTTTTGACAGGTTATAGACCGCACGTTGTTTATTACTCGCGTCTGTTGTCAATGATTGCGTTCCGTTATTACGTTGACATTGGCGTTGGACATTTGATTTGGTTGTTAGTTTTTGGTATTTATCTATATGTTTATTTTTGCATTCATTGTATTTAGTTGTTTCACGTTTGTCTAAAGTTTCCATGCAATTCTTATAATCAAATGTCGATAAAACTGTCTTTAGATCACTGGATGATTTGTCTATGGTTTTATTAATGAAACATAGATCGGTACGTTTTTGCTGAATCACCGTTATTAACAATTTTTTGCTTGCCTGATTTAAGATCTTAGCGCTTCCTCGAATGTCTTTTTTAGTAGATATCTTGACACACGTAGGAATGAGATTATGGTCTCTGCATCTCTTCAAGAAGTTTAAAGCTGTAATGTATCTTGCGCGCTTGGTTTTGAGATCTTCTAGTCAGCGTATTTTATTTGCTATTTCCAGTCCGTACTGGTTTACATAATGATTTCTTATATTTACGCGAACACTACACATTGAATAAAACTATTTTTACGGATTTTATCGCGTTTAATTAACTTATTTTATATTCCCGACGTTTCGGTTGCTTTCCAGCAACCGTGGTCACGGGGGACTGAGATGATTGACGTCCCGATGTCAAAGTTAACCCGGAGTACCTTCAGCTTTTTAATTATTAATTTTGGTCCGATCTACGCAGAATGAACTAACTGTGTCTTGAAGTCTTGCATTGGCTCAACACTTAGCAAAAGTACTATCACCACTTAGAGGACATACAAGAGCACACACTAAGGATTCATACCATTTTGTCAGTGAGATAAAAGACCTATGTCTTACTGACAATGAAACTATGATCAGTTTTGATGTTCAGTCTCTATTTACATGCCTACCTGTTGAAGACTGCATCTCAATTATAACTAGGAAACTAGAGGAAAACAACATGCCAGCAGAATATGCAGTATTACTCAGACATTGCCTTACATCTGGCTACCTATTGTGGAAGGAACAGTTTTACAAGCAAGTAGATGGTGTTGCGATGGGCTCACCGGTATCTCCCATTGTCGCCGATATTTTCATGGAGGACTTTGAGGAGAAAGCCCTGCTTACTGCACCAGTAACTCCAAGTTTCTACAAGCGGTACGTAGACGATACTTTCACAATTTTACCATCAGACAAAGTAACTGCATTTTTAGAACATCTTAATTCCATAAACTCTAAAATTCAATTTACTATGGAGTTAGAGGCAAATAATTCTTTAGCTTTCCTAGATGTGTTAGTCATTCGAAATCCTAATAACACCGTAGGTCACACTGTGTATAGAAAAAAGACCCATACAAACCGATACTTAAACAGTGAATCCCACCATCACCCTTCACAGTTAGCTACCGTGGGCAAATCTTTGTTGCAGAGAGCACGAGGGATCTGTGACAGCAAACACCTGGCCGCCGAGCTTCAGCACGTCAAGCAGGTTCTGCACGACAACAAGCTTCGGGTTCCGCGCCTACGTCACAGTGACCGAGTGAAGCCGGCCACAGTCGAGCGTGTGCCTGCTGTACTACCATATGTCAGAGGTGTCACAGACAAGATTGGCTACATCTTGAAGCGAGCTTCTATTAGAACATTCTTCAAGCCGCCGAAGAAGATTAGTCAGTTCTTACCATCCGTCAAGTGCAATATTCCTCTGCAGGAGTATACAAGCTTGATTGTGAGTGTGGTCTCTCATATATAGGGCAAACAAAACGATCAATAAAAACCCGCGTAAAAGAACACATAGCTGACGTGAAGCACCAACGTTCCGGGAAGTCTGCAGTTTGTGATCATATCCTAGACGGCCCCCGCCATTACATTAGATTTGATAAACCACAAGTCCTCGCGAAAGAACATCGATTCCTGCCAAGGATGATACGTGAGGCTATTGAAATTAAAAAACATCCTAATTTCAATAGAGAGGGAGGCTGGGTACTACCACCTGCTTGGGATCCTGTAATTCATAAAATTAAAACTAAACCCAAGCATACCACTGCAAGACTTCAAGACACAGTTAGTTCATTCTGCGTAGATCGGACCAAAATTAATAATTAAAAAGCTGAAGGTACTCCGGGTTAACTTTGACATCGGGACGTCAATCATCTCAGTCCCCCGTGACCACGGTTGCTGGAAAGCAACCGAAACGTCGGGAATATAAAATAAGTTAATTAAACGCGATAAAATCCGTAAAAATAGTTTTATTCAATGTGTAGTGTTCGCGTAGGTATAAGAAATCATTACATTAAAGATATATCCGCGCAATAAAATAATTAAAATAAAATAATGTTTATTCGTGCTAGGTAAAACACATCATTTTACTTTATTACGCGGATCTTAGCAAGATATTTTATCATCTTTAATTTAAGTAAATTAATATTAAATTATTTGTCAGAAACGTTTGCGGGCGCGTACACAACAACCCTACAGTTTCATAGTAAGCGGGTGAATGGTATAGAAATGTACAGAAAATAAATGTTATTTTTTTGCCAGAAACCTTTGTGAACAGACACACAAACACACCAGAGTTTCATCGTAGTTGAGTGAATGTAAGAACCGAATACGGGATAAACAAAAAAAAAATGTTTTTCTATGATGTGATGTGATATGTAAGGTGATTTGATGATGCGGATATCGAAAGACAAACCTAAAAGGTTCGGGAAGATCTGACTATATCTGATCAAAGTTGATACAATTATTTTAAACTTGAGCAGTGGCACTGGAGCAGCGTGGTGGTTTTTTTAATCCAGAACCCTCTCAAAAATTAAAAAAAAAACCCTATAGCCTGTAGTGGGACATATATAGGCTGTATATACGATGTATATAGACTGTGTAATACAACAGTCAGCGTACTAATGCATTGCAAGATAATTATGTAAAAGGGTACCAATCTAAACGGACTGCTAAATAGACTAAACTACTGAATGAATACTGGCTACCATACCACGGCTTCATTGATTGAACATTCCAACTGGATTTAAATCTGTTCTTGGTATATTTTATAATTAATACAGGATTTTTTAAATAAATAATATTTTTTCTGATCCTATTTTGCTTTATTATGTTATGTAAAAAAGTCTGTTATAATCCAATTCCTTGTGATCATTTTCCCCATTAGTTTTTCCATTTTGAAAATGGATGGAAATGAGTTCTCTTGTGTAAGGACATCCCGGCGGATAAAATATCATTCAGTAATATCAATTGAAATATTGCAAAGGTAAATAATATAGTCACTGGGGATTTCGAAGAAAATAATTTATTTGTTTTTGTAGTAGCAATCTATATGACTGCCGGTTTTGATATAATAGTAATTTCATTCATGAAAGCTTTTAAAAGTCCAACTCAACAACAAGTCAAGTCAACAACATCCTATAGAGTGCCTTTTAAGGAGGAAATTCGCCAGAGTTGCCACGCTTGACATGCGGGTTGGCAATCATAGTTTTTTATTATTTTAAGTGGTTTTCAGGAAGATACTGCTGCCCATTTCCTGTTTCCTTTCCCTATGCCACCTCTTACGAAGCCACCACTATAACTTGATATTTGTTTAATAGGAGAGGGTGACAAACGAGCACACAGTCCACCTGATGGTAAGTGGTTGCTGTAGCCCATAGACATCTACATCTATCCTCATTTGCGAATCAAAATGCAGATGCGTTGTCACCGGTGAGGACTAAGATGGATTGCCTCTTTTCCAGTAAAAAGGGTCTCCGGTTCTCTTCACTCACCATACAAAACACAGCAGTGTTAAGCTGCTATTTTACGCTGGTATTCTGTGAGAGCGTGGTCCTTCCCCGGTCGAGCCGACCCATTCATGCTACAACTATACTACTAATATAGCTGCAGCGTGGCTCTACCACGTGTTAAACTACACGTGTTGTATTAATATTATAATAAAAACCTTAAAAGACCCAGTAGTGTTTACTTCGAAAATAGAAGAAAATTAATATTAAATTATTTGTCAGAAACCTTTTCGGGCACACACACAACAAACCTATAGTTTCATCGTAAACGGGCGTGAGTACTTCTTTGAATGTTTATCTTTAAGTTTTAGCTTTAAGTAATGTATGACCGTCCGTGAAGCCAATATTAGGCTCTATTTGAAAATCAGCGCCGCTGTCATTTAGTTCAGCAGCTGTTAGCGAAAATAGGGACCTAGTTTGAGTTACACAAATCATGTTTTTTATATCTCGTGTTATTTTATTTTTCTTTGTGATGTCAAATAAAGCTTTCTTTCTTTCTTCTTTCCTTCTTCTTTCTTTCTAAGTAAATAATAAAAGTATATGCAATTTTTTGTGGACATCATTTCCTTTATTTTTGAATAAAAAAAATTGAATCTAATAAAAACATAATCAAAGAGCCTTTTTACTTATAATGAGTTCATCTCAGTCTTAAGGAATGACAAAACATTTGCATTCTGATTCATAATCAAGGATTGTCTGAAAGCTTTTGCATCAATTTATAATTGCATTAACTTGCTTAATAAAATTTCTGCTTACCAATGCAATGTAAGGTTGGAAACCGAATAATAAAACTCTGATTTGATAAAATTTTTCCTGTTATATGTATACACATATTATATATGTAGGTCAAGCTAATATAATATGTAATAGGTGTTGAATTTATATAATAATTAAAAAAAGTCAAACAACAGTACTGAATGTGAGATGTAATAATCCTAGAAGTAATAAAAAATCAGTCTTCAATTATAATTTATATTGTCTTTTGATGGTTTTAAATATATCTACAATATTCCATCACATTTATACATACGTAGATATACATATTACGGGTCAAGCCAATAAAGCGTGTAAAAAGGGTCAAAAATTTCAGCAATATGCCATTATTACAAGACCAATTAAATTATTATAATCATCATTATCATCATCATAACAGCTCTTCACAAGTCCACTGCTGAACATAGGCCTCCCCGAAGGAATGCCACAAAGCACAGTCCCGAGCCACCTGCATCCATTGACTTCCTGCATGTCTTACCAGGTCGTCTCTCCAGCTAGGGAGAAGACGCCCTTCAGTTCGCCTGCCGGTACGAGGCTGCCACTCGAGAACCTTTCTTTCCCATCGGTGGTCGGTTCTTCGAGCTATATGGCCGGCCCATTGCCACTTCAGCATACTAATTCTTTGGGCTATGTTGGTTACTCTGGTTCTAATGCGGATATCCTCGTTTTTAAATCTATCACGCAGTGAAACGCCGAGCTTCCTCATACGGCCAGCAGTGAAGGACCACGTCTCAAATCCATAGGTCTGGTTGAACACTGGTTGAACAATCTAGTTTTGTAGATTTTGAGGTATGTTTAACGAGAATATGTATCGTAATCTCCCGAACACTGCCCAGCCGAATTGATTCCGTCGATTGACCTCTCGGTCGAAGTTGGACTTACCTAGTAGGACTATTTGTCCCACGTAAACATATTCGTTAAAAACTTCGAGTTTAGTGCTCCCAACAACTACCGGCATAGGTGTGACATGGATGTTAAATACGATTTATGTTTTGTCCATGTTCACCTTAAGACCTATCCGTTGGAAGACACTATTGAGGTCATTGCGATTAGCGCTTAGATCCTCCAGCGATTCTGCCATAAGGACTGTATTGTCGGCAAATTGAAGGTGAGTGATGTTTTCGCCATTGACATTGATACCGTATCATTTCCAGTCCAGTAGCTTGAAAACGTCTTTCAATGCGGCGGTGAAAACTTTCGGGGATATAACGTCTGTTCGGTGAAACCGAACACCTTTGTCAGCAATTGGCGCAGCCCCGCCAATTTGTTTAGTGTACTTTTGTTACGCAACAGTGTCGGGTGCATCCATAACAATTTATTAACATATTTGTAACTGTTTTAAATAAAGTGAATTTTTACTATTTCAAACGTTATCAATTTAACATACTTAACAAACAACCAGTTACACCGCCGACATCTGGTCCTTCGAATTGTGGATTTTTGGTGAGTTTCGAGTGTGAATAATCGGTTCTCTCGCCTCCCACAATAGGGTCTCACCAGCGGATTGGGAAGGTGCGTTAATCACATGATAGCTTACTAAAAATCCAACGAAACATCAACAGGAGTGTAGTGTCTGCGTAACATAAACAACAACATTTAGAGCAGCAACAACAAACAATGGAAGATCTTCTACGAAAACAGTCAGAATTAATAGCAGATATCCAGAAGGAGTTGGATAGCTTCAAGAAAGATAACACTGAACGGAGGTATGCCAGAGCGAAAAGAAGACTGGAACGTCTAAACGTATTCATTGAGGATTTTCAATGTAACCACGAAATCTTGGTCCAGTGCGAAGATCAAACCAGTGATTACTTTCTCAGCAAACATTACGAATCGGTGAGAAAATTGTATTTTAGTGCTGTAACAACATTTGAGAAGTATGTGCAGAAAGGATATTTTGAGCAAGAAGTATTTCATGATGTGCCTAAAACGCCCAGCAAGCAAAAATCAACCGTAAGTACAGTACCACCAACATCTGTATCTGTATATAATAACATGGAGGAAAAACTAAGAAAACAAGGAGCTAATTACAAAGCATTGCAAAGAACTATAGATAATATCAACATCGAAACAATAACAAAGAATTGGGAGTTGGAGGATACTCTTAGAACATTAGAAGCGCGTTAGTCGAAAGTGGATTTTCTCCATTGGTATATTGAGAGCACTGGTACACCAAGGGTCTCAGATATCCCTTATCACCAAAAGTGCAGCTCAAAGACTGAAAATCAAGAGAAAAAATTGCAAGGGGTCTATCTTTGGATTTGGCGAAAGAGAAAGTAACGGAAAGGGCATGATAAGCATAAAATGGTAGTCGATTTATAATGATTTTAACTTTCAAACTGACGTCATTATTATGAAGACTTTAGTCGGAAAACTGCCTTACAAAACATTTATGAAACCTAACTGAACATGCATCGAGAATATATCACTGGAAGACCCTAAGTGTTATATAAGTCGCCTAATTGATATATTGTTTGGCGCAGATATTTACTCAACCATTTTACTTAACGGAACAATTAAGTGGGAGAACTCAATACAGCCTAACCAGTCCAGCAAACTCACTTTAGCTGGCTCTTATGTGGAAGTGTGAACACTTACAAATGCAACATTTTACTAGATAACTTGGATGAGATCAAGAGGTTTTGGGAAGTCGAAGAAATACGTGGACCATCTAATTTATCCCTTGAAAATCAAAAATGCATCGACTTCTACAATTCGACAATATACAGGAAAGAAGATGGCCGTTATGAAGTTAGGCTACCGCTAAAAGAAGACATTGAAAATAAACTGGGATCATCAAAATTATCAGCCATGGCTCAATTTAGAAATTTGGAGAAGAAATTTCATAAAGATGCAAAATTAGCAAACGATTATCGAGCGTTCATGAGTGAGTACTTGGCCTTAAAACATATGAAGCCGGCGAATAGTAATGAGACACCGGAATACTATTTACCTCACCACGGTGTAGAAAAAGCCGATTTATTAACAACCCAATATAGGATTGTCTACAACGCCTCACACAAACGTTTTTTACGTGGTAGAGCCATGCTGCTGCTATATTATGGTTGTAGCACGAATGGGTCGGCTTGACCGGGGAAAGACCACGCTCTCACAGAATATCATCGTAAAATAGCAGCTTAACATAAAAAAAACTTAACTTAAAAAAATAGACCCATTTTACTGGAAATGAGGCATTCCATCTTAGTCCTCACGGGTGACAACGCATCGGCATTTTGATTCTTAATCGAAGATAGATGTAAATGTCTATGGGCCACAGCAACCACTTACCATCAGGTGGACTCTGTGCTCGTTTGTCACCCTTATCCTATAAAAAAAACGTCATCGGGGTACAGTCTAAATGACTTGATGCATACTGGCCCGAATTTACAAGTTGACCTTCAGATGCTCCTTCTTAAATGGAGACAATATCAATAAGTTTTTACAGCTGACATTGAAAAAATGTTTTGGATGATTTTAATCAATGAGGATGACCAGAAATATCAGATTTTTTTTTGGAGACAAGGACCTGAAGAGCCTATAAAAACATTTTTCTTAACAACAGTCACTAACGGGACACGAGCGGCAACCTTTCTAGCCATGATGATCTTGAGAAGACTAGCAGCTGACGAACGAGCATGTTTTCCAGAAGCGGCAAAAATTGTCGAATCAACATTTTTTATGGACGATCTTTTATATGGAACATCGTAGAAGAAGAATAGAAAGAGGAAGATATATATAGAAGAAGGAAAGAAACTTATATCTGATTTAAAACTACTGATGAAGTCAGGAGGTTTCAATTTGCGAAAATTGTCGTCAAACGAACCACAGCTTTTAGAAAACATAAAACAACAAGGAAACATAACAGAGAGAGAACAGAGATAGGTGCATAATTTTAAAACCGAAAACCTTTCAAAACCATTAGGATTATGCTATTCGAAGGACGATACATTTTTATTTCACCATAAAATACCAAAAGAAACATTACCCTTAACAAAAAGAAGATTGCTGTCTAAAATTTCGAGACTCTTTGACCTGCTAGGATTTTTCGCGCCACTTCCGACAAAACTGAAACTGCTATTCAAAAACTATGGCAAGAAGATATAAAATGGGACTATAAGGTTTCACCTGAAATAGAGAAAGAATAAGCTATGATAAAGACAGAAATCAACATAATTAATCAATACGAGATCCCAAGGTGGATCCTGTGTCACAAAGATAACGTCATACAGTTGCATGGCTGCTGTGATGCCTCACTGGAAGCGTATACTTGTGTCATTTATGCGAGGATCGAGGGGAAGCAGGTGACGCTAGTAGTCGCAGAAACCAAATAAGCTCCATTGAATAAACCGATCACAGTTCCTAGACTGGAACTTTGTGGAGCTAATTTACTATCAAAAGTAATGAATTTTTTCATTAGCAGTAACAGAAGCTTTTAGTCAACATGAAATGGATATTTATGACTGGACGGACTCGACGGCGGTACTCGGCTGGCTGCAAAGTGAGCCGACCCGATTATTTTTGTTGTTGAAACCGAACACCTTTGTCAGCAATTTGCGCAACGCCGCCAATTTGTTTAGTGCACTTTGGTTACGCAACAGTGTCGGGTGCATTCACAACAATTTATTAACATTTTTATAACTGTTTTAAATAAAGTGATTTTTTAATATTTTGGAACGTTATCAATTCAACATTCTTAACAAACAACCAGACACACCCCCCACAACGTCACTTTGTCTTACACCTTACTGCAGTTGGATAGGTTTCGTACTCTGTTTCTGTACTCGGATAGCCATCGTAGCCCTACTGTACAAACATTTTAGCACTTCGATATACCGACAGTCTACTTGGCACCGCTGGAAGGACGGCAGCACCACCCAAATTTCGACGGAATCAAAGGCTTTCTCATATTGCACATACTTAAGACAAAGTGGCAAATTGTACTCTTCGGACTTCTGTACAATTTGCCGAAGGTATGTATGTGGTCTATAATGCTAAAGCCCTTTCGGAAACCGGCTTGTTCGGGAGGCTGGAAGTCGTCTATTCTGCGCGCGAGACGATTCGTAATGACTCTCGAAAACAGCACGTAGACGCGGCTCAGAAGGGAAATCGGTTTGTAGTTCTTCAAGAGAGCGTTATCGCCTTTCTTGAAGAACAAGACCACCGCACTTCTGCTCCATGCCTCCGGAGTAGTGCCTCTATGAAGGACGGAATTAAAGATCTTCTGAAGGAAGGTCCAGATTTGTAGAAAAAATTCTACATTGTTTTTTTTTTATCCAGCTTTTGATGATTATCACTTACATGTGAGATACAGCTATAATGATTGTTATTACATATACTACAGGCCAAAAGTTTAAGACTACCTTAATTAAAGTAGGAAAATTAAATAAAACTCCAAAAAAATTTTATACGTTTAATTAAACTGTCAAATCATCCAATAAAACACTTTTTGCCAATCAATATACTTGAAAAGCGTTTAGAAATATTAACAGTCCATGTTAAGGCTATAGTTAGATAAACTGATTTTTCATCAAAAAATCCTCCTATGCATTCTATTACTTTTTCACAGGTCTCCGCATATGGGCAATCAATTTGTTGATAGTATCTTGTGATATATTGCTCCAACTTTCGCACACAGCATTCCACATTTCTTCTCGCGAGGATGGACCACAATTCCGGACGTTCCTATCAAGCTCTTTCCACAAAAGTTCAATGGGATTGAGATCCGGGCTCTGAGGAGGCCAAACTATGTTTTTAACACCCCTTGTGCCTCTTTCTCTTCCAATTATCCTCTGCATAGTTTTGAGCTATGCTTAGGATCGTTGTCTTGTTGGAAAATGAATCCATCTTCAATTAATCGCAAGCCCGAAGGAACAGCATTTTATTCTAAATTTTTTTGTACTTTTCCTTTTTCACAATTTCGTCAATTTTGATCAAATCGCCAGTTCCTTGGCTAGAAATGGAACCCCACACAATAATTGAGCCACCACCATGATTGATTGTTGGGACTACAAAGTCTGGAATCATCTTTTCTTAGTCACTGCGTCGAACGTAAATTCTTCGTTTTGAACCGAATAGCTCAAACTTGGATTCATCGGTACAAAAAACTTTTTTTTTAAATCTTCTTCAATCCAATCTCGATGAACAAGGGCCCATTGCATGCGTTTTTTCTTGTTTTGTGGCCTTAGCCTTTTAGAGGTTTTCGAACGGCGACACGACCATCGTCGCCGTTTTACTGTAGTCAATGAAAAAGGTTTAACTCGGGTTTTGTTTACTTCAACGCGGATTTCCGGTAATGTTAAGCGTCCTTTTCACTTGCTGGTAACACAATGAAATGATCTTCACTTGACGTGGTAGCTCTCGGCCTTCCCGAGTGTGGACGATCTTGAAAAGTGTCTGTCTCCCTGTATCGAGTTATTGTGCTATGAACACAAGTCTTCAGTGATTTCAATTGTAAAGCAATCTCACGTTCGGATTTGCCTTCATTAGGTAAAACAACGATGGCAGAATGCACTTAACTGCTAATTTCGCGTGCTTTTCCCATTTTAAGACTGTCTTCACTGTAGAAACCACATGTTTAAGCTAATTGAGTTTGTTTGTGAACAAAACCATGTAAACTCAGGTAATGTAAATAATAAGTCGGAAGCACAGCTCCGAGGTGTTAGCACCTCATGTGCGGAATTTCGATTTACCAATTATACCATCTGAAAGATCAGAAATCGGTCATAATAGGTCAGTTGAATTTATTAATTGGTCAGCGTTAGAAACATTTTTATTAAGGGTTAAAGTTTTTCAAGGTCATTGAGAAATTTTAGCACCTCATTCGCGAAAAATATGCGCGATTGAGAAGCATTCGCTGATAATTGGTCAGTTTACATAAAAAAACTTAGACATTTTCTACTATCAAATATATAATAGTGGAGAACGAAATAGGATATTTTTTTAAACTACGTAACTACGTGAAGGTGAAAGTACATGCATGGGATTTGGGGGATGATCGTTGACTAGCTTATTTTATAGTAATTTTATATAAACATGATTTTTAGGGTTCCGTATCTCAAAAAGAAAAAAACGAAACCCTTATAGGATCACTTTGTCTGTCTGTCAAGTCCCTCTTTTTTCTTTCTCAGGAACGCGTGGAGGTATCAAGCTGAAATTCATTTTAAATACTTAAGTCTACTGTTCCTTTGAGCTGTGAAAAAATCAAACTTATAAGCTAACACAATCAAAAGATACAGCCGTTTATGCCGCAAATTTTCGACATTCGCAAGGGAATCAAACCTACAGGGTACTTCCCGTGAACTCAGAATCTTGAAATTTGGTAAAAAGCAACGTTTTATAGCACAGATAAAAGAAACATTTCAAACAGCATAAATTTTTAGTTACTCACATAATAAAAATATCTTTAATAATTTTAAACTTATATGCCTACGGATTTGTTCGGAACCCTCGCTGCGCGAGTCCGACTCGCTCTTGGCCGGTTTTTTAAAATTAGAAATGTTTTATTTACATAAAAAATTACCATGAATATTAATTTATAAAATACATTTATTATTATTAAGTTTTTCAAGTCTAACTTTATATTAATACTCTAAAATGTATTAGTACAAGGCTGCTTAAAACACCGAAAATTTCTCCATTTCTTAACAATATATATTGTAAAGAAATGGAGAAATTTAAAAAAATATTATATTATAATTAAAAAAAAATATTTATATATATATGTGTATATATTCGTTAAATAGCAATATATAATAATTGAAAAAAATATTCATAACTAAATAAAACAAAATTTAACTGCCATTTACATTCCATGACTTCATGATGAAAAGTTTTGAGTTACAATTAACCTTCCAAAAGCATTGGCGTTACGACAATTCCAAATTATTAAATTTTTTTTAATATTAAATTAAACTGAAAAAATTTTTATATAAGCTGAACAATTATCAGCGAATGCTTCTCGATCGCGCATATTTTTTATTTTTTATTTTTTTCGCGAATGAGGTGCTAAAATTTGTCAATGACTTTGAAAAACTTTAACCCTTAATAAAAATGTTTCTAACGCTGACCAATTATTAAGATCAACTGACCTTTTATGACCAATTTCTGACCTTCAAGATGGTATAATTGGTAAATCGAAATTCCGCACATGAGATGCTAACATCGCGGAGCTCGGAAGCACGTGTTTTTAGAAGCTAGATAGATATTCCTGATTATTGACCAATGGTAAACAAAAGCAAAGCAAATAGTTATTAACCCATCATAAAAATATTATTACGACTCTACCATCTGGCTCTAACGCAGCGTTTGTCGGTGTTTGAAAACAATACATGTTTATTGTCCAATAACTTGAAAGTAAATAAAAGAATGACTTCTTTAGATATTCGATATTAAAAATAGAATCTGCAGGTGTACATATAATAAAATTCTTATTTATCTTATGGGATTTCGTCTCATTTTATAATTATGTTGTTTAAGTGCGGTCTTAAATTTTTGGGCAGCAGTAAGTAGCCTGGATGCAATTTATCTTCTCAACAAAACTATTAAACATTACATCATCAGACCACGTCTGATTTCCACTTCTTTATTGTCGACATACGAAGCATTCAAGCCAAATGGTTTTCTTAGTCTTTCATAATTCGTACAGCAAACGAGTGAAATAATTTGCCTTTACATCCTATTACTTTTTAATTATTTTCTAAGCTACTCGGAAGTCATTGCGCTATACATACCATTTTCGACTGCATCATTTGGGATAGTATTTTGGCCCCTCTACACTACTCGCGAAGGTGATCGAAGTTGGGCGAGGAGAATAGTCTAGAGAGGTTCTTCGATTCGCTTCGTGCAACCTCGCTTCGCCTCGGCGACTTCCGATTGCTGTCGGTTTTTTGCGCCAGAGTCAAAGGACTTCGCGAAGTACCGCGAAGTTACACGAAGCGTCTCACTACACTACTCGGCGTACGCCAGTTATGAATATTTTTTATATATAATATTATACATGTATCTAACTTTCTACATGATTATTTAATTAGTTAACTCATTGACGTCGTACTGTTTACACAATTAGGTACTTATAGCAGCTGCTTCTTGAACGTCTTTCATGTTAAGGGTGCGGGAGAATCAAGACGACTTCGCGAAGTAGCACGGGTGTGTAGTCGCGTTCTTTGGACTGCGATCGATTTCGACGAGTACTTCGCGAGTAGTGTAGAGGAGGCATTTAAGCCTAGCTTATTTTAGTTAAAAAAAAACAACGGTGGAAAGCACATCCGCAAATTTCACAGCAAGCTAGTAATATATTTACTCAATCCCTAAAATATAGCGCCAACCTGGAAAATTATATAAGGAATTCAGAAAATACATGTGAAATCCGTCAAATCACATCGGAGCAGCGTGACAGAATCTTCTTGTTACGTACGTCAACTTGTTCAAGTCCACCAGCCCGTAAAAGTCTATAACTGGACATAAGCATTTCTGGATATAGGAAAGGTTGCCACGCTTCACAGGCAGCGTCAGCTTTGAGCCTCGTCTGGGTATTTTACCGTAAATAATAATGTCACCTCGCCATCTATCGGAAGACATGGGATCTTTTTTTATAGGAGAAGGGGCAAACGAGCATGCGGCTCACCTGAATTGCAGATGCGTTACCGGCCTTTAACTCTATGTGGTATTTTCTATTAACACCAATAGCATCATCGTTATTACCATCATCATTATCACCATCATCATCTGCCCGTACATCATTAGTTCACTTCTGGATGTAGACCTCTCCCGTGGTAAAGAGGATTTACCTAAACCGTCAGGCTTGTAAGGCGGACTGATGATCGCACTACTAAACCCTTCGTATTTAATATGCTGCCCGTCATCGGTCAGTGTATTTTACGTCTGTTCTAAGCGAGATATAAAGCCGCCTTTCAAAATCATAATTTGTTCCATTTACTTGATTAATATTTTTTTTTACTTAAACTTTACATTAAAAAGATAATATAAGACTTCATGTACTTGAATCCCTACTTAGTATTACAAAGTTTCATCTTGCTAAATAAAAGCCAAACTATTTTAAAGTACTTAAAAATCTATCCAATTACCTTTTAGCGCTCACATAGAACAACTTTAAGAGACGAAAGTTTTCAAATTTTGTTCGAGCGCATACACGTTGCTGTAGACGAAAATTACTTAGAGCTATTAATATGAACTTCAAAAATTTATAAAAGACATGTAATCAGATATGTCTAGAACATTTTGAAGTTCTTTAAAATTTGTAAATATTTAGAAAGTTGCAAAATACTGTATCTTTTAGGAATTTATTATTATTATAATGTATAATGTATTATTATAAAGTATAATATATATACTTTGGAAAAATATAATATGTGAAATATAATTCCACTTAAATTCACCACTTATCATCAAATGGGATCTTAGTTTATCTACACTAAACAATATAAATCATTTTAAATTATTTTAAATATAATCAAATCGTACTACATTTTGATCGCTTATAGCCTGTATTTTTTTTTTTTTTTTTTTTTATAGGATAAGGGTGACAAACGAGCACACAGTCCACCTGATGGTAAGTGGTTGCTGCGGCCCATAGACATCTACATCAATCCTCTATTACAAATCAAAATGTAGATGCGTTGTCACCCGTGAGGACTAAGATGGAATGCCTCATTTCCAGTAAAAAGGGCCTCCGGCCACCTGCACTCACCAAGCGAAACGCAGAGGTAAACCTCTACTTCACGCTGGTTTTCTGTGAGGTCGTGGTACCACCCCGGTTCGAGCCGGCCCATCCGTGCGACAGCAGAAGTTGCCGCGTAGCTCTACCACTGTTACACTGTATTAAACACTATATCTTGTAGTTTATAGTAGATTAATTTCTACTCAATTAATTCATGTAATTCGTAAGTATAACACATACAAGGTAAAATTGAACAAACAAAATGACAGACGTAATAATATATGGTTTATAACATCAAAACTCCTATTCATTTGTTATGAGGCAACAACAGCAAGCACTTTTATAATTAGATATATTTATAAAATTCAATTTAAAAAATCTTCAACTTTTTAATTTTTGATACGGGTAAATTAAACTTAAAATAATCCGCCAAATTGACGTAACCATGAAAACGTTTATTTAAAAATAAACACCTGATAAAGCAGTGATCTGAGTGAATAAATGAGCGCAATTTTCAATTTTGTGACCGCATTTAGGCCACAATATCATGTAAGGTTAAAAACGATACAGCCTATATACATGCCTACCGCTGGTTACAGGACCATCGCGCTGCCCTAATTTTAATAAAAAGCCAACTTCACATGTCTTCGAAATATATTTTTTCTTTTTTTCTCAGACACACAGGTTTCCTCACAATGTATACCTTCACCACCGAGCACGTTGTAAATCACCACTTAAAATGGCAATTAACAATTTTATTGTTGCTGGAGGGTATCTAACCTAGGTTGCTCACAATACTGTTAAATTTTCAGCAAACCCTTGAATATCATCATCACAATCTCATCTATGCACATATGTATATATAAAATTGAAGTATCTGTCTATAATATTGGAATAACTGACTGTTCTGTCTGTCTTTGCGGCCTATTCTTTGGGATGGCTTATTCCAACTGATAGAGGCAATGCCGCGAGGGATGTAGGCCATATTTGATCCAAAAAACTTAAAGATTAAAATAAATATTGGTAAATCCAATTGGGCATGCCCTAAGCGCATTAAAAAATTACATATAACATGATTATACGGAATTTTAAAAGTAGTTTAAATACATTTCGACAGCACTATCGGCTTCAACACCCGCGATAACCATGAGAATGACAACCATGACGAAAAAATTGATACCTATTGCAGCCGCCATCTTGGATTTACATTTTGACAACCCTATCGGCTTCAACGCCCTCGAAAGCCATGAAAATGACACCCATGATGAAAAAATTGATACCTATTGCAGCCGCCATCTCGGATTTACATTTTGACAGCACTATCGGCTTCAACACCCTCGAAAACCATGAAAATGACACCCATGAGGAAAAAATTGATACCTATTGCAGCCGCCATCTTGGATTTACATTTCGACAGCATTATCGGCTTTAGCACCCTCGAAAACCACAAAAATGACACCCATGGTGAAAAAATTGATACCTAATTCAGCCGCCATCTGTGATTTTGATTGTGACCCAAGTTTAATCATATCTTGGCGGTGTAAGAATATCCATTACATCATTCGTCCCGTGGGAGTAGTGAAAGGCCACGGAGGGAAACATACGAGGAGATGGTTAGCTATGTATTTCAGATAACAACAAAAAAAAAGAACTGCGTCAACCCGTCTGCCAAACGTGGCGACTATGACAAAAATCCACCTATCAGACCATCAGTGAGGGAGGCCTATTTTAGCAGTGGACTTTTAATAGGCTGTTACGTTGATGGTAACTTGCCAAAATATTTTGAATAATAGAAGATACCAAAAAACAATTTCGCCTTTTTTAATCGTTCTTCTATGATGGCGTAGTTAGTCGTTGGTAAATATGTTGCAATGTGTAGGAAGGACTATATTAATATTTTTCCCTATTACTAATTTCACATGCACATGGTGCGTTAAACTGTTTTATAAAAGATCTTAAAACAACCTAGTGATGACGAAAATCAATCTAAAGAGGACAAACCTAAATTTCAAAGACTGGTGACGGGAAGCACAAAAGTAATCAAAAGGTGACAGCCAATTTACCTGCAGCATGGTGAGTATTAGTATTATATAATTTTTTTTGAAAAGGCCTGTGTTAAAAGAAGCAAGGCGGTTGTTAGAAATTATTTAAATGTATGATACTAAAATATTTACACTTCTATAACAGTGATATTAGAAGTTACAAAATTAAGTGGTCTATTAAGCTTTATGGGAGTCAGTTTTAATTTTTTATGAGTGTTGTTATAGGATAGGACACTCTTGTATGGATTGTCCAATATCAGAAGTTCAAACTCAATGTCTCTCACAAAATCAATTATAAACTTTAGTATGTGTCTTCTCTAAAGGTGGAATTTCTTTTTCAAATCTAAATGGGACCGCCTTTGAAATGTTTCAGCCTATCAAATAAAAAAGGATAATTTAAATTGGTTTACAGTTGGTAAAAATATCGTGTAACATATTATACAAATAAAATATGGGAAGTGGAAAATACTTTAATGTCCCTAGACTCCATGAGTGTACCAGGTTGGGATGGAATTTCCACTTTTTTTCTAAGAAAAACTAAGGATATTCTTGTCCCTTTAATTAGTGACCTCGCCAACCTGTGTTTTCGCACCGGGATTTTCCCATACCTTCTTAAGCGCTCCATGGTTACCCCTGTGTATAAGAGTGGAGACAGGGACGACGTTAACAACTATCGACCTATATCTGTGCTAAGCTCCATTTCTAAAATCATTGAGAGACTCTTGAATTCTAGAATAGTAAGCTACTTGACTAAGTATAACATTATATCTCAATATGGTTTTAGGAAGAGAATATAGACACAGGATGTTATCGTGGATCTTACATCAGTTATAACAAAAGAAGTAGACAAAGGCAACAAATGTCTAGTAGTCTTTCTTGACCTCATGAAAGCCTTTGACACTGTCTCTGTCTCCATTCTCATACGGAGGCTGGAAAGTATTGGATTCCGTGACTGTACTCTCTCTCTTCTCAGCAGCTACCTTCAAAACAGAAAACAGAGTGTAAAAATCAGCAACTTTATAAGTGAAGAAGAAACTGTGAAGTTTGGTGTCCCGCAGGGCAGTGTTCTCGGCCCAACGCTCTTTTTTATATATATTAATAATCTTTGCAACCTTGGTAGTGTTGGGGGGAGGATACTGTCCTATGCGGATGTGAGAGGGGACTAGTTAGAGTTATTCACTGGCTTAGTGAGAATCTGCTTACTCTTAACACCCAAAAAACAAATTATGTATGCTTCACTCCCTATATAAATTCACAGCCGTCACCTTATTTTAAAATCAAAATTCATTCCTGTGGTATCCCTTTTACTAACACATGTAATTGCCCAACAATTCAGAAGGTCCGCTGTGTTAAATACCTCGGAATCAATGTGGATCAGAGATTAAGTTGGTATCCTCATGTAGAACTCTCTATAGGGCGGTTAAGGAAGCTCATGTGGGTTTTCAAATCTCTTAGACACGTGTTGCTGTAGACGAAAATTACTTAGAGCTATTAATATGAACTTCAAAAATTTATAAAAGACATGTAATCAGATATGTCTAGAACATTTTGAAGTTCTTGAAAATTTGTAAATATTTAGAAAGTTGCAAAATACTGTATCTTTTAGGAATTTATTATTATTATAATGTATAATGTATTATTATAAAGTATAATATATATACTTTGGAAAAATATAATATGTGAAATATAATTCCACTTAAATTCACCACTTATCATCAAATGGGATCTTAGTTTATCTACACTAAACAATATAAATCATTTTAAATTATTTTAAATATAATCAAATCGTACTACATTTTGATCGCTTATAGCCTGTATTAAACACTATATCTTGTAGTTTATAGTAGATTAATTTCTACTCAATTAATTCATGTAATTCGTAAGTATAACACATACAAGGTAAAATTGAACAAACAAAATGACAGACGTAATAATATATGGTTTATAACATCAAAACTCCTATTCATTTGTTATGAGGCAACAACAGCAAGCACTTTTATAATTAGATATATTTATAAAATTCAATTTAAAAAATCTTCAACTTTTTAATTTTGATACGGGTAAATTAAACTTAAAATAATCCGCCAAATTGACGTAACCAGGAAAACGTTTATTTAAAAATAAACACCTGATAAAGCAGTGATCTGAGTGAATAAATGAGCGCAATTTTCAATTTTGTGACCGCATTTAGGCCACAATATCATGTAAGGTTAAAAACGATACAGCCTATATACATGCCTACCGCTGGTTACAGGACCATCGCGCTGCCCTAATTTTAATAAAAAGCCAACTTCACATGTCTTCGAAATATATTTTTTCTTTTTTTCTCAGACACACAGGTTTCCTCACAATGTATACCTTCACCACCGAGCACGTTGTAAATCACCACTTAAAATGGCAATTAACAATTTTATTGTTGCTGGAGGGTATCTAACCTAGGTTGCTCACAATACTGTTAAATTTTCAGCAAACCCTTGAATATCATCATCACAATCTCATCTATGCACATATGTATATATAAAATTGAAGTATCTGTCTATAATATTGGAATAACTGACTGTTCTGTCTGTCTTTGCGGCCTATTCTTTGGGATGGCTTATTCCAACTGATAGAGGCAATGCCGCGAGGGATGTAGGCCATATTTGATCCAAAAAACTTAAAGATTAAAATAAATATTGGTAAATCCAATTGGGCATGCCCTAAGCGCATTAAAAAATTACATATAACATGATTATACGGAATTTTAAAAGTAGTTTAAATACATTTCGACAGCACTATCGGCTTCAACACCCGCGATAACCATGAGAATGACAACCATGACGAAAAAATTGATACCTATTGCAGCCGCCATCTTGGATTTACATTTTGACAACCCTATCGGCTTCAACGCCCTCGAAAGCCATGAAAATGACACCCATGATGAAAAAATTGATACCTATTGCAGCCGCCATCTTGGATTTACATTTTGACAGCACTATCGGCTTCAACACCCTCGAAAACCATGAAAATGACACCCATGAGGAAAAAATTGATACCTATTGCAGCCGCCATCTTGGATTTACATTTCGACAGCATTATCGGCTTTAGCACCCTCGAAAACCACAAAAATGACACCCATGGTGAAAAAATTGATACCTAATTCAGCCGCCATCTGTGATTTTGATTGTGACCCAAGTTTAATCATATCTTGGCGGTGTAAGAATATCCATTACATCATTCGTCCCGTGGGAGTAGTGAAAGGCCACGGAGGGAAACATACGAGGAGATGGTTAGCTATGTATTTCAGATAACAACAAAAAAAAAGAACTGCGTCAACCCGTCTGCCAAACGTGGCGACTATGACAAAAATCCACCTATCAGACCATCAGTGAGGGAGGCCTATTTTAGCAGTGGACTTTTAATAGGCTGTTACGTTGATGGTAACTTGCCAAAATATTTTGAATAATAGAAGATACCAAAAAACAATTTCGCCTTTTTTAATCGTTCTTCTATGATGGCGTAGTTAGTCGTTGGTAAATATGTTGCAATGTGTAGGAAGGACTATATTAATATTTTTCCCTATTACTAATTTCACATGCACATGGTGCGTTAAACTGTTTTATAAAAGATCTTAAAACAACCTAGTGATGACGAAAATCAATCTAAAGAGGACAAACCTAAATTTCAAAGACTGGTGACGGGAAGCACAAAAGTAATCAAAAGGTGACAGCCAATTTACCTGCAGCATGGTGAGTATTAGTATTATATAATTTTTTTTGAAAAGGCCTGTGTTAAAAGAAGCAAGGCGGTTGTTAGAAATTATTTAAATGTATGATACTAAAATATTTACACTTCTATAACAGTGATATTAGAAGTTACAAAATTAAGTGGTCTATTAAGCTTTATGGGAGTCAGTTTTAATTTTTTATGAGTGTTGTTATAGGATAGGACACTCTTGTATGGATTGTCCAATATCAGAAGTTCAAACTCAATGTCTCTCACAAAATCAATTATAAACTTTAGTATGTGTCTTCTCTAAAGGTGGAATTTCTTTTTCAAATCTAAATGGGACCGCCTTTGAAATGTTTCAGCCTATCAAATAAAAAAGGATAATTTAAATTGGTTTACAGTTGGTAAAAATATCGTGTAACATATTATACAAATAAAATATGGGAAGTGGAAAATACTTTAATGTCCCTAGACTCCATGAGTGTACCAGGTTGGGATGGAATTTCCACTTTTTTTCTAAGAAAAACTAAGGATATTCTTGTCCCTTTAATTAGTGACCTCGCCAACCTGTGTTTTCGCACCGGGATTTTCCCATACCTTCTTAAGCGCTCCATGGTTACCCCTGTGTATAAGAGTGGAGACAGGGACGACGTTAACAACTATCGACCTATATCTGTGCTAAGCTCCATTTCTAAAATCATTGAGAGACTCTTGAATTCTAGAATAGTAAGCTACTTGACTAAGTATAACATTATATCTCAATATGGTTTTAGGAAGAGAATATAGACACAGGATGTTATCGTGGATCTTACATCAGTTATAACAAAAGAAGTAGACAAAGTCAACAAATGTCTAGTAGTCTTTCTTGACCTCATGAAAGCCTTTGACACTGTCTCTGTCTCCATTCTCATACGGAGGCTGGAAAGTATTGGATTCCGTGACTGTACTCTCTCTCTTCTCAGCAGCTACCTTCAAAACAGAAAACAGAGTGTAAAAATCAGCAACTTTATAAG
Source organism: Parnassius mnemosyne (assembly GCA_963668995.1). NCBI lineage: Eukaryota > Metazoa > Arthropoda > Insecta > Lepidoptera > Papilionidae > Parnassius > Parnassius mnemosyne. Next base: position 12,032,672 of record CAVLGL010000035.1, on the reverse strand, counting down.
TGAAGAAGAAACTGTGAAGTTTGGTGTCCCGCAGGGCAGTGTTCTCGGCCCAACGCTCTTTTTTATATATATTAATAATCTTTGCAACCTTGGTAGTGTTGGGGGGAGGATACTGTCCTATGCGGATGTGAGAGGGGACTAGTTAGAGTTATTCACTGGCTTAGTGAGAATCTGCTTACTCTTAACACCCAAAAAACAAATTATGTATGCTTCACTCCCTATATAAATTCACAGCCGTCACCTTATTTTAAAATCAAAATTCATTCCTGTGGTATCCCTTTTACTAACACATGTAATTGCCCAACAATTCAGAAGGTCCGCTGTGTTAAATACCTCGGAATCAATGTGGATCAGAGATTAAGTTGGTATCCTCATGTAGAACTCTCTATAGGGCGGTTAAGGAAGCTCATGTGGGTTTTCAAATCTCTTAGACACGTGATGAGTACTGAATTATTGAATCTATCTATATATATATATATATATATATATATATATATAGATAGATATATATATATATATATATATATATATATATATCGCACTAGCCCAATCTGTAATAACCTACTGCATCTCGGTATGGGGAGGAGCAGCTAAATCATATTTTATAGATCTAGAAAGAGCGCATAGATCTTTGATTAAAATAATGTACTGTAGGCCCTATAGGTTTTCCACCGAAACCCTATACCAAACATCTAAGCTGCTCTCCGTTAGGAAACTTTATATTTTACACATGATATTAAAATATCACAAAACCTTACCTTTTGACCATACCAAACTTATAAAAAGACGGTGCGATATTGTGACTCCCTCATACCCTGCGCGTACAGTTTTTGCCAAACGACAAAATATTGCTCAAGCCCCTCATGCCTATAACAAGATCAATAAATTAATAGGAATTTACCCCATGCAAATGTTTGAGTGTAGAAAAACTCTGACCGAACGTGGAAGACATTTTGGTAAGAAAGAGTTGAACCTGCTGTAAATAACACACATACACAACACAAATCAGTGGGTAAGACACATTTGTGGGTTGCGTAGGTAAAATAAAAAGTTACTCACAGTCTTTTGGTATTTACTCCGAATTACAACGCAATACATACAGAAGGAGTATAGCACAAGCACAGACAGTTTGCAGGAAAGTATAGAGTACAGAGAAGAAGCAGAGAAAGTTCACAATAATAATTTAACACTAAAAACAATAATACGTAAGCGGGCAATTCGAAAGCGGTTAGCATCGAGCGACATGCACTTCGCGTCAGGAGCAGATTCCGACTGGCGGGAGGTCCGTAAGACTCGGATGATGCGCATGAGTCGAACGAGGTGTTGAAAACAAAAGAATCGGTCTCGGTATGTTTGTTTCCATTTGCGATATACGTCACGACGCTGCGCTGGCTGAGTGTAATAACGTATTGTGTGTTAATATAAAATTAATGTATAAATACATATACATAATATTTTATATAAATATTATAGACATAAATTGAATACTGTTTAATATTAATAAATAAATATAATAGTATGCTAATAAATAATAAATGTTATAAATACATAATTTTATAAATGTAGGAGAATAGCCTACATCACTCCCCCCAGAGACCATCCTATGGGCGATAATAATCCGGAAACCGAACTCCAGAGCGTGTTACGCGTTGTGTCTCTATGTGTGGTGTTGGTGTGGTAATGATTGGGTTATGTGGTGTGTGTAGAGTGTATTTGTCTGTGAGTATGTAGGCCGGTTTGAGTCGGTCTATCGATACAGTGACTTCTTTACCCTTGACCAGAAGCTTAAACACTTTGTTACCGCGTGTGTGGACTTTATGTGGACCGGTGTAGGCAGGTTGTAAAGAACTTCGCAAAGCATCTTCGCGAAGAAAAACATAGTCGCAAGAATTGAGATCCTTAAAAACAAATATCTTCTCGGTGTTGTGCCGAGTCGTTGATACCGGTTGCAAGGTCTTGGCGATATAACGGAGTCGTGCAGTGAACTCAGTGATGTCCACGGGGCCATCTGTACTGGGTTCAAAGAATTCGCCGGGCAATCGAAGAGGCTCGCCGTATACTAGTTCTGCGGAAGACGTTTGCAGATCAGCCTTAAAAGCACTGCGTATGCCAAGTAGGAACCATGGCAGTGATTCAGTCCAACCGCTGTCGGCATGACACATAATAGCGGCTTTTAACTGTCTTTGAAATCGTTCGACTATTCCATTGGACGCAGAATGATAAGCTGTTGTGCGCTTATGTTGAAAGCCAGCAGTTCTTGATAGGTGTCGAAACAGGGCTGATTCAAATTGTCGTCCTCGGTCTGTGACAATTTCCTCAGGACAACCATAGCGAGCGATCCAATGGAATAGCAGAGCTTGTGCAACAGTTTCGGCAGTAATATTGGCTATTGGTACTATCTCAGGCCATCGTGTAAAACGGTCGATTGCGGTGAGCCAAGTAGCGGTAGCCTTTTGATAATGGAAGTGGACCTATGAGGTCTATATGGACGTGCCTAAAACGCGTGCGAGGTAAGGCGAAAGTACCCCAAGGTGAGGATACGAGTCAGCTCACCTTGGAGCGCTGACAGGCAATACAAGTTTTAGCCCTGTTTCGACAGTCCTTCCTCATACCTGGCCAGACGTAGCGTTCTGCTACAATTTGAGCAGTGGAATTTGCTCCAGGATGGCTCAGGGAATGAAGACTGTCAAAGATTTGTTTGCGAAGGGGTTTGGATACAAATGGTTTACGGATTGGTGTACTTATATCACAGTACAATGTAGTACTGCAACCAGGAATATTCAACTGTTCAAAGCGGAGTGACGACGAACCAGTTTTTGTAAGCTGGGCAAGTTCTACGTCATTGGCTTGGGACTCAGCTAAGGTGGCGAGATCGACGGGCGCTTCCAGTTCCTCAACGCGACTTAAGGTGTCGGCAACAATGTTGTCTTTGCCAGATATATGCCTTATGTCGGTTGTGAACTGGGCTATGAAGTCTAACTGTCTATACTGACGAGACGAGCAGTTGTCTTTCCTTTTATGGAATGCAAAACTGATCGGTTTATGGTCGGTATAGATGGTAAAGTGTCTCGCCTCCACCATATGACGAAAGTATTTAATAGCTTCATATATAGCTAATAACTCTCTGTCATATGCTTCATATATAGCTAATACCTCTGCTGAGTTGGGCTTTACCTACGCGAAAAGAACGCAAGTGGTTGCCATGCTCCGCCTTTCAGCTGCTGAAGTACAGCACCTATAGCTACGTCCGACGCATCTGTTACTAATGCCAATTTGGCTTCGTAGTCTGGATGGGCTAATAAAGCTGCGTTAGACAGACTACGTTTGCAGTCTTCAAAAGCTTTGATTTCTTTATCTGTCAAAGTTATTGGTTAGCGACCTTTGACTGCGCCAGTCAGGAGGTTGTTAAGAGTCACTTGTGTTTGGGCGGCATCGGGTAGAAATCGCCTATAAAAATAAATGATACCCAAAAATCTCCTCAACTACCGTACTTCCTTGGGTTGCGGGTACTCAAGAATGACTTGTACCTTTTCTTCAAGTGGCTTGGTGCCACTTTCCGAAATACGGTAACCAAGGAAAGTGACTTCGTCAGCACCAAAAATACACTTAGAGGTGTTTATAAGCATCCCATATCTCTTGAGTCTGCCAAATACTTCGCGAAGATGTTTCTCGTGTTCTCGTGTCGTCAAGATAACAGTAACAAAATTCTAAGCCCCTGGTCATCTCATCCACGAATCGTTGGAAGGTTTGCGCTGAGTTGCACAAGCCGAACGACATGTAAGGGAACTCATAAAGTCCAAACGGTGTAGTAATTGCAGTTTTTGGGATGTCGCACTCACTGACAGGTATTTGGTTATAAGCCTTAACCAGATCGATAGTACTGAAGACCTTACAACCAGCTATACTATGGGTAAAGTCGTGTATATGTCTGATTGGATACCTGTCAGGGATCGTGCGAGCGTTGAGCATTCTATAATCTCCGCACGGGCGCCAACCGTTGTCTTTTTTTGGTGCGAGGTGAAGAGGTGATGACCATGAGCTATCTGAAGGTCTAGCTGTAACATTGGCTAACATGGATTCGAATTCTTGCCGAGCAATTTTGAGCTTGTCGGGTGCTAAGCGTCTTGGGGAAGATGTTACTTGTGGGCCTGGTGTCGTGCGAATGTGGTGTACAGTGTTGTGTGTTATCGTGTGTTGTGTACCAGCGGGTCGCGTGATTTCAGGAAACTCACCTAAAGTTTTATGATACCGCGAGCTGCCAGTCGAAACCTTCACAGATGAAACAGAATCTGGACAAGAAATTAAAGATACATTAGTAACTAAAGTAGTTGTACTATCTATTAATCTTTGGTTTCGACAATCAACAATTAGGTTATAAAAAGATAAAAAATCAACACCAAATATAGCTTTCGTAACATCGGCTACCACAAAACGCCACTTAAAACTACGTCGCAGTCCAAGATCTAGGCTAAGGTGGGCATAGCCGTAAGTCTTTATGGTACTCCCATTGGCTGCACAGAGTTCGTAATTGGTGGCTGCACGACGATCACGAATTAAGGACCTTGGAAAAACACAGAGGTCGCTTCCTGTGTCGACCAAAAATTGTGTTTTTGAGGTGCGGTCCGTGACGAATAGGCGACCAGTAGTATTAGGACAGTCGTCAGTCGCCATTAATTTTTTTTTTATAGAATATGGGGCAAACGAGCTTGCGGCTCACCCGATGGTAAGCGACTACCGCCGCCCACGAACAACCGCAACACCAGGGGAATTGCAGATGCGTTGCCGGCCTTTTAGAAAGGTGTAAGCTCTTTTCTTGAAGGTTCCTAAGTCGTATCGGTTCGGAAAATTCGCTGGTGGTAATTGATTCCACAAAGAAGTTGTGCGAGGGAGAAAACTTCTTCTAAATCGCACAGTGGTGGACCGCCAATCATCCAGATGGTACGGATGGTAACGCGAGTTTTGTCGCGACGTGCGATGGTGAAATTGAGCGGCTGGAATTAGTCCGAACAATTCCTCAGAGCACTCCCCGTGATAGATGCGATAAAATACGCAAAGAGATGCAACATCTCTACGCAGTGCCAGTGTATCGAGCTGATCGGAAAGAACTCGGTCGTCGACGATTCGAATCGCTCTGCGCTGGATGCGGTCAAGTGGAAGGAGCTGGCACTGGGGTGCCCCGGCCCAGAGATGAGAACAGTATTCCACGTGGGGCCGAACTTGCGCTTTGTGAAGTTGCAAGCGATGTGCCGGCATGAAATACTGTCTCGCTCTGCTGAGCACGCCAAGCTTTTTAGAGGCCAATTTGGCCTTCCCTTCCAAGTAACCACGAAACTGCACGCTATTCGATATGTCGACGCCAAGGATTCCGATACTGGCTGAGGCAGCAAGGGGAGTGCCTTGGAACTGAGGAGATACGACAAAGGGGTTCTTTTTAGCGGTAAACGCGCAAACATGTGTCTTCTGGGGATTGAACTGGACTAGATTTAGTCGGCCCCAATCCGAGACTTTGTTAAGCAAAGACTCGACTTCAGACACAAGTTTGTCCCGGTACTCGGCGACGTTTTCCCGAGAAATATTGGCACGGCCGGCATATAAGGCATCCCCAGTGCTGTCGTCTGCATAGCAATGAATGCTACCAGTTAGCAACATATCATTGATATGCAGGAGAAACAGCGTTGGTGATAGCACGCAGCCTTGTGGAACACCAGCGTTGATAGGCTTGTAATCAGAGCATGCACCGTCTACTACGACCTTGATGCTCCGATCAGCAAGGAAACTGGTGATCCATTTGCACAATTTCTTGGGAAGCCCACAGGAAGGAAGCTTCGAAAGAAGCGCCTTGTGCCAGACCCGATCGAAGGCCTTCGCTATGTCCAAACCAACGGCCAATGCCTCCCCCTTGGACTCTACTGCCTCCGCCCATCTATGAGTTAAGTAAACTAGAAGATCACCCGCTGATCGACCCCGACGAAAACCGTACTGACGGTCACTGATCAGCTGGTGATCTTCAAGGTACCTCATGAGCTGGCAGTTTATAATGGATTCCATTATTTTGGAGAACAAGGAGGTGATAGCGATAGGCCTGTAGTTGGACGGGTCTGAGCGGCCGCCTTTTTTAGAGACCGGGTGGACCAAAGCTGTCTTCCATGAATTCGGGACTACGCCTTGGGAGTAGGAGTACCGGAAAAGACGCGTTAAAACCGGTGCCAACTCCGGAGCACACGTCTTCAGCACAATGGGAGGGACTCCATCGGGCCCACTCGACTTGCTGACGTCCAGGGAGAAGAGTGCTTTGCGAACCGAGCGCTGTGTAAATCGCACATCCGGCATGGAGCACTCACATCGCAGGATGGTCGGCGGTGTGTTCCCCCCGTCATCTAGAGTCGAGTTGGACGCAAAAAGAGAGCACAACAGATCGGCTTTCTCTTTTGCGGCATGGGCCAGTGAGTCGTCCTCTCTGTGCAGAGATGGAAGGGATGGCTGATAGAAGTTCTCTTGGATAGCCTTGGCGAGAGACCAGAATGCACGGGTTCCCGAAGGAAGGCGAACTAGCTTCTCGCCAATTCTGCCGATGTGCTCAGACCTTGCCTTGGCAATGACGCTTTTGAAGGACCTAGAGGCGGAATTATACTTCTTTTTAAGTGCGCTGGTGTTTAAATCCCGAGACGTTGATGCATCAGCCCAGACCCGGTAGCACTCCTGCTTATAGCGTGATGCTATTTTATAGGAGCGACCAAACCATGGCTGGGATCTGCCTCCGATGGGCACCACAGAGGATGGGATAAAAAGTTCCATACCCTGAAGTACCACATCAGCAACAGAATCGGCAACAACGCTGGGATCTTCCGGCGAGAAGCAAACCCGCCCCCAAGGGTAGGATGCAAAAAAAGACCGCATCCCGTCCCAATCAGCTGACCTATAGTGCCAAACACGGCGGCAAGCTGCAGATCGCAACTGCGATTGGAGCGTAAGTGGCACCGTGCTCCGGATCAGACAACAGTCCGAAGAGCCCAGAAGGGCATCGACGGAGACCTGATATCCGTCCGGATGAGAGGTCAGCAGAAGGTACAACAGGGAAGGTACATGGTCTTCCACATCTGGGATCCGCGTAGGCGAAGTAACCAGTTGTGTTAGACCATATGCCAAAGCAAAGTCGTACACAGATCTACCCGCATGATCGGTTGAACGAGAACCAAGCCATTCAGCGTGGTGGGCGTTGAAATCACCGAGTATCACGATCTCTGCGGATGGGACCTGTTGTAGCACGGAGTCTGCAGCCATTTGGACGTGGTCGATGAGTCGGTCTGTGTCGGCATTACCGCTATGGGACCTATAGAGGCACCCGTAGACGCGGGGATGGTCGTCGCTGTCTACGCGCAGCCATAGGATGGACAGGTCCGTACCTTCAAGGCTGCCGAGGCGTCGAAAACAGATGTCCTCTCTGACGTTTACACAAACTCCAGCCCGGGGCACAAAGGAGTGTTCCAATTTGTATCCCGGGTAGGAGAGATATGAAGTATCAGCCGGAGAGGACACCTGAGTCTCGGTTAAAAAGAGCAAGGCCGGCTTCGCCGTCTCTAGATGGTAATGGACAGCGTTAAGGTTGGAATGATGTCCCCTGATGTTGCAAAAATTCACGGACAGCGTGACAGGGGTCGCCTTGGTTGTATTGCTCCGCTTGCCCCGAGCAGCATTAGTCACGAGCGGAATTTTGCCCCCCCCCCAGAATACGCGGGGCAGCCTGAGCACCCACGCTCAGGAATGAAGTAGTTTGGTCGTGGATGCTCAGCGAGGGATTCTCCAGGGGTGCTGGTACCCTCCTGGAGTAGTCTTGTATTTAATTCCACTACCATGTTGATGGGGGGGGGGGGGGGGGCAATTGGGCCTCCGGCCACCTGCACTCACCAAGCGCAACGCAGAGGTAAACCTTTACTTCACGCTGGTATTCTGTGAGGTCGTGGCACCACCCCGGTTCGAGCTGGCCTATCCGTGCGACAGCAAAAGCTACCGCTTAGCTCTACCACTGTTAATGACCGTCCTGTAAGTTTCCCGCCTTAAAATCACACGGTGGCAGGCATTTATTTGCGCGGCCACCATATTTGGCGTGATACCAGCAAAGTGGGAATTTTTTATAACGAGACTGCGATCTTGACGAAGAACCTCCACGCTGGTGGTGTCTGCTCCTGGAACGGGGCCTCCTATTTACCTGAGTTGTCAGTCTTTGCAGTTGCTTACGAAGTTCGGCAACTTCTCTTGTTAAGGCGTCGCAGCTGCGACCAGGTGTAGGTGTACTTGCCGGGCACGTAGTGGCGAATTGCGGTGAAGACCGTACAATGTCCTGTATCCGGTCTGCCAAATCTGCCAGCACTTCCAATGACGCGCTGGGTTGCGCGGCTAGCACGGTCTGGATACTCCTCGGCAAACGGCTGGTCCAAATAGTCTGCAGGAAATCCTGCATTATGAGCTCTGTTTTAAGCTTTATACATCTATCACTGGCTGGTGGGTTGATAATGATGTCTTTGACCTCTTTGGAAAATTGATGGTCTAGCTGGCCGATGACATAACTGAACTTTGTGGAATCGCTCGTGATACCAGATATAGCAAATTGGCCCTCAACTTGTGCAAACCATATTTCTGGTTCTTCCGGCCAAAAAGGTGGTACACGCACTCCTACCTTAAAAACTTCGGATGACGTATCGGAGGCGTCAGTGGAAGCGCGCTCTCCGCTTACCCCCTGTTTAGATTGTTGGGTGTGGCTGCCGCTACTTGCATCTTCAAATTTATCTCTGCGATCCATTATTTTGGTATTCAAAGCGGGTGTCACCAATGTGGGTTGCGTAGGTAAAATAAAAAGTTACTCACAGTCTTTTGGTATTTACTCCGAATTACAACGCAACACTATATACATACAGAAGGAGTATAGCACAAGCACAGACAGTTTGCAGGAAAGTATAGAGTACAGAGAAGAAGCAAAGAAAGTTCACAATAATAATTTAACAATAAAAACAATAATACGTAAGCGGGAAATTCGAAAGCGGTTAGCATCGAGCGACATGCACTTCGCGTCAGGAGCAGGTTCCGACTGACGGGAGGTCCGTAAGACTCGGACGATGCGCATGAGTCGAACGAGGTGGCGAAAACAAAAGAATCGGTCTCGGTATGTTTGTTTCCATTTGCGATATACGTCACGACGGTGCGCTGGCTGAGTGTAATAACGTATTGTGTGTTAATATAAAATTAATGTATAAATACATATACATAATATTTTATATAAATATTATAGACATAAATTGAATACTGTTTAATATTAATAAATAAATATAATAGTATGATACTAAATAATAAATGTTATAAATACATAATTTTATAAATGTAGGAGAATAGCCTACACATTCATTAACACACACGCACACGCACACTTACGCGCACGCGCACGCGCACGCGCACGCGCACGCACGCACGCACGCTCGCACGCACGCATGCACGCACGCACGCACGCACGCACGCACGCACGCACGCACGCACGCACGCACGCACGCACACACGCACGCACGCACGCACGCACGCACGCACGCACGCACGCACGCACGCACGCTCGCACGCACGCACGCACGCACGCACGCACGCACGCACGCACGCACGCACGCACGCACGCACGCACGCACGCACGCACGCAAGCACGCACGCACGGACACACACACACACACACACACACACATACAATTCAAACTAACACACTACGGATTCAACTATTAATTATGTAACTGTTCTATTAAATCAAATTTGGCTATTTTGATATTATTATGTAAATCGAACTGTTATGATTGCATAGGAAGAGCGAGGCACTCCCAACTCAAGTATCTTAGGATTACTTTCTGGGAGGTTTTGGCAAATCAATTGTAAAAAAGATTTACTGAAATAAAACATTTTTATTATTTTTATTATTAAATATTATAGTATAAATCTCCTTTTTGAAAAATCAAGAAGATGTGTTATGATCATAAAACAACTGTAATTAATTTAGTAGGAAATAATCACACGATGTACAAACCTCTAGGGATCAAAGTTAAATCGTTTGTCCTACGACTATCAATCAAAATTACTCTTTGATTTATGTTCGAGGTCTCTCGTGACTTGAAAGTTTGTACTGCTGAAACTGAAACTTGGGCCATTTTGTTTCTTTCATTTTCACCTAGAGTTTGACTTGAACTACTTTTGCCTTGTTTCTTCTTGTTCTTGTGAATGAATTGTTTTACAATTTACTTTAATTAATAGAAATTATTCGCAAAGACGAACGGAAAAATTTTTGGTTCATAGCACGAGGATGTAAACATTACATGAAATATAAAGATAAAGTTTTCGAAACATAAATATTTCTTTCTTATATTTTCTCATGTAAATCTTTAAAATGAAAGAGGTTTCCTTCAATCTGGGAAATCATTCCTAACCTTGTTTTTTGTCTCGTTATTTTGAATGAAATGTCATGTACAATACTATCAAGAGTGAAAAGGAGCAGATATCTTCACTGTCAGAATTTTCTTTTGTAAATTGGTTTAATATTGTTTTTCAAATAAAATATTTTTTACAAGTCGTCATAAAAATCAAATAATCGGGTAAAAATGTGGATTCTACAATAGCATAAGATAATATATTTTAATGATTAATTACATTTATAAATTAACAATATCGTAAGTTGAAATGTTTAAAAACTTTCAGCAATGTTATTATCATGTAGAATTGTATATTACTATTGCATTATTTGTATCGAAATAAATTTATTTGAATTTGTATTTGTTGTACTTGTGTTGTCATAGTATTCTAAGTAAAAACTGGCAATTTCGTTAACCTTCTGCTTGAGTTGCTGCGCTGAGGGCCGCGGATTCTAATCTCACACGGAAAAAGTGTTTGTATGGCCTACAAATAATTGTTCAGGGTCTGTATGTTTCTCCTAGTGGGATTTTTGAATGTAAACTGCCTACACGATGCAGGAGAAAATCTTAGTAACGCTAAAAAGTAAAGAAAAATAAAGAAGAACTCCACAAAACTGCTAAAGCGTTTTGTACTTTAAGTAACTATAAGTAGCTTCAAAAAAAAGCTTAAATTCGGTATGCACACATGACAAAAATATAAGTAACATACCAGGCACCATGCAAGCTGTATACGAGCTGTATTAAAGTTGGTTTTTGTACTAGATACTGTATTTCCTCGCCGTATAAAGGCAGTATAAGCGCTTACGCAGTTCTTATAAGTAAAAAATTGGCACAAATTATGCAAGTATAAAAAAGCTGTATTACAGGTGTTATTTGGTGTCCAAGGAAACTATTACACTACAGATAATATTATGTCTTATATGTAAATTTTAACTAGCAACTTGTTATTGCGTGGGGTGCTTGGTCGCAAAGTGTAGATGCACGGTGCCTCACAGGTAGTAGGGGACTCAATCAGTAAGCTAGTTAATCATGAAAACCTGCTCCGCCAACTAAAGAAAAATCCCATAATAGCTTTACGTATTGGTGGCTTTCCCGTCTAATAGCCATTAGATGAATAGCGTGAGCGGAGAGTTTTTGTGTTCTTCTGAGGCGGTTCTTGCAGAACTTAGCTCCGAGGGCATGTACAGTTTCAGAAACTCCACCGGAGTTTCTTAGCACCCTAAGGACGCACTCAACCTTGTTAACGAGAGACTTGTGGACGATAAATCCGACACCTCCTTGGGACAGATGGTCGCCCTCCCAGCGATAGAACAAATGCCGGATTTGAGGATTACAGTGTCTTCCCCCTCTCTTAGGACCTCAGATAATCCTATAATATCCCAGTGTAACTTGTCTATCTCCTCTTCCAGCTCCAGGATCTTCTCGTCAGTCCTCAGGGTCCTCCTCTTGTATGTTGCTAGGTCCAGTCGTCTTAGATCGTCTTAGGTGGCAACCGAATCTCTGATTCTTAATACCCCCTGCCTCGCCGTTGCCATGGTCACCACAGTAGTCAGGAATAGCGAGGCTGTCGGGGTCTGGGTAAGTGACATTTTGTTTTGTTGTCTTTTCGTTACTTTCATCACGCTTGTCGAGCGGGTTGGCAACCGCAGTTTTTTATTATAGTATTGTTGTCATCAGGAAGACGCTACTGCACATCTCTTGCCTGTTTTCCACTTTCTCCTCTTACGACATCAACGAGAATATTTGCGTGGTGGATATTTTAAACCGCCACTACACGGCAGAGTTGCTAGTAAATAATAAGTATTAGTAGAAATATTTTTCAACGCATTGAATGTTCTTATATTTATTATATTATGTGTAGTAGATTTATTTATTCCAAGCTAATTAATTTAAACAACTAACGTACATGAAATTTAAGTATTTTATTTTAGTACCTGTCATGACTATGAGCAGACTAATAATGTTTAATAGACATGTTTATTTATACAAGAAATATCTTAATTTATAAAGGTATTAAAAGGCAAGAAGAAAAATAAGCCAAATATCGATTATAAAACATTTAGTTGAGAAAGGAATGTGTAGGATGAACATTGTTTATATAAAATATTGGTATAAACGTATAGTTTTAAGTATTTGGTATAAAAACCAATAACTTTTTATATACATATGAATAAATACATCTCTAATAATAAAATAACCCCTGAGAATGGCGGGGTCGCTTCCAAGCTGTTTCTTAAATAAGTTTTGTAAGTAGTTTGTTCAAATAGGTACACGTAGAAGATTCTTACATGATGGTAAGTCACCACTGCCGTCCATGCATTTGGAAACACCAGAGGAATTTATTTATTAAATATTTACTTTTGCCTGTATCAGATCAAACGTTACGCAATGCTACATATAAAGATTAATAATAATTTCTATCAATTATAAGAGAGATGCTTTAAAACGAAGCAATAGTCAAGCTCCGTGAAACTTACACAAGGTAAACCTGTCTTATTGGGCCCAAACTTTACATAATAGAAGGACTTTATAATTGGTAAATTTTCAAGTAAAGTTATGAATGATTTTAACAGCTTTGTGGACTTTGCGAGGAACAATGGTAAAAAATTCCCTGACTGCAAGCTGTTACTGAAAATTTCTTCACAGAAAAACCTAATAACTATTATGGTTCGTCCCGGGATTCGAACCCGGGACCTCATGATCACCAAATCAATAGATATTTTACAATGTAAATAGGTTGTGAATAGAAAATCACGTGAATAATTCATATGTCTAGTTGTCATAATAAAATTATATATTATATTGTTTAGGCCAAATATTAACATTTTAAAAACTCAAGATGCGCGCTCGTCGCGTTCATTTGATGGTACAGTCACCGCCTGGCACCCTCCGCGCGCGTCCCTCCGCTCACCGCTCGGCCACTCGACGTGTGCGCATTTGAGTTGGTTCGCGGCAGCTGTGTCGGTTATATGTTACTTGAGAATCGTTAGGTCGCGTTAAGCCCGCCTCCTTGCGATGTCTGTTTGAGTGATTAATTTAACTTCGATTGCCATTAATTTGCGTCGACGAGTTGTTTGTGTGGCATTTTAATATCGTAATAAGACATTTTTGCTTTCTCGGGTGGAACGCTAAAACTTTGTGACCCGAAAGGAGATCGCGGTCGTTTTCGAGTATAAGTTTGTGCTAAGTGAACATGGGACATTGAACTTTGACCGACAGTCCTTGAGTTGTGCAGTGTGTTACTTGTTTTAAGTTCGATTAACTTTGATTTAGTTAAATTTGAAGTTAATTAAATATACAAGAAAGTTGATAAACTAGTATAGTGAAACAAATGCAGAAAGTCTCTATTGGGGCACGCCCACTGGAGGGATCACACATTGTGGAGAAAAGCAGCGCCTGTGGGTCTGCTCTCAGATTACGTCGGTGACGTCAGGTTACATCTACACACTTTCACACACCACTTTACATCCACTTACTTACCACCTGACTTTGCCTTGTGGTCGACCCTACCTCCGGAACTCGTTAAGTTTGTGTTTGCTTATCAGCCATTAGTTAATAATTATCCATAGGCAATTGGGCCCGAACCTTCTGGTTGCCCGCCGAGTGAGCTACTATGGGCCCTAGCCCAGTCGACTTCCAGCCCAGGCAACTGACGGCCGTAACATATTATATAGTTCAAATAAGGCAATGAAAAAAACTGCGTAATGGACAAGTTGATTTAGTGTATTTTTGTTAGGCGTGATTTATTTGTGAAAAACCGCCTGACGTGATTGGTTAGTAAGATAATTAATTAAATTGATTAATTTACAATTTTTTCTTTGAACTATCTTTTTCTTGAAGATAAGCAAATAAAATAAAAAGTAGTGGCAAGATTAAAAGATTAAATAAGTAATAATTTTATAATACTTCAGGAGTATATTCGGATAAACGGAACTTCGTAAAACGTTCTGAGTGGGCAGCCAAGCAACAAAATAAAGCACGTATGGTGCATCTATTATTTACCTAACTCTTGCACATCCAAGATGTATTTTGGCACATAATATTTTAAATATGTAATTTGGCACATAATATTCAAAAAGAATTATATGCAATTAAAATTTTCATCATCATCATCATCATTACAACCCTTCAAGTCTACTGCTGAAAATAAGCCTCCCCCAAGGAATGCCACAAAGCACTGTCCCGAGCCACCTGCGTCCATTGAATTCTTGCCTGTCTTACCAGGTCGTCACTTCATCTAGTGAGGAAACGCCCTACACTTCGCCTACCTGTACGAGGCTGGCAGTTAAGAACCTTTTTCCCATCGGTTGTCGGTTCTTCGAGCTATATGGCCACCCCATTGCCACTTCAGTTTACTAATCCGTTGGGCTATGTCGTTCGCTCTGGTTCTACTGCGGATATCCTCATTTCTAAGTTTATCACACAAAGAAACACCATGCATAGCAATCGCCATAGCTCGCCAAGCAACCTTGAGCTTCCTTATACTGTCTGCAGTGAAGGACCACGTTTCAGTTCCAAAAGTGATCACTGGCAACACACACTGGTTGTACATTCTCTATTTCAGGTTTTGAGGTATATTCGTAGCTGACGAGAAGATTTTTTTTTATAGGAGAGGGGGTAAACGAGCATGCGGCTCACCTGATCAAAAATGCTTTTGGGTTTTCCGCGAAATGTTTCATATTTGTGACGATTGTGATTAAAAAGGTGAATTTGATATACTCCTTGAATATTTGTACATATGTTTTGTAAATATATTTAATCATTATGTTTGCTTTGTTGAAAAGAAAATTGAAATTGAGTAACACTGTTTGTGCCGAAGGAAATAAAAATCAATCCTCTTTTTTTTCATAATTTTGTTGGCATTGTCGAAGATATTTATTTTGAAAAAAAAAACTTTTTGGCTTTCTCTTATGTTTGTCGTTTTGCTTAATTTGTCTGTTTTGATCTATGCGCATCAAGAAATAAATTTATTACAGTTTGTTTTCAAGTTTACATAGTAGATTGAGTATTGATGCTTTTGAAACTTGGTTGAAATATAAGCATAGGACTACATATCTAAAAGGCTAGCTAGTTGAGAGATTATCAGATTGAAATCAGCTGCCGCACAATTGAGTAAATGATTATATAGTAGATGGCTTGGTTATGCCTACTGCTTGAAAATTCATACTAAGGACTATCTGTGCGTTTCGTTTGGCTCTCCACAGACGCCGCTTATGTGCAACTTGTGGGTGCTCTCTGCACTGAAGCTAAGGTGGCCACGCTGGGCCGCTTCGTAATGCGTCGCTGTTTGTAGACCTGATTCGGTCGGATTGTGGAACGAATCATAGGGGCACAGATAGGTGTTTGAAAGAGGTCGTCGGACTTCTGTCCAGTAACAGGACTTATTTAGGTGCTGCGATGTCCAGGAAAGGCATCCATCAACTCGTTCGTGAGCGAGCGCAGTGGAGCCTCAACCCTCCGGCTTGCCCACATTGGGGCGGTATTTTTGGGGCGGTGGTTAGGGTTGCAAGATCTAAAGGGGTGTCTAAGGTGGCCGAGGTTTGGTTGTAGATTCGGTCTTGCAACGTGCCGTCGCGACCCTGTCCCGCTTGCCGGTTTGCTCGCGGACATAAATCCTTATGTCCGGGACGGGGTTTCTTCACGCCCAAACGCTGGTTTCGGGATTTGACGCCGGAAGGCGCTCGGCTTGGTGCCATACCGGTTGTGACGTTCGGGCGAACAGAGCGGCTTTGGTAGAGGGCGTGAGCGCAGAAAGTCAGTTGCTTGAAAGCAGTGCTGTCGAGAACACGTCGTGAAGTCGCTCGGTATAACCTTCATTTTTTAGATTCGGTTTTGTTAGCAAATGGTGCAACGATGAGGAATTGTAGTCTAGAATTAGACGCAGGGATGACGAATTGTTAGGAAGTTAACATTGATTGCGATCAACGTCTGAATTTGTGGGTTGCGCGCGCTTAATTTACCGCGAATTTGGATATTCTAATTTGATAGCGTATATAAGTGCATTTGACAATATTAATTTGCTCGTGAGGCATTTGATATAGTTCGAAGACATTTTCCGTTGTCGGGTAAACGCTGAACTTCGTGACACTAGAGAAGTTCGTGTTAGGTTCTAGAAATAATTGTTGCCACGCGAAACGGAAGTGACCTTTGATCCGAACATTAGGTATTCGTGTTGTGTGTTACGCTTTATAATAAACGGGAGTTAGTTGCGTCTGGAAGTTAGTTAATTGTACGATAAAGTTAATAGACTGTCATCTTGAAGAAGAAAGAAAGTGACTGTGGGTGACGCCGCTGGAGATTACCACAATTTGGAGCGGTGCCGAAGTCCGGGATGTTGCCGACTTCAACGGTCCAGTCAGGTCTATCACAACCAACACCACAAAACCACCACTACACGCAACACATACACACCTCCGGCCTGACCGAGCCCTGAGACAGTCGTCGCCTCAGATACAGGTAAGTACTCTCTATTCGACTAGCCTTCCCCTTAAAAAGTAGTAGGATAGAACATTTCCACCAGGCTCGAAACCGCGGCCCCGTCCTTAGTTGTTCGTCGAGTCTACAGCTATGGGCCCCTGTGTGATCGATCTTTGTAAGGAAAGCTAGGGGCGTGTACAAAGACCATCGCACTTATACTCCACGCCCCCGATATAGTGCCACCAAGAAGGACAAAATTAACGTGCTTCTGAAGGACTTTAAGTACTGATTTTGAACCTTTTTCAGAAGCTCCACTTTAAATCCATACTCGTCTGGGGACTTGCTATTTTTAAGGTGCTGGACAGACATTCTAATCCTGCTCAGACTAACTAACGTCCGTGATATCATCGGAATAGTGTCGGATAGGAGTTGATCTTTGATTGTTACTCACACTTGCGAATGGTCCAACGATAACTCCTGCCCATAGAATGAGGACTAAGGGATTAGCATGATGATTAAAATAGAATAATACCCTATTTCTAATAAAAATGGTTATCAGTTTTCGTTTCTTTCAATACGAGACACTGCAGCACCGTAACGTGTTCTATGCGAGCATGGTCCATCCATGATCAAGCTGACTTATTCTTGTTGCAGCCATAACAATTTCTTTAAGACTGAATTTCGTACACAGTAGCAAATCTCAACGGAGACATACAATGCATAGAACAAGATTATAGTGCACGTATGTAAATTCTAAAATGATCTTGTCCGGAGAAAGATGAGGCGCAGGACCACACACTAATCAACTTTACGTGTTTTCCGAAGCACAGAGGTGTAACTTAGCCAGTTTACTCACTACGAGCTGTTACTGTAAATTTATTGGCAGACAACCCCTAATAACTTAATTTGGTACAACCAGTTATTAGAGCCTACACGAATACGAGTTCAATCGTTACGATTATGACTCCTGCCTCCTAGACCAACAAAACAGCCATCATAAAGCTGCAGCGTCGCTAGTGGTAAAGTTTATTTAATATTTAAAATTTTAACATAATCAAAAACAAATCGTCTTTAAAGAACCGGAGCCCCATTAAATAATGTATGATTGTATTAGGTTATTAATTTCAATATCTCCATCTCCAGTTTTACGGAGTAATTTGGTTTTGCCAGAGGTGAAATTTTATTTTAAATAACGTAATTTATCTAGAAAAGCCAAAAGCGCGAGCTCTAGTTGTGTTATTGTACTATGAACGATCTCAAAATATATTTTACTACATTTCTCGGGAACGCAGCCTGTCTCAAGAAGTTTTTCTCTACCTCCGAACACACAATTAGTCATAGAACACATAATTATAGCAAAGGTAGCTTAGAAGCTAAGCGTAATAAATGTGCTTGGCAATGAAGAAAAACATTGTGACGAAATCTGCTTGTCAGAGTATTTAAAAAATAATTTCGGGGACACGTGAAGTCCGCCAATAGGCATCGGGGCAGCACGGCCAGGAGAATAACACCCTCTCAGTAATGAGAACATGCCTCTGCTCAGCAATGCAACGAATACGGGCCTTACTTTTACCTAATTTCCTTACATAGTTAGTCAGTAATTTAGATAGTGATTAAAGTTTTAATGTCAGCAATAAAATTTATTTATAAATAATAATAATAATAATAAAAACTACATGTTATCAAAGCAAATATCTTTATTATGTTAACAACCTACAAAAACTTTTTTCCATAAATATCCGATATATATAAAAAAAAAATTTAAAGGCCGCATTAAACTGAACATTGAACACTTCTTTTGGTATTTGAACGTGTGATTCTTCATCAATTCATAATCAGCTCACTGATGGACGTGCGTATTTTCCATATTATGAAGAACTTTACATTTCGGAGTGTGCACAGGAATTGCAAGACTTAATTTCTACCTCGTTATGCATATTTTTTTGCATTTTCTTCTCAAATGAAAAACAAATATACTCTACTATGTTTTGTAATTGTTGCAGTTATTTTTTATTATTTTCCTTGCAAAGTCAAGTTACGTATTCAATCGTATTTGAGAACAAAGATTGAATGCCCTTCTGCTAGTAACTGGCATTCTAGTCCATGCCTATACATTTTGTTCCTTGATACATTCATATATCCAAGGGGCAAATAGTGAAACAACAACATGGTGTTAACACGTGTAACAAATGCACATGTGAGATTTTCCAATTCTTGTAACAACTGTTCCTTTACCTTGTAGAATATATTAGTAGTGTTATTGCGGATTTCAGACGGTACAGTATGGCATAGAGTAAAATATTTTTTATTCAAAATAAATTATGAATACGCATATATATAATTTATGAAAAATTAATAAATAAACAATTTAAAATTAAACATTTTGTACGACCGACTACAATATAAAGACCTTGATCAACAGGGACCACATGAGAAGCAACAGCTTTCAAATAAAAAAAGAATCATAAAAATCGGTACACCCAGAAAAATGTTATGAGAAAAATGTTATAATCACTCATAAAAAACATACAGTCGAATTGAGTACCTCCTCCTTTTTGAAGTCGGTAGAAAATAAGAAAGCCCCTATCCTGGAAAAGACCAGCAAGAAACCAAGCATGACTTTTTTGCAAAGAGACATTTTGCAAACATCATGACAGCGATTACCTTATTCCCAAGGGTTAATATAAAATATGTATTCATTAATATTATAATAACGCGTTCTACGCAGTCTTTTTTCTTATAAAATAAATTATAAATTTGGCGATACACAGACCTGGCATATTTTGTAAGACTTTACGTATACATTTCCGCATGAAAGAATTACTGGCTCTCTTCATTTATAGTACTTTGTGGCTAACTACTGATACTATGCTCAATAGTTACATCGTGTGACAAGCAAGGCTTTGGTAGTAAAGTAGTTTTTATTGATTTTATAGCGTTAAATTTAACTTTTTTATATTTTAATATTCCCTTTGAATTGAGTGCACTGTGTATCCCCCATGGGTACGGTCACGGGTCTCGGGTGATCTCCTTCAATATAGTGGCGTAGCAATGTTGCGTTATGATTGAATAGACTTTTATCAAACCGCGCTGGCTTATTAAATCAAAATCCTATTCACTCTTGCCTTAAAGGCACCTGCCGTGCAATCGAATGGAAAGACTCGCAATTAATTCAACTCCTTTGCGTTACACTTTGCGAACGACAAAGCAAATCGTTTGGTTCGAATGCGTGGACTGTGAAATAAATTATATGAAATCATGCGTGTTAGTGATGTTTTTATTAACTATATATAAATTTATTTAAAACCATAAAATTAAAACGCACAAAATGGGTAACTTTCCTTTTATGGAATAATTTCCTTTTATGACAAGTGAGTACACAGTCCACCTGATGGGAAGTGGATGCTGCGACCCATAGACATCTACATCTATCCTCAATAAAAAATCAAAATGCAGATGCATAGTCACCCCTGAGGACTATGGTGGAATGCTCCGTTTGCATTGAAAGCGGTCTTTAGTTCATTAAGTTGCTATTTCACGCTGGTATTCTGAGAGAGCATGGTCCTTC
This sequence comes from Parnassius mnemosyne, assembly GCA_963668995.1. Classification (NCBI taxonomy): domain Eukaryota; kingdom Metazoa; phylum Arthropoda; class Insecta; order Lepidoptera; family Papilionidae; genus Parnassius; species Parnassius mnemosyne. Next base: position 12,012,257 of record CAVLGL010000035.1, on the reverse strand, counting down.
CCCGGCCGATAGGACCCATTTGTGCTTCAACTATTATAATACCTGGAGGATAGCTCTATCACGTAATAATATACTCGTATTATAATTTACTGTATTAAGCTGAACTACTCAAGAAAAGAGCCTACTCCTTTTTAAAAGGTTGGCAACGCATCTGCAATTTCCCTGGTGTTGCATTTGTTCATGGGCGGCGGTATTCACTTACTATCAGGTGAGCCGCATACTCGTTTGCCCCCTCTCCTATAAAAAAAAAAAACTTTACTCGAAATTAAGGTACAAAATCATTAATTATTGTGCTCATGAAATATAAAAAAGCTGACACGACTGGTATGGTCTGGAAATATTTTCTTATTTCCAGACCATACTCATCTTACTTTTACAAGCTAGTTATACCGCCAACTATCCGAGGCCAAGAGAAATCTTCCAGCAATTTCTCGTAAATGACTCTGACGAGACTTGGGGGAAGAAAATGTACCACATTTTAATTTTTTTACTAATAGAAGGTAAACTAAAAAAATATAATTTTATTATCTAATCTATTTCACTCTAATATTTAATATTTTAGCGACCATTTTTCTTTCAAATTTTACATATGCCAATTAGAAATATTTTTGAAAAGATAACATATGCCCGAGGCGTTTTGGTCGCTAGTTTTAAATGTCCCGTGAAATGAAACACTACCGTTGCCAAAAAAATTGTAGCCTTATCGCAGCAGGTGTTCGTGACAATTTTTTTGTATTTTACTATTTTTCTGAATCACGGGTCTTTTTTTGCGAAAATGTTTCACAAAAAGTAAATTTGTTATATCTTAGGAATATTTTATGTTGTAAGGTGTTACAAGTATCGTTGTTAATTCCAATACTAAATATCTGTATTTATACATTTCATTCTTTAGGAGTACCAGTTGTCTTACGCAAGACCATTGGTTTACGTGAATTTAGTTTTATAAGTTCACGTAAACCAATGCAGTTTTATAAGTATTTTATTCTCCTGTGACACGCAATTTAATTGAGTTGTTTTATTTATTTCACATATAAAAAATAATGTTACAGTCTTTATAAGTTTTACCACTGAGACCAGGCCTCTTCTTATTTCTGTAGGGATATGGAACATTGGTCCGCAGTGCTGCTCCATGGTGTTCACGAGATTTATTAATCTGAAAAAGTCATTTGGTCAGAATCATTTAAATTTTTGCTAAATATTAAGTGCTCATTTAGTGCTAATTTAGTGCTGCAAATTTAAATTTCACGCCAAAATAGCTTGATGAAAAATGAGAAAACTGCATGCTTTTAATTAAGCTAGCAGTTTTCTACCTATTAAAACGATAACCGCTTAGTAAAGCACCAAATAGAAGCATCAATAATTTAGTGCTCCTTTAGTGCTGCCGATATACGCAGAAACAAATATTGGGAAAATATATGTTTTTAATATCATAAACTCTGCTACTTTGACATCTTTACAGATTATGTAATGAAAAAAATGACATCAGAGTGGGCTAGCACCTAATCGAATAAGATAATAAATTAGTGCTCATTTAGTGCTGTCGATATATGAAAAATAATTTGAGAAATATGTTTTTAAATACCATAAACTGCTACTTTGATATTTTTAGCAAAGTATTTGATGAAACATTGACATCCAAGTAAATTATGATCTAATGATATGAGATAATTAATTAGTGTTCATTTAGTGCTGTCGATATACGAAAATGGATTTAAGAAATTGTTATTTTTAATTATCGTTACGACATCTGTAGCAGAGTATGTAAAGAAAAAAATTGACATCGCCGTGAATGATCACCTAACGCCACAAGATGATAAATTAGTGCTCATTTAGTGCTGTCAAAATACGAAAAAGGATTTGAGAAATTATTATTTTTAAATACCGTAAACTGCTACTTTGACATCTTTAGCAGAGTATGTGATGAAACTTTGACATCCAAGTGAATTATCACCTAATGATATGAGATAATAAATTATTGCTATTATAGTTGCAGCGTAGTGATTATTATGAAATATATTCGTCGAAGACATATGAACACAGGTCTGTTAAGCTGGAATAGTCATTTGCAATCACATCACATTCACATGGCAAAATCACTTAAATTTTTGCTAAATATTTAGTTGTGCACTAAATAACTAAAAAACTTAAAGTGCTAATTTAGTACTGCAAATTTAAAACGAATAAGTATTTGAGAAAAAAAACGCGCTGCGTTACAGCTCTTATTTGGAACCGCGTGACTTTTATTATTCCCTGAAATAAAAAATCTGCAATAGAATTTTCAACACCGGAAGATGCGCTAGCAACGTTCAAGCAGGCTATATAAGAGGTTTCCAATGCATGAAACTTTGTATTGATGCTGGAGAAGAGATTTTTGAAAAGATTAATAATACCTCACAACATACTAAGTCTCTACCCGCTCTGTTGAAGAGTATTAGCTATTGTTTCAGATATGGAGCCTTTAATAGTAATGTTGCACTGCTGAATGAACAAAAAACTGTTTCTAACTCACCTCTCTTAAACATCTTTAAGCCTGCTCTCTAATAACGGACAGCCTTGCAATATGGTTGTTATTCACACACACAGTAATCAGCGATTGGTTTCGTGGTTAGAAGGTAGGCGAGCGTTTCGCAGTGGTTTGTTATTAATTAATTAGCAGGCTGCGTCAGATGGTGATTAGTCGCATTTTTTATCGCAAGACTTAGTCGTTCGCTACTTAACTGGGGATCGCTTGCGTCAGCGAGTTATATAAATAGCAGCTGTTTATGGCTTGCCGCTCACTTAGCGCTAAGCCACCGCAGAGTCTACTACACCTGAAGATGCCTCGTGTTGAGGCAAAACACATGTCGTATTATTGTGGGTGGTGTGTCGTTCCTAGTGTTGTGGTGGTAGAATAAGAGGTGACGGGGATTGTGCACGCATTTGAGGGAGGGAGGTGCCCTTCTAACTAGGTAAGACACATCATTTTATTTTATTGAGCGGATATTGGCATAGTAAATTTTTCCAACTTCGATTATTATTTAACACAATCACTAGCCAAAGTTCACATTAAATCTTTAACTGTAATTTTTTTTAATTTATCGTATAATGTCTTCATCAACAACAATTAAATATCATCATCACAATAATTTAACTAATTTAATATAATATTTTAATATTTCACAGTAATGTTTACATTAAATTACTCTGTGCTACTAGGAACAGCGTTGAAAGAGAAATTTGTTAAAGAACGTTACTTAAATAAATTGTAATTACTTTAGTTGGAATTCAAGGGGTGCGACGTTCCCAAAAACGTTATCCATATTTTTCTGTATAAATTTTTAAAAAGGGATTCATTCGAACGACAAGCGCCAAGTTCGGGAACTTCTACCGTGCTATTAAAAAAATAGTGTAGTTATCAGTAAGAAGTGCAAGAACAATTTCATTTACAGTAAAACTTTAAGTTCTAGTATATTTTCTCTAACTTTAAGTACTAGTATATTTACGAAATTTAATGTATGTGCAAAAAGCAAAAAGTTTTATTAGCTATAGTTATGAACATTCTATAAATGCTAGGAACAGGCTACTAATACCAATTACTCGACCTCAAAGCAACAGTATTTTTATAGGGCAATATATAAGCTTTAACAACAAAATCTCAGAAAATATGCAGGGACTATCTAACAAAAAGTTGAAAGATAAACTACTATAAAAACTATAAAAACTACTGAAGATAACAGGTAATTACCCCTGGGAATGAGGTGATCACCACCATATCTATTAAAGTTCATTAAAATATCGTACAAAATTATTGTAAAGTGATATAACGGTTGTTTGTGAAACGCTCCCGAAAACCAAGACAGACGACAGTACTACGAGTACCTATACTTTTGATGATGGGTGAGATATAAAATCAATCCTGATGAAAAAAAAATCATCTTTTCACAACTTCTTATTAGATTTATTCATGCTCCATCATGTTAGTACAGCTAAATGAAACGATAATTTCATAAAATAAATCATGAAAATACTTAAACATGAAACCAGCAGTGGAATTACTGAATTAGAATCAGCTGACTAGAGTACAATGTACGCGTGGACGCCGAATTTGCGCGGACCACAGCTAGCGAAGGTACCACAATACCTAATAATTTACAAAACTTGTCTAAATACTTGACTTATCTACTTAACCTACTATTTGGCCACTGTGCTTGTCTCCACTTAGCCACTTTATTCACAGGTTAAATAAACCAAATACCTGGTTTGATTCCGCGCTAATAAAAAATGCTAAAATGAAATGTTAACAAGGTAAGAGTCATGCTTTTTGTGTAAGTATATTTATTATTCTGATGTATTCAGCTATGTACTTATTCAGATGAGTTCAGTACTAAGTTATTTAAAAAATTTAGGTATGAAACAGCTTACCAATCTAAATCTAATGATATTCTCCAAGGCATATTAACATGTAGCCGTATTCACGAGCACTATAAACGTACCTACGTGTTAGGCAGTATTAAAACAAAACAAGAAAAATAAAACGTAACAACAAGAATGTAATAAACAAAACGACTGAACTGACGCTCACGCTCAGTCAACACGGAACTGTTTCAAAAACTAAAATTAATAATAAATCCCGCCAAAACAAATGCGCACGACGCATTCATCCTTAAAGCATTGAGCTACTACCACAGACCGTAAAACCCTTTTTTTTTTTTTTTTTTTTTTTTATAGGAGAGGGGGCAAACGAGCATGCGGCTCACCTGATGGTAAGTGACTACCGCCGCCCATGAACAACCGCAACACCAGGGGAATTGCAGATGCGTTGCCGGCCTTTTAAAAAGGAGTAGGCTCTTTTCTTGAAGGTCCCTAAGTCGTATCGGTCCGGAAAAATCCCTGGTGGTAAACTATTCCACAAGGAAGTTGTGCGAGGAAGAAAACATCTTCTAAATCGCACAGTGGTGGACCGCCAATCATCCAGATGGTGTGGATGGTATCGGGAGTTCTGCCGCGATGTGCGTTCGTGAAATTTGGCGGCTGGGATTAATCCGAACAATTCCTCAGAGCACTCCCCATGGTAGATGCGAAAGAAAATGCAAAGAGATGCAACATCTCTTCGCAGTGCCAATGAATCGAGCCGATCGGAAAGGGCTCGGTCGTCGACGATTCGAGCCGCTCTGCGCTGGATGCGGTCAAGTGGAAGGAGCTGGCACTGGGGAGCCCCTGCCCAGAGATGGGAACAGTATTCCATGTGAGGCCGAACCTGCGCCTTGTAAAGTTGCAGGCGGTGTGCCGGCATGAAATACTGTCCCGCTCTGCTGAGCACGCCAAGCTTTTTAGAGGCCAATTTGGCCTTCTCTTCCAAGTGACCACGAAACTGCACGTCACTCGATATGTCGACTCCGAGGATACCGATACTGGCTGAGGCAAGAAGGGGAGTGCCTTGAAACTGAGGAGATACGACAAAGGGGTTCTTTTTAGCGGTAAACGCGCAAACTTGTGTCTTCTGAGGATTAAACTGGACTAGATTTAGTCGCCCCCAATCCGAGACTTTGTCCAGCAAAGACTCGACTTCAGACACAAGTTTGTTCCGGTACTCGGCGACGTTTTCCCGAGAAATATTGGCCCGGCCGATGTATAGAGCATCACCAGTGCTGTCATCCGCATAGCAATGAATGTTACCAGTTAGCAACATATCATTGATATGCAGAAGAAACAGCGTTGGTGATAGCACACAGCCTTGTGGAACACCAGCGTTAATAGGCTTGTAGTCAGAACATGCACCGTCTACAACGACCTTGATGCTCCGATCTGCAAGAAAGCTGGTGATCCAATTGCACAATTTCTCGGGAAGCCCATAGGAAGGCAGCTTTGAAAGAAGCGCTTTGTGCCAAACCCGATCAAAGGCTTTCGCAATGTCCAGACTAACGGCCAACGCCTCCCCCTTGGACTCTACTGCCTCCGCCCATCTATGGGTCAAGTAAACCAGAAGATCACCAGCTGATCGACACCGACGAAAACCGTATTGGCGGTCACTAATCAGCTGGTGATCCTCAAGGTACCGGATGAGCTGGCAGTTAATAATGGATTCCATTATTTTGGAGAACAAGGAGGTGATCGCGATAGGCCTATAGTTGGACGGGTCTGAGCGGTCGCCTTTTTTAGGGATCGGGTGGACAAAAGCTGTCTTCCATGAATTCGGGACTACGCCTTGGGAGTAGGAGTACCGGAAAAGACGCGTTAGGACCGGTGCCAACTCCGGAGCACACGTCCTCAGCACAATTGGGGGGATTCCGTCAGGCCCACTCGACTTCTGGATGTCCAGGGAGAGAAGTGCTTTGCGAACAGAGCGCTGTGAGAATAGCACATCCGGCATGGAGCACTCGCACCGCGGGATGGTCGGCGGTATTTTCCCCCCGTCATCAAGAGTCGAGTTGGACGCAAAAAGGGAGCCTATAAGGTCGGCTTTGTCTTTTGCGTCTTGGGCCAGTGAGTCGTCCTCCCTGTGCAGAGATGGTAGTGATGGCTTACAGAAATTCCCTTGGACAGCCTTGGCGAGAGACCAGAATGCACGGGTTCCCGAAGGAAGGCGAACTAGTTTCTCGCCAATTCTGCCTATGTGCAGAATTCAAAAGAATTTCCCTTAAGACATTGCCAACGTTTATTCTATTCATAAGTTTACTTATCCCTACGTCTGGTCTTCATATGGAATTTAGAAGTTATGGTTGTAATTTTTAATACAATTACATAATCAATTGTACGCTGATGCAACATGCAGTTGTTTACTATAAAAATTATAATGAAATTAACAAACGTACCTAATTGGGTACTCAGTACTCACTTATATAATTATAAACACTATTTCGTCGTTATCTTTGATTTTGTATTAGAAAATAGAAATGAAATGGTACTGAATAATTTAATAGTTAAAATCAATTGCAAATATGATCGACAGTTAATCACTCTATCAGAAATAACTAATGTAAAAATAATACTTTTACTTTATTTTAATCGACTTTCCGTATTTAATCTGACCAATACTTTGAAGTCAAAAAGAGATACGTCAAAAGTATTAAAAATTACTTGCAAGTTTTATAGTGATTGCTACCTCTAATTCTTATGTCGCCAGAAAACTAAATTTCGGTGCAACATGGCAGCGTTGCCAACACCAATTTGTCACATTCCCCGAAAATTCATGTCATATTTCCCAGTTTAAGGACAAAACTTCAACAGATTCTCCACAAATTCCCCTCAATTTTATTTTTAGAAATGAATCAATTTTCAACTTAATTTTATAAGATTAGTTTTTAACTAACATTTATTTCTTTAAAATTAAAAATTAAGAAAGAATTAAATGATACACAAAAGTTGCAGAAACGAGTTGAATGTAAATTCAAGAAAAATAATTTCCTTCTGCGTGAATCCCATATCTCTGGTACCCTTTGACCTACAGGACCCAAATTTTTACAGGTCCTCTTTACTGGAAATGAGGCATTCCATCTTAGTTTTCACGGGTGACAACGCACCTACATTTTGATTTGTAATAGAGGATAGATGTAGATGTCTATGGGCCGCAGCAACCACTTACCATCAGGTGGACTGTGTGCTCGTTTGTCACCCTTATCCTATAAAAAGAAAATTCAAACTCAACCGAGCTACTACCTCAAGGTATCCACATACCAAATTTAAAGTTAATCGGTCCAGTGGAACGGAAGTTATCGTGTCGGCATACAGACTAACAGACTGCCAGCTAAAATCATTAACTTCGTTTCAATGCTACCCAGAAGGAAGTTAATAAATCCAAAAGTTAAATATGGTGCAATGAATATAATTAAAGGGATAAAAAAGGGAGTCATTCGATATTCGTAAGTAACCTAACAAAATGCTACGATAAGTATTTAGATTTCTTGAAAAAAGGTTTTGACTTGACCATGGCTATTGATTTTCAAAATCCCCGTATTTTCCCCGCATAATACAATCCCCAACCGACTTTAAATTACCCGCAATTTTGGGGATTCCCCACATTTTGGCAAAGCTGACATATGTAAATTCCACAGCGCGAGGCGACACGAGCCAGCATGGCTTCGGTAGCACTTGTGTGAAAGGGAAAGTTAGAGTGAGTAGACTGGGCATTCTTTCGCACCGAGCTAGATACAGGTCGACATTGGAGGGAGTGTGCTTGCGCATGGGTACAGTCTCGTTTTAAAGTACTACATAGTATTAGGCTATTGTTTTATAATATAATAGTAATTTATTGTTTTATTGTAGAATCATAATAGGTACTGGACTAGCTACTTAGAACTTTGGAAGAGGTTGGAATTAAAAATGGATAATGTTTACTTGAGCATTATTTTTTATTTCTATCGTAAAATAATAAAGTAGTTTGAAACAAGAAAACTTAAGCTAAGGGTGACTCGCCGTCCATTATATCGTCTTGGGTCACATGAAAGCCAGATGGCGATGGTGTGTTGGTGTTACTGGATGCTATTTCATCATCAAAGTAAGCTGTGTGTGCGACTGTATTTTGGAAGCCAATAAAACGCGGGAAGCATGAATAGCATGCGCGCAAAGTAATACTGGCGAGCGTTCCCCCGTCGTGCCCCCTTCGTCCCACCAATTTGATCGATAAATCGCTGTGGCTATGTTCAAGGCCAGCGCTCTTTTTATCTTACGGGACCTATAAGAGTTCAGTGTCCACGCGTACATTGACCCCTAGTCAGTTGACTGTAATTCAGTAATTCCACTGCTGGTTTTATGTTTAAGTATTTTCATTATTTTTTTATGAAATTATCATTTCATTTAGCAGTACTAACATGATGAAATATGAATAAAGTTAATAAAACGTTGTGAAAAGATGTCTTTTTTCCTCGGTATCAAATTTATTTTGATCAAAAATGTCCTTAGTACTTTCATCTGTCTTCGATTTCGGGAGCGTTTCACAAACACCTGGTATATTATATTTAAAAAAAATCTCACTGGGATTTTTGCTGGTTACTACACATAACTTCACTACTAACTACACATAACTTTTAAAAACCATCACTTTCGTCTTACTTGCGTTCACTTTCATACCTGTATCTTTCAATGAACAGTTCATTAAAGTAACCATCATTTGCAACTCGGCCGCCGACGATGCAAATATGACTTGATCATCGGCGTACAAAAGGCATTTGACGGTTAACTCACCCATTCTCAACCCACATTCTTTAACTTTCAAAGTTTGAAAACAACTGTCCATAAATAGGTTATACAGCCACTGGGAAGCCACACATCCCTGTCTGACACCTTTATGAATGCCAAACCAGTCCGAGTAGACCCTGTTGATCCTGACACAAGCACTAGAGTCTCTATAAAGAGACCTTAATGCCCGTATCAAGCCAGCGCGCAACCCAAATGAGTTCAGTGTTTGCCATAACACATTCCTGTCCACTCTGTCATAAACCTTTTCCAAGTCCATGAACGCACAAAAAACTTTCTGGTTTTTGGCCAAAAACTTCTCCGCAATCATGCGCATGGAAAAGACTTGATCCGTACACCCCATCCCCTTTCTAAATCCAGCTTGCACATCCCAAATTTTTCCATCAGTTTCTTCCATAACTCTTTCAATTAACACCTTAGCATACAGTTTACCCACAATGCTAAGCAAGCTGATACCACGGTTTCTTTTACAGTCCTGCTGCGAGCCCTTTTCCTTATATATTGGGACTATAACGGCTTTGCACCAGTCTTCCGGTACCCGCTTCAGTTCCCAACATAAATTAAACAAGGTGCACAGCAGGCCTGCAACCACACCCTCTCCAGCCCTTAGCATTTCGAGTGATATTCTATCATATCCGGCTGCCTTATCTACTTTCATGCTTTTCATTGCTTTCATTATTTCATCTACACTTATCTCCCTACCTCTCTCCACTTCTTCCGGAATCTCTATTTCACTTACTTCAGACGACTTTTCACTCTTAAACACGCTTTCAAAGTATTCCTTCCATCTCTTTAAATTCGAAACTTCATCATTCAGGATGCAGCCATTCTCGTCTCGTATAGCATTCATTCTAGGCTGTTTTGAATTTCCCCTGGCAGTTCTTAGGAGCTTCCAGAACATTTTAATATTTTCCTGGAAGTTATCAGATATCCTTCTATCATTTTTATCTATCCTTTCTAGCCTTTTCGTTTCATTAACTTCTTTTACTCTCTTATTTATACGTCTAAAGTCTGCCTTTTTTCTTTCAATGTCATCATTCATACCGTCAGAATTACCAGCTTTGGTTGCTAGTAAATCTAGCCATGCTTTCTTCTTTGCTTCAAATTCCATCCGTACCTCATCATCACACCACAACGTAATACTTTTCCTTTCATTCGTTCTCTTATTTACACCACATACTACGGTGGCTGCATCCACCAAAACTTTCTTGACATTATTCCATACATTCTTCAGGTCTAAAACATTCATACATAATTTATTCAACCCACTTATATTTACCCTCATTCTGCATTTATACTTCTCTTTCACGCCTTCATCTTGTAACCTCTCTATTCTTCAGCATAATATTATATGAAATATATATTTAAATTAATATCGAAAGTGCTCAATTACATTTATCACTACATCATATTACGTCTGATTAAAATCTTATACTAGAAATTGATTCTGAAATAAATAAAAAAGCTAATGGACTTAAGAATAATTTGAGTAAACCAAAGTGGCTGCAGACTATATCACTTTATCTTTATGTATAACGGATTAGGATTCACATCCATTTTTGTCGAAACAATGGTTTATAGCTATGTTAGGATGCAATAGGTTCCTAGCATAGCTATGAACTTCCTTGCAAGTTACTAACAAATTCAATATTTATGGACGAAAGTTACTCATATTCACATTGTATATTAGCTTAAAATCTGGAACCTGTAGGTGGCAATGTGGTCTGTCTGGCTATTTATTTATAGCAGAGGGGGCAAACGAGCATTCGAATCCCCTGATGTGAAGTGTCGCCGGCCATGAACAACTACAACACCAGTGGAACTGCAAGTGCGTTGCAAGCCGTTTAAAAAGAGTAAGCTCATTTGTTGAAGGTCCCTACGTCTCTAAGGCTATATTACTAATCTTGGTGTGTCTTTTAGTAATAGTGGAACTTCTAAATGAATGAAATCATAATCACACAATATGTTTCTTTAGTCGAGATTATGGTTCATAGATTTGTTGGGAGCCAATAGATGGCTAAAGAAATTCTATATTTTTGAACAAAATGACTATTAACAATATATTTCTTTACGTGCCATAAAATCACCAAATCTAGGCCCGATAGGTAGCGCTGTGTAGGTAGATTCAATACATTTACAATACATATCAATACATTTTGACTTGGCAGAGACATGGTGCAGCTATATTATAAGTGTAGCATGAATTCATCGCCTTGACCGGTTAAAGACGACGCTTTCACAGAATACCAACGTAAAAGCTTATTGCTGCTGTGTATCATATGATGTGTGTAGAGAAGTGGAAATCCCTTTTTACTTAAAGGAATTCCATCTCAGTCCTCAGGGATGACAACTTATCTGCATTTTGATTCTTAATCGAGGTTAGATGTAGAAGTCCATGGGTCACAATATTCACATTTTTACCATTAGGTGGAATGTGTGCTCGTTTGTCACACTTATTCTATAAAGAAAAATAAATTTTATATTAACTCTATAAAAATTTACGGAGTGAACCATATGGAAAGTCAATTTCGGGTGGAAATAGATTTATTTACTGTAACCGTAGTGCAATTGTGATATACCGGTCGTATGAGGACTTCGTTATAAGGACATCCGCAATAAAACCAGAGTACAACACAGATTAATAAGCTGAATGGCAATGGGCCGGCCATTTAGTTCGAAGAATCAACAATAGATGGGAAGAAAGGTTCACGAGTGGCACCCACTTGTCGGTAGCAAAGTGTAGAGCGGCCCCTTACTAGATGGAGTACTGGCAATAGATGCAGGAATTCGATGGATGTAGGTGGGTTAGGACCGTGTTTTGAGGCATTCCTTGGAATAATGAACAAATTTAAACATTAAAACGGGAAAGCGTACTCATGATTTCGATGAAATACTTACACATAATATAATAATTGTAAAAAAAATATATGTATAATTTTTAGGGTGGTTATAAGATAATAATATCTACTGAGGGTCGACTCATGTTGAAAACAAAACATTCCTAACTGTAAAGTTATTATATCGGGTGCACGTTATTTGTCATATAGTTTGTATTCGAAGTTTAAATTGTGTATTGGTATGTATCATATCCATCAATTCTAAAGCGATCGATAAAAATCGAAAATCAGTTGTTAACACTTAGATTAGAATAGTAACATTTTAACTAATAAACCTTACAAAGCTATACATGCGCCTCTCTGGTTGTAGAAAGGATATACATTAATGGACATACTTGACAGGCAGACTGACGATAGCAATTCCAGACGCCTCGCGTCCTTCACGCTGCTGTCAGACATCAGTTTCGATATTTACTTACATTCATACATACACATACATACATACAATACGTCACGCCTGTAATTCCCAAGGACGAGTATAGGAAAAGTTTTAATGTAGATCTACTCTGACCGCGTTTAGCCAAACATAAAATGGGTTTATTTGGGAAATTGTGAAATAAGTAATAGGTGGCCTACCGCTGTACAATCACAAACCTAATATACCATTAGTTGCCTAATACGACAAGCTATTCAAGCACTCACAAATGCACAGTTGGCACATCCTTTTTGGTAAAAGTACCACAGAATGATAGGACCTATATAAGTCCTAGACAAAAATGGGACTAGATCGATTTAGATATTTACGCCTGGCTTTAACGAGATAGTATACCGTTACATATCGGAATTCTTAAGATATTTTAGAATTTCGCATCTTACGAAACCCATGGGACTCACTTAAATTGATAAGACAAAAGTAAATAAATCTATTTTATCATTTAATAATAAATTATTATTTATTTATTTTAGAACACAATACATTTTTAAAATATCTAACTGCCAGATTACGACTGTATGCAGGTTCTTTTTTTGGAAGACCGTGAGTCATTTGACGAGACATTTGAAACTTGCAACTGGAACACTTTGGACCGCAGTTTCGGACTTATATTTTTTCGTCTTTTTAAAACTATTTCCACTTTACACAATTCTGAACGCACTATTTTTTTAGCTTACTACACGTAAGCCATACAAATACTGCATTCATGAGTCGTAAATGCGACCGACTGTGCTAGCTTGCTACAGATTTATTAATCTGTGAACTGTGCCGCAATCAAACGCTTAGTCACGGCGTAACCAACTCATTAAGACTAAGTGCCAAATTTTAGTTTAGAAAACTCTTACTGATACTTAAATTTGCCTCAAAAAGACTCAAATAATGGAGTTCTCAATTCGCTTTTTTATTTTACTACATATTATGTTACGTGAAAACTTTACTTAAAGAGATGACCCCATTTAAGCCTGAAGAAAAAACTACATCCATAAGTGATAATATAATAGGCGTTGAAACTTTTATTGTAATTCATTTCATCCCGTAGGTGTCATTAGAAACGATACAGGGAAGTAAAACAGGAGATAGGCAGCAATATTTTCCTAATATTATCTCAAAATATTTTAAAAAATCCGGTTACCAATCCGCCTGTCAATCGTAGCAATTATGGCAAATATCAACCTTATGAAGCAATGTATAGGGTAGCCTATGTTCAGTAGTTAACTTTGATTGCTTGTAATGATAATGATGACGGAAGAATAAAAGAGACTTCATAAATTAATGTTCACCTAGTTATAAAAATAAAAAGTGTATAATATGTGCCCTGACGCTGCTATATATTCAAATCTTCGTAAAATGGTAACTACGACGAAAGAAAACACTTGTTCGCTTGAGTTTCGTTAGAGGAAGTTTTCACTGTATATTTACTTTCCTGGTATTAAATTAGTTGATATTTTAATTGTATGTATACATATAACTCTTCGCTTCGCTGCAGCTATAAATTAATTAGGGCAAGAAGGGGTTGCCCGGACTTAGGAAGGCCCACGCTCTCACGGTATACTAGCATAATACTGCTCTGTTCCGTATGGTGAGCGTAGAGAACCAGAGAAAATTTTTGCTGGTGGCGAGACATTGTATCTTCGTCCTCAGGGGTCACAACGCACCTAAATTTTTATTCTTAATCATGGATCTATACGTTACAGCATCTACTTAACATCAGGTTGATAGCGTGTTCGCTTATCCCCCTTATTCTATAATACGCAATAACTATAATGAAATTTTTTTTTCAACACTATTTGTAACATAATTTAAGTGTCGAAGTAAAGAGAGTAGAGAAAATTTTAAGAAGAGTGTTGAGAGTAGTAAAGCTACTTTTTTGCATTGGGGCACCATTGATCATACCATCTAAGTCCTCATGGATGGAAACGCACCTGTACTTTGATTCTAAATTTAACATAAATGTCTATAGGCCCCAGCCTAGAGCCTATACTGAATTATCGTTAATAATACTTACTAAAGTTCTTATCAAAAACATTTCTCTGTCCATTAATTAATTTTATGTCTTTAAATATTAGAAAAGACTCAGTCCTTATATTCTTTAATCCTATGCCAGTCTTTCCAACGTTTTGCGTTCCACAGAAATTTTAAATATTCCAGTACTATGTATCTCGGTGACTAAATCAGGTTATATTCACAGTTAAACAACCGAATTATATTTTAAAAGATTTATCAAACGGTCATCTTTTAAAGTGTTTTGAACTTTTGTACTAAATCTTCATTGAAAGAAATAAATAAAATATTCACGTTACTATAGTAAAGTAGAGAATAGTTATTCTCCGCTATTCAATTGGAACTCTTTTAACCGTAAACGGTTTAAACCTAAATTCGCCAATAGCTTATTATTTTATTATATTTATTTTTTCATTGTTTTTACTTAATAGTTTATTATAGCTTTACGACTTCGTTCACATGATATTTATTTAACTCGGACATTTTTTATTATAGTTCGTTATTACCACACAGTCAGTTCTTTGCTTGAGGAAATATAGTACAGAGAGAAAGATATATTTATCCCTAAGGATAATTACCTAACAAATACTTTAATTTCATTGATTGGAGAAATGTTTTTCAGGAAGATTTCTTCTTGATTAGGCAGACAGGTGTAGAAGTTACGATTATGTGGACTTATTGTATGTAGGATATGACTTTTACATATCCTACTTACAATATACAGTATAAGCGTCCCACGCCTTTGAGCTGATTATCTATTTTACATCTAGATATATATCCTGATATCATATAGATTATATTATTATATAGATCATATCCTTACGTACGCAATAGTAATGCAACTATCAGTTAGAGACCATATATTTATTCTTCACCCGAGGCATTCTCTACCAGTCGAGCCATGAAGTGATGAGAATTTGACGAAAGTGTGGAAATATAGAGTAAGCAAAAAAATATAATAATAATTTTTGAAAACAATTATACAAAATAATGTTGCTATACCATGTTTTTTTTTATTCACAGGTTGAGGTGGAATCACTAAACGGTAAAAGTAATGTATAATAAAAAGTAATCTATAAGCTATAAAAGTGTATTTAGTAAGATAGAGGGCTTAGAAACAAAAAGACTAGCTTTTGGCCATGGCTTCGTTCGGGTGAATGACGGAAAACGAAGTGGTCGGAGTACTCGTCGAATTAGGCGACTTCGTCCGCGTAGTAGTCGGAAAATATATTTTGTTGCTACAACCCAATATTGAATAACATGATTTCAAGAAGTTTCTTTCGAAGATTACTTTCGCGTGGAGTTTAAATTGATTATGATATGACCCTTGTAATCAAATAAGTTTCCTTCGAGGCAAAGCAAATTTAATGTTCAGCCGTGGACTTTGATGGGCTGTAATAATTGTTTGACAAACAAACTAACAGAGGATTTATCAACAGCGCGCAAGTATTTACACACTTGTTTTTTTTTAGCTTTAAATATTTTTATTTATGTTAAACTTACTTTTTATTGTGCAGTTTTGAATAGGGTAATTCCAACTAGCATTGAACTCAGGGTGCCTTTTGATTGTTTGTATATTTATGCTTATAAATTATTATTATTTCTATATACGCGAAGAAAAACAAATGTTAGTTTAAATGGAAAAAGGAATGCAGAAAGCTAAAATTTATTTACAATATGTGATACATATACATAAAATTAAATATATTAAAACACATTGTTTGCGTTCATCATCTTCAAACATATAATTGCCGCTTGGACAATATAAATTATGTCGTTTGTTGACGTTCATACTGTCAATGACTTGGAGTAAAGACAAGCCTTAGAATAAACACATACATAAGGAAAAGCACATTATGTATAGTTTAAGAGCCAGTGAGAGGCAGACTTACGGTATTTCAATAAGCTTCATTTTTTTTTCAGTTAATCCCATATACCTGAGGTACATGAAACGGGGACTCTTTAGTTTGACCGGCGGTCGGTATAGAGACGCTCAGGTGTTATAGGTGTAAAAAAATGACACAAAAAAAACGTCTGCCACTTTGAAATCTTGAAATATTTTATAAAAGTTGCCGAAAAATAACATTGGCAGACACCTATGACGGTTTCAAGGTCAAGGCAGACAGGTTGGTAAAAGTACAATTTTTTATCAATAATTTACGTTATTTCGATAAAGCTGCAATTTATATATATATATATATATATATATATATATATATATATATTGTTGATAATATTATTTGACATGTATAATTTTCACGGCAGACACATATTGTGGTTGTATCGCCGAGGTAGACAACAAACTTCTGGGGCGCCCATAAGCGCATTCTATAATAGCGCTCGCTCTAATCCAGTCTCTTTCTTTCTAGTTTTGTACGCTCTGATACAAATATTATAATAATCATGCTTGGTAATATGCTACATTTATTAATTTAAAATTTAAAATTTTGTACAGCCGACTTCAATATAAGTTATTACGAATAACTCAAAAACTATTACTCTCACCTTGATCAAATTAATATGGGACCACACGAGAAGTACTAGCTTTCAAATAAAAAAAGAATCATCGAAATCGGTTCACCCAGTAAAAAGTTATGAAGTAACACACAAAAAAACATACAGTCGAATAGAGTACCGTCTTCATTTTGGAAGTCGGGAGAAAATAGCTCTTCTCAAGTATGGATTTTCACGAGAAAAGGAAATAATCAACGATTCATAAATATTTCAAAAATTTATGAGCAACGTGGTGATATAGTGAGTGTAAGTTTGTTTGGTTTCTATGTATTTACGGGCTATGATTATAATCCCGCTTTTTAATAAGGGGAAAAAACGACCCTATATCTTACTACAGAAATCTCAGGCATACCAAGAACCCCTCGCAGCTTTTGGTGACAGTAATTTAGCTGAGAACCAAAAACAACATATTATTCTTGGCTATCGAAGTTGTAGCCTGCAGGTCCATCGTCAGATGCATCAATTCCATCGAAATCTACATTCTCAGCATCAGAAGTTATTATTTTTGCAAATAATAAGTTTCAACTTGTAAATCAAGCCAATTATAATAAAATAAATAATTTAAAAGTATAAATTCTTATAAAAGAAACTTACCTGGTAGATCTGCGACTAATTCGTTCACAAAACTGGGCAACTGATCTCCATTAAACCACATAGAAATGTATATACCACATAGAAAATATAAATACATAGAAACCAAGCAAACTTTCACTCAATAAATCACCACGTTGCTCGTAAATTTTTGAAATATTTATGAATCGTTCATTATTTTCTGTTCCCGTGAGAACCCATACTTGAGAAGAGCTATTTTTTTAATGTAGCATATTACCAAGCATGATTATTATGATATCCGTATCAGAGCGTACAAAACTAGAAAGAAAGAGACTTTCATGTACCTCAGGTATATGGGATTAACTGAAAAAAAGTGAAGCTTATTGAAATACCTTAAGTCTGCCGCTCACTGGCTCTTAAGCTAGTATATTTGTTGTGTTATTACTTGAAGCCAATGTCAATCGCTTAAAAGTCTGTGGTCATGTAGAGATTTGAAATGATGAATTTTAAAATGTTGCCAACTAATAATTATTCACAGATTGACTGAATAGGGTGTGAATTTTGTGTGCTTTAAAATGTTCCTTTTCTGATAGTGCGTGGAGTTTATATCATGCCAAAAAAAGTCTTTTTTATGTTTTGTATATTAGATATCTATAGTATATATTAATGTGTTGCTGAAAGTGAAATACAGCTCGCTTATTATAAAACCAAAAAATGTAATGATGTAATGTCGAATTTCGGCCACTAGGCCGAGGCACTATTATTAATAATTATTTTCAGATAATGTAAATGTCGAAATCATAAGACAATCATAATGACAGCGGAAGCCTACAACCATAAACAAAAGAAATAAAGGTCTAATAAAAAAGCTTTTAATATACCTATTCATTTAAAGTTATAATTTTCTCGAAAAACCCAAGGCTATAACATAATTTCTTCCTTTACTCGACTGTTTCGTAGTATGAAAAATATCAGTAGCCGCAATCATCTTCAGCTACTTTAAATAACTAACAAAAAAAACTTCTGTTGTTAGACAAAATCTCTCCGAGTCAGTGTCTATCGCAATATCCGTATCCAGGGATACCAAGGGATCTTCTTATTCTGTAATAGTACAAAGTCGCCGTATATTAAAACTTTCTGCTTATTATACGATAAAGCCGACTTATCCCTTTCACTACACTATCCCAAATGGAAATGATGTCTACAGTAACTTGTTTGTATTGTTTGTTTTTCAATAATCTGACTGTTAACAAAATGTATTCAGATCATATGTTGAGATCTTGAGGTTGAGGTTAGTATTCGATACGCTGCTCTTTCTACCGCCTTTGCAAAATTAGGTGGCGGGAAATCCATAGACTAGATCTGCTGTTGAGATCAGGGCGCATAGGGAATTAGAGGTGGTGTAAGCAGCGCACTTTATGTTCTAGCTCGGGTTATACAGAATTTAGGGGAAGAGCGAGTAAGCAAACAATACACTAACATGAGGACTATTGGCAACGTCTAAATCGCCTAGCTGTATAAATTTCAATTAATATTTCTTTGAAATTCCAGCTTTTCCAAAGTACACGAAGGAAATTATTTTTCACAAATTTTGTTTTTTTATACCTATACAAAGATTTAGATGTGAAAATAAAAAAATATTTAAGTGACAGGCTGTAAAAACACTGTTAAAAAAACAGTTTTATTAATTTACGAGTAATATTAGAACAGCAAAAAAAAACCCCAGATCGATATTTCATGATTCGAATCAAACGACTACGCAGTCCAAATTATGGTCAGTGGATGTTATGCTCCGCTACACTCACTATACGAAGCACAGCAGCATTAACCTGCTATTTTACGCTGATATTTCGTGAGTCCCCGATCGATCCGACTGATTCGTGCTACAACCATTATCTAGTTGCAACTCAGCTCTACTTCGTGAAAAATCCTCTTTAACTTATATAACATTATGAATACACAATACCTAAATATCTGGCCGAAACTTTGACATGTTTGTCAAAGTGGCGACCAGATCTTCGATTACAAGCTCATCAAGGAGTATGAAATAGTTATATTAAAACAAAATTATGTATGTAATGACAGAAAAAATTATGTTTCCAGTGTATTAAAGTAGTCGACCCAAACTTTACTCCAATTTTATGTCTTCCATGGTCATTTTTTTTTCACTCGACCGCTTTTTACGCCTCACTGAAACAAGTTTACGGATAACTGATTCAGGTTACAAAAACGAGTTGAAATAATGGATCATATTCTGATATTAGTTAAGAGAAATGAATACTTTGGTCCGATTATTTTTAAATTAGAAAAGTATTTAAAAACTTAACAGTTCTATAAGTGTTGGTGTATACCGACTTTTAAATCTACATCGCCTGAGTCATAATTTTTCGTATGAGAAACCAAATTTGCTTTTGGTATACTTCTGTAAATATCTCTTGGGCAGTTATTAATAAATTCTGTATAATAATTAATAATACGTCCTATTTTTTCTTCATCTTTTAGTATATATATCTTAAATATTTGTAATTAAGTATATTTTAAATATACTCGTTTAAAGCAGATTTTTATTTGAAATCTAATATTGTGCTCGGGGTGTCATATTTTGTCGAGGTAAAACCAACAACCACTAATATAGTACATAACATAAATAAAATCTCACGCCTGTTACTCAGAGGGGTAGGCAGAAACTACGGACTTCCACATAACACGATCCGGACACATCTCTCGCTTTTTTCTCATCCATATATCTACACATATATGCTCATTGGTAAAGGGTACACTTAACTTGGCTATCTTCAACATATCGCCTGTTTGGTCGATAAACTTCTGTTCAGGCTTTCCTTGCCGACCCTACCACGTACTTCTACTGCATACATTTGCCGTGTCCCTCTTTGTCACTCTTAATACAGGTACACGCACAAAATCTACTTTGATAACAACAAATGATAATGTTATTTATTATTACAAATACATATTTACGATCAAAAATTAATCATATTATTTTCATAGATCTATAGACAAATACTTTAAATATATTTTAAGTATATTTAAAATATATTCACATCATAAGCAGATTTTTATTTGGGAACAAAATTGTGTTCACAGTATTATCATGTTTATTTTTTTAAAGAAATAACAAAATGCACAGCCGTTAGTCCCTTCCCGTTCAATATAAAAGTTATTTGGGGTTCGAGCATAGAGAATAAACCTACTTACCCCTTTTCTCCGTACTTTAGAACTTCCTCTTCTTGGGACGATGTTGTTAATCCCGAGGAACTGTGTACTTTATGTAAGATTATTTTCTTCATCTTATTGTTCATGTATTCTGTATGGCGTTTACACGCATTGACATGCGCGGTTTCGGTAGATGTTTGTGCTTACGCACTGTCAAGGGGCCAAGTCCTCTTTTACTGGTTCGCCAGTTATTTTGCTGTGGACTACGGTCCAGTTCCCAACTTAGCGTACCCTTCGGGGGAAGCGCATTAAAATGGTTGACGTTCACCGTGCGCGGCGTGTGCGGAGCCGTGTACCTCCTCCACATTTTTTTTTAAATGTGGGGGAGCGAAGCCCTTGTAGCTGGTATTTGATATTAATATTGTGAGCCTTTTCCAAGCGGGAAGGGATTAATTAATAAGGAATTGACTGTTGTGAACCAGATACAAGTAGAATAGTGACAATTTATTTTTTAGTTGTTTTGAGCTCTGTCTTCGTGAACGGGGTTCTTTAGCTTATAAGACTCTACCAACAGCTTTCGATTGCTCTCGTGAATATTCATTCTTCCAAGATACACCTAAAAGAACTAAGTTACTATACATACACAACGTAAAACAAGGGTCCTAAGACGATCACGCCATAAATTTATTAAACGGCCTATATTTAAACCTTTAGAAAGATCAAGATATACTGGTCAATTAAATTAGATATATTTATATATCTTACAGATATAGTTCTAAAGAAATACAAGTATAAGTGGATATATAGAAGAAAAAAAAAGAAAAACGTGGGGGGGGGGGGGGTTCGTTACTTGAAAAATTTATCCACTTACGTCGGCTGGCAAATTGGTGATCGTAGATCCTACAACATTGCATTATTAATGCCACTCAGCGTTAGTGACCAGGCTGCGTGTTAGGTTTTTTCAAATGGTATTACCGCACTTTTCCGGCAGCTACAACCTCAATAATTGTTAACAGAATGCACAACGTGCTGGGAAAATAGGCAAATAAATTTTTACACTCCTACTTA
The DNA here is from genome assembly GCA_963668995.1 of Parnassius mnemosyne. NCBI lineage: Eukaryota > Metazoa > Arthropoda > Insecta > Lepidoptera > Papilionidae > Parnassius > Parnassius mnemosyne. Next base: position 11,990,447 of record CAVLGL010000035.1, on the reverse strand, counting down.
TCCCATATATGTATTTTTTTTTAATTTATTTACAAGTCCTAAATAATTTAAGGCTTAAAGTTTAATTTCTTTTTACAATTCAAAGCTAAGAAAATTGTTTCTAGATTTAGCGCGTCACATATTTCAAACGTAATAATAAAGAGCTTCTTCAATGTGAAATTTGGTGCTAAATGCGAATTTAATTTTATAATATATTATAAAAAAATTCCATAGTAACAACAACTACATAATCAATTTCAATTATGGATATAGAAGTTCTGCAGGTGTATTTCAAGGCCGCGAAGGAAGGCGTGCCTTGTGTTCTAGAACGCTTAACTTGAGAAAAGCCGAGTATAGCGGGAACGTGGATGTGTGCGAGAGCATTACCGTGCTTCTGTCATGAGGTTTTAGTCAGCGCGAGTCCGACATAACCCGTCCCTGCCCCGTAAGGAGTGGATGCGCATTTATCCATGTAAAAGAAATGGTGCGTAAATGCTTTGCAGAAAAAGCACACCCTTAACTATAAAGGTAGGTACGCTATACTTTGTCAAATTTAAAATGTGTCACTATTGTATTAATCTTTATAGGTTTTTATCTATAAAGTGGTATTATAAAATTTGTTATCACTGCTTATATTAAAGTTTCCAAATAACTGACAAGCGGACTCTTTTGGAATTTTTCGAAGTCTTATTTGCAATTGACTATATTTTTCGTCGTACACTGTTCTCTATCGTTAACTGGAGTGTAAAATAAATGCACGTTTTTTCACTATCGACGGTGTACAGTCACTTAAATAGGTCAAGATGTCAGTGCAAACTCGGTCAAGTACTAATATTTTCCTACGATTATTGTGTGATGACCTGAAATAAAGACGGTAAGTTTGATACACTAAACCAAAAATTGGATGAACGTCAAACAAAGTAAATTGTATGGAAAATAAAAAGTAACTTTCTTTACCTTTAACAATTACCTCAATAAACGAATCTTATTATGGTTGGTAGTAGAGCTTAGTATATACAGTTCGATTGAGAATCAAAACGAACATATATAACAGTTGAAAAATAGACAAAAGTTATTATTTATTAAATTATCAGTGATACAGTAAATTCATACTGCGTAGATTGGAACAACAATTAATAATTTTAATCTGGAGGTAGCACTAGTTAACTATGACATTGGGACGACGACAAACACCTCAGTGAACGTGACCATGGGTGCTGTAAAATGCTCGAAACGTCGGGATTATAAAATAAGTTAATATACGCGATAAAATCTGTAAAACTAGTTTTATTTACATATTAATAATGCAATCATGTTTATATAATGTTTACCTACATATTGATCGCTTATAGCCTGTATTAAACAATATTTCTTGTAGTTTATAGTAGATTATTTTCTACTCAATTAATTCATGTAATTCGTAAGTATAACACATACAAGGTAATTGAAAAAACAAAATGACAGATGAAATAATGTATGGTTTATAACATAAAAACTGATATTCTTTAGTTATGAGACAACAAAGAATCACATGACGACGACAAACACCTCAGTTTCCACTGTGACCATGGGTGCTTTAAAATGTTCGAAACTTTGGGAATAAAAAATAAGTTAATATACGCGATAAAATCCGTAAAGTTTGTTGCTTTTAATATTATTAACTTTTCAACTTGCAATATCGACGAACAAAATATTTGACATTTATATTTTTTTAAATATACTACTTTCTTATTATCTATTTAAAAACCGAAATTACGCACTCAAACATCGTAGTGGCTGTTATCGACCGGGAATATTAAGTACCTACTAACTTTCCCTGAAATATTAAAAAGGAATTTAATGGTATAAAGAAACTCGGGAAAGCACATACTTTTAAGTTAGTTCTGTCGAATTGCTATCCACTTTGCCCTAACAGAAGGTGATTCTCCGTAGTGAAACTTTGCTAAGGTTTTATGTTCTATTACGATTATCTTGAATAATGGTATCAGCCAATATTCTGACAGCTTTATTGCTAGTTATAGTTTAATGTCTTGAGTTATTTTAATATACAATATTTTACGAAACATTGGCACTTGTATAAACCATTTTTAAAACACGTAAAAGCACTTATTTTTACTTTAGCCTACGTTTTAGGTAACAATACAACATAAAAAATGACAACAAAGCTCGTATTGATTTTTATTTCATAGTTTTTTTATCTATTTCGTCTATTCATTCATTATAGCCTATTGAAAGTCGATTTCTAAACAGAGACCCGTCAGTTACGAGGAATAATTGCCATAGATGCTTGGCAGGTGGGTTGGCACCAGCATCATCATCATCATCATTACAGCCTTTCATAAGTCCACTGCTGAACATAGGCCTCCCCCAGGGAATGCCACAAAGCACGGTCCTGAGCCACCTGCAGCCATCGACTTCCTGCAAGCCTTACCAGATCGTCACTCCATCTCGTGGGGGGTCGCCCTACATTTCGCAACAGCAGTTTTTATTATTTTAGGTTGTTATTAGAAAGATGCTGCTGCCCATCTCCGGGTTCAATTTCCCTCTGTTACCACTGACGATAGCCACGCTATGCTATGAGGTAGTGGATTGTATATTACGCTGCTACAACACACAGTTACTATTAATTTATATATTTCTCATATATTGGTTAAATAAGTACACATTAAGTAGTCATTTCAAGTAGGTCATCAAGTAAGTCATTTTGCAACGATAGCATATTGCTCCTATAACGTTATATGAGGGAGGCCTTATTTAAACCTTGAACTTAAAATAGACTACCATGAATGAAAACAACGTTTTTTCACGTGGTAGAGTCATACTGCAGCTATATTATGGTTAGAATACCAGCGTAAAATAGCAGCTTAACGCTGCTGTGTTTCGTAAGGTGAGTGCAGAGAACCGGATACCCTTTTTACTGGAAACGAGGCATTCCATCTCAGTCCTCAATGGGTGACAACGCATCTGCATTTTGATTCGTAAACGAGGATAGATGTAGATGTCTATGGGCCACAGTAACCACTTACCATCGGGTGGGCTGTGTGCTCGTTTGTCACCCTTATCCTATATTACAAAAAAACTCTATTATTCGGATAGATTCACTCGTCGGTCTGAGTATATTATATCAAGCATATGCGAGAGATTTATGATGCAATCTATTGGAAGCCATGAAATCTTTTTAGAATTAACCATAGCCAACACACCCAGTAGACAATGGTTTTTTAAGAATAGAAGGAAATTTCATCATATCTTTAACCTCTCTTACTATAAAGCTAATGAAAATTTTCAGTATAATATTATTTGCGTAATTAATTAAAGTGAGGACTTTTACTGTAAATGCTTAAATGTTAATAACATTATTTCATGTGTTTCGGGAGAAGCTCATATAAATCAGAGCTGGAAGCAGAGCTGTAAGTATATTGAGTGTTGAGAATGAACAGCAAGCACTTTTTGAATTAGATATAAATAATATTAATACCATTTAATTTAAGATATCTTTAACTTTATTATTTTGATACGGATAAATTAAATTTAAAATAATCCGCCAAAATGACGAACCTAACCAGGAAAATAAACTTAAAAATAATCATCCAATAGAGGAGTGATTTCCTAAGTAAATAAATGAGCGTAATTTTAAATTTTGTGACCGTATTTAGGCTACAATGTGATCTATAGTTAAAAGCAATACAAGTGTTTATACGTGCCTACAGCTTGGGCACAGGACTCCTCTCATTTCTGAGAGGGTTTTAGAACCATCGCTCTGCCCAATTTTAATAAAAGGTGAATTTCATATGTCTTATAAATATATATTATTTTCTTATTTCTCAGACACATTTTTCTATAAGTGGTAGAGCCATACTGCGGCTATATTAATAGTATAGTTGTAGCCCGAATGGGTCGGCTCAACCGGGGTAGGACCACGCTTTCACAGAATCCCAGCGTAAAATGGCAGCTTGATACTGCCGCGTTTCGTATGGTGAGTGTAGAGAACCGGAGACCCATTTTACTTGAAAAGAGGCATTCCATCTTAGTCCTCACGGGTGACGACGCAACTGCATTTTGATTCTTTATTAAGGATAAATTTAGATGTCTATGGGTTACAGCAACCACTTACCATCAGGTGGACTGTGTGCTCGTTTGTCACCATATCCTATAAAAAAATCAAAACATTTTTGGTTCATAGCACGTTTAAACATTACATGAGATATAAAGATGAACTATTGGAAATATATATAATATTTCTTTCTTATATTTTCTCGTGTAAATCTTTAAAATGAAAGCGGTTTCCTTCAATCTGGGAAATCATTTCTAACCTTGATTTTTGTCTCGTTATTTTGAAAGAAATGTCATGTATAATATTATCAAGAGTGAAAATGAGTAGTTATCTTCACTGTCAGAATTTTCTTTTGTAAATTGGTTTCATTTGTTTTTCAAATAAAATATTTTTTACAAGTCGTCATAAAAATCAAATAATCGGGTAAAAATGTGGATTCTACCATAGCATAACATAATATATGTAATATATAAGTATAATCATTTAAATGATTAAACACATTTATAAATTAACAATATTGTAAGCATAAATACTTAAAAACTCGTTGCATTATTTTTATTGAAATAAATTTATTTGAATTTGTTTTTGCTATCAGGCATAGTATTTCTAAGGAAAAACTGGCAATTTCGTTAACCTTCTGTTTGAGTTGCTGCGCTGAAGGTAGCGGGTTCGAATCTTACACGGAAAAAGTGTAGAACAAGTATGGCCTACAAATAATGGTTCAGGGTCTGGATGTTTATCTTTGTGTGATTTTTGAATGTAAACTGCCCACAAGATGCAAAAGTAAAGAAAAAGAAGAACTCCAAACACCTACTAAAGCGTTTTTTTACATTGAATAACTACAAGTAGCTTCAAAAAAAATTAAATTCGGTATGCAGATATGACAAAGATATAATCAACATATCAACCAGTTCTTTTTTGTACTAGAGACTATATTTCTTCGCTATATAAAAGCTGTATAAGCTCTTATATATCTTATAAGTAAAAAATTGGCACAAATGATATAAGTATAAAAAAGCTGTATTACAGATGTTATTTGGTGTGCAGGGAAACTATTACACTACAGATAATATGTCTTATATATAAATTTTAAATATATAAAAATATATATAAATACTATGGACTTCCATTTGGCACGATCCTGTCACACCTATCTCGCTTCCTCCACATCCATATACCTACGCATACACGCTCGTCGGTTAAAGGTACTCTTGATTTGGCCCATTTTCAATATATTTTAAATAATATTTTTTAAATAATGCCTTTTTTAACGAAATTAAAAATGAATATTTAACAAAAAGATTTTTTTTTGATACCTAGATTATATAGGTATGTATTCTTTATTGAACGATGGTGACCTTTTACGTCACAGTAAAACATATATAATTTAAGATATTAATATTGTATCGGATTTGAGTTGACTGTTGACGGTGATAATTGGTGAATTGAAAGTGCAAAATTAGATTTACGGTAAACATGTGTATGTTTTCTATCAAAAAAAAAATGGCGACAGCAAAACAACCAAATAATATAAGGGCAAAATACTAAATCTTAATCATCATCATCATTACAACACTTCACAAGTCTGCTGCTGAACATAGACCCCCCCAAGGAATGCCACAAAGCACGGTCCTGATCCACCTGCATCGATAAACTTCCTGCATGACTTATCAGATCATCACTCCATCTAGTGGGGGGTCGCCCTACACTTACACCGGTACGAGGCTGCCACTTAAGAACCCTTTTTCTCCATCGGTTGACGGTTCTTCGAACTATACGGCCAGCCTAGTGCCACTTCAACTTACTGATCCGTAATTGCCAGTGATGACTTATGGATCTGAGACGTAGTTCTTCACTGTTGGCCGTATGAGGAAGCTCAAGGTTGCTCGGCGAGCTATGGAGAGGGCTATTCTCGGGGTTTCTCTACGTGATAAACTTAAAAATGAGGATATCCGTAGTAGAACTATATTGACTGACATAGCCCAACGGATTACTAAATACTAATTACTGTTACTAAATATCGGTTTTAGGTATAGGTTAGAATAAAAAATATGGATATGAAGGCACATTAGAGCACAGTTATCATTAGCCCAATGACAACTGTGCCCCAAAGACCTAATGTCTTATATTCCTAAAATTATATTTTAAATTTTGTTTTTATGGGTCCTAAAATGCCGACAATTTGCTAAACAGCCTAAACGGTACTTAGGCTGTAATACTGACTCTCGTTAGTAGTCTAAGTAGTCTTAGTAGCTGTATTATGTATATTATGGATTCTATCATGCAGACCTTGGTTTTTAATCAGTTGTATAATAGAATATTTTTATTACTTACGCTGCATATCTTTTTTTCAACATAACATAACTTTTATTTAGTTGGTTAACTTTTATTTAGATTTAACATTATTTTCTAACTACGCCAAATCTTTGTCTTTTTTCCACATATTGATAATTTTGATATACGTGGTAGAGCCATGCTGCAGCTATATTATGGTTGTAGCACGAATGGGTCGGCTCGACCGGGGAAAGACCACGCTCTCACAGAATACCAGCGTAAAATAGCAGACTGGAGACCTGGAGACCCTTTTTACTGGAAAAGAGGCATTCCATGTTAGTCCTCACGGGTGACAAGGAATCTGCATTTTGATTCGTAATCGAAGATAGATGTAGATGTCTATGGGCCATAGCAACCACTTACCATCAGGTGGACTGTGTGCTCGTTTGTCACCCTTATCCAATAAAAAAAAAACAAATTAAGTCCATTGTTACAAAATACTTAAACATTTATACTAGAGTTTTCATATTCGGTTTAAGAAGCTTACTTTGATCCCGTAATACAGACTTAATACAGCTCGAGCTGTATAATAACTCATAATACACTCTTATAAGGACACAACCTCTTTTCGACACTCTTATATGCTTCTAAAAGCACTCTAAGTTCTATGTCGGCTCGTATATTGATGTTTATAACGCTTGTGTGCTGCTTGGGATGTAATTTGTAGTCTTTTGCATGATTACAGCAATCTTCCTTCTAATTAACACTGAAACTTGAAAATCATCAGCTGTGTAGGACATGAAATAGGTACACGCTGATATACTAAAGACTTGCTCTCATATACTCCCGAGTTATACGTATGCGATATATTTTAGGAAGGCTAAAATAAAATGTCCGCGACATTGTGACAATTACGACCAGCAGTGTCATTATGTAGGAATTACTTCGCAATTGGTTATTTACTGGTTATATTTGATAATGATAATATTTGTAAACTAAAATAAGATATTCACACTATAAAGACGTCGACACTTATAATATTTACAAAATACAAAGAAACCAAACGTCAAATATCAAAACGAAGCCCACCACGATTTCCACCAGAGTTACCCCAGTTCCGCCTGACTATAACCTTTTTCAGTTTCTCTTATACATTTTTGTGCCAAATAGAGGTGCTTGCATTGCTTTATTCTGGTCTGAAGGTTGTTAATAGAAAGCCGTTAAATTACAGGCTGTGAGGCATTCCATCTTAGTCCTAAAAGTGACAGCGCATCTGTAGCCGTCTTTGTTTGAAGTTGTGTCTATGGGTTGCAGTAGCCACTTACTATCAGGTGGATTGACAGTTCGTTTGTCATTTCAGTTTTATGGAAAATTACTATATTAACACAGTAGCACTACTGACCTGAAATATTGCGTATATGTTTTTGATTTATATAAATTTTAACTCCAAATTTGTTCGAACCGAGAAATAATGTACTTTAAAAACTAATCCACGCGGCTATCAAGGTTAAGTTATAATAAGTTAGATAAATATACTATTGCTGTTTTCATTACCTTGTGTACATATATTACGCTATATCACACTCGGTATTAAATACAAAGTCATAAATACAAGGCAAAAATTTTAGAATAATAAAATAGCCGAATGTACTGCTACCCTGAGGTCAGGTAGGCCGTCTTTGAATATAAATGAGGCATGGGAAATAATTTTTGTAATGTAGGACGGAAGTTATTATGATAATTTATATTAACATAATATTTTTTTCGTCACTTGGAAAGATATAAAGTTATACCGACTTTTGCGTCGATCTTAATTAATATGCGTGCATTATCTTAACAACAGCTGAATATGAAAAACTACATTTTTCCATGCGATAGCCTCAAAAAAGAGTTCATCACCCCCATTTTACAAAAATCGATAATGGGAAGTAGCCGCAAATGTGCGAGATGTCTGGTACTGCTTTCATCAATCTGCCTGTTAAGCGTGACGCTAAAGCTCATGACCAGCGGTGAACTTCTAAAGACTAACGAAGAACAACAACAAGAAGAAATGATAGCTATCGATAATATACTCTCTGCTAACTCGTCGATGCATCATAGGTATTTACTTAACAATTTATGTACACACAAACAACGGAAAGGACACAACATGATGAAGAGTTTGTACAAGGGCGCTACTAATCTCATAATAACACTCATACATATATTAGTCATAACAAAATCATCATCATCATCATCATCATCATTACAGCCCTTCACAAGTCCACTGCTGAACATAGGCGTCCCCCAAAGAATGCCACAAAGCACGGTCCTGAGCCACCTGCATCCATCGACTTCCTGCATATCTTACCAGGTCGTCACTCCATCTAGTGGGGGGACGCCCTACACTTCGCCTGCCGGTACGAGGCTGCCACTCAAGAACCTTTCTTCCCCATCGGTTGTCGGTTCTTCGAGCTATATGGCCGGCCCATTTCCACTTCAGCTTACTAATCCGTTGGGCTATGTCGGTCACTCTGGTTCTACTGTGGATATCCTCATTTCTGAGTTTACCACGCAGAGAAACTCCGAGCATAGCCCTCTCCATAGCTCCTTGAGCTTCCTCATCCGGCCAGCAGTGAAGGACCACGTCTCAGTTGCGTATGTCATCACTGGCAACACGCACTGGGTGTACAGTCTTGTTTTCAAGTTTTGAGGTATACCTGACAAGAAGATGTGCCGTAATTTCCCGAACGCTGCCCAACCGAGTTGAATCCGTCGATTGACCTCTTGGTCGAAGTTGGACTTACCTAGTCGGACTATTTGTCCCAGGTAAACATACTCGTCAACAACTTCGAGCTTAGTGTTCCCAATAACTACCGACATAGGTGTGATATGGACATTAAACATGATCTTTGTTTTGTCAATGTTCATCTTAAGACCTATCCGTTGGGAAACACTATTGAGGTCATTGAGCATTGTGCTTAGGTCCTCCAGCGATTCTGCCATAAGGACTATATCGTCGGCAAATCGAAGGTGAGTGATGTATGTATGTAATATGAAAGAGTTTTAAAGGATGGGAATTTTAAGAGGGTTTTAAGGTGAGATCTACAAACTGCATCTGGAGATTTAAAAAAAGGTAAATCGATTACGAAGGTATGAAGGGAAATTCGAACTATGTAAGATGTTAAAAATAAGACAAAGGATACGAGTGTTCCTGCAAAATCTGATCAAGAGCCACTTGAGCTGCTTTTTGTATTTAGAGACGTGATCAAACTTCTTGAGTCCAAAATATACCGAATGCAAAGGTTTTGCAATCGCTCAAATTTCTTTAATTACTCCTCTGTATCATCCGAAAACTAGACATCAGCGTAATCTAAGATTGGCAAAATGAGAGTTCGAACAAGAGAGATTTTAGTTGATAAGGGTAAAAAACTGTGAAGTCATTTTAACGAGTGAAAAGCATAATGAACTTTTCTGCTTAAGTCGTTATATGAGCACGCCATGATAAATTATTGTCAATAATTAGGCCCAAGTTCTTCGCAGATTCCGAATAATCAATTGATGTGCCATTAATAATCACATTTGGCAGCGTGCATTTATTAATAATAGTACTATTATATCTTCTACTTACTGGTGGTGACGTGCGATGCCAGTGCGCACGGAATGGGCGCGGTGCTGGCGCAGAGGCGGGGCGAGCATGAGCGCCCTGTCGCGTATGCTTCACGAGCATTCACTTCCGCTGAAATAAACTATAGTCAAATAGAAAAAGAGGAATTAGCAATTGTATTTGCAATCAAAAAGTTTCACCAATATCTGTATGGCTGCCCGTTTATACTGCGAACTGATCATAAGCCTTTAGTAAGCATTTTCGACCCGGGCCATAGTATTCCTAAAATGACTGCTAGTATATTGCAGCGATGGGCATTAATAGTGTCGTCATAGAGTTTTACAATTAAATTTATAAGTACGGATCGCAATACAGCCGACGCGTTATCTCGTATAATAAAAACTTATAAAGAAACTGGTTTTTCTGAATAATGTGATGTGCCGGAACAAACATATTTGCATTTTGCATCTGAAGCATTGCTTTTAGATTATAATTCACTTAAAAAGGAAACCGTACACGATCCTATTTTAAGCAGAGTCATAAGTTACATAAGAGATGGCTGGCCATCTTAAGTTGATATTAAAGAATTAAAACCATATTTAAATAGAAAAAACGAACTTTATTCGGAACTAGGTTGTATAATGTGGGGTCACCGGGTGGTAATTCCTAGCGCCTGTAGGGCAAAAGTTTTAAAAGACTTACACGACTTTCACATGGGTATGGTTAAAACTAAAAGCTTAGCACGTAGCTATGCATGATGGCCGGGTATAGATGAAGAAATAGAAAAGTTAAGTCGGTTATGTCGAGTGTGTGCAGAGACGGCGGATTTACCGCCGGTCCACGCCATCCACCCGTGGCCTTGGCTGGATCTGCCTTGGTCTCGCTTACATTTAGACTATTTCGGCCCGCAGAGAACGTTTACATGGTGGCCATAGACGCTTGCTCTAATGGTTGGAAGTAATTAAAATGAATTTTACTAATTCCATATCAGTGACTAAAGCATTAAGAGTATTAGGGGTTTGGTTTGATTTACCAAAACAATTAGTTTCAGATAATGACCCACCCTCCACGAGTTCAGAATTTAAACAATTTTTAGTGACTAACGGGATAGAACACACGTATTCAGCACCGTATCATTCTTCATCCAACGGAGCAACTGAAAATGCAGTTAAAACCTGCAAAAACGTAATTAAAAAGGCTATATCACAGAAATTAGACGTGGACGTTGCGCTTCTAAGATTTCTTTTGGTATATAGAAATACTGAACACTGTACCAAGGGAGAGAGTCCAGCAAAATTATTACAAGGCCGCGCGTTACGTATGCGACTTGACTGCTTAAAACCCGAACGAGCAGATCGCGTTCACACCTCACAGAAACGTCAGCAGTTAGCATCAGGCGGCTTGCGTCGGAATTTTAGGGAAGGGGACACAATTTGGTACCGTAACTATGGCGCGAGAAGGAAATGGTTAGAGGGTAAAATTCAGTTTAAGGTAGGAAATACGAATTATGAAATTTTAGGTATCGACGGAATCGTACACCATAGACACGCAGACCAATTAAGACATGCATTTAATGTTGCTTTGAATGACACGCCCATACATAGTGAAAAATGCAGGCGCAGTTCATTTAACCCATTTTAGATGCAATGTCCAGGTAGAGCAATAAACCAGGCGAGGTCTCGGAGCAGTCAACAGGCTCGATAGAGGAGGGTGCAGGAGTCCAGCTGAGTACGACAACGCCAGATATTATTAATACCACACAACCACAAAGTTGTACGCCCGGACTGACACGCCGCTACCCCCTAAGAAATAGGAAAACACCAATACGGTTTCCAGAATTTGATTAATCACTATAAGTTAATTATTAAGTGTACCCTGTTATTACTGTTTTTATGTTAAGTTATACATTGTACTTTTTTGTTACTTTATGTATATTGTAATGTTATATTATAAGAAAACTTGTTATTTTATTAAACTAAGAGGGAAGGTGTAATATATTGTATAGTTTGTAGGATAGGTGGATTTACTTATAAGAGAGATATGTAAAAGTTGTGTAGACGGTTAGGCAAGGCTTGTGAATAGACGTGGAAAAATCGAGTGTTTTATTCTACACATACCTTTCTCAATTTTTATCACTACATGTTCTTTCAGACCACAACGTTTCCTTATTTCACTATTTCTTATCGTGTCACTCAATTTAACTCCTATCATACTTCTTAACGCTCTCATCTCGACTGCATTTATTCTGCTTTCATGTTTCTTCTGCCATACCCAACTTTCACTTTTATACATGAGTGTCGGAACCAACACCCCCTCATGCACAGCCAAACAACCCTTGTTAGACAACTTCCGTCTGCTCATAAAGGAGTGCAAAGCTCCATTCACCATGTTTCTTTTCAACGCCTTTTTCAATATTAAACCATTCAGTGTATACCCTGTTTATCATTACATAAGCACGAGAATCTCTATAAGGAGATTGCAATGCTCGTATGAGGATACTGCTCACACCGTTCAGGGACAGTGATGACCACAATTTTATTTTCTACTCAATTAATTCCTGTAATTCCTAAGTATAACACATACAAGGTTTTGATTTTTTTTGATTTTTTTGACATTTGAACAAACAAAATGACAGATGTAATAATATATGGTTTATAACATCAAAACTCCTATTCATTAGTTCTGAGACAACAAAGAATTACATGACGACAAACACCTCAGTCCCCACCGTGGCCATGGGTGCTTTAAAATGTTCGAAACTTTGGCAATATAACATAGGTTAATATACGCGAAAAAATCTGTAAAACTGGTTTTATTTAAATGTGTAGTGTTCGTCTAAATATAACAAATCATTATAAAATAAGCAATTTGAGAAATGATGTGAATGCGCTAAATGTACAATACGATGTAGTATTTGCTTAAACAAGAAAAGTATACTTATAATATGAATTTTATCAAGTATAAAGATAAAGAAAGTAATCTTACATAAAGTACACAGTTCCTCGGGATTAACAACATCGTCCTAAGAAGAGGAAGTTCTAAAGTACGGAGAAAAGGGGTAAGTAGGTTTATTCTCTATGCTCGAACCCCAAATAACTTTTATATTGAACGGGAAGGGACTAACGGCTGTGCATTTTGTTATTTCTTTAAAAAAATAAACATGATAATACTGTGAACACAATTTTGTTCCCAAATAAAAATCTGCTTATGATGTGAATATATTTTAAATATACTTAAAATATATTTAAAGTATTTGTCTATAGATCTATGAAAATAATATGATTAATTTTTGATCGTAAATATGTATTTGTAATAATAAATAACATTATCATTTGTTATTATCAAAGTAGATTTTGTGCGTGTACCTGTATTAAGAGTGACAAAGAGGGACACGACAAATGTATGCAGTAGAAGTACGTGGTAGGGTCGGCAAGGAAAGCCGGAACGGAAGTTTATCGACCAAATAGGCGATATATTGAAAAAAGCCAAGTTAAGTGTACCCTTTACCAATGAGCATGTATGTATATGTAGATATATGGATGTGAAAAAAGCGAGAGGTGTGTCAGGATCGTGTTAAGTGGAAGTCCGTAGTTTCTGCCTACCCCTCTGAGTAACAGGCGTGACATTTTATTTATGTTATGTACTATATTAGTGGTTGTTGGTGTCAACTCGACAAAATTTGACACCCCGAGCAGTATATTTAAAACATACTTAATTACAAATATTTATGATATATACTAAAAGAAAAAGAAAAAAATAGGACGTATTATTATTTATTATACATAATTTATTGATAACTGCCCAAGAGACATTTACAGAAGTATACCAAAAACAAATTTGGTTTCTCATACGAAAAATTATGACTTAGGCGATGTAGATTTAAAAGTCGGTATACACCAACACTTATAGAACTGTTAAGTTTTTAAATACTTTTCTAATTTAAAAATAATCGGACCAAAGTATTCATTTCTCTTAACTAATATCAGAATACGATCCATTATTTCAACTCGTTTTTGTAACCTGAATCAGTTATCCGTAAACTTGTTTCAGTGAGGCGTAAAAAGGGGCGAAAAAAAATGACCATGGAAGACATAAAATTGGAGTAAAGTTTAGGTCGTCTGCGTTAATACACTGGAAATATAATTTTTTCTGTCATTACATACGTAATTTTGTATTAATATAACTATTTAATACTCCTTGATGAGTTTGTAATCGAAGATCTGGCCGCCATTTTGACAAACATGTCAAAGTTTCGGCCAGATATTTAGGTATTGTGTATTCATAATTTTATATTAGTTAAAGAGGATTTTTCACGAAGTAGAGCTGAGTTGCAGCTAGATTATGGTTGTAGCACGAATCAGTCGGCTCGATCGAGGACTCACGAAATATCAGCGTAAAATAGCAGGTTAATGCTGCTGTGCTTCGTATAGTGAGTGTAGCGGAGCATAACATTCACTGACCATAATTTGGAGTGCGTAGTCGTTTGATTCGAATCATGAAATATCGATCTGGGGTTTTTTTGCTGTTCTAATATTACTCCTAAATTAATATAACTGTTTTTTAACAGTGTTTTTACAGCCTGTCACTTAAATATTTTTTAATTTATACATCTAAATCTTTGTATAGGTATACAAAAACAAAATTTGTGAAAAATAATTTCCTTCGAGTAATTTTGCAAAGGCGGTAGAAAGAGCAGCGTATCGAATACCGACCTCAACCGATCTCGATCTCTATGATCTCAACATACTGTGACGCCTCATAATTATTATTAATAAATAATAATTAAATTCATTATACAGACATTTAAAAAAAGTCATAGAAATTATAATTTAAACAATAAAATGCAAATAATAAGCATAGAGTTCAAAAATATCCATTTGGAATATTGAATGTTATATATATTAGTAAACGCATAAAATGTCTCTAAAAATCTCTAAATTTATTAAAAAACCTGCTTAAAATGTTTAAAATATATCAAATCATATAAATACAAGGCGATTATATTGCAATAACAAAGATAAATAACATTTGTAATATAATAGAAAAAATGGATTAAAATTTTCTAAGTTGATGAAGGTGTTCGTGTAATAATTGGAAAATTTCTAAGTTAATGAACGTGTTCTTGTAATGTTCCCTTATATTGGGGCGTTGTCGGAGACACATACCCAAGGTTGTACATATATATGGGGTGGTCGGCTGACCGACTGCTAGTACTAAGGTTGCACAATGACTAGTCCTATATTAGGGACTTAACATAGTAAGGTCTGACGAACCAAAGCATTAATATAGAAGGTCTCTATGATGCATAAGCATTATGATAGCAGAGTTATGACTTGAAGTCCCATATGAATAAGACATACAGTAGTATGGTCTATGAAATAAAGCAAATATGTGGAAGGTCTCAAATATGTAAAAGCATTATATTGAAAGAAATGGGACTTGAAAAGGATTATTATAGTGGCGTGTAGGTTGCTTCGCAGCCTCTGAGACCGAGGTAAACTTGGACTCACTAACCGATGTGTCCTAGACATATCATCTTAGTGCCGGTGGTAAGCGGGTTTGTTGTAGCAATACGACTTGCCCGTGGACATCGCACACCCCTACCGGTTGTGGGCGGCGTCTTAGCGCATAGCGTTATGATACGTCGGCTATCTTTCGGATTTGGGTGAGTGTGTTTGGTAGTACTTTTAAGTGCAGCAAGCATACTCAACTTCATGTCTTAGTGCAATAGCGCTATGATACGTGGAGTATTGGCTACTGACGTCTTAGTACCGTGCTACTATGATACGTTGGTGGTATTTTTAGTTAACAACATTATCAAATTTTGTTACCAAAGTCGATAGGGATCATGTGGGTGTGTTGTGAGGGGGCGCCATCCGTATGATAGTTGCATTGATGCTTACTGCTACTTGCAGTATTGTGTCTTGTGATGGATCTGCGGGTGTGCTGCACCTGATTCGATGCATCTTGTGGTTCTGGTCGATGGAGGTATGCGGGTGGTGATGTCTGCTGGGACTGTATGGGGGACCTTGGGATGGTGTAAGCCCGACGATAGTCGTATTGATGCTTGTTGCATTCTGTAGCATTGCGTCTCTACGACGGTTGTTTGGCGGGTCGCTATTCTCAATGGCGCTCTCTGCGTCTTGGTTTGACTCACAACCTAAGTAGCTTTGCCCAAGTCGGGTCCCTTCATTGCGGGGCTGCAGACTGTCTGCCCTCCATGATGTTTTATATAACAACTTAATAATATATCTCTATAAAGTTCCCACCTTTGAGAGATTGAAGGCAACTTGTTGGTGGGTGAGACAAACATGATCGAAAAATGCATATACTCAACGTCAGTGACACAAACCCGTTCTGATGGCGAATTATTAATATTATCTTATAACTGCCTATTGGCTATATCTGCCATTGTATTGGTTGGTGGAGCATATGTGTTGACCTCATGCGGGTGGTAGCTGGAGGGAGAATCTGAGGAGGCTCTCAAGGCTGCGGCCGAAAGCCGCGCAACGTGGGACCCCATTCCCTTGAGGTGAGCGGTAGACTCATGACACGCTCTGCGGCCAATTGGCCGTGCTGACCATGCAATTGGTGGTGATGCCTTACACTTACATCACGTCTGCAGGAACGGCGGTCTGGCAGGTGGTGGCGCTCACGGAGGGCTTTTTATGGTCAGTGTGCCGATTGTTGCCTAACCCGTGTGACGTACATTTCACTGTGGCTGGATTTGATCGTATTCTGTACGGCGTTTACACGCATTGACATGCGCGACTTCGGTCGATGTTTGTGCTTACGCACTATCAAGGGGCCAAGTCCTCTTTTACTGGTTCGCCAGTTATTTTGCTGTGGACTACGGTCCAGTTCCCAACTTTGCGTACCCTTCGGGGGGAGCGCATCAAAATGGTTGGCGCTCACCGTGCGCGGCGTGTGTGGGGCCGTGTACCTCCTCCACATTTTTTTTAAAATGTGGGAGAGCGAAGCCCTTGTAACTGGTATTTGATATAAATATTGTGAGCCTTTTCCAAGCGGGAAGGGATTAATTGATAAGGAATTGACTGTTGTGAACCAGATACAAGTGGAATAGGGACAATTTATTGTTCTTAACCTTTTTGAGCTCTGTCTTCGTGAACGGGGTTCTTTAGCTTATAAGACTCTACCAACAGCTTTCGATTGCTCTCGTGAATATTCATTCTTCCAAGATACACCTAAAAGAACTAAGTTACTATACAAACACAACGTAAAAAAGGGTCCTAACTAAGACGATCACGCCATAAATTTATTAAACGGCCTATATTTAAACCTTTAGAAAGATCAAGTTATACTGGTCACGTAAATTAGATGTATTTATATATCTTACAGATATAGATTCTAAAGAAATACAAGTATAAGTGGGATATAGTAGAAAAGAAAAAAGATGGGGGGGGGGTTCGTTACAATTTGGTGCCGTGACCAGGATGGAGGTTAAATTTTAAATAGGAGGCCGGTAATATAAAATTATGAGGTAGGCTATATGCCTACAATTTGTTGTCCGTGAAATGGAGAGGTGTCTTGGAGAGTGGTGTTTGCTGGGGGTGGTTGAGAGTCTGGGGGTGGGGCTTAAATATTAAAATTGAGTAATAATATAGGAGGTGTGTGCATAACGGAGCGAAATAATAAAAAGTGAAATAAGTGGAAAGACTCAATTAAACTAAGTGAAAGACACAACAGGTGTAAAAAAAAAAAAAAAAAAAAAAAAAAAAAAAAAAACCGCAATACTATATATTATAAAGTGAAATAAGTGGAAAAACTCAATTAAAGTAAGTGAAGGACGCAAAAAGTGTAAAAAAAAAAAAAAGTGGAAATAATACTTAAAATGGCTAAAAATAAGAAAAAATCAACCTCAATTAAGGCTAAGCCTAAAGATGAGATGAAAATGCTTCAGAAATTAATTAAGAATGCAGTGAAAACCTTTGAGGTTAAAATAAAGGATCTTGAGGAAAAATTTATTAACCAAACGAAAGATTACCAAATTAAAATAAATCAAGGAGAGGTGTCCGGGGCGAGCACCTCTCATGTAAATGATCCTAGACAAAATATTGTATATAATGTACATAATGTAACAATAGAAAAGCCGAAATTTGGAAATGGAAATACTCATCCAGTATCATTTTTGGAAGATCTCACCAATTATTTAAAGAAAGTTCCATCTAATGGTCTCGAAATTTCGATTGCACAAGAGTGCTTAGTAGGTGAAGCCAAGTATTGGGCTCGCATTAATAATGTGCGTTGGACAACTTTTGATGATTTTAAAGCTGACTTCCTAAGAGTGTTTTGGGGTGAAGAAGAACAAAATAAAGTAAAGAGATTCCTTGTGCAAAATAAATGGAATAGAAGTACACACCCCACCATGGTTAGTTATTTTCTTTATGTGGTTGAGAAGGCACAAACATTATCATATCCGATACCTGAAAAACAATTAGTAACTGATGTCATCAGACATTATCCTAAAGCTTTGCAGCAATTATGGAGAATAGCTAAAATTGAGACAATAATAGACACGACAGATTTCTTAAGAAACTTAGATGACATCGACAAACAAGATGAAGGTCGTGAACCTTACTATAATGAGAAAAGGAGGAAGTTTAATAATAATACGGAGCAAAAACATAAAGAAATACAACAATCATACAAAATATGGCGTAAACCCGAAGAGGGAAAAAAGAAGGTTAATGAAGTACATGAAATACATTTCACTAATGACCAACCTGATGTTACGGCCCCTGAGCCAAATTTAGAGCTGTAGAGGTCGAACTAGTTCCCAATTCGACCCCTTACAATGTAAAAGGGAACAAAGCATTAAATATGTTATTAAAACTGGGTTGGCGACCTGGTCAAACATTGGGTAAAAACAATAGAGGGTTGCGAAAACCTATTACTTTAAAAGCAAATTTTAACAGAGAAGGCCTTGGTTATAACGACAATGTAAATAGCATATTAAACACCTTAAAAGCCAGGTCGGACTTGCCCATAACGGAGTTATTCGTGCAAACCGTCTTCGAGGAAGACGAAGATAAATATCAAAGGGAATTTATAGGGAATATGAGATCTGAAATTAAAGTTTCAATATTTGACAAAGAAATAGACGCGCTCCTTGACACTGGGAGCGATGTTACATGCATTTCAGAAAGTTTATATTTACAAATTAAAGATAATAATCGTAAAATATCTATAATACCAGTTAAAGCAATGCAAATAAAAGGTGCTGTTGGGCAGCGCAGCACAAAAATACAACAGATGATCATATTGCCTATAAAGATAGATGAAGTAGTCTTTGAAACACAAACTTTAATTGTAGGTAATTTAATAAGACCTTTAATATTAGGCTTTGACTGGCTCAAGAGAAATAAAATATTGATTGATTTGAGAAATACTACTGTTGGAATAGAATTTAAAGTAAAAAACAAAGACTACTTTATACCTTTCAAATATAATAATAAATCTGTATTACATAATAACTGCATCAAACAATGTACCGATGATCCCTTAATAAATATAAAAATAGGATCTACATTGGAGGTCTCTGAAAGGGCAAAACTTAGTAAGGTTTTGGAAAAGCATAAGAATATGTTTTCGAGCAAATTGGGAAGAGCCAATTGCTATGAGCATAAAATTGAAATGATCGATGATGAACCTATAGTTACTAGGTCCTATCCCATTCCATATGCATATAGAGCGAAAATGGAAGAAAAGTTAAATGAAATGGAACAAGCTGGTATCATCACAAGGACATCAACGCCTTACAGTAGTCCATTGACATTCACTCTTAAAAAAGACGGCTCAATTAGAGTTCTGCTTGATGCCAGAAGCATAAATAAGAAAATGGTTGCAGAAACAGAGAAACCACCTATACAATTAGATATTTTGAATTCATTTCACGGAGCGAATTATATCACTACCATTGACTTAAATAATGCATATTTTCAAATTCCGATAAATAAAGATGGTAGAAAATATACTGGATTCACATTCAATGGAAAGTCATATGTATATAATGTTTTGCCGCAAGGATTAAAAACATCAGTAGGAAGCTTTAGCAGAGCCATGAATTTAATATTAGGACCAGAAGTCCAAGAATTTTGTGTGAACTATTTAGATGATCTAGCCATTATTACAACAGGAACGTTAGATAAACATTTGGAGCACATTGATATTGTTTTAAGTAAATTGAACAAAGCTGGCTTAACGTGTAACTTGCAGAAATGTGAATTTATTTGTAAAGAAATTAAAATGCTGGGTTTTATAATTTCAACAGAAGGCATAAAGATAGATCCCGATAAGATTCGAGCGATCCAAGAGTTTCCAGCACCTAAAAAGATTAAACAATTAAGGGCCTTTTTAGGTCTATGCAATTTTTATAGAAGGTTTATACCAAATTACAGCGAGAGCATAATACCGCTCTGTGAATTACTTAAAAAGGGACGAAAGTTCCAATGGAGCGGTAAAGAACAGAAGGCATTTGATTTCATAAAACAACAATTTATTAATACAATACAATTGCATCATCCAGACTTTAATAAGCCGTATTATTTACAAACAGATTGTTCCGGTGTGGGTATGGCCGGAGTACTATATCAGATAGATGATAATAATGAAATGAGAATTTTAGGCTATCATAGTAAAGCCTTAAAAGGCCCCGAATTAAATTGGTCTGTTACTGAACAAGAGTTTTATGCTGTAATAAGCTGCCTAAAGAAATTTGAAACATATTTGCGGGGCAGTAAAGTAATAATACTAACTGATCATAAAGCATTATTGTTTATTAATAATATGAAGTTATTCAATGGTAGAGTAACCCGATGGATTTTGTATATAGAACAATTTAATTATGAAGTACAGCATATATCGGGTAGACGTAATATTGTTGCAGATGTGCTATCACGTTATCCTCCTGATGGCGATTTAATACAAGAGGATAAAAATAATAGTTTAGAAATTGCTTACACAGAGAGCGAACCGAATATTGAGTTGATAGAAAAATTAAAATCCTTAACAGTATATCAATTACAAGATTCAGAGTCGTTGGCTATTATTGAAAAGTTAAAGACATTAAATACTTCCATAATAAAACAAAACAATAAATTTAAAAGATATAGTTTGAAAAATGATGTATTATATTACAAAACGAATTTACAAGAAGTAATATATTTACCTAAAGCATTGAGACAAGATATTATAAATCAAGTGCATGTCGAAATGGGTCATCAAGGACCCTATAAGGTAATTAAATATGTGAGAGATAGATTCTTTTGGAAAGGTTTAACAAAAGATATTAAAAACCAATTAAGGGCTTGTCATTTATGTCAGTTATCTAAGAAAAGCAATATAACATATGTGGCTCCCTGCAAATCTATAATAACAGAAAACATTGGCGATATAGTCATGGCAGACTTATATGGACCGCTTGTATCAGGTACCTTTGGGTACACTTTCATATTTGTTATTCAAGATTCATTCAGTAAATTTATCAAATTATATCCTTTAAAACAGTCAACAGCAAAGTCTGTTGTAACAAAAGTAAAGCATTTTGTTGAGATTATAAAGCCCAAGGCAATAATGACAGATAATGGAAAACAGTTCATAAGTAATCACTGGAAACAATCAATGAGAAATTTAAATATAAAGCCAATATATACCACAGTTAGAAATCCTAGACCAAATACAACAGAGCGAGTAAATAAAGAGTTGAGCAGATTATTTAGGACGCTTTGTCATACTAACCACAAAGATTGGGCATTAATATTGTCGAAGTTAGAAGAATTGTATAATAATTCTTATCACAATAGTACAGGCTTCACGCCTTGTGAAATTCTTTATGGTGAGTCTAATGAGATGTCTTTTGACAAAGTAATTTCCAAAAGCAAAGAAAAACATAATGTCGAACAAATTAGACAACAAGTGCGTAAAAATTTAAAAGAGGCAAGTCGAATAAGAAACACAAAATTTGATAAGCGAAATAGATTAATAAAATATAATATTGGTGACTTAGTAAAAATTTCAAGATATAGTAGATCAGACGCTGATAATAAAGTTATGAGTAAGTTTAATTTGGCATATGAAGGACCTTATGTAATAGCAGCCGTACCATTTGACAATGTATATACCTTAGCAAATCCAGAGACAAACGAAATTAGAGGAATTTTCAATGCTATTCACTTATTAAAATATTTTAAATAATAATTTCTTTTTGTATAAATTAGAGTAATTAAATAAATATTGTAACATAAAAGGGTTTTGTGGGTGGCCCATGGAAATAATTGTTTAAGTTAAAGGTCTAAAATTATTAAAGTTATGAGCAAGAGATTTGTTATATGATAGTAGAACGTTATTAATATATAATGAAGAGTTGTAAATATAGATCGTAAGATAATTTTGTAATCATTTTTATTAAATAAATATGGGAGTTGGGTCAGGGCGAATGGCTCAAACACATTTATCCTATGTGGTATCGAACTGACCTCAACAAATATCAAACTGGATTGTATGCACATAAAGTGTGACACTATCGAAATAATGTTTCAAAGATTTAAAGATAAATTAATAAAATAAGAAATCGACAATTGACTGCAAACTTTATTAACAACACGATATACAATAACTTAAATTATGGTGTTATCACATTGTGATAATTGTGGTTGAAGGGGTGTTGGTGGCGGCCATTCTCTGGGGCAGGGGGATTTGATAACATATGCCGTATTGTAACAGATTAAAAGAGGAAAGAACAGATATATAAACAATTATTTGAGTGTAGTGTATATGCTCTCAAAATACTAAAATTTTATATTAACGACTCCACTATGTGGATCATTAACATAAAATTTGGGGGTGGATTGTGACGCCTCATAATTATTATTAATAAATAATAATTAAATTCATTATACAGACATTTAAAAAAAGTCATAGAAATTATAATTTAAACAATAAAATGCAAATAATAAGCATAGAGTTCAAAAATATCCATTTGGAATATTGAATGTTATATATATTAGTAAACGCATAAAATGTCTCTAAAAATCTCTAAATTTATTAAAAAACCTGCTTAAAATGTTTAAAATATAACAAATCATATAAATACAAGGCGATTATATTGCAATAACAAAGATAAATAACATTTGTAATATAATAGAAAAAATGGATTAAAATTTTCTAAGTTGATGAAGGTGTTCGTGTAATAATTGGAAAATTTCTAAGTTAATGAACGTGTTCTTGTAATGTTCCCTTATATTGGGGCGTTGTCGGAGACACATACCCAAGGTTGTACATATATATGGGGTGGTCGGCTGACCGACTGCTAGTACTAAGGTTGCACAATGACTAGTCCTATATTAGGGACTTAACATAGTAAGGTCTGACGAACCAAAGCATTAATATAGAAGGTCTCTATGATGCATAAGCATTATGATAGCAGAGTTATGACTTGAAGTCCCATATGAATAAGACATACAGTAGTATGGTCTATGAAATAAAGCAAATATGTGGAAGGTCTCAAATATGTAAAAGCATTATATTGAAAGAAATGGGACTTGAAAAGGATTATTATAGTGGCGTGTAGGTTGCTTCGCAGCCTCTGAGACCGAGGTAAACTTGGACTCACTAACCGATGTGTCCTAGACATATCATCTTAGTGCCGGTGGTAAGCGGGTTTGTTGTAGCAATACGACTTGCCCGTGGACATCGCACACCCCTACCGGTTGTGGGCGGCGTCTTAGCGCATAGCGTTATGATACGTCGGCTATCTTTCGGATTTGGGTGAGTGTGTTTGGTAGTACTTTTAAGTGCAGCAAGCATACTCAACTTCATGTCTTAGTGCAATAGCGCTATGATACGTGGAGTATTGGCTACTGACGTCTTAGTACCGTGCTACTATGATACGTTGGTGGTATTTTTAGTTAACAACATTATCAAATTTTGTTACCAAAGTCGATAGGGATCATGTGGGTGTGTTGTGAGGGGGCGCCATCCGTATGATAGTTGCATTGATGCTTACTGCTACTTGCAGTATTGTGTCTTGTGATGGATCTGCGGGTGTGCTGCACCTGATTCGATGCATCTTGTGGTTCTGGTCGATGGAGGTATGCGGGTGGTGATGTCTGCTGGGACTGTATGGGGGACCTTGGGATGGTGTAAGCCCGACGATAGTCGTATTGATGCTTGTTGCATTCTGTAGCATTGCGTCTCTACGACGGTTGTTTGGCGGGTCGCTATTCTCAATGGCGCTCTCTGCGTCTTGGTTTGACTCACAACCTAAGTAGCTTTGCCCAAGTCGGGTCCCTTCATTGCGGGGCTGCAGACTGTCTGCCCTCCATGATGTTTTATATAACAACTTAATAATATATCTCTATAAAGTTCCCACCTTTGAGAGATTGAAGGCAACTTGTTGGTGGGTGAGACAAACATGATCGAAAAATGCATATACTCAACGTCAGTGACACAAACCCGTTCTGATGGCGAATTATTAATATTATCTTATAACTGCCTATTGGCTATATCTGCCATTGTATTGGTTGGTGGAGCATATGTGTTGACCTCATGCGGGTGGTAGCTGGAGGGAGAATCTGAGGAGGCTCTCAAGGCTGCGGCCGAAAGCCGCGCAACGTGGGACCCCATTCCCTTGAGGTGAGCGGTAGACTCATGACACGCTCTGCGGCCAATTGGCCGTGCTGACCATGCAATTGGTGGTGATGCCTTACACTTACATCACGTCTGCAGGAACGGCGGTCTGGCAGGTGGTGGCGCTCACGGAGGGCTTTTTATGGTCAGTGTGCCGATTGTTGCCTAACCCGTGTGACGTACATTTCACTGTGGCTGGATTTGATCGTATTCTGTACGGCGTTTACACGCATTGACATGCGCGACTTCGGTCGATGTTTGTGCTTACGCACTATCAAGGGGCCAAGTCCTCTTTTACTGGTTCGCCAGTTATTTTGCTGTGGACTACGGTCCAGTTCCCAACTTTGCGTACCCTTCGGGGGGAGCGCATCAAAATGGTTGGCGCTCACCGTGCGCGGCGTGTGTGGGGCCGTGTACCTCCTCCACATTTTTTTTAAAATGTGGGAGAGCGAAGCCCTTGTAACTGGTATTTGATATAAATATTGTGAGCCTTTTCCAAGCGGGAAGGGATTAATTAATAAGGAATTGACTGTTGTGAACCAGATACAAGTGGAATAGGGACAATTTATTGTTCTTAACCTTTTTGAGCTCTGTCTTCGTGAACGGGGTTCTTTAGCTTATAAGACTCTACCAACAGCTTTCGATTGCTCTCGTGAATATTCATTCTTCCAAGATACACCTAAAAGAACTAAGTTACTATACAAACACAACGTAAAAAAGGGTCCTAACTAAGACGATCACGCCATAAATTTATTAAACGGCCTATATTTAAACCTTTAGAAAGATCAAGTTATACTGGTCACGTAAATTAGATGTATTTATATATCTTACAGATATAGATTCTAAAGAAATACAAGTATAAGTGGGATATAGTAGAAAAGAAAAAAGATGGGGGGGGGGTTCGTTACAATACGATCTCAATATAACTGCGCTGCAGGAACACGCCGCACACCAGCGCCACATGCTACACGTATCGAACATTTACGTCGCCACAATCATTGCGATACAATTCAGCTTACTACAAATGTATTGTATATACGCACATCGGAAGCACAGTTGTAGCGTGGCACCACTTTAAGAATGTCGACATCATCGTCTGATGACGACGATTTCTTAATGTGGCGATTAATGAGAAAAAAAGACGTTATTGGGTTAATCTGTTTAATCAAGATTGTACAATTTATCATGGCAAAATAATTACACAGTGTAGCACGATTTTAAATGTACAAAGAAAGGTACTTACTCTTTTCATTGAATTTTTCGACAATCTTATTCCAAATAATTTCTGTAATCCGTCTGTTACTATAATCATTGAGCGTATGATTGTATAATATAGGGTTTTTTCAACCTCTGCAATAAACTCAACGTAAAATTCAATATTGTCATTCATTTTTGCAAACCGCAACACAAAAAACGAATGTGTTCGATCTTGAATTCGTGTTGCCCGGACAACGTCTCGCTACAAAGTGCGCCCGCTACAAATGTTTCCTCGGTGTGCGTACTCACGTACAAATATATGGGGGCGTTAAATGTGTCGCGTTTCAAATGTGACGCTACAATTATCGAGTTACAAATGTATGCCTGGTGTGCGGCCTGGTTTGGCGTAACGAATCGCAGGCATCCCTCCTCACCTCCGCAGCTTCGGCTTGTTGGTCGCCTTCGGCTATTTCAAGAGGGCCGAGACACACTCGAACCCGAAAGTAGTAAACGCAGCCACCTACGCTCTGACTCCAAACGTTACGCTAACCCTTCGGAGGCCCCACAACATTCTAATCGAACCCGCTGTTTCGCTAGATGTCGACGACCAAAATGTTGCTGATCAGTCACACCCAACACTACACATTCATCTAGAGCCACAAACACTGATAGGACAACAACGGATGGGATGCATTGAGTCCACAGATGGGCGCGCCGCACACCCCTCCACACCGCGTACACACCATACAACCGCGTCCCTGGCGGATCTCACCGCCCAGAACATCGAACGATACGAGTTAGCCATCAGAGCTGAGGCCCACCAGCCCCTGTTCGGACGGCGGATAGACAACTCACCCATGACATGATGTGTTTTTCGGCGGCATCAAGGAGTATTTAATGTTGATGTTGATATAACGATAATGTGATCACTGAACACAATTTATCCAACCCCTAGATTATCGATTTTGGGGTAACGTGGCTTACGCAGCGTAGCACCAAAGTAAATACATAATCTACTTTTATAAGCTATCGGCAAACGGACGTCTATAAGCGCGAGCTTATAAAAAACTACACTACAGTCCATAGACACCTGCCAGCTAACTTCAAACATCTAGGACTACATTTTTTTATTAGAATAAAAAGAATAAGGGTGATAAACGAGCACACAGTTGATCTGACCGCTTACCAAGTGATTGTTGTGGTTCGTAGACATCTAAATCTAGCCACTATTAAGAATCAAAAGGCAAATGGGTTACCCAGCCGTGAGAAATATGATAAAATGTCCCGTATCAATAAAAAAATTATTTGATTTATCTCCGGATCTCAACACTCACCATACAAAACACAGCATCATTAAGCTGCTATTTTATGCTGGTTTTCTGTGAGAAAGTGGTCCTTCCCCGGTCAAGCCACCCATTCTTGGTACATCCATGACATAGCTGCAGCCTGACCACCTCTCAGGATTAAGATGGAATGCCTCACTGATATTTGTCGAGATATACTCGTATAATGCCTATAGAGCTAGTGGGGTAGCGATAATTTTTTCGATTGGTATAATGAATTTTGCGTTTTTGTTTTATTTATTCATTCATTACAGCATATCTCCTGTTTCGTTTATCTCTGTGGGCTCTAACGACACCTACAGGATGACATGATACGGGCTAGTGGTTTTCTAACGCTATGGCTACACGTTACGCAGAAGAAAATGTAACAGAAGATAGAATTAATGAATTAAACTGGTAAATAATAAACACACTTAGGAGAACACTAATATTTTATTAGGAGCCGTTGTAGCTATGGCACTTGTCACAAATTTCACAGTACGCGAACACGTATCCCCGTTAGCTTCAATGAAATTGTAAATTAAATTTTTATAGTACTGGTTTACCACCTGTCCGGCGGTGAAGAATAAGATCGTATTGGAACCTGTACGTCTTAGGAACAATATATAGATATAAAATGTAAATACACGATGTAAAGTGCGCTCCCTATGACCCAGTCAATGGCCTGGATATAGGAGATGGCGGATGATAGAGATAGAGGATGCCAGCGTAACTTGTCTATCTGGAAGAAGAGATAGACTAGTTACGCTGGCATATTATAGGGTTATCTGAAGTCCGAAGAGAGGGGGAGGACACGGTAATCCTCGAATCCGGCAACTTGCTCTATTACCGGGAGGGCGACCATCTGACCCAAGGAGGGGTCGGATTTATCGTCCACAAGTCTCTCGTTAACAACGTTGTAAAGATTGAGAGTGTGTCGACGAGGATTGCGTACCTTATACTCAGAATCACCAAACGGTATTCGCTGAAGGTCATACAGGTTTACGCACCAACCTCGGCACACCCCGATCAGGAGGTGGAGGAAATGTATGAGGATATCTCTAGAGCCATGCATTCCTCCAAAACCCAATATACGGTGTTAATGGGAGACTTCAATGCAAAACTAGGCACAAGAGAGAACGGTGAGCTGAAAGTAGGGAAATTTGGAATAGGGCAACGGAACCCAAGGGGCCAGCAGCTGGCCGACTTCATGGAGAAAGAGGGACTCTTTATGATGAACTCTTTCTTCCAGAAGCGGCCCCACAGGAAGTGGACCTGGTCGAGCCCCGACGGTTCGACAAAAAATGAGATTGACTTCATTATGACGACCAGACGACAACTGTTCAGTGATGTCTCAGTGATCGCGAGGGTAAAAACCGGCAGCGATCACCGAATGGTTAGAGGCACACTGAACCTAAACACAATTATGTATAAGGTTATATTTAATGTCTTATATTGTACTTTTTTTTTTTGCTGCTTTTTGCTTTATTTTAAATTTTGTGTTATAATTATATAGAAGGTTTAGGCTTTTTTCGTTTTATCGAAGGACTAAACTACACGTAACAGCTGTGCTACGTTCGTGACGCCAATGAATAGGTTTCTTGGCTGAAAATCAGCGCTGTGTGAGGCCATACTCACACAACACATGCTGAGCCAACCCCTTTTCGGCACAATGCGACCTTTTTTATATATATCAATATGTGCTTTTACTTTCATATGTATGAACTGCCTGTGCTGAATAAATGTTTTTTCTATTCTATTCTATTCTAAACGTTAAGTTAGAGAGGTCTCGTCTAATGAAGTCAACGCTCCGTCCCCCTCGTGCTCTTTTCCAAAGTCCCGAAACCTTTCAGCTCGAGTTACAAAACCGTTTTCAGTGCCTAGAAGACTGCAATGAAGTGGACGATTTGAATGACAAGCTCGTGGAAACTGTCCATGCGGTCGTAGCTAAGTTCTGCAAGACCCGCCGCAGAAGAACACAAAAACTTTCCGATCACACTCTTAATCTCATGGCTGTTAGACGGGAGATGAAGCTACATTCTTCAACAGATTTAACAGCATACAGGCAACTGAACAGACAGATCTCCAAATGCATGCGGCGGGACTTACGCAAATTCAATACAGCTCGTATTGAAGAAGCGATCGAGCGGAACCGAGGCTCCAAAGTCTTTGCCAGAGATCTGTCTGCCAGAAAGCGCCATCTGTCAAATCTGAAGACAGAATGTGGCAGCATCGTTTCTGGGGCACCTGAGATTTTGAGTGAGATTGAGAGGTTCTATGGGCAGCTGTACACGTCATCGTTGGAGCCGCACGCAAGTGTGAGTAACGATCCAAGAGCGAGTCTGATCCGACATTATTCCGATGATATCCCGGACGTCAGTCTGAGCGAGATTAGAATGGCTCTCCAGCACCTTAAAAACGGCAAAGCCCCAGGCGAGGATGGAATTACAGCGGAGCTTCTGAAAGCGGGTGGAAGACCGGTACTTGAAGTCCTTCAGAAGCTCTTTAATTCCGTCCTTCATGGTGGCATTACACCGGAGGCGTGGAGCAGAAGTACGGTGGTCTTGTTCTTCAAGAAAGGCGACAACGCTCTCTTGAAAAACTACAGACCGATTTCCCTTCTGAGCCGCGTCTACGTGCTGTTTTCGAGAGTCATTACGAATCGTCTCGCGCGCAGACTTGACGACTTCCAGCCTCCCGAACAAGCCGGTTTCCGAAAAGGCTTTAGCACCATAGACCACATACATACCCTTCGGCAAATTGTGCAGAAGTCCGAGGAGTACAATTTACCACAATGTCTGGCGTATGTGGACTATGAGAAAGCCTTTGATTCCGTCGAAATTTGGGCGGTGCTGCAGTCCCTTCAGCGATGCCAAGTTGACTGTCGGTATATCGAAGTGTTGAAGTGCTTGTACAGTAGGGCTACGATGGCTATCTGAGTACAGAACCAGAGTACGAAACCTATCCAATTGCAGAGAGGTGTAAGACAGGGTGACGTCATATCCCCGAAACTCTTTACCGCTGCATTGGAAGATGTTTTCAAGCTTCTGGACTGGAAAGGATACGGTATCAACATCAATGGCGAGTACATCACTCACCTTCGATTTGCCGACGATAAAGTCCTTATGGCAGAATCGCTGGAGGACCTAAGCACTATGCCCAATGACCTCAATAGTGTTTCCCAACGGATAGGTCTTAAGATGAACATGGACAAAACAAAGATCATGTTTAATGTCCATGTCACACCTATGCCGGTAGTTGTTGGGAACACTAAGCTCGAAGTTGTTGACGAGTATGTTTACCTGGGACAAATAGTCCGACTAGGTAAGTCCAACTTCGACCGAGAGGTCAATTGACGGATTCAACTCGGTTGGGCAGCGTTCGGGAAATTACGGCACATCTTCTCGTCAGGTATACCTCAAAACTTGAAAACGAGACTGTACACCCAGTGCGTGTTGCCAGTGATGACATACGGAACTGAGACGTGGTCCTTCACTGCTGGCCGGATGAGGAAGCTCAAGGTCGCTCAGCGAGCGATGGAGAGGGCTATGCTCGGAGTTTCTCTGCGTGATAAACTCAGAAATGAGGATATCCGCAGTAGAACTAGAGTGACCGATATAGCCCAACGGATTAGTAAGCTGAAGTGGCAATGGGCCGGCCATATAGCTCGAAGAACCGACAACCGATGGGGAAGAAAGGTTCTCGAGTGGCAGCCTCGTACCGGCAGGCGAAGTGTAGGGCGTCCCCCCACTAGATGGAGTGACGACCTGGTAAGATATGCAGGAAGTCGATGGATGCAGGTGGCTCAGGACCGTGCTTTGTGGCATTCTTTGGGGGAGGCCTATGTTCAGCAGTGGACTTGTGAAGGGCTGTAATGATGAAATGATGAGTCGTTTGATTCGAATCATGAAATATCGATCTGGGGTTTTTTTGCTGTTCTAATATTACTCCTAAATTAATATAACTGTTTTTTAACAGTGTTTTTACAGCCTGTCACTTAAATATTTTTTAATTTATACATCTAAATCTTTGTATAGGTATACAAAAACAAAATTTGTGAAAAATAATTTCCTTCGAGTAATTTTGCAAAGGCGGTAGAAAGAGCAGCGTATCGAATACCGACCTCAACCTCACGATCTCAACATACGATCTCAATATAACTGCGCTGCAGGAACACGCCGCACACCAGCGCCACATGCTACACGTATCGAACATTTACGTCGCCACAATCATTGCGATACAATTCAGCTTACTACAAATGTATTGTATATACGCACATCGGAAGCACAGTTGTAGCGTGGCACCACTTTAAGAATGTCGACATCATCGTCTGATGACGACGATTTCTTAATGTGGCGATTAATGAGAAAAAAAAGACGTTATTGGGTTAATCTGTTTAATCAAGAATGTACAATTTATCATGGCAAAATAATTACACAGTGTAGCACGATTTTAAATGTACAAAGAAAGGTACTTACTCTTTTCATTGAATTTTTTGCCAATCTTATTCCAAATAATTTCTGTAATCCGTCTGTTACTATAATCATTGAGCGTATGATTGTATAATATAGGGTTTTTTCAACCTCTGCAATAAACTCAACGTAAAATTCAATATTGTCATTCATTTTTGCAAACCGCAACACAAAAAACGAATGTGTTCGATCTTGAATTCGTGTTGCCCGGACAACGTCTCGCTACAAAGTGCGCCCGCTACAAATGTTTCCTCGGTGTGCGTACTCACGTACAAATATATGGGGGCGTTAAATGTGTCGCGTTTCAAATGTGACGCTACAATTATCGAGTTACAAATGTATGCCTGGTGTGCGGCCTGGTTTGGTGTAACGAATCGCAGGCATCCCTCCTCACCTCCGCAGCTTCGGCTTGTTGGTCGCCTTCGGCTATTTCGAGAGGGCCGAGACACACTCGAACCCGAAGGTGGTAAACGCAGCCACCTACGCTCTGACTCCAAACGTTACGCTAACCCTTCGGACGCCCCACAACATTCTAATCGAACCCGCTGTTTCGCTAGATGTCGACGACCAAAATGTTGCTGATCAGTCACACCCAACACTACACATTCATCTAGAGCCACAAACACTGATAGGACAACAACGGATGCGATGCATTGAGTCCACAGATAGGCGCGCCGCACACCCCTCCACACCGCGTACACACCATACAACCGCGTCCCTGGCGGATCTCACCGCCCAGAACATCGAACGATACGAGTTAGCCATCAGAGCTGAGGCCCACCAGCCCCTGTTCGGACGGCGGATAGACAACTCACCCATGACATGATGTGTTTTTCGGCGGCATCAAGGAGTATTTGATGTTGATGTTGATATAACGATAATGTGATCACTGAACACAATTTATCCAACCCCTAGATTATCGATTTTGGGGCAACGTGGCTTACGCAGCGTAGCACCAAAGTAAATACATAATCTACTTTTATAAGCTATCGGCAAACGGACGTCTATAAGCGCGAGCTTATAAAAAACTACACTACAGTCCATAGACACCTGCCAGCTAACTTCAAACATCTAGGACTACATTTTTTTATTAGAATAAAAAGAATAAGGGTGATAAACGAGCACACAGTTGATCTGACCGCTTACCAA
The DNA here is from genome assembly GCA_963668995.1 of Parnassius mnemosyne. Classification (NCBI taxonomy): domain Eukaryota; kingdom Metazoa; phylum Arthropoda; class Insecta; order Lepidoptera; family Papilionidae; genus Parnassius; species Parnassius mnemosyne. The sequence continues at coordinate 11,957,768 of CAVLGL010000035.1, read as the reverse complement.
GTGATTGTTGTGGTTCGTAGACATCTAAATCTAGCCACTATTAAGAATCAAAAGGCAAATGGGTTACCCAGCCGTGAGAAATATGATAAAATGTCCCGTATCAATAAAAAAATTATTTGATTTATCTCCGGATCTCAACACTCACCATACAAAACACAGCATCATTAAGCTGCTATTTTATGCTGGTTTTCTGTGAGAAAGTGGTCCTTCCCCGGTCAAGCCACCCATTCTTGGTACATCCATGACATAGCTGCAGCCTGACCACCTCTCAGGATTAAGATGGAATGCCTCACTGATATTTGTCGAGATATACTCGTATAATGCCTATAGAGCTAGTGGGGTAGCGATAATTTTTTCGATTGGTATAATGAATTTTGCGTTTTTGTTTTATTTATTCATTCATTACAGCATATCTCCTGTTTCGTTTATCTCTGTGGGCTCTAACGACACCTACAGGATGACATGATACGGGCTAGTGGTTTTCTAACGCTATGGCTACACGTTACGCAGAAGAAAATGTAACAGAAGATAGAATTAATGAATTAAACTGGTAAATAATAAACACACTTTGGAGAACACTAATATTTTATTAGGAGCCGTTGTAGCTATGGCACTTGTCACAAATTTCACAGTACGCGAACACGTATCCCCGTCAGCTTCAATGAAATTGTAAATTAAATTTTTAGTACTGGTTTACCACCTGTCCGGCGGTGAAGGATAAGATCGTATTGGAACCTGTACGTCTGAGGAACAATATATTGATATAAAATGTAAATACACGATGTAAAGTGCGCTCCCTATGACCCAGTCAATGGCCTGGATATAGGAAAAGAACTTTTAAGGATTTCATCGTTTTTATTATAACTTCCGATGCTTCGTTTGGTTTGCAGCGCTGTTCCTATAAAATTATTTTCATGTGATAATTTGACAAGTGAATTATGTTAAATTTAAAAATTACTAAGGTTTTTTAAATCATAACCTTGCATTATTATTCGACTTTGAGCTATATTCAAAATTTAAAGTTTCCAGCTCATTGGGAAGTTAGTTTAAAATCAAATACTAATTTCCACCCGGAAAGTGACTTAATAAAAACGCGGTAAAAAATAACATAAATAACAACCCTAAGAGACCAAGCCACTGACGCGTTGAAATTCGATTTATTCTGCCCGCTGAATACGGTTGAATCGATTCCCACATTCGACTCGACTTTTCAAGTGTTCATACGTAATCTTTGGAGCGGAAAGCAAGCTACGAGCATTTTCTACATTTAAATAGCCTTTGTAGTATCTCACAATAGTTCAAACTTGATTAAGAAATGCTAGTACATAATTTAAACAGTTTTGAGTTGTTATCAGGAAGATGCTGTAACCCATCTCTTGTTTCAGTTTCGCTCTGTCGCCTCTTAGTACACCCACGGGAAATGGGGTATTAGATATTCTTACACCACCAATACGCGGTTTTCCTCTTATATATTCTTAAAATATTATGATAAATATGAATTTTATAATTAAGCATCGTTTGATTATTATATTAATTTTTATAAACTTAAAAATATACCTGAACCTCTAGTTTTTTCCGCTGGGTACATTAACAGGCAAATTTTTTTTATTTAAATTTAATAAATTTCAATTATTTTAAATATTTACCGGTATTTGAATAAATGTAGATGAATTATAGTCATTAAGGTGAAACACTTTCAGAGAGAATCTCAGCGATAGAGATACAGAGAGGTGATTCTATTAGTGTTCCTTTTTGCTATATTTATTTATAAGGGAAAAAATAATTATATTATAAAAGAACATGAAGAAATTGTTAAACCTAAGCCACAAAGAAAAATTTTATTCAAATTATAAGGCATTTTTTACGACACGCCACTTTGTACAGCAAATAAAACTTTTGAAAAATAATTGCTGCCGTCATACTGCGCTGAGGAACGCGTGTCAAAGAGAATTGACATTATCCCCTTAAGAACTTAATGAAGTTAATACGCTTATTGCGTTGGCGTCTGATTGTCACTTGCTACATTTTCACCGCAGTGGGAATAGTGAATAATATTGACCCTTCTCCCTATGCGAAGAGTATTAATTTTGTATAATTGCTGCAGGAATTAGATAAAAATGTAGTTTGAAATATATTCATTAACTTACCTCTCGCTGTAAATTTCAAAGTACGCGAGCAACCCGGACTGTTCCCCGCCGGCACTAATAAAATTGTTAATTGCAATTTTAAGTGCTGATTTACCACGTGTTTGGCGGTGAAGGAAAACATCGTGAGGAAACCTGCATGTCTGAGAAATAAGAAAAAAATGTTTCGAAGACATGTGAAGTCCGACAACACGCAACGGGCGGCGGACATTTCCTTGCCCTAAAAAAATCCTCTTAGAAATGAAAGGAGGCCTGTTTCCTGCTGTGGGACGTATATAGGCTGTAACTTTACATAGCTCGTTAGAATAATCTAACATGTATTAGTTGGATCTCGCCCGGAATTAATATAGTAAATAGTTTTCGGCTATTGCGGAGAGGGACTGACTCGTCCATGGGCCCCAATATGCGGAACACTAGCGTCATAAATGGTAGGTTGCATGATTTCCAATGGGATGACCAACCTTTTTACCGAATTGCCAATATTATCTGCCAACAGCACTTGCACGCGTTGCACTCTCCTTATTGATGCACGAAACTGGTGACCAGCTAATGGCGGGACATCAACCTAAAAACATTTAACTGAAATTTATCACACAAGTGATAATGCATTACCAGTACAAGTAAAGTTGCGCTCATCATCTGGCCTGCCCAGTGTGGTAAGTATACACAAATCTTTCAAGTAATGCGATATTTAATTTGGGTATTTTTGGAAAAGCCTATATCAAGCTGAAGTTTCAAAAAGGCTGTTGATGGTATGTGAGACAAAATACCATTTAAAAAAAAGCTGTTATGAGTACGCAGAATTCACATTGATTTAATGAACCGATGACAGTTATGATTAAAAATAAATGGCCTTGCTACCGATCTTCGCTTGGCGGCGTTTGTAAAATATTATAATTTTCTCAGACATGACCACCCATCTAGATAAAATTGTACAGTGAAAGAAAATCTCATCTAAAACATTAGAGCCATTTCCATGAATCCAATAAAATATATTACGAATATATAATTGATTATGCAAATGCCACAAAAATATCTTGGCTTTAGACAGATGTTAGCATAAGGATCTTGTTACGCCAGGCGTAAAATATCTTAGACTAGTGATGGTGAGCAGCACATCAAAGATTCAAGACATTTGCTACTGCGATCCGAACGTAACCTAAGTTTTTTTTAAAGAATTTAAACGTGTTTGAGCCATGCTGCAGCAATATTATCGTTGCAGCACGTATGTGTCGGCTGGACCGGAGAAGGACCACGCTCTCACAGAATACCACCTTAAAATAGCGGCTTAATGCTGCTGTGCTTCGTATGTTGAGTGTAGAGAACCGGAGACCTTTTATAATGAGTACAAGGTTATTTAAAAAAAAAAAAGATACTTCATCTTAGTCCTCAGGGGTGACAACACTGTGTGCAATCTGCATTTTAATTTTTAATCGAGGATAGATGTAAAAATAGACAGAGCATGTACAAAAATTCTGGTTTTACTAATGTTTGTATAGTTTATTATGAAACGGGATTGTTTGGCGCTGAATCGTCTGTGACGCTGAAGTATTAATACGTTTCCAATGCTTGTTGATTTTGGTTGCGTTGAAGTGTATATACCAAGTATACATACCGGCTGACTTTTTACTCTAAGGACAAAATAGGGTGTAATAGATGAATTTAGTAAATAAAAAAATACTTTACGCGTAACAAGTATGAATAATTTAGTAATGCCCTTGTCTTTTCTTGGACTGAACGCAAGGTAAAAAGCTTAAATTTCAAATTATTTGTTTTTAATTATATTGTATATTTCGATATTGTAAAAAAAATTAAAAATATCTATGCCGTAGGCCTTTACTTCGTCAACCTATTACTATTACACCATAGTTCTTTCATCAATATTAAAAAGTCAGTAGTTATATTTATATATTCCGGTTAACGGAGTTTGCATTTCTCCAAAATATTGTAATTTCTTGGATATAGTTGTTCTTATTTAGTTTTTCTCCCAATATTTTTCATCACCGCCAAGCGAGTAGTAAATCAGCGCATAAAGTTCGCAAAAAGTAAGTGCTGCTTATATTCATTGTCAATCAAGTTGTAAGTGCTGCTTATATCCATTGTCAATCAAGTTGTAAGTGCTGCTTATATAGGTATGCATTGTCAATCATCTTGATCAAAATTGGGTCCAGGAGACATTATTATTATTATAAAATATTTATTCTAATTTCATTTGAATATACATATTGATTGATTGATTGATAAAGAATCTAATTTATTTTCAAATAGCAAATCAAATGAACCACAAACAGATACCAATAACAAATATTAAATAAAAACCAATTTTACGGATTTTATCGCGTATATTAACTTATTTTACTTTCCCGACGTTTCAAGCACTTTACAGCACCCATGGTCACGGGGGGGACTGAGGTGTATGACGTCCCAATGTCATAGTTAACCACGGCTACCTCCAGATTAAAAATTATTAATTTTTGTTGTTTTGTTTTAATCTGGAGGTAGCCGTGGTTAACTATGACATTGGGACGTCATACACCTCAGTCCCCCCCGTGACCATGGGTGCTGTAAAGTGCTTGAAACGTCGGGAAAGTAAAATAAGTTAATATACGCGATAAAATCCGTAAAATTGGTTTTTATTTAAATGTGTAGTGTTCGCGTAAATATAAGAAATCATTAAACAAATATTAAGTTTTGATTTGAACGCTTCTATATAATCACTAGCAAATAAAACCGCGGTATGTTGAATTCAGTTGAATTGATGATTTTATTTAAACAAATAATTTTACGCCAAACTAGCTTTTGGAATATCAAATAAAAATCCATCAAATGATTGCAATTTATTAAGTTATTACTTATTAATCTTTGGTAAAATTTTAATTGCATATAATTCGTTTTAAATATTTTGGGCCAAAATACATCTTGGATGTGCAAGAGTTAGGCAAAGAAAAGCAGCACCAAACGTACTACATTTTGTTGCTTGGCTACCCACTTTTTTTTCACACAGTTTTGCGAAGTTCCATACTTTTCGCAATATTTAAGGAGGATGATATTATAACAATAAATCGTTAAGTTTCTTTTGATGTTGTTATGATAATATTTTGTAGCTCTCGTTATACAGATTCGGTCTATTAATAATAAACTTCAGAAACATTATAAAACTTTTACTTCCTTAATCTTTTAACCTTGCTACTGTTTATTTTATTTGCTGAACTGCTTATCTTAAATTTAGAAATTATTTATTTATTTACTTTATAAAATAATTCCATTCTTTATTACTTTTTCTTGCATCAGAAAAATTTAGTTTATGTTTTACGATATTTTTAAATTAATAAATTTAATTAATTATCCTATTATTCAGTCACATCACGCGGTTTTTCACATATAAATCACGTCTTACAAAAATACTCAAAATAAACTTGTCCATTGCGCACTTTTTTTCCTAGCCATATTTCAACTTTATAATATAAGATTTGATTACGACAACCTGACATATGAATGTTTCACGTGATTTTCTTTCCACGACCTATTTACTTTGTAAAATCTCTATTTATTTGCTAATAATGAGGTCCCGGGTTTGAATCCCAGGACAAAAATAGTTGTTGGGTTTTTCTGTCAAGAAATTTTCAGTAGCAGCTTGGAGGAGTGTTTCACACTGTTCCCATCTCTGGGCTGGGGCTCCCCAGTACCAGCTACTTCCACTTGAGCGCATTCAGCGCAGAGTGGCTCGAATCATCAACGATCCACTTCTTTCCGATTGGCTAGCCTCACTGGTACTGATACGCAATACAATACAATACGCAAAGAGATGTTGCATCTCTTTGCGTATTTTAGCGCATCTATCACGGGGAGTGCTTTGAAGAAAAGTGTAAGAAGTGTAAGAAAAAAAGTGAGAGTGCTTTGTGAATTGAAGCCCCCAAGGGTAGGACGCAAAATAGACCGCATCCCGTCCCAATCGGCTTACCTATAGTGCCAAACATGGCGGCAAGCTGCAGATCGCAACTGCGATGGGAGCGTGAGTGGCACCGTACTCCGGATCAGACAATGGTCCGAAGAGCCAAGAGGGGTATCAAGGGAGACCTGATATCTGTCCAGATGAGAGGTCAGCAGAAGTTCCAACAGAGAAGGTACATGATCCTCCACATCTGGGATTCAAGTCGGCGAAGGAGAACCAAGCCATTTAGCGTAGTGGGCGTTAAAATCATCGCGCAACACGATCTCTGCGGATGAGAACTGTTGTAGCACGGAGTCTGAAGCCATTTGGACATGGTCGTCGAGTCGGTCTATATCGGCATTACCGCTATGGGATCTATAGAGGCATCAATAGACGCAGGAATGGTCGTCCCTGTCCGTACTTTCATGACTACCCAGGTGGCGAAACGTACACACGTCAGAGAGGACAACGCAAACTCCAGCCCGGGGCACAAAGAAGTATTCTAATTTGTACCCCGGGTAGGAATGATACGAAATATCAGCCGGAGAGGACACCTGTGTCTCGGTTAGAAAGAGCAAGGCCGGCTTTGCCGTCTCCAGATGGTAGTGGACAACGTTACGGTTTGAATGAAGACCCCTGATATTGCAGAAATTCACGGAAAGCGTGGCAGGGGTTGCCTTTGTCTTATTGCTCCGCTTGCCCCGAGCAGGTTTCGTCTTGAGCGGAATTTCGCGCTCCCCAAAATACGAGGGGCAGTCTGAACACCTACGTTCAGAAAAAGTAAGGTGGCTTGGGCGTGAATGCTCAGCGAAAGATTCTCCAGGGATGCTCGCAATTCCGCTACCATGTTGATGGGGTTGGCCCTCCGACGATCATCACTCACCAGGCGAAACGCAGAAGTAAACTTCTACTTCACGCTGGTATTCTGTAGGTCATAGTGCCACCCCGGTTCTAGCTGGCCCATCCGTACGACGGCAATAGCTGCCGCGTAGCTCTACCATTGTTAAAATATGCCAGTGCTTCACTACTATCTGACCTGATGGTAAGTGGTGATGTAGCTGAAGATGGTAAAGCAATATTTACTATTTCTGACATGTATCATAGTAGGCCATAGAATACCTCATATGGGGGATATTTGCCATAATTGCCACGCCAGGCGAGCGGGTTGGCAACTGCAGTTTGTTATTATTTTGAGATGTTTTCTCAGAATACCAGCGTAAAATAGCAGTTTAATGCTGCTGTGTTTCGTATGGTAAGTGTAGAGAACCGGAGACCCTTTCTACTGGAAAAGAGGCATTCCATCTTAGTCCTCACGAGTGCCAACGCATCTGAATTTTGATTCGTAATCGAGGATAGATGCAGATGTCTATGGGCCACAGCAACCACTTACCATCAGGTGGACTGTGTGCTCGTTTGTCACCCTTATCCTATAAAAAAATGTTATCAGGAGATGCTGGTGGTTATCTCCTGTTGTATTTCCCTTTGTTAACTATTATGCCGCCACTACGCGGTAAATATCCACTACCTCATTATCAACCCGTGGGTGTTGTAAGAGGCGAGACAGGAAAATGAAACAGAAGATTTATTTCAATTAAAACTTTCTTCATATTAGAGACCATAAATCAAAATTAAACTAATGATGCATTATGTTTAGAATTTAACATTTTGGAGTATGCACAGGAATTGCAAGACTTAATTCCTACCTCGTCATTCATTTTTTTCTAAAATGCAAAAACAATATAGTCCACCATCTTAAACTGCAATTATTACAGTTATTATTTATAATTTTCTTGTTAAATTCAAGTTACGTTTCAATCGTATTTGAAAACAAAGATTGAAGACGCCTCTGCTAGTAACTGGAATTCTAGTCAATGCCTATACATACATTTTGTTTCTTGATACATTCGTACACCCAAGGGGCAAATAGTTTCAGTCGCAACATGATGTTACTACGTGTAACAAATGCGTATATGAGATTTTACAATCCTTGTAAACAACTGTTTCTTTACTTGGAGAATATATGTGTAGTGTTATTGCAGATTTCAGACGGAACAGTATGACGTAGTTTGAATAAGTTTTATTAATAATAATAATAAGTATTATTTATTATTATTATTATATTCAAATATACTATAAGTGCAATTATAATGTAATATTGAAATTAAAAGTACATAAAAATATGAAAAATAAATAATATATTTATAAAAATATCTATACAAATAAATAAAATTGAAGTGTCTCTTTGTAATGTTAAAATAACTGCATTTTACTAAATGCATATGAAAGTATATACGGTACCAATAACTAAAAAAAAACAATTTTTAAAATTTGTGTCTGTCTGTCTGTCTATCTCTTTATTCCGGCTAATCTCCGAAACGGCTGGACCGATTTTGATGGGACTTTCACTGCCAGATAGCTGATATTATAAGGAGTAATTTAAGATACTTTTCTATTAGAAAAAGAATTAGGGTTCCGCGCAAAAAAATTAAAACCCATAAAATCGTACTAAATTCCACGCGGGCGAAATCGCGAGGAACAGCTAGTATAAAATAAAAAAATAAAACATCCTGGAAAGTACCAGCAAGATATCAAGGGTGACTTTTTTGCAAAGAAATATGTTGCAAACATCATGGCAGCGATCACCTTATTCCCAAGGGTTAATTAGAAACATGTATTCATTAATATTATAATAATGCGCTCTATGCAGTCATTTGTCTTATAAAGTAAATTATAAAGGTGGGCATACACAGACTTTGTATGTTTTATGGAACTTTACGTAATTATATTTTACTTATACACTGGCCCATGATATAATTACTGGCTCTCTTCCTCTAAAGTCGTGAGCCGTGGTTGCTCAGATGGTTAGCGCTCGCTGTATGCTTCACAGTACTCGAGCGACCCGGGTTCCATCCCCGCCGGCACCAATGAAATTGTTAATTGCAATTTTAAGTGCTGATTTACCACGTGCTCAGCTATGAATGAAAACATCGTGAGGAAACCTGCTTGCCTGAGAAATAAGAAAAAAATATTTCGAAGACATGTGAAGTTCACCAACACGCATTGAGGCAGCGCGGCGGACATTTCCCTGCCCTAAAACCCTCTCAGAAATGAAAGGAGGCCTGTGCCCAGCAAGTGGGATGTAAATAACGACAGCTCCGTGGCACATTGGCTTAGCAATCAGTTGTTGCGCTGGGGGCCCCGGGCTCGAATCCCGCACGGTACAAGTATTTGTATGGCCTACAAATAATTTTTCCGGGTCTGGATGTTTGTCCTTGTGCAATTTATCTTTTTAAACTGCCTCCATGATACAGGAGAAAATCCATGTGTGGAGGTAACGTGTTTTTTTTTTAAAAAATAGGCTGCAACTTTACTTTTTACTTTACTTTCCTCTAAAGTCTATCTAAAGTCTATCTACTGATACTATGCTTAATAGTCACACAATTTAACAAGCAAGGCTTTTGGATTAAACAAGTTTTTACGGATTTTATAGCGTTAATTGTTTTTTAATATTTTGATATTCCCTTAGATTTGAGTGCACTGTGGAGCCCATGGTCATGGGTTTCGGATGGACTCCTTAAATACTGTGGCTTATCAAGGCTGCGTCATGAGTGAATAGGCTTTTGTTAAACCGCGTTTGCTTATTGAATCAAAAGCCTATTAACTCTTGCCTTGAAGGCACCTGCCGTGCAACCGAATCGAAAGGCACACCATATGCCAATTAATTCAACTCCTTTTTGTTACACTTTGTGAACGACAAAGCAAACCGTTTGTTTCGAATGTGTTTCGAAGTAAATTATATGAAATCTTCCATGTTGGTGACGTCTTTATTAACTTTATACAAATTTATTTAAAACCATACAACTAAAACATACAGAAAGAGTAACTTTTTAATAGAATAAGTGTGACAAACGAGCACACAGTCCACCTGACAGGAAGTGGACGCTGCGACCTATAGGCATCTACGTCTATCCTCAATAAAGAATCAAAATACAAATGCGTTGTCACCCCTGAGAACTAAGATGGAATGCCCCGTTTCCAGTGAAAGGGGTCTCAGGTTCTATACATACACCATATAAAACACAGCAGCATTAAGTTGTTATTTTACGCTAGTATTCAGTGAGAGCGTTGACCTTCCTCGGTCGATCGGACCCATTCATGCTACAACTATAGTAATATCGACAGGATGGCTCTACCACGAATTAATATATTATATTAGGGTGCGTACAGATCAAGTAACATGTTGTATAACTTTTGTTTTATGACACGTCCACATTATGTAACATTGTTTTTCAACATTGCAACATATAACAATGGCAAATGAGGCGGCCCTGGCTAGCTGCCGCCTTAGCTCCCACCACGGCCACCTCCACAAACAAGTTTTTACGGATTTTATAGCGTTGGTCATGGGTTTCGGATGGACTCCTTAAATACAGTGGCTTATCAAGGCTGCGTCATGAGTGATAGGCTTTTGTTAAACTGCGTTTGCTTATTGAATCAAGAGCCTATTTACTCTTGCCTTGAAGGCACCTACCTAGACCTAGTCCCGCTGACCGGTTTGCTCGCGGACCTAAATCCTTATGTCCGGGACGGGGGTTTGTTCGCGCTCAACGCTGTCAAGAATCGACGCCAGATGTCACTCGGCTCGGCGCGATACCGGTTTGACTTTCGGTCGTGCGAAAACCGCCCAAGGGCAGTCAGTCGTCCTTAGACAGTGCTCACGATTGGCACTCTGTCATTTAGTCGTCTTTAAGCGGTGCTGACGTGAGAACGCGGTCCATTCTGTTAGTTTTTATTTTATTTTTATTTTAATAAGGATAACAACAGCGTATATCACTAAATACAATTTTCAATTTCACTTCAAGTATGCCAATAACAGTCATCCACATATTAAATATAAAGGTAAGCCAGGTACAATTATAATAAATAAAAACAATGCAAATTAGACCAATTTAAAACAGCTTAATAAAATAACAGTAATAAAAATAAAAATTAAGTAATTTTAGGTTTACTAACGCTTACATATTAAGCCTTACTGATAAAATTGATATGCGATTTACTTCTCGAGTATTTTTTATTAATTTATTTATATAATGGCATATTATATTATATCTATCATACATATATATACATACATACACATACATACATATATATACATATTATATTATATCTATCATACATATACATATATACACATACATACACACACACATACACACACATACATATACATACATATTCTAAAATATTACATAGTTTACTTATTATTTAAATATAGATACCTACAGAAAGTGTTCTTCATAATGTACCCTACCTGCATCCTACGTAAATGGTTACAAATACAGGCAATTCAAACAACAGAAGCTGTGTTCAAAATGAATGCACGTACCTTGTTTTTAAAATCACTTTTACTGCCTATAAAGGGATCGATGGTATTAAATGTTTTGTTATAATTTGATAACAATCGTGTTAAGATACTATTTTTACCGTAAAGTGTGGAGTGACGAGGAATACAAAACATAGTTTCCTTGGTGATTCTAGTACGTTTTCTTTGCACATTAAACGTGACAGTATTCAGTAAATCCGGACAGTCAATACCTTCGCGTAAAATATCATATAGAAATCCCATATCTAACAGTCCTCGTCTTTCTTCGAGCGTAAGAAGGTTATAGTGTCGGCAGTCATCTAAATATGATGAGCTATTATGTTTAAATTTATAGTTCAGGTGTGAAATAAATTTACGTTGAATTCTTTCAATATTGTTAATGTAAATTTTAAAAAACGGTGACCAAACCTGGCATGCATACTCAAGAGTGGATCTTACATACGAAAAATAAACTATTTTAAGACTTAGTAATTCCGTAAATGGAAGACATGTGCGCATGACAAATCCAAGATTACGAAAAGATTTACTACATATACTATTGATATGATCTCGCATGGTCATGCCAGCATCAAAGAGTACGCCTAAATCTCGAACAACTGTGACCCTCTTAATTAAAATTCCATTAAAATTATAGGGAAATACTATTGGATTCAATTTCCTGGTGAAAGATATACACTGACATTTAGATATGCTTACATTTATGCCGTTAGCTACGTAAAAGTTATATAAAGAGGCAAGATCTTTTTGAATAGATTCGCAGTCTTCAATAGTACGAACACTGAGAAATATTTTCTTATCATCGGCGTACAGTAAGTGATGACAGTTACTTATAAATTTATGTATATCAAATATATATGCGTTGTAGAATAGGGGGCCAAGATGAGAGCCTTGAGGCACGCCAGATGGGATAGTAATAAAATCTGACCTGTATCCTCCGAGAATAACTGCCTGAGATCGATTCATTAGATAAGATTTTACCCATCTAAGCAGATCTCCATGAATTCCGAGCGCCTGGAGCTTTTGTAGCAAGACAACATAATTAACACGGTCAAAAGCTTTTTCGAAATCCGTGTATATCACGTCAACCTGACCACCGTTTTCCATATGATTGAGAACGTACTCAGTGAAGCAGGCAAGATTAGACGTGGTAGAGCGTCTCTTCAAGAAACCATGTTGAGAGTTAGGTATACCTTTTATAATAATTGGATAAATTTTATCAAATACTAGTTTTTCAAAAATTTTCGCAACAGTGCTAAGAATCGAAATTGGGCGGTAATTATCTATCTTAGATTTGGCGCCTTTTTTATGAATAGGAATTATATGCGCTCTTTTCCATAACAATGGAAAAACAGAATGTTGTAGAGAAAGTTTAAAAAGTAAAGAAATTGGGTAACTTAAGCTATCGGCGCAGGACTTCAAGAACACAGGAGGCACTCCATCATAACCAGCCCCTTTGTTTGAATCCAAGTGTTTAAGATACTTAAGAACAGCTTCCCGGGATATATTTATGCTAGAGATCTGATCTATGCTCATATCGGAATGGTTATGAAACTCACTTGATGGTAAAACAGAATCAGTAAATACGCTTTTGAAATAGTTATTAAATGCTGAGCAAATGTCCTGCCCATTAGAGTAATTCTTATTGTTAAAAGAGAAATTTTGAGGATAAGTGGATGTCCCTCTCTTTGACTTAACATATTTCCAAAAGTACTTAGGCGACGTTTTCAAATTTTTTTCAGTGTTACACGTGAAATGCTCGAAACATTTCTTTTGTATACGATGTTGTCTATCTCTAAGCAATTTAAACTCTTCATAATCACGAGGATTCTTCCATTTTTTCCATTTTTTATGGGCTTTAGATTTCTCCCGTAAAATTTTTATCAATGCAGTGCTGTACCAACATGGGTAATAATTATTACAAGAGGGTACAAGAGGAACAAATAGGACAAAGCATTCGTTTAATTTTTTATAAAAATTTTCTACAGCATGATCTACTGACGCGGTATTCAACAGCAACTCATTCCAATCAACCTTATTCAAAAATTCATTGATGATTGTGTAATTACATTTTCGGAAATTATACTTCGGTTGAGGTTTCTCTTTTAAAGGTTTGATGGAGAGATCAGTGACATCAACCGTGAATGGAGGATGAAAATCATCTAATCTGGAAAGAGGATCCGATTTTTTTATTTCTAAATATAAGTTTGAAAAACACAAGTCGAGGACATTATTACAACGATTTTGAATAAAATTAAATTGATTCATACCTAAAACGCTCAGATCCTCAGCCAAGGTATTAGCAGCTAATTGAACCTCAGATTTGCCTATCGGTATCAAAGACCAACCATCAGTGTTCCATGTTAAACAAGGCAAATTAAAATCACCAATAATCATAAAGAAGTCCGATTGTGACGTATGATAAAAACGCTCAAAACTGATTCTAAATTCATTAATATACTCAGCTAATTTAACTTCATCTGGTGGTATGTAAACTAGTATTATATTTAGGTTGTATTGTGAGCCGAGTAATCGGGCTGGCAAGCTGACACATATAGATTCAACTCGGAAAACAAGGGAACTCGGAATAATTAGGTGCGGCCCGTAAATATACGGTCTAGGATTTGTGACGCGCATTCCTACTGGAGAGCTTCCCGGGACTTATTAGGTCCGACTCAGAATCTGTATAAGTGCATTCGACAATATTAGCTAGTGCGGCCTCTGATATTCTAGAACTAACTGTTGCAACGCGAAACGGTAGTGACCTTTAATAAACTGTAAACTCCGTGTGCGTTTTGTGTGTTAACCTTATAACCAGTGATAGTTAGTGGCTTCTGTAAGTTAGTAAATCGTACGATAGAGTTAATTTACTGTCATCGTGAAGAAAGAGGAAAGTGACTGTGGACGCCTCGGAGGGCCCCTCAAGTTGGAGCGGTGTCGACGCTCGGGCTGCTACCGACGGCCAAGGTCTAGGTTCAATCACCATCAGTCACACCCAGATACACATCACGTCACTTATTTCCCTTTCACTACACAACCACATGTGACCTGACCGACTCCGGAGGGACCAGTCGCCTTGGATATAGGTAAGTAAGCTTCGCCTAATTCCTCTGCCGGTTGACTGGCCGTAGTATAGAACGCTCCCCCATATATTTAGTGTAATTAGAGAAATTCCACGTGGCCACATTAAGGCCCGACCTACGTCTGCTCGGGAAGTCTTCTGCTCATGGGCCCCAGAGGATTGGATCCTTTAAGGGAGCAGCCGTAGGCCGTAACAACAATACTGTACACATTAGAATAACAATGCAATATAACAATGTTATATGACATTGTCGTTTGTCGTTCTGCCGTTCAAGTTATATAACTTTTGTGTCACGTTATATAACTCATTTTATAACATTCAGCCTCCACATTACTGAAACATATTATATAACAACGTTTAATTATATATTATGTTATATAATGTGTACCCACCGTTATACTATAATAAACTGAACTTAACTCGAAATTAAGATAAAAATCTTAAATTATTGTGCGTACATAATAATAGGACAGACACGAATGGCATAGTCTGTAAATATTTCATACCTTACTATCAGAAACCAATCAATTGACTATGACGAGACTCGGGGGAAGAAAATGTACAAATTTTTTATTGTTTATACTATATGAAACTAGACAAAAAATTTATACTTTTATCTGTTTCAATCTATTATCTATTAATTATTGACTTTCTTTCCCATTTACATTTTGATAAAGCAATAAATAAATCAATTACGTCTCAACTGAAAGAGACATCTTTCAAAATTTAAATTGCCCAATTAATACTCATTTATATCCAACACGTCCTAAATTTGATTTAAAAAAAGTAGTCGAGTCGAAAGTAATGGATGGCGTCTTAAAAAATGCATCCCGTATTTTATTCTTAGGAGACATTCTGGCTCCATGTAATGTCGAAACTCTTGAAAGCCTTCGTCAGAAGCATCCTTCGGTCAATCTCTCTCAAGGTTTACCGCTGCCTCCCAAAACTTCTATGCAACTTTTACAAATTTCTGAAAAACACACTTTTGAAGCAACTATATCAATTTCGAATATCTCTCTAGCAGGGCTAGCATGGCAGGAGACAATTTATCCTAGGGGAAAGGACAAGATGTTTATCCCGTCGCTTAGTTTTATCCACCTTTCGAGCATGAGCACACCGGTGGATATAAAATCCACAGTAGATAAAATGGAGATAGACTTATCCTCGCAATTATTGCCATTATAAGAAAACTACAAAATACTTCAAAACTGATGTTTACTCTAAGTCACAAAATCATTATTTTTTATCCGTGCTCGTGATTTCGACTTCGACACATAAAAATAAAAGTTCACAAAATCACAAACTACGTAATAAGAATTATAGCGCAATTTTCGCTTTCGTCAAATAAAATTAAAACGGAGAGGTAAATATATTAAAATGAACGCCAAAAAGTAAATATACACATAAAATGTTGTAAAGTAACTATTGTTTTAAGAAAGCGAAATGTAAACTTAATTTTCTCTACAAATCTTTCTGTTTACAAATAATTGATACTATTTTATAACCTGTTCGTCTATATTTATCGCCAATTATTTATCAATTATTTTTTTTTTGTCATTCAGATCAAGAAGTAACAAAACACAGATTAATATGTTGGTCGACTTTATGTCGACTCACAACCATCTTGCAACTGAAGAGTTCACAGGGTCCTTAGGAACCAAAAGCGCAGATTCCTAGTGGCAAATTCTCAAGGAAATGCTAAAAGAGTATGGGCCAGACAGAACAATTAATCATTGGAAGCAGGTTAATCCATAACATATTGCATTTTCGTGGTAAATTCTGTAAGTACACAAAATTAAAATTATATACACTAATTTTGACGGCGAGAAAGTAGTAGGTATCTAAATATTCTGTTATTTGCAGACTTGGAAAGATTTAAAAAAGGGTGCGCGTACAGAGAATGCAGCGGCAGCTCGTGGACACAGCACCACGGGAATTTCAGTAATAGTACCGACTGCGTCCGAAGTGAGCACAAAAGTTTTAAACATTATTGGGTATGAGTCTTCTACTGGTATTGGGCCTGAAGAGTCTTCAATAGGCTAGGCAAATGTGTGTACTTATTTAGTTACAATATTTTGTCTTGTGTAACTTTGTCTTTGAAAGCATATAAAGCTTATGTTTCTAATTTTATAGCAGGAAATCATTGCAGCGTCGGAGGTAGAGCATGATACGCAATTAAATTTATTAAGACTTCCAGTACCCACCTACTTTGCAGACGAGTTGAAAAATATTCCACCAGCCCCTTCCACCAGCCATCCAGCCCCTTCCACAAGCCATCCAGCCCCTTTCACTAGCTATCCCACAGCCCAAAATAAACAAAATTTGATCAGTTTTTAAACCACGTTGATAAATTGTATAAATTAAACCCCCACATTGCTATTACTATTTTAAAGTATTGTCCTTGTACTGAGATTTACATACTTACTCTGCTCGATTCCAGTCTGGAAATGTTCCGCATTTTAAAAGATATTGATAATAGTCTTAAAATTGCTATAGAAAAAATTCTAAATTTAACTTTAAATACAACAGCCTGGGCTCAAGCTAGTTTACTTATAAAATTTGGTGGTATCGGTGTGAGAAATCTTTCTAGCGTTGCATTATCTGCTTTCCTTGCTTCCTTGCATATTGTGAGTGATTTATGTAACATAATTTTAAATAACAAAGTAGACCTGTGCTTTGCTACGAAGGCAGGGCTGACATGGTAAACGCTCTGTCCCGGCGAAAATGTTCCACTGGAAGTTAACCAACAAAAACAATGGGATATTCCGTTGGTACAGAGCGTGCAGAAAGATTTGTTTCATAATTTCCATAGTGACCAAGATAAGGCACGCCTTCTAGATGTTTCGACTAAGGAACCTAGTCACTGATTACACGCTTTACCATCAAGTAATCTCGGCACATTATTTGATGGGGAAAGCTTGCGCATCGCCATAGAGATCCGACTAGAAGCGGTGATTTGTCAACACCATCAATGTGGTAGCAGCGGCGTCAAGTTTAAGCTCCACGGACTTTCATGTAAGAAAAGTGCTGGTAGGTACGGCACGGCTCTTTGAACGATGCCATCCGAAGGGCTCTTGTCTCTATAAATGTTCCCTCGGTTTAGAGTCTTATGGAATATTTAGAGACGATGGCAAGAGACCCGACAGTATGACATTGGCCCCTTGGGAGAGAGATAAAGTCCTTGTGTGGGATGCTACTTTCGTGGACACTTTGGCGCCCTCTCATCTCAGGGATACCTTATTTAGAGCCGGGGCGGTATCAGAGGCTGCTGAACTGAGTAAGTGGCGCAAATATGAGTCTCTATGAGATGACTAGAGATTTGTGCCATTTGCTGTAGACTATGGGTCCGTGGGGTCAACGTCCAACTCCATCAGTGGCTGGTCCTTGCTGCTGGTGATAAGGAGCTGGTTCTTTTCTCGCTAAAAGGCTTAGTATAGCCATTCAGTGGGGAAACGCAGCCATCGTTCTTGGCACAATACCACGGGGAATAGGACTGTATGATAAATAAATTACTAGTTTTAGTTTTTTTATTATAGTTTTTAATATTGTATTTATTAAAATTTTGTATATTATGTTATGTTAATAAATGTTATTAAAATAAAAAAAAATATTATTTTTAGCGTCCATTTTTCTTTCACATTTTTCAAATGCAATTTAGGAATAGTTTTGAAAATATAACGTATTCCCGAAGTATTTCGGTCGCTAGTTTCAAATGTCCCGTGAAATGAAACACTACCGTTGCCAAAAAATTGTGTCCTTATCGCAGCAGCTGTTCGTAAAAATTTTAGGTATTTTACTATTTTTATGTATCACCGGTCATTTTTTACGAAAAGATTTCGCAAAAAGTAAAACTGGCACATCTTAGAAATATTTTATGCTTTAAGGTTTTACAAGAACGGTTGTTAATTCAAATACTTATTATCGGTATTTATACATTTCATTATTTAGGAATACCAGTTGTCCATGCAAGACGATTTGTTTGCGGGAACGTAGTAGTAGTAGATCGTGCATTTTTATAAGTATTGTACGCCTCATAACGCGAAGCGTTATAGGTGTGTTTTACTCTCGACAAGTCAAGGTCAAGCAATTTTGTGTTTTTAAAATGCTTCTTTCATAACCCTCTAATTAATCCATCTTATATTTTCTAAAGAATAATTTTATGTTGCTACTTTGAAAATGAAAACGGTTTGAATAAGATTTTACGTGGCCGTCGGATGTTGATTTTGTATGTGGTCACGATAACTCCCGAAAATATTAACGTATCGAGCCCGGGATTTTTTATAAGCTTCAGAATGACATCAACTGATTTCCTATTTCACATCAATAGCCTAGTACGCGTAGTTTGTTAATAAAATGATTTAAAACTTTTATAAGTTTTATTGCTATTAAAAATTTAAAGGAGCTATCATTTTTTTTTTGCATTTGATAGACAAAGGACAATTGTACCATGCACCTTATATCGATTTTATACTTTGTGTAGTCGATTTATTTTGGTAAACATTAATAATTTTTTTTTATTTTTTTTATATAGGTGTCTTTGTATAATTAATGATAAAGTACTTTGGCAAAAGCCCCTCGCAATGATCACAAGGTGATCATCATAACCCAGTGTGTCAATGCGAAGGTCTGCCATCTTGTACAATAATTGGTCAACCGTAAGAGACAAAGGGGGGGTGACAAAACACCACCTTGTGGTCAGCCTCTTGAAGTTGCAATGACAATCGAAGTTTAAAACAGATCTGTTTTTACTTTTCTGTTTGAGAGCATTGACTTCACCCACCTGATGGTTGTGGAGTCAACATTTTTAGATGTCAGGCCCCCAACCAGCAGTGATGTAGGGCTACTGTCGATGGTACCTTCAATGTCTAGAAAGGCACAAAGAGCTATTTCTTTATCCTCCAGAGGTTTTTCGCCCTATTGAATTGTTTCCTGGTCTTTTCCCTAAGCTGCTTTGGCTTAGTTTTCCACCAGGGAACTTTTCGTGTTGAGGTCTTGTTTTGACGGGCAACTGTCTTCGAAGGCTTCACGGATACCTACGGTTACCGTCTCTGCTGCTAACTTTAGACCTTCAATCGTTTTTATGCTTTTAGGAAACGTTTCCAAATTCTTCCTTATGCTATTTCTGTAGATATCCCAGGTGGACACTTTTGGACCCCTAAAAGCAACAGTTTCATATGTTGGTGATAAACTTATCACAAACTTAATGTGTCTGTGATCAGACATCGAGTTTTCACTACTAACATGCTAGTCAGTAATCCGCCTGGATATGTTATTTATAGCAAAGACTATATCTATTACTTACTGCCTAGCACGCGTTACAAAGCTTGGTATATAAGACACCTTTTTTTTTTTTTTTTTTTTGCGGATGGAAAATCATCTAATGACGCCTTTCGCTGTGGGTGGAGCGGAAGGGAGTGTCAGACTTTTACTGACTAAAAACCATCCGTGTTCCTTCAGTGCCCTTACGTTCCGGAGCCGCGGTATCTCTTTCGAACAGCCCGCAGCCATATAAGACTCCCTAAGTTTAGGCTTACCAATCGATTGAATATGAGAAAGTCAAAAAGTATCTCACCTCTTTCGTTCATGTTCGTGCTTCCCCATGCTGTGTGGTAAGCATTATCATCGCATCCCGCCACAAGTTCGGCGTTGTGCTTACGGGCGAACTTCACCACTAGCTCTAACTCAATGGCAGGATCTGAGTTCTCTTTTGGAAGGTATGCTGAGCAAATGATTACTCAACAGTCGGAAGGCATTCAATGAATGGGCGGCAGTAGGAGTCCATAAGAGCAGCAAAGGTTATATATATGATCTTTACCATGAAAGGTCTTACAATACTAGCGTCGAATTTAGGGAATCCACACCACAACCAAGTTTTTGCATTGGAGTAACAAAATTAAGACGGATTCTAATAAAATTAAAATGACGTGGAGTATAATTTATAGCGCAACTGGTAAGATCGATTCTCGCAATTCAAACTACCAGTTAAGTTTTAACAACAATATTTCACCACTAAGTCACTGAATTCTTCTCCTGCTATCGCCAGATCATTAATTAAACAAAATGTAAATGCATATACAAATAATTTTAAATTTCATAAAATATCATCAAAAGATATTGTAAAATATTTTAAAACTATTGATATTGAGAAAACTGCAGATCTGTGGGGGATTTCCATTAAAGTTATTGCGTCTATAATAGATAAAATCTGGTGTTTCCTGATTTAATGAATCATAGTAAAGAGATACCTTTATTTAAATCTGGTAGTAAGTTAGACCCCGTCAATTTTAGATCTGTTGCTGTACTACCAACCCTTTTTTTTTTTTGCGGATGGAAAATCATCAAATGACACCTTTCGCTCTGGGTGGAGCGGAAGGGAGTGTCAGACTTTTACTGACTAAAAACCATCCGTGTTCCTTCAGTGCCCTTACGTTCCGGAGCCGCGGTATCTCTTTAGAACAGCCCGCAGCCCCGGCAGGCGTCGGCCCTTGCGGGCCCCTTCACGCTGCTGACAGCTCTTTGAGGGGCGCGTGGAACAAAACGCGCCGTCGACACAGCCTGTCGTCGTTAGACGGACGGACGGCGAGCTACCCATTGCTCGCCGTCCACAGGCCCGCGCCTACGGTGGCCGGGGGCCACGACGTAGCCCCCGACGCCCGGGGCGTCTCCCGCGGCGGCCGGGAAGGAAAGCTGCTGCTCTCTCCTTCTCCCGCTCCGCCACCTCCTTCGCTAGCATCACTGCTTCGCAGAAGGTGGTGACGGCATCCCATTCCGTCTCGCTCCGGACCATGGCTACGACCAGGGCCGGACGCGAGAGGTCGCCGCCGCCTATCGCCGCTACGAGGACACGGCGGTGCTCCGCCCAGGCAGGGCACACCTCCACGGTGTGCTCCACCGTGTCCTCCGGTCCTCGCAGTGGGAGCACCCGGGCGTTTCCTCCCGCCCGATTTGGTGCAGGAACCTCCCGAACACACCGTGTCCGGTGAGGACCTGCGTCAGGCGGAAGGTGAGGACGCCGTGGCGTCTCTCAAGCCATTCCTCAAAGAGGGGTCTTATCGCCGCTATAGTGGCGTGCCCAGCACGGGGTTGTAACAGTCGCTCTCTCCATGTCGCCATGAGATCATGCCGGAAGTCTGTCCTCTGCACGACAACTTGCCGCGGCAGCGGGGTTTCCCCTCGGCATAGTGCCTCCGCGCGCCATTCGTGCAGGCGCGCGAGGACTATCGCCTCCAGATCCCATGGCGGCAATCCGGCAAGGAGGCACGCTGCCTCGCGGGAGATCGTGCGGTAGCCGCGAACCATTCTAACGGCAACCACCTTTTGGGGCGCGTTCAGGTGGTGGACATCAAGCCGCGCCAAACCATGCGCCCACACCGGGGCCCCGTAAAGGGCCATGGACCGCACAATCCCCGCGTAGAGCCTCCGGCAGGAGGCGTTTGGCCCCCCCAGGTTCGGCA
Organism: Parnassius mnemosyne; assembly: GCA_963668995.1. Classification (NCBI taxonomy): domain Eukaryota; kingdom Metazoa; phylum Arthropoda; class Insecta; order Lepidoptera; family Papilionidae; genus Parnassius; species Parnassius mnemosyne. The sequence goes on along the minus strand of CAVLGL010000035.1, from coordinate 11,935,774 downwards.
GGAGCCGCCTGAAGGCAGCCCCGGTCCGTTCCAGTTTGGGAGCCAAACGTCGGAAGTGCTCAACGAAGCGTAGCAAACTACGCTGACGCCGGTAGGGAGGTCGGCGCGCAGCACCCAGTCGTAACCGATGTTCCACAGGGGCGGCCCCAGAACCGAACCCTGTGGGACACCGCACGACATCTCTCGCCGGTTCCACTCACCGTTGCGACCGGGGTAGATGACGGCCCTATCCGTCAGATAGTCCCCGACTATACGACGGAGATAGGTCGGCACCCGGTAATACCGGAGTGCCTCCCTAATGCAGCTCCAGGGCATGGAGTTGAAGGCGTTGGCGATGTCGAGAGACACCGCCAAAATAACCCCCCCCCCTGGCCACTGCATCCCCCGTCGTGAGGGCTCACACGCGCATGATGGCGTCCACCGTAGAGCGCCTCTTGCGGAAACCAAACTGGTGTTCCGCAAGATTCGGCCCCGTCCCCGCAAGGTGCTCGGCGAGGCGGTTTGCAATGACTCTTTCAAAGAGCTTGCCCACCTCGTCAAGCAGCACCACGGGCCGGTATGCGGACGGAGAGTCCGCAGGGCGCCCCGGCTTCCGAATGAGGACCAGCTTCCCCGTCTTCCAACGAAGCGGGAATTGGCCTCTCTCCAAGCATGCGCTTAGGAGCCCCTCCAGTCGGGGCCCGAGAGCCTCCGAGGCCAGGACCCAGGCTTTGCTAGGCAAGCCATCGGGTCCTGGGGCGGTATTCCTGGCCTTGAGCCTACGTACCGCCACTCTCAGGTCTACCCCGGTCCCTTCCGGGATGCCGTCGTCGTCGTCCTGGTGGTCCGCTTCCGGCACCGCAGGTGGCGGAGCCATAGGCGGGGGCGGATGTTCCCCTCGCGTAGGAAACAGAGCGCTCACCACGTCCTCCACGAGCTGAGGCCGGAGACTCTACGTCAGCGGGGGGGCCCAGGTGCGGAGTTTATCCCGCACCATCTTGTAAGGGCGCCCCCACGGATCTCTGTCGAGAGTCTCCAGCATCTCCTCACGGGCCCGATCCCGGGCCCGCATGACAGCCTCCCGGAGGGCGGTCTTCGCCGCTCTGTATCCCTCGTACAGCTCCGCCTCAATGGCTGCCGCATTCGGTGGACGAATGCGGAGCCTGCGATGCCTGGTGTACAGGTGCCGCGCGGCGACACACGCCTCGCGCAGAGACGTCAGCTCACGCGACCACCAATACACCTGACGCCGGGCGCTTCCTGGCCGGACGCGGGGCATTGCCACGTCACATATCTCAGACATGGCCTCCTGGAACCACCCTGCCTCATCATTGACGTCGGCAGGCCTATCCGGTGATGACACCCAGGCCTGCACGATCGAGGCTTCCAGGAGGAGCTCCCGGTCCAGCTGCTTCAGCGCCCAACGCGGACCACTCGGGGCCTGTTGGACTGGCGCGCTCGAGGGCTGGGTGGAGACGTCAAACCGGATGTACCGGTGGTCGGAGTAGGTCTCCACCCCCTCCATGACTCGCCAGTCAATGGCACGCGGCGACAGAGCGGGGCTAGCGAACGAAATGTCCACCACCGACTCGCCCCGCATCCGCACACACGTGGGGACAGAACCCCGATTTAGGACGACCAGGCCTGTCTCCAGAGCCCAGTCTTCCACCATCCTACCCCGCACATCTGTACGACGAGAACCCCAAGCCAAGTTCATGGCATTGAAGTCCCCGAGGACAAGCACGGGGAGGGGATAGCTTCCGACGACGACTGCTCTCAGCTCTGCAAGAGAGTTGTGGAACTCGGCGAGAGATCGGTTCGGGGAGAAGTACACCCCCACAACGACGAACTCCCCGAACCGTGCTGCTACGCACCCCTGACCCCTCCTGACACCTTCAAGGGTCGGGGTACCGGCGGCGGCCGAAGAAATGATGGCCACTGAGCCGTTAAGGTCCGCCACCCAGTCCATCCTAGGCCAGACAAAATACGGCTCAGCGACCACAGCGATGTTAATCGACCACTGCGCTATGCTCTGGAGCAACAGATCCTGAGCGCAGGCGCAGTGGTTGATATTCGCCTGGAGGAAGCTTAATGGGGCCGTTATAGGCATTCCATTTCAGCTTCCTCCACGGGGCGCCCCTCTGCAGGCGTCGGTGTCGCGGCGGCGGCGGCGGCGACAGTGACAACGGCGGCGGCGGCAGTTGCAGCTGCGGCGGTGGCCATAGAGGGGGTGGCGGCGGAGGAGGGCCCTCCCCTACCCGCGGCCTTGGCCTTGGCGGGTGACACGCAGGCCCTGCTTCCGGCCCAGTGATCGGCTGGCTTGCCGGTCGCCGCACATGCATCACAGTGCGGCGTGGCGCAGCAGGTCGCCGATATGTGTCCGGGCTGACAGCAGCGGAAGCAGAGGCCACTGCGGTCAACCTCCGAGGCGCATTTCACTGATACGTGATGCCCCACGAGACAGCGGTAGCACCTCAGAGGTCTGGGCTCCAGCAGCTTAACCTGCGCTGAGACCCAGCCCACCAGAAGCCTTCGGCCCTCCACTATGGTTTTGGCCGCCGTAACAGGGCAGCACACCGTGGCGGCATGCATACCCCGTTGATCCGGACGTATGGCGCCTGACCTGATCTGGTCAGTAGTGCACCCCCCGGACCTGGCGACGGCGGCCACCAACTCCTCCTCCGATACCGAGTCGTCCAGACCCATGATGCGCAGGTCTGCGCATCTGACGGGCCTGGACACTCGGGCCTCGTCCGCGTTCAGGGACGCTCTGAGCTTCGCAGCCAGAGCGTCCGCAGTCGCGCCACTGGATTCCCCGGGGATTTCCAGCATACGGGCCCCCGTCTGGGTGACTTTGAGCCGGAGGCCCCCAGTGATCCCGAGCTCCCCGAGATCCACCGCCTCTTTCGCCTTCGTGAGCAGATCGCGGTAGGTAACGCCCTTCTTTTCCGCGTCCGGCTGTAGTGTAATCACTACAGCTGCGGTCTTCGGGGCGCGGAGCCTAGTCGCGATCTTGCGCGCCCTGAACTGGCGCTGCCGCTCCTGCTCTTTGGCCTTTTTGGCTGCCTTCTTCCCCTTCTGTTTGTCCCCGACCACCTGCCAACCGGCTTCTGCCGCAGGAGTTGTAGGGAGCTGGGGGGGCGTTGGCGGCGGCGGCGGCTGGCTTGCCGCTGGCGCTGGCCCATTCGCCGCAGGCACTGAGGCTGGCGCAGCCATCACCTGTGCTGCCGCCTTGCCCTTTTTCGCCTTCGCCTTGCCTCTCTTTCCCGTCGCCGGCTTAGCCGGAGCCGGTTCAGCCGGTATCGGTTTTGCCGGAGCCGGCTTTTCAGGGGGGGAGGGGCAACTGCAGCCCCACCCGAGGGCTGGCTGGACGGCCCCGGCCTGGATGCGGCAGCCGTGGCCGTCGCGTAAGAAGCCGTTGCCGGCCTCGCCGCCGTCTTGTTTGCCCCTAGGAGGGGGCGCAGGACGATGCCCTCCAGCACGGAGAACCGGTGCTGGAAGGCAGCCAGCTCCTGCCGGACCAGGTTCAGAACCTGGTTCTCCACCGGCACGGGCTGGCTTGGGCGCTGCGTCTGGGGTGCCGCGCGAGAGGCAGGCTCATGTAGACTGGCCAGGTCTGCGCGGAGCTTCTCATTCTCCTTCTGGAGAGTCTCCATGGCGGACGTCAGGCGGGCCACGTCCGCTCGCAGCTTCGCCACCTCGTCCGCATTAGGCCCAGCCCCAGCAAAGTTGGCCTCCGCAGCCGCCATGATGGAGGCGGAGGCCGCGGGAATGGCCTTGAATTTTGAGGAGGACTTTTGCTTGTTGGCCACGACCTTCATCGCGGCCTCCACCTCCTTTACGAATCTGGCCTTACGCTCCACCTCGGAGCCGCCAGTCGCATCTGTTTCTTCGCTTGATTCCCGAGCCGTATCGTCCGGTTGGCGCCCCTCCTCGGCAAGCTTTGCCGCTCGTTCGGCCCTCTGATTGGTAGAGAGCTCCCTCCTCTTGCCTCTCAGCCCGCCCCGCCTGTTGGTGGGGATTTTCCGGGCCGAAACCTCCTCTTCACCGGATGCCGCCCCTGGTCGCCATCCCGCCTGGACCGCTTGCGGAAGGACTTGCTGGTCTCCGCGGTCCCAGGCTCCACTTGTCGGGAGCTCTCTGAGCCTCCCTCGCTGCTCGATGCGGCATCGGACTCTGTCCCCGCATCGTTCCTCCTCTCCTCTACGTTGCCGTTGCCGGCGGTTTTGTTTTTTTGTTTGTTTTCGTTTTCCATTTTTTGTACCCACGAGTATGGGGGAATTAAAGGTCCACCTTGGCAGAGACCCCTTACCAAGGTAAGCAGTTTTAGAGGATTTATTACTCGCCAGGGGGTCTGCAGGTACCCTGGCGAGGAGCGCACTAACGACTGATTTGTTCATAGAACCCCGTCAGCCATCCATCCCCTCGCGGTGCGTCGCCGCTTGAGATTCGGGGTAACTTTTTATAGAGGTTTTCTCCCTCGCGGTCCGGGCGGTTAAGCCAAGACCCTCGGTCCCTATTAAAGCCGCGAGACGTGATCCACGACACTTCGATACTGGGATTACGAGACCGGCGGTGACAGCAAAGGATGAATCCTTCACTGTCTGCCCGGAGGCAGGGTAAGTGCACACCGAGCCCGCCCTCACTCCTCTGCTATGCCCTCTGCTGATCAGAGGGTCACGCAGTGGAACGCACCGTTGGTCCGGGACGGACCCCCCCATGTCAGAATAATTAGCCGCGGCAGTACCATTCCCCAAGGAGTAAGAATTTCTTCTCATTTCTCGAGGAAGATTACTGCCGCGCCCAGGGTGCACCGGCCCAGTATCTGCTCTTCCCTCCAGACGTATCGAGAGGGACCCGCAACTACCAGGCACACGTGGAGGACTTCTGACTTCGCACCCCGTACTACCAACCCTTAGTAAGATTTTTGAAAAAAAATATTCTTGACCAAATGTTAAATTTCTTTAATATAAATAATTTACTTCATAAAAATCAATTTGGTTTTACAAGGGGTCGCTCGACAACTGATTAAGGTGTTGAGTTTATTAAATATATCTTTAATGCATGGGAGAATTTCCAGGATGTTTGGGTATATTCTGGCCTCCATCCAAGGCCTTCGATCGTGTTCACCATGAAACATTAATCAGGATAATTTAACACTACGGTATAAGAAGAGATGCTTTTAAATTAATTATTTCATATTTAAGTGATAGAACGCAAAAAGTTGTCATTAACAGTATTAACTCTTCCTGGTCGATGGTACAATTGGGCATGCTTGAAGGCTCAATTATCGGCCCCTTTCTGTTTCTTGTATACATTAATGACCTTACATGGTAGGGGATAACCATGATATAGTATTATTTGCTGATGACACTTCTTAAATTTTCAAATTAAGATGACCATACTAAAATATGACGAAGTAAATAATGCTATAACTAAATTAGTAAGTTGGTTTAAAGAGGTTTTTTTTTCGAACCAGTATTAATTAATCAAAAGAGAGACTTTCAATAAGTATTATATATAATCTATATTAAATAAAAAAAGTTTCTGTTTCTGTTACTCTGGCCCCTGTGCATCCCTTAACATTTATAAAGCGTGTAACCAAGTCATCATTGCAATACTCTGGAACAACTAAAAGGTCAATATCTTTATTGTAGATTATACAAGCTTTGGGTCTACTGCCTTTAGTATTGAATAAGATCTTACCGGCAGCCGACAATCCCAGGACTTGACTATTGGCCCTCAAGGCTCTACGTATGAGAGCGAGGTCGATGTTGTCCTCGGCGAATCAAACCTCCACTACGGCAGAATCAGCTGCTGCATGGTGAAGATTTGCCTGGAAGGCCCTCGTCTTACCCATGAGGTTTGTCATTTATAGGCGTGGGGGGGGGGTCGGGGGTCGTTTTCGCCTGCTTAGGACGAAGACGTTCTTTACTAGCACTCTTGATGCCCGTCGTATCTTTTGGCTTCCCCTTACCCTTGACCGACACAAGCGCAGGCCCTCGTACCGAGGCGAAATCAGCGCCTTGAGTCTCAGTCACTCTCGCTGATGACGTTCCAGCCTTATCCCTGGAGGTGGAGAGCTGGGGGCATTGGAGTTGAGGTGGTTCAGGCTCCGTTGCCACGTCAGAGCTTCCCCTGATCTTAAAAGTTATCATCTTAAAGCCAAGGACGACGCAGCCGCCGCCGCCTGGAGAGTTTTCGCCGATGGGTCGTCCAGAGAAAAGGTTACTAGGAACCCATTCTCCTCAACCCTACGGTAGTGGATTTTCCATACCTCGGTATGGAGCTCTTCATTTTGTTCCCTCAACAGCACAGCCGCCTCCCGTGGAGATTCAGCTTCGCTGCGGGTCAGAAAGATAATACCCAGCTGAGGCTTTAGCAGTTCGCTCTCGGATATTATCTAGAGTTCTGCCTCCGGCCATTGTTGCAGTTTTTTGATCTCACCCACAATCCAGTCCCGGCTTGCCTTATTCAGGCACGTTACCAGAATGCAACCCGGTTTGTGGGTGAAACCCGAAAATTTTGGTCCCATTACCAGCTGCGCGCCACAGACCGTCTTTTGCCTGCGTAGTGCCCAATGGCCCAGCCGCATCTGCTCCACGCTCATAGGATTTGAATTGGGAATTTCTACACGCGTGGATCCAGCTACGGCACTGAAGCTGAGCTTCTTCTCCTCCGTTGCCAGCTTCACAAATTTCCTGGTCTGGTTTTTAGGGGACTCCTCAGCCCGACTGCGTTTTTTCACCTTCGGAACTAGGGGAAGTTTGGGCAGAGGAATTTCGTCCCAGGGCTTCTGGCAGAGAGAGAGAGAGGGCCACTTCGTCTCCTATCTCATCTGCAATCAGCCTTCGGTACCTCTTTCATGCTGCCCCACTAAGCTTGTAATGCCTAGTGAACTTTTTCCTTTTCCCTCCTTGGTTCTTTTCCGACTGTAGTTTGACTGCAGACGTGCCCTCTACTTCTCGGCTAGTCCTAGGTTGGTGCGTAAGATTGTAGGGTGTTAATGAGGCTAAAATAGCCTCTTCGAGACCAACAGTCAGTTCCGATAAAGGAGAGTTTGTTATACCCAAATGTCGAACTTCGTTCATTTTGGTCCCACGATTAGCTAGGGAAAAATTCGGTCACCCCCGGCAGAGCCCCGCATGCCAGGGTAAGGGCTAAAATACTACCCGAATCGCCCTGATCTCGGGTAGGCACCGTTTTGAACTGGAATCGCCCCCCCCCCCCTGCCTCCAGCCACGCATCCATGGGCACGGTAAGCTTAAAACCTTGGATTGGGTTAAGATAGGGAAAAAGGGGGGGGGGGATAAAAAGAAAAGAATGGTGTTCACATATCTGACGAATATTTTTCATAATATACCCACTCGTGCTGCTACTATAATAACACAGGCCAATGCGCAAAAATACTTTTTTGTATGTGAACCTGGCCAGCTATAATTTATTTTGAAGATACGATTATATCCAAGTAAAAATATACATTTTTCGTTTTTAAAAATCCCTCCATATTTTTAACGAGCGAAACTGAAATATCATTTAAACGTAGAGATAATATAATCTTCGGAAAAATCAATCTCCTTCGGGATCAATTTGTTTAATATGGGACAAATTGTTTGATAGACTACAAAATAAATGGCATGCCATTAAAAACATAACTTGTAAAAAAACCCAAGTCTCGCAATTCAGTTTTACCGTAAAAAGTTTTGAGATCCATGTAATACCAAGTCGGTTAATTTATTCAGTCCCTACTTAAGGGTCCTTCTCTCTTACGTTATTACGTAATTAGCTAACCTAACAACATCTTATAGTGACCACATCAATACTAAAAACCTTTTATATTTTAAATAAATAAATTGACTTGGCAATCACACTAAACAATCTAATTTAATATAATATGTATTACTTGAGAGATTCATTGTGTTTTCATGCGATGGATTACAAAGTTATTTATGCAGTTGGCGTATCTCGAAAACTGAATCGAAATTGCAAAATATTTTAATTTTTCCTTGATTTATATATTAAATAATAATTGTATTCCAAACTTGAAGCTTTTATGTCTGCTAGAAGTACCTTAGAGTTTTGATGATCGGTCAGTCAGTGAGTGACAAAATTAAGAAACTTTGACTAGTTATATTTCTTAAACTACTGGTGCAAATTTAATGAAATGTGAAATATACCGAGTTTATACAATGCCTACTTGGGTACTCAATTCAGGCTTCTAGTTTTATCCACAACGAAGTTATAGGGTTTCGAAAATGGTCGTGCCGCTTTTTTGCTCGACTCGACGGGGGCACTGCCGTGCCCCCATATTTATGAAATGCCATTCTAAAGCAACTGCACGATCGACGAACTTTCAGAGACGAAGAAAGAAGTGGTTGCCCGTAGACAGCTGTTACGGAAGGAAACATGCTAGCAGTGAAAAACTTTATTGAAGAGAATAGGCGAAGTACCTTTAAAGAGATAAAAGAATAGGCAAAGTATGTATAAACAGATTCAACACATACAATGCACATACTGATTCGATTGAAGTTCGTTTACAAAATTTTACACGAAAACCTTTTAGTGAAGAAAATAGTTTTGCAATGGGTGCCGCACAAACTCATCAATGCTCAGAAACAGGTCTGCATGAAATGGTGCCAGGACATGATTACTTAATTTAAAGCAGACTCGCCGTTATAGATTAATAATCTAGGATGTATCAAAATAGTTCAGAAATGAAGCGCCGGTCGACGGATTAGCAGTTTCAAAATGATCCAATGTTTATGAAGTGTAGAGATCAAGAAGCACAGGGAAGATTTTAACGCTACTTTCTTATACTTAGACGAGGTTTCTTCACGAAACTAAAGTAGCGTCAATGTCAAATGGTATATTACCAAACATTTTCCAGAAATGCCAACTGCTGTGAGAAAAAAGTGGCCGAAAACTGGGCTCCGCAGGCTAGCTACTGTCTTACCGAGGTATTACATTCGCGCTCTTTTCGCTCAAACCGAGGGACTTCATGGACACACCGGTTAAGCTTTTGGGCTGCGTTACAGCCCTGATTTTGTATCGTGTGACTTTTCTTCTTCCCTAAAATAAAAACATCTGCTGGAAACGAGTTATTAACCCCAGAAGATGCGCCAGCAATGTGCAAGTAGGCTATAGAAGAGTTGTCTGAAGCGAACAAGAAAAATGTTTCGAAATTGGTTCAGACGCATGAAACTTTGTAATGATCTTTGAAATGATTTAATAATAATAAGATAGGACAAGAACTAGAATTTTCTTATCGTAAAACTTTCTGAGAGTGACTCACGTGAAACTGCAGCGTATCTTTACCACAAATGTCGTGAGAAGCGATTACGTGAAATGTCAGAAAGGCTGCATGGCTTCCGAGAGGTGGTAACGTATCCTTATTGTGTGTAGTATTTTATGTCATTAACGTCAGACATGAAATACTCCGACCGGTGGCGGAGAACTGCTTCTGATAATGCCCATGCGTCTGCCAAACATTGTTATCATGTTGAATCCTCCGTACGGACTTTAACGAGCTGATGAAGATGTACCAATAATAAAAAGTTTCTAAATGCACTGTTACTTATTAACCGTAAGTATAAAACTATTTTAAAATATACTCTTTCACACTCTGTTAGAAAGGTTTTTTTTATCTTTTAAACTGAAGTAATAATCGAACTTACAGTGCACCTGATACCTGATGGTAAGTGCTACTGCAGTCAATGGACACCTGCATGTAACTTGTAACAAAGATTGCTTCAGATGCGTTGTCACTACTTAGGAATAAAATGGAAAGCCTCACAAGATGCTGGCTCTCTATACCCTACAGATTAAACTCTTTAAACACTGCAGTTCTATTGTGCAAGCACTGTTATTTAGCGGTAGAAATAGGTAGAGGGATTGAGATGAACTCATAGGCAGAATTGGGGTCCTACCACCTAGTAAAAGAAAAAAGAAAGAATGAAATTTTGTTTATTCCTTTGCCACAATTACTTTTTTTAAAAACTTAATAACAAAATAATATCCTTAAAAAAGCTCACACTGGGTAGCACCAACGAAAAGTCTACCGACTCAGCATAATGCTGCAGTAACTCAGCAGCCGCAGCGCTAATATACTGCCGGAGCTACATAAGGCAACTCGCGAGCAAACGCTGGACATTATTATTTAATACAATCACGTCAAAGTTATATATATATTTCTTTAACTTTAATATATTTTTTTAATTTATCGTATAACGTATTCATAATCAACAATTAAATATCTTCGTCACAAAATTGTAACATAATATTTTTATTATTTCAGAGGATTGTTTACATTAAATTACACTTTGCTACTTTCTAATATAATATATAATGTACTCGGTGACGCTACATGTTAGGAATAGCGTTGAAATAAAATTTGTTCAAGAACGTTACCGAAATAAGTGATAGTTACTTTAAATTCAAGTGGTGCGAAGTTCTCTAAAACGTTTCCACCTTTCTGTGTATAAATTTTTTAAAAGTAATTCATTTGAACAAAAAGCGCCAAGTTCGGAAACTTTTATCGTGCTATTATAAAAATAGTGTACTCGTAATAATCAATTATAAGTGCAAGAACAATTTCATCTACAGATAGCGTTGATAAAATACGTAGTGTTTTTAAATTATGCCTGACAGTATATTTATGAAAATTTAATGTATGTGAAGAAGAAAAAGGTTTTATTAACATTAGTGATGAACATTCTGTAAATATTAGAAACAAGCTACTATAGTACCAGTTATTTGACCTCAAAGAAAAAAATTGTCTTTATAGGTTAATATATAAGCTTTAATAACAAAGTCCTAGAAAGTATGCTGGACCTATATATCAAAAAGTTACAAAATTTTACAAGGAAAAAATAGTTTAATAAGAGTAATAATACTACTAAGGCAAACAGATAATTACCCCTGGGAATGAGGTGATCGCTACCATGCTGTTTGTAATTGTTTTCATTTTAAATTGTACAAAATATTTCAATGTAGACCTAGATATTTTTTCCGAACCAGGGATTAAAGCATAAATTACTTAATAAGTATCCTTGTTACCTATAATTATCCGTCATACTCGTACTATATTGCATCCGTGCCATTAGACACAAACAAAGAAATTTTCATAATATATAAACTATTTGACAACTGTTAGATTTAAAAAAGTAACGCAATATTAGATATTAACAAAAGCCTATTTACTGGACAGTTTTTTGTTACGCATTGTAACGCTCTCCCCCCCCCCTTTTCTTCTATATATACTTATACTTGTATTTCTTTAGAATCTATATCTATAAGATGTATAAATATATCTTATTTACGTGACCAGTATATTAATCATACATTGATCTTTCTAAAGGTTTAAATATAGGCCGTTTAATAAATTTATGGCGTGATCGTCTTAGTTAGGACCCTTATTTACGTTGTGTTGTAACTCAGTTCTTTTAGGTGTATCTTGGAAAAATGAATATTCACGAGAGCAATCCAAAGCTGTTGGTAGCGTCTTTTAAGCTAAAGAACCCCGTTCACGAAGACAGAGCTCAAAAAGGTTAAGGACAATAAATTGTCCCTATTCCACTTGTATCTGATTCACAACAGTCAATTCCTTATTAATTAATCCCTTCCCGCTTGAAAAAGACTCACAATATTTATATCAACTACCAGATACAAGGGCTTCGCCCTCCCACATTTAAAAAAAATGTGGAGGAGGTACACGGGTCCGCACACGCCGTGCACGGTGAGCGCCAACCATTTTAATGCGCTCCCCCCGAAGGGTACGCTAAGTTGGGAACTGGACCGTAGTCCACAGCAAAATAAATGGCGAACCAGTAAAAGAGGACTTGGCTCCTTGATAGTACGTAAGCACAAACATCGACCGAAGTCGCGCATGTAAATGCGTGTAAACGCCATACAGAATACGATCAAATCCAGCCACAGTGAATGTACGTCACACGGGTTAGGCAACAATAGGTACACTGGCCATAAAAAGCCCTCTGTGAGCGCCACCACCTGCCAGACCGCCGTTCCTGCAGACGTGATGTAAGTGTAAGGCATCACCACCAACTGCATGGTCAGCACGGCCAATTGGCCGCAGAGCGTGTCATGACTCTACCGCTCACCTCAAGGGAATGGGGCCCCACGTTGCGCGGCCTTCGGCCGCAGCCTTGAGAGCTTCCTCAGTTTCTCCCTCCAGCTACCACCCGCATGAAGGCCGACACATATGCTCCACCAACCAATACAATGGCAGATATAGCCAATAGGCAGTTATAAGATATTAGTAATAATTTGCCATCAGAAAGGGTTTGTGTCACTGACGTTGAGTATATGCATTTTTCGATCACGTTTGTCTTACCCACTAACAAGTTGCCTTCAATCTTTCAAAGCTGGGAACTTTATAGAGATACATTATTGTGTTGTTATATAATAACATCATGGAGGTCAGGCAGTCCGCAGCCCCGCAATGACGGGACCCGACTTGGGCAAAGCTATTTACGATGTGAGTCAAACCAAGACGCAGGGACCGCCATTGATAATAGAGACCATCGTAGAGACGCAATGCTACAGAACGCAACAAGCATCAATACGACTATCGTCGGGCTTATACTATCCCAAGGTCCCCCATACAGTCCCAGCAGACATCATCACCCGCATACCTACATCGACCAGAACCACAAGATGCGTCGAATCAGGTGCAGCACACCTGCAGATCCATCACAAGTCACAATACTGCAAGTAGCAGTAAGCATCAATGCAACTATCATACGGATGTCACCCCCTCACATCACACCCACATGATCCCTTTCGACTTTGGTAACAAAATTGATAATGTTGTTTACTAAAAATACCACCAACGTATCATAGTAGCATGGTACTAAGACGTCAGTAGCCAAAACTCCACTTATCATAGCACTATTGCACTAAGACATGGAGTTGAGTATGCTTGCTGCACTTAAAAGTACTACCAAACACACTCATCCTAATCCGAAAGATAGCCGGCGTATCATAACGCTATGCGCCAAAACGCCGCCCACAAACGGTAGGGGTGTGCGATGTCCTCGGGCAAGTCGTATTGCTACAACAAACCCGCTTACCACCGACACTAAGATTATATGTCTAGGACACATCGGTTAGCGAGTCTAAGTTTACCTCGATCTCGGAGGCTGCAAAGCAACCTACACGCCACTATAATAATCCTTTTCAAGTCCCATTTCTTTCAATATAATGCTTTTACATATTTGAGACCTTCTACATATTTGCCTTATTTCATAGACCATACTATTGTATGTCTTATTCATATGGGACTTCAAGTCATAACTCTTCTATCATAATGCTTATGTATCATAGAGACCTTCTATATTAATGCTTTGGTTCGTAAGACCTTACTATGATAAGTCCCTAATATAGGACTAGTCATTGTGCAACCTTAATACTAGCAGTCGGTCAGTCGACCACCCCATATATATGTACAACCTTGGGTATGTGTCTCCGGCAACGCCCCAATATAAGGGAACATTACTAGAACACGTTCATCAACTTAGAAATTTTCCGATTATTACAAGAACACCTTCAGCAACTTAGAAATTTTGATCCATTTTTTCTATTATATTACAAATGTTATTTATGTTTGTTATTGCAATATAATCGCCTTGTATTTATATGATTTGATACATTTTGAACATTTTAAGCAGGTTTTTAATAAATTTAGAGATTTTTTGAGACATTTTATGCGTTTACTAATATATATAATATTCAATATTCCAAATGGATATATTTGAACTTTATGCTTATTATTTGCAATTTAATTGTTTAAAATATAATTTCTATGACATTTTTAAATGTTTTTATAATGAATTTAATTATTATTTATTAATAATAATTATGAGGCGTCACATCATCTTTGACTACGTCAGCACTTGCTATCTCGTGGGTACCTATACCGCAGATTACTTAATAGTTTACTAAACCTATACTTTTGCCAACGAGAAGCGATACCAAATGTAAACAAAACCATTGCAAGGTTATTAGGAATAGCGTAACTTTTTAATAGTTAGATTATATATTTAAGTAGACAATATAGTTTTAAAAAATGTCTAGCAATCCAAAAAAATAGACTTTTTATAAATTTTCTTATAATTGAACTATTGTATAATGAAGATTTAAATTAAATAACGAGAATAATAATATTTTTTATGAATATCGCTTGCCTAACAACTGTGTACCCGATGTATGGTAACAGGCTTGCCCTCTGTTACATAGGGACTTAAATATATCAGGCAAAATGTGGGTGCTAATATCTCTGCCTACCCCTTAGGGGATACAGGACTGATGATACCTATGTTATATTATGTTTATGGAAATGAGGATAAAAATATTTTTGAGGAAATCATTGTTTATTCTGTTAGACGCCGATTCTTCTGTGTCTGTAGAGTCAGAATCAGAGTCTGTAACACGTATAATAAATTTATCCGTCACCTCATCTACAATAAAATCATGTTTGTAAAACGTATCTTCTTCTTTTTAAATATGCTCCACACATTTTTTCCACCGATCAGGCGTGACTTTCGCCATACTGTTACTTAATAATGCCTTAACTTTTTCAAATTTAAACGTACTATTGTGTCTAGCTACATCCCCCTTTACATCAGCCCAAATCATCTCAATGGGGTTTAATTCACAATGGTAAGGGAGAAGTCTTAGGCCAAGTTTCTTTAACATATTTCTAGGTATTAATAACAATATTTTTTTAAACTAGTCACCTAAAATTAAAAATTTAATTAAAATGACATACATACTTTACTTACATGTATCTTAAATAAATTAAGAAGAGTTTTCTTATTACAGTTGCTTTTTTTTTTAAATAACTTTAAGATAACTTTAAGGTACACTACGAACCAAGGAGTTTTAATTAAAACTACTAAACAACATTCATATATATCCTATTCCTATATATACCTTTGGACGTTTCTTTTTCGGAGAAGTAAAATCTTTTGATTTATCTCTCGACTTACTTGGTTGTTGCTCCATCATTAACGACTCTTAATAAAAAACAATGGTCAATAAAACAAAATAACAATAATTAAATAAAGAACAAAAAATAACAAAAATTTTAACTAATATCTTGTATTACCACGAGCACGCTCCGAATGTTGGCGAACCCATCTTGACTCACACATGTTTTTGCCGAGAAAACGAGCCATTATGACAAATACACAAGATGGAAATAGATAGATAATAAATTGTCAACTTCACAGTCGTTTTTAAGTTAAATGACCTTTCGTATCGCTGCTAGTTGGCTCAACTATAGTCAAGCATTGGCTTAAAATATTTCAAAAAAAATCCATATTGCATCCCATTTTCAATATGGCGATAAAGCTTATTCCTTAATTCAGGCTATTTTCAAGTGTTGATATTTATGTCTCATTTTTTTGATAAGCGATAGCCGATCTACCTTTTATTAAATAGAACAAATTAGTTCGATGAAACAATAAAAGCAGCATTTTATTTTCAATACAAATCCTTCATAATTAATCCACATTTAACGAGCACTTCGTAATAATCATAAAACAGCCCTAATTATTAGACTTATTCAGAGATACTCCATTCGATATGTAAACGAAAAATGTTTTTACCCTCCCATATGGAATGTACATACGTCCTATCTTTTCTTAGATTTATATTTCCAATGTATATAATTTGCTCCTGAATTTTTAACGAGTTTGCTTAAAACAATAAGTTACGTTTGATTCTGTGATTCATAAAACAGACAGTCGAATGAAATTAGAAGTGTCGAGTCGAGTAGATCTTTGTCATTGATAGCGGAATTAAAATAACCTAATATCACTCAATTATTGTGATACTTGCAATGTAATATTCACAAAAATCTATTTAGTTCACTAATTGCTTGAGTTGGACTAATAAGTAACTAATTGTAATGGGTTTGACATGATATTATGTATGTCGTTTATGTGTGTAGTAATTTTAGTCTATTTACCCTTAAATTTTACTCTTAAAATTGTTATCTAGATCAATAATTAAAATGTTCACCTGCATTTGTATATTTTATAATAATGAAACTATTTTTACGGTAATTATGAGAGACCTCCGATATATGGCAGTGTATCTCGTATATCCCATTGATGGCGGTGCACGAGAATCCATCAACCCATTTCGTTCTTCGGGTGCTGTAAGAGGTGACTATAGAAAATACTAGAAACATAAAGCAGGCTTCTAATAAAAGGTGCTGTAACTATCTTGCGACAGATTAGAAATATTCAGAACGGTGACGGGAAGCAGTTTCAAAGGTATGAGGCGACCCATGTTCAGCTTTGAATGCATGGCATCTACGGGTTGATGATGGAGACGAAGAAGAACTTAATCTATTGCTTATTTATTGTTGTTCTAAGTCACTTTCATATTTTAAAACTCTACACTTACAAATACGGCTGGTGTAAAATAATACCCGTAACCGTTACAGCTTACTGCTGAACAAATGCCGCCTCTACAGATTGCCTCATAAGTAGAATATTTGCCATAGTTGCCACACTTGGCAAGCGGGTTGCCAAGCACAGCTTTTAATTTTTAGTCGTTATTAGAAAAATGATTTTAAAATAATTATATTTCTTTAAATAATAATAAAGAGAAAATTAGTCATTTTAGTTTACGTGTAAAGAAACGTCGTTATTTTTTTCTCACAGTAATAGGACAATAATACTTTTAGGGACACAGTTCAGTGGTTTCAAAAATCAGGACATACTACTACTACACTGTGGTTATAAACCTTATTTGGGACTATACTGCCCAAATAAGGTTTATAACCACATCATCATTCATCATCTTTACAGACCTTTACAAATCTACTGCTGAACATAGGCCTCACACAAGGAACGCCACAAAGCACGGTCCTGAGCCACCTACATCCATCGACTCCCTGCATGTCTTACCAGGTCGTCACTCCAACTAGCGGTGGGACGCCCTACACTTCGTTCACCGGTACGAAGCCGCCACTCAAGACCTTTTTTCCCCATCGGTTTTCGGTTCTTCGAGCTATATGGCCGGCCCATTGCCACTTCAGCTTACTAATCTGATTCTACTGCAAATATCTTCATTTCTAAATTTATCACGCAGAGAAATTTCGAGCATAGCCCGCTCCATAGCTCGCTGAGCGACCTTAAGCTTCCTCATCCGGCCAGCAGTGAAGGACTACGTTTCAGATCCATAAGTCATCACTGCCAACACACACTGGTTGTACAGTCTTGTTTTCAAGTTTTGAGGTATACCTGACGATTTTCACGTGCCGTAATTTCCAGAACGCTGCCCAGCCGAATTGAATCCGTTGATTGACCTCTCGGTCGAAGTTGGACTTACCTAGTCGGACTAGTTGTCCCAGGTAAATATACTCGTCAACAACTTCGAGCATAGTGCTCCTAACAACTACTAGCATAGGTGTGACGTGGACGTTATACATGATCTTCGTTTTGTCCATATTCATCTTAAGATCTATCCGTAGGGAGGCACTATTGAGGATATTGATCATAGTGCTTAGGTCCTCCAGCGATTCTGTCATAAAGAGTACATCGTCGGCAAATCGAAGGTGAGTATTGTACTCGCTGTTGATGTTAATACCGTATATTTTCCAGTCCTGAAGGTTAAAACGTCATTCAATGCAGTGGTGAAGTGTTTCAGGGATATAATGTCACCCTGTCTTACACCTCTCTACAGTTAGTGGCGCGAATTGGACGAACAGGCTTAACACTGTTAAATTAAATTGATAAACCTTATCATTTACATGAAGTAATTGAGGCATAGAATCCCAGTCGATCCTTTCCATTTTGAAATTAAAACTATCATGATTTATGTCTTTCACTGGACGATACATGGACTGAATTGGTTGACATTTTGGCTTATTGATTTAAAAAAAAAACATGTAAATGTTAAGAAATCATGATTACTTATAATAGCCTGATAACAACTGTTAATAATAAAAAAATGCGGTGGCCGCCTGCCAAGCGTGGCAACTATGGAAAAATCTCCACTATGACGTAATCTATGTGGGAGACCTATGTTCAGCAGTGAATTTTATAGGCTGTAATGTATGGACGTCGATTACCGCACGGAGCAATAATTTCTAGGGCCTAGAAATTATTATTCCGGGTCTGGCTGTTTATTGCTTTATAATTCATGTAAAATCTTTTACAAAATGTACTTCGCAAATATCCGCGTTATAAAATAAAATGATGTGTCTTACCTAGTATGAAGAAGCACCTCCCGCCCTCCCTCAATTGCGTGCACTATCCCCGTCACCACTAATCCCAGCACCGCTACTTCCAACACCACTACACTAGACAAGACACACCACTGACGATAATACGACACGTGTTTCGCCTCTACACGAGGCATCCTCAGGTGATATAGACTCTACGGTGGCTAACCGCTAAGTGAGCGGCGAGCCAAAACAAGTGCCTTTTATACAAACCGATGATGCAACCGCTCTCCACCTAAGTAGCGGGCGACTACGTCATGCGATAAAACATGCGACCAATCACCGCTGGACTTACGCAGCCGTTTGTAAAATTAAAAACAAACCGCCGCGCAACGCCCACATTATTAGAGAGCAGGCTTGAAAATATTTAAGAGAGGTGAGTTAGTAACATTTGTTTGTTCATTCAGCAATGCAACGGTGTTATTATTACTTTTTAATATCTCTAACTGTTCCAGCACACACAGCCGCAGCCCTTTATTACACGTATGTAAGACTTTAAAGGAGTGGTCGTTGGCTAGGTTGTGTCCAGTGTCCAAAAGATGTTTGGCAAAATGGGATTTATCGGGATTGCAATTCCTGTACGCGGCTATATGCTCTTTATAACGTGTCTCGAAATTGCGACCAGTCTGACCCACGTAAACGGCGTGGCATTCGTCACAAATAAGTTTGTAAACACCTGACTTTTGACGAATATCCAACTTATCTTTACTATTACAGATATTTCTAAGAGAATTGTTTGTTTTGAACGCCACATGAACGCCGTTTTGTCGAAGAGTATTAGCTACTTTTTCAGATATGGGGCCTAAGTAGGTCAAACTGCTCACATATCGATGAACACTTTGAGGTTGAACCGCGTACAGAGAGTTGCGAATTACATGCTTTTGTTTCTTTTTAATTAAATTGTTAATGAGATTTTTTGAAAAACCGTTAGAGACCGCTATTTGATAAATTATATTAAGTTCTTTTAAATAATTTTCTTTACTTAATGGGACAGTGAACAAACGGTTAATGTAACAATAAAAAGCGGCTACTTTATGTTGCCATGGATGACATGATGACGCGGGGATGACCGTGTCGGTGTGAGTTGGCTTTCGATAAATTTGGAAAACATGTGACGATTCTTTTCTTGTTATTGTTAAGTCAAGAAAATTAAGGGAACAATCTTGTTCCAATTCAAGTTTAAATTTAATTTTGTCATGGACTCTATTTATTTTATTGAGGAAAACATCCAGTTGTCTCCTTGTGCCAGTCCAGCAAATAATTATGTCGTCTACATATCGATAGTAATATAAGATATTTTGATTGACAACTATATGTTGTTTTTCGAAATTATCCATGAAAATGTCCGCCATAAGGGGACTTAGAGGGGACCCCATAGCTAACCCTTCTTTTTGTAGATAGAAACGGTTATTAAACCGGAAATAGTTTTGTTTCATACAGAGAGAGGTTAAGTTAAGAAGATCATTTGTTTCCCCGGGATGTAGACGACGTTTTTCAAAGAGATCTGCGAGTATACGCAAACAGTCAGGGGATGGGACATTTGTGAAAAGACTATCAACGTCTAAAGATAACAATATGGATTTAGGAGGAATACGAATATCTTTAATTTTGGAAATGAGATCTAAGCCATTTTTTAGGCTGTAAGTGGGGTTGAATCCAGATTTCTCTCGAAGGAGGAAGTTTAATTTTTTAGCAAGGAAATAAGCTGGTGCACCAATATATGAGACAACTGGACGAATAGGAACATGTTCTTTATGTATTTTTGGTAACCCATATAAAATGGGTGCTTGAGGATTCATTGGAACAAGATTGCTCCGAGACAAGTTGTGATCGGGAAAAACATATGATGATTTTTGTATACATAACTTAATATCCGAAGTAAACTTTTTGGTTGGGTCAGACTCCAATAGCTCAAAGTCATCACCTTGGATAACATCGTTAACTTTCTGGCTGTACCCACTACTCTCCATAATAACAACAGTATTGCCTTTATCGGCTTTAGTAACAATAAGGTCGTTTTCCCTTATTCTCTGCTTTAGGGACTTAAAAACAGGGAACTCAGGATTGAAATGGGAAGACGCGGGCACAGCCCGAATTTCATTAGCTGCCAAACTTTTAACGATGTTATCTTTCTTCCCGATCACAACAGCCACCTCCGCGTCAACAGCCATTGTCTCTAACGATTTTTGGGAGACCGAAGGTGTTAAATTATACTTTAGGCATTTATGTAAAAGGGACAACTCATCTGTTGGAAACTGGACATCGGAAAGATTTTTAACTCGGGGATAAAATTGGTGATATTCTGTATATATGTTGTTATTACGATTACGGGTTGAAGAGGATACAAGTCGTTGTAATTTACGGGACTGAATTTGATATTTCTCATAAACAGCCATTGAAGCAAGTTCTCTGGCTTTCTCATCCAAAATATCAAATTGTTGAATGAACAAGATTGTTCCCTTAATTTTCTTGACTTAACAATAACAAGAAAAGAATCGTCACATGTTTTCCAAATTTATCGAAAGCCAACTCACACCGACACGGTCATCCCCGCGTCATCATGTCATCCATGGCAACATAAAGTAGCCGCTTTTTATTGTTACATTAACCGTTTGTTCACTGTCCCATTAAGTAAAGAAAATTATTTAAAAGAACTTAATATAATTTATCAAATAGCGGTCTCTAACGGTTTTTCAAAAAATCTCATTAACAATTTAATTAAAAAGAAACAAAAGCATGTAATTCGCAACTCTCTGTACGCGGTTCAACCTCAAAGTGTTCATCGATATGTGAGCAGTTTGACCTACTTAGGCCCCATATCTGAAAAAGTAGCTAATACTCTTCGACAAAACGGCGTTCATGTGGCGTTCAAAACAAACAATTCTCTTAGAAATATCTGTAATAGTAAAGATAAGTTGGATATTCGTCAAAAGTCAGGTGTTTACAAACTTGTTTGTGACGAATGCCACGCCGTTTACGTGGGTCAGACTGGTCGCAATTTCGAGACACGTTATAAAGAGCATTTAGCCGCGTACAGGAATTGCAATCCCGATAAATCCCATTTTGCCAAACATCTTTTGGACACTGGACACAACCTAGCCAACGACCACTCCTTTAAAGTCTTACATACGTGTAATAAAGGGCTGCGGCTGTGTGTGCTGGAACAGTTAGAGATATTAAAAAGTAATAATAACACCGTTGCATTGCTGAATGAACAAACAAATGTTACTAACTCACCTCTCTTAAATATTTTCAAGCCTGCTCTCTAATAATGTGGGCGTTGCGCGGCGGTTTGTTTTTAATTTTACAAACGGCTGCGTAAGTCCAGCGGTGATTGGTCGCATGTTTTATCGCATGACGTAGTCGCCCGCTACTTAGGTGGAGAGCGGTTGCATCATCGGTTTGTATAAAAGGCACTTGTTTTGGCTCGCCGCTCACTTAGCGGTTAGCCACCGTAGAGTCTATATCACCTGAGGATGCCTCGTGTAGAGGCGAAACACGTATCGTATTATCGTCAGTGGTGTGTCTTGTCTAGTGTAGTGGTGTTGGAAGTAGCGGTGCTGGGATTAGTGGTGACGGGGATAGTGCACGCAATTGAGGGAGGGCGGGAGGTGCTTCTTCATACTAGGTAAGACACATCATTTTATTTTATAACGCGGATATTTGCGAAGTAAATTTTGTAAAAGATTTTATATAATGGATTTCCGCAAAGTAACGCCTGATTCTATTAATTATATTATAATTCATGGTTCGTTTACGCTTTCACAATATAACAGAAAGTCCTAATATGGTTGTACCTTCTTACGACAAGAAAAAAAGGCATTATATAGAATATTAATTTATTTAGAATCCACAATGATTTGTAAAAGGTGTGATGGTGGCACATCTAACAAATAGTCGTTTACGGTGGGCACAACATAATCCCACAGCGCTTTGACTATCGTACTATGATATTCTGCAAGAATTTGAGCGCCTTCAGTATTTAGTAATACATATATTGGCCACGAACTGTTCTGGAGATCAGCCTGAAAAAATAAAAAAGATTATACAAATACTCTGAACGCACTGGCATTACGCATATAGCCCCGACCGATCACTGACGCTGTCTTAGGCTTTTAGACTTACTCTTGTAAGACTTTACTGTTCTCTGACAAAATTACGTCATCATTATCATCATAATTTTATGCCATCATAACTTCATCCCTGAACATATGCTAGCCCCACGGACTTTCACAAAACACGATCACCAGCATACATCGACTTCATGCAAGGCTTATCAGGTCGTTAATCCATCTACACAAACATACGAACAGATTCACACACTACTAGGTGATAGAACCCTTTTTCTGCTGAGATTCTGCCTGGGTAGGTACCACTCACTTAGCTTTTCTGCCACCAAATAGCATTGCTTGCATTAATGTGTTTAGGTCTTAAGAATATAGCCAGTATAATTATAGACTGTCAGATCTTCTTCGTCTTAGTCCTCAGAGATGACAACCCACTTGTAGCCTTTTTTGTTCAAGGTTAGCTGCAGGTGTCCATGGACTACTGTTAACATTTAGCCAGCAGGTAGATTGAAAGTTTTTTTTATCAGGTAAGCCTTATAAAAACACACCCAAATACACACACACTACTGTACTCTAATACAGACACGCATACGCTGGTCTATTTTAATGTTAAGTTTAAGAACTCACCGCAACACCATATACGCCACAGAACGTTTTCAGCTAAGGCTTTGCGCTTAGGTTAAAGCATTAGTTGTGAGCATTGGGCAGGTTGACTGCAGCGTGCATAACAGTCATATGATCTTCTGTTACAGTGTTCTAAGTGGCAACCGCTCAATATGAATGCCGACTGGACTATTGCCACATACCGCAAAATCTTGCTAAATATATAAAACAAACGCTTCATAATCACCTATGACTCCCACATGCATAGGTTTTTGTATCTATGGGACGGTGTCGTTTTATGTGTGAGTTAATTAAATAATAACACGTACGTACGTTTCTCGGATTAGACCAAATTAAGTGTCTTTTGAAATCCGGCCCGGGTGAGGTAAGTCGGATCGACGTGAGCGTAGTTCTATTATGTATTCATTATAATATTAGATGGACCTTAAGGCTTTTAAGTAGGTATTGAATCACTTTATAAAGCCTTGCTCGGCAATTTTATGATATAAAAAATATATGTTACAAAAACCGAGGTCAAAAACATTCCTTTCCGAGTTTTACTGTGATGAGGAATTGCTTATAACTTCGTTCTCTTTATCTGTTTGAACATGTCAGAGCATCGTAACAGATTTTCAACGAATTAGTTATTTAAGAGGAGTTAAATTTAAAGGATTATATTCTTTCGATGGATGTCTATATTCTAAGAAAAGAGAATTAGGGAGTTAAATGTGTTTACCTCTATTTGTTTTACATCGAAGTTTAATAAGAAATCGTGTATTCTTGTACCGCCTCTGTCAGATGCAAACCGCGCCGTGGCGGTAATTATAGAATTTCGGAAGACCAGACTGAAATCAATAAATCAAACTTAGATGAATGCTATTTTATATATTTTATTTTTATTTTAAAACTTTTATCTACTAGAAATTGAATTACTTACTTCATCTTCCCCGATCCTCTAAGTGGATATACATAATAAGCCCAGCCGGTCAATTTGTATTGTTCTGAAAAAAAAAGCACTTATTAGTGTTCTCCTTGATTATTATACTCATTTAAGAGAATTTTCATAAATAAGATAAGGTTTTAGCTGTAGGACCTCAATTATCTATTTTGATATTGTTTCATTATTATATATGTCCACGATAATGAAAAATAAACATGTATCTGTTTGATTTCTTAATGTGTTAACACTGAAAGGATCTCTCAATACCAAGAAAAAAATCTTACAAACACTATAATCTCGTTAACATAGATGTAAAATACTCGAACTAGAAGGGGTAGCAGCGTGAAAAGTGTCAGAAGGCAATTAAACCCCACAACGGGAAAAGTCCACTATGTAATGTTTCGTTTATCGATCACTAGAATTTAGCATTGGTCGAAAACGTGACTGCCGAACATGTTACCCGTGGTTCGAATCCTGGGTCAGCAGGAACTCAGAGTCAAACAGTGTGTCAGCGCCATACCTCGGAAATTACGTAAAGCCGTTAGCCCTGAGTCTGTTTTCTCTCCGGTCGTACCGGATTACTGTCTTATCGGGCTATGATAGGAAGTGAACAGAGATACATTATTTAATAACTATATAATATTATCTATGTTACTTTTAAATAAAAATACATGTATTAGATATACTACTAATATTTATATAAATAAAGCATACCAGAACGAAGGGTTAAGACTGGAAAAAGTAATGTTAAGGATACTTCTAAGGATTTTTCTGACGCAGCAATATTTTTGATAGAAAATTGCTTGAGACCAGTAAGTTCCATGTCGCCAATCGAGTAATCCATCCTGATTAAAAAGAGCTTTTTTTATTTTATGATATATATATATATATATATATAGAAATAGCTTGAATTAAAATTGCAATTAAAAATATTTAATTTTTTTATAGGAGTGGGGCAATCAAGCATACGGCTCACCTGATGGGTAAGTGACTACCGCCGCTCATGCACAACTGCAACACCAGGGGAATTTTAGATACGTTGCAAGCCTTTTAAAAGGGAGTACGCTCTTTTCTTTAAGGTCCCTAAGTCGTATCGGTCCTGAAAAATCTCTGGTGGTAGTCTATTCCACAAGGAAGTAATGCGAGGAAGAAAACTTCTTTTAAATCGCACAGTGGTGGACCGTCAGTCATCCAGATGGTATGAATGGTATCGCGAGTTTTGTCGCTATGTGCGATAGTGAAATTGTGCGGCTGGAATTAGTCAGAATAATTCCTTAGAGCACTCCCCGTTGTAAATGCGAAAAAATACGCAAAGAGATGCAATGCAATCAGAAAGAGTTCGGTCGCGGACGATTCGAACTGCTCTGCGCTGGATGCGATCAAATGGAAGGAGCTGGAACTGGGGGACCCAGCCCAGAGATGGGAACAGAAGAAGCCAATTTGGCCTTCTCTTCCAAGTGACCACGAAACTGCACGTCAATCGATATCTCGACGCCAAGGATTCCGATACTGGCTGAGGCAACAAGGGGAGTGCCTTGAAACTGATGAGATACGACGACGGGGTTCTTTTAAGCGGTAAACGTGCAAACTTTTATCTTTTGGGAATTGATCTGGACTAGATTTAGTCGCCCCCAGTCCAAGACTTTGTTAAACAAAGTCTCGACTTCAGACACAAGCGAGTTCCGATACTCGGCGACGTTTTCCCGAGAAATATTGGCACGGCCGGTATACATAGCCTCACCAGTGCTGTCATCTGCATAGCAATGAATGTTACCGATTTGCAACATGTCATTGATATGCAGAAGAAACAGCGTTGGCGATAGCACGTAGCCTTGTGGAACACAAGCGTTAATGAGCTTGTAATCTGAGCACGCTGCGTCTACTACGACCTTGATGCTCCCATCTGTAAGAAAACTGCTAATCCAATCGCACAATTTCTCGGGAAATGCATAGGAAAGAAGTTTCGTAAGAAGCGCTTTGTGCTAAACCCGATCGAAAGCCTTCACTATGTCCAAACTGACGGCCAATGAGTTAGGTAACCCAGAAGATGACTAGTCGAGGGACCGCGACGGAAACCGTACTGACGGTCACTAATAACCTGGTGATCCTCAAGGTACCGCATGAGCTGGCTGTTAATAACGAACTCCATTTTTTTTAGAGAACAAGGATGTGAGTGCGATAGGCCTACAGTTGGACAGATCAGATCTGTTACCTTTTTAGGGATCGATTTTTAATAGGTAATTAAAAGAAATAAGGAAGTAAAGTTATTGTCTTAAGTTTCAAAAGTTATTAACATATAAGGCGCCAGCCTAAAACGTTAACGTTTATATACCTAGTTTTCAAACTACGATGCCCCTGGAGTAATGAGCAAACTATTTATTTGATTTAAAGTTGTTGGTGAAATGCTAAAATAATAGTTCAAAGGCTCCAAGGATCAAAACATTTTAGTATTTAAATGAAAATTTGAGATGATACTTATAATAAATGATAAATAAAATGATAATAACCGATTCCAATACCGATTTTTATAAAAGTAAAGCATTAGCAATTTTGCCACGTATTCAAAATGCTCCTCGTTAAAACAGTTATGTATTTTTGCTAAATATAAATAAATAATTGTCGCATTAACATTTTGTGGCTATGTTTGACGTCAAAGCACACTTACACACTACATACTGTAGCTGTTTTACGGCTACAGTGCTATTGGGTCATCTCGACTGGGAAAGTAACACGCTCGCAAAGAATACTAACAGGTTTTTCTGGATCAATATATTATGGACCAAGTGATTAATTAGGGAATTATTTATAATGCCCGGAGAGTATTAATAATGACAAGTGAAATTCAGCTGTATAACTAATTCTGATTTAAGCTTCGTTATTTATCGCATTGTGTGGTTATTATGAATATTGCTACGAAACCATTTGGGCAATTTGTAATAACCTATTCTAACCAAATTTATGTTGATCACTTTTAAGAAATTTAAAATTAACAAGTGCAAAATGTGAAGGAAGGCAAAACCCACTTTGCAGTATAATATTAAAAGCAATGGGTTACAAATAAAAATACCTTTGATAAAAAAATGCAAGAAAAACCTAACTTCACCTGACTTATCATTTTATTATCATGCCCGATTAGATACGGACTTTATTTATAACGCCAGGTCAATTTAATTATTTTAATAGTTTTTATCACATTGCCTACTCATTTTGGGCATTATTTATATTGCCCGGGCGTTGTGAAAAATACCCTATTAATGACTTAGCCTATAACAGAAACGATTTAAAAACCTTCAAGAAAAGAACCTAGTCCTTTTGAAAAAGCTAAGAACGCACCTGTATTTCCTCAGGTGTTACAAATGTTCATTGGCGGGATTAGTGACTGCCTGTCAGTTTAGCCGTATGCTCATTTACTTCATGAGGCCTTTGAAGAGAATTAGGGACCCTTTTACTAAAACGATCCATTTAACACCTCAGGAGTGACAATACTACTGCATTTTGATTCTAATCTAGCATAGAAGTAGATGTATATAGGCATATGACATTGTTCAAGACGTATATGAACATATTACATATTTATTTATTCGTTATTGCTATAGCTGCCAAAACGTGTATGAGTCATAGCATTCACTTACCATCATGTAAGGTGATAGTTTGTCTGTCACTCTTATATTAGAAGAAAACAAATCGAACGATAAGAAAAACAATAACTTACTTAATTCCTCTTCCTTGATAGTTATATTCGACTGGCGGAATTTTTAAAGATTTTAGCGACGGAATCGTTAACATGTCTGCTTGCCATTTTGTCAAGAAACTGAGAATATTCTTCTCCAAAGGGTTTCTTGCTGAAATAAAAAATAAGTAACGTAAATCGTGGTAACTGAGTAGTACCATTCTTAGTATCAGCCCGAGCTGAATACTTTCCCCAGCGAGAGATTTTCCACGGCCAAATAGGTGACGAATTACGGAACGAAATATGAACACCGCAATATGCAACCTTCGGAAACTCCGTCTTCAAGCTTCAAATTCAAATTCAAATTCAAATTAAATTAAATTATTCAAATTAATTTTATTTGCCAGAATGTAGGTGTACAATAAAGTATGATCTTAAATTATATCTAATGGCCCATTTACATTCTACCACTACATATGGTGTGCAAACATTTTATAGGTATATGATATATGCAAAAAATTATTTAAACAGAAAATAGAAATTATTAAAAACAAATTGATTATCTGAAGTCAAAATTATCATGTCAATTCAAACGATAAATCTTAAAATGTCAGATTATTTAGTAAGGTATACATTTATAATTATTAAAAACAAATTAATTAATTGCAGTCATAATTATAATGTCAATTTAAATGAAAATTTTTAAAATGTTAGATCATGTAATAAACGTACTATTTAGTTACCTATATATGTATCAATATTACTGATGTCAGATTTATTTTTCGCAATAAGATATAAATTCCTTGAAGTCGTAAAAACATTTTTCCTTTAACCATTGTGTCAACTTTTTTTTAAACATGGTTAGAGGTAATTCTTTAAATGAGTTGGGCAATTTGTTATATACCTTTATAGCATTAACATAAGAATTCCTTTTATGCAATTCTAGTCTGCATTGAGGTAAATAGAGCTTATGTTTATTTCTAGGAGCTACATTTCGTTTACTTACATCTATATGCTTTTCAAAGTGTTCCGGATGTTGTTTTACAAATAGGCATACTTCTTTAATGTACAAGCATGGTAATGTCAAGATATTGTACTTTTTAAACAAAGGCTTACAGCTATCCGTACACCAGGCTCCATAGATTGCACGCACACATTTCTTTTGTACTCTAAACACTTTTATTATATCCACCGAATTGCCCCACAATAAAATACCATATGAGAGTACGGACGAAACATAACCGTGATATGCACATAGAGCAGCTTCAGTTGATACCGTGACTCGTAATCTTTTTATAGCATAGACAAATCTGTCGAGTTTGTCACAAATGTAATCGACATGAGTTTTCCAGTTGCAATTTTGATCCAACATTATACCCAGAAATTTTGTACTTACTACTTGTTCGATGATTGTATCATTATATTTAACATTAATATTCAATGGTTGTCTTTTAGATGTTTGAAATTGGATCATTTTAGTTTTATCAATATTAATTTGTAAATTATTACAATAAAGCCAGTCTATTATGTTTTTAATAGCCATATTTACCTCTAGTTCATATGTATCTGCATTTTCACATTTCACGATAACGGTTGTGTCATCAGCAAACAAGATTGTGTTGTGGCGAGTGATATTAGGGAGATCCTTAATATAAATGAGGAATAAAAATGGTCCCAATATACTGCCTTGTGGCACGCCAAAATTAATTGACTGATAGTCACTTCTATATAAAACTTTTTTGTCTTTATGGATTTTAGATATTTCCACGCATTGTTGTCTGTCACATAAGTAAGTTCTCAACCAGCTTGTCATTATTGTCCTCAAGAATACCTTCCTCAAAATCCTGACTTGTGACATCCATTACAGCCCATTCTATTATTATATAATTCTACTGCTGAAAATAGGCCTCCCCCATAGATTGCCTCATAGGTGGGATATTTGTCATAGTTGCCACACTTGGCAAGCGCGTTGGCAAACGCAGTTTTTTTTTTATTTAAGTTCCTATCAGATTCGGATTTATTGTTGAATATTTGATATATTAACGTAAATGTATATAAAAAGCAAACATTTTCAACGCAGTAGTGGTAAATAATTTCATCTTGTTATCTTTTAGAGAGGCTTATACAACTGTTTTGAGCAAACAAGAGAAATCTACATAGATAAATCTCAATTAAATTAATGTCAACATTTGCACATCATATTTTCCCTAGATATACGCACAAGATTTGTATACTAACAGGTAATCACATTAAGCAATGAATAAAAACATCTTTATTTCCACGTCATTGTAATGTCTGATTTTTTAATGATAAATGTAACAAGCAACCACACAGTCCACTAAATGTAAGTGGCTGCTGTGGCCCATAGACATTTACACCTATTCACGTTTGCGAATCAAAATGCAGATGCGTTGTCAGCCGTGAGGACTAAGATGGAATATCCCGTTTCCAGTAAAAAGGTCTCCGGTACTCTACACTCACCATTCAAAAAACAGCAGCATTAAGCTGCTATTTTACGTTGGTATTCTGTGAGAGTGTGGTCCTTCCCCGGTCGAGCCGACCCATTCCTGCTACATCTATACAATTAATATAGCTGCAGCATAGTTCTGCTACGTTTAAAAGGTTTTCTTTAATGATTACAATGGAAACATGTAAATTAACAAAAGAGTCGTGGTAGTTTAGGCGCTAAGCTTTACAATATACTAAAGATCTGCCCCGGCTTCGCACGGTTGATTTCTAGATCTTGACGACAGCGCCACCTATTGGGTCCAATTGGTGATTTTAATCATCTTGTGAGTAACTAAGTGCTGATTTTGCACGTGCTCAGCGGTAAAGGGATGCATCGTGAGGAAACGACTGAGGAATGATTTTTTTTGAGGACATATGAAGCCAACACGCACTAGAGTGATTCTGCGGACTGATTGACTAATTGGGTTAACACAACTCTTCCAGAAATGAGAGAAGACAGGGAGACGTAATAAATAGAGAAAAAATATTTTCATCATCATCATCACCATCGTTATAGCCCTTTACAAGTCCACACACACAAATGAATGCCGCAAAGCACGGGCTTAAGCTGCCTTGGCCGGTTTTTTCAATAAATATGTTTTACTTTAGGGGTGGTGAAATATAAATTTGGTGAAAATATTTATCCCGAAGGACTGAAAAATGTAGGATGAAGTTTTTAGTGTAACTTTTTAGACGGCATTGACATTGTAATATTCCATCAACTCATAACAATAAAAATTACCTTTTTTTTATTCTACAATAATTTAAAGGACATTTAACGCTTAGAGTATGTCAGTCCCATCATACCCTAACATACATGACTTACTCATTTAACGTTAGTTAATACTTAATATACTACGTGGGCCATGGATTCGAACAGAACTTTCGCATCGTCACCATTTGGTTGGGATAGAATATTATGAAATGTGCCTACGTCAGTTCTGTTCAAATTCTCTTATGAAATTACTTCTAGTAGACTCAAATCAATTAATGGTAATAATAAAAGTTTTTTTATTCGATTTAAGAAAGATGCGCCATGTAGTGGCGGCGTAAGAATATCCACTACCCCATATCATTCCATGGGTATCGTAAGAGGCGACAGATGGAAACTGAAGCAGAAGACAACAAAAACAAAACTGAAAACACAAAAACACTGGCGTTACCAACCCACCTACCAAGTGTCGCAACTACGGCAATATCCGCTCCACAAGAAAATCTATAGGGGAGCCATATATTCAGCAGTGGACTTTTGACAGGCTTTAATGAGTACATGTGTGATATAGGTAATGTGTTAATGAAATATGTGTGTTGCTGCTTCTATAACTTTAATAAGACTGATCTCTATTCTTAACCTAATTCTAATATATATATATATATATATATATATATGTATATATAGTCGTGGAGGCTATACTACACTACACATGAATTATAGATATATGTGTCTATGGACTGTATTCTACTTCCCATATAGTGGACGACTCTCACTTATAGAAAAGGATTAATGAAAGTGTAGAAATTAAATTTACCTCGGTAGCGTAAAATGTTTACAGAATACAAATCCAATATTCGAAACGTACAAAATACGAAAGAAGATATTTTCTTCGCTCTTCATAAATCGGAAGAGGATTATTTGATATTTTATTAACTCGATTTTGTCCACGCAGTGACGACAGAGCTAATAGTTTTCTCTGAAGGAACTAATTATTTTAGATTAGATCCGCGTGGAAATGGTGTGTATTCACTAGTTTGAATGGTACCACCCTTCCTCCACTGTTACGTGCACTATAATTTCCACAAATACCCCTAATACTCCTCTAATCTCTACAATAGGAAATACTCCAACGTCGATAATACACGTGTTTCGCCTCTAAACGTTACCTCATTAGCAGTAATTCGACACAGATTCAAAGTTGGTTAACCACTAAGTATACATATTTATAATAACGTAATAATAATTCGCTTGCATCTTAGCTGTATTTTGGACTCGGGAAATAAAACAGTAAAAAATAATAATGATCTAAGTGGCACAAGTATGAGTATATGAGAGATGACAACATATTAGTGCCATTTGCTGTAGACATTATCGGACCGTGGGGTTTACGTGCAGTAAAATTGTCGTCGCCGTTGGTGATAAGACGACTACTTTTTTTTAAATTCAAATGCCACTACAGTCATTTATCTAGTAAACGCGGCCAGTGTCCTTGGCTCTAAGCCGCGGGGACTAGAATTGTATGATAATTTAAGTGTTTAGTTTAAGTTTTTCTTTTAATTATAATAATATACATCCCATAATATATTTTTATATAAAAAAAAATTTAATTTTATAGGAAAATAATAATTAATAAACTTGTGATCGAATCCAACTTTCCTTTGTATGTACTATAAACTTTTCATACTGTATTTATCATTTGATTTTGTGCGTTTCATAGCCTAACTTTACATTACTACTGTGATTATAACATATATTATATAATTATTAATATTATTGTTTATAATTCTGTCACTTATATTCTGACAACGTGACTGACATAAATTTGACCTTGATTCATAAAATCAGGCTATTTAACATATCTATTCCTTAAATAGGATCAACCAAACCCTTATACATATAAAAGTTATATTACTTGTGGCAAATGTTATTATAAAGCATATTAAAAACTTACGTATAATTCGTCCATTGATTGCAACAGCGAGCAATAATATTACCCACATGTAATAAGACATGACAAATATGAAACAGGTACAGCACAACAATATCTCTCAACTGACTGAACATTATCATTTGTAGAGTCTTTCGTTTATATACCGTAATTATAAGCTTAAATGTTTAAGATATTTGCTCAATTACAAAACGTGGGCATATACGCTAATCATAAATTAATGGCTTATTTTAATTAATTACCCTTCCGAGTGATTGAGGTCACCAAACACATCTTTTTCTGCTTATAAAATATGTTAATAGTACGTTAAAATGTGTGCGGTGTAATAGTGGCGTAAGAAAAAACCGCAACCCCAAGCCATCCCGTGAGTAACGTAAGAGGTTATAGAGAGAAATAGAACAGATTATGGGCAGCAACATTTTCTTGGATTTTATGGAACTGGACTTGTGAAACCGTAGAACGGGCGCATCTGGGGCGCAGGCTAATGAAATGACGACATCTTCCTGATAAAACTTAATGACAATAGAAACTGCGGTTTCCAACTCTCCTGCCAACCGTGGCAACTATGGAAAACATGTTAAGCAGTGGACTTTAGATAATATATGAATACATTTTTATGTTCTTCATATAAAAAAGCTTTTAGAAAAATTTACTTCGTAAATATCCGCGTTATAAAATAAAATGATATGTCTTACCTAGTATGAAGAGCACCTCCCGCCCTCCTTCAATTGCGTGCACTATCCCCGTCACCATTAATCCCAGCACCGCTACTCCCAACACCACTACACTAGGCAAGACACACCACTGACGACAATACGACACGTGTTTCGCCTCTACACGAGGCATCCTCAAGTGATATAGACTCTACGGTGGCTAACCGCTAAGTTTAAGACTTGTTGGGAGTAGCGGTGCTGGGATTAGTGGTGACGGCGATAGTGCATTCAATTGAGGGAGGGCGGGACGTGCTCTTCATACTAGGTAAGACACATCATTTTATTTTATAACGCGGATATTTGCGAAGTAAATTTTTCTAAAAGCTTTTATATAATGGATTTCCGCAAAGTAACGCCTGATTCTATTAATTATATTCTTCATATAAAGCATTCTTTTGAAAACAATGCTGGCAACGAGGCATTCCATTTTAGTCCTCAGGGGTGAAAACGCGTCTGCATTTCGATTTTTTATCTTGTATAAAAAATCAAAATGCAGACTGGATTTAGAAAGGGGATGGGGTGTACGGATCAAGTCTTTTCCATGAGCATGATTGCGGAGAAATTTTTGCCCAAAAACCAGAATTTTTTTTGTGCGTTCATGGACTTGGAAAAGGCTTATGACAGAGTGGACAGGAATTTGTTATGGCAAACACTGACCTCATTTGGGTTGAGCGCTGGTCTGATACAGGCATTAAAGTCTCTTTATAGGGACTCTAGTGCTTGTGTCAGGATCAACGGGGCCTACTCGGACTGGTTTGGCATTCAAAAAGGTGTCAAACATGGCTGTGTAGTTTCTCCGTGGCTGTTTAACCTATTTATGGTCAGTTGTTTGCAAACTTTGAAAGTTGAAGAATGTGGATTGAGAATGGGTGAGTTAACCGTCAAATGCCTGTTGTACGCCGATGATCATGTCATATTTGCATCGTCGGCGGCCGAGTAGCAAATGATGGTTACTTAAATGAACTGGTCATTAAAAGAAGGGGGTATGAAAGTGAACGCAAGTAAGACGAAAGTGGTGGTTTTTGAAAGAAAAGAAAGTAAAACGTTATGTGAAATAAGAATAGAAGGGGAGTTGATTGAGCAAGTGGATGAGTTTGTATATTTGGGATGTTTATTTAGCAGGGATGGTAGATATGATAAGGATATAGAACGACGAGTGAACGCAGGAAATAGAGTTAATGGAGCTCTACACGCTATTATGAAGAGTCAGAATGTATCAAAGAAGGCACGTATGGCAATTCATAATGCTGTGTTAGTCCCTACTTTAATGTATGGTAGTGAAAATTAGGTATAGCAGAAGAAGCATGAGAGTAGAATAAAGGCTGTATAAATGCGGTCATTAAGGAGTATGCTAGTGCTGAATCTGAATGACAGGGTGAGACATAGTGGTAAGAGAAAAGTGTGGTTTGCAAGAAGACGTTGTGACTA
Source organism: Parnassius mnemosyne (assembly GCA_963668995.1). NCBI lineage: Eukaryota > Metazoa > Arthropoda > Insecta > Lepidoptera > Papilionidae > Parnassius > Parnassius mnemosyne. Next base: position 11,900,947 of record CAVLGL010000035.1, on the reverse strand, counting down.
GAATTAAAAAAGGAATGCTTCGGTGGTTTGGTCACCTAGAAAGAATGAAAGAGGAAAGAGTGACAAAGCAAATTTATGTTTCAGAAGTGAACGGCAAAGTCGGGAAGGGACGCCATAGACGAAGATTTTTCGACCAAATCGGCGATACATTGAAAATGGGCCAGATTAGGAGTACCCTTAACCGACGAGCGTGTAAAGGAGGCGAGAGAGGTGTGTCAGGATCGCGCCAAATAGAAGTCCGTAGTCTCTGCCTACCCCTCTGGGTGACAGGCGTGAGTGTTTGTATTGTATCTTGGATAGATCTAGATTTCTATAGGCCACATCATCCACTTACCTTCTGATGGACTGTGTGCTCGCCCTTCACATTTATTTAATAAAAAATATAAGGAGGAGCCCTATATTCGGAAATCTTCCGCTGGATCTTAGAAGGCTGGTGCTTACGGGCGCACGTCTTTCTTGTCCCCATGGCCTCCTCCTAACGGACAAAGGATTATTTGCTAAGTTGGAGATGAATACCGTGTAGAAAAGCGCGCTCGCCTGAGGTTAAAAGAAGAGAAGTTGTCGTCTGTCGAGGAGGGGCTGCCCTGGATCTACTAGCGCAGGTGTGGCCGCGGTAGTAAATGTGCGGCGAAGGAGCACCATTTGGTTTTAGTTGATATGAGCCCGATGTAATCGATCCTTGTCCCTGCGATGCGGGTATGCGTATGCATTTCCCAATGTCAATAAAAGTAATAAAACCTATAAATAAATCAAACTTCACACTCACAAAAATACACACAAAAATTCTCATTTTTTCTCATCGCGATTAAGGTGCCACGTGCTCGGCATTGAAAATAACATCTTTACTAAATCTACTTGTCCTTGTGACATTTAATCGGGGCAGTGCTGTCGACTATTTCCTCGTCGAAAGCCCATCTCATGACATATGTATGTTGACGAAGGTGGTGGAGATCGGCAAAAATAAACGGCGAATTACAAATATGTGTCACCGGCATAATTGTCTTATCGTCTTACCTTAATGGCCAAGTAATCAACATAGATAGTCTAAACATCTTCAGTCCCCTCTGTCTTCCGGACCTCGTAGTTTATTAGCTTCGGTCGTCCAATTTTTTCCTTTTTTACACATATTAAAGCATAATAATATGAAAATAATAAACATATCTTATTACAGATTAAAAATAACAAGTACAGTATTATTTTCGTATCTGTGTTAATGGTAATAAAAACTACAATATTTTTTTAATGAAAAGTAAGGAGTAAGTAAGCTATTAATAACGCTATTAAAATCACTAATACTCTGGTTAACTACTTCAAGTAAGTACCTAGCTAAAATGCAGTGTTATCAATGGTTTACGACAGTCGAATGGCGGTATCGAACCTACGACTTTGTATGCTTGCGGTCCGCATCCGTAACTATTAGGCCACATTTACTACACTAATAATTTAAAGGTACATGTTTGTTTAAACATAAAAATCATTATTTATAAGTACTTAACCTCGCACTTAACGTCTTACTTACTTCTAGAATTTTAGGCCAAGGCAACTGCTTAGTATTTGTTACATATTGATAAGAACATTAAGATAACATTAGAAAAATCCATGCTAATGATCACATCCATTTAAAGAGTTAAAATTAGTACTTTAAAAAAGTAATTAGGTAACCGATATCCCTTAATTTGATTATGACTATATTAATATTATACGTGGTAGAGCCATGCTGCAGCTATATTATGGTTAAATATTGATATCGGTAAGTAATATTTACCTATTTGTGTTTTTGATGAAACTATTACTAACCGACACTATTTCATAAAATATTCAGAAAATTCTTAATATTTAAATGCTAGTTTACTAAGCCTTTAATCTACATATGAAATTCGTTGGAATCAAGTTATGACTAATAGGCGATTCTTCACGATTTTTTTCCAAAAAAAAAAACTAAAATGCTCTAATGGAAAGTTTCCAATATGTCGCTTGGTAATTATTGCCTTTCTCTATGATCTGCCGTGAATACGAAAGTTGAGTAAAATAAGAAAGAAAATACTTCGAAGGACTTTCTATTTTCCTAAGAATCGTCATCAGTTTTCGCGGTTTCTTTCTGTTAGTAAGTATAACTGAATCGTAACCAGAAACTCAAATAGCATTTTGGTGCATTTTGAAGCATTTTGGTGAGAGTCTGTTTCAGATGTTTAATAATTGAATAGTTGTGTAGGTCTACGTGGTGACTACTGAATGCAAAGCATTTTTCTTCAATACCAAATCTTAAACACATCGATTTGGTTAGTTAGCCTGTACAATATACTGTCTAATTAATAATTAGTATAATATTATACTATATACCCACAGATTCCTATATCTAACATCGATTAAGAAAAAAAATGCAGACGCGTTGTCAACAATGAAGGCAAAAACAAAAAATCACGTTAAAAACGAAAAAAGAAAATACAGATGTATTGATAACCTTCTGACATTAGGTCTTCGGAAATATGTAAATAATACGTTTATATGTAAATAATATTTTTCTTAGAAAGCTTGAGACAGAAATACATTTTTAACGTCAAAGTTATAGCGAACACTTTTAAAAATTACTTTTGCGCTTAAAGATGACTTGATTACGCTAAAATGCTAATGCTTGTTTGACATTTGATATCGCAGAATAACTTAGAGTAATATATTACTTTCCTAAAAAGCTAAAATAAAATTTCGACAAATTCTCCTGTCTCATTTAAATTGAATTTTTCTGTTTGTCTAAAATATGGTATATTCAAAATACTTTTTAAATTATGCAGATTATTCCTGCTGAATTAATATAAAATCTTTTATAAGTATTTGTAGAGATCTTTAGAAATACACACATAACGTCATGTAATTATATAAAAATAATCAAATGGATGTACCAAGTGTGATATATTTTTATATTTGACTAAATTGTTGGTCCAGTTCGGTTGTTGACCAAGAAGTTCTGGGTTCGAATCCCAGGTCAGGCCAAAATCAGTTATTGAGTTTTTCTATCAAGAAAAGCCGGGAGTCAATAAGTTGGTGTGTTTCAACCCCGCGCCTCGGAAAGAACGTAAAGCCTTAGATCCTGATTCTAACCCATCTCCAATCGTGTCGGATAACCGTATCATCTAGCTATGAGAGTGAGGGAATATAGAGTGCATCTGTGCTTGCGCATAAACTTGGATAATAGTGCACTGATTATAGAATCCTGTTCTGCGCAGATGGCTATTCTCCGTTCAGAATGGCCGCCGTGACCAAAATTCGGTCTGGAGGGCATTTATTAATTTTTGTATTATGAACAGCCGGGCAGGGCTAAAATAACGTTTTTTCGAGATGGTAAGTACCCCACCCTATCTTCATCATCACCATCATTACAGCCCTTCACAAGTTCACTGCTGAACATAGTCCTCGGCCAAGGAACGCCACAAAGCACCTGCATCCATCGACTTCCTGCATGTCTTCCCAGGTCATCACTCCATCTAGCGGGGGGACGCCCTACACTTCGCCTACCGGTACGAGGCCGCCACTCGAGAACCTTTCTTCCCCATCGGTTGTCGGTTCTTTGAGCTATATGGCCGGCCCACTGCCACTTCAGCTTACTAATCCGTTGGGCTATGTCGGTTACTCTGGTTCTACTGCGGATATCCTCGCTTAAAAGTCTTCCCATAGCTTTCCCTTTCCATAGCTCGCTGAGTGACTTTGAGCTTCCTCATACGGCCAGCAGTGAAGGACCACGTCTCAGTTTCATAAGTCACCACTGGCAACACACACTGGTTAAACAATCTAGTTTTAAAGTATGTCTAACGAGAAGATGTGTCGTAATCAACCGAACGCTGCCCAGCCGAGTTGAATCCGTCGATTGACCTCTCGGTCGCAGTTGGACTTACCTAGTCGGACTATTTTTACTAGATAAACATACTTGTCAACAACTTCGAGCTTAGTGCTCCCAACAACTACCGGCATAGGTGTGATATGGACGTTAAACATGATTTTTGTTTTGTCCATGTTCATCTCAAGGCCTATCTGTTGGGAGACACTATTGAGGTAATTGTGCATAGTGCTTAGGTCCTCCAGCGATTCTGCCATAAGGACTATATCGTCGGCAAATCGAAGGTGAGTGATGTGCTCGCCATTAACGTTAATACCGTATTCTTTCCAGTCCAGTAGCTTGAAAACGTCTTCCAATGCAGCAGTGAAGAGTTTCGGGAATATAATGTCACCCTGTCTTACATCTCTCTGCAGTTGGATAGGTTTCGTGCTCTGGTTCTGTACTCGGATAGCGATCGTAGTCTTACTGTACAAAAACTTTAGCACTTCGATATACCGACAGTCCACTTGGCACTGCTGAAAGGACTGCACCACTGCTCAAATACCGACGGAATCAAAAAATCCGACGTCAGTCTGAGCGATTAGAATGACTCTCCAGAATCTTAAAGACGGTAAGGCCCCAGGCGAGGATGGAATTACAGCGAAGCTTCTGAAAGCGGGTGGAAAACCGGTACATGAAGTCCTTCAGAAGCTCATTAATTCCGTTCTCCATGGTGGCATTACACCTAAGGCGTGGAGCATAAGTGCGGTGGTCTTGTTCTTCAAGAATGGTGCCAACGCTCTCTTGAAGAACTGCAGACCGATTTCCCTTCTGAGCCGCGTCTACGTGCTGTTTTCCAGATTAATTACGAATCGTCTCGCGCGCAGACTTGACGACTTCCAGCCTCCCGAACAAGCCGGTTTCCGAAAAGGCTTTAGCACTATAGACCACATACATAGCCTTCGGCAAATTGTACAGAAGTCCGAAGAGTACAATTTGCCACTATGTCTGGCGTATATGGACTTTGAGAAAGCCTTTGATTCCGTCGAAATTTGGGCAGTGCTGCAGTCTCTTCAGCGGTGCCAAGTTGTCTTTCGGTATATCGAAGTGCTGAAGTGCTTGTACAGTTGGGCTAAGATGGCTATCCGAGTACAGAACCAGAGTACGAAAACTATCCAATTGCAGAGAGGTGCAACACAGGGTGACGTTATATCCCCGAAACTCTTCACCGCTGCATTGAAAGACGTTTTCAAGCTGCCGGACTGGAAAGGATGCGGTATTAACATCAATGGCGAGTACATCACTCACTTTCGAATTGCCGACGATATAGTCCTTATGGCAGATTGAGCAGTTAGGTATTTTAAAAATGTGATGTGTTCTAAAATAAATAAATAACAATTTATTATTAAATGATAAAATAGATTTATTTACTTTTGCCTTATCGATTTAAGAGAATGCATCACCCCATTTCGTCCCGTGGGTGTCGTAAGATGCGAAATACTAAGAAATCTTAAGACTTCCGATATGTAAGTGTATACTGTTTCGTAAATACTCGTATTCAAATCGATTCAGTCCCATTTTTGTCTAGGAATTATACAGGTCCAATTGTACATTTGTAAGGCCTGGATTTCTCCTACGCTGACGTCGGTTGCGTACACCGTGCAGCATACTACGCGCCGCTGTCGTCAGCGTCGCAGTGTGGTGCTATATAGAACACAATGTACATTAGTACGCGCGACCGACGTACGCGACCGACGTCAGGAATTCAAGCCTAGTGCTTGAATAGCTTGTCGTATTAGGCAACAAATGGGATATTAGGTTTTTGATTGTACAGCAATAGGCCACCTATTACTTATTTCATAATTTCCCAAATAAACCCATTTTAATTTTAGCTAAACAGCAGCGTCAAGGACGCGAGGCGTCTGGTACTGATATCGTCAATCTGTCTGTCAAGTATGTCCGCAGAGAGGCGCATATTCAGTGGGCATATACTAGATTTGTAAGGTTTTATAGCATTTATCTCAATGATAACAACTTTGATTTTCGATTATTATCGATAGCTTTGAAATAGATGGATATGATACATACAAATATACAATTTAAAATTCGAAGCCAAATAACGTGCACCCGCTATAATAACATTACAATTAAGAAATGTATTGTTTCTAACGTAAGTTGACCCTCAGTAGCTATTTTAATCTTATAAGCACCATAAAATAATATAATTTTTATTTTAATTATTTTATATGTGAGTATTGTCATCGAAATACAGAAACAGAAACTTTTTTTTATTCTATATAGATTACAAATAATATTTATTGAAAGTCACTCTTTTGTATAATTACCACTGGTAGAAACCTCTGTCCTGGGAAGAACCAGCAAGAAACCCAGCGGGACTTTTTTTAAATAACAGCTTACAATCATGTTTGTTACACAAATTAACAACACATCAAATTAGAAATAGCTTGGTAGCGATCAACTCATTTCCAGGGGTTGTTATCATCCATAAATTCTTTAATATTATAATAAACCTTTTTATACAAACTTAGTTCAATAAAGTTTTTCATCAATCATTTACGTTTTCCTGTCTTAATGTTTAAATTTGTTCGTTATCCCAAGGAATGCCTCAAAACACGGTTCTGACCGACCTACATCCATCGAATTCCTGCATCTATTGCCAGTACTCCATCTAGTAGGGGGCCGCTCTACGCTTTGCTAACGACACGTGGCTGCCGCACGAGAACCTTTCTTCCCATCTATTGTCGGTTTTTTGAACTAAATATCTAGCCCATTGCCATTCAGCTTATTGATCTATGTTGTACCCTGGTTCTATTGCGGACGCACGACCAGTATAGCAAAATAGCAGCGACGGTAAGAGTTAATATATCTATTTCTTATTGTATTTTATATCAATACACATTCACTCCAAGTCGGAGATTTAATTTTAAAATAAACATCCCCGCCTAGTGATTTTCACTCCGTTGGGATTAAATAAATATAAAATAATCCACTTATAATTGACTTTTGTTCACTCCGTAATTATTTATATAGTTAATATAAATTTTATTTTCTTTAAAGAATAAAGGTGACAAACGAGCACATAGTCCTCCTGATGGTGGAAAGTGAACGTTGTGGTCCATGGACTTCTACATCTATCCTCGATTAAGAATCAAAATGCAGATACGTTGTCACCTCAGAGGACTGAGATGGAATGCTTCATTTTAAATAAAAAGAATTTCCACTTCATGATACAAGTATAAATATAATATAGCTGCACCATGGCCCTACCACGACGAAATGTATTGATATGTATTGAATCTATCACAGCACTACCTATCGGGCCTAGATTTGGTGTTTTTTTTTTTAGGCACGCAATAAATATATTGTGAATAGTCATTTTAGTCAAAAAATATAGAATTTGTTTTGCCATCTATTGGCTCCTAACAAATGTATGAACCATAATCTCGACTAGACAAACATGTTGAGTATTATAAAAAGAAGCACCAAGATTTATAATATAGCCTAAGGGACATAGGGACCTTCAAGAAACGAGCTTACTCTTTTTAAAAGGCTGGCAACGCACTTGCAATTCCTCTAGTGTTGCAGTTGTTTATGAGCGGCGGTCGACACTTTCCATCAGGTGCGCCGCATGCTCGTTTTCCCCCTCTGCTATAAAAAAGCCAGTCAGACCACATTGCCACAGGTTCCTGATTTTTTTAGCCAATATGTTATATGAATATGAGTAATTTTGGTTAATAAATATTGAATTTATTAATAACTTGCTAACAGTGCTACCTTTTGAATCCTAGCCTATAAAGTATTGTTTCAAGTTTTTAAGATGACGCGATATAGTATCCAGCCACTTTCGTTTACTTAAAATATTCTTTAAGTGTATAAGCGTTTTTATTTATTTCAGGATCAATTTTTAGTATAAGATTTTGATCAGTCGTAATATGATATAGCGATAAATGTAATCGTAACACTTTCGATATTAATTTAAACATATATTACATATAATATTATGCGAATTAGTCTAGTTCATTATTATTACAGGTACGTACAAGTCCACTGTTGAACAGAGACCTCCCCCAATTAATGCGACAAAGCACTACCTGCATCCATCAACTACTTGCATGACTTACCAGTCGTCACTTCTAGTGTTAATAATTTGTTGATAAATGTAATAAAGAGAATATACAATTAGCGTTTGTTTGTGAAATAAGAAATCAAAAAATTTAGCACTCAAACGATTTATTTATACTTCTATTTAATCTAACAATAAAAACTGGAAACTGCGTTTTACAAAATATTTAAAGACTCGTCGCCAACGGCAATGCGGCGTTTAAATGTCGTGTGAAATAGCTTACGTTGCATGACAAAATAACAAAAGATTTATCACAGCAGGTGTTTATAACGATGGACTTTTATTTTTATTAACATCCTGGCTGGAAGTTTGTGTAATGGATCCGATTTTTGGAGTAAAAATTTTATATTTATAGGTGCCAGTACGATGCAACTATTCTGAAAAGGATTCAAATCATATTATTATATATGAAGGACTTAATTCATAAGTTTTCATCATAAATTAACTATCAGATTATATGAAGACTAAGAAATAAAGTAATACGGCCGATTTTACAATCCTCAGATAAAATTAATTAATTAATTTATAAAAAAAAAATTAACCTTATAAGCACTATAGGGTCAGAAGGCGGACTTAATGATAAAACATTATCTATTAGTCAACCTTAGGACATTGTTGTTTGTTGTTTTTATTATTCGCTCGAGAGAGCAGGCAAAGGAACTATGCCATACAGCCTTGTCTTCATGTTTAATTATCCTTCATAGTTCACTGCTTCACAATATGTTGATGCGTCACATTGTGCAGCTCTTGGGAGATTTTGACGGCAACTTGAGCCAGCAGGCAGCTGACAGTTGGCGATGGTATCTAAAGGCGCCTATGCAAACAAACAGCTTATCTTGAGAATCCATCACTATTAGAGCACTTTTTTCACAGTTTCCACTAATAGTTCACATGCGCAGACACTAAATACACAAAACCGCACCACTTTTATATATCAAAGTCCACTTCAAACCATTATTTAAACAATAAAACAGGAGCAGGAAGCCGCCGCCGGTCAAGTTCCCGCCAAAATTCCTCAACCTTAGGACAGGGAAAATACTACGAAAAAATTACACACATATCTAAATAATACACAAGTGAATGAAATAAACGCTATAAACAATAGCATAAATACACACATGCATATAATCATATGCACAAATATATGAATAAATATTTATTATAAGACAACATATTAAAAAATACAAAATATTCTAATTAACCTAATATAGCGATAACTATGATGACGATGACGAAGCTTACCGTTTTTGCTAAGCTCGAAAATTCGTCTTAAATGTTTGTTTGCTGGTAGCCTACGACTTAACTTTTTACGCAGGGCATTTTACGTAGTAGAGCTATGCTGCAGCTATATTAGTGGTAGGTATAGTTGTGGCACGAATGGGTCGGCTCGACCGGGGAAGAACCACGCTCTCACAGAATACCAGCGTAAAATAGCAGCTTAACGCTGCTGTGTTTCGTATGGTGAGTGTAGAGAACCAGAGACCCTTTTTACTGGAAACGAGATATTCCATCTTAGTCCTCACGGTTGAAAACGCATCTGAATTTTGATTCATATTCGAGGATAAATGTAGATGTCTATGGGCAACAGCAACCACTTACCATCAGGTGGACTGTGTGCTCGTTTGTCACCCTACCCTATAAAAAAGGTCATTCCATAGCCGCGGGGCTAAGACAGCATATTATGAAAATATGAAAACCAAACCGTAAAGGGAGCACGAATCCGATGAAAGAAGCTGTCTATCATGTGTCATGGAGGAAACTTATGTTTCAGAAAGTTCGGATAGTGTTTATCGAATAAAATAGAAGAAAACTGTGGTAATATCCATATTGACACAGCTAATAACACCACTTATAGAGGCTACGTCTGCTTGAGTATAAATTTGCAGATCATCAGCATAACGATGATAAAAGCAACTAAGTTGAGAAGAGAGAAACTAAATAAAAATGGAGAACAGAAATGGAGATAATATTCCACCCTGTGGCACGCCAGTGTAGAGTTAACACCAGTCAGATATGTCGCGACCACAGCTTGCTGACGGCCAAGAAGGTAGAAATGAAACCAGTCGACAGCAGTAGAATAAAGTTAGAGAATTATTAAACATAGAAAGGAGGCAGTAAAAGTACTGTGATCTTTCTACTCTCCATGCACTCCGAATGTGCTCTGTGACTTTGAGAAGTGCAGTGGTTGAACTTTGTTCCGGACGAAATCGAGATTGAAACTGAAAACGTAAGTTATTTCTACAAATCGACAGACAAGGGTTAATAATTTATTCTTAGAATAAAATACATCATAAAAAATTCAAAATTGATTCTGTATGAATAAAATAGTTTAATTATTCAATTTTTTTATTCCGTCAGGTTATAATTTATTTAATGGATATTTTTTATTTGATGATTAAAAATGCCATAAGAAATATATTGTAAGAAATAGGTAATAAGTGGTAGGATCTTCTTGCTTAAGAGTCTGTAAGAACACAGTAGTTACATAAATTTTGCTGATTTGACATTTTACACTTGTGTCCGGAGTGCGCTCGACGGCGAACGCCAGTCGTTCCCCGTCACAGGCCACGCTAGGCCGCTACCAAGTAGGAAATATATTGTATCGCCCGTAACATATAGCTTAACCTGTAAATTGTCATTTCTGAATACAACATCAGTGACTTTTGAGATTTTAATTACTGAATCCGATAGGCGCCTTAGGCACTTTCTGTGAGTCATATTGCGAGGTTATCAGGCATTAGTAACAAGTATATTATTAGCCAACAACATCGCACATTTCCACACATCTCGTACAATTCCATCTGAGGTAGGTAGGGTGGGGTCCGTCTGTAAGTGGTACCTATAGTAGGTACCACTCACGGACCCTCTTATCTATATTTGCCACCAAATAGCAGTGTTTGCACTGCTGTGTTCCGGTCTGAAAGGTTTAGAGAGCCAGTATAATTACAGGCTACAAAGTATTCCATCTAAGTCCTCGGAGGTGAAATCGCATCTGTAGCCTTAGTTGATTGAAGTTTTTTGCAGATTTCTATGAACAAGGAGCACTTATCACCTAGTGGGATGTTTGTTTGTCATTTTAGTTTTATAAAAGTATGCAGTTGTAAATGGCATAATTTTATGTGTACTATGGAGGAATCCTCAGAGTAGTAACAAATGTACATAGGTATGTATAATTATTCTATGCAGAAAGCCTTTAAATCGGTGGCATTATGTCAGCAATTTATGAGTGAGTGTAGTTTTAGTACGGTAATAACAAATTACATTTTTATGGAAGTTGTAGATTTAAAAATGACGTTATTCTAGTTCAGAATCAAAAAATAAGAAGACCTACAAGAAATTTTTAAAATAGAGTAATATTATGTAGAAATAACAAATTGACATTTCGTCGTATATTTTGAAAGAAAGTTCTCATTTTTAATTTTATAAATTTAGTTACCTGAGAGATATAAAACACGTAGTATAAAATGTAGTGTAGAAAACCAAGTTAAAATATAAAAGCTGTATTAAAGCAATAAATATACAGCCGAGCTGGCTACTAGCCCGAGGTCAGGTAACTCAACTTTAAAAATAAATCTACATAGAAATATTGTTTTGTATTACTAAAGATGGAATGAACATTGTTATAGTATATATGACGCTTTTTGATATCCTCTTTATCCATTTCCGATACATGCATATTGAAAATTTTCGTAGCATTTTTCTTGTAATTCTATAAAAAGAAACAAACACATTAATGAATATCTTTTTCTTTATCAGCCCATTAATGACCACTGCTGACATGAGCTTCTCCCGTTGAAGGGAGGATTTGCCTAATTAGTCAAACGAAAAGCTTTATGATTTTTCTGGAATTTTCGATATGTTCCTCCTACGACACCTACGGGACTAAAAGGGATGATCTATTTTCTAATACATCTGTGTAGAGACAGTGTTATAATACCTACTACCCTATATCGTCCCGTGGGTGTCATAAGAGGCAACAAAGGGAAACAAAAACAGGAGATAGGCAGCAGCATCTCCCTGATAACAGCTGATTAAAAAAACTGTGGTTGCCAAGCGAGGCAACTATGGCAAAATCCCCCTACGACGCAGTTTATATTCAGCAGTAGACTTTTATAGGCTGTAACAGATAGATAAGTTATCTAGTGCCACCTCAGCGTTCTCCTAGATGATTTAAAAACTTAAACATCCGACAAAAATTAGATATAATAATGAGAAACCCTGACATTGCGAAATATACTCCTAATAGGTGCTTTATTCACTGCAGCATTATTATAGCTATAGTATTTCATCTTAATGGAGACAGCATCTGTATCCTTTTTATTTAATGTCGGTTGCAGGTTTCTATGATCTATAGATACTACTTATCGTTAGATAGATTGTTAGCTCGTTTAATACTTTATTACTAGAGTACGTGAGGGTAATATGGTCATCCGGTTAATATGGTCACTTTCTTATAACTCAAAAACTACAGCCTAATTTGCATAGATGGCTTTGTGATAGAATAGCTCTTCAAAGTCATTCAAATAATAAAGGGTCAAAAGGCCACCACTTTATCGAACCATATTATTACCCTCACGTATTATAGTTAGTTTTTTTTTAGTTGATTTATCGAAGTGTTGCTAATTATTGCCAAGGATTGTTTATTATTTTTTCTATATTAGTTATAGTATACGACATTGTGTATTTGTCTCTGTCCTCCTCCTAGTTTTGGTTTAATAGGGCGGCAAAGCTTAAGGTGACCATATTACCCTCACGTACCTTATATCAGTTAAGCTTTTAATATAAAGTGAAAACCGACTACAAAAACTAAAAAGATAAAATAAGTTATTCATAATCACTTCTGAAGTGTTACTACATAGTCCACCTTGTAACAAAAATAATTTTATAATTAGTCTTAATTGAAGTAAAGTCTGTTTATAAAAAGATATCCCGTAGAAAATGTGCTAACCACCAAATGATTTCCAACAATTTGTATTCATTCGATGCTTTCTATATTAAATTCTCAGCAAAATGAAAAGATTTTAAAACACTTTCGTTAGCACGAGTGCATACTGGTTCGTATCAAATCCTAGTTCCTAAAATTGAAGTCTAATATTTTCGATTTTCAAATCGAAAAATGTGCAGTTTCATCGTAACGTAATAGCTTATTGCTATATTTATTTTTAAGCATGATGGTTTCCTAGTCACAATTATTGCTTGTTTTAAATTTATTAAGTAATTTATTATAAGAAAGAAACCTACTGGAATTATTTTTTAATAAATAAGATAAACTTATTAATTATTTTATGTTTTGTCTTGTTTTTCATGATATGATTGATGAGATAATAGAGATAACTTCAATGATAAGAGTTTGATAGTAGTAGATGTGAATTGAGGCTTCTGCGTCACTTGCTCTCGCATTCGCTGGAGCTACATGCCGCTGAAGACCCCAATTCTCTCAAGAGAGGAACAACATTTTTAGTTTAACCAAATTAACGTACTTACATGTCTCTAGTACTAACATACTCACAGTTCTATCCTGCGGGAACAAGTGTACTTCCACTTCCAGTTGAGTTATTGAGCATTATATTCAGAGCGTTTGCTAGATACTGATGGTATTGCCCCATCTATATGATTAATTTATAATAATACAACTTGTTTAGCCTAATTTCTTTGTGGTTAGTGCTAATAAACGTTTTTAAGCTATTTCATAGCTTTTATCGCGGGCTTTGAGCATGGCGACCGAATCAAGAAATTCCGTAATGAAAAAAAACCTACGACCCGAAAACCTAACATCGTAAATCCATTACAATAAAGATATTTATTAATTTGCAACCATCCGCTAACTAAATACAATGATGTGTCTTACCTGGATTGAAAAGCGCGTCCTACCCTCTCTTAATTGTTTCATTATTGTTTTATTCTCATAGCGAGTGCACGTTGATTACAACGCTCGTCAAATATCATCTATATCGGTGAGTTTAATTATTTTTTTACTATTTAGAAATTCAGCCGTCATTACCTTTTTTTTTGACTTCATACTTGTTTTTGGTAATTGTAGATTATGTCCAACACCGAGGAACACAATGATTCTAATCCAATTACTAATCCGTATTACAATGCACAGGATGTGGATAATTATTACAACCGAGCGAAATGAAGAGCGGCAATCGAAATCAAAGAAATGTTACAGGAAGAGAAACCGTTCTCAAGAATCATCATTATCATCATCATCATACATTATCCGCCTAGATAAAGATAAACGAGGTCATCGTCTGATTGAAATCAGCATTTGCGAACTTAACGAGCAAGAAGAAAATGTCATCCACGATTTTAGTGCTAATATAAGTGTTCAATATGTTGTGGATTCAATGTATGATGAAGAGTTAGATGCTACAAATTGTCTTATAAAAAAAATAGGTGAAAAATTATGTGAGAACTAGTAATTTAATTAATGTAGCTTGTAAAATATTATAAAAGTTATACATTGAATTTTATTGTTGTTTTATTATGTATCATTATTATTCAATTGTGTAGAGGAAAAAAGAAAAAGACATTTATTGTTATAACGAATGTATTTATTAAAACTAAAGTTTTATTTATTTTAATTTAATATAAAGTTATAAACATGATAATACATGTAACTTAAACTATACATTTATCTCTTACTTATACAGTACATAGTAGTAGCATTACATAGTTTTACATTCAAATTTATTAAAATATAGTTTTATAGTGTCCCCACGGTAACTTATTGTAGCCATCTGCCATAATTTGTCTTTTATCATCATCTCTATTAAGTACAAGTTTATCAACTTTTTGAGTAAATATTTGATGATTCTTTGATCTAATTATACACATCTCTTTCTAAAGTTTTCATTAGACCATAAAGCTCGTTTATATTTTTCAATATTAAGATTTTTAGTAACAGATTTTTTAATACCCTTAGTTTTTCTTATTGAGGTTGTTTTAGAATCAATACAATATAATTTCGCTCTTAATCCAACAAATTCAGTTATTATATCACCATCCATTTCGTCTTTGAAAAACCCTGAAATTTTATAATTTACTTTGGGCTTATCATACTGATTGTTTTTGAAATTACTTGTATCAAAATATTTTATATTTTTTTTCATGTCTTCATAAAAATAATTTGTATTTATTAGATACAGCAGACTATCCAATCTGCTGTATCTAATTTACAAATTAAATATATAGAAAACCCAGGCGATCAAGGATAACTTTTGTTAGTTCTAACTGGATTGCTACTAACGAATCTGAAATTATTGACAAATTTCTAAAATTAGCAGCACTTACATATTTTTCAGCTCCACATAATTTATTAGTCTTATTGGATGTATCTTTCCATACATTAACCAATTTTACATCGACTTGTTTTCGTTTATTCTCTATTGTCTTTCCAAAAATAGAATTGTTTTGTTTTTTAAAAAAATCTCTTTCAAAGTCTGAAGTAGCGTTTTGTCTAAGTGTTGTATTTAATAAAATATATGGTGCTAAAATGCATTTTGACTAAATAACAATATCTTATAAACTATGAGCAAAATGAGTCCATGACGTAAACATTCTTTTAAATGCTCATAATGAATAACATATTTACATTTATCGTACAAACTAGATATTAATTTTTTATGTTTGCTTCCTGGCGGAGCAATCTTTTCTGCTGCAAATGGTAAATCTGAATGATCATCATGTATTTCAATTGGATAGTGCAAGTCTACTTCAAGAATATACCCAATATCATCAGGAACACTTATGACATCAAATTGATTAATTTCTTTTTCACTTAGGAATTTAAAATTCCCCGTTGTTAACTTTTGCATCATAGCAAAACCATATAAATTTACACAATCAAGATAAATTAAAAAAATATTTTTATCCTTGCTGTCATAATAGGACATGTATTTATTGTTTGCTTTTGCATATCTTAGAGAACATTGAGCAAGACCATCGCGAATTCCTTTCTCTAAAAATTGGTACATTTCAATATCTGAAAGTAAATCTAATTGTATGTTCGTATGAAACAACATAACATCCCAACTTAATGATGGGGATGAGACCTAGTAACATGAGTCAAGACTATAATGTTTTAAACTCATAGCTCGGAATGTTTCAAAAACATCACACAACAGTAATACATCACATTTTAAATATAAATCGGTGTATACACCTAAGTTACGGATTTTAAAATCATTCCATACCTTCAATGCATGACTGTAATCTTCATCTGAAACAGATTGAGATGTAAGGTGATTGAAAAATTTCGATTGCTCTGGTAATTGATTTTCTTCATACCGATCCCATGAATCTATATAGTCATAACAGTAGATATCTTTCTTTCGAACTAAATTAAATAAATGTTTATCTTCAAAAACTTGCATAAATTTTTAAAATCTTTCGCGTCCATCGTTTTCACTAAATTATCTAAGCTCGAGCTCAAAAAGTTGAAAGAGTCAATAAATTTCAACTGAGCTGAGTTCTTATTATTATTATTTTCTATTGGAATAAACTTAGTAAATGAAATAAAGTTTTCTTTATTTCGGCGTATTAGATTTATACGACCGCAAATGGCAGAAAGTTCCTTTATAAATAAATGAAAATCATAACCAGAAAGGTTGTGAAATATTATAGGTATGAATGAGCATGTCTTAGCTTTTAAATTACATTCGTTATGAGCAGGTCCTCTGTATTTTCCAGTAAAGTGATCATGATCTGCAACTATGATATCTGTATTACTAAATATTTTTTTACACAAATGACATTCCTTTACATTATTCAAATAGTCTCGCCCCGTTTTACCGATTACCAGAGGTGTATTATTTGAAAGTAATTTATGTAATCGTTTAACATCTTTACTAGTTGATTCAATAAATTTTTTAGCACACTTTTACCCCCTATAGGAAACTAATTTATTGAGTTCGGGCTTAGAATCATAAAATATATAATATGCAAAACAACTGGCCTCATGGATTTGAATATTTTCTACATACGTAGTTTTAGTTTTGTCTGAATACTCATGTAATAAACTCTCAAAGACGCCGTATATTACAATAGGAATTTTTTGAGTCTTTTCATAGTTTGAAAAATAAAATTTAGTATTTTCTTCCGGTAAAATGGTTTGGATCCTCGCACAATCATGATTTAAAAGTTTTTCTGCAGTGTTGAAATATAAAAAAACATTCTTCACATAAATGAATTTTAGATTTATGCTTACTTAATTGCTTGTGTAGGAGTTTATCAAACATTTTTATTAAACAAAAATGATGTTTATTATTTTTATTTAAGTTAAGTAAGTTAACATGCATTATCTTTATTTTTAAAGTTTTATACAGCGGTACGGTCACATTATTTTTTTAACTAAACCGTAAATATTAACGCTCACATTAGGATTCATTTCCTCGAATAATTTAATATCATTAAAACTTGGAGGAAATAACAAATTATCTGTTTTTAAAACTTCTGAGCAATGAGGGTATGAATTCACTCTGTTAGGATTACTTGTAGTTGAATACAAATGAGCTAAAATACTCCAAAGAAAGCAGTGTTTTTCATTGTTTTTTTAAATTTAAGCATGATTTTGTATTACGTATTTTTTCAGGTAATGGTATATACGAACCAAATCTTAACGGATTATATTTTACAATATTTAATTCTAAGTGTCTTATGGCCTCAATAGTCGAACCTAATTCGCAAAGCTCGAATTCTGAACACTTGTTCGTTATTTTTTTTAGTAAGAATTTATCTCATTATTCAAAGTAATAAAGAAATAAATTACAATTGTTAGAGCAAGGCATGGGAAGTATTCTTCTTATCAATAGTGTGGATTGAGGAATTTCCAAAGTGAGCAACAATAAAAACAAAATGGGTGCACTATTTTTCCAACACCACATATGTTGAAACATACTCAGTATGAAACATTAATATATATATATATATATATATATATATATATATACTATTCGTAATATCTCTTGATAGAGTATAGTCTGGAATAGCACCCGGGCGTTTGTTGTGAAAGAGTATATATTGCCTACCTATAAATTAATTACTAATTCTATAAAGTCTAAAAACTGGTATTACAAGCTTATGTTTGTTGCTAGTGTTTAAAAATGAACATATTTTTTTCTTATGAAAGCTATTTGTGTTTTTATGTACATACATTACATTTTCATAAATATATTTCGATGGTAAGTTAATATGTTTATTTCCTTAAAATTTGTCTCCAAGCGACTCATTACAAGTTATAAATCATCCGTATGCCTATCTTTTGCAAACAAATATGACTTCAGTGTCAGTCGCATTTTCCCATAGTAAGATTCCATAAGACATTACGCTATGAAAGTTAAGTTATGCATCATCATCATCATCATTACAGCCCTTCACAAGTCCACTGCTGAACATAGGCCTCCCCCAAAGAATGCCACAAAGCACGGTCCTGAGCCACCTGCATCCATCGACTTCCTGCATGTCTTACCAGGTCGTCACTCCATCTCGAGGGGGGACGCCCTACACTTCGCCTACCGGTACACGCCCTACACTTCGCCTACCGGTACGAGGCTGCCACTCGAGAACCTTTCTTCCCCATCGGTTGTCGGTTCTTCGAGCTATATGGCTGGCCCACTGCCACTTCAGCTTACTAATTCGTTGGGCTATGTCGGTTACTCTGGTTCTACTGCGGATATCCTCATTCCTAAGTTTATCACGCAGAGAAACTCCGAGCATAGCCTTCTCCATAGCTCGCTGAGCGACCTTGAGCTTCCTCACACGGCCAGCAGTGAAGGACCATGTGTCAGTTCCGTAAGTCATCACTGGCAACACGCACTGGTTGTACAATTTCGTTTTAAGGTTTTGAGGTATGTCTGACGAGAAGATGTTGAAGTTTGATGTTGATGTTGTTAGTTGAATCCGTCGATTGACCTCTTGGTCGAAGTTGGACTTACCTAGTCGGACTATTTGTCCCAGGTAAACATACTCGTCAACAACTTTGAGCTTAGTGCTCCCAACAACTACCGGCATAGGTGTGACATGGACATTAAACATGATATTTGTTTTGTCCATGTTCATCTTAATCCGTTGGGAAACTAACTAAATAAATAAAACTAACTAAATAAGTAGTGTCCTCGTACAAACTGTATCATGCTCTGTCCTCTCCATTGTTTGTGTGTTCATTAATTTTATATAAATAAGTAAGCACTGATTTTAGAATAAACGAAAATTGTTCCAAATATAGCAAAATAAATATTAACAAGCCTATTTCCTTGAGCTATAATCTATGAATTTACTGGAGCGGAATAAAAATAAGCGAGACAAAAATAAATTGCGAATCTTCGCAAATAACTTGATATTACATTGTATATTAATTATTATTTTTGTACATGATTTCGCTACAGAATTAATGTCCTCAGGCAAAGTAGTGATAAATTACTAGTGACGTTTCAGTAAAGCAGTGGCTAAGCTTTTGTTCTGCCACTTTTCTATGTAAAAATAAATGTTAAATTACATAATATACTACATCTACCCTAGGTTCTAAGATTTTCTAGTTATGTAGGAATGTTATAAATAATGTAGTAATATAATCCTAGATAATGAGAATATTTTTGTATAGAATGGAGTGACAAACGAGATGGGCCTATTAGATAGGCCCCATAGTTTTCTAACGTGTTAGCTAGCAGTTACCAAAGATATAATATCGTAGGGCTAGTATGGCAATACCCCAGTTGTAATGTATACAAACTATACTATCAGTTTCGTTAATATACTAATCTAATTCCTAGGTTAGGATTCTAACTTATACTAATTTACTCTCTCACTAGAGACTGTTGTGAACCACTGTTCTTTTGCTGATTCCGAGATTTCATATCGAAGGTCTAGATTGTTACATGATAATAAAGATTACATGTCATAAATAAAATTACACGCGAACAACTTTTAACTACACTTATTCTATGCATTGCCTTCATACGCCTGTTGTTCCACGATGTTCACCGGCCATACAACAATTAACAATCGTATGTATAGGTATACATTGTATAATGGTCACTTCAATTACTATCAATTATAGAGCAAGTAGATGAGATTGTATATTTGGGATGTGTGTTTAGCAGGGATGGTAGATATGATAAGGATATAGAACGACGAGTGAATGCAGGAAATAGAGTGAATGGGGCTCTACACTCTATTGTGAAAAGTCAGAATGTGTCCAAAAAGGCACGTATAGCAATTCACTATGCTGTGTTAGTACCTACTTTAATGTATGGTAGTGAAAGTTGGGTGTGGCAGAAGAAGCACGAGAGTAGAATAAATGCTGTAGAAATGCGGTCATTAAGGAGTATGTTAGGGATGAATCTGAATGACAGAGTGAGAAATTGTTTAATAAGAGAAGAGTGTGGTTTGCAAGATGATGTTGTGACCAGGATTAAGAAAGGAATGCTTCGGTGGTTTGGCCATGTAGAAAGAATGAATATATATTATGAAAGAATGAATGCATAGTCGGGAAGAGTCGCCTTAGGCGAAAGTTTATCGACCAAATTGGCGATATATTAAAAATGGGCCAAATCAAGAGTACCATTAACCGACGAGCGTGTATGCGTAGGTATATGGATGTGGAGGAAGCGAGAGAGGTGTGTCAGGATCGTGCCAAATGGAAGTCCATAATCTCTGCCTACCTCTCTGGGTGACAGGCGTGAGTGTTTATGTATTATGTATGTATTCAATTACTAAAATGTGAAGTTCACTGAACAGTGGAGTGGTGGACCAAATTGCTTAGCGGATTTTATTTCTTTACCAGCTAAAACCCTGTCCCTAGAGCTTAGGAGCCATAGTGGCCTGTACACATCGACATCCTTTTTGAATGTATAAAGAAGAAGATTTGTTTAGATTGTTTGTTTGATTGTTAGTTTTAGATTGTCCTTCCTAAGGGGTAAGACGAAATTTATATCAGTGAGATTTAAAAGTATAATCCAGGTCCTAATCAAGAAAAAATTGAAGACAGTTGTGGAATAAATCTTGAATGTAATAAGAAATAGAAGCAATGCACGTAACTAGTTCTGTAATTTATTCAAAAAAATATGTTTTCAGTTCAAATGTTTTATTAGCTATGTGATACTGTATTTTCGAACTCCAGGAAAGCGTTAATCTTTCCCAAACGTAGCAGCCCATTTACAAGTAACTATTACGATCACTATTTTTCAGAGTGTGAAATTAATAGTCTTGAATGTTGACAACTTCGTGACAATACACTCTACGATATAACAGAATTGCAGAGCATTGGAGATGAAAAAGATGTTGAACTGCAGCTGTATTATGATACAGAAACAGAAACAGAAACAGAAACAGAAACAGAAACAGAAACAGAAACAGAAACAGAAACAGAAACAGAAACTTTTTTATTCAATATAGATTATAAATAATACTTATTGAAAGTCACTCTTTTGTTTGATTACCACTGGTTCGGAAAAAACCTCTGTCCTGGGAAGAACCAGCAAGAAACCCAGCGGGACTTTTTTTTTTAAATAACAGCTTACAATCATGATGTTACACAAATTAACAACACAACAAATTAGAAATAGCTTGGTAGCGATCACCTCATTTCCAGGGGTTATTATCATCCATAAATTCCTTAATATTATAATAACCCTTTTTATACAAACTTAGTTTAATAAAGTTTTAGAACTTTGAACAGGTCAAACTTTGTATATTTTCTGGAATTTTGTTGTAAAAGCGTATACATCGCCCCAAGAATGAATTACTGACTCGATGGAGTCGAGTAACTGGTACTACTAGCTTGTGTCTGTTCCTAGTATTTACAGAATGAATATCACTTATTATTGTAAAACTACTTTTATTTTCGTGTACGTACATTACATTTTCATAAATGTATTGAGAGGCCAAAGTGTTATGTGTCTTGATAGCAGAAGGATTAGGTTGTCTCGCCCAGGGTAGGACAATGCTCGCACAGAATACACTAAATAACATAATTCCATTCCGTTTCCTTCTGTTGTGTTTCGAATGGTGCGCGATGAAAACTAAAGAAACGTTTTATTGGTAACAAGGTTGATTTTTGTTATTTTTTGTTGTAACTGCTGAGAAAGTAAGATCTTCCATCCCACACACATATATTATATATACTTAGTATCGGGTGAACTGCGAGCTCGTTTTGTTTATTTACTTATAAAAAAATTGCAATTCTAATTTTATACGACAAAAGGCTATTATAGTATGGTCTAAGGCATGTCAAGAGGAATTATGTACGATCTATTATTATTAATCCATGGCAAAACGAATGGAGGCTTCTTAAGAGAAAAAATAAACTAGTTCACTAAAATATCTTTAGAATAACTAATGACTCATGTTTCAAGAATAGTAGTATATTAACGGTGCTCGTAACTGATATCTTTTTTTTTTTTCAAACAATTAATTATTACCATAATTATTACCTAAGAAGGGGGATTGTCAAGAGTAATAAAATAATATCTAATGATTTCTTATATTTATGCGAACACTACACATTGAATAAAACTATTTTTACGGATTTTATCGCGTTTAATTAACTTATTTTATATTCCCGACGTTTCGGTTGCTTTCCAGCAACCGTGGTCACGGGGGACTGAGGTGATTGACGTCGCGATGTCAGTGTTAACCCGGAATACCTTCAGTTTTTTTTAATTAATAATTTTGGTCGGATCCACGCAGAATGAACTAACTGTGTCTTGAAGTGTTGCAGTGGTATGCTTGGGTTTAGTTTTAATTTTATGAATTACAGGATCCCAAGCAGGTGGTAGTACCCAGTCTCCCTCTCTATTGAAATTAGGATGTTTCTTAATTTCAATAGCCTCACGTATCATCCTTGGCAGGAATCGATGTTCTTTCGCGAGAATTTGTGGTTTATCAAATCTAATGTAATGGCGGGGGCCGTCTAGGATATGATCACAAACTGCAGACTTCTGCAGACTGGAAGTCTGCAGTTTGTGATCATATCCTTAATTAAACTCGATAAAACCCGTAAAAATAGGTTTATTCAAAATAATATCTGCCATAAGCTGATTAAATTAAATTAAATGTTTCTTGTCAAATTTTGCGTTTGAGAAAAGAGGTAAAAACGCAAACAAGGCCTGCGTGTTTTCCAAAGGCTTTGTTGGCAGATCCTAAGAAAGCATAAGTGACCGCAATATTTTATGTAAATCCCTAACATATTATAGGAGTTTGCCCTAAAATATAAAATGTCTTCATTTCCATTTCATGATTGTATGATTATTTGATTTTCCATGTAATTTCAGGTATATATATTTTTAATTTATATAAGATTTAGGCCTAAAATATAAAATGTCTTCATTTCCATTTCATGATTGTATGATTATTTGATTTTCCATGTAATTTCAGATATATATATATTTAATTTATATAAGATTTATCGTTTACAGCGTTAAATCGTAATAAAATTGGCCATGTTATAATAAAATAATACTTTATGCTATAAAATATATATAATAATAAATATATTAGCCTAGTTGCTCTAATATAGGGAAATTGCAAAATGTGATCCCTTAAATTGACATATACATATATACGCATACTATTACTTACTATTGTTGTAGTACAGTTGTTTTAGTGGCGCTGTAAGAATATATATTACCTCTTATCATTCCGTGGATGTCGTAAGAGGCGACAGAGGGAAACAAATCAGGAGGTGGAAAGCAGCGTGTTTCTAATAACGACTAAAAAAAACCTGGGGTTGCCAACCCGCTTACTAAGCGTGGCAACTATAACAAAGAACTGGTCTGTTGTCCGAGTTGAGTTCTAAAATAGTTACGATCGATGCTATCGACAAACGGATATCTTTGAGTATAGTTTTTTTTTTTCGAGGGGAAATGCTCATGGATACCTCCGGCTGCGGGGGCAACCGGAAGGTTATGCCGGACTCCTACCGGCTAAAACCCCACGGTGGTCTCCATCAGCGTGTACGAGGGATCCCGGGATCTCCGTTCGGAACACAACCGGGGCCCCTCTCTGGCTTCGCTTTATTAGAAGCACGTCCCAGGGGCAGAACTTACTTCCCCCAGCACCCTCGCAGTGCTATCATGATGTCTCGGGACCACTTCCGAGCCATCGTCCTCCTCGGGGGTTACGTTACTAGGCATTCGAGGCCCCCGCTCCAAACGCCTGCATCCCCAGAGGCCCCGTTTCTGGTAGGGGAACACCATCTTCAGAGGGAGGGCCGTGACGAACGCCTTGATGACGTCGTCTCCGAGCGGGATCTGTCCTCCTCCGATCCCGCTCAACAGCCTCCTTCTGGACCATTACGGACTCACAGAAGTTGGCTAAGGCCCTCCACGCCGAGTCCCCGCTCAACATCGCCGACACGACTGCTGGCAGGGAGAGGTCCCGACCGACCCGGTTTGCCAGGATCATTCGCTCCCGTTCCCACGCTGGACATACTGCCAGCGTATGGGACGCGGAGTCCTGATCCTGTCCACCGCAGTGGAAGCAGTTCACCGTCGTTTCGCGTCCGATCTTACACAGATAATCACCGAAGCACCCGTGCCAGGTAATTATCTGTGTAAGTCTGTAGGTGAGTCTTCCTACTCGTCGCTGCATCCAGGCTTCGAAGACCGGCAGGATTGCGCCAATAACACGTTTGCGTGCATAGCGCTCCTCGATAAGTCGAGTGCGCCACATCGCTAAAGCGTTCTGTCACCCTGCCGTTTTATAGACTCGAGCGCCTCATCTGGCTCACTGCCACCTCTCTGACGGAGGATGCGGATTCGGTTGTACACCCTCGCATCCATATCCGCCAATATATCTAGGGGTAGGAAGCGAGCCAGGACTGTTGCCGCCTCAAAAGATATCGTGCGGTATTCCCGCATGATCCGTATAGCCATCCTCCGCTTGACACTGTAGATTTTAGATCTACAGCGCTGGATGACTAGCCTTTTCGCCCTCACAGGTGCCCCGTATAAGGCTACGGATCGTACTACCCCTGCATAGAGGCGGCGTATTTCCTCCCTCGGTCCCCCTAGATTGGGCACCAGTCTGTGCATAGCATCCGCCACCCTCTCAATCCGGGGGACTAGGCGCTCAAAGTGCTCTTAGAAGCCCCAGCGACTATCTAGGTGGAGCCCTAGGTACTTCATGTACCGCCCCACTCTGACTACAGACCCACCCACGTAGACGCACGAGTCGGGTGGTTCCCTGCTCCGAGGTAATTTGTGAAACCATAAGGCCTTGGTCTTATGAGGCGCTATTTCTAGACCCAACTCGCGGATTTTGGCGACGACGACTTCCGTCCTAAGCTCAGCAAGCTCCTTGGTCCCCTCAAAGGTGACCCCGCTGGCGAGCACCAGTGTATCATCGGCATAGCACACGATATTTACGCCAGCAGGAAGGTCGACACGCAGAAACGCGTCGTACGCGAGGTTCCACAGTAGCGGCCCCAGCACTGAGCCCTGCGGAACCCCACGTTTGATCTCCCTCTGTATATTTCTACCATCTTGCCCCATGTACAGAATGTACTTGTCGCGCAAGTAGTCCCCGATTATACCTTGCAGGTAGGAAGGCACCTGGTGGTGTGCTAATGCCTTCCGTATTGTATCCCAAGGTAGATAGTTAAAGGCGTTGACAATATCAAGACTTATTGCCAACGCCACACCACCCTGGGATATTGCTTGTTCCGACAGGGAGCGCACGCGCATAATGGCATCTACGGTGGAACGCTCCCGTCGGAATCCAAATTGGCTTTCTGCCAAATCGGGACCGACTAGCGACAGATGTCCGTTGAGCCGAGTGGCAACTATTCTTTCGAACAATTTGCCAATCTCGTCCAACAGGCATATGAGACGGTACGCAGAGGGAGAATCGGCGGCTCTGCCTTCCTTGTTCAAGAGGACCAACCCTGCTTCTTTCCATGCTGTGGGGAACTTGGCACTCCGTAGACAGCCGGTAAACAGCTGTCTTAGCCTATCCCCTAAGGCAGCCAGACTCAGCACCAGAGCCCAACCAGGAATTCCGTCAGGCTCCGGTGGGGTGTTCCGGGCTCTCAAGCGGCTAACGGCTCGGTCCAGCTCCTCCACGGTCACCTCCATCTCATCATGTCACTCCAATGACGACGGCAGGTGACCTGAGGGACTTGACCGGTCCTCTGGGAAAAGCGTGCCGATCACTCTTCCCAGCAGTTCCGGATCGAGAGTTTCCATCAAGGGCAGCGACCATGGCTGGAGTTTTCCCAGCACCATCCTGTACGGTCGCCCCCAGGGATCTTCGTTGAGTCCCTCTAGGAGCTCTTTCCAGGACCGAGACCTGGCGTTAGATATAGCGATTTGTAACGCCTTTGTAGCCGCTCGGTATGCCCCGTAGAGTCTGGCTATATCCTCAGGTGGCGCTCGCCTTCTTCTTCGGGCTCTTGTGTACTGACGCCGGCTCCGCAAGCAGATCGCACGAAGGTGTGCAATTTCTGCCGACCACCAGCACCGCCCTGCGCTTGGGACGACTGGCTCTGGGCATCGAGACGTCGCATATTTGCGCGATCGTAGCTCGGAACCAGTACGCTTCCACTTGCGGATCGAGAGGAAACTCTTCGGCTTTTTCTGGCCAGGCCGCGACGATGGCGGCGGCTTCGAGCTTGTCTCGGTCGAGCCGCTTGAGACACCAACGCCGCGGTGGGCTGCCTTCTGGACGACTGGAGTTACTGTCGAAGTGGCAAGTGCGACATCGAACACGATGTGGCGGTGGTCTGACAGTGTCACCACCTCTGTCGCCACTCGCCATCCCGACAGCTTTCGCATTGCAGGAGGAGTTGCCCACGTAAGGTCTACAATGGATTCCCCCTGCCACCGCATACATGTACTCTCAGACCCCCGATTTAATAGTCGAAGGTCCAGTCCTAGGAGATTTTATGGGCGTTAAAATCTCCTAGGACGATCGACGGACGGGGTAAGCACCCGCGCACGCAATCCACTACCTCGTCCAGGTACTCCTCGTAGTCGGCAAGGGTCCTGTTTGGAGAGACATAGCAGCCCACTGTAGCCAGGGTGCCCCATTGCACTGCAACAAAGCCCCGCCCCCTTTGCAGGAGGACGCAAGGTGGAGCACCATCACAACCCCCCCAGTAGATGGCTACATCATACATGGCTTAGCACATCGCCGCACAGAGATCGCGCGGAATCGGTGCACTTGGCACATTACCGCGCGGGGTCACCCAGCATTGGTGCGCTTGGCACATCGCCGCGTAAGTTGCATCCCCTGTTTACTCTAATCAAAGAGCGATACTGGGAGCAATAACAAGCCTGTAAGGCCCATCTCTTAGGGCGTTACGCCCCGGGCGTTTCTGGTCCGAACACGGGTACACCCCACCCCGGCCAGTTTTGGTCCGCGGCGGTTTCCCGCTACCACCCATATCAGGGTGGCGTTCCCCAATCCGCCACCTGGGGACGCGCCCGATGGGATCTCTGGCAACTCCACACGGGTGAGTATAGCTACGTCAAGGATGTCCAGTTGTTGTTTGGTACCGAATGTGTAGCGGGTCGGAGTCTCAGGCGCGATAACGTCGAAGTTTAGTCACTCTGAGATATCGAACAGTGCATTACCATTTGGATTGTTAGTAAGCGAGTTCCAGCAGGAATGTTTACTGTTTCATCAAACTAACCTCTCCCTCGTAGGGATGACAGGTGGATTGGCGATCGCAGTATCAGACGTCTTTATTACTTTAGTTCGACTTTATATTTCCATCTATAAATGTAAATTTCTTATGTCATAACATTTTAATTTTTTATTTTATAGTATAACACAAACAATCACACAGTGAACATGATGGTAAGTAGATGCTAGGGCTTATAGACATCTGTACCCATCTACATATGTCTTTGATTAAGAATCAAAATACGGATACGTTGTCCCCCTGAGGACTGTAAAGATGTAATTCCACTCTCCATATACAAACATAGCACTTATAAGCTGCTAGCTTACGCTGGTATTCTGACTCCCCCCCCCCCCTATTAGGCAATCTCAATGAGTCTTATGTTCAACAGTGGAGTTTAATAGGGTGTAACGGAACGGAGTGCGCATACATACTGCAATCAACAAACCGTCTGCCAAGTGTGACGATTAAAGCAAATCCTCCTTTGAGGATGTATATTACTATATATATATATATATATTATATTAACTGCGCTGCGCTAGTTCGTGTTGGCGATTTTAAATGTCCTCGAAATATTTTGTGTGTGTGTGTGTGTGTGTGTGTGTGTGTGTGTGTGCGCGTGCGCGTGCGCGTGCGCGTGCGCGTGTGTGTGCGTGTGCGTGTGCGTGTGCGTGTGCGTGTGCGTGTGCGTGTGCGTGTGCGTGTGCGTGTGCGTGTGCGTGTGCGTGTGCGTGTGCGTGTGCGTGTGCGTGTGCGTGTGCGTGTGCGTGTGCGTGTGCGTGTGCGTGTGCGTGTGCGTGTGCGTGTGCGTGTGCGTGTGCGTGTGCGTGTGCGTGTGCGTGTGCGTGTGCGTGTGCGTGTGCGTGTGCGTGTGCGTGTGGGTGTGCGTGTGCGTGTGCGTGTGCGTGTGCGTGTGCGTGTGCGTGTGCGTGTGCGTGTGCGTGTGCGTGTGCGTGTGCGTGTGCGTGTACGTGTGCGTGTGCGTGTGCGTGTGTGTGTGTGTGTGTGTGTGTGTGCAATGATTTTTCGGACCGCGCACTCCACTCCTGCATGAAACAATGTATGTAAACTCCGAGTATGGAGGTAATCTTTTTTGGAAAAATACAAATCTACAGTGTCGGCCACTTTTTAGGACACTGAAGTGTGTGTGTCATCTATAGCTGCGTTTTTACCAAAACTGTCCTCGATAGCGGAACGATACACGAGGAAAAATCAACTAGGCGAAACCCTCACACAAAATAGTTCTGATATAAAAGGGGCTTGGCGAAACGTGATCTTTGCTTTTACAAAACAGGTAAGAAATGTGTGATATTTACGCGGGTGAGAGCGGTTTGCTAGGATTATGTGCGAGAGATATGTGAGGCGACATGACTAAGCGAGCTACTGCTAGTTACTGTCGAAGTGTTCCCTCGCAGTGTAAGTGAAAAGAGTCCGCGCTTCACATTGTGCAGGCTTGTGCAGTGTCCATATGTGCGAGAAAGCTAATTGGTGCGAAGAAGCATAGCGGAGCTGTAAAACGGAGTGACATTTTCCACCAAAAACTGTGGGAGGAAGCTGTGCGGCGCTATAATACGTAGTGGACTTGTTTCACTAATGCTCTACGAGGAGACTGAACAAAACAACAAACAAAAAAAAAATACAATGTTATTTATTTATTAAATTATATATATTTCAAATAACCTTAAATACAAAAGAAAATATCATTAAATAAGACTTTGATTCTCAACGGCGTTATACCCAGTATTCATAATTTTTTTTTATTATATTTAGTTTTCATTCAACAATTAAAATCAAATTCCGAACAATCCTCTTACGGAAATATCTTAGTAATAGAAAGAAAATCATCATCATCATCATTATTCTTGCAGCCCTTCACAAATCCACTGTCAAAAATAGGCCTTCCTTAAGGAATGGCATAAAACACGGTTCTGAGCCACTTACATTCATTGACGTCCTTCTTACTCAAGTAAGGACTCACTCCATCAACACTTTGCTTACCAGTAGGAGATTTGAGAGCCTTTCCTTCTAATCGGTTGTCGGTTCTTTGAGCTCTATGGTCGGTCAATTGCCACTTCAGCTTACTAATCACTTGGGCTATGTCAGTTAATTTGGACCTAATTATCGTTACGGATTCTATCATGCAGAGAAACTTGACCATAGCTCTCTCTCTCTCCATAGCTCAGTTAGCCACTAAAGGCGTCATCATCATGTGGCCAACAGGGAAGCACCACACCTCTGATTCATGTCATTACTGGCAACACGCATTGGTTTTAGTCTGTTGTTGAAAACCTAACTATAACGTGAATAGACAGAGTGACATTTTTAAAATTTATAAACTATAACAAATTTTAAATTTTGAGGAACCATAAATTTTTATTATAATTAATTTTTTCATTGTTTATCACCCACTTAACTAGTGCAATGGTTTAAAAACCATTATTATAAATTTACGTGGACAATATCAATCATGAGGTCCCGAGTATATTAATATCAATAAAAAATAAAGTGTACGAAAATTTCTCATTGATTCATTTTTTTCCAATGGATTTTTATTATGGAGCTTGAAGATCTTTCTGCTGAAAATAAATGGTATATTTAAATTTATTTTAAACAACGACGGGCACGTGAATGCCGTATTGAATATTTATAAAAAAAAAAGCTTCAAATATACGAAACTTCGAATATTGTTGTGAGAAAGGTAAACAATTTGTAAAACAATAAACCCTGTATTCAAAATTATTACGAAGCGGCACACGTTCGGTAAGCACTCAAAGTAATGTTAGATCAAGTGCCTCATATGTCAGCACCAGCTGTTAGAGGCAAGTGGCGCGACGTTTAGGTGTAATGGATGTCTTTATTTATTGGGCGTTTTAAAAATCAGCCTTAAAATGTATCGTAATTCGAATGAAAATAATGTTTATTAAAAGAAAATAAAAAAAAAAGAAAAACCGTGTAGTGGCGGTTAAGAATATCCACTACCCCATATCTTCCCGTGGGTGTCGTAAAAGGCGACAAAGGGAAACAGGCAGGAGATGGGCAGCAGCATCTTCCTGATAATAGCCAAAATAACAATAAAAAACTGCGGTTGCCAACCCGCTCGCCAAGCGTGGCAACTATGGCAATATACCCCCCATGAGCAATGACAATAATAAACGGCCCCCAGTCCCCGGCGGCCCCGCTATTCCTGGCTACGGTGGCGACCATGGTAACGGCGGGGCAGGGGGTGCTAAGAATCTCCGGTGGAGGTTCGGTTGCCACCTACGACGACTCGAACTGGCAACATACAACGCACGCACCCTGAGGACTGACGAGAAGATTGTGGAGCTGGAAGAAGAGATAGACAAGTTACGCTGGCATATTATAGGATTATCCGAAGTCCGAAGAGAGGGGGAGGACACGGTAATCCTCGAATCCGGCAACTTGCTCTATTACCGGGAGGGCGACCATCTGTCCCAAGGAGGTGTCGGATTTATCGTCCACAAGTCTCTCGTTAACAACGTTGTAAAGATTGAGAGTGTGTCGACGAGGGTTGCGTACCTTATACTCAGAATCACCAAACGGTATTCGCTGAAGGTCATACAGGTTTACGCACCAACCTCGGCACACCCCGATCAGGAGGTGGAGGAAATGTATGAGGATATCTCTAGAGCCATGCATTCCTCCAAAACCCAATATACGGTGTTAATGGGAGACTTCAATGCAAAACTAGGCACAAGAGAGAACGGTGAGCTGAAAGTAGGGAAATTTGGAATAGGGCAACGGAACCCAAGGGGCCAGCAGCTGGCCGACTTCATGGAGAAAGAGGGACTCTTTATGATGAACTCTTTCTTCCAGAAGCGGCCCCACAGGAAGTGGACCTGGACGAGCCCCGACGGTTCGACAAAAAATGAGATTGACTTCATTATGACGACCAGACGACAACTGTTCAGTGATGTCTCAGTGATCGCGAGGGTGAAAACCGGCAGCGATCACCGAATGGTTAGAGGCACACTGAACCTAAACGTTAAGTTGGAGAGGTCTCGTCTAATGAAGTCAACGCTCCGTCCCCCTCGTGCTCTAATCCAAAGTCCCGAAACCTTTCAGCTCGAGTTACAAAACCGTTTTCAGTGCCTAGAAGACTGCAATGAAGTGGACGATTTGAATGACAAGCTCGTGGAAACTGTCCATGCGGTCGGAGCTAAGTTCTGCAAGACCCGCCGCAAAGGAACGCAAAAACTCTCCGATCACACTCTTAATCTCATGGCTGTTAGACGGGAGATGAAGCTACATTCTTCAACAGATTTAACAGCATACAGGCAACTGAACAGACAGATCTCCAAATGCATGCGGCGGGACTTACGCAAATTCAATACAGCTCGTATTGAAGAAGCGATCGAGCGGAACCGAGGCTCCAAAGTCTTTGCCAGAGATCTGTCTGCCAGAAAGCGCCAACTGTCAAAGCTGAAGACAGAATGTGGCAGCATCGTTTCCGGGGCACCTGAGATTTTGAGTGAGATTGAGAGGTTCTATGGGCAGCTGTACACGTCATCGTTGGAGCCGCACGCAAGTGTGAGTAACGATCCAAGAGCGAGTCTTATCCGACATTATTCCGATGATATCCCGGACGTCAGTCTGAGTGAGATTAGAATGGCTCTCCAGCACCTTAAAAACGGCAAGGCCCCAGGCGAGGATGGAATTACAGCGGAGCTTCTGAAAGCGGGTGGAAAACCGGTACTTGAAGTCCTTCAGAAGCTCTTTAATTCCGTCCTCCATGGTGGCATTACACCGGAGGCGTGGAGCAGAAGTGCGGTGGTCTTGTTCTTCAAGAAAGGTGACAACGCTCTCTTGAAGAACTACAGACCGATTTCCCTTCTGAGCCGCGTCTACGTGCTGTTTTCGAGAGTCATTACGAATCGTCTCGCGCGCAGACTTGACGACTTCCAGCCTCCCGAACAAGCCGGTTTCCGAAAAGGCTTTAGCACCATAGACCACATACATACCCTTCGGCAAATTGTACAGAAGTCCGAGGAGTACAATTTGCCACTATGTCTGGCGTATGTGGACTATGAGAAAGCCTTTGATTCCGTCGAAATTTGGGCGGTGCTGCAGTCCCTTCAGCGATGCCAAGTTGACTGTCGGTATATCGAAGTGTTGAAGTGCTTGTACAGTAGGGCTACGATGGCTATCCGAGTACAGAACCAGAGTACGAAACCTATCCAATTGCAGAGAGGTGTAAGACAGGGTGACGTCATATCCCCGAAACTCTTTACCGCTGCATTGGAAGATGTTTTCAAGCTTCTGGACTGGAAAGGATACGGTATCAACATCAATGGCGAGTACATCACTCACCTTCGATTTGCCGACGATATAGTCCTTATGGCAGAATCGCTGGAGGACCTAAGCACTATGCTCAATGACCTCAATAGTGTTTCCCAACGGATAGGTCTTAAGATGAACATGGAAAAACATGTCACACCTATGCCGGTAGTTGTTGGGAACACTAAGCTCGAAGTTGTTGACGAGTATGTTTACCTGGGACAAATAGTCCGACTAGGTAAGTCCAACTTCGACCGAGAGGTCAATCGACGGATTCAACTCGGTAGGGCAGCGTTCGGGAAATTACGGCACATCTTCTCGTCAGGTATACCTCAAAACTTGAAAACGAGACTGTACACCCAGTGCGTGTTGCCAGTGATGACATACGGAACTGAGACGTGGTCCTTCACTGCTGGCCGGATGAGGAAGCTCAAGGTCGCTCAGCGAGCTATGGAGAGGGCTATGCTCGGAGTTTCTCTGCGTGATAAACTCAGAAATGAGGATATCCGCAGTAGAACTAGAGTGACCGACATAGCCCAACGGATTAGTAAGCTGAAGTGGCAATGGGCCGGCCATATAGCTCGAAGAACCGACAACCGATGGGGAAGAAAGGTTCTCGAGTGGCAGCCTCGTACCGGCAGGCGAAGTGTAGGGCGTCCCCCCACTAGATGGAGTGACGACCTGGTAAGATATGCAGGAAGTCGATGGATGCAGGTGGCTCAGGACCGTGCTTTGTGGCATTCTTTGGGGGAGGCCTATGTTCAGCAGTGGACTTGTGAAGGGCTGTAATGATGATGATGATGAAAAGAAAATAAAGAGTCCAAATTTGCATTTTAAATGATTTAAAATAAAAATAAATACAATTCAAAATTAAATCGTGTGAAAGGCTGGGTAAACTCGAACTGAAATAACAATGTAGTTATCAAGTTACGTTTATTCGTACACATGCACAGAAATAGATCGTACAACTAAAAAGAACTGAAAACTTTTACAAAACTTCAAACCCTAATTGCATACAAAATCGCCTCACCACCAACAGATAACTTCATAAAGTATAAGACTATAATATGTACACTTGTTAGACGATACCTCTTACCATCCTCTTAGACAAGGAACATTTTTAAATGAACATTGGTCCATAAGTACTAACCAAATTTTAAATTTTAAAAATAATAATAAAATTTTAATTTAAAGTCTAATATATAAAATAAATTTTATTTGTTTGTTCGTATTTTATAAATAAAATCTATACATATAATAAAAATGTAAATAGCCGATGTCTGTACATTTTAGATTTATTTAATAAAAGTGATTGAGGGGTACTAAAAATAAGTAATTAAATACATTTCTACCATTTTTAGAATTTTCTGTCTGTCTGTCTGTCTGTCTGTCTGTCTGTTTGTTTGTTAACGTATCACGTATAAAGTACCAATTTATATTAGAAGAATCGTTAAAGAATTTATAAAGTGTATCTTCAGGTTACATTTAGTCTTTATTTCATTAAAATTAGTTCATTCCATCAAAAGTTATGATAAATATTCTGAAGTATGGCTACAAAGTATAGGTACGAATTTGTTCAATGGTGGCGTTTGTTGAGTCATCAAGTACATTTTAAACTAATATAATATTATAAATCATAACATAATTAAATGATGTAAAATAATGTTTTATAATGATGAAATTATATCTAAAACGCAGTAAACAAAAGTATTGCATAAAGAACGTAATAAATATATTAAAAAATATATTAACCTTATTATGTAAATCTAAAGTACAATAGTTAACCCATTTCATCGATAGATGGTGGTGTTGCACAAATGTCATGCAAAAAGGCAGGTTGTGGTTTTTTTTTCTGTAAATGACTTTTCATATTTGCTGTTAATCTTTAAATTACTCGCTGCCCTACTGTGTATTGACAATGTCATTTATTCTTTACCGCCGAGTACTCTACATGGTAAATCAAATTTTAAAAGAGCTATTAACAATTTCGTTGGTTTCGGCGAGGATCAAACTTTCTTTCTTGCTTACGATGTAGGCCTGATTTATAAGTTCTTTTAAGTTTTTTTATTGTATCAATCGCGTCAATTAATCTCTTTTATTCTTAGAATTGATTTTAACAGCGCCATCTATCCTTATATATCTATACATGCGGTAATCACATGCTGTATCTGATTCTGTACATTGTATAGTATATTAATTTGTGACTAAAATCATTATGGGGACTGAAACTCATTAAATAAGTACATTTTTATAATTTTTAGAATTGTCTGTCTGTCTGTTTGTTTATGAACGCATCAAGTCTTAAGTCAACATCTTTTTTTCAAAGAAATTGTTTAGAAAATCATAAAGCGTATCATCCAGTTCAAAGATTAACTTTGTTTTATTAAAATTGGTTAATTCTATCGAAAGTTTTGATTATTATTTTGAAATGTAGGTTCGATTTGTTTAAAGGCGCCATAAAACCTCAGAAATAGTAATAAAATGATTCCTTTTTATAAAAAAACGTTTTATTATAATATATTTATACTTTAAACACAGTAAACAAAAAATATGTTTTCCTTAAATTAAAAAAGGATGTCTTCCACGAAGAACGTAATAGATGGCGTTGTACGTTAACGAGTCCATTCAAGCTGAAAGAGCCGTGTAGGGTGTAAGCTAACAGCACAAACATCATCAAAAACAGATATGAGAAAAAAGATACGTACGCCCAAGCTAAACGTAGCAAAATTGCATCAAAAACAATATGTCATGATGTTGCTTTATACCAAGAATCCACCTTATATCAAATAACTTTCCTTTCAGTTCTAAGCGTGTTCTGTTCCCACTTCCCATTCCCAGTCAGCGTGTGTTATGCGATGACCGATGACCGTAAATAAAGCGCAAGGTCAAACTTTACGCGTTGCAGGAGTGGACCTCAGTACTGACTGTTTTGCACATGGCCAACTCTATGTTGCTTTTTCCCGCGTTAGTAGCTCCCGTAACATTTTTCTGTACGCCCCGGCTGTCTACTTCTAACGTCGTTTACACAGAAGTTCTATCACAAACGACTCAGAACTTTGAGCATAACGATTTATTTTGGTGCCACTTATTCATACAGTAATGATATAAATCTTTTAATATTCTCTTACCTAAACGTTAAATTCTTTAAGTAAAACCTATATACGCGAGCTACGCCGCGGGCACAGCTAGTAATAAATAAAATATCTTTATTTCAGGCAACACAGGACCCATACAAGAATGTTAGTAACAGTGAAATGAAATATAACTTAAATTATAGTGTTAGTAATTAAATTAATTTACATAAATAATGATGACAAAATGTAAAATGTAAATGGAGATGTTTGAGACCAGCCGCCACGAGGGTACCGGTGACTTATACCGTGGCATGTAGCCGTATCCAGCGCTCAAGCAGCGGCGAGTCCCACCTATCTGCCATTGTGTTGAGAATGCTATTGGAGCTGCCACGCAAACGTTTCAGCATCGATGCAGCACGCTTTCTAATAATGGCGTGGAAACCATCAGTGCGCATTTCAGAAAACATTACTGACGCGCTGCAAAAGCGCGGCAGCCCCATCAGCATCCTAAACCCATTATTATACTGGACACGCAACGCGCTGTACACCCGCTGCGTATAGTTAACCCATAGGTTGCCCGTGTAAAAAGACTGGCAGTAGGCTTTGAAAATGGTAATCTTTACGTGCCCACTGCAACGAGCAAACCTACGGGCCACCATGTTACACCTGATGGACAGCGCCCTACGTTCCCGCTCGATATCCATATTATCACGCAGATCCTCGGTGACCCAGTGACCCAGATACTTAAAATGTGAGACACGTTTTAGAGGTGAGTTGTTGAGTGTGAAGGTAGTCGCACATGGTCGGGATTTCACTCCCGCCTTGAACATCATAAACTCGCTCTTTTTCACATTGTATCTGAGTCCATGGGACACTGCATATGCTTCACATATATTTAATAATTTCAGCATAGCACCAATCGAAGGGCTGAGTAGCACCATATCGTCTGCGTAACTTATGTTGTTAACACAAACACCATCAATATGACAGCCTACATTTGTGCCGCTCAACTCTTCGATCAGGTCATTAACATACATATTGAAAAGCCTAGGAGATGTAAGACCACCTTGCCTTACCCCACATTCAAGTCTATACACATCGGAGTATGAGTTCACCCATCTAACACAGTTGGTCTGCCGTTCATACCACGATCGTAGCACCGCGACTAACTCGTACGGCACATCACTCTCACTTTGAAGTTTTTTCCATAATAAGTCATATGACACCAAATCGAAGGCCTTGGACAAGTCAAGAAAACAGGCAGACTGGAGTGCTCCTATCAGTGTAGTATTTGACAGTTTGCTTGAGACACAAAATAGCGCTTTCGGTGGACAGACCTGATTGAAAACCAAATTGTGCATCATTAAATTTTATATGACTACTTAAGTCTACTTGACGACTTCCAGCCTCCCGAACAAGCCGGTTTCCGAAAAGGCTTTAGCACCATAGACCACATACATACCCTTCGGCAAATTGTACAGAAGTCCGAGGAGTACAATTTGCCACTATGTCTGGCGTATGTGGACTATGAGAAAGCCTTTGATTCCGTCGAAATTTGGGCGGTGCTGCAGTCCCTTCAGCGATGCCAAGTTGACTGTCGGTATATCGAAGTGTTGAAGTGCTTGTACAGTAGGGCTATGATGGCTATCCGAGTACAGAACCAGAGTACGAAACCTATCCAACTGCAGAGAGGTGTAAGACAGGGTGACGTTATTTCCCCGAAACTCTTCACCGCTGCATTGGAAGACGTTTTCAAGCTTCTGGACTGGAAAGGATACGGTATCAACATCAATGGCGAGTACATCACTCACCTTCGATTTGCCGACGATATAGTCCTTATGGCAGAATCGCTGGAGGACCTAAGCACTATGCTCAATGACCTCAATAGTGTTTCCCAACGGATAGGTCTTAAGATGAACATGGACAAAACAAAGATCATGTTTAATGTCCATGTCACACCTATGCCGGTAGTTGTTGGGAACACTAAGCTCGAAGTTGTTGACGAGTATGTTTACCTGGGACAAATAGTCCGACTAGGTAAGTCCAACTTCGACCGAGAGGTCAATCGACGGACTCAAATCGGTTGGGCAGCGTTCGGGAAATTACGGCACATCTTCTCGTCAGGTATACCTCAAAACTTGAAAACGAGACTGTACACCCAGTGCGTGTTGCCAGTGATGACATACGGAACTGAGACGTGGTCCTTCACTGCTGGCCGGATGAGGAAGCTCAAGGTCGCTCAGCGAGCTATGGAGAGGGCTATGCTCGGAGTTTCTCTGCGTGATAAACTCAGAAATGAGGATATCCGCAGTAGAACTAGAGTGACCGACATAGCCCAACGGATTAGTAAGCTGAAGTGGCAATGGGCCGGCCATATAGCTCGAAGAACCGACAACCGATGGGGAAGAAAGGTTCTCGAGTGGCAGCCTCGTACCGGCAGGCGAAGTGTAGGGCGTCCCCCCACTAGATGGAGTGACGACCTGGTAAGATATGCAGGAAGTCGATGGATGCAGGTGGCTCAGGACCGTGCTTTGTGGCATTCTTTGGGGGAGGCCTATGTTCAGCAGTGGACTTGTGAAGGGCTGTAATG
Source organism: Parnassius mnemosyne (assembly GCA_963668995.1). NCBI lineage: Eukaryota > Metazoa > Arthropoda > Insecta > Lepidoptera > Papilionidae > Parnassius > Parnassius mnemosyne. Next base: position 11,862,412 of record CAVLGL010000035.1, on the reverse strand, counting down.
ATGATGATAATGATGACTTAAGTGTTCATCAAGCAAACCGTCCAGCACCTTTGCCACCACAGTAGCCAGTGAAATTGGTCTGTAATTTGTCAAGTCCGACGGATCCCCTGACTTGTTCTTAATAGCTGGCACAATTATGGTTCGCATAAGGTCATCAGGCAGGTAAGAGTGGCTGAGACAGAGATTATACAACAAAGATAGGACCCTAGGTAGATGTATTCCCGCACACTGCAGATGCTCTATGCTGAGGTGGTCATGACCAGGGGATTTACCCCGTACCATGCCCTTAATTACGCGGTCCACATCCTTCGCCGAGAATCTAACATTAAGTTGGTCAGTACGATACCCATCATCACACATCGCAGCTGCAGGCCTAAGAGACGAGTCCACCCTGAAGTGAGCTTGGAAGGCCTTGGCTATCTCACTGTGCTCATGAAGGCCAGCGACGCTCACCGGAAGGCTCAATGTTGGGTTTAATTTATTTGTAGCCTTCCAAAAGCGCTTAAAGTCCTTACTAGCACGGTTTTGTGCAATCATATCCATTTTAATTTGTTGCTGATTATTTTGGCACCATTTTAGCTTAGACTTAAATACCCTTCTAGATTCCACCATATTCACGTATACTGGACCAGCACTCGGCTTACCGTAGAGCTGCCACTTCTGTAGACAATCCCGAGCGTGCCGGTGAGCGTCCCTGACATGTTTATTCCACCCAATGACATGTTTGTTCTTTTTATTATTATTTTACTTATACGATTACCACAAATTTTTGCACCTTCTGTGAGGATACTAATTATATTTTTGTACAATTTATCTAAAGTTTGTCTATGACTACTATCATAACACATTTTATCTGCACAACTCGTGAGTTCCAAAGGAAAATTACATTTCTAAGTTTAGAATGACAGTATTCCCTATATTTATCTGTTTGAGAGGAATCCCTATCGCCCCATATTACATCTTTAATGTTGTAGCTACCATGCACAAGTTTAGGTATAATTACATCAATGTTTGATTTAATTACAACAGGGTAGTGATCCGACCAAAAGGTGTCATATATGACAGCCACATGAGCCACTGTGTTCCGAGCGGCACTCGTCACAATACAATGGTCAAGCCAGCGCCGACAGGCATGTGCATCACTCACGAAAATGTATGTGTTCGCCGGCAACAAGTCCAAGTCTATACAAGACCAACATTGTTCAGCACAAGAGTTCATAAGTTCATAACAAAACCGCTCACCTGGATGTGCATTGAAATCGCCAAGTATATACGCGGATTCAACGCCGCTGCTCTCTATAATGGCACTAACCTCACTGAGACACTCAGTAAACTCTGGTATATTTTCACTTGAATCGGTAGGCATATACACCGACACTACAAGGAAAGACCTCTCTTTAAGAACTATTTTGATTGCCGCAAGCCGTACACTACTACATGCTATCACCGACACAGACGTAAGCAGGTTCTTCCTCCACAGGAGAGCTACGCCGCCGTACGGTCTCCCACGAAGCAACCCAGCCGAGGTGTCCACTGCGGACACACCTGTGTAGGCGAAATCATCGTCTATAGATCCCAGGAACGAAATATCATGAGACAAGAGCCATGTCTCCTGCAACGCCACCACATCCGCTGTGCGACATATTCTTCTCACACAGTCTAACGATCTAATAACATTCTTGCAATTGAAACTAATGAGATTTACTGTTTGTGTGTTATTCATAGTTCAGAGATATTATTACTCGACAGACACACGATTTCTGAGCCTTTTTTCACCAAAGTTAATAAAACGGCGATAAGCAATTCCGTCAGGCCAAAAATCATCCTTCAAAAATATATCTACTTTATGGTTAGGCACGTAGATCTTGTATGCATCATAACTTTTTGATACCTTCATAACCATTTTTTCCATAGTCACCTTTATGTTTTTACTCTCAATGTAATTCATTATGTCACATACAGACACCTCCTTGGACACGTTATAAATGTAAATAGGAATGTTGACAACCGCTGCTCTGAACTTTTGATTTGGATCTGTGGTAGCTCTTCCTATATTTCCTACAAAGCGGTTTTTAAGCCTCTTACGTTGCACTGTTACCCATTTTTCATCAGGAGCCGGTTGCCTCCATACTCCACCGCGAGCAATATCGGCTAACGATCGTTGCATAGGCACGGCAGTACAACAGTCGACCTTCGCGGCCGTGTGTTCGTCGCTCGCTTGCACCAAGCATGGCCGCGCGTGAGTCATCGTCTCTGTACTGCTCACTTGTTTGGGTTGTTCTCGCCCAGCTGATTCACCAACCGCTAATTTTTGAAACGCTGATTCTTGCGTCTTGATACCCTCCAATAAATTATTTGTGTCTACCATCGGCTGATACTCCAGTAATTGCTGAGGGGGTGACTCATGTACAGGGGAAGTAGTGTTAACATCCTGTAAGGGATGTAACCCCATAGGTCCACTATCATGGGCAAAACTATTTAATAAGCAAACGCCTCGTCTAGTGTTTACGTTGCCGGTGAAATGGTTTACAACCGATGTTTTCTTCAGGGATTCTAGATCAATCTTTATCTCCTCAAGCTGGCTAGTGGACACATATTGTATTTATACGCTGCCATACCGTTCATCAAATTGCGGTAAAACTTTGTCAACTTAATATATGCTTGCACTTGCGTGAAGTTTATAGGCATAGTACAATTAACTTGTATTATGTGGCGGGCGTATCGTACCGAGAAATTTATTTGAAAGTATTATTCAACTTCAATGAATGTGTTATCATTCCTAATAATACATTATGTCCATTCAAATTTAAAACGATATTCCCACAATTATTTATTCTGACGCTGCAACGCGCCGGGTACCACGTGTTCAAAATACAAATAATAATAATAATTGAACTTTTAAGAAAGTTTAGCTAGTTCAAAAACAAATAAAATTAATTTCTTTCTATTTTTAAGTCGGTGCGCAGACATAGTGTGTGAAGAATTGAATCACCGAATTCAGAAACGCTTTATTATTAGGAATAATAAAAAAGTTAAGTTGGTTTTACTTTTTGAAAAGTTTAATAATTACAACCTTTTAGTTTAATTAAAACAGACTAAGGAATATCATCAAGTTCAAGTAGGAAATGTAGGGAATTTTACTACATGCCCTACCCCTATGGGTGAAATTTTTCTTAAAATTTATATGCGACCTACCCTGAATATAACCAATTTAATAAAAGAAGAATCATTAAAATCGGTTAAATTGTTTGCAAGAAATTGGTACTTATAAAAACATACGCGTCGAATATAATAAATTCCCGGTTTTGGAACTTGAATATAACAGTTGACATACGAGTATGTGATATCTCGCAGCTGCAAATGGTATAAATAATTATTTACACCATTTGTTGGCGACTCATTGTTCTTAATGTAATTTTTATTAATTTTCTAATATGTTGTATCTTAGGTTAAGGTTTGTTTTGTATAGTATGGTAACGGTTATTTTATAAATTATGTGTAGGTAAACTGTTATTGTAATATTATCCGTAAGATAGATACGATTGAACGATCCCCCGCCAGTAATCTTGGTGAGCAGTTGACCAATCCCCGCTTGTGTGCACATACATACGTTTAAGTCGTCCCGCGCTTAAAGAAATCTATCGGTAATTTTGTATTTTTTAACATTGTTGCGCAAAACATATTTTTTGTAACCAGCACGAATTCTTGATTTTCTATCGATCCACTTCACTTTGACAGCTCCGTGGCGCAGTGGCTTAGCAATCAGTTGTTGCGCTGGGGGCCGCGGGTTCGAATCCCGCACGGAACAGGTATTTGTATGGCCTACAAATAATTGTTCCGGGTCTGGATGTTTGTCCTTGTGCAATTTATGTTTGTAAACTGCCTCCACGACACAGGAGAAAATCCTAGTGTGGGGGTAACGTTTTTTTAAAGAAACTAAACTAAACTTTAAAGAAACCATTTGCACCATAATCCGCATTGGGGCCTAAAACCAAGGAAAGTAACGATATTTGAACAAAAATTTTTAATAACAATCTTATTAAAAAAAAGTATCAATCGTCTTATCATCTACACATGAGATGGTAAACCGCCATCTGTCCTTAAGATTTTTCTGACATTTCCCTGTAGACTATTATGTAACACCCAAGAAACTAATTGGGATGAAATATTATTTCAAGCCGCGACCATACGGTATTGCTGAATAATATATATTTTTTTAATTTATTTAAACTTCGTTGCACAAATTAATACAAAGGTGGACTTAATGCCTTAAAACATTCTCTACCAGTAACCCGATAATTAAACAGAGAACACTACTTCGGAGGTGCATATTCACGTGGTGAAGTCAAAGTTGCTTATTGTAGTGTTGTATGATTTAATTAAAACAGAATTTACCATTGTGTTTGACTGTAAAGGAAAACCTTGTGGAGAAACTTGTATATCTGCGTTATTAAAGATACTTCGAGAACATATGAAGTCCGTCAATACAAAAAATAAGCAAAGCTTGCTTATGAATACCGGGATACGTAATCGTGTTTTAACTTAAAGCAAGATATTTCATTAAATAGCGTTTGCATTTATATGAAGAGTAAAAAATACGCTTTGACAATTTAATTACTTAATTAAGACAAAAAGGACCCGAAGAAGTCAAATATAATTCATATTTATTTAAAACATATGAGTCTAAAAAGAAAAATTAGGATTTAATAGACTTCTAAAAAAATGAGACCTGTTTTAATTTCATGACGCGAACATCCCATTGTAAAGTTTTCAAGTCAAAAGTTTTTAACTTTAGCCTTAAATTTAGCAGAAGCAGTAGCTATAACTTCACCCAATCGTGATTAATGATCAAACTTTAAGCAAGATACAACATCAGAAGCCGAATACTCCATGGAAATACAGCAAAATGCGTTTTAAACATATTCGAATCATTTTCGCTCCTATGGCAGAACAAACTTGTGTATTGTGTTAGCTATATAGGTACACACGTAATGCAGGTCTTAATGTAAGTAAAATTCAAGAAAAAATATTTAATATTCATGCAAAAACGTAGTAATTATAAGGGTATATGTGATTTATAAGTAGATTTTAAGCTGTTAATGTCTAATCTGAATAATGTCAACACAACTGGTACCTTTTTTCTTTTGCACAAGTCAAATTGAGTCAAAATTTTTCACTGTCAAAAGCTACGTATATTTATATTATTTTATTTTGTTATTTGTAGGCCAATTCTGGCTTACAAATTTCAACAAAAAGATCAGAAAATATATAAGAGAGTTGTAATAATAATATTTTTTTGATTTCAGACATAATACTAATTAATAAAGAAAAATATTTCTGCTGCGCCGTTGACAACTGTCAAAGCGTAACGACTATACATACAATGTTTATAAATATGGAATAAATCCAGGGAAGTAATGTAATAATATTTCATTTATAGAGTAAAGTGCTTTTATTTAGGCCGTAAATGATTGTTTCAGGGAAAGATGCGGGGTACAGCATATTTCAAGTTAATATGAATATGCAATATAAAGACTTTTGAGTGTTGTAGAGATCTGTTTAGATTTTTTAATGAATATCTCTGCTCCTCTCATTCACAGCCGGATTTCCTACAGTGTCAAAATTGTGCTGACAGTAGGCTGTTTAAAGGTAAAAGGGGATTAAATATTCATATTAAACGATGCCATAGTAAAAGTATTTCGGCTTCACAACCTGCCGTAGAAATTCATAACTTTTTTAGCAATTCCTCTATTGACACAAATGTTTCCCTTTTTTCGGAGCAAATTTACAATTATTATCGTAATGTACCAGTGGTTAAAAGAATTCCTAGAGGTGCGAGGATGCAGCTTGCTAAAGCAATGTCATGCACTATTCAAAATTGTTTCACTAATAGTGAAAATAGTTGGCAAAAATTATTTACTTTCGCGTATTCCCATTTTCATTTTGATAAAACAATAAATAAATCAATTACGTCTCAACTAATAGAGACATCTTTTCAAAATTTAGATTACCCAATTAATACTGATTTATCTCGACCACGTCCAAAATTTGATTTTAAAAAAGTAGTTGAGTCGAAAGTAATGGATGGCGACTTAAAAAATGCATCCCGTATTTTATTCTCAGACGACATCCTGGCTCCTCGTAATGTCGAAACTCTTGAAAGCCTTCGTCAAAAGCATCCTTCGGTCACACCGTCTCAGGGTTTACTGCTGCCTCCCAAGACTTCTATGCAACCTTTACAAATTTCGGAAAAAGACACTTTAGAAGCAAGTACGTCATTTTCGAATGGCTCTGCTGGCGGCATTGACGGAATTACGCCTCAACATCTTAAAGATCTTGTAAGCGCTTCTGCCGGTGACGCCGGTGGAGTACTTCTTAAAGACATTACAAAATTATGTAACTTTATGCTTTCTGGTAATGTTAATCCAAATTTCATTCCATTCTTATATGGGGCAAGATTATGTGCCTTCAAAAAAAGGATAACGGTATCCGTCCTATTGCCGTTGGTTCCACATTTCGACGCTTAACTTCAAAATTAGCTTGCAGGTACATAATTTCTAACCTCAAGACCAAATTTCAGCCTACTCAACTAGGTTTTGGCACTAGAGGTGGCTGTGAGGCGGCGGTACATTCAGTGCGTACATTTTTAACAAACTCTGATGCAGATGTTCTTGTGAAGGTTGACTTAAGGAATGCTTTTAACTCTATCGATAGGGTAACCTTGCTGAAAGAAGTGGCTAACAATACTCCCGAAATTTATCATTACGTTTGGCAATGTTATAGTCAAAATACTAACTTGTTTTACGAAAACCATGTTATCGATTCTGCTGTTGGTGTTCAGCAGGGTGACCCTCTGGGTCTAGCACTTTTCAGTTTGGGAATTCAACCCTTTATTTCAAATTTGAAATCCAAGCTGAATGTCTGGTACCTAGACGACGGTACACTGGGAGGTAGAGCAGATGACGTCCTCAGCGATCTTACTCATATTTTTCGAAATTTTAAAAATATTGGGCTTGAACCAAATAGCAATAAATGTGAAATATTTTTTTCCAATAATTTATCTACTTCTCATAGAGACAATTTAATTCAAAATTTTAATCATATTTGTCCAGGAATAAAAACTGTCAATACGGAATCACTATACCTGCTAGGTGCCCCGTTGTTTTTCGATAGTATTAAACCTGTTTTAAAAACAAAATTTGATCAGTTTTTAAACCACGTTGATAAATTGTATAAATTAAACCCCCACATAGCTCTTACTATTTTAAAATATTGTCTTCTTGTACCTAGATTTACATACTTACTCCGCTCGAGTGCAGTCTGGAAATGTTCGGATATTTTACAAGATATTGAATATAATCATAAAATAGCTATAGAAAAAATTCTAAATTGAACTTTAAATACAACAGCCTGGACTCAAGCTAATTTACCTATAAAACTTGGTGGCATTGGTGTGAGAAATCTTTCTAGCGTTGCATTGCCTGCTTTCCTTGCTTCCGTGCATAGTGTCAGTGACTTATGTAACATAATTTTAAATAATAAAGTAGACCTATGCTTTGCTACGGAGGCAGGGCAGACATGGCAAACGCTCTGTCCTGGTGAAAATATTTCACTGGAAGTTAACCAACAAAAACAGTGGGATATTCCGTTGGTACAGGGCGTGCAGAAGGATTTGTTTCATAATTTCCATAGTGACCAAGATAAGGCACGCCTTCTAGCTGTTTCGACTAAGGAATCTAGTCACTGGTTACACGCTTTACCATCAAGTAATCTCGGCACATTACTTGATAGGGAAATCTTGCGTATTGCCGTAGGAATCCGACTAGGAGCGGCCATTTGTCAACCCCATCAGTGCCCCTGTGGTAGCAGCGTCGACAAGTTTGGGCTCCACGGACTTTCATGTAAGAAAAGCGCTGGTAGGTTTTCACGACACAGTTCTTTGAACGATGTCATCCGAAGGGCTCTTGCCTCTATAAATATTCCCTCGGTTTTAGAGCCTTGTGGAATATTTAGAGACGATGGCAAGAGACCCGACGGTATGACATTGGTCCCTTGGGAGAGAGGTAAAGCCCTAGTGTGGGATGCTACTTGCGTAGACACTCTGGCGGCCTCTCATCTCAGGGGTACCTCATTTAAAGCCGGGGCGGCATCAGAGGCAGCTGAGCTGAGTAAGTGGCGCAAATATGAGTCTCTGAGAGATGAATACATATTTGTGCCATTTGCCGTAGAGACTATCGGTCCGTGGGGTCCACGTGCGGTGAAGTTCCTAAAGGAACTCCATCCGCGGCTCATCGTTGCTGCTGGTGATAAGAGAGCTGGTTCTTTCCTCGCTCAAAGGCTAAGTATAGCCATTCAGCGGGGAAACGCAGCCAGCGTTCTTGGCACGATACCGCGGGGAGTAGGACTATATGATAATTAAGTTTCTAGTTTTAGTTTTTTTTTTCTTTTTATTATCATAGTTTTTAATATTGTACACATTATACAAATTAGGTAATTGGTTTACCAAAATTGTGCGCAAGCCTTTTTCCGGTTTCGGTTCTCTACACTCACCATCAAAAACTCAACAGCATTGATCTGCTATTTTCTTTACGCTAGTATTCTTTGAGATCGTGGTCCTTCTCCAGTCGAGCCGACACATTCATATAATATACGAGTAGCTGCAGCATGGCTCAACCACGTAAAAAATGGTAGAAAACAGGTGGAAAATTAAACTTTTAATGAAAAGTAATAACCGGCTTTAAAGAACTAAAAACACGATTGATGTTGAAGTCTCCACATATTACAACAGACTTGTTCTGTTTACTATGTTTGCTACACTGCTTTCACAATCATTTTAAAATAGTCATAAGTAGCACATGGGGGTCTGAAAACAACAATGAGGTGCTCGAGCTCGACACAAGTAATTTATACAGTTCACTCAGCAGAGAGGCACACAATATCCTTACGTTCCTTATATAATAATGATTTATCTGCTAATATTATGGAGCCACCACGTAAACTTTTTTCTCTATTTAAGGAACTGACCACCTGATGACTTCTGAAATTAAACATTAAATTATATTCTTTTAGCCAATGTCCAGTAATTCAAAAGATATGTACGTTGTTCCTATTTAAAAACAATTTAACTTACAATTCTTTGCCCATCATGTCTTGTATATTTTGATGCACCAGGTGTTAACAATTTTTATGACTTATTTGTGGGCTGCATTCTAAATTAATTTAACTATTACTAAATTAATTATTGCTAGAGATTGCCACTATTCTCAAATTAACTAATTTAAATTAGTTGGAACTAATTTTCTTATAGGATAGGGTGCAAACGAGTATTCGGTTCACCTAACTGGTAAGTGACTACCACCGCCCATTAACAACTGCAACACCAAGGGAATTGCAGGTGCGATGCCGGCCTTTTAAAAAGGGGTAGGCGCTTTTCTTGAAGGTCTCTAAGTCGTATCGGTTCGCAAAAATCGCTGGTGGTAATCGATTCCACAAGGAAGTTGTGCGAGGAAGAAAACATCTTCTAAATCGCACAGTGGTGGATCGCCAATCATCCAGGTGGTATTGATGGTAACGCGAGTTTTGTCGCGATGTGCGATGGTGAAATCAAGCACTACCCGTGGTAGATGCGATAAAATACGCAAAGAGATATTACGATGATGATACTGGCACCAGTGAGTCAAGCCAATCGGAAAGAACTCGGTCGTCGACGATTCGAACCGCCCTGCGATGGATGCAGTCAAGTGGAAGGAGCTGGTACTGGAGAGACCCTGCCCAGAGATGGGAACAATGTGGGGCCAAACCTGCGCCCAAAGTACGAGTAAAGTTACGAGCGGTGTGCCGGCAAGAAATACTGTCCCGCTCTGCTGAGCACGCCAAGCTTTTTAGAGGTCAATTTGGCCTTCTCTTCCAAATGACCATGAAAATGCACATCACTCGATATATCGACACCGAGGTTACCAATACGGGCTAAGGCACCAAGGTGTGTCTTGAAACTGAGGAGATACTACAAAGAGGTTCTTTTTAGCGGCAAACTCGTAAACTTTTGTCTTCTGGGAATTGAACTAGACTAGATTTAGTACCCCCCCCCCCGTCCGAGACTTTTTTCAACAAAATCTCGACTTCAGACACAAGTTTTATCCCGGCGACGTTTTTGCGAGAAATATTGGCACTGCCGGTGTATAAACCATCACCAGTGGTTTCATCTGCATAGAAATAAATGTTATCAGTTTGCAACATATCAATGATATGCAGAAGAAACAGCGTTGGTGATAGCATGCCGTCTTGTGGAACACCGGCATTAATGGGCTTGTAATCGGAGCATGCACCGTCTACTACGATCTTGATGCTCCGATCTGCAAGAAAACTGGTAATCCAAGTACTCAATTTCTCGGGAAGCACATAGGAAGGAAGCTTCGAAAGAACCGCTTTGTGCCATTTATTTTATATATATATATGCCAATTGATTCCAAATTAAATGTCAAATAATTATGATGCTCAATAAAAGCAGTCTTGGCTGAGTGTGGGAATGAGGGTTAATGGTGAACCCTTTAAAATCCCAAGCAGTAATTATTGAGAGTTTAAGAATGATTTTCAAAATACAAAAACTTCAACTAAAATCTTACATTTAATGTTAAACCTATCCCTTATAATAAAAAATTGGATATTCTTTTGGATTTCAGTCTTTCTTGGACTCTTCAAATTAATGCAGTGAGCCGTAAAATATTTGCAGTGAAATTTTGCAACTTTTTACCCATTTCCACCAAAATTACGCTTGTACAATCTTTAATACCACCTATCCTCGACTATGCTGACATTTGTTACCTTGATATCACCGAGGAGCAAGTTAACAAACTTGAGCGACTCCAAAATCTCTGTATACGCTTCATATTTGGGCACCGAACTAAGCTCAAGTGGCTCCCAATCTGTCTTCGTCGAAATTTCCATATACTTTCTGCTCTCTACTGCATCTTATTTAATACATCAAGTCCTTTCTATCTTAAAGAACATTTTAATTTGCTCAGCTCCTATCATAATTTTTCCTTACGGTCCAAAGAAAATCTTTTCCTCCAATGCCCTGTGCACTCCTCCACTTTTTATAACAAATAATTTTCTGTTCTTGGAGTAAGACTTTGGAACTCCTTAATCAATTAAAAGTGCTCCATCCTTAAATACGTTCCAGAAACAGGTTAAGGTATACTATTTGTCTCTTTCACCCCTCTTTCATCTTTCTCTTAATTATGATCATTCATGTACCTATAGAATGTTGTCTTTTTAGTGCATAAGTTTCTATCTTTTTTTTTACTTTAGTGCACCCTACCCATTATTGTTTTTCTTATTTTTTTATTTATTTCTATTTCTAGGTTGTCTGGAAGAGATTACTATGTAGCAATAGGATCGCCCTTTGTATCACTGAATAGTTCTTTATGTTTGTTTTGTTATTTTTATCTTTTTTTGGTGTACAATAAAGAGTATTGTATTATATTGACACTGTCCTAAGAGATTACATTTTACGGAACGTTATATCCGTCAGAAAAATATCTCAATTACTCTCAAATAACGCCTAAACAAGTTTTACTTCAAAAGGGTTTCCGTTTCTTGTCACTCACCTAACGAAATAAAACAGCATCATGCCCTATTTTATGTTGTTATTCTGCGAGAGCATGGTCCGTTAAGGCTTTGTAAATGTACATATAGCTATGTTTATAAATGGTTTTTAGAGATCTTAATAAAAGTAGTGGAATTATTTTTACTTCAGCTTAATATTATAAAAAATCAACTAACGGTATACCTGATAATAAGTGACCATTAAAGTTTATAGACCACTGCAACCAACATAAACAAATAACGTTAGAGATACACATGCTTTGTCACTTCTAAGTACTGAGATGAAAAGCTTAACTGTCTATATTATACTGATATTTGTACTCTTCAAACTTGGCCACAAGACTACGGCTTGGAAAAAATAATAGTTACGAGGATGATGAAAATGAAAAATGAAAAATGATTTATTGATTTACAATAATACAATTTAAAGCAGTCGCAAGGGCCCCTGTACTTGGTTGGTTACCTGTTTTACTGGGTACCCCGCTCATCCACCAAGACAATACAATGTTAATCAATAAATTACAAAAGGCAAGGCATGCGTTAGCATTAAGGAGTAATATAATAAGTTTGTGTGTGGTCGTCTGTATTGGTGATACCAACGCAGACAAAATAATAATACACGATATTAATATATCTGACTGAAGTGACTAACCCCTTAACATTAAAGTTTTTAAAAAGGTACCTCGTGTACATCCAGTCGATAAAATAAAATAATGTGTCTTACCTAGTTTGAAGAACCCCTCCCGCCCTCCTTCAATTGCGTGCACTCCCCCGTCACCACTAGTCCCAGCAACACTACTCCCAACACCACTACACTAGGAAAGACAAACCACTGACAACAATACGACACGTGTTTCGCCTCTACACGAGGCATTTTCAGCTGATGTAGACTCTGCGATGGCTGACCGCTAACCACTTTACAGTTCAACTGATAGTAAGTAGCTTCTGTAATCCACCTGCATCGAACTTCATACAAAGAAGGTTATAAATTTGTTGTCACACCTGAGGAATAAGACAGAATGCTTCACAGCCTGTATACTGCCTCTCTATACATTTCATACGGAAACACAGTAGAAATAGGTAATAGGCTGGTACCTACCTAGGCGGACTCCTAAACAGGCAAAAAGCTAGTCTTATAACGACTTCACCTAATTGAATTCCTTGCCTATTCGCTTGGAGTGTTTTATTGTTTTGGGACAGCGCCATTAGTAAAATAAATCAAGAAATATAAATGTGCAAACCTAAGCATTTTCTAAGCTTATAAATTCTAGGATCGTCTTTAATGTCTTAACTGATCGTTTAGGACTGTAACGGGGTTCAGTAATAACATTTAATCTTGTTGGTAAGCCTGAGCAGCATACAAAACCGATAACTTAATTTTGATTTTAAAATCTTAATGATTTAAACATTTTATTTTTCTATATTAAATAAGTTATTCACAAAACATCATCATTACCATTCACAAGCTGCCGATTTGTGGCGGGAACTCGACTGCCGGCGGATTATTACGTTTGTTTCATAGTTTAAGTAATAATTTGAAGTGGATTTTGATAAAATATGCAATTTTGTGTATTAAGTATATGCGCATGTGAACTATGAAACGATGAATAAGTGCTCCGATTTTGATATAAATTATTTTGCTCGCTCAGTCGTAGCGGTGGTCCTGCTGAGGCGTCTTAAGAAATTTTTTATAGGATAATGGTGACAAACGAGCACTATTGTCAAGAAAGAAATATTGTTTTATTTTAAATGACGCTTCATTTTATCATAGACGCTAGTAGTTTATTTATTTGTATTGGTAATCTATAATATAAAAATGAATCGTTGAATGTGCTGCTTAGCGCAAATCTCAAGAGCAGCTGAACCAATTTCGCTAATTCTTTTTTTATAATATTCCATGAAGTATGAAGATGATTCTTACGGAGAGAAATTTTTTAAAAATTGCCTGAAAAAGTCTAAAAACAACTCTTTTCTATATTCCCATACAAAAGATTCGTAATAATACTTAAAAGTCTATTGGAAGTTTAATACCATATCATAAAGTTTAAGTGTTAGTAGAGGAGTACCGGGAAGGCAAAACTATTGAGTGACGTTAGTATCGTATAAATATTAATGTCAACATTTGTTATAAGATGGTAACATTACTCAAAAACAAAATTAGGGTTCCGTGCAAAAGAAATCATATCCATGAAATCGTATTAAATTCCACGCGGGCGAAGTCGCGGGGCACAGCTAGTCAATAATATAATACGTTTATCCAAAATAATATACTACGAAATCAACGTCGTTCCAACCGAGTGTTCCACGACACTCACGCATGTTTTTTTAAATTTAAATGTTATGAAGAATAATATCTTCTTATTAAGTCTGGCAAAAGCATTATCGTACAAGTATTTAAGAACAGAAAAAAAAACCATAGGCTGACTATCACAAAACATGGTTCCAAATCACCGGCATGCCTTACGAGATCGTCACTTCATCTAGTAGAGGGCTACCCTACACTTTGGTTTCCGTTACTAGGCTGCCAGTCACTAAGTTATGTTAAATAATAAGATCAGTCCAATATACTCAAAAGGCCTACACTTTTGACGTCTGACACTGTGGTAGCTAATCCACAGTGGTTGCAACTTATAATTATACTGGCTCTCTTAACCGTTTAGACCGGAACACAGCAGTGCAAGAACTTTTGTTTGCCGGCTAAAATAGGTGAGAGAGTGGTACCTACTCTGGCAAACTTCGAGGCAGAAGGGGGGCATATCACCTAGTTAATAGAATATTGGTCAGAGTACCTGGTATCGAATTCGAGTTAGACTATTTCTGATTCTGATCTATGACAGACAAAGAGACACACAATTAGATAGATAATTTGAGTTTTTCAGAAATTGTGACAAAGTACAGTTGGGTTTCAAACCTAAGTCCCGAAGCATGGAAGCCACAACTTTCAATAAAGGAAACTAAGTGTAAGAAAGTAACAACAACAAGAAGCTTTTGGTGGATAAACGAGCATGCCCGGTGGTAACGCTCCAGAGTTTACAAAGTAAAAATATTCCGCAAGTGCAGTATAATAGTTTCGCAAATGGCATTTCCTGGTTGCTTCATACGATAGCACTGAACGAGATGGACGCTCCTGTGTCCACGATACGACGTTAACATTTTAGTTCTACTTTATTTATACGAGGTAAATATATCAAATAAGATATAATATACAAGGAATTTATCTATGCAATATAATAAGCACCATGAAGTACTTATTATATAATTAATAGAATCAGGCGTTACTTTGCGGAAATCCATTATATAAAAGCTTTTAGAAAAATTTACTTCGCAAATATCCGCGTTATAAAATAAAATGATGTGTCTTACCTAGTATGAAGAGCACCTCCCGCCCTCCCTCAATTGCGTGCACTATCCCCGTCACCACTAATCCCAGCACCGCTACTCCCAACACCACTACACTAGGCAAGACACACCACTGACGATAATACGACACGTGTTTCGCCTCTACACGAGGTATCCTCAGGTGATATAGACTCTACGGTGGCTAACCGCTAAGTGAGCGGCGAGCCAAAACAAGTGCCTTTTATACAGACCGATGATGCAACCGCTCTGTACCTAAGGAGCGAGCGACTGTGTCATGCGATAAAATTCAGTCAGGTGATTGGGCGCATATTTGGTCTGCTAGTGTAATTATAATTGCACAATATATCATCATCATCATCATTTCAGCCCTGCACAAGTCCACTGCTGAACATAGACCTCCCGCAAGGAATGTCGCAAGGCACGGTCCTGAGCCACCTGCATCCATCGACTTCCTGCATGTCTTATCGCGCCGTCCGCCGCTACGAGGCCGCCATTGGAGAACCTTTTTTCCACATCGAAATCGTTTGTCGGTTCTTCGAGATATATGGCCGGCCCATTTTCACTTCAGCTTACTAATCCCTTGGGCTATGTCGGTCACTCTGGTTCTACTACGGATATCAAGATATCAATCTTAAAAATATTAAAAACAAATTGAAAACGTACTTTATGAATCAACTAATATAATAACTAACATAATATAACTAAAACTCATACTATATACTATTTGTTTAGTATATACTATTATATATGTATACTAATTGTAATATAATTACTATATTTATATTTCAAAAATATAAAATAATTTTTCCTCTGAACAACCTGTATACTACAACTCATCCTCACGTTATTGTTATAGAAGCGAGCGAACTATCTTCTTACTCTAAATAATATTAAAATGTTTACGCTCGAAAGACGGCAAACTGCAGTGTGCAGAAAAATCTTATATAGGGTTATGTTGCACTGTACTTATGAACTGTGTATAATATGTATTTTTGTTGTTGTAAAAAATAAAAAAAATAAAAATATCTTCATTTCTACGTTTATCACGTAGAGAAACTCCGAGCATAGCCCTCTCCATAGCCAGCCGAGCGATCTTGAGCTTCCTCATCCGGCTAGCCGTGAAGGACCACGCCTCAGTTCCATAGGTCATCACTGGCAGCACGCACTGGTTATATATACTATACTAGCTGTTCCCCGCCACTTCGCCCGCGTGGATTGATTGATTGGATTTTATGGGTTTTAATTTTTTTGCACGAAACCGTATTTACGTTTCTAAAATAAAAGTGGTTTAAATTACTCCTTATAACATTAGAAAGTCCCGTCAAAATCAATCCAGCCGTTTCGAATATTAGCCGGAAAAAAAAGACAGACAGACAGACAAAAATTTTAAAAATCGTGTTTTGTTATAAGTACCGTATACACTTTCATATGCATTTAGTTAAAAGCTGTTATTTTGACATTACAAATATACACTGCAGTTTTATTTATTTGTATAGATAAACAATTATTATAATTACTAGCTGTTCTCCGGGACTTCGCCCGCATTCAATTTAGGGTTATAATGTTTTTGCACGGAACCCTAATACTTTTTCTAAAATAAAAGTAGCCTAAGTTACTTTTTATAACATCAGCCATCTGCCAGTGAAAGTACCGTCAATATAGTTCCAGCTATTTCGGAGATTAGCCGGAACAAACAGATAGACAGATTGACAGACAGACAGACAGTAAAAAATTAAAAAAAAATATTTTTGTTATATTTACCGTATACACTTTCATATGTATTTCATAAAAATCTGTTATTTTAATATTTACAACAGACACTTCAATTTTATTTAATTCTATAGATAAATTTGATCTGAACGAAAATTTTTTTTTTCTCATGAACATATTTTTTTCTAAAATTTTTTTGAAATTTTATTAAATTCTACCTATGTCTGTTTGAAATGTCAAAACAACGTGGTTTTGCTAAATGTATATTAAAGTTTATACGGTACTAAAAACAATTTTAAAAAGTTTTGTCTGTCTGTTTTTTCCGGATAATTTTCAAAAAGGCTGGACTGATTTTGACGGGGCTTTCACTGGCAGACAGCTGATATTATAAGAAGTAACTAAGGATACTTTTATTTTAGATAAACAGTTAGAGCTCTATGCAAAAAAATCAAAACCCATGAATAGAATAGAATAGAATAGAATAGAATAGAATAGAATAGAATAGAATATTTTTTATTCAATATACATTACATGTGTAATTCTTATTGAAAGTCATTTTTTACTTTACCACTGGTTCGAAAAAACCCTCTGTCCTGGGAAGAACCAGCAAGAAACCCAGCGGGACTTTTTTTTAAAATAAATTTTACAATATAAATGATTACGAACTATTTACAAAATTTATTTTAGAAACTGCTTGGAAGCGATCACCTCATTCCCAGGGGTTATTATCAACCATGTATTCATTTATACTATAATAACCCTTTTTATACAGTTTCAGCTTAATAAAACATTTAAACTTGGTAATAGAGAGAACCTGTACACTTTCCGGGACCTTGTTGTAATAGCGTATACATTGCCCCAAGAATGAATTACTGACTCTGTGGAGTCGAGAAACTGGTATCACTAGCTTGTGTTTGTTCCTAGTGTTTACAGAATGTATATCACTTCTTTTACTAAAACTATCTTTGTTTTTGTGAACATACATTAAATTTTCGTAAATATACTGAGAGGCCAAAGTTAATATATTAATTTCTTTGAATTTATCTCTAAGAGACTCTCTCGGTTTTAGATTGTAAATAGCTCTAATGGCCCTCTTCTGTAAAACAAAAATAGTTTCTGAATCAGCCGCATTTCCCCATAGCAAAATCCCATAAGACATTATGCTTTGAAAATAACTAAAATAAACTAATCTAGCTGTCTCGACACTAGTGAGACTTCTAATCTTTTTTACAGCATAGGCTGCAGAACTTAGTCTGCTTGCTAATTTGGATATATGGGGGCCCCACTGGAGCTTTGCGTCAAGAGTGATGCCAAGAAAAACAGTGGATACAACAGGGCTCAATTCCTCCCCATTTAAAAACACATTGGTATTCAGATTTTGAACATTCGTTGTTGTAAATTTAACACAATTAGTTTTATTTCCGTTCAAATGCAGATTATTAACGTTAAACCAATGCACTAATTTTGATATAGCATTATTCACTTCGTCACATTTAAATGATTGACGTTTAAGTTTAAAAATCAAGGAAGTATCATCAGCAAATAATACTATATCATGACTATCCCCTACAAGGTGAGGTAAGTCATTAATATACACCAGAAACAGGAATGGGCCGAGAATCGAGCCCTGAGGGACACCCATTAGTACAGGTGACCCGGAAGAACTTTTACCATTGATAATAACCTTCTGTTTTCTATTACTTAAATATGAAATAATAAGTTTAAGCGCTGTGTTCTTGACACCATAGTACTGTAGCTTCCTGATTAATGTCTCATGGTGAACACAGTCGAAGGCCTTGGAAAGGTCACAAAATATACCCAAAGCATCCTCTGAATTCTCCCATGCACAAAAAATATGTTTAATAAGCTCAACTCCAGCGTCAGTTGTCGAGCGACCCCTTGTAAAACCGAATTGATTATTATGTAGCAATTTATTAATAGTAAAGAAACTTAACATCTGATCTAAAATAATTTTTTCAAAAATTTTACTTAATGTTGGTAGTACAGAAATTGGTCTAAAATTGGCGGGGTCTAATGTACTACCAGATTTAAATATAGGTATGACTTTACTATGTTTCATTAAATCAGGAAACACACCAGATTCGACGCTTATATTGAATATAGTGGCTAGATAAGGTGCTAATGTATCTATTATATCTATTATATATGAAATCCCACTGTAATAAATTCCATTAGGATACCTCGTTTTTATATCCTGGAATGGCATAAGTTTTAATGCATTTTTTTTATTATTTTCTAGATAACTCTGTTCATTTTAAAGCTGCAGATTGAAGTGACAATAAAATATCAGAGTTCAGATGACAACTGTTTTTATTAATAAAGGCGGTTTCCTAATATACTATATTTTAAGACTACCCACAACACCTTCCCTTTAAAGAATAAGTTTTTAACAAAAGTGATTTTTTTTAAATAATCTTACCAAGAAATACATGAATAAAAAACTTACTTTAGCACATTTTTTTACCATAACCTTAACCTTTTTTTTTGTGATTACAAAGGATTAATTAAACCGGTTATTTTTTGTTTTTACTTTACTTCGAGTGAGAGGCGGAGAATAATTTTCATTAACGTCAATATTTAACATTGTTGGTTCATATTCATCGTTCGAATAATATTCCTTATTTTCACTACTCGTAAAAGTCGTTTTTGTTGTCATTGAATTATGTTCTTTATTCTCATGTACTGTTTGTGCTGACGTTCTATTTTCTTGTGTTTTATCTTTTATTAGATGTCTGCGATTGCGGCGATGCACCATTCCTCTTTTACTTTTAATAAAATATGAGCGGAGAGTCGCCGCTTTTGCAACGATATAACCTTGAATTTTTGAATTTTTGTTTTCTATCATAGTCACCGACATCTAATACAGGTAAAGGCTTGGCACGTAAATCATAATATATTTTGTATTTATTTTGTTTATCTAGCATAACTTTGTGTTGTCTCTCATGTTTACATGTCCTATTTTTAAAAGGTCTGGGTGCACAGGTAGCCTGCATTTTAACCTACAACCCATCAGCAGCTGTGCGGGAGAATTCAAATTATCGCGAGGCGTATTTCGATAACTTATCAAATTGAAATAAAAGTCACTTCCACTATCTATGGATTTTTTAAATATCTTTTTTATTGTTTGCACGGCCCTTTCACTCTTACCATTCGATTGTGCGTAATTGTGTGATGATGTTATGTGTTCAAATCCCCACTCCACCGCAAAGTTTTTAAATCCCGACTTGAAAATTGTGGACCATTATCGCTTATTACAATGTCTAGTATCCCATATCTAGCAAAATTTTCTCTCAGTACGTTTATGACGCTTTTAGAAGTAGTTTCATGTAACAATGCTACTTCCGTAAAACATGAATAATAGTCCACAATAATCAGATATGATTTTTTACCATACCGAAATATGTCCGTCCCGATTTTACTCCATGGTAAATTTGGAATAGAAACAGCGATCATTGGTTCCTTACTCGAGTTATTTGAATTCTCTCGACACACTACACACTTATTTACATATCTCTCTATATCATAAGAAATCCCTGGCCAGAATAGCAATTCACGTGCGCGCCTTTACAACGGTCTATCCCTAAATGTCCATCATATATAATTTTTAACATTTCGGTTCTTAAGGAACTGGGAATTAATATTTGTTTATTTTTAAATATAACGCCATCTACACAAAATAAATCTCCTCTCATAAACCAATAATATTTTAAATTATCTTCAATATCTCGTTTATATTCCGGCCAACCCTGATTTATATATCTCATTAAAAGTTTTAAGTTATTATCTTTCAAAGTCTCATTTTTAATTACACTTAATTTTTTATGTGAAACGGGCATGTTAGAAACTACCATATGTACTTGACATAATATATTGATAACTAATATAGTGATAACTCACTTTATCATTATATAGTTCTGGAATAGGGGCACGTGATAATGTATCGGCCAAGTACATATATTTTCCAGGCTTATATGTAACTATCAAATCATAACATTGTAATCGTAAAATCATTCGCTCTAAGCGTGCTGGTATCGAATCTAAGGGCTTTTTAAATATGCTTTCTAACGGTTTATGATCTGTTTCAATTAAAACATCACTTTTACCGTAAATGTATTGGTGGAACTTTTCACACGTAAAGAGAATAGCTAGCATTTCTTTTTCTATCTGCGTATATCGTGTCTGTGTGTCGGTGAGTGTACGTGAAGTATATTCAATAGGTCGGCCGCCCTGCAACAGCACGACTCCTAGCGCTACACTGCTCGCGTCCACCGAGACCACAGCCGGTTGCGATACGTCATATAAAGCCAACAAGGGTGCTTTGCTTATTAAATCTTTTAATAAGTCAAACGCATTCTGTTGTTCACTCTCCCAACACCATTCTGTGTCCTTTTTCAATAGCCGAGTAAGTGGATAAATACGCTCAGAATACTTAGGTATAAATTTAGATAAATAATTTACGGGTCCTAAAAATCAGATCAAAATCAGAAGAATCAATCAGTCAGAGTCGCGAATGATAGGGCAAGTGGTGCATCACCATACCAACACTCCTCTCCCTCCACGACTTCACCTCGGCTGCAGCGATAGGGGGGAACGACACCCTTCTCACCGTTCCATGAAATTTAAACTCTATTTAATAAAAAAGTAGTCATGAATATCGTTAACAACCGACGACGTTATCGAGTAACATATGTATTCATATTTAAAAAAAATATTGAGGAATTATGGAGTATTTTTTATTTATTAAAAAAATTTAAACTTCAATTTTTGTATCATAGTTAATGTAAACATGAGCTATTAGATTTGTTAAAGATATTGTTATAGAATTTAAAATACACCTACTTAAAATTGGAAACAATATTATTTTTAGAGTTCGTTGGCAACCCTACTTACAGACTAATATTGAATATGGCCTTAGATAAAATGACTTGTCTACAATATAAATGACTCCGGTTATCATCATTCATAGTAAGGAACGTAACAGCATTAAACTGTAAATTAAATGAACAGAGTAGAGGACATGATGTGTATTCTGGTTTCCACCAAAAATGTAATACGGTAGTGTCATCGAATGGCAAACTCAAATGTAATCTACACTATTCTAAGTAAAAAAATATTTTACCTTTATAAAATATTTTAATATTGAAAACATCTTGGGGCCAACGATATCATAGTGTCTATCATTAGATGGTAGAAACTTTCCTATGCTGGCTTCTGAATAATCGGTCCGGATTTCTGTAAAAAAATTAAGTTACTTTAATATTCTTCATAAATATCTCAAATTGTTAATTAAAACACTGTAAGCCAGATTACTATGATAATAATTATGACTAATGATTAATAATTAAATTTACATTTAACTAGCGATCAGCTCCGGCTTCGAACGGGTGATTTCTGTATCTCGAAAACAGCGCCACCTACCGGGTCCAAATGTAAATCTAAACCACAAAGAATTTTAACAAAATCGGTCGAGCCGTTTTAGAGTTTTAGCGAGACTAACGAACAGCAATTGATTTCTATATATAAAGATAATTAAAAGGTATAATATAAAACAATCTATATTTAACTATGTCTGTCCTGAAAGGCGGCGGCGTCTTCCTAATAACATCTAAAAAGTAAAAAAAACCTGCCTGCCTGGTGAAGCTACTCTAGAAATATCCTTCATAAGAGAAAATCTTTGGGAGGGGCTTATGTTTAGCAGTATACTTTTATACTGTGATAGATGGATTGATAGAATATGAAACAACGAATAGTTAATAATTTAAAATAATTATTAGTGAAACATGTTCAAATCACAATTTTTTTCAAATATACAATCATTACTTAGAATGATTCGTAAATAAAAACTCACTAGGTGGTACCCCTTTTCACTTCTAACTATCCTCTAATCTATTTGCACTGCTGCGTTGGGGTGTAGGGTATAAAGATAAAGAGCCAGAATAATTACACGCTGTGGCATTCCATCTTTGTCCTCTGGGGCTTATGTAGTCTTCTTTGTTCGAATTTGTCCATGGATTGTAGTAGCCACTTACCATCAGGTTGACTGTAAGATCGTTTGTTAATTCAGTTTAAAAAAAAAAGTATATTCTAACAGTGGCAACAGCTTCAGTGTAGGGCAAGAGTTATATCGCCCCGGAGGATACAAATACATTATGACTTTGTAATGGAATCTGTTATTCACTGTACGCGGAATGTCAGGGATGTGGGTAAAAGATAAATTTGCTGCCAGTTCCGTTTCACACACTCTATTATATCATGTACGCGTCACCGGGGAACGCACATATACATGGAAATAATCGATCTAATATCCCCCCCCCCCTCCCCCCTATGATGCAATCTAACGGGGAGGCCTATGTTCAGCAATGGACTTTTAATAGGCTGTAACGGTAACGGTAAGTTACAAACGAACTTATTAAGGTAAGTTACTACGGCAATCTATGGACATTTACAGCCAACTTCAAGCAAAGAAAGCTACAGTTGCGTTGTCACCTCTGAGAATTAAGACGTAATTGCTCAGGCTGTTACGATATTGATTTTCTATATTCTTCAGATCGGAATACAGCGGTATACGTTTATTGTATCTAATAATACATTTATCCTTAATAAAAGTCTAAATTTTACCTGTAAAAAGGTTCGCCAGTTCTCTACGCTTACCCTATGAAACCCACCAGCACTGTGAGGGTATTTTACGCTGAAATTCTGTGAAGATATAGTCCTAGCCAGGTCGATCAGATTTATTCCTATTGCAGCTAATTTGATATCGAATCAAAATGAAGTGCAATCTAGAGTATTTCAAGAGGCATTTATTAGTTACCCGTCAAAATAGATTCACGAGAAATCTTAAGTATTTTAAGCGGTATTTATTAGAAACGAGATGGGCTACTAATTGATGATGAGATAGAAACTTGTTTATTATTCCCCGAAAGTTTGTAATAATTACTAAGTAGAGTAAAGTACTTACGTCTTTTTGGAAGTGTGGTTCCGTTACGAATACATTCTTTACGCTTTATATTTTGTAATAAATTTCTTAGGTATATATACTTCTAAAAAGACGACGCGATGCAGTAATAATGGATGTAGGTCACGTTTCCTGGGAATGAGGAGACAATTTCTCTGTTGTGCTCATGTGTAGAAAAAAACTGTGTACATGACAAATAATAAAAATTACGTAAAGAATTGTGTACGCACGAATATACGTACGAATGTGTCGGCTTAGCCGAGAAAGGCCTACGCTCGCACAGATGGTGTTCTGTTGCGTATTTTTTTATTTCAACTGCCTCGTTGGTCATGTGGTAGCAAACGTAACTGCTGACCATGGGGTCCCAGGTTCGAATCCCAGGTTGAGACAAAATAAGTTTTTGGTTTTTCTTTCAAGAAACTCTTAATAGCAGGGAGTCATGAATTTTACCCCTATGCCGCGGAAAGCTTGTAAAACCGTTAGTCCTGCGCCTGGTCTCTATCTGGTAGTGTCGGGCTTTTTTTATAGGATAAAGATGACAAGCGAGTACACAGTCCACCTTATGGTGAATGGTTCCAATGGCCCATAGACATTTACATCTATCCTCATTTGCGAATCAAAATGCAGATGCGTTGTCAACCGTGAAGACTAAGATGGAATGCCTCTTTTCCAGTAAAAAGGGTCACTGGTTCTCTACACTCACCATACGAAACAGAGCAGCTTAAAGCTGCTATTTTACGCTGGTATTCTGTGTGAGCCTGTTCCTTCCCCGGTCGAGCTGACCAATTCGTGCTTAAACTATACAATTAATATAGCTGCAGCATGACTCTACCACGTATATGCACGATCCATTGGACTGTTAGACAGAGAATAGAGAGTGAACCTGTGTTTGCGCACACACTCGTGCATTAAAATTCTGTTCTGTACAGATGGCTAGTTTCCTTTGAGACTGGGTGCCGTGACCGAAATTCGGCCTGGAGCATATTATTATACAAGGCCATTAGATAATTCTAGCATTTTTCATAGTCGCTTCTTAGGATTTAAATCTATTAATAAAATAATTAATAATAAATATAAAATAGGATTCCAAATTTCGTCTTATATAATAAGTAAAAGATTTACGAAAAATATAGCTTTAGCGAAAACTACCGTAGCATCTTATCTCAATGACTGATTATTGTCTTTTTTCCCTACATACATTTAACAAAGCCCTTTAGCTAGACAAATTGACGGAGCTGACTTTTGAGAAGTTTAGGCGTTTCAAATTGAAAAAAAAATGTTTGTACAATATTAGTGTTTTTGAAGTAATACTTTTAGGCACGTAGGGGGTTCAACTTGTAGCTTTATGTGATTTTGGGATTAAATAGGTAAATCTTAATAGGTAGCCTCTAAATTGGAAATGTGTGGTGGCGGTCTAAGAATATTCACTACTCCATATCGTCCGGTGGGTGTCCTAAGTCGCGGCATAGGGGAACATGTAGAGAAACAAACAGCGGCTTCTTTCTAGTAACAACTAGAATAATAAAAGCTGCGGTTATCTAACCGCCTGCTAAGCGTGGCAACTAAAGCATGTACTTATTTTCCTTATCAAGAAATCTTTAGAGATGGACTTTGATAGACTGTAATGAATTAATGATTGAAAAAACCTCTAAACGCTTGATAAGTGAGCTTGAAATCACGGAAGTGTATTTTCTAACGCGCGGTCATAAATACTCGCATTTATTATTTTTAAATATTCTATCGTACGTAACAAATTATTTCTATTTTTTACGTACGATACGAAAGAGTCAAAATATATTCGGTCACGGCACCCAGTCTCAAAGGAAACTAGCCATCTGTACAGAACAGAATTTTAATGCACGAGTGTGTGCGCAAACATAGGTTCACTCTCTATTCTCTGTCTAATAGTCCAATGGATCGTGCATATACGTGGTAGAGTCATGCTGCAGCTATATTAATTGTATAGTTTAAGCACGAATTGGTCAGCTCGACTGGGGAAGGAACAGGCTCACACAGAATACCAGCGTAAAATAGCAGCTTTAAGCTGCTCTGTTTCGTATGGTGAGTGTAGAGAACCAGTGACCCTTTTTACTGGAAAAGAGGCATTCCATCTTAGTCTTCACGGTTGACAACGCATCTGCATTTTGATTCGCAAATGAGGATAGATGTAAATGTCTATGGGCCATTGGAACCATTCACCATAAGGTGGACTGTGTACTCGCTTGTCATCTTTATCCTATAAAAAAAGCCCGACACTACCAGATAGAGACCAGGCGCAGGACTAACGGTTTTACAAGCTTTCCGCGGCATAGGGGTAAAATTCATGACTCCCTGCTATTAAGAGTTTCTTGAAAGAAAAACCAAAAACTTATTTTGTCTCAACCTGGGATTCGAACCTGGGACCCCATGGTCAGCAGTTACGTTTGCTACCACATGACCAACGAGGCAGTTGAAATAAAAAAATACGCAACAGAACACCATCTGTGCGAGCGTAGGCCTTTCTCGGCTAAGCCGACACATTCGTACGTATATTCGTGCGTACACAATTCTTTACGTAATTTTTATTATTTGTCATGTACACAGTTTTTTTCTACACATGAGCACAACAGAGAAATTGTCTCCTCATTCCCAGGAAACGTGACCTACATCCATTATTACTGCATCGCGTCGTCTTTTTAGAAGTATATATACCTAAGAAATTTATTACAAAATATAAAGCGTAAAGAATGTATTCGTAACGGAACCACACTTCCAAAAAGACGTAAGTACTTTACTCTACTTAGTAATTATTACAAACTTTCGGGGAATAATAAACAAGTTTCTATCTCATCATCAATTAGTAGCCCATCTCGTTTCTAATAAATACCGCTTAAAATACTTAAGATTTCTCGTGAATCTATTTTGACGGGTAACTAATAAATGCCTCTTGAAATACTCTAGATTGCACTTCATTTTGATTCGATATCAAATTAGCTGCAATAGGAATAAATCTGATCGACCTGGCTAGGACTATATCTTCACAGAATTTCAGCGTAAAATACCCTCACAGTGCTGGTGGGTTTCATAGGGTAAGCGTAGAGAACTGGCGAACCTTTTTACAGGTAAAATTTAGACTTTTATTAAGGATAAATGTATTATTAGATACAATAAACGTATACCGCTGTATTCCGATCTGAAGAATATAGAAAATCAATATCGTAACAGCCTGAGCAATTACGTCTTAATTCTCAGAGGTGACAACGCAACTGTAGCTTTCTTTGCTTGAAGTTGGCTGTAAATGTCCATAGATTGCCGTAGTAACTTACCTTAATAAGTTCGTTTGTAACTTACCGTTACCGTTACAGCCTATTAAAAGTCCATTGCTGAACATAGGCCTCCCCGTTAGATTGCATCATAGGGGGGAGGGGGGGGGATATTAGATCGATTATTTCCATGTATATGTGCGTTCCCCGGTGACGCGTACATGATATAATAGAGTGTGTGAAACGGAACTGGCAGCAAATTTATCTTTTACCCACATCCCTGACATTCCGCGTACAGTGAATAACAGATTCCATTACAAAGTCATAATGTATTTGTATCCTCCGGGGCGATATAACTCTTGCCCTACACTGAAGCTGTTGCCACTGTTAGAATATACTTTTTTTTTTAAACTGAATTAACAAACGATCTTACAGTCAACCTGATGGTAAGTGGCTACTACAATCCATGGACAAATTCGAACAAAGAAGACTACATAAGCCCCAGAGGACAAAGATGGAATGCCACAGCGTGTAATTATTCTGGCTCTTTATCTTTATACCCTACACCCCAACGCAGCAGTGCAAATAGATTAGAGGATAGTTAGAAGTGAAAAGGGGTACCACCTAGTGAGTTTTTATTTACGAATCATTCTAAGTAATGATTGTATATTTGAAAAAAATTGTGATTTGAACATGTGTCACTAATAATTATTTTAAATTATTAACTATTCGTTGTTTCATATTCTATCAATCCATCTATCACAGTATAAAAGTATACTAATAATAAGCCCCTCCCAAAGATTTTCTCTTATGAAGGATATTTCTAGAGTAGCTTCACCAGGCAGGCAGGTTTTTTTTACTTTTTAGATGTTATTAGGAAGACGCCGCCGCCTTTCAGGACAGACATAGTTAAATATAGATTGTTTTATATTATACCTTTTAATTATCTTTATATATAGAAATCAATTGCTGTTCGTTAGTCTCGCTAAAACTCTAAAACGGCTCGACCGATTTTGTTAAAATTCTTTGTGGTTTAGATTTACATTTGGACCCGGTAGGTGGCGCTGTTTTCGAGATACAGAAATCACCCGTTCGAAGCCGGAGCTGATCGCTAGTTAAATGTAAATTTAATTATTAATCATTAGTCATAATTATTATCATAGTAATCTGGCTTACAGTGTTTTAATTAACAATTTGAGATATTTATGAAGAATATTAAAGTAACTTAATTTTTTTACAGAAATCCGGACCGATTATTCAGAAGCCAGCATAGGAAAGTTTCTACCATCTAATGATAGACACTATGATATCGTTGGCCCCAAGATGTTTTCAATATTAAAATATTTTATAAAGGTAAAATATTTTTTTACTTAGAATAGTGTAGATTACATTTGAGTTTGCCATTCGATGACACTACCGTATTACATTTTTGGTGGAAACCAGAATACACATCATGTCCTCTACTCTGTTCATTTAATTTACAGTTTAATGCTGTTACGTTCCTTACTATGAATGATGATAACCGGAGTCATTTATATTGTAGACAAGTCATTTTATCTAAGGCCATATTCAATATTAGTCTGTAAGTAGGGTTGCCAACGAACTCTAAAAATAATATTGTTTCCAATTTTAAGTAGGTGTATTTTAAATTCTATAACAATATCTTTAACAAATCTAATAGCTCATGTTTACATTAACTATGATACAAAAATTGAAGTTTAAATTTTTTTAATAAATAAAAAATACTCCATAATTCCTCAATATTTTTTTTAAATATGAATACATATGTTACTCGATAACGTCGTCGGTTGTTAACGATATTCATGACTACTTTTTTATTAAATAGAGTTTAAATTTCATGGAACGGTGAGAAGGGTGTCGTTCCCCCCTATCGCTGCAGCCGAGGTGAAGTCGTGGAGGGAGAGGAGTGTTGGTATGGTGATGCACCACTTGCCCTATCATTCGCGACTCTGACTGATTGATTCTTCTGATTTTGATCTGATTTTTAGGACCCGTAAATTATTTATCTAAATTTATACCTAAGTATTCTGAGCGTATTTATCCACTTACTCGGCTATTGAAAAAGGACACAGAATGGTGTTGGGAGAGTGAACAACAGAATGCGTTTGACTTATTAAAAGATTTAATAAGCAAAGCACCCTTGTTGGCTTTATATGACGTATCGCAACCGGCTGTGGTCTCGGTGGACGCGAGCAGTGTAGCGCTAGGAGTCGTGCTGTTGCAGGGCGGCCGACCTATTGAATATACTTCACGTACACTCACCGACACACAGACACGATATACGCAGATAGAAAAAGAAATGCTAGCTATTCTCTTTACGTGTGAAAAGTTCCACCAATACATTTACGGTAAAAGTGATGTTTTAATTGAAACAGATCATAAACCGTTAGAAAGCATATTTAAAAAGCCCTTAGATTCGATACCAGCACGCTTAGAGCGAATGATTTTACGATTACAATGTTATGATTTGATAGTTACATATAAGCCTGGAAAATATATGTACTTGGCCGATACATTATCACGTGCCCCTATTCCAGAACTATATAATGATAAAGTGAGTTATCACTATATTAGTTATCAATATATTATGTCAAGTACATATGGTAGTTTCTAACATGCCCGTTTCACATAAAAAATTAAGTGTAATTAAAAATGAGACTGAAAGATAATAACTTAAAACTTTTAATGAGATATATAAATCAGGGTTGGCCGGAATATAAACGAGATATTGAAGATAATTTAAAATATTATTGGTTTATGAGAGGAGATTTATTTTGTGTAGATGGCGTTATATTTAAAAATAAACAAATATTAATTCCCAGTTCCTTAAGAACCGAAATGTTAAAAATTATATATGATGGACATTTAGGGATAGACCGTTGTAAAGGCGCGCACGTGAATTGCTATTCTGGCCAGGGATTTCTTATGATATAGAGAGATATGTAAATAAGTGTGTAGTGTGTCGAGAGAATTCAAATAACTCGAGTAAGGAACCAATGATCGCTGTTTCTATTCCAAATTTACCATGGAGTAAAATCGGGACGGACATATTTCGGTATGGTAAAAAATCATATCTGATTATTGTGGACTATTATTCATGTTTTACGGAAGTAGCATTGTTACATGAAACTACTTCTAAAAGCGTCATAAACGTACTGAGAGAAAATTTTGCTAGATATGGGATACTAGACATTGTAATAAGCGATAATGGTCCACAATTTTCAAGTCGGGATTTAAAAACTTTGCGGTGGAGTGGGGATTTGAACACATAACATCATCACACAATTACGCACAATCGAATGGTAAGAGTGAAAGGGCCGTGCAAACAATAAAAAAGATATTTAAAAAATCCATAGATAGTGGAAGTGACTTTTATTTCAATTTGATAAGTTATCGAAATACGCCTCGCGATAATTTGAATTCTCCCGCACAGCTGCTGATGGGTTGTAGGTTAAAATGCAGGCTACCTGTGCACCCAGACCTTTTAAAAATAGGACATGTAAACATGAGAGACAACACAAAGTTATGCTAGATAAACAAAATAAATACAAAATATATTATGATTTACGTGCCAAGCCTTTACCTGTATTAGATGTCGGTGACTATGATAGAAAACAAAAATTCAAAAATTCAAGGTTATATCGTTGCAAAAGCGGCGACTCTCCGCTCATATTTTATTAAAAGTAAAAGAGGAATGGTGCATCGCCGCAATCGCAGACATCTAATAAAAGATAAAACACAAGAAAATAGAACGTCAGCACAAACAGTACATGAGAATAAAGAACATAATTCAATGACAACAAAAACGACTTTTACGAGTAGTGAAAATAAGGAATATTATTCGAACGATGAATATGAACCAACAATGTTAAATATTGACGTTAATGAAAATTATTCTCCGCCTCTCACTCGAAGTAAAGTAAAAACAAAAAATAACCGGTTTAATTAATCCTTTGTAATCACAAAAAAAAAGGTTAAGGTTATGGTAAAAAAATGTGCTAAAGTAAGTTTTTTATTCATGTATTTCTTGGTAAGATTATTTAAAAAAAATCACTTTTGTTAAAAACTTATTCTTTAAAGGGAAGGTGTTGTGGGTAGTCTTAAAATATAGTATATTAGGAAACCGCCTTTATTAATAAAAACAGTTGTCATCTGAACTCTGATATTTTATTGTCACTTCAATCTGCAGCTTTAAAATGAACAGAGTTATATAGAAAATAATAAAAAAAATGCATTAAAACTTATGCCATTCCAGGATATAAAAACGAGGTATCCTAACGGAATTTATTACAGTGGGATTTCATATATAATAGATATAATAGATACATTAGCACCTTATCTAGCCACTATATTCAATATAAGCGTCGAATCTGGTGTGTTTCCTGATTTAATGAAACATAGTAAAGTCATACCTATATTTAAATCTGGTAGTACATTAGACCCCGCCAATTTTAGACCAATTTCTGTACTACCAACATTAAGTAAAATTTTTGAAAAAATTATTTTAGATCAGATGTTAAGTTTCTTTACTATTAATAAATTGCTACATAATAATCAATTCGGTTTTACAAGGGGTCGCTCGACAACTGACGCTGGAGTTGAGCTTATTAAACATATTTTTTGTGCATGGGAGAATTCAGAGGATGCTTTGGGTATATTTTGTGACCTTTCCAAGGCCTTCGACTGTGTTCACCATGAGACATTAATCAGGAAGCTACAGTACTATGGTGTCAAGAACACAGCGCTTAAACTTATTATTTCATATTTAAGTAATAGAAAACAGAAGGTTATTATCAATGGTAAAAGTTCTTCCGGGTCACCTGTACTAATGGGTGTCCCTCAGGGCTCGATTCTCGGCCCATTCCTGTTTCTGGTGTATATTAATGACTTACCTCACCTTGTAGGGGATAGTCATGATATAGTATTATTTGCTGATGATACTTCCTTGATTTTTAAACTTAAACGTCAATCATTTAAATGTGACGAAGTGAATAATGCTATATCAAAATTAGTGCATTGGTTTAACGTTAATAATCTGCATTTGAACGGAAATAAAACTAATTGTGTTAAATTTACAACAACGAATGTTCAAAATCTGAATACCAATGTGTTTTTAAATGGGGAGGAATTGAGCCCTGTTGTATCCACTGTTTTTCTTGGCATCACTCTTGACGCAAAGCTCCAGTGGGGCCCCCATATATCCAAATTAGCAAGCAGACTAAGTTCTGCAGCCTATGCTGTAAAAAAGATTAGAAGTCTCACTAGTGTCGAGACAGCTAGATTAGTTTATTTTAGTTATTTTCAAAGCATAATGTCTTATGGGATTTTGCTATGGGGAAATGCGGCTGATTCAGAAACTATTTTTGTTTTACAGAAGAGGGCCATTAGAGCTATTTACAATCTAAAACCGAGAGAGTCTCTTAGAGATAAATTCAAAGAAATTAATATATTAACTTTGGCCTCTCAGTATATTTACGAAAATTTAATGTATGTTCACAAAAACAAAGATAGTTTTAGTAAAAGAAGTGATATACATTCTGTAAACACTAGGAACAAACACAAGCTAGTGATACCAGTTTCTCGACTCCACAGAGTCAGTAATTCATTCTTGGGGCAATGTATACGCTATTACAACAAGGTCCCGGAAAGTGTACAGGTTCTCTCTATTACCAAGTTTAAATGTTTTATTAAGCTGAAACTGTATAAAAAGGGTTATTATAGTATAAATGAATACATGGTTGATAATAACCCCTGGGAATGAGGTGATCGCTTCCAAGCAGTTTCTAAAATAAATTTTGTAAATAGTTCGTAATCATTTATATTGTAAAATTTATTTTAAAAAAAAGTCCCGCTGGGTTTCTTGCTGGTTCTTCCCAGGACAGAGGGTTTTTTCGAACCAATGGTAAAGTAAAAAATGACTTTCAATAAGAATTACACATGTAATGTATATTGAAAAAAAAATATTCTATTCTATTCTATTCTATTCTATTCTATTCTATTCTATTCATGGGTTTTGATTTTTTTGCATAGAGCTCTAACTGTTTATCTAAAATAAAAGTATCCTTAGTTACTTCTTATAATATCAGCTGTCTGCCAGTGAAAGCCCCGTCAAAATCAGTCCAGCCTTTTTGAAAATTATCCGGAAAAAACAGACAGACAAAACTTTTTAAAATTGTTTTTAGTACCGTATAAACTTTAATATACATTTAGCAAAACCACGTTGTTTTGACATTTCAAACAGACATAGGTAGAATTTAATAAAATTTCAAAAAAATTTTAGAAAAAAATATGTTCATGAGAAAAAAAAAATTTTCGTTCAGATCAAATTTATCTATAGAATTAAATAAAATTGAAGTGTCTGTTGTAAATATTAAAATAACAGATTTTTATGAAATACATATGAAAGTGTATACGGTAAATATAACAAAAATATTTTTTTTTAATTTTTTACTGTCTGTCTGTCTGTCAATCTGTCTATCTGTTTGTTCCGGCTAATCTCCGAAATAGCTGGAACTATATTGACGGTACTTTCACTGGCAGATGGCTGATGTTATAAAAAGTAACTTAGGCTACTTTTATTTTAGAAAAAGTATTAGGGTTCCGTGCAAAAACATTATAACCCTAAATTGAATGCGGGCGAAGTCCCGGAGAACAGCTAGTAATTATAATAATTGTTTATCTATACAAATAAATAAAACTGCAGTGTATATTTGTAATGTCAAAATAACAGCTTTTAACTAAATGCATATGAAAGTGTATACGGTACTTATAACAAAACACGATTTTTAAAATTTTTGTCTGTCTGTCTGTCTTTTCTTTCCGGCTAATATTCGAAACGGCTGGATTGATTTTGACGGGACTTTCTAATGTTATAAGGAGTAATTTAAACCACTTTTATTTTAGAAACGTAAATACGGTTTCGTGCAAAAAAATTAAAACCCATAAAATCCAATCAATCAATCCACGCGGGCGAAGTGGCGGGGAACAGCTAGTATAGTATATATAACCAGTGCGTGCTGCCAGTGATGACCTATGGAACTGAGGCGTGGTCCTTCACGGCTAGCCGGATGAGGAAGCTCAAGATCGCTCGGCTGGCTATGGAGAGGGCTATGCTCGGAGTTTCTCTACGTGATAAACGTAGAAATGAAGATATTTTTATTTTTTTTATTTTTTACAACAACAAAAATACATATTATACACAGTTCATAAGTACAGTGCAACATAACCCTATATAAGATTTTTCTGCACACTGCAGTTTGCCGTCTTTCGAGCGTAAACATTTTAATACTATTTAGAGTAAGAAGATAGTTCGCTCGCTTCTATAACAATAACGTGAGGATGAGTTGTAGTATACAGGTTGTTCAGAGGAAAAATTATTTTATATTTTTGAAATATAAATATAGTAATTATATTACAATTAGTATACATATATAATAGTATATACTAAACAAATAGTATATAGTATGAGTTTTAGTTATATTATGTTAGTTATTATATTAGTTGATTCATAAAGTACGTTTTCAATTTGTTTTTAATATTTTTAAGATTGATATCTTGATATCCGTAGTAGAACCAGAGTGACCGACATAGCCCAAGGGATTAGTAAGCTGAAGTGAAAATGGGCCGGCCATATATCTCGAAGAACCGACAAACGATTTCGATGTGGAAAAAAGGTTCTCCAATGGCGGCCTCGTAGCGGCGGACGGCGCGATAAGACATGCAGGAAGTCGATGGATGCAGGTGGCTCAGGACCGTGCCTTGCGACATTCCTTGCGGGAGGTCTATGTTCAGCAGTGGACTTGTGCAGGGCTGAAATGATGATGATGATGATATATTGTGCAATTATAATTACACTAGCAGACCAAATATGCGCCCAATCACCTGACTGAATTTTATCGCATGACGCAGTCGCTCGCTCCTTAGGTACAGAGCGGTTGCATCATCGGTCTGTATAAAAGGCACTTGTTTTGGCTCGCCGCTCACTTAGCGGTTAGCCACCGTAGAGTCTATATCACCTGAGGATACCTCGTGTAGAGGCGAAACACGTGTCGTATTATCGTCAGTGGTGTGTCTTGCCTAGTGTAGTGGTGTTGGGAGTAGCGGTGCTGGGATTAGTGGTGACGGGGATAGTGCACGCAATTGAGGGAGGGCGGGAGGTGCTCTTCATACTAGGTAAGACACATCATTTTATTTTATAACGCGGATATTTGCGAAGTAAATTTTTCTAAAAGCTTTTATATAATGGATTTCCGCAAAGTAACGCCTGATTCTATTAATTATATAATAAGTACTTCATGGTGCTTATTATATTGCATAGATAAATTCCTTGTATATTATATCTTATTTGATATATTTACTTCGTATAAATAAAGTAGAACTAAAATGTTAACGTCGTATCGTGGACACAGGAGCGTCCATCTCGTTCAGTGCTATCGTATGAAGCAACCAGGAAATGCCATTTGCGAAACTATTATACTGCACTTGCGGAATATTTTTACTTTGTAAACTCTGGAGCGTTACCACCGGGCATGCTCGTTTATCCACCAAAAGCTTCTTGTTGTTGTTACTTTCTTACACTTAGTTTCCTTTATTGAAAGTTGTGGCTTCCATGCTTCGGGACTTAGGTTTGAAACCCAACTGTACTTTGTCACAATTTCTGAAAAACTCAAATTATCTATCTAATTGTGTGTCTCTTTGTCTGTCATAGATCAGAATCAGAAATAGTCTAACTCGAATTCGATACCAGGTACTCTGACCAATATTCTATTAACTAGGTGATATGCCCCCCTTCTGCCTCGAAGTTTGCCAGAGTAGGTACCACTCTCTCACCTATTTTAGCCGGCAAACAAAAGTTCTTGCACTGCTGTGTTCCGGTCTAAACGGTTAAGAGAGCCAGTATAATTATAAGTTGCAACCACTGTGGATTAGCTACCACAGTGTCAGACGTCAAAAGTGTAGGCCTTTTGAGTATATTGGACTGATCTTATTATTTAACATAACTTAGTGACTGGCAGCCTAGTAACGGAAACCAAAGTGTAGGGTAGCCCTCTACTAGATGAAGTGACGATCTCGTAAGGCATGCCGGTGATTTGGAACCATGTTTTGTGATAGTCAGCCTATGGTTTTTTTTTCTGTTCTTAAATACTTGTACGATAATGCTTTTGCCAGACTTAATAAGAAGATATTATTCTTCATAACATTTAAATTTAAAAAAACATGCGTGAGTGTCGTGGAACACTCGGTTGGAACGACGTTGATTTCGTAGTATATTATTTTGGATAAACGTATTATATTATTGACTAGCTGTGCCCCGCGACTTCGCCCGCGTGGAATTTAATACGATTTCATGGATATGATTTCTTTTGCACGGAACCCTAATTTTGTTTTTGAGTAATGTTACCATCTTATAACAAATGTTGACATTAATATTTATACGATACTAACGTCACTCAATAGTTTTGCCTTCCCGGTACTCCTCTACTAACACTTAAACTTTATGATATGGTATTAAACTTCCAATAGACTTTTAAGTATTATTACGAATCTTTTGTATGGGAATATAGAAAAGAGTTGTTTTTAGACTTTTTCAGGCAATTTTTAAAAAATTTCTCTCCGTAAGAATCATCTTCATACTTCATGGAATATTATAAAAAAAGAATTAGCGAAATTGGTTCAGCTGCTCTTGAGATTTGCGCTAAGCAGCACATTCAACGATTCATTTTTATATTATAGATTACCAATACAAATAAATAAACTACTAGCGTCTATGATAAAATGAAGCGTCATTTAAAATAAAACAATATTTCTTTCTTGACAATAGTGCTCGTTTGTCACCATTATCCTATAAAAAATTTCTTAAGACGCCTCAGCAGGACCACCGCTACGACTGAGCGAGCAAAATAATTTATATCAAAATCGGAGCACTTATTCATCGTTTCATAGTTCACATGCGCATATACTTAATACACAAAATTGCATATTTTATCAAAATCCACTTCAAATTATTACTTAAACTATGAAACAAACGTAATAATCCGCCGGCAGTCGAGTTCCCGCCACAAATCGGCAGCTTGTGAATGGTAATGATGATGTTTTGTGAATAACTTATTTAATATAGAAAAATAAAATGTTTAAATCATTAAGATTTTAAAATCAAAATTAAGTTATCGGTTTTGTATGCTGCTCAGGCTTACCAACAAGATTAAATGTTATTACTGAACCCCGTTACAGTCCTAAACGATCAGTTAAGACATTAAAGACGATCCTAGAATTTATAAGCTTAGAAAATGCTTAGGTTTGCACATTTATATTTCTTGATTTATTTTACTAATGGCGCTGTCCCAAAACAATAAAACACTCCAAGCGAATAGGCAAGGAATTCAATTAGGTGAAGTCGTTATAAGACTAGCTTTTTGCCTGTTTAGGAGTCCGCCTAGGTAGGTACCAGCCTATTACCTATTTCTACTGTGTTTCCGTATGAAATGTATAGAGAGGCAGTATACAGGCTGTGAAGCATTCTGTCTTATTCCTCAGGTGTGACAACAAATTTATAACCTTCTTTGTATGAAGTTCGATGCAGGTGGATTACAGAAGCTACTTACTATCAGTTGAACTGTAAAGTGGTTAGCGGTCAGCCATCGCAGAGTCTACATCAGCTGAAAATGCCTCGTGTAGAGGCGAAACACGTGTCGTATTGTTGTCAGTGGTTTGTCTTTCCTAGTGTAGTGGTGTTGGGAGTAGTGGTGCAGGCACTAGTGGTGACGGGAGAGTGCACGCAATTGAAGGAGGGTGGGAGGGGTTCTTCAAACTAGGTAAAACACATAATTTTATTTTATCGACTGGATGTATACGAGGTACCTACCTTTTTAAAAACTTTAATGTTAAGGGGTTGGTCAGTTCAGTTAGATATATTAATATCGTGTATTATTATTTTGTCTGCGTTGGTATCACCAACACAGATGACCACACAAAAACTTATTATATTATAAATTACATTACTCCCTAATGCTAGCGCATGCCTTGCCTTTTGTTATTTATTGATTAATATTGTATTGTCTTGGTGGATGAACGGGGTACCCAGTAAAACAGGTGACCAACCTAGTACAGGGGCCCTTGCGACTGCTTTAAATTGTATCATTGTAAATCAATAAATCATTTTTCATTTTTCATTTTTCATCACCCTCGTAACTATTATTTTTTCCAAGCCGTAGTCTTGTGTTCAAGTTTGAAGAGTACAAATATCAGTATAATATAGACAGTTAAGCTTTTTATCTCAGTATTTAGAGGTGACAAAGCATGTGTATCTCTAACGTTATTTGTTTATGTTGGTTTCAGTGGTCTATAAACTTTAATGGTCACTTACTATCAGGTATACCGTTAGTTGATTTTTTATAATATTAAGCTAAAGTAAAAATAATTCCACTACTTTTATTAAGATCTCTAAAAACCATTTATAAACATAGCTATATGTACATTTACAAAGCCTTAACGGACCATGCTCTCGCAGAATAACAACATAAAATAGGGCATGATGCTGTTTTATTTCGTTAGGTGAGTGACAAGAAACGGAAACCCTTTTGAAGTAAAACTTGTTTAGGAGTTATTTGAGAGTAATTGAGATATTTTTCTGACGGATATAACGTTCCGTAATATCTAATCTCTTAAGACAGTGTCAATACAATACAATACTCTTTATTGTACATCAAAAAAAGATAAAAATAACAAAACAAACATAAACAACTGTTCAGGGATACAAAGGGCGGTCCTATTGCTACATAGTAATCTCTTCCAGACAACCTAGAAATATAAATAAATAAAAAAATAAGAAAAATAATAATGGGTAGGGTGCACTAAAGTAAAAAAAAAAGATAGAATCTTATGCACTAAAAAGACAACATTCTTTAGGTACATGAATGATCATAATTAAGAGGAAGATGAGAAAGGGGTGAAAGAGACAAATAGTATACCTTAACCTGTTTCTGGAACATATTTAAGGATGGAGCACTTTTATTGATTAAGGAGTTCCAAAGTCTTACTCCAAGAACAGAAAATTATTTGTTATAAAAAGTGGAGCTGTGCACAGGACATTGGAGGAAAAGATTTTCATTGGACCGTAAGGAAAAATTATGATAGGAGCTGAGCAAATTAAAATGTTCTTTAAGATAGAAAGGACTTGATGTATTAAATAAGACGTAATAGAGAGCAGAAAGTATATGGAAATTTCGACGAACAGAGATTGGGAGCCACTTGAGCTTAGTGCGGTATTCTAAGGCATGGTCATATTTAGGAAGCCCAAATATGAACCGTATACAGAGATTTTGGAGTCGCTCAATTTTGTTAATTTGCTCCTCGGTGATATCAAGGTAACAAATGTCAGCATAGTCGAGGATAGGTGGTATTAAAGATTGTGCAAGCGTAATTTTGGTGGAAATGGGTAAACAGTTGCAAAATTTCACTGCAAACATTTTACGGCTCACTGCATTAATTTGAAGAGCCCAAAAAAGACTGAAATCCAAAAGAATACCCAATTTTTTATTATAAGGGATAGGGTTACCATTAAATGTAACGGATTTTAGTTGAAGTTTTTGTATTTTGAAAATCATTCTTGAACTCTCAATAATTACTCCTTGGGATTTTAAAGGGTTCACCATTAACCCTCATTCCCACACTCAGCCAAGTTTTTGGCTACCAAGCCTGCTTTTATTGAGCATCATAATTATTTGATATTTAATTTGGAATCAATTGGCATATATATAAAATAAATGGCACAAAGCGGTTCTTTCGAAGCTTCCTTCCTATGTGCTTCCCGAGAAATTGAGTAACTGGATTACCAGTTTTCTTGCAGATCGGAGCATCAAGATCGTAGTAGACGGTGCATGCTCCGATTACAAGCCCATTAATGCCGGTGTTCCACAAGACGGCGTGCAATCACCAACGCTGTTTCTTCTGCATATTGTGATGCCTCATAATTATTATTAATAAATAATAATTAAATTCATTATACAGACATTTAAAAATGTCATAGAAATTATATTTTAAACAATTAAATGCAAATAATAAGCATAAAGTTCAAAAATATCCATTTGGAATATTGAATATTATAATATTAGTAAATCTCTAAATTTATTAAAAACCTGCTTAAAATGTTCAAAATGTATCAAATCATATAAATACAAGTCGATTGTATTGCAATAACAAAGATAACATTTGTAATATAATAGAAAATATGGATTAAAATTTTTTGTTGGTGTTGGTGTTGTTGGTGAACGTGTTCTTGTGATGTTCCCTTATTTTGGGGCGTTGCCGGAGACACATACCCAAGGTTGTACATATATATGGGGTGGTCGGCTGACCGACTGCTAGTACCAAGGTTGCACAATGACTAGTCCTATATTGGGTACTTATCATAGTAAGGTCTAACGAATCAAAGCATTAATATAGAAGGTCTCTATAATGCATAAGCATTATGATAACAGAGTTATGACTTGAAGTCTCATATGAATAAGACATACAATAGTATGGTCTATGAAATAAAGCAAATATGTGGAAGGTCTCAAATATGTAAAAGCATTATATTGAAAGAAATGGGACTTGAATAGGATTATTATAGTGGCGTGTAGGTTGCTTCGCAGCCTCTGAGACCGAGGTAAACTTGGACTCACTAACCGATGTGTCCTAGATATATCATCTTAGTGCCGGTGGTAAGCGGGTTTATTGTAGCAATACGACTTGCCTGTGGACATCGCACAGCCCTACCGTTTGTGGGCGACGTCTTAGCGCATAGCGTTATGATACGTCGGCTATCTTTCGGATTAGGGTGAGTGTGTTTGGTAGTACTTTTGAGTGCAGCAAGCATACTCAACTTCATGTCTTAGTGCAATGGCGCTATGATACGTGGAGTTTTGGCTACTGACGTCTTAGTAACGTACTACTATGATACGTTGGTGGTGTTTTTAGTTAACAAAATTATCAATTTTGTTACCAAAGTCGATAGGGATCATGTGGGTGTGTTGTGAGGGGGCGCCATCCGTATGATAGTTGCATTGATGCTTACTGCTACTTGCAGTATTGCATCTTGTGATGGATCTGCGGGTGTGCTGCACCTGAATTGACGCATCTTGTGGTTCTGGTCGATGGAGGTATGCGGGTGGTGATGTCTACTGGGACTGTATGGGGGACCTTGGGATGGTGTAAGCCCAACGATAGTCGTATTGATGCTTGTTGCGTTCTGTAGCATTGCGTCTCTACGGATGGTTGTTTGGCGGGTCGCTATTCTCAATGGCGCTCCCTGTGTCTTGGTTTGACTCACAACGTAAGTAGCTTTGCCCAAGTCGGGTCCCTTCATTGCGGGGCTGCGGACTGCCTGTCCTCCATGATGTTTTATATAACAATATAATAGTGTATCTCTATAAAGTTCCCACCTTTGAAAGATTGAAGGCAACTTGTTGGTGGGTGAGACAAACGTAATCGAAAAATGCATATACTCAACGTCAGTGGCACAAACCCTTTCTGATTGCGAATTATTACTTTTATCTTATAACAGCCTATTGGCTATATCTGCCATTGTATTGGTTGGTGGAGCATATGTGTCGACCTCATGCGGGTGATAGCTGGAGGGAGAATCTGAGGAGGCTCTCAAGGCTGCGGGCAAAAGCCGCGCAACGTGGGATCCCACTCCCTTGAGGTGAGCGGTAGACTCATGACACGCTCTGCGGCAAATTGGCCGTGCTGACCATGCAATTGGTGGTGATGCCTTACACTTACATCACGTCTGCAGGAACGGCGGTCTGGCAGGTGGTGGTGCTCACGGAAGGCTTTTTATGGCCAGTGTGCCTATTGTTGCCTAACCCGTGTGACGTACATTCACTGTGGCTGGATTTGATCGTATTCAGTATGGCGTTTACACGCATTGACATGCGCGACTTCGGTCGATGTTTGTGCTTACGCACTATCAAGTCGAGGGGTTCGTTACAATATCATTGATATGTTGCAAACTGGTAACATTTATTTCTATGCAGATGAAACCACTGGTGATGGTTTATACACCGGCCGTGCCAATATTTCTCGAACAAACGTCGCCGGGAAAATACTTGTGTCTGAAGTCGAGATTTTGTTGAAAAAAGTCTCGGACTGGGGGGTACTAAATCTAGTCCAGTTCAATTCCCAGAAGACAAATGTTTACGAGTTTACCGCTAAAAAGAACCCCTTTGTAGTATCTCCTCAGTTTCAAGACACCTTGTTGCCTTAGCCAGTATTGGAAACCTTGGTGTCGATATATCGAGCGATATGCATTTTCATGGTCATTTGGAAGAGAAGGCCAAATAGACTTCTAAAAATCTTGGCGTGCTCAGCAGAGCGGGACAGTATTTCATGCCGGCACACCGCTCGTAACTTTACTCGTATTTGGGCACAGGTTTGGCCCCACATTGTTCCCATCTCTGGGCAGGGGCTCTCCAGTGCGAAATCCTCGGCGTCGACATATAGTGTTCAGTTTTGTGGTCACTTGGAGGGAAAGGCCAAATTGACCTCTAAAAAGCTTGGCGTGCTCAGCAGAGCGAGACAGTATTTCATGCTGGCACATCGCTTGTAACTTTACAAAGCTCAAGTTTGGCCTCATATTAAATACTGTTCTGATCTCTGGGCCGTGGCACCCCAGTGCCAGCTCCTTCCACTTGACTGCATCCAGCGCAAAGCGGTTCGAATCGTCGACGACCGAGTTCTTTCCGATTGGCTTGACTCACTGGTGCCAGTACCATCATCGTAATATCTCTTTGCGTATTTTATCGCATCTACCACGGGTAGTGCTTGATTTCACCATCGCACATCGCGACAAATCTCGCGTTACCATCAATACCACCGGGATGATTGGCGATCCACCACTATGCTATTTAGAAGAAGTTTTCTTCCTCGCACAACTTCCTTGTGGAATCGATTATCACCAGCGATTTTTTCGAACTGATACGACTTAGGGACCTTGAAGAAAAGCGCCTACCCCTTTTTAAAAGGCCGGCATCGCACCTGCAATTCCCTCGGTGTTGCAGTTGTTTATTGGCGGTGGTAGTCACTTACCGGTTAGGTGAGCCGAATACTCGTTTGCAGCCTATCCTATAAGAAAATCAGTTCCAACTAATTTAAATTAGTTAATTCGAGAATAGTGGCAATCTCTAGCAATAATTAATTTAGTAATAGTTTAAATAAATTTAGAATGCAGCCCACAAATAAGTCATAAACATTTTTAACGCTTGGTGCATCAAAATATACAAGACATGATGGGCAAATAATTGTAAGTTAAATTGTTTTTAAATAGTAACAACGTACATATCTTTTGAATTACTGGACATTGGCTAAAAGAATATAATTTAATGTTTAATTTCAGAAGTCATCAGGTGGTCAGTTCCTTAAATAGAGAAAAAAGTTTACGTGGTGTCTCCATAATATTAGCAGATAAATCATTATTATATAAAGTAAAATATATATATTGTGTGCCTCTCTGTTGAGTGAACTGTAGAAATTACTTGTGTTGAGCTCGAGCACCTCATTGTTGTTTTCAGACCCCCATGTGCTACTTATGACTACTTTGAAATGATTGTGAAAGCAGTGTTGCTCAAACATAGTAAACAGAACAAGTCTGTTGTAATATGTGGAGACTTCAACATCAATTGTGTTTTTAGTTCTTTAAAGTCGGTTATTACTTTTCATTAAAAGTTTAATTTTCCACCTGTTTTCTACCATTTTTTACGTGGTTGAGCCATGCTGCAGCTATTCGTATATTATATGAATGTGTCGGCTCGACTGGAGAAGGACCACGTTCTCAAAGATTACTAGCGTAAAGAAAATAGCAGATCAATGCTGCTGAGTTTCGTATTGTGAGTGTAGAGAACCGAAACCGGAAAAAGGCTTGCGCACAATTTTGGTAAACCAATTACCTAATTTGTATAATGTGTTGACATTATTCAGATTAGACATTAACAGCTTAAAATCTACTTATAAATCACATATACCCTTATAATTACTACGGTTTTGCATGAATATTAAATATTTTTTCACGAATTTTACTTACATTAAGACCTGTATTATGTGTGTACCTATATAACTAACACAACACACAAGTTTGTTCTGCCAATATGAAAATGCTTCGAATATGTTTAAAACGCATTTTGATGTATTTCAATGGAGTATTCGGCTTCTGATGTTGTATCTTGCTTAAAGTTTGATCATTAATCACGATTGGGTGAAGTTATAGCTACAGCTTCTGCTAAATTTAAGGCTAAAGTTAAAAACTTTTGACGTGAAAACTTAACAATGGGATGTTCGCGTCATGAAATTTAAACAGTTCTCATTTTTTAGAAGTCTATGAAATCCTAATCTCTGTTTTTATACTCTTTTGTTTTAAATAAATATGAATTTTATTTGACTTCTTCAGGTCCTTTCTGTCTTAATTAAGTAATTGAATTGTAAAACCGTATTTTTTACTCTTCATATAAATGCAAACGCTATTTAACGAAATACCTTGCTTTAAGTTAAAACACGATTACGTATCCCGGTATTCATAAGCAACCTTTGTTTATTTTTTGTATTGGCGGACTTCATATGTTCTCGAAGTATCTTTAATTACGCAGATATGCAAGTTTCTCCACAAGGTTTTCCTTTACAGTCAAACACAATGGTAAATTCTGTTTTAATTAAATCATACAAAACTACAATAAGCAACTTTGACTTCACCACGTGAATATGCACCTCCGAAGTAGTGTTCTCTGTTTAATTATCGGGTGACTGGTAGAGAATGTTTTAAGGCATTAAGTCCACCTTTGTACTAATTTGTGCAACGAAGTTTAAATAAATTAAAAAAATATATATTATTCAGCAATATTTGACCGTATGGTCGCGGCTTGAAATAATATTTCATCCCAATTAGTTTCTTGGGTGACATAATAGTCTACAGGGAAATGTCAGAAAAATCTTAAGGACAGATGGCGGTTTACCATCTCATGTGTAGATGATACTTTTTTTTTTAATAAAATTGTTATTAAAAATTTTTGTTCAAATATCGTTACTTTCCTTGGTTTTAGGC
Source organism: Parnassius mnemosyne (assembly GCA_963668995.1). Taxonomy (NCBI): domain Eukaryota; kingdom Metazoa; phylum Arthropoda; class Insecta; order Lepidoptera; family Papilionidae; genus Parnassius; species Parnassius mnemosyne. The sequence continues at coordinate 11,817,429 of CAVLGL010000035.1, read as the reverse complement.
CCCAATGCGGATTATGGTGCAAATGGTGAAGTGTATCGATAGAAAATCAAGAATTCGTGCTGGTTACAAAAAATATTTTTTGCGCCACAAAGTTGAAAAATACAAAATTACCGATAGATTTCTTAAAGCGCGGGACGACTTAAACGTATGTACTCGTATGTGCACACAAGCAGAGATTGGTCAACTGCCCGCCAAGATTACGCTCACTCGTATCTATCTTACGGATAATATTACAAATACATACAGTAAACATAACAGTTTACCTACACATAATTTATAAAATAACCGTTACCATACTATACAAAACAAACCTTAACCTAAGATACAACATATTAGAAAATTAATAAATATTACATTAAGAACAACGAGTCGCCAACAAATGGTATAAAATTATTCATACCATTTGCAGCCGCGAGATATCACATACTCGTATGTCAACTGTTATATTCAAGTTCCAAAACCGGAAATTTAACTATATTCGACGCGTATGTTTTTATAAGTACCGATTTCTTGCAAACAATTTAACCGATTTTAATGATTCTTCTTTTATTAAATTGGTTATATTCAGGGTTGGTCGCATATAAATTTTAAGAAAAATTTCATACCCATAGGGGTAGGGCATGTAGCAAAATTCCCCACATTTCCTACTTCAACTTGATGATATTCCTTAGTCTGTAATAATTAAATTAAAAGGTTGTAATTATTAAAATTTTCAAAAAGTAAAACCAACTTAATTTTTTTTATTATTCCTAATAATAAATCGTTTCTGCATTCGGTGATTCAAGTCTTCCACACACACTATGTCTGCGCACCGACTTAAAAATAGAAAGAAATTAATTTTATTTGTTTTTGAACTAGATAAACTTTCTTAAAAGTTCAATTATTATTATTATTTGTATTTTGAACACGTGGTACCCGGCGCTTTGCGGTCTCAGAAAAAATAATTGTGGGAATATCGTTTAAATTTGAATGGATATAAATCAATTATTACGATTGATAACACATTCATTGAAGTTGAATAATACTTTCAAATAAATTTCTCGGTACGATACGCCCGCCACATAATACAAGTTAATTGTACTATGCCTATAAACTTCACGCAAGTGCAAGCATATATTAAGTTGACAAAGTTTTACCGCAATCTGATGAACGGTATGGCAGCGTATAAAATACGAAGAAACAAATAAAAATTTATTTTATATATAAGACTTTAAATTAAAATTTTATTATTATTTTTAATATTTAAAATTTTGTTAGTACTTATGTACCAATGTTCGTTTAAAAATGTTCCTTGTCTATGCGAATGGTAAGAGGTGACGTCTAACAAGTGTACATAGTCTTAAACTTTATAAAGTTATCTGTGGGTGGTAAGCCGATTTTGTTTGCAATTAACGTTTGAAATTTTGTAAAAGTTTTCAGTTCTTTTTTGTTGCCCGATCTATTTCTGTGCATTTGTGTAGGAATAAACAGAACTTAATAATTACGTTGTTATCTCAGTGCGAATTTACTCAGACTTTCATACGATTTAAATTTAAATTATATTTTTTTTCATTTTCAGTCATTTAAAATGCAAATTTGGACTCTTTATTTTCTTTTAATAAACATTATTTTCATTCGAATTACGATACATTTTAAGGCTGATTTTAAAAAAGCCCAATAAATAAAGACATCCATTACACCTAAACGTCGCGCCACTTACCTCTAACAGCTGGTGCTGACATATGAGGCACTTGATCTACCATTACTTTGAGTGCTTACCGAACGTGTGCCGCTTCGTAATAATTTTGAATACAGAGTTTATTGTTTTACAAATTGTTATACCTTTCTCACAACAATATTCCGAATAAATAACATCCATTGTTTCGTACATTTGAAGCTCTTTTTTATAAATATTCAATACGGCATTCACGTGCACGTCGTTGTTTAAGATAAAATTAAATATACCATTTATTTTCATCAGAAAGATCTTCAGGCTACATAATAAAAATTCATTGGAAAAAATTAATCAATGAGAAATTTTCGTACACTTTATTTTTGATTGATATTAATATACTCGGGACCTCATGATTGATATTGTCCACGTAAATTTATAATAATGGTTTTTAAACCATTGCACTAGTTAATTGGGTGATAAACAATGAAAAAATTAATTTTAATAAAAATTTATGGTTCCTCAAAATTTAAAATTTGTTATAGTTTATAAATTTTAAAAATGTCACTCTGTCTATTCACGTTATAGTCAGGTGTTCAACAACAGACTAAAACCAATGCGTGTTGCCAGTAATGACATGAATCAGAGGTGTGGTGCTTCCCTGTTGGCCACATGATGATGACGCCTATAGTGGCTAACTGAGCTATGGAGAGAGAGAGCTATGCTCAAGTTTCTCTGCATGATAGAATCCGTAACGATGATTAGGTCCAAATTAACTGACATAGCCCAAGTGATTAGTAAGCTGAAGTGGCAATTGACCGACCATAGAGCTCAAAGAACCGACAACCGATTGGAAGGAAAGGCTCTCAAATCTCCTACTGGTAAGCAAAGTGTTGATGGAGTGAGTCCTTACTTGAGTAAGAAGGACGTCAATGAATATAAGTGGCTCAGAACCGTGTTTTATGCCATTCCTTAAGGAAGGCCTATTTTTGAAAGTGGATTTGTGAAGGGCTGCAAGAATAATGATGATGATGATGATCTTCTTTCTATTACTAAGATATTCCCGTAAGAGGATTGTTCAGAATTTGATTTTAATTGCTGAATGAAAACTAAATATAGGTATAATAAAAAATTTTATGAATACTGAGTATCACGCCGTTGAGAATCAAAGTCTTATTTAATGATATTTTCTTTTTTATTTAAGGTTATTTGAAATATATATAATTTAAAAAATAAATACAATTTTTGTTGAGCTTCCTCGTAGAGCATTAGTGAAACAAGTCCACTACGTATTATAGCGCCGCACAGCTTCCTCCCACAGTTTTTGGTGGAAAATGTCACACCGTTTTACAGCTCCGCTATGCTTCTTCGCACCAATTAGCTTTCTCGCACATACTGACACTGCACAAGCCTGCACAATGCGAAGCGCGGACTCTTTTCACTTACACTGCGAGGGAACACTTCGAGAGTAACTAGCAGTAGCTCGCTTAGCCATATCGCCTCACATATCTCTTGCACACAATCCTAGCAAACCGCTCTCACCTGCGTAAATATCACACATTTCTTACCTGTTTTGTAAAAGCAAAGATCACGTTTCGCCAAGCACCTTTTATATCAGAACTATTTTGTGTGAGGGTTTCGCCTAGTTGATTTTTCCTCGTGTACCGTTCCGCTATCAAGGACAGCTTTGGTAAAAACGCAGCTATAGATGACACACACATTTCAGTGTCCTAAAAAGTGGCCGACACTGTAGATTTGTATTTTTCCAAAAAAGATTACCTCCATACTAGGATTTTATTCTGTATCGTGGGGGCAGTTTACATACATTGTTTCATGCAGGAGTGGAGTTCGTGGTCCGAAAAATCATTGCACACACACACACACACACACACACACACACGCACGCACGCACGCACCTTCGCGCACACGCGCACACGCTAACACGCGCACACGCGCACACGCGCACACGCGCACTCGCACACGCGCACACGCGCACACGCACTCACGCGCACTCGTCCACACGCGCACACGAGCACACGCGCACAGGCGCACACGCGCACACGCACACACGCGCACACGCGCACACGCACTCACGCGCATTCGTGCACACGCGCACACGAGCACACGCGCACAGGCGCACACGCGCACAGGCGCACCCGCGCACACGCGCACCCGTGCACACGCGCACCTGCGTAAACGCGCACACGCACCCACGCGCACACGCGCTCTCGCGCACACGCGCACGCTCACGCGCTCACACACACACACACACACACACACACACACACACACACACACACGAACACACACACACACACACGCACGCGCGCGCACACACACACACACACACACACTTAATCGAGGATAGATGAAGATGTCTGTGGGCCACAGCATCCACTTACTATCATCAGGTGAGCTGTGTGCCCGCTTGTCACCCTAAGCCTATTGAAAAGGAAACTTGTATGTGTGAATAATAAAATATTTCGAGGACATTGAAAACCGCCACCTCGAACTAGCGCCGCGCAGTTAATATATATAGTAATACCATATATATTACATGGAACTCTTCCGTTGTAAGAAGGATTTGCCTTAATCGTCACACTTGGCAGACGGTTTGTTGATTGCAGTATGTATGCGCACTCCGTTCCGTTACACCCTATTAAAATCCACTGTTGAACATAAGACTCATTGAGATTGCTTAATAGGGTGGGGGGGGGGGGGGAGGAGATTCAGAATACCAGCGTAAACTAGCAGCTTATAAGTGCTATGTTTGGATATGGAGAGTGGAATTACATCTTTACAGTCCTCAGGGGGACAACGCATCCGCATTTTGATTCTTAATCAAAGACATGTGTAGATGGGTGCAGATGTCTATAAGCCCTAACATCTACTTACCATCATGTTCACTGTGTGATTGTTTGTGTTATAGTATAAAATAAAAAATTAAAATATTATGACATGAGAAATTTACATTTATAGATGGAAATATAAAGTCGAACCATCAAAAGTAATAAAGACGTCTGATACTGCGATCGCCAATCCACCTGTCGTCCCTACGAGGGAGAGGTTAGTTTGATGAAACAGTAAACATTCCTGCTGGAACTCGCTTACTAACAATCCAAATGGTAATGCACTGTTCGATATCTCAGAGTGACTAAACTTCGACGTTATCGCGCCTGAGACTCCGACCCGCTACACATTCGCTACCAAACAACAACTGGACATCCTTGACGTAGCAATACTCAAAGATGTCCGTTTGTCGATAGCATCGATCGTAACTATTTTAGAACTCAACTCGGACAACAGACCAGTCCTTTGTTATAGTTGCCACGCTTAGTAAGCGGGTTGGCAACCCCAGGTTTTTTTTAGTCGTTATTAGAAAGACGCTGCTGTCCATCTCCTGATTTGTTTCCCTATGTCGCCTCTTACGACATCCACGGAATGATAAGGGGTAATATATATTCTTACACCGCCACTAAAACAACAGTACTACAACAATAGTAAGTAATAGTATGCGTACATATGTATATGTCAATTTAAGGGATCACATTTTGCAATTTCCCTTTATTATAGCAACTAGGCTAATATATTTATTATTATATATATTTTATAGCATAAAGTATTATTTTATTATAACATTGCCAATTTTATTACGATTTAACGTTGTAAACGATAAATCTTAATAAAATTAAATATATATATATATATATATATATATATATATATATATATATATATATATATATATATATATATATATATCTGAAATTACATGGAAAATCAAATAAACATACATTCATGAAATGGAAATGAAGACATTTTATATTTTAGGCTAAACTCCTATAATATGTTACGGATTTACATAAAATATTGCGGTCGCTTATGCTTTCTTAGGATCTGCCTACAAAGCTTTTGAAAAACACGCAGGCCTTATTTGCGTTTGTACCTCTTTTCTCAAACGCAAAATTCGACAAGAAACATTTTAATTAATTTAATCAGCTTATGGCAGATATTATTTTGAATAAAACTATTTTTACGGATCTTATCGCGTTTAATTAAGGATATGGTCACAAACTGCAGACGTCCAGTCTGCAGAAGTCTGCAGTTTGTGATCATATCCTAGACGCGCCCGCCATTACATTAGATTTGATAAACCACAAATACTCGCGAAAGAACATCGATTCCTGCGAAGGATGATACATGAGGCTATTGAAAAAAAAAACATCCTAATTTCAATATAGAGGGAGGTTGGGTACTACTACCTGCTTGGGATCCTGTAATTCATAAAATTAAAACTAAACCCAAGCATACCACTGCAAGACTTCAAGACACAGTTAGTTCATTCTGCGTAGATCGGAGCAAAATTATTAATTAAAATAGCTGAAGGTACTCCGGTTTAACACTGACATCGGGACGTCAATCACCTCAGTTCCCCGTGACCACGGTTGCTGGAAAGCAACCGAAACGTCGGGAATATAAAATAAGTTAATTAAACGCGATAAAATACGTAAAAATAGTTTTATTTAATGTGTAGTGTTCGCGTAAATATAAGAAATCATTAGATATTATTTTAATTCTCTTGACAATCCCCCTTTTTAAGTAATAATTTTGGTAATAATTTATTGTTTTAAAAAAAAAGATATCAGTTACGAGCACCGTTAATATACTACTATTCTTGAAACATGAGTCATTAGTTATTCTAAAGATATTTTAGTGAACTATTTTTTTTTTCTTAAGTAGTCTCCATTTGTTTTGCCATGGATTAATAATAATAGATCGTACATAATTCCTCTTGACATGACTTAGACCATACTATAATAGCCTTTTATCGTATTAAATTAGAATTGCAATTTTTTTATAACTAAATAAACAAAACGAGCCCGCAGATCACCCGATGCTAAGTATAATAAGTAGTATATATAATATATGTGTGTGGGATGGAAGATCTTACTTTCTCAGAACTGACAACAAAAAATAACAAAAATCAACCTTGTTACCAATAAAACGGTTCTTTAGTTTTCATCGCGCACCATTCGAAACACAACAGAAGGAAACGGAATGGAATTATGTTGTCATTTTGTGTATTCTGTGCGAGCATTGTCCTACCCTGGGCGAGACAACCTAATCCTTCTGCTATCATAATACAGCTGCAGTTTAACTCTTACACTTAAAACATCTTTTTCATCTCCAATGTTCTGCAATTCTGTTATATCGTAGAGTCTATTGTCACGAAGTTGTCAACATTGAAGATTATTAATTTCACACTCCGAAAAATACTGATCGTAATAGTTACTTTTAAATGGGCTGCTACGTTCGGGAAAGATTAACGCTTTCCTGGAGTTCGAAAATACAGTATCACATAGATAATAAAACATTCGAAATGAAAACATTTTTTGTAGAAATTACAGAACTAGTTACGTACATTGCCTCTATTTATTATTACATTCAAGATTTATTCCACAACTGTCTTTAATTTTTTCTTGATTAGGACCTGGATTATACTTTTAAATCTCACTGATATAAATTTCGTCTTACCCCTCAGGAAGGACAATCTAAAACTAACAATCAAACAAACAATCTAAACAAATCTTCTTCTTTATACATTCAAAAAGGATGTCGATGTGTACAGGCCACTATGGCTCCTAAGCTCTAGGGACAGGGTTTTAGCTGGTAAAGAAATAAAATCCGCTAAGCAATTCGGTCCACCACTCCACTGATTAGTGAACTTCACATTTTAGTAATTGAAGTGACCATTATACAATGTATAGGTAATCTATGAATACGATTGTTAATTGTAGTATGGCCGGTGAACATCGTACCCGAGTTGTTTAAGTTCGTCATTATAAATATTATCATTAAATTATACTAATTTTTATAAAATTATTCACACTATCAATATCCCACTAGAACCCATCACAATTCCACTGCTAAACATAGGTCTTCTCACTATAGATTGCATATTTTACCAGGTCGTCATTCTATCTAGTCGGGTCCGCCTTTTTGTTAAGTAATAACGAAGTGAACACCTTATTATTATTTATTTACCATAAAGCTTTGTAACTGGGCTACTAGGAAAATTTTCATTTAATAAGTAGTATCCTCGTACAAACTGTATCATGCTCTGTCCTCTCCATTGTTTTTGTGTTAACATTAATTTTATATAAATAAGTGAGCACTGATTTTAGGATAAACGAAAATTGTTCCAAATATAGCAAAATAAATATTAACAAGCCTATTTCCTTGAGCTATAATCTATGAATTTACTGGAGCGGAATAAAAATAAGCGAGACAAAAATAAATTGCGAATCTTCGCAAATAACTTGATATTACATTGTATATTAATTATTATTTTTGTACATGATTTCGCTACAGAATTAATGTCCTCAGGCAAAGTAGTGATAAATTACTAGTGACGTTTCAGTAAAGCAGTGGCTAAGCTTTTTTCTGCCACTTTTCTATGTAAAAATAAATGTTAACAAATAATTACATAATATACTACATCTACCCTAGGTTCTAAAATTTTCTAGTTATTTAGAAATGTTATAAATAATGTAGTAATATAATCCTAGGTAATGAGAATATTTTTGTATAGAATGTGGTGACAAACGAGATGGGCCTATCAGATAGGCCCCATAGTTTTCTAACGTGTTAGCTAGCAGTTACCAAAGATATAATATCGTAGAGCTAGTATACACTACCCCAGTTGTTATGTATACAAACTATACTATCAGTTACGTAAATATACTATTCTAATTCCTAAGTTAGGGTTCTAACTTTCACCAATTTACTTTCTCACTAGAGACTGTTGTGAACCACTGTTCTTTTACAGATTCCAAGATTTGATATCGAAGGTCTAGATTGTTACATGATAATAAAGATTACATGTCATAAACTAAATTACAGGCGAACAACTCTTAACTACCTGTATTCTATGCCTTGCCTTCACACGCCTATTATACTTATATCTCCAGTGGTTATTAAACCGATCCCAGGAATTTATTTCGTAGGGCTAGACGGGTATAATGTGATAAAGTAAATATATATTACAATAATATAATTGTCTTATCTTAACAAGCGCATAGACAACTGTGGCACACATTACACATGTACTCATATTAATCTCTCACATCAACCGCACCCAAGATTTGATATCACAGGGCTAGCTTGTTACTATATAAAATAAATAATTCATCATATTTTTCATGGAAGCGCAGAAAGAAAAAAAAAACACATACACACACATAAACCACACATTATTGTTGGCAACCAACATCGTCCGTCCTTCTTCGTGCACAACGGAAGAGAAGTGTAAAAGGAAATTTATAAATTAGGGTGCATCATGATTCTTGGGCATTCCGTTTTGAGAACACGCGTCGAATTAGTCAAAGTGTAATTAAGTATCGTGATTACAAAACCTGTAATATTGAATGCTTTGTACAAATATTAATTGAATACATATATTGTGTTATAAGTGCATATTTATTTATAATAAATTATTTCATTGTGTTAACATCAGAAGTGGGATATAATCCCTGTTATCGTCCACATAATATAATCTTCGAATATTGTGATAGTTATTAACTTTGTGAAAGACTTCGCGTTGATGTCTTTGTTTTTATTAAATGTCGAAATGAAATTTGTTGTAGGTACTATTTACGATATTGACATACCATTAAAGTTTAGTTAGTAAAATTTTAAAGTGAAATGTTTTAAGCCAAAAGTTAAATCGTTTTGTTCAATTAAGATTCAATTGATAATAAGGTACCCGCAAGTACATTCCTTATTCCTTTACATAAAAATGTCAAAAGAAATGTTGGAGGTATTTTAAGATGAGTTATAGTTTTGCATTCAGTGGAAATTTAACACGCTCGAGTTATGTTATAATTTGATATTTGGTGTAATTTACATCATGTTTAAACGATATACAAAATAAAATGCTTAACTTTAACGTGCGATGAATTAAAAACACTAAGCAGTATTTTTGTATTCTAATGTGTTGACAAGTGTTACAGTTTAATCCAAGTGTTATGTTCGACAAATTGGAATCTAATGTTGAGGATATAGTGGAAGGCGTGGTGCTGTGGCGCTCGCTCTTGAGTGGAAGTATGTTGTGGGCTTATGACGCCACAGGCACATTATTGGCCGCTGCTAGCAATCACCATTTGAGACACGAGGAAAGCAAATTTATCGTAAACATTGTCTTAAAAATATTTTGTAAGAATAAGTGCTTAACTTTTTAATTAGTTGCGGAAAAACAAAGTATAACTGACGAAATCGAAGTAAATAAAAATTGTTGACATTGAAGAGATAATTTAACGTTACATGAGAATCGCACCATACCAAAGGTTGTCGTGTAGCCGCAGCTCAGTATATGGTGCCCTAGAAAAGCGAATGATGTCCCAAGAGTAGTGCTGCATTTCTTGAAATCAAGTTCCGACTGAGACTTTTTAATGTTTTCTTTTATGTGTTACAGTAGCACGTGTGATGTGATTACATGTACGCGAGTGTAAGGCGAGTGTGTGCCTTGCTGGTCGGTATGGACTACCGGGTCCAGCTGTATCATGGCCTGGTTTCGGCAGACGCGTATGCTGCACGCGCGGTGGGCGCCGTTCCGAAGCGCGCGTATGCTATACATGGGGGTGCCTCGCAAGTCGTATACTATGTGTGCGCGGAAGTGTTATACTCTGTATGCGCGGAAGTCGTGTTCTGTGAACATGCAGCAGGCTCTATCCTGGCAGGCGCTGTCCTGGTTCACGTTGTTAACTTGATTCACGTGGTTAACATAGGATCTCGCAAGTTTAAGTAAGAGTATGTATGAGATACTTCGTATGGAGATGTATGCTTAAATGTAAAAGCGAAGTGCTTTATTATAGTCCACGGTATGAGAGCGTATTTCTGTTTGAGGGCCCTCGTATGCGTGATGGATGAGAGGATAGGCAACTGTGTATCCTGCCTGCTAATTAACAACTTGTTTTTCACGTAGATCACGATGACTGCAACGCAATTAGCGCACTAAAAATAAAAGGCGTAAGCGATCGCGTTCTTTGAGCTTAAAGAAATTTAAGAGACAGGACAGGCCGAACCAAATAAAGATATTTTCAAAAACCATGAACTTTTGGGTGGTAAAGTATAAGGAAATACATCACAAGGTCGATGTTAGGTAGTACCGAAAAAGTGTATATGGCAAAATTATTGATTGCATTTTACTGAGTGCGCAAATCAGTACAAAATATGGGTAAAACACATAAAAAGTTAAACAAAACCGAGATAAGCATAGTTAGTACGTTTAAGTAAGACGAAATATCTTATTAAATGCAACTGGAATGAACTTGGTACGTTTAAGTGAGACTAAATGTCTTTTAAATGCAAGTGATTCCAGGAGAAAGACGAACCTGGTCTCTTAAGTGTGACAAGTTCCTTTAAGTGCAGGTGGTCTTAAAAGTGCCGTCGAGTTTTGTAGAACTAAAAATGTGTAACATGATTGTAACCTTTGACTATAAACTTGCGTCATGATAAGATAATTGATATATATATATATATATATATATATATATATATATATATATATATATATATATATAAAAGTAGTTTCTAATCAATTTATGTGTTCGCAGTATTTTAAAGTAGACTCGTGAGGTTCCTGAGGCAGGAACCATGCAGGATGGCAGTGTTGGCAACCAACATCGTCCGCCCCTCTTCGTGCACAACGGAAGAGAAGTGGAAGGGGAAATGTGAAGTGGAAAGGGAAATGTATAAATTAGGGTGCATCATGATTCTTGGGCATTCCGTTTTGAGAACACGCGTCGAATTAGTCAAAGTGTAATTAAGTGTCGTGATTACAAAACCTGTAATATCGAGTGCTTTGTACAAATATTAATTGAATACATATATTGTGTTATAGGTGCATATTTATTTATAACAAATTATTTCATTGTGTTAACATTATATTCATTCACACAACCTCCTTATAATCTACATACACATTGAAAATACACACACTGTTACTGAACAATGTTAAGGAAATAAACTATTTCTTTTAAATATAAAATATATATGAACTGAAAATTGTGATATTAATTAGAAGACCACAAGAATTTGCTAGATTATTTTGTAATAATTTGTTTTGTTAAGTTCAAAGTCATAAGGATGTTGTAAGGATAAAAGTTGAATAAGAATGAGGTTACTGAAGTATAATGTAAACCCTACAGGTATCAACGAACCGTACGCATTCGACGTATAGAGGAACATGTACGTAAATACGTACAGTGGATGGTTCAGCCGGACTCGGACGAAAATCGGCGATGACGGGAACAAATCTAAAATAAAAGCGTATAACTGAGTTTGCCTACTCCCACGAACCGTCTTCCTACATATAAAATACTTTTATTATCACACACTTTAGTTGATTTTTTTACTTACGTTTTAAGTCTTTAAAACCAGTTTGCCCAAGCTAGCTCCAAATCATTCCGTGAGTGTCGTAAAAGGCGACAGAGTAATACTGAAAAAGGTGATGAGCAGGCATGGACAGCTTCTTCATGATTACAACTAAATAATAATAAAAAAAAACTACGGTTTCCACCCTGTCCGCTAAGCGTTGTATCTAGGTCAAATATGGTTGGAATGAAAGAGTGATACTGTCAAAATTTTACCGACTTAAAAAGAAAATGTAATAAGAAAATACAAGAAAACACATAAACATAATTAATGAGTACATCTTATTTATTAAAAAATAACTCCAGTGGGGTTCTTTCTAATAATAAATTACTTAATAAATTTAAAGCAAGCAATAATTGTAACTATGAAACCAACATGCTCAAAAACAAATACGGCAATAAGCTATTAAGTTACGACGAAACTTCAAGCTGCACATTTTACGATTTTTCAATATTATAGACTTCAATTCAAGGAATTAGGAGTTTACACGAACCAGTATACACCCGTGCCAACGAGAGTGTCTTTAAATCTTTTCATTTTGCTGAGAATTTAATATAGAAATCATCGTTTGAATACAAATTGTTGGAAATCATTTGATGGTTTGCACATTTTCTGCACATCTATTTATAAACAGACTTTAATTAAGATTAATTATAAAATTATTTTTCTTAAAAGGCGGACGATGTCGTAACACTTCAGAAGTGATTATGAATAAATTATTTTATCTTTTTAGTTTTTGAAGTCGGTTTTCACTTATTATTAAAAGCTTAACTGATATAATAATAATTTATTAAACGAGATAATAATCTATCTGACGATAAGTAGCAACTGTAGATCATAGAAACCTTTTTTACGTGGTAGAGCCACGCTGCAGCTATATTAGTATATAATTGTTGTGGCACGAATGGGTCGGCTCGACCGAGGAAGGGCCACGCTCTCACAGAATACCAGCGTAAAATAGCAGCTTAACGCTGTTGTGTTTCGTATGGTGAGTGTAGAGAACCGGAGACTCTTTTTACTGGAAACGAGGCATTCCATCTTAGTCCTCACTGGTGACAACGCATTTTTATTTTGATTGGTGATCGAAGATAGATGTAGATGTCTATGGGTCACAGCAACCACTTACCATCAAGTGGACTGTGTGCTCGTTTGTCACCCTTATCGTATATAAAAAAACCTGCAACCAACATGAAATAAAAAAGGATATAGATGCTGTCTCCGTTAAGATGAAATACTATATATATTTATATATATATATATTCATCATCATATATATATTGCATCTAGGAGGACTCTAAGTGCTGAGGTGGCGTTAGATAACTTATCTATCTGTTCCAGCCTATAAAATTCTACTACTGAATATAGGCATCCTCCATAAATTGCTTCAAAGGGGGATTTTGCCATACTTGCCACGCTTGGCAACCACAGTTTTTCAGCTGTTATGAGGGAGATGCTGCTGCCTATCTCTTGTTTTTGTTTCCCTCTGTCGCCTCTTACGACACCCACGGGACGATATAGGGTAGTAGGTATTATAACACTGTCTCTAAATGGATGTATTAGAAAAAAGATCATCCCATTTCGTCCCGTGGGTGTCGTAGGTGGAAAATATGGAAAATCCCAGAAAAATCATAAAGCTTTTCATTTGACGAATAAGGTAAATCCTCCCTTCAACGGGAGAAGCCCATGTAAGCAGTGGTCATATGTGGCTGACAAAGAAAAAGATATGACGAAGAACTTTACATATTACCTTTATTATTATATTCATTAGTGTGTGTGTTTCTTTTTATACAAGAAAAATGCTACGAAAATTTTCGATATATATGTATCGGAAATGGATAAAGACGATATCAAAAAGCGTCATATATATTACCATAACAATGCCCATTCCATCTTTAGTAACACAAAACAATATTTCTATCTAGATTTTCTTTAAAGTTGAGTTACCTGACCTCGGGCTAGTAGCCAGCTCGGCTGTATATTTATTGCTTTAATACAGCTTTTATATTTTAACTTGATTTTCTATATTACATTTAATACTACGTGTTTTATATCTCTCAGGTAACTAAATTTATAAAATTTGAAATAAGAACTTTCTTTCAAAATATACAGCAAAATGTCAATTTGTTATATCTACATAATATTATCTACTCTATTTTAACAATTTCTTGTAGGTCTTCTTATTTTTTGATTTTGAACTAGAATAACATAATTTTTAAATTTACAACTTCCATACAAAATATAATTTGTTATTACCGTACTAAAACTACACTTCCTCATGAATTGCTGACAAAATGCCACTGATTCCAAAGCTTTCTTCACAGAATATTTATGCATACCTATGAATGTTATTACTCTGAGGCTTTCTCCATAGTAATCTAAAATGACAAACAAACTTCCCACCAGGTGATAAGTGCTCCTTATTGCGTTCATAGAAATCTGCAAAGAACTTCAATCAAATAAGGCTACAGATGCGATTTCACCTCCGAAGACTTAGATGGAATACTTTGTAGCCTGTAATTATACTGGTTCTCTAAACCTTTCAGGCTGGAACACAGCAGTGCAAATACTACTATTTGGCGGCAAAAATAGATAAGAGTGTCCGTGAGTGGTACCTATTGTAGGTACCACTCACGGACAAGACGGACCCCACCCTACCTACCAGAACCTCACCACCTCACTCTCGACGGAAAGCTTCAGTGGGTCCCCCATATATCCAAATTAGCAAGCAGACTAAGTTCTGCAGCCTATGCTGTAAAAAAGATTAGTATCGTGACAGCTATATTCGTTTATTTCAGTTATTTCCATAGCATAATGTCTTACGGGATTTTGCTATGGGGAAATGCGGCTGATTCAGAAACTATTTTTGTTTTACAGAAGAGGGTTATTATAGCTATTTACAATCTAAAACCGAGAGAGGCTCTTAGAAATAAATTTAAAGAAATAATTATATTAACTTTGACCTCTCAGTATATTTACGAAAATTTAATGTATGTTCACAAAAACAAAGGTAGTTTTAGTAAAAAAAAGTGATATACATTATGTAAACACTAGGAACAAACACAAGTTAGTGATGCCAGTTTCTCGAATTCACGAGTCAGTAATTCATTCTTGGGGCAATGTATACGCTATTACAACAGGGTCCCGAAAAGGGTACAGGTTCTCTCTATTACCAAGTTTAAATGTTTTATTAAGCTAAAACCGTATAAAAAGGGTTATTATAGTATAAATGAATACATGGTTGATAATAACCCCTGGGAATGAGGCGGTCGCTTCCAAGCAGTTTCTAAAATAAATTTTGTAATAGTCATTAATCATTTATATTGTAAAATTTATTTTAAGAAAAGTCCCGCTGGGTTTCTTGCTGGTTTTTCCCAGGACAAAGGGTTTTTTCTCGAACCAGTGGTAAAGTAAAAAATGACTTTCAATAAGAATTACACATGTAATGTATATTGAATTAAAAATTATTCTATTCTATTCTGTTCTATTCCTACCTCAGATGGACTTGTATGAGATATGTGTGGAAAATTGCGATGTTGTTGGCTGATAATGTACTTGTTACTAATGCCTGAGAACCTCGCAATGTGACTCACAGAAAGTGCCTAAGGCGCCTATCGGAGTCAGTAATTAAAATCTCAAAAGTCACTGATGTTGTATTCAGAAATGACAATTTACAGGTTAAGCTATATGCTACGGGTGATACAATATATTTCCTACTTGGTAGCGGCCTAGCGTGGGCTGTGTTATGATGTATTTTATTCTAAGAATAAATTATTAACCCTTGTCTGTCGATTTGTAGAAATAACTTACGTTTTCAGTTTCAATCTGGATTTCGACCTGAACAAAGTTTAACCACTGCACTTCTCAAAGTCACAGAGCACATTCGGAGTGCATGGAGAGTAGAAAGATCACAGTACTTTTACTGCCTCCTTTCTATGTTTAATAATTCTCTAACTTTATTCTACTGCTGTCGACTGGTTTCATTTCTACCTTCTTGGCCGTCAGCAAGCTGTGGTCGTGACATATCTGACTGGTGTTAACTCTACACTGGCGTGCCACAGGGTGGAATATTATCTCCATTTCTGTTCTCCATTTTTATTTAGTTTCTCTCTTCTCAACTTAGTTGCTTTTATCATCGTTATGCTGATGATCTGTAAATTTATACTCAAGCAGACATAGCCTCTATAAGTGGTGTTATTACCTGTGTCAATATGGATATTACCACAGTTTTCTTCTATTTTATTCGATAAACACTATCCGAACTATCTGAAACATAAGTTTCCTCCATGGCACACATGATAGACAGCTTCTTTCATCGGATTCGTGCTCCCTTTACCGTTTGGTTTTTATATTTTCATCATTTGCTGTCTTAGCCCCGCGGCTATGGAATGACATTTTTTTTATAGGATAGGGTGACAAACGAGCACACAGTCCACCTCATGGTAAGTGGTTGCTGTCGCCCATAGACATCTACATTTATCCTCGAATATGAATCAAAATGCAGATGCGTTTTCAACCGTGAGGACTAAGATGGAATGTCTCGTTTCCAGTAAAAAGGGTCTCTGGTTCTCTACACTCACCATACGAAACATATCAGCGTTAAGCTGCTATTTTACGCTGGTATTCTGTGAGAGCGTGATCTTTCCCCGGTCGAGCCGACCCATTCGTGTTACAACTATACCAGTAATATAGCTGCAGCATGGCTCTACCACGTAAAATGCCCTGCGTGAAAAGTTAAGTCGTAGGCTACCAGTAAACAAATATTTAAGACGAATTTTCGAGCTTAGCAAAAACGGTAACCTTCGTCATCGTCATCATGGTTATCGCTATATTAGTTTAATCAGAATATTTTGTATCTTTTAATATGTTGTCTTGTAATAAATATTTATTCATATATTTGTGCATATGATTATATGCATGTGTGTATTTTATGTTTATAACGTTTATTTCATTCACTTGTGTATTATTTCGATGTATGTGTAATTTTTTCGTAGTATTTTCACTGTCCTAAGGTTGAGGAATTTTGGCGGGAACTTAATCGGCGGCGGCTTCCTGCTCCTGTTTGTTTAAATAATGGTTGGAAGTGGACTTTGATATATAAAAGTGGTGCGTTTTTGTGTATTAAGTGTCTGCGCATGTGAACTACTAATGGAAACTGTGAAACAAGTGCTCTAATGGTGATGGATTCTCAAGATAAGCTGTTTGTTTGCATAGGCGCCTTTAGATACTATCGCCAACTGTCAGCTGCCTGCTGGCTCAAGTTGCCGTCAAAATCTCCCAAGAGCTGCACAATGTGACGCATCAACATATTGTGTAGCAGTGAACTATGAAGGATAATTAAACATGAAGACAAGGCTGTATGGCATAGTTCCTTTGCCTGCTCTCTCGAGCGAATAATAAAAACAACAAACAACAATGGCCTAAGGTTGACTAATAGATAATGTTTTAGCATTAAGTCCGCCTTCTGACCCTATAGTGTTTGTAAGGTTAATTTTTTTTTATAAATTAATTAATTAATTTTATCTGAGGATTGTAAAATCGGCCGTATTACTTTATTTCTTAGTCTTCATATAATCTGATAGTTAATTTATGATGAAAAATAATGAATTAAGTCCTTCATATATAATAATATGATTTGAATCCTTTTCAGAATAGTTGCATCGTAATGGCACTTATAAATATAAAATTTTAACTCCAAAAATCGGATCCATTATACAAACTTCGAGCCAGGATGTTAATAAAAATAAAAGTCCATCGTTATAAACACCTGCTGTGATAAATCTTTTGTTATTTTGTCATGCAACGTAAGCTATTTCACACGACATTTAAACGCCGCATTGCCGTTGGCGACGAGTTTTTAAATATTTTGTAAAACGCAGTTTCCAGTTTTTATTGTTAGATTAAATAGAAGTATAAATAAATCGTTTAAGTGCAAAATTTTTTGATTCCTTAATTCACAAACAAAGGCTAATTGTATATTCTCTTTATTACATTTATCAACAAATTATTAACACTAGAAGTGACGACTGGTAAGTCATGCAAGAAGTTGATGGATGCAGGTAGTGGTTTGTCGCATTAGTTGGGGGAGGAGAGAGGAACTACACTAATTCGCATAATATTATATGTAATATATGTTTAAATTAATATCGAAAGTGTTACGATTACATTTATCGCTATATCATATTACGACTTATCAAAATCTTATACTAGACATTGATCCTGAAATAAATAAAAACGCTTATAGACTTAAAGAATATTTTGAGTAAACCAAAGTGGCTGGATACTATATCGCGTCATCTCAAAAACTTAAAACAATAGTTTATAGGCTAGGATTCAAAAAGTAGCACTTTTTTTTTATAGGAGAGGGGGCAAACTTGCATGCGGCTCACCTGATGGTAAGTGACTACCGCCGCCCATGAACAACTGCAACACCAGGGAGGGAATTGCAGATGCGTTGCCGGCCTTTATGTGCACTGTTGGCAAGTTATTAATAAATTCAATATTTATTGACCAAAATTATTCGTATTCATATTACATATTGGCTAAAAAATCAGGAACCTGTGGCAATGTGGTCTAACTGGCTTTTTTATAGCAAAGGGGGAAAACGAGCATGCGGCGCACCTGATGGAAAGTGTCGAACGCCGCTCATAAACAACTGCAACACTAGAGGAATTGCAAGTGCATTGCCAGCCTTTTAAAAAGAGTAAGCTCGTTTCTTGAAGGTCCCTATGTCCCTTAGGCTATATTATAAATGTTGGTGCTTCTTTTTATAATACTCAATATGTTTGTCTAGTCGAGATTATGGTTCATACATTTGTTAGGAGCCAATAGATGGCAAAACAAATTCTACGAGTATATTTTTTGACTAAAATGACTATTCACAATATATTTATTGCGTGCCTAAAAAAAACACCAAATCTAGGCCCGATAGGTAGTGCTGTGATAGATTCAATACATATCAATACATTTTGTCGTGGTAGGGCCATGGTGCAGCTATATTATATTTATACTTGTATCATGAAGTGGAAATTCTTTTTATTTAAAATGAAGCATTCCATCTCAGTCCTCTGGGGTGACAACGTATCTGCATTTTGATTTTTAATCGAGGATAGATATAGAAGTCCATGGACCACAACGTTCACTTTCCACCATCAGGAGGACTATGTGCTCGTTCGTCACCCTTATTCTTTAAAGAAAATAAAATTTATATTAACTATATAAAAAATTGCGGAGTGAACAAAAGTCAATTCTGAGTGGATTATTTTATATTTATTTAATCCCCACGGAGTGAAAATCACTAGGAGGGGATGTTTATTTTAACATTAAATCTCCGACTTGGAGTGAATATGTATTGAAATAAAATACAATAAGAAATAGATATATTAACTGTTACCGTCGCTGCTATTGTGCTATACTGATCGTGCGAGGTACGCAAGACTTCTTAATAAGGAAATCCGCAATAGAACCAGGGTACAACATACATCAATAAGCTGAATGGCAATGGGCTAGATATTTAGTTCAAAGAACCGACAATAGATGGGAAGAAAGGTTCTCGAGCGGCAGCCACGTGTCGTTAGCAAAGTGTAGAGCGGCCCCCTACTAGATAGAGTACTGGCAATAGATGCAGGAATTCGATGGATGTAGGTCGGTCAGAACCGTGTTTTGAGGCATTCCTTGGGATAATGAACAAATTTAAATATTAAGACAGGAAAACGTAAATGATTGATGAAAAACTTTATTAAACTAAGTTTGTATAAAAACATAATAGATATTAAAGAATTTATGGATGATAACAACCCCTGGAAATGAGGTGATCGCTACCAAGCTATTTCTAATTTGTTGTGTTGTTAATTTGTGTAACATACATGATTGTAAGCTGTTATTTAAAAAAAAGTCCCGCTGGGTTTCTTGCTGGTTCTTCCCAGGACAGAGGTTTCTACCAGTGGTAATTATACAAAAGAGTGACTTTCAATAAATATTATTTGTAATCTAATCTATATTGAATAAAAAAGTTTCTGTTTCTGTATTTCGATGACAATACTCACAATATAAAATAATTGAAATAAAATTATTTTATGGTGGTTATAAGATTAAAATATCTACTGAGGGTCAACTTACGTTAGAAACAATACATTTCTTAATTGTAATGTTATTATATCGGGTACACATTATTTGGCTTCGAATTTTAAATTGTATATTTGTATATATCATATCCATCTATTCCAAAGCTATCGATGATAATCGAAAATCAAAGTTGTTATCATTGAGATAAATGTTAACATTTTAACTATAAAACCTTACAAAGCTAGTATATGCCCACTGAATATGCGCCTCTCTGGTTGTAGAAAAGATTTGCATTAATGGACATACTTGACAGACAGATTGACGATATCAGTACCAGACGCCTCGCGTCCTTGACGCTGCTCTTTAGCTAAAATTAAAATGGGTTTATTTGGGAAATTGTGAAATAAGTAATAGGTGGCCAATTGCTGTACAATCACAAACCTAATATCCCATTTGTTGCCTAATACGCCAAGCTGTTCAAGCAATTAGGCTTGAATTCCTGATGTCGGTCGCGTACGTCGGTCGCGCGTACTAATGTACATTGTGTTCTATATAGCCCCACACTGCGACGCTGGTGACAGCAGCGCGTTGTGTTGCTGCACATTGTACGCAACCGACGTCAGCGTGGGAGGAATCCAGGCCTTCAAAATGTACAGTTGGACCTGTATTAGTCCTAGACAAAAATGGGACTGAACCGATTTGAATACGAGTATTTACGAAATAGTATACCCTTACATATCGGAAGTCTTAAGATTTCTTAGTATTTCGCATCTTACGACACCCACGGGACGAAATGGGGTGATGCATTCTCTTAAGTCGACAAGGCAAAAGTAAATAAATCTATTTTACCATTTAATAATAAATTGTTATTTATTTATTTTAGAACACATCACATTTATCTAACTAACAACTAAAAAATATCTAACTGCTCAGTCTGCCATAAGGACTATATCGTCGGAAAATCGAAAGTGAATGATGTACTCGCCATTGATGTTAATAACGCATCCCTTCCAGTCCGGCAGCTTGAAAACGTCTTTAAATGTAGCGGTGACGAGTTAAGGGGATATAACGTCACCCTGTCTTGCACCTCTCTGCAATTGGATAGTTTTCGTACTCTGGTTTTGTACTCCGATAGCCATCTTAGCCCTACTGTACAAGCACTTCAGCACTTTGATATACCGACAGAAAATTTGGCACCGCTGAAGAGACTGCAGCACCGCCCAAATTTCGACGGAATCAAAGGCTTTCTCAAAGTCCACATACGCCAGACATAGTGGCAAATTGTACTCTTCGGACTTCTGTACAATTTGCCGAAGGGTATGTATGTGGTCTATGGTGCTAAAGCCTTTTCGGAAACCGGCTTGTTCGGGAGGCTGGAAGTCGTTAAGTCTGCGCGCGAGACGATTCGTAATGAATCTCGAAAACAGCACGTAGACGCGGCTCAAAAGGGAAATCGGTCTGGAGTTCTTCAAGAGAGCGTTGGCACAATTCTTGAAGAACAAGACCACCGCACTTATGCTCCACGTCTCAGGTGTAATGCCACCATGGAGAACGGAATTAAAGAGCTTATGAAGGACTTTATGTGCCGGTTTTCCATCCGCTTTCAGAAGCTCCGCTGTAATTCCATCCTCGCCTGGGGCCTTACCGTTTTTAAGGTGCTGGAGAGTCATTCTGATCGCTCAGACTGACGTCCGGGATATCATCGAAATAGTGTCGGCTCTTGGATTGTTACTCACACTTGCGCCACAAAGCACGGTCCTGAGCCACCTGCATCCATCGAATTCCTGCATATCTTACCAGGTCGTCAATCCATCTAGTGGGATGACGCCCTACACTACGTCCGCCGGTACGAGGCCGCCACTCGAGAACCTTTTTCCCCATCGGTTGTAGGTTCTTCGAGCTATATGGCCGGCCCATTACCACTTCAGCTTACTAATCCGTTGGGCTATGTCGGTCACTCTGGTTCTACTGCGGATATCCTCATTTCTAAGAGTTCCTCGAGTTAAATTCGTTGATTACTTATGACTTATTGCTAAGTGGAATTATGTTTAAAAAAAGTCCCGCTGGGTTTCTTGCTGGTTCTTCCCAGAACGGAGGTATTTTTCGAACCAGTGGTAAATAAAAAAATGACTTTCAATAAGTATTATATAATAATTAATATTGAATAAAAATTATTCTATTATATTCTATTCTATGACGAAAGAAGGCACTTGTTCGCTTGAGTTTCGTATAAGGGAGTTTTTACTGTACATTTACTTTCCTTGTATTAAATAAGTTGATATTTTAATTATTTGTGTTCGCGCCAAACGCTGTTGTCGGAATCGACGTCGAGGGCGCGCGAGTGCAGCGAGTCGTCTGTCAGCGGTACTAACGCTAGCACACACATTTTTTGTTCGGGAACCGCGGAATAGTTTAGACGTCTAGTAAACATCCTGTCTAGGATTTATAACGCGAATTCCTTGTTGGATAGCCTTTCCCGGGACTTATTGGGTCCGACTCAGAATCTGTATAGGTGCATTCGACAATATTAGCTAGTGCGGCCTTTGATATTCTAGAAATAACTGTTGCTACGCGAAACGGTAGTGACCTTTTATCCGGACGCTCCGTGTTCTTTTTGTGCGTTAACCTTATAACAAACGAGAGTTGGTGGCTTCTGTAAGTTGGTTGATCGTACGATAGAGTTAATGGACTGTCATCGTGACGAACAAGGAAAGTGACTGTGGTCCGGCGCCGAAGCAGTCTGAAGCGGTGCAACATTTTGGAGCAGCCTGGAACTCGGCCGCTGCTGTCGCCTATTCTTGACAAGGCCCCACACATTCACACCTCACTGTACACTACTCGCCATCCACTATTACACACACTCACGGCCTGCCCAAGCCTTGGTGCGAAGTTAGCTTCGGATAATGGTAAGTACTATGTGTTTCTAGCGTCTTCCCATATTGTTTATTGTAATTAGGAAATTCCACGTGGCCATATTCTGGCCCCGTCCCTCTGCTGCTCGTCGATGGGATTACTCATGGGCCCTAATCCCGTCATCCTTGATTGGGGCAGCTAGGGGCGTGTACAATCTGGTAGCAGAGCGTGGTTCCAGGTTCGATTCCCCGGTCGATCCTGACCATAGTGTTTGATAAAAATTAAACAATTCTGGTGGCAGGGAGCGTTGGTTTAATTGGTTTAATTTGTATCTACAATCACGCCCGTCCGTAATACGTAAAATATTTTTTTTGTACGTAATAATAACATTATTTTCCTTTGTTGCTTGCCTTTTTTTGGTTAGTGGGTAGATTAAAAAGCCGCGCCCTAGGTTGCGCAAGCAGGAGTTTTTCTAGAGATATACGTAATCGGTTAATTATCGTTATCGGATAGTTGTAGTGGATTACTTATCGAAGGGTCGATTTCCGAGCTAGGCATTTTTTGTTGATCGACCGTGATGTGTATCTTATTTGTATTGTAATTTGTATTTGAACTAAAGAGTAGTAATTGTATTTGCGCAATTTGAATTTAATTTGATTTGATCCCACTAGTATTTGTTATTTGTTAATTTGATTCGTATTTGTGTAATTTCTATTCAACGCGATTTGATAGGAACTGCATTTATTAACTGTTAATTTTTTGTTGTATTTTTTATTTGTTATCTTTGTAATTTGTGCCCGAGCCGCGTCGTAATTTGTATTTAGTAGTGATGTCATCGCCCATGCTACTAATCCGTTGCCTGCGGACGGAGTTACGCTGGGCCACAAGCGCGCATGTTTTGATAGGTCGACCGGATAGGGTTTATAACTTGATGAAGCGGTTCGAGCAGGTGGATGCTCGAAGGGCCGCAGTGGAGGAGGCTTACGCTGAGCTCGAGGATTCGGATGTGGAGAAGGGAGTCCTGGACTCCTGCTTCGCGGACTGTGTGCTCACAGTCCGCGAAGAACTGCTGTTCTTTTCGCTCACGGACGAGTTGATCGAGGCTGAAGGCAGGTATGCCGAGGAGGCGCGTGAAGCTCGGATGAGTGACCTGCCCGAGTCCTCTCGGAAGCAGCTTCAGCCGGAGCTTCTGGGACGACTCCCAACTCTGGACCTGCCAAAGTTCTCCGGGGTCCTTTTCGAATGGCTGACCTTCGTTGGTGTTTTCGACAGCCTAGTGGACGCCCGAAGAGACTTGATAATGAGCCAGAAGATGGCGTACCATTGGCCTCACTGGAGGGGGAGGCCCTGGGCGTCGTCGGCCACTTGAGATTGTCAGACGACGCCTACCAGACTGCTCGGGACCTCCTAGCCTGAATACGCCAACGTGCGGCGAATTGCGGACGAACATGTTAAGCAGCTTCTAAGCCTCCCACTGCTTAGTGACCGGGCCAGACTACGTCCGGACCTGTTGGATCCAGTCCTGGTGGCCTGTAATACGTTGAGGCGGCTGGATTTACCAGTGGGCGAATGGGCCTTTTTGTTGCTCGGCATCGTGCTGTCCCGTCTACCTCTCGACCTTCGAATGCATTTTGAGAGGTACGGCGGGGACGAGGCCTCCTATATTCCGCCCTTCTATGACCTGCTGCGGTTTTTGGAGGAGCAGTGCCGGCAGATCGAGAACGTGACGGGTACCGTTGACGACTTACGAGCCGTGCCCAGTGAGAGGCTGAATCCGCCAGGCAAGTCGTCGTCAACCCCCCGCTGCTCCTATTATCGAGCATCTGATCACCGGGTAACGTCGTGCCTGAAATAATTAGGTAAGCCGGTTCCGGCGAGGCGAAATATCGCCAAGGAGCGCCGCTGGTGCTGTTCTTGTTTGGGAGGGCACCTCCAGCGAGACTGTCCGCATCGACGGCCCTGTCTGTATTGCCAGGGCAATCACCATGCAGTTTTGTGCCTGGGTGCGAACGGCGTCTCCTCTCGGGGCTCTGCCAGGCCCTCGACCCCCACGGGCGGGGGCGTTCAACCACGCCCTCTGCCGGGCGACTCTCGGCGCCCGCCTGCCAGCCACCAGGCCCCTAGGTTCGAAAAGGGTCCCTCCCCCGACCCGTCGGGGGGTAATTCCCCCAGGGGCGGGGGTGTCATCAACCCCCCTCAGCGTGTGGAGAGGAACTTCACGGCCACTCATCGGTCCGCTGGACCCTTCTCACTCCCGTTAACTGAGTGGCCGCGACTCGTGCACCACTGTTCCCCATTTGATGTAGGCGGCCGTAGCTAGCTGCCGCCTTAGCTCCCACCACGGCCGCCTCCACTGAGCCTTAAGCCGTCAACAAACCACTTGTCAAAATGTTCTGATGCCGACGGCCTCAGTGAAGGCGTACAACCCGAGTGGCGACTGTTAGCGGTTCGCGCTCTATTGGTCTCAGGTTCACGCCGTGTGGCCTCCACTTGGTGGTGGGAAGATTAGGGCCCCCCTGGAGCGTTGAATCACGCTGTCAAGGGGTATTAGATTTGGTTTGGTCGAGCACTTAGTTAAAAATTCTTTAAATTAAAATTAAAAATGCTTTTGGGGTTTCCGCGAAATTTCCATATTTGTAGCGGCTGTGATTAAAAGAATTGAATTTAATCTACTCCTTTTAATGCTGCTGCATATGTTTTGTAAATATATTAAATCACTGCATTTGATTGTTGCGCGTGGTTGCTGAAAAGAAAATTTGAATTCATTTGAAATTGAATGTCGCGCTATTTGGAAAATTATGTATATGTTTTGTGATAGTGTTTAATCATTTTGCTTTGTGAAAAAGAAGGATGAAATTAGATAACCCTATTTGTGCCGAGGTAAATAAAAGGCAATTCTCCTTTGGTTTACATTTTAATGGCACTGTCTAAGTTACGTAAATGAGAAATAGGGCTTTCTTACGTTATTAATATATATCTATAATTAATTAATTATATTAATTAATTAATTAATTAATTAATTTATTATTTAATTAATTAAATAATAAATTAATATAATTAATTATTTAATTAATTAATTAATTAATTATATTAATTATATATTATAATTAATTATATCTATAATGAACATAATCTTTTTTCATTTTGATTCTAAGTTTAAGATAAATGTCTATAGGCCTAGAGCCTAGACTGAATGCTCGTTTATAATCCTAACTTAAGTTCTTATCAAAAATATTTCTTCATTCATGAATTAATTTTATAGCTTTAAATATTAGAAAAGACTCAGTCCTGTGCCAGTCTTTGCATCGTTTTGCGTTCCACAGAAATTTTAAATATTCTAGTACTCTGTGTTTCGGTGGCTACAGTGCAGAGAATGCCGAAAATAGCTGGCTCCTGCACGTTATATTTACAATTAAACAACCGAATTCCATTTCAAAAGAATTTTGAAACAGTCTTCTTTTAAAGTATTTCAAACCTTTTTACTAAATCCTTATTGAAAGAAATAAATAAAATATTCACGATACCATAGTAAAATAGATAACAGTTCTTCTCCGCTATTCGATTGGAAATCTATTAACCGTAACCGGTTGAAATCAAAATTAGCCAACAATTTATTATTTTATTATATTTATTTTTTCATTGTTTTGGCTACTGTGAAAGTTTATTGGAGCTTAACGACTTGGTTCACACGATATTTCTTCAACTCGGACATTTTTATAATAGTTCACAATTACCAGATAGTCAATTCTATTTTGAGGCAGCATTGTACAGAGACCAAAATTTATTTAACCCTTAGAATAATTACCTAACAAATGCTTTAATTTCACCGATTGAAAGCTATTTTATGAGAAAAATTTTTGAGGAAGATTTCTTCTTGATTAGTCAGACAGGTGTGGACATTACGATTATGTGGGATACGACTTTTTTTGACAAGTAGGATATGACTTTTGGCAGCCAGATTGATTTTACATCTATATATATTCTTATATCATATAGATTATATTATATATTATATAGATCATATCCTTACGTATGAAATAGTAACGCAACTATCAGCTGGAGACCATATATTTACTACATACCTCCCACGTAAGTTGTTGTATGCCACAAAAATGTCGTTTGGCGTTTTCACTGAAAACTATCCTAATTTCACTCTTATTCTCCGCAACATTTGTCTGAAAAATTGAGATCTTTTTTAAAAGTGAGGGTGCGAAACTATCCATTGCTGCAGCATTTTCTTCGTATAGAGACTGATTTTCCAACAGAAAGACTCGTGGCAGGCACTCACACGCACGCACACACACGCATAGATCGTCACAGTTTTCCTAGTTCAAGTCGTTGTAGGAGTTAAACTGATGAAGTTCCTTATCACTATATTTTGTCGAATAATTGGTGACAGTTTGGTAGGTAGTTATAGCTCTGTAT
Source organism: Parnassius mnemosyne (assembly GCA_963668995.1). Lineage (NCBI taxonomy): Eukaryota > Metazoa > Arthropoda > Insecta > Lepidoptera > Papilionidae > Parnassius > Parnassius mnemosyne. Next base: position 11,790,005 of record CAVLGL010000035.1, on the reverse strand, counting down.
TTTCTCTGTATTCTGTAAATTTGATTTTGATATGTGTATAGATTTATTGCTCTCAGTAAATTGGAACAAAATGGGCGCAGATTGCGTTTCGTCGAGAATAGAATAGAAATAGGAATATTTTTTTTTTGCACACACAATCTTTGGGTGGACAGAATGGAAACAAAATAGAAATCGAAGTGGACCGGTAACGCATTAGGCCTAAATTGGTGTTTAAAGTTTATGATTTGTATAAAAATATACTACAAACATTCATTTTGCGTTTTGTTTCATTTTTATGTATTATCTTCGCTTCAGATTTAACAACAGCGAATGAATTTCTTGCTCTGAATTTCTTGCTCTGAATACAAATATGAAATATTTGAAAGCCGAACAGAACATTAATACACTTGAGCTCAGTGTAATATATCGAATTGGTTTAATAATTCCTCCGCTCAAGGAAGACTTGAAAATTAAGACTTTGATTGTCTTCATGAATATAATTGTTCTGTAAGTGTCGTCCCATGAAAAATAGATGCTTGGAAGAAAGCACAGTTAAAGCTTTAATAATATTTTTTCTCTAACGCCGTAGATAAATGGATGGATAACACTTGTTTTAATCACGCTTTCTAGATTAAGTTCTTACTTTGTTATGAAAGAGAAGCGTTTTAAGTTTTTGTATATTTACATAATATTATCTGGCCAGGAAGAGGTTGTTCCACTGAAGATAATGTCCCACCGAAAGTTAACCAACAAAATTAGTGGGATATTTCGTTGGTAGAGATCATGCAGAAAGATTTGTTTCATAATATCCACCAAGATCAGGCACGCCTTCTAGCTGTTTCGACTAAGGTATCTAATACTCACATTGTCTACGCCCTCTACTTATTATTACAGAACGTTTCATTGTTATTTATTTGAATTAATGCTAATTACGTAAGTTAATTTTTAGAGAACTTAAATACTACCTACATGAGCGTGACCGGTTGAGAGTCCGGCGTGGTTTGTTGTATGTGACCAAGCGAGCGCGTGATTCTTCCCGCCACGCATCTCGCGTAAACCATTGCAACGATTTATACAATGTTTTGGTCCGTTCTCGTTCTAAAGTTATAACAATATACCTCTAGCAAATCTTCGAAAAATTGTGTTTACGCTATTTTTCTATTTTGAATGCAATAAATAATATAAATTAGGATAGTTTTCAGTGAAAACGCCAAACGACATTTTTGTGGCATACAACCACTTACGTGGGAGGTATGTAGTAAATATATGGTCTCCAGCTGATAGTTGTGTTACTATTGCATACGTAAGGATATGATCTATATAATATATAATATAATCTATATGATATAAGAATATATATAGATGTAAAATCAATCTGGCTGCCAAAAGTCATATCCTACTTGTCAAAAAAAGTCGTATCCCACATAATCGTAATGTCCACACCTGTCTGACTAATCAAGAAGAAATCTTCCTCAAAAATTTTTCTCATAAAATAGCTTTCAATCGGTGAAATTAAAGCATTTGTTAGGTAATTATTCTAAGGGTTAAATAAATTTTGGTCTCTGTACAATGCTGCCTCAAAATAGAATTGACTATCTGGTAATTGTGAACTATTATAAAAATGTCCGAGTTGAAGAAATATCGTGTGAACCAAGTCGTTAAGCTCCAATAAACTTTCACAGTAGCCAAAACAATGAAAAAATAAATATAATAAAATAATAAATTGTTGGCTAATTTTGATTTCAACCGGTTACGGTTAATAGATTTCCAATCGAATAGCGGAGAAGAACTGTTATCTATTTTACTATGGTATCGTGAATATTTTATTTATTTCTTTCAATAAGGATTTAGTAAAAAGGTTTGAAATACTTTAAAAGAAGACTGTTTCAAAATTCTTTTGAAATGGAATTCGGTTGTTTAACTGTAAATATAACGTGCAGGAGCCAGCTATTTTCGGCATTCTCTGCACTGTAGCCACCGAGACACAGAGTACTAGAATATTTAAAATTTCTGTGGATCGCAAAACGTTGCAAAGACTGGCACAGGACTGAGTCTTTTCTAATATTTAAAGCTATAAAATTAATTCATGAATGAAGAAATATTTTTGATAAGAACTTAAGTTATTATTTTACTCAACTTTCGTATTCACGGCAGATCATAGAGAAAGGCAATAATTACCAAGCGACATATTGGAAACTTTCCACTAGAGCATTTTAGTTTTTTTTTTTTTGGAAAAAAATCGTGAAGAATTGCCTATTAGTCATAACTTGATTCCAACGAATTTCAGATGTAGATTAAAGGCTTAGTAAACTAGCATTTAAATATTATGAATTTTCTCAATATTTTATGAAAAAGTGTCGGTCAGTAATAATTTCATCAAAAACACAAATAGGTAAATATTACTACCGATATTAATATTTTATTTTAAATCAGGTAAAATGAACTAAACGAAGAAAAATGACGCATCCAAATGTAACGCATGTTTAAAACATATAGGTAAAATGACCTAAATAGAAATCAAACAACTTTTCTGCTAACCAATTTTTATCATAATACAATATAAATAAGGTTAGTGTAGGATTTTTTTTAACAAGCAACAATGAATTAGTTTTACTACACAAAATCAAGGACTTTCGGGCAATGGTTTTCGACGTACATCGTCATCATCATTATCACTACAGCCCTTGTAGTAATCTACAATCACCCACTTCTGAGTATCTGCTGAGGTATGAATTACTGTTGATGGAGGTTTTGGAATAGTGCCTAACCCTTTGTTAATGACATCTATATACAGCTGTAACATACGAATATTGCAGACAAATCTCTCGCAAGATGGATAGTTGATTTTATAAAGAATGTGGGCTGTCGTGGAATATTTAAGATAGCGTTTGTCTACTGTAAAAATATACTAAAATAATCACTATTATACTAATACTATTACAAAATAAGTAATTATAAAATCAGTATAGGTAGGTAAAACACAATTTCAACTAAGAAGAAAATTGCTGTAAATTTTTTATAATATTCTAAAATTACAAAAATGTTTCAAAATCAAAATAATATGAGTGAAAATATTTTGGTAAACGATCAATTAAACAACGCAATTAAGATCAAGTCCTAAACATACTATTAGGTATATAATTATGGTATATTGGGTTGCCTATACGACAGTTCGGTGAAGACTAATCGATATTTTAATGTCAACTGCCTATCAAAATCTACTTTACAGTGCGTATAAGTGACAAAACAAAATAAATGCAGCAGTGGTAAGCCCAAATTTCATATCAGAAATAGTTATCTAAGAAACAAAAACAGTAAAAAAAACATATCCTTTGATGGCATAAAAAATACTACTTTGATCTCAGTCTTCAAGTCAATTCAAATCAATCAGTCTTTAAGTTCATTGCATTTAGGAAAAACACACTAAATGAGAATGAGTGCATAACTAAGGTATGTTAAAAGGTTTATACGTGGTAGAGCCTTGCTGCAGCTTTATTAGTTCGACAGGGAAGGAACACGCTCTCACAGAATACAAGCGTAAAATAGCAGCTTAACACTGCTGTGTTTCGTAAGGTAAGTGTAGAGAACCGGCGACCCTTTTTACTGGAAAAGAGGCATTCCATCTTATTCCTCACGGGTGACTACGCATCTGTATTTTGATTCGCAAACGAGGATAAATGTAGATTTCTATAGGCTACAGAAACCACTTACCATCAGGTGGACTGTGTGCTCGTTTATCTATCCTTAGTTTATATATATATATATCCTATAAAGAAAAGTCTTAAATGACGAGAAAAAAAAATTTCTGGACACTAGACTTAGAAAAACCTTCAGTACCACGGGTTCACTAAGACGTTGGGATGTCGAGCTGTTCGACATTCTGTAGACCACAAGTTTACCCACGACTACATAATTCGAAATTCGAACCTTAATTCCGTATTCAAATAGTTCCATATTATAACTATTTTAAAATACAATCCTTTAGTTCTTTTAAAATACTGTGACAATTACATATACTTAGGCGATTCTAGTAAGTATTTCGTTTTTGAGTAAAAAGACAAAAACGCAGTAGTAATAGATGTAGGTTCCAGTAATTTTCACACAAAAAATAATGCTCAATAACTATCATCTCCCAAGTCTTTTAAGCAGAAAACTCCATCTATCCTCTGAGGTAAAATTTTAAGTTTACCTTGGACAGTAAATTTAACTGAAATAAACACATAAAACAAAATCAAGAAAACTAGTATAACTTTCTGGTAATGCAGTAACATGATTGGAAAAAGATGGGGTTTGACGCCAAAAATTATAGTGCCGCTGTACAAAACTATAGTTCGGTCCATGATCACATACGGTGCTCTGTTATGATGGACCAAATCAAATGAGGCTACGACTATAAACAAGCTTCAGCGTTACCATAGCGTTGGCATGTATGGCTGCCAAAGGCTGCACCAACTACGGACGGAACTAAGGACTACACGAACAGCAGCCTTAGAGGCGATGCCGGATCTAACCCCGCTTCATCTACACATACAACAAGAAGCGACATTTGCTGCCATTAGACCAAAGACCCTAAATCTTTAGAGTAAGAATAGAGTCCCTCATACAGGCATAATTAATACAATTTAATCAAACATTCCTGTCTTACAAGCCAAGTACGATAAAATCCCCAAACAATTTGTATTCGATAAGAAGTACACTTAAATGAAACCAGCCAGCCGGCCCAAAAGAGCTTAGAGTTTTCACCGATGGTTCTAAAACAAATGCAGGTTTAGGATCTAGAACTCTCTGAAGACCTCAATATCTACATATGCATACCGCTGGGAGCCCACAAAATAGTATTTCAAATATATGGGTATCATTCAAGCGGCCAAAGTAACAGATGCTAGGAAGGTTAAAGACTTATTCATCAGAATATTGACCGACAGTATGGCGGTACTACAAGCTCTGAGTTGCAATGTGGTGTACTCGGCACTAATATATGAATGCAATCAACGATTAAATGAGGTATGTAAACACAGCTTTGACTGCACAACGTCATAGTTAACCATGGCTACCTCCAGATAAAAATTATAATTTTTTTTCCAGATCAACGCATCTGCGTCGAAAGATGCTAAATTGCGGCGCGACGCCATGGCGTCGCTCTTGCTAAGCTGGCTGCATCGGTTTTAGAATGTACATTACACAGGGTACTGAGTTGCATAAAGTCTGATGGTAGTTAACTCGGACTAATGTTTGTTCAAACTTAAGACTAATCAACTTATAGTATCATAGACGTCTTGCAGCGGTATCCTTGGGGTTTGGACTTAATTTTATTAATTACAAGATCAGTTAATAGTATCCAGTCATCTTGATTGCACTAGATTTTTTTTTCAATGACTCACTAATAGCTTTCGGTGTCTTTTGAACATGTTTACGGATTGCAGATTTTCCGGATTATCGGTGCTTCATCTTGGCTACATTTTATTTCTTAATAAAATTGTATAATTTTTTCTCCTTTCTGTGATCATGAAAAATTGCCTTACTTTTTATGAAGAATTAATTTTAATGTTTAACAAAATTTTTAAAAATGTATAAGTGTTTCTTTAAACTGGCTATGTTATTAGAGTTTTACATGTTCTTTAGCCTATATCGGTTACCTAATTACTTTTTTAAAGTACTAATTTTAACTCTTTAAATGGATGTGATCATTAGCATGGATTTTTCTAATGTTATCTTAATGTTCTTATCAATATGTAACAAATACTAAGCAGTTGCCTTGGCCTAAAATTCTAGAAGTAAGTAAGACGTTAAGTGCGAGGTTAAGTACTTATAAATAATGATTTTTATGTTTAAACAAACATATACCTTTAAATTATTAGTGTAGTAAATGTGGCCTAATAGTTAAGGATGCGGACCGCAAGCTTACAAAGTCGTAGGTTCGATACCGCCATTCGACTGTCGTAAACCATTGATTACACTGCATTTTAGCTAGGTACTTGAAGTAGTTAACCAGAGTATTAGTGATTTTAATAGCGTTATTAATAATAGCTTACTTACTCCTTACATTAAAAAATATAGTAGTTTTTATTATAAGGAAATAATACTGTACTAATTTTTTGTTGTTATTTTTAATCTGTAATAAGATATGTTTATTATTTTCATATTATTATGCTTTTATATGTGTAAAAAAGGAAACAAAATGGACGACCGACGCCAATGAATACGAGGTCCGGAAGACAGAGGGGACTGAAGATGTTTAGACGTACCTATGGTGATTACTTGGATATTAAGGTAAGACGATAAGACAATTATGCAGGTGACACATATTTGTAATTCGCCGTTTATTTTTGCCGATCTCCACCACCTTCGTCAACATACATATGTCATGAGATGGGCTTTCGACGAGGAAATAGTCGACAGCACTGCCCCGATTAAATGTCACAAGGACAAGTAGATTTAGTAAAGATGTTATTTTCACTGCCGAGCACGTGGCACCTTAATCGCGATGAGGAAAAATGAGAATTTTTGTGTGTATCATTGTGAGTGTGAAGTTTGATTTATTTATAGGTTTTATTTATTTTTATTGACATTGGGAAATGCATACGCATACCCGCATCGCGGGGACTAGGATCGGTTATATCGGGCTCATATCAACTAAAACCAAATGTTGCTCCACCTTCGCCGCGCATTTACTTCCGCGGCCACACCAGCGCTGGTAGCTCCAGGGCAGCCCCTCCTCGATAGACGACAACTTCTCTTCTATTAACCTCAGGCGAGCGCGCTTTTCTACACGGTATTCATCTCCACCTTAGCAACTAATCCTTTGTCCGTTAGGAGGAGGCCATGGGGACAAGAAAGACGTGCGCCCGTAAGCACTAGCCTTCTAAGATCCAGCGGAAGATTTCCTAATATAGGGCTCCTCCTTATATTTTTTATTAAATAAATATGACAGGCGAGCACACAGTCCATCAGAAGGTAAGTGGATGATGTGGCCTATAGAAATCTAGATCTATCCAAGATACAATACAAAAACTCACGCCTGTCACCCAGAGGGGTTGGCAGAGACTACGGACTTCTATTTGGCGCGATCCTGACACACCTCTCTCGCCTCCTTTACATCCATATATTTACGCACACACGCTCGTCGGTTAAGGGTACTCCTAATCTGGCCCATTTTCAATGTATCGCCGATCTGGTCGATAAATCTTCGTCTAGGGCGTCCCTTCCCGACTTTGCCGTTCACTTCTGAAACATAAATTTGCTTTGTCACTTTTTCCTCGTTCATTCTTTCTACGTGACCAAACCACCGAAGCATTCCTTTTTTAATCCTAGTCACAACGTCATCTTGCAAACCACACTTTTCTCTTACCACTGTCTCACCCTGTCATTCAGATTCAGCCGTTCAGATTCAGATTCAGATTCATACTCTTTAATGACCGCATTTATACAGCCTTTATTCTACTCTCATGCTTCTTCTGCCATACCCAATTTTCACTACCATACATTAAAGTAGGGACTAACACAGCATTATGAATTGCCATACGTGCCTTCTTTGACACATTCTGCCTCTTCATAATAGCGTGTAGAGCCCCATTAACTCTATTTTCTGCGTTCACTCGTCGTTCTATATCCTTATCATATCTACCATCCCTGTTAAAAAAACATCCCAAATATACAAACTCATCCACTTGCTCAATCAACTCACCTTCTATTCTTATTTCACATAACGTTTTACTTTCTTCTCTTTCAAAAACCATCACTTTTGTCTCACTTGCGTTCACTTTCATACCCCTTTCTTTTAATGACCAGTTCATTAAATTAACCATCATTTGCTACTCGGCCGCCGCCGATGCAAATATGACTTGATCATCGGCGTACAACAGGCATTTGACGGTTAACTCACCCATTCTCAACCCACATTCTTCAACTTTCAAAGTTTGCAAAAAACTGTCCATAAATAGGTTAAACAGCCACGGAGAAGCTACACAGCCCTGTCTGACACCTTTTTGAATGCCAAACCAGTCCGAGTAGGCCCCGTTGATCCTGACACAAGCACTATAGTCCCTATAAAGAGACTTTAATGTCTGTATCAGACCAGCGCTCAACCCAAATGAGGTCAGTGTTTGCCATAACATGTTTCTGTCCACTCTGTCATAAGCCTTTTCCAAGTCCATGAACGCACAAAAAACTTTCTGGTTTTTGGCCAAAAATTTCTCCGCAATCATGCGCATGGAAAAGACTTGATCCGTACACCCCATCCCCTTTCTAAATGCAGACGCGTTGTCACCCCTGAGGACTAAAATGGAATGCCTCGTTTCCAGTATTGTTTTCATAAGAATGCTTTATATGAAGAATATAATTAATAGAATCAGGCGTTACTTTGCGGAAATCCATTATATAAAAGCTTTTAGAAAAATTTACTTCGCAAATATCCGCGTTATAAAATAAAATGATGTGTCTTACCTAGTATGAAGAGCACCTCCCACCCTCCCTCAATTGCGTGCACTATCTCCGTCACCACTAATCCCAGCACCGCTCATTAGCCTGCACCCCAGATGCGCCCGGTCTACGGTTTCACGAGTCCAGTTCCTGTAAGCGAAGAAAATTCAAGAAAATGTTGCTGCCCATATATCTGTTCTATTTATCTTTATAGCCTCTTACGTTACTCACGGGATGACTTGGGGTTGTGATTTTTTCTTACGCCACTATTACACGGCACACATTTTAACGTACTGTTAACATATTTTATAAGCAGAAAAAGATGTGTTTGGTGATCTCAATCACTCGGAAGGGTAATTAATTAAAATAAGTCATTAATTTATGATTAGCGTATATGCCCACGTTTTGTAATTGAGCAAATATCTTAAACATTTAAGCTTATAATTACGGTATATAAACGAAAGACTCTACAAATGATAATGTTCAGTCAGTTGAGAGATATTGTTGTACCTGTTTCATATTTGTCATGTCTTATTACATGTGGGTGATATTTTTGCTTGCTGTTGCAATCAATGGACGAATTATACGTAAGTTAATATGCTTTTTAATAACATTTGTCACAAGTAATATAACTTATTTAAGGAAAAGATATGTTAAATAGCCTGATTTTATGAATCAATGTCAAATTTATGTCAGTCACGTTGTCAGAATATAAGTGACAGAATTATAAACAATAATATTAATAATTATATAATATATGTTATAATAATAGTAGTAATGTAAAGTTAGGCTATGAAACGCACAAAATCAAATGATAAATACAGTATGAAAAGTTTATAGTACCTACAAAGGAAAGTTGGCTTCGATCACAAAGTTTATTAATTATTATTTTCCTATAAAATTAAAAAAATTATTTACATAAAAATATATTATGGGATGTATATTATTATAATTAAAAGAAAAACTTAAACTAAACACTTAAATTATCATACAATTCTAGTCCTCGCGGCTTAGAGCCAAGGACACTGGCCGCGTTTACTAGATAAATGACTATAGTGGCATTTGAATTTAAAAAAAAAAGTAGTCCTCTTATCACCAACGGCGACGACAGTTTTACTGCACGTAAACCCCACGGTCCGATAATGTCTACAGCAAATGGCGCTAATATGTTGTCATCTCCCATATACTCATACTTGTCCCACTTAGATCATTATTATTTTTTACTGTTTTATTTCCCGAGCCCAAAATACACCTAAGATGCAAGCGAATTATTATTACGTTATTATAAATATTTATACTTAGTGGTTAACCAACTTTGAATCTGTGTCGAATTTCTGCTAATGAGGTAACGTTTAGAGGCGGAACACGTGTATTATCGACGTTGGAGTATTTCCTACTGTAGATATTAGAGGAGTATTAGGGGTATTTGTGGAAATTATAGTGCACGTAACAGTTGGGGAAGGGTGGTACCATTCAAACTAGTGAATACACACCATTTCCACGCGGATCTAATCTAACATAATTAGGTTCTTTCAGAGAAAACTCTTAGCTCTGTCGTCACTGCGTGGACAAAATCGAGTTAATAAAATAGCAAATAATCCTCTTCCGATTTGTGTAGAGCGAAGAAAATATTTTCTTTCGTATTTTGTACGTTTCGAATATTGTATTTGTATTCTGTAAACATTTTACGCTACCGAGGAAAATTTAATTTCTACACTTTCATTAATCCCTTTCCTTTTTTCGTGTAACTTAAAAACTTACACTAAAAACTTCATCCTACATTTTTCAGTCCTTCGGAATAAATATTATCACCAAATTTATATTTCACCACCCCCAAAGTAAAACATATTTATTGAAAAAACCGGCCAAGTGCGAGTCGCGCATAAAAGGTTCCGTACCTTCGTAAAGCAAGTTTCTAGTAGGGGAGTCCCCTTTTATTTTTTATTTATTTTTATTATTTTCTGTTATAACGGCAACAGACATACACATTCTGTGAAAATTTCAACTGTCTACCTATTACGGAAATGAGATACAGCCCGCTGACAGACAGACGAACGGACGGACGTTCGGACGGACGGGCAGCGGAGGCTTAGTAATAGTTAACTTTTAGTTACCAGTTAACCAGTTAACCATTAGTTAACTTTTGGGTACGAATCCCTAAAAAGAGTCATCAAAATCGGTTTACAATTGACGAAGACATACAAAATAACATACAGTCGAACTGAAAATCTCTTTTTTTTAAGAAAATATCTTCTTTCGTATTTTGTACGTTTCGAATATTGTATTTGTATTCTATAAACATTTTACGCTACCGAGGAAAATTTAATTTCTACACTTTCATTAATCCTTTTCTATAAGTGAGAGTCGTCCACTATATGGGATGTAGAATACAGTCCATAGACACATATATCTATAATTCTTGTGTAGTGTAGTATAGCCTCCACGACTATATATACATATATATATATATATATATATATATATATATATATATTTTTTTTTTTGAAAAAAACGTTACCCCCACACTAGGATTTTCTCCTGCATCGTGGAGGCAGTTTACAAACACAAATTTCACAAGGACAAACATCCAGACCCGGAACAATCATTTGTAGGCCATACAAATACTTGTTCCGTGCGGGATTCGAACCCGCGCCCCCCAGCGCAGCAACTCATTGCTAAGCCACTGCGCCACGGAGCCGTCAAATAGAAGATTATTAGAATTAGGTTAAGAATAGAGATCAGTTTAATTAAAGTTATAGAAGCAGCAACACACCTATTTCATTAACACATTACCTATATCACATATGTACTCATTAAAGCCTGTCAAAAGTCCACTGCTGATTATATGGCTCCCCTATAAATTTTCTTGTGGAGCGGATATTGCCGTAGTTGCGACGCTTGGTAGGTGGGTTGGTAAACCCAGTGTTTTAGTGTTTTCAGTTTTGTTTTTGTGGTCTTCTGCTTCAGTTTCCATCTGTCGTCTCTTACGGTACCCATGGAATGATATGGGGTAGTGGATATTCTTACGCCGCCACTACATAGCGCATCTTTCTTAAATCGAAAAAAAAAGCTTTTATTATTACTATTAATTGATTTGAGTCTACTAGAAGTAATTTCATAAGGAAATTTGAACAGAACTGACGTAGGCACATTTCATAATATTCTATCCCAACCAAATGGTGACGATGCGAAAGTTCTGTTCGAATCCATGGCCCACGTAGTATAATAAGTATTAACTAACGTTATATTGAGTAAGTCATGTATGTTAGGGTATGATGGGACTGACATACGCTAAGCGTTAAATGTCCTTTAAATTATTGTAGAAAAAAAAAAGGTTATTTTTATTGTTATGAGTTGATGGAATATTACAACGTCAATGCCGTCTAAAAAGTTACACTAAAAACTTCATCCTACATTTTTCAGTCCTTCGGGATAAATATTTTCACCAAATTTATATTTCACCACCCCTAAAGTAAAACATAGTTATTGAAAAAACCGGCCAAGGCAGCTTAAGCCCGTGCTTTGCGGCATTCATTTAGGGGAGGCCTATGTTCAGCTGTGGACTTGTAAAGGGCTGTAACGATGGTGATGATGATGATGAAAATATTTTTTCTCTATTTATTACGTCTCCCTGTCTTCTCTCATTTCTGGAAGAGTTGTGTTAACCCAATTAGTCAATCAGTCTGCAGAATCACTCTAGTGCGTGTTGGCTTCATATGTCCTCAAAAATAATAAATCATTCCTCAGTCGTTTCCTCACGATGCATCCCTTTACCGATGAGCACGTGCAAAATCAGCACTTAGTTACTCACAAGATGATTAAAATCACCAATTGGACCCAATAGGTGGCGCTGTCGTCAAGATCTAGAAATCAACCGTGCGAAGCCGGGGCAGATCTTTAGTATATTGTAAAGCTTAGCGCCTAAACTACCACGACTCTATTGTTAATTTACCTATTTCCATTGTAATCATTAAAGAAAACCTTTTAAACGTAGCAGAACTATGCTGCAGCTATATTAATTGTATAGTTATAGCAGGAATGGGTCGGCTCGACCGGGGAAGGACCACACTCTCAGAAAATACCAACGTAAAATAGCAGCTTAATGCTGCTGTGTTTTGATTGGTGAGTGTAGATTACCGGAGACCTTTTTACTGGAAACGAGATATTCCATCTTAGTCCTCACGGCTGACAACGCATCTGCATTTTGATTCGCATACGTGAATAGGTGTAAATGTCTATGGGCCACAGCAGCCACTTACAATTAGTGGACTGTGTGGTCGCTTGTCACATTTATCATCATAAAGATGTTTTTATTCATTGCTTAATGTGATTACCTGTTAGTATACAAATCTTGTGCGTATATCTAGGGAAAATATGATGTGCAAATGTTGACATTAATTTAATTGAGATTTGTATTTTATCTATGTAGATTTTTGTTGTTTGCTCAAAACAGTTGTATAAGCCTCTCTAAATGATAACAAGATGAAATTATTTACCACTACTGCGTTGAAAATGTTTGCTTTTTATATACATTTACGTTAATATATCAAATATTCAACAATAAATCCGAATCTGATAGGAACTTAAATAATAAAAAAAACTGCGTTTGCCAACGCGCTTGCCAAGTGTGGTAACTATGACAAATATCCCACCTATGAGGCAATCTATGGGGGAGGCTTATTTTTAGCAGTAGAATTTAATGGGCTGTAATGGATGTCACTAGTCAGGATTTTGAGGAAGGTATTCTTGAGGACAATAATGACAAGCTTGAAGACGGAGTTTCCGAAAGTTGCATATTGCGGTGTTCATATTTCGTTCCGTAGTCACCTATTTGGCCGTGGAAAATCTCTCGCTGGGGAAAGTGTTCAGCTCGGGCTGATACTAAAAATGGTACTACTCAGTTGCCACGATTAACGTTACTTATTTTTATTTCAGCAAGAAACCCATTGGAGAAGAATATTGTCAGTTTCTTGACAAAATGGCAAGCAGACATGTTAACGATTCCGTCGCTAAAATCTTTAAAAATTCCACCAGTCGAATATAACTATCAAGGAAGAGGAATTAAGTAAGTTATTGTTTTTCTTGTCGTTCGATTTGTTTTCTTCTAATATATGAGTGTCAGACAAACTATCACTTTACATGATGGTAAGTGAATGCTATGACTCATACACGTTTTGGCAGCTATAGCAATAAGGAATAAATAAATATCTAATATGTTCATATACGTCTTGAACAATGTCATATACCTATATACATCTACTTCTATGCTAGATTAGAATCAAAATGCAGTAGTGTTGTCACTCCTGAGGTCTAAGATGGATCGTTTTAGTAAAAGGGTCCCTAATTCTCTTCAAACGCCTCATGAAGTAAATGAGCATACGGCTAAACTGACAGGCAGTCACTAATGCCGCCAATGAACATTTGTAACACCTGAGGAAATACAGGTGCGTCCTTAGCTTTTTCAAAAGCAGTAGGTTCTTTTCTTGAAGGTTTTTAAGTCATTTCTGTTATAGGCTAAGTTATTAATAGGGTATTTTTCACAACGCCCGGGCAATATAAATAATGCCCAAAATGAGTAGGCAATGTGATAAAAACTATTAAAATAATTAAATTGACCTGCCGTTATAAATAAAGTCCGTATCTAATTGGGCATGATAATAAAAAGATAGGTCAGGTGAGGTTAGGTTTTTTTTCTTGCATTTTTTATCAAAGGTATTTTTTATTTGTACCCCATTGCTTTTAATATTATACTGCAAAGTAGGATTTGCCTTCTTTCACATTTTTACACTTGTTAATTTTAAATTTCTTAAAAGTGATCAACATAAATTTGGTTAGAATAGGTTATTACAAATTGCCCAAATGGTTTCGTAGCAATATTCATAATAACCACACAATGCGATAAATAACGAAGCTTAAATCAGAATTAGTTATACAGCTGAATTTCACTTGTCATTATTAATATTCTCCGGGCATTATAAATAATGCCCTAATTAATCACTTGGTCCATAATATATTGATCCAGAAAAACCTGGAATTATTCTTTGCGAGCGTGTTACTTTCCCAGTCGAGACGATCCAATAGCACTGTAGCCGTAAAACAGCTACAGTCTGTAGTGTGTAAGTGTGCTTTGACGTCAAACATAGCCACAAAATGTTAATGTGACAATTATTTATTTATATTTAGCAAGAATACATAACTATTTTAACGAGGAGCATTTTGAATACGTGGCAAAATTGCTAATGCTTTACTTTTATAAAAATCGGTATTGGAATCGGTTATTATCATTTTATTTATCATTTATTATAAGTATCATCTCAAATTATCATTTAAATACTAAAAGTGTTGACAAGTCCTAAATGTTTTGATCCTTAGAGCCTTTGAACTATTATTTTAGCATTTCATCAACAACTTTAAATCAAATAAATAGTTTGCTCATTACTCCAGGGGCATCGCAGTTTGAAAATTAGGTATATAAACGTTACCATTTTAGGCTGGCGCCTTAGATGTTAATGACTTTTGAAACTTAAGACAATAACTTTACTTTCCAATTTATTTTAATTACTTTTTAAAAACGATCCCTAAAAAGGAAACATGTCTGATCTGTCCAACTATACGACTATCGCACTCACATCCTTGTTCTTTAAAAAAATGGAGTCCATTATTAACAGCCAGCTCATGCGGTACCTTGAGGATCACCAGGTGATTAGTGACCGTCAGTACGATTTCCGTCGCGGTCGCTCGACTAGTCATCTTCTGGGTTACCTAACTCATTGGCCGTCAGTTTGGACATAACGAAGGCTTTCGATCGGGTTTGGTACAAAGCGCTTCTTATGAAACTTCTTTCCTATGGATTTACCGAGAAATTATGCGATTGGATTAGCAGCTTTCTTGCAGATGGGAGCATCAAGGTCAAGCACTTGTGTTCCACAAGGCTGCGTGCTATCGCCAACGCTGTTTCTTCTGCATATCAATGACATGTTGCAAATCGGTAACATTCATTGCTATGCAGATGACAGCACTGGTGAGGCTATATATACCGGCCGTGCCAATATTTCTCGGGAAAACGTCACCGAGTATCGGAACTCGCTTGTGTCTGAAGTCGAGACTTTGTTTAACAAAGTCTTGGACTGGGGGCGACTAAATCTAGTCCAGATCAATCCCTAAAAGATACAAGTTTGCACGTTTACCGCTTAAAAGAACCCCTTCGTCGTATCTCATCAGTTTCAAGGCACTCCCCTTGTTGCCTCAGCCAGTATCGGAATCCTTGGCGTCGAGATATCGATTGACGTGCAGTTTCGTGGTCACTTGGAAGCGAAGGCCAAATTGGCTTGTTCTATTCCCATCTCTCATCTCTGGGCTGGGTCTCCCTCGTTCCAGCTCCTTCCATTTGATCGCATCCAGCGCAGAGCAGTTCGAATCGTCCGCGACCGAACTCTTTCCGATTGGCTTAATTCACTGGCACTGCGAAGAGATGTTGCATCTCTTTGCGTATTTTTTCGCATTTACAACTGGGAGTGCTCTAAGGAATTATTCTGACTAATTCCAGCCGCACAATTTCACCATCGCACATAGCGACAAAACTCGCGATACCATTCATACCATCTGGATGACTGACGGTCCACCACTGTGCGATTTAAAAGAAGTTTTCTTCCTCGCATTACTTCCTTGTGGAATAGACTACCACCAGAGATTTTTCAGGACCGATACGATCTTAGGGACCTTCAAGAAAAGAGCGTATTCCCTTTTAAAAGGCTTGCAACGTATCTGCAATTCCCCTGGTGTTGCAATTGTGCATGAGCGGCGGTAGTCACTTACCATCAGGTGAGCCGTATGCTTGATTGCCCCTCTCCTATAAAAAAAATTAAATATTTTTAATTGCAATTTTAATTCAAACTATTTCTATATATATTATAAAATAAAAAAAGCTCTTTTTAATCAGGATGGATTACTCGATTGGTGACATGGAACTTACTGGTCTGAAGCAATTTTCTATCAAAAATATTGCTGCGTCAGAAAAAACCTTAGAAGTATCCTTAACATTACTTTTTCCAGTCTTAACCCTTCGTTCTGGTATGCTTTATTTATATAAATATTAGTAGTATATCTAATACATGTATTTTTATTTAAAAGTAACATAGATAATATATAGTTAATTATTAAATAATGTATCATTTCCTTCCATAGCCCGATAAGACAGTAATCCGATACGACCGGAGAGAAAACAGGCTCAGGGCTAACGGCTTTACGTGATTTCTGAGGTATGTCGCTGAGACACTGTTTGACTCTGAGTTCCTGCTGACCCAGTATTCGAACCACGGGCAACATGTTCGGCAGTCACGTTTTCCACCAATGCTAAAGTCTAGTGATCCTAAAACGAAACATTACATTGCCATGAAATTCCATTTCTAGAGTGGGCTTTTCCCGTTGTGGGGTTGAATTGCCTTCTGACATTTTCACGCTGCTACCCCTACTAGTTCGAGTATTTTACATCTATTGTAAACGAGATTATAGTGTTTGTAAGATTTTTTTCTTAGTATTGAGAGATCTTTTCAGTGTTAAAACATTAAGAAATCAAACAGATACATGTTTATTTTTCATTATCGTGGACATATATAATAATGAAACAATATCAAAATAGATAATTTAGGTCCCACAGCTGAATCCTTACCTCATTTATGAAAATTCTCCTCAATGAGTATAATAATCAAGGAAAACACTAATAAGTGCTTTTTTTTTCAGAACAATACAAATTGACTGGCTGGGCTTATTATGTATATCCACTTAGAGGATCGGGGAAGATGAAGTAAGTAATTCAAATTTCTAGTAGATAAACGTTTTAAAATAAAAATAAAATATATAAATAGCATTCATCTAAGTTTGATTTATTGATTTCAGTCTTGTCTTCCGAAATTCTATAATTACCGCCACGGTGCGTTTTGCATCTGACAGAGGCGGTACAAGAATACACGATTTCTTATTAAACTTCGATGTAAAACAAATAGAGGTAAACACATTTAACTCCCTAATTTTCTTTTCTTAGAATATAGATCTCTCTCCATCGAAAGAAAATAATCCTTTAAATTTAACTACTCTTAAGTAACTAATTCGTTGAAAATCTGTAACGATGCTCTGACACGTTCAAATATATATAGAGAACGAAGTTATATGCAATCCCTCATGACAGTAAAACTCGGAAAGGAATGTTTTTGACCTCGGTTTTTGTAACATTTATTTTTTATATCATAAAATTGCCGAGCAAGCCTTTATAAAGTGATTCAATAGCTACTTAAAAGCCTTAAGGTCCATCTAATATTATAATGAATACATAATAGAACTACGCTCACGTCGATCCGACTTACCTCACCCGGGCCGGATTTCAAAAGACACTTAATTTGGTCTAAGCCGAGAAACGTACGTGCGTGTTATTATTTAATTAACTCACACATAAAACGACACCGTCCCATAGGTACAAAAACCTATGCATGTGGGAGTTATAGGTGATTATGAAGCGTTTGTTTTATATATTTAACAAGATTTTGCGGTATGTGGCAATAGTCCAGTCGGCATTCATATTGAGCGGCTGCCACTTAGAACACTGTAACAGAAGATCATATGACTGTTATGCACGCTGCAGTCAACCTGCCCAATGCTCACAACTAATGCTTTACTCTAAGCGCAAAGTCTTAGCTGAAAAGGTTCTGTGGCGCATGTGGTGTTGCGGTGCGTTCTTAAACTTAACATTATAATAGAAGAGCGTATGCGTGTCTGTATTACAGTACAGTAGTGTGTGTGTGTGTATTTAGGTGTGTTTTTATAAGGCTGACCTGATAAAAAAACTTTCAATCCACCTGCTGGCTAAATGTTAACAGCAGTCCATGGACACCTGCAGCTAACCTTGAACAAAAAAGGCTACAAGTGGGTTGTCATCTTTGAGGACTAAGACGGAGAAGATCTGACAGTCTATAATTATACTGGCTATATCCTTAAGACCTAAACACAACAATGCTTGCAGCATTGCTATTTGGTGCTAGAAAAGCTAAGTGAGTGGTACCTGCCCAAAAGGAATCCTAGGCAGAAAAGGAGTTCTATCACCTAGTAGTGTGTGTGTTTGTGTTTGTTTGTATGCTTGTGTAGATGGAGTAACGACCTGATAAGCCTTGCGTGAAGTCGATTGATGCAGGTGATCGTGCTTTGTAAAAGTCCGTGGGGGGAGCATATTTTCAGCGATGGAGTTTTGAAGGGTTAAAATGATGATGATGATGATGATGTAATTTTGTCATTGAACATTAAAGTCTTACAAGAGTAAGTCTAAAAGCGTAAAACGGCGTCAGTGATCGGCCGGGGCTATATGCGTAATGCCAGTGCGTTCAGAATATTTGTATAATATTTTTTTTTCAGGCTGATCTCCAGAACAGTTCGTGGCCAATAAATGTATTACTAAATACTGAAGGCGCTCAAATTCTTGCAGAATATCATAGTACAATAGTCAAAGCGCTGTGGGATTATGTTGTGCCCACCGTAAACAACTATTTGTTAGATGTGCCACCATCACACCTTTTACAAATCATTGTGGATTCTAAATAAATTAATATTATACGTAATGCCTTTTTTTCTTGTCATAAGAATTTACAACCATATTAGGACTTTCTGTTATATTGTGAAGGCGTAAACGATGCATGAATTATAAAGCAATAAACAGCCAGACCCGGAATAATAATTTCTAGACCCTAGAAATTATTGTTCCTTGCGGTAATCGACTGTAGTATCGACGGTCCATACATGACAGCCTATAAAATTCATTGCTGAACATAGGTCTCCCACATAGATTACGTCATATTGGAGATTTTTCCATAGTTGCCACGCTTGGCAGGCGGCCACCGCATTTTTTTATTATTTTCAGTTGTTATCAGGCTAAGTAATCATGCTTTCTTAACATTTACATGTTTTTTTTTTTAAATCAATAAGCCAAAATGTCAACCAATTCAGTTCATGTATCGTCCAGTGAAAGACATAAATCATGATAGTTTCAATTTCAAAATGGAAAGGATCGACTGGGATTCTATGCCTCAATTACTTCGTGTAAATGATAAGGTTTATCAATTTAATTTAACAGTGTTAAGCCTGTTCGTTCAATTCGCGCCACTAACTGTAGAGAGGTGTAAGACAGGGTGACGTTATATCCCCGAAACTCTTCACCGCTGCATTGAATGACGTTTTAAGCCACATGACTGGAAAATATACGGTATTAACAACAACAGGGAGTACAATACTGACCTTCGATTTGCCGACGATGTACTCCTTATGACGGAATCGCTGGAGGACCTAAGCACTATGCTCAATATCCTCAATAGTGCCTCCCTACGGATAGATCTTAAGATGAATATGGACAAAACGAAGATCATGTATAACGTCCACGTGACACCTATGCCAGCAGTTGTTAGGAGCACTATGCTCGAAGTTGTTGACGAGTATATTTACCTGGGACAAGTAGTCCGACTAGGTAAGTCCAACTTCGACCGAGAGGTCAATCAATGGATTCAACTCGGCTAGGCAGCGTTCGGGAAATTACGGTACGTGAAAATCGTCAGGTATACCTCAAAACCAGTGTGTGTTGCCAGTGATGACTTATGGAACTGAAACGTAGTCCTTCACTGCTGGCCGGAAGAGGTAGCTCAAGGTCACTCAGCGAGCTATGGAGAGGGCTATGCTCGGAGTTTCTCTGCGTGATAAATTTAGAAATGTAGCTATTTGCAGTAGAACCACATTAGTAAGCTGAAGTGGCAATGGGCCGGCCATATAGCTCGAAGAACCGACAACCGATGGGGCAAAAAGGTTCTTGATTGGCGGCTTCGTACCGGCGGACGAAGTGTAGGGCGTCCCTCCGCTAGTTGGAGTGACGACCTGGTAAGACATGCAGGGAGTCGATGGATGTAGGAGGCTCAGGACCGTGCTTTGTGGCGTTCCTTGTGCGAGGCCTATGTTCAGCAGTGGACTTGTGAAGGGCTGTAAAGATGATGAATGATGATGTGGTTATAAACTTTATTTGGGCAGATATAAAGTATGTCCTGATTTTTGGAACCACTGAACCGTGTCCCTAAAGTATTATTGTCCTATTACTGTGAGAAAAAAATAACGACGTTCCTTTACACCTAAACTAAAATGACAAATTTTCTGTTTATTATTATTTAAAGAAAAATAATTATTTTAAAATCATTTTTCTAATAACGACTAAAAATTAAAAGCTGCGCTTGCCAACCTGCTTGCCAAGTGTGGCAACTATGGCAAATATTCTACTTATGAGGCAATCTGTACAGGCGGCATTTGTTCAGCAGTAAGCTGTAACGGTTACGGTTATTATTTTACTTCAGCCGTATTTGTAAGTGTAGAGTTTTAAAATATGAAAGCGACTTAGAACAACAATAAATAAGCAATAGATTAAGTTCTTCTTCGTCTCCATCATCAGCCCGTAGATGCCATGCATTCAAAGCTGAACATGGGCCGCCTCATATCTTTGAAACTGCTTCCCGTCACCGTTCTGGATATTTCTAATCTGTCGCAAGATAGTTACAGCACCTTTTATCAGAAGCCTGCTGTATGTTTCTAGTATTTTCTATAGTCACCTCTTACAGCACCCGAAGAACAAAATGGGTTGATGTATTCTCGTGCACCGCCATCAATGGGATATACGAGATACACTGCCATATATCGGAGGTCTCTCATAATTACCGTAAAAATAGTTTCATTATTATAAAATACACAATTGCAGGTGAAAATTCTAATTATTGATCTAGATAACAATTTCAAGAGTAAAATTTAAGGGTAAATAGACTAAAATTACTACATACATAAACGACCTACATAATATCATGTCAAACCCATTAGAATTTATTACTTATTAGTTCAACTCAAGCAATTAGTGAACTCAATAGATTATTGCGAATATTACATTGCAAGTATCACAATAATTGAGTGATATTAGGTTATTTTAATTCCGCTGTCAATGACAAAGATCTACTCGACTCGACTCTTCTAATTTCATTCGACTGTCTGTTTTATGAATCACAGAATCAAACCTAACTTCTTGTTTTAAGCAAACTCGTTAAAAATTCAGGAGCAAATTATACACATTGGCAATATAAATCTAAGAAAAGATAGGACGTATGTACATCCCATATGGGAGGGTAAAAACATTTTTCGTTTACATATCGAATGGAGTATCTCTGAATAAGTCTAATAATTAGGGCTGTTTTAGGATTATTACGAAGTGCTCGTTAAATGTGGATTAATTATGAAGGATATATATTGAAAATAAAATGCTGCTTTTATTGTTTCATCGAACTAATTTGTTCTATTTAATAAAAAAAATATTTAACAAAAAAAATGAGACTTAAATATCAACACTTGAAAATAGCCTGAATTAAGGAATAAGCTTTATCGCCATATTGAAAATGGGATGCAATATGGATTTTTTTAAATATTTTAAGCCAGTGCTCGACTATAGTTGAGCCAACTAGCAGCGATACGAAAGGTCATTTACCTTAAAAACGACTGTGGAGTTGACAATCTATTATCTATCTATTTCCATCTTGTGTATTTGTCGTAATGGCTCGTTTTCTCGGCAAAATAATGTCTGAGTCAAGATGGGTTCGTCAACATTAGGAGCGCGCTCGTGGTGATACAAGTTATTTGTTAAAATTATTGTTATTTTTGTTGTTTATTTAATTATTGTTATTTTGTTTTATTGACAATTGTTTTTTATTAAGATTGGTTAATGATGGAGCAACAACCAAGTAAGTCGGGAGATAAATCAAAAGATTTTACTTCTCCGAACAAGAAACGTCCAAAGGTATGTATAGGAATAGGATATATATGAATGTTGTTTAGTAGTTTTAATTAAAACTCCTTGGTTTGGAGTGTACCTTAAAGTTATCTTAAAGTTATTTAAAAAACAGCAACTGTAATAAGAAAACTCTTCCTAATTTATTAAAGATGCATGTACGTAAAGTATGTATATCATTTTAATTTAATTTTTAATTTTAGGTGACTAGTTTTACTGTGAATGAAAAAATATTGTTATTAATACCTACAAATATGTTAATGAAACTTGGCCTAAGACTTCTCCCTTAACATTTTGAATTAAACCCCATTGAGTTGATTTGGGCTGATGTAAAGGGGGATGTAGCTAGACACAATAATACGCTTAAATTTGAAAAAGTTAAGGCATTATTAAGTGACAGTATGGCGAAAGTCACGCCTGATCGGTGGAAAAAATGTGTGGAGCATGTTTAAAAAGAAGAAGATACGTTTTTTAAACATGATTTTATTGTAGATGAGGTGACGGATAAATTTATTATACGTGTTACATACTCTGATTTTGACTCTACAGACACAGAAGAATCGGCGTCGTTCGGAAGAAGAACTGAATAAACAATGATTTCCTCAAAAAAATATTTTTATCCTCATTTCCATAAACATAATATAACATAGGCATCATCAGTCCTGTATCCCCTAAGGGATAGGCAGAGATATTAGCACCCACATTTTGCCTGATATATTTAAGTCCCTATGTAATAGAGGGCAAGCCTGTTACTATACACCGGCTACACAGTTGTTAGGCAAGCGATATTCAGAAAAAATATTATTATTCTCGTTATTTAATTTAAACCTTCATTATATAATAGTTCAAATTATAAGAAAATTTATAAAAAGTCTGTTTTTTAAATTGCTAGATTTTTTTTTTAAACTATATTGTCTACTTAAATATATAATCTTACTATCAAAAAGTTACGCACCCCTGCTATTCCTAATAACCTTGCAATGGTTTTGTTTACATTTGGTATCGCTTCTCGTTGGCAAAAGTATAGGTTTAGTAAACTATTAAGTAATCTGTGGTATCCCACCAGATAGCAAGTGCTGATGTAGTCAAATTACTCACTCACGTCACTATTAAGTAATCTGTGGTCAAGTCACTATTAAGTAATCTGTGGTATCCCACCAGATAGCAAGTGCTGATGTAGTCAAAGATGCTGTGACGCCTCATAATTATTATTAATAAATAATAATTAAATTCATTATAAAAACCTCTCAACCATTTATGTTAATACCGTATCCTTTGTAGTCCAGTAGCTTGAGGATGTCTTCCAATGCAGCAGTAAAGTTTCGGGAATATAACATACGTATATGTATGTAAAGGTATTAAAACAAAATATACAACTCAAAGTAAACAATACTAGAGAAAAGGAATAAACAAGAAACTTTCCTTCCTGGTTAACCTTATCGCTACCAACTGTTAGTCTGAAACTTTCCTCGTTTAAATGATACGATACTCTGATTATGCAGCATTATACAACTGTCTAACAAAATACATCTCCTTTTAATACAACTTTATAATTTGTGTAATAATTTGCCTACATAAGAAATAAATAAAAATATTTAAACACTGAATAATATTATAGAAATTGAAGTGGAATTATTTTATTCTACATATATTGTAAATAATACTATTTAAAAGTCATTCCTATGTTTAATTTACCACTGGTTCGGAAAATACCTCTATTTAAGGACGGCTCCGTGGCGCAGTGACTTAGCAATGAGTTGTTGCGCTGGGGGCCGCGAGTTCAAATCCCGCAAGTAACAAGAATTTGTATTGTCTACAAATAATTGTACCGGGTCTGGATGTTTGTCCTCGCGCAATCTACGTTTGTAAACTGCCTCCACGATACAGGAAAAAAGTAGTGTGGGGAAGTTTTAAAAAAATAAACTAGCAAGAAATCAAGCGGGACAATGTTTTTAAAATGTAAAGTTTTTTAGAACCGTTGTGATTTGGAATGACATTAAAAAGAGACAAGTATATACTTCCATAGGATTTAGCTAGCGCGAGAATAAGATAGAATATAGTATACAGTGTTTCTTATTATATATGGAGATAATGCGTGTGATTTATGAGCACTAAGCATTAAGGACAAAATTTAAAATATTTAAGTACTTACCTCGTTGAAAATATAAACTTGGAGTCTGTATGATATGTAAAATATTTTTAATAATTTGAATCTTGGTAACAATATAATAATTAAGAAATTCTACAATTATTCTACTATGAAACTATGTATTTGTCTTATTCTCTCTAAATTTAGATTTCTTACTTCTACCACGCGTGAGCTGCTCATATGTTTTTAAATTATCAGTCACGAATTAAGCTATGATACATATTTCACATCATAAGACATGGGTGGTCTACAGTTATTCTCTGATTTATAATCTTCGAACCAGAATCCTCCCTAAGACAGAATAACTCCGGTTCCTTTTGAGTAATATGTTTCAATCTTGTTAAATAAAAGTCAACAATTGCTCACTAAATCTTAAAATAGGAATCACACCTCAAAAACGGACAGTAATGGCGTTTTTGGGGGGAGGCTGCTAGCTTGAATTCAATCTACGTTTCTCTTAAAAAGAAGGGCTATATCTCCTAAAGTTTTAAGTCACTAATTGTCACCAATTCCTCTTGATCTTGACATACTGTTGGGAAGGATTCCAGCTTGAAGGACACCAATTATTGTACATTTTCTAGAAGTTGGTTGTAAAAGCGTAAAGATTTCTACCTTATTATTGCCTAAAATTAAAAACATAATATGATATGAGGAAAATAATTAACCTGACATAAAAAAGCCTGTAATTTAATCAGAAAATTGTATTATTACATCAACAAAATATAAATTGGGTTATCCTTACAGCTTCGATCAACAATATTGTTGATCGAAGCCTTACAGTGTATCAAATATAGAGGGAAAAATTAATTGAGTTACGTTGATTAATATCGTCAAATAAATCCTTGTGCGGTATAAACCTCTCGGAAGTTAGTTATTCGTAGGATTGCCAGAATTAACACGCTTGACTTGTTAACTGGCGATTAAAATACACTAACAAATTCTATGTTCATAAAACAAAAGCTCTGCCACAAATTACTTCGCATGCGGTGAAGAACAAAATGTATATTCACAGTTTTGTTACCCTCAAGTTATAATTCACTAATAGTAAAATAATTTATTATGTGGTTGGATTCTTTTTCTGCTGAGGAGTCCATCTGGGTAAGTAGATAAATAACAACTAATAAACTAACAAATAACAGCCGTGTTTCTTGTCTGAATAACGAGTACGAGTATAGAGAGCCAACATTAGTCCTCATATTTAGTCCTCAGAAGTGACAACGCACCTAGTAGTATTATTACATTACACTAAGTAATTTCTTTAATTTACATTACGTGTATTAGCCACTTACCGTCAGGTGCACTGTAGGTTCTGTGTTGCTTTAAATAACCAACGGCTGGTTCAAATTTATTAAAAAAGATTGTTATGCGGTGGGGTTAATAAAATAAACAGTAGACTGTATTTTGACGCGCAGTGCGAGCGGCGAGATGAATTTAATATATTTGCGATATAGCGTTATTGTAAATGTCTCTATACTTAATAATATTTTAGTATAGTTTAATATCTAAACTACACAAAAGTGACGGCGCGAGATAGAAGCGGTTGCTTATGTGAGTCATATGCAAGCTCCGATAATATACAAGAGTGCGCATGCTAAATAGCATAAAGAAGGGTAGATAGAAAACCCGGAAATATAATCTTATTGGATAAAAAAACCAGCTAAGTGCTAGCCGGACTCGCGCACCGAGGGTTCCGTACAAATCCGTAGGTATATAAGTTTAAAATTATTAAAAATATTTTTATTACATGATGTAACAAAAAATTTATGCTTTTCGCAATTTTTCCTTTATCTGTGCTATAATTCGTTGCTTCATACTTAATTTTAAGATTCTGAGTTTACGGGAAGTACTCTGTAGGTTTTGATTCCCTTGCGAATGTCGAAAATTTGCGGCATAAACGGCTGTATGTTTTGATTGCGTTGGCTTAGAAGTTTGATTTTTTCACAGTTCCAAGGGACAGTAGACTTAGTTATTTGATATGAATTTCAGCTTGATACCTCCACGCGTTCCTGAGAAAAAGGGTCTTGACAGACAGACAGACGGACAACAAAGTGATCCTATAAGGTTTCCCTTTTTTCCTTTTGAGGTACGGAACCCTAAAAATGAACTAATTACATAGGCATTATGGATGCCTCGTTCAATCTTTCTACATGACCAAACCAACCAAGCATTCCTTTTTTAATCCTGGTCAAAACGTTATCTTACAAACCACACTTTTCTCTTATTATACTATTTCACACCCTGTCATTCAGATTCCACCCTAGCATACTCTTTATGACCGCATTTCTACAGCATTTATTCTACTCTCATGCTTCTTCTGCCAGAACCAACTTTCACTACCATACAATAAAGTAGGGAGTAACACAGCACTATGAATTGCCATACATGCCTTATTTGACACATTCTGACTCCTCATAATGGCGTGTAAAGCCCCATTCACTCTATTTCTTGCGTTCACTCGTCGTCCTATATCCTTATCATATCTACCATCCCTGCTAAATAAACATCCCAAATATATAAACTCATCCGCTAGCTCAATCAAATCCCCTTCTATTCTTATTTCACATAACGTTTTACTTTCTTCTCTTTCAAAAACCATCACTTTTGTCTTACAAGCGTTCACTTTTATACCCCTTTCTTTTAAATACCATCTCATTAAAGTAACCATCATTTGCAACCGACCGCCGACGATGCAAATATAACTTGATCATCGGCGTACAAAAGGCATTTACGGTTAACTAACTCATTCTCTACCCAAAGTTTACAAACAACTGTCTATAAATAGTTTAAACAGTATTATTTGCTGATGACTTCTTTAAAAAATATGACGAATTTAAATGGCACTAAAACGAAATGTATGAAATTCATGACTTCTCTCTTTGAAATTCATGACTCTTTCGTAGCATCACACTAGACGCGAAGCTTCAATGGAGCCCCCATATATCAACACAAGCAAGCTGAAAGATTAGAAATCTTACCAGTGTTGAAGCAGCTAGACTAGTATATATATATATATATATATATATATATATATATATATATATATATATATATATATATATATACTAGTGCACTCGGCAGTAAATAAATATATATAAGAGTATAATTGAATAAAACTCGTTTTACGGATTTTATCGCGTTTTATTAACTCATTTTATATTCACAAACTTTCAACACCCATGGTCACGGGGAGAATGAGGTGTTCGACGTCCTAACATCACAGTTAACTACGACTACCTTCAGTTATACAAGTAATCATTATAATTATACTAGCGATCCGCCTCCACTCAGTATGGGTGATTCCTCAATCTCTAACACAGCGCCACCTACCTGGTACGATTGTGAATCTGAACCATTCTGGAATGAATTTTATTATACACACAAAATTGTATGAAAATCAGAGCAGTCGTTTAGAAGGAGTTTAGTCACATATACACGGACGGAAGAATTATATATATTTATAAAGATTATTTTGCTGTCGAAATATAAACTTTGTGCCGTATTAGGACGTCGAACACCTCATTCTCCCCGTGACCATGGGTGTTGAAAGTTTGTGAATATAAAATGAGTTAATAAAACGCGATAAAATCCGTAAAACGAGTTTTATTCAATTATACTCTTATATATATTTATTTACTGCCGAGTACACACACAACCACACACTCATATATATATATATATATATATATATATATATATATATATATATATATATATATATATATATACTAGTCTAGCTGCTTCAACACTGGTAAGATTTCTAATCTTTCAGCTTGCTTGTGTTGATATATGGGGGCTCCATTGAAGCTTCGCGTCTAGTGTGATGCTACGAAAGAATCATGAATTTCAAAGAGAGAAGTCATGAATTTCATACATTTCGTTTTAGTGCCATTTAAATTCGTCATATTTTTTAAAGAAGTCATCAGCAAATAATACTGTTTAACCTATTTATAGACAGTTGTTTGTAAACTTTGGGTAGAGAATGAGTTAGTTAACCGTAAATGCCTTTTGTACGCCGATGATCAAGTTATATTTGCATCGTCGGCGGTCGGTTGCAAATGATGGTTACTTTAATGAGATGGTATTTAAAAGAAAGGGGTATAAAAGTGAACGCTTGTAAGACAAAAGTGATGGTTTTTGAAAGAGAAGAAAGTAAAACGTTATGTGAAATAAGAATAGAAGGGGATTTGATTGAGCTAGCGGATGAGTTTATATATTTGGGATGTTTATTTAGCAGGGATGGTAGATATGATAAGGATATAGGACGACGAGTGAACGCAAGAAATAGAGTGAATGGGGCTTTACACGCCATTATGAGGAGTCAGAATGTGTCAAATAAGGCATGTATGGCAATTCATAGTGCTGTGTTACTCCCTACTTTAATGTATGGTAGTGAAAGTTGGTTCTGGCAGAAGAAGCATGAGAGTAGAATAAATGCTGTAGAAATGCGGTCATAAAGAGTATGCTAGGGTGGAATCTGAATGACAGGGTGTGAAATAGTATAATAAGAGAAAAGTGTGGTTTGTAAGATAACGTTTTGACCAGGATTAAAAAAGGAATGCTTGGTTGGTTTGGTCATGTAGAAAGAATGAACGAGGCATCCATAATGCCTATGTAATTAGTTCATTTTTAGGGTTCCGTACCTCAAAAGGAAAAAAGGGAAACCTTATAGGATCACTTTGTTGTCCGTCTGTCTGTCTGTCAAGACCCTTTTTCTCAGGAACGCGTGGAGGTATCAAGCTGAAATTCATATCAAATAACTAAGTCTACTGTCCCTTGGAACTGTGAAAAAATCAAACTTCTAAGCCAACGCAATCAAAACATACAGCCGTTTATGCCGCAAATTTTCGACATTCGCAAGGGAATCAAAACCTACAGAGTACTTCCCGTAAACTCAGAATCTTAAAATTAAGTATGAAGCAACGAATTATAGCACAGATAAAGGAAAAATTGCGAAAAGCATAAATTTTTTGTTACATCATGTAATAAAAATATTTTTAATAATTTTAAACTTATATACCTACGGATTTGTACGGAACCCTCGGTGCGCGAGTCCGGCTAGCACTTAGCTGGTTTTTTATCCAATAAGATTATATTTCCGGGTTTTCTATCTACCCTTCTTTATGCTATTTAGCATGCGCACTCTTGTATATTATCGGAGCTTGCATATGACTCACATAAGCAACCGCTTCTAAAATATTATTAAGTATAGAGACATTTACAATAACGCTATATCGCAAATATATTAAATTCATCTCGCCGCTCGCACTGCGCGTCAAAATACAGTCTACTGTTTATTTTATTAACCCCACCGCATAACAATCTTTTTTAATAAATTTGAACCAGCAGTTGGTTATTTAAAGCAACACAGAACCTACAGTGCACCTGACGGTAAGTGGCTAATACACGTAATGTAAATTAAAGAAATTACTTAGTGTAATGTAATAATACTACTAGGTGCGTTGTCACTTCTGAGGACTAAATATGAGGACTAATGTTGGCTCTCTATACTCGTACTCGTTATTCAGACAAGAAACACGGCTGTTATTTGTTAGTTTATTAGTTGTTATTTATCTACTTACCCAGATGGACTCCTCAGCAGAAAAAGAATCCAACCACATAATAAATTATTTTACAATTAGTGAATTATAACTTGAGGGTAACAAAACTGTGAATATACATTTTGTTCTTCACCGCATGCGAAGTAATTTGTGGCAGAGCTTTTGTTTTATGAATATAGAATGTGTTAGTGTATTTTAATCGCCAGTTAACAAGTCAAGCGTATTAATTCTGTCAATCCTACGAATAACTAACTTCCGAGAGGTTTATACCGCACAAAGATTTATTTGACGATATTAATTAACAAAACTCAGTAAATTTTTGCCTCTATATTTGATACGCTGTAAGGCTTCGATCAACAACATTGTTGATCGAAGCTGTAAGGATAACCCAATTTATATTTTGTTGATGTAATAATACAATTTTCTGATTAAAATACAGGCTTTTTTATGTCAGGTTAATTATTTTCCTCATATCATATTATGTTTTTAATTTTAGGCATTAATAAGGTAGAAATCTTTACGCTTTTACAACCAACTTCTAGAAAATGTACAATAATTGGTGTCCTTCAAGCTGGAACCCTTCCCAACGGTATGTCAAGATCAAGAGGAATTGGTGACAATTAGTGACTTAAAACTTTAGGAGATATAGCCCTTCTTTTTAAGAGAAACGTAGATTGAATTCAAGCTAGCAGCCTCCCCCCAAAAACGCCATTACTGTCCGTTTTTGAGGTGTGATTCCTATTTTAAGATTTAGTGAGCAATTGTTGACTTTTATTTAACAAGATTGAAACATATTACTCAAAATGCGGTATCGAAATGGAGTCAACTGAACCATCTTCCTCTTAATGTGACTAAATGCAAGGTTATCACTTTTGCATTAAAACAGAATCCTGTTATTATTAATTATAACTTATACGACGCGCCTTTGGTAAGAGTATATGACATACGTGACTTAGGTTTAATATTAGATAGTAAATTGAGTTTTCACAATCATATGACATCCATATGCAAGTTAGCTAGTAAGACTTTGGGTTTTGTGATGAGGACTGCAGCTGACTTTGATGATATAAGGGTGGCTAAAACTTTGTACAATGCGTATGTTCGTAGTAAGCTAGAGTATGCATCTGTGGTCTGGAATCCTTACGAGAAAAAGTATACTCTCTTGTTAGAGAGGATACAACGTAAATTTGCTCGTTGGCTTTATAAGAAAATTCATGGGTACTACCCTTATTTGTATCCTTCTTTATTCGTCTTGGGTATGGTTGATTTTGAAACCCTAATGTTTAGGAGGGTGATGTCAACTATTAGGCACTATCTTTCTATAATTCACCACAAGTTGGATTGCCAGTCGGTTATGGAGAGAATCGGTTTGTTGGTGCCCAGGTACCTGCATAGAGGTAATGGAGGAACGGTGGCTCCGCGCCGTAGGGCGCGTCTTCTAGATAGACCAGTTACGCGTACCAAACGTGCTGCTTTTGCACCAACAAATCGTGCATTAATACTTATAGGGGACATACTCACTCAGCACGATGA
Organism: Parnassius mnemosyne; assembly: GCA_963668995.1. NCBI lineage: Eukaryota > Metazoa > Arthropoda > Insecta > Lepidoptera > Papilionidae > Parnassius > Parnassius mnemosyne. The sequence continues at coordinate 11,758,531 of CAVLGL010000035.1, read as the reverse complement.
AATTGACCTATTTGCAGACAGTATAACACGTCTGCTGACTCTTTTTTATAAAATCATTGATGATATGACAATTAATAATTGGACAATTTAATTTCGTTGACTATGTACTATTTATACTTTATATTTAAGATGTAATTTTAATTATGGGCATATTAAGATTGTTATTAGTTTTTATTGACATTGCATTATAAATTGATATGACAAAATGTTTAATTATTAATACTTTATGGTTTTAATTGGCTTTATTACCATTTTAATTTCTGACACGGGCTGCCAAAAGCTTCGAGATTTTATATTACTATTATTTTATAATTAATTAATTTATGATTATTAATTTTTGTTGTAATGGATGGATACTATTTCTGAAAAAATTTTTTGCATGTAAAATTTAACCTTGTGCGCGTGTTGGATTTTCTGTAAGCCACAAGTTTATGAATTAAATAAATAAATAAATAAATAAATAAATAAATAAATAAAAGGAACCGGAGTTATTCTGTCTTAGGGAGGATTCTGGTTCGAAGATTATAAATCAGAGAATAACTGTAGACCACCCATGTCCTATGATGTGAAATCTGTATCATAGCTTAATTCGTGACTGATAATTTAAAAACATTGAGCAGCTCACGCGTGGTAGAAGTAAAAAATCTAAATTTAGAGAGAATTAGACAAATACATAGATTCATAGTAGAACAATTGTAGAATTTCTTAATTATTATATTGTTACCAAGATTCAAAGTTATTAAAAATATTTTACATAATATCATACAGACTCCAAGTTTATATTTTCAACGAGGTAAGTACTTATATATTTTAAATTTCGTCCTTAATGCTTAGTGCTCATAAATCACACGCATTATCTCCATATATAATAAGAAACACTGTATACTATATTCTATCTCATTCTCGCGCAGGCTAAATCCTATAGAAGTATATACTTGTCACTTTTTAATGTCATTTCAAATCACAACAATTCTAAAAAAGTTTACATTTTAAAAACATTTTCCCGCTTGATTTCTCGCTAGTTTTAGTGTATCGTGGAGGCAGTTTACAAACGTAGATTGCGCGAGGACAAACATCCAGACCCGGTACAATTATTTGTAGACAATACAAATACATGTTCCGTGCGGGATTTGAACTCGTGGCCCCCAGCGCAACAACTCATTGCTAAGTCACTGCGCCACGGAGCCGTCCTTGAATAGAGGTATTTTCCGAACCAGTGGTAAATTAAACATAAGAATGATTTTTAAATAGTATTATTTACAATATATGTAGAATAAAATAATTCCACTTCAATTTGTATAATATTATTCAGTGTTTAAATATTTTTATTTATTTCTTATGTAGGCAAATTATTACACAAATTATAAAGTTGTATTAAAAGGAGATGTATTTTGTTAGACAGTTGTATAATGCTGCATAATCAGCGTATCGTATCACTTAAACGAGGAAAGTTTCAGACTAACAGTTGGTAGCGATAAGGTTAACCAGGAAGGAAAGTTTCTTGTTTATTCCTTTTCCCTAGTATTGTTTACTTTGAGTTGTGTGTTTTGTTTTAATACCTTTACATACATATACGTATGTTATATTCCCGAAACTTTACTGCTGCATTGGAAGACGTTTTAAAGCTACTGGACTAGAAAGGATACGGTATTAACATAAATGGCGAGAGCATTACTCACCTTCGATGATATAGTCCTTATGGCAGAATCGCTGGAGGACCTAAGCGCTATGCTAAATGACCTCAATAGTGCCTCCCAACGGATAGGTCTTAGGACTAAACAAAGATCATGTGTAACGTCCATGTCACACCTATGCCTACTTGTTGGGAGCACTAAGCTCGAAGTAGTTGACGAGTATGTTTACCTGTGACAAATAGTCCGACTAGATAAGTCCAACTTCGACCGAGAGGTCAATCGACGGTTTCAACCCGGCTGGATAGCGTTCGGGAAATTACGACACATCATCTCGTCAGGTATACCTCAAAACCTGAAAACGAGATTGTACAACCAGTGCATGTTGCCAGTGATGACGTGTTCCTTCATTGTCGTATGAGGAAACTCAAGGTTGCTCAGCGAGTTATGGAGAAGACTATGCTCGGGGTTTTTCTGCGTGATATACTTAGAAATGAGGATATCCACAATAGAACCAGAGTGACCGACATAGCCCAACGGATTTGTAAGCTAAAGTGGTAATGGGCCGGCCATATAGCTCGAAAAACCGACAACCGATGGGGAAAAAGGTTCTCGAGTGACAGGCTCAAACCGTTAGGTGAAATGAAGGGCGACCCCCCACTAGATGGAGTGATGACCTGGTAGAACATACAGGAAGTCGATGGATGCAGATGGCACAGGACCACGATTTCTGCCTTGGGGGAGGCCTATGTTCAGCAGTGGACTGGTGAAGGATTGTAATGATGATGATAATTAAGACATATACGTATATTACATCCGGAAATTAAGAAAAAAAAATATTTTCTGTTAAAGGTCAAAATATGAAGAGAGGAATCACGAGATATTGAGTTGCATATAGCAAATAAAAATTTCATAAACTTAGTCAGCCTTATTAAAAAAAGATCTTTATTAATTAGTCTCAGGTTTAACAATCAGGTACAACAATCTTTTACACGAAAAAAGTATTTTTTTTTTATAGGAATAGGGTGACAAACGAGCACACAGTCCACCTGATGGTAAGTGGTTGCCGTGACTCATTGACATCTACATTTATCCTCGTTTGCGAATCAAAATGCAGATGCGTTGTCACCCGTGAGGACTAAGATGGAATGCCTCATTTCAAGTAAAAAGGGTCTCCGGTTCTCTACACTCACCACGCGAAACACAGCAGCGTTAAGCTGCTATTTTACGCTGGTATTCTGTGAGAGCCTGATGCTTTCCCGGTCGAGTCGACCCATTCTTGCTACAACTACACTACTAATATAGCTGCAGCATGGCTCTACCACGTATAAATATATATGCAGCTTTTCTCAAAATATTCTATAAGTAGTAGGCACTTAAAATTTCTATTAAAATTTTCAATGGCCTGGCGGAGATTGAACACGCTTTGCTCAGGCACTGTGAAATTTACGGCGAGCAATTAACCCCTGAGCTACCACGGTTCAAACAAAAATGAATACTTTAATTTAAATTGAAAACTTTTCTTTATTACACGTTTAAATTTCAATGTCTTTGGTATCTTTGGTGAAATAGAACTGACACTGAAACTTTTATTAATATCAGTCTTAATAAAAGGAGTACCCTTTAAGGAATACCCTTTAAGTATTAAGCGGTGGTTGATTTTACTTCATTCCATTTCACATTTGAATTGGAATTGAATTTAGTTTCTCTATTGGCAGCGTTGCACCGGACGTGAGAAACTAATGAACGGAGATATTTTCTACTCTCATAGTCTATCTTGCTTCGTTTTTCCCGTTAAAGTTGCTATGCATCCTATTATTTGTTGTTTGCGGTGTCTTGGGAATGAATCTGCGATATGATCGCGGTATAAATAAATCCACCACAATATATCGGGACATTAGTGCCACAAGATGCAAATATGGGAAGTGAAAGAACGATTTGATGATTATGAAATTGTTCTGGTATTTCCTCATCAAATTATTCTGGCACATCCTATATTGTACCACCATTCTCTATTAACGTATTAAGAATTTTTTTCACGTAAATGAAATAGAAAAATAAAGTCTTCAAATAAAAAATAATCAAACTACCAAAACGTCGCGATCTCTAACGAGTGTAGTTGAAAATACGTGCAATCTTTAATTTTACTTTGCTCTGACTATTGCGCCTAAATATATGTGTCGCAACGTTTTCAGAGTTCACAACTTATAGGTGATTCTTATTTTATTGTGTTTAATTATTTTTTCACGTTTCATCATCATCATTATCATCATCATTACAGCCCTTCACAAGTCCACTGCTGAACATTGCCCCCCCCAAGGAATGCTACAGAGCACGGTCCTGAGCCATGTTTATTTTCAATAATTATTCATTTGAAAAATAAATCCGTAATACAATTTTCTTAGTTTTGTTTATAGTTGCAATATTAAAAATTTAGGTCCCTTTGTTTGTATCATGAGTACAGTATTAGTTCAAAACATGCCAATGAATTTACTCTTAAATATATTTTTGCCGTTTTCGGCTACGCGCGAGCGAAAGCGAAAATAATAGGACTTTGTTAAGGTAAGTCAGTGAGCTTTTACCATCTTTGGCTGCATCACCACTTACTATCAGTTGGATATTTTTATAGAATTATCGTGACAAACGAGCACACAGTTCACCTGATGGTAAGTGGATGCTGTGGCCCATAGACATCTACATTTATCCTCGATTAAGAATCAAAACGCAGATGCGTTGTCAACCTGAGGACTAAGATGGAGTGCCTCGTTTCTAGTAAAAAGGGTCTCCGGTTCTCTACACTTCTCATACGAAACATAGCAGCATCAAGCTGCTATTTTACGCTGGTATTCTGTGAGAGCGGTGTCCCACCCCGGTCGAGCCGGCCCATTCGTGCTACAATCATAAAATAGCTACAGCATGGCTCTACCACGTAAGGGGTTAGTAGTCAAGCACTGCCTTATAACATTAAAAGAAACTTCTCAAACTCTCGCAAAGTTTCTCCATCTAGAACAGGTATGATGCAGGTAGTGTGGTGACGTTTGTGTACGTCTTCACACCGTTGGTACTGTCCACCTTGCTTACGCTTTTAGAATGAGAGTTCCGAGTGGATTCTACCTTTGGCAATCTAATACTGTTGATACTTATGATGTGGCTACATAATCTTACTTAGTAAGTTCTTCATCAGTGACTCAATCCTCGGTATCCCGACGCGATGAAAGATTTCAATTTCAGTTACGATCTTGCCACTTTATGTGCTCATATGAATCGCCCTCAGACATCTCAGATGAAAAGCGCCGGGTTTTTGATATCTGCATTTTAGTAGCAGCAGGTTTCAACGCCATAAAGCAAAATTTATATTATAATGGCTTAATGTAGCTATTCATTCAATTATTCATAACAGCCCAACAAAAGTCCACTACTAAAATTAGATCTTCCCCATAGGCTGCCTCATATGAGGGACATTTGCCGCTGTTGCCACACTTGGCAGGAGGGTTTGCAACTGCATTTTTTTATTATTTTGAGTTATTATCATGATGTTCATGTTTCATGTGTTGTATCATCTTACGATATTCAAGGTACGACATGTGGTAGTGGATTCTTTTACACTGCCACCAAGGCTGTTGTCACCTCTTCTCGTTTTATTTTATTTATGTATCTAGTTTTGCCAATGTAAAGAAAAAATATAATAATAATTCAAAGTACAACAATTAATGAAATAAACTATTTCTTTTTTACACTAAGCTGTCAAAAAATATTTACGGCGTTTTCTATGAGATTTGCGTGCTATTAAACTTTAAATCAGTTTTAACAGAGTCTGCAAAGAGCAATGGCAGAAAAATAGTTGACAAAAATTATAGCGTCTAGAAATAAGTTATATATAAAATGAGTTTTATTATTTTTCTATGATTTTTCAAATAAAAATGTATTTTAATTAAAGTCACAGAAAAAAACAAACATTTTTGGGAATATCAAATGACTGAAATCATTTTACTCTATTTAAATGTTGCCATTTAGTATATTCCTACTATTTTCGTATACACTTCGTAACACTATCAACACAACACACAAAATATTTTTATATTAAGTTATTATTAGTAATAACTGTACTATCAGTAATAACAAAAATAAAAGTAATATGGCTGAGAATAAGTCTCTTACAAAGAATTTCCTACAATAATACATTATCTCAATCATAGTACTATGTAACAATTCCATTTAATATTATGCCAACACTAGCTAAAATAAAATGTCATTGTTTTTTTTACTGGCTTTACGGCTCTGGGTTCTAGCCCTTCTGAGAATATCACTATGGTACAAAAGCCCTGGAGCCATGCCAGAAATATATATTTATAGTATGCTAATATATAATGGAGATACAATAATCTAAAAACTCTCAATTATGTATTATGTATTAAGCTAACATCAAACAACCACAGGAAGCATGCATGACTTTTCCAAGTGACATAGGACGTAACCTAAAAATGTTCAAATGTAAATATCTTTTTTTTGACGCCTTCTCAGTACAAAATTCTTTGACAAAGTTATTAAGGGACTGACGCTTAACATTTTAAGATATTTTTGGTATATAGACGCTACCATTTCTTCTCAACTAATTTTATGTATGAAAGTCTGCCATTGCTCTTTGTAATTAAATATGCATGAACTTGACGTTCAATTAATTAACTTCAATATTTGGGTTGCGTTTCGTTGTACTAGTGCTCATTTGAATAAACTTTAAAACCCATTTTAATTAATTTAATTTAAATTTCGGAGAAGCGTTTAATTCCGTCGAAATTTGGGTGATCCTACAGTCCCTTCAGCGGTGCCAAGTTGACTGTCGATACATCAAAGTGCTGAAGTGTTTGTACAGTAGGGCTACGATGGCTATCCGAGTACAGAATTAACTGCAGAGAGGTGTAAAACAGGGTGAAGTTATATCCCTGAAATTGTTCACCGCTGTATTGGAAGATGTTTTCAACGTACTGGACTGGAAAGGAAACGGTATTAACATCAATGGCGAGTACATCACTTACCTTCGATTTGCCTACGATATAGTCCATATGGATGATTCGCTGTAGGACCTAAGCAATATGTTCAATGACCTAAATAGTGTCTCCCAACAGATAGGTCTTAAGATAAATATGGACAAAATAAAGATTATGTTTAATGTTCATATCACACCTATGCCGGTAGTTGTTGGGTGCACTACGCTTGAAGTTGTTGACGAGTATGTTAACCTGGGACAAATAGTCCGACTAGGTAAGTCCAACTTCGACCGCGAGTTCAATCGACGAAATTCAACTCGGGTAGGCAGCGTTCAGGAAATTACAACACATCTTTTCTTCAGGTAAACATCAAAACCTGAAAACGAGATTGTACAACCAGTGCGTGTTGCCAGTGATGAGTTATGGATCTAAGACGTGGTCCTTCACTGCTGGCCGTATGAGGACGCTGATGGTCGCACAGCGAGCTATGGAGAGGGCTATGCTCGGGGTTTCTCTGCGTGATAAACTTAGAATGAGATAGATGGAGTGACGACCTGCAGGGCTAGCATAAGCAGGAGACAATTTTATCCCCGGAGAAAGGAGAAAATGTTTATACCCTCGGTTAGTTTTATCTACCCTTCGAGTATGTGCACACCGGTGGATATAATATCCACAGTAGATAAAATGGGAGAAAGCCTTGGACTTAGATCTGGGGGCATGGCAGTGTCCCCGCCAAGTCGAGCAAAAAAGCGGCACGGCCTAACTTCCTTTTCTCGAAGCAATTCAGGCCATTTTTGACTCCCAATAACTTGGAGTCTGTATGATATGTAAAAGAAAATAATTTTGAATCTTGTAACAATATAATAATAAATAAATTCTACAATTGTTCTATTCTGAAACTATGTATTTGTCTTATTCTCTCTAAATTTAGATTTCTTACTTCTACCAAGTGTAAACTGCTCATATGTTCTTTAATTATCAGTCACGAATTAAGCTATAATACATATTTCACAGCATAAGACATGGGTGGTCTACAATTATTCTCTGATTTATAATCTTCGAACCAGAATGCTCCCTAAGACATAATAAATCCGGTTCCTTTTGAGTAATATGTTTCAATCTTGTTAAATAAAAATCACCAATTGCTCGCTAAATCTTAAAATAGGAATCACACCTCCCAATAACTACGAGAAATCTAAAATATTTTAAGCGGTATTTATTAGAAACGAGATGGACTACTAATTGATGATGAGATAGAAACTTGTTTATTATTTCCCGAAAGTTTGTAATAATTACTAAGTACAGTAAAGTACTTACGTCCATTTGAAAGTGTAATTCCGTTACGAATACATTCTTTATGCTTTATATTTTGTAATAAATTTCTTAGATATATATACTTCTAAAAAGGCGACGCGATGTAGTAATATAGGATGTAGGTCACGTTTCCTGGGAACAAGGAGACAATTTCTCTGTTGCGCTCATGTGTAGAAAAAACTGTGTACATGACAAATAATAAAAATTACGTAAAGAATTGTGTACGCACGATATATACGAACGAATGTGTCGGCTTAGCCGAGAAAGGCCTACGCTCGCACAGATGGTGTTCTGTTGCGTATTTTTTTATTTCAACTGCCTCGTTGGTCATGTGGTAGCAAACGTAACTGCTGACCATGAGGTCCCAGGTTCGAATCCCAGGTTGAGACAAAATTAGTTTTTGGTTTTTCTTTCAAGAAACTCTTAATAGCAGGGAGTCAAGAATTTTACCCCTATGCCGCGGAAAGCTTGTAAAACCGTTAGTCCTGCGCCTGGCCTCTGTTTGGTCGTGTCGGGCTTTTTTTATAGGATAAAGATGACAAGCGAGTACACAGTCCACCTTATGGTGAGTGGTTGCAGTGGCCCATAGACATTTACATCTATCCTCATTTGCAGATCAAAATGCAGATGCGTTGTCAACCGTGAAGACTAAGAAGGAATGCCTCTTTTCCAGTAAAAAGGGTCTCTGGTTCTCTACACTCACCATACGAAACAGAGCAGCATAAAGCTGCTATTTTACGCTGGTATTCTGTGTGAGCCTGTTCCTTCCCCGATCGAGCTGACCAATTCGTTATTAAACTATACAGTTAATATAGCTGCAGCATGACTCTACCACGTATATGCACGATCCATTGGACTATTAGACAGAGAATAGAGAGTGAACCTGTGTTTGCGCACACACTCGTGCATTAAAATTCTGTTCTGTACAGATGGCTAGTTTCCTTTGAGACTGGGTGCCGTGACCGAAATTCGGCCTGGAGCATATTATTATAGAAGGCCATTAGATAATTCTAGCATTTTTCATAGTCGCTTCTTAGGATTTAAATCTATTAATAAAATAATTAATAATAAATATAAAATAGGATTCCAAATTTCGTCTTATATAATAAGTAAAAGATTTACGAAAAATATAGCTGTAGCGAAAACTACCGTAGCATCTTATCTCAATGACTGATTATTGTCTTTTTTCCCTACATACATTTAACAAAGCCCTTTAGCTAGACAAATTGACGGAGCTGACTTTTGAGAAGTTTAGGCGTTTCAAATTGAAAAAAAATGTTTGTAGAATATTAGTGTTCTTTGAAGTAATACTTTTAGGCACGTAGGGGGTTCAACTTGTAGCTTTATGTGATTTTGGGATTAAATAGGTAAACCTTAATAGGTAGCCTCTAAATTGGAAAAGTGTGGTGGCGGTCTGAGAATATTCACTACTCCATATCGTCCGGTGGGTGTCCTAAGTCGCGGCAGAGGGGAACATGTAGAGAAACAAACAGCGGCTTCTTTCTAGTAACAATTAGAATATTAAAAGCTGCGGTTAGCTACCCACCTGCTAAGCGTGGCAACTAAAGCATGTACTTATTTTCCTTATCAAGAAATCTTTAGAGATGGACTTTGATAGACTGTAATGAATTAATGAATGAAAAAACCTCTAAACGCTTGATAAGTGAGCTTGAAATCACGGAAGTGTATTTTCTAACGCACGGTCATAAATACTCGCATTTATTATTTTAAAATGTTCTATATATATATATAATGTATATATATATATATATATATATATATATATATGGATGCTGTGGCCCATAGACATCTACATTTATCCTCGATTAAGAATCAAAACGCAGATGCGTTCTCACCCTGAGGACTAAGATGGAGTGCATCGTTTCTAGTAAAAAGGGTCTCCGGTTCTCTACACTTCTCATACGAAACATAGCAGCATCAAGCTGCTATTTTACGCTGGTATTCTGTGAGAGCGGTGTCCCACCCCGGTCGAGCCGGCCCATTCGTGCTACAATCATAAAATAGCTACAGCATGGCTCTACCACGTAAGGGGTTAGTAGTCAAGCACTGCCTTATAACATTAAAAGAAACTTCTCAAACTCTCGCAAAGTTTCTCCATCTAGAACAGGTATGATGCAGGTAGTGTGGTGACGTTTGTGTACGTCTTCACACCGTTGGTACTGTCCACCTTGCTTACGCTTTTAGAATGAGAGTTCCGAGTGGATTCTACCTTTGGCAATCTACTACTGTTTATACTTATGACGTGGCTACATAATCTTACTTAGTAAGTTCTTCATCAGTGACTCAATCCTCGGTATCCCGACGCGATGAAAGATTTCAATTTCAGTTACGATCTTGCCACTTTATGTGCTCATATGAATCGCCCTCAGACATCTCAGATGAAAAGCGCCGGGTTTTTGATATCTGCATTTTAGTAGCAGCAGGTTTCAACGCCATAAAGCAAAATTTATATTAAAATGGCTTAATGTAGCTATTCATTCAATTATTCATAACAGCCCAACAAAAGTCCACTACTAAAATTAGATCTTCCCCATAGGCTGCCTCATATGAGGGACATTTGCCGCTGTTGCCACACTTGGCAGGAGGGTTTGCAACTGCATTTTTTTTATTATTTTGAGTTATTATCATGATGTTCATGTTTCATGTGTTGTATCATCTTACGATATTCAAAGTACGACATGTGGTAGTGGATTCTTTTACACTGCCACCAAGGCTGTTGTCACCTCTTCTCGTTTTATTTTATTTATGTATCTAGTTTTGCCAATGTAAAGAAAAAATATAATAATAATTCAAAGTACAACAATTAATGAAATAAACTAATTCTTTTATTACACTAAGCTGTCAAAAAATATTTACGGCGTTTTCTATGAGATTTGCGTGCTATTAAACTTTAAATCAGTTTTAACAGAGTCTGCAAATTTGTAATTAAATATGCATGAACTTGACGTTCAATTAATTAACATCAATATTTGGGTTGCGTTTCGTTGTACTAGTGCTCATTTGAATAAACTTTAAAACCCATTTTAATTAATTTAATTTAAATTTCGGAGAAGCGTTTAATTCCGTCGAAATTTGGGTGATCCTACAGTCCCTTCAGCGGTGCCAAGTTGACTGTCGATACATCAAAGTGCTGAAGTGTTTGTACAGTAGGGCTACGATGGCTATCCGAGTACAGAATTAACTGCAGAGAGGTGTAAAACAGGGTGAAGTTATATCCCTGAAATTGTTCACCGCTGTATTGGAAGATGTTTTCAAATTGCTACTGGACTGGAAACGGTATTAACATCAATGGCGAGTACATCACTTACCTTCGATTTGCCTACGATATAGTCCATATGGATGATTCGCTGTAGGACCTAAGCAATATGTTCAATGACCTCAATAGTGTCTCCCAACAGATAGGTCTTAAGATAAATATGGACAAAATAAAGATTATGTTTAATGTTCATATCACACCTATGCCGGTAGTTGTTGGGTGCACTACGCTTGAAGTTGTTGACGAGTATGTTAACCTGGGACAAATAGTCCGACTAGGTAAGTCCAACTTCGACCCCGAGTTCAATCGACGAAATTCAACTCGGGTAGGCAGCGTTCGGGAAATTACAACACATCTTTTCTTCAGGTAAACATCAAAACCTGAAAACGAGATTGTACAACCAGTGCGTGTTGCCAGTGATGAGTTATGGATCTAAGACGTGGTCCTTCACTGCTGGCCGTATGAGGACGCTGATGGTCGCACAGCGAGCTATGGAGAGGGCTATGCTCGGGGTTTCTCTGCGTGATAAACTTAGAATGAGATAGATGGAGTGACGACCTGCAGGGCTAGCATAAGCAGGAGACAATTTTATCCCCGGAGAAAGGAGAAAATGTTTATACCCTCGGTTAGTTTTATCTACCCTTCGAGTATGTGCACACCGGTGGATATAATATCCACAGTAGATAAAATGGGAGAAAGCCTTGGACTTAGATCTGGGGGCATGGCAGTGTCCCCGCCAAGTCGAGCAAAAAAGCGGCACGGCCTAACTTCCTTTTCTCGAAGCAATTCAGGCCATTTTTGACTCCCAATAACTTGGAGTCTGTATGATATGTAAAAGAAAATAATTTTGAATCTTGTAACAATATAATAATAAATAAATACTACAATTGTTCTATTCTGAAACTATGTATTTGTCTTATTCTCTCTAAATTTAGATTTCTTACTTCTACCAAGTGTGAACTGCTCATATGTTTTTTAATTATCAGTCACGAATTAAGCTATAATACATATTTCACAGCATAAGACATGGGTGGTCTACAATTATTCTCTGATTTATAATCTTCGAACCAGAATCCTCCCTAAGACATAATAAATCCGGTTCCTTTTGAGTAATATGTTTCAATCTTGTTAAATAAAAATCACCAATTGCTCGCTAAATCTTAAAATAGGAATCACACCTCCCAATAACTACGAGAAATCTAAAATATTTTAAGCGGTATTTATTAGAAACGAGATGGACTACTAATTGATGATGAGATAGAAACTTGTATATTATTTCCCGAAAGTTTGTAATAATTACTAAGTACAGTAAAGTACCTACGTCCATTTGAAAGTGTAATTCCGTTACGAATACATTCTTTATGCTTTATATTTTGTAATAAATTTCTTAGATATAATATATACTTCTAAAAAGGCGACGCGATGTAGTAATATAGGATGTAGGTCACGTTTCCTGGGAACAAGGAGACAATTTCTCTGTTGCGCTCATGTGTAGAAAAAACTGTGTACATGACAAATAATAAAAATTACGTAAAGAATTGTGTACGCACGATATATACGAACGAATGTGTCGGCTTAGCCGAGAAAGGCCTACGCTCGCACAGATGGTGTTCTGTTGCGTATTTTTTTATTTCAACTGCCTCGTTGGTCATGTGGTAGCAAACGTAACTGCTGACCATGAGGTCCCAGGTTCGAATCCCAGGTTGAGACAAAATTAGTTTTTGGTTTTTCTTTCAAGAAACTCTTAATAGCAGGGAGTCAAGAATTTTACCCCTATGCCGCGGAAAGCTTGTAAAACCGTTAGTCCTGCGCCTGGCCTCTGTTTGGTCGTGTCGGGCTTTTTTTATAGGATAAAGATGACAAGCGAGTACACAGTCCACCTTATGGTGAGTGGTTGCAGTGGCCCATAGACATTTACATCTATCCTCATTTGCAGATCAGAATGCAGATGCGTTGTCAACCGTGAAGACTAAGAAGGAATGCCTCTTTTCCAGTAAAAAGGGTCTCTGGTTCTCTACACTCACCATACGAAACAGAGCAGCATAAAGCTGCTATTTTACGCTGTTATTCTGTGTGAGCCTGTTCCTTCCCCGGTCGAGCTGACCAATTCGTTATTAAACTATACAATTAATATAGCTGCAGCATGACTCTACCACGTATATGCACGATCCATTGGACTATTAGACAGAGAATAGAGAGTGAACCTGTGTTTGCGCACACACTCGTGCATTAAAATTCTGTTCTGTACAGATGGCTAGTTTCCTTTGAGACTGGGTGCCGTGACCGAAATTCGGCCTGGAGCATATTATTATAGAAGGCCATTAGATAATTCTAGCATTTTTCATAGTCGCTTCTTAGGATTTAAATCTATTAATAAAATAATTAATAATAAATATAAAATAGGATTCCAAATTTCGTCTTATATAATAAGTAAAAGATTTACGAAAAATATAGCTGTAGCGAAAACTACCGTAGCATCTTATCTCAATGACTGATTTTTCCCTACATACATTTAACAAAGCCCTTTAGCTAGACAAATTGACGGAGCTGACTTTTGAGAAGTTTAGGCGTTTCAAATTGAAAAAAAATGTTTGTAGAATATTAGTGTTTTTTGAAGTAATACTTTTAGGCACGTAGGGGGTTCAACTTGTAGCTTTATGTGATTTTGGGATTAAATAGGTAAACCTTAATAGGTAGCCTCTAAATTGGAAAAGTGTGGTGGCGGTCTGAGAATATTCACTACTCCATATCGTCCGGTGGGTGTCCTATGTCGCGGCAGAGGGGAACATGTAGAGAAACAAACAGCGGCTTCTTTCTAGTAACAATTAGAATATTAAAAGCTGCGGTTAGCTACCCACCTGCTAAGCGTGGCAACTAAAGCATGTACTTATTTTCCTTATCAAGAAATCTTTAGAGATGGACTTTGATAGACTGTAATGAATTAATGATTGAAAAAACCTCTAAACGCTTGATAAGTGAGCTTGAAACCACGGAAGTGTATTTTCTAACGCACGGTCATAAATACTCGCATTTATTATTTTAAAATGTTCTATATATATATAATTCTTCCGTCCGTGTATATGTGACTAAACTCCTTCTAAACGGCTGGACTGATTTTGATACAATTTTGTGTGTATAATTAAATTCATTCGAGAATGGTTCAGATTCACAATTGGACCAGGTAGGTGGCGCTATGTTCGAGATTGAGGAATCACCCATACTGAGTCGAGGCGGATCGCTAGTATAATTATAATGATTACTTGTATAACTGAAGGTAGTCGTTGTTAACTGTGATATTAGGACGTCGAACACCTCATTCTCCCCGTGACCATGGGTGTTGAAAGTTTGTGAATATAAAATGAGTTAATAAAACGCGATAAAATCCGTAAAACGAGTTTTATTCAATTATACTCTTATATATATTTATTTACTGCCGAGTGCACTAGTATATATATATATATATATATACTAGTCTATATACTAGTCTAGCTGCTTCAACACTGGTAAGATTTCTAATCTTTCAGCTTGCTTGTGTTGATATATGGGGGCTCCATTGAAGCTTCGCGTCTAGTGTGATGCTACGAAAGAGTCATGAATTTCAAAGAGAGAAGTCATGAATTTCATACATTTCGTTTTAGTGCCATTTAAATTCGTCATATTTTTTAAAGAAGTCATCAGCAAATAATACTGTTTAACCTATTTATAGACAGTTGTTTGTAAACTTTGGGTAGAGAATGAGTTAGTTAACCGTAAATGCCTTTTGTACGCCGATGATCAAGTTATATTTGCATCGTCGGCGGTCGGTTGCAAATGATGGTTACTTTAATGAGATGGTATTTAAAAGAAAGGGGTATAAAAGTGAACGCTTGTAAGACAAAAGTGATGGTTTTTGAAAGAGAAGAAAGTAAAACGTTATGTGAAATAAGAATAGAAGGGGATTTGATTGAGCTAGCGGATGAGTTTATATATTTGGGATGTTTATTTAGCAGGGATGGTAGATATGATAAGGATATAGGACGACGAGTGAACGCAAGAAATAGAGTGAATGGGGCTTTACACGCCATTATGAGGAGTCAGAATGTGTCAAATAAGGCATGTATGGCAATTCATAGTGCTGTGTTACTCCCTACTTTAATGTATGGTAGTGAAAGTTGGTTCTGGCAGAAGAAGCATGAGAGTAGAATAAATGCTGTAGAAATGCGGTCATAAAGAGTATGCTAGGGTGGAATCTGAATGACAGGGTGTGAAATAGTATAATAAGAGAAAAGTGTGGTTTGTAAGATAACGTTTTGACCAGGATTAAAAAAGGAATGCTTGGTTGGTTTGGTCATGTAGAAAGAATGAACGAGGCATCCATAATGCCTATGTAATTAGTTCATTTTTAGGGTTCCGTACCTCAAAAGGAAAAAAGGGAAACCTTATAGGATCACTTTGTTGTCCGTCTGTCTGTCTGTCAAGACCCTTTTTCTCAGGAACGCGTGGAGGTATCAAGCTGAAATTCATATCAAATAACTAAGTCTACTGTCCCTTGGAACTGTGAAAAAATCAAACTTCTAAGCCAACGCAATCAAAACATACAGCCGTTTATGCCGCAAATTTTCGACATTCGCAAGGGAATCAAAACCTACAGAGTACTTCCCGTAAACTCAGAATCTTAAAATTAAGTATGAAGCAACGAATTATAGCACAGATAAAGGAAAAATTGCGAAAAGCATAAATTTTTTGTTACATCATGTAATAAAAATATTTTTAATAATTTTAAACTTAAATACCTACGGATTTGTACGGAACCCTCGGTGCGCGAGTCCGGCTAGCACTTAGCTGGTTTTTTTATCCAATAAGATTATATTTCCGGGTTTTCTATCTACCCTTCTTTATGCTATTTAGCATGCGCACTCTTGTATATTATCGGAGCTTGCATATGACTCACATAAGCAACCGCTTCTATCTCGCGCCATCACTTTTGTGTAGTTTAGATATTAAACTATACTAAAATATTATTAAGTATAGAGACATTTACAATAACGCTATATCGCAAATATATTAAATTCATCTCGCCGCTCGCACTGCGCGTCAAAATACAGTCTACTGTTTATTTTATTAACCCCACCGCATAACAATCTTTTTTAATAAATTTGAACCAGCAGTTGGTTATTTAAAGCAACACAGAACCTACAGTGCACCTGACGGTAAGTGGCTAATACACGTAATGTAAATTAAAGAAATTACTTAGTGTAATGTAATAATACTACTAATGTCCACAGACAATATCAAACAAGAAGACTACAGGTGCGTTGTCACTTCTGAGGACTAAATATAAGGACTAATGCTGGCTCTCTATATACCCTTCAGACAAGAAACACGCCTGTTATTTGTTAGCTTATTAGTTATTATTTATCTACTTACCCAGATGGATTCCTCAGCAGAAAAAGAATCCAACCACATAATAAATTATTTTACTATGAGTGAAGTATAACTTGAGGGTAACAAAACTGTGAGTATACATTTTGTTCTTCACCGCATGCGAAGTAATTTGTGGCAGAGCTTTTGTTTTATGATTATAGAATGTGTTAGTGTATTTTAATTGCCAGTTAACAAGTCAAGCGTATTAATTCTGTCAATCCTACGAATAACTAACTTCCGAGAGGTTTATACCGCACAAAGATTTATTTGACGATATTAATTAACAATACTCAGTTAATTTTTCCCTCTATATTTGATACGCTGTAAGGTTTCGATCAACAATATTGTTGATCGAAGCTGTAAGGATAACCCAATTTATATTTTGTTGATGTAATAATACAATTATCTGATTAAATTACAGGCTTTTTTATATCAGGTTAATTATTTTCCTCATATCATATTATGTTTTTAATTTTAGGCATTAATGAGGTAGAAATCTTTACGCTTTTACAACCAACTTCTAGAAAATGTACAATAATTGTGTAAAGGTGTCCTTCAAGCTGGAATCCTTCCCAACGGTGTGTCAAGATCAAGAGGAATTGGTGACAATTAGTGACTTAAAACTTTAGGAGATATAGCTCTTCTTTTTAAGAGAAACGTAAATTGAATTCAAGCTAGCAGCCTACCCCCAAAAACGCCATTACTGTCCGTTTTTGTGGTGTGATTCCTATTTTAAGATTTATTGAGCAATTGGTGACTTTTATTTAACAAGATTGAAACATATTACTCAAAAGGAGCCGGAGTTGTTCTGTCTTAGGGAGGATTCTGGTTCGAAGATTATAAATCAGAGAATAACTGTAGACCACCCATGTCTTATGATGTGAAATATGTATCATAGCCTAATTCGTGACTGATAATTTAAAAACATATGAGCAGCTCACGCGTGGTAGAAGTAAGAAATCTAAATTTAGAGAGAATACGACAAATACTTAGTTTCATAGTAGAATAATTGTAGAATTTCTAATTATTATATTGTTACCAAGATTCAAAATTATTAAAAATATTTTACATATCATACAGACTCCAAGTTTATATTTTCAACGAGGTAAGTACTTAAATATTTTAAATTTCGTCCTTAATGCTTAGTGCTCATAAATCACACGCATTATCTCCATATATTATAATAAGAAACACCGTATACTATATTCTATCTCATTCTCGCGCAGGTTAAATCCTATAGAAGTATATACTTGTCTCTTTTTAATGTCATTTCAAATCACAACGGTTCTAAAAAAGTTTACATTTTAAAAACATTGTCCCGCTTGATTTCTTGCTAGTTTTAGTGTATCGTGGAGGCAGTTTTTTTTTTAATTCTCTGTTACTGCTGCTATACATGCAGCACCATTTGTCACTATCGTTGTTTATTTCGTATACTTATATATCCTTTTTTTTATTTTATTTTTTAACATAACTTTAAATATGCTTATTACTTATATCCTACTAACTCTTATATACTTCCTAACTTAAGATTTAACTACTTTTGCTTTCTTTTTTTTATCCTTATCTTTTACTGTTTACAATTGTATGTATTCTTATGTATGTATTCTTACAATTATTAATTGAGTTATATAAAATATGGTACTTAAATTAAGTTAAATTAAGTTATTAAGTGCGCAATCGTGGAGGCAGTTAACAAACGTAGATTGCGCGAGGACAAACATCCAGACCCGGTACAATTATTTGTAGACAATACAAATTCTTGTTACTTGCGGGAATTGAACTCGCGGCCCCCAGCGCAACAACTCATTGCTAAGTCACTGCGCCACGGAGCCGTCCTTGAATAGAGGTATTTTCCGAACCAGTGGTAAATTAAACATAAGAATGACTTTTAAATAGTATTATTTACAATATATGTAGAATAAAATAATTTCACTTCAATTTCTATAATATTATTCAGTGTTTAAATATTTTTATTTATTTCTTATGTAGGCAAATTATTACACAAATTATAAAGTTGTTTTAAAAGGAGATGTATTTTGTTAGACAGTTGTATAATGCTACATAATCAGCGTATCGTATCATTTAAACGAGGAAAGTTTCAGACTAACAGTTGGTAGCGATAAGGTTAACCAGGAAGGAAAGTTTCTTGTTTATTCCTTTTCCCTAGTATTGTTTACTTTGAGTTGTATATTTTGTTTTAATACCTTTACATACATATACGTATGTTATATTCCCGAAACTATACTGCTGCATTGGAAGACTCAAGCTACTGGACTACAAAGGATACGGTTTTAACATAAATGGCGAGAGCATTACTCACCTTTGACGATATAGTCCTTATGGCAGAATCGCTGGAGGACCTAAGCGCTATGCTAAATGACCTCAATAGTGCCTCCCAACGTATAGGTCTTAGGAAAAAACAATGTGTAACGTCCATGTCACATCTATGCCTAGTTGTTGGGCACTAAGCTCGAAGTAGTTGACGAGTATGTTAACCTGTGACAAATAGTCCGACTAAGTAAGTCCAACAAAATCGACGGATTCAACCCGGTTGTGTAGCGTTGGTGAAATTACGACAAATCTCATCAGGTTTATCTAAAAACTTGAAAACGAGATTGTACCACCAGTGCGTGTTGCCAGTGATGACATATGGATCTGAGACGTGGTCCTACACTGCTGGCCGTATGAGTACGCTCAAGGTCGCTCAGCGAGCTATGGAAAAGGCTATGCTCGGGGTTTTTCTGTGTGATTTATTTAGAAATGAGGTTATCCACAATAGAACCAGAGTAACCGACATAGCCCAACGGATTTGTAAGCTGAAGTGGCGATGGGCCGGCGATATAGCTCCAAAACCCGACAACCGATGGGGAAAAAGGTTCTCGAGTAACAGGCTCATACCGTTAGGTGAAATGAAGGGTGACCCACTACTAGATGGAGTGATGACCTGGTAGAACAAGCAGGAAGTCTATGGATGCAGATGGCACAGGACCGTGATTTCTGCCTTGGGGGAGGCCTATGCTCGGCAGTGGACTTGTGAAGGATTGTAATGATGATGATAATTACGACATATACGTATATTACATCCGGAAATTAAGAAAAAAAAATTCTGTTAAAGGTCAAGATATCAAGGGAGACATCACGAGATATTGAGTTGCCCACAGCAAATAAAAATTTCATAAAATTAGTCAGCCTTATTAAAAAAGATCTTTATTAGTTAGTCTCAGGTTTATACAACAATCTTTTACACAAAAAAGTCTCGCGGACCCGCGGATGTACATATGTTAACTAAAAGGTAAAGTTTGGAGTTTTATATCAAATGTCAAATTTAGCGAAGCGAAGCGACTTCTTAAACCACTTAAACCTGAGAGAATATAATATTTGTAGTACGTATGGGTCGGCTCAATCGGGGAAGAACCACGCTCTCACAGAATACTAGTATGAAATGCGGCTGTGTTTCGTATGATGAGTGTAGAGAACCGGAGACCCCTTTTACTGGAAACGAGGCATTCCATCTTCGTCCTTAAGGGTGACAACGCATTTTCATTTTGATTTTTAATTGAGGATAGATGTAAATGTCTACGAGTATGTGTCACAGAATTTACATACCATCGGATGAAGTGTGTACTCATTTGCCACTTTTATTCTATGAAAAAAAATTTGACAGTTTAAGCACATAGTTTAAAAGTGATAGTCTTGTAGTTAAATTATCGTGATTCAATTATTTACCTAAGATCGTATTACCTGAATACTTTTACAAGATGCTTCTGTTTAAGATTTCCGGCTGGGTACCTAATACCGAAAGAGTAATGCACTTATTTAAAGGTAGAATAACGAAAATGATTACCGAATGTGAGGCATTTCATAATTGTCCTTAGAGATGATAACGTATCTGTGGCCTTCTTTATTTGAGCTCCAGGGGCTGGAATAGTTGCTAATCATCAGATGAACTATAAGTTCGTTTGTCACTCTAATATTATAAAAATAGATAGAATATAAGGCGATGTAAATAAACTTTGCCACTTCCGCCAGGAACATAACACTTACCACGGGGAGTGCTCTAAGGAATTGTTCGGATTAATTCCAGCCCCCAAAATTTCACGAACGCACATCGCGGCAGAACTCCCGATACCATCCACACTATCTGGATGATTGACGGTCCACCACTGTGCAATTTAGAAAATGATTTCTTCCTCCCACAACTTCCTTGTGGAATCGATTAACATCAGCGATTTTTCCGGACCGATACGACTTAGGGACCTTCAAGAAAAGAGCCTACTCCTTTTTAAAGGACCGGCAACGCATCTGCAATTCCCCTGGTTCATCTGGTGTTGCAGTTGTTCATGGGCGGCGGTAGTCACTTACCACCAGGTGAGCCGCATGCTCGTTTGCCCCCTCTCCTATAAAAAAAAAGTTTTAACAACATTAGTCCATAAACATACGTCTCATTATTACCATAATGGAGCGATGAATGTCGCTTGGTCTGGATTGTGCCTATGACATTCATTTGAGTGGTTTATATTTAGAAGTTGACTTGTGAAGGGCTGTGATTGTGATAACTTTATGGCCTATACACGTCCCACAGCTGAGCATAGGCCTCCTCTTATTCTATGCGGGTTAGGGAGCAATTAGCACAACATGTAGTGCGTGTTGGCGGACTTCAAATATTTTCGAAATATTATATTATATATATATATATATATATATATATATATATATATATATATATATATATTATAGGATAAGGGTTACAAAGGAGCACACAGTTCGTCTGATGGTAGGTGTTTGCTGCGGCCCATAAACATCTACATCTATCCTCTATTACAAATCAAAATGCAGTTGCGTTGTCACCTGTGAGGACTAAGATGGAATGCCTCATTTCCAGTAAAAACGGTCTCCGGTTCTCTACACTCACCATGCATAACACAGCAGTGTTAAGCTGCTATTTTACACTGGTATTCTGTGAGAGCGTGGTCCTTCCCCGGTCGAGCCGACCCATTCTTGCTACAACTATACTACTAATATAGCTGCAGTATGGCTCTACCACGTATAAATATATATGCAACTTTTCTCAAAATATTCTAAAAGTGGTAGGCACTTAATTTCTATTAAAATTTTCAATGGCCTGGCGGAGATTGAACACGCTTTGCTCATGTACTGTGAAATTTACGGCGCGAAATTAACCCCTGAGCTACCACGGTTTAAACAAAAATGAATACTTCAATATGAATTCAATAACCTTCTTGATTACACGTTTAAATTTCAATGACTGGTTTCTTTGGTGAAATAGAACTGACACTGAACCTTTTATTAATATCAGTCTTAATAAAAGGATTGAACACCCTTTAAAAATTAAACGGCGGTTGATTTTACTTCATTCAATTTCACATTTGAATTGGAATTGAATTTAGTTTCTCTATTGTCAGCGATGCACCGGACGTGAGAAACTAATGAACGGAGATATTTTCTGCTCTAATAGTCTATCTTGCTTCGCTTTTCCCTTTAGTTGATATGCACCCTATTATTTGTTGTTTGCGGTGTCTTGGGAATGAGTTTAATTACATACGTAAATAAATCCACCACAATATATCGCCACATTAGTGCCATAAGATGCAAATATAGGAAGTGAAAGAACGATTTGATGATTATGAAATTGTTCTGGTATTTCCTCTTTAAATTGTTCTGGCACATCCTATATTGTACCACCATTCTCTATTAACGTATTAAGAATTTTTTTCACGTAAATGAAATAGAAAAATAAAGTCTTCAAATAAAAAATAATCAAACTACCAAACGTCGCGATCTCTAACGAGTGTAGTTGAAAATACGTGCAATCTTTAATTTTACTTTGCTCTGACTATTGCGCCTAAATATATGTGTCGCAACGTTTTCAGAGTTCACAACTTAATAAATAAACACAATAAAATAGGTGATTCTTATTTTATTGTGTTTAATTATTTTTTCACGTTTCATCATCATCATTATCATCATCATTACAGCCCTTCACAAGTCCACTGCTGAACATTGCCCCCCCCAAGGAATGCTACAAAGCACGATCCTGAGCCATGTTTATTTTCAATAATTATTCATTTGAAAAATAAATCCGTAATACAATTTTTGTAGTTTTGTTTATAGTTGCAATATTAAAAATGTAGGTCATTTGGTTTGTATCATGAGTACAGTATTAGTTCAAAACATGCCAATGAATTTACTCTTAAATATATTTTTGCCGTTTTCGGCTACGCGCGAGCGAAAGCGAAAATAATAGGACTTTGTTAAGGTAAGTCAGTGAGCTTTTAACATCTTTGGCTGCATCACCACTTACTATCAGTTGGATATTTTTATAGAATTATCGTGACAAACGAGCACACAGTTCACCTGATGGTAAGTGGATGCTGTGGCCCATAGACATCTACATCTATCCTCGATTAAGAATCAAAACGCAGATGCGTTGTCACCCTGAGGACTAAGATGGAGTGCCTCGTTTCTAGTAAAAAGGGTCTCCGGTTCTCTACACTTCTCTTACGAAACATAGCAGCATTAAGCTGCTATTTTACGCTGGTATTCTGTGAGAGCGGTGTCCCACCCCAGTCGAGCCGGCCCATTCGTGCTACAATCATAAAATAGCTACAGCATGGCTCTACCACGTAAGGGGTTAGTAGTCAAGCACTGCCTTATAACATTAAAAGAAACTTCTCAAACTCTCTCAAAGTTTCTCCATCTAGAACAGGTATGATGCAGGCAGTGTGGTGACGTTTGTGTACGTCTTCACACCGTAGGTACTGTTCACCTTGCTTACGCTTTTAGAATGAGAGTTCCGAGTGGATTCTACCTTTGGCAATCTACTACTGTTCATACTTATGATGTGGCTACATAATCTTACTTAGTAAGTTTTTCATCAGTGACTCAATCCTCGGTATCCCGACACAATGAACGATTTCAATTTGAGTTACGATCTTGCCACTTTATGTGCCCAAATGAATCGCCCAGGATTGACATCTCAGATGAAAAGCGCCGGGTTTTTGATATCTGCATTTTAGTAGCATCAGGTTTCAACACCATAAAGCAAAATATATATTACTCGTATAATGGCTTAATGTAGCTATTCATTCAATTATTCATAAAAGCCCAACAAACGTCCACTGCTAAACTTAGATCTTCCCCATAGGCTGCCTCATATGAGGGACATTTGCCGTTGTTGCCACACTTGGCAGGAGGGTTTGCAACTGCATTTTTTTATTATTTTGAGCTATTATCATGATGTTCATGTTTCATGTGTTGTATCATCTTACGATATTCAAGGTACAACATGTGATAGTGGATTCTTTTACACTGCCACCCACGCTATTGTCACCTCTTCTCGTTTTATTGTATTTATGTATCTAGTTTTGCCAATGTAAAGAAAAAATATAATAATAACTCATAGTACAACAATTAATGAAATAAACTATTTCTTTCTTACACCTGAAGATTTTATAAGCTGTCAAAAATATTTACGGCGTTTTGTCATAGATTTGCGTGCTATTAAACTTTAAATCAGTTTTAACAGAGTCTGCAAATTTGTAATTAAATATGCATGAACTTGACTTTCAATTAATTAACTTCAATATTTGGGTTGCGTTTCGTTGTACTAGTGCTCATTTGAATAAACTTTAAAACTAATTTTAATTAATTTGATTTAAATTTCGGAGAAGCGTTTAATTCCGTCGTAATTTGGGTGATCCTACAGTCCCTTCAGCGGTGCCAAGTTGACTGTTGATACATCAAAGTGCTGAAGTGTTTGTACAGTAGGGCTACGATGGCTATCCGAGTAAAGAATTAACTGAAGAGAGGTGTAAGAGAGGGTGAAGTTATATCCCCGAAATTCTTAACCGCTGTATTGGAAGACGTTTTCAAGCTACTGGACTGGAAATAATACGGTATTAACATCAATGGCGAGTACATCACTTACCTTCGATTTGCCTACGACATAGTCCATATGGATGAATCGCTGTAGGACCTAAGCAATATGTTCAATGACCTCAATAGTGTCTCCCAACAGATAGGTCTTGAGATAAATATGGACAAAATAAAGATTATGTTTAATGTTCATATCACACCTATACTGGTAGTTGTTGGGTGCACTACGCTCGAAGTTGTTGACGAGTATGTTAACCTGGGACAAATAGTTTGACTAGGTAAGTCCAACTTCGACCCAGAGTTCAATCGACGAAATTCAACTCGGCTAGGCAGCGTTCGGGAAATTACAACACATCTTTTCTTCAGGTAAACCTCAAAATCTAAAAACGAGATTGTACAACCAGTGCGTGTTGCCAGTGATGAGTTATGGATCTAAGACGTGGTCCTTCACTGCTGGCCGTATGAAGACGCTGATGGTCACACAGCGAACTATGGAGAGGGCTATGCTTGGGGTTTCTCTGCGTGATAAACTTAGAATGAGATAGATGGAGTGACGACCTGCAGGGCTAGCATAAGCAAGAGACAATTTTATCCCCGGAGAAAGGAGAAAATGTTTATCCCCTCGTTTAGTTTTATCTACCCTTCGAGTATATGTACACCGGTGGATATAATATCCACAGTAGATAAAATGGGACAAAGCCTTGGAATTAAATCTGGGGGCATGGCAGTGTCCCCGCCAAGTCGAGCAAAAAAGCGGCACAGCCTAACATACTTTTCTCGAAGCAGTTCAGGACATTTTTGACCCCCAATAACTTCGTTGTGGATAAAACTAGAAGCCTGAATTTTCAGTAACCAACCAGTCATTGTATAGGTACGGTATTTTTAAATTTCATTCAATTTGAACCAGTAGTTTAAGAATTATAACTAGTCAAAGTTTCTTAGTTTTGTCACTCACTGACTGACCGATCATCAAAACTCTAAGGCACTTCTAGCAAACATAGAACTTTCAAATTTAGAATACTATTAGTGTTTAGTGTATAAATCAAGGAAAATATAAGATATTTTGCAATTTCGGTCCAGTTTTCTAAATACACTAACTGTATAAATAACTTTGTAATCCCATATAAATATATAGGATTACAAAGTTATATTTGCACTGAATGAATCAGAGTCTATATATGTATAATATAATGGAATAATAGATGTAGATAGATACCTAGATATACTAATGTTCAAAGGTAACTTGTAAAATGGTCAACGAAATGAAAAAGCAAGAATGGGACACGTCTTATGAAGTTGTACCAAAATCCCGCAAAGTATAAAGTTGACTAAATTGCTCGAAATTGCCATGAAAGATGCTAAGAAAGACATTAATAAACATAACAACGGCCGGCGGAGGTGGTTTGCCCGCGCCTTGGCTTCCAAATTCCCGTCTGTCAAAGAAAGGCAGCCACTTTCTTCCAGGCAACCTTTGGGTTTTACTGCGATATCGCAGGTATACACTTAAGCCACGTTTTATTTAACTTATGCAAATAGTATAAAAAAGTAGGACTATCTAGAAGAAGAAATGAGATAATGAGATGCTATCAAAAACATAACTTGTAAAAAAAACCAAGTCTCGCAACTCACATTTCTTACCGTAAAAAGTTGTGATATCCATGTAATACCAAGTCGGTTAATTTATTCAGTACCTACTAAAGGGTCATTCTGTTTTAATTTATTACGTAATTAGCTAACCTAACAACATCTTGTAGTGACCATATCAATATTAAAAATCTTTTATGTTTTAAATAAATAGATTGACTTGGCCAAAACACAATATTTCTCACAAGTAATACATAATATATTAAATTAGATTATTTAGTGCGATTGCCAAGTCAATATATTAATTTAAAACATGAAAGATTTTTAATAATTATATGGTCACTATAAGATGTTTTTAGGTTAGCTAATTTCGTAATAACTTAAAACAGAAGGACCCTTAAGTAGGGACTGAATAAATTAACCGACTTGGTATTACATAGATATCACAACTATTTATGGTAGAAAATGTGAGTTGCGAGACTTGGTTTTTTTTTATAAGTTATGTTTTTGATGGCATTGATTTTTTATATGAATATAAACTAAAACCCACGACCAATGAACTAGGATAAAATTGTCCCTTTCGAATTAAAAAAAAACACATTTTTTTATCTTTCATTTGGCTCCATGCTACGGACGGGGGATATATGTCTACTCTTTATGTCAAACGGGGATATACTTCAGTGTTTTGGCTCTTGTCAGTGGATATAATTGGGGGATAAATTTTTTGTCCTCAGTCCATGCTAGCCGTGCTGGTAAGACATGCAGAAAGTCGATGGATGCAGGTGGCTTAGTAACGTGCTTTGTGGCATTCCTTGGGGGAGGCCTATATTCAGTAGTGTACTTGTGAAAGGCTGTAATGATGATGATGATGAAAGATCGGGGAGGTAAGTTTTTCAAAAATAGTCTGGACGGTGTTATTTTAATAACCGAAGACTGAGAGAATGATAATAAGGGTTTTACCCCTTAAAAATTGCAAACTTACCTTACCGCGACATGTTATCACTGCTAGTGATAATATGGTTGGTTCTTCTCTTACCAACAAAGGATAGGTATAAATGTCAAAGCAGGAAACGCAGTCAGCGTTCTTAGACTTCACATCGGAGAGAAAAAGCTAAAACAAAATCCTAAATTATCATACAATCTATAGGAAGCCCATAGAAAGGGAGCCTCAAATGAAGGGCTTTGTAGTAAACCCAATCGCGTTTTATTTTGCGCGTCGGCCTTCGCAATGTCCAAACTAACGGCCAGGGTTTGTACTCTACTGCCTACTTCTATCTAAGATTCAGGTAAGCCAGAAGATCACCAGCTGACTGAAACAGATGGAAACAGTACTGGCAGCCACTATTCGGCTTATGATCCTTAAATTACCGCATGAGCTGGCAGTTTATAATGTTTTTGTTATTTTGGAGAACAAGAATATGATGGCGATAGGCCTATAGTTGGATGGGTTACATCTGTCACATTTTTTTGGGAACGGGTGCAACAAGGCTGAGTTCCATGAGTTCAGGATGTACATGTCGTGCTCTATTTGTTGACACATCTTCAGCACAATAGGAAGGACTCCATCAGGCCCAACCAAATTGTTAACTTCCAGGGAAAAGAGTGCTTTTTGCACCAAGCGCTGTATAAACAGCAGATCCGGCATGAAACACTAAGAACGCTGGAAGTTCGTTGGTGTGTTCATCCAGTCGTCGATAGTCGATTTGGACATAAAGATAGAGCCTAACAGATTGACTTTCTCCTTTGCGGTATGAGTCGGTAAATCGTCCTCACTGTGCAGAGCTGGGAGAGTTGATTGACAGAAATTTCCTTGGACAGTCTTGGCGAGACATCAGAATGTACGTGTTCCCGTTCGAAGGTGAACTAGTTTCTCGCCAATTCTGCCGATGATCTCTGACTTTGCCTTAGCAATGGTTCTTTAAAAGGACCTGAGGGCAGAATTATACATCTTTTTCAGAGCGCTGGTGATTGTATCCCAAAACGTCGATACGTCGGCCCAGGCTTGGTATCACTCCCGTTTATGGCACACCTGCTAAGATGGAATGTCTCAATTCCAGTGAATAGGGTTTCCAGTTCTCTACACTCGAAAATCTCTATATTAAGCACACCAGCATTAAGCTACTATTTTACGCAGGTATTCTATGTGAGCGTAGTCCTTACCCGGTCGCGTAGACCCATTCAAGCTTCAAACTTAATGTAACTGCACTACATATAAATACAGACCAATTGAGAACCTTCTCCTTATTTGAAGTCGGATAAAAATTTCAGTCCACTATTTGCCTTATGATATATTAAGGCAATTAATATTAAATTTCAGTGTTAGGACCGATAAATAGCGAAAAGCTATCTGACGTATGTCATATATGCATAAACACCCTGGTGACGGGCAGCAACGTCATTGGTAAAAACATATGAAGCTGCGATCGCTAAGCGTAGCTATTGCGAAAAATCTAAGGCTGCATTCGGAAAAACAAAAGAAGGTTGGTAGCTCAAAATTTAAGTCTGCGAAATAACCTAGTTTGATTCCCGCCTGTACAATAAATCTGATTAGCATTGGAGAAAGTGGTGTATAGAAACTTAAACAAAGCAATAATATAAGGATCATTGAGAGGAGTGCGGTTCTGAAAGTAACTGTGCGAGCGTCGCCGAAAACGCCGGTCCGTCGGTAGGCGGCTGTGCGAGTTGCGAGTGCGAGTTGTTTATCATACCTAAAGGACCAAGAACGACTCGCTCTATGCATTATCTATACTCAAAATGCCAGAAAATATTTACAAACAAAATCCGTTAACGTCAAAAATTTGATAGGCTGTAACGTTATAAATAACGTTACAGCCTATCAAAGTCTAGTAGTCTGTCTAGTAAGTCTCTCTAAAGTGAACATAGGTCTCCCCGAAGGATTGCCTCATAGCGGGGTTATTTGTCAAATTTGCCACGCTTGGCAAGCGGAGGAGCAACCTGAGTTTTTTTTTCGATATTAGGGAGCCGCTGCTGCCCCTCATTTGATTTGTTTCACTCTGTAACCTCTTACGACACCTACGGGATGATTTGGGTTAGTGGATATTCTTACACGCCCACTACACGGCAATTAACAAACAAAAGCAAATAAAGGGAACTAATAAAAGTAACTATGACAGCAATTGAAACCCCTCCATAAATTAGAGAAAGCAAGGTTCCAGCAGTGAAAGTAATGTTATTTGACTTAACGACTTCTTGTGCTTGTGTTATCATGTTATTATCATAAACGATATCGATCTCAAGTTGGCACTACTGTCAGAATGTAGGTCTGATGGCGGTCACTGCGTTTGAAATTTTATAGCCCACTTTTACGACTTGTATTTAGTAAGGAGGAAAAAAATTATGAACTACATTGTATAGGTAAAAATTATAAATATATTGTTACAGTCTCCGATGAGTATACACTCAAATTCCGACGAGCTATACATTCAAATAACAAACTACAGTACGTTTACAAATCACTCTACTGTTATAGAAGAAAAAAACGGTACCAGTATTGTAAAAATGGTTTTTAAATATATATGTCAAATAGAAACAATAAAAACCCTTGGAATTTTAGGATTTATATAACACTTTTAAATCAACGAAAAAATACATTATACAATATTCATAACCTTGTATTTTGGAAAATTGTATTTCTGGTCGAAATTTAAACTCAGCTTGTTTACAGAAATTAGGAGAATATTTCGTTGAAATAATACTTTATCGGTAGTAAAGTCACGCTGCATTTAACGGCACTAAAGTAGCACTTTGATGCGCCTACCTAACTATTCATTCGGTCCTATTTACATAAAAATACCAAAACAAGCCCATTAAGTTTCGTTTTAAGTAATACTCTTTAAACCATACAAAAGATTTTTTCAGGAATACTTTTGGAAAAACTTTCATAAGTCGACGTCATAAGGCTCGAACTGGAAATCAGCGATGACTTAGTAGCAGTATACTGAGTTAGTGGTCTATTTGTTGTGACATTTTTATTTTTCAATTTTTTAATAATTACATATTATTTAAATAAATGTATATATCTATAAGCCTCGGCATCCACTTACTTTCAGGTGAACTGTGTGCTCGTTTGTCACCCTTATTTCTGAAGGTAAAAAGATAAATACCCCAACAGCATTTCGTTGTTGGGCGCAGGTGTCGTCTCGCTTTTGAGAGGATATTAGATTCGGGAAGTTTGCACTAAGCTCTTGACGTACTTCACATGTAATCATAATATTTTTATATGAAAAATGTTCTAAATGGAGGTCATTTATTATCGCCGTTATTAAAGTAACTGTAACTAACTGCCTCATTGGTCTAATGGTCGTAAGAGCTACTGATGATCATGTAATCTCGAGTTCGAATCTTGGGCTAGGCCAATGGGTTTTCTGTCAAGAAATTTGAAGCAGTCCCGGAGTCAGAACTGCTAGCATTTCATCCCTTGTAAATCACGTAAAGCCGTTGATATTGCGCCTGATCTCTCACCGATCTTGTCGAATTTCTTTCCTATTGGATTATGGGAGTGAGAGAATAAAGAGTGCACCTTTGTTTGCTCACACACGCTTGCTCTATTATATATACCTGTCATTAGCAAAAGGCTAGTTTCCGCTGAAAATGACTGTCGTGTACATTACATATTTATTATTAGAGTTAAAGAAAGGAGATAACCTTTGTAAGGAGAATTTCCTTGGCATTTCCTGTAATTGTGTTGTCCTTAAATATATCTGGTGTGATAGTTATAACACTTTTTAACCGAGTTAAAAAGTGATAACAAATTTCTCGGAAACGTCCGAACCAATTTATATTATTCTTTTCTTATTAAATATCATATACTTTAGCGGTGGTTC
Organism: Parnassius mnemosyne; assembly: GCA_963668995.1. Classification (NCBI taxonomy): domain Eukaryota; kingdom Metazoa; phylum Arthropoda; class Insecta; order Lepidoptera; family Papilionidae; genus Parnassius; species Parnassius mnemosyne. Next base: position 11,727,597 of record CAVLGL010000035.1, on the reverse strand, counting down.
CATATAAAATTCAATAAAAAAATCCATATTTATTTAGGGAAAAAAGGGTGTTAAATTTTTAATGTAATTATATAGTCGACATTCCAGTTGTTAACTTAAACCGGTGACATTCCTGAGACCACTTAAAAGCGTAATTAAAAATTAATATGAAAAGAACAAGTATATTTAAAAAATAAGACCAGTCATAGTATATCGAAGAAATAAAGCCTAGAAGGTAGAGGGTATCATTTGGAATTTTTTTTTGTTTGTATGAGTGAGGACAATACTTGAAAAAAAGAGTCTTTTTTCATAGGATAAGGATACAAATAGTACGTGTTGTAATGATATGAGACCTTCACCGCTGGCCGAATTAGGAAACTCAAGGTCGTTTAGAATCCTATGGAGAGGGTAAGGCTCGGAGTTTGCGCAGTAGAATATGAAGATAAGATATCAGCAAGAGTATCAGAGTAATCAACATAGCCAAGTGGATCAGTGAGTGGAAATGTACAGGGCTTATAGCTCGAACTATTACCAGTGCAACAATTGCAACGGACAACCGGTAATGAACCCTTCGGTATTTAACACTTCAAGTTATATACGAACAGTTATTCAACTGGTACTTATTAATTTACGTCATTGATATAAATAATATTATATTTTAGAATTATGAATATGAATGTGACTAAAATATTATTATAATAAATAACGAAATGCTTTATGATTTTAGTGTCGATACACTTGTGTGGTAGCGACAAACGAGAATCCGTCAGCCCATTTCGTCCCGTGGGTATCGTAAGAAGGGACTATGGGACATGCCAGAATAAAGACTTCCAATAGTTGGCAGTATAATCGTTACGTTTACGTCAGATGTGAAATTGCCAAACTGACGAGGGGCAGCAGCGTCAAATGTGCAAGAAGTCTCGCACTGCGATCATCAAACGTCATGTTTACCAGTGGGGTTGTACTCGTACAGATCGCAAATAAAAAAGGAATAAGAAACCACGAGACGTTTCTCTTACTCCGTCCCTACACTGTGGATGTCACGTTATATAAATGTTACAATAAAGCCACTTATTCACTTCGTCACTTGCAATATTAATATTAGGATTGAAATGTATTCACAGTCGTAAGCCGGTTTACATATTTCATACATAAAGCTAGCTCGAGGCAGTCGTTCAAATTTTGTCGTTTGTTTGAGTAAAAGCTTTATGATCCTACTTTAAATGCATTGTGTGGTTGAGCTCGGCTACTACTGTAAGCTTGTGCATAATTTATTTAATATTTTGTAATTTTATAAATGTTTATCTCACATAGTGTGTTGAAAAATACGATAGTATAGTGTATAATCACATCTCATTCGCCCTATTCGGCGTTTTTGCTTAAAATTTGATACTTATAAATTATTTTAACGAAATTAAAATCAAAAACAATAATTTCATTATTTAATCTTGGAAATATTTTTTTTAAATCATATAAACAAACAGTACATCTACGTATGAGCCACAGTAGACAATAGACACTTAAAGTCCAATTGTGTAAATCTGGTGATCATCGTGGTTAGCTTCATTTTGGTGTTTTAGGTTTGGTTTCGTTACGTTGTTGCATTGTATCAGTATAGATTATAAACGAATATTTTTATAGAACCTAATAACTTATAAAAGGTTATACAATAATATTATCATACTGAAAAATGATTACGCAGTAGTAGAGTGAATCCCATCGATAAATATAAACAAATTTTGCCTGTCACTTGTAAGTGTAATGAATGCCAAATACTAAATAAAAAGTAGTTTTAAAGACTACCAGAGGTTAAGAGTTAACCAATAAATGTAATTAATAAGTAATGCTAACAAATAGAAAAATGTTTCGAAATAAATATAACAAACGGGATTTCACGTCACGTTGTGCGAGCCTATATGGCTCGCAAGGATGGCAAAAAATAAAGTATTTTACGTGATACTCAGAGATCTGGAAGTTCGTCCAATAGGTTATTATAACTTTGTTATTTTAAGAAGTGAAGCTTGTGATTAGCACGAGTAGTGAATTTGTAACTTTTTATTGTTTTATTATTTATTATATGTAGTGAAACGTACGACTTCATTTAAATGGTTTTCTTTGTTAATATATAATTTATTAATAACTGGTCTACAGCGCCACCTATCGGATCCAGATTCTGTGATTTTCTTTATGGAAACTAAGATAACACATATTGTGAATATGAGTCATTTTAGTCGATAAATCAAATTGTTAAGAGCTTTACTATCGCCTCATATTTTGTATTAGATATGAACTATGAACCATCGTCTAGACAAATCAAATGTATTTCACGAATATAAACTCATTAAGTCGTATTATTTTAATAAAAGATATGTTTTTGTAGATTAAGCTTAAACGAAGAAAATATTCGTCTGCTGTCTGGATCTTAATTAACTCATTAGTATATACAGTATTCTGTTTCAGAATACCTATTTTAGTTTTCATTATGTAAATAAATATTCATATTAAGCCAATATTTGAAACATTCTACTTACATTAATATTTGGAATTTTATTGAAGCTAATCACTCTGTTAAATTAAAATTTTAAATACCAATCAGAAGAAAAATTTTATGAGAACTAATATTTTTTTACAAAAGCCGTTTCTCGCGTTTTTATTAATTACGCTAGTCCAATATACAAGTACATTTGTGTTTTTTTCTTTATTTTGTTTCTCATTGCGTTTTACCGGTATTATATTAACCATAGTATTCCTTGCCATGACTCTCTTTTATCCATACACAGTGGTGAGTTTACTAACCTTCATGTTATCTTTTGTTTCTTGATCTTTGCTTGCTTATCTTTATACACGCATGGTGATGAATCTACCGATTCTTATATTAGTTTTAACAGCGTTTTTTCAATATATTTTTGTTCCTTGCATATTATGGTGCTTTTCTTGATTTCTATATCCATACACTGTAACAAATCTGCTAGCTTTTCTCTTAGGTTTTACATCAATTACATGCTATATTTTTGTTTTGCTTAATTATCTTTATCTACACACAGTAATAAGTCTTATAAACGACTCTGTTAATTTGTGAATACATTTCCAATTAACTTTTCTGAATTGCGCCACGCCGAATGGCTTGGTTTACCTTTAACTGATCATGCGTGGATATCTGTTTATGACTATACCTTGGCATATGATCTTACACAGCTAGTTGTTTCACAATACGTGGTAGAGCCACGTTGCAGCTATAAATTAAATAAATTATTATGGGGTATTTGTATAGTTTTCTCATCTGGTTGGGCTGTATAAATATATAATTGTAAATGAAAATGATAAACTTACATAAATATCAATAAAATAAAATAAATACATAAAAATTACATAAATATATAAAAACCCAACCAGATGGAAGCCCTCGGCAGGGGAAACCAAACGGCCGAGGGTTAGGGGGAAAGGGAAAGAAACCGGCGGACGATGCGGGCGGTATCGAGGAGCACCGCCTTCTGCATTTGAGCTTGGAGCGATCCGTCACGGAGTCCCAGTCGCCTCAGATGACGCGAGAGGCTGACTGGGATTAACCCGTTCGCAGAGACGACCACAGGAGTAATTTCGGCCGGCAGACTACCCCACATGTCGGTCACCTCGTGAGCCAGGTCCAGATATTTTGTCAACTTATCTGTTTCGGCTTTCACGAGGTTCTCGTCATAGGGAATGGTAATATCAACCAAAAATATCCTTGACTGTGCCCGGTCCATCAGCACAATATCAGGCTTATTCGCAAGAATAGTCCTGTCCGTGATGATGGCCCGGTCCCAGTAGAGCCTGGCGCGGTCATTTTCGAGCACGGCTTCCGGCAAGTAATTATAATATGGCAGTTTCCGATCCACGAGAGCGTATTTCAGAGCGAGCTCCTGGTGTAGAATCCTGGCTACTAGGTTGTGTCTGTGCAAATACTCAGAGTTAGAAAGCGCCGAACAACCGGAGATGACATGCTTAAGTGACTCACCGGGATGGTGACAAGCTCGACAGATGTCGACGGCGCCATCCTTTAGGATGTATTTCCGATAATTGTTGGTTTTAATAACCTGATCCTGTATCGCACAGACAAAACCCTCGGTTTCCCCAAAGAGGTCACCGAAACGTAGCCAGTGGAGGGAGGCGACTGTGTCTACGCAAAGCTCATGTAGAGCCTTGTAGAACCTCCCGTGGAGCTCCTTCTCCTTCCATACGGTCTCCCGGTCGGAAATGCTCTGTACTGCCGGGTCTTGCCATTGCTCGTTGGCTAAGGATAGAGGGGTAAGTCCTTTATCACAAGAAATAACGTCCCTATAGAATGGATCATCCGCTCTCGTCAGAAAGTAATTACGGAGGCTGCACACTTCGCGATTATGCATGGTAAGCGCGCTTAAAAAGCCGCGCCCACCATGCTTTCGCGGCAAGTACAGCCTCATTACTGACGATCTCGGATGATGCATCCTGTGGGACGTTATTATAGTGCGAACTTTTCTGTCCAGAGCGTCCAGTTCGGTCTGAGTCCACCTGAGCATGCCAAAGGTATACATGAGAACAGGCATGATCCAACCATTATATGCATGTGTCTTATTAACGCCCGACAAAAGACTGTTAAGCACTTTTGTCAAGCGTGCATAAAACACACCGCAAACTGACTGTTTCATGTCCGCCTCATCGATACCTATGTTCTATGACATACCCAAGTATCGGTATGTTTCAGCCTCGGATAGGGTCTTTATGTTGATGGGCATAGATAAGTCTATGCCCTCAGAGTTAGCAACCCTACCCCTTTCGACATGGAGGACCGCACACTTATCCGTCCCCAGCTCCATTCTAATAGAATTGCTAAAATCACAAGTGATGTTTACCAATTCCATAAGATGAGAGCGACTGGAGGCGAATAACTTGAGATCATCCATATAGAAAAGGTGGGTCACTTTTGTACCTCCTCTCCGAAGCTGAAATCCCCTACCGGAACCCTCCAGTAAGATACTAAGAGGGTTCAGAGAGAGGCAGAACCATATTGGACTCAGACAATCGCCCTGGAAGATACCCCTTCTTATTCTTATGTGGTTCTCCGCAGCCGTCATCCGCTCGCCTAGATGACAAAGGATCGTACTCCACTGCCCCATACACTGCCCGAGGAAGTCTCGAACTGTACAGTCAACCTTGTACAGCTCGAGGACCCTCTTCAGCCATGTATGAGGCACCGAGTCGAATGCCTTTTTGTAGTCTATCCAGGCGGCGGAGAGGTTCCGACGGTTGCGTTTAACCACCTTGCCAATGACCGCGTCATTGAGGAGTGGTTCCTTGGTTCCACGACCGCCGCCCCGCCATCCATTTTGAGCGCGCGACATCACCTGATTTGAGTTCAGGTGACGAGTGATTCTCGCGCTCAAAATGGATGTTAGTGTCTTGTATATGGTAGGTAGACACGTTATGGGGCGGTATTTGCTCGGGTCTGTGGAATCTCGATCTTTAGGAACCAAATGAGTGATCCCAGTAGTGAAGAGGCTCGGGAGCGACTTTTGGTCGAGAGCCTCTTGAAACTGTCGGGCGAGAACAGCGTGACACACCACGAACCCCTTCAGCCAGTAGTGATGTAGTCCGTCGAGTCCCGGAATTTACCAGTTCGGGGCCCTACGGACCGCCTCAGCTACGTCATCCGGCGTAATGATGACGGGATCCATGGGCGTAACATTCGCACACTGACTCGCCACAACTTCCGTCCAAGGGCCCTCGCTGTGGTTTACGGGCTCTGACCACAGGCCGCGCCAGAATGCGATAGTGTCGGCCTGATTCGGTGCTGGGCCCGTTCCACGTACCATTGGTCGCTCCAATGATTCATAGAGCCTCTTCTGATCACTCTGGAAGAGACGATTCTGGTTGAACCGTGTCGACCTCTCGGTATATCGCCGAATCCGCTTCCCCCAAGCAGCGATTCTCTGCTTCAGGTCGTCTATGCGCTCCGTCAGTTTTTGCGTTATATCCGGCTGGGACAAACTGATGTTTGTCCCAGCAAACGCCATCCTGACGGTGCGCACAATTCTCGGCCTATTATTGCCCGACCTGAAGCTTATCAGCCTGCCGATGAGGGCCCTTGCCTTTGCGATACGGTCCTTAATCCTTCTTCTCCAGGCTGGGATGGCGCTACTTTGTCTAGTAGCGCGTCCAGCCTTGGGAAGTTTGGCGCCAATAATACGGCAAACTGCCAGTGCGGCGCCAAAAAGAATTGAGTCCGTCTCGCAAAGGTCCCGGCTGGCTTCCAAATAGGTCACCAGCATTGGGTTGAGAGTCCTCACGACAGCCCGATTCCGCTTGCTTAGGGGTAAACGGGGAAGTCGCGGTCGATTCTCGAGAGGCGTACTGCGCGTTTCCCTAATCGCCTCTCCTACTATGCTCCTCATTTGCTCTTGTTCTGGGGCGACTATTCCATCGTCGCCTGAGTCAACTACAAGGAGATCTACGGCGGCATCTACATGTGCGAGTTGCTCTGCAACTCGTAGAGCCGCATCTCCTGTCGTAGCATTTTCATTCGACAAAGGAATAGCCTCACGTCGTAGCCGTTCGAGTTCGGCGTCATCAAATATTTTTGAGCGCATGATGTACCGAACTCGGTCTGCCAGGTTTTGCTCGGTAACGGTAATAGATGTCTCCAGCTCCGCAAATAGTCGGTGCATCCTAGCCCGATACCCAAAACCTCCAATTTCTCTCCCTTTCGCCCCAAAATACGCCCGCAATGCATTTTTGTTCATTTGCATTGACCAATGCATGCGGCGTACTCCACCAGTGGCGGGTGCTGATTGCTGGGCCAACGAAGACCCTGCCAATACCAAGCCAGCTGGTGGGGATGATGGATGCGAGGGGCTGCTGGGTGGTCGTGCACACCTCGCGGTCGACTGGCGGTTCGCATGCTGCCGCGTCCAGCGCCAGCTCCAGATGCGCCCTGGCGACCTCCAGGCAGCGGCCCTTTGCGCGTATTACTTAATTCCATCATCCATGAATTGGGCGTCAGTTAACGGGAGACGCCCAGACCCGGCACCGTTTCATGGTGAAACCATGTGCACAATCGGGCCTTTGCACCTCCACTTTTGCCGAGGCACGGCGCTAACACCTCTTGGCAAGGTGCTGACTGACTGCGCTGACGTAGCAGTTTTGTCACATAACTGTTACGTCAGCGGGCGATGGGGTCGTCACTTCCCTACGCCCCCTTATTATTATTATTATTATTATGGGGTATTTGTATAGTTTTCTCATCTGGTTGGGCTGTATAAATATATAATTATAAATGAAAATGATAAACTTACATAAATATCAATAAAATAAAATAAATACATAAAAATTACATAAATATATAAAAACCCAACCAGATGGAAGCCCTCGGCAGGGGAGACCAAACGGCCGAGGGTTAGGGGGAAAGGGAAAGAAACCGGCGGACGATGCGGGCGGTATCGAGGAGCACCGCCTTCTGCATTTGAGCTTGGAGCGATCCGTCACGGAGTCCCAGTCGCCTCAGATGACCCGAGAGGCTGACTGGGATTAACCCGTTCACAGAGACGACCACAGGAATAATTTCGGCCGGCAGACCACCCCACATGTCGGTCACCTCGTGAGCCAGGTCCAGATATTTTGTCAACTTATCTGTTTCGGCTTTCACGAGGTTCTCGTCATAAGGAATGGTAATGTCGACCAAAAATATCCTTGACTGTGCCCGGTCCATCAGCACAATATCAGGCTTATTCGCAAGAATAGTCCTGTCCGTGATGATGGCCCGGTCCCAGTAGAGCCTGGCGCGGTCATTTTCGAGCACGGCTTCCGGCAAGTAATTATAATATGGCAGTTTCCGATCCACGAGAGCGTATTTCAGAGCGAGCTCCTGGTGTAGAATCCTGGCTACTAGGTTGTGTCTGTGCAAATACTCAGAGTTAGAAAGCGCCGAACAACCGGAGATGACATGCCTAAGTGACTCACCGGGATGGCGACAAGCTCGACAGATGTCGACGGCGCCATCCTTTAGGATGTATTTCCGATAATTGTTGGTCTTAATAACCTAATCCTGTATCGCACAGACAAAACCCTCGGTTTCCCCAAAGAGGTCACCGAAACGTAGCCAGTGGAGGGAGGCGACTGTGTCTACGCAAAGCTCATGTAGAGCCTTGTAGAACCTCCCGTGGAGCTCCTTCTCCTTCCATACGGTCTCCCGGTCGGAAATGCTCTGTACTGCCGGGTCTTGCCATTGCTCGTTGGCTAAGGATAGAGGGGTAAGTCCTTTATCACAAGAAATAACGTCCCTATAGAATGGATCATCCGCTCTCGTCAGAAAGTAATTACGGAGGCTGCACACTTCGCGATTATGCATGGTAAGCGCGCTTAAAAAGCCGCGCCCACCATGCTTCCGCGGCAAGTACAGCCTCATTACTGACGATCTCGGATGATGCATCCTGTGGGACGTCATTATAGTGCGGACTTTTCTGTCCAGAGCGTTCAGTTCGGTCTGAGTCCACCTGAGCATGCCAAAGGTATACATGAGAACAGGCATGATCCAACCGTTATATGCATGTGTCTTATTAACGCCCGACAAAAGACTGTTGAGCACTTTTGTCAAGCGTGCACAAAACACACCGCAAACTGACCGTTTCATGTCCGCCTCATCGATACCTATGTTCTGTGACATACCCAGGTATCGGTATGTTTCAGCCTCGGATAGGGTCTTTATGTTGATGGGCATAGATAAGTCTATGCCCTCAGAGTTAGCAACCCTACCCCTTTCGACATGGAGGACCGCACACTTATCCGTCCCCAGCTCCATTCTAATAGAATTGCTAAAATCACAAGTGATGTTTAGCAATTCCATAAGATGAGAGCGACTGGAGGCGAATAACTTGAGATCATCCATATAGAAAAGGTGGGTCACTTTTGTACCTCCTCTCCGAAGCTGAAATCCCCTACCGGAACCCTCCAGTAAGGTACTAAGAGGGTTCAGAGAGAGGCAGAACCAGATTGGACTCAGACAATCGCCCTGGAAGATACCCCTTCTTATCCTTATGTGGTTCTCCGCAGCCGTAATCCGCTCGCCTAGATGACAAAGGATCGTACTCCACTGCCCCATACACTGCCCGAGGAAGTCTCGAACTGTACAGTCAACCTTGTACAGCTCGAGGACCCTCTTCAGCCATGTATGAGGCACCGAGTCGAATGCCTTTTTGTAGTCTATCCAGGCGGCGGAGAGGTTCCGACGGTTGCGTTTAACCACCTTGCCAATGACCGCGTCAATGAGGAGTGGTTCTTTGGTTCCACGACCGTTATTATTATTATTATTATGGTTGTGGCACGAATGGGTCGGCTCAACCGGGGAAGGACCAGGCTCTCACAGAATAGCAGCGCTAAATAGCAGCGTTAAATAGCAGCTTAACGCTGCTGTGTTTCGAATGGTGAGTGTAGAGAACCGGAGACCCTTTTTACTGGAAGGAAGGCATTCCGTCATATTCCTCACGGGTGACAACGCATCTGCATTTTGATTCGTAATCGAGGATGGATGTAGATGTCTATGGGCCATAGCAACCACTTACCATCAGGTGGACTGTGCGCTTGTTTGTCACCAAAAACATACGCAGGTTCCCGATGTGGAGGATCATGCACCTTCCCTGTTGGCCCTTCTGCTAACCTCTTATCTGGACGGATATCAGGTTTCCTTCAACACCCCCTTGATTCGCCGGACCATTTTCTAGTACGAAGTGTGATGCCACTCACGATAACGTCGCGGTTTCGTTCTGCAAGCTGCCGACGTGTTTTGGCACTATATGTCGGCCGATTGGGATAGAATGCGGTCTTTTTTTGCATTCTACCTTTGGGTGAGGGTTTGTTTCTTGCCGGAAGATCCCAGCGCTGTTGCTGATTCTATCGCTGATGTGGTATTTCTGAGTATGGAACTTTTTATTTCATCTTCTGTGTGGCCCATCGGAGACAGATCCAAGCCATGGGTTGGTCGCTACTGTAAAATAGCTTCACGCTATAAGCAAGAGTGCCACCGGGCCTGGGCTGACGACTCAACGTCTTGGGCTGTAAACACCAAAGCTCATAAAAATAAGTATAATTCCGCCTCCAGTATTGGCAGAATTAGCGAGAAGCTAGCTCGCCTTCCTTCTGGAACCCGTGCATTCTGGTATCTTGCCAAGACTGTCTATAAGATGTTAAATGTAAAAAACTGAAAATTCATTCATGGTATCGTTGAAGGTGTAAATACTAGGTAGCTGTGGTCAACAACCATGCAAAAGCTTAGTATCAGTTTTTATGAATTGCATTTAAACAAATACCGGGCCGTGTAGCTCGCCGTGAGATTTCATCATGGTACAGTAGCAAAACGTGTACGATTCCCTCGAGAATGAATTTGTTATAAGAAATTATACCTTCTGACTTAACACGAGTCCGTTAGTGGTGAAAAATAACTTCGTGGGGAAACATAGATGTCTGAGTAATTAAAATAGCCGTGGAGATGTTAAAACCGTTAATATGCATTGAATCATTGCAACATACTCTATTTTTCACCCCACAAAACACTATAGGTAATAAGAAGCCCTGTGCACAGAAGTGAGACGTATATATTATATACTTTAATGAGACTTATAAATCAGTTTATAATTTAAGATAGTTTCCATATTTTCAAACATATTAACCCTTTCGTTGTCCCGTGCACTACATATAGGTCATTGCTATTGTCTTACTATTGTGTCTGCAAACCGGACAGTGAAAGTGTTAAGATATTTGTGATAGTTCTGGTTTCATATCTCATATGAGTATACGTAAACGAACAGGCTCTTGCTGAAAAATACTTTAATTAAAGAAAGCAGATTTTACTTTAAAAAAAGGTTCATTTTATTTTACTTGTCAAAGGCAGTAATCAAACTGATTAGAACTTATATTTCATAGTAAGTAAGCATTGTTATATATTTTAGCATATATTTTAATTGAAATTTGAAGTATCGACTTACCACATTCACGGCGGTGAAGGAAAACCTGCATATCTGTGAAATTTCCCAGTTGAGGTCATTCCACGTTGGAATCAGCGCAGCAAACACTTTTTGGCCAAAAATTCTCTGCAGCCTGTGCCCAGTAGTAACATGTATGTAAGCTACTACTTTATTACTTTTCATGGGATAATATATGCTTTTTATTTCATTCACATTTTCGGGTATGTTACTTTTTTGTTTGCACTCTACCGTATATACGAGTATTAAGGGTAGTTGAGTAGAACTCACTGGCGTCAGCCTACCAAAATAAGTCCACTGAAATGAACATAGCCCCCCCCCCCCCCCATAAATTGTCAAGTAGCTGGGTATTTGCTGTAGATGCCACGCTTGGCAGACGGGTTGGGTTTTATCTGTTGTCAGAAAGGTGATTCTGCCCATCTCCTTTTTGTTTTCCTATGTCGCCTCTTACGACGGGACGTTATGAGGTGGCGGATTCTCTTTCACCGTCACAACAATGCAAATATTTTTCTACTCCCGGTCATGATATATATATATATATATATATATATATATATATATATATATATATATATATATATATATAATTATATATAATAGTGATTCCCATGTTCACTGTTAATAAAATTTATAAGGAATAAAACTAATTTTAAGGATTTTATCGCGTTTAATTCCCGATGTTTTGGGCACTTTTCAGCACCCCTGGTCACGGGCAAGGACAGAGGTGTTTTACGACCTGATGTCATAGTTAGAATAGAATAGAATAAAATAAATGCAATTATAAAATAACAAATAACGCATTTATAAAATTTTGAAGTCTAATTGAACGTAAAAAAAATTTTCATCTATTTTATGGTGCCCAAGAATATTAAATAGAACCAATGATATGAATAAAATATCTCAAATAAACATTATACCATAAATTGATAGAAGACCATGAAATTCATCATTATTTTGTTAAACCTAAATTAACTTTAATTATGAATGAATGTGAAAAGTAAAATGTAAATAATAATAATAATTTAATAATCATATATTAGATTCCAAAACAATTTACTATCCTTATGGATACATTGGAAGACACGTCCGATATAAAAAATAGTAGGTGTTTCTAGACATATATATTCACGTGTTCCAGTATATTATATCTTTGCTAAATACCTATCATCTACTTCTAATAGAAGTGATCGAATTTTGCTAAAGTTGGCACGAAACAGTATGTAATGATGTTTCTAAATTCAAATTCACGCGAGCGAAGCCGCGGGTAAAATGCTAGTTGTAAATAAATTACACTACAAATACGCTGCAGGATATGTGTGAATGTTTGACAGTGGTAGAGCCATGCAGCAGCTTTTGCTGTCGCACGGATGGGTCGGTTCGAACCGGGGTGGTGCCACGACCTCACAGAATATCAGCGTGAAGTAGAGGTTTACCTCTGCGTTTCGCTTGGTGAGTGCAGGTGGCCGGTGGCCCGTTTTACTGGCAATGAGGCATTCCATCTTAGTCCTCACGGGTGACAACGCAGCTGCATTTTGATTTGTAATAGAGGATAGAGATGTAGATGTCTATGGGCCGCAGCAACCACTTACCATCAGGTGGATTGTGTGCTCGTTTGTCACCCTTATCCTATAAAAAAAAACCATTAGAGAATTAAATTCTCCTTGACGATAGAAATATCCAAAGAATCCACCTAAGCACACTCATATTTATATAAGAGGGGGCTACCAAGCACGCAGCTCCCTGATGGTGAAGAGACGACTGTCGGATATGCCCTAAAATCTCTTATGGGTTTCGACGAATGGCGATGTAACAATCTTGCTTAAACCACCCTTAAAATACCTACCCAAGTCGGAGACGAGGCGTACCGTCAAAAGTGTGAGACTTCTGGTGCAATAATTTCAATTGAAGATTTCAGTTCATTGTACGCCAACGAGCGAAACAGTTGTGCCCACTACCTTATTCCAATTTAATCATTTCCTCAATGTTTCTAAATAAAAAACAACCGTATACTCGACGCTCGCAAAGTTGAACTTTCTATAACGTATACAATAGTAGTGAACGTGCATATTGATTGAAATAACGTTTTGTTGTTAGTGATTCTCAAACTGCGTGAATTGCTTACTATGCCGACCTGCAGTAAATGCAAAGAACAAGTTGCAGATGGAGCGGACTGCAGTCTTTGTAAGAGTTGTCTTCACTTCCATTGCGCAGGTATCAGTGAACCGGGATACCGTAAATTGGGTGATCGAAAAATGACCTGGCGGTGTCCAAAGTGTAAACAAGGACAAGGACAAGGTAAATCTCCCTCGCAGCCTTCAACTACTAAGCCTGCAGGCCCAACCGATCTCGAACACCAAGAGATAACTCCAACACAATTGATGAAGGAAATCAAGGATATTGCAAATAAACTAAATTCTCTTGATTCTATTGTTGAGGACATTAAGTACCTGAAGGATAATCTCACGCAGCTCCAAAAATCTAACGTCCAAACGAACAACGTCATCCAGGAACTCTCCAAAAAAATTGTGCACCTTGAATCACGTGTTAAAGAAGTCGAATGTGATAAGGAGAAAGTTGTTTGCCTATCCCAGAAGGTTGAAAAACTTGAGATTCAAATACAGTTTAAAGACCAGTGGGCTCGATTAAATAATGCGGAAATAAAAGGAGTGCCGATGAAAAAAGGTGAAAACCTTTTGGATATTGTTATTTCCATTGGCTCTAAAGTTGATTTCACACTCTCTAAGAGCCAAATTAACTACGTCACTAGGGTGCCTAATCGAGATCCAAACAGCGCTAAGCCTATAATTGTATGTTTCAACAATCGTTTTGTAAAGGAGGACTTCGTCACTGCTGCCAGAAAATATTCGTCCATGTCTCCACTCACCACCATTGCTATAGGTCTACAAGGCAACAACCGTATCTTTGTGAACGATCACCTAACTGCCTACAATAAAACTTTACTTAATAAGACTAAGACTGTTGCTCAAGTAAAAAATTTCCAGTTCGTATGGGTGAAGAACTCGAAAATCCTTGCACGAAAAAATACCACATCTCCCATCATATCGATAAAGACAGAAAGAGACCTTCAAAAAATGATATAAGTTCATGTCATGTATTTGAAAATGTCGCAACAAAATATATTAAAACTATTAAATGTTTTGAAACCACTGGTTGGGTCCGTATGATTCAATTTTTTTATTGTCCGCATGAGCTCAAACTCAAGACAGGTAAATTAGCCCTATGCTTAACAATTTTTACCCGAACTAGCAATACTATAGAGTTGATAACTCGTTACATAGTTTACTACTTGCTTGTAATGTACAAACAGAGAATATTTTTTCTATTGAAAATTTTGCTATACCCTATTTTGGATCACACAAATAACTTAAATGTAATTTTACGGTTAACACTATTTAATCGCTTATTTAAAAATCTATATTATGTCGGAATAGTTACATTTCTTTTCCGAAGGGGTACACTGCGCCCTATAAATTGGTTTATATTAATATTAATTTTATATTTTCTAAATTATACCTATCTATATACACTGCTGACACATTCCTTATATACCCTACAGAAATTAACTAAAGATATAATATGCTGTTGTCGAATAATTACATATTTTATTACAAGTATACTTATGACTAGTTTATGTTTCAACGTACCGCCTCGACATTTTACACACTTTACTATAGTTAAATATTTAGGAAAATATTGTTTTTGTTATTGTAAATAATATCTTTAAACGTGTACTATCAGAATGTAAGAGGCCTTCGGTCGAAAACTGATAATTTTTGTAGAAATATACTATTAAATAATTATGATATTATATGCTTGACTGAAACTTGGCTAATAGATAGCATATATAGTTCTGAGCTGTTTGATGACAGGTACATTGTTTGGAGGCGGGATCGTAATTATTTACGAATAGGACAAAAATTGGGCGGTGGAGTCTTAATAGCGATCAAACGTGAGTTAACTTCTGTTGAGGTAACTGAATGGCAATCCTCTGCTGAGGACATTTGGGTGAGCATAAGTATTAACCGATGTCGTATACACGTATGTACTGTCTACTTATGTAAAGAAAATAGAGGTAACTCATTTGACTTGCAACTACGTAATTTTTGTGACAAACTTATGGACATTATGTTATCTCATCCCAATGACAAATTTCTTATTGCTGGCGATTTTAATGTGCCTGCTATTAAATGGGAAACAAGCCCGGATAATTCGGAGATGACGGCGACTAGCTATGTGAGTGATTTTTATGACTTATTTATTAACACCCTGAATTATTTAGGATTACGGCAGTACAATTGTGTATATAATATAAATAATGTGATTTTAGATCTTGTGTTGAGCAATTCTGACACCTGTGTAATAGCTTGCGACCCGCTTATTCCGGAAGATGTTCATCACAAAGCTTTATCTATTCTTATAAAATCTGTTAAGGTGAATGAACTACCAGTTTTAAATCAAACCAAATACATTTATTCTAAGGGTAGGTTTGACAAGATACGAGCTGAATTAAATGGCTTTGATTGGTACTCTCAACTTAATGTAGACAGTTTGGATAATGCGACAAAATTATTTTATAATAAAATATATGAGTTAAGAAATTTATACATACCGACTAAAACTGTTAAATGCTCTCGTTACCCGCCTTGGTATAGTCAGCCTTTGATAAAGATACTACGAAATAAAAACAAATACCATCGTAAGTACAAGACCTATGGCAATCTAGGTGATTATGAATCTTTTTCATTTCTACGTGCAAGAGCTAAGGATGTTGAAAGAGAGTGTTACCGTAATTTTATCTCACAAACGGAAAAACACATTGCTAGCAATCCAAAGTCGTTTTGGAGATATGTTAAATCCTACAAGAATAATCAGTCATTTCCTAGCAATATGTCACTGCAAAATGAAACAGCTGTGAATGGACAACAAATAAGTGACTTATTTGCAAAATACTTTCATTCCACATATTCCTCTCCGTACGGTAATTTTCATGCTGGTCATATGACTATTAAAGAGTTAAACATTCCGAACTCAGTTAGTTTGAATACCATATGTATTAATAAAACTGAAATCAATAAATTACTTGAGTCATTGGATCTCAACAAATCGGGTGGGCCGGATCTTATACCACCTATTTTTATAGTTAATTGTTGCAAAGAGCTTTCGGAGCCTCTGTTCATTCTCTTTAAGCGATCGATAGCTGAAGGTGTTGTTCCCAAAATTTGGAAGCAGGCATACATCACACCTGTTCATAAAAAAGGGAACACCACAAAAATTGAAAATTACCGGCCTATATCAAAACTATGTTTATTTGCTAAAGTATTTGAAAAGGTAGTATATCACCAAGTGTACAATTCTATTTCCCCTATACTTTGCGATTCCCAACATGGATTTCTTATAAAAAGATCAACTGTTACTAATCTGATCCTTACAAATAATTACATTTCAAAAGGTATGGACATTGGACTCCAAGTTGACTGTGTTTATACTGACTACAGTAAATGTTTAG
Organism: Parnassius mnemosyne; assembly: GCA_963668995.1. Lineage (NCBI taxonomy): Eukaryota > Metazoa > Arthropoda > Insecta > Lepidoptera > Papilionidae > Parnassius > Parnassius mnemosyne. The sequence continues at coordinate 11,711,106 of CAVLGL010000035.1, read as the reverse complement.
ATCGAATAGATCATCAAATCCTTTTAAAAAAATTGGCAATGTCAGGTATACATGGAGATCTTCTGCGATGGTTCTCCTCTTATATTGAAAATAGGTCACAAGCAGTAGTGCTTAATGGGTTTATGTCCACTTGGCTACCGGTTCCTTCAGGCGTACCTCAAGGCTCTCTGTTGGGCCCCCTACTATTTATTATCTTTGTGAACGATATAGAGAAGTGTTTCTTGTACTCCAAAGTACTCTTATATGCTGATGATATGAAAATACTTAAATTCATCTCTAGCACAGATGATACTATATTATTGCAATCAGACTTGGAAAGATTTGAAACATACTGCAATATAAATAAACTAGATTTAAATGTATCTAAATGTTTTTTTGTGTCCTTTACAAGGAAAAGCGATACAATCAATGGCGGCTATCAATTGAAGGGCACCTCTTTGGCTAGGGTATATGAAGCTTGTGATCTTGGAATAATTCAAGATTCTAAACTTATCTACGACATTATAACTAGTTCTTGTGCCTTCAACAGCCTAAAGACGATAAAAATTCTCTACTGTTCATTTGTACGTCCTATTCTTGAATATGCATCACAGGTCTGGAACCCACAATATGAGGTTTATAAGTCTCGTATTGAGGGTATCCAGAAAAGGTTTCTAAAGTATCTTGATTATAGAGCGCATACAGATTCTCAGAACTATGAAGAGAGGTGCAAACGATATCACTTTCTTCCTTTATCTGTTCGGCGTAATATTAATGACGTATGTTTTTATCTAAAAATTTGCAATGGTTCAATTTACTCCCCGGAATTATTATCTGATGTTACTTTAAATGTTCCATTAGCAAATAAGAGGAAACGCAAACTTCTTTACATAAACAGAGCTCATACGAACTATAGACGTAATTCTTTCATGATTAGAACTGCTAAATTTATAAACTCGCTTAATTTTGATATTGATCCATTTTATACTACCCCGAGTGTGGCCAAGAGTACCTTAACCAGTGAATATTTTGCTTAAATTTTTATATTAAGTCTTAAAATATTCATAATACACATAGCTTTTTAACTTTAAGGTACCTATTGTTAACTAGTTAATATATCTTTGAATTGTCTTTTGTTTATACTTTTTATTTTTAATTCTAAAAGTGGAAACTTGTAAATGGCTTAATAGTATATTATTATATCTTTTATATAATTATAAGAAATTGCTGTAAGTTTTCCGAATAAAATAAAATAAAATAAAAATAAAATAAAAATAATAGTCAAGCACTTACAAAATTTAAAAATGTAATAAAAATTATTTAGGTTAGATTAAAAAAGGCGGCTAAAAACAGTTTCAAAAATGGTATTTAAAAAATTTCTATGATCGTTAGTTAAAAAATTTGATTTACATTACAATAAGTAAACTTTTAAGTATGATAAAAACAATTCTCTATTTTTTTAAATTATGTAAATTATTAATTATAAAAATGAATAAGGGACTATATAGTCGTAAATTACTTTATATCAAAGAAACGTCTAATACATCTAATTTATGTAGATAGTACTTTAAAATATGTCTTTTGACATAGGAGGATTAAACTTTTAAAATAGCGACTTCTATGAACTAAAAAGAATTTAATAATATCTAGTGGAAATTTCACATATTTTTTGAAGCCAGTGCATAGACATATTGTATAAATGAAATTAAAAACCAGCTTTTACAGGCTATAAGGTTGAAATTATTATATTACCTTTAGTTCTTCTAAGTCGGCTAAAATAATATTAAGATGTGCATTTATTCATGCATACCGTAATGGTGTGAATATAAAACAGATAATGGTACACATTACGAGAAAAAGCTTTTTTCGAATAATGCTGTTGGATATCATATTGTTATATTAGATATCAATTCTGTATTCTGTTACACAAAAATGTTGGAGCATTATGATGTCTTTTTATTTTCTGTTCTTACTATCCGTAATTAATATGTATTTAGAGTCATTAGGTATTAACGTTCTCACTTTTTTGTCATTGTTTGGTTGTACTGTATTTATGATATTGACATTATTATTTTTTCCAATATATTGTACTAATAAACCGTGGTCTATGGATTAGAGCTGTGGCAGATCAAACGCTGAAAGTACTTCGGAAATTTCACAATACGTGAGTAGCCCAGTTTCGATCCCCACCGGCACCAATTTGAAATTGTTAATTGCAATTATAAGTGCTCATTTACCACGTGATCAGCGTTGAAGGAAAACATCTTGGAGAAGCTTGCATATCTGCGAAATTAAAAATTATATTTCGAAAACATGTGAAGTTTCAACCGACACACATTGGGGTGATGTGTCGGATATTTTCTTGCCCTAAAACTCTTAAGTATGAGAGGTAGCCCGTGCCCACCAGTGGAAGTGGGACATATATACTTAGGTTAACCTCATTATACTTACTCTTCATTATACTTTTATATTCGACGATACAAATATTTTGTGTACGCCTGGCGTAAAATGTCAAGTCCAGTAGCTGTTAGCATCGCCAAAATTGCGAGTCGTCTGATACTACGATCGCCAATATACCTGCCAAGCGTAATTGTATTCAGGCTAATTGTAATAACGGAAGGGATCCATGTCTATGGTTATTTATGGACTAATAATGATGATTGTGATAATGATTGTGTTTTATATTTTTGATAATTTACCCTGAGCTACCACGGATCTCCTTTGTAAAAGTAATATCTTAAATAAACCTGACCTATTCCTAAAATCTGATACCCAATTTTTATTTAAAAAATTTTTTAGTTGTTATAAGGAAGACGCTGCTGCCTATGTGCTGGTTTGGTTTGTTCCTCTCTGTATGGTATAGGGTAATAGAAATTCTTACACCGCCACGACACGGCTACAGTTGGGCGGCGTCGTGTCAAACACACCACTTGTAGAAATGCTTGTATTATCTCAGCTTAGTTAACTATTTCCCTAGTTATACATCGCTGAGCTTCGCTAATGCAGCTAATAATTAATTCAAAACGTAATAATACAATTCTCTCATTAAGTAATCACTTTAATATAGCAAGCTCAAATGGACGACAAAATTAAATACTAAAGGAAAAAGCTTTAGAATAAATTTAAATGACAAAATTATAAATTAAGCGAATAACTATATTTATTCAGCTTCATTTGCGTTCCGCTGGATGATTTTGGTTACACTTATACAGTTCCGTTTCTGTCAGCCTCGTAAAGCATCGTAATATTGTAAAAGGCGTTTCAGGGAAGATAGCGTGCTATCTTCGCTGTTTTATAAGACAACAGTGTCCAGCCAGGGCTGTTACCAGAATGCGCAATTTATTTTTAACTAATCCCAGGGCTTCCAAAGCGAATACACGATCGAAAGCCCGGATTAAGGTTTTAGAATAGTCGAAGCCTGGTGTATCAGACCAGACCTTAAGCGATTTATTGTGGTAAAGGGTTTCCAGTGTCAATCAGGCGAGGTTTTTTTTAAGTTTCTACGAAATGGCTGAGCCGGAAGTTGATGGATGCAGGTGGCTCAGGATCACGCTTTGAGGTATTTCTTGGGGGATTTCTTCATTTCTGTGTACATCAGGACTTTTCTTTATTTATTTAATATTCTTTATTGCACACTATACAATTATTACAGAAAACATATATATATATATAAAAGAAGTGGTCAAAGGCCACTCTTATTGCTGATAGCAATTCGTTCCAGACAACCAGTGAATGGACTGCATTGCGTATATATAATAGACATATATACACATAATACAAACATATATACATACAAAAAATAAAATACATATATATTTAATTATTTTATAGGATCGGATGACAAACGAATACACAGTCCACCTGATGGTAAGTGGTTACTGTGACCCATAGATATCTACATCTATCCTCAATAAAGACTCAAGATGCAGATGCGTTTTCACCCGTGAGGACTAAGATGGAATGCCTCTTTGCCAGTAAAAAGGGTCTCCGGTTCTCTACACTCACCATACGAAACAGCAGCGTTAAGCTGCTATTTTACGCTGGTTTTCTGTGAGAGCGTGGTCCTTCCCCGGTCGAGTCGACCCATTCGTGCTACAACCATAATATAGCTGCAGCATGGCTCTACCACGTACAAAAATTAAAAATTATTAATAGATATGCTACATATAATATTATATTTAATGGCTACTGTGGAAGCTAAGTTAGAATTTAAAGTGCAAGGTAATGAATAGTGAATAGTTTTTTAAATACCGGTAGGGATGGTGCGCGTTTTACTGCCGCTGACTTATTGTTGGTGGTAATGAATATAATCAAAGAATATAACGAAGATAAAAAAGAAACCGTGGGGTTATAATTACTAAAAAAATGCCAAAATTAAAAGTTTAAAGTTATTATGACTTCTAACGTAATTGAGTCAATAAAAGAGATCTAAGTCTTCACAGTGACATTCATTTTAAATTACGTTTTTATCTTATGAAATAAAACGCGAATAACTGCCCATATTTCAAAATTGGCCTTGACAAATATTTTGTTTTATAAGGGTTCGCGCTGGGTTTGCTATAAACTCGACTAAATCACACTTCAATTCTCTGTTGGCTTATAACTTTTGAGTGCCCGTTTATAGGTGCTGGAAACGAATGTAGCAGTTTATATTGTAGGGTAGTAATTTAAATATATTTTAGTAAATAAACATTACTTCCGCTCAAGGATTTTCTATTCTATTTTTCCATTTATATATTGGACTCATTTTATGGATTATTTATATAGAGATGATACTGATGTACAAACTATTTAATAAAAAGGAATCATTTAAATCGGTTCAACCGTTTCCGAGAAATAATTTTTTGAACTCAGTCAAAAACCTAATTATTTTTAACTAGCTGTGCCCCGTTTATATCACGTGTCTCACCCGTATATATCGCGTGTCTAAGGCGCGCGACATGTCATGATACCTAGTTCAAGCATCTTAGATAGCAATATATAGAAAAATTGGAAAAATTTATGGAGTAGTTTTATCTGCGAGCGAAGAAATTTTGTCCATTCTCCCGATTCTACAGTTTTAAAGGAAACCGCGCAAAAAAATTGTGAAATTTTTGAGAAAAACTAAACATTGAGCAAAAAAATCAATAAATAAAAAATTATATTTCGTGGAAAATTGCGCGGAAACTATAAGTGATATCGTTTTTGTATGTGTAAGAGATTGATAGAAAATTTATCAATAATCATTTCGTACACACACTTTTCATATCTAGTCTAGTTTCTGTGATATTAATGCTGTTAGTCTATGCGGTTAAAAAAGTGGGTGATATTATTTATTTACTGTCGATAATCTTGGAGAGGGATAAAATTGTGTTCAGTAATCACATCATTATTACATGAACATCAAATACTCCTTGATAGCGCCTATTATGTTTGCTCCATATATATTGTAATGATTACACATAATATTGTACTTAATTTTTTATTTGAACTAGGTTTACATTTTACAATATAATACGACAACGATATAATGGGAGCAAAAAATGTATATATTGGCCATAGATAATATAAAATAAGTCTTCCATTTGTCGCGTCATAGACATGCACTTTACGTTTATTGTTTATGGACATTTCCTCAATGTCCAACACCGCCGAAAACCACAACATGACATGGGTGAGTTGTCTAACCGTCGTTGGCGAGCTCTGACGGCTAACTCGTATCGAACGCGGATGTACGGTGTGTACGCGGTGTGGAAGGGTGCGCAGCACGCCCGTCTGCGGACTCGCTGCGTCCCATCCATTGTCCTAACTATGCTTGTAATACTAGGTGCATGTTTAGTGTTGATGGTCTCACAAAATCGGGTTTCAATTAAAACGTTACGAGGCCTCCGGAGGGCGGCCGTGACGTTTGATGTCGGAACGTAGGTGACTGCGTTTTCCACCAACCGGATGTGTTTTGGCGCTCTCGGAGTAGCGCTGAGACATTTCCTTGAAGTATTCCAAGATCGTCGGAAGTAGATCGTGAAAGAGTTTCGCTGGTACCAACGAGATTAGGTGACTTTTAGAAGGCTATTTTGGACAACTTGGAAGCTGTTTACTGACCTAATGAGAGGCGGCATAGGTAAGGATTGTTCTGCATGGGAGAATTCAGAGGATGCTTTGGGTATATTTTGTGACCTTTCCAAGGCCTTCGACTGTGTTCACCATGAGACATTAATCAGGAAGCTACAGTACTATGGTGTCAAGAACACAGCGCTTAAACTTATTATTTCATATTTAAGTAATAGAAAACAGAAGGTTATTATCAATGGTAAAAGTTCTTCCGGGTCACCTGTACTAATGGGTGTACCTCAGGGCTCGATTCTCGGCCCATTCCTGTTTCTGGTGTATATTAATGACTTACCTCACCTTGTAGGGGATAGTCATGATATAGTATTATTTGCTGATGATACTTCCTTGATTTTTAAACTTAAACGTCAATCATTTAAATGTGACGAAGTGAATAATGCTATATCAAAATTAGTGCATTGGTTTAACGTTAATAATCTGCATTTGAACGGAAATAAAACTAATTGTGTTAAATTTACAACAACGAATGTTCAAAATCTGAATACCAATGTGTTTTTAAATGGGGAGGAATTGAGCCCTGTTGTATCCACTGTTTTTCTTGGCATCACTCTTGACGCAAAGCTCCAGTGGGGCCCCCATATATCCAAATTAGCATGCAGACTAAGTTCTGCAGCCTATGCTGTAAAAAAGATTAGAGGTCTCACTAGTGTCGAGACAGCTAGATTAGTTTATTTTAGTTATTTTCATAGCATAATGTCTTATGGGATTTTGCTATGGGGAAATGCGGCTGATTCAGAAACTATTTTTGTTTTACAGAAGAGGGCCATTAGAGCTATTTACAATCTAAAACCGAGAGAGTCTCTTAGAGATAAATTTAAAGAAATTAATATATTAACTTTGGCCTCTCAGTATATTTACGAAAATTTAATGTATGTTCACAAAAACAAAGATAGTTTTAGTAAAAGAAGTGATATACATTCTGTAAACACTAGGAACAAACACAAGCTAGTGATACCAGTTTCTCGTCTCCACAGAGTCAGTAATTCATTCTTGGGGCAATGTATACGCTATTACAACAAGGTCCCGGAAAGTGTACAGGTTCTCTCTATTACCAAGTTTAAATGTTTTATTAAGCTGAAACTGTATAAAAAGGGTTATTATAGTATAAATGAATACATGGTTGATAATAACCCCTGGGAATGAGGTGATCGCTTCCAAGCAGTTTCTAAAATAAATTTTGTAAATAGTTCCTAATCATTTATATTGTAAAATTTATTTAAAAAAAAAAGTCCCGCTGGGTTTCTTGCTGGTTCTTCCCAGGACAGAGGTTTTTTTCGAACCAGTGGTAAAGTAAAAAATGACTTTCAATAAGAATTACACATGTAATGTATATTGAATAAAAAATATATTCTATTCTATTCTATTCTGCATTCAGAGCTCAGCTCAACTGCTAGAAGGCAGTTTGAGATGGCTCGATCTCTTCCAGCAGATTATCTCACTTATCATATCTAAGTTCTTTAAGGCGCAGTTTCATCTTGTTTTGGAGGTTGCGCAGTCGAAATTCGTTGTTTATAGTATGATAATGATCGTATTGTCTTAGGGCCGCGTTCTTTGCTCTGATTAGCTATCTAATGTCGCTCGGGAGCTTCCAGTGTCGATTGCTTGACACTCGAACCTTACGAGAGCATTCTTCAATTGTCGAGGTGAGGTGGGCCGATAGGGCGCTAATCGCTTCATTGGCTTACTCTGGCGTGACTCGTGTTTGACATCGAGCTTACGCCCGTCCACCATGATTTTAGTCTGAGGAATCTCACCTGCGGGCTGGTCCAGTTGCAATAGGACTGGTCAATGGTCAGAGTTGAGTTCTAAAATAGTTTCAATCGATGCTATCGATGAGTATTGCTACGTAAAGGCTGTCCGGTAGTTGTCTGGTAGCGAATGGGTCAGAGTCTCAGGCGCGATAACATCGAAGTTTTGATGCCCCAAGAGATCTAACAATGCAATATCATTTGAATTGTTGGTAACCTCAAGGAGGAATGCTTACTGTTGACTTCTCCAGCTATTATGAAACTGGAGCCTAGGTTAAGTAATTCTGCAATGTTTGAATTAGATTATACGTTTGAGCGGCTATAGATACGCCGAAACTATAGTGAGTGGCGGGTGGCCACAGAGGGCTACTTTACATATAGAAACTTCTTTATAAGTAAACGGGGAGACATCGATCGGTACGCAATGCAAGAACCTTTTGTAGTAGATGAAGGAGCTGCTTGCACGGCTGGTCAATCTATCGTTTCTAACTAAGGAGTAGTTTGCAATCTTAGGACCGCGATGACTAGGTTTCAAAAAGTATCTTGTACTTACATCACCCGATCTTACTTTTTTGGTCTTTGAGGCCGTTCACGTTAAAGACCGCGACAGTCAAGGAGCGTGGTTTAGTTGTATAAGGCGCACTGGAAAGACCAGTTTGCGTCGATTAGGTCTATGTGCTCAATCGTTGCGTTGGGCTTGTCTTGTGAGGGAGTGGCTCCGCGGAGTTTGCGGGCCAAAGAGAATAATTCAGCAAGGTTAATGTTGCTGTTGCAACCGCAGATTGGAGAGAATTCATCGTCATTAATTGTGTCTATGGGTACAGGGGTTGTAGATACAGTGCTTGGCGACAAAGGATCGTCGATCAGCACGGTCGGACTGTTGATAGGGGGCTAGGCATGTTGGGTAGAGGGGCAAGCTTGTGGTGCGGACTCGAGCTCGGGCTCGGGCGCAGGACGGGCATTGCGCTGTGCAAAGAACACAGCCCAAATCTAACATTTGGGCAGGTTCGACTAACAAAGTCGGCGAGTCCGTCGATCGTTATCGACGCCATCTTGTTGTACTACTAGACAGCACAGGTGTGTTACCAAGCTCCCCCATCTTTCGGCGGAGGAGGTGTGTGCCTACGACAATCACCTATAAACCAAGCAACCGAAAAATTTGAAATGATTGCCGCCTCTAAGGCGGCGGGTGTGTTCGACTCTACTTACCGTTGCCGATACCATGGAGCCAGGAAGAAAGATACGCACAAAACACTATTTGCACCAAAACAAGCGCTCAATACACTTCACTATGAAACTGCTATCACCCGGGACAGCGAGCTTCGCGCACCATGGAGAGGGCACCAAAACAATCACAAAAGACACAGCACCAAGCAGTACAGCATACTGGAGGCGTGATCACTCTACAACGTACTTATGCCGGTAGATAAAAGTACTCCAATAGGTTTGACAATTTTTTAGCTCAAACGATTGAACGAACCTCGCTCATAGAAGCATTCAGTGCTGAATTCTCTCGGGTCTCATCGGGCGGCAAGGGTTAATGCGTCGTTCACGCGCCAAGCCAAGTTTTGAATTATTTTAATTTAACATTATATCTTAAACTGAGCGTCCAAATAACATGCTATGAAGAGCAAAATTTATCTTTATAATTTTTTTTGATGATAAAATAACTTGCTTGAAATGATTAATATGCCATGCCTAATAATAACACTCATAAATCACTTTTTTATTTTCAATATTTTTTGTCACAAAAATTATGTATAAGAAATAGGCATATGGTCTCGCAGGCTTTTTTAGATGGAATCATCATCATCATTATCATTACAGCCTTTCATAAGTCCACTGCTGAACATAGGCCTCCCCCAAAGAATGCTACAAAGCACGGTCCTGAGCCACCTGCATCCATCGACTTCCTGCATGACTTACCAGGTCGTCACTCCATCTCGTGGGAGCGCCCTACACTTCGCCTACCAGTACGAGGCTGACTCAAGACTCAAGAACCTTTCTTCCCCATCGGTTGTTGGTTCTTCGAGCTATATGGCCGGCTCACTGCCACTTCAGCTTACTAACCCGTTGGGCTATGTCAGTTACTCTGGTTCTACTGTGGATATGCTCATTTCTTAGTCTATCACGCAGAGAAACCCCGAGCATAGCCCTCTCCATAGCTCGCTGAGCGACCTTGAGCTTCCTCATACGGCCAGCAGTGAAGTACCCCACGTCTCAGATCCGTAAGTCATCACTGGCAATGCACACTGGTTGTACAATTTCGTTTTAAGGTTTAAAGGTATGTCTGACGAGAAGATGTGTCTTAGTTTAGATGGAATACAGATCTATATTTATGTAGAACATTGTATTTGCCTATCATTAACCATTACACCAGCGCATGCGGATAAATCATTTCGGAAACGCTATTTCATCTGACTTGCTTAAAAAAATCAATATTTAAGGCTAGCTCAGAGGTGTAGTCTAATGCTCGAAAGCCTTTACTATATTTTTTTTAATTGGACTAGTAGTTGCAGTTACCGTGTTTATACGTACAAAAAAAACTCTTCCGCTTTATAATATTAGTACAGTTACCAATTTAATGGTTTAAAATATAAATAATATTATTTTGTAAAATAATAACAACAAACTATTATATCATTTCATTCCTTCAGATGACGTCATCTTCAGTAGAAGAAACTATTTTATCCCTTACGATAAAGTTTTACTTATTAAGGGGAATAAAGAGAACCTATAAATAAAATATCCTTGGCATTGGCCCTACCGTAATATATTGTAAAAGCAGTCCCATTTTCAGCTCGACGGGTTTCCTAGTAAATCGCAATGTTATTTACGTGCTTGGATTAAAAATGTTGGCCGCGTTTACGTTACGATACAAAACAGTAGAATTATAGTACATACATAATGCTGGTATTCGGTCCACCCATTTTATTTATGCTGCATCCAATATAATGCAGCGTGGCTCTAACATATGCAATACAGTTTAAAATATTATAGTCCTTGGGCATTCTATTTTATATTTGTATTATTTAGATGGAGTTTTAAGCTATAGCACGGTACCAATAACAACAATAATAATAATGTCCTCCAACCCGAATTTCGGTCATGGCGGCCAGCCTCAACGGCGTGCCATCGGCGCAGGATGGGATTATAATGCCTAAGTGTATGCGCAAGCACAGGTGCATTCTCTATTCCCTCATTCTCTTAGACCGATGGGACAGTAAACTGATATGACTGGAAAGAGATCAGGCGCAAAACCAACGGCTTTACGTGCTTTCAGAGGCACGAAGGTGAGATACAGCTAACTTCCTGTCTTCGGGTAGCTACTGAGAATTTCTTGACAGAAAAACTCAATAACTGATTTTTGGCTCGACCCGGGATTCAAACCCCGGACCTCATGATCCACAGGCGCGTTTACAACCTCCTCCTCCAACACGCATTGGGGATGTGCGGTGGACACTTCCTGCTATAAAACCCACTTATAAATGAGAGAAGGTTTGTGCCCAGGAGTGGGACATATATGAGTGTTTACTAACGTACTAAAGGTATAACGATATCGTATAAGACATTTGGAGTTTCCGGGAAAGGACTATGATAGAAAGGTAGTTTTCGTAATGCAAACTAGTACTTTCGTAATGTAAACTTCTAGATTATGGAAATGTTATTGTATCAAATTCAATTCATTATCTTGATTCTCTGTTTTTATCTAGAATGTGGTCCATGTGTAGTCAATAAATACCTACTTTTATGCTCACATAATCAAATATCCAATTAGTAACATATGGTATGTCGAATCCCCCTTAGCTATATTTATAGTGGTTCAGTTCTACAAACATCAATTACAATCACTCTATGGAGTCTCCCGGGGCTTGGAAGTTACGACGACTCTGATTTAATAGTTGCTCTTGCTTTTTTGGTTGTTCAGATATTCAGCCTAATATACAATGATTATGAGATAAATATGATATATTTTATCGTACAACATTATTTTTTTTGGATGTAAAGCCATAGTTAAGGTGATGTTGCATTACTTTTTAAGTCATGAAACTTTGTGAATCTATTGAAATGTATGTATCCCGGCCAGTATTCACAAAGATATCAACGCGGTTGGATAAAATTGTTTGTCCTAAGATTTTCCCCGCTTTAGTACTTATTCAGTCGACGATTGCGGGGTGACATTTTCATACCTTCACACCGCACTACAAGGCGACCTAAAAGGTGAAAAAATCGATATTTTTTTCTCTAAATTTTTAGGTCACCACTATCACGCTTTACTGTTGATATTAATAACCAATGGAAATCTACACCAAATTGCCGAATCGACATTCATATATTAGATTATAAATTGTTTATTAACTTACTAGATTTTCCTCGAGGAAGCGGTACCAGTAATAAAAAACGAATTACATTACAGTTTAGTCTGTTATTTTCTCAGTTAAACAGTTACAAATACTCAAATAAATATATTAAAATAAAGATATTGTATTTAGTGATCTTATCATCCAGCCAGAGCTAGTTATAATAAAACACAGCTAATCGCAGAGCCAGGGGAGTCTGGCGCTGCTAAATAATATTTGCGCTGTCAGTTAGCTTACATATTAAGTATTTCGCTACTTTTCGAAGCAGCAGTGTAGTGCGATAATCTTTACTAGAGTCACTAACAAAATTAGTGACCTGAATTAAGAGTGACAAGCCTTTATAATGTCTAATAACATATACATATGATACATATGAAGCAAATTGCTACAATAAATTGTATGGGAGTAAGAGCAGTGCGTGCAGCAGGACGGAGCGAACGGCGTGCATAACACCCGTTTATGTATTGAAGTGTCTGAGTGGAGACGTTTTATGTTGTCTGTTCATCCGATGTTTCATCACTTATTAATGCTGTTTACCGTAACCGTTACCGTTACAGCCTCTTAAAATCAACTGCTGAACATAGGCCTCACCTATTGGTGCTGCCTCATTGGGGGGATATTTGCCATAGTTACCACGCTTGGCAAGCGTGTTGGCAACTGCAGTTTATTTTTATTTTTAGTCTTTATTAGGAAGACCATCTTCTGATTTGTTAGCTTCTGTCGCCTCTTACGACACCCACAGGTGATATTGGGTAAATAGATACATGGGATGAATGTTGATAAGTGAAACAAAAAAGAATTCACTTTTTCTACTGATTAGTCTGTTAGTCGTGTGCATCGTGTGTTTTATTGCCGTGTAAAAGCGTATCGGAAAATCCACTACGCCATATAATCCCGTGGGTATCGTAAGAAACTGCAATGGGAAATAAAACAGGACAGGGGCAGCAGCACCAATTTAAAATAGTAAAACAACTACGATGGAAAATGCTCCTACCTAGCGTAGTACCTATGGCAAATATCCCTTCAATGGGACAATCTACATGGGAGACCTAGATAAGCTGTAATAACGACGTTGCCACCACTACGTGTCAATATACACAAGTACAATTGTTTGGCACATATGTTTTAATACAATTTTTTGTAATAACTTTTTACAGAAGCTTCGAGTTATTGTTAGCTAAAAGACGTCATCGCTTAGTCAGACCTAACTTTAAAAAAATATTGCCAAACTCCACCCGAACTCATTGATATAAATTTTTATTAATGTAATATAGCATGAAAACTAATAATATAACTATTTTATATTATATATACACACATATATATATATATATATATATATATACCTAGTCAGGTCATAAATTCTGTCACATGTTTAATATAAAATAATTGAAACAAGTTTACAGGTTCCACAAGGTTCGTCAGGACTGTATTTTGATACACAACTGCATTCGTTTTTACACCTTTCTCACATAAATGTACCTCTGTTAAGCCCCAATAAGAAACTCCTAACCATACCATGAGCGAGGATGGAATATGACCTCGTTGGACACGCGGAATAGGGTTGCTCGCTTCTTCACTACTGTGTGCGTACACCTTATCATTTTGTTTGTTGTAGCTCTCTTCTACGGTAAAAATTTTTTATCCGAAAAAAGAATTTCCCGATTTTTTTCCCGCGTGCCGCTTCAACAAAGCGCGGCATCTCTTCAGTCTCAGGTCCATTAGACGAGCATTCAAACGATGTCCTGTTTTTCTTCGATATGCCCGAAGCCCTAAGTCTTCATTTAACACCCTTTTCACCGTGGTTCTGCATAACCCCATCTGAATGGCCAACAGTTTCTGCTTACGTTTGGGATTTCTTTGAATTCGCACCTTCACAGCTTTTATCACTGCTGGAGTCCTAACAGACCGAGGGCGACCACTTTTTGACCTGTCATCTACACTAGAGTCTTCATTGTATCGTTTGATGGTACGATAAACGAATCTTTTGGTTATATTAAATTTTTTCAGTATGTCAAAAATTTGAATTTGCGAGTAACCGCAACGATGCAACGCAATAACTGCAACACGGTCTTTTTTAAGCGTCCACTCCATATTTAAAAATGAGTAAAATTCTAAAAAGTATACAGTTTTATTTTCATGAACATGAACTTTTTTGTGGCCAGCATTCTAAAAGAAAAGTTTTTACTGTGTGACAATACCTATGACCAGGTACTTATGTACTTATGAAGGTATATATATATATATATATATATATACCTTCATAAGTACATATATATATATATATATATATATATAAACACACACACACACACACACACATATATATATATATATATATATTTAAATGAATTGTAATAAGATATAGGAATATACTAATATATATACATATAAAATAATAATAATAATAATAAATAATTTTATTTCTCAAAAATTTATCATACATGTTTTTGAGACGCCCCAGAGAGTAATTTACATACTTATATAAAAGACCGTCTACTTTTGGCCTAATATACTACATTGGTTATGACATTGGCGTTGAAATGAAATAGTTATTTATTATTCTCTAAATTCTCCTATACCGCCACTATACGCACCATATGGCTAACAAAAGTGCATGACTGGTACTCCGACAGTTAGTATTTGACGTTGTGATGTCTTAATAGGTAACTAGTTAGTAGTTAATCCGGACCACTCTCCGCTTTTATTAATTAATTTTGTCTCGATTTAGCAGTACGCAGCTGAGCTACTGTATTTTAACTTATTGCCTGATGCACTGATTTGGATTCAATTTTAATAATTTCTTCATCAGTGTTGGCGGATTTCACATGTCTTCGTAATATTATTTTTTTATTTCTCAGACTAGCAGGTATTCTCACGATGTTTTCCTTTACCGCCGAGCACGTGGTAATTAAGATTCGTACTTAAAATAGCAATTAACAATTTCATTGGTACCGGCGGGGATTGAACCTAAACCCTAAAAACTTTCTGATTTAAAAGAAACATTTGAACTGAGATTGTGATTTGATAAATCAAATGGAAGCGGATTGTTATTAAGAATCTCTCGTGTCGGATTATACGAAACTCCACAGCTATAAATCTCAATTGTACATTTTTATTGAAAACTTCTTCCCACTTTTTTCATGCGAAATAAACATCGATTTCTTTCAGTTGTGGAGCGAATGGTGTTAAAAAGCGTATGAATGTAAGCAATACGTCTCTCATTCCTTATATCCCTTTTACCAGGTATAGATACGATGAATTATGTTTATTTTTACCAGACTTCAAAAATAAGGAGGTTCTCAATTCAATTGCATGTTTTTTGTAAGGTTAAGGCAAGGATTTTTGCCCTTCTCCGTTGCATGCTTATTTGTTCAGTACGCAGTAAGCGAAAATAAAATATTATGTGGTTATCACTTAAAAAGCGAGAACTTGAACTGTCATTAAAGGTTTTTCCCTGCAATTTTAAATTATAATTTTTAATCAAGATTAATATAAAGTTTTATCCATTCGATCAAGAATTTAATTGAGTATTTCATGAAAGAGCATTTTTATTTTTCTAATATAAATAACTTTAAGATGTATAAATTCTCGTGCGTAAAAATAGTGTCCAAAAATACGATTATCCAACCTTGCCTAAGCGATATCTCCATCAATTATAACCGATTTTAATAACATTTTTATTAAATTAAATAATACTTCACTCCACTGAGAAAAAGGATCGAAAAATAGGGGGAAAATAAATAATTTATTTTTTAATTTACATGACTTTCTAGTTACATTTGTGGCACTGGCTTGTGATATTCCTTAGTCAATTAAAAAGTAAAAGCTGATTTTAAATAATTTAAATTACTTCCACACAATATAGTTCCTGAAGTTCGGGATTTTTATACTTCAATAGAATAGAATAGAATAGAATAATTTTTATTCAATGTACATTACATGTGTAATTCTTATTGAAAGTCATTTTTTACTTTACCACTGGTTCCAAAAAATCTCTCTGTCCTGGGAAGAACCAGCATGAAACCCAACGGGACTTCTTTTTTTAAATAAATTTTACAATATTAATCATTACGAACTATTTACAAAATTTATTTTAGAAACTGCTTGGAAGCGACAACCTCATTCCCAGGAGTTATTATCAACCATGTATTCTTTTTATACTATAATAACCCTTTTTATACAGTTTCAGTTTAACAAAACATTTAAACTTGGTAATAGAGAGAACCTGTACACTTTCCGGGACCTTGTTGTAATAGCGTATAAATTGCCCCAAGAATGAATTACTGACTCTGTGTAGTCGAGAAACTGGCATCACTAGCTTGTGTTTATTCCTAGTGTTTACATAATGTATATCACTTTTTTTACTAAAACTACCTTTTTTTTTGTGAACATACATTGAATTTTCGTAAATATACTGAGAGGCCAAAGTTAATATATTTATTTCTTTAAATTTATCACTAAGAGACTCTCTCGGTTTTAGATTGTAAATAGCTCTAATGGCCCTCTTCTGTAAAACAAAAATAGTTTCTGAATCATCCGCATTTCCCCATAGCAAATTCCCATATAACATTATGGTATGGAAATAACTGAAATAAACTAATCTAGCTGTCTCGACACTAGTGAGACCTCTTTGTTACAGCATGGGCTGCAAAACTTAGTCTGCTTGCTTATTCGGATATATGCGAGCCCCACTGCAGCTTTGCGTCGGGAGTGATGCCAAGAAAAACAGTGGATACAACAGGGCTTAATTCCTCCCCATTTAAAAACACATTGGTATTCAGATTTTTAACATTCTTTGTGGTAAATTTCACACAATTAGTTTTATTTCCGTTCAAATGCAGATTATTAACGTTAAACCAATGCACTAATTTTGATATAGCATTATTCACTTCGTCACATTTAAATGATTGACGTTTAAGTTTAAAAATCAAGGAAGTTTCATCAGCAAATAACACTATATCATGACTATCCCCTACAAGGTGAGGTAAGTCATTAATATACACCAGACACAGGAATGGTCCGAGAATCGAGCCCTGAGGGACACCCATTAGTACGGGTGACCCGGAAGAACTTTTACCATTGATTTCTATTACTAAAATATGAAATAATAAGTTTAAGCGCTTTGTTCTTGACACCGTAGTACGGTAGCTTCCTGATTAATGTCTCATGTTGAACACAGTCGAAGGGCTTGGAAAGGTATTTACCCAAATATATATGTAAAATATACCCAAAGCATCCTCTCAATTCTCCCATGCACAAAAAATATGTTTAATAAGCTCAACTCCAGCGTCAGTTGTCGAGCGACCCCTTGTAAAACCGAATTGATTTTTATGTAGCAATTTATTAATATTAAAGAAACTTAGCATTTGATCTACAATAATTTTTTCAAAAATTTTACTAAATGTTGGTACTACAGGAATTGGTCTAAAATTGGCGGTGTCTAATGTACTACCAGATTTAAATATAGGTATGACTATACTATGTTTCATTAAATCAGGAAACACACACACAACAAATATAGTGGCTAGATAAGGTGCTATTATATCTATTATAGATAAAATAACTTTAACGGAAACCCCCCATAAGTCTGCCGTTTTCTTAACATCAATAGTTTTAAAATATTTAACGATATCTTTTAGCAGTATTCTATGGAATTCAAAAGTATTTGAACAAGCCTTTACATTTTGTTTGAGCAATGATTCGGCGACTGTAGGAGAAGAATTAAGTTATTGTATTGTTGTCAAAAAAGGAACATCAGTGAAATGTTTCTCAAAAGCCATAGCAACGTTTTGATCGAATCGCGTTAAATTATTGTTAATATTCAATTGAAAATCCGAGTTGCGCGGTTTGACCTTGCCGTTTCACTATTTATTATTCTCCAGGTCATTTTAATTTTGTCGGATGCAGTTTTAATTTTGTTGCTTAAATGTAAAGCCTTAGCAGTGGAGCACACTTTTTTTAAATATTTTAGAGTATGTTTTTATATAATCTCTAAATATAACAGTACTATTATATGATCTTTCATCATAAAGCTCGTATAACCTT
Source organism: Parnassius mnemosyne (assembly GCA_963668995.1). Taxonomy (NCBI): domain Eukaryota; kingdom Metazoa; phylum Arthropoda; class Insecta; order Lepidoptera; family Papilionidae; genus Parnassius; species Parnassius mnemosyne. Next base: position 11,692,862 of record CAVLGL010000035.1, on the reverse strand, counting down.
CGCCTACTTTTATAAATTCCTACTGTCGCCCATTCACATCTGTAAAATTGTTATCTATACAGGTCGCACTAGGCTCAGCAATACGTGTTGGTTCTAAGAATAAATTAACAAGATTATTCGATTTAAACAATGAGTATTCACGTGGAAGAGCCAAGCTGCAGCTATATTTATAATATAGCTGTAGCACGAATGTGTCGGCTCGACCGGGGAAGGACCAGGCTCTCACACAATACCAGCGTAAAATAGTAGCTTAATGCTGCTGTGTTTTGTATGGTGAGTGTAGAGAACCGGAGACCCTTTTCACTGGAAAAAAGGCATTCCATCTTAGTCCTCAAGGCTGACAACTCATCTGTATTTTGATTCTCAAACGAGGATAGATGTAGATGTCTATGGGCCACAGCAACCACTTACCATCAGGTGGACTGTGTGCTCGTTTGTCACCCTATTTCTATATAAAAAAAAAGAAAAAAGCTAAACTTAATACTAATGGAAGAAGTTCTTATTACTAATACAATAAGTTGTGCGTTACTTACAATGTTATTAACTGATATTTTTAACCCCCTAAACTATTGTTTGTTGGTCATAGGAATAATGCGTTCTGTGCGGGAATTTATTATGCGGCTCTTAGCGGTTTGGGCATTCACATACCTACTCCGCTTTAAACAGAAAAGTCGTGAGTGACAATAGAACACCATTTAAATCCGAATTTATTATTAATTATGCTTACTGATAAATAAAACATTGAAGTATTACTTAAGACAATGTTTCAAGAAGTTTCAGTAGAAAGGAAGTTAAATTAAAGGTAAAGTTATTTCTGCAAACCTGCTGCAGATGCTCAACAACCTGTCAAAAGGCCCTTTGCCATAGTTGCTGCGGGCACTACGGACGGGTAAAAGCAGGCTATATTTTTGTTGTATGATATGCATATCAATGATATGTTGCAAACCAGTAACATTCATTGCTATGCAGACGACAGCACTGGTGATGCTTTAAATACCGGTTGTGCAATATTTCTCGGGAAACCGTCACCGAGCACCGGATCAAACTTGTGTCTAAAGTAGAGACGTTGAACAAAGTCTTAGACTGGGGGCGAATAAATCTAGTACAATTTAAGACACAAGTTTCCGCGTTTACCGCTAAAAATAATCTCTTTGTCGTATCTCCTCAGTTTCAAGGCACTCCCCTTATTGCCTCAGCCAGTATCGGTATCCTCGGTGTCGACATATCAAGTGAGGTGCAGTTTCGTGGTCACGTTGAAGAGAAGGCCAAATTGGCCTCTAAAAAGCTTGGCGTTCTCAGCAGAGCGGGACAGTATTTCATGCGGGCACACCGCTTGCAACTTTACAAGGCGCAGGTTCGGGCTCACATGGAATACTGTTCACATCTCTGGGCAGGGGCTCCCCAGTGCCAGCTCCTTCCACTTGTCCGCACCCAGTGCAGAGCGGTTCGAATCGTCGACGACTGAGTTCTTTCCGATCGGCTTGACTCACTGGCACTGCGTAGAGATGTTGCATCTCTTTGCGTATTTTATCGCATCTACCACGGTGAGTGCTCCGAGGAATTGTTCGGACTAATTCTAGCCGCTCAATTTCACCATCGCACATCGCGACAAAACTCGCGATATCATCCATATCATCTGGATGATTGGCGGTCCACCACTGTGCGATTTAGAAGAAGTTTTCTTCCTCGCACGACTTAGTTGTGGAATCGATTACCACCAGCGATTTTTCCGGATCGATACGACTTAGGGACCTTCAAGAAAAGAGCCTACTCTTTTTAAAAGGCCGGCAACGCATCTGCGATTCCACTGGTGTTGCAGTTGTTTATGGACGGCGGTAGTCACTTACCATCAGATGAGCCGCATGCTCGTTGGCCCCCTCTCCTATAAAAAAAAGAAGACGTTGCTGTCCATTTCCTGGTTTGTATCCCTTTGTTACGACACACACGGACGTTTTACGTAGTAGAGCCATGCTGCAGCTATATTAGCAGTATAGTTGTAGCACGAATGGGTCGGCTCGACCGGGGAAGGACCACGCTCTCACAGAAAACCAGCGTAAAATAGCAGCTTAACGCTGCTGTGTTTCGTATGGTGAGTGTAGAGAACCGGAGACCCTTTTTACTGGTGACAACGCATCTGCATCTTGAGTCTTTATTGAGGATAGATGTAGATGTCTATGGGTCACAGTAACCACTTACCATCAGGTGGACTGTGTGCTCGTTTGTCACGCTATCGTATAAAAAAAAACGATATGAGGTAGTGTATATTCTTATTTTGCCACTACACGGTTATCATGCAATTTCTCTATTAAAATGTATTTAATTAATTATTATAAATAATAAATCCCTGTTTAAATTTTTTAACGAAGATAGATGATGACGATGAGAATGTTGAAATTCCACATAAATTGCAAATTGAAATTTTATAATTTTGTATATTATGCTCTTTAAGACGTTGAATGTTGTAAGAAAAAAGAATCGAAAACTATAAACTAACTTTTTCGAAAACTTTATTTAATTAATTTACTTTTACGTAATTCTATCCTCACTCGTTGCTGTTTTTTAAGTGCTGGAGAACCATTCTAATCTCGCTTAGAATGACATCCGGGATATCATAAGAATAGTGTCGGATAAGACTTGCTCTGTGATCGTTACTCACACTTGCGTGTGATTCCAACAATAACGTGTACAGTTGCCCATAGAACCTCTCAATCTCGCACAAAATCTCTAATATACCGGAAACTATGCTCTCACATTCGGCTTTCAGCTTCGACAGTTGGCTCTTCCTAGCAGACAGATCTCTGGCAAAGACTTTGGAGCCTTGGTTACGCTCGATCACTTCTTCAATACAAGCTGTAATGAAGTTGCGTAAGTCCTGCCACATGCATTTGGAGATCTGTCTGTTCAGTTGCCTGTATGCTGTCAAATCCGTTGAAGAATGTAGCTTCATCTCCCGTCTAACAGCCACAAGAATAAGAATGAAATCAAAGAGGTTTTGTATTTTACTGCGACAGGTCTTACAGAACTGAGCTCCTATCGCGTGGGTAGTTTCCACAAGCTTCTCATTCATATCGTAAACTCCATTGCAGTCTTCAGTCAGGCACTGAAAACTATTTTGTTACTCGAGTTGAAAGTTTGCGGGGCTTTTGATTAGAGCACGAGAGGGACGGAGCATTGACTTCATTAGACGTGACCTCACCAACTTAACGTTTAGGTTCAGTATTCCTCTCACCATTTGGTGATCGCCCCAGTTTCCACCCTCGCGATCACTAAGATATCACTGAACGGTTGTCGTCTGGTCGTTATAATGAAATAAATTTAATTTTTTGTTGAACTAACTTGGCTCGAAAATTTCTACTTACTGTGGGGCTGCTTTTGGAAGAAAGAGTTGATTATAAAGGGTCCCTCTTTCTTCATAAAGTCGGCCAGCAGCTGGCCCCTTGGCTGAATTTGCCTACTTCAGCTCACCGTAATTTTTTGTGCTTAGTTTTGCGTTGGAGTCTCGCATTAACAACGTATATTGGGATTTGGAGTAATGCTTAGCTCTAGAGATATCCTCATACATTTTCTCCACCTTCTCATCGGGGTGCGCCGAGGTTGATGCGTAAACCTGCATTACCTTCAGTGAATATTGTTTGGTGATTCTAAGTATAACTCTCAATCTTTACAACGTTGTTAACGAGAGGCTTGTGCACGATAAATCCAACATCTCCTTGGGACAGATTGTCGCCCTCCCGGTGATAGAAAAGTTGCCGGATTCGAAGTTTACCGTGTCCTCCCCTTCTCCTAGGATCTCGGATAATCCTATTATATCCCAGCGCAATTTGTTTGTACCTTCTTCCAGCTCCAGGATCTTCTGTTCAGTCCTCAGGGTACGTGCGTTATATGTTGCCAGGTCGAGTCGTCTTAGGTTGCAATGGAACCTCCACCGGAGATTCTTAGCACCCCCTGCTCCGCTGTTACCATGACCGCCACCGTAATCAGGAATAGCGGTGCCACCAGGGACTGGAGGCCGTTTATTTGTGACATTGCTTATAGGGGGTACAGTGCCATACTTGCCACGTTTGGCGACCCGTTTGGCAACTCCAATTTTTTATTGCTTTTTGTTTTTATTAGAAAGATGCCTGAAGGCAGTCGAGGAATACTCCATTGTAAAGTTTTGTAGCAATTTATTTCCTTTACTTTAATATTTATTCGAGTAAATATATAAATTTCTTTTGTATATTTATACAGCCCTAACTGATGACACCAATGACCAACCAAATGTCTCATTAAATAAAATTTTTATACTTCCTCGGAAATGACTTCAACGATTTGGATGAAGTTTTGCCATTTGTAAATTGCACTTCATGATGGATATAACGCTTTATTACAAACGGTACAAGGACAATCGGCTTATTTTTACTAACTACGTCTACGTAATTGCAACTCGCTTGCCGCACATTGTCAAATTGAATCAATCTTAGATTAATTTGATGAACGCTTGTGTATCAATCCAAGTCGGTAAAAACATTACTCTTCAGTTTCATTTGATAAACGCTCGTGAATCAGATGGAATCGCTTAGCACGATGTCTTGGACTTACATTATCACTGGTGGAATTTTTGTAACTTCTCATTTGTGAAAGTTTATAAGCTCTCTGCTCTTCACTCTCTTTTGGAATACATATTGAATTGAATTAGCAGATGTTTTTCTCGCCGCTCACTTAGCGGTCAGCTACCGCAGAATCTATTTCATCTGAGGATGCTACGTGTAGAGACAAAACAAAACAACACAAACCGACAAAACACGTGCCGTATTGTCATCGGTGGTGTATCTTTCCTAGTGTATTGGTGTTGGAAGTAGTGGTATTGGGATTAGTGGTGACGGGGACAGTGCACGCAATTGACGGATGGCACCTACCGCCATAAAAACTAGGTAAGACAAATCATTTTATTTTACTGTGAGGATGTACGCAAAATAATTTTTACCAACCTTAACATACTGAATTTTCAACCTTATTTTTTATCAAACGATTTTTCATTTCATCATTTCTTTGTTCAAACTGTCGCTGTCTCATAAGAGTAGCTCATTTAGAAAGCCTATTAACTATAATACTTAACACCTTAGAGTATACATAAGCAAGTTATGATTATATGTACAGTTAAAGTTTTAATAATAAATTGTTTAAATATAATATTTAGACATATAAATTTTTATATAGTCCAAATTTTAAAACGGTTGCGGTTTTCACGACTGCCATTGTCCATTTTCGCCTAAAGCTTTAAATAATCATAGCGTAATATAAATGCCAATAGCTCCAACGGGAAAAATCCTTTTTAATATTTTAATCCTCTTTTAAAAGTTCACATCAGTGTTGCTAGGCCGCTGCAATTACGTTTGATATGGTTTTGTATTTTTGGACTGCTGAAGTTATTTTAGTATCACGTTTAAATTTTTCCCAATATTTGTTTCAAAAATGGTTTATGGATGCCAACTTTTAATTAACTATGATTTTTTAAAGAAGTAAGGATGACAAAGGAGCACAAAGTCTACCTTATGTTAAGTAGATACTGTGCCCATTGCCGGTCCTCTTTGAAATAGATAACTCCCTAAATTTAAAACGTTTAGTTAAGGTTTAGTGAATACATGAATACATTTGAATATGGTGAATAGCTCGGTAGACTAGCTGCCGTAAGTACGACTGATGATCGAGTGGCTCAGGGTTCGTATCTCAGGTCGGTTCAAAATCAGTTATTGTTTTTTTTTCTGTCAAAAAAATATCAATAACAGCTCTAAGTCAAAAAATTAGTTAAAGCCATTGGTACTACGCTTGATCTCTCCGCGGTGGTGTGGAATTTCTGTCCCATCGTACTATGAGAATGAGAGAATAGAGAGTGCACCTTTGTATAGGCACACACTTGCGCACTATAATCCCGTCTTGTGCAGTTGGCTTATCTCCGTTCGGACTAGCTGATGTGACCGCAATTCGGTCTAGAGGTCCATAGAGTTATAATGTCTTCGCTCTATGTCTTCGCGCATAAGCGGGTGATAGTAGAGTCGTGCATGCGTAGTTGATATAACCGCGTTGCGCTTGCGCGGTCAGTTTTTGTCATCGTAGATTAGGTATACGTAGGTGGAATGATCAGTGTGTAATAATTGTTTATTTAGATTCTATTGTTAATTATATCGAGTACAATTTTTTTGATTGTTATTTATCTTTCATATTTTTCTAATTTTATATAATATTTCATAATATTATGTCAGAATTACATTTTAATGATATTTTATTTAATATTTTAAAAGGCAAATATGTGAAATATAAAAATATAAATTTATTATCGAAGATCATTATTATTACTTTTTCAGCATTCTTTAACGTATTTATACGCAGCTGGTTATTAAAAGTGTAAAGTCAATGCGAATTTACGTAAAGATGCATGCAGTGTATAATAAATAATGCGTGCTGTGTTTATTCTTTTTCATTAAAGATTTATGTAAATCTACAACTTCTGCTTTAGCCATTAAATCAATCTCAGCATTTTGAGACCGAATTTATGTTTAAAATTTTGTGCACAAAATGTGCTTCTTACAAATCATGTAAGAAGCACATTTTTTCTTTAGATAAATATTTTGTAATTTTATTTTCTTAAATTTCGCAGTAAGTTTCTTTCTAACTGCAGATTCCTTGCTATTAAAAAAAACACAATATTAAAATCATTTTATTATTTTATAATGACATAGAATTATGAATTCCGATACTAAAATAATCCCGTGGAACTATATTTAAAAGATTAAGCTTCGTATTCATCACTCGAATTAGGCTTAGGACACATCACTTGCGTAATTTATTTTTAAGTACAATTTTTCTCACACTATCAACAATTGAATTCGAACTGCTTACTGATTCAGACAACGGTTCTGATACCTACTTCCTGTTTACCACATTTTGTTGCCTGAAAAAAAAATACTAGTTATTTGGCCTATGAAAATTCTAGCGTTACAGTATTAAAAAACCGCCATATACTAGTATGAATTGCGCGGCGAAGGTCCCGCCTCTCTTAAGTCTCGTAAATATACTGAATATTACAAGAAAATCGTTCTTATATATAAATAATATAATTACGTTATCACATATCCGCAGTAAAACCAGAGTAACCGACACAGCCCAAATAGTTAGTATGTTGAAGTGGATTGCGACTTCAGCATACTAATTCTTCCCATTGGAGCCGGCTATATAGCTCGAAGAACCGATAACCGATGGAGAAGAAAGGCAGGCGAAGTGTAAGGCATGGGGATGCCTTACACTTCGCCTGCCTTTCCACTAGATGGAGTGACGACCTGGTAAGACATGCAGGAAGTCAATGGATGCAGGTGACTCGGGACCGTGCTTTGTGGCATTCCTTGGAGGAGGCCTATGTTCAGAAGTGGACTTGTAAAGGGCTGTAATAATGATGATGATGATGATGATGATAATATGGTACTGCAAATTTCTTTAAGTACACTCTTCCTGCTTTTGTGGTGTATTTGTCGTTATCTTTTAAATGCATGGAACATATAATTTAATAATCTGACGGTACCCACGTTTCTTCGCTGAAAACCTTCTGAACAAATTAAATTCATGATTCTTTTGTTCCATGACACGGCTGAGAAAATATTAATTTTAATGCATTAACATTTCCTAACTGTAATTATATATAAATATTGTTTAGGCCAAATCTTAACATTTAAAACTTTCATTCAAAACGCTCGTCTCGGTCGCCTGACGTGTGGGCGAGCAACCGGTTTTGACGGCTTGGGCCGGCGGGACTCGTATACCCGCGGCGGCCATGTCCAGTAGTCTAAAAGTTACGCTCGAATCGTTAGGTCGCGTGAATACAGCCTCTTATTGCGTTGTCTTTGTCGTGCGTTTACGTGACAACGTGGCTTTTCTTGACTTTTGAAACGCTAAAAATTTGTGACCCGAGAGGAGATCGCGTTCGTCTTCGATCATAATTTTGTGCTAAGTGAAGACTTCAGTTCACATATAGGTGAACGCCCACTGGAGTGATCGCACATTGTGGAGCAGAGCAGCGCACGTGGGTCTGCTGTTCAATTACATCGGTGACGTCAGGTTACATTTACACACTTTCGCAGACCACTAACATACCACCAACTTACCCCCTGACGGTACCTTTTGGTCGACCCTACCTCCGGAACTCGGTAAGTTTGTGTTTGCTTATCAGCCTTTACATAATAATTATCCCGAAACCCGAACACTCTGGTTGCCCGTAGACTGGGCTACTCATGGGTCCTAACAGCCCTGAGGGCCGTAACATCTTTGGTAGCAGAGCGTGGTTGATTGTTTCTCCAATCATGCCCGTCCGTAATAAAAAAAAATTCTTTTGTTTTTGTTTTTGTTTGTTCGTGGATCGGTGGTTAGAACCACGCCCGTTAGGCTGCGCAAGCAGGAGTGTAGTTTAGGGTTAGGTACCTACGCGTCAGGTATTTCGGGTAGGTAGATTAAATTGCCGAAGGGTCGGTCGCCTGAGCGAGGCATCTATGCTGACCGACTGTAGTGTGTACTTGCCGTGTCGTGTAATTTGTATTTAATTTAATTTAATAGTAATTTGTTTTTAGTAGTGATGCCATCGCAAAAGCCACCGGCGCTTCGCCTGCAGGCGGAGCTGCGCTGGGCCGCAAATGCCCATACTTTGATAGGGCGACCCGATCGGGTCCATAGTTTAGAGAAGCGGCTCGAGCAGGTCGCGGCCCAAAGGGCCGTAGTGGAGGAGGCTTACACTGAGCTCGTTACCTCGGATGCGGAACAGGGAGTCCTAGACTCCTGCCTCGCGGGCTACGAGCAATTCTTTTCGCTCACGGACGACTTGATCAAGGCGAGGGCCAAGTATGCTAATGAAGCGCGTGAAACTCGGCTAAGTGGCCTGCCAAGTCCCCTCGGAAGCAGCCTACTCAGCCGGAGCTGTTGGGATGACTCCCAACTCTGGACCTGCCAAGGTTCTCCGGGGTCCTCTCCGACTGGCTGACCTTTGTTGGTCTTTTGGATAGCCTAGTGGACGCCCGGAGGGACTTGACACCAAGCCAGAAGATGGCGTACCTCCTGGCCTCACTGGAGGGGGAGGCCCTTGGTGTCGTCGGCCATTTGAGATTGTCGAACGACGCCTACCGGACTGCTCGGGACCTCCTCGCCGAAAGGTACGCCAACGTCCGGCGAATTGCGGACGAATACGTTAGGCAGCTTCTAAACCTCCCGCTGTTTAGGGACCGGGCAAGACTACGTCCGGACGTCGTAAATCCAGTCGTGGTGGCCTGTAATTCGTTGAGGTGGCTGGATTTACCGGTGGACGAATGATCCTTCTTGTTGCTGAACATCGTGCTGTCCCGCCTACCTCTCGATCTTCGGGTTCATTTTGAGGAGAGGTACAGCGGGGATGGCGCCTCCTATATTTCGCCCTTCAACCTGCTGCGGTTTTTGGAGGAGCAGTGCTGGTTAATTGAAAACGCAGCGAGCACCGTCGACGACCTACGGGTTGCCAACCGAGCCGTGCCCAGGGAGAGGCGGAATCCGCCAGGCAAGTCGTCACCAACCCCTCTAAGGACGAGCGGAGTTCCCGCGGGAGGGCGCCACCCCCTACCATCTTATAGCGGCCTAGCGGCCAGTGAGGCGCCCCCCTGCTCCTATTGTCGAGCATCCGATCACCGGGTGACGTCGTGCCCGAAGTTATTGGGTAAGCCGATCCCGGCGAGGAGAACCATCGCCAAGGAGCACCGCTGGCGCTACTCGTGCTTGGAAAGGCACCTCCAACGAGACTGCCCGCACCAGCTGCCCTGTCCGCACTGCCAGGGCATCCACAATGCCGTTTTGTGCCTGGGTGCGAACGGTGCTTCCTCTCGGGGCTCTGCCGGGCCCTCAACTCTTACGGGCTGGGACGCTCAGCCACGTTCTCTGTCGGGCGACTCTCGGCGCTCGCCTGCCGGCCACCTTGCCCCAGGTTTTAAAGGGCGTCCCTCCCCCGACCAGTCGGGGGGTCGTTCCCCCAGGGGCGGGGGGGTCGTCGCCCCCCCTCAGCGTGTTGAGAGGAACTTCACGGCCACTCAGTGGTCAGCTAGACCCTTCTCACCCCCATTAGCTGAGTGGCCGCGACTAGAGTACCACCCTCCCCCCTTTGGTCGGTACCGGTACTACGGGGTTCCTGCGACCTCGAATCTGTCCCGAGCCTCAAGGCCGAGGATCCCCGAAGCTCCCCAGGTCGACCTCTTCGGTGATTTCCAACCACGGGTCATTGAGATACCGCCGGAATGCCGCTTTCGGGACCCCCGGTTCGAGTGCCGGTCCGATGGAGGCAACTCCAGCTAGACAGCTGCCGCCCTAGCTTCCACCACGGCCGCCTCCACTGATCCTTTGAGCCGTCAGCAGTCCACTTGTCAAACTGTTCTATTGCCAACGGCCTCAGTGAAGGTGTACAACCCGAGTGCCGACTGTTTAACGGTTCGCGCTCTATTGGATTCGGGTTCATAACGCTGTGTGGCCTCTACTTGATTGGTCGGAAGACTAGGGCTCCACTGGAGCTCTGAATCACGTCCAATGGTAGGTATCGGAGGTACCGAGCCTCCTCCTCATAGGGGACAAGCGGATTTGGTGTTTGGCCCTGCCAGCGAACACCTTCACATTCTAGTTAAAGTAGATGTCCTCGATGACATTGTAGGTTTTCTCCCTAACGTCCTTATAAATGATAGCGCGGTTCTTTGTGCGTCGGGTTTGAGACCGGCAGACCCTCAGTGGTCCCAACGTGGGCCTACAGATTTGTTGCTGGGGGCCGACGCGCAGGGGTTCATCTTGTTCGACGAGATACGAGCCCTACAGCCCGATGGCTTGTTAGCCATGTCCACTGTATTTGGGCACAGCTTTTTTGGACCGGTTCTGTGGTCTCCACCTCCTCAGACGGCCGACACGCTCTCTGTTGTGGGCATGTCCCTTTCGGACATCGTTCAGCGGATCTGGGAAATTGAGGAGCCACCACACGCGGCTCGAGTCAACCCTATGGACCGTGAGTGCGAGTTGTTCTACCAGAACAATACCGGTCGTCGTGTTGACGGTCGTTTTGTTACTCGCTTACCATTTCTCGACTCACGGCCCCCTTTGCGCCTATCTCGTACTCTGGCCGAAAAGAGGTTGCTTTCCATTGAGCGCCGTATGCGGCGCGACCCAGCATTTCGCGAAAAATATGTCGAGTTCATGCGCGAGTGTCAAGAGCTGGGTCACACGTCCCCGTCCAACTTCGACTGGCGGTCACAGGAGCACTACTTCCTCCCTCACCATGCGGTCTTAAGGACCCCTGGGAGTAAGATTCAGGTAGTTTTTGACGGCTCCGCCCCCTCGTCAAATGGTGTGTCCCTGAACCCGTGTCTCCACTCTGGTCCTAAATTGATCAAGGATATATCCGACATTTTGACCCACTTCGTCGGCACCAAGTGTTTTTTGGTGCCGACATTAGGATAATGTTTCGACAATAAGTAATCCATCGTGATGAACGTCGATATCAGCTGATATTGTGGCGCGAGAAGCCCAGCGATCCGATTCAGGTGTTTGAGTTGAACACCACCACCTATGGACTCCGGTCCAGCCCGTATATCGCCATGCGAACCCTCCTTGAACTCGCTGAGAGAGAGCGTCTAAAATACGCTCGGGTGGCTTCTATTTTGGAGACTTCGGTCTACATGGACGACATTTGCACGGGTGCCTTCACCGTCGAGGAGGCTCTTGTATTGTGAGACAAATTGATTGCCATCCGGCTTGCCCACACTCGGGCGGTATTTTTGAGGCGGTGGTTAAGGTTGCAAAAACGCATCTCCGTCGCATTATTGGCGAAACTATTTTGATATTTGAGGAGCTTGCCACTGTATTCTGTAAAATTGAGGCAGTACTCAACTCTCGGCCCCTCTGTCCCCTCTCGTCCGATCCGAATGATTTGGAGGTTCTAACCCCGGGCCACTTCCTGATTGGCCAGCCGCTTAACGCCCTGCCCTAGTACCCCTTCAGGGAAATAAACTCTTCGCGGTTGAGCAGACTTGACCTGCTGCTACAGATGACTCAGAGTTTTTGGCACCGATGGTCTCTGGAGTACCTACATCTTTTGCAGCAGCGCGTTAAGTGGTGTGACAAGACGGATCCTCTTCGGGTTGGAGACCTCGTGTTAGTTAAGGAACCCAACGTTTTGCCTTTGTATTGGCGCCGTGGGCGCATTGTTAAGTTGTCCTATGGATCGGATGGGGTGCCTAGGATGGCCGAGTTTTGGTTGGAGATTCGGTCTTGCAACGTGCCGTCGCGACCCTATCACGTTTGCCAATTTACTCGCGGACATAAGTCCTTATGCCCAGGACGGGGGTTTGTTTAGGCCAAATCTTAACATTTAAAACTTGCATTCAAAACGCTTGTCTCAGTCGCCTGACGTGTGGGCGAGCAAACGGTTTTGACGGCTTGGGCCGGCGATACTCGTTTGCCCGCGGCGGCCGTGTCCAGTAGTCTAAAAGTTCCCCTTCCCTTCGTGCTTCCGTAGCGATAAGACGTGTCAGTGGATAAGAAAAATAATCATTTTTAAATAGTTAATTGTTCGAAAATATTAGGAGCGCATAACGTATCACACTCAGATCTATAACACTGTGTTATGCTTGTGTAGTATAAATAAAAGTGAGCAGTCAACACACGTTCGTGGATTGTGTTTGTGAGAGTGAAATAGATACACATCTGTGGATGATCTGTTCTAAGTGCAAACTATACGTATTCGTTATTCTGCCGCCCTGGTACTATTCGACAACTAGCTCACAGTGAAGTAATAATGTATCGTACACCGCCTCGCTCTGACTCGGAGCCTGAGCTATCTAGCGTTAAAAGAAATGTTACATGCAGGATAAAGCGTAAGCGCGATGACGAGCAAACTAATTATATTAATATGGAGGACTATATGGACGAAATCAAAGACATGTTTTCATCAAATATACTGCAACAAGAAGCAAAATTTAATTCAATTGATAAGTCCATTAAAGATATAATTTTAAGTAACCAATTAAAAGAAAATAAACTATCTTCGTTGGAAAACACTTTAAAAGCAATAAAATATCAAAATGCTGACATTTTTAAGTCGCTTGAATTTATGTCGAGTAAGTATGAGGAAATGCGAGAAAAAGTGCAGATCTTAGAAGCTGACAGCAAGGCTAACTTGAACTGCATCAAAGCACTAGAAGACAGGATTGACAGCTTGGAGCGCAAAGCTCGATCGTGCAGTATTGAAATGAGAAATGTTACCCAAAATCAGCCGGAACCGAAGCAGGATCTCCAGAATATCGTAAGAAAGGTTTGCACGGAGCTCAATGTCCCAATTGAAGATAGAGAGATACGGGATATTTTTAGGCTTAAATCTAAGTCTAAATCGTCTATGCCTAATCCTATAATAGTTGAATTGGCCAACGTCAATAAAAAGGAGGAACTTCTTACCTCGATGAAAAAGTACAGGAAGAATAAAAAATCACTTACAACCGAGAATCTAAAGATAACAGGTCCCCCGGCGATTATTTACATTTCGGAGAATCTTACTCCGAGAATTAAGCGATTATTTTACATTGCTCGGAATTTCGGTCATGACAATAATTATAAATACATATGGACGAGTCACGGTAACGTCTACATAGGCAAAGCAGAATCCAGCCCGGCCATACGAATCAACAGTGAGGTGGACCTGGACAAACTCAAAATTAAAAACTGACTATGCAATGTTACAATACCGTTATCTTGGCTAGTACTTATTACATTTTTTCAACTTTATATAGTATGTTACAATATTATTCGTGTGTTTCTCTTATTAATTTCTGTAAATTGCGTACTTTGCTTATACACATCTACCATTACACAACAATATAAACTATTCGCACATAAATATGACTCGTTAATATATTATTCTTTTAATTATTACATATTACTACACTACATTTATCATATTTACAAAATATTTCTCTATTACCTTCATGTCAAATTTAAATATTATTACTATATTAAATCATACTTTAAGCAGCTTGAATGTTGCAATTCTATAATAAAATTCACACATGGCATAAATGTATTGACGCATTTACCTACCAACAACATCAATGCCTATTTATATTTAAGGTTAATCATTACATTATTGTTACTTATATTTGTTTTGGATCTGTTTTTTATTATGTTACAGTTTTTCAATGAATCAAGTTTTTTTATCACTTTGTGTACATAAGGACGAATATTTACGAAATCATTTTAAAATTATTGAAGGTAGCACAGATATCAGTCTTAAGGTATTAATAATTGTTTTATCATCCACATTTACAACTACCCACCTTGTTCCTAAGAATTATGCATTGGAAATTTTAATAATTAAAATTTAATTCAATTAATACTATCGTTATGGACGATATTGAAGGATCGGGCCATATTTCGTGTAACAGAGTGGATGTTCAGACTGACTTAGACTTATTGTCAGTCGGAAAGAATTTCATTACAATTCTTACTGTCAATATACGTAGCATTAATGCTAACTTCGATAGTTTTTTGATATGTTTGTCCAAATTTAACTTTATAATTGATGTGCTCGTGTTAACTGAATGTTGGACAAATCAATATTATATACCACCTGAAATTCACGACTATAAAATGTTTCAAACTCTTGTTAATCTTAATAAAAACGGTGGCGTGGTTGTCTATGTTCGGAATGAACTTGAGTCAACAGCTTATGAGCCGTGTATTGACAATGGTAATTGTATAGTAATTGATCTAAAAGATACTCTCTCTGTTATTTGCACATATCGTCCTCCATGTTATAAAAATCCTACAAATTATATCAACTCACTGGCTGATATTTTAAATAATTGTCGTAATAAACGTGATATTGTTTTAACTGGAGATATTAATCTTGATGTTATGCCAGATAATCTCAATAAATACTCAACTGCTTATTTAAATCTTATGGCTACGTTCGGACTTAAACAAGGTGTAAACAGTCCAACTCGACACAAAACTTGTTTGGATCATTTCATGGTTAAGTCTTGTGCTAAATGTTAAACCTATGTTTTTGACGAATTTACCGATCATTCTCCTATTTTTTTACATATGAATTTTACCAAAATATGTAGAAAAACACAAATGCTTAATAAAGTAAAAGTCGATCTTGCTGGCGTACAAAAAATATTGGCAACTGAGTCTTGGGATGACTTGTACTCAACTAATGATGTAAATTTAGCAGCACAGATTCTGACATCAAAATTAGACAAAGCCATTAAGGACAATACATTTACTAGTAAAATATCTAAACGTAAAACAACACTCAAGCCTTGGATTACTGTGGGGATTGTAAATTCAATTCGAAAGAGAGACAAAATGCATAAAAAATTAAAAAAAGATTTAAATAATGAGCAATTGGGACACATATACCGAAACTATCGAAACACATTAAATAGATTAATAAAACAATTAAAAATAAATTATTATAAAGTGTTATTAGAAAAAAATAAAGGCAATATGAAGGAAACTTGGAATACAATAAAGGAAATATGTAATATGGTAAAAAAGAAAGAATCTTCCACAGATTTACTCAAACATTGTTTAAATACTACTCACTCTCTTGACAATGTTAATAGGTTTTTCGCAACGGTTGGTTATAGTCTTGCAAATGATATTTTATCCAAACTTAACACTACTGACAGTTCTCTTTCTCTATTGGAAAAATGCAAAGATGCACCAAACGGTTCAATGTCCGTCTACTTAACCGATTCGGTGGAAGTTTCAAGCGTCATCTGCAGTATTAAATCAAGTAACTCATCGGGATATGATTGTATTACGTCTAAAATTCTAAAAAGATAACATAAAACACATTTCGGAACCTATTGCATATTTAATTAATTTGACATTTGAATATGGTGTTTTCCCTAAAATCTATAAAAATGCAATTGTCTGTCCCATATATAAATCTGGGGACAAATCTTCACCGAATAACTATCGCCCAATTTCACTATTAAGCACAATGTCTAAGGTTCTCGAAAAAATATTCAACAAGCGACTAATGAATTATTTAGAAAAGAATGAGCTTTTGGATAAAAACCAATTCGGTTTTCGTGCTAACAGGTCCACATATGACGCTGTACTTCAACTTACTTCAAATATTACACATTATCTTGATAAAAATGAAAAGGTAATTGGAGTATTCCTGGACCTTCAGAAGGCATTCGATACCGTATCTGTTCCAATATTATTAACACGTTTGGAAAATATGGGAATCAGGGGAAATGCACTTATGTGGTTCCAGGACTACCTTTTGGATAGGAAGCAACGTGTTAGGGTTGATGGCTTATTAAGTAATGAATTCAGCTCCATTTACGGTGTGCCACAAGGCAGTACACTTGGGCCAAGCCTTTTTTTAATTTACATAAACGATTTGTGTAAAACTAATCTCAAGGGTGCTGATATTCAAATGTTTGCTGATGATACAGTCATACTGTTTCATGGCGAGTCTTGGGAATGTGTACATCGTCTTGCTGAAGACGGTCTTCGTACTATTACATCATGGTTAGAAAACAGCTTGCTAACACTCAACACAAGTAAAACAAAATATATGTGCTTCAGTAAAACTAATATTAATTCACCCAAATCTTCTAGTTTACAAATCCATTCCTATCCTTGCAATCGACAAGCCAATACCGAGAATAAATCATGTACTTGCTCATTAATTGAAAGAGTAAAAGTTATAAAATATCTAGGAATAAGTATTGATGATAAGCTCAACTGGAAACAGCACATTACATCTGTTGCTAATAGACTCAGGAAATTAGTTTATGTGTTTAGAGAATTGCGCACTGTTTCAAAACTTCCACTCTTAATACAAACTTATAAAGCACTTGCGGAATGTGTAATTACATACTGTATATGTTCGTGGGGAGCAGCAGCTAAAACACATTTAATAGAACTTGAACGAGCACAAAGATATCTCCTCAAAGTAATATTATACCTTCCATTTAGGCATCCAACTGCTGCATTATTCAAAACGGCAAACGTACTTTCTGTGCGCCAACTATATATCTATAATTGTATAAAAAATACCATAAATTTACGGTACCATATCTTCCCTCCACTGGAAAAAGACGAGAACGTTTCACAGTTGAGCGAGTGAGCATTATCAATTTCACAGCATTATCAATTTCAGGCACCAAGACTTTACAATTACTTTAGTGTAAATAATAAATTGAGAAACCTATCTATGTACCAACTAAAATCCAAAGTTTTATTATGGTTACGTAAGTTGAAATACAACGAGACGGAAAATCTATTAAAAATAACTCAATAGTACGAGTCATTTCTTATCGAGTAAAATAAAAACACACACACACACACTCACCCGCACACACAACACAAACACACACACACACACACACACACACACACACACACATGTACACAAACACACGCAAAACACGTACGCATCATAGATGCAACAAGCGTACGTATGCATATTTAATTTTAATTTGTAAAAATTTTATTTACTTTGTTACCTTGTTACATACGCACAACATGTATGCATCATAGATGTAACACACATACGCATGCATATTTTTTTGTTTTTTATTTTCCTTTAATTTGTATTTTTTTTTGTTACCTTGTTACGCACGCACAACATATACGCATCATAGGTGCAACACATATACGCATTAATATTTAAAAAAAAAATATTTTTCTTTAATTTGTAAAATCTTAATGTATTTTGTTACGTTGTTCTGTTTGATTTGATCTGATTTGTGATAAGCTAAAAAGCCATTTTGTAATTGTAACTTTGTGGATATGGGAAGGAACTGAATCCCGACACACAGCTATTGCTAGTTCGGGAGTCAGGGCTTCAACTTTGTAGTGTCAATATGGTTTTATTCAATAAATAAATTTATTATTATTATTATTATATATTTGAGGAGCTTGCCACTGTATTCTGTAAAATTGAGGCAGTACTCAACTCTCGGCCCCTCTGTCCCCTCTCGTCCGATCCGAATGATTTGGAGGTTCTAACCCCGGGCCACTTCCTGATTGGCCAGCCGCTTAACGCCCTGCCCTAGTACCCCTTCAGGGAAATAAACTCTTCGCGGTTGAGCAGACTTGACCTGCTGCTACAGATGACTCAGAGTTTTTGGCACCGATGGTCTCTGGAGTACCTACATCTTTTGCAGCAGCGCGTTAAGTGGTCTGACAAGACGGATCCTCTTCGGGTTGGAGACCTCGTGTTAGTTAAGGAACCCAACGTTTTGCCGTTGTATTGGCGCCGTGGGCGCATTGTTAAGTTGTCCTATGGATCGGATGGGGTGCCTAGGATAGCCGAGTTTTGGTTGGATATTCGGTCTTGCAACGTGCCGTCGCGACCCTATCACGTTTGCCAATTTACTCGCGGACATAAGTCCTTATGCCCAGGACGGGGGTTTGTTTAGGCCAAATCTTAACATTTAAAACTTGCATTCAAAACGCTCGTCTCGGTCGCCTGACGTGTGGGCGAGCAACCGGTTTTGACGGCTTGGGCCGGCGATACTCGTTTGCCCGCGGCGGCCGTGTCCAGTAGTCTAAAAGTTACGCTCGAATCGTTAGGTCGCGTGAATACAGCCTCTTATTGCGTTGTCTTTGTCGTGCGTTTACGTGACAACGTGGCTTTTCTTGACTTCTGAAACGCTAAAAATTTGTGACCCGAGAGGAGATCGCGTTCGTCTTCGATCATAATTTTGTGCTAAGTGACGTTAGACTTCAGTTCACATATAGGTGAACGCCCACTGGAGTGATCGCACATTGTGGAGCAGAACAGCGCACGTGGGTCTGCTGTCCGATTACATCGGTGACGTCAGGTTACATTTACACACTTTTGCACACTACTTACAAACCACCAACTTACCCTCTGACGGTACCTTGTGGTCGACCCTACCTCCGGAACTCGGTAAGTTTGTGTTTGCTTATCAACCATTACATAATAATTATCCCGAAACCCGAACACTCTGGTTGCCCGTCGAGTGGGCTACTCATGGGCCCTAGTCCAGTCGACTTCTAACGGGGCAACTGAGTGCCGTAACAAATATTTTACTGGTCATAATTAATTAACATTATACGTAATAATAATGACGACCTGGTAATATATTATGCAGGAAGTCGATGGGTGCAGGTGACTCAGGACCGTGCTTTGTGGCATTCCTTGCGGGAGGCCTATGTTCAACAGTGGACATGTGAAGGGCTGTAATGATGATGATGATGATACGTCGATAGTGTCAAGTCTGCGCATAAAAATGTTTTAATCTTTGACATTCACATATACGTTGAGTTGATAAAATATAATCCGAACAAAAACAGTTTCACTGTAAAACATTGTGCCAAGTACACTTTCAACTATAGTTACAAAAATAATTATTTCAATTTTACAAAAAATTATAAAATTAATAAAAAAACCAACTAAAGAACCCCGTTCACGAAGACAGAGCTCAAAAAGGTTAAGAACGATAAATTGTCCCTATTCCACATGTATCAGGTTCACACCAGTCAATTCCTTATTATTTAATCCCTTTCAGCTTCAAAAAGGCTCACAATATTTATATCCAATATCAGATACAAGGGCTTCGCTCTCCCACATTTAAAAAGAAATGTGGAGGAGGCATACGGCTCCGCACACGTCATGCACGGTGAGCGCCAACCATTTTAATGCGCTGCCCCCGAAGGGTACGCTGAGTTGGGAACTGGACCGTAGTCCACAGCAAAATAACAGGCGAACCAGTAAAAGAGGACTTGGCCCCTTGATAGTGCGTAAACACAAACATCGACCGAAGTCGCGCATGTCAATGCGTGTAAACGCCATACAGAATACGATCAAATCCAGCCACAGTGAATGTACGTCACACGGGTTAGGCAACAATAGGCACACTGGCCACAAAAAGCCCTCCTTGAGCGCCACCACCTGCCAGACCGCCGTTCGTGCAGACGTGATGTAAATGTAAGGCATCACCACCAATTGCATGGTCAGCATGGCCAATTGGCCCCAGAGCGTGTCATGAGTCTACCGCTCATCTCAAGGGAATGATGTCCCACGTTGCGCGGCTTTCGGCCGCAGTCTTGAGAGCCTCCTCAGATTCTCCCTCCAGCTACCACCCGCATGAAGTCGACACATATGCTCCACTAACCAATCATACTCATCATCATCATTACAGCCCTTCACAAGTCCACTGCTGAAGTTACGCCTCCCCCAAAGAATGCCACAAAGCACGGTCCTGAGTCACCTGCATCCATCGACTTCCTGCATATCTTACCAGGTCGTCACTCAATCTAGTGGGGGGATGCCCTAAACTTCACCTACCGGTACGAGGCTGCCACTCAAGAACCTTTCTTCCCCATCGGTTGTCGGTTTTTCGAGCTATATGGCTGGCCAACTGCCACTTCAGCTAACTAATCCGTTGGGCTACGTCGATTACTCTGGTTCTACTGCGGATATCCTCATTTCTAAGTTTATCACGCAGAGAAACCCCGAGCATAGCCCTCTCCATATTTCGCTATGCGACCTTGAGCTTCCTCATCCGGCCAGCAGTGAAAGACCACGTCTCAGTTCCGTATGTCATCACTGGCAACACGCACTGGGTGTACAGTCTCGTTTTCAAGTTTTGAGGTATACCTGACGAGAAGATGTGCCGTAATTTTCCGAACGCTGCCCAACCGAGTTGAATCCGTCGATTGACCTCTCGGTCGAAGTTGGACTTACCTAGTCGGACTATTTGTCCCAGGTAAACATACTCGTCAACAACTTCGAGCTTAGTGTTCCCAACAACTACCGGCCTAGGTGTGACATGGACATTAAACATGATCTTTGTTTTGTCCATGTTCATCTTTAGACCTATCCGTTGGGAAACACTATTGAGGTCATTGAGCATAGTGCTTAGGTCCTCCAGCGATTCTGCCATAAGGACTATATCGTCGGCAAATGGAAGGTTTTTTTTTATAGGATAAGGGTGAGAAACGAGCACACAGTCCACCTGATGGTAAGTGGTTGCTGCGGCCCATAAACATCTACATCTATCCTCTATTACGAATCAAAATGCAGATGCGTCGTTACCCGTGAGGACTAAGACGGAATGCCTCATTTCCAGTAAAAAGGGTCTCCGCTTCTCTACACTCATCATACAAAACACAGCAGCGTTAAGCTGCTATTTTGCGCTGGTATTCTGTGAGAGCGTGGTCCTTCCCCGGTCGAGCCGACCCATTCGTGCCACAACTATACCACTAGTATAGCTGCAGCATGGCTCTACCACGTAATAATAGGTGAGTGATGTACTCGCCATTGATGTTGATACCGTATCCTTTCCAGTCCAGAAGCTTGAAAACATCTTTCAATGCAGCGGTAAAGAGTTTCGGGGATATGACGTCACCCTGTCTTACACCTCTCTGCAATCGGATAGGTTTCGTACTCTGGTTCTGTACTCGGATAGTCATCGCAGCCCTACTGTACAAGCACTTCAACACTTCGATATATTGTATAGTAGACAGTCAACTTGGCATCGCTGAAGGGACTGCAGCACCGCCCAAATTTCGACGGAATCAAAGGCTTTCTCATAGTCTACATACGCCAGACATAGTGGCAAATTGTACTCCTCGGACTTCTGTAAAAGTTGCCGAAGGGTTTGTATGTGGTTTATGGTGCTAAAGCCTTTTCGGAAACCGGCTTGTTCGGGAGGCTGGAAGTCGTCAAGTCTGCGCGCGAGACGATTCGTAATGACTCTCGAAAACAGCACGTAGACGCGGTCAGAAGGGAAATCGGTCTGTAGTTCTTCAAGAGAGCGTTGTCGCCTTTCTTGAAGAACAAGACCACCGCACTTCTGCTCCACGCCTCCGGTGTAATGCCACCATGGAGGACGGAATTAAAGAGCTTCTGAAGGACTTCAAGTACCGGTTTTCCACCCGCTTTCAAAAGCTCCGCTGTAATTCCATCCTCGCCAGTGGCCTTGCCGTTTTTAAGGTGCTGGAGAGCCATTTCAATCTCGCTCAGACTGACGACCGAGATATCATCGGAATAATGTCGGATAAGACTCGCTTTTGGATCGTTACTTACACTTGCGTACGGCTCCAACGATGACGTGTACAGCTGCCCATAGAACCTCCCAATCTCTCTCAAAATCTCAGGTGCCCCGGAAACGATGCTGCCACATTCGGTCTTCAGCTTTGACAGTTGGCTCTTTCTGGCAGACAGATCTCTGGCAAAGACATTGGAGCCTTGGTTCCGCTCGATCGCTTCTTCAATACGAGCTGTATTGAAGTTGCGTAAGTCCCGCCGCATTTGGAGATGTGTCTGTTCAGTTGCCTGTATGCTGTCAAATCTGTTGAAGAATGTAGCTTCATCTCCCGTCTAACAGCTATGAGATTAAGAGTGTGATCGGAGAGTTTTTGTGTTCTTCTGCGGCGGGTCTTGCAGAACTTAGCTCCGACCACATGGACAGTTTCCACGAGCTTGTCATTCATATCATCCACATTATTGCAGTCTTCTTGGCACTGAAAACGGTTTAGTAACTCGAGCTGAAAGGTTTCGGGACTTTGGATTAGAGCACGTTTAGTTTCAGTGTGCCTCTAACCATTCGGTAATCGCTGCCGGTTTTCACCCTCGCGATCACTGAGACATCACTGAACAGTTGTCGTCTGGTCGTCATAATGAAGTCAATCTCATTTTTTGTCGAACCGTCGGGCTCGACCAGGTGCACATTCTGTGAGGCCGCTTCTGGAAGAAAGAGTTCATCATAAAGAGTCCCTCTTTCTCCAAGAAGTCGGCCAGCTGCTGGCCTCTTGGGTTCCATTGCCCTATTCCAAATTTCCCCACTTTCAGCTCACCGTTCTCTCTTGTGCCTAGTTTTGCATTGAAGTCTCCCATTATCACCGTATATTGGCTTTTGGGGGAATGCATGGCTTTAGAGATATCCTCATACATTTCCTCCACCTCCTGATCGGGGTGTGCCGAGGTAGGTGCGTAAACCTGTATGACCTTCTGCTAATACCGTTTGGTGATTCTGAGTATAAGGTACCCAACCCTCGTCGACACACTCTCAATCTTTACAATGTTGTTAACGAGAGACTTGTGGACGATAAATCTGACACCTCCTTGGGACAGATGGTCGCCCTCCCGGTAATAGAGTAAGTTGCCAGATTCGAGGATTACCGTGTCCTCCCCCTCTCTTCGGACTTCGGAAAATCCTATAATATGCCAGCGTAACTTGTCTATCTCTTCTTCCAGCTCCACAATCTTCTCGTCAGTCCTCAGGATGCGTGCGTTGTATGTTGCCAGGTCAAGTCGTCGTATCGACTTTGGTAACAAAATTTATAATGTTGTTAAGGCGAGATGTATAGACGACTGTTATGAATTTGAGGGGGTGAAGCAGATGAAGTAAGGGCAGAATAGTCCCGCCCACTGCGGGGTGCACCGCATGAATCTCGCCGACGCTCGACGTAAAATGTACAATTGATCAGCGCGCCGCCGTCCGCCTTCGCACCGCGTTTCCACGATGTCAGGTGTTTCGAATCCCATCAGATACATATTTTGTATTCGTATTTTTAAAATGTTTCTACGTTTATTTTCGTATCTATGTTTGTTTAGTTATTCTAAAAATAATATGTACCTACATATTTTCGTGTTGTTATTTTTAAAATGTGTACATATTCTAATTGTTATTTGCTAGAAAAGGTTATCGAGAACTTTTGTAACAGATTCATTAAATGAATAATAAATTAATCTATACAAATAAATAAAATTGAAGTGTCTGTTTGTAATGTCAAAATTACAGCTTTTTACTAAATGCATATGAAAGTATATACGGTACTTATAACAAAAATACAATTTTTAAAGTTTTTGTCTGTCTGTCTGTTTGTTCCGGCTAATCTCCGAAACGGCTGGACTGATTTTGACGGGATTTTCACTGGCAGATGTCACAAGGAGTAACATAGGCTACTTTTATTTTAGAAAAATAATTAGGGTTTCGCGTAAAAAAATAAAACCCCAAATAACACGCGGGCGAAGTCGCGGGGAACAGCTAGTGCTTAAATAAAATGGCTTTGGACCAAAATGGCCAATCATAGAAATGGCCTATTCTCGAAACGGCAAATTATCAAAATTGTGAATTTATAAAAACAATAATTTTTATTCCTATAGACATTTTTCTTCAGAATCAAGAGTAAAGTAAACTATTATGAACAAATTTTATTATAGCCCTAGCCCTAAAATCGAAAAAAAAACTATTGTTTCATAATTTTTTTCCTGAGTGAATAACCTTTTTGCATAGAATAGCAGTTTTTTATTTGTGGGTTGTTTGAAGAATACATTTATTTATTTTATTTATTTATTTAATAAAAATTAAACAAGCTAATTATTTTAATTTTATTATTTTTATGTATTTACGCATACGGAGGGAAATCTAATTATATAAATTGTGGAAAGAAAAAAAAATTAGTGAGCATTTTTCTGTGCATCAAGGCATATTTTGTGTCTTTGATTACAGCTCTCAACTTATTGCAAATATTGCGCAAAACATGGTTTCGGCATTCAACTTTTTGAACAGTATGATTCAATGACAATACCACTTAATTATTTCCG
This sequence comes from Parnassius mnemosyne, assembly GCA_963668995.1. NCBI lineage: Eukaryota > Metazoa > Arthropoda > Insecta > Lepidoptera > Papilionidae > Parnassius > Parnassius mnemosyne. The sequence goes on along the minus strand of CAVLGL010000035.1, from coordinate 11,668,240 downwards.
TAGGATCGCGATGACCAAAAGCCGTCAGCATTTATGTCTATTAGAGGTATGCCATCTTTGCTCAATGTTCCTTCAGCTATCGCTGCATCACACTCACGCATAGCTGCTGCCGCCGTCACCGAAGTACACTTTCAGGTCTCTGCATCAAGTTCGGAAGTAAGGTTTTATCATAACTAACAAAACGAGCCCAAGCTCGGCACACTTAGTTCTACTCGTCCAGGAGTTCCAGTAGTAGTCACCGAAGTACACCTTCAGGACACTCTATCAAGTTCGGAGGTAAGGTTTCATCATAAATGACAAAACGAATCCAAACCCGGCACACCTAGTTCCACTTGTCCAACTGTTCCAGTAGTAGTCACCGAAGTACACCATCAGGTCACTCCATCAAGTTCAGAGGTAAGGTCTCATCATAACTAACAAAACGAGCCCAAACTCGGCACACCTAGTTCCACTTGTCCAGCAGTTCCAGTAGCAGTCACCGAAGTACACCATCAGGTGTTTCCATCAAGTCCAGAGATAAGGTTTTATCATAACTAACAAATCGAGCCTAAACTCGGCACACCTTATTGTACTGGTCAAGGAGTTTCAGCAGCAGTCGCCGAAGTACGCTTTCAGGTCACACAGGTAGATATTCGAATTTCGTATCTAAGTATATTTTTGTAATTATAAGAAATGAGAAAAAAAAACCAATCTTTCAAAGTATCAAAATGTTTTACTTGATTATGATTCCCGCAGCTCGAAGAACCGACAACCGATGGGGAAGAAAGGTTCTCGAGTGGCACCCTCGTACAGGTAGGCGGAGTGTAGGGCGTCCCCCCACGAGATGGAGTGACGACCTGGTAAGACATGCAGGAAGTCGATGGATGCAGGTGGCTCAGGACCGTGCTTTGTGGCATTCTTTGGGGGAGGCCTATGTTCAGCAGTGGACTTGTGAAGGGCTGGAATGAATGAATGAATGATTCCCGCAGCTAACCGTGCCTTCACGTGTGTGTGTGACCCGTGTCAATGTAATAGTTCGATTCTATACCTATCAATTTTGCAAACGCGTCCTTAAGAACAAACAGATACGTAAATAGTTTTTGAACGGCGAGCGAAACAAATTGATGCCGGTCTAGCAGCGTGCCTCAACGATCACTGTCGCTCCGCGTAGAAATGAAAGAGAAGCGAAAAGCCGCCACGATGGCGCGATGCGAAACATCGATTCGTTCGAGTTATTTTTCATTAAATATATTAATACTTACAAACATTTTATTTAAATCGATAAATAAAAACAAAACTTCCCCTTATTGTTATGTAAATATGAGAAATCATCATTTTTAAATGTCTTTATAATGAATTTAATTATTATTTTATTATTAATAATTATGAAGCGTCACAATATGTTGAACGTGTACTTGGCGTGAGACACTACAGTGTCTCCGGATTAAATTAAGCGTGATTTAAGATAATAATATGGTGAACTTACTGGTGAAAAGTCACTTCTTGACTTTTACTTATGTTTCTCGAGGTGGACAATAACTCAATGCTTATGAAGGCATAATTAATTTAAAACAAAATTCTTTACTAAAACGTCTCACCTTGCAGCAACCGCTTGACACAGACTAAGTGAGTTGGAGCGCGCGCGCTCTAACGCATGTTACAAACAATCTAGTTCAGGCGTCTCCTCTAGTACGTAGTACAGGACATGATTTTTATATATTAAAAAACAAAACTTAAATGGTCATACAGTCCTACTCTTCGTGGTATCGTGCCAAGAACGCTGGCTACGTTTGCTCGCTGAATGGCTATATTTAAGCCATAACCTTTGAGCGAGAAAAGAACCAGCCCTCTTATCACCAGCAGCAACAAACAGTCACGGATATAGTTCCTTTAGGGTTTATTATTAAGTACCTCCAGTATTTTATATATTGGCATACCATATTTCCTTTCTTTTACTCTTCGTCTTTTTCATGAACTCTAGAGTTGTAGGAAAGACTTGTCTTCACTGTCATGCTTGATGGGAGAATTTACGCAACTTCTCGTCGCCGGACACCCGTAGGATAAAATAGGGGAATGTAATTTCTTACGTTGACATCACGTGTGGAGAGTTTAGATTTTTAATGCTGTTAGCCTATGCGGCTCTTACAGCTTCATCGCGTTCAGGCCTCGCAGCCTGAAAGGCCGAAATGTAAGCTGTAAGCGAATGTTGCACTAACATTGATAATCTGGGTATGAGATTTATTGTGGTTAGTAATCACATCAACATGAAATACTCCTTGATTCCGCCGGAAATCATAACATGATATGGGTGAGTTGTCTAACCGCCATCCGAACAGAGGTGGCAGATTCCAGCTCTGACGGCTAAGTCATATCATTCAATGTTCTGGGTGATGAGAACCACCCAGGGACGCAAATGTACGGTGTATACGCGGTGTGGAGGGGTGCCCGGCGCGCCCGTCTGCGGACTCGCTGCGTTCCATCCGTTGTCCTAACTGTACTTGTGACACTAGGTGCGTGTGTAGTGTTGGTGTGTGATGGTCCGGCGACATTTGAGTCATCGGAGTCTAACAAAACCAAGTTTTCAAATAAAACATTATGAAGCCTCCGGAGGGAGGCCGCTACATTTGGAGTCGGAATGTAGATGACTGCGCTTACCACCAACGGGTTAGGATGTGTTTCGGAGCTCGTTAAATAGTGCTGAGACATTTCCTTGAAGTATACCGAGATCGTCGAAAGTTGGCAATCTCTGTGAAGATCAGAGTTTCACTGGTATCAGCGGGCTCCGGTGTCTTTTCGAAAGAAGCTATTTTGGACTACTTGGAGGCTGTTCAAATTAGCTTTAGGGCGAAATTTACGCTAGCGTATGGAATGGCAGGTCTTATGCATGTTTAGTAGAGATGGAGCATATGTCTTAAGGCCAGTTTACTCTTGCTGTATACTAGCAGATGGAGGCGGTTAGCGATAAATTTGGCACGGTTGTAGACATTGCGAATGTTTGGCAAAGATCATGCCGTGGTCGAATGTGAGCCTTAACTATTTAGCCGATGATTGCCAGGGTATCTGGTGGCCGTATAGGGTGACCGCGCTTAAAAATTTTTTGGGGATTTTTTGACGACGAAGTCCAGGTTTGCCCTTAATATATATTGCTATACTTTTCTCAGCATTTAGTTAAATTATTCATTAGGGGAACCAATCGCCTAAGCGATTGACGGCTGTTTGGAATATCTGCGCAAGTATTCTTTTATTGTTATGTGCGACGAAAAGTGCAGTGTCATCGGCGAAGAGAGCAGTTTTAACTACGGGGTCTTTGGGGATGACATTCGAGTAGAGTGTGAACAGAAGTAGGAAGAAGACTGAGATCTGATGGACTCCACCTTTAGGAGGCGTTTCGAGGATCGATTGCCCTCTATTCGATGTCGAAAGTGGCGGTTCATAAGGAAGGCCATGATGATGTGGATTAGTCCATACGGCACGCTGAATTTATACATTTTATAAAGTAAACCATCGAGCCAAACTTTGTCAAACCCTTTTGCGACATCGAAAAGAGTGCGCGGGCATTAGTAGTCCTATAACTTCTTTTTGGGAGACTGAAGCCATTCAGAACGTACTCTATGAGGCGGTGTAACTTATTTGTGCACGAGTGTTCGGGACTGCATCCGAACTGCTCGTTTGGAAGCAGTTTATTTGCGAATACGTATTTACGTATTCGATTCAATATGAGTTGCTCGTAAACTTTCCCCAGTATACTGGGGAGACTGAGATGTCTGGGGAGGCTGGAGGCTAAGTAGCGCGGTTTCCCTGGTTTCGGGATTCCTAATACGTCTGCCTCTTTCCAGGTATCCGGGAAGAAGCAGCTGGAAAGAAGAGCATTAAAATGTCTACTACGAGACATACGAGTGGCGCGGAGAGCGATTTCAGCACCCTGTTGCTGATGCCAGATCGATCGATCGATGAGAGATCGATAGATGCCGGTTGATGATTTATTTTGTAGACTTTTGATGATATCTGTAACTTCCTCAACAGTCACAGGACCTAAGCGGTTGCCCGTAGGTGGTATTGGAGACTTACGCGCGACCTCTACTTCTACCTCTAGGAGGTGAGAGGGATCTTTAGGTTTGCTAGAGGGAGTGCATTGGCTCTCTAAACTGTCAGCGATGCATTCGGCCTTTTCGGAGTCGTCAAAGGCGAGATTGGGGTTTCCTGGCCTAATGAGAGGCGGCATAGGTGAGGCTTGTTCTGTTTTCAGAGTTCAGACCAACTGGCAGAAGGCAGTTTGTGATGGTTCAATATCCGTCAGCAGATTTTTTTTATAGGATCGGGTGACAAACGAGCACACAGTCCACCTGATGGTAAGTAGTTACTGTGACCCATAGACATCTACATCTATTCTCAATAAAGACTCAAGATGCAGATGCATTGTCACCCGCGAGGACTAAGATGGAATGCCTCTTTGCCAGTAAAAAGGTCTCCGTTTCTCTACACTCACCATACGAAACACAGCAGCGTTAAGCTGCTATTTTACGCTGGTTTTCTGTGAGAGCGTGGTCCTTCCCCGTTCGAGCCGACCCATTCGTGCTACAACCATAGCTGCAGCATGGCTCTACCACGTAGAAAAGGATTATCCTAGTTATCCTGTCTTAACATTTTATTGCGCTGTTTAACATCATTTTGAAGATTGCACAGACGGAATTTGTTATCTGTAGTACGATAGTGATTGTATTGTCTTAGGGACGCGTTTTTTGCTCTAATCGGTTATCTAATATCACTCGGGAGCTTCATGTTTCAATTGTTCGACACACGAACCCTACGAGAGCATTTTTTAACTGTAGAGATGAGGTGAGCCGATAGGGCGCTAATCGCCTCATTGGCCTCCTTGAGCAATTCTATCTTGTCAAGGATTTTGTCTAAGTGATGGGAGGTCGTAGACTCGAGTTTGACCTCGAGCTAACGCCAGTCCACGATGGTTTTGGTTTGAAGGACCTCACCTGCGAGGTGGTCTAGTTACAATAGGACTGGTCTATGTTCTGAGTCGAGTTCTGATATTTTTTCAATTGATGCTATCGACAAACAGACATCTTTGAGTACATATTTGAGGTGATTAAGATCACTGGAAGGACCAGATAGGGTTGATAAGTCCTATGCGCTCAATCGTAGCGTTGAGCTTGTTCTGGGAGTTGGTAGCTCCGCGGAGTTTGCAGGCCAAGGAGGATAACTCAACGTTAATGTTGCTTATAAAGGCGCAGACAAGCGAGAAGTCTGCGGCGAAAGAAGATAAGCCTTGACCAACGGGCTTCGGTTTTGGGGCCTGGGGAGGGGTCGCCAGCTGTGAGGCAACAAGTGCCGGTGGTCATCCAAGCGTTGGGTTTTGGCGTGGAAGGCGCGGGGAGGTTAGCGCCTTGCTCGGTCGCTCCGGCGACTGGGGCGGGCTTGGTAGTAATTTGGGGCGAGTGTATGGGCATCGAAGACGGTGCGAATTTGGGGACAGACAGCCGAAAGCGAGACGCACTGGCATGACCCGCGGGTCGGGGATGGCTTCTACCTCCACGTTGCTTCCTTCGCGGCGCTTTGGAACACCCACGATAATTCGCTGGTTGTCCTTCTTTGTGGCAATCAAACGCAGTTCGGGGATTCAACCGTCTCGGGCATGCGGGGACTATCAGTGGTGCCGTAGTTGCCTAGGCACTTGTCGCACCTAGAACTGGCATAACAAATCCAAGCAGAATGGCTGTAATGTTGGCATTGGTGGCATTGGCCAACGATGCCCCTATTTTGGTGGGCTTCAACTGCAATCCCCGTTAGGTTGCAGATGCGCCGAATATTAAATATTTCTTTGCCTTCCAGAGACAGATCTAAAATGACCAGGTATATATCTAAAAAGCATTTACAGTTGGTCTGGTGGTGCATTCAATGCAGCTCCCGGACCGGGAGATTTTATGCTTTGAGGTCGTTAAATATGTGGTCAGTCTCAAACTCTTTAGGGAGACCGCGGAGGGCGTATGTGTGGGAACTTAGTTGCTGGGTGCGCAGGCTGATTTGTTACACTGTGGAATTCCTCGGTCGTGTTTACAAACATACGAATGCCCTGACCGGCATTTTGTACCTTTGGGCAATAGATTTTTTGAAGTCAAACCAGTGTGATAAGTTGCTCCATTTTGTTTTGTTTAGCAAGATACCCGTTGGCTGCGGGCTTTACCGCAGACTGAGGGACTTAAGCCCGCACCACGGGGCAGGTTTTTATGCCGGAGTGGTGGTGGTGCACGAGGGGGCTGAGTTGGTCTCTGCTGCTTTTTTTGGGGCTGCGCGTTTGCTATTTTTACCCTGAACGAAGGTGAATCCTTCATCTTCGGGCTTACTCGTGACACGCAAGTCGGTCTCCATGTCGGAGCCTGATTCGGCATCCGAGAAGACCGGAGAGGGGCCGCGTGTGGGTATCGCAGAGGGCGTGGTAGAATCGGCGTCATAAATAGTGTCTATGGACAGGGGTTGTAGGTCCGGTCCTCGGCGAAAGAGAGTCGTTGATCCGCACGGTCGGACCAGACACGTTGGCTCGTGCGCGGGATGCGCGTTGCGACGTTCGAAAAACACATTCCAAATGTCGGGGCAGGCTCGATTGAAAAAGTCGGCGAGTTCGTAGATCGTTATCGACGCCATTTTGTTTTTTCTGTTTTTACTATACTTACACAAGCACAGATGTATACAAAGCTCCCTCATCTTTCGGCGGGAGAGGTGTGCGCCTAAAATGAACACCTATACACTTAGCGCGTTGGTACGCTAAAATGGTAGCAAAACAAAACTTAAAAACGATGGCTGCCTCTTAGGCAGCGGGTGTATTTCACTCTACTTACGATTACCGATACGAGGAAGCCAGGAAGGAGAGTTAAGCACAAACACACTTTGCACCATAACAAGCGTCCAATTCACTTCACAATAATACAGTGAGACCCCTGTCATCCGGGACGTGACGGAACTCGACCGAAACGTCCAAAGTCTACAGAGCCCAAGCGCAGAATCTGAAACTGAACCACTGAACCTGACACGTATGGAGATTTTTGTCTGGTACGTAATAACATCACCATATTTAATCATGCAAGTTTGCGTGATAACACGTCTGTACATTTAGTTTATATTATTACTCGTAGTAGTAAGTTTTTAGATTAATTACTTTTTTTTAAATTTTTTACTAACGCGTTTTTGAGTTCTGTTTAATTTTATATTTCGTTTTATTAGTTTCGTTTCGTTTTCTCCCGATAAAGTTTTAAAGCATTATTTTTCAAACAAGACTAGCTGTTCTAGGTTATTTTGCTACTAAGTGATTATAGCAGATCATAGGCATTCAACTTCAAATAAAGAGGGTCTAAGATGCGTTGTCTCTAATTTGCCTCTAATTCTATTGGCTGTCTTAACCTTCGAACTGGATGCAGCAGTGCACTTTATTGTGAAACGGCAACTTGTGGTTAGAAATAGGTAAGAGGGTGATACTAAGATAGACTGAACACCTATTAAACTAAGTAATAAAGTGACTAAAATAATAATTTGTTAAATTTCTATTTAATAGTTATGATCATTCACTGTATATAAATTTATTTAATATTGGCAGGTATTCATGAAGCATTTAAAACAAAAAAACAGAAGAAATTATAATAGTGTGGAAATGTAGGCTGATAAAACCATTTTAACCTTTCTGTATAGCGCGACAACAACGATTCACGCTTGCTGTGAAACTTTCCTCGTTTATAAAGATACGCTATACGCGATACGATACGCTGATTGTAAAAGCTGCTCTCAAACAAATGTATTTCCTTTTAATACAACTTTATCCTGTTCGTAGTAATGTTATTTTAAAACCATAACTTAACTTACTAATAAGGGATGAGATAGTGTTTACATAGATAGTTTTTTTTTATAAGATAGCATGACAAATGAGCAAACAGCCCACCTGATGGTAAGTGGTTGCAGTGACCCGTAGACATCTACATATATCCTCAATAACGTATCAAAATACATATGCGTTGGCACCCGTGAGGACTAAGATAAAATGTCTCTTTTTCAGTAAAAAGGGTTTCCGATTCTCTACACTCACCATACGAAACACAGCAGTGTTAAGCTGCTTCCTTCCCCGGTCGAGCCGAACCCATTCTTTCCATAACTATACTACTAATATAGCTGCAGCATGGCTCTACCACGTATAAAAAATTATACATATATATGTCAGTAAATAGTGAGGCGGCTCCGTGGCGCATTGCCTTTGCAATGAGTTCTAGCGATAAGGGTCACGGTTTCGAATCCCACAGAGAAGGAGTATTTATATGGCCTGCAAATAATTTTCCGGGATCTGGATGTTTGTTCTTGTTAAATGTATGTATGTAAAATTTCTTAAAAAAAGAAACATAATCAGAAACAGTGTCATATTCTATAATACTAGTGAGTGAAAGTCTGTTTCCGTATTATAGTGAAGTTAAATTACAGCCTATATGTATATAGGCTGTAATTTAACTTAACTTAAAAATTATGCTCGCACAGTCTCTTCTCCTTCCGATCCTCGACTATGCTGACGCAAGCTATGTAGACATAACTGAGGACCAGCTAAATAAGCTTGAGAGACTTCAAAATACTAGTATTCGGTTCATATTTGGATTGCGCAAATATGACCATATTTCCCAATTTCGCTCACGTCTCAAGTGGTTACCTATCCGACTTCGCCGGAACATGCATATTCTTTCTATTCTCTACTGTGTATTATTTCATCCTTCTGCTCCTCCCTATCTAAAAGAGAAGTTTAATTTTGTGGGGCTTCCGGGAGAACCTCTACGCTCTTCTAGAAAATTAGTTTTAAGGGTACCAACTCACAAAACATCGTTTTTTAATAAATCGTTCACTGTCGAGTCTATTAGGCTCTGGAATGCCCTACCTTTGCACATACGTGAAGCACAATCTATTGTAATCTTTAAGAGACTACTTAAAGAACATTACTTGTCTCAATCGTCCGGAGACCGTTAGGATAATTATGTGATTATGTATTTATTGTATTTATCAGCTTTATATTATTGTTTGAGAAAATTTGTAATTAATTTTTGTATTTTTGGGTAGATATGTAAGTTCGTTTATATACTCTTATATATGTATCTTTATGTATGTATTATATGCTTTACGTTATCTTTTATTATGTATTAGTAATTTATATCATTTCATGTGTTAGTTATTTATATGTTATTTTATTGCATTTATTGTCTATATATCGCATTTATTGATATTATATTTTGTATAATTATATTGCACCACCTACCCAGTATTCATTGTTTATTCCTTTATACCATTGGTTGCCTGGAAGAGATCGCTATGTAGCGATAAGGCCGCCAAATTGTACATTTAACCTGTCTATTGTTATGTAATTTGTTTATTAGTTTGTGGTGTACAATAAAGTATTTTCATTCATTCATATATATGTTCCACTACTTGGCACAGTCCTCTCATATCTGGAAGGGTTATGGAGCAATAAAACCGGTGCGGTGCTTATGCTCCACGTGTCTTCGAGATATTTAATTTCCTAGGCATGCAGATTTCATCACGAAGTTTCTCGTCACCACCGAGCAGCAACTGCCGATTGGCAGTTAGCAATTTCGTGGGTATAGGCCGTTTTCAGATTTTTAGTTCATTTTCTATATATATTAATTTTATAAAACACCAAAAATATACAAAAATCCATATAAGGAACGTATACGGCTACAAATATGTTTTTTTAGCGGATATTCGCGGAAGTAAATACGGATATCCTACGATGATTACGGGTTCCATTACATCACTTACTATGACTCCCATTCCCTTTATCTATTATATAAAAATCAATCGCTATCCGTTAGTCTCGCATAAACTCGAAAATAGCTGGACAGATTTTGATAAATTTTTTTGTGAGCTGGTTGTTACCTTGGATGTTTTAGATTCACAATTGGACCTGGTGGCGCTGTTGTCGAGATCCAAAAATCATCCGTGTGCAGCCGAGGCGGATTGCTAGTCAGTTAATTAAAAATTACTATCCTGACCGGCCAAGGAGGTGCGTCAAAGATACGAGACTTCTGCCAAGCGTGACGATTATAGCAGATCTTTCCCAGAACACATACAATACTAAAGTTAATGGTGTCCTTTCGGTCACTGCGGCCAGTCTCCACGAACATTTTTTTTCTCTACGAACATTTCTAATTCAATTCTTTATCCGAATGGACTGTTACAATAAATATTGTTGACTGGGACATAATAATACAGGGTATTTTTGGAACGCTCCCGAAAACTAAGACAGACGACAGTATCAAGTACACCTTTGATGATGGGTGGAATATAAAATCGATCCTGATAAAAGAAAAATCATGTTTTCACAACGTTTTATTAGCTTTATTCATTCTCTATCATGTTAGTACAGCTAAATGAAACGATAATTTCATAAAAAAATCATAAAAATACTGAACCATAAAATCAGCAGTGGAATTGGACTAGAGATCAATGTACGCGCGAACGCAAATTCACGCGCCTCGCAACTAGCGGGCCATACCACAATACCTAATAATTTACAACACTTGTCTAAATACCTAACTTATCTACTTAACCTACTATTTTGCCACCGTGCTTGTCTCCACGTAGCCACTTTAATCCGAATTAACAGGTTAAATAACCCAAATAATCGGTTCGATTCCCCGCTAATGAAAAAATACTTAAATGAAATGTAACCAAGGTTAGAGTCATGCGTTTTTATTCATCGTGTAGGTATGTTTATTTTTCTCATGTATTCAGTTATGTACCTATTCAGATTAGTTCAGTACTAAGTTATTTAAAAAAATAGTTATGAAACAGCTTACCGCTCTAAATCCTCCGTGGTCTTATGAGATGCGGCTCAAATTGTGCTCCATTCAATTCAAAGCAGATTTGGGCTCGGTGTTGCATCTCCTGATGCAGGCGGGGCAGCATCGTGTGGTCTTCGACACAGTCCTTACGTAGTTTGTCGAAAACATCCACGATCCTTTGGCGCATTTTGTCAGCACTATCACACTCACGATTAAAAACCCTTTCTTTCACATACCCCCACAGAAAGAAGTCCAACGGGGTCAGATCTGGCGAGCGAGGTGGCCAAGCGTGTGGTCCTAGTCTGCCGATTCAGCGATCATCAAATAGCTCATTGAGGCGCTCACGGACGAACCTCACGACATGTGGAGGGGCACCATCATGCTGGAACCCCATGTGCGGCGATATTCAGCCAACGATAGGTCGTCTAAAATGTCCACCAACTGGCTGTCCGTTAAGTCGCTGTGGCAGAAACACTGGTCCTAGTATGCGATTCTTAAATAAACCTGCCCATTCGTTAACCGACCATCGGGTTTGGTGCCCGGTTTGTCGAACAGCGTGTGGGTTAACCTCGGAATACACGTGTGTATTTAATTAAAATTAATTTTACGGATTTTATCGCGTATATTAACTTATTTTTCATTCCCGACGTTTCAAGTACTTTACAGCACCCATGGTCACGGGGGGGACTGAGGTGTATGACGTCCCAATGTCATAGTTAAGCACGGCTACCTCCAGATTAAAAATTATTAATTTTTGTTCCGATCAACGCAGTATGAACTTACAGTACCATGAAGTCTTGCAGTTGTATGCTTCGGTTGGGATTTAATTTTATTAATTATGGGATCCCAAGCAGATGTTAGAACCCAGCCATCTTCTCTATTGAAACTAGGATGTTTTTTGATTTCAATAGCCTCACGAATCATCCTTGGAAGGAATCGGTGTCCTTTAGCGAGGATTTGTGGTCTATCAAATCTAATGTAGTGACGGGGGCGATACTGTACATGTTCATAGACTGCAGGCTTCCCGGAGCGTCTATTCTTCACATCAGCTATGTGTTCTTTAACGCGGGTTTTTATGGATATTTTAGTTTGTCCTATATAAGAGAGACCACATTCATAATCCAGCTTGTACACTCCTGCATCTTGCAGAGGAATATTACACTTGACTGATGGTAAAAACTGACTAATCTTCTTCGGCGGCTTGAAATATGTTTTAATAGAAGCACGCTTCAAGATGTAGCCAATCTTGTCAGTGACACCTCTGATATATGGCAGTACAGTAGGTATTCGCTCGACTGTGGCCGGCTTCACTCGTTCACTATGACGTAGGCGCGGGACCCGAAGCTTATTGTCGTGCAAAACTTGCTTGACGTGTTAGAGCTCGGCGGCCAGGTGTTTACTGTCACAGATCCCTCGTGCTCTCTGAAACAAAGATTTACCCACGGTAGCTAACTGTGAAGGATGGTGGTGAGAATCACCGTTTAAATATACATCTGTATGGGTCTTTTTTCTATACACAGTGTGGCTCAAGGTGTTATCAGGATTCCGAATTACTAACACGTCTAGAAAAGCTAAAGAATTGTTTGCCTCTAACTCCATTGTGAACTGAATTTTAGAATTAAAGGAGTTAAGATGGTCTAAAAATGGAGTTACTTTATCTAAAGGTAGAACTGTGAAAGTGTCGTCTACGTACCGCTTGTAGAATCTTGGGTTTACGGGAGAAGTAAGCAGGGCTTTCTCCTCAAAGTCCTCCATGATAGAAATACACGTGTGTATTTCTTCGGTTTCACAGGCCGTTTCTGGTAAATGTCGACTCGTTCGTCCAGATGACGTGTTCAATGAAACCAGGCACACGTTGTTGTTGGTCTAATGACCAACGGCAGAAGACTCGCCGGCGGTCGTGATCGCCGGGAACTAAAGCTTGCACTTTGTACACTTTATATGGGCGCATTCGGTTACGCTTTAACACGTTGTGAACTGTACAGTATGACACACTTGTTCCATCCCGACGCCTTAACAATTTAGCGATACTTCGTGTACCTAGGTTCGGATACCGGCGAACGATATCTAAAATGCGATCCTCTGAGTGAACCGCCACGTGACTTCCACTTCTTGCCGCTAACAGAGCAATGGGACGATTTTCTAACACTCGCTGAAATGCTGCTGTTAAAAGACGAGAGTCAGCTGGATGTCGAGCGGTCGGGAATTTCTCTCGATAAAATTGTACTATATATAACTGGAACTCCTTGCCCGAAAACATAAGAAGAGCGCTAAGTAAGGACTGTTTTAAAAAGTTGGTAGACGACTTTTTTTTTGTGTGATAGTGGATGTTAAGAATGATGATGATAATTTTGACACATTTAGATGTTTTATTATTTGTAATTTCAATATATGTATTTTATTATTATATGTAACGTATATATTATATCTATGTATGATACATATTTATGTTTATGTTCATATATTTACATATGTAAAGTTTTTGTATATTATATGTATATCTTAATATATATATATATATATATATGTGTGTGTGTGTGTGTGTGTGTGTGTTTGTGTGTGTATTTATTTGCACCTGCCACAAAATCTCATCACTCCACGGGTTGACTGGCAGAGAATGCCGCTAAAAGATTAAATAAATAAAAAATAAATAAATAAATTTGCAATGCATGCGAAGCATTCCCGCGAGCTACATCAAGGCACATTAACGTGTTGCCGTATTCACGAGCACTATAAACGTACGCGTTAGGCATTATAAAAATAAAACAAGAAACTTAAACCGTAACAACAAGAATAATATCATCAAGTAATAAATAACAGGAATAATTTAATAAACAAAAAAATTGTACTGTCTCTCGTCACAGTCAACACGGAACTGTAACAAAAACTAAAATTATTAATTAATTCCGCTAAAACAAATGCAGCTATGCCCTTGAAGCACTGGAACTTTCCAGACACCGTTAAAGCGTTATGTATGTTAAGACATCGCCAACGTTTATTTATTTATCACTACGACTAGTCTTCATATGGAATTTAAAAGTAATGGTTGTCATTTTTAATACAATTACACAATCAATTGTACCCCGACGCAACAAGCAGTTCTTTACTACAGAAATTATTGAAATTAATAAACGTACCTAATTGGGTACTCAGTACTCACACAATTATAAACACTATTTCATCGTTATCTTTGTATAAGAAAATAGAAATGAAATGGTACTGAATAATTTAATAGTTAAAATCAATTGCAATTATGATCGACAGTTGATTAATCTATCAGAATTAATGTAAAAGATAATACTTTTACTTTATTTTAATTGACTTTTCGTATTTAATCCGGCCAATACTACTACATTAATTATTTATATTGAAGTCGGTTGTACAAAATTTTAAATTTTTAATTATTATCGTAGTAAGTTTTGTATGATATCCCCTTTAAAATCATTACTCAAGAGATGCGGGTTGTTATTTTTTGTGTCTCACTACCAATGCTTTTCTAATATTTACTAAGAAAAAAAGTAGTAAATTACTATTAGCGTCCTTTCATTTTCAAATAACCTTTCCAAAATATGTAAAAATATTAAATGAATGGCAGTTTTTTTATTTATTAGGTTGGAAAGACGCAAATGGTTATATGCGTCTTTCCTTCGATGTTTTTGTGGTGCCAGGTGTATTTTTTAAGCTAAGATGAAAAGGAAAATTCGTTTATTTAAATAAATAAACAAATTATCAAAAAAATAAGTTCGTCCTTAAAATCTTCATGTCTCTACGTATATATTTTAATTTTCATATAGATACCTTTTAATATACTTGAGACACAGGGTCTGAAAGTAAAATTCATCTCTTTATTTTTATTTCCATTTTACGTTTTTGTTAGTTGCGTCCTTCTTTATTATGACGGCAGAATGCCTAACCCGGCCGGCTGGTGTCGCCTCACGCGGTAACGCAGTAGGTTTCAATTTTGTCTGGGTTCGTTATTAATTTTAGGTTTTTTGACACTGAGACAGTTACGTCATGATTTTGTACATGCGTGCGCGAGCGACAGTTCAATCGTTTTGTTTATTAAATTGTTATTGTTATTACTTGTGATTACGTGTTGGTATTATTCTTGTTGTTACGTTTTTTGTTTCTTTTTTGTTTTAATAATGCCTATCACGTACGTTTATAGTGCTCGTGAATACGGCAACATGTTAGGTATCCGAACTTAGGTACACGAAGTATCGCTAAATAAACTGTTAAGACGTCGGGATGGAACAAGTGTGTCATACTGTGCAGTGCACAAACTGTTGAATCGTAACCGAATGCGCCCATACAAATTGCACAAAGTGCAAGCTTTAGTTCCCGGCGATCACGACCGCCGACGAGTTTTCTGCCGTTGGTTATTAGACCAACAAGAACGTGTGCCTGGTTCCATTGAGCACATTATCTGGACGGATGAGTCGACATTTACCAGAAACGGCCTGTGGAACCGAAGAAATACACACGTGTATTCAGAGGTTAACCCGAACGCTGTTCGACAAACCGGGCACTAAAACCCGATTGTCGGTTAACGTATGGGCAGGTTTATTTAAGGATCGCATACTGGGACCAGTGTTTCTGCCACAGTGACTGAACGGACAGCGATACCTAAACTTTATAAATGAACAGTTGGCTGACATTTTAGATGACCTATCGTTGGCTGAATATCGCTGCACATGGTTCCAGCATGATGGTTCCCCTCCACATGTCGTGAGGTTCGTCCGTGAGTGCCTCAACAAATTATTTGATGATCGCTGGATTAGGCGAACTAAGACCACATGCTTGGCCACCACGCTCACCAGATCTGACCCCGGTAGACTTCTTTCTGTGGGGTATGTGAAAGAAAGGGTTTTTAATCGTGAGTGTGACAGTGCTGACGAAATGCGCCAAAAGATCGTGGATGTTTTCGACAAACTACGTAAGGACTGTGTCGAAGACCACACGATGATAAGCCTTCATGAGGAGACGCAACACCGAGTCCAAATCTGCCTTGAAATTAATGGAGCACAATTTGAGCCGCATCTCATAAGACCACGGAGGATTTAGAGCGGTAAGCTGTTTCATAACTAATTTTTTAAATAACTGAGTACTGAACTAATCTGAATAGGTACATAACTGAATACATGAGAATAATAAACATACCTACACGATGAATAAAAACGCATGACTCTAACCTTGGTTATATTTCATATAAGTATTTTTTCATTAGCGGGGAATCGAACCAGTTATTTGGGTTATTTAACCTGTTAATTCGGATTAAAGTGGCTACGTAGAGACAAGCACAGTGGCAAAATAGTAGGTTAAATAGATAAGTTAGGTATTTAGACAAGTGTTGTCAACTATTACGTAATGTGGTATAGCCCGCTAGTTGCGGGCCGCGTGAATTTGCACGTATATTGACCTCTAGTCAGGTGATATCAATTCAGTAATTCCACTGCTGGTTTTATGTTTCAGTATTTTCATGATTTTTTTTATGAAATTATCGTTTCATTTAGCTGTACTTACATGATAGAGAATAAATAAAGCTAATAAAACGTTGTGAAAACATGATTTTTCTTTCATCAGGATCGATTTTATATTCCAGCCATCATCAAAGGTGTACTTGGTACTGTCGTCTGTCTTAGTTTTCGGGAGCGTTCAAAAATACCCTGTATAAAAACACATAAAAGACCATCTTTTTTTATAGGATAGGGTGACAAACGAGCATACAGTCCACCTGATGGTAAGTGGTTGCTGTGGCCCATAGACATTTACATCAATCCTCGTTTCCGAATCAAAATGTAGATCCTTTGTCACCCGTGAGGACTAAGATGGAATGCCTCTTATCAAGTATAAGGGTCTCTGGTTCTCTACACTCACCATACGAAACACAGCAGTGTTAAGCTGCTATTTTACGCTGGTATTCTGTGAGAGCGTGGTCTTTCCCCTGTTGAGCCGACCCATTTGTGCTACAACTATACCACTAATATAGCTTCAAATTACTCTACCACGTTCAAATTACTCTCCTCCCACAAAGAGGAATGTGTGGTAGCTGCATTCTCTTTCGTGCGTACATTCTCCTATACCGCCACTACACAAACCATATGGCGGTATTGTCATCTCGTTACCGTCTGAGACTGACGCTATTAAAAACTAGACGTCTAAACGTTCTTCTGCCTTATTATGTAACTAGTTAATAGTTAATTCTGACTACTCTCCGCTTTTACGGAAAAATTTAATTCGGCTCGATAACGCAGTACTTAGCTTAGCTTACTTCTGTATCTTAATATATTACTGTAGTATAAACTGTTTTGGATATAATTTTAATAACTTTTTTATTGACCGTTATAAGTCCACTGCTGAATGTGGGTCTATCCCACTCTAAGAAGGATTTGTCTTACGTCACGCGTGATTGGCACATTAACGATCAGGGCACGTTCTCACGACACGCACCCGCTACGCTCACGCTACGCGCGTCAGCACCCGCGTCTAACTCCCTTTGAAGTTTGTTGAATGTAATTTGAGTCTTATGACAAATCAATAAATCTGAAATTGCATTTATCGACGTTCAACCGCACACGCCTCGCCCACGCCTCGCGCCCGCCACGCACCCGCCACGCGCCCGCCTCGTTCCCGCTCCGCGCTGATCCCGTGCTCACCCCGTTCACGCGCTTTTTATACAATTTAGCTTTATTGATTTGTCATAAGACTCAAATTATATGCAACCAATTTCAAGTTGCGAGTTAGACGCGGGTGCGTGGCGTGCGCGTAGCGGGTGCGTGTCGTGGGAACGTGCCCTCACAGTACCAGATGTCTTGTACCTTTGAAGCTGCTGCCCGTCACCGTGCTGGATATTCTGTCTGGAATTAAACGAAATGGTTATATTGCCATGTATCGGAAGCTTTTTCTGGCATTTCCCGTAATCGGTACTCACGTCACCGACAAGATGCAACGAAGTTATGGATTCTCTATCGCCGCCTCCAATGGTCGTTAATCCAAACTTTTAACGACCAAGCGACCTTTACTAACTTATACTATATAAAACAATCCGAAATATAAAAATTAAAAAGTTAAAGTTACAGCCTATATACGTTCCACTGTTGGGCACAGGCCTCGTCTCATTTCTGAGAGGTTTTTAGGGCAAGTAAATGTCCGCCGTGCTGCCCCAATGCGTGTTGGCGGACTTCACATGCCTTCGAATTTTTTATTTATTTATCAGGCGTGCAGGTATCCTAACAATGTTTTACTTTACAGCCGAGCACGTGGTAAATCAGCCCTTCAAATTGCAATTAATAATTTCTGTGCCAGCGGGGATGGAACCCGGGCAGCTCGCGTACTGTGAAATTTACAGCGAGCGCTAAGCCTCCGAGCTACCACGGCTCTTTTCCAATACTACACAACAATATATAAAAGTTTATTATATTTTTTTATATCCAAAATATAATCTTTATATGTTGGTTTTTTTTTAATAGAAATAGGGTGACAAACGCGCACACAGTCCACCTGATGGTAAGTGGTTGCTGTGGCCCATAGACATCTACATTTATCAAAATGCAGATGCGTTGTCAGCCTTGAGGACTAAGATGAAATGCCTCTTTTCCAGTAAAAAGGGTCTCCGGTTCTCTACACTCACCATACGAAACACAGCAGCATTAAGCTGCTATTTTACGCTGGTATTCTGTGAGAGCGTGGTACTTCCCCGGTCGAGTCGACCCATTCATGCTACAACTATACTACTAATATAGCTGCAGCATGGCTCTACCACGTATAAAATGGTTACATGGGTTTTTAATGTATAGTACATTGGCGTAACCGTTACAGTCTTTCAAAGTCCACTGCTGAACAGAGGCCTCCTCCATAGATTGCCTCATCGCGGATATATTTTGCTACAGCTGCCACGCTGATGGGCGTGTTTGCAACCGTAGTTATTGATATTTAGTTTACATTAGGAGAACTAACCGTGTAGTGGCGATGTAAGAACATCCACTACCATAAGTCGTCCCGTGGGTGTCGTAGGAGTTGACAGAGGGATACTGAAACAGGAGATGGATGGCAGCATTTTCCTGATAACATCTTAAAATTATAAAAAACTGCGGTTGCCAACCTACCTGCCAAGCTTGATAACTATGACAAAATCTTCCAAATGAGGCAATTTTTGGAGGAGGCCTATGCTCACCATTGAACTTTTATAATCTGTGATGAATTAAGAGGAAGCTGCTGCCCATCTGGTTTGTTTCCCTCTGTCGCCTCTTACGAGGATAATATGGGGTAATGGATATTCTTTACAACGCCACATTATTTAAGAAATACTGGTAATAAATGTAATAACAAATCATTGTGTTTAACGCACTTTTTAAAACACTTTACATTTTTAATTTTATATTACAGCAATTGGGGATAAATATAACCTTTGAGAATATTGTTACTAAAGAGACGGTTTTATGAACGGACTCGTAAATAAGCGTCTGATTTAAAAGAAACAATTTAACTGAAAATTTGATTTAATAAAGCGAATGAAAGAGGAGTCTTATTGAGAATCTCTCGTGTCAGATTATACGAAATTCAACGGCTATTAATTCTCAATTACACAATTTTATTGAAAACTACTTTGAACTTTTTTCGTGCCAAATAAATACTGATATATTTGAGTTGTTGCGTGAATGGTGTTAATAAGCGTATGAACGACAGCAATACGTCTCTCATTTTTCCTTTCGCCAGGTAAAGATACGATGAGTTATATTTATTTATACCGACTTTAAAAGAATGAGGTTGTCAATTCGATTGTATGTTTTGGTTTGTATGCTTAGGAAAGGATTTTTGGCATTTTCGTAAGCGTGCGACATTCGGAGGACAAAAATTTACGTTATTTGAAATATTTTTCCTCTTTAGGAGGAAATAAAAAAGCCGACGAATAATCTAATTCAATAAAATGCCTTTCATATTGTCGAAAAATATTACATTATTATCGCTTAAAGGAATATAAACTCAAACGTCAATGTTTTTTGCCGGAATTAAATAATTTTTAATCTTGATTACATTTACAGTTATAGCCTATTAATATCCACTGCTGAACACATGGTAAAAGTAAAAAAAATATATTTTCAATAAGAATTACATGCAGTCTATTATGATTCGATAAAAACTGTTATGACGGAGTAAAAATGATTATATATTTTGTTCTTGGCAAACAGTTTGGCAACAGCTTTTTTTTATAGTCGTTATTAGGAAGACGTTACTGCTCATCTCCTGATTTGTTTCCCTCTTTCGCCTCTTACCACGAGATGATATGGCTACCCCATATCATATATGGATATACTTACACCGGCACTACGCGGTTATCTTTATTAATATAAATAATTTAAAATATCCATTCGATTATGATATTCTCGTGCCTTAAAATCGTGTCTAATATACAATATTTTGTCCATCCTTGCCTTAACCGATATATCCGTAAATTATAACCGACTTTTGTGTTATTTATATCAGAACAACAGTTATGTTGTTCTATTATAAATTTAAAGATCAAATTCCACTCCTAAGGCTAGAAAATAACGATATTTTTTTTTTAATTTACATGATATTCTAGTTGTAGTTTTGGCTTGTAAAATACTTTAGTCTACACAAAAGGGTCAAAAAATTAAACTTTTATTAAAAAGTAAAAGCTGAATTCAAAGAACTAAAACAATTTCCACACAATTGCTTCTGAAGTCGGAGCTTTTTCAATACATTATGTTAAAAAAATATATCAGTTAATAACATTGTAAGTAGAATGTTATTAACTGATATATTTTTTTTAATTCACCAACTAAACTAATCTTCGTTGGTCATAACCCTGCGTAACAATAATGCATTCAGGGTATTGTTGGGGCTGCCACGAAACTGCACTGGCT
The DNA here is from genome assembly GCA_963668995.1 of Parnassius mnemosyne. Classification (NCBI taxonomy): domain Eukaryota; kingdom Metazoa; phylum Arthropoda; class Insecta; order Lepidoptera; family Papilionidae; genus Parnassius; species Parnassius mnemosyne. The sequence continues at coordinate 11,647,545 of CAVLGL010000035.1, read as the reverse complement.
CTAGTATGTGCGCAGATGTAGGGGTCGAGTCTCACTAAATAACCCTTAATTATTAGGTATTAGTTATTAAGTTTTTTTTTATTTACTAACACTCATGGATTCCTGTTGTCCGAGAAATAAAAAAAACTTTATTTTTTATTTTTATAACAATAATTCGTTTTGTGCGGGAATCGAATCTGCGGCTCTTTGCGCTTTAGGCATTCACATACCTACTGTGCTACAGAGCCGTCGCGAGTGATCTTTGAACCCGATTTAAATACGAATTTATTATTGCTTATGCTTACTGATAAATAAAACATTGGTAAATTATTTGGACGAACTTAAGGAAAGTTTGCAAGAAGTTTCATTAGGAAGTAAGTTAGAGTTAAGGTAAATTTATTACTGCAAAGGGGTTAATCTATTTTAAATTAAATATATTCATTTTGCAAATAAAATATATTATAATTTAAAATATAGTTTAATAATTGCAAAATAAATAGCATACGAGTACTATTAACAGGAGGGCGTAAATGAAAAATGTGATAAGGGAGTAAGAGCGGTTTAGGAGTAATCAAATACGACGATGTTTTTTTTTTTCGTTTAAAAACTTCCGTTTTTTAACCTTTCGCCCCTAGGCACGTGCCTAGTTTGCCTTAAGGATAATCCGCCACTGTTCGGAGGTAAGGTCTCATCATAACTAACAAAACAAGCCCAAACTCAGCATACATATTACCATTACTACTCTTCGAGGAGTTCCATTAGCATTCACCGAAGTACACCTTCAAGTCGGGGTAAAGTCTCATCATAACTAACATAACGAGCACAATCTCGGCACACCTAGTTCTACTCGTCGAGGAGTTTCATTAGCAGATATCGAAGTACACCTTCAGACTCTACTATAAATACACACCACAAACTGTTTTAGAAAATCCTATACACAAATTCTACTAAGACCGCTTATCGCATACTTGCCAATAGCACCCTTCACTATAAAAGACCAGACATAACACTACAGGATAAAATAAATAAAATCACCTACGTAATAGATATTGCAATATCCAACATACTCACCTTACAAAAAACAATAGGCGAGAAGATTAGCAAATATGCAGAGCTTAACGAAGAAGTGACTAGAATTTAGGGGCAAAATAAAGTTTATATATTACCCATAGTCGTCTTCACTACGGGTGTAATTTCTAATCATCGCCACAATAGCCTCAAATGAATAGACCTAAAAGACTCAACAGACATTATACTCAAAAAAGCCGTAATTTTAAATACCAGTTGAATTGTAAGAAAATTCATGCAATTGGAAGATAATGAAATAGCTTCCTAAAACACCCCACCTATATAAGTACTCACTACACGCCGAATTTACTTGGTTTCTACTCGTATATGCAGTCAAAAATAGCAAAACAGCTAAGAAACCGAAATGTTTTGTCTATAATAATAATAAGACTGTACATTTAGAGACTTCCTCGGGCAGTGTATGGGGCAGTGGAGTATAATCCTTTGTCATCTAGGCGAGCGGATGACGGCTGCAGAGAACCACATAAGCATACGAAGGGGTATCTTCCAGGGCGATATTCTGATTCCAATCTGGTTCGCCTCTCTCTAAACCATCTCAGTTCCTTATTGGAGAGTTCCGGGAGGGGATTTCAGCTTCGGAAAGGAGATACAAAAGTGAGTGTTTCTATATGGGTGATCTCAAGTTATTTGCCTCCAGTAGTTAGTTGCCTTGCGTATGTGGACTATGAGTAAGCCTTTGATTTCGTCGAAATTTGCGGTGCCAATTTGATTATCGTTATATAAAAGTGCTAATGTTTGTGTACAGTAGGGATACGATGGCTATTCGAGCACAGAATCGGAGTACGAAACTTATCCAACTGCAGACAGGTGTAAGACAGGGTTACGTCAAGCTTCTGGACTGGAAAGGATACGTATTAACATCAATGGCGAGTACATCATTCACCTTCGATTTGTCGATGATATAGTCCTTATGGCAGAATCTCTGGAGGACCGAAGTACTATGCTCAATGACCTCAATAGTGTCTTCCAGCGGATAGGTCTTAAGATGAACATGGACAAAACAAAAATCATGTTTAACGTCCATGTCATACCTATGCCAATGGTTGTTGGAAGCACTAAGCCTAAAGTTGTTGACGAATATGTTTACCTGGGACAAATAGTCCGACTAGGTAAGTCCAACTACGAAAGAGAGAGGTCAATCGCCGGATTCAAATAGGCTGGGCAGCGTTCGGGAAACTACGACACATCTTCTCGTCAGCTATACCTCAAAACCTGAAAACGAGTTTGTACAACCGGTGCATGTTGCCAGTGATGACTTATGGATCTGTAACGAAGTCCTTCACTGCTGGCCGTATGCGCTATGGAGAGGGCTATGCTCGGGGTTTCTCTGCATGATAAACATTATTATAAATGAGGATATCCGCTGTAGAACCAGAGTAACCAGCATAGCCCAACGGATTAGTAAGCTGAAGTGGCAATGGGCCGGACATATAGCTCGAAGAACTAACCACCGATGAGGAAAAAAGGTTCTCGAGTGGCAGCCTCGTACTGGTAGGCAAAGTGTGGGGCGACCCCCTAATAGATGGAGTGGCGACCTGGTAAGACATACAGGAACTCAATGGATGCAAGTTGACTCCGGATTATGCTTTGTGGCATTCCTTGCGGCAGGCCTGATGATGATGATGATGTGCTGATGGACCGAGCACAGTCAAGGATATTTTTAGCCTGCATTACTATTCTTTATGACGAGAACCTCGTGAAATCCGAAACAGATAAGCAGACAAAATATCTGAACCTGGCTCACGAAGTGACCGACATCTGGTGTGGTCTGCCGACCGAAATTATACCTTTTGTCGTTTCCGCTAACAGGCTAATCCCAGTCAGCCTTTCAGGTCATCTGAGTCGACTGGGACTCCGTGACGGACCGCTCCGGGCTCAAATGCAGATGGCGGTGCTCCTTGATACCGCCCGCATCGTCCGCCGGTTTCTTTCCCTTTCCCCCTAACCCCTGGCCGTTTGGTCTCCCCTGCCGACGGCTTTCATGTGGTTGGTATTTTATTTATTGTTATTTATGTATTTATCAATTTTATTTACAATTATATATTTATACAGCCCAACCAGATGAGAAACCTATATAGATACCCCATAATAATAATAATAATAATTTATTGACAGACAACAAAAACCCGTAAAAAAATAGGTATAGGTTACATTACAATAAAATAATGCTATCAAATAAATTAAAACTTACATCTTAACATGCCAGACCAACATTTAAATATTTCATTACAATGTTGCGTTAAAGTTTGTATGATCGCATTTCCAGACTTGAGCAGATTACTTCTGAACCCGCCACACAATGTATTTTCAAAGCATCGGGCGCAGGCACACGTACCTCATCAAAAATTGTAGATGCACTACAGTACCTCGGAAAACGAAATAATATTCTGAATGAATCGTTAACTGAACCTGAAATATTTGATAATTTTTCTTTTTTTTTATGCGGCATGTAAAGCGATTGACAATAGGTTTTAAATAGTAATATTTTAGTATCACGCTCACATTTGTTAAGTTTTCTGCCAATTATCTTAGCACGTACAACAAGGGACCACCTTTCCCTGTACACGTTCTGATCATCCAACAGGTCAGTCGATATCGGAAGATCGCCACAAACTTAAAATTTTTGCCGTTCAGGTATAATGGTAGACAAACATCTTTATAATGCGCTCCAAACACCATTGCCACAGACTTGTCTACATTATGAACTAAGTCTTGGTTTGCTGCGTATATCTCACAAATAAAGATTTACTTTCTTAATGCTCCGATTGAGGGGCTCAATAAAACCATATCGTCTGCGCAACTTTTATCATCGAACATTATGCTTTCAATATTTAATTTATAATAGCGTGTTCCCCGCGACTTCGCCCGCGTGTTTTTTGGGGTTTGAATTTATTGGCGCAGAACCCAAATTCTTTTTCTAAAATAAAAGTATTCTAAGTTACTCCTTGTGACATCAGATATCTGCCAGTGAAAATCCCGTCAAAATCCGTCCAGCCGTTTCGGAGATTAGCCGGAACAAACAGACATACAGACAGACAAAAACTTTAAAAATTGTATTTTTGTTATTAGTACCGTATAATATACTTTCATATGCATTTAGTAAAAAGCTGTAATTTTGACATTACAAACAGACACTTAAATTTTATTTATTTGTATAGATGTATAGATTATGCATCCAATTTTTATATTGTTTCGAAGTCAGGACACACATTATATAACAATATATGACTCGTATAGCGCTATAGAGTTGGTTACTTTCGTTACACAGACACTGAGATAATAAAGCAATCGAGCTAACTCCATTATTTATAGTCACACTGTTTGTGTCCAGCAATTGGACATTTATAGGCAACTTATATATTTATTTTAAAACGATACGATACCAATGATATTTATTTTTAAATTAGCTTGCATTTTACATTTATTTTATGCTTTGTACTCTTCATTAAAACATCTTTAATTTTTGAAAATAAAACTACGATTTTAGATAAGATTTTAGATAATTCCCTGAATCTTATGTAAAATAGTTTTTCTATGTTGATATGACATTATGTATGTATGTGTATATGTTGAAAAATTATTAATCGAATTTGATCAGTTTAAAATCGCACTGTGCAACATTTTTCAGTGTACTCTATTTTCTGTTAAATAGAAATAAACATATCAAAATTAAAGTTGACGTGACGCTTCTGAAATAATTTAATTTAATCAATGTGGCACCAGAGCACTGGTTTTTCATCGGATTGACTCAACGAACAAATGGAAATAGATATTATGAATCTTATATATTAATGCATTGAAACTACTCAGAAAAGATCAATAATAAAAATAGCAAGAAAAAATCATAATAAATACATTAATTTCTAGTCTTTGCTAAGAATAACTTTGAAAGTACAAAATACAAGTACAAATTAGTTATTTGTCAGCGATAGACAAGTATAAAACTACACGTGGTAGAGCAATTATAAGAGCCATGCTGTAACTAGTAGTATAGTTGTAGCACGAATGGGTAGGCTCGACCGGGTAGGACCACACTCTCACAGAATACCAGCGTAAAATAGCAGCTTAACACTGCTGTGTTTCTTATGGTGGGTGTAGAGAACCGTATACCCTTTTTACTGGAAAAGAGGCCTTCCATCTTAGTCCTCATGGGTGACAACCTATCTGAAGGGTAAAGGGAAAGAAAGATCATTGTGCATTTTTTCCGATTATGAGTTAACAATGCCATCTAGTACAAAATGCATAAAGCTATTTGGTTATGAAACCGAAAACAGCTAAAACTGATCATTGTACACAATGCAACTTCAAAAAACGTCAGTATGGTTGTATGCATAAAAGATCATAGTCGCCACTCTTGTATTTAAAAAGATCATTGTTTATGGACTATGTAGTATGTATGTATGTATGGACCCGTAGATAGAGGATTGACTAGATAAAGCATTCGAGTATGCTTTTGAGATAGAAATAGGCGGGAGGTACTTTCACTGGGTTACCAGATATTGTTCCATTTCCCCCGTTATGGGTTTATTTATATTCACAGCACTTACATTCATACAAAAAACTTAATTGTTACCATAAAAAAATGTTCTTTTATAATTCAGATGATTAATTAATTTCTCTTGAAAATACATTCTGTGACTAAAAACTACGGGCGGAAACGGCGTAAAAACAGAATCATCATTCTGTATTCAACGGCACATCGACGATTTTACTGGACATTCAATAACTCTTTGGATTTCGACGGAACTAAGTGAAGGCGCTAATAGCACAAAGTGTGATATCGCTAATAAATAACAATATGTTATGTATGTACTTAAATATTAATTGAGAATAAAAATATTAAATAATAAACAAAAATTTCCTTCGTCGAGTTTTGTTGTTTTTACAAAAAAAATCAATAATGTTTTAACATACCATTTCATAACAAGTTCAGTGCTGAACACAGACCTTCGAAAGGAAAGGGTTTCCACTTAGGTTTTGTAGTACAAAATACGGTTATTGAGCCTACTCCCGCGATTTCCTGCATGTTTTGCTAAGTTAGTGTCTTGTGTGCGGCAAGTTGTGGCGTACAAGAGAATTTGTCTGTACACGGGATGATATTACCCTGAGTCGTAAGCAATAATACAAGATGGGGATGAGGCAGCAGCACTTTCCCGATGAAAACTTAAAATAATAAAAAACTGCGGTGGCCAACCAGCATAACACATATTTTCACGCAGGCGTGGCAACTATGGCAAAATTCATCCTATGAGGATATCTATGGAAGGCCTTATTAGGTGACTTACTTATGGTTAGGTGGCTTAATCATGTTACCTAATGGTTGAGGTGGTAAAATGTTTTAGCTAATATACGTTGTAAAGCGTCAACAAAGGGTTTGTTTTTGTAGTATGTTGGTATATAAAATAAACACAAATGTTTTATAATATTCTATTTTAATTTACCATGCAGTGTAAGATTATCTGCTATCACATATCATTCCATGGTTGGTGTATGAGGTGGCATAGGGAAACATCAAAGAAGATAAACAGCAGCATTGTCCTGATAACAGCTAAATAAAAAAAAAAACAGTGGTTGACAACCCGCTTTCCAAGCGTTGAAACTATGCCAAATAACTTATAATCATGTTTATGGTCAACAGTGGGCTTTTATAGACTGTAGAGATATATATTCTATTTAAATGAAAATATATTGAAATTTAAAAAGGAACAAGAACTAAATTTTGTGTACTTACACAACATTTAGAAATATTAACAATGTTACATTAAGTAAAAGAAATGAAAACACAATTATATATTAAATACAATTCAATAAAATTAAAGTAAACAAACGATTATTTATTAATTTTTGATCACATTAATAAACAACAAATTTAACAAAATTTTTGTCTACTTTCTAGAGCATCCGTTGTAATGCTTTGTTTGAGTAGCTTTAGAATTTCTCAAAAATGTGCATTTGTAAACTTGATTTATACTTTTGCATGGCCGAAATTCTTGGGTGCTGGTCGTTAGAATCGGATTAGAAGGGAGTATCTATATATATTATTTGCCTTGTATATAATATATTTTAATGGTATAAATAATAAGGTACAACTCCTAAACTATACTTAGATATTTAATACTTATCTCTTGTCAAAAACATCTTTATTACATTATTTATGACAATTAAATAGAAATTATCATAATTATTACATTTATATCTTAATTTATTTACACATTAACGTTTATAACACCTTTATAAAAGGGATTAAGGGTGGACTAAATGTCTCATTGGTAGGCATTCCCACTCAGTTTTACAATTATTCTTGCATAATAAATTATTCATTTGTATATTTAGGTCAGGACATTAAATTACTTATTTATTTCTTTTATTTAAATCTTTATTTGCATAAAACATGGTAGTACAGATATAGTTCCAACATTTGTAAATGAGGATTCATTTTAATCAATACATCTATAAGTAAATATTTTGTCATTGTCATGCCACCCAATTATTACAAGTCATAATAATACAGCATGTCAGCATTTTAAAATAAAATAAGCAATGCTAGTCAATTTTTAATACACACGGAACAATGTCAAAAATCATAACTACCAACAAGATCAAACTTATATCACTTATGGAGAAACAACAAGATACAACAAGAAATTATAACATTTTAAAAAATTATCTTAATTATATTATAAATTACATAAGTTAAGCATATTTAGTCCATCAAAAAAAATAAGGAGGCTTAAAATGTTTTGAGCATACACTGCTAACTTTTGTTAGTTACCTATAATCACTACCAGTAGCGATTATCCAACAGTTGCGGATAGCTGATTCCTTAGGAAAGCTGTGAAATAATATATTTAAAAGAAATTAATATATTATTAAATATATAGTACACTTTTATATCAAGGTATTTAACAAAAAAAGTCAAGTATGTGTATCTGTGCATAAATACAATACCTATAACAATTAAAACAATATAAATTGATTGAATTAAATAGCAAGTATGTAATGATAATATTATTCATACCAAACATTTAAAAAAAACTATGTACATATTAAGCTTTAGATATTGTTAATTAATACATTTACAGCCTAACAAATGTCCTCCACCGCTGAACATAGACCTCCCACACAGTTTGTCTCCAAATAACTGCAGTTGCCAATTCTCCTGCCAAGCTAGGCAACTATCACAAAACCTATAACTTTTGACTTTTGATACTGACTAATTGTAACGGTAAGTATATTATCATCAAATTTTTTCCACATCATTAATTGAGAATATTATCTTATGTTGTTGTGTTATTGTGTACCTTAAGATTAAGACTTATTTATTTATTATTTTATCTATATTTATATTTATTTTTATATTAGCATGACATATTTTTTTAATAAATATTGTAATGTAATTGTTGCTAATGTATAATATAATTAATGGAATGCAATAAAGTTTTGCGCATCTGATTTCAGGCAATACATATTTTGTGAAATTAAATATACTTTGCACAATATTTATGTACTTGAATCCAAACGTGTTTTCAGGTTGATACTTACATATTATTTGTGACGTCTATGTAATATGGAAAATGATTGAAGAGTTGTAGGGCAATAAAGAGTTTCTTTAAAGCTGAATATAAAAGTGTATGTATATGTATAACATTATGTGATTCATATTTATGGACATAACTACTTATCACAATAACAATTATTATTGAACAATGCGAAAACATTATTGTACTCGCTGATATCCCTAAAGTTTCTATAATCCTACCAAATCAAAAAGTACACATTTATTATGACTTTAAGCTTTCGAATGACCGTTCAAATTAAGGAGCATTATCATGAAGAATTTACAATTTGGGAGTCCAAATATTTCACAAAATACATCACAAAGTTCATTAAAAACATGACATGTTACACTTTATTTTCAAAGCAATAGATATTAATCAGTACAAGTAGCAAATGTAAGCACAAAACAAACTTACCGATGAAAGGTAATATTATCAATTTGTCGTTGACTGATGCTGTTGCATCCTAAAATGCTACAACTTACCATCTTTTTCACCTTACCTAATAACTAAGACCCACAAAAAACACTAAATTCAAATACCTGTTTGCTTATAATATCAATATTATTCAAAAGAGCTTGACATCGTTAATGTCAAATAAAGGAGGGAAAACAATCAAAAACGCATACCTAGAAAAAGACGAGAAATATAGATTTGCTTCTCCCTTACTCTTATGTCTAACTATATACGTGCATTCCTTTCACACGCTGATGACGTCACTGAATGTTTAGTCTATAAGATACTATGTCTATGCTTTTACCACGTGTTTTTTGACAGCTGTCAAACAATGTACTTTTGTCTTGTGTGTTGTGAACTGCTGTGCATTCTGCCACTCTCCAATATCACCACAAACGATGTATATTACAAACGCCAATTGTCCTTTTATTTATTTAATATACATAAACCGTCAACTCTTTCATTATATTTTTATGTCAATGATGAAACAACAAGTAAAAAAGGCTCTGATGATGTGGTTTCTCTGCTAGATAACTTTATTACACACTTTGTTTCTAAAGAAATAGCGGAAATACAATTTTTTGTGACAGTTGTAGTGGGCAGAACAAAAACTATACCATGTTTCGCTACCTTTATCATTTAGTTAGCCGATCATTTAGTTCATGTTCAAAAAAGATTTGATAAAGTTTCTATTATATTCCCTATACGGGGCCGGTAATAAAATTAATAATTTTGTATCCCATGATTTAAAACAACCTAGTGTGTCCTATATTTGGTGTATCCTATGTTAGGTTTGTGCTAAGTTAGACTTACATTCTGTTAAGGAAGATCAAAGTCACTGCACTATCATCTTTTTTATCAGTTTTATTTTGTTACAAACTTCAAACTTCGGAGTTTCTCTGCGTGATAAACTTAGGAATGAGGATATCCGCAGTAGAACCAGAGTAACCGACATAGCCCAACGGATTAGTAAGCTGAAGTGGCAGTGGGCCGGCCATATAGCTCGATGAACCGACAACCGATGGGAAAGAAAGGTTCTCGAGTGGCGGCCTTGTACCGGTAGGCGAAGCGTAGGGCGTCCCCCCACGAGATGGAGTGACGACCTGGTAAGACATGCAGGAAGTCGATGGATGCAGGTGGCTCAGGACCGTGCTTTGTGGCATTCTTTGGGGGAGGCCTATGTTCAGCAGTGGACTTGTGAAGGGCTGTAATGATGATGATGATGATGAAACTTCAAATGTAAGATTTAACTGTACCTTATTTGTATAACAAAAAATAAGATATAAATAAATAATTCAATTAACTTCTAATTATATAAAAAAATATAAATCCATAAAAATGTAAAAAGGATCACAGTCCAGGGACTTTGATCTTTTTTGCTACTGCAATCTTAGATTGGACAATTGTTTTTTTACTTCAATTCTAATCTAGCATTAATAAAAAAAACATTTTGGTATAATTTTGTAACTCATATATTGTAGTATTTAAATGTACTGCACAATGTTTTTAAATAAATACTTTGATAAAGTTAAATAAGTTTTATCAGTTTTCTCAAAAAAATCTTCAAGTGATAATGACCTTTCTTTCCCTGCACCCTTCATCTGCATTTCGATTCTTTATTGAGGATAGATGTAGATGTCTAATGGTCACAGTATCCACTTACCATCAGGTGGACTATGTGCTAGTTTGTCACCCTATCGTATAAAAAAACACACGTTTTAAACTAGTCCATAACTCGAATAAAAAAAACACTTTAGACTTTAAAAGTGGTTCCACACGATCACTCGAGAAATATAAAAGGACATGAAACTTTTTACACTTTTGTTCAGCCCTCTACAAAATATTTAACATGTAACAATGGCAACGTAAAATAGCTGTACTTCGTACACGATTCTTTTCTACGCTCACTGAGTGTAGAGAACCCGTGAATCTTTTTATTTGAAGCGATGCATTAGATCTACGTCCAGAGGATGACAACCCATTTTTATTTTGATTCAGATATTAAGCAGGTCTATGGGCTCCATCATCTTCTTACTATCAGATGAACTGTGTGCTTGTTACGACCTACGGCTGCTCCCATAAAGATTCAATCCTCTTGGGCCCATCAGCGGAGTTTCAACGAACAGACGTAGGTCGGGCCTCCTAAGGCCAAAGTGGAAAGTCTCTAATTACAATAAACAATAAGGGGGAGCGTTCTATACTACTGCCATTCAACAGGGAGAATATTAAACCGAGTTTACTTGCCTATATCCAAGGCGACTGGTCCCTCAGGATTCGGTCAGGTCGCATGTGGTTGTGTGGTGCAAGAGAAATAAGGTGCTGTGATGTGTATCGCACATTCTACGCACGACCGAACGTCCAACCGGTATCGCCGAGCCGCGCGCCCTCTGACGTCAATCCCGAAGTCAGCGTTCGGGCGTAAACAGTGCTCGTTTGTCACCTTTAATAATTGTATATATATTTTATAGTGTGACATAAAATATATTGTTAAATTAATTAATAGAAATATTAATCACTAACTGGCCCGGCAGACGTTATTCTGCCCTTCCTGGTTGGTGGCGCGATGAGTTTATTTTCGCACAGACACACTTTTCTATAGATTTAATATACGTATAGCTAAATCCTCTTTAGGAATAATAGAAACATCAGCGACCATAATAACAATAAACTAAAAAAAGGAAAAACATAACCCTATTTTTACTCTCCCGTAAGCCAATAAAAAGTTATCGATATGTTATAAACGGCCATTTACTGTCTACATACAAAATTTCATAGACATTTGTCTAGTATTTCTTACAGGAATCGTGATCACACAATTTTTCTACAGATTTATTATATAAAAACATAAACATAAACACTCACGCCTGTCACCCAGAGGGGTAGGCAGAGATTATGGACTTCCATTTGACTTCCTGACACACCTCTCTCGCTTCCTCCACATCCATATACCTACGCATACACGCTCGTCTGTTAAAGGTACTCTTGATTTGGCCCATTTTTAATATATCGCCAATTTGGTCGATAAACGTTCAAAATTTATTATATGTATAGATAAAAGATGTCTAAATTATTTATTGAACTAAATAACGACAGTGGCCGTGGCGTGGCCTAGGAAAATACCTTACGTGAAAGCCTTGCCCAATAGATTGCCTCATAGGGGATAGGGATTAACCATAACTATCATAGTTGTCTCTTATAGGAAGAAAATGCTGCCCATCTCCAGTTTCAGTTTCCTTCTGTCGCTTCTATCAGTGGGTTGTCAGTAGGCGAACAAGAGGAGTTCAATTAACGTCAATATGGAGGAAAATAAAGAGAGAGAGAGTAATCTCTTGCCTAAGAAAAAAAATTCCGGAGACATGTGAAATCCACCAATAGTATCATCACAAAGAATAATAATTAAGAAATTAATCAACCATATGTATACGCACATGGTGTGTTTGCACAACGCGCCCAAACAATGTGTACGGTGAAAAGACTGTAAGTTACCCTGACTTAACAATATAACACAAAATTAAAGTTTTATTAAAAAGTGAAAACTGACTTTAAAAAACTAAAAATAATGAATGATTTCCTCATACTAGCTTCTGAGTGTGCTATGACACAATATTCCGAAGAATTAAAGGCCTGACTTCAGGAGCTCATTATGTGGAAATTATTACGTTCATTTTGTTTAATATTTGTTTTTTACTTTTTATTAAAAAAGATACAATTTTAAGTGGACTAAACAATGTTACTAGATCAATATTACGACTAGAATGTCGTCTAACAAGTTCCAAGAAAATCTTTATCCTGTATTTTTGCACTGTTGAGTGGAAATTTTACTTCAAATTTAAACGATATTCTGTGCCACAGCATTCACTTACAATTAGGTTTGTCAACCTTATCCCAAAAAAATGAGATAATGGAAGGCCCTATACATATTATTATGTTGTACACGCTTATATTGTAACGATTTAAAATTATACTTTCTCTGAAAACGAGTAAATTAACTAGCCAAGCATTAAAACATTTCGTAATATAGACCATAAAGTTTTGTTACAGTTATTAAATTTCCATCGGATTTCACTTTGTATAAAATCGGTCAATACAAGGCCATGTTGATGTTGCTTATGTGATTATATTCACCCTTTCGCTGTCCCATGCACTACATATAGGTCATTGCTATTGTCTTACTATTGAGTCTGAAAACCGAACAGTGAAAAGATACATGCTAAGCGCATTTCATACATATAAATTTCTTTTATATAGTACGGATTACAAAGAGTGGATACTTGTGAAAATGTTTGATGCTGAAAAATTAGCAAACAAATTCTATAATCTCCGGTCATTTAAAAAAGTACATAATCAGTAATTCATTCATTTTAGCCTATCTAAGCAATGGGGCACTCAAAACCTAAAAGAACATGGTGTTCCATTGTGTTTTTCTCTAAGCACTTCCTTTTCATTTTGCTTCATACTATAATAAATCATTATATTTATTATAGGAGAATGCACTTGCAAGTCCCCTGGATATTGATATTTTGTTAAAACTTACATTAAAAAAAATATTTATTGACCTTTGTTACTCGATTATTTTATTACGAGTTGTAATTGTAAATCAAATTTAAACACGACCTTAAAAATTAATTTGCAGACAAAACCGGTTCGTCCCAGAAAAGGTATTGTTATTACGAAATCGTGTAGATTTCGACATTCGTAAGAGCTATAGACAAGCCTAAATTGCATAAAATTTTGACCTGGTCTAAGAAAGAGTTTTGGTTTTTTTCCATCTGCGAAATTGCTTAAAGATAGAAATGACTTTTATAAAATATGTCTGCGATTCAGAAGTTAAGTCAGAGTCAAAAGCATTATATTTCGATTAGACTTATTTAGAGCGCCTCGTAGTGTAATTCTATATACATACGACGGAATCTAACATTGGTTCCAAAATGAAACTCTGCAGAAAAGAACTGACAATAAACTCTGGGGTTTATGTTTTCCTTTTCTTTAAAAAGTAAAAAAAAAATCATGTGTAATAGTCGTGGAATACTCGGTTAGAACGAATTTCCTTTAGTAGTATATTATTATTGATAAACGTATTATTAATTACCAAATACAAATAAAATAATTACTAGCTTCTATTAAAATGAAGCGTCATTTAAAATATTATTTCTTTCATGGCAAGATAAGAAAACGTGCGAGGGAGATGGATATTATTCCATTTCGCTCACACTATAGAAAGGGGGTCGTGACGGAAAAGTCTTACACTTTTTTGCCTAGCCTCCATCCGTCAAATTCGTACCGTGTGATAAGGAACTTTTTACATTTATTTTATAATAACTGAATGGAATTCCGTTTCTATTACAATTTATTTCACTGTCACAGCAGATTACTAATGCAGAAAGATTTATATACATTTATTCCTTACGTCCTAACCATCCACTATTTCAATAAAAATTTCATTGAATTATAAGAGCATATAATTAAAAGATTGGAAAAATGCTTATGATTAGATTCATGTTAAGTAAGGACGTTTCTCGAAGTGTAAAGCGGTCCCCTATTAGATGGAGTGATGACCTGGTAAGACATGCAGGAAGTCGATGGATGCAGGTGGCTCAGGACCGTATCACTGTCGAGTAGAAATATTTTGAGGACAGGTACAGTACACCAACACACCAACTCTTTAGCAGCGCGACTAACTGATTGCTCCATGTGCTCAGCTTAAGGTCGTAAGGCTGTAACTTCACTTGGCTTTTATACTCGTAGTAAAAAAGAAAACTACTTTTGTGAGAATATTTTAATGAACGACATTATATTAAAAATCCTTTTTTATAAGTTATTTCAAAAACCAGGTAATTATTTTTTATGGATGCGATGTTTCTTCATTATGTTACATTTTTAACTTACTTCAAAAAAGGAGGAGGTTCCCATTCGGATGTTTATATATCTTTATGTATGTTTGTACCTGTGGTAGAGCCAAGCGGTAGCTTTTGCTATCGCACGGATGGGCCAGCTCGAACCGGGGTGGTACCACGACCTCACAGAATACCAGCGTGAAGTAGAGGTTTACCTCTGCGTTGCGCTTGGTGAGTGCAGGTGGCCGGGGGCCCAATTCCCCCCCCCCCCTCATCAACATGGTAGTGGAATTAAATAAAAGACTACCCCAGGAGGGTATCAGCACCCCTGGAGAATCCCTCGCTGAGCATCCACGACCAAACTACTTCACTCCTGAGCGTGGATGCTCAGGCTGCCCCGCGTATTCTGGGGGGGGGCAAAATTCCGCTCGCGACTAATGCTGCTCGGGGCAAGCGGAGCAATACAACCAAGGCGACCCCTGTCACGCTATCCGTGAATTTTTGCAACATCAGGGGACTTCATTCCAACCTTAACGCTGTCCATTACCATCTAGAGACGGCGAAGCCGGCCTTGCTCTTTTTAACCGAGACTCAGGTGTCCTCTCCGGCTGATACTTCATATCTCTCCTACCCGGGATACAAATTGGAACACTCCTTTGTGCCCCGGGCTGGAGTTTGTGTATACGTCAGAGAGGACATCTGTTTTCGACGCCTCGGCAGCCTTGAAGGTTCGTACCTGTCCATCCTATGGCTGCGCGTAGACAGCGACGACCATCCCCGCGTCTACGGGTGCCTCTATAGGTCCCATAGCGGTAATGCCGACACAGACCGACTCATCGACCACGTCCAAATGGCTGCAGACTCCGTGCTACAACAGGTCCCATCCGCAGAGATCGTGATACTCGGTGATTTCAACGCCCACCACGCTGAATGGCTTGGTTCTCTTTTAACCGATCATGCGGGTAGATCTGTCTACGACTTTGCTGTGGCATATGGTCTAACACAACTGGTTACTTCGCCTACGCGGATCCCAGATGTGGAAGACCATGTACCTTCCCTGTTGGACCTGCTGCTGACCTCTCATCCGGACCGATATCAGGTCTCCGTCGATGCCACTCTGGGCTCTTCGGACCATTGTCTGATCCGGAGCACGGTGCCACTCACGCTCCAATCGCAGTTGCGATCTGCAGCTTGCCGCCGTGTTTGGCACTATAGGTCAGCTGATTGGGACGGGATGCGGTCTTTTTTTGCATCCTACCCTTGGGGGCGGGTTTGCTTCTCGCCGGAAGATCCCAGCGTTGTTGCCGATTCTGTTGCTGATGTGGTACTTCAGGGTATGGAACTTTTTATTCCATCCTCTGTGGTGCCCATCGGAGGCAGATCCCAGCCATGGTTTGGTCGCTCCTGTAAAATAGCATCACGCTATAAGCAGGAGTGCTACCGGGCCTGGGCTGACGCATCAACGTCTCGGGATTTAAACACCAGCGCACTTAAAAAGAAGTATAATTCCGCCTCCAGGTCCTTCAAAAGCGTCATTACCAAGGCAAGGTCTGAGCACATCGGCAGAATTGGCGAGAAGCTAGTTCGCCTTCCTTCGGGAACCCGTGCATTCTGGTCTCTCGCCAAGGCTGTCTAAGGGAAATTCTGTCAGCCATCCCTTCCATCTCTGCACAGAGAGGACGACTCACTGGCCCATGCCGCAAAAGAGAAAGCCGATCTGTTGTGCTCTCTTTTTGCGTCTAACTCGACTCTAGATGACGGGGGGAACACACCGCCGACCATCCCGCGATGTGAGTGCTCCATGCCGGATGTGCGATTTACACAGCGCTCGGTTCGCAAAGCACTTTTATCCCTGGACGTCAGCAAGTCGAGTGGGCCCGATGGAGTCCCTCCCATTGTGCTGAAGACGTGTGCTCCGGAGTTGGCACCGGTTTTAACGCATCTTTTTCGGTACTCCTACTCCCAAGGCGTAGTTCCGAATTCATGGAAGACAGCTTTGGTCCACCCGATCCCTAAAAAAGGCGACCGCTCAGACCCGTCCAACTACAGGCCTATCGCCATCACCTCCTTATTCTCCAAAATAATGGAGTCCATTATAAACTGCCAGCTCATGAGGTACCTTGAGGATCACCAGCTGATCAGTGACCATCAGTACGGTTTTCGTCGGGGTCGATCAGCAGGTGATCTTCTAGTTTACTTAACTCATAGTTGGGCGGAGGCAGTAGAGTGCAAGGGGGAGGCATTGGCCGTTAGTTTGGACATATCGAAGGCCTTCGATCGGGTCTGGCACAATGCGCTTCTTTCGAAGCTTCCTTTCTATGGGCTTCCCGAGAAATTGTGCAAATGGATCACCAGTTTCCTTGCTGATCGGAGCATCAAGGTCGTAGTAGACGGTGCATGCTCTGATTTCAAGCCTATCAACGCTGGTGTTCCACAAGGCTGCGTGCTATCACCAACGCTGTTTCTCCTGCATATCAATGATATGTTGCTAACTGGTAGCATTCATTGCTATGCAGACGACAGCACTGGGGATGCCTTATATACCGGCCGTGCCAATATTTCTCGGGAAAACTTCGCCGAGTACCAGGACAAACTTGTGTCTGAAGTCGAGTCTTTGCTTAACAAAGTCTCGGATTGGGGCCGACTAAATCTAGTCCAGTTCAATCCCCAGAAGACACAAGTTTGCGCGTTTACCGCTAAAAATAACCCCTTTGTCGTATCTCCTCAGTTTCAAGGCACTCCCCTTGCTGCCTCAGCTAGTATCGGAATCCTTGGCGTCGACATATCGAATAGCGTGCAGTTTCGTGGTCACTTGGAAGGGAAGGCCTAATTGGCCTCTAAAAAGCTTGGCGTGCTCAGCAGAGCGAGACAGTATTTCATGCCGGCACATCGCTTGCAACTTTACAAAGCGCAAGTTCGGCCCCACATGGCATACTGTTCTTATCTCTGGGCCGGGGCACCCCAGTGCCAGCTCCTTCCACTTGACCGCATCCAGCGCAGAGCGATTCGAATCGTCGATGACCGAGTTCTTTCCGATCGGCACGATACACTGGCACTGCGTAGAGATGTTGCATCTCTTTGCGTATTTTATCGCATCTATCACGGGGAGTGCTCTGAGGAATTGTTCGGACTAATTCCAGCCGCTCAATTTCACTATCGTACATCGCGACAAAACTCGTGTTACCATCCATACCATCTGGATGATTGGCGGTCCACCACTGTGCGATTTAGAAGAAGTTTTCTCCCTTGCACAACTTCTTTGTGGAATCAATTACCACCAGCGAATTTTCCGAACCGATATGACTTAGGAACCTTCAAGAATAGAGCTTACACCTTTCTAAAAGGCCGGCAACCCATCTGCGATTCCCCTGGTGTTGCGGTTGTTCATAGGCGGCGGTAGTCACTTACCATCAGGTGAGCCGCATGCTCGTTTGCCCCCTATTCTATAAAAAATAAAACATAACTCCGTCATAATATGTAGACTTATTTTCAAAGACAGATAACGTAAATCTTCAATAAATGCCTGCAAATCAATCGCGATTGCTGCTAACGCATATATCATATAATAACTCCTATATCTTTTTTGTACTTCCATTAATTTTCAGCAGTATTTTATTTTCTTCAATTGGGTCTTTATTTCAAAACTATTGCAATCATTGATTTATTAAGACTTAACAAATAATAAGACTAGAAAGCATTCCGAGAAGAAAATTAACAGCGACCCAGTTTCTCGTGTTACTGCGTAATAGATGTTAAGGCAATGTGACACTTGTGGCAAAAATAACAATAAATATGTTAATATTCACGTCAAATTTCATTAATAGCATAACGAAGAAGACGGTTCTTTAATAAATAAAAATACTTATTTTCTAAAAGAATTTTTCGCGGAACGAAAGACTTTACGTCAAAATAAAATGTTAACCTATTAAAATTAAGAGATTATATGGGACTACATCAGAATTGGAATAAAGTTCCTGTTACCGTCCACATATAATCTTTGAATAGTGTGAGAGTTATTAAGTTTGTGAAAGACTAAGATGCGACTCGCGTATCATGTTATTGCCTTTGTGTTTATGTTAAATGTTGGAATGAAATTTTCTGCCCTATTTACGACATTGACATACCATTAAAGTGTATAGTAAAAGTATAAAGTGAAATGTTTTACCAAAAGTCTTTTTGTTCGATTTATATTAAAAGTACCCGCGAGTGCTTTCATTGTTTCTTCACGTACCCAAATATGTTAACAAATGTTGAAATGAACGTTTAAGGCACCTAGATGAGTTATAGTTTTGTATTCAGTGAAAACTTAACGTGTTCGAGTTTTGTTATAATTGATAGTTTTTTTATACACTAAGGGTGACAAATAAGCACACAGTCCACCTGATGGTAAGTAGTTGCTGTGGCCCATAGACGTCTACGTCTATCTTTGTTTGCGAAATAAACTACAACTATACTATAAATATAGCTGCAGATTTGCTCTACCACTTAAAAAAAGTTTCTATTATTCGAAACGATTTTGTTGCAGACCAAGGGTTGAAGCGGCATTACTCATTAACGGTATTGGTGGCGTTTGCGTCAAGGGTCAATATGTAGTATTATAGTTAATTTTCAACCTGAAATTTCTGATAATTCTCTGATTCTGATTTCTTCTGAAATTTTATTTCAGAGATTAAATATCTCTCATGATAGATTAAAATTCTCGGATAATGGTTCATATAATATGTCGCAAATTGACATTATTTTTAAGTGTGATATTTTAGGTCTAATTTTAAATGGGTCGATAACAGATTTAGGTACAAATGGGTCCTAATGCTTTAGGAACCATTTTAGATATCGCAATTTTCGGTCTGGTACAAAAGGAAATCATTCTTCATGTTTTGGTTAACATTTCGCGTACGACTGTTCTGGAAGCGGTAGAAAAGTTTGGCAGACTGAGGAACCCGGATGGTTCGAATTAGAGATCCAGCGGATATTGAATGTGAAACCCTTTTAACATCTACCATCTCGCGCGGTTCAGACGGAAAATACATTGTTCGGTTACTATTAATGCCCGGTCATTAACGATTAGGTGACTCCACGACGGATGCAAGGAGAGCCAGAATTTCGGGAGAAATATATAAAATTTATTAATAAATACATTGCACTTGGGCATATGCAAAAATCGGACTTCAACCTAAATAGCAATGATTAACATTATTTTTAGCGCATTCCGACGTGTTTAAGTCAGGTTCGGAAAAAATGAAACTAGTTTTGACGACAGCGTAAAAACTTCAAACGGCATATCGCTTAATGACTGGTTATATTCGGGGGAAAAACTACAAAATGATATCACTAAAATTATTTTAAAATTTAGATATTAGAATGACGTTTCGTCAAACATGGATAAACGCGGTGGATCGAAAGTATATTGATACTAATTAATTGTAATTTTATGGCGCAAATCTTCTGCGGATCCGGTGCAAGTGTATGAACTTACAACAAATAGTACGGCCTGAAGTACAGTTTCTCCGTTGCTATACGTTGTCTGCTACAGCTAGCTGAAAACTAACAAAAAATTACTTTAATATCGGTCGTGTTGTTTCGGATATGTTTACCAACACAGGCCGTTCGCCTTCATGCAAAATGCAGATCGCTCGAGTGACTTATCTGAGTCTGTATCTGAGTTGTCGCTATCACCGAGCGATACTGTCATAATGTGTCTATGTGTGTATCTGTGTGAAATTGTTAGTTAGTTTTGCTCTATGTTCCATATAGATAAAGAAATTATTTGAAAAATGAATAATAATGACATATGAAAACAGTAATATTCGTTATTTTGTGATGTTTTAAGAAATATGTACTTATAGGACATTTTTTATAAAAATATATATCTGTCTGCGCCTAAATTTTATTGAACATTATACTTCAAGTGTCATTTTTGTTCCCCCATCTCAACACACAAATCATTCATTCGTCTTACAAGGAACATCGCTCTCACCTATTTTATATTAAAAGGTGAACCTGCAAATATATTAAATATTTAATCAGACTCCGTGTTTGCATTTATGTCCAATATGAGACAAAAAATTGGCGACCGTGTAAGCACAATATATCAAGAAATAAGACGATTTGTTTAAGACGGTTAGGACGCCGGTCAATTATTACACCGCAGCCACCTATCGTCTCAAAAACCTTTTGCCACGGGATATTTCGAAGAATAAACAATGTTAAAAGGCACCTCGTTTAAATTATCGGAATTCCTTACAAAATACATGCAAGACTTATTTTTTCAAGCCCGTAAGCATTTTGGAATTAAAAAAGTCTGGTCATTTGAGGGCAACATAAGCGTTAGACTGCCTGATGGGTCTCGACGTCACATCTTTAGCGCTAATGACCTGGATGCACTACTGCGCGATCTTCATAAAGCTGGGTGCAACGAGGAGCCGGAACAAGTGAAGGCAGGAACTAGTAGTGTAGTTTCCCGTAGCGAGCAGCCAAGGACCCGACGAGCATTCAAAAATAAGTAAACATTCTCGGGATAGTGGTAATACTTTGTTTACACTTCGACGGCTTATTAATTACTACTACTGCTGTGTGTACTGTGTACGTCACTGAGCGCTTTTGTATTCGATCCTTTTGTTCTCCGCAACCGGTTATTAGGCTGATTTGCGACACAAGTAATAGTACAGACTAATCTGAACCTTAAATTTCGTGAAATTACGCATTAGAGTATTTTTTTTCTCGTTTAAATTACCACTTCTCGTAGTGATTAACATATGTTTTTTTTTTCCTTCTTTTTCAATACGTACGAGTTTTGTTGTCTATGCAATTGTAAATAATTAAAATTAGATACTTTCTTGTAGTAAGTATTACTTGTTGTTTTCGTGTAATATTTTAATTTTTCTTTTTGTAAACAGTTTACCGGCGCGTTTGTTTGCAGTGCAATTATCAGTTAATAGGGTTTTTTTTTTCTTCTATATTTTTAGACATATATCATAAGTGTAATCATATATTATAACAGATTCTGATACCAATGAACTATTTCTCTCTGCTGATTCAGATTCTTCTTTCTTTTCACTAAATGACTCTTTTTCGGAACCTACTACTCTTCGTTATCTGCTTACTCAAAAGTTTCATGGTTTGACTAATAACTTTAACGTTTGTTACATTAACGCTCAGAGCATTCCGCAACATTATAATGAACTTGTTGATACTTTTCATAATCAGTCTATTTCTGCGATACTTGTTTCGGAAAGCTGGTTAAAACCTACCTTACCGTCCACCTCCTTTGGAATACCTGGTTTTGTCCTCTTAAGAAATGACCGTACGGGCAAAAGAGGTGGTGGTGTAGCGGTATACTTACGTAATGGTATACCCTATAAAAAATTATGTGCTTCTTCATCTGTTTATTCTGGTACAATAGAATACATGTTCTTGGAGATTACCATCAGTGGGACTAAGACTGTTCTCGGTGCAATTTACTGTCCACCAGGAGTTAATTATTTTTGTGACCTTGAATCGGCTCTTTTTTCTATTGGCTCTGATTATCAGCACTTTATTATAATGGGAGACTTCAATACCGATATTCTCTGTAACTCAGCGAGGTCACGTGAATTGTATACAGTTATGAACTCCTTTAATTTGTCACTTCTTCCTCTCGACCCCACACACCACAATCTTGATACTGCTGATTCTTTAATAGATTTAATAGTGGTCGCTTCTGAAGACCATGTCGTTCGCCACGGTCAACTCTCCGCCCCTGGGTTTTCGCAGCACGATTTACTGTATATTTCATATAGGATTAAATGTCCTAAGGTCAATCATGTGACGGTGCATCTGCGTAATCTAGCGAGACTTAATGTTGAAGAACTTCAGCAAGGTGCTTGTAGTATAGATTGGAGTGATACTTTCAGTGTGGAGAGTGTTGACGAAAAAGTAGCTCTTTTTAATTCAAATATACAGAAGTTGTTTGATAAACACGCTCCTCCACACAAAGTCAGACTGAAACGATCTCCTGCGCCGTGGATTACTGAGGATATCCGCAGGGCTATGGCAAAGCGTGATCGAGAATTTAGTAAATATAAGAGTAATCGGTGTACTGCTAACTGGACTCGATTCAAAGCCGCTAGGAATCGGTGTAATCAGATGGTGCGGGCCGCTAAACGCCGTTATATTCATCGAAATATCCTTAACGCTTCTATGGCTGATTCGTGGAAATTTTTAAAATCAATCGGGATAGGTAAACCTGCTTCTAACTTTGATCCTTCAATCTTCTCTGTTAATCAACTTAATACATACTTTTCTACTGCACCACAGCTGCATTCGTCAATTAAATCTACTACTATTGCCCATGTTAATTCTCTTCCAAAATTTTACAAAAGCTCTTTCAATTTTTCTCCCGTTACTGATGAGGATATAAAAAAGTCAATTTCTTCCATCAAGTCCGCCGCAGTAGGCTCTGATGATGTGAGCAGAATCATGATCAATCTCATCCTCGATTATGTCTTACCAGTACTTACCCACATAGTAAATTTTTCATTAAATACTGGGGTTTTTCCTTCACTATGGCGAAATGCTTTTGTTCTCCCACTTCCAAAAATAAATAATCCTAGTTCTGTTTCTCACTTCCGTCCTATCTCTATTCTTCCTTTTTTATCAAAAGTACTTGAAGCTGTTGCTCACAGACAAATTTCTGAATAAGTCTTTAAAAGTAACTTTTTAAGTAGCTATCAATCAGGTTTCAGGCCAGGACATAGTACAACAACAGCCCTGCTTAAAGTTACGGAAGATTTACGTATAGGTATGGAGGAGTCAAAATTAACTGTGTTAGTCTTAATAGATTTCTCAAACGCTTTTAATGCTGTTGATCATGACATCCTTCTTACAATACTTTCTCACATTGGTTTCTCCTCATCAGCGCGGGAATGGTTCGCATCCTATCTTCAGGGACGTCAGCAGGCTGTTCGCGTGGGTCCAGTTATTTCTGACTGGTGCACGCTGGTTGCTGGCGTTCCTCAAGGCGGAATTCTCTCACCTCTTTTGTTTTCAATTTTTATAAATCTAATTACATCTCACATTCGCTGCACGTACCATCTCTATGCCGATGACTTACAAATATATGCTCAGTCTGATGTTAACGATATCGAAGATGCGATCACTGAGCTAAACTCTGACCTCACTCGTATCTCTGATTGGTCTAGCAAATTCGGTATTACTGTTAACCCTACCAAGAGCCAGGCAATTATAGTTGGAAGTAGCCGTCGCTTATCTGCATTGGATTTTAATACACTGCCACCTGTAAATTTTAATAATGCTGTCATACCTTATTCAGCTACTGTGAAAAATCTAGGACTTATCATTGACAGCAGTCTAAGTTGGCGGCCGCAAGTCACGGAAGTAAGCAAAAAAGTTATCAACACCTTGCGTTGTCTGTATCGACTCAAGAATTTTCTTCCAGTGAGAACAAAGGTAATGTTGGTTCAAACGCTCGTATTACCAATACTAGATTATGCAGATGTATGCTATGCTGATGCCTCTCAAGAACTTCTTAACAAACTGGATCGTCTTCTCAATAATTGTATTCGCTTTATCTTTGGCTTACGTAAATTCGATCACGTTTCTTCATTCCGTTCTCAGCTCAAATGGCTACCTCTTCCACTTCGTAGATCTTTTAGAATCCTTTCTATGCTATTCTCTATTTTACACGATCCGTCTGTCCCTGCATATCTGAAATGCAAATTTCAGTATCAGGACGATTCTCACAACCGATGTCTCCGTTCCGCGGAAAATCTAACTCTTCATGTTCCTTTCTGTCGCACGGGCTTATCTTACAATTCTTTCACTTCAAATGCAGTAAGAATCTGGAACATGTTACCCAGAAATATAAAAGAAGCAAAAACTAAACCTATCTTTAAACGTTTGCTCTGGGAATATTACTTAACGAAGCAGCAGTAGTTTCGGATAATAATAAAAAAATTTAAAGAACCTCGGAAACTGTTATATTCTCAAATATAACATACATAACATAACATAAACACTCACGCCTGTCACCCAGAGGGGTAGGCAGAGACTACGGACTTCCATTTGGCGCGATCCTGACACACCTCTCTCGCCTCTTTCACATCCATATATCTACGCATACACGCTCGTCGGTTAAGGGTACTCCTAATCTGGCCCATTTTCAATGTATCGCCGATCTGGTCGATAAACCTTCGTCTAGGGCGTCCCTTCCCGACCCTGCCGTTCACTTCTGCAACATAAATTTGCTTTGTCACTCTTTCCTCGTTCATTCTTTCTACGTGACCAAACCACCGAAGCATTCCTTTCTTAATCCTTGTCACAACGTCATCTTGCAAACCACACTTTTCTCTTATTACACTATTTCTCACCCTGTCATTCAGATTCAGCCCTAGCATACTCCTTAAGGAACGCATTTCTACAGCATTTATTCTACTCTCATGCTTCTTCTGCCAGACCCAACTTTCACTACCATACATTAAAGTCGGTACTAACACAGCATTATGAATTGCCATACGTGCCTTAGTTGACACATTCTGACTCCTCACAATAGCGTGTAGAGCCCCATTCACTCTATTTCCTGCGTTCACTCGTCGTTCTATATCCTTATCATATCTACCATCCCTGCTAAATAAACATCCCAAATATACAAACTCATCCACTTGCTCAATCAACTCCCCTTCTATTCTTATTTTACATAAAGTTTTACTTTCTTCTCTTTCAAAAACCATCACTTTCGTCTTACTTGCGTTCACTTTCATACCCCTTTCTTTCAATGAACAATTCATTAAAGTAACCATCATTTGCAACTCGGCCGCCGACGATGCAAATATGACTTGATCATCGGCGTACAAAAGGCATTTGACGGTTGACTCACCCATTCTCAACCCACATTCTTCAACTTTCAAAGTTTGCAAACAACTGTCCATAAATAGGTTAAACAGCCACGGGGAAGCCACACATCCCTGTCTGACACCTTTATGAATGCCAAACCAGTCCGAGTAGACCCCGTTGATCCTGACACAAGCACTAGAGTCCCTATAAAGAGACCTTAATGCCTGTATCAAGCCAGCGCTCAACCCAAATGAGTTCAGTGTTTGCCATAACACGTTCCTGTCCACTCTGTCATAAGCCTTTTCCAAGTCTAAGAACGCACAAAAAACTTTCTGGTTTTTAGCCATAAACTTCTCCGCTATCATGCGCATGGAAAAGACTTGATCCGTACACCCCATCCCCTTTCTAAATCCAGCTTGCACATCCCAAATTTTTCCTTCAGTTTCTTCCATAACTCTTTCAATTAACACCTTAGCATACAGTTTACCCACAATGCTAAGCAAGCTGATACCACGGTAGTTTTTACAGTCCTGCTGCGACCCCTTTCCCTTATATATTGGGACTATAACGGCTTTGCACCAGTCTTCCGGTACCCGTTTCAGTTCCCAACATAAATTAAACAAGGTGTGCAGCAGGCCTGCAACCACACCCTCACCAGCCCTTAGCATTTCGAGTGATACTCTATCATATCCGGCTGCCTTACCTGCTTTCATGCTTTTCATTGCTTTCATTATTTCATCTACACTTATCTCCCTACCTCTCTCCACTTCTTCCGGAATTTCTATTTCACTTATTTCAGACGACTCTTCACTCTTAAACACGCTTTCAAAGTATTCCTTCCATCTCTTTAAATTCAAAACTTCATCATTCAGCATGCAGCCATTCTCGTCTCGTATAGCATTCATTCTAGGCTGTTTTGAATTTCCCCTGGCAGTTCTTACGAGCTTCCAGAACATTTTAATATTTTCCTGGAAGTTATCAGATATCCTTCTATCATTTTTATCTATCCTTTCTTGCTTTTTCCTTTCAACAACTTCTTTTACTCTCTTATTTATACGTCTAAAGTTTGCCTTTTTTCTTTCAATCTCATCATTCATACCGCCAGAATTACCAGCTTTAGTTGCTAGTAAATCTAGCCATGCTCTCTTCTTTGCTTCAACTTCCATCCGTACCTCATCATCCCACCACAACGTATTACTTTTCCTTTCATTCGTTCTCTTACTTACACCGCATACTTCGGTGGCTGCATCCACCAAAACTTTCTTAATATTATTCCATACATTCTTCAATTCTAAATCATTCATACATAATTCATTCAACCCACTTATATTTTCCCTCAGTCTGCATTTATACTTCTCTTTCACACCTTCATCTTGTAACCTCTCTATTCTTATACGCTGTAACGCAGTGGCAGACACCGATGTCCGATGCCGCCAACGTCTGAATAGACCATTAATTCGGCATAAGACCAAGTAATGATCCGTCCCTACGTTGGACCCCCGGTAAACCCTTGTATCTACCACTGCGCTCCTCATTCTTTCATCCACAATTATAAAATCTATCATGCTTCTATCATCCCCTCTTTCCCATGTATACATGTGAATCCTCTTATGGCGAAAGAAAGTGTTCGCCACAAAAAGATTCTTTTCCACACATACGGTGAGGAGGTCTTCACCATTCTCATTTATTCTTTCATCGCCAAACGTTCCTAATATCCTTTCATAACCAGACCTCTTCACTCCCACCCTTCCATTAAAATCTCCTAACATAATAATATTTTCATTTTCCTTACATTTCATCAACACCAGCCTTACCATGTCCCAAAACTGCTCTCGGATATAAGTGGGCTTAGACATATCTGGGGCGTACACCCCTAGCACAAACAACTTCTTTAAGCCCACTTTCATTCGTATCCACAGCAGCCTTGGGCTAACACATTCATACTCTTTCACACATTGACCCATTCTTTCTGAAAGGATGACACCGACTCCCTGGCATGCCCGCTCGGTCTCGTCTACTCCAGACCAGTAAGCGGTATACATGCCATGTGCAGTGACATCTCTTCCCTTTCGTTTCGTCTCGTTTACACATAACACATCTATTCCTCTATCATTCATCATTTCGCATACTTCATCCATCTTATCATTCATTGCTCCACATACATTCAGCGTAGCCAGACGGGCCTCCGCAATCCACTTTTCGCCCCTCCGGGAGACAGGACGTGACGGGTGGCGAACCTCGTCGCCGGTTTTTCTCCCGGAGATTCTTCGCACCCCTGCCCCATTAAAGGGGCGCCGGGAACTCGGGGCCATTTCTTTTTCTACTAGGCTCATGGTGCGAACTAAGGGGGTGGTAGATTTTACGCCGCTACCATACGGCGAGGAGCCGAGTCTGTCGTTTCGGCTTTGTCGCTCGTTTAGCACCACCCGGGGGACACGTGTAGGGTGGGCCTAGGATTAGGTGGTCGAAGCCTACGGACGCGAGCGACTCATCCCCCATCTCAAATATGTAAAATATAAAAATATCATATTTATTTACTGTGTATGTATTTATTGTGGGTATTTGTGTACAAGTATAAAATACTATTGTATGCATGTAAGTAGTAATGTAAATGTATATGTATGTGTATTGTATTTATTATCATTATATTATAATTTTGTATTTTTTTTCCCTTAAACCTTTAATTTTTTAATTTTTTTTTTAATTATGAGTTTTGCACCCATCACTAGATTCTCTGCACAAACCAAAGGTAGACTGGTAGAGAATGCCTTTAGGCATTAAGTCCGCCGTTTTGTACATTTCTTGTATGTGTGCAAATAAAGCTTAAATAAATAAATAAATAAATAAACCATTGCAGTCATCGCCGGACAGTGATCAGCCATCAGCGTCGCTCCGCAGCCAGACCAATGCAGCAAGTGTCTTCCTATAAATTCCCGTCTATACAACCCTAAATCCCTATTTTATCCTTATTTCTACTTGTGTGTTTATTTGCAATACATTACGTTATATTTTGAATACTTATATACTAAATTCAACAATATAATTGTCATATTTTATACAACTCTAACAATTATCAATATTTTTTTCCAAAGTGGGTACTTTCATATCATTACATTTCTTTGTTCATTACGAACAATTTTATCGTTTTGTTCCGTACATATTATCTTCCCTTCATACATATTATTTCTAGACTTTTCACCACGATTTGCCGAACATTCCAGGGTACGAGCTGTGATCGTACATTACCGTTGCAGCGCAACAATTGCAAAAATTGCTACGCCTGCCTACCAGGTGACGCCAAGAGTGATTGCGTGAGCTAAAATTTATGTTTTTATTTTTTATTGTCCTTCATCATGACATTATTTACTTATTTCTTTACAAATTTAATTAAACTGATTTTAAGATATTGAAATTAAATTAAAATTTTTAGTTTAAATTTAATTTTTTTTTAATATTTTATTTGCAATTTTAACTTCAAAATATGAACAAAAATAAAGATTTGGCTACTGAAACAAGTGCTAAAGACATGCAAAATTTGCAAGATTTGCTAGTAAAACGTAGTGCTATAAGGGGACAAATTACGAAATTTAAAAATTATTTGGCTAATTTATCATCAAGAGAAAAATTAACCGCAATCGAATTATCGGAATTAACGTTAAAACTTAACAGATTTGAATCGTTATCAAATAAATTTGATGACTTGCAAAATCAGATAGACGTGCTAAATTCGATTAACTTAGATAGCGAAATTGATGAACGGGACAATATTGAACAATTGTTTTTTTTTGAACATTGCTATTGCTCAAAATATTATAAAGAAGTGCCAATCGAAAATTTCTACTAAGGACTACAATAACGAACCTAATTTTGGTAGCTGTTCTTCAGCTGGTTGTAATGAACGTCGCGAGGTTAATTTTAAATTGCCACAAATACAAATCACGAAATTTGACGGAGCGTACTTTCGGTGGCTCGAATTCCGTGACACATTTTTATCACTTATTCATAATAACGAGCGTATCCCACCTATACACAAATTCCATTACCTAATTTCTTATTTAGAGGGCGATTCATCTCGTATCATTTCGAATTTGGAAGTATCAAGTGCTAATTACATAACTGCTTGGAATTTATTGTGTGAAAGCTATAACAACAAACGGCAACCTATCAATCACCATTTAAATTCTTTATTAAGTCTTCAAAGATTATCACGAGAATCAGTTATGTCACTTCGATTTATGGTTGATCACGTCACAAAAAAATTGCGCGCGTTAGCCAGTTTAGGGCAGCCTACTAATAAGTGGGATGTTCTGATCGTGCATATTATGAGTTGGCGACTTGACAGCCGAACTCAAGCTAAATGGGAAGAGTGGCGTGGCATGCTCGATGATATTCCTAATTTTCAACAATTTCATAAATTTTTAATCGATTGCGCGTATGTATTAGAGTCACTGCAAACTTCATCTAGTACAGTTTATAAAAAATCAGGTCCATTGGGATCAATTAATAAACATGATCAACCACAAACAAAATATTTTGTTTGCACTAGTGAAAATAATAATACGAATCCTTTCTCTTGTGTGGTTTGTCGCGGTGATCATAGAATTTATGATTGCGCTAAGTTTAAAGCTAAGAATGTACATGATCGCATATCAGAAGTTAACAAATTAAGGTTATGTTTAAATTGCCTACGCTATGGCCACAGTGTGCGTGATTGTAAATTAGGTCCATGCCGCGAGTGCAAGAAAAGACATATCACTCTTGCATATACCACTTCCAAGTGAATAAGAATGTTACTACATCCTGTGCTACCATATCGGAAGAAACCGTAGCCAACTTTTTCAACAAAACTCGACATACGTTTTACTGTCTACCGCAATAATCGAAATATCAAATCCAAATACAAATAAATATATACGAGTGAGAGCACTATTGGACTGCGGTAGTCAGTCATCTTTCATAACTCAATTTCTCAAAGAAAAACTACCGTTACAATCATATAGCAACAATGTCATCAATATTGTGGGCATTGGAAATAACCATACCAATAAAGCCATTGAAAGTTGTGTAGCGCAACTTCATTCATTAACTGAATCTTTCAAGGTCAATCATTCCTTTCTTGTGTTACCGGAGCTTACAGGCAATATTCCTAAGTTCCTTGTTGATATACAACAATTAAACATACCCAATAATATAAAACTTGCTGATCCTACGTTTAACCATTCTGCTCCTATTGATATACTCATTGGCGCCGAACTGTTCTGGGACATTCTAGGTTGCAAGTAAATCACGCTCGGCCCTAACAATCCTAAACTTAGAAGTTCCAAATTCGGATGATTAATTTCAGGTCAATTTTATCTTTTAGCTACATTATCAAATTCTAGTTTTGATTACAATAATATCAAGACGCAAATGTCCAAATTCTGGTGACTAGAAGAAGTTCCAAAAAAACGTCATTTAAACCTCAAGAAGAAGGCATGTGAAGGTCATTTTATTAATCACACCTTTCGCCTTGAGTCAGGTCGATTCTCTGTCAGTTTGCCCTTAAAAGATTCACCACACTGTGTGTGGGTGAATCTTATACTCTCGCCAAAAAATGCTTACTTACTTTAGAAAAACGATTTAGAAAACAGCCAGACGTCAAATTACAATACATAAAATTTATAGAGAAAGAATTAGGACATGTTACCGAATCAACAATTTCTAAACCAGATCCTTCATATTTTCTATGTCATCATGCTGTTTTTAAAAATAGCAGTGAGTCAACAAAGATCAGAGTAGTCTTTGATGGATCGGCTCCTACATCATCTGGTCATTCCATTAATGACATTCTTATGGTAGGCCCAAATTTACAAGACAGTATGTTTTCCATTCTTATCAGAGCACGTCAACACAAATATCTCTTAACCGGCGACGTAGAAAAAATGTATCGGCAGGTTCTTATACATGAGCAGGATAGAAATATGCAACTGATATTATGGAGGGAAGATGAGTCTTTTTCTATAAAAACTCTCACTCTAAACAGGGTTACATGTGGCATGGCAAGTTCTAGCTACTTAAGCACACGATGTCTTTGGCAACTAGGTTAAGAATGCTCCGATGAAAGCATAAAAACTATAATACAACATGATTTTCTAGTTGATGATTAAATTACCGGTAGTGATGACGAACAGACTTTAATTTATATTCAACAAGCAGTTACATCAGCACTCAAACGTGGCTGTTTCAATTTAAGAAAATTCAAAACTAACTTACCTTCAATTTTTTCATCAATTTCCACAAACGATGATAATTTAACACTGAGTGAATCAACTAACACTTTAGGGATAGGATGGGAGCCTACTACTGATGAATTATTTTTTCCTATCCAAAGCTCTCTACCGTCTCATGACAACAATATTACTAAACGGGTTATATCGTTATCATTGTTCAAAATGTTTGATCCTTTGGGATTATTAAGCCCATTCATTATACAAAGCAAGATACTCTTGCAACAGTTATGGCGGGAGAAGCTAGGCTGGGACGAACCGGGGCCAACTGACATTAGGAGTGCTTGGACTAAATTCATTCATGCTTTACCTGCGCTCTTAAGACTAAAAATTCCAAGGCGCACTTTATGCGATGAACCTATCTCAGTAGGACTTCATTCTTTTAGTGACGCCTCCCAACATGCATACGGAGCTTGCATTTACCTCCGGTCTGTAAATTCGAAAAATGAGATCACTGTCAGACTCCTTTGCTCTAAATCTAAGGTAGCTCTAATCAAGCCCATTACAATCCCCAGGCTAGAGCTCTGTGCTGCTTTATTAGCCGCCAAGCTATGTGAGGCTGTTAAGACTTCTTTGCGATTTCAGATTCAACGTGAGACTCACTGGTGTGAATCTAGTGTGGTGTTGGGCTGGCTTAATAGTAGCTGTCAAAATCTTAAAACATATGTTGCAAATAGAGTTACCGAAATTAGTGAACATACAGACCCAGGTTCGTGGCGATATATACCGACTGATTTAAATCTAGCAGATCTCATTTCCAGAGGTGTCAGTCCTGATCAAATAGCAAGCAAAGATTTTTGGTGGTCAGGACCTAGTTTTTTATATCAGCTAGAGAATAATTGGCCTTTGTTATCAAAAACACAACAATTTAATTCAAGAGACCTGCCGAAGACCAAACATAACACAATTTCGGCCCATATAACTATTAATCAAAATTGTATAATTTTGTTTGAAAACTATTCAAAATTATTAAAATTAAAACATTCAGTTGCATACATATTACGTTTTATTCATAATTTAAAAAATCCAAATTATCATATTTCTGGTAGTTTAACCGTCGAGGAACAAAGTAATTCATTTTAGCACTTGTGTCGCTTAGCTCAACAGCAGTAATTTCCTGTAGAATATAATTTGTTGGCAAACAGAAAATCTTTTAGTACAAAATGTAATATTTTATCATTATCGCCATTTTTCGATGACAAGTTTAACGTGATTAGAGTGGGTGGCCTATTAGATGCTTCAGAATTTGCCTACGATAAAAAATATCCCGTTCTCATGCACTCATCACATCACTTAACCAAATAAATTTTTGAATATGAGCATAGACACAATTTACATGCTTGTTGTCAATAATAAGAGAATCTGTTTGGCAGTCAATGGTAGACATTTAGCACGGCACACAATACGTTAATGTTATACGTGTAGACGAATACAAGGAAAAACTATTAACCCAATAATGGGAAACTTGCCATCGCAGCGTGGTACTCCAAACTTCCCATTTAGAACTGTCTGTATAGACCTTGCAGGTCCATTTCTTACTCTAAATAGAAAGGGCCGTGGTTCGAAATTAGTAAAATCATATCTCTGTCTTTTTATTTCTCTAAGATATAAGTGCATACATTTAGAGGCCGTGTCCAATCTAACGAAGGATGCGTTTGTACTCACCTTCCGTAGGTTTGTATCCAGACGAGGAAAGCCAGCAGAAGTATTCTGCGACAACGGCCGCAACTTTGTGGCAGGAGCAAAAGAATTAAACTATTTTTTTAAGAATCACCAGGCATTCCTTTCTGATTTTGCGAGCGATGAAGGCACAAAGTTTATTTTTTCACCTTCATACGCACCTCATTTTGACGGCATCTGGGAGGCTGGAGTGAAATCGGCAAAATTTCACATTAAGCGTACAATAGGTAACTCCCATCTAAAATTCGAAGAGCTGACCACTCTTTTCGCACAAGTAGAATCAATCTTAAACAGCCCTCCTTTATGTCCTCTATCCTCTTCTCCTGATGACCTCCAAGTTTTAACTCCTGGACCCTTTCTCATTGGCCGAACTCTCACTGCGCTACCATCACCTGCTCTAGACGATCTCAATAGTAATCATCTTCAACGATATGAACGAATACAACAGATTTATCATCATTTTTGGTCACGCTGGCAACGAGAATACGTCGCCGAATTGCAACAGCGCTTCAAATGGAAGACAAATTGCACATCTTTGAACATTGGGGATATGGTCCTTCTTCAAGAAGATAACGCGCCACCACTCTGCTGGCGTTTTAGACGCGTACAAAAATTGTATCCTGGGCAAGACGGCGTGCCCCGAGTGGCCGATGTCGATACCACCAAGGGATGTGTTCGCCGCCCCGTCGTTCGTCTATGTCCTCTACCAACTGCAGAAGACTTCAAAGATTAGGAGTTTGAAAGTCATCGCCTTTTAACGGGGGGAAGATGTCTGCGCCTAACGTTTTATTGAACATTATACGTCAAGTGTCATTTTTGTTCCCCCACCTCAACACACAAATCATTCATTCGTCTTACAAGGAACATCGCTCTCACCTATTTTATATTAAATTGTGAACCTGCAAATATATTAAGTATTTAATCAGACTCCGTGTTTGCATTTATGTCCAATACGAGACAATATCAAACATAAATTTGTGGATTAATTTCAGCCAAACAGCTGCTTAAAGTTAGTTGTTCGAATGTTGGCGCATTGTTGAAGTAAAAGTTTTACGATCCTACTTAAAATGCATCTCGCGGTAAAGCCGGTTGAGTACAAGCGGAATACCGTAAGTTGAGCAGAAAATATGAATTACTTTATGTTTATTAGTCTTTCTAAGAAGCATGAATGTTAAAACATTCATATTAAAACAAACGTATATCAAAGGAATATTAAAGTTATTGAATGAAATTGAAGTTTTTTTTTTTTTTTTTTTTTTTTTTTTTTTTTTTTTTTTTTTTTATTTATTGATCCACCAACATTTGTATCATTCCTTACATGCTATTTAAATACAATGAACCAATAAGAACTAAAATGTACAAATAATTACAGGCGGATACCACATGCTAATAACTATCTCAGCACTGTAACTTTATTTCTAGGGTAAAAAAATAATAATGATATACAGTAATAAAAATACATAGAGCGAAAAGAAAAGAAAATGTTTTATAGAATATTACAAGAAATGGTCTCTTAATGTGCGACGGAGCTTGTTAGGAGGGTCGAAAAATATATCGATTGTTTCGCTAAATTTGTTAACAATTTTACTCATTCTCGCAATTGGGGAATTGGAGCCAAACACTGTTCTACGATGTGGTCTAGTCAACGGTGTAATCTTACGAGCAAAACGCGGATAGCGATAGGGAACGCACAAATTAAATTTACTTAAAATTTCGGGACAGTCAATAACACCATTAATAATTTTCGAAGCAAAAATTAAATCAATAATATCCCTGCGGTTTTCTAGAGAAATCATTTTGAAATAGACCAAGTTATTTTCATATGATACACGCTTCTTATAACTTCTAAGCCCACGCGCGTAAGACAAATGTCTTATGAATCTTTTTTGGATCCGCTCGATTCTCAGTGAATGTGTAGCATAATGAGGTCTCCAGACTACAACACAGTATTCTAATATACTTCTTACCAAACTGTTAAACAATAGAATTTTAATTTTAGAGCTTCGAAAAACTTTGATATTTCTTATTACAAAACCCATCATCCTAGATGCACGCTTAGTAATGTTTTCAATGTGAGGCACAAAAGTTAATTTTTTATCGAAAACAACCCCTAGGTCTCTAATTTGGTCTAACTGCTGTATATTATTATCTCCAATGTGATAGCTATAATCGATGGTATTACTTTTTCTCGCATATTGCACATAAAGACATTTACTAATGTTTAAGTTTAGACGCTTTGTGTTTTTCCTATCGATACAGATAGTTTAGGAATTGGTTTCAGGGTATGTTCCAAAGTGTGTCCATTTCCAGTTGTGACGTTGATCTATAATAATGTTTGGAACAATAATTATAGTTATTGCTATTAATGAAATATATGCATGTTACCCTACAATATTTTACGCCGCCGCTGAGCACGTGGTTAATAAGCACCTGAAATCGCAATAAACATTTGCCACAGGGAATCAAGCTGCTTGTCTAACTTCTTTGAAATTGAGAGGAACGATATTTTGAAAAAAAAATATATCGTTAGATCATTCCCTGCTAAATTTAAATAATATACGACGTTAAACATAATAAATAGGAGTTTTTCTTCATCTTTGCCTTATCGTATTGTAGTCGACAGACTACCATATTTTCCACTAAGAAGACAAAAAAACCTTATAAGAAATAATTACGAATTTATCGATATTTAAGTACATAATTACCTAAGTAATTTAAATTACGTATTTCACCCGAATGTGCGAGAGAATAAAAAATGTTAATTTAAAAGGACACAAACATCGTTAATCTTCACTTCAAAGAAATAACGGCATGTTAGAGCAATTTTTTTTTTCACAAAATATTAGTTAATGGTGTATCTTGACATTTTTATTAAATATTTCCTCTTTGATGAACATAACGATCCATCATACAAAGTTAGTAAAGGAAAAAAAATAATAAAAATTTGTTATTACTTGTATTTAATAATTAAGACAATATTAACTATATCATCTCTGGTCTATTTTGGGCTAAATAGGGTGACAAACGAGCACACAGTCCACCTGATGGTAAGTGATTGCTGTGGCCCACAGACATCTACATCTATCTTTGTTTGCGAATTAAAATGCAGATGCTTTGTCAGATGTGAGTACTAAGATAGAATGCTCTTTTCCAGTAGAAAGGGTCTCCGATTCTCTACAGTCACCATACTAGACACAGCAGCATTAAGCTGCTATTTTATGCTGGTATTCTGTGAGAGCGTGGTCCTTGCCTGGTCGAGCCGACCCATTCGTGCTACAATTATACTATTAATATCATAGTTAATGATAAAGCTACAGTATGGCTCTACTATATTAAACTAAAATATATTGTCTGTCTGTCTGTCTGTTTGTTCCGAAATGGCTGGACCAATTTTGATGGGACTTTCACTGGCTGAGAGCTGATGTTATAATGGGTAACTTAGGTTACTTTTACTTTGGAAAAATTCCGCGTTAAAAAATTAAAGCCATAAAATACACGTGGGCGAAGTCGTGGGTAACAGCTAGTTATAAATATATCGAATGAATAGTTGGGTCTAGACCGTGAACGCAAGCGCACGATCTCATTGATCTATGCCGCAGCAATGGATAGCATATCGAAGCGATTGAAATGTTCAAATTGTAATATTGTTATCTGTGAAGTATTGGCCTTTGTGCAAAATAAACTAGATGTGATGGATGAACAAAGCCTGATACAGATTTGTGAAAGCTCATTTAGTGCTGAAGAAATTGAATTAGCGAAGTCGTTATTATTTGAATCAGTGAGCAAGCGACCAAAAATTAGAAAACGACAGGGCAAAACCCTAAGGAATGTTGAGGATATCATCTGCTTGCTTAAAGAAACAGACCCCGAACAGGTACCAATTTTTGTAGCAAGACGATTAGAAAAACTTCCACCCGTAACGTTCGATCATGTTGATGTGACAGTGTTGCTTAAAAAGATAGTACTATTAGAGAAAACTATACATGGCATTCAACATCAGTACGTTACGAAAAACCAACTTCATGAAGAAATAAATGAGTATTTTAGATTAAATTCATTTGCGAACCGCGAACAAAATATTATATACAAAAGAGGTGATTGTGACAATTTTATGTACGATAGCGGACCGATGGCGCTCTCAACATCTTGCAATAATGCGTCATACATTGCCGAGGCTAATGAACCAGAAAAGTGTAAGTCTCTGTCTAATAAATCACACCAAGAAACTATGCATTCCCGTCACTCATCGCCAATAATTATATCAAGTGTGAATGAGAAGTCGCAACCTCCAGCGAGTGTATTACAAGTGTATTGCTAGTGAGTGTATTGCTCACGATATGCGAATGCGATAGGAGATGAGTGCAAAATGATTCATAGTGCAACGCGACCGTTTATACCTGTAGTGAATGAAACAGCTGATGGGCACGTTAGCAAGCCGTTCGACGCGTTAATTGATAAGGATAAACAAATAAATGATACATTAATAGCGAGGCGAAAGACTTTTTCTGAGGTGGTTCAAAGAGATGGAGAATGGAAGGAACCAAAAAGAAGCGAAGAATGGATTGTAGTCCAAAAACGGAGACTAAGAAACCGATTTATAAGTCAGAAAGGAACGGCGGTTGATTTAGAGGGAAAAAGTCTAAAGTTTAAGGCAGCGGACACGCAGGTGCCCCTTTTTATATCTAATGTACATAAGGATGTGGATGAACAGGACATTGTTAACTATATATATATATGAAAAAACGCGGGAAAAGGTGTCTCTTGTAAAAATTCAAATGAAGCGACAAAGAGACTACAGTGCTTATAAATTGTTTGTAGCTAAGCACAAGATTGATACATTCCTGGACGATAAGCTGTGGCCATCTGGTATATCGTTTAGACGGTTTGTAAACTTTTATGGAAGGCGAGAAAGTAAGGAAAATACTGAAATAACAGAGAACAAAGATACATAAATTTAAATATAAATACATTTATATTTATATATATATAAATACAA
This sequence comes from Parnassius mnemosyne, assembly GCA_963668995.1. Lineage (NCBI taxonomy): Eukaryota > Metazoa > Arthropoda > Insecta > Lepidoptera > Papilionidae > Parnassius > Parnassius mnemosyne. The sequence goes on along the minus strand of CAVLGL010000035.1, from coordinate 11,608,859 downwards.
TATTATAGCTAAGTATTTTACAGTGAGATATTATATAAATATAACTTAAGAAAGTTAATGGAAAAATACAGTAAAATAATTAGTTTTAATTGTAAATCTATCAAAAGGTCAATAGAAGGAGTGAGGACCTTATGTCAGACAGCTGATGTGGTAGCTCTCCAGGAGACGTGGTTGTTGCCACATGATCTGCCTATACTCAACACGATTGATAGCAACTTTGGGTCTACCGGTACGTCTGCAGTCGATACTGCGGCAGGCTTACTCAGCGGGAGGCCGTATGGTGGGGTGGCGCTGTTATGGCGTAAGTGTGCCTTCGAGTCAGTGAATGTGATTGAGTGTGATAACGAGAGGATCTGCGCGATAAAGCTAAACGTGAGTAATAGATCAGTAGTTATGTTCAGTGTGTATATGCCTACAAACTCATATGATAACCTTTCCGAGTTTACTGCGTGTCTGGGAGCCATTCGCTCTATAATAGAAATAGAGGAGAATAATGGAGTATCGGCTTTTTATATCTTAGGAGACTTTAATGCACACCCTAGTGAATTATTTTATAATGTAATGTTGGACTTCTGTGTGGATCTTAATTGGATTTGTGTAGATTTAAATATGTGTGCCAGTAATACATATACCTATTGTAGTGAGGCTCACGGTTGTAATAGATGGTTGGATCACTGCATTGTCACAGAGTCAGCGCGGAATACAATCGTTAACGTAACGGTAAAATATGACGTGTATTTGTCTGACCACTACCCACTAGTAGTCGTATGTAACCTGGGTAAACTTAAGCCAAAAGTAGCCAAATTGGATATAGAACAACCTACGAACCGTGTTATATGGGGAGAGAGACAGCAGCAGCAAATTGACCAGTATCATGACCTCTGTCATGCTAAGTTAAAACAAATAGAATTTCCACAGGAACTAAGTGCATGTTGTGATGAGTTCTGTAATAACAAGAATCATCACTCAGCCTTAGATAAGTAGTATTTAGATATAATAAATATATTGTCTGAGGCTGCTATCCAAACACACAAAGTTAAGTGTCGAAAGAAGGGAGGCTATGTTATTGGATGGAATAAGCATATCGCGGGCCCCCACCGGGAAGCAAGGCTGAAATTTAAATTGTGGAATTTAGCTGGGCGGCCAGCTAGTGGTCGAATTTTTAATGATATGGCGGAGGCGAGGAGGCTCTTTAAAGCGAAACTTAAATGGTGCCAGGACAGGCAAGAGCAACTTAAAATGGACCGCCTTGCTTCCGACCACTCCTCGAAAAAGTTTAAAAATTTCTGGAAAAACACAAATAAAATGAATATAAGGCCGTGCCTCCCTGTGGACGTCGGTGGTGCTTGTGACCATAAAGAAATTGCGGATGCTTTTAGGAAACAGTTCACCATACAGTCACTCTTAAGTCCCATGTGTGAGGAGATGAGCGATAGTGAGACCATCGTGAAGGAACGTAATATTAAGATACCCGCTAAAATGGTGGCTCAGATTATTGAGAGAATGCAGCGTGGGAAGTCCCCGGGTCACGATGGTCTCAGTATTGAACATTTTAAATACGCAGGGATCCATTTACCACGAGTTCTTGCCATGTTTTTTACCCAGTGTCTAGTTCACTCTTATTTGCCTGAGGGGCTGATGCGAACAATAGTGGTGCCAATTATTAAAAACAAGACAGGTGATGCTTCTGATATTAGCAACTACCGGCCTATCTCACTTGCTACCACTGCGGCGAAAGTACTTGACAGTTTGTTAAATGGTTGTCTCATAAAATATGTAGATGTGCATGACGCGCAGTTCGGATTCAGGGTAGGATTGTCGACGGAAAGTGCAATTCTTACATTGAAGCATACTGTCGGGTATTACACTGCTAGGAGGACGCCGGTATACGCGTGTTTCCTCGACTTATCCAAGGCTTTTGACTTGGTCAATTATGATGTACTATGGAGAAAGTTGGGAAACGCGGGTGTGCCGGCAGATTATACTTCTCTGATCAAGTACTGGTACAGTAATCAAAAAAACCAGGTGAGATGGGCGGGTACGCTATCAGATGAATATAGATTAAAATCTGGTGTCAGACAAGGCGGTTTAAGCTCACCGTTGTTATTTAATTTATATATTAACCAGCTTATCGTGGAACTGGTTAGCACACATGTCGGCTGTCATATCGACGAGACATGTGTTAATAATATAAGCTATGCAGACGACATGGTGCTGCTCAGTCCATCTGTGGGCGGATTAAAGAAACTATTGTCTATTTGCGAGAATTATGCGGAGGATCACGGCTTGAAGTACAACTCGAAAAAGAGTGAATTTCTTGTTTTTAGAGCACCTAAACAGCCACCGCGTCGTGTTCCTCCCGTATACCTCAATGGTGTAGTCCTAAATATTGTTAATACTCTTAAGTATCTTGCTCACATTTTAACGAGCGATTTAAGTGATGATTGTGATATAGAGAGGGAGCGTAGGGCGCTGGCAGTTAGGAGCAATATGCTTGCCCGCAGGTTTGCTCGATGTACAGATGACGTAAAAGTCACTCTTTTCAAAGCATTTTGCCAATCTTTTTACTCGAGTAGCCTGTGGGTATCATACAGGCGACGAGCTTACAGCGCCCTTCGCATTCAATACAATAACGCTTTTACAATGCTGTTGGGACTGCCATGGCGCTGTAGTGCTTCAAAAATGTTCGCGGATACTAGAACTAATGGATTTCATGCTGTTATGCGAAAGAAATCAGCCTCAATGTTACAGCGTCTGCGAAACAGTAATAACAGCATTTTAAAAATGATCGCGGCGAGACCGGATTGCCACTTTCAGCGACACTGGGTAGAGCTGGCAATAGGATTAAAAAGATAATGAATTATATATAAAATATTATTATTATGTAGGCATAAATACTAACATTACTAACATAGTTATTAAGTAAAATTGTTACTAATATACTTACACTTAATATGGACTGATTATGTCTGAAATAAAGTTATATTATTATTATTATTATTATTATTATAAAAATACATAAATCATACTAATTTTGTATAAATAAAAAAATATTCGTTCGATTATTATCGTATGAATAGATACTTCCAGCTTTAATTACTCATTATCATCATCATCATTAACTCATACAAGTTTACTGGTGGTGATATACTTCTCCCGTTGAAGAGGTTTGCCTTATACGTGCCATATACTTTAGAAGCTGTGTCTCGCCAGCAACGCAAAGTCGGGAATTTGCATTTGGAATAATCCAAAATTAGGGGCTTTTTAGATGCTAATTAGGTGCCAAGTTTAAAAATTAGGTGCTCTAAAATTTTCACCGCAACGAACGATTGAAATTTGCGTTGATGGTAAAACGTATCGCTAGCAACGCAATGAAGTTATTAGATCAACGAGAAATATTAATACCAAGGAATTAAGTGCTAATTAGGTGCTGCAAGTATAGGCAATGACAAGGCGCCTCTAATAAAAATAAAGTCGTTATTCAGAACAAAGCAGATGCAAAATTCAGGGTTTCTGAAAATCAGAATAGAATCGAGATTGCTTTTAGAAAATGCCCGAATTAGGGGCTTTTTAGGTGCTAATTAAGTACCAAGTTTAGAAATTAGTTGCTCTAAAATTTTCACCGCAACGTACTATTGAAATTTGCGTTGCTGGCAAAACGTATCAATAGCAACGCAATGACGTTATTAGATATACGATAAATATTAATAGCGAGGAATTAAGTGCTAATTAAGTGCTGAGCGATTATCGAAACCCGATACAGATTAAGATATTACTCTGGGATTTATAAGGTCCACGACCACCTAACCTAACCTAACCTTACCATAAGTTATGAACGGCATTGTTCGCGCAAAACACTTTCAAGGATTGACGCGAGAGGGCGCTCGGCGCGGTGCATTCATACCGGTTGACTTTCGGTCGTGCGAAAAACGCCCAAGGGCAGTCAGTCGTCCATAAGCGGTGCTAACGATTGGCACGCTGTATTCTGTTAGGGAACTCGGAATAATTCGGCGCGGCCAGTAAATATACGGTCTATAATTGTGACGCGCATTCCTGCTGGAGAGCTTCCCAGGGACTCATTGTGTTTGACTCAGAATCGGCATAAGTGCATTAGGCAATATTAGCTAGTGCGGCCTCTGATATTCTAGAACTGTTGCGACGCGAAACGGTAGTGACCTTTAATAAACTGTAAACTCCGTGTGCGTTTTGTGTGTTAACCTTATAACCCGCGATAGTTAGTGGCTTCTGTAAGTTAGTTAATCGTACGATAGAGTTAATTGACTGTTACGGTGACGAAAGAAGAAGGTGACGGTGGACAACCTTGGAAGCCTCCTCAAGTTGGAGCGGTGTCGACGCTCGGGCTGCTGCCGACGGCCAAGGTCTAGGTTCAATCACCATCAGTCACACCCAGATACACATCACATCACTTATTTCCCTTTCACTATACAACCACATGTGACCTGACCGACTCCGGAGGGACCAGTCGCCTTGGATATAGGTAAGTGAACTCCGCCTAATTCCTCTGCCGGTCGACTGGCCGTAGTATAGAACGCTCCCCCATATATTTTAGTGTAATTCGAGAGATTCCACGTGGCCACATTGAGGCCCGACCTACGTCTGTTCGGGAGGTCTTCAGCTCATGGGCCCCTGAGGACTGGATCCTCTAAGGGAGCAGCCGTAGGCCGTAACAATCTGGTAGCAGAGCGCGGTTCCGGGTTCGATTCCCGGTCGATCCCGACCATAGTGTTTGATAAACATTAAACAATTCTGGTGGCAGGGAGCGTTGGTTTGATTGGTTTAATTTGTATCTACAATCACGCCCGTCCATAATACGTAAAAATATTTTTTTGTACATAATAATAGAATTATTTCCCTTTGTTCTTTGTTGCTTGCCTTTTTTTGGTTAGTGGGTAGATTTGAAAAGCCGCGCCCTAGGTTGCGCAAGCGGGAGTTTTCTAGAGATATACGTCATGTAGGTAGATGGTTATTATCACGTAATCGGTTAATTATCGTTGTCGGATAGTTGTAGTGGATTGCTTATCGAAGGGTCAATTTCTGAGCTAGGCATTTTTTGTTGATCGGCCGTGATGTGTATCTTCGTTTGTATTGTAATTTGTATTATTTGAACTAAAGAGTAGTAATTGTATTTGCGCAATTTGAATTTAACTTGATTTGATCGCACTAGTAATTGTTATTTGTTAATTTGATTTGTGCCTTTTCTTTTGTGCTAACTTGTATTTGGTTGATACGTAGTAATTCGTATTTGTGTAATTTCTATTCAACGCGATTTGATAGGAACTGCATTTATTAACTGTTAATTTTTGTTGTATTTTTTGTTTGTTATCTTTGTAGTCTGTGCTCAAGCCGCGTCGTAATTTTGCATTTAATAGTGATGACATCGCCCAAGCTACTGATCCGTTGTTTGCGGACTGAGCTACGCTGGGCCACAAGCGCCCATGCTTTGATAGGTCGACCGGATAGGGTCCATAACTTGATGAAGTGGTTCGAGCAGGTGGATGCTCGAAGGGCCGCAGTGGAGGAGGCTTACGCTGAGCTCGAGGATTCGGATGTGGAGAAGGGAGTCCTGGACTCCTGCTTCGCGGACTATGAGCAGTTCTTGTGGCTCACGGACGAGTTGATCGAGGCTGAAGGCAGGTATGCCGAGGAGGCGCGTGAAGCTCGGATGAGTGGCCTGTCCGAGTCCTCTCTGAAGCAGCTTCAGCCGGAGCTGTTGGGACGACTCCCAACTCTGGACCTGCCAAAGTTCTCCGGGGTCCTTTCCGAATGGCTGACCTTCGTTGGTCTTTTCGACAGCCTAGTGGACGCCCGGAGTGACTTGACCCCGAGCCAAAAGATGGTGTACCTCCTGGCCTCACTGGAGGGGGAGGCCCTGGGCGTCGTCGATTACTTGAGATTGTCGGACGACGCCTACCAGACTGCACAGGACCTCCTAGCCAGAAGATACGCCAACGTCCGGCGAATTGCGGACGAACATGTTAAGCAGCTTCTAAGCCTCCCGCTGCTTAGTGAACGGGCCAGACTGCGTCCGGACCTGTTGGATCCGGTCTTGGTGGCCTGTAATACTTTGAGGCGGCTGGGTTTGCCAGTGGGCGAATGGGCTTTTTTGTTGCTCCGCATCGTGCTGTCCCGTCTACCTCTCGACCTTCGAATCCATTTTGAGGAGAGGTACGGCGGAGACGAGGCCTCCTACATTCCGCCCTTCTATGACCTGCTGCGGTTTTTGGAGGAGCAGTGCCGGCAGATAGAGAGCGCGGCGGGCACCGTTGACGACTTACGAGCCGTGCCCAGTGAGAGGCTGAATCCTCCAGGCAAGTCGTCGTCAACCCCCCCTGCTCCTATTGTCGAGCATCTGATCACCGGGTAACGTCGTGCCCGAAATTATTAGGTAAGCCGGTTCCAGCGAGGCGAACTATCGCCAAGGAGCGCCGCTGGTGCTGCTCGTGTTTGGGAGGACACCTCCAGCGAGACTGTCCGCATCGGCGGCCCTGTCTGCATTGCCAGGGCAATCATCAAGCCGGTTTGTGCCTGACTACGAACGGCGTCTCCTCTGGGGGCTCTGCCAGGCCCTCGACCCCCACGGGCGGGGGCGCTCAGCCACGCCCTCTGCCGGGCGACTCTCGGCGCCCGCCGGCCAGCCATCAGGTCCCTAAGTTTGAAAGGGGTCCCTCCCCCGACCAGTCGGGGGGTAATTCCCCCAGGGGCGGGGGTGTCATCACCCCCCCTAAGCGTGTGGAGAGGAACTTCACGGCCACTCATCGGTCCGCTGGACCCTTCTCACTCCCGTTAGCTGAGTGGCCGCGACTGGTGTACCACTGTTCCCCATTTGATGGAGGCGGCCCTGGCTAGCTGCCGCCTTAGCTCCCACCACGGCCAACTCCACTGAGCCTTAAGCCGTCAACAGTCCACTTGTCAAAATGTTCTGTTGCCGACGGCCTCAGTGAAGGCGTACAACCCGAGTGGCGACTGTTAGCGATCTCGGGTTCACGCCATGTGGCCTCCCCTTGGTGGTGGGAAGATTAGGGCCCCTCTGGAGCGTTGAATCACGCTGTCAAGGGGTATTAGATTTGGTTTGGTCGAGCACTAAGTAAAAAAATACTTGAATTAAAATTAAAAACTGCTTTGGGCTTTCCGCGAAATTTTCCTATTTGTAGCGGTTTAAATTAAAAGAATTGAATTTAATCTACTCCTTTAAATGCTACTGCATGTGTTTTGTAAATATATTTAATCACTGTATTTGATTGTTGCGTCTGTTTGCCGAAAGGAAAATTTGAATTCATCTGAAAGTGAATGGCGCACTATTTGAAAAATTATGTTTATGTTTATGATAGTGTTTAATCATTTTGCTTTGCGAAGAAGTAGGGCTGTCCCTTACGTTATTGTTTTGTTTAATTTGCAAGTTGACCTATGCGCATCGGTGATTAATTTGGTTGAATTAATTCTGTAGTTGAACATTGATGCTTTTGAAAAATTAGTTGAAATATGAGCATAGGACTACTTGCCTAACAGGCTAGCTAGTTTTGGAGATTATCAGATTGAAATCAGCTGCCGCACTATTTTAGTAAATGATAATATGGTGGGTGGCCTGGCTAGGCCTACTTGTTTAAAATTCATACTAGGGACTATCTGTGCGTTTCGTTCGGCTCTTCACAGACGACGTTCATGTGGAATTTGTGGGTGCTCTCTGCACTGAAGCTTAGGAGGCCGCTCGGGGCCGCTTCGTGTCGCGTCGCTGTTTGCAGAGCTGATCCGGTCGGATTGCGGAACTAATCATAGGGGCACAGATAGGTGTTTGAAAGAGGTCGTCGGACTTCTGTCCAGTACAGGACTTGTTAAAGTGCTGCGATGCCCAGGAGGGGCATCCAGTGGAGGCTGACCCTCCGGCTTGCCACATTAGGGCTATTTTTTGAGGCGCTGGTTAGGGTTGCAAGATCTGATGGGTTGCCTAAGGTGGCCTGGTTTGGTTGTAGATTCGGTCTTGCAACTTGCCTTCGCGACCTTGTCCCGGTGACCGGTTTGCTCGCGGACCTAATTCCTTATGTCCGGGACGGGGGTTTGTTCGCGCAAAACACTTTCAAGGATTGACGCGAGAGGGCGCTCGGCGCGGTGCATTCATACCGGTTGACTTTCGGTCGTGCGAAAAACGCCCAAGGGCAGTCAGTCGTCCATAAGCGGTGCTAACGATTGGCACGCTGTATTCTGTTAGGGAACTCGGAATAATTCGGCGCGGCCAGTAAATATACGGTCTATAATTGTGACGCGCATTCCTGCTGGAGAGCTTCCCAGGGACTCATTGTGTTTGACTCAGAATCGGCATAAGTGCATTAGGCAATATTAGCTAGTGCGGCCTCTGATATTCTAGAACTGTTGCGACGCGAAACGGTAGTGACCTTTAATAAACTGTAAACTCCGTGTGCGTTTTGTGTGTTAACCTTATAACCCGCGATAGTTAGTGGCTTCTGTAAGTTAGTTAATCGTACGATAGAGTTAATTGACTGTTACGGTGACGAAAGAAGAAGGTGACGGTGGACAACCTTGGAAGCCTCCTCAAGTTGGAGCGGTGTCGACGCTCGGGCTGCTGCCGACGGCCAAGGTCTAGGTTCAATCACCATCAGTCACACCCAGATACACATCACATCACTTATTTCCCTTTCACTACACAACCACATGTGACCTGACCGACTCCGGAGGGACCAGTCGCCTTGGATATAGGTAAGTGAACTCCGCCTAATTCCTCTGCCGGTCGACTGGCCGTAGTATAGAACGCTCCCCCATATATTTTAGTGTAATTCGAGAGATTCCACGTGGCCACATTGAGGCCCGACCTACGTCTGTTCGGGAGGTCTTCAGCTCATGGGCCCCTGAGGACTGGATCCTCTAAGGGAGCAGCCGTAGGCCGTAACAGGCATTTTATGTTCTTTTTTACCAGTGCCTAAAAATTAAGTGCTAATTAGGTGCCAAGTTTCAAAATTAGGTGCTTTAAAAGCAACAAACTGTTGAAATTTGCCTTGCTGGCAAAACGTATCGATAGCAACGCAGTGACGATAATAGATAGGTATTATAAAAAAATAGCAAGGAATTAAGTGTTAATTAAGTGTTGAAAGATTATTGAGGTCGGATGTAGATGACGGTAATATTCTGGGAATTATCGGGTCCAGGACCGCCATTACAATTCAATCGCAATTTTACTACCGGTCAGTGCAGTAGCTTTGTAATGACGTGACGGCTCTAATGCCGAACCTACAATATTTTCGTAGCGTAAGCATACCTACTGCGCGAAAATAATTCAAAATGGCGTGTCAACCTAAACGTTCCGAAACTGTCGTAGTTCACGAGTTCCTGGCCTTTGTTCAACAAAAATTGGACGTCATGGACCAGGTGTCTCTGGAGCAGATACTGATGACAAGATTCGACGAGGACGAGATCATCCAAGCGAAGAAGGTGTTAGCAGATTCAGTCGTGAGCCAAATCCATCTCATCACACGTCACAGGGATGGACGCGGTAAGAAAAACCTGCAAGACATCTTCAGGCTTTTCAATGAGACCGACCCTGATGACATCCCAACTTTCGTCACGCGTGATCTCAACAAGCTGCCTCCCGTTACGTTCGATCACGTAGGCCTGACCAGATTGTTGAAAGACATCACCACGTTGAAAGCCGATGTTACCGACATCCGTTCCAAATTTGAAGAATCGGAACGAGCCGCAACAGAGCTGAGGAATGAAGTCAATATGTTGCGAAACATAATTGCAACATCTGCGCATACACCGCCGTCGCAGAATGTTAATACGACACGCGGTAACCGTAATAGTAGTCATATTTCACCATTGATTGCGACTCCGTCATGCGATACCGCCTGTCAGCGGGTTGATGACCGTGAAACTAGGGCGACCTCGGTCGTCATTGCATCACCACCTCAACCCTTGACTGAACCCATTAGTACTCCTCCGCCGAAGCCAACCTCAAAACAAGGGAAGATGTTGGCGGATGTTGCCCGAAAATCTTTACAACCGGCACCCTCTTGTGGTCGAAAGCGAAAAAATGTGGAAATAAAATCAGTTCCAGTGATGAACCAAGAAATATTGATAAGGACGGGTTTACTCTTGTTGAGAAGAGACGTCGGTCGAGACCCGACCAGCGTGGGACGGCCAAAATAAACGCGAGTAAAACCCTGCGTGCTGTGGAGCCAACTATACAGCTCTACATCTCCCGTTTGGACAAAAGTACGTCAGGAGAAGACGTCCTGAGTTTCGTGGAAGAACGAAGCCGATGCCGCATTGAGGACCCGATCTCTTTAAATTTACAGCGTCTGGAGTGTAATAGGTCAACGAACTTCAAATCCTACGTACTCCAGGTTCCTGCAAAACACAAAGAGACCTTCCTCGCTCCCGATTTCTGGCCCTCTGGGGTTGTGTTTCGCCAATACAGGGACCCGCCAAAGAAAAAAGTTCCCTAAATTGTGTTAAGTTATGTCTTATATTTTATATATATTTTTAGGTTAAGGTATATATTGCTATGGGCAAATGTTCGTAATTTTTAAGTCCTTGATGCCTGAAATAATGTTATTGTATTGTATTGTATTGTATTACCTTACTATAAGGTATGAATGGCATTTTTTGTGCTTTATCAGTTATATATTATAGATAAGATAGGTCGAATCTGTACTAAAACCAAATCAGAATGCCCCGACTCCACGTAGTCGTGTCTGTACTACCCCTAGAGTGTTTTTGTAAAGCGCGGAGGGAGAGCAGCCCCCGCCCGCTGTAGCAAAACGTAGGCATCCGGGCAAACTGTAGAAGCTGAGGCTGGACCAATAAGCCGAAGCTGCGGAGGTGAGCATGGGTGCTTGTGATGCAAAATTTCAACAGTTCGTTGCGGTGAAAATTTTAGAGCAACTAATTTTTAAACTTGGTATCTAATTAGCACCTAAAATGCTCCTAATTTAGGCTCTTTATAAAAGCAATTTTGATTCTATTTTGATTTTCAGAAAACCTGAATTTTGTATCTGCTATGTTCTGAATAACGACTTTATTTTTATTAGAGGCTTGACAAAAATATAATTTTGTTGAATTAAAGATATTAACCAAATCCTCTTCTGTTACCCTGTATTTTTCCTTTGTGGATTTAATGAACATTTATTGAGATTTATTTACTTAAATATCCAAGATATAGGCATTTCAACCACTGTTAAGGCCTTAAGCGTGTTAATGAACAGCAGGCACCTTTTGAATTAGATAAAATTAATATTAATAAAATTCAATTTTAGGAATCTTTAACTTTATTAATTTTTGATACGGATAAATTAATTTGAAAATAATCCGCTAAAATGAAGTAACCAGGAAAACCTGATACAGCAGTGATCTGAGTGAATAAATGAGCGTAATTTTTAATTTGGTGACCGTATTTTGGCCACAATATCATCTAAAGTTAAAACGCCTATATTCGTGCCACAGCGGGGCACAGGACTCCTCTCATTTCTGAGAGGGTTTTAGTGTACGGAAATGTCCATCCCGCTGCCCCAATGCATGTGGGCGAATTTTACATGTCTTCGAAATATATTTTTTTCTTGTTTCTCAGACATGCAGGTTTCTCAATGATGTTTTCTTTCACCGCCCTCACGTGGTAAATCACCACTTAAAATTGCAATTAACTATTTCATTGGTGCTTCAATATCATCATCACAATGTCATCATATATATATACTATCTGTCTTTATACGTGGTAGAGCTATGCTGCAGCTATCTTAGTAGTATAGTTGTTGTTATAAGGCTGACAATGCATCTGCATTTTGATTCACAAACGAGGATGATGTAGATGTCTATGGGTCACAGCAACCACTTACCATCAGGTGACTGTGTGCTCGTTTGTCACTCTATTTCTATTAAAAAAAACTGTCTTTATGACAAAAAATATTATTATTGGTATAAATGACTTTTCTCCCTGTCTGTGCGGCCTAATCTTTGGAATGTTTAAACCGATTCTGATACGACTGTTCGATCTGATAGAAGGCAATGCCAGGAGGGACTTAGGCCATATTTTATCCAAAAAAATATAAAATAAATGGTGTTTGGAATATCTTAAATCTAAATAAGGGCACATTAAATCGTATGGAGACAAAGCCTGGGCCGGTAGTTATAAGTATAGCCTATAACACTACAGAGGTGAAGACGAATCTATCAACACCTCGCACTTCGTTATTCGTCAAGTCGCTTAGGCTGTTGGACCGGGTGAAGGGACTAAACCATTTGGATTTCAGCTACAAAGTTGCGTAGTTATTAATTTATTACTAATTAAAATATTTCAATCTTTTAATTTTGGTACTCGACCCAACCGTATAGTGGCGGAGTAAGAATATTCATTACCTCATTTGTCCCGTGGGTGTAGTAAGAAGCGACAGAGGGAAATAAACGAGGATATAGCTAGCGATGTCTTCCAGATGACAACTAAATAATAAACTGCGTTTGTCAACCCATCTGCCAAGCGTGGTAACTATGACAAATATCCTCCTATTAGACAATCTATGATGTAGGCTTATTTTTAGCAGTGAACTTTAAATAGGTTTGTAGCCAGTGGAAGGAAAAGGAAATCTCCCGCCGGGCAAGTTGTTTTTGCCCGGGGAGCGGCCAACGCTCCAATTGGTAGTTCGGAGCTATTCTATATATAATTAATAGAATCAGGCGTTACTTTGCGGAAATCCATTATATAAAAGCCCGTCACCACTAATCCCAGCACCAGTAGCGGTGCTGGGATTAGTGGTGACGGGAATAGTGCACGCATTTGAGGGAGGGCGGGAGGTGCTTCTTCATACTAGGTAAGACACATCATTTTATTTTATAACGCGGATATTTGCGAAGTAAATTTTTGTAAAAGCTTTTATATTCTATATATGCTGCTTTAACTTTGGAACTTTGTTAGTGCGATTTAGGCTTCGATATGTTTCGCTTGTCGCACGACGACAGCGCCGCCACATCACCCCCCTGCTCAGACCGGAGGTCGATAGTGCAGTAAGTGCCAGGGATTGCCTTGTAATCTGCGGTGAGTCGAGAAGAAGGCAAGTAATCTGTGAGAGTGCCGTGAAGCAGAGGCGAGCAGTAAGGCTCAGAGCCGTTCCGAACAATGTAGCGCAGAGAGTATCTTGAAGGAACAGGAAGCATTATTATTCCAGTGCTGCGTTGAACCTTTATAAAGCTAGATAGCTTGCAGAATGTGAAGACTGCAGACAATATCTGCTCGGGAGCGAGTGAATGGGGTTACTTGAGGAAGATGACGAAGGTTTTGAAGTTGTAGTTTCCGAAGGTTTGTTGGTTGCGTGTTCATATCACGTCGGGTTCACCACTGTAGCCGCTGGAAGGAAAAGGGGAGATCTCCCGCCGAGCAAGTTGTTTTTGCCCGGGGAGCGGCCAACGCTCCAATTCGGAGCTATTCTATATATGCTGCTTTAACTTCGGAACTTTGTTAGTGCGATTTAGGCTTCGATGTGTTTCGCTTGTGGCACGACGACAGCGCCGCCACAGGTGGTTACGGTGGCGGTAACTTGGTAAAATATTATGAATATTATAGAATACCAATAAAAGTTTCGCCTTTTTTAATCGTTCTACAATGATGGCGTAGATAGTCGTGGGTTAATATTAAGTTAACGTTAAGTTGCAATGTGTAGGGAGGACTATGTTAATATTTTTCCCTAACACTAACCTCACTTGCATATGTTGCATTAAACTGTTTTATAAAAGATCTTCATAGAACCGAGTGATGACGAAAGTCAATCTAAAGAGGACAAACCTTAATTTCAAAGAGTGGTGACGGGAAGCACAAAACTAATCCGAGAGTGACTGCCAATTTGCCTGCAGCGTGATGAGTATTAGTTGTAAGTAATTTTCTTGTAAACCCTTGTATTAAAAGAAGCAAAGCGGTTGTTCTATGATAGAAGTTATTTAAGTGTATGATACTAAAATATTTTCACATTTATAACAGCGAAATTAGAAGTTACCAAATTGAGTGGTCTATAAAGCTTTTGGGAATCGGTTCAAAATTTTTATGAGTGTTATTATAGGACCCTCTTGTGTGGACTGAGCAATATCAAAAGTTTAAACTCAATGTCTCTCACAAAATCAATTATAAACTTCAGTATTTGTCTTCCCTTAAGGTGGAATTTCTTATTCAAATCTAAATGGAACCACCTATGAAATAAGTTTCAGCCTATTAAATACAAAAGGATCATTAAAATTGATTTACAGTTGCTGAAGATATCGTGTAACATCTATACAAATAAATAAAATTGAAGTGTCTGTTTGTAATGTCAAAATTACAGTTTTTTACTAAATGCATATGAAAGTAAATACGATACCTATAATTAAAATACAATTTTTAAAATTTTTGTCTGTCTGTCTGTCTGTCTGTTTGTTCCGGGTAATCTCCGAAACGGCTGGACCGATTTTGACTGGACTTTCACTGGCAGATAGCTGATTTCATAAGGAGTAACATAGGCTACTTTTATTTTAGAAAAAGAATCAGGGTTCCGCGCGGAAATATAAAAACTCTACCAGGCGAACGAAGTCGCGGGGAACAGCTAGTATACAAATAAAATATTACAGTATAAATCTGCTTTTTGAAAAGTCAGGAAGATGAAAAATAATACAAAAAAAAATTGTACAGTTATGGTCATAAAACAACTGTTATAAATTTAGTATCAAATAATCACACGAATTACAAACCTCTAGGGATCAAAGTTAAATCGTTTGTCTTACGACTATCAATCAAAATTACTCTTTGATAAATGTTCGAGGTCTCTCGTGACTTGAAAGTTTGTACTGCTGAAACTGAAACTTGGACCATTTTGTTTCTTTCATTTTCACCCAGAGTTTGGTGTGAACCACTTTTGCCTTGTTACTTCTTGTTCTTGTGAACGAATTGGTTGCCACTTTAATTAATCAAAATTATTCACAAAAACTAATCAAAACATTTTTGGTTCATAGCACGAGTACGTAAACATTACATGAGATATAAAGATAAAGTATTCGAAACATATTATATTTCGTTCTTATATTTTCTCGTGTAAATCTTTAAAATGAAAGCGGTTTCCTTCAATCTGGGAAATTATTTCTAACCTTGAATTTTGTCTCGTTATTTTGAAAGAAATGTCATGTACAATACTATCAAAAGTGAAAAGGAGTAGATATCTTCACTGTCAGAATTTTCTTTTGTAAATTGGTTTCATTTTGTGTCTCAAATAAAATATTATTTACAAGTCGTCTAAAATCAAATAATCAGGTTAAAGTAGATTCTACCACAGCATAACATAATATATATTAATATATAATCATTTTAATGATTACTTACATCGCGTACGTACAAACGAGCACACAGTCCACCTGATGGTAAGTGGTTGCTGCGGCCCATAGATATCTACATCTATCGTCGATTAAAAATAAAATGCGTTGTCACCCGTGAGAACTAAGATGGAATGCCTCATTTTCAGTAAAAAGCCGGTTCTCTACCCTCACCATAACACAGCAATACGACACTCAGCAACACGACACACAGCAGCGATAAGCTGCTATTTTACGCTGGTATTCTATGAAAGCGTCGTGCTGACCCATGCGTGCTACAACTATACTACTAATATAGTTACAGCATGGATCTACCACGTAAAAATTAAACAATTCCTTGAAACTACTTCTTTTCCCTATGCTTGAAAAGAAGCCAACGTGATCCCTCTTCTTAAAAAGACCAATCCGATTTTATTCTGATTACCGGCCATTTTTTTTTTACTTCCTTTCCTATCTAAAGTGTTAGAACGTGTGGTGTCCAACCAACTAAGCTCTTATCTACGAGAACATAACCTCTTTAATCCGTTGCAATACGGTTTCAAACCTGGTCATAGTACGACTACAGCACTTTTACAAATTACTGATGACATTCGTTATGGTATGGAAAATAAAAAATTGACAATATTAAGTTTGTTAGATTTCAGTAATGCGTTTAATACAGTCGATTTTGATATCTTGTTAAATATATTGCGCTCTCTGAACATATCTCCGGCTGTAGTTAACTGGTTTTGTAGTTACATGTTTGGGAGCCGACAGCGCATTCAAGTAAAATATGTGTTTTCCTCTTACCACAAGGTGGCGTGTTGTCTCCTCTCCTGTTTGCAATTTTTATAAATTGTATAAGTAATCTGTCTAAATAATAAAACTGTCTTCTTCTTACCACTTGTACGCCGACGATCTCCAAACGAAAATGCGAGATCGTGCCCTTCCTTGTACATAGAAGGGAAATGTGTGTAAAATAATCTTATAATTATTGGACTGTTCTGTAATAAATCTTTATTTAGTACAACTTGCGGTAAAATATTATTTGAAAAAAGAAATTAAACGGTTAATATTTTATCATTTTCAGTATTTTAAATAACATTTTCGTTTTTTTTATAAGAATTAGTATATACGCACACAGTATACCTATGCGATCATTATTTAAATTGAAATATATAAATCTTTGTCACAAAAAACATAGAAGTAGTAGGCTTAGAACCGCAGTAGGCGCACGCAAAGTGAAGCCATTTCAAGTTAGCCTTTAAACGCTAAGTACGACTTTTAGCGCGTTACGGCGTTAGTACTCGAGTCGACGTAGTCGTGTAAACAGCTCGCACAATTTTTCAAAAAAATTGAGGTACTGTACTGTGAAAGGGTGGCACAACTCACCACATAATCACGAAAAAAATGTAAAAATCTCTTTTCACGGTTAAGTACTGCCTAGCATCTTATATTTTTGTAAAAAACATTCATAAACAAAATAATAAATAATAAATTTGACACACGATAATATAATGAAAATGTTGCTAGGCATAGTATAATATTTTACCCCATTTTTTCTTATTATTATAATTATAAAAAAATGCGTATTGAAAAAAATACATACATACTGCCAATAGTCTCATTTAAATATAAATAGGTATTTTTATTTGCCAAATATTATTAGAGTTTCCATTTGCCATAAAAAATGTGTTGATTTTATTTTGTTTTGATAATGTGCATTTGTTTTTACCTTTTTATGGTATGTGTTTTAGGATAAATAACATATAGGCTATGTTATATATATATATATATATATATATATATATATATATATATATATATGTATATGATTGTTTTTTTTTATTCTAATGTACATACATTTAACATTTTTAGTTCTATCATTTTATGAATCCAAAAAAGATAACATTTCGAGGATAGCGTCATCAAAACAGCAGTTGTTTAGAAAACAATTGCAGTTTCAGGGTAATTAAGAGATATTTTTTAAGTACTTGGGTATATTTTATTTCATTTTATATTATTTAAAAAACATTTTTAATTTCATGTTTTATTTGAATAGTTTATCTCCTTCCGAATTTTCTTTTGTTTTAATGCAAAACATTATATCTAATAAAGTAATCATAATAATAAAATTATATCCATTCTGTGAAAGTCGTATGTTGTAACCTGTACGTTGAAACCGATTTAAATTAAATATATCACGTAGATTCTTAGAATGGCAAGAATCGAGATAAGTGTATGCTTTAATATGCAGGTGCAGCCGTGGGCCACAGCCACAAAAATGTCATGTCAATGTCGAAAATGTTATAATATCTTTAATTATAAAGACATGTATATAATCAAAGCATAATATGTATCTTGAAAAAAAAAATAATGTTATAAAAGCTTTTAAAAACTTACTTCCCAAACATCCGCTCTATAAAATGAAATGATGTGTCTTACCTAGTATGAAGAGCACCTCCTCAATTGCGTGCATTATCTCCGTCACCACTACACTAGGAAAGACACACCACTGACGACAATACGACACGTGTTTCGCCTCTACACGAGGCATCCTCAGGTAATGTAGACTCTACGGTGGCTGACCGTTCAGTAAGCGGCGAGCCAAAACAACTGCCTTTTATACAGACCGCTGACGCAACCGCTCACTAATTAAAGAGCGAGCGACCGTATCATGCGATTTTATTTTATAGAGCGGATGTTTGCGAAGTAACTTTTTAAAAGCTTTTATATAATGGATTTCCGCAAAGTAACGCCTGATTCTATTAATTATATTAAAAAGGCTAGCACGGCCGACCTGGCAAGACTCTATGCCAAATTAACAAAACTCCATCGTATTGCTGCCCAAAATGTTTGGTTCAATCAGCAGTGCAAACAATTTCATGTTATTCCCAATTATATTCAAATACGTTCCGGCACAAATAGTCGAGCGTCGTTGGTTTTCCAATAGAGATAATTTAAAAATCCACCTTTAAGTATTATACTCTGAACTTTCACATAAATTACATAATACTGAATTTGATATTTTGGATGAGAAAGCCAGAGAACTTGTTTCAATGGCTGTTTACGAGAAATATCAAATTCAGTTCCGTAAATTACAACGCCTTGTATCCTCTTCATCCCGTAATCGTAATAACGAAATACATACAGAATATCACCAATTTTATCCCCGAGTTGAAAATCTTTCCGATGTCCAGTTTCCAACAGCTGAGTTGTCTGTTTTACATAAAGGCCCGAAGTATAATTTAACACCTTCCGGCCTCGCAAAAATCGTTGGAGGCTGTAACCGTTGACGCGGAGATGGCTATTGTGATCGAGAAGAAAGATAACATCGTTAAAAGTTTGGTAGCTAATGAAATTCGGGCTGTGCCCGCGTCTTCCCATTTCAATCCTGAGTTCCCTGTTTTTAAGTCACTAAGGCAGAGAATAAGGAAAAACGACCTAATTGTTACTAAAGCCGATAAGGGCAATACTGTTTTCATTATGGAGAGTAGCGGGTACAGCCGGAAAGTTAGCCATGTTATCCAAGGTGATGACTTTAAGCTATTGGAGTCAGACCAAACCAAAAAGTTTACTTCGGATATGAAGCTATGTATACAACAGTCATCATATGTTTTCCCGATCACAACTTGTCTCGGAGTAGTCTTGTTCCAATGAATCATCAAGCACCCATTTTATATGGGTTACCAAAAATACATGAAGAACATGTTCCTATTCGTCCAGTTGTCTCATATATAGGTGCACCAGCTTATTTCCTTGCTAAAAAATTAAACTTTCTCCTTCGAGAGAAATCTGGATTCAACCCCACTTACAGCCTTAAAAAGTAGCTTAGATCTCATTTCCAAAATTAAAATATTCGTATTCCTCCTAAATCCATATTGTTATCTTTAGACGTTGATAGTGTTTTTACAAATGTCCCATCCCCTGACTGTTTGCGTATACTCACAGATCTCTTTGATAAACTTCGTCTACATCCTGGTGAAACTTAACTTAACCTCTCTCTTTATGAAACGAAACTATTTCCGGTTTAATAACCGTTTCTATTTACAAAAAGCAGGGTTAGCTATGGGGTCCTCTCTAAGTCCCCTTATGGGGATAATTTCGAAAAACAACATATAGTTGTCAATCAAAATATCTTATTTTACTATCGATATGTAGAAGACATAATTATTTGCTGGACTGGCACAAGGAGACAACTGGATGTTTTTCTCAATAACATAAATAGAGTCCACGACAAAATAAATTTAAACTTAATTGGAACAAGATTGTTCCCTTAATTTTCTTGGCTTATCAATAACAAGAAAAGAATCCTCATATGTTTTCCAAATTTATCGAAAGCCAACTCATACCGACACGGTCATCCCCGCGTCATCGTGTCATCTGTGGCAACATAAAGTAGCCGCTTTTTATTGTTACATTAAACGTTTGTTCACTGTCCCATTAAGTAAAGAAAATGACTTAAAAGAACTTAATATAATTTATCAAATAGCGGTCTCTAACGGTTTTTCAAAAAATCTCATTAACAATTTAATTAAAAAGAAACAAAAGCATGTTGTTCGCAGCTCTTTGTACGCGGTTCAACCTCAAAGTGTTCGTCGATATGTGAGCAGTTTGATCTACTTAGGCCCCATATCTGAAAAAGTAGCTAATAATCTTCGACAAAACGGCGTCTATGTGGCGTTTAAAACAAATTATTCTCTTATAAATATCTGTAATAATAAAGATAAGTTGGATATTCGTCAAAAGTCGGGTATTTACAAACTTGTTTGTGACGAATGCCACGCCGTTTTCGTGAGTCAGACTGGTCGCAATTTTGAGACACGTTATAAAGAGCATTTAGCCGCGTACAGTAAGTGCAATCCCGATAAATCCAATTTTGCCAAACATCTTTTGGACACTGGACACAACCGAGCTAACGACCACTCCTTTAAAGTCTTACATACGTGTAATAAAGGGCTGCGGCTGTATGTGCTGGAACAGTTAGAGATATTAAAAAGTAATAACAGTAACTTTGCATTGCTGAATTAACAAGCATGTTACTAACTCACCTCTCTTAAATATCTTTAAGCCTGCTCTCTAATAATAGAGAGCCTCGCAATATGGTCGTTTGTCACCCTCACGGTGATCGGCAATTGGTTGCGTGGTTGGAGGGTAGGCGGGCGTTGCGCGGCGGTTTGTTATTAATTTTACAAACGGCTGCGTAAGTCCGGCGGGCATGTTTCATCGCATGACGCGGTCGCTCGCTCTTTAAGTAGGGAGCGGTTGCGTCAGCGGTCTGTATAAAAGGCAGTTGTTTTGGCTCACCGCTCACTTAACGGTCGGGCACCGTAGAGTCTACATTACCTGAGGATGCCTCGTGTAGAGGCGAAACACATGCCGTATTGTCGTCAGTGGTGTGTCTTTCGTAGTGTAGTGGTGTTGGGAGTAGTGGTGCTGGGATTAGTGGTGACGGGGATAGTGCACGCAATTGAGGGAGGGCGGGAGGTGCTCTTCATACTAGGTAAGACACATCATTTTATTTTATAGAGCGGATGTTTGCAAAGTAACTTTTTAAAAGCTTTTATATAATAGATTTCCGTAAAGTAACGCTAAATTATATTAATTATATTAAAAATAATCATACTATAAACAATATAACACATTTACTTGACTTGGACTTACTTTTTATGAAATATGTTCTAAAGTCTGTTTATAATTTTAAACTTAAGCCCAATGCTGTTATCTATGAAGCGTGCTCATTACTGAATAAAGAATTGAATTACTACTATAAGCCATTTGCGATATACAGTTTCCTGATGGAAAGTGACTACTGCAGTCCATAGACACCTGCCAGTTAATTTCAAACATGGAAAAATATTTTTTTTACATGAATAAAAAGAATAAGGGTGACAAACGAGCACACAATTGATGTGACCGCTTACCAAGTGGTTGCTGTGGTCCGTAGACATCTAGGTCTACATCTATCCTCGATTAAAAATCAAAAGTTAATTGGGTTTAACCTCTGAGGAATATGAGGACATGTCCCGTTTCAATTAGAAATTATCCCCGGATCTCTATACACATACATATGAAATTCATGAATCAAAGAGGTAAATAATAAACACACTTTGGAGAACAGTAACATTTTATTAGGGGTAGCTATAGAACTCGCCACAAATTTCACAGTACGCCAGCAACGAATCCCCGCTAGCTTCAATAAAATTGTAAATTAAATTTTTAGCACTGATTTACCACGTGTTCGGTGGTGAAGGAAAACATCGTAAGGGAACCTGTACGTCTGGGGAGTAAAACATAGATGTAAAGTGTAAATATACGATGTAAAGTGCGCTCCCTATGACCCTGTCAATGGTCTGGATATTAAAAAAGAACTTTTAAGGATTTCATCGTGTTAATTATAACTTCCGATGCTTCTTTTGCTTTGCAGCACTATTATTTTAAAATAATTAATGCTGTTATTTTAAATTTATACGTGGTAGAGCCATGCTGCAGCTATATTATGGTTGTAGCATGAATAGGTCGGCTCGACCGGGGAAGGACCACGCTCTCACAGAATACCAGCGTAAAATAGCGGCTTAACGCTGCTGTGTTTCGTATGGTGAGTGTAGAGAACTGGAGACCCTTTTTACTGGAAACGAGACATTCCATCTTAGTCCTCACGGGTGACAACGCAACTGCATTTTGATTCGTAATCGAAGATAGATGTAGATGTCTATGGGTCACAGCAACCACTTACTATCAGGTGGACTGTGTGCTCGTTTGTCACCTTATCCTATAAAAAAAATAAGTTTCATTCAATAATTTAATTAATTAATATTAGAGCTGCTAATATTTTACAAACTAAATTAATAAACAAGTGAAATTTTTTTAACAAAAAAAAAAATTAACACGTTTTTTTAATCATATTCTTGCATTATCATCCGACTTTGAGCTATATTCAAAATTTCAAGTTTTCAGTTCATCGGGAAGTAAGTTTAAAATCAAATACTATAGTCTACCCGGAAGGATAGCAAACAAGAAAGTGACTTAATAAAAACCTGGTAAAAAGTAACATAAATAACAACCTTAAGAGATCAAGCCACTGACGCGTTGAAAGTCGATTTATTCTGCCCGCTGAATACGGATAAATCGATTCTCACATTCGACTCGACTTTTCAAGTGTTCAATACGTAATCTTTGGAGCGGAAAGCAAGCTACGAGTATGCTTAGAATGTTCTGCAAATATACTTTGACGTATTTTCTACTTTTAAATAGCCCTTTTAATATTTTACAATAAGTGAAGCATTATAGAAATGCTAGTATATATTTTAAACAATTGTGTGTTGTTATCGTGAAGATGCTGCTACCCATCTCTTGTTTCAGTTTCACTCTGTCGCCTCTTACTACACCCACGGGAAATGGGGTATTGGATATTCTTACACCGCCAATACGCGGTTTTCCTCTTATGTATTCTTAAAATATTATGATAAATATTTTTAGAGTTAAGTGGTGTTTGAATTTTATTGTTAATTTTCATAAAATGAAAAATATACCTTCAAATCTCGTTCTTCCGCTAAGTACCTTAACTCTACAATTATTTTTATTGAAAATTTAAAAATTATTAGTAAGTATTTGGATAACTTAAATTCATAATAATGTCGAATTATAGTCATTAACCTGCAAAACTTTCAAATTTCAAATTTTATTAGCGTTCTGTTTAGCTGTATATATTTATAAGGGTAAAAAGAAATATGTTATAAGGTAACATAATAATTGTGAACCCTTAGCCACGAAGTAAATTTTTATTTAAAAAATTAGACATGTTTTACGATTTGCTACTGTGAATATTAAATAAAACACTGAAAAATAATTGCTGCGGTCATACTGCGCTGACGAAAACGTGTAAAATAGAATTGACATAATCCCCTTAAGAGCTTTATGGAGTTAATACGCTTATCGCGTTGGGGGGTCTGATTGTCACTCGCTACATTTTCAACGCAGCGTGAATAATAAATAATATTGACCTTTCTCCCTATGCGGAGACCATAAATTTTGTATAATTGTTGCAGGAATTAGATAACAATGTAGTTTGAAAAATATTCATTAACTTAGCTCTCGCTGTATATTTCAAAGTACGCGAGCAACCCGAGTTCTGTTCTGGTCCCCGCCGGCACCGATAAAATTGTTAATTGCAATTGAAGGAAAACATCGTGAGGAAATCTTAATGTCTGAGAAATAAGAAAAAATATATATTTCGAAGATAAATTACGTTCGACAACACGCAACGCGCGGCGGACATTTCCTTGCCCTAAAAATCCTCTTAGAAATGAGAGGAGATCTGTGGCCAGCAGTGGGACGTAACTTTACGTAGATCGTTAGAATATTCTAACAATAATTAGTTGGATGTTAATCCGCCCGCAATAAATGAAAATAGTTTTCGGCTATTGCGGCGAAGCATTGACTTGTCCATGGGCCCCAATATGCGGAATACTAGCGTCATTTTTGACATATATGGTAGGCTGCATGATTTTCAATTGGAAGACCAACCTTTTCACCCAATTGCCAACATTAGCTGCCAATAAGACTTGCACGCGTTGCACCTTCTTTATTGATGCACTAGACTGGTGACCGGCTAATGGCGGAAAATCAACCTAAAAATGTTTAACTAAAATTTATCACACAAGTGATAATGCATTACCAGTATAAGTAAAGTTGCGCTTACCATCTGGCCAGGCCAGAGTGATAAGTATAGAGAAAACTTCCAAGTTATGACAGTCATGATTAAAGAAATGGCCTTGCTACCGATCTTCGCTCGGCAGCGTTTGAAAAATATTATAATTTTCTCAGGAGTGACACCCATCTAAATAAAATTGTACAGTTAAAAAAAATTTCTGAATCATTAGATTCAATTTAATCAATTCAAAATTTAAATTTCATTTCAAATGTACTACTGTAACTATGATCTGATGGATTGCAATAAATGATTATTAAAATTCCTATGTACTCTTTTTTTTCTCAAGATTTTCTAAGATCTTGGTTTTTAAGAAATGCTCACGGGCCTAAGCCAAGTGCGAATCCCTTTGGGAATCAAAATTTGACGTGTCTTCTTGCAAAAAATTTTGGACAATACGGCAAGTGTTGAGGATAGCTGCTTTTTGTATGGTAACTATTTTCAGGAAGATCTAATAGTTTAAGGAAGTGAGGCAAACATTTCGGGATCACATCAGAACTGGAGAGCACTTGTACTGTGAGGGATCTGCTGTTTTATTACTTTTGGGAGTCATGAAAGTTGTACCTACGGTTGCAAATGATGGGATCTCTGATGCACCTTCTAATATATCTGTAACAATTTTCGCTAAAATATCGTGGAGTGCTGAAAACTTGTTATACCAATAGTTGTGAACATTATCGTTTCCAGTAGCTTTCCAGTTTTTAATCTTTTTGGTAACATGTTCTACCTCTAATTTTGTAACTTCTGTGAATTTTATCAATTCAATGGTTTCTGCTTTGTTCTTATCTTCTTTGATCCAACTTTCTTGTTCATTTTTTATTTTTCTTCCATATGCCAGCCCAGTAGTTTTTGAGTTCTTCTTCACTTGGAACTTCTTTGGGCTCATTGGATACATTACTTACATTATGTTTGAGTGACCTATAAAATCCTTTTTCATTATTCTGAAATAGCCTATTCTCTTCTTTTCTTTGTGGGGCTTTTTTGGATCTAGCTAGTTTTTGTGTTTTAAGTGCAAATTTTTGTTTTAGAGTGTCCAAATATTTATCTGGGCTAATATAATTTTTATCATAAGTTGAATGAACTTTATATTTATTGAATATTAAATCAATTTTCTTTACTTATCTAGGATGTCTATTATTGTTAATGATTTGCGTTAATCTAGCCAGATCAGCACGCAAGATAGATATATCTATCTCTAATCTGATTTGCCAAGCTGGTTAAATGTTAAATGAATTTCGCTTTTTTAAGGGGCAGTTTGAAATTTTGTATTTTAATAATTTTCAGACAACTAAAGCTTTTATAATAATATATGAGGGTATGAATATATAGTTACTCAGAATTAATACCACAGAATTTTGGTAATATATGACTATTGAAAATATTTAGTAAACCATATAGCCACTTATTTTATTTTAATCGCAATACTTTTGGTCTTTTGCTGGGATCAGTACCAGTATACAATTCTAGATTAGTTTGCAGTTCGTCAGTTAACTTCTGTACTTTACCACCATCTGGGAAATTTATTTCAGCGGGGTGTGAAACGATAAAAATACTAGTTTGAGCCGTGCAGCTCATTGCTACAGTTTGTGTTGCAGAATTGGATGTTAAGGTAGTTGATTGAGTTTCGAACAAAGAAGGGGGTGGAGATGTCTGACGAAGGCTAAAAAGATCGAGATATGAGTTATCTGCTGTCAAATAGTCGGTGTCTCTTGTATCTGAATGTGAGCCCAAAACATTATTCCCAGCATTTATTTCTTATTATTACTCGTCTCTGGTCTGCAATACGTTGAGATGTGATATTTAAATGAAGATATTTTAATTTAAATTGGTCAAATGATTTCTTAACGAGCATAGTGCGATCGGTTACTAATTTGGTAATGTAAAAGTAAGTGCAAGAAAGTATTTATTTCTTCATCCCATTTCATGCGTACTCTAGGTTTGCCAGCTTTGGTGGTCACAGGCTGAGTGGCCCTTGCCGCCCGTGAAACATCCGAGGCCGGAGAGTCTGCTCTACTATCGCACTTATATTCATCAGACGATGTTAGTACTGATGATGCGCTGGACTCGCATTGTTCGGGAGTTCCGGTAGAGGGCCATTCAGGTAAACCCTCGCCACCGGTGGTTCGCAAGTTGAAACGCCCAGCACCGGCTCCAGGCGTGCCCTGACGATCGCCCTCGGGAAGCGGTCCTTTACGAATACTTCGGTGTGCTAGAGTCCCGTTGGTCACCCGCAAAGTACCATCGTTGCGGGTGTCCGCCACTCACGTGAGCCATTCGTGCTACAACTATACTACTAATATAGCTGCAGCATGGCTCTACAACGTATAAACTTAAATATTTTGTGCCATAATACATCTTGGATGTGCAAGAGTTAAGCTTAAATAGCAGCACCCAACGTGCTACATATTGTTGCTTGGCTACCCAATTAGAAAGTTTTGCGAAGTTCCATACTTTTCGCTATCTTTAAGACGGATGATATTGTAACAATAAATCGTCAAGTTTCTTTTGATGTTATTATGATAATACTTTTTAGCTCTCGTTATACAGTTTCGGCCTATTAATAATAAACTTCCGAAATAGATAGATAGATAGATAACTCTTTAATGCATTTATACAAAGTGTTACAATTACGGAATAACTTAAGAACTACAAACGGTGGTCATATCGCTTTAAGCGATTTCTACCTGACAAACCGAACGTAATAGGGAACAATGTAATATATTTTGACGGATAGGTGCAACGTGCAATATAAAATGAAACTGAGGACAAAAACTTATAATTAAACACGATTTATATAAATATATGAATTATATAATATATAATATTATAAATTTAATAAACATAAATAAATAAATATATACATATATACATACATATAGATAAATATATACATATATATATATACACATATATATATATATATATATATATATATATATATATATATATATGCAGAGAAAATTAAGCAAAAAGAAAAAAAAAAAGACAAGTATTTATAAAAAGAGGAAATGCATATAATTTATAATTATGACGGGAAATTCAAATAATACTCCTTCAGTTGTTTTTTAAAAGTCTGTAAAGATTGCGCTTGCTGGATGTTAAGTGGTAATGAATTCCAGAGTCTGGTTGCTTGTGAAGTAAATGACTTATTATAAAAAGAAGTTACGCTGTAAGGAGTGTTCAAAGCCAAGCTATACACTGAACGCAAACTACGATCATGAAATTCATATCGATAGTGAAATTGTTCCTTAAGGTACCTTGGAGATTTCGGATCAAACAGAACACAAAAAAGTAAAGAAAGTAAATGAACATTCCGGCGAAGGTGAATTGGGAGCCACTTGAGTTGTTTTCGAAATTGGGATACATGGTCATATTTGCGTAAGCCAAATATGAACCGAATGGAAAGATTTTGAAGACGCTCATCATCATCATCATCATTACAGCCCTTCACAAGTCCACTGCTGAACATAGGCCTCCCCCAAAGAATGCCACAAAGCACGATCCTGAGCCACCTGCATCCATCGACTTCCTGCATGTCTTACCAGGTCGTCACTCCATCTCGTGGGGGGACGCCCTACACTTCGCCTACCGGTACGAGGCTGCCACTCGAGAACCTTTCTTCCCCATCGGTTGTCGGTTCTTCGAGCTATATGGCCGGCCCACTGCCACTTCAGCTTACTAATCCGTTGGGCTATGTCGGTTACTCTGGTTCTACTGCGGATATCCTCATTCCTAAGTTTATCACGCAGAGAAACTCCGAGCATAGCCCTCTCCATAGCTCGCTGAGCGACCTTGAGCTTCCTCATACGGCCAGCAGTGAAGGACCACGTCTCAGTTCCATAAGTCATCACTGGCAACACGCACTGGTTGTACAATTTCGTTTTCAGGTTTTGAGGTATGTCTGACGAGAAGATGTGTCGTAGCTTCCCGAACGCTGCCCAGCCGAGTTGAATCCGTCGATTGACCTCTCTTTTTCTCAAAAACGGCACAAGCTTTTTAAATAGTTCTTACACTAAAAAAAAGGTCTTAAAAATATTAATATTTTTAATTGAGAGTTTTATTTTTATTACCCGTTTTATAAGAGAATATATCATTTTTCCCTGAAATTAAATATATTTACGCGAGCGCGCATGCTCCGTCGCCATGTAAGCTCTGTCACAGTCCGTTTTCGGACATCGTCGAGGGTGGACCGCACGTCGGTGTTAGAGCGACTTCGTTCAAATATATATTAGTTTTTTAAAAGTTTATACTCAATTATAAATATTTTTATGACTAGAAATACTTAATTTAGTTAATATCTGTACACTGGTAACTGTAAATATTATTTTCTAAATAAATGAATTTTTAAAATGCCCAAAGAAGAAGAAATTTTTGCGGCGACGTTGATTAGTGAAATTGAAAAATGCATTTTTATATAATTTAGATGTGGAACGACGAACATGCTCTCGTTACTTAGATTGCGATAGTTTTTAATACCTATGTAATTTTATTGTTGCATATTTTTATTAATTAGTTGATAATGAATTTTATAATTATGTATTACATATACAATAAAACACTGTTTTTATAAGAATGACTTTATAAAATATTATTGGGGAAAGAAATAAAGATACAGATACTTACATTTAGGTACACTGTTATCAAATTAAATCAAACAATTTAAATGAATAAAAGAATGGTGCTTAGCTAAGTATAAATCACTATATAAAGACATTCTTGGGTTTATGGTTTTTTTTGTTAGACAAACTATCATCTAAGAAATGTAAAAATTTTAAATTGGAGAGGGGTTTCTCTACGTGATAAAGTTAGAAAGGAAGGTATTTGCATTAGAATCAGAGTAACTGACATAGCTCAACGGAATATTACAGTAAAATGGCAATGGGCTAGCTATATAACTTGGAAAACAGAAAAAAAATAGGAAGAAAGGTCCTCGAGTGGCAACCTCGTACAGGTAAGCGAATTAGTACTCAACCTTTATTCCTCTTCACGTATTCTCATACGCTTTTCTTCACACATACACACACACACACACGCACACGCGCGCAAGCACGCACGCACGCACACACACACACACACAAATAGGTCGCAAATAATACTTACCTAGCACTATTAGGCAAGAGTGAATAGGTTTTAGTTAAGTCAATGCAATTCACCATCTTAGACTACATAACCACTTACCGATGGGATTGTAGTTGCTTTACTTTGCTACTTGCTGGGTAAAAATAGTAAAAAAAAATTTACCCTGTGAAAGTTTGCATTTAGATATGATTTTTTTAACAACCATAAAAATATGATGAAAATATGTATATAAGTATAAAGGTTGCCTCACACGGGACAGTAATAATATAATATTATATATTCCATTATCTCTAAATCCGAGGTACGTTCATATTAAGAGGCTGAATAGAGCAACATTGAAATGCATGGGGATGGTTTTGTAATTTCACGTCATTATCGAAAAAAAATTGTACGTATTTCAGGTGGCGGTTTGCAAAACACGATTCCACAAAAATTAACTCAATAGAAAATAATTGCAAAGTTGCTTCTAAAAATACTTAAATTTTCAACGTCAATTTTTTTACGTGGTAGAGCCATGCTACAGCTATATTTATTAGGTATAGTTGTAGCACGAATGGGTCGGCTCGACCGGTGAAGGCCCACGCTCTCACGGAATAACACATAAAATAGCAGTTTAACCCTGCTGTGTTTCGTATGGTGAGTGTAGAGAACCGGAGGACCTTTTTACTGGAAACGAGGCATTACATCTTAGTCCTCACGGGTGACAACGCATCTACATTTTGATACGTAATCGAGAATAAATGTAGATGTGTATGGGCCGTAGCAACCACTTACCATCAGGTGGACTGTGTGCTCGTTTGTCACCCTTATTATATATAAAAAAAACTTTCTGAGATTTCAGTAAAATAATGTTAAGTATTGTAAGCACTCGTCCAATTATGTCTCATGTTAATAAAGCTATTGGGCTATTTTGATTTGTAATAAAGTGATTTTACTTTATAGGTTAAATAATTTATTTACCTTTTTATATAAAGAATCGTTTTTCTGTCACTCTTATTGAATTTGACAGTGCTTGCTGAAATTTAGCATTTTTAGATGGATTAGAATCGCCCGCTGATCCGGCTGTTAGATATTGTAAAAATAATCGAAAGTATTTATTTTTACTTTCATGCCCAAGACTACCTTGTTTTATTTTATTACGGTCAAATAATATTTATTAGGTTATAAAGCAAGTATGTTTGTAAATGTTTTGTATGTAAATGTAAATGTTTTCATTATTTTGTTATTCTATTGTTTACAGTTATTATCACGTCTTAGCTTTACACCAAAAATTACATTAGAAATTCTTGATGGGATGCGATGTAACGCGCATACATTATTTTCATCAAGAACTATAATATATATATATATATATATATATATATATATATATATATATATATATATATTTGTTTTTTTTACCAGTAGAGTTTTAACAAAATCTTAAAAAAGTTCAATGAATTAAAAAAATGATATTAATTATTTAATTTCAAGTCAGTGTTTTACATTTAAAGATCAGTTATAAAGAGCCAATGTTATTATTTTCATTTTGATTAATTTAATTCGAGACTAAAATAAATGTGAAAGGGCTTTTATCTGCAATAATAATTTTCATCAAAAATAACATAGACTTATAAAAGTCATATACACGGTCAATCATACTGAAGATTATCAATTGTACTACAAAATATTTAAAAGACTATTTCCAGTATAATGACCCGAATATCATCATTAATGTTTGACTGGCATACTTAAGTTTTATCACATGGCTAAATGATTGACTTTTATATTATGATAAGGTCATGCTTTTCTATAAAAAGTTGCAAGAAATTTTAATTCCCGGCCCTATTGGTTTGTTTTACTTTTTACTTAATTAGTGAAAAACAAAATGGACTGATCTAAAACTTTACTTTCTTGTGTCAAAAGTGCTATTTAGAATTTTATGCAAATGATAATTAATGTTTCTATGTAAATAAGTGTAATATAGCGGAAATTATATTCAATAGTAGCGGCCATCCGTATTTGCAAAGCTAGCATCATTTTCTGTACAGAAACCGGCAAAGTGTTGCTCAAGGCACTATAAACAAAGCAGGTGATAAAATGTTACACTTATAACTGTTAACAAAAACTGTTTTCACAAATGGTCTTATAGATAATAATAACTATTCCGCCGTGTTAGGTGCAGGAGCTATTATTAGAAGGAGAAGAGGTAAAATTTTGTTTTAGAAATGCGTAATCAATATTGTTTTGCCTGCAATTGAGCATAAAATAAAAAAATAACTTCAGCCAAAGAGCATAACTGGCATTATACTCAGGCCCATCAATTGGTATGGAAAAAAATAATTTTACCAGGTTTCAAAAAATCAATCATAATTCAAAAAACATAAATATTAAAATCAAAAAATGTATATATGTATGTCTATACATACATATAATGATTTATGGCCGCTTAGTAACTGACGGTGACTCACTATAACATCCTACAGTCACGCCGAAACTAAGAGGAGAGAATCACTGTAGAAAAGGTAATAATTTATTGCGGAAATTTTGTGATTAAAATTAAAAATATAATAAAAATAAAAAAAATATAAACTTATCCAAGTTAATCTAACATAGTCTAACTTATCCTTATGCGTACAAAAAAAAACAAATTATAAAATAGTGAGATGGCGTCAGTTTTTAAGAAGATATAACAAAAATAAACAAAAAAATAAATTTCAATAAAGTTCAGTATTTAATTGATTATATACCGATGACACTTAATCACGCTTTTCGAAACCACGCCAGTTGTAAACAATACTTGTGTGAAAAGACAAAATCTTCTTTTCAAATTTCCGCCGAGTTGTAATTAGAAGGCCAAATAGGTCACGTGTCAATTTTAATTAAATATATTTTATATGAAGTGATCTTGACTACGTTTCATCAATTAACCATTGGTAAAAATTAAAACAGGAATTTTACGATTGTGTTTACAAAAAACATTATTAGTTGAACCTTGCAGCTTGTTCATTATTTTTATTATAAATACCTATAAATGTATATATTATTAATAAATAGTTCCCACAATATATTGGATTATTTTTTATTTTGCCCTATCTGCAATGTTCTACGCTCTATAGAAAATGTGGCGTATGACATGACTGACAATCTTTCGAACGTTTTATCTAGGTACAAAGATGTTTTACGTTTTCGTCGCCTCCACATGATATTTTTGTCAGCATAAGGTACCCTTCTATATCTGAATCGAATATAAATAATGCTACAAAGTAAAGTAATAGGCTATACAAGTCCCTCTACTGGGCACATGACTCTTTTTTTATTTCTGAGAGGGTTTTAGGGCAAGGAAATGCCCGCCGTGCTTCCCCAATGCGTGTTGACGAAAATTGCAATTACAAATTTCATTCGTGCTGTCGGGGATCAAACCCGGGAAAATTTACAGCGAACGCTTTGACGACATATTTTTAATACGACACAAATAAATACGATTTAACATATATAATAAAAATTCTTACGTACTTGAAACTTGAACACTTGATAGCTCGTGATGCCTACCGGACAAAGCTACAGCACCACACCGTGCAATGTAATTGAAGATGCGTAATCGCGACATAATTCTCAGTGATGCGCAAGCATAACAGGCAGTATGTCACTTATATAATTGTCATCTCTGCAGTCTATTAATCTTTGCACTTTTATAAGTAATACAGAACGTAGTTGCTAGACGGTGTTGACATCGGCTAAAATCTCTGCGATCGCCGTTTCGTCAAGGTCATTCAGGCTAGTTAAAGCCTTAAAGGGTACTAAAACATTAAAATATAACAAAAATTACTACACAAATTAAAGTCGTTATTTAACGAAAATTAATAAAGGTTGCGGAAGCTGTAATTACTTACGGGCCGCAACGCGAATCCGAGTTTTAGTTGGCTTGGTTTTTTCGGCAGATTTAGCACCATCTTGGTTCTGCTTTGATGATGACGGTGATTGGATGGACTGTAAATCAGCAACAGTGAACACGGAATGCCGTACCCCGTCTTCTGTTAAAACATAAATACAGCTTTCCCTTGTCCAGCATTTCGATACTCCGAAGCGGTTGCGAGCTGCTAGAAAAGCTTCATGCCTAACTTTTGTAAGGAATTCGGACAAGGTTACTCCAGTACCTTTAAGATTCGTTTTTGAAGTCCAGACCTTGTGACGAAGACCAAGATCCTTAAACTCTTCTAAAAGAGGTCTGGGTTTGTCCTTAATTTTACCCAATCTGAAGCACCGGTTTAAATTTTCCTGAGCTATGAACACTTTGGTCTGCTGTAGTGACTTAATGACAGTTTCAGCAACATATTCATTTTTATCTTCGGGTACACCATGGATCAGCAAGATTCTGCGACGATTATGCATCTCCAACCGATCGCAGTCTTTTTAGACCATTTGAACTTGCTGCTGTAAGTTTTGAAGCGCGGAAATAACAAAAGTCTTAAAATTTTCAAAGACTGTAGCTAGTGGAGATGTTGATGAAGGAGAAGGAACACTAGTTTTGTTGAGTTCTTGTTGAAAAGCTGCAAGGCTTGACTGGAACAGTGCTGTCATCTCTTCCATTGATTGTTCGATAGTCTTCATGGTGAAAGAGTGTAATTAAGTGTTATAGTATTTGGTAAAAACAACTATCAGTACTGCTGGTGAATGTCACTTAATCAGCTTGCACTATTATCATAATATTTGGCTTAAATATATTTACTTTAAATTAATATTTACAAGAGCACAAAAAATTGCTGTGTATTATTATGCGCCTACCCGCAGAAAAAACATTATAAAATTATTACTTCCTTAATCTTTTAACCTTGCCACTACTGTTTATTTTATTTGCTTATTTGCTTATCTTAAATTAAGATATTATTTATTTATTTATTCTAGAAAAGAATTCCATTCTTTATTTTTTTTCTTTCATCAGAAAAATTTAGTTCATGTTTTACGATATTTTCAAAATTAATAAATTTGATTAATTTTCCTATTATTCAGTCATATCTCGCGGTTTTTCACATATAAATCACGTCTAACAAAAAAATACTCAAAATTAACTTGTCCATTACGTACGTTTTTTCTTTGCCATATTTCAACTTTATAATATATGATTTGATTACGACAACTCGACATATGAAGGATTCACGGGATTTTCTTTCCACGATCTATTTACTTTGTAAAATCTCTATTTTTTGGCTGATCATGAGGTCCCGGTTTTGAATCCGAGTGACGTGCAGTTTCGTGGTCACTTGGAAGAGAAGGCCAAATTGGCCTCTAAAAAGCTTGGCGTGCTCAGCAGAGCGGGACAGTATTTCATGCCGGCACAACGCCTGCAAATTTACAAGGCGCAGGTTCGGCCTCACATGGAATACTGTTCCCATCTCTGGGCTGGGATTCCCCAGTGCCAGCTCCTTCCACTTGATCGCATCCAGCGCAGAGCGGCTCGAATCGTCGACGACCGAGTCCTTTCCGATCGGCTCGATTCATTGGCACTGCGAAGAGATGTTGCATCCCTTAGCATTTTCATTCGCATTTACCACGGGGAGTGCTCCGAGGAATTGTTCGGATTAATCCCAGCCGCCAAATTTCACGAACGCACATCGCGGCAGAACTCCCGATACCATCCACATCATCTGGATGATTGGCGGTCCACCACTGTGCGACTTAGAAGATGTTTTCTTCCTCGCACAACTTTCTTGTGGAATAGTTTACCATTAGTAGTATACCATTTTTCCGGACCCATACGACTTAGGGACCTTCCAGAAAAGAGCCTACTCCTTTTTTAAGGGCCGGCAAAGCATCTGCAATTCCACTGGTGTTGCAGTTGTTCATGGGCGGCGGTAGTCACTTGCCATCAGGAGAGCCGCATGCTCGTTTGCCCCCTCTCCTATAAAAAAAATCCCGGGTCGGACCAAAATAGTTGTAGAGTTCTTCTGTCAAGAAATTTTCAGTAGAAGCTTGGAGTCAGGGAAGTTTTCACCCTTGCGCCTCGTAAAGCATATAAAGCTGTTAAAATAATTCGTAATTTTGCTTGGAAATTTACCAATTATAAAGTCCTTCTATTATATGGATAGTTTAGGCCCTATATTATACCTGTATTACTTGGTATAAGTTTCACGGAGTTTGACTAATGCTTAGTTTTAACGCATCTGTCTTATAATAGATAGTATTATTAATGTTCATATGTAGCATTGTGTGTTGTTTAAACTGATAGAGTCATAAGTATATATCATCACTTATGTTTAGACAATAACATAAATATTTAATTACTAAATTCCTCCGGTGTTTCCAAATGCATGGACGGCTGTGGTAACTTACCATCAGGTAAGGAGCTTCTACGTTTGCCCATTTCCAATGTAAAAATAAAACTATTACTTTTCATTAATATTGAACAATGGTTAATTTATAATGTTTTTTTTTTCAATACTTAATCGAGACAATTATTAAATAATAAACTAAGCGGAACTGTTCTTTTTTCAAACTAAAACTATACAATAAGAACACAATTTGCACTAACTACTTACAAAACTTAGTTAAGAAACAGCTTGGAAGCAACCATCTAATTCCCATACGTTATTTTATTATCAAATATGTACCTATTTATTCATATGTAATATAAAAAAAAACTTATTGGTTTTTATATGAAATGTTTAAATTTACACGTTTCTACATTTTTTTTTCTTAAACAACCCACATTCTACACATTCATTTTTCAACTAAATGTTTTTATATTCGTTATTTGCCTTATTTTGCTTCTTAAATTTTAATACTTTTATAAATCAAATATTTCTTGTATAAATCAACATTATTGTCTGCAAGTTATTATATTAGAGTCAGATCATAGTCATGACTGGTTCTAAAATAAATTACTTTGATTTCATGTACGTTAGTTGCTAAAATTAATTAGCTTGGAATAAATAAATTTACTACACATAATATAATGCATATAAGAACATTTAAAGAGCTGTAAAAATATTGCTATTAACATTTATTATTTACTACTCGCAACTTGTAGGCAGTAGCCTGGGGTGCTTGGTCCCGGAGGCTATATTATTATATAAATTCGACGCACGGTGCCTCGCTGGCCGACCACAGTTAGTAGGAGGCCAAATTAGTAAGCTTGTTAATCACTTAAGACTGCTCACCCAACTGGTGAAAAATCCCATGATAACTTATGGGGGCAGTTTACGACAGACCGAAAAGATCTGGTGACGATTTCTGCAGGGGTTGGGGCGCCCCCACAGTCTCCAGATTAAGCTTCCACTGGCGTAGTAACTTAAGTCGTGTCTCTGCATGTCAACACAACGCCTCGTTCAACTGCCATTCAAAATCTCTAATCATTATCTACAGTTATGAAAAATGCAAAAAGAAATGTTTGAACGAGCTGTTTGTGACTTCTAAGATTTTGATAGAAACAAAGCAAAGCAAACTACACCTAAAGGAATTTACTCCATTATTGAATTTGCAAATATTGCCTCCATTATTTAATTTTATACACATAGGGCTTAGCATTGTCAAAGCAGCGATCACAATATATCTTATAAGTTGCAGTAGTACTGGTCTTTCTAGACCTGCATAGCTGCTCACACACAAAATAAAGGAAAATCATAGGGCATTGTTTAGATTCCCATCTCATTAGATGTTTAAATGCAAAAACAATAGGTTGGAGGATTAGTTAGATTCGTTCTTTCCGAAATTGGGCGCTGATTAATCATAGCAAATCTAGTGCAGGATGTCATATATGTGAAATTCAACATATTGTAATACTGTACTCTGTGAGCATTGTTGTAATATGTTACATTCGACTTGTTGTGTCCATAATGGAAACCAATCCCATTTTTATTTGCAATGTATTCTCTTATTGTAATCAGGCTCCTTCAATTAAAGGAAAGCAACATGCGCGTGTAAGAAGAGAACTTGGAATAACCAAATCACTCCAAATCTGTGTTTTTATAAGTATATTAGGGTCCCTGTGTATTTCAACATTTAATGGTATCAATTATAGAATTGATCATTATAATACAATATAATAAATTTATTGATACGTTTGCAAGGTTTTAAGCAATTTCCCAAATACTTTTACAGTTTATACCAACATGAATTTTTAACAAGCACGAAATAATAAGACTTCTTTCTACAAATTTAATAAGGAAACTTCCTGCCGTTTACGGAAAAATTTGCAGAAAATATTCCAAGGCTATAAAAGTTCATTCTATATTCGCTCGACACTTCGATGGATGATTAAAAGTGTAATAATAAAATTGGAGTTGCTTCCTGTAAAATCATCTTAGAATTATTCCCGGTTATTTAATATTCAAGTTTTTTTTATAAGCGAAATAGTGGCACGCGAGCACACAATCTTCGTGTCGTCCAAATGGATTCTGTGACTCTCCTATAAAAATCAAAATGCAGATGTCTTATAACGCATGAGGACTAAAATAGAATAATTAGTTAATCAAAGTAACTTACGTGTAAGTGCCCTTCGATCACATTTATATGCTCTAGAATTAGGAATATATAATTAAAATGCAAGTAATCACCAAGAGTGGGTAATAATTTTTAGCAGGGTAGGGTTGCGTTACAGGTAAGTTACTTCAATCAATTAATTATATTCGTTGACGCCTCCTCTGTGTTTCTATACTATGTAGATTTTTAAATATTTGATTGTTTAATTTCAATTATTTATTGTCATAAGTTCTCATTATTAAACCAGTTACAACTAAACAATAATTAATATATCAATCCATAAAATATAATTTCAAATTATGAGTTATTGTTCTGTTATTTAATATTACTTCAAATGCAAACTCTAACATCACTCTTAATTAATAATGGCCTAGTACAAAAAATGGCAATAGTTTGTCTATCTAAAATTTTCAACACTAATACCACTTCTTTTACGCAGAGAAGTGAATGAATGCCTGGTGCTATTTACAGTAAAAAATAATTTATTCTCCTTCATAATATCCAAAATTCAGCCCATAATAACAACTCTGAATGTCCCCAAATTGAAATAGTAGAAAAATGTAGGTATTTAGGTTTAATAATTGATGATCGTATGAAATGGACTGATCACATTGAATCTGTATGCAATAAGCTACGAGCAATCCTTGCAAAATTTTATCTCATCAAGAGTAAAGTACCTTACCAGATGTTACTGTTACTATATAATGTACTCGGCGAATCAATAGTCTCGTACGGGTTGAGCAGTTACGGATGCACTTATAAAACCCACCTTGAAAAAATATACGAGCTACAGTTGCGCATCCTTAAATGTATCACCCCTCTCAAAATAAAAGATAAATATAAAAAAAATCCTTATGGTCTTTTCCATCATTGCAAAATACTACAAGTACACGACAAAGTGAAATACCTATTGCTACTTGAAAATTATGGCAAGGAAGAATTAAAAATTAGCCGTATTTATACAAAACTTACTCGACAAGCCCTTAATCCATATATGATTATCCCAAAATATAAAAATATGTACGGAAAATTTAGATTACAATATCAAATTCCCGCTCTT
This sequence comes from Parnassius mnemosyne, assembly GCA_963668995.1. Lineage (NCBI taxonomy): Eukaryota > Metazoa > Arthropoda > Insecta > Lepidoptera > Papilionidae > Parnassius > Parnassius mnemosyne. The sequence goes on along the minus strand of CAVLGL010000035.1, from coordinate 11,570,229 downwards.
TTGAACCAAATTCCCAAACCAATAAAAAATGAACTTACCGAAAAAAATTATATGCTTAAACAGTATTTTATTGACAAACTGTTAACAATACCTAATAATAACTTAAACTAAAATATAAAACTAAACATCTAACACTAACACACATCATAATATAATATACATAAATAAAAAAAATTACTAATTTACTAATTTTCATTTAATACTAACCATATTTTGCTTTGGTACACACCTAGATAAAAAAAAAAACATCTTGCTATTTTGTCACACCATTTATATACGTCATTAAATAAGTTGTCGCAACGCGAACCGATTGAACATGATCGAAGTTACGAATTGGCGGTACATGGAAAAACTTTTGTAAGTTTATTTGTACTGTCGGATGTTATTAAATAACTATACTTTGTAATAAATAAATAAATAAAAAATAAATTAAATTATTTTACATATCTAGCTGTCTGACTGATTACTATAAGGGATATAAGGCTTTTTTAATCCTATAAAATATGAAACCAAATCATAAAAGGAAGAACAATAAGTAAATTTCTTACTTTTACTGCAGCACCAACCACTATTTCGTACAATAGACATATTGTATATAGGGTAATTATTATTTTTATGCTTTACATACACAAATACTTCCCTCACAGCACTGACGCAGCAAGGTAAGTTTTGATTGACAGTCCTCAAAGGAGATGTTACGTAACAGTTGTTTAGCAGGGTAAGAATTTTAATAAGTCAGTACTTCTTTTTATAACAAGATAATATCAGGCTTATGAAGATTAGAATGTTACTTCTTCTTTTATATTTTGTGAAGAATAGTGCATAAATCTTAAGGCTGGCCTATAAATTTGATGCATTTATATTTTTTCTAAAAGCAAATCCATTAACTTAAGTTTATCTGTTAACTTTAGTTAAAAAACTTCGTGACAATTTTCGTAAAGGTTTAGGAATTTGATTTGATTTGTTATCAAACAGTCAAAAAATATTTCGTGTTAATTAAACAGAAACAACTTTTTTGCAGATTTAAATAAAATATGTGTTTCGGTAATTAATAAAAGTAAATTGTTTATTGAAAATATTATATGAGCATTAGAGATGTGCACTTTTGGATTTTTCAAATTTTTTGTATATAATATCATTGACTATGAGTAGACTATGAGAAAGTTTTGATTTCGTTGAAATTTGGGCGGTCGGGTGGTCTTAAGATGAACATGGACAAAATAAAGATCATGTTTAATGTCCATGTCACAACTGTGCCGGTAATTTATGGGAGCACTAAACTTGAAATTGTCGACGAGTATGTTTACCTGGGACAAATAGTCCGACTAGGTAAGTCCAACTTCGACAAGGAGGTCAATTACAATTACGTTCGGAAAATTACGACACATCTTCTCGTCAAGTATACCTCAAAACTCGAAAACGAGACTGTACAACCAGTGCGTGTTGCCAGTGATAACCTATGGAACTGAGACGTGGTCCTTCACTGCTGGCCGTATGAGGAAGCTCGAGTTTCAAGTTTCTCTGCGTAATAAACTTAGAAATGAGGATATCCGCAGTAGAACTAGATTGACTGATATAGCTCAACGGATTGGTAAGCTGAAGTGGCAATGGGCTGGCCATATAGCTCGAAGAACCGACTGAAGACCGAACGAAGAACTGTTGGGATAAAAAATGTTCTCGAATGTGACGACCTGGTAAGACATGCAGGAAATCGATGGATGCAGGTGGCTCAGGACCGTGCTTTGTATCATTCCTTGGGGGAGGTCTATGTTCAGCAGTGGACTTGTGAAGGGCTGTTATGATAATTAGGATCAGCTGTTCCCAGCGATTTCGCCCGCGTGTATTTTAGGTTTTTAATTTTTTTTTGCGTAGAACCCCAATTCTTTCCTGTTCTTACATAAAAGTAGCCTAAGTTACTCCTTATAACAACAGCTGCCTGCCAGTGAAAGTACCATCAAATCGGTTCAGCCATTTCGGAGATTATCTGGAACAAACAGACAGACATACAAATTTTTTTTGTTATAAGTACAGTATATACTTTCATATCCATTTAGTGAAAAGCTGTTATTTTGATATTACAAACAGACACTCTAATTTTATTTATTTGTGTAGATAAATTCGATACCTCCACCTCCAGTTTTACTGAGCAATTTAGTTTTGCCATAGAGAAACTGTTATTTTAAGAAGGTAATTTATTTAGAAAAGTCTAAAGCTCCAGCTATAGTTGTGTTAATGTATTATGAACGATCTTGAAATATATTTTACTACATTTCTCTGGAACGCAGTCTAACTCAAGAAGTTTTTCTATACCGCCGAACACATAATTAGTCATAGAATACATTATTATAGCAATGGTGGCTCAGAGGCTAAAGGTGCTAAATGTGCTCGGCAATGAAGAAAAACATTGTAAAGAAATCTGCATATCATAGTATTTAAAAAAATAATTTCGAGGACACGTGAAGTCCGTCAATAAGCATCAGGGCAGCACGGCGGACATTTCCTTGGGATAACACCCTCTCAGTTATGACAACATGCCTGTGACCAGCAATACAACGAATGCAAACGGCCTTAATTTTACTTCACTTTCTTACATAATTATTCAGTAATTAAGATAATGATTAAAATTTTAATATTACCAACGCTGATATAAATCTAAAGAGGGTTGCTTATAAGCAATAAAATTTATTTATAAATAATAATAATGTTAATAAAAAATACATGTTATTAAAGCAAATATCTTTATTATGTTAACCCCCAAAAACTTTTTCCAAAAAATTCCTTTTTATAGAAAAAAAAGATTCAAAGAACCCCATTAAACTGAACATTGAACACTTGTTGGTATTTGAACGTGTGATTCTTGATCAATTCACTATCAGCTCAATGATGGATGCGCGTATTTCCCATATTGTGAAGAATTTTACATTTTGTAGTATGCACAGGAATTGCAAGACTTAATTCCTACCTCGTCATGCATTTTTTTTGCAAATGCAAAAAAATATGGTTTACCATGTTAAGCTGTAATTTCTGCAGTATTTTTTATAATTTTCTTGGTAAATTCAAGTTACGTATTCAATCGTATTTGAGAACAAAGATTGAATGCCCTTCTGCTAGTAACTGGAATTCTAGTCCATGCCTATACATTTTGTTCCTTGATACATTCATATTCTCAAAGGGCAAATAGTTTCAGTCGCAACATGGTGTTACTACGTGTAACAAATGCGCATGTGAGATTTTCCAATCCTTATAAACAACTGTTTCTTCACTTGTAGAATATATAAGTAGTGTTATTGTGGATTTCAGACGGTACAGTATGGCATAGAGTAAAATAATTTTTATTCAAAATTGATTATGATTACACATATTAAATATGTGAAAATAGATATTAAATTAAAAAATAATATATAAAAAATTAAAAATTAAAAATTTTGTAAAACCGACCACAATATAAAGACCTTGATCAACAGGTACCACATGAGAAGCACCAGCTTTCAAATAAAAAAAGAATCATCGAATTCTGTACACCCAGAAAAAAGTTATGAGTTGCCACTCAAAAATAACATACAGTCGAATTGAGTACCTCCTCCTTTTTGAAGTCGGTAGAAAATAAGAAAGAAGGTTCCTGGAAAAAACCAGCAAGAAACCTAGCATGACTTTTTTGCGAAGAGACATTTTACAAACATCATGGCAGCGATAACATTATTCTCAAGGGTTAATATGGAATATGTATTCATTAATATATTAATATGGCATTCTGTGCAGTCTCTTTTCTTTTAAAATATATATTTATAATTATAAATTGGACGATACACAGACCTTGTATATTTTGTAAGACTTTGCATATACATTGCCGCATGAAAGAATTACTGGCTCTCTTCCTTTATAGTACTTTGTGACTAACTACTGATACTATGCTCATTAGTTACACCGTGTGACAAGCAAGGCTTTTGTATTAAACTAGTTTTAATGGATTTTATAGCGTTAAACTTAACTTTTTTATATTTTTATATTCCCTTTGAATTGAGTGCACTGTGTACCTGTGGTCACGGGTCTCGGATGGGCTCCTACAATACATTTGCGTTGCAAGGTTGCGTTATGGTTGAATATGGAGTAACAGGAAGCTGTACTTCGGTATCTGCTACTAGAATTCCTCGACGAGTAGAACTAGGTGTGCCGAGTTTGATCTCGTTTTGTTAGTTTTGATAAGAACTTACCTCCGTACGCGATAGAGTGACCTGAAAGTGTATTTCGGTGAATGCTACTGGAACTCTTTAACGAATATTTGCAGTAGCAGTCAGTAGCGGTAAAGTAAAAAAATTACTTTCAATAATAATTACTTGTAATCAATACTGAATAAAAATTATTCTTTTCTATTCTATTCTAATAGAATTATAATTTACATTTTTTTCACGATCTTATTAATTGCGCAATTTTGGATCTTCTAAACTGTTTTTTGAAAATTAGAAGTATAGTAACTAAGGTTTATAGTGAGAATTTGTGTGTAATTAAACTACCTTAAAAATTTACGTATATTCATGTTGTACGTAATTTTTTTAATGCGCTTAAGACATGCACAATTGGATTTACTAATAGTTTTTATAAGCATTTCTATATCTTACGATGTTTTCCATTATCAAGCATACAGTACAACAGTACTTAAAATTATTTTTTCTACTATAAGAAGCTAAACTAAAAAATATACTTTCATTAGCAATCTGTTTCACTCCATTATTTAATATTTTAGCGACCATTTTTCTCTCACATTTTACATATGCCATTTAGAAATAGTTTTGAAAAGCTAACATATGCCCGAGGTGTTTCGATCGCTAGTTTCAAATGTCCCGTGAAATGAAACACTAACGTTTCCACAAAAAATAAAGTTGTTATATCTTAGAAATATTTTTTGCTGTAAGGTTTTACAAGCATCGTTTTTTATTCCAATATCTGTATTTATACATTTCATTCTTCAGGAATACAAGTTATCTATGCAAGACCATTAGTTTACGTGAACGTAGTAGTAGAAGATAGCGCAGTTTTATAAGTATTTTATATTCCCGCAACACGCAATGTAATTGAGTTGTTTTATACATTTCACATGTAGTAAGGTAATGTTACAGTCTTTATAAGTCTCACTACTGCGACCAGGACTCTTATCATTTCTCGAGGAATATGGAACATCAGTAGTGCCGCTCCATGGTGTTCACATGCCTTCGACGAATATTTTTCATTATATCCATTATGCAACAACTATAATAACAGAGGCCAATGTGGAAAAATATTTCTTTTTGTGTGTGATACACTGCTACTATGCAGTTATAATTTATTTTTAAAATACGATTATATCCAAGTATAAATATGAATTTTTAATTTTCAAAAACCCCCTCCTCGTTTAAAACGAGCTAAACTCAAATATCATGTTTAATTTAAACGTACAGATTTATAATATACTCTTTGAAAAAATCAATCTCCTTCGGAAACAATTTGTTTCATAGACGACGAATTGTTTGATAGACTTAAAATTACATTTATGCCACTTTATTACACTACACTAAAGCCACTGAACGGTCGCCTAACTTTGAGAGAAAGAAAGAATTGGTTGACCTTTGATGGTTGTTACTATAGTAAATTTTACTTACAAGAACTATCGAAAAATGATTGTTAAGGAAGCGGCAAATAAAAGAAATAATTAAAAAAATAGTGTAGTGCAGGAAATTGAATAACTTCAAAAATTAACTGGATTTTTACCATGATAGTTTTAAAATAATTAAAGAATGTTCATATAACATGTTCCTGGGAATAAGCTGAGCCTACCTGCCTTTTGTTGGATTTTAATTCAAATGTAAAAAATCCCAGGTGACTCTACCGATAAACTTAAAAAGAACTCCCCAAGAATCGGATCGGAAAGTTTTATTTTCAAGTTATGATCTTTGGAGAATAATATTAACTGCCATAGACAGTTTCCCCGGACTTTTTTTTAACATATTGTTAATATAAATAGGTAGATACTTAACTAGGTATGCACCTATTTATATTTTATAAATAGTTTTGATAGGGAAATAAAAAACGGGGACACAGAGTACATAATAGCTGCTTTATTTTTAACACTAAGCTCTCGGTGACTTCATGGACAACATTCCGGTTAAGTTTTTGGGCTGCGTGACAGCGCATATTTGACACCATGTGACTTTTCATATTGCCTGAAATAAAAAATCTGCTGGGAGCAACAGAGTTTTCAACGCCGGAAGATGCGCCAGCAACGTTCAAATATGCTATATATTAGGTATCGGACACCTCATATATAGCCTCCTTGAAACTTTGTAATGATGCTAGAAAAGAGATTTTTAAAAGATTATATAATAACAATAAGACTTCAACTATAGGACTAGAACTAGAAATTTCTTAGCGTAAAACTTTCCGTGTGGCCCGCGTTCAACTACAGCGTAACTCTTCCACGAATTTCTTAAGAAGCAACTACTAAATATGTCAGAAAGGTTGCATAGCTTTCGAGAGGTGGTGATGGAACCATCTTGTTTACATCAGTTCTGGAATACTCCGACCGGCGACGGAAAACTACTTCTGATAATGCGATAGCCCATGATTCCGCCAAGCGTTGTGATCATGTCAAATCCTCCCTTTTTCATCCCTTTTCGATTTTAACGAGCTGATGAAGATATATGAATAACAAATAGTTTCTAGATCCGCATATGTAAGCTTTAACAACAAAGTCTCTAAAAAAAAAAAAGAAAATATGCAGGGACTATCTAACAAAAAGTGCAAAAATTTTATAAGGCAAAAATTGTTCAATAAGTGTTGTTATACTATTGAAGAGAACCGGTAATTACGTCTGGGAATGAGGTGATCGCTACCATGTTGTTTCTAATTGTTTTCACGTTAAATTGTACAAAATATTTAATTGTAGACATAGATGTTTTTTCCGAACAAGGGGTTAAAGCATATATTACTTAATAAGTATACTTATAATCTATTCTGTAATTATCCGTTATACTCGTAGTATATTGTATCCGTGCTGTTAGAGTAAAATAAAGTAAGTATATATATTTATAACCTATTTCACAACTGTTAAGTTAGTCAATAGTGGATATTAACAAAATCCTATTCACTGAACACGATTTTGTTGCGCATCTTCGACTATATCACCACTTGCTAATTAGTGGCATAGTATCTAGTCAAGCACTGGCTAAATATTTAAAAAAAATTATAAAATATCCAAACTGCATCCCATTGTCAATACGGCGATAAAGCTTATTCCTAAATTCAGGCCGGGAAAACCTATTTGCAACTGTTGATATTTAAAAGTCTCATTTTTATGATTGAGCGACCGCCGGAAACTACTTTGTATTAAATAAAATTAATTAGTTTGATGAAACACTAAAAGCCGCTTAATATTTCAGTACAAATTCTTAATTAATCCACATTTTAACGAGCACTTCATAATAATCATAAAACAGACCTAATTACCAGACTTATTCAGAGATACTTATTCTATATGTAGATTTTTTATTCTATGATTCATAAAACAGACAGACGAATGAAATTATAAGATAGCGGAATTATAATAAACTAATATCACTCAATTATTGTGATACTTACAATCTTGTATTCACAATAATCTATTGATTTCTCTTACTGCTTGAGTTGGACTTATAAGTAATAACATCTAATAGTAATGATTTCTTATATTTACGCGAACACTACACATTGAATAAAACTATTTTTACGGATTTTATCGCGTTTAATTTACTTATTTTATATTCCCGACGTTTCGGTTGCTTTCCAGCAACCGTGGTCACGGGGGACTGAGGTGATTGACGTCCCGCTGTCCAAGTTAACCCGGAGTACCTTCAGCTTTTTAATTATTAATTTTGGTCCGATCTACGCAGAATGAACTAACTGTGTCTTGAAGTCTTACAGTGGTATGCTTGGGTTTAGTTTTAATTTTATGAATTACAGGATCCCAAGCAGGTGGTAGTACCCAGCCTCCCTCTCTATTGAAATTAGGATGTTTTTTAATTTCAATAGCCTCACGTATCATCCTTGGCAGGAATCGATGTTCTTTCGCGAGGACTTGTGGTTTATCAAATCTAATGTAATGACGGGGGCCGTCTAGGATATGATCACAAACTGCAGACTTCCCGGAACGTTGGTGCTTCACGTCAGCTATGTGTTCTTTTACGCGGGTTTTTATTGATCGTTTTGTTTGCCCTATATATGAGAGACCACACTCACAATCAAGCTTGTATACTCCTGCATCTTGTAGAGGAATATTGCACTTGACGGATGGTAAGAACTGACTAATCTTCTTCGGCGGCTTGAAGAATGTTCTAATAGAAGCTCGCTTCAAGATGTAGCCAATCTTGTCTGTGACACCTCTGACATATGGTAGCACAGCAGGCACACGCTCGACTGTGGCCGGCTTCACTCGGTCACTGTGACGTAGGCGCGGAACCCGAAGCTTGTTGTCGTGCAGAACCTGCTTGACGTGCTGAAGCTCGGCGGCCAGGTGTTTGCTGTCACAGATCCCTCGTGCTCTCTGCAACAAAGATTTGCCCACGGTAGCTAACTGTGAAGGGTGATGGTGGGATTCACCGTTTAAGTATCGGTTTGTATGGGTCTTTTTTCTATACACAGTGTGACCTCCGGTGTTATTAGGATTTCGAATGACTAACACATCTAGGAAAGCTAAAGAATTATTTGCCTCTAACTCCATAGTAAATTGAATTTTAGAGTTTATGGAATTAAGATGTTCTAAAAATGCAGTTACTTTGTCTGATGGTAAAATTGTGAAAGTATCGTCTACGTACCGCTTGTAGAAACTTGGAGTTACTGGTGCAGTAAGCAGGGCTTTCTCCTCAAAGTCCTCCATGAAAATATCGGCGACAATGGGAGATACCGGTGAGCCCATCGCAACACCATCTACTTGCTTGTAAAACTGTTCCTTCCACAATAGGTAGCCAGATGTAAGGCAATGTCTGAGTAATACTGCATATTCTGCTGGCATGTTGTTTTCCTCTAGTTTCCTAGTTATAATTGAGATGCAGTCTTCAACAGGTAGGCATGTAAATAGAGACTGAACATCAAAACTGACCATAGTTTCATTGTCAGTAAGACATAGGTCTTTTATCTCACTGACAAAATGGTAAGAATCCTTAGTGTGTGCTCTTGTATGTCCTCTGAGTGGTGATAGTACTTTTGCTAAGTGTTGAGCCAATCTGTAAGTTGGCGAATCGATCTGACTCACTATTGGACGTAATGGAGCGTTCGGTTTGTGTATTTTTGGTAACCCATACAACTTCGGCGGTTCGGCACACGTAGGTATTATCGAATTTACGTCTAGATTCAGTTTCTCGGAGTATTTCTTTATTAGATCGCTAGTTGTTTTAAGCGTATTAGTTGTAGGATCTGTTTTGACCTTTACGTACGTACTTTCATCCGATAAAAGTTATTTTAAAATTGTAATCCGACGTATCCATTATAACCGTAGCATTACCTTTATCTGCGCGGAGAATCGTAAGATCTGGTCTGTTGCGTAAGTTTTTCAATGCAGTAAATTCATCTTTGGGAAGATTTAATTTTGGCGCTGAGCTTCGACGTAACAAGGACGAAATGTCTTGACGTATAGCCTCTAAATCTTCTTTACCAATATTATTTTTATACAGACAGTCCTCAACACTACAGATAATGTTTTCATACGGAATTTTTCGCGGTGTTATAGCGAAATTCATACCTTTGGCCAAAACTTTTATCGTCGCGTCGTCTAGAGATTGTTTTGACAGGTTATAGACCGCACGTTGTTTATTACTCGCATCTGTTGTCAATGATTGCGTTCCGTTATTACGTTGACATTGGCGTTGGACATTTGATTTGGTTGTTAGTTTTTGGTATTTATCTATATGTTTATTTTTGCATTCATTGTATTTAGTTGTTTCACGTTTGTCTAAAGTTTCCATGCAATTCTTATAATCAAATGTCGATAAAACTGTCTTTAGATCACTGGACGATTTGTCTATGGTTTTATTAATGAAACATAGATCGGTACGTTTTTGCTGAATCACCGTTATTAACAATTTTTTGCTTGCTTGATTTAAGATCTTAGCGCTTCCTCGAATGTCTTTTTTAGTAGATATCTTGACACACGTAGGAATGAGATTATGGTCTCTGCATCTCTTCAAGAAGTTTAAAGCTGTTATGTATCTTGCGCGCTTGGTTTTGAGATCTTCTAGTCGGCGTATTTTATTTGCTATTTCCAGTCCGTACTGGTTTACATAATGATTTCTTATATTTACGCGAACACTACACATTGAATAAAACTATTTTTACGGATTTTATCGCGTTTAATTTACTTATTTTATATTCCCGACGTTTCGGTTGCTTTCCAGCAACCGTGGTCACGGGGGACTGAGGTGATTGACGTCCCGCTGTCAAAGTTAACCCGGAGTACCTTCAGCTTTTTAATTATTAATTTTGGTCCGATCTACGCAGAATGAACTAACTGTGTCTTGAAGTCTTACAGTGGTATGCTTGGGTTTAGTTTTAATTTTATGAATTACAGGATCCCAAGCAGGTGGTAGTACCCAGCCTCCCTCTCTATTGAAATTAGGATGTTTTTTAATTTCAATAGCCTCACGTATCATCCTTGGCAGGAATCGATGTTCTTTCGCGAGGACTTGTGGTTTATCAAATCTAATGTAATGACGGGGGCCGTCTAGGATATGATCACAAACTGCAGACTTCCCGGAACGTTGGTGCTTCACGTCAGCTATGTGTTCTTTTACGCGGGTTTTTATTGATCGTTTTGTTTGCCCTATATATGAGAGACCACACTCACAATCAAGCTTGTATACTCCTGCATCTTGTAGAGGAATATTGCACTTGACGGATGGTAAGAACTGACTAATCTTCTTCGGCGGCTTGAAGAATGTTCTAATAGAAGCTCGCTTCAAGATGTAGCCAATCTTGTCTGTGACACCTCTGACATATGGTAGTACAGCAGGCACACGCTCGACTGTGGCCGGCTTCACTCGGTCACTGTGACGTAGGCGCGGAACCCGAAGCTTGTTGTCGTGCAGAACCTGCTTGACGTGCTGAAGCTCGGCGGCCAGGTGTTTGCTGTCACAGATCCCTCGTGCTCTCTGCAACAAAGATTTGCCCACGGTAGCTAACTGTGAAGGGTGATGGTGGGATTCACCGTTTAAGTATCGGTTTGTATGGGTCTTTTTTCTATACACAGTGTGACCTACGGTGTTATTAGGATTTCGAATGACTAACACATCTAGGAAAGCTAAAGAATTATTTGCCTCTAACTCCATAGTAAATTGAATTTTAGAGTTTATGGAATTAAGATGTTCTAAAAATGCAGTTACTTTGTCTGATGGTAAAATTGTGAAAGTATCGTCTACGTACCGCTTGTAGAAACTTGGAGTTACTGGTGCAGTAAGCAGGGCTTTCTCCTCAAAGTCCTCCATGAAAATATCGGCGACAATGGGAGATACCGGTGAGCCCATCGCAACACCATCTACTTGCTTGTAAAACTGTTCCTTCCACAATAGGTAGCCAGATGTAAGGCAATGTCTGAGTAATACTGCATATTCTGCTGGCATGTTGTTTTCCTCTAGTTTCCTAGTTATAATTGAGATGCAGTCTTCAACAGGTAGGCATGTAAATAGAGACTGAACATCAAAACTGACCATAGTTTCATTGTCAGTAAGACATAGGTCTTTTATCTCACTGACAAAATGGTATGAATCCTTAGTGTGTGCTCTTGTATGTCCTCTGAGTGGTGATAGTACTTTTGCTAAGTGTTGAGCCAATCTGTAAGTTGGCGAATCGATCTGACTCACTATTGGACGTAATGGAGCGTTCGGTTTGTGTATTTTTGGTAACCCATACAACTTCGGCGGTTTGGCACACGTAGGTATTATCGAATTTACGTCTAGATTCAGTTTCTCGGAGTATTTCTTTATTAGATCGCTAGTTGTTTTAAGCGTATTAGTTGTAGGATCTGTTTTGACCTTTACGTACGTACTTTCATCCGATAAAAGTTGTTGTATTTTAAAATTGTAATCCGACGTATCCATTATAACCGTAGCATTACCTTTATCTGCGCGGAGAATCGTAAGATCTGGTCTGTTGCGTAAGTTTTCTTACTGCACCAGTAACTCCAAGTTTCTACAAGCGGTACGTAGACGATACTTTCACAATTTTACCATCAGACAAAGTAACTGCATTTTTAGAACATCTTAATTCCATAAACTCTAAAATTCAATTTACTATGGAGTTAGAGGCAAATAATTCTTTAGCTTTCCTAGATGTGTTAGTCATTCGAAATCCTAATAACACCGTAGGTCACACTGTGTATAGAAAAAAGACCCATACAAACCGATACTTAAACGGTGAATCCCACCATCACCCTTCACAGTTAGCTACCGTGGGCAAATCTTTGTTGCAGAGAGCACGAGGGATCTGTGACAGCAAACACCTGGCCGCCGAGCTTCAGCACGTCAAGCAGGTTCTGCACGACAACAAGCTTCGGGTTCCGCGCCTACGTCACAGTGACCGAGTGAAGCCGGCCACAGTCGAGCGTGTGCCTGCTGTACTACCATATGTCAGAGGTGTCACAGACAAGATTGGCTACATCTTGAAGCGAGCTTCTATTAGAACATTCTTCAAGCCGCCGAAGAAGATTAGTCAGTTCTTACCATCCGTCAAGTGCAATATTCCTCTACAAGATGCAGGAGTATACAAGCTTGATTGTGAGTGTGGTCTCTCATATATAGGGCAAACAAAACGATCAATAAAAACCCGCGTAAAAGAACACATAGCTGACGTGAAGCACCAACGTTCCGGGAAGTCTGCAGTTTGTGATCATATCCTAGACGGCCCCCGTCATTACATTAGATTTGATAAACCACAAGTCCTCGCGAAAGAACATCGATTCCTGCCAAGGATGATACGTGAGGCTATTGAAATTAAAAAACATCCTAATTTCAATAGAGAGGGAGGCTGGGTACTACCACCTGCTTGGGATCCTGTAATTCATAAAATTAAAACTAAACCCAAGCATACCACTGTAAGACTTCAAGACACAGTTAGTTCATTCTGCGTAGATCGGACCAAAATTAATAATTAAAAAGCTGAAGGTACTCCGGGTTAACTTTGACAGCGGGACGTCAATCACCTCAGTCCCCCGTGACCACGGTTGCTGGAAAGCAACCGAAACGTCGGGAATATAAAATAAGTAAATTAAACGCGATAAAATCCGTAAAAATAGTTTTATTCAAAACATCTAATAGGTTTGACATAATATTATTTAGGTCGTTTAAGTATCTACTAGTTTTGGTTTATTTACCCTTAAATTGAACTCATTGTTAACATTGTTATCAAGATGAATAATTTAGAATGTTCGCCTGCGTTTTTATATTACATAATAATCAAACTATTTTTGCGGTAATTATGAGAGACCTCCGATATATAGCAGTATACACTGCTATATATCGGAGGTCTCTCATATATCCCGTTATTGCTGTGTGGTGGCGGTGCATGAGAATCCATCAACCCATTCCGTCCTTCGGGTGTCGTAAGACTATAGGAACCTACAACTCTATAAACCAAAATAACTCTACAAACTCTATAAACCTACAGCAAGCTTCTAATAAAAGATGCTGTAACCATCTTACGACAGTTTAGAAATATCCAGATGGTTGACGGGAAGCAGTTTCAAAGGTATGAGGCAACCCATGTTCAGTTGTGCATGCATGGCATCTACGGGTTGACGATGAAGACGAAGAGGAACTTAATCTATTGCTTATTTATTGTTGTTCTAAGTCAGTTTCATATTTTAAAACTCTACCCTTACAAATAATTACCTTTTTCGTTACATCTTATTATAGTCCCCTGCTGAACAAAGGCTTCCACCATAGATTGCCTAATAAGGGAGCTATCTGCCATAGTTGCCACGCTTGGCAAGTGGGTTGGCAGACGCTGCTTTTAATTTTTAGTTATTAGGAAGAAGGTTGTAAAATAATTATTTTTCTTTAAATAGTAATAAGCAAAACAATAGCCATTTCAGTTTACGTGTAAAGAACGTTGTTATCTTTTTTCTCAGAGTAATAGGATAATAATACTTTAGGGACACGGCGTAGTGGTTCGAAAAATCAGAACACAGTTTATGTCTGCCTAAATTAGGGTTGTAGCCACAGAGCGTATAAATAGTTGTAACATATTTTAAAAAAAATTATTAAACTAATATTTACCTTAATATATTACAGTATCCTAGCGCAAGACGAGTTTTGCTATTACTATAATGAAATTTGAAGAGTATATAAGACCTTAACTACTTTGTAATATTAATGTTTAATTTTATTATTCGCATATTTCTTATAAAATCGTAATGAGTTTTCCAATAAAATGTTATTACAGACGTAGCTATCCACATAATAACATAAAAGCACTCTTCATTTGTAATTCAAATGAAGAGTGCTTTTATGTTATTATGTGGATATTAATAGATTACTTATAGATAGACTTCCATAAACTACATTTGAAGGGAACTAATCTCAAAATGTCTGTATTTAGTCTGAAAAAATTTTCAACACTAATTCCCAGACAATATCAAAGACATTATCGCCATAAATAAGTTATTCGTCAACAAAATGTATTGTAGGAAAAAACGTATTTTCTCCATCGCATTTCTTCTATAGAAGACATTTTGATATATGGACAGCCTACTTAATGAGCTTTTTCTGGCCTAATTGTGCGAATTATTTCATATGTTATTTACGTCCATTCAAACTTTCTTATTAGATCTTTATTTACCAGACTAAGACCCGCCCCTGCTTCGCCTGAATAGAATTTATTAATGCGGCGTTATTTTCATTTAAGATAATCAAAAACTATGTATTCTATCAAGTTTTTCAGATAAAATATAGCCTAGGTCCCTCCTGTTATTGTTCTCTATCTGTTCGTAAAGTTACATCACAAGCGGTTCAGCCATTCCGAAGATTAGCCCGGGTAGACGGGCAAACAGGCAGACAGACAGAGTGATATTTTAAAAAAAATTTGTGATCTTTGTTTGTTATTTAAAGCCACAAACAGATAGAAAATTGTAAAGTTGTTTCTCACTGCCAACGTAAAGAGAGTCTGTGTTTATTTGTATTATATTAATAATTCCAAATTTGTATGATTCCTAAATCGGTCACTCTATTTTATAATGCTACTCGTACTAGCTAGCAGGCAGACGTTGTTCTGTCTTTTCCGACGACCCTTCCTATGAAAAAATCCTTAAATTTTCAATAAAATAATATTGAAGGTTACTCATCGGGATAAAAAGTATCCTATCTCTCAAGTTGGACAAAACTGCACAAAGTGTACAAAAATTTCATTGAAATCAGTTCAATAGTTTAGGAGTTCGTCGCGGACAAACAATGTGACACGTAATTTTTATATATGAAGATTGTTTTTATGACCGCTTTTCACATATTATGGTGAATATTATGGAGTCTAGAAGATTATTCCCGAGCCAGGTTTTAGTTGTTTTTAGGTTCTCTTTAGTTTTTTCTTTAGTTCTTCTTGTAACCAGGAGCAGACTCTTTTTGAAAAGTCCACAATATATTTTTGAAAATTGCATTAATGAGTGGATTCACTAAAAGACCCAATATAGTTTCTTTATAAACTTTAGCCGCAGTCATCATACCAAAATTAAGCTTAGAGATTCCTTGGTACACCTCCACCAAACCGTAATCGATATAAGATGATGATCACGATTAAATCTTCACAAGTTACGAGGTTTCTCTAGAGCCGTAAGTTGTCATTTTGCTTGTTGTAGTGCTCTTAAATTTTTTTTAATCTATAAGGACAGCATTTCTGCGTCTTCCAAGCGAATAAATAGCAAATTATTGGATCGATCCACTCTATTGGCGTCGTTTTTGGTCTTGTTTAATAATTCATGACAAGTCCTGGCGGAAAAAATTATATAACACGATATTTTTTAATTCCTTAACGTGTTTCATAGCCCATATAACGTAACAGCGCGGGGTATTTCTGATATCTTATATGTTGCGATATTTATGGCATCATTTTATGGTATAGGGTATAGTACAAACATTCAGATTATGTCTAGCTTTTGAAGCATCTTAATAATAACTGATTGCTCAATACCCACTTTGTACAAAGTAACCACACCCATTCTGCTTTATTTAATAACCTACTTCATAATAAAATTTAATTTAAGAAGTAAATGGCCAAAAAAAAATAAAAAAATCTATGTATAATTATTTTTTACTAATCTAAATAATTAACGAATTCGAAATTTGAATTAAAAAAATGCTTTTAAAATTATTGTTATGATATTTATGGCCTAAATAGACAAATAAATGGTTCTGGTACTTTTCACGCTGCTGCCATTCACTAGTTCGAATATTTTACGTCGGTTGTAAACGAGATCATAGTGTTTGTAAGATTTGTTTCTTGGTATTGAGAGATCTTTACAGTCTTTACACATTAGGAAATCAAAGCGATAAACGTTTAGTTTACATTATCGTGGATACATACATATATATATATATATATATATATATATATATATATATATATATATATATATATATATATATATATATATATATATCATCATCATTACAGCCCTTCACAAGTCCACTGCTGAACATAGGCCTCCCCCAAAGAATGCCACAAAGCACGGTCCTGAGCCACCTGCATCCATCGACTTCCTGCATATCTTACCAGGTCGTCACTCCATCTAGTGGGGGGACGCCCTACACTTCGCCTGCCGGTACGAGGCTGCCACTCGAGAACCTTTCTTCCCCATCGGTTGTCGGTTCTTCGAGCCATATGGCCGGCCCATTGCCACTTCAGCTTACTAATCCGTTGGGCTATGTCGGTCACTCTAGTTCTACTGCGGATATCCTCATTTCTGAGTTTATCACGCAGAGAAACTCCGAGCATAGCCCTCTCCATAGCTCGCTGAGCGACCTTGAGCTTCCTCATCCGGCCAGCAGTGAAGGACCACGTCTCAGTTCCGTATGTCATCACTGGCAACACGCACTGGGTGTACAGTCTCGTTTTCAAGTTTTGAGGTATACCTGACGAGAAGATGTGCCGTAATTTCCCGAACGCTGCCCAACCGAGTTGAATCCGTCGATTGACCTCTCGGTCGAAGTTGGACTTACCTAGTCGGACTATTTGTCCCAGGTAAACATACTCGTCAACAACTTCGAGCTTAGTGTTCCCAACAACTACCGGCATAGGTGTGACATGGACATTAAACATGATCTTTGTTTTGTCCATGTTCATCTTAAGACCTATCTCCATATATATGGTATGGTATTGTAGAATGTGTACCGTCCTACGAATAACATCTATGTTGTGAATTCGCAAAGTTAAAATTAATGTTTTGGTGTAAAAAGTGGACTATAACATTTTGATCGGTTATCAATGTGTAAAATAAACATCGAGTGAACTAAATTTGCAATAGACTAATCTGTAAACATTAATTATAGTCCAAAAATCAAAGTTATAAAGTGCAGCGTAATACGAATTTACCCACATTACGTTAGTTTTTACAAAGTGCAATCATCCGATCCGAACGCGTAAGCGTGTTCTAAACACGCATCACTTAAGACCTTCTTCTCGCGAACTCAACTAAACTCGCAAAACAAAGCAGCGTTCGGGGATTTTATTGCTGTGCGAATTAAACTGTGAATACTAACTATAACTCATTCCTTGTGGCCGTTACGGGTCATTTGTTGCCGTGCACTTTTTAAGTTATATTTTTGAGCATTAAAATAAAATAAAATGACTTCGTTAAACCTGGAATGGGGGTGTTGTACTGCAGGCAATGAAGATGACAATTATATAAAATGCTCAAAATGCAAAGCAGCTTATCACTATCTATGTCTCTCTGCGGGACAGAAAAAGCTTACGCCCACTAACGTCCCTAAGGATTGGTTGTGCCCTAAATGCAGAGAATCAACACCCAAGGGGTCCAAAAATGACAACACACCAATTCGTCAGCTGCAGAATGTCACCGTGCGCCCTTCAAAAAGGCCAGCTATGTCGTCTCCACCGTGTAAACAAGACTCCCTTGTAACGCGTGAAGGAATCCGCGAAATTATGGAAGAAGTTCTATTAAAGCATATGGAGGATTTTAAGATGCATTTTTGTTCTGAATTATCTAGAGTGAAAGAAGAAGTATCTAGCATAAATAAAGTTATGAATTATATGAGCGACCAAGTAGAGGATATTTTGTTAAAATATAATGAGTCATGGTGTGATCAAAACGCTGCAAAAACGCGAAGGTGAAATGCTATCGAGTATTAAAAATCTCACTGCTCGCATAAACCAGCTAGAACAAAATACTCGTAGCAAGAATATTGAAATACAATGCGTTCCGGAGAAAAAATCAGAGAACTTAATAGGCATCGTAAAGCAACTTAGCAACGTAGTGGGGCTTGACCTTCAAGACGAAAACATTATCCATGTTACAAGGACAGCCAAAGTCAATCCTGAGAGTAAACGGCCACGTTCCATAATAGTAGAACTAAGTAATACAAGGGTCCGGGACTCTTTTCTGTCTGCGGTCATAAAATTCAACAGGCTGAAGAGTAACAAGAGTGACAAGCTAAATAGTACTCACCTTGGCTATTCGGGCCCCACTTCAGCAATTTTCGTCATGGAACACTTATCCCCTGTTAACAAATCACTACATGCTGCAGCCAGGCAGATTGCTAAAGAAAAGGATTATAAATACGTGTGGGTGCGAGGCGGACGTATATTCATGCGTAAAAGTGACGTTTCAAGGTACATATACATTAAAGACGATAGTGTTCTTTCTAACTTAAAATAAAGCTTCATAAGCATGTTTCAGTGGACTTAGTACGCTTAATGGATAGTTTATCTGTCTACTATCATAATACCAGAGGTCTAAGGACCAAAACTCATATGTTTTATAGTAAATTATTACTAACAAATTATGATATCATTGTATTAAGCGAAACATGGTTGAATGAAAGTGTATTAAGCTCCGAACTATGTGATAACCGCTACGAAGTCTTTAGAAGGGATAGGCAATCATCTGGGTTCCATTTTCAAAAGGATGGAGGGGGAGTGCTTATTGCTGTTACTAAGAAATTTTCAGCAACTCGAATGATTAATTGGGAAAGTCAATGTGAAGATCTTTGGGTATTGGTAAAGGTACCATACTTAGATTCTTCAAAACACATAGCAATTTGTGCTCTTTATCTCCCTCCTCCAGTACAACAATTTATGCTAGAACAGTACATAGAAAACTGTAACTCTATTCTTGATAAATTTGAAGGTAAAATTTGTTTGATTGGTGATTTTAATTTGGG
The DNA here is from genome assembly GCA_963668995.1 of Parnassius mnemosyne. NCBI lineage: Eukaryota > Metazoa > Arthropoda > Insecta > Lepidoptera > Papilionidae > Parnassius > Parnassius mnemosyne. Next base: position 11,550,850 of record CAVLGL010000035.1, on the reverse strand, counting down.
CACTATTGATTGGAATGCAATAAACTCGGGTACAGTACATAACCAAACTTCAAAAATAAATACAACTCTAGTAGACTTTTGTTATACTTCAAATTTTATTCAATATAACTTAATACGTAACAGTAACCAAAGAATTCTCGATCTTGTATTAACTGATTTACCAGTATGTAATGTCACATTAGCTTTAAGTAATCTCGCCGTTGTTGATCCACAACATCCTCCATTATAAATTGAAATTGTGCTTAATACGAACCACGTACTTAGTAACAATATTAATAATAAGAAAAATAATTACTATAAAGCTAATTATGATGCTATAAATAACTGTCTTGCGGAAATAAACTGGGAGGAATTGTTTTCCAAATGCCTCACTATAGATGAAATTATGGATAAGTTCTACACCGTACTAAATAATATTATTAAGACTCATGTACCGTGTACTGAGTTTAAGCAGAACAAATATCCTCCGTGGGTTAATAAATCACTCCTACGACTGCTTCGAGAAAAGAACAAATTACATCGTAGGTATAAAATATATAACAATCCTTTAGATGAGGTAGAATTTAAATTACTTAGCAAACGTTGCGAAAAACTGGAACAAAACCTATATAATAATTATATTGAACTGACTGAAAAGACGCTCAACAAAAATCCCAAACACTTTTGGTCATTTATAAAATCGCGAAAAGAGGGAAGTAATTCTTATCCGAATATTATGACAGATGGGGTTATTTATGAATCCGACGGAACAGCTATATGCAACTTATTTCTTGAATCATTTTCGAAATCATTCGCTATAACAGACTCAGGAACTCAGAATGTAGCCAGTCCAACTTCTACTTATCTCAACTATATAGCACAAAATAGCTTCAGCCTTGGGACTATTTCGATATCTCGGAAGTCAATACTAAAAAAACTACAATCACTTGATACAAATAAAGGCGCAGGCCCAGATGAAATCCCACCTATTTTTATCAAAAACTGTGCTATAACACTGGCTGTACCTTTAAAATACATTTTTAATTACTCCTTATTGACAGGTGCCTTTCCAAGCGTTTGGAAGATAGCCAAAGTAGTTCCAATACATAAATCTGGCGACAAGAACTTAGTATCGAATTATCGACCAATCTCAATTTTGTCGACAATGGCAAAAGTTTTTGAATCTGTTGTTTGCCCCTGAATACAAAGCCATTTTCAGCAATACGTCAGCGTACATCAGCATGGTTTTTTAAAATCGAAATCCACTTGCACAAACTTAGTCACATTTGTCGAAGGAATTGCTGAAGTTCTAGATAAACAGGAGGAAGTAGACGTTGTGTACACAGACTTCAGCTAGGCCTTCGACAAAATACCCCACTTACCTCTTATAGACAAACTTGCTGCCTATGGCTTTACAGGAATTTTTTCCAACTGGATTAATTCATATCTAACGAATAGACGTTTCTTCGTTGTTGCTAAAGGCTATAAGTCTGAAGTTCACAAGATAACCTCAGGAATTCCTCAAGGATCCCATTTAGGGCCAATTCTTTTTAACGTATATATCAACGATATGCCCAATAGTTTCCTTTATTCAACGCCCTATCTATTCGCAGATGATTTGAAAATTGCCAGAACTATTAAGTCCCAAGCTGATGTTCTTATGTTACAACATGATTTAAATAGGTTATACAATTGGTGCTGTACAAATGGGATGGAATTAAATATAGATAAATGCTTTTTTATTAAATTTACACGCAAACATAGTAAAACTAAATCCAAATATTATATTGATGGTAAACCATTAAAAGAAGTTGATAGAATTAAGGACCTGGGAATAATTCTAGATAACAAATTAACTTTCGTACCACATATTGAAAGCATTGTTAGGCGCTCATCTAATATGCTGGGTTTTATTATTAGAAACAGTAAAGTGTTCAAAAACTTACAGACACGTATCACTTTGTACAAAGCACTAGTGCGCAGTCTTCTTGAATACTGCCCTGTTGTATGGAGGCCACACTATGCCACGCACATATTAAGAATAGAACGGGTCCAAAAACGCTTTTTATGGCATTTATCTCACATCTCCAAAGTTTCAAAGAAAAAGTTATCCTATCATGAAAACCTCAAACACTTTAAAATGTCCTCGTTGAATAAAAGAAGGACCCTTTTGGACCTAATATTCACTTATAAAATTTTTAATAATCAAATCGACTGCCCTCAGCTCCTAAACCTTTTTAATTTCAGGATCCCGCTCAGGGCTCCAAGGAAACCCGTTTCTCTATTTTATCCGCCATTCCGCAGGACTGTTTTAGGAAAACATTCACCAGTTCCTCGTCTGTGTAACGCATTAAATACGTGGTTTATTAATGATCCCAAGGATGTTTTCTCTCTTAAACTTAACCAGTTTCGTGTACATTTGTTAAAAAAAATCCCAGATTAATTATACCTATCTTATATCTGTAATAACTAGTTTAAAATTAACCTTATATCAATGTAAAAGGTACTTATGTCACATGTTAAAATAGCACGCTGTGTTTACCTGTAACTGATTGTGCATTTAGCTCATAATAGTTTATTACAATGTAACTAATTTAAGTTTCTGTAATGTAACAGTCGTTGGTAGACCAAATAAATAAATAAATAAATATATATATATATATATATATATATCAATACTCGATCTCTCAATACCAAGAAACAAATCTTACAAACACTATGACCTCGTTTACAACCGACGTAAAATATTCGAACTAGTTAAAGGCAGCAGCGTGAAAAGTGCCAGAACCAGTGGGGTTGATTTGCCTAAATCGTCACCTACATAGTGTGACGATTTAGGCAATTCCACCCCGTGAAGGGAAAAGCCCAAGTCTAGAAGTGGAATATTCCAAAAGATAGAGTAAATTGCCTCTTTGTTTATACATAGTGATGTAGCACTGTAATAATTTTTACACAGTTGCTACCGATTATTGGGAAAGCTTTAATGAATTGGCAGATATAAAACTCATGCCAATTTAATGTTACGTACATACATATTATGTACAAATTCCATTACCTTAGCATTGGTCTAGTGATCAAAAACGTGACTGCTGAACATGTTGCCCGTGGTTCGATTCCTGGGTCGGAAATAAAATTTGTCATTGAGTTTTCGTATTAAAAAATTGTCAGCAGCCAGTCAGAGTCAGTGTTTCACCGCCATACCTCGGAAAGCACGTAAAGCCGTTAGGCTTGAGCCTGATTTCTCTCCGGTTGTATCGGATTACTGTCTTATCGGGCTGTGGAAGGAAGTGAACAGAGATACATTATTTAATAAATAACTATACATCTATCTTACTTTTAAATAAAATTACATGTATTAAATATACTACTAGTATTTATATGAAACAAAGCATACCAAAACGAAGAGGGTTAAGAGTGGAAAAAGCAATGTTACGAGTAAGGAGACTTCAAAGGTTTTTCTGACACAGAAATATTTTCGATAGAAAATTGCTTGAGACCAGTCAGTTCCATGTCGCCAATGGAATAATCCATCGAGATTAAAAAGAGTTTTTTTTTTTAATTTTATGTAAATTTAAATAATATAGAAAAAATTATCTAAAAATTTATATACATGGTAGAGCCATGCTGCAGCTATGATTGAGTCGGTCGGTCGATGAGTTGGCTCAACCGGGGAGGACCACGCTCTCACAGTATACCAGCGTAAAATGGCAGCTTGACACTGCTGTGTTTCGTATGGTGAGTGTAGAGAACCGGAGACCCATTTTACTGGAAAAGAGGCATTCCATCTTAGTCCTCACAGGTGACGACGTATCTGCATTTTGATTCTTTATTGAGGATAAATTTAGATGTCTATGGGCCACAGCAACCACTTACCATCAGGCGGACTGTGTGCTTGTTCTTCACTCTATCCTATAAAAAAAGCTTGACTTAAAATTGCAAACAAAAATATCTTAATAGGTCAATAAAAGAAATAAGAAAGTAAAATTATTATCTTAAGTTTCAAAAGTCATTAATATCTAAGGCGCCGGCCTAAAACTTTAAATCTATAGACCTAGTTTTCAAACTACGATGTTTCTAGAGTACTGAGCAATGTATTTATTTGATTTAATGGTGTTGATGAAATGCTAAAATAATATTTCAAAGGCTCGAAGGACCAAAAAAAATTTAGGATTTGTCAACACTTTTAGTATTTAAAATGATAATTTGAGATAATATTCATAATAAATAATAAATAAAATGATAATAAACGATTCCATGGAGTAATAAGTGGATAGTAATTTTTATAAAGGTAAAGCATTTACAAATTTTGCCGCGTATACAAAATGCTCCACGTTATAAAGCTTATGTATTTTTACTAAATATAAAATAAGAAATCGTCGCATTAACATTTTTGTGCCATTAACATTAACATGTTTGACGTCAAAACACACTTACACACTACAGACTGCAGCTGTTTTATGGCTACAGTGCTATTGGGTTATCTCGACTGGGAAAGTAGCGTACTCTCAAAGAATAATTCCAGGTTTTTCTGGATCAATATGTTATGAACCAAGTGATTAATTAGGGCATTATTTATAATGCCCGGACAATATTAAAAATGACAAGTGTGGTAAACAAATTCATTTTGTTATCATTTAGAGAGGCTTATATTATAACTGTTTTGAGTTAACAACAAAAATTTACATAGATAATTCTCAATTAAATTAATGTCAATATTTGCCCATTATATTCTCCCCAGATATACGCACAAGATTTGTATACAAACAGGTAATCACCACTAATCAACTCACTACACTTATCAACACGCTCAACTTTGAAAAAATCTAGTAGACTGTAGACAAGCTAGGGAGGCTCTGCCTGTACTAAACAGTCGTTTAATGAGACTGAATAATCCGCAGATCAGGATAGTAACAAGTGCTATGATAGGTCACGGTATCTTTAACAAATATGTATTTACCATAGGTGTTACGGAGAGTCCCCTGTGCAGGCACGTATGGGTTGGGGAGGAAAAAACGGCGGCTCACGTGTTGCTGACCTGTCCGGAAGTCGCCATATACAGGGCTAAGCTCTCGGCACACCGGGATCACTCCCCCAAGTTTGCTTGCAACATCAAAGGACTGTTGAATTTCTTTGGGGAGATTTTATGACTCGAATAAATACATTATTCCTTCCCATACGCAAAATACGCGTATAAACGTGGAGTTGCGGAAAACAGCCCGTTTATTTAATTTAATTTAATTAAATAGCACGAAGACACGGCTTAGTTTTGGAAATCGGTTGGAAGTTCTTCAAGAAGTTCTGCTCCACGCCTCCGGTGTAACGCCACCATGAAGGAAGGAATTAAAGACCTTCTGAAGAACTTTAAGTACCGGTATTCCACCCGCTTTCAGAAGCTCCGCTAAAATTCCATCCTCGCCTGGGGTTATGCCGTTTTCATGATGCTGGAAAGCCATTCTAATCTCGTTCAGACTGACGTCCGGAATATCATCGGAATACTGTCAGATAAGACTTGCTCTTGGATCGTTACTCGCACTTACGTGTGGCTCCAACGATAATGTATAGGATGTGGGCATTTGAGCCCATAGAAACACTCAATCCCGCTCAGAATCTCAGGTGTCCTGGAAACGACGCTGTCACACTCCGTCTTCAGCTTCGACTGTGGGCTCTTTCTGGCAGACAGATCTCTAGCAAAGACTTTGGAGCCCTGGTTCCACTCAGTTGCCGTTGCAGTTCAGTTGCCTGTACGCTGTCAAATCTACTGAAGATTGCAGCTTCATTTCTTGTTTAACAGCCCCATAAGATTAAGAGTGTGGTCGGAGAGTGTTGTGTTCTTCTGTGGCGGGTCTTATAGGACTTAGCTCCAACCGCATGGGCAGTTTCCACGAGGTTGTCATTCATTTCGTCCACTGCATCGCAGTCTTCTAAGCACTGAAAACTGTTTTGTAATTTGAGCTGAAATGTTTTGGAACTTTGGATTAGAGCACGAGGGGGACGAACCGTTGACTTCATTAAACAAAACCTATACAACTTAACGTTTAGGTTCAGTGTGGCTCTTACCATTTGGTGATTGCTGCCGGTTTTCACCCTCGCGATCTCTGAGACATCACTGAACAATTGTCGTCTGGTCGTCATAATGAAGTCAGTCTCATTTTTTGTCGAACCGTCGGGGCTCGACCAGGTCCACTTCCTGTGGGGCCGCTTCTGGAAGAGAGTTCATCATAAAGAGTCCCTCTTTCTCCATGAAGTCGGCCAGCTGCTGGTCTCTTGGGTTCCGTTGCCCTATTCAAAATTTCCCCACCTTCAGCTCACCGTTCTCTTTTGTGCCTATTTTTGCATTGAAGTCTCCCATTAACACCGTATAGTGGATTTTGGAGGAATGCATGGCTCTAGACATATCCTCATACATTTCCTTCACCTCTTCATCGGGATGTGTCCATGTTGGTGCGTAACTCTGTATGATCTTCAGCGAATACCGTTTGGTGATTCTGGATATATGATACACAACCCTTACCGTCACACTTTCAATCTTTACAACGTCGTTAACGAGAGACTTGTGGACGATAAATCCCACACCTCCTTGGGACAAATGGTCGCCCTCCCGGTGATAGAACAAGTTGCTATATTCGAGGACTACTGTGTCCTCCCCCTCTCTTCGGACCTCGGATAATCCTTTAATATTCCAGCGCAACTTGTAATATTTTCTTCAAGCTTCAGGATCTTTTCGTTAGTTCTCAGGGTGCGTGCGTTATATGTTGCCTGGTCGAGTCGTCTTTGGTGACAACCGAACCTCCACGGGAGATTCTTCGCACCCCCTTCCCCGCTGTTACCATTGTCGCCACCGTAGCCAGGAATAATAGGGCCGCCGGGAACTGGGGTCGTCTCTTCGTAACCTTCATTATTGCCATAGTTGGCACGCTAGACGAGCGGGTTAACAACCGCAGCAGTAGACTTTTGATAGGATATAAATACATTTTTAATGATCTTTATATAAATAATTCTTATGAAAACAATGCTGGAAACGAGACATTTTAGACCTCAATGGTGACAACGCGTTTGCATTTTGATTTTTCATCTGGGATAGATGTAGATATCTATGGGCCACAGCATGCATTCTATAAAAATTCTAAGGAGGAGCCCTATATTCGCAAATATTCCGCTGGATCTGGGAAGCCTGACTTACGGGTGCACGTTTTTCTTGTCCCCATGGCCTCCTCCTAACGGACACAGGATTAGTTGCGAAGGTGGAAATGGATTCCGTGTGAAAAAGCGCACTCGCCTGAGGTAAATAGAAAAGAAGTTATCCACCCCGAGGATGGACTGCCATGGAGCTGTCGGCGCTGGTGTGGCCGCGGAAGTCAATGTGCGGTGAAGATGGAGCACCATTTGGTTTTAGTCGATGTAAGCCGGTATACGTAGGCATTTCACAATGTAAAAAAAGAAACAAAACCAATAAATATACGTGATAGAGCCATGCTTCAGTTATATTAGTAATATAGTTGTAGCACGAATGAGTCGGCTCGACCGGGGAAGGACCACGCTCTCACAGAATACCAGCGTAAAATAGCAGCTTAACGCTGCTGTGTTTCGTATGGTGAGTGTAGAGAACCGGAGACCCTTTTACTAGATAAGAGGCATTCCATCTTAGTCCTCACGGGTGACAACGCATCTGCATTTTGAGTCTTTATTGAGGATAGATGTAGATGTCTATGGCTCACAGTAACCACTTACCATCACGTGGACTGTGTGCTCGTTTGTCACCCGATCTTATAAAAAAAATAAGTCAAGCTTCACAGATACAAAATTCTATGATTCCATGATAAAAATTCTCATTTTTGTGTGTGCTTTTTATCTAGATGTGTGTAATAAATGTGTTAATCAAACTTTCAAATTGAGCTATAAGAGCTGTGTTCGACTTTTTTTATAGGATAAGGATGACAAACGAGCACACAGTCCAACTGATGGTAAGTGGTTGCTATGGCCCATAGACATCTACATCTATCCTCTGTTACAAATCAAAATGTAGATGCGTTGTCACCCGTGAGGACTAAGATGGAATACCTCATTTCCAGTAAAAAGTGCCTCCGGCCACCTGCACTCACCAAGCGAAACGCAATGGTAAGCCTCTACTCCACGCCGGTTTTCTGTGAGGTTCTGGTTTTGGACTCAAGCTTTTTAACTTTTGAATATAACCATAGTATAGCTAAGGCATTTATATATTTTATTCATGGATAAAGCGTGTTGTGTTAGTTTGTGTGTGTCGGGGGTAAGGGGTGTGGGTGTGTAAAGTCCCTAAATTAACACCTTAATTGTTGATCGCGATTAAGGCAGTGAAAATAACATCTTTACTAAACCTACTTGTCATTGTGACATTTAAAGATCGTCAACAAGCAATCGGGGCAGCGTTGTCGACAATTTCCTCGTCGAAAGCCATATGTATGTATGTTGACGAAGGTGGTGGAGATATGCAAAAATAAACGGTGGATTACAAATATGTGTCAACTGTACCACCGTCTTATCCTTTACTAATCGTCTTACCTATTAAGGTAGGACAGTTACTAAAGGATAAGATGACACCTATAGTGATTACTTAGCTATTAAGCCAAGTAATCACTATAGGTATGTCTAAACATCTTCAGTCCCCTCTGTCTTCCGGCCCTCGCACTTTATTCTTTTCGGTCGTCGATTTTTATTCCACTTTTACACATATAAAGGCATAATTATATGAAAGGAATAAATATATCTTATTACAGATTAAAATAAAAATAAAAAATTACTACAGTATTTTGTTTCTTTCCTACCTGTATTAATGGTGATAAAAAAACTACAATATTTTTTTTGAAAAGTAAGAAGTAAGTAAGCTATTAATAACGCTATTAACACCCTGGTTAACTACTTCAAGTACCTAAAAATGCAGTGTTATTAATGGTTCACGCCAGTCGAATGGCGGTATCGAACCTGAGACTGTAAGCTTGCGGTCCGCATCCTTAACCATTAAGCCACATTTGCTACACTAACAATTTAAAGATACATATTTGTTAATACCTAAAAAACATTATTTTTAAGCACTTAACTTTGCACTTTAAAAAGTGATTCGGTAACCGATATAGACTAAATAACATTTACAACTCTAATAACATAGCCAGTTAAAAGGGAAAACTTATACATTTTAAAATATTTTATTAAACATTAAAATTAATTCTTCATAAAGAGTAAGGCATTTTGCCACCAATTACGGACTACACCGTTGTGTATCTAACGATTTCTAATATTAACAATGCTGCACATGTATTAAAACTAATATTTCGCATTTTATTACTATATTATATCAGTTTCGCATTTTTTTTGTAGTTCCCGAAGTTTTGAGTTCTTTCTTTACAGAAAGGAAAAAATATGATCCAATTTAATTAAGAAAAAAAAATTTTGCTAAGATCAAGGACCAAACATCCGGAAAATCTGCAATCCGTAAACATATTCAAGATCGTCACATAATCGCATTAAAGCAGGTTTTAAAGAATGTAAATACTCGCAAAAAGACACCGGAGGTTATTTGTGAGGTCATTGAAAAAAAATTCTAGTGCAATCAAGATGGCTGGATACTACTAATTGCTTGCTTGCAATTTTATAATTAATAAAATTAAATCCAAACCCAAATCATATTTCTGCAAGACGTCCATGATAATGTAAGTTGATTCTTCTTAAGTTTGACCAAACATTAGTTTATATACCGCAGTACCCCGTGTAATGTACACTCTAGTACGGATGCAGCCAGCTTATCAAGAGGGACAGCACGGGGTCGCGCCGCAATTCAGCATCTTAGAACGCAGCCTACGGAGAACTCGGGAAGCTTGGACAAAAAGATGTAACTCATATTGTAATGTCGTTTAGTTAATAAATTGATGTTTTTTATTTTTAAAAGTTATTTATCCCTCTCGGGATCATAATTCCCGTGACCATGGGTGCTACAAAGTGCACAATACGCCGGCATTTTAAATATAAATTTATTTAAGCGCTCTTAAATCTTTTTAAATAAATATTTTTTTTTTTATTATGACTATATTTTAATTCGCAGGACGATTTTATTATTTCAACCTTAAGAAATTAATACAGAGCAAATTTTTTTTTATGTATCGTTTTGAGTTCAAAAAGTACTCCTTTATATTTAAAACAAAGAATAATTAAAAAATACAGAAAATAAAAAGCCTAATTCCGCTCACAAAATCCTCTTTTCATTGCAGTTTATTATAGACCAATTCGAGTATAGGAAGATATATTTATATGACCTATAAACGCTATATAAATTGAGAAGAAACGTCGAATGCAGGCAGCATCGAAAATACAGCGAAAGTCATTATGCATATAAATTTGAGAGTATATTGAATACCTTTCCTTATATTATCTTTTATGAACACTCTTCAGCTGGAGATGAATCTTTCGCGTTCTGGTCTTTTGTATTATATTAGTAGACTGTGAGTATTAGAGACAATGAGGCATTGGTCTAGTGGTCATCAGCGTGACTGCTAATCATAAGATCCCAGGTTGAGCCAAAATCTGTTATTTAGTTCTTCTTTATAAGCACCCCTGTGTCTCGGAAAGCATGTAAAGCCTAGCCAAGCCAAGCTATCTTTTCATCATCGGCGTCGTCGTACTTGTGTCGGATTGCCATCCAATCATACTAAGAGAGTGAGGAAATATAAAGTGCGCCTGTGCTTGCTTAATCTTAATTTTAATTGCTGATTTACCACGTGATTTATCCGACGGACTTTTCCTTGCCCTAAAACCCTCTCAGAAATAAGAGGAGGCCTGTGCCCAGCAGTGAGACACATAAGCTGCAACTTTACTAGACCGCCATATGAAAGTATTTCTTCCATAATTAGTAAAATGTAGGTGGTAATTAGAGTGATGCATTCGTTCAAAGTTTCATTGTAGGCGTTATCAGTGATATTTGTGATAGCGAATCAAAGTAGTCAACACAGCCAGAAAATATTTTTAATAAAAATACAATGTCAACAATCTCACGATGCCTAATCAGAGTAAGCAGATGATACTGCTTGCATAAGCATAGGTAGTCTTCGGATAAGTAGTTTGTAAGGGTACGATAGCAAAAGTACGTAAAAACGTAAGACAATACAAGATTTTATTCGTTTTAATGTTATTAAACTCCTTTGCAGTAAACATGTCAAGAGTCGTGGAAAATCTCTAAATCACGTACAAGAGATAGTTTTTGTAACTTCTGGCTTTTCAGGTAATAGCCGAAATGAAATGTTTCGCTTGCGTGAATATGTAATAAGGGTTTGGTTGCACAGTATTCCTCCAATCTTCATAGGTTTTGCTGCGCTAATTCAGCATCAGCCTGAGATGATATTAAGGAAAATATTTTCATATCATCAGCAAAACACAATAGGCGCGATGGTTTAAATCAGTTTTCAAAGTCGTTAACATATACAAGAAATGGAAACGGTCCCAGCAATGACCCCTGTGGTACTCCACTCATTATTGAACCCAATCCTGATATATAATTGTTAACAACTACAGCCTGCGAGCGATTGTCGATATAAGAGGAGAACAACCGAAGTAAGTCTCCACAGAAACTAACATACTGAAGCTTTTTTAAAAGCAGATTATATTCAATTTAGTCGAAAGCCTTACTTATAATCTGGACAAAAATTTCTACTACATACGTACAAATTTTGTGGTATTACGAAAACTTATATAACTGAATTTTTTATAGGATAGGGTGACAAACGTGCGCACAGGCCACCTGATGGGAAGTGGTTGCTATGACACATAGACATCTACAACTATCCTCAACAAAGAATCGAAATGCAGATGCTTTGTCAGCCGTGAGGACTAAGATGGAATGCCTCTTTTCCAGTAAAAAGTGTCTCCGGTTCTCTATACATACCATACGAAACACAGCAGTATTAAGCTGCTATTTACGCTGGTATTCTGTGAGAGCGTGGATCTTTCCAGGTCGAGCCAACCTATTCTTGCTACAACTATAGTACTAATATAGTTGTACGATGGCTCTACCACGTATAAAATACCTTTCGCACTTGCTGATGGCAGCTTCTAGTTTAGTCACCAAACGCTTGATGAATAAGGGGGTTTTGTCACCCAGTGGCATAAACGTAAATATGCAATAATAGGCATACACGTATTTAAAGCTTAAATGGGGTCTGTCAGACCCCATATCCATATTTCCTTAAGAAACAATATCATACCAACTTTATGTTTTACATTTTTGTTGTTTAACATGGCTGAAAATTTGTCGACCAATTTCTTTCGGGTCAAAATGACCATTAGAACAAAAAAGTGTAGTACAAAGACTGACAAAAATATTGCGTTTAGATGTTCCGTCTTCTGGTGATATTTTTTCCAATTCTTGACTTGACTGGTATTAATGCTAGCATATTATATACTCAATATCAAGGTAAGGAAATAGACCGAGGTATCTTTATAAATGGTATCGTGATAGACTTAGAAATGAAGATATCCGCAGTATAACCAGAGTAACCGACACGGATTAGTAAGCTGAAGTAGCAATGGGCCGCCCATGTAGCTCGAAAATCCGACATCTGATGGAGCAAAAAGTTTCTCGAGTGGCGGCCTCGTACCGGTAGACGAAGTGTAGGGCGTGTCTCCACTAGATGGAGTGACAACCTGGTAAGACATGCAGGAAGTCGATAGATGCAGGTGGCTCAGGACCGTGCTTTGTGCCATTCCTTGGCGGAGGCCTATGTTCAGCAGTGGACTTAAGACGTGCTGTAATAATGATAATGAATGATGATGATGAATGATGGTGATATCTTTATAAATAAGATTACTCGTTTCCTAGTTGTCCTAGGTATGCAAAGACGTTATATCTCAACCAAAACATTACCAAGAGAATTGAGAATCACCATAAACCGGGGTTTAGGTGGTTACGCACCCCCAAATGATACCCAAGCTGAGCACCAAGAAAAGCAAGGGAAGAGAAAATCTTGTAACCTATCCGCCAAGACTTCACAGAAAGACTGCATACAAATATGTAACATGAAACATGCAATATGTCTGTAATTCTCAAACCCCTGTATAAGGTATGTCAATAATTATAGAGTAATTGATCTTCTGTCAGTTTTTTTTTTGTTTGCAGTTCAGAATGAACATTTATGTTTTTTAGTTGAAAATTTATTAGATTTTAAGAAAAAATATAATTGCGTTGATTTATTAAGAAATAAATTTTTAATTGAATTTTAAATCAAATCAAAATCAAAGTCAATTAAGGCTGAAAAGTGCCCTTTCTTGATCTTTTTGTAATAATTACAAAATACAAATAATTATTATTTGTATTTTGTAATAAATGTTTCTCATATTTACTTAAACTTTCGTTATCTATAATTCAAGCAGCCAATATAAATTCTTCTTTATTTATTTATTTATTTGCAAAGAAATTTATTACATAAATAAGTGTCCACAGTTAAAGGTTAAAGATTCCATTGTAATATATTATAGAACAGGGATACGTTTCGAATCTGTACAAAATATATATATTTTACAAAAATATCTGTATTATATCTACAGGTATCGAATATGTAGTGACTTTGTTAATCCAAATGAAATTTGAAATGTAAATATTCTGATATACACATCGTTTAACTTTATACATGGTAGCTCAGCAGCTTAACGCTTGCAATATATTTGATAATGCGCGTGCAATCCCAGTTCGATACCCGCCACGACATGCAATGTCTTATGTTGATTTACCATGTGCTTGGTGGTGAACGTAACCAAAAGTGAAGAGACCCGCACGACTAAAACGTTAAACTATGAAGATATCTGAAATCAACGAACACGCACTTGAGTCGGGCAAACTGCTTTATCACCTTTTCAGAAACGAGAGGAGGAAAATTTGAACAACGTTAAATTGTATTTATATCAAGTATATTTTTTTTGCTTTGGAAAAACCAAGTTACGACATAATCTCATTGGCCCCGAAGGGTGGCATATATGGTCTGTATTTTTCCATGGAGAAAAAGTTCCTGAGTTAATATGAGCACGTCGTTAAAATACCGATGGGTCTACTGTGCCAAGGAGCCATAGCCATATTCAATAACAATTGAATATTATTCTTGCCAGTAACTCTACTTCTCGAAAACCAGAATTTCTTAATAACAAAACGGTTTCAATTTTCTCAAGGATTTGCCGTGTAGTACCGAAGTAAGACTATGACCTACCCCATTACGATCCCGTGAGTGTCTTAGGACAGACAGTTAGAGGCGACAGATGGAAACTGAAACTAGAGATGGGCAGCAGCATATTCTTGATAACAACTTTATTACTATAAAACTATGGTTGTCAATTTACAAAGCGAAATCCATGTAGAAAATCTATGCGTATGAATCCTCAAGGATACAAAGTATATTGTAATGATATTGAGTGTCATTAAAATTATTTTTGTCATAAACACCATTCGATTAAATATAAAGAAGCGTTCTAATAACAAGGATATGGTTATTCCGTACATATATAAAAGATATCCCACGATAACGAACTGAACATTTGAGAAGCTATAATTCATTATTAAATTTTAAACGAAATAACTTAGTCACAATTGGTCGTAAACTTTTTAAGTATTTAAATTCAATTTATTAAGTTTTAAATTAATTTGTTCATTACAAAGTTTTGGGTCTCCGTTAAATTTCTATTTATCAGAATTAAGAAGCTGAAATATATAATTAAGCATATATTTTCCGAAAAAAGTTAGTTTCCTGTTTTCTTTTCTTTTCTTACAGAGTGCAAAAGCTTAAAGCCTTAATATACAAAAAAAAATTCAATTTGCATTTGATTGTATTTGCATCATCTATCTTCATAAAAAAACATAGATTGACTGGGCAATCGCACTAAACAATCTAATTTAATATGTATTACTTGCGAGATATATTGTGTTTTAATGCGATGGCTAAGTCAATCTATTTATTTAAAACATAAAAGATTTTTAATATTGATATGGTCACTATAAGATGTTGTTAGGTTAGCTAATTACGTAATAACTTGAGACAGAAGGATCCTTACGTAGGGACTGAATGAATTAACCAACTTGGTATTACATGGATCTCACAACTTTTTACGGTAGAAGAACTGAGTTGCGAGACTTGGTTTTTTTACAAGTTATGTTTTTGATGGCATTTATATTAACGAAAATAACCGCGCAGTGGCGGTATGAGGATATCCACTACCCTATATCATCCCGTGGGTGTCGTAAGAGGCGACAGAGGGAAGCAAATCAGGAGAAGGGCAGTAGCGTCTTCCTAATAATGACTATAAAAAACTGCGTTTGCCAACCTGCTTGCCAAGAACAGAATATAATCATTTTTATTCAATAGCGATTGCATGTAATTCTTATTGAAAGTAATTTTTCTTACTTTTACCATGTGTTCAACAGTGGACTTTAATAGGCTATATGTATAATTGTAAATGTAATCTTACAACTTACAACTTTATATGGTACATTCTGACAGCATCGAGAGGGTGCAGAGTAGTTTCTTTCGCAGTGTTTGTGGCAGATATGATCACTTGCGTCGTCTACCATCATACGACTCTCGACTGACGTTTTTTAATGTCCTACGATTATCTTTGCCGAAGAAGTTTTTTTGCAAAAGATTTTACATTTTCATATAGATTGCCCAGAGTTACTAAGGCTAATTAACTTCAATTCCGGTATATGAGAACGTGTTCAAATAATATTTAGGTTAGACGCACACAAGAATAACACTTCCTTTTTCAACCCTGTTGTCAAACTGTGCCGTGATAACGACGAAATTAAACGTAGTAACGTACATCTAGATATATTTGATAGTAGCATTGTTAGATTTTAAAGAAATTTCCGTGTTCCTCTTAATTTTTATTTGTATTTTTTTTATCTTGTTTATTTTTCTTATTCTACTGAAGTTATATATATATTTTTTTAAAACGTTACCCCCGCACTAGGATTTTCTCCTGTATCGTGGAGGCAGTTTACAAACATAAATTGCACAAGGACAAACATCCAGATCCGCAACAATTATTTGTAGACCATACAAATACTTGTTCCGTGCGGGATTCGAACCCGCGGCCCCCAGCGCAACAACTGATTGCTAAGCCACTGCGCCACGGAGCCGTCAAGTTATATTGTTATGTTGTGTACACTTTTTTGGATTCTAGTTTATATCAACACAATCATACTTTTAATTTTAGAACTGTATATAACTACTGTCTGTTTGTGTACCTTATTCAATAAAATAAAATAAAAAAATCAAAATTAAAAAATATTATTTAATTGCCGGGAAAAAATCTTTGACGTTTGAGTTCTCATTGCTTTAAGCGATAGTTATAATGTAATATTTTTGGACAATATGATAGGCATTTTATTGAATTAGATTCTTCGTCGGCTTACTTTTTGTCCTCCGAATATCTTACGCTTATGAGAAGGCCAAAAATCCTTGCCTAAACATACAAACCAAAACATACAATCGAATTGACACCCACCTTCTTTTGAAGTCGGGTAAAAATAAACATAGCTGGTCGTATCTTTACCTGGTGAAAGGAAAAATGAGGGACGTATTGCTGTCGTTCATACGCTTCTTAACACCATTCACACAACAAATCAAAGACATCAGTGCTTATTTGGTATGAAAAGAGTTCAAAGAAATTTTTAATAAAAATATATAATTGAGATTTATAGCTGTGGAGTTTCGTATAATCCGACACGAGAGATTCTCAATAAGACTCCGCTTCTATTCGCTTTATTAAATCACAATCTCAGTTAAATTGTTTCTTTTAAATCTGACGCTTCTTTACGAGTTCGTTCATAAAAACGTTTCATTAGTAACAGTATTCTCAAAGGTTTCATTTATTATCCCAATTGCTGTAATATAAAATGAAAAATTTAATTACTGAAAAATGTGTTAAACACAATGATTTCTTATTAATTTTACGCCAATATTTCTGAATAAATAGCGGCGTTGTAAGAATATCCACTATCCCATATCATCCTCGTAAGAGGCTACAAAGGGAAACAAACCAGAAGATGGGCAGGAGCTTCCGTCTAATTCATAACAGATTGCAAAAGTTCACTGCTGAACATAGGCCTCCCCCAAAATTGCCTCATATGGAAGATTTTGCAATAGTTTCCACGCTTAGCAGGTGGGTTGGCAACTGCAGTTTTTTATAATTCCAAGTTGTTATCAGGAAGATGCTGCCATCCATCTCCTGTTTCAGTATCCCTACTCTGTCACCTCCTACGATACCATCAATCATCATCATCATTACAGCCCTTCACAATTCCACTGCTGAACATAGGCCTCCCCCAAGGAATGCCACAAAGCACGGTCATGAGACACCTGCATCCATCGTCTTCCTGCATATCTTACCAGGTCATCACTCCATCTAGTGGGGGGACGCCCCTACACTTCGCGTGCCATTACGAGGCTGCCAGTCGAGAACCTTTTTCCCCATTGGTTGTCGGACAGTCTGGATTCGGAAGTAGATGGCAAAATTCTATTTTCCAAAGAATTTTCTCAACCATTGGCTTCAGAGGATGAATTCAGGTCAATATAATAAACAAAAAATTTTTAGACAAAACGTCGGCGATTCAAAGTAGTATGCACATCCATTAGGATAGCTAATATCTTTAGCCCGACAATACCCCGTTGAAAATATCAACTCCCTGGAGTTAATGGGCCTGCCGTCCCATAGGCTGGAGCTTAAAGTTGGCGATCCATTTCGAAACCTTAATGCACCCAGACTGTACCACGGCACCGGGATATGTATTACAGAGCTTGGCAATAATATTATAAAAGCCACCAATATTACAGGAGCTGCTAATGGAGAGAGACCTTTAATTCCCTGCATACCCATTATTCCGAATAATTTGCCATTTCAATTTAAGAGGTTGCCATTTTTCTTAAAATTGACTTTGATAATGACAATTGAAAAATCTCAGGCCAAACCTTAAAAGTGGCAGGCATTCATTTGAGCACTCCATGCTTCTCACACGGTCAATTATATGTTGATCGTTCACGTGTTAAAAGATAAAAGTCACAGCCTTTATACGTCCTGTTACTGGGACAGGCCCCGTCTCATTTCTGAGAGGTTTTAAGGCCAATGAAATGTCCACGGCGCTGCTCTCAAGCGTATTGGCGAACTTCAAATGTCCTCGAAATATTATTTCTCAGATTTTCAGGTTTTATCAGAATGTTTTCCTTCACTGCTAAGCACTTGGTAAATCTGTACTTAAAATTGCAATTAACAATTTAATTGGTGCCGGCGGGATTGAATCTGTACTGTGAAATTTACAGTAAGCGCGTAACTTCTGTGGTAAGCTACTTTTTATTGTAATCAGCTCTATCTAGATGATAAGATCACTAATACAATATCTTTATTTGATTATTTAGGGAGGGCCCTATGTTTAACATTGTACTTCTACAAGTTTTAATGGATGGATGGTTAATGGATTTGAGTATTTGGAACAGTCTAAATAAGAAGACGATATATTCATAATTTTATAACAATACATTAAATAACATTAAACTATTTATACGTGGTAGAGCCATGCTGCAGCTATATTAGTAGTATAGCAGTTGTAGCACGAATGGGTTGGCTCTACCGGGGAAGGACCACGCTCGCACAGAACACCAGCGTAAAATAGCAGCTTAACGCTGCTGTGTTTCGCATGGTGAGTGTAGAGAACCGGAGACCCTTTTTACTGGAAATGAGGCGTTCCATCTTAGTCCTCAAGGGTGACAACGCATCTGCATTTTGATTTGTAATAGAGGATAGATGTAGATGTCTATGGGCCGCAGCAACCACTTACCATCAGGTGGACTATGTGCTCGTTTGTCACCCTTATTCTATATAAAAAAATTAATCGTTGTTTTATTACTGGTACCGCTGCCTCGAGAAAAAAAGCTATTTAATTACTTAGCAGATATTTTGAAGTAAAAACAATCGATTATTTACCTTTTTAGGTTGCTTTGTAGTACGACGTGAAGGTATAAAAACGTTACACCGCAATTGTGTACTGATTTAGTATTAAAACGGGGAGAATTTTAGAACAAAAAATTACGTCCAACCTCGAAGACATCTCTGTGACGTGAATACTGGCCGGGGCTGGCGCAACAAGTCTCGTATGTAATTATTCTACTCTTTGAGCGCCAGCGGTTCAACTGTTTGATTTTATTTGGTTTTTTCAAAGGATGAAAAAAAAAAAACAAAATTATAAAATATGTTCTCAACCTGAACTTTTCATTATGTTATTATGGAATGCGTTATGTTTCATTATAGAATCTCTTTAGGGTGTTAATGGTTTCTTTTTCTTTTAAAAACATTACCTACAAACTAGGTAATGTTCTCCCGTATCCTGGAGGCAGTACAGATTCATAAATTTCACACGGAGAAACATTCAGAACCGGAACAATTATTTGTGGGCTGTACAAATACTTGTTCCATGCGGAGTTCAAACCCTCGGCTCTCATCTACGCAACACATTGCTAAGTCACTGTGCCACAGAGCCGTCAAAGAAGTGTAATAATAATGTTATTTTTTGACCGGTTGTTCAATTTTAATATAATAGTTTCGCTTTTGCGCAAAATTACATTTCATTAGATTTCAAGAGTTTAAAAAACACTTCAACTTCGCCTTAACTTTGGCTTTATATTCACAATAATAATGTTCTACGATACAACACATTATATTTATTGTATATTAAGCTGAATATCTGAACAACCAAAGAAGCAAGAGCAACCATTAAATCAGAGTCGTCGTAACTTCCAAGCCCCGGGAGACTCCATTAATAATAGAGTAATTGTAATTGATGTTTGTAGAACTGAACCACTATAAATTTAGCTAAGAGAAATTTGACATACCTTAAATTACTAATTGTACCTTTTATTATATGAGCATAAAAGTTGCTATTTATGGACTACAGATGAACCACATTCTAGATTGAAATAGGGAACCAAGATAATAAATTAAAATTGCCGCAATAATGTCTCCATAAACTAGAAATTTTGTTTGCATAGCGGCAATTACATTATCTATCGTACTCCGTTCCTAAAAAACTATATATGTGTCATGCGATATCGTTATATCATTATCTTTAGTAATAAAAGTTAAAGTAAAGTTATAGCCTATGTACTCGTATGTCCCACTTCTGAGCACAGTGTGTCCCCCGAGCTGCCTCATTGCGTGTTGGCGGACTCAACATGTATGTACTGTTATTTATTCTGTGCTAGAGCTTAAAACCGCAGCTAAATTTTACAGGCATAAATATTCCCAAGGACTATTTAGAATATTTCATACTGCATTGAATACGTTGGAGCCACACTGCAGTATATTGGATTCAGCACAAAAGGATCGGCTAGACCGGGGTAAGATCACGCACGGAATGTGCATTATGCACTTACTATAGTGATACTGTGCTTTGTGTGTTGGCTGACGATAAACGGAACTCTTTTTCACTGATACTACGAGGCAACAGTAGTCCTCAGGGGTGACAATGCATCTGTAGTTTAGCATTGAAATAATGGAATTTACTATAAATGGATCCATTACTAGACTTCTTCGCACCTTTGACGCTGCGTCCCGTCGCCAGTCTGAAAAATTTACGTATGGTGTAAAAAGGATTTTACAATACGTACCGAAAACTACAAGATCTTTTGGTATATTTTTGCAAGTCGCCTCTTGCAACACACACATCGCACACTACCACCTCATCTGGTCTGACGCCTTGGTATTACTTCTAATGCCATAACTACACAACTACAGCCACCATATTACAATTAAAACTATAACATTCCATACGATAAAAATCCTACTTGTAAAATGTTGGGACTAAACGCGGCCAACATTTTTAATCCAAGCACGTAAATAACATTGCGATTTACCAGGAAACACGTCGTGCTGAAAATAGGACTGCTTTTACAATATATTACGGTACGGCCAAGGCCAAGGATATTTTACTTATAGGTTTTCTTTATTCCCTTTAGTAAGTAAAATTTTATCGTAATCGACAAAAAAGTTTCTTCTAATTTGTGAAGACCATGGCATCTTCTATATAAATAAAATGATGGAGAGAGAAAAATCCAGTAGGATAGATTTCAATTAGGTTTTTTTAAGTTTTACTTCTTAGACACTTGGCCCTTATTAAAAAGAAATATTGCGATATCTTCATTTATTATAAAGTTTTTAAAGCTTAGAAGAAGTTAAGAAACAACGATTTTTATAAACACTACGTGTTCAGTGATGTGTGTATTCTTGCCGCGGAGCAGTGGGACAAACAATGTGTATATATATACTGGCAGAGTATGCTTTTAGCATTAAGTCCTACTAGGTTGCTAATCAAATAATAAATCTGTAAATATGGCGTCGTTTACTAGGTACCAAATTATCTATATTTACCTATAAATAATAATAGTACAGTATAGAATCGTCGTATATACATACAGTATATAATAGAAAAGTCGACAAGTAGACCTTCCCAATACTAGTGATTGCCTACTAATGCAAGATTAGCATACGCTGAGTATTAGTTTAACACTTGGTCGATAAAAGAAAGAGATTGAAATATTATAGTTGCATATTAACCTTTCTCACATTGAACAATAATCTTCCCTCGGTGTATTCTAGTACCAACAAATATCATAGGATTGAATTTGTTTTCTCACAACATCCAACCTGCAACGTGTTTGTAGTGCCTTTTTAAAAGTTAGTTGTAGCTGTCCATCGGATGCGTCGTCAATTATTCGCCAATAATAAGTCTCGTTTGCCCTGTCGTCTATAAAAAAATTAGCTTAGCTCTTTGTCATATTTGTGTGTTTAAAAAAAAGTTACTATGATGAATGTATTTATACTCGTTCATAAATAATGATATCAATTCAATGAGCGTTAAACGTAAATTAAACACTGTACCTTTTGCAGTAAAAAAGTAATTTTGTTACGAAATTATATTAGAATATCTGGGGGCACGGCAGTGCCCCCGCCAAGTCGAGCAAAAAAGTGGCACGGCCTTACCATCCTTTTCTCGAAGCAGTTCGGGCCATATTCGAAACCCTATAACTTCATTGTGGATAAAACTACAAGCCTGAATTTTCAATAACCAAGTAGGCATTGTATAAACTTCAAAATGAACCAGTAGTTTAAGAATTAGAACTAGTCAAAGTTTCTTAATTTTGTCACTCACCGACTGACCGATCATCAAAACTCTAAGGCACTTCTAGCAGACATAGAAGCTTCAAACTTAGAATACAATTATTGTTTAGTATATAAATCAAGGAAAAATTTAAATATTTTGCGATTTCGGTCAAATTTTCGATATACACCAACAGCATAAATAACATTGTAATCCCATACAAATATATAGGATTACAAAGTTAAATTTGCAGTGAATGAATCAGTGTCTGTATATGTATAATATAATGGAATAATAGATGTAGATAGGTACCTAGATATAATAATGTTCAAAGGTAACTTGTAAAATGGTCAACGGAATGAATATGTATAATAAAATGGAATAATAGGTGTAAATAGGTACCGAGATATAATTTTCTACAAAAAGAAATGAGATGCCATCAAAAACATAACTTATAAAAAAAAACAATTCTCGCAACTCAGTTCTTCTACCGTAAAAAGTTATGAGATTCATGTAAAACCAAGTCGGTTAATTTATTTAGTCCCTATTTAAGGGTCCTTCTGTCTTAAGTTAATACGTAATTAGCTTTTTTTTACGGGGGGAAAACCTCATGGACTACCTCCGCCTGGGGAAAGGCGGAGGGGCGTGCCGGACTCTTACCGGCTAAAACCACCCCGGTGTCTCCTCACACGTGCGCTTGGGGCCGCGGGAATCCAAATTATTCCGTAGTCCCACACTAGTGCTGGCCCGGTCTGTCCAGGCCTCGTCTCCTGCACGGGGTAGTGAGGTGTTAAACTACCCCGTGTATCGCCTCAGGGGCGCGCGCCGACACCCGCGCGCGCCTCCGCCTCGGGTCCATCGAGTAGGGGTGGCGGGGGCTTCCCCAAGTCCCTCGCCACTGGACCCATTTATGGGGGCCGGAAAAGGGCGTTGTCCGCCCTTCTCCTGCACCCGGTGCGCCTTCTGCGGCCAGGGAAGGGAGTCGAGAAATCCCTTTCCCGTTCCGCAGTTTCCTTCTGCGACATCACGTCCTCGCAGAAGGACACTACCGCATCCCACGACTCTGCGCTACCGACCATCTTCCGCACTAAGGCGGGCAGCGACAGATCGCCTCCTACTTTATTTGTGAGGACACGGCGCTGCTCCTCCCAAGCTACACACTCTACGAGCGTGTGTTGCGCCGTGTCCTCCCCGCAATGGACGCAGAGGTGGCACCGAGCCTCCGGCTCCCTGTCTATGCGGCGCAGGTACTTGCCGAAGCAGCCATGCCCCGACAGCACTTGCGTCACCCTAAACGACAGGGAGCCGTGCCTTCTCCTGAGCCAGTCGTCGAGTACTGGCCGGATCGCCTCGACGGTAGCGAGGCCGGCGGTAGGGCGCAGAAGCCTTTGCCGCCATTCCGCCACCAAGACCTGACGGAGCTCCTCTCGGCGCAGCGCGATCTGCCGCTGCACTGGTCTCGAGCCCCGTGCCTGCTCTTCCTCGCGCCATCGATATAATGACGCGAGTACTTTCGCCTCTAGGTCCCAGGGCCATAACGCAAGCCTCCTCGTAGGAAATCGTGCGATACCCGCGGACGACTCTGACGGCCACGGTTTACGCAGAATGGCGAGAGTGCTGGCCGTCATGTCCATCGCCCACACAGGGGCCCCATAAAGGGCCATGGACCGCACGATTCCCAAGTACAACCGCCTACAGGCGGCGCTCGGGCCTCCCAAGTTGGGAACCCGGCGGCGGCGCGCGTCGAGGGCCATGGAACACCATGGCCTCCGACTTCCTTAGGGCCACCTCCAGGCCCAGGCGCCGGATGCGGTTCACCACTTGTGACACCGCAGCCGTGGCAACCAACGCTGCTTCCCTGTGTGAACTCCCCCGGGCAGTGGCGAGCGTGTCGTCCGCATAACACGTCAAGTCGGCGCCCGACGGGAGTTCACCTCTCAGCACCCAGTCGTAGCCGATGTTCCACGGGAGCGGTCCCAAGACCGATCCCTGCGGAACACCGCACGACATGACGCGCCGACCAGCGCCGTCACGTCCCCAATAACGCATCTCTCCTCAAGGTAAGCCCTTATTGTGCGGCGGAGGTAGGGAGGCACGCGATGGTAATTCAGCGCCTGCCGAATACAACTCCAGGGTAGGGTGTTGAAGGCGTTGGAGATGTCTAAGGACACCGCCAGCACCAACCCACACCAGGATACTGTCTCCTCCGCCAGGGCCCTCACGCGCGTAATAGCGTCTATGGTGGAGCGCCTGCGACTAAAACCAAACTGGTTGTCATCCTGGCCCGGCCCCTCTCTGCACAAGTGGCTGACGAGGCGATCTGCTATGATACGCTCAAAAAGTTTGCCCGCCTCGTCGAGCAGCACTATGGGCCGGTGCGCGGACGGTGAGTCCGCGGGGCACCCCTCCTTCCTGAGCAGGACCAGCCTCCCCTCCTTCCACACACTGGGAAACTGACCCTGCTCGAGACATGCCGTGAAGAGCCCTCTCAGCTTGGGCTCTAGCTCGTTCAGAGCCAGGACGAGAGCTCGACCAGGAACTCCGTCGGGTCCGGGCGCTGTGTTCTTAGCCCGGAGTCGTGACACGGCCACTCTCGTCTCTGCTTGCGTCACCTCGGGGACATCGGTGCTCTCCTCTTCTGGAGAGTCTGTGGCTGAGGGCGAAGCCATCGCCGGGGCAACGTGTCCCACTCGCTTAGGGAAGAGAGTCGATAACACCGCCAATACGTAATTAGCTAACCTAACATCTTATAGTGACCATATCAATACTAAAAATCTTTTATGTTTAAAACACATAGATTAACTTTCTGATACTGCAAATTTTTGTAATCTACTCGTTTCGGAGATGTTCTTATACATGGTAATGTCATCTTACAGCTGTATTATGGTCGCAGCATGCATAGAACAGCCCAATAGTGGAAGGACCACGCTCTCGATAAATTAGATTATGTAATTAACTTTACCGTTACAGCCAATTAAAGTCCACATAGGCCTCCCCATAGCTTGCTTCATAGGGGTGATATTTGCTATAGTTTGGCAACTACCACGCTCGGCAAGAGGGTTAACAATCGCAGTTTTTTTTTTATTCGTTATTAGGAACTCTTGATTTGTTTCCGTCCGTCGCGTCTTACGACAACTATATGGGGTAGTGGATATTCTTACACTGCCACAACACGGTAATATAATTAACTTTATTACTTCATTATCCTAATAAAAACTCTTAAGAAAAACTATTTAACTATCTTAACTAACAGGAGGATAAGTAATTAGGATATTTGGGACTACAATTTCTCTATAAATTACCACAAATATGTCAGTTACATATCATTCTAGTGCCAATTTATGAGCTGCATTATATACTTTATCACGAGGCAAAGTCTTTTATCGGGACAGATTTGGGAACTACAATTAAAGATCACTCAGTACAGCCTGCCAAAAAACCAACGAGCATCTGGAGCCGGACTGATGCCAAAAAATCTATTTTATTTATTTTTTTCTTTCTTTTCCATTTTCAAAATTGAAGTCACAAACAAACTTAAAGTACACCCATAAGTAAGTATCCTCTGCAGCCCAGTTGTTCATACCTGCAAACCACTTCAAACTAATAAGGCTAAAGGTGCGTTGTCACCTCCCAGGACCAAATTGAAATGCCTCACAGCTTTCATACCACTGCGGCTCCTACTTCGGTGAAGAAATAGATTAAATGGTGAGTACCATCAGTACCTACCCAGACGAAATCCTAAGCTACATTAATTCTTCTACTTAGTATATCCCAAATATGCTCAACACATCTTCTACGTTGGTCTACTGACTGCTGATTATTAGGTCACGGGTTTGAATGCTGGGTCGGACCAAAAAAATATAGTAATTGAGTTTTTTCCGTCAAGAAATTCTCAGTAGCTGTCGGAAGTCGGGAAGTTGGCGGTGTCTCACTCCCGCGCCTCGGAGAGCACGTAAAGCCGTTGGTCCTACGCCTGATCTCTCTTCGGTCGTATTGGTTTACCGTCCCATTTGTCTAGAGTAAGGTAATAGAGAGTGTATATGTAAGCATATACTTGGGCACTATAATCATGTCCTGCGCAGATGGGTTTGAGGCTGGCCGCCATGACTGAATTTCGATCTAGAGGCTTTGTTATTATTTTTTTGCTCTGGAACTTGAGGTGCCATGTTCAACAAAAAATAACGTGCCAACTGTGTTCGTGGCCTAGCATGTTGTAAGAGGCAGCTGTTGTGATATTGGGTTGTGTTGTGTAGGCGATAGCCAAGCCTATTACTTCTTTTAAGATTTTCATCTAAACCAATTGTTTTGACTATATGTGGTTTGATTTGTCCTCTTTGGACTCTGCACTATCCTTCGGGAACTATAGGCGTGACGTTATGTATTATGTACTTACAATAAAATTATTTCAATACATTAATTCTTGGTGCTTTTATCAAAAGGCCTGTTGCCACCTTCTGACTTAAGGATATTAAAAATAAACCTTTTTAAATATGATAAAGGTACAAAGTATCGTTTGTATTACCAAGAGATCCATTATCCACTTCATAGCTTATATTTGATTAAATGCTGCTATCTTTATACAGACATATTATGTATGTATGTATATATGCATTTATGTATGCAGTTATTTGTGTATATGCATATATGTATTAAGTATAGTTGTTATATATGGATTAATAAGTATGTGTATTCACATGCATTTGTGTTATTTTTAAGTCTGATTTTAATATATGTTATATCTATACAAATTGATAATATTTAGTGATTTAAGTCACCTGCCACTACTTTTTCACTACGGCATGGGTTGACTGGCAGATAATGCTAACTGGCATTAAGTCCGTCCTTTGTAACCTTTATGGTTATAACAATATAGACTTAATGTAAAAAAAAACAAATTGATAAAAATTCAGAACTATTTTAGGGTAAACCCAAGATATTGTTGACGTTAAATTTAACATCCGTTATCTATGCTAATTTAATGTCAATAATTTAAGTTACAAGTCCACTGCTGAACATAGGGCAACCCTAAATAGTGCAAATACGGTCCTGAGTCACCTGCACCCATCGACTTCCTGTTTTAACTTACCTAGTCGTCAATCCATCTTGTGGTCGGCCGCCCTACGATTCGCTTACCGGTACGAGGCTGCCACTCAGGAACCGTTTCAAGGCATCTTTTCATCAGGCTATATCAAATACTCTGGTTCTACTACGGATACCCTTATTTCGAACTCTATTATGCAAAGAATTTCTGAGCAGAACCCTCTCCGAAGCTCACTGAGCTACGTTGAGCTTCCCCATACGGCCAGCGGTGAAGAACAATGTCTAACTTCGACGATATCAAAGGCTTTCTCAGTCGACTTACACAAGATAAAGTGGCAGATTGTAGGAGTAGACTGATAATTCCATCTGTAGGTCATTATTATTAACCGTGTTCAGCAGACCTCTGAGAGAATCCTGAAGTCAAGTATCGAATACCAGCAGAATATTATGTTAATTCAATTTTATTCATACAACTGTAATTTTTATTTGTTACGCGATCTACCCAGAAGAAGAGTAATATTTTTCGAGAGAATGTATGTATGTTACCGTTACCGTTACAGCCTATCGAAGTCCACTGCAGAACATAGGCCTCCCCATAGATTGCCTTATATGAGGAGATATTTGCCATAGTTGCAACGCTTGGCAAGCGGGTTGGCAGCCGCAGTTTTTATTTTTAATCGTTATTAGGAAGACGCTGCAACCCATTTTCCGATTTGTTTCCCTCTGTCGCTTCTTACGAAACCTATGGGATGATATGGGATATTGGATATTCATACACCGCCACTACACGGAAATATATGTATGCATGTCTATTTCTTTGGCACGTTCTGTAGCCAAAGAGGCTTAATGGATTTTAACATATCAGGTGTTGTTAGATTCGTACTAATTGTGGGAGTGATATCGGCAAAATAATATATATATTGCATCTGCAAATACAAAGAAAAGGAGGTGAATATTGTTTTTCAGTAAATTTTTTTAACGCAGTCGGGGTTTTTATCACTAATTTGACCTTGTTTACTTAGTATTCTATCCCATTAGTAAAGTTTACGAGTTGACTGAAAAAGCAGCACTCATATAATGTTAAATAAACTTCTTACGACACGACATAAACGCTATTTATTTATTTTACTGATACCTACAACTTTGTAACATTAATCACCATTTCGTATTTCCAATCCTGTATTTGAAATTTTATCGCTTATCAGCAAACGTATTTGAATAATATCTCCATTAATTTACTAAGATTATATACTAAAATAACCCTTAGAATACAATTCAATTTCAATATGTTTTGCCAAATGGCAAAGTTAAGTAAAACAAACTTTAACAGACTTAAAACAAAGATGCTAAAGATGCGCTGGCACCTCATGCTTCACATTATACATCACCATGCTGTCAGCCATCAAAAAGTCTATTTTTTCCCGATAACTAACTAACTCCTCATTTAGAAGCAAAACACTTATTATATTGTTGACAGTATTGTATTTTTACTATCTGTAGTGATGTTGGTAGTAGTGGTATTGGGATTAGAGGTGACGGGGATAGTGCACGCAATTAAGGGAGGGCGGAAGGGCAGGAGGTGCTCTTCAATCACAGAGTACATTATATATTACAGACATCTTCAATCTAGGTAAAACACAATACGTTTTTCGCTGATCTTAACTAATAAACTAGCATCTTTAAAATCCGAATTTAAAGAACTAAAAAGAATAAAATAATGTCCCCTATTATTATATCGTCAAAAGTGACAACGCGACTGTAACCTTCTTTATTGACTGTTCGTTACATGTGTCTAAGGAATGCAGAAGCTGTGTCTTATCATCAAATTGACTGTAAGTTTATATGTGATTTCAATTATATACAAGTTGTAGAATAATTCATAGCCTGTGTACTCATTTGATATCATTCCTTTTATAGAAAAAGAAAAACGTACTCTGATCCTATTTTCCTATATCGTTCGTAATGTGTATGACAAAGAAGAGGAATAATTTGCCAGCATCTTTCTTTCCATTTGAATACAATATGAGTGTCTTCAAGGCAAAAATAATAGGCTTTTATAAGATATGGTTTTGGTAATCTAAGTCAATGCGCTTTACCATCTTTGGCTACTTTACCTCTTACCATCAAGTGGAAAAATTGGCTTATAATGTTAAAAAATTTAATTTTTTCTTGCAGTCTCTTACTAAAAATATATCTTAAAAATTGATTGCCATAAATCATGCTTCTGAGCATACATCCAAGACTTTTAGTGTTTAATGAGATCACCACTTCATATAGCGCAAAATGACATCGCCTGAGTACGCTTACTAGTGCAAAGTTACAATGCATAGATATTTCTTCTTAATTGGTTGTCGGTGTGGGTAGCTACATGGCCAAACCGATTTTTTCGATTCTGAGCTATAATGTTTATAGCTATTCAAGTAACAAAATTCGTTCACTTAAGACAACATGTTTAATTCATACTTCAATAAAGAATAACCCATATAGCGAATTGAATGTTTACTGTGTTTGGAAGTGCTGTATTTATTTTTACAGAATGGAATAGAATGGAATAGTTTTTATTCGATATAGATTATTAAATAATACTTATTGAAAGGCATTTTTTTATTTACCACTTTTTCTGAAATTACCTCTATCCTGATAAGAACCAACAAGAAACCCATCGGGATTAATTTTTAATGACACATATTTCTCGATTAAGAATCAAAATGCAAATGCGTTATCACTCCTGAAAACTTAGGTGAGATGCCTCTTCCGTGCCGTTTTTGGTAAAAAGGTTTTCTTTTCAACTTTCTTCTAATTATAAAAACTAATGACTTCTCCAAGTATAAAGCACAAGCAGCTACAAGATAACTTTTTTCCCATAGGTTGTATTAGGAAATATGGCTTGAAAAATATCGAGCTATATATCTGACCTCCTGCCACTTCAGCCTACTGATCTATTGAAGAATGACAATAATACTTGTCCTGCTGCAGGTACTGCTTCTCGTGTATCTATTGTGGATTTTATTCAGTAAAGATATCCCGAACATTACTTACTACGTAGCTCACCAAGTCACTTTAATATTTTGCATACGGTATAGGCTTTTGCATGTTTTGAAAAACCACATTTAGGTCTTATATCAACTGAGGGTCACTAACAAGCAACGATGTATACGAGTTCATAAATTTGATCTGTTTAGAAGAAAGAAAATGATTGAGTAAGCAACGAACCTAAACATCATAAGATACAGAAAAAGGGTTCAATTGTTTACTTCCAAAAATAAAGATATTTCCCCTACTAAAAGCTATTAGAGTCACCCGGTACGGTATTGAATTTAAGTACCCACTTAAGTAAGACCTCTTTCCAGATATAGTACCAATTCATTTTTCCCGTTTAGGTTTTGTAGGTAAATGGAATGCGAGATCAAAAGAAAGTGGAGAAACAAAATTATCAGATATTGTTTTATCCACGTTAAATGTGGCGGAACAGTCGTTTATTAAAAATGTTCTCTTTTATATGGAACCTTACTAAATGTAAAAATTATGATAAAACAAAGAGAGCCAGGATGATTCGAGGCTGTAGTGCATTTCAGCTAAGTCCTAGAGTTGAGTACGTGTCTGTGAATTGGCCAACATGCTATCGCAAATCAAAACAGTAAATTGGAAATGTATTCACAAAGCGTCGGAGTCGTTTTAAGAAGTTATTACTGTATGTAGATAAAGATAATAAAGCAAAACAAAAAGATATTAACTATGTGATGTAAACCTAAGAGAAGAGTTAGCAGATTTGTCACAGTGTGTGGATATAGAAATCAAGAAATCAAGAAAAGTGCCATATGCAAATAACAAAAAGATAATGGCCAAGCGATATTAAAATTAACATAAGATTCAGTAGACTCATCACTGTGTCAGGATAAAGAAAATCAAGTCAAGTGCAAGCAACAAAAATATAGTGACTAAACGATGTAAAATATAACAAGAAAATTCAGTAAACTCAACACTGGATAAATAAGATTAAAGAAAGTGTCATCGCAAGCAACACAGTGGAATAATTATATAACCAGTACAACGCAATGAGGAACAAAACAAAGATACAAACACTAATATACATGTATATGAGACTAGTATAATTAATTAGAATGCGAGAGAAGGATTTTGTAAAAAAATATTAGTTACCATAAAACTTTTTACTTCATCTGATAGGACTTTAAAATTTGAATTAAATAGAATGATTAGTTCCGATATTATTTCAAATTTTAGTGTAAGTAGAATATGTCAAATATTGGCTTAATATGAATACATATTTGTAGTCCATTTTACAAAAAGAAAACTTAAATAGTAATTCTAAAACAGAAAACGAAATAGACTAATGAGTTAATTAAGATCCAGATAGCAGACAAATGTAAAGAGCTAAAGAAACTAAGATAAAATTAAATGTAACGCTTGATTTAAAATTGTTATTTATTGAAGCTTTAAAAGCTTAACTTTAATTATCCTGTAATATTATTTTTAAAATATTATTTAATTATATATACCTAAATATGGTCTGTCTGTTAATTATGTTGTAACTGCTAAACGTCTTAATCGATTGAGTGTATACTCGTAAAGTACATTTGATTTATCTAGACGATGGTTCAAAGTTCATATCTGATACCTATGTGGCACTGTAGTCCAGATATTAATAAATATTATGTTTACAAAGAAAAAAATTGCAAACGAAGAGGTAGTTTTTCACCAGTTATAATAAGTAATGAAACAATAAAAAGTGACAAATTCACTGCCCGTGCTAACCACAAGCTTCACTTCTTAGAAGAATAAAGTTGTAATAACCTATTGGACAAACAGCTACATCACTGACTGTCACGTAAAATACATTTATTTTTGAAAGCCTTGCGAGCCACATGAGCTCGCTCAACGTGACGTTAAATCCAGTTTATTATATTTATTTCGAAGCTTTTTTGTATTAGTTAGTATTATTTGATAATTCAGTTTAAATTGGTTAATTATTAATATATACTTTTAAATTCAGTCATAAATATTCTATTCTGTTTTTTAGACTACTTACTTTATTTTGTATATGACATTCGAATGCGTTTCATTTATTCTCATTCATTACTCACTTACTGCTTACAAATTAAAAATACATCATCACGGATCAATAAAATATCATATATAATTATATACTCGTAATCCTTATGTATGTAGTAAAATCTGTTTAGATAGCACATTAAATTAATTTAATTTGGCTGAAGATTATTATGCATACATTAGACAAAAACATAACTTAAGTTAGTAAAGACGTAAACACCTCAATTATTAAGCAACCAAGGTATGGTTACTTCAAAGCACTCGAAACTTTCAAATGAATTAACGTAAACCAGGAGTAAACCAAAACACATTTGCTCTATGTATAAAGTACTAAGCTTGTATTTGGATTCTGATACGAAATAAAAATTGTTATTAGGTTTTAAATTGTAGCAAAGGTAGCTGATAATACACTTATTAAAAAAATTTAATAACACAAATTGGTCACAAGCTTATGACCCTATTGAGAATACTAGGTAACAGTCATAAAATTATTATTTTGTCATTGTTGATCATTAAAATTAAATAAAATACTCTTCACCGCTAGAGGACACCTCAAGTACCAAAACATGGAAAATATTATGAGAATTCTGAAAGAAATTTAAGGCGAGCTAAATAATCAAAAGCAGGAAATAAAAAATATGCAAGAAAATATAACCAAAGGTATAAACGACAACATCAACCAAAAATTTACAATTATGGAAAATAGAACAAGTAACCTAGAAATAAAAATAAATAAATAACAAAAAACAATATATTATTTAAAAAGACAGGCAAGAAAGTAGGCTTACCTATTTTTTTTGTTGTGGCTTCGGAACAGTCCCGATATAATATCCTTTTCCTTAGGACTTCCTATCCTCCCGCCTCCCCCATATACGCACTACTCAAAATGGTGCGCCATCTATCGTCAAGAAAACGAAGAAGCAAGATGGCCGCGCTCGCATAAAGCGTCTCCCACACACAAGCGGCTTGCGGTGGCGGCTAACCGCGGGCCGCGGCTCCAGCCGCTGCAACAACATACCACCGCGGCCGTAATGGCGGCCTGAAGCGCCATTCGCTGTGGTGTCTGTGCTACGATCGGACGTCAGTAAACGTGACAAACCGTGGCGAAGTTTTATATATTCAGCAATATTATCATATATTTTGTTTTTAATCCTAATGCTTTTGTGATCACGATGCGAATTATCTTAAAGTACAGGATAATTTTGTACTGTTTCTATTAAAACCTCTGAATTTAGCACCATTTTTCACGCGGTATACGCGGCCTGTTGTAAAAATTTACAACTGACCGCGCTGCGGCCATTGACTGACCGCGTACTCGCTAACACACACGCGTTGGCAAATGGGGCGGAGCATGCGGCCGCGGCCAGCCGCTGGCAGGCCGCGCGATTGCTGCACGAGTTTACAGACTCACTTACATTGCAAGCGAATACAACTGGCCGCCACCGCGGCCGCTACCGCAAGCCGCGTCTGTGTGGGAGACGACTATAACGTGTTCGTTACCGCTCGTTTAAAAATACTCAATAAATATGTCGTAAGATTATCGAGCAATTGCTCATGTCCATATACATTCGAAGTGCAGTGTGGTGTCTGTGTATACACGAGAATTTCAGCCTAAATATTTAGACTTCACCATAACCACGAGGAATGCTCCAGTCTTGTGAGTATCCTTGCCTTATCTACCCAGTTCTAAAGCTATTTTCGTTTACTTACTGGTTGGGATCATTCGGGTTAGCCAGCCATTGGTCTGGTTGTTCTCTGGTTCCCAAAACCACCCACGAAACACATTGCGAAACATTCAAGCCGTAACATAATTTCTGGTCCATACGATCCGGGTACCTATGGATTTCTATTTTTATACAGTCTGCTCATTATTAAGATAATATCAAGTTCAATTTCTAAGGAAAACTTTGATATTTAATCTATTTTTCTTATAATTGAAAGTAACTAATTCATTTCAATTATAATCCTGCTAGACTTGAATGCTCGTGAAGTGTTTCGTATTGCTCAGACTTAGCAGACTTATTTTATTTGGTTGAGTTATAATTGCTAAGTTTATTTTGAATGTACATTGATAGTCTTACGCTTTGAAAATTATTATAATTTGAGGGTATTTTATAATTATTGTTGGAAAAAATTACTAAATCAGTTTATGGAAATGATTCATTTGGTCTTAGAATAATAGCACTTAAGTATAAATACTTGTATATCTCTGAATGTTAAGTCGTTTGTTAATTGTTATCTAATTCAAACAGTTAAAAAACGTTAACATTAAATTCAGTATTTGAATGTTAATTTAGTTTTGAAAAACTTAAATATTGTTTTAAATATCGGGCGTTAATAATTATACTTAACATTCATATTTAATTTTTCGCTGTTATTTTATAATCATGTCGCAAGAAGAAATGAAACTTAAACTTTATACGTCACAGCGAGAGTATGTTTTTCGTTCTATTCAAACTCTTTTCGATTTATCCACTCAAATACGGGAAGACTCCAGTTCATCTATAGTTAGCCAATTTAAATCTAGATTTCTTAAAATTGAGAACATTTGTGATGAATATGTGTTGCTTACGGAAAAAATTAATTCGTTAAAACTGGCACTGTTTCCTAAAGAAAAAATATATATGCAAGCGTTGTCTGCATTTGATGATATGTACTATGAAGTCCTAAGTTTTGCCGCGGAGATGTCCCTACCGGAGCGCAAACGAGGCAGCAGCCCAACGTCCGCTGACGTTAACTACACATTTACGCCCGACGCGGAAAAGATACAAGCTAGACTGCCACAAATTGAGCTTCTGAAGTTCGACGGAAAAATTGAGAATTGGCAAACATTTTACGACACTTTCGTAACCTTAATTCATAATAATAAATCAATCGCGAATATTACTAAATTTCACTATCTCATTTCTTGTTTATCGGGATCTGCTTTAAGGATCACAAAGAAGGTAAAAATAATTTCCGATAATTATGAGCTTGTATTCGATGAACTTATTAAGCATTATCAAAATAAGCGCATTTTAGCCGTGGCGTATTTAGATCAAATAAATAACTATCCTTATTTAAAAACTCCTAATTTCAATGATTTACAAACATATACTAATATTATTTGTGAGTCAGTCAATGCCCTTAAGACCTTAGAGCTAGATGACTTAGGCGATTTTATTTTATTTAACGCAGCGTTTCGCGCACTGGGCTCAGATACGCGCCACCGCTTCGAATCAGAAAACAAATCGTTCTTTTCAAAGTTTTATGCAGTTTCTTCAAAACAATGTTAAAGTTTTAGAAATAAATGCTAATGTTGACATTAGGGCGCGATCTTCTCAATTTTTAGGCGGTAAACAGATCAAGAATGTTTCACCGCGGGCACCGAACCTGAAACGTTCCGTGCTCTCTACTCAGTCTAAGCCTACTAGTTCGAAGCAGCTGGCTTCACTAGCGTGCTATTATTGTGGCGCAGCGCA
Organism: Parnassius mnemosyne; assembly: GCA_963668995.1. Classification (NCBI taxonomy): domain Eukaryota; kingdom Metazoa; phylum Arthropoda; class Insecta; order Lepidoptera; family Papilionidae; genus Parnassius; species Parnassius mnemosyne. Next base: position 11,515,156 of record CAVLGL010000035.1, on the reverse strand, counting down.
CAGTATCTATAAGTGCCCCACGTTTCAATCTTTGGACACCAGTGCTAGAATAAATATTGTCAAACAAAATAATTTATGCATTAACTGTTTACGAAAACATTCTTTTGATAAATGCGTTTCAAAAATGAGATGTTTTATATGTAGTGGTAATCATCACACTCTGGTACACATCGACAACCAAGTTCGATCACCTACCGCGGTGATCACCGGTTCGTGTAGCGCCCACACTAACACGAGTGCGTTCGTGAGAGAGGCTCATGGCCCGTGCATGGTGCTGCTCGAGACGTGTATGGTGCGTGAGCAGGACTCTAGTGGCACGTTCCATCAAGTTAGAGCGCTCATCGATAGCGGCGCTCAGGGACTGCTTCATTACTATGAAATGCGCAAAGAGACTTGGTTTTCAATTGCGTTGATGCACCACAACTGTGCCTGGATTTGGACAACAGTCTGTGTGTCAAGTCAAGGGAGTGACTCAATGCTCTATACGCCCGTGTGATTCTAATGACCCGCAATTTGATATTAATCCTATAGTCATCGATAGCATTACTTCTAAAATGCCAACCACTGATATTCCTCTAGCGGTTCGAGACTGTTATAAACACTTAGTATTAGCGAACCGTGACTTTGACAAACCGTTTGATGTTGATTTATTGCTAGGTGCTGAAGTGTTTCATCACATCTATGACGGCCGTGTCATTCACCCAGAGCCGATAGCCGATCCTGCTGTTTTACATAGCATCTTTGGTTGGGTTCTCTCAGGACCCACCAATGTGGAGAGTCCGGTAAAATCGGTTAGCACTTCGTTAATTACTTCAACCAATACATTGGAGAAGATGATGAAACGATTTTGGGAAGTTGAGGAACCGCCTCATCAACATATACCTGCTCCAGAAGATGAGGAGGTCGAACGCCTGTATTTCACTCAAACTTATAGGGAATCGAACGGTCGATATGTATTCCCTATCTTATTGAAGCAGTCGTCTGTCTATATGGGAGGTTCATATAATAGTTCTTTGTCGCAATTCTTAACGCAGTTCACTCTTGAGAAAAAACTTTTCCGACAAGCAGAACTTAAATCACTCTATAACGATTTTATGCGTGATTATGAGCAGCTCAACCATATGCAACCAGTGGAAAAGGATATTACACCTGGTAAACATTTCATTCCTCACCATTGTGTGATTCGTCCAGAAAGCATAACGACCAAACTTCGCGTTGTATTCAATGCGAGTCACAAGACGACTAATGGACTATTTTAAATGATATTGTTTACACTGGACTGAAGTTACAGGCTGATTTGGTTGACATTATTTCGGGTCCATAATATAGTGTTTATATGTGACATATCTAAGATGTACAGGCAAATCTTGTTAAGGCCTGAGGATCGAGTGTGGCAACACGTACTATGGCGTGAATCCCCTTCCTTGTCTGTTCAAGAATTTGAACTTCGTACGGTCACATACGGAGTCAAAAGCTCGCCGTACTTAGCGATACGAACATTACATCAGTTAGCTGCAGATCACGGTGTTCAGTTTCCTCATGCTGCTGAAGCTCTTCGGCATCATACTTATATGGACGATATTACTACAGGTGCTTCCTCAGTCGAAGCAGCCTCTCAGCTTAAAGAAGATTTAATCAATCTCCTTAATTGTGCTCAGCTAGTTTTGCGTAAGTGGAGCAGTAACAGCCCTTTATTTCTTCGATCGTTACCCATGGAACATTGTCAGTGTCTGAAGAAATTTTCTTATGATAGTTCAATAACGCTTAAGGTTTTGGGAGTTCAATGGGATCCTGCGGAAGACTATTTCACTTACTCCGTGTCTCCTGAGAATGTGGAGTTTACGAAACGTTCAATTCTGTCCCACGTAGCTCGTATTTATGACCCGTTGGGTTGGCCTTTAATTTTATTCTTTTAGCCAAACTACTTCTTCAAAACTTATGGCGTATTGGATTGGCATGGGATGAAATCGTTCCCGCCAATCTGTGTGACGATTGGGTTTCATTTGTGTCTGACTTATCTAATATAAAATCGATAAAAATCCCTTGTGATTGACTTAGCAGCCACACACCAGCTGATCGGGTTTTGTGATGGATCAGATGGAAATTTGGAATAGGGCAACGGAACCCAAGGGGCCAGCAGCTGGCCGACTTCATGGAGAAAGAGGGACTCTTTATGATGAACTCTTTCTTCCAGAAGCGGCCCCACAGGAAGTGGACCTGGTCGGGCCCCGACGGTTTCACAAAAAATGAGATTGACTTCATTATGACGACCAGACGACAACTGTTCAGTGATGTCTCCGTGATCGCGAGGGTGAAAACTGGTAGCGATCACCGAATGGTTAGAGGCACACTGAACCTAAACATTAAGTTGGAGAGGTCTCGTCTAATGAAGTCAACGCTCCGTCCCCCTTGTGCTTTGTTCCAAAGTCCCGAAACCTTTCAGCTCGAGTTGCAAAACCGTTTTCAGTGCCTAGAAGACTGCAATGAAGTGGACGATATGAATGACAAGTTCGTGGAAACTGTCCATGCGATCGGAGCTAAGTTCTGCAAGACCCGCCGCAGAAGAACACAAAAACTCTCCGATCACACTCTTAATCTCATGGCTGTTAGACGGGAGATGAAGCTACATTCTTCAACAGACTTGACAGCATACAGGCATCTGAACAGACAGATCTCCCAATGCATGCGGCGGGACTTACGCAACTTCAATACAGCTCGTATTGAAGAAGCGATCGAGCGGAACCAAGGCTCCAAAGTTTTTGCCAGAGATCTGTCTGCCAGAAAGAGCCAACTGTCAAAGCTGAAGACAGAATGTGACAGCATCGTTTCCAGGACTCCTGAGATTATGAGTGAGATTGAGAGGTTCTATGGGCAGCTGTACACGTCATCGTTGGAGCCACACGCAAGTGTGAGTAACAATCAAAGAGCGAGTCTCATCCGACACTATTCCGAAGATATCCCGGACGTCAGTCTGAGCGAGATTAGAATGGCTCTCCAGCACCTTAAAAACGGTAAGGCCCCAGGCGAGGATGGAATTACAGCGGAGCTTCTGAAAGCGGGTGGAAAACCGGTACTTGAAGTCCTTCAGAAGCTCTTTAATTCCGTCCTACATGGTGGCATTACACCGGAGGCGTGGAGCAGAAGTGCGGTGGTCTTGTTCTTCAAGAAAGGTGACAACGCTCTCTTGAAGAACTACAGACCAATTTCCCTTCTGAGCCGCGTCTACGTGCTGTTTTCGAGAGTCATTACGAATCGTCTCGCGCGCAGACTTGACGACTTCCAGCATCCCGAACAAGTCGGTTTCTAAAAGGGCTTTAGCACCATAGACCACATACATACCCTTCGGCAAATTGTACAGAAGTCCGAAGAGTACAATTTGCCACTATGTCTGGCGTATGTGGACTATGAGAAAGCCTTTGATTCCGTCGAAATTTGGGCGGTGCCATCCCTTCAGCGGTGCCAAGTTGACTGTCAGTATATCGAAGTGTTGAAGTGCTTGTACAGTAGGGCTACGATGGCTAACCGAGTACAGAACCAGAGTACAAAACCTATCCAATTGCAGAGAGGTGTAAGACAGGGTGACGTCATATCCCCGAAACTCTTCACCGCTGCATTGGAAGACGTTTTCAAGCTTCTGGACTGGAAAGGATACGGTATCAACATCAATGGCGAGTACATCACTCACCTTCGATTTGCCGACGATATAGTCCTTATGGCAGAATCGCTGGAGGACCTAAGCACTATGCTCAATGACCTCAATAGTGTTTCCTAACGGATAGGTCTTAAGATAAACATGGACAAAACAAAGATCATGTTTAATGTCCATGTCACACCTATGCCGGTAGTTGTTGGGAACACTAAGCTCGAAGTTGTTGACGAGTATGTTTACCTGGGACAAATAGTCCGACTAGGTCCAACTTCGACCGAGAGGTCGATCGACGGATTCAACTCGGCTGGGCAGCGTTCGGGAAGCTACGACACATCTTCTCGTCAGACATACCTCAAAACCTGAAAACGAAATTGTACAACCAGTGCGTGTTGCCAGTGATGACTTACGGAACTCAGACGTGGTCCTTCACTGCTGGCCTTATGAGGAAACTCAAGGTCGCTCAGCGAGCTATGGAGAGGGCTATGCTCGGAGTTTCTCCGCGTGATAAACTTAGGAATGAGGATATCCGCAGTAGAACCAGAGTAACCAACATAGCCCAAAGGATTAGTAAGCTGAAGTGGCAGTGGGCCGACCATATAGGTCGAAGAACCGACAACCGATGGGGAAGAAAGGTTCTCGAGTGGCAGCCTCGTACCGGTAGGCGAAGTGTAGGGTGTCCCCCCACGAGATGGAGTGATGACCTGGTAAGACATGCAGGAAGTCGATGGATGCAGGTGGCTCAGGACCGTGCTTTGTGGCATTCTTTGGGGGAGGCCTATGTTCAGCAGTGGACTCGTGAAGGGCTGTAATGATGAATGATGATGAATGAGATGCAATAAATGATAAGGTAAATGTAGCAAGTATATTTTTGATATGTCAAAAGCATTTGACTTTGTTTGCCATGACACCTTATTATGTAAGTTAGAAAAGTATGGAATAAGAGGACTAACATTACAATGGAGCAAATCGTATTTGTCATCAAGAAAGCAGTGTGTGGAAATCGTAAGCCCTAACAAAAATAATTTTTGACAAAATTTAGATCGCAAATAGTTCTTAAATCTCCGACGTTCCTCAAGGAAGTGTTCTTGGGCTTTTCTTGTTTATAATTTATTTAAATGATTTACCGGCTTCAACTCCTTTCCCATGCATTTTATTTGGGGATGACGTATCATTTATTATAAAGAATAGACATAGAAATAAACATTAGTATGAAAATGGCATAAAATGCGCAATAAATGATGTTGTTTCATGGTTACATGACAATCACTTAAAGGTTAATATTATTACACCTGTTATTTACAATTATATAGTAATATTAAAAACAAACTTGATCTTGACATAATGTATTATAATGACAAACTAAAAGAAAACGAACAGATGAAATTTCTGGGATTAAAAGTTGACAGTAATTGTAATTAGATGGCTCATATTGACGAAGTCTTTAAAAAAATTTTAAGATTTGTATACGTCCTAAACAGGTTAAGGAGAACATCGTCACGAGAAACCGCACTCATTGCATATCATGGGTATGTTGCAGCAATTTTAAGGTACGGATTACTAATATGGGGTAATATCTCTTATTCAAAAAGAGCTTTTTTAAGTCAAAAAAGTGTGTAAGAGCCTTAACTGGAGGTAAATGGTATAAATCATGTAAGCCTTTATTTAAGGAGCTTAACATCCTAACTTTACCAGGAATGTATATATTTGAAGCAGGTGTTCATGTAAAAAGGAATTTACATAAGTACAAGAAAGCGCCCGATGTGTATTTGCGTAACACTAAAAAATCAGATAGACTAGTTTTAGACCGAATACCGAAAACTGCATTTTATCAAAAGGGTTGCTACGCGATGAGTATAAAGATATTTAATAAACTACCGGTAAATGTTAAAGAAGAGATGGAAATCGGTAAATTTAAAACCACACTCAAAAGCTGGCTGTTATAAAAGTGTATTTACAATGTAAAAGACTTCTTAAATGAATAGAATATCGTTGGCTAAACTTGACATAGCCATGCTTTAAATATTTACATTTATTTGATGTTCTTTAGATTAAATACTCCTTTGACATTTTAATTTTTTCTATATATACTTAATTGATTTGCCTAGTTATAAAACAATGGTGATTGACACGAAAAGTATAATTTTAATAAATTTAATTTTAATTCCTTAATAGTACATAAATTTATTGACTTGCTAACTTATGACAATAATGATTTAATTTATTATGTTAAATAATTTTCGCATGCCAAATGCGGTAAACATGTACAACTATTTGTCATCCTTAATGTACCATGTTAAGCGAATAAATGATATTATTATTATTAATGATGTTATAAATATTATTATTAGAAAAAAATCTAATATACTATGGAGTAGAAGAGACCGAGCATGGATACGAAAAATTGCATGTTATTAAGTTGCATAAAAAATCACAATAAAGATTTCCATCGAGCAGTCTGAAATAGAACTTGTGAGGAAACTTGGCAAAAAAGAGAGCAAGACAAGACCTTTATTAGTAACATTTACAACAATGGGAAGGAAAATTGAAATTTTAAAGAACAAAGGAACATTGAAGGGCTCACTCATTAATACTAAAGAAGACTTTCCTCAAAAAGTTCTGTTGAAACGTAAGGGACTACAAGCAGAAGTAGAAAAAGAACGTCACCTTGCACCCTGGTCAAAAATGTAATACTTTGTTACGACAAAATAGTAACATTGCTAGGTAGACCCTAAAATAGTAATTCCATAGCAGAACGCAGACACGGAAACAAAAACGGAATCTGCCAAAATCCCCTGACCTCAAAACTAACGTAATCAGTGAAAACAATGTCCAACAGATACCGAATAAAAACAAGTTAAACAATATTACCTCCTACATGTGCAACACACAACCGAAAAAAAGATAGGCGTTAAGCTTGACTGAGATACACTCATCACCAAAAAACGAGTAAAGAGGGGCTTCTCTCTAGATCTCCCAATACGGCTTGTCACCACGGGCGATAAAGACTACAACCCTCCATTTCCACTACGAAATCTCTACATCTGTACCTATAATGCAAAATCTCTACTATCAGATGAAAGATTACTCGATTTTAAGAGAGCAATTTCAAAAAAAAAATAAGATATTATAGGCCTTGCTGAAATATGTAGAACGGAATATAATATTATTGAAAAAAACGAACATATTTTCTGTTATTTCGGGGAAACGAAAGGTCAATATGGAGTCGGATTCCTTATAAAAAATAAATATTATAAGCTAAACATCGAGAGCTTCATTAGAATATGCGAACGCATCTGCATTTTAAATCTCAATTTCGACAACACAAAACTCATCATTGTACAAGTACACGCGCCAATTTTTGATGCAACCAATTAAGAAATCAATAACTTCTACAACCAACTGCAGACCGCATACTGTCAATATAATAACCAGAAAATAATATTAGGTGATTTTAATGCCCGTATCCGCAGCGCGTATCAGGAGAAGAAAGAATAATGAGCAAATATAGTTAAGGAAATAGAGACAAAAGAGGTGAAATTTTACTCTAATTTTGTTGGAAAAATAAACAATAAATACAAATAGTTTCTTTAAAAAGAACAATAAAACTATGTGGGCATAGCTCTCGCCAAAGAAAAGAAGAAATCAAGTCGATTATATACGAACGAATAGAAAAGAAAACTTCTCAAACTTAGAAATCATATCAAATCTAACGTTTCTTAGCGATCATCGACTCTTGAGAAGTACACTACAGATTGCACCGATAAAGAAAAGTGGAGCAAATTTCAAAAATTATAAAACCAAATTATTCAGTGTTTTGGAAGAAATAAAACAATTCATACAATCCTTAAATACAAACATATTAAACAAATTGAATTAGGAGAAAATGAAAATATAGAGTCCTTATATGCCAAAATTATAATAACCATTCGACAGAAACCAACAAGAAAACGGGAGACCATCTCTGTTCACATAAAATGTCTTATTAAAAGAAGAAGTGAATTTATTCAAAAGAAATTCCTAACGAAAGAAGAAAAAAAAGAACGTACATACCTCTACGAAAACATCTACAAATTAATGAAACGGGAACGCACATAACGCAGAATAAAAGAAATAAAAACTCACCTCGAATCAACAGGAAGTTTAAAGAAAGGTCTTAAAAATCTTAATACCACCAAACGATGGATACTCTATATATAAAAAGATGATACTAATGATAAAAAAATATTGTAAATAAAACAACATTCTATAAGAATTTATACTCAGTTGAAGATATTTCACCGGAGGCTTGGAGCAGAAGTGCGGTTGTCTTGTTCTTCAAGAAAGGTGACAACGCTCTCTTGAAGAACTACAGACCGATTTCCCTTCTGAGCCGCGTTTACGTGCTGTTTTCAAGAGTCATTACGAATCGTCTCGCGCGTAGACTTGACGACTTCCAGCCTCCCGAACAAGCCGGTTTCCGAAAGGGCTTTAGCACCATACACCACATACATACCCTTCGGCAAATTGTACAGAAGTCCGAAGAGTACAATTTGCCACTATGTCTGGCGTATGTGGACTATGAGAAAGCCTTTGATTTCGTCGAAATTTGGGCGGTGCTGCAGTCCCTTCAGCGGTGCCAAGTTGACTGTCGGTATATCGAAGTGTTGAAGTGCTTGTACAGTAGGGCTACGATGGCTATCCGAGTACAGAACCAGAGTACGAAACCTATCCAATTGCAGAGAGGTGTAAGACGGGGTGACGTCATATCCCCGAAACTCTTCACTGCTGCATTGGAAGACGTTTTAAAGCTTCTGGACTGGAAAGGATACGGTATCAACATCAATGGCGAGTACATCACTCATCTTCGATTTGCCGACGATATAGTCCTTATGGCAGAATCGCTGGAGGACCTAAGCACTATGCTCAATGACCTCGATAGTGTTTCCCAACGGATAGGTCTTAAGATAAACATGGACAAAACTAAGATCATGTTTAATGTCCATGTCACACCTATGCCGGTAGTTGTTGGGAACACTAAGCTCGAAGTTGTTGATGAGTATGTTTACCTAGGAAAAATAGTCCGACTAGGTAAGTCCAACTTTGACCGAGAGGTCAATCGACGGATTCAACTCGGTTGGGCAGCGTTCGGGAATTGACGGCACATGTTCTCGTCAGGTATACCTCAAACCTTGAAAACGAGACTGTACACCCAGTGCGTGTTGCCAGTGATCACATACGGAACTGAGACGTGGTCCTTCACTGCTGGCCGGATGAGGAAGCTCAAGGTCGCTCAGCGAGCTATGGAGAGGGCTATGCTCGGAGTTTCTCTGCGTGATAAACTTAGGAATGAGGATATCCGCAGTAGAACCAGAGTAATCGACACAGCCCAACGGATTAGTAAGCTGAAGTGGCAATGGGCCGGCCATATAGCTCGAAGAACCGACAACCGATGGGGAAGAAAGGTTCTCGAGTGGCAGCCTCGTACCGGTAGGCGAAGTGTAGGGCGTCCCCCCACGAGATGGAGTGACGACCTGGTAAGACATGCAGGAAGTCGATGGATGCAGGTGGCTCAGGACCGTGCTTTATGGCATTCTTTGGGGTAGGCCTATGTTCAGCAGTGGACTTGTAAAGGGCTGTAATGATGATGATGATGAAGATATTTCTCCGGAAATCGAAACGACCTACCAGGACTCTGCTACAACTCTAGCTAGATTCTCTACATCTGAAATAATAAAGAAAATTGAAGGTCTAAAATCCGATAAAAGCAACGGGCCAAATGGAATCCCAAATGAAGCATATATAAATATTAATTAATTAAATATATATAAAATTGGGGGAACTAATACTAGCACCATATTTAACAAGATTCTAAATGATAGAGCGATACCGATAGAATGAGTGCAATCTGACATAATTTTACTGTACAAAAAAGGAGACCCTGCCGATATTGAAAACTACCGACCAATAAGCTTACAACCCAATATTTACAAGCTATTTGCTTCATGTTCAAGACAGGATCACCTTGCAACGTTCACAGAGAAATTTCAACCGCCGGAACAAGCAAGTTTCAGGAAAAACTTTTCAAAAACAGATCACATCCAGACTTTAAATTTGATTATAGAGAAATATATAGAGCAAAATAGACCACTATACCTGGCATTTATCGATTACGCCAAAGCCTTCGACTCTATATCACATACGAGCATGTGGGAAGCTCTACATGAGTGCGAAGTACCATCAGAGACTATAGATCTTATAAAATACATCTACTACAAAAGCAAAAGTCATGTAAAGTTAAAGAGACATGGCCCTGAAATAAACATTTGTTTGAGGTGACAGACAAGGTCACCCCCTGTCATCTAGAATTTTTATAACTGTGCTACAAAATAAAATAAAAACTCTGAACAAAACGAAACAGCATCTCAATTACAGAAAATTATTAATGAACTAAATAATGTAAGCAATACGATTGGCTTAGAACTAAATACTACCAAGACTAAAGTCATGACGAACTACCGTATTATACAAATAAGTGTCAGTAACAATATATTAGAATACGTTCAGAGCTATGTTTACCTGGGACAAGTATCTTTCTCTAGGACAAGACACGAAGAGGAGGTTAAAAGACGAGTTAACATAACCTGGAACAAATTCTGGCGCAATAAAGAAACCCTAAAATCAAAACTCCCTTTAAAAGGCAAGAAAAAATAATGGACACATGTTTACTACCCTGCCTTACGTATGGCTGCCAAACATGGATATACAATAATAACACTATAAACAAAATACAAGTATGTCAGAGAGTGATGGAAAGGAGTAGTATATACTCTTTTATATAATATACAAAAGAAACACAGACATAAGGAAAACAACAAAAATAATAGATGCTTTGGAACGTTCTCAAAAAAAGGAAATGGGCGGGTCATATTGCACGTATGTACAAAGAAAAAGGGACACAGACAGTAACTAACTGGCAGACTCCAATAAACAAAAGAAAAAGAGGTAGACCGTGGGAAAATGGGTTGATGAAAGAAAAGCCGGTGAAAATTGGACCACATAGGCAAAGGACAGACAGACGTGGAGAAAAATGGAGAAGGCCTTCTCGCGTTAAGGGGTCTGATGATCTGAATATTTAATTTATTTAATATTTTGAAATTTATATAAAATTTTGAAAGTATTTGTAATGCGTAATATTTTGTTTTATGCATGCAATTATGTATTCGTAATCTTAACATATATTTATTGTCATTCATTATGGAAATAAAGAGGCTATATTATTATTATTATCATATTGGACATCCGCAAATTATCAAATTATTCTTCGTAAAAACAACAGTGAATTGTTAAATAATTAATGGTACAAATTATTTACATCATAGTTAACAAAAAATATTTAAAATAAAATGTAAAAGGTAAGTATAATTTCAAATATTAAAAAACACTGGAAGGTTTTCCATCTTAATTATCTACTTTGTTTAAATTTGGTTACAGTAGAGCGATTGTGTTACTGATGATGGGAATCGTTTGTCGGTTGGATTCACTCTACAACTGCGTTATGATTTTTCAATAAGACAATATTATTATGTAACCCAATATAAATTAATACTTTAAAAATATTCACTTATAATCTATACTGAAACCAAACCTAAAACATCAAAACGAAGTTAACCACCATGACCACCAGAGTTACACAATCGCACTGCAAGTATATATTGTCTACTGTGGCTCATGTATTAGGTGTATGTACTGTTTGTTCATTTGACGTAAAAAATGTTTCCAGTAATAATTTAATTTTCATTTTTTAAATCGTAAAAATAAATTTATAAGTATATAATTTTGAACTAAAACACCAAATACGGCGAATGAGATGTGATTATATACCATTCTATACTTCCATATTTTCTACCGACTTCAAAAAGGAAACGGTAAATTCGACCGTATGTTTTTTTTTAAGTGTCATAACTTCTTACTGGGTGAACCAATGTCGAAGATTCTTTTTTTTTTATTTGACAGCTGGTGGTTCTCACGTGGTCTCATTTAAATTTGATCAAGGTTTGATCAATACTATTTGAGTTATTCTTAATAATTTATATTGAAGTCGGTTGTACAAAATGTTTAATTATAAATTATTCAACATACTATGAGATGAACATTTATAGAATTACAAAATATTAAATAAATTATACACAAGCTTATAGTAGTAACCATGCTCAACCACACAATGCATTTAAAGTAGGATCATAAAACTTTTACTCAAACAATACGAAAAATTTGAACGACCGCCTCGATGTAGCTTTATGTATGAAATATGTTAACCAGCTTACGACTGTGAATACATTTCAATCAATATTGCTTTGAAAGTGAGTAAGTGAATAAATTTCATTATTGTACTATTTTATAACGTAACATCCGCGTTGTGAGGATGGCGTAAGAGAAACGTCTCGTGGTATATTCTTCCTTCTATTCATTAGCGACCTGTACATACTGGTAGACACGTGTGTCTTGCCTAGTGTGGTGGTGTTGGAAGCAGCGGTGCTGGGATTAGTGGTGACGGGGATAGTGCACGCAATTGAGGGAGGGCGGGAGATGCTTCTTCATACTAGGTAAGACACATCATTTTATTTTATAACGCGGATATTTGCGAAGTAAATTTTTGTAAAAGCTTCCATATGTCATCACTGACAACACGCACTAGTTGAACTTTTTTCTTTCAAGTTTTGTCCTCATAATTTATAAGGAGACGTCTCTTCACGTTGTCTTAAAGCAAATGTGTCTTGATATTCCGAACGGTGACCAAGTTACTAGTTACTCATACCGAATGAATTTGAAAATGAATTTTGAAAATAATTTAAAGAACATAATCCGTTAGTACACACTAGCCGACTCTACTCGTATCTCAGAAATCACGTGGGATCGTTTAGTATTCTAAGCGTGCAATCCACAACGACAAGTTGTAAATAGCCAAAGGCTTAACAATTGTTCTTATTTAGACAATTTAACGAAATCAAAGAGCTTAAGTTGTGTAGTATAAAGAACAAAGTTGGACTTTATTTTCGTACTTGTTGTATTAAATCTAGCTAAAGTTCGAAACGTCATAATTAAACGTTTAATAAAAAGTACAAAGCAGCTTCAAAATTAAAAAATAAACAAATTCCAAATAATAACCTCTATATACTATAATTATCTTATTTTTAAGTAGACTTGTTCTTTTTATATTATTTTTTAATTACCCTTTTATGTGATCTCAGGAATTTCACTGGTTCAAGTTAACAACTAGAATGTCGACTTTATATTGTTCCTTAAATAAAGATGGATTTTTTTATTCAATTTTATATGGAACCACCGCTGGAGTATGTGATATTTAATAAAAAAGAATGATCTAAATTGGTTTAGCCGTTTCCGAGAAGTAGTTATCACTTTTGAACTCGGTTAAAAAGTATTATTACTATCACACCAGATATATTTAAGGTAAACACAATTATACGAAATGCCAAGGAGATCTCATGGCTTCCGCGAGATGGTAAAAAAATAACCAAACCAGCCATGAGCAGCAACGTCAATAGTGCGAGATACTTCTGCGGTCGTCACTCCGCCTGAAAATCGTGATGATTAAGGAAAACGCTCCTTACCAAGGGTCTCTCCTTTCTCTTACTCTAATAAAAAAATGTATTCTAAGCCGAATTTCAGTTACAGCAGTCATTCTCAGCGGAGAATAGACTCTTGCTCATGACAAAGGTGCAATCTCTATTCCGTCACTCCCATAATAGGACAGAAATCCGACACGACCGGTGAGAGATCAGGCGCAAAACCAACGGCTTTACATAATTTCCAAGGGATGAAATCCTGGCAATTTTGGGTTGATACTTCAAATTTCTTAAAAGAAAACACGTTATCTGATTTTGGCCTAACCCAAGATTCGAACTCGAGATCACATGATCAACAGTCACGCTTACGACCACTAGACCAATGAAGCAGTCAGTTACAATTACTGTAATAACGACGATAATAAATGACCTTCATTTAGAACATTTTTCATATAAAAATATTATGATTACATGTGAAGTACGTCAAGAGCTTAGTGCAAACTTCCCGAATCTAATATCCTCTCAAAAGCAAGACGACACCTGCGCCCAACAACGAAATGCTGTTGGGTATTTATCTTTTTTACCCTTACAAATTTCTTTACATCCTTACTTATATATTTTCTGGAAACAATACTTATCAATTTTTTAAAGGATAAGGGTAACAAACGAGCAAAATTCACCTGAAAGTAAGTGGATTTCGAGGCGCGTAGACATACACATTTATTTAAAATACGTTATTGTTAAAAAAATTGAAAAATAAAAATGTGACAACAAATAGACCACGAACTCAACATAATGCTACTAAGGCATCGCTAATTTTCAGTTGGAGCCTTATGACGTCGACTTATGAAAGCTTTTCCAAAAGTGTTCCTGGAAAAATCTTTTGTATGATTTAAAGATTATTTACTTAAAACTGCGCTATTTTTACGAATTACAATTTGCCGTTGTTTCGGTATTTTTATGTATATATGACCGAATGACTAGTTATGTGGGCGAATTAAAAGTGCTACTTTAGTGACTTTAAATGCAGCGTGACTTTACTATCGATAATGTATTATTTCGACGAAATATTCTTCTCATTTCTGTAAACAAACTGAATTTGAATTTCGGCCAGAAATACAATTTTCCGTGTACATGCCTATGAATTTTGAATAATGTATTTTATCGTTGATTTAAAAGGGTTACATAAATCCAGATATTAATAGGGCTTTCGTTGATGTTTCCATTTGACATATATATTTAAAAACCATTTTTACAAAACTGATACCGCTTTTTTCTATAAGATTAGAGTGATAAAACAGCTATCATCTCAAGCATTTTAATTTGTAAAAATACTTTAGTTTGTTATTTGAATGTATAGGGCGTTGGAATTGGAATGAATACTCGTCGGAGACTGTAAAAATGTATGGTAGTTCATAATTTTTTTCGTCCTTACTAAATACAAGTTATAAAAGTGTGCGTTAAAATTTCAAACGCAGTGATCGCCATCAAACCTAAATTCTGACAGTCGTGCCTATTCGAAATCAATATCGTTTACGATAATAACATGACAACACAAGCGTAAGAAGTCATAAAGTAAAATAACATTCCTTTCACCGATGGAACCTTGCTTCTTATTTAAAAAACCCCTCCTTTTTAGTTACGTTTATTTGCTTTGGTTTGATGATTACCGTGTATTGACGGTGCAAGAATATCCACTAACCCAAGACATCTACATGTACAGAGTGAAAAAAATCAAATGAGGGGCAGCAGTGTCTCCCTAATATCGACAAAAATAAAAAAAAACTGCGTTTGCTCACTCGCTTGCCAGGCGTGGCAACTTTGACAAATAACACTGCTATGAGGCGATTTATCGGGGAGACCGATAAATTGCCTAGTAGCATTCATCAGTGAACTTTTATGGACTGTAACGGTAACGTTAACGGCTTTTGTTTGTGAATATTTTCGTTCCTATTGAATTTTCTAGCATTTTGAGTATAGATAATAGATAGAGCGAGCCGTTCCTGGTCCTTTGGTCATGAAAAAATAACTAGTGACTCACACATCCGCCTATCGATGGCCCGGCGTTTTTGGTCATGCTCGCACAGTTACTTTCAGAACCGCACTTCAGTCAAAGATCCTTAATATTATTGATTTATTTAAGTTACCGTACACTACTTTCTCCAATGCTAATCGGATTTATTGTACACGCGGGAATCAATCTAGGGTTTTTCGTAGACTTAAAATTTGAGCTACCGACCTTCTTTTGTTTATCCGACTGTAGCTGTTGATTTTTAGCAATAGCTACGCTTAGCGTTCGCAGCTTCACATGCTTTTGCCAATGACGTTGTTGCCCGTCACCGGGTGGTTTATATCTGACATACGACAGATAGCTTTTCGCTATCTATCAGTCCTACCACTCAACTTTAATATGTATTGGCTTAATTGCCTTAATATATCATAGTAAGGCGAATAGTGCAACTAGAATTTTTGGCCGACTTCCAATAAGGAGAAGGTTCTCAATTGGTCTGTATTTATATGTGGTAGAGCCATGCTGCAGCTACATTATAGTTGTAACTCGAACGCGATCGGGGAAGGACCACGCTCACATAGAATACCAGTGTGAAATAGTAGCTTGATGCCGGTGTGTTTCGTATAGAGATTTTCATGTGTAGAGAACCGTAGACCCTATTTACTGGAATTGAGGTATTCTCTTATTTGAAAAATATGTTTCAATCTTGTTACACGAAAGTCAACAATTGCTCACTAAATCTTAAAATAGGAATCACACCTCAAAAGCAGACAGAAATGGCGTTTTCGAGGGAAGGCTTCTAGCTTGAAATGAATCTAGGATCCTCTACAAAAAAGGGCTATATCTCCTAAAGTATTTAGTCACTAATGTCATCAATTCCACTCTTAATCTTGACATACCGTTGCGGAAACCAATTTTTTTATGTTTTCTAGAACCTGGTAGTAAAAGCGTAAAAATTTCTGAATTATAAATGCCTAAAACTAAAAATATAATATGAAATGAGGAAAATAATTAGCCTGACATAAAAGTGTCTGTAATTTTTAAAATGTTATTATTTTTATCAGCAAAACATAAATTGGGTTATCCTTATAGCATATCAAATATAGCGGGCAAAATTAACTGAGTTATGTGATTAATATCGTCAAATAAATCCTTGGGCGGCATAAACCTCTCCGAAGTAGAAATTTTAATAAATTTTAAGGCGCAATGCGAGCGACGAGAATTATTTAATATATTTGCGATACTGCAAATCCCCTAAATTCGGGCTACAGGAACGACATGAATGCATGCGCGCTCGCCAGCACTTCTGCTGATCTGCCTCGTGTCTCAAGGGATGCAGCTATGGCACCATCTTTTTTCGCACAAATAAACTTTACAGATAATACGCGAACCATAGCGTTATTGTAAATGTCTATATACTTTATTATAATTTAGTATGGTTTAATATCTAAACAACACAAAAGCGGGTGCGACGGCGCGAGATAGAAGCGGTTGCCTGTGCGACTCTTAATCAAGCTCCGATAACACGAGAGTGCGCATGTTAAATAGCATAAAGGTAGATAGATAGTAAACCTGTAAATATACTCTTATTGGATAAAAATAAACTAATTACATAAGTATTATGGATGCCATTCACGCTCCAGTTTACCGTCAAGTTTGCAGCGCGCTTGGAGCAGCGTCCGGTAAGCTTGAAAGTGTATGGCTATCAGTGTGCATGACAAGTCTACTTGCAACAAACATTTAATTTCGATTCTGCCAACTTAATCAAGGTTGCAGCGTCATGTAAACTTGAACGTGTACATCAGCGGTCAAGTATATATGACGTTAGTCGAAGCAATAAGCCTAGAATGGCTAACGCGTCGTCGTCCGTCACTGCTCTGGTGGGTTTCAACAGGCGCGGCATCATGGTAAATAGACGGCAAACTCGTCCGTCAAGCGTTGCAACTTTTTTTTTATAGGATAGGATGACAAACGAGCACACAGTCCAGCTGATGGTAAGTGGTTACTGTGACCCATAGACATCTACATCTATCCTCAATAAAGACTCAAGATGCAGATGCATTGTCACCCGTGAGGACTAAGATGGAATGCCTCTTTGCCAGTAAAAAGGGTCTCCGGTTCTCTACAATCACCATACGAAACACAGCAGCGTTAAGCTGCTATTTTACGATGGTTTTCTGTGAGAACGTGGTCCTACCCCGGTCGAGCCGATCCATTCGTGCTACAACAGCATGGCTCTACCACGTAAAGAAGAAGAACAAGAACACACAAGATACAAGAAGTTCGCCCTTATGAGGCTATTTTTAGAGGCCTATGAGGCTTTGATGGACTATAATAAATTAATGAATGAAAAAACATGTAAACGCTTAACAAATAAGCTTAAAATCACTGAAGTACCTATATCATTTTATTATCACCTTTATTTATTTATTTATTTATACTCTTTATTGCACATAAAACACTACACAACACAGCAAACTTAAATTTATCAACAAATGTACAATTAGGTGGCCTTATCGCTAAACAGCGATCTCTTCCAGGCAAACCTTGGTGAAGGAGATAATTTTCATTTAAATATATAGAAGTGTGCATAAATAGTAGATAAACAAGCATATATTAAAAATAATATTATATATAGCTATACACATAAACAAATATATACATTCACACATCCATATACACATATACCTTCATATACATACATAGAATACATACACTTTTATAAATATTTCTGTAATACATTATAATTATATATCATATACATAAACCTTATCAAGAAAAGTAGATATGACAATAAAATATATTAAGTAGAACACATATTTAAATAATAATCTTATATATAATCTTTAACCACATTTTTGAAAGACTCAATGCTTTGGGCTCTTTTAATTGTTAAAGGAAGCGAGTTCCATAATTTGATTGCTTTGACACAAAAGGAGGAATGAAAAAATTTTGAGTTGTGAGCAGGCATACGCAGTAAAAGTTTGTCAGCTATTCTGGAATGATCTTCATTTGCGCCCATGAACTCAAATTTTTCTTTAAGATAACTCGGTGTTTTAGGATCGAATAGTACACAGTACAGTAGATATAGAATATGAGTATTCCGACGAAGCCTGATAGGGAGCCACTTGAGCTTAATACGGTACTCTGAAACGTGATCATATTTGCGAAGGCCAAATATGAACCTGATAGCGAAATTCTGAAGATGCTAAAGCTTATTTAATTGATCCTCAGTAAGATTGGAGTAGCATGCATCAGCATATTCAAGGATAGGGAGTAACAAAGACTGTGCCAGTAAAATTCTAGTAGGAATGGGAAGCGAGTTACGCAAACGTCTTAAATAAGATGCTGCCGCAAACATCTTTCTGCTGGACTCCTTAATATGCAGGGACCAAGAAAGATTCTGATCAATATATAATCCTAGGTCTTTTACAGATTTACTAAAAGGTATCACAACACCATCAACAACAATAGGTGGAAAGTTATCCCAACAAATTCTCGAGATTAGAGTGCTATTTCCAACAATAATGGCTTGGGTCTTTTTGGGATATAAATTAAGCCCGAACGACCTGCTCCAATCAAGTATTGCAGCAAGATTCGTATTGGTGTCATTGATGGCATTGGTAAGATTCTGGAGTGATGTATGGGAGTAAATTTGGAGATCATTTGCATACAAATGGTAGAGAGAAGAAATTCGTGAAGTAATAGAATTAATAAATACAGAAAAAAGGAGAGGAGACAACACGCCACCCTGTGGTACACCAGCAGTTAGTTCACACCACGTAGATGTGGCACCCTCTACCATAACACGCTACCGGCGGCCACGCAAATAGCTTTGAAACCATTCAATTGCCGCTGGAGATATGTTAATAGAACGTAGCAGACTCAACAATACGTCAAAATCGACGGTGTTAAAAGCGTTACTGAAATCCAGCAACGTAAGAATAGTGAGCTGCTGTTGGTCCATACCCCAGCGAATATCATCAGTGATTTTAAGTAAAGCTGTAACAGTACTATGACCAAGTCTGAACCCTGATTGAAAGCAGTCAAGAAGGGAGTTTTTATTTAGGTAGTGGTTAAATTGTGCAAATACCAAACGTTCAAGAACTTTTGAAAGGTATGGAAGGATAGATAGACGTCGATAATCTGAAGGATAACAGGGGTTCTTCTTTTTAGGAAGAGGAATGATATTAGCTTCCTTCCAGATTCGAGGAAAGGATCCAGAGGATATGGAGTAATTGAAAATATGAGTAAGGATGGGGAAAATAATATCAATCAGGGGGACGATCATTTTACGGCTAATATCATCACATCCGATAGCACTTGACGATATGGACAAAACGTTCTTCTTAACATCACAGTCGGAAAATTGATTGAAGGTGAACGGCGAGAAATTAGGAGGTGATGCTTTAGACAGATTGTTTAAAGTATATGATTTTATATTATCATATAAAAATGAAGATGTGCATGAGAAATGTTGATTTAATGATTCAATATCAACGTCTTCATTCGAAATAGTGGATTCTTTAGATTTTCCAACTCCTATGGATCTGAGAAACTTCCAAATTTTTGCAGGGTCTCCGTTCTCGACTGATTTTTGAACATGGCGTTGTTGTGCATCTCTACAAATTGTATTGCAGCGATTTCGTATGCTCCTGTACGTGTCCCTATTGTGGTACGATTTATCACTGTTATAAATAAGCCTAGCTTTATTTTTCTTATTTAACAGTGATTTAATATCATCTGTAAGCCACGGTGCAGGGGTGTGTTTAATTTTAACTGGTCTGACGGGTGCATGGGTGTCGTAAAGGTTAATAAAGATGTAGTTTAGTGTTTCTACTTTTAGGTCTATAGAGTCAGCAGAGCATACAGCAGACCAGTCAGCATTCCGAGCATCCTCTTGAAGACGTTCAATATCAATCCTACCAAAATTTAGTAGCATCAGTAACTTGCCTCGAAGCTTAGGAGTGCGTATTTTATACGATAAAAAGATGAGGTCATGATGAGAGAATGCCACAGCTGCACATTGACCATGCTTTGACACGTGATCAGGAGATGAAACTATGATAAGATCTAACAAAGATGAAATACAGTTAGGCAAAGTGTGCGTAGCGTTAAGTGGCAGAATATGTAAATTACATGAGTCAGTAATAGAGCGCAGCCTTTTAGTGCGGTGATCATTCTTTATCATGCAAGTGTTAAAATCGCCCATTAGAATAATGTGATTGTATAGAGGAGTCAGATCTTCAAGTGTTTTCTCAAATGAGTGGAAATAATTCACATGGAGGGAGGGGCTATAAAAAACGCCCAGTAAGATTTTAGTATTAGATAATGTAATTTCCAGTAATAGATGTTCAGCTTCATTAGGCAAGGGTGGTTGAGTAGACAAGTTAATAATCTTGAAAGGAGTATCATATCTAAAGTAAATTGCTACCCCACCACCACCCTGCCCTACTCGGTCGTTTCGAATAAGATTAAATCCGGGTAGTGAATAGCATGTGGAAGGTAAACATGGTTTGAGTCACGACTCGGAGACAAGAATAGCACTGAGGAAACTAGTGTTAAATGATGCAAGCATGTCTGGAAAATGTGCCGAAATACTTTGGGCATTTATATGGATAACATTGAAATTTTTCAGTACATCTGAGAATTGAGAAAATAGGACTTCGTTTAAAGGAGTGAAATCCGTACTGTGAAAACTATCGTCACTACTGCCGCTTTCAGAGTAAGGTGTCATAAACGAATCATTATTTGAGTTATTGTCATTGAACAAGGCAGAAATCATAATAAGTCTTTCTTTTTATAAATAATGAAAATTATAAAATATTATAAGGTATTTCGTTTATATATATTGTTACAAAATAATAATATAATAATAATATAATAATAATAATAATAGTAATAGATGATCTCAAGTTATTCGCCTCCAGTCGCTCCCATCTTGTGGAATTGCTAAACATCACTTGTGATTTTAGCAATTCTATTGGAATGGAGCTGGGGACGGATAAGTGTGCGATCCTCCATGTCGAAAGGGGAAGAGTTGCTAACTCTGAGGGCATGGACTTATCTATGCCCATCAGCATAAGGACCCTTTCCGAGGCTGAAACATACCGATACCTGGGTATGTCACAGAACATCGGTGTCGATGAGGCGGGTATGAAGCAGTCAGTTTGCGATGTGTTTTATGCACGCTTGACAAAAATGCTTAACAGTCTTTTGTCGGGCGTTAATAAGACACACGCTTATAACGGCTGGATCATGCCTGTTCTCATGTATACCTTTGGCATACTCAGGTGGACTCAGACCGAACTGAACGCTCTGGACAGAAAAGTCCGCACTATAATGACGTCCCACAGAGTGCATCATCCGAGATCGTCGGTAATGAGGCTGTACTTGCCGCGGAAGCATGGTGGGCGCGGCTTTTTAAGCGCGCTTACCCTGCATAATCGCGAAGTGTGCAGCCTCCGTAATTATTTTCTGTCGAAAGCGGATGATCCATTCTATAGGGACGTTATTTTTTGTGATAAAGGACTTACCCCTCTATCCTTAGCCAACGAGCAATGGCAAGACCCGGCAGTACAGAGCATTTCCGACCGGGAGACCGTATGGAAGGAGAAGGAGCTCCACGGGAGGTTCTACAAGGCTCTACATGAGCCTTTCGTAGATACAGTTGCCTCCCTCCACTGGCTACGTTTTGCTGACCTCTTCGGGGAAACCGAGGGTTTTGTCTATGCAATACAGGATCAGGTTATTAAGACCAACAACTATCGGAGATACATCCTAAGGGATGGCACCGTCGACATTTGTCGAGCTTGTCGCCATCCTGGTGAATCATTTAGGCATGTCATCTCCGGTTGTTCGGCGCTTTCTAACTCTGAGTACTTGCATAGGCACAACCTAGTAGCCAGGATTCTACACCAGGAGCTCGCTCTGAAATACGGTCTCGTGGATCGGAAACTGCCTTATTATAAGTACATGCCGGAAGCCGTGCTCGAAAATGACCGCGCCAGGTTCTACTGGGACCGGGCCATCATCACAGACAGGACCATTCTTGCGAATAAGCCTGATATTGTGCTGATGGACCGGACACAGTCAAGGATATTTTTGGTCGACATTACCATTCCGTATGACGAGAACCTCGTGAAAGCCGAAACAGATAAGCGAACAAAATATCTGGACCTGGCTCACGAGATGACCGACATGTGGGGTGGACTGCCGGCCGAAATTATACCTGTAGTCGTTTCTGCGAACGGGTTAATCCCAGTCAGCCTCTCGGGTCACCTGAGGCGACTGGGACTCCGTGACGGACCGCTCCAAGCTCAAATGCAGAAGGCGGTGCTCCTCGATACCGCCCGTCTCGTCCGCCGGTTTCTTTCCCTTTCACCCTAACCCTCGGCCGTTTGGTCTCCCCTGCCGAGGGCTTCCATCTGGTTGGGTTTTTATTTATTTATGTATTTTTATGCATTAATTTTATTTTGTTGATATTTATGTATGTTTATCATTTTCATTTACAATTATATATTTATACAGCCCAACCAGATGAGTAAACTATATAGATGCCCCAAAAATAATAATAACCTAACCCTCGGCCGTTTGGTCTCCCCTGCCGAGGGCTTCCATCTGGTTTGGTTTTTATATATTTATGTAATTTTTATGTATTTATTTTATTTTATTGATATTTATGTAAGTTTATCATTTTCATTTTCAATTATATATTTATACAGCCCAACCAGATGAGAAAACTATACAAATACCCCAGATAATAATAATATATTAGATAAATATGAATAATATGAATAAATAAGAAATAAACTAAGTCTTCTTTACCAACCAGCGTTACTAGAAGATCGCAAATCGCAACTAATCAATCAATAAATGTTACACTTCATACGTACACAACATTTACAGCAATACGTAGTAAAAACATATTATAAGCTCAATAATATTACAAACATAAAGAAAATAATTAACAGTAGGTCTTAAAAGTAAACAAACTAAATTTATTGAACTCTTCTACTACGCAAATAAGGTAATGTAAAACTTAATACGAGTTGGCTGTATGATCATCAACCTTTGCCTTTATACGAGTACATAAACAAGATTTACTTTGACAGTTTTAAATCAACGTCAAAATTTGTAATTTTACCCTTTACATTCATATCAAACAATCGAAATAATTTTACCTTTGGAACAGAAAACAAAAATACATTTAGAAATAATTTTGAAGTACCGGTAAAACAGTAAAACACACCCATATACTGAGCAATAATAAATCTTAAAGTACCTATACCAATGGATAAAACACTAACGATTACACTACTTATACAAAGAGAGATATCTTTATTTAGCTATCTTAAGTACCTAGCTTTAGTAATAAATATAACAAACTAGTCTAAAAATACTAAAATACAGGCTTTATTATGAAATATAATAGAGAGAACAAGGGTAATAATTTTGATGTGTCAGTACAACATAGCAATTGTTGTCATATGCTTAAGTAATAATACAACTTAAAGGAACTATGTTAATAAATAAATCACTTAAACAACTATAGTACAAAGAGAAATATTTACTTAGGATATCAGTCTAAAGTACCTAGCTTTAGCAAGAAATACAATAAAGTAGCCTAAAATTTTGAAGTGCCAGTACAACACAGCAAACACAGTCATATGTGGAAGTAATAATTCAACTTAAAGTACTTAAGTTATTGAAATCACCCAAACGATCAAAGTACAAAGAAAGAAATATTTACACTTAGGTAACAATCTGAAGTACCTAAGTTTAGTAGGGAATATATTAAAGTAGCTTAAATACACTAAAGTACTTAGCTTTATTATGAAATATAATAACAAGAACAAGGAAAAAGAACACTACATCATTGAGAAAAATGGCAGATCAATAAAATGCATTGCAGACTGCATTTGAAGAGGCATGTTATAAAGTTATTTTGCCTTAATAATTCTCTTAGATCTAGCAGTAGAAATAATCTTGTTCCCTTTAGCTTTATCTTCGCCAACACTCTTCCCCGAAAGTGACAACCCTTCCGAATTACTGGTAGAACAGGGAATAGATTTCAGATCAGCGAATGAGGTGGCGGTATATCGCCGACCATTGGAACCAATTATGACTATATGACCGTCTTTTGTCCAACATTTATTAATGCCAAACTGATAACGAACAGCTAAGAAAAGGTCATGTCGACTCTTGGTCAAAAATTCTGATGCAGTAATACCAGTATTTTTGAATGCAGTTTTCGAATATCAAATGAGATTTTTATTTTCAATATTATTAAACTTGACTAGAACAGGACGTGGTTTACCTTCTTTAGAAATGCCTAAGCGATGACATCTGGTGATTACATCAGTATTTATATCTGTCATTTTTAATTTGACTTTCCAAAACAGCGTCGTTTATGCTGTTGTAGTAGCTACTAATTTTTTAAAGATTCATGTAGGCAAGAGATGCCTGCGTGGTAGAGCCACGCGGCAGCTCTTGCTTGTGCACGGATGGGCCGGCTCGAACCGGGGTGGTACCACGACCTCACAGAAAACCAGCGTGAAGTAGCGGTTTACCTCTGCGTTTCGCTTGGTGAGTGCAGGTGGCCGGAGACCCTTTTTACTGGAAATGAGGCATTCCATCTTAGTCCTCATGGGTGACAACGCATCTACATTTTGATTTGTAATAGAGGATAAATGTAGATGTCTATGGGCCGCAGCAACCACTTACCATCAGGTGTACTGTGTGCTCATTTGTCACCCTTATCCTATAAAAAAAAAACTACAGATTGAATAACTGAATGTAGCCGTAGTGAACCTCAGTCTTCCCGTGACTACGGGTGCTGAAAAGTCGGGAATATAAAATGAGATAATAAACGTGATAAAATCCTTAAAACTAATTTCATTCAATTATACTATCATATTTATTTACTGCCGAGTACCGACCCGCCCAGGCTTTGCCTGGATAGGATCTATTAATGTGGCGTCATCTAGATATAAGATAATCAAAGACCATTTATTTATTTAATGTTCATTGTATTGCACCTTAAGGTTAGGGTGACAATGGTTTAAATTACTTTCCAGTCAACACTAGGAGATATAGATAAATAAAGGTCTATTTTAAAAAAAGGTTGTGTATGTAGCATGTTTTTTGCCCAAGATCCTAAATATGACAGGAGCTCTTGGGTAATGCACGAGTATAATATATTGGTTTAATCGAATTCCAAAAATGAACATCTTGAATTTTAATTGAATTTGCATATAATTCAAGAAATTTGAAGATAATATAAAATGTCTGTATAAAATAATGCACAGTGAATTTATGTGTAACAAATATAATATTGACACAAATGTTATGAAAATATTGAAAATAAGTAACTGAAAAAGTAAGCACAAACTCAAACGACACATCTCTAACTATAAAATTTGAAACTTCAACTTGTCATAGATTAATATACCTCGTTTACTATGAGCGTAGTAATAGAATTATCAAATTTCACAAAAAATGGTTTTGTAACCCTGATGCTGAAATATTGTTCAAATTTGTTAGAAAACAAGACTTACTAGCTATAATTAATTAAACAGAAAATTTTGCGACATTTATTTGCTTATATTTGTTCTCCTTGATTTATTTACGTCAAAGATAATTTATTATTTTTGCCTTCCGAAAGATAAAGAAGTTTTTAGATGTTTCCTCCGACAACCAAGATGGAATGTCTCACAACTTGTAATTGTACGTTTTCTCTACAACCTTTAGGCATTTATACAGCCGATCAGGCACTGCTGCTGCTTGGCTGACGAGGCAGAAAAGGCGGCCTAATATCTGGTACCAATAAATTTACAGTTAACTTGTTTGTCATTTTAATATTATAGAAAATTTAGTTAAGCTAAATTGAAATTAAACACACAACACTACTAATAAATTACTGTAGGGGTGTATTATAAAAGTTACATAATTTAATATTTCATCACTTATCAGATAACTTGCTGTACATTATTCATATGCCAACGAGTTTCTATTTAGGGTAAAATTAAGCTTATAAATTATTCATTTGCGAGTTACAAAACTGCCATTTATAAGAGTGAGATGAAGCATTGCCAAGTTACAGCGGGGTGGCAAACTAACTGGTGCGGCTAACTAACTTTTACCACTGGTTCAGAAAAATACACTTTCCTGGGAATGTTTTTCAAAGTACTATGACTAAGACTGTCAATGTCACAGTTTCAGACGTCTCGCCTTTTGATGCTGCTCTCAATCGCAAGTCTGGGTATTTGACGCCTGGCGTATATAAAAGATTATATCGACATCGATTGGGTGGTATAAGAGCTTTCTGAAACGTCCTAAGTTACGACACCACGCGGCGAAATGAAATAATTATCACATCTTTGTTTCTGAAAAACACGTAATTATTTTTGCTTTATTTTACCCTAAATAGAAACTCGTTGGCATATGAATAATGTACAGCAAGTTATCTGATAAGTGATGAAATATTCAATTATGTTACTTTTTTAATACACCTCAACAGTAATTTATTAATAATTTCGCCTTTAATTTCATTTTAGCTTAAAAAAGTTTACCTGTTTTTTCATTCATTATAGTCCATCAAAGCCCGTAAGTCTCTCTAAAAGTGGCCTCATAATGGCGAATTACTTGTAGTTGCAACGCTCGGCGGGCGGGTTGCCGATCGCAGTTTTTAATTTTCTGTTGTTATTAGGAAGACGCTACTGTTTGTTTCTCTACGTGTTTCCCTCGACCGCGTCTTACGGCACCCACAGGACGATGTGATGTAGTGAATGTTCTTACACCGCAACCACACGGTGTCAATTTAGAGCTTACATATTAAGGGTTACATATTTAATAGGAAAGTCGCATACAGTTGTAAGTTGAACCGTCTGCGTGCCTAAAAGTATTACTTCAAAAAACACTAAAATTGTATAAACTTCTCGAAAGTCAGCTCCGTCAATTTGTCTAGCTAATGGGCTTTGTTAAATCTATGTGAGGAAAAAAGACAATAGACAGTCATATATTTAATTATTTTTCTACTTAAAATCTACCTTCAATAAATTAAAATATACAAAACGTAGGTAAGTATTATTAAATTTACTTTAAATTATTAGT
Source organism: Parnassius mnemosyne (assembly GCA_963668995.1). Lineage (NCBI taxonomy): Eukaryota > Metazoa > Arthropoda > Insecta > Lepidoptera > Papilionidae > Parnassius > Parnassius mnemosyne. The sequence goes on along the minus strand of CAVLGL010000035.1, from coordinate 11,487,819 downwards.
ATTATAATTTAAATTTAATTAAAATTTACTTATTTACAGTTAAATTTTATTGAAAATAATATAACGCCGGCGAAAACACCGACATGTAATCAGGAAAATATTGTTAATATAAAAGAACTTGAATCCATGATCTTTGAACTACAAAACCAACTACAAGAAGCAAGAGAAGAGATTTGCTTACTAAACAACAGACTTACGGCTCTAACGATAAACAATCGGTATGAAGAGTACATAAATTATAAAAACAGAAAAATACACATATTTTCTAGCGAAAAAGTAAATAAAGTCACTAACATAGCGTTAGCAACTTTTGCTGACGAAAACTATGAGATATGCCATTTCCTGAGATCTAATGTCGGTATGATGAACCTTCTAGACAACCTATGTAGTCAAGCAAAGTATCTTTCGAAAAATGACTTTTGTATTCTATTAATAGGAGAAGAAGATTTCAAACGAAGCGGAAATTATAAAAATTGTGTTCAAGAACTAAAAGAGTCCTTGTTGAAAATAAAAAATACAAACGTTATATTATGCTTACCTACCTTTAAATTAGGAAAATACTACCAAATATATAATAAAAGGATTGAAACATTTAATGCATTGCTCTACAAAGAAGTACAAATTCATGAATTTGCATTTATACTAGATTCTAACCTTGAGCTAAGTTATGATTACACTATGTTCTCTAGACCATTGGGTAAGTTGAATAACCTTGGCATGAAAATGATCTTCCGAAATTTAAAATCATTATTACAACAATTATGGTATGATATTAATAAGACTGAAAACAAAAACACAATGCCCTGTAATGTATCTGAAACAAACCATACCACAAACTCAACACCAAAATCTTTTTTTCGGGATTAATAATGTAAGTATTTTGTTCCAAAATATGCAAAGTTTATTCAATAAAACTCATCTCCTGGAAACTTATTTAGAACAAAATTTACCACACTTAGTTTGTGTTTCGGAATCGTGGCTGTCTAATTATAAACTAGAATTAGTAGTATTTCAAAACTACCATATAGCAACCTCTTTTTGCCGAAAAAACTACACAGGAGGTGGGGTTTGCATCATACTAAAAAATGATTTAGAATACATAGAAATAAAAGATGTGAGCAGCTTCTCAATAGAGTGTGTAATAGAACTTTGTGCTGTGGAAATCACCAAATTAAATATTATTATTGTTAGTCTGTACTGGAATAATAGAGAGAGCGAAGTTTTCTACACACAAATGAAAATGTTATTACAATATTTAAATAGAAAACATGACAAAAAACAAATTATAATTGGAGGTGACTTTAACGTGAATATTTTAAAAGAATCACAACAATCAAACTTTCTGTTAAACTTTATGTTAGAATATAATTTTATTCAAATTATAAAGGAGCCAACACGAGTCACTTGTAATTCTGCCACATGCCTAGACCTTATCTTCATTAACTTCTCCTTAGCGGAGTTAAAAGCTTATGTTGCAGATTTAGGATTCTCAGACCACAAAGGAACTATGATTAAATTGAATACCGAAAATACCAAAATAAAAACAATTCCAAGGGTAATTACAAAACGATTTTATAACGAGAAAAACATAAATGAATTTAAATCTCAACTTTCACTTATAGACTGGAGTACTATTATAAATGTCGAAAGAAGCCTTAATGAAAACTATAATATATTTCATGACATACTACAAAACTTGCTAAATAAATGCATTCCTAAAAAAACCGTTATTATAAGAGCAAGACAAAAAACTCATTTGTTAACAAAAGGCCTCAAAATTTCATGCAAAAATAAAAGAGTTTTAAAGGTCCTAACTTCGTATACAAAGAATCTAAATTTAAAAAAACACTATAAAACATTTGAAAAAATACTGAAAAAAGCAGTAAATAAGGCCAAAAGAATAGATTATGCAAATAGACTAAAACAATCTGATAATAAAGTAAAATGTATGTGGGCCATTATAAAGGAACGTACTAATAAAACAACAAATAAAATAAAAGAAAATATTGAAATTTTAGTGGATAACCAATATATATCAGAACCAAAAAGGGTAGCTAATTTATTTAATAATTTCTTTGCATTAGTTGGCCACGTCTCAAAAGCAAACATACCATCTCAACAAATGCAATCCTTTAAAAATACAAGTACATTAAATACTATGTTTTTATGTCCTGTTAAACCCGAAGAAATTAGTAACATTATCAAAAAATTAAAAAATAAAAATAGTTATGGAATAGATGAATTACCACCGAAATTAATAAAAAAATGTGTTGATTCATTATCTTCTCCATTAAGTTTTTTAGTCAACCAATCTTTTACGGAAGGAACGTTCCCAGATAAATTAAAAACTGCTATAGTAAAACCTATACATAAAAAGGAATCAAAAACAGACACTACAAATTATAGACCAATTGCAATGTTACCTACATCTTCGAAAATCTTTGAAAAGGCAATGTCAAATAGAGTTTACGCATTCTGTGAAAAATTTAAACTGTTTGATAATTCACAAAATGGTTTTAGGAAGAAACGATCAACGACACTTGCAGTATACAAATATATACAAAAAGTACTTGATATTATAAATGAAAAGAAATACGCCGTAGGTATATTATTAGATATGTCCAAAGCCTATGATAAAGTACAATACCCAATACTGTTACAGAAGTTATATGACATCGGTATACGTGATACGGCATACAAATGGTTTAAATCTTACCTGGAAAACCGAAAACAATATGTAGAGATAGTGCATTATAACCATGACACTGGTGAAATCTGTAACGTTAGATCTGACGCAATCCATACTACTTGCTCCATCCCTCAAGGTAGCGTTTTGGGATGTTTGCTATTTATAATTTACATAAACGAACTGCCTAGGATATTGAGTGAAACCTCTGTTATATTTGCAGATGACATCTCTATTCTTATTTCACACACAAAAGACCAGAATTTAAATAATAAACTGTATCATGTATTAAACCAGGTCACAAATTGGCTGACACATCACAACCTAGAGATCAATTTTAATAAAACCAAAATTATGCAATTCCGACCAGTTCAAAAATCACCTCTAAGTATCGCTTTTAATTATAATAATACACCTATAGGAACTGTTGACAACTTCAACTTGCTAGGCCTGGAAATTGACTGCCATATAAACTGGAAAGCACATATAAATAAAGTTAAAAGCAGGCTATCCAGGTTCACATACGCATTACGTGAAATAAAGAAAACCACGGATGTCCCCAGCGCTCTGTCGGCATATTACGCATACACATCTTCGTGGCTATCATACGGTGTCATATTGTGGGGAAATAGTACTGATGCGCAGCAATTATTTATAATCCAAAAAAAATTTATAAGAATTTTGGCAAATATAAAAATTCCAGAAAGTTGTAGGCCCCACTTTAAAAAACTTAAAATATTGACTTTCACATCTATTTATATTTGGGAAGCATGCAAATTTGTAAAAAACCATCCAGAACTATTTAACAAATTAAGCGACACTAATTACAAATACTCAATTAGACCTAACAAAAATAGGCTAATATTACCGAAATCCACACTCGCATTACATAGCTCTAGCCCCTACTGTATGACAGCAAAAATTTTTAATAACCTACCAAATTACATAAAAATTCTAACGGATACAACATTATTTTTATCAAAATTAAAATTATATTTAATTGAAAAATGCTTCTATAATTTAAATGAATATTTTGATACAAATGTTATTTAATTTGTGTAGACAACTTCGACCTTCTAATTTTATTTGTTTTATTTAATTATTCTTCAATAATTATTGTTTTTATTTAATTTACTCTATAATTTTATTCTGTATATATATATATTTTAATTTATTACTATTGTTTTTGTTTACTTAACATTGTGTTTATCAATTGAATTAAATTTTTAAAATATTCAATAGTTTATCTAATGTTGTATAACTTATTTAAAAATGTAATTTAATAATGTAAGTTAATAACGTAAATCTAATAATGTAATTTAATAATAGTACTCAATAATGTAAATTCAATTTTTTATGATTGCTACGCCCAAACCGGGTTCAAATGCGGACTATTTTTGAAACATCACATCTATTGATAACCATTTGATTGCAATAAAGATTATGATTATGATTATGATTATGATTATAAATTTAAATATGCAAATTGTTATTAGGTATAATGTATTAACTGATAAATAATACAAATTATTCAAAATTCAAGGTAATTATTCACAGGTATTCACAGTTAACCTTCCATTACAGTACGTATGGTTGAGTCCTGCGCGCTCACCACACCCTATCACAAAAAGGATTGAGCGCATGGAAAAATGTTTTGTTGCAAGTTTTATTTTCTAAAATTTTATCATAGACGTTAAAATCATTGGAGCAATAAAAACCGATAAAATCTACAAAAACTGTTGTTTTTGACCTTTGACCTTGAACAGAATAGAATAGAATAATTTTTATTCAATATACTTATTCTTACTTTATATAGTTATTTCTTACTTTACCACTGGTTCGAAAAAAAACCCTCTGTCCTGGCAAGAACTAGCAAGAAACCCAGCGGGACTTTTTTTTAAATAAATTTTACAATATAAATGATTACGAACTATTTACAAAATTTATTTTAGAAACTGCTTGGAAGCGACCACCTCATTCCCAGGGGTTATTATCAACCATGTATTCATTTATACTATAATAACACTTTTTATACAGTTTCAGCTTAACAAATCATTTAATCTTGGTAATAGAGAGAGCCATTGCCCCAAGAATGAATTACTGACTCTGTGGAGTCGAGAAACTGGCATCACTAGCTTATGTTTGTTCCTAGTGTTTACAGAATGTACATCACATTTTTACTAAAACTATCTTTGTTTTTGTGAACATACATTAAATTTTCGTAAACATACTGAGAGGCCAAAGTTAATATATTTATTTCTTTTAATTTATCTCTAAGAGACTCTCTCGGTTTTAGATTGTAAATAGCTCTAATGGCCCTCTTTTGTAAAACAAAAATAGTTTCTGAATTAGCCGCATTTCCCCATAGCAAAATCCCATAAGAGATTTTGCTATGGAAATAACTGAAATAAACTAATCTAGCTGTCTCGACACTAGGGAGACCTCTAATCTTTTTTACAGCATAGGCTGCAGAACTTAGTCTGCTTGCCAATTTGGATATATGGGGGCCCCACTGAAGCTTTACGTCGAGAGTGATGCCAAGAAAAACAGTGGATGCAACAGGGCTCAGTTCCTCCCCATTTAAAAACACAGTATTCAGATTATTAACCTTCGTTGTTGTAAATTTAACACAATTAGTTTTATCTCCGTTCAAATGTAGATTATACGTTAAAACAATGCACCAATTTTGATATTGCATTTCACTTCGTCACATTTAAGTGATTGACGTTTAAGTTTAAAAATCAAGGAAGTATCATCAGCAAATAATACTATATCATGAATATCCCCTACAAGGTGAGGTAAGTCATTAATATACACCAGAAACAGTAATGGGCCGAGAATCGAGCCCTGAGGGACACCCATTAGTAGATCTGACCCGGAAGAACTTTTACCATTGATAATAACCTTCTGCTTTCTATTACTTAAATATGAAATAATGAGTTTAAGCGCTGTGTTCTTGATACCATAGTACTGTAGCTTCCTGATTAATGTCTCATGGTGAACACAGTCAAAAGCCTTGGAAAGGTCACAAAATATACCCAAAGCATCCTCTGAATTCTCCCATGCACAAAAAACATGTTTAATAAGCTCAACTCAAGCGTCAGTTGTCTAGCGACCCCTTGTAAACCGAATTGATTTTTATTTAGCAATTTATTAATATTAAAGAAACTTAACATCTGATCTAAAATAATTTTTTCAAAAATTTTACTAAATGTTGGTAGTACAGAAATTGGTCTAAAATTGGCGGGGTCTAATGTACTACCAGATATAAATAAAGATATGACTTTACTATGTTTCATTAAATCAGGAAACACACCAGATTCGACGCTTGTATTAAATAAAGTGGCTAGATAAGGTGCTAGAATATCTATTATAGATAAAATAACTTTAACGAAAATCTCCCATAAGTCTGCCATTTTCTTAACATAAATGGTTTTAAAATAATTAACGATATCTTTTGGCAGTACTCTATGGAATTTAAAAGTATTTGAACAAGCGTTTACATTTTGTTTGAGCAATGATTCGGCGACAGTAGGAGAAGAATTTAATGATTTTGTTGTCAAAAAAGGGACATAAGTAAAATGTTTCTCAAAAGCTATAGCAACTTCTTGATCAGATAGCGTTAAATTATTGTTAATATTCAATTGAAAATCCGAGTTGCGTGGTTTGACCTTGCCCGTTTCACTATTTATTATTCTCCAGGTCATTTTAATTTTTTCGGATGCAGTTTCAATTTTGTTGTTTAAATGTAAAGCCTGAGCAGTGGAGCACACTTTTTTAAATATTTTAGAATATATTTTTACATAATCTCTAAATATAACACTATTAGTGTTATATTTAGAGATATTTGATTATATGATCTTTCATCAAGCTCGTATAACCTCCGCCTACTTTTATAAATTCCTACTGTCGCCCATTCATTAAATGATTTGCGACTATTAAAAGAGAAAGTTTTAGAAGTAAATATTATACTTAATTCACAACTTATAATTTTAAATAACGAACCATACAAATAATTAGCACTATTTTTAATTAAAAGTGATGGAAGTATTTTTATTATATTACTTCTAAACCTCTCCATGCGATGTTCATTTATTGGATCAAACACAACTTTCTCATTTTTCTGTTTTATGTGTATGTAAGGTAGTGATACCAACTATCCACAGTGATCTGAACTTAAATTTTGAATTATTGATTTATGCTTGTATAACTTAAAACACTGACACGAAATTTTATGAGACTTGAAACAACTTTTCGAACGCCAAAATGAAAGTATATACGGAAATTCAGCTTATTAACTCTCATTCCAAGGTTCATCGCTAATTTAACTAGACTAACGGTAGTTTTCGCTCCAACTACATGTTTTATAAATCTTTTTTTTACTATATAATATCATAATCTTGTATTAATTCTATTATGAAATTTGTATTCCTTTTTATATAATAATAGATTTAAGTTCATGAGGCAACTGTGGAAAATGTTAGAACGATTTAATGACCTTCTATAATTGTTACATCTAACAAATCTAAAAACAATGTCTCTTTGCATAATCATGAATGTGACATTAATAATACTATTGACATAATAATCGAATGGCTTAAAGCAAATAATTTAAATATTAATCTTGACAAATCATACTATATACAATTCAATAAATCAAAACATAAGCAGCACAATTTTAATCTAAATGTGACAAAGATAAAAAAGTACAACAATTGAAATTCTTAGGTTTAACTATTGACGAGAACTTGAACTAGAAAATACATATAGACCATTTGTGTAACAGAATTAATCAGTTCGTATATGCTCTTAAACGTGTTAGGACCGTAACCGACAATAAGACCGCTATTATGTCCTATCGCGCCTACATAGAATCGATATTGCGCTACGGCATTTTACTATGGGGCAATAGTACGGACAAAAACAGAGAATTTATAGCTCAAAAAAATGCATTAGAGCCAAATGTGGAATTTTACCTGACGTTTCCTGTAAACCACTGTATAAAAGTCTAGAATTATTGCCGCTACCATCACTTTATATTTATGAAGTTGCGGTTTTTGTACACAAAAACACAGAATTATTTAACAAAGTTAATAATTTTAGATTGAGAGATCCTCACAGATTGATATATAATGACATTGCAAGGTCGGATAAGTATGCAAAAAGTTGCCTCTGTATGGGTGTCAAAATATATAACAAGATTACTAGAGATATTAAAATGCTCAATATCAATATGTTTAAACATAGGTTGTACAAATGTCTAAGTCAGAATAACTTCTATAGCATAGATTCATTTCTCTGTACCAAAAACTTAACATAGATTAATATAGTTATAAATTCTTATTTTATTCAAGTTTTATTCGTTGACATATTTGGTGATAATTATTATATTAATAGTATGAATTGACATGTAATCTCATTATAATATTTTTAAACTAAATGCGTTATTTGCATGCTCTTTTCATTATGGCGAAACATATGCGCTCTGTCAAACTTGTACCAGCTTATAATACTATGTCTCTAAGCAAATAAAGAAATTATTATTATTATTATATTAATGTCCTACAGGCCGAATTTTGATCACGAGTAATAGTCCCACAAACTAGCCATCTGCGCAGGACACGATTATTATAGTGCACGAATATGTACGCAGGTGCACTCTCTATTCTCTCACTGTCATTGTCGAATGAGATAGCAGGCCAACACGAATGGAGAGAGACCAGGCGCAGGACTTTACAAGGATTTTACAAGTTATCCGAGGCACGGAGGTAAAACACCGCCAAGTTCCTAACTCCCTGTACTATGAATTTCTTGTCAGAAAAACACAAAAATGATTTTGGCCCGACCTGGGAATTGAACCTGGGACCCTATGATCAGCAGTCATGTTAACGACCACAACGAGGCAAATAAATTAAGATAAAAGCTACATATTACCATCTGTGCTACGTAGTACTTTGTCGGCCAAACCGACCCATTCGTACGTATATAATTATATATTGCCGAAGTGTGCCTTTGCTATTTTAATTTTTTTTATTCATTATTACATAATAAAAAGAACAGTTCTTTTCAACGTATGAGCGCAACAGAAATTGTCTCTTAATTCCCAGTAAACGTGACCTACATCCATTAGTACTGCGTCGCATCGTCTTTTTAGAAGTTACTTTAATTCAAAATTTAAAGCGTAAAGAATGTATTCATAATGGAATTACATTTACAAAAAGACATAAGTACTTTACTGTAATTAATAATTACTACAAATTTGAGGGAAATAACAAACAAGTTTCCATCTTAAGATACAGTTGTGGCCCATCTCCTTTCTAATAAATACCGCTTAAAATTCTTTAGATTTCTTGCCAAGATGGTTTGGTAGATAACTAATAAATGGCTCTTAAAACATTCTATATTGCCTAGCAAGATGATTTAATAACAAATAATTCAACATTCTTCTCGCTGCACCTCTACTATGGCTGCAACAAGAATAGATCTGATCGACCGGGGCAGGACAGGTCATCAACAACTCTCGGCAACAGCAAGTAGATGCGCCTTGGAATGGATATTTATCCAAACAAAAATATTTTTTAAAGAATAAGAATGACAAACGAGTACACAGTTCTCCAGATGGAAAAGGGTCAGCTCACACCAAGACGCAACGCAGCGTGCATTTTTTAAGATAGTGGTACAAAATATTACTTAATTCACTACAAAAAAATATATACATTCTATTGAGATAAATCGAAAATGTCCCGGGGTGTCGCACTACGCTGCGCTGCGCCTCGAAGCGTAGCGCGGCGCATTGCGACGCAGTGGTGTTTCTTAAGTAAGCGCAGCATAAAAAAGCGGTGCGCTGCCAGTAACATCACAATGCGCGTCGCTACGTCGCGATCTGTCACGCGGCGGCACACTGCGCGGTACTCTGTGTGAACTGATCCTAAGTATTTTTTTTACTTTTTTATAGGAGATGGGCCAAACGAGCATACAGCTGACCTGATGGTAAGTGACTATCGCCGCCCATGAACAACTGCAACACCAAGGGAATTGCAAGTGCATTGCCGGCCTTTGAAATAGGAAAAAACTCTTCTTGAAGGTCCCTAAGTCGTATCGGTCCGGAAAAATCGCCGGTGGTAAATTATTCCACAGAGAGGTCGTACGCGGAAGAAAACTTGTAGTGAAACTTACTGTGGTGGATCATCCAGGTGGTGTGGATGGTATCGGGAGTTTTGCCGCGATGTGCGTTCGTGGTATTTGGCGGCTGGGATTAATCCAAACAATTCCTTAGAGCACTCCCAATGGTAGATTCGATAAAAATGCAAAGGAATGCAACATCTCTTCGCAGCGCCAGTGAATCGAGCCGATCGGTAAGGACTCAGTCGTCGACAATTCGAGCCGCTTTGCGCTGGATGCCGTCAAGTGAAAGGTGCTGGAACTGGGAAGCCCCAGCCCACAGATGGGAACAGTATTCCATGTGAGGCCGAACCTGTGCCTTATAAAGTTGCAGGCGGTGTGCCGGCATGAAAAACTGTCCCACTCTGCTGAGCACGCCAAGCTTTTTAGATGCCAATTTGGCCTTCTCTTCCAAGTGACCACGAAACTGCACGTCACTCGATATGTCGACCCCGAGGATTCCGATACTGGCTGAGGCAACAAGGGGAGTGCTTTGAAACTGAGGAGTTACCACAAAGGGGTTCTTTTAAGCGGAAAATGTGCAAACTTGTGTTTTCTGGAGATTGAACTGAACTAGATTTAGTCGCCCCCAGTCTGAGACTTTGTTCAAAAAGTTTCGAATTCAAACATAAGTTTGTTCCGGTACTAGGCGACGTTTTCCCGAGAAATATTATTATTTATACACGGCACGGCCGGTGTATAAAGCATCAGTGCTGTCATCTGCATAGCAATGAATGTTACTGGTTTGCAACATATCATTGATATGCAGAAGAAACAGCGTTGATGATAGCACGCCGCCTTGTGGAACACCAGCGTTAATGGGATTGTAATATGAGCATGCACCGTCTACTACAACCTTGATGCTCCCATGTGCAAGAAAGCTGGTGATCTAATTGCACAATTCTTCGGGAAGCCCATAGGAAGGGAGCTTCGAAAGAAGCGCTTTATGCCAAACCCGATCGAAGGCCTTCGCAATGTCCAAACTAACAGCCAATGCCTCCCCCTTGGACTTGAGTTATGCAGACCATCTATGAGTTAGGCAGACCAGAAGATCACCAGCTGATCGACCACGCCGAAAACCGTATTGACGATCACTAATCAGCTGGTGTTTCTCCAGGTACCATGACATCTACATTTATACCCGATTAAAAATCAAAATGCAGATTTGTTGTCACTCCTGAAAATTATTATGGAATGCCTCCTTAGGAGTAAAAAGATAATGAATAATTTTCTTTGTTATATGATACTTCAAAAGAAAAACATGAGAAACATAATAAATTCTTTTAAAAACGCAAAAGTAATATTATCTGATTTTTCCAGGTTGTCCAAATTATTCACATTATAAATACTCCCATTCTAAGCAAAACAAATAGTGTATTAGCGCCTTAACGCACAGTTCCATTATCATTATTTTATGGAAAAAGTAACTGGGAAACTTGCACGTATTTATTTAAAAATAGCTGGTAACCGGCGCCTTGCTGCCACAGAAAAATAAAAATTGTGGAAATTTCGTTTTAAATTTGGAAGAGTTATATTGTTTAATTAGGGATGATAACACATTCATTGAAGTCGAATGATATATATATATATATATATATATATATATATATATATATATATATATAACTTATCTCTTTCAAATAGTCTGTGCGATACGCGCGCCACTTATTGTAAGTTGATTGTACTGTGTGCAACCTTCGCGCAAGTGCAAGCAGCAGTCAACTTAAGTTGACAAAGTTTTACCGCAATTCGTTGAACGATACGGTGTGGAAGTGCATAAAATGCGAACAAACAAAAATTAATTTTATACATTAGATGGTGGTTACAACTCAATCGAAGCGTGAATATTTTTAACTGGAGAGAAATATTAATTTGCTTTCAAAATATTTATAAAGACGACTATGTTGAAACATTTCCGGTAGTTGATGAAAAGTTGAAGAACTTAGCAAGATATATGAGTGTCAAGTATAAACAGGCTCAATAATAGCCCACGGTAAACCAACGGCTTCCCAATATACGGCAGGTTCCACCTGTCGTATGTTGGGAAGTCGCGTTCTTAGATGTATTCCATTAAATCGCCTGGGCTTGCAGGACATTACGTATCTCATCATATGTAATTTTAACTCCTTTAACTTTTTTAATTTATGATTTACTATATTTACGCGATTACTACACTTTAAATATAAAATAATTTTACTGATTTTATCGCGTTTCATTTAAACTTAAAATTCTTTATTAATTCCCAACAACAAAAAAAAAGTCTCGAACGTTCTACAGCACTCATTGTCCCGGGCGACAGTATGCAGTGTCAAAGGTGCGAAATATACTGCGATCGACAATCCCCCTAGCAAGCGTGACCATAAATGTAAGTCCTCTCTAAAATGGAAGAGACCATGTCTAGCAGTGGAATAAAAAAGGTAAAGAAGTGAGATTGTGAAACACTCCGTCGAGAGAATTGATTGTGCTACGAGAAATTAGGCGAAACGAATGATTTCTTTTATTTAAGCCAATATTACACATTTAAATAAAACAAATTTTACAAATTTTATCGCGTTTTTTTGCGCCTAATTCAAGCGGGGGAGGAAGATGGTGAATTCTCATAGCATACCACGCAGACGGCTGCGTGGTTATGTGGGACTCACTAAGAAGTGCTTTCCCACTAAACACCATCTGTAGGACTGGTTTTGACCTATATGGCCTTTCTGCCGAATCAGAAGCGACCCCCTTTAGGAAAAAGGGGGCGCAGGCGGCAAGTAGCCGCTGAGAGATGCGCCTAACTAAAGAAAATTAAGAATATGGAGACGATTCGGACGGAGCCGCCAGAAGACAGTCCAGGTCGGCTGAAGGCTTGTTTGGGGGGTCCGAGAGAGGGTTTCTCGGCCTGTGGACTCAATAGCGAGAGGGAAGTGGGGCTGCATAGGAAACTGCCTCACGAATGAGATGATTAGAGTGAGATTCTGAGGCTTTTAAGAAGTTCTCAGACGACGTTATGGACGCGGAGCCCGAGCACTTCATAGACTCGGGAGTCGTGGGACGCGGGCGAGTCGGTTTGCGGGCAAGCCATAGGTGCCTTCGGGCAGGTCGCGACGTGGGCCGGGGGGGACATGCCTGAGGAGCAAAAGATGCAAGTATTGCGGAGAGAGCCGTCTCGTCTAGGTTGATGCTTAGACCTGGGGATTGGTTTAGGGTGGTGATAAGGGTCCTATATACGGATAAGGTTAATGTATAGTGTGCCGTCGTTACGGTGGTAAATAAAATGTTCTAGTTATTATACGTTATAAAGCATCAACAAATGGTTTGTTTTTGTAATATGTTGGTATATAAAATAAAAACAATCTTTTATAATATTCTATTTTAATTTACCATGCAGTGTAAGATTATCTTAAATAAAGACTTTATTATTATATTATCATTATTATCTGCTACCTCATATCATTCCATAGGGGGTGTATGAGGCGACATAGGGAAACAAAAAAGAAAATAAACAGCAGCATTTTCCTAACAACAGCTAAATAAAAATAAAAAAACAGCGGTTGCCAACCCGCTTGCCAAGCGTTGCAACTATGGCAAATAACTTTGTTCATGTTTATGTTCAGCAGTGGAATTTTGATCGACTGTAAAGATATATATTCTATTTAAATGAAAATATATTTAAATTTAAAAAGGCAAAAAGAACTAAATTTTGTGTACTTACACAACATATAGAAATATTAACAATGTTACATTAAGTAAAACAAATGAATACACAATTATATATTAAAAATGATTCAATAAAATTAAAATAAAATAACTAACTATTAATTTTTCATCAAATTAACAAACAACAATATCAACAATATTTTTGTTTTCTTTCTAGAGCATTTGTTGTAATTCTTGGTTTGAGTAGTTTAAGAATTTCTCAAAAATATGCATTTATAAAGTTTATTTATACTTTTGCATGGCAGAAATTCTTGGAAATTGCTTGTTAGAATCGGATAAGAAGGGAGTATATACATATATATGCCATGAATACATTATATTTTAGTGGTATAAATAATAAGGTACAACTCCTAAACTATACTTAGATAGGTAACCTATCTCTTGCCAAAAACATCTTTATTACATTATTTATTCAAAACCGTAGACCTCTTTTTACTGGAAACGAGGCATTCCAACTTAGTCTTAAAAAGTGTCTCCGGTTCTCTACACTCACCACACGAAACACAGTAGCGTTAAGCTGCTATTTTGCACTGGTATTCTATGAGAGTGTGGTCCTTCCCCGGTCGTTCTATTCTATGCTTCCGAATAGTGCTGCAGCATGGCTCTACCACGTAAAAAAGTTCAAGTTCAATAAACCTTTAATATAAATTATCTTCGGGTGTTTGGTACAGAAGTTTATGTTCACATACTTAAACAAAAGAGACACAAATGGGATGAAAAAAGTAAGAAGGATTTATTTGTAGGATATGGAATCAATCAAAGGGGCTATAGATTTAGTTTCCTGATACTAAAATAGTTGGTATTTTTAAAGATGTAATTTATATTAAAGAAGAAAAATTCATCTTTATATTGAAGTCAACAAGAAAACAAAACAGAGGAGACATGGAAGGAGGGAAAAGAAATTGAGAGGGAGGTAGAAACAATAAAGAAACAGGATACACAATATGGAGAGTTATTAAAGGTACAAAAAGAGATTGAGACCCAAATAACTCAATATGAAGAAGAAGAATGGGGAAAAGCCCATTCAAGAAATAAAAACATAAGTACAAAGTCAAAAACAAATTGTATTTAGGACAAGGTTGGGAAGAAAAGTAAAAAAGCCTTCTTGGGCATCTGACTACTTGTTCTTATATATCATCAGAAGAATCAGAATATGCAATATATAACAAAGACCCTGTGGTTCCCGTTAAGTAGGTTATCAGGATCATTATTCAAACGTATAGAAATAACTTGTTTTTAAAAACTCGAACAATATTTTTTTATTTTAACTCAAAAAAATAATTGTATGGAAATTGTATATGGTTTTATTACCTCTGCATTGTCTGAGGAGTACGAGGATTGTCAAAGACCCCGCTTTACTTAGCTTTAGCATCGGCTAGTGTCAGTAAAAGGTAATAAAACCACATAAACTTAAATAAAATTAAAATAAAATTGGTTGAGTTTAAAAAAAAAGTTATTTCTATATGTTTGAATACTGATCCTGATAACGTACTTAACGGGAACCACAGGGTTTTTGTTATATATTGCATATTCTGATTCAGTTAATGAAAGGGAGACAGATAATTTCTTTCTAGTTTACCAAGCTATTGGGTTACCAAAAAGTTTAAAAATAAAACTATTGGTAGACTTTCTGTCTCTAACAAAATCTTGAATAAATGTTTCCTTCTATTTTTACATAAAGAACAGCTCCAGTGACATTCATTTGGTATACTGGTTTTTGTTACATGTTGTATGGATCTAAGTATGCCTATTAGAAAACCCTTTGGTTAAAGAATTTAACACTTAATTTTGGATTTATTATAGATATTAAATTAATAGGTGACAATCAAAGTGTTATACAAATAGATGATAATAATAACAGCCACAAAATATTGAAGCATTTAGATATTAAGTATTAATTTATTTTGGAAAAGGTTATCAGTGGTGCTGTTATACTTGAGTAAATATGATTATAAACATATTTAAAAATAATCAACTCGAATACCTTAGCAACTGCAGATAATACGGCTAGCAGTCGATATTCATCCACCTTGGAACCCAATCCACCTTTTAACACAGGAATCACTCGGGTCACTTTTCGTATGTCCGGGTAATAACCTTCTTTTAGACACAGGTTAAAAATATATAAAAGAGGCAATTCAAACACCGCACGGCAGTCTTTTAAAATAAACGGTGGTGTCCCATCTGGACCCAAGGACTTTTTGGGCTTATGATGTGTGAGAGTGCCTCGAATATATCGCACGTTTATCCGTCCGATATGAACGCTTCTTGAGCTCATTGCGTAGCTCAACGCTTGCACGGCTCCGCTTTTCTCGGATCTAACGTGGGCCGCTCCTTACTATATATTGAATGAAAATATGAAGCAAAATACTCTGCACAGTCCGCATCTCTGATCACTTGCTGGTCTTTAGTAAATTGAGTTCTATTAAGTTTTGACTGTTTACTCCTAACGAAACTCCAAAAAGCTTTTAGATCCGCTTCTATATTATTTTGAACCCAACACTGATATGCCTCATAAGCACATCTTATTTTACTTTTAACTACTACACGATAGCGTGAAAAAGATTCATAATCCAATCGAGATTCCGTTATTTTAAATAATTTTTATTGATTTGAGCTTTATATCTAATATTAAATCAGTCGTATACCAATCAGGGTAAGTATACTTCGCATTATAATTACTTAATTTACGTTTCTTCCAAGGCACATATTTACTAATCTCATTTTTTACATTATAGTAGTAATAAGACAAGGAGGATTTAGCATCATCTAACAGATACAACGAACTCCAGTAATTGAATTCAATAAATTATATAAATCGAAGATGTCACATTTCCTAAAATCCCAACTAGAACTTTCAATTAATATCGTCGGTTTATTATCGGTCATACTGAGAGAGGATCACCCATTTCTTGCGTTCCCTGCCGTGATTTTTATGGTCAGAGATGGTTGTTGCTCGTCAATATAACTCAAATAAGGTCGCGTCCACATTGGCTACGGAAACGCGTTTCAAATCGAGTGTGAAAAATTCAGCTAAGAGGACGCATTCTAGTTTGCTTCCATCCGCTCGATCATAACGCAGTATTGTGTAGTTTGGCGGAAAAAAATCGCCGTTATGTATTGAACTACTGAGACCTGTCTCTGTTATTATAGCAAACAGATCGCACGAAGAATCCAAAACACTGATATAAAATTCTGATGTTTTTGTTCTCAGTCCCTGTACATTCTGATAATATAGTATAACTGAATAGTGTTATTCCCGACTTTTCGTTGTTGTTGTTTGGTTGTTTCGAAACCACGCCCATTCATAGTACTGAGTATATAGTGCCAAACACGTCGGCAGCCTTTAGAATGCAATCGCGACGTTAGCGTGAGTGGCATCACAGACAATGGTCCGAGTAGCCAAAGGGGGCGTCGACGGAGACCCAATATCCGTCCGTATAGAAGGTCCAACAGGGAAGGTGCATGATCCTCCACATCTGGAATCCGCCAAGGTGAAGCAACCATCTGTACAAGAACATATTATGCCAAGGCAAAGTCATAAACAAACACACGTATGATCGGTTAAAGTTGAAACGAGCTATTCGGTGTGGTGGGCGTTAAAATCGCCAAGGATCACGATCTCTAACTCTAACTACGAAACATGTTTTTTTAATTTATTCTAACGTTAAATAAATAGTAATGAAAATGTCAGAAAACTTTGAGCACCAGCTGTGCTTACGATTCGGGTTATGTAAACAGAGTTTATGGTAATTCAGAACTATTTTAGGGTAAACCCAAGATAATATTGAGTTAAATTTTACATCCGTTATCTATGCTAATTTAATGTCAATAGTTTTAGAACTCTTTTATCTATGCTGGATATATCATCATTATCACCATTACAAGTCCAATGCTGAACATAGGCCAACAAGTTACTTTCTTTTCAACTTTCTTCTAATTATTAAAAATATTGACTTCTCCAAGTATGAAGCTGCTACAAGAGAACTTTTTTCTCATAGGTTGTATTTGGAAATATGGCTTGAAGTAATATCGAGCTATATGTGTGAGCTTCTGCCACTTCAGCGTACTGATTTATTGGAGAATGACAATAACACTTGTTCTGCTGCAGGTGCTACCTCTCGTGTATCTGTTGTGAATTTCATTACGCAAAGATACTCCAAACATAACTTTAATACGTAGATAAACCAAATTTGGGTACCATAATTCACTACCAAGTCACGATGTATACGAGTTCATAAATTTTATCTGTTTACAAGAAAGAAAATGATTGAGTAAGCAATGAGCTTAAACATCATAAGATACATAAAAAGGGTTCACTTGTTTTCTTCCAAAAATAAAGATATTTCGTCTACCAATAGCTATTAGAGTCACACGGTTCGGTATTGGTTTTAGATAACCACTTACGTAAGACCTCTGACCTGTTATATTACCAATTGCTTTTTTTCCTCTAGGTTTTGTAGGTAAAGGGAATACGAGGTCAAAAGAAAATGGTGAAACGATATAATCAGATATTGTTTTATCCTCGTTAAATGTGCTGAATAAGTTGTTTATTAAAAACATTCTGTATTATATGGAACCTAACACAATGTAAAAAAATTTGATAACATAAAGAGAGCCAGGATGATTCTAGGCTGTGATGCATTTCATCTAAGTCCCAGAGTTGACTACGTATCTGTGTATTGGCGAATTTGCTATCGGCATTGTTACGCAATTTAGAACAGATAATTTGAAAAGTATTTTCAAAGTATCGGAGTCGTTTATAAGACTTTTACTGTGTGTAGATAAAGATAATAAAGCAAAACAAAACGATAGTAACTAAGTGATGTTAAACATAAGAGAAGAGTTAACAGATTTTTCACAGTGTGTGGATATAGAAATCAAGAAAAGCGCCATATGCAAGGAACAAAAGATAATAACCAAACAATGTTAAAATTAACATAATAGTCAGTTGATTCATCACTATGTGTGGACAAAAAATCAAGCAAATTGCAAGAAACAAAAATATAGTGACTAAAATATAGTTACAGGTACAATACAATGAGATACAAAATAAAGATACATACACTAATATACTTGTAAGTAGTATGTGTCAAATATTGGTTTAATATGAATATTTATTTGTAGCTCAGCTTACTAAAATAAAACTAAAATAGTAATTCTAAAACAGAATACTAAATAACCTATAAGTTAATGAGTTAATTATGATCCAGACAGCAGACAAATATAAAGAGTTAACGAAGTTAAGATAAAATTAAGTATCACGCTTGATTTAAAAACATAACTTTTATTAAACGACGAGTATAATAAAACAACAAAAAATTACAAATTCATTACCCGTGCTAACCACAAGCTTCACTTCTTAAAATAATAAAGTTATAATAACCAATTGGACGAACTTCCAAATTACTGACTGTCACGTAAAATACGTTTATTTTTCGCAAGACTTGCGAGCCACATGAGTTCGCACAACGTGACGTGAATCCAGTTTGTTATATTTATTTCGAATAATTTTTGTATTAGTTAGCATTCCTTGATAATTCAATTTATTGGTTAACTTTTTAGGTGCTTCTTTACTTTTAAATTCAGTCATAAATATTTTATCAACCTTTGGTAGTCTTTATAACTTTATTTGTATTAGACATTCGAATGCATTTCATTCATTTTCATACTTACACTTACAAAAGGCAAAATTTAATTAATAATTATATACTCGTAAGCTTATTCTTCTTAGATTGGACAAAAAGATAAATAGTTTAAAGTAGCACGGATTTACTTTTATACCAAGACGTGAACACCTCAATAATACGCAATCAAGGTATGGTTGCTTCAAAGCACTCGAAACTCAGATTTCAAAATTAGTTAAAATAAACCACGGGTAAATTCATAAAATAGCTTTCATGTATTGATCATGTGAAATAAAAATTGTTCGGAATTCAATTGTAGCAATGTTAGATAATAATATTAAGAAATGTAGCTTATAAGTGTAAGTTTATAAAAACAATACACATTGGTCAAAAGCTAATGGTCCTAGTGAGAATATGAGGTAACAGTAATGAAATTATTGTTTTTTTCATTGGTTATCTTAGTAGACATCCGCAAAATTTCAGTTTCTTTTTCAGACATCTGGAAGTGGGTAAAACAATAATAGTGAACTGTTTAATAATTAATATTACAAATTATTCACAACATAATTAACAATAAAATGGATTTTAAAGATTAAATATAAAGGCTAATTATATTTTAAATATTAAAAATTGGTGGGCGGTATTCCATCTAAATTATCTACTTTGTTTAAATTTGTTTATAGTAGAGCAATTGTATTACTCCGATGGGAATCGTTTGCCGGTGGGATCCACTCTACAACAGCGTAATGATTTTTCATTATAATGATATTATTGTGTAACCTGTTATAAGTTAACAAGTACTATTAAATATCGACCCTATAAGTAACAAATTTCGTAAAAGCGAAAATGGTCAAAATTAGTTTTTAACACCTTTACAATCAGTTTCGCGCGCTCTATCGACTTGTTATGGCTTTAACTGCATTAATTATTATCTAAAATGTTGAAATTTACACGAATTAAAATTATAATTAACTCCGCCGCGCGTAACATCCGAACCGACCACAGTGTCTCTGCTATAGTTAAGTTAAATTAGTTAGTAGGGTATAAAAAAGTATGTAAAATAATTATTATTAGTGATGTAAATAAATTATGTTTCAATTATATTATGTATTTAATATATTGTCTTAATTTCTATCTACAAATAATTACAATTACGTTAAACTAACCACCTCCTACTAGGATATCAAATGGCTTTTAATACAAACGGTCATCTATTGCTAGGGTATAAGCTGGATGGTACTACAAACAATCATTTATTGCTAAAATATCAACTTGCTTTTACTACTGTTGTGATTGCAATAATACACGTTCGTTAGCGAGACAACAACTGATTTATTATATGGCATAACTACCTACCTTTACAATAACACAAATACCCACAACATCTCCCCTTATTAATAAAGATACAATATCATCCATCTCCCTGTGCGAACAAAAATAACTAAAAATAAACAAAATTTCTTACAGTACTAACGTAATAATAAAATATTTAAAACAATTTGATCAATTTTTATGTTGAGTCGTCGTGCCCGACTACGTGTGAGAGGGTGTGGCCATGATGTGGATGCCTCATTATTATGATCTTTAAACCCATTTTTAGCAATTTTATTTTCGTTTAAACTAGAATTATCGTTACGCTGAGTCACCTTATCAGGGATTTGTTGTAATTTTTTGCATTTTTCTCCCACAAAATTGCCACTCCCTCCGTTTACAGAGATGTCCATATCTTTTTTAATATTTTTAGAATTTGGACTTATGTAAGACTTAATTAAATGACGCCTATTGCGTCGGATTCGTCTTCCTAGCTCATTATGTATTACATATGAACGAGGTGTATCACCTTGATCAATTACAGTAGCGCGGGTCTTTTTCTTACCATCTATACATATTACTTCGTCACCGATATTTAGTTTAGGCAACGTTCTACAATGTTTATCATAATACATTTTTGACTGCTGCTGTTTTTGCAGCATTGTTTTAAATTGAGATGGGTCTGCAACTTGTGGTTTTAGTAATTCTGCACACACTGGTAATTTACAACGTAATCTGCGACCCATTAGTAATTGCGCGGGAGAGTCCAAACCATGTCTCGGAGTATTTCTGTAATTCAATAAAGCAAGTTCAAAGTCACTATTCCCCTTATAAGCTTTAATTAACAAAGACTTAACTGTTTGCACCGCACGTTCACTTTTTCCATTAGCCTGTGGATAGTTTGGTGAGGATGTAATGTGAGTGAAGCCCCAATCTGTACTAAACTGTTTGAACTCACGACTACTATATTGAGTTCCATTATCACTTATAAGTATTTCAGGTATACCGTGTCGTGAAAATATTTCCTTCATACTGCGTATAACCACTTGTGATGTAATATTTTCTAATTTTTTTACTTCAACAAAACTAGAATAATTATCAACTAAAATAAGATAATATTTCTTCCTATATTCAAATAAATCATACCCAACCTTAAACCAGGGCAAATCAGGAATTTCTACTGGAATCATGGGTTCTTTAGTAGGTGCGTTTGAGCTCTCCCTGCACACTGCACAACGTTTCACATACATTTCTATGTCACGTGACATGCCTGGCCAAAATATTACTTGTCTTGCGCGTCGCTTGCACCGATCTATACCTAAGTGTCCTTCGTGTACAATTTTCAACATATCTGTTCGCAGGGAACGAGGGACTAAAACAACATTATCTCTAAATATGACGTCATCTACCACATATAACTCATTTTTTAAAGACCAATATTTTTTGAGATTTTCTATTACGTTACACTTATCATGAGGCCATCCTAATTTAATGTAATTTAGTAAAGTACACAAATCAAAATCTTTTTTCGTTTCATTTTTTATCAGCGTTAACTTGTTATTTGAAATTGGAATACTGTTTACAATTAATTTTACTTGACATAGAATTTTTTTATCTAATTTATCATCTAATGCTAAGTCGGGAAGCGGCGCGCGAGATAATGCATCTGAAATATACATATATTTTCCTGGTTTATACTTAACTATTAAGTCATAGCCTTGTATTCTAAGCATCATACGTTGTAAGCGGGCTGGGACGGACATTAATGGCATTTTAAAAATACTTTCCAAAGGTTTATGATCTGTTTCTATGACAACATCATTTTTTGCAAAAATGTATTGGTGAAATCGTTCACAGGCGAACACAATTGCCAACAACTCCTTTTCTACTTGAGCATACCGGCGTTGCGTATCTGTAAGAGTTCGCGAGGCGTATTCAACCGGCCGACCGCCCTGCAGTAGCACCGCACCGATTGCATCGCGAGATGCGTCTACCGATAACAAGACTGGCTGTGAAACGTCGTACAACGCTAACACTGGCGCTGTGCAAACCGATTCTTTTAATTTGTCAAATGCCGTCTGCTCACTAAGCTCCCAACGCCAAATACTATCTTTTTTTAACAAATTCGTTAAGGGAAGAGCGCGATCAGAATAACACGGAATAAATTTCGATAAATAATTAACGGCTCCCAAAAATCTTTCCAAACTTTTTCTGTCCGAGGGTTGAGGCATCTCAGAGATGGCTTTTACTTTATTAGGGTCAGGCCTCATACCGTTTTTATCAAAAATATGACCCAAGTAGGTAACTTCTTCAACTGCTATTTTGCATTTCTTTTTATTAAAATTTAAATTAATTTCCCTAGCTCTTTTTAACAATGCAATTAGTCTCCTATCGTGTTCATGCTTGTTTCGTCCCCAGACAATTATATCATCTATAAAACTGTCTGTACCCTCTAAATCCTCTAAAAGCTGCCTCATTTTCGCGTGGAATACTTCGGAAGAGCAGTTAATACCGAACGGTAAGCGAAGAAATTGATATCGACCGAACGGTGTGGCAAATGTACACAAGTCTGCACTCTGCTCATCCAGTTGTATAGCCCAAAAACCTGAGTTGGCGTCTAAGACCGAAAAGAAGCGCGCTCCGTGTAGCCGCGCTGCGAGCTCTGACACAGTGGGCAATTGGAAATGCGCGCGCTGCACTGCACGGTTAAGTTCTCGTGGGTCTAAGCACACGCGAATTTCATTGTCCTTTTTTGCGACTAGAACTAGTGGATGCACCCATTGAGTTGGATGAGAAACTTTCCTTATTATACCTTGGTTTTCCATATTTTTAAGCTCATCTGCTAGACGTTTACGTAAACTTAACGGAGTCTTTCGAAGAGTAGAAATCACTGGAGGTATGGATTTGTCTAAAACAATATGATACTTTCCTGGAAGGCACCCAATACCGCTAAATAAGTCTTCGTAGTCTGATATATTAATTTCATGAATTTGCTTGACTAACCCTAACTTCTCACATGACTGTCGCCCCAGCACGCTTTGACAACGCAAATCGGCTATCGCAAACTTTAAGTCATAA
Organism: Parnassius mnemosyne; assembly: GCA_963668995.1. Lineage (NCBI taxonomy): Eukaryota > Metazoa > Arthropoda > Insecta > Lepidoptera > Papilionidae > Parnassius > Parnassius mnemosyne. The sequence goes on along the minus strand of CAVLGL010000035.1, from coordinate 11,464,257 downwards.
CGAACATTTTTATAAAAACATTGCAGATAACAAACGCCTCTTACTGGTATTATATTACCGCTATACGACTCTAATTTAATACGATCACTTTTTATCATATTGGAATCATAACCCAGTTGCAAAAATCTTTCAAAAGATATAACATTTATATCCGCCCCCGTGTCTAATTTAAAGTTTTCGATGCCCTTCTCAAAAGTTAATGTTTCAAACCAACCATCTGAACAATCCTCTTGACCACTAATGGTTGATATAAAAAACGATTCACAATCAAAAGAACGCGTGACATCTTGATTTTGTTCAATGTCATATACATGTTTTACACCGGCCTTATTATTTAAATTTTGCCTACATACCCGCGCAAAATGACCTTGTTTGCCACAAGTGAAACATGTGGCGTAAACGGCCGGACATCGAGGCGTTGCACAGCGCTCGACTCCACAGCGCGGGCAGCGCAGCGCTTGCAGCGCGGTGCCCCGCGAGGCGCGCCCGGCGCCTGTGTGCTGCGCGTCGCGTCGTCCTCTCCCTTGTTTGACACTATCTACCTGCACTACACTAGCATACACACCAGTACCACTAGCACTTAGTTGACGGCTACTCTCTTGCGAAATTTTTTCGGCCTGGCACAACTTCACCGCTTTGTCCAGGTCTAGGTCCTCACATCTGAGCAAACGGTCCCTGACTATTGTGCTGTTCACACCACAAACAATTCGATCCTTGATCAGCTCTTCTTCTAAAGTTGCAAACTTACAATTTTTACTCAATAACCGCAATGACGTAACATACTGCTGTATGTTTTCACCTTCTTCTTGATTACGCGTGAAAAACTTGTATCTCAGCAATGTAATATTAATTTTAGTTCCAAAATATTCATCAAATTTACTCAAAATTATTTGCACATCATCACGATCATCTTCTTTAGTGAACGTAAAAGTTTGATAAATGTCGAATCCTTCTGAACCAATTAAATTGATAAGTAAACTTGCCTTTACTGCCGATGTCTCCGAGTGCACACCCGAAGCTTTCATAAATAACACGAATTGTTGTCTCCACCTCTTCCAAGCATCAGCCCTGCTGACGGGTCCGCCTTCTAACTGTAATTCGCTAGGTGGCCGCGCGTGCTCCATTGTTAATTGGAGCACTCGTTATAATAATCTCTGAATAGAATTATCCGCGGTTCACAACTTCCCAAAATATTATACTATACATATGTATGTTGCAAAATATTCTATTGAGGTACTCGATTTTAAACATTTACTATGCTTATAACCCCACACCTGACACCATGTTGTGATTGCAATAATACACGTTCGTTAGCGAGACAACATCTGATTTATTATATGGCATAACTACCTACCTTTACAATAACACAAATACCCACAACAACTACAAATGGTAATCTACTGCTAATGTGGGGACACGTAGCTGTTACTACGGGGACACGCAGCTGACACTGATATTATATTTGTTTTACAGAAAAGGGCCATAAGAGCAATTTCTGATTTAAAGCCTAAAGTGTCGCTGCGCAAAAATTTAAGAAAATTAATATATTAACTTTGGCCTCTCAATACATTTATGAAAATTTAATGATGTACACTAAAATAAAACTAGTTTTACAAAAATAAGTGATATTCATTCTGTAAATACTAGGAACAGACACAAATTAGAAGTACCAGTTACTCGCCTCCATCTAGTCAGTAATTCATTCTTGGGACGATGTATATCGCTTTTAAAACAAAATTCCAGAAAATATACAAAATTTAACCTGCTCAAATTTCAAAAACTCCATTAAACTAAGTTTGTATAAAAAGGTTTATTATAATATTAAAGAATTTATGGATGATAATAACCGCTGGAAATGAGATGATCGCTACCAAGCTATTTCTAATTTGTTGTGTTGTTAATTTGTGTAACATACATGATTGTAAGCTGTTCTTTAAAAAAAAATCCCGCTGGGTTTCTTGCTGGTTCTTCCCAGGACAGAGATTTTTTTTCGAACCAGTGGTAATTAAACAAAAGAGCGACTTTCAATAAGTATTCTTCATAAACTATATTGAATAAAAAAGTTTCTGTTTCTTTTTCTGTGTAAATTGGTTTTTACTTCAATTAATTCATTTAAAATAGTACGCACTTTGCTTTGCAACAAAACATCACAACTAAACTAAGTGCTGTAAAATTAATGATAAAACAAAATACAGTGTTTAATAATGTTCGTTCCTTAATACGACGAAAGTTAACGGCCTTTGGCACATTTACTAGAAAGAATTATGCGTTAAAAATATTTAATTTGTATAACTACACATGTCGCTTGCTTTAAATGCAGCATAATGGTTTATACTACAAAAATTGTATTTGCAAAGGTTAGCTATGGCTTTTAATATAGAATATTTACATGGTACAGCCATGCTGCAGCTTGTAGTGTTATGCTACTTACATATCATTTTACATTATTTTAAATTCATTTTTCCATTCTGTTTCGATTTTCCGCATTCACCTCAAAACTGGATATTTTACATCACCTTTATTTCCATAGGATCCTGTAACGATTTTAAACCATAAGAACACAATAACAAATCATTTCTACTTCGTATTTTCACATTATCAGCACTTTTAAATTGGTGTCAATGGAGTCTACCTTTTTTTTCGATCTTTTAGCTAGTTTTCCGTAACTCTACAATCTCGGGCTTTATGTGGGCAGCTGCGCTACCTTTTTTCCTATATCAATAATATCTCATTTTCCACTTAAATCTTACCGTTTTCTTATTATAAACCTAAAACCAAAATTTGACATGTTTTGACATTGTTATTTATTTCGTTTCCATAGTAATTATATTCAAATTTGCTACCGATCTGTTGTTCCTATTTCGATAATTCCACATAAATACTCTTTTCTCTTGACCATTTACAAAAAATTTGCGTTTAATTTAAATAATTTTTCCGTTCTCTCTAGAAAGGTATAAAAGCCGAACAATCGGTGAAGAAAGGCAGTCTCGCTTCAGTTCGCGAATTGGAAGTATCTCCTAAAGGCCTTATCCCGGGGCCGTTCTGCCCCGGGATCCTGCAAGCCTCCACCTACACGTGAAGTCTTCGGCGAAGCCTTCTTCAAGCGCGGAGCCGCACCACTCCGGAATCCTACAAGCCTCCATCTACCTCGGAAGTCGTCGGAAGTCTTCTTCAAGCGCGGGGGCCACACTACTCCGGGCGCTACGTCTGCTTACTCCAGGCGCCGAGTGCACCTACCGCCGGCGCTACCTTTGGGCGCTGCAACTGCTGGCTCTAAGCGTTGAGCGCACCTACTCCAGGCGCTACGTGCGCCGGCTCCGGACGCTGCGTGTGCTGGCTCCAGGCGCTGCGTGCCGTCGCTGCTAAGAAACCTACCTCTACAAGCGCAACCGGCGTGTGCTGGCTTCAGGCGCTGCGTGCCGTCGCTGCTAAGAAACCTACCTCTACAATCGCAACGTGTGTCGCTTCGACTTTTAGGCTCCACTACAATTCTATATTCCCCTATTCTCCTACCTTTATTTTTTTTTGTAATCTAATTGTACTCTCACTTCATTCATCATCATCCTCATTTCATTTTTTTATAAAATTTGTAAATATCTTTGAATTTTGAATATATTTTTGTTTTTGTTGTATTTTTGTTGTTTTGTTGTATTTTTGTTGTTTTGTTGTTCTTAGGTTAGATTTATTATTGTCGCTTCACGACATTTGGCGTCCAACGTAAAAGTCCTCTTTCTCTCTTAATTCTTCACCTTTACTGCACCTTGTCCATTCCCTTTTGATTTAATTGCTCTCCCTTTCGTTCTTAACTCTTTATTTATTCATCCTTTTCATACCTTCCAAATTCTAAAACAACACTACTTCATCTAGTGTTTCAACGTATCTGGCTTATATTTAGACCTACATTTAACACTTCACTTACATTCATCACTTTAATATTTTTATTCTGGAACAAAACTTCATCTAGTTTTTCAACTTATCTAGATTATATTTAGACCTACATTTAACACTTTACTTACATCCATCACTTTAATATTTCTATTCTAGATAACTTAAAGAGGTATAATTTTTAATTAAATTTTTATTTCTTAAACTTAACTTTACACATAATTATAACAATGAAAAGGGTTATTAAGTACGAATTCCTTAACAAGGCCGAACTCGAATACGAAGTGAAGATTAGATGTGAGGAACCAGCTAATACTGTTTTACTTCTAAAAAAACAGGTTTTGCGTTTAGTTGCGAATTCTCACCCTGAAGATATTCTGACTTCTCCAATTCCGATTGAGGATGACTTATCTCAAATTGATTCTACCTTGACCTACTTGGACTGTAAAATTAAAAAATTTTTACAAGGCGAAACCAAATACTTGCGACTAATAGAAACTTTTATTAATCATATCTTTTACAGAGTGGAACGAATAGATACTGACTTATATCCAGACTTTAAAGCTATTTTCGATACTTTGAAGATGAAATATGACGATATTACTAAACAATTTGAATCCTTGACTCCAGCTCCAACTGAAAATGACCCTCCATCACTTGACCCTCCTGTTGACCCGACTGTCACGGTTGACCCGACTGTCACGGAACTCCCTCTTGTTTCTCAAAATTCTATTCAGGTCCATACCCCGTATCCTCCACCACCACCTCAATCTTTTTCTCCAACCAACGTCTTCAAAGATCTGAAAAGACACACCTTCAATGGTAAAAGCTGTCCAAGATCCTTTCTTCAAAAACTGGAAGAATACTGTATAGCTCGTGACTTGTCCAAAGACTTGTTGATTTCACAAGCGTTTGAAATTTTCACTGACAATGCTCTTCATTGGTTCAGATTTAAATATAATCAGAATCCAAACTTAACGTGGAACGAACTTTCTTCGTTATTAATCAAAGACTTTGGTGGTTTTGATTATGATCACAAACTTTTAGAAGCGATTAGGAATCGAACTCAAGGTCGAGATGAACCTATTGTCATCTATATTTCCATCATGTCTGGAATGTTTTCTCGTCTTTCGGAGAAACTTTCTGAAACAGAACAATGGGAGATTATTTTAAGGAATATTCGCCCATGTTATTCAGTCTTCGTAGCTCTAAAAGACATTGACTCTATCGACTCTCTTCTGGCTACTTGCCAAAACTATGAAAAATTCCTAGACAGAGACAAACAATTTAAAGAACCAAATGTACAACAAAGTCCTCTTATTTCTGAATTCAACTACAAGCATTCCACTTCAAGTTCAGTTAACTCTCCAAATTCTTCTAATAACTCACGACCCTCTCCTCCCCTCATGAATAAATTCACTCCATCCTACAAATACCCTTCTAGACAAGTTAATAGTCTCTCTCAAACTAAAGCTCCTCAACAAACCTCCTTTTGTGTTCGCTGTCGTAAACAAGGACATTCTTTGAACACTTGTACTCAACCACAATTCGTGATTTGTTTCAAATGTGGTCTTAAGGGTTTTAAAACTGCAGATTGCCCTACTTGTTCTCCCAAACCTAATACTAGTTCAAAAAACTAACTACTGACTTGAAAAGTAACTTAAACTTTGATAACGACGATTGGACTAATTGGATTAAAACAATTCAAAACTTCTTTTCTTGTTACAGAATCTCTTCTACACTCTACTCCAAGGAACAAGATCTTAATCGTCCATTCGATAATGTCAAAATTTATAACTTAACTTTATCTGGTTTACTAGATTCTGGCAGTTCAGTAACTATTCTGGGTAATAATTCTCATTTGGAAATTCTTAAACTGGGCTGCAAACTTTTCAAGTCAGATCTTATTACTGTCTCTACTGCTAATAATCAAAAAGTTAATTCCTTGGGTTATTTTGACTTACCTATTCATTTCAATAATCAAACTCATTTAATTAAAGCTTACGTTTTCCCTGAAATATTTCCTTCGCTAATATTAGGTATTGACTTTTGGAGAAAATTTAATCTTTTACCTAGTGTTTTATCTTCTCTTAACTTTACAGAATCTAAATGTTCTGCTCTCGAAACTAAAGATACTAAAGTTTTACCTTATGAGCATTTAACTCCTAATCAAAAGAACATCGCTAATGACATCATCCAACGTTTCAAGACAATTTCTTTTGAAGAAAAAGGTATCCTGGGATGCACACACTTAATCACCCACAAGATTGACACTGGTGATTCTCTTCCAATCAAACAAAGATGTTACAGACTGTCTCCTGAAAAAAAAAGGCGTTAATTAATGAAGTTGACAAGATGCTGCGATGGAACGTCATTGAACAATGCGAAAGTCCTTGGTTATCTCCAGTTCTCATCACTCCGAAGAAGAATGGTGAATGGCGTTTCTGCGTAGACAGCAGGAAGCTTAACTCAGTTACACGTCGTGATGCTTATAGTCTGCCACTAATAAGCGAAATTTTGGACAACTTGAGGAATGCCAAATACTTATCAAGCATCGACATTGCGAAAGCATTTTGGGAGATTCCCTTGAATCCTGCCGATAAGGATAAAACTGCATTTTATGTACCTGGAAGAGGTATGTTTAGATTTAAGGTAATGCCTTTTGGTCTTTCTAACTCACCTGCAACTCTACAAAGATTAATGGATATGCTTTTTACCCCTGAATTTGAGAACAAGGTATTTTGCTATCTGGACGACATCGTTATCATTAGCGAGACTTTTGATGAACACATATCACTCCTCATGAAAGTTCATGAAAAACTTTCATATGCTAATCTGACTATTAACTTTGAGAAGAGTCAATTCTTCAGGAAAGAACTGATATACCTTGGTTTTCTAGTGGACGAGTACGGTCTACGTGCTGATCCAGATAAAATAAAAGCTATATTAGAATATCCTGTACCTACTTGTAGAAAAGAAGTGCGAAGATTCATAGGCACCTGCAGCTGGTTCAGAAGATTCATTCCAAACTTTAGCACTATTGCCTCTCCACTCAATCAACTAACCTGTTCCGGAAAGAACGCTCCTAAATTTTTTTGGAATTCACAAGCTGCAGCTGCTTTCCAGAAACTTAAAGAAGCTTTGGTAACTGCTCCTGTCCTTGCTTGTCCTAACTTCGAACTACCCTTCTCTGTACATTGTGATGCATCAAACTATGGCATAGGAGCAATGCTTACTCAACATCAAGATGACAAAGAAGTCGTGATTGCTTACATGAGTAAAGCACTAAACAAAAATCAACAGAACTACTCAACTACTGAAAGAGAAACATTGGCTGTAATAACTGCGTTAGAACATTGGCGATGTTACCTAGACAATGGTAAAGAATTTACAATATATACTGACCATGCTGCACTTAAATGGTTTCAGAACTTATCGAATCCATCAGGAAGACTTGCTCGCTGGACTTTACGCTTATCTTGCTTTAACTTTGTCCTGAAACATAAAAAAGGAAAGGATAACGTTGTTCCAGATTATCCAGTCCTGATACACGAGAAATTTCACCTCAAGGCGTACATCCTATTACGATTGAAGAACCACCTGATCGTAAACTTGAGCACTACAACAAGATTTTTCTCGGATGCTCCTACAACCCAGACTCATATCCCAACTATACTATCAGGGATAACAAACTTTACCGCTGCATCCATTCTCCCGATCGTCTAAACGATGACTTTATTTGGAAAGAAGTTCCACTACCTCAAGATAGACATGCAATTATTGAAGTTAACCATGGTTCCCCTTCAGAACTCCATCTTGGTATCTTCAAGACATTCAAGAAAATATCTTTAAAATACTATTGGCCTGGTATGTTTAAGGATATTGCCAATTTAATCTCAACTTGTGAAACCTGATTAACCTACAAACACCCTAATCATTCTCCCTATGGTCTTATGGGTAAACCTAAACTTTGCTCCAGACCTTTTCAAACTATATCCTTAGATCTTATAGGTCCATTGCCTATGACTCGAAGACGATATCAGTATATTCTAGTAATTAACTGCATTTTTACTAAATATACTATGATTTTTCCCCTTAAACGTGCTACTTCAGCTAATATTATTAATGTTTTGGAAAATTCAGTTTTTCTAGTTCATGGCATTCCCCAAACTATTATAATGGACAATGCTGTTCAATTTCAGTCGCGAGAATTCCACTCATTCTTAAATTCTTATAACGTTTCTTTTATTTTTCACACAGCTTTATATTGTCCTCAGGTTAATCCTACAGAGAAGTTTAATAGTACAATTATTACAGCTCTAGCATCTCTAGTAGGAGACGATCATAGATCAGGGGACAACCATCTTACTAAGATTCAGTACGCAATGAACAGCGCTACAAATGTAGCTACTGGCTTTACTCCAAACTTTTTAGTCTTTGGTAGGGAAACAATACCTTGTGGTTCCTTCTATACTCCAACTCAGAACCTCGAGGAATTAATATTTATGCCTCGTGATATTTACGCGTCTAATGCTGGTCTCCTCTCATCTATCTTTCACAAAGTTCAAACTAAACTTCACATAGCGCACGCTAAAAATAGCGGTCGCTATGATCTTCGCCGGGCTTTTAAAGAATTTAATGTGGGAGATACTGTTTGGCGTAAAAACCATGTTTTAAGCAATGCCGGCGCATACTTTAATGCTAAACTTACCCCTAAGTTCATCAAGTGCAAAGTGATAGCTAAACTGTCACCACTAGTCTATGTACTTGAAGACCCCAATGGAGTTAGAGGCAAGTGGCACATCAAAGATGTAAAATCATAAATTTTCTTAACTTTTATTAACTATTAATTTGTATATATGTATAAATATCTCCATCATTCTCACCTTATTATTTTTATTTCTTTTAATTTGTTTGTTTGTTTGATGATCCAGTGTTCTTCAACACATCTTGCTTTAGGACCTCGAACTTTCGTTGGTTAATCGTCACTTTTTATTTTTATTTCAGACACATCTCGTTGGTGATGTTGCTGATCTCTGGCTTTGAGCCCTACCGCTCTGGCCGTTCTTAATCTTTACTTAAGTCATAGCGACTAAAGCTTGCTTAAGATTGATTTCTTTATCTTTATCTTCACTTGGGAGCGGTTGACTACTCCCTTAATAATTTTTTTTATCTTCACGCAGGAGCGGATGACAACTCCTTAAATAAGCCTGAATGTCCTTTCGAAAACACACTTTTAAGAGTGGTGTTTCTTCGACTAATTTTTTTTTTCCACGCAGGAGCGGATGACTACTCCTTAAATAAGCCTTAATGTCGTTTTGAAAACACACTTTTAGAGTGGTAGTCATTGAATGTGAACTCCACCCTTACCTGAATGGCAGATGATGAATGTAAGAGATGGTATATCTCATTTCGCCTGTTGTGTATTACCGTTTTCTTATTATAAACCTAAAACCAAAATTTGACATGTTTTGACATTGTTATTTATTTCGTTTCCATAGTAATTATATTCAAATTTGCTACCGATCTGTTGTTCCTATTTCGATAATTCCACATAAATACTCTTTTCTCTTGACCATTTACAAAAAATTTGCGTTTAATTTAAATAATTTTTCCGTTCTCTCTAGAAAGGTATAAAAGCCGAACAATCGGTGAAGAAAGGCAGTCTCGCTTCAGTTCGCGAATTGGAAGTATCTCCTAAAGGCCTTATCCCGGGGCCGTTCTGCCCCGGGATCCTGCAAGCCTCCACCTACACGTGAAGTCTTCGGCGAAGCCTTCTTCAAGCGCGGAGCCGCACCACTCCGGAATCCTACAAGCCTCCATCTACCTCGGAAGTCGTCGGAAGTCTTCTTCAAGCGCGGGGGCCACACTACTCCGGGCGCTACGTCTGCTTACTCCAGGCGCCGAGTGCACCTACCGCCGGCGCTACCTTTGGGCGCTGCAACTGCTGGCTCTAAGCGTTGAGCGCACCTACTCCAGGCGCTACGTGCGCCGGCTCCGGACGCTGCGTGTGCTGGCTCCAGGCGCTGCGTGCCGTCGCTGCTAAGAAACCTACCTCTACAAGCGCAACCGGCGTGTGCTGGCTTCAGGCGCTGCGTGCCGTCGCTGCTAAGAAACCTACCTCTACAATCGCAACGTGTGTCGCTTCGACTTTTAGGCTCCACTACAATTCTATATTCCCCTATTCTCCTACCTTTATTTTTTTTTGTAATCTAATTGTACTCTCACTTCATTCATCATCATCCTCATTTCATTTTTTTATAAAATTTGTAAATATCTTTGAATTTTGAATATATTTTTGTTTTTGTTGTATTTTTGTTGTTTTGTTGTTCTTAGGTTAGATTTATTATTGTCGCTTCACGACAAGCTATATTAGAAGTATATATTTGTAGCACGAATGGGTCAGCTCGATCGAGGAAACACAGAATACCAGCGTAAATCAGCTACTTACATATACCAAAAGCTTTTGTAAAATAAATTAAAGAACATACTCCATTAGTACACAATAGCCGAATTTATCTCAGGAATCACGTGGTATCTTTTAGTATTCTAAACGTATAATCCATAAAGACAAGTTGTATAGCCAAAGGCTTAACGTACGTTTTGTATTAAATCTAACTAAAGCTAAAAAAACGTTTAATAAAATGTACAAAGCGGCTTTGTACATCATTTTTACAATGACTTATCTTATTTTCGAAGAATATTTCTTCTTTTTTATATTATTTTTTAATTACGACACGACTGGTGAGAGATCAGGCGCAATACCAACGGCTTTATTTGATTTCCGAGGCACGGAGATGTAGCCCCGGCAATTTCTGACTCAAAACTGATACTGAAAATTTCTTGATAGAAAACCCATTATCTGATTTTGGCCCGACTTAAGATTTGTACTCGGGATCACACGATCAACAGTCGCGCTTACAACCACTAGACCAATGAGGTCCAGTCACTCAGTTACAGTTACTGTAATTACGACAATAATAAATGATTTCCATTTAGTAAATTTTACATATAAAAATATTATGACTACATGTAAAGTACGTCAAGAGCTTAGTGCACTTTTTCAGAATCTAATATTTTCTCAAAAACGAAACGTCAGCTGCGCCTAACAACGAAACGCTGTTAGATAAACAGTTCGCCTGAAAGCAAGTAGATGCTAAGGCCCATAGACATATATATTTATCCTCTATCTCTATCTCATCATCATCATTACAGCCCTTCACAAGTCCACTGCTGAACATAGGCCTCCCCCAAAGAATGCCACAAAGCACGGTCCTGAGCCACCTGCATCCATCGACTTCCTGCATATCTTACCAGGTCGTCACTCCATCTAGTGGGGAGACGCCCTACACTTCGCCTGCCGGTACGAGGCTGCCACTCGAGAACCTTTCTTCCCCATCGGTTGTCGGTTCTTCGAGCTATATGGCCGGCCCATTGCCAATTCAGCTTACTAATCCGTTGGGCTATGTCGGTCACTCTAGTTCTACTGCGGATATCCTCATTTCTGAGTTTATCACGCAGAGAAACTCCGAGCATAGCCCTCTCCATAGCTCGCTGAGCGACCTTGAGCTTCCTCATCCGGCCAGCAGTGAACAGCCACTTAGGAGCCTTCAAGAAAAGAGCTTACACCTTTCTAAAAGGCCGGCAACGCATCTGCGATTCCCCTGGTGTTGCAGTTGTTCATGGGCGGCGGTAGTCACTTACCATCAGGTGAGCCGCATGCTCGTTTGCCCCCTCTTCTATAAAAAAAAAAAAAAAAAAGTGAAGGACCACGTCTCAGTTCCGTATGTCATCACTGGCAACACGCACTGGGTGTACAGTCTCGTTTTCAAGTTTTGAGGTATACCTGACGAAAAGATGTGTCGTAGCTTCCCGAACGCTGCCCAGCCGAGTTGAATCCGTCGATTGACCTCTCGGTCGAAGTTGGACTTACCTAGTAGGACTATTTGTCCCAGGTAAACATACTCGTCAACAACTTCGAGCTCAGTGCTCCCAACAACTACCGGCATAGGTGTGACATGGACATTGAACATGATCTTTGTTTTGTCCATGTTCATCTTAAGACCTATCCGTTGGGAAACACTATCGAGGTCATTGAGCATACTGCTTAGGTCCTCCAGCGATTCTGCCATAAGGACTATATCGTCGGCAAATCGAAGGTGAGTGATGTACTCGCCATTGATGTTGATACCGTATCCTTTCCAGTCCAGAAGCTTGAAAACGTCTTCCAATGCAGCGGTGAAGAGTTTCGGGGATATGACGTCACCCCGTCTTACACCTCTCTGCAATTGGATAGGTTTCGTACTCTGGTTCTGTACTCGGATAGCCATCGTAGCCCTACAATACAAGCACTTCAACACTTCGATATACCGACAGTCAACTTGGCACCGCTGAAGGGACTGCAGCACCGCCCAAATTTCGACGGAATCAAAGGCTTTCTCATAGTCCACATACGCATAGTGGCAAATTGTACTCTTCGGACTTCTGTACAATTTGCCGAAGGGTATGTATGTGGTCTATGGTGCTAAAGCCCTTTCGGAAACCGGCTTGTTCGGGAGGCTGGAAGTCGTCAAGTCTGCGCGCGAGACGATTCGTAATGACTCTCGAAAACAGCACGAAGACGCGGCTCAGAAGGGAAATCGGTCTGTAGTTCTTCAAGAGAGCGTTGTCACCTTTCTTGAAGAACAAGACCACCGCACTTCTGCTCCACGCCTCCGGTGTAATGCCACCATTGAGGACGGAATTAAAGAGCTTCTGTAGGACTTCAAGTACCGGTCTTCCACCCGCTTTCAGAAGCTCCGCTGTAATTCCATCCTCGCCTGGGGCCTTACCGCTTTTAAGGTGCTGGAGAGCCATTCTAATCTCGATCAGACTGACGTCCGGGATATCTTCGGAATAGTGTCGGATGAGACTCGCTCTTGGATCGTTACTCACACTTGCGTGTGGCTCCAACGATGACGTGTACAGCTGCCCATAGAACCTCTCAATCTCACTCAAAATCTCAGGTGTCCCGGAAACGATGCTGCCACATTCTGTCTTCAGCTTTGACAGGTGGCTCTTTCTGGCAGACAGATCTCTGGCAAAGACTTTGGAGCCTTGGTTTGGCAAGCGGTGTGCCGGCATGAAATACTGTCCCGCTCTGCTGAGCACGCCACGCTTTTTAGATGCCAATTTAGCGTTCTCGTCCAAGTGACTACGAAACTGTACATCACTCGATATCTCGACACCGAGGATTCCAATACTGGCTGAGGCAACAAGGGTAGTGTGTAGGCACTACGCCTCGAAACTGAGGAGAATAAAGGAGTTCTCTTTAGCGGTAAGCGCGCAAACTTGTTTCTTCTGGGGATTGAACTGGACTAGGATAGACTAGAATCTTGCCCCCAGTCCGAAACTTTGTTCAACAAAGTCTCGACTTCAGACACAAGTTTTTTTTTTCTGAGAAATATTGGCACGGCCGGTGCATAAAGCATCACCAGTGCTGTCGTCCGTGTAGCAATGTATGTTACCAGTTTGCAACATACTATTGATATGCAGAAGAAACAGCGGAGAACACCAGCATTAATAGGCTTGATGCTCGAATCGGCAAGAAAACTGATGATCCAATTGCACTTTTTCTCGGTAAGCCTATAGGAAGGAAGCTTCGAAAAAGCGTTTTGTGCCAAACCCAATTGTAGGCCTATTTGCTATGTTACGCCAACGCCAACACCTCCCCCTTGGACTCCACTGCCTCCGCCCATCTATGAGTTAAGTAACGTATATAGAAGATCACCAGCTGAGCGACCTCGAAGGAAACCGCACTGGCGGTCACTAATCAGCTGGTGATCTTCAAGGTACCGCGTGGGCTGGCAGTTAATAATAGTTTCCATTACTTTGGAGAACAAGAACAAGATATGAGCGGTCGCCTTTAGGGAGTAGGAGTACCGGAAATGACGCGTTAAAATTTTCTCTTCGTATTGTGTTTAACGTCCATGAAGAGGAGTCCTTTGCGCACCCAGCGCTGTGTAAACAGCACCTCTTGCATAGAGCACTCACACCGCCGCGTCGTTTGGTTAGCGGTGTGTTCGTCCTGTCATCGAGAGTCGAGAAAGTAGTAAAGAGAGAGCCTAGCAGATCAGCTCTCTCCTATACGGCATAAGCCTGTGAGTCGTCTACCCTGGGCTGAGATGGCAAAGATGGCTGACAGAAGTTCCCTCGGACGGACTTGGCGAGAGACCAGAATGCACGTGTTCCCGAAAGGAGGCGAACTAGTTTCTAGCCAATTTCGCCGATGTGCTCTGACTTTGCCTTTGTAATAACACTTCAATTTTGAAGGACCCGGAGGCGGAATTATACTTCTTTTGAAGAGCGCTGGTGTTTACATCCCGGGACGTTGATGCGTCAGCTAAGCCCGGTAGCACTCCTGCTTATAGCGTGGTGAAATTTACAGAAGTGACCAAACCATGGCTGAGTTCTGCCTCCGATAGGCACCACAGATGACGGAATAAATAATTCCATTACCCTGAAGTACCACTGTCAGCAACAATATTGGGAGCATCCGGCGAGAAGAAAACCCGCCCACAAGAATAGGGTGCCGTAAAAAAGATCGCATCCCGTCCCAATCGGCCGATCCAAAAAGGGGGGCAAACTGCAGATTGCAACTGCTATGGAAGGATGAGTGGCACCGTACTCCGGATCAGACAATGGTCCGAAGAGCCGGCGGAGACCTGATATCCGATCGAATGAGAGGTAAGCAGAAGGTGCAACAGGGAAGGTACATTATCTTCCATATCTGGCATCCGCGTAGGCGAAGTAAACAGTTGTGGCAGACCATATGCCAAGGTAAATTCATGAACAGATCTACCCGCATGATCGTCTAAACGGGAACCAAGCCATTTAGCGTGGTGAGCGTTAAAATCACCGAGCATCACGATCTCTGCGGATGGGATCTCTTGTAGCATGGAGTCTGCAGCCATTTGGACGTGGTTCATGAGTCTGTCTATGTCAGCTATAGAGGCACTCGTAGACGCGGGGATAGTCGTCGCTGTCTACGCGCAGCCAAAGAATGCCGAGGCGCCGAAAACAGATGTCCTCTCTGACGTACAGGCAAAATCCAGCCCGTGCTTTAATTTGTACCCTTGGTAATCTTGCCCCCCCCCCCCCCACACAAGAATACGCGAAGCAGCCTGAGACTAATCCTCAGAAAAAGTAGGGTAGCTTAGGCGTGGATGCTCAGTGAGGGATTCTCCGTCACCAGGGGTGCTGGTACCCTTCTATGGTAGTGATCTATTTAACTCCGTTACCATGTTAAGGGGGGGGGGGGGGATTGGGCCTCCAGCCACCTTCACTCACCAGGCGAAATGAAGAAGTAAACTTTTACTTCACGCTGGTATTCTGTGAGGTGAGGTCGTGGTATCCGTTTAGAGCCGGCCCATCCGTGCGTATGTCGCGTATAATTAAAAACCATTTATACAAAACTAGTACCGATTTATTTTGTTCTGTTAGATTAGAGTGATATAACACCTAGCAATTTTGTGGCCAACATCTGTGAGTAAGCATATTTGTCATTTTAATTTGTAAAATTACTTTAGGCAATTTGAATGTATATATCGTTGGTGAAACACACTCGTCGGAGACTATAACAATATTTGGTAGTTTTTTTTTTTATCTATCTTTATTTAAAAAGGCTTTTATCCTACAAGGATATGTCAGCCTTATCGTAACCTAGCTTGTTCCCGTTTCACCAATGCTATTTGGAAAGGGGCAATCAATGTGGTAAAAATATGGTACTGACTGATTTTGCTACCGCTGAATGTGGCTCCGCAAGTATACTCAAACCAACCCGTTTCACACAAATTGATACTAAATTTTTGTACCAGATTCTCCCTTTCCCTTTGATATTTGACACATTCTGCTAGCATATGTTGGACATCTTCTATAATATGACAAATATCGCAATTGGGCGAGTCTGCTTTTTTCATTAAAAATACAATTTTTTTATTGGGGTAGTGCCCAGAACGTAATCTATGAATAACAATTATATGGTTTCTATTCATTTTAATATTATTATACCACGGTATTCGAAGAGGCTGACTTTGTATTGTTTTATACCATATTCCCTTTTCCCTGCTTCTTTCATCGAAATACTCTCTAAATTTATCATAACACAGGTTTTTGAATTTTGTCAAGATTTCCGTGTAAATTGGTAAAATATTTAATTCGATTCCATGCGTTATAGCTGCTTTTGCTAATAGGTCAGCCTCTTCGTTTCCCTTTAAACCTATATGCGATGGAACCCATTGCAATTTTATGTTTATATAGCGACTTCTGTAATTATATAGTTGGTTTAATATCCCATAAGCTATCGGTGCACCTCTGCTATGACCAGAGGCGCATCGAGCTAAATGTTGTAAAGCGCTTTTGCTATCTGAAAAAATAACAAAATATTGTGCACTTAAATTGCTTATATATTTCAAAGCTTCAGATATTGCAACGAGTTCCATCGTCATTATTGATAGTCTTAGTTCTGTTCTAAACATAGCTGTAATTTTTTCTTTAGGATGACAATATGCAGCACCTAAACCTACACGATTCTTAGATCCGTCAGTAAATATTTGGTGCCAGTTAGCATATTTTTCATCTATTTCCTTTAATACATAGGTTCTAAGATACATAGCTTCATGACTGTTTTTATTCTTTTGAACACAATCTAAATTCACTTGAATAGTTTCATTTATATCTATTGTTCGCGCCAAACACTTTCAAGGATTGACGCGAGATGTCACTCGGCTCGGCGCGATACCGGTTTGACTTTCGGTCGTGCGAAAAACGCCCAAGGGCAGTCAGTCATCTGCCAGATGTGCTAATGTTTGCACGCTGTTAATTTTGTGCGGGAACCGCGGAATAGTTAGGGCGTCTAGTAAATATCCTGTCTAGGAATTATAACGCGCATTCCCTGTTTGGATAGCCTTTCCCGGGACTTATTGGGTCCGACTTAGAATCTGTATAAGTGCATTCGACAATATAAGCTAGTGCGGCCTCGGTATTTAGAACTGTTGCCACGCGAAACGGTAGTGACCTTTGACCTAGAAACTCCGGGCGTGTTTTGTGCGGTAACCTTATACCCCGCGATAGTTAGTGGCTTCTGTAAGCTAGTTAATCGTACGATAGAGTTAAGTGACTGGCATCGTGGTGAACCAAGAAAGTGACTGTGGATAACCTCGAAAGGCCCCCTCAAGTTGAAGCGGTGTCGACGCTCGGGCTGTTGCCGACGGCTAAGGTCTAGGTTCAATCACCATCAGTCACACCCAGATACACACCACATCACCATTCTTTCCCTTGCACTACACAACCACATGCGACCTGACCGACTCCGGAGGAACCAGTCGCCTTGGATAGAGGTAAGTGAACCCCGCCAAATTCCTTCCGGTCGACTGGCCGTAGTATAACGCTCCCCCATATATTTAGTGTAATTAGAGAACTTCCACGTGGCCTTAGGAGGCCCGACCTACGTTTGCTCGGGAAGTCTTCTGCTGATGGGCCCCGGGGGATTGGATCCTTTAAGGGAGCAACCGTAGGCCGTAACAAACTGGTAGCAGAGCGCGATTCCGGGTTCGATTCCCGGTCGATCCCGACTATAGTGTTTGATAAACATTAAACAATTTTGGTGGCAGGGAGCGTTGGTGTGATTGGTTTAATTGGCATCTACAATCACGCCCGTCCGTAATACGTAAAAATATTTTTTTTGTACGTAATAATAGAATTATTTTCCTTTGTTGCTTTGTTGCTTGCCTTTTTTTTGGTTAGAGGGTAATTTGAAAAGCCGCGCCCTAGGTTGTGCAAGCGGGAGATTTTCTAGAGATATACGTCATGTAGGTAGATGGTTATTTTTACGTAATCGGTTAATTATCGTTGTCGGAGAGTTGTAGTGGATTACTTATCGAAGGTTCGATTTCCGAGCTAGGCATTTTTTGTTGATCGACCGTGATGTGTATCTTCGTTTATACTGTAAGTTGTATTTGAACTAAATAGTAGTAATTTGTATTTGCGCAATTTGAATTTAACTTGATTCGATCGCACTAGTATTTGTTATTTGTTAATTTGATTTGTGTCTTTTTTGTGCTAACTTGTATTTGGTTGATACGTAGCAAGTAGTTCGTATTTGTGTAATTTCTATTCAACGCGATTTGATAGGAACTGCATTTATTAACTGTTAATTTTTTGTTGTATTTTTTATTTGTTATCTTTGTAAACTGTGCTCAAGCCGCGTCGTAATTTGTATTTAATAGTGATGACATCGCCTAAGCTACTGATCCGTTGTCTGCGGACTGAGTTGCGCTGGGCCACAAGCGCCCATGCTTTGATAGGTCGACCGGATAGGGTCCATAACTTGATGAAGCGGTTCGAGCAGGTGGATGCTCGAAGGGCCGCAGTGGAGGAGGCTTACGCTGAGCTCGAGGATTCGGATGTGGAGAAGGGAGTCCTGGACTCTTGCTTTGCGGACTATGAGCAGTTCTTGTGGCTCACGGACGAGTTGATCGAGGCTGAAGGCAGGTATGCCGAGGAGGCGCGTGAAGCTCGGATGAGTAACCTGCCCGAGTCCTCTCTGAAGCAGCTTCAGCCGGAGCGGTTGGGACGACTCCCAACTCTGGACCTGCCAAAGTTCTCCGGGGTCCTTTCCGAATGGCTGACCTTCGTTGGTCTTTTCGACAGCCTAGTGGACGCCCGGAGTGACTTGACCCCGAGACAAAAGATGGCGTACCTCCTGGCCTCACTGGAGGGGGAGGCCCTGGGCGTCGTCGGCCACTTGAAATTGTCGGACGACGCCTACCAGACTGCTCGGGACCTCCTAGCCAGAAGATATGCCAACATCCGGCGAATTGCAGACGAGCATGTTAAGCAGCTTCTAAGCCTCCCGCTGCTTAGTGACCGGGCCAGACTGCGTCCGGACCTGTTGGATCCAGTCTTGGTGGCCTGTAATACATTGAGGCGGCTGGGTTTACCAGTGAGCGAATGGGCTTTTTTGTTGCTCCGCATCGTGCTGTCCCGTCTACCTCTCGACCTGCGAATCCATTTTGAGGAGAGGTACGGCGGGGACGAGGCCTCCTATATTCCGCCCTTCTATGACCTGCTGCGGTTTTTGGAGGAGCAGTGCCGGCAGATAGAGAGCGCGGCGGGCACCGTTGACGACTTACGAGCCGTGCCCAGTGAGAGGCTGAATCCTCCAGGCAAGCCGTCGTCAACCCCCCCCTGCTCCTATTGTCGAGCATCTGATCATCGGGTAACGTCGGGCCCGAAATTATTAGGTAAGCCGGTTCCAGCGAGGCGAACTATCGCCAAGGAGCGCCGCTGGTGCTGGTCATGTCTGGGAGGGCACCTCCAGCGAGACTGTCCGCATCGACGGCCCTGTCTGCATTGCCAGGGCAATCACCATGCCGTTTTGTGCCTGGGTGCGAACGGCGTCTCCTCTCGGGGCTCTGCCAGGCCCTCGACCCCCACGGGCGGGGGCGCTCAGCCACGCCCTCTGCCGGGCGACTCTTGGCGCCCGCCGGCCAGCCATCAGGCCCCTAAGTTTGAAAGGAGTCCCTCCCCCGACCAGTCGGGGGGTAATTCCCCCAGGGGCGGGGGTGTCATCACCCCCCCTCAGCGTGTGGAGAGGAACTTCACGGCCACTCATCTGTCCGTTGGACCCTTCTCACTTCCGTTAGCTGAGTGGCCGCGACTGGTGTACCACTGTTCCCCATTTGATGGAGGCGGCCCTGGCTAGCTGCCGCCTTAGCTCCCACCACGGCCACCTCCACTGAGCCTTAAGCCGTCAACAGTCCACTTGTCAAAATGTTCTGTTGCCGACGGCCTCAGTGAAGGCGTACAACCCGAGTGGCGATTGTTAGCGATCTCGGGTTCACGCCATGTGGCCTCCCCTTGGTGGTGGGAAGATTAGGGCCCCTCTGGAGCGTTGAATCACGCTGTCAAGGGGTATTAGATTTGGTTTGGTCGAGCACTTAGTCAAAAAATACTTGAATTAAAATTAAAAAATGGTTTGGGCTTTCCGCGAAATTTTCCTATTTGTAGCGGTTTAAATTAAAAGAATTGAATTTAATCTACTCCTTTAAATGCTACTGCATGTGTTTTGTAAATATATTTAATCACTGTATTTGATTGTTGCGTCTGTTTGCTGAAAGGAAAATTTGAATTCATCTGAAATGGAATGGCGCACTATTTGAAAAATTATGTTTATGTTTATGATAGTGTTTAATAATTTTGCTTTGCGAAGAAGTAGGGCTGTCCCTTACGTTATTGTTTTGTTTAATTTGCAAGTTGACCTATGCGCATCGGTGATTAATTTGGTTGAATTAATTCTGTAGTTGCACATTGATGCTTTTGAAAAATTAGTTGAAATATGAGCATAGGACTTCTTCTTCTTCTTCTTCATAGGATTGAAATCAGCTGCCGCACTATTTTAGTAAATGATAATAGGGTGGGTGGCCTGGCTAGGCCTACTTGTTGAAAATTCATACTAGGGACTATCTGTGCGTTTCGTTCGGCTCTCCACAGACGACGTTCATGTGGAATTTGTGGGTGCTCTCTGCACTGAAGCTTAGGAGGCCGCTCGAGGCCGCTTCGTGTCGCGTCACTGTTTGCAGAGCTGATCCGGTCGGATTGCGGAACTAATCATAGGGGCACAGATAGGTGTTTGAAAGAGGTCGTCGGACTTCTGTCCAGTACAGGACTTGTTAAAGTGCTGCGATGCCCAGGAGGGGCATCCAGTGGAGGCTGACCCTCCGGCTTGCCACATTAGGGCTATTTTTTGAGGCGCTGGTTAGGGTTGCAAGATCTGATGGGATGCCTAAGGTGGCCTAGTTTGGTTGTAGATTCGGTCTTGCAACTTGCCTTCGCGACCTTGTCCCGCTGACCGGTTTGCTCGCGGACCTAAATCCTTATGTCCGGGACGGGGGTTTGTTCGCGCCAAACACTTTCAAGGATTGACGCGAGATGTCACTCGGCTCGGCGCGATACCGGTTTGACTTTCGGTCGTGCGAAAAACGCCCAAGGGCAGTCAGTCATCTGCCAGATGTGCTAATGTTTGCACGCTGTTAATTTTGTGCGGGAACCGCGGAATAGTTAGGGCGTCTAGTAAATATCCTGTCTAGGAATTATAACGCGCATTCCCTGTTTGGATAGCCTTTCCCGGGACTTATTGGGTCCGACTTAGAATCTGTATAAGTGCATTCGACAATATAAGCTAGTGCGGCCTCGGTATTTAGAACTGTTGCCACGCGAAACGGTAGTGACCTTTGACCTAGAAACTCCGGGCGTGTTTTGTGCGGTAACCTTATACCCCGCGATAGTTAGTGGCTTCTGTAAGCTAGTTAATCGTACGATAGAGTTAAGTGACTGGCATCGTGGTGAACCAAGAAAGTGACTGTGGATAACCTCGAAAGGCCCCCTCAAGTTGAAGCGGTGTCGACGCTCGGGCTGTTGCCGACGGCTAAGGTCTAGGTTCAATCACCATCAGTCACACCCAGATACACACCACATCACCATTCTTTCCCTTGCACTACACAACCACATGCGACCTGACCGACTCCGGAGGAACCAGTCGCCTTGGATAGAGGTAAGTGAACCCCGCCAAATTCCTTCCGGTCGACTGGCCGTAGTATAACGCTCCCCCATATATTTAGTGTAATTAGAGAACTTCCACGTGGCCTTAGGAGGCCCGACCTACGTTTGCTCGGGAAGTCTTCTGCTGATGGGCCCCGGGGGATTGGATCCTTTAAGGGAGCAACCGTAGGCCGTAACATCTATATAGGAAACCCAAATATTAAGTTTAAACATTTGTAACGGATAAGAATTGTGAATATTACATAGTTTACAGTCATCGTATGCAAGTAAAAGTAATGTTTTTTTTTTTATTGTGCCAGTATCTATTATTAATAACAGAACCAAGATCATTCAGTATTTTAATTGTAGCATTATCTGTCCAAGACATGTTTTTGATACAGTATTTATATGCTAAATATTGTCTTCTTACGAACAATGGTTGAATGCCTAGCTCACTCTCCATAACATGGATAGGTGTACTTTTGATAAAACCCCCCATAATTCGAAGTGCTTTATTTTGGATCTTATCTAGTTTAGACAGATGTGTTTTAGCGCTATTATCGTATAAGAAGCATCCAAAATCCAGCCGACTTCTTAATAGAGAGATATATATAGTGCGCATATGCTTAGGATGTACACCCCAAGCAGGCCCGGACAATACTTTTAGTATATTTAAGAATTTAGAAGTTTTTTCTACGATCTCATTAACATGTGTTTAGTCCATCTCAACGATTCCCTCCTTACTAAACTCCAGTTATAAAAATGTGCTATAAAATTTCAGTGACCGCCATCAAACCTAAATTCTGACAGTAATGCCAACTCGAAATTAATGTCGTTTATGATAATAACATGACAACACAAACAGTCAAAATTCAGAAAGTAAAATGACATTCCTTTCACTGCTGGACCCTTGCTTCCTCTTATTGAGGGTCATGAAAGGGTTTTGACAACTACGAGTATCTTAGTTACTTTTTTGTTACGTTTATTTGCTTTTGTTTTGTGTGTATTGGCGGTGTAAGAATATCCACTACCCCAAATCATCGCGTGGGTGTCGTGATAAGCGACAGAGGGAAAAAAATCACAGAATACCAGCGTCAAATAGCAGCTTAACACTGCTGTGTTTCGTATGGTGAGTGTAGAGAACCGGAGACACTTTTTACTGGAAACAAGGCAATCCAACTTAGTCCTCACGGGTGATAACACATCTGCATTTTGATTCTTGATCGAGGATAAATGTAGATGTCTATGGACCACAGCATCCCCTTACCATCATGTGGACTGTGAGCTCGCTTGTCACTGTTATTCTATAAAAAAAAAGTTCCGAACGGTGCTTTGTCGGGGAATTTTTGAGCAAAGTCTATGTGAAGTAGTGGTGAGTTATAACAATGATGATTATGATAACGATGATGATGAAGGGCACAAAACAATTAGTATTTTCTTAGTAATGACTTGTTAAATTATCGCTGTCTAGACTATTTGCGAAAAACTTTACTCGCCGAACTTTATATCAAATTAATTAAAATTAGTTTTGGCGTATATTCAAATGAGCACTAATACAACGAACTGCAATCCTTAAATTTAAATTTATTAATTGAACGTCAAATTCATGCATATTTAATTACAAATACTCAGGCTCTGTTGAAACTGATTTAAAGTTTAATACCACGCAAATCAATGACAAAACTCCGTATATCTTTCCCTTGACATCTTATAAAATCTACGTGTGTACGAAAGAAATAGTTTTGTTTAATTAATTGATGTACTATGAATTATTATTTTATTTCGTCTTTACATTAGCAAAACTAGATATATAAATACAACAACACCAGAAAAAGTGGCGCATTTTAAGTACCCAGGAAACCAAATAATAAATGGCAATGGCCTTGGTAGCAGTGTAAAAGAATCCACCACCCTATGTCGTACCTTGAATATAGTAAGAGGTGACAGGAAATGAAACATGAGCATCATGATAATAACTCTAAATAATAAACAATCTGCAGTTGTTTGCAAAGCCTCCTGCCAAGCGTGGCAACAACGGCAAATATCTCTCATATAAGGCAGCCTATGGGTGAGGCCTAAGTTTTGTAGTGGACTTTTGTTAGGCTGTCATGAATGAATGAATAGCTAATGTACCTGTAGCATTCGGAAAGCTAACTTACGACTAAAATAATGCTAAAATGAGCCATTATAATATAATTATGTTTTGCTTTATGGAGTAGAAACCTGCTGATACTAAAATGTAGATATCAAAAATCGGCGCTATTCATCTGAGATGTCTGACGGCGATCCATTTGGGCACATTAAGTAGAAAGGTCGTGACTCAAATTGAAATCGCTCGTTACGTCGGGATACCGAGGATTGAGTCACTGATTATGAAGTACTTCCTAACTGAGGTGATGCAGCCACGTCGTAAGTATGGACAGTAATAGATTGCCAAAGGTAGATCGGAAAATCTAACTTCGGAACTCTCATAGTAAACGCACCAGGTGGACAGTAACGACGGTATGAAGACGTGCACAAATGCCTGCAGCATACCAAGTTCTAGATGGGGAAAGTTTAAGAGAGTTTGAGAAGTTTCTTTTAATATTATAATCCAGTGCTTGACTATCATCCCACCTAATGGTAAGTGGTAATACAGTCAAATATGGTAAAAGCTCACTGACTTACATTAACAAAAGTTTTATATTCTATTCATTTCGCTTTCGCTCGCGCGTAGCCAAAAACGGCGAAAACTAAAGGGTAAATTCATTGGCATATCAACTTGCCGCAACCAACTTAGTTGAAACCAGAGCATAGAGGCTAATCGACGACAATAAACTGGTGTAAACTAAGCCTCACAGCTTCGCTCACCGCCGCCAAGTTGCTTGCCGCCAAGGCAACAACGCTCTCTTGAAGAACTACAGACCGATTTCCCTTCTGAGCCGCGTCTATGTGCTATTTTCGAGAGTCATTAAGAATCGTCTCCCACGCAGACTTGACGACTTCCAGCCTCCCGAACAAGCTGGTTTCCGAAACGGCTTTAGTACTATAGATCACAAACCAACCCTTCGGCAAATTGTACAGAAGACAGATGAGTATAATCTGCCACTTTGCTTTGCGTATATGGACTATGAGAAAGCCTTTGATTCCGTCGAAATTTGGGCGGTGCTACAGTCCCTTCAGCGGTGCCAAGTTGACTGTCGGTATATCGAAGTACTGAAGTGTTTGTACAGTAGAGCTACGATGACTATCTGAGTCCAGAATCAGAGTACGAAACCTATCCAACTGCAGAGAGGTGTAAGACAGGGTGACGTTATAACCCCGGATATATCCCCGAAACTCTTCACTGCTGCATTGGAAGACGTTTTTAAGCTCCTGGACTGGAAAGGATGCGGTATTAACATCAATGGCGAGTACATCACTCACCTTCGATTTGCCGACGATATAGTCCTTATGGCAGAATCGCTGGAGGACCTAAACACTATGCTCAATGACCTCAATAGTGTCTCCCAACGGATAGGTCTTAAGATGAACATGGACAAAACAAAAATGATGTTTGACGTCCATGTCACACCTAAGCCGGTAGTTGTTGGGAGCACTAAGCTCGAAGTTGTTGACGAGTTTGTTTACCTGGAACAAATTGTCCGACTAGATAAGTCCAACTTCGACCGAGAGGTCAATCGACGGATTCAACTCAGCTGGGCAGTGTTCGGGAAACTACGACACATCTTCTCGTTGGGCATACCTCAAAACATAAAAACGAAATTGTACAACCAGTGCGTGTTGCCAGCGATGACTTACGGAACTGAGACGTGGTCCTTCACTGCTGGTCGTATGAGGAAGCTCAAGGTCGCTCTGCGAGCTATGGAGAGAGCTATGCTCGGGGTTTCTCTGCGTGATAAACTTAGAGATAAGGATATCCGCAGTAGAACCAGAGTAACCGACATAGCCCAACGGATTAGTATGCTCAAGTGGCAGTGGGCGGCCATATAGCTCGAAGAACCGACAACCGATGTGGAAGAAAGGTTCTCAAGTGGCAGCCTCGTACAGGTAGGCGAAGTCTAGGATTTACCAGTACAATTAGACGAGGCAGTGCCAGAAAGATTTCTTAATCATCAAATTGTTCTATCACTTCACATATTTGCATCTTATGGCACTAATGTGGCGATATGTTGTGGTGGATTTATTTACGCCGCAACCATACCGCAGATTTAAGAATGTTATCAAATGTATCTAATAAAACTCATTCCCCAAGAAACCGCAAACGGCAAACAATAGGGTGCATTTCAACTTAAGAGAAAAGCGAAGCAAGACAGACTATTAGAGCAGATAATGTTTATGTTCATTAGTTTCTCACGTCCGGTAAAATGCTGACAATAGAGAAACTAAAGTCAATTCCGATTCAACTGTAAAATGGAATGAAGTAAAATCAATCGCCGTTTAATTTTTAAAGGGTAAAGATGTTCACCTCTTTTAAGACTGATTGTCAGTTCTATTTCACCAAAGATACCAAAGTCATTCAAATTTAAACGTGTAATCAAGAAAGCTTTTCAATTCAAATTGAAGTATTAATTTTTGTTTGAACCGTGGTAGCTCAGAGGTTAAGTGCTCGCCGTAAATTTTATATTGCATGAGCAAATCAGGTTTAATCGCCGGCAAGCCCATTGAAATTTTATTAGAAATTTTAAGTGCCTACCACGTGCTCGACGATGAAGAAACATTGTAAGAAAAGCTGCATAATATCTGAGAAATAAAAACATTTCAAAGATATGTGAAGTCCGCTAACACACACTGCTTGGCATATTAATTGCTCCTTAACTCACTTATAATAAAAGGAGGCCTATGCCCAGCTGTAGCATGTTTATAAGCTATAAATGTATCATCACCATCGCGATCACAGCCCTTCACAAGTCAATTTCTAAACATGAACCCCTCCAATGAATGTTACAGACATAATCAGAGCTAGCGGCATCCATCGACGCCATGCATGGTTTACCAGGTCGTCTCTACATCTAGTAGTGAGATCACTACATATATAGTATGTGCAATAATTTTCCTCCATGGGAAATAATAAAAATATTTAAACACTAAACAATATTATAGAAATTGAAATAGAAATATCTTATTCCATATATATGTAAAAGTAAATAATACTTATTGAAAATCGTTTTTATGTTTAATTTACCACTGGTTCGGAAAATATCTCCATTCTAGAAAGAGCTAGTGAGAAATCCAGCGGGACAATATTTTTAAAGTTAAAACTTCTTTAAAATCGTTGTGATTTGTAATTTGATTAAACGACAAAATGACACTTAAAAGAAACAAACATATTTCTATAGGATTTAGCCTGCGATAGAATGAGGTAGAATGCAGTATACAGTGTTATACAACATATAGCTATTATGTATAGAGATAATGGATTACACTAAGGAGTAAAGACGAAATTTGAAAAATGACACGTCATAACGCGAAGCGTTATAATTGGTGTGTTCTACTCTCGGCACATCAAGGACAAGCAATTTACAAAATGTCTCTATTATAACCATATTGCCCTTATACGATAATACATAGCCGTATATCAAGAAAAAACTCTAATCAATCCATCTTATATTCTCAAAAAAATTATTTTATAGTTCTACTTTGAAAAAAAAATTGTTTTAAAAAAAATTACGTAAACGCCCGGATGTTGATATTTTATTTGGTCACAATACACTCCCGAAAAACGTATCGAGACCGGGTTTTTTTAATAGCTTTAGAATTACATGAACTGGTTCCCTATTTGATATAAATAGCCTAGTACGCGAAATTTGTTAATAAATGATTTTCAACTTTTATTGATATATAAATTTAAAGGCGCTTTCATATTTTTTAGCCCTTGAAACACAAAGGACAAATGTACCATACAACCTGTATCGATTTTATACTTTGTGTAATCGATTTACACAGCCCGTATAATATATTTTAAAGTCAGGAATACCATTTATTTTATTCATTAAAATTAATGAAACGCTCATGAGGCGTGCACTTTTGAATTTTTCAAACTATTTAAGTAAAAGTGTAAAAGAAAATAATTTTGAAACTTGATAACATATTATTTATTTTATAAAAATTAATAAATGTTTGTTCACATATTAATATGCGCTGCTATACCGTCCATCAGATTACGCTAAAACTTTGCTAATGTATAGTAGAATCCTCCCAAAAAGGGCTGTGTCTCCTAAATTATTAATTAAGTCACAATTTTTTTTTCAAAAGTCACTAAATGTCACCAATTCGTCACTAAGCCTTGATATGATAAAATTTAGGATATCATTGGAGAGAATTTCAGCTTCCGGGACACCAATTTCGGTATATTTTCTAGAATTTTGTTGTAAAAGCGTAAAAATTTCTGACTTAAAAATGCCTAAAATTTGTAACGTAATATCATATGAGAAAAATAATTAGGGCTGACATAAAAATGCCTATAATTTAATAAGAAAATTGTATTATTTTTATCAACAAAACAAAAAGTGGATTATCCTAGCTATCAAATATAACGGGCAAAATTAACTGAGTTATGTTGATTAATATCGTTACATAAATCCTTGTGCGGCATGAGCCTCTCCGAAGTTAGTTATTCGTAGAATTGCCAGAACTAACACGCATTAACATATTCTATGTTCATCAAACAAAAGCTCTACCGCAAATTACTTCGCATGCGGTGAAGAACAAAATGTATAGTCACGGTATGACTCTGGATTGCTTTTAACTAAAGTTATCATTTACAAATAATTAAATGCATAATTTGACTGCTTTGAATTTACTTGGTTGATACCATTTCTGTCTGTATTTTCATAAATTGCAATAACGGTATATCATTGCTTATATCCTCTCCCTCCGGACCTCCGCTAGGAATAGACGTATACAGAAATTTTATAACTTTTATTCAAAAATATTTATTCAAAATTAACTCAATTAAATCAACACAAAATATTAGGAGTGTATAATGATTAAGAAGCTTCAACATAACCTGTGCAGCGCCGAGTAACATCTGGGACCCTGGTACAACGCTCGCAAGGTACCGTGAGACCTTTTGTTTAATTTCAACTAATCAGCGCTTGCGAGATTAACGGCATATTGCACTTGCAATAGTAGCCCCGCCCACTGACGTATCGACGTGCGCGCAGCAGAAAAAATCTTTACCTGCTTACTTACTTGGCCCCGCCTCATATAATAGTGGCGTTTGATTTAAGGCTCAGCGTACACTACTACACAAATGGAAGCTAATATGTTGAATAAATCTCACTCCGAATCACATCTAGACCTGATAGGGCATCATTTGGATAGTAGTTTCATTGCCCAGCGCTGCAAAAGAAAGTGCCCGGAGGACGATATTGAACCTGATAGGTTTGATGTGTTTAGAGAGGAAATGAGGACCATGATAAATACCATGTTTAAAGTACAAGAACGTGAAATTAATAAAATTACCCCGACGCTCTTAGAAATTAAAGACACAAATTCTAGCATAGAAAAGACAATATCGTTCCTAGCAAATCAAAATGAAGATCTTAAAAAAAAACTGGATCATCTCGAAAACCAAAACAAAAAGGATAAACAGCAAATAGCTATTTTAGAGCAAAAATTGGAAGATATGCAGCGCGAAGGCCGTAAGGCCAACTTTGAGATTAAGAACGTACCCAAAACAACCGAAGAGGCAAGAGGAAACTTGATAGGAATGGTGATGACATTGTCAAAAACAGTCGGATGCAAGCTTAATGAAGAACATATCACGGACATCTTTCGAGTAAAAGGAAAAAAGGGTGCGAAGGGTGACTCACCAATCATAGTCGAGACCTCATCCTCAATCGTGAAGACTGAACTCTTGGCTATGTGTAAGGCCTTTAATAGGAAAAATAAACAAAAGCTCTGTGCCAAACATCTTGGGTTTAAGAGGAATGAAGATACGCCTATTTTCGTGTCGGAGCAGCTAACCGCCAAAGGGGCTCGTCTGTACTTTTTAGCACGGGAACTTGCCAAAACAAATACCTTCAAGTACTGTTGGAGTGCGTATGGCCGAGTGTATCTACGAGAGCACGATACGTCCCCCGTAATAACGGTTAAAAGTGAAGCCCAAATAAATGGCTTGATGCAGAAAACATGACTATACGTTGAACTTTATACGGTATGCATTGGAGATTTCTCTTTTTTGTTCAATATTATTTATGTTCCATTATTTGCTTTGTTTAAGTTAACTTGTTCCATATTCGGGCAAAGCCCACTATGTAAAAGTAAACACAAATACATAACACACAACACAAACACACACACAATACACATACTTACAATATTTTTGTACATTCCTTATCAAATTATAAGTAAATCAAAAGAAATCGTAATATTAATAAAACTAAATCAAAATAAAACTAAATTCCTTATGTTACGTAAAATCAGCCCTATATACGAAAACAAAAATGGATAGTTCTCTCATTAATCTGGGAGTAATAGATAAAATCCAAGTTGCACAGTCAAAATTAGAATCAATTCATAACTGCTCGAAAATATTGCATTACGTAAAAAACACTGACTTCACTATAATCGCACAAAATATCCGAAGCATATTTAAAAATTACGACGACTTTTACATTTCGCTATCGAACTTTAACTTTGAGGTTGACTTGTTGGTGTTAAGTGAATGTAGACTTGACGGTAATGAAGCAATACCTCAGCTGAATAATTATATCTCTTTCTCGACCACAAATCATATTAATCAGTGTGATGGGGTAGTCGTTTATGTAAAAAACAGACTTAAAAGCAATATAAAAGAAATTAAATTAATACATGCGTCATGCGTGCAAGTTGTATTACCCAGCTATACAATTCTTTGCATTTATCGCTCGCCTTCAATTAGAAATGCTGAACTTTTTATAAACTCATTGAGCAGACATTTAGACACTATAAAAGGACATAAAAATATAGTTATCACCGGTGATATTAATATTAATATTATAAATAAAACCATTGAACAATCACACGAACGTACAAATAGACTGGCATACCTCAATATGTTAGCAATGCATGGCATACTTCCAGGCCACGTATTGCCTACAAGGAAAAACAACTGCTTGGACCATTTTATGCTGAAAATAGATATTAATATACACTTGGCGTCCATTATAGTCTTTGACACCACTATAACTGATCATCAGATGATATTCCTAAAATTGACAAATACCGATACAAAAAATATAAATCAAAATAAAAATAACAATAATATTACATACAAAACAATTACAAATTATGAAAATGCACTCTTAAGCCTAAAAAATAGTAATCTAGCTAACTTAATATTATATGAGAATCCCACAGAATTAACTAACACCCTTATTAATAAGTTGCAGCAATGTTTAATGGACAACACCATCTCAAAACGCATTTCCTCCAAGGATCGATTAATTAAACCATGGATTACACCAGGTATTTTAAGGTGCATCCGTAATAGGAACGACATGCAACGAAAATTACGTGTTGACCCATATAATGATATCTTAAAAATAACTTACAAAAGATACCGTAATTTTTGTAATAACATAATTAAAAAAAAAATCTAAGATTCAATATGATAAAGAACTTTTAACTAAACATAGGAAAAACCCCAGAACTTTATGGCATACAATAAATACCATAACAAGCGGTAACAAAAGAAAAGAAAATAGTCTGGAGTTGCTAGACATACACGATTCCCCAAAGTTGTCCGTTGATCATGTGTGTGAATACTTCACTAATGTTGGTAAAACCCTAACTGAGGATATTTTAAGAAACACTTATACACAACAAGTTGGTGCTAGCAATGTTTGTTTTAACTCACCTGTTGCGTCCATGTTTTTTCAGGAAACCGATTCTGAAGAGGTTCACAAAATTCTTATGTGCCTAAAATCTGAGAGCGCTCCAGGCTGGGATAATGTATCTACTCAGTTTTTGAAACAGGCGAATGAGCAAATAGTACCCATAATTTCGCACCTTGCTAATCTCTGCTTTGAACATGGAGTTTTCCCAGTTGCGCTCAAAAAGGCAATAATAACGCCGGTGTATAAGAATGGTGACAGAGATAATGTATCCAACTATAGACCAATTTCAGTTTTAACCACCATTTCAAAAATTTTAGAGAAATTAATTAACAAGAGACTTATAAACTATTTAAATAAAATTGATTTTCTTTCAAAATCACAATATGGCTTTCGTCAAAATCTTTCAACTGAAGATGCAGTCACTGCACTAACGGCTCATATCGTCAACAATATTGACAGGGGAAAGAAATGTATTGCAGTGCTTTTAGATTTAAAAAAAGCATTTGATACTGTCTCTGTCCCCATTCTTATACAAAGGCTGGAGAGTATTGGCATAAGAGGAGTGGCACTTGCGCTATTATCAGACTACCTTAATGAGCGCAAACAATGCGTGAAAATAGGCCAATATATTAGTAACCAATGTGATGTGACGTATGGGGTACCACAGGGAAGTGTACTTAGGCCGACTCTGTTCTTGATTTACATCAACAGCCTCTGTAATATGAGTATCAACGCGGGACAAGTTTTTTCTTATGCAGACGACACTGCCATTGTTTTCACTGGCAACACGTGGGATTCCGTACGCCATGTCACGGAAGAGGGGCTAGTCAGGGTAGCTAACTGGCTAAAATCTAACCTTTTAACATTGAATACGGACAAGACAAACTACATAGCATTCACAAAGTATAATTCAACGCAACCTGAACATAATTTCAAAATTCAACTTCATGACTGTGACAACATTCAAAATAATTGCTCTTGCAAAACCATAACCAAAGTTAACAACACAAAATATTTGGGAGTTGTAGTTGACCAGAGGCTATCCTGGCACGCCCATCTAGAACTAATGATGGGAAGAGTCAGAAAACTCATATGGGTGTTTAAAAAGCTGAGACATGTTGCTGACAAAAAACTATTAAAACTAATTTATGTTTCATTGGCTCAGTCACTATTGGCCTATTGTATCCCAGTCTGGGGAGGTGCTAGTAAGATGAAGTTCCTCGATTTAGAAAGAGCACAAAGAATACTGCTAAAAGTAATGAGCTTTAAACCTTATTGGTTTCCCACTGATAACCTATACAAAATGTGTGATGTTCTTACAGTTAGGCAATTGTATATATTAAATATAATTCTAAAACGTCACAAAACGCTCCCATATGATCCTTCTATAATATCTAGGAGACGAAAGCATAATGTAGTTCCCATTGCTACAGTCAAGTCAAGTTATGCTAAGAGGCAATTTATGACTCGATCTGCTTATTTATATAATAAATTTAATAAAGTTTTAAACATTTACCCTATGACTAAGTACAATTGCAAAATGACTTTGACAGCACTATTAAAAACTTGGAATTATGATAAAACTGAGAGTTTCTTGCTGAACCAAAACTAACACTTTCTTGGATTATATTTTACACATAATAGAAGCTTGAATAAAAAAAATAATAATATTGTATTTAATAAAATAGGAATGATAAAACTCACCTAAACTAAATTATGTAAGAATTCACAACAAATAATATTTATTTAATAAAATAGAAATGATAAAACTCACTTAAACACATACACACACACACACACACACACACACACACACACACACACACACACACACACACACACACACACACACACACACACACACACACACACACACACACACATTCTCACACACACGCGCGCACGCGCGCACACACACACACACACTTATTTTGTAATATTGTAAATCCTTTGTGTATCATGTAAAATTTGTTTAGAAAGCATATATTTTTATCTACTTTAATTTGTCTGTTGTGGAGCAACTTTAAAAATCAAAATTAAAATATGTTTTTAGATTAAGTATTGAAGTAAGTATCACATTAGTATTTGTTAATCAATGTTACGGAGAGGGGGGATTTCTAACACAAGTATTTATTTACTTAAAAGAAATCCTCAATCATAACAGTGCTATGTAAAAACTCTGATACTGAATAAATTATTTGATTTGATTTGATTTGATATAATTGAACTTAAGTTTAAAATTTGGCTACTCTTTGAAAAATAACCCTGTATACATTGATATATGCTTTTTTTATATCAATGCCTGTACATATATAAAGCATTGACAGTCACAGTATCAGACGTCTCGCCTTTGATACTGCTCCTGATCGCCGGTCTAGGTATTTCACGTTTGGTGTACAGAGTCCTACCTAAGAGCTTTCTAGAATTTAATAAGTTGCCTCTTACGACACCCATGGGGCGAAATGCAATAATTATCACATCTTTGTTTCTGAAAAACCACGTCATTATTTTTGACTTAAGACCATTAAAGTCTATGTTTAATATAAAAAAGACTTAATATAAATAAACAAACAAAATTTTAAATAAATAAAATTTCCATTTAAAGATAACCATTTTATCATAATTGTGAATTTTAGTTTAGGGTTGATTTCAAAATAATTAAAAGGTATTTTTTATTATTATTCTAAGCCAGCGCTTAACTACAGTCCCACCTGATGGTAAGTGGTGATGTAGCCTAAGATAATGAAGCGCACTGACTTAGCAAAAGCCTATCCACTCTTGCGTTGAAAGCACCCACATTTTAATTGGATGGATAGACAGATGCTGACAACTTATTCCACTCCTTTCTAGTTCACTTGATGAACGATGAAGAAAGCCTGTATGTATGTGTGATGTAGCTTGGTTCGAATGCGTGGTAAGTCAACAATGAAAGGGTGGAAATTGGCCGAACGTCTGATTGTCCGATGGTGGAAGGGAGAGGGAGGAATTAAATTATGCAATTCCTGTGCACACTCTCCGAAATGCATCCTGTAGAAAACCGAAAGGCTAGCCTTTGGCTGTTTTGCGCCTGTGTTTCAGGCTGGTAAGATTGGTTTTAACCAAATGTCGGTCACTAGTAAGCCTCTTAGCACGCCTTTCTATTGAGCCCAAAGCTGTTAGGTGGCATTTTGCGACATATGCCCATATATGGCAGCAATACTCCATGCACGACCGGACTTGCGCTTTATATAAAGTAAGGAGCTGTCCCGGCGTGAAGTATCGCGCACCTTTGTAAGGACTCCTAGCTTCCTTGCAGCTGCTTTGGCTTTGGACACAATGAACCGCCCGAAGTTCAGATTTGAGGATACCTCAACCCCCAACAACTGAAGGAGGCAGTCGGTGTATTCCAGTGATAGGTTTCGGGGAATGCCACCTTTTGCAGTGAAGAGACACGTTTGTCTTTTTGAGGCGTTGTATTTCACAAGATTGGTATCGCCCCATTCGGAGACAGCCTGTAGTGTGATGCACACGCTTTACCATAGCTTCTCTTTCAGACTGGACTTGATCTCGACTATCCCGAAGACTTCTTTGATATCTCTCCACAACTGTGCTATCGTCTGTATACCCATAGATACCGGGCATAAGCAGATCATTAATATGCAGCAGGAAGAGGGTTGCGTAGAGAAGTGACCCCTGAGAAACACCGGTTTAGTCTCTATTGGATTAGACAAGCAGTCATCTATGACGACCCAGAGACACCCATCACTCCGACCCTAATTTGGCTTCAAAAGCCCATCAGCTCAGATAATCATAAAATTTAAGTAACCAATCAAATTGTATCGCTTGCGATATAATTTTTGTTTGTAAATTTAAAACAAAACAGTGTTATGCATCTATCTTTTTCTTTTAGTATTGTTAAAATTCATTTATTAGAACAACCTCAAAAGAAATTAAAAATCATTTACAATAAGTTTTATTAAACTTCCATTAACTTTTCTTTTTTGTTATTAAATATTTTAATAAATTTAATTTTTAATTTTGATTTCTACTTCAATAGAAATCAAGAAAACAAATATAAGCAAATAAATGTCGCTAAAATTTTCTCTTTAATTAATTATAGTTACTAAACCTTGTTGTCTAACAAATTTGAACAATATTTCAGCATCAGGGCTACAAAAACTTTTTTGTGAAATTTGATAATTCCATTATCGCGCTCATAATAAACGAGTTATATTAATCTATGACAAGTTATAGTTCAGTTTATACTTACTTTTTCAGTTATTTATTTTCAGTATTTATATAACATTTGGTAATGTTATATAAATACTGCTACTACTAATAATTTTTAATGGAAATAATGGACCGGCTCCGTAGTTTGAAGAACCGACAACCGATAGCCAAGATAGAAGCTATCTTGGCTATCGGTTGTCGGTAAGAAACAATCTCATAACGGTTAACAAAATGTAGATGGAAGGACAACGTGATAAGACATGAAAGAAGTCGACGGATGCAGGTGGCTCAGTACCATACTTTGTGGCATGCCTTCTAACATAGGATTCCCTATGTTAGAAGAAAACTTTTTACTAGGTGGTAAGACTCATTTACTGCCAAGGAGACTTTATAGGTAAAAACCGTCATCATCATCAGTTATTAAAACATACAGAGCATCACGGGCCACCGTCGGACCGAAGAGGAGTAGCCATAGCGTTTTCTCCGTTACAGAACTGTTTGTCATCTTGGTGAAATCTGCGCAAACGAAAACAATCGTCTGTCACTATGAAACTTAATTTAACTATTAAAACAATAAGCTAACAATAACATATACACACATAGATATATTATAACATAGCGATAGATAGACCGAGGAGTTCGACGTCCTAATATAATAGTTAACTACGGCTACCTTCAGTTATATAAGTAATCATTATAATTATACTAGCGATCTGCCTTGGCTCAGCATGGGTGATTCCTGAATCTCGAACACAGCGCCACCTACCTCATACAACTGTGAATCTGAACTATTTTCGAATGAATTTAATCATACACACAATTTTTTATCAAAATTGGTACAGACGTTTAGGAGGAGTTCAGTCACATACACACGGACGGAAGAATTTATTTTTTATAGGAGAGGAGGCAAACGAGCATGCGCCTCACCTGATGGTAAGTGACTACCGCCGCCAATGAACAACTGCAACACCAGGGAAACCAGGGGAATCGCAGATGCATTGCCGACTTTTTAAAAAGAAGTAGGCTCTTTTCTTGAAGGTCCCTAAGTCGTACCGGTCCGGAAAAATAGCTGGTGGTAATCGATTCCACAAGGAAGTTCTGCCAGGAAGAAAACATCTTCTAAATCGCACAGTGGTGGACCGCCAATCATCCAGATGGTGTGGATGGTATCGGGATTTCTGCCACAATGTGTGTTCGTGAAATTTGGCGGCTGGGATTAATCCGAACAATTCCTCAGAGCACTCCCCGTAGTAAATGCGAAAGAAAATGCAAAGGGATGCAACATCTCTTCGCAGTGCCAATGAACGGAGCCGATTGGAAAGGACTCGGTCGTCTACGATTCGAGCCGCTCTGCGCTGGATGCAGTCAAGTGGAAGGAGCTGGCACTGGAGAGCCCCAGCCCAGAGATGGGAACAGTATTCCATGTGAGGCCGAACCTGTGCCTTGTAAAGTTGCAGGCGTTGTGCCGGCATGAAATACTGTCCCGCTCTGCTGAGGACGCCAAACTTTTTGGGGGCCACTTTGGCCTTCTCTTCCAAGTGACCACGAAACTGAACGTCACTCTATGTTGACACAGAGAATTCCGATACTGGCTGAGGCAACACGAGGAGTGCCTTGCAACTGAGGATATATGAATATATATATATATATATATATATATATATATATATATATATATATATAAAGATAATTTCGCTTTCTCTTTGTTACGTATGATGGAAAACTTTAAAATAATAAATGCTAGTATGTAGTGATTACGAGCTCACTTGAGGCTTTTTCATTCATTAATTCATTACAGCCTATAAAGTCCATCTCCAAAGATTTCTTCATAAGGTATCCACCTTATGAAGAATTCTTTGCTATAGTTGCCACGCTTTGCAGGTGGGAAGCTAACCGCAGCTTTCAATATTCTAGTTGTTACTAGGAAGATGCCGCTGTTTGTTTCTCTACATGTTCCCCTCTGCCGCGAGTTAGGACACCCACCGGACGATATGGAGTAGTGAATATTCTTAGACCGCCACCACACGGCTTCAATTTAGAGGCTACCTATTAAGGCGAGTGTGAATGAAAGTGTTGGAAGGGGTAGACCTAGGCGGACATTTCTAGACCAAATCAGGGACGTCTTGAAAAAAGGCCAGGTCAAGAGTACCCTAAACCGTAGAGCATGTATGAAGGGAATAATGTAAGTGGACAAAGCAAAACAAGTATGTAAGGATCGTAACAAGTGGAAAGAAGTGGTCTCTGCCTACCCCTACGGGAAAGAGGCGTGAATTAAGGTATACCTATTTAATCCCAAAATCACATAAAGTTACAAGTGGAACCCTCTACGTTCTTAAAATTAATACTTCATAAAACACTAATACCCTACAAACATTTTTTTTTTCATTTTGAAACGCTTGAACTTCTCGAAAGTCAGCTCCGTCAATTTATCTAGCTAAAAGGCTTTGTTAAATGTATGTAGTGAAAAAAGACTATAGTCAGTCATTGAGATAAGACGCTACGGCAGTTTTTGCTAAAGCTATATTTTTGTAAAGATTTTACTTATTATATAAGACCATATTCTTGTGTTAAATTTCTGGTATGAAATTTGGATTCCCTTTTTATATATTAATGGACTTAATTCCTAAGAAGCGACTATGAAAAATTCTAAAACGATTTAATGGCCTTCTATAATATTTTTTTTATAGGAGTGGGGGCAAACGAGCGGGGATAAGTGATTACCGCCGCCTATGAACAACCGCAACACCAGGGGAATTGCAGATGCGTTGCAAGCCTTTTAAAAAGGAGTAGGCTCTTTTCTTGAAGGTCCCTAAGTCTTCATCATCATCATCATTACAGCCCTTCACAAGTCCACTGCTGAACATAGGCCTCCCCCAAAGAATGCCACAAAGCACGGTCCTGAGCCACCTGTATCCATCGACTTCCTGCATGTCTTACCAGGTCGTCACTCCATCTCGTGGGGGGACGCCCTACACTTCGCCTACCGGTACGAGGCTGCCACTCGAGAACCTTTCTTCCCCATCGGTTGTCGGTTCTTCGAGCTATATGGCCGGCCCATTGCCACTTCAGCTTACTAATCCGTTGGGCTATGTCGGTTACTCTGGTTCTACTGCGGATATCCTCATACCTAAGTTTATCACGCAGAGAAACTCCGAGCATAGCCCTCTCCATAGCTCGCTGAGCGACCTTGAGCTTCCTCATCCGGCCAGCAGTGAAGGAAGTCTTATCGGTCCAGAAAAATCGCTGGTGGTAAGCGATTCCACAAGGAAGTTGTGTGAGGAAGAAAACATCTTCTAAATCGCACAGTGGTGGACCGCCAATCATCCAGGTGGTATGTATGGTATCGCAAGTTTTGTTGCGATGTGCGATGGTGAAATTAAGCGGCTGGAGTTAGGCCGAACAATTCTTCAGAGCACTCCCCGTAGTAAAAGCGATAAAATACGCAAAGAGATGCAACATCTCTACGCAGTGCCAGTGTATCGAGCCGATCAGAAAGAATTCGGTCGTGGACGATTCGAACCGCTCTTCGCTGGATGCGGTCAAGTGGAAGGAGCTGGCACTGGGGTGCCTCGACCCAAAGATGAGAACAGTATTCCATGTGAGGCCGGATTTGCGCGGATAGGCGCGGATTTGAATTGTAAAGTTGCAAGCGATGTGCCGGCATAAAATACTGTCTCGCTCTACTGAGCACGCCAAGCTTATTAAAGGCCAGTTTGGACTTCCTTTATATGCTCCAGGCCGAATTTCGGTCACGTCGCCCAGTTCCAATGAAAACTAGCCATCTGCGCAAGACAGAATTATAATGCACGAGTGTATCCGCGAACTTAGGTGCACTCTCTATTCTCTATTTAATAGTCCAATGAGACAGCAGTGTACGTGGTAGAGCAAGGCCGCAGCTACATTAATTGTATAGTTGTAGCACGAATGGGTCGGCTCGACCGGGGAAGGACCAGGCTCTCACAGAATACCAGCGTAAAATAGCAGCTTAATGCTGCTCTGTTGCGTATGGTGAGTGTAGAGAACCAGGGATCCTTTTTACTAGAAAAGAGGCATTGCATCTTAATCCTCACGGTTGACAATGCATCTGCATTTTGATTCGCAAATGAGGATATATGTGGATGTCTATGGGTCACAGCAAACACTCCCCATCAAAAGGACTGTGTGATCACTTTTCAACATTATTCTATAAAAATAATTTAAAATTAAAAATTTTGTTCAAGTGGCTTCAATATAAATTATTAAGAATAACTAAAAAACAATTGGTCAGACATTGATCAAATTTATATGGGACTACATGTGAAGCACCAGCTTGCAAATAAAAAAATAATCATCGAAATCGGTTCACCCAGTAAAACGTTATGAGGTAACACCAAAAAAAATGTACAGTCGAATTGAATACCGTCTCCTTTTTGAAGTTGGTAGAAAAGGTCCGTCACGCCTGGAGAGAAACCGGGCGTAGGACTAACGGTTTTATAAGCTTTCCGCAGCACAGCGGTAAAGCTCCTGACTCCCCGAAATTCTTGACAGAAAAAATAATAAGACCTCCCATGGGTAGCAGTGTCAAAGTCACCCGACTATGTTAGCGTAGTCAAATTCTTCTTACTAAGGGAAGGTTTTTAAGTGGACTGAACAGGCTGTTAAGGTAGCAATAGAAGAAACTACTAAATTTAACTACGAGCTCGGTCCTGAATGAAAATACGTGAAACACATAAACTTGCTTAACATTTCACAACAAAAATATTTCGAGGTTATGTGTTGTTTGCCAACTCACTGTAACGTGTGGCTATACTTCATAACACTCTTATAAATGGCAGTTTTGTAACTCGCAAATGTATAATTTATAACCTTTATTTTACCCTCAATAGAAACTCGTTGACATATGAATAATGTACAGCAAGTTATCTGATAAGTGATGACATATTATGTAACTTTTCTAACACACCTCTACCGTAATTTATTAGTAGTGTTGTGAGTTAACTAAAAGTTTTATAATATTAAAATGACAAATAAATTAACAGTAAATTTATTGGTACTGGATTTAAGGCCGCCTTTTCTGCCTCGTCAGCCAAGCAGCAGCAATGCCTGATCTGCTGTATAAATGCCTACAAGCTTTCCATCTTGGTTTTCGGAGGAAACATCTAAAGACTTCTTTAGCTTTAGGAAGGTAAAAATAACAAATTATTTTTGACGTAAGTAAATCAAGGGGAAGAAATATAAGCAAATAAATGTCGCTAAAATTTTCTGTTCAATTAATTATAGCTAGTAAACCTTGTTGTCTAACAAATTTGAATAATATTTCAGCATCAGGGCTACAAAACCTTTTTTTTTAAATTTGATAATTCCATTATCACGCTCATAATAAATGAGGTATATTAATCTATGACAAGTTGTAGTTCAAATTATGCTTACTTTTTCAGTTATTTATTTTCAGTATTTACATAACATTTGGGTCTAGACTTGCAATAAATATTTTTAATGGTAATAATTGACTGGCCCTATATTTCGAAGAACTGACAACCGATAGGCAAGATAGCTTCTTGAGAACAATCTCATACCGGTGAACGAAATCTAGATGAAATGACGACCTGATAAGTCATGAAGGAAGTCAACGGATGCAGGTGGCTCAGCACCATACTTTGTGGCATGCCTTGGGGGAAGCCTATGTTAGATGACATTTTATTACTAGGTGGTAAGACTCATTTACTGCCAAGGATCCTTATGGGTAAAACCCATCATCATCATCAGTTATTCAAACACATAGAGCATCACGGGCCACCAGCGAATCAGAGGGGAGTAGCCATAGCGTTTTTCCCCGATACAGAACTATCTGTCTTCTTTTGCAGGGTGAAATCTGCGCACACAAAAACAATCGCATGTCACTATGAAACTTAAATGTAGCTATTAAAAAGTAAACTAACAATTACACATACACAAATAGGTACATTATAATAGTATCGCTCGGATAGTGACAACTCGGATACAGACGTGGTAGAGCCATGCTGCAGCTATATTATGGTTGTAGCACGAATGGGTCAGCTCGACCAGGGAAGGACCACGCTCTCACAGAACACCAGCGTAAAATAGAAGCTTAACGCTGCTGTGTTTCGTATGGTGAGTGTAGAGAACTGGAGACCCTTTTTACTGGAAAAGAGGCGTTCCATCTTAGTCCTCACAGCTGACAACGCATCTTCATTTTGATTCGCAAACGAGGATAGGTGTGGATGTCTATGTGCCGCAACCACTCATCATCAGGTGAACTGTGTGCTTGCTTGTCATCATTATTCTATAAAAATAATTTAAAATAAAAATTTTGTACAACTGACTTCTATATAAATTATTAAGAATAACTCAAAAACTATGGGTAGACCTTGATCAAATATATAGGGGACCACATGTGGAGCACCAGCTTGCAAATAAAAAAAAATAATCATGAAATCGGTTCACCCAGTAAAATGTTATGAGGTAACACACGAAAAAAAATACAGTCGAATTGAGTACCATCTCTTTTTGAAGTCAGTAGAAAAGGTCCGATACGACTGGAGATAGACCACGCGCAGGACTAACGGTTTTACAAGCTTTCTCCAGCACAGGGGTAAAACTCCTGAATCCCCGAATTTTTTGACAGAAAAACCAAAAAACTAATTTTGGCCCATCCTGGGATTTGAACCTGGGACTCCATGATCAGCAGTTACGATTGCTACCACATGATCAACGAGACAGTCGAAATAAAAATTACGCAACAGAACACTATCTATGCTAGTGTAGGCCTTTCTCGGCTAAGCCGACCCATTCGTACGTACTCAATTATTAACTTAATTTTTATTATTCGTCATGTCATAATAAAATGGCAGTTTTTTCCACACATAAGCGCAATAGAGAAATTGTCGCTTCATTCCCAGGAAACGTGACCTACATTCATTATTACCGTAACGCGTCGTCTTTTTAGAAGTATATTACTTTACCTAAGAAATTTAATACAATATATACAGCGTAAAGAATGTAGTCGTAATGGAATTACATTTACAAAATGACGTTAGCACTTTACTGTACTTAGTAATTATTATAAACTTTCGGGAAATAATGAACAAGTTGCTATCTAACTAACATTAATTTGCAGCACATCTCGTTTCTAATAAATACCGCTTAAATTACTTTAGATTTCTCGCCAAGGTATTTTGATGGGTATGATAAATGCCCCTTGAAATACACTAGATTGCCAACTGAGATGCGTTGATAAGAAATAATTTAACGTGGTTCTCGCTACACCTATTTTATAGCTGCAATTAGAATATATCTGATCGACCTGGGCAGTACCATATACCTTCGCAGAATTTCAGCGTAATACATCCTCACAGTGCTGGTGGGGTTCATAGAGTACGCGTAGCGGACTGGAGACCTTTTTTACAGGTAATATTTTGAATTTTTAGTAAGAATAAATGTATTATTAGGTACAATAAGCATGTACCGCTGTATTCCTATCTAAAGGATATAGAAAACCAATATCATAAAAGCCTGAGGCTTTCTATCTTAGTTCTCAGAGGTGACAACGCAACTGTAGCTTTCTTTGCTTGAAGTTGGCTGTAAATGTCCATAGATTGCAGTAGCCAATTTCTTAATATTATTTTAAGCCAGCGCTTAGCTACAATCCCAATTGATGTTAAGTGGTGATGTAGCCTAAGATGGTGAAGCGCACTGACTTAACAAAAGCCTATTCACTTTTGAAGACACCCATATTGTGATCGGATGGAAACACAGATGTTGGCAACTTATTCCACTCCTTTGCTGTATGCATGATGAACGACGCAGCAAACCATATGGTTCGAATGCGTGGTAAGTCAATAACGAAAGGATGGAGACTGGCCGAACGTCGGGTTGTCCGATGATGGAAGGGAGAGGTAGGAATTATTTTTATGCAATTCCTGCGCACACTCTCCGAAATGCATCCCGTAGAAAACCGAAAGTCTGGCTACTTTGCGCTTTTGTTCGAGGCTGGTAAGATTGGTTTTAATCAAATTTGGGTCACCAATAAGTCTCTTAGCACGCCCTTCCATTGAGGCATTTTGCTGCTCCAGCCCATATATGGCAGCAATACTCCATGCACGACTGGGCTTGCGATTTATATATAATAAGTAGCTGTTCCGACGTGAAGTATCACCGCACTTTTGCAAGGACTCCTAGCTTCTTTGCAGCTGCTCTGACCTTGGACTCTATGAACCGCTCGAAGTTCTAATATGAGGATATCTCAACCCTTAACAACTGAAAGTAGTCCATAATAAGTTCGTTTGCAAATTACCGTAATCGTTACAGCCTATTAAAAGTCCACTGCTGAACTTAGGCCTCCCCCTAGGATTGCCTCATAGGGGAGATATTTGCCATAGTTGCGAAGCTTGACCAGCGGGTTGGCAACCGCAGTTTTTTATTTTTAGTCATTATTAGGAAGACGGTAGTGCCCACTCTGTCGCCTCTTACGATACCCACGGGATGATGTGGAGTAGTGGATATTCATACACCGTCACTACACTACACGGTACTACTACGGTTTGTTAGTTCGTTGAAAAATTGAATACGCTTGAGTACAAAATGCATTACAATCATAATAATTACTGTGATTGTAGCAAAAGATGACCTCATGGCGAAGGCACGTAGGACTCCGCAATGAATTGTTTTTTCATAGATTTTAGGATAAGTATTACATAAATTATGTGATTATTTCCATTAAGCTCAGTACATATAAATGTGCGTTCCCCGTTGAAGTATTCATGATATAATAGCGTGTACGAAACGGAACAGGCAGCAAATTTATCTTTTACCCACATCCCTGAAATTCCGCGTACAGTGAATCACTGATTCCGTTACAAAGTCATAATGTATTTGGGTCCTCTGAGGCGATATAACTTTTTCCCTACACATAATCTCTTGCCACCGTTAGAATATCGTTTCATTTTTTTAAACTGAATTAACAAACGTTCTTACATTTTCCCTGGTGGTAAGTGGCTACTACAATCCATGGACACCTGCAGTCGAATTCGAACAAAGAAGACTACATAAGCCCCAGAGAACAAAGATGGAATGCCACAGATTGTAGTTATGCTGGTTCTTTATCGTTATAGCCTTCACATCAGAACCTAGCAGTGCAAATAGATAAGAGGATGGTTAGAAGTGAAAAGTGGTCGTACCACATAGTCTTGGTATTTTCTTTATTTAAAAAAAAAAACGTTATCGTGGAGGCAGTTTACAAACACAAATTGCACAAAGATAAACATCCAGGCCCGCAACAATTATTTATAGGCCATACAATACTTGTTCCATGCGGGATTCGAACCCGCGGCCCCCAGCGCGACAACTCATTGCTAAGCCACTGCGCCACGGAGCCGTCCAGTGAGTTTCTACTTACGAATCATTCTAAGTAATAATTGTATATTTAAAAAAAA
Source organism: Parnassius mnemosyne (assembly GCA_963668995.1). Classification (NCBI taxonomy): domain Eukaryota; kingdom Metazoa; phylum Arthropoda; class Insecta; order Lepidoptera; family Papilionidae; genus Parnassius; species Parnassius mnemosyne. The sequence goes on along the minus strand of CAVLGL010000035.1, from coordinate 11,419,352 downwards.
ATATTTGTGATTTGAACATGTGTCACTAATATTTACTTTAAGTTATTAACTATTCGTTGTTTCACATTCTATCAATCCATCTATCACAGTATAAAGTCTACTGCTGGACATAAGTATCTCCCAAAGATTTCCTCTTATGAAGGATATTTCCAGAGTTGCTACACCGGGCAGGCAGGTTTTTTTACCTTTTAGATGTTATTAGGAAGGCGCCGCCGCCGTTTAGGACACCCACAGTCAAATTGAATTGTTTCATATAATTATTAAATATAAGAAAATATATAGAATCAGGCGTTACTTTGCGGAAATCCATTTTATTAGTGATGGAAAAAATTACTTAGCCCATATCCGATTTATGAAATAAAATGACGTGTCTTACCAAGTTCGAAGTGTTCCTCTCTCCCTCCCTCAATTGCGTACGCTATCCCCGTAACCACTAATCTCAACACCACTACTCTAGGAAAGACACATCACCGTCGATAATACGACACGTGTTTCGCATCTACACGAGGCATGCTCAGGTGAAGTAGACTCTGCGGCGGCTTACCGCTAAATGATTTCGATTAAGAAATTTTGTTATTAGTCATGAGTCGTAATTAATATTTAACTAATTTAATTTTTTTTTCAGACATAGTTATATAGACAGAAATAGGTAAGGAAGAGTTAGCTACCCGGACGAAAAACTAAGCAAAAAAGGAATGGTGGTGTTAACAGAGGAAAGGTCCTACCACCTACTAATAGTCACTACGCTATTATACTCTCCCAAGATGTTTTCAATACTAAAATATTTTATAGGGGAAAATATTTTATACTTAGAGTACTGTGGAGTAGATTTGAGTTTGCCATTTGATGACAATACCGTATTACTAAGGCTCCGCTGTCCGTCCGCCTGTCCATCCGTCCGTCCGTCCGCCTGTCTGTCAGCGGGCTGTATCTCATGATCCGTAATAGGTAGACAGTTGAAATTTTCACAGAATATGTATTTCTGTTGCCGCTATAACAACACATAATAAAAATAAAAACAAATTTAAAAAAAATTGACAAAAAATTACTTTGCGTACAACCGCTAGATATTTTTAGACAAATTAAAAATTAAAGGCGCGCCCCTGCTAAAAACCACTGCTAGACACCCGATCACAAGACGATATGTGGTAGTATTATATTGTGGTAGGTATACTTACACCGCCGCTACACGAATGTATAAGAAAATACATCATCCCATTTCATCCCGTAGGTCGTAGGGAGAACGTATGGAAAATTCCAGAAAAATTATTCTGTTTTCGCGTGACGATTAAGGCAAATCCTTCAAAATCAAGGGAAGCAGCCTATGTCAGCAGTGGTTGATTATCTGCTGATAAAGATAAAGAAAACTCAAACTCAAACTCAAATTTTTATTGCTAAACCATAATGTTCTAAAATAATGTGAGACCAGTGTTATGGACCCTGTTGGGCACGCAATTTTGGGGCTAGGAGAGAGGAAGCCTATTAAACTACTTATAAGAATGTCATTGTGATTTCTTGATATAGAATTCAATTATTTTATAGGATAAGGGTGACAAACGAGCACACAGTCCACCTGATGGTAAGTGGTTGCTGCGACCCATAGACATCTACATCTATCCTCTATTACAAATCAAAATGTAGATGCGTTGTCACCCGTGAGGACTAAGATAGAATGCCTCCTTTCCAGTAAAAAGGGCCTCCGGCCACCTGCACTCACCAAGCGAAACGTAGAGGTAAACCTCTACTTCACGCTGGTTTTCTGTGAGGTCGTGGTACCACCCCGGTTCGAGACGACCACTGTTAAAAATTTAAATTAGTGATCATTTTGTAAAACCTATATTAGTATTACATATTTGTAAAATATTCATTAGTACTATAGTAACATTTATTAGTTTTTTTTTTTTCCCACAGACATTTTATATTGGTCGCACAATTTTATAAATTTTTACACACTGAGCGTGGAGAAACAATTTACGCTATTTGATACGTAATTGTCTTCCACTCTCTATTACTTTCTATAAACTTTAGTGGCACGTAAAGCATATACAAAATCAACAACAATAAAAACTAATAGCAGTTGCAACTGCGTACTACAATTAACATAGTAACAATATAGAAATTTTACATCGGTGATTAACAATAGATACAGTAATAAAAGATAACAAAATGGCACATACATATTCTTAGTTTATAATTATAAAACAATAATAACGAAAACAAAAAGACCTTGTAAAATATTACATCTTCTTAGTCTATATATCTATAAAAAACTAGCAGATAAATTACAAAAAAAAAAATACAGTAATGAAAAAGAACAGAAAGACATTCTAAACCTTATATATTCTTTGGTTTATAATTATTTTTATACCTACTTACTAATTTAATCATTGTTACTCGTACCGCTATTTACAATCTTATTAAAGTTCTTTAGGTTCTTAAGTACATTTTCATTAAGTTTTGTGAAGGAATGCAGAGCTGATTCCTTCCTCATCAGTTCTGTGAGTTTGTATGGCGACACTCTTAAGTTATTGCACAGTAATTCATGGTGTATTCTGTATCGGCAGAAGGCGGGGCAGTTCTCCAATAGATGTTCCAACGTCTGAACTGTGCGGTTGTCGCACGGACATTTATCGTTTTTAATGATTTTAAAACGGTGCAGATATGTTTTGTGATAACCGTGTCCGGTGAGAAATTGTGTAAGGTAGAAGTTACGAGTAGTTGGAGTCAGTGTTCGTAGCCTTTCAACATCATTCAGTGTGGGAAGAATGTTTCTTGTGCGTTTACCCTGTGATGCACTGAGGTACCTAGTTTGCCAGGTGAAGCGATTGTTTGTTCTAATTATGTGCTTGATGTGTGTAATAGGGAACTCACAGTAATCAGGCGACTTGTGGAGTCTAGAGCCCGCCTTGGCGGCCTCATCGGCGGCTTCGTTACCCGATATACCTGAGTGTCCCTTAACCCAGTCGATGTGTATGGTGCCTATAGATTTGTGTTCATGGAAGTATTTGTGTATGTGTGTGACTATGGGGTGTGTGTTACTTCTGTTCTGAATTGCATGAATGGATGAGCGTGAGTCAGTGTATATAATTGCGCGTGTGTACTTGTGTGAGGTAGCCCATTTGCATGCTTCCCGAATTGCGAACAATTCCGCCTGGAACACTGTAGTGAAGCTTAAACTTTTTGGTTGTCACTATGGAGTGAGGGTTGTGTTGACTGTACCATATAAAGGCGGCTCCCACTGCTCCATCCTCCTGTTTGCTACCATCCGTGTAAAATGTATAATGTGCTGTCTTTTCGTCAGTACATTGGTGATTGGATGTGTTATATAGGTGTAAAGTGATTCGGTCAGCGGGATGAAGCAACTCATGTATAGGAGTGAGTTTTTCCAAGGAAATGTCGCGCGGAATTAAGTCAGACTTCCCCAGCAGCCTAGTCTTTTCAATGTGATGGATCTCTTTGATTTTAAGGTCTAGGGGCATAAACTGGACGAGTTCAATGGCGGCAGTCGTTGATGTAGTGCGAAATGCTCGTATGGCCTTGACAGCAAACCCGCGTTGCATACTTTCGAGGCTCCTCCTGATCCACTTTTTGTGTACAATATGTCCTCATATTCTCGCAGCATATGTGATCGTGGGTACAATCACGTGATGATAAATTATACTAACGTTTTCTGGGTGAGCACCCCAGGTGGGCCTCGAGTACATGCAAAGCGTGTTAAAGATTCCCATGGCCTTGTTTATAACATATCGACATGATGATGCCATGATGCCCGAAGAGCAGCTTTTCGTCCAGTATAACCCCCGGCAGTTTTAATTCAGGTTCGAAAGTGAGAAGGTGTCCATTGATGTAAATGTTGGCCGATTTTGCTTTGGGTGTAAAAGCAATAAGTTTTGTCTTGGTAGGTCCGAATATTAATTTGACACTCGCTCCCCACTGAACAATTTGGGAGAGTGCCAGATTGGTAGTGTTCTCTAAATCACATACGTTTGCAGCAGTGACTACTAGGAGGACATCATCCGCAAATGCCTGTAGATGGCAACCTGCTGGTAGCCTCATGTCTAGGAGTTCATCAAGTATGATATTCCATAAGAGGGGACCACACGCGGAGCCCTGAATACAGCCCTTCGACATCATCTTCGTGGCCCGCCTCCCGGCATGGTCTAAAATGATTTCACGATTGCGGACATAGTCTTGGATTAGTCCGAAGATGTTACTGGGACAGCCAATGTGTCGCAACCGGTGAAAAAGCGTCAGCCACCAAGCGTTGTAAAAGGCGGCTTTGATATCTAGTGAGATGGCAATACTGAGGTGTTTGTTGTTCTTCGCTTGTTTAATAATATTTAAGGCAGTATTGATGGCTTCACAAGTATTAGTTTGCTCTCTGAAGCCAAACTGGTGTTTGTTCATCATGTTTTGCTTTGGGCCCAGTATGTCACTCTCCTAATGAACAGCTTCTCCAGCAGTTTGCCAAACACAGGCAGAAGTCCTATAGGTCGAAACGATTCCTGGGCTGTGTAATCAGACTTTCCAGGCTTGGGGATGATCTTAACGTAAGCTATCTTCCACTGGTCGGGGAAGTGCTGAAGTGTGAGGCATCTGTTGAGTATGTCTGTCAGTAGTTTCGGGTAGTCTTTAGCGAATTGAAAGCAGATGTCAGAAGTCAGATTGTCCAGTCCCGGTGCCTTGTTGGGGTTCATGTATTTTGAACACTCCAGCACTTCATCCTCAGTGAAGGGAGAATCGTCGTTAGAATGTGGAGAGTCAGTCAGTTGGGATCGAAGTAGGTGATGACGAGGTTCAGTGTTGAGGAGGGCTTTAGCGGTTTCTTCACTACTTGTGGTGTATTTGTTGCCTATGTTAAGAGTGACTGGTGATCGTCGGAGTGCAGTGGTGCGTATTAGTCTGTTGGTTATAGACCAAACATTTTACTTAGTCTGTAGGTCACAAAATTGACGAAAATGTTTGGTCGACTCATTCCGCAACGTCTGAGCATAGGCCGCTTTCTTAGCAGCTTGTGCCTGAATTAAATCGTCAAGGGGTAAGTTGTGATGTTTGGCGGCATGAAGTTGGTGATGGATGTCAATCACTTCCCACATCATGAGCTCCAGCTCCTCCGTCCACCAGAGGGCTTTCTGTTTATGTTTCTTACCATAAGTGTACATGCTATCACTACAAGCACAGTGTATAATGCTGGTAACGTCTTCAATGACCCGGTCCAATTCTTCTATGCTTAGTGTGCGTATGTCTCTGTCAAGAATGTCTGAAAGGGTCATATGAGTGTGAAGTGAGTCCTTGAAAACTGGCCAACATGCCTTGTTGGTTCTGTATAAAAAAGTAGAAGTCTTTTAGCATGTTCAGTTGTGGATGAAATAAAATTATTATTAAATTCGATAGCGTTATGTTGCGAGCTTGGGCAAATGTCCAAGTTAACTCGCCAGTCAGATAAATGATCGTAAATTTGTCCAGAGGCTAATGTGAGATCTATTATAGAGGAGCGAATTCGCCCGTGGGTGACCGTTTCGAAAGTAGGAATTTTCCCTGTATTACAAACATACATATCATTACAATATATTAGGTCAACTATTTCGTTGCCTCGAGAGTTGGATTTGTCACTTCCCCATATTGGGTGCCACCCATTGAAGTCGCCCTCAACCACCTTGAGAGAGTTACCGGTTGCTTTAAGGAAAGCATCTAAGCGATTGAGAGTGTTCAGCTTGTCACCATCAGGTTCTACGTATACTGATGCAAAATATATGTTGCGGTTACCCGAAGACAATCGAACGACGCTGAGGTTTGGCGATGAAAATTGAGAGAGTCCTATTAGGGACCCACGTCCAGGTTTTGCCAGAATGCAGGCCTTAACCCTGGTTTTGGATGGAAACTGAAAAATCTCTAGCCCGTGTATTGGTTTCAGCTCCATACCGGATCCTATATATGGCTCAGATATAAGAGCAATATCATAATTGCTATTTGTGAAAGAGAGGATTAATCCATGTAAACTGTTTCGCGATTTATCAATGTTACACTGTAAAATCTTTAAATTATTGAATGGATCCATAGTCGATCCTGTTAATAATCCTCTCTTTCATGGCTCTCAGTCTCGGGCAGGTGTGTGAATTAGCGGTGTGCTTAGTGTCGGTATTTGCGTTAAACCTATTGTTATGAGATGTGCAATTGAAGCATTTAGCGTTGTGTAAATTGTTTTTAACAGGGCAGTCGTTCACTTGGTGGCTGGTGCTAGCGCAATGAGAACAGGGGCTTTCATTTGATGTGCATTTTGACCTCATATGACCAAATTGTAAACATTTATGGCACTGAATGAATGGTGAAAAACTACCAACATATACGCGCTGGTAGTCGACACTAACTCTAATTAACTGGATCATCTTCCGGTATTATTTAGGTTCTGTCAAAAATACTGCATTGTACAAATTTTTATTATGATTTTCACGTTTAAATCTTAATTTAAAATTCTCACCTTCCCCGGATTCAATTAGCTCCGTAAGTTCAGAGTTTTGACTGCTGATGATCTTAGTAAGTTCCTCCGCTGGAACATCCTTGGAGATGAGTTAGGTACTGTTTTAATTTTTTTGTAAATATGATGTCATTATTTTCATTTTTTAATATGTCAGGTAGTTTATTATATAATTTTATGGAAGAACTTAATGTGCTAGAACTGTTTAGTTTTAATCGGGAAGTTGGCAATACTAATTTATTTTTGTGTCGTAACGTGTATTTGCATGGTAAATCTTCACGTTTTATATAAAATTGCTTATTTTTTCGAACAAACATAACTAACAGAACTCTACATATTTTCTATTATACTTATTGTATGTTAACAATGTAAGCCAAATATATTTACATGGAGAAATCAGCCTATTTGCTGATGACACATGCATATTTTAGTTTGAACACTAATTTAATAATATTATCACACTAGCACAGGAAGATTTTAATACTCTGCATAACTGGAATCAATAAAACTTGCTTACCATAAATAAAAAAATAACAAAATCTTTTGCGGAATACGTACATATATAAAAAAAAAACAAAAAACTATATGTACCAAAATTTTACCTCTTTTATATCCTTTCAGGTTTTCTGTTCAATTAGGACTTTGTTCTCATCCAGAAATGTCTTGCGGACCTTACTGTGGTGGATGTTGTGGTGGATGCTGTGGTGGGTGCAGCAGCGGACCCTGTTGTCCATGCATCACTATCTACACGTGCTGTACGAAGATCTGTTAGTGCGTTGCCATGGCCAGTGTCTGCAATACTTCGTCTCGAAACGACATTAGGTGTTGCATTGTCTAGTGTACCCTCAATTTAATTGTTATTGTACATATTATTTTATCAATTATGTGTGTATTCATCGAACTAAACACCTTTAAACATTTTTCTTTTAAGTTTCATTTGTTAAGTGATATAATGTATTTTTTGAGATCATAAACTTTCTTTAACAAAACTCTACATTAATTGTATTCCTTTTTTATAGAACTACAAGAGAAATGCAACGACAATTTTCAATATGCATGTATCGGAAATGCATAAAGAGGATATCGAAAAGCGTCATATATATTACCATAACAATGACCAATACATCTATCGTAATACAAAATAATATTTCTATCTAGATTTATTACTAAAGTCGAGTTACCTGACCTCGGGCTAGTAGCCAGCTCTGCTGTATATTTATTGCTTTAATACAGCTTTTATATTTTACTTTGGTCTTCTAACTTATTTTTTATACAACGTGTGTTATTTGTCTCAGATGAGTACCTACATCTAAATTTATAAAATACGAAATCAGAATTTTTTAACAAAATGTACAGCTAAAGTTTCAATGTGAATTTGTTATATCTTTGTAATGTCACTATTTTAACAACTCCTTAGTGAATTGTCGGCAAAATTGCTACTGGTTTAAAGGCTTTCTCCTCAGAATAATTATGCATACAAATGGATGTTATTACTCTGAGGCTTTCTCATAATACACATAAAATTATGCCAGTTCAAACAGCAGATTTTTATAAAACTAAAGTGACAAACAAACTTACCACCAGATGGTAAGTGGTCACTGCGCTCATGGAAATCTGCAACCAACTTCAAACAAAGAAGGCTACAGATGCGATCTCACATCTGAGGAATGAGATGGAATATTTTACAGCCTGTTATTAACTGGTTTTCTAAACCCTTCAGACCGAAACATAGTGCAAGCACTGCTGTTTGGCGGCACAAATAGATAAGTGAATGGTATCTACCAATAATGGATGGAACCCACCTACTACCTACCACAGACGGATTCTTAGGCAAAGAATCCTATCTACTAACTGTATTTCTTATATTTTTCTTATAGCCAGATATAATATATCCATCAAATACATTATAACATCACGCAATATAAAAGTCAAATTAAACTATATTATGCCTACAGCTATAATTTTATTAGTATTTTATTCTATGATTAAATTTTATCTCAGGATAAAAAATTGATCTTATTAATATATTTATTAGTCTTCTGTGTTATTATCAGATTAATGTATGATGAAAAGTGATGACTTAAGTCCTTGATATATGACAATATGAAGTGAATCTTCTTTAGAAAAGTTGCATCGGACTGGCGCACCTTGAAATATAAAATTTAAACTCCGAAAATCGGATCAATTATACTAACTTCCAGCTAGGATGTTAATAAAAATAAAAGTCCATCGTTGTAAACACCTGCTGTGATAAATTCTTGTTATTTTGTCACGCAACGTAAGCTACTTCACACGACATTTAAACGCCGCACTGCCGTTGGCGTCGAGGTTTTTTTAAATATTTCTAAAATACTGTTTCCTGTTTTTACTGTTGGATTACATAGAAGTATAAATAAATCTTTTGAGTCGTAAATTTTTTGTTACCTTATTTAAAAAAAGAAGGCTAATTTTATATTTTCTTTATAACATTTATCAATAATTATTAACACTAGGAGAGATGACTGGTAAGTCGTGCCGAAAATCCGTGCTTTTTTCATTAATTGAGGGAAGCCTATGTTCAGTAGTGGACTAGTACATGTAATAATGATGATCACTACACTAATACATTATATATAATATAACTAGCTGGTACCCGGCGCGTTACTACCGCATAAGAAATAATTGTGAAAATATCGTTTTAAAATTTGAAGAGTTATATTGTTTAATTAGGAATGATAATGATATGTAATTATCAAATAGTTATTCGTGGTAGAGCCATGCTGCAGCTATATTAGTAGTATAGTTATAGCACGAATGGGTCGACTCGGCCTGGGAAAGACCCCGCTCTCTATGGTGAGTGTAGAGAAACGGAGACTCATTTTACTGGAAGAGAGGCATTCCATCTTAGTCCTCACGGATGACGACGCATCTGCATTTTGATTTTTTATTGAGGATAAATGTCTATGGGTTACAGCAACTACTTACCATTAAGTGGACTGTTTGCTCGTTTGTCACCATACCTTATAAAAAAAATTGTTGGTATTATACGCGCGTCACCTCCTGTAAGTTAAATCTAATTTGCCTAAAACTTTGCGTAAGTGCAAGCAATAAATTGAAAAAGTTTTACCGCAATCTGGTGAACAAACAAACATTAATTTTTATATATTATATTATTTAAAAATATCCAAATTACTACAATTACATTTATCATTACATCGTATTATGACGGAACAAACTCTTATACTAGAAATAATAATTGATCCTGAAATAAATGAAAATGCTCTCCTGGCAGATAGACTAAAAAATATTCTGGGCAAACAAAAGTAGCTGGAGACTTGATCACTTCCCTTACCGTTACGACTAAAGCCTGTTGTATGTAGTCCACTGCTGAACATAAGCTTCCCCCATAGATTGCCTCATAGGGGAATATTTGCCATAGTTGCCACCCATGGTAAGCGGGTTGGCAATCGTAGTTAATTTTCTTATTTTTAGTAGTTATTAGGAAGACGCTGCTACCTATCTCCTCATTTGTTTCCCTCTGTCGCCTCTTACGACACCCAAGGGCCTCTTACGACATATACGACCTTACGACATTACGTGTAGTAGCGATGTAAAAATATCTCCACTATTCTACAAACACATTGTTTTGTCAAGGCCATGGTTTGTATCTATGCTAGAATCCAATGGGTAGTACTGTAGACAAGTTGTTATCGAATTCAATATTTATGGATCGGAATGACTCATATTCATAATATATTATGTTGGCTCCGTACCGTAAGTAAAATTACAAATTCTAAAAATCATTGTGCCGTCAAAAGGGCAGAACAACATCTGGCCAACAACCTAGTCTTTATAATGTACAATAAAATTCAATACCTTATATTGTATACCAAGGAAATGTTAATAAAAAAATAAAAAGATATTGATAGAAAACAAAACGCGGTTTTATTGCCACTTAACAATTTCTTGCAGACAACACAAAAAGGAATTTAATAAAATGAGGAGTTAAATAAATGAATATTTCACACTGTAATAACCACTTATCCAGTAAAAGAAAACAAGGGTTTAGGCGATAGGCTCTCACAAAATACCAGCTTAAAAGAGCAGTTTAAGGCTGCTATTTCATATAATATAAAAACTAAAAATATAGAACCGGAGATCCCGTTTTACTGAAAACGATGTATTCCATCGCAGGCCTCAGGGGTAACAATGCATCTGCATTTTAATTGTTAATCGAGGATAGATAGGACTGTGTTCTCGTTTGTCACCTTTATTCTATAAAGAAAAATACATTTCATATTAACTCTGTAAAATTTACGAAGTGAACGCGGATTAAAAGTCAATTCTAAGTGGATTATTTTATATTTCCGAGACCACCGAGTACCGGAACAAACTTGTGTCTGAAGTTGAGTCTTTGCTGGACAAAGTCTCGGATTGGGGGCGACTAAATCTAGTCCAGTTTAATCCTCAGAAGACACAAGTTTGCGCGTTTACCGCTAAAAAGAACCCCTTTGTCGTATCGCCTCAGTTTCAAGGTACTCCCCTTGTTGCCTCAGCCAGTATCGGAATGTTAGGCGTCGACATATCGAGTGACGTGCAGTTTCGTGGTCACTTGGAAGAGAAGGCCAAATTGGCCTCTAAAAAGCTGGGCGTGCTCAGCAGAGCGGGACAGTATTTCATGCCGGCTCAACGCCTGCAACTTTACAAGGCGCAGGTTCGGCCTCACATAGAATACTGTTCCCATCTCTGGGCTGGGGCTCCCCAGCGCCAGCTCCTTCCAATTGACCGCATCCAGCGCAGAGCGGCTCGAATCTTCGACGACCGAGTCCTTTCCGATCGGCTCGACTCATTGGCGCTGCGAAGAGATGTTGCATCTCTTTGCATTTTCTTTCGCATTTACCAAGGGGAGTGCTCTGAGGAAATGTTCGGATTAATCCCACCTGTCAAATTTCACGAACGCACATCGCGGCAGAACTCCCGATACCATCCACACCATTTGGATGATTGGCGGTCCACCACTGTGCGATTTAGAAGATGTTTTCTTCCTCGCACAACTTTCTTGTGGAATAGTTTACCACCAGCTCTTTTTCCGGACCGATACGACTTAGGGACCTTCAAGAAAAGAGCCTACACCTGTTTAAAAAGCCGGCAACGCTTTTGCAATTCCCCTGATGTTGCGGTTGTTGATGGGCGGCGATAGTGACTTACCATTAGGTGAGCCGCATGCTCGTTTGCCCCCTCTCCTATATAAAATTAAATAAATAAATAAATATTTATTTAATCCCCTCGGAGTGAAACTCACTCGGAAGGGATGTTTATATTAACATTAAAACTCCAGTTCGGAGTGAATGTGTATTTAAATAAAATCCAATGAAATAGATGTACGAGTATTAACTGTTACCATTGCTGGCACTTCATATGCCGTATGAGAAACTTAAAGATCACTCAGCGAGCTATGAACAGTGCTATGCTCAGAATTTCTCTTCGTCGTATGAAGATGTTCGTAGTAGAACCAGAGCAGCCGACGGGACTCAAAGGATCAGCAGGCTGTAGTGGCAATGGGTCGGCCATTTAGCTTGAAGAACCGACAATTGAGTAGGAAGAAAGTTCTCGAGGGCAAAATCGTGCCAATAAGTTAATTGTAGAGCCAACCCTATTAGATGGAGTGACGCCCTGATAAGAAAAGCCGATGGATGCAGGTGGGTCAGCCGCGCGGTCCTGACATTCCTTAGTTTAGAATTTTAAGAATTTATAACATTAATCAGGAAAACATGCTCATGATTTCGATGGCCATACGTACACATTATATAAAATACAAACACGCACGCACGCACGCACTCTTTACGCACGCACGCACGCACTCACGCAGGCACGCACGCACGCCCGCACGCACGCACGCACGCACACACGCACGCACGCACGCAAGCACGCACGCATTCACGCACGCACGCACGCACGCACGAACGCTCGCAAGCAGGCTCGCACGCACGCACGCACGCACGCACGCACGCACGCACGCACGCACGCACGCTCGCACGCACGCACGCACGCACTCACTCACGCACGCACGCACGCATGCAAGCACGCACGCACGCTCGCACGCACGCACGCATGCACACACGCACGCACGTACGCACGCTCGCACGCACGCACGCACGCACGCACGCACGCACGCATCATCACAGCCTTTCATAAGTCCACTGCTGAACATAGGCCTCGCCCAAGGAATGCCACAAAGCACGGTCCAGGCTGCCACTGGAGAAACTTTCTTGCCCATCGGTTGTCGGTTCTTAGAGCTACATGGCCAGCCCATTGCCACTTCAGCTTACTAATCCGTTGGGCTATGTCGGTTACTCTGGTTTTACTGCGGATATCCTCATTTTTGAGTTTATCACGAAGAGAAACCCCGAGCATAGCCTTCTCCATAGCTCCCTGAGCGACCTTGAGCTTCCTCATACGGCCAGCGGTGAACGGCCACGTCTCAGATCCGTAAGTCATTACTGGCAACACGCACTGGTTGTACAATTTCGTTTTAAGGTTTTGAGATATGTCTAACGAAAAGAAACCTTTACGAACCAAAATACTTAACAACCTTCAAATAGTTGAAAACAATTTTTGTCGTTGGGCTACGAACGCACACTGGTACGTCTGTAACGCCGACCTCCATCGAGACTTAGAGCTCCCCACAGACCAGCAATTTCTAATAACACTCTCTGAGAACTTCTTCAAAGCCTCAGAGTCTCACTCTAATCATTTCATTCGTGAGGCAGCTTCCTATGCAGCCCCACTCCCCTCTCGCTGCTGAGTCTGAAGACTGAGAAACTCTCTCACGGATCCCCCAAACAAGCTTTCGGCCGACCTAAACCGCCTCCTGTCGGCTCAGGTCGAATCTTCTCCCCGCCCTTAATTTTCCTTAGTTAGGCTCCCTTCACAGCGGCTCCTCGCTGCCTGCGCCCCCTTTTCCTAAAGAAGGTCGCTTCCGATTGGGCAGAAAGGCCTCTCAAGCCAATGCCAGACTCACAGGTGGTGTTTAGTGGGAAGGCACTTAGGTTTCACAGTGAGTCCCACATAACCACGGGCAGCCGGCTGGCGTGGTATACTTAGCGCATTCACCACCTCCCTTCCTCGCTTTCCGGAGGATAGTCCTTTCCATTGCATCTGGGCGCAAAAAACAGCTTAGGAAATTACTCGCTTGGTCACCTCCTTAACACGTCACGCTACCCTACAATCCTACAAGCAACACTCCACATGAGGAGTTTCTGTTTCTCAAAGAATAGCCTTTCATTTATCATCCTGAATCAATCTACAGTTAGGAGAAGTCTACAAAAGAAATTTGTATCGCCCCGCTGATAAGCAATACATTATCCATACACAGTTAGAACATTATTTTTTACTATAAGTTCTCCAGTTTCATAGAACTTGATAGTTCACAATTGAAGGAGGGCGGGAGGTGGTCTTCAAACTAGGTAAGACACATCATTTTATTTCATTGCGCGGATGTAAGCAAAGTAATTTTACCAACTTTAATATCTTCGTCTGGCTTGAACGAGTTAGTATACCGCTACACATCTAAAGTCATAAGATTTCATCTTACCACACCCATGGGACGAAATGGGAATAGAATAAGTAATTTATTGCGCTTGTTGTAGGTTTTAGAGATTTAACATTGTACTAGTAATTGAGTTTGAGAGAGACACCACAACCTGCCTAGATTAAGGCTTACAATATTATTAAAATTATGGAATTTAAAACTTGATCTCATTATTCGTTAAATTAAATCTACAAACACGGATAATAAATCATAATGTCAATTAAATATTAGAACAAACATGGACGATAAATAATAATATCAGAAGTGCAATGGAATTACGCCAGTATAATAAGTTTATGAATGGAATATTAATATGTCATAATACATATAAGCTTATTACCAAAACGTATTGATTGTAATACTCTTTGCATAAAACCTAATTCAGAAAATATTTCAAATGTCAATTAATTTAGAATATAAGTTTGTAGCTCAAATAATTTTTAAGCAGTAAAAATACCTTTCAGTCAATAATTCTAATAATTAATCTTAATTTTTTAATTCCTAAATCTTTTAATTTGTCAGGCAAAAGAAAATAAATCTATTTTGCCATTTAATAATGAAAATAAAAATGTTTCATTTAGTTTAAGATATTGACACAATACATTTTTGAAATATTAAACTGTCAGACTACGATTGTATGAAGCCAATTATTTTTGGAAGGCCGTGTGTCATTTCACAAGACATTTGAAACTGGCAGCCGGAACACTTCGAACCGCAGTTTGGGACTTACTCGTATTTTATTTTTATTTTTTTAATATTATTTTCACTTAAAACAGTTAGAAACTATAAGCAAGATATACACGCTACCTTAAAAAGTTATTACCTATTGTAAATGAAGATATAACAAATTTAAAATAGGGAAGTTATGAGTAAAACATTTGGCGATGGGGTAGTCCACATTATTTACATTTTATTTATATAGCAGTTGAAAAATTTCTTCCCAAATTTAGTGGTGCATCTTATAACAATTCACAGCATTTTTCATTTTTTTTCCTTTGTGGATATATACGAGTATACGACACATATTTTATTCTTCTCTTATTATATTCTACGTTGTTTTTAGTCTACGAGTGTTTTGTAAT
Source organism: Parnassius mnemosyne (assembly GCA_963668995.1). Lineage (NCBI taxonomy): Eukaryota > Metazoa > Arthropoda > Insecta > Lepidoptera > Papilionidae > Parnassius > Parnassius mnemosyne. Next base: position 11,404,225 of record CAVLGL010000035.1, on the reverse strand, counting down.
GCATTAGTGTGTATGCTTGACTTGATCATAATTATGTGGCTTTTTGAATTTATCGCCAAATTCTCATTACATTTTCCGTCTATAACCTTAGCCTTTACCTAGGATTATACCTAGTAACCTAAAAATCATAATACAGATATTATCATTTCATAAAATTTGGTGCTTCTATTAACCTCCCCACATTTATCAATTGGAATCCCTGGAAATTATTATACATAGCCTACCTACATACGACTGATTAAGTCATCTCTGTCTTACTTTTACTCCAAAATTTTAAACAATGCTTCTGAAGAGAATAGGTCACCTAATAACTTCACTTAATTCTATAAAATCTAAATTTAAGATTACCACACCCGAGAAAATGTGCCCCAAGAAAATATATCACCATATTTTGTTTCGTAGGCATTTTAAGAGACGACCACAGGATATACCAGAAAAATCTTCTGGCTTACAACATATATGCCATCTAGTTTACGCCAAATGGAAATACCCTGACTGCGGTGACGGGCACGATGATATCAAAGGTGATATCATCGGTCAAATTAAAGGTGCGAGACGTCTAGTATTGCCATCGTCATTCCTCCTGCCAAACGTAACGGTTCAGGAAATCCTGCCTATAAAAGGATAAGCCTATTTCCGACAGCCTCATGACAGACTAATAAAGAAGAAATAGAAGAAAGATTAATTTTTCTACAAGTCAGGTAAATAAACTTTGAAACAACATTAGGCTTTTCATTATTTTTGTTACTACTGAATTAGGAGTACTATTATTTAGGTACTTAATAATCTGGATTCAAATCAACACATCCGATGGATTTACGTTTACCGCTGCGTTTATATCTTTAACTTTTTCACTTCTATTTATATCATGTTATATTCTATTTATATCATGTTATATCGTCATTTGTTAGTCCATTGGCTAGGATGTGGACATATATTTACATTTTATCCGGCATTTTTATGCACTGATGATGATGAGATGCACGGCATTTGACAAGATGTTTGTGTGTTGTACTCATAAACTAAGCAATTTAAATATTCAAAGACCAATAGCTAGTTGAAAATAATTTTAATTTAAAACTGAGTCGTATTTAATTTTCTTCGTTATGAGTAAGATTGTCTGGTACAACATTTCTAATCCCAGCAATTTACATTCAATGCAATCAAATATTATTTCAACAGAGCTTGAGAAATTTTAAATTGACTGAGGTTTGTTCATAACAATACGGAAATAAAATATTTAACTGAAATGGGATAATATAGTATATTTAAACTATTTAACAATAATTTAAAAACTATGTAGGAAAGAATTTTCACTAATAGTTTGTTTTTAAACAAAAGTTCACATTTCTCAGCGACTTTGTTGCTATGTATTTTGTGCTATTTATCATCAAAATAGAATAGTTGGAAGCAAATTTATAATTTGGACGTAATTATTGTTTAGAAAATTTTGATATGTGATGAGTTACTAGTGGCATGGGATTTGAATTTAGAACATTTATTTTATTTATGTATCTAAACACGTACGAATAATTATGTAAAGTATAATACATATTTCGTAAATAGGTTGCGTAAGTATTGAGTTATTATATAAAAATCCATGAATTCACTTTCTATATATTAATCTTACCTACTCAATTGTCATTAAAATTATTTTTAAAACGTTTGCCATTTACAACCCTATTTATATTTTCTACTCGAACTCAAGTTAGATGATAAAGAGTGTCCTGTGGTTGTCTGCCTATTTGTACGCGTTTGTTTTCAAACAATGCTTAAAAATATTGATGTGAATCCTAACTAGCGGCGGGTCCCGGCTTCGTAATATATAATATTTATTAATGTGGCGTTAATTACATTTAAAACAATCAAAGATCTCTGATGATCTGTTATAAATTTTACAAGATTTCAAAATTATTTCAAGCAAAACATTTTAAAGTTTTCGGATAAAATATAGCTAGAATTCCGCTTTGTATTACTTTCTATCTGTTGGTAAAATTTGATCACAAGTGGATCAGCCATTCCGAAGATTAAAGAAAACAGACAGACAGACAGTCAGACATACAAAACATTTATCAATGGCTCATTAGGTCATAGCATGCGAAAAACCCCTGAGCTTAATAGAAGCAAGTTATTTCAATATTACATATAGACACTTCAATTTTATTTACATATACCTATGTAAAATAAATTTAAGTCATTTAGAGATGAGTCACGTTCTTATCGCGTAAGGTTTGATAAATTAAATCTATCCTTAATGACACACCAATTTTATAAAGAGAGTAATTTATAGGAACATACATATGAATTGTAATGTTATGTAACAATAATGTTTACATTTTGAATATCATTATAATTTTTTAATTTAATTTCGGCTTATATAAGAAATAGTATATATCTAGATATTCAACATAATATAGTATATATATATATATATATATATATATATATACATATAATATAGTATATAATATTAATTTTATGCTTTTCATTTCGATATTTCGAGTTTATTTTGTAAAACATCCGTTTTTCTTATTGTACAATTGGATCACCAGTTTCCTTGCTGATCGGAGCATGATGGTCGTAGTAGACGGTGCATGCTCTGATTACAAGCCTATTAACGATGGTGTTCCACAAGGACCCTATTACCAACGCTGTTTCTTCTTCATATCAATGATATTATGTTGCAAACTGGTAACTTTCATTGCTATGCGGACGACAGCACTGGAGATGCTTTATACACCGGCCGTGCCAATATTTCTCGGTAAAACGTTGCCGAGTACCGGGAGAAATTTGTGTCTTAGGTCGAGTTTTTGCTGAACAAAGTCTCTGATTGGGGGCGACTAAATCTAGTCCAGTTCAATCCCCAGAAGACTCATATCTGTGTCGGGGTACCCCCAGTGCCAGCTTCTTCCACTTGAACGCATCCAACGCAGAGCGGTTCGAAACGTCGATGAAAGAGTTCTTTCTGATACGCTCGATTAACTGGCGCTGCGAAGGGATGTTGGATCCCTTTGCATTTTCTATCGCATCCACCATGTGGAGTGCTCTGAGAAAGTGTCCGGATTAATTCCAGCCACCAAATTTCACGACCATACATTGTGTCAAAGTTCACAATACCATGCTCACCATCTGGATGCTCGGCAGTCCACCACTGTGCGTTTTATTAGGAGTTTTCTTTCTCGTACAACTTCCCTGTGCATTTTTATTGGTGTAATTTTGTATTATATGAAAAGGCAAAGTTAAATGTTTGGTAAGAAAGCGTGCATATTAGAGTAAAAATTGGATTCTCTAAAATAATATTACTGCCAATATTTTCTTTTCAAGTTTTACAAGTTCTGTGAGCAATATTAACCAAATAACTTAATCTAGTAAATATTTATGGTCTTGTGAACTCATCCAGAGTTCATAAGACTTTAAATATTTTTTTAATTTCCCGATATACCAAAATTCAACAAAAACGCTCAACTTATTCAAAATTTATAACCTCTAAAGATACAAACGAAAGTGAATAAATACTGTTATTGTATTTAAATTATTCTATGGTTTCATAGGTGCGAGTACGAGCAATATATTTGTTTGTAATAGCCTTGTGGAAAACGGCTCTAACAATTTCGATGAAATCTACAATATTAGGGATTACAAGGACGGGAAATCGATCTAGCACAAAAAGCAACTAACTTGGCTTTCCCGCGAAATATAATTGGAATTTTCTTCTAAATAACCTAATGACTATAGTGCGGAGTGCGAGAGTTTGATTCCTGGAATATGTTCAGGTTATTATTTTTTGTTCTTTAGTATTCTAGTCTACATGGCCTTACAGTTGGGCAAAAATAAATTATAACAGATTAATAACATGTTTTTCGAAGTTAAAAATTTTTATAGTAAAAAACAAAAAAACTTGATTATATTATTCTTGGTAAAATATTATAAATACAAACATTTGTTGCGGAAACGGGTTTATTTATTTGCATGAAATTTTATACTGAGATGTTGTTTTATTTTAGAGGTTCTTCTAGATTGAAAAACATTTCAATAAATTCATTACGTCTGCACAAGAAGTTTCTTGAAGTACCGTATCGTAAAGGCGTTTTACATAAATGAATTGCAAATTCTCTGCACCCAATCCCGTAATAATTCTGAATGCACTATTTGTGTGGCCTATTACAGGTAAGCCATACAAATACTGCATTCAAGAATCGAAAATGTGACTGACTGTGCTAGCTTGCTACAGATTTATTAATCTGTGGACTGCGCCGCAATCAAACGCTTAGTCACGGCGTAACCGAACCATTACGACTAACAGCCATATTTTAGTTTGGAAAGCTGATAATGATACTTAAATAGGCAACAAAGCTCATTTAGTGGACCTATATAACGAAGTTCTCAATTCGCTTTTTTATTTTTGTAGATGTCTTACGTGATAACTTTGCCATATGTGGACTGACTATACTAAAAAGAGTGATTCTATTTAAACCTAAAGAAAAATTTACATTCCTAAGTGTGAAATTAATCGGGGTTGATATTTTTAATGTAACTAATAAGACATCTTTAAACGCCATTTTATTTTATCTTTTAGGTGTCGTAAGAAACGACACAGGGATATAAAACAGGAGATATGCAGCAGCATTTACCTGATTACCAATTAGCCTGTCAATCGTGATAGCTATGCCAAATATCAATATTATGAGGCAATCTATGGGCTGGTCTATGTTCAGTAGTGGACTTTGCTTGGTTGTAATGATAATGAAGACGGCAGAATAATAGAGACTTTAAAAGTCCACCTAGTTATAAAAATGAAAAGTGTATATGCGCACTTACACTGCTATATTTTCGAATCTTCGTATAACGAAAACTATGACGAAAGAAAACACTTGTTTACCTGAGTTTCGTTAGAGGGAGAGTTCACTGTATATTTACTTTCCTGGTATTAAAGTAGTTGATATTTTAATTATATGTATGCATACATTGATATTTTAATTGTATGTATGCATTCTTCTCTTCGCTGCAGCTATAAATTAATTGCAGCAAGAAGGGGTAAGCCCGTCTTGGGAAGGGCCACGCTCTCACGGTATACCAGCATATTAATGATGTGTTTCGTATGGTGGGCGTAGAGAAATAGAGACAATTTTTACTGGTGGTGGTATCTTCGTCCACAGGGGTGACAACGCACCTAAATTTTCATTCTTTATCATGGATGGATGTCTATGGGTCACAGCATATGTTTACCATCAGGTGGACCGCGTGTTTGTTTATCAACCGTATTCTATAATGCGCAATAACTCTATTATGAACATAATTTTTTTCAACACTATTAGTAACATAAGTTAAGTGTCCAAGGAAAGAGCAAAGATAACATTTTAGGAAGAGTGTAAAGAGTAGTGAAGCTACTTTTTTGGATTGGCGTACCGTTGATCATACTACCTAATTCCTCATAGATGGAAACGCACCTGAATTTTGATTATGAATTTAAGATAAATGTCTATAGGCCACAGCCTAGAGCCTAGATTGAATGCTCGTTTATAATTCTTCCTTAATAAAGTTATTATCAAAAATATTTTTCTATTCATGAATTAATTTTATAGCTTTAAATATTAGAGAAGACTCAGTCCTGTGCCAGTCTTTGCAACGTTTTGCGCTCTACAGAAATTTTACATATTCTAGTACTCTGTGTATCGGTTGCTACAGTGAAGATAATGGCGAAAATAGCTGGCTCCTGAACGTTATATTTACAGTTGGACAACCGAATTGCATTTCAAAAGAATTTTCTAACAATATTCTTTTAAAGTATGTATTTCAAACCTTTTTACTAAATCTTTATTGTAAGAAAGAACTAAAATATTCATAATGCCATTGTAAAAATAGAGACTAGTTATTCCTCGCTATTCGATTGGAACTCTTTTAACCGTAAACGGTTTAAATCCAAATTCGCCAATAGTATATTACTTTATTATATTTAGTTTTTCTTCGTTTTGGCTACTGTATACGCCCCTAGCTGCCCCAACAAAGCTCGACCATCCCGGGGCCCATAGCAAAACACCTCGACGACCAACCAAGGGCGGAGCCCAATGGCCTATGGATAAACGTTATAAATAAGTTGCAAAAACGGCTGACAAATAAGCAAGCACTTACCTGTCTCCGGAGTCAGGGTTGACCACAGGGTACCTGTCAGGTGATAAGTGATGTGCTTGTAAAGTGTGTGTGTGGTAGTATGTACAAGTGTGACCTGAATTGACCGTTGAAGTATGACCACAGATCCACAGGCGTTTGCTCTCTCCAAAAGTGAGATCTCTCAAGGGGGGCGATCACCAATTGAAACTTCTGTCTTCATTTCACGATTTCAGTCTATCAACTTTATTGTACATTTAATTAACTTTAAACTCAAGGATAAGCCTCGTTAATTGTACTCAAACACGTGACACATGGCACAAGTAACAAACCGTCGTTCGAAGTTCAATATTCAAGGTTCCGGGTTCACGTAGCATAAATTTACATCCACAAGGACAGAGAGAGTCACAAGGTTCAGCGCTCCAAACAACAAACTTAATTCCTTCGTACGATACTAAAATACTACGCCCGCGATAAGAACTCAAAATCAGCCTCGCTGACACTCAAACTAACTAAATAGTCAGCACACAGAAAGGCACTTAACGTGACGTTACAATTAAACATTAACTTTCAAAAACAATTAACCGGGCCACGCCCTTGAAATGGAATGCGAGCATCAAATTCCAGACCGTCTATCTGCACGGCGTGAGCGCACGGTTCCACGTCACACAATCAAGTTAAATATTGCAAAATTCACTTCAAAACGCAATCAGTATACAAATTGACGTAAATTACTTGCCAACGAAATTACTTTAATCACTCAAATTCAATACAAGCCTCTTGTCACGAAACGTACAACTTAGACAAACAAATTCGAGGCGGCAAATTTTCAATAGTAAAACGCGTACAAATACTCAAATTCTAGGCCACCAAACCCAAAACTTGCCACGCGAAACCGCTCAGCGGTCACAAAAAAACTACGCTAGTCGACAGCGCCGCTGCTGTCAAGCCACTGCTCTCAGCCTACGCGTCGAGCGACTGCAAGCGGCACACGCCCCCCCCCCCCCCCCCGCGGCATTTACCTCACCTCACACCATCGGGCGATGTGCTGAGTCAAACGTGATTGGTGCGAATTTCAAATGCCCATTTTTGGCCTTAACAGCTACTATTAAAGTTTATTATAGATTTCAGTCTTCGTTCACATGATATTTATATAACTCGGATTATTTTTATTATAGGTCACAATTACCAGATAGTCAGTTCTTTTTTGAGGCAGTATCTAAGCAAAGATATATTTATCCTTTATAATAATTACCTAACAAATACTTCAATGTAACCGATTGAAAGCTATTTCATGACAAATATTTTTCAGGAAGATTTCTTCTTAATTAGTCAGACAGATGTACACAGACAGATTATGTGGACCTATTGTAAGGAAATGACTTTTTCGCTACGCTTGGCTGCCAGATTGGTGATCACAGTATAAGCGTCCCGCGCCTTTGACGCTGAATTTTACATATAGATATATATCCTTATATCATATAGATTATGTTATATATTATATAGATCATATCCTTACGTACGCAACAGTAATACATCTAACAGTTGGAGATCATATATTTATTCTTCACCAGAGGCATTCTCTACCAGTCGGCCCAAGAAGTGATGAGAATTTGATGAAGGTGTAGCAATATAGAGTAAACCATAAAATATATAATAATGATTTTTAAAAATAATTACACAAAATAATATTGATATACCATGAAATTTTTGTTCGCGGGATAAGGTGGGTATCACCAAACGGCAAAAGTAATTTATAATAAAAAGTAATGTATAAGCTTTTATAGCTTATACATTACTTTTTATTGTAAATTTTATTTTAATTTTAAGATTTTTAGTTGTTTTTTTTAATTGTAAGATCGGGCTTAGAAAAAAAAATACTATAAATCAAAAATGTGTTTAATTAGCTTCATCCCAATGAGCAAATGTATGCACACAGAGTAAAAAACCAATGTCAATATTTTTTTATTTCAAAGACTAGCTTTTAGCCGTGGCTTTGCCCGCATGAATGACGGAAAACGTAGTGGTCGGAGTAGTCGTCAAAGTAGGCGACTTCGTCCGGGTAGTAGTCGGAAAATATATTTTGTGCTACAATCCAACACTGAATGTAATCATTTCAGGAAGTTTCTTTCGAAGATTACTTTCACGTGGTGTTTAAATTGGTTATGAAGTGACCCTTATAATAAAATAAGTTTCCTACGAGGCAAAGTCAATGTTCAGGCGAGAACTTTGATGAGCTGTAATAAATTAATGGTTAACAAATAAATTAACAAAACATTTATCAACAGCGTGCAAGTATTTACACAAACTTGTTTTTTTTTTAGTTTTAACTACGAACGTGAAGAAACAACTTTGTTAAAGTTAATATGGAAAAGGAGTGCAGAAAGCTAAAATTTATTTACCATATGTGATATATATATACATTAAGTTAAATATAATAAAACACATTGTTTACGTTCATCAATGTCAAGCACATTATTGCCGCTTGGATGAATTATGATTTTCTTTTTTACTTATTATAAGCCAGTGCTTGATAAAGGCCTATTCACTCTTGCCTTGAAGACGCCCAGATTGTATTGGGATGGAAAGATAGACGCCGGCAGATTATTGCACTCATTTATTGTATGCATTACAAAAGACGAACGGTGTCTTTTGTTGACGTTCATACTGTCAATGTCTTGGAGTAAAGACAAGCCTTAGCGTAAATACATACATAGGGAAAAGCACATTATGTATGTTTTTTGTGTTATAATTTTGAAGCCAATGCAATTGTGGATGTCGGCGTCGGAGGAACCAAAAAAAAAACAAATCACTTTTAATAAATTTAATTTAAAAGAACTATTATAAAGATATTATACAAATAAAACAACTAATTCTAATTAAGTCTACACTTGTTCAATGATTGAAACGAAATGAATTCGCATCGTGGAGTTTCGTATATATAATGCTGTGTCGGCTGATGCCGCGGGAGTCACTGTGACTCCACGGCAGGCACGTTTCCCATCAAGTCAGCAGAATTGCCTCGCGGCATTATGTTTCTGGTAAGATGCTATATCAGTTGACACCGCGTGCGTCATTGTATGTCCACGGCGACCGAGTTTCCCAACAAGTCAGCAAAACTGCCTCGTGGAAACAATGTTGAAATGTTGTGTTTGCGGTTTTGTAAGGGGCATCTATATAACTGTAGATAATTCTGTAGTCAAATAGTCGCACAGATACGCAGAGAGATTGTCGCCAAAGAATTTTAAAATGTCGACAACTAATAAATATTGACAGATTGACTGAATAAGCTGTGAACCTTATGTGGTTTCAAATGTTCCTATTTTAATAGCGTGTGGAGTGTATGTCATGCCAAAAAACGCGTTTATTTCTCGTATATTAGATATGTGTAGTATATATGAATGTGCAGTTGAAAGTGAAATATTTTTTTAATTTTTTCAAAATACTAACACTTAGTTTTTTAAGTGTTAATGTAATAATAACCCATGGATGGATGGATGCATGGATAAAAATCTTGGCGTACTCAACTGAGCGAGACAGTATTTCATGCCGACACATCACTTGCAACTTTACAAAGCGCAAATCCGGCCTCTCATGGAATACTGTTCTCATCTCTGGGCCGGGGCACCCGAGTGCCAGCTCCTTCCACTTGACCGCATCCAGCGCAGAGCGGTTCGAATCGTCGACGACCGAGTTCTTTCTGATCAGCTCGATACACTGGCACTGCGTAGAGATGTTACGTCTCTTTGCGTATTTTATCGCATTTACCACGGGGAGTGCTCTGAGGAATTGTATGGACTAATCCCAGCCGCACAATTTCACCATCGCACATCGCGACAAGCTTTCGTTACCATCCATACCACCTGGATGATTGGCGGTCCACCACTGTGCGATTTAGAAGATGTTTTCTTCCTCGCACAACTTTCTTGTGGAATCGATTACCACCAGCGATTTTTCCGGACCGATACGACTTAGGAACCTTCAAGAAAAGAGCCAACTCCTTTTTAAAAGGCCAGCAACACATCTGCAATTCTCCTGGTGTTACGATTGTTCATGGGTGGCGGTAGTCACGTACCATCAAGTGAGCCGCATGTTCGTTTGCCCCCTCTTCTATAAAAAAATGGATCTTTGTTGTCTGAAAATAAATGAATGAATTTGAATTTGAAAAAAAATTGAAATACAGCTCGCTTAATATAAAACCTAAAAATGTAATAAATTAATGTTAAATTTCGACCTTTAGGAGAGCACTGGTTGTTATTCTAAAATTTTTTATATTCACATAATGTAAATGTCGAAATCATAAGAGGTTCATTTATGACAGCGGAAGCCTACAACCATAAACATAATAAATAAAGGTCTAATAAAAAACTTTAATAATACCTATTCATTTAATGTTATATTTTCCCGAAATACCCAAAGTTTAATTTTTTCCTTTACTCGACTGTTTCGTAATATGAAAGATATCTGCAGTCGCAAACATCTTCAGTTACTACAAATAACTAACAAAGTAAACTTTTGTTGTTAGACAAAATCTCCCCGAATCAGTGTCTATCGCAATACCGTACATAGGGATACTAAGGGATCCCCTTATTGTGTAATAGTACAAAGGCGACGTATATTAAAACTTTCTGCTTATTACGCGATGAGGCCGACTTATCCCTTTCAATACACTATCCCAAATGGAAATGATGTCTACAGTAACTTGTTTGTTCAGTAATCTGACTGTTAACAAAATATATTTAGATCGTGAGATTTAGGTCGGTATTCGACGCGCTACTCTTTCTACCGCCTTTGGAAAATTAGGTGGCGGTGAAGGCATTGACCAGATCCGCTGTTGAGGTCGGGGCGCAGGTGGAATTGGAGGAGGTTTAAGCAGCGCACTTTATGTTCTAGCTCGGGTTATATAGAATATAGGAGAAGAGCGAGTATAATAAACAATATACTACCCTGAGGACTATTAGCAAATTCTAAATCACCTAGCTGTATAAGTTTAAAATAATACTTTTTTGAAATTCCGGCTTTCTCAAAGAATGCTAAGGAAATTACTTTTTACGATTTTTTTTTTGTATCGGTATACTTAGGTTTATAAATTTAAAAAGATTTTTTTTATTTTTTTTATAAAATACTAGTAATGCTCTTAAACATCACTAATATTCCTTTTACCACTTCTAGTTAGCATAAAAATGCTTGTGTTACGGCCCTCAGTTGACCCGACAAAAGTCGACTGGACTAGGGGCCATGAGTAGACCAATCGACGAGCAACCCGAGGGTTAGGGCCCAATCGCCTATTTGTAATTATTATAAAACGGATGACAAGCAAACAAAAACTTACCAAGTTCTGGAGGTAGGGTCGACAATGCGGCAAAGTCAGGCGGTAAGTTGATGTATGTAAAGTGGTGTGTGAAAGTGTGTAAATGTAACCTGACGTCCGATGTAATCTGAGAGCAGACCCACAGGCGCTGCCTCTCTCCACAATGTGCGATCACTCCAGTGGGCGTTCACCAATTGAAACTTTCAACCCTTATTTCACTATATTAGTTTAGCAATTTTATTATACATCTAATCAACCTCAAATTAAACCAAATCCACGTTAATCGAAATCAAACAAGTGACACGCGGCACAACACTAAGAACAGTCGGTCAAAGTTCAATGTTCCATGTTCACTTAGCATAAAATTATAATTGAGTAGAAACGCGATCTCCTCTCGAGTCACAAAGTTTTAGCGTTTCAACCGACAAAGCCAATGTCTTATTACGATATCAAAATGACACACAAACACTTCGTCGATGCAAATCAATGGCAATAGAAGTCAATTTAATCACTCAAAACTCAAAATAGGCCTCGTTGTCTGTAAAACGCTCAAACAGACAACTCAAATCGAGGCGGTCTTAACGAGACCCAAATATTCGATAGTAAATTCCGTCTTATCGACACTGCGGCGGACGCACACAATTCTTGACACCGGCCGCGCCCAACTTAGTGACTTCGCCCACGCGTCAGGCTACCGAGAGACCCACACGGGAGAGGGGACCGACGGTGACCTTTAAATTCCATCGGAAGGACACGCCGACGCGCGTCTTCAATACAAGTTTTTAAAATGTTAATTATTTGGCCTAAACAGCTTGTGTTAGAAGTGGTTCAGGACAGTAGTCGAATGGCGAATTCGAGCCCACGACCTTTCGAGTTCACAATCCGCGCCCTGCCATTAGACAGACAGACAGCTCAAAAAATGACAGGCTTGTAAAAACACTTTATTTTTATCATAATTTAACATTTTTATTAATTTAGGAATAATATTATAAAAGCAAAAATAAACCCCAGATTGATATTTCTCGATTCGAGTCAAACGAGTACGCAGTCCAAATTATGGTAAGTGGATGTTATGCCCCGCTACATTCACCATACGAAGCTCAGCAACATTAACCTGCAATTTTACGTTCATATTTTGTGATTCCCCGGTTGAGCCAATTGATTCTAGCTGCAGCGTAGTTTTACCTCGTAAAAAATCCTCTTTAACTATTATAAAATTATGAATATACAAAACTGTAGTATTGAATCTAACACGTTAGTCAAAATGGCGGCCAGCTCTCCCGTTACAAGCTCATCAAGTGGTCTGAAATAGTTATATTACCTAATACAAAATTATGTATTCAATGACAGAAAAAATTATGTTTCTAGTGTATTAACGTAATGGACCCAAACTTTACTCCAATTTTATGTCTTCTATGGTCATATCTTTGTTTTCACCCGACCGCTTTTTACGCCTCACTGAAACAAGTTTACGGATAACTGATTCAGGTTACAAAACGAGTTGAAATAATGGATCGTATTCTGATATTAGTTTAGAAAAATGGATGCTTTTGTCTGGTTATTTTTAAGATAGAAAAATATGTAAAAACTTTGCAGTTCTTTAAGAATTCGTGTATACAACTTTTAGATCTACATCGCCTGAATCATAAATTTTTCTCATAAGAAACCAAGTTTGATTTTGGTATACTTCTGTAAATGTCTCTTGGGCAGGTATTAATATTTTTTTATAATCTGTAATAATACGTGCTATATTTTTCTTCTTTTTAAGTGTATATCTTAAATATCCTTAAATATCCTTACATATGAAATTGGCGTTTTGTACAGGAGGAATATAAAGTAGTTTTGTTTTATAATATATTAATTATTTAATTATATATTAATTTATTTTATACGCGGTAGAGCCATGCTGCAGCTATATTAGTAGTATAGTATAGCTGCAGCATGGCTCTACTTGTAGCACGAATGGACAAAATACCAGCGTCAAATAGCAGCTTGACACTGCTGTGTTTCGAATGGTGAGTGTAGAGAACCGGAGACCCTTTTTACTGGAAAAGAAGCATTCCATCTTAGTCCTCACGGGTGACAACACATCTGCATTTTAATTCGCAAACGAGGATAAATGTAGATGTCTATGGGCCACAGCAACCATTTAACATCATGTGGACTATGTGCTCGCTTGTCACCCTATTCTATAAAAAAAAATCAGAGTATGCACCGTTGTTATCTATGCACTTTTGCCATTTCATAGGTTTTTTCCTTTACTAAAAAAACCATGGGGGCGAGAATCAATAAACTCTTTGAAGGCGGTTTGTACTGCCGCATTGGAGTTGAATTTTTTTTCCTTGTAAGAGGTTCTCCGAATTCCGGAGTAAATGGTAATCTGTTGGAGCAAGATCCGAGCAGTACGGTGGATGTCGCAGACATTCCAGTTGTAACTCATCTAACTTAGTGGTTGTTTTTTGTGCACCGTGTGGTCTTGCGTTGTCGTGAAGCAGCAGTGGCCTAGAGCGATTGACCAACCTCGGTTGTTTAGCACCTAGTTCTTCCTTCATGGTTTGCAGTTGCTGACAATATATATCTGCCGTAATCGTTTGGCCAGATTTTAGAAAGCTGTAGTGAACGACACCGGCGCTAGTCCACCAAACACTCACAAGTAATTTTTCTGAGTCAATTTTCGTTTAGGGCCGGATTTGGCTGGGTATCCAGGGTTCAGCCATTGCGACGAGCGCTTCCGATTATCGTGCAGTATCCAATTTTCATCACAAGTAATGATTCGATTTAAAATCCCTTCACTATTGTGTCATTGTAGAAGCGTGCTCGTCGCGACCCCTGCCAGCCCTTTTCAGGGCTGCAATTCTACTAGCTGCGCACCCATGCCAACGAGGGTTAGGGCGTCCCCCCAAGGCGACGCACACCAGCTCGTCCCCGTTGGTGTGGAATGCAGCGTGCAAAGCGGCGATGGGGACCGCCACCCGTCACGCGCAGCCCGACACGGCGGAAGGTGGAGGACAGAGTGCAGAGTTGGCACGTGGAATGTTAGAGGAGGCATGAGAGATAAGACGAATGAGTTGATCGAAATAATGAAAGAAAGAGAATTAGATGTCGTGTGTATGTCGGAGACCAAACGGAAGGGCAGTGGTACTGAAGAGCTCCCTGGCGGGGCGTTAGCTCTATGGTCAGGAGTCCCGGAGAGCGAGAACGCCTGCCAGGGAGTGGGGGTGCTGCTGTCTTCTCGGTTGGTCGATGTTATGACTGAATATAAGGTTGTGAACTCAAGACTTCTCTGGGTTCGCTTTAAATTGGGACTGACGAAGTTATTCCTTTTGGCTGTTTATGCGCCGGTAGCTTCGTCGTCCAGGGCTGAGCTGGAGGAGTTTTGGGAGAATGTAAGAGAAGTTCTAGATTTGGCTAGGGGAAACGAAAGAATTGTTGTATGTGGTGATTTGAATGGATGGGTTGGTACCGCTCGACCAGGGTACGAGTCGGTACTTGGAAAGTTTGGCGATAAAAGGGTTAATGATGCTGGCAAGCTTATACTGGCGGTGTGCAAGGAAAAGGGTCTTCTTGTGACAAACACTATGTTTAATCACAAGAAAATCCATATGTATACTAGAGAACGAAAGAATGAGAGAAGTATGATTGATTTGTTCCTGGTGGATGACCGACTGCGAAAACAGGTGATGGATACGCGAGTGTTCAGGGGTGCTGACCTGGGAACGGATCACTATCTAGTGATTACTAGATTTAGGGGTCTGTTCGCGGGTTGGCGCTACCGGACGGCAGTAACAGAACCACAGTCGGTCTGTCGCATCCGAAGCTGGAAGCTTCAGGAAGCGGATACTAGGGACAAATATCATGCGAGGGTAGCCGAAAAGCTTGACACCATCGATGGCAGAAAAGAATGTGTAGAAAGAACTTGGCAGAACCTTAGGGATGGAATGGTAAGTGCAGCGGAAGAAGTGTGTGGAACAATAAAAAGAGGCAGTAGTAAAAGAAGAGATGCATGGTGGAATGATGAAGTGAAAGAAGCTGTAAAAAAGAAGAAGAAAGCATGGTTAGACTACTTGGCCTCTAGTAATGATAAGGATATGAGAGAGAAGATGAAAGAAAGATATAGGCTGCAGAAAGTTCACACGAAAGCATTGATTGAGGAAGTGCGTGAAAGGTGTAGAATGGAAGCGGACGAAAGGTTGTCGCACAACTTTAAGGAGAACTCCAAACTCTTCTGGAAAGAGGTTGGAAGGACCCGGAGTGGTGCGACAGCCTTAAGAATGAACAAAGTGCTTTCGAGAACTAATGACGTCCTCTCAAAAAAATCGGACGTCATGCAGCGATGGAGCGAATTTTATAGAGAAATGTATGCGTATGATGATCTTAGTGAGGGATCCGGGGATGACGCCGTGACTGGTACGCCAGACCCGGACCTCGATGACACTGAGGTCATCAGTATGAAAGAGATTGAACGTGCGATTCGAAGTTTGAAATGTGGTAAGGCTGCGGGACTAGACAGAGTTACTGCTGAAATGGTCAAGTATGGTGGGCCTCGCGTCTGGGACAGCTTTCATCTGCTGTGCAATTTGTGCTGGCGGACGGGGGATGTCCCGGATGATTGGCGATCCGCAGTCATTGTGCCTTTATATAAAGGTAAAGGTTCACATTTTGACTGCGGGTGCTATCGGGCGATCAGCTTGACCAGTTTAGCAAGTAAAGTTTACTCGAAGGTTTTGACACGTAGGATGCAAGAGAAATCGGAAAGATTTCTATGGGAGGCACAATGCGGATTTAGACCTGGAAGAGGATGCACGGATCAAATGTTTTCTCTCCGCATGATCACGGAAAAGCTTCTGGCTGCTAACCAGAAGATTTTCTGTGCTTTTGTGGATCTTGAGAAAGCATTTGATAAGGTTGTAAGGAAGAAAATGTGGGAACTGTTGCCGGGGTATGGTGTGGATGGTCGATTGCTAAGGGCTGTGCAGTCTCTTTACTGTGACTGTAAAGCCTGTGTGCGGGTAGGGCATGACCTGTCACCCATGTTTGACGTCCAAACGGGCGTAAAGCAGGGTTGTGTCATGTCTTCCTGGCTGTTCATACTGTATCTCGACAGCTGTTTACAGAAGCTGAAAGATAGTTGTTTGGGTGTGAAATTGGGTGACATTAAAGTAAATTGTCTGCTGTATGCTGATGATGCAGTGCTTATTGCACCATCAGAGGCAGAACTGCAGGCATTAGTCACGTGTATGAAAGAGGAATGTGAAATTAAAGGTCTCCGTTTGAATGCTAATAAAACTAAGGTTCTGGTATTTGAAAGGGACGAAGAGAGAACGAAGTGTGAAATATGGGTAAATCAGGAATGTCTAGAACAGGTAAATGAAATTGTATACTTGGGGAGTGCTTTTAGCCGGGATGGAAGATGTGATTTAGATGTGGACAGGCGTGTCGCTGCCGGGAACAAAGTCAATGGTGCCCTGACTGCGTTAGTCAAAAGGCAAGGCGTAGCGAAGAGTGCACGCCTTGCAATACATAACGCAGTGTTGGTACCGACTTTGTTATATGGCAGCGAAACCTGGGTATGCCAGAAGAAGCATAAAAGTAAGTTGAATGCAGTGGAGATGCGATCTCTTCGTAAAATGTGCGGCGTTACCATGGCCGACCGAAAGCGAAACGAAGAGATTCGCAATATGGCAGGTTTGAAAGATGACCTTATCACAAAAATTGATAAGGGCGTGCTTCGGTGGTTTGGGCACGTTGAGCGAATGAGTGAAGACCGAATGGTGAAGAAAATATATAGCGCGAAAGTTAATATTAAAAGGTGTCGAGGTAGACCGAGACTAACTTTCGAAGACCATGTGAGCAAATTGCTCGAAGAGGGTAGGGTCAAAAGTACTCGGATACCTAGACGTGCATGCATGAAGAAGATAATGAATCTGAAAGAAGCGAAAGAGGTTTGTAAGGATCGTGACACTTGGCGATCTGTTCTCTCTGGCTACCCCGTCAGGGATTGTGCGTGAAGATAAGTAAGTAAGTAAAAAGTAAGTAACTATTGTGTCGGTTGAGCAAAGTAACACAGCAATCGACTTCTGTTTGCAAGTTCGATTCACTCAATTCATGAGGTAGGTACTCTTCGTTAAAGTTTTTTTACTTTCCCGATTTGCTTCAAGTGGATTAATACAGTTTTGTCACTTACGCCAAAGCCTGCAGCTATCTCTGAAGTGCTTTGTGATGGATCCGCTTCCACAATAGCCTTTAATTCTTCATTTTCCACTTTGGTCTCCGGCCGTCCACGGGGTTGGTTCTGAAGGTCAAAATTTCCAGAACGAAAACGTTGAAACCAAAAACGTACCGTGCTTCCTTTTTTAACACCAGTGCCGTACACATCATTAATCCTTCGAGCGGTTTCTGCAGCACTGATGCCACGGTAGAACTGGTACTCGTAAATATACCGATATTTCATGTTTTCCATTGCGCGGTAATAATTGACGCCAAAGAAAAAAATAATGATGAAAAACAAATAAATGACTGTTTTCAAAACTCAAATGTACTATCTAAATAAACTTATAAATTTGAATTTGGATTTCTTAACCAAATAGGAGATATTTCAGTTCAAAGTGGTCAGTACGACAAAACGCAAATTTCATATGGGGGTTTGTAAGTATACTCTAAATATACCCGTTAACCCACTTGTTACTACCATCCTTTATAACGCCACTAATTGAATGATAAATGTACCCGCCAAATTTATATGTTCAATGTTGTATAAACAAAGATCGTCTTACATTACCGTCATCAGAAACGGTCCGTCTTTAATGTACACCTACTATTTTCACAGTGCAACCATTATTTTGAAGTTAAAATGTGTTTTAAATTAACAGTGTGATTGCTTTGCGACATGGCTTCAAAAAGGTAAGTTTTTTAAATATACCTATAAAGTTTTAAACACTACAACGTAGAATCCCGTAAAGAACTGTTATTTTAATATAAATGTAAAATAAAATAAACTTGAATTTCACGGTTTTTCATGAAAATTATCATATGTAAAAACTTGTGGCGTTATAACGCCCGGTAGTAAAATTGACGTCTATTTATTATTACTATTATGTTTAAGATCACTGACGAAACGACCTTTGAATCTCAACGACATAGTTGATGCATTACACAATATAGATTCTGATGAAGATCTGCCCAGTGAAATTACCATTTTTCTACCGGAAGATCCAAATAACGAAATAACAGACGAAGATTCTGGTGATGAAAAACGAAGATTCTTGTGACATTACATATTCTCCCAGGTTTGGTTATTTCTTTTGAGCTTATTACGAAATTCATTTCAGTCGCTGAACTCACAATCAATTGTATAATGTATTTATTACTTTTCAGGTTCCCAGCTAAGAGCTCCAGCAGAGATTACTTTTGATGATACGTTTTCAGACAGTGACGATTCTGAAAATGATTTATCTTTGTCTGTGTTATCAAAAAGAATACGCAATGCCAATGAATGCCAGAAGATTTGGATCAACAGATATCTTCTACTTCTTGCTCCACTCCATCTATAAGCTGTTCATCGAGGGACGTCACTCTTAGTTTAAGCAAAACCCAACAGTATACGTGGCGCAACAGGCACAATCCAAGTGAATTTACACAGTGGCAGGATCGTGAGGGCCCAAAAAATCTACAGTCACCTTTGTACTACTATAAGTGTATGGTGAATGATGAAGTAATCGAAATTTTGTTACATTACTCTAATCTTTACGCAAGCCAAAGAAATGTCATCGCTAAAATAACTACTTCAGAAATGAAGTGTTTTTTGGGTATACTTTTATACAGCGGTTATGTCGTGGTACTACGCAGGTATATGTATTGGGAGAAATCTTCTGATACTCACTTTGATGTTCTTTATATAATATCATGTCTAGGGATCGTTTCACAATGATAATGAAAAACTTACATTGCTGTGACAACATTGTCATTCGTACAGATAGTGATAAATTTGCGAAACTTAGGCCTTTGTTTGATTTACTTAATAAAATTTTCTCAGACATGGTACCTTTTGAACAAAACTATAGTATTGACGAAGCTATGGTACCATACTATGGAGGCCATAGTTGCAAACAATTTATACTCGGGAAACCAATCCGATAGGGGTATAAACTATGGGTAGGTGCAACTAGGTTAGGGTATGTTTTTTGGTTTGACCCATACCAGGGACATTCTTCAAATATCCCAGCATGCTATAAACAATTTGGATCAGGGGCAAGTGTAATTTTGAGCTTTGCTGATGTTTTACAATCGTGATACCCAAATACTCAATTTGATAACTTTTTTTCTTCTATCCCTCTTTTTCACGAATTGAGTAATAGAGGATTGAAAGCTACAGGAACTATTCGTAAGAATCGTACCTCTAGATACACACTACCTGAAAACAAGGTATTCATAAAAACAGAAAGGGGCACATTCGTCTATAAGTCTAGTCAAGCTAAGCAGATCTTAGTCTGCAAATAGAATGACAATAGTGTCGTAAGTGTCATACAACGAAAATTTGGGTGGAG
Source organism: Parnassius mnemosyne (assembly GCA_963668995.1). Lineage (NCBI taxonomy): Eukaryota > Metazoa > Arthropoda > Insecta > Lepidoptera > Papilionidae > Parnassius > Parnassius mnemosyne. Next base: position 11,384,266 of record CAVLGL010000035.1, on the reverse strand, counting down.
TCGATAGAACTGACCAAAATATTGGCTTATACAGAACTTCTATCCGGGGAAAAAAATGGTATTTTTCGTTATTTTGTCATAGCTTGGATATGGCTACCCACAATGCCTGGCATTGTACAAAAGTGATGGTGGCGAATACGACCACTTAACTTTTCGTAGAGTAGTTGCCAGAGGATTATTGGAGACGTATAAAAGAACCGAAAAACGAGGACCTTGCCGTACTCCCAACAACTATAGAGAAACCTCGCGATACGATCGATGAAGAATCTCTAAGCCGCTGTACTATTTGTAAAAAAAAAACAATTTCATTTGTCGTAAATGTCAGCTGTATTTACACCCAAAAATATGTTTTATTTCCTATCATACCAAAGTTTAGATTCTTGGCAAATAAACCATTGTAAGCATATGTTTGGTGTTTTATTTAATTCCAAAAATGTTTTACTTTTAGTAGCCGATCTTACTACCGGGCGTTATAACGCCACTCGTTTTCCGGAGAGGCTTAGAAGTAATATAATAAATCGACTTCCATCACTTTCGTTTAAAAAAAGTGCTAATTATATGTACGCTACATTATTTAAAATTATAAGTTGTGAATTTAGTAGAATATTTACTTCTAAAACTTTCTCTTTTAACAGTCGCAATTCATTTAATAAATGGGCGACAGTAGGAATTTATAAATGTAGGCGAATGTTTTACGAGCTTTATAATGAAAGATCATATAATAGTAGTGTTATATTTAGAGATTATGTGAAAACATATTCTAAAATATTTAAAAAAGTGTGCTCCACTGCTAAGGCTTTACATTTAAGCAACAAAATTAAAACAGCATCCGACAAAATTAAAATGACCTGGAGAATAATAAAAAGTGCAACGGGCAAGGTCAAACCGCGCAACTCGGATTTTCAATTGAATATTAACAATAATTTTACGCGATCTGATCAAGAAGTTCCTATGGCTTTTGAAAAAAATTTTACTGATGTTCCTTTTTTGACAACGAAATCATTAAATTCTTCTCCTACTGTTGCCGAATCATTGCTCAAACAAAATGTAAAGGCTTGTTTAGATACTTTTAAATTCCATAGAGTACTGCCAAAAGATGTCGTTAAATATTTTAAAACTATTTATGTTAAGAAAACGGCAGACTTATGGGGGATTTCTGTTAAAGTTATTTTATCAATAATAGATATATTAGCACCTTATATAGCCACTATATTTAATATAAGCGTCGAATCTGGTGTGTTTCCTGATTTAATGAAACATAGTAAAGTCATACCTATATTTAAATCTGGTAGTACATTAGACCCCGCCAATTTTGGACCAATTTTAGAACTACCAACATTAAGTAAAATTTTTGAAAAAATTATTTTAGATCAGATGCTAAGTTTCTTTAATATTAATAAATTGCTACATAAAAATCAATTCGGTTTTACAAGGTGTCGCTCGACAACTGATGCTGGAGTTAAGCTTATTAAAAATATTTTTGTGCATGGGAGAATTCAGAGGATGCTTTGGGTATATTTTGTGACCTTTCCAAGGCTTTTGACTGTGTTCACCATGAGAAATTAATCAGGAAGCTACAGTACTAACCATAGTAAGCGCTGTGTTCTTGACACCAGTCAAGAACACAGCGCTTAAACTTATTATTTCATATTTAAGTAATAGAAAGCAGAAGGTTATATCAATGGTAAAAGTTCTTCTGGGTCACCTGTACTAATGGGTGTTCCTCAAGGCTCGATTTTCGGCCCATTCCTGTTTCTGGTGTTTATTAATGACTTACCTCACCTTGTAGGGGATAGTCATGATATAGTATTATTTGATACTTCCTTGATTTTTAAACTTAAACGTCAATTATTTTCAAATGTAAATATCATTTTTTGTCGCCTTCTCAGGACAAAATTCTTTAACAGAATTATTAAGGGACTGACGCTTAACATTTTAAGATATTTTTGATATATAGACGCTACCATTTCTTCTCAACTAATTTTATATATGAAAGTCTGCCATTGCTCTTTAAAGAAATAAATATATTAACTTTGGCCTCTCAGTAAATTTACGAAAATTTAATGTATGTTCCCAAAAACAAAGATAGTTTTAGTAAAAAAAGTGATATACGTTCTGTAAACACTAGGAATAAACACAAGCTAGTGATACCAGTTTCTCGACTCCACAGAGTCAGTAATTCATTCTTGTGGCAATGTATACGCTATTACAACAAGGTCCCGGAAAGTGTACAGGTTCTCTGTATTACCAAGTTTAAATGTTTTATTAAGCTGAAACTGTATAAAAATGGTTATTATAGTACAAATGTATACATGGTTGATAATAACCCCTGGGAATGAGGTGGTCGCTTCCAAACAATTTCTAAAATAAATTTTGTAAATAGTTCGTAATCATCTGCCGACTTCCAAAAAGGAGCCGGTACTCAATTCGACTGTATGTTTTTTTTTTCGTTTTTTTTTTATGTGTGTTACCTCAGAACTTTTTTCTGGGTGAACCGATTTCGATGATTCTTTTTTTATTTGAAAGCTGGTACTTCTCATGTGGTCCCATATGAATTTTATCAAGGTCAGACCAATAGTTTTAAGTTATTCTTAAATAACTTATATTGAAGTCGGCTGTACAAAATTTTTAATTTTAAATTATTTATATTTTAAAATTTATTTTTAAAAAAGAAAGTCCCGCTGGGTTTCTTGGTGGTTCTTCCCAGGACAGAGGGTTTTTTTTCGAACCAGTGGTAAAGTAAAAAACGACTTTCAATAAGAATTACACATGTAATGTATATTGAATAAAAATTATTCTATTCTATTCTATTCTATTCCGGCTTTTCCGGACCACGAATATTTTTTTAAATATTTTTTCATGAATACTACATCGTTTTCAAAAATCAGTTAATTCTGAAACAAAAAAAAGTTTCAGTAATATCTGGGTTAAAAGCAGATTTTTATTTGATTTCTAAAATTGTGCTTGGGGTGTCAAATTTTGTCGAGATAACACCAACAACCACTAATATAGTACATATCATAAATAAACTTTCACGTCTGTTACTCAGAGGGGTAGACAGAGACTACGGACTTCCATTTAATACTATCCTGACACACGTCTCACCTTTTTCCAAATCCATATATCTACACATACATACGAGTACATCCTCGTTGGTTAAGTGTACACTTAACATGGCCTACCTTCAATATATCGCCTATTTGTTCGATACACTTACGTTCCGGCTTCCCTTGCCGACCCTACCACTTACTTTTACTTAATAAATTTGCTGTGTCCCTCTTTGTCACTCTTAATATAGGTACACACACAAAATCTACTTTGATAATAACAAATGATAATTTTATTAATTATTACTAAAACATATTTACTTTAAAAAAATTATCATAATGATTGACAGACAAATACCTTAAATATATGTTAAGTATACTTTAAATACTTTCAAACATATACACATCATAAGCAGATTTCTATATTGGAACAAAATTGTGTTCACAGTATTACGCTAGTTTTTAAAAAGAAATAACAAAATGCGCAGCTGTTAGTCCTTTCCCGTTCAATACAATAAGTTATTTGGGGTTCGAGCATAGTAAAAAAAACCTACTTACCCCTTTTGTCCGTACTTTAGAACTTCCTTTTCTTGGGTCGATGTTGTTAATCCCGAGGAACTCTGTATATTTAGGGTTATTTTCCTCATCTTTATACTCGATAAAATTCACATTACAAGTATATCTGTTTGTTCAAGCAAATACAACATTGTACTGTGCATTTAGAGTATTCACATCATTTCTCAATCTGATTTTTTTACTTGATTATAGCAGGTGGGTGTGTTAGTCCACCGTATACACTTGCTTTCTCCGGTGAAACCATCAGTCTTTTAGACGGAATATAGTCCCTCGCGACCACTGGATTGAATCCAAGATGACTAGAAAAAGTTTTTAGTGAGTTTTGGTGTTAAGTTAATTAACCGCCGCCCAAGGTTCGGCGTTAACTCCTTTTACGGCTGCTTCTGTCACTTCTAGCCAACACTCCTCTTTTATCCGGGCTTTGGACCGGCTGCACCAAAAAGCACAGACTGTGTTTAACTATCCTATTCGAAATATATTAATAAAAAGAATATATACATATGTACTTAAATATTGATATAAATACGTTTATACGCACTTGTACGCAGATCTATAGAACTGTAATTATTCGACCTGTCTGCTATGAAATAAACGGTTCACACCATTCCTACACGTAGCGGAAGCCATAATGGCGAAAAGGTTCACACCGTGAAATTGAGTTTAATGATAAATGTTGCACAGTAACTGGGAGCAAGACTTGTTCTACGTACTGCACGTTATGCTTTTTAGAACTAAACTTTAATTATAAAGTAAACTTCAAACTTTTGACGACCTCGTGGCGGAGTGGATTAGCAATGAGTTGCGGCGCTGCGGTTCGCGGGTTGGAATCCCGCACGGAACAAATATTTGTATGGCCTACAAATAATTGTTCCGGGTCTGGATATTTGTCCTTGTGAAATTTATGTATGTAAACTTCCTCCACCACATCGGAGAAAATTCTAGTGTAGGGATAACGTTTTTTAAATAAAAATCTATTTTACTATTTGCAATGCCGAAGCAATTACTACTCTTAACGTCTTGTCTAAGAACTTTCTTAAACTTTAATACCTTTCTCTTTTAAGTAAAATTGAGTAAAAAAAACGCAAATAATAAAAAATAAAAACTGACTCCCAAAGAACTAAAAACAATAAAATAATTTCACGTACTAAAGTCGAGGCTTCAATTCATTTCAACACCATATTTTGGCACCGATTGCATTATGTGAAATTTATATTATTACTTTTAGTGTCTTAAAGACAATGTTTTAAGAAATGTTTTAATTTCTTGTCCCTTTTGAGTGGACTAAGAGCAAATGAAAACTTGAGGCATCATAAACTAAGCGAGAATGTTACTAATAGTTAAATATATTAAAAGCCCTATTTTTCCGCCTTTAATGGTCAAAACATTTCACGATTTTTTTATGTATGATAGATTGTTTCTCACTTCCTCCTTCTACTCCTGAATTATAACTTCTTAATAAAAATTTAATCTTTAAAATCGGCTCACAATTGATCATACTTAAAAAAAGCAAAAAAACCGGAACATAAAGGCGAACAGAAACCTAAAAAATCTTACCAAAATGACTCGCACACTATAAAAAAATATATCTATTTTCTAGGCCGATATACAAATTTACAAGAAAAAGCCAAGTGATATGTAAATATTTGTGTAAAATGTTTAATGAACACTCTTCGTACCTTGGACACTGCTTCGTTGTCAGTCTGAGTATATTTGAGTAAATATGAGGAGTCGTGTATCGCCATTCATCGGAGATGTCACCAAATGTACAGAGTATTTTCCTAAGAATTATATGTGGGGATTAATTATTTTACGTCTCAATGAAGTGTATTTGTACATCATCCACTTTACTAAGGGAATGTATATTAAACAGAATGTAAGGAATTCCATTGCAACATTGATTGACTTTAATTTTTTAATTAAATTCATTATTGTTTACACATAATAGGCATTAAAAGTTTTGGAGCGAGTTATAAGAATAAAGAAATTTAATGAATACATAATTCAAATACTCATATAATACAGAATAAAGCTTTGTTAAAAATTCATTTCGAAAATGACTTTTATAAATGAGTTTCATTGCATTTGCAAATGAGTTTCATTGCTACGATTTTCATTTTAATTGGCGATTAAATAAAAGATATATTTCGACTTAATTACTATTTTGTAATATAAAAATTTGCAATAACCAGTATCTAAAGTTCCTAAAATGTATCTATTTTTGAAGCAATGTAAAAAATAAAAGAGGTATACAAATGTCACATTTCGTTTCGTATTCATGAGCATATGAATTATTTAATTGATGTTTTGTCCGTTCTTTGCTTATAAAATTAGGATGAAAAACAAACACAGCACATGCAGGTGCATTGTCACCCGTCAAGACTAAGACGGAATGCCTCAATACATGTAAAAAGGGTTTTCGGTACTCTACACTTACCATACGAAACACAGCAGCGTTAATTTGCTATATTACGCTAGTATTCTGCGAGAGCTTGGTCATTCCATGATGGTGGTCGTTTTGCAAAATGTTTCTCCGCAAAAAAGTCATGCTTGGTTTCTTGGTGGTTATTTCCAGCACAGAGAGTATTTTATTTCTTATATATTTTTTTCATGTATTATATTATGTTTTCATAGGTATAATTTTAATAAGTGTAAGCATAATCTATTTTGAATAAAAATTTATTTTACTCTAAGCCATACTGTACCGTCTGAAATCCGCAATAACACTGCTAATATTTTCTACAAGTAAAGAAACAAAGTTGTTTCTACAAGAATTGGAAAATCTCACATACGCATTTGTTACACGTAGTAACACCATGTTGCGACTGAAACTATTTGCCCTTTGGGAATATGAATGTATCAAGGAACAAAATGTATAGGCATGGACTAGAATTCCAGTTACTAACAAAGGAGCATTGAATTTGGGTCATTGTCAAAACAAGTAATGAATATGTTCCGTATTAAAAATTATCACGAAAAATATTTAAAAGTGTGCCTTAAATTAAAATATTTTTCATTCTCTACCTTTACTTCAACATAGAAGTAAAGATCAAGCAATAAAAGAAAATAATTACGTGATATTAATTTGATTTAAAGACATCAGTCCTCTTCGGTGGTCGGTTCAGTATTAATATTTTCGAAATCACAATAAATTATAACTAATTATACCAATATGGTTTAATTAGAAGTTATCAAGAGGTAATTTAAAATATAATTAAATAAAAAATACAGTTCCTAAAACAATTATCAACGATTGTCACGTGTTACAGCACCAAGATGTCTTTTCAGTGGTCAAGAAATGCGCAGATTAATTGAAGCATAATTAATTTTTACGAACGCAGCTAAAACTTTACACACTATCATTAATTTTCGAACGCATCCCGGTAGCGATCTTTTGATTGTGACTGGAGTGAGAGTGAAACCGGTGTCCTATTTACCAATAATTGTATTTTGGTCAAACCTCAACGTATCTTTTCGGTTACGCTTTTAAATTGGTAAGTTTTTATTAATTTTCTCAAATAAGTATTTGGCCTGTTGGGTATCAAGGACTTAATCACAAATGGCTTAAATATGTTTTCCTAACCTCAAAATTTTGTTCAGCACTTAGGTTTTTTTCGAAAATGTCCATTCGGTGGTCATCTTTTCGGTGGTCCCTGTGACCAACTCACAACACAACACACACAACACTTCACCGAAAAGATATTTATAAAATATTCGGTTTTACTGTAGTATTGGAGGAAAAACGTAGAATAGACCGGGAATATTATTATAAAAAAAGAACAAGGGTTGTTTAAAACTATTAAAGTTATGAGTGCTAGAGATCAAACGTTATTGAGAAAAAATGGAGGGAAAATGCAAGGAAACGAAGAGAAGTTAAGAAAATACAACGCCAAACACAGAAAATGTTGAACGAAGAAACACCACCATCGTCTCCAATACCCCTCAATAGTCCATCAGCTTCCATGACCTTCCCTCAACCACATCGAGAGTATCTTCTGGAAAAGCTGTCGCAGCTAGAAACAGAAGAATTCTGAAATCTGAAAATATGTATCTAAGGCAAAGATTACAAGCACTTGAAAATAAATTGGCTAAGTATAGAATGAGAGAACACAATGAAAACTAAAAAAGTAAAAACAAATAACACAGATAATGATACATGCAAAAAGGATAAGGAAAATAGAAAAACTCTTTGTACCCAGGGTGCTGAATCAATAAAAAAATTAATTCAAAGTTTTTTGCTTGGTGACCAAAACAGTAGACTCACATCAGGAAAAAAAGAGACCATCACAAGAAAGAAAAATAAGAAACAAATTAGACGTTTGAACGATACATTATTATATTTACATAACAAATTTCAAAAAGAGACCGGGAAGAGTATTTCCTATAAGACCTTCTGCAGACATCGTCCTTTTTGGGTTCTAAGCCCAAAAGCATCAACAAGAAATACCTATGTTTGCGCTTAGCATGAAAATGCGAATTATATTGTGCAAGCGCTTAAATCAGGACAAGTGATTAAAGAAAATACTGCCTTAGAAGTAGCTGAGAGTCTTTGTAGTGAAGGTGATCTAAAAGAAATTTGCCTTGAAAGAAAATGTGATCAATGTGTAAACAAAACCATTGCATTGCAATCCTACTGTGAAAATGATACCATATCATATGAACGATGGGTTACTAAAAAGTTCCAACTATTGTGAAAGGAAAAGAAAAGATATGTCAGCAAACTTTGAAGGAAAAGATACTTACCAAAAAGCGAATATTAGTTGATACTCTTAGCACAAAAATGCCTCAGTTCATGCAGCATATTTGTAATATATACCATCAAACAAGTTTAGTTCGTAAAATAAAACAAGAAAGGTTGACTCAAGAAAGTGGACTATTGCACTGTAATTTTTCTGAAAATTACCAATGTAAATATGGTAGTGAAGTACAATCGGCACATTTTGGAGGTTCTAAAGCATAAGTGTCACTACATACAAGTGTATTTTATTACAAAGATGACTCTGGTGTCTTTCAACACAAATCTTATTGTATCATTACGGAAAATCTTCGCCATGATCCAGCCCTAATCTGCGTACATTTAAAACCTGTAATTGAAAATATCAGAGGTGGTCATGTCCCTTATATCAAAAACTTTCATATAGGAATAAAAATATGTTTCTTCTATTGGTCGAATATTTAAGCTTTGAATTGGGCGCAAAAGAAATATATTGGCATTTCAGCGAGAGTGGACACGGAAAGGGCGCTGCTGATTGCATAGGAGGCTGCCTAAAGAGGACTGCTGATTGTCACGTGGCTCTGGGAAATGATGTTTCCCATATGGGAAGCTTAATCAGCTGTTTGAAAACAAATGCTCAAGGTATAACTGTTATTCCAACCGACGACACCTTTTTGGATGAAATTGAAAAAAAAGTTAATGACGCTGCAGTTGAACCTTTCCGTGGAACTTTAAAGTTACATCAAATAACTTGGCACCGCGATGATCCCCGAATTTTTCATGCCAGAAGATTAAGTTGCATGGTTTGCCCATCAAATATAATATGCCCACATTTTGAAATTGGTCAAATTCAAGTAAAGTCGGCAAATTAACCAGAACTATACGAGGAATCTCAACGCTGAAATGTCTTCATACTTCCAAAAAAATTTGGAGGTACGAAGATGTTTTTTCAGATTCTTCAGATGATGTTCCTCTATCAAAAATTGAAAAGCCAAAAATTACAAAAAAAAAACTTTCTGGTCTGATTCTGAATAAAAATATAAAGACCACCAAAAAGATACTTTTCTTTGTATCTTTTCAGTGGTCTCTATATTTTATTTTTTATTTGATAATTGAATAAATTTTTTTTATAATTTGAGAATTTTTATTCAGGAAAGTTATTATTAAGAGTTATTACAATAAATAATTAGTTAAGTTTCAAACAACTTGCAAATTTTTCGCTATCTTGTTGTTTTTGGTGGTCAACAGAGTCTCTTCGGTGATCAGAAAAAAAATTTTTTGGTCCTAATTTCTTAAATATGTATGATCGATCTTGTTTTTGTATTAATTTAAGATACATTTTCTAAAAAATAAAAAGAAAACTTATAAACATAAGGTTTTTTTTTACCACCTTTATTTCCGAATATGACAATGACCCATTCACCAAGAAAATAATAAAAAATAAATGCAAAAATTACACCTAAACATTGTGGAATATTTTTTTTTTGCATTTAAAAAATACATCGCTGTTACAAAACTTTAAAGAAAAAAATACTAAACATAGAAATAGTAAAAGAGATGTACGGAATAATAATAACACTCTTTAATTAAAAAATTAAAAAAAAACTCATTCTAATAGATAACGCTCACATTCCATATTTAAACGCAAAATGTAACCATTGGATTTTTGTCGTCTGTCTACCGAGCGAAGCTATTACGAAAAGTATATTTTTTAATATTTTTTATATGCTAGTTTTCGAGCGTTACGAGTATAATATTTGCTTCGGATTGTCTGTGGGCATTATATCTGTCATTCACATCATCTGCCATTCGGATGTCGGTCGTCAGTCCGTTCATTGTCGCGCTCGGATGGACGGCGCAACCACGCGGTTATAATTACAATATCCATATATGGATATTCTGAAGATCTTGTACTAATATACAGAAAATGCGGTTGTAATGTGTACGTACAAACATATTTTAAGTTTATAACCACCATTCTAAAGAAGATTACGAGGATAGTAGCAGATAAACTTCAGCCGGAGGCGTCTTCAGCACCACACTGCTTCGCAATAGAAAGCAGGTTAGTCCATTTGACCTTTAGGATTGTGATGCCTGTAAACCAACACGTGAACAAAATCGGGGCAAACCTTGCTTACCACTAAATTAACTGTCGAAAGTTCGCTAGCGTTACCATTTTTTTTTGGTATTTCGCTGCCTAGCGTGAACACTGTTTGACTACTATCCCACCTGATAGTAAGTGGTAATACAACCAAAGATTTTAAAGCGCACTAACTTTAACAAAAGCTTATTCACTCTTGCCTTAAAGACATCCACATTGTAAACGGATGAAAAGATGGTGCTTGCAAATTATTCCACTCCTTTGACTTACGCATTGTTAACGAGTATTCGAATGCGTGGTATGTCGACAACAAAGGAGACCAGCCGAGGGTTTGGTAGTACGATGATGGAACGAAGAGTAAGGATTTAAGTGATGCAATTCCTGTGCACACACCGAAGTGTAAAATTCTTCACAATATGGGAAATACCACGACCATCAGTGAGCTGATCGTAAATTGATGAAGAATCACACGTTAAAATACCGATCTTCAATATACAGGTCTTCAATGTTTAGTTTAATGGAGTTCTTTGAATATTTTTTTCATTAAATCGGAATTTTTCGGGAAAAAGTTAATATAAACAAAAGTAAAAGTGAAATTTACAGCTAGTGCTTAGCCCCTGAGCTACTATTGTTATAATATTATATAATATATAAATATTGATATTGTTATCATATATAAATAATATTATGTTCTATGACTTATATGACTAATTATGTATTTGGGAGTAGAGAAAAACTTCTTGAGACGGCCTGCGTTCCCAAGAAAAGTAGTGAAATATATTTCGAGGTCATACGTAGTACATTAACACAACTAGAGCTGGCGCTTTAGGATTTTCGATTTTTTTATTACCTTCTTAAAGTTATGATTTCAACTGTGGCAAACCCAAATCGCTTGTTTATAACTTTGTTCAACATTTTAAATAATAAATAAACTTTACCACTAACCACCCAGCAGTTATATGATGGCTGTCTTGTTGGTCTAGGAGTATAAGCGCAACTATTGAAATCAAATTAAGTTATCATCATCATCATCATCCTCATTACAGCCCTTCACAAGTTCACTGCTGAACATAGGCCTACCCCAAGGAATGCCATAAAGCACGGTCCTGAGCCACCTGCATCCATCGACTTCCTGCATGTCTCACCAGGTCGTCACTCCATCTAGTGGGGGATCGCCCTACACTTCACCTACCGGTACGAGGCTGCCACTCGAGAACTTTTCTTCTCCATCGGTTGTTGGTTCTTCGAGCTATATGGCCAGCCCACTGCCACTTCAGCTTACTAATCCGTTGGGATATGTCGGTTACTCTGGTTCTACTGCCGATATCCTCATTTCTAAGTTTATCACGCAGAGATACCCTGAGCATAGCCCTCTCCATGGCTCGCTGAGCGACCTTGAGCTTCCACATACGGCCAACAGTGAAGGACCAACACGCACAGGTTGTAGAATTTCGTTTTCAGGTTTTGAGGTATATCTAACGACAAGATGTGTCGTAGTTTTCCGAACGCTGCCCAGCCGATTTGAATCCATCGATTGACCTCTCGGTCGAAGTTGGACTTACCTAGTCGGACTACTTGTCCCAGGTAAACATACTCGTCAACAACTTCGAGCTTAGTGCTCCCAACAACTACCGGCATAGGTGTGACATGGACGTTAAACATGATTTTTGTTTTGTCCATCTTCATCTTAAGACTTAGGTCCTCCAGCAATTCTGGCATAAGAACTATATCGTCGGCAAATCGAAGGTGAGTGATGTACTCGCCATTGATGTTAATACCGTATCCTTTCAAGTCCAGTAGCTTGAAAACATCTTCCAATGCAGCGGTGAAAAGTTTCGGGGATATGACGTCACCCTGTCTTACACCTCTCTGCAATTGGATAGGTTTCGTACTCTGGTTCTGTACTCGGATAGCCATCGTAGCCCTACTGTACAAGCACTTCAACACTTCGATATACCGACAGTCAACTTGGCACCGCTGAAGGGACTGCAGCACCGCCCAAATTTCGACGGAATCAAAGGCTTTCTCATAGTCCACATACGCAAGGCAAAGTGGCAGATAATACTCCTTTGTCTGCTGTACAATCTGCCGCAGGGTATGTATGTGGTCCATGGTACTAAAGCCTTTTCGGAAACCGGCTTGTTCAGGAGGCTGAAATTTGTAAAGTCTGCGTGCGAGACGATTCGTAATGACTCTCGGAAACAGAACGTAGACTTGGCTCAGAAGGGAAATCGGTCTATAGTTCTTCAAGAGAGCTTTGTCACGTTTCTTGAAGAACAAGACCACCGCACTTCTGCACCGCGCCTCCGGAGTAGTGCCACAATGGTAGCAATTAAGTTATAAGGTTTTTCTATCAATAAATTCTCAGTAGCACAGCTTGTAGTCAGGTAGATGGCTGTGTTTCACCTCTGTGCTTTGAAAAACACGTAAAGTGGATTAGTGTGTGTTCCTGCGCCTCATCTTTCTCCGGTCATATAGCATTGTATTAGGATAGTTCCATCGGATTAAGATAGTGAAGGAATAAAATGCACAAGTGATTGCGTACAGGACAAGATCATTTTATAATTTACACTCATGCACTATAATCCTCTTCTACGCAGTGGTTGTCCCGTTGAGATTGGCTGCCGTGCCTGAAATCCAGTATTAAAGATATGAAATTTGGTTGCAACAAGAATGAGTCAGTTCGGTCGAGGAAGGATCTAACTCGAATAGAACACATTACAATTCTGCTGTGTTTCGTATGATAAGTAACAAAAACTGATGGCCCTTTGTATTGGTAATAGGATATTCCATTTTAGTCCTCATGCGTCATAACCCATCTGTATTTCGATTTTTATACGAGGGTTACAGAATCCACTTACTACACGAGGATTGTGTGCTCACTTGTCACTATTTCGCCTATAAAAACAACTTTTGAATGGTAAATAACCCGGAAATAATCCTCAGATGATATAACAGGAATCAGCTCTAATTTTAGTCATACACTTTTAATAATCCATCGAAGTTTCGAGCGAATAATAAAAATAATAGAACGAACTTTTTAAGGCCTTGGCATATTTTCTGAAAATGTTTTCGTAAGCGACAGGAAGTTTCCTCATTAAATTTATATAAAGAAGTCTTATTAATTCATGCTTGTTAAAAATACATAATTACATAATACATAAACACTCACGCCTGTCACCCAGAGGGGTAGGCAGAGACTACGGACTTTCATTTGGCGCGATCCTGACACACCTCTTTCGCCTCTTTTACATCCATATATCTACGCATACACGCTCGTCGGTTAAGGGTACTCCTAATCTGGCCCATTTTTAATGTATCGCCGATTTGGTCGATAAACCTTCGTCTAGGGCGTCCCTTCCCGACCCTGCCGTTCACTTCTGCAACATAAATTTGCTTTGTCACTCTTTCCTCGTTATTCTTTCTACATGACCAAACCACCGAAGCATTCCTTTCTTAATCCTTGTCGCAACGTCATCTTGCAAACCACACTTTTCTCTTATCACACTATTTCTCAACCTGTCATTCAGATTCAGCCCTAGCATAGTCCTTTAGGAACGCATTTCTACAGCATTTATTCTACTCTCATGCTTCTTCTGCCAGACCCAACTTTCACTACCATACATTAAAGTAGGGACTAACACAGCATTATGAATTGCCATACGTGCCTTAGTTAACACATTCTGATTCCTCATAATAGCGTGTAGAGCCCCATTCGCTATATTTCCTGCGTTTACTCGTCGTTCTATATCCTTATCATATCTACCATCTCTGCTAAATAAACATCCCAAATATACAAACTCATCCACTTGCTCAATCAACTCCCCTTCTATTCTTATTTCAAATAAAGTTTTACTTTCTTCTCTTTCAAAAACCATTACTTTCGTCTTACTTGCGTTCACTTTCATACACCTTTCTTTCAATGACCAATTCATTAAAGTACAAAAGGCATTTGACGGTTGACTCACCCATTCTCAACCCACATTCTTCAACTTTCAAAGTTTGCAAACAACTGTCCATAAATAGGTTAAACAGCCACGGGGAAGCCACACATCCCTGTCTGACACCTTTATGAATGCCAAACCAGTCCGAGTAGCCCCCATTGATCCTGACACAAGCACTAGAGTCCCTATAAATAGACCTTAATGCCTGTATCAAGCCAGCGCTCAACCCAAATGAGTTCAGTGTTTGCCATAACACATTCCTGTCCACTCTGTCATAAGCCTTTTCCAAGTCCATGAACGCACAAAAAACTTTCTGGTTTTTAGCCAAAAACTTCTCCGCTATCATGCGCATGGAAAATACTTGATCCGTACACCCCATCCCCTTTCTAATTCCAGCTTGCACATCCCAAATTTTTTCATCAGTTTCTTCCATAACTCTTTCAATTAACACCTTAGCATACAGTTTACCCACAATGCTAAGCAAGCTGATACCACGGTAGTTTTTACAGTCCTGCTGCGACCCCTTTCGCTTATATATTGGGACTATAACGGCTTTGCACCAGTCTTCTGGTACCCGTTTCAGTTCCCAACATAAATTAAACAAGGTGTGCAGCAGGCCTGCAACCACACCCTCACCAGCCCTTAGCATTTCGAGCGATACTCTATCATATCCGGCTGCCTTACCTGCTTTCATGCTTTTCATTGCTTTCATTATTTCATCTACACTTATCTCCCTACCTCTCTCCACTTCTCCCGGAATTTCTATTTCACTTATTTCGGACGACTCTTCACTCTTAAACACGCTTTCAAAGTATTCCTTCCATCTCTTTAAATTCGAAACTTCATCATTCAGCATGCAGCCATTCTCGTCTCGTATAGCATTCATTCTAGGCTGTTTTGAATTTCCCCTGGCAGTTCTTACGAGCTTCCAGAACATTTTAATATTTGCCTGGAAGTTATCAGATATCCTTCTATCATTCTTATCTATACTTTCTTGCTTTTTCCTTTCAACAACTTCTTTTACTCTCTTATTTATACGTCTAAAGTTTGCCTTTTTTCTTTCAATCTCATCATTCATACCGCCAGAATTACTAGCTTTAGTTGCTAGTAAATCTAGCTATGCTCTCTTCTTTGCTTCAACTTCCATCCGTACCTCATCATCCTACCACAACGTATTACTTTTCCTTTCATTCGTTCTCTTACTTACACCGCATACTTCGGTGGCTGCATCCACCAAAACTTTCTTAATATTATTCCATACATTCTTCAATTCTAAATCATTCATACATAATTCATTCAACCAACTTATATTTTCCCTCAGTCTGCATTTATACTTCTCTTTCACACCTTCATTTTTTAACTTCTATATTCTTATACGCTATAACGCAGTGGTAGACACCGATGTCCGATGCCGCCAACGTCTGAATAGACCATTAATTCGGCATAAGACCAAGTAATGATCCGTCCCTACGTTGGACCCCCGGTAAACCCTTGTATCTACCACTGCGCTCCTCATTCTTTCATCCACAATTATAAAATCTATCATGCTTCTATCATCCCCTCTTTCCCATGTATACATGTGAATCCTCTTATGGCGAAAGAAAGTGTTCGCCACAAAAAGATTCTTTTCCACACATACGGTGAGGAGGTCTTCACCATTCTCATTTATTCTTTCATCGCCAAACGTTCCTAATATCCTTTCATAACCAGACCTCTTCACCCCAACCCTTCCATTAAAATCTCCTAACATAATAATATTTTCATTTTCCTTACATTTCATCAACACCAGCCTTACCATGTCCCAAAACTGCTCTCGGGTATAAGTGGGCTTAGACATATCTGGGGCGTACAGCCCTAGCACAAACAACTTCTTTAAGCCCACTTTCATTCGTATCCACAGCAGTCTTGGGCTAACACATTCATACTCTTTCACACATTGACCCATTCTTTCTGAAAGGATGACACCGACTCCCTGGCATGCCCGCTCGGTCTCGTCTACTCCAGACCAGTAAGCGGTATACATGCCATGTTCAGTGACATCTCTTCCCTTTCGTTTCGTCTCGTTTACACATAACACAACAATTCCTCTATTATTCATCATTGCGCATACTTCATCCATCTTATCATTCATTGCTCCACATACATTCAGCGTAGCCAGACGGGCCTCCGCAATCCACTTTTCGCCCCCCCCCCCCCGAGAGACAGGACGTGACGGGTGGCGAACCTCGTCGCCGGTTTTTCTCCCGGAGATTCTTCGCACCCCCGCCCCATTAAAGGGGCGCCGGGAACTCGGGGCCATTTCTTTTTCTTTTTGGCTCATGGTGCGAACTAAGGGGTGGTAGATTTTACGCCGCTACCATACGGCGAGGAGCCGAGTCTGTCGTTTCGGCTTTGTCGCTCGTTTTGCACCACCCGGGGGACACGTGTAGGGTGGGCCTAGGATTAGGTGGTCGAAGCCTACGGACGCGAGCGACTCATCCCCATTGTTAAAAAAATTGTTAAAAAATCACGTATCAATAAATTAATTATATTGAGTTATAATGATACCATTAAAAATCGAACCCTGTTGAACCTAAAATACTTATTAAAACACAAAGCTTTGGGGTGATTAGGTTATTCAAAGTTCTCTTCTAACACGCGCATGTTGTTTTCCTGAAGCATACCTTGTACGAGTTAATTTAAGGAGCGATTTTTAAAAAAAAATTGCTAAGGTTAATCAGTGCTAAATTTCAGAAGTGGGTCTAACTTATCGTCCAAACTATTTCTTTTTGCATATTAACAATTAATGAGTTGAGACTCTTAAAAATGCCCTGTATTTTTCATGAATCAATGACATTCAATGAATTGATTAGTTGCTTAGAAGTACATAGTTTCTCAGATGAGTGTTATGTTTGCGCATTAGGGGTCAGTTAGGATGTGCAGAGGTGTTTCTTCCGTTATGGAACAGAATCGGCACATTCTTGAAATGCTTAGCCCGAGGATGGACATGTGTTGTTTAAGACAATATTCTCCAGTCATGGCTCTTGCCAGAAAACGCACTTTATTCTTACTTTCTCCCAGGGCTTCTGAACCGAACGTAACTTGGTGCTGGGATTAGTGGTGACGGGGATAGTGCACGTAATTAAGGGAGAGTGGGAGGTGGTCTTCAAACTAGGTAAGACACGTCATTTTACTTTATTGAGCGGATATAGGCAAAGTAATTTTTTTCAACTTTAACCAATGAAAATGCCAAATGCAATTTTAAGTGCTGATTTACCACGTGATCGGCGGGGAAGGAAAACATCGTGAGGAAATTGGCATGTCTGAGACATAAGAAAAATATAAATTTCGACACGCGGCACGGCGGAATTTTCCTTGCCCTTAAACTCTTTCAGAAATGAGAGGAGGCCTGTGCCCAGCTGTGGGACGTATTTAGGCTTTAACTTTATTAATTTTAACATTCGCTTTTTACGAAACGCTGGAATTGGGTCATAATGAACGTAGAATACCTATAACTTGAGTACTATGACATATTTATAACGATGTGACTCCTCTGCTACAACGCAATCACGAATCTGTCACTGATTATTTCATAACATATGTAATTATTTAGTATAAAAGATATGATCAATATTCGAAATCTAATTATAGAACCATCTCCCGTATAAAGGCTGTTGTTTTTAACGTTTTTAAGCATTTTTTTTTAACTATTATAGGTCAGTGCTTGACTACCATCCCATACCACCTGACGGTAAGTGGTGATGTAGCCGGAGATGGTAAAACGCATTGACTTAACACTCTTGCCTTGAAGATACCTATATTGTAACGGATGTAAAGACTTATGTTGGCAAATTATTCCGCTCCATTAGTGCATAACGTACGAAGAAGCAAACCAAAGTGTTGAAAACCGTGGAATGTTGACGGCTAAGGGATGGAGATTGCAAGTCAAAGACAATGTGCAACCACTGTTTCGCCAGTGGAAGCTTAATCAAGAGACTGCGGGGACGCCCCAACCCCTGCAGAAATCGCCCATCAGATCCTCTTACTCTGTCGCCAACTGGCACCTAAAGTTATCATGGGATTTTTCGCCAGTTAGCGGAGCAGTCTTTCGTGATTAATTAACTTACTAATTGGGCCCCCTAATACATGCGATCGGCCAGCGAGACACCGTGCGTCGAATCTATCTACCCTTCGCGACCAAGCACCCCACGCAGTAACAAGTTACGAGTTGCTAATAAATAATAAGTGTTAATAACAATACTTTTGCAACTCGTTAAATGTTCTTATATACATTGTAGTATGTATAGTAGATTTATTTATTCCAAGCTAATTAATTTAAGCAAATAACCACGAAATTAAAATTATTATTTTAGAACTAGTCATGACGATGAGCAGTCTCACAATAATATTCATTTATACTAGTTATATCTTGATTTATAAAAGTATTAAAATGTAAGAAGCAAAATAAGCCAAATAATAATGTATAAACATTTGGTTGAGAAAGCAATGTTTAGGATGAAGGTTGTTTAAAAGAAAAGATTTGAGAAAACGTAAGTATAATTTTAAACATTTGATATAAAACCAATAAGTTTATATATATTATATGCATAAAAATACATATAAATATATACATAGTTGATAATAAAATACCCCTGGAAATGAGGTGTTCGCTTCCAAGCTGTTTTTTAAATAAGTTTTGGAAGTAGTTTGTACAACTTGTGTCCTTATTGTATATTTGAAAAAAATGTTTTACTTTGAAAAAAAAAATTCGTTGAGTTTATTATTTAATGATCAAGACAATCATTAACTATTGAAAAAAAAAAACATTATAAATGAACCATTGTTCAATGTTAGTGCAAATTTATAGTTTAATTTTTATATAGGAGATGGGCACACGTAAAAGTTCCTTACATGATGGTAAGTCACCACTGCCGTCCATGTATTTGGAAACATCAGAGGAATTTATTTATTAAATATTTATATAATTGTATAAACAAGTGATGATATATACTTATGTCTGTATAAGTTTAAACAACACACAATGCTACATATGAAGATTAGGAATACTTTTTATCTATTATAAGACAGGTGCGATAAAACTAAGCAAACTTTCCAAGTAATAGTAGGACTTTATAATTAGTAAATTTCCAAGCAAAGTTAAGAATGATTTTAACAGCTTTACATGCTTTTCAAGACACAAGGGTAAAAAACTCTTTGATTCCAAGCTGCTACTGAAAATTTCTTGACAGAAAAACCCAACAACTATTTTGGTCCGACCCGGGATTCAAACCCGGGACCTCATGATCAGCAATCAAATAGAGATTTAACAAATAAGTAGTTTGTGGAAAGAAAATAACGTAAATCCTTCATATGTCTAGCTGTCATAATTAAATCATATACATATTATATACTTGAAATATGGCAAAGAAAAAAAGTGCGTTATGGACAAGTTAATTTTTAGTATTTTTTGTTAGACGTGATTTATAAATGGAAAAACCCGTGATGTGGTTGCGTAAAAAGATAATTAACGAAATTGATTTAATTTAAAAATATCATAAAGCATGAACTAAATTTTTCTAATGCAAGAAAAATAATAAAGAATGGAATTATTTTCTAAGATAAATAAATTTAAGATAAGCAGATAAGCAAATAAAGTAAACAGTAGTGGCAAGGTTAAAAGATTAAGGAAGTAATAATTTTATAATGTTTCGGAAGTTTATTATTAATAGGCCGAAACTGTATAACGAGAGCTACAAAATATTATCATAATAACATCAAAAGAAACTTGACGATTTATTGTTACAATATCATCCTCCTTAAAGATAGCGAAAAGTATGGAACTTCGCAAAATTTTCTAAGTGGGTAGACAAGCAACAAAATGTAGATAGTACATTTGGAGCTGCTCTCCTTAACTTTATTCTTGCACATCCAAGATGATTACTCCGCTGTCTGTCGGAGAACATTAAACCATTGAGGAGAGTATTTGTATTAATTGTCACTCTTGTTTTGCCTCAGGGGTAACAACGAATTCAGGTGAATTTTCATTCTTAATAGAGGATAGGTGTATATACGGTACCCATGGACGGGTCACATTATCTACTTACCATCACGTGGACTTTGTGCTCGTTTGTCACCGTTATTCCATTGAAAATATTCACGTCAGTAACAACATCTCATTTTTTTAATTCTCCGTAGTTAGTAAGGAGTAAGGATTACAGGCACTCAAACTCGAACGGAATCCACGAGATAATCTTATCTCACGAAATCGAAATTATGTGTTGGTAGTAAATTGAAGTATGACGCATTTTATTATTATCATAAAAGATGTGGATCAATATAAAGAATTGAAAAAACTCTTTTGTTTTACTTTTAATTTTATTTTTAATAATTACCCACACACTAGGATTTCCTCGTGTATCGTCGAGGCAGTTTATAAATATAAAATGTGCAAGGAGACACATCCAGACCCGGAACATTTATTTGTAGGCATTAAGGCTTGAATGTATAGCATAATATTCTTTTACACAATTTTAACATAATATTTTATAATGTTGTTTACGAATGATAATATCAATGGCACAAAGAAATTATATTGTAATGAAAACTATATTTTCTTGAAATAAAAAGCGCTATTCGATTTGTAATCTAACTGTATGACGTACTTGTATATTTCCTTTAGATGTATGTATGTAATTTGGCACAAAATTTTCAAAACTAATTAAATGCAATTAAAATTTTACTAATGAATAATAAGTGCAATCATTTGATGCTAGAAATTTTAATTGATATCCCAACAGCTAGTTGTGCGTAAAATTATTTGCATATATAAAATCATCAATTCACCCAAATTCAACATACTGTGGTTTTATTTGGCAGTAATTATATGAAATCGTTCAAATCAAAACCTAATATTTGTTATTGATAACTGTTTGTAGTCCCTTTGATTTGCTATTTGATAATAAATTATATTCTTTATCAATCAATCAATCAATATGTATATTTATATGAAATTACAAGATATGTTTTATAATAATAATAATGTCTCAATCCCAACGAAGACTAGCCACTTGCACATGACAGAATAGTACATGAGTGTGTAAACTGTATTTCTTCACTCTCATAGTCCGATGAGATGGTACTCCGACATGAGCAGTGGTAGAGCTACGTTGTAGCTCGAATGGGTCGACTTGACCGGGGAAAGACCATGCTCTCATAGAATACTAGCGTAAAATAGCAGCTTAATACTGTTGTGTTTTATATGATGAGTATAGAGGTTCGGCGATCATTTTTAAAACTCTTCATCTATCATGTGGTAAGCCATTGAATGTTAATGACAGTTTGATTTTGTTTTGTTTGGTTCTAATTAATTTTATTCGGCTCTAAAATTGCGAAATTTTAGGTGGTTTTTGCAGCCTTGTATTAATTTATTTTACTAAATATGCCAACTAGCTACAGTGAGAGATATTTACTCCAGCCTCAAATGCCGTCGTGAGTGGTCGTTTGTTACAGCGGCTCGTGCAGAAAAATATCGTTCACCGTAGAAATAGACAATATTCCAAAAACCAAGTTTGGTACATACTTGACCAAGGTAAGATATTATTATTATTTTTATAATCACACATTTTTATAACAATATTTTGTGTCGCGAAAAGCACGCAGGATTTATAATAATTTGTCCCCACGATACGTGAGAAAATCCCAGTGTTGAGGTTACTTTGAGGAAAAAGTACATAAAGTACTAAGTACAAAAACTACTATTTGTATGGCAGAAAAATAATTCTCTGGGTCTAGATGTTTAATCATCATCATCTTTATAGCCCTTTACAAGTCCTTTACTGAACATAGGCCTCCCCCAATGATTGTCAAATATCGCGGTCTTGAGCCACCTGCATATCTTAACAGGTTGTCACTCTAGATGAGGGCCACCCTATGTTAAACGCCCGATGTTTTGTAACCACGATACAAGAGAAAATCCTTGAGGTTTAAATTAAGTATATATATTTTTGATTTAATGTTCCTATTATGACGACAAATAAAAGAAAGGAAAAGATGCTATGTATCAAGAAATACATCCCTAAACAATAAAATTTTTGTGTAAGAAAGTAAGAAAAGTACTACTGCAACGTTGTAAGCTCCCTGTAGAATAAAACGAATAGCAGTTTCTTCGATTTGTCGCTAGACAATGCAAACGAAACTTTCTCAAACTACGAAATAAATAAGTGCTGACTTCTTTTTAAAATTGACTTTTTCTTTTCAAAACTGAATAAAATGTTGTTTTTACCATCAGCCCGTAAGAGGACACCTCTGGAAATAAAAATATCTGTCGATTAAGAGTCGAAATACTAGACTTCTTGCACCATTGACATACATATTATTGGCAGACCAAAAAATATATTACCGGCAACTAAACACGTACAAAAACTAAGTCATGATAAACAAAAAAACCTAGGTCAGTTGTTGATATTGAGACATATTAAACACTTTTTTTACCCATATATTACGATCTCTTAGAATAACTATCAAGAAACACTTTACAATTGTTTACTAATTAAATTTCACTGCGTGGTGGTGGTGTAAGAACCACTACGTCATATCGTTTCGCGAGTGTTGTTAGAGGCAGCAAAGAAAACTGAAATAAGAGATGGGCAGCAACATGACACCGATGCTCATTAAACACATTTTAATATATCGGAGAATTTATAATATGTAAATTATATAATAATTAAAATATGTTGATGAAAGAAAGAAAAGACAAAAGAAAGAAAAATGATTGATGAAGTAATAATACTTAAGCTCACTATTTCGTTCATTATTACTATTAAATAAAAAAATCATAATACTTGGTTGGTATGGTTTCAATACGAAACCTTTCTTTAAGCTTATTTTCAATCTTCGAGTGAACCAGTAGCCCTGAGGACCTTAATTTGAATTTTGAAATAATCTCGATAAGCCTAATTCCTAAAGCAGACTTTTAACTTAGATATATATAGTATTTTAATTTTGTATAGAGTAATTTAAATATATATATATATATATATATATATATATATATATATATTTTAGAAGAGGGGGCGAACGAGCCTGCGGCTCACCTGGTTGTGAGCGTAAGACGCCGCCCACGCACAATAGCAACACCAGGGGAATTGCAGGTGCGTTGCTGGCCTTTTAAAACGAGTAGGCTCTTTTCTAGGTCGTATCCATCCTGAAAAGTCACTGGTGGTGGGCGATTCCATAAGGTAGTGGTGCGAGGAAAAATCTTCTTGTAAATCGCACAGTGGTGGACCACCGATCATCCAGATGGTATGGATGGTATCGCGAAAACTGTATCTATACCTATTTTAATATATCTAAGAAGAAAATTAAAATGAGGCACACATAATAACAAATCAATTATTTAATTCTGTATTTATTATAAACAATCGACAGATTCGAACCGGCTGGGCAAGCGTTGGGGAGATTACGACGCATTTTCTCGTTAACTATACATCCGTACCTCAAAACTTGAAAACAGGATTGTACAACCAACCAGTGCGTGCTGCCAGTGATGACTTATAGATCTAAGACTTGGTCCTTTACTGCTGGCCGTATGAAAAAGCTCAAGGTCGCTCAGCGAGCTATAGAGAGGGTTATGCCCAGGATTTCTCTGCGTGATAAACTTAGTAATGAGGGTATTCGCAGTAGAACCAGAGTAACCGACATAGCCCGACGGATCAGAAATCCGAAGTGGCAATGGGCCGGACGTATAGCTCCAAGAACTGACAACTGATGAAGTGAAAAAGGTTGAGTAGCAGCCTCGTACCAGTAGACAAAGGTGAAGACGACCTATTAATACATGCAGGAAGTCTATGGAGGTGGCTCAGGACCGTGCTTTGTGGCATTCTTTGAGGGAAGCCTATGTTCAGCAGTGGACTTGTGAAAGGCTGTAATGGTGATGATGATTATTATTAAAGACAGTGCCTCAAGTTTTTGTAATTTCCATAATTATTTAAACAAAAAAATTGAGATTTTGGTAGCGGGCGTTACGCAGATGTGTTTTGCCTACGTTATTCCGCCTTTGAAGCTTATTAGCGCTGATCCAGGTTTTTGTTATTTTGACGTCTCTTCTAGGCCACATGATTTTATTGAGCTTAATGTTAGGTTACTTTTAAGACATTCAAGGGAATTCTTGACGTTGGATTATGACAATACCCCATCGCAAGTACAGCAACAATAGCGGTGGTCTGTACATGAAAACTTTCATAATATATTTGACATGCAGAGCACGGCGCTAAGCATACATTGAATACCTGCATGTGTGGTAGTTGCATAATTTGTCTTTTATACTTAGTTATACATCTTGTATTTTACGTTAAAATACCCGCATTTTTATTTTAAATGATTCTTACGATGCATTGATGAGTCAGCAACGAGTATAGAATGGAAAGCTATCATTTATTCTTATTGTTTTTCTTCGTTACTTTTTACAAGTTCACCGCTGGCTATGAGCTTCTCCTTTTATATGAAGAACGTATCTTTAGCGTCATGCTTGGCAGATGAATTGATGTATGCAGTAGACCCCTCGCATATTTAATGCCGCTTCCCGTCGTTGATTTGTGTAGTCACCTTTTATGACAGTCACGGGCCGAAATGGGATGATGGATTCTCTTATGAGACGAGAACACGGCAAATTTCTATATAACTCGCAAATTCAACCGTTGTTAAGATAATGCATGCATATTAATTAAGATACGTAGATCTGTAGATAGAATGTCAGTATACCTTTATATTTTTAAAAGTGACGATCGAAATATTATGATAATATAAATTATCATATCTTTCATCCGTCCTACCTAACAAAAATTACGTCCAATGCATCATTTATATTCAAAGACGGCCTACCTGACCGCATGCTAGTAGTCCGCTCGGCCATTTTATTGCTCTAATATCTTTGCCTTGTTTTTACGACTTTACATTTAGTACATAGTGTGATTTAGTGTAATATACGTACACGAGGTAATGAAAACTGAAATAGGAAATTTATAAACTTAATCTTTATAGCCGAGTGGATTAGTTCTTAAAGTACCTTATTCTTCGATTTGAACCAATTCGGATTTAAAATTTATGTAAAGGAAACAAATATACCCAATATTCTGGTCAGTATTGCTATAGTTTTAATATGGTATTTTTTCTATAAAACTATAACGAATAACGTACTGACAATCCTTCTGATAGTATCTGAGTTCTGCAATCCATGGACACCTGGAACCAACTTCAAACAAAGAAGGCTACACATGCGTTGTCACTTCAGAGGACAAAGATGAAATGTTTCACAGCCTGTAATTATACGGCTCTCTATACCCTGCATACTGGAACACAGCAGTGCAAGCATCTCTATTTGACGGCAGAAATAGGTAAGAGAGTGACTACCCGAACATACTTTTAGGTAGTAAAGGTGTCTTACTGCTGAGTAAATATATTTGCTACTACCTTTTACCCGCGGCTTCGCTCACGTGAGCATGGAATTTAGGAACATCATTAAATGCTGTTCCGTGCCAAATTTAGCAATATTCGATCACTTTAAGAATCACTTCGGTGTCTGAGTCTCTATGTCTGTCAAAGTTCTTTTTGAATTATATTATGATTTATACTACACATGGAATAAAACTAATGTTACGGACTTTATCACGTTGAATTTTAACTTTTTTTACGTGGGTTTTTTTACGCATCTTTGGATGAAAATTTCATAAAAACCCGCGTAAAAGAACAACATATCGTTGATGTGAAGCACCGACATTCCAGGTAGCCTAAAGTATGTCATGTTTAGTATCGTCCCAACTAATATATTTTATCGGATCTGATAGACAACAAATCCTTATTATAGAATACCGATTTCTACCAACGATGATTCGCGAAGCTATTGAAATGAAAAAAAAAACAACCTAATTTTAATAGGGAAGATGGCTGAGCGCTACCATCTGCTAAGGACCCCATAATTAATAAAATTAAATTCTTATTCAAGAATTTATTCTTTTCTATTGTAGTCATATTCTATTCTATTCTAACTATGACATAAGGTCGTTAAACACCTCAGTCCTCCCGTGACCAGGGGTGATGTAAAGTGCCCGAAACATCGGGAATTAAAAAAGTTAAAATTAAACGCGATAAAATCATTAAAATTAGTTTTACTCCTTATAAATTTTATTCAGAGTGAACATATTCACGGGAATCACTATACTCATGAACGGGAGTGAAAAAATTGCATTGTTGTGGCGGTGAAATAGAATCCGCCACCACATATCGTCCCATCGTAAGAGGCGACATAGATGACATAGAGATGGGCAGCAACATGACATCAATGTTGTGCTCATTAAACTTTTTTTAATGTATTGGAAAATTTATAATATGTAAATTGTATGATAATTAAAATTTGTTAATGAAAGTAAGAAGAGGCAAAAGAAAGAATATTATTGAAGAGGTAAAGCTACTTTTAAGCCCACTATTTCGTCCATTATTACTATTAAATCTAAAAAAGTTAATACATGGTTGCTATGGTTTCAATACGGAACCTTTCTTAAAGCTTGATTTCAATCTTCGAGTGAACAAGTAGCCCTGAGTAGCTTAATTTGAATTTTAAAATAATCCCGATAAGCCTAATTCCTAAAGCAGACTTTTAATCTAAATAAGATCGTATGATAAAAAGTAATCTAAATATAAATATATCTATTAAAATATATCTAAAGAAAAACTTAAAATGAGGCACACATATGTACAAATAAATTATTGTGTTGTATATTTATTACATACAATTGACAAACATCACGGCTGGGTAGCTCTCAGGAGATTACGACACATTTTCTCGTCAAGTATACCTCAAAACTTGAAAACAAGAAGAACCAGTGCGTGTTGCCAGTGATGACTTATGGATCTCAGACATGGTCCTTCGTTGCTGGTTGTGTGAGGAAGCTCAAGGTCGCTTAGCGAGCTATGGAGTGGGCATTGCTGGAGATTTCTTTGCGTGATAAACTTAGAAATAATGATATTTTCAGTAGAACTAAAGTAACTGACATAGCTCAACAAATCAGTAAGCTGAAGTGGCAATGGCCCGGCCATATACTCGTATCTCGAAGAACCGATAACCGATGGGGGAGAAAGGTTCTCGAATAGCATGTGTTTTCCCTACGTTTTTCCGTATTTGACCCTTCTTATCGCTGATTCTATACTACAAGGTTTTATTGGACTTAATGTTAGGTTAATTTTATGAAATTCATATTTTAAATATATACAATATTTCAGGTCAGTATTGTCAAAACGTTAATATGGTATTTTTTTCCATAAATATGAAATGACTAACGAACTGACCATTCGCCTGATGGTAAGTGGCTATTGCAACCCATGGGCACCTGTAACTAACTTCAAACAAAGACGGCTCCAGATGCGTTGTCACTTCTGAGGACAAATATGAAATGATTCACACCCCGTTAATTACACAGCAGTGCAAGTACTTCTATTTGATGGCGGAAATAGGTAAGAGAGTGGTAGCTATCCAAACACACTCTCAGGCAGAAAAGTAGTCTTACCGCCGTGTAAATATATTTAGTATATATGTAGTGCAATAAATCAAAAGAATATTTTTTTTTCGAGTAAAATTGCGTTGTTATAGCGCCATCTACTTTATATTATGAGTAAAGTCGTTTTATTTAACAAAAATTGATTAGTTTTCAACCTACCCAAAAATACTCCTGCGCAGAAAAAAGTCTTATCACCGAGGAAATATATTTGGTATAATATATTTTTTGTGATGTTAGTGATGTTAACCAGTTGGCTTTTACAATCGAACTCCTATGATTATATATGAAATATAGAAAATAATGATAAAGATGATGAGGTTGATGTTGATTATGATGGATCAGTTCATGATGTACAATCAGAATTTCCAAACGGTGTTATCTAATTACATAATCGCCGTTCGAACGAGGGTGTGCAGACAAGGTACGCGTGATGTGTACGCGATAAGAAGTGGTTCATGTCGGGCCGAATTGTGCGCGCGGCATATCCTATTCGTGGTTCTGTGTTCTGTGTGAAACTGTGTACGTAGCACAAGGGGTACGAGTAATGTCATTGTGTGACGAGCCTGCAGTGTTTAGTCACCAGAATAGGGTGGAACTAAAGTAACTCTAGTGGGATCCGTGGTGGCCATCGTTTTGACATTTGAAGTTCGGTTCTTTGTTTATTGTAAATATTATAAGTATTGATTAAAAGCCGATCTCCTTATAATATTAATATTTTTTTTTTGGTTAAAATATTACCCTAATGAAACATAACCAAGTTGTATAGTGATTCCTACATAATCACACTGCTGGTCGTAATTGTCACAATATTTCTGACATAGTATTTTAGCCTTCTTCAATTATATCGTATACGCTTTACTCAAGAGTATGTGAGAACGAGTCTTTAATTATGTCAGCGCGTTCCTATTTTATGTCCTGCACAGCTGATGATTTTCGGGATTCAGTGTTAATTAGAAGGTAGATGGCTGTAATCAGGCGACAGACTATAAATTATATGTTGCTTTTATCTTTGTCATGTCTGTATACCGAATTTATGCTTTTTTGGGCTACTTAAAATGCTTTAGTAGTTTTGTGAAGTAATTTTCTTGTCTTATTTCTTTTTCTTTTTTTTAATGGCACTATGATTTTCTCCTGTAACGTGGAGGCAGTTTACAAACATAAATTGCACAAGGATAAACTTCCAGACTTAGAATAATTATTTGTAGGCCATACAAACACTTATTTTTTTAACTTATTCCGTATGAGATACGAACTCGCGACCCTCAGCACAGCAACTTAAGCAAAGCCATTGCGCCACGAAGCCGTTAAAGGTTAACGAAATTGCCAATTATCTACAGACTTCAAACAGGAGGAGGTACTCAATTCGACTGTACTATGTTTTTTATGTGTAGCTGTCTCATAGCTTTTTTCTAGGTGAACCGATTTCGCTAATTCTTTCTTTATTTGAAAGCTGGTGCTTCTCATGTGATCCCATATGAATGATCAAGGTCTGACCAATAAGTTTTGAGTTATTCTTAATAATTTATATTGAAGTCGGTTGTACAAAATTTTAAATTTTAAATTATGGTATTATCTTCTGGTCATCTAGTCAAACCAGGGCATTCAAAATATTTTGCCTAGTTACCGTCTCCGTAACAGCCTATCGAAAGTTCACCAATGAACACAGGCCACCCTCAAGGATTGTCTCATAGGGGGATATTTGTCATGGTTGTTACGCTTGGCAAACGGGTAGGCAACCGCAGTTCTTTTTTAGTTGTTATCTGGAAGACATCGCTGCCCATCTCGTTTGTTTCCGTCTGTGTCCTCTTACTAGACCCACGAGACGAGTGAGGTAGTCGATATTCTTAAACCGCCACTACACGTTTAAGGTTGGGCCAAGTACCAAAATTAAAATATTATTAAACAATGTAAATTAGCACTAGCCCAACGTTTTAGTCACTGACCTCCACCCAGTGCACCAGCTGAAGTGACTTGACCAATAATGAAGTGCGTGGTGTCTATAGATTCGTCTACACCTCTGTAGTGTCACAGGTTATATTTATAACTACCTACACCGGCTTCGCCTGGATAAGATTTAATGTGGTATTATTTAGATTTAAGATAATCCAAAGACCATTTTGTCATTTTTTTGTTATTGTTTTTTTTTATCTTTAAGTGTTTTGGATAAATATAGCCTAAATCCCTCCTGGCATTGCCCTCTATTAGTTCGAAAAGTTGCGTCACAATCGGTTCAGTCATCACAAAATTTGAAAACTTTCGTTGATGAAAAGTGTTCTATGTGTATCATATAGTAACATAAGAAAATCCAACATTTCATATCGTATGTTTACGTGAACACTACACATTTAAATAAAACTACTTTTTACGGATTTTATTGCGTATATTATTTTATATTCCCGACGTTTCGATCACTTTAGAGCACCCACGGTCACGTGGGGGACTGAGGTGTTCGACGTCTTAATGTCGTAGTTAACCATGACTACCTCCAGATTAAAATTATTAATTATTGGTCCGATCTACGCAGTATAAACTTATAGTATCTTGAAGTGTTGGGAGTTGTAAAATTGAGTTGGGTTTTAATTTTAGGTGGATTTAAGAATAGGTGTTCTTTAGTGAGGATTTGTAATCTATAAAATCTAATGTGACGGAGACGACCCTATACGTCTTCACAGACTGCAGACTTCCCGAAGCCGTGGGACCGTTTGTACCACGTTAGTTTCGTAAGAGGTGTCTACTAGATAGATCCTATAGCTTCATATAGATGGCGGGGTTTACGCCAAATGTAAAATACCTACACGAGGCTTGAATCTTACGAGGTTGACCTGTGTGCCACTTAAGCGTGGTATTATTGACCAGTTGTAGACTTTTACAAGCTGGTGGACTTGAATAAGATGACGTATGCACCAAGATGATTTTGTAACGCTGCTCCGATGTGATTAGACGGATTTCACATGGGTTTTCAAAATTTTTTATATCTCAGCGAGTTACTGCTATATTTTCTGATGATATGCGGTCTCGTTCTAGAAATTGAGTATATAGATTACTAGCATACTGTGAAAGGACATTGCTCTGCGCCCATACATTGTTCGCCCTGGAACCAAGAGCATCGGAAAATTATGTATTTTATTGTTGATCATTAGTAAATTCCTATTTGATCTTATTTTTATAGCGGACTAGCTGCATAATAGATATATTTCAAAAAAAGTATCAGATTTAGAGGTTATAATCGAACCATGAATATTACGGTTTTTCATAGATCTGAGTGATTTTTAACAAACTGAAAATGTCAATGTAAAATATTTAGCTATTTCTAGTACCTATCTACATAATTAGGTATGCAATTTTTGTTCTAAAGCCTAAGTGTATGTAAGTGGAACGTATAAATGCACAGAATGTAGTTAACAAACCTGCTTTCTGAGCATTGGTTTTGAAATGAGAGATGTTTGTGTGTATTAATGTAAAAATAAAAATATAAGTATATAATGGCTGTTAGCATTTAGATGTAATTAGCATATACGATACGGTAAGATACCTAGTACCTAAATGTATAAGGATTTAGGCTGTCAGTCACGCTGCTAGACATGCCGTCGAACAGCGAGCGTATCAACCACGGTTTCAACCAAGTTTCAACAGCGCGCGCATGAACAGCGTGAATATTATAGAAGACTACTATCTAGTACATTTGCAAGCGTGTGCGTCTGGACGGCGCTGTTCAAACGCGTGACTATGAAACCAGCCCTACCGACTTAGTACCTAATTGGTAGTATAAGTTGTTTTTACACCTACATTAACTTATTATGTTTGAATTAGAAATAAAACACAGATTAATTTCATGTTTATTGTTCATTTTCAAATTGGAAATAAGAATATTGTCTAAAAACTGTGCAGGGATGTCGATATTACTTTGATGTCTCGTAAAGCTCAAGTACCAAATAATGGTCATAACATGGGCGCAGCAACTGATGGTTCTGCGTACAACGATGCAATTACAGCAATATTGCACGATTGCTTCTCTGTTCATCTTTAAACAATATTGTACCACCAGCAGAGCCGCTATTTACACAAAATACACTTTCCATTGCCGATGCGAAGTCCGTTTATGAATGCTACGTTATCGTTTGAGCGGCACACAGTTCCAAAAATCACAGCAAGGTAAGTCGTTCTTGAAAGCAATCAGAGTCCGTTAAAATAGCCAAGTCGTTATGTTCAATATATAGTCCCGAAAGTCACCACAACACCGATACAATTATGTACAAAGACAATTACAATTACAAACGACGCCAACCAATGTAACTTTGACAGAATTAGAGATGACGGTACAAAGTAGGCATGTCCATTTGAAATCGTTTAATCGATTATTTATAGTAACAGAATCGATTTTCCAGATCGATATAGATCTAAAGAATCTTTGTCCGATGTCGATACAGAAACCTCTCGAATCGGACTTATTCAAGAACTAGCTATATTTCAAACGATTCAAGAAATACTTTTGCATAGTTGGAACATATGTTCCTTGTGACAGACAGAAAAACTGTTCTGTTCTCGGTTCGATCCCAGGGTCGGGCAAATTATTATTGGGTTTTTATAACTTGAAGTTCCTAGTAGTAGCACGGAGTCTGGATTTGTGTCCGGTGTTTGGCAATACGCGCATCCCCTATTACATGGGATGTATAACATAACAGTACTTACACACTGCTACCTACTACTTCTGGAAAATACTGGCGTAATGTTATGTTTATTAATTTAATGATTTTTCTATACAGTTACTTGCATTTACGGTAAGTTATCGTCAATAATGTTCTGTGTCTATATTAGGCATGTTTGAAAATGTCGCGATTGATCAAAAATAGATCTGTTAATGCTTAATTTAATCGAGAATCGATTCTAGTATGTTCGATTTGCATCGATTTGGAGATCGTATTTTTTTCATGAGAGACTGACAAGTGACCATTTAGTGACATCAAAAATAGGAGCGCCAAATACGATACGACTTATGAATATTTCCTAAGATTTATTATAACCTTACGTTACAAACAGTATATAATACCATCTATATAGTATATATCATCTTTTGTCATACGATAATATTAATACCATAACACTGTCCTACTTTATAATAACACGTACGTCTCTATTTCTTCCATACTTGTAACAATATTAATAATAATATCTGTATCTAGTCTGCAATATTGCTCTTTTAAAAAAAAAACACATTTATAATTAATGCAGTAACGATAACTGTTTTTTTTTAAATTAATTGTCGTAAACTCGTAAGTTATCGTTTAGTAAGACGTAAAATAGGTATACTCCTGTCTAAACGATCATTACAAAATCCTGAATAATTATCTTTACGAATATTTTTCTTCAGCATTATTCTAACTACTTATTCAAAATCGAGTATGACATTCAATAGGTATAGTAGGTTTTTAAAATTATACTTGTAGGGAATAATATATAAGAATATAAAGAAATGGTAATATAATATTTTTATTGTAGCTTCGTTTTGCAACTTTATTCGAAATAAATTAAAATGTAATTCAGATTAAAAAATATACAACAGTTCATTAAAAATTCAATAATCGATTACAATCGATTGGGCATCCCTAATCATTTTTCGACACCAATGATGTTTGGCGAAGATGGCGGCGATTAATGTTATTAGTCGAGTATAATACTTTTTAATGTTCATTTTTGCATGCAGCTAGTCCGTGTTATAAAAGTATTTGCAAATAATATAATAAAATAGAAAATTAATTATCGTGTATGTCCGATGCTTTTATTACACAGGGCGGTTTTGGACATTGTCCTTTATGAATCTGTTTAGCACTGTTATCTATCAACTTCAAAAATGAGCCGGTACTCAATTCGACTATATGTATTTTTTATGTGTGTTACCTCATAACTTCTTACTGAATAAACCGATTACGATGATTCTTTTTTTTTATTTGAAAGCTGGTACTTCTCGTGTGGTCCTATTTGAATTTGATCAAGGTCAGACCAATAGTTAATAAATTATATTGAAGTCGGTTTGTAGAAATTTTT
This sequence comes from Parnassius mnemosyne, assembly GCA_963668995.1. Lineage (NCBI taxonomy): Eukaryota > Metazoa > Arthropoda > Insecta > Lepidoptera > Papilionidae > Parnassius > Parnassius mnemosyne. Next base: position 11,350,319 of record CAVLGL010000035.1, on the reverse strand, counting down.
TAATTTAATTTTTTTTAACTACATTATGCCTGTGCTTAAATGTTATCCCACATGATGCAGTTGAAAGTGGTACTGAAGCAACTTAGCTGACTTAGCTTACCAAAAACCTATTCGGCACGGAAAATTATTCCACTCCTTTGCTGTATACATTATGAACGACTAAACAAATAGTCTGGTTTGAATGCGTTGTATGTCAACAACAAAGGGGTAGATCGGCCATGCGTCCGGTTTTTTTTTTATAGAATAAGGATGGCAAGCGAGCACACAGCCCACCTGATGGTAAGCGGATGCTGTGGCCCATATATATCTTAATTTATCCTCGATTAATAGATGCGTTTTCAGCCATGGGGACTAAGATGGAATGCCTTGTGAATACAAGTAAAAAGGATCTCCGTTTCTCTACACTCACCATACGAAACACAGCAGCATTGAATTGCTATTTTATGCTGGTATTTTGTGAGAGTGTAGTTTTTCCCCGTTCGAGCTTAACCATTCGTGCTACTACCATATTATTATTTATATCAATTATATTTAGCTGCGGCATAGCTTTATCACGTATATGGTCCGATGATGCTATGTTTAAAAGTATTTTTGAGATGATAAGATAGGATTAAGGCTACTTAAAATATATCTTTATAATGAATTTAATTATTATTTATTAATAATAATTATGAGGCGTCACAAAACACAACTAATAACTAATTTTCTTATTTTTATTTCCTTTACAACGTTAGTATGATGGATTGTTAGATTCATCAAAGAGGAAACATTCAAAAAAAAATTTCAAGATAAACCATTAATTAATATTATGTTAAAAACAAATTGCCCAAGCAGGCTGTTATTTCTTTGAAGAGAAGATTGATGTTTGTGTCCTTTTAAATTATCGTTTTTTATACTCCTCTGTAATTTTGGTGAAATGCTTAATTCCTTCTTGTAACGTCTTAAATGTCGATAAATTTGTATTTACTTGATAGGTATCTTATAAGCTTTTTGGCGTCTTTTTTATTTAGTGAAAATATCGTACTCATTTAACTTATTTAAAAAGTAGGCTGCAAGACCTTCCAGCCATTATCTTTCAAGTCCTACCCGATAAGGAAAAAATAAAAAAGAACTCCAATTTATTATTTGTGAACGTTTTATATTATTTAAATTTATCATGGAATAATCTAACGATAAATATCTTTTTTTTTTCAAACACGTCTTTCCACTTAATTTCAAAGTAGTCAAAAAGTGCATTTGCTGTTCAGTTGCCTGTATGCTATCAAATCTACTAAAGACTGCAGCTTCATATCCCGCCTAACAGCATGAGATTAAGAGTGTGATCGGAGAGTTTTTGTGTTCTTCTGCGGCGGTTCTTGCAAAACTTAGCTCCGACCGCATGGACAGTTTCCACGAGCTTGTCATTTATATCTTCCACTGCATTGCAATCTTCTAGGCACTGAAAACGGTTTCGTAGCTCGAGCTGAAAGGTTTTCGAACTTTGGATTAGAGCACGAGGGGGACGGAGAGTTGACTTCATTAGACGTGACCTCTCCAACCTATCGTTTAGGTTCAGTCTCTCACCATTTGGTGATCACTGCCGGTATTCACCCTCGCGATCACTGAGACATCACTAAACAGTTGTCGTCTGGTTGTCATAATGAAGTCAATCTCATTTTTTTTCGAACCGTCGGGGCTCAACCAGGTCAACTTCCTGTGGGGCCGCTTCTGAAAGAAAGGGTTGATCATAAAGAGTCCTTCTTTCTCCATGAAGTCGGCTAGCTGCTGGCCCCTTGGGTTCCGTTGCCCTATACCAAATTTCCCTACTTTCAGCTCACCGTTCTCTCTTGTGCCTAGTTTTGCGTTAAAATCTCCCATTAACACCGTATAGTGGGTTTTGGAGGAATGCATGGCTCTAGAGATATCCTCATACATTTCCTCCACCTCCTCATCGGGGTGTGCCAAGGTTGGTGCGTAAACCTGTATGACGTTCAGCGAATACCGTTTGGTGATTCTGAGTATAAGGTACGCAACCTTCGTCGACACACTCCCAACCTTTACAACGTTGTTAACGAGAGACTTGTGGACAATAAATCCGACACCTCCTTGGGACAGTTGGTCGCCCTCCCGGTGATAGAACAAGTTGCCGGATTCGAGGATTAACGTGTCCTCCCCCTCTCTTCGGACTTCGGATAATCCTATAATATGCCATCGCAACTTGTCTATCTCTTCTTCCAGCTCCACGATCTTCTCGTCAGTCCTCAGGGTGTGTGCGTTGTATGTTGCCAAGTCAAGTCGTCTTAGGTGGCAACCGAACCTCCACCGGAGATTCTTAGCACCCCCTGCCCCGCCGTTACCATGGTCGCCACCGTAGCCAGGAATAGCGGGGCCGCCGGGGACTAGATATTTTCTTTCCCACAACTACACGGGAATTGACGCATCTGCCCGATATGCATTTGATTAAATTACTTATAATGTTATTCATTTCAGCTTTTAACCGAATTCAGACTGGAGAGATCAGAATATTTTATACAAAAATAAATGAAATTAAGTCCAGTGCAATTTGCATTTAATATTATTATTTTCTTCTACTTTTCGAATTAAACACTACTAGGTTATGGTTTTCACTATAGTTTTCATTACAATGTTAACATCAACGTATATTGAAGGTTTATGAGAATCCACTACAATATATCGGTGGGTGTCGTAAGAGGTGGCTTAGCGAAAGGAAACAAGAGATGGGCAGCAGTATCTTTTTGAAAACAACTTAAATTAATAAAAAAACTATAGTTGCCAACCCGCCAGTCAAGCTTGGCAACTATGACATATTTCCTCCATAAGAGGCAGTCTATGGGGTAAGCCTACGTTCAGCAGTGGACTTTTGATAGATATCATGAATGAAATTACCCTTCTAACTAAATCACGAAATTATATCGTAACCAGCAGTCATATAGATTGCTACGCCAAAAAAAATTTATCTTCAAAATCACAGGAGACTATATTATTGGTCCTTGCAATATTTTGATTGATAAAACTGAGTGATATCTATCCGTTGGGATGTTCTTACTCAAGATAAATCAGTCTAATGGAAATAGATCAAAAGGAATTGAATTATAACAGAGGCTTTTTTACACAGGACAAGAAAAATGTTATTTATTTCTTTAAAAACTGTTGTATTAACCATAAATTCATAAAGGGCGGATTTACCGCCAGTCGACATTTTCTGACAGTGCACCCATGACGTGGTGGCCAGACTTAATAAGACAAATATGCCAATTAAATTTGCTATCATGGTTAAATATAATTAGTCTATTACTCTAAGCCTTGTGTACCTATAAGTCTGTCTGGGTTAGTACTATCATATTTTTAACCTACTTCAGAAAAAGAGGAGATTTGCCAATTCGAATGTATTTTTATGTGTGTTACCTCAGAACTTTTTTTAAGGTGAACCGATTTTCATAATTCCTTTTTCGTTTGAAAGCTGGTGCTTGTCATGTAGTCCCTTATAAATTTTATCAAGATCTGACTAGCAGTTTTTGAGTTATCCTTAATAATGCGTGTTTAACTGGCATCGACTACATTGATAATGTTCTCACTTTATTTATATTGAAGTTGGTTGTTCAAAATGTTTAATTTTACCACTTGTACATATTTCTTTTGCCCGATTGCCTCGTTGGTGTAGTGGTCGTAAACGCGGTTACTAATCATGAGGTCCCGTGTTCGAATCCAGAGTCGGGCCAAAATTAGTTATTAGTTTATAAAACCCAATAACTAGCAGCACAGAGTCAGGAAGTTGGCGGTGTTACACACCCTCGGAGAGTACGTAAAGTTGTTGTTCTTTCAACTGATCCCTCTCCGGTTATGTCGGATAACTGTCCCAATGGACTATGAGAGTGAGGCAACGGAGAGTGCACTTGTGCTTGCGCATACACTCGGACACTATAATCTTGTCCTCTACAGATTGCTAGTCTCCGTTGAGACTGGATGCCATGACCGAAATTCGATCTGCAGGACATTATTATGTGTCTATCAAAGAGTATATTAGGACTGAATCTGAACGACAAGGTGAGATATTGTGAGATAAGAGTAGTGTGGATTGCCAGTTGATGACGAGGATTAAGAGAGGAATACTTCAGTGGTTTGGTCGTGTAGAAAGAATGAACGAGGAAAGAATGATAAAGCAAATTTATGTTGCAGAAGTGAGCGGTAGAGTCGAAAAGGGACCCTAGACGAAAGTTTAATGACCAAGTTGGCGATATATTGAAGCTGGGCCAGATTAAGTATAGCCTTAACCGACAAATAAGTAGGCGTAGGTATCTAGATGTATAGAAGGTAATAGTTGTGTCAGGCTCGTGTCAAATGTATGTCCTTAGTCTCTGTCTACTCCTCCGGATGACAGGCGTGAGTGACCAATTAATTCGCCGCACTGCTTCAGCGTGCGTTGACGAATTTCACATGCCTGCAAAATACTATTATTTCTCAGACATGAAGGTTTCATTGCGATGTTTCCTTGACCACCGAACGTATTAAATCAGCAATTTACATTTTAGTAGGCCCTAAAGAACAAATGATTTTATATGTTTATTGGTTATATATTTATATAAGCGACGTGAGACTAACTTAGTGCTAGTTTAGAAAAATGTCTGGTGTGTAAAATTTCAAATTAGAATATTACATTAGTATAATGGTGTCAGTCAGTATGGTGTATGTAAGTATGGTGGGCCTCGCGTCTGGGACAGCTTTAATCTGCTGTGCAATTTGTGCTGGCGGACAGGGGATGTCCCGGATGATTGGCGATCCGCAGTCATTGTGCCTTTATATAAAGGTAAAGGTTCACATTTTGACTGCGGGTGCTATCGGGCGATCAGCTTGACCAGATTAGCAAGTAAAGTTTACTCGAAGGTTTTGACACGTAGTATGCAAGATAAATCGGAAAGATTTCTATGGGAGGCACAATGCGGATTTAGACCTGGAAGAAGATGCACGGATCAAAAGTTTTCTCTCCGTATGATCACGGAAAACCTTCTGGCTGCTAACCAGAAGATTTTCTGTGCTTTTGTGGATCTTGAGAAAGCATTTGATAAGGTTGTAAGGAAGAAAATGTGGGAACTGTTGCCGGGGTATGGTGTGGATGGTCGATTGCTAAGGGCTGTGCAGTCTCTTTACTGTGACTGTAAAGCCTGTGTGCGGGTAGGGCATGACCTGTCACCCATGTTTAGCGTCCAAACGGGCGTAAAACAGGGTTGTGTCATGTCTTCCTGGCTGTTCATACTGTATCTCGACAGCTGTTTACAGAAGCTGAAAGATAGCTGTTTGGGTGTGAAATTGGGTGACATAAAAGTAAATTGTCTGCTGTATGCTGATGATGCAGTGCTTATTGCACCATCAGAGGCAGAACTGCAGGCATTAGTCACGTGTATGAAAGAGGAATGTGAAATTAAAGGTCTCCGTTTGAATGCTAATAAAACTAAGGTTCTGGTATTTGAAAGGGATGAAGAAAGAACGAAGTGTGAAATATGGGTAAATCAGGAATGTCTAGAACAAGTAAATGAAATTGTATACTTGGGGAGTGCTTTTAGCCGGGATGGAAGATGTGATTTAGATGTGGACAGACGTGTCGCTGCCGGGAACTAACTTTCGAAGACCATGTGAGCAAATTGCTCGAAGAGGGTAGGATCAAGAGTACTCGGATAGCTAGACGTGCATGTATGAAGAAGATAATGAATCTGAAAGAAGCGAAAGAGGTATGAAAGGATAGTGACACTTGGCGATCTGTTCTCTCTGGCTACCCCGTCAGGGATTGTCCGTGAAGATAAGTAAGTAAGTGTCAGTCAGCTTATGAAAAGGAACTAACCCAAAAAGATTTAACTATAGGAAATGCTAATGATATTGCGTTCTTTGACAAATAACGTAAGGAATTGTTAGATTAGCATCCATCGTCTGGCGACAGTGTAATAAATAATACATGTAGTGTTATAATAAAAATAGTTAATTTAGTAAAGGGATTTACACTATGTACACACCAGGAACAAACATAAGCTAGTGATACCAGTTTCTCAAATCCACATAGTCAGTAACTCATTCATTGGGCAATGTTTACGCTTTTATAAGAAAGTCCCAGAAAAAATACAAGGTCTCTATTACCAAGTTAAAATATTTTATTAAACAAGAACTGTATAAAAAGGGTTATTATAATATAAATCCCAGGGGTATCATATCAACCATGTATTATACCCCTGGGATAACCCCTGCGTGTGAGGTGGTCGCTTCCAAGCTGTTTCTTAAATAAGTGTTGTAAGTAGTTTGTACAACCTTTCTTATTGTATAATTCACATCGAAAAAAGTACCGCTGTGTTTCTTGCTAGTTTGTCCCAGTACAGAGGCGTTTCCTGAAGCAATAGTAAAAGAAAAAAATGAGTTTCAATAAGAATTACATGTAATTACATATTGAATAAAAATTATTATATTCTATTCTGTGAAGTGTATAAAAATTAATTTAAATTTGGAATAATTTTGAAAAAAGGTTATAATTATCATAATTAATTATTTATTTATAAATCTACATCGGTATATATTTCATTTCATAGGTCAACACCGGCGATCCTCTCTGGCAAAATATAAATCCACGGGGTCCTATGCGTACAATATAAACTTAAATTAAAAAATTTAAAAACATCTGATACAAAAATAGCTGATCACCTTCAAACGACTGAACAAATTTTCTTAAATCATAGCTAAGCACACTCTCGATTAAGACGCCTTTCAAATTATTAAAAAAAAAACTTAATTAAAATCGTTTCATTTGTTCAGGCGCTATGATGCCACAGACATATACACAGATACACACCATAAACTTACAATATTTATGTTCGTAGTGTGTATCTAGTTATAGGACCTTTTTTATTTGTATTTTATCTAACAATAAAAATATTTTTTTTGTATTTTATTATTTTTAATGAGTCAAAAGTATCTGAATTCGGGATTTTTCAAACTTTTAAAAATTCAGAACTCCGAAAATATCGTTTTTGACAATTTGAAGAGAGTCGCATAAAAAATGAGGTGGAATAGTTTTCGGTACTTATGCACCGATTCCTTCTTTTTTTTTTATAGAAGAGGAGGCAAACGAGCATGCGGCTCACCTGATGGTAAGTGACTACCGCCGCCCATGAACAGCTGCAACACCAGGGGAATCGCAGATGCGTTGCCGGCCTTTTAAAAAGGAGTATGCTCTTTTCTTGAAGGTCCCTAAGTCGTATCGGTCCGGAAAAATCGCTGATGGTAATCGATTCCACAAGGAGGTCGTGCGAGGAAGAAAACATCTTCTAAATCGCACAGTGGTGGACCGCCAATCATCCAGATGGTGTGGATGGTATCGGGAGTTCTGCCGCGATGTACGTTCGTGAAATTTGGCGGCTGGGATTAATCCGAACAATTCCTCAGAGCACTCCCCATGGTAGATGCGAAAGAAAATGCAAAGGGATGCAACATCTCTTCGCAGTGCCAATGAATCGAGCCGATCGGAAAGGGCTCGGGCGTGGACAATTCGAGCCGCTCTGCGTTGGATGCGGTCAAGTGGAAGGAGCTGGCACTGGGGAGCCCCTGCCCAGAGATGGGAACAGTATTCCATGTGAGGCCGAACTTGCGCCTTGTAAAGTAGCAGGCGGTGTGCCGGCATGAAATACTGTCCCGCTCTGCTGAGCACGCCAAGCTTTTTAGAGGCCAATTTGGCCTTCCCTTCCAAATGACCACGAAACTGCACGTCACTCGATATGTCGACTCCGAGGATTCCGATACTGGCTGAGGCAACACGGGGAGTGCCTTGAAACTGAGGAGATACGACAAAGGGGTTCTTTTTAGCGGTAAACGCGCAAACTTGTGTCTTCTGAGGATTAAATTGGACTAGATTTAGTCGCCCCCAATCCGAGACTTTGTTCAGCAAAGACTCGACTTCAGACACAAGTTTGTTCCGGTACTCAGCGACGTTTTCCCGAGAAATATTGGCACGGCCGGTGTATAGAGCATCACCAGTGCTGTCATCCGCATAGCAATGAATGTTACCAGTTAGCAACATATCATTGATATGCAGAAGAAACAGCGTTGGTGATAGCACACAGCCTTGTGGAACACCAGCGTTAATAGGCTTGTAGTCAGAGCATGCACCGTCTACAACGACCTTGATGCTCCGATCTACAAGGAAGCTGGTGATCCAATTGCACAATTTCACGGGAAGCCCATAGGAAGGGAGCTTCGAAAGAAGCGCTTTGTGCCAAACCCGATCGAAGGCCTTCGCAATGTCCAGACTAACGGCCAACGCCTCCCCCTTGGACACTACTGCCTCCGCCCATCTATGGGTCAGGTAGACCAGAAGATCACCAGCTGATCGACCCCGACGAAAACCGTATTGGCGGTCACTAATCAGCTGGTGATCCTCAAGGTACCGGATGAGCTGGCAGTTAATAATGGATTCCATTATTTTGGAGAACAAGGAGGTGATCGCGATAGGCCTATAGTTGGATGGGTCTGAGCGGTCGCCTTTTTTAGGGATAGGGTGGACAAAAGCTGTCTTCCATGAATTCGGGACTACGCCTTGGGAGTAGGAGTACCGGAAAAGACGCGTTAGGACCGGTGCCAACTCCGGAGCATACGTCCTCAGCACAATTGGGGGGATTCCGTCAGGCCCACTCGACTTCTGGATGTCCAGGGAGAGCAGTGCTTTGCGAACCGAGCGCTGTGAGAACAGCACATCCGGCATGGAGCACAGATGGTGCAGAGATGGTAGTGATGGCTTACAGAAATTCCCTTGGACAGCATTGGCGAGAGACCAGAATGCACGGGTTCCCGAAGGAAGGCGAACTAGTTTCTCGCCAATTCTGCCTATGTGCTCTGACTTTGCCTTGGCAATAACTCTTTTGAAGGACCTGGAGGCGAAGTTATACTTCTTTTTAAGTGTGCTGGTATTTACATCACCAAGGCTGAGATCTGCCTCCGATGGGTACCACAGTTGATGGAATAAATAGTTCCATTCCCTGTAGCACCACATCAGTGACAGAGTCAGCAACAGCGCTGGGATCATCCGGCGAGAAGCAAACCCGCCCCCATGGGTAGGATGCAAAGAAGGACCGCATTCCGTCCCAATCCGCCGACCTGTAATGCCAAACACGGCGGCAACCTGCAGAACGCAACCGCGAAGGGAGCGTGAGTGGCACCACACTCCGGATCAGACAATGGTCCGAAGAGCCGAGAGGGGCATCGACGGAAACCTGATATCCGTCCGGATGAGAGGTCCGCAGAAGGTCCAACAGGGAAGGTGTATGATCCTCCACATCTGGAATCCGCGTAGGCGAAGTAACCAGTTGTGTCAGACCATATGCCAAGGCAAAGTCATAAACAGATCTCCCCGCATGATCGGTTAGACGTGAACCGAGCCATTCGGCATGGTGGGCGTTAAAATCGCCAAGGATCACGATCTCTGCGGATGGGACCTGTTGTAGCAAGAAATCTGTAGCCATTTGGACGTGGTCGATGAGTCGGTCTGTTTCGGCATTACCGCTATGGGACCTATAGAGGCACCCGCAGACGCGCGGATGGTCGTCGCTGTCTACGCGTAGCCAACGGATGGACAGGTCCGAACCTTCAAGACTGCCGAGGCGTCGAGAACAGATGTCCTCTCTGACATACACGCAAACTCCAGCCCGAGGCACAAAGGAATGCTCCAATTTGTACCCCGGGTAGGAGAGATACGAAATATCAGCCGGAGAGGAAACCCGCGTCTCGGTCAGAAAGAGCAAGGCCGGCTTCGCCGTCTCGAGATGGTAGTGGACGGCGTTTAGGTTAGAGTGAAGTCCCCTGATGTTGCAGAAATTCACGGATAGCGTGGCAGGGGTCGCCTTGGTGTTCTTGCTCAGTTTGCCCCTAGCAGTAATGCTTTTGAGCGGAATTTTGCCCCCCCCCCAGAATACGCGGGGCAGCCTGAGCACCCACGCTCAGGATCTGAATAACATGGTCGTGGATGCTCAGCGAGGGATTCTCCAGGGGTGCTGGTACCCTCCTGGGGTAGTTCTTCGTGTAATTCCGCTACCATGTTGATGGGGGGTGGGGGAATTGGGCCTCCGGCCACCTGCACTTACCAGACGAAACGCAGAAGCAAAGCTTCTACTTCACGCCGGTATTCTGTGAGGTCGTGGTACCAACCCGGCTCGAGCCGGCCCATACATGCAACAGCAAAAACTGCTGCGTGGCTCTACCACCGTTAAATTTTTAAGAAATATATGTACTTAGAGTACAGTTTTTATAAAAATATATATAAAATCTAAATCGGGGATTAATTTCAGACATACAGATGCTTAAAATTAGTTGTTCGAATGTTGGCGCATTGTTGAAGTATAAGTTTTACGATCCTACTTAAAATTCATCACGCGGTAGAGCCGGTGATGATTTTTAACGGAATACCGTAAGTTGAGCAGAAAATATGTTATTTTCATTTTAATTTATGTTTATAAGAAACATAAATGTTAATACATTCATATTAAAACAAAGACACTTTATAGTTTCATCGGTAAGTTGTGTACATGGTGACGTATGTTAAAGTTATTGAATGTAATTCAAATGTAGCCCGTTTTATTCCAGCGTTCTGTTTTTCCTATCGATTGTGATAATTACTAAACTATATATAGTTTGGGAATTGGTTTCAAGGTATGTTCCTATGTATGTCCATTTCCAGTTGTGACATTGCACTAATATAGTGTAAAGAACAATGAATGGCCGGCGACATTTCGGTCGTCGGCATCTAACGGAACGGGGGGTTTGATTAGAACGTTACGGGGCTCCGGAGGCTTTGCCTAACGTTCGAAGTCGGAGCGTATGTGTCTGCTTTTACCGCTAGCGGGTTGAGATGTTTCTCGGCCCTCTCGAAATAGCGCCGAAACATTTCCTTGAAATACTCAGAGATTGTCGGAAGTTCACAGTCTCTGTGTAAGTCGGAGTTCCGATGGTACCACCGAGCTCCGTTGGCTATGCGAATATATCTATTTTTGACGAACTGGAGTTCGTACAAATGAAAACTATGCTTGCATAAGACATGACAGGTCTTACGAATGCTTTGTACAGGTAGAGTTTGCTTTTTCTGTTAACTAGCGGGCGGAGGCGACTAGTGGCAATTTTGTCACGCTTGCGGAAATTACGACTGTGTTTCGCGAATGTCATACTGTAGTTAAATGTGACCCATAAATATTTGGCCATTGATTGCCAGATCTGGCGGCCGTACAGGATGATCGTACCTATCGATTTCTTGGGAGTTTTGTTTTGACGACTGAGTGTATTGCTACACTTTTTTCAGGATTCACTTCGATTCTCCATAAGCGGAACCAATCGCCTAAGCGGTTGGCGGTTATTCAGAGCATCTCGATGAGAATTCTTTTATTATGATGAGGAATGTGAAGTGCCGTGTCATCGGCAAAAAGAGCAGTATTCAGTACTGGGTCCTTCGGGATATCACTCGTGCAGAGTGTGAAGAGAAGTGGGGAGAGGACGGAGCCCTGTGGGACTCCAGCCTTGACGGGACGTTTTGTAGAGCGAGTACCTTCTATTCGATAGCGAAAGTGGCAATTGGCAAGAAAGGCTCTAATGATGTGGGTGAGCCTATCAGGCACATTGAGTTTGTACAGTATGTAAAGCAAGTCGACATTGAAGAAAGGGGCACCAGTCGAAGTGATTCTACGACCTAGCGGGATCTATCGGTTCCCTAGAGGGAGCAAATTGGCTCTCTAAACTGTCCGCGAGGCATTGGGCCATTTCAGAGTTGTCAAGAGTCGTCGTTTTTTCCTAACGAGAACTGTTAAAGGAGAAGGTTATATTGCTTTCAGAGCTCAGGTTAACTGACAGAAGGCAACTTGTGATGGCACGATATACGTCAACAGATTTAATGCGCTGTTTAACCGCTTTTGGAGTTTGCGCAGTCGGAATTTGTTATCTATTGTAGGATAGTTATCGTATTGTCTTAAGGCTGCGTTCTTCGCTCTAATCAGCTGTTGAATATCACCCGAAAGCTTCATGTGTCAGTTGCTTGATACACAAACCTTAAGAAGGCATTCTTCAACTATAAAGGTGAGGTGGGCCGATAGTGCGCTAATCGCCTCATTGGCCTTCTTTAGCGAGACTATCTTGTCAGGGATTTTGTTTTAGAGCTGGGAGGTGGTAGACTCGAGTTTGACCTCGAACTTACGCTTGTCCACGATGGTTTTCTTTTCTGCATTTGGAGTCGAGTTCTAATATTTTTTCAATCGACAAACGGACATCTTTGAGTATCGCTACGTCAAGGACGTCCGGTTAGTGAGTGATTACGAATGGATAGCGTGTTGGAATCTCAGGCGCGATAAGATCGAAGTTTAGTCACTTCGTGAGATCGAACGCGAGTTCCAGGAGGAATGCTTACTGTTGAGGTCTGCAGCTATTATAACACTGGAACCTAGATTAAGTAATTCTACAAAGTCAGATTCAACTATGCGTTTGAGTGGAGGTAGATAATCTAATACGATGGTAAGTGGCGTGTGGCCAGAAAAAGTTACCTTACATATACAAACTTCTATGTTAGTTAACGGGGAGCGTCGATTGGTACGCAGTGTATGTGTCAACCTATCATTTCTAAGGTGTTATTTGCGATCTTTTAGTCGCGATGGCTAGGCTTCAATAAGATATCTTGCGCTAGCATGACTTCTACATCGTGTTTCCGCAGGAAGAGCGCGATCTCGTCTTTTTGGTCTCTAAGGCTGTTCGCCTTAAAGAACGCGACAGTTAGAGAGCGTGGTTTAGTTCTAATTAAAGATTGTACTGCCATTTTGAATTTTAATTTAGATAGTTAGGCGCACTGGAAAGACCAGATTGCGTCAATTAGCCTTAGAGCTTCGCGAAGTTTGCGAGCCAAAGAGGATAATCAACACCCGCGATAGTTTGCTGGGTATTCTTCTTCGCGGCAATTGACACAGCTCGGAGGTTCAACCGTCTCGGGCGTGCGGGAGGAGTCAGTGGTGCCGTGGTCACTTACGCACTGGACGCGGTAGCGGCTCGGACTGGCCTTGCAGTTTCTGACCGAGTAGCAGTACAGTTGTATAGGGGCATCGTTGGCCAGTGCCACCGATGCCCCTATTTCCGGGGCTTCAACTGCAGTCTCCGTTCGGTTGCAGATGCTTTAAACGTTGAAAATTTCCTTGCCTTCCGGAGACAGGTCCATAATGACAAGGCACTTTCTGGTTGGCTTGGTGGTGCATTTTATGCGCCTCCAAGATCGGGAGATTTTGCGCCTTGACGTCATCTAAGATGTGGATGGTCTCTAGCTCCTTGGGGATTCCACGAACGACCACACGTAAGTTCTGTTCCTCAGGGAGGGCGTACATATAAAAACTAACATGTTAGGCACTTAGGTGATTTGTTACACTCTGGAAATCCTCAGTCTTGTCTACAAATATGCGGATGCCCTGACCGGTGTTTTGCACCTTTGGTCAGTATATTTTCTTTGAGTTCAACCAATTGGAAAGGTTATATCTTGAACGATGATGGGTGGCGGCGGCTTTTCCCTACGTTTAGCAGGGGACCCTTTTGCTGTGGGTTTAGCCGCAGCCTTGAGGAGTTGAGCGCGTATCGCGGGCGCTGGCTTTTTAGCCGGAGTGCCGGTGAGGTACGAGGGTACTGAGGTAGGTTAGGCTGCCTTTTTAGGGGCTGCGTGTTTGCGCTTTTTGCCCAGGATGAGGGTGAAGCCTTCGCCTTCGGGTTAAAGCTGGACACGCGTGTCGGTCTCCATGTCGGAGCCTGATTCGACATCCGAGAAGATTGCAGAGGGGCCGCAGGTGCTCATCGTAGAAGGCGCGGAGAACGCGGCGTCGTATACTGTGTCTATGAAGGCGGTGGTAGTGGGTCCGGTGCTCGGCGACATAAACAGTCTGGCTCCAGACATGCTGGGTAGAGGGGCTGGCTAGAGACGCGGGCTCAGGCGCGGGTTCGAGCACGGAACGTGCATTACGCTGTGCAAGAAACACTGCCCATATTATATCAGGGCGGACACGACTAAAAAAGTCTGCGAGTTCGTTGGCCGTAATCGACGCCATTTTGTTGCCTATGCTAACACAAGCACAGATGTGTACCAATATCCTCCACTGAAAGGTGGGTGACTAAAAACGAACACCTATACAATTAGCATGTTGGTACGCTAGGGTGTGTACCTAGCTGTTGCCTAATGCAACAAGCAACATATAAAATTAAAACGATGGCCGCCTCTGAGGCGGCGGTTGAGTTTCACTCTACTTAGCGTTACCGATACCAGGTAGCCAGGAAAAATAGTTACGCACACAACACAATTTGCACCACAACAAGCGTTCAATACACTTCACTGTGAGACTTCTGTCTCCCAGGACAGCGTGCTTTGCACACCACAATGAGAGCACCAAGGCTGTAGCCAAACACAGAACACCAAACAGTATAGTGTATTCCGGTGGACACAAGGTTTAAGTAATTCATGCGCAGGAGCAATAAGAGTAGAGTGACAGGAGTGACCTCGACAGACACGTCCGGTGTCCACAAAGACCAACCATTACTCATTCAATGTGTGATTCAATGAATGAATAATAAAATAATAAAAGTGTGAGACCCGAAGCGAATATTGTTAGCGACGGCACGCTATTAACTGAGCGCTCTGTCATACACGAACACTATCGCAATGTGCATGGACACGTTCAACTAAAGGTAACAGTACACGTTGGCCGAACGCGCTCGCCGAGTGCGTTCGGCCAACGTGTACTGGGCCGTTTTGTGTGTATTTGGCGTTTGCAGCAGTAGTGTAGTTGTACCACTTCTAGACCACCTGAGTCAGACGTGGTTCAACGACGTTCGTCGACACCCGATCCTAAAAAAAAAAAAGGTTTTGGCATGCTCTGATCACGAATCCGCGGTCCATTTTTGTGTAGAATGCACGGTTCCGGAGATGTGTAGATCAATTAGCTAATATCTAATTGATATCCGGTAAGGATCGCGAGGGTGAAAACTGGTAGCGATCACCGAATGGTTAGAGGCACACTGAACCTAAACGTTAAGTTGGAGAGGTCTCGTCTAATGAAGTCAACGCTCCGTCCCCCTCGTGCTCTGTTCCAAAGTCCCGAAACCTTTCAGCTCGAGTTACAAAACCGTTTTCAGTGCCTAGAAGACTGCAATGAAGTGGACGATATGAATGACAAGCTCGTCAAAACTGTCCATGTGGTCGGAGCTAAGTTCTGCAAGACCCGCCGCAGAAGAACACAAAAACTCTCCGATCACACTCTTAATCTCATGGCTGTTAGACGGGAGATGAAGCTACATTCTTCAACAGACTTGACAGCATACAGGCATCTGAACAGACAGATCTCCAAATGCATGCGGCGGGACTTACGCAACTTCAATACAGCTCGTATTGAAGAAGCGATCGAGCGGAACCAAGGCTCCAAAGTCTTTGCCAGAGATCTGCCTGCCAGAAAGAGCCAAATGTCAAAGCTGAAGACAGAATGTGGCAGCATCGTTTCCGGGACACCTGAGATTTTGAGTGAGATTGAGAGGTTCTATGGGCAGCTGTACACGTCATCGTTGGAGCCACACGCAAGTGTGAGTAACGATCCAAGAGCAAGTCTCATCCGACACTATTCCGAAGATATCCCGGACGTCAGTCTGAGCGAGATTAGAATGGCTCTCCAGCACCTTAAAAACGGTAAGGCCCCAGGCGAGGATGGAATTACAGCGGAGCTTCTGAAAGCGGGTGGAAGACCGGTACTTGAAGTCCTTCAGAAGCTCTTTAATTCCGTCCTCCATGGTGGCATTACACCGGAGGCGTGGAGCAGAAGTGCGGTGGTCTTGTTCTTCAAGAAAGGTGACAATGCTCTCTTGAAGAACTACAGACCGATTTCCCTTCTGAGCCGCGTCTACGTGTTGTTTTCGAGAGTCATTACGAATCGTCTCGCGCGCAGACTTGACGACCTCCAGCCTCCCGAACAAGCCGGTTTCCGAAAGGGCTTTAGCACCATAGACCACATACATACCCTTCGGCAAATTGTACAGAAGTCCGAAGAGTACAATTTGATACTATGTCTGGCGTATGTGGACTATGAGAAAGCCTTTGATTCCGTCAAAATTTGGGCGGTGCTGCAGTCCCTTCAGCGGTGCCAAGTTGACTGTCGGTATATCGAAGTGTTGAAGTGCTTGTACAGTAGGGCTACGATGGCTATCCGAGTACAGAACCAGAGTACGAAACCTATCCAATTGCAGAGAGGTGTAAGACAGGGTGACGTCATATCCCCGAAACTCTTCACCGCTGCATTGGAAGACGTTTTCAAGCTTCTGGACTGGAAAGGATACGGTATCAACATCAATGGCGAGTACATCACTCACCTTTGATTTGCCGACGATATAGTCCTTATGGCAGAATCGCTGGAGGACCTAAGCACATTGCTCAATGACCTCGATAGTGTTTCCCAACGGATAGGTCTTAAGATGAACATGGACAAAACAAAGATCATGTTCAATGTCCATGTCACACCTATGCCGGTAGTTGTTGGGAGCACTAAGCTCGAAGTTGTTGACGAGTATGTTTACCTGGGACAAATAGTCCGACTAGGTAAGTCCAACTTCGACCGAGAGGTCAATCGACGCATTCAACTCGGCTGGGCAGCGTTCGGGAAGCTACGACACATCTTCTCGTCAGACATACCTCAAAACCTGAAAACGAAATTGTACAACCAGTGCGTGTTGCCAGTGATGACTTATGGAACTGAGACGTGGTCCTTCACTGCTGGCCGTATGAGGAAGCTCAAGGTCGCTCAGCGAGCTATGGAGAGGGCTATGCTCGGAGTTTCTCTGCGTGATAAACTTAGGAATGAGGATATCCGCAGTAGAACCAGAGTAACCGACATAGCCCAACGGATTAGTAAGCTGAAGTGGCAGTGGGCCGGCCATATAGCTCGAAGAACCGACAACCGATGGGGAAGAAAGGTTCTCGAGTGGCAGCCTCGTACCGGTAGGCGAAGTGTAGGGCGTCCCCCCACGAGATGGAGTGACGACCTGGTAAGACATGCAGGAAGTCGATGGATGCAGGTGGCTCAGGACCGTGCTTTGTGGCTTTCTTTGGGGGAGGCCTATGTTCAGCAGTGGACTTGTAAATGGCTGTAATGATGATGATGATCCGGTAAGGGCCTCCACCGTCATTAGCGTCCCATTGTTCCTATTTCTATTGTTCTATTGTTCATTAATCACCTTCATTGCAGCGTGTGCGTCGACTATGTCAGTGCTATTGTATTGTACTTCTTTGTTCCTAATTATACAACGCTAATCTGAATCATCAATAAAACACATTACATAATTTTGTTACAATTTTTATTTATAAAATACAAAATCTTATTAATTATTATCTATAAAATAGGAGCGAAACATCTCGTCCACTAAAATATCGTTGTACAATGTGTTCCTTGTAAATATACTCGTAAAACTATGTATTGAACATCCTTGAAACTTATATAGCAAATACATTAAGCAATATTCGCCACAAACTGAAGTCCACTCATTCTGAATCCTATCAACATTCCAGTTCCATCTTTTACAATTCCTTTTTAAAAACTCTAGATGATATCGTACAGGTGATCGTCCATATGAATCAAAATATTGACCGACGTCATTCGTATCGATATATAAAGCTACCCAATGTGACCCTGGTTTATCATCTGTATCCAAATTGCATATTATATACGTTGGTACGTGGGTATACATAGGCAGTCTATTAGCTGCATAAACATTATTTTCTAGACTGGGGTGAATCTTTTTCAGATGTTGTTGTACATCTAGTGTATCCATGATATTACTGCTATTAGTAGATTATTACAGTACCAATCTACTCAATGAATAACATAGGAATGGTCAATTATAGTGATTTCTAAATATTAAATTGCATTTTTGTGTTATACAAATCGTACTTGAGTCATTGATCACCAAACAAAACACAATACGAAGAAATGTTGAGATAGGCAACGGAAATGTGAGATAAACTGATATGTTTCTAAATATTAAATTGCATTTTTGTGTTATACAAATCGTACTTGAGTCATTGATCACCAAACAAAACACAATACGAAGAAATGTTGAGATAGGCAACGGAAATGTGAGATAAACTGATATGTTTCTAAATATTAAATTGCATTTTTGTGTTATACAAATCGTACTTGAGTCATTGATCACCAAACAAAACACAATACGAAGAAATGTTGAGATAGGCAACGGAAATGTGAGATAAACTGATATGTTTCTAAATATTAAATTGCATTTTTGTGTTATACAAATCGTACTTGAGTCATTGATCACCAAACAAAACACAATACGAAGAAATGTTGAGATAGACAACGGAAATGTGCGATAAACTGGTTGACGCATAAAGTAATTATCAACTCATTACGGAAATACTTTAGATTAGAATTTTTACGTACTGGTGGTATATAAGACCATCAGACGCAGTCATCGAGTTAGTGTACGGTCGTTTGACTACAGTGGATCTATCAATAGTACATTTGTGTTACTTCAATACACCAAAGGCTATGGATGTAAGTGTTTATTCTATTGACTAAATTTCTTTTTTCTGTTATTTTCATGTGTGTGTATTATTTTATTTAAATATTGTGTATGTATATGATTAAGCCGTGGTAACTCAGATGGTTAGCGCTAGCTGTAAATTTCACAGTACGCGACCCGGGTTCGATCCCCGCCAGCACCAATTAAATTGTTAATCGCAATTTTAAGTGCTTATTACCACGTGCTTGGTGGTGAAGGAAAACATCGTGAGGAAACCTACATGTCTGAGAAAATTTCGAAGGCATGTGAAGTTCGCCAACACACATTGAGGGAGCGCGGCGGACATTTCCTTGCTCTAAAACCCTCTCAGAAATGAGAGGAGGCCTATGTTCAGCAGTGGACTTTAATAGGCTGTAACTTTTACTTTTTTAACTTTTATGATTAAGTGTTAACAAATTGATATTAACATGATAACTGTGTTGTTGCAGAAATCATTGAGCTTCGATGAAGATACCTATAAACAGTATTACTACTCGCCACTCTCCCCTCAAGAAGAGAGTGATAACCTCGTCATTAATAACAACACATGCGATGGTGGAAAAAGAAAATCGCAATCGATTGATCATTTTTTTGAAGCTGAATCAAAAATAAAAAAGAGGAAGCTGTTATCATCAACCGTAGCACGAGGCGCTAGAGATGGTGTATCATACATTTCTACTAATTCTGACGACGGAGACCAGGCGACGCATCTCATCAAAATTGAAATGTACGATATGAAGAAGCTATCCAAGATTCCAACTACTGATCATTGGAAACGTGCTTCCACGAGAATTAAATATTACGTAAAGACTAATAAGGATAGCATCTACGACAACACAAACGCCCTCGTATACAATATAACAAAGACAATAGCAGAAAGTGAAAAAGTTAAAAAATACTTTTTTAACAATGACAGTCATTAGCTGATCATTAGTGAATGTGATTCTGTTTACTTCAATTACAGGAAGACAAGAGCGGAAGGAAGAGATGAGTGTGGCATACGTGTACAAAACACATCATTGAATAACAAAACTACAACACTGAGTGGAGAAGAAAACGAGAAGAGTATGCAGTACTCAAGAGCTGAATATCCATTCTTCAGTTCAAAATCTAGCCGTTTGCTTAGTTTCGAAAACTGGCCTCTCGTTATGCGACAGAAACCTGAAGATCTTGCAGAAGCTTGTTTCTTTTATACTGGCCATGCAGACGGGACCAAGTGTTTCCATTGTGGTGGTGGTTTAAAAGATTGGGAAGATGATGATGATCCTTGGCAGCAGCATGTTCAGTGGTTTAGTCAGTGTGCTTATGTAAAATTTCAACTCGAACAGTGTTTTGTATTAGATTAAATAGAAGATTTATAAAGAAATAAAAAAAAATATATTGCATACAATTTGTTTTATTTAATTTTATAACTTTTCACATAGTTACATACATACAAAATGCATTACACATAACACATAAAATCTAACACACAACACATATTATAACCTTAACTACTATAGTCTACAGTAACATTTCTGTTTTTATCTATCTCAATAATATTATCAAACTCAGCATAAACTATACAGTTAATTGTTTGTATTAATGAGGATTCAAATCGTACTTCTATTCTTACACTACCATGCTTTATGAGATTCCAATGAGTTGATGAGTTAGCTGATAAATCAGGAGTTAAGTCAAATGCTAATAGACAGTAACCTTTGCCATACTGTTCACAAGAGATTCCATTTCCTTCATTAAGAAAGTGAATACCAGTTCCCGAGAATAGAGTATGATATGCTGATGTAAATATGCTATTATTAAAAGATGGTTGCAAAGCTTTTGAAGGTATTTGTTGACCATCAATATATAAGCTGAAAGAATTAATACCATAGTTTTCAAAGTTAAATGGATTTTTAGTAAGGGAACCATTAAATGCAGAATTGTTCACAAATCCAATTATACATCTTTTCGGTACCTGTCCTAAAAATATATTATCAAGAGTTTTTCCTTGAACACCCGAAGGAATTGTTAAAACTTTTACTTCAGCTCGAGTAATAGGATATTTAGCAGTGGTAGAAGCTAAAACTTTTTGATGTGCGAGTAATACACTTGGATTAATTCGTGCTCGTCGAACAATAAGAGTTGCGTCCGTAATGCAAACTTTAAACTTTACATCGTTTGACCCAACAATTAAATTAAAACTCTCTCTTGATCGAACCAATTTAACACTCATTTCAACACCATTAATTAAAAATTTATCTTGGTTAAAAATGTCACCGTGAAGATGACCAATCATTTCTATTTCCTTACTTTCACTAATCAATTCCTGTCTTTTAACAAATCCTATGTTTTTACCATCTGTAGAATCCATTTTTCCTGCTGTATCCTCATACCAAAGACTACAAGTAAGATGAGATTGTTTAGCAGCAGGGGCATAGTTTAAAAGGGTTTCCATGTATGCTCGATATGCATAGGTATTATTAGGTGGTGATACAAGTTTTTGGTTTAAATAAACATCAAGTTGACTAAAAAGTGAATGCAGCCAATTATTTACAGGTGCTACTATTGTAGTAGATACCAAGTTAGTTGAATCTTGATTTAATACTTTTGCCTTTATGTGGAGTAATGTATGAGACAAATCTATGTAGTCATCGCCGGTCCCAGGAACTTGAAACTCGATAGGTCCATCATCACCAAGAGATGAAATTGGTTTATAATGAATCCACAATCCATTTTCAATGCTAGTTTGTGTAGACGGTAGTGCAAACAAATCCAATTCTGACTTAACGCACTCACAAGAATGATTATGAAGGAAAGACATATTTAGTTTGAAAATATATCTTTGATATTTTTTGGTTTTAGACAAAGTTTTTTCGCAGCTTTCACTTTAGCAGTTAATGGTGGAATGAACGATGTCAATCGTTTTCTTTTAGTTTTATACCCAGATCCAGTCATGTTAAATTGATCAATTTTCTCATCAGCCTTTCGTTTTAAATTCGTACTAACTTGCTTTAGACGATCTTTTATTGAGGCTTCCATAGGACGGGCTTGAACCATATCCGATAAAAGTCCAACTCCAGCGCTTAATGCCTCCTTACCAATCACTCGAGCACCACTTGAAAGTAAAGGTAAAACTGATCTGAATAACCCCCCTAAGAAGCTCCCAATACCATGACTGCGTTGATATGGTGAACCCTTATAAATTACTCCAACTCCTGATCCAGCTTGATGTGTATAATAATTTTCATATGGACATTTATGATGATCACGAAGAGAATTAATTATTATAATTTTCGGAAATGTAGTTTAATACACACGGTTCCAAACTGGAATGGTATTTTTTGTCCTGTACTCGATCTTATAACTATTTCCAACGTATCGAACTCTCTTCGCATAACAGGTAAGTAGTGAGGTTGAGAGAAAACGTGCATTTTATTTGCACCATAAATGTATTTTGTAGGATCTAATGAAATGACTCTTAATGAAGGAGTCATAACATCACCCACAATCTGAGGATCGATAATGTCGCAATATAGAAATAGTTGAGATGGTAACCCTAAGTGTAAATTAGCAGGACACTTTCCAAAATTTCTCTCTAGGAGATTTTTATTTGGTTCATAACCTAGCTGTAAACTTAATTTGGGTGATAATGTTACGGATGTTATATTTTTATCCAATACCGAAATAGACACAAATTTTGTTATTTCATCATAGCGAAATTTCAAGTTCTCTCCGATACCATTTAACACTCTTAAAATATGCTCAACGTTATCATAGTTGGTAGCTGGAATATGTTTTTTGTAGTACACTGTGGATGGTTTATCTTCATTAGGCATTAACATAGATTTTGTAATGTATATAACATTTTCATGGTCTTGAACAGTAAACATGGTACATGGATATTGAAACTCGACAACTCCAACCGACCATTCATCTTCTAATTTTATAGCTTTTGGTAATTTCGTTGAAAAATTTGTGGTCTTGTTATCAGGAAAGTATTCCACTGAACTATTGCTGAGCAAAGTTAAATAGAAACTTTCTTTATTCATATTTCTTTTAAACTAGAAGCTAAAATCCAACTGTTAAATTTATCTGGATAACCTTTCCACTTCACTAATACTTCTTTTCTGTTACCTGAATAACGAGTGTCAATTATTTTATCTATTTTATGTTGTGAGGTGGGGTTGTAAGTGATTTTCTGTAATTCTCTTTCATAAAAAGTACCAATTATTGGTTCATTTTGTAAATCTGTTATTGAATAAACAACCCATGGAGATCTATCAATTATTGAAGATATAATAAATATTTCATCACTCCAATTTGATTCATATCCTTTTTGGAATACATGTTTATATTTAGTTATTCGAACATAATCACCCACATTGAAATTTGGTTTAGGATTTTCTAAAGAAAGTTTTTTTGACCGTCTATCATAAAGATTAGTCCAAACTGTCATAATATTGTTGGAATTTACATCACATGGGCACATCTTAATACTAGAGTGAAAGCTGTGATTATAAGAGTATATTAAATCTTGTAAAACATCTATATATCTATAAGTATTATTATGAGTGAAATAACGCCACATTTTCATTTTTAGTGTTCTTTGAAATCGTTCAACAATACTAGCCTTAATGTCAGGATTGTTAGTGGTATAGTAATTAATCTTTTTGGATTTAAAGTATTTTTGTACATCTTTTGAAACAAATTCTGTACCTTTATCGGATTGTATGTGAGTAGGTGTTAAATTACTTTCAGTAAATATACTTTCAAAACATTCTTTAGTTGTTTCTGAGTTTTTCTTTTTCATTGGTCTTGCAAAAGCATATTTACTAAATACATCAATAATACAAAGTATATACTTGAAACCATCATTATATTGAGAATAAGTTCGCATATCACTTAAATCAGCTTGCCACAGTTCATTAATATTTGATAGAATGTACCTATTACGCGGGAATTTTTTTCGAATGGGTTTATGTAATGTGTATGTTTCTTGTGATTTTAACCATTCCTTTACTTGCTTTTTATTCATTTTACCCTTCATGGCTTTTGATAATTTATCAATACTACCAAAACCAGCGGGATTAGATGGATCATAATAAATCGTGTTAATTTCTTCTAGTACGGGGTCCATTTTTCCCACTCAAGTCCTTTACGTATTTTAGTTGTAGACTTTTTATCTCTACTGACCGGTGTAGAAAACTCTTGAACTTCAATCTCAGAGGGTTTGTTCAGATCTTTTGCTTGAAGTTGGTTAATAAACTCACATCTCCTTGGATTTCCAATATAAGTAAGTGGTACTTTAATATCTTTTAATGCTTCAGCAAATCTAACCCACCCTACCGGATCACTTCTTTTTAGGGGTCTTAGTGAATCATTTATTAAATCAACAATATTACTTCCAGGAATTTTTTCACTATCAATTATGACTGTACCTTCATTATCCCAATGTATTTTACTTTTACTTGTTTCAACTAAGTTTAATAATAACTGCCCTTTTTTATGATAAGTTTTTGGTATTAAACTGAGTATTTGAGCTGGTGTGTAAAGTGGATTTTCATCATTTTCTTTACTTTTAATGGATCGATTCTCCTCCAGCAAAGATTCAATATCAACTGAAGTTTTTAGATCTCTATCTTTATTTTTGAAACCAATTTTTGACTCATTTGAATCTTCATTAGATGTATCAGAATAAATTGGTAATTTGAGTGGTTGACGATCCTCTTCGGTAAAATGAAGGTATCTTTGCAGTGTTTGTAAATATAATATCCATTTCTTCGGTCTTCCGTCTTACTATTCATAATATTTTGCATTTCAATATCTAATCGAGATAAATTACTATTAACCTTATTTTCTTGTTTTAATTTTTCAATCAATCCAGGTTCGATAAGTATCATTTTCTTTGCATTTTCCATGTTAACTGGCTAGTCCACTCACTAATCCACTCAATATTGCACCTAATATTGTTGGTAAGAAAGCCCCTCCTTTTTGTATAATTATATTTTTTCTTAGTTTATGTTTACACTTACGTACTAGTTTACGGAGTATGTTTTTATGTTTATTCAATTTTTGTTTATCCTGATCTTTAAGAGGAACTTTTCCTTGTAAAACGTTATGAATACACTCACAAATACAGTTAATTTCTTCTTCATCACACGTTTTAAGTAATGCTCTTTGATATTTTGGTTTAAGCGTATGCAAAGCGGTTAGCAAATGTTTATACGTTGTGAGTCGACGATGCATCATTTAGCAATGATTTCAATAGTTTGATTCTTGGTGTATTTAAACTCTTTTGTGGGGACGTAGACTGTACAGAAACCATTAAATGGAAAGACATTTGTCTTGATACGACAAAATCATTGGTATTCTGTTTTAAATCTACCATTAAATATCCATGCGCCTCTAGAGTTGCATCCCTGTAGGCATTTTCAATGAATTTTGGGTTATCTGGTGATACTTGTCTTGCTAAATATCTTATTTGAGTTTTATCTCGAGGGTTTTTAAAATATATTATATAACTTGAGTTTAAAGATATGTCTCTTTGTCCTTTACCCTGATGAAATAAATTTTGTGTTAGATAAAATACACTAAGATTCCTGTGATGACTACCTTTTGTAAATATATCCACAATTCTTCCATCGGACTCTCTCATTAGATCATCAATAATAACAAGATGTGGGTTTTCACCATCAAACATATTAAGATTTGGAATTCCTTGATGATAGTTAACATTTGGTAAATTATATAATGGTTGCATTTCATCAAAGCACCATGTGATCTGATTAAAATCACAATTACATATTTCTGTAACTGATTTTATGAAATTTGTTACAAAATTTGACTTCCCACACCCACTTGGTCCTGCCACAATAGGAGTGAACGGATGGATAAAGTGAAACATAACACACGTCTAAAGTTCAAAGGGGTGAAATAAAAAATGAAAGTGTTGGTGTAAACAATTAATATATATTCCAAAAATTATATAAAACAGAATTATCTGTATACTATTTCTAACTCAATTAGTACATCATAATTTTACAATTAACTCAACCTCAAATAAATAGAAACAACAATTAGTACATCATAATTTTACAATTAACTCAACCTCAAATAAATAGAAACAACAATTAACTTAAATTATTTACAATATAACAATGATTAAATATGTAATAAACTACGTCATATTATAGTATTATCATAATTTTACAATCAATATAAATTTTTCTTAAACGCAGACATAAAAGTAAAAACTATCAACACTTAACGCAGTTTATAATGACCCCAAGCTAATGTTTCAATATTATTATCTAAAATATGTCTCTTTGTGTCATTATATGATAAACCTATCTTATTTAATTTTTGTGTGAAAATTGTGTGTTTAATTGATTTAAATCTAAGCATACTATAATATTGCACTTTTTTATTAAATAGAGAACACTTATAACTATTCATTGTCATCTTTTTAGTGATACATTTATTTACCCCTTTTGCCTTGGCTATAGTCTTATTCTCTAAGTTAAAAGCGTACATTTTGGATCGTAAACCCACAAATTCTTTCATGATTTTACCATTATTTTCATCTTTAAAAAAACCTAATTTCTTTTTATTTAATTTTGGATATTCAAAGATATTATTTGTATCATAATCTGAGGTATCAAAGTATGATGAAAGGTCAGGTTTTATATCAGTGTAAAAATCATTTGTAAATATATGATATATTAAACTATCCGTATCTGTATACAATAATTTGATTTTACTAAACTTTTTAATCATATAGTTATAATGAAAATCATACATTAATGTTTTTGAAATATCTAAAATGCAAAACCCTAAATAAATTGGTTTGTTATATATTAACTTCGTTTTTCGCAACTGAACCGCAACTAGGTTTTCCGAAAATATTGAAAGGCTATGAAATTGTGGTTTAGCGATTAGATCTTGAGCACCTAAAGCTTTACCCTGGTTCTCCCAGTGCGTAACTAATTTTATGTTAACCCTTTTTCAATATTCTCCATAGTCTTACCGAAGACTGAATTATTCATTAATTTATAAAAATCTTTTTCGAAATCTGATTTTGCTAAAGTTCTTAATTTTGTGTTTAGATCTATGTACATCTTCAACCAGGGAGACTGTTTAAATTTTAAAACTCTATGAATTTTAGTTAATTTAACCCCCATTTCTATGCACTGCTTTAAATTTCTGTAATGAATTACATATTTATCTTTATTATTTAAATTTGGGACTAGTTTATTCTCATTAATATTGCCTACACAAATGTTTTCTGGACATAAAGGAAAGTCCGAATGTAAATCATGAAGTTCATCTGGATATTCCAAATCAACTTCTAAAATAAAACCGAAGTCTGATGTCTTAGACACATTAAATTCTGTATTTGGATTTACCCATTCGAATCCACCAGTAGGAAGATATTGAGACATAGCCCAACCATATAAATTGTTGGCATCAAAATATGTGATATATGAATTTGGTTTCCCTGTATCATAATCCTCCATGAATTTGTTATTAGCTCTAGCATAACGATTACTACATTGAGATACACCACCTCTGATACCTGATCTTATAAATGCAATTTTCTCATAATCTGTTAAAAGTTCTAATTCTATTTTTGTATATTTTAACATTGCATCCCAACTTAAACCGGGTGCTGTGTAATAATGGACAGGGTCTAAATCATATGTATTAATACATAACTTTCTAAAGTTTTCAAATACATCGGATAAAAGTAAAACGTCTGTTTTTAAATACAGGTTTGAATAATCTAGCATATTACAACACCCAAAATGTTCCCAAACATCTTTAGCATGATTGTAATCATCATTTGAAATATGTGAATCTGTGAGTGAACTATAAAAACATTTTTGTTCAGGGAGCGATGTTAGACTTAAACTATCATAATTAGTCATAAGTTCATATGGATAAACACCTTTCCGTTTTAAACGAAAGAAATCTTCATCATTAGGGTAATTTCTACGTAATTCTTGAAATTGATCATTACTGAGATTTTTGGCCAATTCTTCTAATTTACACGATAAAAACTTAAATGAATCTAAGAATCTCAATATAATTTCGTGGTTATTCACTTTTAATTTTTTGGAAAAGGATATATATTTTTCTTTATTTTGAGGGATAACTTCGACTTCACCATCACAAAAGTTTAACGCGTGAACAATAAAATGAGCATCATAGTGACTAAGGTTGTGTAAAAATATTGGTATATAACGAGGTGTTCTAATCTTCGAACAACATGATTCATGAGCAACACCTATAAAACTACCAGTGTACCAATCAAAATCATAAAAATGTTTTGCCAACTCAGTTTCACAAATATGACAAATGGTTGCATTTGAAATTTGGTTTTTGTCTTCATTTGTTAGCGGAAGTGGTGGATATTTTTGAAGTCTATTTATTTCTTTTAGATTGTTAGATAAACTTTCCATAAACACTTGTGCACAGTTGAGTCCGCAATATGTTACATATTTTGATAATTTATCATCATATGAACATTTTATATAATATCCAAAACTATGTACTTCATGTTTCTGAATATTACGAGTGAAAGGTTTGGAAGGATCGTTAGAACATGATTCTATTGGTTTTAAAAATGCTTCAAAATCAGCATAAACTACGAATGGTATCTTTAACTTTTTTTCATAACTATCAAATTTAATTTTATCATTTGAAATAGGTTGACCAAACCAATTCTTTTTTTTTAAAGTTTCACTGTTTGGTAATACTGTACAAATGTGGGCACAATCGTATTGTTCATGGTTATTTAACCTTTCCTGAGATGGAAAACGAAGTAGACATGCTTCACAAATGTACATGATGTGACCGTCTTTTGAAATTTGTTTACTAACTAACCGCGATAAAATTTTTATATAGCAATAATGATTTTTTGTATCCTTGGAAAAAAATAATAAATTGATATGTCTATCTTTAGGACACTTTGTTAAAAATAATGGACCTACTATAGAATTACATCGTTTTTCTTTATTATATTCTAACCCAAAAACATAAATACTAATATCATTTAATTTCTCTACTTTTGCTATGTCAGAAATTTTAACCGGAAAGGAAATACCATCAAATTTAAGTTTATTTGCATGTTTAACGTACGATGATACCCGATCGGTGTGTTTGTTTACAGGATATAACGCCGAGAGTAACGCCCATTTAAAACAAAAATAATCCTTGTTTTTTACATTTATAACAGCCTTTTTTAATTTTATGTCACGAAGAAGATCTATGTATGAAGTAACGCGTAGGGGGTTAAATTTATTAACATTCATGTCTATAGATTTTATGTTTTTTAGACTCCATCCACTATCTTTTTTTTCGAAAGCACTAATTTTAGTAGTAATTGTATCATTTAAAGATGAAAGAAAAATATTTAAGTCATCTCCTTGACAAATAATATAGTTAAGCGTTTGAAAATCGAACGTATCATGAATATCTTTAGTTTGTTGAACAAAATCAGCATGCAATATGAAGTTTACCTTAAAAATTATGTGTTGATGAATACACTCTTGTAATAAAAATAAAATATCATCTTTAATAGAATTTAAAAATAGTTCAGGAGTTTCAAAATTTACCCATGTCGAACGATCTACTCTACTCTTGATTTTATAAGTTAAAATCCTATTTCCAAAAGCAGATTCAATAACACTAACGTTTGATAAAGAATTATGTGAATTTAAAAGATTATTTTTATGAACATTACTTTTAAAATGATTAGCTAAATACCGTTTCTTGATAAATATATGGCACGTTGGACATTCCACTTGATCATCGTTACTGATACTGTTCCCTGCAGAGGTATGCGCTTCTGCTTCCGTTGTTGGTTTTTTGATGATCTTGGATTCTTTGCTGCACGTTCGCTTCGTTCCTCTTCCAAGTTGTAGTGGTTGACTGCTAAAATGTTTAAATTTATTAAAAACTGTATAAGACAATATGTAAATTATGATCGAAATGAATGTTTATTTTACATACTTAAACTGTGTTTCAACCATCGCACAGTGATGATACAACTCATCATCGTATGACGAATCGAACAGTTGACCCCTCTCCATTTCTTCACAAACTTTAGACAACTCCTGATTTAATTCGCTATTGAATAGTTCCGTATTCTCTTCCATGATTGTGGAGAAAAAAGCACTGGTGCACACTTCACTGAAGTTTTCCCTTCCTCTTTTTTATTTTTGATTCAGCTTCAAAAAAATGATCAATCGATTGCGATTTTCTTTTTCCACCATCGCATGTGTTATTATTAATGACGAGGTTATCACTCTCTTCTTGAGGGGAGAGTGGCGAGTAGTAATACTGTTTATAGGTATCTTCATCGAAGCTCAATGATTTCTGCAACAACACAGTTATCATGTTAATATCAATTTGTTAACACTTAATCATAAAAGTTAAAAAAGTTAAAGTTACAGCCTATTAAAGTCCACTGCTGAACATAGGCCTCCTCTCATTTCTGAGAGGGTTTTAGAGCAAGGAAATGTCCGCCGCGCTCCCTCAATGTGTGTTGGCGAACTTCACATGCCTTCGAAATTTTCTCAGACATGCAGGTTTCCTCACGATGTTTTCCTTCACCACCAAGCACGTGGTAATAAGCACTTAAAATTGCTATTAACAATTTAATTGGTGCTGGCGGGGATCGAACCCGGGTCGCGTACTGTGAAATTTACAGCTAGCGCTAACCATCTGAGTTACCACGGCTTAATCATATACATACACAATATTTAAATAAAATAATACACACACATGAAAATAACAGAAAAAAAGTAATTTAGTCAATAGAATAAACACTTACATCCATAGCCTTTGGTGTATTGAAGTAACACAAATGTACTATTGATAGATCCACTGTAGCCAAACGACCGTACACTAACTCGATGACTGCGTTTGTTGGTCTTATATACCACCAGTACGTAAAAATTCTAATCTAAAGTATTTCCGTAATGAGTTGATAATTACTTTATGCGTCAACCAGTTTATCTCACATTTCCGTTGCCTATCTCAACATTTCTTCGTATTGTGTTTTGTTTGGTGATCAATGACTCAAGTACGATTTGTATAACACAAAAATGCAATTTAATATTTAGAAACATATCAGTTTATCTCACATTTCCGTTGCCTATCTCAACATTTCTTCGTATTGTGTTTTGTTTGGTGATCAATGACTCAAGTACGATTTGTATATCACAAAAATGCAATTTAATATGTAGAAATCACTATAATTGACCATTCCTATGTTATTCATTGAGTAGCTAGGTACTGTAATAATCTACTAATAGCAGTAATATCATGGATACACTAGATGTACAACAACATCTGAAAAAGATTCACCCCAGTCTAGAAAATAATGTTTATGCAGCTAATAGACTGCCTATGTATACCCACGTACCAACGTATATAATATGTAATTTGGATACAGATGATAAACCAGGGTCACATTGGGTAGCTTTATATATCGATACGAATGACGACGGTCAATATTTTGATTCATATGGACGATCACCTGTACGATATCATCTAGAGTTTTTAAAAGGGAATTGTAAAAGATGGAACTGGAATGTTGATAGGATTCAGAATGAGTGGACTTCAGTTTGTGGCGAATATTGCTTAATGTATTTACTATATAAGTTTCAAGGATGTTCAATACATATTTTACGAGTATATTTACAAGGAACACATTGTACAACGATATTTTAGTGGATGAGATGTTTCGCTCCTATTTTATAGATAATAATTAATAAGATTTTGTATTTTATAAATAAAAATTGTAACAAAATTATGTAATGTGTTTTATTGATGATTCAGATTAGCGTTGTATAAACAAAGAATTATAATACAATAGCACTGATATAGTCGACGCACACGCTGCAATGAAGGTGATTAAGGAACAATAGAACAATAGAAATAGGAACAATGGGACGCTAATGACGGTGGAGGCCCTTACCGGATATCAATTAGATATTAGCTAATTGATCTACACATCTCCGGAACCGTGCATTCTACACAAAAATGGACCGCGGATTCGTGATCAGAGCATGCCAAAACCTTTTTTTTTTTTTTTTTTTTTTTTAGGATCGGGCGTCGACGAACGTCGTTGAACCACGTCTGACTCAGGTGGTCTAGAAGTTGTACAACTACACTACTTTACTCTATTGTTGCTAAGAATTTTCCTGCCTGAGAATCACTATTACATTGCTAAAAGTGAAAACAGACTGTAATTTTTTTGATATTGTTCAATAAAATATAATATATATTTTACAATGAATGACATTAATCTGTCAAAATACTGACAGAATCCGAGTAATAGATACATTAGTAACTTTAGGTATATTGATATCACAATCAATTGAAAATCGATTCTTAGGAGTAATGAAAGCGATCTTTTATTACTCAATTTTTTTATAGGACAAGTGTGACAAACGAGCACACAGTCCACCTGATGGTAAGTGGTTGTGTAACCACAGAGCAAAAAGAAGAGCCCAGTGGCGGCGTAGCGTTGGTTGGCACCCAGGGCGGTTTTCTATCGAGCACCCCCCAAATAAAACAAAAAATGCTAAACATGCTTACCAGAATTTATTCCGTTAAATTATTCTATACCTACATCATCATTACAAGTTCCTTCACAAGTCAACTGCTGAACAAAGGCCTCCCCCAAAGAATGCCACAAAGCACGGTCCTGACCCGCATCCATCGACCTCCTCCATGACTTACCAGGTCGTCATTCCATCTTAAGGGGAGCCGTCCCACACTTCGCCTACCGGTACGAGGCTACCACAGCTTACTAATCCTTTGGGCTATGACGGTTACTCAGGTTTTACTGTACTGTACTATCCTCATTTTTAAGTTTATCACGCGTAGAAACCCTAAGCATAGCCCTCTCCATAGCTCGCTGAGCAACCTTCAACTTATTCATATGGCCAGCAGTGAAGGACCTCGTCTCAGATCCATAAGTCATCACTACAACAGGTATACCTGACGAGAAGATGTGTCGTAATCTCCCGAACGCTGCCCAATCGAGTTGAATCCGTCGATTGACCTCTCGGTCGAAATTGAACTTACCTAGTCGCTATATTTGTCCCAGGCTCCCAGGTAAACATACTCGTCACTCATGTCAAACTTCGTCTGTCGTCTATTTTCCAGTATCGATTTCATGGAGAACCGAAGATTCGAACGGAGTTTTGCTTTTCATTCGAATGATACGAACTTTTCATGAAATGTCTCCCTACTTCCGACAAATCGGGTTCTGAATTAATCGCATTTTTTTCGAACTCAATGTAGTTTTTTACTATTTAAACTTAACTATGCAAAATCAAACGGTGGTCCAAATTGAACGGAAGTCTTTAGTTCTCCGCCTCTGGATGGCTAGCCGTCCCAAGCGACGTGAATTCTGTGTATTGAAAATATTAATGCAGTGAATTTTTAATGTATTAAAAATGATCTCCCGTTAATAAAATATCACCACGTTCCCGGTTCTTTGGGACTGGTTCGTGAGTAAGCTGGTTCGAAACAATATTTTGAATGTATCTAAAACCGAATTCAATTCGAAATCAATCTCCGATGTAAGGCGGATTACATAGAACCTGTGGAAAGAAAGCAATAATTTATAGTTATTATGTTTAAGTTTAATTAATTTCCATTAGGTACTCCTCAAATTAGTCATTCTCTCGCTCTTGTCTTCCTGTAATTGAAGTAAACAGAATCACATTCACTAATGATCAGCTAATGACTGTCATTGTTAAAAAAGTATTTTTTAACTTGTTCACTTTCTGCTATTGTCTTTGTTATATTGTATACGAGGGCGTTTGTGTTGTCGTAGATGCTATCCTTATTAGTCTTTACGTAATATTTAATTCTCGTGGAAGCATGTTTCCAATGATCAGTAGTTGGAATCTTGGATAGCTTCTTCATATCGTACATTTCAATTTTGATGAGATGCGTCGCCTGGTCTCCGTCGTCAGAATTAGTAGAAATGTATGATACACCATCTCTAGCGGCTCGTGCTACGGTTGATGATAACAGATTCCTCTTTTTTATTTTTGATTCAGCTTCAAAAAAATGATCAATCGATTGCGATTTTCTTTTTCCACCATCGCATGTGTTGTTATTAATGACGAGGTTATCACTCTCTTCTTGAGGGGAGAGTGGCGAGTAGTAATACTGTTTATAGGTATCTTCATCGAAGCTCAATGATTTCTGCAACAACACAGTTATCATGTTAATATCAATTTGTTAACACTTAATCATAAAAGTTAAAAAAGTTAAAGTTACAGCCTATTAAAGTCCACTGCTGAACATAGGCCTCCTCTCATTTCTGAGAGGGTTTTAGAGCAAGGAAATGTCCGCCGCGCTCCCTCAATGTGTGTTGGCGAACTTCACATGCCTTCGAAATTTTCTCAGACATGCAGGTTTCCTCACGATGTTTTCCTTCACCACCAAGCACGTGGTAATAAGCACTTAAAATTGCGATTAACAATTTAATTGGTGCTGGCGGGGATCGAACCCGGGTCGCGTACTGTGAAATTTACAGCTAGCGCTAACCATCTGAGTTACCACGGCTTAATCATATACATACACAATGTTTAAATAAAATAATACACACACATGAAAATAACAGAAAAAAAGTAATTTAGTCAATAGAATAAACACTTACATCCACAGCCTTTGGTGTATTGAAGTAACACAAATGTACTATTGATAGATCCACTGTAGTCAAACGACCGTACACTAACTCGATGACTGCGTCTGTTGGTCTTATATACCACCAGTACGTAAAAATTCTAATCTAAAGTATTTCCGTAATGAGTTGATAATTACTTTATGCGTCAACCAGTTTATCTCACATTTCCGTTGTCTATCTCAACATTTCTTCGTATTGTGTTTTGTTTGGTGATCAATGACTCAAGTACGATTTGTATAACACAAAAATGCAATTTAATATTTAGAAACATATCAGTTTATCTCACATTTCCGTTGCCTATCTCAACATTTCTTCGTATTGTGTTTTGTTTGGTGATCAATGACTCAAGTACGATTTGTATAACACAAAAATGCAATTTAATATTTAGAAATCACTATAATTGACCATTCCTATGTTATTCATTGAGTAGATTGGTACTGTAATAATCTACTAATAGCAGTAATATCATGGATACACTAGATGTACAACAACATCTGAAAAAGATTCACCCCAGTCTAGAAAATAATGTTTATGCAGCTGATAGACTGCCTATGTATACCCACGTACCAACGTATATAATATGCAATTTGGATACAGATGATAAACCAGGGTCACATTGGGTAGCTTTATATATCGATACGAATGACGTCGGTCAATATTTTGATTCATATGGACGATCACCTGTACGATATCATCTAGAGTTTTTAAAAAGGAATTGTAAAAGATGGAACTGGAATGTTGATAGGATTCAGAATGAGTGGACTTCAGTTTGTGGCGAATATTGCTTAATGTATTTGCTATATAAGTTTCAAGGATGTTCAATACATAGTTTTACGAGTATATTTACAAGGAACACATTGTACAACGATATTTTAGTGGATGAGATGTTTTGCTCCTATTTTATAGATAATAATTAATAAGATTTTGTATTTTATAAATAAAAATTGTAACAAAATTATGTAATGTGTTTTATTGATGATTCAGATTAGCGTTGTATAATTAGGAACAAAGAAGTACAATACTGTACTTCTTTGTTCCTAAAAGGATTCAATCTTCAGGGGCCCATGAGCTGAAGATTTCCCGAACAGACGTAGGTCGGGCCCCAATGTGGCCACGTGGAAATTCCTAATTACATTAAAATATATGGGGGAGCGTTATACTACGGCCAGTCGACCGGAAGGAATTTGGATGAAGCTTACTTACCTATCCAAGGCGACTGGTCCCTCCGGAGTCGGTCAGGTCGCATGTGGTTGTGTAGTGCAAGGGAAGGAATGGTGATGTGGTGTGTATCTGGGTGTGACTGATGGTGGTTGAACCTAGACCTTGGCCGTCGGCAGCAGCCCGAGCGTCGACACCGCTCCAACTTGAGGGCGCCTTTCGAGGTAGTCCACAGTCACTTTCTTCTTTCGTCACGTTGCCAGTCAATTAACTCTATCGTACGATTTACTAACTTACAGAAGCCACTAACTATCGCTGGGTATAATGGTTACCGCACAAACGCACACGGAGTTTAAAGGGCCAAAGGTCACTACCGTTTCGCGTAGCAATAGTTAATTCTAGAATATCAGAGGCAGCACTATCTAATATTGCCGAATGCACTTATGCAGGTTTTGAGTCAGACACAATAAGTCCCAGGAAGCTCTCCAGTAGGAATGCGCGTCACAATGATAGACCGTATATTTACTGGCCGCGCCGAATTATTCCGAGTTCCCTAACAGAATGGACCGCGTGCTCACGTCAGCACCGATTATGGACGACTGACTTTTCTCTCGCGACTCGCGCGCTCGTGCCACGCCCAGCCGAACTTTAAACCGGAATCGCGCCGAGCCGAGTGACATCTGGTGTCGACTCCGACAACAGTGTTTTGCGCGAACAAACCCCCGTCCCGGACATAAGGATTTAGGTCCGCGAGCAAACCGGGCAGCGAGACAAGGTCGCGATGGCAAGTTGCAAGACCGAATCTACAACCAAACTAGGCCACCTTAGGCAACCCATCAGATCCTGCAACCCTAATCAACGCCTCAAAAGATAGCCCTAATGTGGCAAGCCGGAGGGTCAGCCTCCACTGGATGCTCCTCCTGGGCATTGCAGCACTTTAATAAGTCCGGTACTGGACAGAAGTCCGACGACCTATTTCAAACACCTATCTGTGCCCCTATGATTAGTTCCGCAATCCGACCGGATCAGTTCTGCAAACAGCAACGCTACACGAAGCTGCCCAGACCAATTTTGTGCCAGCAGTTGCTTCAGTGCAGAGCTCACCCACAAATTCCACATGAACGTCGTCTGTGGAGAGCCAAACGAAACGCACAGATAGTCCCTAGTATGAATTTTTAACAAGTAGGCCTAGCCAGGCCAACCACCATATTATCATTTACTAAAATAGTGCAGCAGCTGATTTCAATCTGATAATCTCCAAAACTAGCTAGCCTGTTAGGCAAGTAGTCCTATGCTCATATTTCAACTAATTTTTCAAAAGCATCAATGTTCAACTACAGAATTAATTCAACCAAATTAATCACAGATGCGCATAGGTCAACTTGCAAATTAAACAAAACAATAACGTAAGGGACAGCCCTAATTCTTCGTAAAGCAAAATGATTAAACACTATCATAAACATAAACATAATTTTTCAAATAGTGCGCCATTCAATTTCAGATGAATTCAAATTTTCCTTTCAGCAAACAGACGCAACAATCAAATACAGTGATTAAATATATGTACAAAACACATGCAGTAGCATTTAAAGGAGTAGATTAAATTCAATTCTTTTAATTTAAACCGCTACAAATAGGAAAATTTCGCGGAAAGCCCAAAGCAATTTTTAGTTTTAATTCAAGTATTTTTTTGACTAAGTGCTCGACCAAACCAAATCTAATACCCCTTGACAGCGTGATTCAACGCTCCAGGGGGGCCCTAATCTTCCCACCACCAAGGGGAGGCCACATGGCGTGAACCCGAGATAAATAGAGCACAACCTCTAACAGTTGCCACTCGGGTTGTACGCCTTCACTGAGGCCGTCGGCAACAGAACACTTTGACAAGTGGACTGTTGACGGCTTAAGGCTCAGTGGAGGCGGCCGTGGTGGGAGCTAAGGCGGCAGCTAGACAGGGCCGCCTCCATCAAATGGGGAACAGTGGTACACCAGTCGCGGCCACTCAGCTAACGGAAGTGAGAAGGGTCCAGCGGACCGATGAGTGGCCGTGAAGTTCCTCTCCACACGCTGAGGGGGGGTGATGACACCCCCGCCCCTGGGGGAATTACCCCCCAACTGCTTGGGGGATGGGCCCCTTTCAAACTTAGGGGCCTGGTGGCTGGCCGGCGAGCGCCGATTGTCGCCCAGCAGAGGGCGTGGCTGAGCGCCCCCGCCCGTGGTCGAGGGCCTGGCAGAGCCTCGAGAGGAGACGCCGTTCGCACCCAGGCACAAAACGGCAATGATTGCCCTGGCAATGCAGACAGGGCCGTCGATGCGGACAGTCTCGCTGGAGGTGCCCTCCCAGACATGACCAGCACCAGCGGCGCTCCTTGGCGATAGTTCGCCTCGCAGGAACCGGCTTACCTAATAATTTCGGGCACAACGTTACCCGGTGATCAGATGCTCGACAATAGGAGCAGGGGGGGGTTGACGACGACTTGCCTGGCGGGTTCAGCCTCTCACTGGGCACGTCTCGTAAGTCGTCAACGGTGCCCGCCGCGTTCTCGATCTGCCGGCACTGCTCCTCTAAAAACCGCAGCAGGTCATAGAAGGGCGGAATATAGGAGGCCTCGTCCCCGCCGTACCTCTCCTTAAAATGGATTCGAAGGTCGAGAGGTAGACGGGACAGCACTATGCGGAGCAACAAAAAGGCCCATTCGCCCACTGGTAAACCCAGCCGCCTCAACGTATTACAGGCCACCAAGACAGGATCCAACAGGTCCGGACGCAGTCTGGCCCGGTCACTAAGCAGCGGGAGGCTTAGAAGCTGCTTAACATGCTCGTCTGCAATGCGCCGGACGTTGGCGTATCTTCTGGCTAGGAGGTCCCGAGCAGTCTGGTAGGCGTCGTCCGACAATTTCAAGTGGCCGACGACGCCCAGGGCCTCCCCCTCCAGTGAGGCCAGGAGGTACGCCATCTTTTGTCTCGGGGTCAGGTCACTCCGGGCGTCCACTAGGCTGTCGAAAAGACCAACGAAGGTCAGCCATTCGGAATGGACCCCGGAGAACTTTGGCAGGTCCAGAGTTGGGAGTCGTCCCAACAGCTCTGGCTGAAGCTGCTTCAGAGAGGACTCGGACAGGTCACTCATCCGAGCTTCACGCGCTTCCTCGGCATACCTGCCTTCAGCCTCGATCAACTCGTCCGTGAGCCACAAGAACTGCTCATAGTCCGCGAAGCAGGAGTCCAGGACTCCCTTCTCCACATCCGAATCCTCGAGCTCAGCGTAAGCCTCCTCCACTGCGGCCCTTCGAGCATCCACCTGCTCGAACCGCTTCATCAAGTTATGGACCCTATCTGGTCGACCTATCAAAGCATGGGCGCTTGTGGCCCAGCGTAGCTCAGTCCGCAAACAACGGATCAGTAGCTTGGGCGATGTCATCACTATTAAATGCAAATTACGACGCGGCTTGAGCACGGATTACAAAGATAACAAACAAAAAATACAACAAAAATTAACAGTTAATAAATGCAGTTCCTATCAAATCACGTTGAATAGAAATTACACAAATACGAATTACTACGTATCAACCAAATACAAGTTAGCACAAAAGAAAAGGCACAAATCAAATTTTAACAAATAACAAATACTAGTGCGATCAAATCAAGTTAAATTCAAATGGCGCAAATACCATTACTACTCTTTAGTTCAAATATAACTTACAGTATAAACGAAGATACACATCACGGTCGATCAACAAAAAATGCCTAGCTCGGAAATCGACCCTTCGATAAGTAATCCACTACAACTATCCGACAACGATAATTAACCGATTACGTAAAAATAACCATCTACCTACATGACGTATATCTCTAGAAAACTCCCGCTTGCACAACCTAGGGCGCGGCTTTTCAAATTACCCTCTAACCAAAAAAAGGCAAGCAACAAAGCAACAAAGGAAAATAATTCTATTATTACGTACAAAAAAATATTTTTACGTATTACGGACGGGCGTGATTGTAAATACAAATTAACCCAATCAACCAACGCTCCCTGCCACCAGAATTGTTTAATGTTTATCAAACACTATGTTCGGGATCGACCGGGAATCGAACCCGGAACCGCGCTCTGCTACCAGTTTGTTACGGCCTACGGCTGCTCCCTTAAAGGATTCAATCTTCAGGGGCCCATGAGCTGAAGATTTCCCGAACAGACGTAGGTCGGGCCCCAATGTGGCCACGTGGAAATTCCTAATTACATTAAAATATATGGGGGAGCGTTATACTACGGCCAGTCGACCGGAAGGAATTTGGATGAAGCTTACTTACCTATCCAAGGCGACTGGTCCCACCGGAGTCGGTCAGGTCGCATGTGGTTGTGTAGTGCAAGGGAAGGAATGGTGATGTGGTGTGTATCTGGGTGTGACTGATGGTGATTGAACCTAGACCTTGGCCGTCGGCAGCAGCCCGAGCGTCGACACCGCTCCAACTTGAGGGCGCCTTTCGAGGTAGTCCACAGTCACTTTCTTCTTTCGTCACGTTGCCAGTCAATTAACTCTATCGTACGATTTACTAACTTACAGAAGCCACTAACTATCGCTGGGTATAATGGTTACCGCACAAACGCACACGGAGTTTAAAGGGTCAAAGGTCACTACCGTTTCGCGTAGCAATAGTTAATTCTAGAATATCAGAGGCAGCACTATCTAATATTGCCGAATGCACTTATGCAGGTTTTGAGTCAGACACAATAAGTCCCAGGAAGCTCTCCAGTAGGAATGCGCGTCACAATGATAGACCGTATATTTACTGGCCGCGCCGAATTATTCCGAGTTCCCTAACAGAATGGACCGCGTGCTCACGTCAGCACCGATTATGGACGACTGACTTTTCTCTCGCGACTCGCGCGCTCGTGCCACGCCCAGCCGAACTTTAAACCGGAATCGCGCCGAGCCGAGTGACATCTGGTGTCGACTCCGACAACAGTGTTTTGCGCGAACAAATACAATAGCACTGATATAGTTGACGCACACGCTACAATGAAGGTGATTAATGAACAATAGAACAATAGAAATAGGAACAATGGGACGCTAATGACGGTGGAGGCCCTTACCGGATATCAATTAGATATTAGCTAATTGATCTACACATCTCCGGAACCGTGCATTCTACACAAAAATGGACCGCGGATTCGTGATCAGAGCATGCCAAAACCTTGTTTTTTTTTTTTTTGTAGGATCGGGTGTCGACGAACGTCGTTGAACCACGTCTGACTCAGGTGGTCTAGAAGTGGTACAACTACACTCCTTGCAGCCAACACTCGCCGCAACAATTGGCGCAAGCCGCAAATAGCGATCACACGTTGGCCGAGTGTTCAGCTCATAGTTACGCTTTACGGCTTAGTAAAATTATTTCACGAACATGGCGACATGGCCTAATGAGGAAATATTTAGGTTCATTGATTCTTATCACAATGAATCAGTTATATGGAACCCCAAACGTGAGCAACATAAAAATAAGGCCGCGATCACTAACGCCCTTCATCATCTAGCTACCAACGCAGAATGAAGCACGCCAACGTGTGAACGGTACCACAAAAATCTGCCGAGCGGGCTCGCCAAGCGCGCTCGACCAACGTTTACTGGAGCCTTTAGATTAAAGTCCGTTTGATTTCGTGAATTGCAAGACTATACATTTTTAATCCTTTCATCATCATCACCAATACAGCCTTTAACAAGTCCACTGCTGAACATAATCCTCCGCCAAGAAATGTCGCAAAACATGGTCTTGAGCCAACTATGTCCATCAAATCTTAGCATCTGTCACCAATTCACACCCCATTTATAGGGGATCGTATACGCCTAATCCAAATGAGTTACAAAAATTTAACTTTCGTTCAGAGATAAAGGAAATGAAATACCGAGAAAATCTCTGTATCTCAAACATGTATGTAATAAAATATGGACAAATTTGGTTTATCATATTATGCTAGATAAAAGCACACACACACACACACACACACACACACACACACACACATATCAAGGTCACGCGGATTATCATTTGTTTTCATTTATCTCATGTATGTCATCGGCAAAAAGAGCAGTATTATTGCGGAAATTACGACTGTGTTTCGCGAATGTCATACTGTAGTTAAATGTGACCCATAAATATTTGGCCATTGATTGCCAGATCTGGCGGCCGTACAGGATGATCGTACCTATCGATTTCTTGGGAGTTTTGTTTTGACGACTGAGTGTATTGCTACACTTTTTTCAGGATTCACTTCGATTCTCCATAAGCGGAACCAATCGCCTAAGCGGTTGGCGGTTATTTAGAGCATCTCGATGAGAATTCTTTTATTATGATGAGGGATGTGAAGTGCCGTGTCATCGGCAAAAAGAGCAGTATTCAGTACTGGGTCCTTCGGGATATCACTCGTGCAGAGTGTGAAGAGAAGTGGGGAGAGGACGGAGCCCTGTGGGACTCCAGCCTTGACGGGACGTTTTGTAGAGCGAGTACCTTCTATTCGATAGCGAAAGTGGCAATTGGCAAGAAAGGCTCTAATGATGTGGGTGAGCCTATCAGGCACATTGAGTTTGTACAGTATGTAAAGCAAGTCGACATTGAAGAAAGGGGCACCAGTCGAAGTGATTCTACGACCTAGCGGGATCTATCGGTTCCCTAGAGGGAGCAAATTGGCTCTCTAAACTGTCCGCGAGGCATTGGGCCATTTCAGAGTTGTCAAGAGTCGTCGTTTTTTCCTAACGAGAACTGTTAAAGGAGAAGGTTATATTGCTTTCAGAGCTCAGGTTAACTGACAGAAGGCAATTTGTGATGGCACGATATACGTCAACAGATTTAATGCGCTGTTTAACCGCTTTTGGAGTTTGCGCAGTCGGAATTTGTTATCTATTGTAGGATAGTTATCGTATTGTCTTAAGGCTGCGTTCTTCGCTCTAATCAGCTGTTGAATATCACCCGAAAGCTTCATGTGTCAGTTGCTTGATACACAAACCTTAAGAAGGCATTCTTCAACTATAAAGGTGAGGTGGGCCGATAGTGCGCTAATCGCCTCATTGGCCTTCTTTGGCGAGACTATCTTGTCAGGGATTTTGTTTTAGAGCTGGGAGGTGGTAGACTCGAGTTTGACCTCGAACTTACGCTAGTCCACGATGGTTTTCTTTTCTGCATTTGGAGTCGAGTTCTAATATTTTTTCAATCGACAAACGGATATCTTTGAGTATCGCTACGTCAAGGACGTCCGGTTAGTGAGTGATTACGAATGGATAGCGTGTTGGAATCTCAGGCGCGATAAGATCGAAGTTTAGTCACTTCGTGAGATCGAACGCGAGTTCCAGGAGGAATGCTTACTGTTGAGGTCTGCAGCTATTATAACACTGGAACCTAGATTAAGTAATTCTACAAAGTCAGATTCAACTATGCGTTTGAGTGGAGGTAGATAATCTAATACGATGGTAAGTGGCGTGTGGCCAGAAAAAGTTACCTTACATATACAAACTTCTATGTTAGTTAACGGGGAGCGTCGATTGGTACGCAGTGTATGTGTCAACCTATCATTTCTAAGGTGTTATTTGCGATCTTTTAGTCGCGATGGCTAGGCTTCAATAAGATATCTTGCGCTAGCATGACTTCTACATCGTGTTTCCGCAGGAAGAGCGCGATCTCGTCTTTTTGGTCTCTAAGGCTGTTCGCCTTAAAGAACGCGACAGTTAGAGAGCGTGGTTTAGTTCTAATTAAAGATTGTACTGCCATTTTGAATTTTAATTTAGATAGTTAGGCGCACTGGAAAGACCAGATTGCGTCAATTAGCCTTAGAGCTTCGCGAAGTTTGCGAGCCAAAGAGGATAATCAACACCCGCGATAGTTTGCTGGGTATTCTTCTTCGCGGCAATTGACACAGCTCGGAGGTTCAACCGTCTCGGGCGTGCGGGAGGAGTCAGTGGTGCCGTGGTCACTTACGCACTGGACGCGGTAGCGGCTCGGACTGGCCTTGCAGTTTCTGACCGAGTAGCAGTACAGTTGTATAGGGGCATCGTTGGCCAGTGCCACCG
Source organism: Parnassius mnemosyne (assembly GCA_963668995.1). Taxonomy (NCBI): domain Eukaryota; kingdom Metazoa; phylum Arthropoda; class Insecta; order Lepidoptera; family Papilionidae; genus Parnassius; species Parnassius mnemosyne. The sequence continues at coordinate 11,306,831 of CAVLGL010000035.1, read as the reverse complement.
ATGCCCCTATTTCCGGGGCTTCAACTGCAGTCTCCGTTCGGTTGCAGATGCTTTAAACGTTGAAAATTTCCTTGCCTTCCGGAGACAGGTCCATAATGACAAGGCACTTTCTTGTTGGCTTGGTGGTGCATTTTATGCGCCTCCAAGATCGGGAGATTTTGCGCCTTGACGTCATCTAAGATGTGGATGGTCTCTAGCTCCTTGGGGATTCCACGAACGACCACACGTAAGTTATGTTCCTCAGGGAGGGCGTACATATAAAAACTAACCTGTTAGGCACTTAGGTGATTTGTTACACTCTGGAAATCCTCAGTCTTGTCTACAAATATGCGGATGCCCTGACCGGTGTTTTGCACCTTTGGTCAGTATATTTTCTTTGAGTTCAACCAATTGGAAAGGTTATATCTTGAACGATGATGGGTGGCGGCGGCTTTTCCCTACGTTTAGCAGGGGACCCTTTTGCTGTGGGTTTAGCCGCAGCCTTGAGGAGTTGAGCGCGTATCGCGGGCGCTGGCTTTTTAGCCGGAGTGCCGGTGAGGTACGAGGGTACTGAGGTAGGTTAGGCTGCCTTTTTAGGGGCTGCGTGTTTGCGCTTTTTGCCCAGGATGAGGGTGAAGCCTTCGCCTTCGGGTTAAAGCTGGACACGCGTGTCGGTCTCCATGTCGGAGCCTGATTCGACATCCGAGAAGATTGCAGAGGGGCCGCAGGTGCTCATCGTAGAAGGCGCGGAGAACGCGGCGTCGTATACTGTGTCTATGAAGGCGGTGGTAGTGGTTCCGGTGCTCGGCGACATAAACAGTCTGGGTCCAGACATGCTGGGTAGAGGGGCTGGCTAGAGACGCGGGCTCAGGCGCGGGTTCGAGCACGGAACGTGCATTACGCTGTGCAAGAAACACTGCCCATATTATATCAGGGCGGACACGACTAAAAAAGTCTGCGAGTTCGTTGGCCGTAATCGACGCCATTTTGTTGCCTATGCTAACACAAGCACAGATGTGTACCAATATCCTCCACTGAAAGGTGGGTGACTAAAAACGAACACCTATACAATTAGCATGTTGGTACGCTAGGGTGTGTACCTAGCTGTTGCCTAATGCAACAAGCAACATATAAAATTAAAACGATGGCCGCCTCTGAGGCGGCGGTTGAGTTTCACTCTACTTAGCGTTACCGATACCAGGTAGCCAGGAAAAATAGTTACGCACACAACACAATTTGCACCACAACAAGCGTTCAATACACTTCACTGTGAGACTTCTGTCTCCCAGAACAGCGTGCTTTGCACACCACAATGAGAGCACCAAGGCTGTAGCCAAACACAGAACACCAAACAGTATAGTGTATTCCGGTGGACAGAAGGTTTAAGTAATTCATGCGCAGGAGCAATAAGAGTAGAGTGACAGGAGTGACCTCGACAGACACGTCCGGTGTCCACAAAGACCAACCATTACTCATTCAATGTGTGATTCAATGAATGAATAATAAAATAATAAAAGTGTGAGACCCGAAGCGAATATTGTTAGCGACGGCACGCTATTAACTGAGCGCTCTGTCATACACGAACACTATCGCAATGTGCATGGACACGTTCAACTAAAGGTAACAGTACACGTTGGCCGAACGCGCTCGCCGAGTGCGTTCGGCCAACGTGTACTGGGCCGTTTTGTGTGTATTTGGCGTTTGCAGCCAACACTCGCCGACAAGCCGTATAGTGTCAGTTTTCCGTGCACAAATCAAAGAAAATTGGCGCAAGCCGCAAATAGCGATCACACGTTGGCCGAGTGTTCAGCTCATAGTTACGCTTTACGGCTTAGTAAAATTATTTCACGAACATGGCGACATGGCCTAATGAGGAAATATTTAGGTTCATTGATTCTTATCACAATGAATCAGTTATATGGAACCCCAAACGTGAGCAACATAAAAATAAGGCCGCGATCACTAACGCCCTTCATCATCTAGCTACCAACGCAGAATGAAGCACGCCAACGTGTGAACGGTACCACAAAAATCTGCCGAGCGGGCTCGCCAAGCGCGCTCGACCAACGTTTACTGGAGCCTTTAGATTAAAGCCCGTTTGATTTCGTGAATTGCAAGACTATACATTTTTAATCCTTTCATCATCATCACCAATACAGCCTTTAACAAGTCCACTGCTGAACATAATCCTCCGCCAAGAAATGTCGCAAAACATGTTCTTGAGCCAACTATGTCCATCAAATCTTAGCATCTGTCACCAATTCACACTCCATTTATAGGGGATCGTATACGCCTAATCCAAATGAGTTACAAAAATTTAACTTTCGTTCAGAGATAAAGGAAATGAAATACCGAGAAAATCTCTGTATCTCAAACATGTATGTAATAAAATACTGACAAATTTGGTTTATCATATTATGCTAGATAAAAGCACACACACACACACACACACACACACACACACACACACACACACACGCACGCACGCACGCACACACACACACACATATCAAGGTCACGCGGATTATCATTTGTTTTCATTTATCTCATGTATGGTAAACAAAATTGTAGGACCTAAGGTGCTTCACACATTTTTAATGTACATTATACCCCATTTTTTTAATTCAGTGATTTCAAATATTAACAAACGATATTTTGGAAGCAAATTAAACCAGTATCATTACAAAAGCGTAGCTGACTCTTGTAAACTAAAAAACATTAGATTGTGAAGAGAATGAAAATAATAAAAATATAGTGAAACGTATTTTTTCAAGCTTCTGGACTGGAAAGGATACAGTATCACCATCAATGGCGACTAAATCACTCACTTTCGATTTGCCGAAGTCCTTATGGCAGAATCGCTGGAGGACCTAAGCACTATGCTCAATGACCTCAATAGTGTTTCCCAACGGATAGGTCTTAAGATGAACGTGGACAAACCAAAGATCATGTTTAATGTCCATGTCACACCTATACCAGTAGTTGTTGGGAGCACTGAGCTCGAAGATGTTGACGAGAATGTTTACCTGGGACAAATAGGTAAGTCAAACTTCGACCGAGAGGTCAATCGACGGATTCAACTCGGCTGGGCAGCGTTCGAGAAACTACGACACATCTTCTCGTCAGACATTCCTCAAAACGTTAAAACGAAATTGTACAATCAGTGCGTGTTGCCAGTGATGACTTACGGATCTGAGACGTGGTCCTTCATTGCTGGTTGTATGAGGAAGCTCAAGGTCGCTCAGCGAGCTATGGAGAGGGCTATGCTCGGAGTTTCTCTGCGTGATAAACTTAGAAATGAGGATATCCGCAGTAGAACAAGAGTGACCGACATAGCCCAACGCATTAGTAAGCTGAAGTGGCAGTGGGCCGGCCTTTCAAGCATATCTGTCGGTTTTTCAAGCATATAGCTTGAAAAACCGACAACCAATGGGGGAAAAAAGGTTCTTGAGTGGCAGCCTCGTACCGGTAGGCGAAGTGTAGGGCGACCCCCCACGAGATGGAGTGACGACCTGGTAAGACATGCAGGAAGTCGTTGGATGCAGGTGGCTCAGGACCGTGTTTGTGGCATTCTTTGGGGGAGACCTCTGTTCAGCAGTTGACTTATGAACGGCTGTAATGATAATGTAATGATGATGATGAATTTTTGATGTTTCTGACAAAAATAGCATTGCAATGCATGCCAAGCACAGCTAATTACATCACAATATATCTCACCTAGTCTTGAACACATATAAGAAGAAATTATATAAAGCGACACATGTTTTCATTTAGAGCGACAAAAGAGAAAGGTTTCTTTTGAAATTAACACTGTATTGTCGGAATAAAAATATACAAACGAAAAAAGATAACAAACTTTGAGGATCTACACTTCAAAGAATATTCTTATCTCCTTTTATATTGTTAAAAGATGTTACCAAATAGACACATAATAGATAATGTTTCACGTTTCGTATCTTTGAACGTCCTATAAAGATATTTATTGACCAAATTTTCGATGTAATATTATAAGCGCCAAATAAAGAGTAAGTACCTTTAACCGACGAACGTGTATGCCTAGATATATGGATGTGAATGAAACCTCTCGCTTCTTGTAATAAATGTGTATCGGAATCGTGCCAAATGGTATTCCGTTGTGTCTGGGTATCCCTCCGGGTGGTAGGCGTGAAAAATATATAATTAAAATGAAACATATAAAGAACCGTTGTAAAGAACAAAGGTCAAACACTTGCCTGAATTTTATATTTCGGTGGCATTACTAGTATTGATCATCGCAATGTTACATGCTCTGTATTCTGAAATAAATACATTGCATACACTTCAAGTCTAGCAAAATTCTTTATTTACTGTTGGCAATAGTTTTTCTATAGTCTTGCCATTTCCAACATCTCTCGTAAGTTCTGCTTATGATTTTCAACTGCGTATTTTTTTTCATAGGAGAGGGGGCAAAAGAGCATGCGCCTTATCTGATGTTACGTAACTGCCGCCGCCCATGAACAACTGCAACACCAGATGAATTGCAAGTGCATGCTGGTCTTTTAAAAAGTAGTAGGCTTTTTTTAAGCATTCTAAGTTTTATTGGTCCATAAAAATTGCTATTGGTACTCAATTTCACAAAGAATTCTTGTGAGGAACAAAACGTCTGGCAAGCGCACAGTTTTAGAAAGCCTAGCATCTAGATGGTATGGATGGTATCGGGAATTTTGTAACGAAGTGCGATTGTGGAATAGGTGGATGGAATTAATCCGAACAATTCCTCTGTGCACTCCCGGTGGTTACTGCGATAGAATATGCAAAGGTACGCAACATTCTTTCTTGACGTGAGTGAATTGAGCTGATCAAAAAGAACTCGGAACAAGTATGGAAGGAGCCAGGGTGCCCCAGCACAGAGATGAGAACAGTGTTCCAGGTGAGGCTGAATCTGCGCCTTATAAAGTTGCAAGCAATGTGCCGGCAAGAAATACTGTCCCACTCTGCTGAGTACATCGAGCTTTTTAGAGGCTAATTTTGAACGTTACTCGATATGTCACCCCCGATGACTCATACGCTGGCTGAGGAACTTTGCACTTTGACGGCTCCGTGGTGCAGTGGCTTAGCAATGAGTTGTTGTACTAAGGGCCGCGGGTTCAAATCCCGCACGAAACAATTATTTGTATGGCCTACAAATAATTTTTCCGGGTCTGGATGTTTGTCCTCGTGAAATTTGTGTTTGTAAACTGTCTCCACGATACAGGAGAAAATCCTGTGTCGTGGGTTTTTACGATATAGTGACGATCGAAAGTTTTTTAAAAAAAATATAATTTATTTAATTTCAGAAAAGCTACAAAAGCTACAAACAATAAATTCAAATAAAATGTAAAAATTATAAAAGAAGTTAAGTGATGCGTGGATGATGTCAGACTCTAAGACTGTTCCATTCTCTCCAAGGCGATACTTTCTGCATCGCAAGCGTTTCTCATTAGCTCATTGTTCTTTCTAACTGCTATGTCAGCCCGATTCAGGGTAACGACACGTTAACTCTTCCCTCCTTAAGTTGGAAGCTCGTTCTATAGCTTCCAGGAGCACCCTCGCGACTTGATTTACTTGAACACTTATTCCAATAATTGTATATCTTCCAGAATGCAACAGATGCTGCTAGTATGTAGAGGAGCACTGTAGACCAGATGGGAATTGCCATCATATGAGACCAGTTTCAGGTTTCTATTTCTTGAATGTCTTCAACCATGTTCATAAGTTCATAGACACTATCTAGTGAGATATCTTCGAGATTTATCTTGAACTGGACTTCTTCCTGATATATTAGGTTCTCGTTGGGTAGAGGGATGACTTCGTTTATAAAGATGCTGTCAGTGTGTGTTCTTATCTACTTAACTATAAAAAAAAAAACACTTTATAATTGTTTGTTAATTAAATTTCACCGCGTGGTGGTGGTGTAAGAACCACTACGCCATATCGTTCTGTGAGTGTTGTTAGAGCCAGCAAAGAAAACTGAAACAGGAGATGGGCAGCAACATCACACCATACATATACATACATAATACATAAACACTCACGCCTGTCACCCAGAGGGGTAGGCAGAGATTATGGACTTCCATTTGGCACGATCCTGACACACCTCTCTCGCTTCCTCCACATCCATATACCTACGCATACACGCTCGTCGGTTAAAGGTACTCTTGATTTGGCCCATTTTTAATATATCGCCAATTTTGTCGATGTCGATGTTTATCGACATCACACCAATGCTCATTAAACACATTTTAATGCATCGGAGTATTTATAATATGTAAATTATATAATAATTAAAATATGTTGATGAAAGAAAGAAAAGACAAAAGAAAGAAAAATTATTGATGAAGTAATAATACTTAAGCCCACTATTTCGTTAATTATTACTGTTAAATAAAGAAAATCATAATACTTGGTTGCTATGGTTTCAATACGAAACCTTTCTTTAAGCTTATTTTCAATGTTCGAGTGAACCAGTAGGGGAGACTGGTTCACTCGAACTTTTAGGTGGTGGTAGGGTTTAGGTTAAATGTAATTATTTTTATGAAATTAATCTAGCCATTTATACATTTTGTTTATGTTCTTTACATTAGTATATTGATTTAATTTATTATTGTGTATTTTATATGAATCACAGCGACTTTAATGAAAATTCGTCAGTTGTTACTTTCGACCACGTAGGCAGGCCGAAAGTAACACGTTGTGGGTCGAAAGTAACAGGAGTAAGGGGTTTGTAATGAATATAACGTGATATATTAAATCAGCTAATTATTTATTACAAGACTTTGTATTAATAACTCAGATAAACATTTGCATTTTAAATACTCAAAAATTATATATTTTAAGAAAACAAAAGAATTTAGTAATGAGATCAATTATTACATGAAATTATTTTTTTTATAATCAGACTATTCAGTATTAGTATTTTACTAAGACTCACAACTATGGCACATAATTTGCATCATCGATAACGCATTCAGCATGTGACTAAATTTTACATTTTGTACATTGCATCCTTAGCTTATTTGGTCAACTTTTGCTAAAAGTTTCTAAACAAACGAGACAAAAGCAATCTTCGTCGTCAGTTTTATTTTTCTTGCCTTTAGCTGCCTTCTTTGTCTTTTTTCCTTTTCCTTTCCCTTTCGTAGATATCAACTTCCTCTTGTCAATCCCAGTATCGGGCTTTAAAACCGTCGTTTTTTGTTGGTTCGGTTCTTCAAATGCGTTTTTTCGGGCGTATTCGTCAATAATGCTACCTTACATTTTTACATCCTTTATTTGCTTCAGTCCTCGGACCCGCTTGTGGTAAAAGTCCTAGATCTTTTGGTGTGGAATCAAACGGCTTAGAAGAATTTGCTTGCTGTAACCAGCTAAGTGCTGGCACTGGCGAATTGGATTTATTCGACAAATCATTGCAAAATATACACTGGGTATTCTGGTCACTCGTTGTTGGAAGATTATTAACTGTAGTCTCCAGATCAACTTGGATGGAGGACGTTGCATTAAAACTGGTCAACAGATCATTTGGTGGAATTTCACTGTTAACTTGTAAAGGCCGGTCAGTGACAGATGATTGTGCATAGTCAACAGCAGTGAATACATTCCTATTAAATGGACTTATACCGGTGTAGGTACAGGTAAATTGCATTTCGATTAGTGACAGAAAGAGGAAACGCTTCTCTAACAATCCCAGGAATGCAATGGATAGTCATTGTCCGACCAGAATGATTCCGCATCCTTTTTTTTTTACAAAACTCTAGAGATTGGATAGATATATGCGATGCGTGGTTGTCGAGCAGTAACAAGCATTTTTGATCAACTGTTGGCTTGACTTGGTTTTTGAAGTGCTCTTGAAACAGTAAAAGATTTGCCTCCTGTATCCATTTACTAGCTTTGCCAGCTCCGTCACAACCAACAAGACCAGGGACCTAATTTTGTACCAGTTTTAGAAAGCTCTTCAGTCGCTTTTCGGTATACTTCCGTGTCAGTAGTTCCTCGTGTGGTAGTTCTTATGTCGTAGCATTCTGTTCAAATAAATATACACATAACAATAGTAACTAAATAAATCAACATGGGGACAAAAGTAACCTGTTACTTGTGTACCCATAGGGCTATGTTACTTTTGTACCCGATCACATTTTTGTTAATATATGAAAGATAACTTTAAAACGGAATATGCTAGACAAAAATTAATTAAAAGAATGTGTAGTCAACCTAATCAATAATTAATATGCAAATATTCAGATTGGTATCATCCTTTTAAGACTACGAAAACATTAAATAAGAAAACGTCATAAAACGTTTGATTTGTGAAATCACATAGTGTCCTCTCACACAACCTAACAGCGCGTGACACGCGCGGCGACTGAATGCAAGTGAGGGGGTCACTACCGGCTATCACCTTACAGAAGCAAAGCGGTGTTTGGCTATTAGATAAACCTATAGAGCATTTGTTACTTTCGACCCGCCGTTACTTTTGTACCCGGTCTCCCCTAGCTCTGAGGAGCTTAATTTGAATTTTGAAATAATCTCGATAAGCCTAATTCCTAAAGCAGACTTTTAACTTAGATATATATAGTATTTTAATTTTGTATAGAGTAATTTAAATATATATATTTTTGTGTAGTGGTGGGCGATTCCACAAGGTAGTGGTGCGAGGAAAAATCTTCTTGTAAATCGCACAGTGGTGGACCACCGATCATCCAGATGGTATGGATGGTATCGCGAAAACTGTATCTATACCTATTTTAATATATCTAAGAAGAAAATTAAAATGAGGCAGACATAATAACAAATAAATTATTTAATTCTGTATTTATTATAAACATATAGACAGATTCAAATCAGCTGGGCAAGCGTTGGGGAGATTACGACGCATTTTCTCGTCAACTATACATCCGTACCTCAAAACTTGAAAACAGCATTGTACAACCAACCAGTGCGTGCTGCCAGTGATGACTTATAGATCTAAGACTTGGTCCTTTACTGCTGGCCGTATGAGGAAATCAATGTCGCTCAGCAAGCTATAGAGAGGTTTATGCCCAGGATTTCTCTGTGTGATAAACTTAGTAATGAGGGTATTCGCAGTAGAACCAGAGTAACCGACATAGCCCAACGGATCAGAAATCCGAAGTGGCAATGGGCCAGCCATATAGCTCCAAGAACTGACAACCTAGGAGGTGAAAAAGGTTGAGTAGCAGCCTCGTACCAGTAGACAAAGGTGAAAACGACCTATTTAATACATGCAGGAAGTCTATGGAGGTGGCTCAGGACCGTGCTTTGTGGTATTCTTTGAGGGAGGCCCATGTTCAGCAGTGGACTTGTGAAAGGCTGTAATGGTGATGATAATTATTATTAAAGACAGTGCCTCAAGTTTTTGTAATGTCCATAACTATTTAAAAAAAAATTGAGATTTGGGTAGCGGGCGTTACGCAGATGTGTTTTGCCTACGTTATTCCGCCTTTGAAGCTTATTAGCGCTGATCCAGGTTTTTGTTATTTTGACGTCTCTTCTAGGCCACATGGTTTTATTGGGCTTAATGTTAGGTTACTTTTACATTCAAGGGAATTCTTGACGTTGTATTATGACAATACCCATCGCAAGTACAGCAGCAATAGCGGTGGTCTGTACATGAAAACTTTCATAATATATTTGACATGCAGAGCACGGCGCTAAGCATACATTGAATACCTGCATGTGTGTTAGTTGCATAATTTGTCTTTTATACTAGTTATACATCTTGTATTTTACGTTAAAATACCCGCATTTTTATTTTAAATGATTCTTACGATGCATTGATGAGTCAGCAACGAGTATAGAATGGAAAGCTATCATTTATTCTTCTTGTTTTTCTTCGTTACTTTTTACAAGTTCACCGCTGGCTATGAGCTTCTCCTTTTATATGAAGAACGTATCTTTAGCGTCATGCTTGGCAGATGGATTGATGTATGCAGTAGACCCCTCGCATATTTAATGCCGCTTCCCGTCGTTGATTTGTGTAGGCACCTTTTATGACAGTAACGGGCCGAAATGGGATGATGGATTTTCTTATGAGGCGAGTACACGGCAAATTTCTGTATAACTCGCAAATTCAACAGTTGTTAAGATAATGCATGCATATTAATAAATTAAGATACGTAGATCTGTAGATAGAATGTCGGTATAAGTACCTTTATATTTTTAAAAGTGACGATCGAAATATTATGTTAATATAAATTATCATATCTTTCATCCGTCCTACCTAACAAAAATTACGTCCAATGCCTCATTTATATTCAAAGACGGCCTACCTGACCTCATGCTAGTAGTCCGCTCGGCCATTTTATTGATCTAATATCTTTGCCTTGTTTTTACGACTTTATATTTAGTACAGTGTAATATAGTGTGATTTAGTGTAATATATGTACACGAGGTAATGGAAACTGAAATAGGAAATTTATAAACTTAATCTTTATAGCCGAGTGGATTAGTTCTTAAAGTACCTTATTCTTCGATTTGAACCAATTCGGATTTAAAATTTATGTAAAGCAAACAAATATACCCAATATTCTGGTCAGTAAAAACTATAACGAAAAACGAACTGACAATCCTTCTGATAGTATCTGACTTCTGCAATACATGAACACCTGGAACCAACTTCAAACAAAGAAGGCTACACATGCGTTGTCACTTCAGAGGACAAAGATGAAATGTTTCACACCCTGTAATTATACGGCTCTTTATACGCTGCATACCGGAACACAGCAGTGCAAGCACCTCTATTTGACGGCAGAAATAGGTAAGAGTGACTACCCGAACATACTTTCAGGTAGTAAAGGTGTCTTACTGCTGAGTAAATATATTTGCTACTACCTTTTACCCGCGGCTTCGCTCACGTGAGCATGGAATTTAGGAACATCATTAAATGCTGTTCCGTGCCAAATTTAACAATATTCGATCACTTTAAGAATTACCTTGGTGTCTGAGTCTCTATGTCTGTCAAAGTTTTTTTTTATGAATTCTATAATGATTACACTACTACACATGGAATAAAACTAATGTTACGGATTTTATCACGTTGAATTTAAACTTTTTTTACGTGGCCTTTTTTACGCATCATTGGACGAAAATTCCGTAAAAACCCGCGTAAAAGAATATATCATTGATGTAAAGCACCGACGTTCCAGGAAGTGTAAAGTATGTCAACATGTTTAGTATTATCCTAACCAATATATATTATCGGATCTGATAGACAACAAATCCTTGTAATAGATAACCGATTCCTACAAATGATAATTCGTGAAGCTATTGAAATTAAAAAAAACAACCTATATTTAATAATTTAATTTAATAATCTCATTAAAATTATTTGTAATATGTATGCATGTAGTGAAATTTTTAGTAGATGGTCAAATTTATTAAAATGTAATTAATAAAATGTAATAATATCATTGATTAACCAATAATTATAATTAAAATTTAAGGTATAGTTTAAAAAAAATAATTTTAATTTTGTAATGGATCTGTGTTGTCTGTATCAAATAAATTATTATTATTATTATAGGGAAGATGGCTGTGCGCTACCATTTGTTAAGGACCCCATAATTAATAAAATTAAATTCTTATCCAAGCATTTATTCAATTCTATTTTATTCATATTCTATTCTATTCTAACTATCACATAAGGTCGTTAAACACCTCAGTCCTCCCGTGAACAGGGGTGCTGTAAAGTGTCCGAAACATCGGGAATTAAAAAAGTTAAAATTAAACACGATAAAATTACTAAAATTAGTTTTACTCATTATTAATTTCATTCACAGTGAACATATTCACGGGAATCACTACACTCATGAACGGGAGTAGAAAAATTGCATTGTTGTGGCGGTGAAATAGAATCCGCCACCACATATCGTCCCGTCGTAAGAGGCGACATAGATGACATAGAGATGGGCAGCAACATGACATCGATGATGTGCTCATTAAACTTTTTTAATGTATTGGAAAATTTATAATATATATTGTATGATAATTAAAATTTGTTAATTTGTATGCTACATTATTTGAAATTATACGTTGTGAATTTAGTAGAATATTTACTTCTAAAACTTTCTCTTTTAACAGTCGCAAATCATTTAATGAATGGGCGACAGTTGGAATTTATAAAAGTAGGCGAAGGTTATACGAGCTTTATGATGAAAGATCATATAATAGTAGTGATATATTTAGAGATTATGTAAAAACATATTCTAAAATATTTAAAAAGTGTGCTCCACTGCTAAGGCTTTACATTTAAGCAACAAAATTAAAACTGCATCCGACAAAATTAAAATGACCTGGAGAATAATAAATAGTGAAACGGGCAAGGTCAAACCGCGCAACTCGGATTTTCAATTGAATATTAACAATAATTTAACGCGATCTGATCAAGAAGTTGCTGTGGCTTTTGAGAAACATTTTACTGATGTTCCTTTTTTGACAACAAAATCATTAAATTCTTCTCCTACTGTCGCCGAATAATTGCTCAAACAAAATGTAAAGGCTTGTTCAAATACTTTTAAATTCCATAGGGTACTGCCAAAAGATATCGTTAAATATTTTAAAACTATTGATGTTAAGAAAACGGCAGACTTATGGGGGATTTCCGTTAAAGTTATTTTATCTATAATAGATACATTAGCACCTTATCTAGCCACTATATTTAATATAAGCGTCGAATCTGGTGTGTTTCCTGATTTAATGAAACATAGTAAAGTCATACCTATATTTAAATCTGGTAGTACATTAGACCCCGCCAATTTTAGACCAATTTCTGTACTACTAACATTAAGTAAAATATTTGAAAAAATTATTTTAGATCAGATGTTAAGTTTCTTTAATATTAATAAATTGCTACATGAAAATCAATTCGGTTTACAAGGGGTCGCTTGACAACTGACGCTTGAGTTGAGCTTATTAAACATGTTTTTTGTGCATGGGAAAATTCAGAGGATGCTTTGGGTATATTTTGTGACCTTTGCAAGGCTTTTGACTGTGTTCACCATGAGACATTAATCAGGAAGCTACAGTACTATGGTATCAAGAACACAGCGCTTAAACTTATTATTTCATATTTAAGTAATAGAAAGCAGAAGGTTATTATCAATGGTAAAAGTTCTTCCGGGTCACATGTACTAATGGGTGTCTCTCAGGGCTCAATTCTCGGCCCATTACTGTTTCTGGTGTATATTAATGACTTACCTCACCTTGTAGGGGATAGTCATGATATAGTATTATTTGCTGATGATACTTCCTTGATTTTTAAACTTAAACGTCAATCATTTAAATGTGACGAAGTGAATAATGCTATATCAAAATTAGTGCATTGGTTTAACGTTAATAATCTGCATTTGAACGGAAATAAAACTAATTGTGTTAAATTTACAACAACGAATGTTCAAAATCTGAATACCAATGTGTTTTTAAATGGGGAGGAATTGAGCCCTGTTGTATCCACTGTTTTTCTTGGCATCACTCTTGACGCAAAGCTCCAGTGGGGCCCCCATATATCCAAATTAGCAAGCAGACTAAGTTCTGCAGCCTATGCTGTAAAAAAGATTAGATGTCTCACTAGTGTCGAGATAGCTAGATTAGTTTATTTTAGTTATTTTCATAGCATAATGTCTTATGGGATTTTGGTATGGGGAAATGCGGCTGATTCAGAAACTATCTTTGTTTTACGGAAGAGGGCCATTAGAGCTATTTACAATCTAAAACCGAGAGAGACTCTTAGAGATAAATTTAAAGAAATTAATATATTAACTTTGGCCTCTCAGTATATTTACGAAAATTTAATGTATGTTCACAAAAACAAAGATAGTTTTAGTAAAAGAAGTGATATACATTCTGTAAACACTAGGAACAAACACAAGCTAGTGATACCAGTTTCTCGACTCCACAGAGTCAGTAATTCATTCTTGGAGCAATGTATACGCTATTACAACAAGGTCCCGGAAAGTGTACAGGTTCTCTCTATTACCAAGTTTAAATGTTTTATTAAGCTGAAACTGTATAAAAAGGGTTATTATAGTATAAATTAATACATGGTTGATAATAACCCCTGGGAATGAGGTGATCGCTTCCAAGCAGTTTCTAAAATAAATTTTGTAAATAGTTCGTAATCATTTATATTGTAAAATTTATTTAAAAAAAAAGTCCCGCTGGGTTTCATGCTGGTTCTTCCCAGGACAGAGGGTTTTTTTCGAACCAGTGGTAAAGTAAAAAATGACTTTCAATAAGAATTACACATGTAATGTATATTGAATAAAAAATATTCTATTCTATTCTATTCTATTCTAATGAAAGTAAGAAGAGGCAAAAGAAAGAATATTATTGAAGAGGTAAAACTACCTTTAAGCCCACTATTTCGTCCATTATTACTATTAAATCTAAAAAAGTTAATACATGGTTGATATGGTTTCAATACGGAACATTTCTTTAAGCTTGATTTCAATCTTCGAGTGAACAAGTAGCCCTGAGGAGCTTAATTTGAATTTTAAAATAATCCCGATAAGCCTAATTCCTAAAGCAGACTTTTAATCTAAATAATATCGTATGATAAAAAGTAATCTAAATATAACTATATCTATTAAAATATATCTAAAGAGAAACTTAAAATGAGGCACACATCATCATTATCATTACAGCCCTTCACAAGTCCACTGCTGAACATAGGCCTCCCCCAAAGAATGCCACAAAGCACGGTCCTGAGCCACCTGCATCCATCGACTTCCTGCATATCTTACCAGGCACACATGTGTACAAATAAATTATTTTGTTATATATTTATTACATACAATTGACAAATAACACGGCTGGGCAGCTCTCAGGAGATTACGACATATTTTCTCGTCAAGTATACTTCAAAACTTGAAAACAAGAAGAACCAGTGCGTTTTGCCAGTGATGACTTATGGATCTCAGACATGGTCCTTCGCTGCTGGTTGTGTGAGGAAGCTCAAGGTCGCTTAGCGAGCTATGGAGTGGGCATTGTTGGAGGTTTCTTTGCGTGATAAACTTAGAAATAATGATATCTTCAGTAGAACTAAAGTAACTGACATAGCTCAACAGATCAGTAAGCTGAAGTGGCAATGGGCCGGCCATATATCTCGAAGAACCGATAACCGATGGGGGAGAAAGGTTCTCGAATGGCATGTGTTTTCCCTACGTTTTTCGGTATTTGACGCTTCTTATCGCTGATTCTATACCACAAGGTTTTATTGGAATTAATGTTAGGTTAATTTTATGAAATTCATATTTAAAATATACACAATATTTCAGGTCAGTATTGTTAAAACTTTAATATGGTAATTTTTTCCATAAATATGAAATGACTAATGAACTGACCATTCGCCTGATGGTAAGTGGCTATTGCAACCCATGGGCACCTGTAACTAACTTCAAACAAAGACGGCTCCAGATGCGTTGTCTCTTCTGAAGACAAATATGAAATGATTCACACATTACACAGCAGTGCAAGTACGTCTATTTGACGGCGGAAATAGGTAAGAGAGTGGTAGCTATAGAATAGAATAGAATGATTTTTATTCAATATGGATTACTACACAATACTTATTGAAAGTCATTATTTTATTTACCACTGGTTCGGAAAATACCTCTGTCCTGGGATGACCCAGCAAGAAACCCAGCGGGACTTTTTTTTTTAAACATAATTTCACTTAATTATAATTTTGTTTATACAATTTTAAATTAATTTTGATAGAACCAGCATGGTGGCGATCACCTTATTCCCAGGGGTTATTTTCATTCATATATTCCTTGATATTATAATAACCCTTTTTGTACAGTTTTTCCTTAATAAAACTTTTAAACTTGTTTATTGACAAACTTTGAACATGTTCTGGGATTCTGTTGTAAAATCGTATACATTGCCCCATAAATGAATTACTAATTCTGTGGAGTCTAGTAAGTGGCATTACAAGCTTATGTTTGTTCCTAGTGTTTAAGGTATGAACATCCTTATTCTTATTAAAGCTATTTATGTTTTTATGTACATACATTACATTTTCATAAATATATTGCGATGCCAAAGTTAATATGTTTATTTCTTTAAATTTTTCTCTAAGGGACTCTTTACAATTTAGATTATAAATCGCCCGTAAGGCTCTCTTTTGCAAAACAAATATAGCTTCAATATCAGTCGCATTACCCCATAGCAAAATTCCATAAGACATCTGTGAGACTTCTAATCTTTCTTACAGCATATGCTGCAGAACTAAGTCTGCTTGCTAATTTAGATATATGGGGGCCCCATTGAAGTTTCGCGTCAATAGTAATACCGAGAAAAACAGTGGTATCCACAAGATTCAACTCCTCCCCATTTAAGAGCACATTGGTTTTCGAATGTTTTACATTAGGTATTGTAAATTTAATACATTTTGTCTTATTGCCATTTAAGAGCATATTGTTGGCGTTAAACCAATGTACTAGTTTCGATAGAGCATTATGTACATCGTCATATTTAATTCACTGCCGTTTCAGTTTGAAAATTAAAGAGCTATCGCCAGCAAATAATACTATATCGTGATTGTCCCCTACAAGATAAGGTAAGTCATTAATATAGATTAAGAAGAGGAATGGGTCAAGAATCGAGCCCTGAGTAACGCCCATTGATACTAACGATCCAGAGGAACATTTACCATTGATGACAACCTTTTAAGTTCTGTTACTTAAATATGAAGTAATAAGTTTAGCCGTGTAGTGGCGGTCAAGAATATCCACTACCCCATATCCTCCCGTGGGTGTCGTAAAAGGCGACAAAGAGAAACAGGCAGGAGATGGGCAGCAGCATCTTCTTGATAACAACAAACTAACAATAAACAAAAACTGCGGTTGCCAACCCGCTCGCCAAGCGTGGCAACTATGGCAAATACCCCCCTATGAATGACAGTAACAAAGAAACGGCCCCCAGTCCCCGGCGGCCCCGCTATTCCTGGCTACGGTGGCGACCATGGTAACGGCGGGGCAGGGGGTGCTAAGAATATCCGGTGGAGGTTCGGTTGCCACCTTAGACGACTCGACCTGGCAACATACAACGCACGCACCCTGAGGACTGACGAGAAGAATGTGGAGCTGGAAGAAGAGATTAACAAGTTGCGCTGGCATATTATAGGATTATCCGAAGTCCGAAGAGAGGGGGAGGACACGGTAATCCTCGAATCCAGCAACTTGCTCTATCACCGGGAGGGCGACCATCTGTCCCAAGGAGGTGTCGGATTTATAGTCCACAAGTCTCTCGTTAACAACGTTGTAAAAATCGGGAGTGTGTCGACGAGGGTTGCGTACCTTATACTCAGAATCACCAAACGGTATTCGCTGAAGGTCATACAGGCTTACGCACCAACCTCGGCACACCCCGATGAGGAAGTGGAGGAAATGTATGAGGATATCTCTAGAGCCATGCATTCCTCCAAAACCCAACATACGGTGTTAATGGGAGACTTCAATGCAAAACTAGGCACAAGAGAGAACGGTGAGCTGAAAGTAAGGAAATTTGGAATAGGGCAACGGAACTCAAGGGGCCAGCAGCTGGCCGACTTCATGGAGAAAGAGGGACTCTTTATGATGAACTCTTTCTTCCAGAAGCGGCCCCATAGGAAGTGGACCTGGTCGAGCCCCGACGGTTCGACAAAAAATAAGATTGACTTTATTATGACGACCAGACGACAACTGTTCAGTGATGTCTCCGTGATCGCGAGGTTGAAAACTGGTAGCGATCACCGAATGGTTAGAGGCACACTGAACCTAAACGTTAAGTTGGAGAGGTCTCGTCTAATGAAGTCAACGCTTCGTCCCCCTCGTGCTTTGTTCCAAAGTCCCGAAACCTTTCAGCTCGAGTTACAAAACCGTTTTCAGTGCCTAGAAGACTGCAATGAAGTTGACGATATGAATGACAAGCTCGTGGAAACTGTCCATGCGGTCGGAGCTAAGTTCTGCAAGACCCGCCGCAGAAGAACACAAAAACTCTCCGATCACACTCTTAATCTCATGGCTGTTAGACGGGAGATGAAGCTACATTCTTCAACAGACTTGACAGCATACAGGCATCTGAACAGACAGATCTCCAAATGCATGCGGCGGGACTTACGCAACTTCAATACAGCTCGTATTGATGAAGCGATCGAGCGGAACCAAGGCTCCAAAGTCTTTGCCAGAGATCTGTCTGCCAGAAAGAGCCAACTGTCAAAGCTGAAGACACAATGTGGCAGCATCGTTTCTGGGACACCTGAGATTTTGAGTGAGATTGAGAGGTTCTATGGGCAGTTGTACACGTCATCGTTGGAGCCACACGCAAGTGTGAGTAACGATCCAAGAGCGAGTCTCATCCGACACTATTCCGAAGATATCCCGGACGTCAGTCTTAGCGAGATTAGAATGGCTCTCCAGCACCTTAAAAACGGTAAGGCCCCAGGCGAGGATGGAATTACAGCGGAGCTTCTGAAAGCGGGTGGAATACCGGTACTTGAAGTCTTTCAGAAGCTCTTTAATTCCGTCCTCCATGGTGGCATTACACCGGAGGCGTGGAGCAGAAGTGCGGTGGTCTTCAAGAAAGGTGACAATGCTCTCTTGAAGAACTACAGACCGATTTACCTTCTGAGCCGCGTCTACGTGCTGTTTTCGAGAGTCATAACGAATCGTCTCGCGCGCTGACTTGACGACTTCCAGCCTCCCGAACAAGCCGGTTTCCGAAAGGGCTTTAGCACCATAGACCACATACATACCCTTCGGCAAATTGTACAGAAGTCCGAAGAGTACAATTTGCCACTATGTCTGGCGTATGTGGACTATGAGAAAGCCTTTGATTCCGTCGAAATTTGGGCGGTGCTGCAGTCCCTTCAGCGGTGCCAAGTTGACTGTCGGTATATCGAAGTGTTGAAGTGCTTGTACAGTAGGGCTACGATGGCTATCCGAGTACAGAACCAGAGTACGAAACCTATCCAATTGCAGAGAGGTGTAAGACAGGGTGACGTCATATCGCCGAAACTCTTCACCGCTGCATTGGAAGACGTTTTCAAGCTTCTGGACTGGAAAGGATAAGGTATCAACATCAATGGCGAGTATATTATTCACCTTCGATTTGCCGACGATATAGTCCTTATGGCAGAATCGCTGGAGGACCTAAGCACTATGCTCAATGACCTCAATAGTGTTTCCCAACGGATAGGTCTTAAGATGAACATGGACAAAACAAAGATCATGTTTAATGTCCATGTCACACCTATGCCGGTAGTTGTTGGGAACACTAAGCTCGAAGTTGTTGACGAGTATGTTTACCTGAGACAAATAGTCCGACTAGGTAAGTCCAACTTCGACCGAGAGGTCAATCGACGGATTCAACTCGGCTGGGCAGCGTTCGGGAAGCTACGACACATCTTCTCGTCAGACATACTTCAAAACCTTAAAACGAAATTGTACAACCAGTGCGTGTTGCCAGTGATGACTTACGGAACTGAGACGTGGTCCTTCACTGCTGGCCGTATGAGAAAGCTCAAGGTCGCTCAGCGAGCTATGGAGAGGGCTATGCTCGGAGTTTCTCTGCGTGATAAACTTAGGAATGAGGATATCCGCAGTAGAACCAGAGTAATCGACATAGCCCAACGGATTAGTTAGCTGAAGTGGCAGTTGGCCGGCCATATAGCTCGAAAAACCGACAACCGATGGGGAAGAAAGGTTGTCGAGTGGCGGCCTCGTACCGGTAGGCGAAGTTATATATAAGAAGGCCTATGTTCAGCAATGGACTTGTGAAGGGCTGTAATAATGATGAAGTTTAAGCGCCAAATTTTTTACACCGTAATGTTGTAGTTTCCTGATTAATGTATGATGATGAACACAATCGAAAGCCTTGGAAAGGTCACAGAAAATACCTAAGGCATCTTGTGAATTCTCCCAGGCATTAAAAATATATTTCATAAGCTCAACACCGGCGTCAGACGTCGAGCGACCCCTTGTAAATCCAAATTGATTTTTATGAAGTAATTTATTTGTATTAAAAAAAATTTACAATTGATCCAAAATTATTTTTTCAAAAATTTTACTGAGAGTTGGTAGTACAGAAATAGGTCTATAATTAGCGGGGTCCAATGTACTACCAGATTTAAATAAAGGTATTACTTGACTATACTTCATTAAATCAGGAAACACACCAGAATCGATACAAGTATTAAAAATAATAGCAAGATGAGGTGCAATTAAATCTATTATGGACGCAATCACTGTAACGGAAATCCCCCACAAATCTGCGGTTTTCTTTACATCAATGGTTTTGAAGTATTTTACAATATTATGCGGTAATACTTTTTCAAATCTAAATTCTTTTAAACAGGTATTAACATTCTGTTTGAGTAATGATTCGGCGACAGTTGGAGAAGTATTCAATGACTCTGTTGACAAGATAGGAATATCAGTGAAATATTTCTCAAACACCGCTGCAACTTCTTCATTTGATTTAGTCAATTCATAATTAATTTTTAATTGATAGTTTGAGTTACGAGGTTTCTCTTTACCGGTTTCGCTGTTAATTATACTCCACGTCATTTTAATTTTATTCTTAGCTGTCTTAATTTTGTTACTAATATGTAATGATTTGGCTGTGGAGTAAACTCTTTTAAACATTTTAGAATAATTTTTTACATATTCTTGAAAAGCATCGGAAAGATTATACGATCTTTCATGGTAAAGGTCATATAACCTTCGTCTGCTTTTATGAATTCCTACTGTCGCCCACTCATTAAATGCCTTGCGACTGTTTCTAGAGAATGTTTTAGAAGTGAATGTTTTATTAAATTCATTGTTTATAAAGGTAAATAATTCTCTATATAAATAGTCTGCATTGTTTTTATAAGAAAGGGATGGAAGGATTTTTAACATATTACTTCTAAATCTCTCCAGGCGTTTTGCATTAATAGGAACAAACACAATTTTATCAATTACCTGTTTTTTGTGGATATAAGGTAACAAAACCAGTTGTCCACAGTGATCTGAACTAAGTTTTTGAATTATTGATTTGTTGATTGGTACAACACCTGTAAAAATATTATCAATACAAGTTGCACTACACCCTGCAATACATGTAGCGTCAAAGAATAAATTATTAAGATTATAGGATTTGAACAAAGAACAGAATTTAATACTGATGGAAGAAGTTTCCAGGAGATTGATATTAAAGTCTCCACACACTACAAGAGATTTATTCTGTTTATTAAGCTTAACTAAAACTTCTTCCATAATTTTTTCAAAAGTATCATAACTTGAACATGGGGGTCTGTAAACACTGACAACAATAAGGTGCTCAAGCTTAACATATGCCATTTCTACAGTACGCTCAACAGAGAGGCTCACAATGTCTTTACGTTCTTTACATGATAAGGACTATCCAAAGACACTCTCAGGCAGAAAAGGAGTCTTACCGCCATGTAAATATATTTAGGATATATGTAGTGCAATAAATCAAAAGAATATTTTTTTTTCGAGTAAAATTGCATTGTTATAGCGCCATCTTCTTTATATTATGAGTAAAGTCGTTTTATTTAACAAAAATTGATTAGTTTTCAACCTACCCAAACACGCTCCTGGACAGAAAAAAGTCTTATCACCGAGAAAATATATTTAGTATAATATATTTTTTGTGATGTTAGTGATGTTAACCAGTTGGCTTTTATAATCAAACTCCTATGATTATATATGAAATATAGAAAATAATCATAAAGACGATTAGGTTGATGTTGATTATGATGGATCAGTTCATGATGTACAATCAGAATTTCCAAACGGTGCTATCTAGTTATATAATCGCCGTTCGAACGAGGGTATGCAGACAAGGTACGTGATGTGTACGCGATAAGAAGGGGTTCATGTCGCGCCGAATTGTGCTTACGGCATATCCTATTCGTGGTTCTGTGTTCTGTGTGAAACTGTGTACGTAGCACAAGGGGTACGAGTAGTGTCATTGTGTGACGGGCCTGCAGTGTTAAGTCATCAGAATAGGGTGGAACTAAAGTAACTCTAGTGGGATCCGTGGTGGCCATCGTTTTGACATTTGAAGTTCGGTTCTTTGTTTATTGTAAATATTATAAGTATTGATTAAAAGCCGATGTCCTTAAAATATTCATATTTTTTTTTGGTTAAAATATTACCCTAATGAAACATAACCAAGTTGTATAGTGATTCCTACATAATCACACTGCTGGTCGTAGTTGTCACAATATTTCTGATATAGTATTTTAGCCTTCTTCAATTATATCGTATACGCTTTCCTCAAGAGTATGTGAGAACGAGTCTTTAATTATGTCAGCGCGTTCCTATTTTATGTCCTGCACAGCTGATGATTTTCGGGATTCAGTGTTAATTAGAAGGTAGATGGCTGTAATCAGGCAACAGACTACAAATTATATGTTGCTTTTATCTTTGTCATGTCTGTATACCGAATTTATGCTTTCTTGAGCTACTTAAAATGCTTTAGTAGTGTTTAGTAGTTTTGTGGAGTAATTTCCTTGTCTTATTTCTTTTTATTTTTTTTAATGGCACTATGATTTTCTCCTGTAACATGGAGGCAGTTTACAAATTGCACAAGGATAAACTTCCAGACTTAGAATAATTATTTGTAGGCCATACAAACACATTTTTTTAACTTATTCCGTATGAAATACCAACCCGCGACCCTCAGCGCAGCAACTTAAGCAAAGCCACTGCGCCACGAAGCCGTCAAAGGTTAACGAAATTGCCAATTATCTACAGACTTCAAACAGGAGGAGGTACTCAATTCGACTGTACTATGTTTTCTTATGTGTAGCTGTCTCATAGCTGTTTTCTGGGTGAACCGATTTCGCTTTCTTTATTTGAAAGCTGGTGCTTCTCATGTGATCCCATATAAATGATCAAGGTCTGACCAATAAGTTTTGAGTTATTCTTAATAATTTATATTGAAGTCGGTTGTACAAAATTTTAAATTTTAAATTATGGTATTATCTGATCATGTAGTCAAACCAGGGCATTCAAAATATTTTGCCTAGTTACCGTCTCCGTAACAGCCTATCGAAAGTCCACCACTGAACACAGGCCTCCCTCAAAGACTGTCTTATAGGAGGATATTTGTCATAAATGCTACGCTTGGCAAACGGGTTGGCAACCGCAGTTCTTTTTTAGTTGTTATCTGGAAGATATCGCTGCCCTTTTCCTCGTTTGTTTCCCTCTGTGTCCTCTTACTAGACTCACGAGACGAGTGAGCTAGTCGATAATCTTAAACCGCCACTACACGTTTAAGGTTGGGCCAAGTACCAAAATTAAAATATTATTAAACAATGTAAATTAGCAATAGCCCAACGTTTTAGTCACTGACCTCCACCCAGTCCACCAGCTGAAACGACTTGAACAATAATGAAGTGCGTGGTGTCGATAGATTCGTCTACACCTCTGTAGTGTCACAGGTTATATTTATAACTACCGACCTACACCGGCTTCGCTTGGAAAAGATTTAATGTGGTATTATTTAGATTTAAGATAATCCAAAGACCATTTTGTCATTTTTTTGTTATTGCTTTTTTATCTTTAAGTGTTTTGGATAAATATAGCCTAAATCCCTCCTGGCATTGCACTATATTAGTTCGAAAAGTTGCGTCACAATCGGTTCAGTCATCACAAAATTTGAAAACTTTCGTTGATGAAAAGTATTCTATGTGTATCATATAGTAACATAAGAAAATCAATCATTTCATATCCTACCGTTTACTTAATGTTTATGTGAACACTACATATTTAAATAAAACTACTTTTTACGGATTTTATTGCGTATATTATTTTATATTCCCGACGTTTCGAGCACTTTAGAGCACCCACGGTCACGTGAGAGACTGAGATGTTCGACGTCTTAATGTCGTAGTTAACCATGACTACCTCCAGATTAAAACTATTAATTATTGGTCCGATCTACGCAGTATAAACTTATAGTATCTTGAAGTGTTGGGAGTTGTATAATTGAGTTGGGTTTTAATTTTAGGTGGATTTAAGATAGGTGTTCTTTAGTGAGGATTTGTAATCTATAAAATCTAATGTGACGGAGACGACCCTAAACGTCTTCACAGACTGCAGACTTCCCGAAGTCGTGGGACCGTTTGTACCACGTTAGTTTCGTAAGAGGTGTCTACTAGATAGATCCTATAGCTTCATATAGATGGCGAAGTGACGATATGTAAAATACCTACACGAGGCTTGAATCTTACGAGGTTGCCCTGTGTGCCTCTTAAGCGTGGTATTATTGACCAGTTGTAGACTTTTACAAGCTGGTGGACTTGAATAAGATGATGTATGCACCAAGAAGATTTTGTAATGCTGCTCCGATGTGATTAGACGGATTTCACATGGGTTTTCAAAATTTCTTATATCTCAGCGAGTGTGTCTCAGTTAGTGTTATATTTTCTGATGATATGCGGTCTCGTTCTAGAGATTGAGTATATAGATTACTAGCATACTGTGAAATTTATGAATCTGTTTAGCACTGTTATCTATCAACTTCAAAAAGGAGGTACTCAATTCGACTGTATGTATTTTTTATGTGTGTTACCTCATAACTTCTTACTGAATGAACCGATTTCGATGATTCTTTTTTTTTATTTGAAAGCTGGTACTTCTCGTGTGGTCCCATTTGAATTTGATCAAGGTCAGACTAATAGTTAATAAATTATATCTAAGTCGGGTTGTAGAAATTTTTTAATTTAATTTTTTTTAACTACATTATGCCTGTGCTTAAATGTTATCCCACATGATGCAGTTGAAAGTGGTACTGAAGCAACTTAGCTGACTTAACTTACCAAAAACCTATTCGGCACGGCAAATTATTCCACTCCTTTGCTGTATGCATTATGAACGACTAAACAAACCGTCTGGTTTGAATGCGTTGTATGTCAACAACAAAGAGGTAGATCGGCCATGCGTCCGGTTTTTTTTTATAGAATAAGGATGGCAAGCGAGCACACAGCCCACCTGATGGTAAGCGGATGCTGTGGCCCATATATATCTGAATTAATCCTCGATTAATTGATGCGTTTTCAGCCATGAGGACTAAGACGGAATGCCTTGTGAATACAAATAAAAAGGATCTCCGTTTTTTCTACACTCACCATACGAAACACAGCAGCATTGAATTGCTATTTTATGCTGGTATTTTGTGAGAGTGTAGTTTTTCCCCGTTCGAGCTGAACCATTCGTGCTACTACCATATTATTATTTATAACAATTATATTTAGCTACGGCATAGCTTTATCACGTATATGGTCCGATGATGCTATGTTTAAAAGTATTGTTGAAATGATAAGATAGGATTAAGGCTACCTAAAATATATCTTTATAATGAATTTAATTATTATTTATTAATAATAATTATGAGGCGTCACAAAACACAACTAATAACTAATTTTCTTATTTTTATTTCCTTTACAACGTTTGTATGATGGATTGTTAGATTCATCAAAGAGGAAACATTCAAAAAAAAATTTCAAGATAAACCATTAATTAATATTTTGTTAAAAACAAATTGCCCAAGCAGGCTGTTATTTCTTTGAAGAGAAGATTGATGTTTGTGTCCTTTTAAATTGTCATTTTTATACTCCTCTGTAATTTTGGTGAAATGCTTAATTCCCTCTTGTAACGTCTTAAATGTCGATAAATTTGTATTTACTTGATAGGTATCTTATAAGCTTTTTGGCGTCTTTTTTATTTAGTGAAAATATCGTACTCATTTAACTTATTTAAAAAGTAGGCTGCAAGACCGTCCATTATCTTTCAAGTCCTACCCGATAAGGCAAAAATAAAAAAAGAATTCCAATTTATTATTTGTGAACGTTTTATATTATTTAAATTTATCATGGAATAATCTAACGATAAATATCTTTTTTTTTTCAAACACATCGTTCCACTTAATTTCAAAGTAGTCAAAAAGTACATTTGCTGTTCAGTTGCCTGTATGCTATCAAATCTACTAAAGACTGCAGCTTCATATCCCGCCTAACAGCATGAGATTAAGAGTGTAATCGGAGAGTTTTTGTGTTCTTCTGCGGCGGGTCTTGCAGAACTTAGCTCCGACCGCATGGACAGTTTCCACGAGCTTGTCATTCATATCGTCCACTGCATTGCAATCTTCTAGGCACTGAAAACGGTTTCGTAGCTCGAGCTGAAAGGTTTCCGGACTTTGGATTAGAGCATGAGGGGGTCGGAGAGTTGACTTCATTAGACGTGACCTCTCCAACATAACGTTTAAGTTCAGTGTGCCTCTCACCATTCGGTGATCACTGCTGGTATTCACCCTCGCGATCACTGAGACATCACTGAACAGTTGTCGTCTGGTTGTCATAATGAAGTCAATCTCATTTTTTTCGAACCGTCGGGGCTCAACCAGGTCAACTTCCTGTGGGGCCGCTTCTGAAAGAAAGGGTTGATTATAAAGAGTCCTTCTTTCTCCATGAAGTCGGCCAGCTGCTGGCCCCTTGGGTTCCGTTGCCCTATACCAAATTTCCCTACTTTCAGCTCACCGTTCTCTCTTGTGCCTAGTTTTGCGTTAAAATCTCCCATTAACACCGTATAGTGGGTTTTGGAGGAATGCATGGCTCTAGAGATATTCTCATACATTTCCTCCACATCCTCATCGGGGTGTCCCGAGGTTGGTGCGTAAACCTGTATGACCTTCAGCTAATACCGTTTGGTGATTCTGAGTATAAGGTATGCAACCTTCGTCGATACACTCCCAACCTTTACAACGTTGTTAACGAGAGACTTGTGGACAATAAATCCGACACCTCCTTGGGACAGTTGGTCGCCCTCCCGGTGATAGAACAAGTTGCCGGATTCGAGGATTACCGTGTCCTCCCCCTCTCTTCAGACCTCAGATAATCCTATGATGTTCCATCGCAACTTGTCTATTTCTTCTTCCAACTCCACGATCTTCTCGTCAGTCCTCAGGGTGTGTGCGTTGTATGTTGCAGGTCAAGTCGTCTTAGGTGGCAACCGAACCTCCACCGGAGATTCTTAGCACCCCCTGCCCCGCCGTCACCATGGTCGCCACCGTAGCCAGGAATAGCGGGGCCGCCGGGGACTGGGGGCCGTCTCTCCGTTACTATCATGGGGGGTATATTGCCATTGTTGCGACGCTTGGCGAGCGGGTTGGCAACTACAGTATTTTATAGCTGTTTTGCTGTTATCAGAAAGGTGCTTCTGTCCATCCTCTGCTTCAGTTTCCCTCTGTCGCCTCTTACGACACCCACGGGAAGATATGGGGTAGTGAATATTCTTACCCACAACTACACGGGAATTGACGCAACTGCCCGATATGCATTTGATTAAATTACTTATAATGTTATTCATTTCAGCTTTTAACCGAATTCAGACTGGAGAGATCAGAATATTTTATACAAAAATAAATGAAATGAAGTCCAGTACAATTTGCATTTAATATTATTATTTTCTTCTACTTTTCGAAAAAACACTACTAGGTTTTGGTTTTCACTATAGTTTTCATTACAATGTTAACATCAACGTATATTGAAGGTTTATGAGAATCCACTACAATATATCGGTGGGTGTCGTAAGAGCTGCCTTAGGGAAAGGAAACCTTGTCGTGGCGGGGGGGCTTAGTAGCCGTGGCTTGGTCACCCACGGTGAACAAAGAGGAACCCCTTGCCTGGCCCGTGGTGTAGGGCCGGCCCGAGGTGGCCACTCCGAGTGGGCTTGGCGAGCCCACTTAGGATGTGTGTCGGGGGGCTGCGGTGAGAGGGGAGTACGCACCCTCTACCGCTGCAGCCGAGGTGGAGTCGCGGAGGAAGAGGAGTGTTGGTATGGCGATGCGCCACTCGCCCTATCCTCCGCGACTCTGACGGGGCCGCACCGTTAATGATGCGGTGGTGGTGGGGCTGCGGAGGGAGAGGAGTGTCGTTATTGCAAGGCGCCGCTCTCCCTGCCCTCCGCAACCGAATCTTTGTTGGGGGCGGAGCCATAGACCAGATCCGCCACTGGGGCCAGGAAGGCCAGTGCTTCTGAGTGCTAGTTTTTCCTGGCCCCATGGCCTTCGCGCATCGGACTCGGGGGCGTCTGTTGCGCATTGGAAATTGGAGGCCGAGGAGAAGGGCGCGCCATGTGTTCTGGTGCGCCTTACCTGAGAAGGAGATGGGGGAGGAGGGGCCGCCATGGAGTGGCCAGCGCAGGTGGGGCCGCGGAAGTATGCGAAAGCGTTCCCGTGGCCCTGCCAATATGCGACGAGGGTAGAACACCATGGGGTTTTAGTCGGTGCGAGTCCGACATAACCCGTCCTTGTCCCCGCTAGACCGGTATGCGTAGACATTTCCCCATGTAAAAAAAAAGGAAAGGAAACAAGAGCAGCAGTATCTTTCTGAAAACAACTTAAATTAATAAAAAAAACTATGGTTGACAACCCGCCAGTCAAGTTTGGCAACTATGTCATATTTCCTCCATAAGAGGCAGTCTATGGGGTAAGCCTACGTTCAGCAGTGGACTTTTGATAGCTATTATGAATGAAATTACCCTTCTAACTAAATCATGAAATGATATCATAACCAGCAGTCATATAGATTGCTACGCCAAAAAAATATTATCTTCGAAATCACAGGAGACTATATTATTGGTACTTGCAATATTTTGATTGATAAAACTGAGTGATATCTATCCGTTGGGATGTTTTTACACAAGATAAATCAGTCTAATGGAAATAGATCAAAAGGAATTGAATTATAACAGATTATAACAGAGGCTTTTTTACACAGGACAAGAAAAAATGTTATTTATTTCTTTAAAAACTGTTGTATTAACCATAAATTCATAAAGGGCGGATTTACCGCCAGTCGACATTTTCTGACAGTGCACCCACGATGTGGTGGCCAGTACTTAATAAGATAAATATGCAAATTAAATTTGCTATCATGGTTAAATTTAATTAGTCTATTACTCTAAGCCTTGTGTACCTAGAAGTCTGTCTGGGTTAGTACTATCATATTTTAACCGACTTCAGAAAAAGAGGAGGTTTGCCATTCGAATGTATTTTTATGTGTGTTACCTCAGAACTTTTTTCTAGGTGAACCGATTTTCATGATTCCTTTTTCGATTGAAAGCTGGTGCTTGTCATGTAGTCCCATATAAATTTTATC
This sequence comes from Parnassius mnemosyne, assembly GCA_963668995.1. Lineage (NCBI taxonomy): Eukaryota > Metazoa > Arthropoda > Insecta > Lepidoptera > Papilionidae > Parnassius > Parnassius mnemosyne. Next base: position 11,277,670 of record CAVLGL010000035.1, on the reverse strand, counting down.
AAGATCTGACTAGTAGTTTTTGAGTTATCCTTAATAATGCGTGTTTAATTGGCTTCGACTACACTGATAATGTTCACACTTTATTTATATTGAAGTTGGTTGTTCAAAATGTTTAATTTTACCACTTGTACATATTTCTTTTGCCCGACTGCCTCGTTGGTGTAGTGGTCGTAAACGCGGTTACAAATCATGAGGTTCCGTGTTCGAATCCAGAGGCGGGCCAAAATTAGTTATTAGTTTATAAAACTCAATAACTAGCAGCACAGAGTCAGGAAGTTGGCGGTGTTACACACCCTCGGAGAGTACGTAAAGTTGTTGTTCTTTCAACTGATCTCTCTCCGGTTATGTCGGATAACTGTCCCAATGGACTATGAGAGTGAGGCAACGGAGAGTGCACTTGTGCTTGCGCATACACTCGGACACTATAATCTTGTCCTGTACAGCTTGCTAGTCTACGTTGAGACTGGACGCCGTGACCGAAATTCGATCTGGAGGACATTATTATGCGTCTATCAATGAGTATATATTAGGACTGAATCTGAACGACAAGGTGAGATATTGTGAGATAAGAGTAGTGTGGATTGCCAGTGGATGACGAGGATAAAGAGAAGAATACTTCAGTGGTTTGGTCGTGTAGAAAGAATGAACGAGGAAAGAATGATAAAGCAAATTTATGTTGCAGAAGTGAGCGGTAGAGTCGAAAAGGGACCCTAGACGAAAGTTTAATGACCAAGTTGGCGATATATTGAAGCTGGGCCAGATTAAGTATACCCTTAACCGACAAGCATGTAGGCGTAGGTATCTAGATATAAAGAAGGTAATAGAGGTGTGTCAGGCTCGTGTCAAATGTATGTCCTTAGTCTCTGTCTACTCCTCTGGATGACAGGCGTGAGTGACCAATTAATTCGCCGCACTGCTTCAGCGTGCGTTGACGAATTTCACATGCCTGCAAAATACTATTATTTCTCAGACATGTAGGTTTCATTGCGATGTTTCCTTGACCACTGAACGTATTAAATCAGTACTTAAAATAGCAATTTACATTTTAGTAGGTCCTAAATAACCAATGATTTTATATGTTTATTGGTTATATATTTATATAAGCGACGTGAGACTAACTTAGTGCTAGTTTAGAGAAAGGTCTGGTGGTAAAATTTCAAATTAGAATATTACATTAGTATAATGGTGTCAGTATCTTATGAAAAGGAACTAACACAAAAAGATTTAACTATAGGAAATGCTAATGATATTGCATTCTTTGACAAAATAACGTAAGGAATTGTTAGATTAGCATCCATCGTCCGGCGACAGTGTAATAAATAATACATGTAGTAGTGTAATAATAAAAATAGTTAATTTAGTAATGTAAACACCAGGAACAAACATAAGTTAGTGATACCAGTTTCTCAAATCCACAGAGTCAGTAACTCATTCATTGGGCAATGTTTACGCTTTTATAAGAAAGTCCCAGAAAAAATACAAGGTCTCTATTACCAAGTTAAAATATTTTATTAAACAAAAACTGTGTAAAAAGGGTTATTATAATATAAATCCCAGGGGTATAATATCAACCATGTTTTATAGCCCTGGGATAACTCCTGCGTGTGAGTTGGTCGCTTCCAAGCTGTTTCTTAAATAAGTGTTGTAAGTAGTTTGTACAACCTTTCTTATTGTATAATTCACATCGAAAAAAAGTGCCGCTGTGTTTCTTGCTAGTTTGTCCCAGTACAGAGGCGTTTCCTGAAGCTTATTGTTTTAATTCTACGTATAAGTTTCGTAGTAACAGATGATTGTTTCAGTGTGCGCAGATTTCCTCCCTAAAAAAATTACAGACAGTTCTGTATCGGAGAAAAGCCGTGGCCCGTATCATATAAAGAAATAAATTATTTGAAAAATTAATGTTAACGATATATGAAAACAGAAATAAATATTATTTTGTGACTTTTTAAGAAATATATGTACTTAGAGTACAGTTTTTATAAAAATATATATCAAACCTAAATCGGGGATTAATTTCAGACATACAGTCGAATGTTGGCGCATTGTTGAAGTAGAAGTTTTACGATCCTACTTAAAATGCATCTCGCGGTAAAGCCGGTTGAGTACAAACGGAATACTGTAAGTTAAGCAGAAAATATGTTATTTTCATTTTAATTTATGTTTATTAGGCTTTATAAGAAACATACATAAATGTTAATACATTCATATTAAAACAAAGACACTTTATAGTTTCATCGGAAAGTTGTGTACGTGGTGACGTATGTTAAAGTTATTGAATGTAATTCAAATGTAAGCCCGTTTTTTTCCAGCCTTCTGTTTTTCCTATCGATTGTGATAATTTCTAAACTATATAAAGTTTGGGAATTGGTTTCAAGGTATGCTCCTATGTGTGTCCATTTCCAGTTGTGACATTGGACTATTATAATGTAAAGAACGATGAATGGCCGGCGACATTTTGGTCGTCGCCATCTAACGGAACGGGGAGTTTGATTAGAACGTTACGGAGCTCCGGAGGCTTTGCGTAACGTTCGAAGTCGGAGCGTATGTGTCTGCTTTTACCGCTAGCGGGTTGAGATGTTTCTCGGCCCTCTCGAAATAGCGCCGAAACATTTCCTTGAAATACTCAGAGATCGTCGGAAGTTCACAGTCTCTGTGTAAGTGGGAGTTCCGATGGTACCACCGAGCTCCGTTGGCTATGCGAATATATCTATTTTTGACAAATTGGAGTTCGTACAAATGAAAACTATGCTTGCTTAAGACATGACAGGTCTTACGCATGCTTTGTACAGGTGGAGTTTGCTTTTTCTGTTAACTAGCGGGCGGAGGTGACTAGTGGCAATTTTGTCACGCTTGCGGATATTACGACTGTATTTCGCGAATGTCATTCTGTAGTTAAATGTGACCCATAGATATTTGGCCATTGATTGCCAGATCTGGCAGCCGTACAGGGTGATCGTACCTATCGATTACTTGGGAGTTTTCTTTTGACGACTGAGTGTATTGCTATACTTTTTTCAGAATTCACTTCAATTCTCCATAAGCGGAACCAATCGCCTAAGCGGTTGGCCGTTGTTTGGAGCATCTCAATGAGAATTCTTTTATTATGATGAGTGACGTGAAGTGTCGTGTCATCGGCAAAAAGAGCAGTATTCACTACTGGGTCCTTCGGGATATCACTCGTGAAGAGTGTGAAGAGAAGTGGGGAGAGGACGGAGCCCTGTGGGACTCCAGCCTTGAGGGGACGTTTTGTAGAGCGAGTACCCTCTATTCGATAGCGGAAGTGGCAATTGGCAAGAAAGGCTCTAATGATGTGGGTGAGCCTATCAGGCACATTGAGTTTATATAGTATGTAAAGCATGTCGACATTGAAGAAAGGGGCACCAGTCGAAGTGATTCTACGACCTAGCGGGATCTATCGGTTCCCTAGAGGGAGCACATTGGCTCTCTAAACTGTCCGCGAGGCATTGGGCCTTTTCAGAGTCGTCAAAGGCGAAATCGGGTTTTCTTTTCCTAATGAGAGGTGGCATAGAAGAGAATTATTCTGCTTTCAGAGCGCAGGTTAACTGACAGAAAGCAGATTATGATGGCTCGATATACGTCAACAGATTATCCTACTTATCATGTCTAAACGCTTTAATGCGCTGTTTCACCGCTTTTGGAGTTTGCGCAGTCGTAATTTGTTATCTAATGCAGGATAGTTATCGTATTGTCTTAAGGCTGCGTTCTTCGCTCTAATCAGCTGTCGAATATCACCCGAAAGCTTCATGTGTCAGTTGCTTGATACACGAACCTTACAAAGGCATTCTTCAACTGTAAAGGTGCGGTGGGCCGATAGGGCGCTAATCGCCTCATTGACCTTCTTTGGCGAGACTATCTTGTTAGGGATTTTGTTTTATAGCTGGAAGGTGGTAGATTCGAGTTTGACCTCAAACTTACGCTAGTCCACGATGGTTTTCATTTCTGCATTTGGACTGGTCTATGTTCCGAGTCAAGTTTTAATATTTTTTCAATCGACAAACGGACATCTTTGAGTATCGCTACGTCAAGGACGTCCGGTTAGTGAGTGATTACGAATGGATAGCGTGTTGGAGTCTCAGACGCGTTAACATCGAAGTTTAGTCACTTCGTGAGATTGAACGCAAGTTCCAGGAGGAATGCTTACTGTTGATGTCTCCAGCTATTATAACACTGGAACCTAGATTAAGTAATTCTACAAAGTCAGATTCAACTATGCGTTTGAGTGTAGTTAGATAGTCTAATACCATGGTAAGTGGCGTGTGGCCAGAAAAAGCTACCTTACATATACAAACTTCTATGTTGGTTAACGGGGAGCGTCGATTGGTACGCAGTGTATGTGTCAATCTATCATTTCTAAGGTGTTATTTGCGATCTTCTAGTCGCGATGGCTAGACTTCAATAAGATATCTTGCGCTAGCATGACTTCTACATTGTGTTTACGCAGGAAGAGCGCGATCTCGTTTTTTGGTCTCTAAGGTTGTTCGCGTTAAAAAACGCGACAGTTAGAGAGCGTGGTTTAGTTCTAATTAAAGATTGTACTGCCATTTTGAATTTTAATTTAGATAGTTAGGCGCACTGGAAATACCAGATTGCGTCAATTATCCCTAGAGCTTCGCAAAGTTTGCGAGCCAAAGAGGATAATCAATACCCGCGATAGTTTGCTGGGTATTCTTCTTCGCGGCAATTGACACAGCTCGGAGGTTCAACCGTCTCGGGCGTGCGGGAGCAGTCATTGGTGCCGTGGTCACTTACGCACTGGACGCGGTAGCGGCTTGGACTGGCCTTGCAGTTTCTGACCTAGTAGCCGTACAGTTGTATAGGGGTATCGTTGGCCAGTGCCACCGATGCCCCTATTTCTGGGGCTTCAACTGCAGTCTCCGTTCGGTTGCAGATGCTTTAAACGTTGAAAATTTCCTTGCCTTCCAGAGACAGGTCCATAATGACATTGTGCATTCTATGTGCCTCCAATATCGGGAGATTTTGCGCCTTGACGTCATCTAAGATGTGGATGGTCTCTAGCTCCTTGGGGATTCCACGAACGACCACACGTAAGTTATGTTCCTCAGGGAGGGCGTACATATGAAAACTAACCTGTTAGGCACTTAAGTGATTTGTTACACTCTGGAAATCCTCAGTCTTGTCTACAAATATGCGGATGCCCTGACCGGTGTTTTGCACCTTTGGTCAGTATATTTTTTTTGAGTTCAACCAATTGGAAAGGTTATATCTTGAAAGATGATGGGTGGCGGCGGCTTTTCCCTACGTTTAGCAGGGGACCCTTTTGCTGTGGGTTTAGCCACAGCCTTGAGGAGTTGAGCGCGTATCGCGGGCGCTGGCTTTTTAGCTGGAGTGCCGGTGAGGTACGAGGGTACTGAGGTAGGTTAGGCTGCCTTTTTAGGGGCTGCGTGTTTGCGCTTTTTGCCCTGGATGAGGGTGAAGGCTTCGCCTTCGGGTTAAAGCTGGACACGCGTGTCGGTCTCCATGTCGGAGCCTGATTCGACATCCGAGAAGATTGGAGAGGGGCCGCAGGTGCTCATCGTAGAAGGCGCGGAGAACGCGGCGTCGTATACTGTGTCTATGAAGGCGGGGGTAGTGGGTTCGGTGCTTGGCGACATAAACAGTCTGGGTCCAGACATGCTGGGTAGAGGGGCTTGCTAGAGGCGCGGGCTCAGGCGCGGGCTTGAGCACGGAACGTGCATTACGCTGTGCAAGAAACACTGCCCATATTATATCAGGGCGGACACGACAAAAAGTCTGCAAGTTCGTTGGCCGTAATCGACGCCATTTTGTCGCCTATGCTAACATAAGCACAGTTGTGTACCAATATCCTTCACTGAAAGGTGGGTGACTAAAAACGAACACCTATACAACTAGCATGTTGGTACGCTAGGGTGTGTACCTATTACAATGGCCGCCTCAGAGGCGATGGCCGCCTCTGAGGCGGCGGTTGTGTTTCACTCTACTTAGCGTTACCGATACCAGGTAGCCAGGAAAAATAGTTACGCACACAACACAATTTGCACCACAACAAGCGTTCAATACACTTCACTGTGAGACTTCTGTCTCCCAGGACAGCGTGCTTTGCACACCACAATGAGAGCACCAAGGCTGTGACCAAACACAGAACACCAAACAGTATGGTGTATTCTGGTGGACACAAGGTAAGTAATTCATGCGCAGAAGCAATGAGAGTAGAGTGACAGGAGTGACCTCGACAGACACGTCCGGAGTCCACAAAGACCAACCATTACTCATTCAATGTGTGATTCAATGAATGAATAATAAAAGAATAAAAGTGTGAGACCTGAAGCGGATATTGTAAGCGACGGCACGCTATTAACTGACCGCTCCGTCATACACGTACACTATCGCAATGTGCATGGACACGTTCAACTAAAGGTAACAGTACACGTTGGCCGAACGCGGTCGCCGAGTGCGTTCGGCCAACGTGTACTGGGCCGTTTTGTGTGTATTTGGCGTTTGCAGCCAACACTCGCCGACGAGCCGTATAGTGTCAGTTTTCCGTGGATAAATCAAAGAAAATTGGCGCAAGCCGCAAATAGCGATCACACGTTGGCCGAGTGTTCAGCTCATAGTTACGCTTTACGGCTTAGTAAAATTATTTCACGAACATGGCGACATGGCCCAATGAGGAAATATATAGGTTCATTGATTCTTATCACAATGAATCAGTTATATGGAACCCCAAACATGAGCAACATAAAAATAAGGCCGCGATCACTAACGTCCTTCATCATCTAGCTACCAACGCAGAATGAAGCACGCCAACGTGTGAACGGCACCACAAAAATCTGCCGAGCGGGCTCGCCAAGCGCGCTCGACCAACGTGTACTGGAGCCTATAGATTAAAGCCCGTTTGATTTCGTGAATTGCAAGACTATACATTTTTAATCCTTTCATCATCAACACCAATACAGCCTTTAACAAGTCCACTGCTGAACATAATCTTCCGCCAAGAAATATCGCAAAACATGGTCTTAAGCCACCTATGTCCATCAAATCTTAGCATCTGTCACCAATTCACACTCCATTTATAGGGGATCGTATACGCCTAATCCAAATGAGTTACAAAAATTTAACTTTCGTTCAGAGATAAAGGAAATGAAATACCGAGAAAGTCTCTGTATCTCAAACATGGATGTAATAAAATACGGACAAATTTGGTTTATCATATTATGCTAGATAAACGCACACACACACACACACACACACACACACACACATATATCAAGATCACGCGGATTATCATTTGTTTTCGTTTATCTCATGTATGGTAAAGAAAATTGTAGGACCTAAGGTGCTTCACACATTTTTAATGTAACATTAGACCTCATTTTTTTAATTAATGATTTCAAATATGAACAAACGATATTTTGGAAGCAAATTAAACCAGTATCATTACAAAAGCGTAGCTGACTCTTGTAAACTATAAAAAATTAGATTGTGAAGAGGATGAAAATAAAAAAATATTGTGAAACGTATTTTTTCAAGCATCTGGACTGAAAAGGATACAGTATCACCATCAATGGCGAGTACATCACTTACTTTCGATTTGCCGAAGTCCTTATGGCAGAATCGCTGGAGGACCTAAGCACTATGCTTAATGACCTCAATAGTGTTTCCCAACGGATAGGTCTTAAGATGAACATGGACACAACAAAGATCATGTTTAATGTCCATGTCACACCTATACCAGTAGTTGTTGGGAGCACTAAGCTCGAAGATGTTGACGAGGTTGTTTACCTGGGACAAATAGTCCGACTAGGTAAGTCAAACTTCGACCGAGAGGTCAATCGACGGATTCAACTCGGCTGGGCAGCGTTCGAGAAACTACGACACAGCTTCTCGTCAGACATTCCTCAAAACCTTAAAACGAAATTATACAACCAATGCGTGTTCCCAGTGATGACTTACGGATCTGAAACGTGGTCCTTCACTGCTGGCTGTATGAGGAAGCTCAAGGTCCCTCAGCGAGCTATAGAGAGGGCTATGCTCGGAGTTTCTCTGCGTGATAAACTTAGAAATGAGGATATCCGCAGTAGAACAAGAGTGACCGACATAGTCCAACGCGTTAGTAAGCTGAAAAGGCAGTGGGCCGGTCATATAGCTTGAAGAACCGACAACCGATGGGGAAGAAATGTTCTTGAGTGGCAGCCACGTACCGGTAGGCGAAGTGTAGGGCGACCCCCCACGAGATGGAGTGACGACCTGGTAAGACATGCAGGGAGTCGATGGATGCAGGTGGCTCAAGACCGTGCTTTGTGGCATTCTTTGGGGGAGACCTATGTTCAGCAGTGGACTTATGAACGGCTGTAATGATAATGTAATGATGATGATGAATCTTTGATGTTTCTGACAAAAATAGCATTGCAATGCATGCCAAGCACAGCTAATTACATCACAATATATCTCACCTACTCTTGAACACATATAAGAAGAAATTATATAAAGCTACACATGTTTTCATTTAGAGCGACAAAAGAGAAAGGTTTCTTTTGAAATTAACACTGTATTGTCGGAATAAAAATATACAAACGAAAAAAGATAACAAACTTTGAGGATCTACACTTCAAAGAATATTCTTATCTCCTTTTATATTGTTAAAAGATGTTACCAAATAGACACATAATAGATAATGTTTCACGTTTCGTATCTTTGAACGTCCTATAAAGATATTTATTGACCAAATTTTCGATGTAATATTGTAAGCGCCAAATAAAGAGTAAGTACCTTTAACCGACGAGCGTGTATGCCTAGATATATGGATGTGAAAGAAAACTCTCGCTTGTTGTAATAAATGTGTATCGGAATCGTGCCAAATGGTATTCCGTTGTATCTGGGTATCCCTCCGGGTGGTAGGCGTGAAAAATATATAATTAAAATGAAACATATAAAGAACCGTTCTAAAGAACAAAGGTCAAACACTTGCCTGAATTTCATATTTCGGTGGCATTACTAGTATTGATCATCGCAATGTTACGTGCTCTGTATTCTGAAATAAATATATTGCATACACTTCAAGTCTAGCACAAATACTTTATTTACTGCTGGCAATAGTTTTTCTATAGTCTTGCCATTTCCAACATCTCTCGTACGTTCTGCTTATGATTTTCAACTGCGTATTTTTTTTTATAGGAGAGGGGCAAAAGAGCATGCGGCTTATCTGATGTTACGTAACTGCCGCCGCCCATGAACAACTGCAACACCAGATGAATTGCAAGTGGATGCTGGTCTTTTAAAAAGTAGTAGGCTTTTTTTAAGCATTCTAAGTTTTATTGGTCCATAAAAATTGCTATTGGTACTCAATTTCACAAAGAATTCTTGTGAGGAACAAAACCTCTGGCAAGCGCACAGTTGTAGAAAGCCTAGCATCTAGATGGTATGGATGGTATCGGGAATTTTGTAACGAAGTGCGATTGTGGAATTGGTGGATGGAATTAATCCGAACAATTCCTCTGTGCACTCCCGGTGGTTACTGCGATAGAAAATGCAAAGGTACGCAACATTCTTTCTCAACGTGAGTGAATTGAGCTGATCAAAAAGAACTCGGAACAAGTATGGAAGGAGCCAGGGTTCCCCAGCACAGAGATGAGAACAGTGTTCCAGATGAGGCTGAATCTGCGCCTTATAAAGTTGCAAGCAATGTGCCGGCATAAAATACTGTCCCACTCTGCTGAGTACATCGAGCTTTTTAGAGGCTAATTTTGAACGTCACTCGATATGTCACCCCCGATGACTCATACGCTGGCTGAGGAACTCTGCACTTTGACGGCTCCGTGGTGCAGTGGCTTAGCAATGAGTTTGTACTAAGGGCCGCGGGTTCAAATCCCGCACGGAACAATTATTTGTATGGCCTACAAATAATTTATCCGGGTCTGGATGTTTATCCTCGTCCAATTTGTGTTTGTAAACTGTCTCCACGATACAGAAGAAAGTCATGTGTCATGGGTTTTTACGATATAGTGACGATCGAAAGACTTCTAAAAAAAATAAAATTAATTTAATTTCAGAAAAGCTACAAAAACAATATATTCAAATAAAATGTAAAAATTATAAAAGAAGTTAAGTGATGCGTGGATGATGTCAGACTTTAAGACTATTCCATTCTCTCCAAGGTGATCCTTTCTGCATCGCAAGCGTTCCTCATTAGCCCATTGTTCTTTCTAACTGCTATGTCAGCCCGATTACAGGGTAACGACACGTTATCTCTTCCCTCCTTAAGTTGGAAGCTCGTTCTACAGCTTCCAGGAGCACCCTCGCGACTTGATTTACTTGAACACTTATTCCAATAATTGTATATCTTCCAGAATGCAACAGATGCTGCTAGTATGTAGAGGAGCACTGTAGACCAGCTGGGAATTGCCATCATATAAAACCAGTTTCAGGTTTCTATTTCTTGAATGTCTTCAATCATGTTCATAAGTTCATAGACACTATCTAGTGAGATGTCTTCGAGATTTATCTTGAACTGGACTTCTTCCTGATATATTAGGTTCTCGTTGGTTCTCGAGGGATGACTTCGTTTATAAAGATGCTGTCAGTGTGTGTTCTTATCGTTGTATTCATGATATTAACTTGATAGTCTTGTGTTCAGGTTGATGAAAAATGTTCCTGACGTTGTTGATGAATCAACTATAACCGAAAACAGAATATAGATTCGCCTCTAAACGAGGCATCCTCAGGTGATGTAGACTCTACGGTGGCTGACCGTTAAGTGAGTTTCACAAGTGAGTTTTAAGAATTCCTATCTAGACACACCACTGACGATTGACGATACAGACCGCTGACGCAACCGGTCTGTATAAATAGCAGTTGTTTTGGCTTGCCGCTCACTTAGCGGTTAGCCACCGTAGAGTCTATATCACCTGAGGATGCCTCGTGTAGAGGCGAAACACGTGTCGTATTGTCGTCAGTGGTGTGTCTTTTCTAGTGTAGTGGTGCTGGGATAAGTGGTGACGGGGATAGTGCACGCAATTGAGGGAGGGCGGGAGGTGCCCTTCAAACTAGGTAAGACACATCATTTTATTTTATCGTGCGGATGTACGCAAAGTAATTTTCTGAAAACTTTAATATAATGGACTTCCGCAAAGTAACGCCTGACTAAGTAATAGAATTCTGTTCGTATTGCCTGTAGGTTGAAATGTTATGTCAGATCTTGCCTGGAACAAGAAGGCTCTTAAGATGGTTTTTCTGGACCAAGATAGGTTCTTCGGGGAAGCTTGAAATGTACTCGAATAGACTTAGAATTTAGATGATTCCCTACTGTCTCTGCTACATTATTAGAATGTAAATTTATAATCTTATACGGTCCTTTACATACCGCGTAAGTTTTGTCGTTCCTCGGTGTTTTGGCCACCTGCTTATAAACTGTTTCACCTACCTTGAATGATATCTCCTTTGCTGCCTTTTTTTTTTGCGGATGGAAAATCATCAAATGACGCCTTTCGCTCTGGGTGGAGCGGAAGGGAGTGTCAGACTTTTACTGACTAAAAACCATCCGTCTTCCTTCAGTGCCCTTACGTTCCGGAGCCGCGGTATCTCTTTCGAACAGCCCGCAGCCCCGGCAGGCGTCGGCCCTTGCGGGCCCCTTCACGCTGCTAACAGCTCTCCACGCACGCCTCAAGCGTGCGTGGAACAAAACGCGCCGTCGACACGGCCTGTCGTCGTTAGACGGACGGACGGCGAGCTACCCATTGCTCGCCGTCCACAGGCCCGCGCCTACGGTGGCCGGGGGCCACGACGTAGCCCCCGGCGCCCAGGGCGTCTCCCGTGGCGGCCGGGAAGGAAAGCTGCTGCTCTCTCCTTCTCCCGCTCCGCCACCTCCTTCGCTAGCATCACTGCTTCGCAGAAGGTGGTGACGGCATCCCATTCCGTCTCGCTCCGGACCATGACTTCGACCAGGGCCGGACGCGAGAGATCGCCGCCGCCTATCGCCGCTACGAGGACACGGCGGTGCTCCGCCCAGGCAGAGCACACCTCCACGGTGTGCTCCACCGTGTCCTCCGGTCGATCCTCGCAGTGGGAGCACCCGGGCGTTTCCTCCCGCCCGATTCGGTGCAGGAACCTCCCGAACACACCGTGTCCGGTGAGGACCTGCGTCAGGCGGAAGGTGAGGACGCCGTGGCGTCTCTCAAGCCACTCCTCAAAGAGGGGTCTTATCGCCGCTATAGTGGCGTGCCCAGCACGGGGTTGCGACAGTCGCTCTCTCCATGTCGCCATGAGATCATGCCGGAAGTCTGTCCGCTGCACGACAACTTGCCGCGGCAGCGGGGTTTCCCCCCGGCATAGTGCCTCCGCGCGCCATTCGTGCAGGCGCGCGAGGACTATCGCCTCCAGATCCCACGGCGGCAATCCGGCAAGGAGGCACGCTGCCTCGCGGGAGATCGTGCGGTAGCCGCGAACCATTCTCACGGCAACCACCTTTTGGGGCGCGTTCAGGTGGTGGACGGCAAGCCGCGCCAAACCACGCGCCCACACCGGGGCCCCGTAGAGGGCCATGGACCGCACAATCCCCGCGTAGAGCCTCCGGCAGGAGGCGTTTGGCCCCCCCAGGTTCGGCAGGAGCCGCCTGAAGGCAGCCCCGGTCCGTTCCAGTTTGGGAGCCAAACGTCGGAAGTGCTCAACGAAGTTCCATCGGCCGTCGAGGACGAGTCCTAGGTACTTCAACGTCGACTCGACGCCGATGGATACCCCTCCTACCATCGCTGAGGATCCCGGTGGTGGCCTGTTCCGAGGACCATGGAAGTGCATGGCCTCGGACTTGTGCAGAGCCACCTCAAGACCCAGCTGCCGGATCCTCTCAACGACTATCGCAACCCCGCGTGTCATAGTTTCCGCCGCCGCCTCGTACGACCCCCCCTGTGCCAGTACCAGCGTGTCGTCAGCGTAGCAAACTACGCTGACGCCGGTAGGGAGGTCGGCGCGCAGCACCCAGTCGTAACCGATGTTCCACAGGGGCGGCCCCAGAACCGAACCCTGTGGGACACCGCACGACATCTCTCGCCGGTTCCACTCACCGTTGCGACCGGGGTAGATGACGGCCCTATCCGTCAGATAGTCCCCGACTATACGACGGAGATAGGTCGGCACCCGGTGATACCGGAGTGCCTCCCTAATGCAGCTCCAGGGCATGGAGTTGAAGGCGTTGGCGATGTCGAGAGACACCGCCAAAACAACCCCTCCCCTGGCCACTGCATCCCCCGTCGTGAGGGCTCTCACGCGCATGATGGCGTCCACCGTAGAGCGCCTCTTGCGGAAACCAAACTGGTGTTCCGCAAGATCCGGCCCCGTCCCCGCAAGGTGCTCGGCGAGGCGGTTTGCAATGACTCTTTCAAAGAGCTTGCCCACCTCGTCGAGCAGCACCACGGGCCGGTATGCGGACGGAGAGTCCGCAGGGCGCCCCGGCTTCCGAATGAGGACTAGCTTCCCCGTCTTCCAACGAAGCGGGAATTGGCCTCTCTCCAAGCATGCGCTTAGGAGCCGCTCCAGTCGGGGCCCGAGAGCCTCCGAGGTCAGGACCCAGGCTTTGCCAGGCAAGCCATCGGGTCCTGGGGCGGTATTCCTGGCCTTGAGCCTACGTACCGCCACTCTCAGGTCTACCCCGGTCCCTTCCGGGATGCCGTCGTCGTCGTCCTGGTGGTCCGCTTCCGGCACCGCAGGTGGCGGAGCCATAGGCGGGGGCGGATGTTCCCCTCGCGCAGGAAACAGAGCGCTCACCACGTCCTCCACGAGCTGAGGCCGGAGACTCTGCGTCAGCGGGGGGGCCCAGGTGCGAAGTTCATCCCGCACCATCTTGTAAGGGCGCCCCCACGGATCTCTGTCGAGAGTCTCCAGCATCTCCTCACGGGCCCGATCCCGGGCCCGCATGATAGCCTCCCGGAGGGCGGTCTTCGCCGCTCTGTATCCCTCGTACAGCTCCGCCTCAATGGCTGCCGCATTCGGTGGACGAATGCGGAGCCTGCGATGCCTGGCGTACAGGTGCCGCGCGGCGACACACGCCTCGCGCAGAGACGTCAGCTCACGCGACCACCAAATCTCCTTTGCTGCCTGGTTTTGCTTCGCTATTACCTGTTCCTTTTTTTTTTGCTATTTGCGCTGACACACATTCCTAAACGGCTTCTGTATGCATTTTGTGTTTGATAACATAGTCTTGGTAAAACTGCTTAGGATAATGTAACACTAGTAGATTTCTAGAAATTATATGTCCAAATATTAACACGTGTGGAATATATTCTGTTGCCAAATGGATTGAGTTGTTATAAGCAATGACCGAAAATGTCATAATTAATTGTATGGAATCATCTTTGTTTGTTATTCGTTGGATTCTGATCATCTCTCGAATGAATATTCGAATGAAAACGTTCTATGGGTGAGTTTGAATTTGGATTTTATGGAGTGGTGAAGTGAATGTTAATACCATATAAAGCGCACATCTCCTTTATAAATTAATTTTCAATTTTACTGTCTGAATCCGTTGTAATTTTATGAAGAATCCCTAAAACTGAGAACACCTGAAATAAAGTTTCAGCTATAAGTACACTACTAGTGGCGTTCAGCGGTATTGCTTAGACGAACTTTGAGAAATTGTATATTATAGTGAGGAAGGTGGCACCACCTGTCGAATAACATCAAGAAAACAGATTTATAAATACATGCTTCATAGGTTTTGTAGGCATTTTCGTTAAGGCTAATGAGGGTCTAAGAGGGTTTCTTTCATATTGAGCATATGCAAACAGATACTGCATTGATTTATGAATGCCTGGATTGTGAGTAGCATGTGAGGCCAATTTTAGTTTCTATGGATTTGCTTGTATGTTTCCGGGATACCACGATGCACAGTTTTGCCTTCATGATATTTCACAATTATTTTTTGTTGTTCTGCTTTGTTTTCAACAAGGGTAACGCGTGAATTACATCTAAAAAGTTTAGGGCATCTGTCATTAAATTCCGAAGTGTAAACTCTATAGAATACTAGGTAAAGTTCTTCGTTATAAAAGTAGCAGTAGAATACGCGATCAGCGATAGTGTGTTCTTTTATGAATTTGAAAATTTCCTTCTCTGTGTTATGGACTTGAATAAATACATCTTTAATTACTGTTCTAGAATTAGTAGACCTATTTTCTACTCCATATGCTGATTCTGGAGTTGGCCTGATATGGAACTGTTTTTTTAGATAAAATTGGTATTCCGTTGTTTTCATTGTCGGATGGCGTGTGGTTTGTCGATACTAAGTGATCAGAATCGCGTGTAACGATACTCATACTATCGGATTCTGTATCTGTTAGAAGGGGTTTGTACGTTGGGCCTAACTGTCAAGTTATTGTCATTGTTATCGCTGTTATTGTCATTACTATTCATAGGCTGTTGTATTTCTTCTGTCTCAGTATCTTTTAAGTTAAAAAATTACCATAACCGTTAATTAAATCCACAAATAAAATATTGGATGATAAAAGAGGATCGGTAAATGTTTTTAATTAAATAAAATTGTATTTTTATCAACCCCTTATTAGAAAAAGAAAATCCCCAAAGAGTACCTTTTATCTATTCTTACCTTTTATCTATTTTTATATCTTATTTTTACCTATTCTTACCTTTTTATTTATTCTTATCTATTTTTGTCATATTTTGCAAAATTTCTCCAAAACGACACGAGCTCTTTAAATATTTCTTACACTAAACAAAGGTCCAAAAATATTAATATTTTATAGAAAGTTTTTTTTATTCCCCTTTTTACTTGAATATATCCGCGCGAGCGTGCCAGCGCCGTTTAGACAGTACATCACCTGAAAAAATAAAAAAAATCAAATGTGGCTGCTGGCTGTATCAGGAATCTAAAGGTCGCTCTGCATGCTATGGAGAGGGCTCTGCTCGGGTTTACTCTGCGTGATAAACTTAAAAAATGAGGATACCCGCAGTGGAACCAGAGTATTGCTGATGGCCGTATCAGGAATCTGAAGGTCGTTCAGCATACTATGGAGAGAGCTCTGCTCGAAATTTCTCTGCGTGATAGACTTAAAAATGAGGATATCTGCAGTAGAACCAGAATATCCGATATAGCCCAACGGATTGGTAAAGTAATATTCAAAGTTCATTACTCTTTAAGGAGAAAAAAATAACTTAGCCTTTGAAATTCAGCATGTAGATATTATTTCTATAACCAATCATAAACATGTATTACGTGTGATGGGAAAATGTGTATACATAAGAATAAAGGTGGTTTCATACGGGACAGATAATACAATAATTATTTTTTAAATTATTATTATATTAACTGATATAAAAATTACTTCTTACAGTATCTGTTCATAAAAACTTAAAATTCCCGAATCCCGAAGTATGTCCATATTAAGAGGCTGAAGAGAGTCAAATTGAGCTGCATGGGAATCGTTTTGTGTGAAATCTATGGTACACATCATTATGGAAAAAACTTTAATTACAATTGAGCGTATTTTTGACCAGGTGGTGGTTTCTAAGACACGATATCACAATATTCACTCGATAGAAAATAATTACAAAGTCGCCCCTGAAAACACTTCAATTTCCAACTTTCCCAGTTTTTCATAAAATAATGTTGAGTATAATAAGTACTTAGAATTATGCGCGACATGTTAATAAAGTTATTAGCCAATTTTGATTTTCAATAATGTGACTACTTTAAATTCAATAATTAATTTTGCCCTTCTATACCAAGTAACGTCTTCTCTGTCCCTCATAATTCGACAGTGCTCGCTGAAATTCATTGTCTTTAAACGGCTCTGAATCGCGCGCTCCCCTGGCTGTAATAATCTAAAATAATTACTTTTACTTTCATGGCGAAGACTATCTTGTTATATTTTATTACGGTTAAATCTTGTAAATTATTTACAAATTTTTTCATTGTTTTGTTATTCCATTACTGACAGTTATTAATAATAATAAATAATAATAATAAATATAAATTTTAGATTACATTACAAATTCTTGGTGGGCTGCGATGTATAAATCGATACCTTATTTTCGTCAATAACTATAACAGATGTTTGGTTTATTGGCAAAGGAGCTTCAATACAATCTTAAAAAGGGTGAAGGGTCTTTTATCTGCAATACAGATTTCCATCAAAATTTATATAGACTTATAAAAGTCATACACACGGTGAATCGTACTGAAAATGATCAATCGTACTAAAAAAAGTTTAATAGAATATTTCGAGTATTATATCCCAAATATCATCATTAATTTATGACTGGCATACTTAAAAGTTTTATCAGATAGCTAAATGATTAACTATCATTTTATTGCGGGTTACTAAATTTGTAATGTCATTAAAGAACATGCGCCGCATTGTTTGAAGTAATTAGATTAACAGACTTTTAAGCTTCTTACTGGACTTCTTTTAATATCGCTGAAATATCATGTATCAAGTCGTTTTCTATTCTTCTTGCCTATTTTAAAGCAAATGAAGATATTTGGAAAATAGTTCTAAAGTAAAGTAAAGTAAACACAGAGTGTTGTTTTGCATAATTGAGTAAAGTACGGAGTTTATAAATAATTTTAAACAATACATTTCGATATTATTTTAAAATATAAATTTTATTACAACTTCGAAAATAGGTCACAGTCACATACGTTGAAAAGATCAGAAAATAAATAAATTCCTCCTCAATATTATGAAAATTCTGAAAAAATAGTCCAATGCTTACTGGGCTTGGCATCGAAAGATCTGACAGTTTCCCGTGTTAAATTTTTAGACAATATTAACAGTTAATCAAAGACACTACATAAGGTAGTGTTTTTGCAGAGGCAGTATGCAGCACAGTAGGAAAATGGCGGTACAGAATGATGAAATCAATTTCAACTTATTGCTAACCACTTAAGCTAATTTATGTTATTTAAAGTCATACTTTTCTATATAAAGTTGCAAGAAATTTTAAAACACCGACCTCTTGGCTGTTATTTGAATACTATTAATTTAATTAGCGAAAAACAAGATGGACTGAACTCCAACCTTACTTTCTTGTGTAAAATTGCTACTTAGAAGACAGCAGATGATAATTAACGTTTCGATGTCAACAGGTGTGCCATGGCAGGTATTATATTCATAAGCGCCACTACACCTTCGAATTACTTTAAATAAAAAATACCAAAACCAGCATCATTTTCTGTACAGAAACCGGGAAAGGAGCTATGAACAAAGCAGCTGATAAAAACCTTACACGCATAACTATTCAAAAAATGTGTCTACAAACTGTCTTATAGAAAAAAGTATTCTAGTGTCAGGTGCGGGTTCTACCATTAGAAGGAGGAAACGTAAAATTTAATTTTATCCGCAATTGTACATAAGATAAAAAAGCTGCAGCCAAAGAGCACGAATGGCATCATAATTACTTACGCCCGTCAACTGGAATGGAAAAAGAAATAATATTACGATGTTTCCAAAAATATGCATTGAGTTCTTAATATCTGACAGAGACTCAGTACGATTATTAGATCCTGCAGTCACGCCGTTATCACATCATCAATAAAGTTCAAGACCGGATTGCCGATATACAGCTGACACTTAATCATGCTGTTGGAAACCACGCTAGTTCTAAAGAATACTTCTATGAAAAATGGTGCACACGAGAGAAGAGAACACACCAATATTTTTTTCAAATTTCGTCCAATTTGTAAGTAGACGGCCAAATTCGCCATGTGCCAATTGAAATAAAGATATTTTATATAAAAATTTATAATGATAACGTTTCATCAATTCATCGTTGATAAAAATAAGAATAGCAATTTTACAATTGTTTCACAAAAAACAATATCAGTTGAAACTTGCAGCTTGTTCATTCAATACCTACCTTAAATACCATCATCATCATCATTATTAAAGCCTCCGGCATGGAATGCCATAAAGCATGGTCCTGCGCAACATGTATCCATCGACTTCCTGCATGTCTTACAAGGTTGTCACTCCATCTAGTGGAGGGTCGGCCTACACTTCGCCTACCGGTACGAGGCTGCTACTCAAAAACCTTTTTTCTCCATCGGTTGTCAGCTCTTCGAGCTATATGGCCAGCCCATTGCCACTTCAGCTTACTAATGCGTTGGGCTAAGTCAGTCACTCTGGTTCTACTGCGGATATCCTCATTTCTAAGTTTATCACGCAAAGAAACCCCGAGCATAGCCCTCTCCATTGCTCGCTGAGCGACCTTGAGCTTCCACATACGGCCAGCTGTGAAGGACCACGTCTCAGTTCCGTAAGTCAGCACTGTCGTCACTGTCTCGTTTTCAAGTTTTGAGGTTTACCTGACGAGTTGAATCCGTCGATTGACCTCTTGGTCAAAATTGGACTTACCTAGTCCGACTATTTGTCCTAGGTAAACATACTCGTCAACAACTTCGAGCTCACTGCTCGCAACAACTACCGGCATAGGTATGAAATGGGCGTTATACATGATCTTTGTTTTGTCCATGTTCATCTTTAGAGCTATCTGTTGGAAGGAACCATTGAAGTCATTGAGCATAGTGCTTAGGTCCTCCAGGGATTCTGCCATAAGGACTATATCGTCGGCAAATGGAAGGTGAGTGATGTACTCGCCATTGATGTTAATACCGTATCCTTTCCAGTCCAGAAGCTTGAAAACGTCTTCCAATGAAGCGGTGAAGAGTTTCGGGGATATAACGTCACCCTGTCTTACCTCTGCAATTGGATAGGTTTCGTATTCTGGTTCTGTACTCGGATAAATATCGCAGCCCTACTGTACAAACACTTCTGCACTTCGATATACCGACACTCAACTTAGCACCGCTGAAGGGACTGCAGCATCACCCAAATTTCGACGGAATCAAAAGCTTTCTCATAGTCCACATACGCAAGACAAAGTAGCAGATTGCACTCTTCGGTCTCCTGTATAATTTGCCGATTTATGTATGTGGTCTATAGTGCTAAAGCCTTTACAGAAACCGGCTTGTTCTAGAGGCTGGAAGTCGTCAAGTCTGCGTGCGAGATGATTCGTAATGACTCTCGAAAACAGCACGTAGACGCGACTCAGAAAAAAAATCGGTCTGTAGTTCTTTATGAGAGCATTGTCGCCTTTCTTAAAGATCAAGACCATCCCTATTGTGTTATATGCCTCAACAGTAGTGCAACCACGGAGGATGGAATTAAAGAGCTTCTGAAGGACTTCAAGTACCGGTTTTCTACTCGCTTTGAGAAGCTCTGATGTAATTACAGCCTCGCATGTGGCCTTGCGATTCTTAAGGTGCTTGAAAGCCATTCTAACCTCGCTCAGACTGACGTCTGGAATATCATCGGAGTAGTGTCGGATAAGACTTACTCTGGGATCGTTATTCACACTTGTGTGTGGCTCCAACGATGATGTGTACAACTGACCATAGAACCTCTCAATTTCACTCAAAATTTCAGGTGTCCCGAAAACGATGCTGCCACATTTGGTCATCAGCTTCGACAGTTGACTCTTTCTGGCAGACAGATATCTGGCGAAGACTTTGGAGCCCTAGTTTTGCTCGATCGCCTCTTCAATACGAGCAGTATTAAAGTTGCGTTAATCCCGCCGCATCCACTTGTAGATCTTTCTATTTAGTTACCTGTATGCTATCAAATCCACTGAAAACTGCAGCTTCATTCCTCGCCTAACAGCCATAAGATTAATAGTGCGATCGGAGAGTTTTTGTGTTCTTCTGCGGCGGGTCTTACAAAATTTAGCTCCGACGGCATGGACAGTTACTACGAGCTTGTCATTGATATCATTGATATAATTTCAATCTTCTGGGCACTGAAAATGGTGTAACGCGAGTTGAAAGACTTCACTACTCTGGATTAGAGCACGAGGAGGACGGAGCGTTGAATTCATTAGACGACACCTCTCGAATTTAACGTTTAGGTTCAGTGTGCCTCTTATCATTCGGTGATTGCTACCAGTTTTCACCCTCGCGATCACGGAGACATCATTGAACAGTTGCCACCTTATCGTCACAAAATCTCAGTTTTTGTGGAACTGTCGAAGCTCAACCGGGTCCACTTCCTATGAGGCCGCTTTTGAAAGAAAGGGTTCATCATAAAGAGTCCCTCTTTCTCCATGAAGTTGGTCAGCTGCTGGCCTTTTGGGTTCCATTCCCCTACTCAAAATTTCACTACTATCAGCTTGCCCTTCTCGCTTGTGCCTAGTTTTGTTAGTGGAAGAAGTTTTTTTCAAACTTAGTAAACAGAACAAGTCTGTTGTAATATGTGGAGAATTTAACATCAATCTCCTTGAAACTTCTGCCATTAGTTTTAAGTTTAGCTCATTGTTTAAATCGTATAATCTTGTTAATTTTTTCTTAGAACCAACACGTATTGCTGGGCCAGTACATACAGTGCAACTTGTATAGATAACATTTTTACAGGTGTTAAGCCCTTGCATAAATCAATGATTCTAAATTTAAGTTCAGATCACTGTGGACAGTTGGTATCATTGCCTTACTTACAAGAATAAGAAAAATGAGAAAGTTGTGTTGGTTCCAATAAATGAACATCGCTTGGAGAGGTTTATAAGTAATATAATAAAAAGACTTCCATCACTTTCATTTAAAAATAGTGCTAATTATTTGTATGGTACGTTATTTAAAATTATAAATTGTGAATTTAGTAGGATATTTACTTCTAAAACTTTCTCTTTTAACAGTCGCAAATCATTTAATGAATGGGCGACAGTAGGAATTTATAAAATTAGGCGAATGTTATATTAGCTTTATAAGGATCTTATAAAGCTCATATTATTTCAATTGCTGACGTCCGCTGGAGTGATACCACATCGTGGGGCAGCATCGGGCCAGGCCGATGCTCGATCACCTCGGTTAAGTTAGGTCACACATACACACCTTCTAACACACCTTCTAACACACTACTCACATGCACATACTTAACGCCTGACCGCGCCTTGGGGTTGGTCCTCGATTCGGAACCTGGTACGTCCTATTTATTTACCTAGCCTTTATATATATATATTGATTATCTATAGGCATTTCGAGCCCCACCCTTAGTTGTCCGTCGAATCTACAGCTGTATGGGCCCCTGTATAGTCGACCTTTGTCGGGGCAACTAGGGGCTTGTACATTATGTTGTCATATAATAATAACACTACTATTATATGATCTTTCATATAATAGTAGTGTTATATTTAGAGGTTATATAAAAACATATTCTAAAATATTTAAAAAAGTGTGCTCCACAGTTAAGGCTTTACATTTAAGTAACAAAATTAAAACTGCATCTAACAATATTAAAATGACCTGGAGAGTAATAAATAGTGAAACGGGCAAGGTCAAACCGCGCAACTCGGATTTTCAATTGAATATTAACAATAATTTAACTCGATCTGATCAAGAAGTTGCTATGGCTTTTCAGAAACATTTTACTGATCTATCTTTTTTGACAACTAAATCATTAAATTCTTCTCCTACTGTCGCCGAATCATTGCTTAAACAAAATGCAAAGGCTTGTTCAAATACTTTTAAATTCCATGGAGTACTGCCAAAAGATATTTTTAAATATTTTAAAACTATTAATGTTAAGAAAACGGCAGACTTATGGGGGATTTCCCTTAAAGTTATTTTATCTATAATAGATATAATAGCACCTTATCTAGCCACTATATTTAATACAAGCGTCGAATCTGGTGTGTTTCCTGATTTAATGAAATATAGTAAAGCCATAGCTTTATTTAAATCTGGTAATACATTAGACCCCGCCAATTTTAGACCAATTTCAGTACTACCAACATTTAGTGAAATTTTTAAAAAAAAAATTTTAGATCAAATGTTAAGTTTCATTAATATTAATAAATTGCTCCATAAAAATCAATTCGGTTTTACAAGGGGTCGCTCGACAACTGACGCTGGAGTTGAGCTTATTAAACATATTTTTTGTGCATGGAGGAATTCACAGGATGTATTTTTGTGGTTATATTTTGTGACCTTTCCGAAGCCTTCGACTGCGTTCACCATGAGACATTAATCAGGAAGCTACAGTACTATGGTGTCAAGAACACAGCGCTTACACTTATTATTGTATATTTAAGTAATAGAATGCAGAAAGTTATTATCAATGGTAAAAATTCTTCCGGGTCACCTGCTAATGGGTGTTCCTCAGGGCTCCATTCTCGGCCCATTCCTATTTATAGTGTATAATAATGACTTACCTTCTCTTGTAGGGGATAATCATGATATAGTATTATTTGCTGATGACACTTCCTTGATTTTTAAGCTTAAACGTCAATCATTTAAATGTGACTAAGTGAATAATGCTATATCAAAATTAGTGCATTGGTTTTACGTTAGTAATCTACATTTAATCGAAAATAAAACTAAATGTATTAAGTTTCCAACAACGACTGTTAAAAATCTGAGCACCAATGTATTTTAAATGGGAAAGAACTGATCCCTGTTGAATCCACTGTTTTTCTTGGCATCACTCTCGACGTAAAGCTTCAGTGGGGCTCCCATATGTCCAAACTAGCAGGCAGACTAAGTTCTGCAGCCTATGCTGTAAAAAAGATTAGAGGTCTCACTAGTGTCGAGACAGCTAGATTAGTTTATTTCAGTTATTTCCATAGCATAATATCTTATGGGATTTTGCTATGGGGAAATGCGGCTTATTCAGAAACTATTTTTGTTTTACAGAAGAGGGCCATTAGAGCTATTTGCAACCTTAAACCGAGAGAGTATCTTAGAGATAAATTTAAAGAAATAAATATATTAACTTTCTCCTCTCAGTATATTTACGAAAATTTAATGTATGTTCACAAAAAAAGGTAGTTTTAGTAAAAAATGTGATATACATTCTGTAAACACTAGGAACAAACACAAGCTAGTGATACCAGTTTCTCGACTCTACAGAGTCAGTAATTCATTCTTGGGGCAGTGTATACGCTATTACAACAAGGTCCCGGAAGGTGTACACGCTCTCTCTATTACCAAGTTTAAATGTTTTGTTAAGTTGAAACTGTATAAAAAGGGTTATTATAGTATAAATGAATATATGGTTGATAATAACCCCTGGGAATGAGGTGGTCACTTCCAAGCTGTTTCTAAAATAAATTTTGTACCAAGCATTTATGTATAATATGCTTTTAAAATAAGTCCCGCTGGGTTTCTTGCTGGTTCTTCCCAGGACAGAGGTTTTTTCGAACCAGTGGTAAATAAAAAAATGACTTTCAATAAGAATTACACATGTGATCTATATTGAATAAAAATTATTCTATTCTATTCTTTTCTATTTTTATTCCATTCTATTCTATTCTTTTGCGTTGAAGTCCATTAACACCGTATATCCACTATACGGTGTTAATGGGAGAGTTTTGGACAATTAATCCGACACCTCCTTGGCACAGATGGTCGCCCTTCCGGTGATAGAATAAGTTGCCGGATTCGAGGATTACCGGAATTCGAGGATATCCCAGCGCAACTTGTCAATCTCTTCTTTAGCTTCAGGATCTTCTCGTCAGTTCTCAGGGTCTGTGCGTTGTATGTTGCCAGATTGAGTCGTCTTAGGTAGCAACCGAACCCTCACCGGAGATTCATAGCACCCCTGCCCCGCCGTTACAATGGTCACCACCGCAGCCAGGAAAAGCGGGGCTGCCGGGCGCTGAGGACCGTCTTTTTGTAACTTCTGTCATGAGGAGTATATTGAAATAGTTGCCACGCTTGGCGAGCGGGTTGGCAACCTCAGTTTTTTTTATTGTAATTTGCTGTTATCTAAAAAATGCTGCTGCCCATCTTCTGCCTCAGTTTCGCTCTGTCGCCTCTTACGACACTCACGGTGGTAGTGGGTATTCTGATCCGCCACTATACGGGGCTATACCTATAAGTACATATTATTATAAATACCTTTAAATATATATTTTAATAACTCATTCCCATAATATTTCATATATTTTTTTATTTTGGCCTATCTGAAACAATCTAAACTATACAAAATGTGACTTATGAAATGACTGACAATCACTGGAACATTTTTTCTACGTACAAAGAAGTTTTACGTTTCCGTGGCCCAAACATAGTATTTTTCTCAGCACAATTCGTATCTGAAATGAAAATGAATATTGAGATATACACTATACAAATAAATAATGTTCAAAAAATATAATAAAAACACTTACGTACGTAAAACTTAATCACTTGATAGCTCGTTATGCCTACCGCTTGAAGCTACAGCAGCTCACCGTGCAGTGGAACTGAAGAAGCTGAACACCGCGCACACGTCATGACTATCAGTTATAGTTAAAGTTACAGGCTATATACGTCCTACTGCTGGGCATAGACCTCCTTCCATTTCTAAGAAGGTTTTCGGGTCAAGGAAATGTCCGTCACGCTGCCCCAATGCGTGTTGTCGAAATCCATATGTCTTCGAAATATTTTTTCTTATTTTTCAGACATGCAGGTTTCCTCGCGATGTTTTCTTTCACCGCCGGGCACGTGAAAAATAAGCACTTAAAATTGCAGTTAACAATTTTATTGGAATCGAACGCGGTTGCTTAGTTATATTGCATATTTTAATATATGAATTTCTCACTGTATCAATTTAATGTGTTTTATTTTATTAATTTAATCATATTGGAAAAACTAAGTTTATAAGCTGTAAAGCATAGGATGGTTAAACATTTCTAAGCCTAGTGGGATAGAGTTTATCAAACGTTAAGTATCCTCGTAAAAATTACAAAACATTAAATCTTCAAATAACTTTTAAATTAGCGAGTATTGCGAAACGTCCACACAAGCTGAATCGATAGATATTTAGGCCACTTACAGCACTGCTTCCAACTCTGATGTAGATGAGCTCCTCCCGAAACACACGAAATAATGTTATTGACATTTAATAATTTACAGAAAACTGTTCTCACTTTAATTAGTTAAGCAACTAATATTGCTTTGTTTCAATCTGAACGGTATATAGAGCCAACTGGCGAATGGTATTCTTCAGTGTCTGTAATTATGCTTAATTACAGACTGCGAAGGATTCCATTTGTTTTTCTATAGCATTCTTTGATTTGATTTGGCTGCAGGTGTCTCTGTACTGCAGTAGCCACTTTCCATCAGGTGGGCTGTACGATCGTTTGTCACGTCCGTTGTATACTAACAGAAGCAAGATGCCTAGTGGTGACGGCGTAAGAGAATTCATCACCTAATTTCGACAGGTGGTTGTAGTAAAAGACGGCTATTGCATATGTTATGAAGACCTCGTACCTCTAGAGAGTGTCAAAAGTGCAAAATGTCTGATACTGCGACTGCCAATCCGCCTACAAAACGTGGTGATTATGGCAAATCTTTTATAAATGGTAGAGCTATGAGAGAACGAACAACTATACAATTAATATAGCTGCATATTAATTGTATAGTTGTTCGTTCTCACAGAATACCAGCGTAAAATAGCAGCTTCACACTGCTGTGTTTCGTATGGTGAGTGTAGAGAACCGGAGATCCATTTTACTGGAAAAAAAGCATCTTAGTCCTCACGGGTGACGACGACGCATCTGCATTTTGATTCTTTATTGAGGATAAATGTAGATGTCTATTGGTCACAGCAACCACTTACCATCAAGTAGACTGTGTGCTCGTTTGTCACCCTATCCTATAAAAAAGGCCCAGGATCAGCCGTGGACTGTGATGATGATGACGAATAGCAGAAGGTGTGAAACGTATGGTATTGTGACCGACGAATATGCTGTATCCAGCATAGCAATAAAGGCGTTCTATTCCATTATTAGAGATAGGTTCACATCAAGTAGTTCGTTTTTTATGGCCTCATGAATATGAAGACGAATTCGCTGTTTATTTCACCGCACTTTTACACGGAGAATCAAAACAAATCCAAATGCACTGTATATTCAATTACGAGTGCAAACTTACCTAAATACACATACGTTTATAAGTATCCATACATGGTTTGAATTAATGAATGAAATATATGAGAGAGAAAAAAAACATAAATTATTTAAAGGTACAATTGGCGGCCTTATCGCTTAGAAGCGATCTCAACCAGGCAACCATTGCAGAGGATAAAGTGACCTGTGAGAAATGGTAAGGGTATACGTAGGTTGTTGGGAAATACACACGACATACATATAATTATACAATCGATAAATACATACATACTATAATTAAAAAATACATTTTAAATACAAAAATATACACATACATATGCGAGAGCAGAAAGGGTTAAACAAGTAAGTGAAGTAAAAGCTTTAACGTCAGAAAAAATGATAAGGTAGTAATTTTTAGTGGAAAGAATTGCGTTTTGACAAGTTTTTAAACTTTTCAATAGACTGCGCACTTCTAATGTGTAGAGGTAGGGAGTCCCAGAGCCTAATGGTGGCCACACACGGTTAGTTAAACTGATCAGTTTAACTGACGTACATCCAAAAACTGACCGTGAATGTGAAATCTTAAGTTGAAATTTTTAACTGACGGCAACCCACGTATTTTTCTGGGCGCACCGTAATCCGCTGGCTTCAGTTCGTTCCCATTATTGGTAAGTACATACTTTCTTAGTAGCTTTTATATATATTTTATAATTTTTTATAACATTATTTGTATGCTGTTTAGATTATATATTTTTTTTTAATACATTTAGAGAAGTTGGTTTAACAGAGGATGGAGACCAAGGTGATTGTAATGATGTCACCTTCCTTATGGTGGACTCAGAAGGTAGGTAAAGGATCTCAGTGATGCAACTACGTACAACCATCGTGTTTGGACTCATTTTCAAATAGTTAAACGGAGACCTAAATGATTGTGATGATATCATCTTTATGTTGGTGCAATCCGAAGGCGGGTATAGGATCTCAGTGACGACACTAGATTGTATGACCGCGTTTGAACTCATTTGAATGGGCTCGTAAAGACCTAGGTGACTGTTATTACCTCACCTTTCTGATGGTGCAATCCAAAGGTGGATATAGCATCTCAGTGGTGGCACTAGATATAACGATCGTGTTTGAGCTCATTTGAAAGGGCTCGTAAAGACCTAGGTGACTATTATGACCTCACCTTTCTGATGGTACAATCCGAAGGTGGACGGCACTAGGTAGAATGATCGTGTTTGAACTCATTTGAAAGGGTTTATAAAACCCTAGTTCATTGTGGTTATATTACCTTCATGATGGTGGACTAAGAAGGTGGGGTAAAAGATCTCAGTTATGCCACTACAAGCACCATCGTGTTTGACCTTATTTGAAAGGGCTCAAGAACTAACTATACAAATAATATAAATATAATAAATAGTACAAACAGTATTATTACTCACTTTATAATGTTTTCAGGCAATTAAAAAAGCAGCAAAACTCCCAAGTAGATACAAAATTAGAAATCGACCATATATTTTACAGGCAATAAAAAACAAGGCAGAACGGCAAAAGCAAAACCAACTACAACCAGAAGACGAAAATATCTGCGTACTTCAAGAAAACCTACAAGCACCATTAACACCAATTCCTATAAATGACCTAGTTACCTGTATTCAGTATTTAGTATTAAATGTAGATTGTGATGTTAGATTTTTGACTGATTTATTATACGAATACTCATTTCAGTTTTAGGGCAAGGAAACGTTCGCCGCTCTGCCCCAATACGTGTTAGCGAACTTTACGTTTTTTAAATTTTTATTTTATTTCTCAGACATGCAGGTTTCCTCGCGATATTTTCCTTCATCACCGAGCACGTGGTAAATCAGCACTTAAATTTGCAATGAACAATTTGATTGGCGCCGGCGGGGATCGAACCCGTGTTGCTCGCGTACTGTGAAATTTACAGCGAGCGCTAACCATCTGAGCAACCACGGCTCATTAATAATTACTAAGAACTATAACCTAACATTTTATACATTTATAATTTAATTTGTTTAATAAATATACTAAATTATAAGCTGTTTAAATCATTTTTAGCAATAAGCATCGATATATCTCTTATGTTTTCGACATATAAAACTCCGATATTGATATATTTATAATTATCGACATATTGAAAATCTGATATTTAAAAAATATCAACAGTCCTAGTTTGAACTGATCAGTGGGAATGATCAATTGAACTGACCGTGTGTGTCAAACTTGTTTTTGATTAAATCCGTTCGAAATGATCAGTTGAACTGATGTCAGTTTAACTGACCGTGTGTGGGGACCATAACAGTTTCAATAGAAACGGAATTAGAATAGAATGAAGTGTTATGGGCTGGGATTTAGTATGTTGGAAATAGTACTAAGCATTTGTATGACGTTGTATATTTCGATAACGTTTTACTTTACAAGTTAATCTTTTATAGGTTTCATCTCTGAGAAACCTAGTAAGCTGACTATGACTATATTTTTTTTTTCTAATGGCTCGGTCAGTTACGTACTGTAATACACATAAATTATTGACTACGTTTCAAGATAAAATTTTCTAAATTACGCAGATGTGTAAATTTCATTTTTTGAATTTGAAATTTAATCTTGCCCTGTCTTTCAGGCCGTAATTTACGACACAACGCTCAGTGTATTCCGCAGTAAAGTCGTTTCATTTTATTTGAATTACAAAAAAGAAAAATGGAAATAAATGTCGGGGTGTCTACGGCCTGTGCCTTTGTCGAGAAGTGGCGGAGCAATAAAACTCACTTTTTTATAGAATAAGGGTAACAGACAAGCACACTGTTCACCTGATGGTAAGTGGATGTTGTAGCTCAAGGCCATCTACTTCCACATCTATCCTCGATTAAGAATCACAATGGAGATGCGATTTCACCCTTGCGTCATCATTATCATCATTACAGCCCTTCACAGGTCCACTGCTGAACATAGACCTTTTTTTTTTTTTTTTTTTTATAGAATAGGGGGCAAACGAGCATGCGGCTCACCTGATGTTAAGTGACTACCGCCGCCCATGAACAACCGCAACACCAGGGGAATTGCAGATGCGTTGCCGGCCTTTTAGAAAGGTGTAAGCTCTTTTCTTGAAGGTTCCTAAGTCGTATCGGTTCGGAAAATTCGCTGGTGGTAATTGATTCCACAAAGAAGTTGTGCGAGGGAGAAAACTTCTTCTAAATCGCACAGTGGTGGACCGCCAATCATCCAGATGGTATGGATGGTAACGCGAGTTTTGTCGCGACGTGCGATGGTGAAATTGAGCGGCTGGAATTAGTCCGAACAATTCCTCAGAGCACTCCCCGTGATAGATGCGATAAAATACGCAAAGAGATGCAACATCTCTGCGCAGTGCCAGTGTATCGAGCCGATCGGAAAGAACTCGGTCGTCGACGATTCGAATCGCTCTGCGCTGGATGCGGTCAAGTGGAAGGAGCTGGCACTGGGGTGCCCCGGCCCAGAGATGAGAACAGTATTCCATGTGGGGCCGAACTTGCGCTTTGTAAAGTTGCAAGCGATGTGCCGGCATGAAATACTGTCTCGCTCTGCTGAGCACGCCAAGCTTTTTAGAGGCCAATTTGGCCTTCCCTTCCAAGTGACCACGAAACTGCACGCTATTCGATATGTCGACGCCAAGGATTCCGATACTGGCTGAGGCAGCAAGGGGAGTGCCTTGAAACTGAGGAGATACGACAAAGGGGTTCTTTTTAGCGGTAAACGCGCAAACTTGTGTCTTCTGGGGATTGAACTGGACTAGATTTAGTCGGCCCCAATCCGAGACTTTGTTAAGCAAAGACTCGACTTCAGACACAAGTTTGTCCTCCCCCAAAGAATGCCACAAAGCACGGTCCTGAGCCACCTGCATCCATCGACTTCCTGCATGTCTTACCAGGTCGTCACTCCATCTCGTGGGGGGACGCCCTACACTTCGCCTACCGGTACGAGGCTGCCACTCGAGAACCTTTCTTCCCCATCGGTTGTCGGTTCTTCGAGCTATATGGCCGGCCCACTGCCACTTCAGCTAACTAATCCGTTGGGCTATGTCGGTTACTCTGGTTCTACTGCGGATATCCTCATTCCTAAGTTTATCACGCAGAGAAACTCCGAGCATAGCCCTCTCCATAGCTCGCTGAGCGACCTTGAGCTTCCTCATACGGCCAGCAGTGAAGGACCACGTCTCAGTTCCATATGTCATTACTGGCAACACGCACTGGTTGTACAATTTCGTTTTCGGTCGAAGTTGGACTTACCTAGTCGGACTATTTGTCCCAGGTAAACATACTCGTCAACAACTTCGAGCTTAGTGTTCCCAACAACTACCGGCATAGGTGTGACATGGACATTAAACATGATCTTTGTTTTGTCCATGTTCATCTTAAGACCTATCCGTTGGGAAACACTATCGAGGTCATTGAGCATAGTGCTTAGGTCCTCCAGCGATTCTGCCATAAGGACTATATCGTCGGCAAATCGAAGGTGAGTGATGTACTCGCCATTGATGTTGATACCGTATCCTTTCCAGTCCAGAAGCTTGAAAACGTCTTCCAATGCAGCGTTGAAGAGTTTCGGGGATATGACGTCACCCTGTCTTACACCTCTCTGCAATTGGATAGGTTTCGTACTCTGGTTCTGTACTCGTATAGCCATCGTAGCCCTACTGTACAAGCACTTCAACACTTCGATATACCGACAGTCAACTTGGCACCGCTGAAGGGACTGCAGCACCGCCCAAATTTCGACGGAATCAAAGGCTTTCTCATAGTCCACATACGCCAGACATAGTGGCAAATTGTACTCTTCGGACTTCTGTACAATTTGCCGAAGGGTATGTATGTGGTCTATGGTGCTAAAGCCCTTTCGGAAACCGGCTTGTTCGGGAGGCTGGAAGTCGTCAAGTCTGCGCGCGAGACGATTCGTAATGACTCTCGAAAACAGCACGTAGACGCGGCTCAGAAGGGAAATCGGTCTGTAGTTCTTCAAGAGAGCGTTGTCACCTTTCTTGAAGAACAAGACCACCGCACTTCTGCTCCACGCCTCCGGTGTAATGCCACCATGGAGGACGGAATTAAAGAGCTTCTGAAGGACTTCAAGTACCGGTCTTCCACCCGCTTTCAGAAGCTCCGCTGTAATTCCATCCTCGCCTGGGGCCTTACCGTTTTTAAGGTGCTGGAGAGCCATTCTAATCTCGCTCAGACTGACGTCCGGGATATCTTCGGAATAGTGTCGGATGAGACTCGCTCTTGGATCGTTACTCACACTTGCGTGTGGCTCCAACGATGACGTGTACAGCTGCCCATAGAACCTCTCAATCTCACTCAAAATCTCAGGTGTCCCGGAAACGATGCTGCCACATTCTGTCTTCAGCCTTGACAGTTGGCTCTTTCTGGCAGACAGATCTCTGGCAAAGACTTTGGAGCCTTGGTTCCGCTCGATCGCTTCTTCAATACGAGCTGTATTGAAGTTGCGTAAGTCCCGCCGCATGCATTTGGAGATCTGTCTGTTCAGATGCCTGTATGCTGTCAAGTCTGTTGAAGAATGTAGCTTCATCTCCCGTCTAACAGCCATGAGATTAAGAGTGTGATCGGAGAGTTTTTGTGTTCTTCTGCGGCGGGTCTTGCAGAACTTAGCTCCGACCGCATGGACAGTTTCCACGAGCTTGTCATTCATATCGTCCACTTCATTGCAGTCTTCTAGGCACTGAAAACGGTTTTGTAACTCAAGCTGAAAGGTCTCGGGACTTTGGAACAGAGCACGAGGGGGACGGAGCGTTGACTTCATTAGACGAGACCTCTCCAACTTAACGTTTAGGTTCAGTGTGCCTCTAACCATTCGGTGATCGCTACCAGTTTTCACCCTCGCGATCACGGAGACATCACTGAACAGTTGTCGTCTGGTCGTCATAATGAAGTCAATCTCATTTTTTGTCGAACCGTCGGGGCTCGACCAGGTCCACTTCCTGTGGGGCCGCTTCTGGAAGAAAGAGTTCATCATAAAGAGTCCCTCTTTCTCCATGAAGTCGACCAGCTGCTGGCCCCTTGGGTTCCGTTGCCCTATTCCAAATTTCCCTACTTTCAGCTCACCGTTCTCTCTTGTGCCTAGTTTTGCATTGAAGTCTCCCATTAACACCGTATATTGGGTTTTGGAGGAATGCATGGCTCTAGAGATATCCTCATACATTTCCTCCACCTCCCCATCGGGGTGTGCCGAGGTTGGTGCGTAAACCTGTATGACCTTCAGCGAATACCGTTTGGTGATTCTGAGTATAAGGTACGCAACCCTCGTCGACACACTCCCGATCTTTACAACGTTGTTAACGAGAGACTTGTGGACGATAAATCCGACACCTCCTTGGGACAGATGGTCGCCCTCCCGGTGATAGAGCAAGTTGCCGGATTCGAGGATTACCGTGTCCTCCCCCTCTCTTCGGACTTCGGATAATCCTATAATATGCCAGCGCAACTTGTCTATCTCTTCTTCCAGCTCCACGATCTTCTCGTCAGTCCTCAGGGTGCGTGCGTTGTACGTTGCCAGGTCGAGTCGTCTAAGGTGGCAACCGAACCTCCACCGGAGATTCTTAGCACCCCCTGCCCCGCCGTTACCATGGTCGCCACCGTAGCCAGGAATAGCGGGGCCGCCGGGGACTGGGGGCCGTCTCTTAGTAACTTTATTCATTTGGGGGGTATTTGCCATAGTTGCCACGCTTGGCGAGCGGGTTGGCAACCGCAGTTTTTTTTATTGTCTGGCTATTATCAGGAAGATGCTGCTGCCCATCTCCTGCCTGTTTCCCTTTGTCGCCTTTTACGACACCCACGGGAGGATATGGGGTAGTGGTATTCTTGACCGCCACTACACGGAAACCCTTGCGTACTGAGATGGAATGCCTCGTTTCCAGTAAAAACTGGATCTCGGTTCTTTTCACTCACCATTCGAAGCACAGCAGCATTAAGCTGCTCTTTTACGCTGGTTTTCTGTGAGAGCATGGTCCTTCACCGGTCGAGCGGAAACAAAACAACACTTTGTTTCAGATCGTCACATGTTATGGGCACAATAGATTTCTATATTATCTAATATATGTTGATGAACAGGGAAAGTTCTTCATCTCACGCCCTGTAGCAGAGATCAACCAAATATTGACCTTCTATTCGCAGACCAATGTCACACCACGTTGAGTTCGGGAAAAAAGAGTTGGGCGTTACCCCTGACTAAGACGCTCAACTCAGAAACTGTTTAAAAAAAAGGGTTGACGTTTAAGATTACGGGTCCCTAAGGAATGGTTCCAGTCTTGACGTCATTTATTTAGTGAACTGTACCTTCCTATTTTTCCTTTAGGGTGAACACTGAGGATCTTGAAATGAAACATCGGTTAACTCTACAAAAATGCCACCTTTGGAATTGCGACAATGTAAATTTCACTACATTCTATCTTTTCCTATCAATTTCCCTAACTGCTTTTCCTTCTTGATTTAAAACTGGAAAATGTAACTGGTCCAAAACGAATTGCAAATATATCACCCTCCTATTGTACTATGAAAGCTAAACCCCAAAGGGAACCGCGCGCCAGACGCCATTTCGACATATTAGACTAATCAATAATTTTCGCTATCACATTTCTATTGATAAACCCATAACTTTTTTTTATATCATTACCCATCATAATGTCATTACTCAATCACATTTCACATAAAATACAACAAAGACAAATTACAGTAATAATTAAAACATTAATATCACATAAATTAATAATAAAATAATTACCAATATTCAGCAATTTTACAAGCTATTTTTAGAACAACAAACAATGAGAAGAAACAATGGTTTTTATCAATAAACATGAATATCCTAAACAATACAATCGTTTAATTCACGAATTAAAATATTTAAGCGGCTATATTAAACTTTAATTTAACTTTAATATTCTTATACAATTTTATTTTTATTTCGTTATTATATCCATAAAATTAAATGTATAACATATATTTAACATATTTCTTATCTTATTATTTAAGAAACATTCCTGAAATATTTATTACATACATATTCATACATTACTGAAATTTTCATGAAATCAATTATCGCTTTATACAATTAATATTTTTTATATTTTTGTATTATAATTTGACGCTGCTAAATGCAACCAGTCTGAGCACGACCCTCGATTCCCAATGGGAGGTTCGCTCCAACTCGCTCTAAAATTATAGCTATCCCTTTGGTTTAGTATATAATACTATTTCTTTATAACATTTACGATCCTTATCTAGCAATTATGTATCTTATCTCTTATTACAAACATAACCTGTATCTAATCCCCCATGGAATGCCATAAAGCATGTCCCTGAGCAACATGTATCCATCGAATTCCTGCATGTCTTACAAGGTTGTCACTCCATCTAGTGGAGGGTCGGCCTACACTTCGCCTACCGGTACGAGGCTGCGACTCAAGAACCTTTTTTCTCCATCGGTTGTCAGCTCTTCGAGCTATATGGCCAGCCCATGGCCACTTCAGCTTACTAATCCGTTTGGTTAAGTCAGTCACTCTGGTTCTACTGCGCATATCCTCATTTCTAAGTTTATCACGCAGAGAAACCCCGAGCATAGCGCTCTCCATTGCTTGCTGAGCGACCTTGAGCTTTCTCATATGGCCAGCAGTGAAGGACTACGTCTCAGTTCCATAAATCATCACTATCGTCACTGTCTCGTTTTCAAGTTTTGAGGTTCACCTGACGAGTTGAATCCGTCGATTGACCTCTTGGTCGAAGTTGGACTTACGAATTCCGACTATTTGTCCTAGGTAAACATATTCGTCAACAATTGAATAAAACTATTTTTACGGATTTTATCGCGTTTAATTAACTTATTTTATATTCCCGACGTTTCGGTTGCTTTCCAGCAATCGTGGTCACGGGGGACCTCGGGAATATAAAATAAGTTAATTAAACGCGATAAAATCCGTAAAAATAGTTTTATTCAATGTGTAGTGTTCGCGTAAATATAAGAAATTATTATATTCGTCAACAACTTCGAGCTTACTGCTCGCAACAACTACCGGCATATGTGTGACATGGATGTTATACATGATCTTTGTTTTGTCCATGTTGATCTTAAGAGCTATGCTTATGTCCTCCAGCGATTCTGCCAAAAGGACTATATCGTCGGCAAATCGAAGGTGAGTGATGTAGTCACCATTGATGTTAACGCCATATCTAGATCTAGATCCTTTCCAGTCTTAATAGACCTTAGCTTGAAGACGTCTTTTAATGCAGCTGTGAAGACTGTCTTACACCTCTCTGCAAATGGATAGGTTTCGTACTCTGGTTCTATAGTCGGATAACTATCGCAGCCGTACTCTACAAACACTTCCGCACTTCGAATACCGACAGTCAATTTAGCACCGCTGAAAAGACTGCAGTACCGCCCAAATTCCGACGGAATCAAAGGCTTTCTCATAATCCACATACGCAAAACAAAGTCAGATTGTACTCTTCAGTCTTCTGTATAATTTGAAGATGTATGTATGTGGTCTATAGTTCTAAAGCCTCTTCAGAAACCGGCTTGTTCTCGAGACTGGAAGTCGTCGATTCAGCGTGCGAGACGATTCGTAATGACTCTCGCAAACAGCACGTAGACGCGGCTCGGAAGGGAAATCGGTCTGTAGTTCTTTATGAGAGCATTGTCGCCTTTGTTGAAGAACAAGACCACCGCTATTCCGTTATATGACTCCGGATTAGTGCCACCATAGAGGACGGAATTAAAGAGCTTCTGAAGAACTTCAAGTACCGAATTTCCACCCGCTTTCAGAAGCTCTGATGTGGTTACATCCTCGCCTGTGGCCTTGCGTTTTTAAGGTGCTTGAAAGCCATTCTAACCTCGCTCAGACTGACGTCATCGGAATAGTGTCACATAAGACTTACTCTCGGATCGTTACTCACACTTGCGTGTGGCTCCAACGATGATGTGTACAGCTTTCCATGGAACCTCTCAATTTCACTCAAAATTTCAAGTGTCCCAAAAACAATGCTGCTATACATATGCTGCTCTAAAAGTATCGGGAATGGAATATTTCCACTGTTCCTGTCATATTAAAATCTTTTTAATTGAAAATTACTTGGTTTAATAAGTCGAATACGATTTATTTATTTAAAAAAAGATTCTCGGTCTTGTCACAAGGTTTTGTCAAACTTGTTTAGTCGTTGAGAAAATGGAATTGACTCGAGAAAATTCAAGAGCGATGATTTATTATGACTTTAGAAGTGGTTTAACACAAAAACAGTGTGTTGACCGGATGATTTCTGCATTTTTTGATGAAGCCCCATCCAAAACCACAATTTATCGCTGGTTTGCTGAATTTGAACGTGGACGTGTCAAGCTCAGTGATGATCCCCGTCAAGCTGGTCCAAAAACTGCAGTCACCCAAGAAAACGTTGATGCTGTGCGTAAACTGATTGAGGAAGATCGACATGTGACATACCGCGAAATTCAGGCAACTTTACACATTGGCATGAGTCAAATACAAATAATCTTGCATGAACAATTCGGTGTAAAAAAGTTGTTTTCCCGATGGACACCGCATTCGCTCTGTGAAGAGCAAAAAGCGGCTCGCGTTACTTGGCGCGTCAGAATTCTCGAAAGATTCCACGCAGGATCCTCAAATGCTGTATACAACATCGTATTGGGTGACGAATCCTCGATATATGTGTACGAACCCGAAACAAAAAACCAGTCACGAGTTTGGGTGTTCGAAAATGAGTTAAAGCCAACAAAAATGGTTCGTTCACGGAGTGTTGCAAAAAAATGGTGCCCACGTTTGTCTCCAAAACCGGCCATGTTCGACTATTCCTCTTGAGGGACAAAGAACGGTTAATGCAGAATGGTATGCTAGCATTGTTCATTTAGGGAACATGAATAAAATAGGCGACTCACACGATAGGCAAATTGTATATTTAAAAGGAACGAAAAATACAAAATATTTGGTGGCGATCGGGTCGCGAGCTATCGGCGAGTGCCGGTCTTAGGCGTGGCGGTGAGAAACCCCCCGCACTTCACATACTCCCCGCAAACATCGTCGGTGCTGTCGTAACGGCGCCGACATACTCCCGGCGCTGGAAAGCTTAACAGCTTTCTGTGGAAAGCGTAACAGATCTTCCAACTCATCGGGCTTCGGTAGTAGGACGATTCTGTTTAGGGCGCGCCGCACAATTCCTCTTGCAGTGTCTAAATCTGCGACGCGTGTCAATCCGTCAGATCCCGGGAAGAGTTTTCTTACACGTCCGAGAAGCCAATAGAGCGGTGGAGCGTTTTCCTCTTTCAAGAGGACTAGGTCGTCAATTTGTAGGCTCTCTTTGGACTTCGTGCGCCACTTCGTCCTCAACTGCAGCTCCACAATGTACTCGTGGCTCCAGCGTCGCCAAAAGTGTTGCTTAAACTGCTCGATGCGCTGGAATCTGTCGAGACGATTGGCATTAGCGGATTGTAGACACGGAGATGGCAGCGAGCTTAGTGGTCTACCAATTAAAAAGTGGCCCGGAGTTAAGGGATAATAGTCCGTGGGAGAGGAACTTAATGGACATAGGGGGCGGCTATTTAGGATACATTCTATTTGTGTGAACAAAGATGACAATTCCTCATAGGTTAGGTGCGTAGTCCCTAATATCCTAGCCAGGTGGAATTTGGCTGACTTTACACCGGCCTCCATCAAACCATTGAAGTGAGGAGCGTATGCAGGCGAAAAACAAAATTCAACGCCTTCGTTAGCGGCAAAATTAGCGATAGTTTTGGCATTAACTTCAAAAAACTCTTTAAGTTCCTTTGAAGCAGCTACAAAGTTTCCACCATTGTCGCAGAATATCTGCTTTGGTAGCCCTCTCCGTGAAACAAAGCGTCTCAAAGTTAATATAAAAGCATCCTTGGACAGCTCACTAACAGCCTCCAAATGGATGCACTTATACCTAAAACATATGAAAATACACAAATAACATTTTGTAATTTTATAACCACGACCTTTGCGATCCGTGACCATAAATGGCCCAGCGAAATCAGTCCCTACTGTAATAA
Organism: Parnassius mnemosyne; assembly: GCA_963668995.1. Classification (NCBI taxonomy): domain Eukaryota; kingdom Metazoa; phylum Arthropoda; class Insecta; order Lepidoptera; family Papilionidae; genus Parnassius; species Parnassius mnemosyne. The sequence goes on along the minus strand of CAVLGL010000035.1, from coordinate 11,238,727 downwards.
AAGGAAAGTCGGGCATTAGTCTTTGAGCAGGTAGGTTGCCCATTATGTTTTTCATAGACTGACCCTTAAAACCCCTACATACGGTGCAATTATACACAGTACGTCTAGCCAGACTTCTTCCACTAATGGGCCAAAAACTCGTTCTAATAGAAGCCAGTAAGGCTTGGGGCCCCAGATGTAGAAGCCGTACGTGTTCTTGTTGGAATAAAAGTTGAGTAAAATGGTGTTTAGAGCTTAACAACATGGGATGCTTCATATCGAAACTATATTCAGAAGCCTGAATTCGACCACCTACTCTTATCACTCCTTCATGTAAAAATGGATTAAGTGCCGAAATGTGCGACTTAGGACTTAGGGAATTTCCTTTTAATAATAAGTCGTATTCTTTAGGGAATGCCTCTAATTGGGAAATATACACTAATGAATTAAGAGTTTTATTGAGCTCGGCGGTAGTTAAGGAACCTGTAATTTTAGTTTTAGAATTTTTACAGTTATTAATAAATCTATGTACATAGGCTAAAATGTGTTGTAATTGTTTTAATTTAGAATATTTGTTAAAGTTAATAATTGATTGATAATTATCACAAATAGCAACTGGATGTGCTTTAACTTCCGGCAAATTCTTCATCTCAATAATAGTCTGCGACTGCATAGAAGGCCACTCGGACTCTGGCAACGATAAAAACTTAGGTCCATACCACCACATATCACATGCAGCGATCTGTTGTGGGTTCACGCCACGGGATAGCAGGTCAGCTGGGTTGTGTTCTGTAGGATCGTGGTGCCATGAATTTGCGTCAGTCAGCTCTCTAATGGCGGCGACTCTGTTGGCAACGAATGCTTTCAAGTTAGAAGAACCGCAGCGCAACCAACTAAGAACTACGCTCGAGTCAGTCCAATAGACATGACGCGATATTTTACGTCGCAAGGCTTTGGTCACAGATGAGCTCATTTCAGCTGCCAGAAGAGCACCTGAAAGCTCCAAACGAGGAATTGTAATAGGGCTGGATGCTGGGGCAACGCGAGATTTCGCACATAAAAGTTGGACATGTATTTGTCCTTCTTTATTTGTAGAGCGAAGGTACAAGCATGCATCATAGGCGCGTTGCGATGCATCGCAAAAACAGTGGATTTCAGCAGAGACTGGATATTCTATTGATACCCATCTAGGTATATTTAGTGAAAAAAGGCATTTAAGTCCATCAACAAAAGGTCTCCAGACATCGACAATATCCTTTGGAGCGGGCTCATCCCAGTCCAATTTGAGAGAACATAAGGTCTGAATTAAAATTTTGGGAACGATAGTGGACAAGGATAGGAAGCCCAAGGGATCGAAGATCTTGAAAGTTGAAGAAAGTATAGTGCGCTTGGTGACGACGTCAGACTGATCCACTGTAATGGGAAAATTAATGCTGTCGGTCGAAGGACTCCAATCTAGGCCCAGCGTATTTGTAGACTGACTCAATGTCAGGTTGCCGGATGACTGGACAACGTCTGAAGGCAGTAAAGAAGGTAAGTTGGATCGGTACTTACGCAAGTCAAAACCAGCCATAGAAAGAGCCACATGTGTTGATTTCTGTATAGACCGTAATTGATCTTCATCATCGCTAGAAGTTAGTAAGTCATCAACATATATGTCCTCCTGTATGACTGCCTTAATAACGTCATCGTCACACTCCTCGCCCACTTGCCAGAGACACCTGGTGGCAAGGAAACTAGCGCTAGCAAATCCGTAGGTGACCGTGTTAAGCCTGAGTGTTTGTAATGGTTTGTCCTCCGCATCACGCCATAAAATCAGCTGTAGGTTTCGGTCAGACTACCATGAATAGGAATTTTCTACAATTATTAATAAAACGCAGCACATAAGCAACGGTCCGATTTAATCTAGTATATTTAGAAAAGCGTTTAAATTCAATTAATTTATTCCCACCTAAATCTTCATTGTTGCTAGAATGAAGTATTCCGTGGAGGATAACATTTGACGATTTAATCTCAGGCAACTCGTGATTAATACTTAAGAAATTTGCAGGCCAGTGAGAGACCTCTTTCTTTAAAAATTCAGGTCCTGACCACCACTTACTCATGGATGAAATATCCTTACAACTCACACCGCGAGAAATATGATCGGCCGGATTACACTCTGTTGGGACATGCCTCCACTCGCAATTTCCAGTCTTCTCTAATATTTCAGCAACCCTATTTCTGACAAAGGGTTGTAGCTTGCTAGGTAACACCTTTAACCATCCTAACACGATGGACGAATCTGTCCAAAAGTAAGTGCGCTTAGCCTGTTGTCTCAGCGATGCTACAACCTTTTGGTAAAGGCGAGCTCCAACAAGTGCACCACAAAGTTCCAGTCTTGGGATTGTTATAGGTTTAAGCGGCGCGACACGACTTTTCGCCATCAATAATTGAATTAAAACCTCACCCTGATCATTAACACTACGCACATATAAACAGGCGCCATATGCTCGCTCAGAAGCGTCCGAGAAAATATGAAATTCAAACCAACTAGGTGAGTCACAAATAACACGACGTGGAATACGTAGAGTATTTAGGTAAATCGACTATTATCTCAGCCCACATCTTGCTGATTTCTGGCGTCAACTGCTCATCCCATGACAGCTTGAGCAGCCACAACTGTTGAAGAAGCATTTTCATCTTAATTACACAGGGAGATAGAAGTCCTAGTGGATCAAAAATCTGAGAAATCACAGATAACATATCACGCTTTGTTCTACCTGAGAATAGCCCTCCTATAGGGAAACAAAGTTGGTCAGTATGTGATTGCCAACCAAGGCCTAAAGTTTTAGTCGGTTCAAAGCCACCAATATTCAAATCAAGCGGAGAAATATCATTTTCACTAACCAGTTGAGATTCATTCGACTTCCACTTTCGCAAAACCATATGAGCTGATGCAAGTGTGGAAGTCACTTTACGGCGCAAATCTGTAACCTCGTTAATATCATCCCCTCCCGTTAGCAAGTCATCAACGTAAAAATCGTGAATGATCACTTGAGCAACCTTGTCATCGGTACACTCTAAGCCTAATTGTTGGAGGCACCTAGTTGCCAAAAAGGGAGCACTAGAGGTGCCGTAAGTCACGGTGTTAAGTTGATAAGCTTGAAGCTGTTCTGAAGGGTTATCACGCCAGACAATTTGTTGCAAATAGCGGTCATCGGGATGAATGACTATTTGCCGGTACATTTTCTCAACATCAGCTGTGAGAACGTATTTGTGTAGCCGAAAGCGTAAAAGAATGGACAAAAGGTCGTCCTGTACCACGGGACCTACCATCTGTATATTATTCAAGGAAACACCCGAAGAAGTCGGACTGCTAGCATTGAAAACGACTCTTAATTTAGTAGTAGTACTACTTTCCCGAAGCACACCGTGATGTGGTATAAAATGCATCTTACGTGGTAAATTATCATTCTCACATTTCTCCATATGACCCAGACTTTCATACTCTGACATAAATTCTTTATACATTTCATAGACCTGAGATTGACCTGCTAACCTGCGCTCTAGCGATAGTAAACACTTTTTAGCTCGTGGCCAAGAATCACCTAATACGTCAGGATTATGTTTTAAGGGTATCCTCACGCAAAATCGACCATTTGCCAGTCGCGTGGTGTTTTTTAAAAAGTGTTCTTCGCATAATTTTTCTTCGTTTGAATAAAGAGACGCAGGGCTTACCTCTTCGAGGTGCCAGAAGCGTACTAATTGTTTTTGTATATCTTCATCTAAATCTTTACTAGCCTCATCTTGAAATATTCTTGTAAAATTACATTTAATAAAGTTAACCCCTTTCTTTACATATCTATAATCTATCGGACCTGATACTAACCATCCTAAGCTAGTTTCACAAAGAATCGGCTGACCGTCCCCTAATTTTAATCTCTGCGTTCCTATTAAGTCCCAAAAGACATCAGCACCTATAAGCATGTCAACGGGAGCAGGTGAGTGAAAATTAGGATCTGCCAGAGAAATATTAGATGGAATTTTTAAGTTTGACAAATTAACATATCTAGTAGGTACATTTTGGGTTATTGATGGTAGGACAAAACAATGAAGATTACTAGAGAAGTTATCATTCAATGATTTTATCGATACCTTACAAATCTTCTTGATGTGTGCCGAAGCATTATTAATACCGACTACCGACTGATTTACATTTTGAGCGGGCAAACCTAGCCTTTGATATAACTCTTCAGTTATTAAACAAGCGTTACTGCCACTATCAAGAATAGCACGAGCAATTTATGGACAACCATTCTTACCTATAACTTTAATTAATGCCGTCGATAACAATACGTCGCCTTGTTCACTACACGATGCAGTGCCTACCTTTGCGGATAATGACAGATGTGCGTTAGAATTGGATGACAACTGTGAGCCTGTCGAACTGTTTGTTAAGGTGTGTAATAGACACAAGAGACTTAGGTATCTTACCTGATATTTGGGGTATGACTAAACATGACGTCATAACGCTGAAAGAACCTACCTTTGAATGAATTCGAACATTGCAACGTTCAGCATTAAGCTTGACAATAGTGTTACATATGCCGACCACATTCCTAACATCAGACGTGGAAGAAGTTAAATTTAACTTTGATTTAAGTGATTCTGTAATAAAGCTAGACTGACTACCGTTGTCTAAGAGAGCTTTAGTGGTAATGTAATTGATTGTTTTGGGATTAAAAATATCAACCAAAGCCGTACATAGTAGTGTCTCAGAAGCAGAAACAGCTGACATTGAAACTGGCTCAGAGACTGCAACATTAGTGACTGCCACATTGGTATCAGAATCCGTAGGTTTGTGTAAAAAGGTGTTGTGACGTTTTTTGCATATCTTGCACGTACCTGGAAGCTTGCATGCGCGCGTATTATGCCCTTTGCGCAAACAGTTGGGACACAACTTTAGCTCGGACACTAATGAAAGTCTATCATCAATAGATTTCGATTGAAATTGTGAGCACTCATAATTACGATGACCTTGACCACAGAAAATACACTTGTGAGGGGCAGTTGCTGATGAGTCGCCCTGCTCAGCGCTAACGAATGACTTAGTATGAGAAACGAGATTTTGTTTGACGCCTTGATTGTGATTCGGGTTTGACTTTATTTTTTTGTCTTGTTTACTGCGATAAACAGACTCTAAAACTTCAGCGCGGCCCTTAATAAAAGTCATGAAATCATCTAGGCTAGGCATATCCGAAGCATTAACATTAGCTTGAATGTACTCCTCCCATTTAACACGCGTGTTGCTGTCTAATTTCGCTGAGACTATGAATATGATCAGGGTATCCCAATGATCAGTTGGCTGTTTTAAAGTATTTAAAGCACGTAGGTTTTTTGTGACGTGGTCTACTAGAAATCTTAATGACTTGTCAGACTCACGCAACGGCTCAATATTAAACAAAGACTTCAAATGATTATTTACTAATTGACGAATATTGTTAAAACGCTCACAAAGAAGACTCCATGCCTCAGGATAATTATTGTCGCAAACTTCTAAATTACATATTACACGAGCAGCTTCACCTTCTAGATAGGAATTTAAATAATGAAATTTGTGTATATTTTTTATTTTTGTATTATTATGTATCAGAGAACTGAAAGTATCACGAAATTCCAACCATTTGTTGAACGTACCATCAAACTTATTAATTTTAATGACTGGTAAACGAAAGCCGATAACTTCGTGATCATCTTCATCAGCTGTGTAAATACTGCTATGCTGAAGCGACGACTTTTTTGTCGTACTGCTTACGGAAATAATTTCCTGAGCCAATGCGATCGAATTGTGGAAAGCTTGTTCGATAACTTCTCTGGTATCCAATTCTAAGCTTAAATTATTTTCCTCCAATGCTTCAATCTGATTTTGCACGCTATCGAATTCGCCAAATAAAGTCTCAAGTTTAACTAATCGCTGCGATAGCACGCTAACTTCCGTAGGAGTAAGCTTTTTACCTTTTAATTCTTCTAAATGGTTATTAAATTTCGTAACACGGCCTCTAATTGAAGCGCGTTTTAAATTAAGAGTTTTGTACTTTGCCTCCATACTAGCAAAGTTAACGCGCAGACAATCAAAACAACTAGTTATGCGCTGTACTAATCAAATAAATAAGAATTGCATACAATACGTTCCTCGCTTCGTGGCCGCTGTGACGGAAACCGGTTCAAAATCAGCAGAAGCGCGGTGAAAGGTGGGATTGATGACGCGCGACGCCCGCGGTCCAGTACCACGACGTGAGCCCGCAGTGCTGGCAGTGACACGGGATGCGATGATAGTCTCGAGCGACCGCTGCACCGTAGCTGAAATTGATTGTTGGAATGCTTTGCAGATATCTCCGTACATAAAATAATAACGGGAAGCAAGGTTGATCGTAAATTTAATTGATTTATGCAAATAATGGTTTAATTAGCGTAATATAGGGCTTAGCGAATGATTATGCTATAGTGATGACTAATTTATTTGCGTGCATAAACAGCTAACAGTGAATAGCGAGAAGTGAATTTACTTGCATTGAGGAGTTAAGCTCAAATTTTTGCGTAGCTATGTACATATGTATGCTTACGTTTAAAGAAATAGGTTCAGCTATTTAAATTCTAACTATTTAACAGTGGCTACCAACTAATTAAATGCTAGTGAAGACTTTCAAGTCGTAAAATAGGCGCAATGAATGCAAATTATAGGCGGCTTGAAAAATAGCACTGATTACCTAGCAAATGATACGGCTAAATAATAGTAAGAAATGATAGACAATTAGCTGATAGGTAAGCAAATAGGTGTAAATAGGTTATTTTAACTCGTTAGGTATGTAAATTGTCGGTAGGTTTATCTAGGTAATTCTTTTAGGATTGTTTTAATAGGTATTTTATTTGGTAGGATTATTGAGTAGGAATAGTTTATTTAGATTAGCAGTTTTATATAGAAAGGGTATAAGATAGACAAGGAATATAAAGGATGTTGCTTAAGAATAGGTAGGTAGGGTATGGCAACAAAAATAGGACTAGATTCCTTGTTTCCCTGTTCACACAAATAGAATTTTTAGGAATAGTGGGACACGAAGAGGTAAAATAATAGGAACGGGCTCACTTTTAGTTGGCAAAAACCGCTGATGTGGCGCGTAGACTCCGCTGGACCTCAGCTTGGCCGGTTCTCAATAGCTGTCCTCTTGTCTTCTCTCCGCTCCAGATGAATTCTTCTTGACCGCTTTGTTGTTCTTAGGACTCGGGATGGTACGCCAATTTAATAATCTTCTTAGCTGATGTAGTAGATCGGCGTGGCTTCCTTTGTTCTCGTAGCTCGTAGTACTTGCGTTCGCGACGTTGTAAACGCGGGGTAAGTGCTACGACCTTTGGACCGTATTACGCGGCGAAATCGGAATTCGATATTTTAATTTATCACGGTCGCCACTATGTTCATTTAGGGAACATGAATAAAATAGGCGACTCACACGATAGGCAAATTGTATATTTAAAAGGAACGAAAAATACAAAATATTTGGTGGCGATCGGGTCGCGAGCTATCGGCGAGTGCCGGTCTTAGGCGTGGCGGTGAGAAACCCCCCGCACTTCACATACTCCCCGCAAACACCGTCGGTGCTGTCGCAACGGCGCCGACAAGCATTTGTTTGCCACAGGTCGTTTCTGAACTCCGTAAAGAGAACTGCAACCGCCGCATCATCCTCCATCACGACAATGCGAGTTCTCACACCGCACACAGAACAAAAGAGTTTTTAGAGCAAGAAAACATCACAGACCATCCGCCGTACAGCCCCGACCTAAGCCTTAATGATTTCTATACTTTCCCTAAAATAAAGAATAAATTGCGTGGACAGAGATTTTCATCACCTGAAGAAGCTGTGGACGCCTACATAACGGCCATTTTGGAGACCCCAACATCCGAATAGAATGGTTGCTTCAATGATTGGTTCCATCGTATGGAAAAATGTGTTAAATTTCGCAGAGAATACATCGAAAAGCAATAAATACATTTTTAAATAGTAATGTTGTGTCACTTCCTTGATTCCCGAAATTTTCAGTGCCCTCGTATTTGGTCATCAGCTTCGACAGTTGACACTTTCTGGTAGATAGATCTCTGGCAAAGACTTTGGAGCCCTAGTTTCGCTCGATCGCTTCATCACAATACGAGCGGTATTAAAGTTGCGTAAGTCCCGCCGCATCCACTTGTAGATCTAACTATTCAGTTACCTCTATACTGTAAAATCCACTGAAGACTGCAGCTTCATTTCCCGTCTAACATCCAAGAGTGCGATCGGATAGTTTTTGTGTTCTTCTGTGGCGGATCTTACAAAATTTAGCTCCGACCGCATGGACAGTTTCCACGAGCTTGTCATTCATATCGTTCACTTCATTGCAGTCTTCTAGGCACTGAAAACGGTTTTGTAACTCGAGCAGAAAGGTTTCGGGACTCTGGATTAGAGCACGAGGGGGACGGAGCGTTGAATTTATTAGACGACACCTCTCGAACTTAACGTTTAGGTTCAGTGTGCCTCTTATTATTCGGTGATTACTACCAGTTTTCACCCTCGCAATCACTGTGACATCACTGAACAGTTGCCACCTTGTCGGCATAATGAAGTCAATCTCAGTTTTTATCGAACCGTCGGGGCTTAACCAGGTCCACTTCCTGTGAGGCCGCTTCTGAAAGAAAGAGTTCATCATAAAGAGTCCCTCTTTCTCCATGAAGTCGGTCGGCTGCTGGCCTTCTGGGTTCCGTTCTCCTATTCCAAATTTCACTACTCTCAGCATGCCCTTCTCGCTTGTGCCTAGTTTTGCGTTGAAGTTTCCCATTAACACCGTATATCCACTATACGGTGTGTTTTGTTGTGCTTTTTTTCGGCGGTAGGTGAATAAAAAGTTAACACATATTTGCGCTATGAGATCTCATTTTAAATTAAATTAAATAATAATTTACTGTAAATTTTATAATTTTTGAGTGCTTGAGTCCATAAATATACAGTACTTACGTAAATTCAACAGTGTACATGTAAAGTGATTCTTATTATATACACCACCTGCCAGCACAGTGCACTTATATTACATATTTGAGTTTTATTAACACATTGTTACTTAATTGGGCACTATACAATGTCTCAAATTGAGGAAATTAAAACCGCACAAAATAGCCTGGAGGAATGCTTCTCTAAGAGAATGTCCGAACTGGAAGCACAGCTACAGTCTGTGGGACCGGCAAAGGATACTGTTGCAAAGGTGGCAGAGGAGTTCCGGACCTTCCGAGAACTGATGTTCTCCATGCTAGGTCTGCTTCGCAAGCAAATTAATGAGTGCTCCCGCATGGTTGACGTCATTGACACGAGACAACGACGTAAGGCCCTCATTTTCTTGGGAATCGCCGAAGTGGATAAGGAGGACTGCAAGGCTGCTGTACTAAACACAATCCACAAGATGAAACTGAGTGACATAACAGAAACTTCTATTCGTGCTTGTCATAGAATTGGAGTAGCCAATAAAGACCATCATCGGCCAATCCTCGTAAGGTTTGCTAGTGTTGAATCCAGATTATCTGTGTGGAGGGCCAAATCCCGGCTTAAAGGATCTTCTGTCTCAGTGAAAGAGTTTCTGACAAAGGCACGACAGACTGTTTTTGGCAAAGCTCGGTTGCAATTTGGTATGAGAGCATGCTGGACTCAGGATGGCATAATAGTGGTTCAAGCTGCTGATGGGACCAGGTACAGGATAACTACAATGGATGAGCTGCACTCTCTTACACTGAAATATCCTAAGGCAGCAACGGTATCTTCAGATAAAATTAAAAGCATCACCAGTATTGAGGGAGAATCGGGCTTGAATTCTAAGTTTCGCAAATAATAGCTGCTGATCAAAATTCAAAGTCTTAAACTTGATGATAAGATAAGTTTTCCTCATAAGTCAATAATATCTGTATTTTTTTTTCTCATAATAATATGTTCTTAACTTTGAGTACTTATATTTTTTAGTCTAAAGGCTTATTTTATTAATATTTTAGTCTTAGGTATGTTCTTCTCACTTTCTGCTTATTGTTGTTTTTGTACTTTACCTTGTGGTTTTATCAGAGCTACACATGATAGTCCACATGATAGTTCAAATTATATCTGATATTAAGTTAACAAATCTGCAATTACTGTCAGACTTAACTAACATTGTTTTCTTTTTGTTTTAATTTTTTTTAATGTGTATTATCAGTGACCTACTATATTAATTTAAACTATTTGCTTATGATATAACATGAACAATGTTTGTTATTGTTAGTATTAGTATTAACTTCTTGAGGTATGTAATAGGTACTAACCAACTAAAATTTTATTGTCAAATTCATTAAGATACTTATCATAGATTAGTTGTTAAGCTGGTAAATTTGATACTTGAAGATAGTTTCACTCAGGAATTTTCTTTGTAATTTGCATAATGTATTATTTTTAATTTTAAGTGTTAATTAGGTTTTTCTTATGTTTAATTTATTCTATGTCTATTTGTATAGTGAACTTTCCGCCAATGTGTGTGTGTGTGCCAGCTGGCGGGTGGTGCAGACATAGCAGTGTTGCACATATTTTTTTAATCAGATATATTTATATATATAGTTTATTATTTATTGCAAATATTTTATATTGCTTATATATATATACATAATATTTATTGTATTATTTTTATATTAATGGCTTCTGATGATGATTCTTTTTTTTCTGCCAATGAATCTGTCACATCGTCTAATAACAATAGTTTTTGTTCTGCAAGTGATACGCTTGGCGATTTCGTGCGGCATACGTTTAATCAGGCGTACTCTTCGTTGAACGTGTGTCATGTCAATGCACAAAGCGTACCCTGTCACTACAGCGACCTTATTGAAGCTTTTTCGAATGCTAACGTTCATGCTGTTTTGATTTATGAGAGTTGGTTCAAACCTCATCTTCTTTCGACCACTTATCCTCTCTCTGGCTTTACTCTGATACGCAATGATCGTGTGGACAGAAGAGGGGGTGGTGTTGCTATATATCTCCGCTGTGACTTTTCTTACAAAATCTTAGCCTCCTCCTCACCCTCCTATTCCACCTCTGCAGAGTTCCTTTTTCTCGAGGTATGTGTTAAGGGAACAAAACTGGTTCTCGGTGTTGTTTATTGTCCCCCTTCTGTTGATTACTTCTCCAGTCTCGAAACGACTCTGGAATCTTTAGGGACGGAATACACGCATCACATAATCATGGGCGACTTCAATACTGACCTCTTGGTTCCTACCTCACCCCGTTCTTCTAAACTCCTTCATATTGTCGAGTCGGTTGGTCTCCACATCCTTCCGTTACAAGCCACTCATCACAATACTGATGGAAATGACACTTGGCTTGACTTAATCCTTACATCTTCCCCTACCCTCGTGTCCTCCCATGGTCAACACCTTGCTTCTGGCTTCTCCCATCATGACCTCATTTTTCTTTCTTATGTCCGAAAACCTCCTAAATTGCTGCCTAAAATCCTGCACATGCGATGTTTTGGTCGTATGGATTTAGAAGAGTTGTGTTTAGATGCGTCTAAATTAAAATGGGACAGTGTGGTGGGCGCCTCTACTGTGGACGAGAAAGTCAGTGCGTTTAATGATACTATTCTTAAGCTTTATGATGTACATGCACCAGTCAAGAGGGTGAAAGTCAAGCGACCACATGCTCCATGGATGACGAGAGGTGTTCGCATAGCCATGACGCGTAGTGACCGGGCTTTTCAACGTTTTAGAAGAGAGCGGAGTGAAGAGAGATGGAACCTCTATAAAGCTGCTAGGAATCGGTGTAATCAGATGATACGTAACGCTAAACGCCGATATATTCTTGATAACATAATTTCCTCTTCCTCTGCCGATATTTGGAAGTTCCTTAGGACTCTCGGAATCGGTAAACAGCCACATTTTGAGTTTCAGGGGACACTTGGTTTGGATGATATTAACAGACATCTTGTTTCTCATACTCCTCTGGATCACCAAACCAAGTGTCACACTGTTGATTACTTAAATGGCTTACCTTGTCTAGATATTGATCCCTTCCATTTTTCTCCAGTTGCTTCGGATGAAATTAAAAAGATAATACTTTCCATTAAGTCAAACGCTGTGGGTTGCGATAACATCAGCCGCCGTATGATCATTTATATCCTTGACCATATTCTTCCAGTTATTTCCCATATCATAAACTTCTCCCTAAATTCCGGAGTTTTCCCGTCGTTGTGGCGCATGGCCCACATTATTCCCTTGCCGAAAACTTCCAATCCGACTTTACCCAATCACTTCAGACCTATATCCATTCTTCCTTTCCTATCCAAAATACTTGAAGCCTGTGTACATAGGCAACTATCTCTGTTTGTTTATAAGAACAATTTATTAAGCCCTTTTCAGTCTGGCTTCAGGCCCGGTCACAGCACTGTTTCCGCTCTTCTTAAGGTCACTGATGACATTAGGGCGGGCATGGAGGACACCAAAGTCACTGTACTGGCTTTGGTTGACTTTTCGAACGCCTTCAATACCATCAGCCATGACATCCTACTTTCTATCCTTTCCCATTCCATGATTTCTTCCGAAGCACTGGACTGGTTTTCAACTTATCTTCGGGGACGTCAGCAGTCAGTCCGCATTGGTGAGTCTGCATCAAGCTGGTGTGACATAAATGCTGGTGTCCCTCAAGGCGGTATTCTGTCTCCATTGTTATTTTCAGTATTTATTAATCTTATCACCCACAACCTCCAGTGTGCGTATCATCTATATGCCGATGACCTACAGTTGTACGCACAGGCGAATGTGGATTGTTTGTCCGTCGCAGTGGATATGGTCAACAAGGACCTAGAGCATATTAAGAGCTGGTCTGACAGGTTCGGTTTAAGTGTTAATCCATCCAAGTGTCAAGCAATAATACTAGGTAGCCATCGCACAATTAAAAAAGTAGACACTACAGCTCTTCCCGCGATCATTTTCAACGGTTCTGTTTTGGGATTATGTTCTTCGGTTAAGGATCTTGGCTTAAACATTGACTCCACTTTGAGCTGGCATGCCCAAGTGACAAATGTTAGCCAGAAAGTCACCGGTACCTTATGGGCTCTTTACCGTCTGAAAAATTTCCTTCCATCCGGGAACAAAACATTACTTGTGCAATCTTTAATTCTTCCCCTGATTGATTACTGTGATGTGTGTTATTTTGACCTGAATGCAGATCTTCTTGACAAATATGATCGTCTTCTTAATAACTGCATTCGATTCATTTTTAATCTTCGTAAGTATGACCATGTGTCTACTTATCGTTCCCAACTTAAGTGGCTTCCCATTCGTCAGCGACGAAGTGTGCGCGCACTCACAACCCTATACTCCATTCTGATGTCTCCTACTCCCCCCTCTTACTTAACTTCTCATTTCCAGTACCTTTGCTCTAGCCATGACAGAAACCTGCGTTCTTCGAACAACCTTTTACTAAAGTGTCCCTCTCATAAATCTGGCTTCCTACATTCTTCCTTCACTGTACAGTCTGTTCACCTCTGGAACGCACTCCCTCTTGAAATTAGAACGGCTGATAATCGTTATGCATTCAAGAAGAAAATTCGTGAACATTACTTTAATAAACTGGCAGAATCATCTCATTTGTAGCATTCATTTATATGTATTTATATAAATATGTAATTATATATTGTATGTAATTTATTATTTTATGTACATAACTTATATATAATACTATGCATATATTAAACAATTTTTGATTTGTAAGTTTATGTATGGGTATATGTATTATATTTGTTTTATATTTATATACTTTAATTTATTTTCTTGTCTTTTAGCGTTTCACACACCTACTTCTTATTTTTATCTCTGCATCACCCAAAGGTTGACTGGTAGAGAATGCCTCAGGCATTAAGTCCGCCTATACATCATGTTGTATGAAGTGTAAATAAATAAATAAATAAATAAGATTCATAGCACCCCCTGCCCCGCCGTTACAATGGTCGCCACCGCAGCCAGGCATAGCGGGGCCGCCAGGTGCTGAGGGCCGTCTTTTTGTAACTTCTGTCATGAGGAGTATATTGAAATAGATGCCACGCTTGGCGAGCGGATAGGCAAGCGCAGTTTTTTGATTGTAATTTGCTGTTATCAGAAATATGCTTCTGCCCATCTTCTGCATCAGTTTCCCTCTGTCGCCTCTAACGAAACCCACAGGAAGACATGGGGTAGTGGGTATTCTAATCCGCCACTACACGGGGCTATACCTATAAATACATATTATTATAAATACCTATAAATATATATTTTCATAACTCATTCTCATAATATTTCATATATTTTTTTTTTGGCCTATCTGAAACAATCTAAACTATAGAAAATGTGACTTACGAAATAACTGACAATCACTGGAACATTTTTTCTACGTACAAAGAAGTTTTACGTTTCCTTGGCCTAAACATAATATTTTTCTTAGCAATACGTACATTTCTGTATCTGAAATGAAAATGAATATTCAGATATACACTATACAAATAAATATTGTTCAACAAATATAATAAAAACATTTAAATAAAACTAATTTTACGGATTTTATCGCGTATATTAACTTATTTTACATTCCCGACGTTTCAAGCACTTTACAGCACCCATGGTCACGGGGGGCGGACTGGGGTGTATGACGTCCCAATGTCATAGTTAACCACGGCTACCTCCTGATTAAAAATTATTAATTTTTACACAGTATGAACTTACAGTATCATGAAGTCTTGCAGTTGTATGCTTGGGTTAGGATTTAATTTTATTAATTATGGGATCCCAAGCAGATGGTAGCACCCAGCCATCTTCTCTATTGAAATTAGGATGTTTTTTGATTTCAATAGCCCCGCGAATCATCCTTGGAAGGAATCGGTGTTCTTTAGCGAGGATTTGTGGTCTATCAAATCTAATGTAGTGACGGGGGCGATACTGTACATGTTCACAGTCTGCAGACTTCCCAGAGCGTCTATTCTTCACATCAGCTATGTGTTCTTTAACGCTTTTAACGTTTTTATGGATCTTTTATTTTGTCCTATATAAGAGAGACCACATTCACAATCCAGCTTGTGCACTCCTGCATCTTGCAGAGGAATATTACACTTGACTGATGGTAAAAACTGACTAATCTTCTTCGGCGGCTTGAAGTATGTTTTAATGAAAGCACGCTTCAAGATGTAGCCAATCTTGTCAGTGACACCTCTGACATATGGCAGTACAGCAGGCACTCGCTCGACTGTGGCCGGCTTCACTCGTTCACTGTGACGTAGGCGCGGGACCCGAAGCTTATTGTCGTTCAAAACTTGCTTGACGTGTTTGAGCTCGGCGGCCAGGTGTTGATCCCTCGTGCTCTCTGAAACAAAGATTTACACACGGTAGCTAACTGTGAAGGATGGTGGTGAGAATCACCTTTTAAATTTCTATCTGTATGGGTCTTTTTTCTATACACAGTGTGGCTCAAGGTGTTATCAGGATTCCGAATTACTAACACATCTAGAAAAGCTAAAGAATTGTTTGCCTCTAACTCCATTGTGAACTGAATTATATAAATATAATATAATAAAAACACTTACGTACGTAAAACTTAAACACTTGATAGCTCGTTATGCCTACCGCTTGAAGCTACAGCAGGTCACCGTGCAGTGGAATTGAAGAAGCTGAACACCGCGCACACGTCATGACTATCAGTTAAAGTTACAGCCTATATACGTCCTACTGCTGGGCATAGACCTCCTTCTATTTCTAAGAAGGTTTTCGGGTCAAGGAAATCGCCGTCACGCTGCCCCAATGCGTGTTGTCGAAATTCATATGTCTTCGAAATATTTTTTCTTATTTTTTAGACATGCAGCTTTCCTCGCGATGTTTTCTTTCACCGCCGGGCACGTGAAAAATAAGCACTTAAAATTGCAGTTAACAATTTAATTGGGATCGAACGCGGGTTGCTTATTTATATTGCATATTTTAATATATGAATTTCTCACTGTATCAATTTAATGTGTTTTATTCTATTAATTTAATCATATTGGAAAAACTAACTACTCTTTATAAGCTGTAAAGCATAGGATGCTTAAAAACTTCTAAGCCTAGTGCGATAGAGTTTATTAAACGTTAAGTATCCTCGTTAAAATTACAAAACATTAAATCTACAAATAACTTTTAAATTAGCGAGTATTGCGAAACGTCCACACAAGCTGAATCGATAGATATTTAGGCCACTTACAGCCATGCTTCCAACTCTGATGTAGATGAGCTCCTCCCGAAACACACGAAATAATGTTATTAACATTTAATAATTTACAGATAACTGTTCTCACTTTAATTAATTAAGCAAATAATATTGCTTTGTTTCAGTCTGAAGGGTATATAGAGCCTACTGGCAAATTGAATTCTTCACTGTCTGTAATTATACTTAGATACAGACTGTGAAGGAATCCATCTTTTTTTTCCATAGCATTCTTTGTTTGAATTTGGCCGCAGGTGTCCCTGGACTGCAGTAGCCACTTTCAATCACGTGGGCTGTAAGATCGCTTGTCACGTCCGTTGTATACTAACAGAAGCAAAATGCCTAGTGGTGACGGCGTAAGAGAATTCATCACCTAATATGACAGATGGTTGTAGTAAAAGGCGGCTATGGCATATGTTATGAAGACCTTGTAGCTCTAGACTTAGACTTAGAGAAGGAGTGTCAAAGGTGCAAAATGTCTGTTGCTACGATCGCCAATCCGCCTGCCAAACGTGGTGATTATGGCAAATCCTCCCTACAACAGGAAAAGCCCAGAATCAGCAGTAGACTGTGATGATGATGACTAATAGCAGAAGCTACGGTACGTATAGTACAGTGAATGACAAGTATACTGTATCCAGCATAGCGATGAAGGCGTTCTATTCCATTATTAGAGATAGGTTCACATCAAGCAGTTAGTTTTTTATCATGAATATGAAGAAGAATCCACTGTTTATTTCACCGCACTTTTACGCGGAGAATTAAAACAAATAAAAATGCACTGTATATTCAATTACGAGTGCAAACTTACTTAAATACACTCACACACACGTTTATAAGTATCCATACATGGTTTGAATTAATGAATGAAATATATGAGAGAGTAAAAAAAAACATAAATTATTTAATGGTACAATTGGCGGCCTTATCGCCTAGAAGCGATCTCTACCAGGCAACCATTGCAGAGGATAAAGTGACCTGTGAGAAATGGTAAGGGTGTGCGTAGGTTGATGGAAAATACACACGACATACATATAATTATACAATCGATAAATACATACATACTATAATTAAAAAATACATTTTAAATACAAAAATATATACAAACATATACGAGAGCAGAAAAGGTTAAACAAGTAAGTGAAGTAAAAGCGTTTAACGTCAGAAAAATGATCAGATAGTAATTTTTTAGTGGAATGACTATTTAAGGCGGAAAAAAGTGCGCTTTGACAAGTTTTTTAAACTTTTCAATAGAGACTGCGCACTTCTAATGTGCAGAGGTAGGGAGTCACACAGCCTAACAGTTTCCATAGAAACGGATTTAGAATAGAATGAAGTGTTATGGGCTGGGATTTAGTATGTTGGAAATAGTACTAAGCATTTGTATGACGTTGTATATTTCGATAACGTTTTACTTTACAAGTTAATCTTTTATAGGTTTCATCTCTGAGAAACCTAGTAACCTGACTATGACTATTTTTTTTTTCCAATGGCTCGGTTAGTTACGTACTGTAATACACATAAATTATTGCCTACATTTCAAGACAAAATTTTCTAAATTACGCAGATGTATAAATTTCATCGTTTGAATTTGAAATTTAATCTTGCCCTGTCTTTCAGGCTGTAATTTACGATACAACGCTCAGTGTATTCCGCAGTAAAGTCGTTTCATTTTATTTGAATTACAAAAAAGAAAAAATGGAAATAAATGTCGGGGTGTCTACGGCCTGTGCCTTTTGTCGAGAAGTGGCGGAGGAATAAAATTCACTTTTTTATAGAATAGGGGTAACAAACAAGCACACTGTTCACCTGATGGTAAGTGGATGTTGTGGCTCATGGCCATCTACTTCGACATCTATCCTCGATTAATAATCACAATGGAGATGCGATTTCACCCTTGCGGACTGAGATGGAATGCCTCGTTTCCAGCAAAAACTGGATCTCGGATCTTTACACTCACCATTCGAAGCACAGCAGCATTAAGCTGCTCTTTTACGCTGGTTTTCTGTGAGAGCATGGTCCTTCACCGGTCGAGCGGAAACATAACAACACTTTGTTTCAGATCGTCACATGTTATGGGCACAATAAATTTCTATATTATCTAATATATGTTGATGAACAGGGAAAGGTCTTCATCTCACGCCCTGTAGCAGAGATCAACCAAATATTGACCTTCTATTCGTAGACCAATGCCACACCACGGTAAGTTCGGGAACAAAGAGGTGGGCGTTACCCCTGAGTAAGACGCTCAACTCAGTACCTATTTCAAAAAAATGGGTTGACGTTTAGGATTACGGGTCCCTAAGGAATGGTTTCAGTCTTGACGTCATTTATTTAGTGAACTGTACCTTCCTATTTTTCCTTTAGGGTGAACACTGAGGATCTTGAAATGAAACATCGGTTAACTCTACAAAAATGCCACCTTTGGAATTGCGACAATGTAAATGTCACTACTTTTCCTATCAATTTCCCTAATTGCTTTTCCTTCTTGATTTAAAACTGGAAAATGTAACTGGTCCAAAACGAATTGCAAATATATCACACTCCTATTGTACTATGAAAGCTAAACCCCAAAGGGAACCGCGCGCCAGACGCCATTTCGACATAGACTAATCAATAATTTTCGCTATCACATTTCTATTGATAAACCCATAACTTTTTTTTATATCATTACCCATCATAATGTCATTACTCAATCACATTTCACATAAAATACAACAAAGACAAATTACAGTAATAATTATAACATTAATATCACATAAATTAATAATAAAATAATTACCAATATTCAGCAATTTTACAAGCTATTTTTAGAACAACAAACAATGAGAAGAAACAATGGTTTTTATCAATAAACATGAATATCCTTAACAATAAAATTTTAATTAAAATCTTTAAGCGGCTATATTAAACTTGAATCTAACTTTAATATTCTTATACAATTTTATTTTTATTTCGTTATTATATCCATAAAATTAAATGTATAACATATATTTAACATATTTCTTATCTTATTATTTAAGAAACATTCCTGAAATATTTATTACATACATATTCATACATTACTGAAAATTTCATGAAATCAATTATCGCTTTAAACAAATAATATTTTTTATATTTTTGTACTATAATTTGACGCTGCTAAATGCAACCAGTCTGAGCACGACCCTCGATTCCCAATGGGAGGTTCGCTCCAACTCGCTCTAAAATTATAGCTATCCCTTTGGTTTAGTATATAATACTATTTCTTTATAACATTTGCGATCCTTATCTAGCAATTATGTATCTTATCTCTTATCACAAATATAACCTGTATCTTTAAATTGTTCAAATAATTAAATATTTAATTATTTATTCGTATAACATAGTCGATTGCCATATAATACATGACTCTAAGTTAATCCAAATATCTGTTTCTTTAAGAAATTAATGTGATTCGTCTTTAATATATATTCGAGTTATTCTTTTACGAAATAAGCGATATTTTTAAAATATTAACTCGCTTCGCCAACAGGTAGGTTGATTAAATATAACGAGGCATTCGAACTTAGCCCTTTAGGACGCATCTTTATTTTGATTTTTTTTTTATCAAGAATAATGGAAATCTATGGAAATATAATATAATCCCTATGAAAATATAAGCCATTATTTCCATAGGGTTATATTCGATAAGTTCTTGTTTGTCACCTTTATTTTATACAAAAACCCTTAGGATGTAAAGGGGTAATAGATTTTGTGGCATAAAATAAGTAAGTTTGGCCTAAATCGGCTTTATTAATTACGGACCAGTGTCCCAAATGACAATACAAGAGTCATTTCCAAACTAAAACTACTTTAGTGGACAATTTATTATTTAAATTGCTTTTAGCATTCATGATGGCAGATGCTTGTGAAATCCATTAGCATTAAATGAAATTTATTATAATATTCTTATCCTACTTTAGGGTGTAAGAAGAAAGTTAAAGCAGCTGCAGATTTGTTTTTATATAAATTTTGTGACATAACTTCAGTAAAAGCTACAATCTTACATGGCAGAGCCATTCTACTGGTACATTTTGGGGTCAGCTTCACCGGGGACAGAGCACACCTTCACGGGATACCAGCGTAAAATGACATATTTATGCTGCTGTTTCGTATTATACTGAATGTGGAGAACCGGAAACCCTTTTCACTGCTAACGAGGCATTTTATATTAGTCCTTAAGGTTGGCAACGCGCCTACATTTTGAATCTTAAAAATATTTGACATATGCTACTTGAAATCTGTATCTATAACCTGTATTTTCTATGTGTGTTATTAACCATCAATTATACCTCAAATGTTATTAACAAGATTGTACAACAAATGCGTGTTGCCATTAAAAGAGAGAGTAAACTCAAAGTCGCTCAGCGCGCTATGAAGAGGGCTATTGCTCGAAGTTTCTCTGGGTGATAAACTAAGAAATGAGGGTATCCGCACTAAAATGAGGGTAACCGGCATAGCCCATCGGATTAGTAAGCAATGGACCGGCCATATAGCTCGCAGAATTGTTGATGTTTCAGTTTGTGAAAAAAGAGAATATAGAAAGAGAAATCTTCTTTTATTATATCTATGGTTTATATACAGTTGTTCAGTAAGGTTGGCCTCCATTAAATCTAATGCTGTGGAAACCCGCAGGCGGTAACTTTTTTGACATGGCACAACTATTAAATATTCACTTTTTCTTATTGTGTTGTCAAACATATCGTTTGTTCCTTATTTCTTTCAAATAAACAAGTATAAATTTCATTTATTTCGTTATGTAACCATACAATCTACTGAAATATAGCAAGGAGACTACGCCTATAACGAGCCTACGTCCGACAAACGGAAATGAGATGTACGTGAGAACTTTCCAGCCTACTTTATGTCTAGGTTATTCGTTCGATAAAGATGTCAAAGAAAAAAATCATGAATAGCGATTAGATATTAGAAAAGAAGAAACTAATAAATATTAATATAATATTATTATATGTAAATATTTATTTTAATTTAATCTTTGATAATCTCGACTAACAAGGTATTATTTAATATATATATATATATATATATATATATATATATATGTATATATAAAATAATACCTTGTTAGTCGATACTGTAAAGTTGAAATATAAATTTTATAAAATGCAACTAATTTTACGGATTTTATCGTATTTAATTTAACTTTTTAATTCCCGACGTTTCTGGTGCTTTACGCATGGTCACAGGGGGGGGGGGGGGGGGTTGACGTTTTTAATATTTAAAACTAAAGGTAGCCGGGCTAACCTTGACATAAGGACACATGTTTTAAGCAGACAATTCATCCACAGCTAAATGTAGATATTTTCATCAATACCCTAACTACCATGCTTAACTTGAAAAATTCATCCACTTACTCGTACAGCAGCTGGCAAGTTGGTGATCGTAGATCCGACACTATTGCATTATTAGTGCCAATCCGCCTTAGTGACTAGTCTGCGTGTTATGTTTTTTCCCATGGTATTACCGCACTTTTCCGGCAGCTACAACCTCAATAATTGTTAATAGAATGCACCACGTGCTGGCAAAATTGGCGAATAAATTTTTACACTCCCACTTGTCTCATATTTTTATTTCAATTTATTTACAAGTCCTTAGATAATAATTTAAGACTTACTAATAATACTAAATACTAATGTATTTTCTTTTCTGCCGACTTCCAAAAAGGAGCCGGTACTCAATTCGACTGTATGTTTTTTTTTTTCGTTTTTTTTTATGTGTGTTACCTCAGAACTTTTTTCTGGGTGAATCGATTTCGATGATTCTTTTTTTATTTGAAAGCTGGTACTTCTCGTGTGGTCCCATATGAATTTGATCAAGGTCAGACCAATAGTTTTTAAGTAATTCTTAAATAACTTATATTGAAGTCGGCTGTACAAAATTTTTAATTTTAAATTATTACAATTTAAAACTAAGAAATTTGTTTCTAGATTTAGCGCGTCATATATTTCAAACATAATATAGAACTTCTTCAACTTGAAATTTGGTGATAATTATGCGAATTTAATTTTATATAATATTATTAATAAATTACATACTAACAACAAATACGTAATCAATTTCAAATTTGGATATAGAATTGAACTTAAACAGGTACCATATGCTGTTTTCCATGCAGTCAAAAAACGTATTTGAAGTCGGCCACATTTCACGGCCGTGATCGCCAGATAATTTTAAGTTCCTATTTACAGAAAGTATGTAGTAATATATTACTGTTACACAAATAAAACGAGCACGCAGTTCAAGCTGTAGCCTGGAACCTGATTTGTTAATGAAACTACCAGCTAACTTTTAGACTAGTTTTATTAAATTAAAAAAGAAATGATGATATAAAGTTCTGCAGGTGTATTTTAAGGCTGCGGAGGATGGAGTGCCAAGGCACTCTCAGGTGAATCGTTCTAAAACACAAGTGTTTTAGAACGATTCACCTGAGAAGGGGCTGAGGGTGGTGGGAACATGGATGTGTGCGAGAGCATTACCGTGGCCCTGTAAATATAGCGAAGATGGGACATCATGAGGTTTTAGTCAGCGCAAGTCCGACCACGCAACAATATAATATATAGTTAATACCAACGTGAAATGGCAGCTAATGCTGCTAAGTTTCATTTGTGGTGAGAAAAGAAATATCTTTACAATGCAATTTCGGTTTTAGATGATGTTAGTGCTATAAGCCTTTTTAGCTTTTACAGCTTCATTAGTCTCAGGTCTTTCTAAAGGGTGTGATTTTATATTATCGTCATCATCATCATTACAGCCCTTCACAAGTCCACTGCTGAACATAGGCCCCGAAGGAATGCCACAAAGCACATGCCTAAGCCACCTGCATCCATCGACTTCCTGCATGTCTTTCTCCAGGTCGTCACTCCATATAGTGGGGGGTCTCCCTACACCTAGCCTGCCAGTACGAGGCTGCCAGTGCAGAAAATTTTTTCCCCATCGGTTTTCGGTTCTTCGAGTTATATGGCTGGCCCATTGCCACTTCAGCTTATTAACCCGTTGGGCTGTGTCGGTCACTCTGTTTATCTGCAGTGAAACCCCGAACATAGCTCTTTTCATACCCCGCTGAGTGACATTGATCGTCTTCATACGGCCAGCAGTGAAGAACCACATCTCAGATATATAAATCATCACGCACTGGTTGTACAATCTCGTTTTCAGGTTTTGAGGTATACCTGATGAGATGTGTCGTAATTTTCCGAACGCTGGCCAGCTGAGTTGAATCCGTCGATTGACCTCTCGTTCGAAGTTGGACTTACCTAGTCGGACTATTTGTCCGACTAGGTAAGTCCAACCAAAACGTCTTCCAATGCAGCGGTGAAGAGTTTCGGGGATATTACTACGTCACCCTGTCTTACACCTCTCTGCAGTTGGATAGGTTTCATATTCTGATTCTGTACTCGGATAGCCATCGTACCCCTACTGTACAAACATTTCAGGACTTCGATATACCGACAGTCTACTTGGCACCGCTGAAGAGACCGTAGCACCGCCCAAATTTCAAAGGAATCAAAGGCTTTCTCATAGTTCACATACGCAAGGCAAAGTGGCAGATTGTACTCTTCGGTCTTCTGTACAATTTGCCGAAGGGTGTGTATGTGGTCTTTGGTACTAAAGCCTTAAACGAATTATGAATATAAAACTTATTAAAATTTATTTAAAGTTAATTGGTAGGTCACCTTCTAAATGTTTTCATAATTTTATTCCTGTTATCATTAACCGCAAATAACTTGCCCTACTTTAACTAACGAAGAAAACTTTTGTTGTTACACAAATCTCTTCAATTCAGTATTACCATCGAAATATACGTACCAAGGGATCATCTTATTGTGTAGTACAAAAGCATCGTATATTAAAACTTTCCGCTTATTACGTGCTTGCGTCGGCTTATCCCTCTCACTATACGAGTACTATCTAAAATGGAAATTGTGTCTACGTTGACTTGATCTGGGAAATACTGTTTTTTAAGAGTTTAAGCTTTGTATAATTCAAACGCTATGTACCTACTATGAATTAAAAGGACAGGCGTTCTGGGACTGTCTTTGTTAGTGTATTATTTTATTTTTGCAGATTGTTTGGTTGGATTATGTTCGGGGTATTCTGGTAAACGCACGTCTAATTTAGTTGTTGTTATTTGAATTTACTTGATAATATTAGTTTACACGTTTAGATCTCCGAACAAATTTAAATCCAGATGTATATAGTAAACAATATGAGTAAATATATAACAATTGGTAACCGTAAGAGTTATTAAAAGTCAAAGTTACAACCTATATTTGTCCCACTGCTGGGCACAGTCTTCCACTCATTTCTGAGACGTGTTCGCGACGAAATGTTCGCCGGGCTGCCCCAATGCGTATTGGTAGACTTCACACGTTTTCAAAATATATTTTTTATGTCTCTGACTTGCAGGTTTCCTCACGTTGTTTTCCTTCACCTCCGAGTACATGGTAAATCAGCCATTTAAATTGCAATTACCAATTTCGTTGGTGCCGGCGGGGATAGAACCCGGGTAGCCGGGTACTGTTAAACTTACGGCGAGCGCATAGCCTGTGAGCTATCATGTCTCTGTGAGTTATTAATACTTTGTTAAAATAAAATTCTAAATTCTAGATTCGAATGCCATCAGAACAAGATAATATTATTGCATAATGCCCACCTCTTTGTTTCTTAGAATGCCGGTGATTTATCTATATCAGTAACGCGATAACCTTTCCTAAGTGGATGCTGCGGCCCAGACATCCGCATCTATTCTAAATTAAGAATGAAAATAATAACCTTTCATAAAAATAAAATCCGACTTCAAACAACTAAAAAGAATAAAGTTGGATAGAAGAATTATAAAGCCCCGATATCAGAATGTGATTTTTTTTTACTTTTATTCTATATTAAAAGTTATTTCTTCCTCTATTGAATGGTCTAAGGAATATCACAATCCCAATGTCGTTTAAATTTGTTACTGTCATTCATATGGACTTACGGAACTGAGACGTGGTCCTTCACTGCTGGCCGTATGAGGAAGCTCAAGGTCGCTCAGCGAGCTATGGAGAGGGCTATGCTCGGAGTTTCTCTGCGTGATAAACTTAGGAATGAGGATATCCGCAGTAGAACCAGAGTGACCGACATAGCCCAACGGATTAGTAAGCTGAAGTGGCAGTGGGCCGGCCATATAGCTCGAAGAACCGACAACCGATGGGGAAGAAAGGTTCTCGAGTGGCAGCCTCGTACCGGTAGGCGAAGTGTAGGGCGTCCCCCCACGAGATGGAGTGACGACTTGGTAAGACATGCAGGAAGTCGATGGATGCAGGTGGCTCAGGACCGTGCTTTGTGGCATTCTTTGGGGGAGGCCTATGTTCAGCAGTGGACTTGTGAAGGGCTGTAATGATGATGATGATGATGAATGTCGTTTAAATAGTTCTATTAAAAACTTCATCCTCTATTTTTCCACCCTAAACTGTGGAATTTTTTTTTCTAAATTTATATAGGATCACCTCTAAATATAACCTGTTTATTAAAAAAAATATTATAAAAATCGGTTATCCGTTACCGCGCCACATACAGTTGAATTTTTAAGCTCCTCCTTTTTTGAAGTTGATTAAAATGGCATATTATACGTTTTTACTTTTGAGGACTATAAAGTAATTAATCGTTACCGGTAAAAAGTCTCAAGTTTTCAACGATTTTACGAAACATTGACAAAGCTTGCTTATTACAGTTGATAGGTTTACTTTCGTCTTAAGGCGTTTAACTAAGATAACGACTCTCAGTGTTACCATGTCTGCTTGTTATGATTACGTCGCGTCTAATATTAATTATGGTCTGATTCTGTGTGGCAACAGCACTGAAGTAAACAGATTTCTCATCGCACAAAAAATGTATACCTGCTATATTGTTATGTCATAGGATACTTTTTACTTTATATTATAAGTCATGTACACTTCATATTATTTATTTAATAAATTACTTTCTTAGAAGCCAAACTAATGCTATGTCATAGGAAATTATTTTCTTTGTATTATAAGACCTGTATAGTTTATATTGGTTATTTAATTAAAAGCTAAATTACTTTCTTAAAAGCCAAACGAATGTTATGTCATAGGATACTATTTACTTTATGTAATAAGACCTGTATACTTTATAAATCATATTGTTTACTTCCATAGAAGCGACACTAATTAGATTGTAATATTATGTGCTAATGTTTATAATTTACCATAAGTTAAGCATAACACCAAGAACAATGTTTTTCCCTTATGTATAACCCCACCTAGCTTCCTACACTATTTAAACCAAATCTTTCGATCCCTCAATACAATTCCATTACCAAGTTCTCTGTATCACCTACTATATTTTAAGTTAGTTCAAAAGTATTAAATAAATTTATTTTTAAAAGAGTTTTTGTCTCTCCACATAACAAATTTGGCGCAGTCGGTAAGATCTTGCGTGATTCGTTCGCTTAAATTGCTTAAAGGGGAAGTAAAAACGTACCAAATTCGACGGGACAGCATCGCCCAACAAGACGATAACGTACGGTAGCTGTAGGCTTTTGAAGAACTTCGCCGAACAATGCAGCTCCACATTTTATAGTTACTGTGGTAAGTGGCTAAACTTGTTTGTTCGAATTACTATTTTTGCATTTTTACTAAAATATTTTCCTACATCTACCACCTCATTCACATTAATTTTTTAATATAATCGTATTATTCTATTATATACTACTACATTATACTATTCTTTTATATCAATTATTCATTGCCTGTATAAATCAATCTCAGAAGAACCCTAAGATGGCCTTAGACATCACTACATTACTAAAATTAATTCCCTCATTCGATACAGATAATAATGACCAAGTGTACAGATTCGTTAGGTCATGCAATTCAGCGTTCGACTTAAGTTCAGCGGAACAGAAGTCAGTACTTTTAGTAAACGCATTAAACAATATCACTGCTTCGGGTGCGGCAGATGTTCACAGTAAAGAACATGCCTCATGGACCGGTTTAAGAACATTTCTTATTGAAAAATTCAAAACCATAGTGCACCTTAACCTGGATCTGCAATACATGTTCCAAAAACCTAGAGAAACGTTAACCTAATATTTGCACAGAGTCGACCTTTGTCACTCTAAAATAATTGAAAAATTAAACGCTGAAATATGCGATAAAACTTTATAAGGTCGCTTAGCGACAACGGAAGAAATGGCTCTTAACATTTTTATTAATGGTATTAGCTCCGACATCGGTGCAATGTTAAGAACAAAATAATTTCCTAGTCTTTGCGAAGCAGGCCAATTCGCACTTCAAGAAGTTAAAATTCGAGCAATGAACAAAGCTGGGCAATCTTTATTTAAACTGAACACAACGCGTCCCCCATCTTTTACAAAACCACCATACCATAACCATAATTATTATTATAATACAAATAAGCCTATGAGTCGAACTCATCTACCGTTTACACACACCATGTACAATAACGCACACACACCACAACAAATTACGAAATTATGTAGTTATTGTAAAATTATTGGTCATAATATTACAGAATGACGTAAAAGAGTTTACAATAAAAATTTAAGATATAATCAAGCATAATGCGCACTTCCTGCGCCTCCTATCCCAGTTAACCATTTAAATTTCCAAGCGACCAACAACTCGTTGGAAATCGTTTCAGTATCCTGCTCACCGATCCCGACTCAGGATATCGAGAAACTACAAATATAAATTCTAGCAAACCGAATCCTATTTCTCGAACGCGTCCTCAACCGCCAAACCATCAAGACCACACTACACAAACAAACAATGTACCTTCCAAATCACCGCTTAAGTATCAGACTCAATTGAAAAACGCGTCTACACATACTAGCGACTTAGATACTACACATCACTCAGTACTCACAAGTTCTAGTTCTCAAACGGAAACCTACGAACAGGGTAGCCAGCCCCAAACCCTCGGTTTTCCAAAGCTTATCATTCCTTCTACATCCACTGACTCTATTATTACTATTTCTACTACATCCACTGACTCTTTCAAGACCACTGCGCCCACCATATCCACTGTTTCTTTCAAGACCACTGCACCTACTATATTCACTCATTCCAATGTTTCCAATAAACCACATTTGAAATCGAAACTCAAAACTAAAAAGCCTAAACCAACACCTCCTAAAACCAAATCTAATACAAATTTTTTTGCCATATCCGCATTAAATGATGTACCACCCGATAACCTCTTACACTGCACTTATTACATTCAGTCACATTTCTCATAGATACTGGATATCAAACCAGTCACATTTCTCATAGATACTGGAGCGGGGATCTCGGTTATAAAAAAGGATAAAATAGGTTTGTCACCCTTAAATAAATTAAACATCGTGTTAATCGTAGGCATTTCCGGTAGCCAAAACTCAATTACAACCTCAGGCACCACCGACATATCTCTAGATTACCTACCTAAATATCGTTTCCATGTCGTTTCCCTTAACATTAAAGCAGACGGTATACTAGGTAACGATTTTATGATAAAAAATAATTGCAGCATTTACATTCGATCCAAACATTCATCATTCATCATTACAGCCCTTCACAAGTCCACTGCTGAACATAGGCCTCCCCCAAAGAATGCCACAAAACACGGTCCTGAGCCACCTGCATCCATCGACTTCCTGCATGTCTTACCAGGTCGTCACTCCATCTCGTAGGGGGACGCCCTACACTTCGCCTACCGGTACGAGGCTGCCACTCGAGAACCTTTCTTCCCCATCGGTTATCGGTTCTTCGAGCTATATGGCCGGCCCACTGCCACTTCAGCTTACTAATCCGTTGGGCTATGTCGGTCACTCTGGTTCTACTGCGGATATCCTCATTCCTAAGTTTATCACGCAGAGAAACTCCGAGCATAGCCCTCTCCATAGCTCGCTGAGCGACTTTGAGCTTCCTCATACGGCCAGCAGTGAAGGACCACGTCTCAGTTCCGTAAGTCATCACTGGCAACACGCACTGGTTGTACAATTTCGTTTTAAGGTTTTGAGGTATGTCTGACGAGAAGATGTGTCGTAGCTTCCCGAACGCTGCCCAGCCGAGTTGAATCCGTCGATTGACCTCTCGGTCGAAGTTGGACTTACCCAGTCGGACTATTTGTCCCAGGTAAACATACTCGTCAACAACTTCGAGCTTAGTGTTCCCAACAACTATCGGCATAGGTGTGACATGGACATTAAACATGATCTTAGTTTTGTCCATGTTCATCTTAAGACCTATCCGTTGGGAAACACTATTGAGGTCATTGAGCATAGTGCTTAGGTCCTCCAGCGATTCTGCCATAAGGACTATATCGTCGGCAAATCGAAGGTGAGTGATGTACTCGCCATTGATGTTGATACCGTATCCTTTCCAGTCCAGAAGCTTGAAAACGTCTTCCAATGCAGCGGTGAAGAGTTTCGGGGATATGACGTCACCCTGTCTTACACCTCTCTGCAATTGGATAGGTTTCGTACTCTGGTTCTGTACTCGGATAGCCATCGTAGCCCTACTGTACAAGCACTTCAACACTTCGATATACCGACAGTCAACTTGGCACCGCTGAAGGGACTGCAGCACCGCCCAAATTTCGACGGAATCAAAGGCTTTCTCATAGTCCACATACGCCAGACATAGTGGCAAATTGTACTCTTCGGACTTCTGTACAACTTGCCGAAGGGTATGTATGTGGTCTATGGTGCTAAAGCCCTTTCGGAAACCGGCTTGTTCGGGAGGCTGGAAGTCGTCAAGTCTGCGCGCGAGACGATTCGTAATGACTCTCGAAAACAGCACGTAGACGCGGCTCAGAAGGGAAATCGGTCTGTAGTTCTTCAAGAGAGCGTTGTCACCTTTCTTGAAGAACAAGACCACCGCACTTCTGCTCCACGCCTCCGGTGTAATGCCACCATGGAGGACGGAATTAAAGAGCTTCTGAAGGACTTCAAGTACCGGTCTTCCACCCGCTTTCAGAAGCTCCGCTGTAATTCCATCCTTGCCTGGGGCCTTACCGTTTTTAAGGTGCTGGAGAGCCATCCTAATCTCGCTCAGACTGACATCCGGGATATCTTCATTCCAAACATTATTTAAATGAAAATCCACAAAATAAAATCGACTCTAATTACCAATTCCTTTCTAGCCGCTCTGAGAGTGTAATTATGTGTGTTCTACACAATATAAATTCAGGGCAGCAATAGTCGAAAAATAAATAATAGATAACGGTATTGTTATTCCCAATGCATTATTCGAACTCAAAAACAATTCATTTATTATCACTTGTGTAAATACAAACAAATCCGACAAAGTAATTAGCATTCCAAATATCGAAGTACTCCCTTACCAACCAAATCAACAAACAAACAACATTCATAACCACTTAACAATCTTAATCACACATCTGACACCGATAGACAAAACCAAGTACTCACCCTTATTAGACGCCAACATGTAAACGAAGAAGAGTCGAACTCATTAGATAAAATTGTTTCCAAATATAACGACATATTTTTCATCGAAGGTGACGCACTTACATTTAGCAATCATACAAAACGTCAAATACTTACTACTACTAACACTCCAATTCACACAAAAACCTACCGCTTTTCTCAAGTACACGAACAAGAAATAAAATCACAAGTCCAAAAAATGGTAGACCAAAACATTATCAAACCCACCTCATCTCCTTGGAGTAGTCTGGGTTGTTCCTAAAAAACTAGACGCATCTAGGAAACAGAAATGGCGATTAGTTATTGATTACCGCAAGTTAAATGAAGTCACAGTAGGAGACAGTTATCCTCTTCCCAACATCACTGATATTCTAGAAAAACTTGGTCATTCTCAATATTTTACCACATTGGATCTCGCCTCAGGTTTTCATCAGTTAGAAGTAGATCAAAAAGATATTCCTAAAACAGCTTTTAGTACTCCATACGGTCATTACGAATATAAAAGAATGCCATTTGGCCTGAAAAACGCGGCAGCGACATTTCAGGGTGTAATGGACTCCGTTTTGTGTGGCTTACAAGATGAAAGATGTTTGTTTACCTCAACGACATAGTATTATTTGCTTCTAGCCTTCAAGAACATAAACAAAAACTTGAAGAAGTTTTCTCTAGACTTAGAAAATATGAACTAAAAGAGAGACTAGAGAAAATCCTAGTGTGTGGGTAAAGTTTTTAAAAAAAAGTTACCCCCACACTAGGATTTTCTCCTGTATCGTGGAGGCAGTTTACAAACACAAATTGCACAAGGACAAACATCCAGACCAATAATTTGTAGGCCATACAAATACTTGTTCCGTGCGGAATTTGAACCCGCAATCCCCAGCGCAGCAACTGATTGCTAAACTACTGCGCCACGGAGCCGTACTTCAATAAATGTAAACATCTTTTTACTAACCCTCCAATCTTACAATATCCTAACTTCACAAAGAAATTCATGCTAACCACAGACGCTTCGATTAACGCCTTAGGTGCTGTGCTATCGCAAGGCGAAATAGACAAGGGCTTACCTATAGCATATGCATCTCGAACACTCAATAAAGCTGAATCCAACTATCCCACTATCGATAAAGAGTTATTAGCTATCGTTTGGGCAGTCAAACATTTTAGACCCTATTTATTTGGTAGGAAATTTAAAATTGTAACTGACCACAAGCCGCTAACATGGTTTTTTTCAACAAAAGACCATGGTAGTCGGTTCGTTGGTTGGCGACTTAAACTCGAAGAGTACGAATACGAAATAGTATATAAGACAGGTAAAAACTACTTAGATATCGACTCTCATACCATTAATACTCCATATCTCCATATTTCACCAGACTGCCTGTTAAATGGACGTCACAAAAACATTCTTATCCCAGTCTCTTGTCAACTTTCAGAAAAAAATACCCTTTTAAACCAAGCATTTTCCACTTGCTCTCAAGTGGATTCATATTTAAATAAACCAAAAACACTTTACGAAACCGATTTATTAGTTTCAGATTAGAAACAAAATATTATATTTGGCTGTTCGAGACCCACTCACTTCGATTCTTGGGATTCTGAAAGCTATTTTAAAATATTACTCGCTTGCCTACACAACCATAAATTAAAATCACTTTACATTCCAAATCTAAGAAACGACCCCAATTATAAACTACAACAAATACATCACAGCTTATTTATCAGACCTTTACGAATGCAAAATCACCATATGTGAAAATAAAGTTAAAACTCCAGCTCCAGAAGAGAAAGCATCAATCCTGAAAACCTTCCATGATGATCCCCTATCAAAACATCGTGGCATTATCGAAACAACACACAAAATACGATCTGAATATTTCTGGAAAGGAATGACAGAAACTATTAAAAACTATATAGATAATTGCCAAATATATCAACGAAACAAAATTCAACGCAAAACATATAAAGCTCCCATGGTTATTACTACTTCTTCTACTGAACCTTTTCAACGCGTAACTATTGACTTTGTCTCTTATTCAGACATAACTAATGACTTTTATAATAATATATACTCACATTACAAGATGATTTAACTCGTTTTGTTCAAGCACACCCCATTCAAGACAAACAAGCAACTACAGTAGCCAAATCCCTTTTAACTTTCTGTCAACATTATGGTGTACCTAAACGTTTCCATTCCGATCAAGGTACAGAATTTCTAAATCAATTGTGTCAGAATTTCTAAGTCAAAGTGATCAAACAATTCATGAAATTACTAGGATCCAACCATACAGTTAGCACTGCATATCATTCTCAAACTAACGGTTCATTAGAACAATTCTACGCAATATTACGCGATCACATTTGAATGTGCCACAAACGCAATCAATGTAATTGTGATCAAATTGTGCCATTTGCCGTTATGTGCCATAACACATCAATTAATCAGTCCACATTTTACACCTCATGAATTATTCTTTGTTAACAAACCGCGTTCTCTTTATTCTTTAAATGCAAACGACGACTACACAACTCATGACTACCTACGAGATTTCAACGAAAGACTAAAGGTATCACGGGACATAGCCCGCCAAAATGTAGAGTCAATGAAAAAAAAGGCAAAGAAGCGATACGCCAGCAATATTAAAAATATAGCCAAGTTTAACGTAGGAGATACAGTTATAATTAAAGTCCCTAATCCAAACAACTTAAATAGCCTATGGGACGGGCCTCATGTGGTTGTTAGAATAGGTTTTAATGAAAATTATATTATACCCAAAAATATGGAAAAAACGAAATAGTGCATGCGAATCGCTTAAGACCATTGCATGACTTCATTCAATAATCATAACATTTTATTCTAAGACTAAATCGTAATTATTCGTAAATATTTAACTTTAGATCAATTCAGGGTGGCTCGAATAATAGCACACGCTAATAAAACACATAGTTTAATTGAAAATCTTTTATATCTTATAAATAACCCATACATTAATTTTAATATTTGTAGTTTTTAATTATTACTTTACATGATTTTATACAAAGTTTATCTATTTTCTAAGAATTATTATATAACTAAGTTTAAATGGAGTCAAAACAATTAACTAGGTTTATTTTAATTTTCAGGTATTCCACAACTTTTGTTGATGGGGATACCCACATAAATCCTATTCCTTCTAATTCTGGACTCTATTTCGAAAACAATGGTGAAACATTAATATCTTAAAATTCCTGGAAGTTTATCGTATATTGTAATCTTGAACCTTTATTCCTAGCTCGCAACTCTATCAAACGACTTATAAATAACTATCAATCTTTCATTACCACACATTCAAATTTACCTACCGTTATCACTACTACTTCATTTATAAAAATAAACATAGACAGAATAGATTCTAGACTCGACGAACTTAATTCTTACACTGACAACAAGCGATCCAAACGCGAAATACTAGACGGCTTAGCTTCAATTTTGAAATGGCTCATTGGTGTTCCAGACACAAAAGATGCCAAACATTATAACGAATGTATTGAACAGTTAGAAAAACAGCAAATATCTACTAATGATATCTTAAAACAACAATTATAAATCAACTATAAATCAAATAAACAAATACAACAATTTCTTCAACCATCATGAATTTTAATGAAACATTACATAAAATCTCTTATGATGAATACGTTACTAACGAAGATATTAGAAAAATAAATGCATACTTTACCTTAACAAACAAATTTATATTTAATTTAACTATTCTTGAAGAAATATCCGCCGTTTCAAATCAAATTCTAGAAGCTATAGTTTCTTTGGAATGAGATGTCGATGATGTCATTACAAGCATACTTTTCATTAAATCAAATGTAATATACCCTTCTATAATATCCACTATGCGCCTATATAAAGAATTACTGTCTTCTAATCCCGCTAGGCTCAATATAACTTAGTTGCCCCAATAGCATTACCTAATTTACACAAAATACTTGAATCTGCCTCTATTACTTCCTATATTAATATGAATAAAATTATATACATTTTAGAATTCCTTTAGTAAAAAACGAAAAATTTACATTATTCCATTTATATTCTATCCCTATGCTACATCCTGACTCTTCCTTATATTCTACTATCCTTCTCGAACAAACATATCTTGCTATGAGTACCACTATACAGCAATACGTCATCATGAGCTCACTGTACAAATGCAAAGACTTTGCAACGGAATCTAAAGTCTGCAAGGATCTTCTCATTTACAACATCAACACCAATCTCATATGCGTAGTTGTCATCTTAACAACAACAAGTAAACAAGTTCCTGAAGTTTGTGATATGTTTTCCAAGCTCTTAGAAACAACAACTGGATCTACATACTTTAACGCAAGACTCCGTATGTTTTAGTTCCGTACTTTATTTGCATCCCAGATGAAATTAAGCTGCAACAACTAAAACTTGCACCAATCCAGCTCAACAACATTCAACTCGACTATCTTAACTCGGTTAGAGAACAAATAAAAACTCACACAAAATTGCTTGAAGATAATAAACCTACATTCTTACAAAAACATGTAACAAAATTTCCCATATGAAGTACGATTACTGGCATCATTATGCTAACATATTTTTGTTATAAATGTTATAAACGCTTGCCATGGAATAACATACCTACAAATCCACATGGTAACTATATACAAATTTTTTATAATTGCTTTGACCGTTCTCTTCGCCGACTACACGTCGAAATTACCATATCATCACTAAACACCACTGCTACAACAGCCTGTATATCAGAAGACAAAGACGAAGCTGCTGACTACACTCAAAAATCGAGCAAAACCGCTCAATCTTTGTTCTAAGGTGTTATGTCACAGGATACTTTTTACTTTATATTATAAGTCATGTACACTTTATATTGTTTATATAATAAATTACTTTCTTAGAAGCCAAACTTATGCTATGTCATCTTAGGATACTATTTACTTATATAATAAGACCTATACAGTTTATGTTGTTTATTTACTTAAAAGCTAAATTAATTTCTTAGAAGCCAAACGAATGTTATGTCATAGGATACTATTTACTTTATGTAATAAGACCTGTATATTTTATAAATCATTTTGTTTACTTCCTTAGAAGCCACACTAATTCCATTGTAATGTTATATGTTAATGTTTATAGTTTACCATAAATTAAGCATAACACCAAGAACAATGTTGTTCCCTTATGTTTACCCCCAACTTCTAGCTTCCTACACTATTTAAACCAAATCTTTCGATCCCTCAATATAATTCCATTACCAAGATCTCTGTATCACCTACTATATTTTAAGTTACTTCAAAGGTATTAAATAAATTAATTTTTAAAAGAGTTTTTGTCTCTGCCACATAAAAATATGCGATAAAGGTTCATAAGCACCTATTCATTCAGCTAGGTATATTAAAAGTCCCTGGCATTTTCATATCAGCAATATATAAATTTGTCAAATAACATAGAGCTATTTAAGTCAGCCACTATATCCACGTATCACTAGAGATAGTGATAGGTTTTTCTTAGACCATAAACCAAAACTTCTGGCTATCAGAAAGGTTGTTACTGGATGGGTGTAAAAATATTTAATAAAACCCCAAAGCAATTCAAGCACGGCTCTATGAGTCTCATGACCAAAATGTTACGTGAATGGCTAATAAAAAATGTTATTATAGTGTTAAAGAATTTAAAAAATACTAAAAATATGCATGTTGACATAATACGACCCAAGATGAAAAAAAAATTTGTGACATTTATGGACTAACGCAGCGTCAGTAAGAGTAGCACAAAGTTAGTTCAAGCGTTTTCAGTCGGGGAATTTTGATGTCAAAGATGCAGTTCACTCTGGTCGCCCATAAAATACGAAGAAAATTTGCCCCCGATCTACTCGTAATATATTCTCCAATAACCATTTATCGTTTTATATTATAGCCTTATTTCCGTAAACATAATTATTAGAGAAATGAAATTTGGCCATTTACGTACCTGGCATATTCCAAATCTAAAATGGCTTTCCTTAATCCTTGTGTAAAGGAAAGGGGAACTAAAACTAACTAACACTGTAAGGGGAACCTCTTTGCAAAATTTAAGCTTTCTAGGCCAAACGGTTTGCGCTGCACATTGATGAGTCAGTGAGTGATTAACCGATATCGACTTCAATTATCATTGGATCTGATTAAAAAACTTGGACAAGTGATAAGCTAAATCAAATATATTGATTTTGATGGTTGTTTATTTATTTATTTATTCATTATTTATTGAATTCTTTAATCTAAAAGAATACAAAAGGCGGACTTAATGCCTTGTGGCATTCTCTACTATTCAACCCATGGAGTGGTGAAAATTTGAAGTAGGTGTAGCAATATGGAATAAAAACTAAATAGAAATGATAATTAATTACATTATATGTACATTTAACTAATATGTATACAATAAATAAACTATAAAAATATATCTCATTCATAAATGTATACAAATATATACGTACATACATAAGCATACATATATTCATATCAACATACAAATACAAATAGTACATATAAATAACTATAAATATATACGTCTAAAATATTAATGACATGAATGATTCATGTAAGAAGCGTTGTCTTTAATAGATGATTACGCACCAACTTTTTAAAGGCAAACTTATTGGGAGCTTTTCTGATGTCGTCAGGCAAGGAGTTCCAAAGGCGTGTAGTCTGAACTGTAAAAGAGTTACCATAGAACTCGGTGAAGTGAACTGGAATACATATTTTGTTATTAGAAGAAGAACGTACAACCCTATCATGAGATGAGGAGAGATAGTGAAGTTTACTCTTAAGATAAGAAGGCGAAAATGGGTCATTTAATATGTAAAAAAGAACAAGTAATATTCTGGAAATACGCCTCTGCCGGATTATAAGCCAATTAAGCTTAGATCTATATTGCGAAATATGGTCATACTTATGTACCCCGAAAATAAATCTTATACAGTTATTGAAAAGGCGTTCCAGCTTGTTCAGAAGATCCTGGGACAGATCCGGGTAACACACATCTGCATAATCAATTATGGGTAATATGAGCGATTGGACAAGCATTATCTTAGACTTTGTGGGAAGAAAATGTTTTAAACGATACAGAGAACGTAACGTGGCAGTGACTTTACGACTGACTTCAGTAACCTGAGTTCTCCAATTCAGCATACTGTCAATGTGTAGGCCAAGATTTTTTACAGACTTACTGAACGGTTTTGTAATCCCATTGTAATAGATAGGGGGTATGTCTGCAAGATTAATCTTGGCTAGCATCCTTGAGCTACCCACCAGTATAGCTTGGCATTTCGAAGGATTGACCAACACTCCATAACGATTTGTTCATAACAGAAAATAAAGAGTGAAAATAAATTGGGGGACTCTTTCCTTTTTAAGGTAAGTTAAAAAAAAATCTTAATTTAGATTTAATTTCAATCGTTTCAGTTACAGTCTAAAGCACTTCTAAAATGTTAACGGATATAAGACATTTTAAAGTTAGTACAAGAGTTCACATGTCTTTTCGCCTACTTAGTGTCACTTGACTCGTACAACGGAAGCAAAGTACATAGTGAAACATCAAAACAAGAAACAGTCGTGCTTGATGCCTGTCTTTGTGGTTATGCAAAACACAAGGAAATCCGGTGCGAATATAACCGATATAACTCACTCTTTTGATTAGATATGTGTAGTATACTTATTTATCTTAATGTAATTGTTACTAGCTGGCCCGGCATACGTTGTTTTCC
The DNA here is from genome assembly GCA_963668995.1 of Parnassius mnemosyne. NCBI lineage: Eukaryota > Metazoa > Arthropoda > Insecta > Lepidoptera > Papilionidae > Parnassius > Parnassius mnemosyne. The sequence goes on along the minus strand of CAVLGL010000035.1, from coordinate 11,200,211 downwards.
TCCGAACGGTAGGTGGCGTAATGCGTTTTACTTCGGATTCCCTCCGGACTTTTTACATTGTAAATATAAAATTAATAATAGTTCACAGCGCCCCCTATTGGTCAAGAATTTGTTTTTGACACTGTTCTTGAAACAGCCAACATATATTGCATATATTATAAGTAATTTTAATCTGTAAATGAAGAATTTTTTAATAACTTCATTACAGCCTCACTTATCGGATCCTAGCATAGCTACATACCATTGTCTCAATTATTGTTACCCCTTTGAACAGACTAAGGGATATTACAATCTCAATGTCGTCTCAATATCTTCGTCAATTGTATACAACCATATACAATTGACGAAGATATTGCGTAACATATGTACAAAAAACATACAGTGAAACTTTCTCCTGTTTTTTAAGTCGGCTAAAGTGACTTAAATTATTGCACATTCTGAAACCCAAGCTTTGATTTTTCTATACACTATATCTAACACTGACTGCAGAATGTGTAATTATTACATTCTTTTTAGTTCTTTGAAGATTACTTTTACTTTCAGTAAAAAATATTTTTTTTAAAGTTAAATTTTTTGTATCCTTATTTGTAAAATTTTAGTGACAAAGCAAGTTGCGAATTGGTGTTTAGTGCATATTTTATAGTATATTTTTATAGGTATTAATGTACCCCAAATTCACAAAAACCTTATCTTTTTTAAACTTAGTCTAATACCTTATAATATAAAAGGATTACCGATGCCACCTTAGAATTCCTCATATCATCGCTTTTGAAATTCAGCTTACAATCAGACGAGTAAATACAAAGCCCCTTGTTGCTTAAGGCTTTAACTAGCCTGAATGACCTTGACGAAACGGCGATCGCAGAGATTTTAGCCGATGTCAACACCGTCTAGCAACTACGTTCTGTATTACTTATAAAAGTGCAAAGATTAATAGACTGCAGAGATGACAATTATAAAGTGACATACTGCCTGTTATGCTTGCGCATCACTGAGAATTATGTCGCGGTTACGCATCTTCAATTACATTGCACGGTGTGGTGCTGTAGCTTTGTCCGGTAGGCATCACGAGCTATCAAGTGTTCAAGTTTCAAGTACGTAAGAATTTTTATTATATATGTTAAATTGTATTTATTTGTGTCGTATTAAAAATATGTCGTCAAAGCATTCGCTGTAAATTTTCCCGGGTTTGATCCCCGACAGCACGAATGAAATTTGTAATTGCAATTTTCGTCAACACGCATTGGGGAAGCACGGCGGGCATTTCCTTGCCCTAAAACCCTCTCAGAAATAAAAAAAGAAACCTGTGCCTAGTAGAGGGACTTGTATAGCTTATTACTTTACTTTGTAGCAATATTTATATTCGTTTCAGATATAGAAGAGTACCTCATGCTGACAAAAATTACATATGGAGGCGACGAAAATGTAAAACATCTTTGTACCTAGATAAAACGTTCGAAAGATTGTCAGTCATGTCATACGCCACATTTTCTATAGAGCGTAGAACATTGCAGATAGGGCAAAATAAAAAATAATCCAATATATTATGGGAACTATTTATTAATAATATATACATTTATAGGTATTTATAATAAAAATAATGAACAAGCTGCAAGGTTCAACTAATAATGTTTTTTGTAAACACAATCGTAAAATTCCTGTTTTAATTTTTACCAATATTTGGCCTTCTACTTACAACTCGGCGGAAATTTGAAAAGAAGATTTTGTCTTTTCACACAAGTATTGTTTACAACTGGCGTGGTTTCGAAAAGCGTGATTAAGTGTCAGCGGTATATAATCAATTAAATACTGAACTTTATTGAAATTTATTTTTTTTATTTATTTTTGTTATATCTTCTTAAAAACTGACGCCATCTCACTATTTTATTATTTTTTTTTGTACGCATAAGGATAAATTAGACTAAGTTAAATTAACTTGGATAAGTTTATATTTTTATTAATTTTATCACAAAATTTCTGCAATAAATTATTACCTTTTCTACAGTGATTCTCTCCTCTTAGTTTCGGCGTGACTGTATGATGTTATAGTGAGTCACCGTCAGTTACTAAGCGGCCATAAATCATTATATGTATGTAAAGACATACATATATACATTTTTTGATTTTAATATTTATGTTTTTTGAATTTTGATTGATATTTTGAAACCTGGTAAAATTACTTTTTTCCATACCAATTGATGGGCCTGAGTATAATGCCAGTTATGCTCTTTGGCTGAAGTTATTTTTTATTTTATGCTTAATTGCAGAGAAAACAATATTGATTTCTAAAACAAAATTTTACCTCTTCTCCTTCTAATAATAGCTCCTGCACCTAACACGGCGGAATAGTTATTATTATCTATAAGACCATTTGGGAAAACAGTTTTTGTTAACAGTTATGAGTGTAACATTTAATCAGCTGCTTTGTTTATAGTGCCTTGAGCAACACTTTGCCGGTTTCTGTACAGAAAATGATGCTGGCTTTGCAAATACGGATGGCCGCTACCATTGAATATAATTCCCGCTATGTTACACTTATTTACATAGAAACTTTAATTATCATTTGCATAAAATTCTAAATAGCACTTTTTACACAAGAAAGTAAACTTTTAGATCAGTCCATTTTGTTTTTCACTAATTAAGTAAAAAGTGAAACAAACCAATAGGGCCGGGAATTAAAATTTCTTGCAACTTTTTATAGAAAAGCATGACCTTATCATAATATAAAAGTCAATCATTTAGCCATGTGATAAAACTTTTAAGTGTACCAGTCAAACATTAATGATGATATTCGGGTCATTATACTGGAAATACTCTTTTAAATATTTTGTAGTACAATTGATAATCTTCAGTATGATTGACCGTGTATATGACTTTTATAAGTCTATGTTATTTTTGATGAAAATTATTATTGCAGATAAAAGCCCTTTCACATTTATTTTAGTCTCGAATTAAATTAATCAAAATGAAAATAATAACATTGGCTCTTTATAACTGATCTTTAAATGTAAAACACTGATTTGAAATTATATAATTATTGGCATTTTTTTAATTCATTGAACTTTTTTAAGATTTTGTTGAAACTCTACTGGTAAAAAAAAAACAAATATATATATATTACAGTTCTTGATGAAAATAATGTATGCGCGTTACATCGCATCCCATCAAGAATTTCTAATGTAATTCTTGGTGTAAAGCTAAGACGTGATAATAAATGTAAACAATAGAATAACAAAATAATGAAAACATTTACATTTTCATACAAAACATTTACAAAAATACTTGCTTTATAACCTTATAAATATTATTTGACCGTAATAAAATAAAACGTTTTTATTACGTGGTAGAGCCATGCTGCAGCTATATTAGTAGTATAGTTGTAGTACGAATGGGTCGGCTCGCCCGGGGAAGGACTACGCTCTCACAGAAAACCAATGTAAAATAGCAGCTTAACGCTGCTGTGTTTCGTATGGTAAGTGTAGAGAACCGGAGACCCTTTTTACTGGCAAGAGGCATTCCATCTTAGTCCTCACGGGTGACAACGCATCTGCATCTTGAGTCTTTATTGAGGATAGATGTAGATGTCTATGGGCTACAGCAACCACTTACCATCAGGTGGACTGTGTGCTCGTTTGTCACCCTATATTATAAAAACAATATAAAAACAAAAAAAAAACAAGGTAGTCTTGGGCATGAAAGTAAAAATAAATATTTTCGATTATTTTTGCAATATCTAACAGCCGGATCAGCGGGCGATTCTGATCGATCTAAAGATGCTAAATTTCAGCAAGCACTGTCAAATTCAATAGGAGTGACAGAAAAACGGTTCTTGATATAAAAAGGTAAATAAATTATTTAACCTATAAAGTAAAATCACTTTATTACAAATCAAAATAGCCCAATAGCTTTATTAACATGAGACATAATTGTACGAGTACACTTACAATACAAGTAGAGAGTACAATACTTAACATTATTTTACTGAGTTCTCAGAAAGTTTTTTTTAAATAGAATAAGGGTGACAAACGAGCACACAGTCCACCTGATGGTAAGTGGTTGCTACGGCCCATACACATCTACATCTATCATCGATTACGTATCAAAATGTAGATGCGTTGTCACCCGTGAGGACTAAGATGTAATGCCTCGTTTCCAGTAAAAAGGTCCTCCGTTTCTCTACACTCACCCTACGAAACACAGCAGGGTTAAACTGCTATTTTACATGTTATTCCATGAGAGAGTGGCCTTTCCCCGGACGAGCCGACCCATTCGTGCTACAACTATACCTAATAAATATAGCTGTAGCTTGGCTCTACCACGTAAAAAAAAATTGACGTTGAAAATTTAAGTCTTTTTAGAAGCAACATTGCAATTATTTTCTATTGAGTTAATTTTTGTGGAATCGTGTTTTGCAAACCGCCACCTGAAATACGTACAATTTTTTTTCGATAATGACGTGAAATTACAAAACCATCCCCATGCATTTCAATGTGGCTCTATTCAGCCTCTTAATATGAACATACCTCGGATTTCAGAGATAATGGAAGATATAATATTATATTATTACTATTCCGTGTGAGGCAACCTTTATACTTATATACATATTCTCATCATATTTTTATGGTTGGTTAGAAACATTATATCTAAATGCAAACTTTCACAGGGTAATTTTTTTTTTTACTATTTTTACCCAGCAAGTAGTAAAGCAACTATAATCCCATCGGTAAGTGGTTATGTAGTCTAAGATGGTGAATTGCACTGACTTAACAAAAACCTATTCACTCTTGCCTAATAGTACTAGGTAAGTATTATACCTGTACGAGGTTGCCACTCGAGGACTTTCCTTCCTATTTTTTATATGTTTTCCAAGTTATATAGCTAGCCCATTGCCATTTCACTGTAATATTCCGTTGAGCTATGTCAGTTACTTTTTTTTATAGGATGAGGGTGACAAACGAGCCCACAGTCCACCTGATGGTAAGTGGTTGCTGCGGCCCATAGACATCTACATCTATCTTTGATTACGAATCAAAATTATTTTTTTTTCTAATGCAAATACCTTCATTTCTAACTTTATCACGTAGAGAAACCCCTCTCCAATTTAAACATTTTTACATTTTTTAGATGATAGTTTGTCTAACAAAAAAAAAACCATAAACCCAAGAATGTCTTTATATAGTTATTTATACTTAGGTAAGCACCATTCTTTTATTTATTTAAATTGTTTGATTTAGTTTGATAACAGTGTACCTAAATGTAAGTATCTGTATCTTTATTTCTCTCCCCAATAATATTTTATAAAGTCATACTTATAAAAATAGCGTTTTATTGTAATACATAATTATAAAATTCATTATCAACTAATTAATAAAAATATGCAACAATAAAATTACATAGGTATTAAAAACTATCGCAATCTAAGAAAGGAGAACATGTTCGTCGTTCCACATCTAAATTATATAAAAATGCATTTTTCAATTTCACTAATCAACGTCGCCGCAAAAATTTCTTCTTCTTTGGGCACTTTAAAAATTCATCTATTTAGAAAATAATATTTACAGTTACCAGTGTACAGATGTTAACTAAATTAAGTATTTCTAGTCATAAAAATACTTATAATTGAGTATAAACTTTTAAAAAACTAATATATATTTGAACGAAGTCGCTCCAACACCGACGTGCGGTCCACCCTCGACGATGTCCGAAAACGGACTGTGACAGAGCTTACATGGCGACGGAGCATGCGCGCTCGCGTAAATATATTCAATTTCAGGGAAAAATGATATATTCTCTTATAAAACGGGTAATAAAAATAAAACTCTCAATTAAAAATATTAATATTTTTAAGACCTTTTTTTTAGTGTAAGAACTATTTAAAAAGCTTGTGCCGTTTTGGAGAAATTTTGCAAAATATGACAAAGATAGGTACTCTTTGGGGATTTTTTTTCTAATAAGGGGTTGACAAAAATACAATTTTGTTAAATTAAAAACATTTACCAAATCTTCTTCTGTTACCCTGTATTTTTTCTTTGTGGATTAAATGAACAGTTATTGAGATTTTTTTACTTAAATATCCTAGATTTAGGCATTTCAACCACTGTTAAGGCCTTAAGGGCAATTTCTGTCACAAAGGTATCGGAGTTACGTAGTACCTACCCAAAAATTTGGAAACTTTCTTTCACGCCAAAAACTGACGGTGATAAATATGTTTAAATTTCCGTGGCAAATTTTAACACATTAAAAACATATTCAATAAAGGCGCGTTCTGAGTTTTCTTTGTCAAAATACAAAAGGTTAATGCCTTTTTAAAATATTCAATAATATTAATTTTTAAATGTATATACTATTTATCGTATAAGAATTAAAATAATTAAAATTTTTTGTTCTTGATTCGACATGCGAGAAACATTTTGACAAAAATAAGAGTGTAGAATCCTCAAATGCAATCTGGAGCAACACGTGGACTTTTTCCTGTCCCATATCGCTTTTAAAATGTGAAAAATTTGCGCCCAACATCTTTACTCAAGATGGGCTGCTCTACTTTTGAAGTTTAATTATTTTCATATTAAAAAAATTTTTTTTTATATTTAAATCACCGTGGCTCTGTCACTAGTGGTAAACGATGAGGAGAAAGCCATTTCAAGGAGACTTCGGATTCGTGTTAAACTAGTGAGGAATCTCTTCTCCACCTAACCGATTCTTGTGGTTTTAATTAAAAACGATGGGGTTTTAGTCTGTTGGAGACCCAAGTTATCTATCATTGCCCTCGCAAGACTATTCTTTGTGTTTACAGGTTGCATCATATGTTTACATCAAAACGTTTGGGAGGATAAGAGGAGCATAATCATTATAATTGCAGCTCGTTGTGCCAAACATGGTCCTGAGCCACATGCACTCATCGATTTTCCCTAGGGTATTGATTGGTACAAGGCTATGAAGGATGAGTATAGTATAAAATTAAGTAAAACTAGTCGATGGTGAGGAAACAAAATTAAACGACAACTACATGGGCCTGGTCCAAAGTATACTATCTGAACTATATTATCGATAGGATGTTTTATCACCTTTTAATCACAAATACTTAGATGTGAGCTTCTTAAATAAGAAATGATGGAGCTGACATATCTCCAAAGAAATCATAATTTTTGCTAAGTCGTATTTAAAAAAAAATTGAGGAAATGTAAAAATTGCACTTGTTTTAAATTAGAACTAACATGTTAAACAAATTAATTATATTAGGTCCTTATATATGAAGTTAGCGTTTTATCGTACTGACTACTTTGATCTGAAATATCTCCTATTTGGTTAAGAATTCCAGATTCAAATTCATAAACTCATTTAGCTGGTACATTGGAGTTTTGAAAACGGTGATTCATTTGTTTTTTCCTCATTATTTTTTTCTTTGGCGTCGCTTATAACCGCAAAATGGAAAACATTAAATATCGGTATATTTACGAGTACGAGTTCTACCATGGCACTAGTGCTGCAGAAACAGCTCTAAAGATTGATGATGTGTACGGCGCTGGTGTCGAAAAAGAAAGCACGGTACGTTTTTGGTTTCAACATTTTCGTTCTGGAAATTTCGACCTTCAGAACCAACCCCGTGGACGGCCGGAGACCAATGAGGATTTTTTTTTTATAGGATCGGGTGATAAACGAGCACACAGTCCACCTGATGGTAAGTGGTTACTGTGACCCATAGACATCTACATCTATCCTCAATAAAGACTCAAGATGCAGATGCGTTGTCACCCGTGAGGACTAAGATGGAATGCCTATTTGCCAGTAAAGAGGGTCTCCGGTTCTCTACACTCACCATACGAAACACAGCAGCGTTAAGCTGCTATTTTACGCTGGTTTTCTGTGAGAGCGTGGTCCTTCCCCGTTCGAGCCGACCCATTCGTGCTACAACCATAATATAGCTGCAGCATGGCTCCACCACGTGGAAGAATGAAGAATTAAAGGCTATTGTAGAAGTGGATCCATCACAAAGCACTTCAGAGATAGCTGCAGGCTTTGACGTAAGTGATAAAACTGTATTAATCCACTTGAAGCAAATCGGGAAAGTAAAAAAAATTAACGAAGAGTACCTCATGAATTGAGTGAATCGAACTTGCAAACCGCTTCGACTGCTGTGTTATTTTGTTCAACCGACGCAATAATGAAGGGTTTTAAATCGATTCATTACTAAAATGGATACTGTAGAACGGAAGGACTAGTCGCTATGGCTGAACCCTGGATACCCAGCCAAACCAGCCCTAAACGAAAATTGGCTCAGAAAAAGTTACTAGTGAGTGTTTGGTAGGTTAGCGCCAGTGTCGTTCACTACAGCTTTCTAAAATCTGGCCAAACGATTACGGCAGATATCCATTGTCAGCAACTGCAAACCATGAAGGAAGAACTAGCTGCTAAACAACCGAGATTGGTCAATCGCTCTAGGCCGCTGCTGCTTCACGACAACGCAAGACCACACACTGCACAACAAACAACCACTAAGTTAGATGAGCTACAATTGGAATGTCTGCGACATCCACCGTACTCCCCGGACCTTGCTCTAACAGATTACCATTTTTTTACGGAATTTGGATAACTTCTTACAAGGAAAAAAAATTCAACTCCGATGCGGCATTCCAAACCGCCTTCAAAGAGTTTATTGATTTTTGTTTTTGAGTTGTTTTAGTAAAGGGATCAATGAACTACCTATGAGATGGCAAAAGTGCATAGATAACAACAGTGCATACTTTGATTAATTAAATATATTTTACAAAAAAAAAATGAATTTATATTCCTCCCGTACAAAACGCCAATTTCATATGTAAGAACCTAATATTAACACTACTCGTACAAGGATAGAGTGTACATTTAAAACTCTAAATTAATGTTTGTTGTCAAAGCGTTAACGTTCCGTCAAGAGTAATAAATGACGTTATGTAAATATCTCGTAGCTTAGTAGAGCGATGGTAAATTGGTGTTGTCACCATAAAGGTATTTACATATGTGGCTAACGTAAATAATGTTGATAAATTATACACTCACCTATTAACATAATAAGTTATATCCTAAGGTACATACATATACATAAGAAACGGTAAATCTTATTAAAATATTTGAGTATTGCACATTCAAATATCGCGATATCATACACATATCACCATAAAACATAATACTTTATTATTTGACTGCCTCGTTTGTCTAGTCGTCGTAAGCACGACTGCCATTCAAGTGGTCCCGGGTTCAAGTCCCGGATCGGGCCAAAATTAGTATTTTCCTGTCAAGAAATGCTCAGTAGACGGTGTTTCACCCCTGTGCCTTAGAAAGAACGTGAAGCCGAATCGTGATTTCATACATTTATTCTATTACAGCAATGTCAAGTTATTAAGTAATTATATATAACATGTTTTAACGTTATTGTCAAAGTCCATTATAAGACCATTTTAACTCGAGGACTAAGTGCTCCAAGTAAATTAAATTTTACTTGAGCAACCCAAAATCAAACCACTCCGACACCGTTATGTTTACGTGGTACATGTTACCGCTAAGATGTTAACATCTCGAGGAAATTTGCTTCTTTCAGAAATGAAATATTTTGAGTAAATATGAAGTTCTATAATGCGTACTGGAACAATGAGGCGGTATTCTTGTTCAATAATTCTCTTAATACGTGGGACACTCAATAAGTACTATTAATATTTATTTTACATCTTTTCAAAATATTCTCCATCATGCTTTATACAAAGTTCCATTCGCCTTAACCTACTCTGAAAACACCTTTGCCAGTCTTGATCTAATAGGTCAGAAAATCGCTTCTTCATAGCAGCCATGGCTTCTTCGGCGCTTGAAAAAAACTTGCCTTTTATTTTTTCTTTGACTTTTCGGAACAAAAAGAAATCACAAGGAGCTAAGTCAGGGTTGTAGAGTGGGTGACTTAAAGTTTCAACACCAGATTCGTCAATAAATGCTTTTGTTCTAAGGGAGATATGTGAAGAGGCGTTATCTAATGCAGCATGATTCCCTGAAGCCCGGTCTTTGATCTTCTCTCCCGCACAGCTTGAAAAGTTTTCGGTAATGCAACTGTAGTATACCATTCAGAGTTGACTGACCTACAACTTTTCAGCATTGATGTCGACAAGTGTCCTCTCCAAGAAAAAAAAACTAGCCACCATTTTTTTGTCGACATTGCGAGGTCTTTGCAGTTTTGTCGGTAACTGTCCTCCTGAGTAGACCCATACCGATGATTTCCTTTTATTTTCCGTATCATATTAATATATCCATATCTCGTCACCAGTAACGATTTCTAAGACATGTATAGATGCCCCGTTTTTAAAACGTAGACGCATTTCATGGCACCAATCCACATGTGTCTGTTTTTCGCTTTCGGAGAGCAAACGAGGGATCCATCGGCAACAAAGCTTCCTCACTCCAAGATGTTGATGTAGGATGATATGAATGCTCCCCGAACTAATGCCTACTATCTTTTCAATGTCCGTATATGTGATTTGTGGGTCTTCTCGCACCAAAATTTAAGTAATTCATACATTTTCTGCCGATACTGCTATTTGCAAGGTCCCGGTTCTTTGGTCGTCTTTAAGATTAATTTTACCCCTTTTCAATTCAGCAAAACACCTAAAAATTGTTGCGCGTGATGGAGCTGAGTCCTCTAATGCTAATTGTAACTGTTGTAAGCTTAATTGTTTGGTTACACGAAATTTAAAATCATAATCTATACTTATACTTATATTAATATAATAAAGCGAAAGAATTTTTTTGTTTTTTTGTTTGTTTAAACGAGCTAATCTCTGGAACTACCAGTCCGATTTGAAAAATTCTTTTTGTATATTATAGCCAAATTCATGTGTAATAGTATAGGCTGTGTAGCACAAAATTTAAAAGTGATTTATGAGCGTTATTATTAGGCATGGCCTATTTATCCTCACGGACAAAAGTTACTTCATCATCAAGACAATTTATATTTGTGTCAACGTCATGAAAGATAGCCTTATCGAAAATAAATTGAAAACAAGTTTAATTTGTTTTGTGTTATTTCAAAATTCTAAACAACAAACGAAGTTTTTTTAAACAAATAATATTATAAACAGACAAATTAATAACATTTTAAATTTGTATTGAGTGAAACATAGTGATAAAAATGTTTGGATTTAGTAGGTAGTGCTAAATTGTATATAAAAAATTGACTTTCGGACTACTCCTAATAACTACATCACCCGTTTCTATTTGAGTCATTATTTTAACCACTATTATAATGCAACGGTTGGTCTAATGTTATAACGGCTTTGACCGCCCAGACTAAGTTCTATAATCCGGGGTTCAAGTCAATGCCGAAACAATTATTGGATTTTGTTTCTTTTTGGTACTACTAAATTTTTTTTTTCCGTGAGGAATTGTTCAAAAACTATAGTAAAAAAAATATTTATTACAACTATGCCTAAAACAAGAGGAGAAATTAAAAAAAATAATTTATTAACTTGTGCGGCGTGTCCGAAATTTATTGAAGATAACGTATACCTCAAATGCATATACTGCTTTAAAAATCACAATCACAATTTGTGTGTTGGTATTGCTTCTTCTGATAAAAGCGCTGGGGGCACCATAAATACCTGGGAATGTCCAGATTGTAAATTTGCTAGGAAGAGAGGAGGTAACAACTCTAATACACCATTACGCTGTGCTGACGCATATTCCCCACACACTATTAGTGACAGCGCTCAAAATGTCACAATGCGACGCAGAGAAATGTCACCACAATCATCTTTCACTTCCACCGATATAAGAAACATAATAAGAGATGAACTGGAGCTTGTTCAAAATTCGTTGATAGATAAATTCAAACACATTGTTAGAGATACGGTTAAGGAAGAAATACATTCATTCGAAAGCATTTTTAAATGACAAATATGATACCATTAAGAAGAACTTAGACATGCACCTGCAAAATTTATCTGAAATTCGTAAATAATACCAATCCATGGTTGATACTACCAGAGACATCACAGCTAGACTGCAAACTATAGAACAGCATAGTCGGTCCAAAAATATTGAAATACAATGTGTACCAGAGCACAAAAATGAAAACCTTTTCACCATAGTCTTACAACTTGCCAAAACCGTTTCTTGTGATATCAAAGAAGCTGACATCCATGTATGTACACGTGTAGCAAAGATGGATTTAAAGAGCGGCCGTCCAAGATCTATTATTGTTAAACTTGCTACGCCTCGTTTGAGGTACAACTTTTTAGCCAAGATAATAAAGTTTAATAAGGGTAATTCTAACGAAAAAATCAATACGAGCCATATCGTTATAGCTGGCAAGACGTCAGTGTTCGTAACGAAACATCTTTCTCCATTAAACAAGAAAATCCATGCCGCTGCTCGCCTTAAAGCCAAAGAGAAAAGCTACAAGTTTGTGTGGGTCAAGCAGGGCAAGATCTTCATGCGGAAGACGGATACTTCGCCATATATATATATATATATATATATATATATATATATATATATATATATATATATATATATATATATATATAAGAGATATAAGTAGTTTGGAGAATTTACAGTAGGTTGTCTTTGCTAATTGTGCATGTTCTCAGACTTCTAATGTTATATCTGTATATTACCAGAACGTCCGCGGAATCTGAACCAAAACACATGATCTCTTTTGTAATGCTCTCTGCGCTGATTATGAGATTATAATATTGACTGAAACTTGGTTAAACCAATCTATTAATAATGCTGAGGTCCTCGACAATCGCTATAGTATTTATAGACGTGATCGCGAAAGCTCTAGATTTCATGGTTCAAAGGAGGGTGGCGGTGTATTAATAGCTGTCTCTAACAGGCTAAAATCTACTAGGCTAGTTGGGCTTGAGAGTAAATGATGTGAGGATTTATGGATAAAAATAGAATCCCCGACATTCAAAATGACGATTTGTGCGGTATACCTGCCTCCCCCCGTTAATCATACTATTTTAAAACATTTTACAGATAATTTTAATAGAGTATCTGAAGGATTAGAAAATGTGTGTCTCTTAGGTGATTTTAATTTAAACAATATTGACTGGATATGCAGTCCAATTCGATGCGCCTCTAACTTAGGCCAAACATTAATAGATTTTTCATTTCTTAATGACTTAAACCAATATAATAATATAAAGAATAGAAATGATAAAGTTCTTGATCTCGTATTATCCAATATAAAAGATATTAAAGTTCTGTATTCAGTTCATAGCTTAGTCCAAACTGACCATTACCATCCACCTCTCGACATAAATTTTGCCTTTATTGCACAGACGGGACTTAAATCAAATATATCGCAAACTAAATACAACTTTTTTAAACCAGATTATAACAATATTAAGGCATCACTTAACAAGATAAACTGGTCTGTTGAATTTGCTGATTGTAATGATGTTAATGAGATGATCAATATATTTTATGATATACTTAATAAGACAATAGAAAAGTATATTCCAAAATCAAAGCCACGCAGTTTAAAATATCCACACTGGTTCAATAAAGGTTTAATAAGAATAATAAATGAGAAAAGAACTCTCCTGCATAGATATAAAATTTATAAAAATCCGCTTGATGAAATATCGCTACAATTATTAAGCAAACGCTGCAAAATTTATACAAAACTTTGTCATCAGAAATATATTTCTAAAATTGAAAGTAGCATAGGCAACGGTCCTAAATATTTTTGGTCTTACATTAAAAATAAGCGTAATTTTGTAAATCAATATCCATTAACTATGAACCTTAATAACAAGATATGTTCGGAGGGGTCGAAGATATGTGACCTCTTTGCAACTCATTTTTAGGCCGTTTATACCAATGCCACAGTCCCCATACCATCCAATAGCATTAATAATTCCATCACAAATTCATCTAATTGTTTTAGCTCCTTATACATCGCACAAAAACAGTTTACAAATATTTGAAAAGACTTGATAAAAATAAAGGAGCTGGTCCGGATAGAATTCATCCAGTTTTTATAAATATTTGTGCTTCTTCTCTTTGCAAGCCCTTAACCATAATTTTCAACGAATCAATGCGATCAGGTGTATTTCCAGAAAAATGGAAAATAACAAAAGTCGTCCTAGTATTAAAAAACGACGATAGTAAAAATGTTATTAATTATCGACCAATATCTATATTGTCAGCTTTTTCGAAGATATTTGAGGCCGTATTCTATCCTTATTTATCTAGCTATTTTAAGCCCTACCTCTCTGAAAACCAACATGGATTTGTTAAAAATCGCTCAACAATAGCAAATTTAATATCTTATGAAGGTTTCTTAACAGAAAAAGTCGACATTCAAGACACACAAAGACACACTTCAAGTAGATGCTATATACACAGACTTTTCTAAAGCATTCGACAGAGTGTGCCATCGAACTCTATGGCATAAATTATCTAATTACGGTTTTTGTGGGTCTATGGTTGGTTGGTTTGAGTCGTATCTACGTGGTCGAACTAACTATGTAGTACTAAAAGGTTACAGGTCTGATAACTATATATCCAGTTCTGGCGTTCCACAAGGTTCTCACCGGGGGTCGTGGCTATTTAACGTGTTGATTAATGATTTGGATCAACAAATAAGAAATAGTAAGGTCCTATTATTTGCAGATGACTTAAAGATAGCTAGAGTGATTAATTGTTCCAATGATTCACAATTTTTACAAGATGATATTGATGGTCTAGTAAATTGGTGTAGCATTAATAATGTGCAGCTCAATTCAACTAAATGTTATCAAATCTCTTTCACACATAAATTATCTCCATTTAAAATGAAATACAAAATAAATAACGAAGAATTACAGATTGTGGATCTTATTAAAGATTTGGGCATTTTTTTTGGATTCTAAACTGACTTTTATTCCAGAAATGGACCGTATGATAGAGAAAGCTTCAAGGACTTTAGGCTTCATATTAAGAAATAGTAAAAACTTTAAGAACAACACAACTAAAAAAATATTATTTAATACCTATGTCCGCAGCATAATACAATATGGGAGCGTAATATGGTCACTACAATACAAAGTCCATCAACTACGTATAGAAAGGATACAAAAACGGTTTATGAGGAATCTAGCTTATGTAGTAACATAAATGACAAAAAACTTGCCGGATATAATGAGAAGTTAAAATTCTTCGGCGTTCACAGCTTGTCAAACCGAAGAAAGTATCTAGACATGGTAATGTTTTATAAAATAGTGCGCGGAACTACGGACAGCGCTGAGCTATTGCGAAACATAAAATTTAAAATACCAAGGCGTTATCCGCGTAAATCTGTACCTTTGTTCTATCCATTTCCTTCTAAATCTAATCTAGGTCATAACAATAGTTTAGTTAGAATGTCACGCATGCTGAACTTGATGTCGGATTCTGTGGACATTTTTAGCAATTCTTTGTCCTCTTTAAAGAAAACAGTGCTACAGAACTTAAGAGATAATATTTAGGAGTTCGATATGTATTAATTTTGTTATTTGGTTTAATTGATTATTGTGTTTTTCCCCTGTATTGTTTTAAGGTGTCTCAGTTTATTATATTTTTTTTAAATATTTTTGATATTTCTTGGTTTTTGATTTATTTTAAGGTTATGTTTCTAATATTTTGTGATTTATGTTATAAAGTGTTACTCTTCTTGTGAAGCATGTTGTGGCTGCCTGTAATAGGTTTTACATTTAAAAATTAAGCTTATATATTATGTTTTGTGAACATGTATTATTGTAATTACCTCTGGCTGTCCTTAAATAAATAAATAAATAAATAAATAAAAGACAATTTTATAAAGATAAACTTGTTCTTTATACCATGTTATTTGGACGCATAGTTTAAGAGATACCTATTGTAAAATTAAAATAATTCAATACTTGGCTGGGCGCGCGAACGACGCTTAAACCCTAACCGTTATAAAATGCTTGAACTAGGTCATGTCGCGCACCTCAGACACGTGATGACGCGGGTGAAACTGCGTGGCACAGCTAGTATATCATAAAGCGCGGGAAGCGTTGCAGGAAAATTAATAGAACTTTGTTTTTTTTTTTTAAATATTGAGCAATTGGCTTATGGAGTTATTTTTTTAAAATAAATTTGCTTTTTAGAAACATATAACATGGGTGCGTTCCATTTTTAAATTTCGAGCATCTCAAAACTTATTGAGTGACCTACGTAGTAAGAGAACGCTTATAAAAATCACTGGTACGCTCGTATATAAACTGCCACTTTTTTTTTCTTTAAAAATAGTTATGTTCACTCGCTTGTTTACTTCTGTTTATCTCTTTTTATTAACTGCAGACTTTCTTTAACATTTTTGTGACATATTTTTGAAGGATGTGTTCTGACGACCCAGTTGACATCAGAACGTAACCAGCAATTATGGCAATAGTTGTCTCTCAACATATCCCAGTAATTAAATAACCTCGTCACACGGCAACGTAATATATAATTTGCCCAATCTTAAAAAATCTCTTTTTTTACTCTTCAACATATTTAAATAGTTTTAGCGAATTAGGCTCATATCTAAATAACAGCTGACTTGTTAGCCTATTAGTTGTAAGCAAGGCCATACACTCTAGTGTAATCGATATTTTGATGACTACTAATACGCTATAATCATGAGCATTAAGGTGATTATGGCGTATGATCACGTACGTAACGAAACTCAGAGCTACGACAATGAACACTGTAGATAAGCAGTGTATATTTCCGTAACTGCATCATTTTCAACAAAATTTTATTATATTCGGTGTTACACAGTTATGAAGTCGTTTTGCGAAATCAATACATTAAAGATATGAAGACATTATCGTATATCATATCTTTCGAGCTTTATACTCAGATTTCGAATGAAGTCGAAACCATGCTTACCTTCTTGCCACGCACTCACGCATCTTTCTTCTTCCTTTCTTTAATAGTCACCTAATAAAAACCGAAAAAATACACCGAAAACAGAATTTTAATTTCAAATGATTTTAGATCATGGACATGTGTGTGTGAGTGGGTGTAGTTACAATATGTTGAGCATAGTTTTGAAATCAACTGGCGTTTTTTTTTTTTTTTTTTTTTTATATATATAGGAGAGGGGGCAAACGAGCATGCGGCTCACCTGATGGTAAGTGACTACCGCCGCCCATGAACAACCGCAACACCAGGGGAATTGCAGATGCGTTGCCGGCCTTTTAAAAAGGAGTAGGCTCTTTTCTTGAAGGTCCCTAAGTCGTATCGGTCCGGAAAAATCGCTGGTGGTAAACTATTCCACAAGGAAGTTGTGCGAGGAAGAAAACATCTTCTAAATCGCACAGTGGTGGACCGCCAATCATCCAGATGGTGTGGATGGTATCGGGAGTTCTGCCGCGATATGCGTTCGTGAAATTTGGCAGCTGGGATTAATCCGAACAATTCCTCAGAGCACTCCCCATGGTAAATGCGAAAGAAAATGCTAAGAGATGCAACATCTCTTCGCAGTGCCAATGAGTCGAGCCGATCGGAAAGGACTCGGTCGTCGACGATTCGAGCCGCTCTGCGCTGGATGCGGTCAAGTGAAAGAAGCTGGCACTGGGGAGCCCCAGCCCAGAGATGGGAACAGTATTCCATGTGAGGCCGAACCTGCGCCTTGTAAAGTTGCAGGCGTTGAGCCGGCATGAAAAACTGTCTCGCTCTGCTGAGCACGCCAAGCTTTTTAGAGGCCAATTTGGCCTTCTCTTCCAAGTGACCACGAAACTGCACGCTACTCGATATGTCGACGCCGAGGATTTCGATACTGGCTGAGGCAACAAGGGGAGTACCTTGAAACTGAGGAGATACGACAAAGGGGTTCTTTTTAGCGGTAAACGCGCAAACTTGTGTCTTCTGAGGATTAAACTGGACTAGATTTAGTCGCCCCCAATCCGAGACTTTGTCCAGCAAAGACTCGACTTCAGACACAAGTTTGTTCCGGTACTCGGTTACGTTTTCCCGAGAAATATTGGCACGGCCGGTGTATAGAGCATCACCAGTGCTGTCATCTGCATAGCAATGAATGCTACCAGCTTGCAACATATCATTGATATGCATAAGAAACAGCGTTGGTGATAGCACGCAGCCTTGTGGAACACCAGCGTTAATAGGCTTGTAGTCGGAGCATGCACCGTCTACAACGACCTTGATGCTCCGATCTGCAAGAAAGCTGGTGATCCAATTGCATAATTTCTCGGGAAGCCCATAGGAAGGGAGCTTCGAAAGAAGCGCTTTGTGCCAAACCCGATCGAAGGCCTTCGCAATGTCCAAGCTAACGCCCAATGCCTCCCCCTTGGACTCTACTGCCAACGCCCATCTATGAGTTAAGTAGACCAGAAGATCACCAGCTGATCGACCCCGACGAAAACCGTACTGGCGGTCACTAATCAGCTGGTGATCCTCAAGGTACCGCATGAGGTGGCAGTTTACAACGGATTCCATTATTTTGGAGAACAAGGGGGTGATGGCGATAGGCCTGTAGTTGGACGGATCTGAGCGGTCGCCTTTTTTAGGGATCGGGTGGACAAAAGCTGTCTTCCATGATTTCGGGACTACGCCTAGGGAGTAGGAGTACCGGAAAAGACGCGTTAGAACCGGTGCCAACTCCGGAGCACACGTCCTCAGCACGATTGGGGGGATTCCGTCAGGCCCACTCGACTTGTGGATGTCAAGGGAGAGGAGTGCTCTGCGAACCGAGCGCTGTGAGAATCGCACATCCGGCATGGAGCACTCACACCGCGGGATGGTCGGCGGTGTGTTCCCCCCATCATCAACAGTCGAGTTGGACGCAAAAAGGGAGCCTAAAAGGTCGGCCTTCTCTTTTGCGTCGTGGGCCAGTGAGTCGTCCTCCCTGTGCAGAGATGGTAGTGATGGCTTACAGAAATTCCCTTGGACAGCCTTGGCGAGAGACCAGAATGCACGGGTTCCCGAAGGAAGGCGAACTAGTTTCTCGCCAATTCTGCCTATGTGCTCTGACTTTGCCTTGGCAATAACTCTTTTGAAGGACCTGGAGGCGAAGTTGTACTTCTTTTTGAGTGTACTGGTGTTTACATCCCGAGTCACTGAAGCCGCAGCCCAGGCTTGATAACACTCCTGCTTACTGCGTAATGCAGATGATGGAATAAATAGTTCCATTCCCTGTAGCACTACATCAGTGACAGAGTCAGCAACAGCGCTGGGATCATCCGGCGAGAAGCAAACCCGCCCCCATGGGTAGGAAGCAAAGAAAGACCGCATTCCGTCCCAATCCGCCGACCTGTAATGCCAAACACGGCGGCAACCTGCAGAACGCAACCGCGAGGGGAGCGTGAGTGGCACCACACTCCGGATCAGACAATGGTCCGAAGAGCCAAGAGGGGCATCGACGGAAACCTGATATCAGTCCGGATGAGAGGTCAGCAGAAGGTCCAACAGGGAAGGTGTATGATCCTCAACATCTGGAATCCGCGTAGGCGATGTAACCAGTTGTGTCAGACCATATGCCAAGGCAAAGTCATAAACAGATCTCCCCGCATGATCGGTTAAACGTGAACCGAGCCATTCGGCATGGTGGGCGTTAAAATCGCCAAGGATCACGATCTCTGTGGATGGGACCTGTTGTAGCAAGGAATCTGTAGCCATTTGGACGTGGTCGATGAGTCGGTCTGTTTCGGCATTATCGCTATGGGACCTATAGAGGCACACGTAGACGCGCGGATGGTCGTCGCTGTCTACGCGTAGCCAAAGGATGGACAGGTCCGAACCTTCAAGACTGCCGAGGCGTCGAGAACAGATATCCTCTCTGACATACACGCAAACTCCAGCCCGAGGCACAAAGGAGTGCTCCAATTTGTACCCCGGGTAGGAGAGATACGAAGTATCAGCCGGAGAGGACACCTGCGTCTCGGTCAGAAAGAGCAAGGCCGGCTTCGCCGTCTCAAGATGGTAGTGGACGGCGTTTAGGTTCGTGTGAAGTCCCCTGATGTTGCAGAAATTCACGGATAGCGTGGCAGGGGTCGCCTTGGTCTTGTTGCTCAGTTTGCCCCGAGCAGTTATTGTGTTGAGCGGAATTTTGCACCCCCCCCCCCCCCCAGAATACGCGGGGCAGCCTGAGCACCCACGCTCAGGAGTGGAATAGCATGGTCGTGGATGCTCAGCGAGGGTTTCTCCAGGGGTACTGGTACCCTCCTGGGGTAGTTTATGACGTAATTCCGCTACCATGTTGATGGGGGGGGGGGGGGGGGGGGGAATTGGGCATCCGGTCACCTGCACTCACCAGACGAAACGCAGAAGCAGAGCTTCCACTTCACGCCGGTATTCTGTGAGGTCGTGGTACTAACCCGGCTCGAGCCGGCCCATACGTGCAACAGCAAAAGCTACTGCAAGGCTCTACCACCGTTAAAATTGCGTCACTTGAAATGTCTGCATCGCACCGTTTATTTTTTATCTATTTGTGATCGATAAAGTTATGTTAACGGTTAAGCTAATGGTAATTAGGTAAATATCATACTTTTATAAAGTTCATAATTTATTAAATCAGTTTTTAATAAGACTTAAAGAAAATTAGTCACAAAATTCAACAGAAGAAATTTTAAAACTTTTACAAGTTTAAGTACCTATCTCGATTCCGTTCATGTGGGTCAAAATTATGTAAGAGAAATATTTATCGTTGTTATAACTATTTTACACTTATGATTTAAAAATAAATGTTTTGAACGATGTTTGTATAACCAGTTTTATTATTGAACCACAATCACCAACTAATGCATATCATTAAATTAAGTCTGTTTAGTTTTGTGGCTGAGTGCACTTAATTTTCATTGACCACAAACAATGAGATCGATTACTGAATTGGCAATACTGAAATTGGTAGTTGCAATTTTCTAAACAAATTTATATAGTACCTACAACTTGTTGAATATATGTAGCTGTTAAGCTACTAAGGAATATACTGAAAGAAATCTACCTATAGCAAGAGAAAACAACCAAAGGAAGTGAAATCATAAGATTCATTGCGGAAGAAATTCAATTGAATGAAACTATATCCCTTGGCAGTGCGGACTTACGTGCCATGGTAAAGAAAATATTCCTAATATGAATTTTTTGTCTAAAATTACTTTTTAATTGGCTTACGTTAACGTTTCACGTTGAAATATTAATTTTTGTGTTTTTTATTTTGCATATGCAATATGTTCTTATCTTAATATTTTCCTTATATTTCCCATGAAAGAACGAAATTTAACGTTATATTATATTGGTAACTAAATCTTTACCTATGAAATTGCCGTTTCGATTAAAATAATATGTCTTTTATAACAAAAACAAAACTAGAAAATATTTGCCTTAAATCTTACACAATCTTGCCATTTGATGAGCAGTTGATGCCTTTGCTATATAATATACAGTTTAATATAACATGCTTGCATGCAGAATGTATAGTTGGAGAGACACGAGATTTGATGAAATTAATATAGTAATAAGTAATAATAGGCGTTTTTGCTACTTTGAAATTGATTTTTGTCTATCATAACGTTATCTTGGCTTCTAAAAAAAAAGAGAAGAAAAAATAATAGAAATCTGTCAGAAAAGTCTGAAGTCTGTTGAGGTCTGAAGAATATGGTGGATGAGGAATTGTCTCTAACTATAGCTCTCCAAATTTTGCTAACATCTTTTGTGCATTATAAGGCCGAGAGTTGTCATAAAGAAGCAATGGCGAAGATCAGTTCACAAAACTATGTTGTTTGAGTTTGTAAATAAAAACAATTTTAAATTTAATGATAATAAATATTTAATAGTCCTATTGTTTCTTATTTCGTATTCATTTCTATTTTGTCACTTCCTACCGGTAAGTTTGTAGTTTGTAACCCCGGGTCGCACCTACTTTTATGTTTTGTTTTTCATTCGGTAATTTATTACACAAAATTATGTGACTTCTTTGAAAACGACCATAAATTTTAAAAACTTCGTTCGAAATTTATTTTTAAACTTTGGTCTGTACCTCATACTTTATGTTTATATTGTAAGACGGTAGTAAATATTCGTTTGATTTATTCACTTATATACTGAACTATGGTTAATTAAAACTTTCAAACTACTTACATAATTTACTTTCTAATTTATCGGCAAAATTTATAAGTGGAGCCAAGCGCAAGTAACTGGCTCGTTTACTATGTAAATAGGACTACGGAAAGAACTGATTAATTTGTGCTGACAACACTGGACTTTTTCATGGTTATTTAACACAAAAGCATCATGTACGTTTTAGACAATGTACAAATCCACGCAAAGATGAACCCCTACTTGCATCATTAATTTTTATGGTCACATAATATAATCTAGTGATTTTTCAGTAGCTATTATTTTTTTAATAATTTCGTTCATAGACACGCTTTCTAATATGCGTAATAAGTAATAGCAGTGTTAGAAAGTAGACTCCAAAGAGAAAGAGCGAGTAGTCCCTTACTGTGAGCAGTATTAACTGAATCAGAATAATATATAATAGTAGTTTCATATGAGATTTTAATCCTTATATTTTATTCGCCATGACCGACTTTCCAAAACAGCGTCGTTTATGCTGTTGTAGTACCTACTGATTTTTTTAAAGATTCATGTAGACATGACATGCCTGCAGCTGTTGGCGGTAGGTAGTTATTCATGAACTTTTCCTTTCTTTTCCTTCACTTAAATTATAACTTATTATTTATCTTGAAATGGGTGTATGTTGGTAATTGTGTTGAAATAGCCTAAACTTTCCAGGTCACGTTTCAGTATAACGAGCAAAATGAACGTAGGTCTATCCTATCCTAACTATTGTAAACGTAGTCGTAAGTGAAGACTTTTTTATAATGTACAAAAATGTGAAATTACTCGTTGTATTTACTTCTTAAGATTTTTTAAAGTTATAATATTTTTATTATTTAGGGCAGGATATTTTCATTTAGTTATTACAAACTAAAAGTAGCATTAAATAAACTGTATACTTACGGAACTTATGTCATTCAGCGCGTGTGATAAATGTTTTATGTGTAATTGTATTGTTTTTCATCAAACGCTAGCGCTAGGCGAATCTAGCGCTTTCTAATAATTTAAATTTTAAACCCGATACAGCAGTCTGGTATTCTGTGACCACTCGTCAAATCAATCAATCAATCACTCGCTACAAATGATATTATTAATACACCATTTTTATGCAAGTCTACTAATTTAAAAGCATAACGCTTTCTATTACTATTCTAAGCTAGCACGTAAATACAATCCCACTTGATAGTAAGTGGCGATGTATCCTAAGATGGTGAACACTGACTTAACAAAAGCCTATTCATTATTGCTTTGCTATTATTACTCACATTGTAATCGAATGGAATGACGCTTCGAAATTTTCCTCATAATTTTATACTGGATTTAACTGCTGCTGCACGTAGTTAGTCAACTGTTATTTTATGTAGAGGTGCCAAAAACTGAATATTTACTTTACGAAGAATAATACATTTTTCATTCATTTTGAAATAGTTTTGTAATTTGGAAGTTAGAAAACCATAACAGTATAACCGTTTTATACTACTACGAACAAAGAGAACTATAATCGTAGTCTAAAATATCGTCTATTTGTCTATCAATTCGTCGTCCAGATGTCGAGACCTCGGACCTTTGTCTAGTCCGGAGTGTAGTGCCACACACGCTGAAATCGCGGCTACATTCTGCAAGCTGCCGCCGTGTTTGGTACTATAGGTCGGCCGATTGGGATAGGATGCGGTTTTTTTTAGCATCCTATCCTTGGGAATGGTTTTGCTTCTCACCGGATGATCCCAAAGCTGTTGATAATTCTGTCGCTGATATGGAACTTTTATTCCTTCCTCTGTGGTGCCCATCGGAGCCATATCTCAGCCATGGTTTGGTTTCCTCCTGTTAAATAACATCACGCTATAAACAGGAGTGCTACCAGCTGACGCATCAACGTCCCGGGCTGAAAACACCAGCGCCCTTAAAAAGAAGCATAATTACGCATCCCGGTCCTTCAAAATCAGGCAGAATTGACAGAAACTAGTTTGCCTTTCTTTGGGAACCCGTGCATTCTGGTCTCTCAAGGCTGTCCAAGGGAACTTCTATCAGCCATCTCTTCCACCTCATTCGGCAATGCAATGCATCGTTTAACAAAGCTCTCCTCTCCCTGGACTTGCACAAACCGAGTGGGCCTGACGGAATCCCCCCAATTGTGCTGAGGACGTGTGCTCCAGAGTTGGCACCGGTTCGAATGCGTATTTTCCGGTACTCCTACTCCCTAGGCGTAGTCCCGAAACCACCCAATCCCTAAAAAAGGCGACCGCTCAAACCCGCTTAACTATCGCCTATCGCCATCACCTCCTTGTTCTCCAAAATAATGAAATCCACTATAAACTGCCAGCTTATGCTGTACCTTGAGGATCACCAGCTGATTAGTGAACGCCTATACGGTGTTCGTCGGGGTCGATTAGCTGGTGATCTTCTGGTCTACCTGACTCATAGATGGGCGGAGATAGTAGAGTCCAAGAGGGAGGCATTGGCCGTTAGTTTGGACATTGCGAAGGCCTCCGATCAGGTTTCGCACAAAGCGCTTCTTTCTTAGCCCCTTCTTATAGGCTACCCAAGAAATTGTGCAATTGGATCACCAGATTTCTTGCAGATCGGAGGATTAAGATCATCGTAGACGGTGTATGCTCCTATTACAAACCTATTAATGCTCGTGTTTCAAAAGGCTGCGTGCTATCAGCAACGCTGTTTCTTCTGCATATCAATAAAACATTCATTGCTTTGCGGATGACAGCAATGGTGATGATCGGCCGTGTTAATATTTCTCGGGAAAACTTCGCCAAGTACCGGAACAAACTTGTGTCTGAAGTCGAAACTTTGCTAAACAAAGTCTCGGATTGGGAGCAACTAAATCTAGCCCAGTTTAATGCTCACAAGACAAAAGTTTGCGAGTTTACCGCCAAAAAGAACCGCTTTGTCGTATCTCCTCAGTTTCAAGGCACTTCCCTTGTTGCTTCAGCCAGTGTCGGAATCCTCGGTGTCGATATATCGAGTGACGTGCAGTTTCGTGGTGACTTGAAAGAGAAGGACAAAGTGGCCTCTAAAAAGTTTGACGTGCTCAGCAAAGCGTGACAGTAGATATTTCATGCCGGTACATCGCCTCAAACTTTACAAGGTGCAGGTTTAGCCTGCACCTTGTAATTTTTGGCCACCAAATTTGAGGCCGGCAATACTATTCCAATTTCTAGGCTGGGACTACCCAGAGCCAGCTCCTTCCACTTCACCGTATCCAGCGCAGAGCGCCTCGAAAGGTTGACGACCAAGTCCTTTACGATCAGCTCGATTAGGGGCGTTGCAAAGAGATGTTGCATCCTTTTGTATTTTCTTTTGAATCTGCCACGGGAAGTGCTCTGAGGAATTGCTCAGATTGAGCCACGCCGCCAAATTTCACGAACGCACATCGCGGCAAAACTCTAGATACCATCCACACCATCTGCATGCTTGGCGGTCAACCAGTGTACGTTTCACTAGGATTTTTCTTCCGCGTGCGACCTCTCTGTGGAATATTTTACCACCGGTGAATTTTCCGGACTGATACGAGTTAGGGACCTTCAATAAAAGAGCTTACTTATTTCTAAAATGCCGGCAACGCACCTGAAATTCCCTTGGTGTTGTAGTTGTTCATGGACGGCGGAAGTCACTTACCATCAGTGTAGCCGTATGCTTGTTTGCCCCTCTCCTATAAAAAGAGGCCTTATTCTAATAGAACAGGAAAGACTTACTTTTGCGGGTTTATGACGAAGCAGTATAAAAGAAGATAGTTTAATTCATTATTAATATAATAATATATCGCTAAATGATCATTAATATACTTGTTAGACTGTTGGAATTGAATTTGGAATATTAGAGAATTGATTGTAAATTAATCAATTTTAAGTGCTGATTTACTACGTACTTTGCGGTGAAGATAAACGTCGTGAAGAAACCAGCATGTCTGAGATATTAAAAATAAACATTTCGAACACATGTCAAGTTCACCAACATGCAGTGTGGCAGCGCTGTGGATACTTCTTTGCCCTAAAATCCTCTTAGAAATGAGAGGAGACCTGTTTCTTTTAGTGGGACGTATACTACATGCTGTAATTCACTTGATACAAACTTCTAACTTTATTTGCTTAGGAAAGGTTTGACTATTATTGATATCATTATTAAATATTCGTACGGCAACATAAAAAAATATTAAAATGCAAATGTATCATAGTATGACATCATATTCAAGGTAACAGGTATGAGTAAATTATAAATATATAGTATTTGTAAGATTGATTGCAGTCAGTTTTTTTTGTCTTTAAAAAATAATGGATAATGATTCATGTTTATATTAATTATTTATACGTTGTAAAGCTGCAGCTATATTATGGTCGAGCATGAATGGGCCGACTTAGAGACTACGCTCTCCACCAGCATGAAATATGAGCGTGAGAACCGGAGACCATTATTATTATTTTTCTTTTTTTCTATTTTTATTTGTATTATCTATCGCATTTACCACGGGGATCGCTCTGAGGATTTTTTCCGATTAATTCCAGCCGCCATTGCGCCAAATTTCTCCAACGCACATCGCGACTAAACTCATGATACAATCCATACCATCTGGATGCTTGGCCTTCCACTACTGTACTTTTTATTAGGAGATTTTTTACCTCGTAAGACCCCTATATTAAATCGTTTACCACCTACGATTTTACTGGAATGATACTACTTACTGACTTATGTCAACGCACCTGCAATTCCCTTGGTGTTGCAGTTGTTCATGGGCGGCGGAATTCACTTACCATCAGGTGAGCCGCATGTGCTTATGCCCCCTCTCCTGTAAAAATGCTTTTTATTGGAACTGAAGCATCCCATTTTAGTCCTCAGGGTTTACAACAGATTTGCGTTTAGATGCTTAATCAAGGGAAGATATAGATATGGGCTATAGCATTATCATGTAATTATCACAGCGATACCATTTTGTTCCGTGTGGCGTAAAAGTATTTAACTAACTGACTGACCAATGAACTAAATCTTATGTACAAGATCTCCCCACACATAAGTCTCAAACAAACGTTTGGCCCTTGCCCTTGGCATCCACTTATCATCACTTGGACTGTGATCTTTTGTCACCTTTATTTCTATAATAAAAATGTACTGAATCCTATTTCCAACCTATAACTAAATCAATCGCAATTTCATCATATTTTACGTTATTGTTATGCCTAAGTCTATGTCGATTTATACTCCCGTCACGTCCTAATCACGGGTAAGACTATAATAGTAGAGGAAAGGGAATTCAATTAAGAGGGACACGCCAACATCATGTAGGGACTAACTAATGGAGACCGGTCCAACAAACGTCTCGTTGAGTTGAATTAATGTTGGTTTGAAACTTCCTGCATATTAGAATTAGTTTTGCTAACTAAATGTATTATTTACACTTTGATTACAGTTGTGATAAAATATTGTTTGGTAATTAATATTCTATCAACTTTTACTATTATAACGTAATTTTAATTTTAAAGTAAAATAATGAATACAAAAAAAAAATCATTGATAATCATTAGGCAATGGCCCAACATAAGCGGTGGATTTTGCGAACTGATGAATAAGAAGATGAGGAACATACCTGCCTCTGAAAATAGCCATAATTTTTTACGATGGACAAAAGCAATTGTGCGTGAGTAATGCATAACAAAGTAACAAACGTTTATTTTTGACGTTCATCTTTGCAGATTGGAATGTTTTAAACGCTTTGTGTTTTTTTTTAATTTTATTAGAGGCATCTTGGCAGGCCTATAGCATTCTACTGTTGAATATTGGAGTCTCTTAAATGCTTGTAATGTTTATCTTTATTATTCTGTCTGTTATTTATATAAAACACACAAGCACAAATAAAATTATATGGATTTTCTTATACAGGACCCATTTTATTTGGTTACCAAGAATATCCGAGGTCTCGAACTTTTAGCTTCCAGTGTTCAAAATTCACAAACAGTAGGTAAGGAAAAAATGATAATACCTAGAATTTGAAAAAAAAATATATTTAGCTAACACGCTAACAATGCCAACAAAGTTTTTAGATTTAATCTAGTATATTTGTCCTAAATAAAAAAAAATCTTTCACCAAGTATTGTGGTTGATATATTATTGTAATTTATTACAAATAAAATATTTTATTCTACTCTACAGTCATCAGAAAAACAAATTGAGTAATAACATCCTTTACATTTTTTGTTTATACGACTACATGGTAAAAACACCGTCTAGACATCCTTTGGCAAGGATGGATGAAGGATACGTGAGTATATTAGTAGAGGCATTATATAGCAATATGCGTATTTGAGAACAGGTTTGATTGTCAGTTCATTAATCATTGTTATATGATTAGTGTAAGGACAAACAAACAAATGACTCAGAGCCAGTCATATTATTGATTTTTATATTTAATGGTGTTTATTTGGTTTTAATGGTTTTAAGTCTGGTTAATAACTTTATTTTAATATAATTCAATTTTATATTAATTTAATTCATATGTAATTCAAAATTTAAATTTCATTTCAAATGTACTACTGTAACTATGATCTGATGGATTGAAATAAGTGATTATTATTATTATTATAGCTATATTCGGTCGGTAGTCGGAAATTATTTGTGTACATGCTATATTTTAGATAGATCCAACAACAAAATAAAATTGATCGATAGGCTGCACCAACTAATAAGTTAATAATTATTTGTGTACAAGTTATATCATGAAAATTTTAGGAAAAAAATATAGCAGATATTTTGTTGCTGGTCAATAACGGGAGCAGTATATCACAAAGAACCAGCAACAAAGTAAAATCGATCAATAAGCTGCACCAAGTACGAGTATTAAGTTAGTAATTATTTGTTTACAAGAGATATTTTTAAGATAATTTTAGAGAAAAATATAGCAGATATTTTGTTGCTAGCTAGTAATTGAAGCAGCAAGTCATAAAGAGCCAGCAACAAAATAAAATAGATGGATAAGCTGCACTAAGTAATAAGTTAATAATAATTTGTGTACATGCTATATTTACATTAAAATTTTAGAAAAAAAAGGTAGCAGATATTTTGTTGCTCTCTGACTCATAATGAGCCAGCAACAAAATAAAATTAATCGATAAGTTACACCACGTTATAAGTTAGTAATTATTTGTGTACATGCTATATTTTTATAAAATTTTAGGAGAAAAGGTAGTAGATATTTTGTTGCTGGTCAGTTATAAAAGCAGCAAGGCATAAAGAGCCAGCAACAAAATAAAATTGATCGATAAGCTGCAACAAGTAATAAGTTAATAATTATTTGTGTACAAGCTATATTTACATGAAAATTATAGGAAAAAATATAGTAGATATTTTGTTGCTGGTCAGATACGGAAGCAGCAACTCATGAAGAACCAGCAACAAAATAAAATAAATCAATAAGTTGCACCACGTTATTAGTTAGAAAATATTTGTATATACGCTATATTTAAATGCAAATTTTAGGAAAAAAGTTAGCAAATATTTTGTTGCTGATCAGTTACGGAAGCAGCAAATCATATAGATCTAGCAACAAAATAAAATTGATCGATAGGCTCAACCAAGTAATAAGGTAATAACTATTTGTGTAAGCTATAGTTGCATGAAAGTTATAGGAAAAAAGAAAGTAGATATTTTGTTGCTGGTCAGTAACGGAAGCAGCAATTCATGAAAAACCAGCAACAAAATAAAACAGATCGATAATTTGCACCAAGTTATTAGTTAGAAATTATTTGTGTACATGCTATATTTTAATGACAATTTTAGGAAAAAAGTTAGCCGATATTTTGTTCCTGATCAGTTACAGAAGCAGCAATTCGTATAGATCCAGCAACAAAATAAAATTGATCGATAGATATAATTATTTGTTGTACACAAATAAATATAAACTTATTATTTGATGCAGCTATATTTACATGAAAATTATATTTCATAACTGAACAGAAACAATATCTATGTTGTTCTGATTTTGAATCTCCCGTATAGGTAGCATGTACACATTTATTTGTAACTTATTACTTGATACAGATTTTCGCCCGTTTTTTGATGTTATAGGCTGTCTGGTAGTTATTGATCTATTTATTAATTAGCAGCAAAATTTTCATTAATTTGGAACTTCAGAATCTGAAATTTGGAAATTCAGATTTTCTTCGCTGGTTTAGGTTATGGTTATACGTTCAGCACAACGGCGAAAGTCATAACCATTCTGCGATTTTCTATAGTCGCATCTTACAACACCAGCACAGAAATGCACAGAGGTTACTAAAACGAGGAATAAAGAAGGATTTTTTATAATTCCCACGACATAAGAAATAAAGAGCTTTTCGCTTTAAAGTTGCTTTATGTCCGTGACTTTAAAATATATACACTTCAAATAGTGCATGTATGAAGATGATTTTAATAATTTATAACGTAACCTACGGGATAATGAAGAAAGAGGGTTTAAAATACCTTCCTTAAAAAAGGTACTCCACAAATTTAAGTTTCCTAGGTAAACGGGTTTGCGCTGGGCTTTGATGAGTCAGTCAGTGATTACAGAGAGTGAGTAAGTGAGATAAGTGAAACTTCTTCGTCATATTATATGTATTTTGTATTGTAAGATGTAAAATATAACTTAAAGAAACCGACTTTAATCATCATTGGATCTGGTTGAAAAAATGGGGCCACAGTTAACTCAGATAATATATCGCTTGAGTGATTTTTCATAACAAAATAATGAGTGTGTGCCCGCGCTATCGTCGCGCCACAAGTGAAAACACATCAAAGCTTAAATCACACTGTCAAAGTTCAGAAGTAAAAGCAATATATACAAAATATATCCGAACTACCACCGGAGCATTGGACTATTGACCAATCGACGTGATTTGAACACGCAATCGTAACATTCAACTTTCGGAATCTTCAACTTCAAGCCTTCGTCATCGTCTTAAAGTATTCCATTCGCTCCCGAGCAGATATTGTCTGCAGTCTTCAGTTCCTGCAAGCCAGTCCAACTTGTCTTCATCTCGACTCACCGCAGATTTATAAGGCAGAATTCTGGCACGTGTTCCGGTACCTCGTTCTCAACGGCATCACTTGCAAGTGCATAGTACGGTATGCATTACACACCGGCATATCATTCGCAACGGCCTCACTTTGCTGTCGTCGCGCCACAAGCTGAAACACATCGAAGCCTAAATCACGCTACCAAAGTGCCAAAGTAATAGCAATATTTATATATATTAGAATCGCTATCAAAGTGCCAAAGTAAAAGAATAGCTCCGAACTACCACTCAGAACGTTGACCGCTCCCCGGATAAAACACCTTGCCCGGCGGGAGATCTCCCCTTTTCTTTCCATCGGTCATAAGTGAAAATAAATTGAGGGAATCTTTCTTTTTTAAACTAAGTTAAAACGAATATAATTTCTTTCATTTCCGATTTATATGCTTTTTTTTAAAGTAATATAGCATGCATTGACTATATGTACAGCATGAAGCGCTTTTAAAATATGAACGTATATAGAACAATTTTAAGCTAGTACGAGCTTTTACACGTAGTAACGCCTAAGCAGTGTCTCGTACAAAGGAAGTAAAGTACAAAGTGAAATAGCAAAAAAATAAACAGTAGTGCTTGATGTCTGCCTTTATGGTAATTCAAAACCAAAAGGAAATCCGATGCAAATCTGATCTAAAGGCTGTCCGGTGGCTATTTTCACATTTCAAAGTGTTGTATCTTAAAGGTGGCTACTGACCTGCCTGCCGCAGGGGCAATCTAGGAAGCACCGCGATCGGAGCAATATCGGAGCTGTCTCTACACACACGCCTGCCGTTCAGTATGAGAGTGTACGTCTCGTTGGACGCACGCGTTGAAAATGGCGCCAGTTTTATCGAAATATCAATGAATCAGTATATATAGCCTTGGCTCTTTTTTATATAGAATAAGGGTGACAAATGAGCACAGTCCACCTGATGGTAAGTGGACACTGTGGCCTATAGACACCCGCATTTATCAATAAAACAACCAATTAATTAATAATTACAACCATAATATAGTGCTTAGAAGCTGCAGCATAGCTCTGCCACGCTATTTTTAGGCTATCAAAGACAATTAAATATGACTAACTTTACTCGTCATAATTTAAGTTAAGTAATTAAGTAAAATAAAGTTAAGTTATATCACAGAACAAATTGGTTATATACCAATTTGTTAACTTAACTATCCAGTGCTTAGTAACTATAATTTAACTAGTGTTACAAATAGCCAGGATAGTTTTCTAATGATGGTTTTAATAAAATTTATTTACTAAAATTTGTATTTTTGTTTAAATATTTATTTAATGACATTTTATTTATATTCCAGCAATTTTAATATTATTGGAATATTTACTTTCCCATACTAGCCCGTATGATAAGTTAGTTAGGTAGGTAACAAATCCCAGTAATGTTACTTGTAAGTTACAACGTTCAAATAACGTTCTTTCTGCGGTTCTGACTTGTAACTCATACGTGTGTTCCTCGCAAAAGTCGCAACGAACTGAACGAAATTGGCCCAATTGCGCTACACGCGCAACAGCGGCAGGGCCGATCTAGGGAGCAAGGAAGGTCTTGCGCTCCTGCAGTGTTGCAAAAGTGAAAAATAAAAAAATCGGTAGATTTGCCAGCTAAAAATCTGGAGAAATCGGGAGATTTTTATTTACATCATATTTACATACATACATATATTTGGTGGCGATCGTGTCGCGAGCTATCGGCGAGTGCCGGTCTTAGGCGCGGTGGTGAGAAACCCCCCCGCACTTCACATACTCCCCGCGAACACCGTCGGTGCTGTCGTAACGGCGCCGACAAATACTACCTAACAAATTTGGACATAAAGCACAACAGTTCTCAACAAAACAGAAGAAGGCTAGTAATTAGTGAATGAAATTCTATGAACGAACAATACTATATATACATGGCCTAAGCTACCTAATTCGTAAAACAACCCGAACAAAGTAATCTTTAAGGATCTCCCCCGTACACGTACCAGACAATAATGAACTCTATTTTAAGATTTATCAGTGCAATATGATTTCACCATACCGCGAATTTAAAAACCTAATAAGTTTATAGGTATAGGTCCCATAGGACGTGGTGCGAGCAATTTCGGGAAGTCCCCGTACATAGATTTTGTGTTAAAAGTTCATTTTAGTATTTTGATTATTACTTTTCAGTTTTATTTATGATTATTATTTTACATTAGTTGAAAATGTAAAAAAATCGGGAGATACGTTCGCCAAATCGGGATATCGGGAGATACTAATTAAAATCAGTATATCTCCCGATAAATCGGGAACTTTTGCAACACTGCGCTCCTGCCACCGTGCCGCAGGGCCGACTTAAAAAATTGCCCCTGCTTGCCTACACACATCACAATTAAGGAGGCAATTAAGGGTCATCCCCACTCCTACACCCTAGATTGCCCCTGCGGCAGGCAGGTCAGTAGCCACCTTAAGAACGCAAACAGCTGGAGGGGCGTGGGGTGCGGGGTTAGATTCGTCAGCGTCGTGAGTTTTTTAGTCGCCATGCCGCGTTGGTCGGGAGAGGAGCGCACTTTCGTGATCGAGGCATATTTAACAAGCAATTTTTCGCTGATTGCGGCGCATCGGAAATTCCGTAATCATATTAATCTTCCACGAATAAGTGATGTTCCTTCAAAAACTTTAATTCGTTATTGGGTAGCAAGATTTCGTGCTTCAGGTTCAGCTGTAAACATGCGTCGCCAAGGTCGTTTTTTACGTGGTAGAGCTATGCTGCAGCTATATTAGTTGTATAGTTGTAGCACGAATGGGTCGGCTCGACCGGGGAAAGACCACGCTCTCACAGAATACCAGCGTCAAATAGCAGCTTAACACTGCTGTGTTTCGTATGGTGAGTGTAGAGAACCGGAGACCCTTTTTACTGGAATAGAGGCATTCCATCTTAGTCCTCACGGGCGACAACGCATCTGCATTTTGATTCGCAAAAGAGGATAAATGTAGATGTCTATGGGCTACAGCAACCACTTACAATCAGGTGGACTGTGTGCTCGTTTGTCACCATATCCTATAAAAAAGAGTTCCAGTTGCATCTGTATCGACTGCAGAAACCATCCAACGTGTGAGTGATTCAGTTTTGCAAAATCCACAGATGTCCCTAAGAGCACGTTCAGCAGCTTTAGGTATTGCTAGATCAACATTGCACGAAATAATCAAAAAAAAGCCCAAGTTTAATCCGTATAAAATTCAAATAACCCAAAAACTTTACGAAAATGTTAACCAAGCAAGGTTATCTTATGCCGAATGAATGTTAACAACTTTTAGTACGGAAACACGACTGCTGAACGTTTTTTACAGTGACGAAGCCCATTTTCATTTAGGCGGTTATGTAAACAAATAAAATTACCGTTATTGGAGTTCTGAGAATCCAAAAGAATTGCATCAAGAAACGTTGCATACAGATAAGGTAGTAGTTTGGTGTGCTATATCAGGGAAAGGAATTCTTGGTCCTTATTTTTTTGAAGACAGTCGTGGTCGGGCAATATCCGTTAATTCAGAAAGATATTGTGAGATGGTCAACGGTTTTTTGAGAGACGAACTACGCAATAGTTCTATTGCTAACAGAAACAGCTGGTTTCAACAAGATGGCGCCACCGCTTATACCGCACACATCTCCATGAATGTTGTAAGGGAATTGTTCCTAGGAAAAATCATCTCTCGGTACGGTGACATCCCCTGGCCATCACGATCGCCCGACCTGAGTCCATGTGACTTTTTTATGGGGCTTCCTGAAGAGCATCGTTTACCAAAACCAACCGACCACCACTGCTCAACTGAAAGAAAATATCCGAAGTTTTGAATATTTCTAGTGATCTCTGTAAACGTGTTTTCGAAAATATGCGTGCGAGATGGGAAGAGTATTTGCGCCAAGAAGTTCGACATTTAGAAAACATTATTTAAAAAAAATGAAACTCACTTTAATGTTCTTTCTATGAGAATAAAAATAATTTAGAAACCTTTTGTATTTATTTTTATATCATCCTTTGAAATGTGAAAATAGCCACCGGACACCCGGTATATTGGTTAATCTATATGCATTACATTTCTCTTTCATTAATTTAAATATTTATACTAACTGGTCATGCAGATATTGTTTTGCCTTTTCCGGGATGTGGCGCGATAAGTTTTGTTCTGGATTCATTCCGGATGTTTAACAGGGTAAATACTAAGAGCTTGACACAACCGCAAACCTGGGTCTAGTTTTTGTTATTTTCTATGTTGGTAGTAAGCCAACATAATAATATATTGTTACAATGAGTCATGAAAATAAAGATTTTTTTAACAATTTGACTACAGCTTATCGGATTCTAGCATAGATATGTACCATCGTCTCGAAAAAAAAATATATTGAGTGTAAATGATCGCAATATAAATCTACCTTAAAGTCGGCTTTTACTTTTTTTTATAGAATAGGGTGACAAACGAGCAAACAGTTCACCTGATGGTAAGTGGATGCTGTGACCCATAGACATACCCGCTCGATAAAACAAAATGATGTGTCTTACCTAGTTTGAAGAGCACCTCCCGCCCTCCCTCAATTGCGTGCACTATCACCGTACCACTAATCCCAGCACCACTACTCTCAACTCCACTACACTAGGAAAGACACACCACTGACTACAATACGACACGTGTTTCGCCTCTACACGAGGTATCTTCAGGTAATCTAGACTCTGCGGTGGCTGACCGCTATGTGAGCGGCGAGTCAAAACAAGCGGAAGCTTGCTTTGGCATTTCATCATCATCATCATCATTACAGCCCTTCACAAGTCCACTGCTAAATAGGCCTCCCCCAAAGAATGCCACAAAGCACGGTCCTGAGCCACCTGCATCCATCGACTTCCTGCATGTCTTACCAGGTCGTTACTCCATCTCGTGGGGGGACGCCCTACATTTCGCCTACCGGTATTAGGCTGCCACTCGAGAACTTTGCAGCAACAGCTTTGGCATTTAGATTAAAATAATAACGGAACGAACGTTCCTTTATTATTATCAATCCCTAACGATTACAATCCCTAGCGAAGACCAATTACTTGCGATTAGTTTTAAAACAAAAAGTCTATTTACTGATATTCATATTCAGGAAAAATGGAGTGTTTTACCTTATTTGGAAAGATTTATAATGTGTTCGCCATTGTTGTCTGGAGGTCAGATTACCTCGTTGCGGTAGTGGTAGTGCATGCGACTACGGGATATGGACTAGGGATCTTCTTTTCCGTAATATTGTTACGACAGCCAGTTGCGTATTACGTCATGGTGCACGAGAATGATCCCGACGATAAGGGTTAATGACCGAATTTCCGTCATAGTGGCCAGGCTCAACGGAGACTAGCCATCGGCACAAGACAGGATTATAGTATCTCTATTCCCTCATTTTCATAGACGGTAAGCCGACATGACCGGAGAGAGATCAGGCTCAAGACCAACGGCTTTACGTACTTTCTGAAGCATTGGGATGAGACTTCGCCAACTTCTTAACTCCAGGCAGTTACTTAACATTTCTTGACGGAAAAAACGCAATAACTGATTATTTTTTGGCCCGACGCGGAATTGGAACCCGGAGCCTCATAATAAGCAGTCGCGTTTATAACCACTAGATAAAAGAGGCAGTTTCTCTGTAAAGAAATAAATTATCGAGTATAAAATCGTGTGTCTGGGATCGGACAGTTAGTTATTTTGGGAACGCGAAAGTAAACTCTACTTCGGGAACCGACTACGAGCAATCAACCAACGACATCTGCGATTGTTAATCATAAACTTGCTGTGTGTGTGTGAAAAAATACATCAACTTTTCATTCTAATCGGCACTTTTACTCACTGTATGTAACAATATGATATAATTCCATAATCATGAACTTTTAAAATGATTAAATTACATCAACATAAAAACATTGTTACGTAATATAGTAACTTTTTGTCGGTTAAATCACGTATTCTTCACTCCCGTGAAGAATAAAGTTATAATAAACTATCGGACAAACTTCCACATCGCTAGCTGCCACGTAAAATACATTTATTTTTGAAAACCTTGAAAGTTATATGATATTGTTAAACGTGACGGAAATTCCAGTTTGATATATTCTTATTTAAATATTAATATAGAATTAGATTTTACAACTAATTTTGAAACTAATTTTAGTGGTTGTGATGGCAAACAATTTATTATGCCACTTCATTACCTGGTAAAGACTAGAAATGTGTTGGGGGGTGACTCGAACTTTAGGTCTAGTCAGTTTGATATTCTATAAGGTAAAATACTTAGGTCTTACCTTGGACAGTAAATTCAACTGGAATAAGCACACAGTACACAAAATCAACAAAGCTAGTATAACTTTCTAGCAATGCAGAAACATGATTGGCAAAAGATGGGTTCTGAAGCCAAAAATTATACTGTGGCTGTACAAAACTATAATTCGGCCCATGATCAAATACGGCGCTCGGATATGGTAGGCTAAAACAAATGAAGCCACCACTATAAAGAAGCTTCAGCGTTACCAGAGACGAGCATAATGGCTGCCACAGGCTGCATAAGAACTACATCAACAGCAGCCTTAGTGGCGATGCTAGAGCTAACCCCGCTTCATCTACACATACGAGTACAACAAGAAGCGACTTTAGCTGCTGTTAGACTCAAGACCCTAAATCTTTAGAGTAAGAGTAGAGTGCCTCATACAGGTATAATTGATAGAATTTACTCAAAAATTCCTATCGTACAAGCCAAGTACGATAAGATCCCCAAACAATTTGTATTCGATGAGAAGTATAAGATACAATTAAATGAAACCAGCTAGCCGGAGGGATTAAGCCCAAAAGAGCTTAGAGTATTCACCGATGTTTCTAAAACAAATGAAGGTAGGTAGGATCTGGAAATTTCTCTGAAGACCTCAACATCTACATATGCACAACGCTGGGTACCCACAACACAGTCTTTCAGGCAGAATGTATGGGCATCATTCAACCGGCCATAGCAATAGATGCTAGGAAGGTTAAAGACTCCTCTATCAGAGTACTGACCAATAGTATGGCGGTACTACACCAGTCTTTTAGCTTTCAACTAAGGAATCTAGTCACTGTTTATACGCTTTACGATCAAGTAATCTGGGCACATTACTTGATGGAGAAAGCTTGCAGATTGCCGCAGGATTCCGACTAGATGCGACGATTTCTCAACCTCATCTCCTGTAGTGACAGCATCGACAAGTTTGGGCTCCACGGACTTTCATGTGAGAAAAGTGCTGGTAGGTTTTCCCGTCACGGATCTTTGAACGATGTCACATAAAGATCTCTTGTCTCCATAAATATTCCCTCGGATTTAGAGCCTTGTTGAATATTTAGAGACGATAGCAGGAGACTCGACATTATAATATTGGTCCCTTGGGATGAATAAAAGCCATAGTGTGGGATGCTACTTGCTTAGACACTTTGGCAGCTTCTCATATCACGGGTATCTCGTATAGAGATGGGGCGACATCAAAGGCTGCATGAACTAAGTGTCGCAAATATGACGCTCTGAGCGATGACTACATATTTCTGCCATTTTTTCTAGAGACTATCGCTCCGTGGGGTCTACGTACGGTGTAGTTCCTAAAGGAACTATATCTGCGACTGGGCGACTGCTGGTGATAAGGGAGTTGGTTGTTTTCTTCCAAAAAGACTACGCATAACCATTCAGCGAGGAAACGCAGCCAGCGTTCTTGAAACGATACCACGATAAGGACTGTATGATAGCTTGAATTTTTAGTTTTAGTTTTTTGAAGTAAAAATTTCTTTAGCGGCGTTGTGCACATTTTTTGTAATGGGTAAAAATTTTAAACTCGCGTCAGGACACGTAACCTGATTGAAAATTCGTAAGACGAACGGAGAGTAGACAGCCGGCGCGGCGTAGGAGAGGAAGTATCCCCCTCTCTTTCTACGGCGCGGCGAAAATGTATGCCTGCGTCTGCTGTTTCGTTTAGGCGGCGCAGGACGCTTGCGCGAACGTTCGTGTGTGTTTATGTTACAGCGTGCCACCCGCATCCATGAATGGTGACAGCTGATGGCTCGACCATCTGTGTAGTTACCACATTGCTGTGTATTCGTAAAATTCGTGTATATAAAGTGTTTGTTATATGGAAATTGAACAAAGTGCATCTATTAATGAAAAAAGTGACGAAGAAATAGCGAAAGAAAATTTTTGAGTACTTTATAAATATACTAGATGAAAATTTAATTAATTTTCATTTCATAATAAATATAATTTCATTTTCTTATTCAGGTTTGGTTAGGTTTAATTAATTTTCATTTATTAATTAATATAATTTTATTATTAAGATTAGGTTTCGATAGAGTCTACTGTACTGCTTGACGAAATTATTAATATGGATACATATGTACTTACACATTATACTCAAATGGAATATTTGTAATATGTTTATACTTTATAGCATGAAAATATAGGTTATTTTCATAACATCACAATAAGCACATGTGCGGTGTAGGTTTACCAAACAAATAATTTAGAATGAAAATAAATGAAATAAGATAATAATAAATAATCTCCGTTTTTCAGAGATGATTTGCAAATGTAATTTAATTTCATATTTTAAATATTGTAATATATATATATATATGATTCATATTGTTATTATTTTATTTTATTTAATGATTTCTTTGTTTTTTTCGCAGGAAAAAAAAAGAAATTGGACAGTAATTAAGACCAAGAGAACGTTGTGCAATTCAGGGCTTCTCAAAATTTAGAAAATGTACAGCTCGAACAAAATCAATTCCTCACCCAACAACTTCGTATATATGAAGAGAGTCACGAATGTATTACCCCCAAAGTCATTCTACAAAGAACTACAGATATTCCAGGTGATGGTAATTGCCTTTTCCACTCACTCATACGTGTTCTGCAACTTCAAATTTTGACTTGAGATTTGAGAAGACAGTTTCGTGATTTACCTTATTTAAACTCCTGCCACAATCCACAGGAAGCATATAACATACTCTCAAGTAACAATGAATATGGAGATTTGGATTGTTTATACTTGTTTGCAAAAATTTACAATCAAAATATTTTTGTGCATTACCACTATTTCAACGTGATTTCAAAAAATGAAGAC
The DNA here is from genome assembly GCA_963668995.1 of Parnassius mnemosyne. Taxonomy (NCBI): domain Eukaryota; kingdom Metazoa; phylum Arthropoda; class Insecta; order Lepidoptera; family Papilionidae; genus Parnassius; species Parnassius mnemosyne. Next base: position 11,159,973 of record CAVLGL010000035.1, on the reverse strand, counting down.
ATTCGCTTCTGTCATTTTAAAGCAAATGATACACATAATTGGATTCATCTTGATCTTCGTGAGCTGTTTATTCTCATGACGCATCTGCATTGCTTCAAAAAAAATTGGAAAAAGCTTTGATGAATTGCCAATGATTTTGAGTGAAGATTTCAACATAAACTTTGCAGACGATAAAAATCAACTGTTAATTGAATTATTAAATAATGAATTTGGTTTAACTATGTCAAATGATCGCAATCTTAGCACAACGAATTACAAAACTACTATTGATGCGGTTTTTATTAGACATTAAAATAGATTCGAATCAAAACTGTTCGTTTCTTACTTCAGCTATCATAAACTGATCGTATCAGTTTTAGAGATTGGCGATGATGGTTCTGGTAATAATGATGGTGAAAAAGTCGTCGAAATTATGGATGGAAGTTGATTTTTCTGAGAGATAAACTTTTTAATGTATTATAAATTGTCATGTTTGTGTACGATAGCGCAATAAATAAATATTGTATTCTACCACATAAATGATCGTACTTTTATACTGATAATTAAAGCAATTCGTGCAAAATTATTCCCTAACTGTTACGGCCCACAGCTGCCCCTGCAAATGTTAAATCTCCTGGGATCCATGAGCGTAAGATTCAACGGGCAGCCGAGGGTTCGAGCCCGAGTGGCTATATGGAAGAATTTCCTATAATACTAAGCTATATGGAAAATGTTTTATCCTACTAAAATTTAATGGGGAGGCTAGTCAAATAGAGAGGATTAAGAATTACCTGTATCTGAGGCGGCGACTGCCTCAAGGTTCGGTCAGGCAGGAGGTGTGTATGTGTTGCGTGTATGGTGATGGTTTTTGTAGTGTGGATATGATTGACCTGACTGGACCGTTGAGGTTGGCAGCTACCAGGACTCCGGCATTGCTCCAAATTATGGTAATCTCCAGCAGCGTTACCCAAGGTCAATTTCTTTCTTCTTCGCTATGTCAGTCTATTAACTTTACCGTCCAATTAACTAACTTCTATAGTGTCACAAAGTTCAGCGTTCAACCGACAACCGAAAACGTATCCGAACAATATCCAATGACGCACGAGCAAATTAATATTTTCAAATGCACTTATATACGCTATCAAATTAGAATAACCAAATTTGCGGTAAATTAAGCGCGCATAACCCACAATACCGACGTTAATCTCAATCAATATTAATTCTACATAATTAATCTAACCGGCGTCTATTTGTCTATACTTAACAAAACACCTCGTCGTGGCAACAATTTGCTAAGCAAACCGACTCTATAAAATGGAGGTTTCCCGGGCGACTTCACGACGTGCTCTCGACAGCACTGTATTCGAGCAACTGACTTTTGCGCTCGCGCCCTCTTGCCACAGCTACACCGCTCGCCCGAACGTCAAAACCGGTATGGTCCCGAGCCGAGCGCCCTCTGGCGTCAAATCCCGAAACCAGCGTTTGGGCGTGAACACTAACCATTCCAAAATATCAAAAATGCACAACGTTAATATTCAAGTTTTCACTTCTGCCGGCACTCCTGGAGTGCAACCCGTCGTCAACATTTCAGTATAATGTAAATAAATAAGAATATAATAAAATTGTAATATAAATATTATGAATTAAATACCTTTCCGTTATTGTGCAACTGCATTTTGTTCATTTTATTCGATGTATAATATAAAGCAGACAGTTTATTTCAACACACGAGAACATTAGAGAAAATTTTCTCTTCATTCTCAAGAAACGTGACCTACATCTAGTTAGTTAGTTAGTTTACGACGGGCTGTTTTCCACAACTCCACGTCTTAGCGCGTATTTTGCGTGTGGACAGGAATAATGTGATTATTCGAGCCATTAAATCTCCCTGAAGAAGTTCAACGGTCCTTTGATGTTGCTAGCAACTTTGGGGAGTGATTTCGGCATGCCGAGGTATTTAGCCCTGTACCGTATGTAGCGACCTCCGGACATGTCATCAACACGTGAACTGCCGTTTTTTCCTCCCCAATACATGCCCTGCACAGGGGTTTATTTGTAACTCCTATGGTAAATATTTTTTTGTTGATACGCCATGTCCTGTGATAGCACTTGTTACTATCCTGCTCTGCTGCTTTTTCAGTCTTATTATAACCTTGGTTCAATGACTGTTTGTTTCAGGCAGGGCCTCTCTAACTTGTCTACAATCTACTAGATTTTTCCAAAGCTGTGCATGTTGATTAGTGAAGTATCTACGTACCAGTGAACGAACGTTACCAAAGGGGATTGGTTTGATTGGTTCCGGCCCTATAGTGGCCAGAGCCACTCCTCTTCTGGCCAGTTTATCTGCTGCATCATTGCCTCTGGATCCACTGTGTCCCTTTATCCATTGTAGATTCACATTGGTGTGTTTACATACCACATTTAATCATGAATGGTATTCATATATTACTCCCGAGTTCACCACATTGCAACTCAGAGCTTGTAGTACCGCCATACTGTCGGTCAGTATTCTGATGGGGAAGTCATTAACCTTACTAGCATCTACCTACATTCCGCCTGAAAGATTGTGTTTCACATTCCATCTTGAGCATCAGTCAATGTTTGTTCGATAAAATGAGTTTAAATAGATGGTGATTATTTTACTTGAAAGAAAATATTCTTTTGATTTATGATGACTCATACACTAAAATATATAGTCTAAAATTAAGGATTGTAACATTTATTTGCGATTTGTGATTGAAAATTATCATAATCATATTAAATAAATCATCTGCTGTGAAAATGAAAGTTGAGTAAAATAAAAAATAAAATACTTCGAAGGACTTTCTATCTATTTTCCCAGTTATCGTCATCAGTTTTCAAGGTTATTACTTTTCTTTCTCTTAATAAGTATAACGGAATCGTAACCAGAAACTCGAACATTCGGCTGAAGCATTTTGGTGAGAGTTTCAGATGTTTAATAATTAAGTAGTTGTGTAGGTCTGCGTAATGACTACTCAGTGCTAAGCATTTTTCTTCAATCGAAATCTCAAATACATCTATTTGGTTAGTTAGCATGTACAATATAATAATATTATGCTGTGACCTATACATTCCTATATCTAACCTTGAATTAAAATCAAAATGTAGACGCGTTGTCAACAATGAAGGCAAAAATAAAAAGTCTCGTTAACGGAGAAATGGGTCGCTAACTTGCCCTTACATTAAAAAAAAGAAAATACAGTTGTATTGACAACCTTCGCATATTACAAAGTTGGCAAGAAGCTGTGCCAAATAAATAAATAACTAATACCTTTTTTTTTAAATAGGGTATTATTTATCATACGTACCTATAATATAATACCTATATAACACCTAATTATCTTAGAAAGCTTGAGTCAGAAATAGACTTGTATTGCAAGTCGAAGTTTAAAGATAACTTGATTAGGCTAAAATGCTAATGCTTGTTTGAAATTTGATATAAGAACTTAAGAGTAATTATTAATATATAATATATTACTTTCCTTAAAAGTTGAAAAATGATTTCGACAAATTCTCCTATCTCATTTAAATTGAATTTTTCTGTTTGTCTAAAAGTATTACTAATGCAGATTATTCCTGCTGAATTGGTGTATAAGCTTTTATAAGTGTATGTCGACATTTTTAGAAATACACAAATCGTGAAATTATATAAAAATCATCAAATGGATGTACCACGTGTGATATATTTTTGTATTTGACTACCTTGTTGGTCCAGCACGGTTGTTGACCATGAAGTCCCGGATTCCAGTCCCAGGTCTGGCAAAAATAAGTTATTGGAATTTTCTGTCAAAAAATTCTCAGTAGTACCCTGGAGTCAGTAAGTTGGGGTATTTCACCCCCGTGCCTCGGATTGTACGTAAAACCGTAGATTCTGCTTCTGATCTCCCTCCAATCGTGTCGGATAACCATACCATCTGGCTTTGAGAGTGAGTGTATAGAGAGTGCATCTATGCTTGCGCATAAACTTGGGCACTATAATCCTGTCCTATGCAGATGGCTAGTCTCCGTTCAGAATGACCGCCCTGACCGAAATTCAGTCTAGATGGCATTTATTTATTTTTGTATTTAGAACAGCCAGGCAGGGCTAACATAACGTTTTCTCGAAATGTAAGTACCTTACCCTATATATTTTAAAATGTTTATTATAATTTTAAAAAAAAACTTAATTTATCAAACAGCTGTTAGTATATTTACAATACTTATATTTTTATTGTGTGTTATTTTGATCGTTATATATGTCATACCACTGTAACATTTCTCTGAAAAGTTGATATCTTTTTACAAGTAAGGGCAAAGCGATCAATTGGTGCAGCAGTTTTACTTTATTTTCATTTATTTCGTATAGAGACTAACTTTCCAACAGAAAGAGCCGTTGCAAACACCCGCCTAAAATTTCATAGTTCGTCAGTTATCCTAGTTCGAGTCGTGGTGGGAGTGGGTTGATAAAGTTATTTAGTTCCTTATCACCATATTTTGTAGAATACTTGGTGATAGCAGGTAATAGGTAGTTATAACTCTGTATTTTCTCTGCACTTTGTAAATTTGGTTTTGAAATATTTGCATAGATTTATTGCTCTCAGTAAATTCGAAAAAAATGGGCGCAGTGTGCATTTGGTCGAGAATGGAATAGAAATATGAATAATTTTATTGTACACACACACATACACAAGATAGGCTGGCGGTCTTATCGCTAAAAGGGGTTTCTTCCAGACAATCTTTGGTTGGACAGAATAGAAACAGAATGGAACTCCAAGTGGACCAGTAACGCATTATGACTAAATTGGTGTTTAAATTTTATTAATTTTTATAAAAGTATTCTACAAACTTTCCTTTTACGTATTGTTTCAATTTTATGTATTATCTTCACTTCAAATTTAACAACAGCTTATGCATTTCTTGCTCGGAATACAAATACGAAATATTTGAAAGCCGAACAGAACATTAATACACTGGAGCTCAGTGTGATATAACGAATTGGTTTAATATTTCGTCCGCTCAGGGGAGACTTGAAAATTAAGACATTATTTCACTTGTCTTCACGAATATAATTGTTCTGTAAATCGAGACGAGTCTCGTGAAAAATAGACACTTGGAAGAAAGCACAGTTAACGCTTTAATAATTTTTTTTCTAACGACGTAAATAAATGGATGGATAACACTTGTTTTGATCACATTTTCTAGATTAAGTTCTTAATTTGTTATGAAAGAGAAGCGTATTATGTTTTTATAGACTTATATAATACTAGCTGGCCGAGCAAAGGTTGTTCTGCCACCCTTCTGACGACCCTTGGTCCTTGAAAAAATCATTAAATTCGCAATTTAAAAATAAAGAGAGTAACTTATTGGGATAAAAAGTATCCTATATCAAGTTGGTGCAAGCAATACACATTTACAAAATTTCATTAATATCGGTTGAGTCGTTTCAGAGTTCACTGTGAACACGTTATTTTTATGTATAAAGATTTACGTTATTTTATACGTATTTTATTTCTATGGAATGCTGGTATTATTAAGTTCATCGTTCAAGCAAAATCCTAAAGCAAATAATAAATAATAAATGCAAATAATAAACATAATATGTGAACACGATAACAATTGCACTGACTGATGTTCCACTAAACATTGCACGCAAATAATGTATAAAAATAAATATTACGTAAAATGTTCGTTTGTTAAAATTTAAAATCTAAGAAAATTTAGAAATTTTAATATTAAATACGGGCGTATTGTATATTAAGTACTTTGAGCAACAACGACGCGTATATTTTAATGTGCCATGCGTACCCAAGTACAGACATTTTGTCTTTGTATCACGTACGGTTCGGCTCGACCGGGGAAGGATCAAACTCTCGCAGATTACTAGCGTAATATAGCGAATTAACCTTACTGTGCTTCGTATGGTGAGAGTTGAGAACCGGAGACCCATTTTACTGAAATTGAGGCATTCAATTTTAGACTTCACGGGTGACAACGAATCTGCATGTACTGTGTTCGTTTTTCATCCTTTTTCTCTAAGAAAAATACGGACAAAATATCAATTAAATAATTCATATCATGCTCATGAATGCGGAACGGAATTTGATATTTGTATACCGCGTTTATTTTACAAATTATTTACTTTCGCGTATTCCCATTCTCATTTTGATAAAACAATCAATAAATCAATTACATCTCAACTTAAAGACACATCTTTTCAAAATTTAGATTACCCAATTAATACTCATTAACTCGACCCCGACCTAAATTTGATTTAAAAAAGTAGTTGCGTCGAATGTAATGGGTGGCGACTTAAAAACTGCACCCCGTATTTTATTCCCAGACGACATCCTGGCTCCTCTTAATGTCGAAACTCTTAAAGGCCTTCGTCAGAAGCATTCTTCGTTCAATCCTTCTCAAAGTTTACCGCTGCCTCCCAAGACTTCTATGCAACCTTTACAAATTTCTGAAAAAGACAATTTAGAAGCAATTAGGTCATTTTCGAATGGCGCTGCTGGCAGCATTGACGGAGTTACGCCTCAACATCTTAAAGATCTTGTAAGTGCTTCTGTCGGTGATGCCGGCGGAGTGTTTCTTAATGACATCACAAAAAATGTAATTTTATGCTTTCTGGTAATGTTAATCCAAATTTAATTCTATTCTCATATGGGGCAAGGTTAACCTAGGGAATGCTTTTAACTTTATTGATAGGGTAACCCTGCTGAAAGAAGTTGCTAACAATACCTCTGAAATTTATCATTACGTATGGCAAAGTTACAGTCAAAATACTAACTTGTTTTTCGAAAACCATATTATCGCTTCCACTGTCTGTGTTCAGCATGGTAACCCACTAGGTCCAGCAATTTTCAGTTTGGGAATTCAACTTTGAACAAAACTTTGAAAAAGGAAAATTTGAAATCGAAGCTCAATGTCTGGTACCTGGACGACGGTAGACTGAGAGGTAGAGCAGATGACGTCTTCAGTGATCTTACTCATATTTTTCAATATTTAAAAAATATTGATCTTGAACCAAATAGCAATAAATGTGAAATATTTTTCTAATATTTTATCTATTTCTAACAGAGATACTTTAATTTAAAATTTCATTCATATTTCTCCTGGAATAAAAACTGTCAATGAGGAATCGCTATACCTGCTAAGTGCCTCGTTGTTTTTCGATAGTATTAAACCTGTTTTAAAAACAAAATTTGATCACTTATTAAACCACGTTCAAAATTGTAAAATTGTATAACACATTGCTCTTACTATTTCCAAATTTTGTCTCCTTGTACCTAGATTTTACTTACTCCGCTCGAGAAGCTCTGCAAATGTTCGGATATTTTAAAATATATTGATTATAATCTTAAAATAGCTTTAGAAAAAAATTGTAATTTAACTTTAAATACAACAGCCTGGACTCAAGCTACTTTACCTATAAAATTTGGTGGTATTGGTGTGAGAAATCATTCTGGCGTTGCATTGCCTGCTTTCTTTGCTTCCGTTCATAGTGTCAGTGACTTATGTAACATAATTTTAAATAATAGAATAGACCTGTGCTTTGCTACGGTGGTAGGGTAGACACGGGGAATGATGTGTCCTGGCGAAAATGTTCTACTGGAGGTTAACCTACAAAACAGTGGGATATTCCGTTGGTACAGAGCATGTAGAAAGATTTGTTTTATAATTTCCAGATCCTTGAGGAATATTTACAGACGATGGCAGGATACCCGACGGTACGACATTGGTCCCTTGGGAGAGAGGTAAAGCCTTTGTGTGGGATGCTACTTGGGTAGACACTTTGGCGCCCTCTCATCTCAAGGATACCTCGTATAGAGTCGGGGCGGCATCAGAGGCAGCTGAACTACGTTGGCACAAATATGAGTCTCTGAGAGATGAATACATATGTGTGCCAATATGCTGTAGAGACTATCGGTACGTGGGATCCACGTGCGGTGAAAGTCCTAAAGGAACTCTCTCCGCGAATTACCGTATCTGCTGGTAATAAGAGGGCTGATTATTTTCTCGCTCAAAGTCTAAGTATAGCCATTCACAAAGCAAATGCAGCCAGCGTTCTCGGCACGATACCATTGGGGAGTAGGACTGTATGATAATCAAGTTATTAGTTTTAATTTTTTTATTATAGTTTTCAATATTTTATACAGTGATATAAAAATAGATACTGTTTAGTAACTGAAGATACTGGTTATTGCATATGTTTATATTTAAAAAAAAATTGTAATAAAGCCGAAGTATACCTTTTATTTAAATGCCAATTAAGGCAAAAATCGAAGAGTTAATGAAACTCGTTTGCAAAAGTCATTAACGAAACGAATTTTAAACAAAGCTTTATTATCTTTGCTGTGTCCAATTCATGAGTATGTGAATTATGTATTAATTAAATCTCTTTATTCTTAATACTGCTTCGAAATCTTTTAATGCCTTTTATTTGTAAACCATAATGAATTTCAGTCAAAAGATTAAAGTTTATCAATGATGCAGTGGTGTCATAAGAGAATTCATTACACTCTCTCTGTTTGATAATGGATTCCCTCAGTAAAATGGGTGATATACATTGGGGCGGAGGTGCAAAATATTTCATCACCACATGTTATTCTTAGGGAAATACCCTGAACTTTTGGTGACATCAGATGGATGGCGGTATAGAAGACTCCAGCTTCCTTATATATACTTAAATATACTCAGACTGGCGACGAAGCAGCGCCCAATATAAGAAGAGTGTCCATTGAAAATCTCACACAAATATTTACATGGCTTATTCTTGTAACTGCCTTTGCCCACCGGGAAAATAAATATACTTTTTTTATAGTGTGCGAACCTTTTCGGTAAGATTTTTAATCAACTAAAAAACGGAGGTTTTAATTCGCTTTAATGCATTTTTTGTGTATGTTCAATTGTGAGCCGATTTTAGTGATTGTTTATTTAATATAAAAAGTTATACATCAGGGGTGTTATTTGCAGAAATACTTTCACCATTAAGGACGGAAAAATAGGGCTTGGCGCTTTTAATAGAAGTAACTTCTTTTAACATTCTAGTTTAGTTTTCTAAACTAGAATGTTAAAAGAACACTCAAAAGAGATAAGAAATTAAAACATAGAGTTTAAATAAAAAATAAAGGCCGATATTAAAGAACCAAAAATAGTAAAATAAAATTCACCCACTGAAAACTTTGCTAAGATATGTTGAAATTAATTGAAGCTTCGACTTTAGTACATGAAATTATTTTAACCTTTAAAGTTCTTTGAAACTCTTCTTTTATTTTTTATTATTATCGTAATTTGATTTTACTCAATTCTAATTAAGATAGGAGGGTATTAAAGTTTAAGAAAGTTTTAGATCAGGTGTTGAGAGTAGTGCAAATAGTAAAATTCAAATGGATAAGGTAGAAAAATAATTGGAGCAAGTAAAATAAGATGATGTTGACCGTGAAGTACCAGTATAAGAATATCCACTAACCCATATCATCCATGGGTGTCGTGAGAGATAAAAGAGGGAAAAAAACCAGTTGTAAGGCAGCTATGTCTTCCAAATAATTACTAAATAATATTATAAAAAAACTGTGGTTGCCAACTCACCTGCCAAGCGTGGCAATGGCAAAAATTTCTCCTATGAGACAATCTATGGAGAAGCATATGTTCAGCAGCGGACTTTTGATAGGCTTTTTCTAATCCGGAATAATTAGAAATCTATGATCGAATTGCATTTGCTTTGTGTCCTTTAGTGACTAGGACAAAAATTCAACAATAATCCTAACAAAAATTATGGCAATATTCTCAAAACGAGAGATACAATACGAAAAACTAGAAATATATCTAATTTTATTAATTTGTAAATTGGTAAAACCGTGTGATAGCGGTGTAAGGATATCCACTACACCATATCATCCCGTACGTATCGTATGAGCTGACAGAGGGTAACCAAAACAGGAGAAGTTCAGCAACATCTTTCTTTATCTTGCATCTAATGACTCAAAATTATAAAAAAAACTGCGGTTGCCAACCCTCACGTCAAACGTGGTGTGACGCCTCATAATTATTATTAATAAATAATAATTATATTCATTATACAGACATTTAAAAATGTCATAGAAATTATAATTTAAATAATAAAATGCAAATAATAAGCATAGAGTTCAAAAATATCCATTTGGAATATTGAATATTATATATATTAGTAAACGCATAAAATGTCTCAAAAAATCTCTAAATTTATTAAAAACCTGCTTAAAATGTTCAAAATATATCAAATCATATAAATACAAGGCGATTATATTGCAATAACAAAGATAAATAACATTTGTAATATAATAGAAAAAATGGATTAAAATTTTCTAAGTTGATGAAGGAGTTCGTGTAATAATCGGAAAATTTCTTAAGTTAATGAACGTGTTCTTGTAATGTTCCCTTATATTGGGGCGTTGTCGGAGACACATACCCAAGGTTGTACATATATATGGGGTGGTCGGCTGACCGACTGCTAGTACTAAGGTTGCACAATGACTAGTCCTATATTAGGGACTTAACATAGTAAGGTCTGACGAACCAAAGCATTAATATAGAAGGTCTCTATGATGCATAAGCATTATGATAGCAGAGTTATGACTTGAAGTCCCATATGAATAAGACATACAGTAGTATGGTCTATGAAATAAAGCAAATATGTGGAAGGTCTCAAATATGTAAAAGCATTATATTGAAAGAAGTGGGACTTAAAAAGGATTATTATAGTGGCGTGTAGGTTGCTTCGCAGCCTCTGAGACCGAGGTAAACTTGGACTCACTAACCGATGTGTCCTAGACATATCATCTTAGTGCCGGTGGTAAGCGGGTTTGTTGTAGCAATACGACTTGCCAGTGGACATCGCACACCCCTACCGGTTGTGGGCGGCGTCTTAGCGCATAGCGTTATGATACGTCGGCTATCTTTCGGATTAGGGTGAGTGTGTTTGGTAGTACTTTTGAGTGCAGCAAGCATACTCAACTTCATGTCTTAGTGCAATAGCGCTATGATACGTGGAGTATTGGCTACTGACGTCTTAGTACCGTACTACTATGATACGTTGGTGGTATTTTTAGTTAACAACATTATCAAATTTTGTTACCAGGGTCGATAGGGATCATGTGGGTGTGTTGTGAGGGGGCGCCATCAGTATGATAGTTGCATTGATGCTTACTGCTACTTGCAGTATTGTGTCTTGTGATGGATCTGCGGGTGTGCTGCACCTGATTCGATGCATCTTGTGGTTCTGGTCGATGGAGGTATGCGGGTGGTGATGTCTGCTGGGACTGTATGGGGGACCTTGGGATGGTGTAAGCCCGACGATAGTCGTATTGATGCTTGTTGCATTCTGTAGCATTGCGTCTCTACGACGGTTGTTTGGCGGGTCGCTATTCTCAATGGCGCTCTCTGCGTCTTGGTTTGACTCACAACCTAAGTAGCTTTGCCCAAGTCGGGTCCCTTCATTGCGGGGCTGCAGACTGTCTGCCCTCCATGATGTTTTATATAACAACTTAATAATATATCTCTATAAAGTTCCCACCTTTGAGAGATTGAAGGCAACTTGTTGGTGGGTGAGACAAACATGATCGAAAAATGCATATACTCAACGTCAGTGACACAAACCCTTTCTGATGGCGAATTATTAATATTATCTTATAACTGCCTATTGGCTATATCTGCACTTGTATTGGTTGGTGGAGCATATGTGTTGACCTCATGCGGGTGGTAGCTGGAGGGAGAATCTGAGGAGGCTCTCAAGGCTGCGGCCGAAAGCCGCGCAACGTGGGACCCCATTCCCTTGAGGTGAGCGGTAGACTCATGACACGCTCTGCGGCCAATTGGCCGTGCTGACCATGCAATTGGTGGTGATGCCTTACACTTACATCACGTCTGCAGAAACGGCGGTTTGGCAGGTGGTGGCGCTCACGGAGGGCTTTTTATGGTCAGTGTGCCGATTGTTGCCTAACCCGTGTGACGTACATTTCACTGTGGCTGGATTTGATCGTATTCTGTATGGCGTTTACACGCATTGACATGCGCGACTTCGGTTGATGTTTGTGCTTACGCACTGTCAAGGGGCCAAGTCCTCTTTTACTGGTTCGCCAGTTATTTTGCTGTGGACTACGGTCCAGTTCCCAACTTTGCGTACCCTACGGGGGGAGCGCATTAAAATGGTTGGCGCTCACCGTGCGCGGCGTGTGTGGGGCCGTGTACCTCCTCCACATTTTTTTAAAATGTGGGAGAGCGAAGCCCTTGTAACTGGTATTTGATATAAATATTGTGAGCCTTTTCCAAGCGGGAAGGGATTAATTAATAAGGAATTGACTGTTGTGAACCAGATACAAGTGGAATAGGGACAATTTATTGTTCTTAACCTTTTTGAGCTCTGTCTTCGTGAACGGGGTTCTCTAGCTTATAAGACTCTACCAACAGCTTTCGATTGCTCTCGTGAATATTCATTCTTCCAAGATACACCTAAAAGAACTAAGTTACTATACAAACACAACGTAAAAAAGGGTCCTAACTAAGACGATCACGCCATAAATTTATTAAACGGCCTATATTTAAACCTTTAGAAAGATCAAGTTATACTGGTCACGTAAATTAGATATATTTATATATCTTACAGATATAGATTCTAAAGAAATACAAGTATAAGTGGATATATAGTAGAAGAGAAAAAAGATGGGGGGGGGGGGGTTCGTTACAGTGGCAACTATGGCAAAATCCTTCCTAAGAAGAAATCTTTAGGGGAGACCTATGTTCAGCAGTGAACTTTTAAAGATTTAAATGGATGAATGGAATAGATCTATTTTATTAATTTGAATGTGAAAAAAATAAGTTAGAAAAAAGGTAAACTATCTCCACCATACAAAAGAAAATCCTAGGGGTAACGTTTTTTGAGTAAAAAAATATTGTGAAATGAGACACATTATAATAATATAAAATAAGTTAATTAAACGGGATAAAATCCGTAAAAGTAGTTTTATTCAATGTGTAGTGTTCGCCTAAATATAAGAAATCATTATTTTTTTTTTTTGTTAACGTGTAATTGAGTCACAATTAAAATATTGTGAATTGAGTATTTTCACACTGAGATTTTCTTCTGTGACATTTCAAATACATAAATTTGACAACGAAAAACATTAAGGCCCAGAACAATTATTTGTATGCCATACTATTACTTGTTCCGTGCTTTCTATTTCGGGATTCGAACCGGCGGCCCTCCGCGCCGCAACTCATTGCTACGCCACTGCGCCACTGAGCTGTAAAAAAATTTGAAGTTTACTTTATAATTAAAGTTAAGTTTTAAAGCATAACATGCAGTACCTAGAACAAGTCTTGCTCCCAGTTACGGTGTAACATTTATCATTAAACTTCATTTCACGGTGTGAAACTTTTCACCATTATGGCTTCCGCTACGTGTAGGTATGGTGTGAAACGTTTATTACATAGTAGGCAAGTTGAATAATTGCAGTTCTTTAGATCTGCGTACTAGTGCGCATAAATGTATTTATATCAAAATTTAAGTACATACCTTTATATTCTTTTCATTAATATATTTTGAATGGGATAGTTTCAGCTATTGTATATAAGTAACACCCGTATTCAAAAATATTACTATGACAGATCACAATGCGCTCGAATGTACAGTCTTTAGAAAATGTAAATGTCTATGGGCCACAGCATCCACTTATCGGGTAGACTGTGTGCTCTTTCGTCTTCATTATTCTAAAAAAAACGTACTACTCTGGTATGTGTGCTGGTGGGCATGTGCGTTATATTTTTCATACCTAAAATAAGATCAATAACTCGTCCCACGAGATTTACACAAGCGCACCGATACAAATGTAACGATATGTGGCTTTGTATGAACTTTGGTACCATTCATGACTCACAGTAGATTAGTTAAGCTTTAAATAAGCACACGAATGAGGCATCAATCGGAAAACAACGACGACTCTTGCGAACCCTTCAACCAGGCGTTACTACCACGCTTCGATTCACCAGTGAATTTTGTAAGGGGTGATAATATATGATGTGTTTATATATCTTTATATGTTCCATATGATTGACAAGCTCGTGGAAACTGTCCATGCATTTGGAAGTAAGTTCTGCAAGACCCGCCGCAGAAGAACACAAAAACTCTCCGATCACACTCTTAATCTCATGGCTGTTAGACGGGAAATGAAGCTACATTTTTCAACAGATTTGACAGCATACAGGCAACTGAACAGACAGATCTCCAAATGCATGCAGCGGGACTTACGCAACTTCAATACAGCTTGTATCGAAGAAGCGATCGAGTGGAACCAAGGCACTAAAGTTTTTTTTTTCTTTACCAGAGATCTGTCTGCCAGAAAGAGCCAACTGTCAAAGCTGAAGAACGAGTGTGGCAGCATCGTTTCCGGGGTACCTGGGATTTTGAGTGAGATTGAGAGGTTCTATGGACAGCTATACACGTCATCGATATACACGATCCAAGAGCGAGTCTTATCCGACACTATTCCGAAGATATCCCGGACGTCAGTCTGAGCGAGATTATAATTACTCTCCAGCACCTTAAAAACGGTAAGGCCCCAGGCGAGGATGGAATTACAGCGGAGCTTCTGAAAGCGGGTGGAAGACCGGTATTTGAAGTTCTTCAGAAGCTATTTAATTCCGTCCTCCATGGTGGCATTACACCGGAGGCGTGGAGCAGAAGTGCGGTGGTCTTGTTCTTCAAGAAAGGTGACAACGCTCTCTTGAAGACAGACCGATTTCCCTTCTGAGCCGCGTCTACTTGCTGTTTTCGAGAGTCATTACGAATCGTCTCGCGCGCAGACTTGACGACTTCCAGCCTCCCGAACAAGCCGGTTTCCGAAAGGGCTTTAGCACCATAGACCACACACATACCCTTCGGCAAATTGTACAGAAGTTCGAAGAGTACAATTTGCCACTATGTCTAGCGTATGTGGACTATGAGAAAGCCTTTGATTCCGTCGAAATTTGGGCGGTGCTGCAGTCCCTTCAGCGGTACCAAGTTGACTGTCGGTATATCGAAGTGTTGAAGTGCTTGTACAGTAGGGCTTCGATGGCTATCCGAGTACAGAACCAGAGTTCGAAACCTATCCAATTGCAGAGAGGTGTAAGACAGGGTGATGTTATAGCCCCGAAACTCTTCACCGCTGCATTGGAAGACGTTTTCAAGCTTCTGGACTGGAAAGGATACGGTATTAACATCAATGGCGAGTACATCACTCACTTTCGATTTGGCGACGATATAGTCCTTATGCAGAATCGCTGGAGGATGACTCAATGACCTCAATAGTGTTTCCCAACGAATAGGTCTTAGGATAAACATGGACAAAACAAAGATCATGTTTAATGTCCATGTCACACCTATGCCGGTAGTTGTTGGAAGCACTAGGCTCGAAGTTGTTGACGAGTATGCTTACCTGGGACAAATAGTCCGACTAAGTAAGTCCAACTTTGACCGAGAGGTCAATCGACGGATCCAACTCGGCTGGGCAGCGTTCGGGAAACTACGACACATCTTCTCGTCAGACATTCCTCAAAACCTTAAAACGAAATTGTACAACCAGTGCGTGTTGCCAGTGATGACTTATGGAACTGAGACGTGGTCCTTCACTGCTGGCCGTATGAGGAAGCTCAAGGTTGCTCAGCGAACTATGGAGAGGGCTATTCTCGGGGTTTCTCTGCGTGATAAATATAGAAATGAGTATATCCGCAGTAGAACCAGAGTAACCAACATAGCCCAATGGATTAGTAAGCTGGAGTGGCAGTGGGCCGGCCATTTAGCTCAAAGAACCGACAACCGATGGGGAAGAAAGGTTCTTGAGTGGCGGCCTCGTACTGGTAGGCGAAATGTAGGGCGACCCCCCACGAGATGGAGTGATGACCTGGTAAGACATGCAGGAACTCGATGGATGCAGGTGGCTCAGGACCGTGCTTTGTGGCATTCATTGGGGGAGACCTATGTTCAGCAGTGGACTTATGAAAGGCTGTAATGATGATGATGATGATGATCATGTGCCCAGCCACCGAGATTGGATGGGTTACCGAAAATAAACAAACCAAACGCTCAACTACGTCCCATAATGAGTCAGATCAATTCGCCATCTTACAAGTTGGCTCAAGACAGCAAAAATACTGTCACCGCTGAGAGGACATACCAGAGTACACATAAAGGATTCACACAATTTTGTTAATGAGATAAAATAGAGGCAACAGAGGGAAATTGAAACAGGAGATGGGCATCAGCATCTTCTTGATAACAACTCAAAATAATAAAAAGTAGAGGCTGCCAACCCACCTGCCAGGAGTGGCAACTATGGCAAAATACACTTCCGTCTTAATAAACTAAATTAAAATTCAATATTACAACACGTGAGCTTTCTGATTCATTTACTTAATATACATACATGTACCTTAATTTATGCATTAGATGTAGAATTACTTAAAATTAAAAGTAACATCCTACATACGTCCCACTGCAGGGCACAGTCTTCCTCTTATTTCTGAAAAGGTTTTGGAGGGTAGAATTTCTTATCCATAATTTATTGTAACCTTAAAATTATTCAACTATTCACTTGTTCGAGTGGGCTTCCAATTCTTATTCTTGGTGAAAAATTTATTAGCTATAAATCAACGACACAATGGTCTGCGATAAAATAAGCCCTCGATGGCTAAATTACAACAAGACCAAATGTTACAGTAGATTAACTGACTTCAGCCAACTTCTAACTTCTGACACAGTGACGATGTGGGGTTGCTACTAATTTATCTGATTAATGAAATGATGAGAATTCAGTTAAAGCAATAATGCTATTTCAAACTATTTAAATTGAAATAAACATGACGTTTACATGGCAGAGCCATACTGCAGCTATAATATGCGCTACAGCACGAATAGATCGGACCGACCGGGACACGACCATGCCCTCAAAGAATACCAGCATAAAATAGCAGCTTAATGCTGCTGTGTTTCGAATGGTGAGTGTAGAGACCCGGAGATCCTTTTTACTGGAAACGAGGTATTCCATCGTAGTCCTCAGGGATGACAATGCATCTGCATTTTGATCCTTAGTCAAGAATAAATGTAGATGACAATGGGCCACAGTATCCACTTACCATCAGGTGGACTGTGCGCACGTTTGTCACCCACATACTATAAAAAAATCATGAATTATTATTTTGTGTAGTTTTCTTATTTGTCAATGCCAATGAATTTCTGAATATAATTAATTGTTGAGTATAGGTAGCTCACAGATAAAGTGTTCGCTTTTAGTATTTCATATTGCGCTAACAAATGAGATCATAAAACTGTATTCTTTTATTTTTTATTTTTTAACATTAAAACCACATTAAAATTTTCTCTTGTATCATGACGGTAAATTACATACATAAATTTTACAAAGACAAACAATCAATCCCGAATACATTTTCGCATCAAACTTTTTGTTACTTAAGATAAAATTACCCCCAGTTTAGGATTTTATCCTCTATCGCGAAGGCGTTTTATGTGACAGACATCCATTCTCAAAAAAATTTTTGTAGGCCATACGATAAGTGAAGGAATTGAAGTTGCAAAGAGTCTCGCGGGCCTTTGCTTATCCACTACGCCAACGAGCTGTCAGAGAAAAACTTAAAACTCAAGACAAATATATATATAATCACATTATATATTATCATCATCATCATCATCATTACAGCCTTTCATAAATCCACTGCTGAACATAGGCCTCCCCCAAGGAATGCCACAAAGCACGGTCCTGAGCCACCTGCATCCATTGACTTCCTGCTTGTCTTACCAGGTCGTCACTCCATCTAGTGAGGGGTCGCCCTACACTTCGCCTACCGGTACGAGACTGCCGCTCGAGAATCTTTCATCCCCATCGGTTGTCGGTTCTTCGAGCTATATGGCCGGCCCACTGTCATTTCAGCTTACTAATCCTTAAAAGACCCATACCAACCGATATTTAAATGGTGAATCTCACCATCATCTATCACAGTTAGCAACCGTGAGAAAATCTTTATTTCAGAGAGCACGAGGGATCTATGACAGAAAATATCTGGCCGCTGAGCTTCAACACGTCGAGCAAGTATTGCAAGACAACAAGCTTCGGGTCCTGCGCCTACATCACAGTGAACGAGTGAAGCCGGCTACAGTCGAGCGTGTGCCTGCTGTACTACCCTATGTCAGAAGAGTCACAGACAAGGTTGATTACATCTTAAAGCGAACTTCCATTAAAACATACTTCAAGACGTCGAAGAAGATTTGTCAATTTTTACCATCCGTAAAGTGTCATATCCCTCCGCAGGAGTGTACAAGCTGGATTGTGAATGTGACCACTATATTGTTTGTCCTATGTAAGAGAGACCTCTTTTACTTAGGACACAAAGGATTCATACCATTTTGTCAGTAAGATAAAAGACCTACATCTCGCTGACAATGAAACTATGGTCAGTTTTGATGTTCAGTCACTATTCACATGCCTATCTATTGAGACTGCATCTCAATTGTAACTAGAAAGCTAGAAGATAACAACATGCCCACAGAATATGCAGTATTACTCAAACACTGCCTCACATCTGGCTTTTTATTGTGGAGTGAAGAGTTCTACATGCAAGTAGACGGAGTAGTAATGGGCTCACCTGTATTTCCCGTAGTCGCCGACATATTCATGGAGGACTTTGAAGAGAAAGTCCTTCTTACTGCTCCTGTAAATCCAAAATTCTACAAACGGTACGTAGACGATACTTTCACAATTTTACCATCTGACAAAGTAACTGCATTTTTAAACCATCTTAATTCCATAAACCCTAAAATACAATTCACAATGGAGTTAGAGGCAAACAATTCTTTAGCTTTGCTAGACGTTTTAGTCATCCAAAATCCTGATAACACTATTGGTCATACTGTGTACAGGAAAAATACCCATACCAACCGATATTTAAATGGTGAATCACACCATCATCTTTCACAGTTAGCTACCGTGGGAAAATCTTTGTTTCAGAGAGCACGAGGGATCTGTGACAGAAAACATTTGGCCGCCGAGCTTCAGCACGTGGAGCAAGTACTGCAAGACAACAAGCTTCGGGTTCCGCGCCTACGTCACAGTGACCTAGTGGAGCCGGCCACAGTCGAGCGTGTGCCTGCTGTACTACCCTATGTCAGAGGAGTCACAGACAATATTGGCTATATCTTGAAGCGAGCTTCCATTAAAACATACTTCAAGCTGCTGAAGAAGATTGGTCAATTTTTACTATGCGTCAAGTGTCATATCCCTCTACAAGATGCAGGAGTGTACAAGCTGGATTGTGAATGTGGTCTCTCTTACATAGGACAAACAAAAAGATCTATAAAAACCCGCGTTAAAGAACATATAGCTGACGTGAAGCACCGACGTATCGGGAAGTCTGCAGTTTGTGAACATGTTCAAGATCGTCCCCGCCATTACATTAGATTTGAACGGGACGTCAAACACCTCATCCCCCCCCCCCCCCACCCCCCCGTGACCATGAGTGCTGTAAAGCACCCGAAACGTCTGGAATTAAAAAAGTTAAAATTAAACGCGATATAATCCGTAAAAATTAGTTTCATTCAATGTGTAGTCTTCCCGTAAATATAAGAAAACATTAAGTTGTTGATACCTACTTAATCACACTGTTGGTCGTAATTTTCCCAATATCTCTTACTTTGTATTTTATCCTTCTTCAATTATATCGCATTAGCTTAACACGAGAGTAGGTGAGAATTAGTATTTATTATGCCAGTGTGATTTTTGGGATTCAGTGTTAATTAGAAGAAAGATGGCTGTAATCAGGCAACAAACTACAAATTACATGTTGCTTTTATCATGTCTGCATACCGAATTTAAGTATTTTGGTGCTACTTATAGTAACTTACAGTAGAAAAAGCTTTAGTAGAATCTACTTTTTTTTACTCGATTATTTGATTTTTGTGATGATTTGCGTCCCTTGTAAGAAAAATATATTATTTGAAAAACAAAATGAAATCTATTACAAAACTAGCTGACCCGGCGAACTTCGTACCGCCTAACAGTCGATTCTTTAATTTTTTATTTCTTTTTTAATATTTATTCTTCTATTCGAGACACCTGGTCAGCTAGTAAGATAAAAAAGAAAAAAGTAAGAAGATAAGTCAACAATTACATTATGTCAAAAAATAAAAATTATAAAACACTTAAAATTCTTTTAATAGTCACAAAAAAATCACAATGAAAATTACAAACAAACGAGCACACAGTCCACCTGATGGTGAGTGGTTGCTGTGGCCCATAGATCCCCTACATCTATCCGCGTTTGCGAATCAAAATGCAGTTGCGTTGTCACCCGTGAGGACTAAGATGGAATGCCTCTTTTCCAGTAAAAAGGGTCTCCGGTTCTTTACACTCACCTGCTTATTATATTTCATTTTATTTTTACTTATTCCAAATTAAGTTTCCATCGTATAAATATTGACAAATATTTATACGATGCGATATAATATTTATACGATACTAACGTTACTCAATTGTTTTGCCTTCCCGGAATCCCTCCACTAAAACTTAAACTTATGGTATGGTATTAAAGTTCAAATTGATTTTTAAGTATTATTACGAATATTTTGTATGGGAATATAGAACAGTGTTGTTGTTAGACTTTTTCAGGCAATTTTTTAAAATTTTTCTCTCCGTAAGAACCATCTTCGTACTTCAAGGAATATTACAAAAAAAGAATTAGCGAAATCGGTTCAGCTGCTCTCAAGATTTGCGCTTAGCAACACATTCAGCGATTCAGCGATTGGGCAGCCATAGAACCTCTCAATCTCACTCAAAATCTCAGGTGTCCCGGAAACGACGCTGCCACACTCGGTCTTAAGCTTTGACAGTTGGCTCTTTCTGGCAGACAGATCTCTGGCAAAGACTTTGGAGCCTTGGTTCCACTCGATCGCTTCTTCAATATAAGCTGTCTGTCTGTTTAGTTGCCTGTATGCTGTCAAATCTGTTGAAGAATGCAGTTTCATCTCCCGTCTAACAGCCATGAGATTGAGAGTGTGAACGGAAAGTTTTTGTTCTTCTGCGGCAGTTTTTTCTAGCTTTCGCGTGTTTAAGGAATTCATCACGTTTAGCTCGGCGGGTGAAAGCTACCACCAAGGAACGCTGAAGTTGTCGTGAAGCGACAATAATATATCAAACCTAAACACAACAAAACAAAAAAAATACAACAAAAACAAAAATATATTCAAAATTCAAAGATATTTACAATTTTATAAAAAAATGAAATGAGGATGATGATGAATGAAGTGAGAGTACAATTAGATTACAAAAAAAAATAAAGGTAGGAGAATAGGGGAATATAGAGTGGTAGTGGAGCTTAAAAGTCGAAGCGACACACGTTGCGATTGTAGAGGTAGGTTTCTTAGCAGCGACGGCACGCAGCGCCTGAAGCCAGCACACGCCGGTTGCGCTTGTAGAGGTAGGTTTCTTAGCACCGACGGCGCGCAGCGCCTGGAGCCAGCACACGCAGCGTCCGGAGCCGGCGCACGTAGCGCCTGGAGAAGGGGCGCTCGACGCTTAGAGCCAGCAGTTGCAGCGCCCAAAGGTAGCGCCGGCGGTAGGTGCACTCGGCGCCTGGAGTAAGCAGTCGTAGCGCCCGGAGTAGTGTGGCCCCCGCGCTTGAAGTAGACTGCCGACGACTTCCGAGGTAGATGGAGGCTTGTAGGATTCCGGAGTGGTGCGGCTCCGCGCTTGAAGAAGGCTTTGCCGAAGACTTCACGTGTAGGTGGAGGCTTGCAGGATCCCGGGGCAGTGCGGCCCCGGGATAAGGCCTTTAGGAGATACTTCCAATTCGCGAACTGAAGCGAGACTGCCTTTCTTCACCGATTGTTCGGCTTTTATACCTTTCTAGAGAGAACGGAAAAATTATTTAAATTAAACGCAAATTTTTTTGTAAATGGTCAAGAGAAAAAAGTATTTATGTGGAATTATCGAAATAGGAACAACAGATCGGTAGCAAATTTGAATATAATTACTATAGCAACGAAATAAATAACAATATCAAAACATGTCAAATTTTGGTTTTAGGTTTATAATAAGAAAACGGTAAGATTTAAGTGGAAAATGAGATATTATTGATATAGGAAAAAAGGTAGCGCAGCGCAACACAAAGCCCAAGATTGTAGAGTTACGGAAAACTAGCTAAAAGATCGAAAAAAGGTAGACTCCATTGACACCAATTTAAAAGTGCTGATAATGTGAAAATACGAAGTAGAAATGATTTGTTATTGTGTTCTTATGGTTTAAAATCGTTACAGGATCCTATGGAAATAAAGGTGATGTAAAATATCCAGTTTTGAGGTGAATGCAGAAAATCGAAACAGAATGGAAAAATGAATTTAAAATAATGTAAAATGATATGTAAGTAGCATAACACTACATTTTCCCCCCGACCCTGGAAAATTTTTGACTCAGCAAAAATTTTGATATATACATTCTAAAATAAACCATAAAAACACAGCTTTGCAGAAACAGACATCACCAGGCAAAATCAGATATACCATCTCTTACATTCATCATCTGCCGTTCAGGTAAGGGTGGAGTTCACATTCAATGACTACCACTCTAAAAGTGTGTTTTCAAAACGACATTAAGGCTTATTTAAGGAGTAGTCATCCGCTCCTGGGTGGAAAAAAAAATAAATTAGTCGAAGAAACACCACTCTTAAAAGTGTGTTTTCGAAAGGACATTCAGGCTTATTTAAGGAGTTGTCATCCGCTCCTGCGTGAAGATAAAAAAAAAATTATTAAGGGAGTAGTCAACCGCTCCCAAGTGAAGATAATGATAAAGAAATACCTCAAGTAAGCTTTAGTCGCTATGACTTAAGTAAAGATTAAGAACGGCCAGAGCGGTAGGGCTCAAAGCCAGAGATCAGCAACATCACTAGCGAGATGTGTCTGAAATAAAAAGTGAAGATTAACCAACGAAAGTTTGAGGTCCTAAAGCAAGATGTGTTGAAGAACACTGGATCATCAAACAAACAAACAAATTAAAAGAAATAAAAATAATAAGGTGAGAATGATGGTGATATTTATACATATATACAAATTAATAGTTAATAAAAGTTAAGAAAATTTATGATTTTACATCTTTGATGTGCCACTTGCCTCTAACTCCATTAGGGTCTTCAAGTACATAGACTAGTGGTGACAGTTTAGCTATCACTTTGCACTTGATGAACTTAGGGGCAAGTTTAGCATTAAAGTATGCGCCGGCATTGCTTAAAACATGATTTTTACGCCAAACAGTATCTCCCACATTAAATTCTTTAAAAGCCCGGCGAAGATCATAGCGAGCGCTATTTTTAGCGTGCGCTATGTGAAGTTTAGTTTGAACTTTGTGAAAGATAGATGAGAGGAGACCAGCATTAGACGCGTAAATATCACGAGGCATAAATATTAATTCCTCGAGGTTCTGAGTTGGAGTATAGAAGGAACCACAAGGTATTGTTTCCCTACCAAAGACTAAAAAGTTTGGAGTAAAGCCAGTAGCTACATTTGTAGCGCTGTTCATTGCGTACTGAATCTTAGTAAGATGGTTGTCCCATGATCTATGATCGTCTCCTACTAGAGATGCTAGAGCTGTAATAATTGTACTATTAAACTTCTCCGTAGGATTAACCTGAGGACAATATAAAGCTGTGTGAAAAATAAAAGGAACGTTATAAGAATTTAAGAATGAGTGGAATTCTCGCGACTGAAATTGAACAGCATTGTCCATTATAATAGTTTGGGGAATGCCATGAACTAGAAAAACTGAATTTTCAAAAACATTAATAATACTAGCTGAAGTAGCACGTTTAAGGGGAAAAATCATAGTATATTTAGTAAAATTGCAGTTAATTACTAGAATATACTGATTTCGTCTTCGAGTCATAGGCAATGGACCCATAAGATCTAAGGATATAGTTTGAAAAGGTCTGGAGCAAAGTTTAGGTTTACCCATAAGACCATAGGGAGAATGATTAGGGTGTTTGTAGGTTAAGCAGGTTTCACAAGTTGAGATTAAATTGGCAATATCCTTAAACATACCAGGCCAATAGTATTTTAAAGATATTTTCTTGAATGTCTTGAAAATACCAAGATGGAGTTCTGAAGGGGAACCATGGTTAACTTCAATAATTGCATGTCTATCTTGCGGTAGTGGAACTTCTTTCCAAATAAAGTCATCGTTTAGACGATCGGGAGAATGGATGCAGCGGTAAAGTTTGTTATCCCTGATAGTATAGTTGGGATATGAGTCTGGGTTGTTGGAGCATCCGAGAAAAATCTTGTTGTAGTGCTCAAGTTTACGATCGGGTGGTTCTTCAATCGTAATAGGATGTACGCCTTGAGGTGAAATTTCTCGTGTATCAGGACGTCCTTGATTCTTATGTCTTGATAATAAATCTGGAACAACGTTATCCTTTCCTTTTTTATGTTTCAGGACAAAGTTAAAGCAAGATAAGCGTAAAGTCCAGCGAGCAAGTCTTCCTGATGGATTCGATAAGTTCTGAAACCATTTACGTGCAGCATGGTCAGTATATATTGTAAATTCTTTACCATTGTCTAGGTAACATCGCCAATGTTCTAACGCAGTTATTACAGCCAATGTTTCTCTTTCAGTAGTTGAGTAGTTCTGTTGATTTTTGTTTAGTGCTTTACTCATGTAAGCAATCACGACTTCTTTGTCATCTTGATGTTGAGTGAGCATTGCTCCTATGCCATAGTTTGATGCATCACAATGTACAGAGAATGGTAGTTCGAAGTTAGGACAAGCAAGGACAGGAGCAGTTACCAAAGCTTCTTTAAGTTTCTGGAAAGCAGCTGCAGCTTGTGAATTTCAAAGAAATTTAGGAGCGTTCTTCCCGGAACAGGTTAGTTGATTGAGTGGAGAGGCAATAGTGCTAAAGTTTGGAATGAATCTTCTGAACCAGCTGCAGGTGCCTATGAATCTTCGCACTTCTTTTCTACAAGTAGGTACAGGATATTCTAATATAGATTTTATTTTATCTGGATCAGCACGTAGACCGTACTCGTCCACTAGAAAACCAAGGTATTTCAGTTCATTCCTGAAGAATTGACTCTTCTCAAAGTTAATATTCAGATTAGCATATGAAAGTTTTTCATGGACTTTCATGAGGAGTGATATGTGTTCATCAAAAGTCTCGCTAATGATAACGATGTCGTCCAGATAGCAAAATACCTTGTTCTCAAATTCAGGGGTAAAAAGCATATCCATTAATCTTTGTAGAGTTGCAGGTGAGTTAGAAAGACCAAAAGGCATTACCTTAAATCTAAACATACCTCTTCCAGGTACATAAAATGCAGTTTTATCCTTATCAGCAGGATTCAAGGGAATCTCCCAAAATGCTTTCGCAATGTTGATGCTTGATAAGTATTTGGCATTCCTCAAGTTGTCCAAAATTTCGCTTATTAGTGGCAGACTATAAGCATCACGACGTGTAACTGAGTTAAGCTTCCTGCTGTCTACGCAGAAACGCCATTCACCATTCTTCTTCGGAGTGATGAGAACTGGAGATAACCAAGGACTTTCGCATTGTTCAATGACGTTCCATCGCAGCATCTTGTCGACTTCATTAATTAACGCCTTTTGTTTTTCAGGAGACAGTCTGTAACATCATCATCATCAATCTTGTGGGTGATTAAGTGTGTGCATCCCAGGATACCTTTTTCTTCAAAAGAAATTGTCTTGAAACGTTGGATGATGTCATTAGCGATGTTCTTTTGATTAGGAGTTAAATGCTCATAAGGTAAAACTTTAGTATCTTTAGTTTCGATAGCAGAACATTTAGATTCTGTAAAGTTAAGAGAAGATAAAACACTAGGTAAAAGATTAAATTTTCTCCAAAAGTCAATACCTAATATTAGCGAAAGAAATATTTCAGGGAAAACGTAAGCTTTAATTAAATGAGTTTGATTATTGAAATGAATAGGTAAGTCAAAATGACCCAAGGAATTAACTTTTTGATTATTAGCAGTAGAGACAGTAATAAGATCTGACTTGAAAAGTTTGCAGCCCAGTTTAAGAATTTCCAAATGAGAATTATTACCCAGAATAGTTACTGAACTGCCAGAATCTAGTAAACCAGATAAAGTTAAGTTATAAATTTTGACATTAACGAATGGACGATTAAGATCTTGTTCCTTGGAGTAGAGTGTAGAAGAGATTCTGTAACAAGAAAAGAAGTTTTGAATTGTTTTAATCCAATTAGTCCAATCGTCGTTATCAAAGTTTAAGTTACTTTTCAAGTCAGTAGTTAGTTTTTTGAACTAGTATTAGGTTTGGGAGAACAAGTAGGGCAATCTGCAGTTTTAAAACCCTTAAGACCACATTTGAAACAAATCACGAATCGTGGTTGAGTACAAGTGTTCAAAGAATGTCCTTGTTTACGACAGCGAACACAAAAGGAGGTTTGTTGAGGAGCTTTAGTTTGAGAGAGACTATTAACTTGTCTAGAAGGGTATTTGTAGGATGGAGTGAATTTATTCATGAGGGGAGGAGAGGTTCGTGAGTTATTAGAAGAATTTGGAGAGTCAACTGAACATGAAGTGGAATGCTTGTAGTTGAATTCAGATATAAGAGGACTTTGTTGTACATTTGGTTCTTTAAATTGTTTGTCTCTGTCTAGGAATTTTTCATAGTTTTGGCAAGTAGCCAGAAGAGAGTCGATAGAGTCAATGTCTTTTAGAGCTACGAAGACTGAATAACATGGGCGAATATTCCTTAAAATAATCTCCAATTGTTCTGTTTCAGAAAGTTTCTTCGAAAGACGAGAAAACATTCCAGACATGATGGAAATATAGATGACAATAGGTTCATCTCGACCTTGAGTTCGATTCCTAATCGCTTCTAAAAGTTTGTGATCATAATCAAAACCACCAAAGTCTTTGATTAATAACGAAGAAAGTTCGTTCCACGTTAAGTTTGGATTCTGATTATATTTAAATCTGAACCAATGAAGAGCATTGTCAGTGAAAATTTCAAACGCTTGTGAAATCAACAAGTCTTTGGACAAGCCACGAGCTATACAGTATTCTTCCAGTTTTTGAAGAAAGGATCTTGGACAGCTTTTACCATTGAAGGTGTGTCTTTTCAGATCTTTGAAGACGTTGGTTGGAGAAAAAGATTGAGGTGGTGGTGGAGGATACGGGGTATGGACCTGAATAGAATTTTGAGAAACAAGAGGGAGTTCCGTGACAGTCTGGTCAACCGTGACAGTCGGGTCAACAGGAGGGTCAAGTGATGGAGGGTCATTTTCAGTTGGAGCTGGAGACAAGGATTCAAATTGTTTAGTAATATCGTCATATTTCATCTTCAAAGTATCGAAAATAGCTTTAAAGTCTGGATATAAGTCAGTATCTATTCGTTCCAATCTGTAAAAGATATGATTAATAAAAGTTTCTATTAGTCGCAAGTATTTGGTTTCGCCTTGTAAAATTTTTTTAATTTTACAGTCCAAGTAGGTCAAGGTAGAATCAATTTGAGACAAGTCATCCTCAATCGGAATTGTAGAAGTCAGAATATCTTCAGGGTGAGAATTCGCAACTAAACGCAAAACCTGTTTTTTTAGAAGTAAAACAGTATTAGCTGGTTCCTCACATCTAATCTTCACTTCGTATTCGAGTTCGGCCTTGTTAAGGAATTCGTACTTAATAACCCTTTTCATTGTTATAATTATGTGTAAAGTTAAGTTTAAGAAATAAAAAATTATTTAAAAATTATACCTCTTTAAGTTATCTAGAATAAAAATATTAAAGTGATGGATGTAAGTAAAGTGTTAAATGTAGGTCTAAATATAATCTAGATAAGTTGAAAAACTAGATGAAGTTTTGTTCTAGAATAAAAATATTAAAGTGATGAATGTAAGTGAAGTGTTAAATGTAGGTCTAAATATAAGCCAGATACGTTGAAACACTAGATGAAGTGTTGTTTTAGAATTTGGAAGGTATGAAAAGGATGAATAAATAAAGAGTTAAGAACGAAAGGGAGAGCAATTAAATCAAAAGGGAATGGACAAGGCGCAGTAAAGGTGAAGAATTAAGAGAGAAAGAGGACTTTTACGTTGGGCGCCAAATGTCGTGAAGCGACAATAATATATCAAACCTAAACACAACAAAACAACAAAAATACAACAAAAACAAAAATATATTCAAAATTCAAAGATATTTACAATTTTATAAAAAAATGAAATGAGGATGATGATGAATGAAGTGAGAGTACAATTAGATTACAAAAAAAAATAAAGGTAGGAGAATAGGGGAATATAGAGTGGTAGTGGAGCTTAAAAGTCGAAGCGACACACGTTGCGATTGTAGAGGTAGGTTTCTTAGCAGCGACGGCACGCAGCGCCTGAAGCCAGCACACGCCGGTTGCGCTTGTAGAGGTAGGTTTCTTAGCACCGACGGCGCGCAGCGCCTGGAGCCAGCACACGCAGCGTCCGGAGCCGGCGCACGTAGCGCCTGGAGAAGGGGCGCTCGACGCTTAGAGCCAGCAGTTGCAGCGCCCAAAGGTAGCGCCGGCGGTAGGTGCACTCGGCGCCTGGAGTAAGCAGTCGTAGCGCCCGGAGTAGTGTGGCCCCCGCGCTTGAAGTAGACTGCCGACGACTTCCGAGGTAGATGGAGGCTTGTAGGATTCCGGAGTGGTGCGGCTCCGCGCTTGAAGAAGGCTTTGCCGAAGACTTCACGTGTAGGTGGAGGCTTGCAGGATCCCGGGGCAGTGCGGCCCCGGGATAAGGCCTTTAGGAGATACTTCCAATTCGCGAACTGAAGCGAGACTGCCTTTCTTCACCGATTGTTCGGCTTTTATACCTTTCTAGAGAGAACGGAAAAATTATTTAAATTAAACGCAAATTTTTTTTGTAAATGGTCAAGAGAAAAAAATATTTATGTGGAATTATCGAAATAGGAACAACAGATCGGTAGCAAATTTGAATATAATTACTATAGCAACGAAATAAATAACAATATCAAAACATGTCAAATTTTGGTTTTAGGTTTATAATAAGAAAACGGTAAGATTTAAGTGGAAAATGAGATATTATTGGTATAGGAAAAAAGGTAGCGCAGCTGCCCACACAAAGCCCAAGATTGTAGAGTTACGGAAAACTAGCTAAAAGATCGAAAAAAGGTAGACTCCATTGACACCAATTTAAAGTGCTGATAATGTGAAAATACGAAGTAGAAATGATTTGTTATTGTGTTCTTATGGTTTAAAATCGTTACAGGATCCTATGGAAATAAAGGTGATGTAAAATATCCAGTTTTGAGGTGAATGCAGAAAATCGAAACAGAATGGAAAAATGAATTTAAAATAATGTAAAATGATATGTAAGTAGCATAACACTACAAAGTTTACGGTTCCCACCCACGTTAGTCTATTTTTTTTTGGATTTTTTGTAATTTAAGTCCATGTCCTGAATTTAAATACCTCGGGTCAGTGCTAACAGCGGATATCAACATTGACGCAGACGTCACTCATAGAATTAATGCAGCGTGGCTAAGGTGGAGAACCCTATCAGGAATACTTTGCGATAGCAGGATGCCAATACAACTGAAAGGCAAGATTTACAAAACTGCTGTAAGACCTGCCATGTTATATGGTGCCGAATGCTGGGCGGCCAAGAAGATTCACGAAAAAAAGATGCACACGAATGAAATGAAAATGCTACGATGGTCAGCAGGCGTAACGAGACTTGATAAAGTGCGCAATGAGTACATCAGAGGTTCCTTTAAAGTTGCGCCCATTATAGATAAGATGGTCGAGAGTCGTATGCGATGGTATGGGCATGTGATGAGGCGGGAAGAAGAACACCCAGTGAGGAAGGCCTTGGCAATTCCTGAGAAAAAGAAAGGCAGGGGACGCCCGTTAGCCACGTGGTGGACAACCGTATCCAAGGATCTGGAACGAGCACAGCTTGAAATACAGACAACCCAAGATAGGAAATCTTGGCGCATAAAAACGAGGAGAGCCGACCCCAAATAAAGGGACAAGGCAAGGAAGAAGAAGAAAAAGAAGTCCATGTCCTGAAGCTCAATGCCCAGTTTAGCGGCGACAGTTAAAACACCACTATGAATTTTATTCGCAAAGTTATTTGCAATAATACTTTTATTTTTGTTTATGCCTCCAAACGCATTTAGAAGAACTGTATCTACGAGTATTGTCTTACGTACGCTACCTGTTATTTATTTATTATTCTGTTTAGAATAAACTCAGAGTTGTTTTACATTTTCTTTATATTTATTACTTGAATGGCAGGGTCGGGAAGGGACGCCCTAGACGAAGGTTTATCGACCAAATTGGCGATACATTAAAAATGGGCCAGATTAGGAGTACCCTTAACCGACGAGCGTGTATGCGTAGATATATGGATGTAAAAGAGGCGAGAGAGGTGTGTCAGGATCGCGACAAATGGAAGTCCGTAGTCTCTGCCTACCCCTCTGGGTGACAGGCGTGAGTGTTTATGTATGTATGTATGTATGTACTTTCATAATATATGTATTTATGTTTGGAGTTGGAGGATCTGATTAATTTATTTGCATAGTTTCGCGCTTTATTAAAAATTAAAAAACACAATTTTTTTTTATATTTTTATTATTATCTTTGATCCATTGGTATAATAGTTTATCTCTTTACTCACCAGCTTTGATAGTACGTGAACTTATACATTCATTTTGGGTATGTTTCTTATGGGTGTTTGTAATTTTTAATGTAATTTTTGCGACGTTGTAGCATTAATTTTTATATATGTATATACTCGTATATTGTAATTCCTGTAAAATACTCTGTAATCCCGCACGAAAGGCCGTAGTTATGAAGCATTTATGTCTTATAGGAGAATATGTTTGTAAGTCTGTGTTCATATCTGCGAGTATAAATAGTTCGCAATTTGTATGCAGACTACCGATTAATGTGTGAAGTTCATCGATAAATAAGTATTTGCTTAGATTAGGAGGCCGATAAGTTGCACATAGAGTTGCCGATAACAAGATGGAGTGCTAATTTCAAACACATTTAAGTAGTAGTAGTAATAGACCGGATATCAGCAACAAAATGCCACAAATCCGAAATATATCCTATAGGATATATTTCATTGTTATATATATAGGATATGTACTGTAGGATATATTTCGGATTTGTGTCATTTAGTCTTAGTGACATTGTCAAAAGCTCAAAACGCATACCTTTCCTAAATTAAAAAAAATATTTTTAAGGAAAATATGCCCGATAGTGCATTAAGGTATTGTAAGTCCCGATATGTAACAAAAACTGAATGTAATTTCGGTTTATTATCGCAAGTATAATGTATATTTACACCATAATTTAAAAATTTTAGTACTTCTGGTAGATTATTCTAGAACATTTATCATCATTGTAATAATCGCCCTATTTTATCTAGTAACACACCAAATGAGTAAGTGATTGACAACGTTTATCCATTGGTGCTATCGATAAAAATACTATACAGGATGCAGATTTAATCATCTACAATATTTAAAGGGGTGAAACAGTAAACGATACTGTATCCATACCAATAAAGAAATGGGGTGGGCCTATGTTGAGGCACACGGCCGATGGTTTTAAAGTGAAGCGTCTATGTCAGCCAGTACAACCAGTACAACCGGTCAACAAGATAGCCTTCTTTTTAAAATTGAATATAATTCTACAACACTAGGAGAACTGCAGATGCGTTACCATCCTTTTGAAAAGGAGTAACCTCGTTTCTTGAAGGTCCCTTAGTTCTATCGGTACATAAAAATCGCCGATGGTAAACGATTCCTAAGAAAACTCCTATTAAATCGCATAGTAGTGTAAGTTTTTTCGCGATGTGTATTAGTGAAATTTGGTGGCTGGAATTAATCAGAACAATTCCTCAGAGCACTCCCCGTGGTAAATACGACAGAAAATGCAAAGGGATGCTACATCTCTACGGCAGCGCCAGTGATTTTTTTTTTAATAGGATAGGGTAACAAACGAGCACACAGTCCACCTGATGGTAAGTGGTTACTGTGACCCATAGACATCTACATCTATCCTCAATAAAGACTTAAGATGGAGATGCGTTGTCACCCGTGAGGACTAAGTTGGAATGCCTTTTGCCAGTAAAAAGGCTCTCCGCTTCTCTACACTCACCATACGAAACATAGCAGCGTTAAGCTGTTATTTTACGCTGGTTTTCTGTGAGAGCGTGGTCCTTCCTCGGTCGAGCCGACCCATTCGTGCTACAACTATACTACTAATATAGCTGCAACATGGCTCTACCATGTAAGAATCGTGCAAATCAAAGACAACTCGGTCGTCGACGTCGAGTCGCTCTGTTCTCTATGCGGTCAAGTGAAAGGAGATCGCCCTGGGGAGCCCCGGCCCAGAGACAAGAACAATATTCCATTTGAGGCCGAACCTACGCTTGTAAAATTGCAAACAGTATGCAAGCATGTAGTACTGTCTGGGTCTATTGAGTACGTCAAGCTTTTTAGAAGCCAATTTAGCTTTCTCTTCCAAGTGACCATGCTACTGCAGGTCGTTCGATATGTCGACTCCGAAGATTCCGCTTTTGGCTTAGGCAACAAAGGAAGTGCTCTGAAATTGAGGAGATACGACAAAAGTTTTATTTTTAGCGGTAAACGCGCAAACTTGTGAATTTGTGAAATAATTTATCGTGTAACTACTTTTAAATCCAGTGCTTTCCTAAAATATGTTAGACTTAAAGTGTATTTTGTAAAAAGAAACGAATTTGAAAAACATGATGGCGCTCTCTTATTAGATTTGACATTTCGTGATGTGCCTTCGACGCCGACCGACCAATCATATACTATTATTATAGCGTCTAATGGACCTAGTGACTTCATCCAAGATGCCACCAATATGACTGCTGTTTGAATTAATTCTTAGTTATTGGAAATTAAATGTTTTATTTCACAACGTTTCATTTCATTCATGACGTTATTTATGACTTAAAAGTTTTATATGATTTTTTTGGTGTGATAAGAGTCATAATATATAAGTAGACTTGTACAATAAAAAAGCATGCATATTCCCTATTATTATATCGTAAAACATTACAAACTAAGTAACCTTCAACAAAATTATCGATACTTTGATGTCGAAACGGTAACATTCCTAAAACGGGTTTTTATTTTACATTTACTAGCGCCTAGCGGCTAATTTAAAATATTATGTATATAGACATAGACATAGACATATGTTTTATTAGCATCAATACACACACAAAATATACATTTAGAAATAATGAGACATAAAAACATACAAGGTAGTTGAAAAACATAAATAAAAATAAAATAAATCTCAGCAAGAGTGAGTGATGAATGCCAAAACTATTCCGTCTCAGCATATGCTACAACGGGTACTGCAGCAGCGCTGATTTTCAGCGGAGCCCTAATAAATATTAATTCCGTATTGCGCCTACCACTATATCGGTAACAACATAAACGTATTTCCAAGAATATACATACACACACACACACACACACACACACACACACACACACACACACATACTATGTGTATGTATGTATATATACACATATCGCCGTCCCCGACAAACAAAATCGTAATAGAAAAATGTCAATTTTACAGGAGCAAATAAAAACTGAATATCATAAGAACTATCAAACCTAGAAAGAACATTCTTTTACCAAAAATAGGAAATAAAATTTTGGCACTACAATTATACTAAATTTTTCTAAAAACTTTTCTTTATAAATAAGAAAATCATGAAAATGTCCATTACTGAAATAAATTATGGAGGATGTTACCGCTAACTATTTTTACGATAGTGTTCGACGGAAATCACAAAATGATGTGGCTATAGCAATCGTGCATTACGATATTGTTCCATGGTAAATATGCATGTACTTTCTGTTCGTATAATGTCATTGCAATTGTATTCGATGATGTAACTGACCTCAATATTACGGTAAACATACATTACATGTTTTTTTGATTATCGTTTTTAGGAGTTAAGATTTAATTTAATACCGTCATAATCTTTTATCTATTACTATAATAAATTAGTGGAACCAGGTTTGTCTGTACACTAAGGATAATGGACTAAAATGACAGGGAACGACAAAATAAAGGTAATATAAGAGAAAAATGCGCTTTTTGTTTCGTGTCTGTCTGTTTGTTCCAGCACATCTCTGAACCTACAGAACGGATTTTAATGCGGTTTTCACAGCTGATAGATAGATGTTAGTCAAACTAAAAACATAGGCTACTTTTTATCCGCCCACACGGACGAAGTCGCGGGCGACCGCTAGTTTCAGAATGAAATATTGTGTAAATATGTATAAAGAAAGGTTTTTATTACTACCATAATAATTGTCATTACTTATTTTGGATTTTTTTTTGGATGTACCTATTGATTTTATAAGGTTATAATTTGCAACACTGTAAATTGTACCTAAACTGTCAGTTTATAATTTAATCTAGCGAGTTTGGAAGTGGTTAAGGCGAATGACATTAATCTAAAGGTACAAGGTAGGTACAAGGTAATTTGAATTGAATTTATTTTGTTTTATTAAAACAGTAAATATGTAACAGTTGTAGTTATTAATACATCCAACAAAAACCAAAATAAGTTATCGATGGGAAATAAAATGCAAAAAAATATCCATTAAGTATTTATTATTATAGTATCAAACGAAAATTATTACATATTTAAAAACAAAATTTAAAAATGTTACAAGTAGGTAACCCAATTTTAATCTAAATCTTCTTCTTGTTTCTCAGGTATGATGTCGGCACAATTTAAATTATTATAAAAACTGTGATAATATTTTGGGATGGCCTCACTATCACACAGAGACTTCAGGTCATCAAGCAGGGCCTTGGTGACGGGTAACGGATGGCTGTAAATATTTTTAAGGGTTTGTACCTCGTCGGCGAAGGATTTTCGCCCTCTTTTCGGTTTGGTTCATTTTGTATTCAACTCAAAGGGCTCATTTTCGAGTTCATACTTATACTGTAAACTTGTTGGTTTCAAATGAGAAACTCTCACCTCCATCAATTTCGACCACTAAATTTTTCGTCCTTCGGTGTCTTTCAACCAATTCTTTCCATTAATAAGAACTTTTATATCGTAGAAATCCACCTGCTCCATTTCATTGATCTTATATTTTGGTTGCGAGATTCTCGCGTTTGAAATTACACCATAAACTTGCTCTGGAGTATACAGTATTTTATTTTTCATTGCCCTCTCTATGCATGAATGCATATTATCACCTTCATTTTGGCTATGCCCGGTCTCAAAAAATCGGTGTGTTATAGTTTTCACTCCATAAACTTGTACTATATACAGGTATAGGGCGAATATAAACCGATTTTTGTTTTGGCCGGCGCAATCATCAGAATAAAATGAAAAATTTTCGATTTCTCTCAGTTGTTCTTCCTGGATGAATTTTAATAAACAACTACCAATTTGGGTAGAACCCCTCTTTCCAATAGACATATGCCGCACAAAACAATGTCCGGCTTTACGCATTAAATTAAACACAGTAAAGTTATAAACTGCATATTTTAGTTTATAATAAAATGCCCACTACGGATTGTCGCACACTCAAAACTTTTACCAGATCAAACGCCGCAATAGTAGTGTTATTTTCATCTGTGCTCAATTTTTCTTCGTTTTTTATGTTACGAACAGTCTCTTTTTTGTATATGCTTTCTGTATGCGTCCTCTAGTGATAGATTTTTTTCTTCGTCTGCTTGGTCATAAAGGGTACATGTTGGGCACTGATCCTTTTTTGGCCGAAAGAAAGAGTAATTAAATTCTGTATTGAAAACAGACTCATACTGTCGCTTTGTAGCTTTCCGATCTTCTGGCAAATTTTGGTTTGGAAAGTACATTTTTGAAATATTAAGTTGCTGTGACAAATATTGCCGTTTTGAGCATTTTCTGACGTAGTGAGACTCTACTGCTGGAAACAAATTAACGTGGTCAATTATGCTTTGTTTGTCAAGTTAATCATCTTTTGAGGCCTGTTCGCGTGACACCCTCTCTGATCAATCATACCTTCATTATTTTTTGTATTTTCCAATGCTGTATAAACAAACTGTTCTGATATTTTTAAAGTATTAAAAAATAAACCTTGCAAAAAGTAATTTCTGACTCGTCTAATGGAAAGCTATAATTGATAGTTTGGGTCCTGTTTTGTCTTCTGCCTATAGTCATTTTCTTTATTGGTTTTGCTATTGTGTGTCTATTAATAAATTGCCATTGTAGTTCGTGATCAGCCATTTTATAAAAAGTTTTAAATATAGTTTTCCTCTGCTGTTCAGAGAACTTTTCTTGCATTTTTTTTACAAGAACATACAGGTCCCATGGTTTTTGCTGGATATACTTTTTTGTACGTTTGTTTGTGTAGTTT
Source organism: Parnassius mnemosyne (assembly GCA_963668995.1). Taxonomy (NCBI): domain Eukaryota; kingdom Metazoa; phylum Arthropoda; class Insecta; order Lepidoptera; family Papilionidae; genus Parnassius; species Parnassius mnemosyne. The sequence continues at coordinate 11,123,528 of CAVLGL010000035.1, read as the reverse complement.
TTTCCAGAATCCTTCATTTTTTTGTTTTTATTGTCTTTCCACTCACTCTCGTTTTTACGGCATTTTCTACTGAGTTTCTTTTCTTCTGACTGATCATCTCTATGGATTTCTTCTATTGTAATTACGTCCTCCGTTTCACCTCTATAATCTT